>CM051353.1:50746395-56048895 GCA_028015215.1 Gynostemma pentaphyllum | reverse complement strand
AAGGTTATGTGTAGTTGTGAGCAATTGTACACTCTTATTATTCGTCTCATTGATGTAATCTTTAACTTCATAGTGGAACCTGGAGAGTCTGCAGAACACAAAACGTACCAATTTGGGAACCTGTATAAATATCTGGTGTCGTTATTTTCTCTTGCCCCACTTATTATTTATTCTTTGTTGCTATAATATTCATCATTCTTTTGTTACTGGGAGTTTAGGGATTAAACAAACTCTTCAAATTCCCAACAACTGGTATTAGAGCGTCAGGTTCAGAGGACTTGTGAAAAGAGTGATCGATAGCAAAAAGAATATTGGGATCGAAAAATTTGATGGTTCAGATTTTTTTTCATTCTGGATGATGCAGATTGATGATTATTATTTTTTATTTTTGCATTTGTCGTTGGGAGAAAAGCCAGAGGATATGAAGCATGAAGATTGGAACAGACAGGTATTGTCGTTGACTTTATCTATTAATATTGTCAATTATGTGAGTTCTACACAAAGTGCAAAATCGGAGAGTTGTTGATGTTCCCTCGGATCGGAGGGATGAGCCAACAGCGCAGAAAGGAAAATTGGATCCTAATCCATCAATTCAAGTAGAAGAACAGTTGGGAGAATCTGGAAGCGCTCATAAAGTAACCTCAACTGTCAGGCAGTATTGCGGACTGGTGAAGTTGCTCGAGGGCAATAGTGTACTTTTGATTGGGTTCAGACTCAATGTGAATGTAGACGTTGGAGATGAAGTCTCTGTTTTGACAACCGGCTTGAATGCACGCATGTCAAGCCATTGGTGGAAAATTCATTTCTCAAGATTCGTTGAAGGCGGATAATGGGTCAGGTGGTAGATCTCGCCACATAACTGGAGTGGGAGTTGGTGGAGTATCTTTTCATGCCTGGAAGATAGCTCACATCGGGAAACCTTGCAGGGGTTATGTTAGTGGATTCTAACATGTTTTGTTTTGCAAATCGTTTTGAGTTTGCAGGTTGAAGCCTTGGTGTTCCAAGTAAGTGATGAACTGTTGATGAAGTGAGAGTTGAAGATAATTGATTTGTCTCCAAGTGGGAGATTTTTAGGTATATGGAGTCAAATAAGTTAATGGGTCATTTAACACATTAAAGTCCATTGATTATTTGAAGCTTAAAAGCCTTTTATCTTCGTGCATGGAATAAAGATATATATTATATTATATTATAATATATATATATATAAACCAAATTACTTTTGGTTGTGAATGATATAGGTGGTGGATTAATACTTAGGAAGTTTGACTAATGTATTGACCGTGAGATTATACACATTGAGGCAGTGTAATAATTTTAGGAAAGTTATTAAAGCCTTTTTAGGTTTTCTATAAAAAAAACGTGGAGGCGTTGACTATTTGTCGCGCAGTCGAGAGAAGAATGTGAGATATCTCCATATGTGAGGGGAGACCCTTTTGGCTTCATCAAGAATGGTGAAGCAAGAGATTATTATTTTCGGGGTTTGTTCATATTGAGAGAAAATAGAGAAGGGGGCAACTGTTTGGGTGTTTCTCAAAGGTTATGTATAGTTGTGAGCAATTGTACACTCTTATTATATGTGTCATTGTTGTAATCTTCAACTTTATAGTGGAACCTGCAGAGTCTGCAGAAGACAGAACATACCAATTTGGGAACCTGTATAAATCTAAGGTGTCGTTATTTTTCTCTTACCCCACTTATTATTTATTCTTTGTTGCGATAATATTCATCGTTCTTGTGTTAGTGAGAGTTTAGGGATTTAACAAACCCTTCAAATTCTCAACACCTCGGTGGTCGGTGCTCTTCCTTTGGGAGAGCAGTCGGGCTCTTTGCCTTAGTGTTGAAATGATACCACACCAGGTGAGCTCATGCCTTGTCTGACCTATGAGCTCATCTTTACCCATTCTCTATTTGGGTGGTCACCTGCTCTTTCAAGCCTAGGTGAGTTTGTCTTCTAGGGATGAGCGCGCATCTTGCTAGGCCTCACGTGCTCATTCCACAAAGTATGCCACCTTGGTGTTCGGTTCTCTCCCTTAATTAGACCGAGCTTTCTTGAAGTGGTCTTCTAGGATGAGCACCCACCTTGTTGGGTCTGCTGTGCTCATTCAGCTCAACTCACGTGCGTTGTAGACGTCTTTGATCCTCCCACGTGGTCCTCTAGAGGGATGCCACGTGGTCGTACAGTTGCTTGAAATTTCACCCATAACAATGTATTGCCCTTTTTACATAACCAAAATGGTCAGCCTTAACCAAGTTTCCTCTTTCTTTGTCTATGACAAGCTCTAATAACCTAGTTAAACATTGAAGAGGCAAACACATGATGAAAACGGACGTAAGGAACTGAAACAAAGTCAACCAACAATTCTAAAATCAGCTCAGAAAAAATTATTACCAAGTCAGGTCAAATCAAGTCCATTAATAGGGAAACCCATATGTAGAAGAAAGTAGCATAAAATGAAAAGGGGAAAGAGAGGGCTATGAATGTGTGTATTGATGTATTGTTAAGATAGTTACAAAGTATATTTATATCAAGCAACATGTTGGGAATTTGAAGGTATTGTTAGGTTTTGTGGAGATATATCAAAGACCCAAAACACATGTAAAGAGAGGGAAAGATATCGACACAAAAAATTGATTAACGTGAGAAACCTCCAACTGATAAAAACTCACGAGGTGCTAGCCCAGAAAAGATCCACTAAATCCGTTAGAAGTTCAATACAAGAATTCAAAGCAAAAGGCACAAACAAAAAGAAAAACTCCATTTTTCTTTCTTTGCCTTCGATTGCTCCTTGCAATGACGTCGTATTCGATGGATTCGATCACAAGCTCCCCTTGTGAAAAGAACATTCAAAACAAGCTCCCCTTGTAAAGAACTTTTACGAGAAACTCCCTTCCTCGATTTGTAGTTGTTAGAAAATTATTATTATTATTTTATAAAAAAATGAATCAAATTGATTAAAAAAATTAAAAAAAAATACAAATTATATAATAAAATAAGTATATCAAAAATGAAAATGTAAAATATAGTAGGATGACATGAATATTTTATTAAGTCCCCCGTACCAACTTTCCCACATTTTAAAAATATCATTTAATATAATAGGTTATTGGCTTGAATGACATTTTAGAAAGAAAAAAAATGAAAATGGCATTTTAGAAATTTGATAAAAATAGAAAAGGATAAAATGGTCCAAAAAGGATTCAAAAACATCCTCACTTTTAATATATTAAAGATAAAGATTTGCCTATAGTAGTATAGGCACTGACATCACTAATTAGTCTAGTTTTGTAATATTAAACAATTAACAACATCTTAGAAAATATTTATCCTAAATGGTTTATTTCTGTATTTGTCCCTCTGACCTAAGGAATAGATAAGTCGGCCAAAAATGAATGCAAGGTCCATCCTTGCTAAAACAGTCACACTCCAAGCCGCTCCAGGAAAAGGCTAACCCAATCCTTGAAGAAAAGAACCAAGCCCAGGAAAGAGATGCAACCCACTTCTATTTAGATCGTCAGTAGCCTTAGCTGTCTTCTTCTTCCCTCGCAGCCACAAGAGTTTGTGTTTCACCTTACTTATCTCAATCTTTTGTGGTGAATATTTATTGATTAATGTAGATATGTCTTCTACTGCTTTCATATAGCCTTTGCCTGTCATTGATTTTGTGACTCAGCTTCTCAACTGTGACGTTTCATCCGTCTGATGCTGACAGTATGAAGGTTAGATGCTTCTAGGCCAGAATATATTGTTTTACAATTAGAGGGATTGTGCTTTAACTACGTTCAGATGTGATTTCTAATTTTGTCAAGCAATTTTTGTTGGTATTTTTTTTTTGGATGTGCCTTAATTATAGGGTGTATTTTTTTTTTTTTATTATAAGATTGTAAAGAATAGAACAAACAAAACTATACAATCTGGATGAATGACTTCCTTTATCCAATGACTGAACTTGACTTAAGTAGCCAATACAAAAACAAAACAGAGAAATAACAGCCCACGAATATTGTGGTACAGATACAAAAGGAATAATTCAAAGATATACAACTAACACCCAAATAAATAGGAATTTTATTCTAACAAAGCAATCCTATTACTACTGAATAACTTAACAAGGATGTCTATTTATAATTATTAAACTTACCTTAATTTTATCTAATATATTTTAAATATGTTTGAGAATCATTTTGGGCTTTTTGGGTTAGAAGGCTTTTTAGGGTTTATCTAGGTTTTCTTTTATTTTTATGGTTAATTAGAAGTTTTTACACAAACAACTCTATATTTTAACCTTAGAACGAGATTCACTTTGTTTTTGGAGTAAAGTAGAAGTTTTACGGCCATTTAAGTGTTTTATTTTAAGTTCTTTGGGTTTTTGGGTTTTCCAGCTATTTTTCGGGTTTATCTAGGAACTTTTAAGTTCTTTTTTTATGATGAATTGGAAGTTTTTAAACAAACAACTCCTTATTTTTCCCCTATAACGAGATTCACTTCGTTTCGGGAGTAGTATAAGATTATTAGGGTCATTTAAATATTTTTTTGGGAGATTTTTTTTAAGGTTTTTCTAGGAATTTCTTGGGTATTAAGGGTTAGTTGGAAGTTTTTACACAAACATCTATTTATTTTTCCCTTGTAACATGATTCACTTTGTTTTGAAGTAAAATAAGGAGTTTTAGGGTCATTTAATTGTGGTTTGTTTATTTTTATTTATTTATTTATTTTTTTTTTTTTTGGCTTTTTTTAAGGTTTTTGGGCTTTTTGGATTATAAGGCTTTTTAGGGTTTTTAAGGGTAGGGGTTATTTAAATATTTTTTGAGCTTCTTGATGGTTTGAGGGTTGTTTGGGTCTTACAAGTAATCACTGATTTTACTGATATCTTGATATTTTGTGCATGAATCACTGATTACCTAATAATTATCACTGATTATCTTATAAATTATCATTGATTTCTCTGATACACATGAATGGAGGTTTTTAAAAAACTGTTATATTTGTAAATACTTTTTAAAAATACTATATTTATAAATATTGAAGAAAATTTTGCTACCCAATGAAATTTCCCGGTTTATAAACTAGAATTTAAATGTAATGTAAATTATATTATAATAATATGATATTTTTATTTCATTTTAATATTGATTATAGTGAACATAAATAAAAATAATTTTAAGTCTTAATAATTATTTAATATTTTTCTATCTTAATTCTTAGGTTTATAATAAATTAATAAATATTACAACTAAAAACTAAAATATTGTATATCAATATCAACTATAATTTATAAACAATTGCTTATTTCTTCTCTCTTTTCTTTAAGAAATGTTTACCTTATCTCAAATCTACCGTTATAAAGTAATATTTTTTAGAAGATTTATAAACTATAATTTAAATTTTTATTATATAGGTAAGGTAAATTATATTTTAACTATATATTAATTTAATTTATTTGAATATTGGTTATATTTATAAATAAATAAGTTACAATATTTTTATTTTTTTTTGTTATATAAAATTTGTTAAGGGTCGTGTCGAGTCATGGATCACGAGTCTTGTCGAGTTGGGTCATGGGTCAAGACGTGTCAGGTTATTTTTCATCCCGAGTTCACAGCGTGCCGGGTTGAACTTGACCCACCGAATCATCTGACCCGAAACACTATGACCCACGTCTAAATGTCGGGTCAAACCCACCATTAGGCGTGCCAAGTTTGGCGGGTGGACCCGACCCATTTGACATCTCTAGTTTTAAGCACTCAAGTGAATTCTAAAAAATTCTGATTGGCATGTGAAGTCTAAAAAATTCGGATGATATTGTTCATCCTAATATCCTATTCATGGTTCTCCAATTCAATGCCATTTAATGCCCAATGTTCTAAGACAAGGATTTATAGCGATTTCTCATTTTCAAGAAATGTAAAATTCAATACACAAAAAGCAGGCAGCAATGCAATAGCGACAATTGAAAACAATTCACACAACAATTATGAAATTAAAAACAACTACTGCAAAAAGAATGATTTTCAAGACCTTCAATAGGAGCTTAGAAGTTACATGCACAAAGTGAAGATAAGGTATTGTCAAATCCCTCCTTGCCCACAACCGACCAAAAAGGAAGGACTTTTCCCAATGAGGGTAGGAAAATCATGATCAGGATATCAGACTTAACGCGGAAATTACCTCTTAAAAAATCTAAGTTTTCATGTAAAGTCCAAATCCATCGCACTCAAAATGATAAATCTGTGTATTTTCAAATTGGTACTAACCTGTTTTCCAAAATGCCGCCATTATATATAGAAATCATAATTTCTTCCAATCCAACATAAAGTAAGCATTCCAATAATTAAAAAAAAAAAGTTTCACACAAATTACACAATTCCATCAACCAACCTAGCAGACACATCGATCATGAATCTGTCCAAATATAGACATTAAAAAGATTTTTGACTTCTATATAAGAGTTTAATTCCCTGGAAAAGGTTCCACCTTTGTTAACCCTTTGAAAGTATAACAACACACGCTATAAACAATGAAAGTTTTCTAAGGCTTGCTTATCCCTATACAGATATTTTCAGCCTTAAAACTCAAGAGAATATGATCCGAAAGCTAGTTTCAAATTATTCTAACTAAGATGTCAACCATTAAATTGCACCTGATCAAATTAAATTTTTTTTTTGTAAAACTCTATGGTCATTAAAAAAACACACGTACTAGTGAAGTCACTAGTAAGGATGAAAATTTGCAGTGTATGGAGCTAAATATCCTTTTCGATCGTATGGAGCTCTTACTTGCTTTCTCCTTCAACTAGGCTACTTTGCTACCTTTGTTTCCAGCTACTGAAGATTTAGGAGGAGGTGGCTCTGAACATGCCTTCAAAACAGCCTCATTCTGAAAAGAAGGAATAAATACACATTCAGAAATCACATAACAATGCCCATGGGCCCACCCCCGCACCGTTTAGTAAATGGGGGAATTTTTTCCCCCTGCCCCTGTTTAAGAAGCGGGTTTGGCGGGGTCGGGGCGGGGGGTTTGCTTTCACCCCTACTAAGAGTTTACATGAATTGTTCCCGAGTAAATAAATTTAAAAGTATGCAAATGAGCCTGTAAAGATGGAATCTAGAAACCTTAATTTCAATGAAGGGGCATTGGAATTTCCCCACAAAGAAGTGGGGCAACCTAGGGTACAAGGCTTGAATTCTGCTCATAAAATGAAAGTGATGTTTGATTGTCAGAAAAATGAGTTAGACAATCAAGATCCCCATCTGGAAAAAATCTCGGTGCTAAGTGTGAAGAACTATCAAAATTCCCAATTCCCAAATCTCCAATTAAATAAATAATATAAGACCTAACCGAATTGAGAACATGGTGGAAATGACCTACCTGCCAAACACGGAGAAGCCTTTTCTTAGCATTAGCTTTACGAGTAGTGGTAAGCTTAATTCTCTTCCAGACCAAACCTCCAGAGTCATGCTTCTTCACAATCTCCATCACCCTCGTTCCCCAAAATGCACCTGCCATATCTCTCACTGAACAAGGAAACGAATGAATAGTGAGAATCAGACACATAGAGAGAGAGACAGATTATCTATCCTTAGAATTAGAAAGAGATAGACTCACCAATGGCGATGGCTATTGGCGAAGCAATGGAACACACCAAGAATGAAGCGACGCACTCAACGACAAATTCATGCTCCTTACTCAAATTGACGATTCATGTTTGGAAAATTCATTTCGTAGGTTTTCATTAATTCATGCAAGTATACTATTATTTATATATATGTATGTAAATTAATATAATTGCTGCAATTAGTGATATACAAGTGATGATATTCCTATTAAAAGTAGTGTACTCGTATCAGTTTTATTCCACTAGTAACAACATTACCTTCTAAAATCACTGTGAGGTGCCAGAGATATACCCCTGATTTACTTTAGAAGAACAAGACCGAATTTCTTTGGCTTCCACCCTGCAAGTAATCAACATTAATAAAAAATTTAATAACTTAAGTACATTAGTTCCTATAAAAAAAAAACTTAAGTACATTAGCAATTAGAATGAGAATGAAGCATATGAAATTTATTTTCAGAATATTATAGATAAAGATACCATGAAAGTAGCCAATTAATTATCCTAGAAATCAAACGTTTAACTAAAAGTACACAGCATATCATAAACCAGTTAACTTTGAAAGCTAGATGAATTTCGCAATGCTTATTCATCCACCATAATAAGACCTTTAAAATGATGGCTCACAATAATCATTCTTTTAAAATCTAATATTTAAATTAGGATAAATGCACTAGGAACATGATTTTTTATTCGATTTTATAATAATTTTTCTGCTGGTAATGTAATCCTACAAACCTTTCCATATTGGATTACTCTTCAATAAAATTTTAACATGGGATTTTCTGATTTGAGTTGAGGCCATCATTAAAAGTAGTCCACAAGAAAACGTGTATCTTCTTAGAGTAGGGCCCTTTCCAAATGAGCATGTGGTTATTATCCCTTACCAGACCACTATTCTTCCAAAGGAGATCAAATGCAGATTTGCAGGAAAAACCATTTGTAGCATCATGACCCCACACCCTAGTATCCCCCCTTCCATTGATTTTGATAGAGTTTAACATCAACTCAAGCCAACAATCAAATTCCCCATCCTTCAAGTTTCTCCTAAACTCCACATTCCAATAGCTGCCATCAGCCACCCAGAAATTAGCAATAGGATGGGTCTTCAAAACAGCAATATTAAAGAGCAAAGGAAATCTGGAAGCCAAAGGGGTCTCTCCTACTCAAATGTCTTCCCAAAACAGAAGAGAATTACCTTTTCCCACCAAAAAACTGCTATTATCCTTCAACATGTATTTGAGTTTGAAGATGTGTTTCCAAGGGCTCCTATTGATGCTCTAAGGATCAGTGTTTTAAAAGGCACAAGGCGCAAAAAAGCGATGAGGTCCCCCAGGGGCTTAAGCGCGAGGCGCAAAAAAAAAACGAGGGCATTTTACTCACAAACACCCCCTAAATAGTATCCCCATTGAGTTTTAGTTCCAACCCAATCATCAAACCAACAAAAATTCAAAAGAAAGACAACTTTCACTAGAGGAAGTTCAAAACAACATGCTTTAGGTATTGCGAAAGTCCACTGATAGCCATGGCAGCTCGATAAACCCAATTGATATTCCCCCACCTTTTTTAAGAGGAGACCACTGCATCCTTAGTGTAGTTGATTTTCTTAAGAAATTATCAATTGTAAACAAACTAGAAAGGTCGTCATCCCCAAACTTGCGAGCAGGCACGAGAAACGAGAATGAGTAAAGGATCTAGAGAGAGGAGAGTGGTAAACAAATTATAACATTTGACAAATAATATATTAATAAATTTTATAAAAGAAATAAACAAAGAATGAAGTTCATATTAATTGATTTTTAGTCATTTATTTTAACCCTCTGTAGTTTCCAATGATTTTTTTTTTTTTTACTTTCTCTCAACATGATCCTAATATCTTCCTTAGTTCTGAAAATACCTCCAAACAAGCAACATTTTTATGCAGATTTAGGCTAATACCATTAGCCATCACAAATCAACTAAATGTAGATTTCTTAAAAAACTAGTAAGAAGTTGTCATAACTTAAGATTACAATACTAAAATCATGAAAACGGATAATTAAGCAACAATAGAATCCTGGCCGGCAATTGACTTTTCCCACTAAGCTTAATACAGGAATTAAAATGGATTATCGAGCACAAAAATCACCAAACACCGGATCATATAAAGTGCAGTTTTTAACCAACAAAAACACTTACCAAATTATTCTATAAGCTCATTGCATGAGTTTTCCAGAGCCAAAATCAACCCAAATTGGAACCAAAGACTGTGAGAAAAATCAAAATACGGCACATTAACAACGCATGGTAGGGTAGCTAAAACAGTAAACCTCTAAAAATATTAGATAACATGTGGTACAAAAGCATAATAAAAACTAATAATGATTATAAGAATCGCACAAATCACAATAAACTCTCCCACGGTAAAAACAGAAAGAGAGATGAAAAACGATAAAAAAAGAGATAGATAGATAGATCAAAAAACAATCAGAAAGAAATGTGAAAGAGAAACAGATAGAAGAATCGAACCCTAGGGTTACCTGAAAAACGCAAAGCCACAGATGAGAGGGAAACTTGAAAGATGCAGTGCGTCGACCAACACAGAGTTCCTTCTTCTGCCTTTAGTTTTTTATGGGCTTTGGTGACACGACACCTGATGGATCGGATCGATATTTCTAGAACTGGGCCGTAAGAAAGCCCAATCACGGGGGAATGGTAAGTTATTTATATTTTCTCTATTAAATTCAAGTTTTTTTTAAGATTAAATTTCATACACGAATCTACTCTTTTATATATTACATAAAAAAAAAAGTTTTAAATTGTTTTATAAAGTTGAGAAGAGGAACGATGGAGTGGTTTTGTCACTATATCATATGCATTATAATTAAAATTACCACAGGCATATGAAAGTATAGAGAATGGTAGGGGGCAAGAAAAATAAATTTGTTACAATTTGTGTCTATCTGATCCTCATTAAAAAGTAACACTTTAATCATTGAAATTTAAGATTTGGTTCAAAATAGCCATTGTATAAGTTTGACTACATGTTAGATGACGTGAGAGATTAATGTGAAAAAAAAAAAAAAAATACTTTTTTTAGTATATATTATTTGTCAAATGTTTTATTTTGCTTACCACTCTCCTCTCTCTAGATCATTTACTCATTCTCGTTTCTCGTGCCTGCTCGCAAGTTTGGGGATGAGATGGCCTTTCTAGTTTGTTTAAAATTGATATTTTCTTAAGAAAATCAATTACACTTTGAGGGTAAGGTTGCAGTGGTCTCCTCTTAAAAAAGGTGGGGGAATATCAATTGGATTTATGGAGCTTCCATTACTATCAGTGGACTTTCACAATACCTAAAACATGTTGCTTTGAACTTCCTCTAGTGAAAGTTGCCTTTCTTTTGAATTTTTGGTGGTTTAATGACTGGGTTGGAATTAAAACTCAATGGGGAGGCATACTATTTAGGGGTGTTTCTAAGTAAGATTTGGAGGTTTGAAATGATATCGGATAATCATGGCACATGTTTAGTTGACCAAAATATTTATTGTAACGAATACATTAAATTCCATAGGAATCCTATACCACTTATCGATGGATTGATGAGAGAGAAAGCTAGACAAGGGATAAGAAATGTAATTATCATAATTTATAATATCCTATTATTGAAATCTTTTATAGAGAATACTTATGTAAAACCAAATATAGACATTTTGTTTTACTCCTAAACATTGTATTCCCATACAAATCTTGAAACAAACACCCTGAACTCAACAGAGAAAGTTCAAAAGAACAGGTGTTAGATAGTGCGGGGGTTAAGTGGTAGCAATTAAAGCTCCCATAAACCTAAATGACATTCGAGCACCTATTCCAAAAGGAAACCGTTGCATGCTTACTATTAAGCCAGCACATTGAGAATCATTTATGTTAAGTAGTTTTGAGTAGTTAATGTATGGTTAAGTTAGTTGAGCAAAATATCTCTTGTAATAAAAGGCTATATAAAGCCCATTGTTCATATGACTGGAATTAATGAAGAATTACAATTTGGGCTCAATCTTTCATTTCTATCATCAACGCAGAATTTCAAGGAAGTTTTTGCATTATTGCTCTCTCATGAAGGAAGAATTTTACGCAAAAACTCATTTGTGGAGCCTACTTTACCAGCAGTTAATCTAACAATTCAGAACAAAGCAACTTCATCTTTAGGCACTAATTATCCACAACCTTCTGATTCTCAGAATTACAATAACAAGGGCAAGGGAAGATCTCAAAATAAAGGAAGATATGGAAATACAAATCGCCCTCAATGTCAAATGTGCAGCAAGTTCAGACACACAAGCCTCAAATGCTATTCACGTTTTGATCCTAATTACCATGGTCCTAATGGTAATGGTAATGGTAATTCTACGAATTATTCACCCAGGAATCAAGGGAATGCAAATCAGTTTTCTCATGCTGGAAGGTTTAACACCAATCAAGGAAATTATCAATCACAAGGCCCAGTTTCCAGTCCAATACAGTCTTTTTTTGCTGCTACTGAGTTGCCATCTGATCCGAATTGGTATCCTGATTCTGGAGCTACTCATCATGTCACCAATAATCTGCAGAATCTTAATATTGGCAATGAGTATCAAGGTAAAAATAAGATTAGAATTGGCAATGGTACTAGTCTTGATATTGCACATCAGGGTTCTTCCACTGTCTTTTGTCCAAATACTCTTAATACTTTTACTCTTAACAATCTGTTTCATGTCCCACAAATATCCCAAAATTTGTTAAGTGTCCATCAATTTTCCAACGATAACAATGTGTTTTTTGTTTTCTATTCTAACAAATGTTTTGTAAAGGATCAGGTAACTGGCAACACACTTCTTGAAGGAGACTTACATGAAGGGCTGTATAGGTTTAATCTTCATCATCATCCCAAATCTGCAAGTGCATCTTCTGTTCATCATCCCAAATCTGCAAGTGCATCTCCTGCTCATCATCCTATGTCTGCTGCATTGCATACTAGCTTTTCTTCTAGCTCTTTACCTTCTTTTAATTCAGTCAAATGTACAACTCTAGATATATGGCATAGAAGATTAAGTCATGCCAATCTTGATACTGTCAAACAAGTGTTAAAACACTGTAATATTCAAGTTCCTATGAATAAAGATTTTACTTTTTGCAATTCTTGTCATATTGCAAAGAGCCATAGACTACCTTTCTCAAATTCTACTACTCTATATACTTCACCTCTTGAACTGATTATAGCTGATGTATGGGGACCTTATTCTTGTAAATCTACAAATGGCTATCAATACTATATCAATTTTGTGGATGCCTATTCTAGACACACTTGGATTTTTTTCCTCAAAGTCAAATCTAATGCTTTAAAAGCTTTCATTCTATTCAAAAACCAAATTGAAAACTGTCTACAAACCAAGATCAAAGCAATTCAAACTGACTGGGGAGGGGAGTTTAGATCTTTCACCTCTTTTCTACAAACTCATGGTATTCAACATAGACTCTCTTGTCCTCATACCTCTGCAGAAAATGGTTTGGTAGAAAGAAAACATAGGCAAATTGTTGAATTTGGTTTATCTTTACTCACCCAAGCCTCCATGCCCTTGAAGTTTTGGGATGATGCATTTAATACTGCTATATTTGTTATGAATAGATTGCCTACATTAGCTCTTCAAGGTAAGATTCCTCATTCTCTTCTCTTTGCTACTACCATTGATTATTCTTTTATGCGTGTCTTTGGATGCTCCCGTTTTCCTCATCTCAGACCATTTAATCAGCATAAATTGGATCCTAGATCAAGTCACTGTCTTTTCCTAGGATATAGTTCACAACACAGAGGTTATAAATGTTTATCCTCCACAGGGAGAATTTACATATCTAGGCATGTGATTTTTAATGAGGATAATTTTCCTTATCAATCTCTCTTTTCAAATCCATCCACAGCTTTAGTCCCATCACATAGTTCCTGCTCTATTCCTTTGACAAACAACAATTTACCTTCTATTCTTGGCCCTGTCCCATCCACCACAATCTTATCAACCAATTCATCAGGCCAAGCACTTCAACATGATATTGTGTGTCAATACCAGTGAATCCAATTGCTAATTCTAATCCTATTTCTACTAATGTTCAAATTGTTTCTAATGCAACTCCTCCTGATATTCAATTGGTTCAAAATAAACATTCCATGGTAACTAGATCAAAACATGGTATTTTCAAACCAAAAGCTTTTCTTACAGATTTGTCTCAGGAAGAACCAACTTCTGTTAAAGAAGCTATGCAATCAGCACATTGGGTTCAGGTAATGCAGTCTGAAATGGATGCCTTACACAAAAATAATACATGGATTTTAGTACCTAAAAATGCAAATCAAAAAGTTATTGGTTGCAAGTGGGTATTCAAAATAAAGAAGAATTCTGATGGTTCAATTGCAAGGTATAAAGCACGTTTGGTTGCTAAGGGTTTTCATCAACAACATGATATTGATTTTACAAAGACTTTTAGTCCAGTAGTCAAGGCTACCACAATACAGACTGTCTTCACCATTGCTCTGGCAAATAGATGGTAAATTCGACAACTTGACATTAATAATGCCTTTCTACATGGCTTATTAAATGAACAAGTTTACATGGACCAACCTTCTGGTTTTCAAACTCATTCTACATCTGGACCTCAGGTTTGCAAGCTACAGAAAGCAATTTATGGTCTAAATCAAGCACCAAGGGCTTGGTTTGAGAGATTAAGTGCTTTCTTAACAAATAATCATTTTGTTGCTGCAAAATCAGATCACTCCTTGTTCATCCATATTAATTCATCCTATTGTCTTTATGTGCTGATATATGTTGATGATATTTTAATAACTGGGAGTTCTGCTGCTGCTATTCAAGACTTGATAAGGATGCTTAATTCTGTTTTTGCTCTAAATGATCTGGGACTACTACATTACTTCCTTGGTATAGAGGTTTCCTATCTTCCAAATGGGGATATGCATCTCTCTCAAACTAAATATCTCACTGATCTACTCGAAAGCACAAGATGATTGACTGCAATCCGATAGCTACACCAATGATCAGTGGCACAGTACTGTCTGCTACTGCTGGTGAGAAATTTTCTGATATAACTCAATATCGACAAGTTATGGGGGCACTTCAATATGCTACAATAACTAGACCAGAGCTTGCCTATTCTGTTAATAAAGTCTGTCAATTTATGCATTCTCCATCAATTGTCCATTGGCAAGCTGTCAAAAGGATTCTTCGTTATATAAAAGGAACCTTATCTCATGGATTGCTTCTTACATGTTCTTCCACACTTCAAATACAAACCTATGCAGACTCGGATTGGGCTTCTGATCCTGATGACAGACGTTCAACATCTGGTTTTTGTATCTTATTTGGTGGAAATCTCATATCATGGAGTTCCAAAAAGCAACCAGTTGTATCTAGATCCAGCATTAAGGCTGAGTATCGCAGCCTAGCTCTTGTATCGGCTGAAATTTTGTGGCTACTGTCTCTTCTTCATGAATTACATATACCATTACTTACAGCTTCAATTCTTTGGTGTGATAATCTTGGTGCAGTTCATCTAAGTGCCAATCCGGTTTTACACGCAAGAACAAAGCATATAGAGTTAGATATATACTTTGTAAGAGATCTTGTAAGAACAAAACGATTGGCCATTCAATATCTACTAGCCATTGCTCAACTAGCTAATATCTTAACCAAACCCTTGTCTTCTTCATCCTTTCTGAAATGGTGAACTACACTTGGTGTTCATTCTTCAGCAGTCATGGGTTTGAAGGGGGGTATTAAGCCAGCACATTGAGAATCATTTCTGTTAAGTAGTGTTAAGTAGTTTTGAGTAGTTAATGTATGGTTAAGTTAGTTGAGCAAAATATCTCTTGTAATAAAAGGCTATATAAAGCCCATTGTTCATATGATTGGAATTAATGAAGAATTATAATTTGAGCTCAATCTTTCATTTCTGTTACTTACCCTCGAAATGAAGTTGATCATCTTAAGAAAATATCAGTTGTAAACTAACTAAAAAGGTCTCCATCCCCAAACTTTTTATCAAGAAGGGGAAACGAGATTGGGGAAGGGACGTAAAGATAAGTAGTTTTTAATTATATGATAAATAATTATTTAAAAATATTTTATTTGTCACATCATCTCATCATTATGAACAGATTAAAAAGATTTTTTTTTTTAAATTTCGAACCAAATAGACTTAAAATTCAAAAATATGGACCAAAAGTGTATAAATAGAAAAATTATGTGATCAATTGGAACTTGGAAGTAAGCATAGAGACAAATGGAGAAGGGTTTTTCGAAGAAGTAAGATGAACCATGGAGAATCTTCAAATTATACAGATAGGATTTCGATCCTATTTTGTTGGCCTTCGGGATCAGAGTAATGATTAACAGGGACAGACGGGGGCATTCGTATTTCATAATCAGAGGTGAAATTCTTAGATTTATGAAAGACGAATAAGTGCGAAAGCATTTGCCAAGAATGTTTTTGTTAATCAAGAATGAAAGTTGGGGGCTCGAAGATGATCAGCTACCGTCCTAGTCTCAACCATAAACTATGTCGACCAGGGATTGGCGAATGTTGCTTTAAGAACTTCGCCAACACCTTATGAGAAATCAAAGTCTTTGGGTTCCTGGGGGAGTATCGTCGCAAGGATGAAACTTAAAGGAATTGACGGAAGGGCACCACCAGGAGTGGAGCATGCGACTTAATTTGACTCAACATGGAGAAACTTACCAGGTCCAGACATAGTAAGGATTGATAGACTGAAAGCTCTTTCTTGATTCTATGGGTGGTGGTGCATGGTCATTCTTAGTTCGTGGACTGATTTGTCTGGTTAATTCCATTAACGAACGAGACTTCAACCTGCTAACTAGCTATGCGGAGGTGTCCCTCCGCGGCCAGCTTATTAGAGAGACTATGGCCGCTTAGACCAGGGAATTTTGAGGCAATAAAATGTCTGTGATGCCCTTAGATGTTCTGGGCTGCACACGCGCTACACTGATGTATTCAACGAGTCTATAGCCTTGGACTACAGGTGCGGGTCATCTTTGAAATTTTATCATGATGGGGATAGATCATTGCAATTTCTGGTCTTCAACGAGGAATTCCTAGTAAGTGTGAGATCAACTCGCGTTGACTACGTCACTGCCCTTTGTACACACCACTCGTCGCTCCTACTAATTGAATGGTCCGGTGAAATGTTCAGATCGCAGCGACGTGGGGGGTTCGCTGCCCGCGACGTCGCGAGAAGTCCATTAAACCTTATCATTTAGAGGAAGGAGAAGTCGTAACAAGATTTCCGTATGTGAACTTACGGAAGGATCATTGTCACACCTGAACATATGAACGACCCGTGAACGTGTTTATGAATAATGGGTGAGGCGGTCCTCTACGGCAGTGGCACCCCTCGTGTCAAGGGGAGCCTGCATGCATGCCCCAACTCGATGCTACAAACAAAACCTCGGCGCAGATTGCGCCAAGGAATCATAATAAGATCACTTACCCATTACCCCAGTCTCGGTGTGTCGAGGGCGATGCATTCTGTCGTATTTACAATAGATCTCGCCAACGGATATCTCGGCTCTGGCATCGATGAAGAACGTAGCAAAATGTGATACTTGGTGTGAATTGCAGGATTTTGTGAACCATTGAGTCTTTGAACGCAAGTTGCTCCTGAAGCCATCCAGCCGAAGGCACGTCTGCTGGGCATCACGCATCGCTGCTTGCACAAACAACCCCTCATCTTTTGAGGAGATGGTATGTTGGGGCACAGATTGGTCTCCCGCACGCACCATCGTGCGGGTGACTTAAATTCAAGTCCTCGACATATGTCATCGTAATAACACGGTGGTTGATTTATCATTCATACATGTTGCGACCCCGGTTTGCACAATCATGAGGCCTCTCTCATGGTAATCGTAACATTTAACTATATGAGCGAAGGTCGTCCTAGAAAGAACAACCCTCCTCTCGACACGACTCCAGGTCAGGCGGGACTACCCGCTGAGTTTAAGCATATCAATAAGCGGAGGAGAAGTAACTTACAAGGATTCCCCTATCAATGGACCCGACTCATAGGCTTTGGTTTCTTGCTTGGAGTGCTATGATTTACCATATTTGGAGGGAGAGGAACCATCGCATTCATGATCGTGAGGTTTCTTCTCCATGAGTCACTCTTGTTCGCGTACAGCAGGACATCTTCTACAGTGCTATCTCCTGGCGAGGTAGTAACCATGGTGTTGGCGATCGCATGGATTGTTCTCCATGGGAGTTATTCATCTAGTTCTCTCCTGGATGTTTTTCCCTGTTCCATGCCTTAGTTTTATTTTGTTTTTTGGTGTTTGGCTTGTTGCCCTTGTTTCCTTTGGTTTTTGGCTTTTTTCCTGGTTGTTTTACTTGTTTTTTGTTCGTATTTTTAGTGCTGTGCTAAAGAGATGTTCGTTTTGCCTTGATCTTGAGCTGTGAGTGTTAGGAATGGTGTCCTAGAACTTGTAATTATTTAATTATAATAATTTGTTTTGAATAAATTAAATAAATAAACATAAGTTTTTTAAAACTATCTAGATTTATTCAATTGACGATATTAGGAATATATGGAAATATATAAATATCAAACATTCAAATAGTAAAACCCTAAGTCACTCTTATGAAATCACAACTTAGTATGTGAGTCATACAAGAGGATTAAAGTCGAGATGAGTAACTTAAACGTGTCTACAGTAAACGGATAACATTTGGAAACCTTATCCTGGTAACACCGTTGATAACTTCGCATTTTGTTTATATACAAATGATTGAATCCTGATCATTCATGTGGGAGACATGAAATGAAAGTATCATATGCAATGTAGATTGTATAAGACAGGACCACGATGTTCGATCAAATTTCTCATTAGTACCGTTTACGAGAAATAATCGAATATCAAACTAAGTTTATCAACCGTGATAGATCTCAATCCTGAGTGAAATGCGGACTCCTATTTGTGGAGTTATGTTCTTTGATTCACATAGTTGAGAGCGATCTGTAAGAACGCTCAATACACTCCTGTTTTGGGAACATGACTAGATAAGTAGCTGGGAACTCATTTTCACGAGATGGAATTCATAACTTTCCTATAAATTAACGGTATCAGTGCGATACCTAAACATTTTCGGAACTTTAGAAAACTCCCTTGATGTACTGATTCGAGACATGAACAAGTGATGTCACGACTTCTATTGATCACAGAAGTATCTTATCTCTAGTTCGACTAAAGATAAAGTTCATTGGAGAATCAGCGGGAACACAAGGATAAAGCGGTGATTACAGGGTCGAAACGGTAAATCTATCCGCCTGTAATTATGAGGGTTCCACGTGAAGGATAATATCACGGATATAAATAATGATAAACTAAATGGACAATAACTCATCTATAGTGAGGGGAGTTCAGCTATGAATCAATAGTGGAATTATTCAAAGTTAGATAATAAGTAATTGACTGATTATGTGTTAATCACTTAATTGACTAATTATTAAGCTCATGATCTATAGGTCCATCGGGTCCCTATGCTAGCCCAAATATCGTAGTCGCGAAATCAAGTAGAAGAAATGGAAATTTTAAGTAAAGTGAATTACTTAAAATAGGTAATATTAATTGTTTAAATATTGAGTATATTTAAACGGTAATTAATATAAACATTATTAATTGTTTAAATAATGAGTTTATTTAAACAGGAAATTAATAATGAAATATTATTAATTAGACATTATTAATTATTTAAATATTAAGTATATTTAAATGGTAATTAATAATTTGAAATTAATTAACAATTATTAATTGTTTAAATAATTAATTTTATTTAAACGGAAATTAATAATTAAAATTAATTAATTAATTAATAATAAAATGTTATCAATAAAATTATTAATTAAATAATGAGTTTATTTAATGGAAATTAATAATTAAAATATTTATTATTAATTATTTAAATAATGGAAATTATTTAAATGGAAATTAATAATTAAATATAATTTGATAATATTTAGTCTGGAGAAAATATTAATATTATTAATTATTTAAATAAAATATTTATTTAAATGGTAATTAATAAATAAATTAATTAAGTTGGACTTATTAATTTAAGAGAAAGTTTCAAGCCCAATTGGATTAATGAACCCAATTGGAATTGGCCCAAAATAATTAATTAAATAAATTATAATTTTTATTAATTACTATTGTAATTTTCGGCCATATGTATTATTTGGGAGAGATAATTGCTTGAATTATATCCTAAAATAATTACATAGATTTATTTACCCAAGATAAATAAAATAAAGAAAATAAAATAATTTTCTATTTATCTATGGCATTTTCGAAATTGCAAGATAAAGGAAAGAGATCATCTTTATTATTTTTGTATTTATCTCTATAGATTAATCATAATGTGATTAGGATTCCTATTTTCTTATAAATAGGAGGGTTGGGTCATTCATAAATCACATAATTCAATTCCATAGAAAGTTGGAACTCTCTCTTCCTCTCTCCCACCCCCTGGCCGAAATTCTCTATTCAAAATTGGGAAGAAAATGTTTTTCTTCTTCCCAATTTCTTCTAAAGTTCGATCCCACAATCGTGTTTCGTTTGATCGATCGGGATATAGCATAGAAGATCCGGTGTTGCTGAGGATTTGATGCTGTAAAGAAACCTCCAACTGATTCTCCATTAATTACTCAATGTAAGTATAATTGGTTTTAATTTTCGAAATTAAGCATGAATCTACATGTTTTATATCACAAATTGGATGATGTTAATAGATCCGTTATTAAATGTTAATAAGTTTACTAAATAAAATTCCGCTAATTTAGTAAATCATCCCTTCAGTGAGATCCTCCTTTTTGTCTTTTTCTAAACCCTAAACCTTAAAAAAACCCTAAACACTAAACCCAGTTTCGGTTCTTCTACTGAAGAGATGGAGGAGATTTTTGTTACTTTTGTACTTAGTCATTTTCTTCGCTTTTCTCTTGTGGCTTGTTGCCTTTGTTTTTAGTTTGTTGCTTTGTGGCTTGTTGCACGTGTCTAGTTTTAGTTTTTTCTTCGATTTAGTGGCTTGTTTCCTGTCTGGTGTCCTTTTTAGCTGTGTTAGGAGGATGTCTTTGTGCCCTGGTCTCCGGCAGTGGGACTTTTTTTATTGCAATTTGTGAAAAAAAAAACAAAAAAAAAGCTAAACCCTAAAACCCTAAACCTATGAACAACAAATGGCTAAAAGAAAAACAATGTTAGAACCCACAAAAATCTCATCACAAGTGAAGCAACGCAACGCAAATTCATACACAATAGTTGTAAAAATGTTGAAGCGAGATGAAGGCTTACTACGTGTTTACTTGAATTATTCCCGAGTAAATAAATTTAACAATATGCAAATGGTCATTTATGTTATTAACCCTTTAAACAAAATATAACTTATATTTGTCGATGAAATTTAATTTAATTAGTAAAAATACAATTACTCACAAAATCTCATTTACCACCCATTGTTTCCATTCTTTATTTGAAATTCTAATGACAATTCAATTTAAATAAAATATATTACATTTGCATCAATAAAAAATAAATTTCATCGGTAAAAAACTGATTAAAAACTAAATCTTCTAGGTTGGTGATAAGAATCATGGAACATCACAAATAGCTTAATGATCAATCTCAAGATCAAACTTCAAGATAAGTATAAAACATCCATTACAAGCCTACATGAGCAAAGTCAAGACAAGTTTTAAAAATCCGAGCATGGAGGCTATGGAAGAGGACATGATGGACTTTAATCTATGGAAAATGTATTTTGAAGAAGAGTATTGAAGACTCATTCAATCAGAATTGAAGAGAAGAGCTAATTAAGGAAAGTTGCATCACTTTTGTAAACTTTCCTTATTTGGACCAATTTCCATATTTGTTCCCAAACTTTCATATATGATTACCACGAATTTACAATGTATTTGGACATATTTTAGGCCTTTATTTATCATTTTTAATGCTTAGAATAGTTTAGGAATGATATAATATCTTCTAGAGCAAAACTTTCCTAAAATGCACCAAATGCACTTAAGGAAAGATTTGGCAGATTTTGTGCCTCCTTGTAATCCGAATTTCCTTGTTGTTTTTTAGGGTTTTCTTTGGCTATTTAAAGCCTCATTTGTAAGGTTCACACTCAGAATTAATATGATATAAAATAGCTTTGTTTTGCTTATTGCTTGGTTGATTTTACCTTGCATTTTGTAGCCTTGTTCTAGGTTGCATGTTTTAGAAACATTCAAGCACAACTTAGTCTATTATGTTTGTGGATTGTTTTGATTTTGAAATAAGAACAAGTTCTCTTATTTCAAGGTATTAGATCATTAGAATAATTTTCTTCTTCTTGTTTTCCAAGGGTTTTACCTTATTGTTCATTGGGGTTTTAGGATTTGCATCTAGGGGTTATTTGTCTATCAAAGGGTTTCTATTTCAATTTTCTAGGGTTTCATATCATTTGGTATCAAAGCCAGGTTCAAGGGAAGATTTCTATCTTACTTGCTTTCTTGTTATTTGAATTTGTTTCTTATTTTGTTCTTCGTTCATCGAAAATTCCAAAAAAAGAAATTATAGTTCTAGAATTTCCTTATTTAGCCTACTGTTTTTGTTTTTTTCCGTATAGTTGAAATCCGGTTCGCAGAAAGTCATCAACTACAAAAGTCTTTATCTTTTTGTTGTGAAAATTAGTTATTCAGAAATGTGTGTAAAAAAAAATGGAAGATTGAGAAATAAATAGATCTTCATAGACTCTCGAATTGTGCAGAAAATTGAAGGAAAAAAAGTGTTCTTGCTTGATTTGTTCGAGTTTTTGGAAAAAAAAAGGTGGTTAGTGTTCTTATTGTTCTTGAAGAGTTAATCTTAAACTCATCATTTCTGCATCTTGAATCCAAAAGTTGCAAAGGATTTGTGCTAGAATTGTTTATTCCTAAAACGCTAGAACTTACCATAAATAGCCAAAACAGTTTTAGGAAAGTATCAATTTTGTCCCATATTTGAATATATGCATATCTTGCTCAATTAAAGTCATATTTTCTTATTCAAACTACTTTAAGGTCATAATTCAATTTTTTCTCTTATAGGAAAATTTATTCTTGTTTATTCTTTCCTTGTTACTAATATACACCATTTACAAAATCTGTCTTCTTTTTTTCTTTATCCACCCATGCTAATTGTTTTTTATTTCTTGATTATTACTTTTTACAAATTTTATTAGTATCTTACTTGTTTGATAGTTGCTAAAGTATGCTAATAGTTCAAGGTTGCATTTAGGCCCTAAAATCTGTTTTGAGTGCAAACATGAGAGAACTAACATCATTGAGTGTAAGCACTTAGGGAGTGATTGAGAGGTCCTATTTTTATTTCTAACTTGTTTACTTACAGTAGTGTATCATGAAACGTTTGATCAAATCAGAAGTAATAGATGTCGAGAGGTAGAACATACCTAGAGGGAAAATAGAGAGGTTTATCATGGAGGGATAGAGCATAGAAGTTTAAGAGGTGATAAGTACAAGGTAACTATTTTTCAAGGAAGATCAAATCCAGAGGTTTCATTGATATGGGAAAGAGAGGTGGAGCTTTGTTTTGAAGAACATCCATATAATGATTCAAATAAGGTACAACTTATAACCGCTAAATTTTGTGATTATGCACTAACATGGTGGAAACAATTGGTGAATGATAGGAAAAGAAGAACATTGGAGGATCCAATAGAAACTTGGTATGAACTAAAATTCATCATGAGGAAACAATTTGTATCAAGGCAATTTCAAAGAGAGCTTGAGCGAAAATTTGAATATCTTACACAAGGAATCAAGAGTGTAGATGAGTACTACAATGAGTTTAAATATCTAATGGCTAGGGCTAATATTGAGGAGGATGAAGAGGTTACTATGGAATGTTTCTTAGATGGTTTAAACTATGAGATTGCTAGCCAAGTAAATGGGTATACATATGTGGAGTTGGATGAAATGGTTCACTATGCCACCGAGATAGAAAAGAGGCTCAAAAGAAGAGTAGATACACGGTATGCTTCTATACCTTTTTCCGATTCTACTTCTTCTTATCAAATAGGTGAAAATGGTACATTTGTGGATAAGAATGTGGCTGCCTTTTGCTTGATTGACGATAATGCAAAATTGATTTTAAAGAAGGTTAAGATGATTGAAAGGGAACTTTCAAAATCGTAGGAAGTTTTCAATGCTAACATGGAGGAGATAAAAGAGGACATTTATGCTAATGTTTATGTAGAGGAAACTAATGAGTTACAAATGTGTTCTATATTTGAAAAGAATGAGAATTGTCAAAAAGAGAGTGAGCTAAAAGAAAGAGAGATGAGTTCTCAAAAAGAAAAGAGTGAAAAGGAAATGATTGAAAGAAGTGAGCCAAAAGAAAGAGAGATGAGTGCTAAAAAAGAAATGAGTGACATGAGTGAGTCAAAAGAAAGAGTGTTTGAAAAGAATGAAAGAGAAATTGAAAAGAAAGAGAGTTGTGAGTCAAAAAAGAATGAGAGTAATGGTGAGAACATTGTGAGTTTTGTAGAAAGTGAGGCTAGGAAAACAATGTTTTCAAACAAAACCCAATTTGTACTTTTGTGCAAAGATTCTTTCTTTCTAACTTATAAACTTCACCTTTGCTTTTCTAGTGTTTTATCTAAGCTTTTACATAATTATAAGGACCAACTTTCAATTGGAATGGAGCACAAGGTCGATGACTTATAAGGGGCTGAAATACTTAAGGAACAAACATATTTCTTTGAAAGAGATATTGCAAATGGGATCCAAAGCCATAAAAGAAATTTGATTACTTTTAGTTCTATTGTATTACTTTGTTCAAATGATTCTTTCTTGTTTTCAAATTCTGATTTTAACATTAGAAATCATCCATACGTATTATGCTTTCATTATACACATGTATTATTTTCTAGAAAAGTTCTTTTAGATGATCTTTACTTGTTTGATAGCCTATCACTTGCAAAGCATGCTAATCAAGCATATCCATTAACTTGTGATCATTTCCATTGTTCTTATTTCCTTGCTAAATTGTGTTTAAAAACTGAATTTGTACAACTTCAATTGAGTATTAATGAAAATAATTTATTTTGTGTTATAAGAGTTGTACTTGATAGATCATTTAATGTGTTTATGGATAGCATGGATTTTGCATTTTTCTAGTTTACCCCAACACATTAGAACTATTTGAGTTTGGTTATTTTTCATATGCTTTGATTAATTTGTTATCTTCACCATGTGATCATCTTGTTAGTATTGTTGAGTATGAGAAAATTTACGAGATTGACTATGGTCCATCTATTCTCTTAGACTTGTTTCCATTGGACATTAACCATATTGTGAGTGTTGTGGTCTTTTAGTTATGTCATGGACCTAAAGGGAAGAAAGCCAACCATATTTGACCTCGGAGGTGTTAACTTAAAAGGGGAAGGAAGGATACCATTGTTGTTGTTTTTGTTGACAATTGACAATACACGAGGTACGTATGCTTTAAGTGTTTTAAATTATGTTACTAACTTAAGTTTTCGCGATGTAGGTAATATTTTAGATTCGAGGACGAATCTTTTTCAAGAGGGAGGGGATGATATGAATCATGGAACATCACAAATAGCTCAATGATCAATCTCAAGATCAAAGTTCAAGACAAGCATAAAACACCCATTACAAACCTACATGAGCAAAGTCAAGACAAGCTTTGAAGATCCGAGCATGGAGGCTATGGAAGAGGACATGATGGACTTTAATCTATGGAAAATGTATTTTGAAGAAGAGTATTGAAGACTTATTCAATTAGAATTGAAGAGAAGAGCTAATTAGGAAAGTTGCATCACTTTTGCAAACTTTCCTTATTCATACCACTTTTCATATTTGTTCCCAAACTTTCGTATATGATGTCACCGAATTTACAATGTATTTGGACATATTTTAGGCCTTTATTTATCAGTTTTAATGCTTAGAATAGTTTAGGAATGATATAATATCTTCTAGAGCAAAACTTTCCTAAAATGCACCAAATGCACTTAAGGAAAAATTTGGCAGAATTTGTGCCTCCTTGTAATCCGAATTTCCTTGTTGTTTTTTAGTGTTTCTTTGGCTATTTAAAACTTCATTTGTAACGTTTATGCTCAGAATTCATATGATATAAAATAGATTTATTTTGCTTATTGCTTTGTTGATTTTACCTTGCCTTTTGTAGCCTTGTTCTAGGTTCCATGTTTTAGAAACATTCAAGCATAACTTGATCTATTGTGTTTGTGGATTATTTCGATCTTGAAATAAGAATGAGTTCTCTTATTTCAAGGTATTAGATCATTGGAATAATCTTCTTCTTCTTCGTTTCTAAGGGTTTTACCTTATTGTTCATTGGGGTTTTAGGATTTGCATCTAGGGGTTCTTTGTCTATCAAAGGGTTTCTATTTCAATTTTCTAGGGTTTCATATTATATCATAAGTTCTTCACTCATTACCCAGGTACTTGGAAGATTGGCCTTCCCTGAATCATTGTTAGATCTAAGAGTAAAGATTCTACTCACCGGCTCTTGCAGCTTACCTAGAGTGCTATGATCTACCATATTTGGAGGGAGAGGAACGATAGCTTACACGATCGTTCTGTTTCTCCTCCTAGTGTGACGTTACTCTGCATTCAACATGATGTCTTTTTTCATTCTATCTACTTGAGGGATAGCAATATGGACTACTAGGCATGAATCATTTTTCTTAGTTTTTTAGTTTATGCTTTTTTTATGATCATTGTTGTTGTTAGATCTTTTACGTAGGTTAGACAGTTGCCTATTTATTTTATTATTTTATAATTTTGTTGGTTTCCTTGGTGTGTTGCTAATGAGTCCTCCTTTGTTTCTTGATCTCGGACTGTGAGCTACACGGAACATTGATATAAATGTTTGGAGGTATGGTCAGTGGACTTCCCAGAAAGCTTTATTTAGGTTGTTTCATTCTTTTGAGGTTATTGGTAATCTGAGGTAGTCTCATTTCATGGAAGTTTGGTTATTTTAGCATTCACGTGAAGTCTAAAAATTCGAATTGGCGTGTGAAGTCTAAAAAATTCGGATGATATTGTTCAACCTTAATATCCAATTCATGGTTCTCCAATTCAATGCCATTTAATGCCCGATGTTCTAAGACAGGGATTTCTAGCGTTTTCTCATTTTTCAAGAAATGTAAAATTCAATTCATCCACAAAAAAGTGGGCAGCAATGCAATAGCGGCAATTGAAAACAACTCACACACAACAGTTATGAAATTAAAAACAATTACCGCAAAAAGAATGATCTTCAAGACCTTCAATAGAGTTGGAGCTTAGAAGTTACATGCACAAAGTGAAGATGTTGTATTGTCGAATCACTCCTCGCCCACAACCGGCCAAAAAGGGAATAACTTTCCCCTCTGAGGGTAGGAAAATCAGGACCGAGATAGCAGACCCAACGCGGAAATTACCTCTTAGAAAATCAGGTTTTTATGCAAAGTCCAAATCCATCGCAATCAAAATGATAAATCTCTGTGTTTTCAAATTTTGATCAAGTCATTTTGTACTAACCTGTTTTCCAAAATGCCGCCATTATATATAGAATCATAATTCCTTCCAATCCAACATAAATTAAGCATTCCAAAAAAAATTTAAAAAAAATGTTTCACACAATTCCATCAACCAACCTAGCAGATACATTCCTCCTCGATCATGAATCTGTAACAACACACACTATAAACAATGAAAGTTTTCTAAGGCTGGATTTTACCTTTTTAGATATTTTCAACTTTAAAACTCAAGAGAATATGATCCGAAATCTAGTTTCAAATTTTTCTAACTAAGATGTCAAAACCATTAAATTGAATTGGATCAAAGTACCCCAAAAAAATAATTATAAAACTCTATGGTCATTAAAAAAACACACGTACTAGTGAAGTCACTTGTAAGGATGAAAAATTGGGGTGTTACTCAGCCAAAAAAATGGTACGGGAATGCCAGAGATAGCCAAATATCATTTTCGATCGTATGGAGCTCTTACTTACTTTCTCCTTCAACTAGGTTACTTTTGCTACCTTTGTTGCCATCTACTGAAGATTTAGGGGGAGGTGGCTCTGAACATGCCTTCAAAACAACCTCATTCTGAAAAGAAGGAATAAATACACATTCAGAAATCATATATCAACAATTTAAAAAAATGACTTTAAAATGGATAAAAATTAAAACAAAATAACAATACAAATATACAAGAATAAAAAAAATAAAAATGAAACCTAACCGAACAGGGAAATAGACCCGATAACAACTAATATAAGGGCATGACATTGTTAGGATGGGAATAAAGGGAATATTAGTACATATAGTGAGTTTGTTAGGGAATGTGGTTATAAATAGAGTTTGTAGGAATGGTGTTAGATCATCCAATATAAAGTAGTCATTAGGATATTGAACAGGGGAGTTCTAAGCCTCTTGAATGTTTAATAGTTATGTAATTGTTCTATCTACATACTCTATTTATAACCACATTTCCTAACAAACTCTTACTAATATGCCCTTTATTCTCATCCTAACAAGCATCTGCACCCCCAAAGTGTATACTCGAGTTAAAGAATAAGAATATTCTAAGGAGTCATACGCATTAACTCAAGAATGTAATCTTTATTTTTTTCTATGGAAAGATGAGAATGAACTATCTTTACATGAATAAATTTATAGTAGTCGACTAAGTGTCCATTTGGGATAGTTTTTGGAAGTGTTTAAAAGTGTTTTTGAATAAAGAAAGTGTTTTTCATAACCATTAAAAAATACTTTTAAAAGTTATCTCAAATAGGCACTAACTCAACATGAAACTGAACTCACCCATAAACAATAAATGGCTAAAAGAAAAACAGTGTTAGAACCCACAAAAATCTCATCACAAGTGAAGCAACACAACGCAAATTCATCCTCAACCTATGTAAAAATGTTGAAGTGAGATGAAGTCTAACTAAAAGTTTACATGAATTATTACCGAGTAAATAAATTTAACAGTATGCAAATGAGCCTGTAAAGATGGAATCTAAATAACTTATTTTCAATGAAAGGGCATTTGAATTTCCCCACAAAGAAGAGGGCCAACCTAGGGTACAAGGTTTGAATTCTGCTCATGAAATGAAAGTGATGTTTGATTGTCTGAAAAATGAGTTAGACAATCAAGATCCCCATCCTGGAAAAAATCTTGGTGCTAAGTGAGGAAGAACTATCAAAATTCCCAATTCCCAAATCTCCAATTAAGTAAATAATATAAGACCTAACCGAATTGAAAACATGGTGGAAATGACCTACCTTCCAAACACAGAGAAGCCTTTTCTTAGCGTTAGCTTTAAGAGTGGTGGTAAGCTTAATTATCTTCCAGACTAAACCTCCAGATTCATGCTTCTTCACAATCTCCATCACCCTCGTTCCCCAAAATGCACATGTCATATCTCCTCAACAAGGAAGCGAATGAACAGTGAGAATCAGACAGACAGATTTTCTATCGTTAGAACTAGAAAGAGATAAACTCACCAATGGCGATGGCTATTGGCGATGCAATGGAACAGACCAAGAATGACGTGATGCACTCAACTACAAATTTGTGCTCTTTACTCAAATTGACAATCCATGTTTGGAAAATTCATTTCATAGGGTTTCATTAATTCATGCAAGTATACTATTATATATATATATATATGTGTGTGTGTGTGTGTGTGTGTGTGTGTGTGTGTGTCAATTAATATAATTGCTACAATTAGTGATAAACAAGTGATGATATTCCAAAGATAAACTTAATAGTATACTTGTATCTTCCTATTAAAAATAGTTTATGCTTACACGATCGTTCTGTTTCCCCTCCTAGTGTGACGTTACTATGCATTCAACATGATGTCTTTTTTCATGTTATCTACTTAAGGGATAGCAATATGAACTACTAGGCATGAATCATTTTTCTTAGTTTTTAAGTTTAGGCTTTTTTTATGATCATTGTTGTTATTAGGTCTTTTATGTAGGTTAGACAGTTGCCTATTTATTTTATTGTTTTATAATTTTGTTGGTCTCCTTGGCATGTTGCAAAAGAGTCCTCCTTTGTTTCTTGATCTCGGACTGTGAGCTACATGGAACATCGATATAAATGTTTGGAGGTATGGTCAGTGGACTTCCTTGAAAGCTTTATTTAGGTTGTTTCATTCTTTTGAAGTTATTGGTACTCTGAGGTAGTCTCATTTCATGGAAGTTTGGTTATTTTAGCATTCACTTGAAGTCTAAAAACTTCGGATTGGCGTGTGAAGTCTAAAAATTTCAGATGATATCATTCAACCTAATATCCTATTCATGGTTATCCAATTCAATGCTATTTAATGCCTGATGTTCTAAGACAGGGATTTCTAGCATTTTCTCATTTTCAAGAAATGTAAAATTCAATTCATCCATAAAAAAGTAGGCAACAATGCAATAGTGGCAATTAAAAACAACTCACACACAAAAGAGTCCTCCTTTGTTTCTTGATCTCTTCTATAGCGGTTATTTTTGTGAAAATCTTTCGGGAAAAGATCTAACGATTTTTCTAATAAGTTTTGATTCAGACATTTGTTCTCCTAGTACGAATGATTCATTAGCAATATCACATAGCTTCGTGTAAAAATCAGACAAGTTTTCATTATCAGACATGTTAAGATTTTTGAATCGGGAAGTAAGCATAACTAGTTTAGTACGTTTTACATCACATGTTCCTTAATAGGTTTTCTAAAGGATATCCCATGCTTCTTTGAAAGTCTCACATGTTGAGATTAATTTTATTTTATCAGAGTCTACACATCCAAAGATGGAATTGAGAGCTTTGCTATTCGAATTTAACAACTTGTCTTCTTCCGAGGTCCATTCTATCTCTGATTTTGGAGAGATGATTTTGGTAATATCATCTATTTTGGTAGGGCAAGTCCACTCAGACAATATAGCTTTCCAAGCCTTTTCATCCATTGTCTTGATGTAAGGTCTCATTCTGATCTTCCAATAAGGGTAGTTTCCTTCATTCAACAAGGGAGGTCTAATACTTGAGACTCCTTCAAAGATAGACATAAAACAATACAGTGAAAGGTAAAAAAAATCCAAGATTTCACTAATAAAATAAGTGAAGCCGCTCTAATACCACTTGTTAGACCTAATTATCAGTTTAGTTCTGATTACTTTCGTCTAAGAGGTAAATTAACAAGATTATGCAAATCAAATTTACTCTAGTCTTAGCTACGGACGTTGCAACACTGAATGCTTGATAAAGAAGAAATAGCAGGATGTAAAAGATACAGAACTCTCAATTATGTAGAAGCTTATGATAGCTATAGGTGTTGCAACAGTGTCTGCGTGATCTAATTGTAAAAGACAGAATATAAAGAGAGGTAAAGATATCGACACAGAAAATTGATTAACGTGAGAAACCTCCAATTGGTAAAAACTCACGGGGCGCTAGCCCAGAAAAGATCCACTAAATCTGTTAGAAGTTCAATACAAGAATTTAAAGCAAAAAGAAAAACTCCCTTTTTCTTTTTTTTGCCTTTGATTGTTCCTTGCAACGACGTCGTATTCGGTGGATTCGATCACAAGCTCCCCTTGTGAAAATAATGTTCAAAACAAGCTCCCCTTGTAAAGAATTTTTACGAGAAACTCCCTTCCTCGATTTGTAGTTGTTAGAAAATTATTATTATTATTTTATAAAAAATTAATTAAATTGATTAAAAAAAATTATATAATAAAATAAGTATATCAAAAATAAAAATGTAAAATATAGTAGAATGACATGAATATTTTATTAAGTCCTCTGTGCCAACTTTCCCACATTTTAAAAATATCATTTAATATAATAGGTTATTGGTTTGAATGACATTTTAGAAAGAAAAAAAAATGAAAATGGCATTTTAGAAATTTGATAAAAATAGAAAAGGATAAAATGGTCCAAAAAGGATTAAAAAACATCCTCACTTTTAATATATTAAAGATAAATATTTTCCTATAGTAGTATAGGAACTGACATCACTAATTAGTCTAGTTTTATAATATTAAACAATTAACAACATCTTAGAAAATATTTAGCCTAAATGGTCTAGTTCTGTATTTGTCCCTCCGGCCCAGGAAATAGATAAGTCGGTCCAAAATGAATGCCAGGCCCATCCTTACTAAAAACACTCACGCTCCAAGACACTCCAGGAAAAGCCTAACCCGATCAGTGAAGAAAAGAACCAAGCCCAGGAAAGAGATGCGGCCCACTCCTATTTAGTTCAACAGTAGCCCTGGCTGTCTTCTTCTTCCCTCGCAGAAACGTAACGCCACAGGAGTCTGAAAGCCACTGTTGCATACAAGGATGACCAGAACACCTAAAAAACTCTTCAAAGTTTCACAACCAGACTAACGGTTTCTCAAAAACGACCTGAGGCGCTGCCGTGTAGAAGAAGATCATAGAGTACCAATGGTAACTACCACGAACTCGCACCAAAACTCATGTAAACTGCCCATTTCCATTGCTTATTCATTTCTTTCTTTCTAAGGTATTATCGGATTCTCTTTAGGTTTTCGCTGGATTTTTCTCCTTTTTTTCCTTTCTTTAATGTCATCATTTATTTGACTGGTTTCTTGTTTTAAACAACTTCTACTTTTTGTTTTTGCGGATCTATGGTATTTTTTTCTTCCATTTTATCTGTTTAGGGTTTTATCTTCGGATCTATCTGTTTCTCTATTTTTCTTACTTTGCTCTTCTTCCATTTTCGTGAGATCGTTAAATCATATGCTCTTTTTTTCATTTTTGGGACTTTCTTTATTCAATGAATGAACTTGACTTAAGTAGCTAATACAAAAATAGAAAAGAGAAATAGCAGCCCATGAATATTGTGGTACAGATACAAAAGGAATAATTCAAAGATATGCAACTAACACCCTAATAAATAGGGATTTTATTCTAACAAAGCAATCCTATTACTACTGAATAACTTAACAAGGATGTCTATTTATAATTATTAAACTTACCTTAATTTTATCTAATATATTTTAAATATGTTTGAGAATCATTTTGGGCTGTTTTGGGTTATGAGGCTTTTAGGGTTTTATCTAGGCTTTCTTTGATTTTTATGGTTAATTGGAAGTTTTTACACAAACAACTCTATATTTTAACCTTAGAACGGGATTCACTTTGTTTTTGGAGTAAAATAAGAGTTTTACGGCCATTTAAGTGTTTTTTTTACGTTTTTTTGGGTTTTCAGGTTTTCCAACTATTTTTTGGGTTTATCTAGGAATTTTTAAGTTCTTTTTTATGGTGAATTGGAAGTTTTTAAACAAACAACTCCTTATTTTTCCCCTATAACGAGATTCACTTCATTTCGGGAGTAGTATAAGATTATTAGGGTCATTTAAATATTTTTTGGGAGATTTTTTTAAGGTTTTTCTAGGAATTTCTTGGGTATTAAGGGTTACTTGGAAGTTTTTACACAAAAAACTATTTATTTTTCCCTCGTAACATGATTTACTTTGTTTTGAAGTAAAATAAAGTGTTTTAGGATCATTTAATTGTGGGTTTTTTTTTTTTTTGGTTTTTTTTAAGGTTTTTTGGCCTTTTGGATTATAAGGCTTTTTAGGGTTTTTAAGGGTAGGGGTTATTTAGATATTTCTTGAGGTTCTTTATTGTTGTTTAGAGTTTTTTTTTTTTGTATTAAGGTTTTTTTAATGTTTTAGGGCCCTTGTAATGAAATTCGCTTTGGTTTAGGGTTATTGAAGTGTTTTTGAGGTTCTCTAAGGTTTGGGTGTAATTTAGGTCTTACGGTTTTTTCTAGGGTTTTTTTTCCTAGGAATATCTTGAGATTTTATGCACTACAAGAAAAACTATTTTTTGCGACATATACATCTTGCGACGAAACAAATTTTGTCACAGTTTTGTGATGAGTTACAAAGTAAATCAAGAGTCTTACTTTTGGCGACGTAGTTCGTCTCTAATTAGCGATGAACTGAACTGTGACAAATTACGCCACCAAAATGGCACCAACATTTGCTTTTATACTCTTATAGGTTTAAGGGTTCTGTAGACTGTATGTGTCATATACATTTAGAGTTGTCTTTTAGGCTAGTGTAGCACCTTGTCAGTGTCAGATATGCCTTGAATTTAATAAATCAGATTATATTTAAATAATATTATTGTATTGATAAGTTGGAAATTGTATTAAGCAAGATAAGACCCTGAGAGGTTTATATTTGTTTGTGAATCAGAATGCCTCCTCGTAGGGCACCTATGAATCAAGTACCTTTGGATCAACAAGAAGATGGGGAAAATCAGTAGATTCCAGTGGCACCTACTCCTGCCGTGACTTTCCCTAATGAGCAGTTCTCCTTTCTTATTGAGACCCTGAGTAAAGGTTTCAAAACACCATTTTTGGCCCTAGTAATCATTGAATGCTCATTCTGATGAGGAAGAGAAGGATGAATAGGTTCTGATATTTGTGGGAATCAGAAAATGGGTGTGTTGGACATAGGATTTTGAGATGATTCAGTAGAAAGAGCCATAAGAATAAAGATAGAAGAGTTTGGCATGGTACGAATAAGTACAGAAGATTTTGAAACAAAAATGGAAGTGGAAAAAGAAAGATACCTGACATGATAGCAAGAACAACCAAAGATTTTTAAGAATGAAAAATCAAGGGAAACCCCAAAAAGCTTCTCAAGAGGACTGATATCTTGAAGGGCGGAGGTAGGCAGCGTACATAAAGCATCATCCCAGAATGTATTTGGCATTGAGGCTTGAGATAATAAAGAGAGGCCTAGTTCTACAATTTGTCTATGTTTTCTTTCAACAATTCCATTTTGTTGAGATGTGTGAGGACAAGAAAGTATGTAGATAATGCCTAAGGATTGCAAGAGAAGGGAAAGAGCTCTATATTCACCACCCCAGTCAGTTTGAAGAGATTTGAGCCATATGTTTAGTTATTTTTCTGCCTGGGTTTTGAAAAGTATAAAAGTCATGTATGTTTCAGACTTGGTTCTAAGGAATTAGATCCAAGTACATCTTGAAAAAAGCATCAATAAAAGTTATGTAATATCTAAAACCATTGTTTGAGTGAGATTGAGAAGGTCCTTATAAGTCAGAGAAAATAAGTTCTAAAATAGCAGTATAATTAGTTAATAAAGGAGAAAAGGGTAGTTTGTGATAGTTTGTGACTCATTGCCACTTGACAAGAAAGACAGAAATTGAAACTTTTATTAGATGTAGAAAGAATATTACATTGTCGTAGAATCTTAGAAACGTTAGCATGACACAAACGTCTATGTCAAATATCAAACAAAGTACAATCTTTTTATAAAGACTTATTTGGTAATTGAGTTGAGACAAAATGAAGATGAAAAGCTACAAGATTTGAGATAGGATTTTGAGGAGGATGATGCTTCTGTAGATTAAACTAACATAGCCCATCATGAACAGTCCCTTCAAGAAGGATTTTGCTAGTTTTCTGCGATTTGAAAAGACATAAATTGGGATGGAATTAAACAAAAATATGATTATCTTTAGAAAATTGATTAACACTAGCAAGATTTTTTGTTATATGGGGAAAATGAAGAAGATTTATGTTGTGTGAAATCGTGATACGCAAGTGCACGCAGTCAAACAAGTAATAAAGTGATAAGAAAGATATTGTTCCCACGAGGATTAGTAGATTAAGTAGGTGTTTAACAAATAATTTAGGGAAATTAAAAAGCAATGGTGTTTTGAAGGTGATATGGTTTATAAAGCTAAACAAATAAAATTGTGAAATTATGCAAAACTAAATAAATAAATTCTAAATTAATTAAGGAAAATAAATGTGATGGTCTGAAATGGCTTAAATTACTCCTAAAATATGCAAGAATATTAAAGTGATTAAACTATGTAGAGATGAATGGTTGGAAAATCAAGAATCCCCCTAAAAAGTCTTAGAATTCACAAATGTTGCAGCAGTGCTGTGGCTGTGCTGCAGCAATCTGCAATAATAAACACACTTTTTATGCAAGCAAACTCAAATGTTCATGTGACTTCGTCAAGCCTAGCATGATTCTAGTTCTTAATCCAACTTGATTCCTATGTCTAGGTTAAATTAGATTAAAAATACGGTTTGATGCTCCGATTTAGGCTTTAAGGTGTAAACACAAATGTCTATGCATTACCAAAAACAATTTCAAGAATCGTTAACCCTTATCAATCAATATTCTTCCATTCAATTTTAACTTTTTCAGAATTAAAACTAAACTAAGCAATTCACTTAAGTTGATCAAGCATAAGCAAAGAGACAAGAAATATCAAACTATTGATTGAGCATAAAAATTGAATTCATTAAAGCTTGTGAAAACTAATTCCCCTTAGGGTTCATCTATCAATTCCAACGTAAGAAATTTAGTTCATAATGAAATTCAAATAAACAAAAGTGTTCAACAAAATCAAAACTAAACCTAACATAATCTAATAATGGAGAAGAAGAAGAAAGAAAGAATAATAAGAGTAATCTAAGTAAGAATGAAAAGGAAATTCAAACGAATCCCGATGGAGATTGCTCTTTTTCCTTCTCCACCAGCTGCTGCGTTTTTGCCTCTGCCTTCTACGTTCAGCCTCCTTTTTTTCACGTTAAAGTCTGTCTAAAAATCTGCCTCTTTGCCTCCTTTTGATCTAGGTTAATCTTCTCTTTTCTTTTGTTTTGGGCTTGGGCATCCTTTTAATCTCCTCCAAATTGCTCCTAAGATGGACCCCAATGATGGGCTATTTGTTTCTCACTTGAATCAGCTGAAACGGGCCTAAAAATAGACTTTTTAAGGCTGAAAATCGTGACCCTGCTGTCCAATTCTGCTCCAGTGTGCTGCAACACTGCCACAACACTTTGCAAAAATCTGCACTTTTTCCCTTTGCTCCTACATCAAATTTGCAACTTTTTAGAGATTTCTTTCATTCAAAATGACAAGATTAAAATACCCAAAGCCAAAAACAATTCAAATATATTATTTAAAGTATGCAAAATATGAGCAAAGTTCAATCAAATAATCATCACATAGGCATTAAAATAGGACCAAATAACTCTATTTTATAGAGTTATCAATTTATAAGGTGAAAAGTATTACAGGTAGAGGGTGAAACTAAAGTTGAAGAACCAGAATGAGCAATTAAAAGATTCATACCATTGCCAACTTGAATTCTGTTGTCGCCTTCATATTCTGATCCAATGTTTAGATTGCTTAGATCATTAATAACATGATTGGTAGCCCCTGAATCCGGAATCCAATTGCTATCAAATGTAGAATCAATAGTATTAGTTGCAACAAAAGCATTTGGATTTGGATTTCATTGCTGATAAAAATTGAATCCAGAAATCTGTGAATTTGATTGTTGATTGTTGTTTTGATTCACTTCATGAAAGTTCGGATCAAAACGCATATAGCATTTTAGGCTAGTATGACCCATCTTGCTACATAAATGGCATTGAGGGCGATTTTAATTTCTTGCCAGTTTCTTCCTCGATTGTTATTTCCACCATTTTCTCTATTTATGTTGTTCCCTTGCTATTGATTTTGATTTCTTTGACCACTATTTCCACCATTGTTATTTTTGTTCTGATTTTACTGAGATTGAATTTTCTGTCCACCATTACTTCCATTTCCACCAGCATGTTGAGCAGTGAAGTTAACTGATGGAAGCGAAATATGTGCAACTCCATTTTTTCTTTCCAAGCGAGCTTCATGTGAAAGAAGAAGAGCATAAATACTCTATAAAGATAGTTTCTTTGTTTTTGAAGTTATCACAGAAACAATTGAATCGTATTCAGAATTCAATCCTTCAAGAATTTTCATGATGATATCTTGATCAGTTAACTTGTTTTCCATCGAAGTTAGAGCATCATAACAGGTATTTATCTTACTCAAGTAGTCTTTCATTGACAAACCATCTTTCTTGAGATCATGTATCTTTGATTTGTATTGCATTATCTTGCCATATTCTGAGTAGAATATAGATCTTCTAAAGTTTTCTAGATTTCTTTTGCAATCTTACACATAGTGATTTTAGACAGAATTGATTCTCTCATAGAATTCAATAGCTAGGATGAAAGTAATTTATCCTGTTTTCACCAATTGAGAAATTCAATATTGACGCCATTAGAAGGAATCAGTGGATCTGGTGCAGATTTAGATCTATCAATATACATTTCTAAATCATGACCTTCGATTGTATTGAGGATTTCAAATTTCTAGATAAGATAATTATCATCCTTCAATTTTACAATGTATTGTTGATGTTGATTTCCAATCTTTACAATGGATTGAGACAGATTAGCAGTGGTTGTTGAAGAATGTGCACCCATGTGATAACTTGTAATTACGCTTATTTATAAGTGGTTTTATCTCCAAAATAATTAAAAATATGAATGTTAATTGATTTAAATGTCCATAAAATTGTTAATCGTTGAATTTCATGAACGTAGGCGAAAACGGCGCTCAAAACGGACTTAAAACAGAGAAATTATGCCCCTTTTAATGTTGAAAACGGCCCGTCGCCGCCACGGCGAGATCCATGGCCGCTGTAACAACCCGAAATTCCGAAAACACGTACAATTCACATTATCAAAACAGTGGAAGCAATTTTAACAAAATTTCAAATATTCTCATTTGAAACCTAAACAATTAACAATTTCAACCGATCGGTTTTATTGAAAAGATTAAATTCTTAAAACCAAAACAAATTCTGACAAATACTTATTAAAGAAAATCCTCAAAGTAAATCAAAAATTTACTAACCAAATTAAACAAAACATGAAATAAAGAATTTATTTCCCATAAACTAATGAAGAAACACGACTCTGCCGGCAATGCAAATCCATGCCAACCGGACACCACCTCGAACCACATTAGCCACCGAGTTTCTTCTTTCCCTTACCTGAAAAAAAAATAGTTGTAGCATCATGAGGCTACGCCCAATGAGTAGAAAAATGTTAAAATAAAAATCATGCCATGAGAGATTTTTCTAAGACTTTAAGTCCTTAATCGGTCTCACCGACTTCCGAAAATTCTCTTTCACTCAAGACTCTCATAGTTTAACACATTCCTCCACATTATCTTTTAATCCGCAAATTAAAAGAATAAAACATTCGAAACAATTTTAAACTCTCTTTCTCATTTTAAAACTTTTCGATTTTTTAATTTTCACTAATACCTCTAATCTCCTCTTTGTCCACAAACAAAGAGAGACTATGCTCATTAAGGCATTTAGACACTGTTTACACATTTTAAATCCTTAAGAGATAAATATTCTTTTCCATTGTACGTATGGAATGAACTTGCCCTATTAAGTGCTATAGAGTTGTGCACAACCGTATAATCTCCCTTAACGGTAATATTCTTCTTTAAGAAAGGCCTATGCTTAAAGCGAACCTGCTACCATATTACTCGAGGTATTTGAGTAACATGATCCTATACATCACTACCATGATGCTCAAAATAAGTCTAAACTCAATTTCTCGAAATAACCCTTTTTCTAGGCCGAAACTTCCCTAAACTAAAATTCTGGAAAAAATCGCCTCTAAATCATTCTAAAACATCCAAAATCACTCATAAAACCAATTTGAGTTCACTTCCAACAACTCCCAACGATTAACAAGTCTAGAAGCGAAACTAGCCTAAACTAGTGTAGTTTCGCTCCTTTTTCGGACATTCTAAAACTACTATAATTCTAACTAAAATTCAGCGGCATAACTCCTATAAAATGTCTCCCAAAACAGCCCCTAAACATAAAGAAAAACATTCCAAAGATCCAGAGCACAATAATTATGAAAGTAATTAACCACCTAGGCTAAACTTTCGAGTTATGGGCACTAATCTCCAATATGATAATCATGGCCAGCAATATTAGAACATCTTAAAACATCCAATACATGCATATATATATATATATATCCAATTTCAAGGTCAAGAAACAAAAGGAAATAAAATAGACAAACCCCGATACCGATAGTCACTTTAAACATACAAAATCTCTATTTTTCACTTTCTATAGTCCATACTTTAATTCTATAGTAAAACTGCCCCAAAATTCTCTTATTATGCCTATAATCATCCAACTAACACACTTAGATAATTGAGGTATAACTATTAAAGAAAAAGGAAAATTCAAACATTCACAATTTAAAGCTTAACACCATTCTACTCACCTTTTCAAGCTTAGTTTCCCAACACTTTGAACTCATTTCCAAAATAATTTAAGAAGCTGAAAAGGCACTTAAACTACTCAAAATATATCCTAAAATACCTAAAAGTGTAAAGGAAAAATACCACAAAACAATGCCCGAAGTGACGGCCGAAAAAAATCACGCAAGAACAACCCCTAATGGAGCTGCCCTTGCCATGGCAGCAACATCCATTTTGGCTGCTGCTGCCACTGCTGTTATAGCAACGGCACGGCGGCCCCTCATGGCTTCCCGGCGTGTCGTTTGGCGGTAGGTTTACTTGGTAGGTAGTTTTTTTTTTTTTAAGAAGGGGAGAAATTAGGGTTTCTAGGTTTTAAAGAATGTGGGTTTTGAAATCAAAGATTGGAAGAATAACTCATCTTCAATGGGTTTTGAATCAAAACCCTTTAAATTCCAGAAATAAAAGGGAAGAAATCACTACCTTGAACCCGAATTGTGATGGAAACTAATCTTATCTCAACCAATCTTCTACCAAACGAGTTCTACCTCAATTCACACCTTAAAAACACAAAAAGGGACAAATCGATAAGAACCTGATGGCCTCTTGAATTGAGGGTAAGAAGGAAGAAGAAGAAGAAGGAGAAGAAGAAAAAAAAGGAAAGAACCCTACCTTTTTCCCTGTCTTTCACATTCAGATGAAAAGAAGACAAATTCTTTCTCACTTTTTCCTTCCTCACGCCCTAATCCCACATTCTCTTCTTTTTTTTTTCCTTTAAATGAAATAATTATATTAAATTCCTGAAAAAGGAGTTTAAATATTAATTATCATCATTTACCTTAAATCCCATAAATATTACAATAAGAATTAAATAATACTTATTTAATTTAAAACTTAACGAAAATACGGGACGTTACAGCCGCGGCCTGCAAAAAATCAAAATCTGGGCCAAAAACCCGAGAGTGGTCACAGAAGCGGTGAGAACCGTGGCCGCGATGACGAGAAAAATATAAAAAAATGATTATTTATGCGGTGCTAATGTCAGCGACAATGGAAAAACGTAAAAGCTGACGTCAGAGCCATTGCTGGCAGCAAAGAGGCGGAGCGACGAGTGGCTCAGCGAATCAAGGGACAGGGACTCGTGTGGCTTGTTCTTCGACGCGGCTCGGCTTATGCAGCTTTCGGACGGCTCTAGACACTGAAAGAGGCAGTTCTATCGACTCGGCTGGGGGCGCGGCTTGGCTTAAACGGCTTCAGCGGATAAGAAACAGATTTTTGCACGATTTTTACTTGTTTTTGCCTATTTAATGCCCCAATTGAACCCTAATTTGGGATTCCTTCTTCCCCTATTTTTCTTAGGACTCTTAGATAGTTTTTAATATGTTTTCTGGCTAAATTATTTATTCCAACTAGAGGATTATCGAGGTTTGGTTTATGAATTTGTGAGATTTTGTTCTTCAATTTAATTCCTATTTTCTCTTTATTCATGATTTCTCTTTGCATATTTTATTGTTAATTAATTCTTGTGTATAGTTGTCATATGTTCAATTGTTAATTTATCATATTGCTAGTTAGAACGTTTAAATCTGTAATTGTTTAATTGTTCTAATACAAGTAGTATAATAGCATAAATTGATTAGTTAAACTTTTTAATTTATGTTATGGGAATTTATGATCTAACTTAAATGAATCGGTCGTACGGTGTTTGATAGTTAGAATTGGGTTCTTCTCATCTTAATGTTGTTAATGGGTTAAATCTTATTATCGTATTCTAGGGTTATCCTTTAATTAGGGAAATAGTCATTAGATTGTATCTTAGCTATCGAGAAATTAAGAAAAGGTACTTGTTCCGGCGACTGCCAACTAATTTAGAGAAGAATTTATGAATGCATGTTTAGTAATTGATGATCAAATCCATAAACCATAACCGAGATTAACCTTTAGTTAGAAGTTTTCTCTATTGATTTCTTATTATTTTTAATTTATTTTCCTTTTTATTTTCAAAACTCAAAACCCCCATTTTTAGTTAATTTTAATTTAATTCTCTTTTCCTTGTGGAGATCGACATTACTCACCACTACTACAAAATTCTAAATCTCGAAAGTAAGTATTTATTTTTTGTGGTTTCAACACCCATCACCATGGATGATCAGAGTTTGCGGAAGAAGATGAGAAAAGAAAAGGAAAAATTCAAGAACCTTCAACGGCAGTTAACCTTCGGCTATGATACCATAACAACTTTCTAATGGAAGATAGAAAATGATCACAAAAGGAACTAATTCTCATTAATGATGATGATCAAAGATATAAGTTATATATAGCAAGTATGAAAAGAATGATAAATACAACAAATATCAGTTTTGTAGTTTGGCTTGTTAAGACAATCAGTAACAGAAAATAAGGAGCTCTAATCAGCTGCAACAAGATGTATAGTGTGAGCTTCCTTCATATTTTCAAATACAAGTTATACGGTGTCTAATTCCTGGATGATTGTCAATTGCTTTGACCAATAAATTAAACTGGATTCATCGTGGTCCATCACCCACATGTCGAATGGTTTCTCGACCCCAACCGATGGGCAAATAAACAGAACAATTGATCTGTTCCAAATCACAAAAAAGTCTGCATCAACTCAAATTTATATTAAAATGTCTCGGATTACGAAGCATTGTGAAGGTGAGAGAGCATAGAGGTTTTGAAATAAACCAGGGAGGCTCCAACAAAAGAAAAGGCATTTAAATATTTACAAAGTAGAAGAAATTATAACTAAATTACTCAACGTTTTCTTGATGTTTGCTTATATCTAGGAATATAATAGTTCTTTTCCCATAGAACAATCAATGACAATCTTTAAGTCGGATTAACCATAAGTCTCGGCCTTACGAATCCCGATTTAAGAACATCGTGTTCTTGTCATGAACGTATCACAACCTGAACTCCCTTCAATATGTTAGTCTTTCTTCTAAGACTTTTTTGAATGTGTATAATGAAAATGCTAATGAAATGCTCTATTATTAATTATATGGGCATCCATCTCAAAACCAATTGGTTATGAGAGGAGTGGCCCTTAAAGTTTATAAATGTTATGAGTTCTCTACATCTTTCCGATGTGGGATTCTCAACATGCCCCCTCAAGATGGTGCCTCTTTTGGACTCACCATTCTTGGGTCGAATTCCATTTTTAGATCGAATGCCCGTTTGGGCTTGTTGAGCTCTGATACCATATTAATAATGTGGGCATCCATCTCAAAACCAATTGGTTATGAGAGGAGTGACCCTTAGAGTTTATAAATGTTATGAATTCCCTACATCATTCCGATGTGAGATTCCTAACAATCAAATACACAAAATTCTCAAAATAGAATATTAAATAAAGAGAGTAAATTATATATAATAACACCCTAAAAATATGCTCAAGGCTTGAGTATATTAGAGGTCATCTTCGAAAGCTTGCCACCATATCTTTTTTATAAACGGAAGCTTAGAGAAGTAAATTTGCTAAAGAGATATCAATCAAATTTCTAAAGAGATCAATAGAGACGTTGGGCAGTAATTCTAAAGCCTAAAAGCAAAGCTAGCTAATAAAAAGACGAATTTTTCTCACCAAATGTTATAAGAGGTGAAATTACACACATAACATGTAAAATCTAGAAGATAGAGATTGTTATTTTAAACAATATATTAAAAGATCAGATATAGTTTAAAAATATTTCGTCCAAACTCCTCAAAATAATAAAAATAAGTGGATTAGTAAATCTAGCAAAAAAAATTTGTAATATTTGTAAAAATAAAAACTATAAAAAATATTTGTAAATATAGAAAAAAATTATCGGGTGAATCAATGATAAAAATTAAATTATATATTCTTTAACCTAAATTTATCACTAATACACACACTAATCACTGATTAACCTAGTATAGATTGCTGTATTTGCAATAGTTGTTATTTTTTCAAATATTGTTTCATCCCTAATAATAATAATAAATAATTAATTTATATACAATATAGATTATAGAATCTGACACAAATTTATTCATTCTATTACTTATTTAATAAAATACTTTTTATTAAAAAAGTAATATACCCAATTTATATAAATCTAAACCTAACACCTAAAACTAACCATTTTCTTAGAACTTAAAACTTATAATATTCTCACACTACCACCCATGAATTCGATTTGTTCTTCTCGTTCGCCACTTCTAATTTTGTCCTTTTTTGTTTAGTCATTCAATTTTACAATGACATCGTTGAAATTGCTTTAAAACAATGAAGGATGAAGTTGTTGAAAAATAATTTTAAAAAATTATAACTTTTAGAAGGAGTATTGAAATTTTTCAGTACAACGGTAGCACTAAAAAATTTCCGAATAAGGATTACTCCCCAACAAGTTTCCCTCTTTTGCATTAAAAAAAAAAACCAATAAATCTCTCTCTATCATCATCTACTATAAATCTCTTCCTCTCAAAAATTAAAGTTACCAATCCACAATATCCTTTTATCAAAATGAGATTCCATTTCAAAGTCAGCTTCATTTGGAGAATTCTCCCAATTCTTTCATTTATCTTTATAAGTAAAACTCCTTTCTCAATCTCTTCTCCTCCTCCTCCTCCTCCAGATTTCATTCAAATTCGGGATTCCCATTTTGAATTCAACGGTTCTTCATTTTTGTTTAATGGATTTAACTCATATTGGATGATGTCAGTTGGAGTTGAACCAAATGAAAGGCACAAAATCTCCGAAGTATTTCGCGAAGCCGCCTCCACCGGCCTCACCGTCTGCCGGACATGGGCCTTTAGTGATGGTGGTTACAACGCCCTTCAAATCTCTCCTGGAGTTTATGATGAAAAAGTTTTCCAGGTTTCCTTTTCCTAAGGCTTTTCAAAAATCACTACCTTTGTTTTATTATTTTCAAAGCTACATAAATTTTATGCTTGGTAATTATAAATATTTATGTCATATTTGTTGCATTATTTTTTCTTATATATTTATAAGAAAAAATAATTTAACAAATATAACATAAATTTCTAAAAAATAATCATTAGAATGAAGATGCACCCGGTATGAGATATAATGGGGAGTACGTTGGTGGCCATTTTTTATAAAATGTAGCCAACCATGCAGTAAGGGTATAATTGGTATGAAATGTTTGAAACAGTACAATAATGACTACTTATTGATAAATTTACAATAGTAGATATATTTTAAAATAGAACACTAAAATGTGGTTACTTTCATTATTATCTCTATAAATATGATGAAAAAGTTTTTCAGGTTCCTTTTCTTAATGCTTTTAAAAAACATGAATGAAACTTAAACCCTAAACCCTAAATATAAGAACATGAATGAAACTTAAATCAAACTTCATTTGATTAAAGTCTAATTATCTCTAGCTTATTAGCTATATGTTTTTGTGGCTTTTATTTCTTTTATTCAGGCTCTTGATTTTGTGATATCGGAGGCAAGAAACTATGGAATTAGGCTGATTTTGAGTTTAATCAATAATTACAATGACTATGGAGGAAGACCACAATATGTCCAATGGGCTAGAAATGCTGGCTTTTCCATTCCTAATGATGATGGTTTTTATACGAATCAAGTTGTCAAGAGTTATTACAAGAACTATGTTAAGGTGATAATATTGCATAATTTATTCAAATCTTATTTTAATTTTTAAATTATTTTTACATTTATTCTATTTTTATTTATATGAATTTAATTTATATCAAAAATCTAGTTTGGTAATAATTATCATTTAATTTTTATAGTGAATTTAACATAATATGTACTAGTGATGACTTGGGCTATTGTATGTTTCAGATGTAGTTTCAGATCTAAAAATAGATGGATCTAGATTTCTTATTCTATCAAATGTGATGCTAGCATTTAATGCCAAAAAAAAAAAAGGAATATATAATCTTGTGAATGTTTAAGAATAGAAATGAAATATTTAAGAGTATAAGTACTAAAATTAGAATAGGAAGTGAAAGTTTAAGAATCAATTAGAGAAGAAGCAAAGTAATTTCTAAATGGGGATTATCTTTTTCTACTACTTGACATATCTTATTCTAATGGATTTGTCCATATTTACTTAGACTTACTAATTTGGCACACTATGATTGATAGATATAGATAAATAAACCTTATTTAATGTCAATTGGTTTTAACAATTAGATACTTTAATCCAAATAAACTCACAATTAATTTATAAAATAATTGAAAAAAGCTTAATTATATTGATGATAATCATTTTATTTTATTTTTTTAGTTTTCGATTTTAATTTTTGAAAAAAAAGAGCATTATTAAAAACCCAATTGGTTTCTATGTTTTTTAATGTTAACAATTGTATTGGTTTTAACTTATAGATTTTAGGTCTTATTTATTTTTTACTTTTTAAAACCATTAAAAGCAAAAACGAAAACATCTAAACAGTTGTTAAATAATTATATTTTCCAAACATTAAAAATAAAAAAACATAAAATGAGATTGTTATCGCTATTAGATGAGGCTTTATTTGTGCTTTTTTTTTCCTTTTCATAGAAATTGCTCACAAGGAAGAACACATTGTCTGGTTCAACTTATAAGGATGATCCGACGATTATGGCTTGGGAGCTCATGAACGAACCTCGTTGTGACAGTGATTACTCAGGCACGATCATTAATGTGAGAGTCATTCCTTAATAAAATATATTTATATACATATATAGATGATGGTAAATCTAGTAAATTTTTTTATAAATATTTATAAAATTAGTATGTTTTAAAAATATTTATAAGTATATAAATATCTTATAAATATTTTGAGTGACATAAAATCTTGTTACCTAATGAAATTTCTCATGTTATATACGTGTGTTTTTTTTAATATGAGTAGAATTACATGTTTGATATCTCTATTTTTTCACTTGAGTAAATTTTATATTATATTTAATTTTTTTTTCTAATTCTTGAACTTTAGTTTAATCTTTCAAATAGTTCTATATCATTAGTAAATTATATTAAATTTCAACTAAAAATAGATATAAACTCGATAAATCTTCGTACCTTATATTATTTGTGGTATATATTATGATAGGGATGGGTTCAAGAAATGGCATCTTTTGTGAAATCGGTTGATAAGAAACATTTGGTGGGAATTGGAATGGAAGGTTTTTATGGGAATTTGACAATGAAAAGGGTAAAGAAATTCAACCCAAATGGTTATCAAGTTGGAACAGATTTTATTAGTACCCATTTGATTAAAGAGATTGACTTTGCAACAATACATGCCTATCCTGATGTTTGGTAAGTATTTATTTTGCATTTTTACTTTATTAAGAAAAATAGAGAATAGGAGTTAAAATATTAGCAAAACTATTTTGTATCTTCTTTTTGTAAAATTATTAAAAATAAAAATAACCTATTATCAAATATATTTTTCCGTTAAATATTAAAGAAACAGGAAATGATAACTGGGAATTAAAAAACGAAACTTTTAAGTCCCATATGGCAATATTTCTGTTTCTTATTTTCCGCGGTTCTTTTTCCTTATTTGGTAAATTGTTTTTTATTTATTTATTCTTTTTTTTATTAAAATGAAAAAAACATAAATATGTTTCATATACCATTGAATTGATAAGTAACTCATAATGGTTTATATATATATATATATATATATATATATATAGTAAATATAACATTTGTGTTTTTAGTATTATTGAGTCAGATAGATAAGAAAAGAGCTTTGTATTATGACAGGCTATCAAAAGAGAATGAAACAACACAAATGGAATTCTTGCACAAATGGACAGCAATTCATTGGAGAGATTCAAAAAGAATATTAAAGAAGCCATTGGTTTTTGGTGAATTTGGGAAATCAAGTAAAGTAGAACCAGGATTCAATATGAGAGATAGAGACTCCTTTCTTAACACGGTTTATAAACATATCTTCAATCTTGCAAGAAATGAAGGAATTATGGGTGGTGGTTTGGTTTGGCAACTCATGGCTAAAGAAATGGATTCCTACCATGATGGATACGAAATCATTCTTTCCCAAAATCCTTCTACAAAATCTATTTTAGCACAACAATCAAACAAAATGCTTTCACTTCAACATCAACTCACCTTCTCAAATACAGTCGAATAATTATGTAAATGATCGGTTTTTGCATATCATTTCCAAAAATAACTATGAATATAAAGTCATTTTCCCATACTCGTTTATGATTAATATACGTGCTCCATATTTTATATATTTTTTTTATGAGAATGGGTTAAAGAGATTGATTTTTTCGCAATACATGCTATCACACTGCTTGGTAACTTACTTCTCTTATTTCTACGAACAGGGTCATTAAATTAATTATGTACGCATATGATCGGTTTTTACATATCATTTCCAAAAATAACTATAGAAGTCAACATATTGTATATTTCTCTCATAGTTTTTAATTTGAGCAATATACCTTTAATTATCCGTTTACCTTTTATTTTCCGCTACGTTCAGATGAGCAAAGGAAAAGAAAAATGACACTAAAGAAAATACCAAAAAAGAAAAGAAAACACAAGAAACAAGATCTCTGTATGGAATTATTATTATAGTACATTTCTGATAGAGCGAGATTGATTTACTTGTTCAGAGGAAAAATAATAAGAATACATTTCTTCCCAAAAAAAAAAAAAGCGCTATCTAGGAGACTTGCAACTATCTTTATTGTCATAATAGTGAGTCACCTGATTTGGATCTTTCATTAAAAATACATATTGGGCAACTCAAATTAATATAAACAAGTTCAAATTTTGACTATAAACAGAAAAAATTGCAATTGCCAAAACTCAGCTACAGGCAAAGCACAAGACTCGTTGATATCAAACCTCAGCTCGTGGAATAGTTGCAATGGTCCAAAATTTGCTCTTATAGTTATACTTGATTGATAATGCACTTCATTAACAAATCTCTTGGTACCACAAGATGACATATCTATAAAAGCCAATCCATGATTTTTGTTTTCCCACTATTTTCTGATCACTATAGAATCCACTCACTACAGCAAATCCATAAGTGAAGGTTGTCCAGATGACGATTTAGTATTTGTGGAACGAGAAGTCGATGAAGCCCCCCTCCCTCTTCCTCTTCCTCTACCAACAGAGGTAGATGGGGGAGGGGCAAGTCTGGGAGCAATATGATCATTCTTGCTTGGTGTAAATATAGATCCAAGATCTGTGAATTTTTTGTCGACATCGGAGGTACTTTGAGATGATATTCCTTGATTTTGCTTCTGAAACCCAATATAACTTTGAGAATTGGGACCCCCACTACCCAGACTGCTTGTATTGGAAGTTGAAATTCCGTAATTCTGTCTAATTGGTTCACTAGAACTTTGGTTGTTGAGAGCCCAATTGACATTGTTGTTGGGTTGGAAGTTCATACTATTCGACGTACTCGAAGATGAACTATATTGCTTCATGGATGGTCCAACCATTCCACTGTTGGAAGTTCCTGAAGCACCTAATGAGCCAGTAGGCCGTGGAGGCCAATCGGCAAAAGGGTCCATATCATCAATGTTTGAAGTAGCTGATGCTCCTGGAGTTGCTTGCATCCCATCACCGGCTCCAGGCGTAGCACCAGTGGAGTTCCGCGGAGGCCACTCGATATCTACTGGCATGCAGGACGCGCCAGTTTGCTGGCTAGACACAGAAGATGTAATAGCAGAATGTGATTGTATAGAATTTCCTGCAATGAATTGATTACCGATAACAGCAGGGGTAGATGGACCATTGTTAATAGAATTTTGTGGTGGTAAAGGTCTCTTAGAAGTCAGGCCCCAATCTTCATCCCAGGCAGGTCGACTTTTTGATGTCGAATTAACAGTCTCACTTGGTTTGCTTGAAAATTGGGACTGTTGCCCATTAGAAACATGAGAGGATTTCATCTCTGATATTCCAGAATCAGAAACAGTGACTCCCCTTTTCTCTTCTATTTTCCTGTGATGGAAAAATGACGTTAGAGTAACAAATATACTGCTAAGAGTACCTGTTCAGAACATGAGAATATATGCACAAGATGTACAAAACCAAAGCAAACCAATAGTTCTAACGATACCGAAGCAAAGGGGAATGAATTTGTTTTTCCCTGAACGGGTTCAATAAAGTCTCATCAGTTTTTTATTGAAACAAATCAAAGTAAACTGAGATTTTAAAATTAATAAATATTTAAATTAAAAATTTGTGATACTTTATTAAAATACCAATTACTTTCAATTAATCATCTTTCTTAACTGACTTAAAATTCAATTGACGACAATCAATTAAATTAGAATTCAATCCCTTTTTAAAAAAAATAATTGATAAATATTTTTTTAATAAGAAACCACATCCAATAAGAAAAATGAAAGAAAAAAAATTATATATTTAAGTAAACTTTTCATGCACCAAGTGAATACAATGGAAAATAGGTCTTTTTACCATGTTTAAAAAAAAATACAAAAGATGAAAATAATTAAATGGAACCAATCCAAACTGAAAGTAAATGAAAAAATACAAAGATGTAAAGAACCAAAAGTACTGAACCAATCAGTTCAATTCAACTCTTTTTTAGAGTCCAATGGTTTGATTCAGTTTTTCAGTTTTTCTTTTTCAAGAAATCAAACTTATTAGCTTTAATGATCTGATCGAAAACCAGACTAATGGACACACCCTCAATCATGCATACCGATTTTGTTTGCAATGCCTAACAATATTACCTGAGAATGTCCTTGACAAAAAGCATATATTTAGCGAACTGCTGAACATTTAACTGTTGGGCTGTAAGAAGAGGTACGAGTAAAGGAAGAACATGCTCTGCAACAAACTCAATTCCATACTGAACAAAACGAAATTGTCAGAGGGTAGTTAGATCACGTAATGCAGAAAAATCATCCTTAAACAGTATCCAACATCAGGTTCAACTAAAGATGGAAAGTACCTGCTTAAGAATTGAATTTGCAACCCCAAGAGTACACATAAGAGTAGGAGCAGAGCGGTCAACAGCTGTACAACGTTGAATTGTTTGCAAGACTTCAAGAACAGCCTGTTTATCAAGCGTATGAACCAGATCTCCCAAGCATAGCAGAGAATTTACTCTAACCTGACCACAAGGTGGGGAAACATAAATTACAGTTTGCACTTTTAGAGTATTAAAGTACCCTACTGAAAAACAAGAAACTAAAAGGTTTTTTTTTTTTTTTTGGTAATAAACAATGCTTTTCATTAGAAGTATGAAAAAGCCCAAAAAGGCAAAAGAAGGACTACAAAAAAGCCTTCCAATTGGAAGCTATAGTAGAGGGAGCATAATTACAAAAAGATTTACAAAGAGCACTCCAAATGGAGGCAAAAAGAACACTCCCCTCCCACACATCCTCCCAAGATTTACTGCTATCTTTGAAAATTCTACTGTTACGTTCTAGCCATATTCCTCACAAAATCGATCTGACAGCATTGTCCCAAAGGACCCTCTTCTTTCCTTGTAACAAAGAACCTCCCAAAAGAGAGAGCACATTGGTTCTAGGGTTTTTGTGACTAACCCACTTCATGTTGAACACATTAAAGAGGCACTCCCAAATATTTTGGAAAAACTACACTGAAATAGGAGATGCCCTGTAGTTTCAGAATTTTCCTTACAAAGGCTACACCACTCGGGCTGGAGATAGAGCCATGGCCTTCTTGCCTGCATTCTTTGGTTGGAGTTGAGGCCATTGTTGATAATAAGCCAAAGGAAGACTTTGATTTTCTTTGGAGACTTTCCACCCCAAATGAAATTCACATTGTCAGTAAGGCTACTTGAAGTATCCCAAAGGAGGTTGAGCGCAGAACTACAAGAAAAGCCGTTAGAAGCATCCGGCTTCCAAATTCTAGTATCCTCCCGGGGACTAGGCTTGAAAGGCTCGAGAAGAGCAAGTAAGGAAATCATCTCCTCCACCTCCCAATCATTTAAATTCCTTCTCAACTCAATCTCCCAAGAGCTAGTGTCATCATCCCAAAATCTACTAACCGGGCAAGCCTTCAAAGTGGCTAGGGAGAAGATATTAGGAAACTGAGAGGCTAAATTCGAGTCGCCTATCCAAGTGTGCTCCCAAAATAAAGTCTTGCTGCCATTACCAATCTGAAATGTACAGTTGGAATCCATAATGTCTTTAAGTTTGAAAATCTGTTTCCAGGGGCTTCTGTTTAAGCTTCTACAATTGAGCTTGGAACACCACCCTCCAAAGGCACTGCCATGAATCCCAGCAATAACTTTATGCCAAAGGAAATGAGGTTCCTTGGGGAATCTCCACAACCATTTGAGAAGCAAAGCCTCATTCTTCTTGTTTAAGCAGCCGAAAGCCAACCCCCCTTTAATATAGGGAGGGGGGATCTTATCCCAATGCACAAGATGGTCTCCTCCACTGCCTTCCACCCCTTCCCAGAAAAAATTCCTTAGGGATTTATCAATGCGCTTGGAAACACGAGCAGGGGCTTTAAAAACAGAGAGAAAGTAGGTAGGAAGGCTGCTCAAAACTGAGTGGATCAAGGTTAATCTTCCTCCTCTTGAGATATAGAGCTTCCTCCATTTTGCAATCCTCTTATCAATCTTGTCCACCACCGGATCCCAAAAGGTCATCGAAGAAGAATTACCACCAAGGGGCAAACCAAGATAGCTAATAGGGAGGGAGTTAGCTTCATACCCAAACTGCCCAGCCACTGCAAGAAGGTCAATTTCACTAATATTGATACCCACCACCGTAGATTTAAGCCTGTTGACAAGGATCCCGGACCCAATTTCAAACTGATTCACAGCTCTAGCAAGATTAGATAGTTGAACCTTGTTAAAATGGGAGAAGTGAAGCGTATCATCTGCAAATTGCAAATGAGAGACTTCAACCGTACCAGCCATAAAGCCCTTGATCAGATTCTGATTTTGGAGGCTAAGAAGCAGCCTGCTAAAACTGTCAGCCACAAGGAGAAAGAGGAAAGGAGATAGGGGATCACCTTGCCTTAACCCCCTAGAAGCTTTGAACTTGCCTCTAGCCTTACCATTGATGAGAATAGAGAAGTTAACGCTATGAAGGCAACCTTTCATCCATTTACACCATCTAGAGGAGAAGCCCTTTTTCTCAAGAATCCGAAGCAAGAAACACCAATCCACACTATCATAAGCTTTTTCTAAGTCAAGTTTGATCACCACCCCTTGACCATTGCTTCTGCTAACATTCTCCACTAGTTCATTGGCCACAAGAATGGAGTCCACAATCTGCCTCCCTCCAATGAAAGCATTCTGATATATAGTAATAGTAGAAGGAAGAACTATTTTCAGTCTCTCTGCTAAGACCTTAGCCAAAATCTTATAAAGACAAGTAACTAGGCTAATGGGACGGTAGTCGTTCACTGCCAAGGCATCAACTTTTTTAGGAATTAAAGTAATAAGGGTCTCATTCACACTAGCGTTGACGATGCCATTCTCAAAAAACTCATGGAACACCATCATTAAATCGGATTTAATGATGTTCCATGTATTTTTAAAGAACTCCACAGTGAAACCATCTGGACCGGGAGCCTTGTTGGTGCCAAGACTAGAAATGGCATTGAAAACTTCCTCCTCAGTGAAGGGTTTGATTAAGCTCAAATTCTCTTCCAAAGAAATAGGTTCCCAATTCACATCCCACAAAGGACCAATGCCACTCTTTTTAGTAAAAAGCTGAGTGAAAAAAGCAAATGTATGCATTGCATGTATGTATGTATACACAGTACACACAATAGAGAAAAGGAAAAATGCTAATTACTGTTAACTATTCAGCAATCACACACTCAGGAAGACAACATCTGCAGTAATGCAAAGCATTCAGGATGAAGCAAAGATTTCTGGCAAGTTAAGCATGTTAAAATAACAACTTCTACAATTTTTACATGTCTACTGATATAATCAAAGAGTAATAGATGAAAGCCTTAAAAAAACATGCATTAAACAAATGGAAAATTTTGAAGGATGCAAAACCACATATAACTATAGAAAAGCACATACCGCAGCAACGGTTGTCTTTAGAGCTAAACCATGAACACGAGGCAAAATTGCTTGTTTCACTAACTGTAAGAACATCACAATTTAAATCAATGTGAATGCAGTCCTGCATACCATAGAAAGGTCAAAAGAGAAATAACTGATAGTAGCAATTACGTCTTGATCCTAATTATTAGATAGTATGAAAAATTATGATACCATCGAAGTGAAATTAAAATATACTTGTTATCACAAATTTTCCATGCATCTTACTTGTCTTGGTTACAAAAGAGCAAGGGAACTGAGGTTCTTTCAAGCCAATGCTGAGGGGTACAAAACCCATTCAAAACATCCACTTCAATGCATCTTACTTGTCATTGTTACAAAAGGGCAAGGGAAACGAGATTCTTTCAAGCTGAGGCTGGGGTGTTTATAAAACCCATTCTAAGCATTCAAAATCAGATATTTAGGACACAGTAGGAGACCTGTTCAGTCCATCTCTCGATATTCGAGCTTATATTTTGTGATTTTACTCAGAAAATTCTAGGCAAAGATTCTTCTACACCTGGGATTTGTTTGGGCTACTCCAAAGGACATTCTTTCGTAATTCTCATTGGATCCTTCTGGCAAAAGTGAAAAAAGGAAAATGAATTTTTGGATTTGTGCTTTGGCAGCTCTTTTTTGAGTTGTTTGGAAGGAAAGAAATAATCGGCTCTTCAATGATAAAGATCAAGATTTGCATGAGCTTTGAGAAAGAATCAATCATATTTTCAATTATTTATGAGCTAAGAACGTTAGTCATTTAGATTTTGGATTGACAATGCCAGCTGTGTATTTGAAATGAGAAACTTTTCCTTGATTTTGTAATTCAGTTTTTTATTTTGATTTACTTGTATTTGTATAATGAGGATTCATCATCCTCTCTCTTGCAATATCTCTATTTATTGATAGAATTGCTGTAGCTTCATCAAAAAAAACAAAGAAACCTTAAAATGAATAAGATCCCAATCATTGCTATCCTTCTCCATCCTCTTTTATCACCAAAAATTCATCTTTCTTTCTTTCCAAAGCGTTTCATAAATTAAAGTGTATAATAAACCATAAAAATCTTAATTATTGATCTTGAAAAGGTTAAATTTGCATCTTACAATTCTTAGATCTAGTGATGGTTTAACAGTATCAAAGAAGGAGATCCTAAATTCAATTAATTCACCATATGAGGGGAGTGTAGAGAATATCTTGAAAATGTTGAATTTAGCCTAACAATTTAAGCTTTTAAGTCTAATGAAGATTTAACAATTATAAAATAGCAAATTATCAAAAACTTCCAACTTCCAAATTGCCTTCATTCCAAATTACCCTAATTCTTCATATCAAGTTAGCCGATAAGAAAAGCGACCAATAATAAAAAAAATATATATAATATGGCAATGGGAAGCATAATAATGAACATGAAATGGTAAATGGAAATATAGATTTTTTTAATCGAAAGGATAATAAAGATTAAAAATATGCAGTTTCGATGCACTTTAAATTCCCAAGTAAGAAGAACACAAACCGCAATTCACCTTATGAGCCAATTAGATTCATAGGTTGATTTGAATAATGAAAAAAAAACAGAAAATTTCACAAAATATATCTCCGTAACTTGATAGAAACAGACAAATATATTGTTAGTATTGAAAATGATGGAAAACTAAAACCTCTTAACTCCCCCCATTCCCCAAAATCAATAATGAAATAGTTATCACTAGCAAAATTTCCTTTTTCATTAGACAACAAAGTTCCGAGTCTATTCCAAAGTTTGAAAAGTAGAGAACTCAATCTGTAAATCAAACGGCGACACTTGATATGCTATTAACCGTTGAAACCACAAAAAATTGCCATTTCTTTATCTTGAAAAAAATTAAAACAAAAGGTAGTTAAATGTATTTTACATGTAGTTTCACCTATTTGATCCATTGTAGGCTCCCTTTCCCAACTTCATTTTTCTTGTTTCTTTTTCCTTTTTTCCCTTTTTTGGTGGTGGTAGGGGAGTTCGAGAAGAGAACAAAATACAAGATATGGAGCTCTCACCTGAGTATCAAGTTGCTTAGCAAGGGACGCTGATTTTCTCAACACTTCCTCTTGTATGCGGGCATCATTATCATCATAAGCTCGAACAATTAAAGGAAGAACATTTGTTATTAACTGTTCCTGGCTAGTCTACAAAAATGACAGATTTATAAATGAGTTCCCATCAGAAAAAAAAATAGAGTTTAGTTCCTTAAATTCCAAAGAGAATAAAAAACAATGGGGGAACCACATGGACAAAACCAAACTCAATAAGCTTCGAGCCTTCGACACAAAAGTATGCATCCAAGCTTTTCTTCAACATGAGAGATATCTCAAACACATTTTCATGATTAAATTGTCTAGAAATGCTCAAAATTCTAACAAGGTAGTAAGAGTAAATAAACACTAAGACCAGGTAACTCAAAGATTTCAAGATTGCTAATCAATGCAGAAAAAGGGTTTAGATCAGTCATTCCTCGAGAAAAAATTTTCCTTCCTTGCTGGGAGATGGTTACAGAATCTGATTTTGGGAAGACAATTGGCTGGATTCTAATTTACCAACAGAAATATATATTTAAAAAAAAATGGAACTAGAGCAACTTATGTAACAACTTATTTCTTAAAGCAGCTTGTAAATCCACCAACAAATATAAAGCCTGGTCACAAGAGAAACATAATTACGTGATTTTACCTTGTTAATTATAAGCTCAGCATGCTTCACAATCAGTAATAATGTGTCACCTGCAGCAGTACTCAGGACAGGAACAAGAGATGGTAATGTTGATAGCTCAAAATCATGTTTATCCTGCATGCTTCAAGACATTAATCTTATAATCCAACAACATCACCATCTTAAAAGGCTAAAGAGCAAACAAATGGATGATGCAAAATGTCAAAAGATAAAACATTCCTTAGGTCATAACTGATTTTCTTATTTTTCCAAATTGAAGGGCATTTTTATCCCCTTTGGCTATTGGTCTTGGAAGATTTGCGACCAAACTTTTATATACAGACAGAAGTTATTTCAATCAAAAAAATGTGTCATATGTTAGCCAATCATTTTTTGCACACCCAGTCCACTCCAATGAGTGTTCATAGAAGTCCAGACTTTTTTCATCATAATTTTCCCTTTTATTTTTTGCATTTGTGATATTGGGCCATACCCTACTAATCCATGGGAAGACTTTGCGTGCCGGTGCCCTAACACCATTTCTAGGAGATAAAGGGTCAGACTTACCACTTAGAGGTTTGAACCTAGGACACCTTGGGTTACAATCCCACAAAACCCTATGCCCTAACCAACAGACCGCCGGCATTTTCATCATAGTTTAATAATAATAAAAAGTTATACCTTTTATTAATAGGAAACAAATATTTCATTAAAAACAGCAGGGAAGATACAAAAACGGGTGATGAGAAATCAACCCAAACCAACAGATTACAAAGAACCTTCCGGTTGGCATTGATCATAAGAAAATCATAATTACAAAATAAATTGAAAGAGAAGCTAGCGACAACACTTCAAATTGAATGAGGTCCCAAATTTTGTTCACTGTCGTAGCTTTGTTATCAAAAATCCTATATTTTCTTTCCCTCCAAATTTCCGAAGGAATAACTTTAACCGCCAGATCCCAAAGCATTTTAGCCTTGTCCCTAAGAGAATGCCCAAGAAGAAGAGAGTGGAGATTGTCTTTGAGAGAATCTGAATGCACCAGCTCAAGTTGAAAGTTTCCAAGGCCTTGTTTCAGAGGAGAGGGTGCATCATTCCATCATATCTCTATCATTGAGATTTCTCCTAAATTGAAGGTTCAAGCCAAGGTTGGTAAAGTTTCCAACAAACTTTCACCGAGAGGTTTTGAGAGTCTGCCGAAATGAAGAGCCTAGGGAAGGCAATATTGAGAGGGCCAATAGGGAGCCAAGAATGCTGCCAAAAAAGGATCCTAAGGCCATTCCCAAGCTTGAAGTAACAAGAGTCATCGAGTGAAAGTGTTTGAGAGTTAGTACATGTAATGCTTCTTTTTTGCGTCAATTTCAAAACACTTTTGTAATATTCCAACTTTTTTTATTTTAAACAATTGGACCACAAGACTTCTAGTTTCCTGGGCTAAATCTTAAGTCTTCTAGAATCCATGTTGCATCCTCAATGGCAATGTAAGTGCATTTGTGAGATTTCCATCAAGGTTCTGTTTGGTGAATTTTTGTTTAGTGTATAAATTTTTTTATTCATTTCTGATCTTTCTTTGTTAATTTTGAACTTTTAATAATTGTTTTCTAATCTCTCGTTGCCTTGGCGCTCAAAATTTTGAACGTTTATGGCAAAGTTCATGAATCATACATTACCATTTTGTGTGTTTCCTACAATTCAATTGGAAATGTTTGAATTGATAAAAATACAATAGGTACACGTATTCTGAATCCTCCACCTCATCTTTCATTTCAGCTAATATGAAACCGACAATGCCTAAAGACCCAAAAGCAAGTTCCAACAAAGCATGAAAATATTTGCATGCTCTGACTTCTAAAAATTTCTAGACACAAGGAAGAAAATTGGGCAATCGTAAATGATAGCAAAACAACAAAACATATGAGAGAACGAAAGAGAATATAAAGAATGGCCTTTTAATCATTTTTAAAACCACACACCAACCAACTTCATATTGATTCACCCAAAATTTATTAGAACTGTGGGACTACAGGATGCTCATTAAACCAAAAAAAAGAGTGATAACTAAACAATGGAATATCAGGAATATAACACGAAGTCAACTAACACCAAAGAGTTCCATAATTCAGAAAATGCCATACTTTGGCTATAATTTTTCAAATGGAATTGCTATTAACAAAAATAGAAATTGAAACCCAAGGAGGTCATACCTGAGACTCTGCTATTGTGAGAACCATGGGAAGAATCATGGGTTGCATAACCAAATTTCGAAGTTCTGCACAGAGAGGTGGTAGAACCTGTAAAAGACGTAATGAAAACATCATTGAGATTTGGGAGATCAATCATTTCATGACTATCCCTCTTGTACATGTATTATTTTATTGGATAAGAGACATTTTCATTGACGTATTTTTTTTTTAAAGATAACACCTCAAAAGGCCATTTCATTATAAAATGAAAGAAGAAGAAAATAATAAAAAAGCCATTACAATAAAGTGGCAAAACAATCTAAAAGCCAAAAAAAATGGTATATCATATACCCACCTAATTACAAGTATGCGGGCCAACTATTTATAATTAAGCGGCGCCTAATGGATAATTACAAAATGGTTTCGAAGTTGACACCCAAAAGGATGCATTTACATGAGCCAACTCCTAAACCTAATCCCAAGATCTCTTTTCACCCCTAAAAACTCTCATATTTCTTTCGACCCATATCCCCCAAGTAATTGCACCACATCCCGACACCCACAAACTTCTCCCTTTATCTTTGAAAGGAGGGTAACAAAACAACCCATTCAAGGTTGTTAATGAAAATGGGACAAAAAAAAACCCAAGGATGATTGGATGATTGGATGAATTATAGTGGAACACAAATAACTCCTAAAAGGAAGAAAACTCAAAGAAACAGAGGAGTTACTCCTTCCACAGACAGTAGAGGTTCCAGAGAATTGAAAAACTTGAAATCTACAATTAACTATGAGAGACCAAGGAGTAAAAGCTTGGCTCTCCAAAGGGTTAATTCTGTTGTGGATGAAGATTCTTAGTTGGTTTGTTAGGGGTCTTGGGGCTGAGCCCAAAAGAAGCCTTGTGAGAGAACTTCTTAGCACCTTCCACATGAGGTGGGCTTTTCATGATGATTCTATAAGCAACTTCTTTGCTCTCCTTGGTGGCTATTCAAATGGGGGAAAAAGAAAGTGTTGTGGGCTAATGTTGTTCGGTCTACTTGCTGGTATCTTTGGCTTGAGAGAATTAGGAGGATTTTTGTTGAGAAGCACAAGAGCTTGAGTGATGTTTGGAATTGTTTTGTGCTTAATGCCTCCATTTGGAGTGCAATTTGTAAATATTTTACTAGTTATTCCCCCTCCTTCTTTGCCTCTAATTGGCAAGCTTTTTTGTAGTTACTTGTAGGCCTTTTTTGGGGCTTTTTCACTTATCAATGAAATAGCTCAGTTTATTATCAAAAAAAAAAAAAAAAACCCAAGGATTACAAACAAAAATTCTTCCAATTGGGGGCAATCAAAGACGAGGAATAATTACAAAAAAAAAAAAATCAATGGAGCATTCAAAAGGGAGTAAATCTAACAATAAGATCCCAAAGCTCGTGAGTGCCTAAGAATTAATCTAGAAAAACCCTTTTGTTTCTTTCCCGCCAAAGAAGAGCTAACCAAAAGGCGAGGGTTTTTCCTTCCAACAAAACATCACAAAGCTGCCCATAGGACATGTACTATATTATTTGATCAGGACTACTAGTCAACTCCTCATACTATGTATACGTATTTATGAACATTTGAGATATAAGTCTAGGAGAGTTTTATGAACTTATTTAACCCTAATGGTGTAAAATAATTGTATGATCAAAGTCATGCTGAGATAATTAGTAAGCCACTTTGACTAATAACACAACGAATGCATTACTGGAAATATCATTTTAAATGTAATCAAGTAATTCATCCTTTAAAAGGAAACATTGGGGAGGGAAGTACAACAATTGCAATCAGTTATATATTAATTACGTTATTTCCAATTTTTATGTTCTTCTTCTTTAAATGGCAAATAAAACCCTCAAAAATTACAATTTAAAATCAGGAATTATATAACAATGATTAGTAAATTCAAATGAAGAAACTCGAACCTTATAGCGCAATATTCGAGAATCAAAATCTTTCCACATATCAGATAGAGCTTTCAAAAAGTCAGACTTTTGCATGTTATCTCTTTCCTGCAAAGTAAAATGATAAATCAATATATTTTCGATTTCAACCATTCTTTGATTGAAAGTAGGCAGTTTCAGGTTTTTTTTTTAAATAAGAAACAAGACTTTTCTTTTTTTTTTTTTTTGATAAGAGACATTTCATTGATAAATGAAAAGGGGAAACAAAAAGCAAATCAGGGTATGATCGAAGGGAATAATTACAAAAAAAATTATTAGAATTGGCGGCTATGATTGAAGGAGAATAATTACAAAAAGAATTACAATTTACAGTTTAAATGGAGGCGTTAAGGACGGAAAGTTCCCAAATCTCTTCCCAAGACTGAATCCTATTAACAAAAACTATCCTAGTTTTGGGTATCAAATCAGGGAAACGTGTATCAGTAAAGCCAAAGTGGAAACAATTACAAGCATGTGATCAAGGAAGCGAAGAGCACGCAGCCTAGTGTCATCCCGGAAAAATGGGGAACCTGCAAGAAAACCAAAAGAGGTTAATTATGAAGTGACTACAAATGGGAACAAACAAAAGAAAAATATCATAATGAAGCAGGACTTCATTGGTTAACTTGGGAAATCATTTGGAAGAAAGAAGACTGGGGCCAGAAGAAAAGGGGGGAAGAAAGAGAGATGTAGCACTAGGACTCCATTGGTTGACTTGAGTTTTTTTGTTTAGATGAATTCACAACAAATTTATTTTCTGAAGAGCGAAATATAAAAGTGAAGGTAAGGAACTTTGAGTTGATCAACTGAACCGTCAACCCTTTTTTCATGTAAGTTTCAGTTATTTCCATTAAAAGTATGATTGAATGAGTTAACATTTCATACGTAAAAATAAAATTAAGACTAGATCTATAACAACTAATAACCGTATACCACTTATCAAATATGACAATTTATTAACATACTGGTCTTTCACCATACTTTTCAAGTAATGAAGTGAATCATAATGATTCTAGCATTTAGCTTACAGAAACATACTCAAAATGAAAAACCAATCCAAATCTCAAATCAGATTGCACCAAAGCCAAGTAAATTTAAAATCCTGTCTTCCAAATACCATATCAAATATGCTAAATGTAACTTATATCACCATAAGTTCCCTTGAATCTAAAGGAGAGAGTATTATTTTGTAATCCAGGGGTGCTTCCTTTTGTTTGTTCCTTTTCATTTATCAATGAAATGTTTCTTATCAAAAAAAAAATAATAATAATTAGATTTTTAACTCAAATTTAATACCACTTACCTGTGAACTCTAATGCTGTGGGCCGGAAAGACTCATTTGATGACAGCATTCTTTGCAAGTCATGAACTAACTCTGGTGGAATAGCAGAAAATGTCTCAGTTGACATGTACGTTATGGAATTCGTGTACTGCATGGGTGGGAAAGGAAGAAGAAGAAGAAGAATTAGGAGCTATGATAGATGATAAAATTTACAACTTAAATAATTGAACCAGTTTTCTTTCATTTTCTTTAAAAAAAAAGTTTATCCAACAGATATGTTCTCCTTGGTCTACACTCAAGCTACTAATAAGTAAATAAAAATATACAGAAAAATTATAAATTCAGATAGAGAGATAACATAAACTTCACAAAATCATGGGTTATACAAGGATAAGTTTTTTTTTATAAATATAATTTACAAACAACTCTATAACTATAAATAAAAAATATCACTTGATACATATATAAACATCAATAACTCAATATTTTTAGATGGTTTTTTTTTTATTTATATCAAATTTGTTAAATATTATAAAAGACCCACCTAGTTAAATATTATAATTTCAAATTTTATTTAAGAAAAACTCTTTATATTAAAAGTCAATACCTAAAACTATCATCACTTAACATCCCAGCCCAAATAAGCCCAACCCAACCCATAGCCCACCTTTTCCTCACTTATAACAAAAAAAAAACCCTAATTTCTTAACATATGCTCTCTCAGCGGCCAACCACCCTCTATCTCCTCTCATCTCCACGCAGCTGTCTGCCATTTCTCCAAGTTGACGCCTCTCTCTTTCTCTCAAAAATTTCCAGCGACATTTCGGTGATTCCGGTGACATGTCGCCGACACCAAGGAAGAACGACTCTTCCCCCCCTTATCGGTGTCGGAACCTTGAATTTTCCGACATATCGGCGACAATGTCGCCAACACCTGCGACATTTTAAACCCTGGTTCTATAATGACTAGTTACTAAAAAACAAAGCAGTAGCAAAACACTAATACATTGTTATAACTTATAAGGAAAGATGGTATATATACATGATAAGAACTCAACAGATGTGAGTTTATTTATATTCAGAAAATGGTTGATACAACCATGGAAAGCAATTTGAGAGGCCTCCTCTCTCTCCTACAATCACTTAGCAAATCCCTACCCTAATAATAAAACTATGGAAATATATAAAGCAACTTGCCTCGCACACATTCACTCACCCCCACACCATTCTCACTGTTACTAGCCATATTACAAGGTGGTCCCTACAAATCACTCATTACAGATACTCCCACCCCTCACCAACCGCGGGCTCAGCCCACATTACACATCAGCACCCTTCGCTGGCCCATCCTTGGGCACTTTGTTTATGTTTCTTCGGCTGTACGTGAATCCGATAGGAGGCCTATCACTACGATACGATAGTGGCCCATATGGCAGCATTATCAAGATTCCGCACAATGATCCATAATGTTGATTGAATACATAATTCAGCATCCAATATTTCTGTTTCACTTATGCCCCATCCATACAGCTAAAAGATAATAGCACAGTGGCACCCAATTAAGAAAAATAAAATTAATCCTTTATGGTTGCATGGAATTTTCCTATGCATTCTACAATTCTTTAGAATTGTGAGTGTCCACATAGGTAACACCAGTGTTTTAAAAGCGCAAGGCGCACATCAAGGCAACAAGTCCTTGATTACCTAAGAGGGGACAAAAAGTTGTCGCCCAAGTGAAGCATGATGCGCGCACGCACGCGCGCACACACACACACATATATATGTATAACTATATTTCCATTTCTACACTTTATAATACCTTAAAACATAATAAAATTGAAAAGAAAAACCCCCCGGTGTTCAGAAAGGCACAAAAAGGTGCAAAGGCGATCGCCTTATTGATACGCCTCACATCTCGTCCTTCTATGGCGCACCCAAGCAGCCTCACATCGCATCTTTTCTTTTAACAAGTTTTATGACCAAGAATCTTATAATAAGCCCTCTTTTTTTTAAAAAAAAAAAAAAGACGGCTCATAAGCCCATTTCATTGAAAAAATAAAAGATGAACAAGGAGAGATACAAAATCCAAAAGTCGGCCACCAGTTAGTTACAAGAATATGGCCCAGTTGTTAACAATTAGCGAAACAGGAAAGTTACAAAAAGGTTTGGAAATTACACCCGAAAAGATTTATTAACATGTGTTAATTCCCAAACATAGTCTCACAATCCTTCCCAAACATAATCACTCTTAGGCCTCCTACCTGCACTTACGGGCAGAAGATTATAGAGGCTCACTAAAATATATATTACAGGGCTATCAGCTGGAATATCTAGATCTCCCAACAGCCCCTTGACTACAGAAAATTACATGCTGTAGAAGAGCTCCAGACATCATATTCTTGGAAAATATTTCATCCTTTCCATGACCAGTCATAATTGTAAAGGTCTGTCTAGCGTCACAGGGAAAACTTTGCTACTTTTACAGGCCATTCAATCAAATTTAAATATCTATTTTTAATTAATAAATAAACTAAGAATCAGAGATAGCTTGTGCTTAATTTCTTCCACTAAACCAAGAGGATAGCCTTAGTCTACATCGTGTCATTTATGGATACTCAAAGTAATTGAAATAAAGGTAGAAAGACCTAATAATGCCTAATATTGAAAATGAAAATTAGCTGAAGTGACAGTCCCACATGTAGAACAGTAGAGTAGAACACATTTTTTGATGATTGAGTTCAAGAAAGATTGAAATTTTTTTTTTTTTTTTGATAATAAACTTTGCTATTTCATTGATAAATGAAAAGCCAAAAAGGCAAGGAAGATTACAAAGAAGCCTAAGAAAGATTGAATTTGAAATACCATTTTAACATTGTTGTGGCAGTCAAACAGAGGCTTTCGAGCAATCAAACGATAAGCAAGGCATCCAAAGCTGAAAATATCAGAAGAACATCCGGCCAAAGATGATCTGCTCCGAACCAATTCAGGAGCAGTGTAGTTTAGTGAAGGTTGAAGAGGCAATACTGAATCTTCAACATCATACTCCTGCGTAATTCAATAAATAAAACACAGACGCCTCAATTTATCTAGGTAATGATGATACTTAATTCATCAGTCATATATTGAATGAGATAAATCTTTATAACAAAAAGGAAATCATAAGGAGGTACCAGTTTGCACATTAAGAATGTGCATGGCATGACTTTGGGAAGAGTGAAAAGTGCTTTGAACTAATTAAAAACACTTTTCAAATTTTCATGATATTCAGCTACACAGTCAAAAAAAATTTTGGGAAATTTCAAAAACACTTCAAGATACTTTGGGAGGAAACACTTCATTAGTGTTTTTTTTTCTTTAAGAGAAATGCTAATAGAAAAAAGTGTTTCACTTACAACACTACCCCCAAAAGTCATCCCAAAAACACTCTGAATCAAGGATAGAAGCAACATTTAATTCATATAATATCAGAGCACTGAATACTCGGATCAGAATCACAATAGAATGTGTAGAACTATTTCAATTTACACATTAAATATCTCAGTTTCAGACACCAAACTTCGATAACATATGTTGTGAAATTTAAAAAGAAAAGGCAAGATCATAAAAGATTGATGAAAATGACAAGAAGATCTACTGCCTGACAAAAACGAGAACCAAACAACAGTTGATATGCTTTCCTTATTTTTACATTAAAATGTTCAAAATTACATCAAGCCACAATTGAAGGACTAACAACTCACAGCATAATGAAACGCCTGAGCGGTAGCCATGTCACCTGAAGTCTGATCTGCTGGAATTGTGAAACCAAATCCAGCAAGTTTCCAAGCTCCATTTGAAGTAATAAGGATATTCTGCAAAGTTGTAAGTTTAATTTACATGGATTAGATCTCTCGGAAAATTCCAGAAGTTATAGGTCAGCATTTGCATCTTGTTTACATGCAGAGCGTATGTGCATTTGTGTGTGAGCCCGTGGTGAGAGAGAGAGAGAGAGACAGACAGAGAATAGATGGAATCCAAACAGTTTCAATGCATTAGGTACCAATGAAAATCAGTGATGTTGAGGCGCACCAAGGCGCTTGCCATAGGTGAGAGGCGAGGCGACCAGAGCCTCTCTCGCCTCGCCACAGGTAAATCGCCCCATTTCAATGAGGCGCGCCATTTTGTCGCCTTAACCAAGGCGATGAGGCGAGCGCCTTTGCAAAGAGGCGCTAATTTAAGGGGTTTTTTCTATAAAAATGGGGTAAATAAAGATTTTTATGAAATTTTAATGCAAAATAAGGGTCTAAGACTGAAAGCATAGGTAGATACTTGAGCTTGGAAGCTAAAAAGTTATAACACATATGAATGCTATATGTATATATTTTATTTTTTTAAAATTATTCATGAGCGCCTTGCTTTACTAAGGCAACGCCTTTTTGTCGCCTCACGCCTTGGAGGCAACAAAAGGGGTCGTCGACTTGGAGTGCGCCTCTCGCCTTGAAAACACTGATGAAAATAATAAAATAAAAGGGGTGGGCGGTTTTCTTCCTATTAGCATTTTTTATAAGAAATGCAGAAAAGTATGAGAAAATGCAAAAATTCCACAGCAAGCGTTCTAATTTCCTGATAAGTAATTGAATCCAAAGCAATAACATCAACAGAACAACATCACATAATCTCCAAATTTTCGCAGAAACGGTTTTAACTACAAAGAAAACGGTGTACAGAAACAAAGAAGAGATTGTCTATTAAATCGCATCACAAGACGGTTATGTCGACCTTTAAAAGGATAAAATAAGAAAGATTGGAACCTCAGGAGATATGGCCCGGTGAATAAGATGTGCATTGCTATGGAGAAAATTTAAAGACTCTGCTATCTGAAGCAAACCGTGCTTTATTTCCAGTAATCCCATTTCCTGTGAAGAGTAGATGAAGAAGATCAGACCAGTGAGGGCGGAGAAGTCTTTAAACAAACTCATGCCTCACAGGATAAAATAAAATAAATGCAGAAAATCATGCATATGCTACATACAAGAAATTTAACCTCGAACATATACAAATTTCATTTTCTCAATCAAAGAAGGAAAGGATGTAACTTTCTCAATCTCAAGGCTTCCACCATATCCATAGCAAAAGCGCCTCCACAACTATTTCCCATTAGATAATTGAATATGAACAAAGATAAAGTAACAAATCCGATCGAACATTCAATTACCAAGAGAAGCATTAAAACTAATGTTCAATTGATGAAACAGCACGGGCATTATATAGATGATACATATTCTTCAAACCAAATGCATTGAAACACAGAGTCATTGCAATACTCAAAAGTCAAACATCTAGTTAAAGGATTGCAGCATCCATAAAAATTCGAGCAAACAGCTATAATGTCTCAAGTGTCCACTGGATTAAACAATATTACAACTATCGGAATGATCATTCACTCAATTGGGTATCACTAAATTAATCATACTTTTCCAAATTCAAAATGTACCATGAAAAAAAAAATCCTCAAATTTTATCTACATACCAAACCCTTGAGCTCCTTAGGAACCTTAGCAATATTCTCCAAGTCCCCAACAACATTTGCCACCGACGAAAACAACGGTTCGGTAACCATAGCCATAGCATTCTTATTCTCATCCAAAGCCTGCACCACATGAACCACTCCCGGATGCCTCAATCTCACCAACCGCCCCGCATCAGCTCGAATCAGATCAAAAAACGCATCCTCCACCGATTTCGACAATCCCGATCGAGCCCGAGCCTCGGACAAAACCTTCTTATCCAAAACCCAAACACAAACTGTAGGATATTGCTGGGGTCGTGAAGAATCACGAGCTTTGGCAGAATACAATTTCCAAGCCAATCCTGGACCGGCAGAGCCGATCTGATCGAGAAGATCGTAATCCTGAAGAGGTTTTGGTCCGGTGACTTCTTGAACAGTGGTTTGGACAGTTTTTTCGATTACTGCTGCGGTTTTGGCAAAGGCTTGTGTTAGGGTTTTCATATTCAGAGACATTTTTTAGGTAATGGAAATGCTGATTGAGTTTGAATCTATGGAGTGATTGATTGATTTGGAAATGGGATGGGGATTTTAATGGAGTTTTGGAGGAGAAGAAGAAGAAGATCAGAGCAAAACCAGAGTTGTTATTTTTCCATTTCTAATTCTCTTTTTCTCAGTCTTGATCTTGACTCTCTTTCAATGGTTTTTTTTTTCTTTTTGTTTTTTTTCTTTTTTGATTTTTCAGGAAAAATAATGGGAATCGAAATTCATCGTTAGTTATAGAGTAAGAAAAAAATTGGAGTGTGAGTTTAGTTTGAGTGATTATATATTAAATTCACGGAGCTTCAAAAGTTCGAGTCTCTCCTCTTATATCAATTGATTAAATTAGTTGGGTAAGACATGTATTTTCTTTTAAAAGGAAGTTTCGATCTCGTCTTTATATTATATTAAAAAAATTTAAAATCTAACTTTGTAAAACTATTTATTATATTACTTGATTTGATTGTTTTATTGGTGTCAGTTTGAATATATTGAATTAAATTCTTGTTGAATCGAAAAAATGAATAATCCTGATCAATTTGTTATTTTACAAAGTTTTTTTAGATCAGTTTTTATGGTTGAAAAAAGAATTTGTATGGTATATATCATTAACTTTATCTTTATTTATTCTTCAATATTTTCGTTGATTCCAGATCAGAGTTAATTTATGAATATATTATATGGTTTTAATAATTTTTGTACATTAATTTCTATGACCTATATTATTATTCTTTTTGATTGAATGTTTCAATCTCAATCAGGTAGTAGACCCACGATTAATGTATAATTTCTTAACGGGGAAGGAAGAGGACGGTTTGAAGCGAGCTCTTAGCAAAATTTCAATTAAAATGAAATTCGTGGAATGAAACGTAAAATTTGATTACAATCGTTAATAAAATTACCTTATATATCTTTAATATATAAAATGAGGGATATTTGATAAATATTTTTTTACTCCTATACCTTCCTTAAAATCTTCAAATTATTAGATATGTCATTATATCATTATATAATATAATGATATAAAATTACTAAACATGTCATTACATATTTATATTTAATGACATTTACAATTTTTAAGACTACTATACCCTTTTTTAAAATAATCATAAAAATAATTATTCATTTCATTCAAAAAAATATATACATCAATATTTAATTACTACTTACCTAGTATGTGAGTTTTTTTAAATATTACATATCTATACTCTACATTTTTATCTTTAACTTTATTATTTAAAGGGATAAATGCAAAATACACCTTTACACTTTAGGTTATTGTTAAATTATTCTCTGCACATTTTTTTTTGTTTTAAAATACTCCTGCACTTTAGTAAAATTGCAAATCACACCCTTCAAACGATTAGTTTTAACGAAATTGAGATACATTTATATTCTATATATGTTATGTATTATGGTTTCATGGAAAATAACAAAAAAAGTTGTCAAATGTGTATAATTTTAGAATAAACTCTTATGTTAATAAAATGTAAAATCTATAAAATCACACTCAAATATTCAAAATATTCAAAATATTCAAAAATTTTAATGGTTTTAGAACACATGGTATACGTATAATATGGATGTGTCTAAATTTCGTTAAAACTAATCAATAAAAGGGTGTGATTTGCAATTTTCCTAATGTAGAGAGGTATCTTGAAAACCAAAAAACATACAAGAGTATGATTTAACAATAACCTAAAGTGCAAGGGTGTATTTTGTATTTATCCCTTATTTGAAGGTACTACCAAAAATAAATATTTTTAAACAACTGTATTCATCGATATATATAATAATATTTAAATAAATTTATTTTTTAAATAAATAAATAATATTATTTAAAACAAATAGAAAACCTCAATGGAAAAAATATATATACACCATTAATTTAACAAGGGAAAAAGACACTTTTGGTCCCTCGGTTTTGTGTTTATTGACAATTTGGTCCATGAGTTTTCAAAACCGAAATTTTTTACCCCTGAATTTTCGTTTTGTTTACCATTTAGTCTTTGTCGTCAAAAGTCTGTTAAATACTTAACGGATTGCTGATGTGGCATTAAAATTTTATTTTTTAAACTTATTTTATTGCTTATGTGTCACAATTTAAATGAGGTGTCATGTTTGATGAATTTTAATTTATATATTTTAATGTATTTATCTCTCTTTTCCATTCACTTTCTCTCTCCTCTCTTCAACACCTTCTTCTTCCCCTCTCTTCATCAAATCCAGATCTGATAAAAACAATGGAAAATACAAAATAAACACAAAATCTTAAAAGCTCCTCTCTCCTCTTTCTCTCTCACCCTTGTCTCTCCTCTTTCTTGTTCCATAAATCAGATTTTGTTTCGCTAGCAAACCCAATCTCGTTACCAAGTTTGAGATTTAAAAGGTGACTTTCCAATGATTCCATGGAAGCAGACCCATGTCTCAAATAAAAATCTATCTTCTTTATCTCAACATTTGAATCATTCTATTCTCAAACACCTCCCTAATTGCATTATCAATTATCATTTCCTCATAATCCAAAAAAAAAAAAAAAAACAAAACAAAACAGATCTGGAACAAAACGCGAACTTTTAGACACTTCTTACAAATGAGAACTCGTGAATATAAATCTGAAATACTTCTCAAATCTGCGAGAGAGGGAGAGTCTAAAGATGAAATGATGCAAGATGAGAAAGAGGAATGATAGTTCAAAATTAAACGGGCAAGTTTAGTCTTTTCCATTCAAATTTTAAGGGATTTTTTTAGTTTTTTCATTAAAATTTAAAAAAAATGAAACTTGCTTCTTCGAATGGTTGAACTAGTTTCAAGATGAAAGAGATGTGAGAAGACCAAATCTGAGTTTTATGTTTGAAGAAGAAGAGTAAGAGATCGTAGCTTGAGACGATGGATTCGTCAAGAATGGAGAAGACGAGGACGGCCAAGAGGGTTGTTGATGCGTGCGAGAGGGAGAAGCCGAAGAAGATCTGTAGATGTGATTTTGGTTTTTTAATTCCCACATGCATAAGAAAGATGCAAGAAGGTTTGGTTTTTCCTAGATCTGTAGATTTGATTTCCCAAATCTGGATTTTTTGTTTTTGTTTTAATACATTTCTGTTTCTTAAATCTGTATAGATGATGAATAAAAGAAGAATATTGATTTTGTTTAATGATCTGTAAATGGAGCTTCTTTTATTGATGATGAATAAACGAAAAAGGTAAAACAATTTTGTTTAATGATTTGTAGATGTTTATTTTTTAATAAACGATGGGTCTTCTTTAAAAAAAATGGTTAATAATGATTTTGTTAAAAAAACCAATTTAATGTAAAAAAAAATTATTTCCATATAAGCAAAGATTATAAATATTAAATTATAAATTAATGCCACATCATCTTTAAAAATAATAAAATAATATACAATCATCATCAAATTAATAAAATAATGCCACGTAAACTTTTCTGTTAAGTTTTTGACGACAGAGACCAAATTGAAAGCTAAACGAAAAACTCAAGGGTAAAAATATTGGTTTTGAAAATTCAGGGACCAAATTGTCAATAAACTCAAAACTGAGGGACCAAAAGTTTCTTTTTCCCATTTAACAAAATATAACTTCTTGAACTATAATTAAAACTATAAATAAATCATCTATAAATAAATAAAATGACTAAAAGAATAAGAAATAGAGTTTTTTTTTTGGCAAAATGAGACACTTTTCATAGAAAATATGAAGAGAACAACAGCCAAAAGAGATTAAAGAGCAAAACAAAATCTACAAAAAGTTACCCCAATTCTCAATAATAAGAGACGGAGAGTAATTACAAAAAGATTTTGAAAGAGAAGACCACATGGAGCCGTGCATCAGAGCAAGATCGTACACCTCATCCCACAGCCTCTCGACATCATCAAAAAATCTGCGGTTTCTTTCCAGCCAAATGCTCCAAATCATGGCTCGAAAAGCATTGATCCAAAGAACGTTAATTTTTTTATGGAAATGGTGCCTTGAACACCAATGCTCTAGATTATATCTAGTCTTCTTATGAAAGACCCAAGGGCAGTCAAAAAGCTTGAGCAAATTTCCCCAACATTTGTTACTAAAAGAGCAGTCAAAGAAGACATGATCTTGGGTTTCCTGTGCTTTTTTACAAAGCACACAGCGACTAAGCATAAACATCTTCTTAAAATAGTATTGACCCCATTGAAGCAAAGGGACCAAACAAAAAAATTTACTTTCCTAGGGCCTTTTACCTTACAAATTGCATCAACGAGACTTTTGTTAAGAGTGATTCTCGTAGATGAGAGGGCGTTAAATAAAGACTTGACCGAGAACCAACCCGATGATTCCAGCTTCCATTTTCTAACGTCCTCCCTGTTCTGTAATTATAAATGAGAAATAGATTGGAAGAGATCACCCAACTCCCTTAGCTCACTATCGTTAAGCGCCCTTCGGAAAGCAAAAAACCAAGAGCTATTGGTAGAATCCCAACAGTCAGCCACCCTCTTCTTCTTGGCCACCGAGAGCGTATATAAGGAGGGAAACATAGTCTTGAGCTTCACAGGCCCATTCCAAGAGTCAGTCCAGAATTGAAAAGTATTACCTCTACCAAGAATACATTCGCAATTATCTTCCATTAAGTTCTTATGTCTAGCGATCTTCCTCCACGGGCTTCTGTAAGTGCCTTTGTTAGTGTATTTAGTGAACCAACCATTATCTTCAATCCCATGGATACTAGCAATGATTCTAGCCCATAAAGCTTCCTTTTCAGTTTGAAATCTCCACAACCACTTGGAAAGCAGAGCCGTATTTTTAAACTTAAGATTACCCAAACCAAGGCCACCACGAGAAATAGGCAAGTTGACCGTATCCCACTTAACCAAGTGATTGAATTTTCCTCCCTTGGACCCTTCCCAAAAAAAATTCCTCATAAGCTTCTCTAATCTAGAGATGATTTTATTTGGCATAGAGAAAACCGACATAGTGTAAATTGGGAGGCTAGATAAAACCGAATTCGTTAAGGTGAAACGTCCGCCCTTCGATAAACAACAATTTTTCCATTTATCTAGCCTCCTAAGCAATCGTTCTTCCACTGCCGTCCAAAAAGAACCTGTATTGGGGTTGTCTCCTAACTTTATTCATAAATGGTTGATAGGAAGATTAGTAGCCTTACAGCCCCATAGTTGAGCCATCTCAGAAACAAGTTGACATTCAATGTTAATGCCACATATTTCAGATTTGTCCATGTTAACCTTCAACCCCGATACAGCAGCAAAAGTTTTCACAATATCGTGAAAACCATTCAAAAGCTTATGGTCATCTTTACGGAAAAGAATGGTATCATCCGCGAATTGGAGGTGGGAGATGTGAACTCTATTCATGCCAACTCGGAACCCTTCGATAACGCCATCAGCCATACCTTTGCTTAATATTCTTCTTAACACATCTGTTAGTGTTACAAATAAGAAGAGAAAAGGGGATAAAGGGTCTCCTTGTCTCAGCCCTCTCGTGGCTAAGATTCTTCTCCTAGGCCTGCTGTTAATAAACTGAGAATTTATTCCCAACCACACAACCTTTCACCCAACTAATCCACAGAGGCCCGAAGCCGTTAGCTTCCATAATCTTGAAAAGAAACTCAAAATCCACCATGTCATAAGCTTTTTCAAGATCCAATTTCAAAATCCACCCTTTACCTTTATTGCCTCTCAAGTCTTTGATAACCTCAGAAGCAATCAGTAAAACATCAGTAATATTCCTCCCTTTGATAAAAGCCATCTGATTCTCCGAAACAGTAGCTTCTATAACCAACTTGAGTCTTTCAACCAAGACTTTTGCAATAATTTTATAAGGCATGGTGACCAAGCTTATGGGTCTAAAGTCCTTGACCCTTAAAGATTTATATTTTTTAGGGATCAGACAGATAAAATTCTCCTTTAGGCACGAATTAAGGTGGTCTAAAGTAAAAAAATCTTGGAACAAGCTCAAAAGATCTGGTTTGAAAATGTTCCAAATTTTTTTAAAAGACTCACCAGTGAAATCGTCCGGGCCAGGCACTTTAGAATTACCCAATAGCTTAACCGCCGCATAACTTTCCTGCTCATCAAACGGCCGTTCGAGACAACTATTTTGAATCTCATCCAAAGGATTCCAATCCAGACCCACCGAGAAAGAACTAGCTCCTTGAGACTTGGAATAAAGATTTTCAAAAAAACCAACCACCTCCCTTTCAATTTCTGAATCTTCCACCAGACTCTGCCCTTGATCATTCAACAATTCTACTATGGATTGCTTTCTTTTCCTGGCTGCCAGTAAGCTATGGAAGAAAGCAGAGTTTTTGTCACCCTCTTTAACCCAATTCAACTTGCATCTTTGAAACAACTTTCTTTCATCAACAATTTGCAAGTCAAGGAGGCTTCGTTTGATATCTTTCTTTTCCATCTCATTAAGGCTAGCTGATTCCTCCATTTTGTCTAATTCGAACACCCTATTTTCAAGCTCTCTTCATTTATTTGTAGAGGACCCTACAAACTCTCTGTTCCAGGACTTCAAATGAAATTTCAAGTTCCTAAGTTTCTCCATAAGTCTGAAGCCCTACCATCTTCCTCGAACTTCCTCCTTCCACCAATTTTCCACTTGATGATACAGATCGTTATGAGATAGCCAAGAATTTTCAAATCTAAATGGAGTCGGACCCCAGTTCGTAAAATCACAATCTAGAACAATAGGATGATGGTCAGAGACTAACCTCACCTTCTTTGAAGCTTTAGAATCCTTAAATTTAGCTATCCAAGAGGAAGAGACAAAGAAGCGATCGAGAAGAGAATGAATTGGGTTGTCTCTCATATCCGACCACGAGAAACGACCATTAGACAAAGGGACTTCCACCAAGCTTAAAGCTTCAATCAAATCATTAAATTTTCTCATGCTTGAAGTTCTTCTACCTCCAGTAGACTTTGTTAGGAATGGTGTCCTAGAACTTGTAATTATTTAATAATAATAATTTATTATGAATAAATTAAATAAATAAACATAAGTTCTTTATATTATCTAGATTGATTCAATTAATGATATTAGGAATATATGGAAATATATAAATATCAAACATTTAAATAGTAAACCCTAAGTTACTCTTATGAAATCACGACTTAGTATGTGAGTCATACGAGAGGATTAAAGTCGAGATGAGTAACTTAAACGTGTCTACAGTAAACGAATAACGTTTGGGAACCTTATCCTGGTAACACTGTTGATAGCTTCGCATTTTGTTTATAGACAAATGATCGAATCCTGATCATTCATGTGGGAGACATGAAATGGAAGTATCATATACAATGTTGATTGTATAAGACAGGACCACGATGTTCGATCAAATTTCTCCTTAGTACCGTTTACGAGAAATGATCGAATATCAAACTAAGTTTATCAACCGTGATAGATCTCAATCCTGAGTGAAATGCGGACTCCTATTTGTGGAGTTATGTTTTTTGATTCACATAGTTGAGAGCGATTTGTAAGAACGCTCAATACACTCCTATTTTGGGAACATGGCTAGATAAGTAGCTGGGAACTCATTTTCACGAGATGGAATTCATAACTTTCCTATAAATTAACGGTATCAGTGCGATACCTAAACATTTTAGGAACTTTAGGAAACTCCCTGATGTCCTGATTCGAGACATGAACAAGTGGCGCCACGACTTCTATTGATCACGAAGTACCTTATCTCTAGTTCGACTAAAGATAAAGTTCATTGGAGAATCATGGGAACACAAGGATAAAGCGATAATTATAGGGGCAAAACGGTAAATTTATCCGTCTGTAATTATGAGGGTTCCACGTGAAGGATATATCACAGATATAAATAATGATAAACTAAATGGACATAACTCATCTATAGTGAGGGGAGTTCAGCTATGAATCTATAGTGGAATCATTCATAGTTAGATAATATGTAATTAACTGATTATGTGTTAATCACTTAATTGACTAATTATTAAGCCCATGATCTATAGGTCCATCGGGTCCCTATGCTAGCCCAAATATCGTAGTCGTGAAATCAAGTAGAAGAAATGAAAATTTTAAGTAAAGTGAATTACTTAAAATAGGCAATATTAATTGTTTAAATATTGAGTATATTTAAACGGTAATTAATATGAACATTATTAATTGTTTAAATAATGAGTTTATTTAAACATGAAATTAATAATGAAATATTATTAATTAGATATTATTAATTATTTAAATCTTGAGTATATTTAAATGGTAATTAATAATTTGAAATTAATTAACAATTATTAATTGTTTAAATAATAAATTTTATTTGAACGGAATTAATAATTAATAATTAATTAATTAATAATAAAATGTTATCAATAAAATTATTAATTAAATAATGAGTTTATTTAATGGAAATTAATAATTAAAATATTTATTTTTAATTATTTAAATAATGAAAATTATTTAAATGGAAATTAATAATTAAATATAATTTGATAATATTTAGTCGGGAGAAAATATTAATATTATTAATTGTTTAAATAAAATATTTTATTTAAATGGTAATTAATAAATAAATTAATTAAGTTGGACTTATTAATTTAAGAGAGAGTTTCAAGCCCAATTGGATTAATGAACCCAATTGAAATTGGCCCAAAATAATTAATTAAATAAATTTGATTTATTAATTATTTATTATTAATTTTGGCCTTCATAGATAATTTGTAGGAGATAATTATTTGAATTATATCCTATAATAATTATATAGATTTATATACCCAAGATAAATAAAATAAAGAAAAGAAAATAATCTCCTATTTATCTATGGCATTTTCGAAATTGCAAGATAAAGGAAAGAGATAATCTTTTTTCTTTTTGTATTTATCTCTATAGATTAATCCTAATGTGATTAGGATTCCTATTTTCCTATAAATAGGAGGCTTGAGTCATTCATAAATCATACAATTAAATTCCTTAGAAATTTGGAATTCTCTCTTCCTCCTCTCCCCCCTTGAGTGCCGATTTTCCCTATTCAAAATTGGGAAGAAAATATTTTTCTTCTTCCCAATTTTTTCTATAGTTCGATCCCACAATCGTTTTTCGTTTGATCGATCGGGATATAGCGTAGAAGATCCGGTGTTGCTGAGGATTTGATGCTGTAAAGAAACCTCCAACCGATTCTCCATTTATTACTCAATGTAAGTTTTAATTTTAATTTTCGAAATTTAAAGCATGAATCTACATGTTTTTTTTTTCACAAATTGCATGATATTAATAAATCCATAATTAAATGTTAATTAGTTTACTAAATCAAATTCCGCTAGTTTAGTAAATCATCCCTTCAGACTTCTCGTGAGACCATCTTACCAGATTGAAATCATATTGTCACAATACCCAACCAGACTCATCAATTCACCCCAAAAATCCTTTCTCTCTCTTTGTCTGACTGGCCTATTGTTGTGTGAAATCGTGATACGCAAGTGCACGCAGTCAAACAAGTAATAAAGTGATAAGAAGATATCGTTCCCACGAGGATTAGTAGATTGAATAGGTGTTTAACAAATAGTTTAAAGAAAATAAAAACAATGAAAAATTGGGGTGATTTGATTTATGAAACTAAACTAATAAAATTGTGAAAAACTAACTAAATGAATTCTAAATTAATTATGGAAAGTGAGTGTGATGGTCTAAAGTGGCTTAAATTACTCCTAAAATATGCAAGAATAATAAAGTGATGAAACTATGTAGAGACAAACGGTTGGAAAGTCAAGAATCCCCCTAAAAAGTCTTAGAATTCACAAATGTTGCAGCAGTGCTGTGGCTGTGCTGCAGCAAACTGCATTAATAAAGACACTTTTTATGCAAGCAAACCCAATTATTCAAGTGACTTTGTCAAGCCCAACATGATTTTAATTCCTAATTCAATTTAAATCCTATGTCTAGGTAAAATTAGATTAAGAAATATGTTTTCAATGTTCCGGTTTAAGCTTTAAGGTGTAAACACATATGTCTATGCATTACCAAAAACAAATTCGAGAATTGTTAACCCCTATCAATCAATACTTTTCCATTTAATTTCAACCTTTTCAGAATTAAAATTAAACTAAACAATTCACCTAAGTTGATCAAGCATAAGCAAATAGATAGAAATATCAAACTATTGATTGAACATAAAAACTGAATTTATTAAAGCTTGTGAAAACTAATCCCTTTTAGGATTCATCTATCAATTCCAACCAAATAAAATTTAGTTCATAACAAAACCTAAATTAACAAAAGAGTTAAACAAAATCAAAACTAAACCTAACATAACTTGAGTTCAACAATGGAGAGGAAGAAGAATGGAGAAGAAAGAATAATGAAAAACAAGAGTAAATAAATAGAAGAGAAGAAATCAAAACAAAGCTCCAATGAAGAAGAAGAAGTCTCCTCCTTCACGATCGCCTCTGCTCCTCACGTCGCTTCTTCTTTTTTTTTACGTTTGATCTGTCCCAATCTCAAGTCTTTGCTTTTTCTTTTCTTTTCTAGGTTAATCTTCTATTTTTCTTTGTTTTTGGGCTTGGGCTTTTCTTAAATCTCCTCCAAATTTGCTTCTAAGTTGACCCCCTATGATGGGCTTATTTTATTTGAGAAGAATCTCTTACGGGCCAAAAAACTGATATTTTTGGGCTGAAAATCGTGACTAAGTCGTTGTCCAGGATTCGCCCGGTGTCTTAAGCAGACAGTGCAAAGATCGCCACAAAGACTTTTCAAAATTCTGCACTTTTTTCCTATTTCCTGCATGAAATTTGCAATTCTTTTAGGACTTTCTTTCATTCAAATTGACAAAATTAAATACCAAGAGCCAAGAACAATCCTAAATATACTTTAAAGTGCTAAAAACCCGAATTTTTCCAAAATACACTTTAATAAAGAATGATTCTAAATGAGTTCAAAGTGCACAAAATATAAGCAAATTTCAATCAAATCATTATCACTTAGGCATTAAAATAGGACCAAATAACTCTATTTTGTAGAGTTATCACCTATACACATTGGTAATCCACAAGTTTGTACCATCACTTCCACCTTGTTCTCATCCCACAGAGTTAGAATACCTCCTGACCTACCCCAAGAGTCAACTGCCACCCACCCATTATTAACTAACCAGACCCTTCCAAATCATTTCAGGGGTGATATCATAACGAAAATCTGTTCTATTATCATGATTGTCGCTACCCCCTCGAACGACGCGGAGCGGCCGACCCTCTCTAAAAAAACGCACATGTCCTTTTCTAACCTGACAAAAGGGTAAAAGAAAAGAACAAGAAAGAAAACAGGAGTCGCCACCAATCATTGGTTTTAAAAAGGGTGTGATTGGTCACCCGAGAAAGACGAAAATGAAAATGGTCTGCGATTTTAAAAAAATGGGTTCGGGAGTTTATTCATGTTTAGGGAAGGTATTAGCACCCTAAAACATTCGTTTTAAAAACGATTACTGTTTTGGTTTACCTCAAATAAGTCATTAAATGCCCTTTACTAAAACAAAATGTTTTTTTATTATTATTTTGGAATGTCCCACATTTATTAGTCAATATCACTAATTATTTTAATGATATTGTTAATAATTGTGAGTGGCATTAAGCCATTAGAAAAACAAATTCTTTTTTTTAGATTATTTTGAAATGTCTCATGTTAATTTGATCATATCATTAATCATTATAATGATATCATTAAATTACTATGAGTGGCATTACGCCATTAGAAAATATTTTTTGAAAATCAATGAGAAAATTATCAAACCAAAAAACTTTCTATTTTATGAAATTTGAGATCAAAGTATTCTTGTACTCCCAAATTTCAAATTATAGAGAGTTCTTTGGAATGAAAGTTTTGAAGAAAAGTCCTTTAAATTGATTTATATGTCATGCCATAAAACTTCTTGATTCATAAAATTTGGGATCAAAGTATCCTTGTACTCCCAAATTTTAAATCGTGGAAAGTTTTTTGGAATGAATTTTTTTGAAGAAATCATTTAAATTGGTTTTAAAATCATGCCATAAAACTTCTAAATTCATGAAATTTTGGATCAAAGTATCCTTGTACTCCCTAATTTCAATTCCTAAGAAGTTTTTTGGAATGAAAAGTTTTGGAAAGGTTATTTGAACTTAGTTTTAAAATCATACCATTAAATTTCTTAATTCATGAAATTTGGGATCAAAGTATTCTTGTACTCCCAAATTTCAAATCATTGGAAATTTTTTGGAATGGGGAAGTTTGAAAAAAAAATCATTTTAATTGCTTTTTAAAATCAAACCATAAAATTTCTTATTTCATAAACTTTGGGATCAAAGTATTCTTGTACTCCCAAATTTTAATAATAGAAATTTTTTGGAAAGATGAATTTTGAAGACAAAAAAAAAAAAATTACTTTTAAAACAAATTGGTTTTTACATTATAAAAAAAACAATGAACTTAACAAAATAATATATGTCAATTAATTTAAGGTAATAGGATAAATCCCAACATAAACATGATACACAAAAATATAATAATCAAATGAAACTATGTAGCAAACTAATTAAAATGTAACAATTATTCCAAATCAAACTTTCAACTTGAAATTTTTTTAATTTTTTTTAACCAAAATGTGTTTTGACTTGATTCTTTTTCTTAAAATCCTTCAATAGTCCAATTTTTTATGAAACAAAAATGCTTCATTTTCGGTTTTACCAAAAAAATATATGCAGAATTTTGTACCAACTTTGAAAAATCATATCTTTTTTTATACTAAACGAAATGAAGTGATTCTTGTTTCTAAGTTTTACTTTATGAGTCTAGTTTCAAATAAAAATGGTCATAAATAATTAAACTAAACAAATCAGTACAGAAACATCATAAAATAGAACATGCTCAGAAAATCCCGTAGCCTATAAATTCATTTGAACAATAAGCTTCAAAAAATCATAACTTTCAAACCACATATCGAAATTAGTTGATTCTTTTTCCTATGTGTTCATATTCGAGTCTATTTTCATGAAAAAAATATAACATAAATAAAATCATTAAATATAACTCACGATTTCTATTGGAACACAAAAGACTCAATCTAAAAAAAACAGTTTTTAAGAAAACTTCAACACTAACTATGTAACTAAAAAAAACATTAGCATGCTTCTATAAAGAAAAGGATTACCATGAATATCTCCATTATCTCTTGAATCCCCTTTGTGTGTGAAAGTGGGAGATGGTGGTGTGGGAAATGATTTTATGGATTTATGAATAAAATTGGGTGATATGAGAATGGTGAAGGAGATGGAAGCTTGTGAAAACTTAAGGTTCTTTTGTGAAATGTGGTTGAGTTATGAATGGTAAGTGAAGGAGAGTTGAGAGATGGTTTTATTTTTTTCAAAGGTATGGAAAGAGGGAGACAAGAGAGATGAAGTGAATGGTGGTTGGAAAAAGATGGAGGAATTCAAAGTGGGAGATTGGGTGAATGGTTTTTTGTTTCAAAAATAAAATTAGGGGCCTCCCTCCTTCTCTCCTTGAAAATATGAGAATGAGATGAATTTATAGAGGTAAGTTAGGGTTTAGGTTTTCTTTTAATTTTAATTTTTATTAATTTTGAATTTTTTTGTATTTTTCCATTTTTAGCCATTTTTTTGAAAATATTTTCCTATCCTCTTCCCCCTCTTTTTTTCATACCTCTTTTGTCTATGAATTCAAAATATCATCTCCCCCTCTTTTTGCCCAAAATAAAATTAAAATTTAATATCCATTTTCATTTTAATTTTTAAATCTTCTTTTAGCTTAACCAAATTTTTATCCATAAATTTTCCTATTTTAGCAAAACTAATTTTACACTCTTCCATTTCTTTTAGCTTAACCAAAACTTTATCCATAATTTTTCCTATTTTAGCAAGACTAATTTTACACTCTTTTCCAATTATTTCATTGTTCACTTTTCATCTAATTTTTCAAAACTATCCTCTTTTTTTTTAACAAAATTATTTTCCTTAAATTTCCACCTCATTTTCCCCATCTTCTCCACTTTTCCATTCTTATAAAAAAAAAACACCTCTTATTTTAATAACTTTAGATTAGGATAATTAAAAGATATGCTCATCTCAAATGACTATGATAAAAAAAAAAGGGCTATTTTATTTTATTTTTCAATTAAAAAAAAAAACTTTAATTTTTAAATAATACCGGACAAAATTAGGGGTCTACAATGATTAAAGTTAGAAGAGATTCTAACGTGAACCTGGTCTTCATTCTTATCATCCCCTGGTTCCGTTTCTTCATTGAACATCTGGTTAAGATTAGTTTCTTTAGTTAAAGGAGTTTCGAAAACCCTAACCTTTGAACCTCCAACATCAAAAGAAAAGGTCTCAAGGGATTCCAAAGACTTTTCTGAATCTCCACTGGACAAAACAATTTTAGGAAAACTTCGCTCAGATGTTGAATTGATTGATTTCTGAGTTAAAGAAGCCTGTGTTTCTTCATTTTTCATATTTTTTTTAAATTAACTCAAAATTAGACATGAAATTATTCAAATATAAATAATTATAAAAATTATTATAAAACATATAAAAATAAAACAATAAAATATGTTAAACGTTTAAATAATATAAAGAATTTCACATGCAACGCACGTGGTAAAAAACTAGTATATTCTAAATGCAAACAGTTTAATTGAGTGTCGATCAACGTTTTTTTTCCTGATGAAATAGTTTGATATTTCTACTTTTTATCTCAATTTAATGTGGAATTATATATTGAACACGAAACTCTGATGAACTTGAGATTTTAGTCTTTAAATATCATCTTTCAAGCCAGTATTCATAAAGTCTTTAGAGTAGGTCTCTAAACTCCTATTTATTTTCTATAATATTTTATTTTTCAATAACTATAAATGACAATTATTTAATTTAAAAGAAAAGTTAAAATAATAAAAGTTAATTGTTTAATATTTCATAGATATTATTTTAGTAAATTTTTTAAACTACGCAGTAATTACATATTTATTTTCAATTTTTTTTATAATTATATCTTAAAATTAAGGGTAAAATACAAATAAAACCCTTGTGGTTTTTGTCAAATGCATAAATACCGTATGTGGTTTGAAAATGATAAATCATACTTTGTGGTTTCATATTATTTCAATGAGACTCATCCCCTCCAATGCCATTAATTTTATGTTAGCCATAATTGTTTTGTTTGAACTTCGATTTGGATAATTTAAGATGTTTTGGAATCCTCATTTAGAGAACTACGTTATGTATGGTTATTTTGAAACTTATAAATCATTAGTAATCAAAGGGGTTGATGGTATCAATCATACATCGTATTTCATTGATAATAAACTCTTTAATTTACTAAAGATTTATAAGTTTCAAAGTAATCATAACATATAACTCGAAATGAGGATTCCAAAACATATTGAATCATCAAAATCAAATTTCAAACGAAGAAGTTATGGCTAAAGAAAAATTAATGACGTTGGAGTGGAAGAGTCTCGTTGTAATAATATGGAATTACAGGGGCATGATTTGTCATTTTCAAACTAAATGGGTTGTTTTTGTATTTGGCAAAAAACACAGGTGTCTCCTAAAATTAATTGAAAGTAAAACGGATATATTTATTTATGGGGTGAGGATTGAATCACATTCTTGAATGTGAAAATTACGCAATATGCTATGCCGGCAAACAGATCTAATTCACATGGACAATAATTTTTTTAAATATAATATCATTTGAAAAAGCAGATGAAAGATTGAAAAATATTCCATAAAAACACATATTTTCTTTTAAAAAAATTGAATTTTTTTATCAACCAATAAAAAAAATAAAAGCGTTGAAAGAAAGCACAATTTCTGATTTCCTGTTTGGATATGTAGTCATCCTTCAATATTGAGGTTGAATTTCGTATCAGCCGTAGAAAAACTGTAAGTTATTCAATCTTCTTCTTCACGTTTTTGAATCAGAAAATGATAATCTATTGAATTTATTTCGTTTCAGAATTGAAAACGCACGATTCATCGTATTTTCGATTCGAAAGTGCGTTTTGTATTGAATTGGCCGCTTTCAATTCAACTCGTATGATATTTATCTTCGGTTTTTTAATTTGATTTTTGCTTAATTGATGATTTCTTGGTTGGGGGGGGGGGGGGGTGGGTTATGGCTTTGATAGCTAATTTAGTGATGCTGGTAAGAATTAATGGAGTTATCCTTCCCCAGATGAAGAAATCCCTTGTAATATTTCTTCATCATCTTGATTATTTGATTAACTATTGATTAAGTCATTTCTTTGAACAATAAAAAGTGGATTAAACAAGTTGTAGAGTGAAGAGCTGTTAGATAATAATAGTTTTTGATAGATGATCTATCTTTGCCCCGGATTTAATTATGTGGCAGTAAGAAGAGATGGATTTGTGAGGGATTTTTGGAATGAAATTGATTCTAGTTGGGAATTTTTTTTAAGTAACAAGGTTACTGGAGGGGAAATTTACGAGTTTATAACTCTACCGGGGAGGTTATCCGATTTTGGAGTTGAGAGATATTGACGAGACAAGAGTTTGGTCTCTATGACAATCTGGGATCTTCTCAACTAAATCAATGTTAAGAAAGTTGAACGAGGTGGAATTGATACTTGAAAAAGAGTTGAAGATAGTTTGAAGAGGAAAATTTCTCAAGAAGATTAAAGTAGCCATAAATGCTGCAATCAGAATATAAAAAAATGTTCAACACGTGGTCGTCGTCTCCCAATTAGTGTGTATATTGTTAAGGAAAATGAGGAAAACTTACACCAATTGGAGTTTCATTGTAAATCCACTAGAATTTGCTAGAATGAGGTGTTAAAATTGTTTAATCTACAATCGGTCTTTCATAGATCAACAAAACAGAATATGATTCTGTTGCTTGCAGAGCATGGACTCTGCAGGAGAATAATGACTTTATGAAGTATCATGCAAAGCACGCATGTGGAAGCTATGGTTAGATAGAAATTATAGAATATTTTCCCGAAAAACTAGGATTTAGGATGTGGTGGTACAGACAGCCAGATTCAATGCGGTTAATTGGCGTTTTTTAGGAAGATCTTTTTCTAGTTATGCCCATTTTGTTATTAATCTTAGTTGGGTGGTTTTTGTTCGTTTCTGTATAGACCATGAGAAGATATTGAATATTTTTTTTTTTGTTGAACTTCTCATTATATAAAGCTTGTTTCTGTTATATAAATACTAGGAACTACTACATCTAGTGTGTACCCATTTTCCCCCATGACATGTTACAATACAACTCATCGTTTCACGGAAGGAACAGCGATTATCACTGGAATTGTTATATTGGCACTTGTTTCATTTGTGAGTTGACATTTCTACTCATGCACGTCATTGAGAACTAACTTAATTTTGGACATTATATCGGCAATGTGTGCCGGTATATTTGATTTTCTACTTGAGTCAACTGATGCTGTCTTAGCTTTCTTAGAAAAATTGAGCATGGTCATTTTGATTGTAGAACGATCTATCAATTAGTTCACATGAATTAATGGACTCTAAGAAAATAATAACTATTCCATGACATCTTCTCTGCAGCTAACTTTATTCACTGCCATTAATCCATCAGCTGGCATTGTTTGACGAGCAAGAGATGAAAGGACAAGTAGATGCATTTAAAACTGCAGAAGTTCCAAACGGAGAAAAGGCAGGACATCTTGTTCAAATCAAAGCTTTGTTTTTTGCCAGAGCCCGAGATCTTACAGGCATCAATGATTTGCTGTTGGAGGTCCCATCAGGCAGTACTGCCAATGATTGTTTAAACAAGATTGTAGCCAGATTTCCAAGGATGGAAGAGATCCGTGGATGCGTGGTTCTCGCTCTGAATGAAGATTATACTACTGAATCAACAATTGTTAAAGACAAAGATGAGCTGGCAATTATACCTCCAATAAGTGGTGGCTGATCTTTCTTGATGCTTAAATTGCCATTACCAGGAGAAAATTCTTATTTTTCTTCCTTTTCTGTGTTTTCTTTGTGCTTATTCAACGTGGGCTTAATAAGCTAGTGAGACTCTGGCGTTTTCCTATATAATAATGTAAAAGAATCCTTGTATCATATGTATTCTCATACTAGTATTCTAATTGCCTTTTCAGTACTCAAAAGTTCTTTTTTTTTCTCCACATCAAATTGAGAGGGATGGGGCTCGAAATTCCGATCTAGAAATAACCGTTCAATCATAAAAATTTTGGGTATGGTGTGAGGAAAATTTACAATAAATTCAAACTCGTGATTTTTAGAATATTTAGATTTGGTCAACTTTTCGAATGCCTGAATTAGGATGTCACATAGGGGCATATTAATTATTAGATGATGGGTTTTTATTATAGAAACCATGGTTATAGAGGGGTGGGTCCAGATAGAAAAATGTTAAGCAATCCATTCTAGGAAATTTGGGTAAATTGACCTCCAAAATCCACAATAAATGTTTATTGACCTATAATATTAAATTAACTTTTTTTTTACCCTTTGATGATGTCACTTTGGTAAGAAATATCAAAAATACCCTTCAATTATCTTCTCCAAATTTCCACTCCACTTCTCTCTTTTCCAACTCCCCACTCAACTTTTCGCTTTTCCATTGATCTCTCATTCATCTCACTTTCTCCATTGATCTCTCATTCATCTCACTTTCTCCATTGATCTCTCATTCATTTCATTTTCTCCATTGATCTTAACGAAAGAATACGACGAAAAGGTACGACGAAAGTTACTCGAATGAAAGATATTTCGAAAATCCTGAGGAAACCCCCGGAATCCGGAAAAAAAATTAAAAAAAAGTGGGGGAACTCCGGAATCCGGAAAAAGAAAAAAAAAATTATTGGGGGGCCAGCCCCCCCTCCCTGGTTGCAAATCCGGAGCTTTTCCATTGATCTCTCATTCATCTCACTTTCTCCATTGATCTCTCATTCATCTCATTTTCTCCATTGATCTTAACGAAAGAATACGACGAAAAGGTACGACGAAAGTTACTCGAATGAAAGATATTTCGAAAATCCTGAGGAAACCCCCGGAATCCGGAAAAAAAATTAAAAAAAAGTGGGGGAACTCCGGAATCCGGAAAAAGAAAAAAAAAATTATTGGGGGGCCAGCCCCCCCTCCCTGGTTGCAAATCCGGAGCACTCTGGATTCCGGAGATCCCCACAACTTTTTTTTTTTAATTTTTTTTTCCAGATTCCGGAGGCGGCCCCCAAATTATATATATATATATATATATATATATATATATTTTTTTTTTTTTTCCGGAGGTGTCCTCCTGAATCCGAAGGCGATCTCCGGATTTCGAAGAAACTTTCCTTCGAAATCTGAATCCCCTTCAAAATCCGTAGGAAATCTGTAGATCCGAGGTTTTAGGATTTTCGAATTCTAAGTTGTTGTATCTTTTCTTTCACCGTGTAGTCTTCTTTCCGTTGTTAGAGATTGAAGGATGAGAAGTGAAATGAAGGATCAATGGAGATTAAAGATCAATGGAGATGAAGATCAATGGAAGTTGAGAGTTTTGTTTAGAGAAGTTGAGAGAAGATTTTCTTCTTCTTTTTGGAATGAGAGAGGAGAGGATAGTGGAGAAGAGATTAAAGGTATATTAGAACTTTCACAACATTATGACATCATCATACGGTTAAAAGAGGTTAATATGAGAATGGGGTCAAAAAACATTTATTGTAAATTTTGGAGGTCATTTTACCCAAATTTCCTCCATTCTAAGAAATTGGAATTAGGACAACTCGAGGCGGGTTCTCAAATGTCATCATCATTTTGTGATTTTTTTTCTTATTTAAATATTATATTAGTTTGGTTCCTATCAACCTCATTCTCAACCTTTTTCAACAAGGCCGGCTAAAAAAATGAGTGAGTTATGCACTTTTTTCTCTTCTGCCAACTGTGAATGTACGGGCCAGTTTGCACTTTCAACAAATTTCACGAGATAACCGCACCACTCTAGGTTATGCACCTTTGTCAACGTCCCTAGAGTGCAACTTCATCAAATCCTATTCATTACTCAGAAATAGACTTAAGTTTAAAAATCTTTAACATAGCCGTTTATATAATTAAATGCATTCATGAATATGAGCAAGTAAAAAAAAAAACAGCATCTTGAGAAAAGAACAAACAAGCCATTATCTGGATTTACACACAATTGATACTGAGAGCATCTCAGCATCTTGAAAGTACATTGTATAAGAGAAAGGCGAGGTTACCATTTCGTACACAAGCCCCTATATTGGTACATAACATAAAATCTGTGAAATATTACATAAAAAGATACACTACAAACTTTTATATGCATCTGTTATCTTGTAGGAAGAATCATCTCATCTCATCTCATGCTCATTGCAGGCCAAGGGTTTATCCCAGTAGCAGGGAGAGCAGGTCGAACCATAGGGACACGCCTCACCACCGAGAATGCTTCATTAAGACGAGCAGCCCGACTCATGAACTGAGATACCTTCTGCAATAATTATCCAGTGACGTACACGAGATTCAGAAAAAAAACAGACATGCTCGGAGTTTAGAGAAAAATGGTGCAGAATTGCTCTATTGCTATACAAGAGCCATCCGCTACAACAATTTTTTTTTAACATTCAAGCTTAAAAATAATTTTTCCATCAACTTTTTAATAAGCTTTACCTCTTTCTCTCTCCCTCTTTTTATTTTAGGAAAAAGGAGACAATTTTCATTGATTAAATGAAAAGAACAACCAAGAACCGAAAGGTAAAGAGAGTACCAAAAAAAAAACAAAATTACATTAAAAAGAGGCTCTCCAATTCTCATGAATAAGGTTCTCCAAGTCTCCAAAAAAACTTTACTCAATTGATCTTATTTCACAAAGTTCAACAATGCTTATTCCTGAACCAATGGTGTGTTTGACTACTAATTTTAAAATATTTCAAAAATGTTTTTGACAGATTGGAAACGCTTTTCAGCTTTTATGTTTAGCTACACTGCATATTAAATCGGATACAGTATTTGCACTCTCAAACACACTTTTTAAGTAAACAGTACAAAAAAATTCAGCACAATGAGCCCAATGGACCCCAATTTCCAAACTTCCTAAATATTGTGAAGGAGTAATTAAACTGTGGACAGACTGCATCATACAAACATCAAACCTAAATAGTATCATGCAAAAGAATTTAGCATCTAACTCCATGGATGATTCATAATATCTTCTCTTTTTAAGATCAATATTCAAACTGAACCGGGTCTTTAAAACTACTAACTATGCCATTAGACGACTTTGTCACGTATAATTAGTAACTCAATGGTGGTAAAAAAACTAACCTTGTCATCCAGGGCAACCTTCAACTGCAAGCCCTGACTCTTCCTCTTCATTTTGTACAATTTCCTTCCTAGAATTATGAACCCCATTACAGCAGCTGCAACAGAGATAGACCAGACCGGGTTCGCCTTAAACATGCAATACCTCAAGACCTCAAAAGGAACCTTCCACCACACCACTTTCCTCTTCTCTTCACCCACACCATTTGATTCTTCATTTACTTTAATTGCTTCCATTGGAAGGCTTTTGTTCTCATCTGAAGAACCATCAACAACTCCTTCCATCTTGACTTCCGAATCAACTCGACCCGTCTCACTCTCTCTTCCAACATCCCCAAATTTGGCTGATACCAATTCATCCCCACCAGAATCAGCCCAGAACTTACTCAAATCCTTACTTTGAGATTGAATTTCATCAAATCCTTCAAAACGTGAACGTTTTTTTGCACTTTCTGTAAAAACCGATTCATTTTTCGAATCAAAACCACTAATATTACTCTCATAAGTCTCCAAACTCTTCAATTTCTGACTCTCAATCCCCAATTCCCCATGACCTAATTGAATTTCCTCATTTCCAACTAAACCCAACTCAATTTTCGAATCAAATTCATTAAATTTACGCTCATCAGATCTATCACTACCTGAATCAGACCAGAATTCACCAGAAAAATTCGTCCGACCATAGCGATTTTCGGAACCAGGATCAATCCAACTAGGGTTATCTGATTCAACGGAACCCCCATCGCTCAGATCACGCTCCGCTTCAGCCTTCATATGCCTTCCTTCATTAGAGAGAGAAAAGTAATCGGATTTGATTATACTCTCAGAATCAGATTCATGTTCTTCGATTCCGCCTGGGTTGTTGTTGTTATTATTATTATTTCCCGACAATTCGGATTTGGTGTTGGAATCGTGAAGGACTTCCCAATCATGGAGAAACTCAGCTCCTACTGCTCCTTCCATGGCGGAAAAACAAATTTTGCGAAGGAAAAAGAAACAATTAGAAAAGGAAAGAAAAAAAAAAGGGAAAAGGAAAAGGAAAAGAAAGGAATCGAAGGAAAGAAACCAATGGCCGGAAACGGAAATTAAAATGAGTAATAAGTGGGTATAAAGCAATCACACACGAAAAAAAACAAAAACAAAAAAGAGTCAATTTTTAAAGGGAAAAGGGAATTTTTTTAATATAACCCACTGAGAAAGGTGGCTGCTTTCTTCTATTCTTCTCATATTATTATTTTTATTTAAAACTTAACAAATTAAATTGAGAAGAGAACACTTGAACTTTATATTGTATAATTTATGGAGAAGGGAATTTCGGAGCCTAATATTATTTTATTATAATAAAAAGAATAAAATGTTAAATTAATTGAGTTATGTTTATATTAATCTCTTCTAATTTACATTCACCTTCTCCTTTTCCCTTGTATTATATTTATTATTTGAATATTAATAAGAAGGCAAGGACAGTGAAAGAAAACAAAATAAAAAAAAAAGAACTGAAGAAAAAATAGTTCATGTCAATAAAATTGATTTAACAATTATTTGTTGTTTGATAAATGTTTTATCTATGTGGTGTGTTTAACATGAGGTAATAAAAATGAGATAATTGATTTTGAAGGAAAAAAAAAGATGTTTAATATCAAGATAATTGTGTTTGATATGAAAAATAAAATGTAACCGTATAATGTCTTCATACACAAATCTTAAACAATTCTTTTGTTAAAAAAAAAATCTTAAACAATTCTTAAAGGGGTATTGATTGAAGGCTAATATAACAATATAATTACATTATTATATATATTTTGTTATGGGTGAAATTTCATAACACGTGAAATTGTATAACTTTGGTAAAAATATCTACTTACATACCTAAACACATTACCTAAGCACATGGCCTATTCACATTGCCTATATATTTACATTGCCTAAGCACATTGCCAACATGCTTGAGACCAAATACAAGTATCCAATAAGAAGATGACATGTGGCATAACCCACAAGTGACACGTAGTTGAGAAGCAACACATGGTCCAACCCCAACACGACATGCGGCACAACTATGTCATCAACTTTTTCTCCTATAATAGGAGAGAATAAACTCGGTCATAAGGTAACGAATTCTACTATAATCCTCTCGGTATACTAGCTCTACTTGCTCTGATTTAAATATTAGAGGGTGTTAGTTCGACACTACATTGGTGTTCTGTTCATTTCTTGTGCAGATACCTACGTAGCACATCATCAAGACAACGCACTATTTCCGACGCGTCTCATACTTTAAGTTCATTGTTTACGCGAAAACTCTTCATTTTTATGCAACAACACATTTCATTCCAAATAAAATATATAATTCCACGAAACAAACATTAGCATGATCTCTTATGTTGTTAAACACAGTTTTCTTCGATTCTTATAAATTTTATCCATAAGCATCTTATCCATTTGTCAATGTTACCAATAGATATCCTACCAAATGGTTCTTTTAGATTTCTATGCAGTAGGCAATGACATGCAAAAGTATATATATATATATGAAATAACTGAGATCGAGATAAATATGTACATCGTTCAAATAAATGTTTAGTTATCTTCCGATCCTTTTGTTTGATATAGATTTGAACATCTCCTCCTTCAATACGTAATATAATAATTTAAAGAAAAATAATAATTAGATGTTAGACTATTAATAAAAAATAATTGAAAGGATGTAAAATAAAAAAACAAAAACAAAAACCAAACAAAATAATCGGTATTTTAAGTTAACTTGACTTTGTTAATTAATTAAATTGTTATTAGTTATGAGAGAATATGATGAATAAGAAAACATTATTGTCAATAATAGTACCATATTATTGCTTTTTTTTCTCACATAACAGATTGATAATAAAATTATATATATTTGACTATACATTATTTGATATATTATTTTATTTAATAGACCTCCTATTATTTTAAGAATTAAGTAAAAATATTGAGAATGAGATATAATTTGAATAAATAAGATGCGTAAAATATGATCTAATTAAAAAATTTATTTATTTATAATACAAACTATCATCATTTTTATAAATTAACAATATTTTGTCTAAAAATTAATCAAAATTAATAAAAACAGTCATCTTGAAACTAAAAAAAAAAAAGTCAAATTAAACAATTAATTATTTATGATATAATTATAATTCGAATTTATTATTCTCCATGACTCTATTCATCATGCCATATCAAACGTTACCTTATTTTTTAATGTCTGATTCTGTCAGTGTTATTAAAAAAGAAAATGAAAAATAAATAAATTGAGTGGATACCGTGCGAGAGGGGAGGGAAGACGAGGCTCGAGAAAAGGACAACTAAACAAGGTATATCAAATTGGGTTTGGATAAACTCACTTGTGCTGTCAGAAATGTCCAAAACAATCCAATCCAATTCTTAAAAAAACAAAAAACAAAATTATATAATTACAGAGAGATGAGTTGGTAAATATATTGTGGTAGCATTCATTCAGAGTTATTGAATATTACTAATGGGTTATCGGTTTTTCTTCCAAATTAATATTTGTCATTTATTTTTTCATAGTTCGATTGATTTATAAATTATATTCATGGGTTTATAAAATTATAAATCATATTTATTCTAGAGTAAAATACAAATAACACTCTTGTGATTTCGGTCAAATACAAACACACCTTCTATATATAGTTAGAAAATGAATATTTATACTCGTATAGTTTTAAAGTTATTCAATTTGATTCCCCTTCATTAACGTAATTAACTTCTTTTAGTCAAACTTTTTCATTTTAACTTCGATTTGGTTTATTCAAGATGTTTTCAAATCATCGTTTCAATCTTTACATTATGGTTACTTCAAAATAATATCATTAAATGAAAGAGTCATCATCATCAAAATAGTAGGTATGATTGAAGTCAAAAACAGATTTATTTACCAATGATTTTGAAGTTTTAAAATGAACATTACGTAGATCTCGAAACAAAGTTTTTAGAACATATTGAATCATCCAAATCAAAGTTGAAATAAAAAAGTTATGACTAAAAAAAGTTAACAATATTAGTGGGGAGAGGTCAAATTGCATAATTTTAGAATATATACATATATATATATATGATTTGTAGTTTTTCCTTAATTTTAATGAATTCAGGATAAATGATTGTTATATATCTACCACGTGTTTTGACTTTGTTAAAAATAATCAAAATATATTAACAATAACCCATTCAATAAATTGTACTAGTATATTAATTTTTGGGAAAAAGACATTTTTGGTCCCTCAGTTTTGAGTTTATTGACAATTTGGTCTCTGAGTTTTCAAAACCGACCTTTTTGGTCCCTGAGTTTTCATTTTGTTTATCATTTGGTCCCTGCTGTTAAAATTATGTTAAATACTTAACTGATGGCTGATGTAGCATTTAGTTATTAATTTTATATATATTATACCAATGATTTTGAAGTTTTAAAATGAACATTACGTAGATCTCGAAACAAAGTTTTTAGAACATATTGAATAATCCAAATCAAAGTTGAAATAAAAAAGTTATGACTAAAAAAAGTTAACAATATTAGTGGGGAGAGGTCAAATTGCATAATTTTAGAATATATACATATATATATATGATTTGTAGTTTTCCCTTAATTTTAATGAATTCAGGATAAATGATTGTTATATATCTACCACGTGTTTTGACTTTGTTAAAAATAATCAAAATATATTAACAATAACCCATTCAATAAATTGTACTAGTATATTAATTTTTGGGAAAAAGACATTTTTGGTCCCTCAGTTTTGAGTTTATTGACAATTTGGTCTCTGAGTTTTCAAAACCGACCTTTTTGGTCCCTGAGTTTTCATTTTGTTTACCATTTGGTCCCTGCTGTTAAAATTATGTTAAATACTTAACTGATGGCTGATGTGGCATTTAGTTATTAATTTTATATATATTATATTAATTTATGTGACAAATTTTAAATGATGTGGCAATATTAATTTAGTTTTATATTAATATATTTTTTTATATAATTATCTCTCTCCTTCTTCCATGTTCATCTTCTCCATTGTTCTTCATCTTCTTCCCTTCCCCCCCCTTTCATTTTTTGACTAAAAAGACATCTATTTATGAAAACACCATCACGACGAAGCTCCATCTCTGACAAGCTCATACTTAAAAATCTTTATTAGTCCAGATCTGAAACACCGCGAAGCTCAATCTTCTTGACAAATACCGAAAATGATTTCTTTTCTTATTCTCTTAAGCCATTGAATCAACAACTTCTGATCATAAATTTCATTTCAAACAAACCTTGGCCAAAAAAAATAGACGAAAGATTTAGACGATTCCTGTTATAAAACACAACGATTCCAAAGATAACCTGTTAAGGTTATTCTTTGGTGAAATGGAGAAGGCTTAAGAACAGAAAAGAAAAGGCAAGGGGATCAAAAAGCTGAATCAGATACATTTTTGCATTGGGAACAACACTCGAACATCTAGTTCATAAGAAAATCATAGTTGATTCATTATCAGTCCCATTAAAACAAGTTCCATTGTGAGAATCATTGAGATTTGCCATTTTCCCGTAGTTTCTAGCTTTCTTTTGTTGTGATTCGTCTCTGCAAGTGAAAATCATTGTCGATTCATTATCTATGAGTTTTCTTCAAGTAATGGAAGATCTCTTCTCTCTCTAGATCTGTTCGTCTTCGTCTTTAATGCGATCCCCATGGTCTATGTTTCTTCGCGGGAGTTTGAGACGTTTCTAGGTTTTCTTAGTTTTGTTTGGTTTGGCCGGAGAAGAGAGGTGGGAGGGGAAAGGGTGAGAGGAGAGAGAAAGAAGTGGATGGAGAGAGAGATTTTATTTTACAATTAATATAAAATGACATAAATAACATGTAAGCAAAATTTATGAATATTTAACTTATTAAATATACCATATCATTTAAAATGTTCCACATCAGCAATATTATGAATATAAAATTAATATTATAATGCCACATCAACCATCAGTTAAGTATTTAACAGAATTTTAACAGCAAGGACCAAATGGTAAACAAAATGAAAACTCAGGGATCAAAAAAGTCGGTTTTGAAAACTCAGGGACCAAATTGTCAATAAACTCAAAGCTGAGGGACCAAAAGTGTCTTTTTCCCTTAATTTTTTTATGTTATATTTAATGGAATCAGAACACGTGATAGTTATAAAAATAAGTACATGTCTCAAATTCGTTAAAACTAACTGATAAACGAATGTGATTTACAAGTTTACAAAATCACATAAATGTTTAAAACTATTTTTAATTAGTAGTGTGATCTACAATTATCTCATTATTTTAAATAATTAAAATTTCTCACTCTATTTAATTTTTAGATAAAATGCAAATGAGACTCTTGTGGTTTTGTCAAATGCATGAACACCTCATGTGGTTTAAAAATGACAAATAACATCTCGTAATTCCAAATGGTGCCTTTGAGACCCTATTTTTCCAACGCCGTTAACATTGTTTTAGTCATAACCTTTTTGTTTGAACTCTGATTTCGATGTTTCGAATGTTTTGCAATTCCTTATTTTGAGCTTTATGTTTACGGTCACTTCATAATTTCAAAATCTTTAATAAGTAAAAGAGTTTACTATCATTAAAGTATTATGTATGATTGAATTCATTAACCCTTTCACTTACTAAAGATTTATAAGTTTTCAAGTAACCATAACGTAGAGCCCAAAACGAATATTCCAAAACATCTTGAATCCTCAAAATCAAAATTCAAATGAAAAAATTACGGTTAAAAAAAAATTAACAGTGTTGGAAGGGATAGATCTCATTGACATAATTTTGAACTAGTGTGATTTGTCATTATTAAACTATATAAGATGTTCATGCATTGGATAAAAACCACATGATCCGTATTTGCAATTTACCCTTTTACTAAATGGGTGCAACTATAATATTTATGAATTAAAATTATTATATTTTTGGATATATGTATATATGTATATAACTTTAAAGATTTATAGTTAGGTATGATCATTCTTGCAGTTCTATAAAATTATTTTTTCAATAAATTTTAGGTTAAATTATATAAAATGTCCTTAACCTATAAAGTTTGTTTCAGTTTTTCCCCTAACGATTTAAAAGTTTAAACTCTACCTTCAATCTCTTAATTTGTTTAAAAAATACGCTTTCGTTGAATTTTTTTGTTAAGTTTTTTTTAGGAAATTTAAATATTACAGGAAAAACTATAATTTTTAAAACATTTATGGACAAAATTGAAACCTAATACAATTAATATTTTTGGCCTCTAACATTTAAATTTTGAAAATTTTAATGAAAATGATTAACAATGTTGTTGTGATTTTGTTAAACTTGTAATGTGTAAATTAAATGTCAATGCATATTTTCGTCAAACTGAGTGGATGTACACGTCAGCTCCACGTATGCACTGAATATAAGCAAGGAACGTATCACAAGAAGTCAAGTCAGAATCTGCAAAAGAAGGGGAAAGAGCGAACCTTAGTAGTTCATAGTGTCTCTAGTTATTGAGGGAGGGTTCATGGTTTCCTGCTATTCACTAGAATTATTTTCCGCTGATTGCAAGTTTGTCTGTTGCACGTCAAGTCGGCTTCATGTCACCGACCTACTTTGCACGACGCCTCCACCTGTTTGCACCATAATGATGGGTTTAAATGTATTGTATTGGGCACGTTTCACTTGCTAGGGTTAAGCATGAACATGTGAGCCTTATTAACTGAGTATGCTCAGACTAGCTAAACGAACTTGGTGGGCTCAAATAAAACTAGCTCAAACACAAGCTCGTAATAAGTTAAACTCTAAACACACTAAGCTTAGGTTGAACGGGCGCCCACTCACCCAATTATTATTTTAAAAAAAAATTACCTACAATATTAAGTATTTGATAATTATTGAGAATAAAGCAAAATAGTGACTTTTAACGTCCCGTTACTTTTGAGGTGAAATTTTTGTTATTATTATTATTGCTTCACTTAGTATAATTTTAGTAATTGGTGATTGTTTAGTTACTTAGAAGTTTAGTTTAGTATTTCAATTTTAGCCTCAGGTTCTGTAATGGACCCGACTCAAAATAACCATAAATAAATAATGACTCATTTTAAATATAAATAAATCAGAGTAAAAACCAAATAATTGCGGAAGCGTTTATTTAATAACCAAAGATATATTCAAAACAAAACCTTTATTTTGGGGCCATTTTAAATAAATAAAATAAATGAAAATGAAATTCCATAAAACAATTGACCAAATAGTCAATAAAATAAAATATCTAATAAACTAAAATAATTAAATGACAAGTCCTAAGAGCTCTCAGTGTAACGCCATCCTCATCAATTGCCATGATTTCCATTATTATCCATGATACCTGCAAAATAAAAGTTTGCAGGGCATTCGAATACCGTGAGTTTTTAGCTCAATAGATTAAATCCATACTCAAATAAGTAAATCAAATACAAAACATCTCATAATAATGATTTATGGATACAAGTCCATTACCACAATTTAGATAATATTTAGTAGGTACATAGCCTACGACATCTTACAAAAATAATAACATAGCTCAGCTCTGAAAGATCGTAACCACAGTGTAGGTACTTAGCCTACGTCATCTCTTTGTTATTATTAAACTTGCATGACATGTTATACGCTTGAAAATATCATCATGGTGTCTTATAACCCACCATAATACGTGCCATAGCATCCATTATTAAATTTCAATTAAATTTGCATATATGTATCATAATGGGGTATAGAGCCATTAATGATACGTGTCATACTATACGCTTGAAAATATAATCATAGTGGGGTATAAGGCCACTAATGATACGTGTCATAGTATACACTCTACAAATTTAATACATGTTAATTATTATGTTAGTTTAACCTCAAACAGCTATTAGGCCCTAATTATAGCACATAACCAACTAACGAACATAAATTAAATAAATACATTATTTACAAATCAAACAAGCACATAATAATAATAATAATTAAAAACAATAAATCATCTCCCGAAAATATCATAATAATCACATAACAAACATGCAATCACATGGAATTTAATTTAACTTATAAGTAGGGTTTAACCTACCTTAATTGTAAATTGAATAAGTAAATGGTCTCGAAATAAATCCAAATAAACTCCTAACGATGCCCAAGACCTGAAAAAATATTAATATAAAGTCAATTTCACAGAAACCGGACTAACGGGACGAAAACCGGCTCAAATTGAGCTAAAATTGCCCCTGAACCAGTTGGACCAGCTGAACAAGTTCAGTTGAACCAGCCCAGTCGGTCCAACTGGACCGGTCATCATCTTCCTCAAGGCAGCAGACGCACAAAAAAGGCAGAAACCAAAGCTGACTTACACAGTTTTCCAGCGACGACAACGAGGCGTCTACGGCCATAAGCTTAGACATAAAATGATGCTAAACTAACGGAATTCGATTGAAATCAACAATCCATGAATGATTAGACGTAAAACGAACTTAAAACTCGACCATAAGCTTCGCTAACGGCGGCAGAAAATGCCCAGAAACCGGCGAGGAACTGAGCTCGATGAACAGCCATGAAAACGAAGTCAGAAAGCTTGAAATCTTAAGGAATAACGAAGGAAAAACGAATGGATCAATTACCTAAAGAAAACTCGAAAAAAACGCAGCGTTGGAACCTAGTTTTCGGCGAGGATAAATCCAAAATCCGGCGAGGCGTAAACTCGATGGAAAGTAGCGAAATTAACGTTCATTTAGATTGAATTGACTCAAAAAAATAACCGTGAGGCTATAATGAAACGAATCCCACGTAAAATCCAAAGAGAAAGGAGCGATTTATTGTAGTTTTTCCTTGAATTCCGGGGAGAAAACCCTAACTCCAACGAGGGTCTAACTCCGACTAAAAACAATGAAAAACTTAGCTATTTAACTTGAAGTCAACTTGAAAACAACAATAAACACAAGAAATGACGATTGGACTAAGTACATTGCGAAGAACTCGAATGGAATACGTTGGTTTCTTCGGTTGTTAGGTGACGAAACGTGACTCCGACGGCTAGGGTTTTGAGAGAAAGAAAAGAGTTTTACCTAGGTTTAAATGTCAAATGATTGGTTGGGAATTACAAAAATATCCTTGAAATAAATTATAGAATTCGAGGACATAGACAGTATTCAGATCATATCTTTTTACTCGAAACTTGGAATGGTGCGTAGTCAATTGCGTTGAACTCATAACGACATGATGGTTTGGGAAAACTACAGATAACACTGTTTGGATCAAAATTGGTGAAAAGTCTAAAATACCTTTACGTGAAAATCTGTGTTGTTACAGGTTCGATCGTTAAGTAATTTCCATTAGAGCGTTTAAATAAAATCGAGCGTAATAACGTTTTTTTAGCGGGCCCATTATTCATCGGTAAATACTTTTAAGATAGATTAGAAGTAGTTAAGTTGAATTGGAATTAGAAACGTGAAATAACGACCAACCGGAACAAGTTTTCTTAAGGAAATAAGAGGATGGGCAATATGGTCTTTTATCAAAATTTATTTATATATATATATACACTAAACATTTTGCAAGGAAAATCATAAGGAACAAAGAAAGAAAGAAACGAAATCAAACCACCACCCAACCCGTGAGCTCAAGGAAAAGAGAAAATCTGGGATTCCGTCGCCGTTTCTCAACTTATTCTGGTGATTCTTGTTCCGATAGGAAGATCTCAACGCAAACTTTCTTTTCATCCCATCAATCGAGCCGATCCGTTCCAAATCCGGGAGAAACAAGGTAAAAAAATGGGTTTTTGGGTTTTATTTTTCCCGATCTTGTATGCAAGTCTCGATTCGTTTTTCCTAGGTGTTGTTGGTGATTTCTAGTTAGGAAAAATCATTTTGGTCAAGGTTGTGGTCTTGGATCTAAACTCGAGTCGAATGGAAAACCCGAGCCCTTTGAAATATTCCAAACTGAGGGTTCCATAAGTTGAGTTTTTATTATTTTTGAAAGTTGTTTTCTTTAAATAATAATCAGAAACCGGAACTTGATACTTTTCCTTGCCTTGGCCAAAAACTCCATAGGGTTTCCGGGAGCATTTTTGACGTTTAATCTAGCTAGTAGTTATTCGTTCGTGGTTTGGAAATTGATACGTTTAGTTATGTACTTTGCTTGTAGGTTTGATCCACGAGCGACTGTTCACGCATCCAACTAGTGGTGGTTCTCCTACGCATTCTAGAGGTGAGTTTAAAATGAGCTTTAGTGTTTTAATGGTCCGGATTACTTGACGATTTAGTTGCTTTGATATTGAGGGTTGTGGTTGTTTATAAATAAACTATCATTGGAAGAGTATTTGGCTAAGGAAAGTGCATTTAGACGAGGCTCTCGTCATTGGTTGGAATCGAGCTTTGGTGATAAAAGTGTGAATTTTGATGTTTGACGGACTTGATAGTTGATATGGTAAGTGACGGTTTGAAATCGAGGTTCTGAGGGAAAAATGAGGAGATAGATCTAGCATGCTTAGGTTTTCTCTTAGTAAATATCCTACGTGCTTAGGAGATAGAATAGAAACCGAGGTGACTTTGGTGACAATGTGTAAACAGTGATAATGGTGACAATGTATAAATGGTGACTATGGTGACTTGGTGACAATGTATAAATGGTGACTATGGTGACTTGGTGACAATGTATAAATGGTGACTATGATGACAGTATATTTACGGTGACTATGGTGATCTTATACGTGAGGTGTCAATGGGGATTGAGAATGTGATATGGTAGTTAGAACTGACTTTAACCGAGCCTTTCGTGTTTACTTCCTTGTGTATCTGGTTCTGAATGTAAATGCTTGTTTAGCCTTATTGTAGTTGTGCTTGGTATTTGGTGATTGAATGCTTAATTGGAAGTAGTCACGCAATAGAATTGTTGGACACTATTTCCGATAAGAACTTCGCTCCATAAAAACACTTGATTTCATTTTACTCTCACTAGTTTTATGCTAATGTTGCTACACTACAATTTTTACAGGTACACCTCGTGGTAGAGGTCGGGGTGCTGCATGATTGGTCGTGCGATGAGTCCAGGATATGGATTTATGGCATTGAGGATGCTAGTCTTTTGAATGTTTTGTAACTTGTTTAGTTTGACACTTGAGCTCGAGAGAGCGTTGTTTTGAGTTTTAAACTTAGCATGATGTAGTTTATATTTTCTTAAACTTAGGAAATGCGCATTTTCCGTTTTCTCTGATGTGAACAATATAACAGATTTTGGCTTGTTCAAAATACAAATGGAACCACATAAATTTTCTGAAAAATTGTTGTCTTCCGCTGCGTAATATTTTGAATGGTTTAAAAGGAGTCGGGTTGTCACAACACCAATGTACAATTATTTTCAAATGAATACTACCGTGAGAACACTTTTACGTAATTAAAATACAATTTCAAAAAATCTTTAGTTTTAAAATATGTTGCAACCTGACAATTTGGTTAATTCTCAATAATGCTGGTTATTTCTTTTAAAAAAATTAAAAAAAAAAACTTGCTTGAAAAGTGCCTCGTTCATTTTTTTCAGATGATTTTTTTTTAGATTTGTATACATTTCACGTAACCATTTTTTAATCTTTAAATTGGAGTAGAAGACAACATAGTAAAAAAGATTTAGGTCAATTTCATGCTTAAAATATAAATATTCTTTGTTTCTAAATGACAACCATTAAAATTAAGAGAAATTGTACCTTATATATGTATATATAACTCTTTTTTACCCTAAAAATATTTACTCTATTTTTTAAAATTTGTTTCTATATTACAACCAACAAAAATAAGAGAAATTATACCTAATGTAACTCCTTTTTAACCTAATTTTAAATATAGTTATATTTTGATCCACTGAAATAATATAATTATTTTCACTATTTATCTCACCTTATATCATATTGTTGTTTTTTATAATAGAGAATCATTTTTTTTAATTTTTACTACTTTGATGATTTAATTAATTTTTTATTATGAGTTTTATGTTGAAAAAAATATTTGAAATTAACTATTAGAAAAGTTTAATTTTGTAACTGTTCGTGAAAGTACTTATGTTTCTATTTTTTAAAATTTATAAAATTTAATTGGAGATTATTTTTAATTTTAAATTCTCATCAGTAATTAGATTTATTGACATCATATTGGATTTTATACAATTTATAGTATAAAATTAAGTGTGAAAGTAAGTGGAAGTGTAGAGAGAAAAGTTGGAAGTTGAGGTTGTGGGAAAGTGAAAAATCACTTTGTCCCACATTGGAAAGATCTCATTTCCAACTTCACCTTTTATATCCTACACTTGCACTTTGGGTTGGGCCCTTAAGGGTACAAAAGATTTTGCGAGGGCCGAGCACGCACCCAATGTGATTCAGTCCACACGCGGGTGCGTGCGCGGCCCACCCGTCACGACCCGACCCGGTCGGGTCTGGTCCGTCCGTCCGTCTTTGATTAAAAGTATATTCTTTTTATTAGAAGAATATTTATTTAATCTCTTTTTGAATTTTGGAAAACTGTAACAGCAACTCTTAATTGTTCATTGCCGTTTCCGGCGTCGTGGAGCCGTTTCCGATCACCGGCGAACGTTTCAATTGACATTGAGCCGTTTCCGGTCTCCGGCGTGCGTTTCAGGCAACATTATCGTTTCCGGTCAGCTGTTACAGAAACATATTTAATTCTAGAATTTAATCCATAATTAAATTTCTGTTTGGAGTTACAAATCCGTCTCTCTATAAATAGAGACGGATTTTTCATTCCAAAACACACCTAAAATCAGTAAACATCTGATTTCTCATTTTCTCTCTTCCGTCCTTCGTTCTTCGATTTCTGTCCATCTTTTGAGAGCTGTTCTTCAGGGGTTCTGCCAGGTTCTTAAACCACTGATTGATTGTTGTATTCAAGAAACCCTCCATCGAATCCTGCCAAGCCGAATTGCCGACAAACCACAAACAATCTGAGCGGGGCAATATCGACTTCAGGACAACGGCTTGTCCGTGCTTTGGAGCGTTTACAGTAAAGTTGTCCTTCAGGTTTTTGATTTACTTGTTATTTCTGATCTGTTTTGTTATTGTATTCAGTTTCATATCAATATCAAATTCGATTATTGTTCAATTCCAATTCTGTTCCAACACATCATTCATTGAAATAAATAGTTTTACTAAAGTTCTGAACTTTTCTTCATTGGAATTATTATTTGTTCATCATCCATTTGTTTTTTTTCCTTAGATTAAAAATAGTCTACACATTCGTAGTAAGAAAGTATATTCAAATGGGCTTTCGTTTCTCTCTTATGAACCAAAAGGTACGGGACCAAATTTTTTCAATTTTTTTGTCCAACTATATTCTCTAATTGTTTATATTTTTCCTTCAAAAATATAGATGGTTAAAATTTGAGTACAACACCTCTCATTATTTTATGCTTATTCCAACGAGTAAAAATATATTTTATCTAAAAGAAAAAAAATCAGAAAAAAATCATAGATAAATATTAATGTATAATAATTAAATGAAAAAAATATGGTAAATAAAATTATACATGCAACACACGTGGTAAAAACTACTACATAATAAATAACAGTAAATCAGTTTCGTCTACTTCGTCTTCGTAAAGAACTTTCATTAATACAGTGACACATTTCACTCATTGGACGGACGACCACATTGAGACTGCCCCTTCCAATAATTTATATTGCAATAATTTAAGAAGTTTAAGTTTTTCTTGATACAATTGAAAGATGAGGGTTTAAATTGATACTAACCAAAAGATTTAGGTTTTACTTGATTTTTTCCTAAAAAATTATCATATTTACAAATACATTTTACAATTTATATCTTTACAAATATTTTATTAAAATATAAATTTTCATAACGCTTAGGACCTGTTTGGTATCAAATTCAATTTCAATTTTATGAATCTAAATTTACAGAATTAGATTAATTAGCTGATGTTTGGTTGACTATTTTTTTAAAATAGAATTTGTATTCGAACTTAAAAATCACCCAAATTCGAGTAATTATATTTTATTCAATAGATTGATGCTTTATTATCTAGATACAATCAAATAAATAAAGAATATTGTTAATGTATTCTTTAACACAATATAATTATAATTAAGTTAGTTGAATAAATTTTTTATTATATTATCAATCCAAATTTATTATGCTTGTAATATTTACAATTATTTCAATATATGAAAATTCCTTTTAAAAAAATATGGATATAGTTGGACAGATCTCGATCTTGAACCAAATACATGTTCTGATTAACAATTTCAATATTGAATTCTGAATAACCAATCAAACCCATTTTTTAAAATTGTGGACCTCAATTCTAAATTCTTAATTTGATACCAAACACAATTCCGAAACCAACAAATTCACAAAATACAATTCTAAATTCATTATAATCCATTAAATTCAAATCCAGTTTTTTATATTGCAAACCAAGAAGACTCTAAGGCCCTGTTTGGTATGCAATCCAGATTCAGTTTTATGAATCTGGATTGAATGAATAAAAGGAATCTGCGTTGTTTTGTGTTTGGTTTACAATCCAGAAAAAAGCAATTTGGATTCAATTTCTTTTTTAGGCTAAAAAATGAATTCAACTAAAACAAGAATCCAAAATATCCAACTCAAAAACTGAAAAACACAGATTGACTTCACCCACACAATTTAATCCACGGGTTTCAACACATGAGATAAAAATACGAATCGGGCCCATTTTGCATATTTGGGTCGGGTCGTGCCTGTTTTTCGAGGTTGACCCGGTCAGTTCTAGCTTTTATTTATTAAATTAAATTTTTAATTGCATGTTTTTAAGCTGATTTTTAACTTCTTAAACTTAATTCTAAAGTGATGGAAAAAAAAGTTAATTTATTTTTTCATTATATCCTATTTTTTATTTATATTTTGTTTTTATAATTATATATAAGATTAGTTTAAATATAAAAAATAAAATAATTTATATATATATATATATATATATATATATATATATATATATATATATATATATATATATATATATATATATATTTATATATGTTTTGGACGTTGTTGCTCACATTTTTCTCTGCTTCTTGTTTACTAATGTATGTAGTACTATTTGAATAACGCTATTGGAGGTTTTCAATGTCCAAATGGTCTCTCCATTCAGTGTGAAAATATTTTTTCAGATTCTCTTTTATTGGGAAATTCTCTCTTGGTTGCAATAGGTTCTTATGAATTTTAGAATGGATCTCATTGTGTCTTGTATAGTTCTCCTTTTGGAAAAAATTGAGTTGTTTTAATCTAAAGAGTTTATTTGATAGACTTGCAATCTTTATTATCTTTATTATAATTTTTTTAAAAGAAAAATTTATCCTAAGAATAGAATAGTTATAGTTGATGCGGATAAAAATGTTTCTAATTTATAAGTTATGAATTATTAGTTTTTTCAAACTTAAAAATGAATGATTTAAAGTTGGAAGTATTATTTTTATGAGTGGGTAACCCAAAATTTGGATTATGATCTAAACACATATTCGATTCACAATCGATTTTAAATTTTTTGAGTAACCAACTAAACACATATTTCAAATTTCTGAATCTCAATTATAAATTCTGGATCCATTCAAACACAGCTTTAAACCAACAAATTCATCTGATCAAACTCAATTCATTAGAATCCACTAAATTCAAATTCTGCTCAGATTGCATACCAAACAAAGCCTAAAAATTCCTTGAATCCAAAACTCTCATTCTCATTAAACAAAAACACAATCCCACGCTCGCGCCTTCCTTCCTCCTTTCTCCATTGTCTTCCTCTTTTCTCCATCAACGTCTCTTCTTCTCAAGGGTTGATCATTTTCGCCATTGACTGAGCAGACGAAGTTTAACCAAAAGGGGAATCACTGTATGGTTTTCTTTGAAATTTGGTTAGTTACAGTTTCATCTCTTTGAATGGCTTTTCAAGCTATCAAATATATCTTTTCTTCTATGTTATTGAATTCACTCAATCTTTTCTTTGTTTGTCAAACTTATTTTCACTTTCTCAATTTTGAGGCATAGAATTTAGTCACCACTTTTCCATGCTTTGTGCCGCAAATGAGGTATAAACCATGTCATCGGTTTTCAATTACCGTGACCTTGCAAATACAACAAATGCCTATTATGTATGTATATTTATAAGCTCCAAAAGTTCATACCTAGACAATGGAAACAGGAACCTGTGAGCAATAGTATTGAATTTATGATTGAATCCATTTTTTCATCCCTTAAAAACTTTGCCCATCATGGTCAATTGTCTAAAGCATTTGAAGCCTTCTCCTCTATTCAACAACGTGCTTGTTATAATTCTTCGTTTGATATCATCTTACATTCCATCTCTACACTTCTTTTATCATGCACCAATTGTAACTCACTCCCACCAGGTAAGCAGCTTCATGGTCACATTATTTCATCGGGTCTCGAGCAAGACTCCTTCTTGGTCCCCAAGCTTGTCACATTCTACTCGAGCTTTAAGCTCTTGGTTGAGGCTCATAGCCTTGTCGAGACTTGTAATATATTTCACCCTTGTGCTTGGAATATACTTGTCACGTCATATGTCAGAAATGGACTACATGAGGCGGCGATTTTAGCTTATAAACAAATGCTCGATCAAGGGATTAGACCGGATAATTTCACTTTTCCGTCCATTTTGAAGGCTTGTGGTGAAACACAGAATTTGGGTTTTGGTTTGGAAGTTCACAAGTCTATCGATACTTATTCATATGGATGGAGTTTGTTTGTTCAAAACGCTTTGATTTCTATGTATGGAAGATGTGGAGAGGTGGACACTGCTCGTAACGTGTTTGACAATATGCCTGACCGCGATGCAGTTTCTTGGAACGCTATGATCTCTTGTTATGCCTCCAAGGGCATGTGGAAGGAGGCATTCAAACTATTTGACAGCATGCAGAGAATGGGTATTGAAGTGAACGTCATAACTTGGAACATTATTGCTGGAGGGTGCTTGCGGATTGGTAATTTTAGTAGGGCACTTGAGTTACTGTCTCAAATGAGAAATTTTGGTATTCATTTGGACTATGTAGCAATGATCATAGGTTTAAGTGCTTGTTCTCACATTGGTGCCATAAGGTTGGGAAAAGAAATCCATGGTTCTACCGTTCGGCATTGTTATCATAGGTTATCCAATGTTCAAAATTCATTAATTACCATGTATGCCCGGTGCAACCACATTATGCATGCATACATTTTGTTTCGATTAAGTGATGGAGATAGTATTAGCACCTGGAATGCCATGCTTTCAGGTTACACACACATGGATCAGGTTGAGGAAGCCTTATCTCTGTTTAGAGAATTGTTGCTTTCTAGGATAGAACCAAATTATGTAACAATTGCTAGCATTCTCCCTATTTGTGCGCGGGTGGCAAATTTACAACACGGGAGAGAATTCCATTGTTATATTACCAAACGTGAACATTTACAAGATTATCTGTTATTGTGGAATGCTTTAGTTGACATGTATGCGAGGTCGGGCAAGATTTTAGAAGCCAAAAGAGTGTTTGATTCGTTAAGTAGGAAGGATGAAGTAACATATACTTCCTTGATTGCTGGCTATGGGATGCAAGGAGAGGGGAGCAAAGCATTAAAACTATTTGAAGAGATGAAGAGGTTTCAGATCAAACCAGATCATGTAACTATGGTTGCTGTCCTATCAGCTTGTAGTCATTCAGGAATGGTGAAACAAGGCGAACTTTTATTTGCAGAGATGCAAAGGGTGCACGATTTAAGTCCCCATTTGGAACATTATGCTTGCATGGCAGATCTTTTTGGGAGGGTTGGTCTGCTAAACAAAGCAAGGGAAATTATTACGAGTATGCCTTATAGACCGACATCTGCCATGTGGGCCACTCTAATAGGGGCATGTTGCATCCATGAAGACACGGATATCGGGGAATGGGCTGCTGAGAAACTTCTGGAAATGAGGACTGGACACTCTGGTTACTATGTTTTAATTGCTAATATGTATGCTGCTGCAGGTTCTTGGAGTAGTTTGGCGAAAATAAGGACTCTTATGAGAGATTCTGGTGTGGCAAAAGCTCCTGGTTGTTCTTGGGTTGATGTTGGCTCAGGATTCATCTCATTTGTGGTTGGAGACACATCTAATCCTCGAGCAGTTGAAATTAATCTCTTGTTGAACAGTTTAAATGATGTAATGAAACGTGGAAGTCTGGTGGCTACGGATTATTCTTGTTTCGGTGATGACATTTTTTGAGGAACATTAATGACAATTTAATTTGATCATTGCTGTTACTTCCGGGTATGCATTTTGGTTTTCATTCTTTTAGACATTTCATACCATTATTTTACTAGTGAAACAACAATTGTAAAGTAGAAGAGTTAGTGCCTTTGTAATATTCTTTTTTCCTGTTTAATGAAGCACAATATGACACTATTCTCTTATTGAGTGAGGTTGATGCTAAGACCAACTTTATTGTCATTACTTTCTTTGTTAATTCTACATGCTATGCATTGATTGTTTTAATTAAGTGGTGGGAAGCGAAATCGTAGGTTGGTTGAGAATATGATTACTGAAAAAGAAGAATTGATTTCTCTCATTGCAAAAAAGAAGGCTCTGTATCTGATATCTCCCTCCCTCATTGTCGCAACTCACAAGTGGCAATGGCATGTAGAGAGGGAAACACTATCATGAGCTCGATTAAAGTTGTCGTCGATCTGGTACTTTTTTGTTTGGTACTTTTGCTTTGCTTTGTTTCATCAGGTTCATGGTGATTGTTTATGGGTGTCAGTGTTAGGATGTTGCTTCCGCTGGTTAACTCACGTTCACCAACAGAGGCATTGCTTGAATCTTTCCGAGGCTTAGACATTTCCATTGAAAAGGGTAATTCCATGAATCTGTCAAGTTATATTGTATATATCCTAACAATTTATAGTGCACTTTTAATTTTATGCTAAATTTTCATTTTGATTTACAATCCCATGATGGCTAATATTTTGTGTATTTGATAATTGCAAAAGTTGCTCTTTTTCCCTTCTTAACAGTCCACTAATCCGATCCACTCGTCGTCCCTCCCTAGTATTATATTTTAAAAATCTAATGAAGCCGTCTTCTATATGGAAGTCATTTTTTTAATTTTTTAGTTAATTATAGTTTACAAGCTACACTTCAAACCGAAAATAACTATAGTTTAATTTTTGAGTTAATTGTAGTTTACATGCTACACTTTAATTTTCACTTCTAACCTACAGTTTGGAAATACTTTCTTTGATTTGGTGGGACCATTGTGACTTTATCCATTCCATTCCTTTTCTTTTTGGTGGTTGGCTAGACGTTGGCCTTGGTGAATTAAATTACAATTTTCTGTTCTAAAAAATATAACAATGTTCTGATTCTGAATTGTTGATATTGGAATTATTTCCAAGTATATTTAAAAGAATTGTTACTGGTTTCTTGTCAGGCATCAGTCCTCAAGGAAGAATTTAACATTGATTTACGTGTCATGGGAATTACCAGTTCATGAACAATGCTTTTGTGTGATAAGTAAGTTTACTCATTCAATTTAAATTTCTTTCCTTAATATAGATGTGTCTGTTTACAAAGTGCGTTAAGGATGAAGACTTATCTTGCTTAGTATTGGTGTTTATTTCCTCAGTTATGGATAATTGATGTTTAGAAACTCTGATAAAAACTAGTCCTCCCTTGTATTTTGATGCAAGGCATCAGAGGCTGCATTTGTTTTTTCCTGGTGCACTGACTGTGAGATGGGCCTTTGCCCTTCAATGTGACATGCCATTTTTGGGCAGTTTGACTTGAATGTTCTGTTTATTTTCATAGGGTTTTAGAAAATTTAAATTAGTACAGATTCAAAACGAGTTCTTTTACCGGGCATTGTTTAGTTCACAGTTGTCATTTTACTCTAATAAATTGCAATGTATTATTCTAGGGGAATCGACTTATCTAATTGGACAGAACTTCAAAGTGAAAGAGGACAAGTGGCAGATATGGATAAATTCGTTCAGCATGTGCATCGAAATCATTTTATTTCCGATACTGTGTTGGTGGATTGCACAGCTGATTCTGCTATAGCCCGCAACTACTATGATTGGCTTCGGAAAGGAATTCATGTCATTACTCCAAATAAAAAGGCAAAGCTAGGTCCACTTGATCAGGTAACTCCAAATAATATATACATATTTATTCTTACCTCTAAAAAAATGTATAAAAAACTGTAAAATAGGAAAATTTTTGTTATTATTTGAAGAATATCGAAGACAAATTCAAGTTTTCTGGGTTTATTTTCAAACCATGAAAAGCCTTGGGGAGATCATGGGAACTGAGAATTTTTTGGAATGAGAATGAAATTTCGGTTGGTGGTTATTAGGATTTGAATAAAATTGAAGTACCTTACCAGAACACATTAGTTTATTGGATTTAGTTGTGTCCACCCACTTCCTTGCCTTTCTCAAGTCCTGCATGATACGGACACCGTAGAATTTCAGTTTTAATACTTTAGCATCCTTTTGTAGTCCTGCATATGATACAGACACCGTAGAATTTCAGTTTTTGCAGTGCTTTTGAAATTCTCCTATTCCTTTCCTTCCACACCTTCCATGGAAAAGAGAAGACAACATTCCTCCAAATTGCCAGTGCTTTATCCTATCCTAAGAGAATGAAATAACAAATTAGGACCGTCACATGGAAGACACCGGCTCACACCTAAAATTCAAAACAACTGGTTCCAGCATGCTCTGGCAAATCAGCATTGGCTAAAAAGATGACCGACATTTTCATCATTTTTCTGGCATGAAGAACATTGGTTAGGACTAGGAGATAACAAAATGTTTGGTAATCACTTTTGTAGTTTCTCATGTGTGTTTAAACTTTCCAGCGCCTTAGTCCAAGTGAAAACCTTCTCGACTGTTTTGGGGAGTCCTTTGTTTTCATAGAATTCTAGTAAAAACCTTGATCAAGTATTCTCTTCTAGCTGTGAGATGAAAAGGGAATGATTTGGAGGAGAAGACCTTGAATTATCTACTAACTAGTCTTCTGTCAGGTTTAAATAATAAGACATGAAAAATGTTTATTTTTCCCTTTTTTGAGTTGAGCAGGAAAGTATCAGAGAATTAGGTTTTGGTTTTTGGTTTTGTTTAATCATAATTGAAGAAAAGAAAATGTGATGAACCACATCTTTTATCCTTTCAAATTATCAACTTAACACAAGTGATTGAGTCATTGTGAAGAATAACTCAAATCACTTGTTTGAATAATAAGACATGAAAAATGTATTTTGCTTTCTTTTTTGAGCTAAGCAGGAAAGTATTAGAGAAGATTGGCTTTGGTTTTGGTTTTGGTTTTGTTTAATCAGAATTGAAGAAGAAAAGAAATAGTGATGAACCACAAAATATTGCGTATCGAAGGCATCTTCAGGTTTTGATATATTTATAATTTGTCTGTTTCTCTTCAATTTAATTTTTATTTATATTTCCTTAACTCGAACATTGCTCCCATGAAGTGAGTGTAAGACTATCTGATCTCAACCCCAAATCCCATAGCATTTGTATTTAATATTGTAATATACACACGCTTCACTTGAAAAAATCTACATATACAGAAACTCTTTCTATTCTCCCAAAATATCCAATTAGTAAATCTTTCTCTTTTTTTATGGATGGAGGAGGACAGGGGAAGCGGGATGGTAGACTAAAAACTCATTTCCAGTGATATTTTAGTTAAAAAAATACTATTTTCTCGCACCGAAAACCTTTATTGTGCCTACTATCCATAAAGACACCAAATGATGCCAAACTGTGTTACTGTTTCCATTTCGAATTGCCCAGGAGGCGACTGTGAGGGCTAATAATAACCAGATCTTATCTTTATGCTGCTGTAAATTTGTATATGATAAAAGATATAACATGGGAATGAATAGGCCTGATGTTAACTTTGTCTCTCTCATTATTACTTTATTTTTTAACTTTATTACTAGGGTAACTAAAATGTACATGTGAGAATCTAAAGCATCCTTAAAAACTCTTACATAATGACTTTTGTCACGATGGGTTTGGTATTCGCTCCTAGCCTCATATTGACCTCCTTTCCAAGAACAAATTTTATTAGGGTGAATTAAGCTCCAAACATCGCAAACAAGATTTGTACATCTCGTGTATTTGACAGTCTTTTCTTTTCTATGGTTTTTGCTGCAGTGGGACGTTGAGTTACATCTTCAATTACTTTACAAGTGCCAAACAAGCAGGTTATATTGAGCCGGATCCAAGAGATGATCTATCTGGAACAGACGTTGCCAGAAAGGTAAACAACGTTAAAACTTAAATATCATTGTGTATGCATCAGTCTGCAAAGACCAACACCATTTCAAAATTTCCCCAATCGGAAACTTTATGAGTTAAGAGTTATCTGCAAGTTTGAACAATATTTTCTGAAGAGTATCCAAATAAGCTCATTAATTCTTTCTTGGTGAACCAAATCTTGAAGAAACAGAAAAACTCTTAGAATGTTTAATCCTTAGACAATTGACTGGGAGTAGATAGGTACAAGTTATTGTTTGATTTTCGAATTTGTCATGACAAATTTACAACTCAATAATACAAAAATAATAATCAATAACCATTTGACCTATGGTAAAACGATAAACTAACTCAACAATCCTAAATAATATCCTACATCAATCCCCTTTCCCCCCTCCTCGTGAACAAAAATAACTCGCCCTTGAGTTTTTTAGATATAGAAAATTGATATGGGGCGTAATATTCTTAGAGATCTTCCACATTGGACGTAGTAATGACATTCAAGTTGCTTGGAAGCTAAACTGTGTATAGGCATTGTCTCCAATTTCTTTAATATTCTGCACGAATACACATGTAGGAAATTTGATTTCAGTAAGTGCAACATTACTAAATCATTGTCACTACTTTCTTTATTAATTTTACATATCATGTAGTGATAGTTTTAGTTGAGCGGTGGGAGGGGTGAAAGCAAACTCCCCCGCCCCGACCCCGCTAAACCCGCTTCGTAAATGGGGCAGGGGCAGGGGCGGGGTAGGGGGAAAAAAATTCCCCCGTTTACTAAACGGGGCGGGGGCGGGGTAATGGGAATGTCCCCGGCGGGGCCCCGCCCCGCCCCGTTTAGCACTAAGGTTTTTTTTTTTTTTTTTTTTTTTTTTTTTTTTTTTTTAATTACATACATTAATTATGTTTGAATTTGGATTACTTATGTTTATTGAGACTTTGAAATATCAAATTAGAATTTGGATTGATTTGATAATATTAGAATAAAATGAAAATTGATTATGTATGTTTACGAAAAAATTGTTTTTGAATTGTTACTTAAGACTTTATAATGAAAATATATATTATGTTTGAGACTTTTAGTTTATTGTTAAATACATTGTATATGAAATGAAAAGAAATAAAAATGTGTATATTATATAAGATTTATATTTGAAAATATTAAAAAAAAAAAAAAAAAAGTCTTGCATTTTTTTTAAATGTTCCCCCTTGCCCCACCCCTGCCCCGCCCCGCCCCGCCCCGCCCCTGTTCCATAAACGGGGCGGGGACAGGGGCGGGGGAAATGTTAACAGGGGCAGGGGCAGGGGTGAGATTTTTTCCCTTAAACGGGGCGGGGGATAAACGGGGGACCCCGCCCCCGCCCCACCCCGCCCCGTTTACACCCCTAGGTGGGAGGCGAAATCGTAGGTTGGGAATATGAATACTGGAAAAGAAGAATGAGAAATATGGCATGAACTCCATAAAAGTTGTCGTTGATCTGGTTCTTCTTCTTTGTTTTCTTTTATCAGGTTTGTAGACACTCATTTTCGTCCGGTAATATTTAAAATTAACAAAATTTTATATATTTTGAAAAATTAAAAAAAAAAATTGATTTTAGTTTGAAATTTGGTGTTTTATTCGACATATTTCTTTAATTTGGATTTTTGAAAATAAAAATGAAATTTAAATTAGCATGGTAAAAATTGATTTGAATTGAAATTTAATTTAAAATGATTTGGAAAATAATTTTTAAATGAGAATCAATTTAAACATGGAAAGGATGAGCAGGAAAATTATATTTATGAGTTGTCAAATAAAATAAGATATTTTTTATAATTATGGGAAAGAATAAAAGATTTTATTTTATTTTGATTTTTTTATTAAATATATTTTCCTTATTTATTTTTCCCTTGGCTATAAATAGAGCCCTCCTACAACCCTAAACACACACAATATTCACAAGAGCAAAAACCTTGAAGTTTTATCTACATCTCTCCTTTTCACGGCCATAACCTTTCTCTTCTTGCTTTCTAAAACCCAAAACCATTCATAAGAGCCTCTCTCTCTCTCAATAGTAAACCTAAATCCCTACCACCAAACCTTTGAGTCTCTTCTTCATCTTCTTCATTCATCGTCGGAATTCGGAGCTACACATTTGTAAGGTTCTATCAAACCAAGGTAACATCCTTTTCCATTAAAAATGTAGTCATTCATATGTTACTGTTTTATTTTTTTTATTTCGTGATTTTTGTACATTGATTTAGATTTTTTTTGAAATTTTTATTTGAAAATAGACTTAAATATGAACCAATAGAAAAAAGAATCGACTCATTTGAATATGTGGTTATTAAGTTATGATTTTTTAAAGTTTAGTATTGAAACCGATTTACTGTTTCGGGATTTTTTACACACCTTGTCATTACATGATTTTTCGGTTCTGATTCTTTGAAAATAATTATTTATGATTATTTTTCTATAAAACTAGACTCGTAAATAAAGATTTAGGAATAAGAATCACCCCGTTTCGATGAGAATAAAAAAAGATATGATTTTTCAAAGTTAGTGTAAAATCTGTAGAAATTTGTGTATAAAACCGAGAATGAGGAATGTTTTTGACATAAAATCTAATTTTATTTACAAGTGTACATGCTTTTTTATTTTAGTAATCAATCATAGATGAAATATAGAATATTTAGAAGAAAGAATCAAGTTAAAATATATTTTAGTTAAGTTATGAATTTCCAAAGTTGATGTGTTTTGTTTGGAATAATTATGCTAATTTTATTGGTTTGCCTTATTTGTAAAATTTGATTGCCATATTTTGTGTTTACTACATTCCTTTTTATTGTCTTCATATTAAGGTCATAATTTAATGAATTTGTATAAATATTATATTGATCATTATTGGATTTCAAAAAAAGAAAGGAGTTTGAATCTATTAGGATACTAATTTTCCAACTTCCTAAAAAAAACATAATTTGATTAAATTACCAAATTTTTGAATATAAAAAATGGAATTAATTAGGATACTAATTTTTCAAAACATAAAAATTAACAATTTAAATATATTGGAATTAATTAGGATACTAATTTTCCAAAGCATAAAACTTAACAATTTAAATATAGTAATTGGAATTAATTAGGATACTAATTTTCCAAAATATAAAAATTAACAATTTAAATATAGAAATTGGAATTAATTAGGATACTAATTTTCCAAATCATAAATATTAAAAATTGAAATTGTAAATATTAATTAGAATTTACTAGGTATAAACCTACCAACTTTCTAAAAATACAAAGATTAATAATATAAGCCTTAAATAAAAATTGAAATGTATTAGGATAATAATTGTCCATATATACCATAAATAAAAGATTTGTCAAATAAATTTAAAACCTAGAGGCTAAAAGTGAAACTTACCCTAAACCTAATATTTAGTTAAATAATTTTAATAAAAAAGATAAAAATTTATATTTAATTCAAATATTCATATTTAAAACTTAAACATAAAAAACAAACCAACAAATTGTTTTCGAAAACTCCGACGACAGAATATAGGGGCGTTGGGATACCATGCTCCTAAACATTCTTGAGGTAAGGAATTTTTCTCGGGATACTGAGTTAAATTCCCGACAACATTTTTCCTAATGGTTTTATGCCACTCATACTTATTTAATCATACTTTATTATTAAAGTATTGATTAATAAACATGAGACATTTAAAAATAACCAAAAAAATAATTCTTCTTTTATAGGATAAAGGCTTTCATTAATAATACACCAAAATAAAAAAACAATAATCGTTTTTAAACGAACATAATAGGGTGCTAATACCTTCCTTATGTGTGAATGAACTCCCGAACCCATTTTCAATAGTTAGTAGACCATCCTTAGTTAATGACCAGGTGACTAATCACACCTAATTTAGAAATCCAATGATTAGTGGCGACTTCCTTTTTATTTTTCCACGTCGCGTTTACGTAGCGACAAGGTTGATGGTGGGTGTCAGTGTTAGGATGTCGCTGCAGCTGGTTAATTTGCATTCACTGACCGAGGCGTTGCTTGAATCTTTCCAAGGCAAATAAAAATCACCATGTAAATTCTTAACAATTTATAATACCCTTTTAATTTTGATTTACATTGTCATGATGGTTAATATTTTGTGTATTTGATAATCGCAAAAGTTTCTCTTTTTCCCTTCTCACCGTCCCCTAATTCTACCCACTCGTAGTTCCGCCGTAGTTTTATATGTTAAAAATCTAATGAAGTCGTCTTTTATATGGAAGTCATTTATTGAGTTAATTGTAGTTTACATGCTACACTTCCATGTTTCTACAGTAAACACTTGACATTTGTACTTTCAAAATAAGTTGAAATCTTCCTATATTTTGTGTGTGTGTAAACATACGTCTCTGATAATTTTAGATGTTCGGTTCAACGATTTCATATTTTTTAATTAAAAAATCTGAAAATTATTCCCACCCAATTAAATTATTTTTTTTTCAAAAAATAAATGAATTTTAAATCTACCCACCTCATTAACAAACAAACGTTTATGTATGTTTTTTTTAGTTAATAAATAGAAGAATGTAACACCTAAAACTATTGGTGGCCGTTGGAATTTTGAGGTTTTCGGTCATGTAGCCTCCAATAAAGTTGACCTGTTTTTTGAAATATCTCCCCTCGATTTCCTGGAGGAAACTCAGGGCTTAAACCCTCCTTAGGCAGTAAATAGATCTTTTGGATATCACTGCGCATGAAAACATCCTTTGCAGTCATAAATTTAAATGTTGGTGGATGAAGGAGGGGATGAGAATACATGCTTTTTCCACAAAAGCCTTTCAGGAAGAATGTCTAAAGCATTCATCTTTGAGATCCTTTTAACCCGGGGTTCTAGTTTGGTGACAGATAAAGAGATTGAGGAGCAATTCAACTCCTTCTTGGAAGGCTTATACTCTAAAGACCTAGGGGTGAGATTCTTACCTACTAACCTGGACTAGTCACCCCTTAGTGACAGTGATAATCAGACTCTGGAGAATCACTTCTTGTTTACTTTCAAAGGGCGGTAGATTGACTCTGGCACAGTATGTTCTTAGCAATCTTCCAACTTATTATCTCTGTTTTTGCCATCCCCGTTTCTATAGCAAAACTCATTGGCAAGAAGATTAGGAATTTTTTCTTGAAAGGCAGCAATAATGATGGTGGTTCTAATATGGTTAAATGAGAGATTGTTTCTAAACCTTTAGATTTAGGTGGGCCGGTAGTTGGCAATATTACTAAAAAGGATGAGGTTCTTTTGAGTAAGTGTCTTTGGAGGTTCCCTCTTGAATGCAACTCCCTGTAGACTTAGGTCATCAAAGCCATTCATGGTACCCCTATAAATGTTCGACAATTCAAAGCCAATAGATGTTGTTCCTCTCACCGCACCTGGAAGGCAATTGTGAGTTTGGAAGATCTTTTGCTGTCTTCTTCCTTTCTTAAGCTTGGTTATGGTTCCACAACCCAATTTTAAAAAGATATGTGATCTCCTCTTCCAAGACCACTTCAGGATACTTTCCCTTCCCTCTTTCAGATGGCTGCCTCCCCCTTGGGCCTTGTTGCAAACTTTTGGGACCCAATGTGCAAATCTTGGACAATCATTTACAGAAGATCCTAAAAGATCAGGAGGTTGATGATTTTACCTCTCTGATGCAAGCCATTACCCAATGCCAGCCTAGCTTATCCTCAGATATCAGAGTTTGGAATGGGACGTTTGGTAGCCACTTTTCCCGCATAAATGTTTTCAGAACCCTTTCAACCAGTGTCCCTTCTTTGCCTCAAGAGCTCACTTGCGACTATTTGGAAGGATATTTATCTGAAAAAAGTGAAAGTTCTCCTTTGGACTGCTTTACACATAAGTTTGAATACAAATGATAAACTCCATAGGCGATTGCCTACTATAGCCTAATATTGCTTTTATTTTATTTTAATGTATGTTTATGAATTCTCATTTTATCATATATTAATTATTAATTTAATTATAATATTTTATATCTAATTTTAATAAATTATTAAAAAATAAATCTACCATTTTCATATATATAAACTTAAATTATGACTGACCAAAAAATTATTAAAGAAAAATGTACTTATTGAAACAATTTATAAAAAGAATATGAGGGGATTCAATGCTTCAATGTATATAATTTTATCAACGTGTGTAACATTTAATTAAAATAAAAGAAATATTTACAATAGTATGTGTTGCACGTTATATTAATCAGACGGAATTGTTCATATCACTTTTTTATATCTAAGAGGTGATACTTGTTGAAAAACAATATAATATACTTATTTATGAATATATTCATAATAATTTATATCTATTTATTTTGATTACCGATATTTTTAAAAACCTTAAAAAAAATTAGCCTTTTATATTAGCAATTCTATTAAAATTAATCAAAATGCATACAAAATTTATGTAGTATTTTCAATTTAATCATCATGTCTTCTAAATATAATACTAATTTAATGAAATCAAATAAAATTTGAACTCAAAATCTTAATTTAATGAAATCAATTAATTGAATTTAGACTTATAGTGAAGGGTGAATTTCACTAATAATCAAAAAAATTATGGAAATATCAAAAATACCGGATGTTTTTATTAAATATCAATAGTACCCAAAAACCGCCACCGGTCAAATTAATTACATTGTGAAAGGACAAACATACCCCTGATTTAATTTCTCCTTAATGTGTAAAATTTAAGGAAAATTATAAAATCCCTTAAATTTTACAAAATTAATGGAAAAATCAAATCTAAACAAAAATAAAAACTATAACAAAAATAAAATAAAAAATCTTCAATCTGCAAACTTGTTCTTCAACCTTTTGACTTCTTCTTCTGACTTCTTCTTCAAGGAAAAATCGAATGTCTTTCTTGTTCGTCATCCTAAAAAATACAGAGATAAAAAGTAAACAGTTTATTAATGTGCACTTAAAATTGATACCGGACAAAAAAATTGATGAAAGAGTTTACTAATGTGCACTTAAACATGGAATAAAAATAAACATTTTACTAAGAGAAACTTATCTATAAAATACATAGAAAGCAAATTCACCGAGAATTGAAAAGATAATTTTTTTATAAACAGTTTACTTTTAGTAAACATTTATTTAGGAAAATTCAAATGTGATTCCTGATCGTCCTCTTACAAAATACAGAGATAAAAAGTAAAAACGAAAGAGAAAAACAATTCATTTAGAGATAGAGCGAAAGCACAAAATTGGAGATGAAAAAGGGATCAATGTTTTTTTTTTTTTTTTTGCAAAAGAGATCAATGTTTCTATAAATATGTAAATAGAAAATTAAAATAAATGTTGCACAAAAATAAACAGTTTAAAAAAATCCTTTAGATTTGGATAAAAAATTCAAAGAAACATTGAATTTTTCTTTATAAAAAAATAAAAAGAAACATTGAATTTTTCATTATAAAAAAAATAGAAAATTAAAATAAATGTTGCACAAAACTAAACAGTTTAAAAAAAAATAAAAGTTGCACAAAAATAAACAGTTTAAAAAAATCTTTCAGATCTGGATAAAAAAATTCAAAGAAATTGTGAATTTCAGTTAAATCTCCCGATAAATAACAGTACTTCATCGCAAATATACATATATGAATAAAAAAATGCAGCTAGGGACGAAATCTAATTTAAGATCCAAAACAAATACATGATGGATAAAAGTACACATACGAGTTAATTGATTCGATCTATAACTCAGACTAAAAAAAAAACTGAATCTAAGAAACAGAAACGAAATCAGATTGAATGAATTGAAAGAAACATACGAAGATCCTTGATTGTATATGTCTATAGAGACAGAAACACGTTCGACGCCGGATTTGAGACGATTGAGGGAAGCCTTCTTGTGAGCTACAATGAAAGGAAGATCAATAGATCTGGAACTCATATCAGAAAAGAATGAGGATGAACAAAAATCTAAAAACAAAACAAAGAAATGAGAAGGAAAATGGCGGAAAAAAAATCAAGAACAAACGTAAAAGAAAAAAGATTCTAGAAATGAAACAGTATTATTAAAGATTTGAAAAATGCAGATATGGTAACTGCCAAATTAAAATTAATTTAAAAAGGATAATAACAGAAACAAAATCAAAGAATTGAATTAAATCCCTATGAATACGGAATGCCAGTAATGACCAAGGAAAAATGAATAAAAAAAGAAAAAAAAAACGTGTAAAAAAGGGTATAACAGTAAACTGTATATTAAGGATACAAGGTTGCTCCGCCGGAATTGGTGGTAATTGGGTAAAAGTGAAATATAATCTCAAAAACCGGTAATATCGAAATTGGGTGAATTAATCAGGATATTAGTGATATTAATCTCTATAGTGAAATCAAATTAAATTAGTATTAAAACCTCTCAACTATTTTTTTTTCCTTTTCTTTTGTATAAATACGATTAAAAGATAATGATTTTAATTAGGGCAAAATATTATTTTGATCCCTACTTTCACTCGAGTTTCATTTCCATCTCTAAACTTTTAAAAGTTACGTTTTTGGTCCCTCTACTTTCGAAAGCCTACCTTTTTAATCCTTCTGTTAAATTGACCGTCAGCCAGTCGCTGATGTGACATTTATTGATGATGTGGTAGACTAACATAACAAATTTTAAGTTAGGTGACAATTAAAATTTGCTTAAAATTTGCCACGTCAACAATAATGCCACATCAGTGATTGACTGAAGGACTAAAAATGTAGGTTTTTAAAAAAATCGGGCACCAAAAACGCAACTTTTGAAAGTTCGAGGACGAAAATGAAACTCGCTTGAGAATTTAAGTACCAAATTAGTAATTTATCATATTAGGTGTCAAAGTTAGTTTTACATTATCTTACGTTCCAAAGTTATTATATTCTCTAAACATCGACTCTTTCATATAATTTACGACTATATTTCATTAGCAATTTTGAAATCATCATGATATAAACTATTGACATGTTTAGGCACCCTTTTGAAAGTATTTTTTTAGTTTTTTCACATAGATTTTTGTGTAATATTTAGAGTCATTAATCAATAATCTATTAGAAAAAAAATAACTAAATATTTAAAAAAAAATAGATTATCAATAAAACTATCTAAAATATATATTATCATTACAAAAATAGTTACCGAATATATATACTATCACAGTAACAAAAGATTCATATTTAAAAATATTATCCAATTAAACTTTCAAAAGTAGCGTTTATGGTCCCCTGTCTTTCGAAAACCTACAAAAAAGAATGTCACTTTTCCAAATATTCCAATTTTGGTCCCTAAATTTTCAAGCAAGTCTGATATTCGTGCATGAACTTTTAAAAGTTTCATTTTTTGTCCCCCAACGTTTGAAAACCTACATTTTTAGTCCTCCAATCAGTTGCTTATGTGAATTATTGATGACATGGTAGGTTGACGTGACAAAATTTAAGTGCCACATAACTTAAAAATTATCACGTCATCAATAATACCTCATCTGCGACGACTAAATAGGTAGATTTTTGAAAGTCGAATGACAAAAAACGCAACTTTTGAATATTCAGGGACGAAAATTAAACTCGAGTGAAAATGTAGGGACCAAAATTGTATATTATGCTTAAAATAATAATATAAAGACACTAAACAAATACCACATCATTTAAAATTTTCCACATAAGTGTATAATGTATATAAAATTAATTAAAAAAATGTCACATCAGAAATGTGTTAACTATTTTATAGAAATCTGACGGTAATGACAACTGAAATACGGGTATATTTGTCGAATTTAAAAATATAGAGACCAAATAGGATGCAAAATGAAAACTTAGAAGCAAGAAGTATATTTTAGAGGCCAGAAGTATATTTTTCCTATAGATTTTCAATAACTCAGGGATCAAATAGACATAAAATGAACCAATATAGGTTGACCTAATGGTCAAGAGTTGCTTTCTAAGCTTGAGGTCATAAGTTCAAACTATATTGACCACCTACCTATGATATTATCTTACTATTAAAATGACCTTAAGTGTTGTAAGGGTCATGAAGTTGTTAAAAAAAACATTAAACACAATAAACACAAAATGAAACTCATGGACCAAAAATTAATTTACTCAAATTTCTTTTAGCCTAATTTTGAAATTTCTCGTTAATATTCTAATAATATTTAGGGTGCACGAGACACAGAGAATGAGACAAAATCATTGAGAATTTAATAACGGTCAAGTCTCCTCGCGCCGAAAAGCTTAACTATTTAAACCCTGCTGCTGCTGAATTTTATTTTTTCCTTCTGAATTCTCAATTTCCTTCGATGCTATGATGAAATCGTCTCGACGATCTTTTCCGCCGGATTCTTCCCGGAGATATAATCGACCTCTGAATTCAAATTTCGTTGAGCGACAAACCCCTTCCATTCAGAGCGAGAATTTCATTGTTGAGCTCTTATCGCAACGTCGTACCGTTTTGAAAATCTCTATCGAGGGTTTAATAGGTAAATGCAAGTCAAAGCCGGAAGATTTTATTGTCTTAGAGTCTGGTCCTGTTGCTGCTATTTTGTATTTTAAGCAGTGGGTTAATGTGCTCGAAGCTATGATTGGCTTTTGGGAATCACGATTTGACGGGCTTCATAATTTCACTCCGGTTCTCAAATCGAAATTTAATTTGCCTTCTGATTTTGATGAACTTAATGACAGACTTCGGAGGGTTTTTTCTGATCGTGTTAAGACCCTAATTGAAGGGGAAAAGGTGCAAGATTTCCATAAGAAGTATGATCAACTTATGGTTGAGATTGATCGAATTTCGGTAAGGATTCGGAAGCCTAATCCTTCTGCTCTTCAGTTTGAACTTTTGGAAACGAAGAAGGGGCTGATTTCTGAGAAGAATGCGATTTTGAGGAGGATTGAAGAGTTCAAATGTTGTATGAATTGCATTCTTCACAATCTGGAAGGCAACAAGTTGGAAGTTTCTGATAACAAGGATGTGAATTTAATTAAGTTTGATGGAGCATTCAACTGGGATCAGATGCATTGCTTGATGTTGAGAGAATGTCGTCGACTTGAGGATGGTTTGCCGATTTATTCTTACCGCCAAGAACTCCTTAGGCAAATTCACAGTCAACAGGTTCTTAACCTATTAGTTTATTTTCGTCCCAAAAGTTTAATCATTTATATTTTATTGCTCTGTAAGCCTATTGATATTGCACAATCAAATGCCACTGTTGTTTCCTATGGACTGTTTGCATTATTATAGCAAGAATTGATGGCATATTCATTAATGATACTGCCTATTAGTTTAGTTTTGAAGTTAATTTACCCTGTCCATTGATGAATTGATGGCATATCGATCTAGTCTCTCCATTGATAATAATCAACTCTTCTACCCTTTCCATTGTAGAGTTGACTGTTCTATGGAAGTAGTCGTTATTCTTGAGGTTTTTTAAATTCTACTATTTGAAATGATTCCAAAGAATGGTTGATGAGCAAGCATCATTAAGTTTCTGGATTGACTTCTTCTTCTTCTTTCTTCTCCCTATTTAATAAAACTGTTGTGGTTATTCTTTTGTTTTCAATGACTGTGATTCTCAATTACTTTTAAATCTCTGTCAAGCGTACATCACTTTACATTATTTAATTTATTCACATTTGATTATTCTTGTGCAGGTAATGGTGCTGACTGGGGAGACTGGTTCAGGAAAGAGCACACAATTGGTTCAGTTTCTTTCTGATTCTAGAATTTTTGCTTCTAAGTCAATTGTATGCACTCAGCCCCGGAAGATTGCTGCTATTTCCCTTGCACATAGGGTCAGGGAAGAAAGTAGTGGGTGCTATGATGATGGTTCTATAGGCTGGTATGCATCATTTTCATCTGCTCAACAGTTCAAATCTAAGGTAATATACATGACAGACCATTGCTTATTGCAACATTACATGAATGATAAGAAACTTTCTGGTGTTTCTTGCATCATAATTGACGAGGCTCATGAAAGGAGTTTGAATACTGATCTCCTCTTGGCATTGCTGAAGGGTTTACTAATGCAGAGAATTGACTTACATCTTGTTATTATGTCTGCGACAGCCAACACAAACCAGCTTTCCAAGTACTTTTTCGGTTGTGGTATATTTCATGTTTCTGGGCGGAACTTTCCTGTTGATATTAAGTATGTTCCTTCTCTAAATAAAGGCTCTTCTGGTTCTAGTGTTGTCGCCTCTTATGTTTCGGATGTTGTAACAATGGCATCTGAAATTCACAAAAATGAAAAAGAAGGGACAATTCTTGCCTTTCTGACTTCTCAGATGGAAGTAGAATGGGCATGTGAGAGTTTTAAAGTTCCTGGTACAGTTCCCTTGCCATTGCATGGTAAGCTATCCTTTGATGAGCAATTTCGTGTTTTTTCAGACTATCCTGGAAGAAGAAAGGTTGTTTTTTCCACAAATATTGCAGAGACATCACTGACGATTCCTGGGATTAAGTATGTTGTAGACTCTGGTTGGGTCAAATATAGTAAATTTGAACATGGAAGTGGTATGAACGTTTTTAAAATTTGCAGAACGAGCCAGAGTTCTGCTAACCAGCGAGCTGGTCGTGCTGGTAGAACAGAACCCGGAAGGTGTTATAGACTTTACACACAGTTTGAGTATGAGTCAATGTCTGCTAATCAGGAACCTGAGATTCGTAGGGTTCATCTAGGTGTTGCAATTTTGAGAATTCTTGCTTTGGGTGTAATGAATGTGGATGATTTTGACTTCATTGATGCTCCTCGTGCTGAAGCTGTCGACATGGCCATCAGGAATCTGGTTCAGTTAGGGGCTATTACACCAAACAATAATGGTTATGAATTAAAAGATGAAGGCCGTGACTTAGTTAAATTGGGTGTTGAGCCACGGCTTGGCAAATTGATTCTCAGTTGCTTTAACTATCGTTTAGGTAGAGAGGGTGTTGTACTTGCGGTTGTAATGTCAAATGCTAGTAGCATATTTTGCAGAGTCGGTAATATTGACGATAAATTAAAATCTGATTGTCAGAAGGTTCATTTTTGTCACCCTGATGGTGATCTTTTTACTCTTCTCTCAGTTTACCAAGAATACGAGGCTTTTCCTCGGGACATGAGAAACAAATGGTGCTGGGAGAACAGTATTAATGCGAAAACTATGAGAAGATGCCAAGATACCATCATGGAATTGGAACACAGTCTTAAACAAGAATTAAACATTATCATTCCAAGTTATTGGCTTTGGAGTCCGCAAAAGTTTACAAATCACGATAGGAATCTCAGAAAATCAATTCTTGCTTCTCTTCCCGAAAATGTGGCTATGTTTACTGGTTATGATCGACTGGGTTATGAAGTGGCAATGAATGGAAAACATGTCCAGCTACATCCTTCATCGTCTTTGCTGATATTTGGTGAAAAGCCAAAATGGGTTGTGTTCTGTGAAATCTTGTCAATTACTAATGAATATTTGGTCTGTGTAAATGCTTTTGATTATGAGTCTTTGTCTACCCTTTCCCCCCCGCCCTTGTTTAGCATATCTGATGTGCAGAGACACAAGCTGGAGAGACGGGTGCTCAATGGTTTTGGCCAAACTTTGCTTAAAAAATTTTGTGGGAAAGGTAACAGTAATCTTGTTTCACTTGTATCACGTGTTCGGAAAGTTTATAGTGATGAGTGCATTGGCATTAAAGTTAATTTTAATCAGAATGAGGTTTTGTTGTTTTCAAGATCAGAGAACATGGATGAAGTATCTAAATATGTAAATAATGTTTTGGAGCATGAACGGAAGTGGTTGTGGAATGAATGTATGAAGAAATGCTTATATCATGGAACCGGTGGCTCACCTCCTGTCGCTTTGTTGGGAGCTGGTGCTAAGATGAAACATCTGGAGCTTGAGAAGAGATGTTTGACTGTTGATGTATCTCATTCAAATGTAGACGCCATTGATGATAAGGAGCTTTTTATGTTTCTTGAGAAATCTGTCTCTGGTACCATATGTGCCATTCATAAGTTTTCAAGCTCTGGACAGGATTGTGATGATAAAGAAATGAGATACAGAATAACGTTTCTTACTCCCGATGCAGCTGAAAAAGCTTTAGGACTCAACTGTGCCCCATTTAGTGGATCCTTGGTAAAGGTGGTTCCTTCCCCGGTGATTGCTGGAGGTAAAAATAAACTGTTTTCTTTCCCTGCTATCAAAGCGAAGGTCTGTTGGCCTCGTAGGTTGAGCAAAGGATCTGCATTAGTTAAATGTGACATTCATGATGTTGATTTCATGGTAAATGATTTCTTTAACTTACAAATTGGAGGAGGGTTCATACGTTGTGAACCTAGCAGAAAGTACAATGATCGCATTGTTATCAGTGGACTTCACAAAGATCTTTCTGAAGATGATATTTTAAATGCGTTGAGGACTGCGACTGAGAGAAAAATTCTGTGTTTGAATCTCTGTCGAGGATATCCTGTAGAGAGTTCTCCAGTTAGTGCTTGTGAAGAAGCTCTCCTGAAAGAAATTACTCCTTTTATGCCTAAATGGAATCCTCACGTTAATTGGTGCAGAGTTCGGGTTTTCTCACCTAAAGCCAAGGATTGTTTCGTCAAAGCTTCGATAACATTTGATGGAAGATTGCACTTGGAGGCAGAAAAAGCTTTGGCGTTTTTGGAAGGAAGAGTACTGCCTAAATGTTTTCCTTGGCAAAAAATGAAGTGCCTGCGGTTTCATAGCAATTTATCCTGTCCCATTCATATCTATGAGGTAATAAAAAATCAACTGAATTCTTTGCTTGGAAGCTTTAGGAGGGAAGATGGTACGTTCTCTATTCAGACTCTCTCCCCTTTTAATATAGTTTCCTCTCTCGTTCTTTTTCCTGGTATCTTACATTATTTATGAACTTTCTTATTATCAGGTGTGGAATGCACTCTCTCTCATAATGCCAATGGCTCCTGTTGGGTGAAGCTATCGGCCGATTCCTCAAAAAAGTTTGCAAAGCTGAGGCTAGTTGTTGAAGAGCTTGTGAGAGGGAAGATTATAAATCATGCTAGGATAAGTCCTACGGTTCTACAGCATCTGACCTCTAGAGATGGTATCGATCTTATAAATTCACTACAGCAGGAAGCAGGAATCTACATTCTCTTTGACAGGCAGCGCCTTAATGTTCGACTTTTTGGTAATTCAGAGAAGATTGCTGCAGCTGAGCAGAAGCTGATTAAATCCCTTCAGACTCTCCATGAGAGCAAGCAACTTGAGATTCCCCTTCGAGGAAAATCTCTGCCTTCAAATCTCTTGAAGGAAGTGGTTGAGAAGTTTGGACCGGATCTCAATGGCCTTAAAGACTTGTTTCCTGGGACTGGATTCACCCTAAATATCCGGCGCCATATGTTATCTGTCCACGGTGATAAAGCTTTAAAACCAAAAGTAGAAGCGATAATTTATAAGCTGGCACATATGAGCAGCGGTTTGGCTGAGAGGCTTGATGATGCAGATGGTTGTCCAATTTGCTTGTGTGACATTGAAGACAGGTTCGAGCTTGAAGGTTGTGGACATCATTTCTGCCGACAATGTCTTGTGGATCAGTTCGAGTCCGCCATAAAAAACCGGGGTAGTTTCCCAGTAAGTTGTGCCAATCAGACATGTGGATGCCCTATTTTACTAACCGATATGAAGTCTCTTTTGTCTTGTGAAAAGTTGGATGAACTGTTTCGAGCTTCTTTGGACGCTTTTATTGCTTCTAGTGGGGGCACCTACAGGTTTTGCCCGTTTCCCGACTGCCCCTCTGTCTACATAGTGGCTGACCCTGGAACATCCAGTGCGCCATTCGTGTGTGGGGCATGCTACTCAGAAACTTGTACTAGTTGCCATTTGGAGTATCATCCTCACGTATCGTGCGAGCAGCATCAGGCGTTTAAGGAAGACCCGGATTCGTCTTTGAATGAGTGGCGCAGAGATAAAGAGCACGTTCAGAAGTGCCCTCTTTGTGGATACACAATCGAGAAGGTAGATGGGTGCAACCACATTGAATGTAAGTGTGGAAGACACATTTGTTGGGTCTGTTTAGAGGTCTTTGATAGCAGTGATGATTGCTATAACCATTTGAGGAGCATTCACATGGCTATTGTTTGAATATATTACTTTGTAAATACTAGTTTTCTTTTTCACGTGCGACGTATTTTATTGTTTGCCTTTTAAAACTCTTATTGATTTCCTTGGCTATTGATTTTTGTCTGCCTATTATTTTATTTTTAAACGTTTACATTTTGTGTTTCTTTTATCTTCTTTCTCCTTATTTTAAGTGACTGATATTTAGAGATGACAAAATTCCCCGCGGGTTAGGGTCCCGTGGGCCCGACCCTATAAAGGGCGGAGAATCCCCGTTTATTAGAGTAAGGGGAAAAATTTCCCCGGAACCCGATATTTTAGTAATATTTTATGTATTTTGTTTATTTTTTTATCTTTATTTATTAAAAAAAATATATAATATGATTATATTAACTAATATATTATAAAATGTTTAGTATTATGTTTTCTTTTTGTCTTAAAAATGTATATATTTTAAATATATTTTTCATTTTTATATTCCTTTTTGAATAAAAATTAAAATATGAAACGGGGAATTTTTCCTGCGGGAAACACAATCCCCGTACGAGGAATCCCCCAACCCGCTCTCAATTTTTTTAATTAGGGGTATGGTAGGGTATGTGAATTAAAAATCCCTGCGGGTTAGGGGATGAGAAATGTATCCCCGATCCCACGCCGTTGTCATCCCTACTGGTATTTTAACAGGTGTTTATAATAATTGAAAGTTAGCCATTCATGTAAAATTAAAATGTTTATAAAAGTTGGGAGTTTGCTTTCTCTGTGTTCTTTGCTCGTTTTGTTGGAATGAAGATTGTTATGATTGGCCTATATACTCCTCTTGTAAGTTCTTTTCCATGTTCTCTATTTATATGCATTCTTCTTCTTTTGTATAATGGTTTGAATATCTGAGATCTAGAATTTTGTTCCCTTCAAAAACTATCCTAAACGGGTACTTAGCCTCTATTTGAACTTTGAAGCTAATGTTTTCTTGATGAAGAGTTCATAAATCCGACCTCTCATTTTGAAGAAGACTGGAACTTTATGTTTCATTTTGAAAGAATGTGAATGAGGTTCAATAGAGTTCATGAACCAAACAACATCAATTGATTCCTCTTTCTCCAGGAACTACATGATAAATATTCATGGGCTAATTTTTATTCATACTATATCTTGACTTCAGCAATACGTCTTGTATTATTCAAATAGAACTCATAATCTCTGATGGTAGGAAAAATGAATTTGCTTTGATAAGCATCACTTTATTGCTAGTGTTCATCATTTCCTTGCACAATTATATGCTTATCAAATATTCCAATTAATATGCTTCAATACAAATATCTGAAGTTTTTCAAAAAGTTTTGGCTAATCCATCAATTTTAAAATTCAGCTCAAGATGCTATTATATCAAGTAATATGTAATCATCAATTTTTCAGATCATCAAGATTCAATCATAATAATTTCAAAGTTCCAAGCTATAGGCTCCTCCTAAATCAATGGGGGAGTGGGGACATGATAACCAATAGTATCTGATCATGAGCCAATAGTGTCAAGAAAACTAGCCTTTTCTAATAGCATAATTTCATATGATAACCACAAGGCAATCAAGAGCATTATATTTCCAACTATTCAAAATTTTCTTCAACCCATCAAAATTCAAATTATCAAAAATAATTCAACAAAGTTCAAGAGGGATAAGTGTGATGTATGGAATATATGACAGAAGTGGAGTGTTTGAGTATTTCTATTGCTCGGTGGAGGCATCATATCATGAAATGATCGATTATCAAACTCAAACCTATTTTCACATGAATTCTAAACAATCAAGGGTTTGGTAAATAAATAACACAACTTTTGAAAGTTTAAAAGGACAAAAATGAAACTCGAGTGAAAGTGTAGGGACCAAAATGATATTTTACCATTTCTATTTAAAAACAATAGAGGATAATTGTAATGTAACTAATTTAATCAATAGATAACATAAATATAATAGAATTTATTTTTATTCTGTAATTAGGTAGGTTTTAAACCCTACAATCAAAAGGATGTAGTTGATACTCACTACCTCGTCCATAATTTATCGTATCAATAAATATTCAAAACCCCTACTTACGTAATTTAAAATTTATTATACCTTAATTTAATATATATTCTCATTAACAAATATAGATATCGATGAAAGCAAACATAGTTCATCGGTTGATGCATGTGTTTATTGTGAAGTCAAACTTTTTGAATATGAAATACCATTATTGTGAAATAAATATGAAACACCATCAATGTGACAATAATAAAGATGCTCATCAAGCCAACATGAGAATAGCTCAACTGGTTTGACATATACTCTTTTCCCTTTGAGGTTGAAGGTTCGAGTCCCCCCACCCCCCACTTTGATGTAATCTCAAGAAAAAAAAAATTAATAAAGATGATCATCAAATCAATTTATAGTTAAGATTTACCAACTACACATACAAAAAAATATTGTATATAAAGAAATTCTTTTCTGATGAAGATAAATAACATTTATCAATTAAAATTATACTTTCAAATTTTAAAAACCATTTTAATATGCATAACAAAAAAGAAAATTACATCAGAATTGCCACATATACGATGTTTCTCATTTTTATCATATGTTAACCCTTCAAATTCATGTCTTTTGCAATTTTACATCTACACTGGTTATATCATTCTTTTAAAAAAGAAGAAAAAAACATGATCACTTAAAACGCATGTTATTTCGACTAATTTAAAATAAAAAGAGTAAACCCTGAGTCAGTTAATTCCATTGAAAAGAAATTGAACTTCCTTGTGGTAATGGAATATTATACAGTCCAATCAAGGTCGGCTCAAGGTATAGGCGAAGTAGGCGATCGCCTAAGGCCCCAGATTTTAGAAGGCCTTATTTGTTTTTTATATATATAATACATATGTAAAATATTTTGTGATAATTCTAAATTATTATACTTATAATTTCATAATATAAAATAATCTAAATAATATTCAACTCTTTTTTATTAATAACATTAACGGCTTCTTGGAGGAAAAAAAAAACATTAAAGACACATTTAAATTAAATGATTTAAATATAAATAAGCCTCCTTTTCCTTGAGTAATTCAAAAGAAAAACGTCAAATTGTCAATTCTCACCATAAATGTAAGTATTAACCACTTATTTAGAAAATTGAAATCTTATTTACTAGCCCTTTTCATCTTCTCATTAATTTCTTTATAATTGTATTTGTTGTGAGTTTGAGATCTATTCATCATACCATTCACAATTCTAAATCACAATTGTAATTTGAGAGTTCAATTAAAAAAATAATCTTGACATTTTTTCGACACTTAAACAAACTTAAGACTTCCATATCTATTGTCATTCTCTTCTCATTTCTATAGTAGCATTGGTGAACTTTAAAAACCCAGGTTTTTTGTTCTTTTTTTAGCATATTTTATTCCATACAATATTGTTTGTCTTTCACTTTTTTCATTTTATCATTGATTTTGATATGTTTACTAGAAAATATGACTCAGGATATGAAAAACTTAAGAAGAAAAAAAGAATAGAGAAATCGATTCAATCTCAAAAAGGTTCTCTTGATAAATTTGTTATATGTAGTAAAAGTAGTAATAATGATGAAATAATAGAATCAATAGATGAGGTAAAAGAAAAAGAAAAAATAGATGATAATGAAGTTGAAATATCTCTAAATTTTTGTTCGATATAATTTTTTTAAAGTCATTTAATGATGATAATTTAAAAAGAATATTGTATCAATCTTGAACATATACTTCATCATGATGCATCTTCTGATATTGATGGTTTAGATTTATTTTTTGAACTTAAAGTATTAAGAGAAGTGTTGCAAGACGCAATTGATTGCCCGGTTAAAATATTAGGTTATATTAAAAGTAAATTCTTTTCCTAATGCATCTATCACTTATAGAATATTATTGATAATACCGGTAGCTTCTGTTCAAATAAGTTTTTCTAAACTTAAATTAATAAAATCATATTTAATATCAACTATATAACAAGAAAGATTAAATGGATTGACAATTTTTTTCTATTGAAAAGGATATTTTGATGAATTTAATTAAAAAAAATTGCATCTCAAAAGGCAAGAAAAATAAGATTTGTATAAAATATTAATTCTATATTAAATGAAAAAAAAAAAAGAACAAAGAAAATATAAAAGGCTTCATTTTAAATTTTGCCTATTGCCTCGATTACTTTATCATCCAGGACTCTTGGGAAACAAAAGAAAGGTTTGGAAAAGTTCGTTTAAAAATTGAGACATCTACCGGTCCCCAATATTTGTTTTGCATTCCCAATACTCTGATAGTTTAGTAATATTGTAGCTTTTGAAATTATGAAAAAATCAGTTGTGTTGATAAATTTAACTTCTAAAACTTCTATGAAATATATTTATAGTTAATTAGTATTTTTAAATGGTAATTTTTTTTAATGACATATTTGTCACAATGATCTTTAAATTTTCTAATGTTATTTTATCTTTTAAATTTAGTTTATGATAGAGTTGATTTACTATGACTTATTAAATAAATTGAGAAATTAATAGGAAAAAAGAAAGAGAAATTTGAGTGGCTAACTTAGTTGTTTTAAAAAATATTTTTAATATATATCTTTAATGTATTAAAAGTGGGGATGTTTTAAAATCATTTTTAGACTATTTTACCCTTCATCAATTCTCATATTTATAAATTGTGCCATTACAATAATTAATTTTTATTATCAATTGAATATTTAATTTTTAAAATGTATTCTTTATATAAAAAAAAATTAGAGTTAAACTTTGAAGTCGAAGATTCGAATCTCCTCTCATCTAATTTAATGTAATCTCTATAAAAATTAATTTAACATTAATTTGATATAAGAAAAACAAATGAGAGACTTTGAGAGGAATGTGTTAATGTTTACGCTAAAATTAGCCATGTTTTGATTTTTTCCCCCTTAAATACTTACATTTACATACTGTTCATTTATGATAGGTTTTAAATTGATAATTAGAGATTATTCATTTAAAAACAATTTAATTTATAACTTTATTGAAGTCCAAAACCATTTAGTAACATAGGAATTTCATAGTAAAATGAAATTGATTTTTTTTTTCGATTTTTATTCATTTGATATTAAAAATTAATGTTCAATCGAATATTTGGTATCACTTTTATTTTTAGGATTAATAATTAAAATTAATATCTTCTTTTTAATTATTAAATGAGACTTATTTATATTTTTTTTAGTTATATACTCATATAACTCTTACTAGAAAAGATTTTCTTTACGAAAACTAATTTTTAATTTTTGTCAATATATTTGAATACTTTTGTAGTTAAAGAAAATTTCAATTGAAATAGTGGTAAATCTAAGGAGAAATCAAATGGGTGTTCTCTCATATCCGGCTAATTATTTAATACCTAAAGATGGAATTTATCCGATGCGACGTATACATTTTTGTAGATATTATATTAAATTGGGTTAGAGGAAACTCAAACCTTCTACTTTATTGTTTTACGAGAAGAGAGCAAATATTAAACTACGTGAGCTATACTTAGATTGGTTGACATTCAGTTCATTCAATGACACTATGAAATAAAGCAACACATTGAAGGCATAACAAATTGACCAAAATTCTATATTATAGTCTACTTAAGACAAAATTAGTAGGCGATAATAAATTTAATAAAGTAAAAAAAAAAAAAACTATAATTATGTAAACAAAATGTTTTTTTTATCATTTAAATCAATAATTCTAGATAATTCCATAAAATATTGAAAAGTAATAATTTAAAAAAAAAAAAAAAAAAACTCTAATGAAATTGTTAAATTTTACTATAATGAGTCATGTCTTTTAAGAATTTGTATTTTATCAATTTAGAATTACGTAATAAAAAATAATAATCTATAATAACTTTTATTCTCATTTTATTTTTTTGATTTTGATTGCCCCAAAATTAAATTAGTGCAAAATTTGAATTAATGATTACTAATAAAATTAAGTTTATATGATAATAAATATATTTTTTACTATATGTAAAACATTACTCAAAAAATATTTTTTAACTATATGAGATTTAAATGATTTGTCATTCCCTCTCAGTTGATTTGGACTAAAATTTAACCGGTATAATGAATAAAATTCAGGGTGAAAATTACAAAATATAACATTACGGGTGAATTTCACTAATAACCAAAAAAATAATGGATATATCAAATATACCAGATGTTTTTATTAAATATCAAAAATACCCAAAACCGCCACCGGCCAAATTAAATTACATTGTGAAAGGACAAACATGCCCCTGATTTAATTTCTCCTTAATTTGTGTAAAATTTAAGGAAAGTTATAAAATTCCTTAAATTTTACAAAATTAATGGAAAATCAAATCTAAATAAAAAATAAAAACTATAACAAAAATAAAATAAAAAATCTTCAAACTTGTTCTTCAACCTTCTGACTTCTTCTTCATGGAAAAATCGAACGTCTTTCTTGTTCGTCATTCTAAAAAAAACAAAGATAAAAAGTAAACAGTTTATTAATGTGCACTTAAAATTGATTTCGGACACAAAAATTGATGAAACAATTTTGAAAACATATGTAAAAAAGTCTTTCAAAATAAACATTGAATAAAAATAAACATTTCACTAAAAGTAACTTATCTACAAAATACATAGAAAGCAAGTTCACTGAGAATTGAAAATGTAATTTTTTTTATAAACAGTTTACTTTTAGTAAACATTTATTTTGGAAAATTCAAATGTCCTTCCTGAGATAGCGAATGCACAAAATTGGAGATGAAAAAGAATTGGAAGGTACAAATTGTTATAAACAGTTTACTGTTAGTAAACATTTATTGATGTACCTTGGTTGCTGCTTTCTTCCTCGATTGAACAGAAACACGAGCCACAACAATGATCACCTTCGTCTATTTTCAGATCTCGCAATGAATTTGAATCATGACCGGAAAACCAAACCAGTAAAAAATCATAAGTTTGGTGGCCGAGAAGACGGTCAAATTTTTATAAACAATTGAAAATGTAATTTTTTTTATAAACAGTTTACTTTTAGTAAACATTTATTTTGGAAAATTCAAATATCCTTCCTGAGATAGCGAATGCACAAAATTGGAGATGAAGAAGAATTGGAAGGTACAAATTTTTATAAACTGTTTACTGTTAGTAAACATTTATTGATGTACCTTAAACTCACAGATCTTGCAATAAACTATTCCACGTCCCAAATTGATTATTTTTCTTCTCATAAGAAGAGTTGAAATTGGAAACTCACCTTCTTGATTTATGTGCATGATTTATGCATTTTGAAGAATAATACCAGATCTCGCAATTAATGGCTTCACCCATCATCGACCTTAAAACTCCCAGATCTCACAATTAATTGTTCCACGTTCCAAAATTGATTCATTTTTCTTCTTAGAAGAAGATTGAAATTGGAGACCCAGTTCTTAATGGACTTTTGGAACGAGAACGATAACGAGATCGGGAAGAAAATAACACACTAATCACCTCTTCTTAACAAAAAGAGGAATCTGATGATGAAGAAGAAGAAGAAGAAAAAGAGGAAAAACGGCTACACATTTTTTCATCCATTGATGTGCATAGGGCTTTTATTTTGACCTAAAAAAATCAAGTTTTTATTCTATTTAGTTATATTAGTTTTAATTAAAAAATTCCTATAATTAAAAAAGATTTGATTTGATTTGAATTCAAAATAAAATAAAATAAATAAATTATAAATGAAATGGAATGAATTTATATTAAGATATATTTATTAGGAGAGATAAAAGGGTAAAAAAGACAATTTTAAAAATAGTAACCACCATATCACCACTAAAAATGGTGTTTTATGGGTATAAGTGAAATAAAATCTTAACCACCAGTAATATTGAAATTGAGTGAATTAATCAGGATATTAGTGATATTAATCTCTAACATTATTTGCTTTAAATTTATCATTCACCGCATCTTAAACTACAGTATATGAAATTACCACTAATACATTATGTAGGTCTCAATTCATTTTTTTTTTCAAATTAATGATCAATTTATTAATAATTCATTAAAATCAATACAATAGAACATATAATATTTAATATATATATATATATATATACATTATTGGTATTAATTAAAATGATCAAGTTTATTGGAGATGAAAATATGTCAAAAATTTACAGATATTAAAAATATTTTAATATTATTATTTACCAAACTTTTATTAACATCTTAATTTTTTACGCTAATCATTAATCATGTTAACTTTTTTTAAATTATTCTTATTATTTGTTTGGATTTTAACTATAATAAAATTAATATTAAATTTCAAATAAAAATATAAAAAAACAGGTATTTTGTTCTTTCAATCTATTATTGGATTGAAAGAACCTTTACAATATATTTAATTCATTTCAAACTTATTTTTTTTACATTAAAATAAAGTTTAGAATATATTAATCTTTATAAGAAAAATTTATGTGAAAATACGATCTATAACTATATAGAAAATGAATCAATTCTTAATAATTGCAAAAAATATTGGAAAACTAAAAAGTAAAAACTCTACATACACAATTAAAAATTTAAAATTTAGAATATTTAAAAGAAAAAACACGTGCAACGCAGGTGGTATAATTCTAGTGTTTATAAATGTAATTATAAAATATGTTGGAATAGATTGGGTTTGTTGGTGATGCTCCATGAATTATGTAATGGAATAGATTTGGTACTCTCACTTCTTAACCTTTTGTGTATTAGTATTAGCTAGGGGATTTCATTTTTCTTACTCTCATTTCTTAACCTTTTGTTTTTTTAAGTATTAGTCAGGGGATTGAAGATTACAAATATTTTAACTTTGAACCCTTTTAATCATTTGGGCCTCAACTAACAATTTTTCCCACTAGATTAGTGGTGTAATCCATTCAATTTTGTTGTTTTTTTTTGTCAAAACCAAAATCGAACCGACCAATTATAGTTGAAAAATTAAATTAACGCTGGGTCAGTTTCGGTTAGTAGAAAAAACAGTTTTTGTAATTTATCTTATAAAAATTAATTTTAAATTATTTCGATGAGATTTAATAATAAATTTAGAACTTTATAAGGGAAGGGATAAGCTACTTCCCAATAAGTAGAGAATATTAAACTATAATAATAATAAAAAAAAATATATTATAGAACTAATATGTATCAGTAGTAAATCGGATTAACTTAATAAAACTCCTTTATGTTTTGTCAACATTTTTGGCATGTTGTCAACTCAAGATAAAGAAAGATTCTATTTGATTTCTCAACTTATTTTAATCACTTAGGGGGTGTTTGTTTCCGGGTTTGTATATGAATGAGATGCATGAGGATAAAATGTAAAGGGACGAGATGTCTCGGGATGAGATCACTGTGTTTGGTTTTGCATGGGATGTGAATGAAAAAAAATTATTTATAATTAATCTTTTTTCTCCCTCTCCTCTTTTCTATTCCTTTCTCTTTCTTTTAAATCCATGGGTTATACAAATCCCATAGATTTTGAAGGGGATCCAAACCCCATGATGGAGGGCTATAGGATCCCCATTGGGTTTGAATCCCCTTCTCTTATGGCCAAATAAACATGGGGTTGGGGATGGAATCACTATGGGGTTTAGATCCTCATCCCCAATCATTGAAAACAAACGCACCCTTATATAATATAAAGATAAGATAATTTAAGCTAAGGCCTATTTAGACGCTGGTAGAAGGCTTGTTGTCCCAGGGTTTGTATATAAAGATGAGACAAATTTAAATAATTAGAACAAACTAATTAAGATTAGTGTTTTAAATACAAAAGCCCCTAATATATTAGACTAATTAGAGCAGAACTTGTGTAAATTGGGCCACTAAAATAATATATTATTTTTCAATCTTATCTTAGGGTCATGCCGCCTCTTTAACAAAGAATATTAAATAATTAATAAATAAAAAATCTCTCTATTACAATTGATTGTATTTAATACTATATAATTCAGTGATTGTTAAAAATATTGATTGATAAATAATTCATTATAAATCACACATTGATGTGTACAATAAAAATGTTATTTATAGAGTTAAATACAATATACATCCTTGTACTTTAGATTATTGCTAAATCATATATGTAATATTGTCTTTAATTTAATTCAACTTTTTTACTTTTAATATTGCATTTGCTTATTAATTTATTATTAGCTTAGTTCACCAATCATTATTCTTCGATTTCTAAATAAAATTGAGTTAGTCATACATTAGTACTTAGGTAAACTTAATTCTTTTTTCCACAGTCATACATTAGTATTGGCTGTGTATACATGCATTATTAGTCATTCTCACATTATAATCGTTCTACTCGAAAGTTTACTAATACATGGTTGGGTGAAGAAGACAAATAATGTATTGGCTGTGTATACATGTATTATTTGTCATTCTCACACTTATTGTCTTCTCTAGAGGTTGTGTATATTACTATCGTTGTGTTAACTCTACTTGGGAGACTTAGTTCTTGTCAGTTTACTAGTTTCGGAAGTTATTTTATCTTTTGTGTTTATTTGGAAGTTGGCTATGGGTAGTAAAGAGTTAGTAGGATCGTTGGACACTAATCTGGATTGTGTTTAGCATCTAAAGTTACTTTACTTTCAATTTATCTTCACTAGGTTTCCCGCTCATGCTATTACACTTTCAGGTACAGGACGTGTTCGCGGAGCTGGTGCGGCGTGATTTGGATTGATGATGATGGATGGACGTGTGTGTCTTTTGTAGTTCATGGACTTGTCTTGTCTCGTTCTGTTTTAACTCTATTTCTTGAGATTTGAGCTCGTTTAAGCATGATGTTTTGAGATATTGTTTATTTGGGATTTTTTAAACTTTCATGAACCTTACTACTTTGAATTGGGAAACTCGAAAAAGGGAAGCGCTTCCCACTTTGAATCTTTTGAATTATGATATTTTGAAATGGATAGTTGAAATGGATTCAAATCCATTGTTCCAGGTTTCATTATTATTTAAGTCTTCTGTTTGCGTCATTTTTACATGAGAACTCCAATAAGCACATTACGCAGTCTTCACAAACATGATGATTTTTCACGCACTTATCGAGATCCCCAACAAGCACAATATTTTACTCCTAATTTTTAAAAAAAATCACAATGATATAAAAAAAAGAATGGTTATAAAATAAAAAGTGAGCTCTTATACATAATGACAACAAATGGTTTGTAATTAAGTTTATGTACAAGTAACATACTGATTAAAAATTAAACTTTTAAACCTACAATGTATATAGCCTAGCATCTTGAAACTATACAAATATATATACCTTAAACAAAAATATTATATGTTCATAAAATTGCATAATACCAAGTTTTTATATATATATATATATATAAGCAAAAGAAATAAAACAAGCAAACGAGTTGATGCCTAGAAAATGATAAACATCTACTTCTTAATATATATATATATATATGTACAAGTACCCAGTTACCCCGTGAACCCGCCCCCATTTAAGTGTGTAATCGGAGTCGGGGTGAGAAAAAATACCCCGTTTATTAAACAGGGCGTAGTGTACGATATAGATCAAGCTATAACATACATATATAAGTTGCACAATACACACAATTCACTATGATAAAATACGGACCCTGCTTCAATGTGTACAGACCAGAAACGACACTATACATAATATACCAATAAAAAATAGACTAGCAGTGCAACAGAGGGTGGATAAAGCTGTACCATACATAATATACATATATAATTTGCACAATATACACACTACACACAACGCACTATTATTAAATACAAATCGCTTAAATGTGTATGGAACAGAAACGAAAATATACGTAATAGACCAATCAGAAATAGACTAGCAGTGCAACAGAGGGTGTTAGTCATGATATAGATCAAGCTATAACATACATAATATACATAATTAATTTGCACAATATACACACTACACACAACGTACTATGATTAAATACGGCCAGAACATGAGCTAGGAAGCGTTCGTGAAATTTGGTTACAACATACATAATATACAACTAGATGAGTATATGCCTTTTGATTTATTTCGTATATTTTGAATATTACGGAATTTTATAGCTTTTGAGTCACCAATGGTGTCTTGTCTATCTTTCTCCTTGCCAACTCTTTTATCATTTTTTTTCTTCTCACCGGCTTCTGGTTTCTATTTACATCAAAAAGAACAAAAATAAGCAGATTGTTAGCAACCTAAGTTAAAAGGATTTGCTTAAAATCTAAGCAAGGTTGCATGGAAAAATCTACTTTTTTTTCATGAACACCGCCACTTTGTTCATCTTGATCTCCTGTAATTTCATGAGTAGCATCTTCAGGTTTGTGGTCTTTCTTTTTCGATCCTCTAGTATTCACCATATCTGTCATTTTTAAGGTTTTTGCTTTAGTAAAAAGTAAGCTTTTCCACAAAATCCAAACTTTTTCAAGAAATTCTGAAAATAGCAAAGTCATACCTTTATATAAGCAGAGGGAATGGCGGTTATGATATTTCAAAAATGGCAGCGGTTACTTATGGACACCACGAATGAAAACAATGGGTATCATTTATTATTCTTCTTTACATTTTCCTTTTGTTTTTTTTTTCATCTTCTGTAAAAACCCGACTCTTTGTTACTATAAACTAACTAGTCAATCATTTAATTAAGTCTTAAATTTAACTATAAACTAACTATTCTATTCTAATTTAAATAACCTAATTTGATTTACTTAAAGTAAATAACTATAATTAAGAATACTAAATAATAAAAGTAAATAACAATTAAATAAAATAAATAAATAAAAATTACCATGAAATTACGGGACGTTACATCTTCAGCTCGAATAATAAGTATAAAAGTTGTTTCTTTTTTATTTTGGGGTAAATAAAACATAAAAAAAAATATTAGAGAAAGATAGGTAAAGAAATTTTTGTTTTAAACTGAGATAAAGAAAAAGGATAGGTTCAAACTTGACTGGCTTTAAAATGACAGATTATAAGAAGAAAATAACATAGAGAAGAAGGAAGAAATGTCTAAAACCAGAATATAAAAAAGTATAATGAAACTTCATTGTTTTTTTAAAAAAAGAAAAGAAGAAGAGAAGGGGACCAAACCCCCTTCTCATAAATGTCAATGTGCCACCCGTCCTGTCCAATCAGTCAAGGGAGGTCAAATCTGGACCTCTCTGTACTCTGTTATTTTTTTTACGGTAAAATATAAAACACACTCCTATGGTTTTGATCAAATACAAAACGCACCCATGTGGTTTGAAAATGAATATTTATACCTTATAGTTACAAAACTATATAAATTGACCCCTTTCCGCAACATTTTTTATTTTCTTTTACCCATAACTTTTTCGTTTGAACTCCGATTTGAATGATTCAGAATGTTTTGAAGTCCTTGTTTCGAACTCTACATAATAGTCACTTTAAAACTTAGAAATCATTAGTATTTAAAAGATTTATCATCATCAATATATTAGATCAGGTTGAAGTCATAAACAAATTTTTTACTAATAATGTAGAACTTTTTTTTTGTGTCTATATATAAGAAGTCAGAATTTGTTTTATTTGTTTTTTCTGTTTTCTTTATTCTTTCTTTGTTTCTTTATTATTATTTTTTTATATTTGTTACTTTTACCCTATTATTATTATTTTTTCTTTATTTTATTTAATTATATATTTATTTACTTTCTTTTGCATTGTTACTGTATTTTTGTTTACTTTTTAAATTTTTTTTTTTATTATTTATTTACTATTAAATATAATTGATAGTTTCATTATATATCATGTTTGAGAATGTAGTCACTTTATCTATAATAATTTGTTGGTAGTTTTTTTTTTTATTGTTCTTTCGATTCTTATTCTTATTATCACTATCACTTTTACTACTATTATTATTGTTGTTGTTATTACTATTATTATTATCTATTTTCTTTATTATGATTACTATTATTATTGTTATTTCTTTATTTTATTATTTTTGTAAATTTTCAAAACATTAATTATTTTTATAATAGAAAAAACTTGGCTGCACCAAACCAATTGGGGGCAGCCAGGTGTCTCTTTTTTTTATTAAAAAAATAGAGAATTTTTGCTTTCAATAACACTTGATCCGTGATTTGGTGCCACCAAGTCTTTCTCCTTTACAAATATCTATTCAAATGAAACCATCAAATAAAATTTCTCTTAAAAAATACAAAATACCTCTATCTTTTTTATTAATCTAGTGCGGGTTTTTTTTCTTTTGTTTCAAAATGATTAAGTTTGTTTGATTTCTATTTTTTATAATTTATAGTTGAAAAAAAATATTTTTTAATATATCATTTTGTCAAAATTTCAAAAAGATTAAAAAGTAGTTTTTAAAACTCTACTTTTTTTTATATTTTTAAAATTTAGCTAATATTTCAAAAAATAATTTAGAAAATAGACAGTAATTAAAAAGACATTGTAACTAAAGATAATAATTATTTTTTTTAAAAAAAAAGTTGATTATCAAAGGGGTAAGTGGAATTGTCGAAATTCCGTTCTTGTCGAATCCGGTAACGTAAAAGACAAATGAAAAGCTAAAGTTGAAAAAAGAAAGAAACACACTCATCGAAGTAAGTAATGCCAAAACAATTAAATTCAGGAGTAAATGGTTAAAAAAAGATAAGTATCTTTCCAATCTAACTTCTGCATAAATATTACCTCTACAATTATTTTTTAAATTATAAATTTACATTTTAAAAATATCATATGTTTTGACTTCAGAGTCAACTTTTTGTTTAACTAGTGTTTTAGCACGTGCGTTGCACGTTATTTTGTATTATGATTTTTAATATTTGATTGAAACACTTTACTGTTTGTATAAGTTTCTTCCATCTCATTTTAATTTTTAATTTAATATTACTGGAGGATTAGTGTATGTTTATAGGGTACTATTCCTCTTTAAAGCACTATATCATTTTAATCGTCCATTTCTTTTTAAACAACTTTAAACTTTTATTAAGGACATTAGGACTCCAGTTAAATAGATGAAACAAAGTTTTTTTTTTTTTTGGATAATGAGAATGACAAGGATTTTTGGTCGAAAACTTGTGGAGCAAGTGATTTATAACTTAGACAATTTACAATCATATTTTTATTTGTCCCTTATAAAAATATGGGTAGTGAATGGTGGATGTCGTTTTTAATGATCAAATGGTTAGGCATCGACTCCCTTCACATGAGGTCAAAAGTTCGAGTCTCTTCACCGTCATTTTGATGTAATAACTCAAAGAAAAAAAGCTAATGTTGTTGAAATCATGACCTTTCAAATACTATTTTTTACAATATAAATAGTGGATTATTATTTACTAAACCATTAAAACTAAATTAATAGCATAATAATTGAGAGAAACATGAACCGTATTTTTTTAAAATATAATTATATTATATAATCTTGATATTAATTAATTATGAATTGTATTTTATTTTTTTTAAATGGATGAATCACTTCTCAAATAATATTTATCAATTTTTTTATATTTTTTTCATTGATAACCCAGAGTCTTTTCAATATTATTTATTTTATGTTTAATTTAAAATATGTATGATAATTATTTTAGTTTTTTTTTAATAATTATAATTATTATTTAACATAAATTGACATTTAATAATTAAATTGAGGAATAATGGTAGTTTAGATATTTATTAATAGTCAGAGGGTATTAGTGTCCAAAAATGTTTCTCCCATTAGCACACTTTTTAAGTAGTAATTTATATTTTTTTCATTGATAACCCAGAGTCTTTTCAATATTATTTATTTTATGTTTAATTTAAAATATGTATGATAATTATTTTAGTTTTTTTTAATAATTATAATTATTATTTAACATAAATTGACATTTAATAATTAAATTGAGGAATAATGGTAGTTTAGATATTTATTAATAGTCAGAGGGTATTAGTGTCCAAAAATGTTTCTCCCATTAGCACACTTTTTAAGTAGTAATAATAATAATAATAATAGATAGATAATAGATAATTATTATTTAACATAAATTGACAATTAATATTTAAATTGAGGAATAATGGTAGTTTAGATATTTATTAATAGTGAGAGGGTATTAGTGTCCAAAAATGTTTCTCCCATTAGCACACTTTTTAAGTAGTAATAGATAAACTAAATGAAAAAACGAATATGTACATGGATATTATTAACGGGTTAAATGATAACTCGTAATTTACGCTTGTTTGTTAGAGGTTTTATCTCCAATATAAATAAAATATGAATGTTAATTGATTGAAATGTCCATAATATTATTAATCATTGAATTTCTGAACATAGGCGAAAACGGCGCTCAATTCGGACTTAAAACGAAGAAGTTATGCCCATTTTAGTGTTGAAAAAGACCAATCGCCGCGGCGATGAGATCCATGGCAGCGACTGAGACTAAAAATCGAATTCCGGGCTAAAAACCAGAGGGTGGTCGCTGCGGCGGTGAGACCCGTCGCCACGGCGATGAGAAAAATAAAAAAAATAAGAATATTTGGCTGTGATGACGTCATCCTATTAAAGAGAAAGGAGACGATGACGTCAGTGTCCATGGGCTGGGAGCAAGCAGGCGAGCGACGTGTCGTCGCCTATAGGCGACACGTCGCTCACCTTATCTCCACAAGGAAGCGTCAGTGGCTCACTCAGACTGAGCGGCTCGGCTTGATCCGGACGGCTCCAGACTCATCAAAAGGCGGTGCAGCTTCGGCTTGGAGGCTCCGTGGCGCGGCTTAGACGGCTTTAGCGATTATAGATAGCAGATTTATTTGATATTAATCCGATTTTGGCTAGTTTTTACCTATTTAAAGCCCCTTTGGTACCCTAATTAAAGATCCCTTCTTCCCCTATTTTCCCTAGGACTCTTAGATATTTTTTTATATGTTTTCTAGCTAAATTCCTTATTCCAACTAGAGGATTATCAAGGTTTGGTTCATAATTTGTGAGATTTTGTTCTTCAATTTAATTCCTATTTTCTCTTTATTCATGCTTTCTCTTTGCATATTTTATTGTTAGTTAATTATTGTGCATAATGGCCATATGTACAATTGTTAATTTTTCATATTGCTAGTTAGAACTTTTAAATCCGTAATTATTTAATTGTTCTAATACAAGTAGCATATAGCATAAATTGATTAAGGACACTTTTTGGTTTATGTTATGAGAATTTATGATCTAACTTAAATGAATCGGTCGTACCGTGTTTGTTAGTTAGAATTGGGTTCTTCTCATCTTAATGCTATTAATAGGTTAAATCTTATTATCGTATTATAAGGTTATCTGTTAATTAGGGAAGTAGTCATTAGATCGTATATTTGCTATCGAGAATTTAAGGAAGAGCACTTGTTGTTCCGGCAACTCCCAACTAATTTAGAAAAGAATTTAAGAATGCATGTTTAGTAATCGATGATCAAATCCATGAACCATAACCGAGATTAACCTTTAGTTGGAAGCTTTTCTCCTTTGATTTCTTATTCTTTTTAATTTTGTTTTCTTTTTATTTTTATAAACAACAATTCAAAACCCACCTTTTAGTTAACTTTAATTTAATTCCCTTTTCCCTGTGGAGATCGACCTTACTCACCACTACTACAAAATTCTAAATCCCGAGAGTAAGTTTTTTATTTTTGGTGGTTTCGACACCCATAAAAAATATAATATTTTAGATGGATATAAATTGAGAAATTTCCACGTATGATCATTTTTTTTATCAGTAATTATAAAAGTAACAAATGTTTTGAAATATTTTTTCAAAAGTTACATTTTTCAGACAAAGATTCCTCCATCTCAGTCTAAGATATGAAAATTTTGAAAATTTCTACTATTTTTCAAAATATCGATTCTTAAAATTTATTTTTAAAAAAATCTCGTATATATTTGCATACGAATTAAAATATGTATATGAATTTGAATTAAATTTGTTATTTTGATATGTATCATGTCAATTGACTATATAGAGTAAAAAAATGTTTTCTTTTTTTTGGAACTGTAAGGATTAATGCTATGAAAATAATAATATAAAGAGATAATCCTTGATGATGTTTTAATTGTAAAATAATTTAAATTTACAATGATTTTTTTTTTATTGAAACTCGTGACGTATGTATACATGGTGATAAATAAGGAGAAAAAAACATCAGATATTGTTTTTTTTTATACATCCTTATCCTTAATATATAAAAGTGGGGAAGTTTGAAAAATATTTTTAGACTACAATACTTCTTTTAAAATCTTAAAATTACTAACATATCATTATATATACCCTTTTAAAACCTTCAAATTACTAAAAATGCCATTGTTATTTATACTTCACTCACTTTCTACTAAATGATTATTATTTACATTTTTAGTATAATATTTCTCTTTTTTTTTAAGATTAATAAAATATTTCTCTTCATTGAATAAAAAATTGTCAATTTTAAAAAATAAATTCTTTGGTTTTTATTGTTTTCACAACATCAAATTACAAAATAATTGAAAAATCTAATACAACAAATGAAAAGGAATATGATATTAAAATAAATTCATTGATTAGATTTATCACTCATTTATGAAAAATAAATTATATTTATTTATTCAAATATTAAATTATTTAATAAAGATGATGGTGCTTTAATTTTAAAAATATATAAAAAAAAACTTAAATTGTTTAAAAAAAACATTTAAGATAAAAAAACAACTATAACAAAATATAATTTATTGAATTATTAAGGGTAAAATATTTAAATAAATTTTAAATTCTTTAATTAAAAATATTTAAAAGTTTAAAAATCAAAGAGAAAAAAAATATAGAATAGCTTAAAATTTAATTGAAATTAGAAATAAATAGTCTATAAATGAAAAACATTAACATATATATATATGTAGCAAAAACAATTTATTTTTTATTTGGTTGTATAAATTTTAAAAATAAAGAAGTTAAAAAATCGTCTTATATAAAAAAAATCAACTATATATAATTTTTTAAATTAGTAAACTATATAATAATTTAAATATTAAACAGAACATAATAATATGTTAATAATTTTAAAAGTAATAAAACAAAAATCATTTCGAAATTTTTTTATAAATCATAGAAAAATCAAATAAAATATATGTCAATCTTTTAAATATTTTTATGTTAGAAAAAATATCACGTGCGATGCACGTGGTAAAATACTAGTATATACAAGATTGTCTTTCTCTCTTTCTCATTTGGTGGAATATAAAAAAGGAACCCAAAATAACTACAAATATAATATTATAACAACCCCAAATTTCCAAAACATGGAAATCGCAATAAAGCAGCGGAAACAACACTAAATAAACATTTCTTTCTCAATTAAAACAAAAATCAAATCAGTCCATTTTATTGATCGCGATCAAATAAATAAAACATTGGAAACATAACTTAAACGTTTTGTTGAGCTTATTGAAATTAAAAATAAAACCAACAATTTTAAATAAAACTCATAGAAAACATGATAAATAAATCCGGAACCAGTATCATATCAAACAAAGCCATCCCCAAAATAAAAAGAGAAAGAATAACAAATGCCGGCATGTAAATCCATGCCCAACCAAACCACTGGTCACGAACCATCATCAGTTGCCAGCTTTCTTCTTCTTTTTACTTAAAAAAAATTAGTGTAGCGTCATGAGGATACGCTCAATGAGTAAAAATGTTTAAAAGAAAGTAATGCCATGAGATGTTTTTCTAAATCCCTTAAGTCCATATCGATCTCACATCACCCAACATGTTCTCTCAACTTAAGAGTTATTACTTTCCCAATGCCTTAACTCAACTAATGTTCGCGAACAAAAGTGAGTTTCCTTCCTAAAAGCACCGAATTCGTATTTCTACAATTCGATCCTTTGGGGTATTCTTCTTATGTATCCTCAAACACATAAGCGAACCTACATTGTATATTCTTTTCCATTGATCAAATGGGATGAACCTGCCCCACTAAGTGATATTATGTTGTGCACAACTATAACTATCCACTTAATGACATATTCTTCACTAAGTATGGCCCTACTTATTGCGAACCTCCAACCATATTGTTTAAGGCACCAAAACAATATGATTTAACTACAACCATCACTACCAGAATGCTTGACAAGCCTAAGTCCGGTTTCCAGCTTAGAATTACCGTTTCTACCGAAAACCGACTCTTTATGAGGCTTAACTTGGAAATTTTAATTTCTGGAAAATTAGACTCTTTCCTAACCTTAAGATGATCTAAAATCACCCAAAATACCAAGTTTGTTTTCACAAACCGATCACCCAAAGAAGATTCACTAAAAAGAGCTAAACTAGCATAAACTAGTGTGGTTTAGCTCTAATTTTAACACTATGGGTGAACTTATTTTCTAGAGAAAATTCGGCGGCGTAACGCCTAATTTATCACTCCCAAAAATAATTAACAACACCTGCAAACAATCCAGATCTCAACAGGAGTTTAATTATTAAACTAGAAAAAGGCCTAAGCTAGTTTTTCTTCCTATTGGGCACTAAACATAAAATTTCTCTTAGAAAATCAGAAACAATATGGGTCTTTAAAACCTCCAAAAAACAAATCTTAAACATCAAAAAAATTTCATAGGCATCTCCAATTTAATTGCATAACAATAAGAGACAAGGCAAACAAGTAGTATGCTTAAATTCCAACTTTTAGCACTTTTAATTTAAATTCCTGTAACATTTAGAACATCCCATAACCTCTTTAAAACATGCTTAAATGACCTCTTTGATGCCTAAAAATATAGTAAATACTTATAAAAGAAAAGAACAACAAACCATTGAATTAATTTAGTTTAAACACATCTACTCACCTTAGGTTAAAGAAAAATTTCCAAGGAATTGATCCTCTTTAATTAAGACTTCCACAACCTGAAAATAGCACCTAAAGTTCTTAAAACTTTCCCTAAAATTACCAAAACACAGTACAAACATCAAGGGAAGGCTCGGGATGGAAAACGGTGCAAAAGAAAAATAAAGCAACCCCCCTTAAGGGGCTGCTTTGCCGTCGGCAGCAACAGCCTTTGGGGCTGCTGCCGCTGCTGTCACAACGGTGGTGGCACGGCGGTCCCGATGGCCTTTTCAGTGTCCTTAAAGGTGGTATTTAGGAATAGGAGGAAGAGTTTTTTTAGAAATTTGAGAATTTGGGTTCTAGGGTTTGAAAAGGAATGAAGAATTTGAGATTCAAGTATGGTTCTTTGTTTGGTTTTTATTAAAAACAAAAAGGAATCCCTCTTGAAAACCATTAGATTAAAGATCAAGAGAAAATAAAATTCATACCTTTGAACCCTAACTTGAAGAAGCCTACTCCAACCTTAAACAATCTTCTTCCAATGAGAAACCACTAGGATACCTAAGCAATGAAGAGAAGAGGAAATATTGATCAAGGTTTTTCCATTAATCGAGATTTACGTGGATCAAGAGAAAGAAGAAGAGAAAAGAATTGTAACCTACCTGTTTCTCCTTCTCTGTACGTTCATGTTCAACTGAGGGTCTCTTTTTCTTTTCTCCTTTCTTTTCCTTTTCCTCTCTTTGCCTTTCACGTAAGCCTCTTTCTTTCTTTTTTTTTTCTTTTCCAAAGATTGACTGTTTATTTATTTAATTCTTGTAAAAGAACTAAAATTAATAAACACCTTTTCCTTCCAAAATTCCCATAATATTTAAACTTACTAAAAATTTAAAAATTACTTACTGGGAACACGGGTCGTCACAATCCACCCACCTAAAAAGGCTTTTAGTCCCCGAAAAGGGCTATTGCTCAGGAAAGAGATGGGGATAAACCTCTCGCTCCCAAGTGGCCTCCTCATGAGTCTGATTCTTCCATAGAACTTTAACCAAGTTAACAGTCTTATTTCTCAGAATCTTCTGCTCTCTAGCCAAAATCTCAACTGGATGTTCTTCAAAAGATAGATCCTCATTTAGCTGAACCGGCTCGTAGTCAATCACATGAGATGGGTCAGTAATGTACTTTCTAAGCATGGACACATGAAATACATTGTGAACCCCTGATAAGGCTGGTGGCAAAGTCAATCTATAAGCTAAAGTGTCAATCCTCTCTAACATTTCAAACGGTCCAATAAACCTCGGACTCAGTTTTCCTTTCTTTCAAAATCTCATAACTCCCTTCATCGGAGCTATCTTAAGGAATACATGATCCCCAATAGAGAACTCAAGATCTGTTCTCCTCACATCAGCATAGCTCTTTTGCCTACTCTGAGCAATCTTCATTCTTTCTCTAATCAGTTCTACTGATTTATTAGTCATCTGAACTAACTCAGGTCCCAACAATTTTCTTTCTCCAACCTCATCACCATGAATCGGAGATCTACATTTTCTACCATACAATGCCTCGAAATGTGTCATCTCAATCGTGGCTTGAAAGCTGTTATTATAAGCAAACTCAACTAGGTGTAGTTGTTCATCCCAACTACCCCCAAAGCCCAACACACAAGCACTGAGCATATCTACCAGAATCTGGTTTACTAGTTTAGTCTGTCCATCTGTCTGAGGATAGAAAGCAGTACTAAACAGTAACTTGGTACCCATGGCACTATGTAAACTCTTCCATAATTCAGACACATATCTAGTGTCTCGATCTGATACAATCTTTACTGGAACTCCATGCAATTTCACTATTTCCCTCAGATAAATCTTAGCCTAAGTTTCCACTGAATAAGTAGACTTTCCTGGCAAAAAGTGCGCAGATTTAGTCAATCTGTCCACAGTAACCCAGATAACATTATAACCCTTTTGTGTCCTCGACAATCCACAAATGTAATCCATGACAATTTCTTCCCATTTCCATTCTGGTACATTCAAAGGCTTCAAATGTCCATATGGGCTTTTTCTCAATGCTTTCACCTGTTGATATATCAAACACTTACTCACAAATTCAGTTACATCTTTCTTCATTCCAGGCCACCAATAATGTGCTTTGAGGTCACTGTACATTTTGGTGCTCCCAAGATGAATAGAAAACATAGAACTGTGGGCTTCTATCAACACTTCTTTTCTCAAAATCTCAACACTAGGCACACACAAACGATCCTTGTAAACTAAGGCACAGTCAATGGCATAGGTAAAATATCCAGGCAAACCTCTCTCTACATCACGTAAATAACCTCTGAGACCCTCATCAGTTTTCTGTGCCTCAATAATCCTCTGCCTCAACAAAGATGTTACACTCAAACTAGCCATCCTGAAAGTCATCTCAGAAGTAAGTATTTCAACCTCAGCCCTATCCATTTCCCACTGAAGTCTAGGATGTCTAATAAGCAATGCTGCACTGTGAGCTGATTTTCTACTAAGGGCATCTGCTACCATATTAGCTTTTCCAGAATGATACTGGATGTCACAATCATAATCCTTGACCAGTTCTAACCATCTGCGCTGTCTTAAGTTTAACTCCTTCTGAGTGAAGAAATATTTTAAGCTTTTGTGATCAGTGAAGATAAGGATCTTTTCTCCGTAGAGATAATGCCTCCATATCTTCAAAGCATGGATCATAGCAGCTAACTCTAAATCATGGGTGAGATAATTCTTTTCATGCCCCTTAAGTTGTCTAGAAGCATAGGCCACAACCTTGTCATGCTGCATCAGCACACATCCCAATCCTTTCTTCGAGGCATCACTATAAATAGTCAAACCACCTGAATCATTTGGAGTTATCAAAACTGAGGCTGAAACTAGTATCTTCTTGAGTTCTTCCAAACTCTTTTCGCAATCATTATTCCAGACATAAGTCACACCCTTCCTGGTTAGCTTAGTCATAGGTGAGGCAATTCTTGCAAAGTCTTGCACAAACCTTTTGTAATAACCAACTAAACCTAAGAAACTACGGATTTTGGTCACGTTAGTAGGTCGAGGCCAACTAATAAATGCTTCAATTTTAGATGGATCCACTGATATTCCCTTATTTGACACCACATGTCCCAGAAATGCAACTTTATCTAGCCAAAACTCGCATTTACTAAATTTGGCATACAACTTCTCATTTCTCAAAGTTGTCAGTACAATTCTCAAATGCTCACCATGTAACTCTCTAGTCTTAGAATATACTAAGATATCATCTATGAATACTATCACAAATGTATCCAAGTATTTCTAAAAGACAATGTGCATTAAGTCCTTAAAAGCGGCCGGAGCATTGGTCAAGCCAAAAGACATCACTATGAACTCAAAATGACCATATCTAGTCCTGAATGATGTCTTTAGTATATCCTCATTCCTGATTCTCAATTGATGATATCCTGATCGGAGATCGATCTTTGAGAAAACCATTGCTCCCTTCAGTTGGTCAAACAAATCCTCGATTCTGGGTAAAGGATATTTATTTTTTATAGTTACCTTATTCAGCTCCCGGTAATCTATACAAAGTCTCATTGATCCATCCTTTTTCTTAACAAACAACACTGGTGCCCCCCAAGGTGACACACTAGGACGAATAAACCCCAAGTCTAACAACTCTTGCAACTGGGTTTTCAATTCTTTCAGTTCAGTTGGGGCCATTCTGTAGGGTGCTTTTGACAAAGGAGCTGTCACAGGAATGACATCTATATGAAAATCTAGCTGTCTAACTGGAGGCAACCCAGGCAACTCCTCGGGGAACACATCAATAAACTCTCCCACCATAGGCACTGACTCCATACTGACCTCTTTAGCAGTGATATCTACCACATTGGCCAAATATGCCCAAGCTCCATCATCAACTAGTTTCTTACCTTGTAGTACAAATATGACTACTTGTGCTAATTTTCTGTTGGATCCCCTAAACCTGAACTCAGTCCCATCTGGACCCTTAAATTTGACTTCTCTCCTATGACAGTCTATTACAGCAAAGTTGGCTTTTAACCAATCCATTCCCAAAATCACATCAAAATCATCCATAGGTAAAACAGTAAAAGTGGCAGGCGCACACACTTTCCTAAAATGCACAAATCAACAATTTCTACCTTTCTATCTACATTCACAGTCAAACCTACTGAAGTAGATACAGATAAAACAAAATCTAATGGCAAAGTGTCTAAACCAGCATGCTCAACAAATGCAGCAGATATGAACGAATGGCTCGCTCCAGAATCAAATAAAACAAAGACACTATGGCCAAATAGAGATAAGGTACCTGTCACCACATTTTCTGCTACTTCAGCCTCTTTCTTATTGGTAGCAAAAAGTCTACCCTGCTGCACATTCTGTCTAGGCTGATTCTGCTCAACGAGCCTATCCTATTTCTTCTTACAATTAGTAGAAATATGGCCCTCCTGTTGGAAAATAAAACACTTACGAGGTAAGGTACAATTGCCCCAATGCCTCTGCTTATAGTTTCTACATTCGGGTTTCTGCTTCTGCCGATTTCCCCCTTGAAACTGTCTGTTACTCTGATTGAACTGACGGTTTTGCTGAAACTGATTTTTACTGGTTCCTTGAATACTCAATTTCTGACTCTGTTCAGCTTCAACTTTCCTTTTCTGACCCACAACTGGTTCAACAGTTTCTTTCACAACTGCTTTGCCCCTACTTTTAGGGGTCGAGGCAATTGCCTTTTTCAAAGCTGCAGCATAGTTAACTGGCTCAATAGCCTCAAGCAGTCCCCTCAGGTCATCATCTAATGCCATCATGAACCTTTGCAATCTCAGTTCAGGGGTAGCCACCTGATACCTAGCAAACATCGAAAGTCTATCGAATTCCCTCTCAAAATCTAGAACAGACCTTCCATTTTGCCTCAGGATAGGAATTCAACCTCCTTTGTATTTCTTACTCTCTGTGAGTAATATTTGTCATTAAACAGCTCGACAAACTTCTCCCAGGTCACATTGTCTTCCTCAGTCTAAACAACTGTCTCCCACCAATACAGCGCAGCATCAACCAAGCTGTAAGTACCACAATGTACCTTCAGATGGGCAGGGAAATTCACAAACCTTAAAGCTCGCTGAACCTGAGGCATCAAATACACCTAATAATCATTAATTAACCGAAAATCGAACAAACGGAAATTAAATGCTTAAAACGATGAAAAACCCGGAATTAATCCATAAGGGGTCCACGACCAAACAAGGAAGAGAGGGCTTGGGTTCAGTTTTTCAGCTTTTATACACTTTAGAGGTGTTTCGGTTTGATTTCGGATACTTTGGAAACCGAGATATCAATGGGTATCCGTATTTTAGGGTTTTACATAATAATCGATTTCCGAAAAATTAAGTAGAACGCAAAATCATAGCAAACTAAACACCCTAGCCATGGCCAAGTGAGAGAAATTAACACGGGACAGGTTTTCGACTCAAACTCGACTTTAGGGTTTTGGAAAGTTTCTAAAATTGCATAAAATGACTTCCTCGATTGAAATCTTCAAGCTTCGGTGTGTGAATTTGAAGATTTCAATCTCAACCTCCATTAAAACACTATTCAAAGCTTGAATTTAGAAACTTTGTCATACCTTGGGGCTTGTAGAAAATTGATGAAAACCTCGATTGCTAGATTAGAATCGATCCTCGGGATGAGAGCTTTTCAACGGAACTGAAATTACGTCGATCCACCGAGTAAATATGAAAAGCAGAGAGAGAGAGGGGGGGGGGAGGGTGATTACGCCCAAAATGTGCAAACGCTAAGCGGTTGTTGTAGTGTAGATTGGGCGGTCGTGTCCACGGAGAGGTGATGATCAAACAAGAATTTAAGTAGAAGAAATTTAGAAAAAAGAGAGAAGGGTTGAGAATTTTGGTTTTGGATTTTGTGAAAATTAATGATAAAAATAAATGAATAATGGAATTGGTTAAGTGTAAGAATCCTTTTATGTTTTACAAATTTAAATAGAATTTTGATTCATATAACTCAATTGAAAATTTCACATCCCAAATAATCAATCGGAAAATTTAGAAATAAAACACAAAAATTAATTTCAAATGTATTTAAGTAAATCAATTTCTCAAATTAAGAACATATTATTTATTTTATAAAAATCCAAGATCGACAATATAACAAGTCATAATGCAGTAAAAGATTTTTTATAAAATAAAGAAATCATCAATAAAATTATATTGTAAAAATCCCACATAAAAAGAGCATGACTAGATTTATATGAAATTAAACACTACAATAATATTAACAATAAAATTAAGAAAAAGATGGAGAAATTGAAATTACTTAAAATTAAAAATTACTTGAACAAAGTTGAATCAAAACTCTAAATAAAAATGCATTACATAAAATTCATCTTAAACTTAACCAAAATAAACTTAGCCTAATTTGCAAAACATTTTCACAAATTCTAAAAAGAAAGTATGAAAATGTTAGCAAAAATTATAGAGAAAAATAAAGAGAAAAACTAAAATTGTAAAGAAAAATGGGAAGAAGAGAGGTTGTGATTTTCGGAGTGCCTAAGGTCCTATTTATACAAGTTTGGGGACCAAAAAGTAACTCCTAAATTAAAAATAAAACTGAAAATTAAATAAGAAAATAAATGGGAGTTAATTGAAAATAGGAGTAAATGGGGGAGAGAGAATGGAGGTTATGGGAATTTGAAATCTAATGGTGAAAAGCAAATGGGGCCCACGGTCAGGAATTCAAAAAGGATGAGAGAGAACTGCCACGTGGCGATCGCTGGTTCGCTGGCTTCTTTTCCCTTTTTTTTAATTTCTTCTACAGCGCCACGTGTTCATTTCCGGTTGGCTGGAGCGGTGAAGATCCGGTGCGGCGGCGTTCTACGGTAAGCTCATTTATGAAGACTAATCAATGTCCGCCAAGTGTCAAAATCTGGGAATTTAATATTTAAAGCACTTTTCCATGCTTTTTCAATTGATTTTCTTCTCCAATTTAATTTCAACTTCCACCAAAAGTGATATTTTACCTACAAAAATTAATAAATCAAATTAAAACCTAATATCTTCATACTTCAAAATATTCAATTAAATCAATGAAAATATTAAATATTAAATTAATTTATTTTACAATTAAGCACATTTTAAGTGTATTTTCACACATTAATCAGAGGGGTTTCCGCCTTGAGCAAGGAGGAAGAAAAGAAAATGAAGCAATGTTGACCTTGGTTGACTATTTAAAGAAGGAGATGAATAGTTAAATGAGATATTTTTTTAAGAAATTGAAAAATGACGGTTACGTCCTTTTTAAATGATTTAGTTTTAAAACGAAAACCGAAGATATTAAATTAATCTAAAGGTGATTAATAATTATTAATTGGCCCGTTAATAATTATTAATACAACCGAAACTAATTTAAAGTAGTAAAAGGGTTAAAAAAGATTTTCGAATGAAAATAACTACTAAAATTGAATTTACTAAGTTTAAACTAAACTTAAATACTTTATTTAAAAAAAAATTTACCTTAAAAAGTAACGGGACGTTGCATAAGTGCATTTGAGAAAAGTGAAGATGTATGTAATATACATGTCACTTAATCTGCAAATAAAAAAATGAAAGAGTGTTATTGATTACACAATATTTAATATACAATAAATACTTAATATGCAAACAGACAAAAATAAGTGTATGTTTACGTATAGTAAGTATATTATGTAATGTACGACTAAGAAAAAAAAGAACATAAAAGAAGGGGTGTGTACATCAATCACTCGTTATTTTCGTATATTGTGTATATTAAAGAATGTACATTTAGTAAACAATATAGTGGACTGAAAAAAATAGACAATTATGTATATTATGTATATTACAGAACTATACATTTAAAAAAACAGTTATGATGAAAGAGGGTATCCGTTCATCCTTTCAACACTTATGTATATTACATATATTACATAAAAAAATAAAATGAGAGAGGGAGATAGTTGCACGTAAAAAGAGGGGAGGGAAAAGTAAAGAGGTGAGAGATATGATTTGGGAAATGGTGTTTTTGTATTTTTACAATTATATTACAGAATGAACATAAAAGAAAGGGAGTGTACATCAAGATATTCACATACTTTTGTATAATGCGTATATTTCGTATACTACGTGTATTACAGACTGTATATGAAGAAAAACACATAGTTATGTATAACACGTATATTACAAGATATATATTTAAACAGACCACATAAAAAGTATATTGTGTATATTACAGACTGTATATAAAGCAAAACAGAAACAGAACGAGAAACAAAAAATAGTTATGTATATTACATATATTACAAAAATAACGTATATTGCATATATTACATGTATCGTAGAAAACGGTATTAAGAATTACATATATTACATAAAACAATAAATGACATAAATGAGAAAAGCAAATATAAAAAAATAATAATACCTTACGTATATTGTATATTGTGTATATTATAGACCAAGAAAAAGTGTATATTACGTATGCGGCAGACCACAAAAAAGTGAAATATTCAGAAAACTCAAGAAATGTGGAGGAAAATAAATTTAACAATAAAAAGAAACAAGCCTTTTGTCAAAATCTTCAAGATCCGCAAGATCTAAGTTTTGTGAGAGAACAAATGGATAAAATGTAAGAACAAAAAATGTATAACATGGTTTATAAAAAAAAAAGGGAAATGAAAAGAAATGAAAAGAAAAAATGAGTAGATTCATAAAATCTAAAAAAAATGTGATAAGGAGTTTGTAGAAGATGAAAATGATGGATTTTATAAAAAATGTATCCATGAGAACGAGAAAGAGAAAGATGAAATGGTGGATTTTTGTAAGAAGAAAAAAATGAACAAATGGAGAGGGAACAAATTTGAGATATGAAAAAAATAAGGGAGAGAAAATGAGAGAGAATATAATATAATCTATGGGTGGGGAAAAATTGGGGGAAATTTTGGGGGGAAAATATTTGTTTTAAAATAATTTGAAAAAAAAGAGAAATGTAAGAGAAAAGAAAAAGAGAGAGAGAGAGAGAGAGAGAGAGAGAGAGATTCTGTACGTAGGAAGGAAAAGAGAGAAAGAAAGAGGAAAGAGAGGGTGATTTGATGGCTAGGGGCAAACTAGTATTTTTGTATAAAGTAGTGACTATTAATTAACTAAATAAAAAAGGTGGCTATTGATGAAAAGTTGAGGTAAAATAGTGTCATTTTTATTTTTTTTCCCTTCTAATTTTTATAATTTATAGTTGAAAAAATATTTTTTTTGTTGTAGCCACGTATTTTTGTCCGGGATATAACATTATTATTCTTAACATTAATAAAGAAATCAAATTATTATTTTTTAATTTACATTAATAATGTCTAATCCTTTTAAAATAAAAAATAATTATTAAGAAAAAAGAGAGGGTAGTAGATTGGTTTACCCATTGGTACAAAAAGAATAAATTCAAAATTTAAGTTCATTCAATGGATAATAGGAGGCTACTCACATTAAAGGAATGTGTTTTCCTTTTGTCCAACAGATTTTAGCTTAAATCTTTAGGTATACAAAAAAGGAAAGAGTTTGGGTCTTTAAATATGACCATTTTTCTTACCATCGAAGGAGGAAGAAAAAAGAATAGAGTCTTTTTTTTAAAATAATAATAATAATAATAAGAGAGAAAATCCTTGCTTAAATCTGATTTTGTTTTCATTTTTGTTGTTTCCTTCTTTTTTTAACTAATCTTTATTTGCGCTCAGAGATTTTAAACAATCTGTGAGTTCAAAGATTGAGGTTAAAAAGAGCTCCAGTTTGTTCATCCATTGAGGCTTCAATACAAGGTAGAAAAAAAAATCTATGACACTAGTTATTGTATAAAAACACTATATGCTCACCCGTTTTTATCATCCCTAACCCACTTTTTTTTTTTTTTTTATCTTTTCATTATTATTTTCGTTTCATTTATTATTCTTTACATTTCCTTTTTTTTTTCTTTCATCTTCAGCTCGATTAAAAAGTTTAAAAGTTGTTTCTTTTCTATTTCGGGGTAAATAAAACAGATTAGAGAAAGATAGGTAAAAGAAATTTTTGTTTGAACTCCGATTTGAATGATTCAAGATGTTTTAGATTCCTCGTTTCGAGCTCTACATAATAGTCACTAAAAAACTTAGAAATCATTATTATATAAAAGAGTTATCATCATCAATATATTAGATCGGGTTGAAGACGTAAACAAATTTTTTATTGATAATGTAGATTTTTTTTTGTCTATATATAAGAAGTCAGAATCTGTTTTATTTATTCTTTCTTTCTTTCTTTATTATTATTTTTTTACATGTTTTGTTACTGTTACCCTATTATTATTATTATTTTTCTTTATTTTATTTTATTATATATTTATTTACTTTCTTTTGCATTGTTACTGTATTTTTGTTTTCTTTTTTTTTTTTAAGTTTTTTTAATGATTGTTATTATTATTTATTTACTATTAAATATAATCAACAGTTTCATTATATATCATGTTTGAGCATGTAGTAACTTTATCAATAATAATTTGTTGGTAGTTTTTTTTATTGTTCTTTCTATTATTATTCTTATTATCACTATCATTTTTACTACTATTATTGTTGTTGTTATTATTTATTATCTATTTTCTTTATTATTATTATTATTACTATTATTTTTGTAAATTTTCAAAACATTAATTATTTTTATAATAGAAAAAACTTGGCTGCACCGAACCAATTGGGTGCAACCATGTGTCTCTTTTTTTTTTATAAAAAAGAAACAGAGAATTTTTGTTTTTTTTAACACTTCATCCGTGATTTGTTCAGCCAAGTCTTTCCCCTTTAAAAATATCTATTCAAATGAAACCATCAAATGAAATTTCTCTTAAAAAAAATACAAAATACCTCTATCTTTTTTATTAATCTAGTGCGGTATTTTTTTTTCAAAATGATTAAGTTTGTTTGATTTGTAATTTTTATAATTTATAGTTGAAAAAAAATATTTTTTAATATATCATTTTGTCAAAATTTCAAAAAGATTAAAAAGTAGTTTTTAAAACTCTACTTTTTTTTTATATTTTTAAAATTTAACTAATATTTCAAAAAATAATTTAGAAAATAGACGGTAATTAAAAAGACATTGTAACCAAGGAAGTAAAAGTCGCCGATATCGGCGACATTGTCGCCGACTTGTCGCCGGAGAAGGGAGGAGATAAGTCGACGGGGGGCAAACTAATTTCTTATACGAAATCGGCGACTTGTCCTCGATATCGTCGACTTCACGTTGTCCAGCGACTTGTCCAATCAGTTGTCGGGTTGTTATCGGGTCAAGGTTATCAAAAACGTACGATTCGCGATTCGAATCGTGGTTTTGAATCGTAAATAAGAGGAATCGTTCGATTCATAATATGAATCGAACGATTCGTTCTCCGTTTCGTTTTTCCGTTTCAAAAGATGAGGGAAATCAATTGATTTATTACCTACCTCACTTGCAGATTCAGATTAGGGAGATAACGAATAGTCGAATTCATTGAAGCGTGGAGCTGTGCTGCTTGTTGGAACTTGGAAATGAGAAGGCTGAGACGAAGAGTCTTGTTGCTGTTTGGACTTTGGAGAATGAGATAACGAAGAAGACGAAGAGGCGAGCGGTGGAAGACTAATTGCTATAGCCTTTTTTGTTTATTTTTTTAATATTTGTTTAGTATTTTGCTTCCTGGCAGGCATCAACCACGTGAGTCGGCGTTTTTTTCTTTTTTCAATTTTGTAATTAATTTTTTTTGTCAATTTACCTTTAGTTTTTTAATAATTTGTTTTTTTCTTTTATTGTTATTGTTCACAATTTACCTTTAGTCATTGAAATTAATTAGAATTGAGTTATAAATGTTTATTTTAATAATTTTGTGTTTTTGTTTGAAGTTAATTAATATTATTTCTTATTTATAAGAATATTAAAGTTATTTATCCATATTTCACACATATATTTTTTTATATATATAATATTTAATTAATAATAAATAAATATAAATTGAATCTTACGATTCACGATTCGATACGATTCACGATCCAAATTTTTAACAAAACGATTCACGATTTAATATCCTTGATCGTGGTTTTGAATCGTAGATCAGAGGAATCGTTCGATCTCCAATTCGTTTTTCCGTTTCAAAAAGATGAGGGAAATCATTGATAGATGAGACTTCAATGGCAAACGAGGAGTTTGAAATATGAAGAAGAGGAGTTGGAAATGAAGCAATGAAATATGAAGAAGAGGAGTTTGAAAGCAATCCCAATGGCAGACGAGGCGGTGCAAGGAGAGGGAGATAGATGAGACTTCAATTGCATTTAATTTATATTTGCTGTCAATTGTACTTACGTGCCAGCATGCCAACCATCCACATTTTTTTTTAATATAAGGGAAGGGTTAGGTAGGTTTATTTAAATGAATGGTTGTGTGCCAGCCAAACCACAATGTTTATTTTTGTAATTTTGTCATTTTGTTTGAATTTAATTAATGCTATTACCCTTTTTTGGAATTTAATTAATGATATTTCTTATTTATTTTGAAGTCATCGTTGTAATAAAAATGTTTAATGTGATGTGAACGTTCGATACATTTTCTCCAATTTTTCATAACTTGACAAATTTCATGCACTTATAGGTGTATATTGTCATTATATGGTAGATTATGACTTAAATATCCTACTGTGAAAGTTTCATTTATGAAGTCCAAAAATTAATATAAGTTTCCATCGTTTCCGTGATTTTTATGGGAATATCCGTCGACATCGACAACTCCGTCGACAAGTCCGTATATTTGAACCTCGACATCTTGACCGACATCGACTTTTACTTCCTTGATTGTAACTAAAGATAATAATTATTTTTTTAAAAAAAAGTTGATTATCAAATGGGTAGGTGGAATTGTCTAAATTCTGTTCTTGTTGAATCCAGGTAACGTAAAAGACAAATGAAAAGCTAAAGTTGAAAAAAGAAAGAAACACACTCATCGAAGTAAGTAATGCCAAAACAATTAAATTTAAGAGTAAATGGTTAAAAAAGGATAAGTACCTTTCCAATCTAACTTCTGCATAAATATTACCTCTACAATTATTTTTTAAATTATAAATTTACATTTTAAAAATATTATATGTTTTGACTTCAGAGTCAACTGTTTGTTTAATAAACTAAATGAAAAAACTAATATGTACATGGATATTATTAACGGGTTAAATATAATATTTTAGATGGATATAAATTGAGAAATTTCCACATATGATCATTTTTTTTATCAGTAATTTTAAAAGTAACAAATGTTTTGAAATATTTTTATCAATAATTTTATTTTTTTAAAGATATTTTTTTTGTAGTTTTATTTTTTTAGATATTATTTTATTTTATCCTTCTCTTTCATACAAGATTTTTAATTTTCTTTATTAAATTTTCCAGCAGAATTATCTATAATTCATCTTGATGGAATCTTTATCCTCATCCTTCTTTAAAAAGTTAGTTACGAATATGTTTTTTACCAAACTAATTAACACTCCCTTCATATCCATATTCTCCTTCTCCTCTTTGTTTCACATTGTAGCCAATATTTGACTGGTGATTCACTGATTTTCTTACTCCTGTAAGAAACCAAGTTCACACTGGTATGTATTTATTATTCAGTTTTGGTAGGTGGTTTCCTTTTTTAAGAACTAAATAATTAACTTCTTTTCCCAAAACAGATCTTTGCTGGGCTTTTTCCATTTCTTCTTCTATCGACGCAGTACATCAGGGTCGGCTCAAGCTATAGGCGAAGTAGGCGATCGCCTAAGGCCCCAGATTTTAGAAGGCCTTATTTTTTTATATATATAATACATATGTAAAATATTTTGCGATAATTCTAAATTATTATACACTTATAATTTCATAATATAAAATAATCTAAATAATATTAAACTCTTTTTTATTAATAACATTAACGGCTTCTTGGAGGAAAAAAAACATTAAAGACACGTTTAAATTAGGGAAAAATATATATTTAGCCACTTTTCTTATGGTCATAAAGGTTTATAGCCACCATTAAAAAAATAAAGGGTTTCAGCCACATTTTGTGTTTTCAATGTATATGTCTGGTTTTTTTTTTTTTTCCTTTTTTACCCTTTTTATTTTCAATTAATTTGTTTGGCACATTTAATGTAATTTTATATTAACAGAAGCATTTATTGCATTTTTTCCTTTTTAATGTTTATTTTTATTATTTTGTCAGATTTTTACTTTCTCTAGAAGTCTCTTCCCCTTCAATTTTTTATCTTCTCTCTTTAATTTCAAAAAACAAATCTTTTATCTCTCCATTCTCTTGCGTTTTCAGATTTTCTTAAAAAAAAAAAATTGTTCAATAATCTCTCCCAAATTCTTTTCATATTTCTTTAGTTGTTCCAAATCCATATTGATCTTAAATCTCTCTATTCTCTTAAATTTTCAGATTTCCCTTCTTTTTATTTTTTCAAGAATGTCTACTAATTTTTTTTTTCCATATTTCTTCAATTGTTTGAAATCAATATTGATATTAAGGTAAGTTTTTTTTTTCAAAAATCATATAAGTTTCAGTTCTTTTTTTTTTTCAAGAACACTAGAAAAACTAGTAAAATAGAAATTTTCTTCTAAAAAACCATAGATTTCTGGGAATTCATTTGAGTTTCCCCCATATTTATTCAAATTTCTTCATATTGAATGAGTTTTCTTTTAAGTAACGATGTTTATTTTTTTTCCTCGTATTTTTATCCTCTTTTCACCATCAATGGAGTTGTTTATTCTTAACATTCTTAGGTTTTATCTGATTTTTGAGAAGTTCTGAATATTCATAACAATGGTTATGAATCAATAAGTAATGTTCATCTTTTAGACGAATAATGTGACATGTCTAATAGTATCGTACATGAAGACATCCATATGGAAGATATACCAGAGAATCCTAAAGCAAATAGCTTGTCTAAATATGAAGACGTTAGCGAAGAAATAGAATATTAGTTGTTTTGTCATGAAGTATATGAAAACATTCATATGGGGAATATACCAGACGTTGTGAATGAAGGATGTGTGTCCGAGTATGATGAATGTTGTTGATGACATTCATGTATATGATTGTATTGATATACAACATAGATGAAATATAACATACAGTCCGGATGTAGTTACCGATGTAGCTATGGTGGATAAAAGTGCACATGTCGTATATGAAAACTCTCGTATACGGGATATTTTACATATACAAGTAATAAAATATAATAGAGTAGACGAAGTTTTAGATTCTCCCCAATCCCCAAGTTCATTTGAAGATTTATTCGTATATACTATATATGGTGTATAGTTATGTTTAATATACAATATTGTTTAAAATATAAACCATCACATTCTCACTTTCAATACAAGTAACAGTAAACATACACAATCAGAGTAATTAGATTGTAATTGAAATCCTGAAATAAATTCCAAACCAAAATCATGACCAGAAAATTCAGAATTCAAAACAAAAAACATGTAGTTTATGGCATCTAATAATTGTATCTTTTCCAAACACATAACAATAATTCAAGCTATTTCGTATTTTTCAATTTTTTCATTTTCTGAGTTATGTTAAGGTTGAAATCAGGTACCTCATTTTTCTCGCTCCCATCAGGTACTTCATCATTCTGAAAATTGGCACGTTCATTATAGAATACATTGTATATGTTGTACAAATAAAAATGTATACGTATAATATATATACAAGAGCTTCTTACCATTGGTCACTGGTAGATTCATGAATTGGACAATGAATGAGCTATACATCATTTTGTGTTGTCGTTGGGTCAGCTTTAATTTTATCATCCATAACGGTTTAATTTTGTACCAAATGTTAACCCTTTGGTCAATCACCCAAGTCTCTCTAGGATGCATAAACTCAGGACCCTACAAGTGTGTCATAAATATTACACAATTTGTACGAGAAATATATTATAACAGAGCATTGGACATTTACATGTTTTTTCACAAGGTTAATACTTGATTCGTTATGATTAACAGTATACATAGCATATACAAGACAACAAACATAATATAACATAATTCAACTCTGATGGAAATTTTTAAGGAATAGTCATTACAAGGTCGTTCAAATTTTTCGATATAATTAACATTATACAAATCGTATATATGACAAAGGGAATAACTTAACAGTATATAGATCGTATATGAATAACAGTATATATTTCATATACAGATTAACGAGTATAAAATTAATCATGATCATTACATGACTGTTCAAATATTAACCTTATGAATCTTCTCGACATTCTTCTGTTTGATGCTCTATTAGCCTTTTCCTTCCCAGGAGTTGTCTTTTCCCTCAATCCCTAATTTTTAAAAAATACCCAATATACGTTTTTATTATTTAAATCGCATAGATCTAACATATTTAGCCTAAGAAATCATGAACGAAAAGGAACGACGGTGTTCAAACCTTTTTTTCTGGTATTTATTTCTCCAATATCCATGGTTGCCATTGATTCTTGTTCATTCTCTTGGGTATCTTCAAGATCTTCATCAAACGAAGGTAGTTGTTCTTCATCGGTTGCCATTGTAGTCTATTTTTCCTTTGATTTTGCAAAAAATGGATCAATGAAATTTTTTGATTTTGATTTCTGAATCTGGGAGTGAATAGAAGAGGGAAAAAGAGAGTAATGGAGGGAAAGTTAATTGTAGACTAAAATTGAAAAGGAATAGGAAGGGACACACATTTCCAATTATAAATTCTCATTATTACAACCCCATAATTTCAGCTGCATGTCTCTTGATTACCGCGCCCTGATGTATTAGCCAAATTTTTTTGTGTAACCTTGCAAGGCTATATTTATCTTTGCATCTATCAAATTTTCTCTCTGGTGGCTACAAACCCTTATTTTCAGGATAGTGAATATAAAGCTTTATTAGTAGTGTTGAAGTGGCTATTAATATAGATAACCCTTTAAATTAAATGATTTAAATATAAATAAGCCTCCTTTTCCTTGAGTAATTCAAAAGAAAAACTTCAAATTGTCAATTCTCACCATAAATGTAAGTATTAACCACTTATTTAGAAAATTGAAATCTTATTTACTAGCCCTTTTCATCTTCTCATTAATTTATTTATAATTGTCTTTGTTGTGAGTTTGAGATCTATTCATCATACCATTCACAATTCTAAATCACAATTGTAATTTGAGAGTTCAATTAAAAAAATAATCTTGGCATTTGTTCGACACTTAAACAAACTTAAGACTTCCATATCTATTGTCATTCTCTTCTCATTTCTATAGTAGCATTGGTGAACTTTAAAAACCCAGGTTTTTTGTTCTTTTTTTAGCATATTTTATTCCATACAATATTATTTGTCTTTCACTTCTTTCATTTTATCATTGATTTTGATATGTTGACTAGAAAATATGAATCAGGATATGAAAAACTTAAGAAGAAAAAAAGAATAGAGAAATCGATTCAATTTCAAAAAGGTTCTCTTGATAAATTTGTTATAGGTAGTAAAAGTAGTAATAATGATGAAATAATAGAATCAATAGATGAGGTAAAAGAAAAAGAAAAAATAGATGATAATGAAGTTGAAATATCTCTAAATTTCTGTTCGATATAATTTTTTAAAAGTCATTTAATGATGAGATATAATTTAAAAAGAATATTGTATCAATCTTTGAACATATACTTCATCGTGATGCATCTTCTGATATTGATGGTTTAGATTTATTTTTGAACTTAAAGTATTAAGAGAAGTGTTGCAAGACGCAATTGATTGCCCGGTTAAAATATTAGGTTATATAGAAAGTAAATTATTTTCCTAATGCATCTATCACTTATAGAATAAATATTATTGAAAATACCGGTAACAGTTGCTTCTATTCAAAGAAGTTTTTCTAAACTTAAATTAATAAAATCATATTTAATATCAACTATATAACAAGAAAGATTAAATGGATTGATAATTTTTTCTATTGAAAAGGATATTTTGATGAATTTAATTAAAAAAAATTGCATCTCAAAAGGTAAGAAAAATAAGATTTGTATAAGATATTAATTCTATATTAAATGAAAAAAAAGAAAAAGAAAATATAAAGGCCTCATTTTAAATTTTGCTTAACTAGACCTCGAATAACCTTGAGTCGCCCCGGAGTCCAATTATCACTCACCCCTGAAGCCTACGATAAAACATGTGGAAAATCGGTGTTGGTGATCGAAGTTTCGTTTATAAAGCGAAATGAAAAAAATCGGTGCGGTTCAACTTCATGAACGTGGTTATATTCATCGTGATCTTAAACAAAGCAATATTTTTTCATGGATTCCAAGATATCGGAAGAATTTAACATTGATGGGAATTACCAGTTCAAGAACAATGCTTTTGTGTGATAAGTAAGTTTACTTGTTCAATTTAATTTTGAGGGTTCTATCAACCCAACTCAAAAGTTCGGGTTGATCATGAAACCAACCCAAATTTCAATTATAACCCAACCTAATCCGACCCTCAAATTTCGGGATGGGGTGGATTCGCCATCGGGTTGGCTTATTGTATTTAAATTAGTACTTTTTATAATTGAATTTATTCATTTTGAAATTCATAAATTTAAAATTATTATATATAAAATAGTAAAAAATTCATTAATGTTAAAATCATATATAAAGTAATATTTAACCATTTTTTGAGCAATAAATATCTCTTAATAATTAGAACAAATATATATTTTTATTTTTTTAGTTATTAAATATAGTTTCGGGTTGGGTTATCAATTTTAAAATCCAACCCGAGACTCAACCTAAAATTTTAGGTTGCGAACAAATCAAACCAATCCAATAGAACCCAACAATAAAATGAAACCAACCCAACCGGGTTAGGTTGGGTAGCCGGGATAGTACTAGTAGTGGCCCAGTTGGTTTGGACCAGGGCCGGTTCTAAGACAACGAGGGCCCAGTGCGAAAATATTATTTTCGGCCCACTATCATATATATTTTACTATAAAAAAATCATAAAAATATTTTCTTTAAAATCTAAAAAATATAATTTAAACCCTATTTTTTATTTTTTAAAATATTTGTTTAGATTTGAAATTTTATAAGTGGAAAAATTAAAAAGAAATAAATGTTTTAAGCATGTTTAAAATTTAAATGTACTAAGTTGATTATTATAATCGAAACAAATTAGAGTTAAAATTTTATTTTAAAAAAAGTATTTAGTATGATAGATTTTTAAAAATAATAATAAAAAAAAAACAAAGGTAAAATCTTATAAATCTTTATAATTGGAAAAAAAAAAAAAAAAGAAGCAAATTCTAGCGTATACAGGATTTGAATAATCTCTAAAAATATAATTTAAATCCTATTTTTTATTTTTTAAAACATTAATTTAGATTTGAAATTTTATAAGTGGAAAGATTTAAAAGAAAGAAATACTTTAAACATGTTTAAAATTTAAATGTACTAAGTTGATTATTATAATCGAAACAAGAATTCTTGAATCAAATCGTCACAAGGGAGTTCTTTTTATTTGTGTTTTTTGATTTATATTTGTGACTTTTTCACGGCGAGGCGCCGTGAGTTTTTATCTGTTAGAGGTTTCTCACGTTAATCACTTTATCGTGTTGATCTCTTTTCCACGTATGAATCCCCGATTTATGCATCTGTTTTAATTGGATTAAATTTTGGAGGCGTATTCAGGCATCTTCCAAGGTTTCAAGAGATCTTGATCCCTAATTCAGTTCTTGGATAGTATATATATATATATGGGGAATGACATGCTATATGGGTTAGAATATTATGAATAAAAGAATATGGCTCTTCTTATTTCTATCTGATCGCTAAATCCTTTTTTTTTCCCATTCCCTCATTCTCACTCACTCACAAGATAGTTCCTTCCCGCTCTCTTCTCTATAAAAAAAAAGGAAGCCATAGATTCAATTTTAGAAGCCCTTCTTTCTCGATTAAGCTCTGGGGATTTTACTCCTCTCCGATCATTACTCAGCGTTTTGTCCGATCTATCTGTAAGTTGTTCTTTTTTTTTTATATATGCTTCGCCTAAATCGTATCACTGCTGCTTGTTTTTTTCGATCTTGTAATTCTCTATATTGTAATTGTTAGTTTTGTTTCTACAATTAGGTTATTTCTCAATGAGACTACTCGATTGATTTGTTATTTCAATGCATACAGGTGAAATATGGAGCCTATTATCGAAAACGAAATAATGTCGGAGGTTCTTTCGAATGCACTGTCAAATGATACCAATGTGAGGAATCAGGCGGAACAACGTTTAAAACAATTCGAAGAGTGAAACCTTCCTAGTTTCTTGTTTGCTCTCTCTTGTCAACTAGCAATTGTTCAGCGGCCTGTTTCGACACGTATGTTAACAGGTTTGATACTTAAGAATGCCTTGGATGCCAAGGACAAACATAGAAAATCTGAGCTTGTTCACAGATGGTTATCACTCGACAGCACGGTGAAGACCCAGATCAAGACTAAATTGTTGAATACATTGTATTGTGTTTAACAAGAAAAATTATAGTGTTTAACAAGTTTAGGAATCGTAAATATATGCTTTTATTTGATATACTACAATAGATTTTTGTACTGAGTTCGATAAATTTATATTATCAATATTGTATTGTACTATTTTTAATTAAATATAAATATTGTTAAACTTGAAATACCAAAAGATAAAAGTATAACAAATGAAACTTTATCTATATAAACAAAATGTTATCAATTACATCAAAAGGCTAACAAATGAAACATAAATTAAAGTCATTGGATCTCTTGCAAAATGTATGTATAATACATCAAAATACAATTCATTGTTTAAGTGCACTTATTATGATCAACTTTGTACATCGACCACATTTAAACTATCTCTTTGACTTTTTAGAAGATGCTTTGGATGCCCAACCAATCACAAGAACTCTGTATTGAAATTAAAAAAAGGTATTATAGTTTATTGATCTACAATAAAAATAAATGAAAAAAATGAAAATACATGCTTACTATGTTAGTTCAATAATTGATCAAAGTATAATAACAAAAGATAAAAATAAAAACTAAAGAGAGAAGCATACTATTTTAGTTCAATAAATTATTGAAGATAATATCCAAAGAAAAGCTAAAGAAACTCAAGAAATATACATTCTGTTTTAGTTCAATAATTTATTGAATTACATTAGTGAACTTAAAAATAATGAAATATGCATTCAGTTTTATTTGAACTTCAATAACTGAAGATAAATCCTACAAAACTGGTAAAATATGCATTATGTTCTAGTACAATAGTTTATTGAACTACATGAACTGATGGTAAATCCTACAAAATTGAAGAAATATGCATTTTGTTTTAGTTCAATAATTTATTGAACTACATGAATAAACTTAAAACTATGAAATATGCATTCTTTTTTAGTTCAATAATATATTGAACTACAATACTGAAGGTAAATCCAACAAAACTGAATGAATGTAAATTATATTTTAGTTCAATAATTTATTGAACTACATAGTAAACTTAAAAACTATGAAATATGCATTATGTTTAAGTTCAATAATGTATTGAACTACAAACTTAAGGTAAACCTAAAACCTTTAAAATAAGCACTCTATTTTAGTTCAATAATTTACTGAACTACAATTGAATTGTTTAATTAATAAAAAGATAAAGCTTATTAAACAAGTAGGTTCAATTAATCATTAAATTAAGAAGACAACAAGTTTAGAGAAGAAACAAAAATCTGAAGAAAAAAAAATATATTGTTGAACTAAAAACAGTGAGTCTAAATTAAACATTATTTTAGTTCAATAATTAATTGAACTAAAACTAAATTGTCTAATTAATAAAAAGAAAAAGCTTATTAAACAAGTAGGTTCAATTAATCATTGAATTAAGAAGATAACGAGTTAAGAGAAGAAATGAAAACTAGAAAAAGCAAAAGCATTGTTTTAGTTCAATAATTTATTGAATTATAGTGAGTCAAAATTAAACACTGTTTTAGTTCAATAATTAATTGAACTAAAACTGAAATGTAATTCAAAAAATTATTGAACTAAAAAAGACAATAAAAGATGGGAAGAAAAGAGGAAAAAACATATGGGTTGACTCAAGAAAACTATTAAGCTTAACATAAACATCAATTCTTTTGTGGTTTGTTATATTAAACTTAGTTATAAAAATATAAAAAAAAAACATCAGGCAATATAAGATGGAAAAAAAATCACTATTATAAATCAAATAATTATCGAACCAAAACACAAAGAAAGAAATCATTTTAACAAATCATTCAAATATTATAAACAAGCAAATAGATGGAGTTGCATGGAGAATTCTTGTAAATTGGAGATGATATTCAAACAAGAAAAGGATGAACAATTGAAAAACAAGCAAAAAAGATGATGATGTAATTTGAACAAAATCATTGAAAATTGACCTTAACAACCTCAGCAAAAAACTTTTATTCATGAAAAGATAAAAATGAAAAAAAGAAAATAAAAACCTAGAAGTGCAATAAACAAATCTACTTGTTTTATTGAAAAAAAAATTACAAGCTTTAGATTTGGAGGAAGAAATCGCAAGTTTCAAATATGGAGAAATAAATTGCAACTTCATGGATGGAGGAAGAAATTACAAGCTTCAAAAGATTTGAAGAATGGAGGAGAGAGCCGATGGCAAACCTTAGTAATATCTGGTGAATAAGACGAGAGTGAAAATGGAATAAAGGAACAGGTAGAAATCGAGTTGCACGCGTGTGAAGAGCAAATATGCTATTTGAGTAAATTGACAAAAGTACATATACAAAAGTAATAAAGAGTGAAAAATATGCTATTGCAGACAAATCCTTAATTAAGTGAATGAGCTTGTTTAAGTTTTATTTATAATGGACAATTAATTTTTGTAATGACATCTATATGACGTTAATAGTGTCTCAAAAAAATTCGTTTGGTATAATTATTAATTCTAATTTCTAAAATTTCACTTCCTAATTTGACTGGTGAGTTGGAAATAAGATTGATATATTTTATTTTGTTTATAATAGAAAAAAGAGAAGGGAGTTTTGAGAAAACTGATGGAAGAAACCCGATATGATCACTTCGAGGAGAAATTCTTCTAAAAGAGTATTTTAAGAATTAATATTTTAAAAAATAATAAATTTTTTGAAGAGTAAGTAATTTTTAAATATTTCAAAATATTTTTTTTTTTAAATTACTCATAAAAAAAAGTATCATCGATTAAAATTTCTCTCTCTTTTTTAAATACTATGCAAAAAAGTTTTTTTTTTCTTTCATAAGTAGTAATAATAAAACGGGGTGAATTAAATAAATAAAAAAATAGATATAAAACTATTTTTTTAACACTAACGTGTTTTTTTTTAAATGTTAATTTTTTGTTTAAGAATCATCTAAGAAAAAAATCTCCATCTCTTTGAAATTAGAATTTTCAACATAATAATCTCCATCTCATTGAAATTAGAATTATCATGTGATAATCTCTCATTGAAATTATAATTATTTTGTGATAATCTCCATCTCATTTATTTTCCACGAAGGAGTTTTCATATTTTTTTAATACTTTTCACAAAGAGACTTTGATATATTTTTCTTATCTCGAGAACTTATATAATTGATGAGTTTTGAGCTTAATCGGGTTTCTAAATCATTCTTTTTCCCGTTCCTCATTCATTCTCTTCTCTCTAAAAAAAACGGAAGCCCTAGATTCAAGCCCTTCTTTCTCGATTAACCTCTGATTTTACTCCTCTCCGATCATTACTCAGCGTTTTCTCCGATCTATCTGTAAGTTGTTCTTTTTTTTTTTTTTTATATGCTTCGCCTAAATCGTATCATTGCTGCTTGTTTTTTATGATCTTGTAATTCTCTATATTGTAATTGTTAGTTTTGTTTCTACAATTAGGTTATTTCTCAATGAGATTCCCAGATTGATTTGTTATTTCAATGCATACAGGTGAAATATGGAGCCTATTATCGAAAACGAAATAATGTCGGAGGTTCTTTCGAATGCACTGTCAAATGATACGAATGTGAGGAATCAGGCGGAACAACGTTTAAAACAATTCGAAGACCGAAACCTTCCTAGTTTCTTGTTTGCTCTCGCTTGTGAACTAGCAATTGTTCAACGGCCGGTTTCGACACGTATGTTAGCAGCTTTGATACTTAGGAATGCCTTGGATTCCAAGGACAAACATAGAAAATCTGAGCTTGTTCACAGATGGTTATCACTCGACGGCACGGTGAAGACCCAGATCAAGACTAAATTGTTGAGTACATTGTATTGTTCAAAGTTAAATCATAGGTCAATATCATCCCAAGTCATTGCAAAGATTGCAGGCATTGAATTGCCTCACAAGCAATGGCCTGAATTGATCGATTCACTATTGTCAGATGTTCAGCAACCATATTGGACCCCTGTCGCCTTGGAAACCCTCGGTTATATATGCGAGGAAGTGTCACCAGATGTGATAGACAAAGAACAAGTTAATAGGATATTGACAGCTCTTCTTAAGGGAATGGTTTTTGATGCATTTCCACTAGGCAATGACGTTCAACTTGCTGCCATTCGTTCATTAAATAATGCTCTTCGATTTGCTGAAGCGAACTTTAGCAATTATATCGACCGGAATGATATCATGGTACCTGTTTTAATGGCCACACTGTCCACTGAAGTAGAGATTCGACAGGCAGCGTTTGAATGTTTGGTCTCCATTGCATCAACATACTATGACAAACTAGCTATTTACATTCCGGATATTCTTATCGCTACAGGAAGGGTTATTAAGAAAGATAAACATGACCAACCCGATGCTATTCTTGAAGCCATTGAGTTCTGGAGCTCAGTCTGTGATGAGGAGATATATATCATGTACGAGTGTGTGGATGATTTTACCAAGGATAATGATATAGAGTGCTTTTATTTTATCCACAAGGCACTTCCTGTACTAGTACACCTGTTGCTCAAGACTCTTCTTATGCAAGAAAACAATCCGAGGGATTTAAGGACTCGGACCATGGCCATGGCTGGGGGCACGTGTCGGAAGGATGTAAGGACTTGGACCGTTGCCATGGCTGGGGGCACGTGTCTTGGATTGGTTGCACGTGCTGCAGGAGATGACATCGTCCCACTTGTTATGCCATTCATCGAAAAGAACATAACCAAATCGGACTGGAGGCATAGGGAGGCTGCCACTTATGCTTTTGGGTCAATTTTAGATGGTCCGACCCCTGAAAAGTTGATGCCGATTGTTAGCGTGCTTTTAAATTCCATGTTGACTGCCTTGACACAGGACCAAAATGACCGTGTGAAGGATGCTACTGCGTGGACCTTGGGACGTATATTTGAGTTCATTCATTGCTCAAATGTTGATACACCTGTTATTAATCAGGCGAACTGCCAAGAAATCATCTCAGTTTTGCTTCAGGGCGTGAAGGATGCTCCAAACGTGGCAGAGAAAGCATGTGGTGCTCTCTGTTTTCTCGCTTAGGGTTATGAAGATGTTGGCCCATCATCTCCTCTGACTCCTTTTTTTGCAGAAATTGTCCAGTCCCTTTTGAATGTTACTCACAGAGAAGATGCTGTGGAATCACATCTGAGGATTACTTCATATGAAACATTGAATGAAGTTGTAAGGTGTTCAACTGATGAGACAGCTCCAATGGTGCTGCAACTTGTTCCTGTAATTTTGATGAAGCTTGAAACTACTCTTGAGGGTCAAAAGCTTTCATCTTTTGAAAGGGAGAGACAGCGTGAATTACAAGGCCTGCTCTGTGGGTGTTTACAGGTTCTTATTCAGAAGCTAGGATCGTCAGAGCCCACAAAGGATGTCTTTATGCAGTTTGCAGACCAGATGATGGGACTTTTCCTGAGGGTTTTTGCTTGTAGAGATGACACTGTCCATGAGGAAGCCATGCTGGCGGTTGGAGCTCTTGCCTATGCAACATGCCCAGATTGGGTCTACAGAATTTTATGGAGTACCAAACTTGTGCTGTCACTGTTGGTGTGGTAGGGGATCTTTGCAGGGCATTAGAAGATAAAGTTTTACCTTACTGTGATGGGATTATGACTCAGTTGCTTAAGAATCTATCGAGTGATCAATTGCACCGCTCTGTTAAACCGCCTATTTTCTCATGCTTTGGTGATATAGCAGTGGCTATGGGAGAGAATTTTGAGAAGTACTTGACAAATGCAATGCACATGCTTCAGAGGGCGGCTGAGCTGTCGGTACACACTGCAGGTGCTGAAATGACCGAGGACACCAACTCCTTGAGGAATGGGATTTTGGAGGCGTATACAGGCATCTTCCAAGTTTTACCTTACTGTGATGGGATTATGACTCAGTTGCTTAAGAATCTATCGAGTGATCAATTGCACCGCTCTGTTAAACCGCCTATTTTCTCATGCTTTGGTGATATAGCAGTGGCTATGGGAGAGAATTTTGAGAAGTACTTGACAAATGCAATGCACATGCTTCAGAGGGCGGCTGAGCTGTCGGTACACACTGCAGGTGCTGAAATGACCGAGGACACCAACTCCTTGAGGAATGGGATTTTGGAGGCATATTCAGGCATCTTCCAAGGTTTCAAGAGCTCTCCAAAATCTCAGCTCTTGATCCCCTGTGCATCTCATATACTTGAGTTCTTGGATAGTATATATATGGGGAATGACATGTAAGTTGTTTTCTGATCACACTCTCTCCTTCTTTATTACCTCTGTGAATTGGAGTCGGTTGTATGACGGTTTCTTGCTTTGTTTCTTTTTGGGATTGGGTCGTGATGAAATCCGCTGTTAGAATCCTTGGAAATTTAGCAGACACACTAGGAAGCCATGCTGGTTATATAATTCTACAGTCTGTCTCAAGCAATTACTTTTTAAGCAAATGTTTGTCCTCAGATGACGATTTGATTAAAGAGTCTGCCGAATGGGCAAAATTGACTATCAGCCGTGCCGTTACTGTTTGACAACGGAAGCTGTTCACTCCCAGTTGTCACTAACTTATCATGAAATCATTGCTGACTATTGCTTTAGAGCTGGAAAACTGACAGTGAAGGAATTAGATGGTTAAAAATCTTCTCATTTTTTTGCGTAGAATTAACCAAATGAAGGTGGAGGGAAATGAGTAGACAAGTCTTTTGAACTCTCTCATGAATGTTGATAGGATACTTTGGAGAGCTAAATATTTAGTATTTATTACTATTCTTTTTTTTGTGTAACTATTTCGTTCCTATCTTCTTCAGTACCTAATTACAATGGATGGATGATTGATATAACAACTTTTTGCAAGATGAAGGATGAAAGATTTGGAAGAACATTGTTAATTTAATTTTATTTATTTATTACTATTATTTTTTAGTTTTTGTGTGAATAACATTGTTTACTAGAATTATCTTTGTTTATTTTCAAAAAGGGCAAGACCTTGCAGGTATTTAACAATTTTAGACCGATCAATTTAGAGAATTTCTTTTTTATTTAATAAAGAGATAATTATAAATTACACCTTTGAGATTTGTCTTAATGGTAAATCTCATCTCTATGATTTAAAAATGTTTGTAAATACTATCCGAGGTTATGTAATTTGCTAGATTTGTTTATCAAAGTTTCAGACACGTGTTTTATTCTATACGTATCATTTGTTCCCATTTTATAAAGATAACCAAATTTTTTTCAATCAATAAATAAATGTAATTTATTGAAGATAACGTTCTTAACAAAGTGTTAAATCTAAAATTCGTACTCATCTATTACACCTCTAGGCAAACCATAGAGGTGTAATTTTTAATAAAAGTACACCTCAAAATATTTTCGATATAAAAAATATGTAAATCAATTGACCAACACTAATTAAAAATTACACCTCAAAATATTTTCGATATAAAAAATATGTAAATCAATTGACCAACACTAATTATTAATTAAACTAATGAGCCAGTTCAATCGAAACGATGTAAACCAAATTATTTTGTTTTTGTTTTTTCAATTTTAGTTCACAAAAGGAAAATGAACATAAAAACTTGAAACAAGAGCAAAGACCTATGATTTTTATTCACCAAAAAACAAGAAGAAGGGTTATGTTGCATTAAAACTCCTTCCATCAACATTCTCACGTTCATATTCATATTAATATATCATATTATCAAACCCACAATGCCCCAGCTCCCCCAAGCATGGGAACCAATTGGACACTCAAGTGAAGGCTCATGACTTTTCGTTTGTGCTACCGACGAGCTGGCTAAAACAATATAAAAATATAGGGTAAAATGAAAATAAAACCTATGTGGTTTTTTCAAAATGTGATGGAGCAAGAATAGGGAAAATTAGTTATTTTTATTAGATAAAAAAAAAAGAATAATACACCTAAAAGGCCAAGCCATTTATATATATAGGCTTGCCAAAAAGAATGACTCAAGTCAAACTCTAATTACAATAAAAGAAAATAAAAGAAAGCAACAACTAAAATAAAACAAACAAATAAAAGAGTACAAATAAAATATTACATCTTATGCCTACATCAATTTCCTCTCCCTAAAAAAAAAACTCGACATCGAGTTGATCATCATTGCTCGTCTGGAGGATAATATGTCGACAAGTCAGCAACATTAAAAACATTGGATATGCGCAAATCAGGTGGAAGCTCGATGACATAAGCATTGGATCCCATTTTTTTGATAACACGACAAGGTCCAACTTTTTTCTTCTTCAGCTTGTTGTATGTACCACTAGGAAATCTGTTTTTTCGTAAATAAACCATAACAAGCTCACCTTCACAAAACTCCTTAGCGCGACGTTTTTTATTGGCTGTTTCCGTGTAGTGTGTGGTAGATTTTTGCAAATGTTCGACAACGTCATCATGAATCTGCTTAATACGTTCAGCAACAACCTCTGCCTCAGAACTAACATCTGCAGTACTAGGCAAACTAATAAGTAGTTTTCTTAGTATCAATTTGATCAATTTTCTGATCATGACTAGGACTGATCAATTTCCTATTCATGTTCAGTCTTTTGATCAACTTGACACCTTGAACTACTTGTTTTATAATTCATTCACCACTATGTTTTTTAAAGATACGTATCCTTAAAGAACGAACTCTTTATATATAGAATCTTTTCTTTATTAATTTCAAACATTTCTGAATTACACATAAGAAATCTATAATCATCATTGCGTAAAGCATTGCTTATAATAAACAATTTATCATTTCAAGTCTGATCCATTTTAGACAATACTTTACTTTCTCTAAACACCCCCACACTTTTAGCATTTTCTAAAGTAGGCGCTTTTCTAATTCTCATACCATAAGAAATTTTATGTATAAAATTAGATTTGCTATAAGCAAACATTCGCCCCACAACTATGTGGTAAACTTGAACTATTTAACATGGAATTACTCATGTTCTTTAAAGTTCAATTCTCAATTGTACTCACTTTTTATACATAAATCAAAATAGAAGGTTGACATACACTCATCACCTTCATATGATCTCTATCTTATTTTCAAGTTAATTATCATTCTCTGCTTTATAAGTCTTAAAACTTTTAAAGCTTCATCAACTATGTAGTAAATAATTTTGACAATTTTTACTACAACCAAATATTAATTGATTCATATTTATGTCTATTATCGATTTCAATAATATGATATAATTTATCATTCTATATTAAGAGAGATAATTCTCATGCTTTAAAATTTCAAAGCCTTAACTCAATAATATATGAAAATCTCTTTAGTGATATTATTGAAACTTGAGCTATTACATTTTACTTATTCAATAAGCTCTATTTCTGCAAAAGCTCATCATAATTATCCTTATTAACTATGATCGCTTGCATAGGTTTTGAGTTTAAACTCTGTTTTAAACTCTTGCAATATTTGCACTTAGCTTTTATTTGTCTAGGCTTGCCACAAACATAACATACCCTCGAATGTGTTTAGATACCGCACTTTAGCAGAGATTCACATTCTTCTGAAATTGGGACTCTTTTACCCAAACCTTAGAGTTTGAGTACCATATTTTCTATGGTATACTCCATCACATGTATTTGAGATAGTTTCAAATTCTTTCCAAGAAGAAAACAACTTCTCGATCACAACGGCCACTTAGAATGATTCACGATGATCATTCTTTTGTCATGCATGTCAATGAAAATGACTAGCAACCTTCACTCTATGAAGGTCACAACTTCTCAATTACAGTTGCCATTTGGAAGAGTTCATTGATCCTTATTCCTTCGCTATGTAAGTCACCAAATATGACTTATAGCTCCTCAACTTGATTGACTACCGGTTTGGTATCAATCATGAAGACGTTTAAGATTTTCCTTCAAAAATTTCTTAACTTTCAACACTAACTGATACTTAGTTCAAGTGTTTCTCATAATTTTTCAATTATTACATCTTATATCAATTGAATTGTATAAAAATGATAATTTAAAAACCAATCCTCCTTATTTGTTATTGGTCTTAAATAAATTTTTAGTACGAAAATATAAAAACGTCAAAATTACTTAAAACGTAATTATCATTTCCCTTTGAAGAAATTAAAACCATGTTTTTTCATTTAATTTCAAAATGCAAAACCATACCAGTAGGTATTTATTTTCATATTACTAAATATAAAAATCCAGAGCCATTACCTTATCTCGTGAGCCAGTAGCTAGATCAACAGGATTGAATATATAATATATAATATATAAATACAAGGTAGCCTCCAGAAGACAAGATTGAAACATTGATCTCATATTCCACAAATTTGTCTGTTAGTTACATGATATATATTATAATGATTATTCATTTTTCTTCTAAATAAAAGAACCCACTTGTAACTTTCAATATTATGTAAATATATTTAATATATCATATATATTCAAATTGGATTCAGACTTCAAATTTCACCTTTGAATATAATTTTGAATTCACCACTTAATAAAATTATCTTCAAATATAAATGTTCTAATCAATTTGAAGACTCTGTAATTTCACAAAAACAAATTACTTATACGCCAACTTATATATAAATTATTTTTACGATTAAGATGGCTTATAAAATATAATAACAAGTACCTCCGGTTTATGACCACAAGTCACCCTTTTCACAGCGGAAAATCCAATATCATATAAAATTTAATATCGGAGAATCACCTCTATCTCGTTATGTTGATGAACACCATAATTGATATCGTCTTAAGATTGTTGGATCCGGAGCTGAATAACAACAATCGAGATGAACATCGGTAATATATATTGATATTGGTATTGAATTACACAATCAAAATAAATTAGTAATAACAAGAATTTAACTTAATTGAAATTACAATTTATAAGAACTTCCCATAATTTGATAAACGTCGAAGCGTGCAGTTGCACTGTCCTTAAGACGATATTGCCCCGCTCCGGTTATTTGTAGTTCTATGGCATATCGACTCGCAAGATACGACGACGTATTTCGTGTGATCAACAACCAGATACACACGAACCCAGCAGAACCCTAAAAAACAGCTCTCTAAAGCTTTTACAGAAAATAGATAAAAATAAAGGAAGAACACAATAACAACCTGATTGTTGGGATGTCTAAATGAGAAGTATTTGATCTCTATTTATAAGATTATAATCTTATAACTCCCAAATCTGTTATTAAAACAGATTTAAATTCAATTAAAATTTCAATTGAACACCGTTTTTTCCATCTACTAAATCCAATAACTTTCAGTAAAGAATTTAATCAATGGCCAGCATAAATATCATCACAATGAAGCAAAGCTATAGCCACAATATTTGACTTAGTCAAATATTTATTTATATAATATTATGTATCAGGAAAAAGTGTCTTTTGAACTTGAACCTTCCTTAATGATAAACTATCGAATTTACCAAATAAAAAGTGAAATTAATTTCTTGAACTATCCTTTTATTTGTAAATTGAGACAACAATTTATCACACATAACTTAACCCATTCTATTGAGTTCTATACGTTTTAGTCTGTTTTTGTGACGACCCGACTCCTTTAAAAACACATATTACATTATGCAGCGGAAAACAAACCATTTTACGGAAAATTCGCGTGGTTCCATTTATATTTTGAACATGTCAAAACCTGTTTACAATGTTCACATCAGAGAAAAACGGGAAATGCGCATTTCCTATGTTTAAGAAAACGTAAACAACAACATAAAACATTTAAAACACAAAACTATGCTCTTTCGAGCTCAAGACAACAACTATATACACATCTACAGACAACCAAAAGACTAGAATTTCGCAATACTACAATCTATATCCCCGGCTCATCGTACGGTCATTCAAGCGGCACCACGACCTCTACCACAAGGTGTACCTGTGAAAATTATAGTGTAACAACATTAGCATAAAGCTAGTGAGAGTAAAATGAAATCAAGTGTTTATATGGACTGGAGTCCTTATCAGAAATAATGTCCAACATTTCTATTACGAGTCTATATTTGTTTAAACATCCATTCACTAAACATCGAGCACATCAACAATAAGGCTAAATATGCATTTACATTCAAAACTACATGCATAGGGAAGCAAACATAATTGGCTCGGTTAAAGTCAGTTTCAACTACCATAACACGTTTCAAACTCCCCTTGTCACCTCGGGAATAACAATGCTATAATCACCGTAATTATATTGTCACCATTCATACATAGTCACCATTGTCACCATAAGTCACCATGAATATAAATCACCATAGTCACCGTTATTACATGTCACCATAAGTCACCATTAGTCACCGTAGTAACATAGTCACCATGAATTTAAGTGACCATTAGTCACCATAAATATAAGTCACCATTAGTCACCGTAGTTACATAGTCACCATTTACATATTGTCACCAAAGTCACCTTGGTTTTTATCCTATCTCTTAAGGACGTAGGATATCTACTAGGAAATAAAAAACTTAAGCATACTATCCATAGCCATTTCAACTATCAAGTCCGTTAAACATCCAAATGCACACTTTTATCACCAAAACTCGATTCCAACCAATGACGAGAGCCTCGTCCATTTCACTATCCTTAGCCAAACACTCTTCCAATGTTACCTTCTTTAAAAAAAAAACACAACCCTTAATCTCGAAGCAACTAAATCGTCAAGTAATCCGAGCCATTAAAACACTAAAGCTCATTCTAAACTCACCTCAAAAAGTCGTAGAAGAACCACTGCTCGATGGATGTGCGAACGGTAGCTCGTGGATCAAACCTACAAACAAAGTATATAACTAAACGGATTAAGTTTCAAGCCTCGAATGAATAACTACGAGCTAGATGCTCCTGAAAATCCTATGGAGTTTTCGACCTAGACAAGAAAAAGTCTCGGTTTTCGCTTCTGATCAATAACCAAGAACTAAATTCATATCAAAAACTCAACATACGAAGACCTCAATTTGGAATACCTCGAAGGGCTCGGGTTTTCCATTCGACTCGGGTTTAGGTTCAAGACAACAATCTCAACCAAAATGATTTTCTCTAACTAGAAATCACCAACGACACTCGAGAAAAACGAATCGAAGCCTAAACGCAAAATCGGGAAAAGGAAACCTAAAAACCCATTTCTTATTTACCTCGTATCTCCCGGATCTGGAACGGATGGAATCGATTGATGGTATGAAATGAAAGCTTGCGTCGAGATCTTTCTATCATGACGAGAATCAATGAAATCGATCGAGAAACGGCGATGGAATCTCAGTTTTCCTATTTTTTTTCTTTGCTCACGAGTGGGGAGGCTTTTCATTTCGAGTTTGGCTTTTTTTTTCTTTCAAAATGCTTACTGGAGGCATATTTTATATAAATATATATATTGCTAAATGACCGTTATGTCCCGACCTCTAATTCTTTAGTAAAAAGTATCCCGGGTTCTCGTTATTGCACAGTTCCAATTCCAATTCACTTTAACCACTTCTAATCTAACTTAAAATGATATAAAAATTAGTAATTTTCCCGTGCATAAACGTCATTACACATGATTCTAATTAAACGTTCTAACGGAAATTACTTAGCGATCGAACTCGAGCCTAAAACTAAAATACTAAATTAAACTTCTAAGTAAAATAAACAATCACCAACCACTTTAACTATACTAAGTGAAGCAATAATAATAAACAAAAAAAAAATTTCACCTCAAAAGTAATGGGACGTTACAGTTTTGGTCTTGGACTCAATCTCGCATTCGTGAGAGTTTTTAGAGAACACAAGCCTATTTTGTTCTCAAAGAACTGACCAATTCTACTCTCATATAGATAAGTATTGATTTATAGTATTCTAAAAATACTTCTTTATCAATATTATCTTAACATTCACATTTACACACGGTTTATGGAAACGGGCTAGGACTGAAGGTCCTTGTGTGTTACTATAAACTATTCGGGCTTAGTTGCCTATTGAACCTGATCTTGGGATCTCCAGTGAACAAGGTTAGGTTACCACCAGATAGTTCATTTAATAGGCTTTAATCTCATTACCCTCGATGTAGATTGCTCGCTTACGTTACTCCTTGGGTTAAATGACCAATAATATTCTCTCTTGACTTCGTATAGTCAATTGATATTAGTGAGCAATTGTATTATCAAATTATGCCTTACATTCAATATGTCTCGACTTCCTATTGCAGACGATATTGTTAACTCTCACAAAGGCAGCTAAATTGTCACAATAGATACATATCCCATTTACAAGCCTTGACCATAGAGGAATATCTTTTAAAAAATTCCTAAGTCATTTCGCTTATTCATTGCATCTCGTGTAATGAATTTAGATCGTGCAATGCACGTCTTGTTTCATATATTTATAAGAAACAACTACTCCAACTAGGGTATACTTAAGATATCTCAGTACTCTGGCTAATACAACATACCCACTAGTTGATTTCGTCTCTAACTTATGAGGTTTTTTCAAAATGTATGAACACCCCTGTGGTTTGAAAATGGAAAATCACACCTCTGTGGTTCCAAATGTTTTCAATCAGACCTCTATCCTTCAATGTCAATAATTTTCTTTTAGCCATAACTTTTTCGTTTGAACTCCGATTTGGACGATTCAAGATGTTTTGGAATTCTCATTTCAGGCTCTACATAATAGATATTTTGAAACTTTGAAATAATTAATTAATAAAAGAATTTATTAACATCAAAACACTAGGTATGATTGACACCGTTTACTCTTTTGGTTATTGATGATTTAGAAGTTTTGAAGTAACCATAGCGTAGAGACCAAAACGAGGATTTTAAAACATCTTGAATCATCCAAATCAAAGTTCAAACGAAGAAGTTATGGCTAATAGAAAATTATTGGCATTGAAGGGAGGGGTCTAATTGAAAAAAATTGGAACTACAAGGGTGTGATTTGCTATTTTCAAACCACAGGGGGTGTTCATGCATTTGAAAAAAACCACAGGGTTCCATTTGATTTGAGAGTGAATAATCAATACAATTACTAGAATATGATATGTTTGTATTTATAGAAAGAGATAGTACACTTGTCACTCACTGATAGGAGGCTGCATAACAAAAAAGGAAATCATAAAGAATAAGAAGATACTATTTTAATTCTTCATTCTCTTTCTCTAATATCCCCCCTCAAGCGAATGGGACGGTGAAGAACAGTGAGCTTGCATCGTAAATTTGCAAACCGATGAGAAAAGACAATCCCTTAGTCATGATGTCTACAAGTTGGTCTTCCGAAGGAACATATCGAACAAGTAGAGTTTTGGAGATGACTTTTTCATGTACAAAGTGTAGATCAATTTCAACATGCTTACTATTACTATGCATAAAAAGATTAGAGGCTAAAAAAGTGGCTGATATTATCACAAAGTAGCAGTGGTGAAGAGTGAGAAGCAAAATCAATTTCATGTAGTAAAGACTGAACCTAAGTGATCTAAACAGTAGCATTCGACAAACCACGGTACTCTGATTTAGCACTTGAGCGAGAGACAATCTTTTGTTTAATTGACGACCAAGAAATAAGATTGCAGCCCAAAAAATTACAAAAGACGTTTGTACTTCGATGATCATCCGAGCAGCTAGGCCAATCAGCATCAGTGTAAAAGAGACTAATTATATAATTACATCTATTAAAACGATGATTTTAGATCTCAGAGTTGAAAGTAAAAAGTTCGAGCATTTGCTTCTTAGGCCATGAACATACTTTTCTTCCTGCTTCCACCCCAGCTATGCATCATTTGGTTCCACAAAGAACGCCACATTTGGCAAAGAGGAATCCCCAAAAACATCAAGATTTTTTTGTTTGGAACCTTACTTTAAGTGACCTCAACACGAACCAAAGCTTTATATCTCCCCTAATGCTCGCTGTCGTTGCCTCAACTATAATGAAACTCATGATCACTCTTTTTCCTTTGTCCCTTCGCCCAAAATTTAGAGAGATTATTCGGTGTGTTGGGAACAGTATGGCTGGTGCCTTATAAGTTGACACGTGTCCAAACATTAATGAAGGAAAGGAACAGAGTTAAACAAAATTGAAGCGGTGAATTTTTTTAAGAAAATACTTGCCTTCTGATAAATCCAGAGGATCTCCTCCTATATTCAGTTTCTATTGGTTAAAAATAAAATGGTAGACCCCATATAATTAATAAATATATATTAATTATTTTTTAATAATTTTTAACCAATAGAGATAGAGATGAGGAGAATTTTTTTTAATTGAAAAAACCCCACCCATTTCAATTGATGAAGCCATGATTTTTTTAATTTTATTTTCATTCCACAGATATGTAATAGACTTGAAGAAAATAAAAGAATATAAAATATCTTTTTCTTCATGTCTACACATTATAAAAAGCCTTATTATAATAGAAAAATAGGATTATATTATTTAATAAAACTTTAAATTGTTACGAATTTCAATATATCAATTACCCCATTTTCCTTGAGCTGGTTTAGTAAATTTTCTAAAATAAAATTAAATGTCACTATACTTTTTTAATTTAAATAGTTCTCCATTTAAAAAAAAAATAAGGGGTAAAATTTAAATATTTAAATTTTGTATGTATAATTTTTTTAATTTTAAAAAATCAAAGCAGTAATTAGCTCATCTTTTTAAAGGAGATCGGTCTATGTCTTTAATTACTGATATAAGTAATTTATAAAAAATTTAATTAAAATTGATAATTTTTTTTTAATTTTATCGATAACTATATTATCGAGTTGTTCTGTTAAATAGGAATCAAAAGAATAATTAAGTAAAGAATTTGTCTCAAATAACATAAATCTGCATACGAATTACTAAAATATCTGAACTTTTAAAAAATACTCAAACAATATAATTATAATTCAATAAATTTATTGAATAATTTTTCATAGTTATTTTTAATGAATTTGTTTGTTTTTGTTTTTTTTAAGTTCAATTGCAACAATTCATCGAACTATTTAATTATTTTTCATTATTATTTTAATGAAAATATAAAAAAATTTACTTTTTTTAGTTCAATAAATTTATTAAACTATTATTAAATAATTTTTAAAAAGTTATGATATTTTAATAAATAGTGTTTAAAAATATATTATTTCAATAATTATCTAAATTAATTATTGCACGGCTATATATTAATTCAACATGTAGTCATGAAGTCAAAAAAAAAAAATTTAAAAATAAATAAAAGCACCTCTTGGTCAATTTGATAGGATAATGCATCACTTTAGCCCCCGTTTGGTTCGCTATAATCTAAGATACCTCCAATAATCAAATACCTGGGAATCTGATGCCAGAGTATTTGATTACTGGTAATCTTATATTACAGTGTTTGTTTAACTTATGAGGATTCCTGGTGATTTGTAGATTACTGTGTTTGTTTGATAGGAATTGTATAGGGAAACATGATATATTTATGTTTTTCTCCAAAATACCCTTATTTATAAGTTATACATTATTTTACATAATAATTAAAATATATTCATATTAAATTCCATATATTTTCAACCTGGCAAATACTCATGTTCATGATGATAGTCTAAGAATTATAAAAACATTTTAAAAATATATTGATCAAAATATAAAAAAGAGAAGAGAGCGTGAAACTGTGAGAAGTTGAAAACGTGAGTATTTATATATTCTTTTCCTTTTTTTAACTTTTCCTAATTAAATAGGGTTAAAATGGTAAAATGGAAGATTACCTCCTCGTGGGAATAATAGAAAGCACCCGATTTCAAAGGTAATCAAATACCCTCATATCTGGGCAAATATAGATTCCGGGAATTTCATATTACTCATATATTTTTAAATAACCCCCAAACAAACAAAGTAATTAGATGCCCCTTATAAGAGAATCTTAGATTACAGCGAACCAAACGGGGGCTTAATTTGTTTTTTTTTAAATGCCGCTTCGTTCCGTTCTGTTCCTTCTTTTTATATTGTGACACGTGTCACCTTGTAAGGCACCGGTCATATTGTTCTCGGCACTCCGAATAATCTCTCCAAAATTTATGGAATTCCCTCAAAACTACTTTCAATTTAAGCCTCTACCTCCACAACAAAGTCAACTTGAACATTGAATACCTCCTTCTCGGCCACCCTTTCACCAAAAAGGCCAAAACTCTTTGAGACTTTGTGGTTAAAGGAATCGTTTGGGAATTATGGTTGGAGAGAAACTACAAATTCTTCAACAACAAAAGAAGGAACACCAATGAAGTGCGGGATGTTTTGAAATTCAAAATCTCTCAATGGAGTTCCCTCACTGGGCTTTTTTGTAACTACGATGGTTTTTTTTATTAACGCCAACTCAAGAGAGATTTTTGTAATCATTTTGACTTGTTGATTTAGTTATATATTTATAAAAACGTTATATTTTCAAAAAGCTCCCCCTCAAGTATTTTTTTTATGAATTTAATCCCTTAATTATTTTGAATAGTACCTTCTATTTATTTTAAGGGTAAAATGCAAGAATGATCCCTGCACTTTCACCCAATTTTAAATATGACCCCTGCACTTTATTTTTTTCAAAATACACCCCTACACTTATCAAGAAGCCATCATTTTTTAAAAAATTATCCATTTTAACATTGAGTTATAATTTTTTTTTAATAGAGTATTAATATTTATTAACTTTTTCAACTAATATTGGGTCAAAAATTGGGACCCACAATTTTTTAAAGTTTTGTACTGAAGTTTGTGCCTGATTTTTTGTTCCATTTTTTACCTGATTCGATTTGTAACAGAATGAAAGGCATAAGTTGGATGCTATTGTAAAAATCTTGATGAGTAAATAGTTATTTTCGAAGGAGATGATATTTTTTCTTAAGTAAAGGATGATTGAATACTTATGTAAACATTGGGGGGTCCTGGTTTTTTTACCCAAGGTTAGTCATAAAGGTTAAGAAATATTAATATTATGTTAAAATGTTAAAAAAAGAATGAAATTATATTTTAATGTTAAAATGGATGGTTTTGTAATAGATGATGCCTTCTTGATAAGTGTAGGGGTGTATTTTGAAAAAAATAAAGTGCAGGGGTCATACTTGAAATTGGGTAAAAGTGCAGAGGTCATTCTTGCATTTTACCCTTATTTTAATTAATTGTTATACTAATTTTCATAGTTTATTTTTTGACTATAAATAGATATTTTAATATAGTTAATGGTGATTAAAGAACTTAATACCAATATTTTGTAATGATCAAAATTAATTATTATTCATTGAAAGTGCTCCATCAACTTAAATATAATTCGATATCTGATTACAAAACCATTAAGTAACTAACACGAATGTTTCTAAAAAAAACTAACCAACAGGAATTAAAATTTAATTAATTTTTTTAAGTCATTAATTCATACTTTTACTCTACTGTAAGAATAATATGCAAATTAGAAAGGTGAATACAAAAATGACATTAAAGAGTAATATTATTACCCATCAATTACTACACCGAATTTCATTATATACTCTCGATAAAAAAATTTAAATTTACATTTTTTTTTATTACCAATCAATTACTACACCAAATTTAAAAATACCAATCATTTTCTCATATAAAGTAATCTGTTAAATTTGACATCTCATTTCAAGACACTCACAATTTTAACTCTTCATTCTCTCATTCTTATACAATCGAAACATATATATATATATATATATATATCATAAAGAGAATAGATTAAAAGGTAAATTTGTAAAAAAAGGCTCAATATAAATACTGATTGTGAAACTACAAAATTTCACACAATTATGAATAATATCTCAATAAATCCAATTGATTTAAACTAACTTATTTCAATTTTTATTTTTTATTTTTGGTTTCCACCTAAAAGAAAAGGGAACACCAACTTAAAACAAGGAGTAAATGACCTATAGTTTATATTTATTCTCCAAAATACACACAACTTCTTAAAAACAGGAGTAAAAGGCCTATAATTAATATTTATTCTCCAAAATACACACAACAACGTTTACGTTGCATTAAAACTACTCCAATCATCAACAATACACGTCCTCCTCACCAATATGGAGAAGGCCGGCCTGCCTTTAATATCTATTGGTCTATTTGTAACAATGTAATAGAAATCAAACACATGAAAGTAAAGAGAAGTTTGGCGAGGAGTCAATTATTTTTCAAAAAACTAAAATCTGTTCTTACAATGGGTTCGGAAAATGGAAAATGACAAGAAGCATCGGGCATATTTCTCTGTTATATTCATGAATTCAATTCAATTTTATTTGGGGGCAAGAAATATGGGTATAAACAAGGACCATATGTCTCATCTATCTATCCGTATAACATATGTCATGCCTCATCCGACGAAGATCTCTCACCTAGTGAAATTACAGATCGATAATAATAGGAACACATTTAGTACCGCTCAGCAGCTGTCTTGCAACACTCAGTTTCCAGCTCTATCCTATAATTGGAAGCTTGCTTCCCATCTTCCTCTTTTTCTTCTACCAAAACAATGAAGAGATACACATGAAATGTTTAATCAAGACAAAAGATGAAATACATTGAGATTTATTCCTAAATAAAATAAAAAAAGGAAACAAAGTTTGGGTGCCATGAATAACTCATCCGTGACATTGTTCTTCTTTAGTCCGTCCCTCGTCTGCTAGTGTTACCCTGTCAATGAGTAAAAAAATAATCACTATATATTTCAATGTATAAATAGTAATGAACGGATGGAGAAACGTTTGTAGAATGTCCAATAGAAGCCCAAGTTCATAAGATGGTGTAATTTTAGTTGGTAACATAGATTAATATATATATAATTAAAAACAGAGGAAGAGAAATTTGCATACCGTACTGAAGGGCTGATTATTGCCGTGTTAATATGATAGGCCCCATGAGAAACAAACTCAAAGTAAAATGACGGTTGTGGTTTTGCATGAGTGGGCAATTGTTTGGTACTGGTAGTTTTACTTTTAACATGAGTGGGCTGTGGATAGGACTCGAAAGTTTTATGGAGTATAAATTTGGTGCAATAAAGCTTAAGATAAGGTTCGGGATGAGAATGATACAATTCTTGCCATACAATAGCCAATTTATTTTGAGCTACCTGAAACAAGATCGGTCTCTCTTTTATGTAAGTCGGGTGTGGGGGGATAAATTTTTTATAAATGCTGGTGGCTGTCACAACAAATCCATGATCATCCAACAACAATTATTCAAATCATAAACACCTAAAAAGCCTTTTTCCCAGTAAACGTCAGGAGCAAAAGACCTATATACAACCAAATAAGAGTCATAGAGCACAACACCTTGGGAAAAAGAACCATTGAAAGACTTCTTATCAAAAATTTCCCACTCCTTGCTCACCAAACTGAAGCGAAGCCCATATGTGTATGGTTCAGTTATAGACCGTACCGTAAGGTAAATATGTGTGGCCGTAAGAGCGAGTATTTGAGCACACATAAAATTTACATTTAGTGATTCTGGAGGTTTAGGCAATTTTTCCCAGCTAGAGGTTAAAGATTGAAGCCATAGCGCACGTTTTTTACCAATAACGACAATTGAACCGTTGTTGGAAGTTGCAACCTGGATGTTGCATTGAGGAGAGGGAAAGGAAGGCCCAATCTGCCAAGGCTTAGAGAGATCAAGAAGATCACAGAATCTAACAAGTTTATGTCTGGGAATCAATATGGAACGACCTTTACGATCAACTGAGGAATCATGGCCGCCCAACATGTAAAAGAAAGAATTGATGACAACAAGGTTTGTTTCATCGACTTCATGGGGGAGATACGGAAGAGGAAAGGATCGAAAAATATCAGTATTGTTATCAGATTTATAGACAGCCTCAATCTCTCCTCCTTCAATCTGATTCTGATTATCATGCCTCTTGTCTTCGATCACGTAACAGTTCATAGAATCGGTTAGAAGGTAAATCGGTTCATCAAATTTCTCGTCCATGATCAAATACTATCTTCAATAATTCAATAAAAACAGTAAATCATTTTAATTCAAATAAAAAAAAATTGACTAGCAGCAATAGAGATTGACAAAAGGGAAAGGAGACTAAGCAATTTCATCGTCATGATTCATCTTTCAATTCGACCGATTCGTTCTCCGTTTCGTTTTTTTACTTTCAGAAGATGAGAGAAATTCATTGATTTACCAACCTTACTTGCAGATTCAGATTCAGATGAATTAAACGACGAGGTCTGGTAATGGAGATAGATAACGAAGAGCCGAATTAACTCCGGATCGTGAGTTCTAACATAGCCAACAATTACTTCTAAAAAAAAAACTAGCCAACAATTGGGTTGTGGGCCTATTTAAAAAGTTAAACCACGATTAGCCTCCTAAACTGTATACATAATTTGTTTATAAATAAATCTTTTTTTAAAAAGTCTTTCATCACTAAATCTTTTTTAAAATCTTTGATTTCATGGTTGAGAACGATGATGACACAACAAATGATAATAATGATGACAGGTCATCTTCTGAGGTATATCTAAATATTTAAGTTCGTTTATTACTATTTACTAATTATAATTACTTTGGAAGACTTATAATTAGACAATTTGAGGAAAAATCTAAACAAACAAAAAATTTCAATCTTACTCAACATACATGTTTCTTGGCTGCTATAACCACGGCAGTGACTGATTCTGGTTAGAGAAAAGCTATGAAGGAAGAATTTGATGCTCTTGAGCGTAATGGCATCTGGACCTTAGAGAAACTACCACCACGTAAACGAGCCATCAGATGTAAATAGGTTTATAAGATCAAGTATAAATCTGATGGATCCGTGGAAAAATTGAAGGGATGACTTGTATGGAAATCGTCAAATTGCAAGTATGGATTTCAATGAAACTTTTGCCCCTGTAGAAAAGATGGTCACAGTTCACACTTTCTTTTCTATTCTCGTAGCTAGACAGTGGGAGTTGCATCAAATGGATGTACACAATGCTTTTCTCCATGGTGACTTAAAGAGGAAGTCTACATGCAGTTACCTCCTGGTTTTAATCCTATAGAGTCTGGTAAGGTTTGTCGGTTGAGAAAATCGTTATATGGCTTGAGACAAGCACTGAGGAATTGGTTTGCTAAATTGTCTATGGCATTGACAGAAATTGGGTTTGTCCAATCCTACCCTGATTACTCTCTTTTCAGTTATTCGAAGAATTCTGTCTCTCTTCATGTATTAGTATATGTGGATGATCTGATTATAACAGATAGCTCATCTAAGGCTATTGCTTCCTTCAAGAAGCACCTTAGCAAAAAGTTCCATATGAAAGACTTGGGAGTATTAAAATACTTCCTTGGTATTGAAGTTTCTCGTGGAAAGGATGGTTTGTATCTCAGTCAGCGTAAATATGCCTTGGATATTATAGGAGGAGATGGCTTACTTGGGGAGCCAAACCTGCATCAACACTCATGGATTCCAATCATCATCTTGCTACTATTGATGGTCAACCTCTTGATGATCCAGAGAAATATCGTCGTCTTATAGGGCGACTGACTTATTTGACTATCACTCGTCCCGAATTGAGCTACTCTGTTCACATATTGGCTCAATTTACGGGTAATCCTCATATTGAACAATGCTGGCTTATGTGTTTTACGTTATTTGAAGGGGGCGTCCTGGCCAAGGAATTATCCTTCGCAGTGACTATGATTTTCGCATCACTGCATGATTGGTCCACATGCTCTCTAACTAGGCGATCGTTGACTGGATATTTTATTATGTTGGGTTCATCACCTATATCTTGAAAAACTAATAAACAAGTTACTGCTTCTCGATCTTCCGTTGAAGCAGAATACCGATCCATGACAACTGCCACTTGTGAGTTAAAGTGACTTAAATCTCTTCTGATATGTTTTGGAATTGACCACTCTCAATCAATTATGTTATATTGTGATAGTCAGGCTGCATTTGCAGTAAATTCGGTATTTCATGAGAGGATGAAGCATATTGAGATGACTGTCACTTTGTTCGTGATGCTTCAGGATGGAATTATCTCTCCTTCACACATTCGTACTGGAGATCAACTTGCCGATATTTTGACTAAAGCTCTTAGAAAAATCCAATTTTAGATTCTTATTCGCAAGTTAGGCATTTGTGATTTGCATGCTCCAACTTGAGGGGGAGCATTGAAGAATTTAGCTTGTCGCCTCCGCAGCGATGGTCTGAGAATGTTTTGGCCATTCTAGGGCCAAAAACCCGAAAGTGGACGTCGCGGTGATAGGGACTCGTTGCCGCATTGTTCAGGACGAAAGTATCCGCGAATTAAGCATTCATCGTCACAGCGACAGAACAAATTCTTATAATACTTATTTATTTCCTTGTTTAAATATAGGCATTAAACCATCATACTCAATGAGAGATACAATTCTTCAAATTCTTTAATTTGGTATAATCATAGTAAACAATTTTTTACCGTTGAACCAATTATTTAACATCTTGCAAATTCATAATAATTTGATTGCCGAATTGTCGTCACATCATCTTACCAGAATGGCTCTCTGTCGTCGCAATGGCAGTAGAGTAGAGCTCAGGCTTTCCCACAGTAATCTTATTTATCGGCCTTCTATAAGCTCTATCTTTTCATCTTCTCAAAATATAATCTAATCTTTGTTAATTTTCCAAAATCGATTACAATTATCCTTGCAATTTTCAGGAACTTCTTCCAAAGGAAATTTTCAATCATATTGTGTTTAATTCAACAACTTTGCTTTAATTTTATCATAACTCTCGCCTTTTCTCCTTTCGTTGGGTACACTTTATGCTTCAAAGATTCGTGGAGGGTCTGCATGAGTTATCGAGTCGATTTATGGTGTAATCAAGATGATTCTGATTGTGTAAGTTTGTGTTTTTTTTTAATTCTAAATGAATTGTTTATAGGTTGAGCTTTTTTATAATTTTGTGAAACTTTATTTGTTATTCTTCAAAATATTTGAATACTAAATTTAGAGCTTTTGATATTATGACAAAAGATTGGAATAGTTAGCTTCATTTTAGGATCAATAATATACTATAGATGTATAAAAAACTTTAATCATTAGTCATTTAATTCTTAACCTCATTTAACTCTAATTTCAGTCCTGCTTCCCTTTCTTGTCTTGTATCATGATGCATTTTTCTCATTATGACAAGAATAGGAACATTGAGGTGAATGAGACCATCCAGAAAGTTCACTTCAGGTACAAATGAGGTATAATATTTATTAAATCTATTGTTTTTTTTGTGAATCGATGTTTTAAATGTTTATTCACTTATATTGTTCAATTAAATGTTGTCAAATACTTTGTTTCTTAAGTACATAATTGTACGTCGTCTTCACTATTATCATATGCTCTTGTAATTTTCCTCATAGCTCGTGCAGTTATATAGTTTCTTGCTTATTTTATTAAACCGTGTTATCGGATTGTTAACTGAATGGCTCGTTATTCCCTTAAACTTTTGACATATTCCATTTTTTATAGTTTTGAAACAGCCAGGTGAAAACCCGGGAAAATTTTATGAATTTTTCATGGAGCTGACATAAGCATTCAGATGAAAACAGTTAATCTTTTTAATTCACCCTTGATTTTAGACTATGTTGATGGCAATTTCGTGATTCAATTTCCACTCCAACACTCACTGCCCCGTTTTTTTTAACTCAAACTTGATATTTTATTGATTACTGAATATTATTATAGTATTTAGTAACTGTAGATATAAATAGAGGATACCTACACAACTCTTTATCCGCAACAATGGAGTTTATAGTAACCAATATGGGTTGGCCTAGTGGTCAAGGGGTTGCTTTGCCGCCTTGAGGTCTTGGGTTCAGATCATGTTAGTCACCTACCTAGGATATTATCCTACGATTGAACTGATGTCAAGTGTTGTAGATTAGTCGTGGTACGCGTAAGCTGGCCCGGACACTTATGGTATCAAGAAAAAAAAACAATGGAGTTTATAGTTGAAAGCGATAAAGGTATGATCTAGGAGACCCTTCGGTGCAACATGTTTTATATGATAAAGTGAATAGTACTAAAAAGAAGAAACCTATTATTGCCTATTATTTTGTATTATATATCAAACATACCCTTTTGCTGACGGAAGGTACTTCTTAATAGGTGGTTTCGAGTGACTGGGAAAATGTCTACTCTGTGCTCTCTCTCTCAGATCCCATCATTAGCGAATTAACCATTGAAGCATCTACCGTTCCCGTTGATTCAATCGAGATTCACTTGTGTCGTGTAGAATAAGTTATTCTTGTATAGAGAATCATAATTGAGACCTCCGTGATCCAAACTACCCAGGTGTGTGCCATCTTCTCAGTATATCTTATAACCTAAGGAAATTTCATACAATATTCTGATTTCTTTTCATTTTATCATTAGGTACCAGATGGAGATGTCTGTCGGAACATGACACTGCCTATTCATACTATATTACTGATTCTCTTAACTTGCTCAATGGTCTATGCTGGGTGAGTTCACATTACCATAATTGTCTTCCTCCATTTTCAAGGTCAAGGACTTTCTCATTGGCTCAAGCCAAAAGCTTTTGGACTTGTAAATTAATTTCAAATGTCATTGGGTAGAAGTCTAGATCTTAAGTACTCGAGGATTTGGTTCCTCCAGTCTAGCTCGAGCTCCAGATTCTGCTCTACCGACATTACTTGTCTGATCCCGACATTGTCTCCATTCCCCATATCCGAATCAAGGGTAATGTTTGGTTCAGACAGATAATCAATATGGATCATTCTTCTCCTTTCAGTATGAACTGCGGACCCGAGGTTAGCCAAAGCGCCGGCGTGTCCATTCTCAGCTCGAGGCACTTGACTGATGTTATACTCGGCAAACTAAGAGAGGATAGACAAAACTTTTTCCAGGTATTTCGTCATTCTAGGATCATTTGCTTTAAATAACTCATTTACCTGATTTACTACGAGTTGAGAATCGCTTTTAATGCTCAGGTTCTCGACTCCTAGTTCCTTTGCTCTCTGTAGTCCAGCTATCAACGCTTCATATTCGGCTTCATTATTTGAAACTGCAAATCTGAATCGGATTGATTATTCCAGAAGTATCCCTCGGGGGTCGACAGGACTAGCCCTACGACAGATCCTCTTGAATTTGAGGACCAATCAACACTTAGGGTTCAGACTTTCATCCTGGGACCTACCGGTAACAGCGAGCTTGTCTCAGTCTCATTCGAGCTTGCGGGGGTCATTTCAGCCACGAAGTCTACGAGAACTTGCCCTTTGATGGCAGTTCGTGGCTCGTAAATGATGTCGTATCCGCCCAGTTCTATCGCCCATTTTTTCAGGAATCCCGAAACGTGGGTTTGTGGAGAATGGTTTTCAGTGGGAAAGTCGTTCTCACTATTATCTGGTGACCCTAAAAATAGTGTTTCAATTTACGTGAAGCGACTATTAGGGCCAATGCTAGCTTCTCCATCCTCGAGTATCACGTTTCGGCATCGATCATCGCCTTACTTACATAGTAAATCGGGTGTTGTGTTTGTCCGTCTTCGCGCACCAGCGCTGAACTGACCACCGCATCAGATATCGCTAAGTACACAAAAAGTTTCTCGTTATTTGAGGGCTTTGCCAATAGTGGGGGCGAAGACAAATAAACTTTGAGTTCCTCGAATATTTTTTGGCATTCAACTCCCCAACTGAACTCTTTACTCATTTTCAGTGCTTTGAATAAAGGTAGACACTTATCCAACGATCGCGATATGAACCTGTTCAAGGTTTCTAAGCATCCGGTTAGCTTCTATACCCCCTTCAAATTTATGGGTGCCTGCATGTCTATTATTGCTTGAATTTGGTCAGGATTCACCTCGATACCGCGACTCGTCACCAGGTGACCTAGGAATTTGCTTGTTGGGACTCCGAATGTGCATTTATCAGGGTTCAATTTCATCCTGTATCGGTTCAGCACTTCGAATGCTTGCTCTATGTGGGCTAAGTGGTCTTCTGCCTTCCACGACTTGATCAACATATCATCGATATATACCTCTACTGTTTTTCCTAAGAGATCTTTGAACATTCGGTTCATCAAGCGCTGATAGGTAGCTCATGCGTTCTTTAAACCAAAAGGTACCACAATGTAGCAATACGTGCCTACGTTGGTTATGAATGAATTTTTTTCTTGATCTTTTGGGTTCATCTTGATTTGGTTGTACCCGGAGAAGACGTCCATGAAACTAAGCAGTTCGTAGCCGGCCGTGGCATCTACCAGTTGATCTATTTTAGGCATGCAGCGAGAAGGAATCTTTTTGGAAAGCTTTGTTGAGGTCCGAAAAGTCGATACATGCCCTTCATTTCCCATTCTTTTTCTTTACCACCACCACATTAGCCAACCACTTAGGGTATTTGACCTCTCGGATGAATCCCGCCTCCAGAAGTTTTCGAACCTCCTCGTTGATGATTTCATTTCGCTCAGACACGAATTTTTGCCTCTTCTGTTTAACGGGAGGTTGGCTCGGATCAACCTCGAGGTTGTGAGTTATGATATATGGGTCTATACCGGGCATGTCTGTATGGTCCCATGCAAACGTAGTCCAACTCTTCTTCAGGAAGCTCACCAATTTGTCTCTCATACTCTCTTTCTGATCTTTCTCAATGCTCGTCATTTTCTCCTGGTCTTCCAGATGAATATGAATTTTCACCGATTCGTCCTCAGGTGATTCTATTCTTGGTCGAACAAAGGGCGGGCCTTTTTCGGGGCTCCGATCCTATAGCTGCTATGCCTGACATTGAGATTTCAGCTTGACGATTTCAACCAAGCATGATCTTGAGACCTGTTGGTCCCCTTTTATAATCATGACACCCATTTCTGTGGGGTATTTCAGCTTCTAGTTGAGAGTTGAAGGGTGTGCCCCCATGTCATGAATCCAAGGCCTTCCGAGCAAAGTATTGTATCCTGAACGGACATCTATAACGTGAAAAAACGTCATAAGATTCACACCTTCGACTCGAACTGGTAGTTTAATAGTTCTAGAGGACTTTGTCACCGTTTCGTTGAATTCCACCAGGTCTTGGAATTCGGGGTGAGATCCGACTCTCTCAGTTTCATACTCTGAAATGCTAACATGAAGAGTATATTGATGGAAGAGCCCGGATCTAATAGGACTCTGCTAACTGTATTAGATCTAATGGATATTGTTATCACCAGTGCGTCGTTGTGGGGCAAGTGGACATCCTCTAGGTCTTTTCAGGAATACTTAATCATATCCTCGGAAGCATGCTTGACCAGGTAAACGGGGAGCCTGGCTTCGTGATGGAACCTTTTGTGGGCATTGATGGATTCTCCGGTGCAATGAATAGAGCCGACCAGAACATCCCCCGGAATCTCTACTGAGGCGGCAAGTCTTTCGTCTGCTTCCCTGGCGTCGTGTCCCTCCTTTCTCGCCCTGTTCACATACGTGATCTATCTCTCGGGCGAGAATTTTACAATCCTCCGTGCTATGTCTGTTGGATTTGTGGAATCTGCAGTAGGATTCCTTTCTCTCCAGACTTTTTCGGGCATAGCGCGACCTTTTTTCTTTTGGATTATCTTCCTTTTGGAAAGAATTTCTTGCCGCTTTCGTGTGTATGATCCGTTCTGGGCTTCGCTTATTTGGATCTTTGATGCTTCCCTAGACGGATTGTCTTTCTACCTCATCTCTTTTCTCTTCTTTCCTTCTCTATGAGGGTCTACGCTCTCTTCCTCTTCCTTCTTCTTCTTCCATACTTCTTCATATTTTGATCCCATTCTTCGCATCTCTCTGACCACCCTTTCGGACTCATCTTATGATATTTTGGTCATCGCTCTGTCCAGTGCCTCTTTCATGGTTGTGGGCCTTCGTTTGATGAAAGACCTCTATAGGGGTGGTTCAGGTGTACTGCCCGTGAGAACTCGCTACCTCTAGGTCATTGCAGTCCTTGACCTCTAGCCTGACCTGCCGGAACCTAACAATGAAATCTTGAAGGGCTTCATTCTCCCTCATCAGCACATCATAGAGGTCGTGGTTCATTTTGTCGAACTTCTGACTCACACTATACTCACTAAGGAAAGCTAACGATATGTCCGAAGAAAAGGCTTTGATGGACCTTTTGGGGAGGCTGTTGAACCATAACAGGGGTGAACCTTGTTAGGATCTAAGGCAACCCTAGAGGGGGGGTGAATAGGGTTTATTAAAAATTTATAAAACTTTTTCAATCAATTCAAAATTTAAGATTAACAAAACAATTACACTTTTTAAATTTAATCAATATAAATAAATTTTATACTTAGAATTCTTTTTAGCAAAGTAAACAAATATGATAAATACTTGGAAATATTAAATCACAATTAATTTCTAACAACCAATAATTTCTCAATTTAATTCAAACAATAAATATGTCAAGCATAAATTTAATTTCCAATTATTGTTATTCAATGATCCCTAATAAAGATGCACAATAAATATTTAGCAATTTATATTAGTGCAATAAGTAAAGAGGATAGGGTTAGAGAAATGACACCAAGATGTATAGTGGTTCGGCCAAAATTCGGCCTAGTCCACTCCCCGAGCGCCTCTCGAGAATTTATTACTTTTTCCGGGAGCAAAGTAGAACCCAATCCTTTTAAGGGATCAAGATCAAACCCGAACAACGACCCTTTCCACCAGGAGCAAGGACAACCGTTATCTATCACTCTTTTTACTAAGGTTTAAGAGTAAAACCTTTTACAAATAGTAAATCCTCACAAAGGATAAGTATTACAAGAATTTTTGCTCACAATAAGAGATAAAAATCTCAACAAATTAGCCCTCAAGAATGGCTAGAAATACACAAATTTTCGCTCACAAGAAGGCTCAAAAAGATGACTGAAAATGGAGAGCTTTTGATCTTAGCAATGAAGATTAGCTTCTAATTTTTGGTGTGAGAAATATGTCATTTTCGAGCTCTATTTATAGCCAATAAAAAGTTACTATTCCATCCACCTTCATAAATATTATTTGACTTCAATGGTGTGAATTGAGGAAATGAGAGGCACCATTTTTGTCAAAAAAATGAGGAAGAAAACTGTCATTTTCGATTGTAAATTTCCAGAGAAATGAGGTTGATGAAGAAGGGCGCGAAATGACGAATATAGCCTTTGAAGTCTTCATACAAATTTAAATCAGGAGGGGCAAAGTAGTAATCTCCCATAATAGTGTAATCATTGCTTCTGAAAAGAGAGTAGTGGAATCCACGTGACGAAACGTCATTGGCTGTAGCAAATCTGATTTGAAATTAATAATAATAATATTATTAATAGAAATTTCCGGGCAGCAGGGGTAAAAAGGGCAGCAGACCGTTGTGAAGGAATTTGAATTTCGGTCAGGAGAGTCAAATAATAGAGGTCAGGACATGGGAGGCATTGACAAAAAGATCAGGGGCAAAACAGACATTTCGCTGCATCTGAAAAAGCAAATCTGCTTTATTGGGAAGATAGTGCGCCACGTGTCGCTCAAGAGAGGCGGGAGAGCAGCGGTGGTGGGGGACAACCCGGGGCCCACGTGCAGTGTGACGTCGCTGGCGTCGTGGCCTGGGTAACAAACGGCGACGTGGAGCGATCTGGGACCGGCAAGAAGCGCGATCGAACCGCAGCGGGGGCGAAGCTGGATTTTCCTTTTCTTTCTTTTTCCTTTTTTTTTTTATTATTTGAAATTCGATTTGAATTTTGTGCGCGCGTAGGATGAAGATTCCGAACGATCGAACAGTGATAATAATTCCGATATTTTCCTTTTTCTTTAATTCAAAAACATGAATTAATCTGGACCATTGATTTTGAATTTCTTCGATCGATCCGACTGAGGTATTGAGCGCATAATAAATATAATGAGCTTGCCGCATACGATCTGAATGAAATAATTATTTTAATTCCAATCATCTAAAATCAATATCTCGCTCGTTTGAAGTCCGATTGAGTCGATTCCAATTGCGTTGGACTCGTTATAATTTTCTCTACGCAGTGGACTATCAAAACACAGAAAATTGATTAGTAACAAAAACACGTTTGTTATCATCAAAATAAGAATAAGATTAATTGGCTTAGAAAGTCAACAAACCTTTCAAGCTTGTGGGAAAGAATTTGCAGGTTAGAACATCTAGATCCGGACCGATTACGCACAAAGATTCCATCTTGTTGACAAAGTGGCCACAAGTTCCATCAGGTCCCCAGTCCCGTCTTACATTTCGAGCTTGGGGAGATTGAAATGTCTCGGCTGTAGGACGAACATAATTCCTCTCTTGAAGGGAGAATCCCCCGACTCTCGGGCGTCGAAGCTAGGTTTGGCTCTTTTCTCATACGCCTTTTTTGCCAACTTCTCTTCGAGGATTTGCCTCACGTCGGTATACTTCTGTTGCTTTCCCTGGTATTTGTTCTTTCCGATGGAGGTCGAGCTTTCTCCTTCGTCGCTTCTTGTGTAACTCAAGTCCTCATGTCCTTCGACACCCTTCTGGGGCGGCACCTTGCCTTGAGTTTGTAGGTGAGAGTTGTCTAGCACAGGGCCTATTTTGCTTGGGACGTTTTTTTCCCTCGATGAGGAGATCTCCAGATTGGCATTTTCCCCTCGTCGGCGAGCCATCAGTCTGGTTCGTAAGTCATTTTCGACCACATTCTTTCCTTTCTCGGACACGGTGGCCTTTCTACCTCGCCTTCTGGCTTGGGATTTTCCAGTTCGCAGTTTAGAAGGGCCTCCGTCGCCTACGTTCAGGACATTTTGACTGTTGGCACAGACTGCCTCCAGCCCTTCCCTCTAGTAAAGCCTTCATCTCTCGCATTTCTTCTCTCAACTCTTTGTGTGCTTCCATCATTTCTCGGTGTTCCTCTAATGCGATGGTGATGGTTTTCAACACTGCGTCAAGACCCTGAACACCGCCATTTGTTTGTTCATTTATGGCGGTGTTCTCGTTGAGAGTTCGTTGTCTAGTTGAACAAGTGGTCAATCTTTACTTGTGGGTACCACGTAAGTATCTGGATTTAGCCAGAAATCGAAGATGTACGGCCTCACGGTGGGCGCCAAACTGTGTGGGGTATTTCTCATAATGGGTTTCTTCCACACGGTTGAACACGCTGCGTCACGTGTTGCTCCCTGTGCAGCGAGGACACCTGAAACAGATCAAAGAATGATGGTCAGAAGGGTACCGGTGTGGTACCGGCTGAGGACCCTCTGATGATCAAGTTAGGTGGTGGTAGGTGAAAAGTACCTTGCGCCACAAGGAAAAGTTAGGTTAAGTGTCAAACAGATTTGTTCTCTATGATTTGATAGGTCAGATCTCCTTTTATAGTACCTTGATCGTGGACTCGTCGGCTGGGTTAGTCTAGGACTAATGGGCTTCCATTTGGCCCATGAAGGGTTGGTTCCTTCAGACGATGGTTCAAATGGGCCTGAACCCATGTGAATTGGTCTAGCACAAATGCGGATCGTAGGAGGTCTATTTTTACCATTTACATCAATTAATTAGGGTGTGTTTGGTACACCGGTTCTGATAAAGAATTGCGGTTGGAGTTACACAAGCTTAACTAACATTTATCTCTTAATTTTGAAAATGAAAATGAGATATTTATTAATCCATGCAAACTCATTTATTTTTACAATTTCAACATATTTTATACTAATTTAGACTTAACAAACTTACTATTTTGCACAGTTCAAATAATCTACGACACAATTTCAATATATTTTACACTTAGATCTTAAAAACACAAACCAAAGGCACCTCATGGTAAAACTGAAATTATGATATGATTTGACGTGACTATTCATTACAGTTTGCATTGTAAACCCTATTACATCAAATCTGCCTGCTCCTTCATCGTCTTCAGGTACTCGTATTCTTCTAACTTATTATGTAAATTGTGATAAGTTTTCTACTCAGCATACATGTTTCTTAACTGCTATAACCACTGGAAAGAACCTTATTCTTTTCAAGAGGCAGTGAAGGATCCTGGTTGGAGAAAAGCTATGAAGGCAGAAATTGACGACTTCGAGCGTAATGGCACCTGGACCTTAGAGAAACTACCACCAGGTAAACGAGCCATCGGGTATAAATGGGTTTATAAGATCAAGTATAAATCCGATGGATTCATGGAAAAATTGAAAGGATGACTTGCATGGAAATCTTCAAATTGTAAGTATTGATTTCAATGAAACTTTTGCCCCTGTAGCAAAGATGGTCACAGTTCGCACTTTCTTATCTATTCCCATAGCTAGACAGTGGGAGTTGCATCAAATGGATGTACGCAATATTTTTCTCCATGGTGACTTAAAAGATGAGGTCTACATGCAGTTACCTTATAGTTTTAATCCTAAAGATTTTGGTAAGGTTTGTCGGTTGAGAAAATCGTTATATGGCTTGAGACAAGCACCGAGGAATTGGTTGCTAAATTGTCTACGGCATTGACATAAATTGGGGTTGTCCAATCCTACCCTGATAGTGATTACTCTCTTTTCAGTTATTCGAAGAATTCTGTCTCTCTTCATGTATTAGTATATGTGGATGATCTGATTATAACAGAGAGCTCATCTAAGGCTATTGCTTCCTTCAAGAAGCAACTTAGTGAAAAGTTCCATATGAAAGACTTGGAAGTATTAATATACTTCCTTGGTATTGAAGTTTCTCGTAAAAAGGGTGATTTGTATCTCAGTCCGCATAAATATGCCTTGGATATTATAGGAGAAGATGGCTTACTTGGGGAGGCCAAACCTGCATCAACGCCCATGGTTTCCAATCATCATCTTGCTATTATTGATGGTTAACCTCTTGATGATCCAGAGAAATATCGTCGTCTTGTAGGGTGACTGACTTATTTGACTATCACTTGTCCTGAATTGAGCTACTCTGTTCACATATTGGCTCAATTTACTGGTAATCCTCTTATTAAACATTGCAGGCTTACGTGTTTTACATTATTTGAAGGGGTGTCCTGACCAAGAAATTCTCCTTCACAGTGACTATGATTTTTGTGTTGACTTTCCAAGCCAATTAATCTTATTTCTTATTTTGATGATAACAAACGTGTTTTTGTCACTAATCAATTTTCTATGTTTTGATAGTCCACTGTGTAGAGAAAATTATAACGAGTCCAACGCAATTGGAATCGACTCAATCGGACTTCAAACGAGTAATATATTAATTTTAGAAGATTGGAATTAAATTAATTATTTCATCCGGATCGTATATGGCGAGTTCATTGATTTTATTATGCGCTCAAAATTATAGCCGTCAGATCAGATGGAATTCAAAATCAGTGGCCCAGATTAATTCATAATTTTGAATTAAATGAAAAGTCAGATTTATTTCCAGCCGTTAGATCAGAAGGTGGTTGAGATTAAAGGCCCAGATTTATTCAGATTTATAAAAATAATGGAAAAAGAAAAAGGAAAGTCATATTTGTTATCAGCCGTTCGATCGCGCTAAGTGCTCATCCGACGCTCCAAGATTTTTCTATTATATTATATATATTTCGGATTTAAAATAATGGAAAAAGAAAAAGGAAATTCAGATTCAATCTCAGCCGTTGATTGCGCCATCCAACGCTCCTCGTTTTGCCACGTAGCCGCGCATGCCCTCAGTTCCAGACGCGTCTGCTGCTCGCTGACGGTGTGGGACCCACCTGTTCCCCACTTGCAGTTATCCTCCTCTCTCTGGATGACACGTGGCGCGCTGTTTTCCCAATACAGCTGGTTGTTTTTTCTGATGCACGCGAAAGTCTCTTTTGCCCCTTCCTTTTGGTCTAATTCCTTCTATATCCTGACCAGCCTTTTATCATCTCCTGATCGAATTTCAAATTTCCTTCTCAACGGTCATCTGCCCAATTTACCCCGGCTGCCCGGATTTTTATTATTATTATTAATTTCAATTCAGATTTGCTTCAGCCAATGGTTGTTTGACATGTGGCTCTCTTTATTGACTTATCCTGAAGCAATTATTACACTATTTTGGGAGATTACTCTTATGCCCTTCCTAATTTGAATTTATATGAAGACTTCAAAGGTTATTATCGTCATTTCAAGCCCTTCTCTTTCAGCCTCATTTCTGGGATTTTCTCAGTCCGAAAATGGTTTCCCTCAACCTCCAATTTGTCATCAATGGAGCCTCTTCTTTCCTCCATTCACACAATTAAAGTCAAAAATATTTATGAAGGTGGATGAAACAGTAGAAAACGGTAACATTTTTTTCTACCTATAAAAGAAGCTCGAAATGGCAGATTGAAGACACACCAACGAAAATCATAAGCCTTCTTCTCATTGCTAAAGCTCTTCTTTAATCTCTTTGTGAGCATTTTGTGAGCAAAATTTATGTATTTCTAGCCATCCTTAAGGGCTATTTTATTGAGAGTTTTATCTCTTATTGTGAGCAAAATTATTGTAATATCTATCCTTTGTGAGGATTTACCATTGTAAAAGGTTTATTCTTAAACCTTAGTAAAAAGAGTGATAGATAACGGTTGTCCTTGCTCCGTGGAAAGGGTCATTGTTTGGGTTTGATCTTGATCCCGCTAAATGGATTGGGTTGCACTTGCTCCCGCAAAAAGTGAATACAAATTCCCGAGAGGCGCTCGGGGAGTGGACTAGGCCGCATTTTTGGCCGAACCACTATAAATTTTGGTGTCAATTTCTCTAACCCTTACTCTTTAATTTTTGCTTTACATATTTACTTTCATAATTAACCAAAGCATAATTAAATGGTTAGAATTTATTTGTGATGCACTATTATTTATTATCATATCATATTTGCTCACTTTGCTAAAAAGAATTTTAAGTATAAAATTCATTTATATTAATTGAATTTAAAAAGTGAAATTATCTTGTTAATCTTAAACTTTGAATTGATTGAAAAAGTTTTATAAATTTTTAATCCTATTCACCTCCTTCTAGGGTTGCCTTAGATCCTAACAATTGGTATCAGAGCGAGGTGCTCAAAATTTTTATTTAAAATTTGTTTTAAAAAGCTTAATTGCTTGAGTTATGACAACACATAATTTTAATCCCTTTGGTGATAGTCAATCAATTAATAAGCCTCCTTATTTTAATGGTTCTAATTATAGTTATTGGAAGAATAGAATGCAATTTTTCTTAATTTCTGTTGATGTTGAATTATGGGATATAATAGAACAAGGTTTTAATAATCCGGTTAAACATGTTGAAAATGTTAGTTCTCCTAAGCCTATGGCCGAGTGGTCTAAAGAAGAAAAGAAAGCATATTGTTTGAATGCTAAAGCTATAAATTGCTTATTTTGTGCCTTGAATGAAATTGAATACAATAGAGTTTCTATTTGTAAAACCGCTAAGGAAATTTGGCATAAACTTGAAATTACTCATGAGGGAACCGATCAAGTCAAAGAAACTAAAATTGACATGTTAGTGCATAGTTATGAATTATTTAAAATTGATGATAACGAATCAATTTCGGATATGTTCATTAGATTTACTAACATTGTGAATTCTTTGGAAGGTCTTGGAAAATCTTATTCTAACATTGAAAAGGTGAAGAAAATTCTTTGGGCCCTACCAAAGCAATGGGAACCAAAAGTCACCGCTATCCAAGAAGCCAAAGATTTAAAAACTCTCTCCATGGATGAATTAATTGGATCTCTTATGGCTCATGAGATCAAAATCAAGAAAAACATGGAAGATGATAAAAAGAAGAAAGAAAGAAGCATTGCTCTCAAGTCAACTTTTGTAGAAGAAGATTCCGAAAATGATGAAATTATCGATGATGAAGATATGGCTTATCTTTCCAGAAGATTCAAAAGCTTCCTAAAGAAGAAGAAGCAATTAAAAAAGAATCTCACCAATCAAAGAGAATCAAATGGTGAAAAGAGCAAGAAAGATGAAATCATTTGCTATGAATGCAAGAAGCCCGGTCACATTAGGACCGATTGTCCTCTTCTCAAATCATCCAAGAAATTAAAGAAAGCTATGAAAGCTACATGGGATGATAGTGATGAAAGTGAAAATGAAAAAGAAGAAGAAGTTGCAAATATGTGATTCATGGCACATAGTGACAATGATGAAGAAGATGAAAATGAGGTACATCTTAACTCTTCTTCTTACATTGAATTATTGAATGAATTTGAATGCATGCAACAAAGTTTTGAGAAAATTACTAAAAAGTATAGTGTGCTTTCAAAGAAACATGTAGATTTATCAAATGAAAATAAATCTTTAATTGAAAAAGTTGATTCTTTGAAAAATCTATCTAATAATCAAATTCATGTTTCATGTGAAGAAAAGAATGTTTTACTTGATAAAATTAAATTTCTTGAACATGATATTTTTGAAAAGAATGAGCTTATTGTTGTTATTAGAGAAAAAGAGTCTAATCTTTTGAAACAACTTGATGAAGCTAATGATAATATTAAGAAGTTTACCATTGGAGCTCAAACTCTTGATAAAATGATTAATATGGGTAAACCTAATAAAGAGAAAAAGGGCACTGGATATATGGATGAAATTTCTACTCCTTCATCTTCTAAATCCATTTTTGTTAAAGAAACCCCTTGCATGAAAAATGATAAATTGCCTATGATGCCTAAACTTGAAAATGCTAAATCTTTTGTGCATAAGGATAAAAAGGCTAATGCTACATGTATGGGACAAAGTGTTAAAAATATTAAAGTTAACTTTCCTAAATCAAAGTTTGTGCCTACTTGTCATTATTATGGTATGAAAGGTCATATTAGACCAAAATGCTTCAAATTGAAAAATGGTCATTCTACACATTCTAAGAGGCATACATATCATAAATCAAAGTTCCAAAATAATTATAAGAAAAAGCATGTGCATAGATTCTTTGTAAAAGATCCATCACTGCATGATGTTATTTGCTTTTCTTGTGGATATTATGGACATAAAGCTTATTCATGTCATTTTCATAAATTTAATAGTTCCAATAATTCAAGATCAAATGTTTCGAAAATAAAGAGAATTTGGATTCCAAAATATGAAAATGCTAACCGATATGGACCCAAACAAGGACCCAAACAAGTATGGGTACCAAAAGATTAAACATGAATTTCTATCCTTTGTAGGAATGTTCGAAAATTTCAAAGAAGAACACGTGGTACTTGGATAGTGGTTGCTCAAGACACATGATGGGTGATCATTCCAAGTTCTCGACACTTACCAAGAAAGAAGGTGGACTAGTAACCTTCGGTGATAACAAGAAAGGAAAAATCATCAGTAAAGGAAGTATCGGTAACGATTCCTCTTCTCTAATTGAAAATGTTTTATTAGTTGATGGTCTAAAACATGATTTATTAAGTATTAGTCAAATGTGTGATAAAGGTTATGAAGTATCATTTAACAAAAAACATTGTTTTATAAAAGATGTGTGTGATAACAAAGTTTTATTTGTTGGAAATAGAGATGCAAATGTTTACACTATTGATATAAATGCATGCTCTTTAAATGAAAAATGTCTATCCGTTTTAAATGATGATTCTTGGTTATGGCATAGAAGATTAGGTCACACAAGCATGAAATTAATTTCAAATATTTCTAAAAAGTGTTTGGTAAGAGGTTTGCCAAAATTAAAATTCGAAAAAGATAAAATTTGTGATGCATGTCAAATGGGTAAACAAATAAAATCTTCATTTAAATCTAAAAATGACATTTCTACTACTAGACCCTTACAACTTTTACACATGGATTTATTTGGTCTTTCTAGAACTTCTAGTTTTGGAGGAAATTACTATGCCTTTGTAATTGTTGATGATTATTCTCGTTTTACATGGGTTTTGTTTTTAAAACATAAAGATGAAGCTTTGAAAAAGTTTATTAACTTTACAAAAATAGTTCAAAATGAAAAAGGATTTGTGATTTCTCAAATAAGAAGTGATCATGGTGGAGAATTTGAAAATATTGCTTTTGAAAATTTTTGCAATGAAAATGGTTACACTCATAATTTCTCCTCTCCTAGAACTCCTCAACAAAATGGTGTAGTTGAACGGAAAAATCGCTCTTTGCAAGAATTAGCTAGATCTATGCTAAATGAATATGGTCTTCCTAAATATTTTTGGGCGGAAGCCGTAAACACCGCTTGTTATGTTTTAAATAGAGTTTTAATAAGAAAGTTTTTGGATAAAACTCCCTATGAATTATGGAATGGAAAAAGTCCTATTGTAAGCTATTTTAAAGTTTTTGGTTGCAAATGTTTTATTCTAAACAATAAGGAAAATCTCGGTAAATTTGATTCTAAAACCGATGTTGGTATTTTCCTTGGTTATTCCTCAACTAGTAAAGCTTATAGAGTTTTTAATAAAAGGACTTTAGTTATTGAGGAATCCATGCATATCGTATTTGATGAATCTATTCACGGTGATGTTAATATTACTAATGATTCTCTTGATACTAACGCTTTAGAAAAGAATCTTAATGATTTGCAAATTAGTGATAAAAGCATTGAAGCTACTTCAAGTGAGCAAGTTGAAAATTCAAATGAAAGATTGGATGAAAGTGCTTCACAATCTTTACCTAAAGAATGGAGATATGCTACACACCATCCAACCGATTTAATTATTGGTGATCCAACACAAGGTGTAAGAACTCGTTCCTCTCTTAATATGTTTAATAATCTTGCGTTTGTTTCTCAAATTGAACCAAAAAGTTTTGAAGATGCTCAATTTGATGAATCTTGGTTATTTGCTATGCAAGAAGAATTAAATCAATTTGAAAGAAATAAAGTTTGGGAATTAGTCCCTAGACCTCAAAATAATTCCATTATTGGTACTAAATGGGTTTTTAGAAATAAACTTGATGAAAATGGAAATATTATTAGAAATAAAGCTAGATTGGTTGCAAAAGGTTATTGTCAAGAAGAAGGAATTGATTATGATGAAACTTTTGCACCGGTTGCTAGATTAGAAGCAATTCGAATGTTACTTGCTTTTGCTTCTCATAAAAATTTTATTTTATATCAAATGGATGTGAAAAGTGCTTTTCTAAATGGTTATATTATGGAAGAAGTTTTTGTTGATCAACCTCCCGGTTTTGAAAACTTTGAATTTCCAAATCATGTGTTTAAATTGAAAAAGGCACTCTATGGTTTGAAACAAGCTCCAAGAGCTTGGTATGAAAGATTAAGTAAATTCTTGATTAACAATGATTTTAAAATGGGTAAAATTGATACTACTCTTTTTATTAAAATCAAAGGTAATGATATGTTAGTAGTTCAAATCTATGTTGACGATATCATTTTTGGTTCTACTAATCCTTCTTTGTGTGAAGAATTTTCCAAAGTTATGCATAGTGAGTTTGAAATTAGCATGATGGGAGAACTTAGTTTCTTTCTCGGTCTTCAAATCAAACAACTCAAAGATGGAATTTTCATAAATCAAGAAAAATACACAAAGGAATTATTGAAAAGATTCAAGCTTAATGAGGGAAAGATTTCAAAAACTCCTATGAGTACAACAACAAAGCTTGACAAAGATGAAAAAGGTAAAAATGTTGATGTCAAATCCTATCGAGGTATGATTGGCTCTTTACTTTATTTAACGGCAAGTAGACTCGATATTATGTTTAGTGTATGTTTGTGTGCTAGATTTCAATCTTGTCCTAAAGAATCACACTTGCATGCCGTAAAAAGAATATTTAAATATTTGCTTGGAACATATAATTTAGGCTTATGGTATCCTAAAAATGTTGAATTTAATTTAGTTGGATATTCCGATTTACTTGATAGAAAAAGTACTAGTGGCTCTTGTAAATTTCTCGGTAGTTCTTTAGTTTCATGGTTTAGTAAAAAGCAAAACTCCGTAGCTTTATCTACCACCGAAGCCGAATATATAGCCGTTGCTAGTTGTTGTGCACAAATTCTATGGATGAAACAAACTTGTGATTATGGTTTAACTTTTGAAAAAGTACCCATTCTTTATGACAATTCAAGTGCTATTAATTTAACTAAAAATCCAATACATCATTCTAGAACAAAGCATATTGATATTAGACATCATTTCATAAGAGAACATGTGCAAAATGGATCTATTATTCTCAATTTTGTTAACTCTTGTGATCAATTTGCGGATATTTTCACCAAGCCTTTAAATGAAGAAAGCTTTTGCAAAATTAGGCTTGCTCTTGGAATATTAAGGTATGATACTTCTAAATAAATTGAATTTTATGCAATTATTTAGGGGGAGTTTAGAAATTCAAATTCAAATATTATTTTGATGAAACTTTTGGAATTAAATTTTGAATATTATTCTTTTTGATTGATTCCAAAAGGGGGAGAAAATTGATAAGGAAAATGACTTTCTCTTGTGCTTAAATTTATAATACTCTTAAGGGGAAGAACTTGTTTAGGGGGAGTATTTCATATATTATATTGAACATCTTTTGAATACGTATACTCTTACTCTTTACATTTTCCCTTATGGTTTGTCATCATCAAAAAGGGGGAGATTGTTGACTTTCCAAGCCAATTAATCTTATTTCTTATTTTGATGATAACAAACGTGTTTTTGTCACTAATCAATTTTCTATGTTTTGATAGTCCACTGTGTAGAGAAAATTATAACGAGTCCAACGCAATTGGAATCGACTCAATCGGACTTCAAACGAGCAATATATTAATTTTAGAAGATTGGAATTAAATTAATTATTTCATCCGGATCGTATATGGCGAGTTCATTGATTTTATTATGCGCTCAAAATTACAGCCGTCAGATCAGATGGAATTCAAAATCGATGGCCCGATTAATTCATAATTTTGAATTAAATGAAAAGTCGATTTATTTCAGTAGTTAGATCGAAGGTTGTTGAGATTAAAGGCCCAGATTTATTCAGATTTATAAAAATAATGGAAAAAGAAAAAGGAAAGTCAGATTTGTTATCAGCCGTTCGATCGCGCTAAGTGCTCATCCGACGCTCCAAGATTTTTCTATTATATTATATATATTTCGGATTTAAAATAATGGAAAAAGAAAAAGGAAATTCAGATTCAATCTCAGCCGTTGATTGCGCCATCCAACGCTCCTCGTTTTGCCACGTAGCCACGCGTGCCCTCAGTTCCAGACGCGTCTGCTGCTCGCTGACGGTGTGGGACCCACCTGTTCCCCACTTGCAGTTCTCCTCCTCTCTCTGGATGACACGTGGCGCGCTGTTTTCCCAATACAGCTGGTTGTTTTTTCTGTTGCACGCGAAAAGTCTGTTTTGCCCCTTCCTTTTGGTCTAATTCCTTCTATATCCTGACCAGCCTTTTATCATCTCCTGATCGAATTTCAAATTTCCTTCTCAACGGTCATCTGCCCAATTTGCCCCGGCTGCCCGGATTTTTATTATTATTATTATTAATTTCAATTTAGATTTGCTTCAGCCAATGGTTGTTTGACACGTGGCTCTCCTTATTGACTTATTCTGAAGCAATTATTACACTATTTTGGGAGATTACTCTTATGCCCTTCCTAATTTGAATTTATATGAAGACTTCAAAGGTTATTATCGTCATTTCAAGCCCTTCTCTTTCAGCCTCATATCTGGGATTTTCTCAATCCGAAAATGGCTTGCCTCAACCTCCAATTTGTCATCAATGGAGCCTCTTCTTTCCTCCATTCACACAATTAAAGTCAAAAATATTTATGAAGGTGGATGAAACAGTAGAAAACGGTAACATTTTTTTCTACCTATAAAAGAAGCTCGAAATGGCAGATTGAAGACACACCAACGAAAATCATAAGCCTTCTTCTCATTGCTAAAGCTCTTCTTTAATCTCTTTGTGAGCATTTTTGTGAGCAAAATTTGTGTATTTCTAGCCATCCTTAAGGGCTATTTTATTGAGAGTTTTATCTCTTATTGTGAGCAAAATTATTATAATATCTATCCTTTGTGAGGATTTACCATTGTAAAAGGTTTATTCTTAAACCTTAGTAAAAAGAGTGATAGATAACAGTTGTCCTTGCTCCGTGGAAAGGGTCATTGTTTGGGTTTGATCTTGATCCCGCTAAAAGGATTGGGTTGCACTTGCTCCGGCAAAAAGTGAATACAAATTCCCGAGAGGCGCTCGGGGAGTGGACTAGGCCGCATTTTTGGTCGAACCACTATAAATTTTGGTGTCAATTTCTCTAACCCTTACTCTTTAATTTTTGCTTTACATATTTACTTTCATAATTAACCAAAGCATAATTAAATGGTTAGAATTTATTTGTGATGCACTATTATTTATTATCATATCATATTTGCTCACTTTGCTAAAAAGAATTTTAAGTATAAAATTCATTTATATAAATTGAATTTAAAAAGTGAAATTATTTTGTTAATCTTAAACTTTGAATTGATTGAAAAAGTTTTATAAATTTTTAATAAACCCTATTCACCCCCCCTCTAGGGTTGCCTTAGATCCTAACATTTTGCATCACTGCATGATTGGGCCACATGCTCTCTAACTAGGTGATCGTTGATTGAATATTTTATTATGTTGGGTTCATCACCTATATCTTGAAAAACTAAGAAACAAGTTACTGCTTCTCGATCTTCCGTTGAAGCAGAATACCGATCCATGACAACTGCCACTTGTGAGCTAAAATGGCTTAAATCTCTTTTGAGATGTTTTGGAATTGACCATTCTCAATCAATTCCATTATATTGTGATAGTCAGACTGCATTTGCAGCAAACCCGGTATTTCATGAGAGGATGAAGTATATTGAGATGGACTGTCACTTTGTTCGTGATGCTCTTCAGGATGGAATTATCTCTCCTTCACACATTCGTAGTGGAGACCAACTTGCCGATGTTTTGACTAAAACTCTTGAAAAAATCCAATTTCAGATTCTTATTCGCAAGTTGAGCATTTGTGATTTGCATGCTCCAACTTGAGGGGGAGTATTGAAAAATTTAGCTTGTCGCCTCCGCAGCGATGGTCTAAGAACGTTTTGGCCATTCTAGGGCCAAAAACCCGAGAGTGGACGTCGCGGCGATAGGGACTTGTTGCCGCAGCGTCCAGGACGAAAGAATCCACGAATTAAGCATTCATCGCCACGGTGACAAAACAAAATCTTAGAATACTTATTTATTTCCTTGTTTAAATATAGGCATTAAACCATCATACTCAATGCGAAATACAATTCTTCAAATTCTTTAATTTGGTATAATCATAGTAAACAATTTTTTACGGTTGAACCGATTATTTGAGGGAAAATTGCATATTTGACCTCGAAAATTGAGTTTTAATGAACCAAATCCTAACTTTCTATTTCTTATATTTAAGACATTATGCTGATGTCATCTGAGTGTGAAAAGACCAAAAATCATTTAAATATCTCTACTTCACTCTAAACTCTCTCTATCTCTCTTTCTATATTTTTTCTCTCTCAACTCTAAATTTTTACCAAAAAACTCAAAAATATCTCTCTAAAAACTCTTTTACTTGAAACGAATTTAGATTCAATGAATAGATGATGAAAAATTAAATGAAATCAATACCTTATTTTCGCGAAATGAAGTTCGATCGAATGAAGAAGTTAACACAAAAATACTAAATTTTGAAAAAAATAAAAATCTGGAATTTTTTTTGTCGCCTATGATCTGACCGATCATAGGCCACGAGATGTCAGATCATAGGCAATGATCTGTCAGATCATTGATTAACAAAGGATTCGCACGAAACGGAGAAAACTTATGAAATCGTAACTTTTTCTACAAAACTTAGATTGTTATAAAGTTAGGTTCAATGGATAGATCTCGAAAAAACGTATGAAATCGACATCTTAGTTGCGCGAAACGGAATTCGAATGAAGAAATTAATGTTAAAATACTAAATTTTTGGAGAATAAAAGATCTGGAAAATTTTGAAAAAAATAAAAATCTGGATTTTTTTTTGTCGCCTATAATCTGACCGATCATAAGCCACGATCTGTCAGATCATAGGCAATGATCTGACGATCATAGGCAATGATCTGACCGATCATAGGCAATGATCGGTCAGATCATTGATTAACAAAAGATTCGCACGAAACGGAGAAAACTTATGAAATCGTAACTTTTTCTAAAAAACTTAGATTGTCATAAAGTTAGGTTCAATGGATAGATCTCGAAAAAACGTATGAAATCGACATCTTATTTGCGCGAAACGGAATTCGGATGAAGAAATTAACATTAAAATACTAAATTTTTGGAGAATGAAAGATCTGGAAAATTTAAAAAAAAAAAAAAAATCTGGGATCTGACCATGATCGGTCTGATCAGACCGATCCCAGGCCATGATCGGTCCGATCGGATAGATCAGGTTTTTTTTTTTTTTTTCCAGATTTTTTATTCTTAAAAAATTTAGTATTTTGATGATAACTTCTTCATCCGGACTCCGTTTAACGCAAATAAGATGTCGATTTCATACGTTTTTTTGATATCTATCCATTGAATCCAAATTCATGACAATATAAATTTTGTAGAAAAAGTTACGAGTAAAATACTATTTTTGGATCTTTTGTTGCTCGATGATCTGACCGATCATTGCCTATGATCGGTCAGATCATTGTTTATGATCTGAAAGATCATTGCTTATGATCTGTCAGATCATAGGCAACTAAAGGAAAAAAAAACTTTCTCCGAAAATTTAGTATTTTGACGTTAATTTATTCATTCGGACTCCGTTTCTTACAAATAATATGTCGATTTCATACATTTTTTCAAGATCTATCCATTGAATCTAAGTTCTTCGTGAATTTTTGGGTAAGAATTTAGAGTTTAGGGAGAGAACAAAAATAGAGTAAGGTTAATGAGAGTTCAATCAATACAAAAATATGAGTTTTTGGTCTTTTCACACTTTAGTGACATCAACATAAGGTCTTAAATATAAGAAATAGAAAGTTATGATTTGGTTCATTAAAACTCAATTTTCGAGGTCAAATATGCAATTTTCCCATTATTTGACATCTTGTAAATTCATAATAATTTGACTGTCGAATTGTCGTCACATCATCTTGCCGGAATGGCTCTCTGTCGTTGCAATGGCAGTAGAGTAGAGCTCAGGCTTTCCCACAGTAATCTTATTTATTGGCCTTCTATAAGCTCTATCTTTTCATCTTCTCAAAACATAATCTAATCTTTGTTAATTTCCAGAAATCGATTACAATTATCCTTGCAATTTCTACGAACTTCTTAAAGGCCATATCATCATCAATTCTCCTTCTTCAATTTCTCACAATGGAATTCGCGTCACTATCAATGGATCCCATCTTCAGGTTCAATTTAATCGTTTTTTTTTGTCAAAAGGAAATTTTCAATCATATTGTGTTTAATTCAACAACTTTGCTTTACTTTTATCATAACTCTCGCCTTTTCTCCTTCCGTTGGGTACAGTTTATACTTCAAAGATTCGTGGAGGGTCTGCAGGAGTTATCGAGTCGATTTATGGTGTAATCAAGCCGATTCCGATTGTGTAAGTTTGTGTTTTTCAATTTCTAAATGAATTGTTTATAGGTTGAGCCTTTTTATAATTTTGTGAAACTTTATTTGTTATTCTTCAGAATATTTGAATACTGAATTTAGAGCTTTTGATATTGTGACAAAAGATTGGAATATTTAGCTTCATTTTAGGATCAATAATATACTATAGATGTATAAAAAAACTTTCCTTTAAATCATTAGTCATTTAATTCTTAACCTCATTTAACTCTAATTTCAGCCCTGGTTCCCTTTCTTGTCTTGTATCATGATGCATTTTTCTCATTATGACAAGAATAGAAACATTGAGGTGAGTGAGACCATCTGGAAAGCTCGCTTCAGGTACAAATGAGGTATAATTTTTTGTGAATCAATGTTTTAAATGCTTATTCACTTATATTGTTCAGTTAAATGTTGTAAAATACTTTGTTTCTTTAGTACATAATTATACGTCTTCTTCACTGTTATCATATGTTCTTGTAATTTTCCTCATAGCTCGTGTAGTTGTATAATTGCTTGCTTATTTTATTAAACCGTGTTCTGATTGTTAACTGAATGGCTTGTTATTCCCTTAAACTTTTGACAGATTCCATTTTCTATAGTTTTGAAACATCCAGGTGAAAACCCGGGAAAATTTTATGAGACTTTTCATGGAGCTGACATAAACTTTCAGGTGAAAACCGTGAATCTTTCTGATTCACCCTTGATTTTAGACTATGTTGATGGCAATTTCGTGATTCAATTTCCACTCTAACACTCACTACCCCGTTTTTTTTAACTCAAACTTGATATTTTATTGATTACTGAATATTATTATAGTATTTAGTAACTGTAGATATAAATAGAGGATACCTACACAACTTCTTATCCGTCACAATGGAGTTTATAGTAACCAATATGGGTTGGCCTAGTGGTCAAGAGGTTGCTTTCCAGCCTTGAGGTCTTGGGTTCAAATCATGTTGGCCACCTAACTAGGATATTATCCTATGATTGAATTGATGTCAAGTGTTGTAGGGTTATGAGGTTGTCCCGTGAGGTTAGTCGTGGTACGCGTAAGCTGGCCCGGACACTCACGATATCAAGAAAAAAAACGATGGAGTTTATAGTTGAAAGTGATAAAGGTATGATTTAGGAGACCTTTCAGCGCAACATGTTTTGCATGATGAAGTGAATAATACTTACTTGCATTGAAGCTGCAACTACAGTATATCTTATTCTTGGGGAGAGAATCATCACTGAGACCTCCGTGATCCAAACTACCCAGGTGTGTGCCATCTCCTTAGTATATCTTATAACCTAAGGAAATTTCATACAATATTATGATTTCTTTTTATTTTATCATTAGGTAGCAGATGAAGATGTCTGTCGGAACATGACACTGCCTATTCATACTATATTATGTCTCTTAACTTGCCCGACGGTCTATGCTGGGTGAGTTCACATTACCATAATTGTCTTCCTCCATTTTCAAGGTCAAGGACTTTCTCATTGGCTAAAGCCAAAAGCTTGTGGACTTGTAAATTAATTTCAAATGTCATTGTACATCCTTGACTTATGACTGATATTTTCAATTGAGTATCTTATTATGATTTCTCACTGCGCTTAAATGTTGCAATTAGCATCTCGTTGTTGGGAAGAAAAAAAATCACATTCCCACATTCACCGTTAAGAATAAAAAAAGATAATTGAGAAATTATATGAATAAACACAATCAAAATGACACAATGATTTATACTGATTCACCCAAATTGGTTACGTCCAGTTGCTACCGCTGCAAGTTTCACTATGATGAATCAAGAGTTACAGTGAAAAATATCCAATACACTTAACCGTGTATTATGCTCAAAAAAGCGCTCAAGAAAGTAAACCATTTCTTTTACAATATTTCTCACACTCTCATCAAAGCCCTCCTTGAACCCAATACAAGATGTCCTGCCTTTTCCCATTGGAACTTTTGCAGTTTCAAATTCATCCATTAGTTCTTTGATCTCTTACTCGTCAAACAGTTTTAAATTTTTTCTTCTTACTAAACTAGGAAATCTCGACTTGAATTCGAAAATAAAAAATTTTAAGATCCAACCAGACAGAATGATTCTATCATCCACGATCATATCATTTTGATTTTCCTCCCTTAACTCCTAGATTCTTTCCCCGCATTCTTTAAATTGATTTTCAACTCCAATAATATCTTTTACTGGCCAATAAACATTGCACATAGAATATTTGTCAATCAATGATGCTTCAATAAATTCCTGGCCGAAGACCTATTAGAAGGATCATTTTCGAGACAAGAATCCACAAAATCTTTAAAATCAGAAGAGAAATTATCAACATCGATGGATCCCAAATCTGTGACCCTCAACTCTAATAATTTCTCTTCTGATTTATAGATTTTGAGGGTTTTTGTCTCAATAATGATCCTTCTAATAGGCCTTCGTTCACTGATTTATTGAAGCATCCATTCATTGACAAATATTCAGTGTGTAGTGTTTATTGGCCAGTAGAAAATATTATTGGAGTTGAAAATCAATTTAAAGAATGCGGGGAAAGAATCTGGGAGTTAAGGGAGGAAAATGATATGATTGTGGATGATAGAATCATCTCGTCTGGTTGGAACTTAAAAAATTTGATTTTCGAACTCAAGTCGGGATTTCCTGGTTCACTAAGAAAAAAATTTAAAATTGTTTGATGAGCAAGAGATGAAAGAACTAATGGATGAATTTAAAACTAGAGAAGTTCCAGATGGGGAAAAGGCGGAACATCTAGTTCAAATCAAAGCTTTGTTCTTTTCCTAGAGCCCGAGATCAGGCATGAATGACTTGCTGTTTGGAGGTCATCAGGCAGTAATGCCAGTGATTGTTTAAACAAGATTGTAGCCAGATTTCCAAGGATGGAAGAGATGCGTGGTTCTCGCTCAGAATCAAGATTATACTATTGAATCAATTGTAGTTGAAGACAAAGATGAGGGTGCAATTATTCCTCCTGTTAGTAATGAACAAAATAGAATAGGTAGGTAGTTAGCGAGTATTAGTTAGTTAAAGCTTTAGTTCAGCTCATTTTAGTATTCAGTTTGAGTTTGTTAAACACATTGATTCAGATATAAGCTTTGAAAGATATATCAATGGAGACACTGTTTTTCTTCCTCGTCGGAGTTCTTCATTCTTGTTGTTCATAACCTTAATTTGTTGTGATTTTTGGTCATTTCGTTAACAAATTGGTATCAGAGCATAGTTATCGAAAAGAAGAAAGCAAGATCCGCAACAATGGTGAACCAGAGATTCGAAGTGGACAAATTCGATGGCATTGGAGATTTCAGCCTTTTGGAAGGTAAAAATCAAAGCAGTGATGGTTCAAAAGAAAGGTATTGATAGCTTCAGATAAATTATATTTTTGACAAATAGGTTCGAAAGTTTAATGTTGATTTGGCTTTGTTTTTCCTGTCCTCATGCTGTATTTAATTTAGCGTTTATAGTTTTCATAATGTTTTGGATCTCTTTTGTGCTCATAAAATAATTATCTAAGTTGTTATAATGCAGGCTAATGTAAATGTTCGTGCTATTGCTTAAGGCTGTGGTGAATAGTACAACATTACTGTAGTAGTCGTTAGGCGAGAACATTGTATAAAGGTCTTGAGAACTGTGCACTCAAGATTTTATCTTTCAAGAACAACGATTGCAATGGGAATCATTGGACCTGGACTGATTTATGTCACATTGCTTGAGTTGAGCAGCTTAAGGATCAGGTTATTTTTGTAGATGAAAACTTCTGGAGATATGGATTTAGTTTTACTTTATTTCAATTTTCACCTTTTTTTTTAGATGAAGTCACAAAATTTATCAAAATGGATTTTGATGCCTTTGAACTCATGAGTTTGAATTTTGGTCGCTACCTACATGAGATATTAAAGATAATTTAAGTTTTCGACACCATAGTTGCTGGATAAGTGTTTTTGTCCAATAGGAATAGTTGAGGTGTGTGTAAGCTTACTCAAACAACAATGATTAAAGAAACATTTGTTTGTCTTCTAAGATTGAAATATATTTTAGATCTTTTTTTTTTTTTGGTAATAAACAAAGTTTTTCATTGATGATTGAAAGAGCCCAAAAAAGGCCAAAATAAATTACAAAAACGCCTTCCGATTGGTGGCTACAATGGAAGGGGAATATCTATAAAAATAATTACAATTTGCATTCCAAAGAGAGGTGTTGAGAACGTTGACTCCCAAAAAAAGACTGATCCAAGGCTTTCTAGCTTGAATTTTTTGATTGGAATTGAGGCCACCATTGATAGCGATCCAAAGAAAGACTTTGATCTTCTTAGGTTTTTATTTTTAATGTTATCCATGTGGATTTTTGGGGTTGCCTTCCTTTGTTCTTTCAACTTTCATAAAAAGGTCATTGATTTGGGCATTGGTGAGTTGAAACTTAGGTTCTAACTTGGTGTACTCGCTCTAATTCTTTCTGTAATTATAACTATAGCTTTCTCTTTGTTTTTGTACTCTTCGCTCATCAATGAAAAGTCTGTCTCACAAGTCTTATCTTAAAAAAAAAAGCTTATGTATAATCTGATGCACATAATTAGAATATGGTTTTTGTTCAGAGTATTAATTGTGAAAAATCAAATTTTCCATTAAATGACATGATTTAAGTGGTTGGAAGTTAACACATACCGATATTTTTTTTGGCTGATGATTTCCATGTCATTACTACTTATAATACAATGCCATTTGGCTCAAAGAAAAACAAATCTGTAAAATGGAGACATGGTAAGGAAGGATATCACTGCCTGGAGGGGAAAAATATCAGTCTTCTTTTGGAACATGGGATATAGAAGTGTTATTTCTATGATGTTTAGAAACTCTGATCAAAACCAGTCCTCCCTTGTATTTTGATGCTTGACATCAGAGGCTGCATTTGTTTTTTTCCCGGTGCACTGACTGACTGTGAGATCGGCCTTTGCGCTTCAATGTGACATGCCATTTTTTTGGGCAGTTTGACTTGAACGTTCTGTTTATTCTCAAAGGATAAATTAGAACAGATTCAAAACGAGTTCTTTTACTGGGCATTGTTTAGTAGTTCACAGTTCTCATGTCATTTTACTCTTAATAAATTGCAATTTATGATTGTAGGGGAATCTACTTATCTAATTGGACAGAACTTTAAAGTGAAAGAGGAGAAGTGGGATAGATTCGTTCAGCATGTGCATCGAAATCATTTTATTCCCGATACCGTGTTGGTGGATTGCGCAGCTGACAGAAAACTACAAAGTGAAAGAGGAGAAGCGGCAGATATGGATAGATTCGTTCAGCATGTGCATCGAAATCATTTTATTCCCGATACCGTGTTGGTGGATTGCACAGCTGATTCTGCTATTGCCAGCAACTAACTACTATGACTGGCTTCAGAAAGGAATTCATGTGATTACTCCAAATAAAAAGGCAAACTCAGGACAGGTAACTCCAAATATATATGGATATTTATTGCTACCTCTTTAAAAATGTATTAAAAGCTGTAAAATATGATGCAATTTCTTGAGTACTATTCCTTATGGATATTAGGGATTATTATTTTAAGAATATCAAAGACAACCTCAAGTTTTATGGGTTTATTTTCAAACCATGAGAAGCCTTGGGGAGATCATGGGAACTGATGAATTTTTGGATTGAGAACGAGATTTCGGTTGGTTGTTATTAGGATTGGAATAAATTTGAAGGACCTTACCTCAAGTTTCATTTTTAATATTTTAGCATTGCTTAGCAAAGAAACAATGACATTACCAGAACACATTAGTTGTGTCCACAATTTGATGCAGATTTGTCTAGAATCGAATGCAGTTTTATTAAATAGTGAATTCACTGAGGGGTGTGTCTCCTTTTCTTTTGCATTCTATCTGTATATTGAAGTTGAGGCAGCTCTTGTGTATGTTAAATATTACGATTATTATTTGTGAAGGTTTTGAGATACGTGCGAAGATGCAAGAAAGAAAGACAATCCTTTTGCACAACTTTCAGGATCTCACAATATCATTGCATTCACGACTACAAGGTATCGAAAGCAGCCATTGATTGTACGTAGGGATGGCAACGGGGCGGGGTCGGGATGCCAATCTCATCCTCTAACCAGCGGGGATTTTAAATTCCCATATCCTACCTATTTCCTAATCAAATAATCGAGGCGAGTTCGGGGATTCCTCATTTAGGGATCGGGTTTCCCGTAGAGAAAATTCTTTTTTTTGTATATTTTAATTCTTATTTTAAAAGAAATATGAACAAGCAATATATATTTTGCCATCCCTAATTGTACAGTTGCCAGAGGCTGTGGCGCAAGTGACGGCTGGTGGAATTTTCAGTGACATGTTACGGCTTGCATCTTGCCTAGATGATCCATCATAATCTCAACAACCCATTGCCCATGTTTGTAATGTAACTGATTTAATCAATAAATAACATGAATATAATAGAATTTATTTTTATTCAAAACAATTAGAACTATGTATTGTTTTCTATAAGAAAACTATTTGGTTAAAATGTACGATTGGCCCCTCACATTTTTTAATTTGATTCTTCTATTTTTCATATTAATTGGCATATTTTTGTTTTTGTTTTGTCAAGTAATTTAATAGTAATATTCAAAATTGAACTTAAATAAATTAAAGAAAGAGTAATATTAGAAACAAAATCATAAACTGTCATACATACTATACATCATGAACCAAATAATTAATAGACATATTTAATATTTCATTAACACACATTTCTGTTTAAAAAATAATTGATAGAATAATTTTTAAAAATATATAAGATTTTATTATTTATAAAAGAAATAAAGACTTGAAAGCAATTTTCACATTTTTTTTTTCAAAATATAAAATAAAATAAAATCACGTAATAAAACATAGTAACTAGTTATTATTGGCGTAAGAAAACGAAGACCTTTCTATTTCAACGTTTTCTTTAATAAAAATTAAACGTTTTTTCTTTTTAAATGCCACAAACCAAACAGACCTTAATTTGTTTTCACCAAATAACCCTAACTCAGTATAAAATTAAATACAACTAAATATTGAAACTGAAAAATTCCCAGATATATATTCCCATGCTTTACTATTCACTGTACACCCATTTTGGCCGTTTCCAGAAAAATTCCTTTTATCTTACGTGGCATTCTTTAATTGGGTATTATTCAAACAATACCATGGAAACGCTGTAGCTGATCCTCACTGGCTTGTCCCTTTCCTCATCGTCATCGTCCACAATTTAAATGCCACCCGCCGTGAGCCTCTGTGAAAAAAATACACATTTTCTCTCTCTTGTTTCTCTCTCTTCCTTAGCGAAAATGGCGTCGCTGTCGTCTATGCTTTCTCACTCCTCTAGTCTTCTCTCTCCTCATTCACCGAAGAAGTTATTCTCTCAGTTGCAATGCTTTCAATCTTCTCAACTCCTTCGTTCTGATACCAGTAGGTATGGATGAATTTGATTCATTTCTGTTTGGATTCCGAGAAAATGATTTTGAATAGCATTGATTTTTTTTTTTTATCGAAGCACTGAAGGTTTTGATATTTGTTAGGGAATTAAGTTATTGATTAATGCTTTAGCTCTTTTGATTAGTTGAATGTGATTGATTTGTTCTAGCTAGCCCAAATATATATGATTCATGCTTAATGTGATTGATAGAATTTATGTTATTGATTAATGTTTAGCTCTTTTGTTTAGCTGAATGAATGTGCTTGATTCGTTTGAGCTAGCCTAGCGTATTGATTTAATGATATTTCGCTACGGCTTGGGATAGGAAGTTAGCAGTGACCTAGTTAAATTCATTTTCGTGAATTTGATTATTTCTTAAATGAATGGCTGAAAAAATCATTCTACATTGAAACATATAGATGTTATGTTTTGTGTTACAGATTGGCTTTTGTTTGTCAGCGGGCAAGAAGAAAGACATTGAGAAAACGAACATGCGTTTCAGTTGCAGGTCTATTTTCTGCTTCTTTTTCATTTACTATTTAGAATTATGGTTCCTATTCATTTGGACGTAATTGTGGTTTACCCATTTTGGTCATAATTTTTCACTTCTTGGCAGATGTCTCATTGGAAAAATCTACTGAAAATGTTCAGATTCCCAAGGGTGATGTTTGGTCAGTTCATAAATTTGGTGGAACCTGTGTGGGTAGCTCTCAAAGAATTAAGAATGTCGCTGAAATAATAATCAGTGATGATTCAGAGAGGAAATTGGTGGTTGTCTCTGCAATGTCGAAGGTGACTGATATGATGTATGATCTCATTTTTAAGGCTCAATCACGGGATGAGTCTTATGTATCTGCCTTGGATGATGTTCTAGAAAAGCATAAATCAACAGCACATGACTTGCTTGATGGGGATGAACTTACTAAGTTCTTATCACAGTTGCATTGTGATGTTAATAACCTTAAGGCTATGCTTCGAGCAATTTATATAGGTAACTGGATTTACTTGCATCATTATATGGTGAAGTGCTCATTTTTGTAATTGCTAAAGAAGTTGTTAATTAATTAGATTGTATAATAAATAATATATCATTGAGCAGCACTATATTTTAGTTGGTGTTTGACGAAACTTTGAAGATTAAATTATGTGGTTGAAGACAACAAAGAATAAATGAAATTTGCATGTTTGCAAATCATCTTACATCATTGCAAGCTCTTAAATAGGATGTGGCTTTAGAATTATGGAAATACAGAAGCAATTCCTTTTTCTGTCTGTCACTATTTATATGTTCTCAATACATCATCTTTGGACTGTATCCTCCTATTTTTTCTTTTTGTTTTTTTCATTAAAGATTCTCCTAATTCTATTTGCATTCAGATTCAAATTTCTCTTTCTAACCCTTTTAATTGTTTGTCAATAGTTTCTCTGTTGGGGTGCTCTGTTCAGCGTGTAGGAGACCATCCATTTAAGTATTGCTGTACTATTTTTCCAATTCAGTTATTTTCTCTAGTTTTTGTGATTTGGATTCCTTTTTAGTTCTGAATATGTTAGTCTTGGAGTAAATAAATTTCTGCCCTTGGTATAGGTATATATGGCTCTATTTGTTTAAAATCTCACTGAGATTGTAATTTCTATTCAAGTCATTATACAATTCTACTTTATTTTTTCTGTGAATCTTATTGCGAGAAGGGGAAACTTTCACTGAAATTGTTTGTTAACCTTCCAAGGTAATATATTTTGAGTCATTGACTTGCATCATGTCATGCAGCTGGTCATGCCACAGAATCTTTTACAGATTTTGTTGTTGGACACGGAGAATTATGGTCTGCAAGTATGCTTTCAGCTGTTATTAGAAAGGTTTGGTGCTTGTTTCCCTGTTCTTTTTAATGCAGCTGGTCAATCCCTCCTTTCTTGTTATGTGGTACTTATCTGAAGTCATTTCCTTCAGAGTGGGGTAGATTGCAAGTGGATGGATACAAGGGAAGTTCTCATAGTAAATCCGACTTCTGCAAATCAAGTTGATCCAGATTTTTTGGAATCTGACAGAAGACTTGAGCAATGGTATTCCAAAAACCCATCCAAGGTAGTCATTGCAACTGGTTTTATTGCCAGCACGCTTCAAAACATACCCACTACTTTAAAGAGAGATGGTAGTGACTTTTCTGCCGCGATAATGGGTGCTCTATTAACAGCGCGGCAAGTCACAATTTGGACTGATGTTGACGGTGTTTATAGTGCAGATCCTAGAAAAGGTAGTCGTCTTTCTTTTATGCTTATTTCTTAACTTGTAACTGTATGAAGCATCTAAATATATGTGTAGTCTCCAAATTCATATGATGTATTGATAAATATCTAGATGCTATATGTTAGAACTATAGTGTGAATATTGCCCTCTAAGGTCAGCCTTTTCTGTTTTGTGGATCTAACTTAATTTCATCACAGCAGTTTTTTTCCTCTTAGAATGTTAAAATAATAGCAGTATGTGATTTGGCTAATCCTATGGTTATTTTTTGTCCAGTTAGTGAGGCAGTGGTTTTAAAGACATTATCTTATCAAGAGGCCTGGGAGATGGTAATCTGATGATTAGTGCTTGTATTTTTTTAATAGACATTTTTGGTTTTGGTCCTCTAACATTTATTATATGGACATGCAGTCATATTTTGGAGCAAATGTTTTACATCCTCGTACTATTATTCCTGTAATGCGATATGACATACCAATTATAATAAGGAATATTTTCAATCTTTCCGCACCTGGGACAATGATCTGCCGCAATTCAGTTGATGAGGGAAGCCAGAATCTAGTGTCATTCGTTAAAGGATTTGCAACGATAGACAACATTGCCCTTGTAAATGTTGAAGGGTGAGTTTGATTGCTTGTTATTTATCCATTTCTTCAGATTCTAGAAACACACATCACTCTTTTTTCTTGCTCATTCAAAGCTTTATCTCTCCCCCACCCTATATTTTTTTCTTTCTCCAGCACTGGTATGGCTGGTGTCCCAGGTACGGCTAATGCCATTTTTGGTGCTGTAAAAGATGTGGGAGCTAATGTTATTATGATTTCTCAGGTGCTACTCTCATTACCTCTACTATTACATCATGAATTGAGAATGTAGTGTATGATGTTGATGCTCACGAGTAGGTTGATGCAGGCCAGTAGTGAGCATTCTGTGTGTTTTGCTGTGCCTGAGAAGGAAGTAAAAGCTGTTGCCGAGGCATTGAAATCTAGATTCCGCCAAGCCTTAGAAGCTGGGCGTCTTTCTCAGGTATTTTTCTTTGAAATTATTAATTTTGTTGACTTGATGAGTTAAGAGTTTTTACATCTGCTAGTTTGAACAATATTTTCTGAAGAGTTTCCAATTTAGCTCATTAATGCTTTCATTGTGAACCAAATCTTGAAGAAACAGGACAACTCTTAGAATGTTTCATTAATTACCAATCCTAGACAATTGTCTGGGAGTAGATAGGTACAAGTTATTGTTCGATTGTTGAATTTGTCATGACAAATTTGCAACTCACTAATACAATAATAAAATAATCAATAACCTTTTAACCGATGGTAATCTTTAAATAAACTCAACAATCCTAAATAATATCCTACATCAATCCCCATCCCCTCTCCTCGTGAACAAAAGTAACTCGCCCTTGAGTTATATATATAAATATAGAAGATTGATCTGGGGCCTAATATTCTTGGAGATCATCCACATTGGACATAGTATCGACATTCAATTTGCTTGGAAGCTCAACTTTGTAGTTTGTACAGGCATTGTTTCCAATTTCCTTTAATATTCTGCTTGAATACACATGTTAGTCCTTCAGCTTATTATATGTACAGTTGGGAAATGTGATTTCAGTAAGTGGACCATTAATAAATCTTTTCCGGCAAAACTCTTTTTCCTCCTGTGAGCATTTGAGCAGCTTTAAACTTTGTACTAGCCTCTTCCGGATGTTGTATTACTTACTTGTGTATTTGGTATATTATTTGAGTCATATCTTCAGCCTCTTTATTGTCAACATTAGTGGGTAAGGATGCTAAATTTGAAGTTAGTCTACAGATACAAGTATATATTGTTTTTATTTATTTTGTCTTAGATATCCGTTAGTGTCCGGCAAGCTTGCGTGTACTTCAACCGATCTCGACTGATCTCACGGGCAACCACACTATCCTACAACACTTGGCGTCACATAACTCATAAGATAATATGCTTAGTAGGTGGACCAAACTTGGATTTGAACCCATGATCTCAAGGCTTGAAGGAGTCTCCTGAACCCCTACCAACCCTTTGTTGGTCGATACTGGTATATATTGTTGAAAGCATACTCTGCTTGTGCTAAAACAAGAGCCCGTTGCTTTGGTCTTGGTCCACTGATACATCTCATCAAATTTCCCAATGTTCGATTTGTCATTAACTTATGAATGACTTGTTCTATATTTCAAACTGGTATCAAACTTTAGCCGAAGAGTCCTCCAGAATTGACAAAAAAAATTGTGTCCCAATTTTTGGAATATCACGATGACAATCAATTCCCCTGAAAATAAATCAGCCACATAAACAACATTTGATTTCTTTTTACTCAAAATGGATTATGACATTCTATTAAAATGCTTTTTACCGAATCGTGTCATATCTTCTGAGTTTTTGGTAATCCTGGTATATAATCCATGGTCCCCGCTAGACTTACAAATTGGAATAGAAGTGTATAAACTGCATTTCTTTGGTTTTCTTTAGAATTCTAATTATTGTAGCATCATTGAGCAAAATTAGTAACATCCTGATAGGATTGTGTTAAGTATGTTATTAAGATATTATTAGGGGTATAATAATTGTAATAAATTGGCTAGTTTTTTAAGAGATGATTATAAATTGAGTGAGTTAGTGGTTACTGTAGGAAAATATTTAGTAGTGTATTCCAAGAGATTAGAATTGGTACAGTAAGGAGAGGGAGGGCTTTCAAACTTCTTATTTTTAATAATTTTTTCTTTTTTCAATATAAATAGTGTAGTTCCTATCACATTTTACCAAATTTACATTCTATCTATCAACATTGTTTCTCAATAACCAGAATAATATTGATCCTATTGTATTACTCTTCAATGTCTCTTAATATCAGACTGTAGATTTAGTATCATTAAATAGTTTGATTTGCTATAGGAGTCCGATTTGCATAGGATGGATGCTCTGTCCCTTCCATTTTCCATCTCTTTGGACTTTCAATTTTTGGAATTATTTTTGGCATTCATTCTCACCTTTTTTCTGGTTTTATCCTTTACCATAAATATATATTCTAACAAACACAAATAAACATACTTTTCCAACCACCACGTATATATCCCCATACTGATATAAGATGACATCTCAATTTGTACAGTTAAATCTTAGATAATTAAATATCATGAGCAATTAGAAGTGAACTTTGTGACTTTAATTCTCTGGAACATTGTTTGTACTAATCTACTTTACGTTTTTATTGGAACATAATATGGTTCTCAGGTTGCAGTTATTCCGAACTGTAGCATTTTGGCAGCAGTTGGACAGAAAATGGCTAGTACTCCAGGAGTCAGTGCCACCCTTTTCAATGCACTGGCAAAGGTGATAAATCATTTAATGTATTAATTTTTTGATTTACTATTATGTCAGCACTTAAGTTTTTATCTTGAATTGGTTCTTAGTTTTGGAATTGTTTAATTCATCTTCTCTACATGGTTTTCTAGATTTAATAGCTTCTGATAAATTATTTTTTTGACAAATAGGTTCAAAAGTTTTATTTTTTATTTTTTTTATGTGGATTTACCTTTGTTTTTCCTGTCCTCTGTATTTAATTTAGTGTTTATATTTTTCATAATGTTTTGGATCTCTTTTGTGCTCGTAAAATAATTATCTAAGTTGTTATAAAATGCAGGCTAATGTAAATGTTCGTGCTATTGCTCAAGGCTGTAGTGAATACAACATTACTGTAGTTGTTAGACGAGAAGATTGTATAAAGGCTCTGAGAGCTGTGCACTCAAGATTTTATCTTTCAAGAACAACGATTGCAATGGGAATCATTGGACCTGGACTGATTGGTGCCACATTACTTGAGCAGCTTAAGGATCAGGTTATTTTTGTAAATGAATTCTTCTGGAGATATGTATTTAATTTTACTTTATTTCAATTTTCACCTGTTTTTTTAGATGAAGTCACAAAATTTATTAAAATGGATTTTGATGCCTTTGAACTCATGAGTTTGGATTTTGGTGGCTACCTACCTGAGATATTAAAGATAATTTAAGGTTTTTGACACCATAGTTGCTGGATAAGGGTTGTCCTATAGGAATAGTTGAGGCGTGTGTAAGCTTAAACAAACAACAACGATTAAGAAGTGAAGTGCTCGATGATAGGGATTAACTTGGAAAGTGAGAAATTAGAGCTGATGACCGGTATGGTGGGTTGCTCAGTTGCTTCTCTCCCTCTTGCCTACCTCAGTCTGCCTTTGGGGGATAATCCCAAAAAGAGGTGTTTCTGGAACCTATCTTGAAGAAGATGAAAAAGAGGCTGGCCTCATGGAAAAAAGGGTTTTTCTCCATAGGTGGTAGATTAACATTCTCGGGCATTCCTACCTAATACCAAGGTTGAAAATGTCGCCGGTGTCAATGACAATATCGCCAATACGTCGGAAAATCCGAGGTTATGACACCGATAAGGGGGGGTGGGGGGGGGAGTCGTTCTTCCTTAGTGTCGGCGACTTTTCGAAGATGTCGCCGATATTGCGATAATATCGCCGGATATCAGAAGAAGTCGTCGGAATGTCGACTGGTTTCCCTCAGCCATGTGACTTTTAGGCTTGTAGCCGATTGGTTGTAGCGTATAAATTAAGGTTTGAGCGGCAGAAGTTAAAAGGAGAGAGAAGCTGAGAAGCTGAGGGTGCGGCTGATACATCCTAGGGTTTTTTTTTTTGTTGTAGTAAAGGTTAAATAATGGGACAATAGGTGAGCTAGGCTTTTATTTTGGGCTTGGGTGTTTTTTTTCCTAATAAATAAAGGCTTGGTATTAAATGACTAGTTATTTTAAGTGCACAACTTTAATAGAAAGATTATTTTTTTTTCTAAAAATTGAAATTACAAGGCTTAAAATAAGTGAGTATTTTGTAACACATAATAAATTTGATATAAAATTTAAAAATTATCTATTAATATTGAGTTATTAATATTTATATTTTTATTAAGTAATGTATTTTATTGTAATGATCGAGTTTTTTTTTTAAAAATTATATTGAAAAAAAAATCTCATCGACATTAAAATCGACACTTCCCGAAATATCCGTCGACATCGATAGTTCCTAAAATTCACTTGTCGACATCGACATCAACATTATTCACTTGTCGACATCGACATCAACATTTTTATCCTTGCCTAATACATGTCCTTATTCACGATGCTTCAAGTGTAAAGGATGATATGGAGAGATTGATGAGAAATTTCCTTTGGGAGGGTTCTGGTGAAGGGAAAGGATCCCATCTGGTTAATTGGAAAGAGGTTTCGAAACCGAGTGAAGGAGGGTTAGGAATCGGCAACTTGGAAAGAAAGAATACAACGTTTCTCATTAAGTGGCTTTGGAGATTCCCTATTGACCCTGTAGTCTGTGGCATAATGTGATTGCAAGTAGACATGGGAAGTATCCAAATGGGTGGCCGTGGTGATCAGAGGCACTGTTAAAAGTCTATGAAAGGTGATATCCAAATGTTATCCTCTGTTGTTTGGATTCCGGACAAAAGTAATGGCTTCTCTTGCAAGTCAGCTCTTTCTTTGTTGTGGAATATGAATGGTAATAGAGCAGATGACTACAATATGTTAGTTTGGGATGGTAAGTATCCTAAGAAAATCAAAGTGTTCTTGTGGTTAGTCTTTAAAGATGGTATTAATTCCAATCTCAAGATTCAGTCAAGGAAACCGTGGATTACTCTTCAACCCAATTGGTGTTGTTTGTGCAAGAACGATTCCGAGTCGACGAGCATCTCCTCTTCGATTGCGGCTTCTCAAAGCTCTTTGGGGCTCTCTCTTAGCTACGTTTAATATGGAATGGGTCTTCAATAAAGATCCTAAGCTTAACTTGATTACTCTTTTGGGAGGCTCCTTACTTAAAGGGAAAAAAAGGATCCTTTGGGACAATGCGGTGAGATCAATAGCTTGGAATATTTGGTTGGAACGCAATAGACGAATCTTTTTGGATAAAGATAAACTTTGGAAGGAAATTTGGGAGCTTAGTATTCTAAATGCCTCCAATTGGAGTGCTAGTTGTAAAACTTTTTGTAACTATGCGCCCTCTATCATTGCCTCTAATTGGAAGGCCTTTTTGTAATTTGTTTTTGCTCTTGCCTTTTGGCTCTTTCATACATCAATGAAATAGCATTGTTTATTATCAAAAAAAAATGTTATCCTCTGTTTCTTAACTGTGTTAAATGGAAGGTTAGGGATGAAAACCAAATTCGCTTTTGGGGGGACGCTTGTCTTGGAGACAGTGCGTTTCAAGACCTATACCCTTTTTTTACACCTTAACCACCCCTAAAAATTCACCCATTTCTTCTTTTATTCATATGGATGGTGTAGGTGTGAATATTGACTTCCATTTTCGTAGACCAATTCGGGATAGGGACGGTTAGAATTAACCTCCATTATTTCAAACCTTGAAGGAACCACGGTGAGAGAGGGCTTACTTGATGAAAGACTGGTTCCTCCTCTAATATTTTTTCGTGTAAATCATTTTTGAGCATAATTGGTCTGCTGCATCGAACACCAACTCACCTTTCTTTTCCACTTTTTGAAAGGTGAAGATCCCAAAGAAAATCAGGTTCTTTATATGGTCCGTGGCCTTAGGCAAACTTAACACCTATGAGTTTCTTAAGAGATCTTCTTCTTTCACCCTCAACCCCCACTACTGCAGTTTGTAAGCAAGAATCCGAAAATCTTGATCATATCATGTGGACGTGTAATTTCTCGAGGCTGATTTGGCAACAATTTTTTCAAACGTTTGATAATTGGGTTGGCAATTACACTTTTTGCCAAACGATAAATGAGTTGATTTGTTACCCTCCTTTCGAAGATAAAGGGAAAAGTTTGTGGGTGTCGGGTTGTAGTGCAATTACTTGGGGGATATGGCTTGAAAGGAATAGGAGAATTTTTAGGGGTGAAGAAAGATCCTGGGATTATGTTTGAGAGTTGGCCAATGTAAATGCATCCTTTTGGATGTCAAGTTCCAAACTTTTTTGTAATTATCCTTTAGGTTTAATTATAAATAGTTGGCCCGCATATTCGTAATTAGGTGGCTGCGGGCTTTTTGGGTTTTGGGTTTATGGTATACTTTTTTTTTGTGTGTGGCTTTTGGTTTGCTTTGCAACTTAATTACTTTATTGTATTGCCTTTTTAATTTTTTCTTCTTTCATTATATCAATGAAATGACCTTTTGAGGTGTTTGCTTAAAAAAAATAAACAACGATTAAAGAAATGTAGGCTGGTTTAGTGGATCCTGGTATGTAGTCATATGTTGCAGAGTCACATTTGTTTGTCTTCTAAGATTGAAATATATTTTAGGGTTGCCTTCCTTTGTCCTTTCAACTTTCTTAAAAGTTTAAAAGGTCATTGGTTTGGGCATTGGTGAGTTGAAATTTCAGTTCCAACTTGGTGCATTCGCTCTAATTCTTTCTGGAATTATAATTATAGCTCTCTCTATTTTTGTCCTCTTCCCTCATCAATGAAAGTATTTCTCTTAAGAGTCCTTTTGGGTTAGCTTTTGAAAGTGTTTAAAACTATTTTTTAATGGTTATAAAAAACACTTCCAAAAGTCATCCCAAATGGGAACTAAGTCTTATCTTAAAAAAAAAAAAAGCTTATATAAAATCTGATGCATATAATTAGAATATGGTTTTTATTCTCAGTGTCAGAGTATTAATTGTGAAAATTCAAATTTCCATTAGATGACATGATTTAAGTTGTTGGAAGATTTTATTTGGCTTATGATTTCCATGTCACTACTATTTATAATACACTGCCATTTGGCTCAAAGAAGAAAAAATTCTATAAAATTGGGACAAGGACATGGTAAGGATACATTGAATAAAGTTAAATACATTTTTGTATACTTTTGAACAAGTGGTGCTTTCAAACATAATGAATTACCTTATTATCAAATAAACATATTGATTTACCTTGAATTAACATTGGTATAATTTTTTTACCTTGAATTGATATCACTGCCTGAAGCGGGAAAATGTCAGATTTCTTTTGGAACATGGGATATAGAAGTGTTATTTCTAACATAATGAATTACCTTGAGGATTTTTTAAAAAATATATTTTTTAGAATACATTGTTATATTGCCCCCAACTGGAGGATTTTTTTGTAACCTTTGGGTGGTCTTTTTTTTGTACATGTTCTCATATATCAATGAAAATGTTTCTTATCAAAAAAAAAAAAAAAAAAAACTACCTTGAAGTGCACAATTTTCCTCAAATGGTTAAATTTTCACTTCTAACCTACAGTTTGGAAGTACTTTCTTTGATTTGATGGGAACATTGTGACTTTATCCATTCAATTCCTTTTCTTTTTGGTGGTTGTTTAGGCGTAAGCCTTAGTGAATTAAATAACAATTTCTGTTCTAAAAAATATGACAATGTTCTGATTCTGAATTGTTGATATTGGAATGACTTCCAAGTATATTTAAAATTATTGTTACTTGTTCCTTGTCAGGCATCAGTCCTCAAGGAAGAATTTAACATTGATTTACGTGTCATGGGAATTACCAGTTCAAGAACAATGCTTTTGTGTGATAAGTAAGTTTACTCATTCAATTTAAATTTCTTTCCTTAATATAGATGTGTATGTTACAAAGTGTGTCAAGGATCAAGACTTATCTTGCTTAGTATTGGTGTTTATTTCCTCAGTTATGGGTAATTGATATTTAGAAACTCTGATCAAAACTAGTCCTCCCTTGTATTTTGATGCTTGGCATCAGAGGCTGCATTTGTTTTTTCCTGGTGCACTGACCGACTGTGGGATGGGCCTTGCCCTTCAATGTGACATGCCATTTTTTTGGGCAGTTTGACTTGAACGCTTTGTTTATTTTCGAAGGGTTCTAGAAGATTTAAATTAGAACAGATTCAAAAGAGTTCTTTTACTGGGCATTGTTTAGCTCACAGTTGTCATTTTACTTTAATTATTTGCAATTTATGATTCTAGGGGAATCGACTTATCTAATTGGACAGAACTTCAAAGTGAAAGAGGAGAAGCGGCAGATATGGATAAATTCGTTCAGCATGTGCATCGAAATCATTTTATTCCCAATACTGTGTTGGTGGATTGCACAGCTGATTCTGCTATTGCCAGCTACTACTATGACTGGCTTCGGAAAGGAATTCACGTGATTACTCCAAACAAAAAGGCAAACTCAGGACCACTTGATCAGGTAACTCCAAATAATATATGGATATTTATTGCTACCTCTATAACAATGTATAAAAAGCAGTAAAATATGATATGATATTAGGAAAAAGTTCATTATTATTTGAAGAATATCGAAGACAACCTCGAGTTTTCTGGGTATATTTTCAAACCATGAGAAGCCTTGGGAAGATCACGGGAACTGAGAATATTTTGGAATGACAACGAAATTTCGGTTGGTTGTTATTGGGATTGGAAAACACGTTAGTTTATTGGATTTTCCTTACCTGTTCCAAGTCCTCGATGATACTGACACCATAGAATTTCAGTTTTAATATTTTAGCATTGCTTTTTGTTCTCCCCTTTCCATTTATCAATGAATTGTCTCTTATCAAAAAGGAAAAAAAAACTAGCATCCTTTTTACATTTTTTTAGTAGAGCATCCTCTTTACATTCGAACCGCATGCAGCTGAAGATAAAATAGTTGGCTTTGTTACATTACTCGTTGTTAACTCTTGATCAGTCTGGGAAATATTCCTCAATTCATTGTGAATATTTTGTTTTTAACGAAAAACTAGAACTTTCCATTATTGAGGAATTCTTTCATTATATCAATGAAGTGGCCTTTTGAGGTGTTTTATTAAAAAAAAATAAAAAAATTATTGAGGAATCAATACAGAAGAAATAATGAGGGTAGTGCTCAAAAGACTTACACAAAAACAGCTCCAATGAGAGTTGATAAAAAAAAAAAACTGTGTAATTACAGAGATGTTTAGATAAAGTGCTCCAAGAAGAGGCCAAAAAGGACATGGATTCCCACACGTCTTACAGTTTTTGCAGTGCTTTTGAAATTCTCCTATTCCTTTCCTTCCGCACCTTCCATGGAAAAGAGAAGAAAACATTCCTTCAAATTACCAGTGCATTATCCTATCCTAAGAGAATGAAATAAAAAAATTAGGACCGTCACATGGAATACACCGGCACACACCAAAAAATTCAAAAAAACTGGTTCCAGTATGCTCTGGCAAATCAACATTGGCTAAAAAGATGACCGACATTTTCATCATTTTTCTGGCATGAAACACATTGGTTAACTTAAAAGATAACAAAATGTTTGGTAATCTCTTTTGTAGCTTCTCATGTGTGATTAAACTCTCCAGCGCCTTAGTCGAAGTGAAAACCTTAGCTGTGAGATGAAAAGGGAATGATTTGGAGGAGAAGACCCCTTGAATTATCTACTAACTAGTCTTCTGTCAGGTTTAAATAATAAGACATGAAAAATGTTTATTTTTCCCTTTTTGAGTTGAGGAGGAAAGTATCAGAGAATTAGGTTTTGGTTTTGGTTTTTGGTTTTGTTTAATCATAAATGAAGAAAAGAAAATGTGATGAACCACGTCTTTTATCCTTTCAAATTATCAACTTAACACGAGTAATTGAGTCATTGTGAAGAATAACTCAAATCACTTGTTTGAATAATAAGACATGAAACATGTATTTTTCTTTCTTTTTTGAGCTAAGCAGGAAAGTATTAGAGAAGACTGGCTTTGGTTTTCTTTAATCAGAATTGAAGAAGAAAAGAAATAGTGATGAACCACATATTTTGTGTTATCTTGAAATTATTCTATTACTATCTGGAATGGGCATGCTGATTATTCTGGTGACATTTTTTCTGTCCTGATCCAGTATTTGAAATTGAGAGCTCTTCAACGGCAGTCCTATACTCATTACTTCTATGAAGCTACTGTTGGAGCAGGTCTCCCAATTATTAGTACCTTACGTGGTTTGCTTGAAACTGGAGACAAAATATTGCGTATTGAAGGCATCTTCAGGTTTTGATATGTTTATAATTATAACTTGTCTGTTTCTCTTCAATTTAATTTTTATTTATATTTCCTTCAACTCAAACATTGCTCCCATGAAGTGAGTGTAAGACTATCTAATCTCACCCCCAAATCAATAGCTTTAGTATTTAATATCTTAATATACACACACTTCACTTTAAAAAATCTACTTATACAAAAACTCTTTCTATTCTCCCAAAATATTCAATTAGTAAATCTTCCACTCTCTTTTCTTATGGATGGAGGAGGACAGGAGAAGCGGGATGGTATACTGAAAACTCATTTCCAGTGATATTTTAACTAAAAAAAGCACTTCTTCTTTCATTATATCAAGGAAATGGCCTTATGAGGTGTTTTTATTATAAAAAAAAATACTATTTGCTTGCACCGAAAACCTTTACTGTGCCTACTATCCATAAAGACACCAAATGATGCCAAACTGTGTTACCCTTTCCATTTAGAATTGCCCGGGAGGTGACTGTGAGGGCTAATAATTACAGATGAAAATGTTAGGACTCTCGGATAATACTCCTACTTGAATGGGACTTCATCTTGTCGAAAACCAGATCTTATCTTTACCTGAACAACTGGATTATATTAATCAATTGTAACTTTAAATCATGGATTATGGATAAAGTAACCTTCTTTGGTTTGGGTTGGCTTTTTCCCCTTTTTGTATACCTACTTTTCACTCAATGAAAAGTTTAGTTTCTCATTATAAAAAAAAAATTAAAGTAAACAATGTCGAGAAGAAGTGAGACCCAGTAGAATATTGCACCAATGACCTTGCTATGAAAGTGAAACATTGAGGGAGAGGCATACAAGCCTCTTTCATTTTTTGACCCTTTATTATTTGCAGAGGGGTAAATATTTCTCTTTCAAGGTCACATTCACACATCAGAATTGTGTAATAGAGAGGTGGGAATGAAGAGGGAAGGTATTTTTTGGTTGCGAGGTGGGTGGATTTTGCAGCTCCCTCGATAAAAATATAGGTTTAAGGAAAAATGTGCTAGCAAATAACATCATCCTAAATTTAGGGGTGGTGGGAATAAGCTAATATTTTATCAACAATGGTAAGATTAGCCATTCTATAACTAGTTTGAAAGCAATAGAAATATATGTAGGAAAAACATAGATGTAGACGAGATAATACAATGGTTTACGGTTGTTTCATATATTTCACATCTTCTTTATGCCGCTGTAAAGTTGTATATGATAAAATAGAGAACATGGGAATGAAATAGGCCTCGTTAACTTTTTCTCTCTCATTATTGCTTTATTTTTTAACTTGTAATTTTTATTACTAGGGTAACTAAAATGTACATGTGATAATCTAAAAAAATCCTTAAAAACTCTTACATAATGAATTTTGTGAAGGTGATGTTGCCCCCTGGCTGCATCTGTCACGATAGGTTTAGTACCCGTTCCTTGCCTCATAGACTTTCTTTCCAAGAACAATTTTATTAGGATGAATTAAGATCCATGCATGGAAAATAAGATTGTACGACTTGTGTATTTGACAGTCTTTTCTTTTCTATGTTTTTTTCTGCAGTGGGACGTTGAGTTACATCTTCAATAACTTTACAAGTGGCCAGTCTTTTAGTGACATAGTCTCTGAAGCAAAACAAGCAGGTTATACTGAGCCGGATCCAAGAGATGATCTATCTGGAACTGATGTTGCCAGAAAGGTAAACAACGTTCAAAATTAAATATCACAGTGCTATGCATCAGTCTGCAAAGACCAAACCATTTCAAAATTTCCCCAATCAGAACCAGCGTGTTTGTGGTTTATGGGTCTAAAACAATGATCTGCCACATGTATTAGTCGATTAGATTGTGACTTTGATCTCTTTTGGCGTGTCTTTATAAATTATATAAACCTGCTTGTTTAATTATGCAGGCTGGCTAACTACGTCAATAATAACTAGATTTAAAAAAAAGAGGAAATCTTCATTATTTTTTAATTTCGTCCTCTATTGAGTAGTACTGGTACCAAGATATGCTTCAAGTTTCTTTCATGTTTCAGGTAATAATTCTTGCGAGAGAATCTGGTTTGAAGCTGGAACTAGCTGATATCCCGGTGGAAAATCTTGTGCCAGAACCCTTAAGAGTAAATTAGTTTTGCTTATCCGTACAGTGATTCATTTACTGCCTAAGTTTGTATGAAGTAGTTGATGTGAAGCTGTAATATGCTACAGGTTAGTGCATCTGCTGAGGAGTTTATACAACAATTGCCACAATTTGATGGAGATTTGATGAGGAAACGACAGGATGCTGAGGATGCTGGGGAAGTGAGTATCTACAAAATAATTTTGCTTCTTAACCTAAGGAACTTGATTGCTAAACAAAAAATCCATTTTTTTGCAATAAAAAATATATGTTTCAGCAAAACGATTTTCCAAGATAGAAGTTGTTTGGGGTTTAGCTCACTTTAATACTTCCCTGATTTACTCTGGCCTTTTACTCTCAACTCATTAAATGAGAGCTGGCTTTCTTATTCAAAAGAAGAAAGAAAAAAGAATTAAGTTCAATTTGTACTTGAAACTGTCTGTTAGTCCTTAATGTACTAAAGTGCTTATATATGGTTGACTTATAGTTATGCATGCCTAGAATTTCATGCATTATTTAGTATACCTTTTAAAGTATCTATGAATTCCTAATTAATATATTTAGTAATCTCGTGCATTACCTTTTAAAGTATCTATGAATTCCTAATTAATATATTTAGTAATCTCGTGCATTACTTAGAATTTCATGTATTGCTAAAATTTAAAACTTCTTGTATTTCAATGTTTTTTAGCAACAACCTTCATAATTAACAACCTTCATATGTGCCCGTTAAATGTTTTTATACCACCAGATTGCTGTGTGAGGCTCATCTATAGGTAGGTAGAATACATCTATAGGTAGGTAGAATACAAAGAATACACTATTATTGTCTAGTATCAAATGCGGTTTTATTAAATAGAGAATTCACTAAGCGGTGTATCTCCTTTTCTTTTGCCTCGTGTCCGTATCAAACGTAAAATGACACCTTGGGGCCATCACTTGTGTATGTTGTATATTGAGCTTAGATTATTATTATTTGTGAAGGTTTTGAGATACGTTGGAGTGGTGGATGTGGTGGATCAAAAAGGCGTAGTGGAGCTGCGAAGATACAAGAAAGATCATCCGTTTGCACAACTTTCAGGATCCGACAATATCATTGCATTCACTACAACAAGGTATCGAAAGCAGCCATTGATTGTACGGGGGCCAGGGGCTGGGGCGCAAGTGACGGCTGGTGGAATTTTCAGTGACATATTGCGGCTTGCATCGTACCTTGGTGCTCCATCATAATCTCAATAACCCATTGCCAATGTTTGTATCAACCCTCCTTTCGTCCTTTACGGCCTCATAGTCAATGTAACTTTTTGCTTGTTGAGATTGTCTTGCGCCTTTCGAAAAATGTAGGTTTTTGTTTATCTTGGAATGGAATTTTGTAGTTTTTAATAATATGAAGGGTGTTTTCATTGTGGTAGTATTCAGGATGGCAATGAGAATATCTATTTCGAATATCTATTTCCCACACCCAGGTTCTGAATGACCATGGTGCAAGTCATTATACTATTTCTGAATACTTTAATTTAGAATGAGATAGTGAAACAGAATATATGTTTGGTTTAGGATATAAACAGATATTCTGTTTCGCTATCTAATTTAGAATGACAGTGAATCAGAATATGTGTTTGGTTTAGGATCTAGATTTCAAGTGTCCAACTATTTTCATATTTTAAGAGCATATAAGTAAAAGTTTTCATTTTTTTTTTACCCAAAAACATACCTTGACTTCTTAATAAGTGGAAATGATGACTATCACTATTTTCATTCAATGAATGAATATTTCTTTATATAGTGAAGCTGTATGTCTATCAAAGTAGCACTTAGATTGGAACAACCAATTTGTTTCAAACAAATAAATGCGTTACAAATTCAGAATTACATCCATAATAAACATATACATAATTCCTGTTGCCAATTATTTCTGTCAGCGAGGAGATCCCTAACCACAATGCAGAACATGAAACAATCATTTCAAATATTTTTCTTATCAAAGCAGTAAAAAAAAAAACAACAATCAGGTATGTAATAAGTTAGAATAAGAAAAGAAGTAAAAATAGGAAGAATAATGACAATGCATTAAAAAAAATACAAATTAGAATTCCATATCCATATGACTACACATTTGACCAATAAATCTATTCTATTACAAGATCAAATCATTCAATTGGGAGGAAATATTGAAAATAAGCAAGACAATATATCCAACTATGTATAATAAAGAAATCAAATCTTCTTTTGAAAGAATAATCAAGTGTTTGGATTTAACTAACCTCTTGATTAGGCCACCCGCACAGAATGTTTGATATCCCACAAATTTGCTTTGACACCAATTTTATCAATAATAGCTTTCAAATTGCTGTTGGGATAAACACGGATTTAATCAAAGACAAATTATCCCTCTCTTGTGTGAATCTAATAGGAAACAATAATACGAGTAATAACAAAGCAATAAAATGACACCAATAATTTTACGTGGAAAAACCCTCCAATGCGGAGAAGTAAAAAAACCACGGACCGAAGTTAGAAACCTCCACTATAATCAACAATGGGTACAACGAGTTCTCTCTAGATAATACTAGAGGCATACAACATCAACATCAAGATAAATGATAATCTTGGCAAACAACAAATGAGATATCGGAGAAATCTCACTTTAAAAGTGGCACACTTCTGCACAATACAATCTGATGTTAGAAGACTCGAAACCCGATCTCCACCGTTCAGATTGAAGTACCTCGCCCCGGGAACACACACACCAAATTCAGCTCGATCCAACGGTAAACGAATCCGCACACAGCTGCTGAAGGTCAGAGGCGGAATTGCTCTTTTTTCTCCAAAATTCAATTCTCTCTTTCTTGGCTGCTCTTTCTCTCACGTTGCAAGTTGCCAGCTGTCCCTTTTTTTTCATTCACTTACAGCCCTAATGGGCTTGGGCCCACATAAGGAAAATAGGCCCAACAAATCTCCCCCTTTTCCACTATGTGGAGGAACTTGCCATTCCGGCAGCAGAACGGCAAAACTCAAGCTTCTCCCTCGGTAACAACTTTGTCAACATATCAGAACCATTCTCATCAGTATGTATCTTCTCAAATTCAAACAGATTGTCATTGAGAGCATCTCTCATCCAATGATATCTAACATCGATATGCTTAGTTCTTCCATGAAAGGTAGAATTCTTACCAAGGTGAATTGCACTCTGATTATCACAGAATACCACATAACGTTGTTGTTTGAAACCAAGCTCTTGTATAAAACGCTTCATCCACAACAACTCCTTACACGCTTCTGCTGCTGCAATGTACTCTGCTTCAGTTGTAGAAAGTGCTACACATTTCTGCAACCTAGACTGCCATGACACTGCTCCCCCTGAAAATGTTATCATATAGCCTGAAGTAGATTTTCTGTTATCTACATCCCCTGCCATATCAGAATCAGTATAGCCAACAAGTATCGGTTTCCCGTTCCCAAAACTAAGCTTCAAACTGGAAGTACCCCGCAGATATCTCATAATCCACTTAACTGCCTCCCAATGATCTCTCCCTGGATTAGATAGGAAACGACTAATAAGACCAACTGCATAAGCTAAATCCGGTCTAGTACATACCATGGCATACATCAAGCTCCCAACTGCTGAAGCATATGGAACTTGTCTCATGTCTTCCTTCTCTTTATCTGTAGAAGGGCTTTGCTTACTACTTAGCTTAAAATGACTAGATAAAGGAGAACTAACCACTTTAGCTTTACTTATATGGAACCTTTCAAGCACTTTTTCAATATATTGCTCCTGTGACATATACAACTTCTTGGATGCTCTATCTCGCTCAATACGAATCCCAAGAATCTGCTTAGCTGGCCCCAAATCCTTCATGGCAAAGGATTTGCTCAATTGTTTCTTCAACCTGTCAATTCTTGAAACATTCCTGCCAATAATCAATATGTCATCCACATAAAGCAATAATATAACAAAATCATCATCAGAAAATTTCTGAACGAATACACAATGATCAGAAGTAGTCTTCTTGTAGCCTTGCTCCCCCATAACTGACTCAAACTTCTTGTACCACTGTCTCGGTGCTTGTTTCAATCCATAGAGACTTTTCTTCAACTTGCAAACATATTCCTGTTTACCCTTCACTTCGAAACCCTCTGGTTGTTCCATGTAGATCTCTTTATCTAGATCCCCATGAAGGAATGCGGTCTTGACGTCCATCTGTTCAATCTCTAGATCAAGACTAGCTGCCAAACCCAAAACCACTCGAATAGAAGACATCTTCACAACAGGAGCAAAGATCTCATCAAAATCAATGTCTTTCTTTTGACTGAATCCTTTAACGACCAATCTAGCTTTGTATCGGGGCTGTGAAGTATGTTGTTCTTGGTTCACTCTGTAAACCCACTTATTTTTCAAAGCTCTCTTTCCTTTCGGCAACTTGACAAGCTCAAAAGTGTGATTCTCATGCAGTGACTTCATCTTATCTTCCATTGCATCAACCCACTCTCTTTTGTGCTCATCATCAATAGCTTCTTCATAACTTTCAGGTTCTCCCCCATCGGTTAACAACACATAATCATCAACGAGATCCGGTGTAGAAGGATGTCTATCTCTCACCTGACCTCCTAACTGGAACATCCAGGTGGGACTACTACAATCGGAGACCGCTCATATACCCGATCATCCACTACTTTTTCAGAGGAGCTTCATAATCACCTGTATCAACATGTTGATCATCATGCATTTCATTTTCAAGCTGAGTAGGAAGCTGTGTGAAAGGAATCAGATCCAAATTAATCAAATCATCATTCTGTTGCAACTCAACTTTATCAGTCTTCTCAATGTCTTGTATGGTTTGGTCTTCCACAAATACATCTCGGCTTCTAACTACCTTTTTCTGCACGGGATCATAAAGCTTATAACCAAATTCATCTTGGCCATAGCCAATGAATACACATGCTCTCGTTTTGGTGTCAAGTTTAGATCTCTCATCTTTAGGAATATGAACGAATGCTTTACAACCAAAAACATGCAAATGGTTGTAAGAAATCTCTTTCCCTGACCAAATTCTATCTGGCACTTCATTTCCTAAAGGAACACACGGTGATAGATTAAGAACATGTACAACTGTACTCAAAGCTTCACCCCAAAAAGATCTTGGCAACTGTGACTGTGACAGCAAACATCTCACTCTTTCAACTAGTGTTCGATTCATTCTCTCTGCTAACCCGTTCAACTAAGGAGTCTTAGGAGGTGTCTTTTGATGTCGAATGCCATGGCGCCTACAATACTCATCAAAAGGACCACAATACTCACCTCCGTTATTAGACCTGATGCATTTCAATTTAACTCTAGTTTCTCTCTCAACAAGTTCATGAAACTGTTTGAATACATCCAATACCTGATCTTTTGACTTCAAGGTATAAACCCAAACCTTTCTAGAATGATCATCTATAAATTTCACAAAATATAGAGAACCACCAAGTGTCTTTATTTTCATAGGACCACACACATTAGAATAAACTAGATCAAGTTTACCTGGCTTCCTTGAACTTTGATGAGACGTCTTGAAGGTAACTCTGGTTTGTTTCCCTGCCAAGCAATGTGCACACCTCTTTAAATGTGCATTCTTTACACCAGAAAGCTGATTCTTCTTGGCCAAATGCATCAAACCCTTCTCACTCATGTGACTAAGCCTGTTATGCCACAACTCTATAGCATCATCACTACCAATTGCATTGATACTGGAATCTGTCACCTTTGCCTGCGTCAAATACAATGAGGATATCTTCTCACCTCTAGCTACAATCATAGAACCTCTTGTAAGCTTCCATTTACCATTTTGAAAGGTGTTGCAAAACCCTTCATCATCAAGCTTACCTATGGAAATCAAATTCAATAAAATATCTGGGATGTGTTTCACATTTTTCAGAACCAAAGTAGTGCCCTTACTGGTTTCCAAACACACATCACCCATACCGATGGCTTTAACAAAACCATCATTACCCATCTTGACAGTACCAAAGTAACCAGACGTGTAGGATGTGAAGAAATCTCTTCTTGATGTAGCATGAATTGAGGCACCACTATCAATCACCCAATCAGTCGGTTGGCAAACAAGATTGAGTAAATCACCATCATACACAAATAGATATTCCTCTTCTACTGTAGCAATTCTTTCACCATTGTTGTCGTCATTTACTTTTTCTTTACCCTTGTCATTTTTGTTCTCTCTTTTGAACTTGCAACAATGCTTCTTTATATGCCCCTTCAAACCACAATGGTAACACTCAACATTTGAAAACTTGTTGGATTTGCTTTTGCTTCTATGTCCACTCCTAGAACTTCTCCCCCCGATTTTTAGTGACTAGGACATCGGATTGTGAAGAAAAACCTTGCGACTTTCTTCTCGTTTCCTCATTCAAGACACTATTCTTGGCCAAATTCATAGTCATCTCTTTATCAGGAACAAAGTTTGACAGAGAAGTTCTAAGTGTTTCCCATGAATCAGGTAATGTGGCAAGAAGCCATAAAGCATTAACCTCTCCCTCAAACTTGACATTCATTCCAGCTAACTGATGAAGAATTCCTTGGAATGTATTCAAGTGATCTGACACAGAAGTACCATCTTGATATCTCAGATATATCAATTGCTTCAACAAATACAATTTGTTGTTACCGGTCTTTCGAGCATATAGTTCTTCAAGTTTCTTCCACAAAGATCTAGCATGTGTCTCTTCAATAATGTGATTGAAAACATTATCATCTACCCATTGCCTAATATAGCCGCATACTTGCTCATGCATAAATTCCCATTCCTCATCGGTTTTATCTTTCGGCTTTTCAGTGGCAAACACGGGCAAATGCATATTCTTCACCATCAAAAGATCTTTCATATTTGCTTTCCAAATATAATAGTTTGATCCATTCAAACTAACCATTCTACTTGTATTACTTTCCATCATTCAACACAAGGCACAAATCGATTACAACCTACGCTCTGATACCACTTTATTGGGATAAACACGGATTTAATCAAAGACAAATTATCCCTCTCTTGTGTGAATCTAATAGGAAACAATAATATGAGTAATAACAAAGCAATAAAATGACACCAGTAATTTTACGTGGAAAAACCCTCCAATGCAGAGAAGTAAAAAAACCACGGACCGAAGTCAGAAACCTTCACTATAATCAACAATGGGTACAACGAGTTCTCTCTAGATAATACTAGAGGCATACAACATCAAAATCAAGATAAATGATAATCTTGACAAACAACAAATGAGATATTGGAGAAATCTCACTTTAAAAGTGACACACTTCTGCACAATACAATATGATGTTAGAAGACTCGAAACCCGATCTCCACCGTTCAGATTGAAGTACCTCGCCCCGGGAACACACACACCAAATTTCAGCTCGATCCAACGGTAAACGAATCCTCAAACAGCTGCTGAAGGTCAGAGGCGGAATTGCTCTTTTTTCTCCAAAATTCAATTCTCTCTCTCTCGGCTGCTCTTTCTCTCATGTTGCAAGTTGCCGGCTGTCCCTTTTTTTTTCATTCACTTACAGCCCTGATGGGCTTGGGCCCACATAAGGAAAATAGACCCAACAAATCTCCCCCTTTTCCGCTATGTGGAGGAACTTGCCATTCCGGCAGCACAAACGGCAAAACTCAAGTTTCTCCCTACATAACACTTATTTCTAATTTCTTCTACACATTTTATTTCTCTAACTTCTTTCCACATACTTTGTCTCTCTAACCTCTCTCTACATAACACATTCTCTCTACATAACACATTCTCTCTCTAACTTCTCTCTACATTAAACTCTCTCTCTAATTTCTCACACATTTTTTCTCTCTTGCTTATTTTTCTACACTCTCTCTAACTTCTACTTAAACACTTTGTTTCACTAACTTATTTCTACATATTTTCATATCTACACACATTTTCTCTAAAAAGTACACTAAATATGATGAAAAACACTTTTAAATATTAGAACCAAACAATATTATAATATATCACTAATCACTTTTAGCATAGTACTTATAATAAAAGTAGTTTGATTAAAAACACTTATTTTCTAAACACTCCCAAACAAGCCCTAAATGTCTTAAGTTTAACTGTGTTTCGAAGTAATTGATGACACAGATTTTGTACAAGCATAGATGAGCGATTCACGAAAGCCAATTTGATCGCCATCGTCATCGGTATCGGTTTGCATATCAAAGAAGACTCTCCAAAATCGAATATCTCTCTCGTATCATTCAATTTGTTCAAAAATCAATGAAGGAAACTGAATTAAATTCGAGGTAGAAGAAGAGAATAATCCTCAGGTGTTCTTCACCTGTTGATTGAAGGAGAAAAAACGAGAGACATCAGGGTTACTGATGATAATAAGAGATATTACTGCAATAATATTGATTTTACCGATAAGCCTACTAAAAGTTATAAGCGCGCCCCATATGACGTAAAACTGATATTTATTAAATTAAAATTTTTAGATATTTTTTCAGTGTACTTTGTCATGAAGTAATTAATTTAATATTTTTTAAACTATATATTCTTTTAGCTTGATGAAGATTTATTGAGCCAACTCAATAAATTATTGGCAGGATAATAATTTCGAAAAAAAAAGTTCTATACGACTACCTGGATTTTTGAAACATAGAATATGTATGAACCCACCTCATTGTCAAATGAACTTATTTTGAGATGACTTTAAGGATGCATGCTAAGATTGACATGGAGAGCATTGGGGCGAAATATTTTCAGGTGCAAAAATTGAATTGTCTACCGCTAAAATCAGAATGATCATCGAAGGACAAATTGTGATTGAACCTGCAATAATATTGAGGGATACACCAAACAACCAAAAAAAATAAAAATTAAATGGATTCTCATCCCGTTTGATAATAAGAGAGAAATGCTTCAACCATTTTCCAGCAATCTCGTTTCCGACAAGAAATTTTACTTGCCTCTAGAGTATTGATATTTGTTTACCGGAATCTTGTTAGAAGTAGTTTGATCATATTAACATCTTTTAGATTTTTTGTGTAAGATAACCGATAGACGGAAAAAAAAAATATTGCTATTATCAATTCTCATTAATTTTATTAAAATAATTTCATATTGATATTAAAAAATAATAAATTTTGTCAAATCTATGTTTAATAAAATTCATTTGCTGTTCTGTTTTTATTATCAAATCCCATTAATTTTATGGTTACAATTTTAGAAATTTATCTAAATATAGATTTGACACAATTTCTTATTTTATATAAAAAAAATTATATTTACATTTTTAATTAAAATATATTTTTATTTATATTCAATTGAGGTCTTTTTGATCCTTCAGTAACCCAGCCCACCACTTGAATTCTTTCTTTGAGGCTGTTTTGTCTCTCAAGTTGGGCCATTATCCAGCCTTTTCCTTTTGGCCCATTATCCAGCCTTCCTCCACAACGCCGCCGCCTTCTCCTCCGTCGCGTCTCCGACGCTGAATCTGACTTTTCTTCAACGTTGCAGCAATATCCACCGTGAAAGCTCTTGAAAAGCCAGAGCTACTTTCACCTCAGGTACTTCTTAAAGCTCTTGAGAAGTTGATGCAAAATTCAGGATTCCATCGCAGCTTGCAGAAAGAAAATCCCTCTACCCTCACCGACTTGAGTTTAAGGTATTGAAGTTATTTTTGATTCAGCCATGGACAATTGAAAGATTAGGAATGATTAGATTAGGATTGGTTGGTAATTCAAATTTAATATTTATCTTATATTATATGGCTTTTGGTTTGCAGAATTGATCTTTGTATTTTGGTTCAAATTTTTGAGATATTATATCAAATCGAGGTCGTTCGATCTTGAGAGGAACACTGATGCCAGTTGAGCGTGCTTAGGTTGGCGCCCTTTGGTTCAAAATTTTAGTTTGGATATATTTTTTTTAAAATGTTTAGATAGTTATGTTTTTAAGTTTTCACTAAAGTATTTTGAGTATTTTGTTTAGTGAAAATGCTTTTTCTAAATTGATTACAGTAGCTTGGGTCTGGAAATCTGGTTAGTTACAGTTTCATCCAAACATATTAGTTGCTACAGTTTGTTCTTCTAATAGCTTCATTTGAATGGCTTTTCAAGCTGTCAAATATATTTTTTCTTCTCTGTTAAGCACTTAAACTTGTTATTGAATTCACTACACTTGATCTTTTCTTTGCTTGTCAACCGTTTTTTTTCCCTTGAAGTAAATGAGTTGAAACTTTTTTTTTGGCTCCATTTTTGCATTTTCAGGGACATGTTATTTCCGGTGGTAATTTGCACTTTCTCAATTTTGAGGCATAGAATTTAGTCACCACTTTGTGCCGCAAATGAGGTATAAACCATGTCATCGGTTCTCAATTACCGTGACCGTGCAAATACAACAAATGCCTATTATGCATGTATATTTATAAGCTCCAAAAGTTCATACCTAGACAATGGAAACAGGAACCTGTGAGCAATAGTATTGAATTTATGATTGAATCCATTTTTTCATCCCTTAAAAACTTTGCCCATCATGGTCAATTGTCTAAAGCATTTGAAGCCTTCTCCTCTATTCAACAACGTGCTTGTTATAATTCTTCGTTTGATATCATCTTACATTCCATCTCTACACTTCTTTTATCAAGCACCAATTGTAACTCACTCCCACCAGGTAAGCAGCTTCATGGTAACATTATTTCATCGGGTCTCGAGCAAGACTCCTTCTTGGTCCCCAAGCTTGTCACATTCTACTCGAGCTTTAAGCTCTTGGTTGAGGCTCATAGCCTTGTCGAGACTTGTAATATATTTCACCCTTGTGCTTGGAATATACTTGTCACATCATATGTCAGAAATGGACTACATGAGGCGGCGATTTTAGCTTATAAACAGATGCTCGATCAAGGGATTAGACCGGATAATTTCACTTTTCCGTCCATTTTGAAGGCTTGTGGTGAAACACAGAATTTGGGTTTTGGTTTGGAAGTTCACAAGTTTATCGATACTTATTCAACTGGATGGAGTTTGTTTGTTCAAAACGCTTTGATTTCTATGTATGGAAGATGTGGAGAGGTGGACACTGCTCGTAACGTGTTTGACAATATGCCTGACCGCGATGCAGTTTCTTGGAATGCTATGATCTCTTGTTATGCCTCCAAGGGCATGTGGAAGGAGGCATTCAAACTATTTGACAGCATGCAGAGAATGGGTATTGAAGTGAATGTCATAACTTGGAACATTATTGCTGGAGGATGCTTGCGGATTGGTAATTTTAGTAGGGCACTTGAGTTACTGTCTCAAATGAGAAATTTTGGTATTCATTTGGACTATGTAGCAATGATAATAGGTTTAAGTGCTTGTTCTCACATTGGTGCCATAAAATTGGGAAAGGAAATTCACAGTTCTGCCATTCGATATTGTTACCATAAGTTATCCAATGTTCAAAATGCATTAATTACTATGTATGCCCGGTGCAACTACATTATGCATGCATACATTTTGTTTCGATTAAGTGATGGCGATAGTATTAGCACTTGGAATGCCATGCTTTCGGGTTACACACACATGGACAAGGTTGAGGAAGCCTTGTCTCTATTTGGAGAATTGTTGCTATCTGGGATAGAACCAAATTATGTAACAATTGCTAGCATTCTCCCTATTTGTGCGCGGGTGGCAAATCTACATCACGGAAGAGAATTCCACTGTTATATTACCAAACGTGAACATTTACAAGATTATTTGTTATTGTGGAATGCTTTAGTGGACATGTATGCGAGGTCGGGCAAGATTTTAGAAGCGAAAAGAGTGTTTGATTCATTAAGTAGGAAGGATGAAGTAACATATACTTCCTTGATTGCCGGCTATGGGATGCAAGGAGAGGGGAGTAAAGCATTAAAACTATTTGAAGAGATGAAGAGGTTTCAGATCAAACCAGATCATGTAACCATGGTTGCTGTCCTTTCAGCTTGTAGTCATTCAGGAATGGTGAAACAGGGTGAACTTTTATTTGCAGAGATGCAAAAGGTGCACGGTTTAAGTCCCCATTTGAAACATTATGCTTGCATGGCAGATCTTTTTGGGAGGGTTGGTCTGCTAAACAAAGCAAGGGAAATTATTACGAGGATGCCTTATAGACCGACATCTGCCATGTGGGCCACTCTTATAGGGGCATGTTGCATCCATGAGAACACGAATATCGGGGAATGGGCTGCTGAGAAACTTCTGGAAATGACCCCTGGACATTCTGGTTACTATGTTTTAATTGCTAATATGTATGCTGCTGCAGGTTCTTGGAGTAAATTGGCGAAAATAAGGACTCTTATGAGAGATTCTGGTGTGACAAAAGCTCCTGGTTGTTCTTGGGTTGATGTTGGCTCAGGATTCATCTCATTTGTGGTTGGAGACACATCTAATCCTCGAGCAGTTGAAATTAATCTCTTGTTGAACAGTTTAAATTATGTAATGAAACGTGGAAGTCTGGTGGCTACAGATTATTCTTGTTTCGGTGATGACATTTTTTGATGAGCATTAAATGATAATTTAATTTGATAATTGCTGTTGCTTCCGGGTTTGCATTTTGGTTTTCATTCTTTTAGACATTTCATACCATTATTTTACTAGTGAAACAACAATTGTAATGTAGAAGAGTTAGTGCCTTTGTAATATTCTTTTTTCCTATGAAGCACAATATGACACTATTCTCTTATTGAGTGAGAATGATGCTAAAGACCAACTTTAGTGTCACTACTTTCTTTGTTAATTCTACATGACTATGTAATGATAGTTTTTGTTTAGTGACATAGTCTCCGAAGCAAAGCAAGCAGGTTATACTGAGCCAGATCCAAGAGATGATTTATCTAGAACAGATGTTGCCAGAAAGGTAAACAATGTTAAAACTTAAAAATCACTTTGCTATGATCAAAAACCATTTCAAAATTTCTCCAATTGGAAACAGTGTGATTTTGTTTTATGGGTCTGAAACAATGATCTGCCACATGTATTAGTCTATTAGGTTGTGACTTTGATCTCTTTTGGTGTCTTTATAGACTATATGAAACCTGCTTGTTTAATTATGCAGTCTGGCTAACTACGTCAATATTAAATTAACTAGCAGATTTTTTTTTTAAAGGAAATCTTCATTTCATCCTCAATTGAATAGTTCTGGTACCGAGAATCTGGTTTGAAGCTGGAACTTGCTGATATCCCGGTGGAAAACCTTGTGCCATAACCACTAAAAGTAAATTAGTTTTGCTTATCCGTACAGTGATTTATTTACTGCCTAAGTTTGTATGAAGTAGTTGATGTGAAGCTGTAATATGCTGCAGGTTAGTGCATCTGCTGAGGAGTTTATGCAACAATTGTCGCAATTTGATGCAGATTTGATGAGGAAACGACAGGATGCTGGGGAAGTGAGTGTCTACAAAATAGTTCTGCTTCTTAACCTAAGGATCTTGATTGCTAAACAAAAATCCAATTTTTTGCAATAAAAATTATATGTTCAAGCAAAAGGGTTTTTCAAGATAGGAGTTGTTTGGGGTGCAGCTTACTTTAATACTTCCCGATTTACTCTGGCCTTTTTTTCTTTACTTTCAAAGAAAGCTGGCTTTCTTATCCAAAAAGAAGAAGAAAGAAAAATAAAATCAAGTTCAACGTACTTGAAGCTGTCTGTTAGTCCTTAATATACTAAAGTGCATATTTATGGTTAGATGCCTAGAATTTCATGCATTACTTAGCTTAGAGCCGTTTGAGATGGCTTTTGGAAGTGTTTAAAGTGTTTTTTAATGGTTATCAAAAACACTTCCAAAAGCTATCCCAAACGGGCACTTTGTATACCTTTTAAAGTATCTATAAATTCCCGATTAACGTTTTTAGTAATTTCATGCATTATCTCAAAAAAAAAAAAAAATCATTGCTAAAAACCAGAATTTCAATGTTTTTAGTAACAACCTTCATATGTTATTCTGGCGTGACTGTTAAATGTTTTTATACCACCAGGATACTGTGTGGCTGATTTATAGGTAGGTAGACGTAGAATACAAAGAATACACTATTTTTTTGTCTAGAAGCAAATGCAGTTTTATTAAATAAAGAATTCTCCAAGCGGTGTGTCTCCTTTTCTTTTGCCTTGTATTCATATATCGAAGTCGAACATAAAATGACACCTTGGAGGCATCTCTTGTGTATGTTTGTATATTGAGCTTAGATTCTTATTTTTATTATCGATGAAGGTTTTGAGATATGTTGGAGTGGTGGATGTGGTGAATCAAAAAGGCGTAGTGGAGCTGCGAAGATACAAGAAAGGCCATCCGTTTGCACAACTTTCAGGATCCGAAAATATCATTGCATTCACGTCTACAAGGTATCGAAAGCAGACATTGATTGAACGGGGGCCAGGGGCTGGAGCGCAAGTGACGGCTGGTGGAATTTTCAGTGACATATTGTGGCTTGCATCTTACCTCAGTGCTCCATCATAATCTCAATAACCCATTGCCATTGTTTGTATCATCCTTTCGTCCTTCACGGCCTCGCAATCGATGTAACCTTTTGCTTGTTGAGATTGTCTTATGCCTTTCGAAAAATGTAGGTTTTTGTTTATCTTGGAATGGAATTTTGTAGTTTTTAATAATATGAAGGGTGTTTCCATCGTGGTAGTATTCAAGATGGCAATGAGAATTTCTATTTCCCACACCCAAGTTATTTACGACCATGCTGCAAGTCGTTATACTATTTCTGAATTTTTTTTTTTAATAAAAAAACTTGATTTTTGCTTTTTTAGAAGAAATTTTTACAACTTAAATCAATTCTATATCCCTAATTACAGCCATATCATGATATTTACAAAAATTACAGTTTTGTACTTTATAGGCCGTAAGTGGTTGTTTTAGACATTTTCTTTGCCTAATTTACCCTTAGGTCTTTCACGCCTCTTTATTTTTTATTTCCTAATTAATGCAATCTTAAATAACGTAATTCAAATCACAGATTTGATTCCCTAATTCCTTCAATTACGCCTTCTCCATTATTATCCGTTTCTTGAAGATCTTTCTTTCACGTCATTTTGTCAAATCAATTCTCGTTTCTTCATCTTTTTCTCCATTCGCTTTGTCCCTTTCGTTCGTTGCGGGTATTGTTATTTTTCGCTTTTATTGATAATTGTTTGTTCATTCTTTCATATTTTATCATTTTTATATTTTGTTTCCTCCTTATTTTTGTGGTTGATGGACGTCCATTTTTTTTTTTTGATTAATTGTAGGATGGGACGTTATGTTGAGACTGTCATTTATCACAGCGGACGTTTTGATGAGAATTCAGTTTATGTGGATTATCAATCTGAGGTTTTTAGGATTCATAACAATATTTCATTGGAAAAATTTCACAAGAAATTGTCTAGGGAATATGGATTTTACATGCACACTCATAAACTATACATGGAGACATGTACATTTGAAGATGAAAAAAAAATACATAGTTTTGAAAAATGATGATGAAGTTTCATATTTTTGCCTTGCCCATTATGCGGATACATATTTCAAATCGTGGTACTTATAATGGACGTGTTTACACAGTACGAAAACGTTGTTGAAACTGACAGAGATTTTAATACCCCTTATTCTTTCGATTATGTTGTTCACGAGTTTGAGGATGATCACATTGTGTATGACACTCCTGATGGGTTTAAGTATGTTAAGTTTCTTAATGTTGATTGCCCTAGAGATAGTTATTACCTTAAAGTTGATAATACGTTGTATTCATCCAAAAATGTGCTTACCAAAGCCCTTAATATTTATGCCTTAAAACACAATTTTAAGATGATAACTAAGAAGTCAGATTTGGAGCGTTATTATGCTTGTTGCAAAAGTGAGAATTGTTGTTTTTTCATAAGGGCTAATAGGTATTTAAGTACCCAGTCTTGGATAATTACGGAATGTTGTTTTAAACATGATTGCCCTATTGATATGATTAATGGTCATCACCCTCAAGCCCAGGCATCGGTTGTAGTCGAATATATCAAAGAACATTTTCGAGTTGGTCATGGATCCTTTATGACTCCATTAGATGTGAAAATTTTTATGCAAACTAGACACCAGGTATCTTCATTAATTATATGAAGGCATGGCGTGCACGAGAAGTTGTGTTGAATGAGTTAAGAGGTGACCCAGAAGAGTCATATCACTTGGTTCCTAAGTTCTGTCATGTCATATCTGAAAAAAACCATGGTAAGTGTCTATATTTATTTTTTAGTATATATTTTATTTTGTTTATTTGTTTTAAATATTTATAATTACTATACGTTTAACATTGTTTACTTTTATTAAACATTTACTTTTTAAGTTGAATTAATTTTGTAATCATATTTTTTCTTTGTTTTAAATATTTATAATTACTATACGTTTAACACTGTTTACTTTTATTAGACATTTACTTTTAAGTTGAATTAATTTTGTAATCATATTTTTTCCAGAACCGTATATTCAGTATGTATTGGATGATTCTAATCGTTTTAAATATCTTTTCATGAGCATTGGAGCTTCGATTTTTGGGTTTTCAGCTTGTAGACCAGTGGTATCTGTTGATGGAACTTTCATGAAATCAAAATTTGCTGGGGTTTTGTTGACTGCTTGTACTTTAGATGGAAACAACCAGATCTTCCCTCTAGCGTGTGCTGTGGTTGATTCATAAAATGACAACTCTTGGGATTGGTTTTTCTATCATCTCAATGTTGTGTATGGTCATGTACATAATATGGCCTTAATTTCTGATCGTCACCCAAGCATAAGGAAGGTGTTTGAGAAGAATATGCCAGGATGTCATTATGGATTTTGTATGCAACATATTGCTGCTAATATTAAGGTTCATTTAAAAAAAAAAGGTCTACATGAATTGTTTAAGCGGTGTGCAGAAGCATATACGAAGGATGACTATGAAGGTTTCATGCACGATTTGGCAAGTGCTGAGCCTAATATTATTCCATATCTCAATGACATTCACCCTAGAATGTGGTCTCGTGCGCATTTTCATGGTATGCGTTACAATATAATGACAACAAATATTTGTGAAAGCTACAATTCAGTACTTCTTTGTGCTAGGGAATTGCCTGTTGTTTTTGCTTTGGACGAAATTCGTTTTAAGTTGCAAGAATGGTTCAATGCTAGACGTCATCTTTGCAACAGAGCTTACGTCAAAGCTCACTCCATGGGCGGATCGTATAATGCGTAGAAATATTTATACAAGGTAGCAAAATGAAGGTATGATTTTTAATATATATTTTGTTTACTATGTATATTTTTTTTATATATGTGTAATTGTGTATATGTTTTGTTTTAGGTCAATCCAATTAACCAACATGATTTTGAAGTAATTGATTTTGATATGAGCTATATTGTGAACCTTTCAAAACATATGTGTCAATGTAGAAGGTGGAACATGTTGAAAATACCATGCAATCATGCTTGTGCTGTTATTCTTTCAAAGAATCTACCTCCAACCAACTATGTTAACCAATTTTATACCGTTGAAGCATTGATTTGTACGTACTCTGCTAGCGTGTACCCCATTGGCAATAGAATTCAGTGGAGATGTCCGGTTGCTATTTCAAGTATTTTAGTTCTTCCTTCTGATGTGAGATGTCCAGCAGGAATGGTATTGAATCATCATATGCTCGGGAGAATAAGTGTTCACGTTGTGGAGAGAAGGGTCACAACCGAAAAGCATGTCGCAATGCCATTCCAAGTGTTGATTGTCATTCTTTATCTTGAATTCTTTTTGTTTTCTTTCATTTTTTTTGGTCAAGAAGACTTTGTTCTAGCGTGCCTACTGATTTTGTTGTTGCTTTTTTCATGAATTCCTTTGTACTCAAAGTTTTAGTTTTTTTATTGAGTTTGACTTCTAGTTATTAAAATGTTTTTTATTATAAGCAAGTTCTTACTATTATTGGAGTTTAATCCCTTCTTTTACATCAAGGCTCTGTGGCTTTATTGATTATTCAGAGTTTAATATATCAAAATGTTTAATAAATTTAAACAAAATTAAACATTTATCCGTATTTCATTAATTTTTTTATGTCAGTTTTTTTGATTAAACGCAATTCTCAATATTTTTTTGCAACGTGAACAACGATTCTGTTTATATAAACTTTATTAAACATCTTATAAATTATATACTTTACTCAACATTTACAAAATATAAACTGTGCTCAACATTTACAAAATATAAACGTTGTTAAACATTTAAAAATGTTGATTTTATATATTTTCTAAACATTGTTCAACATTTTAAATAAATTTTTCCAATGTTGTCATTTTCAGCAAGAACAATATTAATTTTGCACATCTACAGTAATGAATAAGTACCAATAACTGTTTAAACAACATGAATTCTTCAAAAAACATATTCAAAATCAGGCGGAAATATAATACGTACATAGTGTTTAATCCAAAAAATAAGTTCATTGCTATAAAATTTAATGCCAAAAGACTCAAATCATCAGTAAAAGTTTAAAATGATAATAACAAATCCCAAAATGTGTTGTTGAAATTAGTTCATTGCTATATCACTTCTTCTTTGACTTCTTTTGACTCAACAAATGGAAGTGAGGTTGAGAATCTTCTGCTTCTGAGTTATCTTTTGTAGTCTTTTTTTCACCCGACTAGCTGCTGGAATAGTTTTGGTGAGAATTTTACTAAACCCAAGTTCAGTATGTGCTTGAAGCATCCACTTCTGAACTTTTTCTTCTGATCACTTTTCAATTTTTTTATGATCTTCACAATTATCCCTTGATTGGAGTAAGGTTGTGTTTTCTTGTTGTGATACCAATTCTCCAGTTTAACTATGTAATCTGGACCCTATAAATTGTAATTATTGGATTACAATTATAACTATATTGATTTTCACTTAATGTACAATGGAATATATGTCAAAGCATACAATTGTAAACCTTATGTTTTCATATCTTCCTCTTTTTCTTATTCCTATTGTCCTCTGTCTTCTCCTGCACAGTTCAATATTTCAAAATCTCACTGTTATATCAAAGATCACCAATTTTATAGCCAAATAATGTATATTGTCTCTAATTTATTTACTAAAAGCATTCCTCATTACAGGATACATTTTTTCTTGATCAATGTTATTTTCATGTTAATCACTGACCTCAATATCTGTATCATTTTCTTCATCATCATCTATGTCTGTTTCGTTGTCAATATCATCGGTATATTGTTCTTCAACAATTTGATTATTGTAATCTTTTTCTTCCATCCCTAAGTCCCCATCAGTTTTCAGATTTAGCATTTGTCCACTGATTTTGATTCCCTTTATCATGAAATAGTCATTCATCATCAAGTCATGTTCCAAAAATAAGTAATAAAAAACATATGAAGCTTTTTATTTTAACAAAAAACGTACCTTTTGTTCGCTTCTACCAACCTTTTCCTCATGTTCACGCCCAGATTTTTCCATTATCCCTTGTTTTTTTCCTTCTTCCTTTTTTTCAAATATCTTTGTTCTATCTTCCAATATTGATTTCGACTCCACATTTTTTGAATCACAAACCCTGCTCCAAGATTTCTTTCCCGATTCTCTCGTACGCTACTATCTCAGTTCTTTCAAGAAAAATAAAAACTGATTTCAAATTTTGCATAAATCAGAAAGTAAATGCAAAAGATATGAAAAGATTGTTTCATATCAAATCCCACAAAACTTGCCTTTTGCCATAATTACCGATTTTTCTATTTTTTTTTGCTTGCACGGTTTCCAAATTACGGCTGAGAAGTAAAGCGTGTCAGGCGAGGGCAATCACGTCTTTTGCTTGGACAATACGGCGGTGCAGGTATGTTTTTGTAATTTTTTTGGTTCTTCAATTACAGGTGTAATTACACATAATCTAATGATTATTAAAGAAATTAGCCCTTTTTAGAATGGAATTTCGTTAAAATAAGTTTTGATGATTTTTTTAGCTTTCTTGCATTTATTTGGTCTTTTTTTTAGAACAAATTATTTTTTCTTTTAAAATAATAGATTTGTGAATGTGAACTCTTCAAAGTTGTCTAGAAAATAGAAGTACTAACTCCTTTAAAATAGCATCTAATCATCCAATACCTATCTTTTCACGTCACTAAATGATTAAAAGTTTTGTTTTATTCTCTTAAGTTTTATTACAAACTTGAACTTCATCTCTTTTCAGGGAAAAAAAAAAACTTCATCTCTTTTAGTTAAGAAAATAGGTTAATCAACAATTAAATAAATCTTGTCATTCATACACTAAATTTTAGTTGAAGTTTTGGTCTTAAGGACCAAATTCAAATTTGTAAAAATCTGAAAGACAAATAAATATCTAGAATTTCAGCTATTAACTTGAAAATAAGGATAAAATTTAGGTACCCAAATTACAAGTTAATATATACCTTTGATCCCTAACATTGCTCCACTTTATAATTTAATGCTTAAATGTTTGAAAGGTTCAACATAACATTTAAAGAAAGCTAAAATTTTGTTATTACCATGAAATTCCTTATGGAAGATTTGGTGTATATATTTTCTTACCAATTGTCATGTACATTGAACAACCAAATTTGATAAAGAATATTACATAGACTATTTTTATGATTTTTTTTAAAAGGACATCCATTCTATTTTGGAATGGAAGAAAAACATTGTAGACTTAAAACTAAATTAATATAATTAAAAAAACTATAATGCTATATTTTTAAATTATCAATACATTATATTTAGTTTATTATTATCTGTGTGATGAAATCAAATTGATGTTATGAACAATTCAAATTATCTTACATAATTAATAAAGAATCTCTAGTTAAATTTCATAATTTTTAAAAATTGAATATATTTTTTTTAATGATCACAATATAGAATTAGGGAAAAAAAGGTTTATAGAGTGGATCTTAATCTTTGAAAATAAATTGATAGTTTTTTTTTTTTTTTTTTGAGATTATATCAAAGTTGGGAGGGGGACTTGAACCTTCGACCTCAAGAGAAGAGAGTATGTGTCTAATTAGTTGAGTTATGCTCATATGCTCATGTCGACAAAATAAATTGATAGTTAATCTTCAAAATATTAAAAAACACATCTCTTTTATAAATAATTGTTTTATGCTATAGTTTAAAGATGATCTTGTTGGTTTGATAGTAGGAATATGAAACCGTATTTAAGTTACTTTCATCGTCTTATATCTGTATCGTTCCATGATTTTTTTTAATCACGTATGCTTGCCTTAAAAAATCTAATTAAAAATGAGATTATATAAAAAAATCAGCTTTACTTTTTTTTTTAGGTTTTAAATACGTATTCTATTAATTTGAACCTTGCTTATTTATTCGAACACACTACTTTCTCTCTCTCTCCATTAAATTTATTACAGTTAATTAGGGGATAATTAAAAATGAGTAAGGGCTTGTTTGATAAATAATCTGAAAAACAAGATTTGAATTCAGTGGATTCTAATGAATTGAGTGGATTCTAATGAATTGAGAGTTTATTTTATAAATTTATTAGTTTTAAACTGTGTTTGGTTAGCGATTCAGAATTTTGAAATATGTGTTTGGTTTTTTTTATAAGAACATTTCAAAAGGCCATTTCAATAAAATAATGAAAGATAAAGAGAAAAAACAATACAATAAAGTGGCAAAACAAAAATATTTTGAACTTGACATCCAAAAGGATGCATTTACATGGGTCAATTCCCAAACATAATCTCAGGATCTCGATTTCTCCCTAAAAATCCTTCTATTTTTTTTGAAGCCAAAGATCCCATGTTATGGCACAAAAACTCGCTATGTGTTGGGAATTTGAAGGGTTTGTTAAACCCTAAACTCCCACTAACACAAGAACGATGAATATTATAATGCAACAAAGAATATAAATAAAAGCGAGAGAAAAAACGATACCAGAGATTTTATACAGGTTCCCTATTGGTACTTCCTGTCTTCTGCAGACTCTGCAGGTTCCACTATGAAGTTGAAGATTACATCAATGAGACAGAAATATAAAGAGTGTATAATTGCTCACAATTATACATAACCCCAAGAATCACTCAAACGGTTGCCCTCTCTTTATTTTCTCTCAATAGGCCAAGCCCCCGAACAAACCCTAATTGTCTCTCATGATGAGAGGCCAATTGGCCACCACACCAAATTGGCGACCCTCTCACACTAGGTCAACCTTTGCCTCAACATAACATATATATGTAAGAGCGATTCCACCGCCTTTCATTTGCCAACAAATCACCGCCTAAATGCTCTCGCTGAAGCCCATAAAAAAGGTGGTAATTTAGGCCATATTATAATAGACCATTTTGACTTTACTTTGAGAACAAAACAAGTTTCATACGAAGGGTTACAAACAAATTGGTCAACTTGCATTATTTGACTCATGCAATCTTAGACCTTTTATAATTCATTATTTAATTTTGGGCTGCACATATAAATTGGGCTTTCAATGTGATTTGGCTTCACATAAATCCCAACACTATGTCCAGACATTTCCCTCGTTTTTGAAAGGTGGGGATAGTAGTATCTCCGAAAAAACTTTTGTCAAATTTACCTTGAAAAATTACACTTCCACATTATATGGTTAAGATCCTCTGATTATGAAATATGTGTTTGGTTAGTTAATTAAAAATTTAGAATGAGATAGTGAAACAAGAACATATATTTGGTTTTGGATCTTTTCAAGATTTCAAGTGTCCAACTATTTTCATATTTTACGACCATATAAGTAAAAGTTTTATTTGTTTTTACTGAAACATACCTTGGTCGACTTCTTAATAAGTGGAAATGATGAGTATCACTCTTTTCATGCAATGAAGGAATATTTCTTTATGTAGTGAAGTTGTATGTCTATCAAAATAGCACTTAGGATTGGAACAACCAATTTATTTCAAAAACCAATAAATGTGTTTCAAATTCAGAATTACATATCCATAACAAACATATACATAATTCTTGTTGCCCATAATTTCTGTGCATTTCTTTACTTATTCTAACTTATTACATAATTTCTGTACGACTACACATTTGACCAATAAATCTATTCTATTACAAGATCAGCCATCTTTTTCACCGAAACATGATTTATTAACAATCAATAATCATTCAATTCGGCGAATATATTGAAAATAAGCAAGACTATATATCCAACTATGTATAATAAAGAAATCAAATCTTCTTTTGAAAGAATAATCAAGTGTGAGGATTTAACTAACCTCTTGATCAGGCCACTTGAATAGAATGTTTGATATTCCACAAATTTGCTTTGTATCAGCTTCTAAATTATCTGATAAGCCTACCAAACACCAATTTTATCAATAATAACTTTCAAATTGCAACATATGGTTATTTCATTTTCCAATATAACTTCCAATTCTTGTTTTCATAAATAAAGAAGGGATGGTCAATAATTAAGAATTCATAAACCAAATTTGATGAACAATAAGACAGATTTGAGGGAGAAAATAGAAAGAAGAAGGAAATCAAATGGGGGGAGACTATGCGTGCTAAGTGTGTAGAAGAAGCACCAATTCATATTAACCTTCTCAATTTCTGTGCTCTTGTTTTTATTTCTCTTTTTTTAAGAAATGAGGTTGTTTGGTAACTATTCTTGTTTTTTGTTTCTCATTTTTTTAGAAACACTTCCCAAAATTATGTAGAAATTTTGGAAACAACAAATTCTTGTTTTTTATTTCTCTTTCTTGTTTCTAAAGTTTTCAACACATTAATAAATTATTACGTTATCCTGTTTTGACTTATAATATATTATAAATATTCAAAAATGATATTAATATCATATTTTTAAATATACAATTTAAAATTGTAAAATTTTTAAAATATTTTTTTTTAAATGAGAAACAGAAACAAAAAATGGTTACCAAACACATTTATGTTTCTTTTTTCTTCCAGAAGAAATAAGAAACATTTACCAAATATGTTTCTGTTTCTCTTTTTAAAAAAACAGGAACAAGAAACAAGAAATAGAAACGAGGAAGGTTACCAAACGGGCTTGTCTTAACAGTGTTTTGAAGTAATTGATGACAATTGAGGAGACAGATTTTGTACAAGCGTAGATAAGCGATTCAAGGAAGCCAATTTGATCGCCATCGTCGTCGCTATCCGTTTGAATATCAGAGAATGAACTGACGGAATTGTGTTTTATTAAATGCAATCCCGTGTTTTCATTTTGTGGGTATAATGGATTGAATATTTTGGATTGTTGTTTTAGTAGCATTTGGTTTTTGAGCTAAAAAAATCATATCCAAATTTTATGGATTTGGATTACAAACGTAACAAATCTAAAATTCAATTCTTAAGTTATAAGCGTCCCATATGACGTAAAACTGGTATTATCAAATTGAAATTTTTTTAAATACATTTTTCAGTGTACTTTGTTGTTAAGTAATTAATTTGATATATTTTTTTAAACTTTTTAAGAATGTATTTAGCACAAAAGAGGGATTTCTTCATTAACTTCAAATGAATTACAAGAGCTCTTTATATAGAGCTAGAACTTGAGAGCTAAAAGAGATAAATATCTAAAAGACTCCATTATTACAACTCTACCAATTTAACTAATCACTAACAAACTCTTAACTAATCTTAGAATAGGTTTGTTAGTGAGCTGGCTTTATATTCCCCCTCAAACCCATGTCTACTGATGAAACAACTCCAAGCTTCGTACGCCATTTGAGGAAGGAAGCTACGGACAAGGGTTTGGTAAGTAAGTCAGCTAGTTGCTCAGTAGCTGATAGATGTTGGATTGCTAATTGTTTTGATCGTACTAAATCACGAATGAAGTATATATCAAGTTCAATATGCTTGGATCTTGAATTGAGAACTGAATTTGCACTGAGATGGACTGCAGTGAGATTATCACAACACAATGTAGGTATACGGGAGGACACAATCTGTAGCTCACGAAATAATGATAAAATCCAGAGAAGTTCAGTGGATGCAAGTGCTAAACTTCTGTATTCAGCTTCAGTATTGGATCTAGAGACCACATGTTGTTTCTTCGAATTCCCGGCAATGAGATTACCTCCCAAAAAGACACACATACCTGATGTGGAACGTCTGTCATCAGGGTCTGATGCCCAATCAGAGTCTGCAAACGCCTGTAAATGAAGATCTCTAGGTGATTTTGAGAAGTAGTCCATGATGTAGTTGAAGAAAAAGACGCCATTAGAGCTAAGAAATCAAGAAAAACAAGAGTAAAGAGAAGCGGAAGAGAGAGGATCGAAGTTTGTTAGGCAGTTAGCCTGAAGAATCTGATACCATGTTAAGAATGTATTTAGCTCAAAAGAGGGATTTCTTCATTAACATAAAATGAATTACAAGAGCTCTTTATATAAAGCTAGAACTTAAGAGCTAAAAGAGATAAATATCTAAAAGACTCCATTATTACAACTCTACCAATTTAATTACTAATCACTAACTGTCACGACCCGACCCAAGATGAGACGTGCGCCGATGGCAAGTGATAGCCAAAAGCCAACACATACCATCAAGGCAAACTAAACATAACTATTCTAGAAAAATATTTCAAACTAAAAGACTTATATACTAGCTGAGCTGATGCAAAACATGTGGTGGATAAGCTCGTCGTAGGCTCGATCATCTCTGAAACTCGAATATTACCCGTGGGGGGAAAAACATTTGAAAAGAATGAGCTAAAAATACTTAGTGAGTGAAATTTTTATTAAACTAATATTTTCTTAAAAACTACATAATATATAATACTTTCTAAATTCATAAAACTGTTCAAAACTAATATTCGTAAAACTTAATAATCATAAAATTCAAAACTAAAACTGGATATAGTCATAATTTAATAATCATAATATTTAGCTGTCGAAACCATCAATACTTGTATGTATAAGCTATATATTTACAATAGAAACTGTTCATATACTATATCACAGTGATAAAAACCACACTAAAAATGTACCTTTAACTGGTCATACTGCATGTAGAGTGAAATCATGCATGCAGCAGAGCAACTGAATACTAAAACTGGTTATACGCGCGCAGAGCTGCCCCTAAAGGGCTATGCACCTTAACATACGGCCCAAAGCCTATGTGTATGCTAAAGTGGGTCCCAAAGACCTGCTGAAAACTGATAACTGAGGATACTGTTTCTAGCGGTTTGAAAATAAACTATTGAAAATAATATCATAATTTCCAAACCATTGTAAAATCGCAATTGAACCTTTCGTAGTTGGCATAAATCATTTATATTGAATAATCAATATCTAAAAACTTTCATTTATATATATTTATATCAATAAATAATCATATACGATAATATAAACTCTAAAACTTTTATGTTTCGTAAACTATTAAAAGCTCAATACTACTAATAATTTTAAATGTGAAAATAGAATCCACTCACAAAATTTTACGACAAATAATCCAATTCGTAAATAGTTTACGCTTCGATATCACCTGAATATTAATTTAGATAGACAGAGAAATAATTAATAAGAAGGTGTAACGTCCCGTTATTTTGAAGTGAATTTTTATTTATTTATTTATTTATTTCAATTTAAGTATTTAGTTTAATTATTATTTTGTAATTTCGATTTTAGTAGTTAATTTCGACCGAGATTCGTTTTAATCGTTTTAATGCTCTAAATTCGTTTCGGTGACATTAATAATTATTAATAGGCCAATTAATAATTATTAATCACCTTTAGATTTATTTAAGAGCATCGGGTTTTGATTTAGAAGTCAAAAGTCATAAAAGGACGCAACCGTCATTTCCAATTTCTTAAAATATCTAAAATTACTATTCATTTATTTCTTTAAATATAAAAAATTCATCAACTTGGCTTCATCTTTCTTCTCCTTTCCTTCTCCTTGCCGTAGCTTTCCTTCCTCCATTGATGAAGTTTTTATTTTCTTCGTTTCTCGATGGATCGGCTTGATTTCGGTTGCGTTGGATTGGTAGGGACGAGGGCTACCTATCCAACCTACCTTTTCGAAGTTTACCGTTCTCTAAGGGAAGTCCCAAAAAGTAAGTTTTCAAAACTTTTTAGGTGGTTTTGTTCGTTTTTGATTATAAATGAGATTTGAAGTTGAAATCATGAATTTCTATCATGAAAAATGACGATTTTGAGCCCGGATTTTCGAAAAACACTATTCACCCGAGACACTATTCATCCGAAATCACTATTCACCCGAAATTGCACATTTGTTCGCATATTAGTTATGATTTGTAATATGTTGTACAATCGGTTAATTGTAGGTGCAATTGCTCGGTGGTTGTTTCGTGGAAATTGGAGATTTGAAATTATTTGGCTAAGGTGAGAATAGTTAGTATTTAAAGTAATTATAGAAATCGAATAAGTGTATGGGTTTGTAGAACTGGAAATTAAGATTAGAATCCAAATTAAGATTAGAGGGAGTGAGTTAGTGCCCTTAGGATTAAGAGTAATCCTTTAAGGAGAACTTAGGAGTTCTCAAGGAAAGTATCGAATCTTAGAAGATTCTAAGTTAGATTCGTTTCGAACTAAGTATGGATCATTGGAAGTTAAAGGATCTAAGACTTGGATGAGAACGACTTATAGAACCTCGGATTATTGGAAGTTAAAATCCTTGAAGGTTTAGAATAATCGTGAAGTTAAGATTCTTTACTTTATTAGCGGAGTTCGATCGATATATCGTTCGTCCGGAAATCCTATCTGTTTTACTTATGTCATTTACTTTATGTCTTTATTACTTTTGTTCATTTACTTTATGCATATTTCGGTTGTCTTATCATTTACATTTACTTTATTACTTTTGCAAGCATATGCACAACATCTCATATTATTGAAAAGAGAAAAATGAGAAAGAAAAGTGGATGACATGAGACCCCCACACTATTTTCCATGCATAAGTATTGGTGGATGACATGAGACCCCCACAGTACTTCACGCATAAGTATTGATGGATGACATGAGACCCCCACAATACTTCACGCATAAGTTTTGGTGGATGACATGAGACCCCCACACTACTTCATACATAAGGATAAGGGTGGATAGTATGTAAAAATCCACATTACCTTCATTTCATGCATAAATGGCGAATGCGTATTCTACGGAATGTACTCATTACTTTTATGCATATGATAGATGAGAAAGAGAATTGAGATGTTATAATATTACAAAGTTTATTTATTTTTCTCTTTTATGTCATAACAAGTTATTGGATGAACAATTAGACTAAGTGTGCTAATTAGTATCATCATTTGGAAATTATGAAATAAAATGACCTAGACTTTGGAGAATTCTAGGAAAGTTTGTATCGGATTAGTGGACACAAATCGAAATGCGAGTTTGAGGTCTATATTTACTTTTTATGCTTATTATTCTCACTGGGCTTAAGTTGTTAGCTCATGATATTACAAACATTTCAGGTAATGTTTGGGATCACAGGAAGAGGAGTCAGGGCGTGCTTGATCGAGGGGATAATGATTTTCGAGATGGACTATGTGTTATGTAAAAATCCATGTACATGGTTGTTTTGTGAACTTTATATCATTTTGATGATTTGTACTTTGTAATTAGCTCATAAGAGCTTATTGTCGTTGATTTATGATTTTAATCATTTTGAACTACTGGATAGGAACTTAATGTTCCTTGTGTATTTTAGATTTTGAAATTAAGATGTAAACAGGTTTTTGGCCAGCAAATTTTCAAACATAACCACGCCAAATTTTCTTAAAATAAAAGACTTATTTGTTTTCTCTGATTTAAATTATTTAAAAGTGACGGGTCGTCACAGTTGGTATCAGAGCCTTAGGGTTCTGTAGACTACATGCGATGCATGTGTGTTTTCATGTTTTGTTTTAAGTCCACTCTCAAGTCATCATCTGAGATCAGCGGCACCAGGTATGCCTATAACTCTTATTCTCATACTTTATTTCTATGATATTGGAAGAGTTATGAGAATATTGTTAAAAGTTAATGTTGTTTGTGATATTTCACATCCTTGTACAACCACTATGTGGTTATGTTTATTTGACCCATTTTGAGATTTGGGTAAAGGTGTCGAGAAAGTGAATGATCCCGTGCAGATTTGGAGGTTATACAACTCGTTAAGAGTATTGACATAATGTCAAAGTAAAGGAGATAAGATATTCCGAGAGATCAATCGTTTGATCCTTAAAGTTGATTAAAGTATTATTGTCACACAATTGCTAAGTAGAGGTCTTAGTAGATGTGTGTTGACTTTTTGGGTGTACAAGGGAACATGTTTGTCTGGAGCCCAGTATTAAGAGATGAAACACCTGTTTGAGGTGAGAATTTGTAAGGAATCAGTTTGGCTCGTGTCCAGTAACCTAGATTTAACTCAATGGACAAGTTCCTGGTTTGAGTTGAGAAAGTTGAATTTTGGTAAGTGGTAAATCCTTATGGTAGTGTTGTGCTAAAAGGAAAGTGTGTTACCACTCAAAAGAGGAAGTAAGGACTCTACGTGATAAGTCTCAACGAGGACCATTAAAGACAATGTTAATTGGTGAATGATCTAGTTTGGTTGCTATTACACTATGGTGTATCAATCTGAATTGGAATTTCTAGAGGATGAGTAATGAAGATCCATATTCAGTAAATTCTCAAGTTTGACTAACACTAAGGTTAAGTGTTGATACTTGATTGGAACATAGAAGGAAGTTGTTGGACCGTGGTATCGGTAACTTCAATAAGGCAATGAGATGGTTTGGTGAATTTCAATTCACATGGTGTTTGACCATCTAATTGAAAAAAAAAAGAGTGCTTGTGTGTGCAAAGTGCGTGAAGGCAACAAGGAAAGATCTACTTGAGAGGAGGTCTTGGTGTCGGTTATCTCACACGGCGGTTGGAGTACTTGATGGGTGGGAACAACCCGCTGGTGGAAACAAGTTTCATTGACACGTATATGGGATTAGAGAGCTTATAAACACTAAGTAAGAACAGAAAGAATTTTAGAAACAAAAGAGATTTCAGCAATGGAAATTGTGAATGAAATAATGATGGAATCAAAGTTCAGAAGGATTTGTGCTTTTGTGGAAGTTATGATTATGAAATTTATAGTGGTAGGTAAATCATTATGCAAATTTAGTTTTGTGGCATATGATGATGTAAGGAAACGTTTCTGGATTAGAAACGAGATGATGAACGTTCGATGCGCAATAATAATTGTGCAAAGAACAAATTGGGTTTCGGAACCATAACCAAATGATGATAAAAACTCATGAAGAGTTTCTTATGAAGACGTTTCAATATTTGAAACGATGAATGACGGCGTTTCTAGATTTGAAACGACCATGGAGATGTTGCTTATGCCACATCAACTTGAAAACCGACCATGAAAGGAACTCAAGATGAGACTTTTCGGTTAATGAAGAAAACAATCATGGAAGAAACTCAAGAAGAGTCCATGATGAATGAAGACGTTTCTATATTTCAAACGATGAATGACGGCGTTTCTAGATTGGAAACGATCATGTGGATGCTGCAGATATCGCAACAACCATGATGACCGCTATGATTGACGTTGATACAGCGACGACCATTGCACTTGATGATGGATTATGACGTTTCTCGATTAGAAACGATATTTTTTTTACATGACCCTTCTTTTTCTATCATATTTCGCAAGTTGGGCATTTCGTGATCTCCATGCTCCAACTTGAGGGGGGGTATAGAGATTTGATGAGGAACGATGCCGTGGAAACGAGGGTTTGTGGCCGCGGTGACGGTTCGGCAAAAAAGCTGCCAAATTTAGTTTATTTTGTTTAATATATTTTCCTTATTTATCTTATTTTATTTGATGATTATCTTTTCCTTTTAGGTTTATCTTTTCCTATTTAGTTTATCTTTTCCTTACTTATCTAAGGTTAGGTTTTCTATATAAACAATGTAATGCTATTGAGATCAACAAGAAGAAATTCACAATGTAGTCTTATAGCCTCATACTGTTTTCCTCTTTTCCCCTCTTCTCTTCTTCTCTCTATTCTTTTTATTCCGTATTATTAAATTTTATCAAATGATCATATCATTATATGTTTATATGTGGATTACATGTTAATCATGTATATCACAAGACTGATGATAGAATTAATAAAGAGAATGTTGAATTCAAACTTTGATGTGAAAGACATGAGTCTTATGAATGTTATTATTGGAATTCAAATAATGAGAAATCCTAAAGGATATATATTAGTCACAATATATAAAAAAAAATGTTGAGAAAATTTGGATACTATGAGAGTAAACTTGTAGTTACTCCTTATGATCTAAGTATTAAATATGAGGGTGTATCAATTTTGGAGTATTCCAAAGTAATAGAGAGTGTCATGTGCATAATGAATTGTACAAGACTTGATATAACCTACTCAATGAGTAGATTGACTAGATACATCAATAATCTTAGAAGTCATCATTACGATACGTTAGTTTGAGTACTGAAATATTATAAGTGTTGAGAATCCCACATCGGAAAGATGTAGGAAACTCATAACATTTATAAACTCTAAGGGTCACTCCTCTCATTACCAATTGGTTTTGAGATGGAACCCCATGATATCTAACATGGTATCAGAGCCCAACAAGCCCAAACGGACATTCGATCCAAAAATAGAATTCGACCTAAGAATGGTGAGCCCAAAAGAGGCACCATCTTGAGGGGGCATGTTGAGAGGAAACTCATAACATTTATAAACTCTAAGGGCCACTCCTCTCATTACCAATTGGTTTTGAGATGGATGCCCACATTATTCATATGGTATAAGAGCCCAACAAGCCCAAACGGGCATTCGATCCAAAAATGGGATTCGACCCAAGAATGGTGAGCCAAAAAGAGGCACCATCTTGAGGGGGCATGTTGAGAATCTCACATCGGAAAGATGTAGGGAACTCATAAAATTTATAAACTCTAAGGGCCACTCCTCTCATTACCAATTGGTTTTGAGATGGAACCCCATGATATCTAACAGTAAGTATACTCTAAACTATGAATTGTATTATACACAGTATCCATCTGTACTTGAAAGATTTAGTGATGCTAACTGGATATCAGAGAGCTTAGAGACTAAATCAACTAGTGGGTATGTCTTTACCCTAGCTGGAGTAGATGTTTCTTAGAAATCTACGAAACAGACGTGTATTGCACAACCTACGATGGAATCTGAATTCATTATACGAGATGTAGTGAAGAAACAAAATAACTTAGGAATTTTTTAAAAGATATTCTTTTATGGTCATGGCCTTTAAACGCTATATGTATCTATTGTGATAATTTAGCTGCTTTTGTGAGAGCTAAAAATATTGTTCGCAATAGGAAGTCGAGACATATTGGGCATAAGGCATAATTCAATAAGACAATTGCTCACTGATTGACTATATGAAGTCAAAAGAGAATTTTATTGATCCTTTAATTAAAGGAGTAACGATGGAGCAACTGTCGTTACGTTGAGGAAATGGGATTAAAAGCCTATTAAATGAACTATCTGGTAGTAACCTAACCTTGTTGATTGGAGATCCCAAGATCAGGTTCAATAGGAAACTAAGCCGGAATAGTTCATAGCAACACACAAGGACCTTCCGTCTTAGCCCGTTTCCATAAATCGTGTGTAAATGTGAATGTTAAGATAATATTGATAAAAAAAGTATTTTTAGAATACTATAAATCAATAGTTATCTATATGAGAATAGAATTGGGTCGGTTCTTTGAGAACAACATAAGCTTGTGTTCTCTAAAAACGCTCACGAATGCGAGATCGAGTCCAGGACCAAAACGGACTAAAACGTTATAGAACTCAATAGAATGAGTTAAGTTATGTGTGATAAATTATTGTCTAAATTTACTAATAAAAGGATAGTTCAAGAAATTAATTTTCACTATTTCTTTGGTAAATTCAATAGTCTATTACTAAGGAAGATTTAAGTTCAAAAGACACTTTTTCCTGATGCATAGCTTAGCAGGTGCTCTCCAAACTTACAGATTTTACATGTTTTAATTATTCATGTTTTGAAGGCACTAACTTTCATGTGGGGGTTTGTTGGAATTTTATATATATTTATATAAAATATAATTGAAAGTTAGTTTTTCCACTCTTTAAAAACATTGTAATTTGTAAACTTTGTTTTTTAATTACTTGTGTGGTTTTTTGTCATGAACATAAGTTTGAAAGTCAAAATTGACAATGAATTACGTGGAGTTATTTTGGAGAGATTGTAACTCAATTTTTGATGAACATTAAGTCGAGAGACGTTGCTTTTCTGTTGTGGACTTCAATTTATACTAAATATCTCTCTACAGTTTCTTTACCGTTTTATGGTGTTTTAATTTTGGGTTAATTAATCCAAATTTAATTTTATATTTATGAGTTACAAATTTATCTTCCTATAAATAGGAATCATATTTGTACACTTTTGATAGATAGAAAAAATTAGATTATTATATCTAATTTCTCTCTTTCTCTTTTTCTCTCTTTCGTTCTTCGCGTTTTCATTTATTTTCTGTATAAGTTTTGGAGAGCTGTTCTTGAGGGTTCTGACAGGTTCGTGTGTATTTGGTTGTTGATCACATGAAACACGTCGTCGTATCTTGCGAGTCGATGTGCCATAAAACTGCAAATAACCGGAGCAGGGCAATATCGTCTTAAGGACAGTGCAACTGCTCGCTTTGACGTTCATCATTTTATGGGAAAGTTCTTATTATTGTAATTTCAATTCAGTTAAATTATTGTTATTACTAATCTGTTTTGACTATGTAAATATCGATATCAATATATTAACGATGTTCATCTCGATTGTTGTCAATGAGCTCCGGACTCAACAAAGACAAAAAGTTAAAAGCTTTAATGATATCTCGCTACTGTTTGGGATGAGAAGTTACCAGTGACCTAGTTAAATTCAATTTCGTTAATTTGATTATTTCTTAAGTGAGTGGTTGTGAAAAAATCCTTCTACATTGAAACATATAATTGTTTTTTTTTTGGGCAAAGGACCGTTATTATGTTCTAATTGCTAATGAAATTGCCATTGGATAATAGTTTCGTTTTTAGAATGAACTAAAACGGTTGGCAATGGTAGAAATATAATTCACACTGGTCATAAATTTGTTGAAGAAAGAAAAATAAAAAAATTTGTTGTTTATTTGGTTATTACTATTATTATTATTTTTTGAAGTAATAATTTGCTGTTTATTTGGTTACAATAACTTGTTACTTTTAGTTCGATAGATTTTTGGATTTAAAGTATACTTAGGGTTTTAACTTTCATTTTTTTTAAAGTTTTTAAAGGCACTTCATTATTCATTTAATTAAATATTTCACAACCCTTTAAAAGCAACACCACCCGTTTGTTTTGGCACTTTGCCCATGCGTTCAATTGGCCAAGGATCGGTGGAATTGATTAAGCCAACTGATTCTAGAAAAAGTGGCAAGATCGTACATAAAGGTTGCAACAAATCCGTTAATGTAGCTATATCGACATATGTTGGAAGAGAATCCCAAATTACAACCTTCTGATTTTTTAAATCGGCCTGAAGTAAAACCCAATGTTTTCCTATCACGTTAAATGCTACGTATACCAAAAAAATAAAGATTAATGGTTATGATATTAGTCAAAACTCATAAATGGTTATAATAATGTTGCTTCTTACATAATCCACCGAAGCCCAAGGGTCACTGTAGTCACGATTATCACCTAAGATGCAGTCACCAATACGTTTTTCACCAAAAAATGCTTTGGGTACAAAAAACGTACCATTTTTCTTCGCATTTTCCCACTCTATCATTATATTATTGCGTTCATTCTACAATTGTGTTGGCAATAAGTATTAAATTAAATACAAATAATAAAATGCATAAATTTACTCATCAATACTAAACATAAAATATGCATAAACTATTGCAAATTGATGACTCATGCTCGCAGGCTTATTTCTAATCTTCAAGCGAATAAACATGAATATTGTATCCATATGTTGTTCAAAAACCACCAAACATTATAAAATATATATTGTAGCGAAATTGAAATAGGTGAATGCTTAAGAAAGAACATATTTATCATACCTCACCATCCAATTGTTCACCATTTAGTAAATCTTCAAAAAACTTCTTCGGTGACCCATAGCAAGTTGCACGTCTACTATCTACTAACGCCCTATCTAACCAAGTTTTGAATTGTGACTTAATTCTTTCAGAATTTTGTGTGTGGGATCATATAGACGCAATTTCTCCGATTTCAAGGTCCTCTTGGGAATCACAAATGGAGATCGTATATTCAGAGCAGGATTTATATGCCAACCACTCGTGACGATGGTATTGGAAAATCTAATGGCCTATCTATTTGCATAATATCTTCTGCATTTGCTTTCTCTTCAAATTGAATAGCATTATCCACATTTCTTTCCTCTTGAGATTGAATCATGATAATCTCATTGGAAATATTATTAACTTCCTCCCCAATTTGAAAACCACCAATTTTCTCCCCAAGTTCCTCCCCAATTTCTCATTAATTTTTATTTCATCCTCCCCTAATTCAACTATCGATTCATCATCCTACATTATGACATATATATGAAAAATAACACATATATGAAAAAACACAAATAGAAAATGAATGATATTATAAAAACAAAAAATACAAAGAACATTTAATTCATACATTACATAAATATTTCTCCATGTTTTTTAGGGTGGCCAAAACTACATATGCATATCTGCTCTCAACTCTCACACCTCTGCTTCTAATTTTTCAACGCGAGCATCAGTGCGTTTAATGCACATTTTGTATGAGGAGAGATTTGTGGCTCTTTTCCTTTTCATTTTTTTGTCTTATCTCCCCCCCCCCCCCCATCTCTCTATTTGTTCTCTTCCTCCACATTCTTCACAGGTGGTTCAATTTTTCTTTTTTTATTAACCTTCTCGCTCGTTTCAGTTTTATTGGATTTGCCACTTTTTAAATCAATGTCGGCATTCACAATTATCTGAATAAAGAAAAACACAAGAATAATCAATGAAAAAATTTCAAAACATGATGAGATGCTATTTAAATCACGGTAAAATATCTCAAACCTTATCCTTCAAAAAGATTTCTCGTTCAAGCTTATCTATTTTAACTAATTTATAACAATTACAACGGGCTATCAGTGGCCTCCATCGTTCATCAATTTTGCGTGCACACAACTTCCCAATCAACGAGATAGTTTCATAAATCCATACCTATAAAATATTACTATACATATAATAAAATATAAAACAAAAATTAGAAATAAATAAATAAGTATAAAAAACATACCTGAAAAGCAAACAGAAACCCATAAAGACTGTACAACTTTCTTTGCTTTCACGGAACTTCACTAGGTTTAGGGTTACGTTTCTTAAGTGCTTTGCCCAACCCACAAATTGTCCTATCGAAGGATAATTACACCTAACCATAATTTTCAAAACTCTCATTGTCATCCAAAATAGATAACAATGATGTATCAATCTGTATCGCTCTCTTATTCCCCAATAACACCAATTCAATAAAACACAAAAGGGCCAATTTCACCACATCTCCGTCATCACTCAATCCATGGTTTTTCAGCTTCGTTTCTAACTCGTTTGATGTTACCTGAACGCTATCATTAAACAATAATCTTCTAAGTCTAGGATTGAACTCATGTCTTGTGTAATTCATCGTAGACTTTAACCTGGTAATTTCCTTAAACGATCTCAATGAAAAGGTAATCAACTTCACTCCATTAAAAAATTGCATAATACTAGTATCTGGTTGATCAATCTCTCTCAACAAAATTTGGTGTATAAGTGGACCACAAAAGACCAACTCCGTATCAATTAACCTACCAATGCTTGAGTTTTTAAACAACTCTAATTGATGAGGAGTGAGAACACTATTAATCAAACTAACAGTTCTCGATAAGTGTGATAAGTTATTAAGGGTGGAATGAAAATGTTGATTTGTAGGAATTATCAACACCACATCATCGTTGCTCAAAGACATTTTTAACTAAAAAAACACATATAAACTAAATTAAATAACTAATAAAAAAACAAAAGGGGCGATCTTCGGATTCCGCTCCGGAATCCAGAGGTCTCCGGATTTCGAAGGGGTTCCTTCCGAAGAAATCCCGATCTCTTCGGATTTCCATGGATTTTGAAGGAAATCCGTAGAGGTTTCGGGATTTTTAAAATTCGAAATTCGTTGTACCTTTTCACCGAGTAGTCTTCGCCGTATTCCGTTAGAGCCAATGGATGAAAAGTGAGATCTTTAATGGGAAATTTGCCTATATGACCTCGAAATGAGGGCCCTAATGAAACTTGACCTCACCTTTTCAATTTTCATAAATAAAACCTTATGCTGATGTCACTAAAGTGTGAAAAGACCAAAACCTCTTTTCTTTGTATTGATGGAACTCTTCTTAACCCCACTATATATTTTTCTTTCTCTAAACATCAAAGTCTAAATCATTTTCCAAAAAATCATGACTCTCTCTTTTAATTCTAAACTTGCCATGAATTTCGATTCAATGGATGCTAATGAAAAACCAAATGGAATCGATATCTTTTGTGCGAAACAAAATCCGGATGAAGAAGTTAACGCCAAAATATTCGTAACTTTTTCTTGTAACTTTTTCTACAAAATTTGGATTGCAACGAATTTAGATTCAATAGATACATATCAAAAAAAACGTATGAAATCGACATCTTATTTGCGCGAAACGGAGTTCGGATGAAGAAGTTAACTCTAAAATACTAAATTTTTTAAAACTGAAAAATCTGGAAAATTTCTGGAAAAAATAAACTGATTGGTCCGGTCAGACCGATCTTGGTCTGGGATCGGTTTTTCTTTTCCAAAAATTTTCCAGACCAAGATCGGTCCGATCAGACCGATCCGGTTTTTTTCAGAAATTTTCCAGATTTTTCAGTTTTAAAAAATTTAGTATTTTGACGTTAACTTCTTCATCCGAACTCCGTTTTGCTCAAATAAGATGTCGATTTCATACGATTTTTCGATATCTATCCATTGAATCTAAATTCGCTGCAATCTAAATTTTGTAGAAAACGTTACGAGTAAAATTCATTTTTTTCCGGATCTTTTGTTACTCAAGGATCTAACCAATCATAGCTTATGATCGGTCAGATCGTTGCCTATGATTTGACTGATCATAGGCTATGATCGGTTAGATCACATGCGACAATAAAAAAAATTCAGATTTTTCCTTCTTTAAAAAATGAGTATTTTGGCGTTAACTTCTTCATCCGGATTTTATTTCGCACAAAAGATATCGATTCCATTCGGTTTTTCATTAGCATCCATTGAATCTAAATCCATGGCAAGTTTAGAATTAATAGAGAGAGTCGTGAGTTTTTGGAAAATGATTTAGAGTTTGAAATTTAGAGAGACAAAAATAGATAGTGGGTTAAGAAGAGTTCCATCAATATAATGAAAATAGTTTTTGGTCTTTTCCCACTTTAGTGACATCAGCATAAGGTTTTATTTATGAAAATTGAAAAATGAAGTCAAATTTCATTAGGGCCCTCATTTCGAGGTCATATAGGCAAATTTCCCATCTTTAATGGAGATGAAAGATTAATGGAAGTTGAGGAGAGTTTTGTTTAGAGAAGTTGAGAGGAAAGTTGGAGAAGAGTTAAAGGATAAATTAGAATTTTTCACAACAACATGACATCATCATAAGGTAAAAAAGGTTTAATATAAAAATGGAGGTGAATAATCATTTCTTGTGAATTTTTTAGGTCATTTTACCCAAATTTCCAAGTAAATGAGATAGGAAATCACATTTTTGTTAAGTTCTTTTTTTTTCCCTTTAAAAATCTATATTTATTATTTTACCACTTTTACCGGTTCACTGGAAAAAGATAGGAAATTTGGGTAAAATGACCTAAAAAATTCACAAGAAATGATTTTTACCTCTATTTTATATTAAACCTTTTTGACCTTGCGATGGTGTCATGTTGTTGAGAAAATTCTAATTTACCCTTCATCTTTTCTCCACTCTCCTCTCTCATTCCAAAAAGAAAAAAAAAACTCTCCTCATTAATCTTTTATCTCCATTGTTCTTTCATCTCCATTAAAGATCTCACTTCTCATCCATTCGCTCTAACGGAATACGGCGAAGACTACTCGGTGAAAAGGTACAACGAATTTTGAATTTGAAAAATCCCGAAACCTCCATGGATCTACGAATTTCCATGGATTTCCTTCAAAATCCATGAAAATCCGAATAGATTCAGATTTCCTCGGGATTCCGAATTTCTTCGGAGATCCGGATTTTGGATTTTGAAGGAACCCTTTCGAAATCAAAAGATCGCACCTTTTATTTTTTTTAGTTATTTACTTTAGTTTATATGTGTTTTTTCAGTTAAAATGTCTATGAGAAATGATGATGTGGTGTTGATAATTCCTACAGATCAATATTTTCATTCCACCCTTAGTAACTTATCACACTTATCGAGAACCGTTAGTTTGATTAATAGTGTTTTCACTCCTCATCAATTAGAGTTGTTTAAAAACTAAAACATAGGTAGGTTGATTGATACAGAGTTGGTCTTTTGTGGTCCACTTATACACCAAGTTTTGTTAAGAGAGATTGATCAACCAGATACTAGTATCATGCAATTTTTGATTGGAGGGGAGTTGACTACCTTTTCATTGAGATCATTTGAGGAAATTACCGGGTTAAAGTCTACGACGAATTACATAAGACATGAGTTCAGTCCTAGACTTAGAAGATTATTATTTGATGATAGCATTCAGGTAACATCAAACGAGTTAGAAACGAAGCTGAAAAACCATGGATTGAGTGATGATGGAGATGTGGTGAAATTGGCCTTTTTGTGTTTTATTGAATTGGTGTTATTGGGGAATAAGAGAGGGACACATTTTGATACATCATTGTTATCTATTTTGGATGACAATGAGAGTTTTGAAAATTATGATTAAGCACAGTTATACTTCGATAGGACAATTTGTGGGTTGCGCAAAGCACTTAAGAAACGTAACCCTAAACCTGGTGAAAATCCGTGGTAGCAAAGAAAGTTGTACAGTCTTTATGGGTTTCTGTTTGCTTTCAGGTATGTTTTTTATACTTATTTATTTATTGCTAATTTTTTTTTACATTTTATTATATGTATAGTAAATTTTTATAGATATGGATTTATGAACTATCATGTTGATTGGGAGTTGCGTGCACACAAAATTGATGAACGATTGAGGCCACCGATCGATAGCCCGTTGGAATTGTTATAATTTGGTTAAAATGGATAGGCTTGAACAAGAAATATTTTCGAAGGATAAGGTTTGAGATATTGTAGCGTGATTTAAATAGCATCTCATCATGTTTTGAAATTTTTTTCATTGATTATTCTTGTGTTTTTCTTTATTCAGATAATTGTGAATGCCGACATTGATTTAAAAAGTGACGAATCGGATAAAACGGACACGAGCGAGAAGGTTGATAAAAAAGAAAAATTGAACCACCTGTGAAGTATGTGGAGGAAGAGAAAAAACAGAAAAAATGGCGGGGGCGGAGGGGGGGGAGATAAGACAAAAAAATGAAGAGGAAAAGAGCCACAAAGCTATAGGATTGTCCTCCTCATACAAAAAGTGCATTAAACGCATCGATGCTCGCGTTGAACAATTAGAAGCAGAGGTGCGAGAGTTGAGAGCGAATATGCATGTAGTTTTGGCCACCCTAAAAAAACATGGAGAAATATTTCTGTAATGTATGAATTAAACGTTCTTTGTATTTTGTTTTTATAATATCATTCATTTTCTATATGTGTTTTTTTCATATATGTGCTATTTTTCATATATATGTCATAATGTAGAGTAATGAATCGAAAGTTGAATTAGGGGAGGATGAATTAAAAATTAATGAGCCATCGGAGAAAATTAAGGAGGAACTTGGGGAGGAAATTGGTGGTTTTCAAATTGGGGAGGAACTTGGGGAGGAAGTTAATGATATTTCCAATGAGATTATCATGATTTAATCTCAAGAGGAAAGAAATGTGAATAATACTATTCAATTTGAAGAGAAAACAAATGCAGATGATATTATGCAAATAGATAGGCCATTAGATTTTCCAATACCATCGTCACGAGTGACTAGGCATATAAATCATGCTCCGAATATACGATCTCCATTTGTGATTCCCAAGAGGACTGTGAAATCGGTAAAATTGCGTCTATATGATCCCTCACAAAAAATACCGAAAGATCTGGAGTCGCAATTCAAAAGTTGGTTAGATAGGGCGTTAATTAGATAGTAGAAGTGCAACTTGCTATGGGTCACCGAAGAAGAAGTTTTTTGAAGATTTGCTAAATGGTGAACAATTAGATGGTGAGGTATGATAAATATGTTCTTTCTTAAGCATTCACCTATTTTAATTTCGCAAAAATATATGTTTTATAATGTTTGGTGGTTTTTGAATAGCACATGGATACAATATTCATGTTTATTCGCTTGAAGGTTAGAAATAAGCTTGCAGACATGAGTCATCAATTTGCAATAGTTGATGCATATTTTATGGTTAGTATTGACGAGTAAATTTATGCATTTTATTATTTGTATTTAATTTAATACTTATTTCCAACACAATTGTAGAATGAATGCAAACATATAATGATAGAGCAGGAAAATGCGAAGAAAAATGGTACGTTTTTGGTACCCAAAGCATATTTTGGTGAAAAACGTATTGGTGACTACATCTTAGGTGATAATCGTGACTACAGTGACCCTTGGGCTTCGGTGGATTATGTAAGAAGCAACATTGTTATAACCATTATGAGTTTTGACTAATATTATAACCATTAACCTTCATTTTTCAGGCATTTAACGTGATAGGAAAACATTGGGTTTTACTTCAGGCCGATTTAAAAAATCAGAAAGTTGTAATTTGAGATTCTCTTCCAACATATGTCGATATAACTACATTGATGGATTTGTTGCAACCTTTCTATACGATCGTGCCACTTCTTCTGGAATCAGTTGGCTTAATCAATTCCACTGATCCTTGGCCAGTTGAACACATGGGCAAAGTGCCAAAACAAACGGGTGGTGTTGATTGTGGGGTGTTTTGTTGTAATTTTTTTTAATACCTTGTAACTGGGTTCGATTTTGCTTCATTAAAACAAGCTAACATTAAAGCTTTTAGGTTACAATTGGCAACCGAATTATGGTTCAACAACCCTATTTATACATAAGACTTTTGGTTGGCAGCTTGCATTATATAAAACTCTACTTTAATGTTAAGTCTTTCTTGGCTCATCAAATGCATTAAGAAGTACTGGTTCAAGTATTCAGTTTTCTCTACAAAGAGTCACAGTTCATCCAAATACATGAATAGCTGTCAAGTTTACAAGTAGGACCAATTTAATATAAAAGATGTATCTTACTTTATACGAGCACACCTAGCTAATATAAAAAAAATATAAAGAAAAAACCCATTATGGAAATTAAAAAAGATATCAAAACTGAAAAAAAAAAAAAAAAAAAGATAGGCCGCTGCCTAAAATTCTGGAGGACCGGAATTGAAAACCGATCCTCCAAAAAATTTTCCAGCGGGTCGGTGGGCGTATTCCGGAGGACCAGAATTGAAAACCAATCCTCTGGAATTTTTGGCAGATTTATTTATTTTTTTTTTATTTTTTTTATTTTCAGTTTTGATATCTTTTTTTTTTTAATTTTTCATATATAAAACTTATTAATATAAATAAAATATTAAAGACAAATACACATAAAAAATAGTAATAAGTAAAACAAAGAGTCTTTTTGTTATGACCGGTGGAACCGCACCTACCACATTTTTCGACTTTGAGAAGTCTTCTCTCTAGTGGATGGAATTCTGATCTTTTTACGACGCCCAATTCGAGCCACTTCTTTTGGTGGAAACACTTCTATCGGTACAACCCCTCAGACGTTTTCCATTCTAAAGAGTGACCTACAGACATGAACGGCTCCGCATAAGAATTCACCCAACATTCAGTCGTATAGAAGTGAGAGCATATTAAATATGGGCTGATGTCGCGGTCTCTTGCAGAAGCTAATTGGTGCACACAGGGTATTTGATTTAGATCAAATACCTGACAAAAGCATTCTTTCGCATGTAAGTCAACCCATCCAAACTTGTCTCCATCTGGTACATTGGATTGATAACAATCAATATTTGTAGCTCCAAGTGTTAACGATTTTTTATGGTTTTTCGTTAAGATATCTTCTACATGATTCGTCAAATTTGTTGTACATTTCAATGCTTCATTACGACGCTCCCAAAACCATTCTTGCAACTTAGATCTAATATTTTCCACTAACGTAGTTACCAGTAGTTCTCTTTCATGGGTCAATACACCATTTATACATTCTACAATATTTGTCGTCATGATATTATACCTTCTCCTTGATTAGAAAGCACGAGCCCATTTTTCAAGTCCAACCTCTTCTAACTACTCACATACACCTTGATACTTTTAAGGTCAGATAAAAATCAGACTCACGATATGCTTTGGCTGCAAGGAAGAATATAGGATTTATTGCATCATTTTTTAATTTAGCAGTCAGATTCATACTCAAGTGATGTATACAAAATCCATGTATCGCATGAGAGAATACAGACGCCACGGAATTAATGATGCTTTTGTTTTTATCAGAAATAAATACCAAATCATCAACATCACCAATTGCAATTTTTAGTTTTTCCATAAACCACGACCACGACTCATCTTTCTCCATATTTACGATGTCAAAAACAAGTGGGTAAGTTTGATTATTACTGTCCAAACAGACATTGACTAATAATGTACCCCTTTATTTCCCCTTAAAAAATTATCCATCAACAACAATAACTGGACGCATGCAACTTATGAACCCTCTAATACACGGACCTGAAGCAAAGAAAAAATCTTTGAAATGACGTTCTTCTTCAAGTTGCAAGTAATATACGGTTTCTGGATTAGCAATTTGCAGTGCTTCACAATATCGACTTAGCAAATTGTACGATTCTTTTGGTGATCCTCTTACCAATTCATATGCGTTCTCTCTGACATGCCACGCTTGCTCATAACTTATGTTAACACCGAACTCTTTTCGCATTTCATTAAATATATCTTTCGGCCTATACTGACGACTAACATCTTAAACTCTCCCCTTTATTATATCTCCAATGACCCAACTTCGAGCTTGTCTGTGATCATGATTCAACACATCAAGAGAACAACTATGAACATCTACAGACTTGGTAATTCTAAATATTTCTGACCCTTTAAAACAAGAGTTCGTAACCTCCACTTGCAATTTTTATCAATACATTACACTAAGAGTAAAGATTTGGTAGAGTTTTTCACTCTAAACTCTTTGTTAATTCTCACCGCTGCAATGGACAGTTTCATCGACAAATCTTTTTTTGAAAGAAAAATACCCCCCCTCTACAAACTCATCCCCCATAGAATTTCCATATGAAATATCATTAAACTTGATGTATTCTTACTCGATGTATTCATAATGACTGTTTCTTCATGAGATTTACATTTTCCTTTCTAACATCTCTTTTTCTAGATTATCAGACTGAGGATGTAAAAACTGCGTTTGTGGAAAAATTTGGTTATCCATGAAAGGCCTTATCATTACCTAAATCACACGGAGTAATGTTCTCATCTATAGCTAGAATGGTTGCTGAGTTTCGATTGTCATTGGCTACGTGGTTACTATCGGAACCAGACGCAATATACGGATTGAATTGGATATTCCGTTCACTAGTCACATCTTTTAGCACAGTTGATATATACAATGGAAGTAGAGATGCATCTTCACCCATTAAGAAAAAATTTAGGTCCTCATCATCGTTTATGTCGCATTGTGGGGAGTCCAAAAGTAACTTGTAAATGCATTTGATTTTGATATCAAACACTTAAGGATCAATTCTGGCACCTGAATACACTCGAACTAGAAAATCTTCGTACGTTATGATTTTACTTATCGCTATTCTTTTAGTGTTAACGCCTATATACCTGTTGCCATTAGCATCTCATTCTCCACCATAACGAATAAATATTCTTGTCATTGATATCCAATAAAATAACAAAAACAATAAAAAAAAAAAAGGTGAAATTTCAAATTCCGGGAACAAAGTTAATAAATTCGGTCTTAATTCCGGGGGGAAATAAAAATTTCGAGGAAAAATGCAAATATTGGGGCAAATGTTAAACCCTAAACCCTTATATACCGGAGAAAAAAAGTGAAATTTCAAATTCCTGAACAAATTTAAAAAACCGATCTTAATTCAGGAGAAAAATACAAATTCCAGTGGAAAGTTTCAAAATTCGGAGATATTTTGAAATCCGGTCCGGATTCCAGAGATATTTTAAAAACCGGATTTTGGGGTAAAAATCGAATTTCGGAGAAAAGTTTCACATTCCGTTGCAACTCGGATTTTTTTTTCTTCCTAAAAAATTGTTTGAAAGAAAGAGATCACTTTTCATACCTTGAATAATGAAGAGATTGAAAAGATGAATGATGGAGAGAGTTGAAAATTTTAGAGAAAGAATATCATTTATAAAGTGAGAGGGTTTGAATATTAGATATATAAATGTTTAAGGTAAATTAAAATTTTCACCACAACATGACATCATCATAAGGTCAAAAAGGATTAATATGAGAATGGAAGTCAAAAATCATGTATTGTAGATTTTTTAGGTCATTTTACCCAAATTTCTCATTTACTTGAACCAACCATATTTTCTCTCTCCATTAAATTTTTTACAGCTAATTAATTATGTGATATATCCCAACATGTTCCTCCATTAGTAAATAGTCGTTGGACGTGGACTAGAGATGGCAAAATTCCCCGCGGGTTAGAGGCTCCGCGGGGCCCTGATCTTATAGGGTCGGGGAATCCCCGTCTTATAGGGTTAGGGTGAGAAATTTCCCCCCTATTTGTTATAGGGTATAGGTATGGGTATACATACCTTGCCCCCGAACCTGAACCGGAACCCGATTTTTTAAGTATATCTTATATATTTAGTTTACTTTTATCTTTATTTACTGAAATATATATGTAAAATATGATTATATTAACTGATACAATATAATATGTTTAGTATTATGTTTTCTTTTTTACTTAAAAATGTATATTTTAAATTTATATTTCCTTTTGATATTTATTTTTAAATAAGAATTAAAATGTAAAACGGGAAATTTTCCTTGCAGGGAACCCAATCCCCGAACCCGATTTTTTGATTAGGGGATAGGGTAGGGTATGAGTATTAAAAATCCCCGAGGGTTAGAGGATGAGAAGTGCATCCCCGACCCCGACCTGCCTCGTTGCCATCTCTAACGTGGACCCACTCTGATTTTTAGTAAATAATTCCCCGTAAACAATGAGCACTATAAGAAAAATAGGAATATGACACACTGACCATTTTAATAGGTGACACATGGGGAGAAAAAGCGGATGAATAGTTAAAAAAAGAACGACATCACCTTTAGGCTTTAGATGAAATTGCTTTCTTTTGACAAAATCAATCTCTTTCGAAATCCCTCAGACTAACGAAGACCACGATGCTTCTTGCTGTTCAATATGAATCTGTTTCAATCTCACGAAATCATTCTCTGGCTCTCTCGTCCTCATTCTCACATGAAGCTGCTTCTCATTTATTTTTCTAATATGTTTCTTAATCATAGAGGGTTCTTGTGTGGTATTTGGGATTTTTCATTGTTAATGAATTCTTGTTTAACCCAAATTATTCTAACATCAACTTCTCAATCGCATGAAGCTCATGCCCTAATTTCAGAAGTCGAAGCTCATGCCCTAATGTCTCCTTTTCTGAATTCCTAATTACTTTGTCTCTGTCAAAGTATGTCTCTCGTTCTCTTTCTTGTTTAAAGACAAACCCTTAACCTGAGACTCTTCTATATCTTTCCATCTCCATTGAAATCCTCAAAATCTCGCCTCCCACTCTCGATAAAGATATGTATCTTTCTTTTATTTCTGATCCATAAATTTTGATTTCAAATAGCAAGAGAGATCTCTACAAATTATCTTCTTACAGCTAAACCATCGACTTCCTAATTCCCCTTTCTCTGCTAACGGATCTCTAAAAGAAACTTATTTCATGAAATATGGTATCTTTCTACAAAAGCACAAACACCACCATCGACTTGCTTTTGTTTGAAATCTTTTAGTTTTTTTTTCCCCAATATTCATGGGCAAAATTCATTAAATTTCCCTTCACGTTTTCCCTTCATGATTACTAGTCATTATGCTCTTATTTTAACATTATGTGGATTTAGCTATCTTTTTTGTGTTTTGTTGAACATGTCTCAGATATGTGAGTTATGTCAAGAGAAAAACTAAAACAAGTCTGGATATGGAGAAGGAGAAATATTAACTTATTTCTATTTTCAAGGTCTAAGTTTTTTCTTTTTCTTTTTAACTATTTAAATCTAAATTTTCGGTTCACTTCTTGTCAATCTTAGGTAACAATAGCCTTAACAATTACGAGGGATGAATTTTATTGTTGTAGGAATCCCAGAAATCCTACATTATTATATTTTCTATCCATATAGAAAGCAAAGTGTAAATCCATGGTAATTGTGTTGTTGTTGGGTTATAGCTAACTTAGTGTCTCAAGCTTTAGATTTTTATGCCTATCATCACATTGATATATCTATAATCATTGTAAAAAAATGGGGGTGATTGAAATCTTTGTAATCAATATTATCTTACTTATCAATTCTATAATGTGCAATGCAAGTTTTAATTCTTAAAACCATTTAGTCACGCCAAAAATGAGTTATAATATTAAAACCCTTAATATACTTTAAATTAAAAAATCTATCGAATTAAAAGTAATAAGTTATTGTAACCAAATAAACATCAAATTATTACGTCAAAAAATAATAATAATAGTAATAAACAAATTATACATAAAAATAATTATTTTTAAGTTTCTATTTGATAAATTAACAAAAGAATAAAAAAAACATTAACTAGCTTATATGATTTGTAATATTAAAAATTTGCTAAAAAAAATGTATACATATTATAAATTGAATTAATTAATTTTACTACTCATTTTCCTATCGTCATTCAATTCAAAACTGCAACAACCATTTTATCATGGTTCATGGAACTTATACATAATTAATTTTGGAAATAAATGAAACAAGGAAGTAAAAGAGTGTATTGATATGTATTTATTTTAGAATAGTTGTCTCTTCAACTTCTCTTCTTTCCTAACTTAAAAAATAAATCTACAATTTGCTATAAATTGGGGTAGCCTGTTGAAAAATAACTACAGAAAAAATTTATGCATGAATCGGTAACTTCGCAGACAAAATTTTATAGAGAAATTTTATTGGGTAGCATATTTTTATGCAATATTTGTAAAAATATCAACTCAAAAAAATATTTGCAAATATAACAATTTTTATCATGTTTATCCATGATAAACAGTGATTTATGTGTTTATCAGTGATAAACTTAGTGTAAAAATATGTAATTCAATGTTTATCACTAATAAACCTAATCAAAATTTGTTATATTTTTTTGAGCTTTTATTTTTACAAATATTACTAAAAAATTTGCTAGATTTGCCAATGCCCAAATTTTATAAATACTTTTGATGCATTGTGTTGCCTTTTCGCTTTTCAATTTACTTATTTTTAATTTTGATTAGATTTTTTTTTTCATTTACCATTTACCCTTGATAGATTTTTTTGGGCAATTTGGATTAATTTTTTTGTTCTTATGAAAATTGTTGTACTCATTTATGTATTGTGTTAGTTAACTTTTGATTATTTAATCTTATTTCTTCATTTTTATGTTTAGGGTTTAGGGAAATTGTGGTCCTTTTTACTGTTGGACATGGTTTATTTCTCTTGGTACGGTATTGACCACATACGGACGTATCACCCCTTCAACTCTCATACTTTATTACACTATGTTTTTCAATTCTTTTATATATATATATATATATATATATATATATATAATATGTGTATTGTGTGGGTTTAAATAATGACACCAAAATATATTATTATTATTATTTCTCATGTTTTAGTTACCATGAATTTCAAACAATTTATATGGTAGATGAATAGCTAATGTGCAATACACGTGTTAGAATGCTATCTATTTTTTATATGAATGTAGTATTAATTTTACTTATAGAAATTTCATATAATTATAAAATTAAGTTAAAACTTTCACGTGCATCACACGTGTTTAAATCTAGTATATTAAAATGAGATTGTGTTATAAAGTTTCTTGATTGAACATGGGGTTCCAATCTCAATGTAATTGTTTTAGACTCTTTTTTTCATTTCAATATTTAATATTTTTAATTATTCATCATATATGTATATTATTAATAACAACAATGAATTTAAATCGTATATTTGGCTTTAATGAATATATAAATATTATTGATAAATCATTAAAAACAACTTTTTTTAGTTATTAGAATTTTAACATTAATAATTTCTAATATAATAAAAAATTATTTTATTTTTAAAAACAATTTTTCTTTATATTGATGATTTATATATCCCATTTTTATTCTCTTTTTAATTTTAATAATAATTGAAATGTTTTGTATTAACTATTTTTATAAATTTATTACTTTTATGTTTTTCTTAATGAATGTTAAAAAAAATCGTATCATAATATTTCTTAAATTTTTAGTTTTTACTTCTTTTAAATATATAAAATATATATTAAATTTACTGTTTCTAAATGTAAATGTAAATGCTATAGTTATATATGTATCGGATGTGGTGAAATCATCAATTCTTGGAGAATATCCAATATATTTAATGTTATTCAAAATTCTAAAATACAATTTATTAATTTTCTTTAAGAAGAGAGCTCTATCAACTCCGTATTCATTTTTTTTTATTCAATAATATAATAAATAAAATTTACAACTTATTTATCTCTACTTATATTAAAAGGGAGGATGATGAGAAATATTTTTGAACCATTATACACCCTTATTATTTTTTAAATTTCCAAACCATGCCACTAATAACTAATTATATTTTGGGAAAAATACACTTTTGATCCCGAGTTTTGAATTTATTGACAATTTAGTTCCTAAGTTTTTAAAACCGACATTTTTACCATCTAAGTTTTTGATTTGGTCCTTACCATCAAAACTCTGTTAATTATGTAACAGAAAATCTTATGTAGCATTATTTTATTAATTTGATGATGATTGTACATTATTTTATTAAATTTAAAGATGATGTAGCCTTAATTGATTAATAAAATAATTTTACATATTTTATTATTTATATGACTTATTCCTGAAGTTATGACAGTAATAAATTAATTTAATTAAAACCTTTATTTACAAATTAATCATTCAGTTAGTTTTATTAAGCATAAAAATTAATCAAATTTTATATTTGTTCATCTTCTTAGTTCGTTGTTCATCCTCTTCATCTCGACAATTGAATCATTCGTCTCAAACACCTCCATAATTTCATCATCATTTCCTTATTAAAAAAAATAAGATCCGGAACAAAAGACAAACTCTTATATGCTTAATTTCAAATGAGGATTCGTGAGTCTAAAGATGAGAGAGAGGAGGGATAGCTAAAAAAAATAAACGGTCAAGTTCCTGTCTTTTTCATTGAAATTTTATGGGTCTTTTTTTGTAATATTTGGTTTTTTGCTTCTTCGAACGGTGGTTGAACTGGTTTCAATATGAGAGAGATGCTAAAAAAAAATTCTTCAAATAATATGATGATTTTTTTTTTTTTTTGAAATCCCTAAAAGTTTAACCAACAACCTAAATTTTGGAATCAAAATACATAAATTTTATGAGAAATCAAGATTTGGATTTTCTTTTCTTAAGAAGAGGAGAAAAGATTGGTCAGTCTTTTTAACTTTACAAACAGATATGTTGTGTTTGAAGAAGAAGAAGAGTAAGAGATTGTAGTTTGAAACTATGGATTCGTTCAGAATGGAGAAGATGAGGACGACAAAGTGGGTTGTTGAAGCGAGAGAAGAAGAAGATAAAGAATAAAAAGAATAATAATGATTTGATTTCCAAGTTCACGAGATGGTGTTAAGGATCTCACATCAGAAAGATGAAGGGGCCTAACAACATTTATAAAGTCTAAGAGCCCCTCCTCTCATTACCAATTGGTTTGAGATGGATGCCCACATTATTAATATGGTATAAGAGCCCAATAAGCACAAACGGGCATTCGATCCAAAAAAAAAAAATTCGACCCAAGAATGGTGAGTCCAAAAGAGGCACCATCTTGAATTCGAAGATGAGTTTTTTTTTATCCATGGGCTTTTTTTTTTTTAAAAAAATCTGTTTTTAATGAATATGGAAAAAAAAAAGTAATTGACTTGTTTTCATAGAAGTAAATATTATAAATATATAATTAATAAACTAATATCACATAATTACATCAAAATTAATAAAATAATGACACATTAGCTTTCTCTTGAGTAATTAACAGAGTTTTGACGGCAAAGACCAAATTGAAAACTAAACAAAAACTGAGGGGGTAAAAATGTTGGTTTTGAAAACTCAGGGACAAAAAAATGTCTTTTTCTTCTATTTTTATATCCTTATCCCTTTAATCAATTACTTATTTATATCGTAGTATTCACCTTCTAAATAGTTATTAGGTTATCATAAAATAAATAAAACTAATATAATATTTTTAGATCATATATAACTGCTAAAGAAATTAAAATATGAGTTTACAAATTTTGTGGCTTTTAAATTAAAATTTAGCTAAAACGCTTATCATGTCTATTTAAAATAATTATAAAATATGTGTTTCGAGACTTTAAAAATATAATAATAACTGATGGTTTAAAAAAAAATCCCAAAGAGACGCATGAGGCAAAAGTTGTGTCTTTTTATTTAAAAAAATTAATATATTATATAATTAAAATAAATATTAAAATAGGCAAATAAAATATCCAAATCAAGCACAAAACATCCTACTACTGTTTATCATGAAAAGAATCATTAATTAACTCTATATCATATTTTAATTTAGGAATAAATACAAAATACACTCCTACACTTTGAGTTAGTGTTAAACTATACCCATGTACTTTTTTTGTCATAAAATACCTCTGAACTTTAGTAAAATTGCAAATCACACCTTTCATTCGATTAGTTTTAATGAAATTGAGATATATCTATATTCTACGTATGTCATGTATTATGATTTTATGAGAAAAAAATTAGACAAATGTGTAGAATTTTATAATAAACTCTTATGTTAATAAGATATAAAACCTATAAATCAAACTTAAATGTTCAAATTTTTCGAAATTTTAATGCTTTTGGAAAACGTACGCGGTATGCGTATAATATAGATGTGTCTATATTTCGTTAAAACTAATCGATTGAAAGATGTGATTTGGAATTTTACTAAAGTGCAGGGGTATTTTATGACTCAAAAAAAGTGCAGGAGTATGATTTAACAATAACTCAAAGTGCATAGGTATATTTTACATATTTCCCTTTAAATTATATAAATCTCTACATTCATTTTTTTACGAAACATTTTACAAAAAATATTATAAAGTCATAAATTTACTTAAAAACTAAATAGCTGTTTACAATGCATGAATTAAAAAAACAGTAAATAGTTAATCTGACTAATTAACATTATTGATTGATGTAAATAATACTAAAAAATCCCCCCCCCAACTGTCATGTGACTCCTTTATTTGAACAAACTACTCTCTTTCGCTCTCTATCAATTAAAATTATTTTCCTGACTGCACTCTCTGATTCATCTCCATTGATTCCGATTTTGCAAGGTTCGAATGCAAACTTGCTCTTTCTCTCTGTCTCTCCCTCTCATAGCCTTCTCTTCCTTTAAAAAAAAAAACTCACTCAAATTACTTTTCTTTTCTTCCTTAATCTCATGGCTTGTTCCTCTTCTTCAATTCCGGACGTAGAACAAGACATCCCAGATATTGAAGATGGTATTGACATCTGCAAGATAGAGCGATGTGTAGGCTGTAAGGATAAAAATGGTATGGTTTTTTTGTTCGTTATCAAAAATTAATTTTTTTTTCACTAATGGTTGGTAAAGTGTGATTTGTTCTTTTTAGTAATTGAATGGACCCCTTCTCCAATGGGGGTCATTTTACCATACACAGAATATGGACTGTAGATTCTACGAGTAAGCCGGCTAAGAGATATAACCGTCTATACTATCTAGAACTTGTATTAAATTTAAAGCTGTTTTTAGATATTTTATTTTCAGATTAATTTGTTATTAAATAATTAACTTGATATATATTTTTTTAGTTTGATGAAGATTTATTGAGACAACTCAACGAACACTGGCCTGACAAAGATTTTGGAATTAAAAGTTCTTTAAGACATTCATGATTTTTTAAAACATGCAATTTGTATGAATCCTCCTTACTGCCAACGGGCTTATTTGAGATGGCTTTAAAGATGAATGCCTAGATTTACATGGAGACCATTCTTGCACGGGGTGGAATCTTTTCGGATGCAACCACTGAATTGTATTATGCTGATATCAGAAACGTCATCGAACAATAGATTGTTATTACTCCAGCAATAATAACACAGGAAATTCTAAAAAAAAAACCCCAAAAAAAACCAAAAACCCAACAAAATACAAAATACAAAATACAAAATACAAAAAAAAAAAAAAAAAAAAAAAAAAAAAAAAAATGAATTTTCATAGCGTTTGACAACAAGAGAGAAAAACTACAACCATTTCCTAGCAACATTCTACCCAACAACATATTTTACTGAGCTTCAAATTTTTTACACTTGTTCGTGGGTTATTTATGGGAGGTAGTGATGTAGTCATGTTAAACATAGTAGGTTATTATAGCTATGTCTTTTAAAACAAAGACGTCTTTTATAACTAAGACATATTGCTGGTTGTTAAATATCGTAGGTTGTTAAACTAATTTTTGAAAGAAATAAAAAAGATAAAAGACATAGTTATAACAACCTACAATGTTTAACATCACTACATCACTACCTCTCATACATAACCCACAAACAAGTATCAAAACTTTGGAGCTCGATAAAATGTATCGTTGGGTAGATTATTGCTAGAAAATAGTTGCAGTTTTTCTCACTTGTTGTCAAAAGCTAAGAAAATCCCTTTAAGTTTTTTTTTTCTTTTTTTTTTCTTTTTTATATTTTGTTGTGTTTTGGGTTTTTGGAGGTTTTCTGGAATTTCCTATGTTATTATTGTTGGTTGGTGTAATACCAATCTGTTGTTTCGATAACCTTTCTGATATCAGCAGAATAAATTCAGTGGCCGCATCCGAAAATATTTCTCACCCCGTCCACGAATGGTCTCCATGCCAATCTGGGCATTCATCTTCAAAGTCATCTCAAAATAAGTCTGCTGGTAGTAAGGAGAATTCATACAAATTGCATGTTTTAAAAAATCATGACGTCTTAAAAAACTTTTAATTCCAAAATCTTTGTCTGACAAGTGTTAGTTGAGTTGTCTCAATAAATTTTCATCAAACTAAAAAATATATAAATCAAGTTAATTAGTTAATAACAAATTAAATTGAAAATAAAATATCTAAAAAAGGTTTAAATTTAATACAAGTTATGGATTATATGGACGGTTTCTCTTAGTTGGCTGACCGTAGAATCTATAGTCCATATTCCGTGTATGGTAAAATGACCCCCGTTAGAGATGTAGTCCATTCAATTACTAAAAAAAAACAAGTCTCACTTTACCAACCATTAGGGGAAGAAAAAAAACTAATTTTTGATAACGAACAAAAAAACTATACTATTCTTATCCTTACAGCCTACACATCGCTCTATCTTGCAGATGTCAATACCATCTTCAATATCTGAGATGTCTTGTTCTAGGTCCGGAATTGAAGAAGAAGAACAAGCCATGAGATTAAGGAAGAAAAGAAAAATAATTCGAGTGAGTTCTTTTTTTTTAAGGAGGAGAAGGCTATGAGAGGGAGAGGGAGAGAGAAAGAGAGAGCAAGTTTGAAATTCGAACCTCGCAAACTTGGAATCAATGGAGATGAATGAAAGAGTGCAATCAGGAAAATAATTTTAATTGAGAGAGAGAGAGAGAAAGAGAGTAGTTGGTTCAAATAAAGGAGTCGCATGACAGGTGGGAGGGATTTTTTAATATTGTTTACATCAATCAATGATGTTAATTAGTCAGATTAGCTATTTACTTTTTTTTTAATACATGTATGGTAAACAGCTATTTAGTTATTAAGTAACTACATGTGTTTGTAATATTTTTTTTCTAAAAATAGTAGTATAATGTTTTGTAAAAAAAAAATTAATGTAGAGATTTATATAATTTAAAATATGATATAGAATTAATTAATGATTCTTTTAATGATAAACAGTAGTAGGATGTTTTATGCTTGATTTGGATATTTTATTCGCCTACTTTGATATTTATTTTAATTTTATAATATATTTAATCTTTTAAATAAAAACACATAACTTTTGCCTCATGTTTCTCTTTAGGAATTTTTTTTTTAAATAGTTATACTATAAATTATTATATTTTTAAATTCTAAAAACGCGTATTTTATAATTAATTTAAAAAGACATGGTAAACTTTTTACCTAAATTTTAATTTAAAAGCCACAAAATTCGTAAACTCATATTTTAATTACTTTAGCAGTTATATATGATCTAAAAATATTATATTAGTTTTATTTATTTTATGATAACCTAATAATTAATTATAAGGTGGATATTACAATTAATATAAATAATTAATTGATTAAGGGATAAGAATATAAAAATATAATTAGTTATTAGTGGCATGGTTTGGACATTTAAAATATAGTAAGGGTGTATAATGGTTCAAAAATGTTTCTCCATCATCATCCCTTATAATATAAGTAGATATAAATAAGTTGTAAATTTTATTATTGAATAAAATAAAATGAATAGAGACCTGATGAAGCTCTTTTCTTAAAAAAATAATAAATTGTATTTTAGAATTTTGAAACATTGATTACATTGGATAATTTGATGGTTTCACCACATCAAATACATAATCAAATTGGGGGAGGAGAGACTTAGCGATGGCAACAAGGCGGGGCGGGGTTAGGATGCCCTTCCCATCCCTTAACCCGGGGAATTTTTAATCCTCATACCTATTTTATCTCCTAATCAAAAAATCGAGGATGACCCGTTCAGGGATTGGGTTCCCCTCAGGGAAAATTCTACGTTTTATATTTGTATTCTTATTTAAAACTAAATATAATTATGTACATCAAACTGGGGAGATTTGAACTTTCGATCCCATGAGAAGGAGGATGTCCAACGAATTGAACTATACTTAGATTAGCATGCTTGGATAAATTAGACTGTTGAAATATAGTTTACGCATAATCATGTCCATGGCTGACTAAAAAATAACTTCAATACAAGATCATATACCTGAAAATCAAGTGGTTGCGGACCGATTTTCTTTTTGCAAGCCGCAATGGAATCCTGAATTTTGCATCAACTTCTCATGCAAACCAGCTTGAAGTACCTGAGGTGAAAGTAGCTCTGGCTTTTCTAGAGCTTTCACTGTGGATATTACTGCAAGGTTAATCTGCAATGACAGTAAAATTATGAGTAAAGAGGTATATTAAAAAATGAAGGGACCTAACAAGGTTTATAACATCACAAGCTTGATATTAAATTTGGGTGAATTTTTAATTACCCATTTGAGCTTAATCTTAAAGTGTATAATTTACGTTTTTAGGAACGAAAACTCTTATTTTATTAATTAAATTTTGATAATTTATTTAGTAATTTATTTTACTTTGACTTTAATAAATTTATTTTGAGTATTATAATTAATAATGAAATCATTAAAATTTAAAGTCTTTCAACTTGATTTAAATAATCATAATATTGTAATAAATAATGAAGACTAAAATGTAAAAATGATGCCAACAAGAGCATAGCTCAATCGGTTAGGCACCTACTCCTTTCCATTAAGGTCGAAGGTTCGAGTCCCCCCTCCCCCAATTTTATGTAATATCTCAAGAGAAAAAAAATGTAAAAATGATAAAAAAAAATTATTTTTCTTTTAGATATTAGATGAAATTGGGGAAAGTGAGATTCGAACAAAGAGAGTAAACACTTAACTTAACAAAAAATGATAAAGTTTAGTTTTGCATTTAAATTACCATACTACTATTATCAATATTTTAAAGTAAATGCAAATGTTTATAAAATAAAATAAAAACTAAAGGACACTTTTCATGTTTTAAAGTACCAGCCTCATTAAGGCCGGTACACTGAATAATTTCTCCGCCCCTCATCCCTAAACCCTAACTTCAAAGAAGAAAATCAGTAAAAAAAACCAATTTTTTATATTAAAAAGAAGAAAAGAACATACCATTACCATCCTTACTCCCCATTGTTTTATGTCAATATCATCTTCTTCTACGTCCGGAATGAAGAAGAAGAAGCCATGAAATTATAAACAAAAAAAAAAAATTAGTAAACTTTTTTTTTTAATTGAAATAATTTAGTAAAGTGACTCTTCATTTTAACCATTTGATTTCTTATATATAATCTTAAGCTTAACAGCAAAGAATACGGTAGCTAGATAAAATAAAAATAAAAAAAACTCACCTCATTTTAGGCTCATAGCATCTCCAGCAAGGAGTAAAATGTCGTTGACACCATCATCGACCGAAATAGAGTTCGACATCGAGAGGTAGGGGTAAAAATTTTCTTTTCCTACTTCACCGGAATCGCTCTTTCGGTGGAAATGTCACTTAAACTGTGACCGTGTCAGATGGGCATGTGGAACTCGTCAGGGATCTTTCATCCTTTCGACAAAATATCACTTCAATGTAAGAAGATTTCTTAAAAATGTGGCTGGAAATATCGTTGAAAATGGCTCCTATAATTCGGGAACGTTTCATATAATACGATCCAGAAAAATAAAAAATGAAGACGTTGATAAATCTGAAACTTTAAAAAAGGGTTAATTCAAAATTTCATACCAGAGTTTGTGATATCTCTCTTCCTTCTCTCGCCGGAATATTTTGTTTTTGTTGTTGTGCCCTTATGGTCAGATGGCAATGTGAGAAGATTTGATTTTTTCCATTTCATTTTTTGAGAAGAGAAGGAGGCTATGAGAGAGAGAGGAACCGTTTAATAGAGAGAGAGAGAGAGAGAGAACAGCTGATGTAATTACTTAAAATTTTAACCAAAGAATTTAATTAAATTAATGGAGGAACCGGTGTGTATATGACCTAATTATCTGTACAAGAATTTAATGGAGAGAAAAAAAGTGGTTGGTTCGAATAAATGAGATAGGAAATTACCATGACATTCTATAATTACTTCTGAACTTCCAAAAAAAAAAAAAAAAAAAAAAAAAAAAAAAAAAAAAAAAAACGGTTTTTTTAATTAAAAAAAATAATAATATCAGAATCACAACAATTTGGTTTTTAAAATATAATTTGTTCACACATAATTTCATATGGAATGAAATTAAATGTGGAATAAATATAAATTGTATTTGATGAATAATTTGATGTTACAATCTCTAATAAATTTATCCTATGATACTTTCTTAAAAATATAAATTTCGATTCGAGAGCCCGTGGACATATTTCTTGAATCGTTGGACTGAATCTTCGGTTTTTGGGCTTGTGAAGAGTCAATCGATTTGTTGCGGTCTTGAAGCTTAAGCACTAAAATCTTCAAAACTTGTGGGATTTTAGTCTTCAACAATTTGTCTTCGAGATGGTCGTCAGAAAGTCTTTAAAGTCTTCAATCTTCAAAATCGTCAACATTTAAGGTCTTCGATCTTCAAGATCTCCGGTCTTCAAGAAGTCTTCAAAGAGTATTTGGACTTCGAAAAGTCTTTGGTATTTGAGAAGTCTTTGATCTTCAAGGTTTCAACCTTCAAAGTCTTCAATCTTGATTTCGAGGTCTTCCATCTTCAAAGAGTATTTGGTCTTTGAGAAGTCTTCGATCTTCAAGGTTTCGATCTTTAAAGTCTCCAGTCTCGATTTCGAGGTCTTTGATCTTCAAAGAGTATTTGGTCTTTGAGAAGTCTTCAATCATCAAGGTTTCGTTCTCTAAAATCTTCAGTCTCGATTTCGAGATCTTCAATCTTCAGTCTTTGAGAAATCTTTGATCTCTGAGTTTTTGATTGTCGAACTCTTTAATCTCGATTTCGAGGTCTTTGATCTTCAAATTCTTCAGCCTTTTCTTTGAGTCCTTCTCGTTGTTGACCTTCGCAAATGATGCAGCCTACTATATTTATAGAGTTTTATATGGGCCTTTGGTGGATATGGGCTTTATTTGATTTGAGCCCAATTGCCACGTGGCATATTTTCGATGGTGCATATGCCCGTTACTTGAAAACCTTGGGATGTACTCGGACTCACTTTTGATGGAGTATATGGATATTGTTGGTAGTAGTTTTTTCAGGATGATCTTGTATTTGTACTTGCCATGAATGTTGTTGATAGATATTCTACTAAGATGTCGAATTATGTTTCCTATTACTTATTTGATAATGATCGATGGCTTGTGGAATTGAGATTTCGGTTTGATCTTGTGTTTAGGGTGTTTTGGAGTATAGCATGGGCATTGGAGAGCATGCTAAGACTTTTGGACACAATTTCCGATGTGAAATTTGTCCATAGGATTACATGCTCACATATTACTCTCACTAGCATTTTTATGCTAACGTTGCTACACTTTAATGTTTTTCAGGTACGCCTCACGATAGAGGTCGTGGTAGAGGGTGTTGGTGCCGCGTGATCGTGAGATGATGATGGAAGGACGAGGACTAGACTTTTGGGCATCTTTAGAATGCCAAAACCTTAAATTTCGTTTTGATTCATGTTTATTGCATTTGGTACTTGTAATTAAGCTCATGAGAGCATTTACGTTTGCATTATGTGTTTTGGTCCATTTTGGGACCTAGAACTTAGGGAATACGCATTCCATAGAATTTTACTGCTTTTTCTGCCTTGCGAACATTGTACTCAAGTTTTGGCTAGTCTGAAATACAAACGGCACCAGCCGATGTTTTTGAAAATTCTAGACTTCCGCTGCTTTTAATTCTGATTTAAAATACATAAGATTTCGGGTCCTTACAGTAAGTGCTTTAGAGAAAGTTTATCTCCTTTACTATTTCATCAAATCAAAAGATCCACAATACAGTCCTCTTTTTTTTTTTTGGGCATCTTGGTGAGTTGATAATGAAAACATCTGATTGTTTGGGTTGGTTCTTTTTCATTGAGAATGTGCATACGATTTTGGTGATTCCTTCAAGCAAGAAGCTATTAAATGGGCATGAGAATTGACCACCATTGACTATGAATGAATTATCACGTGTTTGTGCCTTCCAGCAAAAAGTTCTAAAAGGTTCCCGTTTCATTTGAAATCAATGCATGAGCAAATTTGTTGATTAATTAAAATAATGTTGTGATTGATTACAACTAATAGTTTAGGAATATTTTGTGTCGTTTGATCTTTAATCAATTGGAGGCTATATCAAAAACATGAAAGCAACCAATTCATGGAGATGGTCAATAAATAATAACCTCCTAAAAAACATTCTTTTTTGTTTAAATAAAGACTATTTACTTCTATCAAACTTATCATTTCTTTTTAAAAAAAACATAACATTTTAAGAATATCAACCGAAACATTTATGCTTCTAATATAAATTCAATATTCTCATAAATTTTAATGTAAACAACGTATGATCACGTTCAACGCACGTTCGACTAGTCAGTTTAAAAGAAATGAAAGTGAAAAGAAAAGAGAGTAAACAAACAAAAAAAAAATTCTAAAAGGAATTAATGATTTTTTTCAGCTATGAAATGTAAAATACTATATCAGCATAAAAAATATTAAAGTGAAAAAAAAAAAGAGTAAAAAAAAAAGTTGTGCTAAAAAAATTAATTAGGAGAAATTACTCCATATCTTCAACGATTTTCTGAAAGAAATTAATTATTTACTTAGAAATGACAGATATGAACAGGCGGCCTCGGGAAGGAACTTTCTTTTCTTTTTCCATTGAACAAAATGAACGAAGAGGCCGGTAAGCATTTATAACTCTAAAACTTTTCTAAATTATGTGTTGAATTTTAATAATAAAGCATACAGATTATCAATTAGTTAAACATTTTTAATTTTTTAAAAAAAATATACAGTGAAATTAATTTAAAAGTTTTTTTTTTTTTTAGAAAATATATCTAATAAGTAATAACACTTTTTTCTACCTTAATTTCAACTTTAAAAAATTTGATTTAATTTTTAAAATAACCCTCTTGCTTTCATTAAATCAATAAAAAAAAATTATCTCATATTATAGAATATTGAATGTTACTCTTGATTTATTTTTTATGAAAACTAACTACCTAAATCAAGTTATTCTTATAATTATTTTTTTAATAAACTCATTAATATAACTATCTTCTTTCATTAAACTATTGAATGTTAAAAAAAATCAGATTTAAAAACTATTTTGTAAAAAAAAATATTATTAAAATGTGTCTTTTTTTTAAATATATCATAAAAAATTTAGTGTTAAACATTTAACTTATATTATAAATATTTTATATCACATTATTGATTATAATAATTAATAAAATATAATATTGTAAATTCTAGCTATTATATTTACATTATTTTTATGTTTTTTTTTTACATTTTCAATTTGAAAGAATTTCCTTTTTATCCACACATATAAAATGTATTTTTAGTCAGGTAATAAAACGGTAAATGGTTTTTGTGAATTAAAAAAAAAAGGCTGAATCATCCCACTTTGTTAGTTTAGTAGGAGAATAACAAAAAGCGGTGAAAAATAAGAAAGTCCCTGTTGAGATATATATGATTAAATCTACCTTTAACCATAGGCTTAAGCTTTTGGTTCAATTGGTGATTTAACATATTCAATAGATACGTATCGAGGCAGAGGTCCCGAGATCAAACCTCCATTATATCATTTGCTCTAATTTCCTCCCCATTTAAATATTCCACATGTTTGGGTCTTGTGCAAATATCCAAGCCCACATGTGAGGGGGAGTGTTGAGATATATATGATTAAATCTACCTTTAACCATTGGCTTAAGCTTTTGGTTCAATTGGTGATTTAACATATTCAATAGTCCCTAATATTTGTATTTTTAAATGTAATATCTTAAAAAAAAAAAACCCCCATAAAATAATGGATACGAAGTTACATGTATTTGAATTATCAAAAGTGATACCCACATAATTAAATAAACTCTTTCTTTAATAAAAAGGAAATCTAATAGTTAACAAATTGAAGGGAGGGGGTAAATTAGTTTACAAAACTACTCTTTCTTTGATTAAAATTATTTTTACATTTTTTAATTAAAAATTATTTTATTATTCAAAATTATATACGATATTAATATTTAATAAAAACTAAATTAGTAAATGAGTGTTTATTAATTAAAACCCTAATTTTATTTCAAGTCAATTGTTAATTTAGTTTTGATAATATATTTCTTTTATCCTTGTTTTGGTTTGATAAATTATTAAAATAAATATGATTTTTAAGTAAAAACAAAAAAAAAACCAAAAAAAATGACGTAAATAAAAAAGAAAAGAGATAATTACATAGATAACCAATTTTTTTCACTCAATTTCACATTTATCGCAAATTCCAATTAATTTCGTTTTTAACCAAAAACCACCGATTTTAGTGTGGATACGATGGGAGGAGATTTTTTAGATTACTCATTTACCCTCAATCATAATTACAAATCTGAAACAGAGATCCTAAAATCATGGAGAATTTAATGGGTATTAAATTAAAATTTCGAGTTATGAACAAACTCTTTTCACGGGGTCTTTTGAGTTTCCTTTCACGAATAACATGATCTGATGAGAATCAATAAGGGTTTGTAATTGTTTATGCAATAAAGCAATAGGGTTTACCATGTACTCTTTTGAAATCTCTCCAACTGTTTCAAGAATAGACCTTTGGCAATTTTAAAAGCCAAATCGTATGAATTTACCCCATTTGTCGTATCAAAAAGCCTTGTCATTCTTGAAGATAATAAAGTGAGGCAAATACAATTCCACCATTGCTTCAATCATCTCCATTTCTTTTATTTTAATTCATTTTAAATTTGACCAATTATGGATGCTACTACAAATTTCGCTGCTACATGTTGGTTTATATAGATTTTATTAGTTATATCAAATATAAACTTGTTAAAATATATATGATTTTGTTAAAGGATTTTTTAGTTTTAGGAAAATTAAATAGAGGTATTTTTTGTCTTTTCACATTGTAATTCAAACTGGCCGGTGGTGGTTTTTGGCATAATTAAAATATCTAACGATTTATGATATATTTATAATAAACACATTATATATTAGGTATAAATGAAAATAGCCCAATTTGAGATCATTTTATACTTAATCTATTTATATTAAAATAAATTTACAAAATTGATTGCCTACATCAGAGTATTTATTATATATATATATATATATATATATATATATATATATATATATATATATATATTGCTTTTATTTTATACGATAGAGATTTACGTACTTTCATATTAAAAAAAGGGGTAAAATATAAATGAGACCCTTGTGCTTTGTTTCAAATGCATCAACAGCCCCTGATAAATCACCTTGTGGTTCCAAATTTTTTCACTCAAACCCCTCCCCTTCAATGCCAATAATTTTATTTTAGCCATAACTTTTTCGTTTGAACTCCGATTTAGATTATTCAAGATGTTTTAGAATCATCATTTAAGGCTCCACATAATAGTCACTCTAAAACTTTAAAATCATTAATAAATAAAAGGGTTTATTAACATCAAAATACTAGGTATGATTGACACCGTTAACTCTTTTGGTTATTGATGATTTAGAAGTTTTTAAGTAACCGTAGCGTAGAGACTGAAATGAGGATTCCAAAACATCTTGAATCATCCAAATCGGAGTTCAAACAAAAAAGTTATGATTAAAAGAAAATTAATGGCCTTGAAAGGGAGGGGTCTGATTGAAAAAATTTAGAACCACGAGAGTATGATTTGTCATTTTCAAATCATAGGGGGTGTTCATACATTTGAAACAAATCGATGGGTCTCATTTATATTTTACCCAAAAAAAAAATTAGGAGAGATTACTCCATTTCAGAGGCGGCCTCGGGAAGGATTAAACTTTACTTCTTCTTTTTTTTCCCTTTTTTTCTTTTTCCACAGACCGGTAAAAGTGGTAAAATAATAAATAGTTTTTTAAAGAGAGAAAAAAAAGAACTTAACCAAAAAGTGATTTCCTATCTCATTACTCGAACCAACCATATTTTCTTCCTCCATTAAATTTTTTACAGTTAATTAATTATGTGATGTAATAAATCACAACCATATTTTCTTCCTCCATTAAATTTTTTACAGTTAATTAATTATGTGATGTGATATATCCCAACCATATTTTCTCTCTCCATTAATTTTTTTACAGCTATAAAATACATTTTTTATATTTAAAATTAAAATACAATATTAATATTTGATAAAAATCGAATCAGTAAAATTAAACAATATAATTCCATCCTTAATCTATATTATATTTAAGAGTGGCTTTTGCTGTATAAATTTTTTATTTTCATTTCTACCCCTACTAATTCAGTTTGATATTTAAATTAGTCATTCTCCCATATTTAATTACCACCTTCATTTTATTTTATTCAATAATATAATAAACAAAATTTACAACTTATTTATCTCCAGGGAGGATGATGGAGAAATATTTTTGAATCATTATACAACCTTATTGTTTTTAAAATTCCAAATCATGCCACTAATAACTAATTATATTTTTATATCTTTATCCCCTTAATCAATTAACTATTTATATTGTAATATCCACCTTCTAATTAGTTATTAGGTTATCATAAAATAAATAAAACTAAAATAATATTTTTAGATCATATATAATTGCTAAAGTAATTAAAATATGAGTTTATGCTATACTTATTTTGTATTTGTGATAATTATATCTCTTTTGATAAATAATTATTTTATGCTATACTTTAAAGATGTGCTAGTTTGATAGTAATAATATGTAAACCGTGTTATTTTTAGTTACTTTCACTATCATCTTCTATTTGTATTGTTTTGTTTTTTTTTTTTTAATTCAAGATTTGGTTTCCTTAAGAAATCTAATAAAAATGAGATAATATAAATTTCAGCTTTGTTTTTTTGTTAGGTTTTAAACTCATATTCTATTAATTGCGACAAGATGTATTAAAATTAAATTGCTATGATTCTGGGGGGAAAAAACGTTTCTTGTTGTAAAAAAAAAAAGTTTCTTGTTTTATTGTTTTTTAAATTTATCCGTTAAATTTCTTTTTATTAATTTCTATGGTTATAGTTTTAGAAATTTATCTATATCTAGATTGGACGCAATATATTATTTATATAGTTTATGTTGGGTCAGGAGTTTGCTTAAAATTAGTTCGAGTTGAATCCAATTAATAATAATTTATTAAATAATTGATTTACTTATTTATTTATAATCTAAATATTTTTATCTATCCCAAATATTTTAACCACCATTAAAAAAAAAAGTACACCATTCAAAATATTCTTGCTCCTTTTAATTATTTTTTATAAAATAATCAATTCAAGTCTTTGAAGTTTGAAGTATCATTTTTTCATTTTATAAATTATCATTTTTAGTTTAATGTATAAAAATAGATAATTAGATAAAAATTGCTATTATTTCATTTTTTATTCAAATATTTTTTTAAATAAATAACCTAAACCGACCATACTCAAGTGGGGTTCAAAACTTGATAAGGGTTATAAGGTTGTACTAAATGACAAGGTTGGGTTAAAAAACCCAACCCGCAAACACCCTTTATTCTTCACCACAACATGTTTTTCTCTCAATTTATCATCCCTATTTTTTGGGGACAATTACCAAAATAACATATGTGAGTATAAAAATTACTCAAATAAAAATCATTTCTAAAAATTAGGTTTTACAAAATAATATTTTGTAAATTAATATTTTCAAAAGTAGAATATTACTTTCTTCCCTCGTCTAAAGCATGTGTAGGTTGGATCTCACATTTGTTTTGGGTGAGGGGGAAGAAAATAATATTTTAGAAATTTTATTTTAAACATTTACTATTTTTGAAAATATCAATTCATAGAATTACATATAATTAATTTTCTCTTTAAAAATTTATTCAAGATTTTAAGCCAAAAATATTTTGAAACCTAAGTTTGGAGACAATGAACCATTTAAATTTACTCCTAAATGTGGAAATTATTATTTAAGTAAATGTCATAATTTAATGATACTAAAAATACAATTAAAAAAAATATGTTTTTTTTTCCTTTTTACAAAATATTTACTATATCCCCATCTCCATCTTTTCCTCTTTCTTCTTCTTATCATTAAGGTCATATCTGTCACTTATTTTATTTATCAATTCATTTATTTTCTTTTATTAAATTAATATTAATAATCTATTATTATAATTATTATCTAAAAAGTAAAGTGTATAAATTAATAACAAAACTCCATATCTTCGTTTCAAATTAGAAAGAAAAGCCCTAGCTTTGCTATTTTTCCAGCACCTTCTCCTTTCGATTTGGCCATCATATTTTACGATTTTCAACTGAAATTTCTCATCCTTGATGGCTCTTCCCCAATAAGTTCATCAATCTCAATTTTTTTGGGCGGTTCAGAAAAAATGTTTTTTTTCTTAGAGATTATGTGGGGCATTTTCAGGCATTTCTTTTTCCGGCGGCATTGCTTCCTTATCCGGCGTTTAAACTCATTTCCGGTTATGGTGGAAGGTTAGGTTATTTTTTTAACAATAAATGGCTATAGCCGAGAACTCTGGCTGAGATTTGGTGATTTCTTAAAAAAATGTATTATTTAATTATTAAAAAATGTAGCATGGCTTTGAAAAAAACTCTTGATGTTTGCTGTTTGAATTTGAATTGATATTTATTTGATTTTTTTATTTCTTTTTTTTACATTTGGATTATTACTTTCCTTAATAACTGAGTTTATTGATGGTTTTTTTATGCTTCGATTTCATATTAATATTTTTATTTTTTATAACTTTATTTAGATTTTTTATTTTTATACTACTAGTGAATATATATATATATATATATATATATATATATATATATATTTTAAATTCTTCTTTACATAATCAATAATTATATTTATATTTCTACTGTGTGCTTCCCTTAGATTAATTTCTAGATCCGCCATTACTTATTACAAGAAGTAATCATAATTAATGCAAGTATGGGAGAGAAGCCACGAGATGGCTGATTGGTGAAGTTGTCTATTAGTCAGTCGGTCTATTTCTCTTAAAAATATTTTGTGTTAAAGATTTTAAACGAAATACTAATGAACTGTTTCATCTAAAAACAGAAGTATTTTAAGTGAAATACTTGTTTATAAACACTTTTAGAACAATCACAATTCAAGTATTTTCTCCAAAACACCTTTTATTATACTCAGTGATTTTAGATGAAACACTTCATTAGTATTTCTTTTAAAATCTTTAACACAAAAACATTTTTAAGAGAAGGTAAATCATTTGAAGTATTATAATTGTTTTTGATTGGTTGGCTAGATATGAATTTGTAGCATATTAATAATAATAGTATTTGTAGCATTTTAATTTTTTTAGCCTTTTGTAAGTAAAAAATAGAGAATGCACCATTATTGTCATAATCAAATGCATTTTCATTAAATTGAGAATTCATGTATGGATATATCTCCTTTTCCTTTTCTTTTGCCTTGTATCTCTTTATATTAAAACGTAAAACAACAACTAGGAAGCTTCTCGTGTATGTCGTGTATTGAACTTAGATTATTTTTATAAAAACAACTTTATTTAATTTTCATATTAATTTATATCACATAACTTGCAAAAAGTCTACCAGTATAACATATTATGTATATTTCAATAAATTATTGAAAGGTAAATATATAATTGACTAGTAATATTTTCTAATTTAATTTTCATTAAGGACTGCGCAATTATCATCTAAATGAGTGTTTATGAATTAAAAGTCTAATTTTATTTCAAGTCAATTGTTAATTTAGTTTTGATTGTTCGATAAATTATTAAAATAAATATAATTTTTAAATAGTAAAAAACCAAAAAAAAACTGACTGAAATAAAAAAGAAAAAGTTTTAGATAATTTTATACTTAATCTATTTATATTAAAATAAATTTATAAAATTGATTGCCTACATCATATAATTTATTATATATTTTTTATTTTATTTTATTTGATAGGGATTTACGTACTTCCATATTAATTAATTTAAACACTTTATATCATGTTGTTTTTAAATTTAAATTGTTTTTTTTTTTATTTTTCTTAAAATTCGTAAAGTTTTTCATACCCACATGGTAAAATACTATATCAATATAAAAAATATTAAAGCGAAAAAAAAAAGTTGTGCAAAAAAAAATTAATCAGTAGAAATTTTTCCATATCTTCAACGATTTTCAGAAAGAAATTAATTATTTACTTACAAATGACAGATATATGAACAGGCGGCCTCGGGAAGGAGCTTTCTTTTATTTTTCCACTAAACAAAATGAACGTAGAGGCAGGTAAGCATTTATAACTCTAAAACTTTTATAAATTATGTGTTGAATTTTAATAATAAATCATACAGATTATCAATTAGTTAAACATTTTTAATTTTTTTTAAAAAAATAGTGAAATTAATTTAAAAAGTTTTTTTTTTGATAAAACATATCTAATAACACTTTTTTTCTACATAATTTCAAATATAGAATATAGAATATTATTCTTGATTTTTTTTAATGAAAACTAACTACCTAAATCTAGTCATTCGTATAATTATTTCTTTAATAAACTCATTAATATAACTATCTTCTTTCATTAAACTATTGAATGTTAAAAAAAATCATATTTAAAAACTTTTTTTTAAAAAAAATATTATTAAAATTTGTCTTTTGTCTAACATAAATTATAAATATTTTATATCACATTATTGATTATAATAATTAATAAAATATAATATTGTAAAGTCTATCTATTATATTTATATTATTTTTATGTTTTTTTTACATTTTCAATTTATAAGAATTTCCTTTTTATCCCATACATATAAAATGTATTTTTAATCAGGTAATAAAACGGTAAATGTTTTTTTGTGAATTAAAAAAAAAGGCTGAATCATGCTGCTACTTTGTTGGTTTAGGAGAAAAACAAAAGCGGTGAAAAATAAGATAATCCATAATATTTGTATTTTTTAAATGTAATATCTTTAAAAAAAATCCCATAAAATAAGGGATACGAAGTTATATGTGTTTGAATTATCAAAAGTGATACCCACATACTTGAATAAACTGTATCATTAATAAATGCTAAATCAGTAAATGAGTGTTTATTAATTAAAATCCTAATTTTATTTCAAGTCAATTGTTAATTTACTTTGTTAATATATATATTTTTTTTTCTTCTATATTTCCTTGTTTTGGTTTGATAAATTATTAAAATAAATATGATTTTTAAATATAAAAAAAAACCAAAAAATAATGACTTAAATAAAAAAAGAAAAAGTTTGAGATCATATTATACTTAATGTATTAAATAAATTTACAAAATTGATTGCCTGCATCAGAGTATGTATTATATATATATTGTTTTTTATTTTATATGCTAGAGATTTATTTATTTTCATATTAATTAATTTAAACAATTTATATCATGTTTTTAAATTTAAATTATGTACTTTTATTTTCTTGAAATTCGTATTTTAAAAAATCAAATATGCATCCTTCTGAATCCGAGTTACTCAAAATGATCCCTGTAGGTGTGATGAACATCTGCACAAAATATACCAGAAATGAGTTTAGTATTATTACTTTTTTTTAATCTGTTCTTAATTTTAAGACCATATTAGAAATCAAGGGGTTAATAAAATGAAGAACTCACTCAAATTATTTTTATTTTCTTCTTTAATCTCATGGATTCTTATTCTTTTTCAATTCCGGACGTAGAACAAGACATCCCGGATATTGAAGATAGTATTTACATCTGTAAGTTAAAACGAAGTGTAGGCTGTAAGAATAAGAATGATATGATTTTCTTTTTTCGTTATCAAAAATTAGTTTTTTTTTTCTTTTTTTGTTATTGATTATTTTTTTTTCTATTTGCATCTTGGTTGGTAACATGTGACTTATACTATTTAATAATTGAATGGACCTCATGTCCAAGAGGGGGTCATTTTAACATCTAATGAAATATATCAGCGTTCTTATGACGAACGACTGGTTTTCATTCAAATTTTTTTAGATACCATTTTTTTCAAATTAATTGTTTTGATTTTTTTCATATGATTTGATAAGGATTTACTAAGACAACTCAATGATTATTGGCCGGACGAAAATATTAAAAATAAGTTCTCTTAGACTACATGAGTTTCTAAAGCATGGAACATGAATGAACTTGCCATATTATCAGAATACCTATTTTGAAATGGGTGTAAAGATGCAAGCAAAAATTGTCATTCAAAGCATTCTTGCTCAAGTTGCAATTTTTCCAGAAGCAGCCATTGAATATTGGATTCTGCTTATGTGAGAAAAGTTATCGAACAACAAATTGGAATCACACCAGCAATAATAGCTCAAGAAATCAAAGATTAGATTTTGGTTTTTTTAGTTCTTAGATTTCTTGAGCTATTACTGCAGGTGCGATTCCGATTTGTTCTTCGATGACTTAAATGTCAATTTTCACGAGTTTCTAAAGCATATAACAGACATAAATCCAATTCAACAGCTGCATCTAGAATAATTCCACCTTGAGCAAGAATGCTTTAAATGTCAATTTTCGCGTGCATCTTTAAACCCATTTCAAAATAGGTCTTCTGACAATATGACAGGTTCATGTCTGTTATATGCTTTAGAAACTCGTGCAGTCTAAGAGAGTTTATTTCTGAAATTCTTGCCTGGCCAGTAGTGACCGAGTTGTCTTAGTAAATCCTCATCAAACTATATAAAAAAATATCAAAATAATTAAACTGAAAAATGGTATGTAAAAAAAAGTAAATTGAATGAATATCATATGGACGCTGATATATTTCAGTAGGCTTTTCGGTAAAATCGACGGGCCAAATATCATGTACGGGAAAATGCCTCTTGGATATGAGGTCGATATAATTACTAAATATTACAAGTCTCATGTTACCATCCAAGCTGTAAATAAAAAAAAATTAATCAGTAACAAAAAAGAAAAACAAATTGTTGATAACGAACAAAAAAAAACCATATCATTCTTATTCTTACAGCCTACACATCGATCTATCTTGCAGACGTTAATACCATCTTCAATATCCGGGATGTCTTGTTCTACATTCGGAATTGAAGAAGAATCCATGAGATTAAAGAAAAAAATAAAAGTAATGCGAGTGAGTTCTTCATTTTATTAACCCTTGATTTCTTATATAGTATTAAAATTAAGAACAGCTAAAAAAAGTAATAGTACTAAACTTATTTCGGGCATATTTTGTACAGATGTTTATATCACCAACAAAGATCATTTTGGGTAACTCGGAACGCCTGTATATTTGATTTTTTAAAATATGTCATTTTCTCTCCGAGTACGCTGGTTTTCAGGGATGGTATGCAAGGGGAAAAAAAGAAAACATTTTCCCTTTGATAATAAGGGAGAATTGCTACGACCTTTTCCTAGCAATGATCTATCCAATGAAAAATTCTACGGGCTCCAAAATATTGATACTTGTTCATCTTATCGGAGGTAGTTTAGTTAGTTTTAATATCGTTTAGTTATATTTAATAATAAGCATTTTTTTTCAATTCTGGATTCGTCGTAGTGTATGATGACTATGTCCTAAATATACTACACAATTGTTTTCAATTCTATAATGTGCAATGCAAGTTTTTGTTCTTAAAACCATTTAGTCACGTTAAAATGAAAGTTATAATATTGAAACCCTAAGTATACTTTAAATTCAAAAATCTATTGAATTAAAAGTTATAAGTTATTGTAACCCAATAATTATCAAATTATTACTTCAAAAATTAATAATAATTGTGTAATAAAAAAAAAAGTCCCAAAACTTTTTTTTTGCCAAATAATTAGAATGGTAATGGAGGAATTTGAATTGGAATTCGAAATAGGGTTAGGGTTAGGAAGAGACATTTAGGTTAGGGTTAGGGTTAGGGTTTTCTGAAAAACGACAGTGGTAGAGCTGGGGCGAGCTTAGGGTTTTCTCTTCACTTTTTTTCGCCTTTCTATTTATATTCATGGACTTATGTAACTATGAAAAATACACATGGCTATTTTTATTTGCAGCTGATGCTTATAATAAAGAAAATAAAAAGTTATTTTAGAATATCTTGTTAGATATATTATTATTAGTATATTTGTTAGAGATTATTTGATAGTTGTTGTGATTGTTGTAATTGGTTGAGATTTGGTTCGTAAGTAAGTCTTGTATAAGTACTCTTATTAAAGTCTAATACAAATATGAAAAGTTTATGAGTCTTATCATTATAAAGCAAGAATTCACTATTTAAAAAGCAAAAAAAAAATCAACAAAACACGATAAAAAAAACCACGAAGCAAAACAACAAAAACTCAAAACAACTAAATAAAAAGATCTTATACACAGAAATCCATGTGACTATTTATGCTTTTTAATTAATTAGATATTTTAATCATCCAATTGCTATAAAAAAAGACATGACGTTACTTGACTGGTCAAAATTATATCTCTAAATTTATTTTTGAGACGTGTCAAATTTTTATTTAAGAGTGTTTGTGTAGTATTGTGTCTTTATGTCTTTAGTTTCCTCTTTTTTCCTCTTCATCGGCAATATTCTAGTTTGGTGTATAAAAAATTCTCCTTTTCAATTGTAATTCAAGACAATCAATTAAGGGGAGGAAAAAATCAATTAGTAGGTATTAAAATTAGTTTAAGAATCAATATAGCATATTGAAATGTCTAGTTTACTATCTAAAAAACCCCAAAATTGAAATTGCAGATTCTATAATGACATAAATTTCACAACATTTTGATGCATATAAGAAAGGAAAGAAAGAGAGATTTTTAAAAAAACCAATTACGAAAAAAAATCTTATAACCATTGATAATGAGTAGCAACCAATGGAGAGATTTTTAAATTTCAATTGTTTCATGAAAGGGTCTAGAATTTGTGCTACATCCCAATCACTTTTTTCCCCTCATTAACAAAAACCTTTGATATGAATTTATAACAATCCATCTTTTAAATGGAGAATACCAAACCTCTACATTCTTAGAATCTCAAAAGCTATATTAAATGACCAGTTATTTACCAAATTCAATTGAGATTGTCATTTATTTTAGAAGAAAATCCTGTCTATTGAGCTTCTTCTCATAATCGGGCCCTTAAAAGATATAATAATATGAATTTTTGATATATTGTAATAATTATATATTATTTAACAATGTTAATCTCAAATAATACTTTTAATAATGAGTAACGCTTCAATACGTGTTTAATCCTTAATAAAAAAATAATTAGTTGTTTTTTTAATTTATTAATTATTTATTTATTTAATAGTTTACCTTTTGATTTAAAATGATTTATTTTTCAATTATGTATAAATATAATAATTCAATAATAACTCTTTGTTATAATTTTAATCATTTATTAATATGTATCCTTTTTTTTGTTATTTTTAATATTTAGAATGATATTTATTATAATGTTGATAAGTTATTATTTAATGTAAATTGATATTTAATATTTAAATTGAGAAATAATGGTAGTTTAGATATTTACTGATAGTGGAAAAATATTAGAAAAAAAAATATAGGATCATTTAGAACAGTCTTTTCAATTATTATAAAAAAAAATCTTATTAACACCTTTTTTAAGTAGTAATAGATAATAGATAACATATATGTTGTGAAAATCTTCTCAAATTCTTTAAATCTAATCAAAAGTTAAATTTGATAAGTGTATAAAAATAAAATAAAATCAACCATTAAATTAATCCTTACAAACGAACATTAAGGTTCAAAATGAATTATGAAAAAACACAATTTCAAACTATAAATTAGGAAAAGCATTGTAAAAAAAAATGGTCTTATGTTTGCGAAAGATGGCAAAAAAAAAATATGACTAGAAGAAACCAAAGAATTAGTTTTCTCAAATCATCGCTCAAATGTTTAAAAAGAAAAATAAAGGCTAAAATATAATCAATACACAACAGACTAACTTAAGGGTAGAAATTGAAAAACAATTTTAGAAAAGAAAAAGGTAGAGACTCTCATGATAATGTGTTAGAAAATTAACCAAAAGAACAGGCAGCAAAGAGGGAAAGATGAAGAACATAAAAATTGGTATTTCATAGATTTTATTGTCAGATTTTTTATTAGGTGAAAGAGTCTTGATCAATATAAACAAATTTTAACATTTAATTTAGAAGAAGATATTCAATGAAAATAAATTTGAGAGAGAAGAGACAATAATTTTTTTTATTTTTATATATAATGGAACAACCCGTCGATGCTATTGAAAAATATTAATAATAAAGAAAAAATAATCAGTGTTAGTTAATTTATTTAAAGATCTTTCAATAATATATAAATTTGAATAATTAGACTATGTTTGATTCATGTTAAAGGAAAGACAATAAAACTAGACTCTCAAATGTTTAAATTATTACTAAGATCACATGGTTATTCGATAAACAAGTGAATTAATAGCAACAACTTAATAAATGATAACTATGTTATAGTCTTTACTAGCTTCCATCTAATATTAGTCAAGTCCTTTCATTTTCCATGCTCTCTAACCATAAAAAAAATTATTCGTGAGTGTCCAGGCTAGCTTACACGCATCTCAACATATTGGAAATGAATGATACATAATCTATATATAATTCTAACAACATATTGAATATGAATGATACATAATCTATATATAATTCTAACAACATATTGGATATGAATGATACATAATCTATATATAATTCTAACATTGTACATTGCATCGGGTGACTATATATCGAAATAACATACTATATTTTCTTTTCCATCTATTATATCTATTTATCCATCTTCTCCTTAAATAGCTTATTTAAGGAGTCCATGGCTTCATTATTCGGATAGAGATGAAAAATTCGTGAGATCATTTGGTTGTGAGTCACCAATCAAGGGACGACGTTTTTGCTTCGAGAGGGTGAGTGAAAAACAATGAGACTTGATGAGTGGTAAGAAATATCGTAAAAGAAAGGGTTTATTTTTTTTAGGGTTTTTAAGCGTAATACACGTTTGAGTGTATTGAATATTTCTATTGTAACTCTCTGATTCATCGTAGTGAAATCTGCAGCAGTACTAATTGGACGTAGCTCAACATTGGGGTGAACCAATATAGATTTTTTGTGTTGTTTTCTTTCCCTTTCTCAAAGTCGGTCCTAAGAAAATAGCCCTCTATCATGTAATCCTTAATATAAAAAAACAAAAAATAAATAATTTTTATTAGAACGCAATAATAAGAAAATTATAGAGTATAAAGATTTTAGAAAATTTAATTATAGAAAATATATTTTTCTTAATCCACATAAATAAAAAATTAAGTTTTTTTTTTCAGTATATATATATATATATATGTGTGTGTGTGTGTGATGTTTTTTTTCCAATTTATCTAATAAAACTCTATCTTGGACAAAATATATGAGTTGGGTTCAAGAGCATAATAATTGACGATCTGCAAAAATATTTAAGTATAACTATAATATTGACATTTTAAATGATAATTTTTTCAAAGAATATTTTAAATAATAACATAATATTTTAGAATGTTATAAAATGATATTTTTTGAACATACCATGAATAAAAGAAAAACATTAAATCAATAAATTTATTACAACATATCAAACTAACAAACTTAAAAAATAATAAATTTTACTTAAAAAAAATGTAATAATGAATTCGATTTCAAAATAATATTAATAAAATGATTCTTAAATTTGCAATATTAGAGAGAGAAATTTGTTTTTAAAATCATACTTTAGTTAAATTATATTTTTTGAACATGCAATGAATAAAAGAAAAACATTAAATCAATAAATTTATTACAACATATCAAACAAACAAATTTAAAAAATAATGAATTTTACTTCAAAAAAAATTTAAGAATGAATTCGATTTCAAAACAATATTAATAAACTGATGCTTAAATTTGCAATATTAGAGAGAGAAAATTGTTTTTAAAATCAAACTTTAGTTAAATTATAAATCTATTGGATGCAATATTTTTCATTAAAACTCTATCAGAAGAAATACAGTGGAGAGAAAAGGAGGAAGAAAATAGAGAAAATCTGAAAATTGAATTGACATCTTCAGATAAGAAAGACAAAGATGGAGGTGGAAGAGAATATCACAATATTAAAATTACGACCAGTAATGTGCGCTGTATGCTAGCTGAAAAAGTTCCTCAATTTAGCAATCCTACTAAAAGGATGTTTCTGGTATATATTCTTCATACTACCCGTGGAGTGGCTGTTTTTATGAGAAAATGAAAATGTAGGTATTTGGGCAATTACATGGTAAAAATGTGCTATTTTTATTTTTTTTTCCTCTAAAAATAATCATTAATTAATCATATATATAATATTTTAAATTATCAAAATCTCTACATTCATTTTTTTACAAAACATTTTACAAAAAATATTACAAACACATGCAGTTATTTAAAAACTAAATAATACTAAAAATCTCTCCCAACTGTCACGCGACTCCTTTAACTGAACCAACTACTCTCTCTATCAATTAAATTTATTTTCTTGCCAGCATTCTCTAATTCATCATTGATTCCGATTTTGTAAGGTTTGAATTCAAACAAGCTATCTCTCTCATAGCCTTCTATTCCTAAAAAAAATAAAATAAATAAATAAAATGACATATTTTTCAGAAAAATTATATATATATTTAGCCACTTTCCTTATGGTCATAAAGGATTATAGCCACCATTATAAAAAATAACGGTTTTCAGCCACATTTTGTGTTTCCAACGTTTTTGTACTTAATTTTTTCCTTTTTTACCCTTTTTCATTTAATTGTTGATTGCTTGCGCATTTATTATTTGTTATTTTTTTTCCTTTTTTTCAGCTGCATGATTTCTTTATTTCGGTCGACCCTTCGTTTTTTTTAAATGTATAAGTATCTATAGTTGGTTTTAAAACACTTTTCTTCTTATCTCCTTTTTCTATTTGTTTATTACTGTTGTTCTATCCGATTTTCAGAATATTTTGAACTCTTTTTTTTTTGTCAATTGATAGAGTTATTTGTTATCAATATTAAATATGGTGGTGTTTGGATTAAGTATAAGAATTATATAGACTTCTCTTTCATACCCGTTCTTGTTCTCGATTATATTGATATGTCTTAATTCATGTTGTGCATTAGAGACAATGTTGTTATTCTTAAGTATGTCAAGATATCTCGTATGTTTATGGAGATTATTTCTGAATGTAATGTAGCAAAGTACATTCCTTTTGATGGTGGTGTTGACTGCGTTTTTCTTTGTTCGTTTTTTAGAATGAATTGTTTTCTCTATTCGGTCATTGCTGAATATGAAGATTTTCAAGAGAATGTTGTTTTAACAAATGGCATGGTTGCCCAGATTTATCTCAATTTCAAGAATTATTGAACATTCACAATGAAGAAGATGATATTGTTTTGTTTGAACATGTTTGTCATGAAGTATACGAAAACATCCATATGAGTAACATACCGGACGTTGTAGATGAAGAAAGTTTGTCCGAGTATGAAGATGTTAATGATGACATTCCCGTATATGATTGTGTTGATATACAACATATATAAAATATACCATATAGTCCGAATGTGGGTATTGATGTTGCTATGATGGATGAAAATGCACATAGCGTATATGGAAAATCTCGTATACATGTTGATTCGCATATACAGTCAATAAAATATAATAGAGTAGATGAAGTTTTTGATTCTCCCCAAGTTCAGTTGAAGATTTGCAATGGTGTATTTATTCCTAGTGGTATGTCGTATATATTGAATTTTTTAACAGTATATGGCCCATATTCTGTTATTAAAACAGACACGTATCAGCTAATGTTACATCATGTTTAAATCATATTTATTTATTTTTAATATATTATGTATATACTCTACATGTTGTACTTCATTTTTATGTATACGTTATATACTGTCTTTTTCTAAATATAAAAATGTTACATCATAGATCTTATGATTTAAATCATAGATGTTTATTTTTATTATAGATCTTATAGCTTCTTGATACATCTGGAAGTTGGATATTTGTCTAAATGGTATAAATCTTAGTTATCTATTTTTAATATAATACAGTATATTGTACATGTTGTGTTACTTTTTTTATATATAATATATACTGTCATTTTATAAATACAAACTATTAATTCTAAATTTCAAAACATGTTGATATGAATCATAACACTTCACTTATTCATGGAAAGCTAGAAGATGGAGCTAATGTTGCAAATGATCAAGAGGGGGCTAAATCTGCCAACTGGGCCAATAACAAGATCAAAAAATAAGAAATTGAAGCTAACTTTGATTCAACATATCCAAACATATTTGAAGGAAACCAAAGAGGAAATCCTAGAAATGAAGGGTTTAACATACAATTTATGGACAATTCAACTACAAAAAGATTCGCAAGCTCAAAAATCTAAGAAAATCCCTAAAATTTAGGAAATGGATCCCTAAATTTTAGGCCATGTCACACTTTCCATTTCTAGATACTTTATGTTGAGAGCTTTAAGATGATGTAAAGAAATGGAAGATCCAAGTAGTGTATGTTTATTAAATATGCAATTTAAATTTCCTAGAGTATGTTTAATTTTTTTTTAGGACTCATCATGGTGATGTCATGATGAGATCATCCTTATCAACTTTTTATCTTATATTTTCGAATTTAGAGTCATACTAGAAGTAGGAGACTTTAATTTTTGCTTATTTAAAGGCATCTTTATTCATTAATAAAGGCAGATTATCATTATTCATGAAAATTTACTTATTTGCATGCTTTGTCTTAGAAGACTATTCTCTTCTTCTTCTTGTGTGATTCTTGCTTAGGATTGCAAGTTTAGAACATTTAAACAATTTTGATCATATTGTTTTTGGAGTGTTCGAATCTTGGGGTAAGAAGTCATTCTTGTTTCAAGATCATAGATCATAAAAGTAGCATAATTCCTTAACTCTTTCCTTTGAGTTTTTACTACTGATTTTGTGGGTTCTTGTCTCTTCATCTAGGGTTCTTCTTTTAAAGGGTTCTTGGTAAGTTTCCAAGGGTTTTCATATCACATGTATATAAAGAAAATTACAGACAATTAAACATACATAATTAGTCATTTAGTTTGAAATTCAAATCCTACCATCAGTTTCAAAACACAATCAATCCCAAATATTTTAGAATCCAAACTGAATAACAAGAAATAAAATGCAAGTACTAATTGTATCAATTCCAAAATCATAGCAAGAAATTAAACTATTTATTCTTTTTAATGTCATTCATTGTCTGAGTTATCTTAAGGTTGAATTAAGAGTCATCTTCATTTTTTTTAGTCTTGCCCTTTTTTGGTGTCTCTGCTTCATCCTCTTTTACTACTCTTTTCTTTGTGACCCTTTTTTGACACATTGGTTGCATATGATTCTTGTCCCGCTCTACTTGTCTTCTTCACCCTTTTTAGTCTATTAGATTTTGTCAATGACTCTTCTACATCATTTTGTGTGGTCATGTCAACCATATGTTCATCATCCTATATATTCGGTATATGTTATACATGAAATGATGTAAGATTTTAACATTTGGTTTATGTTTTTCATGGATGTTAATAAAAAAAATCACCTAAACATTTGCCAAATTTTTCACTCGATCTATAAGAATTTCTTTTTCTTTTTCCATTTCCCCATTTGTCGTTCTCCCGTCCTATGCTTCATCAGCTTGCACCTTGTCTTGCAATAAAAATACAATGTATATGTTGTAAAAATGTTACATTCTCCGAATAATATATATAAGGGTTTTTCTAACCGTTTTTTCATTTTGAATGTCGTTGACCCATCTTGTGTCATTTATTTTGAAATTGAGTTAACAATTTTTTCTATCTTATTAATATCATTTTCATTCACATGGTCAATCTCAATTTCATCTTCCCTCTCCTCTTGAATATCGCGTTGTCTTCTTTTCATCATATCCATATGAAAGATTGAGAACATGGAATCGATTTTCTCATTTAAAGATGTGAAAGCTTTTGAAGTCACTCAATCCTTTCACCATGTTTTTCAGTTCATCCAAACCATTTTTTCCCACTATTAAAGATGTTCAGTGTCGCCTACTTCATCATTTGACACTTCTGGTTGTCAGAGAATACATTTATAGTTTTTCAAAGCATACACGCTAAGATTGAAAGTATACAGATCATATATATAACATACATCATAACATAACATAACATACATTTTTATAGCTTCATACATATATAGAGTTTTATTATTAGTGTTGAAATGACTATTAATATAGATAACCCCATATTTTTCAGAGTAAAAAATCACTTTTCCTGCTATATTCTTAGCTCACATTCTTTTCCTCTTTTTTACTCCACTTTCAATTTTTAGAGCTACTATACGATGAATGTACTTTTTGTTTTTTTCCTTGCATATCATCCTTGAAAACCAGCATAATCGGAGAGAAAATGACATATTTTAAAAAATCAAATATGTATGCATATCGGGTTACCCAAAATGATCTTGGTAGGTGCGATAATGATTTGCACAAAATAAGCCCGAAATGAGGTTAGTATTATTACTTTTTTATCTACCATATTTTGTGCTCTTAATTTTAAGACTATATAAGAAATCAAATGATTAAAATGAAGAACTCACTTGAGCTACTTTTCATTTATTCTTTAATCTCATGGCTTCTTCTTCTTCTTCTTCAATTCCGAATGTAGAACAAGATATCCCGGATATTGAAGATGGTATTGACATTGAGCGATGTAATTGTTGTGCAGATGAGAATATTGGATGCGAACAAAACCAACAATAATTAGGGAAGGGGATGATCATGGGTGTATAAAGGGATGGACACATCTCCATTGGTATAGGTCTTTTGGGTGAAACAAAAGCAAAGTCATGCGGCCTTGGCCCAAAGTGGACAATATCATACCAATATGAAGTTGTGGTGGCCCTCTATGTCCCTTAACAGAGAATGGTATGGTCTCTTTTGTTCGTTATCAAAAATTAGTTTTTTTTTTTGTTTCGTTACTGATTAGGTTTTTTTTCAACTTGATTGGTAAAGTGACTTATTCTTTTTAGTAATGAATGGACCCCATCTCCAACGGAAGAATATGGACTCTAGATTCTACGGGCAAGCTGGGTAAGAGATATAACCGTCCATATCATCCAGAACTTGTATTAAATTTAAAGTCTTTTTTAGATATTTTATTTTTAGTTTAATTTGTTATTAACTAATTAACTTGATATATTTTTTTTTAGTTTAATGAAGATATGTTGAGACAACTCAACGAATACTAGTTTGACAAAGATTTTGAAACTAAAAGTTCTTTAAGACGTTGTGAATTCTTAAAATATGCAATTTGTATGAATCCTCCTTACTTACGGTGGACTTATTTTGAGATGACTGGAAAAATGAATGCCCAAATTGACATGGAGATAATTCTTGCACGAGGTGAAATCTTTCCGAAAGAGGCCACTGAATATTATTTTACTGATATTAGAAAATTCATCGAACAACAAATTGGTGTTACACAAGCAATAATAACACAAAAAAAAACTTATATGGATTTTCATAGCGTTTGACAATAAGGGAGAAAAACTACAACCATTTCCTAGCGACAGTGTACTCAACGACACATTTCACTAGGCTCATAAGTTTTGATACTTGTTCGTGGGTTATTTATGAGAGATAGTGATGTAATCATGTTAAACATCGTTAGATGTTATAACAATATGTCTTTGTCTTTTTTCATTCTTTCTAAGATGATTATATCCTTAAAATATATACAGATATGTAGATATATATGTATGTATGTATGTATGTATATACTACATATATATGTGTATATGTGTATGTACATACATATATATACTACATATATATGTGTATATGTGTGTGTGTGTGTGTGTGTGTGTGTGTGTGTATATGTGTATCTATATGTAGATACACATATACATATATATGTAGATACACATATACATATATATGTATGTATGTTTATATATATATGTATGTATGTTTATACATATCTACATATTTCGTCATATATTTTAAAATCTTTACACGTTTATTTTTAATTCAAGCACTTTATAATAATACAATAAAAAAATGTGATTCACACGAAACAAAGATTTTTTTTAAAAAAAAAATTGGGTCTTAATCATTAATATTACATCTTGGTCCTTCATAAATTTTCAACGACTTCATGGCTTTTCTTTAAAATATGTCATTTTGGGTAACCCGAAACGCCTGCATATTTGATTTTTCAAAATATGTCATTTTCTCTCCGATTACGTAGAGAATTGCTACAACCTTTTCCTAGCAAAAATCTACCCAATGACAAATTCTTATGGGCTCCAAAGTATTTGATACTTGTTTATCTTATGGGAGGTAGTATAGTCAGTTTTAATATCCTTTAGTTTTATTTAACAAGATACCTTTTTTTAATTCTGGATTCGCCACAGTGTAAGATGATTATGTCCTATATCTATGTATATCTATTGTCTTTTCTTTTTGAATCTCTACACAATTGTTTTCAATTCTATAATGTACAATGCAAGTTTTTGTTCTTAAAACCATTTAGTCACACCAAAATAAAATTTATAATATTAAAACCCTAAGTATACTTTAAATTCAAAAATCTATCGAATTAAAAGTAATAAGTTATTGTAACTAAATAATTAGCAAATTATTACTTCAAAAAATAATAATAATAGTAATAAACAAATTATACTTGAAAAAAAACAATAAAATATTATTTTTAAATCAACACATCATTAACGAGGACATATGCTTGTTCAAAAAGTCGAGGGCCCGGCCCTGCTTCATGGGCATTGGAACAGGGCCCCTGATTTTTTGGGCACAAAATGGGTAACGCGTTAGTTAGATATGTGTATTAGAATGAGATTGTGTTATAAAGTTTCTTTTATGCAACATTGGGTTTGTGGTAGGATTTTTAAAACTAGGTAATTGTTTTAGACTTTTTTTTTCTTTCAAAAATTAATATTTTAATTATTCATCATATATATGTATATTATTAATAAGAAGAATGAATTTAAATCGTATATTTTGATTTAATGAATATATAAATATTATTGATAAATCATTAAAAACAACTTTTTTTTAGTTATTAGAATAAAATAATTACGCCTAATAGTATTTTAACCTTAATTTATAATATAATATAATATAATATTATTTTATTTTTAAAAACAATTTTTCTTTATATTGATGATTTACATATCCCATTTTTATTTTCTTTTTAATAATAATTGAAATGTTTTGTATTAGAATTCATTATTTTATTTGATTTTTAAAGTTGGTTAGTTTTAATTATTTTTATAAATTTATTCTTTTTATGTTTTTCGTAATGAATGTTAAAAAAAATCATTTCATAATATTTTAAAAATTTTGGTTTCTTCATATATATATATATATATTAAATTTACTATTTCTAAATAACCACGTGATAATTTATAATTCATTAAATTTAATCAATATACTTATATCCCTTTACCCTTGGTTGAGTTTAAAAAAATATTTAGAATCAAAATGTATGATGTTTTTATTAGTAATATAAGATTTAAAATCAAAATCACTAAAAAAGACACCTCTTAGTTACTTCTTTAAAAAGCACTTCAAGTGATTTTGATTTTTATCAAAAGTTCTTATAAAATATTTCCAAATATAAATATTACTCATAAAAATTGATTTAACCTATTAAAAAGTAATTTTAAATTGGGTAAAATCACTCTCAAACACATCATAAAAGTATGGAGGAAAAAACATTTTTAGACCCTCATGGCCTTCATACTTTCTGTAAATTACATAAAATGACATTTAATCTCTTAAATATCTATCATTTCATGCTTCCAATTTAAAATGATTTATAACAATATGTCTTTATCTTTTTTCTTTATTTCTAAGATGATTATGTCCTTAAAATATATATAGATATGTAGACATATATACATATGTAGATATGTATGTATATACATACATATGTGTGTGTGTGTATATATATATATATATATGTATGTATCTACATATATATGTATATGTATGTATGTGTGTGTGTATATATATATATATATATATATATATATATATGTATGTATCTACATATATATGTATATGTGTATCTACATATATGTGTAGATATATATATTATATCTACATATATATGTATATGTATGTATGTGTGTGTGTATATATATATATATATATATATCACACACACATACATACATATATATATATATATATGTAGATATAATATATATATCTACCATACATATATATGTAGATATAATATATATATCTACCATACATATATATGTAGATATAATATGTATATATACCATATATGTATATATACATATATGTATATATACATATATGTATACATATATGTATATATACATATATGGTATATATACATATATGTATATATATATATATATATATATATACACACACACATACATACATATACATATATATGTATATATATATCGTCATATATTTTAAAATCTTTACACGTTTGTTTTTAATTCAAACACTTTAGAAAATAACACAATAAAAAAATGTGAAATTCACACGAAACTAAGATTTTTTTTTAATTAATATTACATCTTGGTCCTTTATAAATTTTCAATGACTTCATGACTTTTCTTCAGAGATCATTTTGGGTAACCTGGAACGCCTGCATATTTGATTTTTTAAAATATGTCATTTTCTCTCTGATTACGCTGGTTTTCAAGATTGATATGTAAGGGGGGGAAAGAAGTAAAAAACAAATATTTTTATCCCTTTTGATAATAAGGGAGAATTGCTACAACTTTTTTCTAGCAACAATCTACCCAATGACAAATTCTTGTGGGCTCCAAAGTATTTGATACTTGTTCATCTTATAGGAGGTAGTCTAGTCAGTTTTAATATCTTTTAGTTTTATTCAATAAGACGAATTTTTTTAATTCTGGATTCGCCATAGTGTAAGATGATTATGTCCTATATCTATATATATCTATTGTCCTTTCTTTTTTAATCTCTACACAATTGTTTTCAATTCTATAATGTGCAATGCAAGTTTTTGTTCTTAAAACCATTTTGTCACACCAAAATGAAATTTATAATATTAGTATACTTTAAATTCAAAAATCTATAGAATTAAAAGTAATAAGTTATTGTAACTAAATAATTAGCAAATTATTACTTCAAAAAATAATAATAATAGTAATAAACAAATTATACTTAAAAAAAACAATAAAATATTATTTTTAAATCAACACATCATTAACGAGGACATAGGCTAGTTCAAAATGTCGATGGCCCGGCCCTGCTTCATGGGCATTGGAACAGGTCCCCTGATTTTTGGGGGCACAAAATGGATAATGCGTTAGTTAAATATGTGTATTAAAATGAGATTGTGTTATAAAGTTTCTTTATGCAACATTGGGTTTGTGGTAGGATTTTTAAAACTAGGTAATTATTTTAGACTTTTTTTTCTTTCAAAAATTAATATTTTAATTATTCATCATATATATGTATATTATTAATAAGAAGAATGAATTTAAATCATATATTTTGATTAATGAATATATAAATATTATTGATAAATCATTAAAAACAACTTTTTTTAGTTATTAGAATAAAAAAGTTACGCCTAATAGTATTTTAACCTTAATTTCTAATATAATATAAAATTATTTTATTTTTAAAAACAATTTTTCTTTATATTGATGATTTACATATCCCTTTTTTATTTTCTTTTTAATAATAATTGAAATGTTTTGTATTAGAATTCATTATTTTATTTTATTTTTAAAGTTGGTTAGTTTTAACTATTTTTATAAATTTATTCTTTTTATGTTTTTAAAGTTGGTTTCTTCATATATATATATATATATATATATATTAAATTTACTATTTCTAAATAACCACGTGACAATTTATAATTCATTAAATTTAATCAGTATACTTATATCCCTTTAACTGTGGTTGAGTCTAAAAAGTATTTAGAATCAAAATATATGATGTTTTTATTAGTGATATAAGATTTAAAATCAAAATCACTCAAAAAGATACCTATTAGTTACTTCTTTAAAAAGCACTTCAAGTGATTTTGATTTTTATAAAAAATTCTTATAAAATATTTCCAAACATAAATATTACTCGTAAAAATTGATTTAACCCATTAAAAAGTATTTTTAAATTGGATAAAATCACTCTCAAACTTATCATAAAAGTAGCGAGGAAAAATATTTTTAGACGCTTCTAGCCTTCATACTTTCTGTAAATTACATAAAATGACATTTAATCTCTTAAATATCTATCATTTCAGACTTCCAATTTAAAATGATTTAAATTTTAAAATGACAAAACTAACATTGGTCCTGACATTGTATAGCGCCAATTTCGTGGGTATTTTGGTCTTAATGAAGGGTATTTTTTCTTTAATTGGAGAACTCAAGCATGTTGCATTCTTTCAGAAAGAAGGGATAACATAAGATAAAGTTAATGGAATCAAAAGACTCCAAACGCCTTCTCTTTGATCGCCGCTACGGTTGGGTGTTAGTCTCTTTCTCTCTCTTTTAGTTGAATTCTGCGTTTATATTTGATTTGATATACATATACCCGACTTGAAGTATTATAGGGTCGTGTGATTGTCCCGAGCCGTAACATTAGTTAGCATATAGTAAATAAAAAATAAAAATATTTGCTTTGATATTTCTTCTAAATATTCTTCATTTCAGGATTGATGAATGGAAAAATCCTTCTGAAGAAGCTTTAGCTGGTGGCCGAGGAATGTAAACGAGACTTCTTTTCTCTTCTTTTATTCTCGGATTTTTCCATTTTCTGTTCAATTTTCTAAGCTATCTTGTCAAATTTATCGTTTCTAGGTTTTGCATTGTTCCCCTGGCAAAATCTCTGGTTAATTCAGTTTCGAAAACGGTATCGTTTCTAATTTATCTCGTTTTTGCTTGTTGATTTCGGTTTTCTTTTTCCATTCTTTTGTTGCTGTTTTCTGTTTTTGTTTCAAGCATTTTGACTTGAGCGAATGTTGAAGCTTTTGAGATTGAGAGTTTCTTAAGATGTTCTTTTAATCTTGTTCAGCATCTCTTGACTGTTTGAGGTCATCTTGATCTCAACTTCTGTTTCAATAGAGCGAAACAGAGGTATTGAAGGATCTACCTTGGGGTAGACTCCGTCTCCTAATTCCATTGGAATCTTTGAATTGCTTCCTTGAACTGCTTCTTCTATCCTGTAAAACTTACTTGCCATAGTGGATAGCAGTTTGTTAGAATAATTGTTCTAGATTTGAAGTGATCTTTCCCCGTTAGACAAGGCATATTTAGCGTCAGTCTTATCCATTTGTTTGAAAGGACTTCTTGTGATTGTCTGATCATAGGTTTCTTGAAACTCGATCTCCTCGAGTAGTGGATGATATGAAGAGACTTCTCCTTTCTTTGTCTTCCATATCGTCTCTTTGATATGATTTACTTTCTTTGCATAGTCCTTGCATAAGGCGAACAAGTGAAAGAAAGGAATATCTTCTTCTAGCTCTTCCATCTTCTTGAACCAGCTAGCTTTGAACTGATCTCTTTCTTCTTTATTGTATGCCATGCTTTGAGTTTCTCCATGTTGGGAGAAAAAGTTGTCTTTAAGACATTGATTGAGTTGAAATCTGACTGGATTTCCATGTCAGTTTGAGTTGGAGAGTTTGATCCTTGACCCTCATCGTAGTTGATATTTGGAATAGTTCGATCAAAATCTACTGATTTGACACGCATAGAATTGTTTCATAAAGGCGTGCTTGGAGCTTCTGATCTTTCTTCAAAAGTACTTGGTCTAGAGTTCGTAAAATTCTTGACCTTTGGAGTTGTTATAGAGTCATCTGAAAATTTGATTTCTACACAACCCTCAGTATGTTCTATAATTTGAGTAAGAGTCTTACTTTTTAGAAGAGGCTTCTTGACACCTTCAAGACTCCAATTTGACTTTCTGGTAATCTCTTCCACGATAACCTCCGTGGGATAGTTACTGTTGATTTCTCCTTGTTAGCTTCGATCAATAAAGTCGAACCTTGGGGAGATGATTTGATAGGTCTTGGAGAAATACTGGTATGCATGAGCTTGTAGCATACCCTGAATATGATCACTGTCGAGAGCGATCTTTCTTCCATCCTCAAAGCTTTTGTATTGATTCTCAACATCACTGAAGAAAGGATGTGAGGATCTTCTAAAGAAAGCATATGATTGGGATAACAATTGAAGTAAACTTGTATGAATTGATTTAGATGTTTAGAATTTGAGAAGTGCTCAATCTATTGGAAATGTTCTTGAATTTCAGTAAATTAGTTATTTTGTGCTGTTACTTGGTCAGGTCCTTAATGGAACATAATTTTTTTTTGAAATTTTTGTTTTTGCTTTTGAGGAGTTGAAAATTGCTTGGAAATTTAGAGTTAAAGTTGCAGATGTTAATGAACTTTATAGCTTGAAAGAGATTCTGATTTTAGAGTGTGCATTATCTGTATTAGATCTTGTTAAGCATGGAATCTTCTATGTAAAACCATTGTTTGAATATTGTGGTTGATAGGTAAAATTAAGTACAACGACAGTTGGGGAACTTCAATTCAACGTTCGTTTTATAACAAGTTATCGCTAGGTTTAGTTTTGCCTCGTTCATTTGTTTTCTTCTTTCTTTATTCCTTTTTTTTTTTTTTTGCCCAGTGATTAATTTGGAGGCTAAAGATATTCCTAAGGACACTCGTTTCAAATATCTTGCTGAAACTAAGAATAAAATATAAATATTCATACACATATTTCTCAACTTTTTGTCCTAAAGATGAAATCGGTTCTCTTTCTTGTCTTAGTTCTCTACTACTGAACTGTCTAACTTCTCTATTTAATTAATGGTTATTCATTTTCTTGAAAATTACATGTACATTTTTTGTTGGTTTTGAAACCCAGTTAATCAAACATCAATAATATGGAAAAAGATGTGGTCTCAAATGTTTGAAAGTTGGAAATTAAATGTAATGTGCACAAACCATGGAATTGTTTTCTTTATAAGATCAAACCATGGAGTTGTCTTGAGAGCATCCACCATTGTCTTGCTTTTCCTTTCCTTTGTTTCTGTCATTTCCTTAATGAAATGGGCTTCTGAGACATATTTTTCACACAAAAATTGATGGTCAATAGTACTTGGAAAAGGGATCGAGCCACTTTTAAATGTGCTCTTTCTCTGCAAAATAGAATTATTTACTCACCTCATGGTTGCCTTGGTGTCTTTATAGATATGTGCGTAGGGTAGTTCCTCGTATCTAAAATAGGGAAGAATCATTTACTTTGGCATTGGCTAATGTTAGGGTCATGTGCCCACAATAGCCGTCTAACCTTTGTGAGTTATCCACTTCAGTAGTATCTAAAAACGTTTAGGTTGAAATATAGTGTTTTGGTTTTTATTTACATCTATTTTTAATTTAGCTCCTCCGATTTTGGAAGTTTTATTTTAGCCCCTCGTGTTTTAATTGTTTTAAATATGAGTACTTACCCTTAAAATTAAATTTAATCCGGACATGGATTTCAAGTGTTAGTTGATGTAGATACCAATCAACAACCAAATGGATCATTTTGTTTTTCCAAATACTGACTCAAATATTGACGTCATTGGAACTTAATAAAACTGAGGGACTAAAATAGAAGTTTTAAAGTGTTAAAGGGCCAAATTAAAAATCGGGTAAAACTTAACTATATTTTAACCAAATGTTTAATCAGTTCTTGCTGTGATTACTTTTTTTTAACATAATATGGTTAAATTTTGTTTTTTTCCCCTGAAAGACAAATACCCTGGCTTTGTAATATATCTGCTTCTTGGTAGCATTTGGCCTGTTTATTTCTTTTCTTAATAAATTCGGGATGCTTAATTGTGGTCATCATATGAGGCTGCACAAATCCTATGGTATAAATAAACTGTATAGCACTTTTGTTTGTTTGAAACATATATATATAGTAAGGTTAGTCATCATTTGTGTGAACGAGACTTAATATTCACGGGGTTTTATCTCAATATCAAACTTATGGTCTTATAAACCCTGTTAGGTTATACCTCTTACTCATGATTTTACTGTCATTGTAGATTAACCTTGCAGTAATATCCACAGTGAAAGCTCTTGAAAAGCCCGAGCTACTTTCACCTCAGGTACTTCAAGCTGGTTTGCATGACAGGCTTGAGAAGTTAATGCAAAGTTCAGGATTTCATCGCGGCTTGCAGAAAGAAAATCCCTCTACCCTCACCACTAGTTCTTCGCATCTACATGTTGAAAGAATGGATCACAGATAGCTGAGTATAAATCGGTCCGCACCCACTTGAGTTTTAGGTATGTTCTTGTATTGAAGTTATTTTTGAGTCAGCCATGGACATGATTATGTGTACACTATTTTTCAATAGTCTAATTTATCCAAGCATGCTAATCTAAGTTTAGGTCAATTTGTTAGACATCCTCCTTCCCATGGGATCAAAGTTCGAGCCTTCCCAGTTTGATGTACATAGTCTAAAATGTAGACTATTATCAACTCAAGAATTATCTTAAGAAATAATAATAATATACTTAGTGCTCGTTTGGGATAACTTTTGGAAGTGTTTGAAAGTGTTTTTGATAAGCATTAAAAAACACTTTTAGACACTTTTAAAAGGTATCCCAAACGGGCGCTAGTGTTGTATTTTAAGATTTTTGTTGTCTTAAATATATATTAATTATCTATTTGTAGCAAGTAATCGAAGATCTCTTTCTTTATTAACAATTTGGACATCATATGTTCTTCAAAATAGGACATGTCATTTAAGGAAGTTAGTCATCTAACAGTTAAAAACATGTGGGTATAAATCTACTAAGATTAAATTGTCAGTTTTCAAACTACAGAGATCGAATAAAAATCAACTTCAAGGACTTTCTTATTATTATTAGGTACTCCGAGTTTTCTTTATTCGTTCCTTAAACGAATGTGAGAAAATGTCTATAAATAAATAAATATTTGTTTTATTTTGAACTATTTTTTATTGATTAAAGAAAAAAAAAATAGAAATAAAAGTCTATAAATTATTTCAAGATACCAGTTGATACTTGTTAAATGAATTTTGCTCAGAAAAAGTCGCTAATATAGGGGCCGTTTGGTAACTTTTCCAATTTTTGTTTCTTGTTTCTATTTCTCAGTTTTTAAGAAATGAGTTTGTTTGGTAACTCTTCTTGTTTCTCATTTTGTTAGAAACACTTCCCAAAATTGTGTAGAAATTTTAGAAACAACAAATTCTTATTTTTTATTTCTCTTTCTTGTTTCCAAATGTAACGTCCTGTTATTTTTTAAGTGAATTTTTTTATTTATTTATTGATTTATTTTTATTTTATTTTATTTTATTTTATTTAATGTTATTTATTTATTTCAATCTAAGTATTTAGTTTAATTTTTATTTTTGTAATTTCAATTTTAGTAGTTAATCTCGGGCGAAATTAACTACTAAAATTGAAATTACAAAAATAATAATTAAACTAAATACTTAGATTGAAATAAATAAATAACATTAAATAAAATAAAATAAAATAAATAAAAATAAAAAAATTCACTTAAAAAATAACGGGACGTTACACCAAAGTTTTCAACACATTGATAAATTATTACGTCGTCTCGTTTTGACTTATAAAATATATCATTTAAAATTGTAAAATTTTCAAAATATTTTTTATTTTTTAAATGAGAAACAGAAATAAGAAACAGTTACCAAACATGTTTCTGTTTCTCTTTTTAAAAAAAGAGGAACAAGAAATAGAAATAAGAAACAAGAAATAGAAACGAGAAAGGTTACCAAACGGACCCATATTATCTATTTATCTCTATTCTGGTGTTATTTTTTAAAATGTTGATGTTCTAGGGCCATTTATAGTTAGAACATTGACTACTCTTTATTTTTAATAATGATCTTAATACTTTATGTCAAAGTTTACCATTTCCAAATCATTGTTATGAATACCTAAAAAGAAATTAACAATTGATTTTAATAATGGATAAAATAAAATAAAATAAAAATGATATTTTTATAAACTTATTGATTATATTTATTGAGTAGTCTCCAAAACGGAATGCTTTCAAAGATTTCTAACTTTGTGGCTCCACATGTTCTCTAGAAATAGAAACCTCTCGTCCCGGGCCACCAATAGCAATGGGCAGGAAAGTAACATCAAATCCCAAGCATCTCGGAGAGGAATATTATTTGTTCTCTTTCAATTCTTATTATTTTTACATTCAATAAAAATTATTTTCTTTTTATATCCAAATTTTTATGTAAGAAAAATGATTTCTCTTTTTCCTTCTTTTTTTTTTTCAATTTTATTGTTGTTGTATCAATTAGAATGTTCCATAATGCTTATTGAGGGGAATAAAAAGGTTAAAATGACTATTTTGAATATCATCCATTCATTTGATAAAATATCTTATTCCTTGAATCTTCCCCTTTTTATCCTTTAACGTTTATTATAACTAGATAATTAACACGTGCGATCCACGTGAAGTGTTTTTTACTTTGATTATCTTTTATTTCATCCATAAATAATAGTAATATAATTACAAATATGATGAATTAATGTATATTTGAAATTTTTAAAGTTAGATAGAACCTTACTAATGTAATTAATTTGTAAATGAAAATTCTCAACATTTATTTTTAAGTGGGTTCATAATGAATATTATCAAGTCTTTATGTAGTCCCCAACAATCTTTTTATCACTAATGAACTAAAAGTATAATAATATTTATTTTTTAAACGAAGCTTGAATTTTTAAATTTTTAAATTGACGTTATAATCAATATAAAATTAAACTATTGCTAATTTTAACAATACTGCAATTGAGTTATATTAATATAGTTTATAAATTTATTTTCATAGCTAAACATATATATATATATATATATATATATATATATATATATATATATATATATATATATATATATATATATATATATATATTACATTATAAATGGTGGTTTGTCTATCTTTGAATGCGGGTAATTTAAAGAAAATCGAGATAATTATCGAAACAAATACAACCATTTCTAAATAATTTTAAAAAAAATTATATACATAATTGAGAGAATTATCAAAATTAGAAATAAGCGAAAAGCCATAATAAGACAAAAAATAAATAAAAAATATTTATGGTTCTAGTGGTTGAAGATTAGAGTATCTTGTCCACGAATTTGATGTAATATATATATTAAAAAAATATCACAATACGATAAAACAAAAGGCAAAACAAAATAAATAAGACGGGAAATAATTAATAAAAAATAAAACAGGAAATGAGCAAAAAGCCAAACAACTACATCTTCAATCTATCGTTTAGCTCCTTAATCCAGGTTGGGATATAAACATCCCAAATATCACTCAGCCCTTCCGTTCTAGCAAGTCGAATCAATGCAAACTCTTCTATGATAAAACACCAGATCTTGTACTCAATTTTAAGCAGGTCCATATATTTATACCAATAGATTACGTATTTATTGGCATTTAAGTTGAGTGTGTTACTAATAATTTCACTCGAAGGGTCTGAAAAATGAAAGATTTTATAACAAAAACGTTCACTTCATAATAATGGTCATACCGTTTGGAGAAGGAAAAGTTTTATGGATATATATATTTTTTTAATTTCAATAGGGGAGCACGGAAATAATTTTAATTATTAAATTATTACTATGCTTATGATTTTCAAAATAGAATAGAGATATAAATATTAAAAAATGATTTTCAAAACAATATTGATTGAAACTCAAAAGGACTTGGTAACTCCAAGTGAAAGAAATGATATATTAATGAAGTTTAAAATGGAATTATTGTAAATAATTATAAATGAGGAGAGATTAAATTGTATAAAAAAATCACATAGTGTTCGAAACTTAAATCTACTCTGTATATGGATATTCATAGTTTATAATTTATCAATAACATTGATTAATAATTTAAAAGGTAGATAGATAGATTTCTCATAATTTTTTGCGTGAACATTTTCAACAAAAAGAATTATCAAATAAATATTGAAAAAATGCAATTTAGAGAATATTATAATAAATTTAAATCTAAATCAAATAGATAGAGAAACTTTTAAATATATTTAAGAAATGAAATGATGATACCAATAAATTAAAATTTAAATAAATAGAGAAACTTTTAAAAAATGATGAAACAATAAATTAAAAATATTGAAGAAATATATTTTAGAGAATATTACAATAAAATTTAATTTAAATAAATAGAGAAACTTTAAAAAAAAAATCATGAAATATCTTTTAATATATGCTTTCTAGTTTATTATATTCGTAAAATAATATTAAAGATTTTAAATAATAGTTCATCTTAAAAATATTACACACAAAAGTTAAAAAAAAATGAAAACAAATGAATGACCATTAATTATAGTGGGATATGTTTGAGATTTCTAAAATAGAAAAGGGGCAAAATTGTCTAAAAAAGTTTCTCAACCTTCCCCACTTTTATATATTAGAGATATAGTCATGTACATACTTGAGAAATTTTTGTGCATTTATTATTATTATTATTTCTATTCACTTGTTTCTCGATAATTTAATTGTAATTTTTGTTATAGATATTACATCATGAGAAGAGAGTAGGTATCTAATAAATTGAGATATATTTATGTTGCCAGTTTTTAATACATATTTGAGGGTGAAAGATTTGAATAATTAACTTTGGCCGGACATCTGAATTTTAAGCTATCTAAATGTCTAGCATGTTCGATCCACCCTTGATGTTCATCTTGCTATTTTTCTTTTGCAAAAAAAAAAATGTCTAGCATGCAAATGTTGGATATCTATATTTTATGACCTCTTATCTTTTAGTTTGATATAATTTCGTCTTCTCCCTTTAATAAAAATGTAAGGTAAAAAGCAAAATACACCGCTGATGTTTCAATTTGTTGTAAAATATACCTCTACATTAATTTAATGGTAAAATGAATAAGACCCCGTGGTTTTTGTCAATTGCATGAACACTCCATGTGGTATAAAAATGTCAAATCACACCTTTGTAGTTCAAAATTATTCCACTGAGACATCTTCTCTTTAATGCCATAAATTTTCTTTTGGAACTTCTTCATTTGAACTTCGATTTGGATGATTCAAAATGTTTTAGAAGCTTCGTTTTGAGCTCTACGTTAAGGTCACTTAAAACCTTCAAAATTGCTAATAAATAAAAGAATTTATTATCATCAAAATATTATGTATGATTTACACCATTAACACTTTTGGTTACCAATCATTTAGAAGTTTTGAAACGTAGACCCTGAAATTGGTTCAAATGAAGAAGTTATGGCTAAAAGAAAATTAATGACGTTGAATAGAAGATGCCTTATTGGAATAGCTTAGAACTACATAGGGTATGATTTGCCATTTTCAAACCACAGGGTAGAGGTGTTCATTTTCCCTACGGTGACCTGCCTGAAAGTGACGATTGGCTACTGATCATTTAGAAGTTTTGAACTAACCATAACGTAGATCCCGAAATGAGGATTTCAAAACATATTGAATCATCCAAATCGGGGTTCAAACGAAGAAGCTATGGCTAAAAGAAAGTAATTATGTTGAATAGAAGAGGTCTCATTAGAATAATTTGGAACTACATGAGTATGATTTGCCATTTTCAAACCACAGGGTATGTGTGTTCATTTTCCCTACGGGGACTTGCCCCGAAAGTGGCGGGGAATCCACGTTCCCAACGAGGATGGGAAGGGTGATGGGATGAAAAATTCCCCGTTCTAGTTTTCGGGTTCCTCGATTAAATCCTCGAAAATAATATAAATATATAAAATATTTTAAAGTATTCTTATATTTAAGCTCAATCCCTACTAGCCCCACTCTTCTACTACTTTTATTAAGCCCAACTTTCCTACAAAATTTATGAAGCCCAACTCAATCTCTTAAAAAAATATAAAATAAAATAACAATATTAAACTTTTTATTATAAAATTTAAACGAGGAAAATTCCCCGCTAAATCCCCCGTTTCCCGTGATTTTTTCCCGTCCCCGACGTCTTTGAACGGGGAATTTACCGGGGACAAGGACGGGGAATACATTCCCTGTTCCCGCCCCGTGAACACTCCTACCACAAGGGGTGTTCATGCATTTGACAAAAACTACAGAGGTCTTATTTACATTTTACCTTTAAATTAATGTAAAATATACCCTGCAATTTATATTTTCTAATTTTATATACCCTTATGTTAATTAGAAGTTAAAACTAACTTTAGGTTTGGAAAAAAAAGAAAGAACACCTTCTTCCCATTATATATTATTTTTTCATCACCAACAGGACTACTCTATTTTATAGTTTCAATGGGAATGTAACGACCCGTTACCAATTAAGATAAAAAAAATGAAATTAATATTATTTTCTCAAATGATATTAATGAGGTTGGATTGATAACTTGGATGTGAACTATCTCGTTTTCTCGTAAGGGCATTTTGGTAATTTCTCAAATCTCAACAGTAAAATCACAAGTTTATTTCCATATTTTTAGATGATATTGATCGTCTCGTTATTACGGTTCCAACGCAACTGACGGATCATCATTCTGAGTCCCGGTGAATGAGTTATGATCGTTTTAATGCAGTGGCATTTTCGTAATTAAATTAATCCGGGATTAAACCCTAAAACCTTCTCCTCCTTCCTCCTTTTTCCGAAAATCAGCCTCCACTTCTCCATTTTTCTCCAATTTTCGCCTAAATGTAACCCATAGAAGTATTTTGGCCATAACTTCCTCATCCGGACTCCGATTTACGCAAGTAAGTAGTGCTTTCTGATCGGTTTTTCGTCCTTTTTCCATTGAGACTAATTTCACAGTAATTTAAAATCTGTAGAAAAAGTTATGGGGTAAAAACGAATTCGGCCCTATTAAGTTTTATCCAAATTTAATTGGTTTTCGATTGTTTCTTCAGTGTAGTAGGTGTATTTTTCGATTGAAAGCATTTGGTGAAAGATTGGTGGAGAATTGAGAAGTTCTTTTCAATTTAGGGTTCAAGGTTTTGGAACTCTTGGATAAAGAAAAGCGAAATCTTGAAATTGAAGAACCTAGGTGAGTAGAAATTAGTTAAGAACTAAATATTATCAGGCTTGTACTTTTCTTTTTCTTTATGAGTTAACCTCTGAAATTTTAAGCATGATATTGGGTGATTAAAGTATGATAAAGAGGTTTATGGGCTGTTTTAAAGAAGTTATAATTTGGATTCGATGTGTGTTTAAAATTGGTTTAAAGCATGCTATATTTTGCCTATCGATATCGATTTATTGAGAAACTGAAACTTCATATTCTCTATAATGTTTTTGGGTGTTTTAAGCATATTTTAGGGTGTTTTAAGGTGATATAAGTTGCTGGACATATATGCCTTATATGAAGGATTAGTGCCCACTAGGCCGGAAAATTTAACTTAGGTGGCTAGTATTTTTGACTGTTGGTTTCTGAATCGATTATAGTGTGAATCTATATGTGTAGGGGCTGTTCTGGGAGTGTAGTTAGAGCCGTTATGGCATTGAATTTTAGATAGAAAAATAGTAGATTTAAATTGTCCTGAAATAGGAGCGAAACTACACTAGTTTAGGCTAGTTTGCTTCTAGACTTGTAAAGTGTTGGGAGTTGTTGGAAGTGACCCAAGGATGTTTTATTGGGTGATTTTGGGACGTTTTAGAGTGGTTTAAAGGGGGATTTTCCAGAATTTAATTTCAAGGAATTTCCTGGCCTAGAATGAGTGATTTTCGAAAAATGTGAGTTTAGACTCTTATGAACATCATAGTAGTGATGTATAGGATCATATTACTTAAATACCTCGGGTAATATGGTAGTAGGTTAGCTTTAAGCAAAGGCCTTGCTTAAAGAAGAATATTTGCCGTTAAGGGAGATTATACGGTTGTGCACGACTTTATAGCACTTAACGGGGTAGGTTCATTCCATATGTACAATGGAAAAGAATATTTTAAAACTCAAAAGGATTTAAATATGTGAAAACAGTTTTTAAATGCCTTGTTGAGTATAGTCTCTCTTTGTTTGCGGACAAAGAGGAGATTAGAGGTATTAGTGAGGATCTTGAATCGAAAAGTTTTAAATTGAGAGAAGAATGTTTAAAACTGTTTCGAGGGTGTTTTCTTAAAATTTGCGGATTTAGAGACAGTTTGATTTTGATGAGTTAGATTCTGTGTGTTTGGGAGAAAGTGAATTTTCGGAAGTCGGTGAGGCCGATTATGGACTTAAAGTCTTAGAAAAGTCTCTCGTGGCATTATTTTATTTTTAACTCTTTCCTACTCATTGGGCGTAGCCTCATGATGCTACATTTTTTTTTTTTCAGGTAAATGAAAGAAGAAGCTTGGTGGTTGATGACGTTCGAGGCGAGTGGATTGGTTGGAATAGATTTACACGCCGGCGACCTTTTATTCTATTATTCTTAGATATTTTGGGTTGGGATTTGATTTTTAACAATGATGTTGTTTTACCATTTTTTTTATATGAACTGATTAGTTCATTTACTTTGAAATAAGAAAGTACATTGATTTTAATTTTTTTGAATAAAGATCGCGATCAATGTTTGAACAATTTTTTTCATTGAAATTTTAATGAAAATGAACTAAAGTTGTTTAATTTAAGCTTCCGCTGTTTTGATTTATGATTTCCATGTTTGGGAAAATTTCGGTCATTACGATTGGTATCGAGCCCTTATGGTTCCAAGACCGTAAATCTAAACCAACCGCCACTCCACGAACTCATCGGTACCAGGTTTCATTTTCTTTACTCTATGCCATTAATGAGAGTACTGAGATGCTTTAAGTCATTTAGATAAGATGTAACTACGATGCATTGTTGTTATATCTTATTTGTGTTTGTTTGAAATGTTTTTAATATACATCCACTTGCTACACGTAGACATGACAAGGGCCGTGAACGAGGCCAGGGTTTAGGAGGTAGGGGACGCAGTTGAGGCCGTGAAATTAATCCTGCTTATGAGAGCGATGCAGAGTCATCGAATGAGGTTAATTCTTATGTTATTCTAATTGAGAAAGATAACATAGCGTTTGAGGATCCTTTTGAGTTTGAGGTGCCATCAGTTTAGGTAGGTTCTCAAGTATCAACTGTTGCACAAGGAGTGCATGTGCCTCAAGTGAATGATGAAATGTAGAGGGCACTTGGAAAGACTGGGGGTCTGAATGAATAGGACCGATTTCATAGAGAATATAAGAAATACACAACAAATAAGTTTCTGTGGATTCATATGAAGCTTAAAAGTGAATTTTGAGAGTCTCTATGAAGTTGTGATTGAGTTTAACGGGAATAGTAAAAAAAATGTTTATGCAGTCATATCGATGCTACAGGCTAGACAACTTTTAGATGATGGAGCTTGAGCCTATTTGGCTAGTGTAGTTGATACCTCAGTAGAGGAAGTGACTTTGAGTTTAATGTTTGTAGCCAATGAGTTTTTTGATGTGTAATTAAATAAAGTATCAAGATTACTCCCAACCAGACAGATGGACTTCCAGATAAAGGTTATCCCTAATGTCGCCCCGTTATCAAAAACATATTTCATAGGATGGCCCTAGTCGAACTTAAGAAATTGGTAAACTCAGCTATATGAGTTGTTAGATTTGGGTTTTACTTACTTAAGTGTGTCACCTTAGGGTGCATCCGAGTTGTTTGTTAAACAGAAGGAATGAATGATGATGATATGTATAGATTATCGAGAACTCAATAATGTAACCATAAAGAATAAGTTTTTATTGTCGAGGAAAGATGATTTGAATGCAAACACTTGAGAGAAGTGATGACTATATTGAAAGATGGAGGCCTTTATACCAAGTTCAATAAATGTGAGTTCTCTTGAGAAAAGTTTCCTTCTTGGGGCATGTAGTATCTAATGAGTAAAGTTTGGTTGTTCCCCATAGAATAATAAGTAGTTAGTAGTGGGCCTCGACAAACTAATATTTCTGGATTCGTTTGTGATAGTTTTCATTGACGACATCCTAGTTTATTCAAGATCAAGGGAATAACATACTCAGCATTTGAGAGAATTTTTTTTTTTTCTGAATGAATGACTTTCCACCAAAATTAGTAATAGTGACTTTCCACCAAGTTGCATTTTTAGGACACGTGGTGTCATATGAGGGTATTTCGGTTGATCCCTCCAAGATAGAAGTAGTGAGTAGTTGGCCTCGACCAACTATTGTTGTAAGGATTCGAAGTTTCTTGGGTTTGATAGGCTACTATTGTAGATTTGTGCAAGAACTTGTAAGAATAACCTCACCAATAACCAAGCTTCCTATAAAAGGGAGAAGTATGATTGAGAAGCAAATTGTGAAAAGAGTTTCCAGGAACTCAAGAAGAGACTTGTATCTTGCACAAGTTCTTGTTACACTAGATGATTCTAGGGGGTTAGAATATCTAAAGTGATGTGTCAAAGAAATGATTGGGTTGTGTTGTAATACAACATGGAAGGGTGATCATCTAGCTTTGATACAATAAATGTAGCATGAAGAGTAGTATCCAACGCATGATATACAATTGACAATTGTGGTTCATGCTTGGAAGATTTGAAAACACTTCTTATATGAAGAACATATTTTTATCTTTATGGATCACAAGTCTCGAATATTTCTTCTTTTAGAATGAATTGAATAAGAGACATCGGAGGTGGTTGAAGCTTTTGAAAGATTATGATTGTGACATACTGTACCATCTGGAAAAAGTTAATATGGTGGCAAATGTTCATTCTTTTGCTATTAGAGCCTGTCAGTGTAGACTACAATTGAAAATGGAACGAGCTGAGATGACATCAATGACTCTGTAGATGATTTCTAGTTTGTCTAGATCAATGGTGGTGCATACTTAAAGACAATAGATCATTGATGCACAAAGGACATATAATAGTCTAGCTGGTTATTTTTCGGTTGTTGAGTGAGAGTTATCTTGGTACTACATCTTTTCCACAAATAATGTCTTACTGTATCGTGGACGGTTGTGTGTGCTTAAGAAAGTTAATTTGAAGAGAGAGTTGTTAGAAGAGAAACACAGTTCTATGTTTTTGTGCATCCAGGTTGCAATAAATGTATTAGGACTTGAAGATAGAATTATTGGTGGCTTGGTAGGAAAAATAATATTGTGTTTGATTGGTGGAAAATTGTTTGATTTGTCTCCAAGTCAAAGCTTTGAGAAGAAGTCCTCCTGGATATTGGACGCCTTTGGATGTTTTAGCGTGGAAATGGAAAGAGATCTCAATGGACTTTATTTATTTATTATATTTTTTTTATTACATATGGCTTTATGGGGGGGTAATAATGTGAATTTGGAGATTATGGATGGTTGACCAAATCATAGCGATTCCTTACAGGGAAGTCGAGTTATCCTATTAAAACTTGGGCTCAAATGTGACTCGTGGAAATAGTAAAGTTGCACGAAGTGCCACTGACAAATTTGTCAGATCGGGACAATAGATTTGTGTCAAATTTCGAGAAGAGTTTACCTAGTTTCTTGGGTACTAAGTTACTATTCAATACCGCTTTTCATCCTCAGACAGATGGTCAAAATGAGAGGGTAAATAAGATTTTAGAAAACATGTTTCGAGCTTATGTTTTAGAGTTTGGTGGTAACTGAGTTGCTAAGTTATATTTGGTAAAATTCACCTATAATATAAGTTATCAGGAAACTATTAAGATGATCTCATTTGAGGCGTTCTATGAAAAAAAAAAGCAAATCACCTTGTTATTGGGATGAGGTTAGAGAGAGAAAGCTATTGAGAACTGAGTTGTTATCGATAACTAACTAGTCAATCAAAGGCAGAATGAAAAACAATCTAAACAGATTTTGGGAAAAGAACATAAGAGTTTGAGAAACAAAACCGTTGATTTGCTTAAAGTTTTAGGGAGATTCCAAACACATGAAGAAGCAATTTAAGAACGTGAAGATGATATGAGGAGTTCTTATCATCATCTATATTCTAAGCAGTGAAACTTTTCGGGGACGAAAAGTCTTTTAAGGTGGTTAGTTTGTAACGACCCGTTACCAATTAAGATAAAAAAAATGAAATTAATATTATTTTCTCAAATGATATTAATGAGGTTGGATTGATAACTTGGATGTGAACTATCTCGTTTTCTCGTAAGGGCATTTTGGTAATTTCTCAAATCTCAACAGTAAAATCACAAGTTTATTTCCATATTTTTAGATGATATTGATCGTCTCGTTATTACGGTTCCAACGCAACTGACGGATCATCATTCCGAGTCCTTGAATGAGTTATGATCGTTTTAATGCAGTGGCATTTTCGTAATTAAATTAATCCGGGATTAAACCCTAAAACCTTCTCCTCCTTCCTCCTTTTTCCGAAAATCAGCCTCCACTTCTCCATTTTTCTCCAATTTTCGCCTAAATGTAACCCATAGAAGTATTTTGGCCATAACTTCCTCATCCGGACTCCGATTTACGCAAGTAAGTAGTGCTTTCTGATCGGTTTTTCGTCCTTTTTCCATTGAGACTAATTTCACAGTAATTTAAAATCTGTAGAAAAAGTTATGGGGTAAAAACGAATTCGGCCCTATTAAGTTTTATCCAAATTTAATTGGTTTTCGATTGTTTCTTCGTCGTAGTAGGTGTATTTTTCGATTGAAAGCATTTGGTGAAAGATTGGTGGAGAATTGAGAAGTTCTTTTCAATTTAGGGTTCAAGGTTTTGGAACTCTTGGATAAAGAAAAGCGAAATCTTGAAATTGAAGAACCTAAGGTGAGTAGAAATTAGTTAAGAACTAAATATTATCAAGCTTGTACTTTTCTTTTTCTTTATGAGTTAACCTCTGAAATTTTAAGCATGATATTGGGTGATTAAAGTATGATAAAGAGGTTTATGGGCTGTTTTAAAGAAGTTATAATTTGGATTCGATGTGTGTTTAAAATTGGTTTAAAGCATGCTATATTTTGCCTATCGATATCGATTTATTGAGAAACTGAAACTTCATATTCTCTATAATGTTTTTGGGTGTTTTAAGCATATTTTAGGGTGTTTTAAGGTGATATAAGTTGCTGGACATATATGCCTTATATGAAGGATTAGTGCCCACTAGGCCGGAAAATTTAACTTAGGTGGCTAGTATTTTTGACTGTTGGTTTCTGAATCGATTATAGTGTGAATCTATATGTGTAGGGGCTGTTCTGGGAGTGTAGTTAGAGCCGTTATGGCATTGAATTTTAGATAGAAAAATAGTAGATTTAAATTGTCCGAAATAGGAGCGAAACTACACTAGTTTAGGCTAGTTTCGCTTCTAGACTTGTAAAGTGTTGGGAGTTGTTGGAAGTGACCCAAGGATGTTTTATTGGGTGATTTTGGGACGTTTTAGAGTGGTTTAAAGGGGGATTTTCCAGAATTTAATTTCAAGGAATTTCTGGCCTAGAATGAGTGATTTTCGAAAAATGTGAGTTTAGACTCTTATGAACATCATAGTAGTGATGTATAGGATCATATTACTTAAATACCTCGGGTAATATGGTAGTAGGTTCGCTTTAAGCAAAGGCCTTGCTTAAAGAAGAATATTTGCCGTTAAGGGAGATTATACCGGTTGTGCCGACTTTATAGCACTTAACTGGGTAGGTTCATTCCATATGTACAATGGAAAAGAATATTTTAAAACTCAAAAGGATTTAAATATGTGAAAACAGTTTTTAAATGCCTTGTTGAGTATAGTCTCTCTTTGTTTGCGGACAAAGAGGAGATTAGAAGGTATTAGTGAGGATCTTGAATCGAAAAGTTTTAAATTGAGAGAAGAATGTTTAAAACTGTTTTAGGGTGTTTTCTTAAAATTTGCGGATTTAGAGACAGTTTGATTTTGATGAGTTAGATTCTGTGTGTTTGGGAGAAAGTGAATTTTCGAAGTCAGGTGAGGCCGATTATGGACTTAAAGTCTTAGAAAAGTCTCTCGTGGCATTATTTTATTTTTAACTCTTTCCTACTCATTGGGCGTAGCCTCATGATGCTACATTTTTTTTTTGTGTAAATGAAAGAAGAAGCTTGGTGGTTGATGACGTTCGAGGCGAGTGGATTGGTTGGAATAGATTTACACGCCGGCGACCTTTTATTCTATTATTCTTAGATATTTTGGGTTGGGATTTGATTTTTAACAATGATGTTGTTTTACCATTTTTTTTTTATATGAACTGATTAGTTCATTTACTTTGAAATAAGAAAGTACATTGATTTTAATTTTTTTGAATAAAGATCGCGATCAATGTTTGAACAATTTTTTCATTGAAATTTTAATGAAAATGAACTAAAGTTGTTTAATTTAAGCTTCCGCTGTTTTGATTTATGATTTCCATGTTTGGGAAAATTTCGGGCTGTTACAGGGAATGACGAATGTATTTCCAACAAAAAAAAAAGAAAAGAAAATATAATTATAATTAAGCAAACTAAATCATAAGCATATCTAAAATGAAAGATTAGTTACATCATTGATCTAAAACACTACATATTTTTCTCCAACTGCAAAATTCCATTTTGAATCTCCCAATACAACTTCATTTCTCAATTTAAATCCGTTAACATCTGATTTGCCATTCCCATCGAAACTACATAATAGAGTAGTCATGTTGGTGATGAAAGAACAATAATACGAAGAATGTGTTTTTTTTCTTTTCAAGCCTAAGGTTAGTTTCAATCCTTAATTAATATAATGGTATATACAATTATAAAATATAAAGGTATAGGGGTACATTTCATCATTAATTTAATGTAGGGGTATATTTTATAATAACTTAAAAGTATAGAGTATGTTTTTCATTTTACCTAAAATGTAAAAGATAATGATATATTCATAGGAACAACTCAGCTAGCTAAAATTAATCGAATATCTACTTAGTATTTTTATAGTTTAAAAAGAATTTTTACATATAATTAAATAGTAATTAAAAAAAATACTATCTAAAAACACTCTAAAACACGTTCTTTTTTAACAAACAAAATACAAATTATTGTATATAAATAGAAAATAGATTTCCCCATTTTTTGGAAATAAAACAATTCATCTCTAAATTACTCATTCCTTTACCTTCGAGAAAATGCTAGCCCTCACGCTTGTGTTCAAAAGGTTTCTATTTGTTCTAAAAGTTTCACGAATGTCCCACGATTCAAATCCAAACACAATCTCTTTATCATTTTATTTTCTTTATAAGGTTTCAATTTGTTCAAAAGGTGGCTACAATTTTTTATTTTTTTTAGATTCCACAACTTTTCGAATTGATATTTTTAAAATTAGTAAAAGTTTTTGATAATTTTTTAAAAAATGACATTTTTCTTTCATTAAATTTAATGAATGTTCATTTTTATTAATTTTCTTCTCTTGTATTATTAAATGATCAATATTATTATTACATTTTGTGTTTTCTAATTGGAATTCATCTTAATATTTTTTTAAAAAATTTAGTTAGATTTTATAATTTTGAAACTTTTATTAATAACCACGAAAGTTTTCATTATTTTAATGAAGTGCTATTTCTGAAAATTCTGGAATCTTTTTCATTTTTTTTTAATAATTTTAAAAAATAAAAAGTTTCTTAATTTTTAAAAATCATATTTTGTTCTAACCATCATTAAATAAAGAACTGTTTTTATCATTGTAAAAAATTTATTGTATACATTTTTTATTTCTTTTCTTTTACTAAAAAAAATGAGTACATTTTATGAGTGGGATTTGTATATTTCAAACAAGTAAAACCGGTAGATTTCACGAATATAAAAGTGAACCCTATAAATTGATAAATTTTATTTTTCAAATGAGGTAGGTAAACTAAGTTTTCAAATTAATAAACTTAATAATAATATCGTTAAACATCAAATCACAACTTGTTACAATCTTCTAATAATGTTATTAAACAATGAAAATATTAATACATTTGAGGATTAAATTAATAACACTAAATTAATTATATTATATATTATTAAAAAAATTGATATTAAATCAAAATGTAATGGGGAGACTCGAACTTTTAATTTTATGGAGTTTAACCTAACATCATTTTTTTTCAAGTAATAATAAATACGATTTTTATTTTATAACTTCAAGATATTATCGACTTAAACCTGAAACTTTAATTCTCATCCATTTTAATTTCATTATGTTCATTTCCTTTCTATCAATTTATCAAATTTTTAAACAAATCTGATATTTTTGTAATAAATTAATTAGAAAATAAGAGTTTTTTTTTTTTTTTTTTTTCTTAATGGAAGAGAAATAAAAGAAAAAAATAGTTGCAGAAGACACTTCCGCAACGAAAAAAACCACGAATTCCCAGTGACCATAGGTTCAGTTTTCTTTCTTTCTTATCTGACTAAAAAAAAAATTCATGACTTAAGCCATCATCATCTTCTTCTTCCTTCATTTTCTTCTGCTTTTTTATAATGCACCCTCTTCTTATTTCCTTAAAACCATCACTATGTCTTTCTTCTTTTCCTTCTTCTTCTACTTCTTCTTTCCTCTTTAATTTCAGACCCAATAAACCCTTTCACTTTCTCAAGCCATGTTCTTGTTCTTCTCTCAAACAATCCAAAAAACAGCAGACCCTTCAAAAATCTACCCCTCAAACTAATAAATGGTTATTCAGTTCTAAAAATGATGATGATGATGATGAAACTAATAAAGATGGAAGAGAAAATGATGCTTCTTTGGAGAGTGATACTGCTTTAAAAGGAACCCTTTTGGCTGGATTGTTGCTTGTTGGTGTTATTGGTGGATTTTCTTTTGCTGGCTATGTATATAGGGATCCAATTAATACTTTCTTGAATCAGTTTTCCACCTTTATTGATGGTAATTTTCTCACTCTTTCTTTCAATTGAGTTTTTTTTGCATCTGGGTGATTGAGATTTTTCTGGAATTTTGATTTCTTGGAGTGTTGTTTTATGTGAATTAGTGATTGATCCCATTTTGGGTTTGCTGATCTCTGTTTGAATTGCTCCCAATTGAGTCTAAATGTTTGTTTATTTCTTTAATTTTTGTTCCCAACTTATGTTTTTTAGATGGGCAGATTTTTGTCGGTAACGTTTTAAAAAATATTTGTAAATATAACATTTTTTCTAAAAACAAGTTAATCAGTAATTGACGATGATAAATGACTGGTTGATTGTGATAAGTGAAATTGATTTACATGTCAATCACAGTGATATTTTGCTACATTTGTGGTACTTTTTTTTTTTAATATCATTTTTGGCTGTCACCATTTGCTCATTGATAAATGACTGGTTCATTCTTCAATGTTATTTGATTTTTTTTTAACTCTGATGATTCAGAATGCCTGGAAATTCTTAATGGTATTTATGGCATTTTGTTAAACTGAAATGCTGAAATTTATCTTGAAAAAGAAAGAAGTGAAGAATTTGGTGAAGTACAAATGAAGTTTGGGAAGAGTATTATTTATTAGTTTCTTATTTGTATTTATGGATCATTGTATGTTATGTAGATGTAGCATCTAAGGCTATCTAACCTATAAGTTTCTTATGATATTCAATTTCTATGCTTACTTCTTTTAGACACGATGTTAGCATATCCAATCAATGTGCCATATTAATGGAGAAGGGTTTGATGGGTTTACCCAACTAACACCGGCTAACGGATTCACTGCTTGTTAGTGGTTAAACATTACCACCCGGATCCTCTTTGTTCTCTGTGCAGCAATTTTACCAAATTGAGATTTCACAAAGATGTCCTGTGAAAACTTGGTGTTTTCTGAATATTAGAGTCTAACTAATAGTTTTCATGTTCATTACAACTGTAATCTAGTTGAGTAGCTTTTGATCGTCTGTCTTTGTTTACAGCTATATTCTTTCTAATCCTTGCCCCAATCTTTCTTAGAATGATTAGTCTAGAAGATCAATGTTCTTCTTCAAAGTGAAATCGGGTTTGAAATTACAATAAATGTAATTTCTTTAATTGAGCTCTTTTTTCCCCTTAACTACATAGCATCATAAACAAAGAAAAAAAGCATATGTTGAAGAGGTGAAGATCTGTCCATTTCTTTCCCCGAAGAATCTCAGTCGTGAAATTAATAATTTTGAGCTTTTGATTTACAGGATATGGTCCATCTGGTTATGCCTTATTTGTTGCAGTGTATGCAGGATTGGAGGTACACATGTACTTTTTCTTTAGTATATCATATGATGCAGACATTTAATAGTTGTATTTTTATTATACTGTCTCTCATAGATAAATGGTTTTGCACACTAGTTTTGATTGTAAAACCGGGAAGATTAAGGAACGGGAAACATTAAGGAATTTTTCTTTTGATGTTTAAAGTCTTTACTTATTCAACAAAAGGACTTTATAGCATATCAACATTCTATTCTTGCTAAGGTGCACTGAAAGTATGAATATTTTTGCCATGTGCCAATTACTAACTACTAAGCACATTTTGGTTGACCATGTGGAATTTGAAGAGCTTTTGTCATAGTGCCTATTTATTATTTATTTGAACTGTGTTCCAACTATCCATTTTCAATTCTTCGGTATAACATTTTTCCTCCTAGATCCTTGCAATTCCAGCAATTCCATTAACAATGTCGGCTGGACTACTCTTTGGCTCTGTAACAGGGACAATCATAGTTTCCATCAGTGGAACGGTGAGTCTGTTTTAGTGTATATAAAATAAACAGCTGTTTTGACGAATGCTTGCTAAGTTGTTTCTAATGTTCTCCATTGATTTCAGTTGGCTGCTAGTATTGCCTTTCTGATTGCCCGGTATTTTGCTCGTGAGCGTATTCTTAAGCTCGTAGAAGGAAACAAGAAATTTATTGCCATAGATAAAGCAATTGGAGAGAATGGTTTCAAAGTAGTTACACTCCTTCGGTTGAGCCCTTTGCTTCCGTTCTCTCTGGGAAATTATTTATATGGACTGACATCTGTTCAGTTCGTTCCTTATGTATTGGGAAGGTTAGTTTTTACTTCCTTTATGGAAATATTCTATGTTTGGATGTTATGTTAATTTTCTTTATTATTTGATCATTCGTTACTTTCATAGATTGCCATCAATTGTCTTTGATGTAATTCTGCATGCTTTATCAATTCTGAATCATACTGACTTTTTCTTTGGGTTAAAAAATTTTGTATTTCTAATTCTATCCCTCTTTTAATTGTTATATATATGTGTGTGTGACTGTGTGTTTACATTAATAAAATAATGTCATTTTTGTTTTTTGAACATACTCATGTTTTCTCCTCGTCCAGTCGTGTACATAATGCTACAATCTGTTTAAACTTCAAAACTTCCTGTGAAATATAAACTGATTTACTAACTCGAATGCAGCTGGTTGGGGATGCTTCCAGGTACTTGGGCTTATGTTAGTGCTGGTGCATTTGGCCGAGCAATCATTGTAAGTTTTTCCACCCCGAGCTTTTCCCACTTAGGGAAGTACATCATATATTTTTCAAGGTGACATTTTACCTTGTTGTAACTCATAAGTAGCCTGTGCTCCCTTGAACATGCTTGGGTTCGCACATGATATGCATTTTCATGCTCAGTTTTTTGTTAAATATGGCGTGTGATCCAGATTCTAAGTTGGTTTTCCCCGATTTCTTATAGATGGTTTCCAACTTTCATCTGATTGCCCTTTTTCTCATTGTTATTTCACTTGGGATATTTCAGCAAGAAGAATCCGCAGTTGGTTTGGTCGGAGGAAATGGTCAGCTTTTGACGCTGGGACTAGGATTGTTGGCTACAGCAGTTGCTGCTGCCTATGTTACAAGATTAGCCAAGGTAAATATGTCTTTATTATTTATAGTTGCTTCTTTTGTATTACTTTTCATTTCAGCCTTAATAGCCACCAAACGTGCTCAGAAAAGTGGCCGAGTAACCCCTATTGTCATTTTCATCCATTTTTGGCTTCCTAAAGTCATGATTCTTCTTGCTATTTTGCCTTGACAAGCCATCTTCCCCTTTTGTATTTCGACAAATACAGATTTTTTAGCATATTTTGGAAGTGCTTTCATAGTTAAATTTAGGGGTGAAGGCGGGCAAAACCGACACTTTATTTTTTATAAGTGAATTGAACAGATCGACAGCCCTTGAAAACCAAACTAAACCGACCAAAACAGTAAAAAAAAAAGATACCAAAATTGAGCCAACTGCTCTCGAGATGTGGGACTCCATTAGACTTCTTATCTCTCTTTGGTGTATCTGATCTAATTCTTTTTGTAATTACCACTTTGTTTCTATTCTAACCTCCTTGGCTTCACTTATCAAAGAGAGTTTGTGAATAATCGAACGCTTAGCTCAAGTGTTTACAGCCAGAGCATCTCTTCCTTTTCACCTCGCCTCGAGGGCCTACGGGTCCAAAGGCTTTACTAAAATACCCTTTTGGAGGAGAATGATGTATTGTTAGTGAGGCATCGATGGTTAGATTCCATTACACAAAACCAAACCGACCAACCATAGGTGTAAAAACTGAAGCGACTGACCAAGTTCAGTCCTTTCGAATTTAACATGCACAGATTTCTAAAGCAGCCATGGCCCTGCTGTTATTTACTATTCCTTGTGCTCCCAAAAGTTCAATCTCATTTGTTTAAGCTTCTATGTCAAAAGAATTTGATTGCATTTTTTTGTGTGTTGGTTTAAATATTGCAGGATGCTGTAAAAGATATTGAATAGACACACCCCCTTTCCTTGGCCTTCTCTTGCCTCAAAATGTAGTTAATTTTGTATATTTGGCAAATGCACTGTATATCTCTCTTTTATTAAGATAGAATAATCAATTATGAATCCAATCCATTTAATCTGTAATTCTGTTCTAATTCATATATTCTTCTTTTTATTCTTTACTCTTTCTAATTGTTTTGGATTGTTATTTTTTCTCTCACTTAAATTAATAATTTATTACACATTATTTAAATAGATGAAATTAATTTAGTTTTTATTTTTTTAAGGAGTAGATATTATTTTTTGCATTGAAGTTTTATTCTACACTCTTTTTAGATAACATCTATGGAGTATTCTCGATAATATTTTTATTTTTAATATTCACTATCTAACATTGATAATAAAGGATAGTTTCCTTTTAACATCAATTTTCAGAAATTTTTCATGCTAATATATTGGAGAATGTATAGTCAATTTTCATATTATTTATCTCATATTTTAAAAAATATATATAATTTATACCAATTTCACAATCATTTAAAAATGAAAAGATAAATAATTGCATTTAGGTTTAAAACCTATTTGTCAGTGTTGAAAAATAGTTATAAAGGTATCGGGCCTGAAACAGAATGTTAGGCAAAAATTGAAGATTAAAATGGAATTCTTACAAGTTCATAGACCCAGATGGGAATACGTGTAAAAGTTTGATTAAGTTTGTTAAGCATGTATTTGGGTTGATCAGTTAAATTTGGGTTAGTGTAAAATATGTTTAAATTGAATAAAAAAATTGGTTTGTTAAGAATGATAAGATTAGATACCTCATCATTTGGATTGTAAAATCGGGAAACAAACTAGAGTTGTGTTGTAACCGAAACTCCATATCTAAAACCGTGAGCCAAACAATCCCAAATCTAAATTGTATTCAGCTTAAATTATATATTTAATCCATAAGTATTAACTTGGTTCATACATTGAAAGTTACATTTTAATCTATAAACTTTGGTTCAATTTAATTGATGATCCTTGTAGTTATAAATGATTGGTGTTAATCTCCATAGAAAAAAAAATATATTTAAGATAATTTTATGAGTGGAAATATAAAAGAATCCAATTTAAATCTCTAAATGTTGATCCACAAAATTATATAAAACACAAATATTATTATAGGAATAATTGGTAAAATTTCATTGCAAAAAAAAGGGGGGTAAAATTTAGCATAAGTAATTCAGCTTGAAAGATCAACCAAAAAATTTCGAATCTAAAAATCGATATGATGAAAGAAAAAATCGATTCCATTTTTGACGATCAGTACATTTCTAGGGTTTCAATTTCCTATCCATTTTCGTTCTTCAATCCAAGCCAAAATCGACGGCAGCAATGGCGGCGAAGAATTGAATCAACAAACACACAATTTCAAGACTTACGATTCTGTGATCGAGATGAATCGATATGCAACGAAGATAATCCAACAGTGGAAGGACTTTGAAGCTGATCTAGCTGTTTCTTACCACGACGAAGCAGGTATTCAATGTACACGAAGTTTTTCCGATCGATTTGCTTCGCGTTTTGACGAAACTCAGATTGAACAACCGATTCTATCTTTCGTCGATCTTCTTCTGTTGATTTAGAACGAGCTGCTCGGAGAAATTGTCTGTAGAGACTAAGAACTTGCTTTTGCATCCCTGAAAGCTTCGAAACGCCCATTGCATCTTCTTCTTCTGCGTTTGCTTTCTCTGATTGTGAGTATTCTTTTTAGCGTTATATAACAAGAGCAACAACTAGTTGTGTTATTTTTCTAAATAATGTAATTTTCAAAATAGATTCTTAAAAATTATGTAACGGTGAGCCAAATGAGGTTTAGATTAGTCGTGTATTCTCTCGATTAAATTAGATGTTTGAATCTTTTTTTATTCATGTTTTGTTTTTTTCAAATGACAAATTAGTCTAAAAATCTCATTAGAAAGCAATATTTTATATTAAATTGAATGATGTATATGAAAATGATAGGCTTCATATAATCTAGTTGAATAATCACTTAACTAATCGGTTTATAATTAAAAAATCTATATGTCAGGGCCCTACCATTTATTTATTTATAAAATATATGAATTAAATCGTTGTAAAATGAAGATCAAAACACATGAACGAAAATATATATTTTTTTTTATACGTAAAGTGTGTAAGGGGAGGGTAGACTTCAAATTGTCATCCTTAATAAGATAGTTTTGCCACTTATTAACGCAATTTACACACCAATATGTATGTTTTCTTTAAACTCAATAATAAAATAAGTGTCCGTTAGGAATAATTTTTGAAAGTATTTTTAATTTTAAATACAAAATTTTTTTTTGATAACCGTTGAAATAACACTTTTTAAAACTATCTTATAAGGGCTCTAAATCCAGTTAACTTGAACATATACCATGATAGATTATACATCAATACTCTCTCCTATAAGGTTAAACTTTTACTTTTGAGGTAACATCTTCAAAAAAAAAAAAAAAAAAAAAAATATATATATATATATATATATATATATAAACTCTAAGGGGGCGTTTGGAGTGCGCGAATCGGAATTGAATGCTTGAGAATTAGATGTCTGAGAATAAGTAGTGTAGAATAAAATGGATGGGAATTTCATGCCTGTGTTTGGAGTGTGCTGAAATGAGATTCAAATGCTTTAGAATATGATGCCTGTGTTTGGAGTGTGCTGAAATTTGGTTTATGGGAATATGATTATTGTTTTTGTAGGAAGGAATATGATTTGTTATTTTATTTAATTATTATATAAAATTTAATTAAAAAATTGAAAAAATTAATTAATAATATTAAATTAAATTAAAATTATCAACTATATTTATTTATAAGTTTGAATTTTTTAATTTCCTTTTAAATATTATTTCATTAAATAAAATAAAATAAAATTGATGAAACATATAGGAATTAATTGCTTACTATCATGTATTGTTATATAAATTAGTTGATATTAATTGTCGGTAAAAAATAAATGATTGTCGTCATTAAATATTTAGGGTTTAATAATAAAACAAATTTATTAATTTAAGAAAAGTGAAAAGGTGTTATTTAAAAAAAGTGTAAACTACAAATAAAACCTCTGTGGTTTTTTTCAAATGAATAAATACCCCCCATGGTTTGAAAATGGCAAATCACACCCTTGTGGTTCCAAATTTTTTCAATCAGACCCCCCCCTTCAATGTCATTAATTTTATTTTAATCATAACTTCTTCGTTTGGACTCTGATTTAGATGATTCAAGATGTTTTGGAATCCTCATTTTGGTCTCTACGCTACGGTCACTTCAAAACTTCTAAATCATCAATAACCAAAAGAGTTAACGGTGTCAATCATACCTAGTATTTTGATGTTAATAAACTCTTTTATTTATTAATCATTTCAAAGTTTTGAAGTGACTATTATATAAATCCTGAAATTAGGATTCCAAAACATGTTGAATCACCCAAATTGGAGTTCAAACGAAGAAGTTATGGCTAAAAGAAGATTATTGACATTGAAGGGGAGGGGTTTGATTGAAAAAATTTGGAACCACATGAGTGTGATTTACCATTTTCAAACCACAGAGGGTGTTCATGCATTTGAAAAAAACCATAAGGGTCTCATTTGCATTTTACCCTTAAAAAAATGTTGTATTTGGAATTAAGCTTGAAAAAGTACTATAGAGTAAAATTTATCTAAATTACTTAGTGTATTATTTTGAACATATTTTTTTTTAATTTAATTATGTATAATATATTGAGTTTCTTTAAAAAAGTATTCTTGATTTAAAAAATATGTATATTTTTTTAATTAAAAAATATTTTTAATTTTATCTTGTTCACTATAACCTACTAAAATACTCCTAATATTTATTTTTTTCTATTAGAAATACCAAATAGCATAAAATTAGAGAGGGTTTAATTAAATGTCAATGACAAATGCCAATGTCAAAGCTAATGCCAATATTAAATAAATGGGAGATTTGGATGAGAATTGAATGCCAATGTCAATGGTAATAGAGGTTGAACCAAACAATGGAATGGGTATTAAAAACCCATTTTCATGGCCAATTTCCGCACTCCAAACGCCCCTAAATGTTAAAAAGAATTAGTGCTTTTTTAAAAGCCCAAGTAGGCCCATTGGACGGACCATAACCCAAACCCATATAATTGAAAAGCCCTAAAATGAAATTTGGACATTATAAATCTCTCGCTCTCTCTACACTCTTTGCCACTATCAAATTCCTCTCTCTTCTATAAATTCTTTAAAAACCTCATCTTCCTTAGATTCAGTTCATATCCTCTTTCCCTTCTTAACGACCCTCCTTTCATCCAAACCCTAGCTCTGATTTTTCTTCACAAATTCTTTCTTAGGGTTTTGGATAATACTTTCTCATCGCCATGGCCGAGGAAGTTATTACAGATACTGTATCAGCGAGCCCTGAGCCGTTAGATCACAAACGAAAACTTGCAGATTTGGATCATGAAACCTCCGAAAAAAGCCCTAATGGCAAGAATGAGGAGTCTGTTGTTGCTGAAAACTCTGATGTTGTTGTTTCTGATGAATCGGAGGCTAAACGACCTCGAGTGGATGAAACGCCCGATGGAATTGGTACACTTTTCTTTTCTTTATGATTTTTTAGCTTTTTCTGTAATGTAGTGTTTTGAATCGATGTTTTAGGGCTGATTCTGGAATGGAAATTGGTTATTCTGTCGATTGTGAGCTTCTCTATACGTTTCTTGATTTTTTTTGAAATCTTTTGTTTGTAAGTGGAAAATGCTGACTGATTTTTCTTGCGCATTGTTTTGTTTCTTCTGATTGAAGACAAGAAAGTTCAGGTTTTTTTATTTTTTAACTTTAGTTGTGGCATCTGTGTATGATTTTACTTTGTGATTTTTATAATTGAAAAGGCACAGCTTTGTTCTTGGATAATTTCATGGTAATTATGCGTTGTTAGTTTTATTATGTGTAATGTAATGTAACTAAGATTTGGATTATGGTTCATTTAAATTTGATTTCTCGCTTGCTTTCATTTCAGCATCTCACCACCCTTCTAATTCAATCAATATTTCATGGCAGTCATTAGTACTTATTTTTTCAGCTGTTAAACTTCTTAATATTTTCATTCTTCTTCAGCTAGTGAGAATGGGCATCAAGGAAATGAGGTAGAGGAGCCTGTCAAGGAGGCAGAACAACCTTCTGAAGAGGACACAGAACAGCCTGCATCCTTGGAGGCTCCTGAAACAGAGAGCACTGAACAACCTGCATCCATGGAGGTTCCTGAAACAGATAATACTGAACAACCTGTATCCATGGAGGCTCCTGAAACAGAGAATACTGAACGACTTGCATCTGTGGAGGTTCCTGAAACACAGAATACTGAACTGCCCACTGTGAAACTTCACGAGGCAAGTGATGCCCAAGATTCTGCTGCTGAAACTTCTCTAGAGGACAAACCTAAAGAACCCTCCAAGGAGGAAAGTCAGCAACCTGAGATGGATGCTCAGCCTCAACAAGAGGATGTGTCTATAGACAACTCCTATGCTGAGCTTAATTTACCATCACATGGGACCGAAACGACGACACAGAGAATTGAGGTTCCTAATAGTAAGGTGTGTGAGAACCTGTGAGATAAATAATTTGGATTGGAATTGATGTTTAAGCTTGACATGCCATTTTCATTTTTTTATAAACAATAATTCCCTCTAATTGCCTTTAGTCACTGCTTTTTTTTGTCAGCTATTCGCAAGGGTAATTTTAATTATCAAGTATTTAATCATTGGTTCAATGCAATGCATGTCTACAGACACTCATCAATTGAGATTGAAAAACTTTTGCCTTAAGATTGTCTATGACATACTTGACCCATGGTACTGCAGGTAGGGGTTCTCATTGGAAAGGCTGGTGATACTATTCGGTTCCTACAGTACAACTCTGGTGCTAAAATTCAAATTATGAGGGATGCTGATACTGATCCTGGTCGTTTAACTAGACCTGTAGAAATAATTGGCAGTTTGGAAAATATAAAGAAGGCTGAAGAGTTAATCAATGCTGTGATTGCTGAGGTGTTTATTTTACAAATTAGTTGATTTTCCTGCCTTGATTTTTCTGTTATTTCCCTTAAAGAAATTTACTATGATCTTTCATCTAATTCGAGTTTATCTTATGTCAGTATGTCTGTTGTTTTGCTGACATGTAATTTTTGTTTCTCTTAATTTTATTTTCCTCTAGGCTGATGCTGGGGGATCCCCATCCCTTATAGCCAGAGGCCTTTCTTCATCGCATGCTGTAGCTACTGCTGAACAGATTCAGATACAAGTTCCAAACGAGAAGGTTGGAATTCATACATGTGTGGATAGATTATCAACTCATTATTATCTATGACTTACCTAGAATTTCTATACCTAGGTTGGTTTAATTATAGGAAGAGGCGGGGAGACCATCAAAAGTCTGCAGACCAGGTCTGGTGCACGTATTCAGGTAGTTGGTATTGTATGTCTATCTTTATGGTGGCGTATGTCTATTGATTTAGGGGATCTTAATAAATAGCATTTTATGAATGGATATTTTCAAAAATAATAAATGTTTTATAAATTTCAAGAATAGCATTTTTTTCCTTCATGGCTCAAAGAAAGCGTGAAAGCTAACTGATGAAGGATGGATATACAATTAGTTAAGTTTTTATTTTAAATTACTAGTAAATAGTTTGTTAATTAGTTTCTTAGGATGTAGTAGCAAAGCTTAATTACGTCCGAAGAAACTAATTATCAAGCTATTAACTAGTAATTTTAAATTATAAAAAACTAAATACATATCCATCGTACATCACCAACCCACACGCCTTTGAAAGCCATTTTTGAAAATTTTCCAAACATTTGCTATTTTTTGAAAATATCCATTCATAAAGTTCCATCTAGTGGCTCTTTGATTTATCTGGTTAATGTTAACTTTGTGTCTGACTTCCATTTGTTTCCATTTAGTTGATACCCCAAATTACTAGTAAATAGTTTGTTAATTAGTTTCTTAGGATGTAGTAGCAAAGCTTAATTACGTCCTAAGAAACTAATTATCAAACTATTAACTAGTAATTTTAAATTACAAAACTCCACTAAATATATATTCATCCTATATCACCAGCCCACACGCCTTTATCAAAACATTCTCTATTTTTGAAAATATCCATTCATAAAGTGCCATCTAGTGGCTCTTTGATTTATTTGGTTAATGTTAGCTTTGTATCTGACTTCCATTTGTTTCCATTTAGTTGATACCCCAAAATCTTCCAGAAGGAGATGAATCCAAGGAAAGGACTATTAGGGTAACGGGTGATAAGAGGCAGATTGACACTGCTACAGATATGATAAAGGAAGTAATGAATCAGGTATATTTTTGTGTAGGCCTATTTTTCCAAATATTTCTTTGACTTATTTTACATGTTTATATTATTAATCACTACATTGAAGTTTGGACCGTAAATGCTTTGAGCATGTTTATATCCTCGAAAGTTCGATGGGATGTGCATCTTTTTTTTTAATCATCAGCTTATTCTGTCTTATGCATTAGGTTACTGTCCATAATTCACCTTTTTAGAATCATGCCTTCATCTTCTGTGTGTATAATATTTTTTTTGTACATCATTTCCAGTGGTAATTAACTTATATTCTGATCGATGATATCTTATAATTGTTTTTAGTAGACTTCTTTTTGTTTAAGCTTATGCCTTTTCATCAGTATCTCTGAACACAAGAGATCAAGGTCTTGTGCGTAACAGTGTCTAAGATTATTCTACAGGTTAATCTGTTCAGAATCAGAGAAGCTAAACAATAGCGTGTGTAATGCTAGGTGATATGGTTCTAGCTGTGGAGTGTTATTATTTTTTTACCTGGTGTTTTTGATCAATTAGTACTAGATTGTTTTCAATCGCTGATTGAGTTATATGAATGAGTTTATCAATCACTGCTATGAAAAACAGTATGAGGATTTTGTTTAGTATGATTTTTGTGTTTGGGTTTGAGGGGATCACTTCAATGGTGATTCTAATAGTGTGAAATCAATGAATGATCTATGCAAAGACCACATAAATGTTCTAGGAAGATCATATACTGAATCCAAGATGCCGGTTGCCATAATTTATCTATCATTAAGGTGTCAAATTCGAATTGGTTGGCTTTAAAACTGCAGATTTCAATAATGCCTTTTCCATGGGGTCGACATTGCTCTCTTGGTGTAGCAATAGACAACTACTATTCACTCCCATCCACTGAAGAGAGGTATCAGGCATTAAATCTCGCGATTGCAGGATGTTAATAGTTGGTAAGATTGCTTCAAGATTTCAAAGTAAAAATAATAATTGAGTGAGAATGTATTGCATTAACCTTAGTGCTCATTAGTGGACCCATGTTCTATGCTTGAGATGTGTGTTGGAAGGAAGTATGATACCTTATTTGTGTATGGACCAATAGTATTCACCGTTGATGCTATGTCATGCCATGGAGATTTGGTGCATGTCACCACCTTAACTTTTCAATAGCAACATAATCGCTATTAACTAATTACAATCGATATATCAATGTAATCTTATGCTGATATGTTCCTTTTTACCTAAATGATCTGTCTGATGTGACAGTGTAATTCCCAGCATGTTGGTACTTCAGACTGAAGAGTTAAGATTTAGTTTTGAAGTTGATTCTGACAGCTGGTATCCAATCCAGTTAAGAGAGATTATCTATTTGGTGAACAGAAAGATGTTTTTGTGAGATGCCTGTGTCTAAACTTAGTGCTTTCTTGGGTGCATACATTTCATCATTTTCATACATATTATCAACTAATCATCTTCTTTGTTAATTTGTTTTATGTTTCACCTTATGAATGATGATTGTTTGTTTTCTGTTTAATAGATGATCTTTCTGTTTCCAACTTTAGAATCCATGTTTATCCAGATGCTTCCTGTTCTACATTCATGAAAGCATTGGCAGCTAGATTACTCTCATATTGTAGGTCAAAAGGATTCAGTTTGTCTGGAGTTTGCTGTTGTAAATGTTTTTTTAGCACATGATGGTTGTGATGATCTTGTCTTTTCTTGATTTTGATCTTCTTAATATGATTTGTGTAAGTTGAAGTCTTCTGTTTCTACATCTAAATGGTAACTTGGTCCGTTTTACTTTTGTTATGTTCAAGTAATCATCTTTCTAAATTTATGAAACAAATTTGATGGCAGGGCTCCCAACCAATGTCTTGAATGAGAGATTTTCAATCATCAAGTCTAGCTGTTAATTTTCTTCATTTATTTCCCAGTACATGCATTTAATTGAATCTGAAAAACATTTTTTTACCTTTGTTTGCTTACTTTTCTCCTTGTTTTTCTATCATTGGAATAGAATGTGAGGCCTTCACACTCCAGTGGCTTTAACCAACAGGGTTACCGGCCTCGTGGGCCAGGTGGTCCAAATCAATGGGGTCAACGGGGTCCTCATCCTTCACATCAAGCAGCGTATGATTACCCACACAGAGGACCATATCCATCACATAATGCCCAATATCAGCACTCTGGATATGGAAACTATTCTCAACAAATGGGGCCCAGAAGCAGTTACAACTCTGGCTGGGAGCAAAGGCCGCCCCCTAGCATGCAGGGGCCACCACCAAGTTCTGGGGGTTATGATTACTATGGTGGACGAAGCCATTATGCTGAGGCTCCACCTTCCCATTATTCTGGTGCCGTACCTCCACATGCTCCTGGCCCTTCTCCGGCTCCAGCTCTTGGTCCTCCACAAACTCAATCCAGTTATAATTATGGTCAGCCTCAAAGCCAAGGATATGGGCATGGTGCTCCTTATTCTCAGGCACCTCCTCATCAGAGCTATGGTCATGGATATGAGCAGAAATACGATCATCATGCTCCATCACAGAATCCCTATGGTGGACATGGAAATTCTCAGCAAGTTTACCCTCAGGCTGCTGCTCAACAGGTTTACCCGGGACAACAGTATGATAAACAGCCATCATATGGTGCACCATCTCAAGGACCACCTCCCCAGTCCTATAGTGCTCCTAGGGTTCAAGATCCTTATCAAGCATCTGGCCCAGCTTCATATGGACAGAATATGCAACCTCAACAACAGACATATCCATACCAATCTGGCGGGACTACCCAGCAATACCCTCCCTATAACACTGCTCCCGGGGCAGACGGTTATAATCAGCCACCAACTGCTGTTTCTGGTGCCGGGAGTTATCCACAGCAGGGTGCCCAGGCAGCTTATGGTCAACCAAGTGCACAGCAGCCATCTGCATATGCTCAAGCAGCTCCTGCTGCTGTCGGGTATGGGCAGTACCCAACCTCTCAACCGGGTTATCCGGAGCAGGCAGCTGCTAACTCTACTGGATATGCATACCAAGCTCCTCAAGATCCTGCTTATAGTGGTAACAGTGCAACTGCAGCTGCCTATAGTGCACAACCCAGTGGACAGACTGGTTATTCTCAGCAGACCGCAACTCAGCCGAGCTATGATCAGTCAATTCCACAATCGGGTGGTGGCTATGGAACTGCACCCTCGACTGCTCCTGTTGGTTATGGGAAGAGTGTGTCACCGCAGCCCGGATACGCACAGTACGATACTACTCAAGTTTATGGGGCAACTCGTTGAAAATTTTGACTAGGTTAGTTTTGTTGGCCGTGTATTAGTTGGTAATAGTGTAGCTCTATTTACTGTTATTGAACTTCTTATCCTCTCTTTAAGAGTATATTGCCTGTATTTGGTCATACCTTGCCGGTTATTAATGCATGAATGGTACATTATTGTCATTGCACTTCATCATTGGCAGATTATTTTGATCAAATCATTTTCACTCGCAATTGATGATTAGGCATATAATCTCATATTTTCTCAAAGCGTGTTTGATTTCCAGGTGTGATTGAGTTTTTATTTTTTTGACTAAGGGTTTGGTTGAGTTTGTGTACATGTAGAGGAAGAGTTTGTTAAGGTCTAATGATGAGGCGAATATGAGTTTATTGGATTGACGGTTATTTTCTTAAAATCATTTAAGTTTTATCCAATAAAAAGTCTGTTGACTGTTGAAGTTTCCTTTTTACTAGATACTAGTTTCATTAATCAACTTAATTTGATTGCGTATGACAGAATTATGTTTTAATTAATTACTTATAACAAAAATAATCTACAAGGTTTTCAAGAGTATGGTGATCTTTTGCAAATCAGATCATAAGCAGCCTGCACAAAGCTCCTCCCTCCAGCTTCGTCTCGAGGTAACTTTAATAGACTTGCAACTTTTGAGAATCCAGCATGTTGTCTTGCATATGAAGAGCCCCCATCATCCCTTGGTTCCCTTGCACTTTTCTGTTTAAAAAGAGTAGGTTTCGACAACGCCCATTGCATTGCCCAAATCGCCATCGGCCTCATGTAGGAAAGAGATCTATACCTGTCCTCAACGTTCCATCCTTCTGGGTTCTGAAATGAATAGCTGAAAACCAAAAACCAGTTCACTTAGATTAGATCACATCAAGTTTCAAACAATTTAAAGAATCACCAAGTGTTCGTTTTATAACGATTTTGGTTGTTGCTTCGTGTTGTTGGTGAACTTTGAAAAACAAATCAAAATCGTTATCAAATGGGATTAATCAACAAATAATTATACGAACCCGAGACCTTCTTGAGCCCAAGCTGCATCATGAATACCTTTTGCAGTTTGAAACCCGGTTTCAACCATTCCTTCTTGAATCATGGAGGCAGCAACTCCATAAGTAACTCCAGCCCATATCTCCTTTGGTTGCATTGCTGATGTATCAACTCTTCCATCTGGGAACATCCCATTCACTGCCCCACGTGTTCCTCCCTTCACTTTCAACACATTGTAATTGTAAATCTTCTCTAGTGCACTCTTCACCTTCTCTTCGTCAGTAATTGGAGATAGACCACATGCTCTTGCATACCTGTCATTTGTCAATGTCATGTAAATATAAAAGAATGAAATTAGGCACATGCGTATTCTAAGTTTGTCACGTGTCCTATCCATTACTACGTGACGTATTCTACAAATCACACCCTCGAGTTAGAATTTTATGGTTTTAGTGGAATTGGAACACGTGGAAGATTAAGAATTAACACGTGTCCCAATTTTTTTGTTAAAACTCACTAGCAGAGGGTGTGTGTGATTACTTATATGTTTGATTAAGTAAATGTAAAACACGTACGGAAATTTAGGAGGGATGAGACAAGTATTTTCCGATGTAAAATGCGAGGAAAGTGAAACTAACCATTGTCCAGCCAATTGATCAGCTTGAATAGATGAACTCCAAGGACCATCACTATCATCATAATTGAAGTAAGATCCATTCCACAACTTTCCATAAACATCTCTAGCCTTTTGATACTTAACCCAAAAGTAATTTTCAGCTTCTTCATCATCAACTTCACAAGCCAATGCTGAAGCAGCTTGAAGAGCAGCCACCCAGAGCCCACCACAATAAGCACTTACTCCTTTAACAGACCAAGCATCATAAGTTTGATCAGGAAATCCTTCATTCTCAATCATCCCATCTTTATCTTTATCAAATTGATCCATATATGCAATTGCTACGTAAACCGAAGGCCAAACCGATCTCGCAAAATCTTTGTCTCCAGTTGCAATTACATCTCTATAAATTTGAAGAACAAATTTTGAACACAAATCTTTCCAATCATTAGAATTGAAGAGATTGTAAGCATTAAGTTCGAACCACGGATCGTTAAACCCGATATCGTGAGGAACAGCACCGAGAACTTTTCTCGGAACGAATTTTCCATCACTCATGATCTTTGATTTTCTTGGATCATGAATCATTACTGCAGCTGCAAAATCTCTCTGAATGCTTAGTTCAAGTTTGGGAAAAAGCATTAGAATTGCGAACGACGAATAGAAATGAACGTCGTAAGTGTTCCACATTAGGTATTGGTTTCCTTCAACACAGAGTAATTGGCCAATGTTTTCTTGGCCAGGAGGAAGAAATCTGGTTCCAAATGCAGCATTCGAAGCTCCATCAATGGAGATTTTATCGAAAATCATTGCCATTCTTTCGAGAATTTCGAGAGCGACGTCGGTTTTGTGGTCATTGTTTGAAGCCTCATTGAGCTTCAATGGTGGCTTTTCGAGGATGGATTGTTTATCTCCAATTGCTGATAGATTTTGCAGTGGACGTAAGCCGTCTGAAAGATATAAGAAATTTTTATTTCTTCATAAAAATAATTTGAAAAGTAAGAAAAACTAAAAACTTGAACCAAATATAATATTTAGATTAGATATGGTTTAGGTTGAAATATAGTTTTTTTAAGATTTTATTTTTATTTTTAATTTATATTTGAATTAATTACACCAATAACCAATTTAATTCACTCAATTTCAGTTTTAATGGTTGTTTCATATTAATATCATATTTACCCATAAAACACCATTTATGGTGGCGATTTTGGTGGATTCCGATTTCATTGTTTACCTTATTACTCTTTTATCTCTCCTAATAACTATATCTCATTAATTGCATATCATTTAATTAAGGAAAATTTATCAGGGTATGTTTCATCATTTCACAATGTAATTTAATTTTTCTGCTGGTGGTTTTGGGTAGTTTTGATATATATATATATATATATATATATATAAAAGATTGTGTTTTTTTTGAAATAAACAACATTAATTTGTCCAATACTGAAATTAACCCTTTATATTTTAACTTTTAATACAATCTCTTGAGGTTTTACAACGTTCGAATATAATTTTAGAAAATTTTACTAGACGGCAGAATTTGATGCATTATTTTAAAATGTATCATTGCCTAAAACTATTAATAAGTATAACACTGTTAATCAATGTATAGTAATTATGTGAATTGATGATTCACTTATTGTAAAAATATGACGGTCACTAATTGATCGGCTCAAAATTTATTATATTTATAAATATTTTTAAACCATGATATTTTTATAAATATTACCTAAAATTTTAGTAGATTTGCAACAACCCCTATAAGTTTTATCATTACAATATAAATTAATTAGGTATTATGCTGTGTTACTAACTAAAATATGCAATATTAAATCGAGCCCCACTTTTTTTTTTTGTAATAATAAAGATCTTAATTTGAATTCATTAAAACTTTAATGATTAAAAATATTTTTTTTAATACATAGAGAAGAGAGAATGTGGAGGGTCTTCTAGTCTACTCTTGATTATGAATACTAGAATTTTATCGCTCGAGTAATGTGTTTTTAATCACAAACCTACCCTCTTGTTTACAAATAAGAGCTAATTAGAAACGAAATCAAAATTTAGAGACCAAACTATGTTTTGATAACTTTTTTAATCAATCTAAAATTGTTTTCTACTTTGACAAAAATTTAAATAATCATGTATAAAATAGTTAAGAGTGCAACCTTAAAGAAATTCTACGGGCATAATTATCAAGACCAATTAAAAAAATAAAGAAATTAGGACTTTTTTTTCTTTATATTTTGTTTTCAAGGTTGTTGTCAATTCAATGGAAAAAAAAAAAATTAGAAGATTGAAAATGTACCTGTCCAAATTGTCCCACCAGCGTTGAGAAAGTAAAGCTCATTGAAAAGAGTGATTGGATACCTAGAAAACAACCTCCATTTCCTCAAAATTTACCAAATTAAGTTGAATATATATATATATATCTCCGTCTCCATAATATTAAACAAAACTTGGAAAATGTGATTCTCTACCTATAAATGATTGGATTTATATTTTCAATATATAAGAAAATAATAATTATATAGATCTGATAATTTATGAATAGATAGTCACATAATAACAATCTCATCTAATAATTTCTCATTAACTCACCATTCAGGAAGTCTTTTATCTTCAAGAATTGGTCTTTGCCATGCTTCAATCTGGGATTCCCAATTTGCATGCTCTATTTTCAAATCATAGACCCAAAAATCCATTCATTAAAAATCTATATACACTACTCATTTTAGTGATAGCTCAATTAGAAATCACATCCATATTCAAATTCTCTTGCTTCCTTTTATACTTTTTATAAGGTCTTAATAATTAAAAAAAGAAGAATTTAGAATCATGGTAAGAATAATACCGAAGATAGCATCACGTGCGATAGTTGCAGATGCGTCTCCGAGGCTACCATAGAATCTAGTATAACGCCTGCAATATAAAAGTTCGTTTTAATTTTAATTTTGCAATCTTGTATAAATTTTAACGTGTAAAATAATATTACATTATAAGAGGATTATAAAAAAAATACACCATAAATAAATCAAGTGACCTGTGGTAAGTTCTTTCATTGAATTTAACTTCAGGGCAGTCCCATGCCAATGAGAATGTGACCGTACGGACAGAGGAAGAAGGAATAATAACAGTGGCTGCAATGCCTGCTCCAATGCAAGACCCTTCTTTTGAAGGTATATTCATTCCACTACTATCAAGCTTGTCAAAAGTGCCATTCTGCAACACCCGAACAAACTCGTTTGGTAACGTTTTCGTTTCTCGTTCTCGTTTTCTCATTTAAGTAACTGTTCTCTTTTTTCAAAATTAAAATTGACAAACAATGTTTTAATAAGATTTAACTAAAATAAAAATATTAAAGAGAAATTTTTAAAAGGAAAGAAAAGAGACATTTTGAATTTCTTGCCAAATGTGTTTTGCAGAAATGCCCTGGGAATCACCAGATATTACAAAACGAGGACAGATTGAGATATGAACTTCCTCTGTTTCCTCTGCTGCTAGTGCATATGTAACTTCTGGACGTCCATTTGCTGTTCTGTTTACACATTTCATTTTTATTCCTTGAAAAAAAATTGTAATTTTTCATAATCATTTAATAACGATTTTGATTTTAGTTTTCTGTTTCTCAAAAATTAAAATCACAAAAACTTTGTTTTGTACATCATTTTCTAAATCTTAGTCATATTTCAAAAAATAATTTTTGTTTTTGAAATTCGGCTAAGATTTTAAAAGATTTTTTTTTTAAAAACAGAAAACAAGAAATAAAATCGTTATCAAACGAGTAAAGAGTTGATTAAAAAAATTACTAACTTGTGGTGTAAAAGGACTCCACCAACCCCATCCTTTTTCCTGCTCATAAAAGTTCAACTTTTAAATGTCTATCATTAACACTCAAAATGAGATCATAATATCCTACAGGAGAATCTTTCCTTAAAATTTAAGATCCGTTTGGAATAACTTATCTAATTATATTTTTACACTTTTATAACCTCTTAAAAATTATTTCAAACGGGAACTTAGACATTTTTTCATTATTTTTTGTGTTCCATATAGATCACATTTTGAATAAATGTCATGTCGCATTTTTTAATGTATACATCATATAGTTAGACGCAGCATCGCTAAAAGAGATATTTTACAAATAATTGAACCATGTGAATATGAATATTCGGTTTTAGACTATAGGAGGTGTAGTTCCAGCTACGTAACGTAGCGGTGTAATTTGTAATCATTCCCTTGATTTTTTATTTGATTTTTTTAAAAAAAAATATGGATTTGATTCTAATTAAGAAAATATTTATCAGGTAAATGCTTTAACATAACATGTCCTTACTCCATCTTTGAGTTGAAGTGATGGCCAGTGAATCCTGAGTTCCCACCCACTGAATTCTGAAAAAAAAAAAAACACAGCTCTAAGAATCATGAAAGAAACGAGAAATCTCGAGAAACGAGAACGTTACCAAATGATCTTAAAAACACTTACAGCCCAAGTAAAGAGCAAGGTAACTTCTGCAGAAGTATTTCCTTCATTAGATAACTGCATTATAAAGCAACAAACAACCATTTTCTTAATATCCTTAAAACAATTGATAATGGTTAAATGAGTTCTAATTTAACCCCAATGGGAAGACCTTATATGTGAAAACTGAGACTGGGAAACTGCTCTCCTTGTAATTGTGAGGGATAAATGGTGAAAATTGACGACAAACTATTCGGAGATCCGGGTCGGGTTCGCCTAGTTCGAAAAAATAAGTTGATTTTAAAATTAAAATTCGCAAAAAAGTGTGTATGATTCAAAAGTTGGTTATTATATCAATGGTACCTTCATAGACTGTCCAAGCTCTGGGAAACAAAGCATGGTATGTAGATTTCTCTCCACTCAAATTCCAATCCCATGTTTCTATGCCAATGTTATTGCCTTCTCTGATAAAAGTTCAAAAGCCAATCAAGTGGTGAAAATATAGTAGTAAAATATTTCAATACTATTGGTCAGAAGAAGTTTCTCCTAACTTTTCTACGTGTCCTATTTTTATTGGATTAAATATATTAGGCAATAATAGATACATGAGTGTCATAAGACATGTAGAAAAGTCAACTGGTCAATACTGAACTATTTTACGACATAGTTTTGGTCTTTAAAATTTACCTTTACTTTTTATTTGGTCCTTTAGTTAAAAGTTTTTTTTACCTCTCAAATTTTAATACATTTCAAAGACTCATTTTATTACGAATATAAATTTTGTATTTTAGTCTAGATGTTATGAACAATTAAAAAAAAAATGACATTTTAAGAATTGATATTTTCAAAAATAGCAAAAAATTTGAAATTTAAAAAAAAATATTTCTTAAACTAAGATCCACCAATCTCAATCCGAGATTGTTGGAAACTTAGAAAAATGTCATTTTTTTTATTTCAAAATATTTGTTATTTTTGAAATCATCTATGAGAATTTTCCATATAAATTTTTTTATTTTATTCAACGAATCTGTTAGGAACATACCGAAATAATACTGATTATATTAAATAAAAACAAGGAAAAAAAGAGAAGATAATTTCAAATATTTCAAGGAACTTGGATGCCTTTCTCTTGAGGAATACTTAAAAACCAAAATGACCATCTAATAGCCTAATCAAAATATCGGTAGCTAGCTCTCACTATTTATAACCAAACTCCCCTAACAAACTACTATCCAATTACAATTATACCCCGATCTATCTAATAGATATTCCTAACAGAATAATAACTCATATTTTAATTATAATGAAACTGGTTATATGGGAGATTGAAATTGTAAATTGGTTGAGAAATGCTTTACTATATGAAGGTGACTTACTTCGATTTTTCTGGTTTGGCAGAGCATAGTACACTTGAAAACTTTTTGCCATTTGGGCGTGAAACAAATACCTATTGGAAGACGAAAAAAAAAAAGAAAAAAATTAATGGAAAAAAAAAAATTAAATTGCAATTTTGAGTTAAATAAAAATGAACCGACTGAAAATTGATTTGCTAAAATTGGGAAATCTTCAGTTGGTCCATAGAACATTTGAAAACGTTGAAACTCTCCTCTGTAACTTCTTCCAATACTTCCTGCACTGTAAAATAAAATTGTTCATTTTCTTTCAAATATCATAAACAGTAAAAAAAAAAAAAAGATAAAAAATTGAAGGAAGAAGATTCTTACCCAATGCCACCTAATGAAATACCATGGTGAGATGAGATGGGCTGATTTGAATAGAAATCAAACAATGGAAACTGAACCAGAGAAAGAAGCCGTTAATCGTAATATTAATCGGTTCAATCTCAAAACCAATTGACAATTAGATAAACTGTCAATGATATATTCATCTTTTCAAAAAAAAAAAAAAAATTTTACTTATTAAACCAAAAACTACTAGTATTGAACATTGATACAATTAAAGAAGTTTATGGTTTAATTTGGAACAATTAAAAATTAAGAGTTTAAATTAATACAACCTCTTAAATTTAGAATTTTTATTGATTTTTTGTTCTCAAAATTAAAATAAATTTTAGAAAATAAAAAATTGATTATGCGACAAATGGCTTATAGGGTAGATTTTTTTAGGGTTAATTACTCATTAGTAGGTAGTTAATTTTGTTTAGCAAATAAAATGTAAATAACAAGTAATGGAGAGATTGTAAAATAATAATAATAAAAAGAAAAAAAAAAAGAAAGAGAGATGTTTAAAATTGAGCCATTACTTTTCCTTTTGCTACTTGTTCCTTGCCATAGCGCCACATGCGGAAGCCCAACGCACGCTTCAAACCCAAATATCAATAATATGAGAATTTAAGAAAGAAGAAATTCTGCCCGTCTGTTTTATTATATTTTGGTTAATATATATATATATATATATATAAATTTGATTGTCTTAAATTTCTAATTTAATTTCTCACATTTTAATTAGGTTCAATTCTGATACTTAAATTAAAGCATTCTAAGCCCCCGTTTGGTTCGTTGTAATATAAGATACCTCTATTAATCTAATACCTGAAATCTGATAAGGGAATATAGAAAACAAACAAATCAAATTACAAACAATGGAATTTGATGTCCTTATAAGAGAATCTTAGATTACAGCAAACTAAAAAGGGGCTAAGTGTTAACACGAGCATAATTTAAATGGTTAAGCATTTACTCCCATAAAGTCGAAGGTTTGAGTCTCCCCTTAAAAAAACATTCTAAATTAAAATATATTTTAAACTTATATATAATTTTTAATACTATTTTATAAAAAGGGGACATCATATTCAAATATATCCATATAATTAAAAAGGATAGAGTACTAAACCTAACCGCTTGAGACCTCCACTTCAACCAAGCCAATAATGTACTTTAACCTAAAAATATTACCATGTGCCAAAGGTCGTGGAGTGTCATAGAAAACTCCTCAGGATATTTTCCAGTAAAGTCAAGCTTGCGTTTCCATGTCAATGGTGGAGGTTTTCCTACATCAACCTGTATTTTAATTTAATTTAATGGATAAGTATACGCAATTTTATACGTTAATGATTTGATTCATAATTTTCATCGTTTTTCAACCATTGCTACTAGATCGGATTTCGATCTTTGAGACACCATCCGTTTCAAAGTTTCTCAATAGAGCTCTTTTATCTAATTTTTTTTTTGTAATTATGATTACTTTTCGAGTAATGCTAACTGGAAGAATTTTTTGTAATCCTTTTAACTTTATCGAGTGTCTACTCATCACTTTTTTCTTCTTTTTTTTTTCTTTTAATTATTCTCCATTTTCGTAAAAAAATCATTTTTTATAAAATAAAAAATAAAAAAGTTATTATAGCTAACCTTGTTTGAAGAAATTTCCTCTTCTCCTTCTTTGTAGCCATTAATCTCCATCTTCTAATTATCCTAGAAAGAGAGAAATTAAAATTAAAATGGAAAAGTGAGAATTTTGTAGGGAAACAAACAGAAAGTAAAGCTTAACAACACTTAAATTAAAAGTTATAAGTTAACAATGTATAAAAATAAAAAGAGCAGATTAAGTTACTATAAATCATCACCTGAAAGAAAGAAAGAAAAAAACTCTTTTGTTGGAAGAAAGAGAAAGAACAAAACAGAGGGTAGAGAGCTTCTAATAGAGGAGAGAAAAAACTATTATTTATAATCTATATTAATAGTTAGTTAATAAAATTATTAAGTTATGTTTGGAAAACTTTTTTTTTCAAATAGTATTTGGCTTTTGTTTGAAAACAGTATTTTTTAGAACTAATTTGGAGTGGCTTGAAAATGTCAAACAAAATATTATATAATACTTATACAAATATCATTTTTTTTAAATACTATAAATCTAGCTATTTATTTTAATAAATTTATAAATATAATAACTCTTGAATGTGTCAGTTAGCGATTAATATTGATTTATAAAATTTTAAAACAAGTTAATCATTAATTAACTATGATATATGATAATCACTCCATGATATAATCATTCTAATCGATTTACATATTTCAACAATTGATTTAAAAGAATTGCTACCCATATGACACATTTTGAAGGAGCTATTTTTAATAATAGAAAATGTTTTGAAATTTGTTTAGGGTTTTGAGGAAAAAAAAAGGTACTTTTTTTTAATATTAAAAAAGTATTCTTTTTATGAACAGTTTCAAATAGATTCTTTGTTTTTTATTAGGTGGAATATGATTTGAGGCATTTGATTAATTTAAACCTTTTTGAATGAATAAGAATGGAATTCAAATGAAAAATTATAAAATGAAAAAGAGAGATTTCTTTATTATGTTTTATTACAAAATTTGAAATCAAAATTACGATGAAAATAACTACTATTGATATTGTCTATGGATCAATAAAATGGAGATTAAAAAAAATAAAATGAAATGAAAAACTAGTAGAATTTATAAGATAGAGAATGGGATCCATGTGATTTGAATGTAATAGAATGTAGGGTTCATAATAAATCACGTGGACAAATTTTTTTTTTATTTAAGTTTGTATTTGAGTTATATATTTTTTTTAATCTTTCACTGTAAGCATGGTTCCAGATTTTTTTTTTTTTTCCATTTAATTATGGAATGACCTTCTTAAAAAATTGGGGAGTACTTCTCAAATTTTAGTGGAGGAGTCTACTGATTGATTCTATTATATTATTCATGATTAAAATCATGAAAATGAAAAAATGAAAATAAAAAATTCATTACCTTTATCCTTAAGTAAAGGTGGCATCAATGTTTAAATTATGTTTGAAGAAATGGAGGTAGGTGAGTAATATCCTCAATCATAAGGACCAATAATTAAACTAGATAATGTCGGTTGGGTATTATTCTTTTCCCAACAAACTCATAAAGTTTTAATTTCTTTCAAATTTTATGGTAAGATAAGAGCCAAAGCATTTACCCATTTTCGTTTCCATTTGTCAATTGTCATAATATAATAAGAAAAATAAACCGGGGTAGGACTTAGGACTAGGAGACTTTTTTTTGTAACATATGGTAATTTTTATACAATTAATTGTTAAAAATAAATTGAAAAATATTTATCAAAATCATATGACTCTTGAAAAGTTGGCATCCTTGTCTTGCTGTGTGGAAATTTGTATTTTATCTACTCTCTTCATTTTTTTTCTCATAATCCATGAATATCATTTTTTTTAAAATCCACCATTTATATCATTCTACAAACTACTCATTACATTTTTTTCCTATATTTGACGAATATACTCTTTCTTTCTTCTCATCTTTTATCTTTCTCGTTTTTTTCATAAACAATGTTCTACGTTTTTTGTTCTTTTTTTTATCCATTTTGTCTCTCCAAAATCTTAGATCTTGCGAATCTTGAAGATTTTGTTAAAAGATAATGTTTTTTCTTTTTAGTTTTTCTGAACTTTTTTTCACTTTCTCCTAAATTTCAAGATTTAGGTTCTTTGCTATATATTATAATATTCACAATGTATTATCTCCTTAAGTTTCAAGATTTAGGTCCTTTTTAGTTTTTCGTAATGTATTATCTGCAATATATGTTGTTATATATATATATATATATATATATATATATATATATATATATATATATTGAAGGAACTATTTACTAAATATGCGGAATTTCTTTAGTAAATTAATTAACGATTAATTACGGATCCGTTAATAACATGCAATTGTGATCAAACCGTAATATAAATATAAGGTTTTTCGAAAAAACTTACATTGTAGATTTATGGAGAATCGGTTGGGGTTTCCTTTACAGCATCAATCCACTTCACCAAGCCTTCTATGCTATATCCCGATCACAAACCAACCCGACTTGTGGGAATCGAAACCGGAAGAACAAAAAAATAAGAAGAAAAATTCTTCTTATTTTTCTATGCCAAAATCGGCAATTGGGGAGACTAAAAGAGAGAATTTTTGATCAATATCAAGTGTAAAATATGAGCACCCAATGGTCATATTTATAAGAAAAATAAGAGTTTGTTTCCTAATCAAATTAGAACTCTTATTTCATTTAATTTAAATAATCAAAATTATTTAAAAAATAAAAATAAAAAAAATAAAAAAATTAAGATAAAATGGCGTCAGGCCATTTAAATGAAGCAAAATCAATTTGCTTTTTAAATAAAAAGTCAAATGGCGTGACCAGATAACATTTTATCTTATCCCTTTTTTTTTTTTTTATTATTATTATTATTCTAATGATATTATCTCTTATGTAATTATAATTAGAAATATAATATTTTCTAATTAAATACATATTTCCAAAAATCCTTTAATTAATTAACATTGAATCAAATTCATTTAATTAATTATTTTTGGGCAAAATACTTATTTGTTTCGTAAAACAAATTTAATTATCTCCTTTTATTATTAAATTAAATAAACTCATTATTTAATTAATAATATTAATTAATAGTTAAATAAACTCATTATTTAAACAATTAATAATATTAATATTAATTTCCATTTAAATAAACCTTTTATTTAAACAATTAATATTTCCCTTTATTTAAGTAATTTAATTACTTAAATATAATTCTTTCTTCCTAGTTAAATTAATAACTTGGTTAGTTACAATGATATATGGGCTAGCATAGGGACCTGATGGACCTATAGATCATGGGCTCCAATAATTATTGATTTATTAATTAAACTCATTAATTAATTAATCATAATTATTAACTTAGGGTAATTCCACTATAAACCCTAAGTTGAACTCCCCTCACTATAGATGGGTTATGTCCATTTGTTATTAAGTTTGTTTTGACATATCCTTCACGTGGTAATCTCATAATTACAACTGGGTCAAAATTACCGTTTTACCCTTGTAATTATCTCTTTTATCCTTGTCTACCCGATGATTCTCTAATGAACATTTTTCTATAGTTTTCAAGTATAGAACGATCCTTCTCGGTCCAGTGAGAAGGTGAGGCCTCATGTTCAAGTACCGAATCATTACAACAAAGGAGATACCTAAAGTTCCTAAGTTAGAATAGTGTCGCACTAACACTTTCATTTGTTTTAGGAAAGTTATGAATGCCATCTTGTATAGAAATGTTCCCAAGCACCAATTTAGTCATTTCCCCAAAACGGGAGTTTATCGAGTGTATCAACAGATCACCCTCAACTATGTGAATCAAAGGAAAAGACTTCATTAATGTGAGTTCACAACATACTCAAGGATTGAGACGTATCAATCTTAATAACGTAAATTTGATATTATAAATCATTTCCTATCAACGGTGTTATTTAGGAATCGATTTATTATCCTGGTCCATCTTATATAAACTCATTATATATGATGTTTCCACTTGCATCTACATCATGCTAATGATTTGGATCAAATCGATGAACAACATCAACAGTGTTACCAGAATAAGGTTTCCTAACCGTATTCGTTTCTTGTAGACTATTTGAGTTACTATCTTGGACTAGATCCACTTTATATCTCATAGTAGTCAAGATTACAGAATTAGTAACTCTGGAATTTTCTATTAATGTTTGAATATTTAACGAATATCAACATATAATAAATTGCACAAAATTCACTAAAATAATACTTTTATTTATTCATAAAATATTCTATTACAAATTACGAATTCTAGGGCATAAATCCCAACATATATATATATATTTTACAATATACGTAAAGTACATAAGTGTTGAAAGGATGAATGAATTATTAATAATGTGGGCATCCATCTCAAAACCAATTGGTAATGAGAGGAGTGACCAGGGACGGATCTACAATAGGACCAGGGGGGCACGTGCCCCCCCTCGATTTGTAGATAAATTAAAATTATATATATATATATTATTAATTGATCAAATATTATAATGAATTATAAAGTTCCCAAAATGTTGCGTTGGTTCAGTGGCTGACATCCAACTTTCCACACATGGCACTCGAGTTCGATTCTCAGCACTCCTTGTTTCGATTAATTTTTAATGTTTAAGTTATGTCATTCTTTAGATTTATTTTTAATTTTTAATTTTAATATATTATAAATATCATTTTCAATAAAAAAAATCTATCTATTTTATTTATAAATAATTATTAATATGAATGTGATTTTTTAACATGAAAAACTAAGTATTTTATAATTTACTTAACTTAATTTTCACCAAATTAAATACAAATGATGAATATATAGATTTTATTTTGTAGTTATTAATATTATAATAAATTATTATATATTTGCATGTATTGCGTATTAGGAAGTGTTTTTACTTCGGTTTATGACGGTTTTAAAAAAAATTGACACTGAGCCGATTAAAAAGAAAAAAAATATTGCAATTGAAAATGAACCTATCGAATCGGTTTTGAACACATAGGCGGTTTAAGATATTGATTTTTATAAGTTTTAATTAGTTCCGATTCAGTTTCTATCGATTTGATGATTTTTATAAGCTGCAACTTTAGTGTGTGCCCCCTCTGAAGTCAAATCATGAATCTCTCACTGGGAGTGACCCTTAGACTTCGATGTGGGATCCTTAACATGGATACCCTCTTTCATTATAGCTATTTTTTTAAATATATAGTTCTATAATATACGTAATATACATAACTGTCTGTTTTTTCCAGTCCTCTCTGTTGTTTACTTAATGTAATATACACAATATACGAAAATGATGAGAGGTTGATGTACACATCTCTTCTTTTATATTCTGTTTTTTTTTATTATCTGTTCATTATGTAATATATCTACACGTCATATACATTAGCTGGCATTTTTTTTATTTTTTTTATCTGCCAACATTCTTGTTAATTTCAAGAAAAACTTCCTATATTATTTCTCTTTCTATTTTTGAATTTAATTTTTCTTCTTTCTATTTAAACTTCTCACATCCTTCATAACTATTTTTTTTTTAATTTAATTCTCATTTTTTTTAGAACACCAAACTGTCACTTTTTTATCCGTTTTTAGTACATCATTTCCAAATATTATAGTTTATATAGTACATTTTGTACATTATTTATATTTTTATCTTTGTAATGTATCGAACATATTTTTTTCTCATTTTTTTAAGAACACTAAAATGTCACCTTTTTCTTCGTTTTTAGTACATCATTTCCAGATTTTATAATACAATGGTACATTTTGTACATTTTTATATTTTTTAAATTTGTAATGTAATGCATATTTTTTTCCATGATTTCCTTTTTTTTATACTAGACTATACCGTTGCGCGTATTTTTATTTTATATTATGCTATTTATTATTTTTTAATTATTCATAAATGATAAAAAGTTATTTATTTATGATGATTATTCATACCATTTACACATAAATTTAATTTAATTATTTTATGTATTAATTATGAATGCCAGGTTAAAAAATTTAATCTTTTATAACTTAAAAATTTTGTATGACATAATTTTTAATTGTTATGAATATTGTTGGTTATTAGGTTCACAACTTAATAATATAATTTGATAAATCCATGAACATGATGTGTATAAATCACAAATAAAAATTGATGTGTATAGATCACAAATAAAAACGGGTAGACATATTTGTCAATTAAAAAATAAATAATTAAATAACTTATAAATTTATAAAGAAAAAAAACAACCAAAACATAAATTAGTGGAATAAAGTGAGGCATTCTAACGAATTTGCTTAAGAATGAGAAAATGGCATTTCATGTAATAATAAAAAAATTAACGCAAGTAATTTTATACTTTTCCAAATAACTGGTGCATACAAATTATTATTTTTGTATTTAAATTATGAAAAAGGAAAGAGAGAATTAAATATTTTAAAAAGGAATTTATAGTTATTACTAAATGTCTACAATCGACCATAGTTGTATAGTAAATATTTTATTTATGAACATAATTATTACACTTTCTCTCCTCCATCTATCTCATATTATTTCTCAAAGCAAGTTTAATTAGATCCAAATGACGTGATAAGAGATTGAGAGACGATAGCTTCGAGCATCACATCGGTTGCCTACTTGGTATAAGAATTGCTTCATAATAACTCAAACACTTAAAAGTTATTGAAAGTGACCTAATTCTCGTGTAATTAAATAACAATTTGTTTTATATCAATTTACTTGCGGAAATCAAATTTAATACGTTCGATTAAAAGTTCATCGATAGAAGCACAGTTGCAATAATGATCGTAAAAGTTGTAACTATATGCAGATTGTAAAATGAACAAAAACAAAACTTTAAAGATCAATGAGGAGGGGATCAACGCAAGGAATGATTAACATGGGAAACCAATCGGTGAAAACCCACGAGGCCACGCCTAGAGAAAAATCCACTAGAAAAATTAATGTACATCCAACAAGAATTTAAAGCAAAACACAAAAGCACAAACGAAAAACTCCCTTTTTCTTTGTCTTCGATTGCTCCTTGTTGATGACGATCTTCTAGTCAGATTCTCCACAAGTTCCCCTTGCGGATCTTGATCTAAGGAACTCTCTTCCTTGTCACAAACGAATCAAACCGAACTCCTTTCGGAATGTGTTAGCCTTCTCCCAAGACTTTTCGAATTTGTATATTTGAAAAATACTAAATAACAACTCTCTTAAAAATATAGAAATCTCACAATAGATTATAAATAAAAGAGAGAAAAAAATATAAAACACTCTAAAAATATGATTGTAGAATTGAGTGTGTAGGAGAGGTGTTTTTTACAAAGGCTCTACGAGCTCATATTTATAGAAGAGTATATTAAATATAAATTAATATCATAAGACCATGGAACCCGTAGAGCAAAACATAAATCTAGTCAAAATATCAAGACATTATATTTGACTAACCAATCAAAATTGAAGAATAAAAAGCAATGGCCAATAAAACCCTTTTCACAGTTAAGAAAATATAAAATAAGGTTTGGAAACTAAGTCATGTAGAGAAAAATGAGATAGCCAACTCATGACAGCAAAAGACCAACTTTCCCAAACGTTATAAGGTAAATAAATTTGAATAATTTCTAAAATGGGAAAACCAAAACACTGGAGGCAATTTAACCACAAAATTAACAATTGTTTACCAAACATTCATAAATCTTATCTTGACCACAAAATAAGAAATCAATCAATTTTCTTTCCAAATAAAACACAATTAGCCGTTGGAGATAGTCCAAACAAATTTAAGATAAGGCTTAAAATATTTAAAAAGGTTTTTAGGATTGCTAACAATTTCATTGAAATTAAAAATAACAGAATTTTGGTTTTTATCAAAATAAAGGTCAATATAATAAAATATATTCTAACAGTTATAATCAATATTACTAAATGTCGTTCTCTATATTATTTACTTATTTGATATTTTGTGCAGACACTTGCTTTTTGCCTCTAGGCACCATATTAAAAAAAAACAAATTTATAGTGAAAAAAAAGAATTCCAAAAGTTGCTAAATGAAGCACTCAAATAAATTCATACTCAAGCATCACACAACCAATTAATTTAGAATGCCAAAAGAATAGTGAACAATTATTATTTTATTCTTTTTTGTAACCGTGAAGTTGTGTATTTAACAAAGATTCTTGGTTTCCTACGTGGTTTTATTCTTTTTTTCTGCAAAACTGGTTGCTGAATATTGATTTGCTTTAATTTGTTAATTGCTTCTCTCTTTGGTTTTATTCCTTATAAAAAATCTTGAGTAATTTTTAAACATTTCTACTATATTAAAAGGGGCCTGAGGGGAGAAACATTTTTGGACCATCATACCCTTCATCAAATCCTTTATTTACTAACTATTTCATTATCAATTAATTACTAAATTCTAATTAATTATCTACCCATTAATCATCAGCTCTCAAATTATAAATTAATTTACGAATGATTCATTAAATTTAATATAAAAAATATTATTCTTCAACAAATGAAATCTTATTCGATACATTTAACTTTTTTTTCACGTTATTTGCCATGGATTAAAATTAAAGTAAATAATATATTATTAAATTTTGATTTAAAATTTGTTAATACATACCTTTAATTAAATGTGTTTGAAGATTACTTAAGAGTTTTTTTTAAGAATAAAACAAAAGAAAGAAACAATGAACAAATTAAAGCAAATCAATATGCAACAACTAATTTTGCAAAAAAGAAAAAAAAAACCACATGAAGGAAACCAAAAATCTTTATTAAATACACAACTTCTCCACGGTTACAAGAAGAATAAAATAATAATTAATTGTTCACTATTCTTTTGGCATTCTAAATTAATTGGTTGTGTGATGCTTGAGTTAATATTGATATGAATTTATTTGAGTATTTCATTTAACAACTCTTGGAATTCTCTTTTTCATAAATTTGACTGTTTTTTTATATGGTGCCTGGAGGCAAAAAAATAAGTGTTTGCACAAAATATCAAATAAGTAAATAATGTTGTGAAAGACATTTGTTTTACGAGGAAGTGAAGAGGTAGAGAATGGAACTTCAAGCAAATGGAGCGAAAGCATAATTGAGACTAAAGATGTGATGTGAACCTGTTAAAAACGCCGTATAAGATAATGGCTCCCGCCTCGGGCGCATTTTACAGGTAAATTATTATTACAATAAACCAATCTTTGGTACGTAATACTGATTATAATTTTTTAATGTTTGAGAGCTATGCTAATGCAATTCTTATATCAAATAGTCAACCACTTTGACGCTCGAAGCTATCGAGTCCAACTCCAAAGTTTTGTCTCTCAAACTCTTATCACGTCAGATGGATCTAATTAAACTTGCTTTGAGAAATAATATGCGATAAATGGAAAAGATAAGTGTAACAATTATTGTAATTAATTAAATATTTACTATATAGCTATAGTAATCAACTGTAAATTCCCTTTTAAAATATTTGATTCTCTCTTTCATTTTTCATAATTTAAAAATAAAAGTAATAAATTGTGGTTGTTTCATTTCAATACGGTTTTAAGTATATGTCCGTTGTTTGGAAAAGTATAAAATCACTTAGTTTTGTTATGATTACATGAAGTGTCATTTTTTTATTCTTAAGCAAATTCGTGAGAGTACCTCACTTTATTCCATTAACTTATGTTTAGGTTTTTTTTGTTTATTTTCTGTATGTGTTTTGATAAATAAATAAATAAATAATTTATTTATTTATTTATTTTTTAAATAACAAAGATGTCTACCCATTTTTATTCGTGATCTATAAATATCATGTTCGTGGATTTAACAAATTATATTATTAAATTGTGAACCTAATAACCAATAATATTTATAATAATTAAAAATTATGTCATACAAAATTTTTAATTCATAAAAAAGTTAAATTTTTTAACTTGGAATTCATAATTAATACATAAAATAATAAAATAAAATTTATTATGTAAATGATATGAATAATCATCATAAAAAATAATTTTGTCATTTATAAATAATTAACAAACTATAAATAACATAATATAAAATGAAAATTATGTGCAACGCACGTGGTATAATCTAGTTTAATTAAAGGCAGTAATAACATGTTTTAAATCAAAATTTAATAATATATTATTTGCTTTAATTTTAATCCATGGAAAATAACATGAAAAAAAGTTAAATGTATCGAATAAAATTTCATTTATTGAAAAATAATATTTTTTATATTAAATTTAATGGCTCATTCATAAATTAATGCATACTAATTACTGTGTTCGAACTTTTCAAAAATTACTCAAATAGCATAATTATAGTTTAATAATTTATTGAACTAAAAAAATTTAAATTTTTTTAACAAATTCATTGAAAATAATAATAAAAAATGATCAAATACTTCAATAAATTATTGACCTTGAACTTAAAAAACCAAAAAACGAATGAATTCGTTAAAAATACCTATGAAAATAGTTCAATAATTAATTGAATTATAGTTCAATAATTTATTGAACTATAATTATGCTATTTGAGTATTTTTTAAAAAGTTTTGACATTGTAGTAATTAGTATGCAAATTTATGCTATTTGAGACAAATTCTTATTTATAATTGAGAAATGGTGCTTAATATATGTAGATAATTAATTGATAATGACATATTTAGTAAATAAAAGATTTGATGAAGAATATTGTGGTCAAAAAATGTTTCTCCAAGATCCATCCTTTAAATATAGTAGAGATAGAGATAGAGATGTTATCTCATGATTTACGGAACTTTTGGTTTAATTTCCATTATTATCTCTTTTAGTTTTCCGATTTCAATTCAATTTATATTGCATTTTCATTCAATAGATACATTTGTACATTTGTTTTCTACATAATATAACTGTCCCCGCTTTGCTATTGATTTTGAGAAAAAATGGTACATCATATACATAATGTATGGGTAGTATAACTGCCACTTGATCTGCATTGAAAAAAAATATTAACATACTTTAAAAACGAATATATTTTCATGGTATATGCTACAACCTGTGTATACAATATATATATATATATATCTTTGCGTACATAATGTACAAAATATACTTAATATGAACACAACACATTACAATAAATGTCAGAAAAAACACCAGAAAAATATGTGGGAGTAAATCAATATATAATTTGTACAATATGTATAATATATCAAATTAAAATTAATTTTTTTTTATAACGGAACTATTTTGTATTGCATAAATAATGTATAAAATATACTTAATCATGATATATCAATTACAATAAATATCAGAAAAAAGAAAACATAAAAATTTGTGGTAGTAAAAAAAAACCCAGGAAATATTAAACATATTACTGTCTAAATAAAAAAAATCAAAATTTTTTTAGCAAAAGTTTTGAAAAAGAGATACCTTTCAAAGATTTTAGGTTTTTTTATGCTTCCCTCCATATTTTAAAAAAGTGGCTATTTACAATTATATTTTACTATATAGTAGGGTTAGGGTTAGGGGGGAAAATTTCCCTCGTTTTGTTTTAGGGTACGGGGATGGGGATACATTCCCTGCCCTACCCCCGACCCCGGACCCGATATTTTAATAATATGTTATATATTTTGTTTACTTTTTATCTCTATTTATTGAAAAAAAACATATATAATATGGTTATATTAATTAATAAATTCTAAAATGTTTGGTATTATTTTTTCTTTTTATCTTAAAATGGTATATTTTAAATATATATTCCATTTTATATTCTTTTTTAAATAAGAATTAGAATATAAAACGGGGAATCCTCGACCTGCCCCCAATTGTTTTAGGGGATATGATAGGGTATGGGGATTAAAAATCCCCGCAGTTTAGGGGAAGAGAAATGCATCCCCGACCCCGCCCCGTCTCGTTGCCATCCCTACTATATAGCTATATACTCTTATTTGACCCCTCTTAGTGGTTATTCTCATACATATTCCTTGAACCTAATACCCACCCCCAAGTAGCTATTGTAATTTTTCCCCTATATTATTAACAAAATACATGAGTACATCTAAGATCAAGAAGTTATTTGTCTTTCCATTGAAATACTCAATAGATATGTTTTATCCTTATGTAAAATCATTCCAAGGTAAAACTTTGATTTTCAAATCCTTCATCTTAAATTTCTTCCAAGGATAATTTAGAGTCCGTTTGGTAACCTTCTTCGTTTCTATTTTTTGTTTCTTATTCCTGTGATTAAAAAAATCACCACAAACCCTAACTCAACAAAGAACCAGAAAATTTAAAAAAAAAACATCAAAAGAAGAAGACGAAGAAGAAAGAGAAGGAAAAAAGGGGAAGAAGGAGAATACCACAATTTGAGGATGAATTTCAAAAAAAATGAAAAGAAAAACAGCATAATTAATGAGACAAAATAAGGGAAATTGGAGAGATAACGTGAAAATGAGAGAATAAGGTAATCAAAGATACACGCAATAAAATCTTTATTTTTTAACAATAAAGAAATTAAATGACAAAAGGGTAAATCAGGTATATTAATAAAAATCATATTAAAAAGGCTAGAAGAATATAGGGTATAACCATTTCGGGCTATATACTGGATTATCTCAATAAGAAACTAGAATTTTTTATTTCTAAAATTTCTATACAATTTTGGGAAGGGTTATAGAAAAAAGAGAAACTCAATTTCTTAAAAAAAAGAAACATAAATTGAGAAGGTTACCAAACGAGTCCTTACTATCTTAACAAACTCTTCAAGAATTTCAATAAAATTAAAATGAGTATACAACAAAATGGTGAATTTTAATTGTGATTTCTTTATAAAATCACATGAACAAATAGGTATATTTGGATAGTTTTCTTTTAACAAATATTCACAAACTTAGTTTTATTAATATCATTATAAATTTTCTAAACTAACTTAAAAAAATTGCAGAAATTGCTGTTTTTTTTTTTCTCAGCAATCGATTATTCATTCATCATTTTGTTGAAGAAAGAAAGGATTTTGATTGAAAGCTAAAAAGCAAGAAAATGGAATCGTCATCTCCACTCGGTTCGCTTCCAGAGGAAGTTTCAGAAGATCAAGAACAACCACAGGAGAATCAGAAATCAGCCTTCGCTTCTAAACCTAATCGTCCTCCGATTCTGTAAGCCCTAATTCCTAAATTCATTGAGATTCTAGCAAATCAATGTGCGAGAGAGATGATTAGACTCATTTTCTTCGGTGAAAGTTACTTCTTTGAGATTCTAGAATTAATTTATCATTTTCTTTTTGTTGAATTCAAACTCTAGTAACTGATTTTCATGGCGGGAAGAAGGATGTGATTTTTTTTCTTTGAAAGGTTTCATCTTTGATATGATAAATTTATTAAATTAGTTTAAGGCTATAAATTTTGACAACAAACAACGAGATGAAATATGTCAGGGTTATTTTTTCAGAAAATCTTTGGAATGTTTTGCTAGAATTGAAAAAAGCTTTAAGTTTTAATAATATTTGCCGAATGTTTGGAATCAGTGTATTCATAAATTTTTGTGTACTTTCTTTGTTATGTTCTGAATCCTTGTTACTCATTGAAATGTGAATGTGCCAAGATTTACAAGATACGTTACAGTTTTCATCTTGGATCACTGGTGGGAAAATAGATTCATTGAAATTCTACACTCGAGTTTTCGTGCAATTATTTTTTCAGCAATCGTATAACGACATGATTTATGTTGAGCCGAGTGTTTTGTAAATAAGGATATTACTTTTTTAGTCTGGTATTTGGATCTAGTTTTTTATTTTAATATCTCACCGCTGTGTACGAAATTTGGGATCTCATCAAGTTTAAAGTGTTGTTACATGCTTCTCTTTCTAAAACTTTTGCAAATATGATTTTCTTTTGATTAATGCCAACTAGAGGAATTTTTGTAATCCATTGGTTTGGGTTGATTTCTTATCACCCCCTTTTGTAACTTCATTTTCTTTTTAATAAAATCTCGTTTCCTATAAAAAAAAAATCTAATATCTCTGTCTTGTCTTATAGGAATTCTTCACAGAAGTACTTGCCTTTAGATTGGCTTGATTACTTTGACCAAGAGGATGATATTTCCATTCCAAACTCAGATGATGTTAGTATTAAGCATCTATCCATATTTGCAACTCCCCCTCCCTCACGCGAGCACCCACACATGCACGCACACTTACTTTCTTGCAAATGTACATGAATTTTCAGGCTATTGTTCTTTCCTAATATGTACTATTCTTATAGGTCTTTCATGTATATACGGCGGGAAAGGAAGGGCCGGTTGTATTTTGTCTACACGGAGGAGGCTATTCTGGGTGTGTTATTATTTCTCACAATCTCAAATGATCATATAGTGAGTTACAGAAAATGCTACTAGGGTAAGTTTGTAAATGCTGCAGGCTTAACTTAATCTAACCGCTACTTTTAGATGGAGTCCTGGATACCTAGAAACTGAACATTAAAGAACGGAAAAATGATCCATAGCAACAGCTCATCTCCTACATCTTCAGAATGAATTATAGATGCCAATCTTAGAAAAAAAGAAAACGTGTCCGCGTTATAGATTGTTAAAATTACTTTTTTTAATAATTCATCTCAGCCATTAGATGATTATGATATTTTTTATACTTGAATTCTACGTTCTTAGTGATCATCGTTAACAAATGGTATGGATTCTTGTTTCACTTAATTAATGAGTCCTATGCGAACAAATCTAGGTCCTACAAATATTGAATGATGTGTTTGTTATTTACTCTCAAGCTGTCTATTAGTAACTGCCTTTTCCGGGGGCAAAAAAAAAGAAAGGATGAGAGAAAGAAAAACCCTAGTCAGCTTCCTTCATTAGGTCCATCAAAACTTGTGTCTAGAACACAGGCACTAGAATACTGAAAATAGCGCTAAACTTTAAGAATCAACATAATCATAAGATAGTATGATTGTGGTGATGGTTTCCAGACCATTGTGGTTTGAAGTCTTATTTTATTTATTTGTTTTTGTGCATTAGTTCAAAATCAGTCTAACATGCAGGGTGGGTATTCACATGTATCCTAAATTTACTGAACATGGTTTTTTATGTTTCATACTTCTATTTTATTATCAAAAAAAAAAAAAAAGTTTCATACTTCTATTTTCCAATTTTCCAATTATATGAATGTTTTTTGGGTAATGATTTGCATTGTCTGTAATACCGTTCCAAGCTTCACTTACCTGGCTAATTCTCAAAATTTATTTGACTAGGCTTTCTTTTGCTCTATCAGCTGGTAAAATCAAGGAAAAAGCTAGAGTAATTGCAATGGACTTGAGAGGACATGGAAAGTCGTCTTCTGAAAATGATCTCGACTTATCTATTGAGGTGCCGATTTGCTAATTTGATGATTGCTCATCTATCTTGTGTTCTTAATAGTGATGGTCAACTTGGTAACTATTTATAAACTGTTGTATTAAATTTGCAGACTATGTGCAATGATGTTTTGGCAGTTATAAAAACCATGTATGGAGATTCACCTCCTGCAATTGTGCTTGTTGGTCACAGGTAGTGTATCTTTAGCAAGTTAGTTTTCTCTCTTTTTTTTTTGGGATAAGAAACAAGAAACTTTTCAATCATAAAGTGACAAGTGTACAAAAGACACAAAAGCTAAGGGAACTATAGTTACCAAACAAATTCAAGAGAGAGCACCAAGATCAAGCATGGAATCTAGCTAATGCTTGAAAAATTTCACAATCTCTACTTCTTTCATTGGAAATCTTTTGATGTTGCTAGTAAAAGGTTCTCTCTTTGAAAGTTAGAGGTCCAGGTGGTAAGGTAAAGAGAGGGGTGGTCAAGGTCATGTTGTCCTAAGAAAACCAAGATGCGGGTATCCTCCTAGCGAACAAGTTTCCGGTAAAAGGTATTAGAAACCTTAGGTTCTTTTATAGGTGTGGTGATTCTTCTAGTTTTTTTTTTAGTTTGTCGACTTTGGAAGTATTGAGAGATTCTTTACTTCATCTATTTATCTAATTATCTAGGGATATTCACATGGTATCAGAGCCGGAGGTCCTAGGTTCAAACCTCTATTATGTCATTTGCTCTCATTTCGTATTATTTGTTCACCTATTCGGCCTTTGTTAAAAAGCCAAGCTGCCCTGTGAGGGGGAGTGTTAGGAATACCTTAAAAGATTAAATTTGCCTTAACCTATTAGTTTAAGCTTTTAGGGCTAGTAGTGATTTAACACTTGTGAAGAAAAGACATGTCATAATAAATGCGTACTAATACATGTAATTTGTAATTTTATTTGATGAAAAAATTGACAATTTATTTTTTTAATGTGCCTACCAAGTTTAAGGTGAATACTATTTGGGTGGATAGAACATAGGTGCAATCTTACATTATTCACATCTATTGCTTCTTGTGTAAACCAAGTGGATGTCATTCTTTAATTCCATTGTAATTGTGCCATTTCTTACCATCCATTTTAACGAAATCAATATGCTTTTTTCAATAATGTACAAAAAGCATGGGAGGTTCAGTTGCTGTACATGTTGCTGCAAAGAAAGCACTATCTAGCCTAGCTGGTCTAGTTGTTGTGGATGTTGTGGAGGTATATTTTTTACTGTATGTGGGTATTTCTTGGATTGGGAATTATGAATTGCATTTTGAAGCAATTTAACAACCTTTTGGATTTTAGGGAACAGCCATGGCTTCATTGATTCATATGCAAAAAATCTTATCTGGCAGGGTCCAACATTTTTCTAGCATTGAGAAAGCGGTACGCTTCTATTAACCTCGAGCCAGAACAATACTTATTTGTTTCTACTTGTTTCTTAAAGGTGGCATTTATTTCTTAGCTTCATTTAACTGACGGTCCTTTTTGGGAATCTACCTAGAGTGGCTGAATTAGTTTTATCTCTTTTCTCCCTATAAAGAATAATTGAAATCATTTCATTCCATGTGAAATGTGAATGATGAAAAAATGAATGAAATTAATCATGCTTAAAGTCTTAAAAGAATGAAGCAGATAATGGTTTAAATGTTAATGAGTTACCCTCTTTTTTCTAGATTTATTTAAACAGCAAACCTTTCAGATAGTTTGACCCTACAAGTCCTTAACAGGGATTGATGTGTTGTCAAAACCTTATTTACAAAGAGAGGGAAAGATACAAATGCACACAAAAGCATTATGTGGGTGAAGGTGCAGGGTATTCTTGAATGTTTTCGACTCCGAAGTTGTCAGAGAAGAGAATATACTACATGTGGACCTTAAACTGCTTAGACTGCATAATGTTAACACTAACTATGGCAGTCATCACAGCTGTTGCTCTACTTGAATTCTCACGTTTTGATCTGTCATATTCTTTGTTTGAATGATGTCTTCTCGAGTAGTAAAATGAGGCTATTATAATGAATTAAAGAATGGATGGCTCTGTAGATCGAATGGAATGTAAAAGGTGGCTCTTTGAGGAATGTTGAGTCTGCCCGTGTATCAGTTCCCTCTACACTTAAGTATGACGATTCAAAGAAATGGTAGGTGTCTAATTTTGGTCAATTTTACAATTTGAATAATATACTAAAAGCATGTTTATTTTTACTTTCATGATTATCCGTTGACCTCATCAACTGCTTGGGTCTTAGTTTTGCATCTATGACATATCTGAATTTGTGGTGCAGTTATACTCACCGAGCAAAACTGGAGGAAACAGAACAGTTTTGGAGAAGCTGGTATGGAAATGAATACTCACCGTTTACTTATTTTGCAACCATGTCCTAATTACTCCTTTTATTGTTAATATATGTAAGGTGGCTGTGTGCCAAAATTGACGCGCTAAACTAAGTAAAACTAGTTATTAAACAATAACTATGAATTCTCCGTTTCAATGAGCTAAAATTAACTTGAGAAATTAACAAATGAACTATTAGCGGCAATAAACTTGACCTAAGGTGGCTATGTGCCAGACCTTAATCTTTTATTATTTTTATAGTCAATGTGGTTTGTAATCGTGCAGGTATGAAGGTCTTTCTGAAACATTTCTTTCATGTCCTGTTCCAAAGCTTTTGCTTTTAGCAGGGACTGACAGATTGGACAGGTTATTTCTTTAAGCGCATCCTGTAAACCTTAAAATTTTCCTATCATAGTAATTCACCTGATATAGTATTAACTTTTTGGGTTTGTTTCTAAAGTTTATTTTATTTTGGAAAAAACAAGTTTTCCCAAAAATGTGCCCCAATCTCTAATTTGGTTTCTTAATTAACTTTAAAATTTCTATTTCAGTGCCTCAATTTTTAATAAGTTCTAGATTTGACTTGAAATTTAATGAAAAAAATAACATGACCCATTTTATTAAAAGGTATAAATTTTGTGCTTGGGTGAGGAACGTAATGCTAATTAGAAATCAAACAAACCGTCATGTGTTTGTTAAATCACATCTTCTTGTGATCGTTCTCATTAGAGAATTCAGTAGTTCAAACCTTGTCTGTTACTAAATCCCTGCATACATGTCTTCAATTCAGTTTTTTTCCTATTAAACAAAGTTGTTCCAACCTTTATTCTCAAATTATTTTGTGCTTTTGAATAACGATATGGACACTCATTTTGCTTGTTCCTTTTATCATTTGCGTTTGAGATGTATGTTGTGGAGGGGAAAAAGGTATTTTTGAAGTAGATATTCTCAAAATCTGTGTCATGTTATGACAGGACACTTACAATTGGTCAAATGCAAGGGAAGTTTCAGATGGTGGTAGTTAGACATACTGGGCATGCTATTCAGGTTTCTCTTTGTTATAGCATAGTGGTTGTCAAAGTAAAATGTTTGGTTAGTTATTAATTATTCTTTTCTGTGCAGGAAGATAATCCTGATGAGTTTTCTGATCTGATACTAAATTTCATCTCTCGAAACCGGATAGGCCCTCATGGGGTTGAGGTTCGTATCATTTTCCAGTCAAAATCTTTAATGCAATAATTTACTGAGATGTTCCACTTACTCTTTATTATCATCAATTTTTTCTTTTGAACTTCCAATTATAACTTCTTGGACATGGTGGAAATTTAGTGGGAAATAGATTGAAAAAATAGGGTTTGGGTGGGTAGATAAACATCAGAGGGCTACATTTAGTCATAATATTTCTTGTTATGATCTATTAACCAACGGATCAACGACATCATAAAAATTGTGTATCAGATACCGGGACTCCGCAAACCACTGAAGTAGCTTCCTCTAAGTGGATGTTGGGGAACAGATCATTTGCTAGTCTGTTCGCCAGGTTCGACCTCTCTGAGTAATTTCTTTCTAAAGATTTAGTTTTTTTGTGTAGGATTCACAGAAAATTGATGAGGTTTCTTAACCTGAACTTACAGTCTAGGTGACCGAGCAAATGATGAATAATGCATTGGAACATGGATGATCACTTCGGATTAAAGCCTAGTCTTTTGGGTCTGAATGGTTTACATTTATTAGTATCCAATTATGCAAGTACATTTCTGAAAGTTGATCACGTTAGAATTGAATTTGGTTGAAGCAATCACATGTCTAGCAGGGTTGCTCTTCTCAGACCCGTGGTCTTGTGATGTCGGATGATCATTTTGTGCTATAAAAGGACTCTCGTTGATATCCTGATCAAAATAAAGGTCCATTATAGATAAGGGTACTAATAATTTCTAGCCGAAACTGGTGAATATTTTGCGAGAAGGCTCTCTTAGATCCATGTGACTTCTTTCCTTGTATAAAAAATAACTACTAATTTTCGAACAAAGATTAGAAACGTACCCAAGTTAAAAAAGAACTAATAGACCTACTGAAGAGTTACAATTAGATTTGCCAAATTGCTGTGTCTATCATTGAGGATGATAATTGCCAAAAAAAAAAAAAAAAACAAATTCATTTGGTAACTTCTCTTTAATTGTCATTCCAAACGTTCAATTTTATTGATTTCCTAATTAAAAGGGTAAGAATTCAATATTGTACATTAGAATAACAAAACCTAACCCTTATTGGCAATGAAGCGACGATCCTTGAAGAATTTTGCAAATAAAAAAAGAGAATTGATTGATAAACTTTTAACTAGAATATCCTTATTTGTAAAAAGCATTCAATCCTAATAAACAATTTATAAGTTGCTCCGAGGCAGAAATCAATTCACCTGCCTAATATTCCAACGATTATTTATACCTGAATTGTCAAGGTATAACTAAAAGGCAACATAACGAAACAGAAACATTGCGACCCAATCAATTACTAGACATAACATTCACTATCGCAACATGACAGAACAATTTTCAAAAAGAAAATTAAAGATCTGCAAAAAAATTGTATGGCAATGGTATTTAGGATGATGCAGTTGATTCCTTTAAGAAAGCAATCAGGTCGGCTCGATCCTGTGGCTTTTTGAGTCCAGGGAAGACCATCTTCGTTCCAGGAATGTACTGAAAAGACATCCATAAACAAAATGTAAATCACGGGTATATTTACCTTTCAAAAGAACAGAATTTAGGTGTTTAGTATGAACATCTTTGCTTAAGAAAGCGCACGATGAAAAACAGCGTTTCATCTTCTCACTAATAAAAACTAGTTGTGGGGTTTCTATTACGTTTTCCATTCAGATTTTATTATTCTAATGACAGTTTTTCTGTGAGACTCAAAGACTTCTCACACATACCTTGACTAATCTTACAAGACGAAGGACCCTAGAGATAATATCTTATGAGTGTGACAAAAAAAAACTTACAACGTTTCTATCTTTTTCATCTAGAAAGAAAGAAACCTCGGGAAATTTAAGACTACATGACCTTGGGACATAAGACAGGGTGCTGTAAACTAAAAATAATTTAAGAAACGAAATTGTTTTGTACCTTTTTAGGGTTTAGCAAGTAATCATAAAGAGTCTTCTCCTCCCAATTGACAGCCATATTCTTGTTCGCGGCTGAATAGGAGTATCCGGGTGTGGTGCCTGACTGCCTTCCAAAAAGACCATTGAGGTTTGGTCCTGAGAAACAGAAGAAAGCACCACAAATTAGAAATTAGAGTAGAAACATACAGGAGGGGACAAAAAATTACAAAATAAATCAGAATTTCAACTACAGAAAAAGCAAGAACTTGGGGAACTACTAAGAAACATTTTTCAAAAATGCTATAGACCATAATCAGCCCCTACACAATTGACCAAAACTCAAAAAATTAAAGCATAAAAGAAAACACATACAGTGAAGCCGAGTTCCTCGACATCATCGGGACACGATTTTCTACAGATGAAATGGCTAAACAAACAAAGTATAGGTGTTGAAAACATTACGATCTTTCCCATTTAAGGTGGAGAAAGAAACTCTTCATACAATAGCACTTGAAAAACAGAAAATTTTAAGTCGTCTAATGAGAAAAAATTCAACAGTCCTTCGCAAAATTCTTCATGATCCACGCTTATGAAAATAGGTAAAAAAAAAAAAAGTTGATAATTAGAACTAAAAACATAACCATGATATAGTTAATCCACCTTCAATAGTAAGTTGCTTAGACTTAATAAACAATTCCGGAAAACACTCACTAATAATGAAATTAAGATTTCTGCAAAGTTTAACATCAGACCTTATCATCTCCTAAAATAAGAAATTCAAATGAAATTCAAATAACATTTCATTATTATATATATATTAATCCTGAATAAACAAGATATCATCAATCGCAAGATCTCACATATCAATGTTCAATGTTCTTTCAAAGAAGAAAATAAAAATTCATCATACTGATCCAAGATCCTAACGAAACAGAATTTACAAAAAAAAAAAAAAAAAAAAAAACAGAGAATTACAAGGCCTCGATGAATCAAACAGGAAAGACGAAGATGAAAAAGAAAAGAAAGAGAATGGAATAAACCTTGCTTATGACCAGCGCCTTTTTCAACGGTATGGCATTGAGCGCATTTTGTTTTGAAGATTTTTTCACCTGCCTTTGGATTTCCAGGAGGAGCTTCGCTAAACGATGCCATTTCTCTCTCTCTCTCTCTCTAAATTTTCAAGGAGAGCTTTCGAAATATAAGTTGTTTTTTAGAGAGAGAAAGTTAGGGCACGCCAATATTGATAGGGAAGAAGAAGAAGAAGAAGAAGAAGAAGAATATTCGAGACACGAGACGAACAATGGCCCCCCCCCAACCCAACGTATAAGGAAGGAGAAGGGAACGTGGCGTTTCATTTCCCTAAACTAACCTTTTTCCAAAAGGTTACTTTTCTTTACGTGGCACATTATTATCCCTCAATTTAATTATTTCATTTTGTTCAGTAGTTTGACAATGGTTCTGGTTTTAAGGAAATCATATATATATTATTAGAAGGCTATTTTACATGTTATTCTCTGTAAAAATCTTTAATAATAGTATATTATAGATTAATATAATTATCTCCGCTCCCCTTCTCTCGTCAATCTCATCGATATCACGTAAATGAATCATATATTCCTGAATTAAGGATTATGTGATAATCCATGAGGTTTAGATGTCATGCCTAGAGTAAACCTTTCGACAAATCAAACACCGCCATAAAAACCGCTTCTGCATAAGAACATATAGCACAACTATCTAAATGAAGAGTGCCCCATGAACATAAAAGGGGCCCTAATCACCACTCTGTGATCTGTTTTTACTAAATTTTGACATTAAAACAGTTTGTTTTCGATTCTACACCACATTGAAGGAATGTAACTACACCCCATTTCTCATAATTGACCCACCAATCCTTCTAATGAACAGTAATTATAATGGACAGAGAGGGAATTTAAATGGAAAAAGAGAGACGAGACCAATAAGTTTAATGACTTGAACCTTTCTCGCACAAAATCCAGTTCCTTTGTAATGAACAATTATAAGTTGCTCAGGGCAGAATTCATTCGCCCATCAAATATTCCGACAAAGTGTTTATACCTGAATTGATAAAGGATCAAAAGGCAGCAATACAATCAACACAGAACATGGTGAACCCATGAGTCTCAATTATTGAACAAAACATTCACCATTGCATCATGACCGTATTAATATCCAAAAAGAATGAAGATTGGCAAAAACAAAAATGTATAGAATGGTGTATTGATTAAGTTGCAGTGGATTCCTTCAAGAAAGCAATCAGGTCTGCTCGTTCCTGTGGCTTTTTGAGTCCGGGGAAGACCATCTTGGTTCCAGGAATGTACTGTGAAGAGAAAGAATCCATAGAAAAAAAATTAAACACTCAAAATACATACAACACATACTATACGCAAGAACAAATTCAAAACTAATAAAACATTTCTCCATATCATAACTACTAAAACTAATGCTTTCTGTATACCGGCTTAATGGTATTTTTTATGCATTTTCTTTCCACTTCAAAGAGTTGCTTGAGTCCATTTTTTAAGGGAAAATTCATTAAGTAGCAGATTTTGATGTAATATTTGTAAAAATAACAACTCTAAAAACTATTTGCAAATATAGCAATTTTTACCATGTTAACCCGTGATTAACAAAGATTAATGTGTATCAGTGATAAACTTAGTGTAAAAATATTTAATTCAATGTTTATCACTGATTCACCCAATCAAAATTAGCTAGATTTTTAAATGCTCTTTTTTTTACTCTGTTTTCATTTAGTTAAGTTTCTATTATTAAAAAAAAAAAAATAGAGTTCTAATGACAATCTGTCATCATATATAACAAAACACTGCTCTTTTATAAGCATTATCCTAAGGGCATGACAAGAGAAATTTACAATATTTAAACAAAATTAACATCGAGCAGAGAAGTAAACTCGAGATATTCAGGACTAAATGACCTAGAGTACTTGAGAATATGTTTGTCATAATCTAAATATATTTTGAGAAATGAAAATAGTTTAATACCTTTTTGGGGTTAAGCAAGTAATCATAAAGGGTCTTCTCCTCCCAATTCACAGCCTTGTTCTTGTTTCCAGCTGAATAAGAATATCCAGGAGTGGTGCCCGACTGCCTTCCAAAAAGACCATTGAGATTTGGTCCTGAAAAATGAAATAAAAGAGAGCGTCCAAAATTAGAATCTAAAGTGAAAAAACAAACAAATTTTTTCAGAAATACTTGGTTTCATTTCTTAAAAAATGTGAAAAATCTGCTAATCGAGACATTCATATCACGCCGTGAAAGAAATACGCCACGCACAAAAAATAATTAGCAAGTTCCCTTTGAACAAAAACTTTTATTGGAAAAATCTCCGAAAGTTATCTATATTTATAGATAACTCGTACAAAAATGAAGAAAACTCAAAAGGAATAAAAGCATATATACTATATTAAAGCCCAATTCCACCATGAATAAAAAAATCTTCGTCCTCAAGCTTCGCCTCAACAAAATTGATAACAGAATTCACAAAAACATCATCTAATTAAAAATTCTACGAAACACTAAAAAAAAAACCTTATAAATTCATCGTACCTTATCATCTCCTGAATATTGAATATATATATTTTTTCAAATTCAATAACATGGCATGATTATGTTAAACCCTAAATAAACATGATATTATCAATAGCAAGATCTCATGAAACAATTTTCAAATATTACATAGCGAAAAAGCAACATCCATAACACGATTCTAGTTTTCTATTCGAAAATCGAATGAAAAATAAATTTTCAGATCGTATATTTGCTTCCGTATTACTTGATCTCGAAAATTAAAAAGAGGAAACTGAAAAATAAATCGTCGGATCCAAAATTAAAAAAGAAATCGAAATCGAAAAGAAGATTTTACCTTGCTTATGACCAGCGCCTTTTTCAACGGTGTGGCATTGAGCGCATTTGGTCTTGAAGATTTTCTCGCCGGCCTTCGAATTTCCAGGCGGTGCTTCATCGAACGATGCCATTTTTTCGATTTCTCTCTCTCTTTTTCAATATTTCACTTTCTCTCTCTAGACGTTCAAAGAAGGCGACGCAACGCTTTTTTTATATAAGAAAAGGGTAAGTGGGAGGATTAAGCTCAAATTTCATGCCCTAACACCCAAAAAAAAAAAAAATCATATTTCTTAAAATACCCTCAATCAAATCAAATTTTTTAAAAAAAAGTACAATTTCTTTTTAACAAAATAAAAAGTAAATATATATGTTTCTATTCATTATTTTTTTTCCTTGAAAATTTATGATTTATGAGAGGGGATTTGATGAAATGTTTTCATAATACTTATTAGGTATGTCGACATGGGAATCGAATGTCTGGGAATATGATATTTGTCTTTCGAGTGTGTTAGAATAAAATTCAAATGTCTAAGAATATGATGCATGTGTTTGGAGTGTGCTGAAGTGAAATTTGGATTCATGAGAATATGATTTTTGTGTTGGGTAGAAAGGAATGTGATTTTTATAATATGATTTGATTTTTTTAGTTAATTATTATCTAAAATTTAATAATTTTTTTTGAAAAATTATATAATAATATTAAATTAAATTAAGATTATAAACTATATTATATTTATAATTTTGTGATTTTTTTTAATTTCCTTTTAAGTGTAATTTAATTAAATAAAATAAAATAAAATCGATGAAACATATAGGAACTAATTTCTTACTATCATGTATTATTATATAAAATATTTGGTAAAATTGACAGTAAAAAATAGATTATCGTTACCATTAAGTATTTGTGATATTTTACAACATGACACATTTTTAATAATAAATTTCAAAAGTTGTAAAAATTTGTTTTTTCTTAAATAGAATCTTTTTTAACGTTCATTAACTAACGAAACAAAGTCATTAAATTAATGAACTAAAAAATCAATCAAATTTTGAAAAATTAAAAAGTAAATTTTCATTGTTTCTTAGATACTTGGGAGTATAAACAGCAGCAAAAGCATTAAAAAATAGATTTAAGCATCCTGGGCAATAAGATAACCATGTGCAAGAGCCTGATATTGGAACTCTGAAACCTCAACAAATCTGATGCTTGCAAAATCATATCATCTCCCTTAGAAATGACTTCATTTTCAATGTACTTCTCCAGGAAATGCATTTTTCCATGTAAATATGAGCTAATAACAAATATGATATTACAAAGAGATTTGCATGAATCTGGGTTTGGTGGAAAAAAAGACCAATTCTTCAACATATCAAGCCCATTACATGAACTCTAAACAAAAATCTCAGATTAAATTTTCAAGAAAGTAAAAGGGGAAAATGGTTCTCTTGTTCAGTTCCATCTATTACTGAGACAAGAGATAAGAACAAGTGAAAACCATCTTATCAAAAAATCTAGGAGTGATTATTTTTCACCAGAAATCCTTACAAGAACAATCACCATCTTTAAAATGGTGAAATCTGTTTCTATCTCTCACAATAATCTCTCTGTTAAAAATTTTAGATATCTTTTTTGTTACCTCATGGCAATCCCAGCAAACTCTGAGGTTCTTCACGATTCTAATCGGCAAACCTTCCTTCAGACTAATCAATCCAAATGCAATAGCTGCCTTCTCACTATGTTTAAACAAAGCATCTTCTTTTTCTTCTTCTTCTATATCAAACAGAACCGGATTCGTATTTGCCACATACCCGGCTAATTTCAACCGCCTCGATATTTCTCTCCACATTGTTTCAATAGCTTCATAACTTGGGTGGGACTTGTTTTCCACAAAGAATTCATGAATTTCTCCATTGACCTCCATAACACTACAACCAGGGGGCTTCCTCACACCTTCGACTTTCATAGACTTGCGCACATTACTGACCCTGTCCCAATTCTTCGTATCAGCATATAGATTCGATAAGAGCACGTAAGCACCATGATTGTTGGTCTCAAGCTCTACTAATTTTCTCGAGGCAACCTCACCTAATTCCATATTCTTATACATTCTACAAGCATTAAGCAAAGCTCCCCAAGCACCGGCATGTGGCGTAAGAGGCATGGTGTTTATGAAGTTCAGAGCTTCATCTAATCGCCCAGCTCGACCATATAAATCCACCATGCAACCGTAGTGCTCAAGTTGAGGCTCAATGCCATATTCTCTCTTCATTGAGTCAAAATGTAAACGACCTTCTTCGACCATTCCTACCACACTACATCCTCTTAAAACTGAAATAAATGTGATTTCATTGGGGATAACCCCATCCTGTTTCATGAAGGAAAACAGTTCAAGGCACTTCTCCCCATAACCATTCACGGCAAGCCCACCCATAGCAGTACTCCATGTGTATACATTCTTTTCTTTTATTTCCCAGAAAACCTCCATGGCTTTATCCACATCTCCGCATTTGGAATACATATCAATGAGTGCAGTACCCAGGGTAACGGTCATTCGAATCTTATTCCTCTCTATATAAGCATGTGCCCATCTCCCTTGATCTAGTGCACCCAAATGAGTACACGCTGTTAAAACCGAAATCATAGACACCTCATTCACTTTGACACTTTCGTGTTGCATTACATTAAACAGATGCAAAGCTTCCCTTGATTGCCCCCTCTGTGCGTAACCAGCAATCATTGCATTCCATGAAATAAAGTCCCTTTGAGGCATTGCATCAAACAGTTCTCTTGCAAAACCAGTGTCACCACATTTAGCACAAGCACTCACCATAGCCGTCTGACAAACTACATCCGGCTCACAAACCGATTCAAACACTCGATGACACGAACTCAAGCAACCCATTTCAGAATACATAAAGATTAACCCACTTTGAACATGTGGGTCAAATTCAAAACCATGTTTGATGAGTGCACCATGGACAGTTTTACCTGTTTCACTAGCAAACAACTGAGCACAAGTTCTAACCAAAAAATTGAATGTGTAATTATCTGGGGACATAACATCATTGGATTGGAGGATTCTGTTATAAAAATGAAAACTTTTTTGTGGGGTTGAGCTTTTGGAGTAGGCTCTGATCATAGAATTGAGAGTAAATAAAGTTGGGTTGGCATATTGGTCAAGAACTTGATTAGAATAACCAAGATTGATGGGGTTTTTAAGAGCAATGGATGCAACAAATTGACCTAAAATCTGGGAATCATTCAAAAGGCCATTAATGAGTAATTGGGTATGAATTTGCTTAAGCTCTTTGAGGGTGGAACATGAATCTATCAGAGTAATTGTGGGGTGTTTTGCAATAGTTCTTAAGCTACTCATAACTATCTATATAATCAGTGTTAGAAAAAGAGTTTAAATTCATCCATTTGTTGTAATCGTTGATTTGTATGAATCGTAAACGATTCGTGTTTATCGATTAATAAAATTGAAGAAAATGAAAAGGGAAACTTGAACTTCATCATTTTACCTTTTGTTTTTTATTTATTCGCAGGTCTTACTGTTGTATTAGGTTCGATCAGAGGCGTGCTTAGGCAACTCTGGAGTCTGGAATTATGGGACATGCTTAAAACAATGTTTTCGTTTACTCTCGGTTTTGATCTAAGAAAGTATAAGAAATGATTTTAAATTCTTTGATTAGAATTATTAAAAATGATTTTTAATTTTTAATTATGTTTTGAATTAATAGGATTTGAAACGAATTTAATTTTCATTTTGTGTTTAGATATTAGTAGGAAATAAAAAGAAAGTAAAGATAATACTAATTTAACTTAGATAATTTATTTTGAAATCTTATAAAATTCTACCATTTTGGTCTGATTTTTTAAAAAATAAAAATAAAAACTTGACTTCTAATTTCAAATTTATTTTCACTAAATAATTGTACAAACGTTGAAGAAAAAAACTTATAAAAATTTGTTGTCAAACAAACCTTATTTATAGTTAAATGTTCTAATCTTAAAAAATTGGGTTAAAACTCTTTAATTTACAAATTAAATCTTTTTAATACATTCGACTTTGTTTTTAGAGAAAGGAACAAAAGAAATCAGACAAGAGAACTGGCACATAAGGATTTGAATTGATCACATTGGGAGAGCAATTACAAAGAATTAAAAAGGAACTCCAAACTTGACAAAATCAAACTCATCAACCCAATCAGAGACTTTGTCATTGAAAATTCTCCCCCACAAAATGGCCCAAAGCAGCTTCACTTTCTTCTTAACATTCGACCCGCCCAAAGGTTGACAGGCATTGTCTTTTGTCGAAGGAATAAAGAGCCCAAAAACAGCAAAAGAAGACGTTCTAGCAGAGCCTAACTTTCTTCTTTCTCTAAGGCATAAAGGGCCTAAGCGACAAACGACATTATCATTTTCGGAGTCTATCATTAGTGAAGTATTGAGACCTTCCTGCCATAACGACCACACTAAGAACTTGACTTTTTTTAGGTTATCATTTTCGGAGTCTATCCGTTGAAAAAGAGAGCTAGTAGAAAACACACCGGAGGAGGGGGAGAGATTCCACCAGATCCTGTCATCCCTCACAAAGACTGAAGCCGTGCACCACTTGAAGGAGGTCAACAAATTCAGTAAGCTCAGCCTCTCAGAGAATTCTTCTCAAGTTAAAATCACAAGATATGGTAGAGGAATCCGAAGATTTTCTCACTAAAATCTCTTTCTTAATAGAAATATTATAAATTCTGCCATCCCCGATTCACAGTTCCTTCGAAAACATACTTGAGCCATGAAATATCTTATTTGGACAGAATGACAATTGTAATTTGCAATTGCAACGCATATATCATATGATCATACATTATGCACACAAGTAATCCTACAGTATGATACCACAAACAGTAAAGAACACAATATTTATAGTTAAAAAGGAGGATAATCAAGGATAAGCTAGAATACACGAGTAACAAGTCGGTTATATTCTCCACTTTTATATACAGCAGTGGTCAACAAGGATAAATCTTTTGTTAAAAATGAGGACAGTTCTTGCTATCAGATTACAAGACTCAGATTTCTTGTTAAGAGATCTTAAGTTTTTTTTTACAGAAGATTGCAAGTGATGCGTATATAATTTGCATGACTGGATGAAATATAACATGCTAATTGAAAATGCAGCATGCCAAAAATTCAAAAAACAATGAAAAACACGTACTAACAATTGTGAACAATTTTTCTTTTTCTTTTTAAAAATAAAACGGCTGATAGATAGAAAATGCATGAACCAATCCTTAATAAACAAACTGTTAAGCTTCATTTATTTTTCACTCCAAGTTGGCATAGAAGATCAGTACAAACATTTCAAGAAAGGTAGGGAGAGATTTGAACATATCAAGAATAAAAGCAAAATTTTAAAACTTAAAAAAGAAAACATCCATAAGGAATTGTATTATCCAATATTATTATGACATTGAAAACTTACATTAGCGAATTTGTCCCTTAAATTACTGGCCAAATCTTCCTTACCTTGAAGCTGAAGCTTCTTAAGAACTCTCATATACACTGGAAAATTTGGTCTAAGACCTGCATCTATAAGTTCAGACAGAATATTTTGTGCAACAACTAAATTTCCTCTCTTCTCATGAAGACTTGCAAGCAAGCTATAATTAGCATTCTGTGCCATTGCATGTTTCGAGCTAGAATCAACTGCATACTGATATGCATCTTCATATCTCTGTGAATTGAAGTAGCCCTTGACAAAGGCAGCGTGTGTTGAAAGGCGAGGCTCAAGACCCCTTGATACCATCATTTCCAGAAAGCTTAATGCTACTTCAATCTTAGATATTCCACACAAATGGTAAATAATGACTTCATATGTCAGTGAATCAGGGGAACACTCTCCTTTGTGCATTTCTTCAAACATCTTATAAGCTTCATCAAATTTATCATTCTTGCACATACTACTGAGCAAATAATTGTAAATGCCGACATCCGGGCAACAACCCACTTTCCTCATCTCATTAAGGGTATCTCTAGCCCCTTCAAAATCATTTACGCGACATTTTTCACGGACAATGACATTGTAAAAAGATGTTCTTTTCTCGGTTATCTCAATTGCAAACTTCACCATTCCAAAAGAACCTCGAAAACATAACATTTGAATCAATGCAATGATCCCAGATATTCGACACGATCCCCCTACTTTATTCAATAACTCAACCACTCGTTTTACCTCAATCTTAATCGAGGCCTCATTAGAGAGAAAAATAGATAAAAACCCAAATGCATTATAGTTTAGACCAATTCCATTTTGCCTGAAGTCAGTCAGAACATGAAGCATCCCATCATAATAATCTAATCTACCAAAATTATCAAAAAGTAGACTATAAATATCAGAATTACACGGAAACTTTATAGCCCGATTCCGAATCCAGTTGAAAAAACGAGAAGCAGAAACCTTTTGATTATTCAAAACCCTAAAAATCTGAGCAACAAAAGCATCATTAGACAATGTTACATTCAAAGAATCCAATTTAGATTCCAAATCATCCCCATTTCTTCTAATAATGTCTACAATATCATAAACTTGATGGCTAGCTGCATTCAATTTAAACAAATCTAAAGTACCAGTCTTACATTGGGACTTTTCTGTCGAATTAACCGTTTTTGAAGGATTTGAAACCGATTGCGAAGTTGTAGAACAGATTGAGGAAGACCCAGCAGAGGAAATAGAAGAATTTTCAAAATTGGAGGTTGCTTTTGTGTTAAATCGACTAAGTTGATAAAAAAATTTAGAAGATGAATTGGTGGGGATTAGGGTTTTAGAATGGGAAGAAGAGAAAATGGTCGAGAATTTACAGATTCTCATGGCAGAAGCAAAATCAAAAGAATAACATCTCTTCGAGGCACTCAATAAGAGAAATGCTTCGGCGATGGGGGGTTGGGCGTGAAATGCAGATAGGTTAATGAGTCCAAATTCGTTTGACCCATATTTATCTACATTTTTTTTCTTGGTTAAAAAATATATTCGGTTTATAACATTTACCCAAATTTTTAATTTAGTCTGTGATGTTTTTTATATAATTAAATTGAAGAGTAGAGATTCCATTCCACCATTCGATCTCATAAAAAATGAGTAAATACATAATCAATTGAGTTGTACTATAATCATTAAGGGGGTGTTTGGAATGAGGGGTAGGGTGGGGTGGGGTGGGGTTGTGAAGCTTGTGTTTAGATAGTCTATGTTTGGATGTGTAAGGGTATGGGTTATATAAACCTGGGGTTAGATAACTTATGTTTGGATATGGAATGAGGTGGGTTTCTAAAATTTTGAGTTTTAAACTAATTAAATTGATCATTTCAACAAGAAAATAATAATTAATTGATAAAATAATTATTTTAAATTTTAGTTATAATATTAAAACATTAATTATTATTTAACTAGCTAATTAAAAAATGATTTTCTTGTATTTATGATGAATTATTTATTCATCACTCTTTAATTAATTCATTTATATATACTCATTTAAATTGTTAAAAGTTATGATAAAATATACATTTTTAAATTAATAAATTTGTTTTCATTGAATTATTCTCTCATGTCATTATACAATAAAAATCACACTGATATTTTTTTTTTTTTTTGCAAAAGCACACTGATGTTTCTTATCAAAGTTATTTGGATCTTATGAAATAGAATTTATTAATTTTTCAAATTTTGTTAGAAAAATATCCAAACTTATAAATAATACTTAAAAGGAAATTAAAAAAGAAATCCAAACTTATAAATAAATATAGTTGATAATATTAATTTTATTTAATTTAATATCATTAATTAATTTTTCAATAATTAATTTTACAATGTGGTGGTTTCTAAATAATAAAATTAATTGATCATTTGCACACACAAAATTGGTAAAAATTGATTAAAAATTTATAATTATAATATTACAAAGGTTAATTAATATTTTATAATAAATAGAACTAACTTAATAAATAAATAAGTTACATCTCAAGAACTAAAAAAGATGATTTTCTTTTTTTTTAAATGAATTATTGAGTACAAAAAATCATTTATGAATCACTCTATAATTAAATTATTTATGTATTTATTTTTTTTTATTACAATTATTTATGTATTTATTTAGATTAAAAAACTTAATAGAATTATTTTTTAGTCAAATATCATAAAACTTATCAATTTGGTTTGCAAACTCTCCATTTTTACTTAGAAGAAAAAAAAAACTCATTTTTACTATTTAAACCCCATGGGTTTAACCAAACCCATGAAGTTACTATTTAAAATCCAAGGGGTAAGTAAACCCAAATCCTACTATTGCTAATCTTTCCACCAAACATGGGTTAGGCTATCTAAGCCAACCCCACCCAACCCTAACCCTCACACCAAACACCCCCTAATACTTAAAAAGCTCTTATTCAACCCCTATTTTTTTTTTTGATCGTTTTTAGCCCCTATTGATGTCACATGCTTTCGAACTATTTTACATGGACATTAAACACCCAAGTATCATATTGACAATTCTAGAGGGTAAAAATCGTCCATTATATGGGCTCAACAAGATGGGTCAAGTCTGAAAGGATCCAAACCAATGATGTCCAACCAAGGGCTGCTTAGTTTAAAAAGCCCAACTAAAGCCTATGAAGAAAGCCTAGTTCAAACTAGCATGGTCAAGAAAGCCCACGATCGCACTTTTAGAAGGTTTTATAAGGAAAGATGACTCACCCAATAAAGTATAAAAAAAAAAAAACAAAGACCTAATTGTTTGTTGCGTCATTTCCAATTCTAGACACATCCATAGAGGATTAACTTAATCATCAAAGGCTCTTTGGCCGGTACTACACCAGTGCCTTCCGATGAACTTCTTCTTTAGGTTTTAGATATTCGAAGATGCAGGAATTAAGCACTTATCATCACGTGCTCATCAATTATGAAATCTACCCTTCACAACAATGTTTTAGAAAACAATAGTAATGAGGTGCAAACAAAAAAAATGGACTTCAAAGTTTAAATCTCTCCTAATAAAATGAAAACTAATCTTACCAAAAATTGACTTGCAAACAAAAAATAGCTTCAATTAAAAACGAGAAGATGAACAAAGGTGAAGCAAGGCTTTCTGTATATTTCGATAATCATCAAATGAACTTACAAGTAAGGTTTATATAACCTAAGATACAAATAGGGGGTATACAATATTGAGAATAATATTTTTGCAACATCACAAAGTCAGAAGAATAATGTTAATGATCTCCCCTTTATTTGCACAAAAATCACATAACGGGTTAATATCAATGCCTCTCGATTTGAGATTCACTTTAGTAACTAAAAGAAACCTGCTCTCCACTAGAAATGTTGAGCTTTTGAGGAAAGCACAATGAGTGGTTAAAGCAATGCCTATTATTTTTAAAAAATTTTAAATTATTGGATAAGGATTTTTTTGTAGGTATTGATTTTTTAGCTTTCTATGTTGAGCATTTTTTACAGTTGGATTGAACTATTTTGGTGTTGAGTTTAAGCGTTTTTTTTTAAATTTTTATAATTTGATTTTGCTATTTGAATTGATTTTTTTATTGAGATTAAACGTTTTGTGTGATTGAATTATAGATATATTTTAGTTTTATTTCAATGAAATGCTTATTAGAGTTTGAGGTTTAAAATTTAAAATGGCTTACAATTGTTAGTAGACTAATAAGTGTTAAAATTTTATATACAATTCCCGTAATAGTTACATTTAGTTTTAATTTCTCTCTCTCAATATTCACTGCAATCAACAAGGTTGATATAAATGGGGGTTTTCTTGAAGTATGGTAAAATGTTATCAAGCTCGCATTTCACCATTCTGTATATGTGCCTCGGGGCTTTGTCCCCATTATCATACTAAATCTCTTAGGCAATTTTGATGGTCTTTTCAAGTGTATCATGTTTGATTCACGATTTTGGATCAAAGATGGGGTTATCTGAGTATATAACCTGAAAATCGTATAAATAAGACATTGGGGATCGTCTAAAAAAAAGGAAATAGCCTTTTTCGTTTCCCAAGGTCTAATAAAAAGTCAAAAATAGCCTTGCATTTGATCTGATTGAGGCGGCATAAACTTAAATGTAAAAAAAAAAGGAAAATGAACAATATACGGGGTGTAATCATGGGAGATTTTTTTCAAGAATCTAAAAGAGAGAATAAGAAGATTTGGTTTTTTCTGAAAACCCTTTCAAAAACACCATTGAAGACTAACATTAGAGAAGCTTGAAAAAATCTGGAGTAAATGGATCATCTAGATAATGAAGGTATGAATTTTTTAAACAAAATATCAATATCACACTCAATAAGTTCATGCACGGTTAGCTTTTGAAAAAGTATTGAGATTCTATGTCGATTTTTCAAGGATTAGAAGAGATTCAAGAACATAATGAAAACTAAAAAAAAAATCAAACTCTTCAAAACCAATAACCATTTTTTCCAGCGAATTTCCAGAAAGTTCCTTCGATGTATATTATATTATATATATAGTGATACTGTACGCACATCCAATATTATATTGTACAATATAATATAATATAGTTATGGTACAATACGAAAAAGATGTAATAAAATAAAAATATATACTGGACCCCATAAAATAAAACAGTACAATATATTTGTATGTTAAACACTATATATTATATATTATAAACATAGAATAAAACATTACAATATTGTAAATGTTCCGTTTAAAAAGTAAGTAATAAAAATAAATGTTATACTATACGTTATAAATATAAAATAAAATCAATAAAAAAAAGTAAAAAAATTATAACGTAAGTTTTTTGCTATTATATTGTACATTGAACGCCGAAAAAAAAGAAGAATATGATTGTACGTTATAATTCATGTACAATATAAAAAGAAAATGAAATTAAAAAAAAAAACTTAAACATATAAAGCAGGAAAAAAAAAGAAGAAGGATAAGGAGAAGAAGGAGAAGAAGAATTGGTTGCCGCCATGGGAGGAATCGTTCTCTCTTCTTCTAATTCCGACAATGAAACGAATTAATTGGGGTGGATTGTTCGCCGCCATAAAGATCGAAAAAAAAAGAATGAAGATGAGAAGAAGAAGAAGAAGAGATTGTTATCATCAACGAAGTAAGAATCCATATGAATAAAAAAAAAAAAAAGGGAAATCGAATGAAGCTTGAAGAAGATGATCACAAAAACAAAAAGCAAGAAATGAAAACCCTAAAAATGTCTGTAGAAAAAAGAGAGAAACAAAATCCCAAGATTTAATGATACATTAAAAAAATAGGAAATTTAAAAAAAAAAACAAACAATCAACATTAAATCAGGAAATTTAAAAAAAAAATCAGTATTAAACACAGATAAGGAAAAAAAAAACAATAACTACGGGAAAGGAAAAAAAGGAAATAAAAAAAGGGTATATCAGTCATAATCAGAAAATATGATCTAAAAATAGGCTAAAAAGTATTAAAAAAAGAGGAGGGGCTAAAATAACATAGTATATAACCATAATAGGCTATATACTGGATTATCCCTCAAGGGTCGTTCATTTTAATGTTATCTAAGATTACGGAGGGATGAGTATTCAGATAATATTGTTCATTTTCCTGCATTTAAAGATACAAGGATATCTTAGATTACATGTAATTAAAGAATACATGGTATCTGACTATTTTAGAATACGTCCTCAACCAGTGGGTTTTTAAGATTACATTAGGACTGTATTCTAATTTTTACTTTTTTGTCCTTAAATATTATAAAAAGTTATTTTTATTTTTACATAGAAATACATAAGATAAATTATTTTCTCATCAATAACTAAATTTAGAAACAAAAATAATTTTTTTGTTACACTAATTTTTGATACATTAATAAATCATTGGTATCAAATAAGTATATTAAATTAAATTTAAATTTATATGCTAATTAAATATTTAATAAATATACTATTAACTAATTAAATCATAAAAATAGTCTGGGAATATTAATCTATCAAAAAAATATTAATTAAATTCATATATTAAATTTATTAATGAGAACATTTAAAAAGGGTATTATTGGAAGAATTGTTAATTTATTACATTTCCTCCCTTAAATACAAAACAAACAACGTAATCTTTCATACCTATGAGATTTTCATTTTTAACTACTGCAAAATGAACATTGTAATCTTATATTCCCTGCAATCCAGATATCATGTAATCTAGATACCCAACAATCTTACATTACATGGTATCTAAGATAACAGGAAATGAACGGCCTCTCAAAGATTTTTGTTACACATATCTAAAATTCATTTATCTCTCAGTTTTACAACTTTGGATGATGAGTTAACAAAACTAATTATATTTAATAAACATATTCTGTCAACACATTTTACGCTAACTCAGATTTGAGCTCCGCACAATCAAAACACAGGTTTAACAAATGCCCAAGCTTTACAACCCGTTTAACAAATTTGACCAAAATTGTGAGCCAAACTTCTCGGGTTTTGACTGACCCCTTATGTCTGGATTCGATTGACTACTCCAAAGTAAGTGTAAATATAAATAGATTTTGTCTTAAATAAAATAAATGTGCATATTAATTATTAAAATGTCAGAAGTTCTTAAAAAATACTCAAACTTTGTTATTTTCTATAGATATTTTCATTGAATTTATTTGTTTGTTTCTTTTTTAAAGTTCGAGTTCAATAATTTATCGAACTATTTGATTATTTTTCATTATTATTTTTAAAAGATTTATTGATTTTTTTTAGTTCAATAAATTATTGAATTATAATTATGCTATTTGAGTAATTTTTAAAAACTTGTCAGTAATTAATATGTAAAAATATGTCATTTCAGTAATTAGACCAATATAAATAAGTTTATTTATCAAAACCAATTGATAATGAGAATAATACTTATAAAAATATATTTTTTATCAAACTTTTCATCTTTTTCGATATTAGATTCTCAATAAAATCTCATTTATTTTTGCTAAATTTACTCCCTTTATATTATCTTTGAAAAGAAAAAGAAAAAAAAGTAATTAACCAACCCATCCTCAAAAAGTCATTTTTTTAGCAGTAGCACACGTACAAGTAGAGAGGGATATTTCCCAAGCAACTTCTTTACTTTCTTTCTTTTTCTTTCTCCATGTGAGTGAGTCCAAAGACAACTTTTACAATTCATCATCCCTCACTTTCATGGGAAAAAAAAAAACAGCAAGCCGTTTTCAATAGAATTGGTAAATAGTAAGTCAAATGTTTGACCAATTCAAATAATGTCTGGTTTAGGATTCGTTAGTCTTAAGCACATGGATAATGGGACCAAGCTAGCTCAAATATGAAGAAGACCTATGCCTTTTATATTTCATTCATTTTCCCCTTAAAGTCTTTCATTTTGGCCCACTTTCAAGATTTGGGCGGCTCTACAAATGAACCTATTGTATCTCCTTTGTCCATCTACCCTTTAAAATTATTACTAAAAAAATGCTCTATTTTCCATTATAAAAAAACTAAAGTCAATTTTTTTTTCTTTATAAAATATATAACCAACTTCATCATTCTGTAAACTCCATCCATCGTTTGAGGTGTAAGAACTCATTCATTTTTAACTCTGAAAACAAAATTTAAAACTCCATCCTCATCAAAATCTCTCCTCCCATTTATCGAATAAAAAATAACTTCATCATTCTCTAATTTATACCTTTTATTAACATTCAATAACAAAAATCACTCATACCGTCCTATAAAATTACTAAACAACAATTTGAGGTTTCAAAACATGATAAAATATGTTTTTGTTATTTTAACTATGTGAATGAGCCTAAGTATAGCTCTATTGGTTATGCATCAATACTTCATTCTCATAACAGGTTCGAGTCTCCCTCCTCACCTGAATTTGATAAAATATCTATATAAAAAAAACTATGAATTTAGGATATAAAAAGTATACTATAAGGTCATTTTTCACGAAGATATATGCATATAAAATGCCTCGAAATACAAATATATAAAACGTAACATGACAAGTCATTTTATAAGTAAGAGACTAAAAGGGGTTCGTCCCCACCATTCCTCATTCCCCATCCCTCTCTCTCCATATTTTTTTAATATACTAAATTGTTTTAAAAAAATTCCTAAAAATTGAATTTTTGATAGATTATATATTATCTTAAGTTTTACAATTTTAGTCCCTTATGAATTAGCTTTTTAACCTAAGAATCCCAAATAGATTCATGCTGTATCTCTTCCCACTCATCAAAATGATCATACAAAACCAAAGACTCTTCCAAACTAAGAGCCTCAGCCATTTGCATCCACATGGTCGGCGAATCCAACGGCGAGTCATTAATCGCCTGAATTTGGCTCGGCGACAATCCCACCCGTATCGGTGTCATCCCCGACACCGTAGCCGAACATCCACCGTTCTCCACAGCCCTTACCGGCTTCTTCAACCGCAATGCAGCTTGTTGTGCCGCCATTTGAATATCCTCCGGTCTCGAACTCGCAGGCCTCGGCAAACTATCAATCAATTCGGGGAAATTAAGGCGAGCGTCACGGCCTCGAAGGTGAAGAGCGGCTACATCGTACGCGGCGGCAGCCATTTCGGGAGCTTCATAGCTTCCAAGCCATATTCTTGTTTTTTTACCGGGCTCTCGGATTTCAGAAACATATTTACCCCATTTTCTTTTTCTAACACCTCTATAATTATTAGGTTGAGAAAGAGCAATGAGATTTGATTCCATTAAAAATGAAGATTTTGACAATGATAGAGAAGATGAAGATATAGAGTGAAGGAAGAAAGGAGAGTGAGAGCTTAAATAGAAAAATGAGAAGGTAATAATAACAAGTAAGGTTCGAAGTAGCTGCGGTTTTGTAAAGTGGAAAGATGCTGTCAATTTGAATGGAAGCACGTTTGTATTTGGTTTTTTGCATGGGTCAAACCATGCCACGTGTAATTTTTCTTTTTTTTCTCTCTCGAAATTTTTTGTTTTATTTTTTAAAAACGTTTCTAATTTTACCAAACACTAATTTGATTATGAAACAATTGATTTTTTCAACCGCAGAGCCGGCAATAATTATTTCAAAAGCTATAAAAATGGCAAGCTAGCTCTAAAACCAATTGTTTTTTTTTTATATATAGAAAACTTGCTTGGTAGGATAGTTTTTGAAAAACGGTTTTAAAAATAAAGGAGTAGAAGATGAAAATAATATTTTATTGTTTTCAAGTATTTTCTTTACTGTTTTGTCAATTAAATATCCTTAAATATATTCACTAAGTATTAATTAAATTAAATATGTGATATTTTAATAGAATAAATACATAAAAACATAAAAAAACATTGCAACTTTCTGCCTTATGTGATCAAAATATTTTTAAAGAGAATTTTTTTGAATAAATAGTAACATGTTTGATAACCAATTATTAAACTGGTTTTATGTTTTTAATTTACAAAATGATGCTTAAAATATTTCTGATAAAAAGGTATTTATATTTTTGAAGTAATTTTTCTTACATCAATGACCGTTAGAGGTTAAATAATCATATTTTTTTTCTTAAAAAAAAACTCATTCATGAAAAAAAAACAAGAAAAGGGAATAAAAAAAAAGCTTTTAAAAGACAATTATCTAAATATATTTTCATTAAATTTGAATTTTAATAGGTAAAATACTTTCTTATTTTTATATATTTAAAGTCACTAATTATTAATTAAAAAAAGAAAAAAAGAGAAAAAGAAGGGACTGTTGTTGATGTCATAGGTGGCATTATTGTCTGAGGAAAAGGAGGGCTACGTACAAAGTATTTCATTAAAGATAGAGAGACAAAAATGGGATAAAATTTTTCAGTACTCAAAAAATTGAGTTGTACTCGTTTGTACTTTAGCTGATATATATGAACCTCTTTTATATATCTAATGCATTCAATGTTCATATTTTGCAATCATGGAGCCTTTTATCAAATATCATTTTCACACAATATCATATTGTCTTACATTTTATTTTTATTTTTTTTGAGATTACATCAAAGTGGGGGGAGGGGGACTCGAACCTTCGACCTCAAAAAGAAGGGAGTATATACCAAATCAATTGAGTTATGCTCATGTTGGCGTCTTACATTTATTAGTACCTAGGTCCATTTATTTATTTGGTTCTTGCTCACATAATAATATATAATTCATTGTTTAATTTATTAGTCCTAATATATAATTATAAATAGGCAAAAGGTTAAAAAACACCATGAAGTTTTGATTAAATGAAATACACTATGTAGTTTAAAAATAAATATTTATACCTCTATAGTTTTAAAATTATGTAAATTAACCCCTTCCAAGTATGCTGTTAATTTTCTTTTAGTCATAATTTTTTTGTTTGAATTTCAATTTGAATGATTCAATATGTTCTGAAAATTCTCGTTTTGAGCTCTATTTTACAGTCGCTAATTTTTTTGAAATCACTAGTATATAAAAGAGTAATCATCATCAAAATATTAGATCTAGTTGGAGTCATAAGCCTTTTTATATACTCAGGATTTCCAAAAAAAATTGTGACTATAACATAGAGTTTGAAACGAAGATTTCATAACATTTTCAATCATTCAAATCAGAGTTTATACGGAAAAAATTACGACTAAAAGAAAATTAAGTACGTTGCAGGGAAGGGGTCAAATTGCATAATTTTGAAACTATAGACGTATAAATATTCAATTTTTAAACTACAAGGAGGGGTGTTGCATTTCACCAAAATAATTAGGGTGTTTATTTTCATTTTACCCTTTTAAATATGGTAGAAAAATCTAATTTACGCATGAATTTTTACCATACTGCCCCTATCTAATAATCACGGATTGCTTAGTATGAATCTCAAATCACAGTCAACATAAATATAGCTTAATTGATTAGGCATCCCCTTCTTGAAGGTCGAAGGTTCAAGTTTTACCCTCTCACAATTTGAGGTAATATGACCATGTAGTCTCCTTAACACGAGAACGAATCCAAAAAGAAACCTCCACCACATCGAAGCCATCACAAAAAGTTATAAATAATTAGGGGTGTAAATGGGGCGGGGTGGGACGGGGGCGGGGTCCCCCGTTTATCCCCCGCCCCGTTTAAGGGGAAAAACCCCACCCCGCCCCCGCCCCATTAAGGGGTTCCCGCCCCTGTCCCGGCCAGTTTATGGGGCGAGGTCAAGCGGGCGGGTCGGGTAGGTTTTTTTTTTTTTTTTTTGGCGATGGTGAGTGCGAGTCTGAGAGAAGAGACAGAGAGGCAGGGGAATAGGGATTTGCTTTGGTTGGGTGCGTGAGCGTGCTGTGAGTTGAGTGAATAAGAAAAGAAAAATAAGAAAAGAAAAAAAGAAAAGAAAAAGAAAGGAAACAAAGAAAAAGAAAAGGAAAGAAAAGAAAATAATAATAAGAAAAAAGAAAGCAAAGAAAATATATAAAAAAAAAAAATATTCAGCTTAAACGGCGGGGCCCAGGATATTACTCACGGCCCGGCCCCTTCTTCGTTACTAAACGGGGAAATTTTTCCCCCCTGCCCCTGCCCCATTTACGAAGCGGGTTTTGCAGGAGCGGGGCGGGGAAGCGGGGTCGGGGTTTTAACTTTTACCCCTATAAATAATGGTTAAAAAACTAGATTTACAAATATGTTTTAAATCTAACATATTTATAAAATATGAAGTAAATTTTTAAAAATTTCTCTTAATTTATTTTCATTAAAATAAAATTTTAACTTCTGTATTATAGCAAATTTTAATTTTGAGGCATTTTCAAAATTAATACCTTCTAAACTTTCTTTATATATTGAAAAAAAATTATTATATAACAAATTTATCAAAATCTTAAACTATCCAACTTTAAAAAAGTGATTGAATTTTCATTTAGAACATCTCAATTAAAAACATGAAAATAATAATACAATTGAATATTTAATAATACAATTGAATAAAAATTAATTACAAAGTTCATTATATAATAAAATCTTTTCATTATACAATGAAAGTTTAAAAAGTGATATTTTTATAAATAAACCAAATCTTTTATGTTTTGAAATTAAGGTAGAAAAAAGTGTTATTGAGTAATCTCCCTACAATTTTTTTTTGGTCATTTTAGTTTTTCTTTGTACTAGTCATTATTTTTTTATTTTTTTCATACAACATATGAGGAGAAAATTCAAATCTCTAATTTAATAAAAGAAATATAAGTATTTTATCGTTAGACTAAACCTCGATAGACTTATTATTTTATAAATACAATGATTAAATATATAATTGAACTGCATTGGGATCAACATTGTACAAGTCTTCCCCGTTTTATTCACTTCACCCAATTTCATATCTAAACTTATTTTCCAATAAAATGTTTAATTTCAAGAATTAAATTGTTTCATTTTTTTAAATATCTCTTTAATATAAAATATAGGGTAAAATGTAAATAAGCCCCATGTGATTTTTATCAAATGTATGAACACCCCTTGTGGTTTGAAAATGGTAAATCATATCCCTGTGGTTCTAAATTATCTCAATGAGACCCCTCCTGTTGTGGGGTGAAATTGAATTACACGTGGAATTTTACAACTTGACAAAATTGGTCCGAAGCACCTGGTGTAAAGCACCTGGTCCGAAGCACATGGTGTAAAGCACCTGATCCGAAGCACCTGGTGTAAAGCACCTGGTCCGAAGCACCTGGTCTGAAGCACCTGGTGTAAAGCACCTGGTCCGAAGCACCTGGTCTAAAGCGCCTCGTCTGACCGTGGTACCTAGGCATAAAGTCCATGCACCTGAAAAGAACTGGCTACGCAGTCTCCAACACAGACATACATATCTAAACCGATTACAAGTGTCCAATCAGAAAATGACACGTGGCGTGACCCGAAAGCGACACGTAATTGAGAAGCAACACATGGCCCAATCCCGACGCGACACGTGGCGCGATGATGTCATCAACCTAATCTCCTATAAATAGGTGAAGAAATTCATTCATTAGGTAACTAATCTCTACTACTACTATCTGGCACACTAGCTCTGCTTGCTCTGACTTTAGCATCGGAGGGTGTTAGGCCGGCACCACACCGGTGCTCTTTTCCTTTCCTGTGCAGGTACCTACGTAGCACGCCGTCGAAGCGACGCACTACCTCCGACTCGTCCGATAAATTAAGTTCGTTGCCTACGTGGAAGCTACCCATTTTTAGGTAACAACATTTGGCGCCGTCGTGGGAAGAGTATATAACTAAGTGCTCTACCATCAAGGATGGGTCGTAAAGGTCACGAACACGGTGATGTTATGAAGACGGTGAAAATCGTAACCCTCGTAATACGAAAAATCAAACTCGTAGCACTAGGGAGCTACAACAAGTTGATGAAAATCAAGAAGTGGAAAAAGTTGTGTCAATGCCTGATGGAAGGGTTGATGCTCTAGAAGAACAAGTCCGAGGTGTGAATCGAGATCTTGCTAATGTACTCGAAATCCTTACACAAAGAACTGACCATCAATCCCCTACTGACAATCAAGAAGTCCAATCCAAGAAAGATAAGGAACCTATAGAACGCATAGGAGAATCGCTGAATCATGAGAAAGGTGGTTCAAAGAGGAAGTCAAATCTAAATATCCAGGACAATTCCTCCTCCTCTTATAACTCTTATCGCAACAAGCAACCTAGTCGAGAGCGAAGGTCCGGCCTCGGAGAAGTTCTCAATCAAAAGAGAAAGGAACATTCGGATGTTGTGAAGTCTATCGTCAGAAAGTGCCCACCTTGGGCACCAGAATTGAAAAAACTCCAAGATCAACTTGGTCATATGAAGAAAGAATATAGAGGAAAGACCCCTCTTGCACTAGAAGATCTACTCGAGCAACCGAGCCTCCATTCAGGTGATGACATAATGGAGGTGGAGCTTCCACCAAGTTTAAAATGCCAACTATGACCACGTATGATGGTTCAAAGGATCCAATCGAGCATGTCGATACGTTTCGGACCTGGATGGAGCTCCAGGGAGTCCGAGATGCTATCAAGTGTAGGGCATTCCCCCTTACATTAGGAGGCCCTGCTCGCGGTTGGTACAGATAGCTCAAGCCGAGGTCTATCACTTCATTTAAAGACCTCACTCGATCTTTTGTAACTCAGTTCCTTGGTGGAAGAGATCATAAGAAACCGGCCACGCACCTTTGATCGTACGCGTCGAAGTCGGAGGAGAGCCTCCGAGACTACGTAGTAAGATTTAACAGTTGAGGCATTGAAGGTGCAAGGTTACGATGATGACATAGCTCTAACCGCAATGATGGCCGGCTTAAAAGATGAAAAATTCTTATGGTCACTTGGTAAAAAGACACCAGTACGTACACCGAGCTTCTTGCTAGGGCTCAAAAGTACATGAGTCTTTGGAGAATTACTTAGTGCAAGAAAAGCTCCTGGATGAGGGAGGTATTAGAAAACAATCGAGCACAAAAAGAGAGACGCAAGAAGACCTTTCCCGAGTACTGAACGTCATGATGACGAAAAAAGGGAAAAGGTCGGAGACCAACTTGATAAACAGAGCCTTCCTCCTAGTAAATTTAAAAAATACACTCCCACCACGGTCCCAATTGAACAACTACTCATGGAGATCCAAGACAAAAACATAGTGAGGTGGCCCGCTAGGATGATGGCGTCAAAATAAGAGGAACAAAAACAAGTATTGCCTCTTCCATAAAGACCACGGGCATACCACCTCCGATTGCTTCGATCTCAAGGAAGAAATTGAAACCCTAATTCAAAAAGGGTACTTGAAAGAATTTGTAAGAAGTAAAAGAGATGAGGAAGATCAGGACCGTGATGATCAAATTTTTCAATTGGAGAAGTAGGAACCATATTCGGGGGCCCGACTATTGAAAAGGAGTCCAAGCTTTCAAAAGGACCATGCTGGGTCACTGAGGTATTGGCCTCATCTAAAAGACTCTACAATACCTATGAAGATGTCAAGCAACATAGATTTTATTTCAACAATTGAATTTATTGCAATTTTCATTTCCAATAAAGTCTTATATTGTAAGAATTCGAAAATGAAATGAATAAAATTATATTTTTTCTACTTATTGCATTCGTGAGAGTTAGATCATTCGAGAAAAATTAGACTCGAGCTAGACTTCAAGATATAAAACTCTACTCGAGCAGGGGGCCAATTATGCGATTCTACTGCAACAAAAAAGAAAATGTTCCGAGTCCATCAAGGTGGAAGACCAAAAAGCTCTAAGTCCGCCTAGGTGGAAGAACAAATTGAAAATGTTCTCAGCCCACCAAGGTGGAAGAACAAAATGAAAAATGTTCTAAGTCCACCAAGGTGGAAGAACAAAATGAAAAAGTTCTAAGTCCGCTTAGGTGGAAGAACAAAAAGAAAATGTTCTGAGTCCATCAAGGTGGAAGAGCAAAAAGTTCTAAGTCCGCCTAGGTGGAAGAACAAATTGAAAATGTTCTAAGCCCACCAAGGTGGAAGAACAAAATGAAAAATGTTCTAAGTCCACCAAGGTGGAAGAGCAAAATGAAAATGTTCTGAGTCCATCAAGGTAGAAGTTCAAAAAGTTCTAAGTCCGCCTAGGTGGAAGAACAAAAAGAAAATGTTCTAAGTCCATCAAGGTGGAAGAGCAAAATAAAAAAATTCTAAATCTACCAGGGAGTGCAGGGCTCGCACGAGCCGCACCTGGTAGAAGAATTTAAATCCACTAAAATGTTCTAAGTCCGCTACAGTGGAAGAGCTAAATAAAAAAATTCTAAGTCTACCAGGGAGTGCAGGGCTCGCACGAGTCGCACCTGGTAGAAGAATTTAAAACGACTAAAAAGTTCTAAGTCCGCCACGGTGGAAGAGCTAAATAAAAAATTCTAAGTCTACCAGGGAGTGCAGGGCTCGCACGAGCCGCACCTGGTAGAAGAATTTAAATCAACTAAAATGTTCTAAGTCCGCCACGGTGGAAGAGCTAAATAAAAAAATTCTAAGTCTACCAGGGAGTGCAGGGCTCGCACGAGCCGCACCTGGTAGAAGAATTTAAATCAACTAAAATGTTCTAAGTCCGCCACGGTGGAAGAACTAAATAAAAAAAAATTCTAAGTCTACCAGGGAGTGCAGGGCTACCACGAGCCGCACCTGGTAGAAGAATTTAAAATGACAAAATCATTCTAAGTCTACTAAAGAGTGCAAGGCTCGTAGAGGAATTAAGGAAAATTCTAAGTTTACTAAGGGTGTAAGGCTACTACACCTACAAAGCAACACTTAGAAAATTTAAAGAAAAATCAAACCATATCAAGACTCAACGAGAAATTAACTCTTAGAAACAAAGTTGAGTTTGGTTGAAAAAAAAAAAAAAAAAGTCAAAGTCAAAGTCAACCGTTGACCGGTCAATGGGTGAATGGCTGACCCGTGGCGGGTCTGTCTTTTACCCACTAAAAAAAAAAAAAAATGTTGTGCAAAGTACTTTGACTTTGTATAAGGGAAGAGAGAAAAGAAGAAAAGAGAGAAGACAAGTTGGAGGAGTAAAAACCCGCGGGTCAAAACCTGACCCTCGGGTAAATTCACCGGCGCCTAAAAACCCCCCTGGGTCAGGTTTTGACCATGGGTAAAACCACCATCAGGTGGAGTTGAAGAGAAGAAAGGAATAAAAAAAAAAAAAAAAAAAACTTTTTTTTTTTTTTCTCTTCCCTCTTCTCTATCAATTCTTTTCTTATTCTACACTCTTTATCAATTCAATTTTTTTCAAATTTTATAATCTTTTCTTCAATAAAAGATAGAAAATTTTAATATTTTTGATTTCAAGAGAATCTTTACTCTTAAAATCAAAGGGGGCGAAATATGTGATGATTAAGCGTGACAACTTGGACATGCAACTCAACTTCAAAACGACCAGAGACTAAAAATTCAACCTACCAAGCTTCAACACTTAGTATTTTCTCAGAAAAAATTTATGACAGAAAATTCAATTACAAGGGAGAAATACAAGCTACAAACTATCAAAATTTTGACGAGTGCAACGGTGAAAAATTCAAGCTACAGACCTCAACACTTTGAATATTTTCAAGAAATTGACTAAGGTAAAATTCCGCTTTGAAAGAATACTCCCAAGTAGCATTGAACTCGCGTCTCAACTCAACTCGGGAGTAGGGGGCCTCTGTTGTGGGGTGAAATTGAATTACACGTGGAATTTTACAACTTGACAAAATTGGTCCGAAGCACCTGGTGTAAAGCACCTGGTCCGAAGCACATGGTGTAAAGCACCTGATCCGAAGCACTGGTGTAAAGCACCTGGTCCAAAGCACTGGTCCAAGCATCCGGTGTAAAGCACCTGGTCCAGCACCTGGTCTAAAGCGCCTCGTCGACCAGGTGGTACCTAGGCATAAAGTCCATGCACCTGAAAAGAACAGCTACGCAGCTTCCAACACAACATACATATCTAAACCGATTACAAGTGTCCAATCGAGAAAATGACACGTGGCGTGACCCAAAGCGACACGTAATTGAGAAGCAACACATGGCCCAATCCCGACGCGACACGTGGCGCGATGATGTCATCAACCTAATCTCCTATAAATAGGAGAAGAAATTCATTCATTAGGTAACTAATCTCTACTACTACTATCTGGCACACTAGCTCTGCTTGCTCTGACTTTAACATCGGAGGGTGTTAGGCCGGCACCACACCGGTGCTCTTTTCCTTTCCTGTGCAGGTACCTAGGTAGCACGCCGTCGAAGCAGCGCACTACCTCCGACTCGTCCTATAAATTAAGTTCGTTGCCTACGTGGAAGCTACCCATTTTTAGGTAACAACACCTCCCTTTCACGCCATTAATTTTCTTTTACCCATAATTTTTTTTTAACCTTGATTTGGATGATTCAAGATGTTTTGGAATGCTCCTTTTGGGCTCTAAGCTATGGTCAGTTAAAAACTTCTAAATCATCAATAACCAAAAGCGTTAATGGTATAAATCATACCTAGTATTTTAATGATAATAAGCTATTTTATTTATTAATGATTTTGAAGTTTTGAAATGACCATAACTTAGATCCCGAAATGAGGATTCCAAAACATCTTAATTCATTCAAATTGGAGTTCAAATGAAAAAGTTATGGCTAAATAAAATTAATGATGTTTAAAGCAAAAGATCTCAATAGAATAATTTGAAACTATACGAATATAATTGACTATTTTCAAACCACAGATGAAATTTATACACTTAACAAAAACTACATAAAGCTTATTTACATTTTACCCATATATAAAATTTATTGTACGACTATTGCATACTTCTGAGTATACCATAAACCATGATTGCTATAAGTATTTTCTGACATGATTTTTGGAATTAGATAGCTCTTTAGGTCAATGGTTTTTCATAGTCACCCTATTTTTCAGAAGAGTAAAAGACTTATCTACTGTTATTGGTTAATAATCAGCCACGTGGGATAAACAATAAGTGTTTTTTTAATGTTTCAAGGGATAGAAAGAGGAAAAAAACAAAAAATTAACTAGTGCATCTGATAGTATTTTTAAACTCAAAATCTCTTCTTTTAATATTTTTTTTTAATGAAACACATTTAGACTGTTTTTCTTTATAAAAAGAAACTTTAATACAACCCCCTCCCCCAATATATAAACATTTTGAAAAGAATGTAGTAAATAATATTTAAAGTATGCATATGTATGTTAAACCATATTAAAATAACCCCTTCAAATCTTTATTTGAATACTTTTGCCCGAACGAATTGTTAGTCATTATTTTTTTACAATAGCACTTCAAGTGTTGTCTTATCCCCCTCTCTTTTTTACCCTCTTTTATATTTACATCCTCAAACTTTTAATTTATACCCCTAAAAAAATTAACCCCAAATCTAATAAAAATAGATATTGCAAAAATATAACCACCTTATAAAATAATTGTAAATATCAAACATAATACAACTGATTGTTAGAGTTTTGTAATGTAAAAATTTCATTTTAAGAATTCATATTTTTAAAATAGCAAATTTTTTGACTTGAGCATTTATTATTTGGACTATATTCACAATTTTGTTTACATACTCGAACAAATAAAAATTCACAATGTATTAGGGGTGGGGCTACATAGTTATGGTTAATCTATTAGGGGTGGGGCTACATAGTTTTGTTTTGGATATGCTATTTGGGGGTCAATCTATTAGGGGTAGGGCTACATAGTTATGGTTCATTTACATTAAGATCTGATTGAATGAATTCAAGAAAGGACCTGACGAATCCAAACAAGGGAGAGTATAGATAAGAAACAAAAATGACATTTCACAGAATGAGATTCACCAATCTCAGACTGAGATTAGTGGAATCTCAGTTTGAGAGATATCATTTTGAATTGTTTCAAAACATTTTTTTTTCAAATTACTCATAAAAATGTATCATCTGTTGAAATTTCTTAAAATAATTATGGTTAAAATATATATTCAACCATTGTTATAAGAAATAAAAAAACCAATTTGATTATAATATTAAAAAAATCAACATAAATTACACTGTGTGACACTTTTTTGAATAGTTTTAAAAAAAATGATTTTTTAAAAAACTAAAATTTTCATTATCTTGAAAATATGGTGGACTGGTTTCACATTTGATTTGGGTGGAGAGAGAAGAAAACAAAAAATGATACTGTTGAAAATTTTTAAAGCAACAATTTATAAGATGTTATTTTTTTTTATGAGTGTCCGGGCCAGTTTACACGTACTTCAACTAATCTCACGAGACAATATCTTAGGAGTTGGCCACATTTGAGTTTGAATTCATGACCTCAAAGTTTGAAAAAGAACCTTTTAGCCATTGAACCAACCCATAGTTGGTTTATAAGACGCTATTTTTGAAAAATCCCTAAAATCAATGATTTTTTAAAAATGTTATACTAGGTAATTTTTAAAAAAAATAATAAATATTGTTAGAAATTTATTGTTAACATATTTATTTTGACAAAAACTTTAAAATTATTTTATCATATATTTTGATATTAAGTGTTAATCCTTATTTGAAAATCCTCCATTGGTTAAACAATGTTATATTTAGAAAGTTTTCAAATCTCTCCTTATTGCTTTGTATGAGTAATTTATTTAAATAACCTTGCTGTCTTTTCTTCTCTTCTTACGCCAGTTTTTTATTTTGATTTCTCTAGCATAAATTTTGGTCAATTTCCATTGGTTCCTCTTATTTCCTTTTTAGCCATGATTTGGTAGTTTATTCCTTAATGAAATACTTTGTTTCAGTGATAAAAGGAGCCATGTTTTTCACTTTTAAGATTAACGAACACAGAAACAAAAATACATTATCATAAAGTGTTCTTTGTGCTCTCTTTATTTTTGTATTCTCTTGTGAGAATTTAGTTATACTTGAGAGAGTGTTATTTAGCATCCTTTATTACACAAATTCAAGTTAGTCTTGGGAGAATACTAACACATACCGAAGGGAATTTGGGTTTTGATTCGTTCGTGACAAGGAAGAGAGTTCCTTAGATCGAGATTCGCAAGGGGAACTTGTGGAGAATCCGGCTTGAAGATCGTCATCAAGAAGGAGCAATCAAAAACAAAGAAAAAAGGAGTTTTTCGTTTGTGCTTGTGTTTGCTTTAAATTTCTTGTTTTGATGCAAACTGATTTTTCTAGTGGATTTTTCTCTACGCGTTGCCTCGTGGGTTTTCACCGATTGGTTTCTCACGTTAATCATTTCTTGCGTCGATCCCCTCCCCCATTGATCTTTAAAGTGTTGTTTTATTCATTCTATATTCTGCCGACAGTTACAACTTTCACGATCACTATTGCAACTGTGCTTCTATTGATGAATTTATAATCGAGCTTATTAAATCTGATTTCCGCAAGTAAATTAAAATAAAACGAATTGTTATTTAATTACACAAGAAATAGGTCACTTTCCTAATATTTTTAAAAACCAAGCTACCCACCCAATTTTATTAAAAATATAAATTAAAAAGCAAGAATTATTAAAATAACAGAAATAATATGTAATTACTTATATAAATCAAGTTTTTAAAAAATTATCAATATAGTATAATATATATGTTCAATAAATTCTTGAAAATAAATTGAAAGTTAGACTTTTAATATTTGCTATTATAATTTTTTTTTTAAACTGAATAAATGTCATATAATAAGTTTTCAAGAAGTAAAACTCTAATTTTATTACAATAAGTTGATTATTAATTTAATTTTGATATTTTATTTCTAATTTTAATAATTTATTATTTTAATTAATTGAAATATATATCCTAAATTATGTTATTCAAGATAATTTCAGGATTAAAAAAAAAAAAAAACCAAAGCTGCCGACCTTCCCTAATTAATAATACAAATCATACCTTTAACAAATGGTGAGATATATAAATGAAACTCCCAAAAGTAAAGGCCATCTCCCTCTCCCATTGATGATTCCTAAGTTTTGAGATTCTTTGGATAGCACTTAAAAAACTTGTCTCCCACTTTTTACAATGACATTGAAATTCAGAGGGACAGTCTCTCTATAAGCAATAATTACAAAAAGCCAACATTAAAGTAGGCCAAAGCTCTATTTTCATCTATTTTCTTAATTAATAAACTTGATAATGATATATTCATTTAATAAAATAAATAAAAAATAAAAGAGAGAGCTTTGAAAGTCATTGGCTTATTTGGCTTTCCCATCCCTTACACGGCTAACTTCCAGCTGTCTTGTAGAATTTCTTTTCCTCCTCCATTCTCACGTGTTTTTCATATTTTGTAAATTTTTTATGGAGAGAGGAAGAAGAATGGGATTGAGTGATGCTAAAACCATGTTTCACGAATATAATTATAAATAAGATTCTTGGTAATTAACCATATATTTAGATTATCATGAGGCACCCATTACTCAACTATAATTGTTTGTTTTGTGTTTTTATCAATATGGTATAACCATATTTTTCTAATTAAGATCATATAAACATATTATTATCATAAATATTTTATATTTTAACTAAATAATTTTCATACTCAATAATCTTATACCAAACAATCAATCCCAAACTGATTATCATATTATCCTACCCTATATGTCAGGGTAATTTGTGTAATTTTCAGGTTATAATTAAAAAAATTAGAATAGAATTATAACTACTCTTGTTGAGATATATATGATTAAATCTACCTTTAACAATTGGCTTAAGCTTTTGGTTCAATTGGTTATTTAACATATTCAATATGGTATCAGAGCAGGAGGTCCCAAGTTCGACTCTCCGTTGTGTCATTTGCTTTTGTTTCCTCCCCATTTAAATTCCACATGTTTGGGTCTTGTGCAATTATCCAAGCCCACATATGAGGGGGAGTGTTGAGATATATATGATTAAATCTACCTTTAACCATTGGCTTAAGCTTTTGGTTCAATTGGTTATTTAACATATTCAATAACTCTTAAATTACACATGTTGTATTAAATTTATGCAATAATTAAATAAATCTGACCATTTATATTAGATTTTAACAAGGAATAAATTTAAAATTTATTAAAACTTGTGAGGTTAGAACAATAAATGATCAAATAATTAAAAAATCAAGACAAAAGATATTTTTAAACCTATTTATTTATATACATTGAGAACAAAGACAATCAAACAAATTAAAACTGGACACTTGAATCATCGAGAAAGATGCACGATATAATCTTTTTAAATCTTAAATAGGGAAAATTTTAATTTATACGTCTAACTTAATAGGGTGTGCTCCTTAAAATAAAAAAATAAAAATAAATTTAATAGGATGGGTCCATTTAAATCCTAAACTTTTAATTACATCAAATAAAATCATGAATTTAATCGGGTGTCAATTTAATGAGTAAACTTTCATAAATGTGTAATTTATACCATTTTTCAATTAAATTACTATTGTTTTTAAAGGTTAATAGTCAAGTTCTTAAAGTTTTGTAGTTCGATGAAGTTATTTTTTTGATAATTCTTATGTGTGTTAAGCATTTTTATGATGTAGGGTTTGAACATTATTCTATTATTTGATTTTATCATTAAAATTGAATATTTTGTGATTGAGATTTAATAATTTCACGATTGATTTATTAAGTATTTTATTAGCTTTGTTTTTTAATGATTTACTAGTAAGTTTTTTTTAGGTAATATATAATTTTATTTTGATTTTCATATAAATTACACTACTTATAAAAATTCAGTCAATATTAAAATTAACGAAAATAAAAAGTCAGGATTTAATTAACAACCCCTCTTAAATTTGAGGGCGTAAATTAAACTTTAGTCAAAAAAAAAAAAAAAAATCACCAACCATTGAGAATGATGTCAATGAATGGTAACATAATTGTAAAAAATAAATAAATAATTTTTTTTAAGTAAAAAAAGTGTAAATAATTGAGAGTGAATGATGGTTGGTATGGTGGTCAAATAGAGAAGGAATTGAATATTGAAGTGAAAGAGGACAGCTGGAACAAGCTAAGCTATAAAGCCAAAAGAGCTTTTCATTGTTATACTTTCCTCCAACTACCAATGAAATGAAATAAAATGAAATGAAAAAACTAAAATAAATAATAATAATAATAAATGCACCGGCACGGACGGTCTTCTCTCTCTCGTACGCCTCCCCCGTACGGTTTCCGTGTCCACCGGCACTTCCCGGTTGACCGTATTTGGAAAATCTTTCCCTACTTGGGCCATGAACCATAGTTCAAAAATGCTACTTTTGTCCACAATTTTCCTATCTTTCAATTAATTTCAACTATTTTTCTTTCATATATTTTCGGCCACAATTTTATTTTATCACATTATCCCTATGTTTTTCAATCTACTAGCATTTTAATATGTGCATGGTAACACGTGTATCGCATGTGATATTCTTTTTAATATTTAAAAATTAGTATTTTTTAAAGCTTTCCAATTATTTAACTTATTAACATTTTTTTTATTAAAATAAAATGTTTTTGTAATTGAAGTAAAAGAACAAACAAATAATAATAATAATAATAATATAGTCCATGTTGCATGATTAAAATAAAAAATAAAAATGTTTATAAAATTTTAGTAAATAACTATAAGCAAATAGAGTTTTTAATATTTGTAAAAATTGAACATATTTTTTAATTTTTCACCTTCAATAAACTTGATAATATAAGTTAATCTCAACAATGTATATGTATTGTATATAATATTTTTTTTTAATTTTAATAATTTATTGTATTAATTTTAATGAATTACTGATAAATTGATAAAGAATTTTAAAAAATAATTAAAAAAAAAATTAAAATCAACATTGGTAATTAAGTGGTAATGACATATTTTGTAAATTGAGGGTTTGATGAAGGGTAAATTTAAAGTAAATAATGCTATATTTTGTAATTTTCAAAAATCATGTAGAGATAAAATAGTATTTTTTTTTATTAAACATCCATCCTTTTATATATTAAAGGATTTATGATTTAATATGAATTTTTTTCACAGATATTATATAAAATTGAGGAGGAGAGATTCGAACTTTCGATCTTGTAGAAGAGAATATAGACATCTAATTAGTTGAGTTGTGTGAGATTTTGAATCCAAATGCTTGTATTATTATTATTTAATATGATACTTATGTTTTTATAATATAAAGAAATTGTTTAGAATAGCATAACAATGAGCCATATTTACTTTCATGTACTTACTTTTTGAATATTACTCAAGTAATATATTTTTTTTCTTTTCTTATTTTCTCGTGCATTCAACATTTAGTTTTTCTTCTTTAAACCATTGCTCTAAAAAACCAAGAACAAAATATGGATAATTTCCCTTATATTATGATTTTGGATTTGAGTCTATTATGCTATATTTGAGTAATTGACCCTTTTATATACCCTCGTCCCATAACTTGAACTTTTGGATATAGTGTAGATAAGCATATGATAATTCAACCACCATAATTTCTAGACCTTCAATTTAAACAATTGACCCCCTAAAGTTTATAAAGTGTTAAAATTAGAAAAAAAAAAATAATTTATCAAATTATCCCCTTAAAATGATTGATTTACTATTTGTTATTATAAAATCTCTATGCGATAGTGTCTCTGAAGGTTCTTGTCACGTCCCGACCATATTTGTGACCCCGATCAATAAAACTCATGAGGTTCGGGACTTAGAATTGTTCTTTGATCTCACCTCCCCCCACTACGTTGACATTAGAGATTTATTCTTCATCTCTACGGTCATTTTTTAAGGTCTAATTTCAAAATTTAATGAGATAAATTTGGTGAATTAAATTTTTTGGGTCTAATTTTAACATTTTATAAACTTTAGGGGTTTAATTGTTTAAATTGAAAGTTTAAAGATATAAATATTACAACCTATATAGTTCAAGAGTAGTTTGTGTAATTCTCCCTAAATATAATATATCAAAGGGGCAGTCATAAATATAACACAGTTTAAAAAGTATTAATAAATATATTAATTTTTTTTTATGTGAATGAATTATAAATATTTATTCAATATAGTTACAATCATTAATTATCTAACACACACAAAAAAAAATCTACTATAAACTTTAAATACTTTTTAAATAGATTTTTTTAACAAGAATGGCTGCATTTCAAGCTCCAATTACATAGATGCCTTTTTTTAATGGCCATAAACAATCATATATAGTGGAGAGAAATTGCCTAGAATGACACTATTATTAAGGTTTATGTCTTTAATAGTTTAAGTTTTCTTAAATCCCTCAAATAACATTTTTTTTTAAAAAAATCTCCCAAATCTCTCTCTTAACTACGTTAATGACTCCTCTTTTCCCTGAGCTGCATTTCATCTCTCTTCCACATCTCTCTCAGCTTCGTTAATGGCGTTCTTTTCTTCGCCTAAAAACTAGGAACCACCAGATCCACGGAACACGGCCTTGTCGTCACAGCGAAACTCACGATTTAAATCTTCCTAAAAGCTTCATCCGTCCCAGATTTTTAAGTTCCAAATCGCAGCCCCTGTGATTTGTAAGTTTCAATAATTGAAATTTGAGCATGATGGTTTCACCTTTGACTTTGAATGGTTAATTGGAATTCTCAACGGTAGAATTTGAGATATGGAGTTTGGTGTTTGAAAAAAAGGGGGGAAATAAGATGGATTTATGAATCAATAAATTTTTGTTTCTGGCATTATGCATAGGATTTATTCAAAAACTGATGTATCAAACAATGGTGGGTATGATTATTTCATATCTAAATTTACATTCAATAAATGAGTGAATTAAATTTCTTCAACAAAAAAAAAAAATAGTGAATTCCATTTTTGAATGGAAGAGGTCTACCATGGTCCATGGCTGAATTCCATTGTTATAGTTTTAAAAACAATTTTTATTATTAAAAAAAACAATTGTTTAGCCCATATGAAACATTAGTGGTTCGTTTTTTTTTATTATTATTAATCAGGATCTGTTAGCTTAATTTCAAGGATTTTTCCATGACAAATATTGTATAGCCTTGCATTAGAGTGCATGTCTGCTTCTATAATATAATAGATTCTATCAGAAAGGTTCTCTCTCCCTTAATTCTCTCAGCTGCTTTTCATTTATCTTCTACATCTCTCTCAACTGCGTTAATTGGTATTTTTTCATCAAATCCCTCAGCTGCCACTCGTTAATTGGTATTCTCTCAACAACTTCATTTTCTGCGTTAATGGCCTTTTTTATTTAGTTTTGTTTTTCGTTTATCAGCTGCGTTAATTGCGTTTTCGTTTTGGCTAGAGGGAGATAGAAAGAAAACAAAAAAATGTTTTCTTAGAGAACCAAAGAAATTAACTAAAGAGATTTAAGCCCAAAAGTTTAATGAGAGAGCTCAGCAAAAGAAATAACTATTGAATCTGTTAAGCAGCAGAGGCCAAAAAGCGGTTTCTTTTTTTGTTTTGAATTTTATTTTTAATTTAAAGGTAATTAGTTGGCTTGTTGCTCAATTTTTTTTTTTAACTTAAGTTATATATCCTTGTCTGAGTTGATGTTAAACAAGGATATAAAATACATAAAAAAAAAACTTTGGTATTTTAGAGATTGGTTTGAAGGTAGATCTCATGTGGTGTTCATATGTTTATGGTCTTTGTTACAAGCTAGATTATGGCAAATTCATGCCAATTGTTATTATCCACAAATTGAAGTTGTGAAATCCTTCACTTTTTTCAGAATGAATGAGCACATTTTTAGGGGAGATAACTAGAATAACTTTATCCCATTTGTTAGAATGATGAGCACTGATTTGTAACATATTGAGGAGAACTAGTAATTAGGAAGTTTTGAAATAGTTTTTCAGCAAAAGAAGTTTTTGGAACTAACCATTTGATAAAAGTTCCCAATAAATGAAATGATTTGTTAAATTAATTAAATAAGTTATTGAATTACATGGAATAATTTAGTGAATTAAAGGGAATAATTTAGTGAATTAAATTATAATGTACATTAAAAAAAATAATAGATTTTATATAAGTAGAATAATTACAAAAATACTTAGAGAGAAGGCTCTTATTTAGAAGACTTAAAAACTTTCCTAAGAATTTTAATTTGTGTTTTTTTTTTGATACAAAGTATTAGGGGTGAGGATTGAACCACACTAAATGGAATAATTTAATGAATTAAAGGGAATAATTTAGTGAATTAAACTATAACATACATTTGAGATACTTGATATTGATTTTAATTCAATAAGTTATTGAATTAAATGGAATAATTTAGTGAATTAAAGGGAATAATTTAGTGAATTAAACTATAACGTACATTTGAGATACTTGATATTGATTTTAATTCAATGAGTTATTGAATTAAATGGAATAATTTAGTGAATTATTGAATAGAATAAGTTCACATAATTAACATATTAAATGGAATAATTTAGTGAATTAAAGGGAATAAGTTAGTGAATTAAATTATAATGTACAAATAATTTAGTGAATTAAAGGAAATAATTTAATGAATTAAATTATAATGTACAAATAATTTTTTTTATACAAATAATGATTTTAATTCAATAAGTTATTGAATTAAATGGAATAATTTAGTGAATTAAAGGGAATAATTTAGTGAATTAAACTATAATGTACATTTGAGATACTTGATATTGATTTTAATTCAATAAGTTATTGAATTAAATGAAATAATTTAGTGAATTATTGAATAGAATAAGTTCACATAATTAACATATTAAATGGAATAATTTAGTGAATTAAAGGGAATAAGTTAGTGAATTAAAGGGAATAAGTTAGTGAATTAAATTATACTGTAAATTTGAGATACCTAATATTGATTTTAATTGAATAATTTAGTGAATTAAAGAGAATATTTTAGTGAATTAAAAGGAATAATTTAGTGAATTAAATTTAAATGTACATTTGGGATACCTAATATTGATTTTAATTGAATAATTTAGTGAATTAAAGAGAATATCTTAGTGAATTAAAAAGAATAATTTAGTGAATTAAATTTAAATGTACATTTGGGATACCTAATATTGATTTTAATTCAATAATTTAGTGAATTAAAGGGAATAATTTAGTGAATTAAATTATAATATATATTTGGATACCTAATATTGATTTTAATTCAATAATTTAGTGAATTAAATAGAATGATTTAGTGAATTAAATTATAATGTACATTTGAGGATACATAATATTGATTTTAATTCAATAATTTAGTGAATAAAAAAGAATGATTTAGTGAATTAAATTATAATGTACAATTTAGTGAATTAAAGGGAGCCGATTACATACCAGTTTAGTTCGTAACCTTTCCTGTTCCGATTTTGGTTCATTTTTTTATGAATTTTCTTACCGGTCGGTTTCGGTAAAATTTGTAAACTCTGTCATTTTAGTTTTTAAAATAGTTTTTCATCCTAAATCCCTTTTTTGTGTCACTTTAGTTTTTCGTTATTCAATTCAATAACTTATACCATAGTGTTCACTAAATTATTGAACTAAACTTATTTGTTTTATTCTGCAACATAGTTTATTGAACTTTTTATTTTGCATTATTGCTTTACATATGTTAGGGTATATGTGAATTGGAGAAGAAAACAAAGAGGAAAAAAAATGTGAAGATAGGCCAAATGAGGACACAAGAAGATGTCATATTTTAATTCTTTTTTGTGTTTATTATAAATTTTAATGAATTGTTGATGTATATAGGTTTAAATGGATCTTGCTATTGAGATTTACAATCCAATTATTTAATGTGTTGAGTTCAATAAATTATTGAATTGAAATCTTGATACTATCTTACCACTATATGTAAATATTATTTTGTATTTCAAGTTTATAATCACTAATATTGGTTGTTGATATTGCATACTAGTGTAAATGAATGTGTTTTTTATTTTCGGAAAGATTTGAGATTTTATGCCTTTTTTATAGGCAAAATCAAAACCGTTATTCAATAATTTATTAACTTCAATTACTTATTGAATTAAAATCAATATGAAGTATCTCAATTATATGTAGTAATTTAATTTAATAAATTATTGATGAACGGAGAAATTTTATTGAATTAATAAAACTCAAATTTTAATTCACTAAATTATTGACTAATAATTTTGCAAAAATAAAATAAAAATTATTGACTAAGAGAGAAAATTTAGTGAAATAATAAAGTTCATATTTTAATTCACTAAATAGTGAATAAGAGAACAAATATAGTGAATTAATAAATGAGTGGCATTTTTGTAAATTTATAGAAAACAATTAATTTTGTTATATTAGAAAAAATGTCATTTGGGGAATTTTGAAAAGATGGTGCTATTTAGGGAATTAGTTTTATAAAATGTGTCATTTGAGTCCATGCCCCTATAGTGGAGATGGTGGATATTTTACAATAGAATGTCAGGTTTCCTTTTTGTCAATCAATTTATTAAATTAATTTAAATTACCTTTTTTCTAATTAACACAATCAAATCTTGTAGATTTCAAAAATTGTTTTAAATGACAAATCCGAAAAAATTGTGTGAACTTCCTCATCAAAGTTATGGCATTGTCTCTAAAACCCCCTGAAAACTCCATGAATTTCCACAATTCAAAATGTTAAAAACACATAAAAAACCCTAGTATATTTATCTATCGCTCTTTTTTCCAAGGGTAAAAAATCATTATAACAACTTTTTGAGGTCAAAGTTAGTTATGGCCACCTTTTGAGATCTTTAATGGGTAGCCACTTTTTACTATTCAATTTTTTAAAATACCAAAACTGCCCTTTTAGTATAACAGGTATAGTCTGACACCCCCTGACATTCTGACACGTCAGTATATTGTGTACAGTATGACACTTCTGACATTTTTCTTTTCCAATGCAATTTTTCTTTCCCAATGCATTGTTTCTTTCCAGTTTATGGTATATTTAGTATATTATTTATAGTTTTTTAGTCTATTCAGTATATTTTGTATATTTTTTATTTTTGATTTTATACTACATATTTCGATTTTAAATCATTTTTATAGATTCATTTTAGTATATTATTTATATTTTTTCCTCTCATATAAAGTGTTATGTACATTTGGTATATTGTCTATATCGTCCTCCGGTTCGTATGCGCATTTGATAAAAAGTGAAGGATGCACGTAATATAAATGTCATTTAATTTGTAATTGGAAAACGAAAAGAGTGTTAATTACATAACAATAATATACAAAAAAATACTTAATATACAAACAGAAGAAAAGAACTGTACTTTATGTATAGTACATATATTACATAATGTACGACTAACAAAAAAAAGAACATAAAAGAGGGAGGAGTGTATATCACGTATAGTAAGTATATTATCAAATGTACGACTAAGAAAAAAAAGAACATAAAGAAAGGATTGTGTACACCAACCCTCGCCATTTTTTCATATATTGTGTATATTTAAGAATGTATATTTTAGTAACCAATATAGTGGACTAAAAAAAACAGACAGTTATGTATATTACATATATTAAAGAACTATACATTAAAAAGACACTAGAGAGATGATGAATATAAAAACAGACAGTTATGTATAGCACGTATATTACAAGATATATATTTAAACAGACCACAGAAAAGGTATATTACGTATAATACAAACTGTATATTAAACAAAATAGAAGTATAACGTATATTACGTATATTATAGACTGAATATTAGACCATGGAAAAATGTATATTGCATATATTACACATTGTATATTAAGCAAGATAGAAGTAAAACGTATATTACGTATATTACAAACTGAATATTAAACAAACCACAAAAAAGTGTATAATATGTATATTACAGACCATGAAAAATGTATATTACGTATGAAAAAAACACATAGTTTATGTATATCACATATATTACAAATAATATATTTAAACAAACAAACAAAAAAGTGTATATTACGTATGTTACAGACTGTATATTAAGCAAAACAGAAACAGAACGAGAACCAACAAAAGTTATGCATATTACGTATATCACAAAAAAGCTACATTTAAAGAAACATCACCTTAAAAAGATAAATAAAAAACAGTATATTGTATATATTACATGTATCACAGAAACACTAATAAGAATAATACATTTCGTCAAATCTTTGTTATTTTGGTTTAGATATGTGAGATTTGGAACAAAAATATTGAAAAATATTTATGACAAAACGAGAATGAGAAGAAATTACTTAGAGAGATAGTAAATTAAAAAGTGTAGGAAATTTGTGAGATAAAAATTTGTAAAAGATTAAAATGATAGATTTTTGAAAAAAAAATGAAAGAAAGAGGGAGAGAGATATGAAATGGATAAAGAAAATGAGGGAGAGAAGGAAGAAGAAATGAAATGAAAGTTTGAAAGAAAATTGATAAAGAAAATGAGGGAGAGAGGAAGGAAGAAATGAGAGAAAAAATGAGGGTGGAAGGGAGAGAATAAAACATATAGAAAAACATGGGAGGGGAATTTTTAAAAAAAAATTAGAGAGAGATGAATATTAAAAAAAAAAGACAAAAGAAAGGGACGGTGGGTGAGGGAAGGGGAGGAGAGAGGAGAGAGGAAAGAAGGAATGATGTGACATGAAAGGTTTTTTTATATTTTTATATTTTCATATGGCTAATATTTTACAAAATAAAAAGTGTGGCTATTTGTGTAAAGGGGGAGAAAAATTGTGCCATTGAGATAATTATACTCTTTTTCCAAAACCTACATCATATGTCCATCGAAAACCACGCTGCAAAACCATTTCTTCTTCTCACTCATTCATATTTTCTCGATCATTGCAATTTATTTCGGTCTTTTTTTTTTTCTTATTATAGGAAACTTTGAAATATAATAACTCATGTATTTAAGAATTCAAAAGTGGATTGATATACTAAATTATAAAAAAATATGTCTTTTTTTAAAAAAAATATATTACAAAAAACGCATAAAAACTAAAAATGATTAGAATTCTAAATTTCAATTCAACTAAATAAAATTTTTTAAAAACAAAGTACAACGTTATACATATTATATTTATACAGTGACAGATCCAGACTTTTATGTGAGAGGGGGCATGAAATAATAATAAATTTAAAATTTCCATTACTTTTTCTAGGAAAAATAACTTTTACTTTAGTTATAAATTACTTAATTTTATTTTAATATGTTCTTTTTTATATCCACATTAGAAAATTGTGAAAGAATTATGAATATGAATTATTTATTTTTAAGTATACAATTTACATATTTTTCTACAAGTTTTCAAGGTATGAATTGTTATGATATGAAGCAAATCAAAAAGCCGAAGCCCATCCAAATTGACAAAAAGACAAAATTGAAAAGGGTCAAAGCATAATTGGATAAGGCTTTTACCTCCACCGTGGGTTTTGCTGTCAATTTGGCTATCCTCAATTGCTTTGAAAAGCGTGAATTTAAGAAGAATTTGAGGGTAGCAGTTTCGTGGTGTGCGTCAGTGGGTGTTTGATTTAATTGTTCAGCCTTGAGAGTCAATTCAAGGGAAGAAAAATTACATGAGTTTTTTTTCTTCACGGTATATTGATTCGATGTTGAGCGATTGAGGGTTGGTGAGAGTTTGTGAGAAATATTGTAAAAGAAAGAGTTTTCTTTCTTGAGGGCTTTTGGCTGTTAATACACGGTTTAGTGTATTAAGAATATTTTTCTATTGTAACTCTGATTCATCATAGTGGATTCCGCAGCGGTAGCAACTAGACGTAGCCAATTTGGGTGAACCAGTATAAATTCTCGTGTCTCTCTGATTGTGTTTTATTGTTTAATTTCTCGTTTATCTATTTTTATTCCTAGCAGTGAATGTGGGAAGGTGATTTTTTCCAACAACTGGTATCAAAGCTTTAGGTTATAATTGTCCGCAGATTCAAGCTAGGAGTGAAAAGTAGGTATGTCAAACTTTATGAGTCCGGTGAAGTTTGATGTGGAGAAATTTTATGAAATGATCAATTTTGGCTTGTGGCAAGTGCAAGTCAAGGATGTATTGATACAATCTGGGTTACACAAGGCTTTGAAAGGAAGACCGAGCGGTGGTACTCTCAATCAGTCAAGTGGTGATGGTGATTCAACGAAATCAGATGGCAGTGGTTCTAGTGGAGGTGCTAAGAAGTCTAGTTCGAATGATGAAGATTGGGAGGAGATGGATTTGAGGGCGGCGAGCGCAATAAAACTATGTTTGGCTAAAAATGTTCTTGCAAATGTGCATGGAATTTTGACAGCTAAAGAACTCTGGGAGAAGCTTGAAGCCTTGTATCAAGCTAAGGGTATCTCAAATCGGTTGTACCTGAAGGAGCGGTTTCACACACTGCGAATGGATGAAGGTACAAAAATCTCAGATCACTTGAGTGTTCTCAATGGCATCGTTTCAGAATTGGAGGTAATCGAAGTGAATGTAGATGAGGAGGATAAGGCACTTAGGCTTATCTTGTCTCTTCCAACTTCTTATGAGCACATGAAGACGGTTCTAATGTATGGAAATGATTCTTTAGATTTTGCAGAAACTACAAGTAAACTTTTATCAGAGGAAAGGAGGTTGAAGAGTGAAGGTCGTGATTCACATAACAATTCTATGTTGGTAGTTGGCAATTGTGACGACCCAACTTTTTAAAATAGAATTAAATAGAAAACGCAAGCGGAAGACTTGAAATAATAATTAAGAACCTGTAATCGAAGAATATCATCCTTCATTTCAAAACAAAATCCGAAATCCTTAATATTTAAAGATGGGAAGCGCTTCCCTTTTTAAGTTCAAACCATAAGATGAGTTGTCACATAAATCCAGGAAATGCATAAAGACAAGTAACGTAAATAGTAATGCTCAAAAGAGCTCAACAAAATCCATAAGAAACGATATGAAATAAGGAAAGTAAGTCCATGGACTACACTGACTCAAGTCCATCCATCATCATCGATCTGCTAATCACGCTGCACCAGCTCCACGAGCACGACCGCATCCCGTACCTAAAAGTGTAATATAATGAGCGGGAAACCCAGTGAAGATAAATTGAATAGAAAGTAACTTTAGAACATCAAATCCAATCTGGATTTATGTCCAACGAATCCTACTGTCTCTTAACTACCCAGTAATACTTCCGAAAGTAAGGTTATGCAGTACTTCTGAGGATAAAAGGGTAAGAAACACAGTTACAGATTATATATATAGTCAGGTTCTCAACTCCAAATAATCAGGGCATAATTATAGGATAACACTTTTAGGATAAATTATAGAACGAGTTAAGCTCCCAAAGTCTTAACTAATAATAAGAACAAGTTCATAGAACCAAGAACATAGGGTTTAGAACTTAGAACATAGAACGTAGATCATATAGCATAGAACATGGAATGTAGAACAAGAACATAGAACATGTGAATAATGTCAGATGGTGCAGCTCACGTAGTCAATGCACGATCCCATTATCTCACTCCAATATCAAGTAAAGCTCACGAAGCCTTTACTTTCTTATCAAGAACCAATGCTCGCTCACATAGTCGATGCATTATAGAACAGAACCTCCTGGGTGAATAACGTCAGATGGTGCAACTCACGTAGTCAATGCACGATCCCGTTATCTCATCAATGACATGCAAAGCTCACGTAGTCTAAGCAGTCTAGAATGTATATGTATCATAGCAATTATGAATAATACCAGATAATACTAGCTCACACAACTAAATATTATCTCATTATTCAACTCCTTCGTTAATGCAGCTCACGTAGTCAATGCATACCTCATGATACATATACCGAACCATGAATAATACCAGAAAATGCAAGCACACGTAGTCTATGCATTATCTCATTATTCATCACCAAGCAAACAAGTGTGATAGTAAAGAATCAGAAATGCGGGAATCAAAATATTAAAGAGAGAACCAATTTCAGAACCACTAATCCAATAACAATAATCAGGAATAAGAGAACGAGTATCATTTATTAAGAACGGTAGCACGTATAGGCCCATAAGCCCATACATATAATTTAATCACGATAATCCTGCAAAATTGAATAATTTGTACTATAGACCCAATGCTGGAAGACCCATTCTCAGTAAGAGCTCAATGTAATCAGAAGACCTCGTTATCGTAAATAATCTCCAGGAGCATAAGATAACCATTGCTGGGAAGGCCCAGTCTCAGTAAGAGTTCAATTAATCAAGAATATCTCGATAACGAAATTAAACATCCAAGAGCACATGGTAAACATTCTTTAAGCGATAACCAAAGTAAACCCAATAGTTCATACTTAAACTCCCAAGAATTATAAATCCATAATTTCCCATATTAATTCTATACTCCCGATTCCTATAAATTCACAAAATTAGCATGCTTTAATTCACTTAAATCCAATTTAACTTAACTCCCGAATCATACAAATCGTTCAAGTATTTGATTTCTAAATTTACTGTAAAATTCTATTTATCCTCACCTTTGAAGATAGCAACAAGCAATAAATTAAGAACCAGCCTCCAATTAAGCAAAATCAAAGTCCCTAAAGTTGCCCGACACCTAAAAAATAGTTAATTTAAATAACCTAATTTAATTTCATTAAAATAAATAACTATAATTATGAACATTAAACTATTAAAATTAAATGGTAAATTAAAAAAGATAAATAAAAAAAAATTATCGTGAAAAATACGAGACGTTACAGTAATGGGAAGAAGAAGAATTTCATACAAAAGAAAGGCTGCTGGAAATGTGAAATATCTAGTCACCTAAAAGGAGATTGTCCAAACAGAGCAGGTTCGACAAAGGGTTCTGGGTTGGAAGCTAACATTGTCTCTCTTGTAAACGGAGACGACGACTTTGTTTGAAGAAAGAGGAAATTCATCCTCATGGTATGACCGCTTTACCATGATAGAGGATGTGTTGTTAGCGGATGCACACGAGCATTGACTTGACAGTTATGCAAGGCGTGTGGTGGAATGATGTCGATGGTTGAAGAACTTCCGGGGAAGTCAAGTAGGTGGAAGTTGCACCATAATTTCAGCAAGGTTTATCGACATGTGCCGGAAAAAGGGAAATCTTGAAAGGTGATATTTCAAGTGGTCTACTTATATGGTGGAGTAGGATAGCTCTCAAATTTGAGAACTATGATTGTCGGTGAAGACAATGATTGTAGCAGATGCTATGGTTTATTCTATCTTGCCAAGGTGGAATTAAAGGAATCGCTACCGTTGCAGTGAAGACATGGTGTTTTGATGTTGTCTTCAAGGTGGAATTTGTTATGATATGAAGCAAATCAAAAAGCCCAAGCCCATCCAAATTGATAAAAAGACAATTGAAAAGGGTCAAAACATAATTGAATAAGGCTTTTACCTCCACCGTGGGTTTTGTTGTCAATTTGGCTAATAAGGGTTTTATCCTCAATTGCTTTGAAAAGCGTGAATATAAGAAGAATTTGAGGGTAGCAGTTTTGTGGTGTGCGGCAGTGGGTGATTGATTTAATTGTTCAGCCGTGGGAGTCAATTCAAGGAAAGAAAAATTACATGAGTTTTTTTTTCTTCACGGTATATTGATTTGATGTTGAGCGATCGAGGGTTGGTGAGAGTTTGTGAGAAATATTATAAAAGAAAGGGTTTTCTTTCTTGAGGGCTTTTGGCTGTTAATACACAGTTTAGTGTATTGAGAATATTTCTCTATTGTAACTCTGATTCATCATAGTGGATTCCGCAGCGGTAGCAACTGGATGTAGCCAATTTGGGTGAACCAGTATAAATTCTCGTGTCTCTCTGATTGTGTTTTATTGTTTAATTTCTCGTTTATCTATTTTTATTCCTAGCGGTGAATGTGGAAAGGTGATTTTTCCCAACATGAATAAATAAAATGATAAAATTAAAACAAGTAATTAATTTATCATTTGTTGATTTTAGATGCATAATTACAATTTAAAACTACAATTTATAATTATATGATATATTTAAATAAAAAATGAATTATTGATAAAATTATGCTTACAGTTACTTAATAACAAGGAAAAATTTATAATAAAAAGTATCGTGACCTTCCATAAATCTCAGATGAAGTGATCGTTGATGACAAGTGATAACTAAATTTTTACACACATCATCAAAACAAAATGAAAACTAACTAGTTGCGGTAAATATTTTAGGTTAATATTATTCACGAAAAAATCAAGGAAATTCAAGAGTTTTATTACTTCATTTATTTTGTGTATGTCATTGTATATGTGCACGTGTTATATAAATTTTAACTTAATGATTTATAAAAGTCTTTGGAGTAATAATAAAATTCAATTTATTAGAGACGTGTAGTGTCGAAAAGTTAAAATATAATCTTAAATCGTTTAAAAAATAGGCATTCTAATAAATAAAATAAAAAATAATTTAATTAAAAATATAGGAGTTCTAAGAAATTAACATATATACATAGCAATTCTTTCAAAGTGAATAAATCATTTTTTTAATTGAGACAAAAAATTATTCACATAAAGTACTAAAGAAACATAAATATATAAACATTTTTTACCTTCTAAATATATATAATACATGATTTGAAAAGAAAAAAAAAATCCAAAGTCAGGAAAAGACTGTGCCATTTGGATTAATGTGTCTTAGCAAACGCACCTGGTAACATATGACTGTGCACTTGGTGATATATGTTTACGTACTTGGTCAGTTATGTCTACATCGTTTCTAAAAAAAAAAAAATCTAAAGTCAGGACATGACTGTGCCATTTGGAGCAATGTGTCTTAGCAAACGCACCTGGTGAGACATGACTGTGCACTTTGGTGATATATGTTTACGTACTTGGTCAGTTATGTCTACCTCGTTTCTAGTAGACTAACATACCTGGACAAAATACAAACATTCAATCAAGAGACGACACATGACATAAACCCCTCCCCACCCCCAAAGTGACACGTGGTTGGGAGGCAATACATGACCCAATCCTGATCCGACACGTGGCATGGTGATGTCATCAATTTCTACTATAATTTTCTCTAGCACAATAGCTCTTCTTGCTCTTACTTAAGCATTGTGGGTATTAGATTGACACCAACACTGGTGCTCTACTTTTTTCCTATGCAGGTACATAAACTGCTCGCCACCTACGCAACACACCTCCTACACAACACACCACCCCGTCCCACCTCAATTAACTAAATCCCCCGCCCTATTTATTAAACGGGGGCGGGGGATAAATCGGGGAATAATGTGCAAAATGCTTGATTTAATATATTTTTTAATTGAAAAATCATTTTTTTCAATGATAATAGTAGTAGTACATAATAGACCATAAAAATTAACAAGTAAAACTATCCATTATAATCCATATACAAATAAACCTAGGGAAACTAAATTACAAGAAAAAAAAAAGTAAAGTAGATAAACGGGGCATGGCAGGGGTGTAAATGGGGGAAAAAATTCCCCCGCCCACCCCGTTTATTAAATAGAGGAAAAACCTCCCCCTCCCCGTTTATCAAGCGGGTTTGGCGGGGTCGAGTGGGGAAGTTAGGGTTTTAGCTTTCACCTCTATAGCGCACTATCTCCGACTCACCTTATCTTCTAAGTTCGTTGCGTACGTGGAAACCCATCACTTTTATGCAACAACATATAATATCATTGAAAACAACATATAATTTGTTTATTATAATGCTAAGAGCAATAAAGACATTTTGTGAATGTATAAATAACTAATAAAATCTTATTTTTTGTCAAGGGTAAAGATATCACTGAAAATGATAAATGATATTAAAATATAAAATTTCATATTTATTTTGGCTTTTTGATTTAAGCAAATATTCTTCCTTATATGAGATGTTTCAATTTATATTATTGCCCCATTGCTCAACATATGACACCTGTCTTCATTATGCAAAAATGGAAGTCCTTTATTTTCTTATTCTCTCAACCTTCGTAGGTCTTCAAAGGAAAGTTTCTATCTCCTTAATTTATGGTTCTTGTCTTTCTAACTTTCTGTCTAGATGTATTCTTCCCTGTTTTTGGTTTATGCCGATCCTTTCTTTCTTTCATCTCAACGGCTCTATTCCAACGTTTTGATTTTATTTTAGTTAAGGAAGTTAAAGTTTTTCAGCCTAAGATTGAAGCAATCTTCCTCTCTGTCAGATTGCCCTTGCCGGCTGATTTCTTGATCCAATTTATCTCTATTTAAGCTTATACATGTTGATGTTTCTGATCACCGATTTGAATATTTGTACTTTAATATTTTTGTAACCTCTTGCTAATTTGTGGTAATTGGCGAGGAGACTTTGATTTATGTGACCATTTGATTTTACAAAACACACAATTTCTGGCTTAAGTATCGGTCAAATCTTTGGGAGAAAGAGCTCGGTGATCGTAGCTAAATGAAGGGAGTTCCTTGATTAGAAATCTGCAAGTGGAGCTTGTAGATTCCAAGTCGAGTATCGGTCGAATCTTTGGGAGAAAGAAGTCAGTGATAATTAGCTTAAGGAAGGGAGTTCCTTGATTAGAAATCTGCAAGAGGAGCTTGTGTAGATTCCAACTCGAAGTTCGTCAATTACAAACGAGCAAAATCAGAGTCAAGAGAAAAGAGAGTTTTTTCTTGTTCATATTTGAGTTTTGTTTTAAAGATGTTTGTGTAATTGACTCTAAAATTTCTAGTGGATTTTTCTCTAGGCGTAGCCTCGTGGGTTTTTCACCGATTGGTTTCCCACGTTAATAATTCACTGTATCATTTCCTTCCCCTAATCTTGTTTGTGCTGTTAAAGTTATGTTCTTCAAATCTGCCTTAAGTTATAACTTTCACGATCATTGTTGCAACTGTACCTCTATCGACGAACTTATAAACGAGCCTGTTTATTAGCATTTTACTCAAGTAAATTGATATAAAGCGAATTGTTATTTAATTACACGAGAAATATATACTAACAAATGATATCATTAAATTAATAGAAATTTTGAGAATGAGCAAATCTGATATAAATATGAAATGGTGACATATCTAAAAATAAGATTAAAAAACTAACTACCACGCATAATTTTCCTTAATATATTTCATTAATTATGTGGGCTGACTTGTGTTGCTCATGGGCTTATCATATTGGGCCCATATCTAAACTATTATATGTAATTTATTTGGCTGAGTCTAGTATCAGCCAAATGGTCCATGTTTTTCTTCTTCTTCATAATTTTAAGAAATGGTTTAGTTTTCAAAAGATATGTATTTATAAACCAATTTATTTTTTTTGTTCGAAAAATAGAAATAATCCTCTCTCATATGGGTTATCTCCGCCTCCGGACATTTTCAAATTACATGTTTTACAATTATTTTAAATATTTAACATTTTTTTTATCAAGTAATATCACATTGTTTAGATACTTCAAAGTAATTTTTTTTCCATAAACTAATTTATAACATTTCTTGTAATTGTGTACATATTAAAATGTCAATTGTAATAGATATATTTTAACATAATATTTTTACAAAATTTGTTGTATTTTTTATATGTTTACTATCATTCATATAGGTGTATAACTCTATCATATGATAGATTATGACTTATGTAAGTTATTGGAAAACATGTATTGATAAAGTCTAAAAATTCACATAAGTTTCCATGATTTTTACGGGAATGTCCATCGACATCAACGACTCTGTATATTTGAATCTTAATATTTCCATCGACATCGACATTTACTACTTTGGTTTTGAGAACTTTTATGAAACGATAAAGACTTAATTGAAAGAAACTCCAAACTTAATTTGTAATTAAACCAAAAGAATATGTTAATCAACTCCTTCCAAAATTTTAAAATAAAATAAAAAATAGATATAAATAAATACAAGACGAATGGGTTGATGGTTAAAAAAAAAACTTAATTAAAACAAATTGAAGGTACTAAAATTTAATAAGTTACCAAACCTTTTTTCTCCTTAGGACAACTCTTCCACTCCTCTAACCTTTCAACCCTACCACCATAAATTACCATTAAACTCTTAGCCCTCTTCAACTTCCATGACCTTCACATCTACCCCTGATTAAGGTGACGCACATTAATTTGGCTTAATAACTCTTAAATTTATAACTGGTTAATCTATTTAAAATTTAATAACTCTAAATTTTTTAAGGAAAATAACTCTTAAATTTAGTAAGTGTTTAATGCATTTTAAAGAGTTTGGTTTTGATTTTATATATTTGATTAACTTGCTTATGTGTAAAGCTCCCCATGGGAAGACGTATATAATCGATTAACTTATAGTATGGTGAAATCTCTTTTATATGTTAATAGTATTTTACATTCCTTGTTATTTTAATAAGTATTTAGATATTTATTAAACATACTCTTACCCATTACCTTAAGCTTTTGGGTCTAGGGATGATTTAACATATTTAAGAATTATTTCTTTTAGGGGCTCTTGCGAAAATAGCAAAAATAGGTTCAATATTTGTAAAAATAGCAGGAAAAAAACATATTTGTAAAAATAGCAGAAAAATTTAATTCACATCTAAAAAATTACAAAATTGCCACTAGTAATCAGTGATTAGTAATCACTGATTATTGATATCCTGATATTTTGTGCAGTAATCACTGATTACCACTGATTATTTTATAAGTTATCACTGATATCTCTGATAACATGAATGAGGGTTTTTAAAAATCTGCTATATTTGCAAATACTTTTTAAAACTGCTATATTTATAAATATTGCTAAAAATTCTGCTACCCAATGAAATTTTCCTTTCTTTTATATAGTGTTTTATATTATTGTGATATCTTCTAATTTTGATAAGGAAATAACCCTAATTATTTTTATGGTGTAAGATTTCATACTAATCTTGTGATTATTTTTCCTCTTAGAAGTTTTCATGATAATTAGTATCTTTTTTTATCTATTTATCATCTACCTAAATTTAAGGATAAAATGTAAAAAGACCCTCCGATTTTACCCAATTTCAAGAATGACCCTTACATTTTTATTTTTACAAAATACACTATCAAGAAGTCAATTTCTTTTACATTTTCCATTCATTTTAACGGTGATGTATTATTTAATTATTATTTTTTAATTTTTGAATAAAATAATCATATTTACTTAACTCTCCTAACTAACCATGGCTAATTGGGAACTCACCATTCAAGTATTAACCAGTGTCTTTGTACCACAACAACCCCTCCTGCCTCCCTCGGGAATCGACATATCAGCGCTTGGCCAGAATTAGGCCCTTACAAAATTCATTAGCTCCAATAACATCCCCCATCTCAAAAGTAGAATCACAACATCTAAAAATGTCCCCAATACTAAGTTCATATAACATCCCTCATCTCATTCGTGGTGGAAAGTTTTCTTCTTAATTTTTTTTTCTAGTCAGTTACGATTGTGGATAGTGATTAATGGTGTGTAAAGATCGAATTGAATATTCAACAATGAGTTTAAGAAAATTAAGAACAACCTCAAGAACTTGTATTGGATTTAGAATGAAACTAGAACAAAGTTTTGATGCTGCTTTCCCTTGCTACAAATCAATTTCTCTCTGTGTATCTCACAATAAGTTTTCAAGAATGAAGAATGACTCAAACATGATTACAATTTAGCTTTTATATCTAATGCTAAAATGAGCTTCAAGAAGAGTACAATAGCACCTTCCAACTTGATGCTATCTTGAGCTTGACAGAAACAGTTTATTCTCAACTGATTTGAACTGATTTGTAACTATTTGACAGCAGCTTTATCTATAGTTTTCATGTTAATTCATCACAAAATACCCTCATAACATTGAAACTACAAGCTTGCGCATTTATGTAGAGATATCTGCCATCCCATATATGCTACACAGCCTTCATGATAGTGCCTATTGCTAGCTTATCTTCAATTTCGTGCAGAAATATTCAAACTTAGAACATGGTAATGTTTTGGTAAGCATGTCAGTTGGGTTCTCATTTGTACAAATCTTCTCAATTGATACTAATCCTTCTTTAATCACATATCTCACAAAATGAAATATAACATCTTTTGATCTATCATGAAAAGTTGGATTTTTTGATATGGCCAATGCACTTTGACTATCGTAGAATACCTTCACCTTGCATTCTCCATTGTACTTCTTCGAGAGAATCCCTTTAATCCAAATTGCTTCTTTGCAGCTTCACTCAAAGCCATATACTTAGCATCTGTTGATGATAATGCCACTATAGTTTGAAGTGTTGATCTCCAGCTGATTGTATTTCCAAAAAGACTTAACACATAGCTTGTAAAGGACCTCCTTCTGTCTTGGTCAGCTACATAGTCTGAGTCAACATACCCCTTCAAGCATTCTATCATGTCACTTGTTTTTAAGAAAAACAAATCCTATGTGAACTGCGTTTCACAAATCTCAAAATCCACTTTATTGCTTCCCAATGTGGTCTTCCTGGGTTACTCATATACCTACTGATCACACTCATGACATAGGTTAAATCAGGTCTAGTACTCACCATGCCATACATAAGACTACCCACAACATTTACATAAGGCACTTCTTTCATTTCTGCCTTTTCTGCATCAGTGGATGGAGATTGCCTTGAGGATAGTTTGAAATGAGTTGTTAGTGGTACACTCACTACTTTGGCTGATTCCATCTTGAATCTTTTCACAACTCTATCAAGGTAATCATGTTGCATAATGGTCAGGTACCCTTCATATTGTTTTCTATATATGGTCATCCCCAAGATCTTACTTGCAGCACCAAGATCTTTCATCTCAAATTCTGTGCCTAACAACTTCTTTACTTCTCTGATTTCTTTCATATCTGTGGATGCAATTAGCATGTCATCCACATATAAGAGGAGAAGAATATAGACAACTGGTGTGATCTTCTTGATGTATACACAGTGGTTATAGTTGCTTCTTTGGAACATATTTGAGGTGATGAAGGTGTCAAATCTCTTGTTCCATTGTCTTGGTGATTGTTTAAGTCCATATAATGACTTATTCAATCTACACACTAGGTGATCTTTCTCCCTTTCAGTGAACCCAGGTGACAGTTTCATATAAATTTCCTCTTCCAAATCTCCATGTAGGAAGGTAGTGGTTACATCCATTTGTTCTAGGTGCAAGTTGAATTGAGTAACAAATGCAAACAGAATTCTGATGGCAGTGTGTCTTACCAGTGGTGAAAAAACTTAATTATAATCAATGCCATGCTTTTGAGAGAACCCCTTGGCCACAAGCCTTGCTTTGAACCTTGGTTTCTCAGCCCCTTCTATCCCTAGTTTCAATTTGAAGATCCATGTGCAGTCTATTATGCTTCTATTTTGAGGTTTCTCTGTTACCAAGTGTCATTTTTGTTTAATGACCAGAGCTCTTGTTCCATTGTTGCCAGCCACTTTTCCTTATCCCTTGTCTTCATAGCATCATCATAAGAGATAGGTTCTGCTCCTGTGTCATGATCAACACATGTTAGAGCATAGGCTACATAATCAACTTCACAAATCTAGATGGTACAGTTCTCCTTTTTCTGTACCTTGAAAGTTGATAATCTTCTGAGCTTCCTTCATCAGTAGTCTGTGTCCGTTCAACGATTAATCTTTCACCAATGGGTTGGGTAGTGAGGCTTATATCAGGCTTTTCTATGTCAACTTCTTACTGGTTTGATACTTTTGGAACAATGTTTTGTTCTTCTATTGTCTGCCATGGCATTACCTTCTCATTGAAAGTTACATCCCTGCTGATTACACATATTTTTGTCCTAACTCCATTGATCACAATCTATACCCCTTTGTTTCTACTGGATATCCCAGAAAAATACACATGTGAGCCCTTGGTCCCAACTTATCATCCTTGAAATGTGCATAGATAGCACACCCAAACACCCTGAGATTTGACAGATCAGGTGGTTTTCCAATCCAGGCTTTTTGAGGTGTTTTGGAGTTTATAGCAGTGGAGGGACTTCTATTCAAGACATATGCAACAGTTGTCACAGCTTCTCCCCAGAAAACCTTTGGTAATTTGGCATGAGCAAGCATACATCTTACCCTCAGAAGAATGGTCCTATTATACCCCTCAGCAAGGCCATTCTGATGTGGTGTGTAAGGCACAGTCAAATGTCTTCTTATGCCACTGGTTTTGCACAAATTATTTAGCTATTTGTTCAAGTATTTGAGGCCATTATTAGTCCTCACTACTTTAACTTTCCTTCCCTTCTGATTTTCTGTCAATATCTTCCATTTCAGGAAGTATTTGTATACTTCATCCTTACTTTTCAACAGATACACCCATAATTTTCTAGAGAAATCATCAATTATGGACCGAAAGTACCTTGCACCTCCATGAATGGTCACTCTAGCTGGCCCCCATAAATCTGAATGTATATAATCCAGGATGCCCTTTGTGTAGTGATTTCTTTTGTTGAATTTCCTCTTTGTGGCTTTGCTTATGACACAATGTTCACAGAAAGGAAGGTCTTCCATCTTATATTTACCAAGCAAGCTCTGATTATGCAGAGATTGGAGCCCTTTTTGACTGAAGTGTGCTAATCTATTATGCCACAAAATACTTTCATTCAGGTCTGCATTTGCTACCACATGGACTTCACTTTGTGTAGCTGATCCTTGAAGATAACATATTGCATTCCTCAAGTCCCCTTTAAGAACCTGCAATGATCCTTTACTCACCTTCAGAACTCCTCCCTGTGAGTTGAAATTTTAGCCAGCCTTGTTAAGAGTGCCAATTGAGATCAAATTCCTCTTAACATTAGGAACATATCTTACTAAAGTCAGGACCTTCATGTTCCCATTTGACAACATGAGTTTTATATTTCTTATACCTTTTACATGACAAGGTATATTGTTTCCCAATATCACCTTTCCACCCTCCAATTCTTGAAAATCTTGAAGGTATGATTTATTAGATGTGATATGAAAGGAGCAGCCTGAATCCATAACCCATTCATCAATATTGGCATCCTCTGAAATCATCAAAAGATCAGCATACTCATACCCCTCATGTAGATTAGTAGCATGTTGTTTCTTATCTATGTCACTTGGCTGGTTCTTGTATTGGATTCTTTCTACAATTCTAAATCCAGTGACATTCTTGATTACATAAGAAATACTTGTTATGCTTTACTTTGGGTTTAGCCTTGCCTTTGCCTTTGAACTTCTGCTTCTCATTCTTCTGATCTAGTTTTCTTCTTACAAACAAAGCATGGACATTCCTTTTCTCTGTTTTGAGTTCTAACTCCTTGGATTTTAATGCATCTAATACAAGATCCAAGGTTAGAGTGTCTCTGCCATACTTAATTTCCGCCTTGATTTCTTTGAAGCTGTCAGGCAATGAATTTAGAAGAATCACAACCTTGTTCTCCTACGTCATCTGTTCTTTTGTTTGGGCTAAATCCACACATATTCTTGTGAATTCATCCAAATGATCTTCCAGCCCCTTCAATGGATTCATTCTGAATCCAAAGAATCTCTCTTTTAGATAGATCTTGTTTGGTAGAGACCTTTTCATATATAATGATTCAAGCTTCTTCCACAGTTTTTCTATTGTGTCTTCTTTATCAATCTGTCTCAAGACATTGTCAGCCAGGTAGAGATAGATTATGCTATAGGCTAAGTCCCTCATTTCAATCTTCTTTTCTGCTGTAATAGTATCAGAAAGGATCTTGGCAACTTTTCTTCCTCCATAGCCCAAAATCCCCCTTACCATCAAATTTCTCTAATTCAAATCTTGCTGTCATGATGAATCTTGAAAATCCGTTTGGTTCTTGAATGAACTAAATCCTCACAATAGCAAGAACTTGTAGAACTTCCAGTAATAATATAGACACTCTCTTCTTACAGCTTCTTCAATGGCGGCTTCAATGGCTTGTTCAATTTCGTAATCTCCTTGTTGAAATCTCCAGCAGCTGTGATACCATTTGTAAAGATTGAATTGAATATTCAACAATGATTTTAAGCAAATTAAGAACAAACTCAAGAACTTGTATTGGATTTAGAATGAAACTAGAACAAAGTTTTGATGTTGCTTTCCTTTACTACAAATCAATTTCTTTCTGTATCTCTCACAATCAATTTTCAACAATGAAGAATGACTCAAACATGATTACAATTTAGCTTTTATATATAATGCTAAAATGAGCTTCAAGAAGAGTACAATAGCAGCCTCCAACTTGATACTATTTTGAGCTTGACAGAAACAGTTTATTCCCAACAGATTTGCAACTATTTGACAACAGCTTATCTGCAGTTTTCATGTTAATTCATCATATGGTGTGTATTAAAACATTACTGTAAATCGGATTGAACAAAGATTAATATACGAGATTTATTGATGGTCGGTGCTGTGAAAACGAGTATTCGTGACTGCGGTGACGGTTCGACAAAACATATTTTCCTATTTAGTTTATTCTCTTTAATATATTTTTCTTATTGATCTTATTCCCTATGATATTTATTTTATTCATATTTAGTTTATATTTTTCTTATTAAACTAGGTTATGTTTTCTATATAAACAAATGTATTAGTCTTGTTATTAATAAGAAAGTTTAATACAATGTAGTCTTATAGTCTAATACAATATAATCTTAAGTTAGAACATTATTTAACTATGTGATACGTACTAAATATTCCTTTATTCATATTTATCTTAGTAACATCATTAACACTAATTTTTTCCAGGCCAACTCATATCATTGTCTCGTTATAGAGGATGATATGGAACAAAGAAGGATTATATGCACCACTTCACTTGCTTGTATGGATACTATATGCGGTATGTACTGTTAATAGAGGTCGATGTACACCTTCACAACAAGGTTCTTTTATTCATGAAAGATCTTCATGATAGTGGGCATGATACTTCCTCTCCTTTAGATACATCGTATACGCCCATGATGCATATGCTCTCCACTCTAAGGTCGTCTAGCCAGTTTCATCCTAGTTCATCTACGCATTTTGCTGTAGGATCATCATCTCATGTTCATTTTGAACCTCTTTTCCATGAGTATGATGATGCTGAAAGCAACATTGGGGAGCCTTCTGCTAGTGTTAGAGGTCGCGGTGATCGTGGACAACACGTGTGGTGAGAGCAAACTCGTAATCAACGTCGACCCTGTTATGGAACTGGTGGTCAACAATAGTTTTTTTTTTCATGCTAGCTACTTCATTTATGTTAAAAAATTTGTGACTAAGTGATACTTTTGTGATTTTTAAGTTCATGCACAATTTTCATCAAGACTTTTCAAACTCATATTACTTTTCACAATTTTTTATTTGAATAAAAAAAATCAGTCTAAATACTATAAATACGTATTTAAAGTCTGCTTTACAATAAATGAAAATACTCTAAATACGTATTCCAGAAATACATATTTTTTTTTACTAAATAATCAAAGCATGTCAGATTGAATGCGTAGTCTTTGATTACGCATTATATATATATATATATTATACGTAGTCTATGACTACGTATCTGACGTGGCAATGACATAAATGAATGTGTAGTCCTTGACTATGTATTTCAACACTGACTAGTCAAACTAGATGCTTTTTCTAAATAGATTTTAAAGCCTTTTTCCTAATTTTTTCTCTAGATCAGTCTTTAAATAAACCCGAAAAATATAGCTGTTGTGAATGTATCTTCCCAAAATTTCATACGTAGTGAGGCTTGAGAAAGTAAGGGTAGATCAATTTCAGTTATATATCTATGTTTCCTCTCAATGATACTATTTTGTTTAGAAGTATGCGGACAAGTAAGTCTATGAAGTATGCCATAACTTTTTAGAACATAAGTTAGAGATCGAAACTCACCCCATCTGTTTGTAACATTTTAATCTTTGTATTTAGTAGATTTTAAGCAAGTGTTTTGAATTGAATAAAAGCTTGAGCTTCTTATGACTTGGCTTGAAGGAAAAATATCCATATGTATCTAGAGTACAGATCAATAAAACTAATAATAATATTTGAAACCATTTATTGAGGTTATGTGAAATAGAACCCAAAGATCATAAGTAACTAGTTGTAAAGGTTCAATATATTTGAGTATAAGAGTTAAGGAAGGGAATTTTGTGACTTTTGGCAAGTTGACAAGAATGATAGAAAAATGGATCTTTATTATATGCTACTAAAGTATTACAAATTGAGAGAATCTGATTAATCATTATAGAATGAGTATGGCCTAGACTTCTATGTAATTTTCAAAAGAACTACAAGTATTGTCTGAGTATATTATAAGGAAGTTTGCTAGTAGATGTGGAAGAATATGAACAACTTAAGGTATTTGTTGAAACTTTGTGATGTTGCAATTTGAAACATAAAATGATATAATCCTTCATGAAACCCCCCCTAAAGTAGAAGCTTGCCACTGGTTTTGTCTTGCACAAAACAAACGGAAGGATGAAACTCAAAAAAGACATTATATTCTTTTGAAAATTGGCTAACACATATTAGAATTCTTGTAATTTGCGGAACATGAAGTAAATTGTTTAGAAGAAAAGGTTTGGTAGATTGTGATGAATGCAATATAGTGGAACTAGAATGTGAAATTGTTAAACCAGTACCATTACCTACATGTATCTGACCATTTCTTTGATACTTACCTCCAATATTGTAACTGCTTTAGATAATTGGTAACACGATTGGTTGCACTAGAGTCAGAAAACAAATTTGGATATGAATTGGATTCTTGAGTAGCCATGTAAGCTGTCATTTGATTTCCTCTAGTTGTTTGATTAATGCCATTGCCGTGATGGTCTTGATTATGTGTAGGTCCTTGATGATTTGGATTAAAACGAAAATAGCATTTTGGTGAAGTATGACCAAATCTCCCACACATTTGACATTGAGGGTTCATTATTTGAATTCTAATTTCTGTTTCCACGACCTCTTCCTCTTCCACAATTTCCATTCGATATATTTCCTCCTCCATTTTCTTATCTTTCTTGATTTTGAAAAGTCGCGTTTATTGAAGGCACACAAACTTCATTTGGATTAACATTTCTCTATAATTTCACTTTATGAGAAAGTAATAATGCAGTCACATCTATTACAGATTGTTTAGTAGTATTTGCAATAATAACAGAAACTATACAGCCATATTCTACACTAAGACCTTATAATATACACATGATATGATTATGAGAGTTGGTTTTATGACCAATGGAAGATAAGGAATTTTTCAGAGATTTTATTTTTTGTGACGTCCCGTTATTTTGAGGTGAATTTTTATTTATTTATTTAATTTATTTATTTATTTAAAGTATTAAAGTTTATTTTAGAATTAGTTATTTAGATTTAAATAGTTAATTTCGTTCGGAAACCTTTTTAGTTGCTTAATTAGCCTAAACGAGTTTCGATGGTATTAATAATTATTAATAAGCCAATTAATAATTATTAATCACCATTGAGCTAGTTTAAATGGTTCGGGTTTAGTTTTAAAAGCTTAAGGCAAGAAAAGGACGTAGGCGTCAATTCCGATTTCTTAAATATCTAAACACTATTCATCCTTCTCCTTTATTAAGCCAAAATTAGACAAAAATCATAAATTTCTTCTCATCTTTTCATCCCAAACCCGTAGCTTAGAGAGAAAAAAAGATGAGAGAAAGAAATTGTCACCCCGGCTTCGTTTCTCGACCGTTTTCATCGTGCCTTAGCTCGTTGGAAAGCTCTCGAGACGTACTTTCTACCCATCCCATCAATCGAGGTTTTCGTCCATTCTCTCAAGGCTTTAAGGTGTGTTAAAGTTCAAAACCTAAAACTTCAAATAGTGTTTTAATGGTGTTTTTGGTTTTAATCTTCCAATTCTTGCTCGGGAACTCAGAGATTTAGATCGAGGGAGTTGTTTTATGTATATTTAGAACTTTTCCTAAACCCTAGAATCGGGTTTGAGCCAAAAACCATTTCTTTTGATTTTTCTCTTATTTGTTGATGCTTAGGGTTATTCAAATGATATGTTTCTATGTTTTTCATAATTGTTCGGGATTGAACTTTTGACCTAAACCCTAAATCACGTTTACCCATTGATGTTACCAACCTCCAAAGTGCCCGAAACCAAACCGAAATGCCTTTAAAGTACTTAAAAATCCGGAAAACCAACTTCACCTTTCACTCCCCTAGGGCCGTGAGCTTCATGGATGAATTCCCGGGCTGTTTTGTCCTTTATTTTAATGACGTGATGATCGTTGTTCAATTCGGTTAATTAATATACTTTAGATGTATTTAATTATAGGTTTTGTGCATCGTTCGTGATTTTGGTCAACCGGCGATTAGGAGTTGACTTCTTTTATATGGTGAGTTTAAAATGGTTGTGATTACTTTTATGTTTTCAAATTGCTTGACGATTATGTTCGATCGAGGTTAAGAGGGTTATTAGATATTAGAACTTTTCCAAGAATGCATATAATTGGGAGTTAAGGAAAGTGCATAAGGAAAGAATTAGTTAAGTTGTGTGATTTAAAGTGAGATGTTATTGGTGTATTAAGTTAATTTCTCGAGGAGGATTAGATTCCGGAAATTGGAGAAGAGTATTAGATACTCCTTTTATTTCGAGTGGTTATAAGGTAGTTAAAAGAGACTTTGGAGAGATTCTTCATGTAGAATCGAGTTAGTATGATATTATTAGCGATGGGATTCGCTATTTAGTACTACCAAAGAGGAGTAGTACGTGTGGTGTTATAATACGCACGATTTATGATTGGTGACTGTGTGGTCACGGTGACAATGAGGTCACAGTATGGTTATGTATGGTGACAATGTGGTCATGGTGACAATGAGGTCACAGTATGATTTGTGTAGGGTGACAATGAGGTCATGGTATGATTTGTGTATGGTGACAATGAGGTCACGGTATGATTTGTGTAGGGTGACAATGTGGTCACGGTGACAATGAGGTCACGGTATGATTTGTGTATGGTGACAATGTGGTCACAGTGACAATGAGGTCACGGTATGGTTATGTATGGTGACAATGTGGTCACGGTGAAAATGAGGTCACGGTATGGTTATGTATGGTAACAATGTGGTCACGGTGACAATGAGGTCACGATATTATTATGTATAGTGACAATGTGGTCACAGTGACAATGAGGTCACGGTATGGTTGCGTATGGTGACGATGTAGTCACGGTGACAGTGAGGTCACGGTATGATTTGTGATTGGTGATAATGTGGTCACGAGTGTGAATGTGAATGGTGACAAGTGGTCACGGTTGAATTGTGTAATGTGACAATGTGGTCACAATGTGAAATTTACTTTGTTATGCACTAGTACTTTATTTTACGAGCTTGAATGTTTACTTTTTGAATTTACGATATAGTAGAATGGGATTGATTTCTTATATAAAGTACTTGGTAATTTGAATGGGTAGTAAGAGCACGTTAGGATTATTTGGACACATTTTCCGATATGGGATTTGATCCATAAAAGTGCTTGCATCCATCTTATTCTCACTAGTATTTTTATGCTAATGTTGCTACACTTAAACTTTTCAGGTAATACTTGTGCGAGAGGGCGAGGTCGTGGAGGTGGTGCTGCGTGATCGCGAGTGGATGTCTTGGATACTTGGACTAGAAAAGGTATATTTTGGAGCATTTTAGAAATGCTAAATATAAACTTGATATTGATGTCTTAAACTTGTATTTTGTGGCTCATGAGAGTCTGAGATCTGTTGTTTATATTTTGTGTTATTTTCTCTGATTTTGGGTATAAAATGGAGTGAAATGTCTGTTGTTTTAAATTCTCTGAATTGAGTTCATGTAAATAGGTTTAGGGAGTTTATATTTTAAACGGATCCACGCCAAATTTTTATAAAAATAAAGTCTTCCGCTGTTTATTCTGATTTAAAGATTTGAGAAAATTCGAGTCTTTACATTTTTGCAAGATATTCCTTCATTGAATTTCCTTCTTTCTTTAGAATATGCAATTTTGCTTTGTATTGCATTACCTTTTCCATATTTTATGTAGCAAAAAGTGTTGTGATGTAATTCAAGATTTCTGATGAAGTATGGCAATCAATGACTTCTGTCAAGATTCCTTTAGTCGTTGATTCAAGAATGAAGGTTATCTTGTTGTTTCCCAATCGACAAATTTAGGATTTACATTTTATTCAGTGGTTGCAAGATACTTGGAGGGAGGAGCTATATCAGAATCAATGTAGTTTTTCAGCGCGTGACCTTCAATGGCTCTAAGGACTTGAAGTCGCCAAACCAAGAAATTTTCATCCCAAGTTTTACAGTCTTGGTGTGATTTCCAAGATTCACGAATTTGTGAGATTGATTGATGGAGGAATAGGGGTTTTAGTAATTGAGGAAGACGCCATTGAAATCCAGAGGTTAAGAAATCAAAGAAGGATCAAGAATTAGGCTATTACCATATGAAAGTTTTCACATTAATTTAAGAAATAATTGTTTTTTTTAATTACCGAAATGAGCTATCTATATATACAAGAACTTTAGCTCAGCTAATATGAAGAAACTACCTAACCAATCACTAACTGCATAATTAGTTAGAGGAATGTATTTAACAGAAACTAAAACGACTTCTAACATTTTGTCTTATGGCTTGTTTGAGAGTGTTTATTAATCAAACTATTTTTCTTATAAGTACTATGATAAAAAGTGTTTAGTGGTATATTACTTTATTGTTTGGATATAATATTTTAAAAGTGCTTTTAATCTTGGAGATCTTGTTAGAGAAAATGTGTGCATAATTTTTTTTTGTAGAAATAGATTAGAGAAAGAAAGTATATAAGGATAAGTTAGAGAGAGTGTGGAAAAATAAGTTAGAGAGAGAAAATGTGTAGAGAGAAGTTAGATAGAGAAAATGCATGGAGATAACTTTAGAGAGAGAAAGTGTGTAGAGAGGAATAAGAGAGAGAAAGTGTGTAGAGAGATGTTAGAGAGATATATAATGTCAAGAGAGAAGTTAGAGAGATAAAACGTGTAGAAGAAATTAAAAAATACAAAGTTTAAAAAATCAAAAACACTTCAAAAAGCACCTATTACCTACTTCTTCAAAAAACACTTTGAATTGTTTTTGACTTCTACAAAAAGTTTTTCTAAAATGTTTCCAAACATAAAAAATTATATCTTAGAAGTGCTTTATTTAAAAGCATTTTTGGCCAAGCCAAAAGCACCTCCCAAACACACCCTTAATGTGCAATCTACACAAGTGAGTCTCATATTAAAATTGAAAATCATTATCATTGATTGATTATTCCTTTATATACTATAGAGAATCCCATTCATTTTTTCTACATCTTTGTGAGACTTGTTTTGATTTAACTTTGATTCGCACTCCAAACAATAATAAAAAAAAAAAAAAATCAATTGTAGTTCTTTTTATTCTTATCTTGATTTAAAAAATAGTAAATACCAATTTAGAAATTTTATTCACATTTTACAATTTCTCTACCGAATATTTTTTAAAAGTTTTATTCAATTTCAAATTTTGTAAATCATCTCAATCTATCTATTACTACTTAAAAAGGCTGCTAATTGGCGGTAAAAAAAAGTGTGCTAGTTTATAAACTTTTTTTTATACACTAATACCCTCAAACTATTAGTAAATATCTAAAATACTATTATTTCTCTATTTTTTTTTATTAAATATCAATATATACTAAATAATAAAGGATTAAAATTATAATACAATATCATTCTAAATATAAAAAAAATCAATAAAACATAAATAATATTTGAAAAGATTTTTATGGATTATCATAAAAAAAAAATTAACCATAAAAAATAATAAATATTATTTGAGAAGTGAAAAACTACCTTATTCATCCATTTAGAAAAATAATGCAATTCATAATTAATATTGAGATTATATAACAAAGTTATTTATAATTTATTTTATAATAATTATTACTAAATTTGGTATCTTGTTTTAAAATAAATGAAATTATGTAGAGAGAAATTTATTATTGTTTTCATTGAACGGGTGATTAAGTCTATTGTTTTTAACTGCTAAAAAAAAGTCTATTGTTTTTAAATTAACGGTTATTATGAATACTTTCAATTTAATTTGACAAATAATCCATAACTTTAGTTAAAGATCTATCATATAAAAGATTAATTTCAGAAAGAAGTTGATGTGTAACTTGAATACAAAACCATAAATTGAGTTCTATTAATAATTTAGAAAATTACTATAATGTGATACGATCCTATTTCATAACTTTTACTTGCTAATATTTCCAAATAAAGTCTATAAACACGTATTTAAAAGTAAATTTAGGTAGTACATTTCTAAATAAATTTAGGTACTACATTGCTAAATAAAATTTATTATCACTAGAAATTGTCTAAGCTAACAAATTTTAGATATATATTTACTTTTTGACCTCATGGGAAGGAAGCCAATGCCTAACCATTCGATCATTAAAAACGACACTCGCCATTCATTACCCATATTATTTTTATAGAGGACATATAAATTAATGATAGATATTTTTCAAGTTATAAATCACTTGTTTTCCTGAGTTTCCCTGTACAAATCCTTTTGAGTGTTTCTTCATACTCATTATCCAAATTAAAACTTTGTTTATCTTATTCGAATTAATCTTCATCTCTTTTTAGAGCTTTTACGTCCTTAATAAAAGTTTAAAGTCTTTTAAAAAAGAATGGACGATCAAAATGATATAAGAATAATTTAAAGAGCAACAGTACTCTATAAACACACACTAGTCTTTAATCAATATAAAATTAATTATAAAATAAAATGAGATAGAAGAAACTTATACAAACAATAGGTGTTCTATCAAATATTAAAAAAATGTAATATAAAATAACGTGCAACACACGTGCTAAAAAAACTAGTATTTTGAATATGGGTTGGGTTTAAAATCATTTCAATAAAAGTTATGGTCCATACTCATAGATAGAAAGAATAAAAATAAATAAAAACTCAATTAATTTAATCTCATTAATTCCCAAATTCAGCTACATATCTCATAAATGCAATTCCTTTCTGCTTCATTCTGTCATTGAAGCTGTTTGTTTGCCAAGAAAATGAGAGAAAATTGGAAAGTTTATCAAAATGAATTGAAGAAGGTGATCAAAATAGCAGCCCCAATGATGACTGCCTTAGTTTTACAATATCTTGTTCAAGTTGTAACGTTAATAATGGTGGGTCATCTTGGTGATGAACTCTTACTTTCTGGAGTCTCTATTGCCACTGCCTTCGTCCGTGTTACCGGTTATAGTTTCCTTGTAATTCTCTCTACATTCTACCTATTGTTTCTCATTTTCTAATATTCCAATAGGAAAATTAAGAAGTAGGTCGGTCCGTTCCGGTTTAACAATAGCGTGGTGCTGACCAACTAACCGAACTAACTGTAGGTTGGTGGGTTTTGTGTCAAAACTGATGATCTTATAAATCTTGTTAGGTTTTATATCTTTTTTAACGTGAGATTCTTAACACATGTCTTCTGGTCGGTTAGGAGAGGGATGATCATGGGAATATAACGAGGGGCAACATGATTATCATTAGTTTGATAGCGTAATCGTCTCTCCATTCCATCTATTTTCATTTGTTTTTAAAATTGAATATGGAAACTAAAGGGTGAAAGTCGGTAAGGTCGATTTTAGTTTGATATTGAAACCGACCGAAAGGTTCGGATGGTGGTGGGTGCTGTCGATTGGTGTTATGTTAAAACTGATAGAGTCGATGGCTCGAGGGATGGAAATAACTACTGAAGACGGCCTTCTGCATTATAATTCCTTTTTGTCGTATATTTTTATTTTAAAATAGATTACATATTTTTATATAAGGTTTTCAATCGGTCGATTGGTCGGTTTCTTTATTGAAATGCTAACCGATTGATGATCGGTTTCACCAAAATATGTACGTCGGGGGTTAGTTACCGACTGAAACGACGTTGGTTGTGTCAAAACAGTTAATTTCATCAACTTTAGGTACATACTTTCAATCCTTTAATTGAGAACTTTAACTCTAAACTAAACTGAAACATTATTTAATATGAAAGTAAGAGTGATATTTGATTTGATTTTTTGTTTGGAAGCAGATGGGGATGGCTGGTGCATTGGAAACTTTGTGTGGTCAGGTTTATGGCGCTGAGCAATATCAAAAGCTCGGAATTTACACTTATACTTCAATAATTTCTCTCCTTTTGGTGTGTATTCCAATTTCGGTTTTGTTGCTCTTCACAGACAAATTACTAATATTAATTGGTCAAGATCCTTCAATTTCTTTAGTTGCAAGAAATTACTCTGTTTTTCTTATTCCTAATCTTTTTGCTTATGCAATTCTCCAATGTCTCATGCGCTTTCTCCTAACTCAGAGTTTGATTCTTCCTTTACTCTTTTCTTCATTTGCAACTTTTTGCTTCCATATTCCTATTTGTTGGCTTCTTGTGTTTAAATTCAAACTCAAAGTTGTGGGAGCTGCATTATCTCTTGATATTTCCTATTGGCTCAATGCCATCTTCCTCGGATTCTACGTCTACTTCTCCCCATCTTGTAAGAAGACTCGAGCCCCGTTCTCGTGGGAAGCAGTATCGGGCATTCGCAAGTTCTTCCGAGTCGCCATTCCTTCCGCCACGATGGTTTGGTAAACAAATATAAAAACACATTTTTTTTAAACTATCTATTTTTTTCCCTCTTATCAATCATCTTTGTTTGAAATGCTAATCCATTGTAGAATCTCTTTTGCTTTTGTAGTCTTGAATGGTGGTCATATGAGATCATTACATTGCTCTCTGGGATTCTACCAAATCCAAAGCTGGAGGCTTCAGTGCTTTCTATATGGTACTTGAACCTTACTTTAGTGTTCATTTTCACTTTAATTTCAAGAAAATAATGCTCTTTTCTTTTTTTTTTTTTTTTTTAAATATTGGATTTTTGGGCAGCTTCTCAATCATTTATTTGCATTATGACATACCATATGGGTTGGGGGCAGCTGCAAGGTCAGTTAAAAGTATCTACCTTGTTTCTCAATTATTTCTAAAACAGTGTGGAATTCTTGGGACAAAGTTGGTTGGTAAATTTAATATTTTTATATATTTCGACATTTACCTTCATCTTCAGGTTCAATTATTTACACGAGACCTAATTACGTAAAACATTAATAAACGAACAGAAATTAAAATGTAGGATTTTAAACTCAGAAATTCCTACTTTAATATCATATTAAATCACCGCGAGACTTAAAAGATTAAAGTTTTGGGCTAAAGAAGATTTAATATTTTATACATTCTCAGCGTTGAGAATTAATGTAAAACAAGTAACTTAAATTAAGCACAGTTATTAAGCCTTACTATTTTGCTACAGCAATTCTGCTATAACAGAATTGGGTTAAAGTAAATTCTTAACTGTCATGGTTACTTAAGGTTTGCGCTTGATCTCTTTGTAAAATATAGCCGATATATAAAGCTACAAGTAAGAGAGGTTTGTTAATTCATTGAACAACACTCAATAATAACGATAACATAAACGTTTGACCTTATGCTCGTGTTGCCTATGGGTTCGAGTAGATAATGTGAAGTATCATACAAATTTATGAACTAAATAAATTAAAGAATCAAACCCATGTAACAAACATATCTTTCTAGGCTTTTCAAACCCGTAAATCAAATGCTCTTGAAAATTAATATGGAAAATGAGTGAATTGATTAGTACAAGATTTTGTAACAGCACAAGAGTGTCAAATGAATTGGGTGCTGGGAATCCTGAGGACGCGAAGTTGGCAGTGATGGTAGTGTTGGCTATGGGGGTGTTAGAATCAGTAACCATTAGCATAATTATCTTTGGATGTCGTAATGTATTGGGATATGCATTTAGCAATCAAAGGGAAATAGTGGTTCGTATTGCAGGGATGTGGCCATTGATTTGCATCTCTATCATTATTGATGGTTTCCTTGGAATATTTTCAGGTAAGTAGTTAATATATATATTTATATATCCTTTTATTTTTTGTATTAAATAACTGAGAAATTTCATTGGGCAGTATATTTTTTTTGCAATATTTATAAATTTAACATTTTTAATAAGTATTTACAAATATATCAGTTTTTTTAAAATATTTATTCATATGACCAAAGAAATAAGTAATAACGTATAAGATAATCAGTTATTACATGCACGAAATATCAATTGATGCAGTGAAGTCAATGAAATCAGTGATTACTTATATGCGAAAATCAGTGATTACTTGTGTGGAAATCACTAATTACTAACGCAGAAGTAGTGGCAATTTTGTAATATTTTAGGTGCGAATTTGAGTTTTTTTACTAGTTTTGTAAAAAAGTTTTTGGACCGTTATTTTTATAAATATCAAACATAATTCGTTTTTTTTTTTGTTAAAAAAAAAAAAGGGGTTGCAAGAGGAACCGGGTGGCAGCGTTTAGCTGCATATGTGAATTTGGGATCATACTATTTGGTTGGAATTCCCTTGGGAGCTGTTTTGGCTTTTGTTCTTCATTTTAAGGTCAAAGGGCTTTGGATTGGAATAATTTTCGGCGCTATTTTTCAATCTTCTCTTTTTGGTTTCATTACATTTTCCACCAATTGGCATAAACAGGTAATCTCTCTTTCCTTCCCATTCACCGGTGAGCTATTTGGTATAAGTTACCATGATTCCCTTAAAGATAATTGTGAAAGAAAATAATTTACCAAAGAAATTACAGTCAATAACACAATCTCAATAGTAGATATATTTCACTATCAATTAAGTTTTTTTTTACTAATAATAGGTAGCGAATTTACATGAACTTGCAGGCAATAAAAGCAAAGGAAAGGATATTTGATGGAAATAATTGAAACGCACATGGTGATACATTCATACAAAACTTCTATCCCGAGCACACTCAATGAAGATGTAGATAATAAAGTAAAATTGAATTCACCATATAATTTGGTTTAATCTGGACAACATCATTATGGTAAAGGTTTAAAGGTAAGACGGATCATTATCTTAGGCATAGAAGGGGAGGTTATAAGCGTCTATACTGTAAAATCAATTTTCGAGGGAATGAAGAAAACATATTATCTAATATATATATAGTCTAATAAATAATATATATTATGAAGATGAGGAAAAAATATTTTTTACTTCTCGGGCATGACTAAATTCGAGATACTATTGTTACATTTTTTTTTTCCAGACGTGTGTAGAAAAATGTGGATTAGGATATGATAAAAAATTGATTACGAGTAAAAGAAAATAAAAGTATCTCTTTCAATACCCTTGAATATTCGAAGGAGAGAGAGTAGGACCATGAAAAAGACAAAATTTTTAAAAATTAAATGGTTTTAAACCTTAAACTAGGTGCGTTTGGTTCACCAGGAAGGTTTTAAACAGAGTGCTTAGATTGTACAAAACAGTGAATTTTTAAGTCGAAGTTAGTGTAAAATAAGTTGAAAAATGTGAAATGAATGAGTTTGTTAAATTGAGGGGTTTGGTTTTAAAACTGGGAAACAATCGCTGATTAGGGTTGTTAACACCTAGCTTAACAACCCTAACCAAATTTAGGCGCACATGAGATGTATAAACCATCACCAACATTTCTAACGTAAATGTCATTCTGAGAGTTAATGGCGTACATATGGTAGAAATGTGAAATATTCTAAAAACAATTGTAGAGTTGAAAGTATTTCTAATTTTAAGGTAAATCGTAGTATGCGATTTTAAAAAAAAAAAAAATTGAAATCGCATACTCAGTATGTGATTTCAAACTTTTCTAATGAAATCGCACACATAACTTTTTTTTTTTTATAGAATCGCATACTGTCAGGGGATCCCACTAAGGACCATCACTTGATAATTTTTTTTTTGTTACTTTCATTATATATAATTATTAAAAACATTATATTAATATAAAAAAATTAATATAAATTACCCAAATTTAATTATTTTTACCCAATTTTTATGGTTCTAGATTTTAATTTAATTTTCTTATTTATGTATTATAATTATTTTCAAATAATTTTCTCACTACCTATTTTTCTTATAATTGACTATTTTTTAAAAGGTAAAATTGAGTAATTGATATAATTAGAGATTGATTAATTTTAAATATGTGTAATTTTATATTTTTTTAGTACAACAAATTATTCATATTTTTTTCAAAAAAAAAAAAAATACTCATGATAAGTATAAATATGTTAATATTTGAATTGATTAAATTTTATATACTATCATTCATATTGTGCCCCTCTTAAACTCGAGTTCTAGATCTGTCACTGCATAATATGTATTCAATTTTAAACCATAGCCATCACAAACCTCTCCTTTTCTTTTCTCTATTGCAATTTGTAGATTATTATATGATGATTTTTAAACTTTCCATAATTTTTAAGAATATCACTCCAATTCAAATAAGAAATATATTTCAATATTCATGATCAACCATTTTAAGTCACCCAAAATTCACATATTAAATATATGATCATATTTGAAATAATAAATTACAATTAAAGTCTAAAACAAAGTTTTGAACGAATAAAAATATATATAGTAAAAAAATACGGCATCGATACCCTCCTATCCCACACGGGGTTGGTCTTCTATTATGAGGAGGGTGAACACGTCCTATCAAGGTTATATATGAATCATGCGTAATATGGGAAGGGCTCGCACCATCGAGAACCTGAGATGGTCCTGTATCATCCATAACATGTGAAGGATCGACACCATCACCATCATCAATACGACGCCTTCCTGTCCTCATCCCCGTCCTCGACCTCTACCTCGAACACTTATTGATCATAGATCTCATGGTACATCAACATCACTATCAGGTCCAAGGAATGACAAACTGTGAAAATATTTCATGCGATCCTGGGCTTGGTACCATGATAAAATGAGGAGATAATAAGTTTCTACGATAGTAATGTGTGGTCGCTGGCTCAACGAGATCCATCTCCTTAATATTCATCTCATTGGGAATAGCCTCACAAGAAGGGTGTGCATATGGACGATGACCTCGTCTAAAGTGAGGATCTAGACGCTCCAAGCTGAACATAGTATTGAATTCTTCCATATGAAGAAAACATTCTATGATATAGTCTCGAGTTTTCGCATCAGAACAGTGTAAAAAGATATTTATAGTCTACCAAGCTACATATAACAAAGGAGGTTGTTAATTTACGAAGAATAAATTAATAAATAATAACAATTTCAATGACTCACCACAAAGTCAAAAGCAGACACGTGTCAAGTAATGAACTAGGCTTTGTAAGTCTGGCTCGCAAAATGGGCTTGGCTTGGCTTGGTTCGTATTTGATCTCATGGGTCCAAGCTCGTGGACTGGGTTTGGGATTACCATTTTAATTCAGGCACAGGCCTAGAATCGGCCAGCTGATTAACTAGGTCTTTTAAGCCTGGCCCAGGCTCGACCCTTGTTTGTTCATTTAAGGGTTGGCTTGGCCCAGCCCAGCTCATTGATGAGGCTTAGTTTCAGTTTAATTGAAGAAAATTAAAACCAAACAATTATTGTTGGTTTTCTTATGTGAAAAACCGAAACCAAAATCAAAACTGACCAATTCAATTTGGTTTTGATTCGTTTGATTATTATTTGATTCTTCTTTGCCATAATATTGGATCATTAATATTTGATTCTTGTCCATAATATTTGATTCTTTGCCATTATATTTGATTCTTTGCCATTATATTTGATCATTATTATTTGATTCTTTGCCATAATAATGCCAAATCTAACCAGGAGTACGGAATGGGAATGAGAAAAAATCAGAATGAAAACCAATCGGAATGAAAAATTATGGAATGGGAACATTTTTTTTTATTATGTTTACTAAAAAAAATTTGAAATCGGAATTGGAATGAAAACAATTATCATTGATGTTGTTTTGTAGAGTCTTAGAATGAGAATGAAACATTAATTCATGTGGGACCCACAAAAAGTAGAGAGAAAAGAAAAGTTGGTGGGACCCACAAAATAAGGGATGTGAATGAGATTGATGAAGATGTATGAGAGAATGTAATTGTTTGAAATTGGGAATGAGATTGCCAAATTGTGTGGGTCATTCAAAGTTTTAGGTAAACAAGAACAATGAGAATGAACTCTCATTCCTTCAAAGTAAACATGGCCGGGAGTGGTTTGTTTGGAGACAACATGAGAGAAGAGTGGAGGGATTAATTTGTGAAAGAGTTGAAAAAGGTGAGTTTGGGTGCGTTTGGTATGCGGGCATTGACAATGGGTTTTTAATACGCATTCCATTGTTTGGTTCAACCTATAATTAGCATTGGTATTGACATTCAATTCTCATCAAAATCCCCCCTATAATTAGCATTGACATGGGTATTTAATTAAATCCTCTCCACTCTTGTGCTCTTTCCTCCGTAAATAAGGGACGCTTTGACATTTCTAATAAAAAAAAATATTACGAGCATTTTAGTAGGTTATAGTGAACAAGATAAAATTTTAAAAAATATTTTTTTAATTAAAAAAATATACATTTTTTTAAGTCTAAAAATATTTTTTAAGGGAATTCAATATATCTTACATTAAACTTAATATATTTTACATGATTAAATTTTACTTTATAGTACTTTTTTCAACTTTAATTTCAAATACAACAATTTTTTTTTTAAATAGCACTTTTTTACTTTCTTTAAATTAATTAATTTGTTTTCATTGAATTTTTCTCTTATGTTACTATACGATAAAAATCACACTGATGTTTCCTATGAAATTTTTTGGATCTTATGAAATAGAATTTATTAATTTTTTAAATTTTGTTAGATTTTACTTTTTTTAGTTAATTAATTTAATGATTTTGTTTCATTAATTAATGAATGTTAAAAAGTTCTACTTTGAAAAAAAATCATTTTTTTGCAACTTTTGAAATTTATTATTATAAACGTGTCATGTTTTAAAAAATACCCCAAATATTTAATGGCAATAATCATCTTTTTTTACCATCAATTAATATCAAATATTTTATATAATAATACATGATTTTAAGTATATAATTCATCAATCTTATTTTATTTTGTCTAATGAAATAATACTTAAAAGGAAATTAAAAAAAATTCAAACTTATAAATAAAATATAGTTGATAATCTCAACCTAATTAAATTTAATATCATTATTTAATTTTTCAATATTTTTTTACTAAATTTTAGATAATAATTAAATAAAAAAATAAAACATATTATACAAATCATATTCCTTCCTACCAAACGCAACACTTATATTCCCATGAATCCAAATTCATTCAAGCACACTCCAAACACAGGCATCATATTCCCAACCATTATATTCTCATACTACTTATTCCTAGACATCTTATTCCCAGGCATTTGATTCTGATCCTGGTATACCAAACGCCCTAGTGTCATCTAGGCGAACAAATCCAAAAGTCCAAATTGAACTCAACCAAACTAAATTAGTTTAGTTTGGTTTTTATACCTCTATCTGTCTAAACCAATTTAAACCAATAAATAACGATTTTGTTAGGTTTTACATATTTTTGTAGTGATCCAAATCAATCCAATATATATCATATTATATAAATGATATAATTAAAAAATTTAAATATTAATTAAAACTTGATAAATGAAAAAATACAAAAGATATTTAACCTTTTTTTTTTGTTATTTTTATATGATTATAACAAGACTTTAAGAATTTTACTATGTCTATTTGTTAATTTGTGTTTTATTTGTTATATTGATTAATTATAACTCTAAGGTTTTCGGAAGTTAATTTGAGATTTTATTGAATTTGTCATGATGTAAATGAAGTATTTAACAATAATAGAGAGAGAGAGAGAGAGAGAAAGAGAGAGAGATGTCCATGAACCAAAATCAAACTATTTCGGTTTGGTTCGGTTCGACTTCTTTATGTTGAACAGTTCGGTTTGGTTTGCATAATATGAATAGAAAATCCAATCAGTTTTGAAATTTTAGTAAAATCTAAACACATCCATTGTTCACCCCTAATGGCACCACTGGTCGCACTCACAACCACGATTTTGTAGTTTTAGGCGATTCTATAGTGAAAAATCATAGTAATCTGAAATTTTTCGACCCCATCACCATGCGGTGGTCTGACCTGTCTCCATGCGATGGTAAACTTTTTATCCATGCGGTTTCAACATTAACTTTTTACCACGTCTCCATGTGATGGTAAACTTTCTACCCCGACTCCATGCGATGGTCAACTTTGTCACCATGTGGTGGTCAACTTCTTACCCCGTCTCCATGTGGTGGTCAAATTTCTACATCATCTCCATGCGGTGGTTAACTTTTTTTACCCTGTCGCCATGCGGCGGTTAAGTTTTTTACCTTGTCTCCATGTAGTGGTCATCTTCTCTTGCGGTGATGACAACATGCCCCCAATTTACCGGCAGTGGTCACCTCCCTTTACAGTGATGATGGTCACCAACTTAACAATCTTGACAATTAATTGCAGTGGAGCTTCTCCTAACAATGATGTCTCTTGCAACATTCCATTACTAGAACTCATCGTGATAGTCTTGAGAAAGATGATAAGGTAAGGATTTTGATTTTTTTTAATATTTGGACTGAACTTAAATTTTGTTTTAAACTGCCTACGTATCCTTTGTGAATAGGGATCAAGTCATAATGTAGTTCAATAACAATAATTTTTTTACTGGGTGGGCCGTTCACGTTTTAAACTCATGCTTATCATGCAGTTTAGGCTTTTGCGATAAGGAGCTTACACATCGAGCTTCATATTGAAGGAGAAAATTCCCTTTTGTGAGGAAGTTGACATCGCCTTCTTCATGTACTTGGTCATATTCTTCTTCTGTTGGATTGGTGGAAATGACGAAATGTCGCTTCACTTTCAAAGAGTCTTCTGTAGTTATGAGAAGGGAAGATTTTCTCTTCCTTTGAATGAGCAATACTTTGGATTTCTTTATCATCAATTTCTTCCATCAACAATCCTTTATTCAAGATATTTGCTTTACTTTGGTGTTGATTGCTTATTGCTTTGAGGCAATCAAAATCAGAAGTTTTGCCTTGATGTTTCTCCATTGGCGTATGTAAGTTTAACCTTTAGAAGACCAAATAGTGAGAAGCTAGAGGTGTAATACGCTCAAAGACAGAAGGTTTCTAATTGAATCTTTCTTCTTTTGTCTTGGTTTGGTGTATCTTTGTAGTCACATTTGTAGGAGGGTTTTCATTGTTGATCATATTGACAACATTACATTCAACAATCTCATATTCTCCATCTTCTTCGTTGTCAAAGAAATTTTTTAGAAAGAATTCTTTAAAAGTTATCTTCTGATGTGGAGTGAAAGTTTTGTTATCTCCCACTCCAGGCCTAAACATTCTTAAACTCTTTGTAGTTTTCTTCTTCTATCGATACCTATCCTTCTTTCCACGCTTCGTCCCGATCAGGAGAGATATCTTCTCAACATCATGTGTTTCTTTTTCTTCTGTCGTCCATCCATCTTTTTCTTTGTCATCTCTAAATCGGCTTCAATTTCTGCAACACTTCTTGGGATTTCAGGCTGAAACAATACAACCAAACTAAATCAAGAGTACCGGTTGACCATAAATTTGAATTTAAGATGTTTGGATGTTTAAGTTTGTCGCAGCTTCAACGTGATTTGATTGACCAACTTCATCCAGATCTAGCTCAATTTTTCTTTCCTTGGCTATTAGATCCTTTACGACAAAGCATTTTTCCACCGTATGACTGGTGACTTGGTGATACCTGTAATAGTTAGGATTGTTAACTACTCTCAACTTTTCAAGATGTTTACATTCCGGTAGTTCAATCAGTCAATTTTTCAATAATTGCTCCAACATGTCAAGGATATCAGAATCAGGAAAATGATAAAATTTATCTTGTTTACTTTAAAACTTAAGCGAACCTTCTCATTTTTGTGTAGGTTCTATTTTCTTTTATATTTTTCTATTGAAGAAAATTTGATTGGGGTTGTGTTAACAAACATAGATTCTTCAATTAAGTCTTTTGAAGTCCTGTCAATCTTCTTGACTTCTTTATTTTCTTTTCTCAAATCAGTGACTAAGAGTTCTTTATTTCCCCATCTAGCAATGCTTAGCTCCATATCATGAATACGAGTAGCTAGTTCATCAAATATCTGTGGTTTTATACCTTGTAAGATATAAAGTAGTCCCCAATGCATACCTTAAGTGCACATTTCAACATCAGATAGTTCAGTCAAGCAATCTTTGTAATCTAGACTTAGTGCTCTCCAATAATTGATGTATTCAACAACGAGTTCATCTTTTTGTTGTCTCGTGTTGATGAGTTGCATCATGCTAACTATTCGTTGCGTGCTGTAGAAACGGCCGCGAAATTCCTTTTCAAACTTTTTCCAATTATTTATAAATTCCAGTTCTATGTCTTTGTACCAATCGAAGGCATTTCCCTTCAGAGTTCGTACAAACTGTTTGACTAGAAGGTCTCCTTTTGTACCAGTATTTTCACAAGTTTCGACAAAATGAGCAACATGTTCTTTTGGGTTGTCTCTTCCATCAAATTGTTGAAATATTGGTGGCTAATATCCGAATGGCACTCTCAAGTTATCAATTCTCTTCGTATATGACTTGTAATACAAGGGATAATTTTGAGATAGTCCGCCATATTGGGCTCTTATAGAATTTGTTATCATGTCATGATGTTATTGGATAGATAGAGTAACAATTAAGGTGGAGTGTTGTTGCTGCTAGTTTTCTTGCTTGGTTGTCTCTTTATCCTCAGAAATCTTGATTTGAGACGGGTTATGACTTGATTAAGCAAGATCATGATTTTTCAGCTTATTCATGAGCATTGCAATCTTCAAATCTTGTTCTTTTACTGATATCATCATGAAAGCAATATTCTTCTCCATCTCTGCCATTGTCTCTTCAGAAGTAGCACCATTAGTCTTCGAAGTTGAGTTTTCTGATGCCATTGATTCCTTAAAAAAATTTGAAATCAATGTGAGGATGAGAAAGAGATGAGAGGTAGAGATTGTCCCATTGGACGAGCTAATTTGTTCACACGGAAATTTCTATGGAAAGAAATCAAATGCAGAATGAAATATATTTGTATTGATGAATTTAAAAGTGTTACAATCTCGAATTAATAGACTGAATCTTCGGCTTTTGAGCTTGTGAACAATCAATCAATTTGTTGCGGACTTGAAACTTGAACACTAAAGTCTTCGAAACTTGTGAGATTTTCGTGTTCATCAATTTATATTAAAGGTGTTCTTCAGAGAGTCTTCAAAGTCGTCAATGTTTAGAACCATCGATCTTCGAGATCTTCTGTCTTAAAAAAGTCTTTGGTCTTCGAAGAATATTTGGTCTTCGAGAAGTCTTTGATCTTCAAAGTGTTCAATCTCGATTTCGAGGTCTCGATCTTCAAAGTGTATTTGGTCTTTGAGAAGTCTTCGATCTTCAATGTCTTCAGCCTAGCATATCCTTAAACAAAGGGAATTCGAATGAAAGTATACAATTACGATTCATTCATTTCAAATACTAATTAGTAAAAAATTAAACTCATAAAACAAACATGTCTTTCTAGGCTTTTCAAACCCATCAATCAAATGATATATCGAAAATTAATATGGAAAATGATATGAATTTATTAGTACAAGATTTTGTAATAGCACAAGAGAGTCAAATGAATTGGGTGCTGATAATCCTGAGGCCGCGAAGTTGGCAATGATGGTAGTGTTGGCTATGGGGGTGTTAGAATCAGTAACCATCAACATAATTCTCTTTGGATGTTGTAATGTATTGGGATATTCTTTTAGCAATCAAAGGGAAATAGTGGTTCGTATTGTAGGGATGTTGCATTGATTTGCATCTCTATCATTATTGATGGTTTCCTTGAATAATCAAAGCAGAAAGAGAAGTAAAATAGTGAAGGAGAACGATAGTAGGACCAAGAGAAAGACAAAATTTTAAAAAATTTAGTGGTTTTAAACCTTAAACTAGGTGCATTTGGTTTGCCCGTTAGGGTTAAATAGGGTGTTATTAAAACACTGTGTTTGGATTGTACAAAACATTGAGTTTGTTTAGTCAAAGTTAGTGTAAAATATGTTGAAAATTGTGAAATGAATGCGTTTGTTAAACTAAAGGGTTTAGTTTAAAAAATAGGAAACAAACACTGGTTATCGTTAACACCTAGCTTGACAACCCTAACCAAATTTAGTGCACATAAGATGTGTAAACCATCCCCATTTTCAGAGTTAAGCGCATATATATGGTAGAAATATAAAATATTCTGAAAATATTGTAGAATTGAAATTATTTCTAATTCTATTGAAATCGTATACTGTGTATTTGATTTTAAACCAAGAGCCATCACAAACCTCTCTTTTTCTTTTCTATTGTAATTTCTAGATTATTATATGATAATTTTTTTAACTTTCCATAATTTTTAAGAATATCACCCTAATTCAAATATGAAATATGTTTCAATATTCATGATTATCCATTTTTAAGTCACCTCAAATTCAAATATTAAATATATGATCACATTTGAAATAATAAATTACAATGAAAGTTTAAATCAATGTTTTGAACAAATAAAAATATATAAAGTAAACAAATACAGTATCAATACGCTTTTGTCCTAGACGGGGGTGGTCTCCTATTACGAGGAGGCTGAACACATCCTATTAGGATTCTACATGAATTATTCGTAATATGGGAAGCCTGCACCATCGAGAACCTAAAATGGTCCTGTATCATCCATAACATGTGAAGGACCGACACCATTACCATCATCATTACGACGCCTCCCTCGTCTCCATCCCCGTCTTTGACCTCTATCTCAAACACGTATTGGTCCTAGATCTCGTGGTACATCAACATCACTATCAGGTTCAAGAATGACAACCTATGAAAATATTTTCTACGATCCTGAGGTTAGTACCATGACAACATGGGGAGATAATGGGTTACTAGGATAGTAATGGTGTGGTCTTTGGTTCAGTGTGATCCATCTCCTTAGTATTTACCTTATCGGGAACTGCCTCATCACGAGTAGAGTGTGCATGTGGAGAACGACTTCTTCTAAAAGGAGGATCTGGACGCTCCAAGCTGAACATAATATTGAATTCTTCCATATGAGGAATACAATCTCTGATATAGTCTCGAGTTTTCGCATCAGGACAGTGTAAGAGACATTTTGCAGCCTGCCAAGCTAATTATAACAAATGAGGTTGCTAATTTACGAAGATTAAATTAATAAATAAAAAAAACTTCAATGACAACGTATCAAGTAATGAACATACGAGTTATAGAGGTATACCACTCTATATACTCATCCTCACAGTCACTAGGTGATTGAACAAGAAGTCCATCAATAACATGAGACCGTCAATCTGCCTACCATGCTATGAGGTGTGCATGTTAGATCCTCCAATCAGTATATCTGCGTCCTCAGATATCTAATGTGTGTAAACTGAGATCTGTATCACATGGTGTGTCAGGATGTCTTGTTTAAGACAAAATTGTCGCATAACTCAATCTGGACAATGCAAATCAACTATATGAAAGCAAATGAGTAGGCTAATACTTGGCCAGACGTCTACCTATACAGAAGTTCGACAATGATATCATGTAATGTACATAAGGTTCCCCCTACAATCTGGAAATTAAAAAATATTAGTTATTTAATCCAATAAATCATAACGCATTAAACCACAATACATAAACTGAAATACATACATCATTTTCTCCTAATTGATCTAGCACGTACCTATACTCGAGCAAAACGTGAGTAGAAATTTCTGTGGTGGAAAAATCATCTTTCCACCTGCAAATGTAAATTATAAACTAAATGTTAAAATATATTAGTATGTTAAGTAAACATATAAAGAAAAACTAAGATATATGTAATGTACCATGCACCCAAGGGTAGATCAACATATGAATGGACATGTGGTAATCACTGAAGAGAAATAGAAGGAAATCGATCTCATGCCCACAACTGGAGTAATATCATTCCGCCAGCTATCTTGTGGGTGTTTGGAAGAAGCCTTACACATAAACATTCATAAAAAGGCTTGACTTGAATTTTTCCACATAAACCACTCTAGTGTGCTGGGACCGAGAGAGAGTCACATCTTGTTGCAAATTTGTTATTTAGTTTGGATGTTAGATTGGGTCCTAAATGTGTTTTATATTGAAATGTGTATGTGGGACGAAAGCTTCAATTCGGAAATTTTCTTTTGATAATAGACTTTGAGCTTGGTTATCAAATAGGTGAGAATAGAGTGGTAGATAGAAGAGGAAATTAAAGATGACCCAATTTTTAATTGGTGTTCTTAATTGAATTTTCATACGTATTGATGTGTTTAATGTATGATATAAATTATGTGCAAATTTAAAACTTCATGAAAATTTACTTTAGTTAGGTTGTACTTTCATCTGTGAGAAGAGCATCTCATCGTTTTCATTTAGTTTTCAAAACGGGTTGTCGTGCCTCATATGATTACAATCACTTTCTCTACTTTGAGTGCTAGTGAGTATATTATGGTGTTTTCTTGAATTGTATGCTTTTGGTTGTTCATTGTTGTGATGAATTGGAGATGAGAATTGTTGATGAATTGGAAAGTTGAAAGAGGAATCCAGCATGTGTTGCCAAGATAGAATGAGATTTGCATGTTGTTGGGAATGTAGGGCATGTAATCATTCTTGGTTACGATGGGCATAGTTAGGATCCCTGGATTTAAGTGAGACTAAGGTTGTATTCCAAAGCTCGGTTGTGTACCTATAACGACCCGACTTGTAAAATAAGCCTAAGTCGCGAGTACGCAAAGCGGAAGCGCAAGACTAATACACTTTATTTAAAACAAAATAATAAACAACCCAGACATAGAATCAAAGTGGAAACTTTTAAAAGAAATCCTGTATTATATCAAATCTCGGTACATCGGCCCTTTTCAAACTATCAAGTTTACTTTTAAACATAAAAAAAAGTACGTGGTGCACCAAAAACAAGTTATTACAACCCTTTAAAACACACATAGTTATTTACAAATGTTTCAAAAGACTTGACTCTGAACTGAGAACACAAAATGACCCATACACTACTTCCATAACCCAAGCTTTGCATGACCCGTGGGCTAATCCAAAAGTTTTCCATCCCGAAGCATTAACGAGCACCACCTATCGCGCCTCGGCCACGTCCTCTACAGATATCTGAAAGGTGATATAGAGCACATTTGAGCATGACACTCAGTGAAAAAAAAAGAATTAAAGCGATGATATGCGATGCTCGGAATGATATGCTCAACGGGAACAATTACTAGGAATGCGTAAAAAAGTGCTAGAAAACTTAAGCACATGTATGTTTGTTCAAACCATTGGCATTTCAAGTGCAAGACCAAGCCGAGTAAAAAACACTCAATTCGATACCATATTCCGTTATTCTTTCCAACCAACATTTATTTCCATATACATTTTTCACGTCTCACTACGCGCATTTCACAAACTTTCATAGAAATCACTCGAGCCGTACGTAGCTTATTTCCCCTCTTCCAGGCTATTGTAATAGCCACTCTAGCATCCAGGCCATCCGCCACACAGCGCCTCGGAGCTAAATTCCTTCCGCCACGGTAACCATATGTAACGTCCAACAACCACACACCATTACATAGGTTACGACCCCATGGCATTTCAACAAACACATGGTATGCATGAATGAAATAAGATGTAGTTAGCTATGCTTTCTTTAATACTCTTACCAAAAATAAATCTTTGGCATAACGAACACAAGTATGAAATACTTCCAATCAGCATATGACTCTATTCAACACTTGACACTTTTAAAATGCACAAACAAACATAAAAGGTCATACTTCGGGTTTTATCCTCTAACATCTCAATTATGCAAAACTCGTCAAACAACAACCTGTAATACATCGAACATATATGCAAATAAATCCCAATCAGTGTATGACTCGATCTTTAACTTGAAACATGTATAAAAGCAATTAATCATGAAAGAAAAATTCAAAGTGCTAAGTAGAAACAAGGTTGTATCACGACAATTTCACTCATTCCGAATCCTCGACAACACATCATATTTAGTCTATAATTTCCGTTTCATTCTCATCCCTCATTTTCCTTTAATTTCAAGCACCAATGGTATTCCCAAACCAGCCTTAATCAACTATAGCATTTAAACCCACACCATCTTACAAACAGCCACGAACAACACCGCCACCGCGACCGTCACTTTGATTCCTTTTGTTCTCACCTTGGTATTTTAATCACCAACTTGCCTAAGCTTGTCCTTCTCCTACAACAAACCATTCCAAACTTATTTAAACTTTTAATAACAATAAAATCTTAGTTCATGACATAAAATTAAAGTCCCAAACCCGGTTAGCGGAAAAAGTCCCAAAACTAGCTAATTTAAGGGTGAAGTTTTCGGCCAAAAGGTAAATAATCAAGAAATCATTTCCTTGCTCTTCCAAGTTATTTTTCATGTACAAAATACATATTTAAACACTCAAATATTCCAGAATTGAAAGCCTTTAAGTAAAAGTCAAGAAAATAAAAAATTGAAGAAACTAGAAGCTTGAAAACATTGCCATTAATGGAGTTTTAGGAGCTTGAACACATCCATAGCTTCCAACCTCTAAAGATCTTTTAAAGAGTAGAACCTAGGGCTTGAAATCCTAATTTGAAATTGATTTTCCAGTATTTAGATTGAAAGAAAATCAATACCAAAGTGACTTAGAACAACAATTAGGAACAACCCACAAACTTTATGAAAACCTAGAAGAAAACTTGAGTTGCTAATTTAATTCTTACCTTGAAACTTATTGAAACGAATCAATCCTTGTTTGAACCTTCCTAGGTTGATGTTTCTATCATAAATCAACAAAAATCCATTTGATTCAACTAAGTTTCAAGAGGATTTGAAGAAGAGAGCGAGAATCACCACTTGAGAGAAAAAAAAAGGGGGAGGGGGGTTGACAGTGGGGAGGGGATTTTGGGGAAGAAGATTTATTTTTTTCTTTTTCTTTTTTTAATTTAATCTTTTATACTTCTAATTTGCTGAAAATAGAATTCAATATTTGGAATTAAATCCCTCCACCTCTTCACCTATCACCAAAGGTCCTTCCACCTCTTCACCTATCACCCAAGGTCCCTTCCTCTCTTTTCTTTTATTAACTAACCCTTGCTCCAAGTTCTAATTGCTAACTAACCTTTTCTCCTTAATTAACCATGGTTAAAGGATCCCTTCTAAATAATTTTCTACCTTTAGTTAGTTTTTTAACTATAGTTAGCCATCAAATAATCAATTCAAAGATAGAAATTTATTTCCTACTTGATTAACACCTGACACACAAGCATACTATTTATAAATAAAATTTAAATATCCTCTTTAAAACCTGGGGCCTCATAGTACCATTCACTAGTAAGATCTAAGGTTATACAAGTCAAGGACTTACTTCTATTTATTGGACCACTTTCTAATTTGTGTAGTTAGATTTGTGGATCCAATCAAGAAGATTACAAATACCATATTCCATCATAGCTTCTTCAATCTTTAAATTTCCCAATGTGCAAGGAATAGAAAACATACTTGGATCTTTTCATTTTAGAGGCAACTTCTTTTGGAGAATATCTGAAACATTCTCTCCCGTATTCACTTTTTCATTACCTTTCAACTTCTTATTATTTATGCACAAATCCTTAAGAAACTTAGCATATTGAAGTATTTGTTTAATTGCATCAAGTAAATTAATGTTTAGCTCAACTATTCGAAATGTTTCAAGGATCCTGCAACGTCCCGTTATTTTGAAGTGAATTTTTTATTTTATTTTATCATTTATTTATTTCAATTTAAGTATTTAGATTAATTATTATTTTGGTAATTTCGATTTTAGTAGTTAATTTCGCCCAGAATTCCTTTTAATCGTTTTAATGCTCTAAATTCGTTTCGGTGACATTAATAATTATTAATAGGCCAATTAATAATTATTAATCACCTTTAGATTTATTTAAAAGCATCGGGTTTCGATTCATAAGTCAAAAGTCATAAAAGGACGTAACCGTCGTTTCCAATTTCTTAAAATATCTAAATTCACTATTCATTTATCTTTAAAAATCTAATTTTTGACCAAGTTTACTTCATTTTCCCACTCATTCTCTCTTCTTCCACCGTGAGCCCCATTCCACCATGGGAGGCCTTTTGTTTTCTTTGACTTTTCTTCATTTCTCGGCGGATCGTCGTGTTTTCGGTTGCGTTGGATTGGTAGGGACGAAGGTTACCTATCCAACCTAGCCTTTCGAAGTTTCCCGTTCTCTAAGGGAAGTCCCAAAAAGTAAGTTTTCAAAACTTTTTAGTTGGTTTTGTTCGTTTTTTTTATTATAAATGAGTTTTGAAGTTGAAATCATGAATTTCTATCATGGAATTTGACGGTTTTGAGCCCGGATTTTTGAAAAACACTATTCACCCGAAAACACTATTCATCCGAAATTACTATTCATCCGAAATCACTATTCACCCAAAATTGCACACTTGTTCGCATATTAGTTATGAGTTGTAATATGTTGTGCAATTGGTGAATTGTAGGTGCGATTGCTCGGTTGTTGATTCGTGTGAAGTTGGAGATTTGAAGAAATTCTTATTTGGCTAAGGTGAGAATAGTTAGAATTTAAAGTATCTATAGAAAGCAAATAAGTGTGAAGGTTTGTAGAGTTTGAAACTAAGATTAGAATCCGAACCTAAGATTAGAGGGTTGTGAGTTAGTGCCCTTAAGATTAAGAGTTAATCCTTTAAGTGAGAACTTAGGAGTTCTCAAGGAAAGTATTGAATCTTAGAAGATTCTAAGTTAGATTCGATTCAAAACTAAGATTGGACTATTGGAAGTTAAAAGATCCAACTTGTAATTAGAAAGGTTAATAGAACCTCGGATTATATTGGAAGTTAGAATCCTTGAAGGTATAGGTTAATCGTTTAAGTTATGATTCTACTTTTATTATTGATACCGGAGTTCGATCGACATATCGTTCGTCCAAAGTTTACTATTTATTTACTTTATGCCCTTTTACTTCATACTTGTTTCAGCTACTTTAATATTGTACTTTACGTTTATTTACTTTTGCGAGCATATCACAACATCTCGCACCATAACATATTGCACCATAACATCTCGCATTATGAAAAGAATGAATGAATGTTGGACCCTTCGGGGGATGTCCACATCGCCTTCAGAGAGAGAAAGAAAAGAAGGAAAGAATGTTGGACCCTTCGGGGAATGTCCGCATCGCCTTCCGAGAAAAAGAAAGGAAAAATGAGAAAGAAAAGAAGGAAAGAATGTTGGACCCTTCGGGGAATGTCCGCATCGCCTTCAGAGAAAAAGAAAATAAAGAGAGAAAAGAAAAGGAGGGAAGAATGTTGGACCCTTCGGGGGATGTCCGCATCACCTTCTTCATTCATTCATGCATAAAGGGCGAATGCGTATCCTACGGGATGTACTCATTACTTTTATGCATATGATAGATGAGAAAGAGAATCGAGATGTTTAATTGATGCAAAGTTTATTTACTTTTATTACTTATGTCATAACAATGTTAATGGATGAGTATTGACTACGATTATTAGCAATATCATCCTTAGAAAGTATAAAATGAAATCACCTAGAGTTTGGATGACTTTAGGAGTGAATTGTGTCAGATTACTTGGACACAAATCGAAATGCGAGTTTGAGGTCTATCTTTACTTTTTATGCTTATTATTCTCACTGGGCTTAAGTTGTTTGCTCATGATATTACAGACATTTCAGGTAATGTTTGGGATCGTGGGAGAGGAGCTGGTGCGCGCTTGATCGAGAGGATGATGATTTCGAGATGGGCTAAGTAGTTGTAAAAATCCATGTACATGGTTTTGTGAATTTTATATAATTTTGGAGTTGTATATTTGTAAATGGCTCTTAAGAGCTTTTGTCTTTACTTTTATGTTTATAAATCATTTTGAACTCCCGATAGGAACTTAATGTTCCTTGTGTTTTTAGATATTTGAATTTAAGATGTAAACAGGTTTTGGCTAGCCTATTTTCAAACATATTCACGCCAATTTTCTTAAAATAAAAGACTTCCGCTGTTTTTCTCTGATTTAATTTATTTAAAAGTGACGGATCGTCACAGATCCCTTTTTCTTCTTCCAACTTTTTGGAGTGGATCAATCTAGATGGGAAAAGGGGAGGAGTTGCCATTACTTTTGGTTCGAATTATTCAGATTCTTCAATTTGATAAGTTGGTGAAGAAATCAAGACTTTTTTTTTTTCAATTTCCTTCATTGCAACATGTGTATGCTCTTTTTATAAGGTTTCTTCCAATTCTTTTTCACTTCTCAAAGTAATTGCATTTGCATTTTCTTTGGAGTTGACAACAATTTACAAAGGTAGTTTACCTTGAGATTCAATCCTACTCAAAGATGATGTGAGTTCACTCATTTGAGTCTTCAACCTCTTAATGTTTGCCTGTGTATTCTGGGGAAACTGTTGCGTGTTAGTAGCAAAAGACTGAATTATTTCGTCTACAGAAAACCCTGATTTGGCAGTGTAATATTGTTGAGGAAAGAGCCTCGGCGATGTCTATTGATATTACGGTGCTCGTACCCCGTAGCTAAGATTGAGATGGTCCTTCCATCCTACATTATAAGTGTTGGAAAAAGGATCATATCTTCTTTGTTGTCCTCCTTGGTACCCTCATTGATATCCTCTCACAAAATTAGCAAATTCTTGTGGTTCGTCTTGAAGTGTGGGGGCACATATCAGTTGGATGATTTGGCGTAGTACAAATTCCACATGTTTTCACCTGTTTTATATTTCCTATTGCCATTTGTTGAACAAGAGAAGTAAGATGATTTATTTTAGATTCAAGATATGATTCACGTACCTCATACACATTTTTGGAGTTCTGTTCATCTTGAAGTGCTCTACTTTGTGGACTAGTTGCAGTCATGATGGTGATCCATCTTCGAGCTTCAGTTGGAGTCTTATTAACTATCACACCACCACTAGTGGCATCCATCAATCTCCTCTCTATCGATGTCAGTACTTCATAAACGTATTAGATAAGGAGATTTTCAGAGAATCCATGTTTGGGCAACTAGCACAAAGCTTTGAAACGAGTACAGTACATGTGTAAAGCCTCATTATTCTTCTGCATAATACCATAAATCTCTCTTCAAATGCTTGAAGCTCGAGATTAAGGAAAGAATTCAATCAAGAACAATCTAGCAAGTTTTGCCCATGTGTTTACTGAATTAGAAGATAAATCGAATAACCAGTCGTTGGCTTTTTCGAAAAGAGAATGGGAAGGCATGCAATTTGATTTGATTTTTAGTTACCCTTTTTGGCTTCATGCTTTGCCATAGGACGTGGAAAGCCTTCAAATGTTTTTTGAGGTCTTCATTATCTAGACCTTTAAAAATAGGAAGAAGATGAATTAGACTAGATTTCAGATCGAAGTTCTAACTAGCGATATGATAAATTAACAATTGAACATGTGGCCGTTATGCACAATAATTAATCAACAATAAAATATGCAAAGAGAAAGCATGAATAAAGTGAAAATAGGAATTAAATTAAGAATAAAACCTCACAAATTCATAAACCAAAGCTCGATAATCCTCTAGTTGGAATAAGAAAATTAGCTACAAAATATACTACAAACTATCTAAAAGTTCTAAGAAAAATAGAGGAAGAAGCGATTGTGAAATTGGGAGGAAATGAGGCTTTAAATAGGCAAAAGAGGTGAAAATAAAATAAAATATGCTATTATCTGTCCAAGTTGATCAAGCCAGCCATGAAACCCAGCCAGCTGAGCTTTACCGCCTTACTTTCTGTTTCAAGAGTCGTATGCGAGCCGAGCTTCCAAGTCGAGCCATCCTTCATGAGCCACACGCACGAGTCACCTTCTTCTTCAGCCAAATAAAGCGATGTGTCGCTTCCTATGAGCTACACGTCTCTCAACAGCTCTTTTCAGAACCATGTGACGTCACCTCTTCAATGCTGCAACGTCAAATGTCGCTTCTTAGTGAATCTGTATGATTTTTTTCATAATTTTATGTCTGCTCTAATTTCTTCATTATAAGTTCGATTTTAGCGTTGATTTCGGCTACGATCATAAAACTCAATAATAAACAATATTATGCACATTTGAAGAATCAATTTAAACTCATAGTTTAATTATTTTGGAGATATTAACACTAATTAATACGTTGTAATTACGAGTTAGCAATAAACTCTATCTGATATAGTCTCATATCGAATGTAAGTATAGTACACACTGATATGGCTGAAGAGCGAAGGAGAAGCAAAAATTTGGAATAGTATAATATTGAATGTGCGTACAGTATCATTGTACATAATGTACACCGAAAGAATTATTAGAAGATTTTTCGGAAAAAATGGTCATTGGTTTTGAAAAGTAAGAATATATTTTGTTTAGTTTTTATTTTCTTCAAATCCCATTTTCTCTCTTTTTTTCTTTTATAAATTTTTTAATATTTAATGTTTCCTTGGTTTAAGCATTTTTAAATATGCATTCTCTCTTCTCTCCTTCTTAATTAAGTTTAGTGAGGGGTTGTTTAGGTATTTTACATATCAAATTACTACTTAAAAAGTGTGCTAATGGGAGAAACTTTTTTGGACACTAATACCCTCCCACTATTAGTAAATATCTAAACCACCATTATTCCTCAATTTCAATATTAAATATCAATTTATGCTAAATAATATAAATGACCAAAATTATAATACATATCATTTTAAATATTATAAAAAATATATATTAGACATATTAATAAATGATTATAATTATAATAAATATTCATTCTAAATATTAAAAAAAAATATGATACATATTTTTAATTAATCATAAAAAAATAATAAATAATATTTGAAAAGACTCTTCTGGATTATCATAAAAAACTTAAATTAACTATAAAAAAACAAATAAAATATTCTTTGAGAGGTGAAAAACTACCTTGATACATCCATTCTTAAAAAATAAAATAAAATACAATTCATAATTAATATTGAGATACATAACAGAATTATTTCCTTAAAAAATATGGTTCAAATTTCCCTCAATTATTATGTTTCACAATCTTTATTGTAAATAAACAATTTTCCGTATTTGTAATGTCATAACATTTTTTTTTTTTTATCACTTGTAATGTCATAACTTAAACATTATTGTTTCTCTCAATTAATTAAGTTTTAATGGTTTAGTAGATAATAATCAACTATTTATATTGTAAAAAACTTGTATTTGAAAGGTCATCGACTTTAACAACATTATTGAATGAAAATTCATCTTCATCATGAGTTTCTAATTCAAATTATTTTTTATTTATCTCATTCCAATAATATTATCTTCAACTTTTTAATTAGAGCTTTTTAATTAAAGTCATTTAAAAAATAATGGATAATCAAAATAATATAGTACTTTAAGAGAGGAATAGTACCCTATAAACATACACTAATCTTTAATCAATATTAAATTAAAAATTAAAAAGAGATGAAAGAAATCGATACAAAAAATAGTTGTTTTATCAAATATTAAAAAATACAATAAAAATAATATTAACAAATAGCGTGCTACGGATGTGCTAAAAAACTAGTAGGATAAAAAGTATTAATTTTTATGGGTTGATCATAAAAATCTTATTTAAAAAAAAAAGATTATCTACTGATATAACCTTTTATTTTCTCATAATTTTAAGAACTGGTTTAGATTTTAAAATATATGTATTTATAAACCATTTAAATTGTTTGAAAAATAGAAATAATCCTCTCTCATATGGGGCAATTTTCACTTACATGTTTTGCCATTATTGTTATCTAAAAACAGATATTTGAATATGAACTAAACATCTAAAGAATAAAGGGAACAAAGAAAAAGAGAAGAAAAGAAACAGATATTTGGATATATAGTGGTTCAAAATCAAAACTGACTGAGCCTTGTAAATGACCCTTGAATGTTTAGGGTTTTAACTTTCTCAAGTCTATAACAGGTGTTAACTAGTTTATAACAATTATTTTAAATATTTAACCTTTTTTATTAAGTAATGTCAAATTGTTTTGATGCTTTAGATTATTTTTTTTTCTTACATATAAATTAATTTATAATATATCTTGTAAATATGTATAAATTAATTTACCATTGTTTTAATATATTTTTACTAACCTTCATAGGTGTATAACTCTAGTATATGATAGATTATGGCTTATATAAACTATCGTGAAGCTTTTATTGATAAGTCTAAAAATTCACTTAAATTTACATCGTTTCTATGATTTTTACGGGAAGGTTTGTTGGCATCAATAACTCTTATTTGAACTTTGACATTTCCGTCGACATCGACATTGAGCATTTTGGTTTTGGGAATTTTTATCAAACCATAAAGATTTAATTGAAAGAAACACCAAACTAATGCAGGGTTTAATTTGTAATTAAACCAGAAGACTATGTTTACTCATCTCCTTCCAAATTTTAAAATGAAATAAAAATAAATATAAGATGACCGGATTAAAGGTTAAAAAAAAAACTTAATTAAAACAAATTCAAGTACTAAATTTAACTGGTTACCAAACTTTTCTTCTCCTTAGGACAACTCTTCCACTCCCCTATCCTTTCAACTCTACCACCATCAAACTTTTAACCCTCTTCCATATACATGACCTTCACGTCTACCCTCTATAATTGATTAATTGATACACATTAATTTGACTTAATAACTCTTAAATTTATTATTGGTTAATCTATTTATAATTTAACAATCCGTATTAGTAAGTGTTTAATGCATTTCCAAAGAGTTTGGTTTGGTTTAGTTTTGATTTTATTTATTTGATTAGCTTGTTATGTGTAGGGACTGCCCTTGGAAAAAAGTTTTAACTTATATAGTTTGGTGAAAAATCTTTTATATGTGAATCGATATTACATTCCTTGTTTTTTTTTTAAATAAGGATTATTTCTTTTATATAGTATTTTATATTATTGTGGCATCTTCCAATTTCGATAAGAAAGAATCATTTTTATAAAATTTATCTCAAAAAGCATTATTGTAGGTGAAAATACATAATTACCATGGCCGGTCATATAAAAACAAGGGCCCGGTGTAAAAATATAGTTTTGGACCATCAATCATATAATCATTACAATAAAAAATAGCCAATTTTTTATTTATTAAAACACAATAACAAACAAAATAATATTATAAAATATTTTAGAAATATATTTTCCTTATCCACACAAATAAAACTAAGCTTTTATATATATAACGAATATATGATTTAGATTTAGGGGCATAATGATGAACGATTTGGATATATATATATATATATATATATATATATATATATATATATATATATATATATATATATATATATATATATATAATTATAACACTATCATTTTTAAAATGATAAATTTTTAATAATATATTTCAAATAATAATATAATATTTTAGAATGTTATAAAATGTTTTTTTTTTTTACAATTCACTGAATGAAAGAAAAACATCAAATCAATAGATTTATAAAAAGAGTTCAAATTGATGAACTAAAAGAATAATAAATTATAATTCAAAACATGTAAACAATGGGATATGAAAATCTACAATATATGAGGAAAACATTGTTTTAAAAAATGAATCAAACTTTTTCTATATTATTATTTAAGGTTAAAAATATCATTAAGCGTAATTTTTTTTTAATTATAATAGCTAAAAAAAACTATGTTAATTATTGATCAGTAAAATTTAATGAGTTAAACATTAAATCAAAAAATAAACATTTTTATCGATTTAATTTTAGAATTAATTACACCAATAACCAGTTTAATTAACTCAATTACAATAATGCTGGAGGTTATGATATTATTTTATTTTTACCCAAAAAACACCATTTATGGTGGTGATCTGGTGGTTTTCGATTTTATTGTTTACCATCTTACCCTTTATCTCCCCTGATAACCATATCTTATTAATTACATATCATTTAAATTTATAATTTATTTAATTATTTAATTATTTATTTTGAATTTAAATCAATCTACCTTGATTTTAGGAATTCTTATTTAATGAAAAAAAATTATCCTAAATATCTCTCATCATCTTCTTCTTCTTCCTCCGCCTTCGTCGACCACTACCAATATTGAAATCAATGGTGCTTTTTTTTACAAAACCTCAACACGTCCCTTTCAGAAGCGACCCACCCAATATCTCTCACTCTCATTTGCTTTTTTGTTGTTTTGGAGGATTGTTCTGATTTTGATTTTTCTGAACTGGGTTTGACATGTCGGAGATCTGTTTGATTGCTTCTCGTGGCTACCCTTCGCCTAATGAAGTAAGAGCATCTATTTTGAAGTTCTTGAGTTGTTTTGGATAGTTTTTTCTTTGGGTTCATCATTATATTTTATCTCATACGATTTTTGGTCGCTTCCCAATCGTTTCCAACGTTGGAGCTCCCCTGTCGTGTTGCCGTCGAGATCTGGGTAACAATATCATCGTTGGATCTTATTAGAATGAGGGTTAGGGTTTGAATGTGAGATTCGATTGTAGAACAAGATACTTTTAATCAAATGTTTATTTTTATTCAATATTTATTTTAATTTTCTATTTACATATCTTTAGAAACTCTTACCTCTTTTCATCTTCAATTTTGTGCCTTCTATCAATTTTAAGTACACATCAATAAATGTTTACTAAAAAGTAAACGGTTTATAAAAATTCTTACCTTTCAATTCTCCAGTGAACTCGCTTTCTCTGTATTTTATAGAATAAGTTACTTTTAATCAAATTTTTTTTATTCAATATTTATTTTAAAAGCCTATTTACATATATTTTCAAAACTGTTACCTCAATTTTTGTTTGCTATCAATTTTAACTGCACATCAATAAACTGTTTACTTTTTATAAAAAAAAATTACTTTTAAAAAAAATTCTCTTTTAATACATATCCGTTTATCATCGTTTTTTCTCTGTATTTCGTAGGATGACGAACAAGAAAGACATTCGAATTTTCCTGGAAGAAGAAGTCTAGAAGTTTGAAGATTTTACTTTTATTTTTGTTTAGATTTGATTTTTCCATTAATTTTGTAAAATTTAAGGGATTTTATAAATTTTCTTACATTTTGCACAAATTAAGGACAAATTAAATCGGGGGTATGTTTTGTCTTTTCACAATGTAATTTAATTTAACCGGTGACGGTTTTGGGTAGTTTTGATATATATAAAAGATTGATTTTCCTGAAATAAGCAATTTTAATTTGTCCATTGAAATTAACCCTTAATTTTACATCATTCAATTCATTTTAATTATTATTATAAATGAAAAATGTGAAGAAAAAAAATCATGAAATATAATCTAAATTTAAATCATAAAATTCATACATGATAATTTTTAAACAGATAAAGTGATAGGTAAATTATTTAATTTATTTCTAAATATATATAAAAATAATAAATAACAAGAAATAAATAGACAAATAGATAAACCATGAAAAAATTCTCAAAATTTACATTATGTCTTCGGGAAGGATCAAAATCAGGACTGATAGTAAGAAATTTGGGGAACCTAGCCAATGCACCACATATACATTTTAAAAATAAATCTCATTTAAATATATATATATATATTAACAATACTAACCTATCCTTTATTTAGGGCTCCATTATTTGGGGCCTCGTGCCATCGCCCATGTGGCACATGGCCAAGGTCGGACCAATAACTCTTAGTTTACAATTTGCATTTGGTTTGCGGGAATTGGCCATGTGAATGGGGTTTTAATACTCATTCCATTGTTTTGGTTCAACCTCTAATTACCATTGACATTGACATTCAATTCCAATCCAAATCTCTCCTATATTTAATATTGGCATTAGCTTTGGTATTGACATTGACATTTAATTAAATCCTCTCCAATTTTATGCTATTTTGTATTTCTAATAAAAAAAATATTATGAGGAATTTTAGTGTGAACAAGATAAAATTAAAAAAAAATTAATTAATTAAAAAAATATACATTTTTTTATAAATCAAGAAATATTTTTTAAAGAAACTCAATATATTATACATAATCAAATTAAAAAAAATGTGTTCAAAATAAATACGCTCAGTAATTTAGATAAATTTTACGTTATAGTACTTTTTTAAATCTTAATTTCAAATACAAAATTTTATTTAAAAGAATACTTTATCACTTTTTTTAAGTTAATAAATTTGTTTTATTATTAAACCCCAAATATTTAATGACAACAATAATTTATTTTTATCGTCGCTTAATATCAAATATTTTATATAATAATACATAATTGTAAGAAATTGATTCCTATTATGTTTCATCAATTTTATTCTATTTTATCAAATGAAATAATATTTAAAAGGAAATTAAAAAAATCCAAACTTATAAATAGAATATAGTTGATAATTTTAATTAAATTTAATTTAATATCATTAATTAATTTTTTTTCAAATTTTTAATTAAATTTTAGATAATAATTAAATAAAAAAACCAATCCTATTCCTTAATTCAAAAACAATAATCATATTCCCATAAATTCAAATTCCTGCACACTCCAAATACAGGACGTCATATTCCCAAGCATTTAAATCTCATTCCAGCACACTCCAAACACAGGCATCAAATTCTCATCCATTTTATTCTCATACTACTTATTCTTAGACATCTAATTCTCAAGCATTCAATTCTGATTCCCGCATACCAAGCGCCCGAGTAATTTTCATAACAACCTCTTTTTTATTATTAAAGTTATCGAAAGTACCATAATGTCATTAACTTTTCAAAACTACCATAAAATTAACAAGTGGCTACAACTGATTGGTGAGATACTACAATAACTATATAAAAACTATCAATTAAGGGTACGAAAGAAACTAATGTTTTATTAGCGTAGTTTTGAAAACCACACTTAATTAAGGGGTATTTATGATAATATTTCTTACACGTTTAAAGGTCTAAAATGTAATTTTCCAGAGTTTTAAAAATAACGTATAGTGGTTAAAAAATAAATAGAAAGCTCCTTTAATGAAAGTCTTTTGATTCTCAAGATCCATCAACATAAAGCAAGTAATGTTTAGTAATTAATGTGTGGGACTTTATCATAATTTGGCAATAGAATTATGACAATGAAAACCACTTACTCATTATTCACCTTTAAAGTCTTGAATTACTATTTTATCATAAACAATCAATTCTCTATGTATAATGTAAATATCTACTGAGCACATGTTTAACTAATTAATTTGTATGAAATTTTTTTAAAAAAAAACCACATGAATAAAATGATTTAAAAAAAATATTATTTATATATATGTATTTTTTTTTAAAAAAAACTTGGTTTACTGTTTGAGCTGTTAAAAAATTAACTTTCAAATCTATATCCATACTCTTATATATAATATAATGTACATATATATATTCTCTCTTTGAAGTGATCAAACTTTAAAAAATTTAATTTCAATCAATACGACCGTGTTTGATGACAATTTCATTTGTTGATTTCGGTTTTTTTTTAATCAGAATTGTTTGATAACCAATTCAGTTTTAAGTAATTAGATATTGAAAAAAGTTTTTAAAAAATTTCAATAAAACTAAAAAAAAAGGTTTCAATTTTTATTTTCATTTTTAAAAAATAAAAATAAAATTATTATCAAATATATTCTACGCTCTATTTTTCAAAAACATAAAACAAGTTGGTTATCAAATAAGTATTATTTTATTTTCAAATAACAGAAAACCAAAAACCAATAAAACATAAAAACTAAAATGCTTATAATCAAACGAGCCTAAAATATTAAAAAAAACACACTTCACCTTATTAGAAAATAGAAGGGTAGTCTTTGTAGTGTACTCTTTTGTCCCCATTCCATCCATACTTCCATTATCTGATTTTATGGAAGAGGACTCATCAAAGCTTTTTGGCCCACACATGCAATAAATATATATTCCAATATTAAATTTCTGTTTTAGTATTTGTTTTTTATAATCACATCATATAATAATAAAGGGAATCAAATCAAAAGATCATAAGGAAAAGAGGGAAAAAAAGTGTGATTGTTTGGAGAGAAAATGAGAGAAAAATGGTTGATTTATGGGAAAGAGCTAAAGAAAGTGAGCTATATTGCAGCACCAATGGTAGCAACAACAGTTTTTAACTATGCATTGCATATGATTGTAGAGATAATGGTTGGACATCTTGGAGATGAGATCTTGCTTTCTGGAGTTTTCATGGCTGTTTCTTTCACTAATGTCACTGGATTAAGTGTCCTGGTAATGTTTTCTCTTTTGCTCTTCTTTAATTTTGTTCACTAAATTGAATTTAAAAAGTTCAATATCTTCCAATTTTTCGAGCAGTAGCAATTGAGAATATTCTAAACCTAAGTTATATTACTGTTAAATCACGAGACTCAAAATCTTAAACTGTTGAGTTAAATTTAACATGATCTTTCCATTAATTAATTCATAGATATTTAATTTATGGATATTTCCCATTAATGAATTTAAATATAGATTGACCGTAGAGTTTTTTATACTTTAAAGAAAAAATTGAAAATTTTAAAACTTTCAAGATAGAATTGAAAATCACTACCAATAATATAGTCTAGTTGCATCGTTAATTTGAAAGACTTTATTATTTAAAGAAAACAACTACAACAAAATATAATTTATTGAATTAGTAAACAATATTTTATAATATTTAAATAAACACCTTTTGCAAAAAAAAAAAAATAAAAAAAAATAAATAAACTTTAAATTTTTAATAAGAAATATTTTAAAATTTTAAAATCAAATAGATCAAGCTAATATAATTTCTTGAATTATAATTAAAAATAAAAATAAATAAGCTAGAAATGAATAAATTAACTAAAAAATAAGAAATATATATGGATTTAGATCAAGCGGCTTATTCTTTATTTGGTAGTATAAATTTAAAAAAAAAATTAAAAAAAATTACCTTAAATAAAAAGAAAATCAACTACATATCATTCATTGAATTATTAAAGCATACAATAATTTAAATCTTAAACAGAACATAATAATACGTTTAATAATTGAAAAAAATCGTTTTGAAAAAGATTTATAAAGTATAGAAAAATTAAACAAATAAAACATGTTCAAATTTTAAATATTTTTATAGTGAAAAGAATATCACGTTGGTAAAAATATTTAGGGAAATTTCATTGGGTAGCAGAATTTTCTCCAATATTTATAAATAGAAAATTTTTAAAAAGTATTTTCAAATATAACTGTTTTTTTTTAAAAACTCTCATTAATGTGAATCAGAGAAATCAGTGATAACTTATAAGATAATCGGTGATCACTATTAGGTAATCAGTGATTCATATACAAAATATCAGTATATCAGTAGAATCAGTGATTACTTGTGTGAAAATCAGTGATGACTAGTAATCACTGGTTACTCATACAAAACTAGTGGTAATTTTGTAATATTTTAGGTGCAAATTTGAGTTTTTTTGCTATTTTTGTAAATAAGTTTTTTTACTGCTATTTTTATAAATATTAGACCTAATTTTATTATTTTTCCGAGAGGCCCCAAGATTTATTATATAAAAAGTACTTAAAATAGGACTTTCCCCTGGAAGTGCTTTAGTATCTATGTAAATTTCTTGATATTTTATGAGAACATTTGTTACGACTTACAAGTACTCTTATATCAAAAGAATATAATATTTTTTAATAGGTATAGATGAAAATAAGATGAATATATTAATATTTACACAAAATAATTTAACTAAAACAATATTTTTGGGAGTTCCAACCTTCACGTTTAATGAGAGAAAGTATTGATGTATAATCATAATGGTATTTTACAAAAAAAAGTTAGTTTAAAATAGAAAAATTGAAAAATAGCAAAAGTTTTAAGTATTTTTATAAAAATAGCAGTGTCATAGTAAAATAAATTTCATTGATTATATAATAAATTTAATAAAATTATAAAAATTAACCAAACTTGAAATTATTGAATACTATTTTAAAAAATCCCAATTGGAAACGTTAAATCAACGATGGTATTGATGATTTAATATAAGAGAAAGAAATTAATGAATATGAATTATCAATTTACTAAAAAAAATTCATTTTAAAAATCATATTTTAATGCTTTTAAAAATAAAGTAGAAAAAAATGTTAGTAAATGTAATTTTTCTTAACCAATTAAACTATGTTTAGATTGACAGAAATGAAAAAAAGGGCAAATTACCCCCAATTTTTCTTCTTTATAACCCTTTTCCACTCTCTCATATCATGTTCTTTCAATTCTACCACCATAAAGTGCCATTAAACTCTTAACCGCCCTCCATGTCTAGGACTTTCATGATATTCATGCCTATCCCTATAATTGATTAAAGTGGTAGAATAATTGAACTTAATTTTGAGATGATTAAATTTGTCTTTCTCATTAGCATAAGTTTTTTGGTGTAGTAATGATTTAATATATTTAATATGTTATCAGAATAAGAGGTCTTGAGTTTAGGTTTATATGATGATGTTTTCTCCCAATTTATTAATATTCTACATGTTTGGGTTATGTACAAATATCCAAAACCATATGTGAGAGGGAGTTTTGAGATAAATGATTTTATTTTTACTCACTAGCTTAAGTTTTTAGGTGTAGTGGTGATTTGACATATTTAACCATTGACAACTCTTATATTTATAACTTTTTATACCTAAAAAAGAAAAAAAAGAAAAAAATTTATAAGGGAAATTTCATCTAACAATATAATTTTATACATATAATATTTTTTTAAAAATATTTACAAGTATAGCGTTTTTAAAAGTATTTGTAAATATAGCATCTAAAAAAATAATAATAAATGATCGATTGTGGTAAATCGTTGATAATTTTACGCTATAACCATTGAGTAAATCAATGAATGATTTGACAGGTTATCACCATTGACTTTTATGTAAATCATAGTAATAAACTGACACCCAAAATCTATTATATTTATAAATATTTTAAAATTACGCTCGGTATGCATTAAATAAATACTATTATTGCAAATATTACAAGTTCTTTTTAGCTAGAATTTTGCAATCATCTCTAGTAAGAATAGTAATTTAATAGGATAATTGGGTATTTAGTTATCTAATAAAATTACGAGTGTCTTAAAAGGGGATCAAATTTTCTTTTCAAACCACAATATATTGGTGGCTCTTGCACAGTTAAGCTGAATGAGACCCAATATTTAGAAAACCGACAACGAACCGTTTTTCGGTTCGGTTTCTTTTATGAGAAAACCGAAACGGTTCGATTTTTACAGTTCAGTTCGATTCGGTTTTTCGGTTTTAATTTTCACCCCTAGTAATTATTGATTCACCTTCATGTGTAATCATTTGTTCTAGTGATTCACAATATTAATTTGTATTTCACATGTAATCATCTATTCAATTGATACTTAATCACTGAATTCTTTATTCATATTAGTGAGGGTCATTTTTTATTAAAAAAAAATTCTACATTTAAAAATATTTTAAAAATATTATATTCATAAACATGTTAAAAAAAATTATCCTGCCCATTAAAATTTCCCTTTATATTTAGATATTTACCTTACTTTGCCTATGGAGTTGGGAAGGGAAAATCTTCAAAGAAAGAAGCTGTCGATGTGTGTGTGTGTGAAAAAAAGAAAAAAAATTATTAAAGTGGAACAAAATTTTCAAATCTCAAGCTTATGTCGATTAGGGATGGTAAAATTCTCTGCGGGTTAGGGGCAGAGAATCTCTATTTTATTAGGATTAGGTGGGAAAATTTCTCCCAATTTATTTTAGGATAAAGGATGGGAATACATTTCCTGCCCTGCCCCGACCCCCGAACCCGATATTTTAATTATATCTAATGTATTTTAATTACTTTTATCTTTATTTATTGTAAAAAAAAAAATATATAATATGATTATATTAACTAATAAATTATAAAATATTTAGTATTATGTTTTTTTTTAATATATTTTAAATAAGAATTCAAATATAAAATAAGGAATTTTCCCACGGAAAACCTGATCTCCGAACAAAGAATTGCCGATCGCCCCCAATTCTTTTATTAGGAAATATGATAAGGTATGAGAATTAAAAATCTCCGCAGGTTAGGGGATGGAAAATACATCCCTAACCCGCCTCGTTTTGTTGCCATCCCTGACATCGATACGCATCAGGGGAAGTAAAAAAAGAAAAGAAAGAAGAGATGACAATTTAGTGCGGCATAGAAGGAGATTGGTTTTCCAAGTTGAAAAGCACTTTCCTTAGTGCACCAATCAATCAAGTTTTCGTTTTGTATATTAAATTCAAATAATTTCTCTCCAATAAAGGTATTTTTTTCTCGATCAATAAAGTTTCTTTGAGAAATTAAAGGTTTTTTTTTCGTTTTTTTTTTGAGATAAATTAAAGGTAGTTGTTTGGAGAGAAAATGAGAAACCAGAGTTGAAAAATCGTAGCTGCATGATTGTTTTTAATTTTATAAATTATTTACCAATAAAATGAAGAATTAATTACATTAATAACCACTTTAATTCATCTAATTTCAGTTTTAATAGTTGTTTCATATCAATATCAGATTTACCCATAAAACACCATTTATGGTGGCGATTCTGGTGGATTCCGATTTCAGTGTTTACCGTATTACCCTTTTATCTCTCCTAATAACTATATCTCATTAATTACATATCATTTAATTAAGGAAAATTTATCGAGGTATGTTTTGTCTTTTCACAATGTAATTTTATTTTCCTGGTGGTGGTTTTGGGTAGTTTTGATATATATATAAAAGATTGTGTTTTTTTGAAATAAATAACATTAATTTGTCCAATACTAAAATTAACCCTAAACTGAACTTGTTTTATTCATAAAAATAGTCAACTTCTTTTAATCGTATTAAATTTTCAAAATTTAATGTACTTAAAGTTCTCCCCCTTCAAAACTTGAATTTTGCTTTATTAAGTAATGTACAATTTATGGAGAATTATAGATAGGGTTTACAGAGAACCAAATTTACTCTCCATACTATAGTAAAAAAAAATCCCATTAAGAACTCATATTTATTATGTAATGTACCCTTTGAAGAAAAGAGAATAGTTTTCCATTCACATAGTTACAATTTATATCAAAGAATAAAGAAGATGTGTCTCATATTAAAATTAGAAATCATTTTCATTGATTGATTCCTTTATATATTATAAAAAATCTCATTCTTCTGTTCTACATTTTTTTAGACTCGTATCAATTTAACTTTGATTCTCACCTCAAACAATAATAAATAACATCAATTGTAATTCTTTTTATTCTTACTTGATTTTTTTTTAAAAAAGATAGTAAATACAAAATTTAGAAACTTCATCCACATTTCCCAATTTCTCTTCCTAATGATTTTTAAAATGGGTTGTGTTTAAAATCATTAGTTAATTATAATTTGAAATTATTCTTTATATAGAAAACAAAAAACAGGGTGGATAACCAAAGTTATGGTCCATAGACAGAAAAAAAAAAAAAAAGCAATTCATGCTTTAATGTGATCTCATTAGTTTCCAAAATCAGTTCATATCTCATATAAGTGCATTTCTTTTCTGCTTCTCTCTCTGTCATTGAAGCTGTTTGTTTGCCGAGAAAATGAGAGAAAATTGGAAAGTTTATGAAAGAGAATTGAAGAAGGTGATAAAAATAGCAGCCCCAATGATGATTGCCTTAGTTTTACAATATCTTTTTCAAGTTGTAATGGTAATAATGGTGGGTCATCTTGGTGATGAACTCTTACTTTCTGGAGTCTCTATTGCCACTTCCTTCGTCCGTGTTACCGGTTTTAGTTTCCTTGTAATTCTCTCTACACTCTACCTATTGTTTCTCATTTTCTAACATTCCAATAGGGAAATTAAGGGGTGAAAGTAGGGTCGGTCCATTCCGTTTTTAACGGTAGCGAGCTGCTGACCAACGGACCAATTGATATGTGGGTTGGTTGGTTCTGTGTCAAAACTAATGATCTTATAAATCTTGTTAGCACGTTTTATATCTTTTTTTTAATGTGAGATCTTTAACATGATTTCTTTTAATGACGGGTGAAGCTCTTGACAAGGTTATTGTCTCCTCATAATCTTCTCTTCCATTCCATATATTATCATTGGTTTCTAAAATTGAATATGGAAACTATGGGTGAAAGTCGGTCGGTCAGTTTTAGTTTGATATCGAAACCGACCGAAAAGTCTGCAGTCAATTGATGTTATGTTAAAACCGTCGATTGGGTCGAGGGCCCAGGTTATCTCCGATTGGGTCGAGGGCCCGGGGGTCGACGGCCTCATGCATTATGATTCCTTTTTTGCTGTATATTTTTATTTTAAAATTAAATTATATATTTCTCTAGAAGGTTTCGGTCTATCGGTCGATTGGTCGGTTTCTTTATTGAAATGGTAACCGTTTGATGATCGATTTCACCAAAATATGTTAGTCGGGGGTGTTACTGTCCGAAAGGACGTCGGTTGTGTCAATACAGTTGGTTTCATCAACTTTATTTGATCTGAAAGTATGAGTGATATTTGATTTTGATGTTTTTTTCTTTTGGTTTGCAATCAGTTAGGGATGGCTGGTGCATTGGAAACTCTATGTGGGCAAGCTTATGGGGCAGAGCAATATCAAAAGCTTGGAATTTACACTTACACTTCAATAATTTCTCTTCTTTTGGTTTGTTTTCCAATTTCAATCTTATGGTTTTTCACAGACAAGTTACTAATATCGATTGGTCAAGACCCTTCAATTTCTTCAGTGGCAAGAAAATACTCGGTTTTTCTTATTCCAAGTCTCTTTGCTTATGCAATTCTTCAATCTCTCATGCGCTTTCTCCTTACTCAGAGTTTGATCCTTCCTTTGCTCTTTTCTTCTTTTGCAACTTTCTGTTTCCACATTCCTATTTGTTGGCTTCTTGTGTTTCAATTCAAACTTAAAGTTGTGGGAGCTGCATTGTCTCTCTGCATTTCCTATTGGCTCAATGCTATCTTCCTCGGATTCTATATCTACTTCTCCCCGTCTTGCAAGAAGACTCGAGCCCCATTCTCGTGGGAAGCCTTATCGAGCATCCGCTTGTTCTTCCGATTCGCCATCCCTTCTGCCGTAATGGTTTGGTAAACAAATATGAAAATACATTTTTTCATCATCTTTGATTGAAAGGTTTGAAGTGCTAATCTATTGGGAAATCTTTTGTTGGTTGTGTAGTTTTGAATGGTGGTCATATGAGATCATTATATTGCTTTCTGGGCTTTTGCCAAATCCAAAACTAGAGACATCAGTGCTTTCTATTTGGTATTTGAGCATTTGTTTTGTGTTCATTGATTTTTATTTTAATTTAATTTCAAGAAATAATTCTAACTTTTGATTGGTTTTTGGGCAGCTTCTCAATCACTTATTTGCATTATTTCATACCATATGGGTTGGGGGCAACTGCAAGGTCAGTTAAATTTATATCAATTATTTATAAAACAGAGTATATTTTCAATTAGAGATGAAAAAAAAGGCTGAGTTTCAATTTGATTTTGTAAAGGCAATGAATTTCAAAATTAGTATATTGAAGAAGAACAATGGCATATTCAAGTCAAGATGTTTTAATCAGGAAAGGAAAATCAATTTTGTGCATATGATATCCTTTTGAGATAATTTTTTTAATTGTGTTTTAATTTTTGAACTAGAGTTTATCATGGCCTGTACAATATATTATTGGATATGTGTGTAGTTTGTGTTTGGTGTACGAGTTCATATACTAGAACAAACTCGTGAAATAACCATGTCCTTTTAGACTTCTCAAACCCGTGAATCAAAATACCCTTGAATAAGGTTAATGATTGTAACAGCACAAGGGTCTCAAATGAATTGGGAGCTGGGAATCCAGAGGCAGCAAAGTTGGCAGTGAAAGTAGTGGTGGCTCTTGGGGTAATAGAATCAGTAATTATAAGCTTAACTCTCTTTGGATGTCACAATATATTGGGATATACATTTAGCAATCAAAAGGAAATTGTGGTTTATATTGCTCAAATGTGGCCTTTGATTTGCCTCTCTATCATTGTGGATAGTTTCCTTGGAGTTTTGGCAGGTTTGTAGTTAAACACCTCTATTATCCTCCCCTTCTCTTTTATTTCATTGATTTTTTCTTTTTTAGAAAAGATGATTATTTTGGGTGGTTATAAATCAATCAAATTGAGATAAAATATTATAAAAATAGTAGTTTTATTATGAATGTTGTCAAATCAATAACTTGATCTATAAAGGAAAATATTTGTCTGCACTAGAGGCTACACTTAACCAATTAGGTGTAGCAATGTGGATTTTTTTTTTTAAAAAATGGATTTTTTTTCTAATTTGGCTGAACCTAATTGGCTAGGTGCAATTTGGCTGCACATCCAAGTATCTTCCATCAATAAATGATGAATCTTATGACCTCATTACTGTTTAACAAGTTAAACTGGTGATTAATTAGTTTTAAACGACATTATTTTTCTTTCAAAATGTTATATTCTGGCCGAAAATGTAATCTAATTTTGAGGTATAAAAAATGAAGTTTTTATATGAGAATTTTAACTTTTCATATGTAAAAGATAAAATTTTAAAAAAATTAGGGTGGTGGGGGGCTTTAGATCCTCCCCTGGTTATATTTACAATTAAATATTTAGGTTAGGAGGAGTTCTTTTTTAGTTTCCTAAGTTTTCCATTCATTGGATTAAATATATTAGTGAATATTAAATATTAGATTTTTTTAAAAATTATTACATAATTTTCACTGTAATATTTTTAGGCAATAGTAATGAGACACGAAAGGCACGAAGTACACAAGTATTTTACATTTATAATTACTTTCATAAACCAAACTCTTAATATTCAGGGATTCCATATCAAAACCAGTTGGTTATGAGAGGAGTAACTCATAGTATTTATAAACATTATTACGTCTCTTTATCTTTTCGAATGCGAATCCTTAACACAACATATGAATATTTTTAGAAAACATAGCTACCCATTGTGTTATTTTTATTTTCTAAATATAATATAATTTTTCAAAACTAGGGGTTGCAAGAGGAACTGGATGGCAACGTCTAGGGGCATATGTAAATTTGGGGTCATATTATATAGTTGGAATTCCATTGGGAGCTGTTTTGGCTTTTGTTATTCATTTGAGAGTCAAAGGGCTTTGGATTGGATTGGTTTCAGGAGCTATTCTTCAAACCTTTCTTTTTGGTTTCATTACCTTTTCCACCAATTGGCATAAACAGGTAAATTTCTCTTTCCTTCTCATTCTTTGGTAGTTACTCATGAAAATAATCCGTAAAAGAGAAATTACAGTTAATAACACGAACCTAATCAATTAAGTTCGTTACTAATAATGGATAGCGAATTTACATGACCTTGCAGGCCATAAAAGCAAGGGAAAGGATACTTGACGGTAATAATTGAAATCACACGGTGGTAAATTCATATAAAACTTCTATCCCAAGCACGCTCAATGAAGATGTAGATAGTAGAGTATAATTGAATTCACAAAATAATTTGATCGGTAAAGTTTTAAATGCAAGATGAATCATTATCTTAGGGCATAGAAGGGGTGGTCATAAACTTGTATATTGTAAAATCAAATTTCAACAGTAGAATCATAACAGCATCAAAATGCATAAGAAAAAAGTGAGTGTGGAGGAGAAAATTTAAAAATATTCAGTGGTTTTTAAACCTTAACTATACAAAATCTAGGCAAGGTTATGAAGATACTGTAAAAATTTGAAGAATGATATTTCTTATTGATTCTGATGGCTAATAACCCATATTTATATAAATATATATAGGTTACAAAAGATAAACCACTATGTAAAGATAAACTATGAAAAATGTAGATAAATGATACTCATCTAAGCACTAGCTGATGTGGAAGATATGTATTGGTCTAAAAAGTGGCAACAGTTTGACAGAAGTTGTTGATGAAGCTACTTTGCAGGCCACGTGAAGCTGTTTTGAGCTATGGGATTAGTTGGTTTCTCTTAGCTTAATTAGCTTGATAATATGCTTAGTTTGTAATTGAGTTAGGCTAGTATATAAATCCTTATCTTGTTTTCGTGTCCAATAGTTTTTCATAGTTTTCTTGTTCATTGTAAATACAAACTTCAAGGCAATAAAGTTTCTCTCTTCGTTCATTCAATCTTCATTGTTGTATTCAAGCTTGGGTGATCTTAAACTAACAATTGGTATCAGAGCTCTTGGAAAGGGGAGAAAGATTGTATGATTCATTCCTGGATTGGAAGAGCTCGTTTTCTCAATTAGTGTCAAGAACACCAGCTGTTGTGAATCAATGAAGATTCAAGAACAAAACCACCAAAGATTCAATTCCTTTTAGTTGTTGAAACTTAGATTTAAAGAACTAATGATTAACCAAAGAAGAAGAGAACACACAATGAATGAACTAATGATCTTTCTTTATGAATCAAAGAGAAACTTTACAACATTTCATTCTCTCTCTCTGCCTTTCTTTCCAGAAATACAAGAAGCTTATTAATGGTGTAAAATCTCTAACCTGAGCTTGAAGACAGAGAAGCTATTTAAAAGGGCTTAAAAGCTAACTAAGTTTGCTAACAAGAATTACATAATCAGTTAACTACCTTAATACACTCCTTGTCCACATCACCTTCATTAATTTCTCTTTCCTTCATTTGTGAGTTGTATTCAATATTATCAATTCTCCACCTTTGAATATCAGCTCTTCATCAAAGATCATAGCTAAGCTTTACTCCATTTCATCTTCATCAAAGTCTGTCACATTCAGCAAATTTAAACAGTGGCAGAACTTAGCATTTATAACTGCTTTAGTCAAGAAGTCTGCAGCATTATCTGAAGTATAAACCTTCACAATGGCTATCTCCTTCCTTTCAATCACCTCTCTTACGAAATGAAGCTTAATGTCTACATGCTTGGTTTTTTCATGATATTGTTTGTTCTTTGACAATTGAATTGCTTCTTGATTGTCACAAAGTATCTCTACCTTCTCTTGTAAATAGCCCAACTCACCAAGCATTCCCTTCAACCAGATTGCATCCTTCACTGCCTCAACAATGGCAATGAATACAGCTTCTAAAGTGGAGAGTGCCATAACTGATTAAAGATTTGATTTCCAGCTGATGACATTTCCTCCCAACAAGAATGTAAACCCTGTCAATGATCTTCTTTTATCTAGATCTCCTGCATAGTCTGAATCCACATAGCCTGTCAATATCATTTCTGCTCCACCTCGAAGCTTATACATCAGTCATTTCTTAGTTGATCCATTTAGATACCTTAGTCCCCACTTTACTGCTTCCCAATGAGTTCTTCCTGGATTGCTCATAAACCTGTATACAAGACTTGTACTATATGCCAAATCAGGTCTTGAACACACCATCAAATACATTAAGCTTCCCACGGTGTTTGAGTAGGGCACTGACTTCATATCTTCAATCTATGCTTCTGTTATGGGACATCCAGCAGTAGATAACTTGAAGTGTTGTGCAATGGGGGTGGTGACAGGCTTTGATTCCTTCATATTGAACTTCTTCAATATCTTCTTAGCATAGTCTTCTTGATGTAGATACGAGACTCTTTTCTTCTCATTTCTGATAATGTCCATCCCAAGTATTCTCCTTGCAGCTCCCAAGTCTTTCATTTTGAATTCTCTACTCAGAACCTGCTTTATTTCTTCCAGAGACTTCATATCTCTGCCTGCCAGCAGCATGTCGTCTACATAAAGCAGCAAATAGATGAATTCTATCCCTTCTTTCACTTGAATGTAAACACAGCTCACCATCATCATATGGCTCGCGGCCTAAAGGCCGGCCCTGACTCGGCTCGGGCTCGGCCCGAGCTCGGCTCGAAAGTCAACGTTTGACGGGCCGGCTCGGCTCGGCTCGTTAATTGTTTGGATTGGATATGAGCCTCCCTTTTTTTGAACGAGCCGGCTCGTGGGCCGGCTCGTTTGAGCCTCTATAGGGCCGATCCAATGACCCTGCTCAAGCTCGGCCTAAATAAAGCTTGCAATATTTATTTATTATTTAAATAAATTTTTATATTATTACCATTTTTAAATTTAAGATAAAAAATTCTATTATAACTTAACAATAGAATTTAAAAAAAAAAAATTGGGAGCTAGCAAAAAAAAGGATGCATGAAGAAGAAATCATTGAAAAGTCAACTGAAGAGTTTGAGACATTCATTTCACCATCGTCGGCTAAAGAATGTGATTCTCCCGAAGAATAATTTATTCATTTCATGTAATTTTTTTAAGTTGAGAAAAATACATATGATTGACAAATAAGTGAGTGTCAACTTAGTTGGGATGTACTTATATTGTAGTGATACAGTTTATTCTCTAATATTCATGTATGAAATAATTAATAAAAATATATATTTTTTAAAGTTGATACTTTTGTTTAATTACTAAATAAGATAAAATAAAATAGTTAAATTATTTAACGGATAAAATTGTTATTTAAAATAATAAGTTTAATATGTTAATTTTGTTAACACTTGATTTTTTTTTAATTAGAAAGTTATACACTATTGGTTGTTGAGAAAATATAATACAAAAATGAACTTATATGATAGGCCGAGCTTGGCTCGATCCAACGAGCCAGGCCCAAGCTTGGCTCGATGAGCCTAGCCCACGAGCCGAGCCGCGAGCCTTAACATTTTAGATTGGGCCGAGCCGGCTCGGCTCGATAAAAAACAAAAGCTCGTTGGGCTCGAGCCCGAGCCGAGCTTGAGCCTTCTAATGTTTGGGCCGAGCCGGCTCGGCTCGGCCCATTGATGATGGTGAAACACAGCTGTCATATGAACACCTCTTGAATCCCACTGATATTACATAGTCATCAAACCTTTTATACCAACACCTAGGGGACTGCTTCAATCCATAAAGGGATTTCTTTAGCAAACATACTTGATTTTGTCTCCCCTTGACTTCATACCCCTTTGGTTGTTCCATATAAATGGTCTCTTCCAAGTTCCCATGAAGAAAGGCTATTCTCACATCAAGTTGTTCCAGAAACATCCCACTACAGGCTACAATTGCTAAGAGGATTCTGATTGAGGTATGTTTGACAACGGGAGAAAATACCTCTGTGAAATCTATGCCTTGTCTTTGTGTAAACCCTCTTACAACCAGTCTAGCCTTATATCTAGGCTTTCCTCCTTCTCCTGACATGACTGTCTTCTTTTTGAAAATCCACTTTGGTGCAACTAGCTTCTGATTTTCAGTGGCTGGTATTAATGTCCATGTGTTGTTCTTTTCAAGGGATGATATCTCTTCATTCATTGCTTCAATCCACTGCCTTGAGTCTGAACCTCCAATTGCTTCCTCAAAAGTTCTTGGATCATCTTCAAGCATTTCAGCTGTAGTATTTAATGCATAGACTATCAGATCAGCTTCTGCATACCTGCTTGGCACTTTTATAGTTCTTCTTTGTGTGTCTTTTGCTAATGAATACTGAGATAAGTCCCCCGCTTCATCAGTGATGTTTTGTTCAGGTGTTTCATGTTCTAGTTGATGTATTTCAGTCAGTTCATGCTCAGAATTAGATTCAACTTCAGCATTGATTTTCTCCACCTCAAAATTTGCTTTGTCTGTCTGTGCATTTGAGGTGTCTCTGTCCCCTAATGTCTCTTGCTTTATGAGCATCTCATTCTCCCTGAATACCACATCTCTACTCATGAAACATTTTCCATTTGAAGGATCCCACAACCTGAATCCCTTAACACCTTCTTGATAGCCTAGGAACATGCATTTCAAGGCTCTAGGTTCAAGCTTTCCTTGTCTTGTGTGTGCATAGCAGATACACCCAAAGACCTTCAGATTGTCTAGGTTTGGTGGGTGTCTAGACAAAGCCTCTTCTGACGTTTTAAAGTCAATAACAGTACTAGGACTTCTATTAATTGCATAGACTGCTATTGACACTGCTTCAGCTCAGAATTTTGCTTGCAGATTTGCACTTGACAGCATTGATCTTACCCTGTCTAAAATTGTTCTATTCATTCTTTCAGCAACCCTATTTTGTTGGAGTATGTATCTCACAGATTTATACCTTGTAATGCCTTCTTTTGCACATAATTCATTGAACTCTTTTCCACAAAATTCTATTCCATTATCTGTTCTTAGATACTTCGTTTTCTTGCCCATCTGATTTTCTATTCTAGCCTTCCATTCTTTGAACTTTTCAACTGCATCATCTTTGGTTTTTAATAAACATATCCAAGTTTTCCTTGAATGATCGTCAATAAGAGACAGAAAATACCTGGAACCTCCAGTAGAAACTGTTTTACTTGGTCCCCACAAATCAGCATGGATGTAGTCCAAGCTATTCTTTGTGACATGTGCTCCCTTTCCAAATTTTTGTCTTGTTGTTTTCCCAAATACACAATGTTCACAGAACTCAAGGATATTGTCTTTAGGAAGATTTAAAAGCTTCTGTTTTGACAGTTCTTGAAGCTCCCTTTCACTGATATGGCATAATCTTTTGTGCCACAACTGATTTTCATTATCTGTTTTAGCAGCAGCAACTAAAGCATGTGTGGGAGGCTCAACTGACTTCATTATGTATAGGCCATTTATCTTTACAGCAGACAATATGACCTTGTCATTTCTCATAACAGTTATAACTCCCTCCATCCTTTCCCCCATAGAAACACCCCAATGAGTCTAGAGTTGAAAGAGAAATTAGATTTATGTGCAAGCCTGGTACATACCTGACATTAGTCAGTTTTATTGTGTTAGAATTGTCAAACTTCATACTGATAGACCCAATTCCTTTCATATCACAAGGCTTTCCATTTCTCATGTGAACTTTTCCTTCATTGCATGACTTCAAATCCAGAAACTATGGCTTATTGGGTGTCATATATAATGTACAGCCAGAATCAAGAACTCAATCTTCTTTACCTTCCTTGATCTGATTCACAGTCTTATCACCTGTGGCAGTAAGCACTTCATAGTAATCCACCTTCCCTTCTCCAATGGCTGCATTTGCCTTAAAATCATCTCCATTTCTATTAGCATTGTCTTTCCATCTGACTGGACAAGTTCTTTTGAAATGACCTTCTTTATGGAAAATGAAGCATTTCAATGTCTTATTCTTTTGATTTCCATTAGTCTTCCATTTGTTGTTCTTCTTATAACCAGATGGCTTCTCTTTCACAAACAGGCCTTCTGAATTTGATGGATTTGAAACTGGCTTCTTCTTCATTTCCAAGACTTTTGTTCTTGCAGCAGCAATAACTTGGAACACTTTCAATGTATCCCTTCTATATTTCAATACAGCCTTTACATCCTTGTACGAATCTGGTAATGAGTTCAACAAGATGACTGCCTCACTTTCTTCACCTAATTTTTCACCACAACCTGCATAGTCCATGGTAATTTTCTTAAATTCATCAAGATTTTCCTTCAAGTTCTTCGAGGAGTTCATCTTATAGTTGAAGAGTTTTTCTCTTATATGGATCTTGTTTGACAGATCAATCTTGCCATATATGGAATCAAGTTTCTCCTATATCTCTGCTACTGTTTCTAAACCAATTACTTGTCGAAGAACATTGTCTGCCAGATTCAGGATAATGGTGCTATATGCTGTGTCTTTCATCAATTGCAAATCTTCAGGTTTAAGAGTTGCAGGAATTTTAGTTTGATCTTCAATGGCCTTGATTGCTTTTTGTTGAATCAAGACTGCCCTGATTTTCTTCATCCACAACATAAAATCTCCCATGCCATTAAACTTCTCCATTTCTGTTTTCAAGGTCGCCATTGATCTTCACTGTCAAGCTCTTATACCAATTTGTTGTGAATCAATGAAGATTCAAGAACAAAACCAATAAAGATTCAATTCCTTTTAGTTGTTGAAACTTAGATTTAAAGAACTAATGATTAACCAAAGAAGAAGAGAACACACAATGATTGAACTAATGATCTTTCTTTATGAATCAAAGAGAAACTTTACAACATTTCCTTATCTCTCTCTCTGCCTTTCTTTCCAGAAATACAAGAAGCTTATTAATGGTGTAAAATCTCTAACCTGAGATTGAAGACAGGGAAGCTATTTAAAAGGGCTTAAAAGCTAACTAACTTTGCTAACAAGAATTACAGAATCAGTTAACTGCCTTAATACACTCCTTGTCCATGTCAGCTTCATTAATTTCTCTTTCCTTCATTTGTGAGTTGTATTCAATATTATCACCAGCGAAGCATTCTTGGACAAGAACCTTAAAGCCAACGAAAGAAGATGACCGCTAGATTTGAGGTAGAGAGGTTTGATGGCAAAAGTGATTTTGGATTATGGAGAAAGAAAATGCAAGCCCTGCTGGTTCATCAAAAGGTTGCTAAAGCCTTGGATGATCCTAAAGACATCCTTGATACAGTGACTACGCACAAAGGTCAGAAATGGATGACATAGCTTTTAGTCTAATTATTCTCTATCTATCAGATTCAGCTATACGACAAACTAATAAATAATCAACAACATCTGGGTTGTGGAATAAATTGGAGAGTTTCTTCATGAAGATCTCTCTATCAAACAAAATTCTCCTGAAAGAAAGGTTTTTTTTGTTACAAGATGCAGCCTTCGAAGACCCTTGAAGAAAATCTTGATGAGTTTAATTAGATTTGCTTAGATCTGACAAATGTTGGAGAAAAGCTTGATGATGAGAATCAGGCTGTGATAATCCTTAACTCATTGCCTGGTTCATTCAAGGAGGTGAAGATAGCCATCAAGTATGGCAGGGATACCTTGACACTGAGTGTTGTCTTGGATTCTTTAAGATCCAAAGATTTGGAAATGACAAGTGAAAAAAAAGGAAGCTGGTGTTCTTATGGTGAGAAGCAAACTTGTTGACGTAAATTATAAATTACCCGCAAGCGTACGGAGTCAAGTTTTAATATAGTGATAAGAACAAAGGGTTGTCATCCTCTGGGAAAAAGAATTAAGTCTACCTAAGTACTAATGTATGATTAACTCAATTTTATCTAGAAATCGTAAAATAATGAGTGTTCAACTAAACTAATAATCATAAACTAAAAATAATAAATAAAACTAAATGTAAAAAGGTTGAATTAAATCAATGGAAAAATATCCTAGAGGAATGGTTTCACTACTTTAATTTATAGAAATAATATTCAATTAGTCAAGAATAACAATTTCATATTCTAAAGTCAAAAACACTAAAATTCCTAATTACCTCTCCCGAGCGTCAAATCAAGAATCACAATTAATTAAGAAACCAATATCCCTATTCAATTTCAGTAATTAAAAGTGTATGAATCACAAGTTCTTTTTAGACTTATAAATTAAGATTAAGTTTCCCAACTCTAATCTACCTTCAGTTATGCTCCCAAGATCTATCCTAAAACCACCTCTCCCGAGTGTTAGATTTCAGAATTAAAATCAATTAATCTATGGTCGGTAAATCAAAAGCACTAAGAACATAAGAACATAAATAGAATCTTAAAATTGTCTTCAAAACTAAATCTAAATACTCAAACCATAAAAATAAAGTAGCTACATCAATCCCCTAAGAATTATAAATTTAGCTATCTATAAATTAATTCAACAAAATAAATAAACTAGAAAACATAAAAGACTCCCTTGAAAATCCGTTGAAATCCTAAAAAACGGCTCTCTAGGCTGTTGTGTCCAAGTCTCTAATAGTATGAATCAATCAAAATAAGCTTCAGCCCCTTTATATAGGCTCTAAAAAGTCGGTGGCAGATTTTGGGCTTGAGCGACGCCTTGCTAATTCTCAAGGGATGGCTCACTTGATTGTCGCAAGCCTTCATTTAAACAAATGAGCGATGCCTTGCTGAATGTTGAACGATGGCTCTCTAGGCAGATAGCGACACCTTGCTACTTCTCAAGCGATGGGTCGCTAGGCTGAAATCTGGACTTCTCCTAATTGGTCAAGCTATGCCTTGCTACAACTCAAGCGATGGCTCGCTTGACTGATTTTTGTCAAAATATCTCTTTTTCCTTATTTTACAAATATGTTTCTAAATCTATATAAAAGAGAAAAACTAATTAAAGTAGCATCAAACTTATCAAAAACCAAATAAATTAAGGGTAAAATTATGATATAAAATCATATCAGTAGCAAACATGAAGGAAAGAAAGGCAAGAGTTATGGAAAAAGAGAAAATTTCAAGCCAAAGCTAAAACAAAAGAGATGTTATTTGTGTAATAAGGAAGGGCATTGGAAAACAAATTGTCCTCAAAACAGATTCAGAGAAAGAAATATGGGACTGAAGGGTTCAATACAACAAACTTGCTTGAAGGTTGTGAATTTGCTGAAGCATTAGTGGCAACTGAATCCAAAGCAACAATATGGGTTTTAGACTCAGGGTGTTCCCATCACATGACCCCTCATAGACACTTCTTTCAAGAATTCAAGAAATTTGAAGGAAGAGATGTAATGATGGGAAACAACAATCCATGTTCAGTTAAAGGCATTGGAGTTGTTAGATTGAGAATGGAAGATGGCAAGGACATACTGCTAAAGGAAGTGAGATTTGTCCCTGAATTAAAGAGAAGTTTAATGTCTTTTGGCACCTTTGACAAAGCTGGTTATAGTTTTCATTCTAAAGATGGAAAACTAGAAATCTCAAGGGGGACAAAATTGAAGATTTCAGGAACCTTGAATAAAGGACTGTATCATTTTAATAGTACTACTATCACTGGTAAAGCTTGTGCAGCAGAGGGAACAAGCCATGATGATGCTCAATGTTGGCATAAAAGGTTTTGGCATGTCAGTCAAAAGGGGCTTCAAGCATTGAATCAAAGTGGACTTCTTGGAGACAAAAGGCTGGGAGAATTTTCATTATGTGAATTATGTATACTTGGTAAAGCCACTAAAACTAAGTTTGGAAAGGGCAAACACACCACAAAGAAGATCTTGGAACTTGTGCATTCAGATCTGTAGGGGCCTACGAGACTATCAACACATGGAGGAGCTAGATACATCCTGACTATTGTGGATGACTACTCAAGAAGATTGTGGACCTTCTGCTTAAGAAGCAAAGATAAAGTTTACAAGACCTTTGCAGAATGGAAAACTCTAATAGAAAATCAGTCAGGGCATAGCATCAAAACCATAAGGACTGATAATGGCATGGAGTTCCTAAGCAAAGAATTTCAGGAGATGTGCAGCAAATCTGGAATTAGAAGGCATTTGACAATTGTCTATACACCTCAGCAGAATGGTTTAGCAGAGAGATTTAATAGAACTTTGTTAGAGAGGGTAAGATGCATGCTTTTCAATGCTAATCTACCAAAGACCTTTTGGGGGAGAGGCTGTACAAACTGCTACCTATTTGATTAATAGGTGTCCTTCAACAACATTGAAATTGAAGAATCCACAAGAAGCTTGGACAGGAAAAACTCCAAATTTGTCTTACTTAAGGGTATTTGGGTATGCTGCTTATGCACATACAAGGCAAGACAAGCTTGGAGCAAAAGCAAAAAGGTGCTTATTTCTTGGCTATCCTAAAGGGGTTAAAGGTTACAAGCTTTGGTGCCTAGAGCCTGGAGAAACAAAGTTCATAATTAGTAGGGATGTCACATTCAATGAGGATGTGATGCCTTGGGGAAATATGCAGAAGAACTCTGAAGCTAAGGTAACTGAAGCTGCAAAACAGTCAAAAGTGACTTTGAGATTGAACCTTATAAATTAAGGTCTAAACCTAAAGAACTACTGCGTATAGTAGAAACTAGTGGAGAAATAGAAATTTCAGAGGGTGCAAATGATCCAGAAGTGGCAGATGACTATCTTTTGACAAGAGATAGAGAAAAGAGAACTATCAAGCCTTCATCAAAGTATAGTCAATTTGATTATGTTGCCTATGCTTTGAACTGCATTGAAAGTATGTACATTGAGCCTTATACATATGAAGAAGAAATGCAGTCAGAGGAAAGAACTCTATGGATCAATGCCATGGAACAAGAACTTGACTCTCTAAAGAAGAACAATACATGGTATTTGACAGCGAAACCTGCAAATGTAAAGATTGTGGATTGCAAATGGGTGTACAAGCTGAAACCAGGGATACAAGGTGTAGAGAAGCCAAGATACAAAGTAAGGTTATGGCTAAAGGTTTTACACAGAAGGCTGAAATTGATTATAATGAAATCTTCTCCTGTGGTAAGATATACATCAATTAGAGTGTTGTTATCCTTAGTTACTTAATTTGATTTAGAATTGGAACAACTTGATGTAACTACCGCTTTCTTGAATGGTGAGCTTGAGGAAGAAATTTATATGAATCAACCTTTGAGATTTATAGAAGAAAGAAAAGAGGATCTTGTGTGTAGGTTGATTAAATCAATCTATGGTTTAAAACAGTCACCAAGACAGTGGAATATCATATTTAACTCCTTCATTATATCAAAGAGTTTTGCTAGAAGTCTTCATGATTGCTGTGTTTATGTAAAGAAGATCAGTGAAGGTTTGGTGATCTACCTACTCTTGTATATAGTTGATATGCTACTAGCATCACAAAGCAAAACAGAAATTGATAAATTGAAGCTTGAACTATTTTCTGAGTTTGAAATGAAAGATCTTGGGAATGCTAAAAGAATTGTAGGTATGGAGATCAAAAGAACAAATCAGCTGGTAGTATGTTATTGACACAGTCTAAATATTTTGGGAAGATATTAAAGAAGTTCAATGCTGATCAAATGAAGAAAGTAATAGTTCCAACATTTCAGACTTTCTTTGTCTCAATTACCAAAGGCAGAAGATGAGAGGTTAGAAATGTCTAAAATTCCATATTGTAATTCAGTTGGTAGTTTAATGTATGGAATGATTTGCACAAGGGCCAGATCTTGCATATGCTACGACCATGGTAAGTAGATTCATGAGCAATCTTGGTAAACCACATTGGGAAGCTACAAAGTGGATTTTCAGGTTTGTTAAGGGTACTCAGCAAGATGGTTTGATATATTTGCATAAAGACACTGAAACAGACAGCCTGGTGGGATATGTTGATGCAGATTATGCTGCTGACTTGGATAGAAGAAGATCCATTTTTGGTTTTGTATTCACTCTTTATGGGAATCTTGTGAGTTGGAAATCAACATTACAATCAGTTGTTGCTTTATCAACTACAGAATCTGAATTTATTGCCTTATCAAAAACTGTAAAGGAAGGTGTATGGCTGAAGGGATTGCTTACTACTATGTTGCAAGATAAAAGGGTTGCTATGATATATTGTGATAGTCAAAGTTATGTAGAACTCTCAAAGAATTCTGTTTATCATGAGAGAACTAAACACATTGATATCAAAGCTATCTCATCCATTGGTATGAGGCCTTTTGGGTGAAACCAAAAGCAAAGAAAATGTAAAGAACAATAGATATGTTCTTTATATTTGCCAGATTAACCAGCTAGAGGAAAGAACACCGAGAAATATACTGGTTCCGAGCACGAAGGATCGTATGTCCAGTTGCCGGATTAACCAGCCAATCCACTAGATATGTTTGTTTATAAAGGAGAAAACTGAAGAGAAAATACAATGCATAACATGGAAACTCTCACCAAGAACCCATTTACACCCTTTCTCACCCTTACATGATGATAATGAACAATGATCTCTTAACTCACTTATCTCACCTTATATACAAAAGGTAAATACAAATAACACCTATTAATTAAACCCAATTTATAGGTAAACTACTACTAATTATAATAACCAATTTAACAATCTCCACCTTGGTTATTATACTTAGCTATCTAGTGTATTGACGTGTCAATCCAGCCACCAAACTCTGTTTGGTTTTAAACCTTAGACAAGTTAGACAACGATAAACCAAGTTATCGTTAACATGACTTTCCAACCAACAACCTTTTACCTCCATGTGCTTTGACTCGCCGTGAAACACATGCCTCAACCCTCCATATAACAATAGAAGAGTTCTACATGTTGCTGAATTCCAAGATTTAAATAGCTTCCACAGGTTCTAACATGGCCTTCAAACTCAAATAAATCATGATCTCTACTTATCTCAACCACCTGCAAAAGAGAATCACACTACACTCATCATCAGTAAACTCACACAATATGATAAATCATATATCAAATCACAGTTTACACAATGCATAACACACTTTACACACTATAAGAATTTTGGGAATAGGTGACCTTTTTTTGGCTACCTATGGCAGTGTCACCTATTCAAATAGGTGACGAACATGAAAAATCGTCATCTATTCAAATAGGTGACCGTTATTACCCGTCACCCTTTCAAATAGGTGACCGTTTTTACCCGTCACCCTTTCAAATAGGTGACGCTCGAATAGGTGACGGTCATAAAATACAGTCACCTTTTAGAATATGTGACGCCAAAAAGACGTCACCTTTTGTCCAATATTTGAGAAAAAACATATATTTTTTAAATTAATTTTACATCAAATTTAGAATACATCTATCAAATTTAATTAATATTACAATGAAAAATAAATTTTACTCAATGACTACATGAATCACATTCTATAAACAAGAAAATAGAGTACATAATTAAAAAAATAAAAAAATAAAACTATTACAAATTTTTACAAATCATATAATACACCCATCCAAACAACAACTCCAATCTAAGAGATGTACTAAGAAAACAAATCTATTAAACATCACTTTTTTATTGTGCTTTCAGGGAGACCAATATCATATGGATTTGCGAAATCGGGCTCCAAGTTCACAACAAAGCTCTGTATCAAAAAAATATAAAGTCTTATAGGCGAAAGAATATCTCAAAATTTATATCTAAACAAAAAAACTAAAATATAAGCAAGCAATACATAAGACGATCATGCAACATTTTTCAAACATACATCAAACCATATAATCGAAAAAAAAAAGCCTAAAATAAAGCACTAAAGAAAAATAATGTCAAACATATCACATGTTTCAAAGGATACTGTCCACAAATGATTCCATATAATCGAAAAAAAAGCCTAAAATAAAGCACTAAAGAAAAATAATCGGGTAACTCTAATATGGTTGGTTCGGTTATATATAGATCTTATAAATGAAAATACTTGAGTTAATATACATGCAGGAAACAAAATCAGATTTATATGATGATATCCCTGCCCAGGTAGCATTCCACACATGATTTACATGATGAGGGATGTGGCGATGAAAAGGAAATGGTAACGAACATGATGAAAAAACATACGCAGGTGCACCAAAAGTTCCAGTAAAAACAATAGCAGCGGAGTTCCTAAGTTTATTAAAAGACTGAAAAAACCTATCATAACTGCATGATATTTAAAATAGTCGTGACTTCTAAATTTCATAAAACAAAAAACACAATGTAATTTTCATACCAATCCCTTTCCCTTATAATAATCATCTAGTGCTCACTGAAACTTGGATTCATTTAGCATTTCGAATGATCATCCAAACTAGAATGAGCTGCAAAATTATACAAGAAAAAACTTTCATGTTCAGTTGTTTAAAAAAAAAACTCAATGCAAATAAAATATAATGGAAAACAGTAGAAGGGTCTATCAAATGTAAAAAACTCAATGCAAATAAATATATGGGGAAGAGAGAGTATGTGATGAAATAATAAAACAAATTTGTCAAGGAAGGTAAAACAAAATTTACTCTACCACCACTGATATAAAATGAAATAAGAGACTGGAATCATTGACAAGAACTTACCAGAAATAATCCAAACATGAAAAAACATAACTAATCAAAAGGGAAGTTTGAGAATAAACATGAAGGGTAAGTTATACTCTCAGCTTCCTTTAGGCTTATATCATAAAAGCAATAAAAAAATCCAATTAAATGTACACATAAATTTTAATAAGATTAAAATCGACAAGAACACTTAAACTAGTTTCTTGTTAGAAAAATATCTCAAGGATCTTGACCAATTGATAAGATAACTTCAACTAAAATCAAGAAAGAAATATAAAACTTGAGGAAGTACGTGTTGGATGTTTGAGGATGTCTCTGAAAACTTTTATTCTTCTCTATTGAACTTAACAAAAGAAATAGAATGAGATGAGAATTCTTCAAATAGTACAAATTTTAATAATATAACATTTGAAATTCAGTGAATGCAACAACATCCACACATACTCAATACTCATATAAAACGCTATTTTATTTTTTGACATACCTTCAATTCCATGACCGGGAGAGTAATTTTGAGAATTTGACAAATCATTAGCCTACGATAAAACAAAGGCATTGTATAATCAATAATACTGGCATCAAAATACAGAAAAGTAAAAGCCTAAAATTTAATTCCATTGCCATCTCTGAACAACTAGTCCACACAAAATCATGTAATATAAAAGTTAAAAAAGAATTTAAGAAGTAAGAACATGCTTAGAACACAAGTATTAATGAAGGAAAATGTAATACATAAAACGAAACATATGATAGCATTCATTAACGATTGGATTCAACACGAGAAGGACATATTAAAGGCATAACAAATGCAATCAACAAAGAAAAATGTATTAATTAATTAATCACTATATTTATTTGACCATAGAATAGAGTTAAAATCTACTGAGCTTATTAGTTTATTAGCATACCTAGAAGGCTGACTATTTCTCTTTCATCAAATCCTCTAATTGAAAACTGATCAAGGGTGCAATTGATACTATCATTTGGTCTGGAATATCAGTCAATGCTCCTTTAAAGTAAGATCGGGTGTTTTCACATTTTCAAGTCGAAACTAGTTAGAAAGGGCCACAACCTTGGAGAAACAACAAAATCAAAAAATTAGTCCAATCTTACAAAGAATAATTCTCATGATTAATGAAACAGTGTAATTGGTAGAAAAAAAGTGATCTAATCACCTAAAATTCGAATCTTAGAATACCAAAATTGATGAAACATAAGTATTGAAATGGAAAGAAGAAGAATAATTTGTTGAAACATAAGTACTGCATCTCTTTAGAAAAAAAAAACAATCATGTAGACATTAATGTTAATTATAGTTTATTGCAATACATAATACCTACAACGTGAATTCTAAGCTGTTGCTCTATGCCAAAATTCCACAAGAATTTCCAATATTGTCATAAAACTATGCAACCTCTTACATAGACATCGACCTAACCAAGAGAAGAAAACAAATGGGGTAATAAACACACATACCATTTTCCTAGTTCTGCATCAAAAGCCCATCCCTGATCAATTGAAAAAAAACTCAGTTAAGATAATGATTGTAAGTGGCCAGTACAAATTAACTTGAGTGACCTGGCTTTAATGGTGCCAGCATTAGAACAACTTGTCTACCAATTCAAAATTATTTTTGAAGTTGGATTCAGTTGCATGGGCACCTGATCTAACCAGCTAATGCATTAGAACTTTCTAAAAAAACGCTAAGACAACAGATAAATCGAGATTCCCATAAAAATATTCTTAAATCGTAAAGTATTAGAAAGGATCTAGAAAATGAATAGTTAATTAATCATTAAAAACTCAAATCTTAAAAAACCAGTAGATCTAGATGATAAGAGATAATACATTGTCGTCTGAACTATTACAAAACTAATCAAAGAACAAACTGGTAGATTTAGATCTAGATCTACAAAACCACAAAAAAAAAATCAGATCTAAAAGATAAGATCAAAGATTATACCTTTGGGGCCTCAGGAACAACATCCCAGAAAAAATCGAGACTTTATGTGATTGTAAAGAAATGGATGAGAAATACGAACATGGATTCTTGCTGAGAGAGAAATTATGGAATTAATTAAAGGTGAAAATCAACAAAGGAGGGGAAATACTGAATCTGATAAAAAGCCTAGGTTAGAGATGGAACATCACCAATTTTCTCTTCGACTTTCGGTGGATCTACAATCCCATCTGTAGAACCATCAGCTTTTGCATGAAATCTACGACCTGAAATACCAAAATCAAAATAAAAATCAAATCTGCATATCTTCACCAAAAGATAAGATTTGTTCATTAAGATATAAGGGTTTTGAACCTTGATCTGAAATTACAAAGAGAATGTAAAGTAGAAGAAGAGAAGAAGAAATCGTCCACATTCTCATGGTTTTTGAGAGGTTGAAATCGAACCCTAAGGTTTTGAGAGAGTGCAGAAAATCGGAAGTGCGAGAGATATGAAAAATCGAAGGTTTTTCCCCAACGTTCGCAAGTGAGAGAGAAAAGGCTTTGAAAAAAATTAGAATGTATAAAGAAAAAAAAAGCTTTAATATTCACGATTTTTGGGTGACAGAAAATAAGTTCCTCCGTGACTTTTTTTAACAAACTGTAACCTTTTCTTTTGACTACCGTCACCTAAACCCAAAATTCTTATAGTGACAGCTTCTCAATGTACCTTACCAACTGAACATACACCTGGTAACCAACCTCAATGCATATGCTAAAATCAAGTCTGAAACATACCACCACACATGATACTAACAGCACACAAATAACATAAGGATCTTTTAGCATTCAGGTTCATCTATCTCAATATTAACACAAATCAATAGATAACTTGAAATGAAACATAATAGGTGTTACAAAAGATTCACATGTTCCAAATAATACTTTTCAAAACTAACTGTTGAAAATTTTTTCTCAAATCAAGGTACCATTCCCAAAGAAATTAAATCAAACCATAAAGTGAAACATAAGATATGAGATCAATCAAAGCCAAACCTGTTAGGAGATCTTGTCTCCTACCTTATCGTTCTTGCGTGAGTTGATATGACTGGAGGTCTCTCTACTCAACCATATCATGAACAACCTCAAAATCCTCACTAAATTCCTCAAAGTTCATCAATTGAGTATATAAGCTCAACCTCCACCTGCAACTATTCATTACCTTTCCACGCTGCACGCTCAAGCAAATAGTTAAAACAGTTCATAAATATATCAACTCCCTAAAAGTATCATTAATACCAATGAAACTTTTAGAACCACCATCATCAATAGGGTAACACAAAAGGGTCTACCGTGCTGAAAACAACTTCTGATAAACTTCCATAGATGTCTTCCACGTAAAGTTCCAAAACTCAACTTGCGAACATCTATAAAACCCACCGTATCAAGTAACCTTCTCTTTTCACTTCACCTCAAGTCTCCTAGGTAAGACTTGAGTCTCACTCACTAACCTCTTAGTGACCTTTAGCACTCCACATCAAACCTAATATGTTATCCGAGTCTAAAGTCTCAAGTGAACAAGGTTTCTTCTCGAGTTATTTCCTACTAGTCACTCAACCTAACCGTAGATGACAAACCCCACCTACTCAACAAGTTTTATTAAAACACCTAATAAAACTCATAATCCATTCACTTAGGTTAATGACTAAACCAAACCAAACTCCATGAGCATCTCCTATGAAACTTAGGCGACCCTAAAAATCAAATCCACTCAACCTTGGCTTTCTAGGATCAACTATCAGAACAATAGCAACACTTATCACAAATTTAAACATGCATTTCATACATAATTCTCTTTCTCCTTTTCAATTCCTTGTGTTTGTCTATCCCTCACATACAAGTTTTCACCCTTACTTTTCTTACTCTACCAGATTTTAATTCAAAAAATCTTAGAGTTAGAAAATTACCTCATACGGGGTGATCGTTGTCGTCCTCATCTGCATGATCTATGTTTTACAATTAATACTCAGATCTCTTTCTTCCATGATCCATATCTTCCATTCTCATCAATGGAGCTCAAACCTCATGAAACCTTTTTTAATTGAAAAATGATTTATGTGCATACAACTAGAAACTCAATATGTCAATTTTTAAATCGAATTACACAATATGTCAATTTCTAAATCGAATTACAACTCCTGACAATTTTGGTCATTTCAGCTCATATTGTGAAATTTAGCCATCCACAGAAAAAACACTTCTGTAATTTCAATTGGTCAACATATATGGCGTATAATTCTTTAACTTCCCCACATGAATTTCTTCTAACAAGCTTACGATAGCTTCAAATTCGAAATTGACAAGCACAAAATCAATTTTTAATCTAACAATTTTTATTTTGTCATTTCTTCGTCTCCAAACATTTCGCCCAATCACAAATGAGCTAATTGGTTCTTGCAAACGAACGCCATGAGCTTCTTGGACATGAACCCAATATGAAGTTGTTGAGTTGAATTTAATGAATTTCACCACTCCAATCAATTTGTAACTGATTCTAATTGGTAACCCCACCAAAATCTTGAATATAACTTTCAGGTAATCAGTTTAAGATACCTTCGGTCAGATACAAATAAAAAACCACACACGATTTCTTCAGAAATTGAAGAACAAATGTAAATGAATTCTCTAAGCGAGCTTCAATACCGAACATGCTTCTCCTCACGAATCTGTCTAATTTTCTCATATTCGAAAAAACAGAGATTCCACAGCTCTAATTCTTAATCTGAACTTACTAGAATTAGTGGTGCGATTTTCACTCCAGTTTCTACTAACAAGATGCATCGCTTCAAGATTCTTCGGTGTTTTAATGAAGAAAAAAAGCACTCAACAGCTCTTTGAATGATGACCAAAGAACTTACCTTATATTCAATTTCTTTTCAACCAATTATCTTCCCATAAATCGTCACAACTTGAAACATCGCCAATTTCAATTTCTTGAATTTGAAATCAAATTACTGCTTCAAAAAATTCTTTAATTGACGTTGAACGAACTCTTTTGAAGAAGTTGAAATTGCCGCACAACTTACATCACAAATCTCATGTCTTCTCTCACCATCGTTTACATCCAATTTCAACCGCTCGACGTAAAAGTCTTTCTAAATATAAACCACCATTGCAACGTCATAAATCCACTGCTCATCGATACCGCTAAAATTTGAATGGCCACTCATCCCACAGATTCTTTGTAGTCAAATACTATCATCAAATTGCTATAAATTACGGAAGCAATTTTAATAAAGGTTGTCGCCCTTATCTTCTTGGTTGCACCATTGATTTCTTCCAGACAAGCTCAGATTTCTACCATCAACCAACTTTGATTAAATGAATCAATCTGAATAAAGTCAAGTTGAATTTTGGTGGAATTCTCTTCAAGATTTCTTTCAAATCTTTTTCTGGTTTAAGTTAAATTGTTGGATTTAGATCCACAAACCTAACAATCTCCTACTTGGAGACAAATCAAACATCTTCAACTCCCACTGCAATAGCAGCTTCACCACTTGCTTGGAATACCAAAGCTTTAAACTGCAAACTCAAACTGATATGCAAAACCATATACCTATTAAAATCCACTAACATAATTGGGCCCTGCAAGACCACCGTCGTGAGCTATCTACTAGGCACGAAAAGATACTCCAACCATTCCCACTCCATCTATGTGGCGGGATCAACCACTTTACCAATTATTCGCCTCCAACGAACATTAGTAAAGAAATATTTCATACTATGCTTGTCATTAGAATTCAAGCCAGTTGCCAGATAAGATATTCCATCTCTGATGCTTACACCCTCTTTGACTCTGAAACTAGCCAAAAGTGCCCGATTGACCTCAGGCAACTTCACCAGTTCACTATCTTGCTTGCCCGTTGCGGCTATTTTCTGAGTGCTTCCAGATTCTCCTGACTGTTCTTCCTTATGAACTGATTGATTAGGATCTAACTGTCCTTTCCACGCTGTCGGCTTACCCTTTCCATTTGAAGGAACATCAACAGCTCTCCAAATTTGCACTTTACGTGTAGCACCCTTTAATTTTGACAACATTCAAATATGTCACATATAGAGTAGAACATTTGTAGCCTCTCGCCATCAATAAAGATCCTCAAGTGAGTTTCCATACCCCTCTTCTAAACTCACTTCGATAACTAGCATTATCAAGTTGACTAGCGGAAATAATATTCAACTTGTAACTAGAAGCATACCTGACATTCCTCAATAGTAGCATGCATCCTGTATCAGTCTCCAAACTTACATCTCCAATACCAGCAGCTTTAGAGATATTTTCGTTCCCCATTTTCACTAAGTCAAAATCGCCTGAAGTAAAAAATGAGAACAATTGTTTGTTTGAAGTAATATGAAAAGAAAAGGCACTATCCACAACCCAATCTGTCATCGGCTCATTGACATTAAAAGTCTCATCAACACAACAAAAGCATGTGTGACCATATTAGGCTCTGAGTTATTGTCGTTATCTTTCTGATCTTGTTTCAGTTTTCTATTGTCTGATTTCTTGTGACCCTTCTTGTGGCAGTAGTAACACTCAATCCCCTCGTTCTATGTACCTTTATCATTGCTGTTGTTACTTTGATTGTCTTTTCCTCTACCGGTATACAAAGCAGTACAACTGTTAGAGGCCATACCAAAACTCTTCAAATAAATTTCTTCTGTAAAAGCAGCATCTCTGATATTTTCAAAACAAAACTTCCCTCTTCCTTGAGAATTAGTGATAACGGTTTTCATAGTTGACCAACTATCAAGTAAAGATGCCAAGAATGCAACAACACCCATATCATCAGTCATTTGAAACTCTAAAGCAACTATTTGATTTATGAGAATGTTGAATTTATTCAAATGATCTGCTAATGGTTCATCATCAGCCATCTTCATATGCACGAGTTGAGTGTAGATTCATATCTTATTGTTGACGGTGGACTATTCATACATATCAGACAAGGTCTTGATCGATCTCGCTGTAGTTGTTTCTTTTGCCACATTATGGTCAACATTCTTTGACAAGGTCAATCTCACAACTCCCAGCAATTGCCTGTCTAATAGCTTCCACTATTCATCCTTCATACCCTCTGACTTTTCTCCCAATGGCAGATGCAACTTCCTGCTAAACAAGTAGTCTTCAATTTGCATCATCCAGAGTGAAAAATATGAACCATCAAATTTTTTGATCCCAATATCCTTTGTGCTATCCATCAATCTCTAACACAAGTCCCTTGAACTTGACGCTCTGATACCAGTTGTTGGGAATTGAGGGATTTGCAACTCCCTAAATCAAGAACGATAAATAGCAACACAAAGAATAAAATAAAAGCGAGAGAGAAACAACACGAGATAATTTTCTAACAGGTTCCCAATTGGTACGTCCTGTCTTTGCAAATATTGCAGGTTCCACTATGAAGATGAAGATTGTTAGGATCTAAGGCAACCCTAAAGGGGGGTTGAATAGGGTTTTAAATACTTTTATAAAACTTTTTCAATCAATTCAAAAATTAAGATATCTAATTAAAAAATTTATTGGACTTTTTAAGCTCAACCAATATATAAGAAATTAATACTAAATTTCTTTTTAGCAAAGTAAGCAAAAATGATATGATGATAGAAAATATTTTATCACAATTAATTTATAACCATTTAATTATGCTTGGATAAATGTTAACAATGAATATGTAAAACAATAATTAAAAGAGTAAGGGTTTAGAGAATGTGCACTAAAATTTATAGTGGTTCGGCCAAAAATGCAGCCTAGTCCACTCCCCGAGCGCTTCTTGGGAATTTGTATTCAACATCTTTTGTGGGAGCAAGTGCAACCCAATCCTTTTAGCGGGATCAAGATCAAACTCGAACAATGACCTTTTTCATGGAGCAAGGACAACCATTAGCGATCTTTTCCACAGAGCAAGGACAACCGTAACTATCACTCTTTTTACTAAGGTTCAAGAGTTAACCTTTTACAATTTGTAAATCCTCATTAAGGATAGATATTACAATAATTTTTCTCACAATATGAGATAATACTCTCAACAAATTAGCCCTTAAGAATGGCTAGTAATAGACAAGATTTAGCTCAAAAAAAGGCTAAAAAAATGATTAAAAATGAAGAACTTTAGAACTTAACAATATGAAAAATAGCCTCTGATTTTGTTGTTATTGGTCTGCCATTTTCGAGCTCCATTAATAGGTAATAAAAATATTATCGTTTTTCTACTATTCATCCACCTTCCATCATTTATTTGGCTTCAATGGTGTGAAACGGAAGAGAGAGAGGAGGCTCCATTTTTGACAAAAAGAAGAAGAGAAACATCCATTTTCGTACTGATAAGCTTTCATAAATGAATTTGATGGTAAAAGACTTCAATTGGCGTTTATACCCTTGATGTCTTCAAACAAGTTCAAATTAGTGAAAGGCAAAGAAGTAATCTTTCAAAATGGTGTAATAATTTCTTCAAAAAAGGACTACATGTCAAGCAATGAGTGGATGATCAAAAAGTGTGCGGGCCCTGATAACTCTATAAAATAGAGTTATTTGGTCCTATTTTAATGCATATTATATGAATAATTGATTGAACTTTGGTCACATTGTGCATACCTTGAACTCATTTTGCATCATTCTTTAATTAAGCTTACTTTGAGAAAACTCGAGTTTTTAGCACTTTAAATAATATGTTTGAAGTGTTTTTGGCTTTTGGTATTTTAATCTTGTCATTTTGAATGAAAGAAATCTCTAAAAAGTTGCAAATTTGATGTAGGAACAAAGAAGAAAGTAGCAGATTTTGGCAAAGTGTTGTGGCAGTGCTGCAGCACACTGGAGCAATCTGGACAGCAGCAGAAGATCACATTTTTAGCCCTAAAAAGTCAATTATTTGGGCCCGTTTCAGCCCAAAAACGTGAGGAAAAATTAGGGCAAGCCTTGGAATCCATCTAGGAACAATTTTTGGGAAGATTGGATAAAACCCAAACCTAATCTTGAGGGAAAATCATTTATAAAAGGAGAAAAGAAAAGGAAAGAAACTCTAGTTCTTCATTGGAGGCAAAAAGCTCAAAGTGGGAAGATGTACCAGTCATGGGAGAGGAGAAAAGCTTCGATTCTTGGAAACTCGGATTTGATTCTTTCCCCTTTTCTCTTTATGCTTTCTTTTATAAATTCTTCTTATTCTTTCTTCTTCTTCTCCAAACTCCATTGTTGAACCTTCAAATATGCTTAGATTAGTTTTGTTATTTATTATTTTCTTTTGTTAATTTAGGTTTTATTATGAACTAAATTTCTTAGGTTGGAATTGATATATGAACCCTAAAGGGGATTAGTTTTCATAGCTTTTAATAAATTCAGTTTTTATATTCAATCAATAGTTTGATATTTTTATCTCTTTGCTTATGCTTGATCAACCTAGGTGAATTGTTTAGTTTAGTTTTAATTCTGAAAAGGTTAAAATTGAATTTAAGAATATTGATTGATATGGGTTAACGATTCTTGAAATTGTTTTTGGTAATGCATAGACATATGTAATTACACCTTAAGGCCTAAACCGAAACACTAAAACATATTTCTTAATCTAATTTTACCTAGACATAGGATTTAAATTGGATTAGGAACTAGAATCATGTTAGGCTTGACAAAGTCACTTGAACAATTGGGTTTTCTTGCATAAAAAGTGTATTTATTATTGCAGATTGTTGCAGCACAGCCACAGCACTGCTGCAGCATTATGAATTCTCAGGCTCTTTAGGGGGATTCTTGACTTTCCAACCGTTTGTCTCTACATAGTATAATCACTGTATTATTCTTGCATATTTTAGGAGTAATTTAAGCCACTTTAGACCATGTTACTTATTTTCCATATTTAATTTACAATTCAATTATTTAGTTTTGCATAATTTCATCATCTTATTTATATAGTTTCATAAACCATATCACCACAAATTTATCATTGTCCTTATTTTCTTTAAATTATTTGTTAAACACCTACTTAATCTACTAATCCTCGTGGGAACAATATCTTTCTTATCACTTTATTACTTGTTAGACTACGTGTCAAAAGTTCCACCGCCTCAAGTATATGGAGAACTAAAAAACCTTCTATAGTTTTAATTTAAAACCCACGCTGAAGCAAAATTGGGCCATTGGAATAAATCCAAATTATTGATGTTGGATGGGCTTGGGCCTAATTTGGTTTAAGTTAAATTGTTGGATTTGGATCCACAAACCTAACATAATGAAGCTCATCCAACATTTTTCCAATAATTCTGATTAATTAAAAAAGGAGCTTCAATCTATATGTGTGGAGATAAAAATAGGATGTGCATAATGGAGGCTTTGGTTTAAGGAAAAAAAAAAGAGAAGATAAAGAAGAAGGAGAAAGAAGATGAAGAGGAGACAAAAAGGGGGGGGGTTAAATGCACCAATGACCCCTGCACTATCAATCTTTTTCAATTTACACCCCTGCATTATCAATTTAGTTTTTTTCACCCATACACTTTATGTTTTCCAATTTCTGTCAAAAAAATGGTTAAAAAAAAAATGTTAAAACTAACAATCTTAATTTTTTAAATATTTTTTTATATCTATGTTTATGTTAAAAGACTTTTTCTTTTCTCTCTCTTTCACGTTTGGTTTCTTCTGCTTGTCTTCCTGATTTTGTTTCATCATCTTCCTCCTTCATTTTGAAATGACACCCAAAAAATATACCAAAGTGAAAAATATAGAAACAAAAGTACTTAGAAGATATGAGATTTGGACATGGTATTTATAGAAACAATGTCTTATTATTGGAACATTGCTAAGAACATATTTGTTGCTGCTTCAATGGAATTATTTTTGGGTAAATCGAAGGGGGAAGGTGTGGTCTTGTTCAGAGTACTTTTTCGACTTCGTCTGATAGTTTTGAGAAGGATTTGTCAAGAAAGTAAGTGGAAAAAACGTGTGTTGCAGAAGCTATTAGTGAAGCTTCAATGGCAGACGTCAATGGCTCCGAGGTCCCAGGAGTTTTTGGGCAAGGTTTTTTCGATGGGAATATTTCATAGGGATTCCATAAGAATAACCATGAAATTATACTCAATTTGAAGCACGTTTCAACGTCTGTTATAGATCTCGATAGCCCGACAATTTTTTTTTCTTTTTTTCCGGAGAGTTTAAAAATCAAAAGCCATGGATGAATTCCTTTGATCCCACAAAAAAATGGTTTTTATTCTTTTGGGCAAATCCTAACTTTACTAATAGACTGATTTTTTATAAGTTATAGCAAATTTGGGGAGTAAAATCCACCAAAATTCACTTTGTCCAAGTTACAATTAATGAAAGCAGGAGCGGTATAGTGTTAATCAACTTATATCTCTAGGCAAGATTTCTCTAAGGAAGCCAATTCACATCAAACCCATTAATGGAACTTAAATCATCTTCATAATCAACTTAGCTATAGGAAATAACAGCATGAGACGCAAGCTTGTCGTTTTCATTCATACTTTATCTCTTTGATGGGACAGAATGAAAGAGGAAGATGACGAAAAGAACGAAATCAGGTGAAGAGAGGAGAGAAGCAGAAGAAATAAAATGTGAAATGTTAGGATCTAAGGCAACCCTAGAGGGGGGGTGAATAGGGTTTTAAATAATTTAATAAAACTTTTTCAATCAATTCAAAAATTAAGGTTTCTAATTAATAAATTAATTAGATTTTTTAAGCTCAACCAATTTATAAGAAATTTAAACTAAAGTTCTCTTTAGCAAAGTAAGCAAAAATGATATAATGACATAAAATATTTTATCACAATTAATTTCTAACCATTTAAATATACTTCAATAAATTGTAATAATGAATATGTGAAGCAATAATAAAGGAGTAGGGGTTAGAAAATGTGACACCAAAATTTATAGTTGTTCGGTCAAAAACACGGCCTAGTCCACTCCCCGAGCGCCTCTCGAGAATTTGTATTCAACACTTTTTGCGGGAGCAAGTGCAACCCAATCCTTTTCGCGGGAGCAAGATCAAACCCAATGACGACCTTTTCCACGGAGCAAGGACAACCGTTACAATGACCTTTTCCACGGAGCAAGGACAACCGTTACAATGACCTTTTCCACGGAGCAAGGACAACCGTACAACACACTCTTTTTAGATGAGGTTCAAGAGTAAACCTTTACAAATGTAAATCCTCTCAAAGGATAAATATTACAAATTTGTATCTCACAAATAGAGAGAATGACTCTCAATAACATAGCCCTTAACAATGGCTAGAAAAACACAAGTGTTTGCTCACATATAGCTCATAAAAATGGTGGAGAAATGAAGAACTCAAGAGCTCAATAAATCTGGAATATAGCCTCTAATTCTTGCTTTATTAATCTGTCAATTTTGTCCAAATATATAGGTGATAAAAAATATTACCGTTTTACTATTCATCATCACCATTTGCATGCATGGCTTCATCTTCCACAAAATTGTCTTTGAAGCTTTGTGCATGGAGGAGAGAAGTTTGGAAGAGGAGATGACTTTGTGTGCATGTAGGAGAGAGAGAGGGAATTTCGAATTTATTAAATAAATTCTGAAATTAAATTAAATGCCAAAAGACCAAGACACCCTCATAATTCCATGTGAGTCCAAAATAAAGTAGGGGTAAGTTCGTAACTCCCCATGTAGCAATTAATACTTTAGGAGACAAGGAAGACATGTGTCATAAGAAGAGTGGCTGAGTAGAAGGTGCTGGGACCCACTTGTCATAAAAAGCAAATATGACTTTAATGATGCATGGAGAGAGAAATAATTGCGCAAGTACAAAATTCATGTACTCTCTCTTGATAGCCTTTGGATAAAAAATATGGATGGCTTAGATGGCGCAATGGTGTGGCTTCTTTATGGATGTTAGATTAGATAAAACGAACGGCTAAGATGGAGAGTGACGTCATCCAAGAGTACAATGGTCAAATTTCAGATTTCCTTTTCTTTTTGAATTAATTTATGCTTCAAAATTCAAGGACCATTGGATGAGAAGCTTTGAAGATCGAACGGCTAGAAGAATTACTTCTATTTCTCTTTTTCCTTTAAATCATAATTCCAAAATTAATCTGAGCCACTGATTTCGAAATCCATCTGATCTGACGGTTGAGAACTTGAGCGCACGAAATATATAATAAACTCGCCACATACGATCCGAACGAATTAATTAAAATTAATTCCAATCTTCTAAATTCAATATCTTGCTCGTTTGTAGTCCGATTGAGTCGATTCCAATTGTGTTGGACTCGTTATAATTTTCTCTACAATATGGACTATAAAACATAGAAAATTGATTAATGACAAAAACACATTTGTTATCATCAAAATAAGAAATAAGATTAATTGACTTTGAATGTCAACATGAAAGAGAGAGGGAAACAATGGGGTTAAAAAAGTCTTTTCCCATACCCTTGGATATAATAAAAATATTAAAAATATTAAGGCCGTTAGTTTTAACCATTTTTTTTTACGGAAATTGGAAAATATTAAGTGTGGGGTGAAAAAAACTAAATTGATAGTGCAGGGGTGTAAATTAAAAAAGCTTGATAATGTAGGGTCACTGGTGCATTTAACCCAAAAAAAAAGTAAGGATGTTTTTGTTTTTTCATAGGTGTATGACTTCATCACAAGATTAATATAATTTATAAAGTGAAGGAGGGTCAATAACCCTTAATTTACACTTTTAAAGGTCTAAAGGGTAAATTTCCCAGTTTTAAAGATAATTTATAGTGGTTAAAAAAAATAGAAAGCTCCTTTAATGAAAGTCTTGTGATTCTCAAGATCCATCACATAAAACAAGTAATGTTTAGTCATTAATGTGTGGGACTTTATCTAATTTGGCAATAGATATTGACAATGAAAACCACTTACTCACTATTCACCTTTAAAGTCTTGAATTACTTAAATTTTATCTTTATCAATCAATTCTCTATTTATAATGACAATATCTACTAAGCACATGTTTAACTAATTAATTTTTATGAAATTTAAAAAAAAAATCACATGAATAAAATGATTTAAAAAAATATTTTATATATTAAAAAAAAATTACTTGGTTTACTGTTTGAGCCGTTGGGGTTGTTTGGTTGTCAGATGTAAGTTGTTAACCAGGGTGTTGTTAAACAGGGAGTTATTAAGCAGGGGGTTTGTTAAACAGGGAATTGTTAACACTATGTTTGATTTGTACAAAACAGTGAGTCTGTTAAGTGTAAAATGTGTTGAAATTATGAAAAAAGATAGGTTTGTTAAGAGGGGGGGGGGGTTAACAAACCCATCATATTGGATTTCAAAACTGGGAGACAAACACTTGTTAGAATTGTGTAAACCCCAATTAACTACTCAAACCTGACAACCAAACACACTATAAGAAATTTAACAATAGGATACGCTAGCATTTTTTTTAAGTGACGCTTTTTATAAAAAAAAGCAGATGAATAGTACATTAATTAAAAAAGCCGTCACCTGATCTCTCGCTCAAACTCACAAAATGGCTCTCGCTCGTACTCATTTTGACTCACAAAATCGCTCGCTCAAACTCTCAGACAAAATCACTCATCTAAGTTTCTCATCAAAACGCTTATCAAAGTTTTTCATCAATCGCTTGCTCAAACTCTTAGACGAAATCCTTCTCACAATCTTTTGCTCTCAGATGTTGATTCAAACGACATTTCAGATGAAATCTCTTTGATTCAAATTGAAATTTTGAAATGAAATATCTTTGATTCGCATATAAGACGTTCTCATTCTTAGTTTCTTGAAGTCTCAAGTCCTTATTCTTGTTTGTCGTTTATCGTTCATCAAACCCTAATAAAAAATCAAGACGAAAATCGAGGCGTTCACGTTCATCTTCGTGTTTTCAGCGTCTCTACTACGGTCTTCAAACCAAAGCGGAAATAACTTCATCTTTAACTTGATTCTCATAGAGGTACACCTCTCTTCAACCCAATATATCTATATTGTGTTCAAATTCTTGAAATTTCATCTCAGCCCTAATTTCACTTCAATTTCTTCAATTTCCAGAAATTTAACCTTAAACTTTGTCTCTCTCAAGGTTTTCTTTGACTTCCATTATTCTTGAAATTCTAGAAATTGACCTTACTGTCAAGAAGAAATTCTTATGGAATTTTTATCTCTGTTTGGTTTAGGGAAAATAGATGACATCCGATTTACGTATTATGAGCTAAAATTGTAGATTTATGTCTAATTATATGTTTTAATTGTGGTATCTGACTTCCATAAATTCTATTTTTGTGTTTATATTTTGCTATCCATCCTTCAATTATCATAATTTTTCTCTTGTTCATAGTGTTCATAATTGCATATATGACCATTTGTAGATCAACATGTTGAGAGAGTAATGTTTATGTTTGGCTCTATTAAAATTGTTTTCTCAAGAATGAAATTCACGCCTTTCAGTCTGATCTTTGATTGAAATGTCAGGGTAACAAGAAATGAGATTCAATTAAATCTATATTGTTTAATACAACTAGAGTGCTTTTGATATGGTTTTGGTTAGGGACAAATTCTAACACATCGATTGTTACTCTTGGGATGATTATTCAATGGTTAGTATTAAATTTCTTGCCATTTGAAATTGTTTATTTTTAATTATGCTCTTGGTTTTTCTAATCACAATTTACATTTAGTAGGCATGAAATGATCTCCCTTTCAAACAAGGGTGACAACTCAAATTTCTAGTAAACGAGGAGCAGCAATTGATTTTAAAGCAAGTATTTATAGATTTTCCATAGAACTTACCTTATCGGGTAATTATTTTGCATAAATCAGTTAACTTCTTTTATACATTTTTATACTCTATGTTTTTAACTCTAAAGTTTAAAAAATGATTAATCTTGTATGCAATTTTCCTAACTTCTAGGCTAAGTTTTGTATACAAAAAAACACGGGATTGGAAGAAAACTTTATTCCCATGGATTATTATAAACGTGGAGTTTCTAGTGCTATAGCATTGAAAAAGACATGGACTAGTTTTGGGCTTTCAAATATCTTTTAAATGAGAGTCGTAGATATATACACCATATATTGTAAATTACATATTTTGTATATTATATTATTGACGGATGATATGTTTGATCCTTGTAGTGATACTTGTAGTTTTAAAGAGAGACAAAGAAGTCCCGAAGAACATAAGGTAGGTTTAAAACAAGAAATTTCTTAAGGTAACACTGAGATTATTTTAATTAATATCACTTTGTTGTACCACAAGTGATATTTCTTAACAACCTTTTTAGGTATCTTTCTCTTCTCAACCTCATCAAGTGGTTCAGTGGATCTCAGACAGACCTCTACCATATGATGATTTACATGTTTTTGAGTTCGACTAATGATCTTGGTGAGAATGAATTGTTCTAGGGCCTCCACATTGCAGGTTGTTTTATTGATATTGGCTCTAATTGCAATACCTTGGATGCTCTTTCCTAAATCTTTTATTTTGAAAAAGATTCACACTAAGGTATTCTGGCTTAAACAACTTGTTCTACCCTTTCTCTGGTGGTATTCACAACCTTTTTTTTTAATAAAAATGTTATGTTCTGATTAAAAGATGGTATCTTTGTCCTTTTGAAATTGTTTTCTTTCTTTCTAGTTTTGTAATTCTTTTAAACTCGAAGCCTTAGCATTTTAAGCTAAAAAGCACTCAAGTCATTCGGCTTGAGATTGACTTTTTTTTCTGTTTGTGTCCTTAAAATATATTTGATTTTGAAGGATTGTTATTACTGTTTGGTGGATGATTTTACTCTTCCACAAATTTTGTTATCTCTTCTAATCAAATGTTTAAAAACCAATCATTTGATCGTCTCTCTATATTGTGGTAGGGGGTTTATGAGGGATGATGTCTCAAATTGAATTATTATGATGCTATATTTTTTTAGTAGGGATGGAGTAGCATGAGTGGATTTTCCTCTTTTGTTTGGTACAGTTTATAATTTTATAAAAATATTTTATCCTCTCTTTATCTTCTTTTTTGTAATTTTTGGCCTTTTTAGTTTTTTCATTCACAATGAAATAGCTTGTTTATTATAAAAAAAAAATCTATGTTCATTTTTGTACTATTGTTTGCAGCTAATTTTCATATGAACTTAGTATTTGAGTCTTAGTTTTAGAATGTGGTTTGTAACTACAAGAAATTTAACTATTTTGTAAATCAAAGTAGTTGTTGCTTTTAGTTTATGACAATTTCTTACTAAAGAAAATCCCACTATTACAGGTCTTTGAAAAGGTAGTTGAAGGGCTTGACAATTTGACATACTGATCTTAGTTTGACGAGAAGGGGTGTCTAAATGTGTCTTATTAAAGTCAAAAAGAACTTATCAAGTTTGTATGTTAATAATTCTTTGGTTGCTCTATCTCTAGTACATGAATGTTTGATTTATTATGTTCTCTTACTTGTTTCCCCTTAACTTGATCTTTCTTTTTGTTTTGTTGGGCTTATATGTGTCTATTTGATTTACAAATTAACTAGATTGAGCTTTGGAGAATTTTAAGATTGCTCTTAATAGTACTTAAGAAGCTTTGTGCTGTAAGTTTTTACATCATAGCAGTTAGTAGTTTTATGAAGAGTCAATGTTTTGAATTGAGGTAGTTGTGCGGTTAGGCGGTAGTATAAATGGGTCTTATTATCTAAATGTTAATTAGTTGATGTATTATGCATGATGATTTGCTTACACCCACATTCCTCTCAATTTACAGTATTTTTAAGTTTAATCATCTTCAATCGGTCGACCAAATCCATATCGCGTCTGTTCCATAATTGAATTTGTGGAACTTTTTTCCAATGAGTTAATTTGGGTCTTTGATTGAGTTGGTCTTCTAATATATATTTAATATTTTATTTGTTGGGGGGATCTCAATGTGGAATGTATACTCAAGCTAAAGCTTCCTTGCATTTCTTTTTTTAGTTAAGTTTATGGCCTAATTAATGGTACTTGTCTCTGAATCAAAGCCATCTTCATATTTCTTATTTTGTTGTTCTAGATGTGGATGTGTAGATGTGCTTGAGGACTTGTGTTTTCATACAAGTTATCGAGCTATAAAGAGGTATTTTTCTATGCTTCTGTATTAGTTGTTGGAAGCCATGGCTATTAAACTATAAAAAGGTAATTTTCCTTTGCATAAATATATTATAAAATACATACTTCATATTAATAAAAATCAAAATGGGTGATCTCTTTTAAAATAATTACATGAATTATACATGTGTGAGTTATTAAAATTAGCTTTTCACTTGACTTGAATTATTGTTTGTTCTATTTAAAGGAATTTTATGCCCACATTGAACATGAATGCTTTGAAGTGGGATTGCTAAAGATATAACTATATTCATGTTGCTAAAGATATCCCTTTTCTTGTTGATATTTTTCTTTCTTTCATTGTGTCTTCTGCAACCCCACCATTATCATAACTAAACATATGTAAGCATGTGAACCTTTTGGTCTATGTAGTTACTACTCAAAGGGAGCTAGTGAGAATGGTGCTAAAAGCATCCATGCATATACTCACTGATGGTCATGATGTTTTGGATGTTCAAGCATTGGCTTTGTAGAAACACTTGAGAATGACCTTGCCAAATTACGTGAGAAAGGAGTTGATGCACAAATCGCTTCTGGTGGAGGTCGCATGTATGTGACAATGGATCGTTATGAGGTATGTTCTTGCTTCTGTACGTCAAAAATTTGTATGTTTTTTGTTTTTTGTTTTTATAATTTGGGGATAAATGTTATCCATAGATTTTTAAAATAATTATCAAGAAAATGCTCACAATTTGTTATTGAGTGAAGGTTTTTTGGAGTTAAATTATTTCTTGTAATGATGTTCATTGTTCGTTATATATAATAGTTCTCTGTTTTTTCAAATATGGTAAACATGGGGATTTCTAGGTAAAAATAAAGTAACTAATTTTACATTACTATGTGTTTTACATGGCTACTGTCAGGATTTAACCATCCAGTGCTAATGGCTCATTTTGGCATTTTTTTATTTTCAGTCTTTCTAGTTCTAGGTGTTACTTACCGATATTTGGGACATGCTTCATTTTTAGTGTAGGTGCAAGATATCTTTTGTTCACACTCCATAAGTCTTTGGGTATCTGCAGTCTTTTCATTTCACATTTCTCCCATCATTATTCTGGAATACTTGTTATTAACTTATGTACACTCATGTTTTGGAGCTTTTTATGATAGGATCTATTGTTTCCACATTTATGGTATTTGATTTTTCCCACATTTCATTTTTTATTTAATCTTAAAGGGAGGAAATTTCTGTTGTGATGTTAATGTTTTTCTTCTTCTTCATAGCTGCTATACAATGTTTGAAGAGGAAGAGGCTTTATGAACAACAAATAGAGCATCTTGGCAACTTCTTTGTCTGTTTCGCCCTAATCATATTATTGTTGTTTTATTTCTGTTTTTGATGTTGTCCCAAATGATTTTATTTGATTATGTGAAGAAACAATTTTTTAATTTCATTTTTGTTGCGATTTTCAGTTTACTTTGTGTTTGTTGTTTCTTATTAGACTTTGTTTTGTGATTTATTGACTGATGAAGGTTGTTCTAGCAAGCATGAGGAAGTTTGTGTAAATGCTAAAGTTTCTTCTTCATTTTCTCACTCAAAGGTTTGATTCGTCTCTTTTCTTCATTTCTCTATATTCTTGTTTTTATAGTAATCGAGACCGTCTTCTTTAGTTTATTTTCTTTTTTTCTCTACTTACAAACTGCTAGTATTGTTTATGAACATGTTGATTTTCATGAATATTAGAAAGAAAATATCCTGCTTAGGCTTATTTATTTTCTTTGGTGTGTTCAAGAACCATTTGGTGTATTTATTTTAAGGACCATATAGAACTAGTTTTACTTTTACATGTATTTGATGATTCTAGGACTATGATTATTGATGATAGTTTACACAATGACTGCACTGAATAAGTGATAGATGCTTACAAAGCACTGCTGAGGTTCCTTAAAACTTAGTTTATTATTTTGTGAGGAAATTTTGCTGCCAGTCCATTCTTAATGATATATGTCTAATGTCCATGTTTGGCATTCTGTTGCATGCTTCACTTTTCGAGCCAGAAAGAAATTTCATTTGGGTCCATCCTAATACAAATTTGGTCTCACTGAATTTTGTTTTCTATAAAAAAAAAAATAATTTGGTCCCATTCATAACCTGTTGAATACATATTTCTCCTAACCTCTGATAATCACTCAGGATTTATTTTTAGATTGCTTTTTTTCACTAAATTTTGTTATACCTTTAAGCCTGTTTGGTTTTGTGTTTTTAATTTCATTGGTTTGATTTGTTGATGATCAAAGAAATGTAAGTAGACATGGGTTCTGTTTTGTGGTCTTATTTTTCCTTGATGGTAGGTGTTGGAATTTAGCCATCGCTTACCATCGGCACAAGTCTTGTGTCTTATCTTTAGGGAGATTCATGGTCGTGATATTTTGTATCACAGTTACCATGTTATGATTTGGTTTTTATGCTTGGGATTCGATGTAGTTAGTAGTTTGAATTATAAGATGAACCATGTCTTTTAGTTTTAGTGTTTATTGGAAATGGAATGGTTCGTTTATGCTTCAATATCCTGCTTGGGACTTTTGAAAAAGAATTTTGTTCTATTGGAGGAATTGGTTTGTTTTTAGGAGCTCATTACTCGAACTATCTTGGTTATCGATTTTCCATCGTGTTTTTCCTGAAATTATACAATAATTTTATAAATACAAAAGAGGAGAATCTAACTAGTTTAAAATTACCATTTTTCAGATCCTGACATGCTTGAAGTAAGATTTGAAAGAATGACGACAGAAGATCCTGACATGCGGGTTGGTTATTGAAATTTTGATAGGAATGGTGATTGATTCTTTTAGCAATTGTTGCTTTATGGTCTAAATATGATGTAATTTAATTTTTTGTTTAAAAATATTGTAATTTCATGTTGGCATTTAGTGATTTTTTAATTTTTATTGTAAAATTTATTTAAATTTGATAGGTGTATTAAAAATATTATTTGAAATCAATTAATAAAAAAAATATTTTTTTTCTCAAATTTTAGACAAAAGGTGACGGTTTTTTCCCGGTATTTCATGACTGTCACCTATTCGAGTGTTACCTATTCGAAAAGGTGACGTTCTTTTGGCGTCACCTATTCGAATAGGTGACGGTCTTTTGGCGTCACCTATTCGAATAGTGGATTTATGGGAAAGAGATAAAGAAAGTGAGCTATATTGCAGCACCAATGGTAGCAACCACAGTTTTTAATTATGCATTGCATATGATTGTAGAGATAATGGTTGGACATCTTGGAGATGAGATCTTGCTTTCTGGAGTTTTCATGGCTGTTTCTTTCACTAATGTCACTGGTTTAAGTGTCCTGGTAATGTTTTCTCTTTTGCTCACCTTTCATTGAATTTTATTCACCGTGTTTTTTTCGAGGAGATTTTCCAAAAATGACTTAATTGAAAACTAAAAACTAAAACTAAGTAAAATAAATTCTTAAACTAAACTTCAATTTTATACAAAAACTAACCTCGTAATAGAAACCGAGATTGGGGTTTGAGGGTTTTAGATTTAGAGTAAGAACGGGAACGGGAACGGGAAGAAATAACGGGGAACGGGAGAGGGGAAAGAGAGAAAAGAACAAAAAGAGAGGAAGAAAAAGAGAAAGGAAGAAAAGAAGAAACGGGGGAAGAAAAGAAGAAACGGGGGAAAGGAAAACTGATGGGAATTTAAATCAGATTTTGTGACCAAATGGTCGTAAATATGTAATTATGACAAGAAACGAAAGGTCGCGCGTGCTGGGGAAAATGGCGACCAACTGGTCGCATTTCTTGAGATATTTGCGACCATATGGTAGCATTTCATGAAAAAGCGACCATATGGTCACCACTTTACCATGATCCAGAACAGCTGTCATATCACGAGTCCCATCAATAATTGCGACCATCTGGTCGCAATAATGAAATTCACCGCCAAATATTGCGACCAGATGGTCGTAATCTTTAAATTCACCGCCATAAATTTCATGGAAATTTAAATTTACCGCTCATTTTTGCGACCATATGGTCTCCATTTTACTTATATTTTTTAAAAATATAATTATAAAATGCGACCAACTTGTCGCATTTCACTTCTAAATTACTACCATGTGGTCACCTTTTGTGTGAAATTGCGACCACATGGTCGCAAATATAAATATATATAATTTTTTTAATCTTTCCTTAAAAGAAATAGTTTTAATTAATTAAACACTTACACACACATTTGAATAATCAAGTTAACGAAATATCTCATTCATCATCGTCTCCAAGAAGTCCGCCACATACAGTCTTCTTCTTCTTCTTCTTCTTCTTCGCTTTTCTTATCGATTCATCGTCTCGAATAAATTCAGCATCAATGTCACGTGCGTGAGAAGTGGAAGCATTTATATCATCATCATCATGCAATGTTATCGTTCCATCGTTCAAAGGACGAACAAGATCTGCATTCGACCATCGTCGATTGCACGAAATCGTATCTCATCTTCTTGAAAAGCAACGACTTCCCTGCGTGGTCGTCTTTCTCGGACAAGTTTTCTTCTACCTGGCGTGGTTTAACTTTACAAACAACTAACCAATCGTCAGGATCTCGTCTATTAATCGGATAGTTCGGGTAATAAACTTGAATCGCCTGTGAAGCCAGGACGAACCTATCAGCGGTGTGCATATGCTTAGACTTCTTTACCTCAACGATTTGTAAATGATCTATCTTACAAACTCCGCCTCGTCTGGTTGTCTCGAACCAAGTGCAGTTGAACAGAACAATGCGTTTTAGCGTCGGACTTGCGTATTGAATCTCAAGAATCTCATCGATTACTCCGAAGTAATAGTCTTCGTTTGTGCCGAACACGTGACCTTTTATGCAAACACCACTGTTGTTTGTTGCCCTGTTCACTGAATGCGCCTTCGTTTGAAATCTGTAACCGTTACCGACGTATCCACCATACGACCTTGCTATCCGTCCAGGTCCCTTTGCGAAAGAAATGATGCTAGGATCATCCAACGGTAATGTAGGGGAGTCAACCTGTGTCATTGTCCACATACAGTAATGTTAGGAAGATAGTAATTGTTTCAACATAATGCAACGGTTGTTTGGCAATTTAAAATAACTCACGTATGCACTGAACCAAGAACGAAACTCTTTGTCGATTATTGACCCCTCCTCAGCGTCTGTAAGACCAACTCGTGTCATTCGAACGTATACGTTTAGAAATAATCTGTATGTTACAAAAATAGTTAGCAAATAGTTTGTAATTGTTTATGCGATGGAATAGTCTTAAGTTACAAACTCACTCTATGTAAGGCTCGATCTCTGCGCAGTTGCATAACACGTATGTCTGCATTACGTGATACTCAGAATCAGTCAACGGCCTTCGCACTGATCTTCCAACTGTCATGCCAGGTTCCGTAAAAATCGGCAAGTCGTTCATGTCAACACCTTCAAGTAAATTATCGACAACGTTTCGTTTCGACGGTCGAAACTGCTCTGCAATGTGTTGATCAAAGTAGTATGAACAAAATGTGGTAGTCTCTTGCGTCAGGTACGCACTACATATAGATCCTTCTACTCGTGATCTATTTCCAACCATCTTTTTCAACCGACGTAAGTACCTGTGGGTACAAAACATTATTAACATTTGATGATCACTGTACTGATTCATACGCGTACATTACAAAATAACTGTGCTTATCTTTCAAATGGGTACATCCAGCGGTAATGTACGGGACCCCCTAAGAATGCCTCGTATGGAAGATGCACTGGAAGATGCTCCATGGAGTCAAAAAAGCCAGGTGGGAACATTCGCTCCAACTTACAAATAATAACGGCGATTTCCGAACTCATTGAAGCGACAGTAGCTTCCGTCAGCTCTATACATGTCAAGTCCCTGAAAAAAACACTCAACTGGGCAAGCGGCTCCCAATGTCTATTCTCTAGGAACGGTCTGAAGGCGACGGGCATCAATCGTTGCATGAATATATGACAGTCGTGGCTTTTCATCCCGAACATGATATGTTTTTGACTGTCTATACACCGACTCAAATTCAAACGTGTCCGTCCAAGGAATTTGATGGATTTGATCCACTCAAATAATGTTTTCTTTTCATCCGTCGTCAACATGTACTTTGCTTTTGCGTAATTATCATTGTCGTCCAGGCTCCAACTCAGGACGGTCACATATCTCCCGTATATCATAACGTGCCTTGATTGTCCTTCGTTTTTCCCAAACGTTCAAAATCGTATTGAAAATGTTGTCAAGAAATTCTTCTCGATATGCATTACATCAAGATTGTGTCTAATCAGTAGATCTTCCCAATACGGTAGATCCCAAAAAATACTTCGTTTCTTCCAACCCGTGTTTTTTCCAGATTCGCATTGTTTGCACTCTCGCACCTTCCACCAGGTAATCTTCGCATCCCTATAGTATCTATACCGTGCAGAATGTCTTCCACTATACATGGTCGGGGGTGTTTGTTTTCTTACTCGTCGACCCTTCTTCCAGTCACTGCCGTTTGAACGGAAAGTGTGATTCAAAGGCAAGAATCGACGGTGATAGTCAAACCAACAAGTTTTCCGACCGTTTCTGAGATAAAATGCATCTGTGTCTAGCATGCAATGCGGACATGCGTATGTCCCCGCCGTACTCCATCCTTTAAGAGGAGGATATTGAGGTTCACACAATTAACTACAATGACTAAGGAAAGCAATAACAAAAGCTAAACACAGACTCAAAAATGTATATGAAAGCAATTAAATATCAACATACCTGACAACATTGAATACGCAGGGAAGTCACTGATCGTCCAGATTAACGCGCGCGCATCAAGAAATTTTGTTTCTTCAAATGTCGTGCGTCATAACACCGTCGACCCACAACCTTTTCAACTCGCAATAAGTGGTTGCAAATACACATCCAGTTTCGTTTTGGACTTTTCACCCAGGTACAATCACCGTTAGAAAAATCATCGGGTCTCGCATGCACATCGAGGGAGGCAAGTTATACGGGGTTACCATGATCGCCAAATGAATATTGTGCCCGGATGCCCCGAATGGGTTGAAGCCATCTGTGCATAAGCTCAATCGACGTTTCTGGATCTTGTGCAAAATCCTGGATGACAATTATTTAAATGCTTCCATGCCGCAAAGATTCGAGGGATGTCTCATAACACCTTCATCCTGTGAATGCTCGTGATGTCATCTCATGTGCGAGGTCACACATCCGATGCATACAACCGGTTGCGGGGCGTGGGGTCGGCGTAAATAGAACATGCGAGCATTCGAATCAGCCGCGTTTCCCTTGTTTGTATCTTGGAAGAAAACAGGATTTGCAATGATGCAGGTCCTCATCCACATCCCAGTAAATCATGCATCCGTTTTGACACGAATCTATTTTCTCCACGGGTAATCCAAGTCCCTCCACTAGCTTTTTCGTGTCGTACAAACTGTGGGGCATATTATTTTCTTCTAGAGTGCATCGACGAAACCACGATGCAATCGCATCAAATCCTCTACCCGGTATGTTGTACTGCGCCTTTATATTTAAAAGTTCTGTAGCAGCAGCAAGTTGACTTACCTCACACCCATCGTACAATGGTCGGCTGGCTGTCTTTAGCATCTCGTGCATCTTACGTGCTTCCGGATTCATTTCCTCTTCTACAACCCGTTCATCTTCGTCTACGTTTAAACTTTCACGGAAATTTTCATTGCCCCCATACCCCGCACCATCAATTATCATTTGCTGCATCTGACAATACTGTTGTTCATCATTCCGTTCTTCGTCAACAACCTCTACATTCGAGCTGCTACCTTCATATCATCTCGATTCCTGTAATGCAGCGTCGAACATTTCCTGTGTTTCCCCCTGAAACACCCAGTGATAATAATTCTGCACAAACCCCCGAGTATAAAGATGCACCTTCAACTCTGTAACCGGTATGATTTTCCTATTGTCGCATTTCCTGTACGGGCAGCGTAGCTTTCCACCATACTTTTCATAATAGACAGTTGTCATGCAAAACTCAACAAACTGTTCAACCCCGGCCACGAACTCATCGTTCAAATACCCGTCTATCAAACGAACATACATCCACTCTCTCATTTTCTTTTTTCTTAATGCTAAGAAACAATGGGTGGAGGGGTTTTTATAATGGACTCCTCTGCTCATTTGCGACCAGATGGTAGTATTTTTGCTACCACCTGGTCGCAGTTTCCCGCCAAATTTTCCCGCTATTTTCCTCACTGCCCCGGGTCACATCAAGTCAGAATTTACGACCACATGGTCACTTTTTGGGTGACCACTTGGTAGCTTTTATCCCACCAAATTCTTTATCAATTATTGGTCCCATAAAAATAACATAATTTGCGACCATCTGATCACTTATAATTGTGACCAGTTGGTAGCTTTCTTCCCTCCAATTATAAGCTACCACTGCTCACTTTACGGTCACCAAAATTGCGACCATCTGGTCACTTATAATTGTGACCAGTTGGTAGCTTTCTTCCCTCCAATTATAAGCTACCACTGCTCACTTTTGGTCACCAAAATTGCGACCATCTAGTCACTTATAATTGTGACCAGTTGGTAGCTTTCTTCCCTCCAATTATAAGCTACCACTGCTCACTTTTGGTCACCAAAATTGCGACCATCTGGTCACTTTTTATTGTGACCATTTGGTAGCTTTCTTCCCTCCAATTATAAGCTACCACTGCTCACTTTTGGTCACCAAAATTGCGACCATTTAGTCACTTTTTATTGTGACCATTTGGTAGCTTTCTTCCCTCCAAAATTACGCGCCATTTTTTGCTACCAAGGAATATTTTAGTCACAAAAATGCGACCATATGGTCGCAAAAAAAGTGACCAAATGGTCACTTAGAGTCAACCTTCAAAGAAAGTGACCAGGTGGTCACCAGAAAACTACCATATTTTTTTGGTCGCAAATTTCTGGTCGCATTTTGACAGTTTTTTTTTGTAGTGTGTGCATTTTTCTCAATTTATAAAAAATAGGGCAAAATGGAAATAACACCCATGTGGTTTGGGTGATTAAATGCAAACACCCTCTGTAGTTTGAAAATGAATATATACCCCTATAGTTTCACAATTGTGCAAATTGACTATTCCCTATACTTCGTTGATTTATTTTAGCCATAACTTTTTCTTTTGAACACCGATTTGAATGATTCAAGATGTTATGGAATTCACATCGAGTTCTATGTTTAGTCACTAAAAATTTCTAAATAATCAGTATATAAAAGTGTTTACTACTTCAACCCGATCAAATATTTTAATGATGATAACTATTTTATCAACTACAAATAATTCTTTGAATTATTAAAGCATACAATATTTAAATTTTAAACAGAACATAATAATACGTTTAATAATTGAAAAGTTAATTAAAAAAAGTTAATTAAAAAAAACATTTTGAAAAAGATTTATTGAGTATAGAAAAATTAAACAAATAAAATATGTTAAAATTTTAAATATTTTTATATTCGAAATAATATCACATTCGACACACGTGTAAAAAGACTTATTATATTAAAAGTACTAAAAATGGGACTTTCTCCAAGAAGTGCTTAGTATCTTTGAAAAATTCTTGATACATTATGAGACAATTTGTTACGACTTATGATTACTCTCATATCAACAACATATTATAGTTTTGGGTAAAGTACTCGTTTAGTCACTGAGTTTTAGAGGTCCTGTCTATTTGGTCCCTATATTTTTAATTTATGTCTAACTAATCCCTGAGTATTGTATGTTGTGTCTATTGGTCTCTACATTTTCAATTTGTGTCTATTTGGTCTCTATATTTTAAAAAACTATTATAAATAAGTTTAATTGGTTCTTAATTTAACGTGTTCGTTAACTTCTTACCAGATTATTTACTTGAAGCTGACATGGCATGTTTAATTGATCAAAATACAAAGACAGAATTAAATATAATTTCAAATCTTTCATCAATAAAGGCCTAAAATTTGACAAAATAATTAATCTCATGTCAGTATTTTGGTTAATTAAACATTTTATGTCACTGTTAAATTGATATTATGTTAATGAGTTTACAAATTAAAAAACAATTAAACTTATTTCTAATAATACAGAGACCATTTAGACACATATTAAAAACTCAGGGACCAAATAGACACAATATTTAAAACTCGAAAACCAAATAGACGCAAATTGGAAACGCATGAACCAAATAGACACATTATCCAAAACTCAGGGACCACTTAGATACAAATTGAAAACATGGGGACTAAATAGACACAACCTCCAAAAGTCAGGGACTAAATGAATATTTTACCCGATATTTTTAAATTGATATAGATGAAAATAATATGAATATATTAATATTTACAAACAAAAAATTAACTAAAACAATATTTTTGGGAGTTTGAAGCTTCAAGTTTAATGAGAGAAAGTATTGATATCTAATCAATGGTGTTTTACAAAAAAAATGTTAGTTTAAAATAATAAAATTCAAAAATAGCAAAAGTCTCAAGTATTTTTTTCAAAATAGAACTTTCATAATCCTAGACTAGGATTATCATGATTCATGCCTATCCCTATAATCGATTAAAGTGATAAACCGTAATTTGATGTAGACTAATTGAACTTAATTTTGAGATGATTAAATTTATCTTTTTCATTAACTTCAAATTTTGAATGTACTGATGATTTAAAATATTTAATATGATATCACAATAAGAGATCCTGAGTTTGAGTCTATGTGATGATATTTTTTCCATTCATTAATATTCTACATATTTAACTCTTGTGCAAATATTCAAACCCACATGTGAGGAGGAGTATTGAGATAGATGATTATTATTATTTTTACTCATTAGCTTAAGCTTTTAGATGTAGTGGTGATTGTCAACATGAACATAGCTCAATTGGTTGGCATGTACTCCCTTCCCAGTGGTGATTTAACATATTCAACACTTGACAACTCTTATATTTATAACTTTTTTATAAAGAAAGGGAAATTTCATCGAGCAATATAATTTTATAAATATAATATTTTTAAAAAATATTTACAAGCATAACGTTTTTAAGAGTATTTGTAAATATAGCATTTAAAAAAAACTGATCGAATGTGATAAATCATTGATAATTTTACGTTATAACCATGATTTACATTAATCAATGAATGATTGAATGTTATGAATGATACTCACTTCAGGTTATGAACATTGATTTTTATGTAAATCATAGTAATAACTGACACATTAAAAATCTGTTATATTTACAAGTATTTTAAAATTAGGCTTGGTTTGCATTTAATAAATACTATTATTGCAAATATTATTAGTTTTTTTTTGCTATATTTTTGCAATAATCTCTAGTAAGAATAGTAATTTAATAGGATAAATTGGGTATTTAGTTATCTAATAAAATTATGAGTGTCTTAAAAGGGGATCAAAATTTTCTTTTCAAACCACAATATATTGGTGGCTCTTACACATATAGTTGAATGAGATCCAAAATTTATGAAAAATAATAGCCTAAAAAATTACATGTAAATATAGTATAAATAAAAAATCCACACATCTAATATTATAAAATTTACATGGATTTCACGCCTGTAATTACTGATTCATCTTATATATAATAATTAATTCTAGTGATTCACAATATTACTTTATATTTTATATATGTAATCATTTATTTAATTTATAAGTAATCACTGATTTATATTCATATTAGTGAGGTCATGTTTTATATAAAAAAAAATATACATTTTATTTTTAAAAATATTATATTGATAAATATAATAAAAAATTATACTGCCAAATAAAATTTCCCATTATATTTAGATATTAGCTTACTTTGCCTATGAGTTGGGAAGGGAAAAACTTCCAAAGAAAGAAGCTATCGGATATGTTGGTTGATATATATATATTTTAAAAAAAGGTAAAAAATATTAAATTGAAATAAATTTGTTCTTCAAAATGTTCAAATCTCATGCTTACGCCGATAAGCATATCAAGAAAAAAAGGGAGAAAAATCAAACTAGCCACTTGAGAGACAATCTTTTCCCTTAAAGTCATGTGGTCGAAAAATTGTGATATGTAGCTACTTTTTACTATTCAATTTTTCAATATACCTATTTTGCCCTTTCCGTATGTCGGGTATAGTCTGACATATCTGACACATATGACCTGACAATTCTGATATTTTTCTTTCCCAATGCATTCATTCTTTCCCAGATTTTGGTATAGTTCATATAGCGTCCATAGTGTTTTATTGTATTTAGTATATATTTTATATTTTTATTATTTTTGCATTTTGATTTCATACTACATATTTTAATTTTTAATTCAATTTTATAGATTCATTTTAGTATATTATTTATAGTTTCTCCTCTTGTAAAATGTTTTGTATGTGTTATACGTAATATACATGTCATATAACTTGCAAATGAAAAACAAAAAGAGTGTTAATTCAATAATACTAAATGTACAAAAAAGATATTTAATATGCAAACAAAACAAAAAGAAATATATATTATATTACGTATATTACAGAACGAACATAAAAGAAAGTGGGTGTACATCAAGAAAATTCATAGGTGTGTATAGTACGTATATTTCGTATATTGCGTGTAGTACAGACTCTATATCAAGAAAAACACATAGTTATGTATAGCAAGTATATTACAAAAGATATATATATTTAAACAGACCAGAAAAAAAGTATATTACGTATATTACATACTATATAGCAAAACAGCAACAGAACGAGTGACCACAAAATATATATTTAAACAAACCACAGAAAAATGTATATTATGTATAGTATGTATAGTACAGACAGTACATTACGCAAAACAGAAACAGACGAGAGACAAAATATGTATATTACGTATATTGCAAAAAAAACGTATATTGCATGTATTACATGTATAGCAGAAAACAAAAATTAAGAATTTATGTATAGTACATAAAACAACAAAAAGACATAAATCAAACAAAATATGTATATTATCTTTTGTCAAATCCATGCTTATTATGGTTTAGATCTTCGAGATTCGGAACCAAAAACGTTGAAATATATTTATGAAAAAACGAGATCGAGAAGAAATTAAGTAGAGATGTAGTAAATAAAAAAAATGGAGGAAATTTATGAGATTAACATTTGTATAAGATAAAAATTGTAGATTTTTTAAAAACAAATAGAAAGAATGAGAGAATCAATGGATTTTGGAAAGAAAACTAAAGTGAATTGATAAAGAAATGAGATAGATGGAAAAAGAAATGAGAGAAAAATGAAAAAAAATGAGAGGGAGAGAGAGAAATTCTAATATATAGAAGAAAAAGGGGGGGAAATAGGAGGGAAAATATTTTTAAATTAAATATGAAAAGTAGAGAGAGAGAGAGAGAGATGGGAGAGAGATGTTAATATTAAAAAAAAATTGAATGGACGGAAGGAAGGGAATGGGAGAGAGAAGAGAGAGTGTAAAAAAAAGAAAAGAATGGACGGAACGGAAGGGAAGAGAAGGGAAGGGGGGGAGAGGAGAGAGAGTTTTGATTTGACATTAGGGTATTTTAGTCATTTTACTTTTAGAAGTGGCTAAAAAAGTAAAAATAAATATATGTGGTTATAGAGAAAAAGAAAGGAGAAAATGTGGCCATTTATATATTTTTACTAAAAAAAACGACAAATTTAGTGGGGATAAAAAGACGTTGGTTTTCCAAGTTGAAAAGCACTTTCCTCAGTGCACCAATCAATCAAGTTTTCGTTTTGTAAATTAAATTCAAATCATTTATCTCCAATAAAGTTTTTTTTTTCCTATCAGTAAAGTTTTTGTTGAGAAATTGAAAGGTAGTTGTGACGACCCGACACTTTTTAAATAATTTAAATCAGAATTGACAGCGGAAGTCTTTTATTTTAAGAAAAATTGGCTTGGTTATGTTTGAAAATTGGTTAGCCAAAACCTGTTTACATCCTAATTTCAAAATCTAATAAAACATAAGGAACATCAAGTCCCATTTCAGGAGTTCAATACTCATAATCATAAAGTAAAGACATTATGCTCTTATGAGCCAAATACAAATGTAAAATCACAAAAGTCTTTAAAGTTCACAAAAATAAATACATAGACTTTACAACCATAGTCCATCTCGAGGTCAGCATCCCTCGATCACGCAACACCATCTCCTATCCCTCGACCTCTGGCCAGGGCATTACCTGAAAGTTTTGTAATATCATGAGCTAACAACTTAAGCCCAGTGAGAATAATAAGCATAAAAAGTAAAGATAGACCTCAAACTCGTATTCCGATTTGTGTCCAATTAATTTGACACAATCAATCCTAAAGTTCTCTAAACTTTAGGTAGTTTCGTTTTATACATTCTAAGGATGATATTACTAATAATCATAGTCAATACTCATTCATCAACATTGTTATGACATAAGTAAGAAAAGTAAATATACTTTGCACATCATACAACTTCTCGATTCTCTCTTTCATCTATCATAAACATGAATGCATGAGAGCATCCCGTAGGACTTCGCATTGCCCTTTTGTGCGTGAATGAAGGGTAATGAGAACATCCCGTAGGATCCCATTCAGCCTTATGCATGAGGAAGTAATGCGTCAATCCTGCAGGATACCATTCAACTCCCTATGTATGAAGAAGTAATGCGTCAATCCCGTAGGATACCATTCACTCCTTTTGAATCTAGAAGTAATGAGAACATCCCGTAGGATACTCATTCAACTCCTTTTCTTTCACATTCTTTCTTTTATCTGAAGGTGATGTGAACTCCACGTAGGGTTCATCATTCTTCCTTCTTTTCTCTTTCACTTTCTTTTCTTTTCACTTTCATTTCTTTTTCACTTTCGTTTCTTTTTCACTGAAGGTGATGTGAACTCCACGTAAGGTTCATCATTCTTCCTTCTTTTCTCTTTCACTTTCTTTCTTTTCACTTTCATTTCTTTTTCACTTTCTTTTCTTTTTCATGAATGGTGCGAGAATGGTATGATGCAATATGATATGCATATGCTTGCATATCCTTGTAAAAGTAAATAAGTAAAGTGCGGAATTAAAGTAGTTGATGCAAGCATAAAGTAAAGGGGCATAAAGTAAAAGATATAAAGTAAATGACATAAAGTAAAATAGATAAGCATCTCGGACGAACGATATGTAAATCGAACTCCGCTACATTAATACAAGTACATTCTATCTTAACGATTAACCTATACCTTCCAGGATTCTAAACTTCCAATATAATCCGAGGTTCTATTAACCGTTCTATATAAAAGTTTGGATCTTTTAACTTCCAATGATCCAACCTAAGCTTCTAAACTTCCAAAATAATCCGAGGTTCTATTAACCGTTCTAACTTAGAATCTTCTAAGATTCAATACTTTCCTCGAGAACTCCTAAGTTCTCACTTAAAGGATTAACTCCTAATCCTAAGGGCACTAACTCACATCCCTCTAATCTTAGATTCGGATTCTAGTCTTAGTTTCAAATTCTACAAACCATCATACTTATTTGCTTTCTATAGTTACTTTAAATCCTAACTATTCTCACCTTTGCCAAAAAAAAAAGACTTGCTCCAAGTCTTAAATTTCCACGAAACAACAACCAAGCAATCGCACCTACAATTCACCAATTGCACAACATATTACAACTCATAACTAAGATGAGAACAAGTGTGCATTTTTGGTTGAATAGTGTTTTTCGAAAATCCGGGCTCAAAATCGTCAATTTCCATGATAGAAATTCATGATTTAAACTTCGAAACTCATTTGTAATAAAAAACAAACAAATCTATATAAAAAGTTTTGAAAACTTACTTTTTGGGACTTCCCTTAGAGAGCGGGAAACTCCGAAAAGGTAGGTTGGATAGGTAGCCCTCGTCCCTACCAATCAGACGCAACCGAAATCAAGCCGATCCATTGAGAAACGAATGAGAAGTGAAGAAAAGAAAAACTCACCCATGGTGGAAATGAAGGCTACGGCCAAGGAAGAAAGGAGGAGAAGAAGATGAAGCCAACTTGTTGAATTTTTTATATTTAAAGATAAATGAATAGTAAATTTAGATATTTTAAGAAATTGGAAATGACGGTTGCGTCCTTTTATGACTTTTGACTTATAAAACGAAACCCGATGCTCTTAAATAAATCTAAAGGTGATTAATAATTATTAATTGGCCTATTAATAATTATTAATATCACCGAAGCGAATTTAAAATATTAAAACGATTAAAAAGGATTTCGGGCGAAATTAACTACTAAAATCGAAATTACAAAAATAATAATAATAATTAATCTAAATACTTAAATTGAAATAAATAAATAAATAACATTAAATAAAATATAATAAAATAATAATAAATAAATAAATAAATAATTTCACTTCAAAATAACGGGACGTTATAGTAGTTTTATTTTTATTTTTTTATATTTTTATGGAAGCCCTCTGGCAAAAGAGTTGAAAAATCTTAGCTGCATAATTGTTTTTAATTTTATAAATTATTTATCAATAAAATCAACTTGTTTTATTCATTAAAAAAAGTCAACTTCTTTTAATTGTATGAAATTTTCAAAATTTAATGCACTTTTGAAATCTTTGATTTTATGATTACTTAATTATCGAAATTTGTTGTGAAAATCGATATTGATATTCTTCTTTACTATTTAATTTTATAGCTAACTTTAGAGAAAAAGGATAAAAAAGGTTCTCTCCATTCAAAACTTGCATTTTGTTTTATTAAGTAAGGTCTAATTATGGAGAATTATAGATAAGGATAATTACAGAGAAGAGAACCAAATTTACTCTCCCTACTATAGTAAAACAAAAAAAAAAAAAACCATTAAGAACTCATATTTATTAAGTAATGTATCCTATGAAGAAAAAATAATAGTTTTTTTCCATTCACATAGTTATAATTTAGGGAAAATTGCACAAACCACCCTTAAACTATGGGGTTTGTTACACTTATACCCTTAAACTTTTAATTTGAGCAATTGACCCCCTGAACTATGCAAAGTGTTAAAATTGGACCCAAGAAATTTTAATTTTTCAAATTACTTCATTAGCTTTTGAAATTAGTCCATCGAAAATCATCATTGAGACGAAGAATACATCTCTAAGGTCAAGGGGGGCAAAGAGAGATGAGATCCGAGAAGAATTCTCATTCCCGACCATTGAAAGGGTTTTGTGTTCGAGGTCTTGAACGAGGTCGGGATGGGACGGGAACCCTCAGGGACACGACCTAATAGAGATTTTATAAAAATTATTAGTAAATTAATAATTTTAATGGGATAATTTAATAAAATAAATTTTCTTGGATCCAATTTTAACACTTTGCATAGTTCAAAGGGTCAATTGCTCAAATTAAAAGTTTAAGGGTATAAGTGTAACAAACCCCATAGTTCATGGGTGGTTTGTGCAATTTTCCCTATAATTTATATCAAAGAATGACGAATAATTCCGATCAATAATTCTCATATTAAAATTAGAAATCATTTTCATTAATTCATTCTTCTATGTAGTATAGAGAATCTCATCACTTTTTCTATATTTTTATAAGGCACGTATCGATTTAACTTTAATTCTTACTTCAAACAATAATAAACAAAAATCAACTGTACTCTTACTTTGATTTAGAAAAATAAATAGTAAATACAAAATTTAAAAATTTTACCAACATTTCACAATTTCTCTTCCTAATGATTTTTAAAAGTTCTATTTAATTATAAATTTTGTAAATCATATCTCAATATTTTAAAAATGGGTTGTGTTTATTAAAATCATTAATTAATTATAATTTGAAATTCTTCTTTATATAGAAAACAAAAAACAGAGTGGATAACAAAAGTTATGGTCCATAGACAGGAAAAAGCTCAAACCAATCCATGCATGTGATATCATTAGTTCCCAAATTGAATTCATTTATCTTAAATGCAATTCCTTTCTTCTTCTCTCTGTCATTGGAGCTGTTTGTTTGCCGAGAAAATGAGAGAAAATTGGAAAGTTTATGGAAGAGACTTGAAAAAGTGATCAAAATAGCAACCCCAATGATGATTGCCTTAGTTTTACAATATCTTCAAGTTGTAACTATAATTATTACAAGAATGAATACAATGTATAATAAACAAACTAAGTTTAACAGACAAGAAATTTCAAAGATTGAATAACTATGGAATACGATCATGGAAACAAAGACAATAATAGAGGCTTTTCTTTATTGCACGAAGAATGGTGTTTTTTTTAGAAAAGATTACAATGAAAGACTGAACTAAGAAGATGAAGTTTTCTCTAAGATCTAGTCTATTTATACAAACTGCAAAACATAAACAAATTTCAATTAACAAACTCTGATTTTCTAACTAATCTTCATCCACTTAACAGCTTTCTCTTCTTTACTCTTTCAGACCATTTTCCAGCTCATTTGTCTTTCCTTGTAGCTGATCAATATCTTCAAATCTCCACCTTGATTAGCTTACAGGGGACAATGTTTTGCTTTGATGTTTCAGCTCTGACCTCCATTGTACTTAATCAGCTTCATCCATTTAGGCAGTGTTTAAATTTGGCCAATGTTACTGTCTTAGTCAAGGCATCAACAACATTTTCAGTTGTGTGCACTTTCTTTATCTTCACTTCTCCCTTTTCAACTATCTCTCTCATGAAATGCTTATTGATGTCAACATGTTTAGTTCTTTCATGATATTGTTGATTTTTGGATAAGTGGATGGCACTTTTTGTTGGGGATTCTACCCTAAATCTTATGTAATCCAATTAAACTATAAATAAATAAAGGAATTATTAATTAGTAATATTTACATTGTCATTTATTATTAGTTTAATAAATGTAATCCATCATAAGATCCAGAGTTGCTTATGATAACTTAAAGTGAGCATATGATGCGGGAAGATTCACTTAGGTGTAACTCAAATAGTCTGTGGTACATGAATAAAGGTTGGGTGCCTTATTTCTGGTAACACCACTAACATGGCCCACTTGTGAATTGGCACAAGTGATCTCATCTGGATCGCTCATGTAGAGACATGTGAGTGGGGGTGTTGCTGCAATAGAGATTGTAGTAGACTGGACTAAGATAAACTTACTATCTTCTGGTAAAGCCGTTACAGAAAGACATTTCGTTTATCAACCGGTTGATCATGTACAATTGATCTTAATCCTGAGTGGATTACGAACTCCTGTTCGCAAGAGACAAGCCTTTGATTTGCATAGGTGAGAGTGACTCGTATAGTTCGCTCAATATGCCTCCCACTTTGGGGATTGCATCTTGCTTATAGCTGGGAACGTAATTACACAAGAATTGGAATTCACTCTTTTCCATATAGGAAAATAGATAAGTAGTTCCCTTATGGACTGATTCGGTCTTGAACAGCGGGGCCCCATATTCCTCTAATCAAGGAAAAGGTTAAAGAGGCATAATGGAGATTATGTAAGATTGTTCATTGGAGAATCAGTTGGGCTTAAGGAACAAGATGTATGATGGAGGTTAATACAGTGTAAATACCTAGCCATGGATACGAACTAACTTGTGAAGGATCAAAGTGTAGTTAATGATTATAGCCAATGGACATAACTATGTCTATAGTACTAAGAGTGCAACTTTAGATATTTAGTGGAGTTATCTAGGAGTTAATGAATGAGAATTAATTGATTAAAAGGAGTTTTAATCAAAGGTAATTCTGGATCATTGAAGCTTAGTCCTATAGGTCCATTAAGTCCTCCGAGCTAACGCATATAATCGAGAACATAAATTAATATGATTAATTTCTCTTTGGAAAATTGGAAATGAATAGAGGAGTCTATTCAATTAATTAAAGAAAATTAAATAGAGGAGTCTATTTAATTATTTAATTAATGGTGGAAGTAAATACAAGAGTCTATTTAATTATTAAATTGAAAAGTCTATTTAATTAATTATGATAGATTAAATAGAAGAGTCTATTTAATTAAATTAATTTTGAAGTTGTCAAAAAATTAATGAGGATTTAAATAGAGGAGTCTATTTAAATATTTAATTTGAGATTGTCAAATTAAAGAGAAAATAAATAAAAGGAGTTTTATTTATTTAATTATTTAAAGGAATTGTTCCATTAAATAAAAGGAAAAATAAAATGCCCAATAATGTCATTGGTGGATGACATGGGCGTGTGACCCATGGTGGGGTCACACGCCACTTTGGTCAACAGTTGACCAAGAGTTTGCATTTTATTATTTGAAATATATTTAGAATATCTTATTTAAATTAATATGATTAATTTAAATGGAAGATATGGAATAATGTATTTAAATTGATATTGATTAATTTAAATAAAAGATATGGATTATTTTATTATGGAATAAAATATAATATCTTTATTATTCAAATATATTTTAGAATATCTTAATTAATTATTTATTAATTAAAAGATATTCAAAAGATTTTCTGAGGCCTTAGTTTTCCTATAAATAGAAACCTTGGGGTGACCCCAAAACACACAACTAAGAGAGTTAAAGTAAACGCTCAGGAAATTCCTCTCCTCTCTCTCTCTTGGTCGCCGCCCATAGGGTATTGGGAAGAAAATTTCTTCTTCCCAATTTTCCTTTTTCCAAAGGAGATAGTGCCCACACACCGATTCTCTTTTGTGCTTAGTGAGGAAGATCTTTTTGGTGGTCCCAGGATCGTAACCATCGAAGAACGAGGAAGAGTCAGACACTTCTCGACAAGGGTTAGTATTCTGTTTATGCATTTAGATTTTGTTAATATTATACTGCAAGGAAAGATCCGTGGGATTTCCGCTTGAGAACTCTTTTAGAAGCCTCAATCCCCAACACTTTGATTATCACAAAAAAAATCACCGGTCCCAAATTAAAATCCAAATCTGTCAAAATTCCTTTCAACCAGACTGCTTCTTTTACTACCTCTTATATAGCTATGAATTCTTCTTCAGTGGTGAACAATGCTACTATGATTGAAGGTTGGCTTTTCAGCTTATCAAATTTCCTCCCAAGAAGAATGTATAACCTGTCAGTGATCTCTTTTTATCAAGATCTCCAGCAAAGTCTGAGTCAACATATCATGTCAGCTCCATTTATGCTCCATCTTAAAGATTATTTATCAGAGCATTGTTTGAAGATCCCTTTAGATACCTTAGTATCCATTTTACTACCTCCCAATGCTTCATTTCTGGATTTGCCATGTATCTAGACACTAGACTTGCTCCATATGCCAAATCTGGCCTAGTGCACACCATTAGATAGATTAAGCTGCCCACTGTATTAGAGTATGGAACTTTTTCTATTTCTATTTCTTTTTCTTCATCTGTTGGACAATCAGCAGATGAGACTTTAAAATGCTGTGCAACTAGGGTTGTCACAGCCTTTGCTTGATTCATTTTGAACTTCTCAAGAATCTTTTCTGCATAGCTTTTCTGATGTAACAGTAGAGTTTCCTCTTGGATGTTTCTTACTATATCCATGCCAGGTATCCTTCTAGCAGCCCCCAGATTCTTCCTTTCAAATTCTTTTCCAAGCAGATTCTTTATTTCATTCAGCTCCTCTAAATCATGTCCAGCTAACAGCATATCATCTACATAGAGTAGGAGATATACCATTCCTTTGGCCTTCTTGTAGTATACACAGCAATCATATGAGCTTCTTAGAAAATTGATCTTGGCTACATACTCATCAAATCTTCTGTACCAGCATATTGGAGACTGCTTTAGGCCATATAGTGACTTCTTTAGCATGCACACAAAGTCATCTTTTCCTTTCTGTACAAATCCTCCAGGTTGTTTCATTAGGATTTCTTCTTCTAGGTGAGCAGGTTACCAGTTTCTGTTTGGTTGTTCATGGAACAAGGATCTATGTTTGATTCTTGTGTAGGGAATTCATCTCATCATCCATTGCTTCTTTCCATTTCTCAGCATCAGGGCTATTTATTGTTTCTTGAACTGTTTTTGGTTCTTCTTCACACAACTCAGTAGTTGAGTTTAATGCATAAGCAATGTGTTAGGAATGGTGTCCTAGAACTTGTAATTATTAAATAATAATAGTTTATTTCGAATAAATTAAATAAATAAACATAAGTTATTTATATTATCTAGATTGATTCAATTGACGATATTAAGAATATATGGAAATATATAAATATCAAACATTCAAATAGTAAACCCTAACTTACTCTTATGAAATCATGACTTAGTATGTGAGTCATACGAGAGGATTAAAGTCGAGATGAGTAACTTAAAAGTGTCTACAGTAAATGGATAACATTTGAGAACCTTATCCTGGTAACACTGTTGATAGCTTCGCATTTTGTTTATAGACAAATGATCTAATCCTGATCATTCATGTGGGAGACATGAAATGGAAGTATCATATGCAATATTGATTGTATAAGACAGGACCACGATGTTCGATCAAATTTCTCATTAGTATTGTTTACAAGAAATGATCGAATACCAAACTAAGTTTATCAACCGTGATAGATCTCAATCCTGAGTGAAATGCAGATTCCTATTTGTGAAGTTATGTTCTTTGATTCACATGGTTGAGAGCGATCAGTCAGAATGCTCAATACACTTCTGTTTTGAGAACATGGCTAGATAAGTAGATAGGAACTCATTTTCACGAGATGAAATCCATAACTTTCCTATAAATTAATGGTATCAGTGCGTTACCTAAACATTTTAGGAACTCCAAGAAACTCCCTTGATGTACTGATTCGAGACATGAACAAGTGGCGCCACGACTTCTATTGATCACATAAGTACATTATCTCTAGTTCGACTAAAGATAAAGTTCATTGGAGAATCAGCGGGAACACAAGGATAAAGCGGTAATTACAGGGGCAAAATGGTAAATTTAATCCCCCTGTAATTATGAGGGTTCCACGTGAAGGATAATATCATAGATGTCGCAATTCGTTTGAATGACAAGGAGGCGAAAATTAAAACAACATGAGTCACCATCAATCATTGGATTTTAAAGGGGTGTGATTGATCACTCGATTTTAAAAGGGATTTTTAATTTTAAGGTTAACAAATAATTAAATAAAAAAAGGTTCGGGAGTTTATTCATGATTAGAGAAGGTATTAGCACCCTAACCATTCGTTATTAAAACGTTTAGTATTTTTGTGGTTATCCCTTCTTATCACATTTAAAAGCCTTCAAATAAAAAAATGTGATTTTTAATATTGTTTTGGAATGTCCCATATGTACCCATGTATTATTAATTAATAATGATACCATTGAATAAATATGAGTGGCATTAAGCCATTAAGGAAAAATGAAATCTTGTTATAGCCTTCTACCACAAAATTTCTCATCTTAAGATATTTGAGGAGAAAAGCCTCCTCAACTTCTCCAATTTCGTTAAGAAGTTTTTGAAATGAGGATGTTAGCATCCTTACAATTCCTCGTTTTTTTTTTGTTATGAGAACGATAACTTTAATTTAAAAAAAGTGTTTTTGTTTTTTTAGAATGAATCATTTATAGAAGAATTTTTTTTAATTAAAAAAGACAACTCTTGATATCATATTTTAAATACCTTAATTCACGTAATTTGGGATCAAAGCTTCCTTGTATTCCCCAAATTTTAAGCTTTTAGATTTCTTGAATTGGTGTTTTTGTTGGGATTGAGGCCTCTAAAAGAGTTCTCAAACGGAAGTCCCAACGGATCTTTCCTTGCAGTATAATAAATTCAAAATTCTAAATGCATAAAAGAAATACTAATCCTTGTCGAGAAGTGTATGACTCTTCCTCGTTCTTCGATGGTTACGATCCAGGGACCACCAAAAAGATCTTCCTCACTAAGCACAAAAGAGAATCAGTGCGTGGGCACTATCTCCTTTGGAAAAAGGAAAAATTGAGAAGAAGAATTTTCTTCCCAATCACCCTATGGGCGGCGCAAGAGAGAGGGAGGAGAGGAAATTCCTGAGCTTTACTTTAACTCTCTTGGTTGTGTGTTTTGGGGTCACCCCAAAGGTCCTATTTATAGGAAAACCAAGGCATCAAAAAATCTTCTAAATATCTTTTTAATTAATAAATAATTAATTAAGATATTCTAAAATATATTTGAATAATAAAGATATTATATTTTATTCCATAATAAAACATTCCATATCTTTTATTTAAATTAATCAATATTAATTTAAATATATTATTACATATCTTCCATTTAAAATAATCATATTAATTTAAATAAGATATTCCATATCTTCCATTTTAAATTAATCACATTAATTTAAAAATAAGATATTCATATATATTTTAAATAAATAAAAATGCAAACTTTTTGGTCAACCCTTTGACCAAGGGGGGGCGTGTGACCCCACCTTGGGCCACACGCCCCTATCATCATCCAATGATAATATTGGGCATTTTTATTTTCCTCATTATTTAATGGAACAATTCCTTTAAATAATTAAATAAATAAAACTCCTTTTATTTATTCCAATAAATAAAACTCCTTTTATTTATTTTCTCATTTAATTTGATAATTTCAAATTAAATATTTGAATAGACTCTTCTATTTAAATCCCCATTAATTTTGGACAACACAAAATTAATTTAATTAAATAAACTCCTTTATTTAATCTCTTATAATTAAATAGACTCTTCTATTTAATAATTAAATAGACTCTTCTATTTAATAATTAAATAGACTCCTCTATTTAATTCCACCATTAATTAAATAATTAAATAGACTCCTCTATTTAATTTCCTTTAATTAATTGAATAGACTCCTCTATTCATTTCCAATTTTCCAAAGAGAAATTAATCATATTAATTTATGTTCTCGATTACATGCGTTAGCTCGGAGGACTTAATGGACCTATAGGACTAAGCTCCAATGATCCAGAATTACCTTTGATTAAAACTCCTTTTAATCAATTAATTCTCATTCATTAACTCCTAGATAACTCCACTAAATATCTAGAGTTGCACTCTTAGTACTATAGACATAGTTATGTCCATTGGCTATAATCATTAACTACACTTTGATCCTTCACAAGTTAGTTCGTATCCATGGCTAGGTATTTACACCGTATTAACCTCCATGATACATCTTGTTCCCTAAGCCCAACTGATTCTCCAATGAACAACCTTACATAATCTCCATTATGCGTCTTTAACCTTTTCCTTGATCAGAGGAATATGGGGCCCCGCTGTTCAAGACCGAATCAGTCCATAAGGGAACTACTTATCTATTTTCCTATATGGAAAAGAGTGAATTCCAATTCTTGTGTAATTACGTTCCCAGCTATAAGCAAGATGCAATCCCCAAAGTGGGAGGCATATTGAGCGAACTATACGAGTCACTCTCACCTATGCAAATCAAAGGCTTGTCTCTTGCGAACAGGAGTTCGTAATCCACTCAAGATTAAGATCAATTGTACATGATCAACCGGTTGATAAACGAAGTGTCTTTCTGTAACGGCTTTCCCAGAAGACAATAAATTTATCTTAATCCAGTCTACTACAATCTCTATTGCAGCAACACCCCCACTCACATGTCTCTACATGAGCGATCCAGATGAGATCACTTGTGCCAATTCACAAGTGGGCCGTGTTAGTGGTGTTACCAGAAATAAGGCACCCAACCTTTATTCATGTACCATAGACTATTTGAGTTACACTTAAGTGAATCTTCCCGCATCATATGCTCACTTTAAGTTATCATACGTAACTCTGGATCTTATGATGGATTACATTTATTAAACTAATAATAAATGACAATGTAAATATTACTAATTAATAATTCCTTTATTTATTTATAGTTTAATTGGATTACATAAGATTTAGGGCAGAAACCCCAGCAGTTTTAACAAGAAAAATACCATTTTAATAAATTATTAATATTAAACCATTCTCATGGAATTTTGAATCAAAGCAATCTTATACTGTAACGTCCCGTTATTTTGAGGTAAATATTTATTTATTTATTTTATTTTATTTTATTTATTTATTTAAAGTTAATTTTAGATTTAGTTATTTAGACTTAAATAGTTAATTTCGCTCGGAAACCTTTTTAATCGCTTAATTAGCCTAAATTAGTTTCGGTTGTATCAATAATTATTAATAGGCCAATTAATAATTATTAATCACCATTGGGCTAGTTTAAGTGGTTCGGGTTTCGTTTTAAAAGCTTAATGCAAGAAAAGGACGTAGGCATCATTTCCGGAATTCTTAAATATCTAAAAATCACTATTCACTTCATCTTAAATATCCATTTGACCAAGACAAAAGCCATTTCTCTTCTTCTTCTCCCTCCATGGCCATAGCTTTCATCCACCATGGATGTGATTTTTCTTTTCTTCGTTTCTCATTCATTTCTCGATGGATAGGCTTGATTTCGGTTGCGTTGGATTGCTCGGGATGAGGGCTTTCTATCCCACCTAACCTTTTGGCGTTTCTCGTTCTCTAAGAGAAACCCTAAAAAGTGAGTTATCAAAAAATTTTACATGGTTTTGTTTGTTTTTTATTATAAATGAGTTTTGAAGTTGAAATCATGAATTTCCATCAATGAATTTGACGATTTTGAGCCCGGATTTTCGAAAAACACTATTCACCCGAAAATACCACTTGTTCTCGTATTAGATATGAGTTGCAAATTGTAGTTCAATTGGTGAATTGTAGGTTTGTAATTGTCGCGTGGATTCGACTTCGATTCCTTGGATACTCGACTTAAAACCTAAGGTGAGTTTAAAATGGTTGTGATTACTTTTATGTTTTCAAATTACTTGACGATTATGTTCGATTGAAGTTAAGAGGGTTATTAGACTTTAGAACTTTTCCAAGAATGCATATTATAATTGGGAGTTAAGGAAAGTGCATAAGGAAAGAGTTAGTTAAGTTTGTGAGATGTTATTGGTGGATTAAGTTATATTCTCGAGGAGAATTAGATTCCGGAATTGGAGAAGAGTATTAGATACTCCGATGAATTGAGTGGCCATAAGATAGTTAAAAAGGAATTTGGAGAGAATTCTCGTATTGGGTGACAATGTAGTCACATTGGCTTTCGGGTCATACTATGGTTCATATTGGGTGACAATGTAGTCACATTGGCTTTCGGGTCATACTATGGTTCGTATTGGGTGACAATGTAGTCACATTGGCTTTCGGGTCATACTATGATTCGTATTGGGTGACAATGTAGTCACAATGGCTTTCGGGTCATACTATGGTTTGTATTGGGTGACAATGTAGTCACAATGGCTTTCGGGTCATACTATGGTTCGTATTGGATGACAATGTAGTCACATTGTCTTTCGGGTCATACTATGGTTCGTATATGGTGACAATGTGGTCACAATGGCTTTTAGGTCATATTATGATTGTGTATGTGACAATGTGGTCACAATGGCTTTTAGGTCATATTATGGTTGTGTATGTGACAATGTGGTCACAAATGTGAAATTTACTTTGTTATTTACTTTGTTAATTACTTTGTTATGCACTAGTACTTTATTTTACGAGTTTGAATGATTACTTTCGAAATTTCGATATAGTAGAATGAGATTGATTTTCTTATGCAAAGTACTTGGGAATATCGAATGGGTAGTGCAAGAGTACATTATGATTTATTGGACACATTTTCCGATATGGGATTTGGTCCATAGAAGTGCTTGCATCCATCTTTTTCTCACTAGCATTTTTATGCTAATGTTGCTACACTTAAACATTTCAGGTAATACTCGTGGGAGAGGACGAGGTCGTGGAGGTGGTGTTGCTTGATCTCGAGGGGATGGCTTTTGGGACATTGACTTGCATGTACATTTTGGGAGCATTCTACGAATGCTTGATAAAAATCATGTCATTACTTTTAAACTTGTATTTATGGCTCATGAGAATTCAATAACTGTTGTATATTATTTCGTATTATTTTCTCTGATTTTGGGTATAAAATGGAGTGAAATGTCGTTTGTTTTAAATTCTCTGGATTGAGCCCATGTAAACAGGTTTAGGGAGTTCGTATTTTAAACGGATCCACACCAAATTTTTGTAAAAATAAGTCTTCCGCTGTTTTACTCATGATTTAAATATTTGAGAAAATTCGAGTCTATACATATACTCCCAAATTTTAAGTTTTACAAGGTTCATTTATTAAGTGAAGTTTCAAAAGAAAATCATATTTTTGTCAACCTTAATATTGAATCAAAAGAATTTTAATTCATAAAATTTGGGATCAAAGCATCCTTGTATTCCCAAATTTTAAGTGTTAAGAATTTTTTTATTATTATTTAAAAAAAAAAAGACCGAATATCATTTTTATTAGTTCTTAATATTGAGCTAAACTCATGAATTTTTTAATTAAAAGCAATCTTTTTTTAGCAAAAGTTTTAATTAAAAGCAATCTTGTATTCTCAAAATTTTAAGTTTTTTATTTGATGTTTCGAAAGAAAATTTTATTTTTATCAATCTTAATATTGAACCCAAAATATTCTTAATTCATAAAATTTGGGATCAAAGCATTCTTGTTGTAACAACCCGAGTTTTGGTAAGGGCATTTTGGTCTTTTCTTCAATTTCGATCTAAATAATTTTATTTTGGGTTATTATTAATCGTTGCGTCGATACGAGTCCAACGCCATTGACTACACTCAATTCCGAGTCCCGAGTAAAAAGATATGGCCTAAATACCGTTTACGTCCCTAACTCTGAGCAGATCTCACGGGTTTTGCTCGAGTTTTAGTTGTTTTCCATTGGGTTCTTAGCTATGTGTGATCCGAGACGAACTTTGAGCGAGTTCTTGGAGTTCGGGTAAGTTACTGCCATTTCGTTTCAAAAAAAAAAAAAAAAAAAACGTAGAACAGCGTCTGTGTTCTTGCGTGCTGAAGGTGGAAGATGAGCCGGTCCAACTGGACCGGCTGTTGGACCAGTTCAGCTGGTCTAGACCGGTTCAGGGCTTAATTAGGGCCCAATTGAGCCGGTTTTCTTCTCGTTTCTCCGGTTCTCATAAAATTGACTTTAAATTAATGTCAATAATTAATTCCAATTATTTGGCGTGTTTTCGAGTTTGTTTGCTTGCTCAATTTGCGGATAAGGTAGGTTAATTCCTACTTAAAGTGTTAATTGAAATTTTCTTTGATTGTTTGTTTTGTCTATGATTAATGATATGACTTGGGAGATGATTTATTAGTTGCTAGGAATTATTATGGGATTATTGTGACTTCCGGTTATGATTTAATTATTATTTGTGTTCGGTTATTTGTTTAGTGATAGATAGAGCCTTTAGGTTTTACAACTTGGGTTGAACCTATGCATAATAAATATTAAATTTGTAGAGCGCATACTATGACACGTATCATGAGTGGCTCTATACCCCACTATGATCATATTTTCAAGCACATAGTATGACACGTATCATGAGTGACCCTAAACCCCACTATGATACATATATGCAAATTTAATTAAAACAAAGACTAAAGAAAATGTTGTAGGCTAAGTACCTACTAAATAAATAGGCTAAGTACCTACTAAATAAATAGGCTAAGTACCTATACTTATAAATGAGAAATTGGGGATTTGGACTAGTATCCAATAATTATAACATTTGGTGTGTTTTCAATTTAGCTTACTTGTATAAGTTGAAATTAATCTACTGAGCTAAAAACTCACGGTATTCGAATGCCCTGCAAATTTAAATTTTGGAGGTAACGATAATAATTTTAGAGCTCGAGGCGCATGACGAGGATGGTGCTACATGGAGGCCTTAGGACTTATTCATTATCACTCTTCCATTTTGACTTTCATTATTGGTCATTTTGTAATTATTTGGGACATTTTATTTTACTATTAAGCTCATGCATTTTATTTATTTTATTTAGGATTTATTTCTTTAAATTGGCACCACAATTAAACGTTTTGTTTTATCTTTTAATTGTTATTTAAATAAAAGGCTTCCGCATTTATTGATTTTACTCTGATCTATTTATAAAATTAAGTGAGTTCTTTTATCATTTATTTATTTATTTTCATATTGAGTCGGGTCGTCACACTTGTACTCTAAAATTTTAAGTTTTAAGAATTTTTTTTTTTTTTTTACATCAAGTCAACACAACAACGTTACTAATTTATACATTTTAAGCACTTTTAAAGATACGAGAATTTAAGGCTACTCATTTTCAAACTAAACGAGTATTCTAAAAACAAGGAACTTATATAAGAACATCTTCATTATTAAATCAAGCAAATAGACATTCGGGACAAACCGAAATATAAAGAAAAAAACCTTAGCGAAGTGAGGAAGAAAAAAAATCTCAAGATTGGTTGGCTCCTAACATACTCGTAGCCATTTTCTATTGTTCAAAGTAGTCTCGATTCACTTAAACATTTTTTAGTAAAAACTAGTCTTGGGAATGCATTTAAATCAAAGAGAATGAGTCACGTTAACCTTTTTTTTTGTTTGTTTTAGGTGAATTCTTTAATCGAAGGTGGGAACACGCGATATTAAAAGACTTTTTAAAGCACTTTGATCATTTTCAAACAAAATGAAATATTTTTAAACATATTCGTTAATATTTAAACTCAAAGAGAATCATCCGCCTATATTTTCTTGAAACTAAAACATGTTTTGGGATATTTAAAAATAAAACTATATTTTGAGATTATCAACACAAAAACCTTACTAAATTGGAATAACAAATTAAATATTAAAAATAATTCAAAATATTTAAAAAAGAACTCCCCCCCCCCCCCCCCCCCTTTTCCCTAAAATAGAATTAAAATTTAATACACATTTTCATTTTTATTTTTAAATACTCTTTTAGCTTAACCAATTTTTTATCCATAATTTTTCCTATTTTAGCAAAACTATTTTTACACTCTTCCATTTCTTTTAGATTAACTAAAATTTTATCCATAATTTTTCTTATTTTAGTAAGACCATTTTTACACTCTTCCATTTCTTTTAGTTTAACCAAAATTTTACCCAATTTTTTCTTAATTTAGTAAGACCATTTTTTCATTCTTTTCCACTTTTATCTAATAATTTTTAAAAAACAAAATATTTTCTTAATGCTTTTGAATTAACATAATTATAAAAAGATATGTTCATCTAATACGATTATGATAAAAATTAATTAATTAATTAATTAATTGGTCAATTGGTCAAATTTTATTTTTTGTATTAATAAAAATTTAATTTTTAAATGATACCGGACAAAATTAGGTGTCTACAATAGATATAAATAAAGATAAACTAAATGGACATAACTTATCTATAGTGAGGGGAGTTCGGTTATGAATCTATAGTGGAATAATTCATAGTTAGATAATAAGTAATTAACTGATTATGAGTTAATCACTTAATTGACTAATTATTAAGCCCATAATCTATAGGTCCATCGGGTCCCTATACTAGCCCAAATATCGTAGTCTTGAAATCAAGTAGAAGAAATAGAAATTTTAAGTAAAGTGAATTACTTAAAATAGACAATATTAATTGTTTAAATATTGAGTATATTTAAACGGTATTTAATGTAAATATTATTAATTGTTTAAATAATGAGTTTATTTAAACAAGAAATTAATAATGAAAGATTATAAATTAAACATTATTAATTATTTAAATATTGAGTATATTTAAATGGTAATTAATAATTTGAAATTAATTGACAATTATTAATTGTTTAAATAATTATTTTTATTTGAACGGAAATTAATAATTAAAATTAATTAATTAATAATAAAATATTATCAATAAAATTATGAGAAATTTCATTGGGTAGCAGAATTTTTAGCAATATTTATAAATATAGCATTTTAAAAAAGTATTTGCAAATATAACCGATTTTTAAAAACCCCCCATTCATGTGATCAGAGATATCAGTGATAACTTATAAAATAATCAGTGAGTACTATCAGGTAATCAGTGATTCCTGCACAAAATATCAGGATATCAGTAAATCAGTGATTACAAATCAGTGATTACTTGTGAAGATATCACTGATTACTAGTGGCAATTTTGTAATATTTTAGGTGAGAATTTAAATTTTCTGCTATTTTTGCAAATAGGTTTTTTTACTGCTATTTTTACAAATATTAGACCTATTTTTGCTATTTTCGCAAGAGCCCCTAAAATTATTAATTAAATAATGAGTTTATTTAATGAAAATTAATAATTAAAATTTTTATTATTAATGATTTAAATAATGAAAATTATTTAAATGTAAATTAATAATTAAATATAATTTGATAATATTTAGTCGGGAGAAAATATTAATATTATTAGTTGTTCAAATAAAATATTTTATTTAAATAGTAATTAATAAATAAATTAATTAAGTTGGACTTGTTAATTTAAGAGAGAATTTCAAGCCCAATTGGATTAATGAACCCAATTGAAATTGGCCCAAAATAATTAATTAAATAAATTGGAATTATTTATTAATTATAAATGCAAATTTCGGCCATACATGTTATTTTTGGGAGAGATAATTGTTTTAATTATATCCTAAAATAATTACATATATTTATTTATCCAAGATAAATTAAAAGAAAAGAAAATAATATCTTATTTATCTATGTATTTTAAAAAATACTAAGATAATGGAAAGATAATATCTTTTTCTTTTTTGTATTTATCTCTATGAAATATTTTAATTAGATTATATTTTTCGTAAGCCTATAAATAGGAGGCTTAGGTCATTGATAAAACGCATAATTTAATTCCTAAAAAATTTGGAATTCTCTCTTTCTCCTTCTCCTCCCCTTGGCCGATTTTCCCTTCATGATGTTGGGAAGAAAATATTTTTTCTTCTTCTCAATTTCTTCTAAGATCCCACAATCGAGTTTCGTTTGATCGATCGAGATATAGCGTAGAAGATCCGGTGTTGCTGAGGATTAATGCTGTAAAGAAACCTCCAACTGATTCTCCATATTTTACTCAATGTAAGTAAAGGGTTTTAATTTTTGAAAGTTAAGCATGAATCTACATGTTCTTCATGTTTTTATCACAAATTGCATAATATTAATAGAACCGTAATTAAGTGTTAATTAGTTTACTAAAGAAAATTCCACTAGTTTAGTAAATCATCCTTTCACAATGATATCTGCATCAGCATATCTACTAGGGACTCTTTTGGTTCATCTTTCCCTGTCTCTAACCAGAGAGTAATCAGAAAGATCCTTTTTTTGGCTTTGTGGCACTTCTTCAGTTTGGCCCTCAATTATGTCTTGTAGTGACACTTCTTCTTGAGTCTGCTCCACCTCAAATTGAGTCACGTGTTTCTCTGGTTTTTCTGCTGTGTCATATGTTTGGTCTGTCTGGGACATTGATGGCTGTCGAAACCAGCAAAAATAATATACTCGCTTCCTAAGATTAACTTATAGCAGTGGTAAGCAAGGTCGATTCCACAGGGACTGGAGAATTAACTTATTGTTATTGACTAATTAAAAAGGGGGGTTTGAGTTTTGTAAACTAAGAAAACTAAGAATATTTGTAACATCCCGTTACTTTTAAAGCGAAAATTTTATTTAATTAATTATTTTACTTTAAATAGTTTATTTTTTTATATATATTTTGATTGCTGGGTATATTTTATTTCACTTTAGCTAGTTTAAGAGTAGTTGAGCTATTTCACAATTAGAAACATAAATTAATGAACACGGGACGAATTTCTTTAGGAGGAAGTTTGGAGGGCTCTTTAGTTATTTTTTTTCTTCTCATTTAAATCCCTTCTCTTTCATTTAACAAAGCAAAAAGCAAAACAAAACAAAACAAAAAGGGAGAGAGACCCGTAGCAGCCCCCCCCACCCGCGGCCAAGGAAGAGGAAGAGAGATCCGGAGTTTTCGACTTAGTTTCTCGATCTTTTCAATTGATTCCGGTCCCGTTGGAAAGAGCTCGACAATGACTTCCTTTTCCGACCATCAATCGAGCCAAACCATCCAAGATTCGTGAGTTACGAGGTGAGAAGGAATTTCGTAAAAATGGGTTTTAGTGTTTTTCTGTCATTCCAATCTTTGATCCAAGCTTCTAATCCTTCTCCCATTGTGTTAGTTGCGAATTCTAGCTAAGATAAACCCATGGAACGAGTTTGTTTCCCTTAATCCCGAACCTAAGTTGAACGAAAACCTGATCCCTCGTCTTTGCTTTGAATTGTGACTATTGTAGGTGTTGTTTTCATGGTTTAAATTCTGTTTTGTATTGAGTTTTGGTGAGGGATCTTTGCATGGGAATTTCCAAAGTGTTACCCATTAGAATTGGCCCATCTTAGATTACTTTAAACCAACCCGGATTGATTATAAAACGTTTAAAAGGCCGGTAAATCTTTATGCTAAAATCGGAGCTGTTTTGTAGGATTTGTTGTGGGATATTTAGCGGGCTGTTTTGATCGTTTTTCTTTATTAAAAACTGGATAAACGTTATTTGATAGTTGAATATGGTTGGTTACTTGCTTCACTTGTAGGATTCGGCCCACGAGCAATAGGTAACCCAACCGGCGGGTGGTGGAATTCTACGCACGTAAAAGGTGAGATTAGAACGAATTGTAAATCATATTTTGTTCTCACGTCGCAGCCATTAATGTTAGCTCGAAGTTGAGCGTTACACTCTTTTCTATGTGGTTGGAGGTCGGAACTTCTTGAGAGTTAAAGTTACTAAGGGTATACTAATTATCGGTTTGTGACGAGACTTTGAGAGTGGATACAATCCTCATAAGGATTAGTCCTTCGGGAAAATACGAGGAGTAGGAAGCGGAATTGCTCAAGTGAAGGTTTAGCTAGTTTAGAAAGAGTTGATGGTTGGATGTGAGGTGAAAAGAGGAAGTCGAGGGATTTTCCGAGTTAAAGGATAAGGTTGAGTATTCATTATTGGTTTGTGACATGCCATCAGAAGGAATTCGGTTACGAGACTCGATATTTATAGCGATGGGTTTCGCTACTTAGTGCTACCAAAGGGGCGTAGTACTGACGTTGTGATACGCGGAAACTTGTTACTTATAGCGATGGGCTTCGCTACTTAGTGCTACCAAAGGGGCGTAGTACTGGCGTTGTGATACGCGTGAGAAAGCATGTGATTTGCTTTGTATTTGAGAAGCATGCGATATGCTTAGTAATTTGAGAAAGCATGTGATTTGCTTTGTAATTATGTAAGCTTGTGAATTGTTTAGCATCCGTTTAAGTATGTGATTTACTTTATATCCGAGAAAGTGTGTGAAGTTCTTTAAATCCGTGAAAACGTGCGTTCTCCTATCTACCGAATCTTAACTTAGATACTTAGTGCTTTGTTGCTTAATCGATTGTGTAGTTATCAAGTTTTCACTGAATCCTATCAAAGATGTCGTTTGCACCTAGAACTAAATAAAAGAAAAAACATGTTATGAACATGTTATTGGACACATTTCCGATTGGGACATGAATACTTAATGTTAGTTACTATTCGTTGTTTTCTCACTAGCGTTTCGCTAATGTTGCTACATTACAAATTTTTTTTAGCTATGCCTCGTGGGAACGAACGAGCTTGAGGGCGTGGTGCAACTTGACCCACCGGGATGATATGAGGAAATGGATTAGGCGCCTACTAGTCTTTTAGTCTCTTTTGATTTGTACATATTGGGTCGTGTCTGGTGCTCGGAAGAGCTAGTCTTTTGGTGTATAAACTTGTTTTGGGTGGTTTTGGTTTGTGAAAATACTTAGGTGTTACATGTTTTATAGTTTTCTCTGTTGTGAAACATGTAAACAGGATCGGTTTATTCAAGTTACAAATGGACCCACGCGAATTTTTTTCGTAAAATTATTGTTTTTCCGCTGCGAGTTGTCTCATGTGTTTTAATTGGAGTCGGGTCGTCACGATATTAAAATATAAACATTGATATGAGAGAAATTCCAACTAGAGGTATCATCTCTGCTATGGTTTGTTCGATTCGATCATAGACAAAAACATACATTCAAATTCTTTTCTAGATTGACATGAGTCATTAAAACCTAATTAACAACTTTTATGTTCTTCCTTAATTTGTCGATAGTCAAGATACGATCTAATGACTAATTCCCTAATTGATAGACAACCTTAGAATACGATAATAGGATTTAGCCTTTCAAAAAGCATTAAGAAAAAAAGAACTATCAATCCTAGCCAATAAACACAGTACGACTGATTTATTTACAATAGATCAAGATTTCTCACAATATGAATCAAATAGTTTCCTAAATCAATTCATACCATTCGTCACTTAGATTAGAACGATTCAAACAATTACAGATTCAAATGTTCTAATTGACTAATTATCAAAACAATACCTGGGCAAAGGATCCTATTTGCACAACATCAATTCAATAATAGATAAGCAAAGAGAAATTAACAATAGAAAACAAATTGAAATCTAAATTAAAGAATAGGTCTCACGAATTCAAACAAACCAAACGTCGAATCAATCTCTAGTTAGAAAGATGAAATTAGCTAGACATGGCTTGAAAAACCCTAAGCAAAAGTCTAAAGTCAGAAAAAGAAGAAGAAGCGCTAAAAAAATCTAAACTAAATATATATATATATATATATATATATATGAAAAATCGCACTGCCACTGTGGCGGTGGCGAGATAACAAAAAAATCACGATTTTTGTGAATCCGTTGCTGCGACGGTGGCATGTGGGCGCCGCGGCGCCCACTCTCGGGAATTTTGGCTTGAAAACAGTCTGCAGACTCACCGCCGCGGAGGTGAGCTCCTGGGCGCCGAGGCAGTAGGCCAAATTTTTAACATATGTTGTTTTTCATCTCGTTTCGCCTCGTTTTGCCTCGTATGACTTGGATTCACCTGAAATAGAGAAAACAAGTGAATTTATACTAGAAACTCTATGGAAAAAGTAATAAATGGGGATTTAAACATGAAAGAACAATGATAAAAATCAACATATCAGACATGAAGTGCTCTTCCTCACGAAAAACAACGTCTTTACTGTTTATACATCTCCTTGAAGTTGGATCTCATAGCCTGAATCCCTTTACTCCATATGTGTAGTCTAAAAACATGCATTTTATTGCTCTAGGTTTCAGTTTGCCTTGTTTTGAATGTGCATATGCTACACATCCAAACACCTTCAAATGTTCAAGATTTGGTGGATGACTACTCCATTTTTCTTCAGGGGTTTTAAGTTCAATTGTAATGCTGGGGCTTTTGTTTATAACATGTACAACAGTTGATGCAGCCGCTGCCCAGAATTTTGGATTCAACTTGGCCTGAGAGAGCATACATCTTACCCTATCCATAATTGTCTTATTCATTCGTTCAACAACTCTATTTTACTGTGGAGTATGCCTCACAGTCTTGTGCCTAATGATACCTTCCTGAGAACAGTAATCATTGAAGTCTGAGCCATAAAATTCCATTCCATTGTCAGTTCTCAAGTATTTCACCCTTCTTCCTTGTTGATTTTCTACCATGATCTTCCATTGTTTGAACCTCTCAAATGTCTGATCTTTGTATTTTAGAAAGAATATCCATGTTTTTCTTGAAAAATCATCAATGATTGACAGGAAATACCTTGAGCCACTGATAGATTCTGTCTTATTGAGTCCCCACAAGTCTGCATGTACATAATCTAAAGTCTGTCTTGTGATGTGCTTACCCTTAGAAAAACTCTGCCTTGTTGACCTGCCAAGAATACAATGCTCACAGAATTTGAGCTTTGTGTTTGATTTAATTTGTATCAAACCTTACTTTGATAATTCTTGCAGACCTCTTTCACTGATGTATGTCATTCTGTCATGCCACAAATCAATTTCATCATCAGACTTGTCTTTCTCATTTTCTACCTTGTCTATTGCTGAAGCACACACTGGTGGCGTCACCCCTTTTATCAGGTAGAGGCCATTTACTTTCTCCCCTATAAAGATGATTTTGTTCCCTTTGATTACTTCCAGGAAGCCTCCCTTAACATTATAGGAGCACCCTTGATTATTAAGGGTTCCAAGAGATATCAGATTTCTCCTTAAAGTTGGAACATACCTCACATCTTGAAGCAAAATCATATTTTTCCATTTTACAATTTCATTCTTATGTTTCCAATTCCAGCAACCTCACATGTATGGTTGTCTGCCATGTATACATATCCTCACTTCCATGCTTTGAATGACACAAATCAATAATTGTTTGGTGTCATATGGTAGGTGCACCCTGAGTCCATGACCCAGTCTTCCTTCTTGTCATGCCTCTGTGTTTCTCCTTTACTATCTACTGCTGCAAAAACCTCATGATAGTCAAAACCATCTTCTCCCACATATGCATTAGCTTTGGTTACCTCTTTTTCTTTGCTATTCTCATTCTTGAATCTTTCTGGTCAATTGTTGACGTAAATTATCAATACCCGCAAGTGTACGGAGTCAAGTTTTAATATAGTGATAAAGAACAAAAGGTTTTCGTCCTCTGGAAAAAGTCTACCTGAGTACTAATGTATGATTAACTGAATTTTACCTAGAAATCGTAAAATAATGAGTGTTTAATTAAACTAATAAACTAATAAGAAAAGACAAAACTAAATGTAAAAACAGGTTGAATTAAATCAATGGAAAAAGGTTCTAGAAGAATGATTTCACTACTTTAATTTATGGAAATAATATTCAATTAGTCATGAATAAAAATTTCATATTATATAAGTCAAGAACACTAAAATTCCTAATTACCTCTCCTGAGTGTCAAATCAAGAATCACAATTAATTAAGAAACCAATATCCCTATTCAATTTTAGTAATTAAAAGTGTATGAATCACAAATTCTTTTTAGACTTCTAAATTAAGATTGAGTTTCTCAACTCTAATCTATCTTCAGTTATGTTCCCAATGTCTATCCTAAAACCACCTCTCCCGAGTGTTAGATTTCAGAATTAAAATCAATTGATCTATGACCGATAAATCAAAAGCATTAAGAACATAAGAACATAAATAGAATCTTAAAACTATATTCAAAACTAAAACTAAATACTTAAACCATAAAAATAAAGTAACTACATCAATCCCCTAAGAAAAAGAAAATTATCTATCCATAATAATAGAATTAAGCAAAATAAATAATATAGAAAACATAAAAATACGAAAAACTCTGAAGACTCCTGTCGACTCCCTCGAAATTGCCAAAACACCCAAATATGAACTCCAAAGCTGTTGCCCACCAAGAATTCTTGATAGAATCTTCTTCAGTTCCTTTAAATAAGCTTCAAAAGTCGGAGGCAGACTTCGGGCTTGAGCGACGCCTCATGAATTCCCAAGCGATGGCTCTCTTCAATGTCGCAAGCCTTCATGTAAACGAATGAGCGACGCCTCGCTGAATGTTGAGCGATGACTTGCTAGGCAGATAACGACACGTTAGGCAACTTTCTGGCACTATTCTAATAGGTCAAGCGATGACATGCTTGAGTTGACTTTTTTCCAAATTGATTCATTTTTCCCTTAATAAGCAAATATGTCTCCAAACCTACATAAAAAGAGAAAAACTAATTAAAGTAGCACAAAACTCATCAAAAACTAGGAAAATTAAGGGTAATATTTATGATATAAAACCATGCCAACAAATACCTTCAAACTTAAAAAATTGCAAGTCCTTGAGCAATCAAAACAATTAAGAACTAAGAAAATCTAAGACTACGGCCTCAAGAAGAATTTTCAGACAAACAAGAAAAATATGATGTTAAATGGTGTTTATAAATAAGACTCAAAAGCATACTCCAAACCATAAACAATCCCGAACGTGTGTGTGTGATCGATTTAGCTTATAAAGTCAACCATGAACTAAGAAAATTCTCACAAGTTAAACAAAAGCAATCACCTTAAAATCTCATCAAAATAAAAGACAAGTAGGAAATGATACTCTCACATGGATGCACTCAATACGCTCAAACTGTTTAGGAAAAATTAATACTCTCAAGTCAAAACATAGAAAATCTTTACAAAGAGCTTGCAAATATATCATATCATAACCAACAATTGAGAAATTGAATGCAAGAATCTAGGGGTCTTTACAGGTTGTAATGGGACTTATGTCATGTTTGATGGAAGGAAAATTTAAGCTATGAAATTTATAAATTATTTGAACCCTTAAAAAAAAGTTTCAACTAAAACTACTTCAACCACAACTTATTGACTTTTTCTTTTTCTTTTCTTTTCTTCCTCTCTTTTTTTTTCAAACTTTTTTTTTCAACATTTTTTCTTTCAAACAAATCAACCAACATCAATCAAAATTTATATCACTTGAAATTATGAACACTACTTTGCCTCAAAATGATAAACTTCAACAATGAATAAGTCTTTTCCATAAGAGTTCAAACAATCTCAAATTCAAGATTGAAAGGAAATTAACATGAAGGATAAAGATCATTTAAATGTGGTTAATTTTCAAACAAAGAATTGGCCAAGGCTCAAAGTAGGCTTACTAAAGATAATGATTAAGGTTGGCTCTTTTCGAATCTAAAGATGGTTTCACCTAAATGCCCAAATTATTCCATACAAACAACTCAACAAAAATAGTAGCGATATGTATAACAATGCAAGATCCAGAAAAATCAACTATGTAAGACAATCCCTCAAAAGAAGAAAAATAGAGCATGAAGTAGTGAATTTATTCTTGGGCCCAAAAACCTCATAAGGTAATATGTATCAAATCCTAAATATCTCTCAATTAATTCAGTTCTAAGGACAACTACTCAAGAAATAACAAGTGAGTTCTTAAGTATCAAGTTGACAATGATAAGCATAAATCTAGTGCTCGAAAAGATGCAAGTGAATGTCAATAGAACAGAGCATGCATGGAGTCTCAAAGATAAACAAATTTAACACTAAATTCTCTTCAAGTCTGAAAATACTCAAGAACTCATCATAGGTCATCATTGTCTCAATTTTTTTTTTTTATTTTAGGGGGACTAAAACTAAAACAAAAATACGAAAAGAAAAACAAATAATAAGAAATAAATAAAATAAAAAGACTAAACACCCCCAAACTTAAACTAAACATTGTCTCTAATGTGAAGAAAACAAAAGCAGAGAAACAAAATAAAAGAAAAAAAATAAAAGGAAGGAAGAAATTGCCCTGAAAGTGGAGAAGCACTAAGCATCATTAGGAGGAGAGTCTGACGGTCTAGCAGGAAACGGAAAAGGACCTGATCCGTTGGACTCATTCAAGAATTGAGCCAAAGAATTGTTGAAATTTATCTGATATGAAGTGAAGCGCTTCAAGCGTCGATCTCGTCTAGCTGACTCTAATTCTAATATGTCCATTCTAGATGCCAAAGTTCTTGAACCACAGGAAGGTGTAGAAGGCGGGCCTGGAAGGAGGAATAGATGAAGAGGGATCAGGAGCTGTGTTGTCCCAACACACATAGTCATTGATGATTTTCATAGTGATAATCCCCTTAGGAGCAGCATGCTCCTTCTCTCGAGACCAAGGGACACCTGCTTGCTTATATAAAGCAGTTATAAGAGATGGATGTGCTAAACCCCCAGTTATGGCTGCCCGACTCGTGTGGAGAATTGAGTATCGAATGACCCTACCAACATCGATTGATTTACCCGTGATAATGGAGTAGAGCAGAATAGCTCGATCTTTAATGACAACATCTAAATGAGCTACAGGCATTAGCTTAGAAAAAATAAAATTATGCCAAGCTTTTCCATAACGGTCAAGCCCAAAAGATTTAAAATGTTTCCCAGCTGTGCCTATAAGTTCCCATTCGGCATTGGGCTCACAAAGGGTCTTGATGACCTCATCTAGATCTAACTCCTCATCTATGTATGTATTATACTCATCATCATCAATGCTAGGAAGGTGATAGAAATGGTTGATAGTACAATAGTAAAAAAACACCCTTACCCCCCTCTCACAAACACCGAGTTGAAGGGATGATTTACTAAATTAGCGGAAATTTATTTAGTAAAATTATTAACATTTAATAACGGATCTATTAACATCATGCAAATTGTGATATGAACACCAAGAACATGTAGATTCATGCTAAATTTTCAAAAAATTAAAACCGGTTTACTTACATTGAGTAATTAATGGAGAATTGGTTGGAGGTTTCTTTACAGCATCAAATCCTAAGCAACAACGGATCTTCTACGCTATATCCCGATCGATCAAACGAAACCCGATTGTGGGATCGAACTAAAGAAGAAATTGGGAAGAAGAAAAAAAGTATTTTCTTTCCAATGATAATGGGAAAATCGGCCAACAAGGGGGGAGAGCATGAAGAGAGAATTCTGAATTTCTAAGGAATTGAATTGTGTGATTTATGAATAACCCAAGCCTCCTATTTATAGGCTTATGGAAAATATAATCTAATTAAAATATTCCATAGAGATAAATACAAAAGGAAAAGGATATTATCTTTCCATTATCTTGTATTTTCGAAAATACATAGATAAATAAGATATTATTTTTCTTTTCTTTTAATTTATCTTGGATAAATAAATCTATGTAATTATTTTTGGATATAATTCAAGCAATTATCTCTCCAAAAAATACATGATGGCTGAAAATTACATGTGTAATTAATAAATAATTCTAATTTATTTAATTAATTAATTTGGGCCAATTTCAATTGGGTTCATTAATCCAATTGGGCTTGAAACTCTCTCTTAAATTAATAAGTCCAACTTAATTAATTAATTTATTAATTACCATTTAAATAAAATATTTTATTTAAACAATTAATAGTATTAATATTTTCTCCCGACTAAATATTATCAAAATTACATTTAATTATTAATTTCCATTTAAATAATTTTCATTATTTAAATAATTAATAATAAATATTTTAATTATTAATTTCCATTAAATAAACTCATTATTTAATTAATAATTTTATTGATAATATTTTATTATTAATTAATTAATTTTAATTATTAATTATTAATTTTCGTTCAAATTAATTATTTGAACAATTAATAACTGTTAATTAAGTTCAAATTACTAATTACCATTTAATATACTCAATATTTAAATAATTAATAATGTCTAATTAATAATATTTCATTATTAATTTCCTGTTTAAATAAACTCATTATTTAAACAATTAATAATCTTTATATCAATTACCGTTTAAATATACTTAATATTTAAACAATTAATGTTGCCTATTTAAGTAATTCACTTTACTTAAATTTTCATTTCTTCTACTTGATTTCGCAACTATGATATTTGGGCTAGCATAGGGACCCGATGGACCTATAGATGCTTAATAATTAGTCAATTAAGTGATTAACACATAATCAGTTAATTACTTATTATTTAACTATGAATAATTCCACTATAAATTCATAGCTGAACTCCCCTCACTATAGATGAGTTATTGTCCATTTAGTTTATCTTTATTTATATCTTTGATATTATCCTTCACGTGGAACCCTCATAATTACAGTCGGGTGAATTTACCGTTTTGCCCCTGTAATTACCGCTTTATCCTTGTGTTCTCGCTGATTCTCCAATGAACTTTATCTTTAGTCGAACTAGAGATAAGATACTTTTGTGATCAATAGAAGTCGTGATGTCACTTGTTGATGTCTCCAATCAGTACATCAAGGGAGTTTCCTAAAGTTCCTAAAATGTTTAAGTATCGCACTGATACCGTTAATTTATAGGAAAGTTATGAATTCCATCTCGTGAAAATGAGTTATCATCTACTTACCTAGTCATGTTCCCAAAACAGGAGTGTATTGAGCGTTCTTACAGATCGCTCTCAACCATGTGAATCAAAAAACATAACTCCACAAATAGGAGTCCGCATTTCACTCAGGATTGAGATCTATCACGGTTGATAAACTTGGTTTGATATTCAATCATTTCTCGTAAACGGTACTAATGAAAAATTTGATCGAACATCGTGGTCCTGTCTTATACAATCAACATTGCATATGATACTTCCATTTCATGTCTCCCACATGAATGATCAGGATTCGATCATTTGTCTATAAACAAAATATGAAGCTATCAACAGTGTTACCAGGATGGATAAGGTTCCTAAACGTTATCCGTTTACTGTAGACACTTTTAAGTTACTCATCTCGACTTTAATCCTCTTGTATGACTCATATACTAAGTCGTGATTTCATAAGAGTAACTTAGGGTTTACTATTTGAATGTTTGATATTAATATATTTCCATATATTTCTAATATCGTCAATTGAATCAATCTAGATAATATAAAGAACTTATGTTTATTTATTTAATTTATTCTAAATAAATTATTATAATTAAATAATTACAAGTTCTAGGACACCAATCCTAACACTAGTTTCATCTAAATTAGCATAAAACTCACGCACTAAGGGTGTTATGGTGGCCTCGGGTTGTTTAACAAACTCTTCCCAACCCCGATTAACTATAGTCGAATAAATAGCCTGATGTCTACCGGGACATAATTGAATTCCCCTCTCTTGAATAAGACTTTTATTGTGGAACGTCTTATAAAAACGTTTGGAGGCTTGAAAATTAACAAACATTTTATCATCAAATTCTCCCGAAGAGGTGGAAGTGGAAGCTTTTCTTCTTTTGGACATGATGAGAAAATTTAAACTATGCTAAACAGCCCAAGAAGACAGAATTCGAATAAAGTCTAACACTCCTAACCCAAACCCCAACCTAACAAAAAATTTTTTTTTGACAACTTCTAAACAAATTTGCAACAAAAACCGCACACTAATGAGATTTATCTATCTCCAAATCAGATTCAATAAGATGCACAAAAAAGGTAGAGAAACTTACACTTGAAGTATAGATGGAGGAAAATAGGATTTACCCATAAAAGTAGCCCTAAAATGCTGAATGTTTTCAATTTTTTGAGTAAAATCAATGGTATCTAGCTTCCTTGCTCCTGAAAAATGAAAAGAGATAAAAAAAAATTGAGTTAGGGGGAAGTAATTTGGGGTTGCAATAGAGGTAGGGTTTGAAATTTTGAGAGAAAACGAAAGAAAAAACGAGTTGGGGCTGCTGCTATCGAAGGGGAACATATATGTGTTCTGTTTTTTTCGTTCAAGTGAGGCGTCGCACATGTAATAGCGATGGCTCGCTTGAACACTTTTTTTTTTGTTTCTTCTAAAAATTCGACGTAGCGAGGCGTCTCTGGGATGATAGCGAAGCGTCGCTTGGGCCTTTGCATTTCTAACGTTTCATTTTCAGCGAGTTGATTATAAAGACATCGATCAGATTATAAAATTGATTGATTTTGAATAGAGGGATGACAACAGAGCGAGTCGACGATGCACTCTCGGCTCTCGCCATATATATATATATATATATATATATATATATATATATATATAACTACTAAAAAAATAGTTAAATATTATTTTATATAATAAAAAAAGAAATTTTCATTGGGTAACACAGTTTGATACAATATTTGTAAAAATAACAACTCTCAAAAGTATTTGTAAATATAGCAAGTTTTACTTGTTAATCAATGATTAACGTGTGTAGATCAGTGATAAAATTAATGTAAAAATATGTAATTAAGTATTTATCACTGATTCACTCGATTAAATTTTTTGATATTCACAAGTATTTTTTAGAGTTGCTATTTTTACAAATATTTTTAAAAAGATAGCCAGATTTGCAAAAAAATTGATGAAATATTTGTAAAAATAGCAACGCTAAAAAGTATTTGCAAATATAATAATTTGTACTTATTAATCAATTATTAACACTAATTAATGTCAATACCAGTGAATAAACTTAGTGTAAAAATATGTAATTCAATGTTTATCATTGATTAACTCGAATAAAATTTACTATACACACAAATATTTTTTAGAGCTGCTATTATTAAAAAATTTAAAAAATATGCTAGATTTGTAAATGCCCCTAAAAAGTATTATTTTTGTGCATCATATTGATAATTTAATTAAAAGGTTTTTTTAAAAACTGACATTTTTTAATAATAAAAGTTTTCAAAATTTTCAAATATAGCACTTTCATTAATTTAATGAAACAATTCACTAAATTTACTTTAAAATGTTAATTTAAATTTTTTTAAACATTTTGCTACTTTTTAAACTAGCAAAAGTTCTGAAGCTTTTCAAAAAGGACATTTTTTTTCCATTAACTAAAGAATAGTTTTATTAAATTAATGAAAAAGTTCATTTTCATTTAATTTTTCTTTTGTATTATTTAATGATCAATATTAATATTTTATTTTATGTTTCTAATTGGTATATGTTAAATTAAAAATCAATAATCTTTTTTTAAATGTTTAATTTTTATGACTTTGAAACTTTTATTATTTTCGAGATTTGCAATTCAAAAAATGTCACACATTTAAAAAAATACCTTCTTAAAAAAATGCCTTAGTACATGCTCATGTAAACGCAATACTGAATTTAGGACATCTGCATTAAAATAATTACTAACAGTTTCATCCGATCTTACAAAATGCCGGCTTAATACTCTATTTTTCACATCATGTGCTATGATATGGAAGAAAGCGGCTACCATTTCTTCTACATCAATTAGGTTGCTTCCACTTAACTTTCCTATAGTCTTTAGCATGTGGCATAATATAGTGAATGTCCTCCTATTCATGGCGTGTATTGTCAAAGCATGTCAAATCACTCTCATGAATTAATCTAAAGATATTAAGTTGCCTAATTCGAGACCTATTTAATGCACTGTCACCCTCTTACGTTTATATGAATATATCTCTGATATATAACAATAGTTAACAAATAAAAAATTCAACATATTCAATTGATTGAATATCTCTAAATAGCAAAGTCACAAAGTCACAATATCTTCACTTGCTTCTATAGAAAGAAGATCCATATATGCATGAAATATAATTAACATATAAATATAATTAATTAAAAATAATAACTATGTTGAATATATAATTAATTAAAATTTGTATATAATTATAGTAAAAAAAAAATCTAGTTAAATCTTGCAGGTGGGTTATGAGTACAATACCTTTCCCACCAACACTATAAAAAACCCAAAAGTAAGGGCAACCAATTATGTTTGCTTTATATGCTCACTGACAAGAAAACTACAATGAATTATTGAAGAAAAGCCAAAATTAAGGAGCAACTTTTGAAAATTTCAATCAATAAAGGAGAAGTGCAAAATAAAAAAATTGATACTATGATAATGAAGGAAAAAAGAAGAATAAGTAAATAACAAATGAAAAGTCACCTTTAGATATGTAAAAACTGAAAATTGCTATATTTATACATATTTTTTTAGAGTTGTTATTTTTATAAACATTGTATTAAAATCTCTTACCCAATGATTTTTTTTTCTTCAAAATATAAGATATAATAGTGTTACAATTAGTATTTTAATTTTAATTTATATATCTATAAATAAGAAATAATTTTATTTATTTTTAATATAATTAAAGAAATGGTTTTATTAAAACAAAGAAGAGGTTTTTATATTGAATTATAGGAACTTAAAAATCTAGGCGTTTTATTACGGTTACCACTAACAAAATTAATTAAATGTATTTTTAATATTTAAAAAGTTTCAAATGAAATTTTAAATGTTGATTAAAAAAAGTAAAAGATACCTATCTAATATCTAATATATTAAATGTAATTATGAATGATTATTATATATTAATGAGTATTACTTAAGAGTCAATAAGAGAGCCCGAGGGTAAAAATATCTAAAAATGTTTCTAAAAGTTCCCATCATTTATATATTAGAGATAGATGTAAAGATTTCTTGTATAAACAAAAAAAATAGTAGACAACTCTTTTACAGAAAATGAGAGAACTCTTATTGGTCCCTAGACAACTCTTTCAATCCAAGGTTTAGTTTAAATATTTCATAAATTAAACTCCCATCTTCATCTTGCTATCATTGAAGACTGTTTGGTGAGAAAATGAGAGAAAAATGGAGAGTTTATCTAAGGGAACTCAAGAAGGTAGCCAAAATAGCAGCCCCAATGATCACTGCTGTAGTTTTGGAATATCTATTACAATTTGCAACAGTAATAATGGTTGGTCATCTTGGTGATGAGCTCTTGCTTTCTGGAGTCTCCATCGCCACTTCCTTCATTCGTGTTACCGGAATTAGTGTCCTCGTAATCATCTATTCCCTCCTTCAAATTATCGTTCAATACGAAAAATTAATCTCAAGTATCAGTTTGACAACATTTTAAGACTATTTTTCATTCGTGTTAGTGATATTTGATGTCATCTTAGCATTAGCTCAACTGGTTAGGCACCGGTACTACTTTTTTTTAATATTGGATGCTCGAGTCTCCCATCCCCGATGTGATATAATATGATTTGAATGTTTTGATTTCTTTTTTGGTTTGAAAGCAGTTGGGGATGGCTGGTGCATTGGAAACTCTATGTGGCCAGGCTTATGGAGCTGAGCAATATCAAAAGCTTGGAATTTACATTTACACTTCAATCATTTCTCTTCTTTCGGTTTGTTTTCCGATTTCTATCTTATGGATCTTCACAGACAAATTACTAATATCAATTGGTCAAGACCCTTCAATTTCGTTAGTGGCAAGAAAATACTCTGTTTTAATGATTCCACATCTCTTTGCTTATGCAATTCTTCAGTGTCTCATGCGATTTCTCCTATCTCAGAGTTTAATCCTTCCTTTGCTCTTTTCTTCTTTTGCAACTTTATGCTTCCATATACCTATTTGTTGGCTTCTTGTGTTTCAATTCAAACTCAAAGTTGTGGGAGCTGGATTGTCTCTTGGCATATCCTATTGGCTTAATGTCATCTTCCTCGGATCCTACTTCTTCTTCTCCTCATCTTGTAAGAAGACTCGAGCCCCGTTCTCGAAGGAAGCCATCTTGAGCATCCCCGAGTTCTTCCGATTCGCCGTTCCTTCCGCCATGATGGTTTGGTAAAAAAAAAAACACATATTTTTTCAACACCTCTGTTTGCAGATTTTGGAGTACTAATTCATTGGAGAATGTCTATTTTTCTTCTGTAGTCTTGGATGGTGGTCATATGAGACCATTATATTGCTTTCTGGGCTTCTACCAAATCCAAAGCTGGAGACTTCAGTTCTTTCTATATGGTAACTTGGGCCTTACTTTAGTATTCACTTTTCACTTCAATTTCATTAAATAATTCTAACTTTTGGATTGATTTTTGGGCAGCTTCTCAATCACTTATTTGCATTTTTTCATACCCTTTGGGTTAGGGGCGGCTGCGAGGTCAGTTTTTCCCCATTTGTATCAATTATTTATAAAAGAGGGTGTCTTCTACTTCTTATAATCATATATCCATCTCAAAATCAATTGGTAATGAGAGAATTGACCCTTAGAATTTAAAAATACTGTTAGGTCCTTCATCTTTCCGATGTGGGATTCTTAACATGCCCTCTCAAGATGGTGCCTCTTTTCTGCTCATCAATCTTGGACCGGATACTCGTTCGAGATTTGTTGGGCTCTGCTACCAACATGAATATGTTAAATCACTCACTATACCAAAAGCTTAAGCAGATGGGTAATAGTAAATTTTATCATATATCTCAACACTATTAGGGATGGAAAAAGTATACAAGTTACAATTGGATAATTTTTGCTTTCGATCAGAAAAGTTTGTTGATTTTGTAAACCTACAAAACCCAAAGTTCAATTTGATTTGTACATATTGATTGCAAATAAATCCTAACATTTATTAGATTTGAGAATTAGCACGATTTTATAAGAAGAAAATAATATCTCCATTGACATGAGTTTTCAAAAGCAAAATATTGTGGGCTTAAAATCAAAGTGAACAAAATCAAACCAGTGTGGAAGACCCATTGTTCCTAAGAAGTGGTATCATAGCCGTACCCTAAACATAACTATGTCGATGAAGTCCTCAAACGGTGAACAAAGTGGTCAGGCTTCGATGGTGAAAGAGTAACATCTTCATTGATATAACGACTTTTCGGGTAGAACCAATCCTATTCTATTAAACTTATAGATTCGAGGAATAAATGTGATAGATTTTTACAAAATGACTTGTTGAATCAAGTTATAAATCAAACACATATAACATAATCATGTCCTTCCAGATTTTTTCAATAAAAGATTTATGATTAAATGGATTAATTTGTTAATTGTGGTGATGAACAGCACAAGGGTATCAAATGAATTGGGAGCTGGGAATCCAGAGGCAGCAAAAATGGCAGTGAAGGTAGCATTAGCTCTTGGGGCTTTAGAATCAGTAACTATAAGCTTAGTTCTGTTTGGATGTCACAATATATTGGGATATGCATTTAGCGATCAAAAGGAAATTGTGGTTTATATTGCTCAAATGTGGCCTTTCATTTGCCTTTCTATCATTATAAATAGTTTCCATCCAATCTTTTCAGGTTAGTAGCTAATACCTTTTTTTTCTTTTGTGTTCATCAATTTTTTTGTGGTAAATTATACAAAATATAGTTTCAATTCTACCCCCCAACCTTTAATTTTGTTTCAAAAATATCCCTTATTGAAGAAATCACTCTTGAAAAAATAAAATTCGTGTGCAGTTTCGATTAAGTTTAACAAAAGTTAGATTGAGGGTACGTATTTTTGCAAGTGTATTATTGTAATAAAAGATAATTTTCCAAAGAAAATATATTTTGAAGAGCAGTTTTTCCAAGAAAGCGTATTTTTTTAAGCAAATTAAAAAAGAGGTAAAAATTAAAACTTTTAGGAGCAAAATTGAAGCCAATTCCACAGTTAATGGGTATTTTGTATAATTTAACATATATTTTTCTAATTCAAAAAGATTATTTTTATACCGCTAATCTATCAAAATTGAGATAAAATATTTTTTTAAAAAAAGGTAGATTATTATTATTAGCATAGTCAATAAGTATTGAGATTAATCACTTTTTTTTTCTTTCAAAAAATACTATATTTATAATAATTTTATAAAAATTAGTATTTCAAAATATTTTAGAATATGTAAATGTGCACTGAATTTTCATCCTTTTTCAGGGGTTGCAAGAGGATGTGGGTGGCAACGTTTAGGAGCATACGTGAATTTGGGATCATATTTTATAGTTGGAATTCCAGTGGGGGCTGTTTTGTCTTTTGTTCTTCATTTTAAAATCAAAGGACTTATAACTGGATTAATTTCTGGAGCTATTCTTCAAAATTTTCTTTTTGGTTTCATTACCTTTTCTACCAATTGGCGTAAACAGGTAATCTCTCTCTCTCCCTCTCATTCATTTTTAGATCACTTTGATATTTTTTATTTTGAACAATTTTATAAACGACTCTTGAATTATACAATAACAATTACAACTTTGAATTTTCAATTTGAATAAGTGTCCCCTAAATTTTGTAAAGAATTAAAAAAAATATCCATTTAAATTTATCAAGTTACCTCTTTGAATCGATAATTTACTAATTATTATTATGGAACCTGATGTGGGCTTTATTATCTAGTTTCTCTTTTTTTTGTTTGTTGAACTATATTTCTCGGCCTATATGCTTTGGGCTTTTCTTTTATTCTCTTGAACTTGTAGGGCTGTTATCCTTAAATTAGTTGCCCTATATATTCACTGTTTAGGGCATTTTTCAAGACACTTTTTGAATTTGAAATTACATGAAATTGAGAGCCATTGTCGGCTACTCTTGGGTTTTCATCCAAACCTACTATTTGCTTTTCTTTTTGCTTGTTGAGCACGCCAATTGGTATAAGAGCTCCAAGAACTTGGGAGTAAAAGAAAATGGATGTTGGTGTTGAGCATGAAAACCGACGAGGAGCTAAAGGAGAAGATGAACTCCCAGCACTATGGGTGGATTTTGCTAACCTAGGACAACAAATGGAGGACCTCTTTGAGCGATTCACCCAAGAAATCCAAGGAAGTTTGGCCAAAATTAACAGGTTGCTCGCTAATCCGAGGTAAAATCCAATTTATGAACATAATGGATTTGCACGAGCACCAGCTGCTGATAGAAGAGGAGGACGTCGTGGGGGACAAAGAGGCAGGCATAAAAACCAAATTCAAGCACGTAACAGTTCTTCGGTGAATAGTGAGAAAGGGAGCTTTGCAGAGGAAGAATTGGTTGAAGAAATCCTGCTTCGTAGGGCAAGACAGTGGAGAGGAGATCCTCAAAGGTTTCCCTACCAAGTTAGAGAACCCCTGACTATCGGATTAAGGTTGATGTACCATACTTTGATGGAAACTTTGGAATAGAAGAGTTTCTTCAATGGCTGAGAACGGTGGAACATTTCTTCGAATACATGAATGTCCCTAAAGAAACGAGGGTCATGTTAGTGGCTTTTAAATTGAAAGACGGTGCTGCAGCTTGGTGGGATCAGCTTGTTAATGCTCATTAGAGAGATGGTAAGGCGAAGGTCCGTTCTTGGCCAAAAATGCATAAATGCTTGAAACAGATATTTTTGCCCGAAGACCATGATCAGGTTTTGTATAATCAATATCACCAATGTCACCAAAAGGATACAACGGTGAGGGATGAAACGAATGAATTTTATTGACTTAATGCTAGGACAGATCTGAATGAATCGAAGAGAATACAAGTAGCTCGTTATGTGGGAGGTCTCAAAACCACGATTCAAGAGAAATTGGCTTTAAAATCTATTAAGACGTTGTCTAAGGCCGTTACTCTGGCGCAAAAGGTGGAGGAGTTTAAGCCTAAAAACACGGCCAGAGCCTATCAACCTAGAAAATCCTTCACTGATCATTTTTTTGAGAAAGGAAATAATCACATCTGTCCAATCACTACCCCTACAATAACTACCCCTGCACTTAACCCTGGAGAGACCTCAAAGGCCCATTTCAAATCCAGCCCACAGAAGTCTACCAACCCTTATGCGAAACCAGGCCCAGCTCGCTGCAATCAGTGCAATGAACCAGAACATAAATCTAATGAATGCCCTTTGAGAAAAGTAGTAGCTATCGCTGAAAATATGGAGGCTCTCTCTGACCAAGATTCCAGTGTAGAAACCCCAGATCCAGATGATGTGGAAGAAGTATGTGGAGATGAGGGGGAACAAATTGCTTGTGTGGTTCAACGGGTCTTGATAACTCCCAAACAGCCCCAAATTACCCAACGAAGCCAAATTTTTCGCACTCGGTGTACCATTCAGGAGAAAGTATGTGATGTCATTATTGACAATGAGAGTACAGAAAACATCGTGTCTAAGAGTTTGATCCGTAGCCTTAAATTACGAACTGAGAAACACCATAATCCCTATTGTCTAGGGTGGATTAAGAAAGGTGGAGAACACCGCGTGAGTGAGGTGTGCGTCATTGCCCTTTCTACTGGGAAATTCTATAAAGACACTATGAAATGCGACGTTGTGGATATGGATGCTTGTCACATTTTGTTGGGACGACCATGGCAATATGACAGATCTGTTCAATACAATGGAAGGGATAACAACTACAAATTCCAATGGGGATCCAAGACCATTGTCCTGGTGCCTACACATGAACCCTTCTTTTCCCTTAAAAACCCACCGGTCACAAAGCCTTTATTAGTTTCAATTCCTGGTTGCCTCACATCTTACCAATTAAACACCATAAACACACCAGTCCTTGTTCTATTTTCCTCCCCAAACACTGGTCTCACACCCCTACATTTTGAAGTAAACACTATCCTTACTGAATTCCAGAATATTGCTCCAACTGATTTACCTTTAAGCCTTCCTCCTATGCGCGATACATAACATTGTATTGACCTCCTCCCTGGTGCTAGCCTTCCTAATCTTCCTCATTATCGTATGAGCCCAAAAGAACATGAAATTCTTCAAAAGAAGGTAGATGATCTCTTGGAGAAATATCTTATTCAAGCTAGTATAAGCCTTTGTGCTGTCCCTGCTCTCCTTGTGCATAAAAAGGATGGATCATGGCTTATATGTATGGATAGTCGTGCAATTAACAAAATCACAGTTAAGTACAAATTTCCAATTCCCTGTTTTGAAGACTTACTCGATCTGTTGGGGGGGCAAAAAAAATTTCTCGCTTAGATTTGCGAAGTGGATATCACTAAATTCGCTTTCGTCTGGGAGATAAGTGGAAAACAGCTTTCACGACTAAGGAAGGCTTATTTGTATGGAAGGTTATGCCCTTTGGCCTTAGCAACGCTCCCAGTATGAGTTTATGCGTCTGATGCATCATGTTTTGAAACCTTTGATGGGGAAATATGTCGTTGTGTACTTTGACTACATTTCGGTACATAGCAAGACGTGGGACGACCACATGATCCATCTTCGCGAAGTCTTTGCAACTCTTCGAGCTCACAAATTGTATTTGAATAGTGGAAAGTGTGCTTTTTGCACGGATCGTTTAACCTTTTTGGGTTTCATCATTGACAAAAATGAAATTGAAGTAGATCCTGCAAAAGTGGAAGCCATTAACGACTGGCCAACACCCACAAACTCCACCGAATTGTAGTTTTCACGGCCTCACCCAATTTTACAAACGTTTTATCAGGAACTTCCGTAGTATTGCAGGTCCATTGACAAATTGCTTGAAGAAAGGTCCTTTTATTTGAGGCCCAGAACAGGATGCTGGTTTCCTTCTTATCAAGGACAAACTCACCTCTGCACCCTTGCTCAAGTTGCCAGATTTTGAAAAAGTCTTCGAGGTTGAAACAGACGCTTCAACGGCTGGTATGGGGGCCAGCCCATTGAGTTATTTAGTGAGAAATTAAGTGAAGTTAAACAACGGTGGACCACGTATGAAAAAGAGTTATTTGCAATCATTTGGACGCTTCAACATTGGGAATGCTATCCCATTCAAAAGGAGTTTGTCATTCATTACGATCACCATTCCCTCAAGTTTGTCAACCACCAAAAAAGCTTAAAACGGATGTATGGGCACTGGCTAATGTTTCTGCAAAAGTTTCAATTTATCTTCAAGCATAAACCAGGCAAACAGAATGTTGTTGTGGATACATTAAGTCGAAAAGCTTGCTTGTTAATTACACTTCAAATAGAGGTCGTGGGTTTGGATTGCTTGAAAGATATTTACATAACTAATCCAGATTTCATGGAAATTTGGGATAATTACCTCAACAATGTGCGATCCGATGATTTTCACATCCACCTGGGATGTCCTTTTAAAGGAAACTCCCTTTACATTCTAAATACATCCCTGGGGGCTCAATTGATTTATGAAGTTCATGGTGGTGGACTAGCTGCCCATACTGGAAGACATAAAACCATTCTTTTACTGATAGACCACTTTTTCTGGCCCCAGCTTCGCCGTAATGTTGTGAAATATGTCAAACATTGTGAAATTTGTCAGACATCAAAAGGCACAACTCAAAACACTGGTCTTTACACCCCTTTACCAATACCAGAAAATATTTGGGAAGACCTCTCTATGGACTTTGTACTGGGATTGCCCAAAACTCAGCGAGGGGTTGACTCCGAGTTTGTTGTTGTTGATCGTTTCTAAAAAATGGCACATTTTCTTCCATGCAAGAAAACCTTTGATGCAAGTGGTATGGCCAAATTTTTCTTCAAGGAAATTGTTCGCCTCCATGGCAATCCAAAATCAATTGTATCAGACATAGACGTTAAATTTATGAGCCACTTCTGGAGAGTTTTGTCGGGGCGTTTCAACACTACACTCAAATTTAGCAGTGCATACCATCCACAAACTGATGGTCAAACAGAAGTTGTTAACCAAAATTTAGGCAACATGATTAGAAGCATTACTGGTGACAAACCTCTGCAATGGGATATCGCTCTCGCTCAGGCTGAATTTGCATTCAATTAGATGACTAACAGATCCACCGGGAAATGCCATTTTCCTATTGTCTACAGTAAACTTCCTAATCAATCTGTTGATCTGTTTAACATTTCTAAACCAGTGAACAGGAAAGCTGAGACAATGGCAGAGACAATTGCGGACTTGAATGCCAAAATCAAAACAAAATTGGAGAACTCAAATGCTGATTACAAAAGGAAAGTTGATGCCCATCGCCGGACGAAGCAATTTGAGATAGGTGACCTCGTTATGGCCCATTTGCAGCATGAACGTTTTTCCACTGGTACGTATTCAAAACTCAAGGCACGCAAGATTGGCCATTTTCAAATTCTGAGCAAAGCTGAGTCTAATGCTTACATCCTCGACCTTCCCTCGAAGCTCTACATCTCTGCAACTTTCAATCTGTCTGACCTCCATGACTATCATCCCTCTGATGACGCCCCTGTTATCTTAGAAGAACTTGGGGATGAGTTCTAACTGGATGAGGAAGAATCTGATGTGGGCTTTATTATCCAGTTTTCTTTCTTTGTTTCCTAAACTATATTTCTGGGCCTATATGTTTTGGGCTTTTCTTTTATTCTCTTGAACTTGTAGGGTTGTTGTCCTTAAATTAGTTGCCCTATATATTCATTGTTTAGGGCATTTTTCAAGACACTTTTTGAATCTGAAATTACATGAAATTGAGAGCTATTGTCGGCTACTCTTGGGTTTTCATCCAAACCTACTATTTGCTTCTCTTTTTGCTTGTTGAGCACGCCAGAACCTCTTTGAGGAAGTTAGTGCCGTTTCGGCAACCTAGCTTCCAAATTTATGTTTCTTGTTTCTCTTTCTCGATTTGTAAGAAATATAGTTGTTAACTCTTATTGTTTTTTGTTTCTCCTTATTTAAAAAACTCTTCCTAAAATTGTGTATAAATTTTAGAACCAATAAGTTATAGTTTCCAAAATTTTCAACACATTAATGAATTAGTACATTGTCACCTTTTGACTTATAAAATATATTTTAATTATCCAAAAATTATATTTATATAATATTTTTATATATTTCATTTAAAGTTGTATATTTTAAACATATTTTTATTTTATTTTAAATGAAAAACAGAAACAATAAATAGTAACCAAACACATGTTTTTTTTCTTCTAGAAATAAAAAAATATGAAACGGTTACCCAAATACAAAAGTAAAAAACAAGAAAAGTTAACAAATGGGCGTGAGTGGGAGTGTTTTAATGGGCATAAGTTAAATTGAAGTCATAGTACAGTGTTGGAAATCCAATGGGATCTGTTTTTGGGCTTTTGTTATTCTTTGAGAATAAAAAATCCTTTGAAGTCATAAACATTTAATCTCACTTTCCTTCTGTTAGTTAGTTAGTTAATTTTTTTTGGGTACTTAATTACTCATGATTCCCTTTAAATTTAAAAAGATTACAATTTTTAAAAGGGAAATTACTAAAAAATACACCAACCCAATGATAGGATATTTTCTTTTAATTCATCACTATCAATTTAAGTTCCTTGTTAATAGTGGTTATTGTATTTACATGGACCTTGCAGGCAATACAAGCAAGGGAAAGAATACTTGAGGGAAATAACTGAGATCACATAGTGATACATTCATACAAAACTTCGATCCCGATCGCACGCAGTGGAGATGTAGATATTCAAATAAAAATTCATTCCACAAAATAATTTGATAGAATATGCATAACCATCCTAATGATAAAATGTTGAAATATAAAAAGTAATCATTATCGCAAGGCGTAGAGAGGGAGGTTATAAGCCTCTATGCTATAAAATGGATTTTCAACAGAATGAAAAACACATATAGGGTTGAATGGTAACCATATAATACACCTGGATCAAAATGCATACATTGTCTCATATATATTTTTTAAGATGGTGAGAAAAAATATATTTTTGGTCTCAAGAGCAACTATAAATAGAGATACCAATCTTATATATTCTTTTAATGTGTGATCACGTGAGTAGAGTTATGTAGCTTAGGACATGATAAACAGTTTATTAAAATAAAATTTAACTTTGAATACCTTGAACATTCAAATGAGAAAGAGAAATGGTAGATTTTTAGTTATTCCATCTTAATTTTATATCACTTAAGAATTAGTTACAAACTAAAATTGTTTTTGATAAAAAAAAAAAAAAAGACTTCAATCCATAAAATAAACAATTCAAGTAAATTTAAACTTGGACTTTCAGTAAAGTCCTGACTCTTTATTTAAAATAAAACAGGAAAATGTACCACTACAAGAAAAACTAGAAATAGCGACCTAATTTCAGCGACACAATGCATGGGACTCTATTTAGCGACAAAATGTATCTCAAATGGCAAGTTTGACTTTTAGCGACGAACTTCATCTCTATTTAGCGTCTTAAGGAAAGTCCATCGTTAATGTTTTGTCTCAAGATATGGCGCGAAGCTTCCCGCCATAATAGCGACTCATTTTGTCCCTATATTAGCGACGAAATGTGTCTCTAATTTTACATGATTTTTTATTTTAATTTTAGAGACACATTTCGTCGCTAATTAGCATCTTAAGGATGGTTCATCGTTAATGTTTTATCTCAAGATATGGTGCTAAGCTTCATGCTAGAATAGCGACTCATTTTGTCCCTATATTAGCGACGAAATATATCTTTATTTTACATGATTTTTTATTTTAATTTTATAGACACATTTCATCGCTAATTAGCGTCTTAAGGAAATTCCATCGTTATATTATATTTATAAATATAAGAAATATTTATAATTATTCTTTCATTAGAGACACATTTCGTCGCTAAATTCTCAATATTTTCTGGCGTGAGTAATGAGACATCCTTCCGATGCGGAGGCATGGAAACATTTAAATTGTTGTCATCCTGAATGTGCGACAAATTAAAAACGTTAGATTGGGTTTATGTAACGACGAGTTTACCTTTCGGGCTTCGGAAGCTCAATATTCATTGTGGCCAGTTATGTTGATGCCGTATAACTTGCCTCCATCGATGTGCATGAAAGATCCTGTGATTTTCTTAACTGTTTTTGTTATCGTTTCATCTAAATTACTTGGTTTAACTGTTTTCTTTTTATGTCAGGTATTTGTGTAAGCTAAAAAGAACTGTAGGAAACAAGGCTAGAGTGAAAGGATCTTTATGCAATGCATACCAAATACATGAGACGACCACGTTCTGTTCATATTACTTTGAACAACGAATTGAAGAACAATGAAGCGAAATTTTGTTCAAGATTCACTTCCTCTTGCAGTCGATCCAAATGATTTGTCTATTTTTACAGTATTATGCATAACTATTGGAACGCCCGTGCGGAGACCACTGAACGAGGAAGAGTATCACATCGCACAGACGTACGTGTTGTGTAATTGTCCAGAGGTGGAATCATATATTGTAACGTCCCATTATTTTTTTAGGTAGGATTAATTTTATTTTATTTATTAATTTAATTTAAGTTTAATTCCGGTAATTTAGAATTTAGAAGTTTTAATCTTAATTTGGTAATTTTAGATTTCAAGTAACTGTTTGAACTAGGTGCATTAATTATTATTAATAGGCCAATTAATAATAATTAATTACCTTCTAGTCTAGATTAATTGTGTTGATTAATTTCAAGAGTTAATTTATGTTTTAAGAGCTTGGTGTTTATTTTAAAAGCTCAAAGGGAATTTGAGGGCTCTTTAGCAAATAATATGCTACTCATCCAATTGGGGTCATCTTCTTCCTTTCATTTGAAATAAAAAAGGAAACACAAACTCTCTCTCTCTTTTCTCTCCCAAAACCACCACCCATCATACCTCCCCAACGGCCGAAGTTTTCTCATTTCTTCTGTAACGTCCCGTTATTTTGAGGTGAAATTTTTTTTTATTATTATTTTATTTATTTATTTATTGAATTAAAGTGTTAAAGATAATTTTAGAATTTGTTATTTAGAAGTAAATAGTTAATTTCGTTCGGAAACCTTTTTAATTGCTTATTTAGCCTAAACGAGTTTCGATGGAATTAATAATTATTAATAGGCCAATTAATAATTATTAATCATCATTGGGCTAGTTTAAGTGGTTCGGGTTTCGTTTTAAAAGCTTAAGGCAAGAAAAGGACGTAGGCGTCATTTCCGAATTCTTAAATATCTAAACACTATTCATCCTTCTCCTTTATTAAGCCAAAATTAGACAAAAATCATAATTTTCATCTCATTTTTTCTTCCCAAACCCGTAGCTTTGAGAGAAAAAAAGAGGAGAGAAAGAAATTGTCACCCGGCTCGTTTCTCGACCGTTTTCATCGTGCCTTAGCTCGTTGGAAAGCTATCGAGACGTACTTTCTACTCATCCCATCAATCGATCTTTTCCACCATTATCTAAAGGCTTTAAGGTATGTTAAAGTTCAAAACCTAAAGCTTCAAATAGTGTTTTAATGGTGTTTTTGGTTTTAATCTTCAAATTCTTGCTCGGGAACTCGAAGATTTAGATCGAGGGAGTTGTTTTTATGTATATTTAGAAGTTTCCCTAAACGCTAGAATCGGGTTTGAGCCAAAAGCCATTTCTTTGAGTTATTCTCATTTTTATGATGATTAGGGTTTTGAAATTGTTATGTTTTATGATTTTACTAAATTGTTCGGGATTGAACTTTGACCTAAACCCTAAATCATGTTTACCCATTGATATTACCAACCTCCAAAGTACCCGAAACCAAACCGAAATGCCTTTAAAGTGCTTAAAAATCCGGAAAACCAACTTCACCTTGAACTCCCCTAGGGCCGTGGGCTTCTTGGATGAATTCTCGAGCTGTTTTGTCCTTTATTTTAATGACGTGACGATCGTTGTTCGTTTCGGTTAATTAATTTACTTTAGGTGTATTTTAATTATAGGTTTTGTGCATTGTTCGTGATTTTTGGTCAACCGGTGATTCGGAGTTGACTTCGATTATAAGGTGAGTATAAAATGGTTGTGATTACTTTTATGCTTTCAAATTACTTGACGATTTTGTTCGATCGAAGTTAAGAGGATTATTAGATTTTAGAACTTTTCCAAGAATGCTTATTATTTGGGAGTTAAGGAAATTGCATAAGGAAAGAATTAGATAAGCTTGTGAGATATATTTGGTGACAATGTAGTCACTTTGGCTTTCGAGTCATACTAGTCTATATTTGGTGACAATGTAGTCACTTTGGTTTTCGAGTCATACTAGTCTATATTTGGTGACAATGTAGTCACTTTGGCTTTCGAGTCATACTAGTCTATATTTGGTGACAATGTAGTCACTTTGGCTTTCGAGTCATACTAGTCTATATTTGGTGACAATGTAGTCACTTTGGTTTTCGAGTCATACTAGTCTATATTTGGTGACAATGTAGTCACTTTGGCTTTCGAGTCATACTAGTCTATATTTGGTGACAATGTAGTCATATTTGGTGACAATGTAGTCACTTTGGCTTTCGAGTCATACTAGTCTATATTTGGTGACAATGTAGTCACTTTGGCTTTCGAGTCATACTAGTCTATATTTGGTGACAATGTAGTCACTTTGGCTTTCGAGTCATACTAGTCTATATTTGGTGACAATGTAGTCACTTTGGCTTTCGAGTCATACTAGTCCATATTTGGTGACAGTGTAGTCACTTTGGCTTTCGAGTCATACTTGTCCATATTTGGTGACAGTGTAGTCACTTTGGCTTTCGAGTCATACTTGTCCATATTTGGTGACAATGTAGTCGCTTTGGCTTTCGAGTCATACTAGTCTATATTTGGTGACAATGTAGTCACATTGGCTTTCGGGTCATACTATGGTTCATATTGGGTGACAATGTAGTCACATTGGCTTTCGGGTCATACTATGGTTCATATTGGGTGACAATGTAGTCACATTGGCTTTCGGGTCATACTATGGTTCATATTGGGTGACAATGTAGTCACATTGGCTTTCGGGTCATACTATGGTTCGTATATGGTGACAATGTGGTCACAATGGCTTTTAGGTCATATCATGGTTGTGTATGGTGACAATGTGGTCACAAATGGGAAATTTACTTTGTTATTTACTTTGTTAATTACTTTGTTGTGCACTAGTACTTTATTTTACGAGCTTGAATGTTTACTTTTTCGAAATTTCGATATAATAGAATGGATTGATTTTCTTATATAAAGTACTTGGGAATATTGAATGGGTAGTAAGAGCACGTTAGGATTATTTGGACACATTTTTCGATATGGGATTCGGTCCATAGAAGTGCTTGCATCCATCTTTTTCTCACTAGCATTTTTATGCTAATGTTGCTACACTTAAACATTTCAGGTAATACTCATGGGAGAGGACGAGGTCGGGAGGTGGTGTTGCTTGATCTCGAGGGGATGGCTTTTGGGACATTGACTTGCATGTACATTTTTGGAGCATTCTACGAATGCTTGATAAAAATCATATGTCATTACTTTTAAACTTGTATTTATGGCTCATGAGAATTTAATAACTGTTGTATATTATTTCGTATTATTTTCTCTGATTTTGTGTATAAAATGGAGTGAAATGTCGTTTGTTTTAAATTCTCTGGATTGAGCCCATGTAAACAGGTTTAGGGAGTTCGTATTTTAAACGGATCCACGCCAAATTTTTGTAAAAATAAGTCTTCCGCTGTTTTACTCATGATTTAAAGATTTGAGAAAAATCGAGTCTTTACATCTTCTCTGTTTCGCTCGTTGTTTGGTGCGTTGGATAGATCTGTAGGATAGGTATGGCAACCCTAGGGGGGGTGAATAGGGTTTTAGATTAATTTAAAAACTTATTCGATTATGGTTTCTAATTAACAAGTTAATTAGACTTTTTAAGTTCAAACAATGAAAATGAATTTTATAATTTTTACTTATTAATCAATTATTAACACTGATTAATGTCTATACCACTGAATAAACTTAGTGTAAAAATATGCAATTCAATGTTTAACATTGATTCACTCGAATAAAATTTACTATACAAACAAATATTTTTTAGAGCTGCTATTATTAAAAAAATATGCTAGATTTGTAAATGCCCCTAAAAAAGTATTATTTTTGTGCATCATATAGCTAATTTAATTAAAAGGTTTCTTTAAAAACTGACAATTTTTTAATTGTATATTTTAAAAATAATAAAAAATTTCAAAATTTTCAAATAAAGCACTTTAATTAAAATAATGAAAATTTTTATTATTTTAATAAAAGTTTGAAAATTATCAAATCTAACCAAATTTAAAAAAATTATTGATTTTTAATTCGAAACATTCAAATTTAAAAACAAAAAAAAAATACAATAACAATATTGATAATTAAATAATAGTACAAGAGAAAAAATTAAATGAAAAGTTCATTTTCATTTAATTTTACTTTTGTATTATTTAATGATCAATATTAATATTTTATTTTATGTTTCTAATTGGTATATGTTAAATTAAAAATCAATAATCTTTTTTAAATTTGTTTAATTTTTATGACTTTGAAACTTTTATTAAAGTAATGAAATTTCTCATTATTTTAATGAAAGTGTTATTTCTGAAAATTCTAAAAACTTTTATTATTTTCGAGATATGCAATTCAAAAAATGTCACATTTAAAAAATACCTCCTTAAAAAAATGCCTTAAACAAATTTGAATAAGCTAACTCAATTTGAAACCTCACCAAGTTGATTATAAAAATAAAAATTAAAAACTGTCAGATCAATGGGCATCTCTTGCCTAATTAAGTTATGAATCAAACAACAAGCAGTTATTATCATGCATTGGATTTTCACAGGATATTATGACTTCGACCTGAGAATGGCTCATCTCCCTTTTAGAAGACCAAATATTCTCTCAATATAACATTTATAGTAGCATGCTTCATGTTGAAAAATTCTTGAGATGATGTTGGGATGTAACCTTGTCTCTTTTTATTTAAATGGTAACGTTGTCCTCGATATGGTGTCAAAAATCCCCCCGCATTTATATACCTAGCATCACATAAGTATTAAAATCTTACATATAAGAAGGATTATAGCATTTCAGACAAATACAACATATTCATTGCCTTTGTCTAAAAATTGTAGTTCTATCACTTATTAGTACCTTTTGAGACTGTTAACCCGTGACTTCTTGATATGGCATCTCTCAAAACCCTAGAATCTGACGACGATCCTTCCCACCCAGGTAAGATGTAAATAAACTCCAACACATTTGTGGCTATTTCATTCTTCCGAGTTCTATATCTAGGTCTATCAATTGCTCTTGCATTCACTTTAATATAGGTCTCATCTAATGCTCCTAAGAAATTCTATATAAACAAATGTCAATAAGTTAAACGACCAAAATGAATATTGGGAATAACGTGGATGTTTGGTAGGAGATTCATACCTTAAACCATCTCAATTTTCCATTTGAATAATTTGCGGTTACTGGTTTTGGTTTTTTTAAGTAGATGCTCATGTAAATTCAATACTGAATTTAGGACTGCATTAAAATACTTACTAACAGTTTCACCTGATCTTACAAAATGTCGGCTTAATACTCTATTTTTCACATCATGTGCTATGATATGGAGGAAGGATGCTACCATTTCTTCTACATCAATTAGGTTACTTCCACTTAACTTTCCTATAGTCTTTAGCATGTGACATAATATAGTGAATGTCCTCCTATTCATGGCGTGTATTGTCAAAGCATTCCAAATCACTCTCATGTATTAACCTAAAGATATTAAGTTGCCTAATTCCGGACCTATTGAATGCACTGTCACCCCCCCTTACATTTATATGAATATCTCCGATATATAACAATAGTTAACAATAAAAATTGAAATAATTGCATCAATAACCATAATAATTCGCCATACTATACTTTTAATGGTTGTTTAATATTAATTTCTTATTTACCCTAAAACCACCGTTTATGGAGGCATTTATGGTGGTTTACGAAATCCATGTTTACGTATTTACCCTCCAGTCGTTCTGCCTTTGATACTTATTTCATTTTTTATTTTTTGTTTTGATTCTGCCTTAATTGAAGGGATTTTTGTCTTCATTTATTTTCATTTTGTATCCTGATTGATTTGACCCACCTGCCCACTTTCGTTTATGGTGGCTTTGTTTTATTTTTTCTCAAGAAAAAAAGTTCAGTAAATCATGGAAAAACTGGCTACAAATTTTATTATGATATTGCGAGCGTGTGATCATTCTTCGATTCATCGCTTGCTGTTTTGAATGGTTTTCAGTTTGCAAATTTGTGTTCTTATTCTAACCCTTTTCAAGAATGATATTTTTATGGGGCTCTTGCGAAAATAGCAAAAGTAAGTCTAATATTTGTAAAAATAGCAGTAAAAAACCATATTTGTAAAATAGCAGAAAAATTTAATTCACACCTAAAATATTACAAAATTGCCACTAGTAATCAGTGATATCTTCACAAGTAACACTGATTTACTCATGATATCCTGATTTTTGTGCAGGAATCACTGATTAGCTGATAGTAATCACTAATTATTTTATAAGTTATCAATGATATCTCTGATCACATGAATGGGGGTTTTTAAAAATCTGCTATATTTGTAAATACTTTTTAAAACTGCTATATTAATAAATATTGCTAAAAATTCTGCTACCCAATAAAATTTCCCTTTTTTTTTTTAAATGTTTTGATCCAAATCTAATAGATCTGATAGTGTAGGACATGTTTTTTCTTTGCTTGTTGTCACGGATTTGATTAAAAGACTTTGATTCAATCTATGAAATTTTCTTTGCTCGGTATCGTTCTCTCAATATCTTGAAGGTTGTATCCCGGGAAACGAAGCAGATCCAACCATCGTGAATGGCGAGTCAGGTGACGACGTTTGCATGTTAATTCTAGAAAACCTTCTTACAATGGCAGACATTAACGTAACCATTCATATTTTTCATGGCTGCTACTACATGCTGGTTTACCTATAATACACCGTTTATTAAATATAAACATGTTTATATATGGCTGTTGCTACAAATGGTTTATCAACAATATACTGTTTATTAAATATAAACATGTTAAACTATGTATATTTTTTGTTATATTCGTCAAAACAACCATTTTATGGCTACTGCTACAGGTTTTCATGGCCGTTTCTACATGTTAAGTTTTCAATTATACACTGTTTATTAAAAATAAACGTGTTAAACTATGTATGATTTGGTTTTTCGATTTTGGTTTTATGTTTTTTTATCAATTCAATCTTGCATTTGATTTAGTTTTGTTAAACTTTTTTTTAAAGAAAATGAATACTTATTTACATTTTGTTCTTTTGGTTTATTAATAATATACACTTTAACTTTGTTAAACTAATGGTGTTTATCTCTTAAAATTTCCAGAGTTTGAAGAAGTATTAATGGTGGTCGGATGATGATCGAAGAAGAAAGAATTTCGATTTTCTGAAAGAAAGAAGTATTCAGAAGGTTTTATGATTTTTTTTGTTATAGTTTTAATTTTTTTAGTTTTAAATTTTCCTTTAATTTTACAAAATTTAAGGGATTTTATAACTTTCCTTAAATATTGCATAAATTAAGGAAAATTAATTCAGGAGTATGTTTCGTCTTTTCACGATGTAATTCAATTTTTTCGGTGGTGGTTTTGGATAGTTTTGATATATATATATATTATATAAAAGATTGTGCTTTTCTGAAATAAACAATATTAAATTGTCTATTACTGAAATTAACCCTAAAAAAATTCAACATATACAACAGATTCAATATCTCTAAATAGCAAAGTAACAAATCACAATATTTTCACTTGCTTCCATAGAAAGAAGATCCATATCTGCATGAAATATAATTACTATTTTTATAATAAATTAAAAATAATAGCTATGTTGAATATATAATTAATTAAAATTTGTATATAATTATAGTATAAAAAAATCTAGTTAAATCTTGCAAGTGGGTTTTGAGCATTGAGCACAATACCCTTCACACAAACGCTATAAAAAAACCAAAATTATGTTCGCTTTATATGCTCACTGACAAGAAAACTACAATGAATTATTGAAGAAAAGCCAAAATTAGGGAGCAAACTTTTGAAAATTTCAATCAATAAGGAGAAGTCCAAAATAAAAAAAAAAATTGATGCTTTGATAATGAAGGAAAAAAGAAGAATAAGTAAAAAAAAATGAAAAGTCACCTTTTGATATGTAAAAACCGAAGATTGATTTGGAAAAATTTATGCTTGATGGGAGACCCACCCCATGTATGAAGAATAAATAGGAGGAAAAGGAGGGAAAAAAGGCAGGAAATGATTATTAGGAAGGAGGAATGGAGGACTTTAATAGTAGTTTTAATGGAGATTTAGTAAAATAATCAAATGAGAGGGTTGAAAATGACTTAATTACAATCTCATCACATTGAATCTTAACAAACCAACCTTTTTCAAGGCATCTAGATACCCATGAATTTGGATATCCTACGATACTAAGTATTTTCAGATTACTGGATTTCTATAATTTCTACCAAACAAACATGGATATCTTGATTCCATTACTAGAGGCATCTTATAATCCATTGAAACAAACGGCACCTAAATGGACTATTTACAAATCTAGCATTTTATTTATTTATTAAAAATCAACTATCAATACGCTGTCAATCAAATTGGTGGGCTTCCTTCAATTTTAATTCTACTTAGAAAAAAATAAACAATCAAACTCTAATATGAGAATCAATTTTTATTTTTATTTTTTGTTTAAAAAAAACAACCAAATAAACAATATCTCAAAGAACTACATTTTTAGAGATAATATAAATTTTGGATTTTTAGACAAAAATAAAATAAAAACAAAAACCAACGTTTTTAAAACATAGATGTAAAGATTTCTTGTCACTATTAGAAATTCGGGAATAGGTGACGTTTTTTTGGCGTCACCTATTTGAATAGGTGACGTTTTTTTGGCGTCACCTATTTGAATAGGTGACGGTCGACCGTCACCTATGGTAGTGTCACCTATTCAAATAGGCGACGGCTATGAGAAACCGTCACCAATTTGAATAGGTGACCACTACAAAAAAACTGTCAAAATGCGACCAGAAATTTGCGACAAAAAAAAAGTGGTAGTTTTCTGGTGACCAGGTCACTTTCTTTGAAGGTTGACTCTCAGTGACCATCTGGTCACTTTTTTGCTGACAGTTGCGACCAAAAGTAGAAGTAGTCATAAAAAATGGAGCGAAATTATGGCGCAAAAGAAGCGACCACTTGGTCACCTAACAAAACGACCATCTGGTCGCATTTTTGTGACTAAAATATGTCTTGGTAGCAAAAAATGGCGCGTAATTTTAGAGGGAAAAAAGCTACCAAGTGGTCACAATTAAAAGTGACCACCTGGTCGCAATTTTTGTGACCTTTATTGAGCAGTGGTAGCTTAAAATTGGAGGGAAAAAAGCTACCAAGTGGTCACAATTAAAAGTGACCACCTGGTCGCAATTTTTGTGACCTTTATTGGGCAGTGGTAGCTTAAAATTGGAGGGAAAAAAGCTACCAAGTGGTCACAATTAAAAGTGACCACCTGGTCCCAATTTTTGTGACCTTTATTAGGCAGTGGTAGCTTAAAATTTTGGCGGGAATTAAGCTACCATATGGTCACATTAGAAAGTGACCGGATGGTCGCAAATTCTGTGATTTTATATGACCAATAATTTATAAATAACTAGTTTTTTAACACGTGCGATGCACGTGGAATTTTTAGTCTTATTTTACAATTCAATTTTATATTTTAAGAGTTTTATGTGTATTAGTTAAACGTTTGTTAATCAATTTTTAAATTATATTTATTTTATGAACAAATAAAATCTTTAATGATTGTTGATTTTTTCCCCACTTGTATTTATGGGGTAAAATAGATAAAGTAAAAGGAAAATTACATTATAAAATTACGAAAGAAAAAATAAAAATAAGAATAGATGATTGAAAAAATTACCAATAATTCCAAAATTTCAAGATGTGGTTAATTTTATTGATTACATTTCTTAACAATAATAATAATGTCAATTAAATAAAAATTATTCACTTTCAATTAATATAAAACTCTTCAAGATCAAGAAGCTATCTAAACGCCTTTAGATTTTTCTAAAATTTGTGTAGAGTAAATAATAATATTTAACCTCGTCTTGAAATATCCTGAATTTCATACAAAGAGAGAACAATAATATTGTACAGAGAAGAATTATATTTTCCTTAAACCTCTAGTTGAATCTAGTCCTTTTGACTCTTTTTTGTTCAAGTAAAGCATTTACAATTATGAATAAAGCAATAGACCAAACTTAAAATCAAAAGATGATGAAATACGATGAAAATGAAATTAACTTTTTTTTTTATTATAAGAAAGATTCCTCTGAATTCAACTTTGACATGTTTATATATCGAATTCTGCAGTGGAATTGCTTCATGTAACGTCCCGTTACTTTTAGAGGTAAATTTTTTTTTTATTATTTTATTTATTTAATTAAAGCTTTTAAAATTATTTAAAGTTAGTAATTTCAGTTTTATTAGTTATTTCCGTCCGAAATTCCTTTTAATCGTTTTAATTCTTTAGAATTCGTTTCGGTGACTTTAATAATTATTAACGGGCCAATTAATAATTATTAAACACCTTTAGATTTATTTAAGATCATCAGTTTTCGTTTTATAAGCAAAAGGTCAAGAAGGGCAAAACCGTAAATTCCCAAAACCCTAAATATCTAGATATTTACTATTGAAATATCTTTTTAGACTTCCTCATTAAGCAAAAGTGATCATTTTCTCCTCTTCTTCTTCTCCTTTGGCCGTGAGCCATTTCCACCATGTATGGATTTTTCTTTTCTTCGTTTTTCATTCGTTTCTCGATGGATCGGCTTGATTTCGGTTGCGTTGGATTGCTCGGGATGAGGGCTTCCTATCCCACCTAACCTTTTGGCGTTTCCCGTTCTCTAAGCGAAACCCTAAAAAGTGAGTTTTCAAAACTTTTTATATGGTTTTGTTCGTTTTTTATTATAAATGAGTTTTGAAGTTGAAATCACGTATTTCTGTCAAGGAATTTGACGATTTTGAGCCCGGATTTTTGAAAAACACTATTCATCCGAAAACACTATTCATCTGAAAACACTATTCACCCGAGAATCACACTTGTCCTATTATTAGTTATGAATTGTAAATTGTAGTTCAATTGGTGAATTGTAGGTTTGTAATTGTCGTGTGGATTCGACTTCGATTCTTGGATACTCGACTTAAAATCTAAGGTGAGTTTAAAATGGTTGTGATTGCTTTTATGTTTTCGAATTGCTTGACGTTTATGTTAGATCGAGGTTAAGAGGGTTAATAGACTTTAGAACTTTCCAAGATTGTATGTTATTTGGGAGTTAAGGAAAGTGCATAAGGAAATTTAGTTAAGATTGGTTGTTGTTTAAAGTAAGATGTTATTGGTGGATTAAGTTATATTCTCGAGGAGAATTAGATTCCGAAATTTGGAAAAGAGTATTAGATACTCCTTTTATTTCGAATGGTTATAAGGTAGTTAAAAGAGACTTTGGAGAGATTCTTCGTGTAGGATCGAGTTACAATGATATTATTAGCGATGGGATTCGCTATTTAGTACTACTAAAGAGGAGTAGTACGTGTGGCGTTATGATACGCATGGTTTATGTTTGGTGACTGTGAGGTCACGGTGACAGTGAGGTCACGGTACGATTTATGTTTGGTGACTGTGAGGTCACGGTGACAGTGAGGTCACGGAATGGTTTATGATTGGTGACTGTGAGGTCACGGTACGATTTATGTTTGGTGACTGTGAGGTCACGGAATGGTTTATGATTGGTGACTGTGAGGTCACGGTGACAGTGAGGTCACGGTACGATTTATGTTTGGTGACTGTGAGGTCACGGTGACAGTGAGGTCACGGAATGGTTTATGATTGGTGACTGTGAGGTCACGGTGACAGTGAGGTCACGGTACGATTTATGTTTGGTGACTGAGGTCACGGTGACAGTGAGGTCACGGAATGGTTTGTGATTGGTGACTGTGAGGTCACGGTGACAGTGAGGTCACGGTACGATTTATGTTTGGTTACTGTGAGGTCACGGTGATAGTGAGGTCACGGAATGGTTTATTATTGGTGACAGTGAGGTCACGGTATGGTTGTGATATGTAACAATGTGGTTACAACGTGAAATAACGTGTGGAATGACGTAAATGATAGAAATTTACTTTATTATTTACTTTGTTATGCTTTAGTGTTTTAGTACTTTATTTTACAAGCTTGAATGTTTACTTTTCGAAAGTTCGATATAGTAGAATGGATTGATTTTATTATGTAAAGTACTTGGAAATATTGAATGGGTAGTAAGAGCATGTTAGAATTATTTGGACACATTTTCCGATATGGGATTCGGTCCATAGAAGTGCTTGCATCCATCTTTTTCTCACTAGCATTTTTATGCTAATGTTGCTACACTTAAACTTTTCAGGTAATACTCGTGCGAGAGGGCAAGGTCGTGGAGGTGGTGTTGCGTGATCGCGAGTGGATGTCTTGGATACTTGGACTAGAAAAGGCATATTTTGGAGCATTTTAGAAATGCTAAATATAAACTTGATATTGATGTCTTAAACTTGTATTTTGTGGCTCATGAGAGTCTGAGATCTGTTGTTTATATTTTCGTGTTATTTTCTCTGATTTTGGGTATAAAATGAAGTGAAATGACTGTTGTTTTAAATTCTCTGAATTGAGCTCATGTAAACAGGTTTAGGGAGTTCGTATTTTAAACGGATCCACGCCAAATTTTTATAAAAATAAGTCTTCCGCTATTTTACTTCTGATTTAAAGATTTGAGGAAATTCGAGTCTTTACACTTCAAATGAATATGTGGATGCAAATTATATATAAATATGTACATCTTCAATAGTCTATTTGGTTCCCTTCTAGCACTTTCTATCTTGAAAAACAAGAATAAAATTATCTATATCTATTAAAAAAAACTCTTAAATAGAATCAAATAGTTCCAAATCAAGAATTACAAAAATTTATCTCGAAAATCATGAAGAAAAATATCAATAAATATAACAACATGGAAACAAGAGTTCCCTTCATATGTAAATATCAGAAAGTAACCCAATATAACAAAAAAAAAGTATATAAATATTAATATTTGCGACCAGGTGGTCACAATTTCACAAAAAAGGTGACCACATGGTAGTAATTTAGAAGGAAAAGGCGACCAAATGGTCGCATTTTAGGGTTTAGGGTTTAGGGTTTTTTAGGGTTTAGGGTAGTAATTTTGGAGAGAAAGGCGACCAAATGGTCGCATTTTTGGAAAAGTATAATTATATATATTTTTTTTAAATATAAGTGAAATTGCGACCATATGGTCGCAAATCTGGGCGGTAAGTTTAAATTTTCATGAAATTTATGGCGGTGAATTTAAACAATACGACCATCTGGTCGCAATATTTGGCGGTGAATTTCCTTATTGCGACCAGATGGTCGCAATTTTTGATGGGACTCGTGATATGACAGCTGTTCTTGATAATGGTAACTGGGCGACCAAATGGTCGCTTTTACAATAAATGCTACCATTTGGTCGCAAATATCTCTGAAAAGGCGACCATGTGGTCGCATTTTCCCCAGCACGCGCGACCTTTCGTTTCTGTTCATTATTACATATTTGCGACCATTTGGTCGCAAATTCTGATTTAAATTCCCATCACTTTCCTTTCCCCCGTTTCTTCTTTTTTTTCCCCGTTTCTTCTTTTCTGCCTTTAACTTTTTCTTCCTCTCTTTTTGTTCTTTTCTCTCTTTCCCCTCTCCCGTTCCCCGTTATTTCTTCCCGTTCCCGTTCCCGTTCTTACTCTAAACCTAAAACCCTCAACCCCCAATCCCAGTTTCTATTACGAGGTTAGTTTTCGTATAAAAGTCAAGTTTAGTTTAAGAATTTAGTTTACTTAGTTTTAGTTTTTAGTTTTCAATTAAGTAGTTTAGTTTAGTTTTGTTAATTTAACTAGTTTTAGTTTAATGAATCTAAATTTGTGTAATCAATTACTTAGTTTACTTTTGTTTAATTCATAGCATTTTAGTTTACATTAACTAATTAATTAGTTTAGTTTAATTTTGTTACTTTAAGTAATTTTAGTTTAATTAATCTAATAGTTTAATTAATCTAACTTAGTTTACTTTAATTCAATTTAAGTAGTAATTAATTTAATTACTTAATCTAATTTAGTTTAATTACTTATTTAGTTTATTTAAGATAGTTTACTTTAATTTAATAAAATTAAACTAAATTAATTTATAATTACACTAGTTTAACTTTTAATTTTATTTTAACTAATGTAATTTAGATTACTTTAATTAAATCAATTAATTTAAAGTAGGGTAATTAATTCAAATAGTTTAACTTCAATTATACTTAAGTAGTTTAAATTAATGAATTACACTAATTTAATTAATTAATTTTAGTTTAATTATTAAATAAAAATTGTTTAATTACTTAATTTTAGTTAAATTTGATTAAAGTAAAGTACAATTAGATTAATTAATTAGAATAATTTTTTTTAAGTATTCTAATCAATTAATTTGAAATAAAGTAAATTAAAATTAGATTAATTGAAACTAAAATTAATTCAATTAAACTTATGATTGATTAATTAAAACTAACATAAACTAATCATTTAATTTGAATTAAAGTAAATTAAAATTAGATTAATTGAAACTAAAATTAATTCAATTAAACTTAAGATTAATTAATTAAAACTCAAATAAACTAATCAATTAATTTGAATAAAAGTAAATTAAAATTAGATTAATTGAACTAAAATTAATTCAATTAAACTTAAGATTAATTAATTAAAACTAAAATAAACTAATCAATTAATTTGAATTAAAATTAGATTAATTGAACTAAAATTAATTCAATTAAACTTATGATTAATTAATTAAAACTAAAATAAACTAATCAATTAATTTGAAATAAAGTAAATTAAAATTAGATTAATTGAAACTAAAATTAATTCAATTAAACTTATGATTGATTAACTAAAACTAGCATAAATTAATCATTTAATTTGAATTAAAGTAAATTAAAATTAGATTAATTGAAACTAAAATTAATTCAATTAAACTTAAGATTAATTAATTAAAACTAAAATAAACTAATCAATTAATTTGAATAAAAGTAAATTAAAATTAGATTAATTGAACTAAAATTAATTCAATTAAACTTATGATTGATTAATTAAAACTAAAATAAACTAATCAATTAATTTGAATTAAAGTAAATTAAAATTAGATTAATTGAACTAAAATTAATTCAATTAAACTTAAGATTAATTAATTAAAACTAAAATAAACTAATCAATTAATTTGAATTAAAGTAAATTAAAATTAGATTAATTGAAACTAAAATTAATTCAATTAAACTTATGATTGATTAATTAAAACTAACATAAACTAATCATTTAATTTGAATTAAAGTAAATTAAAATTAGATTAATTGAAACTAAAATTAATTCAATTAAACTTAAGATTAATTAATTAAAACTAAAATAAACTAATCAATTAATTTGAATTAAAGTAAATTAAAATTAGATTAATTGAAACTAAAATTAATTGAATTAAATTAATTTGAGTTTAATTCAATTAATTTTAGTTCAATTAATCTAATTTTACTTTACTTTATTTCAAATTAAATAATTTGTTTATTTTAGTTTTAATTAATTAATCTTAAGTTTAATTGAATTAATTTTAGTTCAATTAATCTAATTTTAATTTACTTTTATTCAAATTAATTTGATTAGTTTATTTTAAATTATTTACTTAATTTATGTTAGTTTAATTTACATTATTTCATTAATTAATTAATTAAATTTATTTCAATATTTTACTTACGTAATTAGTATTAAATTAGTTTATTTTGGTTGTAGGATTATGACGGGCAGACGACGCGTCCTCCCCAGGTCGAGGCGAGCCTGACGACGCGGTGACGAGGGGTCTCCTCAGACGCCCTTGGCGCGCCGCCCGATGCGGACCTGACTACGGAGGAGTTGGACATCCTCTTTAGTTACGAGACGGGACTTGCTGCCACACTCGATGATACAGTCCCTGAGACCGACTCTGCGACACCACGACTGCCGCAGGACTCCCTGGCCACGACTCCGGGCTTAGCATCAAAGTCCAGATGCGTCCTGGTGCGATCAGGTCGGATCAGTGCCCCTCGACTTCATGCACGCAGCCGTCTCGGGTCGCAGACTCTACCTTTCGGATTGAAGGGGATACAAAAGTAATTTTGTTTACTATTTTTCAAAGTGTTTTTTATTCCTTTTAACTAATAGTTTCTAATATATAGCACAATAATTTTTTTTGATTTTGCAGAGTACAGCCGCATACAACCGTTTCAAAACGGTTTCATGAGGTCCTCCAAGAGCATGCCTCTACCCAGCCGACCTCGGCTGGACGAAGATTCCAACAACGGAGAAACGTCGGTTGTACGGCGCTTGGAAGGTAAAAACATCATTTATTTTCATAATTAATTAATTTTGAAATTTATAGAAATAAATTTATTACTTTAACAATTTTTTATTTCAATTTTTTCAGGGCAAGTTTCCTGTTATCGATCCCGATATCACCGACGGTAGATTGTTCCCCCTATGGGACAATCACGTCCTGGGATCGATTCAAGGACCTCATGTTCCGGCGCGCGAGAAGGCAAGCAAGAAACCGCCCCGTGTGGATGAGCCGGAGGACCACGCGCGGCTCCGCGAGCTTGAGCACTCCCAGGGGCAAGGCGGGTCAAGCGGGAATAAGGCCAACCGGCGAAGAATCCCACCAAACACACAATAGGCGCGGACCCACGACGAGCACCATCGTCGATTGGTATGTTTTTTTTTCGTCGTTTTCTTACTTACGTACTTTTTTCTCGTTTTCTTTTTCAATTACTTATTAATTTATTATGTTTTATTCTTCACTCTTTAATTTTTTAGGAAGCGAAGCACGGGCGCCCCGTCCCGCCCGATGAGCTGCACCGAGTTCTTCACACGAAGAAGGATGGGACGTTCGTCGACGATAAGGCGAAAGCAGTTCAGGTATTTAATAATTTTTTCAATTATTATTTTTTCTTTAAAATTTTTCCTACCTTATATATTTGAAGGGATGATTTACTAAATTAGCGGAATTTTATTTAGTAAACTTATTAACATTTAATAACGGATCTATTAACATCATGCAATTTGTGATAAAACATGTAGATTCATGCTTATATATTCGAAAATTAAAACCTGAACTTACATTGATCAATAATGGAGAATCGGTTGGAGGTTTCTTTACGACTTCAAATCCTCGGGAACACCAGATCTTCTACGCTATATCCCGATCGATCAAACGAAATTCGATTGTGGGATCGAACTTTAGAAGAAATTGGGAAGAAGAAAAAAATATTTTTCTTCCCAATACTATGAGAAAATCGGCCAAGGGAGGGAGAAGGGAGGAAGAGAGATTTTTCAATTTCCAAATAATTGAATTGTGTGATTTATGAATGACCCAACCCTCCTATTTATAGAAAAATAGGAATCCTAATCCCATTAGGATTAATCTATAGAGATAAATACAAAAAAAAAAAAAAAAAATTATCTCTTTCCTTTATCTAGCAATTTCGAAAATGCCATAGATAAATAGGAGATTATTTTTTTTTCTTTATTTTATTTATCTTGGGTAAATAAATCTATATAATTATTATAGGATATAATTCAAATAATTATCTCCTACAAATTATCTATGAAGGCCAAAATTAATAATAAATAATTAATAAATCAAATTTATTTAATTAATTATTTTGGGCCAATTTCAATTGGGTTCATTAATCCAATTGGGCTTGAAACTCTCTCTTAAATTAATAAGTCCAACTTAATTAATTTATTTATTAATTACCATTTAAATAAAATATTTTATTTAAACAATTAATAATATTAATATTTTCTCCTGACTAAATATTATCAAATTTATATTTAATTATTAATTTCCATTTAAATAATTTTCATTATTTAAATAATTAATAATAAATATTATAATTATTAATTTCCATTAAATAAACTCATTATTTAATTAATAATTTTATTGACAATATTTTATTATTAATTAATTAATTTTAATTATTAATTTCCGTTCAAATAAAATTAATTATTTAAACAATTAATAATTGTTAATTAATTTCAAATTATTAATTATCATTTAAATATACTCAATATTCAAATAATTAATAATATCTAATTAATAATATTTCATTATTAATTTCCTGTTTAAATAAACTCATTATTTAAACAATTAATAATGTTTATATTAATTACCGTTTAAATATACTCAATATTTAAACAATTAATATTGCCTATTTTAAGTAATTCACTTTACTTAAAATTTCCATTTCTTCTACTTGATTTCGCGACTACGATATTTGGGCTAGCATAGGGACCCGATGGACCTATAGATCATGGGCTTAATAATTAGTCAATTAATTGATTAACTCATAATCGCTTAATTACTTATTATCTAACTATGAATGATTCCACTATAGATTCATAGCTGAACTCCCCTCACTATAGATGAGTTATGTCCATTTAGTTTATCATTATTTATATCTCGTGATATTATCCTTCACGTGGAACCCTCATAATTACAAAGGATAAATTTACCGTTTTGCCCCTGTAATTACCGCTTTATCCTTGTGTTCCCGCTGATTCTCCAATGAACTTTATCTTTAGTCGAACTAGAGATAAGATACTTCTGTGATCAATAGAAGTCGTGACGTCATTGTTCATGTCTCGAATCCAGTACATCAAGGGAGTTTCCTAAAGTTCCTAAAATATTTAGGTATCGCACTGATACTGTTAATTTATAGGAAAGTTATGAATTCCATCTCGTGAAAATGAGTTCCCAGCTACTTATCTAGTCATGTTCCCAAAACAGGAGTGTATTGAGCGTTCTTACAGATCGCTCTCAACTATGTGAATCAAAGAACATAACTCCATAAATAGGAGTCCGCATTTCACTCAGGATTGAGATCTATCACGGTTGATAAACTTAGTTTGATATTCGATTATTTCTCGTAAACGGTACTAATGAGAAATTTGATCGAACATCGTGGTCCTGTCTTATACAATCAACATTGCATATGATACTTCCATTTCATGTCTCCCACATGAATGATCAGGATTAGATCATTTGTCTATAAACAAAATGCGAAGCTATCAACAGTGTTACCAGGATAAGGTTCCCAAACGTTATCCGTTTACTGTAGACACGTTTAAGTTACTCATCTCGACTTTAATCCTCTCGTATGACTCACATACTAAGTCGTGATTTCATAAGAGTAACTTAGGGTTTACTATTTGAATGTTTGATATTAATATATTTCCATATATTCCTAATATCGTTAATTGAATCAATCTAGATAATATAAAGAACTTATGTTTATTTATTTAATTTATTCTAAATAAATTATTATATTTAAATAATTACAAGTTCTAGGACACCATTCCTAACAATCTCCCACTTGTCCTAGATCTTTGGAGATTTGACTTGTAATTCCAGTCACACTGGATGACTATCAACTACTTAGCCATGGTAGTCATTTTAATGCTTTATCAGTAACGTTTTCATCTGTTTAGTATGTATTTCTTTTGTCTGATGTTAGTTTCATTAAGTTTAATAGATTCCATATTTTATCGACATAAAATAAACTCTATTAATTATTGATTTGAAACCATCATGTTCAACCACCTTTCATTTACTAACAACTTAGTAATCACGCGAATTTAGAGTTTAGTCAGTAAAAACTCATTTTACTTATACTCAACTCATTTGATGTTTAATTCGCAAAGGTCTTTTGTCTAATTCTTACATGGAAGTAAATTCATGTTCGAATTTGAGCCCGTGCAACTCATAAAATCTCCCATTTTATCTATGTGCACTAACATACTATTTGTAAATTTTATTTTAGTCACATTGGTTCTAGGATTCTCGAAATTCTTAAGCTCCCACTACAAAGTAATTCTCCATTACTTTCATTTGTTTAATGATTACAATTCTATACTTCTTATTATTTCCAAAAATAATGTATAAGTATAAGTGACCCTTTTCAACTCAACTATTGAAAATTCGTGTCATTTCTATTTCACTTATTTTGAACTTTATTCATTGATTTTGAAGTCAATGAGTTTCACTTGGACTTCGAAAGTCCTTTGGTTCGTATTATGACGCTCCCACTCAAATAAAGTTCTATAAGTAGTTTTACCATTTAAACTTTTAAATGACTACTTGTTTTATTGTGAAATAAAATCATTGTAATTCTTTTCTATCTTAAGTATGGTTTAAACTTTTTCAGTATCACTGATTTACTGAACTTTTCTTTGATAATTTGTGAAACCAATTATTCACTAGTTATTGCTATTCAATTTCTATTTTGTTTATTCCATATCAGTTTGTACTCCTTTTAAAACATCCTTTTAAAATAACTGAATGTTTGGAATATAAGAAATTGATTTAATGTTTACTTATCACTGAAGTTCTAACATCTAAATGTCCAACTTTAGTGATGTTTAAGTCTAGTTATCTTTGATAAATCAAAAGATATTCGATTTTACTTATCCCATAAGTTCGTGGATTAATATGGTTATCATCTCAAACTCCTTGAGAACCATCTTTAAGAGATTAATCCCTCTAACTTATTTAAGTAATTTTAGACTTAAGTATTTAAACATTTTTAAACCTTTATAACTTGTTTAGATATTTTGGAGTTTAGAATTTGGTTTTGGAATTTATTTGTTTTATACTAAGTATTTTGAATAACCATCCAATCACACTTTGGAACTTTGTAATTGTAAAGGAATATTTACCTAAATAACTCTTATTTAAAATACTCCCAAACTTGGTTCATACGAAATGAGAACCAATAGTTATTACATATTTCAAAATAAAAAAAAAATTGATAACTAAACTAAACTCGAAAACTATGGTTTGGGAAGAGAAAATTTTTCTTCCCTTTTAGACTATTGTAAAATCGGTTACGAGGAGAATAGGAAGAAGAAGAGTTTTCAATTTCGAAATTGAAATTAGAAGCTAAACAACCAAGACGTTTGTATTTATACGCAAAACAGTTTTCCAATCGAATTAGGAAATACTATCAAAATAAATACAAGATAAATGCCAAGAATAAAATCAATTTTTATTCCTTATTTATCTTACGTGCCGATTTTATGTGAATAAAATCAATAAGAAAAACCAATTTTTTCTTTGTTTAATTTGTTTTTGGTTAAACATTCTTTTATATATTTATTTTAGACAAAATAATTCAACAATTATTTCCTAAAACATTATATATGTACCGATTTTGGTATTTAATAATTTGAGCCAAAATCCATTGAATTCATTAATTCAATTCTAGATTCTTCCTTATTAATAAATCTTATTTATTAACTCTTGATATTTATTTCAATAAATCAATTATTCAAATATCATATTCCGATTTTATACTTTATCATTAATAAATATTTATTATTTTCTATTTAAATAATCGACATTATTTAAATCAATAATAAATATGTTATTTACTATTATCCTTTTAAATAATCGCTATTATTTAAAATTAATAATAAATGTTTAATTATTAATTTCCATTTAGGTAAACACATTATCTAAATAATTAATAATTATTTATCAATAATATTTTTATTATTAATTACCATTTAAATAAACACATTATTTAAATAATTAATAACAATGATATTAATTTCCATTTAAATAAACTCATTATTCAAATGATTAATATTGTCAGTTTATTTAAGTAAACTATTTTACTTAAATTATTCATTTCCTTTTCTAGGAAACATAGTTCTCATCGTTCAGTTTGTTATTTCCAAGTATAGTGACTAAAGCAGATGCTATATTATCAAATTTAAATAAACTTTATCTTAGTAATCTAACATGCATTCAACATTCAAATACTCAAAGTTTCGACATATAATTAAATATGATGCATGAATGCGAACATATTAATGAACAGAAAAGCCCTAAAACATGTTACTATGTCACGATATTTTAATGATACCTGGTGAAGTGCCGTCGAATGATAGGTCGGTTACCATCATTAAAACGAGATGCACTCGAACAATTGACAACTCCGAATAACTCATATTCCTATGTCATTGTTTACCGTGTGTTTGGTCAAGAATTTTGATAACAAACTTTATCAAATTTCTTCTTAAGTGTAACCCACTAATTTAGTCTTTTAAATAAAATTGAAGAGTGTCTACGAAGTGTAGATTCAGTCTTCAATCAATCTCATTTAAAATTCTTTATCCCTTTCAGGAGACCCAACTTGATATTGATTTATACAATAAACCTTCCTATGGGAATGAACACCTGCAGCAGTGTTACAGAGGCCATGTATAAATCTCACGTTTCGAGCCCATTAGTGGAGACCATAGGATACATTGACATGTTTCCTTCTCCCACTTAATATTTTGAGTTAGGGTTTCATAACTTAGACTAATTCAGGCTAACTCATTAATCCAAGTTTTAATTAACCTAATCAATTTTAACTCTTAAATTGGTTAGATTAATTTTATAAAGTGATTGTTCAAGTTTTCCTAATTAAAACTAATCACATTATGAGCCGTCTTAATAATTTTGATTTATTAATTTGAACCTTTCTCCCGGATCGCTCCCGGTTAGAGGCGCTCCGGTGTTAGGGGAACTTTATGAAACCTCATCGCCAGGCGAGCTTTCTGCCGGAGATCCGTTCAATTTAATTAATCTCAATTATTAATTTTTAGTTAACCCTTAATTAAAAGTTTCTATTTGTTTATCTTATATGGATTTTGGCCCAATTGTTTAAACAATAATTCCATATTACAAATAATTCATTTAGTTTCTATTCAACTTTTAAACTAGATTTAACTTTTGAATTTTAACTAAATAAGCATGCTTTTAATTCTAAAACAATTAGAATATAATTTTCGATAATAACATTTATAAAATAAAATTATAGCATGCTTCACATACATTAGCATATAATAACACACATTATATGATGCATGTATGTACAATTAATTAAAATCATACAACCTATGGTGGGATTTTCTACATGACATACTCTTATGCATGAATATTATTTAAAAACAATTATATCATACATATAAACAATTTAAATAATAAATAGCTAAATTGACCGGTATTCTTGGCACTATTTCTAAAACGGAAAATTAAATTACAACTTAATTAAATCTTCCATTGTAGATCTTGAGGCTTCATCTTTCTCTCTCCTCCATGGTGTAGGCGTGGGCATGGGTATTTATGGGGCAAATATTATCTCCTTAATATTTCCATAAATACTTGTTTTAAAATAATTATCTTTTAATTATATGGAAAAATAAAGAAAATATTTTCCATGTAATCTTATATCAATTTAATAATTTATAATTTAGGATAGGGAGATAATCTTAAAAGATTTTATCCTTATCTTAAATATTTAAATTTTTAAATTGAGATAACAAGATAATTATGATAAAATATCTTACCATATCTTTACCTTATCTCATCCTTGGGCGTGAGCATCATGAATGATGGGGAAAAATTTTCTTCTCTTCCTCCCTTGGTGTAGCCGATTTTGCCATCATTGGGTATGGGAAAATTACAAATTTTTCCTATACCCTAAAATTTAGGGTTTACAAATTTTCTACTAAAATTTAAAATCCTAAGTGCCTCAAGAATACCTAAACAGTCAATAAGCAAACCTCCACAATTTATATAAACATACATAAAACAACTTTTTATGCAACCCACCAAATTTTCGAAAAAAACAAATTTGCATGATAATTAAAATTAGCTCTGATACCAATTGAAGGGATGATTTACTAAATTAGCGGAATTTTATTTAGTAAACTTATTAACATTTAATAACGGATCTATTAACATCATGCAATTTGTGATAAAACATGTAGATTCATGCTTATATATTCGAAAATTAAAACCGGAACTTACATTGACTGAATAATGGAGAATCGGTTGGAGGTTTCTTTACAGCTTCAAATCCTCAGCAACACCAGATCTTCTACGCTATATCCCGATCGATCAAACGAAATTCGATTGTGGGATCGAACTTTAGAAGAAATTGGGAAGAAGAAAAAAATATTTTTCTTCCCAATACTATGAGAAAATCGGCCAAGGGAGGGAGAAGGGAGGAAGAGAGATTTTTCAATTTCCAAAGAATTGAATTGTGTGATTTATGAATGACCCAACCCTCCTATTTATAGAAAAATAGGAATCCTAATCCCATTAGGATTAATCTATAGAGATAAATACAAAAAGAAAAAAAAATTATCTCTTTCCTTTATCTAGCAATTTCGAAAATGCCATAGATAAATAGGAGATTATTTTCTTTTCTTTATTTTATTTATCTTGGGTAAATAAATCTATATAATTATTATAGGATATAATTCAAATAATTATCTCCTACAAATTATCTATGAAGGCCAAAATTAATAATAAATAATTAATAAATCAAATTTATTTAATTAATTATTTTGGGCCAATTTCAATTGGGTTCATTAATCCAATTGGGCTTGAAACTCTCTCTTAAATTAATAAGTCCAACTTAATTAATTTATTTATTAATTACCATTTAAATAAAATATTTTATTTAAACAATTAATAATATTAATATTTTCTCCCGACTAAATATTATCAAATTTATATTTAATTATTAATTTCCATTTAAATAATTTTCATTATTTAAATAATTAATAATAAATATTATAATTATTAATTTCCATTAAATAAACTCATTATTTAATTAATAATTTTATTGACAATATTTTATTATTAATTAATTAATTTTAATTATTAATTTCCGTTCAAATAAAATTAATTATTTAAACAATTAATAATTGTTAATTAATTTCAAATTATTAATTATCATTTAAATATACTCAATATTCAAATAATTAATAATATCTAATTAATAATATTTCATTATTAATTTCCTGTTTAAATAAACTCATTATTTAAACAATTAATAATGTTTATATTAATTACCGTTTAAATATACTCAATATTTAAACAATTAATATTGCCTATTTTAAGTAATTCACTTTACTTAAAATTTCCATTTCTTCTACTTGATTTCGCGACTACGATATTTGGGCTAGCATAGGGACCCGATGGACCTATAGATCATGGGCTTAATAATTAGTCAATTAATTGATTAACTCATAATCAGTTAATTACTTATTATCTAACTATGAATGATTCCACTATAGATTCATAGCTGAACTCCCCTCACTATAGATGAGTTATGTCCATTTAGTTTATCATTATTTATATCTGTGATATTATCCTTCACGTGGAACCCTCATAATTACAAAGGATAAATTTACCGTTTTGCCCCTGTAATTACCGCTTTATCCTTGTGTTCCCGCGATTCTCCAATGAACTTTATCTTTAGTCGAACTAGAGATAAGATACTTCGTGATCAATAGAAGTCGTGACGTCACTTGTTCATGTCTCGAATCAGACATCAAGGAGTTTCCTAAAGTTCCTAAAATATTTAGGTATCGCACCGATACTGTTAATTTATAGGAAAGTTATGAATTCCATCTCGTGAAAATGAGTTCCCAGCTACTTATCTAGTCATGTTCCCAAAACAGTAGTGTATTGAGCGTTCTTACAGATCGCTCTCAACTATGTGAATCAAAGAACATAACTCCATAAATAGGAGTCCGCATTTCACTCAGGATTGAGATCTATCACGGTTGATAAACTTAGTTTGATATTCGATTATTTCTCGTAAACGGTACTAATGAGAAATTTGATCGAACATCGTGGTCCTGTCTTATACAATCAACATTGCATATGATACTTCCATTTCATGTCTCCCACATGAATGATCAGGATTAGATCATTTGTCTATAAACAAAATGCGAAGCTATCAACAGTGTTACCAGGATAAGGTTCCCAAACGTTATCCGTTTACTGTAGACACGTTTAAGTTACTCATCTCGACTTTAATCCTCTCGTATGACTCACATACTAAGTCGTGATTTCATAAGAGTAACTTAGGGTTTACTATTTGAATGTTTGATATTAATATATTTCCATATATTCCTAATATCGTTAATTGAATCAATCTAGATAATATAAAGAACTTATGTTTATTTATTTAATTTATTCTAAATAAATTATTATATTTAAATAATTACAAGTTCTAGGACACCATTCATAACAATATTAACCATTTTATTTTCTGAATTCTAAATGTTTAGGAACGTTTCACGGAGTCCTTGACTCAGCGGTTGCCCACACCAGACTCGCAACTGACTCAGGAGGACCGTAGAGAGGCGTTCTTGGAGGCTGCCGGAGGGGTTCGGCCTGATGGGTCAGTTCCTGGGCTCGGCTCATACGGGCGACGCCTTTATGCAGATGTGCCCCGGAGTCAGCGGAGCAAAGCGAGCACTAGCTCCGGCCCTTCTCCGGTTGAGCAGCAGCTGCGCGCGGACATGGAGGCTATGCGCGAGGACTTCGTTACTCGAGTCGCTGCTATTGAGGCCGACATGCAGGCACGAGTCGAGGTCCAGGTCGCAGCCGCTTTGGCCGCGTACTTCAGATCTCTAGGCGGCGGCCCTTCATCATCGACGCCTCCTCCCCCACCCCCCGCCCCTCCGCAGTAGTTCTAGGATTCTTTCGACTGTATAAAACGTTTTTTTAATATTTGATATATATATTTTTTATTTTAATTCCAATTTTTTTTTATGAAATTTTAATATTAATTAAATAAATAATTAATAATTAATAATTAATAATTAATAAATAATTAATAATTAATAATTAATTAACTAATTATTGAAATTTAAATTTTAAAACAAAATTCTTAAATGCGACCATATGGTCACTTTAAAAGCGACCATCTGGTCGTATTTTTACTTAGTCTAAAAGTGACCATTTGGTCACATAAAATACGACCATTTGGTCACTTTTTTATGTGGTCACTTTTTTATGTGACCAATTGGTCACTTATCTTTCACATAAATTATGACCAGATGGTCACTTTTTAGGCGACCATCTGGTCGCATTTTAACTGAGCCTAAAAGTGACCATTTGGTCACATAAAATACGACCATTTGGTCACTTTTTTATGTGACCAAATGGTCACTTCTCTTGAAGATAAATTACGACCATATGGTCACTTTTAAGGTGACCATCTGGTCGTATTTTTAAAAGGTTGACTTTTTTGCGACCAAAAATTTTTGGTCGTATATTTGTGACTATCCAGTCGCACAAATTCAGGACCGACCAGCTTTTTGGCCACCACTTATTTGGTCGCATTTTTGGTCGCATTTTAGGTAAAAAACGACCATTTGGTCGCAATTTTGTGGTCGCAAATTGACAGTTTTTTTGTAGTGGACGTTTTTTACCCGTCACCTATTCCAATAGGTGACACTGGAATAGGTGACGGTCATAAAATACAGTCACCTTTTAGAAAAGGTGACGGGAAAAACCGTCACCTTTTGTCTAAAATTTGAGAAAAAAAAATATTTTTTAATTAATTGATTATCAAATAATGCTATTTATTACACCTCTCAAATTGAACTAAATATTACAATAAAAGTTAAAATGTCACTAAACGCCTACATAAATTACAATATTTTTAAACAAAAATTAAATTACATTATACTTAGACAATAAAACAAGAATTGTTAAAAGAACTTCAATCACCACTCTGTCAAAATTCCAATAACCAACCCGTTGGCTCCGAGAGCACCATTTTTCCGGCTTATATTTATGAGTTACTCAAACTCAGGACAGCTGTAGAAACAAGTAAGATGGGACAAAACGTTACCATGGGAGTCTGATACAATATTTGATTAGACAACTATTGAATTGTCCAATTATTTATACCTGCATTCATAAAGGACGCTACAGCTATAATGGATGTCATTCATAACATCACCGAGCTTCTTTAGCTTGTCTTCCTCACTGCCAAAAGAAAGGTCCTCAACATTAAACAAAAAGGATAAGACCGTTTTTTCTCAGCCCATTTTCTAGTGTAAGCAGCAATGATAGTAGAACACACATCAAACAAAATACGTGGAAGATGTTACTGAAGTATAAAATTGTTAGTGTCACCTAATCTAATATTTCTTATAGTGTGTATATTAAAACAAAAAAAATAGTAGCAACAAAATTATTGGTCCCTAGACAACTCTTTCAATCCAAGCTTTAGTTTAAATATTTCATAAATTAAACTCCCATCTTCATCTTGCTATCATTGAAGACTGTTTGGTAAGAAAATATGATTTCTTTTTTGGTTTGAAAGCAGTTGGGGATGGCTGGTGCATTGGAAACTCTATGTGGCCAGGCTTATGGAGCTGAGCAATATCAAAAGCTTGGAATTTACATTTACACTTCAATCATTTCTCTTCTTTCGGTTTGTTTTCCGATTTCTCTCTTATGGATCTTCACAGACAAATTACTAATATCAATTGGTCAAGACCCTTCAATTTCTTTAATTAGTGGCAAGAAAATACTCGGTTTTAATGATTCCACATCTCTTTGCTTATGCAATTCTTCAATGTCTCATGCGATTTCTCCTATCTCAGAGTTTGATCCTTCCTTTCCTCTTTTCTTCTTTTGCAACTTTATGCTTCCATATACCTATTTGTTGGCTTCTTGTGTTTCAATTCAAACTCAAAGTTGTGGGAGCTGGATTGTCTCTTGACATATCCTATTGGCTTAATATCATCTTCCTCGGATCCTACGTCTTCTTCTCCTCGTCTTGTAAGAAGACTCGAGCCCCGTTCTCGAAGGAAGCCATTTTGATCATCCCCGAGTTCTTCCGATTCGCCGTTCCTTCCGCCATGATGGTTTGGTAAAAAAAAAAATACATCTTTTTTCAACACCTCTGTTTGCAAATTTTGGAGTACTAATTCATTGGAGAATGTCTATTTTTCTTCTGTAGTCTTGGATGTTGGTCATATGAGACCATTATATTGCTTTCTGGGCTTCTACCAAATCCAAAGCTGGAGACTTCAGTTCTTTCTATTTGGTAACTTGGGCCTTACTTTAGTATTCACTTTCCACTTCAATTTCATTAAATAATTCTAACTTTTGGATTGATTTTTGGGCAGCTTCTCAATCACTTATTTGCATTTTTTCATACCCTTTGGGTTAGGGGCGGCTGCGAGGTCAGTTTTTCCCCATTTGTATCAATTATTTCTAAAAGAGTGTCGTCTACTTCTTATAATAAATGTATCTATCTCAAAACCAATTGGTAATAAGAGAATTAGCCCTTAGACTTTATAAATGTTGTTAGGTCATTTATCTTTCCAATGTGAGATTTTTAATATGCCCTCTTAAGATGGTGTCTCTTTTCTGCTCACCAATCTTGAACTGGATCTCATTTTTAGACCGGATGCTCGTTCGAAATTTGTTGGGCTCTGATAGTAACATGAATATGTTAAATCACCCACTATACCCAAAAACTTAAGCAGATGGGTAATGGTAAATTTTATCATATATCTCAACATTATTAGGGATGGAAAAAGTATATGAGTTTCAATTGGATAATTTTTGCTTTCAATCAGAAAAGTTGGTTGATTTTGTAATGCTACAAAACCCAAAATTCAATTTGATTTGTACATAGATTTGAGAATGATCACGATTTTATAAGAAGAAAATAACATCTCCATTGACACGAGTCTTCAAAAGCAAAATGTTGTGGGCTTAAAATCAAAGTGAACAATATCAAACCAGTGTGGAAGACCCATCGTTCCTAAGAAGTGGTATCATAGTCATACCCTAAACATAACTATGTCGATGAAATCCTCAAATGGTGAACAAAGTGGTGAGGCTTTGATGGTGAAAGATAGGGGTGCAAGACGTCACCGAAAAACCGAACCGAGCCGATTACCGAGCCGAGACCGCATAAAACCGAACCGAACACTATCGGTTCGTTTTCGGGTTATAGACACAAAACCGAATACCATATCGGTTCAAACCGAATTGAACCGATAGGGAGATATTTATTATAAAAAAAAAAACAAATTTAAGTTATAAAAAACTATCAGCTCTCCTCTCTCTCACAAATCTCACCCGCAGGCCGCACGCAAAAGAAAGGAAGAAAGATGTGTCGCCAACGTCAGCCGTTTGCTTCACCGTCCATCAGCCTTGCTTCGCCGCCATCCGCCGCCGCCGCTTGCTTCACCGTCATCCGACTTGCTTCGCCGTCGTCCGCCGCCATCGTCAACCGCCACCTCTTTTGATTTCAGTTTGTATTCTTCCTTTTCATTCTTTATAAATATATGAAGATCCGACCCGGCCCGTTTTGGACAAAACTATGTTGCGTCTCTGTCCTACCCGACTGCAAACCGACTTGAAACCCGAACCGAACCTGACTTTTCAGTCGGTTTGATCTATTATCGGTTCGGTGGCGGTTACGCTCGTTCCCTCTTTACCTTGTCGGTTCGGTTTCGGGTTTGGTCCAAAACCGACCAAACCCGAACCGACAACACCCCTAGTGAAAGAGCAACATCTTCATTGATATGACGACTTTTCGGTTAGAACCAATCCTATTCTATTAAACTTATAGATTCGAGGAATATATGTGATAGATTTTTACAAAATGACGTGTTGAATCAAGTTATAAATCAAACACATATAACATAATCATGTCCTTCCAGACTTTTTCAATAAAAGATTCATGATTAAATGGATTAATTTGTACAAGAGTTTTATTTGTGGTGATGAACAGCACAAGGGTATCAAATGAATTGGGAGCTGGGAATCCAGAGGCAGCAAAATTGGCAGTGAAGGTAGTGTTGGCTGTTGGGGTTTTGGAATCAGTAACTATAAGCAGTGGCGAGGCCACGTTTGTGCTTGGGGGGCAATTGCCCCCCCCAATATTTTTTTTAAATTAATTTTCATATATATAAATTTGCTTAAATTTTTATTTTGCCCCCCCAAAAAAAATGTGTTTGGCCCTTATTTTAAGCATTAAAAGAAATTTATTTCAAATTTTAATTTTGCACCTCTAAAAAAAATTAGGCACTTATTTTGAGTATTGTAAGATATTTAATTTTAATAAAAAAAAAAAGACTTTCTCTACAAGCTTCTATATTCATCTTCCCAATAATTTCTATCTCATCATTAGTACTTTTTTCAAGAACCAAAGTCTTATCTCTCTCTTAATCCTTCATCTTCTTCTCCATCTCCATTATTTTTTTTTTCAAAAACCAAAGTCTTCTCTCAAACCTTTATCTTCTTCTCCATTACTCTCAAATCCTCTTCTTCTTCTCTACTTTTTCATATTAGAGAAACACAAAATTTTCATTTTCTCTTCTTTCATTCCTCTCTCAATCTCTTTCTAAAGTCATTTGGGAACAACTTCAAAGGATTTTACTCTTCATTAATGTGAGTTTTTATTGTTTTAAATAGATTTTTAAGTAGTTAAATTCATATATATATATTGCAATATATGGTGATAATTTTATGTTTTAGGTTTATAAATAGTTTAATTTATTTATTAACTAAAAGATGAGTATAATTTTTTTGTTTATGAATAGTGTAACTTTCTTAGTTTTAAATATTAAAAAAAATTGTTTTTTTTTTATTTATTTTTTCTTAGTTATGGAGAAATTCTTCAAAAAGATACCAACAATTGAGTCCACATCTCATGAAGACAATGATAAAGAGCAACATGGTGCTAAAAGAAATTGTTTGGATGTTGATTTAAATAATCTTATTGCCGATCCCGCATTACGAATGCCAATATCATCTTATCACCCTAATGTGCAAGATGCTATTCGAAGAGCTTATCTACTAAGGGGTCCTTGTCAACCTCGTGGTCATAAATTCAAGCAAACATTGCAAGGAAAATTTTATAGGAAATTTGTTCATACTTGGTTTGATGAGTATCCTACTTGGTTGGAGTATAGCATTTCTAAAGAAGCCGCATATTGTTTGTGTTGCTATCTCTTTAGATCGGATTCTAAAAAGTATCAAGGTAGTTCTTCCACATTTGTTTTTGAAGGGTTCACAAATTGGAAGAAAAAAGAAAAATTGCAAGAACATATTGGGGGGTTAAATAGTCCTCATAATCAAGCTTCACAAAATTGTCAAATTTTGATGAAGCAAGACCAACACATTCAAACTTTACTGCACAAGCAAACTGAACAAGCTCGAGTTGACTATCGAATACGCTTAACTGCTTCTGTTGATTGTGTTCGCTTTCTTTTAAGACAAGGGCTAGCTTTTCGTGGTCACGATGAATCGGTTGATTCAAACAATCAAGGGAATTTTATGGAGATTTTAAAATTTCTTGCTAACCATAATGATGATGTCAAAAGGGTTAGTTTAGATAATAGTCCTGGTAACTTGAAGTTAGTCACATCAGATATTTAAAAGGATATTGTAAGTGCTTGTGCAATTGAAACCACGAATGTTATCATCAAAGATATAGGAAATGCATTGTTTTGCATTTTAGTTGATGAAGCTCGAGATATTTCGATGAAAGAGCAAATGGCAGTTGCTATACGTTATGTAAACAAGCAAGGAAAAATCATTGAGCGTCTTTTAGATATTGTTCATGTCGTAGACACTACTGCTTCATCACTCAAAGCGGCTATTGATGCAATGATTGCAAAATATGGTTTGAGTTTGTCTAGACTACGGGGTCAAGGTTATGATGGAGCTAGCAACATGCAAGGTGAGTTTAATGGTCTTAAAGCTTTGATATTGAGAGATAATGAATATGCTTATAATGTGCATTGTTTTGCCCATCAACTTCAGCTAGCTCTTGTTGCCATTGCAAAAAATAATATGCATGTTGGACTACTTTTTAACTTGGTTTCAAATGTTGTGAATTTTGTTGGTGCCTCATGTAAACGTCATGATATTTTACAAGAATTTCAAGCACTTAATATCTTGAAAGCACTTGAAAATGGAGAGCTCTCAAGTGGACAAGGTTTGAACCAAAAAACTAGTCTTAAACGTGCCGGAGATACACGTTGGGGTTCACATTATAATACCTTGATCAGCTTGATTGTAATGTTTAGTTCGATAATTGATGTTCTTGATTTTATTATACAAGATACTTCGAAAGCGGATCAAAGAGTTGAAGCATACAACTTATTAAATTCAATTCAATCATTTGATTTCATTTTCTCTCTCCATTTGATGAGAAACGTATTAGGAATCACAAATGAATTGTCTCAATCATTACAAAGAAAAGATCAAGATATTGTAAATGCCATGAAGTTGGTTAGAATATCAAAAAATCGGTTGTAATTGATGAGAGATACAGGATGGGCTTCTTTACTAGATGAAGTTTCTTCATTTTGTGGAAAACATAATATTGTGATAATTCATATGGATGACATGTTCATTATGCGAGGTCGATCACGACGTAATAGTGAGAAAATGACAAATAAGCATCACTATTGTGTTGAAATATTTTATGCTGTTATAGATTTACAACTTCAGGAGCTTAACAATCGTTTCAGTGAAGTCAATACTGAGTTACTTTTGTGCATGTCATGCTTAAATCCAAGTGATTCTTTCTCATCTTTTGATAAGAGGAAACTTATACGTCTTGCTCAATTTTATCCTCTTGAGTTTTCTGAGATACAATTATTGGTGCTAGAAGATCAACTTGAGACATACATTCATGATTTGAGATCTGATGATGAGTTTTTAAAGTTGAAGCTAATTTCCGAGCTTAGTGAAATGATGGTGAAAACGAAGAAAAGTGTTTTATATCCTTTAGTTTATAAGTTGATAACATTGGTTTTAGTTTTACCAGTTGCAACAGCTTCTGTAGAAAGAGCATTTTCAGCGATGAAAATAGTGAAAACTCGACTTGATTCGAATGGGGGATCGAGTGGTTGTCTGAAAGTTTGATCACCTTTATTGAGAGAGACATATTTGATGGGATTGATAATGAAGTGATTCTGCAACGTTTTCAAAATATGAATTCTCGTCGAGGGGTACTATAATGGTTGGTAAGTTTTCATTTTATTTATATTTAAACTGTGTCTTTTTTTGGAAATTATGTAATGTTTGATCGTTTAATATTTTGAGCATATAATCCATGACAATATATAATTTTGGTTTATTTGATACTTTTTTTTTCACTTTTTTCATCAATTGTTTGCCCCCCCAAATAATTGGCCCTGGCCTCGCCACTGACTATAAGCTTAGTTACGTTTGGATGTCACAATATATTGGGATATGCATTTAGCAATCAAAAGGAAATTGTGGTTTATATTGCTCAGATGTGGCCTTTCATTTGCCTTTCTATCATTATAAATGCTTTCCATCCAATCTTTTCAGGTTAGTAGCTAATACCTTCATTTCTTTTTTGTGTTCATCAATATTTTTAGGCTAAATTATACAAAATGCTCATAACCTGTAGTTTTAGTTTCAATTATACCCCGAACTTTTAATTTTGTTTAAAAAATATCCCTTATTGAAGAAATCACTCTTGTAAAAAATAAAATTCGTGTGCAGTTTCGATTAAGTTTAACAAAATTTAGATTGAGGCTATTTTTGAAAGTGTATTATTGTAATAAAAGATAATTTTCCAAAGAAAATATATTTTAAAGAGCAGTTTTTCCAACAAAGCGTATTTTTTTAAGCAAATTAAAAAGAGGTAAAATTAAAACTTTTAGGAGCAAAATTGAAGCCAATTCCACAGTTAATGGGTATTTTGTATAATTTAACATATATATTTTTTAATTCAAAAGATGATTTTTACACTGCTGGTCTATCAAAATTGAGATAAAATATTAAAATAAAAAAGTAAATTATTATTAGGGAAAATTATATATTTAGCCACTTTTCATATAGTCATAAAGGTTTTTAGCCACCAATAAAAAAATAAAAGTTTTCAGCCACCTTTTCTTTTTCCAACGTTTTTTTGCTTAAATTTTTTCTTTTTTTACCCTTTTTCATTTAATTGTTGATTGCTGGCACATTTATTGCATTTTGTTTTTAATGTTTATTTTAACTTTTTTGTTAGATCTTTATTTTCCTGTCTCTTCCCCTTCATTTTTTATTTTCTCTCTCATATTTTTCTAAAACAAATCTTTTATCTCTCTATTCTCATACGTTTTCCTCCCTCTTTCTAATTTCTAAAACAAATCTTTTATCTCTCTATTCTCCTATGTTTTTCAGATTTCCCAAAAAAAAAAATTCATTCTTTTTCAAGAATCTGTCCCAATTTTTTTCATATTTCTTCCTTTTGATGGCTACGAAAAGTGTTGTTCATGCTACGAAAAGTGTTTTTCATATTTCATCTTTATATTTGAAAATGAAGATTTTCAAGAGAAATTTGTTTTAACAAATGGCGTTGTTGAAGATGTTGTTCATGCTACCCAGATTTTATATCAGTTTCAAGAAGTGTATAACTTTAACAACGAAGAAGATGATATTGCTTTGTTTGAACATATTAGTCATGAAGTATACAAAATGCACATCGTGTATATCATTCAGTTCAGATGTGGGTGATGACGTTGCTGTGATGGCTGAAAATGCACATGGTGTATATGAAACATCTCGTATACGAGTTGCTTCACATATACAGTGAGAAAAAAATAAAAGTGTTCACGAAGTTTTAGATTCTCTTCAAGTTCAGTTGCTCTTCAATCTTATGTCTTCATAATGAGATTGTTTGTTGGATTTTTATCATTTTTATTGAATGATTTATTAAGTTGTTCTTCAATCTTATGTCTTCGTAAGTATAAATATGTCGTATATACTGTGTATTATATTAGTATATAACACGTATTCATTTATTAGATTAGAAAATTATCAAATAACGGGACATAATAGATCTTATTTTTATTTGTTGTTTTAGAAGTATTTGGTCTTTTCTGTGTTTTAACAACATTATGGTAGTTTTTTTATAAGTGAGATTGTTTCTAGGATTTTTATCTTTTTTTTATTGAATAGTTTGTTAAGTTGTTATTCACTCGTATGTCTTAGTAAGTATAATATGTCGTATATACTGTATATTATATTACTATATAACACATATTCATTTATTATATTAGACAATTATCAAATAATGGGACATCATAGATCTTATTATTTGGAATACATACGTTGTATGTTCATTTCGTACATCAGACTCATGTTGTGTTGTTTGTTTTTGTATACAATATATACAAAACTTATATTAATCCTCAATCATTTTCTTAATTTCAAAACATTTATAAATAAACATATACAGTAAATAACACGTTTGATTGTTTTTGAAATTCTTAAAATGATTCCAAAACTCATCCATTCACAAAAGTACCATAATCCGAAACCAAAAAACCAGAAATGGATGACAAGCGATAATTTTATAATTACAAATTCATAACAATGATTTAATCTATTTATTCTTTTTTAGTTTTTCATTTCCTGAGTTATCTTAAGGTGGAAATCAGGGCTATTTTCATAGTCCTTCTTGGTCTATCTGTTTTTGTCATTGGCTCTTCTACATCATATTGTGCGAGCTGGTCATCCACATGTTCATCACCTGTATATTCATCACATGTTATACATGAAAGTATGCAATACTTTAATAGAATAAAGTTTATGTTTGTATTAAAGCAAAAAATCACCTGATCATAACATATGTTTTTTTATAACAGGGTATGGCTGTTTAGAAAATATTTAATAACATGTTTTTTTAAATAATACGCTATGAATAATAGTATACATATCATATACAGGATAGCAAGCATTACATAACAAAAAGCTTCCTCATTTTTATGGTCATTTTTAGGAATGGTCATCACATGATTGTTCATATAATATGATACGGATAACAGTATATAGTATATATACACGATAGAAAGCATATCATAACATATGTTTTTTTATTCTGATTTTATGGACATTTTAAGGAATGGTATTTACATGATTGTTCATATATTACACTATGAATAACAGTATATAGATCATATACAGAACAATAAGCATATAATTACATGAATAACTGTATATTCATCACATGTTATACATGAAAGTATGCAATACTTTAATAGAATAAAGTTTATGTTTGTATTAAAGCAAAAAAACACCTGATCATAACATATGTTTTTTTATAACAGGGTATATCACATAGCATGGCTGTTTAGAAAATATTTAATAACATGTTTTTTTAAATAATACGCTATGAATAACAGTATACATATCATATACAAGATAGCAAGCATTACATAACAAAAAGCTTCCTCATTTTTATGGACATTTTTAGGAATGATCATCACATGATTGTTCATATAATATGATACGGATAACAGTATATAGTATATATACACGATAGAAAGCATATCATAACATATGTTTTTTTATTCTGATTTTATGGACATTTTAAGGAATGGTATTTACATGATTGTTCATATATTACGCTATGAATAACAGTATATAGATCATATACAGAACAATAAGCATATAATTAACCGTAATTATTACATTGTATTTACATGATTGTTCATATATTACGGTATGAATAAATGTATATAGATTATATACAGAACAACAAGAATATAATTAACCGTAATTATTACATTGTATTTACATGATTGTTCATATATTACACTATGAATAAAGATTATATACAGAACAACAAGGATATAAATAACCGTAATAATTACATTGTTGATAAAATATTAGAACCTTATGGATTTTTCTGACATTCTTCCGTTTTGATTCTCTATTAGCCTTCTCATTTCTAGCATTGGTATTCTTCCTCAATCCCTAATTTTGAAAAAAAAAAAACTCAATATGCATTTCATGTTTCGTAAATCGCCCAGATCTGATATATTTTTCATAAAAAAATCACGAAAGAAAAGGAAGACGTTCAAACCTCTTTCTCCGGTGTTTTTTCTGCATGATTGCTAAAGATTCTTGATCATTCTCTCTTGTATCTTCATGATCTTCATCAAACGATGGTAGTTGTTGTTCATTGTATGCCATTGCCGTATTTGCTTTTCTTTGATTTTTCGAAACTGGTGTTTGATTTAGGGCCAATTTTTTTTTTTTTTTTTTTTTTTTTGCATCTGATAGTGAAAGGAAGGGGGCAAGAGAGAATAATGGAGGGATAGTGAAATGAGGCTCAAAATTGAAAAGGAAGTAGAAGAGGTGCATGTTTTCCAATTTTCCAATCATCTTAGCTTTAGAGAAGATGAATAAACGGTGGGAGATACAGAAGAGATCAAAGAGTAGAGAAAAGAGGAAATTGAGAGAGATAAGAGATTTTTTGGGAAATAAAAAAAGAGAGAGAAATGAAAGATTTTTTTTTTGCATGAATCTTGATTATTGTGTCTAATAAATCTGCCAGCCTCTTTCCTTTGTGTAACCGTGCAAGGATATATATGTAATTGCATCTATCAGTTTTTTAAAAAAGTGGCTACAAACCCTTATTTTTAGGATAGTGGATATAAAACTTTATTAGTAGTGTTGAAGTGGCTATTAATATAGATAACCCTTATTATTATCTGCATAGTCAATAAATATTGAGGTCAATCACTTATTATTAGGGGTGAATATGGGGCGGGTCAGGGTACCCTAACCCCACCCCCATTTAATTGTCGGGGCGGGGAGGGTGAGGCGGGGTATTATTGGGGTGTAAATGTGTTTTGAGGAAAAAAAATTTATTGGATTAAAACAAGAAGAAAGAGAAATTGAAAGAAAGTTCTTAATCAGGGTCGTTTAATAAATGGGGCATGGTTGCTCACCCCGACCCTGACCCGCTCCGACCTCGACCCTGATTACACATTTAAATGAGGCGGGGTGGGGCGGGTTCATGGGGTAACGGATTATATCAACTAATGACTTTCGTGTGAACTGATTCTATGAATTACAATCACTTCTTCTTTTTTTTTTTCATAAAAAAATTATGTATTTATAATAATTTTATAAAATTTAGTATTTCTAAATATTTTAGAATATGTAATGTGCACTGAATTTTCGTCCTTTTTCAGGGGTTGCAAGAGGATGTGGGTGGCAACGTTTAGGAGCATACGTGAATTTGGGATCATATTTTATAGTTGGAATTCCAGTGGGAGCTGTTTTGTCTTTTGTTCTTCATTTTAAAATCAAAGGACTTATTATTGGATTAATTTCTGGACCTATTCTTCAAACTTTTCTTTTTGCTTTCATTACCTTTTCTACCAATTGGCATAAACAGGTAATCTCTCTCTCTCTCTCTCCCATTCATATTGGTTGGTCATTTGAATAGTTTTTATTTTGAACAATGCATAAACGACTCTTGAATTATACAATAATAATTACACCCTTGAACTTTTAATCTGAGCAATTATCCCCGTAAATTTTGTAAAAGAATTAAAAAATACCCATAAATTTAAATTTATCAAGTTACCTCTTTGAAATTATTATGGAATCTTTGAGGAGATTAGTGTTCGTTTGACAACCTTTCATAATTTCTGTTTTTTGTTTTCTTTCTCAGTTTTTAAGAAATAAAGTTGTTTAGTAACTCTTATTGTTTCTTGTTTTTCCTTATTTTAAAAACTCTTCCCAAAATAGTTGTTAAAACTCCCACATCGGAAAGATGAAGGGATTTAACAACATATATAAAGTCTAAGGACCCTTCCTCTCATTACCAATTGGTTTTGAGATGGGTGTCCACATTATTAATATGGTATCAGAGCCTAACAAGCCCAAAAGGGTATTCGATCAAAAAATGGGATCCGATGCAAGAATGGTGATCTCAAAAGAGGCACTATCTTGAGGGGGCATGTTAAGGATCCCACATCGAAAAGATGAAGGGACCTAACAACATATATAAAGTTTAATGGCCCCTCATCTCATTACCAATTGGTTCTGGGCCCCACTTATTACCAATTGGTTTTGAGATGGATGCCCATATTATTAATAATAGTGTATAAATTTTAGAAACAACAAGTTCTAATTTCTAAAATTTTCAACACATTAATAAATTAGTACATTATCTCGTTTTGACTTATAAAATATATTTTAATTATCCAAAAATTATATTTATATAATATTTTCATATATTTCATTTAAAGTTGTATATTTTTAATATTATTTATTTTTTTTAAATAAGAAACAGAAACAATAAATAGTTACCAAACACATGACCTGTTTTTTTCCTTTCAGAAAGAAGAAATATGAAACAGTTACTCAAACATGTTTTTGATTCTCCTTCTAAAAAAAGAGAAACAAACAAAGTTACCAAATGGACCCTTGGTGGCAGTGTTTTATTGGGCATAAGTTAATTTGAAGTCATATTATAGTGTTGGAATTCCAATGGGAGCTGTAATCAAATAGTCTTTGAAGTCATAAACAGTTAATCTCTCTTTCCTTCTGTTAGTTAGTTAATTTTTTTGTTTGGTACTTAATTACTCATGATTCCCTTTAAATTTAAAAAAGATTACAATTCATAAAAGAGAAATTACTATAAATTACACTAACCCAATGATAGATATTTTCTTTTAACTCGTTGGTATAAATTTAAGTTCCTTGCTAATAGTGGGTATTGTATTTACATGGACCTTGCAGGCAACACAAGCAAGGGAACAAATACTTGAGGGAAATAACTGAAATCACACAGCGATACATTCATACAAAACTTCGATCCCGAGCACACGCATTGGTGATGTAGATCGTCAAGTAAAAGTTCAATCCACAAAATAGTTTGATATAATATGCACAACATCCTTATGGTAAAATGTTGAAATATAAAAGTAATCATTATCGCAATGCGTAGAGGGGAGGTCATAAGCCTCTATACTATAAAATGGATTTTCAACAGAATGAAAAACACATATATGGTTAGATTGTAACCATATAATACACCGGGATCAAAATGCATATATTGTCTCGTATACATTTTTTAGGATGGTGAGAAAAATATATTTTTGATCTTGAGGGAAACTATAAATATAGATACCAATCTTATATATTCTTTTCATGTGTGATCACATGAGTAGAGTTATGTGGCTTAGGATATGATAAACAATTGATTAAAATAAAAGAAAATAAAATGTAACTTTGAATACCTTGAACATTCAAATGAGAGAGAAGTGGTAGATTTTTAGTTACTTCATCTTAATTTTTATATCACTTAAGAATTAGTTACAGACTATGATTTTTGTTTTAATATAACCAAAAAAAAAAAAACCTTCAATCCATAAAATAAACAATTCAAGTAAATTTAAACTTGGTCTTTCACTTACTCTTTATTTAAACAAAACGTGAAAATGTATCTAACGGAAGACTTTAAAACATTTAAACACCTTATGTAAAGACCCGAAAAATTGAAGTGTTTTAAATTCAGAGTAAAACAGCGGAAGTTTAGATTTTTCAAAAAAATCGGCATGGGTTCATTTGTATTTTGAACTAGCCAAAACAGAAAAACAAGGAAATGCGCATTTCCAGCAATTTTCAAGGTTCTAAATAGAACAAAATCATATAGAAATTCAAAATGCTCTCATGAGCTCAGCAAGAAGTACAAAGATGCAGCAAATTCAAATCAAAGACAATATCCATGCAAGTGCTCTCATGAGCTTAGCAAAGGAGTACAAATATGCAGCAAGTCTACTAAAAAAACAATGTCAATGCATTCCCTAGAATGCTCCCAAATGAAATTAGGCCCTAGTCCATTCGGTCATCGTCCCGTGATCACACGGCACCACCACTTCTACCACGGCCACGGCCTCTAAAAGTACCTGAAAAGATTAAAGTAGCAACATTAGCATAAAAATGCTAGTGAGAGTAAAGTAGAAGCATGTAGTCCTATGAACAAACTCCACATCGGAAGTTGTGTCCAAGGCCTGCCACGTTCATTTCCTCCCAATCTTAACTCCCAATCAATAGTCTTACAATTCGCTCAAGTTTCTAGATAAACATGACATTATAGCCTTCAAGAATAGCAACACGATAAAATAGCTCATACAAATAAGGAAAGGTAACATCTTCTTAACTTTACCAACAACTAATTCAAAAGTAAACAAGTCATATGCCCAACTATATTGACAACCCGGCCTGTTTCATCCGAGGTCCCCAATATTTCACATTTCACATAGTACATCGGCAACCAGGCTTGTTTCATCCTAGGTCCCCGATATTTCATCAATCACGTAGTATATTGACAACCCGACCTATTTCATCCTAGGTCCCCAATATTTCACATTTCACATAGTACATCGACAACCCGGCATGTTTCATCCTAGGTCCCTGATATTTCATCAATCACGTAGTATATTGACAACCCGGCCTGTTTCATCCTAGGTCCCGGATATTTCATCAATCACATAGTATATCGACAACCCAGCCTGTTACATCTTAGGTCCCCGATATTTCATCAATCACGTAGTATATTGACAACTTGACCTGTTTCATCCTAGGTCCCCAATATACTTTCAAATCACTTGGTATATCAACAACCCGACCTGTTTCATCCTAGGTCCCCAATATACCTTTCATCACATAATCAACCTTTCACTTCCACTTTTCAATCACAAACTCGTTATATTTCGTTTCATTCACATCACGGTTCAAGTGTTCATCACCGTCCTCTACTCATAATTAAGCTACTAACCAACTAAACCATATCTCACCCCAATATCCTCAAGGTCACTCAAACAAGGTTCTTAGCGAAAGGGCACTCAACGTCACTATGGAACGAGTAAAAATGGACTCTTCCAATCCCGTCTTCTAACTTATTACCCAAATCCACTTTCCCCCAACAACCTTAAGTAATACTCTTTCTCTCCCAAACAACTCGAGTACTCCCGAAGCATTCTCATTCTCGCCCTAAGAGGCCTATCTTCCAAAATCCAAAATCCGGATTCTAAACCCAACTCCAAGTGTAACGGCACAAAAGTCACTCGTTCTCACTTCCAAGGCCCAAATCACAAACTAATCTCATTTTGGGCTTTCATCTCACAATTCCCTCTTAAACCCGATCAAACAAACCGTCAATGGAAAATGGTCATAAGACCACATACAACTACTTTAAACTCACCTTGGTCAAAAGAAGTCGAATTCAACACCGGTTGGACGGTTTCACGAACTTATCACAAAACCTACAATTTACATGCACCTAAAATACATTAGTTTAACGAAACGAGCAACGGTCGACACGAAAAGATAAAACAAGTCAAAACAGCCTGGTAAATGTTCCATGAGGCCCACGACCATGAGGGAAAATGAGAGAGGAGGAAGAGTTTCCGGGTTTTGGGCGTTTTAGAGGCAACCGGGTTTGTTATAAGTACTTTTTTTATTAGATTTAATCCATGGGTAATCACAAATTAGAGGTTAGGGCTAGAATCAACCACCCAAATTCAAAGAAAAACAAGAATAAAGCACTTTCTACAACAACCAAAACTGCCATGCATGGCAAGAAGAGAAGAGGGATTTCGAATTTTTCTAATTGGCTCGGTTTATGGATCAAGGAAAGTTGAGGAAATTGGTTCCCAAAGGTTTCCCAACAACATTTAGTAACAAATTTGAGAAGGGATGAAGGTTCGGCCATGGAAAACACAAGTTTGAATCAAAACTCATAAAAAGTTTGAAATTTCGAAATCTAGGGCTTACCTTAGAGAGGTGGAAACGTTCCAAGAGTAGAATGGGTAGAAAGGTCTCGGCGAGAGCTTTCCAATGCATCCGAAATCACACAAAACTGCCGATAAACGAAGCCGGGGTGACAGTTTCTTTCTCTTCTCTTTTCCTTCTCTTCTTGCTCGGATTTGGGGGAAATGGATGAGTATATTTTGTGTTTTTTTGTCCTTTTGTGACTTGAGGAAGGAGATGAATAGTTTTAAAGATGCCCAAATGACTAAAATACCCTCCCTTGAGTTTTCTCTCTACTTAAAGGAACCTGTCCTTGCTCGTAATTATTTCTATGAACTTAAGCTAGCTTAAAGGTGATTAATGATTTGGCCCGTTAATAATCATTAATGACCTGAATCTTTAAATATAGTAAACGGAAATTAAATTCTAAGTTAAATTAATTACTTGGACTAAATGAACTAAACTAAGTTAAGTAAAATAAACTAAAGCAACTAAGATAAAAACTGGAATAAAATAAATAAATAAAATAAATTTCACCTCAAAATAACGGGACGTTACACCTTATAGATAATTTCACAAAACAAATTAAACTGGTATTTAGTTTTCTAATTTAAGTAATCTTGACATTTTAAAATAGTCAAGACAGTGTGATGAAAAATGACTAAAATAATGCATTCTTTCTCTTGCGTTTATCCTAATTTGTTTTGACATATTTTACCTTAATAAAATATTTTCTTGACCGTTTTTATTTAAAGTGTCAAGTATATGTAAATATGAGGTGTCAACTATTAGACATATTTTTGTAGTGAAAATCTCACATCGGTTAGAGAAGAGAATGATTATGGGTGTATAAGGAGAATGACACATCTCTATTGGTATGAGGTCTTTTGTTTGAAACTAAAAGCAAAGTCATGCTGGCCTAGATCCAAAGTGGACAATATGATACAAATTTTGAGTTTTGGAGGCCTGTTATCCCTTAACAAGTGGTATCAGAGTCATGCTCTGACCCTAACTATATGGGTGGAATCCTTAGGTGCAGAACAAAAAAAGAGCCTCCAAGACCCAATCCATGGTGGGCTCTATCAGATAGGTGGTGCGTTCTAGAGAAAGAGAGTTGACTTGGATAGAGTGGACAGATGGAGGGGAGGGGAGGTGGATATTTGTTTGATGGGAGGACTGTTGGAGTGTGAACAAAATCTCATTAGGAAAAGGATGATCATGAGGGAATGGACACATCTCTATTGGTATGAGCTTTTGGGTGAAACCAAAAGTAAAGCCATGCAGGCCTATACCTAAAATAGACAATATCATACCAACGTAAAGTTGTGGAGCCTTATTGTACCTAACAAATTGCATATAATTTTAGCAAAGTGGCAGATTCTTCTTTATTGTTAAAGAGCATGGTTGCCATGATTTCTATCTTTTTTCTTTCCATCGTGACTGGTGGGGCGAGATGAAGGACATATTTACGTGGCAGGGATTTGGGTTGCAAAATCTTAATTGGGTTAATGTGGGGTGCGTCCGAGATAAAATATAAAATTATAATCAATTGTAAACTTTCCTATTATTGCTCATGTTATTTGGTGTAGTTTTTAACTTAATAATGAAACCTGTAAAGTTTGTAGATTTTTTATTGCATATTTATCTATTTTAAATTAGAGAGTTTAGGATTCATAACTGTGAAGTGTGTTGGGTTTTGGATGGAGCCTAAATCAATTTAGGGTCATTGTGGAAGATTACACGAGAGAGAAGGAAATTATATTTGAATACTGTGTTAACATAACATAACTTTCAAAATACAAATGACTTGATGACTAATCAATTAAGGGTCCGTTTGGTATAGTTTCTCCTAAAAATGTTTTGTGTTGAACGTTTTAAAAGAAATACTAATGAAGTGTTTCATCTAAAAACACTTGAGTGAAGTATTTTAAGTGAAATACTTGTTTATAGACACTTTTAGAAGAATCACAAATCAACTATTTTCTCCAAAAACACCTTTTAGTATACTCAAGTGTTTTTAGATGAAACACTTCATTAGTATTTTCTTTTAAAATGTTCAACCCAAAACATTTTTAGGAGAACCTATACCAAATGGACCATAATATTTACTAACTACTCTACTAATGACTTGTGTTGACCACTCATCTATTCAAATCCAACATATATTACAATAATGCTACAATAATATACTAATTCTTACACATTGTCATATGTAAATCTATACTATTAGGGGGCGCTTGGTATGCGGGAATCAGAATTAAATGCCTGGGAATTAGATGTCTGAGAATAAGTAGTATGAGAATAAAATGGATGAGAATTTGATGTCTGTGTTTGGAGTGTGCTGGAATAGGATTCAAATGCCTAAGAATATGTTGCCTGTGTTTGGAGTGTGTTGGAATTTAGATTTATAGGAATATGATTATTATCTTTGTAGGAAGAAATATTATGCCTGGAAATATGATGTCAATGTCAATACCAATGTTAAATATATGAGATATTTAGATGGGAATTGAATGTCAATGTCAATACAAATTAGAGGTTGAACCAAACATTGGAATGGGTATTAAAAACTCATTCTCATAGCTAATTCCCGCAAATCAAACGCCTCCTTAAGCTCTCACATTTGTCTTTTGACCAAATTACATATAACCTACGTATTATTGCTTACATTTGGCCGTGAGATCAAATTAGGAAAGTAATGCATGAAATTTATTGGCAGTGCAAAAGTTCTAATATAGAAGAATTGTAGGTTTCGCTTACTTGTGTGGAGAATTGTGGGTTTCAACTTTTTCACTCAACGTTAGGTATAATTAGGGCCGGCCCATAGGGTGTGTAAACTGGGCCATCATACAGGCCCCTAATATTGGGGGCCCATAATCTAAAAATCATGAAGGTAGTGAAGTGGTTGAATGATGTCACGGATTAGTGATTTCGAGTAAAACATTTGGGTTCGAATTCCTGTTGGATTGTTTTTCTGCCTTTTCTTTCTTTTTTTCATTTTAGTGCCTATTCTTTTGTTTATTTCAATTAAAAATAGAGTTAATTTCACTACTAATCAAAAAAATTATGAATTATATCAAAAATATCGGATGTTTTTATTAAATATCAATAGTACCCAAAACCGCCACCGGCCAAATTAAATTATATTGTGAAAGGACAAACATACCCCCGATTTAATTTCTCCTTAATTTGTGCAAAATTTAAGGAAATTTATAAAAATCTCTTAAATTTTACAAAATTAATGGAAAAATCAAATCTAAACAAAAATAAAAACAATAACAAAAAATAAAAGAAAAATCTTTAAACTTCTGACTTCTTCTTTCAAGAAAATTCGAATGTGTTTCTTGTTCGTCATCCTACAAAATACAGAGATAAAAAATAAACATTTAATTAAAAGTAACTTATTCTACAAAATACAGAGAAAGGAGAATTGGAAGGTACAAATTTTTATAAACTTTTTACTTTTAGTAATCATTTTTTGATGTGTACTCAAAATTTATAGAAGGCACAAAATTGAAGATGAAAAAGAGGTATAGATTCTAAAGATATGTAAATAGAAAATTAAAATAAATATTGAACAAAAATAAACATTTTAATAAAATCCTTCAAATCTGGATAAAAAAAATCAAAGAAATCATCAAATATATAAGCGAATAAATGATAGATCTATCACCAGAACCCTAGATCCGACTCGATTTAAAGATATGAAAGTAGAAAATTAAAATAAATGTTGAACAAACACAAACATTTTTAAAAATTCCTTCAGATCTGGATAAAAAAATCAAACAAATCATCAAATCTGGAAAAAAAACCTTGAAGTCCATTTTCATGGCAGACGGAAAAGAAAATCTGTGACGACCCGACTTATACTAAAAGCCAGGGCGCGAGCACGCGAAGGGAAACGAAAAAGAACTTAAAGTTTAACAATCAGTTTTGTAAAATATTCGAAATTTTGGCATGAAGTACTCGTATATTTCATATCCCACATACAAAATAGATATGTTTTAACAGCATCGGCTCATCGGCCGGTTTAAAACATCATAAGTTACAATCAAAATATCGTTGGTGCACCAAAGAAAACGTTACAAAACTATAATATATACATAAAAGTTACATTTCATCTCAAAAGTGAAAAACACGACAAAACAAGGAATGACCACACTCCTTTCCCAAGGATCTGTGACTCGCGTGTCCGAGGCCTAATCCCAAAAGCTCCATCCCGATGCATCAACGTGCACCACCTGCCGTGCCTCGTCCCCGTCCTCGTCCGGGTCCTGAAAGGTGATATAGAGCACCTCTGAGCATAACACTCAGTGAAAACAAAAGGAATGAAAAACGATGCTATGCAAGTATGAAAAATTATGCACAATGAATATACACACTATGTATGCATAAACAAAAGGAAAGAGTAAATGTATAAGGTAGATCAAATCATTGGTATTTCACAATCAAGGCAAAACCGAGTCTTCGATCATTCAACCAATACCACTTTATTAACTAACTTCTGGCCATATATTTTTACATAATTTTCCGGTGTCTCACTACACGTAACACATACATGAAACGTAAAAGGTATGATCAACACTGTCAAGCATTTGCTTCCACGTGTTTAACTTTACTCATTTTTATAACAGCTCATTAACTTTGATCCCTCAATCATTTTAATACCTTCCACATGAGACTATTCACTCTTTTGTCTATCTCAGTAGCCATTCACATACCCGACTATCTCAGTAACCATTCACATACTCGACTATCTCAGGAACCATTCACATACTAGACTATCTCGATGGCCGTTTCACACACTTGGCATTTTCGGTTGCCATCTGCCGTTTTATACACACTTGGCTTTTTCAGGTAGCCTCCGCCCTTTTTTTCACATATTTCATTATACTTCTAGGCTATCTCTGTAGCCACTCTAGCTTCCGGGCCATCTACCACCGCGCCTCGGAGCCTCACCACTTCCGCCACCAGGTAGCCACGTGTAACGTCCAACAACCACTCACCATTACACGGGCTACGACCCCATGGCCAAATGTCAAACATCTAGAATGTGTGAATGAAGTGGAATGGAATGATATGCACTAACCATACTTTCTTTATCATTAACATTTAAACTAATATATAAGTACGATAAAGCGAATAAACAGAGTTCCCAAACAACGTAGTACTCAGTTTCAAACTATCGTTCAACACTTTCAAAGTGTCTAAGAAAACACCAACTTCTAACGTGATGCCGTAGCATTTCGCCAAACTGTGCTTGTCAAACAACAATCTAAAACATATCGAGCATATGTATAATAAGTCCCAAATCAGCATATGACTCGATCTTTACTTGAAATACGAGTAGAAACAAAGATACGGAATAAATTAACTCAAACCCATCATCAAACTTCAAAGAATTGATGGAGGAAAAAGAAAATTCAAAAGATGAGGGAAGGGGGAAGGGGTCCAATGGGTTGAGAAGAGAGGAAGGGGAAAAAGAAAATGATTTTTCTTCTTCTTCTTTCTTTTTTTTTTAAACCCTTTTCTTTTTGTTTTTTTTTTACTTCTAAATTTCTAAAATAAAAAATAATTAAATTGCTATTGGCTCCCTCCACCTCTTCATTTTTATTTTAAAATCCCTCCACCTCCAAAATTCAATTCAAGCCCTCTTTATACTTTCCTTTGCTATTCTACCTTCACTTCTTTAAACCATTGCTAACCAACCCTTAATTAATTTTAACCATGGTTAACCACCAAATAATCAACTTACAAAAGAAAATAATTCCTAAAGTATTTAATACCAAACACACAAACAACCAATAAGTAGAATTTATAATTAAACTTCCTCTGCAAATCTCGGGGCCTTACAAAATCGATGGCGACCGCCATACAAAAAGAGGTAAAAAGCCAGCAACCCTTGTTTATTCCAATATGCGCCGAAAAATCCGGATAAGGAAACGGGGAGGATGAAAATTCTGAGGAGGACCAACAGCCACCAGAATAAATGGAAGAGATTCACCACGATCTTCATCATCAAGAAGACCTTCTTCTTCAAGGAAGCGTTGATCTTCGTGTGAGGGAGAAAAACGGTGGGGGTGTTGGTGTGGAGTTCGTAAGGGAAGAATTAGGTTAGGAATTCAAAATACAATAAAATTTCCTATAATTCAAAAAGATTTGATTTGATTTGAATTCAAAATAAAATAAAATAAATAAATTATAAATTAAATGAAATGTATTTATTAAGATATATTTATTATAAGAGATAAAAGGGTAAAAAAGACAACATTAAAAAAGGTAACCACCAGATCATCACCAAAAATGGTGTTTTATGGGTATAAATGATAAAAAAAACCATAACAACCAACATTATTGTAATTACGTGAATTAAAATGGTTACTGCTCTAATTAATTCTTAAAAATATGCCTTTTATTTTTGTTTATTTCAATTAAAAAGATTCTTTTTTATTTATTTTAACGAAAACAATGCTTTTTCTTTGATTTTTTTTAATTTAAAGAAAATATCAATTTACGTTGTTTTTTTTCTTTTAATTGGTTCAATTCAAAAAAATCTATCAATTTTAACTCTGTTTTTTTTTATCATATCAATTTTCATTTTATAAATTTAACTCTAATTTATTTTGATTATAATAATCAAATTAATACATTTAAAAATTAATTAGTTTTTCTTTTATTAATATTCTTGTGATTTTTTAAAGTAAAATTTATATGATAGTGAAACTATAATTTCGTATTGGATCCCGGTGTTCTTAGGTCCGACTCTATATAATTGAGAGTAATTAAACACTCTTTATTGATCATATCAATTATGTAATATTCAAGTTTATTAGTCGAACCTGTAAAGTTTATAGAACACCGAATGTAGTCTAATTGTGATGTTATTTTCTTTGCCCTTAATATTTATTATTTGTGTTGTATATTTTATCCTTCTTGGATTGAGAGTATAAGATTTATAACTCTTTCAAATTCCCAACACTGGGTTGAAAATGAGGCTTTGCATATTTATTGTATTGATCCTCGAATTTTCGGTTCTACTTCTTACTTTGAGAATATAGGTAGTTAAAATCAGCAACTTTGGCTACGAAGTCGTCAAAGAGAAGAATCTTGTTGGATTGGACCATATATCACGAAGAACAATTGAAGGAAAGAAAAAGTCCTACATCCATTTTCTAAATCTTCACAAATTATTGAATTAAATTAGCTATGGCAATATCTTGATACCTAATATTGATTATAAATTATTGAATTAAAATTACTATATACTTGAGATACCTTATATTGATTTTAATTCAATAAATTATTTAATTGAACGAAAAATTTATTGGCTTAATTACTAAATAGAATAGAGATGCCAGCTGATATTGATTTTTTTTAAAGATATTAATATCATTGGAGAGGGGAAACTCAAACCTTTGGGCTCAAGGGAAAAGAGAAAATAAGTGACTAATTGAGCTATGTTCATATTGATACCTGATATTGATTTTAAATCAATAAGATATTTGAATTAAATATTGTACACAACTTGATCTAATTAAAAAATATCACCCAATTGAGCTTATATTGAAGCTCAATATTGAATTCAATAAATTATAATTTGAGGGCAAGTTTTTATTGAATTAATAAAATTCAGATTTAATTCAATAAATTACTAAACATGGAAAAAAAATTATTTGGATTAATAAATGACTGACATTTTTATAATTATAGTTAAAATGGAATTTTAGGATTATTTTATTTGGCCTCTAAAATGTCATTTTATGAGATTCTAAATATGCCTCTATAAGGCAACATGAGATAACTCAACTGGTTAGACATATATTCTCTTCCCTTGAGGTTGAAGGCTCGAGTCTCTCTCCCCCCACTTTAATGTAATCTCAAAAAAAAATATGTCTCTTGAATACACCCCAAAATGTCGATGCAAAGCGGTCGATTGTAGTTTAAATGGGCGGTCGATTACACGGAGAGATGATGATCAAATAAGAATTTAAGTAGAAGAAATTTAGAAAAAGAGAGATGGGTTCAAAATTTGAGTTTTGGAATTTTTATAAATAAATGATAAAAATTGATTTTCAAGAGAAATTAATAATGTAATTGGTTAAGTGTAGGAATCCTTTTATGTTTTACAAAATTAGATATAATTTTGATTCATATAACTCAATTGAAAATTTCACATCCCAAATAATCAATCGGAAAATTTAGAAATAAAGAACAAAAATTATTTTCAAATGTATTTAAATAAATCAATTTCTCAAATTAAGAACATGTTATTTATTTTATAAAAATCCAAAATCGACATTATAACAAGTCATAATGTAATAAAGGCTTTTTATAAAATAAAGAAATTATGAATAAAATTATATTGTTAAAATCCCACATAAAAAGAGCATGACTAGATTTCGATAAAATTTAACACTACAATAATATTAACAAAGAAATTAAGAAAAAGATGGAGAAATTGAAATTTACTTAAAATTAAGAATTACTTGAACAAAATTGAATCAAAATTATAAATAAAATTGCAATACATAAAATTCTTCCTACACTTTACCAAATAAAACTTGGTCTAATTTGCTAAACATTTTCACAAATTCTAAAAAGAAAGTATGAAAATGCTAACAAAAATTAGAGAGAAAAACTAAAATTACAAATAAAAATAGGAGGAAGAGATGTGTGATTTTCGGAGTGCTAAAGGTCCTATTTATACAAGTTTATGGGCCAAAATGTAACTCAAAATTAAATGATAAAATAAATTGGGAGTTAAATGTAATTTGGAGTAAATAGGGAGAGAGAATGGAGTTATGGTAATTTGAAATCTGATGGGAGATTGCAGTGGGGCCCATGGTACAGCTGTAATTCAAAAAAGGCTGGGAGATTCGCCACGTGGCGCTCGCGGAATGGTGGAAAGATTCCCACGCGCTGACGCCGCAAAGAGAGCTGGACATGCGCTGACGTGTCGATGCCTGGTTCGCTGGATGCTTTTCCTTTTTTTTTTTTAATTTCTTCTTCGTCACGTGTCAAGCTGTTGCTGGAGGGGATTGTCTGATCCGGTTCGACGCGGCTCATCTGAAGCTGTCTCTTATACCCAATTGACGAATGACACGTGGCATGCTTCTAGAATTTCTGAATTTTGACCATTTTCCTTACTTTTCTTTTGATTTTCTTCTCCAATCTAATTTCAACTTCCACCAAAATTAATATTTTACCTACAAAAATAAATAAATCAAATTAAAACCTAATATCTTCATATTTCAAAATATTCAATTAAATCCATGAAAATATTAAATTAAAAATTAATTTATTTTATATTTAAGCACAAATTAAGTGCATTTTCATACACTTATCATCTCTAGAAAAGGAAATGAATTTAGTAAATATGTCATTTGAATTCAAAGCTCCAACTTTAATGTATCTTTGAAATATTTGATATTATGATTAAAAATATTTAACTATCGAATTTTGTAGTGGAAATTCTTGATATTATATACTATATTATTTATATTTATATTTAATTTAATAAGAAATAAAAGAGTAAAAACTAGATTAAATTTTAAAAAGTAAAAAATAAAAAACTCTCCACATTGAGAACTTTTATTTTACATTTTAGATTTAAAAAAGTGTGTTTCATTTTCAACTTTTTCTTTTACTAAGTGATGTGATAATTGGGGATAACTATCGAAAACAAAAATAATCCTTCACAAAAAATAAGTAAGAATTCTAAAAAAAAAAAAAACTTAATTTACGTAGTTAAATTATACTTTTATTTTTATTATCTTAATCTTAATCTTAATATTAATATATTAAGACAGTGCTCTCTCACAACTAATCTCACAAGCCTTTTTATTTATTTAAAAAAGGGTAGAATTTTCAGGTTTCCTTTTATCCTCAAAACTTTCTGTACATAAAAATATAACTATTTACTTATAAACTTTACATTTTTTATAAAATCAAAACCGACCAATTCAAATGGGATTTGATCCCTTTGATTGATTTTTCTGATTTAGATTACACCCCTATAAAGAGTTAACCAACTTTTATACAAACCAATCCCTTTGATATGCTATAACTTTATAGCTTGAGTGTCATATGAATGTTGGTGTTCCATTGAATGTTGTCATATCACATTCCAAATATAGATAAAATACCTGTGCTATTATTATTTGATTCTTTGCCATAATAATGCCTGTGGACACGGATTTTTGTCCTATATTATTTAAAATTAACAAGTTTGGAACATTTTGAAATAAATTAAACAACAACGAAAAAAAAGGAGAGAAAAGTTTATTTTGTTTAAATTTTGGTGTTTTCTCTTTAATCAGTTTTTTTTTTCTTTAAGAACAATTTCGTTCAATTTTAATTTTCATCTTGTTTTAGCTACAATCTAATTATTTAATTTTTCTTTTTGTATTTTTGAAATAATAAAATAGGAGTTTTAAAATTAAATGTTACATTTTGTTAAAAGTTATTAAAATAGTATAAAGATGATGTTTTTTTTTAAAAAAAAAAAAAACAAAAGGAGAAAAAAGAGAGGAAAAAAAACAAAAAAAAAAAGAAGACAGACAAATCCAAGATCTTCTCTCTGCCGTTCTTTTTCTTCATCTTTTTCTTGAACTCATCCCCTCATTTTTCAGCTTATCAAATCTGGAAAAAGGAGATCTTATCCTTCCCCAAACTCAGCTGCTTCATTAGACTTTCAATACCTCTTCCATACTTCAATGTTTTCTTTTTCCATCTATAAATATGGTTTGATTTTGCTCTTCAAAGAGGAGAAGGTGAAGAAGAAAAGAGAATCCATCATTATCAATGATAAGAAAAATGTCATAAACCATCTTCCTCTTATGTTTTCCAAAGCAAAATTTCCCCCAAGAAAGGACCCTCCCCTGTTTTTTTTAATTACCATTTCAAAAAATAATAATTCATCCTTTCCACATCAAAATCGCCGGAATACTTCGCTAAAATCATCGAAAGTTTACCCACTTTGTTGTTCTCTCTGAGTATAGGCCAAAATTGAAGAAGAAGCCTTAAAATCGCCGACATTGCTACTGGTTTTCGAGACTTTGTTTTCGTTTTCATTTATGGCAAAAACAAAGAAGAGGAGCAAAATTTCGTTTTAAAGTGCCCTAAAGATGATTTTCAAAAATGCCGACGATGGAGTTTTAGGAATTTTCAGGATGCAGATTTCCTATTATGTGTTCTAGTAATTGGATTGTTTTCAATTAAAACTCAATAATTTTTTATTGGTTAGTTTTTTATGATTTTGATATTTTCATTAAAAATAATGTAGATTCGCATTTTTTTATGATTGAAAGTGATATTGATTAAAATTTAGAAAACGTTTGCTATTTTTGAAACTTACAATTCGAAAAGTGCATCATTCTTCTGAATTCTTTACATGAAACCTTTAAAGATGTAAAGAATGCTCTGAAGTATCGCAAAGAATCAATTTTTGAAGCAATTCAGAATCAGAAGCATTGCTAAACATGGAAGAGATCATGGCTGCTTTGAGATCTAAGGATCTTGAGATAAGATTGAAAGAAAAAGAAAAACAGTGTGGATTCACTGTTTGTTAAAGCGAGGTCAGAAAAGAAAGAGAACAATGGAAGAGGAAAGATCAAAGAAGAAAGACTTTTCTTTCCATGGAGGAGAGAGGTTGATATTTTTCAATTTTAAATAATGCTCCAAATAAATTAAATGTCAAAAAACCAAGACACTCTCATACTTACACGTGAGTCCAAAATAAAGTAGGGGCAAGTTCGTAACTCCTCATGTAGCAATTATTGGTTTAGGAGACAAGTAGGCCACGTTTCGCATGGAGAATGGCTGACTAAAAGGTGTTGGGACCCACGCGTCAGACAAATCAAATTTAACTTTAGGGACAAAGTCCACTCTTGCGATTACAGAAATAGTTGTACTCGTTTTAATAGCCTAATTTGGATCAAAAGGAAGAACGACTTAAATGACGCAGTGTTGTGGTTTCTTTATGGAAGTTGGATCGATTAAATTGAACGGCTAAGATGGATGTTGACGTTATCCGAGAGTGTAACCGTCATATTTCAATTCCATTTCTTTTTTAATTAATTTATGCTTCAATAAACGACGATCGTTGGATGAGAAACTTTAGATCGAACGGTTAGAAGAATTACTTTCTATTTCTCCTTTTCTTTTAATTCGTAATTCCACAAATAATCTGGACCTTTGATATCTAAATTTATTAGATCTGACGGCTGAGGACGAGAGCACACAAATAGATATAATAAGCTTGACGCATGCGATCCGAACGAATTAATTTAATTTAATTCTAAACTTCTAAATTCAATATCTTGCTCGTTTGAAGTCTGATTGAGTCGATTCAAATTGCGTTGGACTCGTTATAATTTTCTCTACATCATGAACTATCAAAAAATAGAAAATTAATTGATAACAAAAATACGTTTACTATCATCAAATTAAGAAATAAGATTAATTGTCTTTGAATTGTCAACACTATTTTCGAAAAGAGTAAAAATTTTGAGAATTTTCAACAATGACATTTTTTCTTTGAAAATATGAAAGTTCATTTTCATTTATTGTTTTATATTGAATAATTAATTATCTATATAATTATAGTGTTTTATGTGTTCTAATTGGATTGTTTAAATTAAAACTCAATATTTTTTTTAATTTTATTTAGTTTTTATGATTATGAAACTTTCATAAAAAATAATATAAATTTTTTTTTTCCCAATGAAAATGGTATTGATTAAAATTCAAAATTTGTTTCCTACTTTACAATAAAAAAAATTTCCATTTAAAAACTTTGCCATTGTAAATGATTCAGCACCACTTTAAATTAATTTTTTTTTTCATTTTCCATACATAAATCATTCTTCCATTTCCCAATACATATATTTTCAATATTAATTGAAAACGTAAAAAGGAAATTCCTGCGATAAATGAAATTATTTGCCGAATACACTAATTTTTTAAGGGTAAAATGCACCAATAACCCCTGCACTTTCAAAGTTTTTTATTTTACACCCTTACATTTTTAATTTGGTTTTTTTCACCCCTACACTTTCAATAGTCCAACTTCCATCCAATTAAAGTGTTAAATTTAACAGACCCTATTATTATATTATTTTCTTATGGGGAATGACACTTTGACTCCAACTTAATTAGAACTACCTATCAATCTAACCCTAGTAAATAAACCTAACCATAGTAAAATTGATTTACCTAATATCATGACCCAAAACTTTGACATTGCCAGAATAATCTTAGTACCTAGAGCACATCCCTATAATCTCTGCATCTTCTTTTTGGTGCACACGGAAACTTCTATCTACCATATTTGTGATATTAATTTTAAAATAGTCATGGGTTGCATTCTCATAAATGGGTTTTTCCAGTTCTCAGATTTGATGATATGGGTTGCTCGATTGGGAAGAAAACCAGAGAAGACTGTGAGGGAGGAGGGAGATTGGTTTTAGATTTCGGAAGGATGTGGGTTTTAGATTTTGGAAAGGTCACCATCAATTGGATGTTAAAACCAGTTTGTGGAAGTTTTTCTCCATGGAAGATGTCATTTTTTGATCCTTAGTTGCTTTGGAAGTTCTTGCTTGTTGAAGAAGGCGATGAAGAAGATGGAGAGAGAGGGAAGAAGGACATCATAATTAAATATAAAATTAATACAAAATTCCATATAATAAATAAATATATTGATATAAAAAATACTTGGGGGTTGGGTTTATTTACCAGGGTTAAGATTGATGGTAAATTTAACTAAGTTGGGTAAAAATATCATTCCACATGAAAAAATAACAAAATAATAGGGTCTGTTAAGCTTAACACTTTGATTGGATGGAAGTTGGACTATTGAAAGTGCCAGGGGTGAAAGAAACCAAATTGAAAATGCAAGGGAGTAAAATAAAAAACTTTGAAAGTGTATGGGTCATTGGTGCATTTTACACATTTTTTTAATAAAAGTGGTGATGATATTTATTGATATATATATATATATATATATATATATATATATATATATATATATATCATTATATACGTCACTATATGGAATGTATATAAGTAGTGTTGACAAATATTGATCAATGTAGTAAGAAAATCATGTTTTACTAATATTTGTCAAGGATAAAGACAATGAGCTAGCTTTATAATTTCTGTTTATTTGTAATTTGTTGCTTTTCTTTTATCCTCTCTTAGCTCTCCACGTGTAAAGACTCTTTCTATATATTGCTCACGGAATGGCTCAAATATCAAGCTACTTTTCCTATTTCCTTTCTTTTCTTGTTTGTCCTTTCTCTCTCTCTTTTCTCCCTTTACTGTTCTTCATGGTATCAGAGCATTGAACAGCCTTTAATGGCCTCAAATACTGGGACCTCTTCTACTGAATCAACAGAAAACCAGAAACTCAAAAATGTCGCCCCTGAGCAGACACAATCAGAGCCCCCAACTACTCTTATCAATGCTCCTCCTTCGCAAAATACCCCACCTGCACCAGTCACCTCAAATCGACAAAATCAAAATCCAAATCCCTTGCCTTCTTTCCAAACTCCAGCAGCTTATCGTCATCAACCTTTTTATCCCCAGTTTTATCAACCAAATTTTGGGACACCAGGAGCTCAACATCCTCCTTTTCAAGCTCCTTATCAGCAACCCTTTATCCCTCAAAACATCTTCTCACAACAGCCACAATTTTTCCAACCCAATGTTCTTCAACAACCAACCAATCTGGGTGCTTCTTCTCTCACAGTTAAGCTCACTGACTCAAACTATCTCCTCTGGAAAAATCAACTTCTTAATGTCATAATCTCCAATGGCCTTGAAGGTTATATTGATGGATCTATTCCAGTTCCCCCTAAATTTTTAGATCTACAACAAACTCAGGTAAATCCAGATTTCTATCTATGGCAAAAGTTGAATCGTCTTGTAATGGGCTGGTTATATTCTTCCTTATCTGAGGATAAAATGAGTGACATAGTTAGCTTCACCACTGCCTTTGAGGTTTGGGACAGTCTTAAACGTGTTTATGAGTCCGTGTCCACTGCAAGTATTATGAGTTTACGATCTCAACTTCAAAAGTCTCGCAAAGATGGAGTCACTGTTGCCCAATATCTTGCCCAGATTAAACAAATAGCTGATAAATTGGCCGCCATTGGAGAACCTCTGTCATATAGAGATCACGTTGCTTACATCCTTGATGGCCTTGGAGCCGAGTATAATCCCTTTGTCACTTCTATTCAAAATCGAACTGATAAGCCTTCTCTCGAGGACATTCGTAGCTTGTTGCTTAGCTATGAGGTGCGTTTAGATAGACAAACCTCTGTTGACACCCTTAATTTGGTTCAAGCAAATTTGGCCAACTTTTCTCTTAATCCATCCTCTCGTCCTTCTCCATGGCCCCCTTCATCAGTCCCTTATACTCCTCCAGTTCCTTATAACCCCCTGCCACAACCTGCTCATTTTCGCCCCCAATCTAACTACTCCAATCCCAGACCCCCTGGTAACCCTTCCCCAAATCCACGATGGTCTCCTCGCTCGTCTAATAGACCCCAATGTCAAATATGCTTCAAAATGGGGCATATTGCTCTTGTTTGCTACAATAGAGACAACAAAGACAGATACCCACCCGTCTTACCTCCCCGACCTCAGGCACACCTAGCCACTGTCCCTCCTGCTTCTATGTCACAATCACACCCTTTCACCCATTCCAATTCACCCCAATCACCTTCCCCCTTCCTTTCCCACCTTTATTCCACCACAGTCATCTTTACCATATTCATCTCCATCTTCTGTACCCTCTAGCTACCCCCTTTCACCATCTCCTTCCAATTCCATTTCTCTTTCTCATCCTGACCATGACTGGCTTTTAGACACTGGTGCAACACACCATATGACGCCATCCTTGAACTCCATGACCAATTTGGCTCCTTATAGTGGCCATGATCTTGTCATGATGGGCAATGGTAAGCACATTCCAATTCTCCATGTTGGTAACTCTATTTTAAAATCTCCCTTATCTTCTCTTAAACTAAATTCCATATTACATGTTCCTTCCATTGCCAATAAACTTATTAGTGTTGCAAAATTGTGCCATGACAATACAGCCTTTGTTGAATTTCATCCTTTTTTCTTTTCTTGTGAAGGATCTTCGCACCAAGCAAGTTCTTCTTCAGGGCCACCTGCATAATGGCCTCTATAAAGCCTCCACCAGCTCCCCATTTCAGCACTCTTCATCTCCTGTCAAAGCTTCTTTCAATGCCACTCTGTCTCCCTCCACCTTGTGGCACTACAGACTTGGCCACCCATCACTTCCAGTTTTAAAGCAAGCTTTACTTTCTTGTCCATCTGCTACTTTTACTACTTCTAGTATTGAGTTTTGTACTTGCTGTCAAATGGCTAAAAGCCATCGTTTACCATTTTCTTTATTCACAACTGTTAGTCTTGAACCTTTTCATCTTGTTCATACTGACTTATGGGGTCCATCCCCTACAATTTCTATTAATGGAGCTAGATATTTTCTGTTGTTCATTGATGATTGTACTGGTTTTTCATGGATTTATCTTTTAAGAACTAAAGATGAGACAGTGAAGTTCTTCTTACACTTCAAGGCTATGGTTTTTACTCAATTTGGTAGGCACATTAAATCTCTCCAATCTGACTGGGGTGGGGAATTTCAAGCCCTTTCATCCATCCTCACTTCCAATGGTATTCATCACCGTATATCTTGCCCCTATACCCCTCAGCAAAATGGTAGAGTTGAACGCAAAAACCGACATGTTGTTGAAATGGGTCTCTCACTACTTGCTCACTCTCATCTACCCACATCTTTCTGGTCCTATGCTTTTCAGAATTGTTCATATTATCAATAGACTGCCCTCCCCTGTTCTAAATAACAAATCACCATATGAACTTCTTTATGCTCAAACTCCAGATTATGCCCTCCTTAAAGCTTTTGGTTGTGCGTGTTTTCCTTATCTTCGTCCTTACAACTCAAATAAACTCCAAATATAGATCTACTTTATGCCTTTTTCTTGGCTACAGTTCCAATCATCGAGGCTATCTGTGTCTTAATCCCACATCTGGTAGAATCTACTTGTCCAGACATGTTATATTTAATGAGCAATCCTTTCCTTACCCTTCTCTTAATGCTCCTCCCACTACTATCCAACCTTTTCATTATGACATCTCTTCTTTTCCTCACTCTTACATTTCTCCTCAACCAGATTTTCCTTTATCCCCCTTGCATCCATCACCCTATTTCATACCTTCTACTCCTGTTTACCCAATTCCAGCATCATCTTTATCTCCTCAGCCCAATATTCTTCACACTTCTCCACTTCTATCTAGCTTCTTCTCCGCTACAGCACACCATGCCTCAATCAGCTTCTTCATCACCCACTACTGCATCTCCTATCACCTCCCTTTCCCCATCTCCTATTGTTCCAATCCAACCATCTCATCCTATGATCACAAGGGCGAAAGATGGAATTTTTAAACCTAAAGCCTGGCTCTCTAAGCTCACATCTGCAACTTCTTCTCCACCCATCACTGAACCTACCAACTTTCGAGCTGCTATCATTTATCCCCAATGGCAAACTGCCATGGCCAATGAGTATCAAGCCCTTCTTCATAATAACACTTGGACCTTAGTTCCACCACCTCCTAATTGTAAAATTATTGGATGTAAATGGGTCTACAGAATTAAACTTAAGCCAAATGGTGATATTGAACGATATAAGGCACGCTTAGTGGCTCAGGGCTTTAATCAATCTTATGGGGTTGATTACTTTGAAACTTTTAGTCCCGTTGTTAAACCAACAACAATTCGCCTTCTCCTTAGCCTTGCTATCTCTCACCATTGGCCTCTTAAGCAACTTGACGTTCACAATGCTTTCCTTAACGGTGATCTCAATGAAGTTGTTTACATGGCTCAGCCCCAAGGCTTCATCAATTCTGATCAGCCTACACATGTCTGTCGCCTAAAAAAGGCTCTCTATGGTTTAAAGCAAAGCCCCCGTGCCTGGTTTATGAAACTCAGTTCTTGTCTCTTGTCGTGGGGCTTTCAATCCTCAAAGTCTGACGCTTCTCTCTTCTTTTACAGAAAAGACAATGTCTTTGTTGCTTTCTTAATTTATGTGGATGATATCATAGTGACGGGTTCCCACATTGAAGTCATGAATACTTTTGTTTCTTCTCTGAACACTCTCTTCAAATTGAAAGATCTTGGCAATCTTTCCTTTTTTCTTGGTATCGAGGTTAATCACAGCCCTGGTCATTTACACCTTTCTCAGTCCAAATACATTAAGAGTCTTCTTCATCGTGCATCCATGACTGATTGCAAACCATCTCCTACACCAATGGCTGTTGGCACTTCTCTTTCTATCAATGACGGTGATCTTCTCTCTGACCCAACCTCTTATCGTAGCATTGTGGGAGCTCTTCAATACTGTATAATTACTCGCCCAGACATCAGCTTCCCTGTTAACAAAGTCTGTCAGTTTTTACATCAACCAACTACTGTGCACTGGCTCGCTGTCAAACGCATTCTTCGCTACCTTAAAAATACAATGTCACATGGTCTCTCTTTGACCTCTTCTCCATCTCAGGCCCTTACTTGTTATACGGATGCTGACTGGGCCTCTTGTCCAGATGATCGTAGAAGTACCAGTGGTTTTTGCACCTTCCATGGCAATAACCTCATTTCCTGGTCATCTACAAAACAAAAGGTGGTCTCTCGCTCTAGTGCCGAATCTGAGTATCGAGGTGTTTCTAATGCCGCTGCTGAAGTTCTATGGTTACAATCCCTGCTTGGTGAATTAGGCTTCCTTCACCCTTCTCCTCCTTTAATTCTTTGTGACAACATTAGTGCTATTTATTTTTCTGCCAATCCAGTCCAACATAATCGCAGCAAACATGTCGAGATAGATTTACATTTTGTCAGGGAGAAGGTCCTTAATCACCAACTTCTCGTTCAATTCGTTCCTTCAGAGGACCAGCTTGCCGACTTGATGACCAAACCGTTGTCTTCTCATCGCTTTTGTAATCTGCGAACCAAGCTCACTATTCACTCCATTCCTGTTCGCTTGCGGGGGGATGTCAAGGATAAAGACAATGAGCTAGCTTTATAATTTCTGTTTATTTGTAATTTGTTGCTTTTCTTTTATCCTCTCTTAGCTCTCCACGTGTAAAGACTCTTTCTATATATTGCTCACGGAATGGCTCAAATATCAAGCTACTTTTCCTATTTCCTTTCTTTTCTTGTTTGTCCTTTCTCTCTCTCTTTTCTCCCTTTACTGTTCTTCAATATTGAATAATGAATATATTGTTTTTTTTTGGTAGGCATGAGTCATGACAGAGAGTCATGTGTAGATGTTTTGTTTCATGTAATTCAGCGTACGTTGTTCATAATCATATTTTCCTAAAAAAGACTAAGTTACAATTGATTAGCTAATTAATTCGAAATTATTGCTTTTGTATATGGAAGGAAAAAAAACAATACACAGTCATGTTCCACCGAAGGCTATACAATATATGCTATCATGTAAGCCTCATCATATGGATAAAGCCCGTGGGCCGGCCCAAGCCCGGCTTGGCTCGTAAGTCAACGGTTGACGGGCCAAGCCTGGTCCGAGCTATAAATCTTTGGGCTAGATATGGATCATGCATTTGAGCTCAAGCCCGGCCCGCTGGCTTTATCCATAGGGCCTCCATCAGGCCCGGCCCGAAGCCCGGTTCGAGACCCATTAAAAAATTATTTAAAATATATATAATTATAAAATATAATGTTAATATTTTATTCTATTTTTTATATTTATATATAATTATAAAAAATATTATATTATATTTTAAAAAAGAAATGGAATAATCTTTACTTTACTTCATTATTATTTTTCATCCATTTTAGTTTGTCTCTTTTTAAGTTAAATTTAAAAAAAAAAATATAGTCAAATTAAGCTAAAAGAATGATAAATAAATTTAATTTAAAAGTTTAATAAACCATATAAAATAAAATATAAATAAAAAAATATATTGTAGTAAAATAATAAATTAACTTCATCACTTTAGAGTTAAGTTTAAGTTTAATAAACATATAAGAACAAATATAAATAAATAATGAATAAGATAGTAAAAATTTAAATTAAATTTTTTTTCATCACTTTAGAGTTAAGTTTAAGTTTAAAAAGTTAAAAATAATTTTTTAAAAATACAATTAAAAATTTAATGAAAATTTAATTAAATAAATAAAACTTTGAACGGACTGGGTCAAGCCCTCAAAAACGGGTCTAGCCCGGCCCGGCCCATATTTTATCTCATGGGTACAAGCCCGTGGACTGGGCTTGGACTTACCATTTTAAGTCAGGCCCGGGCCAGACCCGGCCCATGCCCATTGATGAGGCTTATTATCATGTCCAAATATACTCAATCGCTTATAAATGTAATTCCCCATCTTCATCATCATCATCTTCTTCTTATCGTAGTTGAATCTGTTGGGGCTCTTTTTTTTTTCTAGAGAAAACTTGATAGTTTATGGAAGAGAGCTCAAAAAGCTTACCCAAATAGCAACGCCTATGATCACTGCAGTTGTGTTACAATACCTGCTGCAGGTTGTGACTGTAATAATGGTCGGTCATTTGGGTGATGAGGTCATGCTTTCTGGAGTTTCCATGGCCATTTCCTTCATTCGCGTTATTGGCTATAGTTTTCTAGTAATTCTCTCTGCATTCCTTCTATTTTCATAAACACTTCTACATATTTAACTATGAGTGAGATTTGATTTGATTTGATGTTTGCAAGTAGATGGGGATGGCTGGTGCTTTGGAAACTCTATGTGGACAAGCTTATGGAGCTAAGCAATATCAAAAGCTGGGAATGTACACTTAAACTTCCATAATTTCTCTTCTTTTGGTGTGCATTCCAATTTCTGTTTTTCTAATCTTCACAAACAAATTCCTGATATTAATTCACCAAGACCATTCTATCGCTTTAGTGGCAAGAAAATACTCTGTTTTAATGATTCCAAATCTCTTTGCTTATACAATTCTGCAATCCCTGTTAGGGGAAAACTAGGCCTCCACAACTCCACATTGGTATGATATTGTCCACTTTGGGCCAAGGCCCGCATGGCTTTGCTTTTGGTTTCACCCAAAAGGCCTCATACCAATGGAGGTGTACCCTTCCCCTTATTTTCCCACGATCATCCCCTTCTCTAATCGATGTGGGATTTTGTTCGCCCTCAACAATCCCTCATGCGATTTCTCCTTACGCAAAGCTTGATCCTTCCTTTGCTCTTTTCCACATTTGCAACTTTCTGCCTCCATATTCCTATCTGTTGGCTTCTTGTGTTTAAATTCAAACTCAAAGTTGTGGGAGCTGCATTGTCTCTTGACATTTCCTATTGGCTCAATGCCAACTTCCTCGGATTTTACGTTTACTTTTCACCACCTTGTAAGAGGACTCGAACACCATTCTCATGGGAAGCAGTCTTAAACATTCGTGAGTTCATCTGATTTGCCATTCCTTCTGGCATGATGGTTTGGTAAACAAATATAAAAACACTTTTTTTAAAATGTCTATTTTTCCCCCTCTAATCAATCATTTTTGTTTGAAATGCTAATCCATTGGAGAATGTAAAATGTGAACTTAAGCCCCCAAAAACGGGTCCTGCCCGGCCCGGCCCATATTTTATCTCATGGGTACAAGCCCGTGGACTGGGCTTGGACTTACCATTTTAAGTCAGGCCCGGGCCAGACCCGGCCCATGCCCATTGATGAGGCTTACTATCATGTCCAAATATACTCAATCGCTTATAAATGTAATTCCCCGTCTTCATCATCATCATCTTCTTCTTATCGTAGTTGAATCTGTTGGGGCTCTTTTTTTTTCCAGAGAAAACTTGATAGTTTATGGAAGAGAGCTCAAAAAGCTTACCCAAATAACAGCGCCTATGATCACTGCAATTGTGTTACAATACCTGCTGCAGGTTGTGACTGTAATAATGGTCAGTCATTTGGGTGATGAGGTCATGCTTTCTGGAGTTTCCATGGTCATTTCCTTCATTCGCGTTATTGGCTATAGTTTTCTAGTAATTCTCTCTGCATTCCTTTTATTTTCATAAACACTTCTACATATTTAACTATGAGTGAGATTTGATTTGATTTGATGTTTGCAAGTAGATGGGGATGGCTGGTGCTTTGGAAACTCTATGTGGACAAGCTTATGGAGCTAAGCAATATCAAAAGCTGGGAATGTACACTTACACTTCCATAATTTCTCTTCTTTTGGTGTGCATTCCAATTTCTGTTTTTCTAATCTTCACAGACAAATTCCTGATATTAATTCACCAAGACCATTCTATCGCTTTAGTGGCAAGAAAATACTCTGTTTTAATGATTCCAAATCTTTTTGCTTATGCAATTCTGCAATCCCTGTTAGGGGAAAACCGGGCCTCCACAACTCTACATTGGTATGATATTGTCCACTTTGGGCCAAGGCCCGCATGGCTTTGCTTTTGGTTTCACCCAAAAGGCCTCATACCAATGGAGGTGTACCCTTCCCCTTATATTCCCACGATCATCCCCTTCTCTAATCGATGTGGGATTTTGTTCGCCCTCAACAATCCCTCATACGATTTCTCCTTATGCAAAGCTTGATCCTTCCTTTGCTCTTTTCCACATTTGCAACTTTCTGCCTCCATATTCCTATCTGTTGGCTTCTTGTGTTTAAATTCAAACTCAAAGTTGTGGGAGCTGCATTGTCTCTTGACATTTCCTATTGGCTCAATGCCAACTTCCTCGGATTCTGTTTACTTTTCACCACCTTGTAAGAGGACTCGAACACCATTCTCATGGGAAGCAGTCTTGCTTCGACAAAAGAAAAGAAAAATGCAATTTTAATAAAGAGATGACTCAGAAAAGAGAGTGAAAGTAAGAGATTCTTGAAATTTTATTCATTGTGCGATAAAAATAGTCTGAATTTCAAACATTACATAAATCAAATAACAAAACTGAAAAGGCATAAACTGAAATACAACGACATATAATAAGATCCACGCCTACATAAAACGGCCAACATATCTAAGTTCTCTACATAGGATCGATAAAAACTCCATCAGCTCCTCTCCATTGGGTTGCAAAAAATGAAGGCCTCCTCGAAGATCCGCTCCCCAATCAGCAAAGACATTAGCCCTCCTACACAACATCCTCAGGTTCTGCATTGCATTGTTTATGTAAGCAAGATGAACTTCCTTCTGATGACGCAAATGCTCCGCTTCCCCATACAAATCTTTGTATTGCTCTTTCACATGCTCATGTGCCTGCAGTATCTTCTCAGCTGAACTCTGGCATTTATTCAATCGATACTGTAAGTTCTCAAAAGCCTGGCGCAATGAATCATTATGTTCCTCGGTTTCTACAACTTGTGCCCTTTTTACCTCAACTGCAGCATTCAATTCAGATATTACTTGTTGTAGGGCATCAACGTTACTCTCCAAATCTGCAATATATTCATCTTTAGCTTCCATCTTCCTTTGCAGATAAACACTCTTTTCTTTCCATTTTCCCGCTGCCTTTGCTAAACGACGGTTTTCACGATCTAGCTGTTGATTCTCCTTCTCAAGTATCATCTGACTTTTCAATCACTGTCCCTGGCTCTTCAGTAGTTTATGTGCTTCAAACAAATCTCCTTCTGCTTCTTGAGGCACGGGCCTCTAATAAGATCATTTTCTTCTGTAATTCAGCAACCGATGTCTCTCCCATTTCAAAGATTTTTTTTGGCTCAATCGTCTTCTCATTTTCTCTACTTAAAGGCTCAAACCTTATTTCCCCTACTTTACAGATCTGTTCTGACTCAAGTACTTTTTCCTTTCCCTAGCTTGGAGGCTCCAACTTCTTTTTGTTCACGAACCACGTTTTATAGCCTCTAGTAGTAGTATCATGGCTATCTTCATTCTTTATCTTTCTTATCACTTTCCAAGACTCTAGTGCTCGTTGGATCTTATCTTCGAACCCTTCATCTCCATACTCGAAATCCAAATCTCTCAATCCATCTACAGTTGGTATGAACTGCTCTGTCGACATTTGGCGTAAAACCAAAAGTGGAGCATAACTAGGACCTCCCAAAGGACCAAGAAGTGGAACAGTGTGACTTTGCCCACATCTATAAATCATGGGTCTCATTGGCATCCATAATGTTGTCCACTCTACATTCTTAGCCTTGAGTTGTGAGAAAAAGGATATCCATGCATTACGCTTTGGAAGATCAGAACTTTGACGAATTCTTGCACACTCTACGATTGGATCGGCGTTTGTCATCCAGGATACTGAAAAATTCATTTTCGGCATATGTAAGTCTAGATAAGGGTACTTCAAATGACTCATCAACCAGACATGAAGTAGTGACGCAACACCAATGAACCTGCCTTTTCCTTCAATTCTGCAGTAGTCTAAAGATCGGATCGTCTCAGCTAAGATTGACAAAACTAGATTGTATCCATGTTGGATTTGTTGAAAGAATTTGACAACTTTAATATCAATGTGTCCTCGTATGGATGGGAAGAATACTACTCCATAGAGACATAGAGCAAACAAAGTTAACATCTTACTGTCATTCATATTCTGCTTCATGAGTCGCACAAATAGGTTTATAGGCACTCCTTCATTATTTCCCTTCTTTTCAATAATGTTTTCAATTTTCAATCCCGGAATGCTCCCCACAATTCTCATTAGAGTCCTCTTCCCAGTCTGCGTTTTGTCATAGTAATAGATTTTTCCTTCAGTTTCTATCGGAATTTTCAACAATTCTTCGTATTCCTCAATGGTAAGTGTCATGTCTATCATATTGAAAGAGAAACATCTGTAAGTGGGGTCCCAGAACTCCAATGCAGCTCTCAAGGCATCAACATTGATTGTGATATCAAGCAGCTTTGCTATATTGCCATATTTGCTAACAAACTCAACTTTTTGTGCTCCACTAAACATCTTCCAAATTTCTCTCAAATCACTGCTTCCTTGAATGTCGGCAACAAACATATTATTTGGCGGCAAGCGTGAAACAACGTTTACTGGGTAAGGGTCTCCATGAGTGCTCTGGATATGTTGAGACCAATCGCGAACTGTCTTCGTGTCTTCGACCTCAGTTTTTTGCTTTTTCCCAACCTTTTGTCTTTTTTCAGCCATGTCTACAGCCTGGTACATGTTTTAAATAAGGTTTGAGAATTGTCCACATCTTTATCGCACAATGAGATGAAAACATTATTTTCAGGTGGGGGAGAAAATACAATTTATGTTTAGAAAGGGATGGATGATTGAACAAATGATATGGAAAAGTTATGGATGAATGAAAGAGAATATTGAAAGCATGACGGAAGTCTTAAGATGAGGTAATAACCCGAATTCCAACACGGGTCAAGCAAGGTTTCAGTGTGGTAAATATATCTATCTATGCGAGGTTCCCAGTCTATGTTATAATACGTAACCTTTAGCAGTATCCTAATAAGGTTTTCCCATTATAGCAAAGTACCCTTTCCAGTATCCTGGAAAGGTTAACTTGGGTGAGAGTTTTCATGAGCCAAATACGGGAGTAAAAACTCCACGAGAGGCGTCATTATTAATCTCGACTAATCTAACAAGGTAAAGCCCGGGTAGGAGGCTTGTGATTGTGTGAATCATACAAAAAAATAACAAAAGGCTCTAATATACCAACAGAGATAAATCATAACAGTAAGACTCACGAAGTGTCCCCAGCGGAGTCGCCATACTGTCGCAACGTGAAAGCGACGAGGAAAGAAGAGGAGTCGCCACTAATCATTTGTTTTAAGGTATGGTGTGATTAGTCACCTAGTCTCTACGTTAAGGATGGTCTGCTAACTTTTGATGGTAGGTTCGGGAGTTCATTCACACATAGGGAAGGTATTAGCACCCTATTATGTTCGTTTGAAAACGATTACTGTTTATTATCTTTGTTATTTAATATTAAAGCCTTTTTATCTTTTAATACACAATATGTTTTTAATTTTTATTTTTAAATGTCTCATATGTTATTGATTAGTACCCTAAACATTAGAAGGCATAATCAAATTGGATGAGTGGCATAAAAGCCATTGAGAAAAGTTTTAATAGAATTTAATCTCGGTATCCCTCAATTAAATTTGTATTCCTTAAGAAATATAAGAGATCAGTATCCTGAAAACACCTAACTCCATCATAGGAAAGTTGTTTTTTTGAAAATCATCTTTGGACTATTTTAATTTTAGAATTTGGTGTTTCATGAAAAAATTATTATTTAAAGTTTATCTTGAATTAAAATCTTTCTAAAAATATATATGGACTTTATTATGATTAAAGGATTATTATCCTTTTTTAAATTTTATTATTAATGAAGAATATCAATTCTAACTTGGGAAAATTTAACTATTTATAATTTCAACGTTTTAGACCCCTTTTTTTTTGTTTCAAAATTTAATTGTTAATTTTTATGCTTTTGGAAAATTAGTATCCTAATTAATTCCAATTTTGTTTTTTTTAATTTTTATTTTTTAATTGTTAATTTTTATGCTTTTGGAAAATTAGTATCCTAATTAATTCCAATTTTGTTTTTTTTTTTAAATTTTAATTGTTAATTTTTTTTAATTAAATTTTGACCTAATATTTTGGATGATTTAATTAATAATTATGTATAAGTTTCAAGTATGGATGGAAAATGTCCCAAAAGAAAAGTATGAATATGTATAATTATCAATTACATAAATAGATCAATATAATTATGCAAATCTAAATTTTGTGCCTGATTGATTATATATATAAATACATCACGAATTTGATTGATTTTTTTTAAGAAATTAAGGAGAATAAAATTACAATATAATTTGGCATCCAATCAGGCATTCCAAAATCAATTCTCCATAAATAAACCTATTTCTATTAAATGAGGCAGTAAAGTTCTGATTTCTTTTAATATGCATTATAGATCTAAATAAATAAATAAATAAATAAAATCTCTTATAGATTTGAGTCTAAAACTAAGCAAGGATAAACCAAACTGACAGGCAACTAATTAGACAAATTAAACCACGTAAGAAAACAAATTAAATTCTCCTTTTTTTAGATAAAACAAAAACGAGAAAATAAAAATAGAATGCTATAATCAAGATTTGAAGCTAGGCAAACGTTATATGAAAATGATAGTTTAGCTAAAAGGCCATATCATAACATGTAAACATTAGGCAAAACTAAAAGATTTATTCCTTAGCATCATGGTATATATATATATATATATATATATATATAAAAAACAAAACTCACCGGGAAAAACTTTCTTCTCCAACTTCTCACGATGGCAGCCGAATGACAATAAAAAGATAGCGATTTTTAGGGGTGAAACCGGTTCGGTTTTCTAATAAAACTGTGAAAACCGGACCGGTTCGGTTTTATTAATATAGAAACCGAACCGAACCGGTTTTAAAGGAAAACCGTTCCGGTTCGGTCCGGTTAAAGCCGGTTCGGTTCAACGGTTTTCCGGTTTTTTAATAGGAACTAATAAGATGGGCTTTTTCTGTATTGGGTTGGGCTGAGATGGTTTTTTTTTAATTGGGCTGGACTGCTGGGAGGCCCATTTACCATTTAAATATAGTAATGAAAAAACCAACAAAGTGCCTTAGCTGCTGCTCGAACTCAGGTCTTCAAGGTAAGGTGTCAGCGCCTTTTTGCCAATTCTTCCAAGCTACATTTCTTGTATTAAGCTAAGATATTAATATAATATATGATTAACCGGTTTTCGGTTTTAAACCGAACCGGTGTCATTGGAACCGAAAACCGAACCGTTTTTCACGGTTCGGTTCGGTTTTCGGTTTCTTCAAGAAAAAAACCGAAACGGTTCGGTTTTCACGGTTCGATTCGGCTCGGTTTTCCGGTTTATATTTTCACCCCTAGCGATTTTCCTCCGAGTTTTCTTTCGGTCGGCAAACTAAACAGAGCTTCAATCCAGAGAGATATAGAAAACTATGAATCGGTAAAGAGACGTAAGATCCCGGTGAATAGATGGGCTGATAACGAAAGATGGCTATGGAGGTTTTGGAGTTTCGTTATGGGAGTGAACGTGAGTTTGGTGTTCTGAAGCTTCTCTTTTTTTTTTTTTTTTTTTGGAGATTATGGAGGTTACGGTGGTATGGTGGTATGGTGAATGCTAAAGAGAAGAAAAAAAAGCTTGCTGAGAGAGATTGGAGATAGTTTTTCCCAAATTCCCTTTTCTTTTCCCCTTATTTTTTTCCGTCCTTCATTTGTGAGGGAGATGATGGTATTTAAAGAGTTGTTTGAGTTGGCAAATAAAGAAAATGATTTTAAATTGGTTTTGATTGCCAATCAAATACCCAAATTAACTCCAATCAATTACCCAAATTAAATCCAATCAATTTGTCACTAATTTGCTTAATTTGAGCCCTTTTTTTCAAAAATTATTTTTTCCAAATAAAAAAACAAAATCAACTTAAATTTCAAAAATCAAAATCTGCTAACTCTTTTTTTTTATTTGATAAAATCAAATCCTTTTTCAAATCAAAATCCCAAATAACAACAACTTTTTTTTAAATCCAAAAAAGGATTCAACGTATATAAGATTAAAAAAAATAATTAAAAAAAATCCAATTTATCACTTAAAAACAATCTAAATTAAACCTATTTTCACTAAAGCTAATTTTCTTAATGAAATTAAATCACTATTATTATCTTATTATTCAAATTAAATCAAAGAATGAAATTATATTAATTTTATCCTCAAAATCTTATTACTAAAATAAATAAATAAAAACTATTCTCTTTTTATATATATATATTTTTTTAGACTAAAGTTTAATTTAAATAACACCGGACGAAAATAGGTGTCTACACCTAGAATAGGATTTAAATTGGATTAGGAATTAGAATCATGTTCGGCTTGACAAAGTCACTTGAACAATTGGGTTTACTTGCATAAAAAGTGTATTTATTATTGCATATTGCTGCAGCACAGCCACAACACTGCTGCAGCATTATGAATTCTAAGGCTCTTTAGGGGGACTCTTGACTTTCCAACCGTTTGTTTCTACATTGTATAATCACTTTATTATTCTTGCATATTTTAGGAGTAATTTAAGCCACTTTAGACCATGTTACTTATTTTCCATATTTAATTTAGAATTTAGTTATTTAGTTTTGCATAATTTCATCATTTTATTTATATAGTTTCATAAACCATATCACCACAAATTTATCATTGTTCTTATTTTCTTTAAATTATTTGTTAAACACATACTTAATCTACTAATCCTCGTGGGAACAAAATCTTTCTTATCACTTTATTACTTGTTAGACTACGTGTCAAAAGTTCCACCGCCTCAAGTATATGGAGAACTAAAAAACTTTCTATAGTTTTAATTTAAAACCCATGCTGAAGCAAAATTGGGCCATTGGAATAAATCCAAATTATTGATGTTGGATGGGCTTGGGCCTAATTTGGTTTAAGTTAAATTGTTGGATTTGGATCCACAAACCTAACATAATGAAGCTCATCCAACATTTTTCCAATAATTCTGATTAATAAAAAAAGGAGCTTCAATCCATATGTGTGGAGATAAATGTAGGATGTGGATGATGGAGGCTTTGGTTTTAGAAAAAAAAAAAAAAAGAGAAGATAAAGAAGAAGGAGAAAGAAGATGAAGAGGAGACAAAAAAAAAAAGAGGGGTTAAATGCACAAATGACCCCTGCACTATCAATCTTTTTCAATTTACACCTCTGCATTATCAATTTAGTTTTTTTCACCCCTACATTTTATGTTTTCCAATTTCTGTAAAAAAAATGATTAAAACTAACAGCCTTAATTTTTTTAATATTTTTTTATATCTATGTTTATGTTAAAAGACTTTTTTGACCCCATTTCTTTTCTCTCTCTTTCACGTTTGGTTTCTTCTGCTTGTCTTCCCGATTTTGTTTCATCATCTTCCTCCTTCATTTTGAAATGACACCCAAAAAATATACCAAAGTGAAAAATATAGAAACAAAAGTACTTAGAAGATATGAGATTTAGACATGGTATTTATAGAAACAATGTCTTATTATTGGAACATTGCTAAGAACATATTTGTTGCTGCTTCAATGGAATTATTTTTGGGTAAATCGAAGGGGGAAGGTGTGGTCTTGTTCAGAGTACTTTTTCGACTTCGTCTGATAGTTTTGAGAAGGATTTGTCAAAAAAGTAAGTGGAAAAAACGTGTGTTGCAGAAGCTATTAGTGAAGCTTCAATGGCGGACGTCAATGGCTCCGAGGTTCTGGGAGTTTCCGGGCAAGGTTTTTTCGATGAGAATATTTCATAGGGATTCCATGAGAATAACCATGAAGTTATACTCAATTTGAAGCACGTTTCAACGTCTGTTATAGATCTCGATAGCCAACAATTTTTTTTTCTTTTTTTCCCAATCTAGCAATTCTTCTTGGGGTTGGAGAAGTATTTTAGAAGGTAGAAAAATTTTGATCTCTGGGTTACGATGGAGAGTTGGAAATGGTACAAATATTAGAATTTGGAAAGATCCTTGGTTGCCTAGAGTACCCTCTTTTCTTCCTATTTCTCCGGTTATTAATCCTACTGCTTTAGTTGCTGATTTTTTATCCTCTGATAAGCACAATTGGAATGTGTCCTTAGTCAATCATACTTTCAATCAAGTGGATGCCCCTCTGATTCTTTCTATTCCAATTAGTAAACACAATTTGCCTAACTGTTTGATTTGGAATTTTAATTGCTCTGGTCTTTATACTGTCAAATCAGGTTATAAACAGGCTTTAAATCTTATCCATTGTCAAAGTTCCAATTCTATTTCTGGAGAATCTAGCAATTCTGCTTTATCTTCTAGAAATTGGAATCTGATTTGGAGAGCAAAGGTACCTCAAAAGCTAAAAATTTTTATTTGGAAAGCTTGTCGAGGTTTTTTAGCCACAAATTTAAATCTGTCAAAGAGAGGTATTCCCATTAATCCTCATTGTGCTTTATGTTCCACTCATTTAGAATCCATTTCTCACATTATCTTTACTTGTGAAATTACAAAAAAAATTTGGTTTGCATCCCCCCTCTCTTTGGATTGTAGCAGATTTGAAAATTGTAGCTTCATTCATTGTTGGGATATCATTTGTTCTCTTCTTATTGATAATGTCAAATATAGAACTATGCTTGATTTTTTCATGACTGGTGCTTGGAGATTGTGGAAAATGAGAAATGAAAATTCTTTTAGAGGTTGTACCATAAACATTCTTAAAGGACTCTCCTTGCAATTGAAGACTTTCAGGAGTTTTATTCGTGTGATGCTCTGTTACCTCATCAAGCAACTGTTTCTACTAATTCGATCGATGATACCTTCGATGGCCTCTCAATTCACTGTGATGCAGCTTGGAATTCTGATTCTTTTTTGTCAGGTTATGGTTGGACTTTTTCTACGAAAGATAATTTCTTTCTTTCCTCTATTAGTTTAGTTGGAAATCATTGCCTCAATGCTCTCCACGCTGAAGTGTTAGGAATGGTGTCCTAGAACTTGTAATTATTTAATAATAATAATTTATTGAGAATAAATTAAATAAATAAACATAAGTTCTTTATATTATCTAGATTGATTCAATTAATGATATTAGGAATATATGGAAATATATAAATATCAAACATTCAAATAGTGAAACCCTAAGTCACTCTTATGAAATCACGACTTAGTATGTGAGTCATACGAGAGGATTAAAGTCGAAATGAGTAACTTAAACGTGTCTACAGTAAACGGATAACGTTTGGGAACCTTATCCTGGTAACACTGCTGATAGCTTTGCATTTTGTTTATAGACAAATGATCGAATCCTGATCATTCATGTGGGAGACATGAAATGGAAGTATCATATGCAATGTTGATTGTATAAGACAGGACCACGATGTTCGATCAAATTTCTCATTAGTACCGTTTACGAGAAATAATCGAATATCAAACTAAGTTTACAACCGTGATAGATCTCAATCCTGAGTGAAATGCGGACTCCTATTTGTGGAGTTATGTTCTTTGATTCACATAGTTGAGAGCAATCTGTAAGAACGCTCAATACACTCCTGTTTTGGGAACATGACTAGATAAGTAGCTGGGAACTCATTTTCACGAGATGGAATTCATAACTTTCCTATAAATTAACGGTATAAGTGCGATACCTAAACATTTTAGGAACTTTAGGAAACTCCCTTGATGTACTGATTTGAGACATGAACAAGTGATGTCACGACTTCTATTGATCACAGAAGTATCTTATCTCTAGTTTGACTAAAGATAAAGTTCATTGGAGAATCAGCGGGAACACAAGGATAAAGCGGTAATTACAAGGGCAAAACGGTAAATTTATCCGCCCTGTAATTATGAGGGTTCCACGTGAAGGATATATCACAGATATAAATAAAAGATAAACTAAATGGACATAACTCATCTATAGTGAGGGGAGTTCAGCTATGAATCTATAGTGGAATTATTCATAGTTAGATAATAAGTAATTAACTGATTATGTGTTAATCACTTAATTGACTAATTATTAAGCCCATGATCTATAGGTCCATCGGGTCCCTATGCTAGCCCAAATATCGTAGTCGCGAAATCAAGTAGAAGAAATGGAAATTTTAAGTAAAGTGAATTACTTAAAATAGGCAATATTAATTGTTTAAATATTGAGTATATTTAAACGGTAATTAATATAAACATTATCAATTGTTTAAATAATGAGTTTATTTAAACATGACATTAATAATGAAATATTATTAATTATACATTATTAATTATTTAGATATTGAGTATATTTAAATGGTAATTAATAATTTGAAATTAATTAACAATTATTAATTGTTTAAATAATTAATTTTATTTAAACGGAAATTAATAATTAAAATTAATTAATTAATTAATAATAAAATGTTATCAATAAAATTATTAATTAAATAATGAGTTTATTTAATGGAAATTAATAATTAAAATATTTATTATTAATTATTTAAATAATGAAAATTATTTGAATGGAAATTAATAATTAATTAAATATAATTTGATAATATTTAGTCGGGAGAAAATATTAATATTATTAATTGTTTAAATAAAATATTTTATTTAAATGGTAATTAATAAATGAATTAATTAAGTTGGACTTATTAATTTAAGAGAGAATTTCAAGCCCATTTGGATTAATGAACCCAATTGAAATTGGCCCAAAATAATTAATTAAATAAATTAGAATTATTTATTAATTATTAAGGCAATTTTCGGCTATGACATGTATTTTAGGAAGAGATAATTGTTTGAATTATATCCTAAAATAATTACATAGATTTATTTACCCAAGATAAATAAAATAAAGAAAATAAAATAATCTTCTATTTATCTATGGCATTTTCGAAATTGCAAGATAAAGGAAAGAGATAATCTTTTTTCTTTTTGTATTTATCTCTATAGATTAATCCTAATGGGATTAAGATTCCTATTTTCCTATAAATAGGAGGGTTGGGTCATTCATAAATCACACAATTCAATTCCTTAGAAATTCGGAATTCTCTCTTCTTCCTCTCCTCCCCTATTGACGATTTTCATAGGCTGTAACGTCCCGTGACTTTTAGGGGTAAAATTTTTATTTTATTTTATTTATTTTTACTTTATTTTATTTATTTTAAAAATAAAGCTTTTAAGATTAGTTTAATTTTAGAAATTTCAATTTTAATAGTTATTTATGTCCGAAATTGTTTTTAATCGTTTTAATAATTAAAATTTGTTTTGGTGACATTAATAATTATTAATGGACCAATTAATAATTATTAATCACCTTTAGGTTTATTTACGAGCTTCGGGTTTCGTTTTTAAAGCAAAAGTAAAAGAGGGACGTAGGCGTCATTTTCCAAATTGTTAAATATCTAAACACTATTCCTCCTTCTCTTTAAATAAGCCAAAATTAGACAAAATATGAAATTTTCTTCTCATTTTTCATCCCAAACCCGTAGTTTAGAGAGAAAAAAAGAGGAGAGAAAGAAACCGTCGCCCCGGCTTCGTTTCTCGACCGTTTTGCGTGATTTCAGATCCGTTGGAAAGCTCTCGCCGAGACCTTTCTACCCATCCTAACAATCGAGGCTTTCGTTCGTTTTCTCGAGGCTTAAAGGTATGTTAAAGTTTCTTAATTTTGATGTGAATAGTGTTTTAATGGAGGTTTTGAGTTGTAATCTTCGAATTCGTTCACCGAAGCTTGAAGGTTTCATTCGGGGAAGTCTTTATGGTCAATTTTAGAAACTTTCTCTAAACCCTAAAACCGAGTTTGAGCCGGAAACCCGTCCCTTGTGATTTTCCCTCTTTGGGCTATGTTTAGGATAATAGGTTCTTTGTGTTTTTGCTTTTTAGTTAATTTTTCGAAAATGGATTAATATGCAAAACCCTAATTTTCGGTTACCCATTGATTTTGCAAACCTCCAAAGTATTCGAAACCAACCCAAAACACCTCTAAATTGCATAAAAGCCGGAAAATCAAACCCGAACCCCTTTTTCCCTAGCTTGGCCGAGAGCTCCATAAGGGTAGAATCCGGGATTTTCATGGTTTTATGTGTTTAGATGTTGTTTGTTTGTTTTCCGGTTAATTAATGTTCTTTAGGATTAATTCGTTTGTAGGATTGTGATTTGTTCGTGATTTTACAAACTCGGATTATTCGGAGCTTGTCTTCAAGCTAAGGTGAGTTTAATGTGAAAGTTAGTGGTTTTATGAATTTAGTTTCATTATGTAATTGTTTATCGATGTTAAGAGGGAGATAACTTTTTAGGATTAGGTTTTGGTTAGAGACTTTGATTCGGAAGTGTGTGTGGAAAGTTTGGAATTATGGTTAGTTCGATGATTAGGGAACTTCGGAGAGGTTTGGAAGTATGGTAATGTGATTTGGAGATGTTAGATGAAAGTGGAATGGAAGTTACTTTGATGGTTTTGGAAGTTACTTTGATTGATTTGAAAGTTACTTTGATGGATTTGGAAGTAAAGTAATTAGAAGATGCACTTGAGTAGTAACTCGTGTAATCTAGTTGGTTAGGTTTCTAATTAACTTAGTAGAATTCTTTGGAGTTTAGCTAACTTTTTGGGGACCTACGGCACATTGATTCTGCACGTGATAGTATGTGATTTTGATCCATATGTAATCATGGTGAGATGATTTGTGGTGACCTTAGGCACATTGATTTACACATGGTAATATGTTGATTTTGGTCCATATGTATCATGGTGTGATGATTTGTGGGTACCTTGAGCACTTTGATTCTGCACGTGATAGTATGTGATTTTGATCCATATGTAATCATGGTGAGATGATTGGTGAAATAGTACATGGTAGTATGTGATTTTGATCCATATGTAACCATGGTATTATGGTTTGTGATACGGCACATGGTAGTATGTGATTTTGATCCATATGTAATCATGGTGTGATGTTGGTACGACCGTACGGGCTTAGTAAGTGATTTTGATCCATATGGTATGCCCGATACGATGATTGTGATATGGTAATACCGTACGGGCTTAGTATGTGATTTTGATCCATATGGTATACCCGATACGATGATTGTGATATGGTAATACCGTACGGGCTTAGTATGTGATTTTGATCCATATGGTATACCCGATCGATGATTGTGATATGGTAATACCGTGCGGGCTTAGTATGTGATTTTGATCCATATGGTATACCCGATCGATGATTGTGATATGGTAATACCGCACGGGCTTAGTATGTGATTTTGATCCATATGGTATACCCGATCGATGATTGTGATATGGTAATACCGTACGGGCTTAGTATGTGATTTTGATCCATATGGTATACCCGATACGATGATTGTGATATGGTAATACCGTACGGGCTTAGTATGTGATTTTGATCCATATGGTATACCCGATACGATGATGGTGATATAGTAATATCGTACGGGCTAGTATGTTGATGTTGATCCATACGGTAAATCCGTTACGATGAAACTTGTTTGGTAATAAAAGATAGTTAATGTTACTTTACATATTCTTTAGAATTGTGTAGTAAGACTTAGTAGTGAGTGTTACTTTACTTTAAGTCCTTATATCTATCTCTTGGTAATGAATGATGAATACGGGTAATATATGACTATCATTTGTTTATATGGAAATTGGAAATGTGGATATGGGTAATAATGAGCATTTTAGGCCTTTGGACACGATTTCGGTTATGAGATTTTGTTCATAGGATTACTTGCTTTCATTTTACTCTCACTAGCATTGTTTGCTAATGGTGCTACACCACAATATTTTCAGGTAAACCTCGAGCTAAGAAGCGTGGTAGAGGAGGTGGAGCCGCGTGACCACTCGAGATGGTGTATGGACAATATTAGGAACTCTTTTTGGTTTAGCATTCATAGAAATGCTTGTTAATTTTTCATCTTTACATACTTATGCCTTTTTGAGCCCGAAAGGGTATTTGTGCAAAATATGTCTATGTTTTATGATTTAAATATCTTTTGGAATGCGCATTTCCGATTTATTGCTTTTTCTGGAATTTGGGTTGTAAAACAGGTTTTGGTTATTCGATTTTTAAACGAACCCACGCCGTTTTTCTTTAAAAGTCGAGTCTTCCGCTGTGCATTTGAATTTAAAGAATTTAACGGGTTTGGGTCGTTACATAGGCCATTGGGAAGAAATTTTTTTTCTTCTTCCCAATTTCTTCTTAAGTTCGATACCACAATCAGATTTCGTTTGATCGATCGGGATATAGCGTAGAAGATCCGGTGTTGCTGAGGATTTGATGCTGTAAAGAAACCTCCAACCGATTCTCCATTAATCAGTCAATGTAAGTTCCGGTTTTAATTTTCGAAAATAAAGCATGAATCTACATGTTCTTTGTGTTTTTATCACAAATTGCATGATATTAATAGATCCTAAATTAAGTGTTAATTTGTGTTACTAAATAAATTCCGCTAATTTAGTAAATCATCCTTTCATGAAGGTAGATGCATTTTATCAACTTTGTCTCATGCTAAGGCTTGTGGTTTTGTGAAGATACAAATCTGTTCAGATTCAAAGCAAGCTGTTGAGATTTTTAAGGGTCTTTCCAATTGTCCCTCTGATTTTTTTATGTATTTTAGATGATGTAAAGCATCTTTGTCTTTCTTTTGATTTGGTTGTATTTTCTTTTATTAGTAGAGAGCTTAATTTTGAAGCTCATAGCCTTGCTAGGAAGGCTATTAACTCTAATTGTAATTGGCTTTTTTCTTAATGTAAGTTTACCTTTGGAAAAAAAAAAAAAAAAAACTTATATCTCTAGGCAAGATTTCTCTAAGGAAGCCAATTCACATCAAACCCATTAACGGAACTTAAATCATCTTCATAATCAACTTAGCTATAGGAAATAACAGCATAAGACGCAAGCTTGTCGTTTTCATTCATATTTTATCTCTTTGATGGGACAAAATGAAAGAGGAAGATGACACTACAAAAAAACTGCCAAAATGCGACCAAAAATTTGCGACAAAAAAAAAGTGGTAGCTTTAAAGTGACCAGTTGGTCACTTTATTTGAAGGTTGACTTTAAGTGACCATCTGGTCACATTTTTTGCGACCAGATTGCGACCAGAAGTAGAAATAGTCATAAAAAATGGCGCGAAATTATGGCGCAAAGGAAGCGACCAGTTGGTCACCTTAAAAAACGACCATCTGGTCGCATTTTTGTGACTAAAATATGCCTTGGTAGCAAAAAATGGCGCGTAATTTTGGAGGGAAAAAAGCTACCAAGTGGTCACAATTAAAAGTGACCACCTGGTCGCAATTTTGGTGACTAAAATATGTCTTGGTAGCAAAAAATGGCGCGTAATTTTGAAGGGAAAAAAGCTACCAAGTGGTCACAATTTAAAGTTACCATCTGGTCGCAATTTTGTGACCTTTTTTGGGGAGTGGTAGCTTAAAATTGGAGGGAAAAAAGCTACCAAGTGGTCACAATTAAAAGTGACCACCTGGTCGCAATTTTGGTGACTAAAATATGTCTTGGTAGCAAAAAATGGCGCGTAATTTTGAAGGGAAAAAAGCTACCAAGTGGTCACAATTGAAAGTGACCATCTGGTCGCAATTTTGTTTAATTGAATTAATTTTAGTTCAATTAACCTAATTGTACTTTACTTTAATCAAATGTAACTAAAATTAAGTAATTAAACAATTTTTATTTAATAATTAAACTAAAATTAATTAATTAAATTAGTGTAACTCATTTAATTTAAACTACTTACGTATAATTGAAGTTAAACTATTTGAATGAATTACCCTACTTTAAATTAATTGATTTAATTAAAGTAATCTAAATTACATTAATTAAACTAAAATTAAGTAAAACTAAAATAAACTAATCATTTAGTTTGAAATAAAGTAAAGTAAAATTAGATTAATTGAACTAATATTAATTGAATTAAACTAAAATTCAATTAATCTTAGTTTCAATTAATCTAATTTTAATTTACTTTAATTCAAAGTAATTGATTAGTTAATTTTAGTTTTAATTAATTAATCTTAAGTTTAATTGAATTAATTTTTAGTTCAATTAAGCTAATTTATATTTACTTTAATTCCAAGTAATTGATTAGTTAATTTTAGTTTTAATTAATTAATCTTAAGTTTAATTGAATTAATTTTTAGTTCAATTAAGCTAATTTATATTTACTTTAATTCCAAGTAATTGATCAGTTAATTTTAGTTTTAATTAATTAATCTTAAGTTTAATTGAATTAATTTTAGTTCAATTAACCTAATTTTAATTTACTTTAATTCAAATTAATTGATTAGTTCATTTTAGTTTTAATTAATTAATCTTAAGTTGAATTGAATTAATTTTAGTTCAATTAACCTAATTATACTTTACTTTAATCAAATGTAACTAAAATTAAGTAATTAAACAATTTTTATTTAATAATTAAACTAAACTATTTGAATTAATTACCCTACTTTAAATTAATTGATTTAATTAAAGTAATCTAAATTACATTAATTAAACTAAAATTAACTAATCAATTCTAAATTACATTTATTAAATTAAAGTAAACTATCTTAAATAAACTAAATAAGTAATTAAACTAAATTAGATTAAGTAATTAAATTAATTACTATTTAAATTGAATTAAAGTAAACTAAGTTAGATTAATAAAACCATTAGATTCATTAAACTAAAATTAGATATAGAGAAATGCATTAAGTTTAATTGAATTAATTTTAGTTCAATTAACCTAATTGTAGTTTACTTTAATCAAATGTAACTAAAATTACGTAATTAAACAATTTTTATTTAATAATTAAACTAAACTATTTGAATTAATTACCCTACTTTAAATTAATTGATTTAATTAAAGTAATCTAAATTACATTAATTAAACTAAAATTAACTAATCAATTCTAAATTACATTTATTAAATTAAAGTAAACTATCTTAAATAAACTAAATAAGTAATTAAACTAAATTAGATTAAGTAATTAAATTAATTACTATTTAAATTGAATTAAAGTAAACTAAGTTAGATTAATAAAACCATTAGATTCATTAAACTAAAATTAGATATAGAGAAATGCATTAAGTTTAATTGAATTAATTTTAGTTCAATTAACCTAATTGTAGTTTACTTTAATCAAATGTAACTAAAATTACGTAATTAAACAATTTTTATTTAATAATTAAACTAAACTATTTGAATTAATTACCCTACTTTAAATTAATTGATTTAATTAAAGTAATCTAAATTACATTAATTAAACTAAAATTAACTAATCAATTCTAAATTACATTTATTAAATTAAAGTAAACTATCTTAAATAAACTAAATAAGTAATTAAACTAAATTAGATTAAGTAATTAAATTAATTACTATTTAAATTGAATTAAAGTAAACTAAGTTAGATTAATTAAACCATTAGATTAATTAAACTAAAATTAGATATAGAGAAATGCATTAAGTTTAATTGAATTAATTTTAGTTCAATTAACCTAATTGTAGTTTACTTTAATCAAATGTAACTAAAATTAAGTAATTAAACAATTTTTATTTAATAATTAAACTAATCAATGAATATAACAACATGGAAACAAGAGTTCCTGTCATATGTAAATATCGAAAAGTAACCCAATATAAAAAAAAAGTATATAAATATTAATATTTGCACACGGTGGTCGCCATTTTACAAAAAAGGTGACCACATGGTAGTAATTTAGAAGGGAAATGCGACCATTTGGTCGCATTTTAGGATTTAGGGTTTGAGTTTAGGGTTTAGGGTTTAGGATTTAGGGTTTAGGGTTTAGGGTTTAGGGTTTTGGGAGGAAAGCGACCAAATGGTCGCATTTGTGCAAAAGTATAATAATATTTTTTAAAAAATACAATTGGAATTGCGACTATATGGTCGCAATTATGGGCGGTAACTTTAAATTTTCATGAAATTTATGGCGGTTAATTTAAGTAATGCGACCATATGGTCGCAATTATTGGCGGTGAATCTCATAATTGCGACCAGATGGTCGCACATGGTGACGGGACGCGTGACAAGACAGCTGGCCTTGGTAATGGCAACTGGGGCGACCGGTTGTCGCCTTTTATATAAATGCGACCAAATGGTAGCATTTATATTTGTAAATGCGACCATTTGGTCGCATAAGTATCTGAAAATGCGACCATATGGTCGCATTTTCCCCACTTCGCATGATTGTTCATTTCTCGTCATTAAATCATATTTGCGCCAGGTTGGTCGTCAAAAATATGATTTAAATTTCATTCCCTTTCCTTTCCCCGTTTCTTTTTCCCTTTTCCCGTTTCCGCCTTCTCTTCTTTTCTTCTTTTCTCCTCTTCGCTGCCTCTCTCTTTTTCTTCCTCTCTTTTTGTTCGTTTGTCTCTTTCCCCTATCCATTCCCCGTTATTTCTTCCCGTTCCCGTTCTTCCTCTAAACCGAAAATCCTCAACCACCAATCCCGGTTTCGATTACACGAGGTTAGTTTTCGTAACAAACTAAAGTTTAGTTTATGAATTTAGAGTTTACTTAGTTTACTTAGTTTTAGTTTTTAAGATAGTTTACTTTAATTAGTTGAGTTTTAGTTTATGTAGTTTAATTTAATTAGTTTAGTTTACATTAACTAATTAATTAGTTTACTTTAATTTTATTACTTTAAGTAATTTTAGTTTAATTAATCTAATGGTTTAATTAATCTAACTTAGTTTACTTTAATTCAATTTAAGTAGTAATTAATTTAATTACTTAATCTAATTTAGTTTAATTACTTATTTAGTTTATTTAAGATAGTTTACTTTAATTTAATAAAATTAAACTAAATTAATTTATAATTACACTATAATTGATTAGTTAATTTTAGTTTAATTAATGTAATTTAGATTACTTTGATTAAATCAATTAATTTAAAGTAGGGTAATTAATTCAAATAGTTTAGTTTAATTATTAAATAAAAATTGTTTAATTACTTAATTTTAGTTACATTTGATTAAAGTAAAGTATAATTAGGTTAATTGAACTAAAATTAATTCAATTCAACTTAAGATTAATTAATTCAATTAAACTTAAGATTAATTAATTAAAACTAAAATTCACTAATCAATTAATTTGAATTAAAGTAAATTAAAATTAGGTTAATTGAACTAAAATTAATTCAATTAAACTTAAGATTAATTAATTAAAACTAAAATTCACTAATCAATTAATTTGAATTAAAGTAAATTAAAATTAGGTTCATTGAACTAAAATTAATTCAATTAAACTTAAGATTAATTAATTAAAACTAAAATTCACTAATCAATTAATTTGAATTAAAGTAAATTAAAATTAGGTTCATTGAACTAAAATTAATTCAATTAAACTTAAGATTAATTAATTAAAACTAAAATTCACTAATCAATTAATTTGAATTAAAGTAAATTAAAATTAGGTTAATTGAACTAAAATTAATTCAATTAAACTTAAGATTAATTAATTAAAACTAAAATTCACTAATCAATTAATTTGAATTAAAGTAAATTAAAATTAGGTTAATTGAACTAAAATTAATTCAATTAAACTTAAGATTAATTAATTAAAACTAAAATTCACTAATCAATTAATTTGAATTAAAGTAAATTAAAATTAGCTTAATTGAACTAAAATTAATTCAATTAAACTTAAGATTAATTAATTAAAACTAAAATTCACTAATCAATTAATTTGAATTAAAGTAAATTAAAATTAGCTTAATTGAACTAAAATTAATTCAATTAAACTTAAGATTAATTAATTAAAACTAAAATGAACTAATCAATTACTTTGAATTAAAGTAAATTAAAATTAGGTTAATTGAACTAAAATTAATTCAATTAAACTTAAGATTAATTAATTAAAACTAAAATTAACTAATCAATTACTTTGAATTAAAGTAAATTAAAATTAGCTTCATTGAACTAAAATTAATTCAATTAAACTTAAGATTAATTAATTAAAACTAAAATTAACTAATCAATTACTTTGAATTAAAGTAAATTAAAATTAGCTTCATTGAACTAAAATTAATTCAATTAAACTTAAGATTAATTAATTAAAACTAAAATGAATTAATTTTAGTTTTAATTAATTAATCTTAAGTTTAATTGAATTAATTTTAGTTTAATTGAATTAATCTTAAGTTTAATTGAATTAATTAGTTATAACTAATCAATTCATTTGAATTAAAGTAAATATAAATTAGATTAATTGAACTAAAATTAGATTAATTGAACTAAAATTAATTCAATTAAACATAAGATTAATTAATTAAAACTAAAATTAACTAATCAATTAATTTGAATTAAAGTAAAGTAAAATTAGATTAATTGAAACTAAAATTAATTGAATTTTAGTTTAATTCAATTAATTTTAGTTCAATTAATCTAATTTTACTTTACTTTATTTCAAATTAAATGATTAGTTTATTTTAGTTTTACTTAATTAATCTTAAGTTTAATTGAATTACTTTTAGTTAAATTAATCTAATTTTAATTTACTTTTATTCAAATTAATTTGATTAGTTTATTTTAAATTATTTACTTAAATTTATGTTAGTTTAATTTACATTATTTCATTAATTAATTAATTAATTAAATAAACTAATCAATATTTTACTTACGTATTTTGGTTGTAGGATTATGACGAGCAGACGACGTCCTCCCCAGTCAGACGAGCCTGACGATGCGGGTGACGAGGGGTCTCCGCGGACGCCTACTGGCGTTGCCCCTGATGCGGCGCTGACTACGGAGGAGTTGGACATCCTCTTCAGTTACGATACGCGACTTGCTGCCACGCTCGATGATAGAGTCCCTGAGACCGAGTCTTCGACACCACGGCCGGGCGCAGACTCCCTTGCCACGCCTCCGGGCTTAGCATCGGGTATGCGTCCGGGTCGGCCTCGGTCCGCATCGGGTCGGATCACTGGCCCCTCGACTTCATGCACGCGGCCTGTCTCGGCACAGATTCTACCCTTCGGATTGAAGGGGATACGTAAGTAATTTTGTTTACTATTTCCCTAAAAGTTTTCTATTCTTTTTAACTAATAGTTTCTAATATATAGCACAATAATTTTTTGTGATTTTGCGAGTATCAGCGCATACGGCTCGTTTCAAAACGGTTTCTGCGAGGTCCTTCGAGCATGCCTCTACCCAGTGACCTTCACTGGGGACGAAGATTCCGACGACGGAGAAACGCTCGGATGTACGATGATTGGAAGGTAAAAACATAATTTATTTTCATAATTAATTAATTTTGAAATTTATAGAAATAAATTTATTACTTTAACAATTTTTTATTTCAATTTTTTCAGGGCAAGTTTCCTGTTATCGATCCCGATATCACCGACGGTAGATTGTTCCCCCTATGGGACGGTCACGTCCTGGGATCGATTCAAGGACCTCATGTTCCTGGCGCGCGAGAAGGCAAGCGACGAAACCGCCCCGTGTGGATGAGCCCGGAGGACCACGCGCGGCTTCTCGCTAGCTTGATCACTCCTCAGGGCAAGGCAGTGTCAAGCAGGAATAAGGCCAACCGCGCGAAGAATCTAGTAAAACACACAGCGGGGGCGCGGACCCACGACGAGCACCATCGTCGATTGGTATGCTTTTTTTTTCCTCGTTCTGTTTCTCGTTTTCTTTTTTCTAGGTTTTTTTTTCAATTACTAATTAATTTATTATGTTTTATTCTTCACTATTTGATTTTTTAGGAAGCGAAGCACGGCGCCCCGTCCTGCCGATGAGTCGCACCGAGTTCTTCACACGAAGAAGGACGGGACGTTAATCGACGATAAGGCGAAAGAAGTTCAGGTATTTAATATTTTTTTCAATTATTATTCTTTCTTTAAAATTTTTCATAATTCTTTCTTTAAAATTTTTCATACATTATATATTAACCATTTTATTTTCCGAATTTTAAATGTTTAGGAACGTTTCACGAGTCCTTGACTCGGCGGTTGCCCACACCTGACTCATGGCAACCGACTCAGGAGGACCGTATAGAGGCGTTCTTGGAGGCCGCTGAGAGGGTTCGGCCTGATGGGTCGGTTCTGGGCTCGGCTCGGACGGGCGACGCCTTTATGCGGATGTGCCCCGGCCTCGGCGGAGCGAGCGAGCACTAGCTCCGCCCTTCTCCGGGTGAGCAACGAATGCAGCGCGGACATGGAGGCTATGCGTGAGGACTTCGTTGCTCGAGTTGCTACTATTGAGGCCGACATACAGCACGAGTCGAGGCCGACATACGGGCACGAGTCGACGCCCGTGTCGCATCCGCTTTGGCCGCGTGACTTGATCTCTAGGCGGCCCTCACATCGACGCCTCCTCCCCCACCCCGCCTCCGCAGTAGTTCTAGGATTCTTTCGATTGTATAAAACATTTTTTTAATATTTGATATATATTTTTTTTATTTGAATTCCAATTTTTTTTTTTATGAAATTTTAATATTAATTAAATAAATAATTAGTAATTAATAATTAATAATTAAAAATTAATAATTAATTAATAATTAATAAATAATTAATAATTAATAATTAATTAACTAATTATTAAAATTTAAATTTAAAAAAAAAATCTTAAATGCGACCAGATGGTCACTTTTAAGCGACCATCTGGTCGCATTTTAACTGAGACTAAAAGTGACCATTTGGTCGCATTTTATGCGACCATTTGGTCACTTTTTATGTGACCAAGTGGTCACTTATCTTTCACATAAATTACGACCAGATGGTCGCTTTTTAAGCGACCATCTGGTCGTATTTTCACTGAGCCAATAAGTGACCATTTGGTCACAAAATTTACGACCATTTGGTCACTTTTTTTGGGACCAAATGGTCACTTCTATTGAAGATAAAATGCGACCATATGGTCCCTTTTAATGCGACCATATGGTCGCATTTCAAAAGTTTGACTTTTTTTGCTACCAAAATTTTTTACGACCATATGATCGCATTTTTGTGACCATGCAGTCGCATAATTGAAATCCGACCAGCTTTTTAGCAACCACTCTGTTTGGTCGCATTTTGGTCGCATTTTAGGTGAAAAACGACCATTTGGTCGCAATTTTCTGGTCGCAAATTGGCAGTTTTTTTGTAGTGTGATGAAACGAACAAAATCAGGTGAAGAGAGGAGAGAAGCAGAAGAAACAAAATGTGAGAGAGAGGGAAACAATGGGGTTAAAAAAGTCTTTTCCCATACCCTTGGATATAATAAAAATATTAAGGCCGTTAGTTTTAACCATTTTTTTGACGGAAATTGGAAAATATTAAGTGTGGGGTGAAAAAAACTAAATTGATAGTGCAGGGGTGTAAATTGAAAAAGATTGATAGTGTAGGGGTCACTGATGCATTTAACCCAAAAAAAAAGTAAGGACGTTTTTGTTTTTTCATAGGTGGATGACTTCATCACAAGATTAATATAATTTATAGAGTGGGGACTTTTAAAGGTCTAAAGGGTAAATTTCCCAGTTTCAAAGATAATTTATAGTGGTTAAAATAAAATAGAAAGCTCCTTTAATGAAAGTCTTGTGATTCTCAAGATCCATCAACATAAAACAAGTAATGTTTAGTCATTAATGTGTGGGACTTTATCTAATTTGGCAATAGATATTGACAATGAAAACCACTTACTCACTATTCACCTTTAAAGTCTTGAATTACTTAAATTTTATCTTTAACAATCAATTCTCTATTTATAATGACAATATCTACTAAGCACATGTTTAACTAATTAATTTTTATGAAATTTAAAAAAAAAATCACATGAATAAAATGATTTAAAAAAATATTTTATATATTAAAAAAATTACTTGGTTTACTGTTTGAGCCGTTGGGGTCGTTTGGTTGTCAGGTTTGAGTTGTTAATCAGGGTGTTGTTAAACGGGGAGTTATTAAGCAGTGAACACTATGTTTGGTTGGTACAAAACAGTGAGTCTCTGTTAAGTGTAAAATGTGTTGAAATTATGAAAATAGATAGGTTTGTTAAGAGGGGGGTTAACAAACCCATCATATTGGATTTCAAAACTGAGAGACAAACATTTGTTAGAATTGTGTAAACCCCAACTAACTACCCAAACCTGACAACCAAACGACCCCTAAAACATTAACTCTCAAATTTATCCATACACTTGATATATAATAGTACATATATTCTCTCTTTGAAACAATAGACATATCAAAATATTAAAATTTCAATTTCAATCCATACAATCTCGTTTGATAATAATTTCATTTGTTGATTTTGGTTTATATATTTTTTTTTAAAATAAGAACTGTTTGATAACCAATTCAGTTTTCAGTTATTAGATATTGAAAAGCGTTTTTAAAAATTTCAGTAAAATTAAAAAAAAAATCAATTTTATTTTCATTTTTTAAATAAAAATAAAATTATTATCAAGTATATTTGACTCTCTATTTTTTCCAAAACTTAAACGAATTAGTTATCAAATAAGTATTATTTTATTTTCAAATAATCGAAAACCAAAAACCATGTGTATAACTTCTCCTAAAAATGTTTTGAGTTAAATATTTTAAAAGAAATAATGATTAACTGTTTCATCTAAAAACACATTTGAGTGAAGTATTTTAAGTCAAATAATTGTTTATAATCATTTTTGGAAGAATCACAAATCAAATATTTTCTCCAAAAACACATGTAGTATACAAAAATATTTTTAGATAAAACACTTAATTAATATTTTTTGTTAGAATATTAATTTGGTTTTATTTTGACAAAAATAATTTTTAATAATATTCAATATGATCAAACTATTTTATTTGAATTTTGAATTGATTAAGTTATTTGTGTTGTCTAAATTAAAACATATTTTATTATTGCCAATCTTTGTTTTTATTTTTATCATCAATGCTTCCAACGACATTATTGTTTTGTTTTGGTAAGTTAAATGGTGACTGACTTAATTTATGTGATTAATGGTTTGGCCATTTGTGACGACCCGACATTTTTAAATAATTTAAATCAGAAACAAACAGCGGAAGACTAGATTTTATAAAAATTTGGCGTGGATCCGTTTAAAATACGAACTCCCTAAACCTGTTTACATGGGCTCAAATCAGAGAATTTAAAACAGCAGAAATTCCTACTCCAGATTATACCCAAATCAGAGAAAATAAACTCGAAAATATGTACAACATATCTTAGACTCTCACGAGCCACAAAAATAGAAGTTTATGACTAACAACATAGTATTCATAGAATGCCCCAAAATATACATATAAAGTCCATGTCCCGAAAGCCATCCACTCGTGATCAAGCAACACCACCTCGACGACCTCGTCCTCTTCCACGACTATTACCTGAAAAAGTTTAAGTGTAGCAACATTAGCATAAAAATGCTAGTGAGAATAAGATGGATGCAAGCACTCCTATGGACCAAATCTCATATCGGAAAACGTGTCCAAAAGATCCTAATGTGCTCTTTCACTACCCATTCGATATTTCCAAGTACTTTGCATTAGAAATCAATTCCATTCTACTAAATCGAAATTCCGAAAAGTAAACATTCAAGCTCGTAAAATAAAGTAGGTACTAGTGCATAACAAAGTAAATGACAAAGTAAATAACAAAGTAAATTTCCCAAGTGTGACCACATTGTCACCATACTCAACCATAATATGACCTAAAAGCCATTGTGACCACATTGTCACCATATACGAACCATAATATGACCCGAAAGCCAATGTGACTACATTGTCACCCAATATGAATCATAGTATGACCCGAAAGCCAATGTGACTACATTGTCACCCAATATGAACCATAGTATGACCCGAAAGCCAATGTGACTACATTGTCACCCAATATGAACCATAGTATGACCCGAAAGCCAATGTGACTACATTGTCACCCAATATGAACCATAGTATGACCCGAAAGCCAATGTGACTACATTGTCACCCAATATGAACCATAGTATGACCCGAAAGCCAATGTGACTACATTGTCACCCAATATGAACCATAGTATGACCCGAAAGCCAAAGTGACTACATTGTCACCAAATATAGATAAGTATGACTCGAAAGCCAAAGTGACTACATTGTCACCATATATAGATAAGCATGACTCGAAAGCCAAAGTGGCTACATTGTCACCAAATATAGATAAGTATGACTCGAAAGCCAAAGTGACTACATTGTCACCATATATAGATAAGTATGACTCGAAAGCCAAAGTGACTACATTGTCACCAAATATAGATAAGTATGACTCGAACTCGAAAGCCAAAGTGACTACATTGTCACCAAATATAGATAAGCATGTAAAATCTCTCCAAATTCCTTTTTGAACTATCTTAAGGCCACTCAATTCATCGGAATAAGTAATTCTCTTCTCCAAATTCCGGAATCTAATTCTCCTCGAGAATATAACTTAATCCACCAAATACATCTCACAAACTTATCTAATTCTTTTCTTATGCAATTTCCTTAACTCCCAATTAATAAGCATTCTTGGAAAAGTTCTAAAATCTAATAACCTTCTTATTTTCGATCGAACATAATCGTCAAGCAATTTGAAAACATAAAAGTAATCACAGCCATTTTAAACTCACCTTAGATTTTAAGTCGAGTATCCAAGTATCGAAGTCGAATCACACGACAATTACAAACCTACAATTCACCAATTGAACTACAATTTACAATTCATAACTAATAAGAGGACAAGTGTGATTCTCGGGTGAATAGTGTTTTCGGATGAATAGTGTTTTTCGGATGAATAGTTTTTTTCGAAAATCCGGGCTCAAAATCGTCAAATTCCTTGATAGAAATACGTGATTTCAACTTCAAAACTCATTTATAATAAAAAACGAACAAAACCATATAAAAAGTTTTGAAAACTCACTTTTTAGGGTTTCGCTTAGAGAACGGGAAACGCCAAAAGGTTAGGTGGGATAGAAAGCCCTCATCCCGAGCAATCCAACGCAACCGAAATCAAGCCGATCCATCGAGAAACGAATGAAAAACGAAGAAAAGAAAAATCCATCCATGGTGGAAATGGCTCATGGCCAAAGGACAAGAAGAAGAGGAGAAAATGATCACTTTTGCTTAATGAGGAAGTCTAAAAAGATATTTCAATAGTAAATATCTAGATATTTAGGGTTTTGGGAATTTACGGTTTTGCCCTTCTTGACCTTTTGCTTATAAAACGAAAACCGATGATCTTAAATAAATCTAAAGGTGTTTAATAATTATTAATTGGCCCGTTAATAATTATTAAAGTCACCGAAACGAATTCTAAAGAATTAAAACGATTAAAAGGAATTTCGGACGGAAATAACTAATAAAACTGAAATTACTAACTCTAACTAATTTTAAAAGCTTTAATTAAATAAATAAAATAATAAAAATAAAAAAAAAATTTACCTCTAAAAGTAACGGGACGTTACACCATTTGCGTCAATTAGTTGTCTATTTTTTTTTTATATTTCCTCTACCCTAATTTGCCCAAAATTTGAATAATTGTCTACGAAAAGGGATCTTGGTATTCTTCTATAAAATGTATATGGACAAGTCTCTTTGAGATCACCTCACCTATTGCACTCAAGCCTTCAAGCATATTATTAAGAGTGTTTTATATTTTGCTCTTGTTTTATTTATTCTCTTATGAGATTTAATTGTAGAGAGCTCTTTGTGAGTATAATTGCTTTACATTATCATACTTGTAAGTTAGTGATTCTTGAGGAAGAACTATGCTTAAAATATATCGGAGGGAGTCCAGTTGATACTTTACCAAAGAACGGGAAGTTCCTTAAATCGAGATCTACAAGGGGAGCTTGTAGGTAACCCGACTTGAAGATCATCATCAACAATGAGCAAACTCAACTCAAGAAAAATGGACTTTTTCTTGTTCATATTTGATGTTGCTTTAAATTGGTTGTAAATTTAACATTAATCTATCTAGTAGATTTTTCTCTAGGCGTGGCCTCGTGGGTTTTCACCGATTGGTTTCCCACGTTAATCATTCATTGTTTCATTTCCTTCCATTGATCATTTATGTGCTATTAAAGTTGTGTTTTTCAATCTGTCTTAAGTTACAATTTTCATGATCACTGTTGCAACTGTGCCTGTATTGACGAACTTATAATCGAACATATTAATTCTGATTTCCGCAAGTAGTTTGATATAAAATGAATTTCATTATTAATTACACGAAAATTAAGTCACTTTCAGTTTTAATTTTTTTTTTCACTAAAAACACTTTTAGAGAAATTGTACCGAACAGATCTATCAGAAAAACTAAAATGCTTATAATCAAACGAGGCTAGAATATTAAAAAAACTTCAACTTATTAGTCTTTGTAGTACTCTTTTGTCCCCATTATCTGATTTTATGGAAGAGGACTCATCAAAGCTTTTTGGCCCACACATGCTTTTTAATCATACATAAATAAAAAATGAAAGATAAAATGTATGAGATTGTGGGTTTTTTTTTTTTTTTTTTTTAAAAAAAGAGGAGTAATGAAGCTCATCCAACACTTTCCCAATAATTCCAATTAATAAAAAAAAAAAGAGCTTCAATTCATATGTGTGAAGATAAATATAGGATGTGGATGATGGAGGCTTTGGTTTTAGAAGAAAAAGGAGAAGATAAAGAGGAAGGAGAAAGGAGATGAAGAAGAAAAAAAAAATAAGTGAGGATGTTTTAGTTTTTTCATAGCTATATGATATCCTCACAAGATTAATATAATTTATACAGTGAAGGGAGGGTCAATAACCCTTAAATTTACACTTTTAAACGTCTAAAGGGTAAATTTCCCAGTTTTAAAGATAATTTATAGTGGTTTAAAAAAAAAAAAAATAGGAAGCTCCTTTAATGAAAGTATTGTGATTCTCAAGATCCATCAACATAAAGCAAGTAATGTTTAGTCATTAATGTGTGGGACTTTATCATAATTTGACAATAGATATTTATGACAATGAAAACCACTTACTCACTATTCACCTTTAAAGTCTTGAATTACTTAAATTTTATCTTAAAAAATCAATTCTCTATGTATAATATAAATATCTACTAAGCACGTGTTTAACTAATTAATTTGTATGAAATTTTCAAAAAACCACATGAATATAAAATGATTTAAAAAAAATTATATATATATATCCTTAATATATAAAAGTGGTGATGTTTAAGAAACTTTTTTGGACTACTATACCCCCTTTAAAATATTAAAATTACTAACATGTCATTATATATACCCTTTTAAAACCTTCAAATTACTAAAAATGCCATTATTATTTATACTCCACTATCTATTAAATGACTATTTATATTTTTAATAAAATATTTCTCTTTTTTTTATAAATAAAATATTTCTCTTCATTGAATAAGAAATTGTCAATTTTATTAAATAAATTCCTTGGTTTTTTTATTGTTTTCACAACATCAAATTATAAAATAATTGAAAAAACAAGTACAACATATGAAAATGAATGTGATATTAAAATGAATTTATTGTTTAGATTTATTACCAATTTATGAAAAATAAATTATATTTAAGTATTCAAATATTAAATGATTTAATAAAGGTGACAGTGCTTTAATTTTAAAAAATATTAAAAAAGAACTTAAATTTAAAAAAAAAAAAAGTTAAAGATTAAAAAAAACAACTACAAAAAAATATAATTTATTGAATTAGTAATGGTATAATATTTTATAATATTTAAATAAATTTAATTTTTTTAATTAAAAATATTTAAAAGTTTAAAAATCAAAGAGAAAAAAATATATAATTTCTTAAATTTTAATTAAAATTAGAAATAAATAATCTATAAATGAAAAAATTAACTAACATATGTAAATAGAACAAACAATTTATTTTTTATTTGGTAGTATAAATTTTAAAAATAAAGATGTTAAAAAAACCGTCTTATATAAAAATGCATATAATTATGTAAATTAGTAAACTATACAATAATTTAAATATTAAATAGAACATAATAATATGTTAATAAAATCATTTCGAAAAAGATTTATAAACCATAGAAAAATCAAATAAAAAATATTTCGATCTTTTAAATATTTCTATGTTAGAAAAAAAAATACACCAGTATGGTTTCTCACCTCATTTTAACTGATTTATTTAGAAAAAGATAATTTGAAGATGGTTGAAATTATCAGGATATGTGTAAGATTAGACTTTTATTCCTACTGTGTATTCTTATGTGTTTTTGTTGTTTTTTTTTTAATTTATGTAATTTCTAATCGAATTTATGGTTTCTTTTGTAGATTTTTTACTTTATTGATATTTCCTCCAGAATCTATTGGCATAATTTCTATCCAATAATTATTTTTATGTAATGTTTTTAATAATAATTTTTCTTTTAGATGTTTTACAAAGTTGATATTTAAGTTTGATTCTTATCATTCCACGATCATCATTATTACTACACAAGTTGTATTCTTTTGGATGTTTGTAGTTGATATCTTTGCTTGGCTCGAGCTCTAGGTACGATATTTACCCCATTCATTTTATATATATTAATTTTCTTCTTAAATTTATGTGATTCAATTATTTTAGAATGTTTATAAAATTTAAATTTCTTCCTTGGATAATTAAATACTCATATGTGTGTTTAGTAATATTGATTATAATTTTCAATGCAGTTTTTACAATGAAAGCTTTCTCAAGATTTTCACCCACGATGGAAGACTAGAGTTATAGAATTTTATATCTACAATAATTGATTTTTCATTTTTTTTCTTCTAATAAAGCAACAATGATTCTAATATTTTCTAATTTTTGTTTTCACAATCATAATTATATATATTTTTTTATTTTATGTGCTAGAATTGTAAAAGCTTTAAAAATAAAATGATTATAAAAAAACACATTTCAAGGTACAAATAACGTAAAACTAATTATTTTGTAGTAACTATCAACATCCAATTTATTAATCAAATATCGTATTTAAAAAAAAATACAAAATCGAAAGAAGTTTAAAAGTCACAATATGTATGATATATATCAATGTGTTTTTTTAAATAATGTCTACTCAAGTATTGAAAATGTTACATTTTCTGATTTTGATTCATATTTTAAGTTAGCCAATTATAATAAAGATAATTTTGTGACCACATAAAATTATAATATTAAAAATGTGTTAAATTTTAAAAATAATATCTAATAGATAATTTACTTTACTAAAAAAAACTAATGCAATTGCGAAATTAAAAAAAAACATTTATTTAATACATAAAAAGTTATAAATTTAAATTATTTATACAATTTTAGTTAGTTATTATAATTGATAAATGCATTTTATTATAAAGTAAAATTACACGTGCATCGCACGTGCTAGAATTCTAGTATATATATATATATATATATATTAAAAATAATACTTGGTTTACTGTTTGAGCTGTTAAAATGTTCTCTCTCAAATCTATATCCATACTCTTGATATATAATAGAACATATATTCTCTCTTTGAAACAATCAGACATATCAAAATATTAAAATTTCAATTTCAATCCATACGATCCCATTTGATAACAATTTCATTTGTTGATTTTGGTTTATATTTTAAAAAAATAAGAACTGTTTGATAACCAATTCAATTTAGATATTGAAAAATGTTTTTAAAAATTTCAGTAAAATTAAAAAAAAAAGTTTCAATTTTTATTTTCATTTTTTTAAATAAAAATAAAATTATTATCAAATATATTCGACTCTCTATTTTTCCAAAACATAAACGAATTAGTTATCAAACTAAGTATCATTTTATTTTCAAATAACAGAAAACCAAAAAACTAGGACTGTTTTGTATACCTTCCCCTAAAAATGTTTTGAGTTAAATATTTTAAAAGAAATAATGATTAACTGTTTCATCTAAAAACACAGTTGCTTGATGTATTTTAAGTCAGATACTTGTTTATAAACATTTTTGGAAGAATCACAAATTAAGTATTTTCTCCAAAACGCCTTTTAATATACTCAAATGTTTTTAGATAAAACAATTAATTAATATTTATTTTAAAAAGTCTAACTCAAAACACTTTTAGGAAAATTGTACCAAACCGATCCTAACAGAAAAATAAAATGCTTATAATCAAACGAGCCTAAAATATTAAAAACTTCAACTTATTAGTCTTTGTAGTACTCTTTTGTCCACATTTCCATTATCTGGTTTTATGGAAGAGGACTCATCAAAGCTATTTGGCCCACACATGCTTTTTAATCATACATAAATAAATATATATTCCAATATTCAATTTATATTTTAGTATTTGTTTTTTATAATTACATCATATAATAATTAAGGGAATCAAATCAAAAGATCAAAGGGAAAGAGGGAAAAAAAGGTGTTTGTTTGGAGAGAAAATGAGAGAAAAATGGTGGATTTATGGGAAAGAGATAAAGAAAGTGAGCTATATTGCAGCACCAATGGTAGCAACCACAGTTTTTAATTATGCATTGCATATGATTGTAGAGATAATGGTTGGACATCTTGGAGATGAGATCTTGCTTTCTGGAGTTTTCATGGCTGTTTCTTTCACTAATGTCACTGGTTTAAGTGTCCTGGTAATGTTTTCTCTTTTGCTCACCTTTAATTGAATTTTATTAACCGTGTTTTTTTCGAGGAGATTTTTCAAAAATGACTTTTTAAGAATTGATATTTAAGAACTAGTAAAAGTTTTAAATTTTTTCAAAAAATGTTATTAATCAGACTGAGGATCCACCAAAATGAGTGGAATCTGAAATATTTCAAAATATTTGTTGTTTTTAAAATAATTCATAAAAGAAATATTATATGTTAAAATTTCTCTATTTACAAATACTATAATCTAAACGTACGAATAAAACCAAGATGAAATTATAGGTGAAAGAAAGTTTTGTTTTGTAGGTAAAGAATAAAAGTGAAGGTCAATTAATTTCGACAGGGTGACTTAAAAGTTTAAACTATTGAGTTAATTCAAAATGATATTTTCATTAATTCATAGATATTTAATTTTGTTCCCTAAAATTGAATTTATAAAGTTCAATATCTTCTGATTATCTGAGAGGGTAGCGATTGAGAATATTCTAGATAGAAGTTATAAGTGTTAAATCACGAGACTCAAAAACTTAAAACTTTTGGATTAATTTTGAATATGATCTTTCCATTAATTCATGGATATTTAATTTATGGATATTTCCCATTAATGAATTTAAATATAGATTGACCGTAGAGATTTTTATACTTAAACAAGAAAATTGAAAATTTTAAAACCTTCAAAATAGAATTGAAAATCACTACCAATGATTAGTGACATCGCTAATTTGAAAGACTTTATTATTTTAGAAAGGTGTAAATTCAAATTTTAATCTTTAAGAAAATCATCAAACTTAAAAATTAAGTGTTATTAAATATGTTAAATCACTAATTGACTAAAAAGTTTAAACTAATGGATAAAAACAAATTTAATCATATATCTCAACACTCCCCTTTATATGTGGGTTTGAAAATTTGCACAACACCCAAATATGTGAAATGAAATATTTATTGAATGAGAAGCAAACGTCATCACAAATGTTTGAACTCACAACCTCCTACTTTAAATAATATTAAATATGTTAAATTATCAAAAAATATTAAGTTAATGAGGAAAACAAATATAATCATAAATCTCAACAAGTGTAAACACTTGCGATTTTATACATTTTAATCTAAAAAAAAAGACATTTGTGTCAATTATTTATAATTTTTCTTCTTCTTCATAGCTACAGAACTAGAAGAAATTAGAAAATACGAAGGAACTTAACTCACCATCATCAATGGGCCGAACCGGGCTGGCTCGACTCAAATATTATTAGGCACATAATCGGCTGAAGCTCGGGCCCAACGAGCCTATGGTAATGTTCGAGTTTATCCGGTTCGACCCAATCTAACAAACAAAGGCTCACGGTTCGGCTCATGACCTTGGTTTAGGGTCGAGCTTGGGCTGGACTCGTTGGATCGAGTTGAGCTCGCCCATCATATGACTCAGTTTTTTTTATAATATTTTAGAAGGTAAATATACTATTATTTATTTTTAGCTTATCAATTAAACCTGTCATATAAAATGGAGGACAAAACGTATATATTTGTATACCTAGATATTTAAGAATAAATTGCATCAATACAAGATGATACATTCAAAATAAGTTCGTAATTGCTCATTTGTCAATCATGTGCATTTTTCTCAACTTATAAAAAATAGGGCAAAATGAAAATAACACCCATGTGGTTTGGGTGATTAAATGCAAACACCCTCTGTAGTTTGAAAATGAATATATACCCCTATAGTTTCACAATTGTACAAATTGACTATTACCTCTACTCCGTTGATTTATTTTAGCCATAACTTTTTCTTTTGAACACCGATTTGAATGATTCAAGATGTTATGGAATTCACATCGAGTTCTATGTTTAGTCACCAAAAATTTCTAAATAATCAGTATATAAAAGTGTTTACTACTTCAACCCGATCGAATATTTTAATGATGATAACTATTTTATCAACTACAAATAATTCTTTGAATTATTAAAGCATACAATATTTAAATTTTAAACAGAACATAATAATACGTTTAATAATTGAAAAGTTAATTAAAAAAAACATTTTGAAAAAGATTTATTGAGTATAGAAAAATTAAACAAATAAAATAGGTTAAAATTTTAAATATTTTAAATATTTTTATATTCGAAATAATATCACATTCGACACACGTGTAAAAAGACTTATTATATTAAAAGTACTAAAAATAGGACTTTATCCAAGAAGTGCTTAGTATCTTTGAAAAATTCTTGATACATTATGAGACAATTTGTTACGACTTATGATTACTGTCATATCAAAAGCATATTATAATTTTGGGTAAAGTACTCGTTTAGTCTCTGAGTTTTAGAGGTCTTGTCTATTTGGTCCCTATATTTTTAATTTGTGTCTAACTAATCCCTGAGTATTGTATGTTGTGTCTATTGGTCTCTGCATTTTCAATTTGTGTCTATTTGGTCTCTATATTTTAAAAAACTATTATAAATAAGTTTAATTAGTTCTTAATTTAACGTGTTCGTTAACTTCTTACCAGATTATTTATTTGAAGCTGACATAGCATGTTTAATTGATCAAAATACAAAGATAGAATTAAATATAATTTCAAATCTTTCCTCAATCAAGGCCTAAAATTTGACATAATAACTAATCTCATGTCAGTATTTTGGTTAATTAAACATTTTATGTCACCGTTAAATTGATATTATGTTAATGAGTTTACAAATTAAGAAACAATTAAACTTATTTCTAATAATACAGAGACCATTTAGACACATATTAAAAACTCAGGGACCAAATAGACACAATATTTAAAACTCGAAAACCAAATAGACGCAAATTGGAAACGCATGGACTAGGGATGGCAACGGGGTGGGGCGGGGTCGGGGATACGTTTCCTATCCCCTAACTCGCGGGGATTTTTAATCCCCATACCCTACCCTATCCCCTAATAGAAAAATCGGGGGCAAGTTCGGGGGTTCCCCGTTCAGGGATCGGGTTACCCGCGGGGAAAATTCCCCGTTTTATATTTTAAGTATTATTTAAAAAGGAATACAAAAATGAAATAGATATTTAAAATATACTTTTTTAAGACAAAAATAAAACATAATACTAAACATTTTATAATTTATTAGTTAATATAACCATATTATATATTTTATTTCAAGAAATAAAAATAAAAGTAAACAAAATATATAAGATGCTATTAAATTATCGGGTTCGGGTTCGGGGGCCGGGCAGGGGAATGTATTCCCGTCCCCGTACCCTATAAGAAATCGGGGGGAAATTTCCCCCCTAACCCTAACCCTTACCCTAATTAAACGGGGATTCCCCGCGGGGAATTTTGCCATCCCTACATGGACCAAATAGACACATTATCCAAAATTCAGGGACCACTTAGATACAAATTGAAAACATGGGGACTAAATAGACACAACCTCCAAAACTCAGGGACTAAATAAATATTTTACCCAATATTTTTAAATTGATATAGATGAAAATAAGATGAATATATTAATATTTACAAACAAAAAATTAACTAAAACAATATTTTTGGGAGTTCGAAGCTTCAAGTTTAATGAGAGAAAGTATTGATATCTGATCAATGGTGTTTTACAAAAAAAATGTTAGTTTAAAATAATAAAATTCAAAAATAGCAAAAGTCTCAAGTATTTTTTTCAAAATAGAACTTTCATAATCCTAGACTAGGATTATCATGATTCATGCCTATCCCTATAATCGATTAAAGTGATAAACCGTAATTTGATGTAGACTAATTGAACTTAATTTTGAGATGATTAAATTTATCTTTTTCATTAACTTCAAATTTTGAACCTAGTGATGATTTAAAATATTTAATATGACATCAGAATAAGAGATCCTGAGTTTGAGTCTATGTGATGATATTTTTTCCATTCATTAATATTCTACATATTTAACTCTTGTGCAAATATTCAAACCCACATGTGAGGAGGATTATTGAGATAGATGATTATTATTATTTTTACTCATTAGCTTAAGCTTTTAGGTGTAGTGGGTGACTGTCAACATGAACATAGCTCAATTGGTAAGGCATGTACTCCCTTCCCAGTGGTGATTTAACATATTCAACACTAAGCAACTCTTATATTTATAATTTTTTATAAAGAAAGGGAAATTTCATCGAGCAATATAATTTTATAAATATAATATTTTTAAAAAATATTTACAAGCATAACGTTTTTAAGAGTATTTGTAAATATAGCATTTAAAAAAAAACTGATCGAATGTGATAAATCATTGATAATTTTACGTTATAACCATGATTTACATTAATCAATGAATGATTGAATGTTATGAATGATACTCACTTCAGGTCATGGACATTGATTTTTATGTAAATCATAGTAATAACTGACACATTAAAAATCTGTTATATTTATAAATATTTTAAAATTAGGCTTGGTTTGCATTTAATAAATACTATTATTGCAAATATTACAAGTTTTTTTTGGCTATATTTTTGCAATAATCTCTAGTAAGAATAGTAATTTAATAGGATAAATTGGGTATTTAGTTATCTAATAAAATTATGAGTGTGGGATCAAAATTTTCTTTTCAAACCACAATATATTGGTGGCTCTTACACATATAGTTGAATGAGATCCAAAATTTATGAAAAATAATAGCCTAAAAAATTATATGTAAATATAGTATAAATAAAAAAATCCACACATCTAATATTATAAAATTTACATGGATTTCATGCCTGTAATTACTGATTCATCTTATATATAATAATTAATTCTAGTGATTCACAATATTACTTTATATTTTATATATGTAATCATTTATTTAATTTATAAGTAATCACTGATTTTTATTCATATTAGTGAGGTCATGTTTTATATAAAAAAAATATACATTTTATTTTTAAAAATATTATATTGATAAATATAATAAAAAATTATACTGCCAAATAAAATTTCCCATTATATTTAGATATTAGCTTACTTTGCCTATGAGTTGGGAAGGGAAAAACTTCCAAAGAAAGAAGCTGTCGGATATGTTGGTTGATATATATATTTTTTAAAAAAAGGTAAAAAATATTAAATTGAAATAAATTTGTTCTTCAAAATGTTCAAATCTCATGCTTACGCCGATAAGCAATATCAAGAAAAAAAGGGAGAAAAATCAAACTAGCCACTTGAGAGACAATCTTTTCCCCTATAGTCATGTGGTTGAAAAATTGTGATATGTAGCTACTTTTTACTATTCAATTTTTCAATATACCTATTTTGCCCTTTCCGTATGTCGGGTATAGTCTGACATATCTGACACGTATGACTTGACAGTTCTGACATTTTTCTTTCCCAATGCATTCATTCTTTCCCAGATTTTGGTATAGTTCGTATAGCGTTCATAGTGTTTTATTGTATTTAGTATATATTTTATATTTTTATTATTTTTGCATTTTGATTTCATACTACATATTTTAATTTTTAATTCAATTTTATAGATTCATTTTAGTATATTATTTATAGTTTCTCCTCTCTAATAAAATGTTTTGTACGTGCTATACGTAATATACATGTCATATAACCTGCAAATGAAAAACAAAAAGAGTGTTAATTCAATAATACTAAATGTACAAAAAAAGATATTTAATATGCAAAAAAAAAAAAAGAAATATATATTATATTACGTATATTACAGAACGAACATAAAAGAAAGTGGGTGTACATCAAGAAAAACTCATAGGTGTGTATAGTACGTATATTTCGTATATTGCGTGTAGTACAGACTCTATATCAAGAAAAATACATAGTTATGTATAACACGTATATTACAAAAGATATATATTTAAACAGACCCAAAAAAAAGTATATTACGTATATTACATACTGTATAGCAAAACAGCAACAGAACGAGAGACCACAAAATATATATTTAAACAGACTACAGAAAAATGTATATTACGTATAGTATGTATAGTACAGACAGTACATTACGCAAAACAGAAACAGACGAGAGACAAAATATGTATATTACGTATATTGCAAAAAAACGTATATTGCATATATTACATGTATAGCAGAAAACAAAAATTAAGAATTTATGTATAGTACATAAAACAACAAAAAGACATAAATCAAACAAAATATGTATATTACCTTTTGTCAAATCCATGCTTATTATGGTTTAGATCTTCGAGATTCGGAACCAAAAACGTTGAAATATATTTATGAAAAAACGAGATCGAGAAGAAATTAAGTAGTGATGTAGTAAATAAAAAAAAATGTAGGAAATTTATGAGATTAACATTTGTATAAGATAAAAATTGTAGATTTTTTAAAAACAAATAGAAAGAATGAGAGAATCAATGGATTTTGGAAAGAAAATTATAGAGAATTGATAAAGAAATGAGATAGATGGAAGAAGAAATGAGAGAAAAATGAAAAAAAAAATGAGAGGGAGAGAGAGAAATTCTAATATATAGAAGAAAATGGGGAGAAAATAGGAGGGAAAATATTTTTAAATTAAATATGAAAAGTAGAGAGAGAGATGTTAATATTAAAAAAAAATAAAATTGAATGGACGGAAGGATGGGAATGGGAGAGAGGAGAGGGAGTGTAAAAAAAAGAAAAAAAGAAAAGAAAAAGAATGGACGGAACGGAAGAGAAGAGAAGAGAAGGGAAGGGGAGAGGGGAGAGAGGGTTTTGATTTGACATTAGGGTATTTTAATCATTTTACTTTTAGAGGTGACTAAAAAAATAAAAATAAATATATGTGGCTATAGAGAAAAAGAAAGGAGAAAATGTGGCCATTTATATATTTTTTACTAAAAAAAAAAAACGACAAATTTAGTGGGGATAAAAAGCCGTTGGTTTTCCAAGTTGAAAAGCACTTTCCTCAGTGCACCAATCAATCAAGTTTTCGTTTTGTAAATTAAATTCAAATCATTTATCTCCAATAAAGTTTTTTTTTTTTTTCCCTATCAGTAAAGTTTTTGTTGAGAAATTGAAAGGTTGTTTTATTTTTATTTTTATTTTTATTTTTATTTTTTATATTTTTATGGAAGCCCTCTGGCAAAAGAGTTGAAAAATCTTAGCTGCATAAGTGTTTTTAATTTTATAAATTATTTATCAATAAAATCAACTTGTTTTATTCATTAAAAAAAGTCAACTTCTTTTAATTGTATGAAATTTTCAAAATTTAATGCACTTTTGAAATCTTTGACTTTATGATTACTTAATTATCGAAATTTGTTGTGGAAATCGATATTGATATTCTTCTTTACTATTTAATTTTATAGCTAACTTTAGAGAAAAAGGATAAAAAAGGTTCTCTCCATTCAAAACTTGCATTTTGTTTTATTAAGTAAGGTCTAATTATGGAGAATTATAGATAAGGATAATTACAGATAAGAGAACCAAATTTACTCTCCCTACTATAGTAAAAAAAAAAAACCATTAAGAACTCATATTTATTAAGTAATGTATCCTATGAAGAAAAAATAATAGTTTTTTTCCATTCACATAGTTATAATTTATATCAAAGAATGACGAATAATTCCGATCAATAATTCTCATATTAAAATTAGAAATCATTTTCATTAATTGATTCTTCTATGTAGTATAGAGAATCTCATCACTTATTCTACGTTTTTATAAGGCTCGTATCGATTTAACTTTAATTCTCACTTCAAACAATAATAAACAAAAATCAACTGTACTCTTACTTTGATTTAGAAAAATAAACAGTAAATACAAAATTTAAAAAATTTATCAACATTTCACAATTTCTCTTCCTAATGATTTTTAAAAGTTCTATTTAATTATAAATTTTGTAAATCATATCTCAATATTTTAAAAATGGGTTGTGTTTATTAAAATCATTAATTAATTATAATTTGAAATTCTTCTTTATATAGAAAACAAAAAACAGAGTGGATAACAAAAGTTATGGTCCATAGACAGAAAAAAGCTCAAACCAATCCATGCATGTGATATCATTAGTTCCCAAATTGAATTCATTTCTCTTAAATGCAATTCCTTTCTTCTTCTCTCTGTTATTGGAGCTGTTTGTTTGCCGAGAAAATGAGAAAAAATTGGAAAGTTTATGGAAGAGAATTGAAAAAGTGATCAAAATAGCAGCCCCAATGATGATTGCCTTAGTTTTACAATATCTTCAAGTTGTAACTATAATTATTACAAGAATGAATACAGTGTATAATAAACAAACTAAGTTAACAGACAAGAAACTTCAAAGATTGAATAACTATGGAATAAGATCATGGAAACAAAGACAATAATGGTGGCTTTTCTTTATTGCACGAAGAATGGTGTTTTTTTTAGAAAAGATTACAATGAAAGACTGAACTAAGAAGATGAAGTTTTCTCTAAGATCTAGTCTATTTATACAAACTGCAAAACAGAAACTAATTTCAATTAACAAACTCTGATTTTCTAACTAATCTTCATCCACTTAACAGCTTTCTCTTATTTACTCTTTTAGACCATTTTCCAGCTCATTTGTCTTTCCTTGTAGCTGATCAATATCTTCAAATCTCCACCTTGATTAGCTTATAGGGGACAATGTTTTGCTTTGATGTTTCAGCTCTGACCTCCATTGTACTTAATCAGCTTCATCTCATTTAGGCAGTGTTTAAATTTGGCCAATGTTACTGTCTTGGTCAAGGCATCAACAACATTTTCAGTTGTGTGCACTTTCTTTATCTTCACTTCTCCCTTTTCAACTATCTCTCTCACGAAATGCATATTGATGTCAACATGTTTAGTTCTTTCATGATATTGTTGATTTTTGGATTAGTGGATGGCACTTTGTGCTGAGGATTCTACCCTAAATCTTATGTAATCCAATTAAACTATAAATAAATAAAGAAATTATTAATTAGTAATATTTACATTGTCATTTATTATTAGTTTAATAAATGTAATCCATCATAAGATCCAGAGTTACTTATGATAACTTAAAGTGAGCATATGATGCGAGAAGATTCACTTAAGTGTAACTCAAATAGTCTGTGGTACATGAATAAAAGTGTGACAACCCGACTCCATTTTAAATGCTTAAAACAATTTGCAGCGGAAAATCAATAATTTTACAGAAAATTCGCGTGGATCCATTTGTATTTAGAACAAACCAAAACCTGTTTACAAGTCTCATAGCAGAGAAAACTATAAAACATGTAACACCTAAGTATTTTCACAAACCAAAACCACCCAAAACAAGTTTATACACCCAAAAGACTAGCTCTTCCGAGCACCAGACACGACCCAAATGTACAAATCAAAAGAGACTAAAAGACTAGTAGGCGCCTAAATCCAAATTCTCGTATCATTCCGGTTTGTCAAGCTGCACCACATCCTCTAGCTCACTCATTTCCACGAGGCATACCTGAAATGGTTGTAACGTAGCAACATTAGCGAAAACGCTAGTGAGAAAACAACGAATAGTAAATAACATTAAGTATTCAGGTCCCAATCGGAAATGCGTCCAATAACATGTGCATAACATGCCTTTTCTTTTATTTAGTTCTAGGAGCAAACGACACTTTCGATAGAATTCAGTGAAAACTTGATAACTACACATTCGATTAAGCAACAAAGCACTAAGTCACTAAGCTAAGATTCGGTAGATAGGAGAACACACGTTTTCACGGATTTAAAGCACTTCACACACTTTCTCAGATATAAAGTAAATCACATACTTTAACGGATGCTAAACAATTCACAAGCTTACATAATTACTAAGCAAATCACATGCTTTCTCAAATTACTAAGCATATCGCATGCTTCTCAAATACAAAGCAAATCACATGCTTTCTCAATTACTAAGCAAATCACATGCTTCTCACGCGTTTCACAACGCCAGTACTACGCCCCTTTGGTAGCACTAAGTAGCGAAGCCCATCGCTATAAATATCGAGTCTCGTAACCGAATTCCTCCCGATGGCATGTCACAAACCAATAATGAATACTCAACCTTATCCTTTAACTCGGAAAATCCCTCGTCTTCCTCTTTTCACCTCACATCCAACCATCAACTCTTTCTAAACTAACTAAACCTTCACTTGAGCAATTCTGCTTCCTACTCCTCGTATTCTCCCGAAGGACTAATCCTTATGAGGATTGTATCCACTCTCAAAGTCTCGTCACAAACCGATAATTAGTCTACCCTTAGTAACTTTAACTCTCAAGAAGTTCCGACCTCCAACCACATAGAAAAGAGTGTAACGCTCAACTTCGAGCTAACATTAACGGGTGCGACGTGAGAACAAAATATGATTTACAATTCGTTCTAATCTCACCTTTTACGTGCGTAGAATTCCACCACCCGCCGGTTGGGTTACCGATTGTTCGTGGGCCAAATCCTACAAGTGAAGCAAGTAACCAACCGTATTAAACTATCAAATAACGTTCATCCAGTTTTTAATAAAGAGAAACGATCAAAACAGCCCGCTAAATATCCCACAACAAATCCTACAAAACAGCCACTGTTTTAGCATAAAGATTTACCGGCTTTTTGGACGTTGTACACTCAAACCGGGTTGGTTTCGATGAACTAGGTAATAAACTCCCAATGGGTAACATAGTTGGAGACTTTAGACCAAGAATTCCTCCCCCAAAAATGAATAAAGAAAATATAAAATAAGACATGCACACCCCTATATGACAGCCATGGTTTTGGGTAAAATCAAAGGTTCGAGTTTTCATTCGAATCAAGTTTTAGGACCAAGGGAATACATGTTCTAAGCCTAAGTAAGATTTCCTATCTAGTGATTATCAAAACTCCAAAGAAAAGATGAACAAAAGCTTGGAAAAAGAAATGGAAATTCGAAAACAACAAAACCCATAAATCTGATTTCTTCCTCACCTCGTAACTCACGGAATCCGCACGGGTTGGATCGATTGATGGTCGGAAAATAAAGTACACGTTGAGATCTTTCCAATGGGCTAAAGATCGAAGAAAATGATCGAGAATCGGCGACGAAACTCCGGATTTCTCTTCCTCCTTCTTGGCCGTGGGTGGGGGGCTGTTACGGGTCCTTCCCTTTCTTTTCTTTTTTTTTGATTTTTGTTTTTATTGTTAAAAGGGAGAGGAAGTCTTAAATGAGAGACAAAAGAAAAGACCAAAATGCCCCATATGCTACTTCCTTAAGAAAACCCGTCCCGCTCGTTAGTTTACGTTTCTAAATAAGAAATAGCTCAATTACTCTTAAACTAGCTAAAGTGAAATAAAATATATCAAGCAAATCAAACATATAAAGTTAAACTATTTAAAGTAAAATAATTAAATAAATAAATAAATAAAAATTTCGCTTTAAAAAGTAACGGGATGTTACAAAAGATTGGGTGCCTTATTTCTGGTAACACCACTAACACGGTCCACTTGTGAATTGGCACAAGTGATCTCATCTGGATCGCTCATGTAGAGACATGTGAGTGGGGGTGTTGCTGCAATAGAGATTGTAGTAGACTGGACTAAGATAAACTTATTGTCTTCTGGTAAAGCCGTTACAGAAAGACACTTCGTTTATCAACCGGTTGATCATGTACAATTGATCTTAATCCTGAGTGGATTACGAACTCCTTTTCGCAAGAGACAAGCCTTTGATTTGCATAGGTGAGAGTGACTCGAATAGTTCGCTCACTATGCCTCCCACTTTGGAGATTGCAACTTGCTTATAGCTGGGAACGTAATTACACAAAAATTGGAATTCACTCTTTTCCATATGGGAAAATAGATAAGTAGTTCCCTTATGGACTGATTCGGTCTTGAACAGTGGGGCCCCATATTCCTCTGATCAAGGAAAAGGTTAAAGACGCATAATGGAGATTATGTTAGGTTGTTCATTGGAGAATCAGTTGGGCTTAAGGAACAAGATGTATCATGGAGGTTAATACATTGTAAATACCTAGCCATGGATACGAACTAACTTGTGAAGGATCAAAGTGTAGTTAATGATTATAGCCAATGGACATAACTATGTCTATAGTACTAAGAGTGCAACTCTAGATATTTAGTGGAGTTATCTACGAGTTAATGAATGAGAATTAATTGATTAAAAGGAGTTTTAATCAAAGGTAATTCTGGATCATTGGAGCTTAGTCCTATAGGTCCATTAAGTCCTCCGAGCTAACGCATGTAATCGAGAACATATATTAATATGATTAATTTCTCTCTGGAAAATTGGAAAATGAATAGAGGAGTCTATTCAATTAATTAAAGGAAATTAAATAGAGGAGTCTATTTAATTATTTAATTAATGGTGGAATTAAATACAGGAGTCTATTTAATTATTAAATAGAAAAGTCTATTTAATTAATTATGAGAGATTAAATAGAAGAGTCTATTTAATTAAATTAATTTTGAAGTTGTCAAAAATTAATGGGAATTTAAATAGAGGAGTCTATTTAAATATTTCATTTGAGATTGTCAAATTAAAGAGAAAATAAATAAAAGGAGTTTTATTTATTGGAATAAATAAAAGGAGTTTTATTTATTTAATTATTTAAAGGAATTGTTCCATTAAATAAAAGGAAAAATAAAATGCCCAATAATGTCATTGGTGGATGACATGGGCGTGTGACCCATGGTGGGGTCACACGCCACTTTGGTCAACAGTTGACCAAGAGTTTGCATTTTATTATTTGAAATATATTTAGAATATCTTATTTAAATTAATATGATTAATTTAAATGGAAGATATGGAATAATATATTTAAATTGATATTGATTAATTTAAATAAAAGATATGGAATATTTTATTATGGAATAAAATATAATATCTTTATTATTCAAATATATTTTAGAATATCTTAATTAATTATTTATTAATTAAAAGATATTCAAAAGATTTTCTGAGGCCTTAGTTTTCCTATAAATAGGAACCTTGGGGTGACCCCAAAACACACAATTAAGAGAGTTAAAGTAAAGGCTCAGGAAATTCTTCTCCTCCCTCTCTCTTGGTCGCCGCCCATAGGGTATTGGGAAGAAAATTTATTCTTCCCAATTTTCCTTTTTCCAAAGGAGATAGTGCCCACACACCGATTCTCTTTTGTGCTTAGTGAGGAAGATATTTTTGGTGGTCCCAGGATCGTAACCATCGAAGAACGAGGAAGAGTCAGACACTTCTTGACAAGGGTTAGAATTCTGTTTATGCATTTAGATTTTGTTAATATTATACTGCAAGGAAAGATCCGTGGGATTTCCGCTTGAGAACTCTTTTAGAGACCTCAATCCTCAACACTTTGATTATCACAAAAAACAATCACCGGTCCCAAATTAAAACCCAAATCTGTCAAAATTCCTTTCAACCAGACTGCTTCTTTTACTACCTCTGATATAGCTATGAATTCTTCTTCAGTGGTGGACAATGCTACTACTGATTGAAGGTTGGCTTTTCAGCTTATCAAATTTCCTCCCAAGAAGAATGTATAACCTGTCAGTGATCTCCTTTTATCAAGATCTCCAACAAAGTCTAAGTCAACATATCATGTCAGCTCCATTTATGCTCCATCTTAAAGATTATTTATCAGAGCATTGTTTGAGGATCCCCTAGATACCTTAGTATCCATTTTACTACCTCCCAATGCTTCATTCCTGGATTTTCCATGTATCTAGACACTAGACTTGCTCCATATGCCAAATCTGGCCTAGTGCACACCATTAGATAGATTAAGCTACCCACTGTATTAGAGTATGGAACTTTTTCTATTTCTGTTTCTTTTTCTTCATCTGTTGGACAATCAGCAGCTGAGACTTTAAAATGCTGTGTAACTGGGGTTGTCACAGCCTTTGCTTGATTCATTTTGAACTTCTCAAGAATCTTTTCTGCATAGCTTTTCTGATGTAACAGTAAAGTTTCCTCTCGGATGTTTCTTACTATATCCATGCCAAGTATCCTTCTAGCAGCCCCCAGATTCTTCCTTTCAAATTCTTTTCCAAGAAGATTCTTTATTTCATTCAGCTCCTCTAAATCATGTCCAGCTAACAGCATATCATCTACATAGAGTAGGAGATATACCATTCCTTTGGCTTTCTTATAGTACACACATCAATCATATGAGCTTCTTAGAAAATTGATCTTGGCTACATACTCATCAAATCTTCTGTACTAGCAAATTGGAGACTGCTTTAGGCCATATAGTGACTTCTTTCGCATGCACACAAAGTCATCTTTTCCTTTCTGTACAAATCCTTCAGGTTGTTTCATTACGATTTATTCTTCTAGGTGAGCAGGTTACCAGTTTCTGTTTGGTTGTTCGTGGAACAAGGATCTATGTTTGATTCTTGTGTAGGAAATTCATCTCATCATCCATTGCTTCTTTCCATTTCTTAGCATCAGAGCTATTCATTGCTTCTTGAATTGTTTTTGGTTCTTCTTCACACAACTCAATAGTTGAGTTTAATGCATAAGCAATGTGTTAGGAATGGTTTCCTAGAACTTGTAATTATTAAATAATAATAATTTATTTCGAATAAATTAAATAAATAAACATAAGTTATTTATATTATCTAAATTGATTCAATTGACAATATTAAGAATATATGGAAATATATAAATATCAAGCATTCAAATAGTAAATCCTAAGTTTCTCTTATGAAATCACGACTTAGTATGTGAGTCATACGAGAGGATTAAAGTCGAGATGAGTAACTTAAAAATGTCTACAGTAAATGGATAACGTTTGAGAACCTTATCCTGGTAACACTGTTGATAGCTTCGCATTTTGTTTATAGACAAGTGATCTAATCCTGATCATTCATGTGGGAGACATGAAATGGAAGTATCATATGCAATGTTGATTGTATAAGACAGAACCACAATGTTTGATCAAATTTTTCATTAGTATTGTTTACGAGAAATGATCGAATACCAAACTAAGTTTATCAACCGTGATAGATCTCAATCCTTAGTGAAATGCAGACTCCTATTTGTGGAGTTATGTTATTTGATTCACATGGTTGAGAGCGATCTGTCAGAACGCTCAATACACTTCTGTTTTGAGAACATGGCTAGATAAGTAGATAGGAACTCATTTTCACGAGATGAAATTCATAACTTTCCTATAAATTAATGGTATCAGTGCGTTACCTAAACATTTTAGGAACTCCAGGAAACTCCCTTGATGTACTGATTCGAGACATGAACAAGTGGCGCCACGATTTCTATTGATCACATAAGTACATTATCTTTAGTTCGACTAAAGATAAAGTTCATTGGAGAATCAGCGGGAACACAAGGATAAAGCGATAATTATAGGGGCAAAATGGTAAATTTAATCCGCCTGTAATTATGAGGGTTCCACGTGAAGGATAATATCATAGATGTCGCAATTCGTTTGAATGACAAGGAGGCGAAAATTAAAACAACATGAGCCGCCATCAATCATTGGATTTTAAAGGGGTGTGATTGATCACCCGATTTTAAAAAGGATTTTTAATTTTAAGGTTAACGAATAATTAAATAAAAAAATGTTCGGGAGTTTATTCATGATTAGAGAATGTATTAGCACCCTAACCATTCGTTATTAAAACGTTTAGTATTTTTGTGGTTATCCCTTCTTATCACATTTAAAAGCCTTCAATTAAAAAAAATGTGATTTTTAATATTATTTTGGAATGTCCCATATGTATCCATGTATCATTAATTAATAATGATACCATTGAATAAATATGAGTGGCATTAAGCCATTAAGGAAAAATGAAATCTTGTTATAGCCTTCTACCACAAAATTTCTCATCTTAAGATATTTGAGGAGAAAAGCCTCCTCAACTTCTCCAATTTCGTTAAGAAGTTTTTGAAATGAGGATGAGCATCCTTACAATTCCTCGTTTTTTTTTATGAGAATGATAACTTTAATTTAAAAAAAGTGTTTTTGTTTTTTTAGAATGAATCATTTAGAGAAGATTTTTTTTTTAATTAAAAAAGACAACTCTTGATATCATATTTTAAATACCTTAATTCATGTAATTTGGGATCAAAGCTTCCTGGTATTCCCCAAATTTTAAGCTTTTAGATTTCTTGAATTGGTGTTTTAACAAGACAAATACCATTTTAATAAATTATTAATATTAAACCATTCTCATGGAATTTTGAATCAAAGCAATCTTATACTCCCAAATTTTAAGTTTTACAAGGTTCATTTATTAAGTGAAGTTTCAAAAGAAAATCATATTTTTGTCAACCTTAGTATTGAATCAAAAGAATTTTAATTCATAAAATTTGGAATCAAAGCATCCTTGTATTCCCAAATTTTAAGTGTTAAGAATTTTTTTATTATTATTTAAAAAAAAAAAGACGAATATCATTTTTATTAGTTCTTAATATTGAGCTAAACTCATGAATTTTTTTAATTAAAAGCAATCTTTTTTTTAGCAAAAGTTTTAATTAAAAGCAATCTTGTATTCTCAAAATTTTAAGTTTTTTATTTGATGTTTCGAAAGAAAATTTTATTTTTATCAATCTTAATATTGAACCCAAAAGATTCTTAATTCATAAAATTTGGGATCAAAGCATTCTTGTACTCTAAAATTTTAAGTTTTAAGTTTTTTTTTTTTTACATCAAGTCAACACAACAACGTTACTAATTTATACATTTTAAGCACTTTTAAAGATACGAGAATTTAAGGCTACTCATTTTCAAACTAAACGAGTATTCTAAAAACAAGGAACTTATATAAGAACATCTTCATTATTAAATCAAGCAAATAGACATTCGGGACAAACCGAAATATAAAGAAAAAAACCTTAGCGAAGCGAGGAAGAAAAAAAATCTCAAGATTGGTTGGCTCCTAACATACTCGTAGCCATTTTCTATTGTTCAAAGTAGTCTCGATTCACTTAAACATTTTTTTAGTAAAAAGTAGTCTTGGGAATGCATTTAAATCAAAGAGAATGAGTCACGTTAGCTTTTTTTTGTTTGTTTTAGGTGAATTCTTTAATCGAAGGTGGGAACACGTGATATTAAAAGACTTTTTAAAGCACTTTGATATTTTCAAACAAAATGAAATATTTTTAAACATATTCGTTAACAGGGTCCGTTCCTATAAAAATAAAGGCCCAGTACGATATATAAATTTGGGCCCTCGATCATATAATCCTTAATATGAAAAACAATAAAGTTATATACATAAAAAAATTATTTTTATTAAAACACAATATCAATAAAATAATATAATAAAAAAATAGCATAAAATTATCAAAGTAGTATAAAAAAAATATAAAAATTGAACTTTAAACTTATGTTGGGATTGAACTCAACTCATAATAGTGGAGAACATATAAAGATATTGTACGGAGAAGGTCAGCTAACACGACTTAGAATAAATTTTCATTTATATATTATTAATACTGAATTTTTAATTCAATATTTGGGGCCCCAAAGCTCGAGGACCCTGTTCGGTCGCACCAGTTGCACCATGTCAACGACGGCCCTGTTCGTTAATATTTAAACTCAAAGAGAATCATCCGCCTATATTTTCTTGAAACTAAAACATGTTTTGGAATATATAAAAATAAAACTATATTTTGAGATTATCAACACAAAAACCTTACTAAATTAGAATAACAAATTAAATGCTATAGACATGTGCTCGACGGAGTACGATAGATTGAAGTCTTAACTTGATTCAATATTAAAATTAATTTCAAACAGTCCATGGTTGATTCGTCAAACCCATATGTGTCCATGATTCTTTTTTATTCACCCTTAGATCTAATCACAAATGTAGAGATTTAGCATGGATATTTCTCTTTGACACTTGTCGACTCAAGGGTGGGGGGAAAATTTGGTTTTTTTTTTTTGTAAGAAACAGAGGGAAAGGGAAACGGTGGGGTGAATTTTTTTTTTTTTTTTTCTCTCCTTTTTTTTCCTTTTGAAGTCAATAGTCCCCTTATATAGATTTATTTATTTAAAATGTAAAGTATATTTGCCACTCTTTTTTAGTTAAAATTCTAAATATTTCTTTTCATTTTCTTTCCCCCAATTTCTCTAACTTTATTTATCAAAATATTTCAAACCCCCCCCCCCCCCCCCCCCCCCCCCCCCCCCCCCATAATAAAATTAAAATTTAATACACATTTTCATTTTTATTTTTAAATCCTCTTTTAGCTTAACCAATTTTTTATCCATAATTTTTCATATTTTAGCAAAACTATTTTTACACTCTTCCATTTCTTTTAGATTAACTAAAATTTTATCCATAATTTTTCTTATTTTAGTAAGACCATTTTTACACTCTTCCATTTCTTTTAGTTAGCCAAAATTTTACCCAAAATTTTTCTTAATTGAATTAATTACACTAATAGCCACTTTAATTCACCTAATTTCAGTTTTAATGGTTGTTTCATATTAATATCAAATTTACCCATAAAACACCATTTATGGTGGCGATTCTAGTGGATTTCGATTTCAGTGTTTACCGTATTACCCTTTTATCTCTCATAATAAGTATATCTCATTAATTACATATCATTTAATTAAGGAAAAATTATCGGGGTATGTTTCGTCTTTTCACAATGTAATTAAATTTTTCTGGTGGTGGTTTTGGGTAGTTTTGATATATATATATAAAAGATTATGTTTTTTTGAAATAAACAATATTAATTTGTCCAATACTGAAATTAACCCTTCTTAATTTAGTAAGACCATTTTTTCATTCTTTTCCACTTTTATCTAATAATTTTTAAAAAACAAAATATTTTCTTAATGCTTTTGAATTAACATAATTATAAAAAGATATGTTCATCTAATTCGATTATGATAAAAATTAATTAATTAATTAATTAATTGGTCAATTGGTCAAATTTTATTTTTTGTATTAATAAAAATTTAATTTTTAAATGATACCGGATAAAATTAGGGGTCTACAATAGATATAAATAAAGATAAACTAAATGGACGTAACTTATCTATAGTGAGGGGAGTTCGGTTATGAATCTATAGTGGAATTATTCATAGTTAGATAATAAGTAATTAACTGATTAAGGGTTAATCACTTAATTGACTAATTATTAAGCCCATGATCTATAGGTCCATCGGGTCCCTATGCAAGCCCAAATATCGTAGTCGCGAAATCAAGTAGAAGAAATAGAAATTTTAAGTAAAGTGAATTATTTAAAATAGACAATATTAATTGTTTAAATAATGAGTTTATTTAAACAGGAAATTAATAATGAAATATTATAAATTAAACATTATTAATTATTTAAATATTGAGTATATTTAAATGGTAATTAATAATTTGAAATTACTTGACAATTATTAATTGTTTAAATAATTAATTTTATTTGAACGGAAATTAATAATTAAAATTAATTAATTAATAATAAAATATTATCAATAAAATTATGGGAAATTTCATTCGATAGCAGAATTTTTAGCAATATTTATAAATATAGCATTTTAAAAAAGTATTTACAAATATAACCGATTTTTAAAAACCCCCAATTCATGTGATCAGAGATATCAGTGATAACTTATAAAATAATCAGTGATTACTATCAGGTAATCAGTGATTCCTGCACAAAATATCAGGATATCAGTAAATCAGTGATTACTAATAAGTGATTACTTGTGAAGATATCACTGATTACTAGTGGCAATTTTGTAATATTTTAGGTGAGAATTTAAATTTTCTGCTATTTTTGCAAATATGTTTTTTTACTGCTATTTTTACAAATATTATACCTATTTTTGCTATTTTCGCAAGAGCCCCTAAAATTATTAATTAAATAATGAGTTTATTTAATGAAAATTAATAATTAAAATATTTATTATTAATGATTTAAATAATGAAAATTATTTAAATGTAAATTAATAATTAAATATAATTTGATACTATTTAGTCGGGAGAAAATATTAATATTATTAGTTGTTTAAATAAAATATTTTATTTAAATAGTAATTAATAAATAAATTAATAAAGTTGAACTTGTTAATTTAAGAGAGAATTTCAAGCCCAATTGGATTAATGAACCCAAGTGAAATTGGCCCAAAATAATTAATTAAATAAATTGGAATTATTTATTAATTATAAATGCAAATTTCGGCCATACATGTTATTTTTGGGAGAGATAATTGTTTGAATTATATCCTAAAATAATTACATATATTTATTTATCCAAGATAAATTAAAAGAAAAGAAAATATCTATGTATTTTAAAAAATACTAAGATAATGGAAAGATAATATTTTTTTCTTTTTAGTATTTATCTCTATGAAATATTTTAATTAGATTATATTTTCCGTAAGCCTATAAATAGGAGGCTTAGGTCATTGATAAAACGCATAATTTAATTCCTAAGAAATTTGGAATTCTCTCTTTCTCCTTCTCCTCCCCTTGGCCGATTTTCCCTTCATGATGTTGGGAAGAAAATATTTTTTCTTCTTCTCAATTTCTTCTAAGATCCCACAATCGGGTTTCGTTTGATCGATTGGGATATAGCGTAGAAGATCCGGTGTTGCTGAGGATTGATGCTATAAAGAAACCTCCAACCGTTTCTCCATATTTTACTCAATGTAAGTAAAGGGTTTTAATTTTTGAAAGTTAAGCATGAATCTACATGTTCTTCATGTTTTTATCACAAATTGCATGATATTAATAGATCCGTAATTAAGTGTTAATTAGTTTACTAAATAAAATTCCACTAGTTTAGTAAATCATCCTTTTCACAATGATATCTGCATCAGCATATCTACAAGGGACTCTTTTGGTTCATCTTTCCTTGTCTCTAACCAGAGAGTAATCAGAAAGATCCTTTTTTTTGGCTTTGTGGCACTTCTTCAGTTTGGCCCTCAATTATGTCTTGTAGTGACACTTCTTCTTGAGTCTGCTCCACCTCAAATTGAGTCACGTGTTTATCTGGTTTTTCTACTGTATCATATGTTTGGTCTGTCTGGGACATGAACTGCTCTTCCTCACGAAAAACAACGTCTCTACTATTTATACATCTCCTTGAAGTTGGATCTCATAGCCTGAATCCCTTTACTCCATATGTGTAGTCTAAAAACATGCATTTTATTGCTCTAGGTTTCAGTTTGCCTTGTTTTGAATGTGCATATGCTACACATCCAAACACCTTCAAATGTTCAAGATTTGGTGGATGACTACTCCATTTTTCTTCAGGGGTTTTAAGTTCAATTGTAGTGTTGGGGCTTCTGTTTATTACATGTACAACAGTTGATGCAGCCTCTGCCCAGAATTTTGGATTCAACTTGGCCTGAGAGAGCATACATCTTACCCTATCCATAATTGTTCTAAAATCCATTTTACTGTGGATTTTACTGTGGAGTATGCCTCACAGTCTTGTGCCTGATGATACCTTCCTGAGAACAGTAATCATTGAAGTCTGAGCCATAAAAGTCCATTCCATTGTCAGTTCTCAAGTATTTCACACTTCTTTCTTGTTGATTTTCTACCATGATCTTCCATTGTTTGAACCTCTCAAATGTCTAATCTTTGGATTTTAAAAAGAATATCCATGTTTTTCTTGAAAAATCATCAATGATTGACAGGAAATACCTTGAGTCACTGATATATTCTGTCTTGCTGAGTCCCCACAAGTCTGCATGTACATAATCTAAAGTCTGTCTTGTGATGTGCTTACCCTTAGAAAAACTCTGCCTTGTTGACCTGCCAAGAATACAATGCTGACAGAATTTTAAGCTTTGTGTTTGATTTAATTTGTATCAAACCTTGCTTTGATAATTCTTGCAGGCCTCTTTCACTGATGTATGTCATTCTGTCATGCCATAAATCAATTTCATCATCAGATTTGTCTTTCTCATTTTCTGCCTTGTCTATTGCTGAAGCACACACTGGTGGTGTCACCCCTTTTATCAGGTAGAGGCCATTTACTTTCTCCCCTATAAAGATGATTTTGTTCCCTTTGATTACTTCCAGGAAGCCTCCCTTACCATTGTAGGAGCACCCTTGATTATTAAGGGTTCCAAGAGATATCAGATTTCTCCTTAAAGTTGGAACATACCTCACATCTTGAAGCAAAATCATATTTCCATTTCACAATTTCATTCTTATGTTTCCAATTCCAGCAACCTCACATGTATGGTTGTCTGCCATGTATACATATCCTCTATTCCATGCGTTGAATGACACAAACCAATATTTGTTTGGTGTCATATGGTAGGTGCACCCTGAGTCCATGACCCGGTCTTCCTTCTTGTCATGCCTCTTTGTTTCTCCCTTGCTATCTGCTGCTGCAAGAACCTCATGATAGTCAAAACCATCTTCTCCCACATATGCATTAGCTTTGGTTGCCTATTTTTCTTTGCTATTCTCATTCTTGAATCTTTCTGGGCAATTGTTGACGTAAATTATCAATACCCGCAAGTGTACGGAGTCAAGTTTTAATATAGTGACAAAGAACAAAAGGTTTTCGTCCTCTGGGAAAAAGAATTAAGTCTACCTAAGTACTAATGTATGATTAACTCAATTTTACCTAGAAATCGTAAAATAATGAGTGTTTAATTAAACTAATAAACTAATAAGAAAAGACAAAACTAAATGTAAAAACAGGTTGAATTAAATCAATGGAAAAAGGTCCTAGAAGAATGATTTCACTACTTTAATTTATGGAAATAATATTCAATTAGTCAAGAATAAAAATTTCATATTCTATAAGTCAAGAACACTAAAATTTCTAATTACCTCTCCTGAGTGTCAAATCAAGAATCACAATTAATTAAGAAACCAATATCCCTATTCAATTTCAGTAATTAAAAGTGTATGAATCACAAATTCTTTTTAGACTTCTAAATTAAGATTGAGTTTCTCAACTTTAATCTATCTTCAGTTATGTTCCCAATGTCTATCCTAAAACCACCTCTCCTGAGTGTTAGATTTCAGAATTAAAATCAATTGATATATGACCGGTAAATCAAAAGCATTAAGAACATAAGAACATAAATAGAATCTTAAAACTGTATTCAAAACTAAAAACTAAATACTTAAACCATAAAAATAAAGTAGCTACATCAATCCCCTAAGAATAAGAAAATTAACTATCCATAATAATAGAATTCAGCAAAATAAATAATATAGAAAACATAAAAATAATAAAAATACGAAAAACTCTGAAGACTCATGTCGACTCCCTCGAAATTGCTGAAAAACGCCCAAATATGAACTCCAAAGCTGCTGCCCACCAAGAATTCTTGATAAAATCTTCTTCAGCTCCTTTAAATAAGCTTCAAAAGTCGGTGGCAAACTTCGGGCTCGAGCGAGCCTCGCTAATTCCCAAGCGATGGCTCGCTTCAATGTCGCAAGCCTTCATGTAAACGAATGAGCGACGCCTCGCTGAATGTTGAGCGATGACTTGCTAGGCAGATAACGACACCTCGCTACTTCTCAAGCGATGGGTCGGTAGGCAACTTTCTGACACTATTCTAATAGGTTAAGCGATGACTCGCTTGAGTTGACTTTTTTCCAAATTGATTCATTTTTCCCTTAATAAGCAAATATGTCTCCAAACCTACATAAAAAGAGAAAAACTAATTAAAGTAGCATCAAACTCATCAAAAACTAGGAAAATTAAGGGTAATATTCTGATATAAAACCATGCCAACAAATACCCTCAAACTTAAAAAATTGCAAGTCCTCGAGCAATCAAAACAATTAAGAACTAAGAAAATCTAAGACTACGGCCTCAGGAAGAATTTTCAGACAAACAAGAAAAATATTATGTTAAATGGTGTTTATAAATAAGACTCAAAAGCATACTCCAAACCATAAACAATCCCGAACATGTGTGTGTGATCGATTTAGCTTATAAAGTCAACCATCAACTAAGAAAATTCTCACAAGTTAAACAAAAGCAATCAACTTAAAATCTCATCAAAATAAAAGACAAGTAGGAAATGATACTCTCAGATGGATGCACTTAATACGCTCAAACTGTTTAGGAAAAATTAATACTCTCAAGTCAAAACATAGAAAATCTTTACAAAGAGCTTGCAAATATATCATATCATAACCAACAATTAAGATATTGAATGCAAGAATCTAGGGGTCTTTATAGGTTGTAATGGGGCTTATGTGAGGTTTGATGGAAGGAAAATTTAAGCTATGAAATTTATAAATTATTTGAACCCTTAAAAAAAAGTTTCAACTAAAACTACTTCAACCACAACTTATTGACTTTTTCTTTTTCTTTTCTTTTCTTCCTCTCTTTTTTTTTCAAACTATTTTTTTTCAACATTTTTTCTTTCAAACAAATCAACCAACATCAATCAAAATTTATATCACTTGAAATTATGAACACTACTTTGCCTCAAAATGATAAACTTCAACAATGAATAAGCCTTTTCCATAAGAGTTCAAACAATCTCAAATTCAAGGTTGAAAGGAAATTAACATGAAGGATAATGATCATTTAAATGTGGTTAATTTTCAAACAAAGAATTGGCCATGGCTCAAAGTAGGCTTACTAAAGATAATGATTAAGGTTGGCTCTTTTCGAATCTAAAGATGGTTTCACCTAAATGCCCAAATTATTCCATACAAACAACTCAACAAAAACAGTAGCGATATGTATAACAATGCAAGATCCAGAAAAATCAACTATGTAAGACAATCCCTCAAAAGAAGAAAAATAGAGCATGAAGTAGTGAATTTGTTCTTGGGCCCAAAAACCTCATAAGGTAATATGTATCAAATCCTAAATATATCTCAATTAATTCAGTTCTAAGGACACTACTCAAGAAATAACAAGTGAGTTTTTAAGTATCAAGTTGACAATGATAAGCATAAATCTAGTGCTCGAAAAGATGCAAGTGAATGTCAATAGAACAGAGCATGCATGGAGTCTCAAAGATAATCAAATTTAACACTAAATTCTCTTCAAGTCTGAAAATACTCAAGAACTCATCATAGGCCATCATTGTCTCAATTTTTTTATTTCATTTTAGGGGGACTTAAACTAAAAATTGTCCCTAATGTGAAGAAAACAAAAGCAGAGAAACAAAATAAAAGCAAAAAATAAAAGGAAGGAAGAAACTGCCCTGAAAGTGGAGAAGCACTAAGCATCATCAGGAGGAGAGTCTGACGGTCTAGCAGTAAACGGAAAAGGACCTGATCTCGGATGAATGTTGGACTCATTCAAGAATTGAGCCAGAGAATTGTTGAAATTTATTTGATATGAAGTGAAACGCTTCAAGCGTCGATCTCGTCTGGCTGACTCTAATTCTAATATGTCCATTCTAGATGCCAAAGTTCTTGAACCACGAGAAGGTGTAGAAGCGGGCCTGGAAGGAGGAATAGATGAAGAAGCATCAGGAGCTGTGTTGTCCCAACACACATAGTCATTGATGATTTTCATAGTGATAATCCTCTTAGGAGCAGCATGCTCCTCCTCTCGAGACCAAGGGACACCTGCTTGCTTACATAAAGCGGTTATAAGAGATGGATGTGCGAAACCCCCAGTTATGGCTGCCCGACTCGTGTGGAGAATTGAGTATCGAATGACCCTACCCACATCGATTGATTTACCCGTGATAATGGAATAGAGCAGAATAGCTTGATCTTTAATGACAACATCTAAATGAGTTACAGGCATTAGCTTAGAAAAAATAAAACTATGCCAAGCTTTTCCATAACGGTCAAGCCCAAAAGCTTTAAAATGTTTCCCAGCTGTGCCTATAAGTTCTCATTCGGCATTGGGCTCACAAAGGGTCTTGATGACCTCATCTAGATCTAACTTCTCATCTATGTATGTATTATACTCATCATCAATGTTAGGAAGGTGATAGAAATGGTTGATAGTACAATAGTCAAAAAACACCCTTACCCCCCTCACAAACACCGTGGTGCTAGTTGAAGGGATGATTTACTAAATTAGCGGAAATTTATTTAGTAAACTTATTAACATTTAATAACGGATCTATTAACATCATGAAAATTGTGATATGAACACGAAAAACATGTAGATTCATGCTTAATTTTCAAAAATTAAAACCGGTTTACTTACATTGAGTAATTAATGGAGAATCGGTTGGAGGTCTCTTTACAGCATCAAATCCTAAGCAACACCAGATCTTCTACGCTATATCCCCGATTGATCAAATGAAACCTAATTGTGGGATCGAACTTAAAAAGAAATTGGGAAGAAGAAGAAAAATATTTTCTTCCCAATGATAATGGGAAAATCAGCTAACAAGGGGGGAGAGGATGAAGAGAGAATTATGAATTTCTAAGAATTGAATTGTATGATTTATGAATAACCCAAGCCTCCTATTTATAGGCTGATGGAAAATATAATCTAATTAAAAAATTCCATAGAGATAAATACAAAAGGAAAAGGATATTATCTTTCCATTATCTTGTATTTTCGAAAATACATATATAAATAAGATATTATTTATCTTTTCTTTTAATTTATCTTGGATAAATAAATCTATGTAATTATTTTAGGATATAATTCAAGCAATCATCTCTCCAAAAAATACATGATGGCTGAAAATTACATGTGTAATTAATAAATAATTCTAATTTATTTAATTAATTATTTTGGGCCAATTTCAATTGGGTTCATTAATCCAATTGAGCTTGAAACTCTCTCTTAAATTAATAAGTCCAACTTAATTAATTAATTTTTTAATTACCATTTAAATAAAATATTTTATTTAAACAATTAATAGTATTAATATTTTCTCCCGACTAAATATTATCAAAATTACATTTAATTATTAATTTCCATTTAAATAATTTTCATTATTTAAATAATTAATAATAAATATTTTAATTATTAATTTCCATTAAATAAACTCATTATTTAATTAATAATTTTATTGATAATATTTTATTATTAATTAATTAATTTTAATTATTAATTTTCGTTCAAATTAATTATTTGAACAATTAATAACTGTTAATTAAGTTCAAATTATTAATTACCATTTAAATATACTCAATATTTAAATAATTAATAATATTTCATTATTAATTTCCTGTTTAAATAAACTCATTATTTAAACAATTAATAATCTTTATATTAATTACCGTTTAAATATACTTAATATTTAAACAATTAATGTTGCCTATTTAAGTAATTCACTTTACTTAAATTTTTATTTCTTCTACTTGATTTCGCGACTATGATATTTGGGCTAGCATAGGGACCCGATGGACCTATAGATGCTTAATAATTAGTCAATTAAGTGATTAACACATAATGAGTTAATTACTTATTATTTAACTATGAATAATTCCACTATAAATTCATAGCTGAACTCCCCTCACTATAGATGAGTTATTGTCCATTTAGTTTATCTTTATTTATATTTGTGATATTATCCTTCACGTGGAACCCTCATAATTATAGTCGGGTGAATTTACCGTTTTTCCCCTGTAATTACCGCTTTATCCTTGTGTTCCCGCTGATTCTCCAATGAACTTTATCTTTAGTCGAACTAGAGATAAGATACTACTGTGATCAATAGAAGTCGTGACGTCACTTGTTGATGTCTCGAATCAGTACATCAAGGGAGTTTCCTAAAGTTCCTAAAATGTTTAAGTATCGCAATGATACCGTTAATTTATAGGAAAGTTATGAATTCCATCTCGTGAAAATGAGTTATCATCTACTTACCTAGTCATGTTTGCAAAACAGGAGTGTATTGAGCGTTCTTACAAATCGCTCTCAACCATGTGAATCAAAGAACATAACTCCACAAATAGGAGTCCGCATTTCACGCAGGATTGAGATCTATCACGGTTGATAATCTTAGTTTGATATTCGATCATTTCTCGTAAACGGTACTAATGAGAAATTTGATCGAACATCGTGGTCCTGCCTTATACAATCAACATTGCATATGATACTTCCATTTCATGTCTCCCACATGAATGATCAGGATTCGATCATTTGTTTATAAACAAAATGCGAAGCTATCAACAGGGTTACCAGGATAAGGTTCCCAAACGTTATCCGTTTACTGTAGACACTTTTAAGTTACTCATCTCGACTTTAATCCTCTTGTATGACTCACATACTAAGTCGTGATTTCATAAGAGTAACTTAGGGTTTACTATTTGAATGTTTGATATTAATATATTTCCATATATTTCTAATATCGTCAATTGAATCAATCTAGATAATATAAAGAACTTATGTTTATTTATTTAATTTATTCTAAATAAATTATTATTATTAAACAATTACAAGTTCTAGGACACCAATCCTAACACCAGTTTCATCTAAATTAGCATAAAACTCACGCACTAAGGGTGTTATGGTGGCCTCGGGTTGTTTAACAAACTCTTCCCAACCCCGATTAACTATAGTCGAATAAATAGGTTGATGTCTATCGGGACATAATTGAATTCCCCTCTCTTGAATAAGAATTTTATTGTGGAACGTCTTATAAAAACGTTTGGAGGCTTGAAAATTAACAAACTTTTGATCATCAAATTCTCCCGAAGAGGTGGAAGTGGAAGCTTTTCTTCTTTTGGACATGATGAGAAAATTTAAACTATGCTAAACAACCCAATTAAGAAGACAGAATTCGAATCAAGTCTAACACTCCTAACCCAAACCCCAACCTAACAATTTTTTTTTTTTGACAACTTCTAAACAAATTTGCAACAAAAACCGCACACTAATGAGATTTATCTATCTCCAAATCAGATTCAATAAGATGCACAAAAAATGTAGAGAAACTTACACTTGAAGTATAGATGGAGGAAAATAGGATTTACCCATAAAAGTAGCCCTAAAATGCTGAATGTTTTCAATTTTTTGAGTAAAATCAATGGTATCTAGCTTCCTTGCTCCTGAAAAATGAAAAGAGATAAAAAAAAATTGAGTTAGGGGGAAGTAATTTAGGGTTGCAATAGAGGCAGGGTTTGAAATTTTGAGAGAAAACGAAAGAAAAAACGAGTTGGGGCTGCTGCTGTCGAAGGGGAACATATATGTGTTCTGTTTTTTTCGTTCAAGCGAGGCATCGCTCATGTAATAGCGATGGCTCACTTGAACACTTTTTTTTTTGTTTCTTCTAAAAATTCGACGTAGCGAGGCGTCTCTGGGATGATAGCGAAACGTCGCTTGGGCCTTTGCATTTCTAACGTTTCATTTTCAGCTAGTTGATTATAAAGACATCGATCAGATTATAAAATTGATTGATTTTGAATAGAGGGATGACAATAGAGCGGGTCGATGATGCACTCTCGGCTCTCGCCATATATATATATATATATAACTACTAAAAAAATAGTTAAATATTATTTTATATAATAAAAAAAGAAATTTTCATTGGGTAACACAGTTTGATACAATATTTGTAAAAATAACAACTCTAAAAAGTATTTGTAAATATAGCAAGTTTTACTTGTTAATCAATGATTAACGTGTGTACATAAGTGATAATATTAATGTAAAAATATGTAATTAAGTATTTATCACTGATTCACTCGATTAAATTTTTTGATATTTACAAGTATTTTTTAGAGTTGCTATTTTTACAAATATTTTTAAAAAGATAGCCAGATTTGCAAAAAAATTGATGAAATATTTGTAATAATAGCAACTCTAAAAAGTATTTGCAAATATAATAATTTGTACTTATTAATCAATTATTAACACTAATTAATGTCAATACCAGTGAATAAACTTAGTGTAAAAATATGTAATTCAATGTTTATCATTGATTAACTCGAATAGAATTTACTATACATACAAATATTTTTTAGAGCTGCTATTATTAAAAAAATTTAAAAATTTGCTAGATTTGTAAATGCCCCTAAAAAGTATTATTTTTGTGCATCATATTGATAATTTAATTAAAAGGTTTTTTTAAAAAACTGACATTTTTTAATAAAAAAAAGTTTTCAAAATTTTCAAATATAGCACTTTCATTAAAATAATGAAAAATTTAATTATTTTAATAAAAGTTTGAAAAACCAAATTTGAAAAATTGTTGATTTTTAATTCAAAACATTCAAATTTTAAAACAAAAAAATACAATAACAATATTGATAATTAAATAATAGTACAAGAGAAAAAATTAAATGAAATTAAACTTTCATTAATTTAATGAAACAATTCACTAAATTTACTTTAAAATGTTAATTTAAATTTTTTTTAAACATTTTGCTACTTTTTAAACTAGCAAAAGTTCTGAAGCTTTTCAAACAGGACATTTTTTTTCCATTAACTAAAGAATAGTTTTATTAAATTAATGAAAAGTTCATTTTCATTTAATTTTTCTTTTGTATTATTTAATGATCAATATTAATATTTTATTTTATGTTTCTAATTGGTATATGTTAAATTAAAAATCAATAATCTTTTTTTAAATTTGTTTAATTTTTATGACTTTGAAACTTTTATTCTTTTCGAGATTTGCAATTCAAAAAATGTCACATTTAAAAAATACCTTCTTAAAAAAATACCTTTAACGAATTTGAATAAGTTAACTCAATTTGAAACCTCACCAAGTTGATTATAAAAATAAAAATAAAAAACTGTCAGATGAATGGGCACCTCTCGCCTAATTACGTCATGAATCAAACAACAAGCAGTTATTATCATGCATTGGATTTTTACAGGATAATATGACTTCGACCTGAGAATGGCCCATCTCCCTTTTAGAAGACCAAATATTCTCTCAATAACATTTATAGCAGAAGCATGCTTCTTGTTGAAAAGTTCTTGAGATAACGTTGGCATGTAACCTTGTCTCTTTTTATTTAAATGGTAACGTTGTCCTCAATATGGTGTCAAAAATCCCTCCGCAATTCTATACCTAGGATCACATAAGTAATAGAATCCTACATATAAAAAGGATTATAGCGTTTCAGACAAATGCAACATATTCATTGTCTTTGTCTAAAAATTGTAGTTTCTATCACTTATTAGTACCTTTTGAGACTTTTAACCCGTGACTTCTTGATATGACATCTCTCAAAACCCTAGAATCTGACGACGATCCTTCCCACCCAGGTAAGACATAATGAACTCTATGTTTTGGTTACAAACACCCAACACATTTGTGGCTATTTCATTCTTCCTAGTTCTATATTTAGGTCTATCAATTGCTCTTGCATTCACTTTAATATAGGTCACATCTAATGCTTCTAAGCAATTCTATATAAAAAATGTCAATAAGTCAAACAATCAAAATGAATATTCGGAATAACATAAAAGTTTGGTAGGAGGTTCATACCTTAAACCATCTCCATTTTCCATTTGAATAATTTGCGGTTACTGGTTCTAATTTTTTTTAGTACATGCTCATGTAAACGCAATAATGAATTTAGGATGTCTGCATTAAAATAATTACTAACAGTTTCACCCGATCTTACAAAATGCCGGCTTAATACTCTATTTTTCACATCATGTGCTATGATATGGAAGAAGGCGGCTACCATTTCTTCTACATCAATTAGGTTGCTTCCACTTAACTTTCCTATAGTCTTTAGCATGTGACATAATATAGTGAATGTACTCCTATTCATGCGTGTATTTTCAAAGCATGCCAAATCACTCTCATGTATTAATCTAAAGATATTAAGTTGCCTAATTCGAGACCTATTTAATGCACTGTCACCCTCTTACGTTTATTTGAATATATCTCTGATATATAACAATAGTTAACAAATAAAAAATTCAACATATTCAACTGATTGAATATCTCTAAATAGCAAAGTCACAAAGTCACAATATCTTCAGTTGCTTCTATAGAAAGAAGATCCATATATGCATGAAATATAATTAAAATATAAATATAATTAATTAAAAATAATAACTATGTTGAATATATAATTAATTAAAATTTGTATATAATTATGGTAAAAAAAAATCTAGTTAAATCTTGCAGTTGGGTTATGAGTACAATACCTTTCCCACCAACACTATAAAAAACCCAAAAGTAAGGGCAACCAATTATGTTTGCTTTATATGCTCACTGACAAGAAAACTACAATGAATTATTGAAGAAAAGCCAAAATTAAGGAGCAACTTTTGAAAATTTCAATCAATAAAAGAGAAGTGCAAAATAAAAAAATTGATACTATGATAATGAAGGAAGAAAAAAGAAGAATAAGTAAATAAAAAATGAAAAGACACCTTTAGATAAGTAAAAACTGAAAATTGCTATATTTATACATATTTTTTTAGAGTTGTTATTTTTATAAACATTGTATTAAAATCTCTTACCCAATGATTTTTTCTCTTAAAAATATAAGATATAATAGTGTTACAATTAGTGTTTTAATTTTAATTTTAATTTATATATCTATAAATAAGAAATAATTTTATTTATTTTTAATATAATTAAAGAAATGGTTTTATTAAAACAAAGAAGAGGTTTTTATATTGAATTATAGGAACTTAAAAATCTAGGCGTTTTACTACGGTTACCACTAACAAAATTAATTAAATGTATTTTTAATATTTAAAAAGTTTCAAATGAAATTTTAAATGTTGATTAAAAAAAGTAAAAGATACCTATCTAATATCTAATTATTGGTCCCTAGACAACTCTTTCAATCCAAGCTTTAGTTTAAATATTTCATAAATTAAACTCCCATGTTCATCTTGCTATCATTGAAGACTGTTTGGTGAGAAAATGAGAGAAAAATGGAGAGTTTATCTAAGGGAACTCAAGAAGGTAGCCAAAATAGCAGCCCCAATGATCACTGCTGTAGTTTTGGAATGTCTATTACAGGTTGCAACTGTAATAATGGTTGGTCATCTTGGTGATGAGCTCTTGCTTTCTGGAGTCTCCATCGCCACTTCCTTCATTCGTGCTACCGGAATTAGTGTCCTCGTAATCATCTATTCCCTCCTTCAAATTATCGTTCAATACGAAAAATTAATCTCAAGTATCAGTTTGACAACATTTTAAGACTTTATTTTTCATTCGTGTTAGTGATATTTGATGTCATCTTAGCATTAGATCAACTGGTTAGGCACCGGTACTACTTATTTTTAATATTGGATGCTCGAGTCTCCCATCCCCGATGTGATATAATATGATTTCAATATTTTGATTTCTTTTTTGGTTTGAAAGCAGTTGGGGATGGCTGGTGCATTGGAAACTCTATGTGGCCAGGCTTATGGAGCTGAGCAATATCAAAAGCTTGGAATTTACATTTACACTTCAATCATTTCTCTTCTTTCGGGTTGTTTTCCGATTTCTATCTTATGGATCTTCACAGACAAATTACTAATATCAATTGGTCAAGACCCTTCAATTTCTTTAGTGGCAAGAAAATACTCAGTTTTAATGATTCCACATCTCTTTGCTTATGCAATTCTTCAGTGTCTCATGCGATTTCTCCTATCTCAGAGTTTAATCCTTCCTTTGCTCTTTTCTTCTTTTGCAACTTTATGCTTCCACATACCTATTTGTTGGCTTCTTGTGTTTCAATTCAAACTCAAAGTTATGGGAGCTGGATTGTCTCTTGGCATATCCTATTGGCTTAATGTCATCTTCCTCGGATCCTACGTCTTCTTCTCCACATCTTGTAAGAAGACTCGAGCCCCGTTCTCGAAGGAAGCCATCTTGAGCATCCCCGAGTTCTTCAGATTCGCCGTTCCTTCCGCCATGATGGTTTGGTAAAAAAAAAAAACACATCTTTTTTAAACACCTCTGTTTGCAAATTTTGGAGTACTAATTCATTGGAGAATGTCTATTTTTCTTCTGTAGTCTTGGATGTTGGTCATATGAGACCATTATATTGCTTTCTGGGCTTCTACCAAATCCAAAGCTGGAGACTTCAGTTCTTTGTATTTGGTAACTTGGGCCTTACTTTAGTATTCACTTTTCACTTCAATTTCATTAAATAATTCTAACTTTTGGATTGATTTTTGGGCAGCTTCTCAATCACTTATTTGCATTTTTTCATACCCTTTGGGTTAGGGGCGGCTGCGAGGTCAGTTTTTCCCCATTTGTATCAATTATTTCTAAAACAGAGTGTCTTCTACTTCTTATAATCAAATATCCATCTAAAAAACAATTGGTAATGAGAGAATTAACCCTTAGAATTTAAAAATATAATTAGGTCCTTCATCTTTCCGATGTGGGATTCTTAACATGCCCTCTCAAGATGATACCTCTTTTCTGCTCATCAATCTTGGACCGGGTGCTCGTTCGTGATTTGTTGGGCTCTGCTACCAACATGAATATGTTAAATCACCTCACTATACCCAAAAGTTTAAGCAGATGGGTAATGGTAAATTTTATCATATATCTCAACACTATGAAGGATGGAAAAAGTATACAAGTTTCAATTGGATAATTTTTGCCTTCGATCAGAAAAGTTGGTTGATTTTGTAAAGCTACAAAACCCAAAGTTCAATTTGATTTGTACATATTGATTGCAAATAAATCCAACATTTATTAGATTTGAGAATTATCACGATTTTATAAGAAGAAAACAATATCTCAATTGACATGAGTTTTCAAAAGCAAAATATTGTGGGCTTAAAATCAAAGTGAACAATATCAAACCAGTGTGGAAGACTCATCGTTCCTAAGAAGTGGTATCATAGCCGTACCCTAAACATAACTATGTCGATGAAATCCTCAAACGGTGAACAAAGTGGTCAGGCTTCGATGGTGAAAGAGTAACATCTTCATTGATATAACGACTTTTCGGGTAGAACCAATCCTATTCTATTAAACTTATAGATTCGAGGAATAAATGTGATAGATTTTTACAAAATGACTTGTTGAATCAAGTTATAAATCAAACACATATAACATAATCATGTCCTTCCAGATTTGTTCAATAAAAGATTTATGATTAAATGGATTAATTTGTTAATTGTGGTGATGAACAGCACAAGGGTATCAAATGAATTGGGAGCTGGGAATCCAGAGGCAGCAAAAATGGCAGTGAAGGTAGCATTGGCTCTTGGGGCTTTAGAATCAGTAACTATAAGCTTAGTTCTGTTTGGATGTCACAATATATTGGGTTATGCATTTAGCAATCAAAAGGAGATTGTGGTTTATATTGCTCAAATGTGGCCTTTCATTTGCCTTTCTATCATTATAAATAGTTTCCATCCAATCTTTTCAGGTTAGTAGCTAATACCTTTTTTTTTTCTTTTGTGTTCATCAATTTTTTTGTGGTAAATTATACAAAATATAGTTTCAATTCTACCCCCAACCTTTAATTTTGTTTCAAAAATATCCCTTATTGAAGAAATCACTCTTGAAAAAATAAAATTCGTGTGTAGTTTCGATTAAGTTTAACAAAAGTTAGATTGAGGGTACGTATTTTTGCAAGTGCATTATTGTAATAAAAGATAATTTTCCAAAGAATATTTTTTGAAAGAGCAGTTTTTCCAAGAAAGCGTATTTTTTTAAGCAAATTAAAAAAGAGGTAAAAATTAAAACTTTTAGGAGCAAAATTGAAGCCAATTCCACAGTTAATGGGTATTTTGTATAATTTAACATATATTTTTCTAATTCACAAAGATTATTTTTATACCGCTAATCTATCAATATTGAGATAAAATATTTAAAAAAAAAAGTAGATTATTATTATTAGCATAGTCAATAAATATTGAGATTAATCACTTTTTTTTTCTTTCAAAAAATACTATATTTATAATAATTTTATAAAAATTAGTATTTCTAAATATTTTAGAATATGTAAATGTGCACTGAATTTTCATCCTTTTTCAGGGGTTGCAAGAGGATGTGGGTGGCAACGTTTAGGAGCATACGTGAATTTGGGATCATATTTTATAGTTGGAATTCCAGTGGGGGCTGTTTTGTCTTTTGCTCTTCATTTTAAAATCAAAGGACTTATTACTGGATTAATTTCTGGATCTATTCTTCAAAATTTTCTTTTTGGTTTCATTACCTTTTCTACCAATTGGCGTAAACAGGTAATCTCTCTCTCTCCCTCTCATTCATTTTTAGATCATTTTGATATTTTTTATTTTGAACAATTGTATAAACGACTCTTGAATTATACAATAACAATTACAACTTTGAATTTTCAATTTGAATAAGTGTCCCCTAAATTTTGTAAAGAATTAAAAAAAATATCCATTTAAATTTATCAAGTTACCTCTTTGAATCGATAATTTACTACTTATTATTATGGAACCTGATGTGGGCTTTATTATCTAGTTTCTCTTTTCTTTGTTTGCTGAACTATATTTCTCGGCCTATATGCTTTGGGCTTTTCTTTTATTCTCTTGAACTTGTTGGGTTGTAATCCTTAAATTAGTTGCCCTATATATCCACTGTTTAGGGCATTTTTTAAGACACTTTTTGAATTTGAAATTACATGAAATTGAGAGCCATTGTCGGCTATTCTTGGGTTTTCATCCAAACCTACTATTTGCTTCTCTTTTTGCTTGTTGAGCACGCCAATTGGTATAAGAGCTCCAAGAACTTGGGAGTAAAAGAAAATGGATGCTGGTGTTGAGCATGAAAACCGACGAGGAGCTGAAGGAGAAGATGAACTCCCAGCACTATGGGTGGATTTTGCTAACCTAGAACAACAAATGGAGGACCTCTTTGAGTGATTCACCCAAGAAATCCAAGGAAGTTTGGCCAAAATTAACAGGTTGCTCGCTAATCCGAGGGAAAATCCAATTCCTGAACATAATGGATTTGCACGAGCACTAGCTACTGATAGAAGAGGTGGACCAAAGACGCAGGCATAATAACCAAATTCAAGCACGTAATAGTTCTTCGGCGAACAGTGAGAAAGGGAGCTCTGCAGAGGAAGAATTGGTTGAAGAAATCCTGCTTCGTGGGGCAAGACAGTGGAGAGGAGATCCTCAAAGGTTTCCTTACCAAGTTAGAGAACCCCCTGACTATCGAATTAAGGTTGATGTACCATACTTTGATGGAAACTTTGGAATAGAAGAGTTTCTTCAATGGTTGAGAACTGTGGAACATTTCTTCGAATACATGAATGTCCCTAAAGAAACGAGGGTCACGTTAGTGGCTTTTAAATTGAAAGACGGTGCTGCAGCCTGGTGGGATCAGCTTGTTAATGCTCATCAGAGAGATGGTAAGGCGAAGGTCTGTTCTTGGCCAAAAATGCGTAATGCTTGAAACATATATTTTTGCCCAAAGACCATGATCAGGTTGTATAATCAATATCACCAATGTCACCAAAAGGATAGAACGGTGAGGGATTACACGAATGAATTTTATCGACTTAATGCTAGGACAGATCTGAATGAATCGAAGAGAATACAAGTAGCTCGTTATGTGGGAGGTCTCAAAACCACGATTCAAGAGAAATTGGTTTTAAAATCTGTTAAGACGTTGTCTAAGGCCGTTACTCTGGCGCAAAAGCTGAAGGAGTTTAAGCCTGAAAACACGGCCAGAGCCTATCAACCTAGAAAATCCTTCACTGATCATTTTTTTGAGAAAGGAAATAATCACATTTGTCCAATCACTACTCCTACAATAACTACCCCTGCACGTAACCCTGGAGAGACCTCAAAGGCCCATTTCAAATCCAGCCCACAGAAGTCTACCAACCATTATACGAAACCAGGCCCAGCTCGCTGCTATCGGTGCAATGAACCCGAACATAAATCTAATGAATGCCCTTTGAGAAAAGCAGTAGCTATCGCTGAAAATATGGAGGCTCTCTCTGACCAAGATTCTGGTGTAGAAACCCCAGATCCAGATGATGTGGAAGAAGTATGTGGAGATGAGGGGGAACGAGTTGCTTGTGTGGTTCAACGGGTCTTGATAACTCTCAAATAGCCTGTGACGACCCGTCACTTTTAAATAAATTAAATCAGAGAAAACAGCGGAAGTCTTTTATTTTAAGAAAAATTGGCGTGGTTATGTTTGAAAAGTGGCTAGCCAAAAACCTGTTACATTTTAAATTCACAATTTTTAATACACAAGGAACTTAAAGTTCCTATCCAGGAGTTCAAAGTTTATAATCATAAAAGTAAAGACATAAAGCTCTTATGAGCTATATACAAATAAACAAATCCAACAAAATGTATAAAATTCACAAAAACAAAGTCCATGGACATTACATAAACCTAGTCCATCTCAAAGTCGTCATCCTCTCGATCAAGCGCGCACTGCCTCCTTTTCCACGATCCCAAACATTTCCTGAAATGTTTGTAATATCATGAGCTAACAACTTAAGCCCAGTGAGAATAATAAGAATAAAAAGTAAAGATAGACCTCAAACTCGCATTTCGATTTGTGTCCAATTAATCGACACAACTCACTCCTAAAGTCCTCCAAACTCTAGGTAATTTCATTCTAAACTTTCTAAAGGATGATATTGCTAACACTAGTAGTCAATCCTCATCCATCAACATTATTATGACATAAGTAATAAAAGTAAATAAACTTTGCATCATATTAAACATCTCAATTTTCTCTTTCATCGATCATATGTATGAATGCATGAGAGCATCCCGTAGGACTTCGCATTTGCCCTTTTGTGCATGAATGAAGGTAATGCGGACATCCCGTAGGCTCCCATTTAACCTTATGCATGAGGAAGTAATGCGTACATCCCATAGGCTACCATTTAACTCCCTATGCATGAAGAAGTAATGCGTACATCCCGTAGGCTACCATTTAACTTCTTTTCTTTCACATTCTTTCTTTTCTCTGAAGGTGATGTGAACTCCACGTAGGGTTCATCAATCTTCCTTCTTTTCTCATTCACTTTCTTTTCTTTTCACTTTCATTTCTTTTTCACTTTCATTTCTTTTTCACTTTCGTTTTTTTTCACTTTCATTCTTTTTCATGAATGTTGCGAGAATGGTATGATGCAATATGATATGCATATGCTTGCATATCCTTGTAAAAGTAAATAAGTAAAGTGCGGAATTAAAGTAGTCTATACACAAATAAAGAAAAGGCATAAAGTAAAAGTATAAAGTAAAAGACAAAAAGTAAATGACATAAAGTAGAAGTAGGCAAGCATCTCGGATGAACGATATATCGATCGAACTCCGGTGTCAATAAGAGTAGAATGATAAAATAAACGATTAACCTAAACCTTCAAGGATTCTAAACTTCCAATAATCCGAGGTTCTATTAACCGTTCTAAAAACAAGCTGGATCTTTTAACTTCCAATTATCCAACCTAAGCTTCGAATCGAATCTAACTTAGAATCTTCTAAGATTCAATACTTTCCTTGAGAACTTCTATGTTCTCACTTCAATGATTAACTCTTAATCCTAAGGGCACTAACTCACAACCCTCTAATCTTAGGTTCGGATTCTAATCTTAGTTTCAAACTCTACAAACCTTCACACTCATTTGCTTTCTATAGATACTTTAAATTCTAACTATTCTCACCTTTAATAAAAGATGACTTTGCTCCTAAGTCCGAAGGAGCGATCACGCAAGGATCAAAAACACCTACAATCGAATTATATCACACAATCAATAACTTTACCAACTATCAATCAAACATCAGTTAAACATACAAAGCGACGAAAAACCCAACAAGTTCCCACTTGGGGCCCACGGCCCTATCATCAAAAATAGGCTTTGGGTTTGATTTTCCGGCTTTTAGACAATTCAAAAGTGTTTCGAGTTGGTTTTAAGCAAATTCGATATTCCCGATTTCAATGGGTATCGATAATTAGGGTTTTTGAACATTAATCCCTTTCCCGAATCGAACTTAAATAAACATTCATTCATTAATTTCTAACCCATTTCCAAACCCAAAAGGGTAAATTTCAAACGGGAAGGGTTTCGACTGAAACTCGGTTTTAGGGTTTAGGAAAATCAAATAATAGTTAGCCAATAGTTTTTCCATCAACATTCAACAACAAAATTGGAAAGGGATGGAGGTTTTGGCCAAGAACTCAAAGCTTGAAACAATTTCCATGGAAATACTATGAGAATTCGAAATCTAGGGCTTACCTTAGAGAGTTGGAAACGTTCCAAGAGTGGAATGGGTAGAAAGGTCCTGGCGAGAGCTTTCCAACGCATCCGAAATCACGCAAAACGGCCAAGAAATGAAGCCGGGGCGACCGTTTCTTCCTCTTCTCTTTTCCTCCTCTATTTGCTCGGGTTTGGAGAAGAAATGGATGAAGATTTGGTCAATTTGAGTCAATGGTCATTTAAAGAAGATGAGCAAATAGTAATTAGATATTTAGGAAGTTGGAAATTACGATTTTGCCCTTTTATGACTTTTAACTTATAAAACGAATCCCGAACATCTCAAACTATACCAATGGTGATTAATAATTATTAATTGGTCCGTTAATAATTATTAATACCATTAAAACGTATTTAAATAAATAAAGCCATTAAAATGACTTAAAATGAAATAAACTAATAAATTCTAATTTAATGATAAATAAATGAACTTTAATTACTTAAATTAAAATAAAATAAATAAAAGTTTTTTTTTTATTTTTTTTTATCACAAAATAACGGGACGTTACAGTCAACCTTCCTAAAAAGGGCTTTTCGTCCCCGAAAAGTAAACTTACTAAGTGAAAAGCTGAGGATACTTTGCCAGCATATCATCCTCACGCTCCCACGTAGCTTCTTCCGACACTTGGTTCCTCCAAAGGACCTTAACCAAGCGAATCGTTTTGTTTCTCAACATCTTTTGCTCGAATGCTAAAATCTCAACTGGTGTCTCCTCATAAGACATACTAGCATCCAAAACTATCGGCTCGTGATCGATCACATGAGAAGGATCTGCCATGTACTTTCGAAGCATCGATACATGGAATACATTACAAACGGCCGATAATGAAAGTGGAGAAGCTAAACAATAAGCTACCATTTCTACTTGATTGAGTATCTCAATAGGCCAATAATTCTAGGGTTCAACTGACCCTTATTCCCATCCTCCATAACACCCTTCATCGGTGTCACTTGAAGTATACGAGATCCACTACTACAACTTGAACGAACTACGTCGTTTTCTGTTGTCAACTTTGGCTAACCCTTAACCTTTCTTTAAACAAATGATAGACTCGCTAGTCATTTGTTACAACTTGAGTACCAAAAGTCTCTTTTCACCAATCTCATCCCAATGAGTGAAAGAACAACACTTTCAACCATAAAGTGTCTAGACACTGCCAAAACTTCGAGACAAAGCGAGTATCTCAATCTGATAAAATCTTCATCGGCACACCACAATCTATCAATCTTTCTTAGGTACAATTGTACCTTAGTCTTAACTGGATAAATGATCCTTCCAAGAGTAAAGTGTGCGGTCTTCAACAAACGGTCTACAATCATCCAAATGGTATCATAACCCTTTGATGTCCTCGGCAAACCTTGATAAAATCCATGGAAATCTTTTCCCATTTCCATTTAAGTACTCTCAAAGGTTAAGATAACCCGGTGGATCTTTAGGGCCTTGACTTGCTAACAAACCAAGCACTTATTCACATACTTTACAATCTCATGTTTCATCCCAGGCCATCAATAATATTGTCCCAATTCTCGTACCTCTTTGTATTGCCTGGATGATCATAAAAGATAGAACTATGAGCTTCATCCAACAGTTCTTTTCAAAAGTCGATCTTGAAGACACACATAGCCTCTTACGATACATCAGAGTACTATCTGTAGAGAAGGTAAAATGGCCAAGAAAATCGACTCGGCCTCTCTAAAACCTGCCGCAAAAGAGTCTCTCCTCTTTATTCATCAATCATCCTCTACCTCAAGGTAGGTCCCACTGATCAAACTAGCCGGACTCACGGTGACCTCGGCGATCAAAAGCGCTATTCCAGCTCGTTTCATATCCACCTCGGTCTCAAGGGTATTGTGACAAAGTCGATGAATGAGAAGACTTTCTCTTGGCGCGTCGGCCCCACTACATTGGCTCTCTCAGGATGATACTGAATGTCACAGTCATAATCCTTAACGAGCGTTAACCGTCTCCGCTGTCTCATATTCAATTCCTTCTAAGTGAAGAAATACTTGAGACTCTTATGGTCAGTGAAAATCAAGATCTTCTCACCATACAAATAATGCCTCATTATTTTCAATGCATGCACAACAACTGCCAACCCTAAATCATGAGCCAGATACTTCTTCTCATGCTCTTTCAACTGACGGGAAGCATAAGCTATCACTTTCCCGTGTTGCATCAACACACATCCCAAACCTCTCTGGGAAACATTTGTATACACAGTCAGACCACTGGTGCTATTAGGAACACTAGAACAGGTGCTGTTTCAAGCCTTCTCTTGAGCTCCTCAAAGCTCTTTTCACAATCCTCAAACTATACAAAATCAACTCCCTTCCGAGTCAAACGTGTCAAAGCAGAAGCAATTTTGGAGAAATCTTGCACAAACCGTTTATAATAACCTGCAAGTCACAGAAAACTTCGAATATCAGCCACAATCATCGGTCTAGGCCAGTTACTAACTGCCTCAATCTTAGAGGGATCAACTGATACTCCTTTACTCGATACTACATGGCCTAAAAATGCCATTTCCCTCAGCCAAAACTCACACTTTGAGAACTTGGCATACAATTTCTGATCTCGTAGTACCGTCAAAACTTTCCATAAGTGCATAGCATGCAACTCCTCTGTCTTGGAATAAACCAAGATATCATCAATAAAAACAATCACAAAAGAGTCAATGAACCTCCTGAACACCATGTGCATAAGGTCCATAAAAGCTGCAGGCGCGTTGGTCAAGCCAAAGGACATAACTACAAACTCATAATGTCCATAACGCGTCCTGAATGCAGTCTTGGGAATATCCTCATCTCGAATCCTCAACTGATGATAGCCAGATCTCAAATCTATCTTCGAAAAGATAGTGGCTCCTCTCAATTGATCAAACAATTCCTCTATCCTTGGCAAAGGTTCCTTGTTTTTCACCGTAACACGGCTCAACTCTTTATAATCGATACACAATTGCATAGAGCCATCTTTCTTTTTCACAAACAACACCGGGGCTCCCCAACTGATCATATAGATCATCAATCCAATGCAATTGATATTTGTTTTACATTGTAACTTGATTCAACCCTCGATAATCAATACACAGTTTCACTGAACTGTCTTTCTTTTCACAAACAACGAGATGCTCCTTATGAGGACGCACTAGGGTGAATAAACCCTGAGTTTAAGAGTTCTTATAACTCACTCTTAAGTTCTTTTAACTCAGCTAGTCTTGATGCGAGTATCGACAACACTAGCTAAATCAACTCAAGCTATATCTCTTAGAAGCATTCTAGCTTCTAACATACATCAAAGTGGGTGCTACTCAGCTACTAAACCCACGAATACATAAACTAGTCCCACATGGACTCATAAGCCAACAACTTTCTCAGTACAATCGATAATGGTATGATTGGATAATAGCCAATCCATAATCAATATCACATCAAAATTAGACATATGCATAACAATCACAGTAAAATGTGAACATCCACTCATAATGCACATGCCATAAGTGCCATACGCACTATCATCATAATAAGCTTCCCCACAGGGGTAAAATCACATATCTCGAAACTCAACAGTCTCGGCTCAAAAGCTACCAACTCATTATAATACGATAAAAAAAAATAAATGAGTGGCTAGCTCGATAATCAAACAAAATAAAAGCCAAACGGCCTGAAAATAACAAATATAAATCACTACCATACTGGTAGCTTTTCCTGAAAATCCTGACCTTATTACTACGTTGTGATGGTTGTATCTTATACGCCCTATAAAAGTGGCGTGAATCCAAGTTTGATCACAACATAGCATCTTGATTGAAGTGTGCATCTCCCTGATAGAAACTGGCACAACTATTGTAATAAGGATGATCCAATTCTTGTTGAGCTCCACCTCGAACCAGTTGTTGTTGCCGCTGTTGTTGATGTTGATGTTGATATTGTTGTTGTTGTTGTTGATATTGCTGCTGCTGTTGTTGCTGCTGCGGTATCCCTTGACTGGTGTCGTCATCCTTTACTTTCTTCTTCTGAGAGGTAATCTATCCCGTAGTAGTTAATTTTCTTTCCTTTCATACGATGTAAAATCCAAGATAAGGACGACTCATAAGCCTCCTTAATCAATTCTTGAATGAGCTCGACCTCAGAGATCATTTGCTTTCTTGCAAAGCAAAACTGGTGTCTATAAACACCCTTAGCCAATAACATCCTAACCTTTCAACATAGGTTTCACTTTAGAGTCTATCTCGGAAAGACTCAGTAGGTCCAAACTACGACCTACAAGTTATTAAATTCTCCGTTCAATTAGATGGTCAAACACAATGAGAATTGATGTTAACCAACCTATTATATTACCTTAAAAGTCACCACCATCACGGTCCATCAACTTCCTTCTATATTCCAATCAAGTATCAACACTTAACCTTAGTGTTAATCAATCTTGACAATTTCTGGAATATGGATCTTCATTACTCGACCTGGAGTATTTCCAATTCAGATTGATACACCATAGTGTAATAGTGACCAAACTAGGCCATTCACCAATTAACATTGTCGTTAATGGTCCTCATTGAAACTCATCACGTAGAGTTCTTACTTCCTCTTTTGAGTGGCAACTTACTTTCCTTTTAACACAATGTTACCACAAGGATTTACCACTTATCATAATCCAACTTTCTCAACTCAAACCAGGAACTTGTTCATTGAGTTGAATCTAAGTTACTGGACTCAAGCCAAACCAATTTATTTCAAACAATTTCTCACCTCAAATAGGTGTTTTATCTCTTAATATTGGGCTCCGGACAAACATGTACCCTTTTTACACGTAAATGTCCACACACATCTACTAAGACCACTACTTAGGAATTGTGTGACAATAACACTTTGATTAGCTTTAAGGATCAAACGATTGATCTCTTGGAGTATCTCATCTCCTTTCCATTGACATTATGTCAATACTCTTAACGAGGTGTATAACCTCCAAAACTGCACGGAGTCATCACCTTCTCGATACCCTTACCCAAATCTCAAAATGGGTCAGATAAACATAACCACATAGTGGTTGTACAAGAATGTGAAATATCACAAACATCATTAACTTCTAACAATATTCTCATAATCCTTCCAATATCAAAGTAATAAAGTATGAGAATAGAAGTTATAGGCATACCTGGTGCTGCTGATCTCAGATGATGACTTGAGAATGGACTTAAAACAAAACATGAAAACAAACATGTATCGCATGTAGTCTACAGAACCCTAAGGCTCTAATACCAACTGTGACGACCCGTCACTTTTAAATAAATTAAATCAGAGAAAACAGCGGAAGTCTTTTATTTTAAGAAAAATTGGCGTGGTTATGTTGAAAAGTGGCTAGCCAAAAGCCTATTACATTTTAAATTCACAATTTTTAATACACAAGGAACTTAAAGTTCCTATCCAGGAGTTCAAAGTTTATAATCATAAAAGTAAAGACATAAAGCTCTTATGAGCTATATACAAATAAACAAATCCAACAAAATGTATAAAATTCACAAAAACAAAGTCCATGGACATTACATAAACCTAGTCCATCTCAAAGTCGTCATCCTCTCGATCAAGCGCGCACCAGCTCCTTTTCCACGATCCCAAACATTTCCTGAAATGTTTGTAATATCATGAACTAACAACTTAAGCCCAGTGAGAATAATAAGAATAAAAAGTAAAGATAGACCTCAAACTCGCATTTCGATTTGTGTCCAATTAATCTGACACAACTCACTCCTAAAGTCCTCCAAACTCTAGGTAATTTCATTCTAAACTTTCTAAAGGATGATATTGCTAACACTAGTAGTCAATCCTCATCCATCAACATTATTATGACATAAGTAATAAAAGTAAATAAACTTTGCATCATATTAAACATCTCAATTTTCTCTTTCATCGATCATATGTATGAATGCATGAGAGCATCCCGTAGGACTTCGCATTTGCCCTTTTGTGCATGAATGAAGGTAATGCGGACATCCCGTAGGCTCCCATTTAACCTTATGCATGAGGAAGTAATGCGTACATCCCATAGGCTACCATTTAACTCCCTATGCATGAAGAAGTAATGCGTACATCCCGTAGGCTACCATTTAACTTCTTTTCTTTCACATTCTTTCTTTTCTCTGAAGGTGATGTGAACTCCACGTAGGGTTCATCAATCTTCCTTCTTTTCTCATTCACTTTCTTTTCTTTTCACTTTCATTTCTTTTTCACTTTCATTTCTTTTTCACTTTCGTTTTTTTTTCACTTTCATTCTTTTTCATGAATGTTGCGAGAATGGTATGATGCAATATGATATGCATATGCTTGCATATCCTTGTAAAAGTAAATAAGTAAAGTGCGGAATTAAAGTAGTCTATACACAAATAAAGAAAAGGCATAAAGTAAAAGTATAAAGTAAAAGACAAAAAGTAAATGACATAAAGTAGAAGTAGGCAAGCATCTCGGATGAACGATATATCGATCGAACTCCGGTGTCAATAAGAGTAGAATGATAAAATAAACGATTAACCTAAACCTTCAAGGATTCTAAACTTCCAATAATCCGAGGTTCTATTAACCGTTCTAAAAACAAGCTGGATCTTTTAACTTCCAATTATCCAACCTAAGCTTCGAATCGAATCTAACTTAGAATCTTCTAAGATTCAATACTTTCCTTGAGAACTTCTATGTTCTCACTTCAATGATTAACTCTTAATCCTAAGGGCACTAACTCACAACCCTCTAATCTTAGGTTCGGATTCTAATCTTAGTTTCAAACTCTACAAACCTTCACACTCATTTGCTATCTATAGATACTTTAAATTCTAACTATTCTCACCTTTAATAAAAGATGACTTTGCTCCTAAGTCCGAAGGAGCGATCACGCAAGCGGATCAAAAACACCTACAATCGAATTATATCACACAATCAATAACTTTACCAACTATCAATCAAACATCAGTTAAACATACAAAGCGACGAAAAACCCAACAAGTTCCCACTTGGGGCCCACGGCCCTATCATCAAAAATAGGCTTTGGGTTTGATTTTCCGGCTTTTAGACAATTCAAAAGTGTTTCGAGTTGGTTTTAAGCAAATTCGATATTCCCGATTTCAATGGGTATCGATAATTAGGGTTTTTGAACATTAATCCCTTTCCTGAATCGAATTTAAATAAACATTCATTCATTAATTTCTAACCCATTTTCAAACCCAAAAGGGTAAATTTCAAACGGGAAGGGTTTCGACTGAAACTCGGTTTTAGGGTTTAGGAAAATCAAATAATAGTTAGCCAATAGTTTTTCCATCAACATTCAACAACAAAATTGGAAAGGGATGGAGGTTTTGGCCAAGAACTCAAAGCTTGAAACAATTTCCATGGAAATACTATGAGAATTCGAAATCTAGGGCTTACCTTAGATAGTTGGAAACGTTCCAAGAGTGGAATGGGTAGAAAGGTCTCGGCGAGAGCTTTCCAACGCATCCGAAATCACGCAAAACGGCCAAGAAACGAAGCCGGGGCGACCGTTTCTTCCTCTTCTCTTTTCCTCCTCTATTTGCTCGGGTTTGGAGAAGAAATGGATGAAGATTTGGTCAATTTGAGTCAATGGTCATTTAAAGAAGATGAGCAAATAGTAATTAGATATTTAGGAAGTTGGAAATTACGATTTTGCCCTTTTATGACTTTTAACTTATAAAACGAATCCCGAACATCTCAAACTATACCAATGGTGATTAATAATTATTAATTGGCCCGTTAATAATTATTAATACCATTAAAACGTATTTAAATAAATAAAGCCATTAAAATAAAATAAACTAATAAATTCTAATTTAATGATAAATAAATGAACTTTAATTACTTAAATTAAAATAAAATAAATAAAAGTTTTTTTTTTTTATCACAAAATAACGGGACGTTACATAGCCCCAAATTACCCAACGAAGTCAAATTTTTCGCACTCGGTGTACTATTCAGGCGAAAGTATGTGATGTCATTATTGACAATGAGAGTATAGAAAACATCGTGTCTAAGAGTTTGATCCGTAGCCTTAAATTACGAACTGAGAAACACCATAATCCCTACTATCTCGGGTGGATTAAGAAAGGCGGAGAACACCGCGTGAGTGAGGTATGCGTCATTGCCCTTTTTACTGGGAAATTCTATAAAGACACTATGAAATGTGACGTTGTGGATATGGATGTTTGTCACATTTTGTTGGGACGACCATGGCAATATGACAGATCTGTTCAATACAATGGAAGGGATAACAGCTACAAATTCTAATGGGGATCCAAGACCATTGTCCTGCTGCCTACACATGAACCCCTCTTTTCCCTTAAAAACGCACCGGTCACAAAGCCTTTATTAGATTCAATTCCTGGTTGCCCCACATCTTACCAATTAAACACCATAAACACACCAGTCCTTTTTCTATTTTCCTCCCCAAACACTGATCTCACACCCCTACATTTTGAAGTAAACACTCTCCTTGCTTAATTCCAGGATATTGCTCCAACTGATTTACCTTCAAGCCTTCCTCCTATGCGCGATACACAACACTGTATTTAGGGGTGTAAATGGGGCGGGGGCGGGGTCCCCCGTTTATCCCCCGCCCTGTTCAAGGGGAAAAAGCTCCCCCCACCCCTACCCCATGTAGGTATTTCCCCCGCCCCGTTTATGGGGGCGGGGGCGGGTAATAGAGTTTTTTTTTATTTTTTAATTTTTAATTTTAATTTAATAATATCTCTCTCAAACTTAAATAAAATTATGCCTCATAAAATTTAAATTTATGGATTTTATTGTGTAATATTATATAGTTTCCAATTTATTATACCACTACATAAACATATGAATAGTTTAATTATAATTTTAATCTATTTAATGCATGACTATGACATTGTTCTATTTTCAAACCTAAATCTTATATAGTAGGCATATTTTCATTCTATTCTATAAAATATAAATAATGCAATTAACATCATTCCATTCCCAATATTATCAAATTAATTCAAATTCAAATTTGGAATTTAAAAGTCACAAACAATAAACATATCAATCCAAATAAACACACAAACATATTCGTAAAGTAAAAAAGAAAAAAAATCAAAATCAAAAGGAAATGGAAAGAAATTTTTTTTAAAAAAATCTTAAATGGGGTAGGGCGGGGCCCCGCAGAGCCATTACTCACGGCCCCGCCCCCGCCCCGTTTAGTATTCGGGGGAAAAAAATTTCTCTCGCCCCTGCCCCATTTACCAAGCGGGTTTGGCGGGGTCGAGGAGGGGAAGCGGGGCGGGGGATTTTTCTTTCACCCCTAACTGTATTGACCTCCTCCCTGGTGCTAGCCTTCCTAATCTTCCTCATTATCGTATGAGCCCAAAAGAACATGAAATTCTTCAAAAGAAGGTAAATGATCTCTTGGAGAAACAGCTTATTCAGGCTAGTTTAAGCCCTTGTGCTGTCCCTGCTCTCCTTGTGCCTAAAAAGGATGGATCATGGCGTATATGTATGGATATTTGTTCAATTAACAAAATCACAGTTAAGTACAAATTTCCAATTCCCTGTTTTGAAGACTTACTCGATCAGTTGGGGGGGGCAAAAGTTTTTTTTCGCTTAGATTTGCGAAGTGGATATCACTAAATTCGCTTTCGTCTGGGAGATGAGTGGAAAACAGCTTTCAAGACTAAGGAAAGCTTATTTGAATGGAAGGTTATGCCCTTTGGCCTTAGCAACGCTTCCAGTATGTTTATGCGTCTGATGCATCATGTTATGAAACCTTTGATGGGGAATTATGTCATTGTGTACTTTGATGACATTCTGGTACATAGCAAGATGTGGGGCGACCACATGATCCATCTTCGTGAATTCTTTACAACTCTTCGAGCTCACAAACTGTATTTGAATAGTGGAAAGTGTGCTTTTTGCACGAATCGTTTAACCTTTTTGGGTTTCATCAATGACAAAAATGAAATTGAAGTAGATCCTGCAAAAGTGGAAGCCATTAACGACTGGCCAACACCCACAAACTCCACCGAATTACGTAGTTTTCACGGACTCACCCAATTTTACAAACGTTTTATCAGGAACTTTCGTAGTATTGCAGCTCCATTGACAAATTGCGTGAAGAAAGGTCCTTTTATTTGGGGTCCATAACAGGATGCTGGTTTCCTTCTTATCAAGGACAAACTCACCTCTACACCCTTGCTCAAGTTGCCAGATTTTGAAAAGTCTTCGAGGTTGAAACAGACGCTTCAATGACTGGTATAGGGGCCAGCCCATTGAGTTATTTAGTGAGAAATTAAGTGAAGTTAAACAACGGTGGACCACGTATGAAAAAGAGTTATTTGCAATCATTTGGACGCTTCAACACTGGGAATGCTATCTTATTCAAAAAGAGTTTGTCATTCATTACGATCACCATTCCCTCAAGTGTGTCAACTCCCAAAAAAGCTTAAAACGGATGTATGGGCGCTGGCTAATGTTTCTGCAAAAGTTTCAATTTATCTTCAAGCATAAACCAGGCAAACAGAATGTTGTTGCGGATACATTAAGTCGAAAAGCTTGCTTGTTAATTACACCTCAAATAGAGGTCGTGGGTTTGGATTGCTTGAAAGATATTTACAGAACTGATCCAGATTTCATGGAAATTTGGGATAATTGCCTCAATAATGTGCGATCCGATGATTTTCACATCCACCTGGGATGTCTTTTTAAAGGAAACTCCCTTTGCATTCCAAATACATCCTTGCGGGCTCAATTGATTTATGAAGTTCATGGTGATGGACTAGCTGCCCATACTGGAAGAGAGAAAACCATTCTTTTACTGATAGACCACTTTTTCTGGCCCCAGCTTCGTCGTAATGTTGTGAAATATGTCAAACATTGTGTAATTTGTCAGACATCAAAAGGCACAGCTCAAAACACTGGTCTTTACACCCCTTTACCAATTCCAGAAAATATTTGGGAAGACCTTTCTATGGACTTTGTACTGGGATTGCCCAAAACTCAACGAGGGGTTGACTCCGTGTTTGTTGTTGTTGATCATTTCTAAAAAATGGCATATTTTCTTCCATGCAAGAAAACCTTTGATGCAAGTGGTATGGCCAAATTGTTCTTCAAGGAAATTGTTCGCCTCCATGGTAATCCAAAATCAATCGTATCAGACAGAGACGTTAAATTTATGAGCCACTTCTGGAGAGTTTTGTCGGGGCGTTTCAACACTACACTCAAATTTAGCAGTGCATACCATCCACAAACTAATGGTCAAACAGAAGTTGTTAACCAGAATTTAGGCAACATGATTAGAAGCATTACTGGTGACAAACCTCTGCAATGGGATATCACTCTTGCTCAGGCTGAATTTGCATTCAATTCGATGATTAACAGATCCACCGGGAAATGCCATTTTCCTATCGTCTACACTAAACTTCCTAATCAATCTGTTGATCTGTTTACATTTCTAAACCAGTGAGCAGAAAACCTGAGACAATGGCAGAGACAATTACGGACTTGAATGCCAAAATCAAAACAAAATTGGAGAACTCAAATGCTGATTACAAAAGGAAAGTTGATGCCCATCGCCGGACGAAGCAATTTGAGATAGGTGACCTTGTTATGGCCCATTTGCGGCGTGAACGTTTTTCCACTGGTACGTATTCAAAACTCAAGGCACGCAAGATTGGCCATTTTCAAATTCTGAGCAAAGCTAAGTCTAATGCTTACATCCTCGACCTTCCCTCGAAGCTCTACATCTCTGCAACTTTCAATGTGTCTGACCTCCATGACTATCATCCCTCTGATGACGCCGCTGTTATCTTAGAAGAACTTGGGGACGAGTTCTAATTGGATGAGGAAGAATCTGATGTGGGCTTTATTATCTAGTTTTCTTTCTTTGTTTGCTAAACTATATTTCTGGGCCTATATGTTTTGGGCTTTTCTTTTATTCTCTTGAACTTGTAGGGTTGTTGTCCTTAAATTAGTTGCCCTATATATTCATTGTTTAGGGCATTTTTCAAGACACTTTTTGAATATGAAATTACATGAAATTGAGAACCATTGTCGGCTACTCTTGGGTTTTCATCCAAACCTACTATTTGCTTCTCTTTTTGCTTGTTGAGCACGCCAGAACCTCTTTCAGGAAGTTAGTGCCGTTTCGGCAACCTGGCTTCCAAATTTATGTTTCTTGTTTCTCTTTCTCGATTTGTAAGAAATATAGTTGTTAACTCTTATTGTTTTTTGTTTCTCCTTATTTAAAAAACTCTTCCTAAAATTGTGTATAAATTTTAGAACCAATAAGTTCTAGTTTCCAAAATTTTCAACACATTAATGAATTAGTACATTGTCACCTTTTGACTTATAAAATATATTTTAATTATCCAAAAATTATATTTATATAATATTTTTATATATTTCATTTACAGTTGTATATTTTAAACATATTTTTATTTTATTTTAAATGAGAAACAGAAACAATAAATAGTAACCAAACACATATGTTTTTTTTCTTCTAGAAATAAAAAAATATGAAACGGTTACCCAAATACAAAAGTAAAAAACAAGAAAAGTTAACAAATGGGCGTGAGTGGCAGTGTTTTAATGGGCATAAGTTAAATTGAAGTCATAGTACAGTGTTGGAAATCCAATGGGATCTGTTTTTGGGCTTTTGTTATTCTTTGAGAATAAAAAATCCTTTGAAGTCATAAACATTTAATCTCACTTTCATTCTGTTAGTTAGTTAGTTAATTTTTTTTGGTTACTTAATTACTCATGATTCCCTTTAAATTTAAAAAGATTACAATTTTTAAAAGGGAAATTACTAAAAAATACACCAACCCAATGATAGGATATTTTCTTTTAATTCATCACTATCAATTTAAGTTCCTTGTTAATAGTGGTTATTGTATTTACATGGACCTTGCAGGCAATACAAGCAAGGGAAAGAATACTTGAGGGAAATAACTGAGATCACATAGTGATACATTCATACAAAACTTCGATCCCGATCGCACGCAGGGGGAGATGTAGATATTCAAATAAAAATTCATTCCACAAAATAATTTGATAGAATATGCATAACCATCCTAATGATAAAATGTTGAAATATAAAAAGTAATCATTATCGCAAGGCGTAGAGAGGGAGGTTATAAGCCTCTATGCTATAAAATGGATTTTCAACAGAATGAAAAACACATATAGGGTTGAATGGTAACCATATAATACACCTGGATCAAAATGCATACATTGTCTCATATATATTTTTTTAAGATGGTGAGAAAAAATATATTTTTGGTCTTGAGGGAAACTATAAATAGAGATACCAATCTTATATATTCTTTTAATGTGTGATCACGTGAGTAGAGTTATGTAGCTTAGGACATGAAAAACAGTTTATTAAAATAAAATTTAACTTTGACTACCTTGAACATTCAAATGAGAAAGAGAAATGGTAGATTTTAGTTATTCCATCTTAATTTTATATCACTTAAGAATTAGTTACAAACTAAAATTGTTTTTGATAAAAAAAAAAAAAAAAAGACTTCAATCCATAAAATAAACAATTCAAGTAAAGTTAAACTTGGACTTTCAGTAAAGTCCTGACTCTTTATTTAAAATAAAACAGGAAAATGTACCACTACAAGAAAAACTAGAAATAACGACCTAATTTCAACGATGCATGGGACTCTATTTAGCGACAAAATGTATCGCAAATGGTAAGTTTGACTTTTAGCGACGAACTTCATCTCTATTTAGCGTCTTAAGGAAAGTCCATCGTTAATGTTTTGTTTCAAGATATGGCGCGAAGCTTCCCGCCATAATAGCGACTCATTTTGTCCCTATATTAGAGACGAAATGTGTCTCTAATTTTACATGATTTTTTATTTTAATTTTAGAGACACATTTTGTCGCTAATTAGCGTCTTAAGGATGGTTCATCGTTAATGTTTTGTCTCAAGATATGGCGCGAAGGTTCATGCCAAAATAGCGACTCATTTTGTCCCTATATTAGCGACGAAATATATCTTTATTTTACATGATTTTTTATTTTAATTTTATAGACACATTTCATCGCTAATTAGCGTCTTAAGGAAATTCCATCGTTATATTATATTTATAAATATAAGAAATATTTATAATTATTCTTTCATTAGAAACACATTTCGTCGCTAAATTCTAAATATTTTCTGGCGTGAGTAATGAGACATCCTTCCGATGTGGATGCGTGGAAACATTTAAATTGTTGTCATCCTAAATGTGCGACAAATTAAAAACGTTAGATTGGGTTTATGTAACGACGAGTTTACCTTTCGGGCTTCGGAAGCTCAATATTCATTATGGCCAGTTATGTTGATGCCATATAACTTGCCTCCATTGATGTGCATGAAAGATCCTGTGATTTTCTTAACTGTTTTTGTTATCGTTTCATCTAAATTACTTGGTTTAACTGTTTTCTTTTTATGTCAGGTATTTGTGTAGGCTAAAAAGAATGGTAGGAAACAAGGCTAGAGTGAAAGGATTTTTATGCAATGCATACCAAATACATGAGACGACCACGTTTTGTTCATATTACTTTGAACAACGAATTGAAGAACAATACAGAACAATGAAGCGAAATTTTGTTCAAGATTCACTTCCTCTTGCAGTCGATCCACACTACAAAAAAACTGTCAAAATGCGACCAGAAATTTGTGACAAAAAAAAAGTGGTAGTTTTCTGGTGACCACCTGGTCACTTTCTTTGAAGGTTGACTCTAAGTGACCATCTGGTCACTTTTTTTGAAACCAGATTGCGACCAAAAGTAGAAGTAGTCATAAAAATGGCATGAAATTATGGCGCAAAAGAAGCGACCACTTGGTCACCTAACAAAACGACCATCTGGTCGCATTTTTGTGACTAAAATATGCCTTGGTAGCAAAAAATGGCGCGTAATTTTGGAGGGAAAAAAGCTACCAAGTGGTCACAATTAAAAGTGACCACCTGGTCGCAATTTTTGTGACCTTTATTGAGCAGTGGTAGCTTAAAATTGGAGGGAAAAAAGCTACCAAGTGGTCACAATTAAAAGTGACCACCTGGTCGCAATTTTTGTGACCTTTATTGAGCAGTGGTAGCTTAAAATTGGAGGGAAAAAAGCGGTCGCAATTTTTGTGACCTTTATTGAGTAGTGGTAGCTTAAAATTTTGGCGGGAATTAAGCTACCATATGGTCACATTAGAAAGTGACCGGATGGTCGCAAATTCTGTGATTTTATATGACCAATAATTTATAAATAACTAGTTTTTTAACACGTGCGATGCACGTGGAATTTTTAGTCTTATTTTACAATTCAATTTTATATTTTAAGAGTTTTATGTGTATTAGTTAAATGTTTGTTAATCAATTTTTAAATTATATTTATTTTATGAACAAATAAAATCTTTAATGATTGTTGATTTTTCCCCACTGTATTTATGGGGTAAAATAGATAAAGTAAAAGGAAAATTACATTATAAACTTACGAAAGAAAAAATAAAAATAAGAATAGATGATTGAAAAAATTACCAATAATTCCAAAATTTCAAGATGTGGTTAATTTTATTGATTACATTTCTTAACAATAATAATAATGTCAATTAAATAAAAATTATTCAGTTTCAATTAATATAAAACTCTTCAAGATCAAGAAGCTATCTAAACGCCTTTAGATTTTTCTAAAATTTGTGTAGAGTAAATAATAATATTTAACCTCGTCTTGAAATATCTGAATTTCATACAAAGAGAGAACAATAATATTGTACAGAGAAGAATTATATTTTCCTTAAACCTCTAGTTGAATCTAGTCCTTTTGACTCTTTTCTGTTCAAGTAAAGCATTTACAATTATGAATAAAGCAATAGACCAAACTTAAAATCATAAGATGATGAAATACGATGAAAATGAAATTAACTTTTTTTTTTATTATAAGAAAGATTCCTCTTGATTTCAACTTTGACATGTTTATATCGAATTCTGCAGTGGAATTGCTTCGAATGAATATGTGGATGCAAATTATATATAAATATGTACATCTTCAATAGTCTATTTGGTTCCCATCTAGCACTTTCTATCTTGAAAAACAAGAATAAAATTATCTATATCTATTAAAAAAAAAATCTTAAATAGAATCAAATAGTTCCAAATCAAGAATTACAAAAATTTATCTCGAAAATCATGAAGAAAAATATCAATAAATATAACAACATGGAAACAAGAGTTCCCGTCATATGTAAATATCAGAAAGTAACCCAATATAAAAAAAAGTATATAAATATTAATATTTGCGACCAGGTGGTCGCAATTTCACAAAAAAGGTGACCACATGGTAGTAATTTAGAAGGGAAAGGCGACCAAATGGTCGCATTTTAGGGTTTAGGGTTTAGGGTAGTAATTTTGGAGAGAAAGGCGACCAAATGGTCGCATTTTTGGAAAAGTATTAAAAATACAAGTGAAATTGAGACCATATGGTCGCAAATCTGGGCGGTAAGTTTAAATTTTCATGAAATTTATGGCGGTGAATTTAAACAATGCGACCATCTGGTCGCAATATTTGGCGGTGAATTTCATTATTGCGACCAGATGGTCGCAATTTTTGATGGGACTCGTGATATGACAGCTGTTCTTGATAATGGTAACTGGGCGACCAAATGGTCGCTTTTACAATAAATGCTACCATTTGATCGCAAATATCTCAGAAAATGCGACCATGTGGTCGCATTTTCCCCAGCACGCGCGACCTTTCGTTTCTTGTCATAATTACATATTTGCGACCAGTTGGTCGCAAATTATGATTTAAATTCCCATCACTTTCCTTTCCCCCGTTTCTTCTTTTCTGCCTTTCTCTTTTTCTTCCTCTCTTTTTGTTCTTTTCTCTCTTTCCCCTCTCCCGTTCCCCATTATTTCTTCCCGTTCCCGTTCCCATTCTTACTCTAAACCTAAAACCCTCAACCCCCAATCCCGGTTTCGATTACGAGGTTAGTTTTCGTATCAAATTGAAGTTTAGTTTAAGAATTTAGTTTACTTAGTTTTAGTTTTTAGTTTTTAATTAAGTAGTTTAGTTTAGTTTTGTTAATTTAATTAGTTTTAGTTTAATGAATCTAAATTTGTGTAATCAATTACTTAGTTTACTTTTGTTTAATTCATAGCATTTTAGTTTACATTAACTAATTAATTAGTTTACTATAATTTTGTTACTTTAAGTAATTTTAGTTTAATTAATCTAATAGTTTAATTAATCTAACTTAGTTTACTTTAATTCAATTTAAGTAGTAATTAATTTAATTACTTAATCTAATTTAGTTTAATTACTTATTTAGTTTATTTAAGATAGTTTACTTTAATTTAATAAAATTAAACTAAATTAATTTATAATTACACTAGTTTAACTTTTAATTTTAGTTTAATTAATGTAATTTAGATTGCTTTAATTAAATCAATTAATTTAAAGTAGGGTAATTAATTCAAATAGTTTAACTTCAATTATACTTAAGTAGTTTAAATTAATGAATTACACTAATTTAATTAATTAATTTTAGTTTAATTATTAAATAAAAATTGTTTAATTACTTAATTTTAGTTAAATTTGATTAAAGTAAAGTACAATTAGATTAATTAATTAGAATAATTTTGTTTAAGTATTCTAATCAATTAATTTGAAATAAAGTAAATTAAAATTAGATTAATTGAACTAAAATTAATTCAATTAAACTTAAGATTGATTAATTAAAACTAAAATAAACTAATCAATTAATTTGAAATAAAGTAAATTAAAATTAGATTAATTGAACTAAAATTAATTCAATTAAACTTAAGATTGATTAATTAAAACTAAAATAAACTAATCAATTAATTTGAATTAAAGTAAATTAAAATTAGATTAATTGAACTAAAATTAATTCAATTAAACTTAAGATTCATTAATTAAAACTAAAATAAACTAATCAATTAATTTGAATTAAAGTAAATTAAAATTAGATTAATTGAACTAAAATTAATTCAATTAAACTTAAGATTAATTAATTAAAACTAAAATAAACTAATCAATTAATTTGAATTAAAGTAAATTAAAATTAGATTAATTGAACTAAAATTAATTCAATTAAACTTAAGATTGATTAATTAAAACTAAAATAAACTAATCAATTAATTTGAAATAAAGTAAATTAAAATTAGATTAATTGAACTAAAATTAATTCAATTAAACTTAAGATTGATTAATTAAAACTAAAATAAAGTAATCAATTAATTTGAAATAAAGTAAATTAAAATTAGATTAATTGAACTAAAATTAATTCAATTAAACTTAAGATGGATTAATTAAAACTAAAATAAAGTCATCAATTAATTTGAATTAAAGTAAATTAAAATTAGATTAATTGAACTAAAATTAATTCAATTAAACTTAAGATTAATTAATTAAAACTAAAATAAACTAATCAATTAATTTGAATAAAAGTAAATTAAAATTAGATTAATTAAACTAAAATTATTAAACTTAAGATTAATTAATTAAAACTAAAATAAACTAATCAATTAATTTGAATTAAAGTAAATTAAAATTAGATTAATTGAACTAAAATTAATTCAATTAAACTTAAGATTGATTAATTAAAACTAAAATAAACTAATCAATTAATTTGAAATAAAGTAAATTAAAATTAGATTAATTGAACTAAAATTAATTCAATTAAACTTAAGATTGATTAATTAAAACTAAAATAAACTAATCAATTAATTTGAAATAAAGTAAATTAAAATTAGATTAATAGAACTAAAATTAATTCAATTAAACTTAAGATTAATTAATTAAAACTAAAATAAACTAATCAATTAATTTGAATAAAAGTAAATTAAAATTAGATTAATTGAACTAAAATTAATTCAATTAAACTTAAGATTAATTAGTTAAAACTAAAATAAACTAATCAATTAATTTGAATTAAAGTAAATTAAAATTAGATTAATTGAAACTAAAATTAATTGAATTTTAGTTTAATTCAATTAATTTTTGTAAAGACTCGAATTTTCACAAATCTTTAAATCAGAAGTAAAACAGCGGAAGACTTATTTTTTTACAAAAATTTGGCGTGGATCCGTTTAAAATACGAACTCCCTAAACCTGTTTTTAAGAACACATCTCAGAGAATTTTAATCACATATATTCCTACTCCAGAAATATACTCAATCCAGAGAAAGTAAACTCAAAATATACATACAACCGACTTTAGGCTCTCATGAGCCACAAAATACAAGTTTTAAGACTTTATTTCAAGTTTATATGTATATATAGCATTCCCAAAATGCTCCAAACTTAGATTTACTAATCCAAATGTCCATAAGCATTCACTCGAGATCACGCGAAGACCACCTCCACGACCTCGTCTCTACCACGAGTATTACCTGAAAATAAAGTGGTGTAGCACCATTAGCAAACAATGCTAGTGAGAATAAGATGGATGCAAGCACTTTTATGAACCAAATTCCATATCGGAGAATGTGTCCAAATAAATCTAAGTACTCTTGCACTAACCATTTAATATTCCGAAGTACTTTTCATAAATAGATCAAACCATTCTACTAACTCGTAAATTCGGAAAGTAAATATTCAAGCTCGTAAAATAAAGTAGGTACTAGTGCTTAACAAAGTAAATGACAAAGTAAATAACAAAGTAAATAACAAAGTAAATTTCTCATTTCATCCGTGACCACTTGTCACCAATCATAATCATTCCGTGACATCCGTGCATAACGATAATATGCAAGTCACCGTGACATCCGTGCATAACGATAATATGCAAGTCACCAATCACAAACCATTCCATTTCTTTCAAGTAGTCTAATCTCGTAACTTTCACCACATCGGTTATCAGGACTTTCACCATATCGGTTATCAGGAATTTCACCATATCGGTTATCAGGAATTTCACCATATCGGTTATCAGGAATTTCACCATATCGGTTATCAGGAATTTCACCATATCGGTTATCGGAATTTCACCATATCGATTATCGAGAATTTCACCATATCGCTTATCAGGAATTTCACTATATCGATTATCGGAATTTCACCATATCGGTTATCAGGAATTTCACCACATCGGTTATCGGAATTTCACCATATCGGTTATCAGGAATTTCACCATATCGGTTATCGGAATTTCACCATATTAGTTATCAGGAATTTCACCATATTCGTTATCGGAATTTCACCATATTAGTTATCGGAATTTCACCATATTAGTTATCGGAATTTCACCAATAACATCTTACTTTAAACAACAACCAAACTTAACTAAATTCCTTATGCACTTTCCTTAACTCCCAAATAACAAGCATTCTTGGAAAAGTTCTAAAATCTAATAACCCTCTTAACTTCGATCGAACATAATCGTCAAGTAATTTGAAAGCATAAAAGTAATCACAACCATTTTAAACTCACCTTAGCCAAATTAGTTTTGGTCCAAAACTCCGATTTCCCACAATTCAACAACCGAGCAATCGCACCTACAATTCATCAATTGCACAACATATTACAACTCATATCTAATATGAGAACAAGTTTGCATTTTCGGATGAATAGTGATTTCGGATGAATAGTGATTTCACGTGAATAGTGTTTTTCGAAAATCCGGGTTCAAAATCGTCAAATTCCATGATAACCATTCATGATTTCAACTTCAAAACTCATTTACAATCAAAAACGAACAAAACCATATAAAAAGTCTTGAAAACTTACTTTTTAGGGTTTTGTTTAGAGAACGGGAAACGCCAAAAGGTTAGGTGGGGTAGATAGGCCTCATCCCAAATAATCCAACGCAACCAAAATAAAGCCGATCCATCGAGAAACGAATGAGAAACGAAGAAAAGCAAGAATTTTTCTTCTCATCCATGGATGCCCATGTGTGGAAGAAAAGGAAGGAGAAGGAGAAGAAGATGAAGATGAATTTTGCTTAAGTGTTAAGATAAAGAAGATATTTACAAAAGAAATATCTAGATATTTTAGGGTTTGCGAAATTACGGTTTTGCCCTTTTCGACCTTTTGCTTATAAAATGAAAACCGACGGTCTTAAATAAATTTAAAGGTGTCTAATAATTATTAATTGGCCCGTTAATAATTATTAGAGTCACCGAAACGAATTAAAAAGATAAAAAGGATTTTCGGACGGAAATAACTAATAAAACTGAAACTACTAATTTTAACTAATTTTAAAAGCTTTAAATAAATAAATAAAATAAAATAATAAATTAATAAAATAAAATAAAAATTTTACCTCTAAAAGTAACGGGACGTTACAATTTTAGTTCAATTAATCTAATTTTACTTTACTTTATTTCAAATTAAATGATTAGTTTATTTTAGTTTTAATTAATTAATCTTAAGTTTAATTGAATTAATTTTAGTTCAATTAATCTAATTTTAATTTACTTTTATTCAAATTAATTTGATTAGTTTATTTTAAATTATGTACTTAATTTATGTTAGTTTAATTTACATTATTTCATTAATTAATTAATTAAATAAACTAATCAATATTGTACTTACGTAATTAGTATTAAATTATTTATTTTGGTTGTAGCATTATGACGGGCAGACGACGTCCTCCCCAGTCAGACGAGCCTAACGACGCGGGTGACGAGGGGTCTCCGCAGACGCCTACTGGCGCTGCCCCTGATGCGGACCTGACTATGGAGGAGTTGGACATCCTCTTTAGTTACGAGACGGGACTTGCTGCCATGCTCGATGATGCAGTCCCTGAGACCGACTCTGCGACACCACGACTGTCGCAGGACTCCCTGGCCACTACTCCGAGCTTAGCATCAAGGTCTGCATCAAGGTATGCGTCCAGGTCTGCATCAGGGTCGGATCCAGCTGGCCCCTCGACTTCATGCACGCAGCCGTCTAGGGCCGCAGACTCTACCCTTAGGATTGAAGGGGATACATAAGTAATTTTGTTTACTATTTTTCAACGTGTTTTTTATTCCTTTTAACTAATAGTTTCTAATATATAGCACAATAATTTTTTTTGATTTTGCAGAGTACAGCCGCATACAACCGTTTCAAAACGGTTTCGCGAGGTCCTCCAGAGCATGCCTCTACCCAGCGACCTTCGCTGGACGAAGATTCCGACGACGGAGAAACGTCGGATGTACGACAATTGGAAGGTAAAATCATCATTCATTTTCATAATTAATTAATTTTGAAATTTATAGAAATAAATTTATTACTTTAACAATTTTTTATTTCAATTTTTTCAGGGCAAGTTTCCTATTATCGATCCCGATATCACCGACGGTAGATTGTTCCCCCTATGGGACAGTCACGTCCAGGATCGATTCAAGGACCTCATGTTCCGGGCGCGCAGAAAGCAAGCAGCAAACCGCCCCGTGTGGATGAGCCCGGAGGACCACGCACGGCTTCTCGCGAGCTTGAGCACTCCTGAGGGCAAGGCAGTGTCAAGCAGCAATAAGGCCAATCGCGCGAAGAATCCCACCAAACACTCAGCGGGGGCGCGGACCCACGACGAGCACCATCGTTGATTGGTATGTTTTTTTTCGTCGTTTTCTTACTTACGTACTTTTTTCTCGTTTTCTTTTTTCAATTACTTATTAATTTATTATGTTTTATTCTTCACTCTTTAATTTTTTAGGAAGCGAAGCACGGGCACCCCGTCCCGCCCGATGAGCTGCACCGAGTTCTTCACACGAAGAAGGACGGGACGTTCGTCGACGATAAGGCGAAAGCAGTTCAGGTATTTAATAATTTTTTCAATTATTATTTTTTCTTTAAAATTTTTCCTACCTTAAATATTAACCATTTTATTTTCTGAATTTTAAATGTTTAGGAACGTTTCACGGAGTCCTTGACTCAGCGGTTGCCTACACCAGACTCGCAACCGACTCAGGAGGACCGTATAGAGGCGTTCTTGGAGGCTGCTGCAGGGGTTCAGCCTGATGGGTCGGTTCCTGGGCTCGGCTCGTACAGGCGAAGCCTTTATGCAGATGTGCCCCGGCCTCAGCGGAGCGGAGTGAGCACTAGCTCCGGCCCTTCTCCGGCTGAGCAGTAGCTGCCCGCGGACATGGAGGCTATGCGCGAGGACTTCGTTACTCGAGTCGCTACTATTGAGGCTGACATGCAGGCACGAGTCGACGCCCAGGTCGCATCCGCTTTGGCCGCGTACTTCAGATCTCTAGGCGGCGGCCCTTCATCATCGACGCCTCCTCCCCCACCCCCCGCCCCTCCGCAGTAGTTCTAGGATTCTTTCGACTGTATAAAACGTTTTTTTAATATTTGATATATATATATATTTTATTTTAATTCCAATTTTTTTTTATGAAATTTTAATATTAATTAAATAAATAATTAATAATTAATTAACTAATTATTGAAATTTAAATTTTTTAAAAAAATTCTTATATGCGACCAGATGGTCACTTTAAAAGCGACCATCTGGTCGTATTTTTACTTAGTCTAAAAGTGACCATTTGGTCAAATAAAATACGACCATTTGGTCACTTTTTTATGTGACCATTGGTCACTTATCTTTCACATAAATTATGACCAGATGGTCACTTTTTAGGGGACCATCTGGTCGTATTTTAACTGAGCCTAGAAGTGACCATTTGGTCACATAAAATACGACCATTTGGTCACTTTTTATGTGACCAAATGGTCACTTCTATTGAAGATAAATTACGACCATATGGTCACTTTTAATGCGACCATCTGGTCGCATTTTTAAAAGGTTGACTTTTTTGCGACCAAAAATTTTTGGTCGTATATTTGTGACTATCCAGTCGCACAAATTCCGGACCGACCAGCTTTTTGGCCACCACTTAGTTGGTCGCATTTTTTGTCGCATTTTAGGTAAAAAACGACCATTTGGTCGCAATTTCGTGGTCGCAAATTGACAGTTTTTTTGTAGTGGAGCCCGAAATCTGCCACCGACTTTTATAACCTATATAAAGGGGCTGGAGCTTATTTTTTATTCATTCTTTAGATACTTGGAGGCAGCAGCTTTGGATCACTTTTTGGAGTTTTTGAGCGATTTTCGAGGGAGTATTTTATGTTTTTTAGATTATTTATTTTGTTGAATTTATTTATGGATAGCTTATTTTCTAATTCTTAGGGGATTGATGTAGCTACTTTATTTTTATGGTTTGAGTATTTAGTTTTAGTTTAGAAGACAATTTTATTATTCTATTTATGTTCTTATGTTCTTAATGCTTTTGATTCACTGGCCATAAATTAATTGATTTTAATTCTGAAATCTAACACTCGGGAGAGGTGATTTTAGGATAGATCTTGGGAACATAACTGAAGGTAGATTAGAGTTGGGAAACTTAATCTTAATTTAGAAGTCTAAAAACAACTTGTGATTCATACACTTTTAATTACTGAAATTGAATAGGGATATTGGTTTCTTAATTAATTGTGATTTTTGATTTGATGCTTGGGAGAGGTAATTAGGAATTTTAGTGTTCTTGACTTATAGAATATGAAATTGTTATTCTTGACTAAATGAATATTAATTCCATAAATTAAAGTAGTGAAATCATTCCTCTAGGACCCTTTTTCCATTTAATTCAACTTGTTTTCATTTAGTTTTGTCTTTTCTTATTAGTTTATTATTATTAGCTTAGTCCACTCAACATTATTTTACGATTTCTAAATAAAATTGAGTTAGTCATTCATTAGTACTTAGGTAGAATTAATTCTTTTTCCCACAGGACGACAAACCTTTGTTCTTATCACTATATTAAAACTTGACTCCGTACGCTTGCGGATAATTGATAATTTACATCAACAAGTTTTTGGCGCCATTGCCGGGGATTAAGCAATTTAATTTTACTTGATACTATTGTGCATTAACTTAGTCTTAATTTAGAATTTTTATTTTTTGTTTACATCTTTCTGAACCTTTTAATTATTCTTTGCTCACTTGTTTCTTTGTTTGCTGTCATTTTTGCATGTTACTACAAGTTATATGCGAAAGGACGGAAGTAGTAGTCTTGTACCACTAAATCCGGAGATTGAGAAAACTTGCAAAGCTAACCGTAAGCAGAAAAAGCTTCAAGCCAAGACAATGGCTAATCAAGATGATCAAAATGCACTTGCTCAGAACAACACGAGGAAAATTAAGGATTATTTCAAACCCGTTGTTGCTCAAAAAATTTCAGGCATAGATAGATAGACCATCAATGCTAACAACTATGAATTGAAACCCACTTTTATTGGTATGGGTCAACAACATCAGTTTGGAGGGACTGCTTCTGAAGATGCCAATTATCACTTATCCAGGTTCTTAGAAATTTGTGATACTGTTATGATGAATGGGATACCTGAAGACACTATTAAGTTGCACCTCTTTCCCTTCTCACTAAGGGATAAAGCTAGGGGTTTGTTACAATCAGTACAGCCAGGAAGTATCACTAGTTGGGCAGACATGGTTGAAAAGTTTTTGACAAAATTCTTCCCACCGTCGAAGGCCACTCAAATGTGTACTGAAATCAACACTTTCAAGCAACAAAATTTCGAAACTTTATATGAGGCTTGGGAGAGATTTAGGGAACTTTTGAGGAGGTGTCCAAATCATGGACTTTAGGATTACTTACAGATTCAACTATTATATAATGGATTGACGGGACAAACTAGATCGAATGTTGATGCTGCAGCAGGAAGTTCGTTAATGTCTAAAACTGTTGAAAAAGTAATATAATTACTTGACAATATGGCTGAAAATAGTTTCCAATATCCTGATGATCGATCTATGGCTCCAAAAGTGGCAGGAGCATTGGCAGTTGATGATGTAACATTCATTAAATCTCAGATTGCTTCACTTTCACATCAGGTAGCAAAATTATCAGGACCTAAGACTTCAGAGTCCATTGAAACTTTAGCAGCTGCTAGTGAAGTAGTTCAATATAAAGAACCTATAACTGAACAAGCTCAATATGTGAATAACAGAAATTATGGGTATAGAGGAAATCAAAATCCATTGCCTACCCATTATAATCCAGGGCTAAGAAATCATGAGAATTTGTCCTATGAAAACAATAAGAATGTTTTGCAACCTCTTCAAAAGAATCAGGATGATAATAAGCTTTCTCTAGAGAACATGTTTGGTGCTTTCATTACTGAATCTAGCTAGGAAAAGGTTTAATCAAAATGAAACTATGATAGAAAATTTAGTAGGGAAAGTTGACAATCATGGTGTTGTTTTGAAAAACCTAGAGGTCCAGATGGGACAAATAGTTACTTCAGTGAATGCACTTCAGAATGGACAGTTTCTTAGTGATACACAAGTAAAACCAAGGGAAAAATGCAATGCCATCACCTTAAGGAGTAGAAAAGAGATTCAGGAACGAACTCCACCATTAGCACAAGATTCCATCACTGAAAAAGTTGAGAGCAAGGAAGAAGAACAACAAGAGGCTACACCTAATTTGGCAGTAAAGCCAATTTTTATTCCTTTATCTTCTGATATTCCCGTTGCACATTCTAATTTACCTAGTCCTCAACGTTTTCAAAAGAAAAAGATTGATCTTCAATTTTCTAAATTTTTAGATATTTTTAAGAAAATTCACATTAACATTCCTTTTGCAGATGCGCTGGAACAGATGTCAAATTATGTGAAGTTCATGAAGAATATAATGTCTAAGAAGAGAAAGTTGGAAAGTTTTGAAACAATAAAGATTACAGAGGAATGTAGTACCATACTTCAGAAGAAATTACCACAAAAACTAAAAGATCCAGGTTGAAATCATATGGTGATATATTCATACAAAACTTCTATCCTGAGCACGCTCAATGAAGATATAGATAGTAGAGTAAAATTGAATTCACAAAATAATTTGATATATGATCTGGACAACATCATTATGGTAAAGGTTTAAAAGCAAGACGAATTATTATCATAGGGCATTGAAGGGAGAGGTCATAAACGTCTATACCGTAAAATCAAATTTTAAAAGTAGATTGATTATAATAAAAGAAAATAAAATTCTCACTTTCAATACACATGAACATTCAAAGGAGAGAAAGTCTATAAAAATTAGGGTAAAGTATTTGATTACCTTTTCAGCATAATGAGGCTGAGGGAAAGTAATATATTTATAGAACTAAGGATACACGTCAGCCCTAAGGTTTATAATACATGGTATTAGGGAAATGAGAAAAAAATGAATAAATGAATCAAGAATACACAGCAAATTACAATTCTATCCACTACAATAGACCACGTCAACACGGTGTTCTAACATCCCCCCTCAAACGTAGGGGTGACGGAGTTATCCCAAGTTTGCTGCGAAGATCAACAACACGACTAGAAGGTAGTGGCTTTGTTAGAAGATCTGCAAGTTGATCGTGTGATGGAATGTAGCGAACATCAAGTTCTTTTCTAGAGATTTTGTCTCGGATGAAGTGAACGTCCAATTCTATATGTTTTGTACGGGCATGAAAAATTGGATTTTTGGCAAGAGATATGGCACCAAGGTTGCCGCACCAAACAATCGGGCTGTGGTCCGAAGAGAAATTAATTTCACGCAGTAAGGAAGATATCCAAGAAATTTCAGCGGTAATGTGAGCTAGAGACCGATATTCAGCTTCCGTACTGGATCGAGCCACTGTTGGTTGCTTCTTTGAAGACCAAGATACAAGAGACTTTCCAATAAAAACACAATAGGACGCAACGGAGCGTCTGTCGTCAACATTGGAAGCCCAGTCAGCATCACAAAATCCTGTAATAGATAGAGACGAACCTGGTTTGAGATGTAAACCGTGATAAATTGTGCCTTTAAGGTAGCGAAAAACCCGTTTAGCGGCCTGCCAATGAAAATCAGTTGGTTTTTGAAGAAACTGACTCAACCGATAAGTAATAAAAGAGATATCTGGGCGAGTTTGAGTGATATATTGAAGAGCCCCAATAGCACTACGATACATAGTGGGATTGGCAAGTGGTTCACCGGTATGAGCGGAGAGAGAGATACCAGATGCTGTAGGAGAAGAAGCAGACTTGATAGTTTCCATGTTGAGCCTTTTTAGAACATCACATATATATTTGCTTTGATTCAAATATATTCCAGAATATGATCTAGAAACCTGAATGCCCAAGAAATAATGAAGGAACCCAAGATCTTTCAAAGCAAATTGGCTGCCAAGCTCTTTAATGAAAGCATTAATATGTTGAGGGCTATTGCTTGTGACAAGAAAGTCATCCACATAAACAAGAACAAAAAGGGTGCAGCCTGATTGGTGGAGATAAAAAAGAGATGTGTCAGCACGTGAATTTATGAAGCCCCAGTTGAGTAAAAAATGTAGTGATCGATCGAACCAAGCTCTCGGAGCTTGTTTGAGGCCATAAAGAGCTTTGTGTAGCCGACACACATGATTGGGCTTGGATGGATCAACATAGCCTTCCGGTTGTTGCATATAGACATTCTCTGCCAGAAAGCCATGTAAGAATGCATTGTTGACGTCAAGTTGACGCACCTGCCAATTTTTAGTTACTGCAATAGATAATATAATGCGAATGGTGGAAGATTTGATCACGGGACTAAAAGTTTCACCAAAATCAATTTCGGGTTGTTGATGAAATCCTTTTGCAACAAGGCGAGCTTTATAACGCTAAATAGAACCATCAGAGTTGTATTTGGTTCAAAAAACCCAACGACACCCAACAACATGTAGATTGGGTGAAGGTGGAACAAGGGTCCAAGTTTTGTTTTTATGGAGAGCTGCAAGTTCTTGATCCATGGCATGCTTCCATAAGGGAAATTGGAGAGTAATAGTTGCATTTTTGGGTTCAGTTGGTATAGGATCAGAGATGGAGCAAATTTTTTGTGCAGAGATGGAAAAAGTTTTGGGCTTGAAGATGCCACTTTTGCTTCGAGTTTGCATTGGATGTGTTGGTTCTTGTGCGACTGGCAATGGTGCAAGAATGGAAATATTTGATGGGTTTGAAGCAGGAGAAGGTAGATGAGAGGGTGGTGTGGTAGGTGAGGTGGAAGAGGGAGAAGACATTAGAATATGAGTGTTACCTGATGTATGACTGGATGAGCAAGAACCACTAGAAGGTGTTGTGGAGCAAGGAGAGCTTGATGATGAGGTCCCTGTAGCAGACTGAAGGTGACTGGGAGTTAAGGGTGGTGGAGTAGGAGTGATTGAAGGAATTATTGGATGTTGCATTTGAGAAAAATGTGGTAAAAGGGACGTGTGTGAGGGACAAATTGTAGGAGATGAAGGAACTACAGAGGGTGAAAGAAAGCCATAGGAGCATGGGAAATCTTTTTCATTAAACACAACATGACGAGATATATAGAGCCGTCCGTTTGAAGCAAGACATTTGTAACCTTTATGAGCATCACTATATCCAATAAAAATGCATTTGATTGAGTGATGTTGGAATTTATGTGATTGATATGGACGAAGACAAGGAAAACAGGCACATCCAAAGGTCTTGAATTTGGAATAGTCAGGTTTTAAGTTATAAGTTTTCTCCCATGGGGATTTGTGTTGAAGAACCGGTGTGGGAAGACGATTTATGATGTAAACAGAAGTGGTAAAGGCGTTCCACCAATATTTAAGAGGCAATGATGATTGAGCAAGTAAGGTAAGCCTCATGTCAACGATATGACCGTGTTTTCTTTCAACTCTTCCATTTTGAGCGCTTGTATGAGGACAAGGATGCTGAAAGTGAATGCCTGAATCTTTAAGAAATGGAATAAAAGTTCTGAATTCCCCTCCGCAGTGGGATTGAAAACATTTGATTGTGGTGTTAAATTTATTTTCCATGAGTTTTTTATATTGAATAAAATATGTAAGGGCTTCATTTTTGTGTCGTAGAGGATAAATACATGAGAGTCGAGTGTTATCGTCAAGAAAACAAATATAATATCTGTAACCTTCAATAGATGGAACAGAGGTCGAGCCCCATAGATCGGAATAAACAAGTTCCAAAGGCTTTGATGCATGAGATTGTGATGCGGGGAAAAGGAGAGCATGTGATTTACCTAATTGACAAGCATCACAAAAAGATAAAGGTTTATTCAAAAGGAAGCTTTTATTACATGAACGTAAAACTTGACTCAAGATACGACTGGACGGATGACCGAGGCGATTATGCCATACGGCCAAAGACAAAACAGACACATAACAATTTGGTTTAAAAAAACAAGACTCAGACGAGCTTCCATTAGCCAGGATAGAGGTGGGCGATTGTAGATGATTTGGAGTTTCACCAACAGAGAGATCGAGCCTGTAGAGCCCATCATCAAGTTTCCCTTCCAGCAGCACCTTCTTGCTGTCCTTGTCCTTCACAAAACATTTGTCAGAGTAAAACTCAACAAAGACAGGATTATCACAAGTTAATTTAGAGACACTGAGAAGATTTTTTTATAATTCTGGAACATGTAAAATTTGTTTTAAATGAAGAGTAGATGTAGAAAAGGATGTAGGGACAATAGAATTTCTAACATGTGCAATATTTAGATGAGATCCATCTGCAATAGTTAAAGATGTGTTACCTCCATATTCAGTTCGCTGATTCAAATTTGCAGCGTCAGGAGTGCCATGATTCGTGGCTCCAGTGTCAACAAACCAAGCAGGATCTACAAAAGGATCAGAAGTGTTAACATATGCTGCAGGTTGGTTTGAGTTGTTTGAAGTGTTTGGAGAGGAGCCCATGTATTCTTTATTGAATCGATTGTAACAATAAGCTCCAGAGTGTCCAACTTTTCCACAGACTTGACAAATTAGCCTGGGCTGATTCCCGTTGCGTCCGCCTCTTCCACGAGTACGACCACCTCTATTTTGATAGTGATTCTCACGACCACCTCTATTATGAAACTGATTTCTCCCTGAGTTAGGATTTCTTCCACGTCCGTGCATATTGGAACTTTGTCCTTTTGCAGCAAAGTTGGCAGACGGTTGAGAGATGTCAGTTGTCCTTGGGACGATGTTTAAATGCTCCAAGGTGCTTTGAAAAGACAACATGGTAGCATGGTATTCCTGCCATGTCCAGTCAGTTTTTGTATTAACTTGGCAGATAACAGGAAGATATTCAGCATCTAAACCTGCACAAATATTAGAGATGAGTTGCTTGAGAGTTAATTATTCTCCAGCAAGGGCCATGTTACTCCCGATTTGTTTCATCAGGGCCAAATACTCTTGCATCTTCATTGTCCCTTTCTGTGTGTTTTGCATTTGGATCCGCAGTTGATTAACTCGTGATGTGTTAACATTTCCAAAGTAATCTTCTATTCCCTTCCAAAGACCACGAGATGATGTTGCTTCGAGGAGGTCACTCCCAATATTAGGTTGCATCGAGGCAAACATCCAACCAAGAAGCGATTGATCTGTTGCTTCCCATGTTTCATAGGCAGGGTTTTTCACCAATTTCATTGGTTCTTCGTCAGATTGGATAAACTCACTAGGTACAGGATTTGTTCCCAAGAGAAAACCATCGAGTCTCTGTCCTTGTAAGAGAGCAAGAACCATGGAGCGCCACAACATGAAGTTTCCTTCATCAAGTTTGAGGCTGAGAGCTGAGTTGAGAGCATTGTTAAAGTTTGGCCCATTTGTAGTTTGTATGGCCATTCCTGCAACTTGATTGGTGGATTGGAGAGCACTACTTGATTCTCTAAGTTTATCAACATTGGTCTTTCCAGTGTTGGGGGTTTCATCTGCCATGGTGGAGGTAAAAAAAAAAGAGCGGCGTATGCCTTTTGCCTGCTCTGATACCAAGAGAAAGTCTATAAAAATTAGGGTAAAGTATTTGATTACCTTCTCAGCATAATGAGGCTGAGGGAAAGTAATATATTTATAGAACTAAGGATACACATCAGCCCTAAGGTTTATAATACATGGTATTAGGGAAATGAGAAAAAAATGAATAAATGAATAAAGAATACACAACAAATTACAATTCTATCCACTACAATAGACCACGTCAACACGGTGTTCTAACAAAAGGAGAGAGAGAGAGAGAGAGAGAGAGAGAGAGAAGTGAAACATTAAAGGAGAATGATATTAAGATTATGAGAAAGACAAATTTTAAAAATATTAAGTGGTTTTTAAACCTTAAACTATGCAGGTTTAGTCGCACTAGATGAATAAATGTGTCAATAAGACATGTAGGCATGGTTACGAGGAAACCAGTCAATGTTGTGTTTTTTTTATTAGAATATAATATTTTATCATTGCTTGATTATAAAGAATTTCATCAGATAATAAAATTGATTGATATTGAAGAGAGGGATGACAACTAAGCCTGTCAAGATGCACTCCCTGTCCTCGCCCCATCCCATTTCCCAAATAAGAGAATGGGAGATATATATATATATATATTATAAATAATAAAAAAGTAAGAGGTATTTTTAAAAGGGGTTATTTTCATTAATAATTAAAGGGGGAGGTTAATTACAAAAATATTGGTGACGCCACTTTTATCACGGATATGGTCAAATACCACCGTAAATGTGAAAATATGAAAAATACCCTCAATTTAATTAAATTGTGCACATTTTAGGACATATTAAAAAGTAAAAATAAATAAATAATAGGGAAATCTAATTTCTATCTAACTAATAACTAAAATAAATTCCTTCAAACTCCTTTCATCTTCAATCTTCCTCCAAGTGCAATAAATCCGCCATTGATGGTTCTTCAAGCTACAAAATTTAAAAAACGAAAAAACAATGGTTAGTTAAATTTTTATGTTAAACTAATAAAATCCAGAAAATGTACTAAAGTTACGGTTAGTTTACACATGTTTATATTTGTTAAAAACTATTAAAGTATAATGAATTCTCCATATCTTCATTAATGAATAACATAAAGTATTTATACAAAATGACTTTAGCGGTTAACAACCTAACAGCTTCTAACAAAGTTATAACAATCATACTAACTCTAACCATATTATCAACAAACTTATTACACAATATATTCTATTAAAAACCAATAAAATCCATAGTTTAACATTATTAAAAATATATTAAATTGAATAATGAAAACAAGTTCATACATATGAGTTTAACAAGTTTATTTTTGTTAAACAAATAACAACTATAAAATTACGACAAACTAATTATGTCCTAGTTGAATATTATTAAACGACGATTACGGTTTATATTTGTTAAACCAATAAAATCTAAAAAACATGGTTAGCTTAACAGATTTATATTTGTTAAAAAAATCTATAGTTTAACATTATTAAGATTACGGTTAGTGTAAAAAGTTTATATTTATTAAATCAATAAAATCAGATATTTTAAATCTAGATATCAGATGAACATAAGCATGGTTAGCTTAACAGGTTAATATTTATTAAAAATAATAAGAAATTCCATAGTTGAACATCATTAAACGACGATTACAGTTAGTGTAACAAGTTTATATTTGTTAAATCAATAAAATAAAAAATTTTAAACCCATAAATCCGTGGTAAGATGAGTGAACCTGAGATTTATCACAATAAACAAGAGAGGAATAAATCGATGATCTTAAATGCTCTAAATCAGAGATGAAAATCGAAGAAACTATGAATTCCTCTATGATTGTTAATCAACGAAACGCCTCGATTTCCTTAACAGATTCTATGCTTGGCTCTACCGTATTCAAATGAATTGATTCAACAGTCCTTCGAAACCCTAAGATTCAAGAATCATTCTCGAGGCTTAACAACAACGATTCAAAACACAATTTCACAATCTAGAAAAACAAGATTTGTTAAAATTAGTGTGTTTTTGTGGAGGAAGAAGAAGAAGAAACATGTAAGGATGGGGATGGAGGTGAGGGAAAATAAAAGAAACATATATTTTGAAAATTCGGGTTGTTTGAAATAGAAATATTTGAGAGATATGATTAAAAAAGGTGATTTGAATTTGAAAAAAATAAGAAACATAACCTTAATATTTGGAAAATCAAATCAGAAAATTAGGGGAAAATCTTTTTTCAAAACTAGTAATTAAAGGAAAATCATCCGCAATTAAAAAAAATCAACCTTTGAAAACTGTACAAAACAATTGAAAATAAATGGAGGGGTAAATCTGGCCCCAAAAAAAAAAAGGAACCATTGTGTAAGTATATTAGTATATTAGTCGATTATTAGTATATTTATCAGTCGATCATTAATAGTTTATCACAAATTCTAATATTTTTGTAAATATTTTTTTTCTAATAAATTTGTAAATATTTCACTCAATTAGTAAATTGCCCCTTTTTTTGTTTAAAAAACACCCAATAAACAATATCTCGAAGACAAGAATAAAATACAAACAAAAACCAACTTTTTTTAAAACATAGATGTAAAGATCCAGTGTAATATAAAACAAAACAGTAGTAGACAACAAAATCATTGGTCCCTAGACAAGTCTTTTAATCCAAGCTTCAGTTTAATATTTCATAAACAGTAGTAGACAACAAAAGAAATTAAAGGTTTGTGAATTAATTTATTTATTTTATTATTATATTTTTTTGTGAGATAAATTAAAGGTAGTTGTTTGGAGAGAAAATGAGAAAGGAGATTTTCTTGGAAGGCCTCTGGCAAAAGAGTTGAAAAATCTTACCTCAACTAAGATTTTTTATCATTCCCTTTTCACCTTTTCAAGTTTAGAACAAGAATGAAATCTGTATTTTCTCATTAACAAATGAATGAGGTCCTTCTCAGTATTTATACACTGATGGTAATACATAATTAGTTCAGAAATGTAACTAATACGCATAACAGAAAAATAACCAATCTAAGAGTAGTTAATGAGTTGGTATTTGTTCTGTTATGTGAGCTGTCTTAACACACCTTACCATTTAAAAAATCATTTTTTTTAAATATAGGAACAAATCTAGAATATTCTTCCTATTTTTTTACAAAAAAATTATATTGGATTGGGTTTAAAATCATTAATTAATTATAATTTGAAATTATTCTTTATATAGAAAAAAAAACCGAGTGGATAACAAAAGATATTGTCCATAGACAGGAAAAAGCTCAACTAATACATGCATGTGATCTCATTAGTTCCCAAAGACAGTTCTTATCTCATAAATGCATTCATTTTCTGCTTCTCTCTATCATTGAAGCTGTTTGTTTGCCGAGAAAATGAGAGAAAATTGGAAAGCTTATCAAAATGAATTGAAGAAAGTGATCAAAATAGCAGCCCCAATGATAACTGCCTTAGTTTTACTATATCTTTTTCAAGTTGTAACGTTAATAATGGTCGGTCATCTTGGTGATGAGCTCTTACTTTCTGGAGTCTCTATTGCCACTTCCTTCGTCCGTGTTACCGATTATAGTTTCCTTGTAATTCTCTCTACTCTCTACCTATTGTTTATCATTTTCTAATTTTCCAATAGGGAAATTAAGGGGTGAAAGTATGGTCGGTCCGTTCCGTTTCTAACCGTAGCGAGCTGCTGACCAACGGACCGATTGAACTGTTGGTTGGTTGGTTCTGTGTCAAAACTAATGATCTTATAAATCTTGTTAGGACGTTTTATATCTTTTTTTTCATGTGAGATCCTTAACATGGGTGAAGGTCTTGATCGGTCGATTGGTTGATTTATTTATTGAAATGGTAACCGATTGATGATTAATTTCACCAAAATATGTTGGTCGGGGGTGTTACCGACAGAAACGACGTCGGTTGTGTCAATACAGTTGGTTTCATCAACTTTATATAATCTGAAAGTATGAGTGATATTTGATTTTGATGGTTTTTTTCTTTTGGTTTGCAATCAGGTAGGGATGGCTGGTGCATTGGAAACTCTATGTGGGCAAGCTTATGGGGCAGAGCAATATCAAAAGCTTGGAATTTACACTTACACTTCAATAATTTCTCTTCTTTTGGTTTGTTTTCCAATTTCAATCTTATGGTTTTTCACAGACAAGTTACTAATATCGATCGGTCAAGACCCTTCAATTTCTTCCGTGGCAAGAAAATACTCACTTTTTCTTATTCCAAGTCTCTTTGCTTATGCAATTCTTCAATCTCTCATGCGCTTTCTCCTTACTCAGAGCTTGATCCTTCCTTTGCTCTTTTCTTCTTTTGCAACTTTCTGTTTCCATATTCCTATTTGTTGGCTTCTTGTGTTTCAATTCAAACTTAAAGTTGTGGGAGCTGCATTGGCTCTCTGCATTTCCTATTGGCTCAATGCCATCTTCCTCGGATTGTACATCTACTTCTCCCCGTCTTGCAAGAAGACTCGAGCCCCGTTCTCGTGGGAAGCCGTATCGAGCATCCGCTTGTTCTTCCGATTCGCCATCCCTTCTGCCGTAATGGTTTGGTAAACAAATATGAAAACACATTTTTTTCATCATCTTTGATTGAAAGGTTCGAAGTGCTAATGTATTGGAAAATCTTTTTTGGTCTTGTAGTTTTGAATGGTGGTCATATGAGATCATTATATTGCTTTCTGGGCTTTTACCAAATCCAAAGCTAGAGACTTCAGTGCTTTCAATTTGGTATTTGAGCCTTTGTTTTTTGTTCATTCACTTTTAATTTAATTTAATTTAATTTAATTTCAAGAAATAATTCTAACTTTTTGATTGGTTTTTTGGGCAGCTTCTCAATCACTTATTTGCATTATTTCATACCATATGGGTTGGGGGCAACTGCAAGGTCAGCTAAATTTATCTACCATTTTCTTCATTTGTATCAATTATTTATAAAACAGAGTATGTGCTCAATTAATAATGGGAAAAAAAAGCCTGAGTTTCAATTTGATTTTGCAAACACTAGGAAATTTTAAAATTAGTATATTTGAAGAAGAACAATGGCATATTCAAGTCAAGATGTTTTAATCAGGAAAGGAAAATCAATTTTGTGCATATGAGTTTCGATATCTTTTTGAGAGCATTTTAAAAAAACCGTGTTTTAATTTTTAAACTCGAGTTTATCATGGGTATGTACAATATATTATTGGATATATGTGTGTAGTTTGTGTTTGGTGTACGAGTTCATACACTAGGACAAACTCGTGAAATAACCATGTCCTTTCAAACTTTCTCGAACCCGTGAATCAAAATACCCTTAAATAAGGTTAATGATTGTAACAGCACAAGGGTCTCAATTGAATTGGGAGCTCGGAATCCAGAGGCAGCAAAGTTGGCAGTGAAAGTAGTGGTGGCTCTTGGGGTAATAGAATCAGTAATTATAAGCTTAACTCTCTTTGGATGTCACAATATATTGGGATATACATTTAGCAATCAAAAGGAAATTGTGGTTTATATTGCTCAATTGTGGCCTTTGATTTGCCTCTCTATCATTGTAGATAGTTTCCTTGGAGTTTTTGCTGGTTAGTAGCTAAATACCTCTCTATAATCCTCCCCCTCTTTTATTTCATTGATTTTTTTTTTCAAAGAAGAGATGATTATTTTGGGTTATTATAAATCAATCAAAATTGAAATAAAACATTATGAAAAGAGTAGTTTTATTATGATTGTTGTCAATCAATATATGTCTTGGTCAATAAATGATGATCTTATGAACTGATTGCTATTTAACAAGTTAAACTGGTGATTAATTAGTTTTCAACCACACTATTTACAAATTTTTTTTCTTTCAAAATGTCATATTTACAATTAAATATTTAGGTTGGGAGGAGTTCCTCCTAAGTTTCCCAAATATCCCATTTCTATTGAATAAAACATATTAGTGAATATTAAATATATGAGTTTTTTTTTTTTTTAATAAATACACAATTTTCACTATTATATTTTATGCAATTGTAATGAGACACGAAAGTCTGAAAGTACACAAGTATTTTCCATTTACAATTACTTTCATAAACCAGACTTTTAACATTCAGGGATTGCATCTTAAAACGAGTTGGTTATGAGAGAAGTAACTCATAGTATTTATAAACAGTATTATGTCTTTTCATCTTTCCGGATGGGAGATCCTTGACACAACATATAATATATTTTTATAAAATATATCTACCCATTGTTTTATTTTATTTTCTAAATATAATTTTCTTATTTAAAACCAGGGGTTGCAAGAGGAACTGGGTGGCAACGTCTAGGGGCATATGTAAATTTGGGGTCATATTACATAGTTGGAATTCCAATGGGAGCTGTTTTGGCTTTTGTTATTCATTTGAGAGTCAAAGGGCTTTGGATTGGATTGGTTTCAGGAGCTATTCTTCAAACCTTTCTTTTTGGCTTCATTACCTTTTCCACCAATTGGCATAAACAGGTAATCTTCCTTTTCTTAATTTACAAAAGAGAAATTACCCTTAATAACACTAATTCAAAAGTATATATATTTCGGGGTAAAATATCATTTTGGTCCTTAAACTTTCACTTCGATTTCATTTTTGTCCCTAAGCTTTCAAAAGTTGCATTTTTCGTCCCTGAACTTTACATTTTGTTTTGTTTTGGTCCTTCCATCTTTGTTTTTCCGTATAGGACACTAATGAAGGGCTTATGTGATATGTAATTGATAATGCGACGTTCTAGAATTATTCCGTGAGGTTAAATACCATGGAAAAACAAATATAGAGTGAGGTTAATCTCATATTTTTCTCCTTAACTTTAGTCTTAAATCAATGTATATTCATTTTTTCACGTCATTTAATATCATTGTATATTTATATAACATCACATAATCAATTACATGTCACATAAGCTCTCCGGTAGTGTCTTAGACGAAAACACACGGGTGGAGGGATCAAAACGAAACGAATCGTAAAGTTCAGGGATGAAAAATATTTGAAAGTTTAGGGACGAAAATGAAACCTGATTGAAAGTTCAGGGACCAATACGGTATATTACCTTATATTTCGTTATCAATTAAGTTTCTACTAATAATAGGTAGCGAATTTACATGACCATGCAGGCAATAAAAGCAAGAGAAAGGATACTTGACGGAAATAATTGAAATCACATGGTGATACATTCATACAAAACTTCTATCCTGAGCACGCTCAATGAAGATATAGATAGTAGAGTAAAATTGAAGTCAGAAAATAATTTGATATGATCTAGACAACATCATTATGGAAAAGGTTTAAAAGCAAGACGAATTATTATCGTAGGGCATTGAAGGGAGAGGTCATAAACGTCTATACTGTAAAATCAAATTTTAAAAGTAGATTGATTATAATAAAAGAAAATAAAATTCTCACTTTCAATACACATGAACATTCAAAGGAGAGAGAGAGAAGTGAAACATTGAAGGAGAATGATATTAGGATTATGAGAAAGACAAAATTTAAAAATATTAAGTGGTTTTTAAACCTTAAACTATACCGGTTTAGTCGCACACGAGATGAATAAATGTTACGAGGAAACCAATCAATGTTGTGTTTTTTTTATTAGAATATAATATTTTATCATTACTTGATTATAAAGACAGTTCATCAGATAATAAAATTGATTGATATTGAAGAGAGGGATGACAGCTGAGCGTGTCGAGGTGCACTCCCTGTCCTCGCCCTGCCCCATTCCCCAAATCAGAGAATGGGATATATATATATATATATATTATAAATAATAAAAAAGTATATATTTTTGTGTATCATATTGATAATTTAATTAAGAGGTATTTTAAAAAAGGGCTATTTTCATTAATAATTAAAGGGGAAGGTTAATTACAAAAATATTCGTGGCGCCACTTTTATTACGGATATTGCCAAATACCACCGGAAAATGTGAAAATACGAAAAATACCCTCAATTTAATTTTCCTTAAATAATGAATATTTAAGAAATTTATTAAATCCTTTAAATTGTGCACATTTTAAGACAAATTAAAAGTAAAAAAAAAAATTAATAGAGAAATCTAATTTCTATCTAACTAATAACTAAAATAAATTCCTTCCAACTCCTTTCATCTTCAATCTTCCTCCAAGTGCCATAAATCCGCCATTGATGGTTCTTCAAGCTACAAAATTTAAAAAACAAAAAAACAATGGTTAGTTAAATTTTTATGTTAAACCAATAAAATTTAGAAAATGTACAAAAGTCACTGTTAGTTTAAGCATGTTTATATTTGTTAAAAATAAATAAAATCCATAATTTAACATTATTAAAAATATATTAAATAGAATAATGAAAACAAGTTCATACATATGAGTCTAACAAATTTATTTTTGTTAAACAAATAAAAAAACTAATTAAGCCCTAGTTGAACATTATTAAACGATGATTACGGTTTATATTTGTTAAACCAATAAAATTCAAAAAGCATGGTTAGCTTAACATATTTATATTTGTTAAAAATAATAATAAAATCTATAGTTTAACATTATTAAACGACGATTACGGTTAGTGTAACAAGTTTATATTTATGAAATCAATAAAATCAGATATTTTAAATCTAGATATCAGATGAACATAAGCATGATTGATTAGCTTAACAGGTTAATATTTATTAAAAATAATAAGAAATTCCATAGTTGAACATTATTAAACGAACATTACGGTGAGTGTAACAAGTTTAGATATGTTAAATCAATAAAATAAAAAATTGTAAACCCATAAATCAGTGATAAGATGAGTGAACCTGAGATTTATCACAATAAACAAGAGAGGAAGAAATCGATGATCTGAAACGCTCTAAATCAGAGATGAAAATTGAAGAGAGCTATGAATTTCTCTATGATTGTTAATCGATGAAACGCCTGGATTTCCTTATCAGATTCTATGATTGCCTCTACAATATTCAAATGAATTGATTCCACAATTCACAGTTAAATAATAAAACAATTTTTCGAAACCCTAAGATTCAAGAATTATTCTCGACGCTTAACAACAACGATTCAAAACACAATTTCACAATCCAGAAAAATAAGATTTGTTAAAATTAGTGTGTTTTTATGGAAGAAGAAGAAACATGCAACGATGGGGATGGAGGTGAGGAAAAAGAAAAGAAATATATGTTTTGAAAATTAGGGTTGTTTGAAATAGAAATATTTGAGGGATATGATTCAAAAAAGGGGATTTGAATTTGAAAAGAAAAAAAAACATAACCTTAATATTTGGAAAATCAAATCAGAAAATTTGGAGAAAATCTTTTTTCAAAACTAGTAATTAAAGAAAAACCGCAATTAAAAAAAAATCAACGTTTGAAAACTGTATAAAACGGTTGAAAATAAATGGAGGGGTAAATCTGACCCCAAAAAAAAAGGAACCATACCGTGTAGGGCCTTAAAAATCCACTTTGCTAATTAATTGAATCAGCTAAATATTATTGTAATTAATACATCCGATTTGGTTTATGGAGTAAACTCTTCTTTAAAAAATGATATTTTTTAAAATGAAAATTTAAAAAATAATAAAAGTTTTCCGAATTTTTAAATATAACACTTTCATTAAAATAATGAAAACTTAATTATTTTAACAAAAAATTCAAAATCATAAAAAATAACCAAATTTAAAAAGTTATTGATTTTTAATTTATAACATCCCAATTAAAAACATAAAATACAATAATAATTGATGGAACAATTCACTAAATTATATTAAATAATTTTTCATTAATTTGACAAAACAATTCACTAAATTTAATTTTTGAAAAATTTCAAAATTTTTGCTACTTTTAAAACTAGCAAAGGTTTTGAATTTTTTCAAAAAGGACGTTTTTTTTGTCATTAATTAATGAATAGTTTCATTAAATTAATGAAAGTTTATTTTCATATAATTTTTCTCTATTGTTTTTTATGTTTCTAATTGAGATTGTTTTAAATTAAAAATCGATTTTTTTTAATTATTTAATTTTTATGATTCTAAAACTTTTATTAAAATAATGAAAGTTCTCATTATCTTAATGATAGTGTTATTTCAGTAAATTCTGAATTTTTTTGCTATTTCTAAGATTTTCAATTCAAAAATGTTATTTTTAAAAAACACACCCTTCAAAAAATGCATTTAACTAAATAGAATAAGTTAACTCAATTAGAAAACTCACCAAGTTAATTATAAAAAAAATAAAAATAAATGATAAATAAAAAATAAAAAATATACCCTAGTGGACTTAAACAACTATTGATATGCTGTCAATCAAATTGGTGGGCTTCCTTCAATTTTAATGCGAAATTTTTAAAAAAATAAAATAAATAAATTCCTAAATGTGAATCAATTTTTTTTAAAGTTTCAAAAACCAACAGATAAACAAAATCTCGAAGACCTACATTTTTAGAGATAATATAAATTTTGGATTTTTAGACAAAATTAAACACAAACAAAAACAAACAAACCTTTTTAATACATAGATGTAAAGATTCCTTGTATATTAAAACAAAAAAAAATAGTAGACAACAAAATATTGGTCCCCATACAACTCTTTCAATCTAAGCTTTAGTTAAATGTTTCATTAATTCAACTCCCATCTTCATCTTGCTATCATTGAAGGCTGTTTGTTTGGTGAGAAAATGAGAGGAAAATGGAGAGATTATCAAAGGGAACTCAAGAAGGTAGCCAAAATAGCAGCCCCAATGATCACTGCTGTAGTTTTGCAATATCTGTCACAGATTGCAACTGTAATAATCTGAAGTTTGGAAACCTGACTCCGCAGCGAGTCATTCTCCAACAGGACAACATCCAATTCCTCCTTGACCTTCTTAAGGGACTCGGCTTCCCAGTTAAAAGCATCCACGGCCTTAGCCCCCTCCTTGCGAGCAACGCCTTGGTCCTCTAACGCCTTGTTCCGAGCAGTCACAGCCTCTTCCCGAGCCTTCTCAAGACGAGCAAGATCCTCCTTAACTTGCCCGAGTTCGATCGACTGCTGCAGTCCTTCGGCCTCGAGAGAGGAGATCTTCTTGTTAGCCCTTTTTAAATCCTCCTTCAGTCGGAGGCATTCAGCCAATGTCGAATCAAGAGAGCGGGCCCGTCGTTCATTCCCCGTCACCTCCGCAAACTTCTGCCTAAGCTCCCGATGCTTCGTGAGCAGACTCTCTAAATTCAGAGCCATCTGGGCAGAGGCCTGGATACCCTGGGAAAACAAACATATGTAAAAACGTCAAAGCAAACGAGGATAGGTCGATGATACAATGGCGAAAGAGAAGAAAACTAACCAGCCAATCTCGATGGCACATGCGGCGAAAGGTCTCTTCCTCGCAATTGTAGTAAAAAAGGGGCTCCAACTGCACCACACCCAGATCTTGAGAAAATCCGACCGAATCCATGGCCTGTCGGAGGTAGTAGCTCTTGTCGAGAGACCCCTGGTAGAAATCCGCATTAGGGGGAGCGAACAGACGTAGCATGGTAGGTCCACCGCTCGAGGCACCCGACCCACTCGCCACGGACGAAGCCGCTCCCAGTGGAGGGGGATCCCTAGACACAGTCGGACCAGGCAGGCGTGGAAGTTCGTCGTGCAGAATTTCGGCATCAAGAGTCCCTTCGGTTGACCGATCATTCCCCTGTTCAGATTCCGAGTCAGATGAAACATGGGTATAATCAGGGGAAGGCGAATCCGCCTCAGAAGGATACGACTGATAAGCCATTCAAGAATACTTCAAAATTAGCGCATCTGCCCCCTTACCGCACGTTCAAGCGCTCCAAGAACTCCACCACCCTTTCGCCGCTTAGAAACGGGTGAGTCCGCAGAAAGATTCGCAGGAGAATCCAGGAGAAGATTTGAAGGGGGATCTGAACCGGTAGCCACTGCACCTCCCACAGAAATGCCAGGAGCATTGATCACCACAGACTTCGACCGGCTTGAAGGACGAGTGCGCTTGGGAGTGCCACCTCTTCCCCTCTCTTGGTAGAAAGAGGTGCCTCTTCAGGTTTTTTCTTCTTCTTCCCCATATCCTGAAGAAGAGCAAAGAAAGCCCCAGGATCATTTGAGTCCGGGACAGGGGTGAGAGTAACGCCAGACATCTTGTTAGAGAGACCTGGAGAACAAAGAATGAAACTTAGTTCTGAGTGACATCGTAAACAAAACTATTCAGAACAGAATGCTTACGGGGAGCAATTGGAACGAAGTCCGGAGGAGGAGTCCAGAGACGCGAGAAAACCAACCAAGAATGTTGGGTGAACTTTTCCCAGTTGAAAGGCCCCAACTCCCTGAGAATCTTGCAGCACTTCAAAGACTCCGCGAAAATACTCTTTGGAAGGGGGTTCTTCACTGAAATAAAAAAAAAAAAAAAAGGAGGGCCAGAACGATTAGTTAAAGTCTTGGCCTACCAGGCCATAAAGAAACTCGGAACCCATTCATCACCCTCGTCCTCCCAAGAGGTAGGGAGAGCCCGGCTTCCAGACGAGATAGGGCCTCGGATGAAGAACCGGAATTCTTTCCAATTCTTGTCGCACGAGTTCTCATCTACCAAGGAAGGCGTCGCGTGACTTTGAAGAAGAAAATGCATTCTGTCCTGGATGTTTATATGGAGAGCCCAAAAGTGGGAAACCATGCCCAAAGTAGGCCGGAAGTCTAAACCCGCACACAATACCTCTAGAGTGAGTAGGGACCTCAGAGTGTTCGGCATAAGCTGGCCTAAAGCAATGCCGCAACTCAGAAGGAATTCACTCAAAAAAGAAGAGAGGGGAAGTCGAACACCCCATCGAAGGAACTTGGGATGAAGAGAAGTCCAACCATCCCCTGAAGAAAGGTAAACTCGCTCGGACGACGTGGGGAGTCTCATCTCGAATTCTTCGGAGATGCCATAATCCTCTCTCAATCTGTCTAGATCGCCTGGCTTCATCTCCGACACGTAATGGAGAGGGCATGCCTCCTCTTTGATACCCTTCGACTGGGTTTCTTTTCTCTTTTTCTTCTTCTTCGCCTTCGAATTGACAGTGGGAGACCCAGGAGGACCAAGACCAACAGTCTCACTTTCCAAGGAGGCCCTTTCTTCCCCCAACAATGTAGGAACGGATGACACAACCTAAGATGTGGCTTCACTGCCCATGGAATGACCTTTCTTTTTCCTTGTTCCTTCTTGAGCCGCCCCCACGGCAGGAACAGGAGGAAGAGGATGGGAAGGGTCAGAAAATGTGGCTAAGCCCGTCAAGGTTGAACCTACTCCTTCCAAAGGGCGAGAAGTAGGAGAAGAGACGAGATCTATATCTAAACCTGCTTGGATTTCAGAAACAGACCCAAACTCACCCACAGAAGGAAGAGAATCCTCGCCGACCGGTAAATGGGATTCAACCGCAGGTTCGTTCCCCTCAGGCTCTCCCCTAGACGAGGGGATAGTGTGAGTACCGCCAGCATCAATACGCACAGAAGAAGGAGAAGTACCAGAATCACTCCTCTAAAAAACAAAACCATTGTAGTCGTCGTCCCCTACGGCGAACCTAGGAGTCCTATGACTTCTAACTACAGAGTTTCCCTCAAAATTATCCATTACAGAAAGAATGGAAACAAAAGACAGAGAGGAGAAGACTAACCTCAGAAAAAGAACAAGGAAAGCTTCGAGAGAACAGAGTGAAGACGGCGAAGAATCTTTTGAAAGCAGACGGTTTACAGACGACTTCGAGAATTCGAAAGGCAAACGAGCCTTAAAGTCTAGGGGAAAACCCTATTTAAAGAAGGGAACACGCGTCCAGCCATCACGACACGTGGGGAGGGTCGCGACGATCCGGATCACCCAAAACTCGTTGAAATTCGTGCTCATCCGAAGATTCAACGGGTCAATTTCACAGGGAGCCACGTCTCTTGGAACGGACACATCCACAAGAGAACGTGACGACTCCCGAAAAGAAGGTCAATAGAGCTCATGTCATGACAAGGTCGAGGCGTTCTATTTTTCGAAAGGTCGTGGTCCCCAACCACTCCAAAATAGCGCGAAGATCGGAGTCGAGCATCACGCCCTTGATCCGATCGATCTACTATACCCTGCATCGGACTTTCCGACCCAAGAAATAGGGGAAAAATGTAAAGGGTAAAAATAGCCCTCTTATGGGCTGCGCTCACACCGGGCCGATTCACATGGAGACAGGCCTATTAGAATCACATCCTGAAGGAGCCAGCCCTCCTACCGACCGCGTTCACTGCAGGCCGGCTCACATGGGGACAGGCCCATCTGAGCCAACACCATAAGGAGCTCGTCCTGCTTGGGCCGAGTGAAAGCCCACTAAGCCTAGTCTCATGCTAGCCCAGCCGAAAAGCTCTCGATCAAGGAACTATAAAAGGCACTTGACCTATCAAATCAGGTATGACACTTTAACCTAGAGAACGAACAATCACATTACTTGACCTAATCCTTGCGGCGCAAGGCATATCTCACCTACCACCACCTAACTTGATCGTCGGAGGGTTCTCGGGTGGTACCACATCGGTGCCCTTCTAACTGTCTCTCCTTTGAGTGTTTCAGGTAGCTCCACCGCTAAGGAACAACATGTGACGCGACGTGCTCGATTGTGCAGAACGAGGCTCCGACGAGAAATATCCCACACAGAAACTAATTCTTATAAAATAATATAGAACAAAGTTTCTTATTTACCAATAGTAATTCATATAGATTGCTAAAAAAAAAAGGTAATTCATATATATCAAACCGAATACATGTATAGATGGAAAAAAAGGATATATAATTTATGTATTAATTTTTGTCTTTTTTTACTCAATTTTCATGTCCAGTCGGATGAAGGAAAAAAACTGCTTGATCAATTGGCTGGCACTTCGATTTGGTATTTTTATTACGGACAAAAAAAAAAAAAAAATCCGTTCGTAACGTTTCGGCTGAGCCATTCCGTAGAGATCTTAACCGTCCTCCATGTCCAGGACTATCATGAGATTTATGCCTATAGCTAAAATTGATTAAAGTGATGAACCATAATTTGATGTAGGCTAATTGAACTTAATTTTGAGATAGATTAAATTTGCCTTTCTCGTTAGCTTAAGTTTTTAAGTGTAATGATGATTTAATATATTTCACATGATATCAGAATAAGAAGTTCTCAACTTGGCCCATATGATGATGTTTTCTCCCTATTTATGAAATCCACATGTTTGAGGTCTTGTACAAATATCTAAGCCCACATGTTAGGGGAGTTTTGAGATAAATATTTAATTTTTTTTACTCATTAGCTTAAGCTTTTAGGTGTAGTGGTGATTTTAACCTATTTAACACTTGGCAACTCTTAAATTTATAACTTTTTATACCCAAAAAAAAAACTTTAATTTTATAATGGAAATTTACAGAACAATATAATTTTATAAATATAATATTTAAAAAAAATATTTACAAGTATACCGTCTTTAAAAGTATTTGTAAATATTGTATTTAAAATAAGGGTAAAATGCAAATAAGACCCCTGTGGTCTTTTCAAAATGCATGAACACCCCCTGTACTTTGAAAATGGCAAATCGCACTTTGCATGGTTCCATTTTTTCAATCGGACCCCTCCCTTCAATGTCAATAATTTTCTTTTAGCCACAACTCTCGTTTGAACTCCGATTTGGGCGATTCAAAATGTTTCGGAATCCTCATTTTAGGCTCTACATAAATGTCACTTCGAAACTTTGAAATCATTAATAAATAAAAGATTTTACTAACATCGAAACACTAGGTATGATTGACATCGTTAACTCTTTTGGTTATTGATAATTTCAAAGTTTCGAAGCAACGATTATGTAAAGCCAGAAATGAAGATTCCAAAACATCTTGAATCATTCAAATCGGAGTTCAAACGAACAAGTTATGGCTAAAAGAAAATTATTGACATTGAAGGGGAGGGGTCTGATTGAAAAAAATTGGAACCACAGGGGTGCGATTTGCCATTTTCAAAGTACAGGGGGTGTTCATGCATTTTGAAAAGACCACAGGGGTCTTATTTGCATTTTACCCTTAAAATAATAATAACTGATCGATTGTGATAAATCGTTGATAATTTTACACTAGAACCATTGATTTACATAAATCAATGAACGATTGACTGTTATGAATGACCATTGACTTTTATAAATATTTTAAAATTATGTTTGGTTTGCATTTAATAAATACTATTATTGCAAATATTACAAGTTCTTTTCGGCTAGATTTTTGCAATCATCTCTAGTACGAATGGTCATTTAATAGGATAAATTGGGTATATGGTCATCTAATAAAATATGAGTGTCTTAAAAGGGAATCAAAAATTTCTTTTCAAACCACAATTTATAGGGCCACACAGCTGAATGGGACCCAAAATTTATGAAAAATATTAGCCCAAAAAATTATCTGAAAATATAATATAAATCCCAAATCCACACATGTAATATTACAAAATTTACACTAATTTCAAGTATGTAATTATTGATTCACCTTATGCCCCCGTTTGGTTCGCTATAATCTAAGATTCCCTTATGAGGGACATCTAATTCCATTGTTTGTTTGGGGGTTTTTAAAAATATTTCGGTAATCTCAAATTGCCGGAATCCATATATTTTCTCAGATATGAGGCTATTTGATTATCCTTAAAATCGGGTGCTTTCTATGATTCCCATGAGAATGTAATCTTCCTTTTTACAATTTTAACCCTATTTAATTAAGAAAATTTTGGAAAAATAAAAGAAAGGAAAATTTATAAACAAATTTAAACCCTCAAGAAAATGCAAGCAAAGTGTGGTAAGACGTTGATATTAAAAAAAATGTGTCCTTGGCCTGGTGAACAATATTTTTTTTTAAAGTATATTGATTTATGACTAAAAAATGATTTTTAACAAAAAGTAAATTTTAGGAAAATTTATCTTGATACGTAAAAACAATCAAGAAAAAGTAGTACCAAAATTTCCAAAAAAAATTAATGAACCTCTGCTCCTTTCATTGTTTTCTTGACATTTCATATCTAAAGATCTTAGTATCTTGACATTTTTTAATTAAATGGTCAAGATTAAAAAAATTAGGATCAAGTATTACACATATTGTTGTAGTGAGAAACAAGTAATTAATTGTGGAAAATAATTATCTATTTTCAACTCTCCCAATCTCAAATTTCATAGTTATATGCGTAATGTTGTTCATTTTTTTTGTTTAACTATGACACATTTTTAAATCACTTGGAATCAAAGGATTTCATTGATTCTCATATTGGAAATAAGAATGTTAAAAGAGTGATTATTTATCAAGGTTGGAAAAATATGGAATTTAATATGAATATATTTTAATTCTTTTGTTAAATAAATGTATTAATTGTAAATAAGGGTATTTTGGAGAAAAGACAGAAATATATCATATTTTCCTATACAATTCTCATTAAACAAACATAATAATCTACATATTACTAGGAATCCTCATATTATTATTAAGTTAAACAAACGATGTAATCTTAGATTACCAGTAATCAAATATCCTGATATCAGATTCCCATGTATTTGATTACTAGAGCTATTTTAGATTATAGCGAACCAAACGGGGTCTATATGTAATCATTAATTCTAGTGATTCACAATATTAATTTATATTTTACACATGTAATCATTTATTCAATTTATACGTAATCACTTAATTTTTTATTCATATTAGTGAGGGTCATTTTTTATAAAAGAAAAAAAAATCTACATTTACAAATATTTAAAAAAATATTATATTGATAAATATGATAACAAATTATAGTGTCCAATAAAATTTCCCTTTATATTCAGATATTAGCTTCCTTCGGAGAAATTCTTCCATGAGCCGGGAGTAATGAGGCGCTTACCTTCTATATCAGCATTTGTCCCTTTTTGCAAATAACCTTTTAACAACAACATAGTAGTGATATAAATATATAAAAAAAACCATTATTTTCTGTTTCAACCGACAGCAGCACAATCATATTTAAATAAAAATAATTCTTGATACTATCTAGAATATATAATCTCAAATATAGATTATCAAAAGAATAAACTATTATTTTAATTTTTCAAAAGGTCAGTTTTAGTATAATTTCTCCTAAAAAAATGTTTTGAGTGAAACATTTTAGAATAAATATTAGTTAGGTATTTTATCTAAAAACACTTGAGTAGACTAAAATGTGTTTTGAGAGAAAACATTTTATTTGTGATTCCTCCAAAAATATTTATGAACAAGTATTTCACTGAAAATATTTCACTCAAAACATTTTTGAGGAAATTATATCAAACGGACCCTAAATGTTGTTTGTAAATTCATGGGATATTTTAAAAGAAAAATAGTTTTTTTTTAAATTGTAGACAAAATATACCAAATTCATTTAGTTGCCTGTACGAGAAGAAGGGGAAAAAATAGTTTTCCGTCATTATTATTATATGGCCTTCAAAAAAAAAATTGCAAAAAGAGACATATTTTTATATTAGATAATCCGCCTCATTTTTTTTTTTTTTTTTTTTTTCATAGCTAAACCTCAAAAGAGGACAAGAGAACACAAATTTAACATACGACCTTTCTTGGCCAAAACATGAGCCTGAAGGTTAAGAGTTCTAGAAATGAAACAAAAAGAAATTGAAGAGAATGAAGCTTTTAACACCACAATCTCTTCCAAAAGACAATCTAAATGACTCGGGCTCTCGCTAGTTCCATTGATGAAATCAATTAGAGATTTCGCATCCGAGAAGACCGAAATACGATCGACACGAAGGCGGATGGCATCTTTAAGACCTTGGATGATGGCTTTGGATTCCGCATGAAGAACAGAAAGAGAACTCCCTCCAAAAACGGCCATAGCCAAGCTTCTTCACCCATTGAATTTTTCGAATCCAACCCAAACCACAATCATAATCGTTCTCGGACCAAGAAGCATCGCAAAACAAAGAAAACCCTTGAATTTGGAAGTTGAAATTAGGGATAATAGGGATGGGGGGATGAAGAGATTGAACCTGAAGAGCATCAAATTCCAAGAAATCCTCCAACGCTTTAGAGATACCATCTTCAATACGAGGACGAGAACTCGAATGCACTCTGTTATTGCGAATTTTCCACAACCTCCACACCAAAAACAGAAAAAGATCAACGAATTAGAACCATCTCCATTAGCCCTACGAAATCTCTTTGAGATAAACATCCAACTCTCAAGGAAATCACCTCCTTCAAAGATGCTAGAATCCAGTTGAATGGGGTCGCCAAACCAAAACCGTTTTGCTATTTCACAAGAGAGAAGGATATGATTGATTGATTCAACCTGATCCTTACAAATATCACAATCTAAATCAACATTAACTCCCCTTGCTTTAAGATTCGATTAGTTGCAAGAAATCCCCGACACGCACGCCATATAAAGTTCTTAATTTTTGAAGGGATCCAAGTCGCCAAATTCGAAGCCAATCATTACCTGGGGAAATAATTGCTACTTCCAACTGAATTCTCACTCGAAACTCCTTTGGAATTCAACAATTTAAGAGTCGTTTGATACCCGGATTTAACGAATAAGAACCAGGAGGAATTGAAAAACCACTTGGATCTTATCAAGGCTTCAAACTTTGGCTAACAGGGATTGCAAGGATAAAGTGCACATCAACCGGATTAAAAAGCCTGTTAAGAATGCTTGCATCCCAGAATCTTTGACTATCATCAAGAAGATCAGAAACAAAAATCGGACTCTCTTTTCTGACTGAAATGGGCTTGAAAGTAGGAGGTCTAGGAATCCAAGAGTCATCCCAGATTCTAATAGATCTCCCATTGCCAACTCTCCACAGACATCCTTGATTTAAAACTTCCCTTCCAGCCACAATACTCCTCCATCCCCACGAAGCTTTTGCACCAACTCTGGCCTCCATGAATGAAGAATTTTTGAAGTATTTATCTTTTAAAACGTTAGCAAGTAAAGAGGTTGGATTATGAATCAAAGACCACCCCTGTTTAGCCAAGAGTGCCAGATTGAAACTTTGAAGATCTTTAAAATTAAGACCTCCTTGATTTTTAGGAGCACACATATCCTTCCAATTCCCCCAATGAATGCCTCTTTTCTCACGATTAGTTTGCCACCAGAACCGGCCAACGATAGAATTAATGTCTTTGCAAATAGAGACCGGAATTTTGAAGCAATTCATAGCATAATTCGGCATCGCCATTGCTACAGCCTTAATAAGAACCTCCTTCCCTGCTTGAGAAAGAAATTGTTCAGACCATCCAAGAGCTTTCCTCTCAACTTTGTCCCTAATATCTTGAAACATTTTAACTTTTGAGCTTCCAAAATCAACCTGTAAGCCAAGATATTTTCCAATCTCCATCCCCAGAATCCCCAGGGCCTGAGAAATAGTCTCTGAACATCGAAGGGGTGTTTTTACTAAAAGCAAGACCGCTTTTATCAAAATTAATTTCTTGACCTGAATTTTCTCCATACACCTTAAGAACTCGAAGCAACTCGGTAATTTCTTTTGATTGAGCTTTGCAGAAAAGCAATGAGTCATCAGCAAAGAATAGATTATTAATCTGAGGCCCCTCCTTGGAGAATCTGAAACCATGAAGAAGTTTAGATCTAGCAGCAATATCCAACATATTCGTTAAGCCTTCAGTACACAACACAAACAAATATGGTGAGAGGGGGTCTCCTTGACGAAGCCCCCTAGAAGGAGAGAAAAAACCCTGCGGAGACCCATTAACCAAAATACTAAAAGATGTTGAGGAAACACATTCGAGAATCCAATCCACCCAAGTCCTACAGAAACCCAATTTCACCATGATTGCCTCTATAAAATGCCATTCAATGCGGTCGTAAGCCTTCGCCATATCAAGCTTGACAAGAACATCCCAATTCTTCCCTTTTCTTCTATTTTTAAAAGTATGCAAAATTTCATGAGCAATGAGAATATTATCTCGTAATTTTCCGTCCCCCCACAAAGGCAGTTTGGCAGTCACTAATGAGTTGTGGAAGCAACAGTTTCAGACGATTACAAAGCACCTTGGAGATCAGCTTATAAATAACATTACATAGGGAGATGGGACGCAATTGTTTCATATTCTTTGGACATTTAACTTTGGGAATGAGCGTGATAAAAGTATGGTTCAATTTCCGAAGAAGCCTGCCACTCACAAAAAATTCTTTCACCATTTTGATAACATCTGAGCGAACAATTTGCCAATGGTCCTGAAAAAAACCAGCTGTCATACCGTCCGGACCTGGAGATTTATTAGGATGCATTTGAAATAAGGCATGCTCAATTTCACTAACAGAAATTGCCTTGGTGAGGTTGACATTATCTTCATAATTTACCTTTGGGCTTAAACCATCCAAGCAATCTCCTAACTTCACTGGAGGTACTGAGTGAAAAAGAGATTGGAAATAATGAATTCCAATCCCTGCCACCTGATCATCCCCCTCTCTCCATACACCATTTTCATCCTCCAGGCCTCTCAACGTATTTAGCCTCCTCCTCATCTTGACCTGGGAATGGAAAAAACTAGTGTTTTTATCCCCCTCCTTAAGCCACAGCGATCGAGATTTAATACGCCAATAATGTTCATTTGAGGAGATAGCTGATTTTAACTCTCCTTCCAATCTCTTCACCTCCATTATATTAATGGTACCTGCGTCTTGAGCTTTGAGTAAATCATCTTTAATGTCTGTAATAAACCCTGTTCTGAACCTTTTATCCTTCCTCTTCCATTCCAGCAACCCCTTGCGCGTATCCTTTATTTTTTCCACCACTCTATAAGCCGAACTCCCAACACATTGCAAACTCCAAGCCTTTTTAATAATCTCCACACATTCAGCTTCCTTACTGCAACGCTGGTCGTATTTAAAATACGAATACCTTTTCTGAGCTTTTGATTCAGTTTCCAGAATGATCATACGATGGTCAGAACCATAAGAATTTAAATGGTGTACCATTGCATTTGGGTAGCAATTCAACCAAAAGTCTGAGGCAATACCTCTATCTAACCGTTCCTGTATAAAGACAGACGACTCACGTTTATTAGACCAGGTAAAAGGATATCCATTATATCCTAAATCAAGGAGATTATTGTAGTACACAAAGCTCCTGAAAGCACGCATACTCTGAACAGATCTTGTACAACCACCACGCTTCTCTTCTCTATGGAGTAGATCATTGAAATCACCAATCAACAACACTTCCTTAGGATTCACTGCTAACCTCTCTTGAATAAGAACTAGCTGAGTATCTCGCACATCATCCTCAGGACTTAAGTAAATGCACATAAGGCTCCATGTGAGACAAAGCTTAACGTCCTCAATCAAAGCTTCAATAAGAAAAGAGGCACTTTTTTTAATAGTCACCTTCATATAATCTCTCCACATCAGGCAAAGCCCCCCACTCAAACCAACAGGATCAACAATGTAGCATGACTGGTAAAAAATTTGATTTTTTATTGTCTGAATAAAAGATTTTTTATTTTTTGTTTCAGACAAAAATAAAAGATCAGGTTGAAGAAGCAACATCTGCTCCTTCAAACAATGAATTGTCGGAGACCTCCCATCCCCTGACAATTCCAACTTAAGAGTTTCATAATGCTCGTGGAGACCAGTCCTTGGCTGATCTCCACTTTGTCTTCCATGCTGATATCCTTAATCAGACATTCACCTTTCATCTTTTTATTTTCTCCCATTAGCTTTCCTTTGTTCCCAAGCAACAAAGAATCATCAATGCTGAGTAATTTTCGTTTCCCCCTGTACTTCTTTCCCAAACTCTGTTTTGGATTTATTTCTAATTGTTGAGCTTTCAAATTTATGACTTTTCCCACATCCGTACCTGAAGAACTGACTCTGATTAAGAGGCCTGGATTATCAGGATGTTTGGTTTGTTGGGCTTCAGGCCCACTTCCCTTAAATGAAGCTTCACCAGGGATCGTTAAATCGAATCCCACCGGGATATTGACTAAATTAGAGGGAGTCTCCTGAATTAAGCCATCCATGAATTGCTCCTGACTATCCTTCTCAATATCCTCCCCCACAATCACCTCATCCACTCTATCAACCAGTACATCAGCAATAACTGTCTCCGTAATACTCGCCGTTCCCTTCCCTGATACCTTCCTCGCCGAACCACCATATACCACCGCTTCAGCCATCTTTTCTCTAAACCAAGTATTCCCAGAACTAGTATGATGATTGGACACAGAAGCACGAGGGCTAGAGTTACTCAATCTGTTACTTCCAGCTCTTAACCAATCTCCAAACATACCAGTTGTTGGTTGCTCTCCATTGATCTCTGCCAAATTCTTCTCCTCACACCCCAAAATATCATGCCCAACTTTTCCACAATACGAGCAAAATCTTGGTAGACGTTCATATTTGATCCAAATCCATTTTTTCACCCCTTCATTTTCAATAATTAGTCCCCGAATTAAAGCCTTAGTCACATCCAGCTCCACCTTTACTCGAATAAAGCGTCGTTGAGAAACACCATCACTCATTAGCAATCCTTCATCACGAACTACACGTCCCACCCGTGTGGCTAACAGGTTTATTATTTCACGACCCCTACAGTCATATGGCAATCCATGTAATTGTATCCAGAATTGACATTTTCGAAGCAAGTCTTTCTTTGATTTCATCTCCTTCTCCCATTTGGTAACTAACAATAGATTGTCTTCAAATAACCATGGACCTTGGGTTAGAACATAATTCAACATCCGTGCATTAGGAAACACTATTTGAAAAATATTATCTTCGATTTCTGTGAATCGAACATCCTCTCTGCAACTCCAGGCCAACAACAACGTCTTCTTGAGGGCATTCCTATTATATTTTTTTGATGTCAACAACTCCCCAATCAAACACCACTGACTCTCTTCCACCACCTCAAACTTCAAATCATTGGGGATGACAGTAATTGCTTCTTCGTCATCATGTAGTTGGAACTTTTCTAAGATCTTGGCTAAATCTTCCTCCATGTCAGGTTTCAAGAAAAAAAGAGAATTTTTTTTTCCGCACCGCCTTACACTCGTAAGGACAACTTTTCTTAAGAATTAAGAAAACAACAATCCGCCTCATTACACCCGCTTACTTTGCCTATGGAGTTGGGAAGGGAAAATCTTCAAAGAAAGAAGTTGTTGATATGTCGGTTGATATATATATTTGAGAAAAAGGAAAAATTTATTAAAGTGGAACAAAATTATTCTTCAAAATTTTCAAATATAATACTAAATATTTTATTTATTAGTTAATACAACCATATTATATATATATATATATATATTTTTTTTTACAATAAATAAAAATAAAAGTAAATAAAATATTATTAAAATATCTGGTTTGGGGTCGGAGGCGGGGCGGTGAATCTTGGTTTTATTAGGGTTAAGGTTAGGGGGAGAAATTTCCCTCGATTTGTTTTAGGTACGGGGATGGGAATACAATCTCCGCCCCGACCCCGGACCCGATATTTTAATTATATCTTATGTATTTTATTTACTTTTATCTTTATTTATTGTAATATATATATATATTAACTAATAAATTATAAATTATTTAGTATTGTGTTTTCTTTTTGTCTGAAAAATATATATATATATTTCATTTTACATTCCCTTTTTAAATAAGAATTAAAGTATAAAACGGAGAAGGCAGGAAACCCGATCTTTGAACGGGTAATCCCCGAACATGTCCCCATTTTTTTATTAGAAGATATAATAAAATATGAGGATTAAAAATCCTAATAGATTAAGAGATAGGAAATACATCTCTAACCTCACAACGTTTTGTTGCCATCCCTGATGTAGATACGGATAAGGGGGGAAAAAGGGGCAAATTTAGTGGGGGATAAAAGGAGATTGGTTTCCCGAGTTGAAAAGCACTTACCTTAGTGCACCAATCAATCAAGGTTTCGTTTTGTTTATTAAATTCAAATAATTTATCTCCAATAAAGTTTTTTTTTTTTTCGATCAGTAAAGTTTCTGTTGAGAAATTAAAGTTTATTTTTATTTTTTTATAGATAGATTAAAGGTAGTTGTTTGGAGAGAAAATAAGAAAGGAGATTTGTTTTGGAAGGCATCTTGCAAAAGAGTTGAAAAATCTTAGCTGCATAATTGTTTTTAATTTTATAAATTATTTATCGGGAAATTCCATTAGGTAGCAGAATTTTCTACAATATTTATAAATATAACACTTTTAAAAAGTATTTGCAAATATAACAGTTTTTTAAAAACCCTCATTTATGTGAATCAGATAAATCAGTGATAACTTATAATCAGTGATAATTATTAGGTAATCAGTGATTCATGCACAAAATATCAGGATATCAGTAAAATCAGCGATTACTTGTGTGGAAATCAGTGATTACCTGTGAAGAAATCACTGATTATTTATGCAAAACTAGCGGCAGTTTTGTAATATTTTAGGTGTGAATTTGAGTTTTTTTACTATATTTGCGAATAACCTTTTTTACTACTATTTTTACAAATATTATACCTAATTTTGCTATTTTTGCAAGAGCCCCTTATTTATTAATAAAATAGTTAAATGCACCAACGACCCCTACACTTTCAGGCATTTTTAATTTACACCCTGCACTATCAATTTAGCTTTTTTCACCCCTACCCTTACTATTTTCCAATTTATGTGAAAAAAATGTTAAAACTAACATTCATTTCATTTTTAATATATTTTTAATATCCAAAGTATGTGAAATGACCTTTTAACCCTTCTTTCTTCATCATTCTACCATCTCTCTCTTCACCTTCTACTGCTTCGTTCAAGTGTGGAAGATTTTGATGTTCAGTCTCATACTCTCTCTTCAATCAATTAAAGCAAAATAGGGCAAACTACGAATCTCTCCAATTTTATTCTTCTTCTCCGAAGATGACACAAAATGAAGAAGAAGATCTGTTTAAGTTGGCATTGGTTAATCAGTGGGATGAACTTGGTCAGCCATGGAAATGGAAGTGAGAGAAAGTCAAAGAGATGAGAGGATGATGAAGAAGAAGGGTAGGTCATTTCACATATCTAGATATTAAAAAAATGTTAAAAAATAAAATGGATGTTAGTTTTAACATTTTTTTGACAGAAATTGGAAAATAGTAAATGTAGGGGTGAAAAAAGCTAAATTGATAGTCTAGGGGTGCAAATTAAAAAAGCCTGAAAGTGCAGGGGTCATTCGTGTATTTAACCCTTAATAAAATCAACTTGTTTTATTCATAAAAAGGTAAACTTCTTTTAATTGTATTAAATTTTCAAAATTTAATGTACTTTTGAAATAATTGATTTTATGATGATTTAATTATCGAATTCTGTTGTGGTAATAAATATTGATGTTCTCTACTATTTAATTCTATAGTTAACTTTAGAAAAAAGAGGATAAAAAAAAATTCTCCCCATTCAAAACTTGCATTTTCTTTTATTAAGTAATGTATAATTATGGAGAATTATAGATAGGGATAATTACAGAGAACCAAATTTACTCTCTCTACTATAGTAAAACAAAAAACCCCATTAAGAACTCATTTATTTAGTAATGAATCATTTGAAGAAAAGAGAATGGTTTTCCAATCACATAGTTATAATTTATATCAAAGAATAAAGAATAATTCCGATGAGTGAGTCTCATATTAAAATTAGAAATCATTTCTGTTGATTGATTCCTCTATGTACTATAGAGAATCTCATTCACTTTTTGTAGGTTCTAGTATCAATTTAACTTTCATTCTCACTTCAAACAATAATAAATAACATCAGTTGTAATTTTTTTTATTCTTACTGTGATCTTAAAAAAAAAATAGTAAATACAAACTTTAGAAATTTTATACACATATCAGAATTTCTCTTCCCAATGATTTTTATAAGTTCTATTCAATTATAAATTTTGTAAATCAGATCTCAATATTTTAAAAATGGGTTGTGTTAAAATCATTAAATAATTATAATTTGAAATTATTCTTTATATAGAAAACAAAAAACAGAGTGGTTCATAGACAGGGAAAATCTAAAATCAATCCATGCGTGATCTCATTAGTTCCCAAAATCAGTTCATATCTCATAAGTGCATTTCTTTTCTGCTTCTCTCTCTGTCATTGAAGCTGTTTGTTTGCCAAGAAAATGAGAGAAAATTGGAAAGTTTATGAAAGAGAATTTAAGAAGGTGATAAAAATAGCAGCCCCAATGATGATTGCCTTAGTTTTACAATATCTTCTTCAAGTTGTAATGGTAATAATGGTGGGTCATCTTGGTGATGAACTCTTACTTTCTGGAGTCTCTATTGCCACTTCTTTCGTCCGTGTTACCGGTTATAGTTTCCTTGTAATTCTCTCTACTCTCTACCTATTGTTTATCATTTTCTAACATTCCAATAGGAAAATCAAGGGTTCAGAGGAGGCTCGGTTCGTTCGGTTTTTAACCGTAGCTAGCTGCTGACCAACGGACCGATTGAACTGTGGGTTGGTTGGTTCTGTGTCAAAACTAATGATCTTATAAATCTTGTTAGCACGTTTTATATCTTTTTTTTAATGTGAGATCTTTAACATGACTTCTTTTAATGATGAGTGAAGCTCTTGACAAGGTTATTTCTCCTCATAATCCTCTCTTCCAGTCCATATATTATCATTGGTTTCTAAAATTGAATATGGAAACTATGGGTGAAAGTCGGTCGGTCAGTTTTAGTTTGATATCGAAACCGACCGAAAAGTCAGCAGCCAATTGGTGTTATTTTGAAATTGACGATTGGGTCGAGGGCCCGGGGATTGAGATAACTGCTGGTGACGGCCTCATGCATTATGATTCCTTTTTTGCTGTATATTTTTATTTTAAAATTAAATTATATATTTCTCTAGAAGGTTTCAGTCTATCGGTCGATTGGTTGATTTATTTATTGAAATGGTAACCGATTGATGATTAATTTCACCAAAATATGTTGGTCGGGGGTGTTACCGACAGAAACGACGTCGGTTGTGTCAATACAGTTGGTTTCATCAACTTTATATAATCTGAAAGTATGAGTGATATTTGATTTTGATGGTTTTTTTCTTTTGGTTTGCAATCAGGTAGGGATGGCTGGTGCATTGGAAACTCTATGTGGGCAAGCTTATGGGGCAGAGCAATATCAAAAGCTTGGAATTTACACTTACACTTCAATAATTTCTCTTCTTTTGGTTTGTTTTCCAATTTCAATCTTATGGTTTTTCACAGACAAGTTACTAATATCAATCGGTCAAGACCCGTCAATTTCTTCAGTGGCAAGAAAATACTCACTTTTTCTTATTCCAAGTCTCTTTGCTTATGCAATTCTTCAATCTCTCATGCGCTTTCTCCTTACTCAGAGCTTGATCCTTCCTTTGCTCTTTTCTTCTTTTGCAACTTTCTGTTTCCATATTCCTATTTGTTGGCTTCTTGTGTTTCAATTCAAACTTAAAGTTGTGGGAGCTGCATTGGCTCTCTGCATTTCCTATTGGCTCAATGCCATCTTCCTCGGATTGTACATCTACTTCTCCCCGTCTTGCAAGAAGACTCGAGCCCCGTGCTCGTGGGAAGCCGTATCGAGCATCCGTGTGTTCTTCCGATTCGCCATCCCTTCTGCCGTAATGGTTTGGTAAACAAATATGAAAACACACATTTTTTTTCATCATCTTTGATTGAAAGGTTTGAAGTGCTAATCTATTGAAAAATCTTTTTTTCGGTTTTGTAGTTTTGAATGGTGGTCATATGAGATTATTTTATTGCTTTCTGGGCTTTTACCAAATCCAAAGCTAGAGACTTCAGTGCTTTCTATTTGGTGCTTGAGCATTTGTTTTGTGTTCATTGATTTTTATTTCAATTTAATTTCAAGAAATAATTCTAACTTTTTGATTGGTTTTTGGGCAGCTTCTCAGTCACTTATTTGCATTATTTCATACCATATGGGTTGGGGGCAACTGCAAGGTCAGTTAAATTTATATCAATTATTTATAAAACAGAGTATATGCTCAATTTGATTTTGTAAAGGCAATGAATTTCAAAATTAGTATATTGAAGAAGAACAATGACATACAAGTCAAGATGTTTTAACTAGGGAATGGAAATGAATTTGGTTCATATGAGTATCGATATCATTTTGAGAGTATTCATCCTTTCGGTTATTGTTTTTTTAATCGCATTTTAAATTTTGAACTCAAGTTTATTATGGGTCTGTACAATATACTATTGGATATGTGTGTAGTTTGTGTTTGGTGTATGAGTTCATACACTAGAACAAACTCGTGAAATAACCATGTCCTTTCAGAGTTTCTCAAACCCGTGAATCAAAATACCCTTAAATAAGGTTAATGATTGTAACAGCACAAGGGTCTCAAATGAATTGGGAGCAGGGAATCCAGAGGCAGCAAAGTTGGCAGTGAAAGTAGTGGTGGCTCTTGGGGTAATAGAATCAGTAATTATAAGCTTAACTCTCTTTGGATGTCACAATATATTGGGATATACATTTAGCAATCAAAAGGAAATTGTGGTTTATATTGCTCAATTGTGGCCTTTGATTTGCCTCTCTATCATTGTAGATAGTTTCCTTGGAGTTTTTGCAGGTTAGTAGCTAAATACCTCTATAATCCTCCCCCTCTTTTATTTCATTGATTTTTTTTTTGAAAGAAGAGATGATTATTTTGGGTTATTATAAATCAATCAAAATTGAAATAAAATATTATGAAAAGAGTAGTTTTATTATGATTGTTGTCAATTAATATCTTGGTCAAGTCAATAAATAATGATCTTATGAACCGATTACCTCTATTAAACTGGTGATTAATTAGTTTTAAATCTATTTACAAAAAAAAAAAAAAAAATTCAAAATGTTATATTTAGGGGCGGAGCGAATATTTTTTAGGAAATGACTTTTTTATATAAGAATTTTAACTTCATAGATATAAAAGATAAAATTTTAAAAAAAATAAGGGGGCAATTGCCCCCTTACCCTTCAAGTAGATCCGCCCTTGGTTATTTTTACAATTAAATATTTAAGTTAGGAGGAGGTCTTTTTTAATTTCCTAAGTGTTTCATTTATATTAGATAAAATATAGCAACGAATATTAAATATGACTTTTTTTTAATAATTACACAATTTTCACTGACATATTTTATTCAATAGTAATGAGACACGAAAGTCAGGAGGTACCCAAGTATTTTTCATTTACAATTACTTTGATAAACCACACCCTTAATATTCTGGGGTTCCATCTCATAACCAAATCTCAAAATCAATTGATTATGAGAGGAGAAACTCATAATGTTTTAAATATTATTATGTCTTTTTATCTTCCGGATATGGAATCTTAACCCAACATATAAATATTTTTAGAAAATATGGCTACCCCATTGTTTTATTTTCTTTTTTAAAAGCAGGGGTGGCAAGAGGAACTGGGTGGCAACGTCTAGGGGCATATGTAAATTTGGGGTCATATTACATAGTTGGAATTCCAATGGGAGCTGTTTTGGCTTTTGTTATTCATTTGAGAGTCAAAGGGCTTTGGATTGGATTGGTTTCAGGAGCTATTCTTCAAACCTTTCTTTTTGGCTTCATTACCTTTTCCACCAATTGGCATAAACAGGTAATCTTCCTTTTCTTAATTTACAAAAGAGAAATTACCCTTAATAACACTAATTCAAAAGTATATATATTTCGGGGTAAAATATCATTTTGGTCCTTGAACTTTCACTTCGATTTCATTTTTGTCCCTAAACTTTCAAAAGTTGCATTTTTCGTCCCTGAACTTTACGTTTTGTTTCGTTCTGGTCCTTCCATCTTTGTTTTTTCGTATAGGACACTAATGAAGGGCTTATGTGATATTTAATTGATAATGCGACGTTCTAGAATTATACCGTGAGGTTAAATACCATGGAAAAACAAATATAGAGTGAGGTTAATCTCATAATTTTCTCCTTAATTTTAGTCTTAAATCACTGTATATTCGTTTTTTCACGTCATTTAACATCATTGTATATTTATATAACGTCACATAATCAATTACATGCCACATAAGCCCTCCGGTAGTGTCTTAGACGAAAACACACGGATGGAGGGACCAAAACGAAACAAATCGTAAAGTTCAGGGATGAAAAATATTTGAAAGTTTAGGGACGAAAATGAAACATGATTGAAAGTTCAGGGACCAATATGGTATATAACCTTATATTTCGTTATCAATTAAGTTTCTACTAATAATAGGTAGCGAATTTACATGACCTTGCAGGCAATAAAAGCAAGAGAAAGGATACTTGACGGAAATAATTGAAATCGCATGGTGATACATTCATACAAAACTTCTATCATGAGCACGCTCAATGAAGATATAGATAGTAGAGTAAAATTGAAGTCAGAAAATAATTTGATATGATCTGGACAACATCATTATGGTAAAGGTTTAAAAGCAAGGCGAATTATTAACGTAGGTCATTGAAGGGGGAGATCATTTAGTCACATTTGTAATTCCAAATCTCTTTTAAAATATTACCTTTGTATTCACAATTATATTACAAAAATATAATTGGTCGACCAGTGAATACAATGTGATGTGACACTTAAAATAATCTTCTCTTTTCCTCAAAAAATTTCCATCCCAAAACAATTGCTCTCTAGATAAGTCCCATTAGATCGAATCTATCATGACCATTGGTAACTTTCCAAGATAGCAAAATCGCAGTGAAACTTCAAGATTTTAATCAAAGATCTTAAGGGTACTTGAAGACTTCTTAGTCTCATGGGTCTCACATTATTAAGAAGTAGAGATCTAACTTCTGTTACCCATTTAGGTCGATTTCAGCACATGTGGTATGAAACACATGTTACAGTATTATTCTCTATATTCATTGGAGTGTATGTCTCAATTTATACTGTACAGATGATAGTTCAGATACACTTAATATCTAACTTGAGTCCACAACTCTACTTTATCAACTTATGACTGTAGGACTTCCATCTGCTCATAGACAGTCAAGCGAATAGTGGGATCTATTCACTTTCGATTATAAATATAACCTCATCTTGATTCTTTATCAAGGCGATATTTAGATTAAGCATATGCTCTCTTAGTGTTGTTATCAATTAACAACAATATTGCTTAAAATATCTCATTTCTATTCGACACTAAGTCATAGAAGTGATTACCTATGTGAGAAGGCCAATCTATTGTCTGACATACTTTTAATTTAATGTACTAAACATTATTGTGTGTACGCAATTTAAAAGTACAAAACTTTATTCATAATAAAAAAAAATAGAAATACAATTTTCACTTCATGTGAAATTAAAAAAATCTACGCAGGCCTAGAGATTTAACATGGCCATTAAAAATATATCTAGGGTATGAACAACCATATGCCGCGCAGATATATATTGCACATTCACTTCTTTCTGTGCAACCATATCTATCACAAAATTGTATTTAGTATCAATGTGCTATGTCTTAGAGTGATATTTGGAATCATTTTGTAAATGTAATAACAACATGACTATCACAGTTACTAACACAGAGTTAGACTTATTTTCATTGAATCCCAGGTGATTTAAGAACCTCTTAAGCCACACTGATTGAGATAGATTCTCTTTAATCTTTTTCTCTTGGAGAGTACAATGAATAATCCATGGTTCCCACAAGGTACCTGGATATTTCTTTTACAACATTCCAGTTGGTTTGTTCAGGGTTTGACTGGTATTCACGTACCATACTCATGATAAAAAATATGTCTGGTTTTGTACACATCATGACATACACGAGGCTATCAATAACACTCGAGTAAGGAACTTTTCTCATTTGCTATATTTTCATGGAGTCTTTGGACACAATCTTTGACTTAAGCATTCGTCTTTTGCGATGGGAGTATTAATTGGTTTGCAGTCTTGCATTTTAAATCTCTCAAGTTTTTTTCTTGATGTAATGCCTTGTGACAAGGCTAACATCCTTTTGGAGTGATCTCTTTCAATCTTAGCTCCAAGTATATAAGCTGCTTCACCCATATCTTTCATTTGAAAGTTTGATGATAGTCATTCTTTAATGGCTAATACATACTCCTTATCTTTCCCAGCAACAGCATGTCATCCACATATAATGAAAGAATCAAAAACTTATCTTTATGTGTTTTGACATACACACAGTGGTCCTCATCAATTATATGAAAATCATATGAGGTGATAACTTGATGAAATCTGATGTACCACTGTTACGAAGAATGTTTGAAGCCATAAATTGACCTCATTAATCTTCACACTTTATGTTCTTACCCTTTGGTAACAAAACCAATGGGTTGTTGCATGTATATTTATTCTTCCAATTCACCGTTTAGAAATATTGTTTTAACATCCATTTGATGTAATTTTAAATCTAAACAAGCAACTATTGTTAGGATGAGACATGAAAGGTAAACCTCACAACAGGAGATAACAACTCTTCATAGTCATTTCCTTCATGTTGTGTGTAACCTTTTGCTACAAGTCTGGCCTTAAATCTTTCGATAGAGCCATCAGCTTTACGTTTGATTTTAAGAATCCACTTGTTACCAATTTATTTGCGTTCTTTAGGAAGATCAACTAGTTCCTGAATACTATTTGACTTCATTGACTCTATCTCTTCTTCCATTTCATTTATCCATTTATCTTTATTAGAACTTTGAAGAGATTCTTGAACATTATTCGACTCTTCACTGTCTAGAGGCGTAATCATGAATATTTCATCATTGTAATGATGTCTTGTAATTCAACCACGATTACTACGCCTTATTTGTGGTTATAACGATTCTTGTCTATGTGTCAATCGTTGTATTGAATCACGAGTTATTTGTGGTTCTTCTGAATCACACAGAGTGTTCAAATTTCTCCCACTTGGATGAGATACTGTTGATAACTGATTAGGAGTATCGCTCAATTCGTTTGATTGAATCAAACTATTTAGAATATTTAATTCATAAAGAGATGTCTCCTGATTAATCTCACCTTTTAATGGAAAATTATTTTCCAAGAATGTAACATTACATTATTCGAATTTTGTTAGGCTCCCACTTGCTTGTTCTCCGATGAAAACATACCCTCTTGAGGTTTCTGAGTATCGTATAAAAATACTTTTTTTACCTTTTGGACCTAGTTTTTCATACTGATGTGACAGCTCATGAATATAAGCAGCACATCCCCATAGTCTCAAACCACTAAGGTCTGGTTTTCTGCAAGTCCATAATTCATAGGGTGTAGAAGCAACAGATTTTGAAGGTACACAATTAAGAATATAAGTAGTAGTCAATAGAGCATCACCCCACAAAGTGATTGGCAATTTTGTTTGCGCTATCATTGACCTAACCATTTCTAAAAGAGTTCTATTTCTTCTTTAGGCATCCCCATTCTGTTATGGGGTTCAGGGAATGGTTAGTTGCCTATATATTCCTTTTTCTTCACACATTTGTTTAAACTCATTAGACAAATATTCACATCCACGGATAGTCCTTAAAGACTTAACCTTTAGATCCAATTGATTTTCCACTAAGGTAACAAATTTTCTAAAACACTCATGCTTCAGATTTGTGGGAAATCAAATAGACATGACCAAAACGTGTGAAATCATCTATGAAAGTGATAAAATACTCACCCCCATGTCGTGCCTTCACATTCATAGGCCGACAAATATCAGAATGAATTAATTGTAATGGAATTTAAGCTCTAGTTCCTTTACCAAATGGTTTTCTTGCCATTTTTTCCCGCTAGACACTCACATGTTGGTAGTTCGACCCTATCAATTTGGCCTAACAAACCCTCTTTAGTTAGTCTAGCTATTCTATGTTGACCTATATGACCTAATCTAGCATGTCATATAATAATGTCAACATTAGCATCAACAGATGATGAAATAAGGGAAAAACTTACATAATTATTAGATATCAAATGAATAACATCCAATAAAATTAAAACCATTAATTAAATAACCATAATCATAGTGTACATTCTTCTAAAAAACTAAAATATATAGTTTATTACCAAACATAATTAAAGAAAAACCGAGTCTTAAATGAACAATTACAGAAATTAAATTTCGTCGAATATCAGGTGCATATAACACATCATGCAGAATTAATGTATACTTTATTCTGCATGTTCAGCTTACAGGAACTAATCCCTTTTTCAGGTACATTTGCATTGTTTCCAACATATAGTCATCTTGCACCTTGTGGAATTCAAAGAAATTCCACGTATAGCGCATATAATTTGACTATGTGGTATCTGACTCCTGAGTCTACAATCCACAAAGGATAAGAATCAGTTAATTAAAATAGAGCTGGAAACATAAGAATAACTTTCACGAAAAGAACGGATCTTATGTGAATCAAAAGTTTGTACCTTCTTAGGTTCAGTACACTCACGAGGGTAATGACCCATTTTCTCACAGTTATAGCACTTGATCTTTGCTTTGTTCTTATTTGGGCGAAATTGAGGACCATTTTCCTTGTCATTTTGACCTTGGTTAAATTTCTTATTCTTATTGTCACCTTTCCCTTTACGACCCCCTTGATGTTTATGCTTATGGCCCTCATACCCACGGGAGCTGGGACCAGCCATATACACATCACCATTAATATTTTCGTCCCTTATTGCCTCAATGCGATCTTCCTCTAGTTCCATGTGACGTGCAACATCAGTAAGGGTCTTAATACCCTCATTATGGGTAAGATGCACCTTAACATGCTCCCAGTTATGGGGAAGGGAGCGAATGACAACTTGAACTTGTTGTTCATCAGTCAAAACGTGGCCAGCTTCTTTCAGCTTACTAATCATATTAGAAATTTCCCTCATGTGTTGTCTCATATTATGATTAGGACGCTTCTTATAAGTATCAAACTTAATAGTAAGCTATCTAAGTTTTGTGACAGAAGTTCCACCAAACTTTGACTTCAAAGCTGCCCACATTTCCATGGCAAGGTCATAGTCTTTAAACTCACGCATGATATCATTTTCATACTATTCAGCAACGTAATGCGAGTATGTGAGTTCTTTCTTTTCCTGGCCTCATAAGTCTCACGGTCCCTCTTATGTTGATTGAGCAGTGTTGCCTTCCTCAAGCTCAGCCAACACGAGAATCAATACTTCTAGAGCCTCTTGCTCTTCCAAGACATATTGAATTTTCATCGCCCAAATTTCATAATTTTCCCATTAAGCTTTTCACCCTTATTCAATTCAGCTACTATGTTCTTAGAAACAGAAGCCATTTTACTCACAAAAAAATCTACAAGACATATATTTGCACATGATTAACTATTTGCATCACACACTATTTTGTTGCAATTACAAACGATAAATTATTAATAACCATCCATATGGCATAGAATCGAAATATCACTAAGTTTCAAAATCATCATCTATGTATATATGAATTAATTATTAATAATTTATCACATTGCACTCAAATAATAATGAAACACAATCATTATTAAAACAAATAATAATAATGAAACACATTCATTAATATTAATAAGAAAATAATGAAACATATTCATTATTAAATTCCCATAAAAATTAGAGGAGAAAAAAAATATAATAAATCTAATTTTCTCTTAATTGTCTTTTTGAGTCTCCATCCTTGAGACCATCCTAATTCTTATCCTTCTCGATATATTTTCTATAACAAATACAGAAAAAATTAACCAACAAATGATTAAGTAACATATATGAATAAAACAAATTTAATCATATTGATGTGAATGTCGAGAATTAATTAGGAATTTAAAATTTTAATTTAGAAAATTAGGAGAATTAAAAAAATCTCGAATTTATTTTAAAAATAAACTAAAATCCATTTGATTAGTATATATATTAAACAAACTCAAGGATTTTCAAAGTAAGGCTTTTGGCCCATTGGGTATGCCTATCCTTTATATTTCTATTAGACTTTAGGTCTGTGGTTCGACTACTGGCAGAAGCGAATTTACCTTCTTCTTTTTTTTTTCTTTTCTTTTTTTTTTTTTTAAATTGACGCTGGAATAGAATCGACCACGAAGGTACAGCCCATAAATTTTTTTTCAGTTTTTTTAAACAAAACTTCTAATCAACATAATTCCCTCGTTTTTCAACCAAAATGGTCGTATAATATATCGTTAGAAAGCTCTTCGAATGTACTTTCTAAAAATATAATAATCAAGACCAATGAATAATTGTACAAAACATAATCAGAGGCCAAAGTTACTGTTTTAAACTCTTATTTATAGTTTATTAAAATAGTGACTTTAAATCATCATAACTTAGAATTTATGCATCCAATTGTGATGAAAATTTGCAGATCCATTCAAAACATTGTGCATAACATATTTGCAAAATTTCATAAGGAATGATAAACTATACACAAAGTTACCATTAAAGGATCAAAGCTTTTTCTCATTCTTTAACACTTTAAAGAAACGATTTTGATACTTTTAAACCTATGCTCTGATACCAATGTTGGGTTTCGTAAAATACGGGACTAACCTCTTTGTAGACACGCAATGGAAATACATGAGAAACCCGAATGTATCGATCGTTGAAAGCAAATCACCGAACGAATGTGCTTTATAGTTCACAGCCTAGACCCTTTCCCTCTTAGATAATAAATTGATTGAGATAAATAGAGAGAGATATAGAGAGTACTTTTTGAGAGAATGTTTATTCTCTGTATTTTTCTTCATTCGTGTATTGGAGAAAAGTCATATCTTCCCAGATATGAAATTTCCCATGGAACTGGGCAGTTCCAAACTGATATATGACAGTTGCTTTTGGAAACTCCCTTCATATATATATAAGCGTGTCGAGATGCACTCCCTGTCCTCGCCCTGCCCTATTTCCCAAATAAGAGAATGGGAGATATATATATAATAAAAAAGTATATATTTTTGTGTATCATATTGATAATTTAATTAAGAGGTATTTTTAAAAAGGGCTATTTTCATTAATAATTAAAGGGGGAGGTTAATTACAAAAATATCGGTGACACCACTTTTATCACGGATATGGCCAAATACCACCGGAAATGTGAAAATACGAAAAATAACCTCAATTTAATTTATTAAATCCCTTAAATTATGCACAGACAAATTAAAAAGTAAAAAAAATAAATAATAGGGAAATCTAATTTCTATCTAACTAATAACTAAAATAAATTCCTTCAAACTCCTTTTATCTTCAATCTTCCTCCAAGTGCAATAAATCCGCAATTGATGGTTCTTCAAGCTACAAAATTTAAAAAACAAAAAAACAATGGTTAGTTAAATTTTTATGTTAAACTAATAAAATTCAGAAAATGTACTAAAGTCACGGTTAGTTTACACATGTTTATATTTGTTAAAAACTATTAAATTATAATGAATTCTCCATATCTTCATTAATGAATAACATAAAGTATTTATACAAAATGACTTTAGCTGTTAACAACCTAACAGCTTCTAACTAAGTTATAACAACCATACTAATTCTAACCATATTATCAACAAACTTATTAGACAATATATTCTATTAAAAACCAATAAAATCCATAGTTTAACATTATTAAAAATATATTAAAGAGAATAATGAAAACAAGTTCATACATATGAGTTTAACAAGTTTATTTTTGTTAAACAAATAACAATTATAAAATTACGACAAACTAATTAAGTCCTAGTTGAATATTATTAAACGACGATTATAGTTTATATTTGTTAAACCAATAAAATCCAAAAAGCATGGTTAGCTTAACAGATTTATATTTGTTAAAAAAAATTATAGTTTAACATTATTAAACGACGATTACGGTTAGTGTAACAAGTTTATATTTATTAAATCAATAAAATCAGATATTTTAAATCTATATCAGATGAACATAAGCATGGTTAGTTTAACAGGTTAATATTCATTAAAAATAATAAGAAATTCCATAGTTGAACATCATTAAACAACGATTACGGTTAGTGTAACAAGTTTATATTTGTTAAATCAATAAAATAAAAAAATTTAAACCCATAAATCAGTGGTAAGATGAGTGAACCTGAGATTTATCACAATAAACAAGAGAGGAATAAATTGATGATCTGAAATGCTCCAAATCAGAGATGAAAATCGAAGAAACTATGAATTCCTCTATGATTGTTAATCGACGAAACGCCTCGATTTCCTTAACAGATTCTATGCTTGGCTCTACCCTATTCAAATGAATTGATTCCACAGTTCACAGTTGAATAATAAAACAATTTTTCAAAACCCTAAGATTCAAGAATCATTCTCGAGGCTTAACAACAACGATTCAAAACACAATTTCACAATCTAGAAAAATAAGATTTTGTTAAAATTAGTGTGTTTTTATGGAGGAAGAAGAAGAAAAACATGTAAGGATGGGGATGGAGGTGAGGAAAAATAAAAGAAACATATGTTTTGAAAATTCGGGTTGTTTGAAATAGAAATATTTGAGAGATATGATTCAAAAAAGGGGATTTGAATTTGAAAAAAAAAAAAAGAAACATAACCTTAATATTTGGAAAAATCAAATCAGAAAATTAGGAGAAATCTTTTTTCAAAATTAGTAATTAAAGGAAAATCATCCGCAATTAAGAAAAATCAACGTTTGAAAACTGTACAAGACGGTTGAAAATAAATGGAGGGGTAAATCTGACCCAAAAAAAAGGAATCACCATGTAAGTATATTAGTCAACTATTAGTATATCAATGGTAGTTTATCAGTCTATCACAAATTCTAATATTTTTGTAAATATTTTTTTTTCTAATAAATTTGTAAATATTTCTCTCAATTAGTAAATTGCCCTTTTTTTTTTTGGTTTAAAAAACACCCAATAAACAATATTTCGAAGAACTACATTTCTAGAGATAATATAAATTTTGGATTTTTAGACAAAAATAAAATACAAACAAAAACCAACTTTTTTAAAACATAGATGTAAAGATCCCTTGTAATATAAAACAAAACAGTAGTAGACAACAATATTATTGGTCCCTAGACAAGTCTTTCAATCCAAGCTTCAGTTTAATATTTCATAAACAATAGTAGAGAACAAAAGAAATTAAAGGTTTATTAATTTATTTTATTATTTTTTTTTGTGAGATAAATTAAAGGTAGTTGTTTGGAGAGAAAATGAGAAAGGAGATTTTCTTGGAAGGCCTCTGGCAAAAGAGTTGAAAAATCTTAGCTGCATGATTGTTTTTAATTTTATAAATAATTTATCAATAAAATCAACTTGTTTTATTTATTAAAAAAAATGTCCACTTCTTTTAATTGTATAAATTTTCAAAATTTTATGTACTTTTGAAATCTTTGATTTTACGGTTACTTAGTTATCGAATTTTGTCGTGGAAATCGATATTGATATTCTCTACTATTTAATTTTATAGTCAACTTTAGAGAAAATAGGATAAAAATAATATTAAAAAAAAACCACAAAAAGTTTTCCTCATTCAAAACTTGCATTTTGCTTTATTAAGTAATGTATAATTATGAAAAATTATAAATAGGGATAATTACGGGATATTTACCTAAATGACCTTGAAATGAGGGCACTAATGAAACATAGACCTCACTTTTTAGATGCTATAAATAAGACCTTATGCTGGTGTCATAAAGTGTGAAAAGACCAAAAAACCCATTTTTCATATTGATAGAACTTTCTCTCCTTAAGCTTACACTATTTTTTTCTCTCTCCCTCTAAACTCTAAATTTATACTAAAAAAACCTCACGAATCTCTCTCTAAACTCTTAACTTGCCACGAATTTATATTCGATGGATAGATATCGAAAAATCGAATGGAATCGATGTCTTATTTTCAAAAAACGGAGTCCGGTTGAAAAAGTTAACACAAAAGTACTAACTTTTTTTAAAATAAAAATATGGATTTTTTTTTTATTGTTGCATGTGATCTGACCGATCATAGACAATGATCGGTCAGATGATCGGTCAGATCATCGAGAATAAGAGATCCGAAAAGAGTATTTAGCTCGTAATTTTTTCTACAAAATTCGGATTTCCACGAAATTAGATTCAATGGATAGATATCGAAAAAACGTATGAAATCGATATCTTATTTGCACGAAACGGAGTTCAGATGAAGAAAATAACGTCAAATTACTAAATTTTTGTAAAAAAATAAAATTTGGAATTTTTTTTACTGTCGCCTATGATCTGACAGATTGTGGCTTATGATCTAACCTTATTTATCAAATATTTCAAAGAAAAAAATTCTCCCTCTTTTTTCCCAAAATAGAATTAAAATTTAATAGTCATTTTCATTTTAAATCCACTTTTGGCTTATCCAAATTTTTATCCATAATTAATTTTTCCTATTTTGGTAAGACTTATTTTCCACTCTTTTCCATTTCTTTTAATGCTCCAATTTCATCTAACTTTTAAAAATATTCCCCTTTTTTCTTAACAAAATTATTTCCCTTGAATTTTCACCTCATTTTCTCTATTTCTTTTATCTTCCCTTTTTACCTCACCATTTAAAAAATCAATTTTTTTAAATATAGGAACGAATCTAGAATATTCTTCCTATTTTATTAAAAAAAATTATATTGGATTGGGTTTAAAATCATCAATTAATTATAATTTGAAATTATTCTTTATATAGAAAAAAAAACCGAGTGGATAACAAAAGATATGGTCCATAGACAGGAAAAAGCTCAACTAATACATGCATGTGATCTCATTAGTTCCCAAAGACAGTTCTTATCTCATAAATGCATTCATTTTCTGCTTCTCTCTATCATTGAAGCTGTTTGTTTGCCGAGAAAATGAGAGAAAATTGGAAAGCTTATCAAAATGAATTGAAGAAAGTGATCAAAATAGCAGCCCCAATGATGACTGCCTTAGTTTTACTATATCTTTTTCAAGTTGTAACGTTAATAATGGTCGGTCATCTTGGTGATGAGCTCTTACTTTCTGGAGTCTCTATTGCCACTTCCTTCGTCCGTGTTACCGGTTATAGTTTCCTTGTAATTCTCTCTACTCTCTACCTATTGTTTATCATTTTCTAATATTCCAATAGGGAAATTAAGGGGTGAAAGTATGGTCGGTCCGTTCCGTTTCTAACCGTAGCGAGCTGCTGACCAACGGACTGATTGAACTGTTGGTTGGTTGGTTCTGTGTCAAAACTAATGATCTTATAAATCTTGTTAGGACGTTTTATATCTTTTTTTCATGTGAGATCCTTAACATGGGTGAAGGTCTTGATCGGTCGATTGGTTGATTTATTTATTGAAATGGTAACCGATTGATGATTAATTTCACCAAAATATGTTGGTCGGGGGTGTTACCGACAGAAACGACATCGGTTGTGTCAATACAGTTGGTTTCATCAACTTTATATAATCTGAAAGTATGAGTGATATTTGATTTTGATGGTTTTTTTCTTTTGGTTTGCAATCAGGTAGGGATGGCTGGTGCATTGGAAACTCTATGTGGGCAAGCTTATGGGGCAGAGCAATATCAAAAGCTTGGAATTTACACTTACACTTCAATAATTTCTCTTCTTTTGGTTTGTTTTCCAATTTCAATCTTATGGTTTTTCACAGACAAGTTACTAATATCAATCGGTCAAGACCCGTCAATTTCTTCAGTGGCAAGAAAATACTCACTTTTTCTTATTCCAAGTCTCTTTGCTTATGCAATTCTTCAATCTCTCATGCGCTTTCTCCTTACTCAGAGCTTGATCCTTCCTTTGCTCTTTTCTTCTTTTGCAACTTTCTGTTTCCATATTCCTATTTGTTGGCTTCTTGTGTTTCAATTCAAACTTAAAGTTGTGGGAGCTGCATTGGCTCTCTGCATTTCCTATTGGCTCAATGCCATCTTCCTCGGATTGTACATCTACTTCTCCCCGTCTTGCAAGAAGACTCGAGCCCCGTTCTCGTGGGAAGCCGTATCGAGCATCCGCTTGTTCTTCCGATTCGCCATCCCTTCTGCCGTAATGGTTTGGTAAACAAATATGAAAACACATTTTTTTCATCATCTTTGATTGAAAGGTTTGAAATGCTAATCTATTGGAAAATCTTTTTTTGGTTTTGTAGTTTTGAATGGTGGTCATATGAGATCATTATATTGCTTTCTGGGCTTTTGCCAAATCCAAAGCTCGAGACTTCAGTGCTTTCTATTTGGTACTTGAGCTTTTCTTTTGTGTTCAATTTTTACTTTAATTTCAATAAATAATTTTAACTTTTTGATTGGTTTTTTGGGCAGCTTCTCAATCACTTATTTGCATTATTTCATACCATATGGGTTGGGGGCAACTGCAAGGTCAGTTAAATATATCTACCCTTTTTCCTCATTTGTATCAATTATTAATAAAACAGAGTATGTGTTCAATTAGAAATGAAAAAAACAAAGGGCTGAGTTTCAATTTGATTTTGCATAGACTATGAGATTTCAAAATTAGTATATTGAAGAAGAAGAACAATGACATATACAAGTCAAGCTGTTTTAATCAGGAAAGGAAAATCAATTTGGTGCCTATGAGTTTCAATATCTTTTTGAGAGCATTTTTTTTTAAAAACGTGTTTTAATTTTTGAACTCGTTTATCAAGGGTTTGTACAATATATTATTTGGATATATGTGTAGTTTGTATTTGGTGTACGAGTTCATACACAAGAACAAACTCGTGAAATAACCACGTCGTTTCAGACTTCTCAAACCCGTGAATCAAAATACTCTTAAATAAGGTTAATGATATTAACAGCACGAGGGTCTCAAATGAATTGGGAGCTGGGAATCCAGAGGCAGCAAAGTTGGCAGTGAAAGTAGTGGTGGCTCTTGGGGTAATAGAATCAGTAATTATAAGCTTAACTCTGTTTGGATGTCGCAATATATTGGGATATGCATTTAGCAATCAAAAGGAAATAGTGGTTAATATTGCTGGAATTTGGCCTTTGATTTGCCTCTATCATTGTAGATAGTTTCCTCGGAGTTTTTGCAGGTTAGTAGTTAAATACCTCTATAACTTTTATTTCATTGATTTTTTTAATTTTTTTTTCTGGAAAAGATGATTCTTTTGGGTGATTATAAATCAATCAAATTTGAGATAAAATATTATAAAAATAGTAGTTATATTATGATTGTTGTCAATTCATGTCTTAGTCAATAATGTTGATCTTATGAACTGATTACTGTTTAACAAGTTAAATTGGTGAGTAATTAGTTTTAAACGACACTATTTACAATTTTTTTCTTTTTCAAAATGTTATATGTATGGGCGGAGTCAGGAATATTTTTTAGGGCGGGCAAAAAATTTATAAAACTAATTTTTAGAAATTAAGGGGGGCAAAATAGATTAATTGTATAAAAAAATGACTTTTTTATATGAGAATTTAACTTCATATATGTAAAAGATAAAAAATTTAGGGAGGGCAATAGTAGATATGCCCCTGGTTATATTTATAATTAAATATTTAGTTTAGGAGGAGTTCGTTTTTAGTTTCTTAAGTTTTCCATTCGTATTGGATAAAATATATTAGTGAATATTAAATATGAGTTTTTTTTTTTTAATAATCACAATTTTCACTGATATATTTTATGCAATAGTAATGAGACACGAAAGTTAGGAAGTACACAAGTATTTTCCATTTACAATTACTTTCATAAATGAGAGACTCTTAAAATTAAAAAATTTTGGTTATGAGAGAAGTAACTTACAGTATTTATTAATAGTATTATGTATTTTTATCTTTCCAAATGTAGGATCTTTAACACAACATATAAATATTTTTAGAGCTGCCCATTGTTTTATTTTCTTTTTTAAATATAATTTTCTTTTTCAAAACCAGGGGTTGCAAGAGGAACTGGGTGGCAACATCTAGGGGCATATGTAAATTTGGGGTCATATTATATAGTTGGAATTCCATTGGGAGCTGTTTTGGCTTTTGTTATTCATTTGAGAGTCAAAGGGCTTTGGATTGGATTGGTTTCAGGAGCTATTCTTCAAACCTTTCTTTTTGGTTTTATTACATTTTCCACCAATTGGCAAAAACAGGTAAATCTCTCTTTCTTTCCCACTCATTGGTGAGCTATTTGGTAGTTAATTACAATTAATAACACTAACCCAAGAGCAGATATACTTCGCTATCAATTAAGTTTCTTACTAATAATAGGTAGCGGATTTACATGATCTTTGCAGGCAATAAAAGCAAGGGAAATAATTGAAATGCACATGGTGATATATGCATACAAAACTTCTATCCCGAACACGCTCAATGAAGATGTAGATAGTAGAGTAAAATTGAATTCACAAAATAATTTGATCTGATCTAGACAACATCATTATGGGAAAGGTTTAAACGCAAGACGGATTATTATCGTAGGGTATTGAAGGGAAGATCATAAACGTCTATATTGTGAAAAAAAAATTTAACGGTAGAATCATAATAATTGAATACAATGTGGATAAAAAATACATATACATATTAGACTCATACATAATATTATGAGGATGAGAAAAAGTTATATATTTTACTTCTCGACGGGACTATAATTAGAGATACTATTGTCATATATATATATATATATATATATTTTCACATGTGAGTAGAAAAATGTGAATAAAAGAAAATAAAATTCTCACTTTTAATATCCTTGAACATTCAAAGGAGAGAGAGAAATGAAACATTGAAGGAAAATGATATTAGGACTATGAGAAAGACAAATTTTAAAAATATTAAGTGGTTTTTAAACCTCACTATACAGGTTTAGTCGCACACGAGATGAATAAATGTCATTATTCAAAATAACTTTGGGGGCTCTTGCAAAAATAGCAAAACTATGTCCATTATTTGTAAAAATAGCAGTAAAATAACTTATTTACAAAAACAGCAAAAAACTCAAATTCGCGCCTAAAATATTACAAAATTGCCACTAATTTTGCATGAGTAATCAGTGAAGTAATCACTTATTTCCAAACAAATAATCAGTGATTTTATTGATATCATAATATTTTGTGCATGGATTACTTATTACCAAATAGTTATCACTGATTATCTTATAAGTTATCGATGATTTCTTTGATTCACATGAATGAGAGTTTTTAAAAAATTGCTATATTTGCAAATACTTTTTAAAAATGCTATATTTATAAATATTACAAAAAATTCTGATACCCTATGAAATTTCCAATAACTTTGTGTGATACTATACGACATGCATGCATGGTTACGAGGAAACCAATCAATGTTGTGTTTCTTACTAGAATCTAATCTTTTATCTTTACTTGATTATAAAGATGTAGATCAGATAATGATATTGATTGATATTGAAGAGAGGGATGACAACTTAGCGTGCCGAGATGCACTCCTTGTCCTCGCCCCCGCCCCAATCCCCAATTGAGAGAATTGGGGATCGAATTTCACACGAAAAACCCCCCTTCCCACTTATATATATATATATATATATATATATATATATATATATATATATATATATATATATAATAAAAAAAAATATATTTTTGTGTATCATATTGATAATTTAATTAAGAGTTATTTTCAAAATGTCATTTTTTTAATTGAAAATTTAAAAAATAGTAAAAGTTTTCAGAATTTTCAAATATAACACTTTCATTAAAATAATGAAAACTTTAATTATTTTAATAAAAGTTTCAAAATCATAAAAACTAACCAAATTTGAAAAATTATTGATTTTTAATTTATAACATCCCAATTAAAAACATAAAATATAATACTAATATTGATAATTAAATAAAAATATAAGAGCAAAAATTAAATTAAATTAAATTATCGTTAATTTAATGAAACAATTCACTAAATTTAATTTTTAAAAATTTTCAAAACTTTTGCTACTTTTAAAACTAGCAAAAGTTTTGAAAATTTTCAAACAAGAGCTTTTTTTTTCCATTAATTAATGAATAGTTTCATTAAATTAAGAAATTTTTTCATATTAAATTATATATGTAGTCTTAATTACAACCATATTGAGAATTTACAATTAATTACAAGGGTAATTTCATTAATAATCAATAGAGGACCTATATGTACAACGATATTAAGATTTCACTATTAATTACAAATTTGGACATTATAGGCCGTGAGTGGTTGTTTCTGCTTTCTCAATAGACTGATTTACCCTTCCTTGTTTATTTTTTAACCGTTTTGTAATTCAATGATTTGATTTGCGATTTTAATTGTAGTTTTCCATAATTAATTCAATTTAAACAATTTTTGATTTTTGATTTGAATCTCATCAATTTCAGTTAGTTGCCATGTTTCTTTTTTCTTTTTTCTTTTTTTTTTTTTCATTTTGTACAAAAAGCAATATACCGGTTTCTTTTCATCCCTAATTTTTTCTGCTTCAAATTATCTTTTATCACCTATTATCTACTTTCAAATCATCTGCTATCAGGTTTTGTTTTTGTTCTTTCGTATTTCTGGTTTTTCGTTTTCATTGATCATATAATATAATGAGGAAGAAAAAAGGTAATCGAAAGAGGAAAACACGAAGGATGGAGCAAAATTAGATACAGAAATAGTAGAAGAGGTATGGTCTCAAAAAAAAAAAAAAATTTATGAGAGAAAAAGAACTATTTACAGATTTCATATTTTCTTTGTTTAGAAAAAAAAGATTGATTCTTTTTCATCATGAAGTAGGAAACAAAAATCTCGTAGAAGAAAAAAGGAAACGACGTTAAAAGGAAAAAAAATCATTGGAAGAATCTGAATACTTTGCAAATTCAAGCGAGGAGAAAAACATGGAGGATGAAGAAAGCGTTGGAGACGAACACTCATATGAGGAAGAAGTCCCAGAATATTTATATTTGTTAAACATTACTAAATTATCATCTACATTGTAAACTGTCGTGAATAATTTTAATACATATTTACTTTTGTTAAACACGGATAAATATTTAACTACATTTAATATTTATTAAATTTAGTAATGTGAAGAAGAAAAAAGTAGCAACAGAGAAGAATCTATGTAACAACCCAAAAAAAAATTCCCAAATACATTGAAATACATAAACACAGCGGAAGCAAATAAATTTTGACATTTAGTTCTCTTTATTGAAATCAAAATCATAAACAGTATCCAACCGATCGGTTTGTTCAAAACAAATAACAATTCAATGAGAGGCAAACTTAACCATTGCCTAAAAATTCTCAAACAAAAGTTTAACTAATATTTTTATTCAAAACAAAACAAAACATGAATCATAAAAGTTTTTCCCAACATAATAACAAAAGAAAAGACAGATTCGCTAGCGTGCAAATCCGTGCCAACCGATCACCACATCGAACCGCATCAGCCACCCAGTTTCTTCTTTCCTTTACCTGAAAAAAAATAAGTGTAGCATCATGAGGCTACGCCCAATGAGTAGAAAAATGTTAAATTAAAAATCACGCCATGAGAGGTTTTTCTAAGACTTTAAGTCCTTTATCGATAACACGACTCCCGATAACACTCTTTCACCCAAAGCTCTCTAAACTAAGTACAAACCTTCACAATACCTTTTAATCCTCAAACTAAAAGGTTACAAACTTTCGAAACAGTTTTAAACTCTCAAACTCATTTTAAAACTTTTCGATTTTTCATACTTTCCTAATACCTCTTAGTCTCCTCTTTGACCGCAACCAAAGAGAGACTATACTCAACAAGGCATTTAAAAATTGTTTTCACATTTTAAATCCTTAAGAGTTTTTTTAAAATATTCTTTTCCATTGTACATATGGAATGAACCTACCCCGTTAAGTGCTATAAAGTCGTGCACAACCGTATAATCTCCCTTAACGGCAATATTCTTCTTTAAGCAAGGCCTTTGCTTAAAGCGAACCTGCTACCATATTACTCGAGGTATTTAAGTAATATGGTCCTATTCACCACTACCATGATGATCATACAAGTCTAAGCTCACACTTCTCAAAATACCCTCATTAAAGGACGAAAATTTTCTAAAATGAAATTCTGGAAAAATTCCCTTAAAACCACTCTAAAACGTCCCAAATTCACCCAACAAAACAATCTTGGGTCACTTCCATCAACTCCCGGCACTTTACAAGTCTAGAAGCGAAACTAGTGTAGTTTCGCTCCTTTTTCGGGCAATTTAAAGTTTCTAAAAATCTAACTAAATTTCGGCGGAGTAACGCCTATAATTACGCCTCCCAAAACAGTACCTATACATAGAAAATAAAGACCCAAATTCCCGAACACCATAATCACAAAAGCAATTAACCTCCTAGGCTAAATTTTAACTTAGGGGCACTATTCTTCCAAACGAGGTATTCATGGACAGCAACTTTAAGACAACTTAAATCATCCAAAAATATGCATAAACATTAGTTTCAAGTCCAAAAATCACCAAGAAATAATTTATGCATAAAATAGATACCGATAGTCACCTAAAACATGATTTCATTCTAACTTTAGTCATACTTTGCATCCAACTCATGAATTCTTTAAAACAGCCCTAAACCTCTTTTTCATACATTAAAATCACTCATTTCAAGCTTAAAAAATTCAGAGGTTACTTGTAAAGAAAAAGAAAAACACAAACATGCATAATTTAAAATTTAACAATATTCTACTCACCTTTTGAGCTAAGTTTCCAACCCTTTGAACTCTTTTTCCAAAATAGTTTAAGAACCTGAAAAGGTGCTCAAACCACTCAAAACTACATCCTAAATAACAAAATTTACAAGGAAAAAAAATACCACGAAGCGACACACGGAGCGACGGCCGAAATCAAGCAAAACAGCCCCCCAAAGGGGGCTGCCTTGCCACGGCAGCAGCAGAATTCTGCTGCTGCTGCCGCTGCTGCAACAGCAGTGGCTCGGCGGCCCTCCTTCGCGGCTTTCGACGAGTCGTTTGGCGGTAGGTTTAAACGATAGGTGGGTTTTTCCAAAAAGGGAAGAAGATTAGGGTTTTCTAGGGTTTGAAAAGATTGGAAACTTTGAAGAAAAGAAAGAAATTTTAAGAACTTTGATGGTTAAAACCACAATTAAAACAAAATTCCAGAAAATTGAATGAAAGAAATTTCATTACCTTGAAGTTTCTCTTGGAACAAAACCCTAACTTCACTTCCAACTCCACCACCACAACCACAATTAAAACCTAAACCAAACAAGGAAAAGAATGGGTGAAAAGAATCATATCCCGGAGTCTCCGTTAACGATGATGAGAAGGAAAAGATGAAGAAGAAGAAGAAGAAGAAGAGGAACCTACCTTTGTCTCTGCCCTTTTTTTTGTACGTGAAAGAAGAAAGATGAATGTAACCTAACTCCTTTTTTTTTTCTCCCTCCCTTTCACGCCACCTCCTTTCTTTTTTTTTTTCTTTTTTTTTTCTTTTCCTTTATCTCCAAATAAAAAGATAATTAAAATTATAATTATTCCTGAAAAAGAATAATTAAATATAATTACCAAAGTTTCTCCAAAAATTTAAATAAATATTAAAAGGAAAAATTAATATTTATTTATTTACTTACCAGAAATACGGGACGTTACAATCTAGAAGGAAAAAAAATGGATAAGCGACGTCCGAACCATATATTTATTTTTAATAAACATTTAAATGCAATTGATAAATGAAAATCTGGTTAAATTTATAAAAGGTAAATATTTAATATCATTTATTTTTAATAAACACGTAAATAATTAAATTTTGTTCACAAGTTTAAAATTCAAATATATTGTCTCTAAAAAGAATCACCAACTGAGTAACAAAAAAAAAGATACATCGTCGTATGAAATGTTAAAAAGAAAAAGGAAAAATTGATGGAAAAGAGATTAAATGAATGGAAAAAAAAGGAGAATGAAGGAGAAGTACAAAATGTTAGAAAACACAAAAGAATAATGAAAACGAGAGGGGGGAAAATCACCAATATTCTTCAATTTTGAAATTAAAAAAAAAACACGAAAAAGATATGGGATAGTTTGAATTCTGATTTGGTGGTAGTCAACTTTCGTAAAATCTAATTAATTAATAAATAAATCAACAATTAATACAAAATCTTAAATCTTAAAAAAAAATTGATATGGGATAATTTGAATTTTGATTTGCTAGCAGTTAACATTTGTAAAATCTAATTAATGCAAAATTTTAAATTTTAAAATCTATCAAATATGTAAAAATTAATAACGGTTGCAAAAATGGGCAAATTCGCCTCATAAAAAATGGATAACCACCCTTCACGGCCTAAAAAGTCCACAATTCAAACACCAAAGCCCCTATTAGAATTCAAATTATCCCATATCATTTTTTTTCCTTTTAAGATTAGATTTTACATTAATTGTTGATTTATTTATTAATTAATTAGATTTACAAATGTTAATTGCTACCAAATCAGAATTCAAATTATCCCATATCTTATGTTTTCTGTTATCCGTTTTTATTTTTATTTATTGGTGATTTTCCCCCCTCTTTTTTTCATTTTTCTTTTGAGTTTTCTAACATTTTGTGCTTCTCCTTCATTCTCCTTTTCTTTTTTTTTTTTCTCATTCATTTCATCTCTTGTTCATAAATTTTTCTTTTTTCTTTTTCAGATTTTATACGACAACATGTCTTTTTTTTGTTATTTAGTTGGTGATTCTTTTTAGAGGCAATATCTATGAATTTTAAACTTGTGAATAAAATTTAATTATTTATGTGTTTATTAAAAATAAATGATATTAAATATTTACCTTTTATAAATTCAACAAGATTTTCATGATCAATTGGATTTAAATGTTTATTAAGAATAAATATATGGTTCGAACGTCGCTTATTCATTTTTTTTCCTTCTGGATTCTTCTCTGTCGCTACTCTTTTCTTCTTCAAATTACTAAAATTAATAAATATTCATTGTGAGCACATAAAAATTAGTTAAATATTTATCCATATTTAACAAAAGTAAATGTGTATTAAAATTATTCACGACAGTTTACAATGTACATAATAATTTAGTAATGTTTAACAAATATAAATATCATCGGTCTTCTTTCTCATCTGAGTGTTCTTCTTCAATGCTTTCTTCATCCTCCATATTTTCCTTCTTGCTTGAATTTGCAAAGTATTCAGATTCTTCTAATGTTTCTTTTCCTTTTAATGTTGTTTTCTTTTTTCTTCTAAGAGATTTTTGTTTCCTATTTCATGATGAAAAAGAATCAATCTTTTTTTTTGGGTAAAATACCATTTTGGTCCTTGAACTTTCACTCAGGTTTCATTTTCATCCCTAAACTTTCAAAAATTACATTTTTCATCCCTGAACTTTACGATTCGTTTCATTTTAGTCCTTCAGTCTGCATTTTCCCATCTAGGACATTACCGGAGGGATTATGCGACATATAATTGATGATGTGACATTATATAAATAAACAATGATGTTTAATGACGTGAAAAAATGAATATTTAAGATTGGAATTAAGGAGAAAAATATGAGATTAACCTTCCTTTATATTCATTTTTCTATGATATTTAACCACACGGTATATTTCTATAATGTGACATCATCAATTACATGCAGCATAAGCCTTCCATTAGTGTCTTAGATGGAAAAACAAAATCTGAAGGACCAAAACGAAACGAATCAGAAAGTTCAGGACGAAAAATGTAACTTTTGAAAGTTTAGGGACGAAAATGAAACTTGAGTGAAAGTTCAAGAACTAAAATGGTATTTTACCCCTTTTTTTTTCTAAACAAAGAAAATATTAAATCTGTAAATAGTTCATTTTCTCTCATAATTTTTTTTTTCAAATACCTCTTCTACTATTTCTGTATCTAATTTTGCTCCATCCTTCATGCTTTTCTCTTACGGTTGCTTTTTTTTTTCTTCCTCATTATATTGCATGAGCAGTGAAAATGAAAAAGCATAAATACGAAAAAACAAAAACAAAACCTGATAGCAGATGATTTGAAAGTAGAAAATAGATGATAGAAGATAATTTGAAGCAGAGAAAATTAGGGATGAAAATAAACTGATATATTGCTTTTCGTATAAAAAGAAAAAAATGAAAAATAATTAAAAAAAAAAAAGAAACATGGAAACTAACCGAAATTGATGGGATTCAAACAAAAAATTAAAAACCGTTAAAATGAATTAATTATGGAAATCTACAATTAAAATCGCAAATCAAATCTTTGAATTACAAAACGGTTAAAAAATAAATAAGGAAGGGTAAATCAGTCTATTGAGAAAGCGAAAAACCACCACTCACAGCCTATAATGACCAAATTTGTAATTAATAGTGAAATCCTAATATAGTTGTAAATATAGGTGCTCTATTGATTATTAATGAAATTACCCCATAAATTAATGAAAGTTTATTCATATTTAATTTTTCTCTATTGTTTTTATGTTTCTAATTGAGATTGTTTTAAATTAATTTTTTTAATAATTTGGTTAATTTTAATGATTCTAAAACTTTTGCAATTCAAAAATGTGATTTTAAAAAAGCACCCCCATTAAAAGTGCCTTAAACTAAATAGAATAAGCTAACTCAATTAGAAAACTCACCAAGTTAATTATAAAAAAAAAAAAAAAACAAAAAAAAAAAAAACAAAAACTACATAGAATAAAAAACTGCCAGCATATGGCTATTCTTTGTCAATTATTTATATAGATTTGTATTAAAATATACCTTAGTGGACTTAAACAACTATTGATATGCTGTCAATCACATTGGTAGGCTTCCTTCAATTTTATTTGGGAAATTTTATTGGTTAGCAGAATATTCTTCAATATTTATGAATCGTGCAGTTTTAAAAAGTATCTATAAATATAACAGTTTTTTCATTCAAGTTAATCAATGAAATCAGTGACAACTTAGAGGTAATTAGTGATTACATGCACGAAGTATCATTTGATATAATGAATCAGTAAAATCAGTGATTACCTATCTGCGGAATCAGTGGTTACCTATGCGGGAATCAGTGATTACTTACACGAACTAGTGACAATTTTATAATATTTTAGACGCGAATTTGAGTGTTTTTCTATTTTTGCAAATAATTTTTTGGGCTGCTATTTTTGTAAATATTAGACTTTTTTTCAACTATATGTGCAAGAGCCCCATTTTATTTCTACTTAATTTGAAAAGAAAAAAGAAAAAAAAAACCTAATATGAGAATCATTATTTTTTTTAAAGATTCAAAAAACAACGAATAAACAAAATCTCGAAAACCTACATTTTTAGAGATAATATAAATTTTGGATTTTTAGACAAATAAAATACAAACAAAAACAAACTTTTTTTTAAAAACATAAATGTAAAGTTCCCTTGTATATAAAACAAAACAGTAGTAGACAACAAAATTATTGGTCCCTAGACAAGTCTTTCAATCCAAGCTTTAGTTTAATATTTCATAAATTCAACTCCTATCTTCTTCTTGCTATCATTGAAGGCTGTTTGTTTGGTGAGAAAATGAGAGAAAAATGGAGAGTTTATCCAAAGGAACTCAAGAAGGTAGCCAAAATAGCAGCCCCAATGATCACTGCTGTAGTTTTGCAATATCTGTTACAGGTTGCAACTGTAATAATGGTGGGACATCTTGGTGATGAGCTCTTGCTTTCTGGAGTCTCCATTGCCACTTCCTTCATTCGCGTTACCGGAATTAGTGTCCTTGTAATCATTTCATTGCTCCTTCAAACTTCAATTTTTTCCAATTTAAGACTGTATATTTTCATTCGTGTTAGTGATATTTGATGTCATCTGAGCATTTGCTCAACTGGTTAGGCACTGTTGTCGCTGTTAAGGTTGAAGGTTCGAGTCTCCCATCCCCCGATATGATATAATATGATTTGAATGTTCTGATTTCGTCTTTGGTTTGAAAGCAGTTGGGGATGGCTGGTGCATTGGAAACTCTATGTGGCCAAGCTTATGGAGCTGAGCAATATCAAAAGCTTGGAATTTACATTTACACTTCAATCATTTCTCTTCTTTCGGTTTGTTTTCCGATTTCTATCTTATGGATCTTCACAGACAAATTACTAATATCGATTGGTCAAGACCCTTCAATTTCTTTAGTGGCAAGAAAATACTCAGTTTTAATGATTCCAAATCTCTTTGCTTATGCAATTCTTCAATCTCTCATGCGATTTCTCCTTACTCAGAGTTTGATCCTTCCTTTGCTCTTTTCTTCTTTTGTAACTTTATGTTTCCATATCCCTATTTGTTGGCTTCTTGTATTTCAATTCAAACTCAAAGTTGTGGGAGCTGCATTATCACTTGACATATCCTATTGGCTTAATGTCATCTTCCTCGGATCCTATGTCTTATTCTCATCATCTTGTAAGAAGACTAGAGCCCCGTTCTCGAAGGAAGCCATCTCGAGCATCCCTGAGTTCTTCCGATTTGCCGTTCCTTCTGCCATGATGGTTTGGTAAAAGCAAAAAATATATGAAGACACATCTTTTTCATCATCTCTGTTTGCAAATTTTGGAGGGTTAATCCATTAATTGGAGAATATCTTTTTCTTTTGTAGTCTTGGATGGTGGTCATATGAAACCATTATATTGCTTTCTGGGCTTCTACCAAATCCAAAGCTGGAGACTTCAGTTCTTACTATATGGTAACTTGAGCCTTACTTTAGTATTCACTTTTCACTTCAATTTCATTAAATAATTCTAACTTTTGGATTGGTTTTTGGGCAGCTTCTCAATCACTTATTTGCATTATTTCATACCATATGGGCTAGGGGCAGCTGTAAGGTCAGTTTTTCCACATTTGTATCAATTATTTCTAAAACAGAGTGTGTTCAATAGTGATGGAAAAAGTATATGAGTTTCAATTGAATAGTTTTTGCATTCTTTAAGAAAAGTTGGTTGATAGTGTAAAGCTTCTAAACCCAAAGGTCAATTTGATTATGGTACATATTGGTTGTGAACAAATCTCACGTTTATTAGATTTGGGAATGATCGTGAATTTATAAGAAAAGAATAACATCTCCATTGACATGCAAAACGATATGGCCTTGAACTTAAAGTCAATAATAACATACCAATGTGAAGATTGTGGAGGGCCCATTATTCCTAAAAAGTGGTATTATAGCCGTACCTTAGACTTAACTATGTCGATGGTATCCTCAAATGTCAAATAAAGTGGTGAGGCTCGGAGACCCGATATCATCTGTGGTGGAACTCTAAGGAATAGACAGTGATAGAGCAACATGTTCATTGATACGAGACTTTTAGGTAGAACCAAAAGCAAAGTCTTTGCAGACTTTTGCATGTTGTTCCCTAACAGTATTCTAACAAACTTATAGGGTTTGAGGAGATAATGTGGCACATTATACAAACTGACTTGTTGAATCAACCTAGAAAATCAAACCTATATAACATAAACATGTCCTTCTAGACTTCTTAAACATGTTAATCAATATAGCCTTAATAAAGATTAATGATGAAATGGATTAAATTGCACAAGATTTTTATTTGTGGTGATGAACAGCACAAGGGTATCAAATGAATTGGGAGCTGGGAATCCAGAGGCAACAAAAATGGCAGTGAAGGTAGCGTTGGCTCTTGGGGTTTTAGAATCAGTAACTATAAGCTTAGTTACGTTTGGATGTCACAATATATTGGGATATGCATTTAGCAATCAAAAGGAAATTGTGGTTTATATTGCTCAAATGTGGCCTTTCATTTGCCTTGCTATCACTATAGATGGTTTCCTTCCAGTCTTTTCAGGTTAGTAGCGAATACCTTCATTTTTTGTGTTCATTATTTATTTTTTTTTAAATTCAAAAATATGATTTTTATATTAGGTAGTATAATTTTCTTCAATTTTTATATAGCAGTTTTTAAAAAATATTTGTACATATAGCAGTTTTTTAGAAACTCTCATTCATGTGAATCAAAAAGGTAATCAGTGATTACCTCCACGAAATTAAAGTAAAATCAGTGATTACCTATGTGCGGAATCAATTACTACTTATGTGAAAATATGTGATTACATATATGAAACTAGTGGTGGTTTTGTAATATTTTAGGCGCTAATATACGTTTTTTGCTATTTTTGCAAATAACTTTTTGTTTTGGTAAATATTAATTATTTTTCATCTATATGTCCATGACCCCATTTTTATATCGCGAATCTATCAACATTGAGATAAAATATTAAAGATATATAGATTATTATTACCATTATTGTCGATAAATATTGAGGTCAATCGGTTATTATACAAACTAATGACTTTCGTGTTAACTGATACTATGAATTATAATCACTGTTTTTCTTTCAAAAAGTACTATATTTATAATAATTTTATAAAGATTAGTATTTCTAAATATTTAACAAAACGTAGACGATGTGGACTGAATTTTCATTTTCTTTCTTATTTTCTTCCCCATGTTTGGAAAATCAGGGGTTGCAAGAGGATGTGGGTGGCAACGTTTAGGGGCATACGTGAATTTGGGATCATATTTTACAGTTGGAATTCCATTGGGAGCTGTTTTGTCTTTTGTTATTCATTTAAAAATCAAAGGACTTATGATTGGATTAATTTCCGGAGCTATTCTTCAAACTTTTCTTTTTGGTTTCATTACCTTCTCTACCAATTGGCATAAACAGGTAATCTCTCTTTCTCCCCCTCATTCATTTTTGGGTCATTTGATATTATTTTATTTTGAAAAATTGCATAAACTACTCCCGAATTATTCAGTAAAAATTACACCTTTAAACTTTCAAAATGAACAATCGTCCCTCTAAATTTTGTAAATAATTAAAAGGGAAATTTCATTGGGTAGCAGAATTTTTAGCAATATTTATAAATATAACATTTTTAAAAAGTATTTGCAAATATAGCAGATTTTTAAAAACTCTCATTCATGTTATCAGAGATATCAGTGATAACTTATAAAATAATCAGTGATTACTATCAGATAATCAGTGATTCCTGCACAAAATATCAGGATATCAGTAAATCAGTGATTACTTGTGAAGATATCACTGATTACTAGTGGCAATTTTGTAATATTTTATGTGCGAATTTAATTTTTCTGCTATTTTTGCAAATATGTTTTTTTACTGCTATTTTTATAAATATTGGACCTATTTTTGCTATTTTCACAAGAGCCCCTAATTAAAAATGTAACCATAAATTTAAATTTATCAAGTTACCCTTTAAATCAATAATTTACTAAACAAACTCATTTAATGATTTTAGAGAGTTTGTCGTTTGAATATGTTTATATAAACTCTTATAGTTGAATTGTGATTTATGTAACTTTCTTAAATAAAATATAGAAGACATGATTTTTTATTTTTTGTTGTTGTTGTTGTTGTTTGTTACTAGTTTTAAGAAATAAAAAACTTATGAAACATACTCTTGAACGATACACTTTAGCCCATGGCTTAGGATGTGATAAACAATCCCTCTCTCCCTCTCATTCATTGCTGGGTCATTTGAATAGTTTTTATTTTAAAAAATACATAAACCAATTTTGGAATTATACGATAATAATTACACCTTTGAACTTTCAATCTCAAGAATTATTCCTGTAACTCTAATATATAAAAGTGGAGAAATTTTAAAAACATTTTAGGATTTGAAATTTTCAAAATATGTCACTAATTAATTACCACTAACAATTAATTATGATATTCTTATGACACAATATCTCTTATTTACTATGATGAGTTAATTTAAAAAAAAAAAAATAGATTTTTGTATATCGAAGTTGAATTATTGTATAAAATATTTTTTAAATACTAAAATAAAAAGGTCCATTGATTACATTAATTCATTAATTTTTGCTATATTTTAAATTAGATGTATTAGTTACTTTTATCTATACTATATATTAAAGTGCATTATTATGTTTTCTCGATGGACAAATTTATTTTCTCGATGAAGTCATCTCCTTTGATAATTCAATGACCTGTTTTCTATCAAATAAAAAAAAGTTTTATATGTTTTATTGGATAAAGTTAAATTTATATTAGTGAATTGAAGCATATTATAATTTTTTTTAATGTAATATATCTATATCTATATTTATATGTATATCTATATATTGAGAGGATATGGAGAAACATTTTTAAACCATAATACATCTTATCGATTTATAAAAAATATAATAATTATAATTTAAAAAAACAAATAAATCACGTGCACGCATGTGTTAAAATCTAGTTTTAAAAAAGTACCTACAAATTTAAATTTATGAAGTTACCCCTTTAAATCAATAATTTACTAATTATTATTGTGGAATCTCTATGAGGAAGTTATGGTTCGATTGGCAACCTTCCCAATTTTTGTTTCTTCATTTTGTTTCTCGTTTTTTTTTAAATATAGTTCTCTCTTATAAATTGTATTCTTTTTGTTTCTGCTTATTTTAGAAACTCTTCTAAAATTGTGTATAAATTTTAGAAACAATAAATTCTAGTTTCTTGTTTCTCTCATTTTCATTTCTAAAATTTTTAACATATTGATAAATTATTACATTGTCTCGTTTCAACTTATAAAATATATTTTATCCAAAAATTATATTTAACATATTTTTATTTTTTAAAACAAGAAACATAAAAAATAAATAGTTACTAAACACATATCTATTTTTTCTTCCAGAAACAAGAAATATGAAATAGTTACAAAACATGTTTCTGTTTATCATTTAAAAAAAAATAAGAATAATAAACAAGAAAGATAAATAAGAAACAAAGAAGAAAAAACAAGAAATAAAAACAAGGAAAGTTACCAAATGAACCTTTAATGACGTGTTTAATGGGCATAAGTTAATTTGAAGTCATATTGTAGTGTTGGAATTCCAATGGGAGCTTTTTTTTGGCTTTTGTTATCAATTGAGAATCAAATAGCCTTTGAAGTCATAACAGTTAATCTCTCTTTCCTTCTGTTAGATAGTTATTTTTTTCTAGGTACTTAATTACTCATGATTCCCTTCAAATTTAACCGGTAAAAGAATACAATTAATCAAAGAGAAATTACTATAAATTACACTAACCCGATATATGATAGATATTCTCTTTTAACTCATCACCTATCAATTTAAGTTCCTTGCTAATTGTGCGTATTGTTTTTACATGGACCTTGCAGGCAATACAAGCAAGGGAAAGAATACTTGAGGGAAATAACTGAAATCACATAGTGATATATTCATACAAAACTTCGATCCCGAGCACACGCATGGAGATGTAGATAGTCAAGTAAAAATTCAATCCACAAAAAAGTTTGATCTAATATGGACAACATCCTTGTGGTAAAAGGTTGAAATGTAAAAGTAATCAATATTAGGGGTGTTATCGGCTCGGTTTTTACCCGTTCTTGACAATAACCAGAACCAAACTGGTAAGAAATTGTCAAAATAGAGGGAACCAGCATTGGAACCAGTTTAAAACCGAACTGGTTTGTAACCGGCTTTCAGTTCTGGTTCCTTATCATTCCCAACTTGGAAAGTTAACCGGTTCCTTAACGATCCGTGTTGTAATAAGTGACTCTTAAATAAAGGTTTTAAGTGCTAATGATTGGTGCTTAATGATTAGTTCTTTGATTAGCTCTTTAATGAGTGTTTAGTCAGCTGCATTTTCTATTGGCTGTTGGCTTAGGGAGTTTGTTAGAATTTAGTTACTTTCTTCTCTCTTCTCTCTCTTGTATATAAGTCTGTATTTCTCTTCTTTGTAAACTTCTTCTTCTTCTACGAACTAATACAACTTCCAGATTTCATCTTCTTTCTCTCTTCATATGAGTTTTGCATCTACATTTGGTATCAGAGCTTCAGCTCTTTCGATCCAGATTGTCATTCCTTAATAGACATTGAATCCGAGAAACCCAAATTTCTCTTCCTCGCGAATCTGCTCCAAGAACCAGTCAAGACAAGAAACCATTCCAGGATTAACAATGGCGGCCAAATTTGAAATGGAGAAGTTTGATGGCAAAGGCGATTTCGGGCTTTGGAGAAAGAAAATCAGAGCAATCTTGGTACAACAGAAGGTAGCAAGGATTCTTGATTTTCCCCCTACTCTTCCTGATACAGTTACAGCAGAGAATAAGCTTGAGATGACAGAAATCGCATACAGTACCATCATTCTGTATCTTTCAGACAAGGTGCTCAGACAGGTAGATGAAGCAGAAAATGTGGATCAACTATGGAAGAAGCTTGAGTCATTATATATGACTAAGACCCTTACCAACAAGATCTACATCAAAGAAAGATTCTTTGGGTACAAATGGATTCCACGAAAGGTCTAGAAGAGAATGTAGATGATTTCACCAAGATCTGCCTTGAAGTTTCTCAAATTGGTGAAACCATCAGTGATGAAAACAAAGGATTCTACTGAACTCACTCCCAGAAAGCTTTAAAGAAATAAAATATGCCATCAAGTATGGAAGGGACAATCTCACCCTGGACATAGTTCTTGATGCTTTGAGATCCAGGGATCTGGAAATGAAATCAGAAAAGTAGGAATCTGAGGTTCTTTTCTCAAGGGGAAGACAAGAACACAGGAATCAGAGAAATGGTGGAAGACAAGGAAGAAGCAAATCAAGAAACAAGGTAAAGCATAGAAGATGCTTTAATTGTGACAAAGAAGGGCACTGGAGAAAAGATTTCCCCCAATTGAAGGGTAGTAACAGTGGGCACTCTTTCAAACATCAGGATCAACAGGCAGCAAACATTCATGAAGGGTATGACTCAGCTGAGATACTGATGGCATCAGACAGAGAGTATGGTGAAGAGGAATGGATCCTAGACTCAGGATGCTTATTCCATATGTCTCCATACAAGCATTACTTCCAAGATTTTCAAGACTATGATGGAGGAAAAGTGAAAATGGGAAATAATGGCAGATGCACAATGAAGGGTATAGGCTCAGTGCTCCTGACCTTGTCAAATGGCATGGCCAAATTGATGCCACAAGTCAGATATGTACCAGATTTAGAGAGGAATCTCATTTCTTTGGGGACATTAGACAGGGCTAGCTATGAATTCAGGTCAAAAGGAGGAGTCTTGAGAGTGTTCAAAGGATCTTTGTTAGTTCTAAAAGGGGATTTGAAGCACAGTCTTTATGTGCTCCAGGGACATGATATGTCAGCCCAAGCAAACATCAATGAAGGGTCAAACATAAATGAAATGCAATTATGGCATAGACGTTTGGCTCATATCAGTGAAAAGGGACTATCATCACTGTCTAAGCAAGGTCTGTTGGGAACAAAGAAGCTGGAAGAACTTTCCTTTTGTGAGCACTGTGTGATGAACAAAGCAACAAGGGTTAAATTCAACAAAGGGAAGAATTGCACAAAGGGAATCCTAGACTACATCCATTCTGATCTATGGGGACCTGCTAGGGTATCTACCAATGGAAGTGCTAAGTACTTCCTATCTATCATAGATGACTTTTCTAGAAAACTATGGGTGTTTGTCCTGAAAAGCAAGGATGAAGTGTTCCAGCAATTCTTGAATTGGAAGACCCTTGTAGAGAATCAGACAGGAAGACATATAAAAATGATGAGGACTGGTAATGGTCTTGAGTACATAAACAGCAGATTCAAGAAATTGTGCACAGACAGTGGTATTGGAAGACATTTAACAGTCACATACACCCCTCAACAGAATGGGTTGGCTGAAAGATACAATAGAACCATTCTTGAAAGGGTGAGATGCATACTTTCTGATGCAAAGTTGCCAAAGAATTTCTAGGGAGAGCTGTCTAAACAGCAGCATACCTGATCAACAGAAGTCCCTCCACAGCTTTGGACTTCAAGACCCCTCAGGAAATATGGACAGGAACTCCACCAGATTTGTCAAATTTGAGAGTTTTTGGCAGTGCTGCCTATGCTCATGTCAAAGAAGACAAATTGGGACCAAGAGCCAAGAGATGCATCTTTATTGGGTACCCTCAAGATGTCAAAGGGTTCAAATTGTGGTCTTTGGAAGGGGGGGGGAGTAAGTGTTTCATTAGTAGGGATGTTACCTTTAATGAAACACTCATGCCCTGGCAGACTGATGAATCAGATGAAAAAGGTAGAAATATGAGTAAGGTGACCTATGATATTGTCTTACAGGATGAGTCTAAGAACTATCAAGACACAGCTTCCACAGAACAGACTGGTCAGATGTCTGATCCCTCAGAAGTAGTTCCTGATCCAGTCACAGTGACAGAAGCCATAGCAACACAGATCAGTGAGCAACCTGTTGAAGACTATCAGTTGTCAAGGGACAGAGACAGAAGGGCTACAAGAGCACCTGCAAGATTTGATGAAGAGGATTTTGCTGGTTATGCTCTAAACTGTGGAATAGAACCTGAAAACTACAAAGAAGCTATTGATTCAGAAGAGAAAAAGTTGTGGTTGGCTACTATGGAGCAAGAACTAAGCTCTCTGTATAAAAATAATATATGGAGTTTAATACCAAGGCCATTTGGGAAGAGAATTGTTGATTGCAAATGGATCTTTAAGATCAAGCCTAGTCTAACAGGTACATCAGCTCCAAGGTATAAAGCAAGACTAGTGGCAAAGGGATTTACACAAGTTCAAGGTGTGGATTATAATGAGGTTTTCTCACCAGTTGTGAGGCATACTTCAATACGAATTCTCTTAGCCATAGTCACTCAATTCAACCTTGAATTGGAGCAAATGGATGTTACTACAGCCTTTCTTCATGGTAAACTGGATGAGGAGATCTTAATGAATCAGCCACCTGGTTTTATAAAGAATGAGGAGCATCATTTGGTTTGTAAATTACACAAATCTCCGTATGGTTTGAAGCAGTCACCTAGACAGTGGAACATAAGATTTGATGAGTTCATCACAGCAAATGCTTTTGTCAAAAGTAGCTTAGATCACTGTGTTTATGTGAAGTCAGTATCTAAGGGAGTTTCAGTCCTACTTTTGCTTTATGTTGATGACATGCTAATTGCATCAAGTGACATTGCTGAAATACAAAAGGTTAAAAGACTGCTTAGTAGAGAATTTGAGATGAAGGACTTGAGATCTACAAGTAAAATTCTGGGAATGGTGATCAAGAGAGACAGGGCAGCAGGCAACTTGTTTCTTCATCAACATGATTACTTTGAGAAAGTAATTGAGAGGTTTAAAATGACTGGGGCTAAAGATATATCAGTACCTTTAGCAGCTCATTTCAAGCTGTCTACAAGTCAATGTCCAATTACTGAAGCAGAAGTAACAGCAATGCAAAATGTGCCTTATTCAAGTTTGATAGGCAGCTTGATGTATGGAATGGTAAGTACTCGTCCTGATTTGGCACATGTAATGAATTTAGTCTCTAGATGCATGAGTAATCTTGGAAAGCCACATTGGGAAGCTGCAAAGTGGGCTTGGAGATTTCTAAAAGGCAGTAAAGAAAAAGGTCTTATGTTTGCTGTGTGCCGAAGTTTTGAAGAGAGTCTCATTGGCTATGTGGACTTTGATTATGTTGCAGATCAAGACAAGAGAAGGTCCTTGACTTGTTTTGTGTTTAGTCTATTTGGAAATACAATCAGTTGGAAGGCATCTCTACAATCAGTGGTAGCACTTTCTTCCACAGAAGCTGAATACATGGCATTATGTGAGGCTATAAAGGAAGTTGTTTGGTTAAAAAGACTGGTTGCTGAAATGTTGTGTCAAGATTGCAAAGTTAGATTGTTTTGTGATAGTCAAAGTGCATTGGCTTTGTCTAGAAATCCCTCATTTCATAATCGCTCGAAGCACATTGACATTAGATTCCATTATGTAAGAGAGGTTGTGCAAAGTGTGTGCTTGAAAAGATTCTGTCATCTGAGAATCCAGCAGATTTGCTCACCAAGGTTTTGCCTAAAGCTCAATTTTTTTATTTGAGTAGTAAATTGAAGATTGGAGTTGGTTGAGTTATCTGATTTTGGTATATGAAGACAGTTGCATGAAAAGTTAGTAACTGACAGAAGCTGATTCTGGTCATGTCTGAAGCTGTTTTTGCTATGCATAGTCAGTCTGAGTTGCTGGATATAGTTGTTTGGCTGTTGTTTTAGAGTCAAGAGGGTGTTTTGTTGTAATAAGTGACTTTTAAATAAAGGTTTTAAGTGCTAATGATTGGTGCTTAATGATTAGTTCTTTGATTAGCTCTTTAATGAGTGTTTAGTCAGCTGTATTTTCTATTGGCTGTTGGCTTAGGGAGTTTGTTAGAATTTAGTTACTTTCTTCTCTCTTCTCTCTCTTATATATAAGTCTGTATTTCTCTTCTTTGTAAACTTCTTCTTCTTCTACGAACTAATACAACTTCCAGATTTCATCTTCTTTCTCTCTTCATATGAGTTTTGCATCTACAATCCGGTTCTAGTTCGAGTAAAGGCAGTGCGTTTGCTTCAAATAATTCATATAAAATCATAAAATTCATTTATGTAATAGAAACCAATCCAAAATCATATATTTCACAAATAATTCATTTCAAATTCATAAACTCCTTCATCAAAATTCATATGTATGTTGATGTTCATCCAATCCAAAATCATATATATGAAAAATAAATCAATCCAAACAATGTTTGGGGTCCTATATTTTTGTTTTTGTTATTTGTTTTTAATTATATGTATATCGGTTCGGTTTCTGTTTCTTATCGGTCCTAACTTCATAAACCGAAAGTGAACTGTAAGATTATCAATTTTAAAAAAGGAAAACCGAACAGAAACCGCATGTTTCGGTTCCGGTTCGATTCCATACCGTTCTAGTTTGGTTCCGGTTCTTCTGATGCCTCTTGCACCCCTAATCAATATCGCAAGGCGTAGAGGGGGAGGGGTGTTCATAAACATCTATACTATAAAATGGATTTCAACGGAATGAAAAAGACATATATGATTTAATTGTAACCATATAATACACCTGGATCAAAATGCATACATTGTCTCATATATATTCTTGAGAGTGGTGAGAAAAAATATATTTTTGGTCTTGAGGAAACTAAACTTTTCATGGGTGATCACATGAGTAGAGTTACGTGGCTAGGATATGATAAATAATTTATTAAAATAAAAGAAAATAAAATCTAACTTTCAATACCTTGAACATTCAAATGAAAGAGAGAAGTGGTAGATTTTTAGTTATTCCATCTTAATTTTATCTAACTTGAGAATTAATTACAGACTATGATTTCTTTTAGGTTAATCCAGTAAGTAGCTTTTTTTTTTGGTTAAAATAATGCTTTTTGGCCTACCCATAAATAATAAAGGTTTTTGGCCTATTTGATAACAACCTTTGCTAATTTAATTAAAAAGGAGAGAGAATTAACATTTGAAAATGTTTAAATCAAGGAATCATAATGGAGAACATAGAGAGAGAATAAGGATTTGAAAAAACAGTTAAAGAAAAAAAAACTTATGATTCGGAAAAATAAAAAGAATTAACTTACATGATAGTTTTACAAAGAGCCTATAGTGTATAGTATAATGTACAGTATAAGATCGTACAATAATGTGAAAAGTTTTAGTAAAAAAAAGTAGATGATGAGGTTCAATATATATATGTATAGAAATTTAGTTTATTTGCTTATACAATAAATATATTTATATATTGAAATGAAAAAATAAGTGAAAAATTGAAAGATATTACAGTAGTGTATATATTATGAACCATATATAATTAATAGGGGCAATTACTGAAATAACATATTTTTCCATACTAATTACTGAAATGTCAAAACTTTTCAAAAATGACTCAAATAGCATTATTATAGTTCAATAATTTATTGAACTAAAAAAATTTAAACTTTTTACAAATTCATTGAAAATAATAATATAAAATGATCAAATAGTTCAATAAATTATTGAACTTGAACTTAAAAAACCAAAAAACAATAAAATTAATTAAAAATACCAATGAAAAATAGTTCAATAATTGAACTATAATTCTGCTATTTGAATAATTTTTAAAAAGTTTTGACATTTTAGTAATTAGTATGCAGATTTATGCTATTTGAGACAAATTCTTTGATTAATATTGTACATTTTATCAATATGTATTGTATTATACTATACGTAAAGTACAATACATATTGATAAAATACACCAAGACATATACTATACATGTTGCATAATATGTACGTAATATTGTATATTTTATCAATATGTACTGTATTGTACTATACGTAATTTCATAACATAGGCGAAAACTTGGAATAGATCAAAATTGTTTGGGATCAGAGTAAAATGAGAGAGACAAAAAAGATCTAGAAAACCATGGTTGAAAGAACAAAAAAGATGAGATCTCAAGATTTAGATATCTTGAGATCTCGATCTATAAACCTTAACTAAATTGATTTGAATCAGAGGATGAGGCTGAGTGGAAGTCATTTGAAGAGTGGAAGATCATTGGAAAACCATCGGAGAATTAAAAGCAATTGAAAAACAAAACGTGAAAGAGAGCAAGGAAGCTCAAGAAAGTGCCAATGGAGGGGAAAGAGGAGGAGGAAGAAGACGTAGGATTATGAAATACATGTTAAAATATCCTAGAGATAAACAAGGGAATATGAAAATCATATTTAGAAAAATTTAAATAAAAAAAATAAAAACAATAAATGCTAAAGTGGGCAAATCAGGTATAAACTAAAAAATCATACTATATGAATGGGCCAAAAAACATTAAAAATTTAGATGGGTTAAAAAACGTTTCATATAGCCTAATAGGCTATATGTTAAATTATCTTTTTTTTAAAATAAAAAAAAAGATATAAATAAAAAGACTTCAATCCATAAAATTAACAATTTAAGTAAATTTAACTTGAACTTTCAGTAAAGTTCTGACTCTTTATTTAAAACAAAATATGAAAATGTACATAGCGGGCACTTTAAAACATTTAAACACCTAATAGATAATTTTGAATAAAATCCAAAATTTTACAAAACGGGTTGCGCGATTGTAAAGACCCGACTCTTTATTTTTGAATTAAGACATAAATAACACAAACATAAGACTTTAAAAAAAACAATAAACACTATTATATTAGTGGGATAAACCCATAATCATTTCAAAAGTGAGATGCATATCCCTTTTCATCATAAAACAAGGTTCAATTATCAAAAGTTCAACAAATTCATAAATCCAAAAGTGAAATAACCATAGTATAAGTAAAATGCTCTCATGAGCTCAATAGACCAAGTGCAAATAAAAAAAAACATGAATCAGTCTATGGACTAAAAAAAAAATCTCAAGTCCATCTTATCATCATTCATCTCTGATCAAGCTGTACCAGCTCCACAGCCTCTACCGTGACCATGTCTCGCACATGAAAAGTACCATCATGAGTGAAACACCTAGTGAAAAGAAATTAAAGATAAAGTAAATTTAGGCACCAAATATGAATCTTGATTTGTGTTCAAAGAACCTACTAACTATTGACTACCCCAAAGCATAAACCTCACACATTTCCATATATCTCCTAATAAAACATAGTCTTTCAATACTACAGGAAGTCAAGTTACATTCTCTTCAATATCACAAGCCTCATAAACAACATCCTAAAGTATTACATTTCCAAACATTAAACAAGTATATGCTAGGTACGCGCAGTCTCAACATTACTCATTTATAACATCAACATGCGAAAAATGACAAATAATATAAGTACATGCAGTCTCAACATTATCTCATTATCTCACCTAAAACATGCAAAGTACATACAATCTTTACATTCCTTAATTACACATCAACATATGAATAATAACAAATAATGAAAGTACAAGCGGTCTAAACATTATCTCACCTAAAGTATGCAAAAGTACATGCAGACTTTACATTCCTTATATATGTATCATAACATTCATGAATAATACGAAATAATGTAAGCTCACGCAGTCTAAACATTATCTCATTATTCATCCCCCCGTTCATGCAAAGTACACGCAGCTTTTAACATTCCTTATGATACATATATAATAACACAAGAACAATGCCAGTTAATGCAAGCACACGCAGTCTATGCATTAATTAAAGTATAGTAACTCCCATAACTTATCAAACAACATGTAACCCAAGATTATAAGACATCAACGGTCTTTATAATCTTAGTTACTCCTAACCTGCAAGAAACACAATAAAGTTCCAAAGATTCCAGTAATTTAACAGAGTCTCAAAGCACAAATAACTTAAACAGATCCCCAATAAGCAAAAGTAAAGTTAGAGTCTCAAAATCTCATAACTCATAATTCCATAAATTTCTTAAACCTGCAAACTCATGATACCTCTGAATGTATGAAGTCCAAACATCCTTAACGTCAATAATATAGTGCAAAACTCAAAAAATCTCATGAGAAGATTAAAAACACCAATTCTTACACAAGTTAAACGTAACCAACTTTAAGTCCAAAATTCACCAAAGGCAAGAACCATTCTATAGTCTGAAAGGCCTAATCTTTATTATTAAGCACGCTCATTATCTCTTAATTCCAAGGTGTTACTCAACTCCCGAATCATATAAATCGTCATGAATTTGGTTCCTAAATTTATCGTAAATTATACTTTTCCTCACTTTTAGCAAAATAAATAAATCAACTCCCGATTCGACTGTCGAACAAGAAATAAAGCACTACCTACAATTATTTATAAATAAAACATATCAAGTTAACCATAAAAATAACAAACTTCACGTAAAACAAAAAAAAATAAAACAGCCCAAGATTCCCTCACTATTGCTCTCAGTCGAACAAGGTCTAGGTTTCCAATGTTTTAGCCATATGGGGATGATCCGAGTTCGTTTTGATTAGTTTATAGGATAAATTTATCAATGGGTAAACATATTTAGGGCATTTGATTCTACCACCCAAAAGAAAAGAAAATATTTATTTAAAAAAAAACGCACACACACAAGTACACAAGGGACAACATGTCATAAGGGCCACAGTTTTGAATTTTTCAAATCTAGGGCTTAATAGAAAGCAAGGAACAAATCCATGAAGTCTCTTTTATTTGAAATCTTCAAGTAATGTAGGATAGAATTGAAGAATAGAATTGAAGATTTCAACTCAAATTTATACTTAAAACAAAAAGAAAGAAAAACCCATGAAGAAAAATGGTGAATCTCACCTTTAGGGCTTTTCTTGAAATTGGGGGAGAGATTCAAGATGTAGATGGAAAGAATCCTTGCGAGGAGAGTGTTCCAACTCAAAATGAATCGTGCGAAACGAAGAAGAGACGAGAAAAACCCGACCCTTAGAATACCCTCTTGGGCGGCGGCAATGGGAAAACTTGGGAGGTGGTTTTGTGTTTTTGTTTCAAATGAAAGAGATAGTAAAAGAAGCCCTAAGATTTTATGAGTAAAACTTTTCTTGCAAAAAGGCCCTTCTAGTTCTCTTTTCCTTTTAAAAATGCATTAGAACCATAGTCTAGCAAATTAATTTCACTAACTACTCTTAAACTAGGCTAGGAGGTGATGAATTATTATTAATTGGACTATTAATAATCATTATTGCACCTAGTTTCTAAGTAATACTTTTAAATTAATAAATTACCAAGTAAAGAACCATAACAACTAAAATCTAAATTAACTAAACTTAAAATAATTAAAATAATTAAATTAAATTAAATAAATAATGAAAATAAAAAAAAATTACTTGTAAAAATTAGGGACATTACAACAACCCTTTTCGTTAACAAAATCCATCAATAAACGGCAAAATCCATAAAAGTTGTTTAAAAATCCAAATTCAAAATATAACTACATCCAAAATATACAAATGCCCTTAAAGGCTTAAATAGACCATGATCAGTTCAAAAAATGAAATTGAAACAAGTCCATGGAAAATAAAGCTAGCAACATCACTAGTCTATCTTTATGCATGTCATAATCATATGATCAAGCAACAACGACTCCACACCCATGACCCATACCTCGTTTTGCACCTAAAATAACTATACCGAGTGTTAAATTTTAGATTTAAACTGTGATGACCCGACATATTTAAAAATTCGGTCGCGGTTACGCAAGCGGAAGCAAGGAACTTGAACCAAAAACAATTACTTTAATTAAAATAGCAAAAATTTCTACATGTAGTATTCGTAAAGTCCATGCTCACATACAAAATAAAGTAAACCTGTTTTTCCAGAAATCATCGGCTCGTCGGCCGGGTCAGAGTTTCACAAAACCATAATCAAAATAAAGTTCGGTGCACCTGTTTAAAAGTCTTACACAAACATAATATACATAAGATGACTTTGAAGTTTGACTTAAAATCAAAGGAAAACATAACCCAAAACAAGACTCCTATATTCCCAAAATGAACGGCTCGCGTGACCGGAGACAAATCCAAAAGATCCATCTCGGCATAGTCAACGAGCACCACCTACCGCTCCACGCCCTCGTCCCCGAGCGTTACCTAAAAGGTGATATAGAGCACATTTGAGCATGACACTCAGTGAAAACAAAAGAATATGAACAGTAATATAATGCGAAAGTACATAACAAGATGCTTAAAATGTGTATGAAGTACAAATACTTTATGTTTAGGTGATAGCAACTAGTCATAACATCTTTAAATACATAATTCATTTCTTTTTGATACCACAAACATTGCCAACCCAAACATGGCGTCTCGCTACGCCCACATTACAAAATCAATCAACCTTCGAGTCGTAGCTCATCTCAATTTTAAACTATCACAATTCACTAGCACCCGGACCATTCTAACATAGTACACCGGAGCTCCATCACTTCTCTGCCACGGTAACCACGTGTAACGTCCAACATCCATACACAGTTACACGGGTTACGACCCCATGACCACATAACGATCACATGATATGCATGAATGGCATGTATGACATGAAATGGACTAAACATGCTTCTACACAACAAGGTTATATAATGGGAATTAGAATCAACAAGTGTAAATAGATCTACTTTTCCAAAACCGGTATATGACTCAATTTTTGCTCATATAATGTTCAAGTCTCACATATTCACATGGTTCGTGATCACACCTATTTATCGAGCATAAACAAAGTGTATCAAGTATGCATAATCATAGTCCCAAAACCAGTATATGACTCGTTCATGGACTATGAACATAATAATAAAGCAAACAGGCATGCTTAAATGAACAACTAGCCAAAACAATAATTCTAGTTTAGGCTATCTAGTATTTCAGCTCTTTAACCAAATGTCGGAATCAATATTTCTTCTCGTTACTTCGCTTTCTTCCAAACTTTACCACCCATACCACAATTCACTATTACTCATAACCTCAACTCCATTCCCGACACAATTTGAAGAGAAATGGAAACACCACACCAATCACTCTTCCGATTCTTTTTGTTCTCACCTTCAAAGTTAGCCCCGTTTGTATCCACTCGCCTTTGTCCTACAACAAGTTAATCCATAAATGTTTAGGCTAATATAAAAATTACAAATCAGCCCATAACAACCACATATAACCCCGAACCCGGTTAGTGACACAAATCCCAAAACTAGTTGATTCGGAAAGCAATTTTCGGTCAAACAAGGGGTACTTATGGAATATTCATTAAATTGATGCTCTAAGGTGGTTTCCTTGTTTAAATATATATATTTAAACACCAAATGCTCCAGAATTGATAATCTTTCACTAAAAATCAAGGAACGCCCAAAAACAAGAAAACTAATCCAACAAAAGTGCAATTTTTGGTCAAAAATGAAAATTTACCAAAAATTCACTAAATTGATTTTCCAAAGTGTTTTCCATACATCTTATAATCATATAATTACTCTTAAATTCCAGAATTAAGAAACTCAAAGTGATGGTCAAGAAATTCCAAAAAACAAAGAACACCAATAGCTTCAAAAACCTCCATTAATGGAGTTTTGTAAAAAGCTTGAATCCACTCATGTCCTTTATCCTTTAAAGAAGCTTAAGAGGTGAAACTTAAGGTTCATAAACATCAATTAAACCACCATTTCCAGAATTTAAAAATAAAAAAGAACCTTCATTATTAACATCCTTGAAGAAACTCCAATCAAAACCATGGAAAGCTTGCCAAAAATGAAATTCTAGGTTAGTAGTTACCTTGAGTTTTTGATCAAATCTTCTTCCAAGACTTGCTTGAATCTTCCTAAGATGGTGATTCCAACATGAATCACACAAAATCCCTTCAAATTGATCCAAGAGGAAAGAGAAAAGAGAGTGGAAATGGTTGATGAAAATTTTAGGGGGGGGGGGGGGGACGGTTGGAGAAGAAAAAGGAAGATGGAATTTTTTTCTTCTTCTTTTCTTTACTTTCCTGTTATACTTTTGTTTTTTTTCCTAATTTCAAATAATAACTAAAAGCAAATTATTTACAAGTCCCTCCACCCCTTCAAATTAACACCAAACCCTTCCACCTCCTAAAATTCATTTCATACCCTTCCTCCTCTTTCCTTTGCAAACTACCCCTCAAACAACATTAACTATGGTTAATTACAATTTTTTAAAAGAACTATTTATGGTTAATTAATAATTAACCGAAATGCACTTAGAAATAGTTAGCAAACAATTTTCCTTAATTCAAAAAAAATACTAAATAAACAAATCAATATAAGAAAAATTCTAAATTCTCGAAATCAAACCTCGGGTCCTTACATAAACTCAATTAATCTATGACCAGTAAATTAAAAGCATTAAGAACATAAGAACACAAATAAATGATAAAATTGTCTTCAAAACTAAAACTAAATACTCAAACCATAAAAATAAAGTAACTACATCAATCTCCTAAGAATAAGAAAATTAGCTATCCATAAACACAGAATTCAACAAAATAAATATTCTTGAAAACATAAAAATAATAAACTACGAATAATATGAAGACTGGTGCCGACTCCCTAAAAAATCACTAAAAATCTCCAAAATCTACCCTTTAAAGTGGCTGTCTCTAAGAATCAATGAAAATTGAGCCCAGCCTTCTTTAAATATGCATTCGAAGTTGGTGGCTGAAATTTTGCTCGAGCGACGCCTAGCTCATGTTCAAGAGATGCGTCGCTTGGACAAAATGGTGTTCTCCCTAATGTTCAAGCGATGGATCACTTGAACTATTTTCTGCCAACAATATGATTTTTGATTCTGTTTTCCTTATTATGCAAATATCTTCCAAAACCTACATAATAAGAGAAAAACTAATTAACGTAATATAAAAACCATTAAAAACCAATTAAATCAAGAGTAGTCTTATAATATAAAATAGTGTTAACACCATGTAAACCAAAATGTATTAAGAAAATCATTTTAATTATTGTTGAATATATTACTTTTTTCGCAGCATGATTGTGTTATGCATCTTAAAGAGGAAGAACATGTGTATCTATGTAATACGACATATTCCATTGTTTATAATCATTTCCAAAATAAGACTCTAAGTTACAATATTCAAGATCATTAGCTTATTAGTTTGAAATTATTCCTTTTATACATGGAAGGAAAAAACAACAGAGTGGACAACAAAGTCATGTTGCAAAGATAGAAATCTATGCTATAGTGTGGTCTCATCAATTCAAAATACAGTCAATATCTCATTAATGCAATTCCTCTATTCTTCTCCAAATAGCAGCCTCAATGATCACTGCTCTAGTGTCAAGCCTCGTCAATGGGCAAACAGCCCTTAAAACGAGTGGGTTGGGCTGGTGTCTCCTGATTTTTTGGGCCTCATCAATGAAAATCAGAGACTTAAAAGGGTAAGCCCAAGACTGGCCCATGAGTTTGGCTCATTAGGAAAAGTTTGGGCCCGGCCCGACCCGTATTATTTTTATTCTTTTTAAAAAGAAATTGAATTTTTTAATTGTCATTTAAATCCATTTTATTTATAAATTTAGAAATGTACTCTATTTAAAAAAAATTGATAAAAAATTAGCTTTATCTAATATTTTTGTACTTAGTTGGATTATTTTCAATTTATCAAAATTTCAAACTAAACTTTAAAAGTTATAAGATAAAAATGGATGAAAGGTTAATGAAGTAAAATAATGATTTCATTGATTTATAAAGTTTAAATATTATGAAATTTATATATAATAGGTCAAAATTTAAAATATAATATTAATATTCTATATTATACTACTATAATTTTTAAATACTATTAATATTAATATTTTTAAATTTTTTTAAGTGGGCCTCGAGCCGAGTTTTGTTTCGGGCCTTATGGGGGCCCTGTGGATAAATCTCGTGGGTCGAGCTCGGGCTCAAATACGTGATCATATCAAGCCTGAAGATTTACAGATCGGGTCATGTCTAACTTGTCAAACGTTGACTTACAGGCTGGGCCAGGCCTAACTTGGGTTGGGCTCAGGCAAACCCACTGGCCTTGGGCTGGTTGATGAGGCTTACGTAGTGTTGCAATATCTGTTGCAGGTTGTAACAGTCAAAATGGTGGGCATTTTGGTGATGAGGTCTTACTTTCGTGAGTTATCATCGCTACTTCCTTCATTCGTGTTATCGGTTATAGTCTCCTCGTAATTCTCTGTACATTCTATCTATTTTCATAAACTTCTACATAATTTTGATTCGAAATTTATGAATGATATTTGATTTGATATTCTTTATCTTTGTTTGCAAGCAAATGGGGATGGCTGGTGCATTGAAGACTCTGTGTGGCCAAGCTTACGAACCTGAGCAATATCAAAAGCTTAAAATTTACACTTATACTTCAATAATTTCTCTCCGTTTGGTTTGTATTCCAATTTCTTTTTTTTTATCTTCACAGACAAATTGCTAATATTAATTCATCAAGATCCTTCCATATTTTTAGTGGCGAGAAATTACTCAGTTTCTTTCATACCAAATCTCTTTGCTTATGCAATTCTTCAATCTCTCATGCGCTTTCTCCTAACTCAAAGTTTGATCCTTCCTTTAATATTTTCTTCATTTGTAACTTTTTACCTTCATATTCCCATTTTTTAGATCCTCTTAACATCGTGGGATCTGCATTGTCTCTTGACATTTCCTATTGGCTCAATGCCATCTTCTTCCTATTCTAGGTCTACTCTTCGCGTCTTGTAAAAGACTCAAGCACCATTTTCATGGGAAGCAGTAAGGAGCATTCATGAGTTCTTCTGATTCTCCATTCCTTCCGCCATGATGGTTTGGTAAACAAATATAAAAACACATTTATTTCTCTCTTTTCTAGTTAGGGATATCGGACCTCTACAATCTTCACATTGGTATGATATTGTCCAGTTTGGGCCTAGGCTCGCATGACATTGCTTCTGGTGTCACCCACAATGTCTCATAGCAATGGAGATGTGTCATTCCCCTTATACACCGATGACCATTCCCTTCCCTAACCGATGTGGAATTTATTTGCACCCCGATAATCCTCCTCTCGAATAAAGTACCACTGAGCCTCCCCTCCATCTGTCTATTTCTATCCAAGCCAACTTCTTTTCTCTGGACCGGGGTAAGTCCGGGCTTGTTGGGTCTCATCACTGAAAATCAGAGATTTAAAAGGGTAAGCTCAAGACTGGCCCATGGGTTTGACTCATTAGGTAAAGTTTGGGTTGGGCCTGGCTTGGCCCGACCCGTTTTAGTTTATTTTTTTACAAAAGAAATTGAAAATTTAATTGTCATTTAAATCCATTTTATTTATAAATTTACTCTTTTGCTTTTGTAGTCATGGATGGTGGTCATATGAAACCATTATATTGCTTTATGGGCTTCTACCAAATCCAAAGCTGGAGACTTCAGTTCTTACTATATGGTAAGAACAGAGTTCCCAAGATTCCAGTAGTTAAACAAAGTATCAAAGTACAAATAACTTAAACAGATCCTCAATAAGCAAAAGTAAAGTCAGAGTCTCAAAATCTAATTACTCATAATTCTATAAATTCTTTAAATCTGCAAACCCATGATACCTTTGCAAGTATCAAGTCCAAACATCCTTAACGTCAACAATACAGTGCAAAACTCAGAAAATCCTATGAGAAGATTAAAACCATCAATTCTAACACAAGCTAAACATAACCAACTTTAAGTCCAAAATTCACCAAAGGCAAGAGCCATTCTATACTCCCAAGGCCTAATACTTATTATTAAGCATGCTCATTATCTCTTAATTCCAAAGTGTTCCCATCTCCCGAATCATACAAATCGTCATGTATTTAGTTCCTAAATTTATCGTAAATTCTACTTATCTTCACTTTTAGTAAAATAAATAAACTAATTCCTGATTCGATTGTCGAACGAGAAATCAAGCACCACCTACAATTATTTATAAATAAATCGTATTAAATTAAGCATACAAATAACAACGACACATAAAACGAAAAAAAAAACGAAAAAAAAAAAAGCAAAACAGCAAAACAGCCCGGGATTCCCTCATTATTGCTCTTGATCGAAGAAGGGAGTCTAGGGGGTGGGTTTCCAGTTTTTGGGCGATTAAGAGACGATCTGAGTTCGTTTTGATTAGTTTTTAGGATATATTTATCAATGGGTAAACATTTTTAGGGCATTTGAACAAGATTCTAGCCCCTAAAAGGAAAGAAAATATTTATAAAAAAAACACAAGGGGACAACACCATATGTGCCATGGATTTGGGGTGATTTAAAGTTGGTGTTTTAAATTTTGGAGTTTGGGCTAAAGTATCTTTGAATTGAAATCTGCAAGTTCCGTGGGATAGAATTGAAGATTTCATAGGGGAGAGTTTTAAGATGCAGATGGAAAGAATCCTTGCTAGGAGAGTGTTCCAACGCAAAAGAAACCTAACCCTTAGAGTACCCTCTTGGGCGGCGGCAATGAGAGAAGTTGGGAGGTAGTTTTGTGTTTTGTTTCAAATGAAGGAGAGATGGTAACACTACAAGAAATTAGAGCAATGCCAGGCGAAAATTTTCGCCGGAATTGCCCATATTTTCGCCGGTATAGGCTAAGCCGGCGAAATTTTTTCGCCGGGTCATTTTGCGGGTAAAGGACCGTCGTTTTAGGCTATGCCCGCGAAATTACGATTTTGCAGGCATAGGTAAGGCCAGCGAAATATTTAACTTCGCCGGTATAGGGTTTAAGTGGGAATGCATTAACGCTAATCTTTGCCGGCGAATTTCGCCGGCATAGATAGGCTATGCCGGCGAATTTCGCCGGCATATAGGCTTTGCCGGCGAATTTCGCCGGCAAAGCCTTTTTTTTTTTTAAATTTTAAGTATGCTATGCCGGCGAAATTCGCCGGCATAGACATTAAAAACGTAGTTTTTAAAAAAGGGTTTTGCCAGCGAATTTCGCCGGCAAAACCACTGTAATATTTGAAAATTTGTTTTTTTACGATTTCGAATTATTACATTTCAAATTCCTGTATTTTCAGTCAAATGGAAAACAAATTCCACGTATCAAAATGCATATACCATTTATATCACATACAAAACGTCCATCTAAATTAGAAAGTGTGTCCAAATACAAAAAAAACATCAAAGTGTTCAAATACATAGTTTTTACAAAACTATCTAATATATACTAATCACGTGCACTACTATCCGGAAATGAAGGAAAGTAGTTCTTCAGGTTGCCCACATCTTGTGCAAGACTGTCATACTTTCCCTGGAGGTCTTTGTAATTACCTCTAAGTTCATTGCACTCTCCTTTAAGTTCATTGCACTCACTTCTAAGTTCCTTGTTCTCTGTCAAAAGCATCTCCACCCTCGGATCTTCTGTGGCGCGTGAGCGGCTTGGTCTTACAGTAGAAGAGTCCCTAGAGTGAGCAGGTCCCGCCCCTAAACCTTTGATATAGCCAGATCGATAACCTCGCACTTTCTCAATGATCTCGACACTAGTTAAGCACGGTTGGACCTTTCCATCCACCTCCATATCAGGGGCGACCATCAAATCACACATCATGTTCTGCACTTATTACAAATAACATACAATTTATAAATAATACATACAACATAATCTTATACTTAACTTTTAATGTCTTGTGACTTACATATTCTTTCTCTGCCTCATCATTGATCCAATCACCTTTATCATTAGTGTGCGTGACACGAAATAGATCAATTTCATTGAACTCTTCTTCATGATCTTCGTCTTCCGCTTGCTTTAAAAAAAACGAGAATGATAAGAAATTGGAGAGTACTAGTATATGAAGTTGTTTCAGTACCTTCCATATCAAAACTAAACATATACTTACAAAATCCGTCATGACTCGCACATGTGACCTTGAGCCCGTCTTGTGATTGTATTTCATTTTTCCCCGATTTTCGATATTTGCATCCACGATGGCCTACAATAAAGTCAAAGAAAAAATACAATATTATTAAGTTATACACAAAAGCCTATATATGAAGAGGTTATGTGTTAACCTTGAACTTCGATGTCTCCCACATGTCACATAAAAACACCCAATCATCCCTGTTCTCTACTTGTTCGTGGTTTGATGCACGTGCTACTTGAATGCCATCTTTCGCTTTAATCTTCTTATAGTGTCTGTGCAACTTCCCACGAAACTCATTCAAAGCCAAGGGCATCTTGTGATTAAGATAAACAGTGACAGCAGCCTCTCGAGTAGGGTCGAAAATAAAGTTATCCTATGTCATAAAGAGTGGAAATGAGTAATGAATTTTACAAACTTTGGACGAACTAATAAAAATGTACTTACCAAAAGCCTGTGAATTATATTGTCCTTGTCTGCTTGGGTAACAAGCTTCCATTTAACAATACGACGAATGGGAATATAACCTCGACAAAGAACCCCGATCTCATTGATGAACAATGTCGCATTTGCACCCACGGGCGCACATAACTTATCGGGGATGTCCACATGTAGTTTCCCTCCATTGTTTTGAACGGCCTGAGCAAGTGCTAGGCTTTTGGATGGAGCTTGGCGCTTTGGTGACTGTGAACCTGTTCAAAATTCAAATAAGTTATACATGAGAGTTAAAAATCTTTGAAATGTATGCAAGTTAATAAGTACCTAAAGCAGGAGTACTCCCTCCGGCCTCATGATCAGTCGTACTATGTGCTCATGTTACTCGACGGATTAAAACCATCTGATGCTAGAGCTAAACGCACATTTCTTGGATCAGACGCAAACCATGGATATGTTCGGTCAAAATGTCTCCAGCCTTGTGCATCTGATGGATGTCGAAGCACACCATCTGTTTCTATCCTCTTATCTTTATGCCATCGCATATCAGAAGCGGTGTGTTTAGAAGCAAACATACGTTGCAACCTACGCTTAAGTGGGAAGTGACGCAATACTTTATGAGGAACTTTCTTACTCTTCCCATTTATCACCTCTTTATAGCGTGATTCTCCACACACCGGACAATGCTCACAATCAGCAAACTCTTTCCTATATAATACACAATCATACTTGCATGCGTGAATCTTTTCATAACCTAAACCCAAGTCACTAAGCATTTTTTTACTAGAGTAATATGACCCCGTGTCTGAGTCAAGTGGCAATGCTTCTTTCAACAGTTTGAAGCATATCGAAAGACTTGTTGCTCCATTTGTTCAAAACTTTTATATGCATCGGTTTCACCACAAAATTTAGAAGCGAAAACTTTGTACACCTGGGTATAATTCTTTTCCAGCTTCACCTAATAAATGTGAGAAATCATTATCTGTGGATATATCATTCTCAACATTCTCATGTAACGGGGCTCGTATCTCCTGAATAACTTCATACATTTCACCCACCCTCTCATCATTAGAATTTCCCCCTACATCCTCATGAACTTGTGATGTACTTCCGACGTAACTCGTGAACCCCTGAACATCTGCTTCTTCTCCATGCAATACCCACCGAGCATAGGTCGGAGACATTTCATTAATATATAGATGTCGTTCTATACTATCAATTTGCCCAAATACAGTGTTCACACATTTCATACAAGGACAACGAACCCTCCCATTTTCATTGACAACGGTCCTCGCTACCTCTATGAAAGACTTAATACCTTTGACATATTCAGTACAAAATCTGTCCCTAAGTACTATCCAACTCCTGAACCATAACCCAATAAGTAATAAAGTTAGGTTGCTACCTAACGTGACTCGATAAACTAATTCTAAACAATGACTATGGTAGGTAAATAGAAATTCATAACAATAAAAGATGACAAGTTTATATGTGTGTGGCTAACTTTGCTGCAAGTTAGTCACACCTAAGGTTTATGCATGAACAATTAAATAAAGTATATCAGATTAAGTGTGGCTAACTTTGCTGCAGGTTAGCCACACCTAAGGTTTATGCATGAACAATTAAATAAAGTATATCAGATTAAGTGTGGCTAACTTTGCTGCAGGTTAGCCACACCCAAAGTTTATGCATGCACAATTAAATAAATCCTATCAAATTATGTGTGGCTAACTTTGCTGCAGGTTAGCCACACCCAAGGGTATGCATGAACACTTAAATAATGTAGAACATATAATCTATATTAATATATATATAAATAACAGCTATAATATAATATTATATGATAATTAAGTATGATGAGAACTTGAAAATGTACCTATCATTGCTCGCCATATTCATTGTTTGTCAAACTATAAGTAGCTTGTTGTGAACTACAAAAAAAAAAAAAAACAATCGTAAGTAAAAAGAAATTAAGATATACAATTTAATTTGGATCAATTAGAGTAATTCTTCAATCAACAAAACATAAATTTCATGGAATTAAAACTAAAATAACATTCAATATCAAAATTTTCAATATGGAATAGAAAAGTGAGTAACTTTGGCTTACTTCTCTCAACAAAGAAAGCATATATGCATTAATACAATCACATTTAATTCTCTCAACAAAAATAACATTCAAATTTACTTATCTCAATAAAAATAGCATGAAAAACTATACAAAAAAATAAAGAACAACCCTTTAAAAAACTCATGTTCTTAAAATCCTAACAAAATAAACACATGAATACAATGAAATTTTAATCAATTTACACTAATTAGTATTTGAATAAAAAAATTAGCTAAAAAAATTCCATGCCCTAACTTTTATAAACTTTTGAAATTGGAGATAAACCTTATAAAAACTACCCTTAATCTTTAAAATACCTAGCTAAAATGAAATATACGAAGAAAAATGACCTAAAATCTGATGAGAAGCGCCGGAGAAGACGAGCCACGGTCAGAATCGCCGGAAAGGGGAGAGGGAAAGCAGCAGCGAGAGAAAGGGGAAAAGGGAAATGGGAAAGAAGAGCTTCACGCTGGGATTTTAATTCCCAGGGGCAAGGCCGGTGAAATTATTTCGCTGGCCTTGCCACACGCGGCTCGATTCGCTTAAGTCACAAAGCCGGCGATTTTCGCCGGCTTTGATACTTTAAAAAAAAAAAAAAGAAATTGCAAGGCCAGCGAAATGATTTCGCTGGCCTTGCCCCAAGAGACAAAAGTCTCATTAACAATGCCAGCGAAATATGAATTTTCGCTGGCATTGCAAATGGCAAAGCCGGCGAAATCTTATATTTCACGCTTTTGTAAGCTGCAACTGAATTTTGAATTTCGCTGGCTTCAATTTAAAATTACCGGCGAAATTAGATTCGCCGGGAAAGCCACTTTTTTTTGTAGTGTAAAGAAGCCCTAAGATTTTATGAGTAAGACTTCTATTGCAAAAAGGCCCTTCTAGTTCTCTTTTCTTTTTAAAATTACCCCATGCATTAGAACCATACTCTGACAAATTAATTTCACCAGCTACTCTCAAACTAGGCTAGAAGGTGATTAATTATTATTAATTTGCCTAATAATAATTATTATTACTAGTTTCTAAATAACATTTTTAAATTATTAAATTACCTAGTAAACGACTATAACAACTGAAATCTAAATTAACTAAACTTAAAATAATTAAATTCTATAAATTAAATAATTAAAAAGAAAAATCTACCTGTAAAAATATGGGACGTTACAACCACCCTTTTTGTTAACAAAATCCATCAATAAACGATAAAATCCATAAAAGTTGTTTAAAAATCCAAATTCAAAACATAACGACATCCAAAATATGAAAAATGCCCTTAAGGGCTTAGACAGACCATGATCAGTTTAAGAAATGAAATTGAAATAAGTCAATGGACAATAAAGCTAGCAACATTGCTAGTCCATCTCTATGCATATCATCATCCCATGTTCAAGCAGCACCGGCTCCAAGCCCATGACCTGTACCTCGTTTCGCACCTAAAATACCTATCCCAAGTGATAAATTTAAGATTCAAACTCAATTAATATATGACCAGTAAAAGAACAAAAATAGAATGATAAAATTGTCTTCAAAACTAAAACTGAATACTCAAAGCATAAAAATAAAGTAGTACATCAATCCCCTAAGAATAAGAGAATTAGCTATCTATAAACACAGAGAATTCAATAAAATAAATATTCTTGAAAACATTAAAAATAATAAACTACAAATAATATGAAAACTCGTGTTGACTCCCTCGAAAATTACTAAAAATCTCCAAAATCTGCTCTAAATAGTGGCTGTCTCTAAGTATAAATGTGTTCACAAAGAAATTTCTATGGAAAAAAATAAAAATGTGGAATAATATATGATTTGTATCGATATAAATTTAGCATTACAATCTCTAATGAATATTGTCTCAAATCAAATATCACTCATAATTTTCGTATGAGTAAAGTTATATGACCATCACTGAAATCATAGATTTAAAAGAGTAAGCCCAAGACTGCCCCACGGGCTTGGCTCATTAGGTAAAGTTTTGGCCTCGCTCGACCCATATTAGTTTTTTTTTATTTTACAAAAGAATCTGAATTTAAATTTTCATTTAAATCCATTTTATTTATAAATTTATAAATTAACTCTATTAAAAAAATTAGCATTATCTAATATTGTTGTACTTAGTTGGATTATTTTCAATTTATCAAAAATTCAAACTAAACTTTAAAAGTTATAAGATAAAAATGGATGAAAAGTTAACAAAGTAAAGTAATGATTACATTGATATATAAAGTTTAAATGTTATAAAATTTAAATATAATATTAATATTCTATATTATACTACTATAATTTTTAAATACTATTAATATTAATATTAATAACTTTTAATTTATAAATTTTATGAGCTGGCCTCGTGCCGACCTTTGTGTTGGGGCCTGATGAGGGAACTATGGATAAAGCATGTGGGTTGGGCTTGGATCAAATACGTAATCATATTCAGCCTAAATATTTATAGGTTGAGTCGTGCCTGACCCATCAAACATTGACTTACGAGCTGGGCCGAGCCGGGCTTGGGTGGGACTCGAGCGAATGCACAGGCCTTGGGCCGGTTGATGAGGCTTACGTAGTGTTGCAATATCTGCCGTAGGTTATAACGGTCATAATTGTGGGACATCTTGGTTACGAGGTCTTACATTCGATAGTATCCATCGCTACTTTCCTTCATTCGTGTTATCAGTTATAGCCTCCTTGTAATTCTCTTTGCATTCTATCTATTTTCATAAACATCTAAACAATTTTGATTCGAAAATTATGAATGATATTTGATTTGATACGCTCTCTTTTTGTTTGCAAGCGGATGGGAATGGTCGGTGCAGTGGAGATTCTTTTTGGCCAAGCTTACAAAGCTGAGTAATATAAAAAGCTTGGGATTTACACTTATACTTCAATAATTTATCTCATTTTGGTTTGTATTTCAATTTCTGTTTTGTTGATCTTTAGAGACAAATTGCTAATATTAATTCATCAAGACCCTTCCTTATCTTTGTGGCGAGAAATTACTCAGTTTCTCTCATAGCAAATCTTTTTGCTTATGCAATTCTTCAATCTCTCATGCGCTTTCTCCTAACTCAGAGTTTGATCCCTCCTTTACTCTTTTCTTCATTTGCAACTTTTTGCCTCCATATTCCAATTTGTTGGCTTCTCTTGACATCATGAGATCTACATTGTCTCTTGACATTTCTTATTGGCTTAATGCCATCTTCCTCACATTCTATGTCTACTTCTCCCCGTCTTGTAGAAAGACCCGATCACCATTCTCATGGGAAGTAGTATCGGCATTTGCGAGTTCTTCCAATTCGCCATTCCTTCCACCATGATGGTTTGGTAAACAAATATAAAAACACATTTTTTCTCTCTTTTCTGTTAAGGGACATCGGGCCTCCACAATCTTTACTTTGGGCCAAGACTCGTATGGTTTTCCTTTCGGTGTCACCCAAAAGGCCTCATAACAATGGAGATGTGTCCTTCCCTTTATACACCCATGATCATCCTCTTTCCTAATCGATGTAGGATTTTGTTCGCACCCCTACAATCCTTCTCTCGAAGCTAGTAGTAGATTAGAAGCTAGAGAGAGAATAGAGGTTTTGAAAAGATAAAGACTACCAATGAAATGATATTTATCTATTTAATGAGTTCAAAAGATAAATAAGGGGCTTATTTGTGTTTTCAAAGGGAAGTGGCATCATCAAAAGGTCAAGAAACCTTAAAAGCAAATGAAAGGTTAATAACCGTTATTTTATCATTTTGAAGGTCAAAAACCCCCCAAATTTTCAGCTTTTTGGTAGTATAAAAAGTTTAAGTTGAAGGGTGAATATATACTCCCATACTTTAATAAGGTCATTAAAATGAAAAATAAGAGGGGATCAACAAAAATTAGAAGGAATCTTTGGAGGTCATTTGAACAAAATTCCCAACCAATATCCTAATTATTCTACCTACCATTTTTTATTTTTTTCTTTCTTACCAACACTTGAGTTATTCATTTTTACTTTTTTTTCTTAAAAAACCTTGGAATTTTATATCCTAATGACTCCCCTCTTATTTTTTTATCACGAAAAATCCTTTTTTGAAAATTAAGGATGAACTAGTATCCTAATAATTACTTTTTTCATCCACATATTTTTATGGAAGTTAAGATTAGGATCTTAATAATTTCAATCCTCATTTTTAAAATGTATTAGTTTTGGGGATGAACTTTTTTAAGAGGATGAATTGGAGCAGAACTTTAAAACATCAGAGCGGCATTTTCCATTGTCAAGGATATAAATCTTTCTCAAATGAGTTAATAAAGGACAATGTGATGTTAATTTTTTTTTTTTTTTTGGTGCTTATGGAGAATAAATCCTAATATATGGTGTGGGAGATGATTCTCACAGTTGAGCATGTTACCGCATGTGCTTGGTTCTCGCGGCTCTCATATCTGAAGAAAGAAGATGATCAGAAGGGTACGTTGTGGTACCGACCAAGGACCCTCCAATGATCAAGTTAGTGAGAGCAGATGAGTCACCGCAAGAATATAGGTCTTGGGTTTAGTGCACTTACTTGATTTGATAGGTTAACAGTCTTTATATACTCCTTGTTGCTTGTTAAGTCGTGGGTTTTCTTGACTGTGCTAGTCGGGACTAGGCTATAATGGGCTTGAGATTGGCCCAGCTTTGGTCAGTCTCTTTTTCCAATTGTTGGTTTCTACGGGCCAGGACCCTTTCAGAACTGAGCTGAGGCTAAGAAAGTTAACCATATCTTCCGGTGTTCATTCCATGTTGTAGCAGTGGGGAAGAAAGATCTAGTCGGAAGTTGAAAAGACTAGCATTCAATTCAATGCCATTTTCCTATTAGACGTTGCGTGTTTTCAAGGGAATGACGTCGTTTTTAGATCAACTTCATTAACTCCCTGACAGACTATCACTTCGACATTTCTTTAGACTTTTTATTTAAGAGGGTTATTGAATGCACCTAAATCTCAGGATGAAGTCTTTCAAAGGTTCTTCTTCTCCCATTAGAAAGTTTCAATCGATCTTTTAGCTAGAAAGTTTCAATCGATCTTTTAGCTAGACAGTTGAACCACATCAAGGGTGATCCCTTCAGGCTCGTTGGAAAAAGTTTAGAGGTCATCGCATCTAGGTTTACGATTGATACTCAAGCAGACTCCATCATGTTCATGAGGTGTTACACGTACTCCATCAGGTCCCCAGTTCCATCATACATTTCATCACAGATCGAGTCGGACATAGACTCACCATTTTGTTCGGTACCGAGGATTTCATCCACATGGTTAGGACCAAGCATGGATTTGATACCACTTGTAAGGAGAACGGGCCTCCACAGCTCCATATTGGTATGAATATTGTCCACTTTGGGCCTCGGCCAGCATAGATTTGATTTTGGTTTTACCCAAAAGGCCTCAAACCAGTGGATATGTGTCATTCCCCTTATACATCAATGATCATCCCCTCTCCTAACTGATGTGAGATTTTATTCGCACTCCAACATGTACTTCTGTTAATATAAAGTATCATCAAACCATTTTTATTTTTATTTTCATTCTTCATTCATCTATTTTTTTTGTAAAAAAAAATCACTCAATAAACGCAAAAAATTAGTATATATGTCACAAGTTTTCTTTGATATTTTCTCCATATTTTATCTTTTTTTATGAACCAATGACTTATTTTTCTTAAAAAAAAATAATGGTTTACTGGCCGTTTGGGATATTTTCTAAAGTGTTTTTTAATGGTTGTCATTGCAGACATGTTACAAACTTTTTCCACCTGAGATAACTTTTAAAATGTAGATAGTTTTTTTTAAGTATTTTTTAATAGTTGTCATTGTAGATAGGTTTTTTTCTTTTTTTACACTTTCAAAAGTAATCCCAAACGAAAACTAAATTGAAGATATTTGGGCTTCTTTGGGAGTGCTAGTAAAATAAGTGCTTTAAATCAAAGTTCTTCTAAATTTTATGATAAAACGTGTTTAATAGTATATTATTTTGTTGTTTGGTTATAATATTTAAAAAGTGCTTTTCATCTTACTTTGAGTTCCTTTAGAAAAGAAATAGAGAAATTTCATTGGGTAGCAAAAATTTCTGCAATATTTAAAAATATAGCATTTTTAAAAGTATTTGCAAATATAGCAGTTTTTAAAAACACTCATTTATGTGAATCAAAGAAATCAGTGATAACTTATAAGGTAATCAGTGATTCATGTATAAAATATCAGCTGATATTGTGTATTAGTAAAATCAGTGATTACTTTTGTGGAAATCAGTGATTACTTGTGCGGATATCAGTGATTACTTAGGCGTAGTAGTGACAATTTTGTAATATTTTAGGCGCGAATTTGAGTTGTTTGCTATTTTTGCAAATAAGTTTTTCGAGCTGTTATTTTTACAAATATTGGACCTAAATCTGCTATTTTTGCAAGAGCCACAAAAAATATGAATAGACAAACAAAATGAAAATAAATAAGTTAGAGAGACAAAATTTAGAATGAGAAGTTAGAGAAAAAAAATATGAGTAGAAGAAATGAGTAATATATATGAGATTTAAAAATCAAAAAGCAATTAAAAAATCACCTATAACAGTCTCCACTCATTGAACTTATCAAACGTTTCAGATTTCTGTTTAAGGATGCATTACATGCTTTCCAACTCCAAACTTTATTCTGGTTGACTTGCCTTTTTATTATTTAAAGCCATATCCAGTTTATCAAAGGTTCCCAATGATAATAGGTTTCTCTTCAGATATATTAAGTACCTGACAGAGGTCAAGACTCTGGTTTGATCATCAAACATCTTAATCAAGATATATTGTCTCAATTCCTTTCACAATTCATTCTTGATTATTCCAAAAAAAGTACTCTTCTACCATTGATCTCTCCCGGCTCCTAGAACCGTGACTTATTAGGTGTCATGTGGAATGTGCAACCAGAGTCAAGGATCCAATCTTCATCCGTTGTACGTTCTGAGACGACAACTACATTAGAAGTCTCATAGCCTTCCAAAACATTTGCATTACTGGTTCCTTCATCCTTGTTGTAGTCATTTGTGTTTTTGCCTTCAAGTTCCGAGCAAAATCGCCTTGAAAGCATCTGCCACGGCGAATATAATTGAATCACTGTATGATTTTCATCATCAATTTACTCACCAATGTATGACAATTCGAAACACAACTCGTTGAAATCATCTAAATTATGTTTAAGATCTTTTCCTGGATCCATTTTATATCCAAAGAACCTCCCTTTCAGATATATCTTATATTTTATCAAGGATCTTTTTAGATAAAGTCACTACAAGAAAAACTGCATTTTGAGACCCAGGTATAGAGACGTAATTCGTCTCTAATTAACAATAGCGACGAAATTAGAGAGGAAACATTCCATCTCTAAAAATGGCGTCGCTTCTTCATATTAGAGACGAAATTTATCGCTATTAGAGACAAAAAAAATATTGGGACGCTAATAAATGTTGACCATTTAGAGACGAAATACATCTCTGAAAATAGAGACGAAATACATCTCTAGAAATAGAGACGAAATACATCTCTGAAAATAGAGACCCAATGTGTCGCTATAATTAGGGTGAGAATGTGTCTCTAATATTGGAGACACATTACGTCTCTAAACCAGAGACGTATTGAGTCTCTAATAAAGTAGATTTAGAGACGAACTTTATCGCTAAACGAAGTTAATAAAATGTATTTGAAATATTTAGAGACGCATTGTGTCGCTATTGCCGCATGTAAATTTAAAAAAAAAAATATTTAAAAATTAATTTTAAATATTTAATATTTAAAATTAATTTTTAAAATTAATTTTTAAAATTAATTTTTTAAATTAAAACAAAATGAAATATCCAAAACAAATTAAATGTTTCCATCCAAAAAAAAAATATCCAAAAGCAATTTAAATTAGCAATTCTTAAGCTAATCCTTAATCCCTAAACATGGATTCAATTAACACTAGAATTTGAAATTGAACCTAATTAAGTATAATTAAATTTGAACAATTAACATATATACTAATGAAATTAAAGAATCATATATTTAGCAATTTAATCCCTAAACACATAGCCATTAGCAATTTAATCCCTAAATTTGAATAATAAACACACTAAATCAAATTAGCAATTCCTTAAGCTAATCCTTAATCCCTAAACATGGATTCAATTAACACTAGAATTTGAAATTGAACCTAATTAAGTATAATTAAATTTGAACAATTAACATATATACTAATGAAATTAAAGAATCATATATTTAGCAATTTAATCCCTAATCACATAACCATTAGCAATTTAACATTTAGCAATTTAATCCCAAAATTTGAACCTAATCTAAAAACACATTCTAAATAGCAATTGAATACATGTTACTTAAATACCCAATTAGCAATTTAATCCCTAAATTGAACCTAATCTAAAAACACATTCTAAATAGCAATTTAATCCCTAAATTGAACCCAATCTAAAAACACATTAGCAATTTCTAATAGCTTCTTAAACATATTTTGTTCTTGGATTTAGCTTCCATAATATGAATAGTATTTATAATATTTAAAAACACATTCTAAATACCCAATTAGAAGAAAAAAAACTCATTTCTCAGCAGATTACAAAGGAAACAAAAAATAATAATAATATAAGCAATCCAATCGAAAATAAAGAGAAATAAATAAGTTGAAATCAAAGAATGAAAAAAAAGTAAAAAACTGAGAGAGAATCGAAGATTTACGGAATTGTGAGAGGAGAAATCAGAGAAATTGACGGGATGGTGGACTCGACGCTTCTTCTTCTCCACGAAATCGGAGGGGGGGGTGAAGGAGTGGTGGTGGTGGTCAGGTGAGGAAGTGGTGGTCAGGTGAGGGAGAAAAAGAAAAACAGAGGGGAAGGAAGAAGAAAGGTCAGGAAATGAGGGGGTCTGTGACCCCTTTTAATTCGCTTTTAGAGACCAATTTCGTCTCTAATGGGAAAAGAAAGCAGGCGGGCATTTCAAAGCACTTGCCACGTCATACACCATTAATAAATTAGAGACGAACTTTGTCTCTAATAATTCTTAAAATTTTAATAAACCGCCAAAATTTTCACTAACGCGCCTTCCTATTTCATTTAGAGATGGAATGTGTCTCTATTTATTTAAAATATCTTGTGAAGTATTTGATTTCCAAATAGAGACAAAACGCGTCTCTATATGGAAAATATCCGTTGAACTAATGATTTCCCCATTAGAGACGAATTGTGTCTCTGTTCATTCAATGTTCTGGAATCCTATCTCCATTAGAGATGAATTGTGTCTCTGTTCATTCAATGTTATGGAATCCTATCTCCATTAGAGACGAATTGTGTCTCTGTTTCCAATATACATTTCATTTTAAAAATGTAATTGATTAGTATTAAAAAGGAATCCTCTTTCTTTTTTCTTTTTTTTTATACATTTTAATTTTTCTTTTATTTTAATCACTCAAATATGAAAAACTATTTTAAATCACTAAACACACTAATATTTTTCTTTTCTTTCTTATATGTCTTATTTTTTTATAATATAATAAAAATAAGATAAATAAAAATTTAAACGAGCTTCTCTTAATGAAGGTTTGAATTTGTCGAATGTTCAAATGATTAGATAAAAGTCCAACTTCCCGGTACATTGAAGATTTGAGTCTGACCTCTCCTAATTTAACTTAATTAATAACACAGAGAAGGAATATGCAGGAGGGAGTGTAAAACGTCCCGTACTGTTTAACTGTACGTGGTTTGAGACAATACGGCGAGGTGGGATGCGGAAGATACCATATTTGCAGATTTTAAAGGTGAATAAGAGAAAGCACATGCGCACAAATGATCAATTTGTATTGGCACAACAAGCGATTCAATCGTATTTCTTTCCTTATCCATCTTCTAGATAATTGAATGATTGGTTAGTGGTTTGCAAAGTCAGACCGTGTCACATTGAAGAAAGTCTCCCAGATAAAGATAGCGAGGAATTTGTAGCTTTCCAAGAAGAAGAGGTTCAGAGTCGTCAAATAGATGAAGGAAAAAACTCTGAAACTGCTCGACCGTTGAATGACGTAATAGAAACATTGTTTGATCCCGACGGTTTATATATTGAACTCCCTTTCATTGATGATTCATCCCCTAAACCTTCAGGGAGGAAGAAGAAGAAGATCTGAGGACAACAGTTTTACATCAAACAAGATGATCGTGAAAATGATGTATTGTTAAACAGAAGGAAACAGATTTAAAAAATAAACTTCTTAGGTGTTAATGCTCTGTCATAAATTTCAATACTTTTTCTTGATCATTATTCCTTCTCTGTGTTATTAATTAAGTTAAATTAGGAGAGGTCAGACTCAAATCTTCAATGTAACGGGAAGTTGGACTTTTATCTAATCATTTGAACATTCGACAAATTCAAACCTTCGTTAAGAGAAGCTCGTTTAAATTTTTATTTATCTTATTTTTATTATATTATAAAAAAATATATAAGAAAGAAAAGAAAAATATTAGTGTGTTTAGTGATTTAAAATAATTTTTTCATATTTGAGTGATTAAAATAAAAGAAAAATTAAAATGTATAAAAAAAAAAAAGAAAGAAAGAGGATTCCTTTTTAATACTAATCAATTACATTTTTAAAATGAAATGTATATTGGAAACAGAGACACAATTCGTCTCTAATGGAGATAGGATTTCCAGAACATTAAATGAACAGAGACACAATTCGTCTCTAATGGAGATAGGATTCCATAACATTGAATGAACAGAGACACAATTCGTCTCTAATGGAGATAGGATTCCATAACATTGAATGAACAGAGACACAATTCGTCTCTAATGGAGATAGGATTCCATAACATTGAATGAACAGCGACACAATTCGTCTCTAATGGAGATAGGATTCCAGAACATTCAATAAACAGAGACACAATTCGTCTCTAATGGGGAAATCATTAGTTCAACGGATATTTTCCATATAGAGACGCGTTTCGTCTCTATTTGGAAATCAAATACGTCACCAGATATTTTAAATAAATAGAGACACATTCCGTCTCTAAATGAAATAGGAAGGCGCGTTAGTGAAAATTTTGGCGGTTTATTAAAATTTTAAGAATTATTAGAGACAAAGTTCGTCTCTAATAATTCTTAAAATTTTACTTTTCATATTAGAGGCCAAATTCGTCTCTATTTTACAGTCAAAATACGTCTCTAAGAGTAGAAATGTAATTTAGAGACGAAAGTGATCGCTGAAAGTCAAACGTCCAATTTAGAGACGAATTACGTCTCTAAATAGCGTCCCAAAATTTTCGTCTCTAATTTTTGGACGCTAATTGCAGTTTTTCTTGTAGTGAGTTCTTCTAGCTTTAGCCAAACGTTCAAAGCAGTTGTTTCTTTATCAACTTACCTCAAGACAACACCAGATAGATGGAGAACCATCGTGTTATACGTCATTTCTTGAACTTCAGCCTTTTTTTTCCTGCTATATTGTGCCTGCTACCCAGGTTTATCGGTCATCCGAAGCCTTTAGATACTTTTTGATGAACCAGTGACGCCCATATCTTCTTCATCTATATCGAAAAGTCACCTTTTTCATCGAATCACTCAACATCAAGCTTCGTCGCCATTGATCAGTTGGAGATGAAGCTTTCTTGCCTCAAATGAATAGGCCTTGTCTTTCTTGTTTAATGGCGTTTAATACCTCTGATATCAATTGTTGAATTATCTCTCGAATTCTTTCAATCTAACTCAAGATTAATCACACAAGCTCTTAAAGAATATCAAGAAGACCACAATGATAAACTCACACCCAAAGAATGAACACAAAACAACAATCTTATTTATTAATCAAGTACATAACTCTCTATAAGATTTTCACTCAAAGAAAACTCACTTTAAAACTATATAATTCCCTCTTGATTAATCCAAGAATTCATTACACATTAGCTCTCTTAAGTTTACACTAAGATTTTTAATCATAAGCCATCACTTGGCAACAGCATAACATGGCCTTCTATATGGAACCCAGGACATTGCCACTACTAATCCGTGTATACTCCAATTATCATTTTTCCTATTCTATTTATTTTTCTTAAAAAAAAATTATAAATTAAATTAAATTTAAAAAGATAAAAACTGAAATTTATCTCTTCATTTCTATTTAAAAAAAATTAAGGAAAACGGAGTAATTTTATTTTATATTAATATGTGAATTTAAGGTTATATTTTTTCGGATTTTATCTCAAATAGAAATAGTAGTTCACTAATTTATTGAACGAATTAATTAGTTTAGTTAATCAAAAGAAATATATAATTTTGATGATTTGGTATAACAAATTTAATAAATAAGAGTTTTAGTTCCTAAAAACTCATTTAGATTATAATTATTCAATCTAAAATAAAAAATAAAAAATAATAAAGATTAACAGTAAATAGTTTACTAATATATTGAAAGTTCAATAATTTAGTGAACTATAAAAAATATGTTATTTTTATAAATTTTTTAAAGTGATGCTATATGAGTAATTATATATATTTTCTATTATTTGAATTATTCTCACTGTATTTTTGTAGCATTGTTTATTTGATTCGTTAAAAACACAGCATTCTCTAACTATATTTATTCTTTCGAAATCTAATTGAGATGAATTTATCTTTACATATATTGACAATAGATTATCAATTTATCCTTAATTATGCATTGTTTGGATTTAAAATTGAGATATACCTGAAATCAAGCTCTTTATTATGATTAGAGAAATTTCAAACTTTTACTATTTTTAAAAATATCAATTATTAAAATTAATTTATTTTGAAAAAACCCCAATATGGTTAATATTTTTTTTAGAGTTAAGTTCAGTAATGGACAATTTAATAATGTTTATTTCAAGAAAAAATACAGTTTTTTATATTTATCAAAACTACCCAAAACAACCACCAGAAATTTAAATTACATTGTAAAAAGACAAAACATACCCCGGATTGAATTTCTTCTTAATTTGTGCAAGATTTATGAAAAGATACAAAATCAAAATTAATGGAAAAATTAAATCTAGGCAAAAATAAATATTGAATAAAAATAAACATTTGGTTCAAAGTAACTTGTTCTACAATCGAATCTCACATTCAAACCCTAACCCTCATTCTTCTCTATAGTTGTCGTAGGCATTTTTGTACGGCAATTTCCGTCTTGAACAACATCAAACATCACCTAAATAAAATTCTTCAAAATTATAAACATAGAAAAAAAAAATACACAAATCGATTGAGGCAGAAAAATTTGAAGATTATTGAATCAAAGACTTTTAACTAAATCCTTTTCTTGAAATTCACCTTTTTGAATAAACAAAGATGTTGGAGAAGATCATATTGCCGACAAAACCATGACTTCGATTGGTTGTTGACAAGAATTGTTTAACATAATAAAAAAATAAAAATAAGAGAAGATGATTAGGTTGAGTCTTAAATAAGGGTTGAATGGATCTGAGAAATTGTTGGATCCTTTGAGGTTTGGTGGTAAAGGAACCATCAATGGTGGTGGTGAGAACTGAGAAGGAGATGAGATTTTTTTTCTCTCGTTTATCGTTAATAAAGAGGAAGAAGACGTATATTTAGGTTACCTTCTTAATCATTAAATAAAAATTCAAATCAAGGGAGATTGATTTGGATTAAAAAAAAAGTAAATTATAAATTAAATGATACGTAATTAATAAGATATAGTATTTTTATAAGAGATAAAAGGGTAAGATAGACTATATTAAAAACGATAACCATCATATCACCACCAAAAATGGTGTTTAATGGGTAAAAATGATAGTGTTAATTTCAGTAATGGACAAATTAAAATTTTTTATTTCAGAAAAACTAATCTTTTATATATATATATATATATATATCAAAACTACCCAACTCTGCCACCGACCAAATTAAATTACATTGTGAAAAGATAAAACATACCCCCGATTTAATTTTTGCTTAATTTATGCAAGATTTAAGGAAAATTATAAAATGCCTTAAATTTTCCAAAATTAATAGAAAAATTAATTCTAAACAAGAATAAAACTATAGCAAAAAATAAAATAAAAATCTTCAAACTTCTGTATATTCTTCTTCTAGGACTTCTTCGTCATCCTACAAAATACAAAAAAAAATTGGGTAAATAGAAAGATATGTAAATAGAAATTTAAAATAAATATTGAATAAAAATAAACATTTGATTAAAAGAAACTTGTTCTACAAAATACAGAGAAAGCTAGTTCGCTGAGAATTGAAAAGTAAATTTTTTTTATACACCATTTACTTTTAGTAAACACTAATTGATGTGTAGTTAAAATTGATACAGGGCACAAAATTGAAGATGAAAAGAGGTAACAGTTTTGAAAGATATGTAAATAGAAATTTAAAATAAATATTGAATAAAAATAAATATTTGATTAAAAGTAACTTGTTCTACAATCGAATTCAACTTTCAAACACTAACCCTCATTCTTCTCCATAGTGGTCATGAACATTCTGGAATTTCCTAATGCTCGGTTGTAAGTTTTATAATGTGTTTATTATTAGTAAAACCAGTATTTATGTTCAACCAAAATAATTTATAAAAATAAACGCACATAATTTAACATGTTTTTATTTAATAAACGGTGTATTACAGATAAACCAACCTATAGCAGTAACTATTAAAAATCTGTAGTGGTAGTCATGAACATCTGTAGCAGCAACCATATATTTTTTCATCATTTACCATAAAACCCAGAATAATGAAGAACCATTAAAAGATTTTTCTTAGTAATTTGCAAATTACTAAAATCTCATGGATGATTACGAAGATCAATCCAAGAATTTCATCGAATTTTCGGCAAGAAACGTAAGGAGAAACAGAATGAAGAAAATAAAGAGGAGAATGAAGAGGATCATCAACGACGGAAGCGGCGACGACTGTTTAGGCTGGAGATCGAGCAGCGATGAACGAGATTTAGAGCTTTAATTTTTTATAACACTGGCAGCTTTTAAAATATTATTTCGGAAATTTAAGATGTTTTTTATGATAAAGATAAACCCTAATATAAGAATTGAATAAATCAAATCCCTATAAGTAAGCAAAACATTTAAAAGAAAGTTAAAAAAATATTAAATTCAGAAAGGAAATTGGAGAAGATAACGTGGAAAGGTAAAAGATTTGAAATAGAGAAGACATATCCCACGAATCATGGAAATATTAAACAAACTTAAAACGTAAAAAAAAATAAAGGGTAAATATGTAAATGGTATCACCACAGACCAACAGTTGCGCCACCATAAGTGGTTTTTTTTGGGTAAAAAATGAAATAATATCATAACCTCCAGTATTATTGTAATTGGGTTAGTTAAACCGGTTATTGGTGTAATTAATTCAAAATGATAAAAGATCATAACAACCAGCATTATTGTATTTGGATGAATTAAATAGGTTATTGGTGTAATTAACTCTTTTTTTTTATATATTATATAAAATTAGAAGGAATGTTTGAACCTTCAATTTTATAGGAGTGAACAACAGACGTCTAACTAGCTAGTTGAGTTATATTATTTATTGGAAAATTTCACTAGGTAATAGATTTTGATGTAAGATTTATAAATATATTATCACTTAAAACTATTTGTAAATATAGCAATTTTTACTATGTCAATGAATGATTAATATGTGAATTCATTTAGTGTAAAAATATGTAATTCAATATTTATCACTGATTCAGGATCAAAATTTATTATATTTACAAATATTTTTAAGATTTAATATTTTATAAATATTACTTAAAAAATTGCTAGATTTACATCTAACCGTTATTTTATTAGAATTAATAATGATACTTGGTATTTTGTATTAAATCAAAAGCTATTGTTGAAATATATGATTAAATTTACCTTGAACCATTGGCTTAAGCTTTTGGTTCAATTTGTGATTTAACATATTTAATAGCTATTAATTAAGTATTTATTATTGATTTTAACATTAATAAATTAACCATATCAAATTTGTATTCATGAGCCAATTACGTATCCCATCTCGGGTTCGAATTCCCTTGTTTTCTTAATTACCTTTATTAAAAAAATTGTGTTCATCTAATTTTTTTTAAGATGATTTTTGTGTTAACGGTGTTACATAGTTAAGAAAAGAAATCCCATTAATCATTCATTATTTAATTACCTTTTTTGAAACAAATCCCAACCAATATAATTATTTTGTCTTATTCACTTGTTTGTTTAATAATTTCCATGTTTTTATTGCAATAATAAAGAATATGAATTTAATTAAAGAAAAGAAGAAGTAGAGTTAACCACCATCTTGAAAATTTATAATGTCATAATGAACTTCATTAAGAAATTACAAATGTCATATGGGATAAAAAGCACACACCACATATTCACATAGCTAATGACAATTAGCTAATTACAACTCATTTCATGGGGACCCTTTTTATGCTTCAAAATCATATCTCCCCCACAAAAACTCAACGCTTAAAAAAAAAAAAACGCTAAATTCTATGAAATTGAAATTGGGTTTCTTTTTTCTTGTAATGAATGGATACAAACCATTGGCTTTCACTCAAAACATAGCCAATCTCTCAAATTTCCAATTTTCTCACTCTTCCATCAAATAGTGAATGAGAATAATCTTAATAGATAATGCAAAGAAAGAAAGAAAGAAACCTCTTTCTTGATTTGACCCATTCAAACACTCCTAAATCAAATTATTTCCTAATAATTAATTTTTTTTTTCTTATACTATTTAATTAAGTATAGCTAGTCAAAGTATATTTAGTTATAAAATATAATATCCTATACTGTTTTTTTTCTTTTGTATAGTCTTTGTTGATAAAATTGTTATGTCATTTTCTACATCTTTATAATAGTATTTCTATTACATCACCTACCTAAGGATCCCATAGTGAATCATTTTGCATATTCTCCCATCTGTATTCTTCTCCGTCGTCTGCAAACACCGCGGCGTTGCTCGAATACTCCTCCATTAACAAACTCTCCGACGACATTTGCATCCACATCTTTGGTGAGTCTAAAGGAGACTCATTAATTGCTTGAATTTGGCTCGGCGACAGCCTCACCGTAACCGGGGGCAAGTTCGAGGCACGGTTACTTTCCGCTGCTACTGGTGTTCTTAGCCGTACCGCGGCCTCTTGTGCCGCCATCCGTATGTCGTCCGAGCTTGAGCTTAGTGGATAAGGAAGGCTATTGACAAGCTGGGGAAAGTTCAAACGAGCATCTCGGCCTCGGAAATGATATGCGGCGACGTCGTAAGCAGTCGCGGCCATTTCCGGTGTCTCGAAGCTTCCTAACCAAATCCGTGACTTCTTCCCCGGCTCACGGATTTCCGATACCCATTTGCCCCATTTCCTCTTACGGACTCCTCTATAAGTTGAAGGTGCAGGGCCATGGGTGCTTAAAGAATTTGGCTCTCCCATGCAAATAGAAGGGGAAGAAATGAATTTTTTATAGTAAGAAATGAAGTGAGATTTTTTTTGTGAGTTGATTATTGAGAGATTATTTGATTCAAATTCAGAACTTTTTTATTTTTTATTTTATCTGTGAATATATATTTTATTATTATTCTTTTTCTTTTTTTTTAATTGAGAAAAGGTAAAGAAAATAAAATATTTTGGATTGAAAGCGATGGAATATGGAGGAAAAAATCGATTAATTTGAAGAAGAAGAAGAAGAAAGGAAACAAAATGAAATTTTTTTGTTTTTTTTAGATATTAAATTTAATTGAGGAAGGGAAGACTCGGACCTCTGATCATATAGAAATAGAGTAGATGTCTAACTATTTAAGTTATGCTCGTGTTGGTGAAATATTTTTAGATTGAAAACGATGGAAAATAGAAGAAAATATGGGGAAAGAGTTGACAAAGAAGAAGAAGATGGGGAAGGAAAGAAATTGAGAGAATGTTTATGTAGTGGACGCGGTTTTGTAATCAGGTGGCATGAGTTCTGGAAATTTTGGAATGGACCCCACCGATTCATAACTACAAAGGTATCTCAAATTTAATTATATTTAATTAGAGATCTTGTTTTATAGATACTCTAATAGTTTAAAAGGATCCACACGGCATGAAATCAGTCGTTGTGATTATAGTATTTATGACAGTGATGTCATCAAGGTTCATTTTTTTTTAATTGGAAGGTTATTTCAATTTGAACCGTAAGCTTTAAAATTTATCTAATGTATAAAGAATGTAAAGTAGTATTGATCTTGGCAAAAGAAAAAGAATTGTATTATTGTAAATGGGGTAAAATGTACTAATAAAATTAAAATGATATGATAAACTAAAGAGAAGAAGAAATAATAAAGAGAAGAGGGAGAAGAAGAGAAGAAACCGATGTAAACTTAAAAACTACATTGTGATTTTGTTCTTATGAATCCCAAGTCTATTGTATTGTTTATATAGAAAACACAACCTTGATAAATAAGGAAAATATAATATAAATAGGAAAAGATAATTATCATAAGAAATAAGATAAATAAGGAAAATATATCTAAGAGAATAAACTAAATAGGAAAATATTTTCCGTCGAATCGTCACTGCAGCCACGAACACTAGCTTCTACGGCATCGACCATCGCCAAACTCGTATATGTACTGAAATTATTTATAGAGTTAAAAGTACAAGTGGAGAAGTAAAACTGAATATTAACTTAAGTGGTTAGGTACTTATTCCCTTCCAATAAAATTGAATGTTTGAGCCTCGCCTCCCTTCATTTGATGTAGCACCTATAAAAAAAAATAGAAAAACAGGATTAAGTTACATTTGTTAATTATACTAACCAATTTGTAACAAAGTGAAAAACAGAAATGTATGTGAGTTGTCAATTATGCTAAACTAAATCTCTCACAAAATAGATGTCTAGCTCTGCATGCTTTGTTCGCAGGTGAAAAATTGAGTTTTCAATTAGATACATTGCACTAAGATTACCACACTATATAATTAAAAGTTTGATTGATGGAATTTAAGTTCATAAATTAATGAAACAAGTCAAATAATTTTAGTTGAGCAATTTTATATGCTATTGCATTATGCTTTAGTGCTCGATCGCTAAATATCATGTTGTTTTCTCGATGACCTGATGAAGAAAAAATCCTCCAAAGTAAATGCAAAATCATGTTGTTGATTTTATGTTCTTATTGGGATTGAGGCCTCTAAAATAGAGTTTTCAAGCGGAATTCTCATGGACCTTTCCTTGCAGTATAATATTAATCTAAAAATAAATGCATAAATAGAAGACTAACCTTTGTAGAGAAATGTATGACTATTCCTCTTCTTCTTTTGTACGATCCTGGGAACACCAAAAAGTTCTTCCTCACTAAGCACAAAAGAGAAACGGTTCTTGGGCATTTTTCCTCGGAAAAAAGAAGAGTGAAGAAAAATATTTCTTCCCTATACCACACTGGCGACGAAGGCAAGAGAGGAAATTTCTCCTCTTAGTTGTGTGTTTTGGGGTCACCCAAAGCCTCCTATTTATAGGAAAACTAATGCTTCAGAAAATCTTGGAAGTTATGCCCATTTTAGTATTGCAAAAATGTCCACCGCTGCAACAATGGGATCTCACCCCCGCAGCAACGAGAAAAATTAAAAAAAAACAAGATTTTTGGCTGGCTTACGTGGCTGGAAGAGATAGAGATCAGATTTTGTGAGATTTTGGCTTGTTTTTGCCTATTTAAATACCCTTTTGAACCCTAATTAGAGATCCCTTCTTCTCCTATTTTTCTTAGGACTCTTAGATACTTTTTTATATGTTTTCTAGCTAATTTTATTATTCCAACTAGAGGATTATCGAGGTTTGATTCATGAATTTGTGAGATTTTGTTCTTAATTTAATTCCTATTTTCTCTTTATTCATGCTTTCTCTTTGCATATTTTATTGTTGATTAATTATTGTGCAAATTGGCCACTTGTTCTTTGATTAATTATCATATTGCTAGCTAGAACTTTAAATCCGTAATTGTTTAATTGTTCTAATACAAGTAGCATAATAGCATAAATTGATTAAGGACACTTTTTGATTTATGTTATGGGAATTTATGATCTAACTTAAATGAATCGATCGTATTGTATTTGTTAGTTAGAATTGGGTTCTTCTCATCTTAATGTTGTTAAAGGGTTAAATCTTATTATCATATTCTAGGGATATCCGTCAATTAGGGAAGTAGTTATTAGATCGTATCTTGGCTATCGAGAATTTAAGGAAGAGCAATTGTTGTTCTGACAACTCCCAACTAATTTAGAGAAGAATTTAGGAATGCATGTTTAGTAATCGATGATCAAATTAATGAACCATAACCGAGATTAACCTTTAGTTGGAAGCTTTCTCTATTGATTTTCTTTCTTTTTAATTTATTTTCCGTTTTATTTCCAAAACTCAAAACCCCCGTTTTTACTAACTTTAATTTAATTCTCTTTTCCCTGTGGAGATCGACCTTACTCACCACTACTACAGAATTCTAAATCCCGAGAGTAAGTAATTATTTTTGGTGGTTTCGACACCCATCAAATTTTGGCGCTGTTGGCGGGGAATCGGTGTTAATTAATTTTTAGTTTTTAATTTTAGTTTTGTTCTAGTTGATGCCCCGCTCTTCTCATACAGGTGAATTGCAATTTGATCCAGAAATTGAGAAGACGGCAAAGCATTTGAGGAAGGAAACCAAACTGAAAAATAAGCTAAAATCCTCATCCTCTTCATCTGATGAAGAGGTTTCGCTGCACAATATTTTTTATTCCTCTAGTGATTCTGAAACCAAGGAAACAATGGCTAACGTTGAGAGAACTTTAAAGGAGTTGATTGCTCCTACACTTGACCAGAAGCCTTTTTCCATTCAATACCCTGCTGTATAGGTAAATTTTGAATTAAAATCTGGACTAATTCATCTTCTTCCTATTTTTAAAGGTCTAGTTAATGAAGACCCCAACAAGCATCTGAAGGCTTTTCATGTCGTCTGCCAAAGCATGAAACTAGAAGGGGTAACTGAAGATCAGATTAAACTACGAGCCTTCCTATTCTCATTAATTGATCATGCTAAGGATTGGTTGTTTGATCTACCTTCTAATTCTGTGACTACATGGGCTGAACTTGCCCGATTATTTTTGGATGAATTCTTTCCTTCATCTCGAGCCTCAAACATTCGAAGAGAGATTTCTGGGATTACGCAAAAGAACAATGAGACTTTACACATGTATTGGACTCGATTCAAGAAGCTTTGCGCGAGTTGCCCTCAACATGGTTGTTTAGAACAACTCCTCATTCAGTACTTTTATGAAGGATTGACATCGATAGAGTTGAGGTTGATGGGTGCCACTAGTAGTGGTGCAATAGTTAACAAGACTCCAACTGAATCTAGAAGATTTATCACTACCATGGCTGCAACTAGTCAACAAAGTGGAGCACTTCAAGATACACCCAATTCTCAAAAACTTTATGAAGTACGTGATTCATCTCTTGAAAATCAACATAAAAATCCAACTTTTCTTGTTCAACAATGGTTAGCAGGAAACATTCAACAAGTGAAAGTTTGTGGTATTTGCAGTGCACCAAATCACTCAACTGATTCGTGCCCTACACTTCAAGATGAATCACATGAATCCGCCAATGTTGTGGGAGAATTTCAAGGAGGAAACCAAGGTGGACAACAAAGACGATATGATCCTTTTTCTAACACTTACAATGCAGGACGGAAGGATCATCCTAATCTCAGTTATGGGTCTCGAGCTCCTCAATACCAACAAGGACAACAGAGACCACCTCTCCAACAACAACCCATGGTCCCAAATCAGGTATTCCTCTAGAATATCTTATTCAACCCATGGCTAAAATCACTCTACAGTTTTAGCAAGAAACTCAAGCAAATTTTCAAAATATAAACACAAGTATCAAAAACTTGGAGGCTCAAGTTGAAAATCAACATAAAAATCACATGAAAATCTAACTTTTCTTGTTCAACAATGGGTACCAGGAAACATTCAACAAGTGAAAGTTTGTGGTATTTGCACTGCACCAAATCACTCAACTAATTTGTGCCCTACACTTCAAGATGAATCACATGAATCCGCCAATGTTGTGGGAGAATTTCAAGGAGGAAACCAAGGTCGACAACAAAGACGATATGATCGTTTTTCTAACACTTACAATGCAGGATGGAAGGATCATCCTAATCTCAGTTATGGGTCTCGAGCTCCTCAATACCAACAAGGACAACAGAGACCACCTCCCCAACAACAACCCATGGTCCCATGTACCAAATCAGGTATTCCTCTAGAAGATCTTATTCAAATCATGGCTAACATCACTCTACAGTTTCAACAAGAAACTCGAGCAAATTTTCAAAATATAAACACAAGTATCAAAAACTTGGGGGCTCAAGTTGGTCATCTCACATCTTCTCTCAGCCAAATTGAATCCCAAGGTAAATTACCTTCACCAACTGTTGTCAACCCAATAGAGAATGTTTGTGCGATCATGTTAAGGAGTGGAACAACTTTGGGAGAGCCTATAATGAAAAAGATCAATCACACCCCAAAAGCCGAACTTGAAAAAGAAGTTGTCTCACCTCTAAAAGCTGAATTGGAGATTTCTGATCAAAATAGGACAAAGGTATTGTTGACTCCTCCTCCTTTTCCATCTCGTTTAACTATCTCAAGAAAAATTAAAAATGAGGCAGAAGAGAACGAGTTTCTCTAGATGTTCCGAAAAGTCGAGGTAAATATTCCTTTGATTGATGCTATTAGACAAATACCCCGTTATGCTAAATTTCTCAAGAATCTGTGCACAAATAAGAAAAAGTTGAAAGGTAATGAAAGGGTGAGTATGGGAAAGAGTGTTTCTGCTGTTCTTCAAAAGAAATTGCCTTCTAAAGGTGGAGATCCAGGTATGTTTGTTATTCCTTCTCAGAGGAGATGCTAAATTTAAAAAAGTCATGCTAGATCTAGGGGCCTCAATTAATGTCATGCCTTTTTCTGTATTTAAATCTTTAAACATGGGTAAATTGAAAGAAACTGGTGTAATATTTCAATTAGCTGATATATCTAATATTTATCTTGATGGTCTTTTAAAGGATGTTTTAGTTCAAGTAAACAGTTTGGTCTTTCCTGCTGATTTCTATGTTGTTGACATAGGAGAAGATGTTCTTACTCCCCCTTTAATACTGTTAGGAAGGCCATTTATGTATACTTCTAAAACAATAATCAATGTGCATGAGGGAACAATTACCATGGAGTTTGATGGTGAGATAATAAAATTCAATATTCATAACTCTATGGAACATTCTAGTGTCAATTCCTCAATTTATGGTTTAACTAATTTTGTTGATCCTTTGGCTACTGATATTTTAATTTTTTTTGAAAAGGATGAACAACAAGTTGCTTCTACTACTAAGCCCAAAATTGCAGGAATTAAAGCTGTAATCGGGAAGTATGTCAAATCCGTTTGGGACGCTCATTAAAAAAGAGGCAACACCGTCTAGCTCAAAGACGTTAAACAAAAGCGCTTGTTGGGAGACAACCCAACATTTTTAATTCTACTTACTTTGTTCTTATTTTTTTTTAGAAAAAACGGGCGTTTTTCATCGCCGCCACTGGGACCAAGTGCCCACTCTCGGGCCAAAAACCCAAGAGTGGACGCCGCAACGATAGATTTGTGTCGCCGTGGCAACGAGTCCGTGAAAAAAAAAAACGGACGTGTCTTGTTGCTGCAACGGTGGATGGCTCACCGTCGCGGCGGTGGACCCTGAAAAAAAAAACTAAAAAAAAACTTTTTTTTTTTATATTTTTTTTAATACTCTAGTTTTTATTTTTAATTAATGCTTTAGTTTTTATTTAATTTTACTTGTTTTCTTTTCTTTGTTTTTATTTTATTAGGAAAAGAGAAGTTAGGATCAAAAAAGGGATATGCATGTTGAAAATGAGGTTTTTCGCCAAATTCACTCTCATGCCCGAGCTGATAGTGATCCGACTTCTGAGGATTGCTCATTCAGGGAAGTTTCCACTACCACCATGTGTTTAATTTTATCTCATTGAGGACAATGCTTAGTTTAAGTTTGGGGGTAGAATTTCATATTTTTGATGTGTTTAATATGCTTTCTGAAAATTCTAGAAATTGTATAATGGTTGGGTTTGTTTACTTTTAATGCTTTTGCAATCTTTGTTTCATGCTTAATCCCATGTTTTTCGTGTATTTTCAATCACGCTTTTTGCATTAAAATTTTTGATTTTGTTTAAAGCATGCTTCCTTTTTCACTTGTCATATTTTGAGTATTGATCTTGCTTTCTAATTGATTGAGAAGTTTATAGGATGTGATACCATTTAGCCTCTTTTTGTGAGATTTTGAGCCTTTTGAGCAATTATCATAACATATGCTCTATATTATTCTTTGCTGAGAATATGGCATTCATGGTTGTTTATTTCTAGAACTTGCTCTGTTATGCATGTTAAAATTGTTTTTGCTTGATTTTGGATGCTTGAAATCTATAAGGGCAAACTAGAGGAACCAATTCTAGCTTTCTAAAGGCCTACCAAACTTAATTCATTAGAAGCCAATTTTTGAGCCTTGGCCTTTTCTTTGATATATAGCCACATATAAATACCAATTTCCCTTTCTTTTGTCTCTTTTTCACCAAATAGAGAGGTTGCTATGGATTTAGAAAGATATATGTCTCATATTGAAAGAGTCGATGAAAGTGATGGATTGTGTTATGAGTGGATTGAAAAAGAAAAAGAAAAATGTGGAAAAAGAAAAGTGCAAAAATAAAAAGTTTGTCATTGAAAATCCGAAAAAGAAAGTAGAAAGTTGAGAAAAGAAAGTGAGAAGAAGTTGTTTGCTTAAATGTGAGAGGTTGTGATTCAAATGAAAAATATGAGTTTTGATTGAATTTATTGAATATGCTCATAGTAATCTCTCAATTATCTTAGCCTAAATGTCTTCCATCTACCGTTTTCCTAAGCCCCATTACAACCTTTAAAGACCCTTGGATTCTTGCTTTTCGATTTCTTGCATTTGCAGTTTTAATTTGATATATTTGCAAGCCTATGGTAAATTTCTTACATGTTTTGACTTGAGTGATATTCTTTGACTCCCTTTAAACATTTTGAGTGATTTGAGTGAATATCTCATGAGGATATCTATTCTTGTATGCTTTGATTTTGAAAAGATTGTTTAGGTTTCTATTCTTGATATGACTTGTGAAATTGAGTTAGCATTTGTGCTTCATGGTTTTATAAAAATTGCAATTTGAGCAAGATTGAACACACACACATATGGGGTTTTGCATGAATCTTTGATTGTTTAGGTATTGATTGTTTACAAGCTTGATGGTTTCATAACTTTTGAGAATTTTCATGATTAACTTTTAATTGTGCTTAATGCTAGAATTGCTAAGGGACTTGCAATTGTCTAAGTTTTGAGGTATTTGATAGCTCGTAATTTATGCCTGTTTATAAGTGGTTTTATCTCCTAAGTAATTAAAATATGAATGTTAATTGATTTGTCCATAATATTGTTAATCGTTGAATTTCATGAACGTAGGCGAAAACGGCGCTCAAATCGGACTTAAAACGAAGAAGTTATGCCCATTTTAGTATTGCAAAACTTTCCACCCCCGCAGCAATGGGATCCCACCGTCGCAGCAACGAGAAAAATAAAAAAAATAAAAAAAAACCAGATTTTTGGCTGGCTTACGTGGCTGGAAAAGATGGGGATAAGATTTTGTGAGATTTTGGCTTGTTTTTGCCTATTTAAAGACCTTTTTGACCTAATTAGAGATCCCTTCTTACCCTATTTTTCTTAGGACTCTTAGATAGTTTTTTATATGTGTTCTAGCTAATTTTATTATTCCAACTAGAGGATTATCGAGGTTTGATTCATGAATTTGTGAGATTTTGTTCTTAATTTAATTCATATTTTCTCTTTATTCATGCTTTCTCTTTGCATATTTTATTGTTGATTTGGGTAAATTGACCTCTAAAATTCATAACTAATGGTTTAAGACCTCCATTTTCATATTAACCTTTTTTGACCCTTTGATGATGTCACTTTGGGGTGAAATATCAAAAATTCCCTTGTCTTCTCCAAATCTCCAACTCTCCACTCAACTTCTCTCTTCTCCATTGAAACTAACTAAATCATCTCATCTCACCTCTCTTCCTTCAATCTCTAACGGCGGCATTAACGACGGAATACGGCGAAGACTACACGACGACCATAAACATATATATCTAATATTCAACCTTCTCACTTTGGAATTTTATTTTCTCACTCTAAAACTCTCAACTCTCTCAATCATTCTTCTTCTCAATCTCTCCATTAAGCATTTGATAAGTGTTCAACCATCAACTCTCTTTTTAATCTCTCCATCATTCAAGTCTTTGATCATTACTTTCAAACAATTTTTTTGAAAAAAAAAAAAAATTCGGGTTGCTCCGGAATTTGACAATTTCCTCCGGAATCCAGAGGACACCTCCAGATTCCAGAGATCCCTCACAAATTTTTTTTTTAATTTTTTAATTTAATTGAAATCTTGTAAAAAAATTTTAAAAAAAAATGTGGGGATCTCTGAAATCCGGAAAAAAAAAAATCCCTTAGTTTAAATCAATTTATTAATATTATTTAAATCACAATAACTATCATTATTTATTTTTATTTTTTTCTATTTATTTTTTTTTCGGATTCCGGAGATCCCCACATTTTTTTAAAATTTTTTTTCCAAGATTTCAATTAAATTAAAAAAATTAAAAAAAAAATTTTGTGAGGGATCGCTGGAATCTGGAGGAAAAATTTGTGAGGAGACCTCCGGATTCCGGAGGAAATTGTCAAATTCCGGAGCAACCCGGAAATTTTTTTTTTCCAAAAAAATTGTTTGAAAGTAATGATCAAATACTTGAATGATGGAGAGATTAAAAAGAGAGTTGATGGTTGAACACTTATCAAATGCTTAATGGAGAGATTGAGAAGAAGAATGGATTGAGAGAGTTGAGAGTTTTAGAGAGAGAAATTTTAGAGTGAGAAAATAAAATTCCAAAGTGAGAGGGTTGAATATTAGATATATATGTTTAAGGTCGTCGTGTAGTCTTCGCCGTATTCCGTCGTTAATGCCGCCGTTAGAGATTGAAGGAAGAGAGGTGAGATGAGATGATTTAGTTAGTTTCAATGGAGAAGAAAGAAGTTGAGTGGAGAGTTGGAGATTTGGAGAAGACAAGGGTATTTTTGATATTTCACCCCAAAGTGACATCATCAAAGGGTCAAAAAAGGTTAATATGAAAATGGAGGTCTTAAACCATTAGTTATGAATTTTAGAGGTCAATTTACTCAAATTTCCGATTATCGAGGTTTGATTCATGAATTTGTGAGATTTTGTTCTTAATTTAATTCATATTTTCTCTTTATTCATGCTTTCTCTTTGCATATTTTTTTGTTGATTAATTATTGTGCAAATTGGCCACTTGTTCTTTGATTAATTATCATATTGCTAGTTAGAACTTTAAATCCGTAATTGTTTAATTGTTCTAATACAAGTAGCATAATGGCATAAATTGATTAAGGACACTTTTTGATTTATGTTATGGGAATTTATGATCTAACTTAAATGAATCGGTCGTACTGTGTTGGTTAGTTAGAATTGGGTTCTTCTCATCTTAATGTTGTTAAAGGATTAAATCTTATTATCGTTTTCTAGGGTTATCCGTTAATTAGGGAAGTAGTCATTAGATCGTATCTTGGCTATCGAGAATTTAAGGAAGAGCAATTGTTGTTCCGGCAAGTCCCAACTAATTTAGAGAAGAATTTAGTGTAACGTCCCGTTATTTTGAAGTGAAATTATTTATTTATTATTATTTTATTATATTTTATTTAATGTTATTTAGTTATGTATTTCAATTTAAGTATTTAGATTAATTATTATTTTTGTAATTTCAATTTTAGTAGTTAATTTAGCCCGAATTTCGTTTTAATGCTCTAAATTCGTTTCGGTGACATTAATAATTATTAATAGGCCAATTAATAATTATTAATCACCTTTAGATTTATTTATGAGCATCGGGTTTCGTTTTATAAGTCAAAAGTCATAAAAGGACGCAACCGTCATTTCCAATTTCTTAAAATATCTAAAATTACTATTCATTTATTCTTTAAATATCACAAAATTGACTATTGACTTCATTTTCTTCTTCCTCCTCCCTTCTCCTTGCCGTGGGTTCCATCCACCATGGATGAAAATTTTCTTTTCTTCGTTTCTCATTCGTTTCTCGATGGATCGGCTTGATTTCGGTTGCGTTGGATTGGTAGGGACGAGGGCTACCTATCCAACCTACCTTTTCGGAGTTTCCCATTCTCTAAGGGAAGTCCCAAAAAGTAAGTTTTCAAAACTTTTTAGATGGTTTTGTTCGTTTTTTATTATAAATGAGTTTTGAAGTTGGAATCATGAATTTCTATCATGATATTTGACGATTTTGAACCCGGATTTTCGAAAAACACTATTCACCAGAAAACACTATTCACCCGAAAATGCACACTTGTTCGCATATTAGTTATGAGTTGTAATATGTTGTGCAATTAGTGAATTGTAGGTGCGATTGCTCGGTTGTTGTTTCGTGGAAAGTGGAGATTTGGAGTTATTTGGCTAAGGTGAGAATAGTTAGGATTTAAAGTATTTATAGAAAGCAAATGAGTGTGAAGGTTTGTAGAGTTTGAAACTAAGACTAGAATCCGAATCTAAGATTAGAGGGATGTGAGTTAGTGCCCTTAGGATTAAGAGTTAATCCTTTAAGTGAGAACTTAGGAGTTCTCGAGGAAAGTATTGAATCTTAGAAGATTCTAAGTTAGATTCGTTTCGAAGCTTAGGTTGGATCATTGGATGTTAAAAGATCCAACTTGTATTTTAGAACGGTTAATAGAACCTCAGATTATGTTGGAAGTTTAGAATCCTTGAAGGTTAGGTTAATCGTTTACGTTATGGTTTTACTTTTATTATTGGTAGCGAAGTTCAATTTATATATTGTTCGTCCGGGATTCTTATCTATTTTACTTATGTCTTTACTTTATGTTTGTTCCGGTTACTTTAATATTCATACTTTACTTTTATTTACTTTTACAAGCATGTGCAAGCATAACCATAACATACTGCACCATAACATCTCGCATCATAGAAGGTAAGAATGTTTGGACCCTTCGGGGATTGTCCGCATCGCCTGCAGAGAGAAAAAGAAAGGAAGGTAAGAATGTTTGGACCCTTCGGGGATTGTCCGCATCGCCTTCAGAGAAAAAGGAAATGAAGAGAGAAAAGAAAAGAAGGGAATAATGTTTGGACCCTTCGGGGGTTGTCCGCATCCTCTTCTTCATGCATATCATGCATAAAGGGTGAATTTGTATCCTACGGGATGTTCTCGTTATCTTCATGCATATGATCGATGAAAATATATATATATCCTGGATAGAGGATTGAGATGTTTTATTTTATACAAAGTTTATTTATTTTTCTTATTTATGTCGTAATAAGTTAATGAATGAGTATTTGACTACTAGTGTTAGTAATTTCATCCTTTGGAAAGTTAGAATGAAATTACCTAGAGTTTGGAGAATTATAGGAGTAATTGTGTCAGGTAAATTGGAAACAAATCGGAATACGAATTTGAGGTCTATCCTTACTTTTTATTCTTATTATTCTCACTGGGCTTTGTTTGTTAGCTCATGATATTATAAAATTTCAGGTAATGCCCTGTAAGAGGTCGAGGGAGAGGAGGTGGTGCTGCGTGATTGAGGGATGCTGACCTCGAGATGGACTCTTTTGTTGTAAAGTTTATGTAATTATTTTCGTGAATTTCAAAGACTTTGATGATGTATATGTTGTATTTAGCTCATAAGAGCTCTTGATGTGGTTTTTATGATATGAAATATTTGAACTTCTGATTGGGACTTAAAGTCCATGTGATTTTATTAGATTTGAAAAATTAGGATGTAAACAGGTTTTTGGCTAGCCAATTTTCAAACAAAACCACGCAAAATTTTCTTAAAATAAAAGACTTCCGCTGTGTTTTCTAAATTAAATTTATTTAAAAGTGACGGGTCGTCACATTTAGGAATGCATGTTTAGTAATCAATGATCAAATTAATGAACCATAACCGAGATTAACCATTAGTTGGAAGCTTTCTCTATTGATTTTCTTTCTTTTTAATTTATTTTCCATTTCATTTCCAAAACTCAAAACCCCCGTTTTTAATAACTTTAATTTAATTATCTTTTCCCTGTGGAGATTGACCTTACTCACCACTACTACAGAATTCTAAATCCCGAGAGTAAGTAATTATTTTTGGTGGTTTCAACACCTATCAATTATCAAATAATTAAATAAATTTATTCAAATATATTTTTGAATAATTGTGATATAATATCTTATTTCATAATAAGATATTCTATATCACTATTTAAATTAATCCATATTAATTTAAATCAATTATTCCATATCTACACATTTACATTAATCACATTAATTTAAATTAATATATTTCTAATATATTTTAAATAAAATAAAATGTAAAAAATTGGTTAAAAATAAACCAAAGTGGTGTGTGACCCCTACCATGGGTCATACGCCCAAGCCTTCATCTCCATGAAGATAATGCGCATTTTATTTTTCCTCCTTTTTATTTAATATAACAATTCCATTAAATATTTAAATAAATAAAATCTTTTATTTAATTTATTTATTTTTAATTTGACAAATTCAAATTAATAATTAAATAGACTCCTCTATTTAATTTCCCATTAATTTTGGACAACTTCAAAACTAATTAATTAAATAAACTCTTCTATTTAATCTCCTCAAATAATTAAATAGACTCATCTATTTAATTTTCTATTAATTAAATAATTAAATAGACTCCTCTATTTAATTTCTTAGTCTATTTAATTTCTTTTTAATTAATCAAATACACTCATCTATTTGTTTTACCAATTTTTCAAGGTGATTAATCTAAATAATTATGTTCTCAATTACATGCGATAGTTTGAAGGACTTAATGGACCTATAGGACTAAGCTTCAATGATCTAGAATTACATTGATTAAACTTCTTTAATCAATTAATTTTTTTTTTCATTAACTCCTAGATAAATCAACTATATATCTAGAGTTGCACTCTTAGTACTATAGATATAGTTATGTCCATTGGCTATAATCATTAGGTACATTTTAACCCTTCACAAGTAGTTCGTATCCATGGCTAGATAATTTACCGTTTTAACCTCCATGATACATCTTGTTCCTTAAGCCCAACTGTGACGACCCGTCACTTTAAAATAATTTAAATTAGAAAACACAGTGGAAGTCTTTTATTTTAATAAAAATTGGCGTGATTATGTTTGAAAATAGGCTAGTCAAAAACTGTTTACATCTTAAATTCAAACATCTAAAAACACAAGGAACATTAAGTTCCTATCAGGAGTTCAAAATGATTTATAATCATAAAAGAAAAGACAATAGCTCTTAAGAGTCATTTACAAATATACAACTCCAAAATTATATAAAGTTCACAAAACCATGTACATGGATTTTACAACAACCTAGTCCATCTCAAAGTCGTCATCCCTCGATCATACAACACCATCTCCTCTCCCTCGACCTCTAGCCAGGGCATTACCTAAAATTTTTGTAATATCATGAGCTAACAAACTAAGCCCAGTGAGAATAATAAGAATAAAAAGTAAAGATAGACCTCAAACTTGTATACCGATTTGTGTCCAAATAATCTGACACAATTCACTCCTAAGTTCTCTAAATTGTAGGTAATTTCGTTTTATACTTTCTAAGGATGATATTACTAATAATCATAGTCAATACTCATCCATTAACTTATTACGACATAAATAAGAAAAATAAATAAGCTTTGTATAAAATAAAACATCTCAATCCTCTATCCAGGATATATATATATTCATCGATCATATGCATGAAGATAACGAGAACATCCCGTAGGATACACATTCACCCTTTATGCATGATATGCATGAAGAAGAGGATGCGGACAACCCCCGAAGGGTCCAAACATTCTTCCCTTCTTTTCTTTTCTCTCTTTATTTCCTTTTTCTCTCAAAGGCGATGCGGACAATCCCAGAAGGGTCCAAACATTCTTACCTTCCTTTCTTTTTCTCTCTCGCAAGGCGATGCGGACAATCCCCGAAGGGTCCAAACATTCTTACCTTCTATGATGCGAGATGTTATGCTTGCAATATGTTATGGTTATGTTTGCACATGCTTGTAAAAGTAAATAAAAGTAAAGTATGAATATTAAAGTAACCGGGAACAAACATAAAGTAAAGACATAAGTAAAATAGATAAGAATCCCGGACGAACAATATATAAATTGAACTCCGCTACCAATAATAAAAGTAAAACCATAACTTAAACGAGTAACCTAAACTTTCCAGGATTCTAAACTTCCAATAAAATTCAAAGTTCTATTAATCGTTCCAAATACAAATTTGGATCTTTTAACCTCCAATGATCCAACCTAAGCTTTGAAAACGAATCTAACTTAGAATCTTCTAAGATTCAATACTTTCCTCGAGAACTCCTAAGTTCTCACTTAAAAGGATTAACCTCTAATCCTAAGGGCACTAACTCACATCCCTCTAATCTTATATTCAGATTCTAGTCTTAGTTTCAAACTCTACAAACCTTCACACTCATTTGCTTTCTATAAATACTTTAAATCCTAACAATTCTCACCTTAGCCAAAAAAACTCCAAATGTCCACTTTCCACGAAACAACAACCGAGCAATCGCACCTACAATTCACCAATTGCACAACATATTACAACTCATAACTAATATGCGAACAAGTGTGCATTTTCGGGTGAATAGTGATTTCGGATGAATAGTGTTTTCGGGTGAATAGTGTTTTTTGAAAATTCGGGTTCAAAATCGTCAAATTTCATGATAGAAATTCATGATTTCAACTTCAAAACTCATTTATAATCAAAAACGAACAAAACCATCTAAAAAGTTTTGAAAACTTACTTTTTGGGACTTCCCTTAGAGAACGGGAAACTCGGAAAAGGTAGGTTGGATAGGTAGCTCTCGTCCCTACCAATCCAACGCAACCGAAAACACTACGATCCATCGAGAAACGAATGAGAAACGAAGAAAAGAAAATTCACATCAATGGTGGATGAAGGCTACGGCCAAGGAAGAAGAAGAAGAAGAGAAAATGAAGTCAATAGTCAAATTGGTGATACTTAAAGAATAAATGAATAGTAATTTTAGATATTTTAAGAAATTGAAAATGACGATTGCGTCCTTTTATGACTCTTGACTTATAAAACGAAACCGGATGCTTTTAAATAAATCTAAAGGTGATTAATAATTATTAATTGGCCTATTAATAATTATTAATGTCACCGAAACGAATTTAAAATATTAAAAACGATTAAAAAGGATTTCGGGCGAAATTAACTACTAAAATCGAAATTACAAAAATAATAATTAATCTAAATACTTAAATTGAAATAAATAGATAAATAACATTAAATAAAATATAATAAAATAATAATAAATAAATAAATAATATAAAAAAATTTCACTGCAAAATAACGAGACGTTACACCAACTAATTCTCTAATGAACAACCTTACATAATCTCCATTATGTGTTTTGCTTTGTTCATTGATCAGAGGAATATGGGCCTTATTGTTCAAGCATCGAAGCAGTCCATAAGCGAACTACTTTATCTATTTTCCTAATGAGGAAAAGAATGAGTTTCAATCTTGTGTAATTACGTTCCCAGCTATAAGCAAGATGTAATCCCCAAAGTGGGAGGCATATTGAGCAAACTATATCGAGTCAGTCTCACCTATGTAAATCAAAGTTTGTCTCTTGCGAACAGTAATTTGTAATCCACTCAAGATTGAGATCAATTGTACATGATCAACTGATCGATATACGAAGTGTCTTTCTGTAACGGCTTTACCAGAAGATGGTAAGTATATCTTAATCCAGTCTACTACAATCTCTATTGCAACAACACCCCCACTCACATGTCTCTACATGAGTGATCTAGATGAGATCACTTGTGCCAATTCATAATTGGGTCGTGTTAGTGGTGTTATCAGAAATAAGGTACCCAACCTTTATTGATCATGTACCACAGACTATTTAAGTTATAATTTAAGCGAATCTTCATGCATCACATGCTCACTTAAGCTGTCATAAGTAACTCTGGATCTTATGATGGATTACATTTATTAAATGATAATAAATGACAATGTAAATATTATTAATTAAATATTCTTTATTTATTTATAGTTTAATTGGATTACAAGGATTTAGGCCACAAATCCCATCAGTTCTAATTTGACACCAAATCGAAATCGTAATGGACTTCGAGGTTTAATTTAACTGGTTTTGTGAGTGAAAGACCATGATCAATGGTCCCTTTTAGGTATATCTCAATACTCTTTGACTTTTACAATGAAGAAGAATTAGATAATGCATGAATTGGACAAGTTTGTTCATTGAGTAGGCTAAGTATAGTCTTGTGATAATAGCATACTGAAGTGAATTTTTCTCCATTAAAACCAATTGTGACAGTGTCACTGATCATAGAAGTAGGTCTTTGAGTGCAAAAGTAGTGTTGATTTGAGAAATCAACAAGTAAAAAATATAGATAAAATAAACTTTCTATTATTATAATTCCATCAACATATACTAGAATATAAAATGAATATGAGTTGGTGAGCTTTATTAAGGGTGATTGATCTACTTTTAAGTTGATAAATCCTTGTTGTTTTAAGTAATAACTCAACCTGTCAAACCAATCTCTCGAAGCTTGCTTAAGGCTATATATGGCTTTATGCAACTTGCACACTAATGGTGAGCTATTAGAGGATACTTCAAATTTTTATTTGGTATCATCTTACATAATTTTGTGGAGAACACCATTATTTATATCTAGTTGTCGAAATTTTCTGTTCTCTGCAAGAGCTAGAGTGAACAAAATTTAAATAGTTTATGGTTTAGCCACTGGGCTGAAGGTTTCACTATAGTCAATATCAGCCTCTTAATTGAATCTCTTTACTACCAATATTTCTTCTCTTTGATGGTTTGGGGATAAGGCTCTACGTCTGATTTTTTATTAGAACATATTCAAGTTTCATACCATTATTCCAATGCTGATTTTTGGTAGCTACTTTAAAATTCTTTGGTTTCTATGAAGATAGATCTACATTAAGAAAGTTTTTTAGTTTTCTAATACCATATTTTGCCCCTCTAACCATGGAATGACTATTTATTAGATGAGTCAAAATAGATGTAAATAGTGTAGCTATGTCCACATTGAAATTAGTGATAGGAGGTTCTCTATGGATTGGTTGCCTTGGGAATTACTACTTGGTAGGAGAAATTGGAGCTTTTGTTGTACTAAATCAATATGCTCTTTTGAATTTAATGAGTTTGAATCAGGGACTAGATTATAGGTTGAGTGAATTAAATTGGCATATTTTGTAAGAGAGTTTATTGAATAGGTCTTGATATCATGAGGTTCTATCTCAAAACCAATTGGTAATAAGACAAGTAGCCCATGTATCTTATAAAACTTATCAGTTCCATTTATCTTTCTGATGTGAGATTCTCAACAATGTCCCCTCAAGATGGTGCCTCTTTTGGGCTCACCATTCTTGGGTCGAATCTCATTTTTAAATCGAATACCTGTTTGAGCTTGTTGGGTTCTGATACCATCTTGATATCATGGGGTTCCATCTCAAAACCAATTGACAATGAGAAGAGTAGCTCATGTATCTTATAAAGTTTTTTAGTTCCCTTCATCTTTCTAATATGGGATTTTCAACAATAAGAATAATCGAGATTTAGCCAAAAAAGAGCTGAGATTTCATTTGATGATTGATTTATTAATGCTATAAGAGTGTCTAACATTGTTCAATTCTCTCGCTTTCTTACTTCACATTACTACGTATATGCAACAACATCATCATAACGAGCTACAAAATGATTGATATAGAGTAGTTTGATTTAGGAAAATTTCATTCGGTATCATATTTTGATGCAATATTTATAAATACTAGTTGTATAACACATGCGTTGCACATGGATTACAAAATTTAATATTAAAGCTTGATTTGTACAATTCAATTTAAAATACATTCTATGAGAAATGATTTGATAAACAAATTTGATATTATCATTTGATGAGAAGTAATTCTTAATAAAGATATGAATATGCGGAGTAAAAGAAAAAAGTAAAGGAGATGTAATGCGTTGATTTTGATATATAAAATACGGTTGAAGAAAAAAAACTTAATCAGTATCTTAATAATTTTTTAAGCAATTGAAATCAATAAACACTAAAAAAAAAACTCAAAACTTTTAAATCCATCAAAACAACGAACAAAGGCTTTACCTTTGCATGTGTGCTTATGAGTTGACACCTCAAATTGAGAAGAGAAAATAAGGCACTTTCCCATTTTATACTACCTATAAAGATATGAAATCCCCTAAATTAGAGATACAATTAAAAGGAGAAAAAAAAAATCAATTTATGGAGAAATTATTGGAAGGGGTGGCTTCATTGTAGTCGTCCCTCTTATAATGAGTATATGTCACTATCATTTTTTACTTGTTTGCTAATTACGTTTAAGGATGAAAAATAACGTCTAGAAATAATCATTGGTTATATTCATTCATTGGTACTATTTTTTTTTTCATTATGCAAATACATTAAAAATAACTAAAGGTTTTTAAGATTTGAGGGAAAATTATCATGGAAAATATAATTTTATGCTAAAAAAATATATTAAAAAAAGTGTCTTTTAATATTTTTAAATTAGAAAAAACAATTGTTATATATAATAACTTCATATAAATTAGGGGTAGTAAATTTTTAATACTATTTGTAAATATTAGTCTTTCAATTCACTTGAACACATTCATCCATTTCTTTGATAAGGAAACTTACACGCGGGAAGCAGTTGGGCCTACTTGGGGATGAAAATGGTCAAATTATGCATTCAGTGTCGGAGAAATCAATCATCCTTACCAGATAAAAAAATATTAGAAGCTTTGGAATTCATGGGTTTGATCTAACTTTTTTTCCTTTTTCAAAAGGGAGCCTTGATAGTAGGAGAAAGATTTCTCTGATATTTAAAGTGATGTAATTACCAAACTCAATACTGAGAAAAGCAAAAGTCAAGAGATTATAATTAATAGAATAGAGATAACCTCATTTGGGATTTGAAATGACTGTTTTGTTACCAATGCAATTCCATTTTTCAAGGGAAGTTGTGATTAAGAAGATTTTTCCAACAATTTTAGTTTTTTTCGTAATAAAGGGAGTTAATAATCTCTCTCTCTTGAAATATTAAACTAAATTAAAGAGGGGGCAAATGTGGATTTAATGAAAAAAATAAGGATAAAAGGGGTATGTAAAGACTCTCCCTTATTCCCACTTTTAATATAGTAAGATATCAACATTTATAACTATTTGTAAATATAAAAAATTTCACTGCATTATTAATATGTGAATTAGTTATACAAATATTTTTACACCATGATAATTTTATATATATTAGAGAAAAATTTACTGGATTTGCAATCATCTCTTTAATTTAAGTGTATATATGTCACCTAAACTTTCTTTTTTAAAATAAAATGTTGATGCAAACTAAAAGAGGATCTAAATTTAGAAAAATAAAAAGTTTATCTGAATTTCGGAATTAGTTGACTTGAAAAGGCAATGTGATATTTTATTTAACGTTATTGAGTAAATGACTATGAAATAATTTGTTAAGAAAGATGAAACGGTTAACTAGGCTAATTTTTGTCTTTTAGAGCTTCTTTATTTGCTTTGTTGACACATAATAAACCCTTATACAAGAAGGTTTCTTCTTTTCTTGTCTCGTCTTGAATAGGAGATCTATTCTATGAAGAGTAAATTTTTACGCGATCTAATAGAAGAGATTTGATTCTCTATTCAATTAAGAAGAGAGAATTAAGACTTGGAGAGAGAGATAAACCATCCTTTCTTTTTAACTACACTATAAGAAATTCGGGAATAGGTGACGCTTTTTTGGCGTCACCTATGGCAGTGTCACCTATTTAAATAGGTGACGTCCAAAAAAAACCGTCACCTATTCGAATAGGTGACGCCAAAAGAACATCACCTTTTCGAATAGGTGACAGTTTTTGCCCGTCGCCTTTTTGAATAGGTGACACTCGAATAGGTGACGGTCATAAAATACAGGTGACGGGGAAAACCCGTCACCTTTTGTCTAAAATTTGAGAAAAAAAATATTTTTTTATTAATCGATTTCAAATAATATTTTTAATACACCTATCAAATTTAAAAAAAATATTACAATAATAATTACTAAATGCCTACATGAAATTACGATATTTTTAAACAAAAAAATAAATTACATCATACTTAGACAATAAAGCAACAATTGCTAAAAGAACTTCAATCACCACTTCTATCAAAATTTCAATAACCAACCCGCATGCCAGGATCTTCTGTCGTCATTCCTCCAAATCTTACTTCAAGCATGTCAGAATCTGAACAATGGAAATTTTAAACTAGTTAGATTCTTTTCTTTTGCATTTATAAAATTATTGTATAATTTCAGGAAAAACATGATGGAAAACCGATAACGAAGATAGTTCGAGTAATGAGCTCCTAAAAACAAACCAATTCCTCCAATAGAACAAAATTCTTTTTCAAAAGTCCCAAGCAGGATATTGAAGCATAAACGAACCATTCCATTTCCAATAAACACTAAAACTAAAAGACATGGTTCATCTTATAATTCAAACTACTAACTACATCGAATCCCAAGCATAAAAACCAAATCATGGATTACTAGGCACACAAAGGCTGCATTTTGAAGTTAATGACTTGATGTTGAATATAATCTCACTAAAAAAAATATAACAGTGATTAACCGTGTTCATTTTTCATCCAGTTTGCACTAGCAATATCTTACGGTTAAACTCGAAGAAAATTTGTATGCACATTGGAATTTACTCTTTAAAATGCAAAATGAATGCAAGATACCTATCAACTGATATTATTAAAATAATTTCACATAGGCCAGCAATCAACACATGAATAATAGAATATGAATGGTAATCAAATTGAACCTTTGCTAAAATATATTTTTTTAGCATGAGAAGCTTGCTTAAATATTAAGCACCTACACATGTAATCTTACCAGAAGGCGGTCTTCTTTAGTTTTTTTAGCATGTAATCTTAAATATTAACAACCTACACACAAAAGGTATATACATTAACCTTTTGCAGGCTTTACATTATTTTTTTAAATGGCTACTTAGATCTAACTTAAGAACTCACAAACATTAACAATGTTAACTACCATGAACACATGAGAAATTGACTCCATCCACTTCTTTCCAATTAGTCGGTTGTTTGGAATAAACTGAAGTATAATATCACATCACCAATAGTATAGCTTTTACTTTGATTAGATCTATTTTTTATGGATCTAATAATGCAATGACTAAATCATTATCCATCAACTATCAAACACAACAAAAAACTGAAAATATAGAAAGCAGCCATTCAGAAGAAGCAAAACCTGCACAGGTCCCTTTGCTGAGCAAGAAGTTTCATCTCAACTACTTGTACTGCTGAAGTCTGCATAAGGTAATTGTAGTCATCATGAAAAAGTTAGTTAAAGAAGGAATACATAAAGAAAACAAATATATATGTAAAAGTTCATATTTTATGGGTCAAGCTAAACTGCTTTGAATTAACTATGTTTCAGCTAATTTTTTTGAGGATTTGGATAAAACGTACAACTTTCATTAAAAATCCAAGATCAAATCCCAATAGTAGCAGAGAAAATTACCTTTTTATAGCTCAATAGCCATGGCTTCCAACAACTAGTACATAGCATAGAAAAATACCTCTTTATAGCTCAATAAGTTGTATGAAAACAAAAGTCCTCAAGCACATCTACACACCCACATCTAGAACAATATATATATATATATATATATATATATATATATATATATATATATATATATATGAAGATGACTTTGATTTAGAGACAAGTATCATTATGAGATCATAGACTTGACTAAAACAAAGAAATGCACGGAAGCTTTAGCATGAGTATACATACCACATTGAGATCCCCCCATCAAATAAAATATTATATAGATATTAGAAGACAAACTCAATCAAAGACCCAAATTAACTCATTCAAAAAACGTTCCACAAATTCAATTATGGAACAGACATGTTATGGATTTGGTCGACCGATTGACGATGATTAAACTTAATATTGTAAATTGAAAGAAATGTGGGTGTAAGAGAATCATCCTGCATCAACTAATTAACAAAGAAACATGAATAACCCTGTGGAAATACACTAAACCTTCATATTCAAACCCTGAGGAAATACACTAAACCTTTATAATAAAAACAACTTTGTACAAGAAAGACTACCTCTATATATGAAGAATTAGATGCTCTATTAGAGTCTCTAGGATCCCTTAAAGTAGTAAACACCTTAATTATGATTGTTCAACCTGTAAAATGAAAACTGAAATTGGAACTCACAATCAAGTTCGATCTGATTCGGAGTCGTCACCTGCTATTGGAACATGCTCAAATCCTCTTTTGTATCTAATCTTTAGATTTCTACTTGTCCATGCAACTCAAAATTTCGAACATATAACAAATGGAAACTAATTCATTGTTTAATGACAATGAAAATATATTATAAAAGTTAGAGAATAAAGCCATAAATCTTAGGTAGCTGAGAGCCTAAGACGTCTTAATATTCGAAATGTCAAAACTCTTAATATTTTAAAGACCAATAATTTAGTAAACTTATTTAGGTAAATATAAAATTGATCATAATTATAACTACATTGTTTTGATCAATGTTTAACAACTACCTCAATTCAAAACAAACTCTGCATAAAACAACTAACTCCTATGATGTAAAAACTTACAGCACAAAGCTTCTTAGTACTATTAAGAGCAATCTTAAAATTCTCCAAAGCTCAATCTAGTTAATTTTTATATCAAATAGACACATATAAGACCAACAAAACAAAAGGAAAGATCAAGTTAAGGGGAAACAAGCAAGAGAACATAATAAATCAAACATTCATGTACTAGAGATAGAGCAACTAAAGAATTATTAACATACAAGCTTGATAAGTGCTTTCTGACTTTAATAAGACACATTGTGGACACCCCTTCTCGTCAGCTGCAAACAAGCGTACAAAAATGAACATATATATTTTTATTATAATAAACAAGCTATTTCATTGATGAATGAAAAAGCCAAAAAGACCAAAAATTAAAAAATGAACCTACCAAAAATTACAAAAATGAACATAGATATTAATTTCTTAGATAAAAAGAACATCTTTCATAAAAGAAACACACCTTCGAATCAGAATTAACGACTGCCCATTGGAAACTTTGGGATACAATACTTCTCCATTTATTATGATGGATCTAGAAAATTATTTAAAATGGGAACAAAACACCATGGTAAGAAACAAACTAATGAAAGAAAAAGGGCAATAGAGAACACAACTAAGCTTAAACTCAGAACTCGTTGAAAAAAAATGGAATTATCAGATTTTCCCAACCCAAAACAGTAGCAAGACGGTGGCTAAGATGAGTCTATGATGGCATTTGAGATGATTTATGGTAGCTGAGACAAGTCTATAGTGGAGAGAAAGCAAACGAAAATGAAATGGACAAGGACTACAATAGAAAAATTCAAATAAAAATGGACAAAATCAAGTTAGTTTGTTATGTTTGAACACCACAAAACAACCAATTACAATTTGTATAGTTTTAAAACCAAAAAAAAAACAAAGAAATTATTGAGAATAAAAGAAAGAATGAATTACCTGAATACAAACCATTAAGAGGAGTAAGAGATGGACCATTTCTTGTTCTTAACTTTAGTCTTTGTTAGTCACTGGTGATTTTCCAACCTTAATTTAAAAAAAATCAACATAAGACTAGTATTTTACAAGCGTGAATGGTGAACTATAGTTAAGCAATTATATTATCAACTGCTCGACTTAAACAATAAATCACCAAATTCATATTTTCTTTCTTTTGTTCAGGTAATTTTCAAAAATATGTTTAGCGATTAAGTAAACAAAACATTATTCTCACATAAAGATATGAAAACATAATTAATGCATTCGGGACCTTAAACAAATTAAACATATTAAATAAGAACATTTCATAAAGAAAGACAAACTATTTACTCAAGAGATGCACCGGGACGTTACACAAATTCTAGAAAATGAGTTTGCTTTTTCAATTTAGATGCATCTTGCAGGAAAAAAATCAAATATACTAAACTAAAAAGTAGGGTGTGTAAATCACCCTATTCATCCCACACAACAAATCTTCAAACAAAAGCACCCATGGCTAGTAAGATGCCTCGTTGCGCTTTGCAAGCGGTGAAAATTTTAACTACATAGTGGTTAGTAAAAGCATTAGTAAGGTCACAATGCCGAGTAGAAGTCGACAAGATCTCGCAACAACAAAACTATAAAGAATAAGAAATTCGAGACTCCCCAATTTAACAAAAAACCTAGATCAAACCCATTGTTGTCAATTAAATTAAAAAGGGATAAAAAGATGAGGCCCTTTCTTTTTAAACCACATAACCGGAAGAAACAAGAAAATAAACCTACATATTAAAAAAATAAAGACCTCTCCATAATCAAAATAGGATAAATTTACATTCTACTTTTATTTAAATGTGAAGAGCTCCGGAAGATTTGCCAACATGGTGAATAAAACAAGCAAATGTTGCACAAGAAATTTCCGGGGAACAGGAAAAAAAAAGAACAAGTATGCATACGATCCATAAAGCAAACATAATGTCAAAGAAGTCTCAAAAAATATAAATTTAAATGTATGTCTTAGCACTTGCACACATTGAGTGGTTCAATTACTCCTTTCAATTAGAAATAAGTATAACTAATTAAGCAAAGCAAAAGAGAATGTCAATGATAACCAAACTCATTGCTTTAGTCTACGTGGACTATAAGCTTGAGAGCTTCTTTTTCCAGTAGACACAAGTGATCTAAAAATGTTCACACAATGCCTGGAAGAGAACAAAAAAAAACAATCAATATAGAATAAGATGAGATGTACGAAAGACAAGGGTACTTAGCAAGATGGGATAATTCGCCCCCAACCCAAATTGGAGTCATGACCCAAAAAAAAATCTGGAAGTAAAAATGGATTATGTCAAAAAAATGAATAGAGAGATCAATACATAACAATAAAAGAACTGCTTTAAAGTTATTATACAATGAGAACAACAAAAATAAGAAACTACTACAAATCTGTAAGGCTCCTTTTTATTATTCCTTCTTTTCTCAAAACTTTCTATCACAACAAAAAGAAAGATACGAACAGATAAGAGATCAATTTGTTAAGATTGAAACACTAACATAAAAAAAATTAACTTCAAAATCACCAAATCAAATAACAAGTTAATAGAATGTGAAGAAGAGGTATTCTTCACATAACATTTGGAAGAGATTCGGATGCCAATTGTGTGGCAAGGTTATTAGGAATACCAGTATTTGCTATGAGATTCGGATGCCAGTTGTGTGGCAAGGTTATTAGGAGTCGAACGGGATAGATCAATACCAGTATTTGATTGAGAAGCTAGTGCTTGATCCTGCAAATCAACATGAATAACATGCCCATATGAATCTCAAGGAGATAACTAACTATTATAAATAAAACACCGAGTAGACATGATTGACCAGAAAAAACACTACGATACTAACTTGCAACTCGTTTTAACTTAGTGCTCTTTTTACCTTTAATCACGCTTTAATAAATTAAACATAAACAAGTTTCATAAATTAAACATAAAATGGTGATCAACGCATCGCTGATTTACATGCTAATATATGTCATATAATATAAGAAATGAGCAAATGAAGAAGCAAAGTCATAGTCGGTGACTTAGAGGATCCAAAGGTAAGCAATGATAACCTTAGAACACTAAAAAACACACAAGAAAAAAAAATTGTTAGTGAACTTAAATTTTAAAGAATATATAAAATGGGATTGAATCATAACCTTTACAAAAGGTTATTTAACAAAGACACTAACTAATTAAAGAAGTCACAGTGTAATAAATTCAATAGAATTACAAATGAACCTAATATAAAAATTAATTCATTAATATTACACACAAACGTTATTAACAAGAAAATAAAATAACTGAATCTCACGATTACAAGGGCATATCATATGGATTTATAGATAATGTTTAAGCAAACATCTACAAAAAAAGGTCATTTCAACCCATAACCATGACAAGTTTAGATATATATATTGAGGGAGGGAAGAGAATCACCTTGTCAGCTGAACCGATCAAGAATAAATCATCCCAAGCCACAAATTTCACAGTTGTTGCCTAAAGGAACAAGGTGCAATACTCCAATTAGAAAAATAATTATAGTAAAATGAAAACTACAGCATTTCACAAGAATTCATCAAATAAACCTTCTTTGAATGACCACTTAACGTAGTTAAAATCTCCCCAAATGATCGATAAAAAATAAAAGCATTTGGTTTGATCCTCCATGCTTATAATACAACACATAAATAGTTGCAAGATATCAAAAACCATTAAGTGAAAGTTTAAAATTAAATAAAGAGTGGAAGTCATACCTTTTACTGGAGTCCGAGGAGATAGACATGATTTTTACTAGGTGTCATTCCAAGAGGGCAAAACCAGAATCCTTCTAAAATGAAGTGAAAGAATTTTAGTTATAACATCATGATCTAATCTTGATATGAAAACCAAAAAGGGGAAGAAAAGGAAATCAATAACAAATGAAGATTGAAAAGATCATAGATCATAATTCAATTGAACTTGATAAGTGGCATCATAAATAAATGTATAGTAATTTATAATCCATATTCAACACACTATTTTTTGGGTATTGTCTATAGTTTGTTCAAAACTATCTGACAAGTTAAAAATGCATCTAATAGACATCAAAAGCATAAAATGGAAAAAATGCATCATTATTGAATAACAAAAACTTTTTCAATAAACCAGTAAGTATATATATGGAAGAGGTTAAGTTAGGCAATCAAACCAAAGGCTAATTATTCAAGAATCCAATGAATAAATATTGTATTTATCCCATTTAGGATGGATTTTTATACATTTATTAATCATATTTTAATTAAGATGTTAGATTCTAGAGTTCTTTTGAGATAAAACACAGGCTTACATTTAAAAAAAATCAACAATCCATCTTCCATTTCGAAAAGTCGTAGGTCCCATAACTGTTTTGTGAGAAACTAGATCATGAACATCAAAAAAATCGCTCTGAGTATAAATGTAAACAAAATCAACAATCAAAATTTACAATCTCACCTTCCAAAAAATCGTTGATTTTCCTACAATCGTGAAACGAATGATCTGCACATAGAATTAAAGAAAATCGTTGTGAGAAAAATTGATGAACTAAAAATTTAAAATAAAAACTCAAACGGATCCAGGAGATTGAAGAATTGAATCGAGACAGAGACGAGATAAATTAGGCGAAAAAAAGGAGTGTGTTAGTCCGAGATGACATACGAGAGAAAAAGCTAGAAATGATTTTCATGGCTTCTTTGAGTGAGCGTAGACAAAACACATCTTATAGCAATAACAAGGCTTCGAAAGACTGAGACTTGGAGAGATCGTTTGATTTTCATCTTAATTTTTGTTGAGTGATGAACTGAGACTTTGAAAGACTAAGAATCGAAGGGCTTGATGAATGATTTCTTATGAGATCAAGAGCAAGAGAGAGAGATGAGGGTTTCGTCTGAGATCAAGAGCGAGAGAGATAGAGATGAAGGGTTTCGTCTGAGATCGAGAAAGAGAGAGAGAGATGAGGGTTTCGTCTGAGATCGAGATCGAAAGCGAGAGTTGAGGGTTTTGCCTAAGATCGAGAGCGAGATTTCGATTTCGATTTCGTCTGAGTTTGAGTTTTCGTTTTCGTTTAAGCGCTCGAGATTTGAGTTTTTTTTTTCCTTCCCAAGTCTTCATTCGTGAGTGTGAGATTTGGGAGTGGGTGACGCTTTTATTTTTCATTTTACTGTTCATCCGTGATTTTCTTTACTACCGTAACCCTTTCTTTTGACAACCGTCACCTAAACCCAAAATTCTTATAGTGCTAGCATTGTAATCCTTGATTACCGACGCCCCTTGACTTACTAGAAATAAGAATTAAAATTTAGGAAATTTATACGTGGTAGTCAACTTTCGAGTCTCATATATGCCACACTTTCATGTTTAAATCAGATGTACCCATTTTAAGATATTCTATTAATTTAATGATATATCAGTAATATAAATTTACAACAATAATATAAAATTTACATCAACAATGTGTAAATTTTAGTATTAAATTTATATCAGTAATGTAAATTTACAACAATAATATATCAATTATAATCAAATTTTCATTAAAAAAAATGTGGATTAATTATGAAAGAATGATACTATGGTAATAATTCATGTCTCCATATGAGCACACATCCTCATATGCTCATACTTTTGATATTATTCAATCTTTGTGGTTTTTTTTATAAACAGGGTCTCAATATTGGCTATATATGATAGTAACCCTAAAATTTATATTCTTTTGATATTGTTTACTTAATAGAGTAATAAAAATCAATTTATCGGACACACTTCAAAATTGAGCATCATTTACTCAATATGATTAAATATTTACTTAGCATGAACATTCAACGTTTCAAAATTGTACGCCAAACCCAGTTCTGGTTGTGTAGTCCAAGTTCCTTGGTCTAAAATCATGAGTTAAACAATCACATGTTTGCTTGGGAGTTGTTTTTTAAAAGTAGTTTTTAGATATTTAGAACAAAATCCCACATTAATTATGCAAGGAGATGATAATTGGTATATATTAAAAAGGTACATCTTTATTGGTATGAGGCATTTTAGTTTGTTAAGGGACAACAGGCCTCCATAATCTCCACATTGGTATGATATATAGTCCACTTTGGGCTTTCCTTGCATGACTTTGCTTTTAGTTTCACCCAAAAAGGCTTATACCAATAAAGATGTGCTTGTTTCCTTATATACCCATGATCATGCATCGACCCTAACCTTGTGGATGGATTCTTCGAATGTTGAACAAAGTGAAGGCCTCATAAATCTGTCTGTGGTGAGTTCAATCAGATGAGAGGTGGGCTCCAAGGAAAGGGAGTAGCCCTCGATTGAGTGGACGGATAAAGGGGAGAGGCTTGATGGTTCTTTGTTCAGAGGTAAGATTGTTAGAGTGTAAACAAAATCCCACATTGATTAGTTGAGGGGATGATCATAGGTATATAACGAAAGAGATACATCTCCATTAGTATGAGCCTCTTTTGGTTGAAACCAAAAGTAAAATCACGCAAGCCCAAGGCCCAAAGTGGACATATCTTACCCATGTGAGATTGTGAAGGTCTGTTGTTCCCTAACAATTATTAAATTTAATCACATATATCAACACTCCTCACATGTGGTCTTGGATATTTGGACAAAACCAGTAATAAGGAAAAATGTGTATTTTTTCTTTAAAATTATAAATATGTGAATAGCTAGCTCTAATTATAAAAATAGCTATCTTTAAATCTCTAACGAAACAAAAGTAGAAAAAAACTTTTAGAAGTCATCTCCAAAACTCTCATGAAAAATCAAAGCAATCTTATTTGATTAATTAAGGTTAACCTTTTTTAAATCCTCTTTCCTTTGTAACTTTTACAAAAGCATGTGGCTGATGCAATCTAACCGCCCTTAACAGCCCATTGGCTAAATCTAAGCAGCCGTGAAAGAATTTTTAATTAAAAAGATGCCAAAAGTTAGTCTTCCTTTGTATGGTCAATTTCATGAGACCAAGTGTGAACAATTATTAAATTAAATTTAAAAAATGGTAAGATAAATATATGAGATTGTTGATTTCAAGAAGATCTTTAATTCAAGTGAATATAAAATTGACAACACATTTTTTTAATTTTTACCTACGCTATTTTTCTCATCACTCGTGTGGATATACTATATAAATACACGAAAGATGGCATAGATCATAAATTTGTATTAAAACTAAACTTATTATATAATCCCTAATAAGTTAATGTATTAATTAATGAAAGTAAGATTTTAAAAGTTAGATAAGGAAGATTGGAAGATTAGCTAAAACACATTTAATTAAAATAGATCTATAATAATATAATAAATTTCTCAAATAGCACAAATATGCATACTTAATTACTAAAATATCAAAAAAATTTAAAAACTACTCAAATAGCATAATTATAGTTCAATAAATTTATTGAACTATTTTTTATGGGTATTTATAATGAATTTATTTATTTTTTACGTTTTTAAGTTCAAGTTCAATAATTTATCGAACTATTTGATTATTTTTCATTATTATTTTCAATAAATTTATTAATTTATTAATTTTTCTTAGTTTATTGAACTATAATTATGCTATTTGAGTCATTTTTAAAAAATTCTGATATTTCAGTTTTAATGTGAAAAATATGTTATTTCAGTAACTATTCTAATAATATATTAAAGGTAAATTGATATTGGTGGCAAACTGAGTTTGCACAAATTTTACAATGTTAAAAAATAAATATATAGTTCACCATACTGTAAATAGGAATTCCATGCAAATTTTGAAGATAAACAAAGAGAATATACCCCACATGTGACCGACTATAGGATTAGAAACATTTTCATGTGGGGGAGATTTGAATATTTGGAAGGAAAAAAATAAGGTCTTAACTTCCTATAATTAAGAGTTGTTATGACAGTAAACACAGAGCCTCCTCTCACAGTGAGTAGTCTCCTCCAACAGTAAGCTTGCGTGTGGTAAATGCTGGTTGGTCAGATTAGATAGAAGCTGTCTTGTCTACTTTATACTGTACACTTTACTTTTCTTGTAAATCTCTTTTCCCTCTTTCTATTAAAAGAAAGACAACCTCTCTTTATGAATTAATAAGACAAAGAGATAAAATCTCAGACTTCAATCTTGCTTCTCTTTTATTTTTCACAACTTGGTATCAGAGCGATCAAATGGCCAGCGCTAGTAATGATCCTTCCACTAAAGATGTCTCCAGTGAAGAACATCAAGAGAGTCAACAAACTCTCAATCCAGCTGCTGTTCTAAAGAGGAAAGAGAAGAATCCTCTAATTCCAGAAACCTCTGAGTTTGCAGGGATAATCACACAGCCAGGAAAACCTTATCAGGTGAGGTCTGGAGCAAATCCTGTTATTGGCAACCCACCTTTTGCAAATTTGATAAATCAATCTACTTCCATTAAAATGGATAGTAACAACTTTCAGCTGTGGAAAAACATAGCCATGCCTCTTCTAAGAAGCTACAAACTTGAAGGACATTTGACTGGGAAGACACCTCCTCCAGAACAGACCATAGTGATACCTCCAAATGAAGAAGAACCAGAAGGACTAATGTTTCCAAACCCAGAATTTGACATATGGGACACAGCAGATCAACTCTTACTTGGATGGCTTTACAACTCAATGTCTTTTGAAATAGGATCTCAAGTTTTGGAGTGTGAAACGGCTAAAGAATTGTGGGATCAGATTCTTGATGTCTATGGGGTTCAATCCAAAGCACAGGAAGACTACAACAGGCTGATGTTGCAGCAGACTAGGAAATGCCTCTTGAAGATGAATGAATATTTGAAAATAATGAAGGGATATGCAGACAACCTTCGAATGGCAGGACACCCCGTATCTCAGAGAGTTCTCACCTCCCATGTGTTGTCAGGGCTTGATGAAGAATACACACCCATAGTGGTGGTCATCCAGAACAAAATCATGTCATGGAGTGAAATCCAATCTGAACTCCTCACCTTTGAAAGACGTCTGGAGCAACTGCAAGCCTTGAAAAACATTCCTTCCATTACTCAAGCTTCAGCCAATCTGGCTTCTAGCTCAAGATTCAATCCGTCTCAGTATCAGAATCAGAATCAGAGATCTCAGTCTCAGAATCAGAATCAGTTTGCCAATCAAACTTTCAATCAAGATCAAGGGAGCTATAGAAACAATAACTACAGGAATAACAACTTCAATAGAAGAAGACCCACATGTCAGATATGTGGCAAGGTTGGACATAGTGGAGCAAAATGCTACAATAGGTGGAACAAGGACTATATGGGAAACTCTCCAAATCAAACTCCTAATTTCCAAAGAGGCAACAACAATAATAATCAGTTTGTTCAACCTAATGCAGCAGCTATGATGGCCACCTCTGATGACACCAGGAATCATCTTTGGCACATAGACAGTGGAGCCACAAATCATCTCACAACTGACCTTGAGAATCTGTCAATGAGAACTGAATATGCAGGTAACGAAAATATAATGGTTGCAAATGGCTCTAAACTCCAAATTTCTCATGTTGGTACATCATTCTTACCTTCTTCTTCTGATTCTAAACTTCTTGCTCTTAAAGAACTACTTCATGTCCCTGAGATTAAAAAGAATCTAATCAGTGTCTCTAAATTAACTCAAGACAATGATGTTTTTGTTGAGTTTCATGATTTTTTTTGTGTTATTAAGGACAAGAGAACAGGAATGCCCCTGCTGGAAGGAACTCTTGAAGATGGTCTCTATCAGTTTGGCCCTTTTTTGACTGCCTCAACCAAAGCTTCAGACTTGTCTCCTACTGTTTTCCTTGCTTTTCTCAATTCTCCTGTCTGTAATCAATCTGTCTTGACAACTCCTACTAGCCATTTGGCTATGTTTTGTACTAAGAACACATGGCACAAACGCTTAGGCCATCCCTCTTTAAGAGTCTTAAATCAGACTCTAATTTTTTGTAAGGCAGATGTTAATATCAATGAAAAACCTATCTTTTGTGAGGCATGTCAGCTTGGTAAATCTCATAAACTTCCTTTCTCTCTGTCTAATTCTAGAGCTACTCATCCTTTATCTTTGATTCACACTGATTTATGGGGCCCTGCTCCTCTCAAATCCACTGATGGCTACTTGTATTATGTTAGTTTTCTTGATGATTTTAGCAGGTACACTTGGATTTATCCATTGAAAAGTAAGAGTGATGTCAGTCATATTTTTGGTCAATTCAAGGAGCTGGTTGAGAATCAGTTTGACAGAAAGATCAAGACTCTTCGGTGTGATGGTGGTTCTGAGTTCAAACCTGTCATCACCCTTGCCACCAATGCTGGCATTGCCATTCAACTATCATGTCCTTACACCTCAGCCCAAAATGGGCGTGTTGAGAGGAAACATCGTCACTTAGTTGAGACTGGGTTGACACTTCTTGCTCAGGCCAAAATGCCTCTACTTTTTTGGTGGGAGGCTTTCCATACAGCTATTTATCTCATCAACCGGATGCCTAGCTCAGTTCTTAATGGCGTAGTTCCCTTTACTCTTCTTCATGATACTTCACCCAACTATCACCTCCTAAGAGTTTTTGGCACTGCCTGCTACCCCTGTCTACGGCCTTATCAGTCTCAGAAATTTGATTTTCACACCACCAAGTGTGTTTTCATTGGCTATGGCACAAACCATAAAGGCTATAGATGTCTCAGCCCCCCTCCGGTCGTATTTATCTGTCCCGACATGTCTGTTTTGATGAAACTACCTTCCCTTTCACAGATAATTTTCTTAATCAACACCACATTTCATCTTCCCCTCCTGATGAACACACCATTATCTCATGGTTTCCCATCTCTCACCCATCCCCATCTCCTGACATACCATCCTCCTCACCTCCTCCTCTATTACAACAATCCTCACCTTCTTTGTCTTCCCATACCTCTCCATCTCACTCCTCACCTATGTCCTTTTCTCCCATCCCTACTTCCCCTTTACCTTCCCCTCCTAATTTACCCACTCTCTCTGCAGACATCATTCCACCTCCCAACCTTCACCCTATGGTCACACGTGGAAAGTCTGGCATTTCAAAACCAAAACACATCATCAGCTGTCTTTCTCACTCAGTCTCCACTCCTGACTGGTCTATTTGTGAGCCAACTCGTTTTGCTGATGCTACCACCTCTTCCCACTGGCAGCAAGCTATGTTAAATGAATATACTGCCTTACTTCTCAATAAGACTTGGGATCTTGTCCCTCCTGAGTCTAATCAACATCTTGTTGGAAACAAATGGATATACAAGATCAAACGGAAGTGTGATGGCACCATTGAGAGATATAAAGCCCGCTTGGTGGCTAAAGGCTACTCTCAGACGCATGGCATTGATTACTCCGAGACTTTTAGTCCTGTCATTAAATTTGTGTCCATTCGCCTTGTTTTGGAGCCAGTGATTAAGATATCGTCCACATAAACAAGAATCAAAATGACGGCAGTAGGTTGATGAAGAACAAACAGAGAGGTGTCTGACTGACATTGGTGAAAATGCCAAGATGTGAGAGTGGTCCGTAAACGATCAAACCAAGCCCGGGGAGCCTGTTTTAGGTCGTAAAGAGCCTTTTTCAAACGACACACATAGTGAGGACGAGTCTGATCAATGTAGCCTTGAGGCTGAGGCATGAACACTGTTTCATTGAGCTCTCCATTGAGAAAAGCATTACTAACATCAAGTTGTTGCACAGGCCAATTCCAGGTGATGGCAAGGGTGAGAATGAATTGATAACACATTTCATCACCAAACTTCAACAGACTTTTGCTATCCGTGACCTTGGATCTCTCCATTATTTTTTGGGTATTCATGTCACTCGTAGCTCCACTGGTTTCATTCTTTCTCAACACAAATATATTGGTGATCTTTTGGCTCGTCTCAACATGTCTAACATCAAACCGGCTACTACCCCTATGATCTCAGGTTCCTCTCTCTCTGTCAATGATGGTTCTCTTCTCTCTGACCCTGTTCTTTTTCGCTCCACCATTGGCAGTCTCCATTATTTGTCTCACACCAGACCTGATATTGCTTACTCCATCAACAAGTTAAGTCAATTTGGCCAAGCTCCAACTCTCACCCATTGGCAGGCTGTCAAGCGTGTTTTACGCTATCTCAAAGGGACCATGTTTCTTGGCTTATCTATTACTCCAGCTCCTGCTCTCACCCTCACCAGTTATTCGGATGCTGATTGGGCTGCTTGTCCGGATGATCGTCGCTCCATTGGAGGGTACTGCATATACTTTGGCACTTCTCTTATTTCGTGGTCTTCAAAGAAGCAATCTGTCGTTGCTCGTTCTAGCACCGAGTCCGAATATCGAGCATTGTCCAATGCCACTTGTGAACTCAATTGGATTCAATCCTTGTTGTCTGAACTTCATATCAAATTGGCTGATATCCCCACTTCGTGGTGTGACAACATGAGTGCTTCTGCAATTGCTCATAATCCGGTTGCTCATGCCCGCACTAAGCACATTGAAATTGACATTCACTTCGTCCGTGATCAAGTTCTTCGTAACCACCTCCGCATTCGCTATGTTCCTACTGCTTCCCAGATTGCTGATTGTCTGACCAAGGCACTTGCTAGCTCACGGTTTCTTGCTCATCGTAACAAACTTGGCCTCGATACTCTTAGTCCTCGTTTGAGGGGGGATGTTATGACAGTAAACACAGAGCCTCCTCTCACAGTGAGTAGTCTCCTCCAACAGTAAGCTTGCGTGTGGTAAATGCTGGTTGGTCAGATTAGATAGAAGCTGTCTTGTCTACTTTATACTGTACACTTTACTTTTCTTGTAAATCTCTTTTCCCTCTTTCTATTAAAAGAAAGACAACCTCTCTTCATGAATTAATAAGACAAAGAGATAAAATCTCAGACTTCAATCTTGCTTCTCTTTTATTTTTCACAACTAGAGTGACCATATTTCAAGGAGATAGAAGAACTACAATTTTTCTTCCATTTTAATTTTTTTTAATTAAAAAAAGGTGTCACTTTCCCTTTCATAATCTCTCAATTGTATGGGAAAAGATCAGTCGGTCAATCTTAAAGTAAAGGTAAATTAAAATACCCAAAGTTTGTTGGGAGCCAATAAAATTTTACATTGGTTATGTATAAAAAAAATAATTATAGGTATATAAAGAAGGGTAACATCTCCATTAGTATGAGGCCTTTTAGGTGAAATAAAAAATAAAGTCATATGTTCTTAGGTCTCCAATATGAAGATTGTTAAATCTCGACATCCTTAACAACTACTATTCATATAATATGTATCAATCATTTGAGAAACTAATAATTATATACATACATTGCATGTCATTTTAACTCTCTTCCTTACACATATGTTGAGTATAACTCAATTAATTACACATTAAAATTTTCACATATATGATTATAGGTCTAAGTCTCCCTACTTGATGTAATATTTTTATATCTCTCTTTCACATACATTGAAGTTTAATTTCTACACAACAAGGTTTTAATTAACAATCATTTCATAATAATTTTTTTTATGTTAAAATGAAATAACAATTAAATAGTAAACGCTTTTAGCATTTTTATCCCCTGAAATTTTCATTAATATATTAGGAGGAAAAATTATCCTTGCTATTTTATTTATATTTAATTGGAAGAAGTGTCTCCCAAATCTCTATAAATATGATTCGATGGGTTTATGAACTTTAATCATACCTATTATTTTGATGATAACATATTCATTTTATTTATTGATATATTTTTAAAATTTGAAATGTTCGTGATATAGAGCTAGAAACAAGAAATTCAACGCACTTCAAATCATGAAAATTGATTCCAAACGAAGAAATTATGGGGAAAAGAAGTGTGAAGGGTATTTTGATAACTTAAAAAAAAAAATTGGGAATCGTGAGAGCAAAACATGTGCCACATTAATAAACAAGTAACTTTTACCTTGCATGTGTTAGATGATGTGTCAATGATGATGTGGTGTAAGGATAAATAACAACCCGTGGCAATCAAAATTTATGAAGCAACATGTGGCAAGATATCTAAATTTATAAATAAAAAAGGAAAATGGGGCATTAGAGGTGTCAAGTGGGTCGTGTCGGGTTAACCCGATGCACGAAAATCAAAACTCATAATGACCTACAGATAAATCGACCGACCACATTGACCCACGAATCAACCTGTGTTTTAACCCATGACTCAACAAAAATCAACTCACTAGTCAAGTGACCCACGATATATATCAGGTTGGGTAGTCAGATCACCTATCGAGTTGAGTTGAAACGATATATATATATATATATATATATATATATATATATATATATATATATATATATATATATATATATATATTTATATATATATAATCTTTTATTTAAGAAAAATTAAAAAATATATATATATAAATATTATGTTAGACCTAATTCTTAGTTGGGTTCCGATTTCATCATGTTATAATCAAAGGGAAGAAAAAATCTGTGGTTAGGTGCTCTAAGTGGGTTGAATAGTGAATGATACTTTGTCACTCTTCTTGGAGTTAGTGGATAAACCACAAGAAAATATCATTCCTTATGCAAGTTTTGTGATTTTTTTTTCTTTTCTGGACTCCAATTCCTAATACTCCACAACCCCTTTAAATTTAGCTTCAATTTTAAAATAAACTCAATCTTACAAAAAAAAAAAAAAACAGGTCAATAGGAACAGCTGTCTCATGCTAAGCTCCAACTATCTCAAGCCACCACTACCAATATTAATCAAATGCTCTTGTTTAATTTAGTTGAACTTTTTTTTATTGATATAGAGAAAAATTGATGAAATAATAGAGAGATAAAAGAGATAGCGGTACACTAGCTAGTAATTTATCTATTATATTATACTATAATAAACTGATTAATACTAATAAAAAAAATATTAGAGCTAAGAACACCTGACCTTATCTTAACTTAATTTCAAAATAACAAATTTTAATTTCTTTTAAAAAAATTAATAATATATATATTTCATCAAATTAATGAAATGTTTGGATTAAATTAATGATTCGTTTTCATCAATTTTTCTTTTTGTTTTATAAAATAATGAATTTCATTGTTGTTTTTTATGTATCTTATTAAAAAAGATGTTTAAAATTGAAATTCAATCATTTTTTTTTAGTTTTTGTTAGTTTTTACTATTTTGTTAAATTCATTTATATAATAACTTTTTTAAATAATTTAATGAATATTAAAAAAAGTACCATTTTTAAAGATTTTATATTTTTAAATTTATAATTAAAAGTGTTATTTATTAAAATATCCCAAAAAATATTACTAACTATAGTGTTATCTTGAGAGTTTATCCCAATCATAATGTTGTTTTTCCTTTTCTTTTTTTTTTTTTTTGGAGAGGCTAAAGTTTAAACCACAATATTACCATTACAAAAAGTATATTTTTACCACGAAAATAAGTGTCTTTGCATGTACTTTGATAGACCTTACTTCTTAGTTTAATTCCGATTAATTTCTTTTAAGAATAAATTTCATTTATTGAGGCAACTTAATATGATCATACAATTCTGATTTACAACACTGGTTTATATAGTCCACGAATTTCAGTGTTATGACAGTGTACATGACATAGGCATAAAAGAAAATTCTCAATTATGTAGAAAACTGAATTAACAGTTACAACACTTAAGGCAGATACGGAAAACAGTAAGACAAATTTATGCAAAACGTTTCAATTATGTAGTTTATAATAGCTATGTGTATTGCAACAGTGACAACATGAAAGAATTGCAAAAGACATAATGTAAAGGATAAGAAAAACATAGCGAAATGATTAACGTGAGAAACATCCAACTCGTAAAAACTCACGGGGCCTTGCCCAGAAATAATCCACTAAATTCGTTAGAAGTTCAATACAAGAATTTAAAGCAAAAGCACGAAAAAGAAAAACTCCATTTTTCTTTCTTTATCTTCGATTGCTCCTTGCAACGATGTCGTATTCGGTGGATTTGATCACAAGCTCCCCTTGTGAAAAGAACGTTCAAAACAAGCTCCCCTTGTAAGAACTTTTATGAGTGTTTATTTAGTGCTCAACCATCTACATTAACATAATTCTTGGCACAAAATATAACTAAAAACAGAGGCAAATGTCAGTCCTCAAAAGCTTGATTTCAGACAAGGAGGTAGCTCATGTCATACTTTATACCCTTTTTCGAACATCTCTGAATGAAGTGCCGTTGAGAGGGCCAGCTAAGTGACAACTAATTTAGCTCAATCAAACCCTAAAAGATAGCAATCAAATATCTAGAGATTTTCCCTAAACAAAGGCAATCAGAAAGCTGGAAATTGGTACAACAATTTCGTGGGTTTAAAAGAGAGAAAACTAGCAGATTTGTAATGGAAACAAATAAAAGGAAAGTTAAATTAGGGAGGTGTAACGTCCCGTTATTTTGTGATAAAAAAAAACTTTTATTTATTTTATTTTAATTTGAGTAATTAAAATTCATTTATTTATTATTAAATTAGAATTTAATAGTTTATTTCATTTTAATTCATTTTAATGGCTTTATTTATTTAAATACGTTTTAATGGTATTAATAATTATTAACGGGCCAATTAATAATTATTAATCACCATTGGGATAGTTTGAGATGTTCGGGATTCGTTTTTAAGCCAAAAGTCATAAAAGGGCAAAGTTGTAATTACCCAATTTGCAAAATATCTAAAAACACTATTCAATTGTCTTTAAAAACTCACCTTTGACTCAAAATTGACCAAAAATGCTCATTTTCTCCTCCTCCTTGCCGTGAGCATCAAGAGCAAAAGGGAGAATTTTTGGTTTTTGTTCGTTTCTTCTTGGGATCGACTTGATTCTCGTTCCATTGGAAAGGTATCGGTCCTACGATCCTTTTCCACCTAGCCTTCGTACTTGCCACTCGTGTTTTGCGGAGTTCTCGGTAAGTAAAGTTTCAAACCCTAAGCTCCAAATAGTGTTTTAATGGAGTTTTACTTGTTTTCTTTCGAATTCTTGCCTGGTGGAACTCGGTGTTTGTCAATTCGGGAGTAGTTTTAAGTGTTTTTGGAAACTATTTCATAACCCTAAAACCGAGTTTCAGTTGAAACCCTTCCCGTTTGAAATTTACCCTTTTGGGTTTGATTTTGGGTTAGAATTTAATGAATGAATGTTTATTTAAATTCAATTGGTGAAAGGGATTAATGTTCGAAAACCCTATTCATCGATACCCATTGAAATCGGGATTATCGAATTTGCTTAAAACCAACTCAAAATGTATTTAAATTGCCAAAAAGCCAAGGAACCAAACCCGAGACCCCTTTTCTAGGGAGGGCCGAGAGCCTCCAAGGGGTAGGTTTGGTGGGTTTTTCCGTCTTTTGCTTGTTTCATCGTTGTTTAATCGTTGGTTGGTAATTTATTAATTTTTGGGATATTAATCCTTTTGTAGGTGTTTTTGAACCGTTTGTTTGATCGCTCTTCCGGTGCTTAGGAGCGAAGTCTTCACTTTTAATTAAGGTGAGAATGATTAGAATTTAAAGTAACTATAGAAAGCAAATAAGTACGTTGATTTGTAGAATCGGAAACTAAGATTAGAATCCAATCTAAGGTTAGAGGGAGTGAGTTAGTGCCTTAGGATTTTGAGTTAATCCTTTAGGCGAGAAACTTAGGATTTCTCGTTGAAAACCTCGAATCTTAGAAGATTCTAAGTTAGATTAGTTTCGGAGTTTAGAATGGTTCACTTGGAAGTTTAGAATCCTTGAAAGTTTAGGTTAATCGTTATATTTTGACCTTTACTTTTATTATTGTTAGCGGAGTTCGATCGATACATCGTTCATCCGGGATTCTATCTATTTTATTTTATGCCCTTTACTTTATGTTCTTTACTTTATGCCCCTTTACTTTATGCTTGTTTTGGTTGCTTTATCATTTACATTTACATTATTTACTTTTGCAAGCATATGCAACCATATGCATAACATCTCGCATTATTGAAAAGAAAAGAAAGTGAGAAAAAAAAACGAAAGGTTAATGGTGGAATACGAGAAAGTCCACACTACTTCCATGCATAAGTTTTGGTGGGACGCTATAATTGCCCACACTACTTCATGCATAAGTTTTGGTGGGACGCTATAATTGCCCACACTACTTCATACATAAGTTTTGGTGGGACGCCATAATTGCCCACACTACTTCATACATAAGTATTGGTGGGACGCCATAATTGCCCACACTACTTCACATATAAGGATAATGGTGGATAGTATGTAAAAATCCACATTACCTCCATTTCATGCATAAATGGTGAATGCGTATCCTACGGGAAGTACTCATTACTTTTATGCATTTGATAGACGAGAAAGAGAATCGAGATGTTATATCATGTAAAGTTTATTTATTTACTTTTCTTATTCATGTTACGATAAGTTATTGGATGAACAATTAGACTAAGTGTACTAATTGTATCATCTTTTGGATTTTATGGAAATAGAATTACCTAGAGTTTGGAGGACTTTAGGAGTGTATTGTGTCAGTTATTGGGACACAAATCGAAATGCGAGTTTGAGGTCTATCTTTACTTTTTATGCTTATTATTCTCATTGGGCTTAGTTTGTTAGCTCATGATATTACAACCAATTTCAGGTAATGCTTTGGCTAGAGGTCGAGGAGGAGGAGGTGGTGCTGCGTGATCGAGGGATGCTGACCTCGAGATGGACTAATGGAATTGTAAAGTTTATGTCATATTTTGGATTCACTTTAAGGACTTTAATAAATTGTATTTTGTATTTGGCTCCTAAGAGCCTAATGTTGATGTTTATATGATATACATATTTGAACTCCTGATTTTGGACTTAAAGTCCATGAGATTTTGTTAGATTTGAAAATTAGGATGTAAACAGGTTTTCGGCATGCCAATTTTCAAACAAAACCACGCCAATTTTTCGTAAATTAAAAGACTTCCGCTGTTTTCTCTGATTTTAATTTATTTAAAAGTGACGGGTCGTCACAGGAGGAGAAAGGGGATTTATAAATTATGTCTTTTCATTTATGTAGAAAAAGAATTAAAATGTTTTTCTTTTTATTTATGACAAAATAAGATGCCAAAACTACTAAAGGTTAGAAAAATTCCTTTTAAGATAATTGTTTCAACATACATAATCCTTTATTAAAAAAATTACTATAAATGAATATTAATTAATTATATATATATTAATCATTGAATTAATTACACTAATAACTTGTTTAATTCACCTAATTTCAAGATTAATGGTGATTTATTAACTATTTCAGAACTACTCGCTAAACACTGTTTATGGCTAAGATACGATTGTTTCCGTTTTACATTTTTACATATTTACCCTCTTGATGCACGACTTTCCATTTCTGTTACTTTTTTTTTTCATTTATTCTATTATGCATAATTTATGGGATACACATCAATCATTTCAAATTTCTTTCATTTTTAATTATATTCCATATTTCTTTTTCTTTTACCTTTTCTAATATTTTCCAAATTTGTTCATCATATTTTTCAATGTATATTGTTTCACCATTTTTTCTCTGTTTCTAATTTTTTTTTCTCTTTCATTTTATTCTATGTTGTTTTTGTAAGCAACTATTTTTTTTTAATAATAAAAAAAAGTGGTTATTCATTCCTTTTTGGTACGTCTGTTCCATTTTTTCTTTCATTCTTATTGATGTGGTAACTATTATCAAATTGTTACTTTATTGTTTACTTTTATTAAACATATATTTCTAGTCAAAATTTGTGTTTAACAACTTAATGTATAGGTTTTTTACTATTTTTTTTATAAAGCCCTTGTTTCAACAATTATAATAATATTACTATTATTCTTGTTTAATCCGTCTGTTTTTTTTTTCCTTATTTATTCAGTTGAAAATGTAAAGGTGTTAGATTATGTAAAGATTTTGTTATTTATAGAAAATTAAATCTTTTTTATAATTTTGAATTCATGATTATGTTTACCTTGTTTTACGATTTATTAATGGTATTTTCTGGCGGTTTAAAATCATTAATGGCAATAATCAAGGGACATGACGACTGAATTGATTTGAGGGGTAGATTTCGTAATTTGCATTAACCGGTGCGTGGGCTGTTTTTGAACATTTTCGATATACATTTAGAATTCTAGGTTTTATTGAAATAAACACATTTAAAATGGTTATTGGTGAAATTAACCCTAAATCATTTACATAACAAAAAAAAAAATCAGCTTATTTTAAAAAATAGAAATTTCAATTGTAAATCTCAAAAATACTAAAAGTTTTCAAAAATGTTAAAATAGCACCTTCATTATATAATGATTTCGTCATTAAATAAAGTAATCTATCAAAATCGTAAAAACTAACTAAACTTAAAAAATTATTAAATTTTAATTAAAAACATCCCAATTAAAAAAATAAAAAATAACAATAATATTAATATTAATAATTTAACAATATAGAAAAGAGAATTAATGAAAATGAGTTATTTAATTTAATGAAAATAATTCATTAATTTATGAAAGTAAAAAATATGTTATTTTTTAAAATAAATCAAACTGCTATTTTTTTAAATAAGAATAAGATAGCGAAAATTGTTATTGGTTGTTTTTTTTTTTAAAGTTTGTTTATTTGACTCACCAAACAAAAGAAGTAAAATAGAACAATATCTCAATATCTCGGACTCTCTCATGTAAAAATATTAAGTAAAAAAACATAATTAATATCTAAGTATATGTCTAATCAAATCTACTATTCATTTGATTAAAGTGTTTCCTTTTTGTTATATGCTCATATTAGTTATGTGCTTTACAGCTCTTCAAGAATCATTAAATCTTTCACCAAACCACCTTAGAACAATTTAAGTACTTTCCTTTTTTTTTTAAGATAAAACAATTAAGTTTATTTTTTTTAATTTATTACATCAAATTGAAAAAGGGGACTCAAACCTTTGAACTTATGAGAAGAGAACAAATGTCTAACCATTTAAGCTATGTTCGTGTTGGCAACAAATAAATCTTGAAAATGAGGAAAAACTAGAAACTTTAGGGCCTGTTTGGTTTGCAATCCAGATTCTGTTTTATGAATCTGGATTGAATGAATAAAAGAAATCTGCTTTATTTTGTGTTTGGTTTACAATCCAGAAAAAAACAATTTGGATTCAATTTATTTTTTAGGCTAAAAAATGAATTCAACTAAAACGAGAATCCAAAATATCCAACTCAAAAACTGAAAAACACAGATTGACCTCACAAACACAATCTAATCCATGGGTTTGAACACATAAGATAAAAATACGGGTCGGGCCCATTTTGTGGATTTGGGTCGGGCCAGACCTATTTTTACGGGTTAGGTCGAGTCGGGCCCCTTTTTCGAGGTTGACCCAATCCGTTCAAGCTTTTATTTATTTAATTAAAATTTTAATTGTATGTTTTTAAGCTGATTTTTAACCTTTTAAACTTAAACTTAATTCTAAAGTGATGAAAAAAAAATTAATTTATTTTTTCACTATATCCTTTTTTTTTATACTTTGTTTTTATAATTATATATAAGATTAATTTAAATATAAAAAATAAAATAGTTTATATATTATATATATATTATATATATATATATATATATAGACCTTGAATCGGGTTTCAGGTCAGTTCTAATAGGGCTCTATGGATAAAACCCGGGGGTTGAGCTTGAGTTCAAATACATGATTCATATCCAATCTAAAGATTTATAGGTTGGACCCATTAACCATTAACTTACAGGTCGGGGCAGTAATTTGATATAATGAATGGATTGAATGAACAAATAAAATTATATTTTTACAAATTATTATCATTAAATTAAGCTAAAATGTAAATAGTTTATCAAACTTGTTTAATAAATAGGATTATATTTTTACAAATGAAATCTAATAATATATGTGAATATGATATATGGAAATTACTTTAAAAAATTTAAATATAGTTGAACATTTGAGATTTGGATACTAACCAAACATTGGTTCTGATTCACAATTTTTTTTTTAATTTTTGAATAATCAACCAAACACAGATTTTAAATTTCTGGATTTCAAATTTAAATTTAAATCTGTTACCAAACACATTTCTGGAACTAACAAATTCACTGGATACTACCCAAAATTTATTAGAATCCACTGAATTCAGACAATGTTTTTCAGATTGCAAACTAAACAGGGCCTTAGGAGGTGATTTTTTTTTTTTTGATTCTTAGGAGGTGATTTACTTAAAATGAAATTGCCTCAGAAAAACAAAAGGGTGCATTCTAAGAACAATACTTGGCTGCACCCAGCCTATTACGTGCAGCCAAGTGGGAAAAGAAATGCAAAAAAAAGTTGTTTTGTTTTCTTTTTAAGACACTTGGCTGCATCTAATCGGCTTGGTATTATGTACCCAGGTATTTTCCATAATCTAATATCCATGATGTTAACCAAGAAATTAATGACTGATTAATTTCTATTTCCACCAACCAACTGCTAACGCGGTTCTTATATTTTTTTCTTCTTATAATTTTCTAAACTAAAACAAATCAGTGTTTAAAGACATTTATCTGAGATGTTTTTTTTTTATGCTTTTAATAAATCTTTACCTTTTAACTTTAGGAAGTATCCTTCATCAATGATTTTTTTTGAAATTTTAAATATACTTTAGAAAAAAAGCTAACCGTAATTTTAAAGCGAAATTTTATTAGATGACATTTTATAAATTGATATTTTAAAAAATAGTAAAAGTTCTGAAAATTTTCAAAAATGACATTTTTTAAACGCGTGTATGAGTTGGATTTCATATTTCTTTTGAGTGAGGAAGGAAAAATAATAATATTCTTAATTTTTTTTAAAATCTTTTACTAATTTTCGAAAATGTCAATTTATAAAATATCATTATTGAAAAAACCCCTATTTTAAATCAATTGGAGAAAAATACTGACTTCAAAGAGCTTTTCTAGTTAAAGAGAGAATCTTTTAGAATTTGTAATTGATCTAATAAGTATAACATATTATGACACATTAATAAATATTTAAACAATGGACTCTCTAAAATCTTCTTAAAAAAAATATCATATATTAATAGAAGTTTGTCTTCATTTATAAATACATGATGTTCTATTTTTTTTAACCATGTGAGATTTTGGTTTCACCCTTAATAATATAAGTGTTTTTAGTATTAAAACTAAAATTTCGTTCAATTTTTCATAGACTAATAATGTTTGATTAGCTTTTCTCTCGATGAGATTTGTAGGAAAAAATAAACTTGGACGTTAAAAAAAATTGATATAAATTAAATTTACATTTGAAAAACTTTAAGAATGGTAGTTATGATTATAGATGTTTTTTTAGCGTAAGAATTAGTGATTAACTAAAATTAAAGATTTATTAAATCATTAGCTGAGACGCTTAAAAAATCTATCGTATTTATAAATACTTTATTAAAAAAATGTTATATATTTGAAAGAAAAAAATTACATTAAATGTATTTAGTCATCGTTTTTAAATTTATTATCCAACAATAATCATCATTCATCAAAGAAGAAATAGGTACCTTTTAAAAATGATGAATATAAAAATGAAGAGATATTTTTCTAAGAAATAATGGGGTCTTAATGTAACCCCATTTTTAATGGAAACCTTAACTAAGTGTAAAATAATAAATAAATTACGGCACCAAGATGGAGCAAACAGCTGCAATGCAACAAAAAATAATACTAATATATATATATATATATATATATATATTTTTTTTTTTTTTTTTTTTTTTTTTTTTTTTTGGGGTTTACAAAGATCCTATGTTTGACATTTTGAAAGAGAAACTGCAGATAAATGGCTTGCCATCCCAACTGACATTATTTTACTTTTGGACTTTAAAAAATATCCAATGAGAATTGAACAAGTGTCAAGCCTTGAAATCCGTCAGATTTTTTGGAGGCCACAATGTCTGGATGCCGGTGGTTAACCTTTGACTTAAATCCGACAAAGATTTAAGAAGAGGACAAAAAGTGATGGAAGGTAGGCTTCAGAAAGCAAGGTTTTTTTTCTTTTTCTGTTACTTCTCATCTTATTTTTTATTTCCCTTTTTCAGATAAGCTGAGCTGAGTAAGAGTTATCTTTAGGTTGAGGCTCTACATCAACATGAATAGTTGCTTGATAATATCTTGACAAGTCGTTTGGTTGTCAGGTTTGGGTCGTTAAGCAGAGTATTTGTTAAGTAGGAAGTTGTTAAATAGAATATTGTTAAACATAGAGTTCTTAACACTGTGTTTGGTTTAAAAACAATGAGTTTGTTAAGTGTAGAATGTGTTGAATTTGTTAAGAGGGATGTTAACATTATATTGGGTTTCAAAACTGGAAAACAAACACGGGTTAGGGTTATGCTCTGATACCATGTAAGAGAAAGGAATTGATCACAGAAGAAGAGATATTTTCATTAACAATTGTGATCTGCTACAACACTCATTATATAGAGATGATTGTAGAAAAGAGAAAATAACTAATTACATAAAACTGATTCTAACTAACTAACAGTTTGATAACAGTAGTTGTTAGAAGTGTTTGATCTTAATGTGCTTCCTTAATATTATGTAACCCCCAACTCATTATCTAAACCTAGCAACCAAACGGCTCCTAACTTTTAAGTGGCCATCCATGCTTACTTGGTGATAATTCATTAAAAAGAGAGTAGAAAAGAAAAAGGTAGGTTGTAAAATAAAACTCCTATAAATTGAATGTTGTAGGTCAATAAGGGTGCAACTTAAAACCGAAAAATTGATTGAACTTATTGAAACCGAAGCTAACGGTCAGTTTAATATGGGTTGATTCAGTTTAATTTTTTTTCCAATTAAAATAGATTGTTCAACCGAACCAGTTGATTATGAATACATAATGATAAAATAGTTTTTTTTAATTAAAAGTAGCTCAAACCGAATCAAAATTGATTAAGACTGACCCCTCAAATTGGTCCTTGGTCAAATTGAATCCGACCTCGAAACCGACTTACAATCAGTTTTGTTTCTTCAATAATAATTTATCAGTTCAATTTATCTATTTCCCAAAAGTAAATGTCAGTTTGGGTAAAAAAAAAAGAGATAACTAAGCAAATAGTCACATTTTGACCTTATCTATCAAAAAATAGCTACCTCACATTCCATTCCATTTTTATCCACTTTTTTATTTTTTATACTAATTTTACCCTTAAAAGCAAAATGGTACAACAACAGGTAGCTGATTTGACAAAACTATTTTTTATTTTCAATGTAGCATTTTTTTGGCATATTTTTCTATACATATTGTACAGATAATGTTTACTATACATTTTTTTACATTGTTGTCAATGATATTTTTAAAAATTTCTCTCTAATTTTATCTCCTATTAGATTATGTATATTACTATACATATTGTACAAGTAATGTAGTTATATAATATAAAAAACATGAGGTGTATGAAATACTATACATATTGTACGTATGATATAATTAGTATGTTATACGGTTTTTAAAATTTTCCCTCCCATTTTATCTTCTTCTAAGATTCGGTATATATATACTATACATATCCTACATATTGTACATACCTTTTATCAATTTAAGATATTTCTTGCTTTAAATCTTCAATATCCATGGTTAAATCTAAGTTTTATTTTTCCAGAAAAAAAATATAGATGAAATAATGGTTTTGGAAGAGTCATTTTTCTTAAAATGAGAGAGAGGGGTAGAGAGGATAAGCTTTTGGTGGTGGTGAAGAAGAGAGAAGAAATTGAAACAATAAAAAGAGGGAAAAGAGAAACTCTCCATAAAAACGGTGGAAAATGGGTTTTAAATAAGAGAAATGTATTTTTTTTAGAGAGAGAAATGGTTTAATTTTAGAAAGATAAAAAAAATGGGGAGAGGGGGGGAAGGGGAGAGACTCACGTGGGTTATGGCCATGGGAAAAATGAGAGAGATGAGAGTGAAAAGAGGGAAATAGATTATATGATTAGGAGCGTGCACGGTTCGGTCGATTTTTCCATAATTTTTGAACCGAACCGAACACATCATTTTTGTTAAAAATAGAACTGAATCGTCCAGTGAAATATACTTGAACAGAACCATCGGTTCGGTTTACATTGGTTCGGTTTGTCGGTTTGTGAAACAAAATTTAGACAAACAAACTTAGAGGAAATAGATGAAAATATTAAAGTATCCGAAATTTTGCTCACTAAAATCAGGGTTAAAGCAACAAAGGGGAAGGAAGTCACAAGATTGGAGAGGTGAATTTGCAAAGGGAATCAAGAGATTGATGTGTTGTTTAAATTGCTCATTAAGGTTACATAGTGATCAAGGAAGAAGAGGTATAAACACACTAATATACCTTTTGTTTTTTTTAACATCATTACCATATATGGTTCGGTTCGGTTTTATTCTATTTTACAAAAATAAAACCGGACCAAAACCGATTTATATGGTTTTTTGCTATAGCAAACCAAAAGAACAATTGGTTCTAATATCTAGGCCACAAACTGATTGGTTTGGTTCGGTTCATTGGTTTTTTTTAACACCCCTAGATATGATAGCATATGAAATTGTGTAGGGGTGTTTTGGTATTTTTGTTGACTCATAATAACCATTTACACTAATTTAAAATGGGGTGACTAAAAAGTGTTATAAGTTGTCTTTATGTGACTATTTCCCTAGATAACCCTAAAAGACACCCACTGAAATCAAACCAATTGCATCCCAAATAGTCAATTTGTATTAGCTACATCAGGGTGAGAACTGAAAAATCAGCATCCAACTTTAGTTAAAAATGTTCAACTAAATTTTATTATTTAGTTGATGCAATTTTAGTAAGACTGAAAAAACGATCACAATTTCTCCTTTTATGTCCTCAATCCACCCAAAATTTTATTCATTGAAACTTAGTGAGGACATACTTTCTCATCTATATAAGAACGGCATTAAATGTCTTCGATATTGTCGATATGTCCGTTTATATGTCTCTAAAATAGAGGTTCGACTTTTTAAACGGGGATAAACAATATTTTCGACATTATCGACATATTCATCGGAGTACTACTCAAATATCGTTGATCAACCTCCTTCCTTTATTCTTTTTTTTTTTTACTTTTTATTTTAATCATTCTCTCTATTTAATTTATGGACAAAACTTGGGTACTCCCCTTGGAGTAGCTCTCTCTACTCCCCATGAGGTGTCCCTTTGATTTTCTGCCATGTGTCTATTGTCAAACTCATTTTCTCACCAATTTATCATCAACATCTCATAAGTCACAAGACATGGCATTTTGCCAACGAGAGCATAGCTCAATCGATTAGGCACTTACTCCCTTACCTTGAGGTCGAAGGTTCGAGTCTCCCCTCCCCCAATTTGATGTAATATCTCAAAAAAAAAAAAAAGACATAGCATTTTTTTTATTAACGACATGACATTTTAAAGTAAGTAAAAAACAAACATATATTTTACCTTTCACAAAACTCATCGCTGAAGACGACAAACCTAAAGCACACACCCTTACAACTTCATTTATAATTAATTAAGTTTTTCATTAACTTTACCTAATTAATTTTAATTGTGGAATAATTATCAACGAATTAATTTTATTTAACAAATTTAATTTACTTCAATTTTAACATATAGATTGAATTTTTCAAATAATTTTAACTATTTAATATGATTTAATTTAATTATAAAATAATCTAACTTATATAATTAATTAATAAACAAAAAGTATTTTTTTTATCAATAATTTTAACTACATAGTTTTTTAAAACATCAAATACGAGTTGATCAATTATTCTAACATCAATTAATTAATCAAAGACATCAAGTCATTAATTAATCAATCAATTTTATGATAAATTAATTTATAAAGTATAACATGAACTCTCTTATAATTTAATTTTATGATAAACTCAAGATGTCTTACGATCAACTAATAACTCAACATAAACAATTCAACAAATTAGAACTTATGTTTCTATTTTCAAAGGAAATAAATAAGAATAAATATTGATCCATAAAAACTTATTGTCACTTCTAATGATAAGCAAACTTATGTACTAACATATCAATTTTAGTTTCTTTAACTTGATCAGTTCCCTCATGTGTATCTTCAAGTTTATGCCAAATTTTCTTAGGGGTTTTGCAAATAGAAACTCTATTATATTCAGTTTCATTCAAAGCAGAAAACAAGCTATTTATAACTTTAGCATTTTAACCATAGGCTTTCTTTTCATCTTTAGACCTCTAGCCTTAGAGGAACTAACAATTTTCACAGGATCATTAAAACCTTGTTTTATAATATCTCATAAATCAACATCAATAGAAATCAAGAAAAATTACATTCTATTTTTTCAATAGCTATAATTAGAACCATTAGAATAAGGAGGCTTAATAATTGATTGACTATCACGAAAAGGATTAAAATTATGTGTTGCCACAGCTCAAGCAATTAAGCTTTTCAAAACAAAATTTTAAAAATAATTTTGAGCACCTTGCTCTGATACCAATTGTTAGGATCTAAGGCAACCCTGGAGAGGGGTGAATAGAGTTTTAAATAATTTTATAAAACTTTTTCAATCAATTCAAAAATTAAGATTTCTAATTAATAAATTAATTAGACTTTTTAAGCTCGATCAAATTATAAGAAATTTATACTAAAATTCTCTTTAGTAAAGTAAGCCAAAACGATGATGAAATATTTTATCACAATTAACTTCTAACCATTTAATTTTACTTCGATAAATTATAACAATGGATATGCGAAGCGATAAATAGAGGAGAGTAAGGGTTAGAGAATGTGACACCAAAATTTATAGTGGTTCGAACAAAAACACGGTCTAGTCCACTCCCCGATCGCCACTCAAGAATTTGTATTCAACACTTTTTGTAGGAGCAAGTGCAACTCAATCCTTTTCGCGGGAGCAAGATCAAACCCAACAACAACATTTTTCACAGAGCAAGGACAACCGTACAACGACCTTTTCCACGGAGCAAGGAAAATCGTTACAACCACTCTTTTTAACTAAGGTTCAAAAGTAAACCTTTACAATGCAAATCCTCTTAAAGGATAAATATTACAAATATAAATCTCACAAATAGAGAGAGTCACTCTCAAGAAATTAGCCCTTAAGATTGGCTAGAAATACACAAGTTTAGCTCACATATAGCTCATAAAAATGGTGAAAAAATAAAGAACTCTAGAGCTCAATAAATCTGGAATTTAGCCTCTTCTTCTTGCTATCAAATCTGTCATTTTAGAGCTCTATAATAGGCAATAAAAAATATTACCGTTTTACTATTCATCATCACCATTTGCATGCATGGCTCCATCTTCCACAAATTTGTCTTTGAAGCTTTGTGCATGGAGGAGAGAAAGTTGGAGGAATAAAGACTTTTCTTTGCATGGAGGAGAGAGGTTGGTATTTTCAAATTAAATAAATAATTCTTAAAATAAATTAAATGTCAAAAGACCAAAACACCTCATACTTCCATGTGAGTCCAAAATAAAGTAGGGGCAAGTTCATAACTCCTGAAATTATTGTTTTAGGAGACAAGTAGACCACATGTCGCATGGAGAATAGCTGACTAAAAGGTTTTGGGAAAAGGCAAATTAAACTTTATAAAGCTTGGGACAAAGCTCACTTTCGCCACTACAGAAATAGTTGTACTCGCTTTAATAGCCTTTGGATCAAAAGGATGGACGACTTAGACTACGCAATGTTGTGGCTTCTTTATGGACGTTGGATCAGTGAGATTGAACGACTAAAATGGATGCTGACGTCATTCGAGAGTGCAACGATCACATTTCAAATTTCCTTTTCTTTTTGAATTAATTTATGCTTCAATAAACGACGACCGTTGGATGAGAAACTTTAGAGATCGAACGGTTAGAAGAATTACTTCTATTTCTCTTTTTCTTTTAATTCATAATTCCACAAATAATCTGGACATTTGATATCTAAACTCATCAGATCTGACAGGTGAGGACGAGAGCGCATGAATAGATATAATAAGTTTGTCGCATGCGATCCGAACGAATTAATTAATTTAATTCCAATTTTTTAAATTCAATATCTTACTCCTTTGAAGTCCGATTGAGTCAATTCTAATTGCTTTGGACTCGTTATAATTTTCTCTAGATCATGGAAAATTGATTAATAACAAAAACACGTCTGTTATCGTCAAAATAAGAAATATGATTAATTGACTTTCAATGTCAATACTATTTTCGAAAAGAGTAAAAAATTTGAAAAATTCATTAATGACATTGTTTCTTTCAAATTATGAAAGTTCATTTTCATTTATTGTTTTATATTGTATAATTAATGATCAATATCATTATAGTATTTTATGTGTTCTAATTCAAAAAACTCTTGCTATTTTTGAAACTTACAATTCAAAAAAATGTCATTTAAAAACTTTGCCATTGTAATTGATTCGCCACCACTTTAAATTAAAACATTTTTTCATTTTCCATACATAAATCATTCTTCCATTTTCCAATACATATATCTTTAATGTTAATTAATTGAGAACGTAAAAAGGAAATTCCTGCGATAAATGAAATTAATTTGCCGAATACACTAATTTTTTAATAAAAGTGGTGATGATATTTATTGATAAATATATATATTGTTAAGTTTGGATACAAATTAAAAGTAAATGCTATCGGGTCATATTATTTGACAAGTCCATTACCATTCATGTGAAGCCCAAAGTTTTTGCCATTCAAGCTTCAGGGTGCAATTCAAATATTATATATATATGATCAATTGCCATGTCATCAGTTTATAATTTTGGAAAGCAACGTGTGGCTTCAGCATCGAATCTTTATTGACAATGTGTGTGGCGGTGGTTTCTTTTATATATATATATTACTATGCTAATCAATTTAACCTAGTGTGTGAGAAGAAAATAAACGGCGGCTTTTTGTTTCCTTCTTCACCGAGAGAATTGTGGTGTCAATTCTATGAGAGTCGATTCGACGACTTTCAATTGGGTTAATTAGGGTTTGTTTATATTGAGAGAGAAATAGAGAGGGGGCAACCGTCAGAGTGATTCTCGGGGTTATGTATAATTGTGAGCGATTATACACTCTTTTATTGTTTTCTCATTGATGTAATCTTCAACTTCATAGTGGAACCTGCAGAGTCTGCAGAAGATAGGACGTACCAATTGGGAACTTGTATAAAATCTCTGGTGTCGTTTTCTCTCTCGCTTTTATTTATATTCTTTGTTGCATTATAATATTCATCGTTCTTGGGATTAGGGAGTTTAGGGTTTCACAAACCCCTCAAATTTCCGACATATATATCATTATATACGTCACTATACAGAATGTAGATAAGTAGTGTTGACAAATATTGATCAATGTAGTAAGAAAATCATGTTTACTAATATTGAATAATGAATATATTGTTTTTTTGGTAGGCATGAGTCATGACAGAGAGTCATGTGTAGCTGTTTGGTTTTATGTAATTCGGCGTACGTTGTTTATAATCATCTTTTCCAAAATAAGACTAAGTTACAATTAATTAGCTAATTAATTTGAAATTATTGCTTTTGTATATGGAAGGGAAAAAAACAATACACAGTCATGTTCCAAAGAAGGCTATATGCTATAGTGTCGTCTCATCTTAACTTTTATAAACCAATAGAAACAAAACAAATATGAAAGTATGAAGGAGCTCCTTCAAACTAGTATGGAGGGAAGTATTTTCTCAAATGTATTAATGACTTTAAGAGTATTATTTTTACAAGCTTCTCTCTCACCTATCAATAAAGATACTAACAGAAAATCAAAACAAACTAGCTAACTACAATACAATTGGTTACAAATTCAAAAATATATATTTACTCTAATATCTCATCATGTCCAAATACATTCAATCGCTTATAAATGCACTTCGACGTCTTCTTCTTCTTCTTATCGTAGTTGAATCTGTTGGGGTTCTTTTTTTTTTTTTTTTCCCAGAGAAAATGAGAGAAAACTTGATAGTTTATGGAAGAGAGCTCAAAAAGCTTACCCAAATAGCAGCGCCTATGATCACTGCAGTTGTGTTACAATACCTGTTGCAGGTTGTGACTGTCATAATGGTGGGTCATTTGGGTGACGAGGTCATACTTTCTGGAGTTTCCATGGCCACTTCCTTCATTCGCGTTATTGGCTATAGTTTTCTTGTAATTCTCTTTGCATTCCTTCTATTTTCATAAACACTTGTAAATATTTTTAACTATGATTTGATGTTTGCAAGCAGATGGGGATGGCTGGTGCTTTGGAAACTCTATGTGGACAAGCTTATGGAGCTAAGCAATATCAAAAGCTGGGAATGTACACTTACACTTCCATAATTTCTCTCCTTTTGTTGTGCATTCCAATTTCTGTTTTGCTAATCTTCACAGACAAATTCCTGATATTAATTCACCAAGACCCTTCCATCGCTTTAGTGGCAAGAAAATACTCTGTTTTAATGATTCCAAATCTCTTTGCTTATGCAATTCTGCAATCCCTTATGCGATTTCTCCTTGCTCAAAGTTTGATCCTTCCTTTGCTCTTTTCCACATTTGCAACTTTCTGCCTCCATATTCCCATCTGTTGGCTTCTCGTGTTTAAATTCAAACTGGAAGTTGTGGGAGCTGCATTGTCTCTGGACATTTCCTACTGGCTCAATGCAATCTTCCTCATATTCTATGTCTACTTCTCCCCTACTTGTAAGAGGACTCGAACACCATTCTCATGGGAAGCAGTATCAAGCGTTCCTGAGTTCATCCGATTCGCCATTCCTTCCGCTACGATGGTTTGGTAAACAAATATAAAAACACTTTTTTTTTCTTTTTTCATTCTTTTCAATCATCTTTATTGGAAATGCTAATCCATTGGAGAATCTGTTTTGCTTTTTTTGTAGTCTTGAATGGTGGTCATATGAGATCATTACATTTCTCTCTGGGATTCTACCAAATCCAAAGCTGGAGGCTTCGGTGCTTTCTATATGGTACTTGAGTCTTACTTTAGTGTTCATTTTCACTTTTAATTTCAAGAAAATAATGTTCTGTTTTTTTTTTTTGGAATTTCGGGCAGCTTCTCAATCACATATTTGCATTATGACATACCGTATGGGTTGGGGGCAGCTGCAAGGTCAGTTAAAAGTTAATTATTTGTAAAACAGTGTGTGGTATTCTTAGGACAAAGTTGGTTAGTAAATTTATTAATATTTGATCTTCGCCAATGAAACAAACATGTCTTTTCTAATTTTTTCAAACATCTCGAAAATTAATTAATATGGAAAATGAGATGAATTGATTAGTTCAAGATTTTGCAACAGCACAAGAGTGTCAAATGCATTGGGTGCTGGGAATGCGGAGGCGGCGAAGTTGGCTATGATGGTAGTGGTGGCTATGGGAGTGATAGAATCAGTAACCAGCAGCATAATTCTCTTTGGATGTCATAATGTATTGGGATATGCTTTTAGCAACCAAAGAGAAATAGTGGTTAATATTGCAGGGATGTGGCCATTGATTTGCATCTCTATCATTGTCGATAGTTTCCTCGTAATATTTTCAGGTAACTCTACTTTCATTTTTGAGTTAATTTATTTACTCACAGAAAACATTTATTTATTTATTATTTGGAAAAAACAGGAGTTGCAAGAGGGACCGGGTGGCAGCGTTTAGCTGCATATGTGAATTTGGGATCATACTATTTGGTTGGAATTCCTTTAGGAGTTGTTCTGACTTTTGTTGTCCATCTTAAGATCAAAGGGCTTTGGATCGGAATTATTTCTGGTGCTATTTTGCAATCATCTCTTTTTGCTTTCATTACCTTTCGCACCGATTGGCAGAGTCTATCTCAAGCTAATAATTCAATTCATTAGATAACTTGATCACTAATTTGATATTGAAATATCAGAATATTCATTTATCGCCATGGGCAAATGCTTTTAAGTTGTGATTTTGATATATTGATCACTAATTTTGTATGATAATGCATGATTAAGTTGTTTGAGACTGATATTTAGTCATTAGAAAAATGTTAATCAACTCTTGTTATATTATCGTATCACCCTATCCAAGGGTGGACCCCCTCAATTTTTTAAAAATAAATTGAAATTTTAATATAATTTCTCAATTTTTCAGTACTTATTTTTTAATATTAACTTTATATAATTTTTACTCCTTCAATTTTTTTTTTAAAATGAAAATAAAAAAATTCATGAAATTTTGGAAAACATTATCCATTTTAACCTCCTCTAAAAAAAATTATGGGTACAGCCTTGAAAATATCACAAGACTTCTCACCCCCAAAATTTTGGAAGTCTTTTTTGGACATTTTAAAAACAATTTCTTATTGGGGCCCAAAAATCAAAAGCTTCAAGCAAAGTTACACATTAATCCATAATTTAAAATTTTCTCATTTGATTCAAAATAATAAAATAAAAAAGTTTGGAAAAGTTGCATTTGGTTGGATTTTAAAATTGCTCATTTGATTGAAAAGGCAATCTTTCTCGAATAAGTTTATGATGGCACAATGTGATATATTGATGATGATGATGCACGGGGAACAAATCCTAATGTCTAATGACAAAAATATACGTATCTTAACCACCTTTCTTTTCAAGGTTCAAAATATATATCTCAATCGTGTTTATTCTTTAAGATTTTAAAGACGAATCACTACAAATTTATTTTAGATCAATAAACAAAAACAAAATGCAATCAGTACTATCAATTGTAAAATAATATAAAAATAAAATTATTGACCTAGACCCGTTTGAGATAATTTTTAAAAAGAAAATTTTGAACGGGCACTTAGAAGCAAGTGAGACATCTATGAAATAATAATATGCAAATAATAATAATTTATGATGATCGAACGGTCCCAAAAGCTCGATAGTGGAAATGAGAAGTTTGTTTAATGTTACTTTCAATTATGGTAAAAAGGAAAGCCTCTCACCTAATTACTTTTTCTATTTTGGGTAATTACTATTTGAAAAATAGAAAGAAAAAAAAATTATTGGAATTGCTTTGGTTCTACATTTATGATTTCCTCAAAATGGGAACCACAACCACGCCTAATAAAGGACTCACCACTCTTATTTTTGCATGGCATTGTATTTTTAGAGTTTCCACAATTAGTATATGGTGGGAGTGGTTGAAGAGAAATAAAATCAATTGCCTGTATTTCGGGTTTTTTAAATGATAAAACAAAAGAGAAATCTCGAGTAATTTTAAAAATACCAAATGTTTTCAAATATTATAAAATTTACATTTTTTAAATAGAGATTGAAATTTTCTATTAAAAATATCAATTCTTAATGCCACTAGACAGGCAAAAATATCTCAGAAAGAGAGTGGTGTAAAAAAAGTCTCGTAAATATCACTTTTGATAAATTGTAGATGGTGTAATTTATTATTTACAAAAGCAAACCAAACTTTTCTTGTTGAAATTGATTCGATTGGTTTGTTGATTTAATTTATAGATTTTGACTTGTATATGAATTCATCAACATTTTCATAATTGAAAGAGGTTGATTTCTTTTCCAATTATTTTTTACCTTTCTCTCTATAGTTTCTACATATAAGGAATATATTTTTTTTTTAAAATATTTGTTACTTTTTTTATGGTTCTTAAGTTTGTTCAAGCAATAATCTTATTGAAAAATATAAAAACATTAACACGTGCAATACATGTATTTAAATGACTAATTAATTTAAAACCATGTTATTTTATTCAATAGAAATCATTTTTTATGTAAATGTATTATAGTGTTTCTCAATTATAACTATTCAAGGCAATTAAAGTTGTAATGCCCCTTTATATATGAATTAATTAAGTAAATAGCCGGTTTTTATAAGTCAATTTATTATTTAGCCACTCAATTTATAGTTTTATTTTTTAGCCATTTTATGATTCTCTATTTTTTAATACACCAAGTACACCCTCAGATTGTTTTTATTATTTCATTTATGTAATTTTTAATGATAAATTTCATTTATATTTTTGATTTGATATATTTTCATATCTTTATTTTATATTATTTTCTTAAATATCTTTATTATCCTCTTCTCTCATTGGGTGGATCTTCAGATATTTTTTCATGGCCACCGTACATTACAATGAATGAGGAGTGTTATTGTATTGTAAGTATCAATTTTACATATAATACTGTAGAATACATTACAAAATGTACGAGGCATACGGTACATTACCAAATATATTGATGAACGATAATACAAAATGTACGATTCGTTGATTCACAGTAAAAAATGGTGGAGCTTTATAGTGTTCGAGAAAAAAGAGTATGTTTTCTCAATTAATGTGGGTGATTTTGTATATATCTATAATATTTTGTTTTTTTTTATTTTTAATTTTTTTATTTAATTTTTTTATTAGATGTGATCTCTATGATTTGTTATTGTATTATTTTATTTTTTTGAATAATGGAAGGTCCTTTTAATAATTGTACTATTGATTTCTCTCTCCTAATGATTATTTTTTGATAAATTAATCAAAGGACTAAAAACTGAAAATAAACCTATTTTGTGGATATATATTTAAATCACCTTTTATATATCTTTCAACCCATTAAACAATTCATTTAATTGACTTGCACTACTATTATAAATATAATTTCAAGTAACCAAAATAAATCTTACCAGAGTATATTATATTTTACCATGAAAATGGTCATATAATTGGCTTGAGCATCTCCTGATTCTTGTAACCATGGAATTCCTACTAAGAGTTATTTCAATTTAATATTTGTGGAGACATGCTTTAAGAAAAGTTGATCAAAGGCTTGAAATCTAGTGGTTGATTGGTACATAAACATTGTCTGTATAGAAGATTATTTGATATCATCTTTTTTAGATCTCGATCTGACGTGAATTTACTTTTGGTTTTACCCAACAATTACCATTATGTTTATAGACCATATATATATATATATAGAACAAGTTCTTGATTTTACCCTCAATTTAGTAATAGGGGTGTATGAATCAAAACTCATCGAAAGATGAGAAATAAATAATAGTTATAAAAAAAGTATTTTTTTTAACCAAAACCAAAAATAAAAACAAAAATATAAGAAGCAAAAAATTAAAATTGTTATAAACGAGGTATAGTTTATTTAAAATTTTAAATACAAAGAATTAACTTTATTCATTATTCCATCTAGGCTATAAATTAAAAAATATTTTATTTATTCTTTGAATTAATTACACCAATAATCAATTTAATTCACTTAATTTCAGTTTTAATGGTTGTTTCATATTAATATCAAATTTATCTATAAAACACCATTTATGGTGGCGATTCTGGTGGATTCCGATTTCATTGTTTACCTTATTACCCTTTTATCTCCCCTAATAACCATATCTCATTAATTACATATCATTTAATTAAGGAAAATTGATCGGGGTATGTTTCGTCATTTCACAATGTAACTTAATTTTTCTGGTGGTGGTTTTGGGTAGTTTTGATATATATATAAAAGATTGTGTTTTTTTAAAATAAACTACATTAATTTGTCCAATACTGAAATTAACTCTTATTCTTTTATATATACTGGTCAAAATTTATGTGTTTTTAAACGTTTAGCAGTTATACTTCGGGGATTTTATGAACAAAAATAAACCCATGACATTAAAATAAAACCAAACCTAAGATAAATGGAAGTTCTCTAATTATGTATTAATCGATAATATTTAGAATATGTTCAATTCTATTTTTTTATAAATACTAATAATTGAAAATTGAAAATTAAAGATATGTCATATGTAAATAATTGATTAATGATGGAAAATTATGCGTAATTTTGAGTGTTGTTTTCATATATGCCACACTTTTATGTTTATATAAGATTTACCCATTTTTAAATATTCTATTAATTTAATGATATATCATTAATGTAGTTTTACAACAATAATTTATCAGTAATGTAAATTCTAGTATTAAATTTATATCAGTAATGTAAATTTACAAAAATAATATATCAATTATAATCAAATTTTCATAAAAAAATTGTAGGTTAATTATGTACCGGGTAATTTTGATATTTTTCAATTTTTGTGGCTTTTTTTTAAAATAGAGACTCGATGTTGGCTATCATTTGTATGTGACATTGACATGTCATCAATCCATGAGAAGAGGGAATATGGGCTCCTCTTCATGGGCTTCTACATTCCATCGCCCAAGGTAGACCAGCTTGAATTTTTTTATTTTTTTTTTTTATTTTTTTAAATTTAAAAATGTAACATATCTTTTAAAATATAACGAATTAAAGTTATAAAGTAAAATTTAATATAAACACTTTTTTTTTAAGTGTCTTGAATAAGCTTCCCTAGCATGGTTTGGCCCATTTGAAGTGTTAGGCATTTTATGGGCCTTTATTTTGAATGCCTGACTTAGTTCTTTTGCTACCTCATGAGCCAAATAATATGGATTAGCCACATTTTAGCTACCTATTTATTAATAGGGTAAAATGCAAATAAGACCCCGTGGTCTTTTCAAAATGCATGAACACCTCTTGTACTTTGAAAATGGCAAATCGCACCTCTGTGGTTCCAATTTTTTTCAATCAGACTCCTCCCCTTCAATGTCAATAATTTTCTTTTAGCCATAACTTCTTCGTTTGAACTCCGATTTGGATGATTCAAGATGTTTTGGAATTTTCATTTCCAGCTTTACATAATCGTCGCTTCGAAACTTTGAAATCATCAATAACCAAAAGAGTTAACGATGTCAATCATACCTAGTGTTTCGATGTTAGTAAAATCTTTTATTGATTAATGATTTCAAAGTTTCGAAGTGACATTTATGTAGAGCCTAAAATGAGGATTCCAAAACATTTTGAATCGTCCAAATCGAAGTTCAAACGAAGAAGTTGTGGCTAAAAGAAAATTATTGACATTGAAGGGGAGGGGGCCTGATTGAAAAAAATTGGAACCACAGGGGTGCGATTTGCCATTTTCAAAGTATAGGGAGTGTTCATGCATTTTGAAAAGACCACAGGGGTCTTATTTGCATTTTACCCTTATTAATATAGCCATAGCCACCATAAATTATTTTTAATATTTATAGTCAGATTTATGTATTAAGTGTTTAATTTTTTTATTTCTGTCTGATTTGTACTTATTAAATTTTATTTCTTTTATTTTTTTAAAATCAATTTTCCATCATTTAAGCAAATCAGGATCCCATATAATATTGATAGCAATTATTTTCAATTTATAATAAACATCTAATTCTAAATTCTAAACTAAGACATTCAGACATTTCTTTCCTAGTTTTTGCACAACATACAACTTCGGTTAAGTACCATCTAATTGCTTTTTTGCAATTATGGAAATTGGATTATTATAGTACAACAATTATATTTATTTTTAATACTAGTTATTCTGTGTTTTTTTTATGCTTTCCAAACCCGTTTTTCCTTCATAATTTAATTTTATAAATATTATTATTTATTCTAGATATTCTATTTTACAGTTTTCTCCAATATTTTCATTTTTAATTACTCATTTTAGAGAGATTCATCATACAATCCAAAGTTACTTTTTTCATTCTCATTTCTCATATTTTATTATTAATTTATAAATTTTATACTGATATACTTATTAAACATTAATATAGGATTTTTCTAGATATATTATTGATATATCTTATATTACTTATCAACACTAATAAAATTATAAAATACATGTACAATATTTGGGAGAAATGGAATAAGTGTCTTTTCATCGAATTAGTTCATGATTTTCAGCACCAAATCTAATTTATGTAGGGTCTAAAAATATTGCTAATTCATATTTTGGTTTAACTTTTTCGACCTTTTATTTGTTTTGGGAAACTTTTATATAATCTTACCATTTCTTTTTGTTTAAAGGCTCTACATCGAGGACTTCTTATCTTTTTTTTTTTTTTCAATAAATTTATCGTGAACTCTTCTAAAAAAGTTTAACTATGGTTGCAAGGCTTTTATAAACTGAGTAGCCACTTTTTCTTCCTATGCTGAACTTTGTTTTTCCATTTTTTTCTAATCTTACTATATTATTTAGCCTTTTATCATATTTTCTTAATTTTACTCCACCCTTCTTGCAGCTCAAATGGTTTTGCTTTGTTGTTGAAGCCACACAATTATATTAACTAGTGAGTTATTAATGGGCCTTTTGCTTCGTGAATGTATTTTATAACTTTTATCATCATGCGGGTGACAACCTGAATTATCTGGAAATGTTTACTCATATTAACTATCTATTGATCTATTGGTTTGCGAATAAGATAGATTCTTCTTAAGTATCTATCCACAGTTATGTAGAGAGAAAAAAAGACAATTTTTTATTATCAAATTGGAGAAGAGGAGACTCTAACCTTTGATCTAATGGTGCTCATGTTAACATCGTACTTTTATTATTTTTACATCTAGCAAACAATATTTTTTCAAGTAATTTTTAATGATAAAAACTAAAAAATTAATCTTGTCGTAACTTGTTGTTTCTAATATCAAATTAACTATTTATTTCTAATATTGAATTATGCTATTTTTGAAAACATTAGCTATTTTTTTAGCTATTCCAGGTGTGTCATCTAATTGAATTCCTCTATTATTATTGGGTCGAGTTGCGGTCCTAATGGAAGGCCTTTGAGCTATGAAGCACAAACACTTCAATTTGGGTGACATGCTCGTGTCTAATAAATATTGGACACGTGTCATACACTTGTTAAGTATGCTTAAGATCTGTTACACGTGTCCTACTCTTGTTAAAGCGTTTGAGCTCTTTCAAGTAATGCTTGGGCCTAGGCCCGGTCTGCTGAGCGATGAGGCCCGACAAGCCCAGCCCGACCCATTGACGAGACTTAACTGCAACATTCATGCAAGGCTAAAATAGAGGTTCGTAGTCAAACTACTGGCTCTTTCTCTCGTTTTAGATATTACAATGACTGACCAAGTTATAAGATTATTGCTTTTGATTGTATTCAAGACCCTTTTCAAGTAGTAGTTGGCGGAGGAAATTTGGTTTCTTTTTTATCTATTAAGACACATTTTCTGTCTCTAAGTAAGAGGTATTTTGTTTTTTTCTCTCTTCTTCCTTTATATTTTATTTAGTTAGCTTAGTTTCATGAAAAAACAGTATGAAATTAGAGGTGCTGCCATGGTTAAGAAATTTTATTTCATTTGGTCATTATTTTTATATGTATAAACAAGTTTTAGATTTCATATATTATATTTTTATTTGCTTGTACAATATCACCTGTAAATTTTTGCTTTTTAACCATAGCTTGATATTTAACATTAGTATACATATATATATATAGATATATATAGATATATATATATATATATATATATATATATATATATATATATATATATATATATATATATATATATATATATATATATATATATATATATATATATTTAATGTAATTCAGATTTCAAGAATGAAATTCAATTCTAACACTTAATTAATCATCACTGGTTATGCTCTTGGAGATCTGTTGCTTCACTCCTTACTTTATTCTGCTTGACTTCCTTGATCTACTCGCTTTGTAATACTTTTGGCTCACCTCTAATTGATGACGAGTCCTTCCAAAAGACCATTTCATATTTTACATCATGGAACTCTTAATTTTCTTCATGTTGTATCCAACAATAACACATTGCCTAGAGTTTTCTTCAATTCACTGTCTCCTATTCTTGGTAGACAAGTTTCCAATATAAGTGATTATAATTATCCTTTTGGAACTTTCTTTCTATGTTTTGAAATTGGTTGTGCTTGTTTTAAAAACCCTAAATCAATTTTAGAATTACTCAAGGAAACATGCCAAGATTTCTCATTAAGTTCTTAATCCAGTCTCTCAATTGATTAATTATAAAGAAACAGTTGATCGTCCCAAAGACCAAACAATTTATAAGGCTACGATAAACTTGGTCACAGATAATACTAACTCATTGCAAGTGAGCTTTATTACACAACTAGAAGCAATTGGAGTTGTTAAGTATGCTCAACGCCTGTTACACGTGTCCTTTGCTTGTTAAGTATGCTTAACACTTGTCTTACACTTGTTATAGGGCTTGGGCTTACTCCTTTCAAGTAAGCCTCGGGCCTAGGTCCTGCCCGACAAGCCTGTGATTTTCCATTCCCAATCACTTATAACATTGTTCAAATTTTCTAACATTATTCAAATTTTCTAACATTATTCAAATTTTTTATTTACATGATCTTCAAATTTCAATATTTTGAACTCAAATATAATATCCACTGTCTTCGATGTTTGCTCACAAATGAAATCTGTACGGAAAGTATTGTAGCAAAGGTAAGCTTGGTCCACTACAAAATCGTTATTATACTTTTGAATATCGATAGATATTCCTTTCCAAATGAAACCGACTTCTTTCTATAGTTTTTGGTTTAAGCATCTCATAGTCATTGTAAGTCTTTTATCAGATAAACATCTGTGAGACCAATCACAAAACACTAGACATAATCAATAAAGGACTAGCCTTCCTAACTCATTACTATGTTGCACCTTAGTCAAAAGTGTATGGAAATATCATTCTCTTCATAAACCATTCCGGAATACCTTCCCTAGAAATATTAATAATTATAAGAGTTGGAAGAGCAAAACATGCAATAATTTTTTTTTATAGAATTCAATTAAATAGAATTTTTTAAAAGTGTTTTTAATTCATTAAAAGCAATCAAAAATAAATATCAAACACAAATTTTTAATGCATTTTTCTTTTTAGGCCGGTCTAACTAGAGATGTTTCAATTTAATGAATGATTAAAAAAAACTAGAAGGTCGTGGCTCCCTTTGGTCTTTAATAGTCAAAGAGCCACATTTAGGCCATTTAGAAGATCTTTCTGAACTTCAAAGCACTTTAAACTCTTTGACAATTCTTTAATGAACATGAAGCTTTTGATGTGATGTGAGAAGTGAAAAGCAACTAAGTATGCTGTCTTATAAAAAACACTAATTTTTTGTAAGACACATAAATACACTTTTAAAAGTCAAGCCTTTATTAGGGCTTTTGGCACTTACATATTATGAACTTAGAGGTGTAAATATGGGTCGGGCTTGTCTGAATTAATGTAGGCCCGACCTTAAAATCAGCTGCCACGTCTAATCATGGATTGTATAGTGTCAAGCTTAGCCGATGTAGACAAGCTTCCTCGCTCCTTAAATCTTTTCCCCATAGGCCTGGTGGGAAGGCTCGCGGGCCTATTACATTTTTTTATACTTATTAATGTGTAAAATAAATATTATATATATTAATCAGTAAAATAATAGATACATAAGAAGCTCAGAAGGCCCAGGCCTAGGCCCAGTCTGCTTAGCGATGAGGCCCGACAAGCCTTGCCCGACCCATATTTCAGGGATGTGATAATGTGATAGAATCAGTAACCAGCAGCATAATTCTCTTTGGATGTCATAATGTATTGGGATATGCATTTAGCAACCAAAGAGAAATAGTGGTTAATATTGCAGGGATGTGGCCATTGATTTGCATCTCTATCATTGTCGATAGTTTCCTCGTAATATTTTCAGGTAACTCTACTTTCATTTTTGAGTTAATTTATTTACTCACAGAAAACATTTATTTATTTATTATTTGGAAAAAAACAGGAGTTGCAAGAGGGATCGGGTGGCAGCGTTTAGCTGCATATGTGAATTTGGGATCATACTATTTGGTTGGAATTCCTTTAGGAGTTGTTCTGACTTTTGTTGTCCATCTTAAGATCAAAGGGCTTTGGATCGGAATTATTTCTGGTGCTATTTTTCAATCATCTCTTTTTGGTTTCATTACCTTTCGCACCGATTGGCAGCGTCTATCTCAAGCCAATAATTCAATTCATTAGATAACTTGATCACTAATTTGATATTGAAATATCAGAATATTCATTTATCGTCATGGGCAAATGCTTTTAAGTTGTGATTTTGATATATTGATCACTAATTTTGTATGATAATGCATGATTAAGTTGTTTGAGACTGATATTTAGTCATTAGAAAAATGTTAATCAACTCCAGTTATATTATCGTATCACCCTATCCAAGGGTGGACCCCCTCAATTTTTTAAAAATAAATTGAAATTTTAATATAATTTCTCAATTTTTCAGTACTTATTTTTTAATATTAACTTTATATAATTTTTGCTCCTTCAATTTTTTTTTTTAAAATGAAAATAAAAAAATTCATGAAATTTTGGAAAACATTATCCATTTTAACCTCCTCTAAAAAAAATTATGGGTACAGCCTTGAAAATATCACAAGACTTCTCACCCCCAAAATTTTGGAAGTCTTTTTTGGACATTTTTAAAACAATTTCTTATTGGGACCCAAAAATCAAAAGCTTCAAGCAAAGTTACACATTAATCCATAATTTAAAATTTTCTCATTTGATTCAAAATAATAAAATAAAAAAGTTTGGAAAAGTTGCATTTGGTTGGATTTTAAAATTGCTCATTTGATTGAAAAGGCAATCTTTCTCGAATAAGTTTATGATGGCACAATGTGATATATTGATGATGATGATGGACGGGGAACAAATCCTAATGTCTAATGACAAAAATGTATGAAAGTGCTAAAATTAGGTCTTAAATGGTTCTGATGGCATGATTAAATGTATGGAAATAAACTTTAATATTTCTAAAGAATGACAACAATCGTAAGCATAAAGTGATGACCTGTTAACACATTTGAAAATGCTCTAAACATGTAATGATCATAGTGAGATGAAATAAAATGCAACCCTAAACATGGAAAGGTGTATATATGGAAAAAAGACTTGGATCCAATAAAAGAATGTCCTGGTAATGGTTAAAGCTTTTAAATCATGGCCCAACCGCATTGAATAGAGTGACGGGTCTAGCATAACAATTCAAAATTCAAACGAATAAGTTATGATTAAAACAAAGTTAACGGCGTTGGAGGGAGGAAGTCTCATTAGCACTAGGGGCACAAAGTAAACAACAACTTAAAATTTACAATCCAATAAAAATTGAATCAAAACCGATTAAAACCAATTGAAATTCAATAACTTAAGCTGTTTGTGTGTCAAAACATATTCACATCTCAATTTCGATTTTAACACATAAGCAGTTCATTTTCTATTTGTATTTTTTTTTTAAATTCAATCGGTTTAGTGTTGATTTTAACCAAAACTGGCATAAACCAAGCTAAAAATACCCTTTAATTTGCAATACATGAAATTATATAATTATTGATAATAATAATAACTGTAAAAATAAAATCTTTTTATTTATGTTAATAATTATATAGATGGATGGATGATAAATAATGAAAAAAAATTATTAGATATATTTATAATCTAAATAATAAAAATATATATATTTTTTAATTATATTATGATTTTAAAATCTTGAAATTGGGGACATTGACTATTTTATTTAAAAATATATAAAAATAAAAAAAAAATGTAAAAGGTTTTATTTGACTAATATGCACAAAATCGAAGAGAGCTTTGAGCAAGATTCGATGGCAAGACGGATGCCATAACAAGAAGCGCATAAACCAACAAGCTACAAAGCTGATTGTTGAATAGAATCAACTCACATATATATAATTTAAAATTTTAAGAGGGCCAAATTTATTTTAATTTAAATCTCATATATATTTATAATTAATCTAAAAACGAGAGGGGGCATATGTAGATCCGCCTCTACTCATTGGTACAATATGGAAACTATATGGTTGTGATTTGCCATTTTTAAACCACATGGGGTGTTCATTCATTTGACCGAAACCATGACGGGGTTATTTGTAGTTTACCCCTTTTTTTTAAATTCAAATTATTATTTTATAAATAGTTTTTCAAGTTCGATATTTTTCTTGATTTTTTTTAATACAAATTAATTTATTTTCCATGAAAAAATTAATGAAGTTATTATTTTAAAATAATATATATGTGTATAATTTATATCAATTGAGAGATTTTGCTTTTTTTTTTTTAATAAAGTACAAAAAAATTCTAAAAATAAATCACTAGACATAGTTTGATTTATTTGTTGAGGGAAAAAAACCAAAATTCTAATTCCTTATTTAACTATATCACTTTTTTATTCATGCTAACCTAATCGGGCTCGCCCTTTATACTTTTCATTTATGAATGAAAAATTTGTTGTTTATAATTTGTTGCTTAGAATGTTCAATCATTAGCAAGTGGTCAAGTTGGTTAGCGTTTCATCCTTCATCCTTGGAGTCCCAGCCCCTTGTTCGAACATAATTTTAACATTTTTGTGATTTGTGATCCTTTGTTAGCTATAAAGTTTAAATAAGAAAGTCAAACAAAAGGGTTAAGTATGTATCTAGCCCATTTTTTAGTAAAATAACTTTTTTTGGCCCCAAAAATAAAACTACTCTTTCAGGCCTACGCAACATCCTAGGGATGAGAGAGGTATTGTGAATTTCCAGAAATATCTTTTACACAATTGTTTTGGCGCCTAAAAATTAATTGAGAAAAAAAAAAGAAAAAAAATCACGCAAATAAAAGGATTGTTAATAATGAGCATTAATAGGTCATTAAATCGTACACCTAAAAGCATAGAGTGAGAGAAAAAAACTCATTTAAGAAATCAAGAGATATGATGATGAAGATTACGCCATTAAAGCTCTGCCATTGAAGAAAAGAAAGGAACCTCCAGAAAATACATGATCAAGGTATGAAAGATGATATTTTTAAATTGAAGGTACATAAATATACTTTTCTTGGAATTTGCTGTATAGTTATAACAAAAAAACACTGTTTTCTCAAAATAATGTACTGTTTTAATATTTTCTAAAGAAATTTTGAAAAAGTACGATCTTTAGTGGATTTTTATCAAGAAAAAAAATGGATGAGAACGGATTGTGTACATCGGGAGCAGAGTATGAAAAAACAATATCTCAAGGAAAAGACATACAATAAGATATTGTATTGTATATTAATAATGTTTAAAAGTGTATATTATGTATTGAACATTAATAAACTATTTGATTTGCAGGTAGAAGATGTCGTGGTTAACAATGAATCATTTGTATATATAAAACTGTACAGTGCGTTTATATAAATTGTACACACAAAAGGTACGATGCTCATCGAAGACTCATATGAGATTGGAAAAGTGTGTATATATAAAATTGTATAGTGCGTACATATAAACTGTACAAATAAGTATAATGTAAAGATATTATACGAGTGTTTTATATTATTTATGTATAGTGTGTATTTATATAATGTACAAAATATAAATGAGACAAAAACGAAAAATGAACGGAAGAAGGAAAATAAATTAAAAACAAGATATATATCTAATAAAAAAAAGGTAAGTAAAATTTAAACTAGAAAAATCTCAAAATTTGAAATTAAAATGAGAGATTTAAGAGAATTTGAAATTCAAATACAAATGAATCATATATGGAAGGAAAAAGAGAGAGATTTAAGGAATTTACTCTATCAAAGAATCAAATATGGAAACTAAAATTAAAGATAAAAAAAAAACAATATTTAGGAAAAATAAATGCTAAAACGTCTAAGAGATTTTAAATTAACCTAAAATCAACAAATGTACAATCAACAAATCAAAAAACGAAAAATAAATTATTAAAATGACTTTATATTATTTATGTATAGTACGTATCTATATACAATACAAAACATAACTATACAATACCGAAAAATGTACAAAAGAAGAAGAAAAATTTAAAACGAGATATTTATATCAAATAAAAAATGTAAGTAAAAATTAAACTTGAAAAATTTCCTTGCTAAAAAAAAAAACTTGAAAAATTTTAAAAATTGAAATTAAAATGAGAGATTTAAGGGAATTTTTTAAATACTATCGAATAAACTTACATAGATAAAAATAATAATAAGATAAATAAATAAACAAAGGAAAATAATGTTCGAATCGTGGGGGGATAAAAAAAAATTAAATTTTGATCTTGAAAGGAGAGATTTAAGGAGTTTGGATTATAAAAAAAATCAAATATGGAAACTAAAATTAAAGAAAAATAAAAGGAAAAAAACAAGATTGAGGAGTACAAAATCATACGTATCTTAGATTAAATGAATAGTAATGATAATTTAAAAATGAATTAAATAAAAACATTAAATGACATATGGAGGGCAAACCCGGTATATAAAGTACAATCAAATCTGAAATGGGCTAGAAAGGGTATGTATAGGCCATATAGTGAATGAGAAGTCTAAAAACGGACCATTTACTACATTAATCCAAACATTATATTCCAAATAATAATGTTGGGCACAAGTAGAACACATTTAATTTCACACAGCCGATAAAATTTTATTTAAAATAAATTTAATACAAACATGGCTTAATTGCAACCCAATTTAATTATGAGTTTTAAATTTCCTATATCACATCAAAATATATTCTCTACTTGATTCCCTCAAGTTTTTAATTACTTTTTGCACTATCAAAATTTCCTATATCACTCTTTTCTACCTTTGTCTATTAATTGGGTTGGGCTTTTGTCATTTTTGCAATAAATTTTTTGGGCTTATATTTTTATAAATATTGGAATCCAAAATACCAGATATGGAAGCAGCCCTTAAAATTATTGAATTACTATTTGTTATGAAATCAGAACAATATTATTTAGGGTAATTTTCGTTACTATCCTTTTTATGATTTAAGTTATCAAAAGTACCCTAATTTTTTTAAACATTTCAAAACTACCCTAAAGTTGACAAGTGGCTACAATTGATTGGTGAGATACCATAACTAACTATGTAAAAACTACCAATTAAGGGTAGAAAAGAAACTAATTTTTTTATTAGGGTAGTTTTGAAAACCACACTTCATTAAGGGGTATTTATGATAAAATTTCTATTATTTAGGCAGATTGTTAAATTAAATTATCATTTGTTAAATTTTCACTTTTTTTTTTCTTTGAGGAAATTGCTCAAATAAAAAGTTTAGAAAGAAATAGTAAGTTTTGAAAAAGCATCGAGCCATTGCCTCATACCAAGAAAAATTCATTGACAGATACTAGCAGTAGCACCCGGGAGATAGAGGTTCTTTTCTCTTTCGCCTTTTTTTTACTTCTTCTTTTCAATTTTATTCTAACATACCTCTTTAATTTCTTCAGTATTTCACGATACCCCTAATCCATGTTTTCTGATGCTTCAATTTTGTGGGATTATTTTTTTCAGACGTTAGGTAACCTTCCCGGTTTATATTTCTTATTTCTAATTCTCGTTTTTTAGAGTAGTTGCTATTTCTTGTTTCCAATTTTATAAAAAAAAATTGAAACAACAAATTCTAGTTTCTTGAAATAAGAAACAGAAATTGAGAAGGTTACCAAACGGGCTCTTACTCTGGGTTACACGTTTTAAATTTGGTTGCCTGTAACTCTGGTTCTTTGTTTCTATTTCTTGTTTCCAATTTTATAAAAAAAATTGAAACAACAAATTCTAGTTTCTTAAAATTAGAAACAGCAATTGGGAAGGTTACCAAACGGGCTCTAACTCGGGGTTACGCGTTTTAAATTTTGTTTTCCTGTAACTGCCTTAATTAAGTTGTGTTTTTTCTTCTTCAGTATAATGTTTGAGAGATTGCTAAACAAGAACGGGTTCCAATTTGTATTGTGTATATAAATGGCCCACCAACTCTCCGTTGGCCGTTCAATGTGGAAGAAGAAGAAGAATGTGGACAGAATCAGTCTTTTACCGGATTCTCTTCTTCATGACATATTGTCATCCTTAAACACACAACAGGTTGTCCAGACTTGTGTTTTATCAAAAAGGTGGAAAACCATTTGAACTCATATTCCCACACTCAACTTTAATTACGAGTCCTACCTATTTAAAGGGCAAACAAGTCACAACGAGACGGCGAGCCAAATATCGTTTTATCAATTCGTCACGGAAGTTTTATCAAAATATCGTGGCTCGCATATTATAAAGTTGAGTTACTCTCACCAACATTTTGTCTGTATCGATGAGGAAGAAATACCAAAATATCCAATAGAAGAATCATTGATAAGTTTTGCAGCATCTCACATGGTTCAAGAACTTAGGCATGTCAATCGCTGAATGTGCTGGAATTCTCATGTTCTATAGGTTGTGGTTATCAGTAAATGGTGGTTTTGATAAAGGGGGAGTTTTGATGTTACCATTGTTGAGAACTTTAAAGCTTGGAGAGTTCTGTTGGGACTACTTATAGGAGAATGTGTTCTCTCTCAGGCTGTCCAATTTTGGAATCCTTGATTTTGGTTGATTTTGAATGTTTTGGTCGTACTACTATTTGTGCTCCAAAACTTGAGAATTTCGAAGTACATTCTTTACCTTATGGTGATGATAATCGGATGGAAATTGTATTGCGTACACCCAATCTTAGATGTGTCAAGTTTTATAATATTCTTCCAATTGTGAAGTCTGCTTTAGACTTTCCATGCATAGACAAAGTAACTATAGCTGTAAGTTCGTACTATTTAAACTATCATCACTATTATGAAGATTGTAATTTAAGCATACGTGGTCGAGAGGCCGTAGAATTACTCAGACTGTTTCATAATGCAAGATCTATCTCAATGCCTTTGACGGTAACAGAGGTATTCATATTTAATGTTTCTTCTGGATTTTAGATTTTTTTTTATTCAGGCATTTTCTAATTATGACAACTAACATTGTTGTTCTTTTCTTACTAGGGTATCTTGTGTGTTCCTACTGCAAATCTTTCGTTTCATAACTTGCGACATTTGAAGTTGGAAGCGTTTAAGACCATCAAAACGATAGATTTTCCAATGAATAAACTTCAATGTTTACTAAAGTGCCCTACTCTGGAAACTATGGTGCTTGATTTAATTGATGAGGTAACTTTATCTTATCTTTTGTTTTATCACAGAGATTGAAATTGCATTCATTTGTGTTTGAGTTTTTTTTTTTAAAGCAATTTCAAAATGTTCTAAACATATTTATAAATGTTTTTCCTTGATTTACATAATGTATAATACCTTTCGTGGACCCGTAACTTATGAAGTTGCTGAATGGAGTTGCACCAAGGAAGAACTAACTTTTTTTATTTGTGATTTTGTGTATTTATTGGGCTTTTGTTTTACTTCTAACATGAAGATGCTAGCCTATGAAGCACGGAAATTTAAATTATGGTGACGTATATGTATGTGTATCTCAAAGAAAATAATCATAATTACTTAAGCTTCTAATAAGAGAGCTCCATTGAGCGGCTTTGAACCGGGTTGTGTCAGAATTGCTATTCTTAATATACTTTAAGGGTAAAATTGATTAAATGGGAAGTCTTAGGAGCAAGTTGATCAACTAAGATAGTATAGGGAATAAATTTGTAATTTTCCATACTTTCATAAGAAAATATATATACTAGTTCAATATTACATTGTATTCAATGAAAAATAATACTTTGATTATTTTAAATAATTGTTTGATAAAAATTGGGGTTTTTCAAAAATGGCATTTTAAAAAGATATTTTAAAAAATAGTTAAAGTTTTGAAATTTTGATATTAGACTCATGAAAATCATCATAGAAATGAGGAATACATCTCAAATATCAGCGGGGAGAGAGGTGGGGTAAATTAAGTGGGTTAATTTTAATATGGGGTTAATTTTAATAGTTTATAAAATTTAGGGGTCAATTGCTCAAATTGAAAGTTTGAGGGTATAACTGTTACAACTTAGATAATTTGAGAGTGGTTTATGTAACTTTTCTAATACACTATTAGCATCGTTTTTCTTGATTTATTACAGGATTGGGATGACTAATACAAAATATTCTATGGGGCAATCCTAGTTTTGAAGTTTGTTGAATGGGTGATTCCAAGGAAGATAGAAAGACCTTTTACAACTTTGTTTTACTTCTAGAGATGTTTTCAGCTAGTAAACTAAGCTGTGTGTTTTTTTTTTTTTTTTGTCAAAAGTAATTTTTTTTTTTTTGCAAAAGTTGTCAAAGGTAAATTAGCTAAAACTCAAACTAACTTTTGAAAAATGAGGAACTAATCTAAGTTCAAATTAAATATAATCTAATTAAGTTTATAACTCAATCCAATTTGAATGGATTCAGAGGCCATCGACCTTTTGAACACTCTTAATTCTTTTAATAAATTCTAAAGAACAAATTGTAAAATATATACTTTTTTTTGCTGTATTCTTTAATTAAAATATGAAAGTTTAAGTAATAATTTTTCATCACCGATTAATGAATTAAAAGCATATGAATTTATGGTTGGATTACAATTTAATCTCTATGGTTTATATATATGTTAATTTATTTACTATGATTTTAAAAGTTTTAATTTAGTCTCGTAGTTGAAAGTTTGTGTTACATAGTCCATATAATTTTAGAAGTTTCAACTTAATTTAGACTACTTTTATCCTTCAGTTTCATGCTTTTGGGCTTCGGTTTACAGTTCTTTTTTTGTTTGTTTGTTTGTTATATTATATATATAAACGAATTTATGGTTATATATCTCTATTGTTTATGTTATATGTTAGTTTAATTGCCATGATTTTACAAGCTTTAATTTAGTCTCTATATTTTGAGGTTTCTGTTAACATAGTTCATATGATTTTAAAAGTTTTAAAATCATATGAACTATGTTAACAGACGGGCATTGGTCGGTTGCATCTCTGGTTGTGCCCACCACTTGGGAAGATCATTTTTATTAATATTCAAAATCAATATTTTTCTTTGTTCTATGGATTCCATATCAATCAAGTAGATAGGCAACTCTCTAAGAATACCATGTTGTGTGAAAAAAATTTCGTTGTATCCTTCATCACAAGCATTATTTCTGGCGAAATCAATCGATCAATTATCAATGTATTTTGCAGTTTTGTTCGGATAAATATCGGAAAAGCAAAAATCTCATCAAAGGAAATCATAGGACATAGAAAGTAAATTGGAAGAGAATATAGGAGGGAGTGGCAGTCATTGTATGGGAATGCAAATATTAGAGAGTAAATTGGGAAAGACCAAAGCTCTTAGATTTGTCCTGGAGCTTCTTCTTATATTGATGAATGAATGAAATGAGTTGAGCATTATTTCCTTTCTAAATCAATAAGGAAATATCATTTCTAACAACCCAAATAAAATCATGGCTAGACAATGAATTTTCGAAACAGGAATCTTGAAGTGACCAAGATTTTGCAGCGAGACATTTTGGAAAACTTGTCAAGAAGGTAATCTGATTCTAACCCATCCCACACATTGTCTAATACAATCAAAAAAAGATTTGGACTTGTTTGCTTCAGCCACAATTCTTCAAAATAGGAGATGAGCTTCAAATCTGGTTTTCTTGAAACTGTCACAAAGAAGATCCTCTCCTGGAATATATCTATAAACAAAAAAACAAGAAATCGGAAAGCTCATATGAGAGATGCATATGGTTTTAAATTATAAATTTTATTAGGACGAATACGAATATGATCCAAAAACGAATGTTCCTATTATAAATTTTACCTTTGACTCGGTTGTCGTGACAAAACTTCAAGGCGAGAGTGGTTTTTCCAGTGCCTCCTGGAGCTGTCACCACCACCATTTGGTTCTCACTTCTTAGAAGCTCCTGCTTCAATAACTCAACTGCATTGTCCAATCCAACAGTTTCTTCTCCTAATTCAGGAACCCCACACGGCGATACCGATACCGATACCGATACCGATACCGATACCGATACCGATACGGATGAATCTAAATCCACTGTCTTGCTTGACTGACCATGATCAAGTTTGGAAACTAATTGGTTCATCATCTTCAAGTTATTCATATGGTCTCTTGCCATCTGAAGCTTGAAAACATCCATGAATCTTCGATTTCGAAGCTTTTTCATGAGAGAATTCAGATTCCCCAAATTGACATTGTCACACTGAAGAAGCAGGATGGTTCCTTCCTCCATGAAATCCCTCAACTTGTCTGTTTCTCCTTTAGGGTAATGGATGGAATCATTAAGCTCATCTATCTGATCAAGCAATGGAGGAAAAGCAAGAAGCTTGAATCTGATATCATTAAGAATGGGATTGAAATCTGGAAACAAAAACAGTTTGGCTGAAGACAAGATGGCTGATTCAAGCTTTCTAGCTATGGCACCCAAAGGTAGAATGCTATGATCGGCCATGCATGCCACGACGTTTTCTTTTCAGACAGGGCCGGCTCTGACGTGGTGCCAGCGGTGCAACGGCGGGCCCAAAATTATGATGATATAGTATATATTATATATAAAAAAATGGGAATATATGAAAATTAAAAGTAGTTTATGGTATATTGGTGAAAGCTCTAGCATAATTTTCATCACAAGCGCGCATGCCGGGATCAAATCCTGATCTATCCACTTTTTAAATTTATATTATTTTGTATTGGTAATATACGAGGGGTTTTGTTTTTCTTTATTTAAAATTTAATAGTATATGACTTAAATTCATAATATAGACTATAAATCATGATTTTTTAATTAATATGAGTTGAATGACGTTTTGATAAAAATTGGTTATTTTAACTTGATTTAATTTTTAACCTATTAAATATTATTGAGCAATAATTAAAATAATTCTTATACATTAAAAAAATCTTTTAGTTATTGTAAATGAAAATTTTACGCCCAATAGTATTTTTAACTTTAATTTAATATATAGCAAACGTTTGAGTTATTTTAAAAGTATTTTTTCCCATTATATTGTGATTTACACACCCGAAGTTGGTTTTTTTATAATCAATATTGAGATGTTTTGAATTAGGGTTCATATTTTGTTCTTTTTTTTTTTTTTGATAGGCAAAGCCCAAACGGGCACACAGCAAAAGCAAAAACAAATTAAACAATCAAATCCCTAGAAACCAAACTTTGCAGCCAAGAGGGAAAGGCCGAAAACCATCTTGAAGAAGTAGAAACCTCCATTGCCAAATGTGCAAGACTGTCATCTACTCTATTTGCCGGTCTTGGAGTGAAAACGAAGCTGCAACTACGAAACATGGCTGCCAAACGAACGATTTCTTCCACGAGAACTCCCGTTTCAGAAAGATCTAAGGAAGAAGAAGCAATGAGGCTTAGAGCCATCTTGGAGTCTGATTCGATAAAAATGAGATCTTGGGAAGTTTCAACAGCTAGGAGAAGACCCCATTTTATAGCAATCAACTCTGCTACAACAACAGAGAAGGAGACTGAGCTATAAATTGAAGAAGCAGCAATCAAAATACCAGAAGTATTTCTCAAAACCACACCACTGCCACTACCAGTTTTATTCTTCCCTCCCACAGCTCCATCAGTATTAATCTTGCAGAAATTCAAAGGAGGAGGATTCCAAGAAGAAAAAACATTAGAAGCAGCCAAGTCTATGTCAATATCAGTTAGAGAAATACTGTTTGCACGTTTATAATCTTGCCAGTATTTAAGAATCCATTCTCCCTTATAGTGACCTTCGAGCACCGGAGTCTTGTGAATAGTTGAATTCCTGTCCTGCCAAATACTCCAGGCTGTAATACAGAAAAGCTCCAGCTGATCAGAGTTTCCAGAAGTGCATATATCAAGCAGCCTATCTTGGAAACCATGGTTATAGTCATCCATTGCACAGTCTGTCATCTGCAAGAAACTCCAAACCAAACGAGCTTTTGGACAGCTAACTAGAGCATGATCAATAGTTTCAGGGCAAGATCCACAATGGGGGCAACTAGACCGAACATCAATCCCTCTTTTGTTCAAATTTGCATTTGTGGGCAGGAAATTATAGAAAGCTTGCCAAATTGAAATCTTGATCTTGCTTGGGATTGTAAGACCCCAAAATTTCCTCCACCAAGACGAAACCTGATCCACATTTGAAGAGGTTACAGGGTATTTCCCAGCTAAAAATATCGTGTAGCCACTGCGAACAGAGTAAATGCCCTTCTTGTCATAGTGCCAGATGATAGTATCCTCTTGGAACTGAGGATCAATTGGAATTTTTCGAATAGCCTCAACATCGTCGTCCACAAAAAGAGTTGAGAGAAGATCTTCATTCCAAGAGCCACCTTCTGTGATGAGGTTGGAAACCAAAGATGAATTATCAGTAGCTGTGGGTGAGAAAAGTCTGAAAGAAGTTTCTCTTGGAATCCATTGATCTTTAATCCGGATTGAGAGACCATTACCCACTCGCCAACGCAGGCCTTTCACCAGAAGATCTCGACCCCAAATAATGCTTCTCCAAGAATAGGACGGATTGTTTCCAATTTCAGCCTCCAAGAAAGACGAATCTTTAAAATATTTACTTTTTAGAAGAATGGCAACAAAGGAGTGAGGGTTCTGAATTAGCCTCCACGCTTGTTTGGCAAGTAAAGCCTGATTAAAACCTTCGATGTCTCTGAATCCCAGTCCTCCCTAATCTTTTGGTTTGCACAACATTTCCCATTTAGCCCAATGAATTTTGTTTTTTGAAGAAGTGGAACCCCACCAGAATCTTGCAAACAATCTGGTAATGTCTTTGCAAAAATGCTTTGGGAATTTGAAACAACTCATTGCATAAGTAGGAATGGCCTGAGCTATTGATTTTATCAGAATTTCTTAACCACCCTTTGAGAACAATTCACCCTTCCGGCCTTTGATAACTTTCCCAATTCTATCCTTGATATAACCAAGTTCTTTACCTTTTTTCTTGGATAGAGAAGACGGCAGACCCAAATAATTACCAATGTTTGAGGAGGCCACAACATGAAGGTTATTCTGAATTGAAGAGGCTACCTCCATTTTCACGCAAGGACTGAAAACCAAAGCAGATTTCTGGTAATTCACCGATTGGCCAGAGGCTCCTTCATAAATCTTGAGAAGTCTAGCAATTGAAGCACTTTCACTTGCAGTTGCCTTGAAAAAAAAAGACTATCATCAGCGAAAAAGAGATGATCAACCAGAGGACTTCCCCTAGCAATACGAATTCCTGAAAATAAACCTCTTCTCGAATAGTTTTTAATCAGGCAAGATAGACCTTCCGTGCATAAGAGGAAAAGATATGGGGAAATTGGATCTCCTTGACGAAGACCTCTATGAGGGTTAATAACTCCCTTGGCTTCCCTGTTTATTAAAACTGAAAATTGGACAGTTGAAATGCAACTCATGATAAGGGAGATCCAAGAAGAACTTAACCCCAATTTTGACATAACCATTTCCAAAAATAACCAATCCACTCTATCATATGCTTTACTGATATCCAGCTTCAAAGCAGCTTTCCCAACCTTGCCTGTCCTATTCTGTTTTATGTTATGCAGACATTCATAACCAACAAGGATGTTGTCAGAAATCAATCTCCCTGGAACGAAGGCACTTTGGTTTGCAGAAATAATATTAGGAAGTATTTTCTTCAATCTATTGGCTAAGACTTTGGTGATAAGCTTGTAAGAAACATTACAAAGACTTATGGGTCGAAAATCACAGGGGAAGAGGGAGATTTTATTTTTGGTATCAAGGCTATATTGGTGCGGTTGAGGGGAGCAATACTTGTTTTTCCATTGAGGATATCCAAGCAACAGTCAGAAACACGGGAGCCTATAAGATGCCAATACTTTTGATAAAATAAAGCCGGAAAACCGTCAGGCCCAGGAGCCTTTGTAGGATGCATCTGTTTGAGAGCTTGTTCAATTTCTGTGCGACAGTAAGGAGCCGTCAAAATGTTGTTCATTTGAGGGGTTACTTTTGGTTCAATGACCTCAAGAATAGCATCAAGATCACTTGGATTTGGCAAAGAAGGAGCAAACAAATGACGGTAGTAATTAATAAAAATTTTATCAATTTCATCCTTTTTATCAGTGAAAGTCCCCATATGGTTCTTGATTCGCACAATTGTATTTTTCCTCCTTCTAGCCGAAGCTTTTCTGTGGAACCACACTGTATTTCTGTCACCCCAACGAAGCCAACTTTCTCGAGATCTCTGCTTCCAATACACCTCTTCTTTTGCTCTTAGAGCATTTAGATCACTCTCAAGAGTTACAATGTGCTCAATATAAAGAGGATTATTAAAAAATTTATAAGCATCCTGCAAGGCTTTGTTTTTCTTCCTCAAATCCGAATGAAGCTCCGAGTTTTTCTCACCACCCCAAAGAGAAAGGAATCTACTACACGCAAGCAAAGATTTTTTCAGCAGATTTGGTTCAGAAGAGTTCACAGAATTCCAAGCTTTTTCAATTATATCTTTACAAGCAGCCTCTGAAGACCAAAACTCTTCAAACTTGAAGGAATTATCCTTTGGTTTTTTCCTACTCTCAGGAGGAAGATCATCAAGAGAAACTAGTATTGGTCTATGGTCAGAGGTTTCCCAGTCTAGATTTGAAACTTCTCTAGCCAAAAATAGATCGAGAAGAGCAGGATTTCCAACAAATCTATCCAACCTCTCAAGAATGAAATTGCCAGTAAATCTTCTATTACACCATGTGAATATATCAGAACCATATACACCGAGATCAAAAAGGTTGCACGATCTAAGGGTATCTTTGAACATATCTAACAAGCTACTTTCTTTTGTAAGGCCACCGTGTTTCTCTTCATTCCACATAATTTCATTAAAATCACCCCCAACAATCCAAGGGGAAGAATCATTATTTGAAATCCTTTTTAGGAGTTCCCAAGTAACATGCCTGTTTGGAGCTGTAGGGGCCCCATAGAAACCGGTGAACCTGAACTGCTTCTCATCCATCTGAATACTAGAGTCGATGTGGTTTGGCGAAAAAGATCGTACAGATAACGAGACATCTTCTTGCCAAAGCAGAGCCAGACCCCCACTTAAACCAACAGGAGGTACTGTAAAACAGCTAGCAAAATTTATTCTAACTTTTAGAATGTCAAGAAAATTATTTCTACTTTTTGTTTCTGTAAGGAAAATAATTTGAGGGTTGTGGCGGCGTACCAAACCACAGAGATCTCGGAATGTCCCAGAATTCCCCAATCCTTGGACATTCCAGCAAAGTATTTTCATGGCTCCCGGCGAGGCTACCTAGCAACCTCCGCCGATATCTCAAATGGAGTGTACACATTTGTAGTTTTTTGCTTCTTTAGATTTTCCGTTTCTGCTGAGTTAAGAAACTTTCTCTTGGCAGCATCAATGTCAGCATCAGTCGCTGTTGGAGTATTACGCGATGCCAATCTGGCACGTTTTTTCCAAGTCCCCTTAGAATGTTGCACAATTTCAGCTAAAGGAGCACAATCAGGAAAGGATTCTTTCTCTTTTCCTTTAACAGATTTTGAAACCCCGGAAATCAGTTGAACAATTTGGGGGGGCTGAGGATTCTGCTCATGTAATGTAACGCCCACATTAATATCATTGATTGGCTTAATGTTCTCCTTATTAAAAGGGAAAGCCTGATTTTGCTCTGTCCCATTAATAGGGAGATCAGCCTGCATTGCTGGAGTAATTGATTGCAACAAATTCGGCTTTACTGTCGTAGCCTCATGAACCTTCCTTTTTTGGATTTCAACAGCAGCATCAATGGAAGCCTCTTCGCCGGAATTTTGATCAGTAGGTTGTGCTAAATTACCAGTCTGATGACTCTTCTGATCACGATCTCTTCTTGTGCTTTGGATAGGACTGTTAAATCTGAGCCAGGGACCAAATTGTTCAGTACTAGAAAAATGACCAAATTTTCTGATTTCTGATGGAGGTAAATTTGGACAATCTCGGATTGAATGAGTGATGTGACCACAAGAGTAGCAGAAATCAGGAAGACGTTCATATTTCATAGGAATCCAACAACCACCCATAGGTCCTTCAATGTTGATCTTTATGCCTCTTCTTAAAGCTTTGGAACAATCAATACGAATTCGTACTCGCATACTCTCGCCCCAGCAATCTCCTTCTCCGTCACAATCCACATCTTCAAAAACACCCACTGAATTCCCCAACTTCATTGCCATTGCCTTGTTTTTACAGACCATTGGTAAGTCATAAAAATGTACCCAAAATGATACAGATTTAAATTCAAGATCAGAAGGTTTGATAAGAGCACTTGGTTCTTCAAACAGAATTATAGCCTTATCAAAACTCCATGGTCCCCTTCGTAAGGCTCTCTCTTTTTCTACCAAAGTCTTAAAACGAAATAGAAATATATTCCGACCTGCCTTTTCAATCAGAAGATTTCCAACCATATTCCAAACTTGTTCAAAAGTTTTTCGTATGACTTCACAACTCACTACTCTAGTGAGTAGGAGTTTTCCATAAAGACAACATTCTAATCGTTGACATGAGACTTCCACTGTTCCCATGTCCACATGAAGAGATACTTCATCTTCTTCCTCAGAAAGCTTTAGTTTACCCCACTTCTCAAGAAAACTACCAGTATCCATGAAGTCAGAAGTAAAAAAGATCACAAACGATCTATAAAAGTCTGCACAAAGACAGAGAGAAAACTCTCATGGAAGAACCAGAGAGACTCTCATATTTTGTTCTTCGAGTTTGTAAGTTTGAACTGTTTTTATAAATTCAATTAAATGATTTGTTATTTAATTAGTGAATGTTAGAAAAATATTATTTTTATTACATTCTAAAATATTTAGTTATTGTTTGAAATATACTATTTGTAAAGACCCGAATTTTTAAAATAGAATTAAATAGAAAACGCAAGCGGAAGACTTGAAATAATAATTAAGAACCTGTAATCGAAGAATATCATCATTCATTTCAAAACAAAATCCGAAATCCTTAATATTTAAAGATGGGAAGCGCTTCCCTTTTTAGGTTTAAACATAAAGTAAGATAACTCATAAATCCATAAAATCCATAAAGAAAAGAAATCATAAATAGGGATGCTCGAAGAGCTCATAAGATCTATTAGAAATGAAATGAAAATAAAGAAACAAGTCCATGGACTACACTGACTCAAGTCCATCCATCATCATCGATCTGCTAATCACGCTGCACCAGCTTCATGGCCACGACCTCATCCGCGCTTCGTACCTGAAAAATGTAATATAATGAGCGGGGGGCCCAGTGAAGATAAATTGAATAGAAAGTAACTTTAGAACATCAAATCCCATCCGGATTTGTGTCCAACGAATCCTACTGTCTCTTAACTACCCAATCATACTTCCGAGAGTAGGGTTATGTAATTCATCCCGAGGATAAAAGGGTAAGAAACACGATTAAGGATCAAATAAGTAATCAACCTCCCAACTCTAGATAATCGGGGCATGTGATCATAAGTTATTATTTTTAGGATAAGACCTAACATGGGTTGAGCTTCCAAGGCCTTAACTAATAATGTGAACAAGATCATAGAGCAGGGTACATAAAACCAGGGCATAGAACATAGAACGTAGGATATAGAGCAAGAACATAGAACCTGTGGATAATGTCAGATGGTGCAGCTCACGTAGTCTATGCACGATCCCATTATCTCACTCCAATATCAAGTAAAGCTCTCAAGCCTTTGCTTTTTTTTTATCAAGAACCGATGCTCGCTTACGTAGTCGATGCATCATAGAACAGATCAAATGCTAGCTCACGTAGTCTAGACATTATAGAACAGAGAGCATGTAACAAGGAACATGGAATATAAAACAAGAACATAGAACTTGTGAATAATGTCAGATGGTGCAGCTCATGTAGTCTATGCACGATCTCATTATCTCACCTCCAATATCAAGTAAAGCTCTCAAAGCCTTTACTTTCTTATTGAGAACCGATGCTCGCTCACGTAGTCGATGCATCATAGAATAGAACCTCCTGGGTGAATAACGTTAGATGGTGCAGCTCACGTAGTCAATGCACGATCCCGTTATCTCACCAATGACATGCAAAGCTCACGTAGTCGATGCAGTCTATAATGTATATGTATCATAGCAATTATGAATAATACCAGATAATTTTAGCTCACACAACTAAATATTATCTCATTATTCAACTCCTCCGTTAATGCAGCTCACGTAGTCAATGCATACCTCATGATACATATACCGAACCATGAATTATACCAGAAAATGCAAGCACACTCAGTCTATGCATTATTTCATTATTCATCACCAAGCAAACAAGTGTGATAGTAATGAATCAGAAATGCAGGAATCAGGATATTAACAGAGAATCAAGTTCGAGACCACTAATTAGTAACAGTAATCGGGAAAGAGAACGATTATCATTGGTTAAGAGCATGGCACGTATAGGCTCGTAAGCACATGCATATAATTAATTCACGATAATCCTGCAAATCGAATAATTGTAATATAGACCCAATGCTGGAATACCCAGTCTCAGTAATAGCTCAGTGTAATCAGAAAACATCGATATCGTAACTAATTTCTAAGAACATAATATATCCAATGCTGGGAAGCTAAGTCTCAGTAAGAGTTAAATTGATCAGGGATAACTCGATAACTAAATTGAAAATCCAAGAGTACAAGGTAAGCATTAAATCCCTCAACTTGTCTGTTTCTCCTTTAGGGTAATGGATGGAATCATTAAGCTCATCTATCTGATCAAGCAATGGAGGAAAAGCAAGAAGCTTGAATATGATATCATTAAGAATGGGATTGAAATCGAAACAAAAACAAGATGGTCAAGACAAGATGGCTGATTCAAGCTTTCTAGCTATGGCACCCAAAGGTAGAATGCTATGATCGGCCATGCATGCCACGACGTTTTCTTTTCAGAAGCAAAGAGAGCAGTAGAGTAAGGATGATGAAGCTGGAACATGCAAATATGGTGGTTTAAATAAGAGAGGCCGGGCATGCAATTCGGTTCATTGTTTTGGCAAACCGAGGTTATCGGTTCCATCAAGGGTTTTGGTCAACACCGGACCAATCCGACTCAAGCCCAACCCTTTACAAGCATGTGGACTATTTATGGGCGGGTAATAAATAAGTAGATGTATTTACGTATTTAAAAATAATAAGGTGAGAAAATCTGCATAAAATTAGATATTTTTGTTTAAATATTCAAATATATTGATTATTTTTTAAACGAGGGGTTGATAAATGGCTACTGATAAGAATTTCTCGACTCTTTTTACTTGAGGTAAGTGTGGTCGGTAGTTAATAACAATAATAATTTTAAATCGTCTCATACGTATCTTAACCACGCCCTTTCTTTTCAAGGCTCAAAATATATATCTCAATCGTGTTTATTCTTTAAGATTTTAAAGACGAATCACTACAAATTTATTTTAGATCAATAAACAAAAACAAAATGCAATCAGTACTATCAATTGTAAAATAATATAAAAATAAAATTATTGACCTAGACCCGTTTGAGATAATTTTTAAAAAGAAAATTTTGAACGGGCACTTAGAAGCAAGTGAGACATCTATGAAATAATAATTTGCAAATAATAATAATTTATGATGATCGAACGGTCCCAAAAGCTCGATAGTGGAAATGAGAAGTTTGTTTAATGTTACTTTCAATTATGGTAAAAAGGAAAGCCTCTCACCTAATTACTTTTTCTATTTTGGGTAATTAATATTTGAAAAATAGAAAGAAAAAAAAATTATTGGAATTGCTTTGGCTCTACATTTATGATTTCCTCAAAATGGGAACCACGTAGGGATTGCAACGGGGCGGGACGGGGTCGGGGATACACTTCTCATCCCCTAACCCGCGGGGATTTTTAATACCATACCCTACCCTATCCCCTAATCAAAAAATCGGGGTCGGGTTCGGGGATTCCCCATTAGGGGATCGGGTTCCCCGCGGGGAAAATTCCCCGTTTTACATTTTAATTCTTATTTAAAAATGAAATATAAAAATGAAATATACATTTAAAATATACATTTTTAAGTAAAAAAGAAAACATAATACTAACCATTTTATATTGTATTAGTTAATATAATCATATTTCACATATATTTTTCAATAAATAAAGATAAAAGTAAACAAAATATATAAGATATTCTTTAAAAATCGGGTTCGGGTTCGGGGTCGGGGACGGGGACGGGGGATGTATTCCCATACCCTTACCTTATAATAAATCGGGGGGGGGGGGAATTTCTCACCCTAACCCTAACCCTAACCCTATAAAACGGGGATTCCCCGTCCCTATAGAGTAGGGGCCCCTAACCTGCGGGGAATTTTGCCATCCCTAGAACCACGCCTAATAAAAGACTCACCACTCTTATTTTTGCATGGCATTGTATTTTTAGAGTTTCCACAATTAGTATATAGTGGGAGTGGTTGAAGAGAAATAAAATTAATTGCCTGTATTTCGGGTTTTTTAAATGATAAAACAAAAGAGAAATCTCGAGTAATTTTAAAAATACCAAATGTTTTCAAATATTATAAAATTTACATTTTTTAAATAGAGATTGAAATTTTCTATTAAAAATATCAATTCTTAATGCCACTAGACAGGCAAAAATATCTCAGAAAGAGAGTGGTGTAAAAAAAGTCTCGTAAATATCACTTTTGATAAATTGTAGATGGTGTAATTTATTATTTACAAAAGCAAACCAAACTTTTCTTGTTGAAATTGATTCGATTGGTTTGTTGATTTAATTTATAGATTTTGACTTGTATATGAATTCATCAACATTTTCATAATTGAAAGAGGTTGATTTCTTTTCCAATTAGTTTTTACCTTTCCCTCTATAGTTTCTACGTATAAGGAATATTTTTTTTTTCAAAAATATTTGTTACTTTTTTTATGGTTCTTAAGTTTGTTCAAGCAATAATCTTATTGAAAAATATAAAAACATTAACACGTGCAATACATGTATTTAAATGACTAATTAATTTAAAACCATGTTATTTTATTCAATAGAAATCATTTTTTATGTAAATGTATTATAGTGTTTCTCAATTATAACTATCCAAGGCAATTAAAGTTGTAATGCCCCTTTATATATGAATTAATTAAGTAAATAGCCGATTTTTATAAGTCAATTTATTATTTAGCCACTCAATTTATAATTTTATTTTTTAGCCATTTTATGATTCTCTATTTTTTAATACACCAAGTACACCCTCTGATTGTTTTTATTATTTCATTTATGTAATTTTTAATGATAAATTTCATTTATATTTTTGATTTGATATATTTACATATCTTTATTTTATATTATTTTCTTAAATATCTTTATTATCCTCTTCTCTCATTGGGTGGATCTTCAGATATTTTTTCATGGCCACCGTACATTACAATGAATGAGGAGTGTTATTGTATTGTAAGTATCAATTTTACATATAATACTGTAGAATACATTACAAAATGTACGAGGCATACGGTACATTACCAAATATATTGATGAACGATAATACAAAATGTACGATTCGTTGATTCACAGTAAAAAATGGTGGAGCTTTATAGTGTTCGAGAAAAAAGAGTATGTTTTCTCAATTAATGTGGGTGATTTTGTATATATCTATAATATTTTGTTTTTTTTTTATTTTTAATTTTTGTATTTAATTTTTTTATTAGATGTGATCTCTATGATTTGTTATTGTATTATTTTATTTTTTTGAATAATGGAAGGTCCTTTTAATAATTGTACTATTGATTTCTCTCTCCTAATGATTATTTTTTGATAAATTAATCAAAGGACTAAAAACTGAAAATAAACCTATTTTGTGGATATATATTTAAATCACCTTTTATATATCTTTCAACCCATTAAACAATTCATTTAATTGACTTGCACTACTATTATAAATATAATTTCAAGTAACCAAAATAAATCTAACCAGAGTATATTATATTTTACCATGAAAATGGTCATATAATTGGCTTGAGCATCTCCTGATTCTTGTAACCATGATATTCCTACTAAGAGTTATTTCAATTTAATATTTGTGGAGACATGCTTTAAGAAAAGTTGATCAAAGGCTTGAAATCTAGTGGTTGATTGGTACATAAACATTGTCTGTATAGAAGATTATTTGATATCATCTTTTTTAGATCTCGATCTGACGTGAATTTACTTTTGGTTTTACCCAACAATTACCATTATGCTTATAGACCATATATATATATATAGAACAAATTCTTGATTTTACCCTCAATTTAGTAATAGGGGTGTATGAATCAAAACTCATCGAAAGATGAGAAATAAATAATAGTTATAAAAAAAGTATTTTTTTAACCAAAACCAAAAATAAAAACAAAAATATAAGGAGCAAAAAATTAAAATTGTTATAAACGAGGTATAGTTTATTTAAAATTTTAAATACAAAGAATTAACTTTATTCATTATTCCATCTAGGCTATAAATTAAAAAATATTTTATTTATTCTTTTATATATACTGGTCAAAATTTATGTGTTTTTAAACGTTTAGCAGTTATACTTCGGGGATTTTATGAACAAAAATAAGCCCATGACATTAAAATAAAACCAAACCTAAGATAAATGGAAGTTCTCTAATTATGTATTAATCGATAATATTTAGAATATGTTCAATTCTATTTTTTTATAAATACTAATAATTGAAAATTGAAAATTAAAGATATGTCATATGTAAATAATTGATTAATGATGGAAAATTATGCGTGGTAGCTAAATTTTGAGTGTTGTTTTCATATATGCCACACTTTTATGTTTATATAAGATTTACCCATTTTTAAATATTATATTAATTTAATGATATATCATTAATGTAGTTTTACAACAATAATTTATCAGTAATGTAAATTCTAGTATTAAATTTATATCAGTAATGTAAATTTACAAAAATAATATATCAATTATAATCAAATTTTCATAAAAAAATTGTAGGTTAATTATGTACTGGGTAATTTTGATATTTTTCAATTTTTGTGGCTTTTTTTTAAAACAGAGACTCGATGTTGGCTATCATTTGTATGTGACATTGACATGTCATCAATCCAGGAGAAGAGGGAATATGGGCTCCTCTTCATGGGCTTCTACATTCCATCGCCCAAGTTAGACCAGCTTGAATTTTTATTTTTATTTTTTTATTTTTTTAAATTTAAAAATGTAACATATCTTTTAAAATATAACGAATTAAAGTTATAAAGTAAAATTTAATATAAACACTTTTTTTTAAAGTGTCTTGAATAAGCTTCCCTAGCGTGGTTTGGCCCATTTGAAGTGTTAGGCTTTTTATGGGCCTTTATTTTGAATGCCTGACTTAGTTCTTTTGCTACCTCATGAGCCAAATAATATGGATTAGCCACATTTTACCTACCTATTTATTAATAGGGTAAAATGCAAATAAGACCCCTGTGGTCTTTTCAAAATGCATGAACACCCCTTATACTTTGAAAATGGCAAATCGCACCTCTGTGGTTTCAATTTTTTCAATCGACCCTCCCTTCAATGTCAATAATTTTCTTTTAGCCATAACTCCTTCGTTTGAATTCCGATTTGGATGATTCAAGATGTTTTGGAATCTTCATTTCCGGCTTTACATAATCGTCGCTTCGAAAAATTGAAATCATCAATAACCAAAAGAGTTAACGATTTCAATCATACCTAGTGTTTCGATGTTAGTAAAATCTTTTATTTATTAATGATTTCAAAGTTTCGAAGTGACATTTATGTATGGCCTAAAATGAGGATTCCAAAACATCTTGAATCATCCAAATCGAAGTTCAAACGAAGAAGTTGTGGCTAAAAGAAAATTATTGACATTGAAGGGGAGGGGCCTGATTGAAAAAAATTGGAACCACAGGGGTGCGATTTGCCATTTTCAAACTATAGGGGGTGTTCATACATTTTGAAAAGATCACAGGGGTCTAATTTGCATTTTACCCTTATTAATATAGCCATAGCCACCATAAATTATTTTTAATATTTATAGTCAGATTTATGTATTAAGTGTTTAATTTTTTTATTTATGTCTGATTTGTACTTATTAAATTTTATTTCTTTTATTTTTTTTAAAATAAATTTTCCATCATTTAAGCAAATCAGGATCCCATATAATATTGATAGCAATTATTTTCAATTTATAATAAATATCCAATTCTAAATTCTAAACTAAGACATTCAGACATTTCTTTCCTAGTTTTTGCACAACATACAACTTCTGTTAAGTACCATCTAATTGCTTTTTTGCAATTATGGAAATTGGATTATTATAGTACAACAATTATATTTATTTTTAATACTAGTTATTCCGTGTTTTTTTTATGCTTTCCAAACCCGTTTTTCCTTCATAATTTAATTTTATAAATATTATTATTTATCCTAGATATTCTATTTTACAGTTTTCTCCAATATTTTCATTTTTAATTACTCATTTTAGAGAGATTCATCAAACAATCCAAAGTTACTTTTTTCATTCTCATTTCTTATATTTTATTATTAATTTATAAATTTTATACTGATATACTTATTAAACATTAATATAGGATTTTTCTAGATATATTATTGATACATCTTATATTACTTATCAACACTAATAAAATTATAAAATACATGTACAATATTTGGGAGAAATGGAATAAGTGTCTTTTCATCGAATTAGTTCATGATTTTCAGCACCAAATCTAATTTATTTAGGGTCTAAAAATATTGCTAATTCATATTTTGGTTTAACTTTTTCGACCTTTTATTTGTTTTGGGAAACTTTTATATAATCTTACCATTTCTTTTTGTTTAAAGGCTCTACATCGAGGACTTCTTATCTTTTTTTTTTTTCAATAAATTTATCGTGAACTCTTCTAAAAAAGTTTAACTATGGTTGCAAGGCTTTTATAAACTGAGTAGCAACTTTTTCTTCCTATGCTGAACTTTGTTTTTCCATTTTTTTCTAATCTTACCATATTATTTAGCCTTTTATCATATTTTCTTAATTTTACTCCACCCTTCTTGCAGCTCAAATGGTTTTGCTTTGTTGTTGAAGCCACACAATTATATTAAGGGTAAAATGCAAATAAGACCCCTGTGGTCTTTTCAAAATGCATGAACACCCCCTGTACTTTGAAAATGGCAAATCGCACCCTTGTGGTTCCAATTTTTTTCAATCAGACCCCTCCCCTTCAATGTCAATAATTTTCTTTTAGCCATAACTTATTCGTTTGAACTCCGATTTTGATGATTCAAGATGTTTTGGAATCTTCATTTTCGACTTTACATAATCGCCACTTCGAAACTTTGAAATCATCAATAATCAAAAGAGTTAACGATGTCAATCATACTTAGTGTTTCGATGTTAATAAAATATTTTATTTATTAATGCTTTAAAAGTTTCGAAGTGACATATATGTAGAGCCTAAAATGAGGATTTCAAAACATCTTGAATCGCCCAAATCGGAGTTCAAACGAAGAAGTTGTGGCTAAAAGAAAATAATTGACATTGAAGGGGAGGGGTCTGATTGAAAAAAATTAGAATCACAGAGGTGCGATTTGCCATTTTCTAAGTACAGGGGGTGTTCATGCATTTTGAAAAGACCACAGGGGTCTTATTTGCATTTTACCCTTATATTAACTAGTGAGTTATTAATGGGCCTTTTGCTTCATGAATGTATTTTATAACTTTTATCATCATGCGGTCACAACCTGAATTATCTGGAAATGTTTACTCATATTAACTATCTATTGATCTATTGGTTTGCGAATAAGATAGATTCTTCTTAAGCATCTATCCACAGTTATGTAGAGAGAAAAAAAGATAATTTTTTATTATCAAATTGGAGAAGGGGAGACTCTAACCTTTGATCTAATGGTGCTCATGTTAACATCGTACTTTTATTATTTTTACTTCTAGTAGACAATATTTTTTCAAGTAATTTGTAATGATAAAAACTAAAAAATTAACCTTGTCGTAACTTGTTGTTTCTAATATCAAATTAACTATTTATTTCTAATATTGAATTATGCTATTTTTGAAAACATTAGCTATTTTTTAGCTATTCCAAGTGTGTCATCTAATTGAATTCCTCTATTATTATTGGGTCGAGTTGCGGTCCTAATGGAAGGCCTTTGAGCTATGAAGCACAAACACTTCAATTTGGGTGACATGCCCGTGTCTAATAAATATTGGACACGTGTCATACACTTGTTAAGTATGCTTAAGATCTGTTACACGTGTCCTACTCTTGTTAAAGGGTTTGAGCTCTTTCAAGTAATGCTTTGGCCTAGGCCCGGTCTGCTGAGCGATGAGGCCCGACAAGCCCAGCCCGACCCATTGACGAGACTTAACTGCAACATTCATGCAAGGCTAAAATAGAGGTTCGTAGTCAAACTACTGGCTCTTTCTCTTGTTTTAGATATTACAATGACTGACCAAGTTATAAGATTATTGCTTTTGATTGTATTCAAGACCCTTTTCAAGTAGTAGTTGGCGGAAGAAATTTGGTTTCTTTTTTATCTATTAAGACACATTTTCTGTCTCTAAGTAAGAGGTATTTTGTTTTTTTCCCTCTTCTTCCTTTATATTTTATTTAGTTAGCTTAGTTTCATGAAAAAAACAGTATGAAATTAGAGTTGCTGCCATGGTTAAGAAATTTTATTTCATTTGGTCATTATTTTTATATGTATAAACAAGTTTTAGATTTCATATATTATATTTTTATTTGCTTGTACAATATCACCTGTAAATTTTTGCTTTTTAACCATAGCTTGATATTTAACATTAGTATATATATATATATATATATATATATATATATATATATATATATATATATATATATATTTAATGTAATTCAGATTTCAAGAATGAAATTCAATTCTAACACTTAATTAATCATCACTGGTTATGCTCTTGGAGATCTGTTGCTTCACTCCTTACTTTATTCTGCTTGACTTCCTTGATCTATCATAGACGAACCACTCGCTTTGTAATACTTTTGGCTCACCTCTAATTGATGACGAGTCCTTCCAAAAGACCATTTCATATTTTACATCATGGAACTCTTATTTTCTTCATGTTGTATCCAACAATAACACATTGCCTAGAGTTTTCTTCAATTCACTGTCTCCTATTCTTGGTAGACAAGTTTCCAATATAAGTGATTATAATTATCCTTTTGGAATTTTCTTTCTATGTTTTGAAATTGGTTGTGCTTGTTTTAAAAACCCTAAATCAATTTTAGAATTACTCAAGGAAACATGCCAAGATTTCTCATTAAGTTTTTAATCCAGTCTCTCAATTGTTTAATTATAAAGAAACAGTTGATCGTCCCAAAGACCAAACAATTTATAAGGCTACGATAAACTTGGTCACAGATAATACTAACTCATTACAAGTGAGCTTTATTACACAACTAGAAGCAATTGGAGTTGTTAAGTATGCTCAACGCCTGTTACACGTGTCCTTTGCTTGTTAAGTATGCTCAACACTTGTCTTACACTTGTTATAGGGCTTGGGCTTACTCCTTTCAAGTAAGCCTCGGGCCTAGGTCCTGCCCGACAAGCCTGTGATTTTCCATTCCCAATCACTTATAACATTGTTCAAATTTTCTAACATTATTCAAATTTTTTATTTACATGATCTTCAAATTTCAATATTTTGAACTCAAATATAATATCCACTGTCTTCGATGTTTGCTCACAAATGAAATCTGTACAGAAAGTATTGTAGCAGAGGTAAGCTTGGTCCACTACAAAATCATTATTATACTTTTGAATATCGATAGATATTCCTTTCCAAATGAAACCGACTTCTTTTTATAGTTTTTGGTTTAAGCATCTCATAGTCATTGTAAGTCTTTTATCAGATAAACATCTGTGAGACCAATCACAAAACACTAGACATAATCAATAAAGGACCAGCCTTCCTAACTCATCACTATGGAGCACCTTAGTCAAAAGTGTATGGAAATATCATTCTCTTCATAAACCATTCCGGAATACCTTCCCTAGAAATATTAATAATTATAAGAGTTAGAAGAGCAAAACATGCAATAATTTTTTTTTTTTATAGAATTCAATTAAATAGAATTTTTTAAAAGTGTTTTTAATTCATTAAAAGCAATCAAAAATAAATATCAAACACAAATTTTTAATGCATTTTTCTTTTTAGGCCGGTCTAACTAGAGATGTTTCAATTTAATGAATGATTAAAAAAAACTAGAAGGTCGTGGCTCCCTTTGGTCTTTAATAGTCAAAGAGCCACATTTAGGTCATTTAGAAGATCTTTCTGAACTTCAAAACACTCTAAACTCTTTGACAATTCTTTAATGAACATGAAGCTTTTGATGTGATGTGAGAAGTGAAAAGCAACTAAGTATGTTGTCTTATAAAAAACACTAATTTTTTGTAAGACACATAAATACACTTTTAAAAGTCAAGCCTTTATTAGGGCTTTTGGCACTTACATATTATGAACTTAGAGGTGTAAATATGGGTCGGGCTTGTCTGAATTAATGTAGGCCCGACCTTAAAATCAGCTGCCACGTCTAATCATGGATTGTATAGTGTCAAGCCTAGCCGATGTAGACAAGCTTCCTCGCTCCTTAAATCTCTTCCCCATAGGCCCGGTGGGAAGGCTCGCGGGCCTATTACATTTTTTTATAATTATTAATGTGTAAAATAAATATTATATATATTAATCAGTAAAATAATAGATACATAAGAAGCTCAGAAGGCCCAGGCCTAGGCCCAGTCTGCTTAGCGATGAGGCACGACAAGCCTTGCCCGACCCATTGACAAGGCTTAGCTGCAACATTCATACAAGGCTATAATGGAAGTTCGTAGTCAAACTACTGGCTCTTTCTCTCGTTTTAGATATCACAATAATTGGCCAAATTGTAAGATTATTGCTTTTGATTGTACTCAAGGCCCTTTTCAAATAGTAGTTGGCATAGGAAGTTTGGTTTCTTTTTCATCTATTAAAGACACATTTCCTGTCTTTGAGTTTCTTTGCTCTATAAAATTTTTAGATTTCTCTATTGATGTAACTGCCTTATTTCTCTTTACCTCTTTCCATGATGTTTATGAGCAAAAGGTATTTTGTTTTTTTTCTCTCTTTTTCCTTTATGCTTTATTTAGCTAGCTTAATTTAAAAAAAATAAATATGAAATTAGAGTTGCAGCTTCGATTATGAAGTTACATTTCAAGAGTTATTATTTTTATAAGTACAAACAAGTTTTAGATTTCTTGTCTTTTATTTTTATTTGCTTATACAAAATCACATGCAAATTTTTACAAATTCAACGATTCAATATGGATTTTTTTGCCATTGTCAACCAATAATTTGCTTGACTGACTTATTGTTCAACAACTTTCCATAATTAATTATTCTCATATTTTTGCCTCTCATATTCTCCTATAAAAACCATTCACTTCACTTCACGCCTCACCTCTCTCACTTAATTATCATCATAAATTCCTATTCTAATCTCTATCAAATTTATTTACCACACACACACCGTCTCATTCATGTCTCTCAAATTTCTATAAAAATCCATTAAAAACCTTATAATTTTGGACACATTATTAAGACTCTCATTCTCAATAAATTTTCTCTCTACTCTATCTCTCTATGGCTTCTTTGTCATTATCTTCCACCACTCATAAATGGAAATATGATGTATTTTTGAGTTTTTGACCTGATACTCATTTAAATTTTACGAGTCATTTATATTTTGAGTTATGTATTCAGAATCAGATTTCGACTTTGAGAAACATGGAGGAATTTTCAAATGATAAATCTTCCTCTGAAAAGATCTTGTCTGAAATTAAAGCATCAAGCATTTCGATTGTGCTTATATCAAAAGATTATGTTTCATCACCTTGGTTCTTAGATGAACTTACCAAAATTATTCAATGCAAAGAAGAATTGGTTATAACTGATATTCTACTTATTTTTATAAGGTTAATCCTTATGATGTGATGGAGCAAAAGGGAATTTTTGAAGATCTTTTGCTAAGCATAGCGTAAATGGAGTGGAGAATTTGAACATCTAAAAATGGAGAGATGCTTTAAGAAAAGTTGCTAACATCCAAGGCTGGAAATCTTCTGATTGGTAACACACTCATTACCTATTTAGTTTTTATATCGTCAGTTTTGGACCTAAACCCGGCATGACTTTACTTTTGGTTTCGCCCAAAAATTATCATTTTGTTTATAGACAAATTCTTGATTTAATTAATCAATTTAGTATGGGTGTATGAATCAAAACTCATCAAAAGATGAGAAATAGTTTGAAGGTTATTCAAATTATGTAATAAATTAATTTTTTTTAATATATGTTTCTTTGTGTTAATTACTAGGATGTTAGAATCAGACATGGTTCAAAAAATTTCTGATGTAATATGTAGAGAGATTCAATCGACCAGGAAGGTTGTGCGAGAGGATGACTGCCTCATGGGAATCGATCCATATATAGAGCTAATGGTTCCACATTTGGATGCAGAATTAGGTGGTGTTGTATTTGTTGTGGAATGAGTGGGATTGGTAAGACCATTCTGGCTAGAGTCATTTCTGAGAAAAGTGGTGACCAATTTGAAATATGTTGCATTCTCTACAATATCAAAGAGAGATTTCACCATGATGGCCTTACTTTCTTGCAAAGCAAATTTATTTCAGAAATATTCGGTAAGACAATAGATTATATATGAGACTCTAGGAATGGTTTAGCTATCATAGAGATAGCTCTTTTGAAAAACAAAGGTGCTTGTTGTTCTAGACGACGTAGACGATCACGACTAAATAAACTGGTTGGTCCCGAAACAAGATTTAGTGGGGGACGGGAGTAGTATTATCATCACAATAAGAAAAGAAGATTTACTTGGAAATTTTAATCTCGAAAGAAGCTGCGAGATAAAAGAACTCGATGACGACGAAGCTCTTCGACTCCTTAGTTTACATGCCTTTTTGAAACTGTATCCTGAAAAAGAATATTTGAATCTAGCTAAGAGTATTGTCAAGCTTGTTGGGGGTATTCCATTAAAACTCGAAGCTATGGGTTTGCTACGTAACCAAAATGTTGATGCATGAGAGTCTACAATAGTGGAACTTCAAAGAAAAAATAAAGCTCTCTAATTGATACTATTTGTTATCCTGGATTCATGTTCTGTCGTTCTGATTTTTTTTAATCATAATCACATAAAAGTGAATTATTGGACAAGTTTTTGTGGTTTTTTTTAAATATCTTAAAATCAGCTGCCTCGGCTGATCCTGGATCATATAGTGTCAGGCCTAACCGATGTAGAAAAACTTCCTCACGTCTTAAATCTTTGCCTTGTAAGCCAGGCCGGAATGTACAATCTTTTAAAAGTCAAACCTTTATTAGGGCTTTCGACACTACATATTATGAACTTAGAGGTGTAAATATGGGTCGGGCTTATCTGAATTCATATATGCCCGACCTTAAAATCAGTTGCCCCGTATGATCACGGATCGTATAGTGTCATGCCTAACCGATGTAGACAGGTTTCCTTACGCCTTAAATCTTTTCCTTGTAGGCCTGGCCAGAAGGCCCGCAGGTCTATTACATTTTTTATACTTATTTATGTATAAAATAAATATTATATATATTAATTAATAAAATAATAAATACATATGAAGCTCAATAAGTTTGTTTCCTTCAAAAATGAATGGAAGAAATTTTAAAGGATGCTTGTGAAAACTCAAGTATCTCAACTCACGAGGAAAGCGCTCCAAACCATCAAACAATTTCAGTTCAAAAACATCGAGCAACCTAAGTTTGTTAATTTTTAAGAAGATTTTTTTTGTTAGAAATTTTTTATTTCAGCATTTTCAAGTTTAAGTATGCTTTGAGCCTTTTTTGTAATCTGTAGAAAAGTAACATACATGAGTTTCATTTCATAATAATAGAAAAAAGTATCAACAATTATAAGGGATATGTAAGAGTAGACTTTCTTAGACCTTACCGACTTTTCCCTAAATCTCAATGTTTCGTCGACATCCTCGAAATTCCACAATCCACTATCCTCCCACACATTTTACACTGATTTTTGTCGAATAATGTGTTTCCCATATAATGTAACAAATCATGCATACGTAATATATGTCCGCCAAAATCTGATATAATGAGGAGAGATTTTGTAATGAGGAGTTCAATCATTAGCTTAACATTAAGGCCATCTAGTATTTTGATCACACACCTTTTATTCTCTAAATTGAAAAAACAAGCCACATCAAGAAAGATTTATTTCTTGTAATCATCCAGTCCATCAAAGCTTATTCTAAGAGTTCTGAATATTTTTTTATCCATTTTTTCATTTTCCAGATCCTCCAACACTAGTTTCAATTGGCGACATTATGATTTTGTAGAGAGCAACCCAATAGTTGAAGTGCTAATAGAATGTTGTCAAGATGCTTCACAATTCTTTTTGAAATATCCAAATAGGCTGTTTTAGACTACTATTTCTTAAAGGCGCATAAACTAAGTAGGTGAGGAGCATCAATACAATCTAGTTCAAATAACTGGTATCTTCTTTCTAATCCAAAGGTTATAAGCAATTTCTCATTCCTTGTAGTTACAATTAAGGGTGAAAATTAAAACCGGAACACCGAAAACCAAATCAAAAAAATTGGTTTGATTTTCAGTTTCAATAAAATCAGAAATCTGAAAAGCTATATCAATTAAAGAATCTGTATGCTGGTATATAATAAGCGTGTAGGCTAGTAGACAATAATTTTTCATGTAATTTTTAATGATAAAAACTAAAAAATTAACCTTGTCGTACCTTGCTATTTCTAATATCAAATTAATTATCTTTTTATAATATTGAGTTATGTTATTTATTAAAAATATTTGCTATTTTTTAGCTATTCCAAATGTGTCATCTAATTGAATTCCTATATTATTATTGGGTCGAGTTGCGGTCCTAATGGAAGGCCTTTGAGCTATGAAGCACAAACACTTCAATTTGGGTGACATATTCGTGTCTAAAAAATATTGGACACCCGTCATACACTTGTTAAGTACGCTCAACACATGTTACATGTGTCCTATACTTGTTAAGTATGCTCAACACCTGTTACACATTTTCTACTCTTGTTAAAGGGCTTGGGCTTACCCTTTCAAGTAAGGCTCGGGCCTAGGCCCGGTCCGCTTAGCGATGAGACTCGACAAGCCCAGCCTGATCCATTGACGAGGTTTAGCTGCAACATTCATGCAAGGCTATAATGGAGGTTTGTAGTCAAACTACTGGCTCTTTCTCTCGTTTTGGATATTACAATGACCCGTCAAATTATAAGATTATTGATTTTGATTGTACTTAAGACCCTTTTTAAGTGGTAGTTGGCGGAGGAAATTTGGTTTCTTTTTCATCTATTAAAGACACGTTTCCTTTCTTTGAGTTTCTTTGCTCTAAAAAAATTCTAGATCTCTCAACTGATTTAGTTGCCTTATGTCTGTTTACCTATTTCCATGATATTTATGAGCAATAGGTATTTTGTTTCTTCTCTCTTCTTCCTATATGTCTGTTTACCTCTTTCCATGATATTTATGAGCAATAGGTATTTTGTTTCTTCTCTCTTCTTCCTATATGTTTTATTTAGCTAGCTTAATTTCCAAAAAGAAAAAAAAAATTGTTTGAAACTAGAGTTGTTGCCCTGGTTAGGAAGTTTCATTTAATTAGGTCATTATTTTTAAAAGTTTAAACAAGTTTAGATTTCATATATTTTAATTTTATTTGCTTATACAATATCACCTGCAAATTTTTTCATTTTAACCATAGCTTGATATTTAGTATTAGTATATATATTTGATGTAATGAAGATTTCAAGAATGGAATTCAATTCTAACACCCAATTAATCTCACTGGATATGCTCTTGGGGGGTCTATTGCTTCTCTCCTCACTTTATTCCATCTTGACTTCCTTAATCTATCAAAGACGAACCGCCCGCTTTGTAATACTTTTGGCTCATCTCTAATTGGTGATGATCCCTTCCAAAAGGCCATTTCATATTTTACAACATGGAACTCTTGTTTCTTTCATGTTGTGTCCAACAATGACCCATTGCCTAGAGTAATTTTCAATTCACCTGACCCATTGCCTAGAGTAATTTTCAATTCACCTTCTCTTATTCTTGGTAGACAAGTTTCCAATACAAGTGATTATTATTATCTTTTCGGAACTTTCTTTCAATGTTTTGATTGATTGTGCTTGTTTTAAAAACCCTAAATCAATTTTAGAATTACTCAAGGCAAACATGCCCAAGATTTCTCATTAAGTTCTTAATCTGGTCTCTCAATTGTTTAATTATAAAGAAATAGTTGATTGTCTCAAAGACCAAGCAATATTTAATGCTACAACAAACTTGGTCACATAGAATATTAACTCATTGTCAGGGAGCTTTAATAGACAACTAGAAGCAATTAGAGTTGTTAAGTATGCTCACACGTGTCCTTTACTTGTTAAGTATGCTCAACATATGTCCTACACTTGTTAAAGAGCTTGGGCTTACTCCTTTCAAGTAAGACTCGGGCCTAGGCCCAGCCCGACAAGCCCGTGATTTTCCATTCCCAATAACTCATAACATTGTTCAAATTTTCTATTTACATGATCTTCAAATTTCAATATTTTGAACTCAAACATGATATCCATTGTGCCCGGTGTATGCTCACAAATTAAATCCACAGGGAAAGTCTTGTAGTAGAGGTAAGCATGGTCCACTACTAAATCATTGTTGTACTTATGAATATCGATATTCCTTTTCAAATGAAATCGGTTTCTTTCCATAGTCCTTGGTTTAAGCGTCTCATAGTCATTGTAAGTCTTTAATATGATGAACGTCCTGAAGGACCAATCACAAAACACTAGACATAAACAATTAGTTGTCCCGTCTGATCATGGACCATATAGTGTTAGGCGCCTAACCGATATAGACGGACTTCCTCGCGTCTTAAATATTTTCCTCATAGGCCAGGCTGGAAGGCCCCGGGCCTATTACGTTTTTTATACTTATGTATGTGTAAAATAAATAACTAATAAAATAATAGATACATACAAAGCTCATAAGCTTGTTTCCTTCAAAATTGAATGGAAGAAATTCGAAAGGATACTTGTGCCAGTTCAGGTATCTTAACTCCAGAGGAAAGTGCTCCAAACCATAAAAAAAAATTTGTTCAAAAACATTGAGCAACCTAAGTTTGTTCATCTTTAAGAAGCTTTTTATTGTTAGAAATTTTGATTTCGGCATTTTCAAGTTTAAATATGCTTTGAGCCTTTTTTGTAACCTGTAGAAAAGTAACGTATATGAGTTCCATTTCATAATAATAGAAAAAAGAATCAACAATCAAAAGGGATATGTAAGAGTAGACTTTCTTAGACTTTACCAACTTTTTCCTAAATCCCAATGTTTCATCAACATCATCAAAATTCCACAATCCGCTATCCTCCCACATATTTTGCACCGATTTTTGTCGAATAATGTGTTTCCTATATATTGTAACAAATCGTGCATACATACTATAGGCCCGCCAAAATATGATACAATGAGGATAGATTTTGTAATGAGGAGTTCAATCTTTAGCCTAACATTAAAACCACAACCATCTAGTATTCTGATCACACACATTTATTCTCTAAATTGAAAAACAAGCCACATCAAGAAAGATTTCTTTCTTGTAGTCATCCAGTCCATCAAAGCTTATTCTAGGAGATCTAAATATTTTTTCATTTTCAAGATCCTCCGACACTAGTTTCTAATAGGAGACATTATGATTTTATAGAGAGCAACCCAAGACTTGGAGTGCTAATAGAAGGTCGTCAAGATGCTTCACAATTCTTTTTGAAAGATCCAAATATCCTGTTTCAGACTATTCTTTCTAAAAAGCGCATAAACTAAGTAGGTGAGGTTCATCAATATAGTCTAATTCAAATAACTTGTATCTTCTTTCTACTCCAAATGTTATAAGTAATTTCTGATTCCTTGTAGTTACAATTAAAGGTGAAAATTAAAACCGAAAAACCGAAAACATACTGAAAAAATTGGTTTGGTTTTCAGTTTCAAAGACCAAACAATATATAATTCTACAACAAACTTGGTCATATAGAATACTAACTCATTGTCGAGGAGCTTTATTAGACACCTAGAAGCAATTAGAGTTGTTAAGTATGCTCAACACATGTTACACGTGTCCTTTACTTGTTAAGGATGCTCAACACATGTCCTACACTTGTTAAAGGGCTTGGGCTTACTCCTTTCAAGTAGGACTCGGGCCTAGGTCTGGCCCGACAAGCCCGTGATTTTCCATTCCCAATAACTCATAACATTGTTCAAATTTTCTAACATTATTCAAATTTTCTATTTACATGATCTTCAAATATATTTTGAACTCAAACATGATATCTAGTGTGCACGGTGTATGCTTATAAATGAAATCCACAGGGAAAGTCTTGTAGTAGAGGTAAGCATGGTCCACTACTAAATCATTGTTGTACTTATGAATATCGATATTCCTTTTCAAATGAAACCGACTTCTTTTCGTAGTCCTTGGTTTAAGCGTGTCATAGTCATTGTAAGTCTTTAATCTGATGAACGTTCTGAGGGACCAATCACAAAACACTAGGCATAACCAATCAGTTGCCCCGTCTGATCATGGACCGTATAGTGTTAGGCGCCTAACCGATGTAGACGGGCTTCCTCGCGCCTTAAATATTTTCCTTATAGGCCAGGCCGGAAGGCCGCGGGCCTATTACATTTTTTATACTTATGTATGTGTAAAATAAATAATTAATAAAATAATAGATACATACGAAGCTCATAAGCTTGTTTCCTTCAAATTTGAATGGAAGAAATTCGAAAGGATACTTGTGTCAGTTCAGGTATCTTAACTCCCGAGGAAAGTGCTCCAAACCATCAAACAATTTTTGTTCAAAAACATTGAGCAACCTAAGTTTGTTCATCTTTAATAAGCTTTTTATTGTTAGAAATTTTGATTTCGGCATTACAAGTTTAAATGTGCTTTGAGCCTTTTTGTAACCTGTAGAAAAGTAACGTATATGAGTTCCATTTCATAATAATAGAAAAAAGAATCAACAACCAAAAGGGATATGTAAGAGTAGACTTTCTTAGACTTTACTAACTTTTTCCTAAATCCCAATGTTTCATCAACATCATCGAAATTCCACAATCCGCTATCCTCCCACATATTTTGCACCGATTTTTGTCGAATAATGTGTTTCCTACATATTGTAACAAATCGTGCATACATACTATAGGCCCGCCAAAATATGATACAATGAGGATAGATTTTGTAATGAGGAGTTCAATCTTTAGCTTAACATTAAAACCACAACCATCTAGTATTCTGATCACACACATTTATTCTCTAAATTGAAAAACAAGCCACATCAAGAAAGATTTCTTTCTTGTAGTCCTCTAGTCCATCAAAGCTTATTCTAAGAGATCTAAATATTTTTTCATTTTCAAGATCCTCCGACACTAGTTTCTAATAGGAGACATTATGATTTTATAGAGAGCAGCCCAAGACTTGGAGTGCTAATAGAAGGTCGTCAAGATGCTTCACAATTCTTTTTGAAAGATCCAAATAGTCTGTTTCAAACTATTCTTTCTAAAAAGCGCATAAACTAAGTAGGTGAGGTTCATCAATATAGTTTAATTCAATTAACTTGTATCTTCTTTCTACTCCAAATGTTATAAGTAATTTCTGATTCCTTGTAGTTACAATTAAAGGTGAAAATTAAAACCGAAAAACCGAAAACATACTGAAAAAATTGGTTTGGTTTTCAGTTTCAAAGACCAAACAATATATAATTCTACAACAAACTTGGTCATATAGAATACTAACTCATTGTCGGGGAGCTTTATTAGACAACTAGAAGCAATTAGAGTTGTTAACTATGCTCAACACATGTCTTACACTTGTTAAAGGGCTTGGGCTTACTCCTTTTAAGTAGGACTCGGGCCTAGGTCCGGCCCGACAAGCCCGTGATTTTCCATTCCCAATAACTCATAACATTGTTCAAATTTTCTAACATTATTCAAATTTTCTATTTACATGATCTTCAAATATATTTTGAACTCAAGCATGATATCTACTGTGCACGGTGTATGCTTATAAATGAAATCCACATGAAAGTCTTGTAGTGGAGGTAAGCATGGTTCACTACTAAATCATTGTTGTACTTATGAATATCAATATTCCTTTTCAAATGAAACCGACTTCTTTTCGTAGTCCTTGGTTTAAGCGTGTCATAGTCATTGTAAGTCTTTAATCTGATGAACGTTCTGAGGGACCAATCACAAAACACTAGGCATAACCAATCAGTTGCCCCGTCTGATCATGGACCGTATAGTGTTAGGCGCCTAACCGATGTAGACGGGCTTCCTCGCGCCTTAAATATTTTCCTTATATGCCAGGCCGGAAGGCCGCGGGCCTATTACATTTTCTTTACTTATGTATGTGTAAAATAAATAATTAATAAAATAATTGATACATACGAAGCTCATAAGCTTATTTCCTTCAAATTTGAATGGAAGAAATTCGAAAGGATACTTGTGCCAGTTCAGGTATCTTAACTCCCGAGGAAAGTGCTCCAAACCATCAAACAATTTTTGTTCAAAAACATTGAGCAACCTAAGTTTGTTCATCTTTAAGAAGTTTTTTATTGTTAGAAATTTTGATTTCGGCATTTTCAAGTTTAAATATGTTTTGAGCCTTTTTTGTAACCTGTAGAAAAGTAACGTATATGAGTTCCATTTCATAATAATAGAAAAAAGAATCAACAATCAAATGGGATATGTAAGAGTAGACTTTCTTAGACTTTACCAACTTTTTCCTAAATCCCAATGTTTCATCAACATCATCGAAATTCCACAATCCGCTATCATCCCACATATTTTGCACCGATTTTTGTCAAATAATGTGTTTCCTATATATTGTAACAAATCGTGCATACATACTATAGGCCCGCCAAAATATGATACAATGAGGATAGATTTTGTAATGAGGAGTTCAATCTTTAGCCTAACATTAAAACCACAACCATCTAGTATTCTGATCACACACATTTATTCTCTAAATTGAAAAACAAGCCACATCAAGAAAGATTTCTTTCTTGTAGTCATCCAGTCCATCAAAGCTTATTCTAAGAGATCTAAATATTTTTTCATTTTCAAGGTCCTCAGACACTAGTTTCTAATAGGAGACATTATGATTTTATAGAGAGCAACCCAAGACTTGGAGTGCTAATAGAAGGTCGTCAAGCTGTTTCACAATTCTTTTTGAATGAACCAAATAGCCTGTTTCAGACTATTCTTTCTAAAAAGCGCATAAACTAAAAAGGTGAGGTTCATCAATATAGTCTAATTCAAATAACTTGTATCTTCTTTCTACTCCAAATGTTATAAGTAATTTCTGATTCCTTGTAGTTACAATTAAAGGTGAAAATTAAAACCGAAAAACCGAAAACATACTGAAAAAATTGGTTTGGTTTTCAGTTTCAAAGACCAAACAATATATAATTCTACAACAAACTTGGTCATATAGAATACTAACTCATTGTCGGGGAGCTTTATTAGACAACTAGAAGCAATTAGAGTTGTTAACTATGCTCAATACATGTTACACGTGTCCTTTACTTGTGAAGGATGCTTAACACATGTCTTACACTTGTTAAAGGGCTTGGGCTTACTCCTTTTAAGTAGGACTCGGGCCTAGGTCCGGCCCGACAAGCCCGTGATTTTCCATTCCCAATAACTCATAACATTGTTCAAATTTTCTAACATTATTCAAATTTTCTATTTACATGATCTTCAAATATATTTTGAACTCAAACATGATATCTAGTGTGCACGGTGTATGCTTATAAATGAAATCCACAGGGAAAGTCTTGTAGTAGAGGTAAGCATGGTCCACTACTAAATCATTGTTGTACTTATGAATATCGATATTCCTTTTCAAATGAAACCGACTTCTTGTCGTAGTCCTTGGTTTAAGCGTTTCATAGTCATTGTAAGTCTTTAATCTGATGAACGTTCTGAGGGACCAATCACAAAACACTAGGCATAACCAATCAGTTGCCTCGTCTGATCATGGACCGTATAGTGTTAGGCGCCTAACCGATGTAGACGGGCTTCCTCGCGCCTTAAATATTTTCCTTATAGGCCAGGCCGGAAGGCCGCGAGCCTATTACATTTTTTATACTTATGTATGTGTAAAATAAATAATTAATAAAATAATAGATACATACGAAGCTCATAAGCTTGTTTCCTTCAAATTTGAATGGAAGAAATTCGAAAGGATACTTGTGCCAGTTCAGGTATCTTAACTCCTGAGGAAAGTGCTCCAAACCATCAAACAATTTTTGTTCAAAAACATTGAGCAACCTAAGTTTGTTCATCTTTAAGAAGCTTTTTATTGTTAGAAATTTTGATTTCGGAATTTTCAAGTTTAAATATGCTTTGAGCCTTTTTTGTAACCTGTAGAAAAGTAACGTATATGAGTTCTATTTCATAATAATAGAAAAAAGAATCAACAATCAAAAGGGATATGTAAGAGTAGACTTTCTTAGACTTTACCAACTTTTCCTAAATCTGAATGTTTCGTCAACATCATCGAAATTCTACAATCTGCTATCCTCCCACATATTTTGCACTGATTTTTGTCGAATAATGTGTTTCCCATATATTGTAACAAATCGTGCATACATACTATAGGTCCGCCAAAATATGATACAATGAGGATAGATTTTGTAATGAGGAGTTCAATCCTTAGCTTAACATTAAAACCGCAACCATCTAGTATTCTAATCACACATATTTTCTTCTCTAAATTGAAAAACAAGCCACATCAAGAAAAATTTCTTTCTTGTTGTCATCCAGTCCATCAAAGCTTATTCTAAGATATCTAAATATGTTTTCATTTTCAAGATCCTCGAACACTAGTTTCTAATAGGAGACATTATGATTTTGTAGAGAGAAACCCAAGACTTGGAGTGTTAATAGAAGTTGTAGATACCATATTTTGTCCATACCAAATTTATTAATTTTTTTATTTTTAAAATAAAGAAAATTGGAATAAAAAATAAAATTTGATTGTTTTAAAAATAAAATAATTTTATTCTCAAAAATAAAATTAATTTTATATTTTAAAAATAATTAGATTTTAATTTTGTTTTAAATTTAAATGATAAAGACAATTTTTATTTTAAAAATAAATTTGGCTTTTAATTTTAAATATAAAATAATTTTCGATTTTATTTATTTTAAAAATTGTTATTTTGAATTTTTGTAGAGATAAGGTAGCTTTTTTTTTAAATTAATTTGAATTGGTCAAAGATAAATAGGATTTGAGATAGATTTGAATAATTTTGTAGAGATATTATTTGATTTAAATTGAGTTAATCTCTAAGTATTATTTGTTATTATCATCAATTTATCTCAATTTGTTTTAAATGTCTCTAGTTTTGGCTATAAATAGGACCCCTTACTCTTAGAATAGGTCATGGTAGAATTGGTAGAAACGGTAGACACATAGAGAAAAACGGGAGAGAACCCAAAGAAATTCCTCAAAATCCCTCACTTCCTCGTTTCCTCTTCATTTATTATTTTTCAAATTTTATACAAAATTCTCTTGCAATATTCAACTCCACGATCAGCATTACAAATTCCCTCATGTTCGTGGTCGCTTTCTCTTGAAGGCTATTTGTCGAAGGTATTTTAACATCAATTGACGTCAGAAGGTATACTTTCTACTCTTTGGTTAATTTAATCCATGAAATACTGAATGCATAGAATTTGTGAATAAGATTATCTATATATTTATAATTCAAGATGTGAAGTTTTACTAAAATATGCCATCAATCTTTTGTTTTTTTTATAGGGTTTTAGAATAAATTCTTCTTAAAGTCAATTTCATATCCTGACATGTAATTTAAATAAAATAAATTAAAGAACTTTTTTTCCCCACCCGAATTTTGATGTGCAGTAAAGTGGGATTTTGAAATTAAAAACATAATATAACATTTGCTTATTTTCATGTTTCATCATTTATTGTTTTCAGTCAATTATTTTAAAAAAATAAAATAAAAATAAATCAGGTTCAATTAGTTTTTTTTTTTTATTTTAAAATTAGATAATATATTTTCATTGCTACTTTAAAATAACAAAAAGAGAAGTATTTTGAATAAAGACAAATAAAAAATGTTTTAAAATATAAATACAAACCCGATGATGGGATTTTGAGAAGTAGCGACTCTCAATTTCTCTAGGTGAGGGATTTTCAATTCCAATATTTGTTCAATTAACGGTCGTAACCCCGCTCAATTAATCTTTCACCTTACGTCATTCTTGATGTTAAGAGAAGATTTAAATGAGACATTTGTTTTCATAAATTAAAATCAATCTTTTCACAAATTAGTTAAATTAAGGACCAATAATTAAAAATTAGATAGTATAAGATAAGATTAGGGTAACTGTTTTTAAAATAGATGTCGTAGGGTGCTAGTACCTTCCCTATGCATAAATGACTCCCGAACTCAATCTGGTTTTTTCGTAGACAATTTTTGTTAGGTTTTGAAGATAAATCTAATTTAACCAAATGACCCAATTGAAATTGTGGGCCAAATTGGTGTGTCAAAATCCATTTGACTAATTTGGCAAAAATATCAACTTGGTGAATTTAGCCTTGCCGTGAGATTTTTTAAGAAAGGAAATTGTAGAATTACTTGTTCTCCAAGGATTGTACATGAGGCGGTGGTCTTTGATTTAATCTATATAAATAAGGCGAAGGCTAAGACGTTGGTTTTGTGGGTGGTGGCTTTGCCTCCCACCGGGAGAATATTAGGGTTTGTTCATATTGAGAGAAAATAGAGAGGGGGCAACCGTTTGAGTGATACTCGGGGTTATGTATAATTGTGAGCGATTATACACTCTTTATTTTTCTGTCTAATTGATGTAATCTTCAACTTTATAGTGGAACCTGCAGAGTCTGCAGAAGACAGGACGTACTAATTGAGAACCTGTATAAAATCTCTGGTGTCGTTATTTCTCTCTCGCTTTTATTATTATTATTTGTTGCTATTTATCGGTCTTGGGATTAGGGAGTTTAGGGTTCAACAAACCCTTCAAATTCTCAACAATTGGTATCAGAGCTTCAGGTTTCGGGGACTTGTATTAGAGATCGATGGATAGCAAAAAGAGTATTGGGATCGAAAAATTTGGTGATTCATATTTTTCATTCTGGGATGATGCACACTAAAAATTGCATTTATCGTTGGGAGAGATGCCAGAGGATATGAAGCATGAAGATTGGAACAAACTGGTGAGGTCGTTGACCTTGTTAATTATTGTTGTCAATTATATAAGCTCTACACAAAGTGCAAAATTGGAGAGTTGTTGATGTTCCCTCGGATCGGAGGGGTGAGCCAACAACGCGGACAGGACAGTTAGCTCCTAATCCATCAGTTCATGGAGAGGAAACAGTTGGGAGAATCTGGAAGCGCTCAGAAAGTAGCCTCAACTGACAGGCAAGATAGCGAACTGGTGAAGTTGCTCGAGGGCAATAGTGCACTTTTGACTAGGTTCAGAGTCAATGTGGGTGTAGATGTTGGAGATGAAGTCTGTTTTGACAACCGGCTTGAATACACACATGTCAAGTCATTGATGGTCAAATGATAGATCCCGCCACATAGCTGGAGTGGGAGTTGGTGGAGTATCTTTTCATGCCTGGATGATAGCTCACATCGGGAAACCTTGCAGGGGTTATGTTAGTGGATTCTAACATGTAATGTTTTTGCAAATTGGTTTGAGTTTGCAGGTTGATGCCTTGGTGTTCCAAGCGAGTGGTAAAGTGTCAATGCAGTGGGAGTTGAAGATGTTTGATTTATCTTCAAGTGGGAGATTGTTAGGTTTTGAAGATAAATCTAATTTAACCAAATGACCCAATTGAAATTGTGGGCCAAATTGGTGTGTCAAAATCCATTTGACTAATTTGGCAAAAATATCAACTTGGTGAATTTAGCCTTGCCGTGAGATTTTTTAAGAAAGGAAATTGTAGAATTACTTGTTCTCCAAGGATTGTACATGAGGCGGTGGTCTTTGATTTAATCTATATAAATAAGGCGAAGGCTAAGACGTTGGTTTTGTGGGTGGTGGCTTTGCCTCCCACCGGGAGAATATTAGGGTTTGTTCATATTGAGAGAAAATAGAGAGGGGGCAACCGTTTGAGTGATACTCGGGGTTATGTATAATTGTGAGCGATTATACACTCTTTATTTTTCTGTCTAATTGATGTAATCTTCAACTTTATAGTGGAACCTGCAGAGTCTGCAGAAGACACGACGTACCAATTGGGAACCTGTATAAAATCTCTGGTGTCGTTATTTCTCTCTCGCTTTTATTATTATTATTTGTTGCTATTTATCGGTCTTGGGATTAGGGAGTTTAGGGTTCAACAAACCCTTCAAATTCCCAACAATTTTTAGTAATTAGGTGACCAATCACACCTAAATTTGGTTGGTGGCGACTCCAAATTTTTGCTTTTCATGAAGAGGCCTATAAATTGGACGTTGGCGCTCCGCGTCGCAATTACGTTGTGACAGAAGTTCTTCAAGATGCTTCACAATTCTTTTTGAAAGATCCAAATAGCCTGTTTCAGACTATTCTTTCTAAAAGGCGCATAAACTAAGTAGGTGAGGTTCATCAATATAGTCTAGTTCAAATAACTTGTATCTTCTTTCTACTCCAAATGTTATAAGTAATTTCTCATTCCTTGTAGTTACAATTAAAGGTGAAAATTAAAACCGAAAAACCGAAAACCATACTGAAAAAATTGGTTCGGTTTTCAGTTTTAATAAAATCAGAAACCTGGAAAGCTATATCAATTAAAGAATTTGTATGCTGGTATATAATAAGTGTGTGTAACACACTCTAGACCCAGGTTCGATCAACAATATAATGAAGCGGGATATATGACATGGTATCCAAAGCCTTTAGATACTTTTTGATGAACCAGTGACGCCCATATCTTCTTCGTCTATATCGAAAAGTCACCTTTTTCATCGAATCACTCAACATCAGGCTTTGTCGCCATTCATCAGTTGGAGATGAAGCTTTCTTGCCTCAAATGAATAGGCCTTGTCTTTCTTGTTTAATGGCGTTTAATAGCTCTGATATCAATTGTTGAATTATCTCTCAAATTCTTTCAATCTAACTCAAGATTAATCACACAAGCTCTTAAAGAATATCAAGAAGACCACAATGATAAACTCACACCCAAAGAATGAACACAAAACAACAATCTTATTTACTAATCAAGTACATAACTCTCTATAAGATTTTCACTCAAAGAAAACTCACTTTAAAACTATATAATTCCCTCTTGATTAATCCAAGAATTCATTACACATTAGCTCTCTTAAGTTTACACTAAGATTTTTAATCATAAGCCATCACTTGGCAATTGCATAACATGGCCTTCTATATGGAACCCAGGACATTGCCACTACTAATCCGTGTATACTCCAATTATCATTTTTCCTATTCTATTTATTTTTCTTAAAAAAAAATTATAAATTAAATTAAATTTAAAAAGATAAAAACTGAAATTTATCTCTTCATTTCTATTAAAAAAAAAATTAAGGAAAACGGAGTAATTTTATTTTATATTAATATGTGTATTTAAGGTTATATTTTTTCGGATTTTATCTCAAATAGAAATAGTAGTTCACTAATTTATTGAACGAATTAATTAGTTTAGTTAATCAAAAGAAATATATAATTTTGATGACTTGGTATAACAAATTTAATAAATAAGAGTTTTAGTTCCTAAAAACTCATTTAGATTATAATTATTCAATCTAAAATAAAAAATAAAAAATAGTAAACATTAAAAGTAAATAGTTTACTAATATATTGAAAGTTCAATAATTTAGTGAACTATAAAAAATATGTTATTTTTATAAATTTTTTAAAAGTGATGCTATATGAGTAATTATATATATTTTCTATTATTTGAATTATTCTCACTGTATTTTTGTAGCATTGTTTATTTGATTCGTTAAAAACACAGCATTCTCTAACTATATTTATTCTTTCGAAATCTAATTGAGATGAATTTATCTTTACATATATTGACAATAGATGATCAATTTATCCTTAATTATGCATTGTTTGGATTTAAAATTGAGATATACCTGAAATCAAGCTCTTTATTATGATTAGAGAAATTTCAAACTTTTACTATTTTTAAAAATATCAATTATTAAAATTAATTTATTTTGAAAAAACCCCAATATGGTTAATATTTTTTTTAGAGTTAATTTCAATAATGGACAATTTAATAATGTTTATTTCAAGAAAAAATACAGCTTTTTATATGTATAAAAACTACCCAAAACAACCACCAGAAATTTAAATTACATTGTAAAAAGACAAAACATACCCCGGATTGAATTTCTTCTTAAATTGTGCAAGATTTATGAAAAGATACAAAATCAAAATTAATGGAAAAATTAAATCTAGGAAAAAATAAATATTGAATAAAAATAAACATTTGGTTCAAAGTAACTTGTTCTACAATCGAATCTCACATTCAAACCCTAACCCTCATTCTTCTCTATAGTTGTCGTAGGCATTTTTGTTCTGCAATTTCCTTCTTGAACAACATCAAACATCACCTAAATAAAATTCTTCAAAATTATAAACATATAAAAAAAAATACACAAATCGATTGAGGCAGAAAAATTTGAAGATTATTGAATCAAAGACTTTTAACTAAATCCTTTTCTTGAAATTCACCTTTTTGAATAAACAAAGATGTTGGAGAAGATCAGATTGCCGACAAAACCATGACTTCGATTGGTTGTTGACAAGAATTGTTTAACATAATAAAAAAAATAAAAATAAGAGAAGATGATTAGGTTGAGTCTTAAATAAGGGTTGAATGGATCTGAAAAATTGTTGGATCTTTTGAGGTTTGGTGGTAAAGGAACCATCAATGGTGGTGGTGAGAACTGAGAAGGAGATGAGATTTTTTTTTCTCTCGTTTATCGTCAATAAAGAGAAAGAAGACGTATATTTAGGTTACCTTCTTAATCATTAAATAAAAATTCAAATCAAGGGAGATTGATTTGGATTAAAAAAAAGTAAATTATAAATTAAATGATACGTAATTAATAAGATATAGTATTTATAAGAGATAAAAGGGTAAGATAGACTATATTAAAAACGATAACCACCAGATCACCATCAAAAATGGTGTTTAATGGGTAAAAATGATAGTGTTAATTTCAGTAATGGACAAATTTAAATTTTTTATTTCAGAAAAACTAATCTTTTATATATATATATATATATATATATATATATATATATATATATATATATCAAAACTACCCAACTCTGCCACCGACCAAATTAAATTACATTGTGAAAAGATAAAACATACCCCCGATTTAATTTTTCCTTAATTTATGCAAGATTTAAGGAAAATTATAAAATGCCTTAAATTTTGCAAAATTAATAGAAAAATTAATTCTAAACAAGAATAAAACTATAGCAAAAAATAAAATAAAAATCTTCAGACTTCTGTATATTCTTCTTCCAGGACTTCTTCGTCATCCTACAAAATACAGAAAAAAATTGGGTAAATAGAAATTTAAATAGAAAGATATGTAAATAGAAATTTAAAATAAATATTGAATAAAAATAAACATTTGATTAAAAGAAACTTGTTCTACAAAATACATAGAAAGCTAGTTCGCTGAGAATTGAAAAGTAAATTTTTTTTATACACCATTTACTTTTAGTAAACACTAATTGATGTGTAGTTAAAATTGATACAGGGCACAAAATTGAAGATGAAAAGAGGTAACAGTTTTGAAAGATATGTAAATAGAAATTTAAAATAAATATTGAATAAAAATAAATATTTGATTAAAAGTAACTTGTTCTACAATCGAATTCAACTTTCAAACACTAACCCTCATTCTTCTCCATAGTGGTCATGAACATTCTGGAATTTCCTAATGCTCGGTTGTAAGTTTTATAATGTGTTTATTATTAGTAAAACCAGTATTTATGTTCAACCAAAATAATTTATAAAAATAAACGCACATAATTTAACATGTTTTTATTTAATAAACGGTGTATTACAGATAAACCAACCTATAGCAGTAACTATTAAAAATCTGTAGCGGTAGTCATAAACATCTGTAGCAGCAACCATATATTTTTTCATCATTTATCATAAAACCCAGAATAATGAAGAACCATTAAAAGAATAATGAAGAACCATTAAAAGATTTTTCTTTGTAATTTGCAAATTACTAAAATCTCATGGATGATTACGAAGATCAATCCAAGAATTTCATTGAATTTTCGACAAGAAACATAAGGAGAAACAGAACGAAGAAAATAAAGAGGAGAATGAAGAGGATCATCAACGACGGAAGCGGCGACGACTGTTTAGGCTGGAGATCGAGCAGCGATGAACGAGATTTAGAGCTTTAATTTTTTATAACACTGGCAGCTTTTAAAATATTATTTCGGAAATTTAAGATGTTTTTTTATGATAAAGATAAACCCTAATATTAAGAATTGAATAAATCAAATCCCTATAATTAAGCAAAACATTTAAAAGAAAGTTAAAAAAATATTAAATTCAGAAAGGAAATTGGAGAAGATAACGTGGAAAGGTAAAAGATTTGAAATAGAGAAGATATATCCCACGAATCATGGAAATATTAAACAAACTTAAAACGTAAAAAAAAATAAAGGGTAAATATGCAAATGGTATCACCACAGACCAACAGTTGTGCCACCATAAGTGGTTTTTTTTTGGTAAAAATGAAATAATATCATAACCTCCAGTATTATTGTAATTGGGTTAATTAAACCGGTTATTGGTGTAATTAATTCAAAATGATAAAAGATCATAAAAACCAGCATTATTGTATTTGGATGAATTAAATAGGTTATTGGTGTAATTAACTCTTTTTTTTATATATTATATAAAATTAGAAGGAATGTTTGAACCTTCAATTTTATAGGAGAGAACAACGGACTAAACCCTAAACCCTAAACCCTAAACCCTATATTATTTATTGGAAAACTTCACTGGGTAATAGATTTTGATGTAAGATTTATAAATATATTATCACTTAAAACTATTTGTACATATAGCAATTTTTACTATGTCAATCAATAATTAATATGTGAATTCATTTAGTGTAAGAATATGTAATTCAATATTTATCACTAAATATTTTTAAGATTTAATATTTTATAAATATTACTTAAAAAATTGCTAGATTTACATCTAACCGTTATTTTATTAGAATTAATAATGATACTTGGTATTTTGTATTAAATCAAAAGCTATTGTTGAAATATATGATTAAATTTACCTTGAACCATTGGCTTAAGCTTTTGGTTCAATTGGTTATTTAACATATTTAATAGCTATTAATTAAGTATTTATTATTGATTTTAACATTAATAAATTAACCATATCAAATTTGTATTCATGAGCCAATTACGTATCCCATCTCGGGTTCGAATTCCCTTGTTTTCTTAATTACCTTTATTAAAAAAATTGTGTTCATCTAATTTTTTTTAAGATGATTTTTGTGTTAACGGTGTTACATAGTTAAGAAAAGAAATCCCATTAATCATTCATTATTTAATTACTTTTTTTGAAACAAATCCCAACCAATATAATTATTTTGTCTTATTCACTTGTTTGTTTAATAATTTCCATGTTTTTATTGCAACTAGTATATTAACACGTGCAAATGTTTTTCATACTATCTTATATGCCAACTATAGTATTTGTGAAAAGCTATAAATCTTATATGAAATTCGGTAATTTGAACATGTTTCTTATATAATGGAATGATATTTTTAAAATCAAATGATGAAAAAAAATCTTTTAATTATTAAATTTTTTTTTTTACAAAGTAAAGTTTTTGTGAATTCAAATAGATATTGACACCTTATTTTAAAAAGTAAAAATAGATGTTGACACTATATATTGATTTAGTGTAACTTTTTTAAATAAATGCTCATACATTAAATTTTAATTACAAACAAACATCATGAATTCCCAAAACATACATTACGAATAATGAAAAATATGCCATAAATTACATTTTAGAAAGAAACATCATACTATGAAATTAATAATTAAAACAGCTAAATTATATTAGGAAATTATATAAACATTTGTAAGTAGTAATAACTTAAATAATGTCACCTTACAAAGTAAACTTTTTTTTTTAATCTCTAAATTTTTTTATTTTAGGGGTATATGAAATGTGACATGCAATTTGAAAATAAAAAATGGATATATAGTCTAAAAATGTAAATGATCAATATTTTGTGTGTGTTTGCACTTTTTTTTTCCTGATAAAAGAGTGTTTGCACTCAATGATATTCAAATTTTCAAATTTAATGATAGGATCATAAGTACCTAATTTTTTTTTCCTGCTTATCAATATAATAGTTTAAAACTTGTTGAGATACTCTCAAAATTGCATTCATGGTAACATTTTCTAATATTAAACTAAGTTAATTAAAATGTAAAACCAAAAGAATTCCAATAGGTTTAGAATTAGAGGTTACTATTTTAGTTTTTCCTTTTTTTTAAACTAATGAAAGGGAGTTAATGGTGGTGGCATCTATAGCTCCATAATCCTTCAATTTATAACATTTATAAACGTTTGTACGCGATTTTTGAAACTCGCTGAATTGCTACAAAAATCTCTACTTTTGATATTCAAAACTTAGTGCACATTGTTTGTTAAAAATCTTAATGAATTTTAAGGCAATTTACTAACTTCTCAATTATGTATTTCTTATATTACAATTTAATTCTTTTATAACTTTAATTTTTACATAATTTTTTTTATAACAATTTTCATTTTTTTAGGAGGGTATCAAATTTCAGTAACAAAATCATATAGATACAACATAATTATATAAGTAATGTCTGATTGTTTTTAGAGGATAAGTAATTGTTCATTGGGACAAAATGTAATAAGTAAATGTAAGTTACAAAATATTTAAGCCTTTTTTTAGGATGAATCAAAAAAATTCTTACACTATTAATCTATCATATAATCTAATTTTTTTAATATAGATAAATGTAATAAAATATAAATAATAAAAAGGAAACTAAATCAATGTAATATTCAACATCCTCTTTAGAAATAAAAGCATTACACATGTTCGAGATATCAAAAAGAGTGATTATCACATCGTGTGTGCCACTTTGTTTCTCTTGAAAGGAGATGTCATTCTTTTGAAGTTAGCATGGGCAAGAAAATTGTCCTACTTTTATGATATTGATTTCAAGAGAAAAGAAAGAATTGTAAAGACTGCTATAATTGATACCAAGAGTAGCAGATAATTTCTTATCCATATTTATCGTTTTTTTTGTTCTCTTTGATAATGTAACCACTATCCATTGAACATTTCTTTTCAAGAAAATTACAAAAACTCTAACTACTGATGATGCTCAGGCGAACTATAAGGTAACTAAGACTGTCACCACTTCGATTTCCTTTCACCTCCCATGTAAAATGATGACCCAATAAAGAAAATGGAAATGTCATGTTTCTCACATAGACTCTCACTTACAATACCAATTCCGAACACAAAAATAATGCAATGAGACATACAACTGTTGTTCTATTTATATGATTTTTCCACTACAAATAACCTATTTGAAAGTTCAATAGTCATATGGTATTTAAATGTATAATTTAATACTTATTAATTCAAAATTAAAATTTCTCATCGTGGGAAATGGTAGCCGATAGGACTTTTCAACTTGGTTTTTTGGTAGTTATGATAATTAATTAAAGAGTTATCATTTAAAAAATATTTCAGTTTATTTTATGATAAAAACATGAATGTAAAAAGTTTCTAACATTTTGTTAATTGAAAATTTAAAGAAGTATTTCTATTTAGTCTATAAAAAACAATTACAATTATAACATCATTTTTTCATAATAGATTTTAGATTATTAATATTATTCTTAATATATTAATAGTAGTGGATAATTAATTAGTGACATGTTTTGTGATTTTAGAAATTATTAAAGGTATAATGGTTTAAAAATATTTCTCCATGCTAGCTTATTTTGATATAGATAGATATAGAGATAGAGATAAAATATAATATTTAGAGTAATATTTATCATAATTTTAATAATTTATTAATATGTATGATAATTTTTTATTATTATTAAGAATGATATTTATTATAATTTTGATCATTAATTATATAGCATAAATTGATATTAAGTAGATAATAGATCATATTTAGAGTGATATTTATATTTATTATCATTTTAATCATTTATTATATGTATGGTAATTTTATTAATTAGATGATATTTATTATAATTATGATTATATAGCATAAATTGATATTTAATATTTAAATTGAAAAATAATGGTAGTTTAGATATTTACTAATAGTGAGAGGGTATTATTGTCCAAAAAAGTTTCTCCCATTAGCACACTTTTTAAGTAGTAATAGATAATAGATAATAAAAAATATGAATTTAATTAAAGAAAAGAAAAGAAAAGAAGAAGTAGAGATAACCACCATCTTGAAAATTTATAATGTCATAATGAACTTCATTAAGAAATTACAAATGTCATATGGGATAAAAAGCACACACCACATATTCACATAGCTAATGACAATTAGCTAATTACAACTCATTTCATGGGGACCCTTTTTATGCTTCAAAATCATATCTCCCCCACAAAAACTCAACGCTTAAAAAAAAAAAAAAAAGCTAAATTCTATGAAATTGAAATTGGGTTTCTTTTTTCTTGTAATGAATGGATACAAACCATTGGCTTTCACTCAAAACATAGCCAATCTCTCAAATTTCCAATTTTCTCACTCTTCCATCAAATAGTGAATGAGAATAATCTTAATAGATAATGTCAAAGAAAGAAAGAAAGAAACCTCTTTCTTGATTTGACCCATTCAAACACTCCTAAATCAAATTATTTCCTAATAATTAATTTTTTTTTCTTATACTATTTAATTAAGTATAGCTAGTCAAAGTATATTTAGTTATAAAATATAATATCCTATACTGTTTTTTTCCTTTTGTATAGTCTTTCTTGATAAAATTGTTATGTCATTTTCTACATCTTTATAATAGTATTTCTATTACATCACCTACCTAAGGATCCCATAGTGAATCATTTTGCATATTCTCCCATCTGTATTCTTCTCCGTCGTCGGCAAACACCGCGGCGTTGCTCGAATACTCCTCCATTAACAAACTCTCCGACGACATTTGCATCCACATCTTTGGTGAGTCTAAAGGAGACTCATTAATTGCTTGAATTTGGCTCGGCGACAGCCTCACCGTAACCGGGGGCAAGTTCGAGGCACGGTTACTTTCCGCTGCTACTGGTGTTCTTAGCCGTACCGCGGCCTCTTGTGCCGCCATCCGTATGTCGTCCGAGCTTGAGCTTAGTGGATAAGGAAGGCTATTGACAAGCTGGGGAAAGTTCAAACGAGCATCTCGGCCTCGGAAATGATATGCGGCGACGTCGTAAGCAGTCGCGGCCATTTCCGGTGTCTCGAAGCTTCCTAACCAAATCCTTGACTTCTTCCCCGGCTCGCGGATTTCGGATACCCATTTGCCCCATTTCCTCTTACGGACTCCTCTATAACTTGAAGTTGCAGGGCCATGGCTGCTTAAAGAATTTGGCTCTCCCATGCAAATAGAAGGGGGAAAATGATTTTTTTATATTAAGAAATGAAGTGAGATTTTTTTTGTGAGTTGATTATTGAGAGATTATTTGATTCAATTAGAAGTATTTATAGAGAAAAATAAAGATTGTTAATAAAAAAATTGAAAATGTTTTGGGAATTGAAACGTGGACACTTTCATTAGATATCATGGTCAGAGAGTGAGCTTCCAAGTAGTTGCTTCATCATGTTCAAATTCAGAACTTTTTAATTTTTAATTTTTAATTTTATCTGTGAATATATATTTTATTATTATTCTTTATTTATTTTTTTAAATTGAAAAAGGTAAAGAAAATTATAATATTTTTTTGTTTTTTTTAGATATTACATCAAATTGAGAGAGGAGAGACTCGAACCTCTAATTCATTTAAGTGGAGTATGTGTCTAACCACTTAAGTTATGCTCGTATTAGTGAAATATTTTTGGATTAAAAACGATAGAAAATAGAGGAAAATATATGGAAAAAGTTGATGAAGAAGAAGAAAGGAAAGAAAATGAGAGAATGTTTCTGTAGTGGACGCGGTTTTGTAATCAGGTGGCATGAGTTCTGGAAATTTTGGAATGGACCCACCGATTCATAACTACAAAGGTATCTAAAATTTAATTATATTTAATTAGAGATCTTGTTTTACAGATACTCTAATTGTTTAAAATGATCCACACGGCGTAAAATCAGTCGTTGTGATTATAGTATTTATGACAGTGATGTCATCAAGGTTAAATTTTTTTTTTAATTGGAAGGTTATTTCAATTTGAACCGTAAGCTTTAAAATTTATCTAATGTATAAAGAATGTAAAGTAGTCTTGATCTTGGCAAAAGAAAAGGAATTGTATTATTGTAAATGGGGTAAAATGTACTAATAAAATTAAAATAATATGATAAACTAAAGAGAAGAAGAAATAATAAAGAGAAGAGGGAGAAGAAGAGAAGAAAGTGATTTAAAAATAAAGACTACATTATGATTTTGTTCTTATGAATCCCAAATCTATTGTATTGTTTATATAGAAAACACAACCTTGATAAATAAGGAAAATATAATATAAATATGAAAAGATAATTATCATAAGAAATAAGATAAAATAAGAAAAATATATCTAAGAGAATAAATTAAATAGGAAAATATTTTCCGCCAAATCGTCACTACAGCCACGAACACTAGTTTCTACGGCATCGACCATCGCCATATGTACTGAATTATTTATAGAGTTAAAAGTACAATTGGAGAAGTAAAACTGAATATTAACTTAAGTGGTTAGGTACGTATTCCCTTCCAATAAAATCGAATATTTGAGCCTCGCCTCCCTTCATTTGATGTAATATCTATAAAAAAATAGAAAAACATGATTAAATTACATTTGTTAATTATACTAACCAATTTGTAACCAAGTGAAAAATAGAAATGTATGTGAGTTGTCAATTCTGCTAAACTAAATCTCTCACAAAATAGATGTGTAGTTCTACATGCTTCGTTCGCAGGTGAAAAATTGGGTTTTTAATTAGATACATTGCACTAAGATTACCACACCATATAATTGAAAGTTTGATTGATGGAATTTAAGTTCATAAATTAATGAAACAGTCAAACGATTTTAGTTGAGCAATTTTATATGCTACTGCATTATGCTTTAGTACTCGATCGTTTGATATCATGTTGTTTTTTCGATGACCTGATGAAGAAAAATTCCTCCAAAGTAAATGCAAAATCATGTTGTTGATTTTATGTTCCTATTGGGATTGAGGTCTCTAAAATAGAGTTTTCAAGCAGAATTCTCATGGATCTTTCTTTGCAGTATAATATTAATCTAAAAACAAATGCATAAATAGAAGACTAACCCTTGAAGAGAATTATATGACTATTCCCCTTCTTCTTTTGTTACGATCCTAGGAACACCAAAAAGTTCTTATTCACTAAGCACAAAAGAGAAACGATGCTTGGGCATTTTTCCTTCTTGGAAAAATGAAGAGGGAAGAAAATATTTCTTTCCTAGACTACACTGGCGACGAAGGTAAAAGGGAGAGGAAATTTCTCTTCTCTTAGTTGTGTGTTTTGGGGTCACCCAGAGCCTCTTATTTATAGGAAAACTAAGGCTCATAAAATCTTGGAATATCTTTTTAATTATCAAATAATTAAATAAAGATATTCAAATATATTTTTGAATAATTGTGATATAATATCTTATTTCATAATAAGATATTCCATATCACTATTTAAATTAATCCATATTAATTTATATCAATTATTCCATATCTACACATTTACATTAATCACATTAATTTAAATTAAGATATTTCCAATATATTTTAAATAAAATAAAATGTACAAATTTGATTAAAAATAAACCAAAGTGGTATGTGACCTCTACCATGGGTCATACGCCCATGCCTTCATCTCCATGAAGATATTGGGCTTTTTATTTTTCCTCATTTTTATTTAATAGAACAATTTTATTAAATATTTAAATAAATAAACTCTTTTATTTATTTAATTTATTTTTAATTTGATAAATTCAAATTAAATAATTAAATAGACTCCTTTATTTAATTTCCCATTAATTTTGGACAGCTTCAAAATTAATTAATTAAATAAACTCTTCTATTTAATCTCCTTAAATAATTAAATAGATCCATCTATTTAATTTTCCATTAATTAAATAGACTCCTGTATTTAATTTCTTTTTAATTAATCAAATACAGTCCTCTATTTGTTTTACCAATTTTTCAAGGTGATTAATCTAATTAATCATGTTCTCAATTACATGCGATAGTTCAGAGGACTTACATTGATTAAACTTCTTTAATCAATTAATTCTTTTTCATTAACTCTTAGATAAATCAACTATATATCTAGAGTTCTGCTCTTAGTACTATAGACATAGTTATGTCCATTGGCTATAATCATTAGGAACACTTTGACCCTTCACAAGTAGTTCGTATCCATGGCTAGATAATTTACAGTTTTAACCTCCATTATACATCTTGTTCCTTAAGCCCAACTAATTCTTTAATGAACAACCTTACATAATCTCCATTATGCGCCTTTACTTTGTTCATTGATCAGAGGAATATGGGTCTCGTTGTTCAAGCACCGAATCAGTCCATAAGCGAACTACTTTATCTATTTTCCGAATGAGGAAAATAGTGAGTTTCAATCTTGTGTAATTACATTCCCAGCTATAAGCAAGATGCAATCCTCAAAGTGGGAGACATATTGAACGAACTATATCGAGTCAGTCGCACCTATGTAAATAAAAGGTTTGTCTCTTGCGAAAAGTAGTTCGTAATTCACTCAAGATTGAGATCAATTGTACATGATCAACTGATCGATATACGAAGTGTCTTTCTGTAACAGCTTTACCAGAAGACATACTTAGTCCAGTCTACTACAATCTCTATTGCAACAACACCCCCACTCACATGTCTCTACATGAGTGATTTAGATGAGATCACTTGTACCAATTCATAAGTGAGTCGTGTTAGTGGTGTTATCAGAAATAAGGCACCCAACTTTTATTCATGTACCACAAACTATTTAAGTTACAATTAAAGCGAATCTTCACACATCACATGCTCACTTAAGCTGTCATAAGTAACTCTGGATCTTATGATGGATTACATTTATTAAATGATAATAAATGACAATGTAAATATTACTAATTAAATATTCCTTATTTATTTATAGTTTAATTGGATTACAAAGATTTGGGCCACAAATCCCAGCAGTTCTAATTTGACACCAAATCGACATCATAATGGACTTCGAGGTTTAATTTAGCTAGTTTTGTGAGTGAAAGACCATGATCAATGGTCCCTTTTAGGTATCTCAATACTCTTTGACTTCTACAATGAAGAAGAATTGGGTAATGCATGAATTGGAAAAGTTTGTTCATTGAGTAGGCTAAGTATAGTTTTGTGATAATATCATACTGAAGTGATCCAACTATGCTGCAATATAGGGGAATATCAGTGAATTTTTCTCCTTTAAAACCAACTATGTCACTGATATGGCTTTATGCAACTTGCACACTAATGGTGAGCTATTTGAGGATACTTCAAATTTTTATTTGATATCTTCTTACATAGTTCTGTGGAGAACACCATTCTTTATATCTAGTTGTCGAAATTTCCAGTTCCCTGCAAGAGCTAGAGTGAACAAAATTTAAATAGTTTATGGTTTAATCACTGGGCTGAAGGTTTCACTATAGTCAATATCAGCCTCTTAATTGTATCTTTTTACTACCAATATTTCTTCTCTTAGATGGTTTGGGGATAAGGCTCTATGTCTGATTTTTTTATTAGAATATCATATTCAAGTTTCATAGTATTCATTCAATGCTGATTTTCAGTAGCTTCTTTAAAATTCTTTGGTTTCTATGAAGATAGATCTACACTAATTAAGAAAGTTTTTTAGTTTTCTAATACCATATTTTGCCTCTATAACCATGGAATGACTATTTATTAGATGAGCTGATGGCTATCGAAACCAGCAAAAATAATATACTCGCTTCCTAAGATTAACTTATAGCAGTGGTAAGCAAGGTCGAATCCACAGGGACTGGAAAATTAACTTATAGTTATTGACTAATTAAAAAGGGCGGTTTTGAGATTTCTAAACGCTAAGAAAGCTAAGAATGTTCAAAATATAGAGATTGATATGAGAGAAATTCCAACTAGAAGTATCATCTCCGTTATGGTTTGTTCGATTCGATCATAGACAAAAACATACATTCAAATTCTTTTCTAGATTGACGTGAGTCATTAAAGTCTAATTAACAACTTTTATGTTCTTCCTTAATTTTTCGGTAGTCAAGATACGATCTAATGACTAATTTCCTAATTGATAGACAACCCTAGAATACGATAATAGGATTTAACCTTTCAAAAGCATTAAGAAAAGAAGAACTATCAATCCTAGCCAATAAACACAGTACGACCGATTTATTTAGACTAGATCAAGATTTCTCACAATATGAATCAAATAGTTTTCTAAATCAATTCATACCATTCGTCACTTAGATTAGAACGATTCAAACAATTACGGATTCAAATGTTCTAATTGACTAATTATAAAAAAAAAAAAAATACCTGGGCAAAGGATCTTGTTTGCACAAACATCAATTCAATAATAGAGAAGCAAAGAGAAATCAAGAATAGAAAACAAATTGAAATATAAATTAATGAATAGGTCTCAGGAATTCAAACATACCAAACGTCGAATCAATCTCTAGTTAGAAGGATGAACTTAGCTAGACAACATATTAAAAACTACCTAAAAGTTCTAAGAAAAATAGGGGAAAGAGGGATTGTGAATTAGGGTTCAAAGAAGGCTTTAAATAGGCAAAAATATGATATTTTCAGATAAATAAGCAATAAAATATGCTCCTTTATCTATTCCAGCAGCCAAAAATCTTATTTTTTTAATTCTTCTCGTTGCAGCGGCGGTGGCTTCCTACTGTTGCAGCAATAGGCTTTTTTTTCGTAATACTAAAATGGGCATAAATTCTTCGTTTTAAGTCCAATTTGAGCACCGTTTTCGTCTACGTTCATGAAATTCAAAGAATAATAATATTATGGACATTTAAATCAATTAACATTCATATTTTAATAATTTTGAAGATAAAACCACTAATAAACATGCGTAGATTTTGAGTTATCATGGCCAAAATAGATGTAAATAGTGTAGCTATGTCCATATGAATTAGTGATAGGAGGTTCTCTATGGATTGGTTTCCTTGGGAATTGCTACTTGGTAGGAGAAATTGGAGCTCTTGTTGTACTAAATCAATGTGCTTTTTTGAATGTAATGAGTTTGGATCTAGGACTAGGGACTAGATTATAGGTTGCGTGAATTAAATTGGCATATTTTGTAAGAGCGTTTACTGAATAGGTCTTGATATCATGGGGTTCTATTTCAAAACCAATAGGTAATGAGAAAAGTAGCTCATGTATCTTATTAGTTCCATCATCTAATGTGAGATTCTCAACATGTCCTCTCAAGATGGTGCCTCTTTTGGGCTCACCATTCTTGAGTCGGATCTTATTTTTAGACCGAATGTCTGTTTGAACTTGTTGGGTTATGATATCATCTTGATATCATGGGGTTCCATCTCAAAACCAATTGGCAATGAGAGGAGTAATTCATGTATCTTATAACGTTTGTGAGGTTCCCTTCATCTTTCTAGTGTGGGATTCTCAACAATAGGAATGATCAAGATTTAGCCAACAAAGAGCTGAGATTCATTTGATGATTGATTTAGTTGATTTATTAATGCTATAAGAGTGTCTAAGATTGTTCAATTCTCTCGCTTTCTTACTTCACATTACCACTTAATGCTATAAGAGTGTCTAAGATTATTCAATTCTCTCGCTTTCTTACTTCACATTACCACGTACATGCAACAACATCATCATAATGAGCTACAAAATGATTGATATAGAGTAGTTTGATTTAGGAAAATTTCATTCCGTATCATATTTTGATGCAATATTTATAAATATATCAACATTTATAACTATTTGTAAATATAAAAAATTTCACTGTATTATTAATATGTGAATCAAATATTTTTACACCATGATAATTTTATATATATCAGAGAAAAGTTTACTAGATTTGCAATCAGATATATGTCACCTAAACTTTCTTTTTTAAAATAAAAAGTTGATGCAAATTAAAAGAGGATCTAAATTTAGAAAAATAAAAAGTTTATCTGAATTTCGAAAGTAGTTGACTTGAAAAGGCAATGTGATATTTTATTTAACGTTATTAATTAAATGACTACGAAATAATTTGTTAAGATTAAAGATGAAACGGTTAACTAGGCTAATTTTTGTCTTTTAGAGTTTCTTTATTTGCTTTGTTGACACATAATAAACCCTTATACAAGAAGGTTTCTTCTTTTCTCGTCTCGTCTTGAATAGGAGATCTATTCTATGAAGAGTAAATTTTTACGCGATCTAATAGAAGAGATTTCTCTATTCAATTAAGAAGAGAGAATTAAGACTTGGAGAGAGATAAACCATGCTTTCTTTTTAACTAGCATTGTAATCCTTGATTACCGACGCCCCTTGACTTACTAGAAATAAGAATTAAAATTTAGGAAATTTATGCGTGGTAGTCAACTTTCGAGTTTCATATATGTCACACTTTCATGTTTATATCAGATTTATCCATTTTTAGATATTCTATTAATTTAATGATATATCAGTAATATAAATTTATAATAATAATAATATTAAATTTATATCAACAAGTAAATTTTAGTATTAAATTTATATCAGTAATGTAAAGAGGTAAATGTAAAATACACCCCTGCACTTTGGGTTATTGTTAAATCATACCCCTGCACTATTTTTTTGTCATAAAATACCCCTACACTTTAATAAAATTGCAAATCACACCCTTCAATCGATTAATTTCAACGAAATTTAGACTCATCTATATTATCCGCATAACAGGTGTTCCAAAACCATTAAAAATTCGAAAAATTTGAACTATCGAGTGTGATTTATAGGTTTTACATATTATTAGCATACGAGTTTATTCTAAAATTCTACACATCTGTCAATTTATTTTTGTTATTTTTCATGAAATCATAATACATGACATACGTAGAATATACATACATCTCAATTTCGTGAAAATTAATCGAGTGAAGGGCGTGATTTGCAATTTTACTAAAGTGCAGGGGTATTTTATGACAAAAAAATAGTTCAGGGGTATGATTTAACTATAATCCAAATTGCAGGGGTGTTTTTTGCATTTATCCCTAATGTAAATTTACAATAATAATATATCAATTATAATCAATCTTTCATAAAAAAATGTGGGTTAATTATGAAAGAAGAATATTATGGTAATAATTCATGTCTCCATATGCGTACATCCTCATGTGCTGAGTACTTTTGATATTTTTCAATCTTTGTGGTTTTTTTGAAAACAGAGTCTCAATATTGGCTATATGTGATAATAACCCTAAAATTTATATTCTTTTGATATTGTTTACTTAATAGAGTAATAAAAACCAATTTATCGGACACACTTCAAAATTGAGCATCATTTACTCAATATAATTAAATATTTACTCAGCATGAACATTCAACGTTTCAAAATTGTACGCCAAACCCAATTCTAGATGTGTAGTCCAAGTTCCTTGGTATAAAACCATGAGTTAAACGTTTCAAAACTCATGTTCATGTTCATGCTGATTAAATATTTACTCAGCATGAACATTCATGTTGTGTAGTCCAGTTCTGGTTGTGTAGTCCATGTTCATGCTGATTAAATATTTACTCAGCATGAACATTCAGGCTTTGTTTGGTATGCAATCTGAAAAGCAGAATTTGAATTTAGTGGATTCTAATGAATTCAGAGTTGTATTCTGTGAATTTGTTGGTTCTGAAATTGTGTTTGGTAACAGATTCAAATTTTATAATTGAGATTCAGAAATTTGAAATATGTGTTTGGTTGGTTACTCAAAAAATTTAAAATAAGATTGTGAATCAGAACAGTGTGAAAATAATACTTCCAACCTTAAATCATTCGTTTTTAAGTTTGAAAAAACTAATAATTCATAACTTATAAATTGAAAACATCTTTATCTGCATCAACTATAACTATTCTCATTCTTAGGATAATTTTTTCTTTTAAAAAAAATTATAATAAAGATAATAGAAGCATTGAAGTCTATCAAATAAACTCTTTAGATTAAAACAACTAATTTTTTTCAAAAGGAGAACTATACAAGACACAATGAGATCCATTCTAAAATTCATAAGAACCTAGTGCAACCAAAGAGAGAATTTATCAATAAAAGAGAATCTGAAAAAATATTTTCACACTGAATGGAAAGACCATTTGGGCATTGAAAACCTCCAATAGCGTTATTCAAATAGTACTACATACATTAGTACAATAAGCAGAGGAAAAATGTGAGCAACAACCTCCAAAACATATATATAAATTATTTTATTTTTTATATTTAAATTAATCTTATATGTAATTATAAAAACAAAATATAAATAAAAAATAGGATATATTGAAAAAATAAATTAACTTTTTTTCCATCACTTTAGAATTAAGTTTAAGTTTGAAAAGTTAAAAATCAGCTTAAAAACATGCAATTAAAAATTTAATTAAATAAATAAAATCTAGAACGGACCGGGTCAATCTCGAAAAACGGGCCCAACCCGATCCAAACCCGGAAAATGGGCCCGACTCGTATTTTTATCTCATATGTTCAAACCCGTGAATTAAATTGTGTGGGTGAGGTCAATCTGTGTTTTTCAGTTTTTGAGTTGGATATTTTGGATTATTGTTTTAGTTGAATTCATTTTTTAGCCTAAAAAAGAAATTGAATCCAAATTGGTTTTTTCTGGATTGTAAACCAAACACAAAAAAAATCAGATTCCTTTTATTCATTCAATCCAGATTCATAAAACTGAATCTGGATTGCAAACCAAACAGGCCCTCAATGTTTCAAAATTGTACGCCAAACCCAGTTCTGGTTGTGTAGTCCAAGTTCCTTGGTCTAAAACCATGAGTTAAACGTTTCAAAACTCATATGTTCATGTTCATGCTGATTAAATATTTACTCAGCATGAACATTCATGTAGTGTAGTCCAGTTCTGGTTGTGCAGTCCATGTTCATGCTGATTAAATATTTACTCAGCATGAACATTCAACGTTTCAAAATTGTACGCCAAACCCAGTTCTGGTTGTGTAGTCCAAGTTCCTTGGTCTAAAACCATGAGTTAAACAATCGCATGTTTGCTTGGGAGTTGTTTTTTAAAAGCAGTTTTTAGATATTTAGAACAAAATCCCACATTGAATATGTGAGGAGATGATAATAGGTATATAAAAAAAGGTACATCTCTATTGGTATTAGATATTTTGGTTTGTTAAGGGACAATAGGCCTCCACAATCTCCACATTGGTATGATATATAGTCCACTTTGGGCTTTTCTTACATGACTTTGCTTTAAGTTTTAGCCAAAAAGGCTCATACCAATAAAGATGTGCTTTGTTTCCTTATATACCCATGATCATGCATCGACCCTAACCTTGTGGATGGATTCTTTGAATGTTGAACAAAGTGGAGGCCTCATAAATCTGATCTGTGATGAGTTCAATCAGATAAGAGGTGGGCTCCAAGGAAAGGGAGTAGCCCTGGATTGAGTGGACGGATAAATGAGAGAGGCTTGATGGTTCTTGGTTCAGAGGTAAGATTGTTAGAGTGTGAACAAAATCCCACATTAATTAGTTGAGGGGATAGTCATAGGTATATAACGAAAGAGACACATCTCCATTAGTATGAGTCTCTTTTGGGTGAAACCAAAAGTAAAATCATGCAAGCCCAAGGCCCAAAGTGGACATATCTTACCCATGTGAGATTGTGAAGGCCCGTTGTTCCCTAACAATTATTATTAGATATGTTTAATCACCATTAGACTCAAAAGCTTAAACTTATAGTTGAAGGTAAATTTAATCACATATATCAACACTCCTCACATATGGTCTTGGATATTTGGACAAAACTCAAACATGTTGAAGTTTTAAACAAACTTAAATTAATAGATAAATATAAATTCAATCACATCTATATCAACCGTAACCAGGAAAAATGTGTATTTTTTCTTTAAAATTATAAATATGTGAATAGCTAGCTCTAATTATAAAAATAGCTATCTTCAAATCTCTAACGAAACAAAAGTAGAAAAAAAAAAACTTTTAGAAGTCATCTCCAAAACTCTCATGAAAAATCAAAGCAATCTAATTTGATTAATTAAGGTTAACCTTTTTGCAATCCCCTTTCCTATGTAACTTTTGCAAAAGCATGTGGCTGATGCAATCTAACCGCCCATAACAGCCCATTGGCTAAATCTAAGTAGCCGTGAAAGAAATTTAATTAAAAAGATTCCAAAAGTTAGTCTTCCTTTGTAGGGTCAATTTCATGAGACCAAGTGTGAACAATTATTAAATTAAATTTTAAAAATAAATATAAGAGATTGTTGATTTCAAGATGATCTTTAATTCAAGTGAATATAAAATTGAAAACACATTTTTTTAATTTTTACCTACGCTTTTTTTCTCATCACTCGTGTGGATATACTATAGAAATACACGAAAGATAGCATAGATCATAAATTTTGTATTGAAACTAAACTTATTATCTAATCCCTAATAAATTAATGTATTAATTAATGAAAGTAAGATTTTAAAAAAATTAATGTATTAATTAATGAAAGTAAGATTTTAAAAGTTAGACAAGGAGATTGGAAGATTAACTAAAATACATTTAATTAATATATCTATAATAATATAAGAATTTTTTCAAATAACATAAATCTAGATAGTAATTATTAAAATATCAAAAAAGTTTAAAAATTACTCAAATAGCATAATTATATGTTAATAAATTTATTGAACTATTTTTCATGAGTATTTTTAATGAATTTATTTGTTTTTTTCTTTTTTAAGTTCAAGGTCGATAATTTATCGAACTATTTAATTATTTTTCATTATTATTTTCAATAAATTTATTAATTTTTTTTACTTTTTTTAGTTTATTGAACTATAATTATGCTATTTGAGTAATTTTGAAAAGTTCGGACATTTCAGTTTTAGTTTGAAAAATATGCTATTTCAGTGAGTTTCTCTAATAATATAATAAAAGTAAATTGATATTGGAAAGAATGTATTATTTATTGCAAACGAGTTTGCACACAAATTTTACAATGTTAAAAAATAAATATATAGTTCACCATACTGTAAATAGGAATTCCATGCAAATTTTGAAGATATATAAACAAAGAGAATATACCCCACATGTGACCGACTAAAGGATTAGGAACTTTTTCATGTGGGGGAGATATGAATATTTTGAAGGAAAAAAAGGTCTTAACTTCCTATAATTAAGAGTGACCATATTTCAAGGAGATAGAAGAACTATTTGACCCTACAATTTTTCTTCCATTTTTATTTTTTTTAATTAAAAAAAAGTGTCACTTTCCCTTCATAATCTCTCTATTGTATGGGAAAAGATCAGTCGGTCAATCTTAAAGTAAAGGTAAATTAAAATACCAAAAGTTTGTTGGGAGCCAATAGAATTTGACATTTATTATGTACAGGTCGTTCCTATATAAATAAGAGACCAGTGTGATATATAAATTTGGGCCTCAATCATATAATTCCTAATATAACAAAATACAAAAATATATATAAAAAAACATTATTGTTTATTAAAACACAATATCAATAAAATAGTATGATAAAAGAATGACATAAAATTATCAAAGTAGTATAAAAAAAATATAAAAATTGAACTTTGAACTTATGTTGGGATCAAACTCAACTCACAATGACGGATAATATAAAGATATTGTAGGGAGAATGTCAGCCAACGTGACTCAGAATAAATTTTCATTTATATACTATTAATACTAAACTTTTAATTCAAGATTTGGGGCCCTAAAAGTTCCGGGGCCCTGTTCCGTCGCACCAGTTGCATCATGTCAACGACGGCCCTGAATTATGTATAAAAAAAATAATTATAGGATATAAAGTTAGGGGTGGATCTCTTCTCTTTAGAGGACCTCTCTGAGAGAGGAATTAGAGTTGCTGATATCAAACGCCTGGCTTCATCTCTACCTCAGTGTCGCTTTCTGCAGACGGCCAGAGATTTGAATCGCCCAGCTGATGCTTTGGCGTCGTTGGCATCCTCGTCTAAGGCTTCCTACGCTTGGAACGGTGATTGCCCTTAGTGGCTTTTGGATTTAGATTCTTTGTAATATTTTTTGTTTTTTCCGGTGAACCTCGCTAAAAAAAAAAAAAAAAAAAAAAGTAACATCTGAGACCTTTTAGGTGAAACAAAAAATAAAGTCATGTGTTTAGTTTCAAAGTAGACAATAATATATCAATGTAAAGATTGTTAAATCTCGACATCCTTAACAGCTACTATTCATATAATACGCATCAATCATTTGAGAAACTAGTGCATGTCATTTAACTCTGTTCCTCACACATATTTTCAATATAATCCAATTAACTTGGCGTCAGAATTTTCTCTTATGTGATCATAGGTTTGAGTCCCATATTTGATGTAATATTTTTAAAGCTATCTTTCCCATACATTGAAATTTAATTTGTAACACAACACAGTTTTAATTAACAATCATTCCGTAATAATTTTTTTATGGTAAAATGAAATAACAATTGAAAATAAAGCTCTCTTTCCCATACATTGAAATTTAATTTGTAACACAACACAGTTTTAATTAACAATCATTCCGTAATAATTTTTTTTATGGTAAAATGAAATAACAATTGAATAGTAAATGCTTTTAGCATTTTCATCCTATGAAAATTTCATTAATATATTAGGAGGAAAAATTCACCTCGTTATTTTATTATATTTAATTAGAATAAAGTGTCTCTCGATTCTCTATAAATAAGATCGGATGGTTTTATGAGCTTTAATCATATATATTATTTTGATGATAACATACTTATTTTATTTACTAGTGTATTTTAAAAATGTTATGACTTGAAATTTCTCAAATTTTTAAATCAGAATAAACAGCGGAAGACTTTGTTTTTATAAAAATTTAGCGTGGAACCGTTTAAAATATGAACTATCAAAACCTGTTTACATGGGCCCATTTCAGAGAAAGTAAAAACAAATATGTACATACTCCATTTCATGACAAAATCAAAAGAAATAGACTAGATAATATGTACAACAATCTTAGGCTCTCATTAGCCACAAAACATAAGTTTAAAGACAACAACATATAATGTTTCAACTAGCATTCGTGGAATGTCCCAACATATACATATAAAGTCCATGTCCCGAAAACCATCCACTCGTGATCAAGCAACACCATCTCCCTCCACCTCGTACCCTACTAAGAGTATTACCTGAAAAAATTTAAGTGTAGCAACATTAGCATAAAAATGCTAGTGAGAATAAGATGGATGCAAGCACTTCCATGGACCGAATCCCATATCAGAAAATGTGTCCAAAAATCCTAATGTGCTCTTACTACCCATTTCATATTCCCAAGTACTTTACATAAGGAAATCGATCACATTCTACTATATCATAATTTCGAAAAGTTAACATTCAAGCTCGTAAATAAAGTACTAAAACAACGAAATAGTACTAAAGCATAACAAAGTAAATTTCTATCATTTATGTCATTTCCACACATTATTCCACATTGTGACCACATTGTCACATTTCACAATTCAACTGTGACCACTTGTCACCATTCACATTCACACCGTGACAACATTGTCACCATTCACAACTCACACTGTGACCTCACAGTCACCAAATACAAACCATACCGTGACCTCACTGTCACCAAATACAAACCATACCGTGACCTCACTGTCACCAAACACAAACCATATCGTGACCTCACTGTCACAGTGACCTCACAGTCACCAAACACAAACTATACCACGACCTCACAGTCACCAAACACAAACCATACCGTGACCTCACTATCACCAAACACAAACCATGCGTATCATAACGCCACACGTACTACTCCCTTTTGGTAGTACTAAATAACGAACCCCATCGCTAATAATATCATACTCACTACAAGGAAAAAGGGTATTGCCGGCGAAACATTCCCGGCGAAATCCAATTCGCCGGCAGTTTAAAGGTAAAACCGGCGAAAGTGATATTTCGCCGGTTTTTATAAGAAAGGCCGGCGATATATTACGTTTCGCCGGCCTTTCTTCGAGCAATGTCGGCGAAATATCACATTTCGCCGGCCTTGTTATATTTTTTACAATTTTTTTTTTAAATGTATGTTTTTAAAACAATAATTTATCTATTAAATCTATATACTAATTATTAAAATGTTTAAACTTTATAAAAATCACTCAAATAACATAATTATATTTCAACACATTATTGAACTATTTTTTAAATGTATTTTTACTAATTGCCCATTTTTAATTTATAGTGCGTAATTGTTTTTTGTTTAAAATATACTAGTTATATGTTTTAATTGTCATTTTAATATAGTATTTCTTTTTTTATTTTTTTAAAATTATGCCGGCCATTGAAGTATAGTATAAATTAGCAACCTTGCATTTACGTATTGTTTTTAAAAAAGGAAGTTGCATTTATAGTTTTTTTTTTATAAAAAAATTAGCAAGGCGCAATTTCGCGGTCTTGCATTTATAGTATTTGTTTTTTATTTTCCAAATTTATGATGAACACCATGTTTGTGAAATTTGGAAAACCCATTAAAATATATTTAATCTCAAATATTTTCCAATTTTATAGATCAATTGTATAATTATTTATTTATATATTATAATTGTGATTGATAATTTTTTTAATTAATTTACCAAGGCGGCGAAATTCGCGCCTTGGTATTGAAGTAGTCTTTTTTAAAATTTAATTAGCAAGGCCGGAGATTCGCCGCCTTGTGACTTAATTAGCTATGCCGAAAATTTTTCGCGCAGATAGGACTGGATTAAATCCACGACGAAAAAGCACGAACCCCCTTTCTTTCTTTCTTTCCTCTCTTTTTCTCTCAAGAACACATCTCCCCCTTCCATTTCGCTCGATTTCGCACAAATCCGGCTATAGGAGGTAAGATTTCTTCATTTCTTTTGTTTTTCCATTGATATAAATCATTTTTTCATATAAATTTCAGTTTTTTTTAACCTAAATCTATATTTTGAATGTTAGGGTTTTCAAAAAAAAAGTTATTTGATTATGTAAGATGAAAATTAATTTAATAGCATAACAATATAGTAGAAGACTTTAAGTTTTTCATCTGTTTGCAAATTCCTCTTTTAGCTTTAAATGGATAATCAATCTCTTGTGCTATGCCATTTTTCATGATCCAATCGAATCACTCTCTCTGTCAAAATCCTGTTTCTGTTTGATTCCTCTGTTTCTGTTGGATAATCAATCTCTAATGTTTCCAAGAAATGAAAGCTACATGTGAATTGTGATGTAAGGGCGTTTGAATGTTTGAAAATTGACATTTCCAATAGATGCCATATATGTGATATTATTTCCACTATTTTCTAATTTCTTACATATAGTTATTTTTTTTTCAGTAAGGTGAAAGTACATCAATATATTGAAGTTTTTGTTTCATTATTAAGTTTCTTGTTTCATTTGATGGAAATATGTTCTAGATTCTATCACAACTTTTCATTCCTAATTTAATTCAATGTAGAATTTTACAAAAATCACATATTAAATTAATGTAAAAGTGGAAACATTCCGGATTTTTTTAAAATATAGAATATATATAAAAATATGGTATAATATTTACAGATAAGTCAAATTGACCCGTTCATGCTCTAAACGAATTGTTATTTTGAATATTGTAATTTCTTTTTGCACTTTAAATTATTTTTTTATGATATACTTTATTTTTATTTTTACTTTCTGAAAATGTAAACTAAATATATTTTTCACTATTGTATTTTTAGGATTAGATTGTAGAAATCAACAAACATGGCGAGCAATGATAGGTAAATTTTCAAGTACTCATTAGATCATGCATAACCCTTGGGTGTGGCTAACCTGCAGCAAAGTTAGCCACACATATAATTTGTTATGATTTTTTCATTTGTTCATGCATAAACCTTGGGTGTGGCTAACCTGCAGCAAAGTTAGCCACACATATAATTTGTTATGCTTTTTTCATTTGTTCTTGCATAAACCTTGGGTGTGGCTAACCTGCAGCAAAGTTAGCCACACATATAATTTGTTATGCTTTTTTCATTTGTTCATGCATAAACCTTGGGTGTGGCTAACCTGCAGCAAAGTTAGCCACACATATAATCTGTTATAATTTAGTCATTGTTTATCCTTAGTTTCTTGCGCCACATTAAGTAGTATACCTAACTTTTTACTTCCTGGGTTATGAAATAGGAGTTGGATAGTACTTAGAGACAGATTTTGCTCGGAATACATTAAGGGGATTAAGTCTTTCTTAGATGTTGCAAAGACCGTTGTCAATGAAAATGGGAGGGTTCGTTGTCCTTGTATGAAATGTGTGAACACGGTATTTGAAGAAATTGATAATATAGAGAGACACCTTTATATTAATGGAATGTCTCCGACCTACGCTCGGTGGGTATTGCATGGAGAGCAATCTGATGTTAGGGGGTTCACGAGCTATGTCGAAAGTATATCGCACACTGATGAGAATTTAGGGGGACATTCTGATGATGGGAGGGTAAATGAAATGTATGAAGCTATTCATGATATACGAGGCCCGTTACATGAGAATGTTGAGATTGATGGATCCTCAAATAATGATTTCTCACATTTATTAGGTGAAGCTGGAAAAGAATTATACCCCGGTTGTACAAGGTTTTCAGCTCTAAATTTTTTGGTGAAACTGATGCATATAAAAGTTTTGAACAAATGGAGCAACAAGTCTTTCGATATGCTTCTAAAACTTTTGAAAGAAGCATTGCCACTTGACTCAGTACACGAGTCATATTACTCTAGTAAAAAGATGCTTAGTGGATTGGGTTTAGGATATGAAAAAATTCACGCATGCAAGTATGATTGTGTATTATATAGGAAAGAATTTGCTAATTGTGAGCATTGTCCGGTGTGTGGAGAATCACGATATAAAGATGTGTTCAATGAGAAGGGTAAGAAAGTTGCTCATAAAGTATTGCGTCACTTCCCAATTAAGCGTAGATTGCAACGTTTGTTTGCTTCAAAACACATCGCTTCTGATATGCGATGGCATAAAGATAAGAGAATGGAAAATGATGGTGTGCTTCGGCATCCAGGAGATGCAAGGATGGAGACATTTTGACCGTACATATCCATGGTTTGCGTCCGATCCAAGAAATGTACTGGTTGGCTCTAGCATCGATGGTTTTAATCCTTCTAGTAACATGAGTACATCGTACAGCATGTGGCCGGTTATCATAATTCCATATAATTTACCTCCTTGGAAGTGCATGAAAGAATCTAGTTTTTTTATGTCATTGCTTATTCCCGGACTAAAATCACCGGGGCAAGATATTGATGTGTTTTTGGAGCCTTTGATTGAGGAGTTGTACGACTTGTGGAATGAGGGGATTAGAACATTTGATAGTTCAAAATCCGAATACTTTCAAATGCATGCTGCATCGTTGTGGGACGATTAACGATTTTCCAAAGATATGGTGATTTGTCGGATGGAGCACTAAAGGATATAAGGCGTGTCCTTTATGTCTAGATGATACATCGTCACGAGGGTTGCGAAGTAAAATTTGTTATATGGGTCATCGGCGGTATCTTCCATTAGATCATGTAATGCGTAGAAGTAAGCTACATGATGGTTTTCATGAGTTACGAGATAAGCCTCGGGTGAAGACCGGTTCTGAGATATTATCTGAACTTAGTTGTTTACAGTTTGTTAGAGCAGGCAAGCATCCTAACAACATTGACAAAAAACGGAAACAACCTGAAAACAACCATAATTGGAAGAAGATGAGTATATTTTTTACTCTCCCATATTGGTCAAGCTTACTTATACGCCATAAGTTAGATATCATGCATATCGAAAAAAATGTATGTGATAACTTAATAGGGACATTATTTTCGATAGATGGGAAAAACAAGGATACTTTAAAGGCACGGTTAGATTTACAAGATTTGAAAATAAGGAAAGAACTGCATGTATACAAGGCCGGTAATAAGTTTGTAAAACCTTTGGCATCTTTTACCTTATCTTCCAAAGAAAGAGTTCAAGCATGTAAATTTTTGAAAGGTGTTCGTTTCCCTGATGGTTTTGCATCAAATATAGCTCGTTGCGTCAATGTGGAAACTGGAAAAATTTCTGGACTTAAGAGTCACGATTCACACGTTTTATTGCAACGTCTCTTACCATTAGCAGTTCGGTGTTTCATGGACAAGAACATAGATCGTGTTATTAATGAGTTTAGTAATTTCTTCCGTTCTATGTGTTCGAAGGTTATTCGGGTTGAAGAACTGGATAGGTTGGAAGGAGACATTGTAACTATATTATGCAAACTTGAACGAATTTTTCCTCCGGCTTTTTTTGATGTCATGGTTCACTTGTGTGTGCATTTGCCATGGGAAGCTAAAATTGTTGGGCCTGTTACATACAGCTGGATGTACCCAATAGAGCGAACTCTTAGAACATTAAAACAATATGTGAGGAACAATTCTAGAGCAGAAGGATCTATTGCTGAGGCATACGTGGTAAATGAGTCAATTAGTTTTTGCTCAATGTATTTGAAAAACATTGAGACAAGGCATAACAGGGTTGGCAAAACGATGAAAGGTCATCCCGCATCCGTGCAAATCGGGATATTTCTGTTTTTAGACTCCAAGCTCGTCCATTTGGAAGGTCTGTATTTCGACAACTTTCACAAGATGAAATGAAGAAAGCACATTGGTACATTTTAAACAATTGCGACGAAGTTGAACCATTTATTCGGTACGTTTGTTTAAAACCTTCAATGTTATTTGGAAATATCAATGAACATGTAAACTTTATGAAATTGACTATCTTTCTACAATAGGAAACATTTTGACATTCTTCAAACGGAAAGGTCAAATGTAAATATATACACACGTCAAGAAAGACAATTCGCAGAATGGTTCAAAACTCATGTAAGATTGTCTTTAGGTTATCAATTATCAATTTGTTCTAAATTTGTCCTAATCATATAATTATGTCACAGGCCCGAGATCTACGTAGTATGGGAAAAATCAGTGAGGATATGTTTGCACTTTCATTAGGACCGGATAATAGAGCCCGTTCGTATAGTGGATGTTGTGTGAACGGATTGCGTTTTCACACATTAGATCGTTCAAGTGCTCGTATAACTAGCAGTTGTGGTGTTTCAGTTCCAGGGGAACACGACACTGGTGCTATATCATTTTATGGTTTGCTAAGCGAGGTTTTATCTTGTACATATGTAGGGGAAATGAAGTTATTATTTTCAATTGCGAATGGATAGACACATCCTCCAATAGAGTCCATAATGACTTGGGTTGCCTTTCTATAAATACATCTCGTAGGTGGTATATGAACGAACCTTTCATTCTTGCCAACCAAGCTGAACAAGTGTTATACTTGGAAGACATTAAGTACGGTGAGGAATGGCGAGTTGTTCAACCTTTGAAAGCAAAAAAACTTTGGGACATTCCTGAGGTGGGTAGTGATGACGAGAACGAAGAATATGATCTTAATATTGGACCACTTGAGACGGAAGTTGTTGATATTGTAGATAATATTATAGTTCTAAGAAATGACGTACCACCTGAATTGATAAATGTTGAAGTCATGGACCGCGCTATTGGTAATATTGCTTCAAGAGAAGATGAGTTCATTGACAACAGTGCCAATGAAGATGATTCTGATTTTATCGAGGAAGAAGTTACAGACATAGTTACATCAGAATCTGATTTTAGTGACTAGGTTAGTAAGTAGGTTATATTAGTGAGTTTACATGTATATATTGTGAGTTTAATATTGTTGTACGTATGCAGGCCTCCGACTGGTCCTTGTAAGACACGTAATAGTGCATCACAGAGAGTTAGTACGCAGTCTACCAATGAGGGTGGAGGAAGTCAGCAAGCTTCGGGTTCGTTATATCGATTTAGTACGCATGAACATTATATATTATATACATATTCAACTTTAAATTAATTTATAATACATCAATTTGTATATTTGTAATAGGTTCACAAACACCGAATACAAGAGGGCCATCAAAAAGTCTAGCACTTGCCCAGGCGGTCCGGAATAATGGAGGGAAACTACATGTGGACATCCCCGATAGATTATGTGTTCCCATTGGTGCCAATGCCACACTTTTCATCAATGAAGTCGGTGTTCTTTGTCGCACGTACATTCCCATTCGTCATCTCGTGAAGTGGAAGTATGTGACACAAGGAGACAAAGACAATATAGTCCACCGGTCTTTTGGTAAGTATATGCAATTTAATAATTGACATTATGCTTAGTTTGGTAATGTTAATTGATCAAACTAATTTTATTTCTTTCGTGTATATTATATATTGATGTAGGATAACTTCATTTTCGATCCTACTCGAGAGGCAGTGCAGGTTTACTTCAGTCACAAAATGCAGGATGCATTGAACGAGTTTCGTGCAAAGTTGCATACATATTATAAGAAGAACAAAGAGAAAGATGCCATTCAAGTAGCCCGAGGAAAACAACACAAACAAGTGGAGAATTTAGATGATTGGATATTCTTATGTGATATGTGGGAGACTCCTAAGTTCATGGTAAACATATAAAAGTAAATATTTAAAGTTTTAGCATTTATACAACAATACACACATAGTAACCTTGCTTTGATTGTAATGTAGGCCATGGCTGAGGCTAATACTGAGAATCGAGGAAAAATGAAATACAATCACAAAACAGGCTCGAGATCACATGTGCGAGTCATGATGGATCATGTAAGTATTACGTCAAAGTTTATATTACTAAACTGATTTTTACATAATATAACTTGTATTTTTTGTATTTTAGCAAGCCGATGATGAAGATCATGAAGAAGAGTTCAATGAGATTGATCTATTCCGAGTCACACATACAAATGTTGATGGTGTATGGATCAACGATGCGGCGGAGGAAGATTATGTAAGTTTCACAAGACTTAAAGATTTTATACAAGTGATGATAGTTTATATTAGCAAGTCTTGGTTTTACAATGTTCGTTTAATCATAATTATATACGCACGTGCAGGGTATAATGTGTGATTTGCTTGCTACCCCTCAAGTGGAGGTGGACGGAGTTGTTCAACCACGCCTAACTGAAGCCGAGATAATTGAGAGAGTTCGAGGCTATCGTTCAGGCTATATTAAAGGTCTAGGGGCGGGACCTGCACATAATAGGGTGTCTTCTCATCCACGTGGGGGCCGATCACGCTTCACCGAAGATCCGAGGGTCGATAAGCTTGTGGCAGAAAACTTAGAGCTTAGAACGAAATACAATGAGATGTCAGCTACTTTAGATGAGTTTAGACGTGATTTTGGTGAGATGAGGAACTTCTTTTCGACCTTTACGCAGACTCCTCCGCCTAGTTAGATTATTGTAATAAAACTTGTCTTTTAACACTTTTATGATTTTTAGATCATACTTTTGTATTAACTGAACTTTTATGTATCTACTCGAGATGTTCTGAACTTTTTATAAATATTTGTTATTGATTAGTATTGAATTAAACAGGAAAAACAGGTTGTAAATTAGAAATGTAACTATTTTGAGAAGAAAATGGAAAAAAAAAACAAAACAGTGGCTATGCCGGCGAAATTAATTTCGCCGGCAAAGTATTTGTAATCTATGCCGGCGAATTTCGCCGGCATTACTTATGCCGGCGAAATAATTTTCGCCGGCATAGGATAAATATTAAAATTATTTTTTTTAATTTATGCCGGCGATTTTCGCCGGCATTAGCTATGCCGGCGAATAAAATTTCGCCGGCATAGCCTCATAAAAGGGGGCAGCCCAATGTAGGCAATGCCGGCGAAATTTAAAATTTCGCCGGTATAGTCTATACCGGCGAATTACATATTTCGCCGGCATAGGCTAATTCGACGAGGCTTTTCCTGCGAAAAGTCCCGGCGAAATTTATTCGCCGGTGAAGGCTTTTCCTGCGAAAAAAGAGGCATTGCCGGCGAAAAAGTTCGCCGGCAATGCCTAAATTTCTTGTAGTGACTAACTTGATTCTACACGAAGAATCTCTCCAAAGTTGCTTTTAACTATCTTTTAACCACTCAAAATAGACAGAGTAATCTAATAATCATCTCCAATCTCTGGAAACCTAAGTCTCCTTTAGAATACAACTTAATCAACCAATAACACCTCATTTTAAACAACACCAAAACTTAATTAACTTTCCTTATACACTTTCCTTAACTCCCAAATATACATATATTCTTGGAAAGTTCTAAAGTCTAATATCCCTCTTAACCTCAATCAAACATAATCGTCAAGCAATTCGAAAACATAAAAGTAATCGCAACCATTTTAAACTCACTTTATTATTGAAGTCAACTCCGAATCACCGGTTGACCAAAATTCATGATCGATGCACGAAACCTATAATTAAAATACACCTAAAGTATATTAATTAACTGAATCGAATAACAATCGTCACGATACTAAAATAAAGGACAAAACCACCCGGAAATGCCCTCACAAGGCCCACGGCTCAAAGGGAGTTCAAGGTGAAGTTGGTTTTCCGGATTTTTAAGCACTTCAAAAGGGTTTCAAGTTGGTTTCGGGCACTTTTGAGGTTGGTAACATCAATGGGTAAACATGATTTAGGGTTTAGGTCAAAAGTTCAATCCCGAACAATTAAGAAAAACATCAAAACATAACAATTTCAAAACCCTAATCATCATCAAACATGAGAAAAACTAAAAGAAATGGCTTTTGGCTCAAACCCGATTCTAGGGTTTAGGGAAAGTTCTAAATATACATAAAACAACTCCCTCGATCTAAATCTCCGAGTTCTCTAGCAAGAATTTGAAGATTAAAACCAAAAACACCATTAAAACACTAGTTGAAGCTTTAGGTTTTGAACTTTAACATACCTTAAAGCCTTGAGAGAACAGACGAAAACTCGATTGTTGGGATGGGTAGAAAGTACGTCTCGAGAGCTTTTCACGAAGCTGGGGTGACAATTTCTTTCTCTCCTCTTTCTCTCTCTCTAAGCTACAGGTTTCGGAAGAAAAGATGAGAAGAAATTTATGATTTTTGTCTAATTTTGGCTTAATAAAGGAGAATGATGAATAGTGTTTAGATATTTAAGAATTTCGAAAATGGCGCCTACGTCCTTTTCTTGCCTTAAGCTTTTAAAACAAAACCCGAAGCACTTAAACTAGCCCAATGGTGATTAATAATTATTAATTGGCCTATTAATAATTATTAATACCATCGAAACTCGTTTAGGCTAATTAAGCAATTAAAAAGCTTTCCGAACGAAATTAACTATTTAATTCTTAACTAATTCTAAAATTAACTTTAATAATTTAAATAAATAAATAAAAAATAATAATAATAAATAAAAAAAATCACCTCAAAATAACGGGACGTTACAAAAAATTTGAAATGTTCGTGACATAGAGCTAGAAACAAGAAATTCAACGCACTTCAAATCATCAAATATAAATCCAAACGAAGAAATTATGGACAAAAGAAGAGTGAAGGGTATTTTGATAAATTTATCAAAAAGGGGAATTATGAGAGCAAAATATGTGCCACATTAACAAACAAGTAACTTTTATCTCGCATGTGTATTAGATGATGTGGCACGCCAATGTTCGTATTCTGATAGTGTGGCAGTGATGTGTCAATGACGTGGTGTATGGATAAATAACAACACGTGGCAATTAAAATTTATGAAGTAACATGCGGCAAGAGATCTGAAAAAATTAGAATAAATAAATAAAGGAAAATAGGACATTAGAGATGTCAAGTGGGTCGAGTCAGATCAACTCGAAGTATGAAAACTAAAACTCACAGTGACCCATAGATCAACTCGACCGACCCACATTGATCCACGAGTAAACCCGTTTTGACCCATGACTCAACCAAAATCAACTCACTGGTCAATGTATGTTGGGTTAGGGAATGTGTTCACGTGTCGAGTTGAGTTGAAACTCATATATAAAAACTTTTATTTAAGGGAATTTTTTAAAAATAAATATAAATATTATGTTACACTTAAGTTTCGATTTCTTCATGTTATAATCAAATGGAAGAAAAAATCTATGTTGTTAGGTGCTCTAAGTGGGTAAGTGGGTTGAATAGTAAATGATACTTTATCACACTTCTTGGAGTTAGTGGATGAACCACAAGAAAATATCATTCCTTATGCAAGTTTTGTGATGTTTTTTTCTTTTCTGGACTCCAATTCCTAATACTCCATAACCCCTTTTAATTTAGCTTCAATTTTAAAATAAACTCAATCTTACAAACAAACAAAAAAATGTCAAAAGAAACAGCTGTCTCATGCTAAGCTCCAACTATCTCAAGCCACCACTACCAATATTAAATATGATAAATCACCAATTGACCCAAAAACTTAAGCTAATAGGTAAAGGTAAATTTAATCATATCATATATATCTCAACACTCCCCCTCACATGTGGGCTTGGGTAATTGCACAAGACCCAAACATGTAGAATTTAAATGGGGAGGAAATAGAGAGCAAATGACAACAACGGAGAGTCGAATTTGGGACCTCCTACTCTGATACCATATTGAATATGTTAAATCATCAATTGAACCAAAAGCTTAAGCCAATGATTCAAGGTAAATTTAATCATATAATATCTCAACAACCAATATTAATCAAATGCTCTTGTTTAATATATGTGTGTATATAATCTAATGTATGGATTTGAATTAGAACGTTTTAGAATCATATGATTATATTTAGTGATTAATTTTGTGCTTGATTGTTTTTTCAATTTAATATAGAATCACAAAAAAATGGTCAGTTTTTTTAAATTAGCATAATGTGAATAAGTTCCAAGTTTCTTTTATTCAAAAGAGATAAAAGAGATAGTGGCACACTAATAATTTATCTATTATATTATATTATAATAAACTGATTAATACTAATAAAAACTATATATAAAAAAAAAAAATAGAGCCATGAACACCTTTTCTTACCTTAATTTCAAAATAAAAAAATTTAATTTCTTTTAAAAAATAAAAACTATATATATTTCATCAAATTAATGAAATATAATTTGGATTAAATTAATGATTTCATTAATTTTTCTTTTTGTTTTATAAAATAATGAATTTCATTGTTTTTTTATGTATCTTATAAAAAAGATGTTTTAAATTGAAATTCATTCATTTTTTAAGTTTGGTTAGTTTTTACGATTTTGTTAAATTCATTTATATAATAAACTTTTTAATAATTTAATGAATATTAAAAAAGGTATTATTTTTGAAAATTTTGTATTTTTAAATTCATAATTAAAAGTGTTATTTATTAAAATATCGCAAAAAATATTACTAACTATAGTGTCATCTTGAGAGTTTATCCCAATCATAATGGTGTTTTTTTTAAGGCTAAAAAGTTTAAACCCCAATATTATCAATATAAAAAGTACATTTTTACCACAAAAATAAGTGACTTTGCATGTACTTAATCCTTTATTAAAAAAAATTACCATAAATGAATATGAAGTTTATATATATATATATATCTCATTTTAATAAAAAAAAAAAAAACAGATTAAAATAGCACCTTCATTGCATAATGATTTCCGTCATTAAATAATGTAATCTATCAAAATTGAAAAAACTAACCAAACTTAAAAAATTATTAAATTTTAATTAAAAACATCCCAATTAAAAAATATAAAAAATAACAATAATATGAATAATTCAACAACACAAGAAAGTGAATTAATGAAAACGAGTCATTAATTTAATGAAAATAATTCATTAATTAATGAAAGTGAAAGATATGTTATTTTTTTAAAATAAATCAAACTGCTATTTTTTAAAACTAGTCATATGACATGTGCTTTGTACATGAAATACCAATTATCAATTAAAAATTTCATTATAAAATATAATTTGAGATATTTTAATTAAAAATATTCTTATACAAAAATTGAAATTAAAACATTTTCTTTTATATATATATTGTTATTAAAAAGATATGGGCATGAATTCAAAGTTTAGAGGGTTACATAAAAAAAATATCATACCAATCTCAACTTTTAAATTAAAAATAATGAGAATTAAATTCTTAAACATCAAATTGATTGCCTGATATAAATAAAAATACAAATACTACAAAAACTCATCGGTTTTACACATTAATTTAATGTATAATTAAGTAAAAAAAATTGGGATGAAATTATATAAAATGATACAAATGGAATATACAAAAAAAAAAGTAAGAGTAAAATAGGTACTCATGTGCACATGATGTACACATAATGATTGTTTTATTTATTGAACCATATTATATCAAGTGGGAGAATCTAAGAAATTATTGTGACTCGATTGATATATTATCAGTCTTTTAATAATCAATTAATTAAAAATGTGTCTTGACTAAAATGAAAAAAATATCCTTTAAACAAAAAAAAAAACATAAACATATATGGTGACCATTGTCTTTTTGAGAATGTAAGAAATAATACGACCCAAATGATATATTACTAGTGGTTGAATAATTAATTAATCAAATCTAGTTAGTTTTATTTGTAGAGGGACACATTGTAAAAATATGTCTATTGACTCAAAATGAAAAATTATGACTCTTTATATAATTATATTTTTTTGATGAAAGACAGAACCATACATAATGACTAATGTCTTTTTATAATTAAATCAATTTAATTTAAAATAAATTTTATATAGTTATGTCTTTTGAAGGAAAAGACACAATCTTACCCTGGTGACCTTTGTCCTTTTATAATTAAGTCAATTTAATTTAAAATAAATAAAAATGGAATAAAATGGTAAAAATGGAATATAATAAATAAATAAGAGTAAAATAGGAAGTCAATGTTTCTCCTCATTTTTCCACTTTTATATATGTTATAGATTATAGATAAGAATAAGATAGCGAAAGTGTTATTGGTTGTATTTTTTTTTTTTTTTTTTTTTGTAAGTTTGTCTATTTGACTCACCAAATAAAAGAAGTAAAATAGAACAATATCTCAATATCTCGCACTCTCTCATGTAAAAATATTAAATAAAGAAACATAATTAATATCTAGCTATATATCTAATAAAATCTACTATACATTTGATTAAAATGTTTCCTTTTTGTTAAATGCTCATATTAGTTATGTGCTTTACAGCTCTTCAAGAATCATTAAATCTTTCACCAAACCACTTTGGAACAATTTAATTACTTTTCTTTTTTATTTAGATAAGAACAATTAAGTTTTTTTTCTTCAGATTTATTATATCAAATTAGAGAAAAAGAGACTCGAACCTTCGAATTCATGGAAAAAGAATAACTGCCTAACCATTTGAGTTATGCTCGTGTTGGAAACAATTAAGTACTTGAAAATGAGGAAAAACTAGAAACTTTAGAAGGTGATTTTTTTTTTTAGATTCTTAGGAGGTGATTTACTTAAAATGAAATTGCCTCAGAAAAATAAAAGGGTATAATCTAAGAACAATGCTTGTGGTGCAGCCAAGTGGGAAAAGAAATGAAAAATATCTGTTTTTTTTTTTTCCTTTTTTCTTTTTTAACACCTGACTGCAGCCCAATATTTTCCATAATCTAATATCCATGATGTTAACAAAGAAATTAATGACTGATTAATTTCTATTTCCACCAACCAACTACTAACGCGGTTCTTATATCTTTTTCTTCTTGTAATTTTCTAAACTAAAACAAATCAAATGTTTAAAGACATTCCTCTAAGATGTTTTTTTTATGCTTTTAATAAATCTTTACCTTTTAACTTTAGGAAGTATCCTTCATCAATGATTTTTGTTGAAATTTTAAATCTACTTTAGAAAAAAAAGCTAACTGTTGTTTAAAGCGAAATTTTATTAGATGACATTTTATGAATTGATATTTTAAAAAATAGTAAAAGTTATAAAAAAAATTTCAAAAACGACATTTTTTTAAACGCATGTATGAGTTGGATTTCATATTTCTTTTGGGTGAGGAAGGAAAAAAATTATTCTTGAATTTTTTTAAATCTTTTACTATTTTTGAAAATATCAATTTATAAAACATCATTATTGAAAAAACTCCTATTTAAATCAATTGGAGAAAAATAATGCATTCAAAGAGCTTTTCTTGTTAAAGAGATAATATTTTAGAATTTGGAATTGATCTAATAAGTATATATTACACATTAATAAATATTTAAACAATGGATTCTGTAAAATCTTCTGAAAAAAAATCTCATATATATAAACACGTAATGTTCTATTTTTTTTAACAATGTGAGATTTTGGTTTCAAACCCTCAATAATATAAGTGTTTTTAGTTTTAAAACTAAAATATCGTTCAATTTTTTCATAGACTAATAATGTTTGATTAGCTTTTCTCTTGATGAGATTAGTAGGGGAAAAAAATACTTGGACATTACAAAATAATTGATATAAATTAAATTTACATTTGAAAAACTTTACTAGGTAACACTTTTTTAAATATAGTTATAACTATATCTCAAAAGAATGATAATTATAATTATAGATTTTTTTTAGCGTAAGAATTAGTGATTAACTAAAATCAAAGATTCACTAAATAATTAGCTGGCACGCTTAAAACAATCTATCGTATTTATAAATACTTTATAAAAAAAATGTTATATTTGAAAGAAGAAAAAATTACATTAAATGCATTTAGTCATCGTTTTTATATTTATAATCCAACAATAATCATCATTCATCAAAGAAGAAATAGGTACTTCTTAAAAATGATGAATATAAAAATGAAGAGATATTTTTCTCAGAAATAATGGGGTCTTAATGTAACCCCATTTTTAATTGAAACCTTAATTATAAATTACAGCACCAAGATGGAGCAAACAGCTGCAATGCAATGCAACACACAATAATAATAATAATAATTTTTTTTTTTTTTTTTTTTTTTTTTTGGGGGGGGTTTACAAAGATTCTATGTTTGACTTATTGAAAGAGAAACTGCAGATAAATGGCTTGCCATCCCAATGACATTATTTTACTTTTTGACTTAAAATATAGCCAATGAGAATTGCACAAGTGTCAAGCTCTGAAATCCTTCAGATTTTGTGGGGGCACCATGTCTGTATGCCGGTGGTCAACCTTTGACTTGAATCCGACAAAGATTTAAGAAGAGGACAAAAAGTGATGGAAGGTAGGCTTCAGAAAGCAAGGCTTTTTTCTTTTACTTTTCTTTTTCTCATCTTATTTTATATTTCCTTTTTTTTCTAATAAGCTGAGCTGAGTAAGAGTTGTCTTTGGGTTGAGTTGAGACTCAAAATCAATATGAATAGTTGCTTGATATCACAAATTTGAGGAATCGTTTAGTTGTCAGGTTTTGGTTGTTAAACAGGGATTAGTTGTTAGCATTGTGTTTGGTTTAGACAAAACAGTGAGCTTGTTAAGTTTAAAATGTGTTGAATTTGTGAAAATGAATAGGTTTGTTAAGAGGGATGTTAACAAACCCATCATATTGAGTTTCAAAATTGGGAAACAAACACTGGTTAGGATTGTGTAAGCCCCAACTCATTACCCAAACCTGGCAACCAAACAGCCTCTGAGGGTTTAGTTAAGAAAAAGACTTGACTTTTAAGTGGTCATTCATGTTTACTTGGTGACAGTTCATTAAAAAGAGAGAAGGAAAGAAAAAAAGGTAGGTTGTAAAATAAAACTACTATAAATTGGATGGTGTAGGTCAATAAGGGTGCAACTTAAAACCGCAAAAAATCGATTGAACTTACTAAAACCGAAGCTAATGGGTCAGTTTAATTGATTATTCAACCGACCTAGTTGATTATGAATAAATAATGATAAAAAAAATTTTTAAATTAAAAGTAGATCAAACCGAATCAAAACTGATCAAAATCGATTAAGACTAACAGTCTTGGTCAAACTGAATCTAACCCCGAAACCGACTTACAATCAGTTTTGTTTCTTCAATAATAATTTATGAGTTCAATTTATCTATTTTCCAAAAGTAAATGTTAGTTTGGTTTCAGTTTGGGTAAAAAGAAGAGACAACTAAGCAAATAGTCACTTTTTGACTTTAACTATCAAAAAATAGCTACCTCTCATTTCTTTACATTTTTAGCCACTTTTTTATTTTTTTTTATACCAATTTTACCCTTAAAAGAAAAATAGTACAACAACAATCATTGTAGCTGATTTGACAAAATTGTTTTTTGCTTTTCAATACATCAGATTTTTTGGCACGTTTTACTATTCTTATTGTATAGATAATTTTTATATACATTTTTTTTTTGCATGGTTGTCAATGATATTTTTAAATTTTTCTCTCTAATTTTCTCTCCTATCAGATTATGTATATTACTGTAATATTGTATAGATAATGTAGTTATACAATATAAAAACTATGAGGTGTATGTGTGAGAGAGGGGGAGGAGAGAAAGATATGTTTTTTTAGAGAGAGAAATGGTTTACTTTAGAAAGATAAAAAGGGAGAGAGAGAGATGGGAGGGGGAGAGACTCACGTGGGTTATACTTATGGCTATGGGAAAAATGAGAGATAGAAAAGAGTGAAAAGAGGGAAATAGATGATATGATATCATAGGAAATTGTGTACGGTTGTTTTGGTACTGGGGCTCTTGTAAAAATAGCAAAATTAGTTACAATATTTGTAAAAATAGCAGTAAAAAAAGTTATTTACAAAAATAGCAAAAAAACTCAAATTCGCGACTAAAATATTACAAAATTACCACTAGATTTGTATGAGTAATCAATGATTTCCTCACAAGCAATCAGTGATTTCTACACAAGTAATCACTGATTTTACTGATATCATGATATTTTATGCATGAATCACTGATTACCTAATAGTTATCACTGATTACCTAATAGGTATCACTAATTATCTTACAAGTTATAACTGATATCTTTGATTCACATGAATAAGGGTTTTTAAAAATCTGCTATATTTGCAAATACTTTTTGAAAATGCTATATTTATAAATATTGCAGAAAATTCTGCCACCCAGTGAAATTTCTCTTTGGTATTTTTATTAACTCGTAATGGCCCTTTACACTAATTTATAAGTTGTCTTTACGTGGCTATTTCCCAAGATAACGCTAGAAAGAAACCCACTGAAATCAAACCAATTGCATCCCAAATAGTCAATTTTTATTGGCTGCATCGGGGGTGAGTACTGTAAAATCAGCAGCCATTTTTAGTTAAAAATCTTCAGCTAAATTTTATTATTTAGTTGATGCAATTTTAATAAGAGGGAAAAAATTATCACAATTTCTCCTTTTATGTCCTCAATCCACCCAAAATTTTATTCATTGAAACCTAGTAAGGACATACTTTCTCATCTATATAAGAAGTGATTGCATAAATCTCGTTAATACATAAGCAAAGCATCTATTTTTAAAGTTATTTCTCTATAAAATTTGAGAGCATGTATAAATTAATTTGTTCTTGTTGAAAATTCCACAAAAGCATGTGAAGAATTTTTTTAGAATTACTTGATGTCTAAAAAAGTATCTTTATAAAACAGATTAGTTCCATGAGAGAACTTTTACAGTCATTTAGCCTTCATCTGGTCCTTGTCCATAATCCACATTAGAAAAAATATTACTTTAAGAAGTTCAAATATCAGAAGAAAATATAAATCTCTAAATTTAAGATTTCTCTCAGTACTTGAAAACTAGAGAAATGCATACAAATGGAGAAACATATACAAAACATTATGTTACAATGTTTTCAGATGTATACATTTGCATTTCTTTGTATTCGAGTTAAGAAAACAACCAGAGAGATCTATTATGAACATAAATTAATGGTGTCTCGCAGTTGAGTTATGACAAGGAAGAACTCATGTCTATATACCTTCTAGCCTCCTTGATTCGACCAAACCGAGTAAGAAGTGCAATGACTGATGAGTAATGTTCTTCAGATGGGTTAATTTTATACCTATGAGACATTAAGTGGAAGATGCGCAAGGCATCATCGACAAATCCAGCTTGATTACAAATGGATAGAACCACTTTGAAAGTGAAATGGTTCGGGGAGAAGCCAGCAGACCTCATTCTGTCAAAGAGATCAACTGCATCCTGAAACTGTTGATTATCTCCATAGGCCTCAACTATTGCAGTCCATGTCATTGAACCCTTGACCGGGATTGCTTCAAAGACGTATTTAGCGATATTCAATTTTCCAAAGTTTCCGTACATTTTCACAATTTCAGCAGAAACAAAATGGATGGCTTCAAAATTCCTCTTCAAGACTTGTCCGTGTACCTCCTTTCCTAGCTTCAGCATTTTAAGTTGACGGCACACATAAAGAATTCTCGACATGGTAACTGTATCCGACCTGTACTTTGATAACTGCATTGCTCTAAATATACCAATTGCTTCATATAGACACCCATTTTCTATGTATGAATCAATCATTGCTGTCCATAAAATTACATTCCTTTGCTCCATGCCATTAAAAACCTTTAAAGAATAGTCCATCAAACTGCACTTTGAGTACATTACCATCAATGCTGAAGCAATTGATACATTGGGCAGGTAATGATTCTTCAAAGCATAAGCGTGAATCTCCTTTCCGGGGGTCAGAGCTCTCAACTCTGCACAAACTGGAAGAACAGTAGCGACAGTAACAACATCTGGTCTAAATCCTTCCTGCTGCATCCAAATAATGGATCTTAGAGCCTGCTCTAACCTACCATTTAAAGCATAACCTGACATTAAAGCAGTCCAGCATATAGCATTCCTTTCCATGGATCTATAAAAAACCCGTCTACTAGAACCCATGTCCCCACACTTGCTATACATATCAATCAAAGCTGACTGAATAAATATCTGTTTTGAATAACTCTTAGTCTTTATAACATAAGCATGAACTTCCTGGCCTAGTCTCCAAGCCCATACTTCACCAATAACAGGAAGAATTGATGTCAATATGACAGAATTCGGTCTAATCCCCTCCTCTATCATCCACCTCACATATTCCAAAGCTTCCCTTTGGAGTCGATTGTGTGCAAAACCGGCAATTATTGATCCCCACACCACAATATCTCTCTCAGTAACTTCCTCAAACATCCGGCAAGCAAGCTTGATCTTACCACATTTGAAATACATATCAACTAAAGTTGTCCCAAGAATTGAACTGCCCACCAATCCATTCTTAATCAAAAGGGCGTGAGCCTTGAGCCCCTGCTTAAGCGCGGAAGCACCCGCAAAGCTCTTAATGATATTAGCGAAAGAGTAAACATTAAACTCAACCCCCAACCGGCGCATTTCCGTATAAGTCGAAAGTAAGCTACGATAATCCCGCCTACCCGCAACCACAGTACCTCTAAGCAAAGCATTCCAAGGATAAACACTCTTACTGGAACCTTCATCAAACAGCTTCTGTGCATCTTCCAAAGACCCACAAGCAGTATACATATGAACAAGTCTAGTTCGAATAAATTCATTGTTTTCGAGTCCATTTATACGAATATGTACATGAATCTGTTTAGCATAATCCATAGATTTGGTTTTAACACAAGCTGAAATAAGGGAAGAAAATGTAGTGGGATTAACAGGGATACCTCGTTGATCCAAGTAATCCATAATGGTAAGTGCTTCTTTAAGCTTATTTAAACCAGCAAATCTTTGAATATCCTTGTAAATGGCATGTGGGTTTTTGGAATGGAGTGGTAAGGATGAAGGAAAAGCATCTTTTTCAGCAAATTTGGAAACAATTCTGCTGTTTGAAAATGGAGTCTCGGTGAGAAATTGTGTTGAGGGTTTGCTTCTGAAGATTTGGTGATTTGTATTAGCAGAGCTGGAGAGAGGATTGGGAGGGAAAGGGTGAAGATGAAGAGATAGAGTGAGGGGGGAAGAAGCCTCCATGAAAGCTAGAATGGGAGCTTTAGAGTTTCAATTGAAGAAGAATAAAGCCATGGCTCCTTCAAATACTATGAAATTATCTCTTATAATATAAAAGGATTTTTTTTATATATATAATATTTAAACAAATACAGTTTTTTTTTTAATTAAATAATCACAAATGTGGTAAAATTTCCTATAATATTTATAAATATTTTTTTTTTCATTTTTATTGATTACTTCAATAAGTGATAAATCATATATAAAAGTTAATCAGTAATTATTGGTTAAAGTGATTATCGTAGTTATTGCATAAAGCAATTATGGTGTTATCACAACACAATCAATCATTGATAGACTTGTTTCTAAAATGAAATTACATGTGTTAAATTTGTAAATTCTCAATTTATTTTATTCTTTGTGTCAATCAAACACCACTATATTTTTAATTATGTTAAAGGTTAATTTTAAATCACACTCATCTAGGTTTGTCTTTTCTAGTTCAAAAAATACTCTTGTTGTTTGTAAAATTGTAAATCAACCTCTTACTAATTAGTTTTAACGACTTTGAGTTTAATAGTAATATATATAACAATGAGAATTTAGATAACAAGGAGATTCAAGTGGGTGGCAAAAATTTAGATAGTATTTATAAATATATATAATTGCTTAAAACTTTTTGTAAATATTGCAATTTTTTGTGTTAATCAATGATGAGTAATGATTATTGAGTGAAATAATAATTAACTTATTGTAAATATAAAATTTAATAATAAGCGGTATTCACCCTCATAAATTTTTTAAAAAAAAGGGAAAAAAATTAAAATAGCACTATTTTAGATATCATTTTCATCAATAACCACATTTTTTATTTCATTAATTAATAGCCACATACTACTAATAAAAATATCAAATTACCCTCATCCATCCCATCACCCCTCTCTTTCTCTTTCTTTCTCCCCTCTCACTCCAACGTCCCCCCCCCCCCTCTCTCTCTCATTTTTATTTTCTTTTTTTCCCCTTTTATCTATATTCATCTCTCTCTTTCCCTTATTTCAATTTCTCCCTCTCTCATTCTCTCCCTCTCTCTGTTTTTCCAGAAAAGATGCATCCCCAACTCCCCCATTTTTTTTCCCTTTAACTTCCGTTTTTGCTCCAAGAAATCTTCTAAAAATGTGTAAAACTCATAGATCGGACACGTTTTACTCTCTTTTTTTTCTTATAAATTCCAAATCTATGCATTTCTTGTAGATCTAGAGTAAGAAAACATAGATCTGGAAAAAAAATCTGCTTTGTTCCGTTTTTCCTTATAAATTCCAGATCTATACGTTTCTTGTAGATCTAGAGCAAGGAAAAACATAGATCTGGAAAAAAAATCTCCATAGAAATCTTAGATTTCGCCGAATCCTGAAGATCTAAAACAATAAAAGCATAGATCTAACATAAGGTGTGTTTTTTCTTTTGTTAAATTTTGTTTCTTTCACGCCTCTTGAGTTTTTCTCTTCCTCCATGTTTCTTGAGTTATTTATGATTTTTTTCACATTTCTGAAAAAAATATGGTTTTTTCTTTTCTTGATGTGCTCGGATTTGCTAAACGTCGATTTTGTGTTGTAATATTCGTAAAATATTATCTGCAATATATGAAATATACGTTTGTCAGTTTATATAATATATATACTGTAATATACGTAATGTACATAAGTGACGAAATGATGTGCTCGAATTTGCTAAACGTAGATTCTGTAGTATACGTAATATACATCGATTCTCGTCTGTAATATTCGTAACATATATTCTGTAATATACGTAATATACTTAAGTGTCTAAATGATTAACGAACATCATATTTCATCATATCTGTTTTTTTAAATGTATAGTTTTGTAATATACGTAATATACGTAACCGTCTGTTTTTTAGTCAACTATATTGTTTACTAGATGTACACTCTTTAATATATACAATATACGAAAATGACAAGAGATTGATAAATGTATATTATGTATACAATGTCTTAATAGTTATCCTTGTATGTTAGCAGTGTACTATTATGTATTCATATTAATTTTTGTTTAGGTAATATTATCTGTCTATATTAAGTATATTATGCATATGAGGCATAATAACTAGGGGTGTAAATGGGGCGGGGCGGGGTCCCCCGTTTATCCCCCGCCCCGTTTAAAGAGAAAAGCTTCACCCCGCCCCCGCCCCACTAAGGGTTTTTCCCCGCCCCTGTCCCCGCCTCGTTTATGGGGGCGGGGCGGGGGCACGTTTTTCTTTTTTGGGCGTGAGGTGGCGATTTTGTCTCGGTGGGGCGTGGCGGTGGATGGCGACGGTGAGATGGTAGTGATGGCTAGCTAACCTGGCGTGGGGAGGCGAGTTGTTAGCGAGGCGTAGCGGTCCGGTGAAGATGAGAGGCGTTAGGTCAGGCGAGCTACTGTTGCGTAGGTGGGCGGTGTTTGAGAAGATGAGAAATTAAAAGTTGACGAAACTTTCAGATTTGAAAAAAGATTAGGGATTGACGAAAGGATAAGAGAAAAAGAAAAAGAAAAAGAAAAGAAAAGAAAAAAGAGAAAAAGAAAAGAAAAGAAAAAAGAAAAGGAAATTTGTGGGCTGGGACAGTGGGCTTCATTGTGGGCTGTGAAAGTTTCAGATTTGTAAATATTAAAAAAAAAAGCTTGTTAAACGGGGCGGGGCGGGGCCCCGCCCCCTCCCCCGCCCCGTTTATTAAATGGGGGAAATTTTTTACCCCTGCCCCTGCCCCTGCCCCATTTATGAAGCGGGTTTGGCGGGGTCTGGGCGGGGGAGCGGGGCCGGGAGATTTTCTTTCACCCCTAATAATAACCATGGTATGACATGACTCACCTTTTAAGATGTCATGTATATTATGTGTATTATGCATATGAGGCTTAATAACTATAATATGAAATGATTTGTACTATAGTGATCAAATGACATGTATATTATGTATATGAGACCTAATAATCATTCTCTGTCTGTTTTTGCACTGCACTGTTATATGTCCATATCAAATTGTTATGTGTTGTACTGTTTATGTATTCATATTAAGTATATCATGTATATTATTCATATGAGCCTCAATAGCATCCTTGTCTGTTTTACAAAATAGCGTTTATGTGTCAATATTAAGTAGTTTGTATGTGTACTGTTATATGTCTCTATAAGTATATTTTGTATATTAAGTATTGTGTAAATTATATATTGATTTTAAAGTTTGTTAACATTTTTTGTTTTTATTTGCCGATAAAACGACATGTATATTGTGTATATCACGTATACATTCTTTTTCCCTCAAATTTCATTGCAAAGTGGAGGACAACATACCAAATATACAAACATTACATGGAAAATGGAGAGAATGTACGGAATTCACTTAAAATCAAATATAAAAAATGAAAATATACGGAATATACCAACAAATAGATAACATTATACTGAAACAAAATAATAAATCAAAAATAAATTTAAAAAAAAAAACAAATGGATATTGGAAAGAAAAAAGGAAAAAATAAAATAAATAATAAATGAGGGGGGAAATGAATTTCAAATTTTATAAAATAATTAGAAAGAGAAAATAATAAAAATAATTGTTTTCATGCATTGAGAAAGAAAAATTCAGAAATGTCAGAACATACACAACATACAGGAGGGGCAAAATTGGAATGAACGATTATCTATAGACTTTTTGATTAGTTTTAAAAAAAGTGTGTCATCTTGATAAAAGCACACCAAAAGGTGACTATTTTGATTTTTGCCCAAAAAAAATGTGATTTTTATAAATATTATATAAAATTTTACTAGATTTTCAATCATCTCAAAATAATAATCATTAAAAAAAGCAGTCGTCATATATTTTATGAATCATTTCATTCAGTTTTATAGGGTGTGATACAAAATGAAATATGTTATACTCGTAAACAGAGTACATCAACGTCCATGGTCCAAGGTAAATTAGGTTGGAGGGACTTTTGACATCACCCCTGATATCGATATTGACCATATGAATATACAGATATATCAATGGAAATATCGATATGATACTGATTTTATCCTATAGAGATGGGAAAAAACTCATTTGACAAATACTAATTAATTTGACAAATACTAGTTAATTTGAAAAAACTAACAAGCTATGACTTGATTTCTTTGTAGCTTGAAATCGAAACAAACAATGAAGAACATATATTAAACAACGAATCCAGTACTTTTTCAAAAGAAACTTGAATACTGATAGTTCAGCCACTAATTTTAGTTCCTTGTGGAAGTAAATTGATCAAGAATTAGAAAGCTCAACTTTGAAACTTTCGAGAGCCCGGCTTTTGAGCAAGTAATTCAATATATAATTTGGCACTGTCACATTAATCTCACCCGTCTTCAACTTCAAATGCCTCAACTTATAATTCAAATCACGTTCAAATTCATTCGACAAACGCTTGAAAAACGACAAGGCCTGCGTGTAGATCAGGAACAATTTAATTTACATTTTAGAAGCCAATGTTCCATAAATTTTCAGAGCAAGTAGCAAGTAAGAAAACAGGAAGTATTTGCTATTGTTAATTAAAAAAGCCCGATAAACGTACCTCTGCAACAGCCAAAGACATTGTCACAGACGTAGCGTTTTGAATTAGATTGAACAACCCAACTAGTCTTACTGAACCCTCTTGCTCGAACTCAATCGAATGATTAAATAGTACGGTCCTAAAATTATCGTTTTCGAAAGTAATCATAACTTTATCTAGACATGGAGTATCGTTGATCCAGCTCACGCTTGGCAGAAAACTATCAAACTTGACATGAGAAAGCTTTGGGGTAGACAATAGAGTTGTTGGTAGCATATAAGCAACAATTCGAGAAGCTCTTTCCAAATCATAGTCATTCATATATGGAAAACCTATTTCCAAATACTCAAGTTTCGGAGCAGAAATACGGAGGCGGCTGTAGGTATATCCACGCAAAATCAAGGATTCAAGATTTGGGCAGCTTGAGAACATCTCTCCAATAAAACTCATAAACTCACTACGGTTGTTGTTTACAATCTCTAGTGATTGCAAGAAGTCTATTCTGAGAGGAAACCATACATCGTTAAAGCGTCCGATCAACTTTAGCGATTGACATGTCGATGAGATGCAGGACCAATCAATAAAACTCAAATGTCTAGCATTGATGCTAAATTCCTCGACATTATGTGACACCGCAAAGTAAAACAGTAGTTTGAAAAGACCTATGTCAATATCTTTAAAAGGAGTAGTAGGATAGAGGATAGTCATTTTATCGACTTTCCAAACTTCACGCCGACGTGCGGATATAAATCCCCAAACAAACCGGTAAAAGGATTCTTTTTTGTATTTTTGAGCACGCTCATAGTCATTGTTATGTTGAGGATTCAAAAGTTGATAGGAGGCATAGGAGAAGTGTAAAGTAGGCATGTAACGCCAAAGATCCTCCCATCTTTTTGATAGAACAGATGTTTGAACCACAACTTTAGTAGTTAAGAAGGCTAGTATGTGATGAAGAAGACCATCTGGTAGTAAGCTGATCCTATCCATGACTTTTCTGTTCATTTTTCAAACAACTTTCAAACTTGAGGATCAAGAAATTTTTAAATGTGATTTTCATATATTAAAACATTTGTAAAATTGAATTTCCAAATTTTGTGAACCATATAAAGATGGCAAATTTCCAAATAGTGAGAATACTATACTACTAGTAACTTTAAAGGAAAAAATAAAACAAAAATTATATTCATATAATCATATTTGTAACTCTTGAACTTTTTAATATTTGCTTTCAATATCTATGAGCGTCTGGGTCAGCTTGCTTGCATCTCTACTAATCTCATAAAACAACCACATGATCTTATAACACTCGGTGTCGGTAAATTTGTAGGATAATATGCACATGATTTGAACGGTCGGTTTTGAAACTCTTGAATTCTAATTCACTGTCAACTAATAGAAAATTTGCAAAATTGTCTGAAATTGAATATTTCGGAATTAAGAAGACAAAAAAAAAATGACCTAGCAAGAAAATCAAGAATGATAACTGAAGAATAGTAGTCTCTAATTTCTTATGATTCTCAAAAGCAAGAAAATAATCACAAAAAGTTCATAAGTTACTCGAAAAAGGTTACCTTGATATTGATTAATGGTTTAATCTTAATCCATCTGATTCTGCGTCTGCAATAATAAACAAAATATAGTAGAAATTTAATCGATTCTCCTTGCTGCAGCCTTCAAGTTTGAGTTTTAGTCGTTAAAATAATCAAACTGTTTCAAAATATTAAAAATACCAACTATGTATTTACTTAGCACAATTTTCATGAGATGTGGTGGGGGTTTTCAAAATAATTTTACTTTCCTTATTTATCTTATTCTCATTTATATTTATCTTATTCCTATTTAGACTATATTTTCTTATTTAAATTATATTTTCCTTATTTATCTAGGGTTAAGTTAAACATATAAATAATGTAATGGTGTTGAGATTAACAAGAAAGAAAATCAAAATGTAGTCTTTCGGCTTATACCGCTTTCTTTTCTCCCTCTTCTCCTTTTTCTTTTTAACTTTATCATATTATTTTGGTTTTATCAGTTTATAACTTCATTTATCGAAATGTTTATTAAAATTTTTTACCATGCCCTTACTATTTTTATATATATTTTCAGTTGTAATTTATAGATCAAGAATCAATTAAAATGCAAATGTAGCTATTTGATTTTTATGACTTAGAGACATGGGAAAATTCAAACCGTCAAATGAGTTCTTTTCCTTCATAACAATGATAAAAAAAAGTGTCATTTGAATTGAACAATCAATTTCCTCCATAATAATAAAAATTATCAACGAGTTCTTCCAAACAATAATTTTTTTTTGTTATGTATTACATTAAATTAGGGGAGGGAAGACTCGAACCTTGATCTCATGGGAAGGGAGCAGGTGTCCAACCACTTGAGTCATACTCGTGTTGGATTTCAAATTGTAATCAAGTAGAAGGAGATTTGAGAGTTTTTTGGTTTTGGAGTGTAAATTATAAATTATCCTTCAATTATGGATAGCTACGAGAAGAAATGCCTTTTTGTAATAATTTGGTTGGCTTTTTCAGCCTCTTTCATTTCAAGTAGAAACCGAAAAATCTAGTTAAAGCCTAATCTGCCTCCACATATCAGCAAAAAGAAAAAAAAATTATAGGAAGAGATCAAACTTCTTGCCAATCTCATTTTTTTTTTCCAAAACAGAAGCATACATTTTTCATTCAACTGAAAATCCAAATGTCAAATAACAATGTGGGAAAACATTGAAAGCAGGGCTTTTGAACAAAAAAATCATGATATAATCTGGCATGGTCATCCTATCGTTCTTCATCTTCATCTTCGTCTTCGTATTCGTCTTCATCTTCGTCTTCGCCTTCGTCTTCATCTATGTCTTCGTCTTCCTCTGTGTCTGTGTCTGCAAACTTACGACTCGAATAACCTTTTACGTCATGAGATGAGCTTTGGAAAAACGATATGACCTGCCCAAATAGGGGAATACAATGAGATATAGTTCATATTTCAAACCAAATCTCCACATGTTTATAAGTATATGCTGGTACAAAAACAATAGAAAAACAATATAGATGTACCTCTGCAGCAATAGGAGAAGATGTCAAAGACTCAACATTTTGGAGTACTTCGAACAAGCCCGTTAGTTTTTCAACAATGATTTGCTTTATTACAGGATCACAATGAATGGATCGCAAAAAAAGTTTGTTAAGATCTAATTCAACTTTGCATAGGCATGGAAGATTTTCAACAGACCTTAAATCTGGTAGAAAATTTTCAAATTTGACATGTGCAAGTTTTGGTGTAAGCAACCTAGTCTCTGGAAGATACTGATTATTGATAAAAGAATAGCCTATTTCCAAATACTCAAGTCTTGGGGCAGTGATTCTAATACGTTTGTACACATGTCCACGGAGAACCAAAGATTCGAGATTCGGGCAGCTTTCAAACATATCTCCTTTAAAACTCAAATGGGTGGGTTCATCAGTTACAATCTCTAGCGATTTCAAGAAATCAATTCTTAAAGGTATCCATAAGCCCCCATAATCTCCCGTGAGCCTAAGCAATTGGCATGTTGATAGGCAGCAAGACCAATTAATAAAACACAAATGTCTCGCATTGATGCTAAGTTCCTCAACATTGTATAATCTTGCAAAGTAATACAATAGGTTGAAGAGAATCTCGTCGATATCCGGAAAATCATAGTGGACGGTCATCCTCTTAATGTTCCAACCTGCAGGACGACGTGCCCGTAAAATTCCCAGAACAAATTGTTTAAAGCATACATCTTTTGCTTCTTCATCGTCTTCCTTATCCCCATAGACATATCGATCGTTACTAGGTAGATTCAAAAGTTCATAGGAGACGTAATCGAAGTGTAAGGTCGGCATATAAGTCCAAACGTTTCTCCATCGTTTCGACAAAACACAGGTACGAACTGCTAACTGAATGTTCAGAAATGAGAGTATGTGATGGAGAAGGCAATCTGGTAATTGGCTGATCCTGTCCATTACTTTGTACTTTTGAAATCTTCTAACCTGTTTTAACTCATGACATTCTCAATCAGAATTATATTATGGATAAATTTTAAACTGCAAAATGCAAATACCATACGGATTGAAGAGACTTCTACATTCAATATGAACCTTTTAACCAAGATTTTTTGAATTTGTAAGAATAATTAAAAAAGTATAGAAAAAAGTGTTTCACATAAAAACATTTGTCTCAAAAGTGATTTCAAGCACTACTAAACATTTTTAAAAGTTATCACAAACGGGTACTTCAAATTTCAAACTTAATAGTGTTTTTGAAATCCTATCTAAACTAAAAACTAAAAAACAGTTTCAATAATTGGTTTTTGTCTTTGAAATTCTGTAGGATTTCAAGAGTTTTAAAAATTGTCACCAAGTTTTCCAAAGTACGATTCCGAAAGTTCTAAAGAAAACATAAATGAGGCTTTTTCACAAACTACTCTCTAAATAATTTCAATAAGAAATGTCTCTATAAAAATGGAAATTAAAACAAATAAAAGAGAGGAAATCATGGAATTAATAAGCAATTAATAAAATCGTGGATAGAAAAATCCTCGTTCACATTAATTGAAAAATACTACTATAAATTAACATTTTGAATACACCCCTAAAAATATCGCTACCATATGCTTAATTGTTCTAAAATCATTCAAGAACCCATAACCCCTTAACAAAAACAAAAGATTTCAATTTAGAAACTTAGAAAGGTACCTTCGATAATTATAGAGATGTGATGAGGAACGATGCCGTGGAAACGAGGGTTCGTGGCCGCGGCGACCGTTCGGCAGAAAAGCTGCCAAAATTAGTTGATTCTATTTTGATATATTTTCCTTATTTATCTTTATTTCCTTTGATAATTATCATATTCATTATGATAATTATCTTTGCCTATTTAGATTATATTTTCCTTAATTATTTAGGGTTAGGTTTTCTATATAAACTATGTAATAGGTTTAGTTTTGAAGAAGAAAGAAATTCACAATGTATTCTTCTTCTCTCTTTAGTTTTCCGTAGTTTTCTAATTTTATCATGGTATCAGAACAGGTTAACGATTCATATAGTAGCTGATCAATTTTGCTGATTTGATTTTCCAACCACATTCCGTCCTCTGCCTTAAAAAAAAAAAAAAAACGCTGCCTCTTGAGGATAAAAAAAAGTTGTTTTGGCACCATGCGAGAAACCATAGAAAATTCGTTTCTTGTATGGATTTAGTGATGAATCATATCATGTTGGGTATTGATTTGAAGAATTATTTCATTCCAAACTATATCCTATTGATTGAAATCAGAGGCTGCGGTGGTTTTTGGCTGAGAGTGGCGGTCATAGATTGGTCTAGATGGGATTCGTATGCATGATCCCAATTTTATTTGAAAAAAAAAAGTGAATGCCAACGTTTCCTGATTTGAGACGTTGGTAAAGAATGTTCAATGCGCAATATTTGTGCAAAGTATAAATTGGGTTTCGGAACCATAACCGAATGATGACAAGAACTCATGGAGAGTTTCTTATGAAGACGTTTCAATATTTGAAACGATGAATGACGGCGTTTCTAGATTGGACACGACCGTGGAGATGTTGCTTATGCCACATCAACTTGAAAACCGACCATGAAAGGAACTCAAGAAGAGTCTTTTCGGTCAATGAAGAAAACAATCATGGAAGAAACTCAAGAAGAGTCCATGATGAATGAAGACGTTTCTATATTCGAAACGATGAATGACGGCGTTTCTAGATTGGAAACGATCGTGTGGATGCTGTAGATATCGCAACAACCACGATGACCGCGATGATTGACGTTGATACAGCGACGACCATTGCACTTGATGATGGATTATGGCGTTTCTCGATTAGAAACGACATTTTTTTTTACAAGACCCTTCTTTTTCGATCATATTTCGCAAGTTGGGCATTTCGTGATCTCCATGCTCCAACTTGAGGGAGGGTATAGAGATTTGATGAGGAACGATGCCGTGGAAACGAGGGTTCGTGGCCGCGGCGACCGTTCGGCAGAAAAGCTGCCAAAATTAGTTGATTCTATTTTGATATATTTTCCTTATTTATCTTTATTTCCTTTGATAATTATCATATTCATTATGATAATTATCTTTGCCTATTTAGATTATATTTTCCTTAATTATTTAGGGTTAGGTTTTCTATATAAACTATGTAATAGGTTTAGTTTTGAAGAAGAAAGAAATTCACAATGTAGTCTTTTGGCCTCATACCGTTTCCTCTTCTTCCCCTCTTCTTCTCTCTATTCTTTAATTTTATCAATAATGGCTCAGACCTCTTCAAGTGGTTATCGAGTTTGAGTTTTTTTTTTTTTAAAGAAAGGTTTTGTCGTTCAAGGAATGATGCAAGAAAAAAAGAAATTAGTGAAATATAAGATTTAGAAGCAAAATATCCTGGGCTGCCCACTATTAATTTTTTTTTTAAGCTAAATTCTGATGTTTTATACCATTCTTACTAGGGATGGCAAAATTCTCCGGGGTCCCGACCCTATAGGGGCGAGAAATCCTCATCTTATAGGGTGAGGATGAGAAATTTCCCCCCGATTTATTATAGGGTACGAGTATGAGAATATATCCGCTGACCCCGAACCCGATTTTTTAAGAATATCTTATGTATTTTGTTTACTTTTATCTTTATTTATTGAAAAATATATGTAAAATATGTGATTATATTAACTAATAAAATATAAAATGTTTTTTTTTACTAGAGGTGTCAAGTGGGTCGTGCTGGGTCAACCCGACCCACGAAAATCAAAACCCACAATGACCCATGAGTTATATTGACCCGGCCCACAATGACCCACGAATCAACCCGTTGTGACCTATGACCCGACCCATGTCAACCCACGAGTCAAGTGACCCACGAGTTATGTCGGGTTGGGTTGACCCACGAGTCACGTGTCGAGTTGGGTCCGACCCACGAGTTATATTGGGTTGGGTTGACCCACGTGTCATACAATCCACAAATTATGTCAAATTATTAGTCGGGTTCGATTAACCGGTAAATTATACAACCTCCAACTTACACCTAGTCACGAATTGGATTGGGTTGACCCTCAAATTATATAACTCGTTAAAATGAGATGCTAATAGTGTATAGTTAATTACTAATAAGTATTAAATACCTACCTAATTTAATCAAAACACAAATATTAACTTTGATTATGATTTATAAACTATAATTTAAATGTAATGTAAATTATATTTTAATAATATGATATTTTTATTTAATTTTATATTCATTATAGTAAACATAAAGAAATAAATAAATAAAATTAAAGTCTTAATATTTAATTAATATTTTTCTATCTTAATTCTTAGGATTATAATAAATTAATAAATATTACAAGCATATACTAAAATATTGTATATCAATATCAACTATAATTTATAAACAATTGTTTTTTTCCCTTTTCTTTAAGAAATGTTTACTTTATCTCAAATCTATAGTTATAAACTAATATTTTTTTAGAAGATTTATAAAATATTTAAGTCTTTATTATATAGGTAAGGTACATTATATTTTAACTATATATTATTTTATTTATTTGAATATTGATAAATAAATAGGCTACAATAATTTATTTATTTTAGTTATAAAAATTTATTATGGGTCGTGCCAAGTCATGGGTCACCGGTCGTGTCGGGTTGGGTTGTGGGTCGTGCCGGTTACGGGTCACAGGTCGTGTCGGGTTGGGTCTTGGGTCAAGTCGTGCCAGGTTATTTTTCGTGCCGTGTTGAACTTGACTCATCGAGTCGTCTGACCCGGCCCACTATGACCCACGTCTTCGGGTCGTGTCGGGTCAAACCCACCATTAGGCGTGCTGAGTTGGCGGGTTTGCGGGTTGACCCAACCCATTTGACATCTCTATTTTTTACTAATATGTTTTCTTTTTTACTTAAAAATGTATATTTTATATTTATATTTCATTTTTAAATAAGAATTAAAATGTAAAACGGGAAATTTTCTCCGCGGGGAAACCGATCCCTGAACAAGGAATTCCCGAACTCGAACTCGATTTTTTGATTAGGGGATAGGGTAGGGTATGAGGATTAAAAATCCCCGCGGGTTACAGGATGGGAAGTGCATTCCCGACCCCGCCCCGCCCCGTTGCCATCCCTAATTCTTACCCTTAAAGTAGAATGGTACAGTTTATTTGTCTTGCTTACTTTTAGTCAAAAACTTGAATTTTACTTTTCCACGCCACAACTTTTTGGGAATGGTTTTTAATGATATTTAAAAAAAAATTCCTCTCATTTTATCTCCTATTAGATCATATATATTTACTATTAATAAGTTTAGATGAATATTCTGACTTGTATGATAAATAAGAACAAAAGAAGAAGATCCCGAAGTCCCAGCTTAGCAAGAAACAAAAAGAAAATGGAACTTGGTAAAGCCTTTGTGAACAAATCAGCCAATTTCAAAGAAGAACAGATGGGCAGAAGCTTCACTGAACCTGCATTGATCTTATCCCGAATGAAATGGCAATCTAATTCAATATGCTTTGTTCATTCAAGAAATGCGGGGTTAGTAGCAATAGAAATGGTTGTCAAATTCTCACAAAAATTTAAATCTGATTGGTGAATCATTCAAGAGATGATACAACCATGTTAACTCACTTGTAACCATAGCTAAAGCTCTATATTCAGCTTCAGCGGACTATCTGGAAACGGTGGTTTGTTTCTTGGCTTTTACAAATAGTTTTAATTAATTAAACACATACACACACATTTGTATAATCAAGTTAACGAAATATCTCATTCATCATCGTCTCCAAGAAGTCCGTCACATACAGTCTTCTTCTTCTGTTTCTTCATCAGATTCATCGTCTCGAATAAATTCATCGTCTCAAATAAATTCATCATCAATGTCACGTGCGTGAGAAGTGGAAGCATTTGTATCATCATCATCATGCAATGTTATCGTTCCATCATTCAAAGGACAAACAGTACTTGCATTCTGACCATCGTCGATTGCACGAGATCTTATCTCATCTTCTTGAAAAGCAACAGCTTCCTCTGCATGGTCGTCTTTCTCGGACAAGTTTTCTTCTACCTGGCGTGGTTTAACTTTACAAACAACTAACCAATCCGGCCGGATCTCGTCTATTAATCGGATAGTTCAGGTAATAAACTTGAATAGCCTGGAAGCCAGGACGAACCTATCGGTCGTGCGCATATGCTTAGACTTGTTTACCTCAACGATTTGTAAATGATCAATCTTACGGACTCGCCTCGCCTGGTTGTCTCGAACCAAGTGCGATTGAACAGAACAATGCGTTTTAGCGTCGGACTTGCATAGTGAATCTCAAGAATCTCATCGATTACTCAAGTAATCGTCTTCATTTGTGCCTGAACACGTGACCTTTTATGCAAACACCACCGTTGTTTGTTGCCCTGCTTCACCGAATGTGCCTTCGTTTGAAATCAGAATCGTACCCACGTATCCACCGTACTACCTTGCTATCCGTCCCGGATCCCTTTGCCAAAGAAATGATGCGAGGATCATCCACCGGTAATGTAGGGGAGTCAACCTGTGTCATTGTCCATATACAGTAATGTTAGGAAGATAGTAATTGTTTCAACATAATGCAACGGTTTTTTGACAATTTAAAATAACTCACGTATGCACTGAACCAAGAACGAAACTGTTTGTCGATTATTGACCCCTCCTCAGCGTCTGTAAGACCAACTCGTGTCATTCGAACGTATACGTTTAGAAATAATCTGTATGTTACAAAAATAGTTAGCAAATAGTTTGTAATTGTTTATGCGGATGAAATAATGTTAAGTTACAAACTCACTCTATGTAAGGCTCGATCTCTGCGCAGTTGCATAACACGTATGTCTGCATTACGTGATACTCATAATCGGTCAACGGCCTTCGCACTGATCTTCTAACTGTCATGCCAGGTTCCGTAAAAATCGGCAAGTCGTTCATGTCAACATGTACTTTGCTTTTGCGTAATTATCATTGTCGTCAGGCTCCAACTCAGGATGGTGACATATCTCCCGTATATCGTAACGTGCCTTCAGATTGTCCTTCGTTTTTCCCGGAACATTCAAAATCGTATTGAAAATGTTGTCTAAGAAATTCTTCTCGATATGCATTACATCAAGATTGTGTCTAATCAGTAGATCTTCCCAATACGGTAGATCCCAAAAAATACTCTGTTTCTTCCAACCCGTGTTTTTCCCAGCCACATTGTTTGCACTCTTTGCACCTTCCACTGTAATCTTCTGCATCCCTATAGCATCTATACCGTGAAGAATCTGTCTTCCACTATACATGGTCGGGGGGACTTGTTTTCTTACTCGTCGACCCTTCTTCCAGTCACTGCCGTTTGAACGGAAAGTGTGATTCAATGGCAAAAATCGACGGTGACAGTCAAACCAACAAGTTTTCCGACCGTTTCTGAGATAAAATGCATCTGTGTCTAGCATGCAATGTGGACATGCGTATGTCCCCGCCGTACTCCATCCTTTAAGAGGAGGAAATTAAGGTTCACACAATTAACTACACTGACTAAGGAAAGCAATAACAAAAGCTAAACACAGACTCAAAAATGTATATGCAAGCAATTAAAGATCAACATACATGACAACATTGAATACGCAGGGAAGTCACTGATCGTCCAGATCAACGCGGCGCGCATTAAGAAATTTTGTTTCTTCGAAATGTCGTGCGTCATAACACCGCTGCCCACAACCTTTTTCAACTCGCAACAAGTGGTTGCAAATACACATCCAGGTTTCTTTTTGGACTTTTCGGCCAGGTACGATCAACGTTAGAAAAATCACCGGGTCTCACATGCACATCGAGGGAGGCAAGTTATACGGGGTTACCATGATCGGCCAAATGAATATTGTGCCCGATGCCCCGAACGGTTGAAGCCATCGGTCATAAGCCCAATTTGACGTTTCTCGAATCTTGTGCAAAATCCTGGATGACAATTATTTAAATGCTTCCATGTCGCAAAGATCTCAGGGATGTCTCATAACACCTTCCTCCTGTGAATGCTCGTGATGCCATCTCATGTGCAAGGTCACATCCGATGCATACAACCGGTTGCGGACGTGGGGTCGGTGATAAATAGAACATGCGGGCGTTCGGAATCAGGCTGCGTTTCCCTTGTTTGTATCTTGGAAGAAACAGAATTTGCAATGATGCAGGTCCTCATCCACATCCTAGTAAATCATGCATCCGTTTTGACACGAATCTATTTTCTCCACGGGTAATCCAAGTCCCTCCACTAGCTTTTTCGTGTCGTACAAACTGTGGGGCATATTATTTTCTTCTGGAGCGCATCGACGAAACCACGATGCAACCGCTTCAAATCCTCTACCGGGTATGTTGTACTGCGCCTTTATATTTAAAAGTTCTGTAGCAGCAACAAGTTGACTTACCTCACACCCATCGTACAATGGTCGGCTGGCTGTCTTTAGCATCTCGTGCATCTTTCGTGCATCCGGATTCATTTCCTCTTCTACAACCCGTTCATCTTCGTCTACGTTTAAACTTTCACGGAAATTTTCATTGCCCTCATACCCCGCACCATCAAGTATCATTTGTTGCATCTAACTATACTGTTGTTTATCATTCCGTGCTTCGTCAACAACCTCTACATTCGAGCTGCTACCTTCGTATCGTCTCGATTCCTGTAATGCAGCGTCGAACATTTCTTGTGTTTCCCCCTGAAACACCCAGTGATAATAATTCTGCACAAATCCCCGACTATAAAGATGCACCTTCACATCTGTAACCGGTATGATTCTCCTATTGTCACATTTCCTGCACGGGCAACGTAGCTTTCCACCATACTTTTCATAATAGACAGTTGTCATACAAAACTCAACAAACTGTTCAACCCAGGCCACGAACTCATCGTTCAAATACCCGTCTATCAAACGAACATACATCCACTCTCTCATTTTCTTTTTTCTTAATGCTAACAAACAATAGGTGGAGGGATTTTATAATGGACTCCTCTGCTCATTTGCGACCAGATGGTAGTATTTTTGCTACCACCTGGTCGCAGTTTCCCGCCAAAATTTCCCGCCATTTTCCTCACTGCCCAGGGTCACATCAAGTCAGAATTTACGACCAGATGGTCACTTTTTTGGTGACCACTTGGTAGCTTTTATCCCACCAAATTCTTTATCAATTATTGGTCCCATAAAATCACATAATTTGCGACCATCTGGTCACTTATAATTGTGACCATTTGATAGCTTTCTTCCCTCCAATTATAAGCTATCATTGCTCACTTTTAGGTCACCAAAATTGCGACCATTTAGTCACTTTTAATTGTGACCATTTGGTAGCTTTCTTCCCTCCAATTATAAGCTACCACTGCTCACTTTTAGTCACCAAAATTGTGACCAGTTAGTCACTTTTATTTGTGACTACTTGGTAGCTTTTCTCCCTCCAAAATTACGCGCCATTTTTTGCTACCAAGACATATTTTAGTCACAAAAGTGCGACTAGATGGTCGTTTTTTTAGGTGACCAATTGGTCGGTTCTTTCGCGCCATAATTTCGCGCCATTTTTTATGACTACTTCTGCTTTTGGTCGCAATATGGTCGCAAAAAAAGTGACCAGATGGTCACTTAAAGTCAACCTTCAAAGAAAGTGACCAGGTGGTCACCAAAAAACCACTACTTTTGTTTGGTCGCAAATTTATGGTCGCATTTTGACAGTTTTTTTGTAGTGATATAATTAACACGTGCGTTGCACGTAATTAAATGACTATTACTATCTAAAAAGTGGCTTAGAGAAAAAACTTTTGATTTTCATTTTTACCCTTATAATTCATTTAAATTTCTATAATGCCATCATTCAAAATTAATAATCATTTTATTACCAATTAATTAAATACAATAAACAAATTTTATACTATCTAAATTTTTCTAAATATACTTTCTTATTATTAAATTAATTAAATACAATAAAAAAAATTTATACTATCTAAAATTTTCTAAATATACTTTCTTATTATTAATAATTGAATATTATTACCAATTAATTAAATACAATAAACAAATTTTATACCATCTAAATATACTTTCTTATTATTAAATACAATAAACTAAAATTGTCTTCGTTTAATAAATATTTCAAATATATTTTATCATGAGCTTATTTCAAAAATTAATTTAGTAATAATTTATTGGTCATATTTATAAAATAAATAATTTCATAGACGTATTAAATTTAAAATCAAACTCAACCATCAAATTAATTTTTAATAACTTTTCGTCTACTATTTTCTCTAACAAACCTTTCCCTTCCTAATTCCTTTTTTTTATATATTAAGACTAAGTCAAGCAGAGGAAAACACACAGTAAAACAATTCTCTCTCTAACTTAAATATATAATTACGTTAGTGTGATTATTTTTTAAAATATCAAAACCAAAGGACATAGCATACCATCTTGTAACACCCCAAATAAATGAGTAGTAGAAAAGTTTTGTAACTCACTAATTGAATTAAAAATTTATTGAACTATAAGGGTAAATAGAGATGAACTAACACACCAATTCTAAAAACAAAAAACTAGATGTTTGAGGATAGAGTTATAGAAAGGAAATGAATGAATATTAGGTATGAGTAATAAGATGATATAAAATCATTATTAATTTTTAGTCATTTACATGTATCCATCATCCATGAGTAACAAGATGATATAAAATCATGAAATTTAAGTTTTTTCATCTTAAAGATATTTTTTTAATATTAGGTTACGTTAATTTCTTCCATTTCATTATAAAATTTGAATTTTCAAAATATTAGTTAAGAAAATAACTTCATAATAATATTGACATTTTTATTATAAAATTTGAAAGACAAATCATGTGCCCTACGTGCATGGCACATGTAAAAAACCTAGTTTAAGTATAAATATCTCTTAGAAGGTGAAAAGATATGGAAAGTCAATTTTATATTTATAAAAAAGTAGATAAATGGTCTTTTTAATGATAGATTATATGTATGGGAAATTTCATTGGATAGCAGAATTTTTAGCAATATTTATAAATATAGCATTTTAAAAAAATATTTGCAAATATAGCAGATTTTTAAAAACCCTCATTCATGTGATCAGAGATATCAGTGATAACTTATAAAATAATTAGTGATTATCAGTGATTCCTTCATAAAATATCAGAATCAGTGACAATCAAATTACTAATCACTGATTACTAGTGACAATTTTGTAATATTTTAGCTGCGAATTTAATTTTTCTGCTATTTTTGCAAATATGTTTTTTACTGCTATTTTTACAAATATTGAATATATTTTTGCTATTTTTGCAAGAGCCCCTATATGTATATATATGATTATATGTTTATCTATTATCTTGATGTTTATATATACTTATATGATACGAATTAAAAACAAAAATTTAAAAGATAAATTGTTACTTTTACAAAACGAAAACAAATATAAAAATGATAAGATTATTTTCTCTGATTCACTAAAACAAAATACTAAGAAGTAGTTAGCGTGATTTTAGAAACCCATCTTTAAACCAAAAGATTTGATCATCGTTATCCCAGCCTGTTCAGTCAACTGAAGCCTGCTTGACCATTTTCCAAATTTCTTCACCTCTCATGGATTTCCAATACACTCTCTAAATACGAACGGTGGCTAATTCCATATTAAGGTAAATTTCTGAGTTACTTTTATTAAATCTATGGCTATTTTCTTTGCTTGAGAGAATCTTTAGTCTTCCTCAATTGTCATTCTCCATTCTCATTTACTTTGAAATTCAATCATTTTTTGTTTATTTATTGAACTCTAATTCTACGTTCACTTGAATTCATGCAATCTCTTTTTTTTCCTCAAATAAAAAATTCCCAACTCTTTGTATTGGAAAATTTTTAGTACTTTCGTCGTACCTAATTCCTCAAGTAATAATATACAATTAGTAGAAGAAGTATCGGAAACTTACCATACAACAGAAGTACTAGAAATATTCTCGATTCTCTATGTATATATCTAATCATACAACTTTTGAAGTTTGAAAACTCTAGAATAATATCAAGACTTAAAAGGTAGGCATCTATAGCCTACAAGGCCTAACCTAAGATTTGTTTACAAAAAATCAGAAAAATTGAATGTTGATTATTGTTTGTCCTAAACTAGTGAATGTAATTCAGCATGTCTGATAATTGTTTTTCTTGAAGGGTGATGGACAGGATCAGCTTACTACCAGATTGTCTTTTTCATCACATACTTTCCTTTCTTAATACTAAAGTGGTGGTTCAAAATTGTGTTTTATCAAAAAGATGGAAGGATCTTTGGTTTTACATTCCTACTTTAAACTTATCTTATGACTCCTATGAACTTTTGAATGATCCATCTCCTTCTGAGGATGTTAAAAAGGAATCCTTTCACCGGTTTGTATCGAAAGTTGTATTCACAAATCGACCACAATTTTGGAAGATTGACAAAATAACTATCCTTTATCATAAACGTCAAGATATCGAGAACAATCTTTTCCAACAATTGTTTCACTTTGCTGTATCACACCATGTTGAAGAACTTATCATCAATGCCAGTCATTTTAATTCTACTGACTTGTCGTGCTGCTTACCGACACTCCAGTCCCTTAGACTATTCGGTTTCTTTGGTAGTTCTTGGAAACCTCCAAGATTACACTTCTTGAAGTCTTTGGAGATTTTTAATAATAATCGATATATTGTGTGTTCTAATTATTTTAGAGGAGATATGTTCTCAAGTTGCCCAAATCTCGAAACTTTTATTATTCGAAGACATACTTTCAGAAGCATTTGTATTACAGCCCCAAAACTTGAGTATTTGGAAATAGGTTATCCACATGTTCCCAAGTGCTTATTGCCAAAGAACGATGATTTTGTTTCCTTTTGGATGCCAGAAACTGAGTTGTCTACCCCAAAGCTTTCTCATGTCAAGTTTGATAGTTTTCTGCCGAGCGTGAGGTGGGTTAACGAACCTCCATGCCTCAACAAACTTGTACTAACTCTTAAGAAAGAGACTTTTGGCAATAGAGGTTTGAGTGATCCAATTGCGTTTGAGCAAAACGCGTCAAAAAGACTAGTTGGGTTGTTCAATCTTCTTGAAAACGCCTCGTCTTTGACGCTCTCTTTGGCTGCTACAGAGGTACATTTATAGGGCTCTCACTACATATTGTGATTTTTTTTTTCTCACTATATATAAACAATGTCCTAATTAAATTTTTCCTCACTTTGCAGACCTTATCGCTCTTTAAACCTTTTCGAAAGGAAGGTGATGATGTTTTGAATCAAAAGTTAAGGCATTTGAAGTTGTTGATAGACAAAGATGATTGGACGGTGCCAGAGTATATATTGAATTATTTACTCAAAAGCCCTACCCTCAAAACTTTCAACATTGTTCATTCCAAAAAAAATAGAGAAAGGGAAGTTTCAGTAGTAGGTATTATGGTGTTCAGCTTTTAGAGAATTTGTTTAATGTAGCTCATTTCGCTGATGTACATGTAACCGATTACTTAATCATGCATCCAACTGTTATGTGGTAGATGAATCACGGACATATCAAATAAAATTTTCAAATTATTGATTTCTTGTTTGATATATGTTCTTTTTAAAAACTTGTAGCATTTCATGGCCTCAAAGATATTAAGTCATGGTTTTTTTTTTTTTTTTTTTTAACTTTTCACAATAAATAAAAACAAAATCTCGTAATTAAATATCAATAAGCTTAATCAACTGTTGGAAAATATAAGAAAAAAACATTGTTTTTGGTTTTTACACGTTATGTTGTATATTTCATGATACAATGTTATGAATTAGAAGATAAGTTACATTTCATATTAGATTCGCCACTGCCCAATTTTTTTTTTCCCTCCAATACAAAATTCTACAAAGGTGAAAAGGCAAATAATAAAGAGTATTTTTTAAACAATTTAAAAGATTGAGAGTAGAATTGAAACTTATCAATTATCCGTTTATATATCTGATACTACAACTTTTAAAGTTGGATAGCTCAGTTGGTTAGACATTTGCTTCTTTTCAGTTTTACATGCCTCTATTTTGGAGTGTAAATTGCAAATCATCCTTTAATTATATCTACCAATCTAAAAAAAAAAAAGAACATACCGTGAGAACAACGGGATTTTCAGAGATATAATAATGATATTAATGGAGAATGATGTTATACATTGAAGAAACGGAAATGATAATTGGAAAATGAAGTTTTATCTTATGAAAGAAATGCATAAAAATATACTTATGCCATAATTTGGTAGAAGAAAAGATAGTTTGTAAATGGAACGGATGGATGGGGAAGGGGTGATGTTGAAACTCAAAAGAGATTCATTGTCATTTAACATTACTTGATTATAGCTTCTCTTCTATTTGTTGTTGTATATTTAAAAACCATCTATTGTCAATAATATCATTCAAGTTATTCAACAACTCTAAACTCTTATATAAAACTCTCTCACGTTCTCCTTCTTTATTCTTCTAAAATGTTGGATGAGCTTACATATAATATATAAGTTCATCTATTTTATAACACCAAAAACACACTTGAATACATAAATTTTATAAAATAAATTTTGGAAAAAAAAAATCTAAAAAATCAGACAGATAATGTCCGATCATTCAGGCATGAAAGGGCATTTTGCCCATAACTTTTCCTAAATAATTGAGATTTATATGAACTTTATAATAAACAAATATATATCTGAAAAACGAATAAAATCGATGTCTTACTTGCGCGAAACGAGGTTTAGATGAAGAAGTTTACGACAAAAATACTCAAATTTTACACAAAAGAAAAAGAAAAGGTCAAGGATCGAACAAACCCTTTTTTTTTCTCGTTTTACACAATTTGATCTTGTAATTTCTTCATCCGGACTCCGATTCACGCAATTAAACTTATGATTTATATTTGTTTTTTTCGATAGCTATCAATTGAATTTAAGTTGGTAGCAATCTCAATGTTGTAGGAAAACTTATGAGCAAAATACATGAGTTAAAAATCCTTTAAACCTATTTTTTGGAGGTATTTTTGGTAATTTCACAATGGCAATCACGCAAATGATCATTAATTTACATGTCAATCATAGTTTTTGAGGTGTTCAATAATTTAGTATGTTAGTAATTTAAAAAAAAAAATTGTTATATAACCAACCAATTCACCCTTCAAATATATTTCGTTTGTCATAATCAGAAGAAAAAAAAATATAGGAAGACTTGCCAATTTCATTGTTTTTTTTCAAAAAAGAAGCATACATTTTTAATCAACACCTCGTCCACTTCATTTTTTTCTCCAAAAAAAAGCTTACATTTTTCATTCAACTGAAAATCCAAATCTCAAAATAATATTGTTTACCAGATCAAGGTAGCTCAATGTTGAAAACTCATGACTAGGTCGGGATGGGATGGGAACCCTCGGGGACACGACCCTATAGAGATTTTATAAAAATTATTAGTAAATTAATAATTTTAAGGGGATAATTTGACAAAATAAATCTTCCTGGGTCTAATTTTAACATTTTGCATAGTTCATGGGTTAATTGCTCAAATTAAAAGTTTAAGGGTGTAAGTGATACAAACCTCATATTTTAGGGGTGGTTTGTGCAATTTTTCCTTTTTAAAATTATTGATTTCTTGTTTGATATATGTTTCTTTTTTTTACAATCAACTATTGGAAAATAAAACGGGTCACAAAAGAAAAGAAAAGAAAAACATTGCTTTTGGGCTTTACAATGATATGAATTGGAAGACAAGTTACATTTCATATTAGATTCACCACACATTGACCAAAACCTTTTTTTTCCTCCCATACAAAACACAATATTTTACAAAGTTGAAAAGGGAAACAATATAGGGTATTTTTTAAACAAATTAAAAGATCAAGGATAGAATTGAAATTTATCACAATTGTCTATTTATATATCTAATACTACTACTTTTAAAGTTGAGCAGCTCAATAGGTTATACATTTGCTTCTTTTTAGTTTTACATGCCTCTATTTTGGAGTGTAAATTGTAAGTTATCCTTCAATTCTAGCTACCAACCTAAATGTTATTTCGTAATAATTTGGTTGGCCTTTTTAGCCTCTTTCATTTATCAATGAAAAGTTTCGGTTTATCAAGAAGAAACCAAAAACTCTAGTTAAAGCCTAATCTGCCTTCACAGAGCAGCAAAAAGATTACAAAAAAAAAATTAATGCCCATCTCATTTTCTTTTTCCAAAAAGAAGCACACATTTTTCATTCAACTGAAAATCCAAATGTCAAAATAATATTGTTTACCAGATCAAGGTAGATCAATGATGAAAACATTGAAAGCAGGGCTTTTGAACAAATCATGATATAATGTGGCATTGTCATCCTATCCTACTTCATCTTCATCTTCGTCTTCATCTACGTCTACACCTTCGTTTTCCTCTTCGTCTGTGTCTGAGTCTGTGTCTGCAAACTTACGACTCGAATAACCTTCTACGTCATGAGACGAGCTTTGGAAAAACGATATGACCTGCCGAAATAGGGGAATACAATGAGATATAGTTCATATTTCATACCAAATCTCCACATGCTATTAAGTGTAAGCTGGTACAAAAACAATATAGCTATACCTCTGCAGCAATCGAAGACGATGTCAAAGACTCAACATTTTGGAGTACTTCGAACAAGCCCGTTAGTTTTTCGACAATGATTTGCTTTATTACAGGATCACAATGAGTGGATCGCAAATAAAGTTTGTTAAGATCTAATTCAACTTTGAACAGGCATGGAAGATTTTCAACAGACCTTAAATCTGGTAGAAAATTTTCAAATTTGACATGTGCAAGTTTTGGTGTAAGCAACCTAGTCTCTGGAAGATACTGATTATTGATAAAAGAATAGCCTATTTCCAAATACTCAAGTCTTGGGGCAGTGATCCTAATACGTTGGTACGTATGTCCACGAAGAACCAAAGATTCGAGATTCGGGCAGCTTTCGAACATATCTCCTTTAAAACTCAAAATGGTGGGTTCATCGGTTATAATCTCTAGCGATTTCAAGAAATTGATTCTTAAAGGTATCCATAGGCCCCCATAATCTCCAGTGAGCCTAAGCAATTGGCATGTTGATAGGCAGCAAGACCAATTAATAAAACACAAATGTCTCGCATTGATGCTAAGTTCCTCAACATTGTATAATTTTGCAAAGTAATACAATAGGTTGAAGAGAATCTCGTCAATATCCGGAAAATCACAGTGGACGGTCATCCTCTTGATGCTCCAGCCTGCAGGACGACGTGCCCGTAAAATTCCCAAAACAAATTGTTTAAAGCATACATCTTTTGCATCTTCATCATCTTCCTTATCCACAAACCCATATCGATCGTCACTAGGTAGATTCAAAAGTTCATAGGAGACGTAATCGAAGTGTAAGGTCGGCATATATGTCCAAACGTTTCTCCATCGTTTCGACAAAACACAGGTCTGAACTGCTAACTGAATGTTCAGAAATGAGAGTATGTGATGGAGAAGACAATCTGGTAATTGGCTGATCCTGTCCATTACTTTGTACTTTGAAATATTAAACTGCCAAAATGCAAAAATCATATGGATTGAGAAGACTTCTACATTCAATATAAAACTTTTTACCATGATTTTATTTTAAAATTTTAAGAATAATTATTAATTATATAAAAAAGTGTTTCACATAAAAAAAAAATCTGTCTCAAAAGTGATTTTGAGTCCGTTTGAAATAGTTTTTAAAAGTGTTTTTTTTTAGTGTCTATCAAAATTACTATTAAATACTTCCAAAAGTTATCACAAACGAGTACTTCTTCAAATTTCAAACTTAGTTGTGTTTTTGAAATCCTATCTAAATTAAAAGCTAAAAAACAGTTTTCAATAATTGGTTTTTTGTCTTTGAAATTCTGTTAGATGTCAGAAGAGTTTTAAAAACTGTCACCAAGTTTCCCCCAATCCTTGAATTCGTTGATAAAAGATACGATTCCAAAAGTTCTAAAGAAAACCTAAATGAGGCTTTTTCACAAACTACTCTCGATTTAATGTCAATAAACGAAACAACCATTACTATAACAAAAAAAAAAACACCAACTATGAAATGAGAAACATAAAAACTTAAGAATGTTTAAGAAAACATAAAATAAAAAGTGAGAGAGAAAAAAAAAAGAACATACCATGGATTTTCAGAGATGTACTGATAATGGAGAATGAAGGTTTTTTTTTTTTTTTTTTTTTTTTTTTTTTTTTTTTTTTTTTAATGAAAGAAATACAAAAACGAGAGATAATTAAATAAGATTACAAAAATAAAATCACAAAAATTTGAAAATGTCTATAGAAAATGAAATTAAATCAAATAAAAGAGAGTAAATCATGGAATTACTAAGCAATTCCTAAAATCGTGGATAGAAAAATCGTCCACATAATAATAATTATTATTTTTTTTTTGAGTTGTCTTCCACATTAATTGAAAAATACTACTATTCATAAATTAACATTTTGAATTTTACTTTTCCAACACATCAACTTTTGGGGCACAGTTATCAATGATGTTTTAAAAAATTTCTAACCATTTTATCTCCTATTAGATCATATATATTTACAATACATGATGTATATATTGTACATGTAATATAGTTATACGAACTAAAATCATGAGTTATATGAAATCTTATACATAGGGTACATATTTTACAATTATTATACAATTTTTTTTCACCATAATTAATATTTGTGGTGTGGTTCACAAATAATATAGTTGACACTAGATAGTATATATTAGTACAATTTTGTGTTGTATCGTTTTACAAAAACATATATATTTTTTTTCATTTCATAAGTTATCCCATGATTAATGGACCTTTTATTTTAATAATTTTTATGATTTTCAATTTAAGTTAGTTTCAGCTACAATTTTTTTACATAATATGTACTTTGCTTTCATACATATCTTTTGTACATAATATATATATAGTGCCATCTACTTCTTTTTAAGGTTGACAATTTTTCAGTCGAACGGTCGCTACAGCCACGAACACATGTTGCAGTGTCACAAGACCCAAGAAATCAAAACCCATTAGTCAAAGTTCATTGTTTATCAAACAAGGCTCAAGTCCCGTGAAGTCTTTAAAGCCCACCAACTATTTCAGCTCCAAAACTAGAGTATTTGGAAACAGGTTATCCATATCTTCCCAAGCCCGTTATGGGAATTGAGGATCAATTTGTTTCTTTTTGGATGCAGAGATTGAATTGTCTACCCCAAAGCTTTCTCATGCCAAGTTTGACAGTTTTCTGCCGAGCGTGAGGTCGGTTAACAAACCTCCAAGCCTCGACAAACTTGTACTAACTCTTAAGAAAGATAGTTTTGGCAATAGAGGTTTAAGTGATCCAATTGCGTTTGAGCAATACGCGTAAAAAAGACTAATCAGGTTGTTCAATATTCGTGAAAACGCCTCATCTTTGACACTTTCTTTGGCTGCTGGAGAGGTACATTTATCGAGCTCTCACTACATACTGTGATTTTTTTTCTCACTATATATAAACAATGTTCTCATTAAAATTTTCCTCACTTTGAAGACCTTATCGCTCTTTAAACCTTTTCGAAAGGGAAGTGATGATGTTTTGAATCAAAAGTTAAGGCATTTGAAGTTGTTGATAGACAAAGATGAAGGGACGTTGCCAGAGTATATATTGAATTGTTTTCTCAAAAGCCCTACCCTCAAAACTTTCAACATTGTTCATTCCAAAAAAAAAAAAAAAAGGAGAAAGGAAAGTTTCAATAGTAGGTATTCTTGTGATCTGATATTTATGGCATATCATGATATCACTTATCCAAGAAAGGAACTATAGAGATTTGATGATGAACGATGTTGTGGAGATAAGGGTTCGTGGCCACGTCGACCGTTCGGCAAAAAAGCTTTCAAATTTAATTTATTCTATTTTGATATGTTTACCCTTATTTATTTTGTTTCCTTTGATAATTATCATATTCCTTATGATAATTATATTTTCCTATTAACTTTATCTTTGCCTATTTAGATTATATTTTCCTTAATTATCTATGTTAGTTTTTCTATATAAACAATGTAATAGGCTTAGGATTGATAACCAGAAATTCACAATGTAGTCTTCCGGCTTTACCAGTTTTCCTCTCTTCCCCTCTTCTCTTCTTCTCTCTATTAATATGGTATCAGAGCCCAACAAGCCTAAACGGGCATTCGGTCCAAAAATGGGATCCGACCCAAGAATGGTGACAAAAGAGACATCATCTTGAGGAGGCATGTTAAAGATCTCACATAGGAAAGATGAAAGGACCTAACAACATTTATAAAGTTTAAGGGTCACTCCTCTCATTACCAATTGGTTTTGAGATGGATGCCCACATTATTAATAGGAACTATGCCTTAGCTTTTGGGGCATTTAATTTGCTCGGACCGATAAACATTGAATTACACATTTTTACACTATGTTTATCACTGATAAACATGATAAAAATTGCTATATTTGCAAATATTTTTTTGAGTTGATATTTTTATAAATATTACATAAAAATCGCCACCCAATGAAATTTCCCTTAGCTTTTAGAGAGTTTGTTTAATGTAGCTTATTCAGCTGATCTACACGTAACAAAACTGTTATGAGTGGATGAATCACAGATATATCAAATAATTTTTTTTTAAAATTATTGATTTCTTGTTTGGAATATGTTCTTCTTATTGCATTTCATGCCACAAAGATATTAAGTCATGTTTTTGTGTTTTCTTTTTTTAACTTTTCAAAATAAATAAAAACAAAATCTCGTAATTAAATATCAATCAGATTAATCAACTGTTGGATAATAAAACGGGTCAAAAAAGAAAAGAAAAGAAAAAAACATGCATTGTTTTTGGCTTTTACACGTTATGTTGTATCTTTCATGATACAATGATATGAATTAGAAGACCGAGTTACATTTTATATTAGATTCATCACACACTGACCAATATTCTACAAAAGTGAAAAGAGAAACAATAAAAGGTATTTTTTAAAATAAATTAAAAGATTGAGGGTATAATTGAAACTTATCACAATTGTTTGTTTATATATCTAATACTACAACTTTTAAGGTTGGATAGCTCAATTGATTAGACATTTTCTTCTTTTCGATTTTACATCCTTCAATTATAGCTACCAACCTAAAAAAAAAAGAACATACCGTGAGAGCAACTTGATTTTCAGAGATATAATAATTGATAATAGTATGATGTTATACAATTAAGAAACGGAAATAATAATTTGAAAATGAAATTGTTTTATCTTATGAAAGAAATGCATAAAAATATACCTCTGCCATAATTTGGTGGAAGAAAAGAAGTTTTTTTTTTTTTTTTTTTTTTTTTTTTTGTGTGTGTGTGTGTGTGAAGTAAATGGAACGGATGGATGGGGAAAGGGTGATGTTGAAAATGGGTTTTTGTGGTGTTGTGATTTTCTGGAAAATGGATGGAGGGATGACGTTTAGATGGGTTGAAAATGGGGTTTAGTGTTTGAAGCTGGAAATATTTGGACTAATGAAGAAGATGACGGGGTTTCGATGGGGCTATTTCGATAGGTTGAGATATATATTTATATATTTTAAAACTGATGAATGGATCAGTAACAAATATATGAGAAAGACAGTAGAGAAAAGGGAATGAAAACTTGTTTAAGTTTTTCTTTTTTTTGGTAAAACATAGGCTGAAATTGTGCAATTGATAGATGAATTTGAATAATGTGAAACCGATATTTTCTTAATGAAATTGATGGTCAACTGTGGCGGTTAATCCACCTCTGATTCTTCAACTCCAGCTATCGTGTGAACGGGACCTCCCCGGAACAGCAAAGCTCTGATACCAAACTAATGTAGCGCGAGGCCGAGTTCACAACTTCAACCAAGCAAGTTCATGCTTGACCTGAGAAAACTCTCTCAAGAGTATATTTGATTGATAGGATAAAATATGAGATGTCACTCTAAATGAAAAAGTTATTTATAGCTTAACAATAAAACTCCTAATTTAACTAAGATAACTAGAAACTAATACTTATTAATTATACTAATTAAATACGTCAAAGTAAACTAATATCTTAATAATAACTCACAAATGAACCTCTGCTAAATAACCTATCTTGATCCCATCACCCGAGCAATCTAAACCAAATCAATATAAACTTTGTAATATATAGATGTTTTTCATGCTTTTACTAATATGCATTTACATTTTATCATCCAATTTTTTGTAATAGAAAATTAAGAACATAATAAACTACTAGCCAAAAAAGAAATAGTCAACTACCATTTTAATATATATTGAGAAATTGTCAAGGGTAACACATTTAAAAAGTATGTATAAATATTAAATTTGAAAAATAAAATTTGACAAGTGAAAAATGACAAATGACAAAGTGATGCTAATAAAATGGTAGTGGGAAATTTCAAAAAAATAACCTTCAAAATTAGGCTCATTTAAGATCGATCTCAATATAGGGTGAAAAGACAAAATAAAAAATATTAACTAAATCAAAGGAGATTCATTGCCATTTAAAATTACTTTCATTCTTATTGTTCAGCTCATACTAACGTATTAAATCCCTTTGATTATAGCTTGCTGTGTATATTTAAAAACACCTACGGTCATTCAGGCCTGAAAAGGCATTTTACACATAACTTTTCCTAGAGAATGGAGATTTCTATGAACTTAAAATAAACAGATATATATATATATATATATATATATATATATATCTAAAAAACGAATAAAATCGAGCGCGAAACAAAGTTCAAATAAAGAATTTACAACCAAAATACTCAAATTTTGCCAAAAAAAAAAAAAAAACAATATGGTCAAGGATCGGACAGACCCTTTTTTTTTTTTCTCTTTTTACAAAATTTGACCTTGTAACTTCTTCATCTAGACTCCAGTTTGCTCAAGTAAAATAATGATTTCTCTTTGTTGCTTTTTCAATAACTATCAATTGAATTTAAGTTCGTTGCAATCTTAATGTTATAGGGAAAGTTCTAAGCAAAAATACAGTGTCAAAAATCCTTTAAACCTACTTTTGGAGGTCATTTTTGGTAATTTCACAATGGCAATCATGCAAATGATCATTAATTTACATGTTAATCATGGTTTTTGAGCTATTCAATAATTTACTATGTTAGCAATTTATAAAAAAAATGTTATATAACCAACCAACCAACCACCCTTTAAATATATTTAGTTTGTCATAATCAGTAAAAGAGAAAAGAAAAAAAATTCTAGGAAGAGCTCAAACTTCTTGCCAATCCCCTTTTTTTTTTTCCCCAAAAAAGAAGCATATATTTTTAATCAACACCTCGTTTTTTCCTCCAAAAAAAAGCATACATTTTTCATTCAACTGAAAATCCAAATGTCAAAATAATATTGTTTACCAGATCAAGATAGCTCAATGTCTTGAAAACTTTGAGAGCAGGGCTTTTGAGCAAAAAAATCATGATATAATCTGGCATTGTCATCCTATCCTTCTTATTCATCATAATTGTCATCATCTTCATCTTCGTCTTCGTCTTCGTCTTCATCTTCATCTTTGTCTTCGTCTTCGTCTTCGTCTTCGTCTTTGTCTTCGTCTTCGTCTTCATCGGCAAACTGACTCGAATAACCTTCTACTTCATGAGATGAGCTTTTGAAAAACGATATGACCTGCCCAAAGCAGAGAATATAATGAGATAAGTCTATATTTCAAATCCCCACATGTTTTAAAGAATAAATTTGTACAAAAACAATAGTTGTACCTTTGCAGGAATCGAAGAAAATGTCACAGACGTAACATTTATTAATAATGTGGGCATCCATCTCAAAACCAATTGGTAATGAGAGGAGTGGCCCTTAGAGTTTATAAACCTTGTGAGTTCCCTACATCTTTCCGATGTGGGATTCTCAACATGCCCCCTCAAGATGGTGCCTCTTTTGGGCTCACCATTTTTGGGTAGAATCCCATTTTTGGATCGAATGCCCGTTTGGGTTTGTTGGGCTTTGATACCATATTAATAATGTTGGCATCCATCTCAAAACCCTTAGAGTTTATAAACCTTGTGAGTTCCCTACATCTTTCCGATGTGGGATTCTCAACAATATTTTGGAGTAAATCGAACAAGCCCGCTAGTTTTTCGACAACGATTTGCTTTATTACAGGTTCACAATGACTGGATAGCAAATAAAGTTTGTTAATATCTAATTCAACTTTGTATTGGCATGGAAGATTCTCAACAGACCTCAAATTTGGTAGAAAATTTTCAAATTTGACATATGCAAGTTTTGGTGTAAGCAACATAGTCTCTGGAAGATACTGATTAATGATAAAAGAATAGCCTATTTCCAAACACTCAAGTCTTGGGGCAGTGATCCTAATACGTTGGTATGTATGTCCACGAAGAACCAAAGATTTGAGACTCGGGCAGCTTTCAAACACATCTCCTTTAAATTTCAAATGGCCGTTGGGATTATCAGTTACAATCTCTAGCGATTTCAAGAAATCGATTCTTAAAGGTACCCATAAGCCCCAATAATATCCAGTGAGCCTAAGCAATTTGCATGTTGATAGACAGCAAAACCAATCAATTAAACACAAATGTCTCGCATTGATGCTAAGTTCCTCAACATTGTATGATTTTGCAAAGTAAAACAATAGGTTGAAGAGAATCTCGTCGATTTCCGGAAGATCAAAGTGTTGGAGGCAACGGAAGTTAGTAGGCAAGGATCTTAAGAGGTTAGAGAGTTTTTAGAGAAGAACTTGCTTGTATTGATGATATTTTACTTTGCTCATTTGGAGCTTGATTACAAATGAGGGAGGGAGCACCTCTATTTATAGGTGCTTTACAAAAGTTCTAGACAATTCTATAACATTACATATATCAACATTATCCTAGAAGCATCTAGAAAATATAATCCTAGAACTAAGGTCTTCTATATTTCTAAAGAGAATTCTAGAAACCTCTCTTTAGATATTAGATGTCTACAAGTAACTAGAAGTTTCTAGAGAAACTTTCCCTATGGAAGCTACTAGTTTCTTTTGTATGTTTCTAGATTCTTCTCTTTAGTATTTGAAAATTTCAAATTACTTTTAACACCCCCTCTTAATTTGTAATTTTCAAAAACTTCTTGAACTTCTCGAACTTCTCCGTTGTAACGGTTTTAGTGAACATGTCAGCTGGTTGATCATTGGTGCTGATAAACTCCAAGCAAATTTCTCCTTTGTTAACCAGATCTCTGATAAAATGATGTCGTAATTCAATATGCTTTGACCGGGCATGAAAGACAGGATTCTTGGTCATTGCAATTGCAGACATGTTATCGCATAATATTTGTGTCGGCTCCATTTGCTCCATCTGAAGATCTTTAAGTATTCTCCTTAGCCATACTGCTTCACAAGTAGCTTCAGTCGCAGCTGTATATTCTGCTTCAGCTGAAGATAATGCAACAGTTTGTTGCTTTTTCGAAGCCCAAGATATAAGGTTTGAACCTAAGCAAAACACATATCTCGAAGTGCTTTTTCGATCATCAAGGGAACCTGCCCAATCACTATCAGTATAGCCAACCAGCTTACAATCTCTCCCTTTTATATATCTCAGCCCATGCTTCTTTTTGTACCATTCAGATATCTCAAAATTCTTTTTGCTGCTGCATAGTGTAATTTACTCGGCTCATTCATGTATCTTGAGACGATACTAACAGCATGCATAATATCTGGGTCTAGTGTTAGTGAGGTAAATCAAAGAACCAACCAAACTTCGAAAAGTCTTGGCATCTGCTTTTTCAACATTATCTTCACGGTACAACTTTTCATTTAAAGCCATAGGAGTAGCGACGGGTTTGCACTTACTCATATGGAATTTTTTTAGTATATCATCAACATATTTTTCTTGAGAGAGAAAAATCTCTCCTTGTTGCTGCTTGACTTGAATTCCAAGAAAATATTTCATAAGACCCAAATCTATCATTTCAAACTTCTCCATCATGCTTTTCTTGAATTCTTCTAGCATCTTCATATCGGTGCCACAATAAATAAGATCGTCAACATATAGGCAAACAACAAGGAAGTTCGTACCTTTTTTCTTCACATAAAGTGATGGTTCACTAGGGCATTTTTGGAAGCCATTAAGACAGAAGTATCCGTCAATTTTACTGTTCCATGCACGAGGTGCTTGCTTCAAGCCATATAAAGCCTTGTGAAGACGATATACTTTTTCTTCGTTTCCTTTCACAGTATAACCTTGTGGTTGTTCCACATATTCTTCTTTTTCCAATTCACCATTTAAGAAGGCGGATTTGACATCGAGCTGAAAAACATTCAACTCTAGTTGAGCTGCTAAGGAAAGAACGGTTCTAATTGTCTCCATCCGAGCAACTGGTGCAAAAGTCTCATTGAAGTCTACACCAGGCCGTTGAGAATATCCTTTTGCTACCAATCGAGCTTTATGCTTTTAAATAGAACCATCTTCCTGATATTTAGTCTTGTAAATCCATTTCAAACCAATGGCTTCTTTTCCGGGGGGAAGGTCTTGAAGTTCCCATGTTTTGTTTCTTTCAATGGCCGCTATTTCATCATTCATAGCTTCAACCCATATTTCTTCTTTTACTGCCTCATCAAAATTTTGTGGTTCGCAAGCAATCAATGCAATATCGCATGAGGCATAAATATCTTGCAAGGAACGCATTCGTCTTGGAGGAGATTCTGAATTATCAGGATTTGAAAGAGTTTCGATTGGAGATCTTGCAGGAGTAGAAGGAGGACGCCTAGAAGAGCTCCCATTTTCACTCTCTTTTTCTTGCATGATTTCATATTGTTGGAATGATTGAGATGAATCATTACTCCAATCCCAAATGGCCATTTCATTGAAGATCACATCTCTTGAAATCAACAATTTCTTTGTCTCTGGATTTAATAAGCGATATCCCTTCGACTCATCACTATAGTCAATAAATAGATACTTAGCTCCTTTTTCATCAAACTTCTCTCTTTCTCGAGAAGGAACAAGGGAATAAGCTGGACAGCCAAAGATTCTGAAGTGATCAACAAGTGGCTTTCTCTTATTCCATGCTTCATAAGGTGTTTTATTTAGAACTGCCTTGGTAGGACATCGATTAAGGATATAAACAGCTGTGTTGACAGCTTCTGCCCAGAGATAATTTGGAAGATTTTTACCTTTCAACATACTTCTGGCCATTTCAACGATCGTGCGATTCTTTCTCTCAGCCACACCATTTTGTTGGGGACTGTGTCGAACAGTAAGCTGCCTCATTATGCCATTCTCCTTACAATAGTCCATGAATGGCTTGTAGATGAATTCACCTCCACGATCTGTTCTCAAAGTTTTGATCTTACTACCACTTTGATTTTCTGCGAGTGCTTTAAACTGAAGAAAAGTTGGAAAGGCTTCTGATTTTTCATTGAGAAAATAAATCCACATCATCCTCGTATAATCATCAACAAAAAGAATAAAATATCTCTTGTTGGTGAGCGAGGGAGTCCTTGTGGGGCCACATATATCAGCATGTACCAACTCAAGTGGAGCTTTGGCTCTCCATGAAGTTTTTGGAAAAGGAAGTCTATGGATCTTACCATATAGGCAGTCTTCACAAACTTTTTCATCACTTTCGATCTTAGGTAGTCCAATGACCATATTCTTCTGCTTCAAAAGATGCAAGCCCTTGCGATAAAGATGACCATACCGCAAATGCCATAAATGAGAAATATTTGGACTTTCACTTTTGAAAGCAACATTTTCCTCGAGTGGCAAATGAAGAGGAAAAACTTTGCTTTTGGTCATATCAATTTTAGCAACCATGAGATTACTTTTCTTGTCAAGAATTATGCATTTGTTATCGTCAAAGTTAACCGAATAACCTTTTTGAAGCAACTGGCCAACACTCAGAAGATTTTGTGTTATACCAGGGACGTAGAGAACGTCAGAAATATGGCGCTCGTTACCTTTTTTTGGTGTGAACAGCAATTTCACCTTTTCCTTCAGCTTTTTTTAGCTTTCCATCACCAAGCTTTACTTGAGAGCTAAAGTTATCATCCAACTTTACAAAGAAATCTTTATTTCCTGTCATGTGGTTACTACATCCGCTATCCACATACCAAATACTTTGAGATTCATTTGGTGGATTATCCATGCAGGAAAATAGTCGATCCCCTTCATCTTCTTTAGTAAAGTTGGCTGCATTTGATTCCTTCTTATTTTGAAACCAACAATCTTTTTTAGAATGGTTAGGAATTCGACATTTTTTACATCTAAAGTAGCAATCTTCAGGCTTATGGTTTGATTTTTACAAATGATGCAAGAGGATTGAGAATTACCTGATTATTGTTGAAAATTTGAACTTTTACCCTGATGGGCTTTTACTTTCCTTTGCTATGAATTCCAACGTTTCTGCTGGTCTGACTTTTCATTCTTCTTTTCTAAAATATGAACTTTAGAATGAAAAACTTGCTCCATCGGTTGGCTTGAAAACTGATTTATTCTCTCTTCATGGGCTTGAAGAGATCCCATTAGTTCAAAGATTGTCAACTTAGACAAATCTTTGGATTCTTCTATTGCTGCAACGACATGATTGAATTTTGGAGGAAGACTCCGAAGAACTTTTTCATTAACTCTCTTTTCTAGAATGTTCTCCCCATAGCTCTTCATTTGATTGATAATCTCTGCAACTCGAGAAAAGAATTCTCGAATATTTTCACTTTCTTTCATTGCCAAATTATCAAAATCTCTCCATAAGGTTTGCAACTTAATGGAGATAATTTTTTCACATCCTTGAAACTCCTTTTGCAAAATTTCCCAAGCATCTTTAGCCTTTTTAATACCAAAAATACGAGGGAAAATTGACTTACTTACTCCTTGTTGAATAAGTCGAAGAGCTAAAGCATTTCGCTTTTTGTTCTTTTTAAATTCATTCTCTTGATCTGCAATCCAAGATGAAGTGCCTTCGCCATTACCTTCAGGAGGCTCGGAATAGTCTTCTTCAATCACTTCCCAAAGATCTTGGGAAATGAAAATGGTCTCCATTTGGCTTTGCCAATATTCATAATTTTCTCCTTCGAATATTGGGATTTGGTTTGTTGAATAAGAAAATAAGTTTGGGATACTATTGGTTGTCATTTTTGGTTTATGGCAAGGTGAATTAATTTTGGTTTAGGATGGAAAGATGAGATAGTTTTTAGGAAGGCTCTGATACCAAATTTGTTGGAGGCAACGGAAGTTAGTAGGCAAGGATCTTAAGAGGTTAGAGAGTTTTAGAGAATAACTTGCTTGTATTGATGATATTTTACTTTGCTCATTTGGAGCTTGATTACAAATGAGGGAGCACCTCTATTTATAGGTGCTTTACAAAAGTTCTAGACAATTCTATAACATTACATATATCAACATTATCCTAGAAGCATCTAGAAAATATAATCCTAGAACTAAGGTCTTCTATATTTCTAAAGAGAATTCTAGAAACCTCTCTTTAGATATTAGATGTCTACAAGTAACTAGAAGTTTCTAGAGAAACTTTCCCTATGGAAGCTACTAGTTTCTTTTGTATGTTTCTAGATTCTTCTCTTTAGTATTTGAAAATTTCAAATTACTTTTAACACAAAGTAGATAGTCATCCTCTTGATGTTCCAACCTGCAGGGCGATGTGCCTGCAATACTCCCAAAACAAACATATTAAAGGATTCATCTTTTGCTTCTTCATCCTTATAGTTATCCCTATCCCCAAATAGATATTCACTAGGTGGATTCAAAAGTTCATAGGAGACGTAATCGAAGTGTAAGGTCGGCATACAAGTCCAAACGTTTCTCCATCTTTTCCACAAAACACAGGTATGAACTGCTGACTGAATGTTCAGAAATGAGAGTATGTGATGGAGAAGAGAATCTGGTAATTGGCTGATCCTGTCCATAACTCTGTACTTTGCAACCTTCTAACCTGTTTTTGCTCATCACATTCCCAGTCAGAATTATAAATATTAAACTGCAAAATGCAAAAATCATATGGATTGAAAAAACTTCTACATTCAATTTGAACATTTTTAGATGTAATGATTATGGAGAATGATTTTATAAAATGAAGAAACAGAAATGATAAATGGAAAATGAAGTTGTTTTATCTTATGAAATAAAATGCATAAAAATATAGCTATATGCTTAATTGTTCTAAAATCATGCAAGAACCCATAGCTCCTTAACAAGAACTAATCCCCAAACAAACGATTTCTTCCAAAAAAAAAACTTTAAGTTTTCATGAATAAACCTAGAAAGGTTACCTTGGATAATGGTCCAGACCATTTCAAGCGTTGTCGTGTTTGAGTTTTTCGTTCAGGGCATGATGACAAGAAAAAAAGAAATTAGTGATATATAATATTAGAGCGTTAATATTTAAAAAAATAAAATAAAAGATTAAGGCGTTGAAGATAGAGAAGATATTGAGAATCAAAATGGTTAACTACATAGCTGTCACCATACACTGTAGCTGACATTTACTTTAAGTTTAAATGATATTTTTAAAAAATTCCCGCTCATTTTATTTTCTATCAGATTTTGTGTATTTATTATACACGATGTACATATCATACGTGATATGTCATTTGTTTTGGTACATATATTTTGTATATAATAGTATATGCTCCTTCTTAAGGTTTACAATTTTTCTGCCTAACCGTCATTGGGGCCACGAACGCACGTTGCATAGGCATCGACCATCGTCGAATCTCGCATAGTAAAGACAAATTTAATCATATATCTCAATGCTAACCGTCATCACAAGGGTTCGAACTCAGAATCTTCTGCTCTGATACCATATTTTTGAGAGAATTTTTAGAATTTTGGAGATTACTAATTCTATGTTCACTTGAATCAATGCAATCTAGTATTTTTTTTTAATAAAAAAATCCCCGCTCTATGTATGGTTTTCTTGGGAACTTTATTAGTACTATCGTTGTACCTAATTCCTCAAATAATAATTGTTAAGACTTATTTCTCAGTTTAGTTACAATTAATTTCGTTTAAGGATGCAAATTAACAAGACTTATGTAAATCAGATTTACTCTAGACGTAGCTACTTACGTTACAACACTGAATGCTTGCTAGAGAAGAAGAACAAAATGTAAAAGATACAAAACTCTCAATTATGTAGAAGCTTATGACAGATTTGAGTGTTGCAACAGGTTCTGTGATCTATTTGTAAAAGACAGAATGCAAAGAGAGGGAAAGAGATCGACACGATGATATGATTAACGTGAGAAACCTCCAACTGGTAAAAACTCACGGGGCCTCGCGCCTAGAAAAAATCCACTAGAATCGTTAGTCGTTCAATACAAATATAAATCAAAAAGCACACAAATAAAAAGAACTCCCTTCTTTGGTTTTGTCTTTGATTTCTCCTTGCAACGACGACGTCTACAATGGATTCGATCACAAGCTCCCCTTGTGATGATTTGATTCAAGAACCTCCCGTTCTTGTTTTGATCATACCACAAGCTCCTCTTGCAGATTTCGATCAAGGAACTCTTTTCCTTGATGTATGAGCAAGATGACTTCTTCCTCCCAAAGAATCAAAACGCTCTCCAAGCAATTATGATATAGAATAAGTTGAATTAATAATTCTCACAAAATAAACTCTCACATCAATTATACAATAAGCACGAAGGCTGAAATAAAAGTGAGGGAGATATAAAAAGCTTGGTTACCAAACCAAATAACAACACTCATATATATATATATATATATATATATATATATATATATATATATATATTTGTTCATATCCAAACTCGTTGTTCAAACCAAAAGGACACCACACGGCTGAAGGGAATGAATCAAAAGCTAGCTAGCAAATCAATAACAAATAAGGAAAATCTATAAAAAATAAACTGCCAGAAATGTTACAACAGTCACGGCTGTAACTTTCCTTATACAAAAATTTGGAATTCAAATTGAGATAATATTTCCTTATAGAAAACTTGAAATTCAAAAATTAGAAATTTTGATTTGCAAAAGATGTTATTAAACAATAATAGAGCTGTTGGAAAAAGCTGTCAAAAAGTCCAATTAAGAAAACTTCCATATAAATAAACAAATTTCACAATCAAGATCTACAATTTGCTCAAACTTCCCATATAACCAAAACATCCATAAAAGACTCAATCAATTAACAAAACACCATTTCATAATTCAAATTCAAAAATATGACCAAAACTAAAATAGGTTTTTGTCAAATTAAATTGTCAACTATTTAAATCAAATAAGAAGGAAAAAATACATTTAAATTTTCCAACAAACTCCCCCTTTGGCTTTGATTTGACATAAAACATATTTTAATAATATCATTTGAAAACCATAGAATAAATCTCCCCCTAAATGGGAGATAACAAAAAATCAATCTTTTGAGAAAAAGAAAATGGTCAATTTTATCTCAAAATTTTCGATTAAAAGAACTTTAATTTTTAAATAATACCAGACAAAATTATTGGTCTACATATTCAATAAAACATGGGAGAATGGACTCAAATGAATTAAATTTGGGGGTTGAATATTAAGTACGCTAGCTGTATATAATTAATAATTTAATTTAATATTGGCAAATAAATAATATAAATGTTAATTTTTTTAGGACCCAATTCAAAATATACTTTAGAAGAAATGATAGTAAATAGTTCATATATAATGTAAATAGAAGAAATTGTAATTTATATATATTGAAAAAGTTAATAGTATTTACTCTGATCAAAAAAATATATATGTAACCTTAATACGCAACAAATAGGCAATCTATATTTTTCATTGCTTGCTTATAATACATATGTACTATTTGGTTTTTCAAATCCACGATACAAGAAATGAAAGTAAATAGCTAATTTACAAAGTAAATTTGAAAATCATAATAATTTTCTATTAAGGATGAAAAATTATCTAAATATATTAAGGATTAATGCTCAACCAATAAATGTACATTAAAATTGTCTGCAAGCAATTTAATTGATTTAAAGGTATAATAGGAGGAATGTAAAAATTAAATATAAAAATGAAAAATGAAAAAATCAGATTTATAAATATTTATCAAAGCTAATATTAAATAGAATATTTTATATCCATTTATTATAATTTCCATCAATGTTAAGGATAATTTTCATAACTACCCCTTTTATTTTTAAGTTATCAAAAGTACTCTAATGTAAATAGGAAATTGACATTATCTCTTCATAATTTGCGTGTGTGTAACAATGATTGGATTTTTCATATAAATACGATTAACTTAATTAGGGCAGTTTTCTTCCTTAGTTTGAGCATTGAGAGAATTATTCTAAAGAACAAGCTTTGTTTCTTGAGTTTTTCTACTGCGGTAGGAGACGTAGCCCACAAAACCAGTTCAGGTAAATTTCAGAGTAATTTCCGTTTCTTGAGAGAATATTAAGAAATATGGAGATTGCTATTCCTCAATTCTCAATTGTTATTCTCCATTATGTTATTTACTTTCGGAATTCAATAAATTTTTTTTATTGAACTCTAATTCTACGTTCACTTGAATGTATTTTTTTTTTTTTAACAAAAAATTTCCGGCTCTGTATTGGTTTTTTGGAAAAATTTCTAATACTATCGTTGTTCCTAATTTCTCAAGTAATAATATACAATTAACAGGAACGTAATTTTTTTTTCCATTCATATATTGAATCCTACAACTTTTTTGATGTTGTAAAACTCGTAGAATATATCAAGATTTAAAATATAGGTATCTTACTATAGCCCACTAGGCCAACCTACTATTGGTTTATAAAAAATGGGAAAAATTCAATGTTTATTTTTTTATATAAAAGCAAACGGTCCCAAATTAAAGAATTTAAATTAGCTTAATGTCTTATAATTATTTTTCTTGAAGGGTGATGGACAGGATCAGCTTACTACCAGATTGTCTTCTTCATCATATATTCTCCTTTCTTACTACTAAAATGGTGGTTCAAACTTGTGTCATATCGAAAAGATGGAAGGATCTTTGGCTTTACATTCCTACTCTAGACTTATCTTACGACTCCTATGAACTTTTGAATCCACCTCCTTCTAAGGATGTTAAAAATGAATCCTTTCACCGGTTTGTATTGAACGTTGTATTCACAAATCGACCACAAATTTGGAAGATCGACAAAATAACTATCCTCTATTGTGATCGTAAACTTATGGTTATCGATGAGAGTTTTTTCCAAAAATTATTTCACTTTGCTGTATCACATCATGTTGAGGAACTTGTCATCAATGCATTTCATTTTAGTTCTACTGACTTGTCCTGCTGCTTACCAACAATCCAATCCCTTAGACTAATCGGTTTCTTTCATAATTCTTGGACACCTCTTAGATTAGACTTCTTGAAGTCTTTGGAGATTTCAAAGAATAATCCATTATTTGTGCATTATAATTATTTTAGAGGAGATATGTTCTCAAGTTGCCCAAATCTCGAATCCTTGATTCTTCGAAGACATGGTTTCAAAAGCATTTGTATTACAGCCCCAAAAATGGAGTATTTGGAAATATGTTATCCCTATATTCCCTTGCCCCTTATGGAAAATGAGGATCAATTGGTTTCTTTTTGGATGCCAGAGATTGAATTGTCCACCCCAAAGCTTTCTCATGTCGATTTTGATAGTTTTCTGCCGACCGTGAGGTGGGTTAACGATCCTCCATGCCTGAACAAACTTGTACTAACTCTTAAGAACAATAAGTTAAGCAATACAGGTTTGATTGATCCAATTGCGTTTGAGCATTACACGTCAAAAAGACTAGTTGGATTGTTCAATCTTCTTGAAAACGCCGCGTCTTTGACACTCTCTTTGACTGCTGCCGAGGTACATTTATCGGGCTCTTACTACATACTCTGATTTTTTTGCTTCTAAACATTTACTTCTTAATATATAAACTATGTCCTCATTAAAATTTTCCTCACTTTGCAGACCTTATCACTATTCAAACCTTTTCGAAAGGAAGGTGATGATGTTTTGAATCAAAAGTTAAGGCATTTGAAGTTGTTGATAGACAAAGATGAATGGAAAGTGCCAGAGTATATATTGAATTATTTTCTCAAAAGCCCTACCCTCAAAACCTTCAACATTGTTCATTCAAAAAAAGAAGAATACTTTGAACTTTAGGTATTGTTGATCAGCATGTGATCTGATATTTATGGCATATCATGATATCATTTCTCCAAGAAAGGAACTAAATGAAAAACGTTGGGTCGTTGTTTTTTAAAAATTGAAAGAAAGAGTCGTCGCTTTTCCAACTATTATTAGCGGATGAATCACATTATTATGGTGGATATCGAATAATTTTTTTTAATCCTTGATCCCTTTTCTTGAAGTGTAGTATTGTTATCCTTTGCTTGTTATATGTCATCAATTTCAAAAGCCTCAAATCCTGAAGAATTAATTTAGACTCATCAACCTCTCACGAAGAAAGAACGCGCAAAACGAAACCTAGTCGTTGAGATATATGATTAACTTACCTTTATCTAAATTTTATGTCTATTGTTGATTGAACATGTTATTAGAAGGGTACAATGTAAATAAGAACCCTGTGATTTTTCTCAAATGCATGAACACTCCCAGTTGTTTGAAAATTAAAATCATATCCATATAGTTCCAAATTATCTTAATGGGTCCCCTCCCCTTTAACGCCATTAATTTTTTTTGTCATAACTTCTTCGTTTGAACTCTGATTATACCATTAAATACTATTTTATTACCCAAATTTCGAATCCTTATTCTTTGAAGACATGCTTTCGAAAGCATTTGTATTATCTGGAAATAGGTTATCCCTATATTTCCAAGCCCCTTGTGGAAAATGAGGATCAACTTGTTTCTTTTTGGATACTAGAGAACTATCTACCCCAAAGCTTTCTCATGTCAAGTTTGATAGTTTTCTGCCGAGCGTGTGATGGGTTAACGATCCTCCTTGCCTCGACAAACTTGTACTAACTCTTAAGAAAAATAATTTAAGCATAGAGGTTTGAGTGATCCAATCTTCTTAAAAATGCCACATCTTTGACACTCTCTTTGGGTGTTTCCGAGGTACGTTTATCGGGCTTTTACTGCACACTCTGGTTTTTTTTATAAATATTTACTTCTTGATATATAAACTATGTCCTCATTAAATTTTTCCTCACTTTGCAGGTCTTATCACTTTTCAAACATTTTCAAATGGGGGGTGATGATGTTTTGAATCAAAAGTTTGATTAACTATTGTAAAACAAAAAGAGTCACAAAAGAAAAGAAAAAAAAACATTGCTTTTGGCTTTTACACGTTGTGATGTACCTTTCATGATGCAATGATATGATATAGAAGACATAAGTTACAAGTCATATTTAGATTCACCACATTGCCGTACAAAAATAAATCAAAATTGAATTCTGAATTAAAAGAAAGAAAGATGAACTAGATACAATGGTCGGGATTTGAATCCTCCAAAGTTGAATTTTAGGAATTTTGAGAGATCTTGTCAGGTTACGATGTGAAATATATTGAATCAAAAGTAGGAGACTAAATTACAAAAATGTTGGAGGAACCACTTTTATTACAGTCAAAACCATCACCGGAAAATTAAAATACTCCCGTTTTAATCTTGAGAGAAGTGAAATCACTCAACACCAAATATTTAAGCTCATCACAGCTTGAAATTAGTTCCCTTTCAAAAACTGAAGTGTCAGATCAATTACTCTCAAGCTCCAAAGATATATATCAACGATGGGATATGATATGAGATGCATGAAGAATAATATAATAAAGTCAAGCCAAACCCAGAAGACGACACTGGTTATATACAGAATCTAAACTTAATTTTTTTTTTTAATTGATAATTGATATTTTATGGAGGATTATATTTTTTTTTAATATTTTTTTTAAGATATTAGATCAAATTGGGGGAAGGGAGACTCAAATTTTCGACCACATGAAAAGTGAGTAGGTGTCTAACCACTTGAGGTATACTCGTGTTGGCATTTTATGGAGAATCTCGAACTTTTGAGTTCCCAAAACTTTTTTTCCTCTAATACAAAATGTAATATTTTACAAGGGTGAAAAGGGAAACAAAAAACTAACCAAACCAAATCAATCCAAACCGTACCAAACAAGCCCGAAAATTTATTTACAAAGATAGCATAAACCTGAATTCGCATAAGTAATCATTGGTTTCCGTAAGAATATAATCATTGATACACTATATACATGGTCATTGATATGCACATGTAATCACTGATTCACTATCCACTACAACATCACTTCATTCTATCGATGCCAATATTGTCCACGAGCATTTTAGCATTAGTAGAGGTATCCTCATCACCGGCGTCACTTCGAAGATGAGAACATTATTCATTGCCTAAGGCATACTGATGTGGGGCGAGGCCGAGTCCACGGCCTCAACAAGCAAATCCATGCTTAAATGAGAAATTCATCCCAAGAACAAGGGTTAAAACCCAAAGAAGAGGAGAAAACTCTCTCTATTTGATTGATATTCAAATTGGATACAAGATAAGATATCTACAAAATGAACCTAAAATGGCTATATATAGCCTTACAAAAGAAACCCTAAATTTAACTAAAATAACTATAAACTAATACTAATTAATTACATTAAAGTAAACTAATTCTCTAATAATAACTCATAAATAAACCTAAACTATTTAACCTATTATGATTCACATCATACTACCACACCAAAAAAAAATGAACTCGACCTCAAGTTCGGTCCCGGCGAAGAGAAGAAGACCCCAATCGAGAACTCCCTACGAATTTCGTTCCAAATCCAAAGTGGAATCAAAGGAATGCTCTCTACAAATGTTGCAAATATCAAAACTCCCCATCCACGGCTCTCTCTTGTCCTTGTGTTGATATTAAATGTCATGAAATTGGGCTCCAAAATAGGTTTGAGAAGAGAAATGTTTGGATATTCAATTGGAGTGTTAAGATAAGGGTCCAACTCAATAAATGTTAAATTGGGCTTTGGTGGGATTGGAATTGATGGGGGGGATAATCCACTATATAACCCATTTTGACTACACTATATGTTTTTATAGCCTCTTAAATTCTTTAGGGTTTTTTAGCCATTTTAGAGTATATGTTTTTTAAATATCCCCGATTTACCCTCATTTATTTTTGTTTTTAATTGTTCAATTATGTCTGATAAGGATTTTTTTTTTGTATTTATAATTGTTTTCCTTATTTGATTTTGTTTCTCTTTCCAATCTTTCTTTTTCTATTTTAATTTTTCCTCAAATCATGGGATTTTGTTCTTTCTTTTCACAGTCGTCCAACTCTCCTTTCTCCAAATTCTCCATCAGAATTCATCTTCAAATCATCTTCATTCACAAAGTTTTGTATTTTCATCTTCTTCTTCTATTGGCATTTTACCCTTCCTTCGGATTCCTTAGATCTGCAACTTCGGATGGCCAAGGTCGAAGGTCTTTCTTCTTCTTCTTCTTCTTCTTTCTGGGTTCGCTGTACAGTACACGTTTATTTATTATACTATACATTAATATGGTTCTTCTTCTTCTTCTTTTTTTTTTGTTGGGTTCGCTGTACAGTTCAAGTTTTTTTTTATTATACTGTACATGAATATGATTCTTCTTCTTCCTCTTGTTCTTTCAAGCATTCACTGTACAGTACAAGTTTTTTTTTATTATACTGTACATGAATATGGTTCTTCTTCTTTTTGTATTGTACTATTTTTCATCTGTCATTTTTTTAAAGTTTTTTTTTATTAAAGTACTTTTATTTTTAGTATACTATACCTTATTTATATTTATTATTTACTTTAATTTTCAATGTATAGTATTTGTTTATTTAATATATTTTGTAATTTTGTTGTTGTTGTTATATGTGTTTTCTTCTCTCTTTTTATTGTATAGTTTGTTTTTTCGTTATTCCTTACTGTACAGTTTTGTTTAGAATAGTGTACTTTATTTATATTTATTATTTACAAAATTTTTTTAATGTATATTATTAGTTTTTTTAATATATTGTAATTTTTTTGTTTTTTTTTTCGTGTTTGTCTTTTTATTAATGTATAGTATTTATATTTAATACCCCCATCTTCTTCGTTGTCATTTGTTGTTTTCCTGTAATTTTTGTTTCTTTGTTAGGTTTAATTTTTCCTATAAATCTGCCAAGACTTTTTCCCTTTAATTTCAATTTTTCTCTCTTATTTGCTTAAATGGTTTTTTCATATTTAATGTTTCCTTGATTTTAGTATATTCAAATCTTTTTCTTTCTTCTTTATTTTTTTTCCTTAATTTTAGAGGGCATTATTGTATTTTCATTCTCATTTGAAAATTCTCTGGGGCCATTTTGTTTTATTTTTTTTCTTTGAGGCTATTATGCTTTAGTTTTTTTGAATTTGGGCTATATACCCAGTTTTCCCAATTGATGGGTCAGAAAGTTGAATTGGAAATGGAGGTAAAGTGGGCTTAAAAATAGATGGTAATAAAGGGATGGACAAATGAAATTTTTGTGTAATTGAATTTGCAACATAATACCTATGAAAGAAATTGGCTGAATATGGGCCTTATGGCCCGTTTTCTTTGAAAGCAAACCAAAAAGTGGAGTGTACGGTAGGATTGGGTAAAAAACAAAAGGGTTCAAAATGAAAACATGCTGAAAATGGGCTTGAATGAAGTCTGAAAGAGTTAAGATGGGCTTGGGGAAAAGAAAAAATGCATGGCCCACATTTTCTAAGATGCAAAATGAATGGATAGGATTTAAAATTGGAATTAGGGTTGCTTTACCATTTTCATCAAGTATTTGAGCCGCCGCTCTGTCTGTCCTTGCCATCCCTGTTGTAATTTTTTTCTTTTTGTCGGCACCTGCTTCCATGGCTTCTTCTTCATCGAGTGCCTCACCGGCGCAACCATCGACTGCTTCACCGGCGCAACCATCGACTGCTTCACCAAGTCTGTCGTCGACTTCTTCACCCATTCCGTCGTCGACTCCTTCGCCAACTCCATTATCGATTACATATACATCTTTTAATTTCTCAGAATCTTCAAACTTTAAATCTTCCTTATCTTCTTCGTTTTTGTTAGTCCCTTTATCTTCTTCTTCCACTAATATTTCCTCATCAACATCTTGCACAACCGCCGCCGATTGGACACTAAAATAGCTAGATCCCTCGACAGCCCAAATTTCGTCTTCTTCTTCATCAAATTGACAGAACCTATCAATTAGTTTGATTCTCATTTTATCCCAACTCTTAATTTTCTTCTTGCCATTATAAACCCTCTGATTCTGCATTCTTTCCCGCCACCCACCAATAATTGGCAAAACCCTTAAGTTTTCTAGCAACCAAGTATGCTTGCTCATCTATTTGAATCTCTGTAAACTCAAAAAACTCATCTACTATTTGAATTCAATACAAGAATTCCTTCAATTTTGTTAACCCATCAAAACTAGGAATTCGGAATTCAGGATAGTGTTGAGTATACATTCTTGCTGAAAAATATAATTCTGCCATTTGTTTTTTTTTTTTGAAGTAATGGAACAGTAACCGATAGAATAGTAACTGGGAAATGGTAGATTACGGATGGAACAGTAACAAAGATGTGGGAAAAAAAATGGTAGAGATGAAATGAAGGGCTAGATGGGGATGATGGATTGGTTTTTGGATGTAGGATCAACGATGGATAGTAGTGTATCTTACCGGAAGAAGACAGAGTGGTTAAATCCACCTCCGATGCTTCACTTCCGACCGCTGTGGTGATCAGAACCTTCCGAAATCTTGGAGCTCCGATACCAACTGATGTGGGGCGAGGCCGAGTCCACAGCCTCAATAAGCAAATCTATGCCTCAATAAGCAAATCTATGCTTGAATGGGAAATCCATCCCAAGAACAAGGGTTAAAACTCAAATAAGAGGAGAAAACTCTCTCTATTTGATTGATATTTAATTAATTATATTAAAGTAAACTAATTATCTAATAATAACTCATAAATAAATTTAGGTTACAACTAAACAAATTAAATTTTGACTCCTGCTATTGGTACAACTAAACAAAAAAACTAAATTTTGTTTATTTTACATTTTTTTTATTAATTGATTTTTTTAAAACAAATTAATTTGTTTACTTTAATTATTATCTACATTGTTTATTTTACATCTTTTTATTAATTGATTTTTTTAAAACACGTTAATTTGTTTACTTTAATATTATTTATATTCCTATTTTTAAATATAACTTTTTTTTACAATTAGTGTTTCATAACCTGAAAGTTGAGTAAATTAAAAAATAAAGATAAGAAATTAATATACAACAATTAAAAGGGAAAAAAAAATAACAAGATTAAAGTTTTGAAACAACAAAATAGGAAAACTAAACAAATAAAGAAAATAGTATTTTAAAAAATTTAAATATATCTCTTAATTTTTTCATTCCCCTTTCTATTTGAAAACATAATAGAAACGCAATTATTAATGGGTGAATTTCACTAATAATCAAAAAAATTATGGATATATCAAATATACCGGATGTTTTTATTAAATATTAATAGTACCCAAAACCGCCACAGGCCAAATTAAATTACATTGTGAAAGGACAAACATACCTCTGATTTAATTTCTCCTTAATTTGTGTAAAATTTAAGGAAATTTATAAAATCCCTTAAATTTTACAAAATTAATGGAAAATAAAATCTAAACAAAAATAAAAACTATAACAAAAAATAAAATAAAAAATCTTCAAACTTCTAACTTGTTTTTCAACCTTCTGACAAAGACAAATCCATAAGAAAGATCTAGAGAGAAAATAAAATTCTCAACACTAACAATCACTATCTAAAACATACACAAAACAGAAATAACAAAAACTAAAAAACAAACAAACCTTACACATTTGAACGTATCAACATATGAAGTTCAATAAGTTATTGACTAATAGTTTCAATTAAAAAAAAACTTATATCAAATCATGTCCCACCAAAAGAATTATTTTCTTTGATATAAATTTAATTTCCCCACATTTACTATATCTTTATTATTTGCTAACTGAAAAACATCATCTAATCTCTCTTATCGGAGATCAGAACCCAAAACAAAAAAACAAAAAACAAAGAGTGAAAAATTAATATCAAATATCTCAATTGTATATAGTAATTTAATTCAATAAATTATTCCATTTAATTCGATAACTTGTTGAATTAAAATCAATATCAGGTATATCATATGTACATTATAATTTAATTCACTACATTATGCCCTTTAATTTACTAAATTATTCCATTTAATTAAATAACTTATTGAATTAAAATCAATATTAGGTATCCCAAATATACATTATAATTTATTCACTAAATTATTCAATTTAATTCAATAATGTATTGAATTAAAATCAATATTGAGATCCCAAATGTATATTATAATTTAATTCACTAAATTATTCTCTTTAATCCTCTAAATTATTCAAACACAATTCCTGACCAACAAATTAAAACGCGACTAGTAAAACTAACAAACACGGTCCCTAACCAATAAATTAAAATCCGACACCAATTTTTATTGCATGAACCTCTTTAAATCCATCACGAATTGTCGCTCAAAACCAAATGGTTTTTCTATAATCGTTGTACAATCCTTGGCTCCACTTTTTTTTATTTAGTTTTAGTTCCATAATTTATTGTAATTGAATTAAATGTAATGATTTATTGGAAAACAATTTTAATTAAAAAACACACAATGTCATATATATATATATAACACTTCAATTTAATTTAATAAATTATTGAATTTATGGTAATATTTTATTGAATAGCAATTTTAATTACAAAAAATTATAAATTTTGTAAACTTCTACCACAAACAAGAAAATAATATTCTACAATTTGTCGAATTTTTGTAGGGAGCCTCTTCTTTGTAATGTTTGGAATGCTGGGATGCTTTTGAAAGAGTCTTTTGCCTCTTCTCCCATGGCTTTCTGCTTAATTCTTCAATCCTTCAACCTTAAAATAAGAAGAATAAACTACAGTTAATTTAGTCTAACGTTCTTTGAAATGTGAGCTTTTCATTTTCACCAAATAAAGATTTGCAAAAGATTTAGCCGTCTTAAGATCCAAGAGGAACCAACGACTTTATTTATTATATCTTATTAAAATTAAATGATTTGTTCCAATACAAATGTTAATTGATTATAATAAAATAATAACACATGATTAAATAGATTTTTTTTTATCTTTTTCGTTAAATTACTAAATAAAATATTGCAATGTCGTTTTTATTCTATTAATTAATAAAATATTAGAGTAATAAAAATCGATCAACTAGTGTTCTTTTTTCTCAATTTTTTTGAACAAATATAACTTATTTGTTTTTTTTAATAGATAATAATAGGGGCATGGTAAACATTTAATGAAAGGTTGAAGGACTTGAAAAGAAATCAATATTTTTTTATTCGTACCACTATCAAATATATAAATATAGATATTAGATATACTTGAAAATTTGGCGATCTTGCTAATGAAATCAAACGCCTCTTGATGTTCTTCTCATCGTTCCAGATTTGGCAGATTTGAAGGTAAATTTTATGAAATCTATGTTTATTTTCTTTTCTTGAAAGAATCTTTAGAATTTTGGAGACTACTGTTCCTTAATCATCATTCTCCATTATTATTATTTACTTTATTTATTGAACTCTAATTCTTCTTTCACTTGAATGCAATTTGCTTGAAAAAAAAAATTATGTATGCTTTTCTCGGGAAAATTTCTAGTACTCTCGTTGACCTACTTCCACAAAGTAATAATAATATACTCTTAATAGAAAGAGTATTGGAAATTTGCTATACAATGAGAGTACTAAAATTTATCTCAATTATTTGTTTATATATCTAATACTACAAGTTTTAAAGTTGGATAACTCAATTGGTTAAACATTTGCTCGTTTTCATGAGGTTGAAGGTTCGATTCTCCCCTCCCTTCTCCCAATTTGATATAATATCTATAAAAAAAGTTAGAAAACTCGTAGAAAAATATCAAAGCCTACTAGGTCAACCTAAGATTGGTTTACAAAAAATCCGATAAATTCAATGTCGACTATTGTTTATAAATGTTAACTGTCCCAATTAAAGAATGTAATCATTGCAGGTCTGATAGTTGTTGTTTTAAGGGTGATGGACAGAATCAGCTTACTACCAGATCGTCTTCTTCATCACATACTTTCCTTTCTTAATACTAAAGTGGTGGTTCAAACTTGTGTTATATCGAAAAGATGGAAAGATCTTTGGCTTTATATTCCTACTTTAAACTTATCTTATTTCTCCTATCAACTTTTGAATCCAGCTCCTTCTAAGGATGTTAAAAAGGAATCCTTTCACCGGTTTGTTATGAGACTTTTATTCACAAATCGACCACAATTTTGGAAGATCGACAAATTAACTATCCTCTATCATAGTGGTAAAGATATTGATAAGAGACTTTTCCATCAATTGTTTCACTTTTCCGTATTGCACCGTGTTGAGGAACTTCACATCAATGCAAGACGTGTGAGTTCTATTGACTGGTCGAGCTGCTTATCAGCACTCCAATCCCTTAAACTAATCGGTGTCTTTAAACATTGGAAACCTCTTTGTTTAGACTTCTTGAAGACTTTGGAGATTGTAAAATATCATCGTTCCGTTTCGCGTTTCAAATTTTTGAGAGTAGATATGTTCTCAAGTTGCCCAAATCTTGAATCCTTGATTATTCAAGGACATACTTTCAAAAGCATTTGTATTACAGCCCCAAAACTTGAGTATTTGGAAATAGGTTATCCATATATTCCCAAGCCCTTTCTGGTAAATGATGATCAATTTATTTCTACTTGGATGCCAGAGACTGAATTGTCTACCCCAAAGCTTTCTCATGTCAAGTTGGATAGTTTTCTGCCGAGCATGAGGTGGGTTAGCGATCCTCCATGCCTCGACAAAGTTATACTAACTCTTAAGAATGATAATTTTAGTGATAGAGGTTTGAGTGATCCAATTGCGTTTGAGCAATACGCGTCAAAAATACTACTTGGGTTGTTCAATCTTCTTGAAAACACCGCGTCTTTGACGCTCTGTATGGCTGCTGCAGAGGTACATTTATCGGGCTCTTCCTATGTTCAAAAGATTTACTTATTAATATATAAACTATGTACTCATTAAATTCTTTCCTCAATTTGCAGACCATATCACTTTTTAAACGTTTTCCAAAGGAAGGTGATGATGTTTTGAATCAAACGTTAAGGCATTTGAAGTTGTTGATAGACAAAGATGAAGGGAGGGTGCCAGAGTATATATTGAATTATTGTCTCAAAAGCCCTACCCTCAAAACTTTCAACATTGTTCATTCCAAAAAGAAAATGAAAAAAAAATAACTTTCTACATTAGGCATTGTTGATCAGCAGGTGATCTGAAATTTATGGCATATCATGAAATCACTTCTCCAAGAAAGGAACTAAATGAAAAACCAGGGGTCTTTCTTTTTGAAAAGTGAAAGAAAGAGTCGTCGCTCTCCTCAACTTTTAGAGAATTTATTTAATGTAGCTCATTTTGCGTGACATGTGTAACCGAATTTTACTTTCTCCAATTATAATCATCCATCCAACTATTATGAGTGGATGAATCACATTATTATGGATAATCTTTAAATAACTATCATGACATATTAAATAATTTTTTTGATCCTTGATTCCTTGTTTGATATATATTCTATTGCATTTCATGCCACAAAGATATTGAGTCATGATTTTTTTTTTTTAACTTTTCACAATCTTAATATATTAAAAGTGTGAATGAGTGGATAATCTTTATAGTTCTATTTTTACTCTCAATTCTAACTTATGCTATATTGTCTTTTAACTTTCAATATTCTTCTAATTACAGATTTCTCACGTTGGTTTTGATACGTTTTGGTTTTTCTTTATATTGTAAAACTAAGTATCGGGTTGAGATCCCTTCCATTGAAGAGTAATATTGCCATCATTTACTTGTTTATCTGTCATCAACTACAAAAGCCTCAAATCCTAAAGAATTAATTTATATACTCATCACATCAACCTCCGACAAAGAGAACCTAATTTATATTTATCTAGCTTTTGGGTTTATTGGTGATTTGACATGATAATAGAGTAAGAGGTCGTGAATTCGATTTTTTATGATGATATTTTCTCCCCTTTTATTAATACTAGTTTGTCAATATGTACAATGCACGTGCCTTGTGAATTTTTCATATTTTTATTTGAAAGATAATTGTTAACTTATAAAATTTTGTATAATGTCTTTTTATGAATTAGTTCTTTACGACGTGCCATGCACGAAGAAATCTTAATTTAATTTAATTTTTTAAAATATACGATAGTAAATATTATTAAATATCGATAAATAAAATTATATAAATTTGTAGTACACATTTTAGATTTATGATAAAAAAAAAGTGATATTAGATTAAAGTTTATTTAATATATATGTATATATATCTTAATGAATATAAATTATTTAAGATTTAATAAATTTCTAACCATCTTCATAATATATTGACTTGTATAGAATAGAAGTGATTAAGAATATAAATGGAAAAATTAAGGAGCTAAAAATTATTGATATTATAGTATCTAATTAAAAAAAAGGGTTAAATGCATAGACACCCCTACACTTTTAAGATTTTTCAATTTACACCTCTGCACTTTTAATTTGAAAAAAATCACCCTACACTTTTAAAAGTTATTATCTGTTATTAATTCCATCCAAACTAACAGTGATTTTTTTTTTTTTATATTTTTTTTCATTCCTCTAAATTTAGTATTCTTATTTACTTAACCTGGGTTATTTTTCCTTCTCCTCTCTCTTCTCAGTTCATCTCTCATCGATCCCACGAAGCAAACAGACACGAATTTAGGGAAGAACTTAAATAACAAATAAAACAGAGATAAAAACAATATCTAGATTCTTTCTATTTCGAAATAAATCTTTTCGTTTTGAAAATATCTTTAATAAATCTTTTTGTTTTGAAAATATCTTTAAATCCTTTCTATTTCGAAAATTATCAAAATTAAAAGATGATGAAAGAAATTAAGGCTGCGATTTTTCATACCGGATCATCAGCTGCATCTACGAAATTGTTTCTTCAGTGGGCCACGGTTTTGTGCGATTTTTAATGACATTGTTGCTTCAGAGTGCTTTTTACATAAATCACGGTGTCAAAAAATTTCAACTCCTTGATGGAATCAACTTTTTAATTTTCTGTTGGAATTTTCTCTATTTAATGTCCTTTCTTAATTTAATGGAAGAAGTTAATTTAGGATGAGGAGTTTGGTTATGATTTTAACAGTGAAGATCTCTAGAAATTCTACAGTTCAAATTTTGATGAATACTAAATTCGTTTCCTTCATTACAAATAAAAGAGAGTCTGAATCTGGAGAGAGGTAGAAATCTAAAAAACCAGTCTCTAAACTTCGTGCATTTCACAATGAATCGGGGAGAGAGAATTAAAGAGGAGACAACAATAGTGAGGGGGGAGAGAAAGGTAACCTGATTTTTTTAAGTTAACCTAAGGTTTAAAAAAATATAAAAAAAAAAAAAAAACTCTACTGTTAGTTTGGATGGAATTGTTAACAGACAATGACTTTTGAAAGTGTAGGGGTGATATTTTTCAAATTAAAAGTATAGGGTGTAAATTAAAAAACCTTAAAAGTACAGGGGTCATTTACGCATTTAACCCTTAAAAAAATCATTAAATAATTATTTATAATATTGCAATATTACGATGATTGAATTATTGAATTTTTATTATTATTATATATATATGAATTTTATACTATCGATGGAAACTCTTAAGATAATTATATTTAATTTATCAATAGTGTAAATTAGAGTTAGTGTCAACTTTTCAAATCATATATATGTTTTATAATTAGGGATTGAAGATTTTTGACATATTATATGTTTTTTTTTTAAATTGCCAAACGTCGGTAATATATCTTTTACTGAAAGTATTTTTCAATATTATTAATTCATATGTACCTATTCTTCAATTAAAAGGTCCAACTTACAAAAACATTAAAACCATCTCACTAAAATTAAAACAAAAGAATACAATTTGCATGTTTTGTAATTTAAAAGTTTGGAAAGAGTAAAAAGATTTAAATAGATGTTTTCGAGATAGTTTATTTTTAAATTATAACAATTTGACACCTAGGTTTTATTTCTCTATTCCTTTTAGTATTAAAATATATAAATGGCCAGTTTTTTAGTCCTCTTTTTCCCTATGGCCACGTCCTCCAGCTTTTGGTACAATAGCCACATTTCGGATAGTCTCTTGCCAATATCCCGAAAATACCCCCAAGGACATGATGGCAGACCGTACTTGTTTCCTCCTTTTCTTCCTCCCTTTTTCACACATTTTCCAATGCCAATAAGTCTTCCCTTAGAAGCTTTTCTTTCTTCTTGTTAAGTAGTTCTTTCATTTTTTTAGACTTTTTCCCTCCATTTTTTATGTGGTTGTAAATTAAACTGGACTAGCTTATATGGGAAGTCCTTTCTTAAAACTATATGTTTATCAAACAAAACCTTATAAATTATATATGGGAGGGGAGGTTTCTTGTGATTTTCGTTTCCATTCATTTATCGGAAGTTGTCATGGAGTTAGTAAACATTGAGATCAAGAGGAATGGGAGGTGGGATACGGAAAGTATCTACGTTTCATACAAATCAAAAATCCAAAGAAAAGACTTACTCAACATTTTTTTTTTGTCGGTCATCTTGCTGTGCAGGGTACTCAGTACCTTTGTCTTCAAGTACACATTAGCCTTTTGGTCCTTTCTTCATCAATGTATTGGCTTTGATCAGAGCCCCATACTGCACAGATAGTGTATAGTATGTATAGTTTGTATAGTTCTACTAGTCAAGCATACCATAGCTATATCAGCAACAGGGAAAAGAAACAACCTGCATCTACCTCAGTCTTCACATCCTTTGTTTTTGCTGAAGATTCCTTTATTTGAATCTTTGCATGTCATATCACCTGGAGTCTGAAAAAAAAAAGTTGAACTTGAATAACAACAAAAAATTGTACACAAATGTTCATTTCCAAATATATACGTAATAATCACCTCTTCCTCATAATCAGTGGATATTTCTACATTCTCTTCAACCTCTACATCCCTCGATTCTTCTTCACTGTCATTGCCATCTTCATTATCTGGAGGATTTTCGTCAGGATGCACAAGAACCTTCCGTCTCTTTTCTGAACTTCACGTCTCTACCATGTCTGGCATTTTTTCAAACCAATTTTCAATATTTTTCAAGAAAGCAGGACGAAAGGCTTGGAAAAGTTTCGAAATGTAAGAAAATAACTTCTTTATGTGTGTTGCAGTTGATTTTTATCTCCAAGAACGGTTCCCAGAAGTTAAAATGAGAGAAATTGGGGGAGAAAAATAAGGAGGTGTGCAGGGGAAGACTTCTTGCAAGCATTTTAATTTTAATTGTTTTCCATCATGAAAACTGAAAAGACAATGCATGTCAGCCACATGTCTAATCAGCTTATATGGTCAATGAATTTTAAGGGCGTTTATGTAAATCTACACTTAAAGGCTGATGGGAAATGGCTAGCAAAATAAACTTCTATGAATGTGACTATTTTGACATTTAAGGCCCATTAAGTGGCTATCCTTATTTTTCACCCTTCTTTTTATGAGCATATGAAATATTTTTACCAATTTATTCCATTATTTTTATAAGATATTTATTTATGCCAATCGTGTTTTTTTTTCTGGTTGTAAATAATACAAACATTAAAGGTTTAATTTGATATACACTATCAAATTGCTAAGAATTAACTTAATTATACGTTCGAAGGCAACTCTCAATATCGGTTGTTAGGAATCCATTTGAAGTTATTATAAAAGCTAGAGAGGTAGAGCTTTCACAGGATGAAGTTATATTTAGATAATTTGTTGAACTAGCTAAAACATTTTGTTGTGGTGGTCAACGATCTTGAACAGTTTTTCAATGTTAGATTTATATAACACTATTTAATTTAAACTATTAAAAATCATAATTAACATCATCAAACACATCCAGTTATTCAATAAACCCATATATTTTTTCATCCATATTAAAAGTAAAAATCATACCAATAGATTCGGGAGGATATATCAATTATTGAAAAACATCCAAAAGAAACCACAAATTCAATTAGAAATGACATATATTGAAAGGAAAAAAAACAAATAACTCACTCCAACCGTAAGAATATAGTAAGAATAAAATATCAGGGATGATCCTGATAATTATAATAATTATTTTTTATGTATTTTTTAAAGTAAATACGATACATTTTTTATTTGAGCCAACACAAATAGGTAATTTGGAGAAAGATTTTGAGGAAAAACTATTGTTTAATTGTGGAATTGATTGGTCCATTATCCAATCGAGGTGTCCTTCTCAATGGGAAAAACTATGACCTATTTTTATCTTCCAATTATGTGAATTTGAGTACAATGTCATGAAATAGATGGGTCAACTTGCATTATTTGACTCATGCAATTTTAGACCATTTATATAATTCATTATAACTTTTGGGCTGCACATATAAATTGGGCTTTTAATGTGATTTGGCTTCATACAAATCCCAACAGAGACTTCATGAACCAACAAGAATGTGATTCTAATATGAAACGTTAATAAATTAAAAATAAAGGATCAAAAGTTATCAAAATTTTCATGATTCTTGTTGTGAGCTTGATCTATTTCAATCAGTCCCCACCATGGGCTTAACCCATACCATATCCGGGTTGTCCAGGCCCGTTTCTTTAGCTGCCATGAGAGCTCACATCGAATGTCTATTTCACCATTCGAACCCAGGACCTCAAGACATATATTCCTAGGGAATCCACTCTCACTACAACCACCTGGACAACCCGGATATGGTATGGGTTAAGCCCATGCTGGGGACTGATTGAAATAGATCAAGCCCACAACAAAAAAGGCCGCTCAAGTGGTTGTAGTGAGAGTGGATTCCCTAGGAATATATGTCCTGAGGTCCTGGGTTCGAATGATGAAATAGACATTCGATGTGAGCTCTCATGGAGGCTAAAGAAACGGGCCTGGACAACCCGGATATGGTATGGGTTAAGCCCATGGTGGGGACTGATTGAAATAGATCAAGCCCACAACAACTCAAGTGGTTGTGGTGAGAGTGGATTCCCTAGGAATATATGTCCTGAGGTCCTGGGTTCGAATGGTGAAATAGACATTCGATGTGAGCTCTCATGGAGGCTAAAGAAACGAGCCTAGACAACCCGGATATGGTATGGGTTAAACCCATGATGGGGACTGATTGAAATAGATCAAGCCCACAACAATTCTCACATGCAAAAATTAAATAAAATAAAAACTAACCTTGAAAGTTTTCATGAATAAACTTAGAAAGGTACCTTCAATAATGGCCAAGACCTCTTCAAGTGGTCATTGAGTTTGATTTTTTTTTTTAATAATTAATTAAAATAAAGGTTTTGTAGTTCAAGGAATGATGACAAGGAAAAAATAAATTAGTGAAATACAAGATTTAGAAAGAAAATATTATATTTTAGATTCTCATATCTTTAGTTGGCCACTAAATTCTTTTTTTTTTTAATACTATTCTTACCCTTAAAAAGTAGAATGGTATATTTCAATTTATATTGTACAAACTACAATTTTCAAATGTTCCCTCCCATTTTATCTCCTATTAGATCATAATATTTATTATACATGATGTATAAATTGTATAGATAATATAGTTATACAATAATAAAATCTATATATACGGTACATATTATACAATTATTAATAATTATTATACGAGTTTTTCATCAAAGTTAATTTATGTGGTGTGGTTCACATATAATATAGTTGACATATGATACATTTTTTTGTTATATCATTTTACAAAAACATAATTTTTTTCATTTTATAAGCTATCACATGATTAATGGACCATTTAATTTTATTTCCATGATTTTCACTTGAAGTTATAATTTGTACTTTCCCATGAAGTCTTTATAGCCCACCAAATGACTTTAAATTGAATATATATAACTTCAGCAACATAGATTGACACTCTCTTTTCTCAATTTGCGTGCGCAACAAAGATTGGATTTTCTCTATAAATACGAACGGTGGCTTCATTAATTCACATCATTCAATTGGCTGGTCAATTCAAGTGAAGCCGACAGTTAATTACGAGAAGTTAATTAGGGTAATTTGCTTTTATTAAATCTATGTTAATTTTCTTTGAACTTGTGAGAATCTTTAGAAATATGGAGATTACTGTTCTTCAATTGTCAATTAACATTCTCCATTATTATTTACTTTTGGAATTCAATAATTTTTTGTTTATTTATTGAACTCTAATTCTTTATTCTACGTTTACTTGAATGTAATCTAGGTTTTTTTTTTTTAATAAAAAATTCCCCGCTCTATGTATGGTTTTTTTTTTTTTTGGGAAATTTTTTAGTATTATCGTTGTACTTAATTCTTCAAGTAATAATATACAATTGATAGAAGAAGTATCGGAAATTTTCCATAGAACGGAAGTACTAGAAATTATCTCGATCGTCTATTTAAATATCTAATCCTACAAATTTTGAAGGTCTAAAACTTATAGAATAATATCTAACACTTAAAAGATAGGTCAGACCAACCTATGATTGGTACAAAAAAGGGAAAAATTCCATGTTTATTTTTTTTATATATATATATATATATATAAATGCAAACTGTCCCAAATTTAAGAATGTAAATTAGGATCATGTCTGCTAATTGTTTTTCTTGAAGGGTGATGGACAGGATCAGCTTACTACCAGATTGTATTCTTCATCACATACTTTCCTTTCTTACTACTAAAACGGTCGTTCAAACTTGTGTTGTATCGAAAAGATGAAAGGATCTTTGGTTTCACATTCCTACTTTAAACTTATCTTATGACTCCTATGAACTTTTGAATCCATCTCCTTCTGAGGATGTTAAAGAGGAATCCTTTCAACGGTTTGTTCGGAAAGTTATATTCACAAATCGACCACAATTTTGGAAGATCGACAAAATGACTATCCTCTATTGTGCTAGTAAACTTATCCTTAAGAGTTATTTCCAAAAATTGTTTCACTTTGCTGTGTCACACCATGTTGAAGAACTTATCATCAATCCAAGTTATTGTATTTCTACGGACTTGTCGTGCTGCTCATCAACACTCCAATCCCTTAGACTAATCGGTTTCTTTTGTAATTCTTGGAAACCTCTAAGATTAGACTTCTTGAAGTCTTTGAAGATTTTAAATGATGATCGATCACCTATTGAGTGTTATAATTTTTTTAGAGGAGATATGTTCTCAAGTTGCCCAAATCTCAAATCCTTAATTCTTCGGGGATATACTTGGAAAAGCATTTGTATTACAGCCCCAAAACTTGAGTATTTGGAAATAGGTTATCCATATGTTCCCAAGCCCTATTTGGGAATTGAGGATCAATTTGTTTCTTTTTGGATGCCAGAGATGGAATTGTCTACCCCAAAGCTTTCTCATGTCAAGTTCGATAGACAAAGATGAAGGGACGGTGCCAGAGTATATATTGAATTATTTTCTCAAAAGCCCTACCCTCAAAACTTTCAACATTGTTCATTCAAAAAAATAAATTAGGTATTGTTGATCAACATGTGATCTGATATTTATGGCATATCATGATATCACTTCTCCAAGAAAGGAACTATATGAAGTGAACATTGTTTTTTAAAAGTGAAAGAAAGAGTCGTCGCTCTCTTCAACTTTTAGAGAATTTATTTAATGTAGCTCATTTTGCATGATATATATAACCGGATTTTACTTTCTCGAATTGTAATCATACATCCAACTGTTATGAGTGGAGGAAACTTATTGTTATGCGAGACATATCGAATATTTTTTTTTTTAAAATCCTTGATTCCTTGTTTGATATATGTTCTATTGCATTTCATGCCCACTGATTTTAAGTCAATTTTTTTTTAGACTTGCCAAGAAGAGAAATGACTCTATTTTTAGAGTTAGAGACTTGGCATCCAAGCTCAAATGAAGGGTGTAGAATGTAACTTGTTTTCCAAGTAAAATCAAAGGGTATGATGGTTCCACGTGACCACCAATAGCATATGGATATATCTTAGATCCACATCTCCCATATCACCTATGAACATGAAAGTGTTGGGCTTGATTTGGCTTGAGCTAAGTGAGACGTTTGATATGACTTGTTAGTGGGAGTCATCTCAACAAAAAGCCTCAAATCCCGAAGAATTAATTTAAGACTCATCAACTACTAACGGAGAAAGAACGCGTAAGGTAGTAAATTTACCTTTACCTAATTAGCTTAAGCTTCTAGGTCTATTGTTAAATATAATTGTGCTAATGAAAATAAGAGAGAGAGTACTCCAAATCTAAATCATCAAAAAATTCGATGATGAAACTTTTGAGAGAAGGAATTTTCATCAGAAAGCTCAATACATAGTCTGGAATGACCATCCTTCGGTTGTCTGTCATCAACTTCAAATCTCTCAATTTTTCAAAAATTTTAGGCTCAGAAACTAATTCCAACGAGGACAAGACCTAACCTTTCAAGAGGCATTACATCAAAATACTTTTCATTAGTTTAATCTGATATACAAAGATCTTTATATATACAATTGAGAACCCACTGACTATAATAAACACTAACAACTTAACCAACTCAACAGCCTACATAACTTTCCTCAACATAACCAATAAATATGTACATTAATTCCTTACTCAATCTCTTTAAAATAATCAACAACTTAAGTTATAAACAATAATAATAATTTACCATAACGAGTGAGCTTGATTAAAAATATATATATATCTTTTTCTTTTAAATAGTTTATTCACAATTTCTTTGTTTTGTAATTCACTTTTCAAAATGAAAAAAAAAAAAAAAAAGAACTGTATTATCATTTTTTATCAAAAAAAAAAATACTTTTGAGAACTTGATAACTATTGACCTTCAAAATAGAAAAATAAGCTTTATTAGCCCGCCTTTCACTTTATTAACCTTACTATGATTCATTACCCTACCAAATGTCAAAACTCTTATTCTATCCAAACACATTGTGAAAGCCAACATGAGCATAACTCAAGTGGTTAGACACCTGCTCCCTTCCCACCATGAGATGTTCGAGTCTCCCCTCCCCCAATTTTTTTCCATATACTTACGAATGATAAAAAAAATAGCATATCTTTGCAACACTGAAGGACAGTGTTAGGGCTTGTTTGGGAGTGTTTAGGAAATATGTGCTTTTAATTAAACTACTTTTATTAAGTACTATGATAAAAAAGTGCTTAGTAGTATATTATCTTATTGTTTGGTAATATTTAAAAGTACTTTTAATCATATTTAATGTACTTTTTAGAGAAAATGTGTGTAAATATGAAACTATGTAGAAATAAGTTAATGAAACAAAGTGTATAAAGTAGAAATTAGAGAGAGTTGTAGAAAAATAATAAGCAAGAGGGAGAAAATGTGTGAGAAGATAGAGAGAGAAATGTGTGAGAAGTTAGAGAGAGAAAGTTTAATGTAAAGAGAAGTTAGAGAGAGAATGTGTAAAGTGGAGAAGGTTAGAGAGAAAAAGTACGTAAAGAGAAGTTAAAAAGATAAAATATGTAGAGAGAAGTTAGAGAGATAAAATAGGTAGAAAAAATTAGAAATATAAGATTTTTAAAATAAAAAGTACTACAAAAGCATTTAATATTTACTTATTCAAAAAGCATCTTGAAGTACTTTTAACTTTTACAAAAAGTGCTTATAGAGTGTAGCCAAACATACATATTGTATTAAGAAGTGTTTTTACTCATTTAAAAGCACTTTTAACTTGGCTAAAAGCACTCCCAAACACACCCCTAGAGAGTTTGCATTGTGAAGCAAACGGAACAACGAAATGAGTTTTTGTGCTCCCATTTTCTCTTCACTTTGAAATAATAAGTTTCCTTCCATAGTTATTGTAATTTTGTCCATGCTTGATAGATTCTCGACAGACTTCAACACGGGTATAATATTGTGAAATTTGACACAATTCCGCTTCGGTGTTCCCAATTCAATATCTGGAAAAACATTGATAGTTGTTAATTTCTCTTCATATTGATATATTTCCAAATACTCAAGTTTTGGAGCTGAAATATTAACACGAGAGAAGCGAAATCCACGTAACACCATGGATTTAAGTTCATCACAGCTTGAAATTAGTTCCCCTTCAAAAAATTCAGCATTGATGAAGATTTCTTTGACATAGTGTGATGCAGCAAAATAAAGCAACATTTCGGGTTAATTAGTAAAAGCATCCTGATTTTAAAAAAAATTGGCAAAAACATCTACCCTAGAAAGTATTTAGTAAAAACATCTTGTTTTTGACTGGTCAAAGTTCAAATACGTAGTTGTTGACTACGTATCCGACGTGGCGTGCTGACTGGCGCTTGGCTGACACGGCTGGCTAATGGTGGGGCGACATGTCAGCTGCGTAGTCCTTGAATACGCATTCAATGCATAGAATGCGTAGTCAAGGACTACGCATTCTTTGAAAAAAAAAAGTTGCTAGTTGTTCAGGTGCAGACTGGCAACTTTGCCAGTCTGCAACCCAGGCTGCCAGATGCGTAGTCATTGACTACACATCTACAATGGAATGCGTAGTTTTTGACTACGCATCCACTTAACCAAAAAACCATTTCTGCTGGAAAAAAAAAAGGCCCTCAAAATTATAAATACCCAATTCTTTATATTATAAAAATAATCATCCATTAATTTAAGATATTTTTCAAAATGATATTTTTAATTGTAAATAAAAAAAAATTACACTTTTTATTTATTAATTTAAATTTAATGAAGCTATTAAATTTATTAAAATAATAAAAACTAAGTAATTTTGAGGAAGAGATTTTTAGTGTAATTTTTTTTTTAATTTACAATTAAAAATATCGTTTTGAAAAATATCTTCCTAAAAATATATTTTTAGTGTAATATTTTTTTTAATTTTCTTTAATTTACAATTAAAAATAACGTTTTATATGATAAAAAAAAAATGAACTTCCAATTTTATATGATAAAACTATACAATATTATTTATTTACAAATTATGTTTAGTATATATATAGTTCATGTTCTTAATATAGGGGGAAAATAAATTTTAATGATATTATCAATTTTAAACTTAATATATATAAGAACCCAGGTTTAACCTTTTTATTAACAAGTTTATGATTAGTTCACCAAATTTTCATTAGTTTTCTAATTTTTAAGAATTTTTAAGTCATAAAACCGTATGGGGTATCCGGGTTGAGCAAGTGCTTGATTTCAGTGACTCTCATTATTTAAAAAATCCAGAAGCTATAAACTATTTGAAAACAGATAAATAATTTTATAAAAAAAATAATTAATTAGATCCTAAATATCACAAAATCATAAAGTCACATAAGTTAACTAGGTAGAATAAAAACAAGAAAGACTAATGATGACCACCGGTTCCACAATCGGGGACGCGCGCCGATTCGAGGAGGTTGCTCTCGCCGCACGATTTGTCCACGATTACCACGACCTCTTACACTAGCCGAAGGTTCCCCAATATCTCGTATGAACATCACCAGACTCATGCGAAAGAGGTTCAAAATGAACCTGGGATGATGATTCTCCTGGCAAAAAAAGGATCAAAATGAACTTGAGACGATGATTCCCCGATAAAGATGTTCAAAATGAACCTGAGATGATGATTCTCCCAGGCATAAGGTGTAGAAGAACTAGGATGGAACCGACTAGACGACCCAGGAGTGGGGAGCGTATACATCATCGGCGTATAGGGTGTATCCGAAGGAGGGGGAGAATCATGTCCGCCATTGTAAGGATCCTCATGAATAGGAGAACCTGGTTGTGCGGGTGTACGTCGGCCTCGGTTATATGTCCGAGTGGGAACTTGTCCATGTTCATGTCGAACACGATACATACCGCTTATAGTATCCATACGAGCAAGTGAAGTGTCACATATAACTCTTCTTTGTTCAATATCATCCTCTATAACTAGACGAGGATATGAGTTGGCCTTGAAAAAAGAAATTAGGATTAAACATTTTAATTAATTAAAATTATGAATAAAACTATAATAGTACCTACCACGTAGTCAAATGATGCTCCGACTTGCGTGATGAACCGTCGTGTGATGCGGTTGTACCAAGTAATGTAATGATCATCAACATCACAACCATTACCTATGAACTCGCCTTGTATGAGATAATTCATACGAGTTGCCCACAATGCAAGTTCTGGTTGTAGTGTTAGGAGCCAATGTTCTTCTTGTCGTCCACGAAGGTCAATGGCATGCAATCGTCTATCGGTATTGCATATTTCTGGAATAGTCCGGACGGATCCCAAATTGACGTGTTACACGATCTGGGTAATGCCACTCAGCAACAAAAACACAAATGAGTGGACATCTAGCTGTCCAAATCGCTTGACCCGATAAACAATAATATGGTAGACTATCCATGACAGATTGATATGGCTCCCATATGATCTATAAAAGAAATAATTATATTAACAACAAAAAAAAGTCTATATTAATACAAATATACATTACGATACCTCATCACACGTAAGTCGATCGAGCATGTAACGATACTGCAACAAGACGTGTGTGGTTGTCTCTATGGTGGTCTTCGGTCCAGTCCATCTATAAATACAGACAAGATAATGTCAATTTATGATATTTATTTTATTAAAGCAAGTGAACAAGGTTAATTTAGTGTAAACTTACCGAACACCTAATGGTCCCCCAACAAGATCTATTTCCTTCAATCGACGAGGTGCAATGGTTGGAAATCGATCTCATGCCCATAATTGTAATAAAATAAGAAACCCAGCAATATTAGCAGCATCAATCACAGAGGCTTTACACAACTCTCTGTATAACCATGCGAGGCAAGCACCTCCCCAGCTATACTCGCCAGCTACATAAAAGTCTTCTAGTAATGCGAGATACATCAAGTGCACTGCATTCCCAGACTTGTCTGGCATAACGACGCCTCCAATAAGGGTAAGAATGTATGCCCTAGCATACCGAACTAAAGCCTCCTCGGATGCATTGTCTGGAAGTGGAGTGAAGGCATTAAAAGCATCACTTAACTCGTTGAGGTTAAGTCGAGCTCCCTTCAAGTCATTACTAGTGGGTGTCCATCCTAATAACCGAGTACACAACCCGGCCCAACCCTGGCTAGTGGAGCCCATCACTGCATGTCCATCCACAAGGGCGTCTAATCAATAGCAACATCCTGTAATGTAATAGTACACTCCCCGTGTGGCATGTGAAAAGTATGTGTTTTTTGCCTCCATCGCTCCACAAATGCAGTAATTAAATGCCAATCTAATCAAATAAATTTAATACGAGACACACCGTAGAATCCTGCGCACTGTAGAATATGGCTCGATACGTACATCAATAACCTTCGATACTTTCAGAAAAGCCTGGCGCCGTCTACACCGAAGGGCACCTGAATACTCGTCATCCCAAACCATCTGCGGCCGATGGTTAGGCCGAAATATAAAACAAGAGGATCTATCGGCCCGGGCTGAATAGGGTCCATGTCCTATAAAATTTGTAAACATTATGACAATAATACAAAATATCATAATAATAGTATAAAACATCACAGCAAGAATATTCAAAACTATCATGATGAAAAAAACATTCAAAACATTAAATGTCTAGTAGCTTTAACTGCATTGAAAGCTCATCATAACAATATTACAAAATATCCTAATAATATTATCCAGAATGACATTGTATTGCATTAAGTATTTTACATATAACTACTAATGATAATCTAAGGCTTACTAGCTTTAACTGCATCAGGACAAGTTCAACGATTATGTCCATCTCTATGGCAGATACCACACCTTCCTTTAACTACTGTTGTCCTCTCATCCATCTCATTTCTAATCCGAGATGTACGAGGTCTTCCCGGTGGTCTTACTAAAGTAGGATCAGGATGTAAAATAGGAAAGTCCGGTTCTGGCCAATAATCCTCATGTGGTATGGGCTCAAAGTTGGGTGCATAACTTTCTTGATAAGATTCCAATAGGTAGCACGACTCAACAAATTGCATGTAGTCGATACGACAATGCTTACATGCAGCTATTACATGCGAGCAAGGAATCCCAAACCCTTGCCATTTGTTACATGTACATGTGCCCTCAGATAGTTTCACTACATGCGTATTTCCACCTCGACCAGTCATTTTTCGAACAGTTGTGACAACCTCGAACACACCTTCTGCTTTATTGAAACTGGTCACGTGATGTCTATCTGCTCATGCATCCCACTCAGTAATTTTATCAAGTGCCAACCTGACACACATTAATAACATTATAATGTTTTATAAATTAAATTGACTGCAACATAAAAAATTCAATACAACTCATCTTTAATACCTCGTATACTCCTCTCCACTCCTAAATGCAGCACGTATCTCCTTTCTCCTTTCTTCAAAATATTTCACAGTCCGATAAAAGGTTAATTGCACCAACCCAGTTATCGGTAATCTTCTTCCACCCCTTAACACACCATTGATACATTCAGCCACATTAGTTGTACACCACCCATATCGATGACCACCGTTGTGGGATAATGTCCACTGTCTAAGCTGAAGAGAATCAAAAAAGAGTAAACAATTGGGATTTATATCTTTGATCTCATTCATACACGCCTCAAACTTACGGACTTGGTGTTGTGCTCCAGCTGCATACACCATACTTTTCAATTGCTTATTTTTATACTTGTGATTAAAATTGCTCGTAATATGACGTAGGTAAAATCTATGATGTGCTGTTGGCTCCGTCCAACCATTATCTGCATCATTCACAGCAGCTATAATTCCCTTGTGCCTATCAGATATCAAACATATACCCTCCCTATCAGTAACACTATGTCGCAAATGCTATAAAAACCAACCCCATGAATTGGCACTCTCCTCCTCAACAATTGCAAAAGCGAGTGGAAAGATGTGTCCATTCGAATCAATAGCTGTAGCAACCAACAATTTCCCCTTATATTTTCCTGTTAAAAATGTTCCATCAATTTGTATAATCGGTCTACAATGTTTGAAACCTTCTATCACTGCACCAAATGACCAGAACACCATTTCAAACATCCTATCTCCCCTTTCTTCCATTCTTCTAAGCCTCCACTTAACCACGGTACTAGAGTTTGTCATTTTCAGAATATTCATCCACTTTGGTAACAATCTATAAGAATCCTCGAAATTCCCATACAACATTTCTTCTGCCTTTCTCTTCCCATCCCACATCTTCCAATAATGCACATTATACTCGAAAAGTTTGTTCAAAATTTCTTGTAAAAAAACTATTTTAATACATGGGTCGTTCTTGACAAGTTGTTTCACTTCATTGGCAATGAATTTCGAATCAATTTGCTCATGATCTTGTGAATAACTCTGATAAATACAAGTATGGACACCATAATATTATGTTATTTCCCACTTTCCATGAGATTTTCGAGGTAATGCACGAAGCCTCCATTCACACCCATCTCCATATTTCTTACATTGAACGACCCATAGCTTTTTGTTTGATTGCACTACATCAAAATGATGATGCCCAAGTATGGCATGCCTCTTTACAACATTTTTAACATCCTGTTTCGAGACAAAAGTCTTTCCTTTTTTCAACTCGTCAGACATTCCTCCTTCTACATTTTGAAGACCCATGGCAGTCATTGAATTTATGTAATCCATATCTAGTTCAGACATGGAAGTTGAAGGAACCTCATGTAAACGCCCATCGCCCTCATCAATTTCTTCTTCATCAGTAAACATGTCTATTTCAACATTTTCATCATTTGATGCTGGTATTGAACAAAAACGTCCAAATGGTTCACATACCCCCGTTACACTATTATCTCTTCCAACATCATCATCATCATCATTATCTTCTACCTCTTCACTCTCACTCACTACATTTCTAGAACTACCTGACATTTGACTCCTAACACTTGGTTTTGTAATGAACAATTCTATTAGGTGTTGTGGAGAAGGTGAGCAGTTCATCATAAAAGTGAGATCATCTTCACTACGAATAAATAGAGGCATAAACCAGACATTACCCAAAGGTGTTCTTGACCCATATCTATAAACAAATTCCAACCCAGGTAAACTTCTATCTAAGTCAAGATTTTGGCATACATACTCAATGAATGAATCAAACCCAATACTGCTACGAACATTCAACACTCGACTTGCTTGGTTTATCATATTCAATCCCATTATTTCCTTCAATTATACTTCCATTCATATAACACAATAATGACACCAATCTATCATCCATTAAATCAATCCAAAACCTAAACACACAATAATAAATAAATTCAATAAACATACAAATTTACTAAATCACATTTTATATCACACTCTTCTATCAAAAATTTCAAATTCCTAAATAACAATTTCTATCAAAAAATTGACAAAAATTCTAATATACTAATCTAAATAATATTTGAAAATCACACTTTTCTATCAAATATTTTAATTTCCTAAAAACCATTTTCTATCAAAATCATGCTAAAAATTATAATATATTAATTCTAAATAACATTTTCTATCATAATTTTCAAATCCCTAAATAATATTTTCTATCAAAATCATAGCAAAAATTAAATATATTACACAAAACTTACCAATATTCTTGAAATTGATTGAGATTGAAGAATAGTGCTTAGAAATAAGATGAATCTCAGCCGGAAACGAACAAAATCGACCTACAAATTGTATATCAAAATATCTCAAAATCTCAACTAAATTCAAGTTTGAGAGAAATAAATACAAAATAACTACCTACATTGTCAAAATACATGAAAAACTTACCTTTATCACTTGAAATCTGTCCAGATCTGAAGGAGAAAATTCTGATTTCAGAGAAAAGTTGAGAAAAAAAATCGCTGCTGCCAATTTTTCTTTTCCAGCCGAGAGAATGAACGCCTCTGTTTCAGAGGCGTTCTGTATGTTGAAGTGGATGCGTAGTCAACGACTACGCATCTGGCAGACTGGCGGTCTTTGCCAGTCTGCTGCACCTGCACGCCAGCCGATGCCATAGTGCTGCTGCCTTTTTTTTTAAAAAAATTTTCAATGACTACGCATTCAATGAATGGGATGCGTAGGCCACGACTACGCATCCTATGTGTACCCAATCTGGCCAGCCAACCTGCCACGTCGGATACGTGGTCTTTGACTACGTATGTCTGACCAGTCAAAACAGGATGTTTTTACTAAATACTTTCTAGGGTAGATGTTTTTGCCAAATTTTTTTAAAATCCGGATGCTTTTACTAATTAATCCCAACATTTCAAGAGACTCCGATCATCTTTCGGGAAGAGAATGTGAGTTTTTTGATAGACCGTGTATTTGTTCAACTAAATAGAACTTGTAAAATGAATCGGTGAAAGAAATTTGGTTTCGAGGATCCGCTTTTACGATTTGAAATTGAATAGGAATCATATTCAAAGTTTAAGGTTGGAATGGAAATCCAAAGGTTCTTCCATCTTTTTGAAAGAACACGGGTTTGGCGGAAAAAATTTTAAACTAAGTCAAAAATATTAAAATATAAGAAAAATACCCGGGTTTGCAACATTTTTAGCAAACTAAGGTAGTTTGCTGATGTGGCATCAGTGGTTGACTAGTCAACCACGAAAACGTTATATGGTTTCACGTTTTTAATGAAAACGTTAAACCATATAATGTTTTTAAGAGAAAACGCTACATCGTTTAGCGCTTTCAAAGAAAACGTTGTATGATACCACGTTTTCAGAAAACGTAACATCATATCACGTTTTCATCTCTCTTTTTTAAAATCTCCATTTTCAGCATATATCTCTCTTCTTCTTCTATGCTTTTAGTCCAGAAACCTCTATTTTCATTTGATCTCTCTTCTTTCTACGTTGACTTAAAAAGAACATGTAGTTTAAAGTAATTGATTTACTTAAAATTAGGCAATATTAATTATTTGAATAATGAAATTATTTAAATGGAAATAAATATAATATTATTAATTATAATAAAATAGCTTAATAAAATGGGAATTAATGTTAATGTTATTTATTATTCAATAATGAGTTTATTAAAATAGAAATTAATAATAATGAGTTTATTTAATTTAATAATAAATATTAGAGAGAATTAAACCAAAATGGTTTTATGAAACAAATTGGTTTTAGCCCAAACTAATTAATTAATTGGATTAAATCTAATAGTAATTAATAATGTAATTTTTGGCTAAAATGTATTTAATTAGAAATTATTGTTTGAATTTGTCTAATTTTAAATACATAAATATATAATTATTAAATAAAGAATTATCTTTTTTTTTTTTAATTTTATATATACCTCAGCTTTCCATTGACATGTGCGTTTTTAAGGCTGAATGTGTTTATATATTATTTATTTATCTTTTCTATGTTATAATAATTAAGAAATAAGGAATTCCAGGCCTAATTATAGGCATCCTCCATAGTCATGTTTTTTTTAGCATATCTTAGGAGTAGTATAATCATAATTTTCTATAGCTATTTTTTATGGATGCTTGATTTTGTGTACGATTATCAAACTATTTATCATTTTATGGTTCAAATTGTATTCATTTCTTACATAATTTGTTACTCCAAATCATTCTCATTATGCTAAAAATATGATAGCCGGAGCATATCGAGATAAAATTATGTTAGTTTACTTTTCAATGAAAATGTAGAATCATATCACGTTTTCAGTGAAAACGTGGAGCAATGAAAACGTTGAATCATTCCACGTTTTTAGCTGACATGTCAATTAAAAATGTTAAATGGTTCAACGTTTTCAAAAAACGGTCAAAACTTGCCCTAGTTTGCTTAAATGTTTCATTCTATTTTGCTTATTATTTTAAAAACTCACCTTAGTCCGCCCGATGACCACCCCAAGTTTGGACAACGCGTTTGGTGTTTAAGAAGGAGAGAATTTCATGGAGGAGGTTATCTGGTAAACGACTGATCCTGTCCAATACTGCTTTTGGTTTCTTTTCAGACATTATTGAAAATTAAACTTACAATGGAGAATTAACCCTTTTTGCGATGGTGATTTATAGTAATAAGAGGATATTATGAGATGCATGAATGTAATAATTAAAGTCAAGTCAAGAATAGATAAGCTTAATTTTTTTTAATTAATTGATAATAATTGATATTTTATTGAGAATATCAAACGTTTGAGTTCCCGATCAGCATGAGTAGATGAAAAGAATCTCAACAAACATATGTAATATGTTTAATATTTGACGTATACAATACTTGGTAATATATATAATATATTAGAAAAAGGTATCACTAAAAAAAGACAGTAACTTTGCCGTTGAATTTTTTTAACCGGAGCTTTTCGACGTAAAAACCTATATCAACGAAATATGGGATTCGCCAGCAAAAACCTTTGCGGGTGACTTTCGTTGTTAGTGCCCCATTTTTATTTTTATTATTTAAAGTCGAGGGGTGAAAATTTTCAAATTATATATATATAGGTATGTGAATTGAAAAAACGTTCGTGCATGCATTTAACTTTTTTTTTTTTTAATTGGAAAAAAAAAACCTTTGGAAGGACGGATTGAAAAGACACATGGTTTATGATGAGAATGTTGACTTTTGGCCTTCGGTGTTTCAAAATTCTTAAATGCAAATAACTTCATATTCTCCTAAACAGAATTTTCGATGGCATTTTATTGTAATAATGGAGACAGTATAAGTAGTTGATGTGGGCTGATCCTTTATTGCTTTTAATTTCCACTTTTCATGCTCTACTTAGTTTTGGGCCCTCTTTTATTTCGGTATCTTAACTTTAGGGTGGTTGTTGTTCCTTTTTGTAGCCCTATATAATATACCTTGTTTAGGGTAACTCTTAGTCAACTTTTGAATTGAATAATACATGAATTTCAGTGCCTCTTATGGAATATTTATTGATGCTAATATTTCATTTGAAGGTCTTTTCTTGTTGTCCATGACAATTGGTATTAGAATGCCAAAATTATGGGAACAGAAAATGGCTGCTGGCGATTGCGAGTTTATGGAGAGAGGGAACTCCCAACGCTATAGATGGCGATTGCGAGTCTAGAGTAACGAGTAGACGAATTTTTTTAACGCTTCACTCGCCATGTTCAGAGAAGTTTGTCGGGCAAAGAAAGGATGCTCTATAACGTTTGTTTTAGTTGTCTTTGGTTTCAAATTAGAAAAATATTTTAAAATGAAAAAGGAGAAATGATTTTTTTAAATAGTTAAATAAATTGGGAATGTTAAAAGAAATAGAGAAGATAAATGGAAATTTAAAAGAATATTTTTTTTGCTAAAAAATGAAAGTAGTGGATAAGTTGGAACTACTTTATTTTGAAATGAGTTGATAGATAGAAGGGGAATGATAAAAGAAATAGAAAAAAAGAGGTGGAAATTCAAGAAAAATGTTTTTGTTAAAAATGGAAAATGGTGGATAAGTATGAAGGATTTTGTTTTAAAATAAAAGAAAAAGAAAAGAATAGAAAGAAGATGAAAATTTTTGAACTCTTTAGGCAAAAGAGGTAATAAAAGAAAAATGAAAAGTGAGTAATATTTCAAATGTTGTTTTGGGCAAAAAGATGGGAGATATTATTTCAAAATTGTTGATAAAAGATGTAGGGAAAAAGAGGGGAATTAAGTTGGAAGAGATTTTTCAAAAAATAACCAAAATTAGAAAAATATTGGAAAAATGACAAATTTTCAATTGTTAATAAAAATAAAAAAATAAGAATCCAAAAACCTAACATACCTCCTATATATTCATCATATTCTCCATCTTAGAGGAGGCCCCCAATTTTTTTTTAAAAAAAGCTTCTATTCTCTCAATCTTCCACCTCCCAACTTTTTATCACTCACCAATCTCTCATAATCATTATCTTCATTCCACACCACCACTCTCACTCACCATTAGCCACTAACCCATATTATCTTTAAACCACGACCCTATCAACTTGAGTCCTCCACCATTATTTTACTCACCTAAAACCAACCCTCCAACTTTCACTAGATTACTACCTCATTCTACCCATTATTAATAAAACCAATTCTCATAACTCTATCATCTCATTTTCATCATACACAAATGGGACTCAAGAGATAATAGAGATATTCGCAGTAATCCTCATCTTTATATAAGCATGCTAATTTCTTTAGTTACATAATTAGTTTTGAAGTTTTCTTTCTTCAAATAAAATAAGTTTCATATTTCAAAAACAGTCTTTTAGATTGAGTCTTTTGTGTTCCAATAGAAATAGTGAGTTATATTTAATGATTATATTCATTTATAATTTTTTTCATGAAACTATACTTAAATATGAATGTATAGCAAAAAGAATCAACTAATTCTGATTTGTGATTTAAAAGTTATGATTTTTTGAACTTTGATGTTCAAATAAATTTATAGGCTACGGAAATTTCTGACCATCTTCTATTATATGATTCTCCAGTGCTTTTTTTTTAGATTTATTACTTAGGATTATTTTTTCTTAAAACTAGACTCATAATTAAAAATTTAGAAACAAGAATCACTCCGTTTTGTTAAGTATAAAAAAAGATATGATTTTTCAAAATTAGTACAAAATTCTACAGAAATTTTTTGTGGTAAACTGAGAATGAGGTACTTTTTTTCATGAAAAATTGTTTTTTTTTTAATTAAAGTATGAATGTTTTTGGAGGTGATAGTTTTATTTGATTGTCATATTTATGTTTACAATTTATTTCCTTAGTTTAAATTAATTGACATCTATTATTTGTTAAGTTTTTTGTTTTTTTTACTTAATGTTAAAAACTATTTTTTCATATAATTTTTTCTTTCTTCTTCAAAATTCATCTTCCCAAAAAATTTCCGCTATTAAAATTTGGGTGTACAAGGATACTTTGATTTCAAATTTCATGAATTAAAAAATTTTATGGTATGATTGTAAAACCAATTTGAAATGATTTTTGCAAAAATTTTTCATTCCAAAAAAAACTTCCTATGATTTGAAATTTGGGAGTAAAATGATACTTTGATCCTAAATTTCACGAATTCAGAAGATTTATGGCTTGATTTTAAAACCGTTTTAATTGACTTCTTCAAAAAAAATTCATCCCAAAAAACTTCCTAAATTTTTTAAATTTGGGAGTACAAGGATACTTTGATCCCAAATTTCATGAATCAATAAGTTTTATGGCTTGACATTAAAATCAAATTAAAAGACTTTTCTTCACAACTTTCATTCCAAAGAACTCTATATAATTGAAATTTGAGAGTACAAGGATACTTTGATCTCAAATTTCATAAAATAAAAAGTTTTATGGTTTGATAATTTTATCATTGATTTTTCAAAAAATGTTTTTAATGGCATAATGTCACTCATAGTAATTTAATGATATCATTATAATGATTAATGATATGGTCAAATTAACATGGGACATTTCAAAATAATCTAAAAAAAAAAATTTGTTTTTCTAAAGACTTGATGTCACTCACAATTATTAATAATATCATTAAAATAATTAATGATATTGACTATCAAATTTAGGACATTTCAAAATAATAATAAAAACATTTTTGTTTTAGTAAAGGATTTTGAACGACATATTTGAAATAAACCAAATCAGTAATCGTTTTTAAACAAATATTTAAGGTATCAAAACCTTCTCTAAACATGAATAGACTCCCAAACCCATTTTTTTAAAAAGCTCGCAGACTATTATTTTACCTTTTTATTAAAAAAAAACAAATGGATTAACTTTTTCACTCAATCAAAATTAACTTTTTCACCTTCTTATTAAAAAAAACAAATGGATTCTAAATATTTAGCTAAATTAATCTCTTTAGATATAATATATACTGATTACTTTAAATTCAAAGTATAATGGGGTATAAAACCAGCTGTCGTGTTATTGTTTCAGTTGATCTTTGATCCTTTTGATGCCACAGCTGTTGTTTTCTTCTGATGTTAATGATGACGACACCAGCTGTCGTTCTTCTTGACATACACCAGCTGTTGTTTTCATGCTTTTTTTTTTACTGCCTTATCATATAAATCACCATAATCTGAAGGTGGATAAATTTCCCATGAAATTAAAGTTTATCTTTCAATGGCATCTACTGCTCAAAAGAAACATAAAGACAGGATCAGTCGTTTACCAGATAACCTTCTCCATGAAATTCTCTCCGTCCTAAACACCAAACACGTTGTCCAAACCTGTGTTTTATCGAAGAGATGGAAAAATGTCTGGAAATCGATTCCTACCTTAAACTTTGACTATGATTCCTATTCAATAATTTCAAGCCATAATGGGTCTTCAAAACCAAAATCCTTTCACCGTTTCATTTTACAAGTTCTATCTAGTCGAATAAAAATACTGACTGTAAAAAAACTGAATTTTTCTTACCCAAAAAATGATAAGAGTCTCTTGAAATTGTTGCTTTATTTTGCTGGATCACATTATGTTGAAGATATCTGTGTCAATGCCGATTGTTTCGAGTTTTCCGACGTTTCGTGCTGCATGTCAAGCTTTCATAAGTCTTTGAAGATTGGTGGTCGTTTTACTGGAAAATGGCAGCCTCTATTTTCATCTGGATTGGTATCTCTTGAGATTGAAAATAAATGGTTTGTTTCTTCAGATTTTAAAGGGAGACTAATTTCAAGCTGTGAAATGCTTCAATCTTTGGTGTTACGTGGATTTCTCTTCTCTATTCATGTTAATATATCTGCTCCTAAACTCGAGTATTTGGAAATAGTTCTTCCTCGATATCGATTTTCTGAGAAATCAACAGCTGACTATGTTTTTCCGGAGATTGTATTGGGTACACCGAAGCTGAATTGTGTTAAATTTCACAATATATTACCGACGTTGAAGTTCGTTGAGAATCTCACATGCATGGACAAAATAACAATAACTATGGATGAAAACTTTTTAGATGAAAGTGAAGAGCAAAAGGGAGCACAAAAAATCATGACCTTGTTCAATCTGTTACGCAATGCAAAGTCTCTAACTTTGTGTTCAAGGGTTGCAAAGGTATGGTCCCGAGTTTTGAGGCTTATGTTTATTTGGTTCTTAAGTTTTTATTTTGTGTCAATTTCGTCTATGAATTTTGAGAAACATGGTTCTTAAGTTTTTATTTTGTGTCAATTTCGTCCCTGAATTTTGAGAAACAGATTTATTTGGTTTTTAAGTTTTCTATTTGTGTCTTTTTTATACTCAAGTGGGTCATTTTTTCATACTCAAGTGGGTCGTTGAATTAGTTTTCCAATTATATGTATACAAATTTATTTACAGTAATGTAAGGAAAAATTAAAAGCAAGTACTAATCCGGGGTGACATAAAAATTGAAAACTCGGGATTAAATAGACAAACTTCAAAACTCAGGAAATAAAAATATACTCTACCGAGGAAAATCTTATTATGATTTCAAAAACTTTTTTAAAAAGTGGATTACAAAAAGAAAAGAAAATAGATTATTAACAAATAAACTTAATTTTTTAGAAACTAAACTAAAGATCAAAATTATTATCAAAGTTTGGTGTTTGTCTATTAATAATTTCTTCATTCTCTCTATTTTACTTATTAGAAATATTTTTTAAATTTAGTTCAATTTAAAAAAAAACACTAAAGCATATAGTTTTTAAACATTGGTTATTATTTTAGATTTTTTTTTAAACAAACTTAATTTTCTTAAAGGTAAATTAAAAATAAAATCAATGAGTCTAAACTATTATTATTTTGTAAATTAAGTAGTAAATTATTTTGAAGAGATTGACTAAGGAATTATTTACATAATTATTGGCTAGGTACTATCCTCGTTTGAATTGGATGCTGAGCCTAAATTTCTTGAAAATTTGAGACATTTGAAGTTGATGACAGACAACCGAAGGATGGTGATACCAGACTATGTATTGAGCTATATGATGAAAATCCAGTCTCTCAAAAGTTTCACCATTGAGTTTTTCGATAATTTAGATCTAGATTCCACAGTCTCCAAGAAAAAAAAGTAAGTGTTCAAGAATCACCTCTAATTTTTGTTTAGAACTGTGAATTATCTATAAACACTTTGGCTAATTTTTTACTCATAAAAGTTATTTCAAACGTGCCCTTGAAATTTGGTTTTGGATTAGTGTTTTGCTTTAAACTTCTTTCAACTCATCTAAACTTTCCTTTTTACCCGAAGCGTGCCTGTTGAAAAATTTACCTGGAAGGTGTATTTTGTAAGCTCCTTTTGCTTTCCAATATTAATATATAATGTTTAATGAAGATTATATTTTGATTTATTCCATTCCGAAGAAATCTTAATTTAGAATTGAAGAATTTTTAATGTTCAGATTTCAATATTACTCTGTTAAAATTGAGTTTTGAGTCGTCACCAACTATTATTGGGTGTGATTGGTCACCTGCATAATTAAAACAAAAAAAAAGGGTCTGCGAAAACAAAATTGGGTTCGGGAGGCATTACCACATTTTATCTGATGTTATCTTAAAATTAAAAAAATGTCCTTTATTTAATAATTAAAATTGTTTTTTTTATTTTGAGAAAACTAATGTACCATTTAATTTCTTATAAACTTTGAAGTAAGAATTGAAATAAGAATGGATGGGGTTATGATCATTTATTGAAGAATATTGGAACTTTAGAAAATTCCACTTTAAGAAAATGAGGATTTTACATCTCAAAATCCATCCTATGATTGTAATTATATTTTAAAAACATTTCTGCTTTAATTTTGAAAATTCATTATTTAAAAAAGATATTTTGATTTTGGGTTTATTTTATTTTTTTAAAAAAAACTAACATTTTTATTAAAAGAAAGCTTTTCTATTTTCTTTTTTTTATTTTTAAAAACGACTTCAGAGCCTTCATAGAAAAAAAAAATCTTTTTGTTTTTTTTTAAAACAGATTTCAAATGATTTTTTTTTCTAACAGACTTCAAAACAATTTTTTTTAATTTTCTTCTAAAACTAATTGGCTAAAAAAAAAAATCTTTTTTAAAAATTTATCTAACCTACTGGCTTTAAAAAAAAAAAACTTGTTTTTTTAATCTTGTTAACTTGTCTTAAAAAAATCTTTTTTCTTTATTTGGAAATTTTCATACCAAGTAATATCAGTAATGAAAAAAAGAAATGCATAAGATTGTCAAATTAAATAGCATGAAAATACATGACAATTAATTTTATTGCATGGCATTATGATTGGAACATTGAAGAATTAATACATAAGTGTTAATTTAAAAAATGCATGAAATGAATTTTTTTTATTACATTTTATGTTGACAAATAAAATGTAAAATTATGACAATTTAATCAAATGGCCTAAAAGTAAATGATGCATGTGAATTTAAAACATACTAAAAATCAGTAAACCCATAAAAATATATGAATGAAGAGATGAGGAAATCTACTCACAATTGGCAATAGAATAAGAAGATGATGAATTATTACGGTGATGGGAGTTTGATGAAGGAAATAAATGAGAGAAGTGGTTGAAATAAATGACCAAAATTTGGCTATTATTTTGGTGATTTACAGGGAGTGATGAGATGGGCAGATTTAAAGAACTGATGAGATTTGTATTTCTTCTTGTTTTTTCACTATCACGTACTATTTATAGTAAAAAAAGTGAATCCAAAATGGATTTGAGAAAATCAAATCTAAATCTTTTTTAATAAAACTAAATTAATTAAATTTAGAATTTAAATTCATATTCAAATTCCAATTCCAATCTCAATTTATTTAATTTAAAAGAATTAGAACTAAATTTAGAAATTAAAACAAAATTTTTATTAATTAAATTAATATAATTAAATTTAGTTTAAGAATTTGAATTTCAATCTTAACTCAACATAATTAAATTAAAAGAATTAATTTTAAATTTGGAAGTGAAATTAAACTTTAATTAATTAAATTAATATGATTAAACTTAGATTTAGATTGTGAAATTAAACCTTAATTTAATCAAATTAAATTAATTAATTTAAATTTGGAGTTAAAAATGCAAATGCTAATTTTTTCTTTGATTAAAAAATAAATTAAATAAAGATTTAAATCGATATCAAATCATCATTTAATAAATTTTTTAAACAAACTCAATTTTGAATTACAATTTGGTTCAAACATTTTTGTTATAAGTTATTTTCAATTAAAACCAACTTTTTGTATTTTTTTCAAATTTATCTATTTTTTTTGTATTTTTCATTAAATTAATTTTTAAAAATAAAATTAGGCCGGACAAAATACGGTGTCTACACTCTTGTAACAATCGCAAGAACAAAACTAAAACCAAACGCTAATCAAGAGTCACAGCTACACAAGCAAAGAGTAGGCCTTGTCCTCGCTCTCGTTCGAGATTGATGAGCCTAAAATTCTTCAGAATTTGAGGCTTTTGAAGTTGATGACAGACAAAAAAAAAAAAAAAAAATCAAAGGATGTAAATATACCAGACTATGTTTTGAACTATTTTATGAAAAGCACTCCTCTCAAAACTTTAGTGGTTGATCATTGTTAAAGTAATTGTAGGCTTCAAGAAAGGGGCGAAAGTCAGTCAAGATTGGTCAAAGGGAGCTCAACCCGGTACTCAGGCTCAACATTTTTGGTTTGGTTCGGGTTGTTTCGAGTTTGGTCTATTTTTTCTGTTTAGTGTTGAGATATATATCATTAAATTTATCTTTACCCATTGACTTAAACTTTTGGATCAATTGGTGATTTAACACATTCAATATGGTATCAAAGTAGGAGGTCTCAAATTCGAATCTTCAGTATGTCATTTGCTCTTATTTTCTTCCCGTTTGAATTCTACATGTTTTGGTCTTGTGTAATTATCCAAACACACATGTGAGAGTGAGTGTTGAGATATATATGATTAAATTTACCTTTACTAATTGAATTAAGCTTTTTTAACATATTCAATAACTTTCACCCTTACTCTTTTGAACTCAAAAGGGCAAAAGGCCCCAACCCATGTTGGATTCACAAGTTTTTAACCCTTATACAGTGCTTTGTATTCTGGTCAAAAAAGATTTGAATATTTGATGTATCTTGAAAGTAACTTACACCAAAAGGGTAAAAGTCCAGTAAATCATTGTATCTTGAAAGTGCAACTTACACCAGAAAGGTAAAACTGAAAAGTAAAGTGATTGGATTTTTTTTTAATTTGTTACTCTTTTTGTTTTCCCAAATTAAATAAATATTAAATTCTGAGTTAATATTCATATTTTATTATGAGAGATTATTTTTATTTAATGTGTAATATAAATTTTTAAAACTAATAATCTAAAAATGGAAGACTTTTAAAACATAAGGATTAAATCGAAATAACTATTTGCATATACAAATGTAATATTTGTTTCAATTATTAAAAGTAGCTCCCGTATCTGAAGATTTATGTATAATTACATTGGTATTATCCTCGAAAATTTTAATTTACTGTTTTTTTATGAAATGTAGTAATGACCGCTATCACACTTCCAACCTCTCATCCTTGACCGCAACTCAAAGCCCTCTCGGTGTCGAAGATAGTGATTTATATTTCGATCCCATGCCTCCCGGACTCGTTGATATTTTGGATTTATTGTTCGTCCTTATGGTTATTTTTTAAGGTCCAGTTTAATAATTTAAGGGATTAATTTGTTAAATTAAAACTATATAGGTTCATTTTTAACATTTACCGAGTTTGGAGTGTCAATATCACAAATTAAAATTTTAATGTAATTGTTGTTAATCCCTATTTCAGAGTGTTTTATGCAATTTATACATAAAGTGTTTGGGTTGAGAGAAAGTTAGATGGATAACCGAAAGTTAGATGGATAACCGAGTGGAATAAATTCAACAAACAAACTCAATCCCAAATTTATATACTACTTATTTTCCTAAAAATTGAGTTTTACTCGTTAATTTTCATTATTTATTTAACCTAACACCCCTAATCTATTTATATATTAATGTATGTGTCAGAGGTTAACAGAGAGGAAATAATATGTTTGTCCTATTTCAGTATCTACCTCGAAAATATTAAAGATGGCATATGGGATGGAAGGTCATTTCTCACAAATTTGATGGCTGTCTAGTTATCAATCAGACTATGATTTGTCTATTCATAGAAAGTAGGCCTAGGCATGCAGTTCACTTGTCCAAATCTTTAACTTTTTAGATGATAATTAATGAGAATTTAAGGATATTTGAATATGGATATTTCAAAAATATTTTTAAATGTATTATTTTTCAAATAACTTTTAATAATAAATCATGATACAATATCATTTCACATAATAACTATTAATTAATATTAGTACATGTGATTAACATACTCAATAAAAATAGGATAATTACTGAAATAATTTTTTTTTACATACTAATTACTGAAATGTCATAACTTTATAAAAATTACTCAAATTAGCATAATTATAGTTGAGTAAATTTATTGAACTAAAAAAGCAAAAAAAAAACTAATAAATTCATTAAAAAAAACAATAATAAATAATTAAATAGAACTTGAACTAAAAAAAAAAAAAACTCATTAAAAATACCCATGAAAAAAATAGTTCAATAAATTTATTGAGCTATATGAAAGTTAGTTTGATAAATTTATTGAACTATAATTATGCTATTTGAGTAATTTTTAAAAATTCTGACATTTTAGTAATTAGTATGCAGATTTATATTATTTGAGGCAAATTCTTATAAAAATAATATATATATAAATATTTAAACTTATAATTGTTTTTAAAAACTATGGTAAATATTATAAAATTTACTAGATTTGTAATCGTTTATATATGGTCAATATTTTTATAATACCAATAATGTCCCTAAAAGATCAGTTTTATCTCTTCTCAAATATAATCTAAAGCGTCAACACGAGTATAGCTCAACTGATTAATCACATGCTCTCTTCCGGGTTGAACATTCGAGCTTCCCCTTCCCCAATTAGATTTGATATAATATCTAAAATAAATAAATAAAGTTTACAAACGATATGTATGAGTTAAATAAAGATCAAATTGAGGGTAAATATTGATATTATATTATGAGATATTATTTCTATTTACTGTGTTATATATTTCTAAGAATAATAATTAAGAATGGGAAAGCCTCATCAATGGGTCGGGCTTGTCAGGTCTGCTCTATAAATGGGTCGGGTCTGGCCCAGGCCTGACTTAAAATGGTAAGCCCAAGCCCAGTCCACGGGCTTGGACCTATGAGATAAAATACGGACCGGGCCGGGCTTGGCCCATCCCGTTCAAATTTTTATGAATTTAATTAAATTTCCATTAAATTATTAATTGTATTTTTAAAAAATTATTTTTAACTTTTTAAACTTAAACTTAACTCTAAAGTGATGAAGTTAATTTATTATTTTGTTACTATATTTTTTTTTCTTTTATAAAGATTATTCCATTTTGTTAAAAAAATAAAATATATATTTATATATATATATATATATATGTATGTATGTATGTATGTATGTATTTTTTTTTTAAAAATAATTTTTTAATGGGCTTTGAACCGGGCTTCGGGTCGGGTGTGATGGGGGCCCTATGGATAAAACCCGCAGGCAGGGTTTGGGCTCAAATGCATGATCCATATCCAACCCATTGATTTATAGGCCGGGTCGGGCCTGACCTGTCAACCGTTGACTTACGGGCTGGGCTTGAGCCGGCCCACGGGCTTTATCGATATGATGAGACCTAAGAATGGGAGGGAATTAATATTATAGAAATTAAATTGATAAAACTGTTGAACCATATAAATGGAACTTCTGTTTCTTTTTAATTAAAATTAAATAAAAATAAAAATACGTGATCTCTTTCCCGCCCCCCAAATTTATTGGTAGCAAAAAAAAAAAAAAAAATCTGAAGCTTTAAAAACGATTTTCAGTATCAGACATCTGAGAACCCATTTTCCAATATGGCTGAAGCTGATCCAAATCAAGGTACACTTGCTCTCAAAATTCTATTTTTTAAAACTTTTTCAAAACTATTTTTCTTGCCATTATTATTATTATTATATTTGGGTTTTCATCTTCATCCTGAGAGTTGTCATGCTTTCTGTGAACTAGTTTTTTTTTTTTAAACATAATAGTAAAAAGAATTAAAAATTTTAATACATTTTATGTATTTTACCCATTTCATTTCTTAAAGATAGTTTTATAAAAAAATTTAGTCTCTTTAAAAATAATTTCTGATTAAGGAGTATGGATCATTCAAGATTAGAAATTAATAAAGCGTTTTTTTTAATCAATTTAGCTTTTTTTTTTTTTTAAAAAAAAAAAAAAGTGGTTTGTATTACCTTGCTGCCCAGTAAACAGAAATCTAAATCTAAATCAAATATCAAAAAACGAAAACTAATTTTTTATAACTATTTGTTTAGTTTTCAAATTTTGAGCAGGACCTGAAAAAATTATTAAAAAGTGGATGCCTTATAATAAACAAGTTTAATTTTTTAAATATAAAATAAAAACAAAAGTTATTGTCAAACAAAAACTAGGGCGCGTTTGGCTTGCGGGTTTGGACATTAAGCCTGAATGTATTAAATATGTGGTTGTTATATTATGTTTGGATTTTATAAAACAGAAGATTTGATAGAATTAGTCTAAAATGTGTTAGTTAAGAAACCCACTATTTCAAATTTCAAAACTGTGACGCAAACGCGGGTTAGGTTGTGTAATGCAAACCCCTTACCCGAATCCGTGAATCAAACATGACCGTGAATTTAATTGTTTGCATTTTCTCCATATTAAATGTTATGTCAAACACTCATTGTTCTCTCTGGCTAACTTTTTTAAAATAACAATTAACGCTTTAATATTATGCATTAGGTTCACTTTAATGTTAAAAGAAAATGGTAGAAAAGCAAGAAAGGGGAAAAATAACAATGGAATGGTTAATAGTGGATACATATGATGTAGCAATTTTTTATTTTTTTTTCTTTATAATTTATTCATATTGTCACTAATAGAAATGTGAATATCAGAAACAGGTTTATCTTCATCAATGGAGTCAAAGAGGAAAGTTATGGACAGGATCAGCCAATTACCGGATCGCCTTCTTCATCACATACTCTCATTTCTGAACATTCAATCAATAGCTCAGTCTTGTATTTTGTCAAAGAGATGGAGAAATGTTTGGACTTATATTCCTATCTTAAACTTTGATTATCCCTCCTATGAACTTTTGACTCCAATTCCAAATAGTAAGAGTCTACGTGAGTACGATGACGCGAAAGAAGAGTCCTTTTACCAGTTTGTTTTGGGAGTTTTAAAAACACGTCGTCACGAAGTTTGGAACTTAAAGAAGATGATTATCTACTATAATCCTCCCATCGATATCGACGAGACGATTTTCAAACTATTGTTCTACTTTGCTCTGTCACACCATGTCGAGGAACTTAGCATCAATGCGAGGCATTTGAGTTATGTCGATTGGTCGTGCTGCATATCGACATGCCAATTGCTTAGGCTCACTGGCCAATACAAAGGCATATGGTTACCTCTAAGATTAGATTTCTTGAAATCACTAGAGATTGTTAGTGATCATGCTTCCTCTTTGAATATTGAAGGAGAAATGTTTACAAGTTGTTTGAATCTTGAATCGTTGGTTCTACGTGGACATGTTTACAAGTATGCTAGGATCTCTGCCCCGCGGCTTGAGTATTTGGAAATCGGATATGGTTTTGTTAATCATCGGCTTCAAGAGACTACATTGATTACACCAAAACTTACACACGTCAAGTTCAATAATTTTTTACCAAACTTGATGTTTGTTGTTAATCTTTCATGCTTGTGTAAAGTTGAGTTAACTCTCAAAGAAGATTATTTAATACCTAGTCATTCTGATCAAGCAATGAAGCAACAGATTGCAGAAAAACTAAAAGGCTTGTTCGATATACTCCGAAATGCTACATCTTTGACATTGTCTTTGATTGCTGCAGAGGTATATAGTTTCTTGTTTTTGTACCGAGGAAATTCGCGCTGATATATGAATTTTATACCTTGTTATATTCTCTTTTTTCGGCAGGCCTTATCGTTTTTTAGAAGTTCTTCTGATGAAATACATGAAGGTGATTTGAACCATAAGTTGAGGAAATTGAAGTTGAAGATAAACAAGGATAAGTGGACAATGCCAGACTATATAATGAAATATTTGCTCAAAAGTCCGGCTCTCGAAACTTTCGACGTTGAACTATCTTGATCAGGTAAACATGTTATCAAAATTGATTTTTTTTTTTAATGCTGATTTATATGAAGATGTGATTTTTTTTTTTTTTTCAAATAATGAAGACAATGCAGTGGTAAAGGGTGGTTTTGTATTGACTTGTATAGAGATTGGCAAGAAGTTTGTGCTAACGGAATTCTGGAATTGTTGCTTGGCTTCTTCTGTGTGGTTTAAAAGCTCTCCTGACCAGCCGTTTGGTGTGCGAGATTGGAATTGGATTCTTGAAATCACAAACACAGAATCATTATTTTGAATTGACATCTTAAACCTAATTATTCATAAATTTTCATTTTTAAATTAAAGAATATTTTAAAATTTATTATGATGTGATTTTTTAGTAAATTATTATTGGTGAATTTAATCTATTAAAATACCATGATTTAATTTTTTTAAAATATAATAGGTTAATTAAATAAAAACTAAACCACATTTTACCATCTTATATATGTCAAACACAAGCTTATTATTCTTAGATATCCCTTACACCAAACAACCATTAGTGTTTTTTTATTTTTCCTTTTAAGGACAAAACTTACCTCGTCCAACACCCACAGAATTTAAAAGGAAAAAAAAAGTAGTGGGGTCGGATTTTGGCCTAGAAATATGTTAGTTTTGCCCTTCCCTTGATTTTTTGCCTTTCGTTTGTTGTTAAAAAAAAACTTGTTTTACTCTTCTTTTTTGTTTATTATTTATAAATATAGTCTCTCTTTTTTTAATGATTCTAAATATAGTAATTTTAAAAATAAGTTAAAACACAAAAAATGTTTAACATTTTTAAAAGTTTGTATTATGTTTGATTACATCATAAAAATATTCACCGTGGAAGTGGATTGCTTGATTATTACTACTAACATAACTAAAAAAATTCATTCAATAGACAAAAAAAAACTAAAGAAGAATAAGAAAAAGCCCTTCAAATTAGTGATTGCTATGTGGAGACAGTAGGGCCCACATTATTAATTAGGCTTTTACTCACCATTTACTTCTCTCTTATTTTTTTTTTTAATCACTGTACTTCTCTCTTATTTACTCCTGCTTCCCTCTCTTATTTACATTTTAGAGGAGTAAATTCCTTGATTTCATTTTTAAAAATACAGTTCTATTGCATTAAGCATTTAAATGAGACTTTGGGATTTACTTTAACCATTTTATACTTATAAAATAAATATAAAATTTAAATGATATAATAAAAATATTGGATACAAATACTTATTTTTTTAAATAATTTTTTAAATAAATAATATATTTTTTACTTAAATATTTAAAAAATAAAGAATTGCTAATTGCGTTTCTATTATGTTTTCAAATAGAAAGGGGAATGAAAAAAATTAAGAGATATATTTAAATTTTTTAAAATACTATTTTCTTTATTTGTTTAGTTTTTTAAACCCCTATTTTGTTGTTTCAAAACTTTAATCTTGCTATTTTTTTCCTTTTAATTGTTGTATATTAATTTCTTATCTTTATTTCTTAATTTACTCAACTTTGAGATTATGAAACTCTAATTGTAAAAAAAAAAGTAATATTTAAAAATAGGAATGTAAATAATATTAAAGTAAACAAATTAACGTTTTTAAAAAAAATCAATTAATAAAAAGATGTAAAATAAACAATGTAGATAATAATTAAAGTAAACAAATTAATTTGTTTTAAAAAAATTCAATTAATAAAAAAAATGTAAAATAAAAAAAAAATTAGTTTTTTATTTAGTTGTACCAGAGTCGAAGAAAAAAAAAAACTTAAATAATTAAGAGAGAAGTAAATGGTCGTTTTCTTTACCCCTCATTTTCTTTTTATGGTTGATCTTGATCAAATATTGAGCATGAGTTTAATTTTTTTTCTATAGGATTCAGATAAACTCTTAAGAAGAAAAAGTTTACAAAGGAGGGATCACCCACGCAAAAAAGGATTATAAAAAATATTTCCAGTTTGATCAGATATTGAGCTCGAGTTTCTTCAAACTTACAAAAAAGGACTCTCATATGGATGCAATCAAGACCAAATCTAATGTTTAAACCGGTGGAGATATTAAAAACGGCCCAAAACAGTGACATTTTGTGTTTAAAATTAACAACAGTCGTGATTCTACATATACTGCTTTTAAAAACTATTACCCATAAAAGAAAAAAATAATAATTAATTAACCATGATATTTTTAAGAAATTGATGAATTACATATTAAAGGAAAATAATGAATGACATAAATCAAATAGAATTGTATAATAATAAATCACTGATTTGAACCTTAAAACAGTATAGAAACTCAAAAGGTGTCTGGTAACCTTAGGTCAAGAGAGCCAAGCATTTTAAACCAACGAGTAAAAACCAATATAAATGGATGAGAGTACATGCACATGAATCTCAACTCTCTTACAAATTTTTAAAAGCTTACCCTAGTTTTGCAAGATTAACTAAAGGAACCATCTTATAATCTCGAGCAACGTCTAACTTCACTACTCCCTTATTAGAATCTATACAGAATAAATTGCCGGTGGCACCATGTAGTGCACCACCAATTACCTTGATCTTATCCGACTGGTTTGGAACCACCATCTCCATTTCATGTGGAACAGCTATGATCTTTCTTCCATTTGATTCAAGATGGACCCAACATGAGAGATCCTGAACCAAGCCAAGCAAAGTAATGGGTCAGTTACTAACTAAGACTTGTATATTTGTTCAATCCCTAACAACCCTTAAAAAATAAAAAATAAATGCTCGCATTGACCCAAAAATGATTTTATCAAGAGTTGCTTGCAGGATTGAATTAGATATCCTAAAGGCCTGGACAGGTCTCTCTGAGTTATTTATCACTCATTCAGTTGTCGTCCCAAAACATAATTCGTCCGACCCATCTTCAAACTTAAAGGTTACAAGTTGTTACACAGGTCTTTTATAAGATAGGATAGGTTTCCACAAATCACTGGCATGACATATATCAATAGTAATCTATGTAGCATGTCCACATTCGTGCTTCTTAAGTCTTGAGTAAAAAAAATAAAAAATTATATAGAGCAGAAAGCTATGATAAAAAAACATACCGGAAGCACCTCACGGATTACTCCCACACTAGGCTCTTCCTCTGGCCTCCGTACTTTAACTACTATGTCTGGCATTAACCACGGTCTTTCAGTATCACCAACTGTGGGTGGTTGCATTGGCTGCCCACCAGGAAGAACCATCAAATCAAGTGCTTCAACGACGACATGTTCATCCTCTTGTCGTCGCAATGGTATATCAGCTCCAGCATCAAGTATGAAATCTACATGAATGATTAAGAAGTTGTTAATTTGATAGACCCATGTAAGTAAATTTTGAAGGTCATAAGAATGTATCATTTACCAAGTCAATATTATATTAGTATTAGTAAAAAGTAGGTGTGGAAGGAAGAATGAGTCAACTACTAGTAAACTTGTAATAGTTCATCCTTTGGTGACTGGATTAGCTGAGCTGGCAAGTAGGAAAGCGAAAACAACTCCAACGGTTTTGGACAAGGAAAAAATATTTGGACGGATTTTGTTCTCGGGCTATTCGCGCAATAAGTGTGAAGATTTCTTTAGCATTTATCTACTGGAATTCTTTCCTTATGTTATATAAAAGAATGAGAGAGAGAAGTTGATTCCATGGTTATATTACCTAAATCTGAGAAAAGGCCGAAGCAGCATAAAATTCTTGTGTCTTTCTTCTTTTCTTTGGTGTCTTGATCTATTTCTGGATTCAGTTAAATTCAATCTATAGAGCTTAGTAGTTTAACAAATTGATATCAGAGCTTTGGAATCAAATCCTCAAGCTGAAGATTTCTGGAAAACGTCAAAATCCAATCTCAAATCATCGTAAATTCTATGAATAATTCATAGGTAGTTTTAAAAATCTAATCTCAAATCATCGTAAATTCTATGACATTATGCAATCATCCTTATAAATTCTTTGTTAAAATCAACCTTAAATCATTTCTGAATTTAGATCAATTGTCAAATGCTTTAAAAGATCTAAAAATTCAAAACAATTCAAAGATGCAAGGCATGTTCCTGAACTTAAAAGCCGAATCTAAATCTGAGAGAGAAAAGTTGTGAGGATCGATCGATTTGAGATTTCACCAAATAGCGATTATTCAAAACCATCAGATATCAAATTGAAAAGAAAAGAAAAAAGATACCGTGTTCGTCTTCGTCAAAGAGAACCAGAGGTTGTTCCATCTCATCGAGTTCAAGCTGTTAATCATCTCTGCAACTCGACATTGAAAAATTACCAGATCTCTTCTCTTCTCTTCTCTTCTCTTGTGTGTGAGCCCTAGGATCATTCCATTCCCCTTCACCATCATCAATTCCCCCCAAATTTTCGGAATGGGGAAATTGTTTCTATTTTACAACATTACAAACTTTAGATTTTAATTCTAATTTAATTTAATTTGAATAATTTAAAATTAAAGTAAATAGTTTATTTTCAAAAAAAAAAAAAAAAAAAAAAAACTTACATACTCTCGGCCCTGGGTAGTAGGCACTCTTACATTCTATGATTATAATTTAGTCACATCCTCATTTTAGAGTTTTTTTTTTCAAATTTTTAATCTCTTTTTTATTTAATAATTTAATGTTTCTAAGTAGGATCTAGAAGCATCGGCTCTATAGGGCTTCTTTTCTAGGTACAAGTTTGGACTTGGTGTCTAAACACTTTTGTAGGTACATTTACATGAAACTAAAGGATTCAATAGAAAGCATGACACGACCAAGACACTGACGTAAGCCAAAGACACAAGATGGTTGACATTGACTAGAGGCTTGACTTTGGGTTGACATGACACTAATGTTTGGCATGGGCAAGGACATGGAGCCCTTTGCCTGCGCCATAGCGCCGATAATGCCCTTAGCTAACACCGACATTTAATTTTACGCCGGCATATGATTTATCGGGGATGCATAAAGCATCACCGACGTAGAATAATATCACATCGGGGATGCTAAAAATGGGCAAACCTGACAAGTAAATACCGACGTAGATTTTACGCCGGCGAAGGTATTGTCGGCGTGTAGTTTAGGCATTCCCGACGCACATATGCATCGGTAGTGCCCACATATTTTGTAGTGTAACCTTGTTGACTGGAGATCCCAAGATCAGGTTCAATAGGCAACTAAGCTGGAACAGTTCATAGAAACACACAAGGACGTTCAGTCCTAGCTCGTTTCCATAAACCATGTGTAAATGTGAATGTTAAGATAATATTGATAAAAGAGTATTTTTAGAATACTATAAATCAATATTATCTATATGAGAGTAGAATTGAGTCGGTTCTTTGAGAACAACGTAGGCTTGTGTTCTCTAAAAACTCTTACGAATAAGTCCAGGACCAAAACGGGCTAAAACGTATAGAACTCAATAGAATGAGTTAAGTTATGTGTGATAAATTGTTGTCCCAATTTACTAATAAAAGGATAGTTCAAGAAATTAATTTCACTATTTATTTGATAAATTCGATAGTCTATCACTAAGGAAGTTTCAAGTTTAAAAAACACCTTTTCCTGATGCATATCTTGACCATGAACTCTCCAAACTTTTACATTTTTCTATTTTTCATATTTACATATTTTAATTAGTTTCATGTGGGGGATTGTTGGAAATTATATATATATAATGAATTTTGAAAGTAATATGTTGCAGACAAATAATAAAATCACAATTAATTGTGATTGGAATTTTAATATAAATTGATTTGAAAAGTCAAAGGCTATAATGAAATGGAAGAACAAAAGTTAATGAATTTTGTGAATTCATTTTGATGGATTTATTGGCTGTGCTCTACAAAACTGAAACTTATGTTTAAGTTTTAAGTTTTGACATTCTTTACCGTTTTTCTTCTCTTTATTATATGATTTTAATTGTTCAAATCTATTTATTTGACCAGTTTCAATTTCAAGAATGGGAACGATTTAGTAGTTAGGAAGAGAATGGCTATTGGTTTTGGAATAGAAAATGTCAATTTTACTCTTTTTGTAATACTAATATGTAATAAGTCATGGAGATAATTATATTACCTTCTTTGCAGTGGCGGGGCCATGATTCAAGTCGAGAGGGGCACACACTTAACCTTCAATTTAAAATTCCCAAACCGATAGAAAATCGAAACGAAACCGATTAAAACATATTGAAATCGAATAACTTAAGCTACTTATGAGTCGGGACATCTTAACTAGAACAAATTCATAATCTCTCTCTCAAAAGTCATTTAAAAATTTGAGAATTTTGTCCCTAAAACTCTCTAGGGTTGGTGTAAGAAAAGATTCTGCTATGGTGGAGGAACTCGCAAAGGTTTTGGAAAGATTCCAACTTAATGAAGGAGAAAGTATTCCTGTTCGGATTACGGAAGCTGGTTGATCGGTCTACATGTAAATGGTGCTTAATTGGGGAGTTGATTACTTTAAAAAAATATAATCGACATGCTTTCAAGAAGACAATGTTAAACGCATGGGGATGTAGGGAAGATGTCCGATTTACAGAACTCGAGGAGAATGTGTTCATGATCGTTTTCACAAGTGAACGGTCATGGAACTATGTACAAAACCAAGGCCCTTTGGCTAATTTTGTCACAATGGAAGAATGATACTAAATCATCTTTAGACCTGCCAGGGTGGTGTCACTTCTGGGTAGGCTTGCCTTTCGTTTGCGGGGGAAAAGCTGTAACAAAACTAGTTGGAGAACGATTGGGGAAAATTGTTCGGGAAGAGGGTGATTCATCCTTTGATGGAGTTTCTCAAAGGCGGTTTGTGCGCATCGAGGTGCCCCTCGTTAGAGGGCTGATCATTGAATCTGAAGGTGAACAGAATTGGGTGTGGGTAAAGTATGCCTCGGTTTTGTGCTTTTACCTCTTGTTTTGTTGTTAATCCTATTGGGATTAAAGGAGGTTTGTGTCTGATGTGGAAGAATAGTATGGTGCTGACTATATCAAAATGATGCTCTTTCTTTTATTGAAGTAGAAATTTTTGATACTACTAAACAAATCTCTTGGCTGTTTTTGCTAGTACTGATGACAGCGTGAGGGAAAAGCAGTTTATTGAAATTCACAAAAGGATTCTGCTGGGTCGTAAGGATTACTTCATTCTGGTGAGAAATGGGGGGTATCCCTCGTTCTATTCAAAGTTTGAGAAATTTCTATAATTTTGTTTTTGACAACTTGCTGGTGGATTTGGCATTTTCTGGGTATCCCTTCACTTGGAAGAATAGAAGAGACAATGGTGCTTTTATTCAGGAAAGATTGGATAGAGGTCTGGCTTCTGAATGGTGGGTGAATTTGTTTCCTCGGGCTGAAGTTAAATGTTGACGTAAATTATCAATTACCCGCAAGTGTACGGTGTCAAGTTTTAATATAGTGATAAGAACAAGGGTTGTCGTCCTCTGGGAAAAAGAATTAATTCTACCTAAGTACTAATGTATGACTAACTCAATTTTATTTAGAAATCGTAAAATAATGATGAGTGGACTAAGCTAATAATAATAAACTAATACGAAAAGACAAAACTAAATGAAAACAAGTTGAATTAGATCAATGGAGAAAGGTCCTAGAGGAATGATTTCACTACTTTAATTTATGGAATTAATATTCATTTAGTTAAGAACAACAATTTCATATTCTATAATTCAAGAACCCTAAAACTCTTAATTACCTCTCCCGAGTGTCAAATCAAGAATCACAATTAATTAAGAAACTAATATCCCTATTCAATTTCAGTAATTAAAAGTGTATGCATTACAAGTTCTTTTTAGACTTCTAAATTAAGATTAAGTTTCCCAACTCTAATCTACCTTCAGTTATGTTCCCAAGATCTATCCTAAAACCACCTCTCCCGAGTGTTAGATTTCAGAATTAAAATCAATTAATCTATGGCCAGTAGATCAAAAGCATTAAGAACGTACGAACATAAATAGAATAATAAAATTGTTCTCTAAACTAGAATTAAATACTCAAGCCATAAAATTAAAGTAGCTACATCAATCCCCTAAGAATAAGAAGATTAGCTATCCATAGAAACAGAAATCAGCATAATAAATAATCCAGAAAACATAAAAATAATAAAATACTAAAAACGCTGAAGACTCGTGTCGACGCCCTCGAAAATCGATGAAAAACGCCTAAAATTCCTCTCCAAAGTTGCTGTCTCTGCTCCATCATGAAGAAAATTGATTCAGCTTCTTTAAATAAGCTTCAAAAGTCGGTGGTAAAATTCGGGCTCGAGCGACGCCTCGCTGATGGGCGAGCGATGACTCGCTTCGATTTCGCTTGACGTTCATTTAAGTTGACGAGCGATGGGTCGCTACCTTTCAAGCGATGAGTCGCTTGAACATAATTCTGGAACTCTCCTATTTGGTCAAGCGAAGCCTCGCTTGAACTCAAGCGATGGGTCGCTTGAACAATTTCTGCCAATGAGTTTCCTTTTTCCCTTATTTTGCAAATATGTTTCCAAACCTACATAAAAAGAGAAAAACTAATTAAAGTAGCATCAAACTCATCAAAAACCAATTAAATTAAGGGTAATAACATGATGTAAAACCATGTCAACATTAAACATCTTGATTCTTATGGCTTCGACCATAGGATGATCCCGGTGCTTACTGAGCAGGAAATTGTGAAAAATCGAAGGTATTTCAAATATGATCAACGTTGAGGGATTGATGATTCGTGTAAGGCGGATATCAAAAGAGCCTGGAAGTTTGATTGTTTGGGAAGCACTGCTTTCAAATTCGTGGAGAGATTAAAAGAGACAAGGAAAGAAATTTTAGCCTGGAAAAAAGTTGCGAAATGGAATGATCATGGCGGTTTGTTGAAAATCAGAGAAGCGTTGGTGCTGCTCAGAAAATGCTAGTGCCAAATATGGGGATTATACGAAATTTAGAAGACAGACTGAGGATTGCGGTAAACTCCGAAGAACATTTTTGGAGAGCAAAGTCTAGGGCTTTTTGGCTTAAGGAGGGAGATAGAAATACTAAATTTTTCCACTCAAAGGTTAAGATGCAGAGGCGGTATAATTCTTTGAAAGGACTCGAAGATAAAGATGGTATTTGGAGGGAAAGAGAAGAGCATGTTGCTGCCATTGGCATTCATTATTTTGAATCTCTGTTCACAACCTCTCAATCGGTGGATTTAGCAGCTAGTACTGATGGGCTTAGATGTAAGGTCCTCCCCGAAGATAATATTGCTTTGTGCAGGGAGGTGCTGGATGTAGAGATTACTAGTGCATTATTTCAAAATCATCCAAACAAGGCGTCGGGGTCGGATGGAATAGCTGCGGGTTTCTTTCAAGACCATTGGGACATTGTCAAGCAAGATCTGTTAACAATGGTTAAGGATTTTTTTGTGAACGGGAGATTGTTGAGGAAGCTTAATCACACCAATACTACTCTTATTCCAAAGGTAAAATGTCCAACTAATATGAAACAGTTTCGGCCTATTTATCTCTGCATTGTCACTTATAAAGTCATCTCGAATGTTTTGTGTAATCGTCTGAAGACTATTTTTTCCAATCTTATTAGTGAGTGTCAAACGGCTTTTGTAGGAGGGAGGTTAATCTCTAATAATATTTTGATTGCTCATGAGGTAATGCATTCTATGAAAAGGAAGACTAGTGGAAAGGAGTTTAGTTTGGGGCTAAACCTTGATATGGCAAAGGCGTATGATCCTCTTGAATGGCATTTCGTTAAAGCAACAATGAAGAAATTGGGTTTATGTGGTAAATGGATTGGGTTGATAATGGAATGTATATCTACTACTTCATTTAGTCTTAATGTGAATGGAATCCCCCATGGTTTCTTCAAGCCTTCTCGTGGCCTGAGGCAAGGAGATCCGTTATCTCCGTATCTTTTTGTGCTGTGTACGGAGGGTCTCACTAGTTTGCTTGATAAAGCAGCTAGAGAAAATGTTCTTCATGGTTTCAAGACTTCCAAAACCGGCCCTTTTATTAATAACCTGCTCTTTGCAGATGATTCTTTGTTATTTTGCAGGGCTGAAGTGACAGAAGTTCGAGAAATGAAACGAATTTTGAATCTTTATGGGGCTAATTCGGGACAGGAAGTGAATGTTGAGAAAATTAGTCTAATTTTTAGTAGAAGTACACCGAAGGAAGTCAAAATTGATATTTCTTTGGAGTTGGGTATTATTGGGAACGAAAGTTTGGGAAGGTACCTTGGTTTGGAGGTCGATTTTGGTTCTTCTAAGAAGAAAGTTTTCCAGGAAATCAGAGATCGTATTGAACGGAGAGTTCAAGGTTGGGCGGAGCAATTACTTTCCCTGGCCGGTGAGGAAGCTGTGATTAAATCAGTTGCTTTAGCAATGCCTATTTTTGCTATGAACTGTTTTCAACTTCCTATTAGTATGTGTAATGAAATTAATTCCATTCTTGCCAAATACTGGTGGCAATCTTGTCGGGATAAACTAGGTGTTCATTGGGGCTCTTGGAATAAATTGTCTAAGCCAAAAAATAGAGGAGGTCTAAACATGAAAGATATCAGAAGTTTTAACCTTGCATTGCTGGCTAAACAAGGCTGGAATTTAATTTCTAATCCTTCCTCTCTATTAGCTCATGTTTTAAAAGGCAAGTATTTTCCAAATACAGATTTTCTTACTGCATCTCTTGGTCCGGCTGCTTCGTGGGGTTGGAGAAGTGTGTTGGAAGAAGGAAAGTCTTGTTAAAGAGGATAGATGGCGTGTTGGGAATGGTCAATAGATTCGTGTGTGGGAGGACCCGTGGTTGCCTCGGCCGTCTACTTTTAAACTAGTTTCGTGTAGGAATTCAAATATCAAATGGGTAAGCGATTTACTGGATGGTAGTGGTCTTTTTTGGGATAATAGAGTTATTGATAATGTTTTTAATTTGGTGGATGCCCAATTGATTCATTCTATTCCGATTTATATTTGCAATTCTCCCGATAAATTAATTTGGCACTTCACCAATTCCGGGATTTATTCTGTTAAATCAGGGTATCATTCGGCTTTGAAGATGTTAAAGGAAAAGCTTCCAAATCATCATTTGGGAGGGGCAAGTAGTGGTGCTAGTGCTCAAAATGGGCCGTGGAAGGCTATTTGGTTGATGAAAACTCCTCCAAAGTTTAATCATTTTATTTGGAGAGCTTGTAATGGGTTCTTAGCCACAAAGGCAAATTTGAAGCGGCGAGGTATCAATATTCACCCTTGTTGCGATTTTTGTCTTAATATTGGTGAATCGGTGAACCATATATACTTGTGAAATTGCAAAAAGGTTTTGGTTTTCGTCAGCTTTCAGGTCCAAAAAAACAGATGTTTCAAGGCAAATACAAACAAAGTCAAACATCATTATGTTTATCAAAATTGAGATATTTTAAGACCTGCACAAAGAATAAAATTTTAATTAAACGATGTCTAATAGAAAGTTAAAGGGAAATCAGACTTTAAATAAAAGTGCCTCTAAACTTACCCTTTTAGCAGTGACATCCAGTATCAAATTGTTGGCTTTTTCAAGAAATTTGAAAATTCTATTGAGTTTCACTGGGCCAATATTTGTGACCACGATTCTATCTTCTGAAGTGAGCGGGAGCGCACAATGCTCCTTAAAAGTCAGATTAACTTTTTCCACTGAATCCAATTCCCATTCCCAAAAAACATTCGGCAGTATACCATCTAACTTGAGAAATGAGAGCTCAGGGTAGACAAAATGATGAAACAGTTAAAAAATTGATATTGCGTCTTAAAGGGAAAATTCACTTCCAAGTATTGTAGCATTGGTGCATGAATGGATATCCGGGTGAATTCAAAACCGCTTAAAATAAACCTTTCGAGCTTCGGACAGCTTGAGAAGATCGGAATGACAAAATCACAGTCAAGGAATAATTCAGATGAATCAGTGGTGTCTACGATCTCAAGAGCTGTCAAGAAATCTAATTCGATCGGAAGCGCTTCAGGTCCGAATGGTGCAAACAATCTAATAGATTTCCATCTCGCTGACTTGCAGCTCCAGTCGATAACTTTCAAGTGCCTCCAGGGATGGATCCAGGATGACATGTTTGCGGGGGCCGAACCAATATATATATATATATATATTAATTTTATTAATTTAAGCTTTCGGCATCTTAACTTAAAAATTATATTTGAATTATAATATAATCAATATTTCATTTGATATTAATATTCTTTTATATGTGTACTAATTAACTATTAAAAATTATTTGAGATATAAAAATATTTTTATATATATAATAATTAATATGGACATAATTTAAACAAAAAATTAAAAAAATCAATTCATCTAAACTATGAAATGGTAATTATTTATTAAATTATATAAAATTATAACAAATAAGAGAAATTTCAATTATTATTCTTATTTTTTAGGTCAAATTATACAAAATACGATTAACATATATTGTTGGTTTCAATTTTGCCACTAATATTTTAAAAGTTTCAATTCTACCCTCAACCTTTTATTTTGTTTCAAAAATACCCTTTATTGAGAAAATCAGCCTTTAAAAAATATAATTCGTATATATTTAAAGTTAAATTTAATGAAAATTAAGAGATTAAGGGTATTTTAGAAAGAATTGTTTTGATAAAAAAAAATCCTGAAGATACGATATTTTGAAAGAGTGGTTTTTCAAATAAAGGGTATTTTTTAAACTTATTAAAAAGATAGGGGTAAAAATGAAACTTTTAAAATGTTTGGGGCAAAATTGAAACAAACCGCATAATAGAGGGGTATTTAGTATAATTTAACCTATTTTTTTATTAATAAATTATATCATTTGATATCATCTTTTTAAATAATATCATAATTATAAATTAAGATAAATAAAAAATAGATCTTATCACAAGAATTCTTTTAAAATTATAAATATAAATATAAAAATATCATATATATATATATATATATATGAAATTTAAAAAAAAAATGGAGGGGCCATGGCCCCCCTAGCCCCCTATTAGATCCGTCCCTGAGTGCCTCCCATTCATGCTCACTTCTTCAACTTCCCGTGTCATGGCAAAATTCATCAACAATTTGAAATAGAATTGTTACTTTGTCTACTTTCCAATCAAGCTTACATTTGGATATATATCCTACAACAAACTGGCAAAACTTGGCCATTTTGCGTTCTTGATCAGGGTTGTCATATTGTAAAGAGTCGAAATCAAATATCAGCTGGGTGCAGTACATCCAAGGGTGGTTCTTCCACCTTTTCGATAGAAGACTGGTCCGAACCGCCGCTTGGGTATTGAGAAATGATAGGATATTTGCAATAGTCATATCATCGAGCTCGCTTATACGGTCCGTATGCTCCGTACGCTTTCTTTTTTCAGACATCTATGTGCATAAATAAACATAAAAACACATTCATCACAAAACAGTATGAGAAATTGCAAAAACTACTATCCCATTCAAACTCCGATACGAACCTTTTCATGTAAATACAGAACATACATAGATAGACACTGCAAAACATGAAAAGACTAAAAAATATACATCCAGGATATCCCTAAATCAATATGGTTCATTAATGATACTTTGTTAAAAAAAAACAAAAAACAATTCTATTTTCTGCTATTCTGGTAAAATTAATCGATATATCTCAATTAGAAATTAGAATACTAATTGAGAATAGGGATGGATCCAGGATGACATGTTTGCGGGGGCCGAACCAATATATATATATATATATTAATTTTATTAATTTAAGCTTTCGGCATCTTAACTTAAAAATTATATTTGAATTATAATATAATCAATATTTCATTTTATATTAATATTCTTTTATATGTGTACTAATTAACTATTAAAAATTATTTGAGATATAAAATTATTTTTATATATATAATAATTAATATGGACATAATTTAAACAAAAAATTAAAAAAAATTCAATTCATCTTAACTATGAAATGGTAATTATTTATTAAATTATATAAAATTATAACAAATAAGAGAAATTTCAATTATTATTCTTATTTTTTAGGTCAAATTATACAAAATACGATTAACATATATTGTTGGTTTCAATTTTGCCACTAATATTTTAAAAGTTTCAATTCTACCCTCAACCTTTTATTTTGTTTCAAAAATACCCTTTATTGAGAAAATCAGCCTTTAAAAAATATAATTCGTATATATTTAAAGTTAAATTTAATGAAAATTAAGAGATTAAGGGTATTTTAGAAAGAATTGTTTTGATAAAAAAAAATCCTGAAGATATGATATTTTGAAAGAGTGTTTTTTCCAATAAAGGGTATTTTTTAAACTTATTAAAAAGATAGGGGTAAAAATGAAACTTTTAAAATATTTGGGGCAAAATTGAAACAAACCCCATAATAGAGGGGTATTTAGTATAATTTAACCTATTTTTTATTAATAAATTATATCATTTGATATCATCTTCTTAAATAATATCATAATTATAAATTAAGATAAATAAAAAATAGATCTTATCACAAGCATTCTTTTAAAATTATAAATATAAATATAAAAATATCATATATATATATATATATATATGAAATTTAAAAAAAAATGGAGGGGCCATGGCCCCCCCAGCCCCCTATTAGATCCGTCCCTGAGTGCCTCCCATTCATGCTCACTTCTTCAACTTCCCGTGTCATGGAAAAATTCATCAACAATTTGAAAAGAAAAGAATCTCTAGTACCACCCAGAATATCAGGAAATAGAATTGTTACTTTGTCTACTTTCCAATCAAGCTTACATTTGGATATATATCCTACAACAAACTGGCAAAACTTGGCCATTTTGCGTTCTTGATCAGGGTTGTCATATTGTAAAGAGTCGAAATCAAATATCACCAGGTGCGGGACATCCAAGGGTGGTTCTTCCACCTTTTCGATAGAAGACTGGTCCGAACCGCTTGGGTATTGAGAAATGATAGGATATTTGCAATAGTCATATCATCGAGCTCGCTTATACGGTCCGTATGCTCCGTACGCTTTCTTTTTTCAGACATCTATGTGCATAAATAAACATAAAAACACATTCATCACAAAACAGTATGAGAAATTGCAAAAACTACTATCCCATTCAAACTCCGATATGAACCTTTTCATGTAAATACAGAACATACATAGATAGACACTGCAAAACATGAAAAGACTAAAAAATATACATCCTGGATATCCCTAAATCAATATGGTTCATTAATGATACTAGAGATTGTTTTTTGTTAAAAAAAAACAAAAAACAATTCTATTTCCTGCTATTCTAGTAAAATTAATCGATATATCTCAATTAGAAATTAGAATACTAATTGAGAACAGGGACGGATCCAGGACATGTTTGCGGGGGCCGAACCAATATATATATATATATTTATATATACTAGTCTTTTACCACGTGCGTCGCACGTTATATTTTTTTCTAACATAGAAATATTTAAAAAATCGAAATATTTTTTTATTTCATTTTTCTATGGTTTATAAATCTTTTTCGAAATGATTTAATTAACATATTATTATGTTCTATTTAATATTTAAATTATCGTATAGTTTACTAATTTATATAATTATATGCCTTTTTATATAAGACAATTTTTTAACATCTTTATTTTTAAAATTTATACTACCAAATAAAAAATAAATTGTTTGTTCTATATACATATGTTAGTTAATTTTTGCATTTATAGATTATTTATTTCTAATTTTAATTAAAATTTAAGAAATTATATATATTTTTCTCTTTGATTTTTTTAAAATTTTAAATATTTTTAATTAAAAAAATTTAAATTTATTTAAATATTATACCATTACTAATTCAATAAATTATATTTTATCGTAGTTGTTTTTTTTAATCTTAACTGTTTTTTTTAAACAATTTAAGTTTTTTTTTAATATTTTTTAAAATTAAAGCACCGTCACCGTCACCTTTATTAAATCATTTAATATTTGAATACTTAAATATAATTTATTTTTCATAAATTGGTGATAAATATAAACAATAAATTCATTTTCATATGTTGTACTTGTTTTTTCAATTATTTTATAATTTGATGTTGTGAAAACAATAAAAAAACCAAGGAATTTATTTAATAAAAATGACAATTTCTTATTCAATGAAGAGAAATATTTTATTTATAAAAAAAAAGAGAAATATTTTCTTAAAAATATAAATAGTCATTTAATAGATAGTGGAGTATAAATAATAATGGCATTTTTAGTAATTTGAAGGTTTTAAAAGGGTATATATAATGGCATGTTAGTAATTTTAAGATTTTAAAAGGGGTATAGTAGTCCAAAAAAGTTTCTTAAACATCACCACTTTTATATATTAAGGATATATATATATATATATATATATATATATATATATATATATATATATATATATATATATATATATATATATATTAATTTTATTAATTTAAGCTTTCGGCATCTTAACTTAAAAATTATATTTGAATTATACTATAATCAATATTTCATTTGATATTAATATTCTTTTATATGTGTACTAATTAACTATTAAAAATTATTTGATATATAAAAATATTTTTATATATATAATATTTAATATGGACATATTTTAAACAAAAAATTAAAAAAAAAATCAATTCATCTAAGCTATGAAATGGTAATTATTTATTAAATTATATAAAATTATAACAAATAAAAGAAATTTCAATTATTATTCTTATTTTTTAGGTCAAATTATACAAAATACGATTAACATATATTGTTGGTTTCAATTTTGCCACTAATATTTTAAAAGTTTCAATTCTACCCTCAACCTTTTATTTTGTTTCAAAAATACCCTTTATTGAGAAAATCAGCCTTTAAAAAATATAATTCGTATATATTTAAAGTTAAATTTAATTAAAATTAAGAGATTAAGGGTATTTTAGAAAGAATTGTTTTGATAAAAAAAAATGTTGAAGATATGATATTTTGAAAGAGTGGTTTTTCCAATAAATGGTATTTTTTAAACTTATTGAAAAGATAGGGGTAAAAATGAAACTTTTAAAATGTTTGGGGCAAAATTGAAACAAACCCCATAATAGAGGGGTATTTAGTATAATTTAACCTATTTTTTATTAATAAATTATATCATTTGATATCATCTCATGAGATTCGATTGAAGTTACTTTTAATCAAATGTTTATTTTTATTCAATATTTATTTTAAATTTCTATTTACATATCTTCAAAACTGTTACCTTTTTTCATTTTCAATTTTATGCCTTGTATTCAATTTTAGCTACACGTCAATTAGTGTTTACTAAAAGTAAACGGTTTATAAAAAAAAATACTTTTCAATTATCGGCGAACTAGCTTTCTCTGTATTTTATAGAACAAGTTTCTTTTAATCAAATGTTTATTTTTATTCAATATTTATTTTAAATTTCTATTAACATATATTTCTATTTAAATTTCTATTTACCTAAATTTTATGTGTATTTTGTAGGACGACGAAGAATTGCTGGAAGAAGATTGTTCAGAAGTGTGAAGATTTTTATTTTATTTTTTTGTTATAGTTTTATTTTTTTTTTTAGATTTAATTTTTCCATTAATTTTGCAAAATTTAAGGGATTTTATATTTTTCTTTAAATCTTGCATAAATTAAGGAAAAATTAAACCAGGGGGTATTTTTGTCTTTCTATAATGTAAATTTAATTTGACTGGTGGCGGTTTTGGGTAGTTTATATATATATATATATATAACATACGATTTTTTTTTTTAAATTTCCATTTATTAAATCGTTATTACTTAAATTAACCCTTTCTTCTATAGGGGTGGGGAATCCCCGTTTTATAGGGTTAGGATAGGGTGATAAATTCCCCGGATTTGTTATAGGGTACGGGTATGGTAATACATCCCCGCCCCGCCCTCGATCCTGAAACCCATTTTTTAAGATTATTTTATGTATTTTGTTTACTTTTATCTTTATTTATTGAAAAATATATGTAAAATATGATTATATTAACTATTAAAATATAAAATGTTCAGTATTATGTTTCCTTTTTAACTTAAAAAAATGTATATTTTAAATATATATTTTATTTTTATATTTCTTTTTAAATAAGAATTAAAATGTAAAACGAAGAATTTTTCCGGTTGGAACCCGACCCCGATTTTTTGATTAGGGGATATAGCAGGGTATAGGGATTAAAAATCCCCGCGGGTTAGGGGATGAAAAGTGCATCCCCGATCCCACCCCGCCCTGTTGCCATCCCTAGTGGGAGAGAATCGTTTCTCTTGGGAATTAGGGGAGATTGGGTTTTATTTTAAAAGATTGAATAGTTAAATTTAGTTTGAATAATAGAAAATTAAAGTAGATAGTTGATAGAAAATTAAAAGGGTTATTAATATTTATATGAAATTAACCCGGATATATTTTATTTAGGGTAAATGTTTCAAATAGCACAACTTTTTCCCCAATTGATATTTTTTATTAATTCCTATTTTCTCTCTTTTAATCAAACAAATCTCAAATAAGAGAAAAAAAACTCAACGCGAAGAAGACAAAAAGGCTTCAATTTAGGGTTTTTTTTCTCACAAAAGAGGAATTTTATGCAATGAGCAGAGTTAGAAATAGAGAAAATAATGTTGTTAACACTTGATCAGTCTAAGAAATCAGTAATTAATTTCTCAAACAGGCACTGGTAAAACATATACGATGAAGTTCTTGAGGGCTACAACTGCACTGTTCTTGCCTATGGGAAAACAGGCACGGGTAAAGCATATACAATGGAGGGTGGGATGAAAAAATAAAGGAAGGGTGGGAGATTTTTGTTTTAATTTAGTTTTTCTTGATTTCGGACTTTGTTGACTACTCTTACTTCCAATTTGTGGTTTCATTACCATCACTTTTGGAACGCCCGCTAATTATTAGATAAAAGTCCTCAATAATGAAATACTCTTATTAAACTATTGAATTAAATGGAATAATATATTTTTAGTGAATTCAATAACTTATTGAATTAAAATCATTTTAAATTAATCATCTAAGTTGATAATGATATTAACTACATTGTTAATAAATTCTAGTTTTATTTTATTTTAAAGATATAGTAGGAACAATTACATATAACATTGAATGAAACAATCTTTTAATAAATATATTTATTTTTTTATATTAAATTATAACTGTTAATTTTGTTAGAAAATTATGTTGTAAAGATAATAAATTTTAAAAATTAAATAATAAATTGAGATAATGATAATTGGTAATTAGTCATTAGTAATTAGTAATGGCATAAATTGTAAATTTGAGAAATAATATAAGGGTAAAATGGTCAAAAAAATGATTCCTCAATATTCCCACTTTTAAGATACTAGACTTTTACTACGTGTCTTGCCCGTATTATTATTTAAATCGCACCTTAATTTTATGATACAATTACTTGATAATTGGATAAATATTAGTCAATTTAAAAAAAAATAAACAAAATTGTTAGTGAAAATATAAAACCTATCCAAAATAGTCCGTTTAGGTTATACCATTAATAAGGCCTTTGCTTCTTATTATTTAAAATTAAATTACCTTTTTTATTAATCTTTTATTTTAGATTACCATATCCCTTCAAAATATCTTATATTTAAAGTATTTTCATTGATTTAAATTTGTAAGTACATATATTGTTCGATGTAAAGCACTATCTAAAAAAAGAATTAAAAGCGTCCTCTAAAAAATAGTATGAAATGCATGTTTTATAATATATAGATTTGAAGAGTAAGATGAAAAAACTTCAAGATTAATTTAATTTATTATTTTGGATTAAAAAATATTGCATCTTCTCCTTTTACATGATGCATCAAAACTTATTGCACCAAATTTTTTTTAATGCAAAACCTCTAGAATCTCACAATAATGTCGAACAAATACGCCGAAATCAGAGAATACAATAGTTCTACCATCTCAAATATTTGTTGGTGAAGATCTTTTACATGTATAAAAATGAAGCTTTATATGAATCTCCCACTCGAAGCTCCAATAAGTTTCAGATTTTGAAATTCATCACTTTGAGGTGGAGGTAAATTCGTTTCAATTTGCTGCCCTTTTTTGAAATTGAGTTAACCAACGGAGAGAATTAAAAAAAAATACAATTCAAAATTGCTTCAAAATTTAGAAATAATCTTGAAAGATTATATCTCAACATGTTCTTCTTGAATTAACTTTTACTTTTAGTCCTTTCTACCTAAAAGACTTACCCACAAAATGTCATATTTATATATAAGTAGACGGTCGTGGATTGAAGGAGTTAGCATTTAGCATGAATTACTTTTCACCTTCCTTATTAATTTATTTATTGTCATTTAATCACCCAATTTAAAATTATTGAGTCATAAGTGAGATGAGTGGGAAGAAGGAAGGACATAGGTTATTCAACTTCTTAATATTAAATTCATTTTTTATATTTATAAGTTACAAATATTGGATAAAGGGACTCATTTATTACAATATTAATTTGCAACGTCATGGAAAAAATATCAATAAAATAGTACTTATTCATCTCATAAAATAAAATAATGAAATATAATTTTTTGTAAATAATATTTTAAATTTATTACTTTTTTTAAGACCTTAAATTTATTACTTTAAATAGGTGAGATTGGATTTTAAAAATTAAATATTCAATTGATGAGTAATTTATTATTATAATAGCACATTTTTTAAATATGAGAATTGGTGAAGGGGTATAATAGTCTTAAAAAAAATAAAATGAATAGAGAAACTTCTATGTATATTTAAGAAATGAAATAATAATAAGAAATAAAATATAGAGAATATCACAATAAATTAAAATTTAAGAAAATGTTTTATTTATATTTAAGAAATGAAATAATAATAAGAAATAAAATATATAGAATGTTATAATAAATTAAAATTAAAATAATAATAAGAAATAAACCGGTTTTTGTATTGTGTATTATGATTTAGTAACTGAAATTTTAGAATTATAATATTAACTAGTTGATAAATGCGTTGCACGTGTCTTAAGAGTTTTCATATTGTATATTTGAAAGGCAATTGATAACTTATAAAATTGTATATGATGTGTGTTTTTATGAATTAACAGCAAATAATGGAAGAATTGTCTAGTTATAAAAAAAATGTTTAGAATTTAATTTACTTAAGCTCATAGCTTAATACGTCCATTAACATTAATTAAAAGCGTTAGAGAACAATTTAAAAAAATATGTTTTGTTATGTTTTTTAAATTAAAAAATATGAAAGTTTTATTTAAGAGAAGAAATATATTAACCAATAAGCTCATCATTCATCTTCTTATATACTTTCAATTAGTCCATTGTATTTAGATTAGGAGGGTGGCTTTTAAAATTCTTCAAAAATTAATAACTTTTTTTAAGAATAAAAATAAATAACTTGATTAATACATGATGGACACACTTCAATGTAAACACTTCTCTTGAAGTTCCATTTAAAAAAAAAATAGATATTATAATAGAACTTTTAAACCGGGTCCAATAAAGTATCCATCTAAATCAAGAACAATTGAAGGTGAATGAATCTCTCCAATACTTAATCGAGTTGTATGTCTTTGTTTTTTATATCAAAATTATGACCCTTTCATTTTTTCTTATATATTTGTCTTTTAAAATTCAAATGCAAAGTATTACATTACTCAAGAATATAATTCATGAACCAATGAACATTTAATTGGCTTCGACATTCACGCACCAATGAATAATTAAATAACTCATACATCAATACGTGAGGGCAGGGACTTAAATGATCGAGGGTAGTTAAGATAAAATTAAAAAGTATAAGAATAAAAGAGGAATGTAAAGTTTCTCCATCTTTAACACCTTTTAAAGACGTTATAGATGTTAGTATTAATATTAGGGTAAAATGCAAAATATACTCTTACTTTTTCAACTTGTTGCAAAACATACCTTTACATTAAATAAATAGCAAGATTTACCCTGCACTTTTTCATTTCAAATCTAGCATGCCCAATTGTTAAATGAGTGTTAAATTTAACGAATTTTTGTTAATTTTTTTTTTTAAAAAAAAGAGAAGCACGTGTTTGAACTTTAGACTTCAAGGACTTTTGTTCCTTAGGCTGAGAGTTAGTAATTTCGATTTATTCTATTATTAGGGCTTGGAGATTTTTTGTACAAAAGAGAGGTAAAATCTGTTGGTTCAGTAAATCAAGCCGCCGCTTACGAAATTTGGATCTCCAACGCTTGGTTTAGAAAATCTGAAATTGAGGCATTTTTTTATGAAGTATGATTCAAGACTAATTTTTGTTTTGAAGGCTTTTTTCTTTTATATAAAATGTTTTGTTCACATTCATTTTTAGTTTTTTAATTTATTTTTAATTTCTCCTGTGAAGTCGGTTTTGACAAAGAATTATTTTTGTTTCCAAGGTTTTGCTTCTATGGGAAAAGAATTATTTTTTAGGAATTTGGTAAAAAAGACACTCTTCGAACACCACATATAAAAAAAAAACCTCAAACCCCACGGCCACCACATACATTTGATCAGGAGAATTTCAAATAGAAGAATGAAAATTTATTAAAACACCTGATAATAGATGAAAAAAAGCATTTGAATAGAAAAATTATTTTGAACCATAATTCGTAAATCATTGCTTTAATTCCTGAATTAATAAAAATCATTAAGTTGAACAGAAGAATCATTTCTTCAAAAAAAAAAAAAGCCTTTGAACGAAAAAATGCTTGAAATTTTCGTGAGAGCATTTGTGAAGTCCTTGAAGTCAAGTAGAACACGTGGTTTTTTTTTTAATTTTAATTTACCGAAAAATCATTAAGTTTAACACTCATTTGACAGATGGGCATGCTAGATTTGAAATGGAAAAGTGCGGGGTAAATCTTGCTATTTATTTAGTGTAGGGGCATGTTTTGCAACAAGTTAAAAGTAGAAGGGTATATTTTGCATTTTACCCTTAATATTAATACTAATAAACTAATATTAATGAAAATGTAAAAATCTCTGTAGTATAAATATCTATTTTAACGAAGCCTTAATTTCATTCCTTGCATTTCTTTCATCACAAACTATGAAGACTTAATAATCACTGAGAAAAAAAAATCCCAAATTCAAAAAAGGGAAGAAAAAAATCTCATATAATTCGCGAAAGTTAGGGTTTCCCTGAAATCTTCGATTGCTATTTTTTCAATCTTCGTCTTTTTTTTTTTTATTGAATTTCAAAAACATTTTTAACTGCAGGGAAGCCATTTGCCTTACTGGCTTATGTTTAGGCTGAAGAAAATTTAATGAGGAAAAAATTATAGATAATTCTACCAACTTACTATTAATATTACTATTACTATTTTTTTTTTATTACTAATGTAAAACAACACGGGGAAAAAACCAAAAAACAACAAAAGAAAAACGCAATTAAATAAATAAAGGAACAACACAGAGCTCAACTTACTATTAAGTAATAGTTAAATTAAATTAAATTAAATAGTAAATAGTAAAACAAATAGTAAAATATCTACTTAAAAAAAAATAGTAAAATACCTTCAATCAGTGAGGGAGGAAAAAATTATAGATATAATAATCTAACAACTTACTATTAATATTACTACTACTAATTATTAAATAAAATATTAAATTGTAAAAAAAATAGTAAAATACCTTCAATCAATTGGTTGGGTTTCTAAACTAGCCGAATATTATTCCAAAGAAGATGAATGGTAGGACAAAGAGGTCCATTTATGATGTGTTTATATAATATATAGAATTTATAGACTTTTTTTTTAATATTAGAATTTATAGAGTTACAATTGAGAGAAACTTATAAATTGGTGTTTTAGATTACATTAATAGGTAAATAATTGTCATTTTTAGGAGTTTTTTTTCATTGTAATCAATGTAATAAGTAAATAGAAATCTTTTTTTTTTTAAATTTATATTTCATTAACTATGTTGCCTTTTGATGAGCTACACTACAGATGGTGCCTTTTGATGAGCTACAGATGGTGCCTTTTGATGAGCTATGGATGGTAGAATTTCTTTCATTAACTATGTGGGCTTTTAAATCTTTCTTTCTTGAATGAACTCAATTATTAACTTTTAAAATAGGTTGAACTAAAATTCATAATGAAAATAACCTGTAATTATTAATATCTAATTTATTCATAGTGAAAATTTATAATCAAAATAATAACCTAGAAATAGGTTGAACTAAAATTCATAATAAAAATAACCTATAATTATTAATACCTAATTTATTCATAGTGAAAATAAAATGATTAAGTAATAAATTTAAAATTTAAATAAATAGATAAACTTTTAAGAGATAGTGAAATAACGAAATTGAAAACATTTAAGAAATACATTTTAGAGAATATTATAATAAAATAAAATTGAAATAAATGGTGACCCTATTAGACCTAAAAATAACCTATAATTATTAATTTAATACATAATTCATACTAAAATAAAAGGACATGAATGTAATACTTGAAAATAGAGTGGGGTAAAAAAGTCCAAAAATGATTTCCCAACATCCCCACTTTTAAGATATTAAAGATTAAAGATATAATGAAAATAAATTAATTTTGTTATATTAGAAAAAATATCATTTGTGGAATTATGAAAATGGGTTGTTATATGAAGAATTAACTTTATAAAATATGTTGTTTGAGTCCATGCCCCTAAAAATAATTTAGACTAATTTGTTATACATTATATATTACCAAAGTGACTTTTTTAAATCTTTTAATTTTAATATAAATTATCATCAAATAAATAACTAAATAAACAATTTATGAACTAGAATCTAAAATGTTAACTAATTGGTAAATAATTTTTTATTTGTGGGGAGGTTCGGTCCCTTCCCAATATATTACATGGGAAATATTCAAATAATTTTAAGATTATAGAGTAAGTATATCAAAAAAAATGTGAAAAAAAGCCAGAAATGTGAAAAGGTAATACGAAGGAAGAAGGGGTTCTTTCATTTGGATATTTATGATGGACCAAATCATGAGAACAACTTTGACAAGTGGGAAACCTTAGGTCTTTGATATAAGTTTTGTCTGAAGATTGAAACAAGTACTTTGAAACAAGCATTTCAATTAAAACAAGTTTTTGGAGTGATTCAGATCCTCTTTCCATATTCTGGTCCAAAGAGGATTCCCAAAGAAGAGGTTTCTCCATTTGGATCTTTAGGATGGACCAAATCATGATTACAACTTTGGCATGTCAGAAACCTTAGGTCTTTGGTTTCGATTTGGTTGGATGAGTGAAACAAGTATTTTGAAACAAGCTTTTCAATTACAAACAAGTTTTTGGATTGGTTTGGATCCTCTTTCGATATTTTGGTACATATTTAACTTGCAACCTCTGAATCAAGTTTACTTTCCTACCAAAAAATGATTGGTTTTTTTTTCCTAGAAATGAAAAACAAACTCAATAAAGAATTAAGAAATGGGTTTCAAATAGAAGAAAAAAAAATCCTCTTTATAGATCTTTCAGCTATCCAAAACAGACACGTAGAGTTCTTGATATCACGGGGTTTCATTTCAAAACAAATTTGATAGTAAGAAAAGTTGTGAGTTCTCTTTATCTTTTCAATGTGGAATTCTCAATAAGAATATTATGGCCTTCAAAAGCAAGATGTATAATAAGACTAAAATTAAGAAATGATTAATTGAATTAATTAAAAGATATTACATGTATTTATAGTGTAGTAACAAACCAACTAACTAACTATTACAATACAATTACAAGAATATCCTTATTACTCCCCCTCAAGATGGAAGTGAAGGATTGTAAACACCCATCTTGCGTAAGAAAGTTGTAAAGGAAGGAAGTGGCAAAGCCTTTGTGTATAAATCAGCAACCTGGTGTGCAAATCTGATAGGAAAGAGCTTGATGAAGCCATCGGAGACCTTGTCGCGAACGAAATGGCAATCAATTTCGATGTGTTTAGTGCGTTCATGGAGGATTGGATTGGTGGCAATCTGTATGGCAGCAAGATTATCACAATAGACATAAGCTAGCAGGGTATGAACAACATTCAAATCTTGTAAAAGATGAGTTAACCAAGTGAGTTCATATGTAATTGATGCGAGAGCTCGATATTCTGCCTCAGCCGAAGAACGAGATACGGTGGTTTGCTTTTTATATTTCCAACACACCGTAGAGTCTCCAAGAAAAACACAAAATCCACTTACAGATCTCCGAGTGTCAATACAAGCTCCCCAATCGGCATCTACAAAGGCTTTTAGCTGTAGAGGTTGACCTGCTGTGGAAGAACGAGGAAATTGAATTCCATGGCCTGGAGTTGTCTTGAGATAACGTTATAGATGATTTGTGGCTTGTAAATGTGAATCACAAGGATGAGATACAAACTGACTTAATTTGTGAACAGCAAAGGTAATATCTGGCCGTGAAATGGTGAGGTAAAGAAATCGGCCTATTAAACGTCTATATGAAGTAGCCTCAGCAGTGAATAAGAGTAAACCAGTAGCAGAGGAAAATTTAACATGTGGATCCATAGGTAGACTTGCAGGGTTTTGCAACCAAGAATTCCAGAATCTTCAAATAATTGTAAACAATAATTTCTTTGGGAAAGAAATAAACCAGTAGTGTGTCTCTCTATTTCTAAACCCAGAAAGTATTTGAGATTCCCAAGATCTTTAAGTAAAAATTGAGAATGCAAATAGGATTTAACAGCAACAATTGTAGAACTAGGAGGACTAGTGATGATAATATCATCCACATAGACCAGCAAAGCAAGGAAAGAAGTTTCAGAACCTTTAATAAATAAAGAACAATCAGCAGTAGACTGTCTAAAACCATCAGCAGCTAAAATACTGGAAAACTTAGTAAACCACTACCTAGAGGCTTGCTTTAAACCATATATAGATTTATGTAATTTGAAAACCAATTGCTTCCCCTGACTAGTAGCATGGGAATTTGACTTATAACCTAAAGGTATTTGCATATAAACCTCCTCAAATAAGTCCCCATTAAGAAATACATTGTTTATGCTAATTGAGAAAGTGGCCAATCATAATATGCAGCAAGGGAAAATAAAACTTTGACAGATACCAATTTGGCTACGGGTGAAAAAGTCTCAAAGAAATCCAATCCTTCTTGTTGATTATACTCTTTGACAACTAAACGAGCCTTGTACTTATCTACACTCCCATCAGCTTTGTATTTTATTCTAATAACCCATTTACTTCCAATGGAATGATGACCTTTTGGTAAAGGAACAATAGACCAAGTCTTTGTTCTTTCCATGGCCTATATTTCAATATCCATGGCTTGTCTCCACTTGTCTGAGTGCACTTCCTGGTGGAAGAATTGGGGCTCAAATTCAGTAGTAACATTGAGGACAAACTTCTTTTGAACATAAGATAAGTGATTATAGGCCAAATAATTTTAGAAGGGATGTTTAGTAGCAATAGGAGAATGAGAGAGGATATCATGTAAGAGATTACAATGATATTCAGCTAAATAAGTAGGAGGCTGAATGTGTCTAGTGGATTTCTTTGTAAGAACAGGTTATAAAATTTGGGTATCTATTTGTGGAAAGGATTGTTCAGCTAGAGGTGGGTTAGGAATAATAGATGTTACTGGTTCAGAAATGGAACTAGAAGGATTTTCTAAAATGGTTAAGGGTTTATGAAGTACAAAATCTGTAAAAAGATCCACTATAGGAGAAGAAGATGATATAGAATGAAAAGGGAAAGTAGATTCATGAAAAACAACATATCTGGAAAAGAAAAGTTGATGAGAATGAAGATCATATAGTTTATAACCTTTGATGCCAGGTTGATAACCTATAAAAACACTCTGTCTAACTCTTAGTGATAATTTTATTCTATGAGCAGACAATGTTGATGCATAACAAAGACAGCCAAAGATGCAGATGAAATGATAATCAACAGGAGTATTATACAGTTAAGCATAGGGAGATGAGTTGGATAACAAAGGAGTAGGAGACCTGTTGATCAAATATGTTCCTGTCAAAAGGCAATCACCCCAAAAATGGATAGGAACCCGTGATTGAAAGTAGAGAGATCGTGCAACATTAAGGAGATGTTGATGTTTTCTCTCTGTAATAGAATTTTGTTGGGGAGTCTCTACACATGAAAATTGATGTAACACCCTATTGTCTGCAAAAAAAAATTGTCTAAATTGTAGTTCTGGTGCATTATCCAAGCGAAATTTTTTTATGGTTTTCCATACTGAGTTTTGATCATAGCAAAGAAACGAGGTATAATGGATAGGATATCAGATTTATGCTTCATTAAGTAAATCCATGTAAATCTACTATAATCATCCACCAAAGTAAGGAAATATGAAAAACCTTGATATGTTGGAGTATGGTATGGACCCCAAATATCATAATGCAATAAGGCAAAAGATTCTTTAGACATATGATTGTGAGAAGGAAAAAATAATCTTCTTTGTTTTGCAAGTGAGAAAATACAATAAGGATCAATGTATTTACCCTTATTAACAACAATGTATAATTCATTATGTAAAAGAGACAAATGTTTAAAAAAAATATGTCCTAAACGCGGATGCCAGATTTATAGTGAAGGTCTGTGGGAAATAGAATTGCAAACTGAAATAATGTTTGTTGCAGTAGACTTGGAATGTAGAACATAGAGATCATGAAGTATGTTAGCCTTGCCAATCAGATTCCAGTTGTACTTGTCCTGAATTAGACAAACATTGTCAAGGAATGTGAGAGCCACATTATTATCCTTGGAGAAGTGTCTAACATATATGAGATTAAAAGAAAATTCTGGAATATAGAATACATCCTTTAATAAAAGGGAATTAGATAGCAAAATATTGCCATAACCAGTGATGTGAATGGAAGTTCCATCAAGTAAAGAAACTGTAATATTATGGGCTGTGTGATAGCTATGAAAAAGATTCCTTGAACAAAAAATATGGTGGGAAGCCCCAGAATCAACAATCCACATAGTTAAAGGATGAAAAATAGAACGATCATGTACAGAAAAACATGTACCTATAACATGGGATGTTGAGGGAGTTGCTGTATCAACTTGTTGTGTAGTATAATTGGAAGATAGTAGGTTCATCAATTGATAATGAGTAGAACTCAATGTGTATTGTCCATCAGAAACAGTGTTTTCCTTGAAACCAGCCCCTGAATCAGCCAATAATGGTAAAACAGAATTGATCATGGATGGATAATCTGTTTGAATCTTGCCTTTGGTGCGATAGCCAAGCGGATAGCCATGAAGCTTATAACATTTTTCAATGGTTTGGCCAGGAATTGAACAATGTGTACAAATTGGACAATTCTTCTTTTGATACTGATTCTTGGTTAAAGTGGGGGAGTTTCTGGATTGATGATGAGCAGCAAAGGCCATAGCATCATATGGCTCATGGTGTTTGATTGTGCGTTGCCTTTCCTCTTAAATAACTAAAGCAAGAGCCTTATTGATTGTTGGAATTGGCTCAATTAACAAGATTTGAGAAATAATTTGGGAATAGGAATCATTTAAACCCATAAGAAAATTGAGAGTATATTCCTGTTGATTGATCTTATCCAATTCTTTCAATCCTCCACAAGAATAGACAAATTTTGGACGAAATTCCTGAAGTTCTTGCCAAATAGTTTTCAATTTTGTAAAATAGCAACTAACAGACAAATCACCTTGAGAAATAGTCATCAATTTTATTTTCAATTGAAAATTTTGTGGTCCATTTCCTTGTTGAAAATGTTCTTGAATATCACACCAGATTTTGTAAGCTAAATCCGTATATAACAAACTTGTAGAAATCTCTTTAACCATGGAATTGAAGAGCCAAGATACAACTACATCGTTGATGCGAAGCCAAGAAGAAACTAGATTACCTGATTCTGGACAAGGTAAGGATCTATCAACGAACATTAATTTGTTCTTGACAGATAGGGCAAGCTTCATAGATCTGCACTAGGAATGGTAATTATCCCCATTCAATGGAGGAGAAACTAAAACCAGAGATGATCCATCAGCATGATGAAGATAGTATGGACTTTGAATAGTATTTTCATTGGAAGCAGAGGAATTTGAAGGAGTGGCCATAGAAGTTTCAGATGCCGTCGCCATGAAATAACGATCCCAAAAGGAGAAATTGCAGAAGAAAAGCAAAGAGGAAAAAGGCCAAAGAAGAAATGAAAAACGTGCGGGAAAGTTTTAGTTCACTGATACCATAATAAGACTAAAATGAAGAAATGATTAATTGAATTAATTAAGAGATATTACATGTATTTATAGTGTAGTAACAAACCAACTAACTAACTAATACAATACAATTTCAAGAATATCCTTATTAATGTAGTTGCTTATCTTTTTTCTATTGGTGTCTTTCTTTAAGCAAGATTAATAATATTAGAAGCAATTCTTCAAGTTAAATGTGGATGCAGCTGTTAGTCACCCTTCTCCTTTTCTGGGTATTGGAGTTATTTTTAGAAATGAAGCTGGCCAAGTTATGGCTTCCATGTCAAAATCCCTCTCCTTCAAGGTGCCCCCAGATTTGGCTGAAGCTTTAGAAATCCGTGAAGGTCTCCTCATGACGAAGGATCTTGGCATTTCAAACGTCTGGGTAGAGTCTGATGCTGAAATAATGTTGAAGATTATTGCAGATCCTTCGAAGACCAACTCTAAAATTGCCCCAATTGTTCAAGACATTCTTGATTTAGGGCTTGAAACTCACATTTGTGGATTTCTTTTCACGCCCAGATCAGGAAATCAAGTCGCTCATAAAAAAACGAAGCAATTAGGAGAGTAACGAATTAATTGAGAGTAGCAAGAGTTGTTAATGAAAATACCAAAACTTTTAAATTTAACCATGACTCAGAATATCAAAAATTAAATTATACCAAAAGTAATTGTAATAGAATTGTGAATCATTAATTTTATTCACATGGACATGTTTTATAAATTGAAAATATATTTCAAACAATTATTATTATTATTATTATTATTATTATTATTATTAGCATACCTAATTAATTAGTGACATGTGTTATGATTTTAGTAATTGATGAAGGATAATATATGGTCCAAAAATATTTCTTCATGTTAACCCCTTTTAAAATAGTATAGATAGAGATTATGTTTGGTAAATCACACTAGTATCAGGTTGTTTAATCTCTCTTAACAAAAAAGTTGGATAAGTGAACCATTAAAAATGATATATGTGTCAATCTACCTTCCAATACTTGTGTTTCTAAACATTTCTAATTGATCAAGAGTAAGAATAGTACGAGTCACCTCACAAGTCTTCCCTAAGTGTGATAACTAAGTGACGCATGAAAATATTTATCCGGACTAATTTTGAGGACCATTTCCTCTTCTCCCGAAGACATTTTTAACTGAAACATACATTAATAACATTAAATTAACAAATTTATTTTTATGTTTAACTAATGATAAATTAATGAAAATAAAAGAAATTGAATAAAAAAAGTAGCCACTGCCACTTAATTCAGTGCACCAAATTTGGTGAACTGAAATCAACCAAATTGGATGGATTTCTGTTCAAAATTCATGGATTTCGTTATTCCTCCATCGTCGCCACCGCCGCCGTGGGAGATGGAAGAGAGGTAGAAGAAATGGAGTTAGTAAAGTTAGGGTTTCAATGGACAAGACAATAAAGGGTGTTTTAGTGTTTTCAAACCAAAATGACATCATTATAAGGTCAAAAAAGGTTAAAATGAAATTGGAGGTCAATAACCCTTAATTGGCAATTTTAGAGGTCAATTAAGCAAAACCCCAAAATTTAAACTTAAATTTAATAGGGTTAATTGTAAAATAAACCCCTATACTTTAGATTATTATTAAATCATACCCCAATATTTTATTTTTGTTTTAAAATACCCTGAACTTTAGTAAAATTACAAATCACACCCTTGTATCGATTAATTTTAATGAAATTGAGATAGATTCATATTCTATGTAGTATTCTAATTTTGTGAAAAAAAAAACAAAAAATATTGACAGATGTGTAGAATTTTAGAATAACTTGTTATGTTAATAAAATGTAAAATCTATAAACCAACTCAAATGTTCAAAATTTTCTTTATTTTTTTAACGTTTTTGGAATATGTGGCATTCATAGAATATGAATGTGTCTCAATTTCGTTAAAAATAACCGATAGAAGGGCGTGATTTACAATTTTACCAAAGTGCAGGGATATTTGAAAATAAAATTAAAGTGAAGGAGTATGATTTAACAATAATCCATAATGCAGGGATGTATTTTGCATTTTACTATTTTTTCAATAGATTAAAAAAAACTAAATATAGATCCCTAATTTGGTCCGGTATTATTTAAAAATCAAGTTCTTTTTGATTAAAAAATTAATTGAAATAAAATTGACCATTTTTGTTTTCTTTTAATTAATTGAAATGAACACATCAATTTTTTAATTAGCCTAAGTCAAAAAAAAGTTTTTTGCTAGAAGAAAAAGTGATTTTTTAAATGGCTAGATAAAAAGGGAATGTTAAAACAAATAGAGGAAGGGAGTGAAAATTTAAAAATAATATTTTTTCTAAAATAGGAAAGTAGTGGATAAATTGGAATTGATTTATTTGGAAGTTTTGAGTGGTTAGATATAAGGGGAGTGATAAAAAATTAGAGAAAAATAGGTGGAAATTCGAGAAAAATGGTGGATATATATGAGTGATTAAAAGAAAAGAAGAGAAAGTGTGGGAAAATTTGAATTCACTAGCAAAAGAGATATTAGAAGAAAAAGAAAAAATGAATGATGTTTTAAATATTGTTTTGGGCAAAAAAGAGGGGGAGATGGGATGGTATTTTTGCTAGCTATTTTTTGAACTAATTTTTACTAGCTACATATTCTTGCTTTCTTTTTTCACTACTATGCAAATATCTTCGATACTTATACAATAAGATAAAAACTATCACAAAAACCATCAAAAACCAATTAAATCGAGGGATAATTTTTTAGTGTATAATTTAGTTAACAATCATTCCAAGCTTTGTCCTCAACCCATAATTTTTACCCTTTTACCATGTTCTTTATTGAGAACTTTCATTAGATGACATTTTTTAATGTGTTCAAAAATAGTAAATTTTTTTCAATTTTTTTTAAAATCATTTTTTTAAAGGTATGTGTGGGTTGGTTACCTGTTTAGTTACGAAGAAAAAACAAATCTTGAAATTTTTATTTTGAAAAAGAATTAAAATAAATTAAGCACCGTTTTTGGAAGAATAAATTAAACACTGTCTTTAACTATACAATAATCTATTCAAATATAAATAAAACGATATTTTGATTAATTTCAAAAAAATACATAGTGTGATTATATATAATTTTCATATTATTTTGATAATTTTCACATATTATTATTTTAAAAAAAAATAAAACTTCCAATATTTTTCACTTACTGAAAATAAAACAACTGCAAAGAAACATATCTTCGTCACTCCTCACTCTGTCAAACTTCCCCTTCTCCTCGGATTCACAGACGCCGGCGACCGCCATTATTCTCCCCGTTCACAGACCACCGATACCTTACACGCCGGAATCCAGCAATTCGAAAACGGTGAGATCCGTTTTATCCAGACACCGTTCACCTACAAATCGCTGGTCGTCTGAAGCTCAGAAAAGTTGCCTGATTTTGTATCAGAAACCGTCGGAAAACGAACCAAATATCGTACACCAACATTGACGTAGCCTTTGTTTCTCGTGTTTCTCTGTGTAAGTGTAACTGGTGCTGGTGATAGGATCTTTTCTCTAAAACAAATGTATTTGAATTGAAATCGTGATTCTTGTGTAATAATTTAGGTTATGTGGTTAATTTTACATGAAATTAGATTGAAAGAAGAAGCTATAGGTATAAGAATCATTGATTCCGATATGAATTTTGTAAGTTTCATGTTCTAACAGAATTTGGTGGGGAATTGTTTGTATGATTTTTTTGGGTAGCTGAAGAAAACGAATAAACCCTAGAGTGAGAGTGAGATTGAGAGATTTGAATCCCTAATTCTAATTTTGAAACACAATAAACCCTAGAGTGAGAGTGAGAACAAACCCTAGGAAGTTTACAAGTTTCCACGGCCAAAAACTTGGGAACTTGAGGTTCTCAAACCTTCATATATGCTCTCTTTATCTTTAACCTCAAAATAATTTGTGATTTTCAAACCGACGGTTTTGCTATCTCTGTTTGTTTTACATCTTTTTCAACTACCCTGCTTATAGTTCCAGCTGCAAATGGAATAAGAAAAAACTTGATTTGAATGAATGTGATATATTATGATATTATTGTGCAGGTGCTGGCTTCTAAAATTCTTCAAGAAAAACAACTCATTCATAGGGATTGGTTAAATTTCTAAAATTTTTCAAGAAAAACACCTAATTCTAAAACAATGTTTGATTTGGTATATTTATATGTATGATATGTTGACATGAAATTATTATGACAGTTTTTTTTTTTTCATTTTTATTGGTTAAATTTGCAGAACTTTCTTTATCTAATATCTAACGAAGTGACTCCACTTTTGAAGATTGAAAATTTTGGATTTACAAGGTGAGTTTGTCAACGAGACGAGGCCTGATATTGTAACATGAGTTAGTTATATAAGTTGCTTTTCAGTGATTTCATGCACAACTTGAATTGTTTCCTGATAGTATAAAAATTACAATCCTGTCATTAACATTTTAAAACAGCCTCATCAGACCCTAATTTGGCTTATTTTTAGAGATATAGAGAATTGTCTAGGATTTTAATTAATAGGCAAGGATTTGTTGATTTACCTGGACACTGTTCTGAATCTTCTGATAGTATAAGAAATAATATCAAATCTGAATTTTTTTCCATTTAAATGTGCAATTGCAAACTACTATCACTCCTCCAAAGCCATAAGGCTAGATTCTTCTTCTTCTTCTTCATCTTTTTTTTTTTTTTTTTTGACGTTTGATTGATGTCCCTTATAGTCAAAACTTTGAAATGTGAGTTCTGGTTTAATGACCTTTGTTTATTTCTAGGGAAAATGGGGGGTTGGAGAAAAAGCTTGCATTATGGGTTTCATTTTTTAATTCTACAATCCACTGAGAATTTTTCATTTTTTGATCTTTCAGATGAGCCTTGCAACTGATTCTCCAGCTCATTCTTCTAGCAGTGATGATTTTGCTGCCTTACTAGATGTAGCTCTGGATTCTCTCTCCTCAGATCCATCGACTGAAGAAAAAGCCGAAGATGGAAATGACAGTGATAGTGAAAGGTACCTGTGATTTGTTTAAAATTTCAATGGTCTTTGAAGTTAATAATGCTGCCTTGCTCTCTTTTTAAGCATTATGTATAGAGAAATGATAGAACTATGAGAGTTATTAAGATATTGAGAGACATGCTCCTTTTTTTTCAATATAAATCAATGTCAAAGAATAGACTTTCCCTATAGTATTGCATTGACATTCCAGACTATTTTATCCCTCTTTTTTTTGGTACTAATATAGCAATTTGTATATTCTGTGCTTTATTTTCGGTTTCTTAGTAGTATTATTTTTAATGAGAACCAAATTTTCATTAAGATGAAAGCACAAGAGCAAAGCCACAACTAGTAAAGGCCAGAATGCTATCAAGTGGACATAAATAAATATAAAAAACTAGTCATGTACAAGAGTCCCAATTACCAAAAATTTCAGTAACTTAATAAACTTGTTTACTTTTTTTTTTTAATAATCATTTCATAAGGTACAATGTGAATGTTTTAGCAATTATTTTATATATATATATATATATATATATATATATATATATATATATATATATATATATATATATATATATATATATAAATTCTTTTATACTAAAGCTATGATATACAGAACGCTCCTCCTAACTTCATTACCCAGTGAATGCAATAAATAAATAGCATTTGTGATTCTTTTTGTTGTCTCTTTCCTTTTGCATGAATAACAGTGGTGACCATCAGTTCTGGCCCCGGACACTCTTGGATAAAAAAATAAAATATATATTACTAAGTTGTAATAGTTTCTCTTAATTTTATTAAATTAACATCTCAAATATCTTAATTCAAATCATTTATCATATTAGGATAAAACGTCGTAAGGTGGAAAGCTTAGAGGAACAAGAGGAGGAAACTTCCCATGCAGTTGAAGAGCAAAAGTTAGGTAAATTCATATGCCTCTATTGACTCCTTGTATCCTTCATTTACTTGCTCAAATCTTTATTTACCGTCTGCCACATATTCTATACTAAACTACTTCCTCACTCCATAAATTCATTGTTTTTTTTCTTTTTGCTAATTTGTGCTGTTAATGTGGATTTATGCAGAAGTATTATCAAAGCAGCAAATATGTTTGCATCCTGGTTCGTTTGGAAACATGTGCATAATGTGTGGGCAGAGGTTGGATCAGGATGAAGGATCTGGAGTGACATTTACCTATATACATAAGGTATGTTTACTCTCTATGTCTAATTCTTTATCCTCTTTTTGGGTGTCTACAACATTTTTTTTGTAATTCTGTATCCTCTTTTTGGGTTCTTATTCTTTATCCTCTTTTTCGGTGTCTACGATAACTGCATGCTTATATATTTAGCTCAACATATTTATTTTTGCTGAATGGATACTTGACTAACTATGGATACTAACTATACCCATTACTGGAGAAGTACCAATAGGTATTATTTTGCTAGTAGATTGCATTATGTTCTAAATATATAAGCATGCAATTATCTTGTAGGAACTGAGACTTAACAACAATGAAATTAACCGGCTACGGAACATAGATATGAAGAACTTGTTGCAACATAAAAAACTCATTCTGGTGCTGGATCTGGATCACACGCTCTTGAATTCTACTCAGTTGGGGCATTTGACACCTGAAGAGGAATATTTGAAGAGTCAAACAGATTCTCTAGAAGGTACATTGTCGTCTCATCTGTGCATGGTTCTTTCTGTTAAGCTAATGTCTATATTGTGTTTACATCTGTTCCATTTCCACTGTGATTTTGTTGTCAACCCTGTTTTATATTTGTATTTATCATCCTAAAATTATTAAGACCTTGAGCAGCTAGTAATTAAGAGGTTAAGAAACAGTCTCTTTTATTTGAAAGTATATTCTTTAAGACTGACTGACACGAACAAATTTGCGGCCTTTAGTTCAATAGTTATGTGAAATTATTGCAAACCCAGTACTTGTTTGTATACTCCTGTAGTGAGAAATATAGATTTTGGGTGGACCTTTATCACTACATCAATGAAAAGTTTCTTTTCTTAAAAAAAAAAGTTATATTTTGTGGTACTGGTTTCTGCTCAATTTGCGACCTTTAGTTTAATAGTTATGTGAGATTATTTCCAATCCAGTGCTTGTTTGTATTCCTATAGTGAGAAATATAGATTTTGGGTGGACCTTTATCACTACATCAATGAAAATATTCCTTTTTGAAAAAAAAAAACATTAAATTATTGTGGTACTAGTTTCTGCTATGTTGATAGCCTGTTTAAATGACAACTAAAATTGAAAGAATCAGTATAACCACTCTTTAGGCTTATGCATTTTGTCCTCTTATTGCATAGAGATGTTTCTAAGAGATCTGTTGAGGGGAGTTTGGGTTTTCAATTCTCTGTTTTCAGATTAGGACCATGAAGCAAACTGCAAAACTATCTGATCATTTTTTTTGGGTAATAAACGAAGCTTTTCATTGATATATGAAAAAAAAGGCCTAGAAAAAATTACAAAAAGGCCAACCAATTAGAGGCTATAGTGGAGGTGGAGTAGTTACAAAAATAGTTACAATTTGCACCCCAAAGAGAGGCATTAAGAACACTATAATCCCAAAACTCTTTGATCATTGATTATCAAAACTGTAGAATGGTTCTTATTATGTATCTATTTTATGCTTGATATCTTATTATTATTATTATGTAATTTCTGATAATTGATCTTAAATTTGGTTGAATCATCTAATCTTCCTACAAAGTTCTGATGTTGGTTATTACTTTATTTGTTTGTTTCACTCTTGGTTTTCAATTTTGAACAGATGTCACGAAAGGGAGCCTTTTCCTGTTACATTCGGTGCATACGATGACAAAATTGAGGCCTTTGGTCCATACATTTCTTAAAGAAGCCAGCAAACTCTTTGAGATGTATATATACACAATGGGGGAGCGGGCCTATGCATTAGAAATGGCTAAATTGCTGGACCCAAAGAAGGAATATTTTAATTTAAAAGTCATTTCTCGAGATGATGGTACTCAAAAGCATCAAAAGGGTCTTGATGTGGTGCTGGGTCAGGAAAGTGCCGTTCTGATCCTAGATGATACTGAAAATGTATGTGCATCTAAAATTAGCTGATGTTTCTTTGCAGTTAATCTATTAGCGGTTGATTGATTTTACTTAGTAATATGTGCATCTGTCAAGTTTTATGTTTGACAGATGTTACTATAAAAATATATCATTATTGAATGTGTAACAGTGAGATACCACCCTCTTTACAAACTTTTTTGGGAAAGGCCAATGAGTTTCACATCTTATATAACCAATCTCAAATGCACTTGGGTGAAAAACAGTATATCTAAGTAAGGAGATTATGACTTGTGCAAAGTAAGGAAGGATAGTGATTTACTGTAGTGTTTTGGCTCCTAAATTCCAGAATGTTTTGTAGTTATCCGACTCTTTTGGTACATGTTCTAGTTGAAGCTGTTTTTTTTAATGTCCTTCTCTCTAGATTGGGATCAAACCCCTAGTTTTTAAGTGCAATATGTTAGAAGTCTTTTACTGAAAAATAGAATCTTGCTGAGGGATTGCTTGTAAATATTCGTCAAGAGATTTTTCCTGAGTACTTTAACCAATACTTTCATAACCTGGTTGTTATATGTGATTTAATCTTATATGTTGAATCTGGAGATTGTCGTCTTAATCTTTGAACATTTATTTCATCATTTTAGGGTAGATCAGCTACCTTTTTGTACTTGTATAAAGCTAAACATTGCCATTTGTTACAATAGGCATGGACCAAGCATAAAGAAAACTTGATATTGATGGAAAGATATCATTTTTTTGCTTCAAGTTGTCGCCAATTTGGCTTCAATTGTAAATCTCTTTCTGAGTTGAAGAGTGACGAGAGTGAAACTGATGGGGCGCTTGCAACCATTCTGAAAGTTCTTCAGCAAGTCCACAGTATATTCTTTGATGTATTTCCCTCTTGCTATCTTTTTGCATTTTTTATTTTATTTTTTTGTGGCTTTTATTGAGCTCAATCTCACTGTTGGATTTTCTCGTGTAGGAACTCTCAAATGATTTGGTTGACAGAGATGTGAGACAGGTTAAATGCTTCTGAATGCTCTAAGAACTTTTGCATAATTTTTTGTTTCAACCGTCCGTTATCTATCATGAATGGTTTTGTGCTTTAAACCAGGAATTTTATTTGTTAGTTTTCCCTCATTTTAACATCCATCTTTTAATCTTTTTTCCAATTTTCATTTTGTTTTACAAAATTTGTTTCTTGAAAGTTGAAACCAAAAAAGAAGAAATGATTCGAGAATTAAAGTAACAAAGTTACTATTTCATTTTCCTTACTTTATAATCTTAGAAATTTTCAATTGATTCTTTGAAAATCTTATAGCATGATTAATTTTGTGCATTAAATTTAAAGGAAAATGATTTTTTTTTTTAAATCTGCATTTATTTTTTCGATGTTTTTTTTTGTCCCAACTGTTAAGGTATGTCCTATCCTCAGCCTCACGCATGAACTGGTTTTAAATGTGATTGCGATTTCTAGTTTAAAGTCTTCACTTTGACTAACCACATTAATTTTCAGCTGCTGATATTCACAATTTTTATCTGTTCTGAAGTAGACATTTTCTTAAGACATTTTTATGCATGCATCATGAAAGATATAATCTCTTCATGAATTGGAAATTCATTATCTTGAATGGTTTGTCTTCATGTCGACAGGTATTGAAGGCTGTTCGGGCGAAATTGCTCGAGGGATGTAGAGTTGTCTTCAGTCGAGTTTTTCCTACCAAATTCCATGCCAACAACCATCATCTCTGGAAGATGGTAGAGCAGTTGGGAGGCACTTGCTCAACCGAACTTGACTCGTCCGTTACACACGTCATCTCGACGGATGCAGGGACAGAGAAGTCACGTTGGGCAGTGAAAGAGCAGAAGTTTCTGGTCAATCCACAGTGGCTGGAAGCATCAAACTACTTCTGGAAAAAGCAAGCAGAAGAGAACTTCCCTGTAGAACAAACTAAGAAACAATGACTTTATTTTCTCTTTACAAGACATCCCACATTCCTCTGATGGAGCTTTGAACTTGGGGTGATTTGCTTACTGGTGGTGGGTTTTTTTTTTTGTTGGAGCCTACCATCTTTTGACAGCATCTCATTTTTCCAAGTAATACCCCTTGATGAAATCAAGCTTATTGTTGTCTTGGATATGAACATGTCATGTAATTTTCAGTCACCAATTTGAGTTTGATTATAGTACGAGGGTTGTAATTATAGAAATTATCATTTGTGGCTTACATTGATTCCCTTCCAATTGTATTTTTTTTACCATCGATAAAGTGACTGAGATTTTGACGAGGGTGGGGTTTGAACTTTTGCTCTCGGAGTAGGCTTTTGACAATTCATATTGTGGTTCCGGTATGGGATTCCTCTGATTAACTTAAGTCTCGCCTCTGGGGTCCGGTTAGATAAAAGTTTGAAATTTTACAGAAATCATTTGAAAGTTTTATGGAGAAAATGACTTGAAATAGTGCCTCAGAAACTTTGCTCCTGTTGTCATGAATCCAAGAGTTGTCTACTGCAGGATTGTGATGGAAACTAATGTCTATTTGTCGGTGAATTAAATTATAATTTAACGTATTTTGATTTTTTTTTATTTATAAAAAAGTTGTTTTCTCAGCATTTTTGCAAATTACTTTTTTTTTTTAATCTCAAATGGATAGTATTTTGAAATAAGAAAAAAAAAAGTGAAATCACAAAAGAAAACGATATTAACTTTTTTAGGCTTATATTAAATAATTGCTTAGTTTGGGAGGAGTCTGTTTGAAGCCGTATATATAATGCAAGCAAATCAAAAACTCTGTCAAAACCATTTCATCATTATTCTTCAGAGAAGCCAAAACTCAATTTCTGAATGTCCCAGAATGTCGTGATAAACGGTCGAGACGAATTGCTGAAACGATCTTTCAATCAACGACGAATCTTGGAATGAATAGGAATATGAATTGAAATCAAAATCGAGAGTGGGAATTTGAGTCCATAAAAGTTTCCACCTTTTAGAAAGAACACAATCTGGACAACTTCTTGAGTGTTCAAAAAGGAAAGAATGTGAAGAAAAAGACAATCTGGAAGAAGGCTGATTCTGTCCATATTAGTATTAATTATTGTAAGGGAAAAATGAGAGATTGATATGGAAGAAGAAGATCAAGAAATGTCTGAAATTTGAGATTGAAGAAAGCTTTAGAAAAAAGAGACAAAATCCCCAATTATGAAGAAAAAGAAAGGAAAAAAAAAGCATTTAGCAAGAAAGCTTTATTACAACCCTTTTGAAAAAAATAAAACTAAAGGAAAAGAAATCATTTTTTATCCTTGAATTTTTGTAGTATTATCAAGTTAATCGTAAATAATAAATATTATCAAATTTAACCGTAAACTATATAAATAGTTGCAATTTTAACATTCTATTAACTACTTGTTAATTATTTCACGTGTAAACTGTAAATAAAGATTTTTTTCTATATATATATAAAGGGTAGCAACAAATTTAAACTATTTGAAAATAAACATATAAAATTGAAGTCTGTGGATTTTATGAGAAGGAGTTATGGCCTCATTTTTATTAAACTTCATAAAACTCATGAAATTTAGTGCGGATAATAAAGAGGTGTTAAGAAAAGGTTAAACTCACAAACACTTATATAGTTTGAGGATAAAATTGATAACATTCAAAGTTTAAAGTTAATATTGATAATAGACGTTGAATTTTTTCCAAAAATAAAAAAAAAGGTTTATTACTTATGCTTCAAATACTTATGTCAAGTTTAATAAATGGAGAAAAAAAGTTATTCGATTTAAATGCTTAGACATTAGTGCTTTCTTCTATAAGTATATAAATTATTTAAAATTGTGATATTTATTTCTTCTTTGATGTCTATTTTGAATGCTTTATAGTGTGTTAAAATCGTTTTTCCAAAAAACACTAAACAAAATAGTAAAATTAAGGTTGTTTAAGGAAAAATTTAAATCAAGAGCTTTACAAGTATCTTAACTTTAAATGTTTTATTTTTCACTTCACAAGTTTTATATTTTGTTTTAGTTTTTGAAACAATTAGAACCAAATATGTTTGATAGCAGTTTGTTTTTTTTTTTCTCTTCTAATAGAACTTAAAAAACAGTTACATGATCAAAATAGAAAACTAATTCAAAAACTACTTTTTTAGTCTTCGATTTTGTTTGATAATTAAAAAAAAATTAAAAAGTGAAAACATAATTGATTATCAGATTGAAAAAATAATAGTTGGAACAATGAAATGGTTGTAGATTTTGAATGTACACCCTTGATGTACGTTTAAAATTACACTCGAGTTCATGAGTTTGAATGGACACCCTCGATAACTATTGAGCCCCATAACATTGAATTGTTTTATCCGACTTCAATTTGAGTTAGCATAGTATTATTTTTAGTCTCAAACTGATTTTCAATCATAGCTTAGAATTTCATAAAGGTAGGCATGACCTCAAGTTTAGATCTGATATGATAAATCCATGAGAAACGAGAATATTCATTGACAAATTAGAAGGAAATAACGAGCATCATTCGTTGAAGTAATTAGGGAAGGTGATAGAAACCAAAGTGATATTATATTAAAATAGAACAATTACAGAATTACTAAGCATTCGAGAGGCTTAGAACTCTCCCCTTCAATAGCCTAATGACTACTTTACTCAATATTTTGGATACCTTCATACGCTCACATTCACTCTAACTAACTAACCCCAATTATTTATTAATATGCCCTTTCCCCTTCCTTAAGAGAAGGTTCCCACAAGTCCGAGTGTATTAACTCAAAGGGCTTTGTAGCCCAAGACATTGACTATCAGAACATAATTTCGCGACACTAATCAACTGATTCGATATATCAGGAGTGTGTAAAGTATGCTCTAGCAAAAGTAATTTTTGGGAGTTATAAATAAATGATTTACAGTATGGAGAATAGGTATATCTTTTCCATTACCCACAACTACTCTCTTTTCCATCAAGAAACAAACAAGCATCAGATTCGGGTCGGGTCGGGTCCATCCATAAATACTAGACTATCAGCAAATTTCTTGATTAAGATTTTGAAGCTACCTAAAGCAAACCAGATAGAGCTAGAACATGCATCGTGATACTTGACTATTTGAAAAATGTTTGTAACTGTAAAATTGTTTGGTCGAAGTTTGGAAGATTGTAATTAAGTATATTATGGTCAAAAGCGGATAAATGGCAGAAGGAAGAATAGAACAAGATTTAAGGAAAACAAAGAAAACATTAGTTTTTACATCTATGTATCAATCTTTAGAACTCGATTGACTAGCCGATTCCTTATAAACAGGGATTGGCCAAGTGGTCAAAAGACCTGCTAGTATATATATAGGCCTTCTAAGGTCTTGCAAAAAAACCAAAGGAATCACCTACTTGAGATATTTAGGAAATTTAGGAACCAATTACACATGAATACCTTAGTATCAAGTATTTTAGGAACCAAGCTCCATGTCTTTTTCCTTTCAAAAGTATCATACCCAACCATCCTGCATTGCCTTTAGCCGCAAAGAACCATTGTTCTCTGTCGTCAAAGGACACATCCATTAATTAAAACCCGATAAAGTATTATTGAAAGCTATTTAGTACTATCTCACACCACAAAAGATTAGACATAAATAATTACCTACCTAATTGAGATCAACCACCAAAGATTTTAGAGTAGTGCAATTTTCTAAATACTTGAATAGACCGATTGGCAAGTCTGTTATCTCGCTGATATCTTCTTCTCCTTTTCAAACTTCAGATGTCTCAAATTATGAAACAATGGACATCCTTACAAAGAAGAAAACGCTGACGAGAAAGCCTGATAAACAGAGAAAAACTAAATTAGAACTTGGTTTTTATAATTAGTAGTTAAAAGAAGTAATCAAAGAAGAAATTTTAGATACCTCTATTGTCTTAAGAGGCGGAGATCTCCTGCCAACTTTTGTGCTGGATATGAGGATGTAAAAAAACAACTCTCTTCAAGTTCTATATTAACTTTCTCTAAGCATGACCTCAGATCATTTAGATTTGAAGAGATAAATCCATGAAAAACGAGAATAGTCATCCACAAATTAAAAGGAAATAACGAGCATCATTCATTGAAGTCATTGTAACCCAACTGAGACATTAAGAATCAGAACATTGTCCTTAACAAGAAAAGAATTAGGATAACCAATGCATGATTCTCACATCAAAACATAACTATGAGACACTAATATTAATCGATTCGATATATCGAAAGTATGTAAAATATGTTGTAGCAAAACCAGATTTGGGATTCACCTATAATCGCTTACTAGGACTACTAGCTAATTTCCTGATTTTCTATATATATATTCTAGAATCTGTCATTGCCTCAAGTTTATAGGTAAAACATGAAAAATAGACAAACTATCTAATCGACATGAAACCACATAGCCGGTATCTCGACGAAATCTTCGAGCTCGGATTGTCTCAACCATGCCCTGTCCTCAACAATTTCCAAAGTTTTCAACGAAGGTAATTTCAAAGCTTCCCAATCACAAACATAACATGAAATCTTTAGCTCAGTGAGAGAATTATAGCCTGAGAAACAAAATTTCCAGTCAAATCTAGCATAATAACGAGTATTAATACATAGTTTCGGAACCTTGTGGGATCGTGCATAGCATATCAAAAGCTCTGTTAGAATCGTTTCGTCACCATTTTTCGACGAAGTGTAACTCAAACTTCGAACATGTTTTCCAGAATGTTGTGCTAAAACGCTCAAGACAAAGTTTTTAAACGATATTTCCTTCAAAAGGGTGTTTTCAATTGATGAAGACCCTTCAATTTCAAAAGGGTAGGAGTTGAAATCGAAGTTGAGTGTGGGAATTTGAGTCCAGACGGTTTTCCATCTTTTTGAAAGAACACAGGTTTGGACAACATGTTTTGTGTTTAAGAAAGATAGAATTAGAATGTCGTGAAGAAGATAATCTGGTAAAAGGCTGATTCTGTCTGTATAATTCTTCGACATTGAAGGGAAAATCGAGGGCAGGAATAAGTAGAAGATGAATATTACAAACCAAAACCTTGGAAAATACAAGGCTTTTTTATTTGGTTATTTAAATTTTTATATTATCTTTTCTTGATAAAATATTATTTTGATCCCGGAACTTTCACTCAGTTTTCATTTTCGTCCCTGAACTTTCAAAAGTTACATTTTTCATCATTTAACTTAAAGATTAGTTCCATTTTAGTCATTTAGTCTGCGTTTTTCCATATAGGACATTACCGGAGAGTTTATCTGGTATATAATTGATGATGTGACAATATATAAATATACAGTAAGGTTAAATGACGTAGAAAATGAAGGGATGATTTACTAAAATAGCGGAAATTTATTTAGTAAATTTATTAACATTTAATAACGGATCTATTAACATCATGCAAATTGTGATATAAACACGAAGAACATGTAGATTCATGCTTTATTTTCGAAAATTAAAACCTGTTTACTTACATTGAGTAATTAATGGAGAATCGGTTGAAGGTTTCTTTACAGCATCAAATCCTCAGCAACACCGGATCTTCTATGCTATATCCCGATCGATCAAACGAAACCCGATTGTGGGATCGAACTTAAGAAGAAATTGGGAAGAAGAAAAATATTTTCTTCCCAATAATACCAAGGGAAAATCGGCAATGAGGGGGGGAGAGGAGGAAGAGAATTCCGAATTTCTAAGGAATTGAATTGTGTGATTTATGAATGACCCAACCCTCCTATTTATAAGAAAATAGGAATCCTAATCCCATTCGGATTAATCTATAGAGATAAATACAAAAAGAAAAAAGATTATCTCTTTCCTTTATCTTGCAATTTCGAAAATGCCATAGATAAATAGGAGATTATTTTATTTTCTTCATTTTATTTATCTTTTATTTATCTTGGTTAAATAAATCTATGTAATTATTTTAGGATATAATTCAAACAATTATCTCTTCCTAAAATACATGTCATGGCCGAAAATTGGCTTAATAATTAATAAATAATTCTAATTTATTTAATTAATTATTTTGGGCCAATTTCAATTGGGTTCATTAATCCAATTGGGCTTGAAATTCTCTCTTAAATTAATAAGTCCAACTTAATTAATTTATTTATTAATTACCATTTAAATATTTTATTTAAACAATTAATAATATTAATATTTTCTCCCGACTAAATATTATCAAATAATATTTAATTATTAATTTCCATTTAAATAATTTTCATTATTTAAATAATTAATAATAAATATTTTAATTATTAATTTCCATTAAATAAACTCATTATTTAATTAATAATTTTATTGATAACATTTTATTATTAATTAATTAATTTTAATTATTAATTCCGTTCAAATAAAATTTATTATTTAAACAATTAATAATTTTTAATTAATTTCAAATTATTAATTACCATTTAAATATACTCCATATTTAAATAAGGGTAAAATGCAAATAAGACCCCTGTGGTTTTTTCAAAATGCATGAACACCCCCTGTGGTTTGAAAATGGCAAATCACACCCCTGTGGTTCCAATTTTTTTCAATCAGACCCCTTCCCTTCAATGTCAATAATTTTTTTTAGCCATAACTTCTTCGTTTGAACTCCGATTTGGACGATTCAAGATATTTTGGAATCCTCATTTCAGACTCTATGTAATAGTCATTTCGAAACTTTTAAATGATTAATAAATAAAAGAGTTTATTAACATCAAAATAATAGGTATGATTGCGACTGTTAACTCTTTTGTTTATTAATGATTTATAAGTTTTGAAGTGACCACAACGTAGAGCCTGGAATGAGGATTCCAAAACATCTTGAATCATCTAAATCGGAGTTCAAACGAAGAAATTATGGCTAAAATAAAATTATTGACATGGAAGGGAAGAGGTCTGATTGAAAAAAAATTGGAACCACAGGGGTGTGATTTGCCATTTTCAAACCACAGGGGGTATTCATGCATTTGGAAAAAACCACAGGGGTCTCATTTGCATTTTACCCTTTAAATAATTAATAATATCTAATTAATAATATTTTATTATTAATTTCCTTTTTAAATAAACTCATTATTTAAACAATTAATAATGTTTATATTAATTACCGTTTAAATATACTCAATATTTAAACAATTAATATTGCCTATTTTAAGTAATTCACTTTACTTAAAATTTCCATTTCTTCTACTTGATTTCGCGACTACGATATATGGGCTAGCATAGGGACCCGATGGACCTATAAATCATGGGCTTAATAATTAGTCAATTAAGTGATTAACACATAATCAGTTAATTACTTATTATCTAACTATGAATAATTTCACTATAGATTCATAGCTGAACTCCCTCACTATAGATGAGTTATTGTCCATTTAGTTTATCATTATTTATATCTGTGATATTATCCTTCACTTGGAACGCTCATAATTACGGGCGGATAAATTTACCGTTTTGCCCCTGTAATTACCGCTTTATCCTTGTGTTCCCGCTGATTCTCCAATGAACTTTATCTTTAGTCAAACTAGAGATAAGATACTTCTGTGATCAATAGAAGTCGTGACGTCACATGTTCATGTCTCGAATCAGTACATCAAGGGAGTTTTCTAAAGTTCCTAAAATGTTTAGGTATCGCACTGATACCGTTAATTTATAGGAAAGTTATGAATTCTATCTCGTGAAAATGAGTTCCCAGCTACTTATCTAATCATGTTCCCAAAACAGGAGTGTATTGAGCGTTCTTACAGATCGCTCTCAACTATGTGAATCAAAGAACATAACTCCACAAATAGGAGTCCGCATTTCACTCAGGATTGAGATCTATCACGGTTGATAAACTTAGTTTGATATTCGATTATTTCTCGTAAACGGTACTAATGAGAAATTTGATCGAACATTCTGGTCCTGTCTTATACAATCAACATTGCATATGATACTTCCATTTCATGTCTCCCACATGAATGATCAGGATTAGATCATTTGTCTATAAACAAAATACGAAGCTATAAATAGTGTTACCAGGATAAGGTTCCCAAATGTTATCCATTTACTGTAGACACTTTTAAGTTACTCATCTCGACTTTAATCCTCTCGTATGACTCACATACTAAGTCGTGATTTCATAAGAGTAACTTAGGGTTTACTATTTGAATGTTTGATATTAATATATTTCCATATATTCCTAATATCGTCAATTGAATCAATCTCGATAATATAAAGAACTTATGTTTATTCATTTAATTTATTCTTAATAAATTATTATTATTAAATAATTACAAGTTCTAGGACACCATTCCTAACAGAAAAACGAATATACAGTGAGATTTAAGACTGAAATTAAGGAGAAAAATATGAGATTAACCTTCTTTTATATTCATTTTTCTATAGTATTTAACCTCACGATATATTTCTATAATGTCACATTATCAATTACATGTCACATAAGCCCTACATTAATGTCCTAGACGAAAAAAACAAAACTTGAAGGACCAAAACGAAACGAATTGGAAAGTTCATGGACGAAAAATGTAACTTTTGAAAGTTTATGCACAAAAATGAAACTTGAGTGAAAGTTCAGAGACCAAAATAATACTTTTACTCATCTTTCTTTTTTCCCAAAAGATATAATTTATAGGGAAAAAATCAATTAAAACCTTACCTTTCAATTGTATTTAAAAAAAAGAGAGAAATTATCTCAAATAGCATAAATTTACATACTAATATTTACTAAAATGTTTGAACTTTTTAAAAATCACTCAAATAATATATTATAGTTCAATAGATTCATTAAACTATTTTTCATGGGTATTTTTAATAAATTTGTTTGTTTTAAGCAATTAAATTTATTGTTTGGGTCACAAATTACTCATATGACGTAATACAATAATTATTAGCATGTAAATAATTTATTAGAATATTATAACTAATATTGATTATTGTAATTTTTTAAACTAATAATTGTAAATATAATAATTTTGAAAAATATTTATAAATATAGTATTTTTTTAAAACTATTTGTAAATATAACATATTTTTCCAAAACAAATTAATCAGTGATTCATGCTATAATAATTGATTTACATAGTGTAATTATTGATAATTAATTCGCACGATGATCATTGTTTATTATGTTAATTGTAGTAATCATTCGTGAGACACCCAAAATCTGTCATATTTATAAATTATGCCATTTGTTAAAAAAATTATTTTACTAGCAAGTATTATACAATGATTAGTAGTTATTAAAAGCACGATATTAAATATATTTTAATGATTGTTGCAATATTTAAGACATTTTCCTATTTTATTATTATAAAATATATTTGTTACATATAAAAGCAGGATATTCATTTCGTCACTTTTAATTACAATGAACTGTCTATCAAAAACAATTAGCCCCCGTTTGGTTCGCTATAATCTAAAATACCTTCGTTAATCAAATACCTGGTAATCTGCTGCCAGAGTATTTGATTACTGGTAATCTTAGATTACAATGTTTGTTTAACTTAATAATGTACAGGGAAATATGATATATTTCTGTCTTTTCTCCAAAATACCCTTATTTACAATTAATAAATTTATTTAACAAAAGAATTAAAACATATTCATATTAAATTCCATATTTTTCCAACCTGACAAATACTCACTTTTTAATATTCTTATTTCCAATATGAGAAACAATGAAATCCTTTGATTCCAAGTGATTTAAAAATGTGTCATAGTTAAACCACAAAAATGAACAACATTACGCATAAATAGTCGAAAATAGATATGTGCAATACTTGACCCTAATTTTTTTAATCTTGACCATTTAATTAAAAAATATCAAGATATTAACATTTTTAGATACGAAATGTCAAGAAAACAGTGAAAGGAGCGGAGGTTCATCATTTTTTTTGAAAATTTTGGTACTACTTTTTCTTGATTGTTTTTACGTAGCAAGATAAATTTTAAAAAAAAATTGTACACCTAACTAAAGACACATTTTTTAATATCAACACCTTACCACACTATTGAGTTAGAGAAGAGAGAGTAGTAGCATCAAGCTTTGATTTTGCATTCATAGGATAAAAGGAAGGTTTGCAACCCAAAAAACCGGAATCCTCCAATAATTGCAAGCAATACTTTTGTTGTGACAGAAAAATACCAGTACTAGACCTAGAGATTTCAAGACCAAGAAAGTACTTGAGATCTTCTTAGTCTTTTATCAAAAATTGTCCATGTAAAAATGTCTTCACATAATTAATAGCTTGAATTGAAGGACCAATAAGAAGAATATCATCCACATACACGTATAACGCCACAAAGGTAGCTCCAGAACCTTTGGCAAATAGAGAACTATCACATTTTGACTGCTTGAATCCAAAATGTAATAGAGAATGAGAAAACTTTTCAAACCACTGTCTAGAGACCTGTTTTAGGCCATAAAGAGACATGTGAAGTTTGCACACAAGAGTCTGCCCTTGAGATGAAGCTGCTAGAGATGTCTTATAGCCAAGAGGAAGTTGCATATAAACATTTTCAAATAAGTCTCCATTTAGGAAAGCATTGCTAACATCCATTTGAGCAATGGACCAAGTAATTTAGACTGTAAGAGAAAGAAGAAGCTTTATTGTTACAATCTTGGCCACTGGTGAGAAAGTTTCTAAATAGTCAAGACCAGCCTGCTGATTATACCATTTAGCAACAAGTCTTGCTTTGTATTTATCAATCTTTCCATTTGGTTGATACTTTATCTTGTATACCCATTTGCAGCCAATGGCAAGTTGATTTGGAGGTAAAGGAACAATGGTCCATGTGTTTGTCCTTTCTAATGCTTCAATTTCATATTGCATAGTTTGTCTTCAATATGAAAAAGGCACAGCCTGATGATAGAACTGAGGTTCCTCTAAGGAGACATTCAGAATGAAGGACTTATGGGTGGCATATAATTTTGAATAGGATAAAACAGATTGCAATGGATATTTGCAAGAATGTGTGTCTGGTAATGTGGTTTGAGTCAAGAGATTGCAATGAAAATCTGAGAGGTATGTATGTGGCTTGATGATTCTCTTGGATTTTCTGATTTGGTCAGGTGCAGGTGGAGGGGAAATAGAATGAATAGGTTGAGGTATATCAGGAGGAGGTACTATATCAGGAATAGCAAAAGAAGTATTTGTAGGTTGAATAGTACCAGTATCTGCAATAGGAGTGATTAGTGAATCAGTAGGAATTGCATCAAAACTGAAGTGGTTGTGGAAGAACAAACTCTGAAAACAGATCAGTAGTAGAAGCTGTCGCAGAAGTATGAAATGGAAAAATCTCTTCATGAAAAATAACATCTCTTGAAAAATAGAATTATATTGTTTAGTCTGTAAGTCATAAACTTTTTAACCTTTAACCCCTGGCTGATATCCCAAAAACACACATGTTTGGGCTCTTGGATCAAACTTCTTTCTATTCCCTTGTAGTGTTGAAATGAAACAAAGACAACCAAACACTCTGAGAAATGAATAGTCTATAGAAGAAGAATACAACAATTCAAATGGAGTTTGATTGTGTAAAGATCTAGAAGGAGTCCTATTGATCAGATATGTTGCAGTCAATATACATTCTCCCGAAAATCTAATGGGAACCTTGGACTGAAAGTAGAGAGATCTAGCTACATTCAACAAGTGTTGATGCTTCCTTTCTACCACAAAATTTTGTTGTGGTGTTTCCACACATGTAAACTGATGGAGAACTCCTAATCTGTGAATCAATTCTGTAAACTTTAACTCAGGGGCATTGTCAGATCTAAACCCCTTTATAGTTTTATTTAATTGAGTGTGTATCAATTTAAAGAATCTTGGAATAATGAGAGAAACATCAGATTTACTTCGCATAAGATAAGTCTAAGTGAACCTTGTGCAATCATCCACTAATGTATAAGTGGAAGTGTGGTAAGGACCCCATGTGTCACAATGTATCAAATCAAATGAACTAGTAGACATATTATTTCTTGAAGGAAAGGATAGTCTCCTTTGCTTTGCCAAAGGACAAACATAGCATATATCAGAATGAGAATGCTGAGAAGGTAAAACAATATCCAGCTTATTATGAAAAGAATATAAAACTTTGAAAGATAATTGGCCTAATCTGGCATGCCAAGTTTGTGGTGACAATTTCTGAGAGACGACAGCACAATGAGCAACAGTATTAATAGCACAATGAGCAACACTATTAATAGCACAATGATCAATAGTAGTAGCTTGCAGAATGTAAAGTCCCTTATGAAGTTCAGCCTATCCAATCATCTTCAAACTGGACACTTCCTGAATTTCACAGAGAGTAGCAGTGATATGTAGATGAAAGAAAGAATCTCTTGTCATTGCACTTACTGAAATCAAATTTTACTGAAAACTAGGAATATAAAATACTCCAGTTAAGAGAATAACTCCATTGATTAAGATATTCCCAATTCCAGAAACTGATACTCTTTGGTTGTTTGGCAAAGAAACATACATATTTATGACTGGATTAATTAAGATTCTGAAAAAGTGACTTGGCATAGCATATATGATGTGTAGCACCTGAGTCCACAATCCTTATATCTTGATTGATATCATTAATATTATGTATGAAGAGGCACTTACCCACAATATTAGCAGCAGAGATTGTGGGTGAGGATGTTATATCATATTTGGTTGAGTTATGAGTAGCCAGTAAAGAGTGTAATTGTTGAACTTGAGTTGAATTCAACGAACTGACAGAATCAGAAGAAGTCATATTTGCCATTGATGAGGTTGAAGATGCAGAATTATGAGACTTGTAAGTGAATTTGAAGTCTGGTGGAAAGCCATGAAGGCGATAACACTTGTCAATTGAATGACCAGAAATCCCACAATGTGCACAGATTGGACGATTCTTCTTACGAGGCTTAAAATAAGTAGAGTGAGGTTTGGAATGCACAGCTGCAAAAACCAGAAATTCAGAGGCTGTTGTAGAATGCTCAATCTGTTTGATGCTTCGTTTTCGTTCTTCTTGAACAACTAGGGAAAAAGCTTTGTTTATTGGTGACAGAGGGTCCATCAACAAGATTTGAGAGATTGTTTGAGCATACGTATCATTCAGGCCCATAAGGAAACTAAGAATATAGTCTTTTTGAAAATAAGCATTCAATTCCTTCAATCCGCCACAAGTACAAAGTAATTTTGGACGATATTTCATCATCTCTTGCCAAATCGTTTTAAGCTTTGTATAATAACAGCTAACAGATAGATCACCTTGAGTTATATTCATCAAATCACGCCTCAATTGGAAGATTCTAGGGCCATTATCCTGCTGAGATCTATCTTTAAGATCCAACCAAATTTCTTGTGCAGAATTCGTGTAAAGAAGACTCGCAGAAATTTCTTTCACTATGGAATTCAAGATCCATGAGACTACTACATTGTTGATGTGTAACCATAACTGAACTGAAGATCCTTGAGCAGGACAAAATAGAGATTCGTCTATGAATTCTAGCTTTTTTTTCACAGACAAAGCCAATCGCATGGAACGACTCCATGAATGATAATTGTTTCCATCCAAAAGTGGTGAGACATGGAGACAAGAACAGTGGATGAACTATCTGAATGATGAAGAAAGTACGGACTATCTTGATTATTATCAGCCGTTATTATGGTTAAAGAAGCTTCAGAAGTAGCCATGAATGGCGATGAGAGGTAAAATCAAGAATGTTCTTGATGAAAAAGAAAGAAAAATTCTTAAAATAAAAAAAGAAATCAAAGAATCAGAGATGAAGAACAGATTGAAGACGATCAGAATTGATGAAAACGAAAAATTCCTTTAGGTATGAAAATGGAGGGAATGACACGATGATGAGAGAGGATTTTGGTGGTGAATGGAGGGGATGAAACGTGTAATATCATCTGATACCATATTGAGTTAGAGAAGAGAGAGAAGGAGAAATTTACAAAATGAATCAATTAATTCATTCATAATTAGGAGAGATCATTCATACAAAGTACTAATGGCATAAGAGTAAATTAGCTTACTAACTAACCATTTAACTAACTATGTAACTAACTTCCTTTTCTATTCTAATACACACTTTGCTTGCATTTTCTTTACAGTTTAAATTTGTTCATAAATATTCTTTGGGTAAAATACTATTTTGGTCCCTGAACTTTCATTTCAGTTTCATTTTCGTCCCTAAACTTTCAAAAGTTGTATTTTTCGTCCCTGAACTTTACAATTTGTTTCGTTTTGGTCTTTCCATCTTTCTTTTTCCGTCTAGGACACTAATGGAGGGCTTATGTGGCATATAATTGATAATGTGACATTATACAAATATACCGTGAGGTTAAATATCATGGAAGAAAGAATATATAGTGTGGCTAATCTCATATTTTTCTTCTTAATTTTAGTCTTTAACCTCACTGCATATTCGTTTTTTCACGTCATTTAACTTCATTATATATTTATATAATGTTACATCATCAATTACACCCCACATAAGCCCTTTGGAAGTATCCTAGACCAAAAAACACAGATGGAGGGACCGAAATGAAACGTATCGTAAAGTTCAGGGACGAAATATATAACTTTTGAAAGTTTAGGGACGAAAATGAAATTTGAGTGAAAGTTCAGGGACCAAAATGGTTTTTTTCCCATATTCTTTTCTTTTCTTTTTCCAAACTTTTGCTAATTAAATAGAGTTAAAATTGTAAAAAGAAATATTACTTTCTCATAGGAATCTTAGAAAGCACCCGATTTCAAGAGTAATCAAATACCCTCATATAAAGAAAAATATAGATTCTGAGAATTTGAGATTACCGATTTTTTTTAAATAACCCCCAAACAAATAATGGAATTAGATGCCCCTCATAAGCGAATCTTAGATTATAGCAAACCAATCGGGGGCTTATATTGAACTGATTTTTTTTTTTAAATATAGAATAATCAAATATATAAAATTATTTATATTATATTTGGTGATTTGGTGAAAACTGCATGTGGGAATTAACTAATATATTTCTCATACTTCTAAATGCATAAGAAATAAGAGTCTCACTCTGTTCCGTCTACTCCATCATTGCAAATATTTTTCATTAATAAAGTTACACGTGTCATTCATTGGAGAGATGACCACATTGAGATCGCCTCTTCCAATAATTTCTCCTACCACCATTAATTTTTATATTAATTTAATGTTTTTTTGGTAGTATTAAGTTAGGGTTTTAATTGCTTACATGAGTAGTATAACAGAGTTAAACAAAGATTAACCGTGGTAAGCTGTTACAACAATTTAAGAAGTTTAAGGTTTTTTTTTACAATTGAAAGGTCAGTGTTTAAATTGATACTACTCTAAAAGATTACGGTTTTATTTGATTTTTCCCTAATTTATAATAGGGTAGAATGCAAATGAGACCCTTGTGGTTTGTTTTAAATGCATGAACACTTCCTGTGGTTTGAAAATGGTAAATCACACCCCTGTGGTTCCAAAATTTTCAATCAGACCCCTCCCCTTCAATGCCACTAATTTTCTTTTAGCCATAACTTCTTTATTTGAACTCCGATTTGGATGATTCAAGATGTTTTGAAATCCTAATTTTAGGTTCTACATAATAGTCACTTTAAAACTTTAAAATAATTAATAAATAAAAGAGTTTATTAACATCAAAGTACTATGTATGATTGACACCGTTAACTCTTTTGGTTATTGATGATTTATAAGTTTTTAAGTGACCGTAGCGTAGAGACTGAAATGAGGATTCCAAAACATCTTGAATCATCCAAATCGAAGTTCAAACAAAGAAGTTATGATTAAAAGAAAATTAATGGCATTGAAATTGAGGGGTCTGATTGAAATTTTTTGGAACCACAGGGGTGTGATTTGCCATTTTCAAACCATAGAGGGTGTTCATGCATTTGAAACAAACCACATGAGACTCATTTTCATTTTACCCTTTATAATATATTTTAATTACGATTCTTTCTATCTCTTTCTTTATCCTTTTGTGATAGGACAATATGATGGACCTTTGCCTACTTCTCAACATTTATTTTATTTTAGTTTTTCTTAATTTATATTCAATTTTCATTTAGATTTAGATTTTTAAGTTTCTATTTTTTTTGGGTGTTTTAAAAAAAGGCATAGTTAAATTGTTGATTTAAAAAATAACGAAAGTTTTTGAATATTAGGAAATAGCGATTTCATTATATAATGAAATAAATTTCATCAGTAATGAAAGTTTTAAAATAATAAAAACTAACAAAACCTAAAAAATTATTGAAGTGTAATTATAAATATCTCAATTAAAAACATAAAAAAACATAATAAATTGATCATTCATGAGGGGGGTATATTAATTAATCTAATGAAATATTTAAGTGTTATTTATTAAAAAATCAAACTTTTGCTATTTTTTAAGATAAGACATAGGTCCCAAATTGAAAGGGAAGAGATGCATGAGCAAGAAAAAATAGAATAACTTACATATAATATGCTGATTTTTCTTTCAACTCATACATTTTGTTGAGGAGTATAATGAGCATGAAACACGAATATGAACAATGCCAATATGTGATGCATGATTTGCGATAAATTTTGGAAACATATATAGCTAGAAAATTTTAATGTTTTGTGATTACAAGAATCACCGATAGGTATTTACTTTTCCATAACGTACAGTTGTCTAAAGAAAACCCCCGGGGGGGGCAACCCTTTTACTACTAACAACAATAATCTAACAAGTGAAACATGGAGAATAGACACATCCAATTAAACATAAAGAAACAATATTCTTTTGATATAATAAAACAAAAGAGAACTCAAATAAGAAAAAGAAATCACAAAAAGCTGTAAAAGAACGTTATCTATAAATAATAGGCATTATCCGAAAGGAAATCAAATAAGGGCATCGAAAGCGAGAAAAAAAAGGGTAGATGCACAGACTCGATGGAAGTTGATCTAACAAATGCTTCGAGGAGTTCAAAATAAGCGTAGATCCCGGCCACGACCATTAACAAATGCTTCGGATTAAGTATTATTCAAAGCTATTTAATTCTCTCACACATAAACAAAAGATTAGATGACATAGCTAACTAGCTATCAACCACAAAAACTTGTAGAGTAGGGCATTTTTTTAAATTCTTCAACGGTCCATTCTCTTTGAAACTTCAAATGTCTCAGATTGCGAAACAAAAGACATGTATTCATAGAAAGAAAAAGCTGAAAGAGGCCTGATTCAGAGAGAAATACAAGTAATTAATTACTAATTAGTTCTTAGTTTTCATAAATAATTAAAAAACTAAAATAAAAAATGTAATTTTAGATACCGCTTTTGCTATCAAAGGCAATGTAATAGAGTTTGCATTATGAAACACTCAGAAGCAACTTAGCGAGATCTCTTGCCATTTTTTCTACTATAAATTCAGCTCTAAAACAATGGTCATCAACTTGTATATTTACTTTCTCCAAGCACAACAGATCCGAAACCGACTTCAAATTCGGCGGAAAATTAATAAGCTCGACGTATTGAGATTTGGTGTAAACAATTCAAGTTTTGAAAAATTCACTTCCCCAAAACTACATAATTTCAAAGACTCAAGTTTTGGACCACAAATACAAGTAGATTAAAAAAGATAATAAATTAAAACTAGAGATTCAAAAAACTAAAAATTTCTAAAGTTGTCAATGTTCAAGGCTCCCCAATCGTCAGCAAAGCCACAGTTAATTTCCAGCACGGTGAGTGATTTATATCTCGAAAAACACAATTTATAATCAAAGTTAGCATTATAATTAGTACTAATGCAAAGTTGTTGAACCTCGTGATCTCGAGCATAACAAATCAAAGTTTTCATTAAAATCCTTCCGTTGTTATTTCTTGAAAAGAGTAATTCAATATTTGAATACATCTTCCACAATGTTGTGAAAAAAACGCTTATGATGAAGTTTTGAAACGATCTTTCTTTCAACCCAGAATTATTGCGTGACCCGTTAAATGTGTAGAGATCGAAATCAAAGTTGAGTGTGGGAATATGAGTCCATAAGGTTTTCTATCTTTTTGATAGAATACAAGTTTGAACAACCTGTTTCGTTTCCAAGGAGGATAGAATATGATGAAGAAGATAATATGGTAAAACACATACCTTGAGAAAGTCTAAGGTGGGCTTTTAATTGTACAATAACTGGTATGAAGATTGATATTGAATAGAAACACTAGACAGCCTATTTATAAAAAGACTGCAGTTTGAAAAGCATAGGTCCAAAAAATGAAGGGGAAGTGATGCATAAACAAGTAAAGAGAGACAAACCTCCACATTATGCATATTTTTCCTTTCAACCCACCCATTTTGTTATAGTATCGAGGCATGAAACACGATGGACAATGCAGATATGTGATAGATGATTCGTTATAAATTGAAACTCCCCACCCCGATTGATTGAGTTTGCATAGTCTTAATTTTAGTCTCAAACTTATTTTCAATCATAGCTTTGAATTGCATAAAATTAGGGATGACCTCAGGTTTAGATTTGAGATGATAAATCCATGAAAAACGTGAATAGTCATCGACAAATTAGAAGGAAATACGAGCATCATTCATTGAAGTAATTACGGAAGGCCTCCACAAGTCAGAGTGTATTAACTTCAAAGAGCTTTGTAGCCCAAGACGTGGATTATCGGGACATAACTTTGCATCAGTAATAACTGATTCGATCTATAGGAGTATGTAAAATATGTTGCAGCAAAAGTAGTTTCTGGGAGTTAGATAAATAAATGCTTACAGTATATTATGCTCGATAACGGATAAATGGAAGAAGGAAGAATAAAACGGCATTTATAGTACATAACTGAATAAACCTAATAGTGAGTGAATGTACAAACCATTGCCAAAGATCACAAGTTTTTTAATTGAAAACACTTGCATAGACCACAATTTTCTAATCTGGGTTATATACGTCTTGACCACAATTGACATATAAACTTTTTTTTAATGTAATTTAAACAAAGAAAAATCTATGTATCTATCTTTAGAACTCGATTGACTAGCCTATTCCTTATAAATATGGATTGGCCAAGTAGTAAAAGGAACTACTAGTATACATATATAGGCCTTCTAAGGTCTTGCAAAAACCAGAGGAACCATGTCTTTTCGCTTTCAAAAGCATCATACCCACCCATCCTGCATTGCCTTTAGCCACAGAAAACAATGTCCTCCATCGTCAAAGGACACATCCATTAATTAAAACCCAAAAAAGTATTATTGAAAGCTATTTAGGACAATCTCACATGACAAAAGATTAGACATAACTACCTAATTAAGATCAACCACCAAGGTTTTTAGAGTAGTGCAATTTTCTAAATACTTGAATAGACCAATTGGCAAGTCCGTTATCCCGCTGTCTCAAATTATGAAGCATAGAACATCCATTCAAAGAAGAAAACACTGACAAACAGAGAAAAACTAAACTAGTTTTTATAATTAGTAGTTAAAGGAAGTAATCCAAGGAGAAATTTTAGATACCTCTATTGCCTTAAAAGGCCGAGATCTCCTGCCAACTTTTGTGCTGAATATGGGGAGGTAAAACAACTCTCTTCAAGCTCTATATTAATTCTCTCTAAGCAAGACCTCAGATTTAGATTTGAAGAGATAAATCCATGAAAAACAAAGAATAGTCATCCACAAATTAAAAGGAAATAACAAGCATCATTCATTGAAGTCATTGAGGAAGGCCACCCACAAGTGAGAGTGTGCCAACTCAAAGGGCTTTGTACGCCCCACCGAGACGGACATTAAAGATCAGAACATTGTCCTTAACAAGAAAAGAATCAGGATGACAAATGCATGATTCTCACATCAAAACATAACTTTGTGACACTATTCTCGATTGATTCCATATATCGTTGTAGCAAAACTGGATTTGGGGGTCCTATAATTGCTAAGACTACTAGATAATTTCCTGATTTTTACTAGATATATATATACATATAGTATATTCTAGAATCTGTCATTGCCTCAAGTTTATAGGTAAACATGAAAAATTGACATAAACTGTCTAATCAACATAAAACCACATAGCCGGTATCTCGACGACATCTTCGAGCTCAATTTGTCTCTCCCATTTCCTACGATCACGAATTTCTAAACTTTTCAAAGATGGTAGTTTCAAAGCTTCCCAATCATCCACAAACTGACATGAAATCTTTAGCTCAGTGAGAGAATTATAGCCTAATAAACAAGATTTCCAGTCAAATCTAGCAGAATAATGAGTATTAATACATAGTTTTGGAACCTTGTGGCATCGTGCATAGCATATCAAAAGCTCTGTTAAAATCCTTCCATCTCTACTTTTCGACGAAGTGTAACTCAAACTTCGAACATGTTTTCCAGAATGTTGTGCTAAAACGCTCAAGACAAAGTTTTTAAACGATCTTTCCTTCAAAAGGGTGTTATCACTTGATGAAGACCCTTCAATTTCAAAAGGGTAGGAGTTGAAATCGAAGTTGAGTGTGGGAATTTGAGTCCAGACGGTTTTCCATCTTTTTGAAAGAATGCAAGTTTGGACAACATGTTTTGTGTTTAAGAATGATAGAATTAGAATTTCGTGAAGAAGATAATCTGGTAAAAGACTGATTCTGTCTGTATTATTCTCCGACATTGAAGGGAAAATTGAGAGCCGGAATAAGGAGAATATTGCAAAAGAGGAGGAAGAAGAAAAAAAAAAGACCCCAAAACCTGAGGGAAAAAAAACTAGGGTTAACTAATAATTCACCAAAAGATGAGCTTTTTTATTTGGTTATTTTAATTTTTATATTCTCTTTTAATTACGATTCTTTCTTACAGATTTGGTGAATATCTTTTCTTTATACTTTCGTGTCAGCACAATATGATGGATCTTTGCCTACTTTTCAACATTTATTTCATTTTAGTCTTTCTTACTTTATATTCACTATAAATTCAGCTGTAAAACATTGATCATCAACTTCTGTAATTACGTTATTTGAGTAATTTTAAAAAAAATTTAATATTAAAGTAACTAATATACAAAAATATGATATTTTAGTAATTAGGCCAAAAATTTAACTTTTAGATATTTTTTGCCCAAATGATGTTTATCTTCCTCTCATACTCTTAATTAGTTGATTTAAATTTGAGTAAAGTACTCATTTGGTCCCTGAGTTTTGGAGCTTGTGTCTATTTGGTCCCTATATTTTCAATTTGCGTCTAAGTGATCCCTGAGTTTTGGATATTGTGTCTATTTGGTCCTTACGTTTAAATATTATGTCTATTTGGTCCATGAGTTTTAAATATTGTGCTATTTGGTCTCTGAGTTTTCAATTTGTGTCTAAATGGTCCCTAGAAATAAGTTTAATTCGTCCTTAATTTATTAACTCATTAACATAATATCGACTTAACGATGACATAAAATGTTCAATTGATGAAAATATTGACATGAGATTAATAATTATGTCAAAATTTAGGCCTAGATTGATGAAATATTTAATCTTATCTTTGTATTTTAACAAATTAAACATGTTATGTCAGCGCTAAGTCAATAATCTGGTAAGAAGTTAATGAATACGTTAAATTAAGGACCAATTAAACTTATTTCTCTTAGTTCTTAAAAATCTAGGGACCAAATAGACACAATATCCAAAACTCATGGACCACTTAGACACAAATTAAAAACGCAGAGACCAAATAGACAACATCCAAAACTCAGGGATCACTTAGACACAAATTGATGTAGTCTGTTTGCCCCTTTTGTTGCTTTGTTCTGTTATTTGTGTTTGGCCCGTGTTAGGCCCATGTCCTTATTTTTCTGTAATCTTGCAGGCCCATGTTTAGGCCCTCTTCCTTTAGGTTTTCTTCTTAAACTACTACTCTATAAATGCACTGTTTAGGGTAAGTTCTCAGTTAGTTTTTGTTTTCCTTGAAATCCAAACAATTTGCATAGTAATGAGAGCCTGAAAGTCGTCATTTGGATTCATATTCCAACGACTTGCTTCTTACTTGACTTTGTCTACGTTAATTGGTATCAGAGCCCCAAGATCCTTGGACGGAATCAATGGAGGTGGACGGCGAAAATGGAGATCCTCGAGTAGCAGAAGGAACGCAAGAGTTTCCCGCACTGTGGAGGGCCATCGCAACCTTAAAAGAACGAGTTGAAGAACGTATGGATCGTTTCACTCAGGAAGTTCAACGTAGTTTGAACGGGATAGAGAGAATTTTAACCAACCCAAGGGGAAACCCAGTTCATGACCATCGTGATTTTGCACGAGCTCCGGCAATGGAAAGAAGAGGTGGTAGGAGAGGTGGTAGAAATGCACGACGTCGAGGAAGAGAAAGAGAGCGAAACAGCTCCTTTGTAGAAACGGATCTTGAACATTCCAATGGGGAAGAGTATGTGGAGGATATGATTTTACATGGGAATAGACAGGTTCGAGAAGCTCAGAGATTCCAAAATCAGGGAAGAGAGCCTCCAGATTACAGGTTAAAAGTAGACGTACCGTATTTCGACGGAAACTTTGGGATCGAAGAATTCTTGCAGTGGTTGAGGGCTGTTGAGCATTTCTTCGAATATATGAATGTCCCAGAAGAAACGAGAGTGACTCTGATATCTTTCAAACTGAAGGACGGAGCTGCGGCTTGGTGGGATCAAGTTGTAAATGCTCGCCGGAGAGACGGGAAACCTAAAATTCGTACATGGCCAAAAATGAGGAAGTATCTTCGACAACGTTTTTTACCAGATGATCATGACCAGCTCCTATACAATCAATACCATCAGTACCATCAGGGAGACAGGAATGTGAGAGAGTATACGAATGAGTTTTATCGTTTGAATGCTCGCACGGACTTGAACGAATCTGAGCGGATTCAGGTGGCGAGGTATGTCGGAGGACTAAACTCTGTTATCCAGGACCAGCTAGCCCTTAAAACTGTCAAGACCTTATCAAAGGCTGTTACTCTGGCCCAAAAGGTAGAAGATATTAGCCCCAAGCCCAACAAGCCTTACCAACCCAGAAAGACCTTTGCTGATCATTTTTACGAGAAGGGAAAAAACCCCCTGCCTTCCAACTTACCCAACCCATCCCGTGTGTCAAAGGACTCGTTTAAACCAACAACCAAACCAGGCCCATCGAAAAGCCCAAATCCATATGCCAAACCAAACCCAATCCGTTGCTACAAATGTAATGAACCTGGACACAAGTCGAACGATTGTCCCCTTCGCAAAACTACTGCCATCGCAGGTCCCATGGAACCCCAGTCTGATGAGGATTCCGGCAATGAATCCCCTGACCGAGAAGAAGTCGAGGAGGTGTGTGGAGATGATGGAGAACGTGTAGCTTGTGTAGCTCAAAGAGTTCTGTTGGCTCCAAAGAAAATCATAGCAACCCAACGTAGTCAGATCTTCCGCACACGATGTACAATACAACAAAAGGTCTGTGATGTTATAATCGACAATGGAAGTACTGAGAATATCGTGGCGAAGACGTTGGTAAAAACCCTGAAGCTCCCTACCCATAAGCACCCAAATCCATACCGCCTCGGCTGGATCAAAAAGGGAGGAGAACATAGGGTGACAGATGTTTGTGACATTCACCTATCTATTGGGAAGTATTACAAAGATACTGTCAGATGTGATGTCGTTGATATGGATGCGTGCCACATTCTTTTGGGACGTCCCTAGCAGTTTGATCATTCTGTCAACTATGATGGGCGAGAAAATTGCTACAAGTTACATTGGGGGCAGAAAACTATAGTGCTTTTACCAAGCAGTGACCCTCTAAACCAACCCTTGCCTCAGGCCATGCCCATCCTTGTTACGCTTCCAGGAAGTACGACATCTTATCGCATATTTGACCTAACAGAACCTGTCCTTATAGTTCTATCTATCGTAAATGAGGGGATAAAACCCAGGCACTTTGAGATTGAAGCCTTACTTACAGAATACCAAGACATCACACCAACAGACTTGCCATCTGATCTTCCACCTGAAAGGGACATTCAACATTGTATTGATTTGATTCCAGGGGCTAGTTTGCCCAATCTGCCGCATTACCGAATGAGTCCCAAGGAACATGAGATTTTACAACAACAAATTGAAGATCTACTCACTAAACAACTGATTCAGGCTAGCATGAGCCCCTGTGCAGTTCCCACCCTTTTGGTCCCAAAGAAGAACGGTACCTGGCGAATGTGTATGGACAGTAGGGCCATCAATAAAATTACGATCAAATACCTATTTCCAATCCCTAGAATTGAAGATCTACTTGATCAATTAGAGGGTGCTCGTGTTTTCTCTCGCTTAGACTTACGCAGTGGCTACCATCAAATTCGAATACAGCCTGGAGACGAATGGATGACGGCCTTTAAAACGAAGGAAGGCCTATACGAGTGGAAGGTAATGCCATTTGGCCTCAGCAACGCTCCCAGTACCTTCATGCGACTTATGAACCATGTTCTGAAAACATTACTGGGAAAATCAGTTGTTGTGTATTTTGACGACATTTTGGTGTACAGCTGTACTTGGGAGGACCATATGATTCATCTACGTGAAGTCTTCAACACCTTGCGAGCCCACAAATTATATCTTAACGCAGAAAAGTGTGATTTCTGTACAGATAGATTATTGTTCCTGGGATTCATCATTGGCAAGGATGGTATTGAAACAGACCCCGCAAAAATTCGGGCAATTAGGGATTGGCCTACTCCCACTAACATTACAGAGGTACGCAGTTTCCATGGTCTTGCAACATTTTACAGGAGGTTTATAAGGAATTTTAGCAGTATTGTGGCCCCTATAACCAACTGTCTGAAAAAAGGCCCTTTTAGTTGGGGTCCTAAGCAGGAAAATAGTTTCAAGATCATTAAAGAAAAATTGGTCTCTGCCCCTGTACTGAAGCTACCTTGTTTTGAAAAATTATTTGAAGTAGAAACCGACGCCTCCATGACTGGGATAGGAGCCGTTCTAATTCAAGAGGGACATCCTCTTGAATTCTTTAGCGAAAAACTGAATGAGGCTAAGCAAAAGTGGACCGCATATGAGTTAGAGTTATTTGCAATCATTAGAACTTTCCAACACTGGGAGCATTATTTGATTCAGAAAGAGTTTGTCCTCCATTGTGATCATCAATCACTAAAATTTCTTGATTCTCAGAAGCATTTGAAACGCATTTATGCTCGTTGGGTTACGTACTTACAAAAATTTCAATATACATTCAAACACAAAGCTGGCAGGAAAAATGTGGTCGCAGACGCCTTAAGCAGAAAATCCAGCCTCTTGGTTACTCTTCAAACCGAAGTAATTGGCCTTGATTGTCTTAAGGATTTGTACTCCACTGATCCGGATTTCGCAGAGACTTGGCTAAACTGTCAAAGAAACATTCGAATGGGGGATTCTCACATCCATTCCGGTTTTTTATTCAAAGGAAATAGCTTGTGTATACCTTCCACTTCCCTATGTGCTAATTTGATATATGAATTGCATAGCGGGGGCCTTGCAGCTCACACAGGTCGCGATAAGACGTTAGTACTTCTTACAGACCGTTTTTACTGGCCTCAACTGCGAAAAGATGTTGCTCGTTTTGTTCGCCACTGTGCTGTCTGCCAAACAGCAAAAGGTAATGCCCAGAACACCGGCCTCTACACACCTCTCCCTGTCCCAGAAACAATTTGGGAGGATCTGACAATGGACTTCATCCTTGGCCTACCCAAAACTCAGAGGGGAGTTGACTCAGTTTTTGTAGTGGTGGACAGATTATCTAAAATGGCCCACTTTCTACCTTGCAAAAAGACATTTGATGCTAGTGCCATCGTCAAGCTATTTTTCCGGGAGATTGTCCGACTCCATGGCATCCCAAAATCAATTCTTCTGATCGTGATGTGAAATTCATGAGCCATTTCTGGCGAGTTTTATGGGGCCGTTTCAACACCCGGCTACAATTTAGTAGCGTTTATCACCCACAGACAGACGGACAAACCGAAGTAGTCAATAGAACTTTGGGAAATATGATACGTAGCATCGCTGGGGACAAGCCGAAGCAATGGGACATCGCCCTAGCACAGGCGGAGTTTGTCTTCAACTCGATGACTAACCGCTCCACCGGCAAGGCACCTTTCGCTGTGGTCTACACACGATTACCAAATCAATCCGTGGACCTATTTCAAGTCAGCAAACCTGTGAGTACAAAGGCAAACTCTTTGGCAGATGAAATCGGTACGATTCACCAGGAAGTGAAGGACAATTTGGAGAAATCAAACGAAAAATACAAAAACGATGTTGATGCCCATCGTCGTGCGAAAACATTCAAAGTGGGCGACCTCGTCATGGTTTACCTTCGTCGAGAACGATTTCCAGTAGGCACGTACTCTAAGCTCAAAGCCAAAAAGATCGGCCCCTTTCGAATTTTGCATTCTGCTGGAGAAAATGCTTTTGTTCTTGAGCTACCACCTGAGCTGCTTATCTCCCCAACTTTCAACGTGTCTGATTTACACGAGTATTACCCACCTGATGAGGCGCCAGCTATCCGGATTGACCTCGTGGACGAGTCTTGAATTTTGGTGGGGAGGAATTGATGTAGTCTGTTTGCCCCTTTTGTTGCTTTGTTCTGTTATTTGTGTTTGGCCCGTGTTTGGCCCGTGTTTGGCCCATGTCCTTATTTTTCTGTAATCTTGCAGGCCCATGTTTAGGCCCTCTTCCTTTAGGTTTTCTTCTTAAACTACTACTCTATAAATGCACTGTTTAGGGTAAGTTCTCAGTTAGTTTTTGTTTTCCTTGAAATCCAAACAATTTGCATAGTAATGAGAGCCTGAAAGTCGTCATTTGGATTCATATTCCAACGACTTGCTTCTTACTTGACTTTGTCTACGTCACAAATTTAAAACGCATAGACCAAATAGACACGACCTCTAAAACTCAGGGACTAAAGAGGTACTTTACCCAATAAATTTAAAAGAACTTGCTAAATAACGGTTATTTTTAATAAAATTGAAACTTTTGGGGATGAAACTGAAATTAATAGATTGACAATAAATTAGAAAGCTCGTGTTGTGGTCTGAGTTTCTCCTCATTTTCCAGAATTTATCACTCTTGAACGTTGTCTCCTGCACTTGCCCTGCATGCTCTCTTCAACGCTGCAATAGAGGTTCTTTCTTAACCTCGTTCACTATTTCTTTTCTTTGAATCGTGAATTTGTGGTTGGAATCTGTAGTAATGTTCCCTTTATGCTTCAATTTTATGGAAATTTTTCATCATGTCTTAGTTTTGTTTGCTTTTTTTTGTTAAGGATCGGAAAGATGACGGGACTTAACAACGTTTATAATATAAACAAATTCAAGGATAGAAGATGAATTGGACAAAGACAAAAGGAAAAATGAAAAACCAACATATATTACTACTAACAGAGAATAGTTTTTAAAGGGAAAAATACAAACTGAAACGTAAAACATAACTGAAGAAAAACTACCATTCCTAGAATTTCTCCACTATCTAAACATGGACCTAAATTAATGCAAAGAGAAAGTTAAGTGATAGAAACTGAAAAATTACATAAAGCAAATACAAATAAAATAGCAGTAAATTTTTCACTAATTTGTAACAAGTCTAAGGGTCACTACTCCTCTCATTACAAATTGGTTTTGAGATGAAAGCCCGTGATTATTAATAGCTTTTAGCTGTCTTAGTTAATTTGGGGTTTTATTGTTTTGAGTTTCAATTCTGTCATTTTTCATTTTCATTCTCTTTGGTTTTTAATACAGTTTGCATTTAAAACTGATCATCTGAAGTGAACTAATTCAAAGTTTTTTTATGTATATGATTTGTAGCTTGTCTAAAATCTGATGAACAAAGGAGAAAACCGACTGATTTGTCTCAAATATCTCTCTGTCATTTCAATTTTTACGTTTTGATGTCGAAGAAAAAGAATGTGGACAGACTCAGCCGTCTGCCGGATTGTCTTCTTCATCACATTCTGTCCTCCTTAAACACAAAACAGGTTGTCCAGACTTGTATTCTATCAAAAAGATGGAAACTGCTTTGGACTCATATTCCCACACTCAACTTTAATTTCAAATCCTACCCATTTAAAGAGTGGTCAATTAGAGATACCAGTTTGAAGGAAATATCATTTAACCACTTCATCTATAGCGTTATATCAGGACGTTCTGAACCTTTAAAAAAATTGAGTTACACTTCCTCGTGGAATGATAATGATTTTGTTTTAGGTGAGATGTTGATATCCTATGCACGACGGCACAGCGTTGAAGAGCTATTCATCGATACTTGTCTTACACATTTATATGACTGGAATTGGCTTTTGACAGATTGGAAATCACTCACTGTCCTGAAGATCTCATCTGATGTGTTAATGAATGACTGGGCAGTCTTGAAGCTACCGTCATTGAGAACTTTAGAGATTGAAAGTAGTTTTTATGAGATTCAAGAACATGATGGATTTACGATCTCAGGCTGTCCAAATTTAGAGTCTTTGATCTTAGTGCATTACTTTTGTGATATTTATATTATTTCTGCCCCGAAACTTGAGAATTTGGAAGTACGATTATATTTTGAAGAGGAAATGAATTTTCCAAAGATTGATTTGGATACACCAAATCTGAAATGTGTCTGGTTTGAGGATGTTTTACCCAGTCTAATATGTCATTCAGACATCTCATACTTGGAGAAAGTGAATTTAACAATCAGAGACTTTTGTTTTACGACCCAATGCCCCAAAGCGAAAAAGGTTGTAGACCATCTTTTTGAGTTGCTACGAGTGTTTCATAACACAAGGTATCTCACAATGCCTTTGAAAGCAATAGAGGTATCATAAAAGAATTCTTCTTTCTTTCCCTTTTTTACCTTTTTTTTTTTCCTAATTAGCATTTCGAAACTCTGATATTTTTTTGTTTCTGTTTCAAGGGCCTCTTATCAGTTCCTTCTTCATTAAGTGAAAGAATTTCATTTCATAATCTGAGACATTTGAAGTTGAAAAGAGAGAGGACTGGTGGGAATATGTTAGACTTGCCGGTCATTCCATTAGCGTATTTTCTAAACTGCGCTACTTTAGAAACTTTGGTGGTTGATCTTAATCAGGTAACAAATTTCTAATCTTTTGTTAACAGAAGTAATTAGCTTTATATTGTTTATGTTTCAGTTCAGTCTAATATCATTATTCACTTGGATTTGCAGGACTGATTTAGCTTCATTATTTATGTTTTTTAAAGGCTGAAAATGTGACAAAGGGCGCCCTTTTGCTGATTTTCTACATACTCGGTTTTTGTTAGATTACTCCGTATATGATATTTGCTAAAGGATTTGGTCTATGTAACTATTTAGAAAGCTCTCTTTGTTTGGAAATTGGATGCATTGGTTCTGTTTTCCATGCTTTACTTCTTCAGCCTATCGCGTTGCATGAAATTTTGGGAAAGCATACTTTCTAGTTTGGTCTTGTTTTCTTCCATTTTAGTAGGGCTATAGTTTCGAGATTCATTTAAGTTTACTGAACAAGATTTAACCCTGCTGCAAGTTTCCCAATACCTCTCATTTCAATTTCTCCCTTTCCACGTCGAAGAAAATTAACTGTTTGAGTCTCTTCTAGAAAAAGACTGAAGTTTTTGCTTATTTCAGGCCCTTAAAAACTCGAAATGAATATCCACTCTTTCATTCATTCTTCATCAATTTTAAGAGATTTTATGGGCGGATAAAGATGCGTATGTAAAGAAGAAGGCCAAGCTTGGTTGTGAGATGATACGATCTTGGTTGCAATATGAGTGAAAAGTGCCCAATCTTGGAGTTTATCTTGGTTAAAAAATTGTTGCATGTTCATTAAAATTGACATCCACAAAACCAAATACGAATATCACCAAAAATATGTCATATTCTATCAAATTAATTAAAATAAAACACAAACACATCCATTGATTAAAAATTAAAACTAACAAAGAAAAAAAACCTAGAGCCTTAAATTTTTGGTTTTAGGAGAGATGATATCTTGTGCACGATGTAACATGGTTCAAGAGCTTTGCATCAATCGGAGATGGTCAAAATTGCCTTGGTCGAGGCAAAGAGAGAAGAGAGGAAATGAAGAAAAAAGAGGAAGAAATGGGGAAATGGGACTGGGGCGAGCAGACAAGGCTTAAAAAGAGGTATTGTGGACAAAAATTGGTATGCGGGAATCAGAATTGAATGTCTGAGAATTAGATGTCTGGAAATAAGTAGTATGAGAATAAAATGGACAGTAATTTGAGAAATTTGGATTTATGAGAATATGATTATTGTGTTTTGTATGAAGAAATATGATTTGATTTTTTTATTTAATTATTATCTAAAATTTAATTAAAATTTTGAAAAAATTAATTAATGATATTAAATTAAATTAAAATAATCAACTATATTTTATTTATAAGTTTGGATTTTTTTTAATTTCCTTTTAAATATTATTTTATTATATAAGATATTGGTAATTACTTAGAAAGCTCCTTTTGTTTGGAATTGGATGCATTGGTTCTGTTTTAAGGTTTTACTTCTTCAGCCTATTGTTCATGGAATTTTGGTAGATTTTTTTTTTTTTTTTTTTTTTTTGAGATTACATCAAAGTGGGGGGGACTCGAACCTTACAAAATAACCTTTTCCCACCTGAACTCCACGTTTTCGAAAAATCACTTGTGTTCTTTGAACTAATTCAAAATTAAAACTAAAAAAAAAAAAACAAACTTTTTCCGCTGCCATTTGTACGTTGAATTGAATTCATTGTTTTGCAATGACTTAACGTCTTCCAGAGAGAGATCACTTGTGCTCTTCAATCTATGCTAATTTAATGCATTTTAATCTGTACAGCTTTTCATATGAACTAATTCAAAGTTTCTTATTATACTATTTATAGCTATTCTTAAGTCTCTACTAAAACAAATTGGGCTCAAATCTCTCTCTCATTTCAATGTCGAATACAAAGAAAGTGGACAGACTCAGCCATCTGCCGGATTGTCTTCTTCATCACATTCTGTCATCCTTAAACACAAAACAGGTTGTCCAGACTTGTATTCTATCTAAAAGATGGGAACACGTGTGGACTTGTATTCCCACACTCAACTTTGATTTCGAATCCTACCCATTTAAAGTGTCGTCAATTAGAAATACCAGTTCGAAGGAAATATCATTTAACCACTTCATCTTAAGCGTTATATCTCGACGTTCTCGACCTATTAAAAAATTGAGTTACGTTTCCTCATGGAATGGTAATGATTCAGTTTTAGGAGAGATGTTGATATCCTATGCACGACGGCACAGCGTTGAAGAGCTATTCATCGATACTCGTCATACTCATTTATATGACTGGAAGTGGCTTTTGACAGAATGGAAATCACTCATTATCTGATATGTTAACGAATGACTGGGGAGTCTTGAAGCTACCATCATTGAGAACTGTAGAGATTGAAAGTAGTTTTTATGAGATTCAAGAACATGATGGAATTACGATCTCAGGTTTTCCGAATTTGCATTCTTTGGTCTTAGCGTATTACTCTTGTGATATTTATATTATTTCTGCTCCAAAACTTGAGAATTTGGAAATACGATTATATTGTGAAGAGGAATTGAATTTTCCAAAGATTGATTTGGATACACCAAATCTGAAATGTGTCTCGTTTGAGGATGTTTTACCCACTCTAATATGTCATTCAGACATCTCATACTTGGAGAAGGTGAATTTAACAATCAGAGACTTTTGTTTTACGCCCCAATGTTGCGGCACGAAAAAGGTTGCTGTAGACCATCTTTTTGAGTTGCTTCGAGTGTTTCATAACACAAGGTCTCTCACAATGCCTTTGAAATCAATTGAGGTATCAAAAAAGAATTCTTCTTTCCTTCCTTTTCATGCCTTTATATTTTTTTTTAAATCCTAATCGGCATTTTCAAAGTTTGTTTGTTTGTTTTTTTTCTATAAGGTCCTGTTATCAGTTTCTTCTCCATTAAGTGAAAAACTTTCATTTCACAATCTTACACATTAGAAGTTGAAAAGAGAGAGGACTAAAAAAAAATGTTAGACTTGCCAATCGTTCCATTAGCGTATTTTCTAAAATGCGCTACTTTAGAAACTTTGGTGGTTGATCTTAATCAGGTAACAAATTTCTAATGTTTTAGTCTAATATCATTGTTCAACTGGATTTGCAGGACTAATTAGCCTTACTATTTATGTTTCTGAATGGCTGAAAATGGAACCAAGGTCATCCTTTTGCTCGTTTTATGCGATTTTCAACATACTAGGTTTTTGTAAGATTACTCTTATAATTATATAGAAAGCTCTCTTTGTTTGGAATTGGATGCATTGGTTCTGTTTCAAGGCTTTACTTCTTCAGCCTATTGTTCATGGAATTTTGGTAGTTAGGTCTTGTTTCTCCTGCCATAATTTTGCATTCATTATTTTTGCAACAGAACTAGACGTTTTCGAAAAATCACTTGTGTTCTTTGAACTTGCCATTACTTAAATTTACTGAACAAGATTAACCCTTATGAAATATTTCCTATACCTCTCATTTCAATTTCACCGTCTCAATTTTGAAGAAATTAACCTTTTTGACTCTCCCCTAGAAAAAGACTGATGTTTTTGCTAATTTCAAGCCCTTTAAAATTTTAAAATGAATATCCACTCACTCTTTCATTCATCATGAATTTTAAGAGATTTTATGGGCGGATGAAGATGCATATGTAAAGAAGAAGGCCGATCTCGAATGAGATGATACTATCTTGGTTGCAATATGAGTGAAAGCGGCCTAATTTCGGAGATCATCTTGGTTGCATGTTCATTAAAATTGACATCCAAAAAACCAAAAAAATATGATATTATAGACATATTTGCATATAATTCATGTTCACGTCGATTACAAATGAAACACCGGTCTAAACCTCCATAGAATAAATCACATTTTCACACCCCCGAAATCCAAATATCACCAAAAATATGTCAAATTCTATCAAATTAATTAAAATCTAACACACACATCGAATGATTAAAAATTAAAACTTATAAAGAAAAAAAAAGGGAAATTTCATTGGGTGACAGATTTTTATGCAGTATTTATAAAAAATATCAACTCAAAAAAGTATTTGTAAATATAACAATTTTTATCATGTTTATCAGTGATAAATAGTGCTATATGTGTTTATCAGTGATAAACTTAGTATATGTAATTCAATGTTTATCACTGATAAACCCAATCAAAATTTGTTATATTTGTAAATATTTTTTTGAGCTTTTATTTTTACAAATATTGTTAAAAATTTGCTTGATTTGCAAATGCCCCAAAAAAAAAAAACCTCAACTTTTATCTCAAACCTAACCTGCAAAAATATGGAAATTGGACATAAAATCTTATATTAACCAGATAATACAATAAAATACAATCAAACTATTTTGATTCAAACTCTAAGCTGTCATTTGAATCAAATACTATATCATAAAAAATCTCAAATTTTCATATCAAACCCTCATATGTCAAAACTATGCGAATCAGACATAAGAACTCAAATTTAAACCATACAAGACTAAAAGTGTAACAACCCGAAATTTCCAAAAATCCCAAAACACATGGAATTTATAATTTAAAGACAGTGGAAGCAATTAAAACAAAAGTCAAGTTCTTTTCATTTAAAATCAAACCAAATAACAATTCTAAACCGATCGGTTTGACTTTAAAAACCTCAAAACATCAAAACAAAACAATCTCGAATCATTATTTAGAAATTCTCAAATAAAAGTATATTCAATATACTTATTTAAAAACAAAACAAAACATGAAGTCAAAAGACATTATCCCCGAAAACAAATAGTAAAGAACAAGACTTCACCGGCGTTGCAAATCCATGCCAATCGAACACCACATCGAACCACATCAGCCACCGAGTTTATTCTTTCCTTTACCTGAAAAAAATAGTTGTAGCATCATGAGGCTACGCCCAATGAGTAGAAAAATGTTAAAATAAAAATCATGCCATGAGAGATTTTTCTAAGACTTTAAGTCCATAACCGGCCTCACCGACTTCCGAAAATACTCTTTCACCCAAAGCTCTCTTAGTTAATACATTCCTCCACATTATCTCTTAATCCTCAAATTAAAATAATATAAACTTTCGAAACAGTTTTAAACTCTCTTTCTCATTTTAAAACTTTTCGATCTTTAATTTTTCCTAATACCTCTAATCTCCTCTTTGACCGCAACCAAAGAGAGACTATACTCAACAAGTCATTTAAAATCTGTTTTCACATTTTAAATCCTTAAGAGTTTAAAATATTCTTTTCCATTGTACATATGGAATGAACCTACCCCGTTAAGTGCTATAGAGTTGTGCACAACCGTATAATCTCCCTTAACGGCAAATATTCTTCTTTAAGCAAGGCCTTTGCTTAAAGCGAACCTACTACCATATTACTCGAGGTATTTAAGTAATATGATCCTACACATCATTACTATGATATTCAAATTAACTCTAAACTCAATTTCTCGAAACAACCCTCTTTCTAGGCCGAAAATTCTCTAAACTCAATTTCTAGAAAATTCACCTTTAAATCATTATAAAATATCCCAAAATCACTCATAAAACCATTTTGGGATCACTTCCAACAACTCCCAACGATTTACCGATCTAGAAACGAAACTAGCCTAAACTAGTGTAGTTTCGCTCATTTTTCAGACATTCTAAAATTAATAATTTTCTAATTAATTTTCAGCGGCATAACGGCTATAAAATGACTCCCAAAACAGCCCCTAAACATTTAGAAAATAGCCACAAGGGATTCAGAGAACAAATATCGACTAACTAACCACCTAGGCTTAAATTTATCGACTTAAAGGGCACTAGTCAGACAACCGCAGTAATTCTTATCTAACAATGTTTAATCTACTTTTAAATATTCAATGTAACCTTAAACACCCAAAATATGTTTATACATCCAAGAACAACATAGAAAACTCACAGTTTCAGTTTTATCGTAAATCGATATCGATAGTCACAATTTAGCACGATTTAATCCACTTTTACACATCCTTAAACTCCAAATTATAAAAGTTTATAAGCAGCCCCAAAACCTTATTATTAATCATTTAAACATCCAATTTCATGCTAAAAATCAGAGATCAACTTATAAAGAAAAAGAAAAATACAAACATTCACAATTTAAAGCTTAACATAATTCTACTCACCTTGAATTGCGTTTTCAAGAACCTTACTTCTCTTTTAAAATATGAGGGAAATAATCTCTACCTTTTGAAACTTATATAATTTTAAGAACATCCGATAAATACGACCTACAACGATGAATTAGAAAAGAAAAATCGATCAGAGTCGAAAAATCATATCAAACCCAAAGGGTTTTTAAGCCATAACTTTTTATACAGAATTGATCTTGCTATGAAATTAGCGTTAATGGAAAGATAACGGAAAAACGGTCAGAATGGATTACTTACTTGCGTAAATCGGAGTTCGGATGAGAAAGTTATGGAGAAATCAATCCGGGAGATGTCTTTTAGGCGAAAATAGGAGAAAAGTGGTAAATGGAGGCTGATTTCGGATTAGGGAGGAGGAAGAAGAAGAATTTAGGGTTTAATCCCGATTTCAGTTAATAACGAAAATGCCACTATGCAAAAACGATCATAACTCATTCATCGGGGCTCAGAACGACGAGCCGTCAGTTGCGTTGGAATTGTAATGACGAGACGATACACATCATCTAAAAATATTAAATTAAACTTGTGGTTTTAATTTGGAGGTTTGAGAAATTACTAAAATACCCTTACTTGGTAACGGGTCGTTACAATTACAAAAAGACTATCCAATAATGAAAGGGGCAATTACTGAAATAACATATTTTTGTATACTAATTACTGAAATGTTAGAACTTTTTAAAAAAAATACTCAAATAGCATAATTTTAGTTCAATAAATTATTGAACTAAAAAAATAAAATTTTTAACGAATTCATTGAAAATAATAATAAAAAATATCAAATAGTTCAATAAATTATTGACCTTGAACTTAAAAAACCAAAAAACAAACAAATTCATTAAAAACACCTATGAAAAATAGTTCAATAATTAATTGAATTATAGTTCAATAATTTATTGAACTATAATTATGCTATTTGAGTAATTTTTAAAAGGGGGATTTGCAAGTCTAGCAATTTTTTTTAGTAATATTTGTAAAAATAAAAGCTCAAAGAAATATTTGCAAATATAGCAAATTTTGATATGTTTATCATTACATATTTTTACACTAAGTTTATCACTGATAAACACATAAATCATTGTTTAACACTGATAAACATGATAAAAATTGCTATATTTGTAAATATTTTTTTGAGTTGATATTTTTACAAATATTACATAAAAATCTGCATATTGCATAAAATGGTCAAAATTGCCTTGGTCGAGGGAAATAGAGAAGAGAGGAAATGAAGAAAAAAAACACATGAATATTTGGGAAGAAAATAGAATGGTCATGGCCAACTAGGACTAAAAAAAAAAACTTTTTCGGCTGCCATTTGTACGTTGAATTGAATTCATTGTTTTGTTTTGCAATGACCTCACGTCTTCCAGAGAGAGATCACTTGTGCTCTTTAATCTATGCTAATTTAATGCATTAGATCTTCACTGTCTTCGTACATAATCGCCATCAATCTTCAAAAACCTTCCCTCTTATCCAGGGGCGACTCAAGGTTCTCTGAGGCCTTAGTCAAAATAAAAAAAATGAGGCTTTTTTATTTTCTTTTTTCCTTTAAATAAATTTAAAATGAATTAATGTTTTATATAAATATTATCTTTCTTGCTTTTTTTAGATGCAATTTTTTATCATCTAAATTCATCAAAATAATTTTTTCTACTTACAATATTGTTATTGGATCAAGTTAGAGAATCGTTTCATTTAAGCTTAAAAATTCGGCATTGTTTTTCTTGATAGTTTTTTTTCTTCATTATTTCCACAAAAGGGAAATTATTTTTACAAGATTTTTAAGAGCAATAATAATTCTCGTTAATATTTTATTTCAATGATCTTATTTTTATTAATTAAATTTTGAAACTTTTATGAATCAATTGTATGATGATTACTAGAAAAATGTCTAGAATTATTATCTTTAAAAAAAATTATGTCACTTTCTCTAATTGGACCTTTTGTACAAATAAATATCTTAATTTAGAATTATTATTTTCCCATTTTCCTGGATTATATATATTATAAGCATAATGCATAGAACATGTCTTAGAATCACTATCTCACCATGATTGTTATTTACATGTATTTAGATTTCTTGATCATATTTTGACGATTCTTCCTTAATTTCATCAATTTTTCCAATTTTAACTTTGTTGTCATTTTTTCTTTCTTTTTTTTTACCTCATCTGTTGATTATATTCTATCATCATTTTTATTACTTTTACTACTTATAACAATTTATCTAGAGAACCTTTTTTTAGATTGAATTACTCTATTTTTTTTTAATTTTTTCATATCCCGATTCATATTTTCTAGCACATGTAAAACATCTATATTAAAGGATAAAATGAAAAGGAATGAATCACAAAAAAATATTGTATTGAATAATATATGCTAAAAAAATACACAAAAATCTGAACTTTTAAAATCACCAAACTAATTTTACTTAAGAAATGAGGAGAGAACAACATTAAAAGTTTGTGTTTCTTTGAGTGTTAAAAAAAATACCAAACTTGCTTTGTTAATAGAACTCTCAATTTGTAATTATGGTTTAGTTTTGTAAATTACAAAATGAATAGAGAAATGTATGAGGAGATGAAAAAGTTTTTTTTTTTGAAGTCAGATGAAAAGTTTTAATAAATAAGGTTTCAATTTTTCAAATGAGTAGTTAATTAATGTTTACATTTATGTAAGTATTTGTGGTGAGAATTGATAAATTGAAATTGTCAAGTTATTGTAGGCCTATTTATATTTAAATCATTTAATTATAGGTGCCTTTAATGTTTTTTTTATTTCCTTTCCCAAGAAACGTTTAATGTTTTTTTTTTCTCATCAAAAAGGCCTTTAATATTATTAATAGAAAGAGTTTCATACTATTTATATATTTTATATTAAGAAATTATAAGTATAATAATTTAAAATTATCATAAAATATTAATACACATGTATTATATATATTTAGAAAAAATGGGGCCTTCTAAAATTTGGGGCCTTAGGCGATCGCCTATTTCGCCTATAGCTTGAGTCGGCCCTGCTCTTATCATAAACATACGTGTTTTACTGAAGCTGCAATGGGAGGTAGTGCCAGTGGATGCTGATGCTGTCGCTGAAATGAATAGAGAATAAAATTAAGAGAACATAATGGACAAAGGAAAATTAGGAATTATGGTTCAAAATTATTATTATCATATAAGAAAACAACCTTCTCGTTATTATGAAGTCTTAATAATCACGAGCTTACGTTTCAAAATCAATTGGTAATAAAAGGAATGACCCCTAAACTTTATAAATAATACTAGAACCCTCTGCGGTTTCGATGTGAGATTCTTAACATGAAGAAGCAATTACCATTTACATGAGCAATAAATCTAAAGAAGACCCGCATGATTCATGTACCATTTATAGGAATATCGAATAATAAGAAAAATTGGTCCGTTTTGTTGGGAATTTGAACGGTTTGCAAATCCTTAAACTCCCTAAATCAAAAATGATAAATAACAACACAAAGAATAAAATAAAACAAGAGAAAAAACGACACGAGAATTTTATACAGGTTCTCAATTGGTACGTATTGTCTACTTGCAAATATTGCAGATTCCACTATGAAGATAAAGATTACAATTGAGAGGAATAATAGAAGTTTAACAATAGATTTATAACTCTATATTTTCTCGTAATAATGAAAGCCCCAAAATTGACCTCAATTTTATCCGTCGAACGAAAAACACTACTGCCGCTTATTCTTCCTTTTTGCTCTCGGTTGGTGAACAAAAACAAAAGACGGTTCAATAATTCTTTTTTGTGTCAGTAGGTCAAAAACTAACAAATGGTTAGTATTTAAAGATAAACACCATCGCCATTGGACAAAGCTTCATATAATTTGCCTTCCTTTGATCTTGAATGGGCTTCTCAACGTGATGGACACCAAAATGGGCCAAATTGATTATGGGTTTTATTTATTTGTTTTCACTGCTTAACAATCTCCCACATGAAAACAAATCAAACATCTTCAACTCTCACTGCATGAGCAGTTTACCACTTGTTTGGAACACCAAGGCTTCAAACTGCAAACTCAAAACAATTTGCAAAACCATATACCTGTTAAAATCCACTAACATAATTGCCCATTGCAAGGCCACCGTTGTGAGTTAACTCCCAGGCATGAAAAGATATCCACTCCCACTCCATCTATGTGGGGGGATCAACTACTTTACTAACTATCTGCATCTAACGAACATTGGTAAAAACATATTTGATAATATGCTTGACATTAGAATTCAAGTCAGTTGCCAGATTAGAGATTACATCTCTGATGCTTACACCCTTTTTGACTCTAAACTAGTCAAAAGTGTCCTATTGCCCTCAGGCAACTTCACCAGTTCATTATCTTGCTTGTCAGTTCCTCCACATGAACTGATGGATTAGGATCTAACTGTCGTCGACTTACCCCTCCCATTTGAAGGAACATCAACAGCTCTCCAAATTTGCACCGTACGTGTAGCACCCTTAACTTTGACAATATTCAAACGTGTCACATATAGAGTAGTACGCTTGTAGCCTCTCGCCACCAATAAAGATCCTCTAGTGAGTTACCATACTCATCTGCTAAACTCATTTCGATAACCAGCATTATCAAGTTTACCAACAAAAATAATATTCAACTTGTAATTAGTAACATACCTGACATTCCTCAATAATAACCTGCATCCTGTATCAGTCTTCAAACTTACATCTCCAATGCCTGCTGCTTTATAGATATTTTCGTTCCCCATTTTCACTAAGCCAAAATCGTCTGAAGTAAAAGATGAGAACAATTGTTTGTTTGAAGTAATATGAAAAAAAGAAGCACTATCCACAATTCAATCTGTCATCGGCTCATCAACATTAAAACTCTCATCAACGCAGAAAAGAGCATACATGACCATATGCATTTTTCTCACATATAAGTGTTTTTAAGTAGTAATATATTTACAAATCCTGCATCAGAATATGCTACTTTGAGAAATTTGCTAAAAGATTGAGAATAAAACTGAAACTTATAAAATGTTAATGGATAAAATTAAAACAAATAGATAAGAGAGGTATTGTGTTTAAGCCTTTAATATTTAAATTAGATTAGAAAGCTTGTGATCTTTTCGAGTTTATCCGTCTGCCAGCACTCGTATTTTTCAGAAAGTTTCTCTTCAACGCTGCAAGAGAGGTCTTTCTCTTCCCTTTTTGTTTAATTTTTTCTTTTACACTACTTAATCAGCAAACCTCGCTAATTTGTTCACCATTTCATGCATATTATGCCTAGTATTTTTCTGAATCCTTAATTACATTGGTGTAAGTAAATGTTCGTTTTGTTCCCTTTTCCATGTTTTTTTATGCTTCAATTTTAGGGAAACAATGTCATTGTCTTTAATTTTGTTTGCTTTTAGTTTAGCTACCTTAGTTAAGTTGGGGTTTTTATTTTACCTTCAATTTTATCATTTTTTTTTTCCATTTTGCATTCTGTTTGCATTTTAAACTGATATGATCTAAACTAATTCAATGTTTCTTATTATATGACCTGTAGCTTGTCTAAAGTCTACTCAAAAACCATAAATACTAACCGATTTGTCCTGATTTTCACGTTTCGATGTCGATGAAAAAGAATGTGGACAGACTCAGCCGTCTGCCGGATTGTCTACTTCATCACATTCTGTCCTCCTTAAACACAAAACAGGTTGTCCAGACTTGTATTCTATCAAAAAGATGGAAACTCCTTTGGACTCATATTCCCACACTCAACTTTGATTTCAATTCCTACCCATTTAAAGAGTCGTCAACTAGAAATACCAGTTCGAAGGAAATGTCATTTAACCACTTCATCTTCAGCGTTATATCTGGACGTTCTGGACCTGTTAAAAAATTGAGTTACGCTTCCTCATGGAATGATGATGATTTGGTTTTAGGTGAGATGTTGATATCCTTTGCACGACGGCACAGCGTTGAAGAGCTATTCATCGATACTTGTCTTACTCATTTGTATGATTGGAAGTGGCTTTTGACAGAATGGAAATCACTCACTGTCCTGAAAATCTCATCTGATGTGTTAATGAATGATTGGGGAGTCTTGAAGCTACCGTCATTGAGAACTTTAGAGATTGAAAGTAGTTTTTATGAGATTCAAGAACATGATGGATTTACGATCTCAGGCTGTCCAAATTTAGAGTCTTTGATCTTAGTGCATTACTTTTGTGATATTTATATTATTTCTGCCCCGAAACTTGAGAATTTGGAAGTACGATTATATTTTGAAGAGGCATGGAATTTTCCAAAGATTGATTTGGATACACCAAATCTGAAATGTGTCTGGTTTGAGGATGTTGTACCCACTCTAATATGTCATTCAGACATCTCATACTTGGAGAAAGTGTATTTAACAATCAAAGACAATTACTTAACACCCAAACGGTGCAACGCAAAAAAAGTTGTATATCATCTTTTTGATTTGCTTCGAGTGTTTCATAATACGAGGTCTCTCACAATGCCTTTGAAAGCAATTGAGGTATCAAAAAAGAATTCTTCTTTCCTTCCTTTACATGCCTTTTTTTAATTCCTAATGATCAGCATTTTCAATGTTTGCTTTTCTTTTTCTTTTTTTATAAGGTTCTCTTATCAGTTTCTTCTCCATTAAGTGAAAGACTTTCATTTCACAATCTGAGACATTTGAAGTTGAAAACAGAGATTTCCAACAAGAATATGTAGATTTGCCAATCATTCCATTAGCATATTTTCTAAAATGTTCTACTTTAGAAACTTTGTTGATTGATCTTAATCAGGTAACAATTTTATTTAATCATTTGTTATGGGAAAGATAATTAATTAGCTTCCATTTATGTTATAGTCTAATATCATTAGTCAAACTGATTTTGCAGGACTAATTACATAAAGACTTGATGTTTCTGAATGGCTGAAAGTGTGGAACTATGGATGCCATTTTACAGATTTTTTGTGACTTTACTAAGGTTTTGTTGATAACCCTTGTACTCGACGAATTTTGGTCTATGTAATTAATTTGAAAACTCTTTTTGTTTAGGACATTATCTCTTTTTTTTTGTTTTTTTTTTTTTTTTGGAATTGGATGCATTTGTTCTGTTTTCCATGCAATCTGAATTGAGTTTTTATAGCAAATCCTAATTAGAAGTTCTCTTTTAGACATACTAGTAGAGATAACGTGCATTGCACGTGATCATGTATTCTTCATAAAATAAAAGTTTTTGAACTAAATACTTAGTGGTATATTATGAAAAAAACTTTATAAAAAAAAAAACTTTATAAAAAAACACCATCAATAATCAAACCCAGATAATAATTTAAGCCAAATCTTAGAGAAAGATTGATAAAAACAAACTATGAAATAAAATCAACATCCCATTTTAAAACAGAAAAAAAAAAACTTTTAGGATAATCCAAGATAATATTGTAAAAAAAACAACAAAAAATATAAAAGCAAACTTGTGGATAGACATAGCGAGCGAAAAGGAGATCGAGAAAGTAAATATGAGAATGATAACTTACTCCAACCTTCAATTTTTATATCCAAACTATGCAATGTCTCTAATCCTTTGAGAATTCCAAAAAAAAAAATTGCTCATAAATTTTACTTTTTTTTATAAGCAAGTTGAGAGTTTTAATGCTCTTCCATCCAAGATTTTAGAAGTGGAAGAGTGTAAAAAAATGGGTTAAAAAATAGATGAAAGAATTATAAAAGGTAAAAATAAAAGTGAAAGACTCTTTATCCTTTCTACACTTTTAATTGATACTAATATTTATAAATTAAAAAATTTCAATATATAAAATATTAGAAGAATTTGGAACATACTTTTATTTAATGGTGAAGAGCTTCTTCGACAATCCTCTCGCAAGTGAAGAACAAAAATATTACTAAACCAAATATAATTGTGAGAATGATTCTATCACATTCCTGGACAAAACAATGACCATGAAAACTCTATATTATAATTAATAATTTTAAAAATTCGAAAAATACAAAGAGAATTGATTTTTTATTTATCGATATGGTTTGAAGATGATTTGATTCAACACCATTCTAATTCTTAAAAACACATTCACATTAATCAAAACAAAAAGAACTTAAAGAAACTTTAAACCCATACCAGAAAAAACGAATTTTCATAGATTTTCTCCTTCCAAAGAAAGTTACCTGAAACCATGATTAAAAATACATTAGAATGAGACAAATCCCCATTTCCACAATATGAGATCCTAATTTCAACCATAATTTAAATAGTCTCTTTTAAAATTAAATTATCCCATTTCTCAATTATATTAAGTAAACTTTTCCATTTCCCAATAGCATGAGATTTTAAATAGTCTCTTTTAAAATTAAATTATCCCATTTCTCAATTATATTAAGTAAACTTTTCCATTTCCCAATAGCATGAGATTAGTATTCCCTCTTAAAAATTAAATTATGACATTTCCCAATTATATTAAGTAAACTTTTCCATTTCCCAATAGCATGACATTAACATTCCCTCTTAAAATTAAATTGCAATAACCAAGTAAAGAGAACCTTGTGACGTGGAAAACTTCAATACCCTCCGGTGAATGCAACATATGGGTTGGCAAAATTAATAAAGTATGGTATTTTATGAAACAATAAGGGTAAAATTGGAATGGAAAGATTCTCCATTCTTTCCCTCTTTTAAGATAGTAAGATATCATTAATTTCAGAAAATCGATAATAAATTACAGTGTTTATGGCTTACAATACATTACATATGATTGAAGCCATAAACACGTTTATTTATGAACAATTTTGAAGTTTTGAAATGATCATAATGTAGAGCTTAGAGCATTTACAAAATATATTGAATCATCCAATTGGTGTTTAAATGAAAAAATTATGTTTTATTTAACAACGTTGGAAAGGGAGAAGTCTTGTTGGCATAATTTGCAACTACGTAGTTCTAATTTGTCATTTTTCAACTATATGAGGTGTTCATGCATGTTGATCAAAACCATGTAGGTTTTATTTGCATTTATACTAATAATTAATTAGAGAAATGATATCTAAAATCTCAATAATTAATGTGATAATTAAATGGCGATGTCATTTATTGTGAATGAAAGTTTGATAAAGGCTAAAATAGTCTAAAAATGATGGAGAATACTAGCATATTCATCGGCGTACCTGTCATATTCTTATTGAACTAAACACGTTAGTAGGATCTATACATTTATTAATAGGTTTGCCGTTCATACTCACCGACGATGGGGCATCGTCGGTGATGGGTTTGTGGTGGTCCAGATCTGGGTTCGTCGGTGATGAGAGTTTTGTGGTGGTGATGGTGGTGGTGGTTATGGAAATGAAGATGAGAATGAGAAGAGGAAGGAGATGACTAGAGGAGAGAGGAAAGCCAAAGTTAAAAAGAAAAAAAAAGCCACATCATCATTTTAATTTCACATCAGCCATCAGTTAAGTATTTAACAAAATTTTAACAACAGGGACCAAATGGTAAACAAAATGAAAACTCGGGACCAAAAAAATTGGTTTTGAAAACTCAGGGACCAAATTGTCAATAAACTCAAAACTTAGAGAGCAAAAGTGTATTTTTCCCAAAAATCAAACTTTTGTTATTTTTTAAGATAAGACATAGGTCCCAAATTGAAAGGGAAGAGATGCATGAGCAAGAAACAATAGAATAACTTTCATATAATATACTGATTTTTCTCCCGCCCAGGGGGGGCACCCTTGAAACACTCGAAGCGTATTTACTTTCTCCAAGCATGATAGATCCGAAACCTACTTCAAATTCGGCGAAAAGTTAATAAGCTCGACATATTGAGATTCGGTGTAACCAATTCGAGTTTTGGAAAATTCACTTCCCCAAAACTACATAATTCCAAAGATTCACTTCCCCAAAAAATATTCCAATCATGTTAGCATTATAATTAGTAATGCAAAGTTGTTGAACCTCGTGATCTCGAGCATAACAAGTCAAAGTATTCGTTAAAATCCTTCCGTTGTTATTTCTTGAAGAAGAGTAATTTAATATTTGAATACATCTTCCACAATGTTGTGAAAAAACGCTTATGATGAAGTTTTGAAACGATCTTTCTTTCAACCCAGAATTATTGTGTGACCCATTAAATGTGTAGAGATCGAAATCAAACTTTGAGTGTGAGAAAATGAGTCCATAAGGTTTTCCATCTTTTAGATAGAACACAAGTTTGACCAACCTGTTTCGTTTCCAAGGAGGATAGAATATCATGAGATAATATGGTAAAACACATCTCTTGAGAAAGTCTAAGGCGGGATTTGTATTGTATAGTAACTGGTATGAAGATTGATATTTAAGAGCAACACTAGGCAGCCTATTTATTAAAAAGACTGCAGTTTGAAAAGCATAGGTCCAAAAAATGAAGGGAAAGTGATGCATAAACAAGTAAAGAGAGACAAACCTCCACATTATGCCTATTTTTCCTTTCAACCCGCCCATTTTGTTAAAGTATCGAGGCATGAAACACGATGGACAATGCCGATATGTGATGGATGATTTGTGATAAATTGAAACTCCCCCCGATCGATTGAGTTTGCATAGTCTTAATTTTAGTCTCAAACTTATTTTCAATCATAGCTCTGAATTGCATAAAATTAGGCATGACCTCGGGTTTAGATTTGAGATGATAAATCCATGAAAAACGTGAATAGTCATCGACAAATTTGAAGGAAAAACGAGCATCATTCATTGAAGTAATTAGGGAAGGCCTCCACAAGTCAGAGTGTATTAACTCAAAGAGCTTTGTAGCCCAAGACGTGGATTATCAGAACATAACTTTGCATCAGTAATAACTGATTCGATCTATGGAGTATGTAAAATATGTTGTAGCAAAAGTAGTTTCTGGGAGTTAGATAAATAAATGCTTACAGTATATTATGCTCGATAACGGATAAATAGCAGAAGGAACAATAAAACGACATTTATAGTACATGACTGAATAAACCTAATAGTGAGTGAATGTACAAACCATTGCCAAAGATGACAAGTTTTTTAATTGAAAACACTTGCATAGACCACAATTTTCTAATCAGGGTTATATACATCTTGACCACAATTGACGTCTAAACTTTTTTTAATGTAATTTAAACAAAGAAAACATTAGTTTACATCTATGTATCTATCTATCGAACTCGATTGACTAGCCAATTCCTTATAAATATGGACTGGCCAAGTAGTAAAAGGAACTACTAGTATACATATATAGGCCTTCTAAGGTCTTGCAAAAACCAGAGGAACCATGTCTTTTTGCTTTCAAAAGCATCATACCCACCCATCCTGCATTGCCTTTAGCCACAGAAAACAATGTCCTCCATCGTCAAAGGACACATCCATTAATCAAAACCCGATAAAGTATTATTGAAAGCTATTCAGTTTTATCTCGCATGACAAAAGATTAGACATATATATAACTACCTAATTGAGATCAACCACCAAAGTTTTTAGAGTAGTCCGATTTTCTAAATACTTCAATAGACTTTAGATGATATCTCCTTCTCTCCTTTTAAACTTTAGATGTCTCAAATAGGACATTCATTCAAAGAAGAAACCACTGACAAGAGGGCTTGATAAACAGAGAAAAACTAAATTAGTTCTTAGTTTTCATAATTAGTAGTTAAAGGAAGTAATCAAAGAAGAAAATTTGGATACCTCTATTGCCTTAAAAGGCGGAGATCTCCTGCCAACTTGGGATGTAAAACAACTTTTTTCAAGTTCTATATTAACTTTCTCTAAGCATGAACTCAGATTCAGATTTGAAGATACCAAATCCATGAAAAACGAGAATAGTCATCCACAAATTAAAAGGAAATAACGAGCAGCATTCATTGAAGTCAGAGTATACCAACTCAAAGGGCTTTTAGCCCTACCGACACATTAAGGATCAGAACATTGTCCTTAACAAGAAAAGAATTAGGATAACAAATGCATGATTATCACATCAAAGCATAACATTGGGACACTAATCTCAATCAATTCGATATATTGAAAGTACCTAAAATATGTTGTAGCAAAACTCGATGATCGCTAACTAAGAATACTAGCTAATTTCCTGATGTTTCTGTTTATAGGTAAACATGAAAAATAGACATTAACTAACTATCTAATCAACATAAAACCAAGCTGGTATCTCGAATATATCGTCGCGCGCAACTTCATAGTAGAGCTCAACTTGTCTCTCCGATTCGGATTCCGAATCATCAACAATATCAAAAGTCCTCAACGATGGTAAATTCAAAACTTCCCTACCATTCACAAAGGGGCATGAACTCTTTAGCTCAGTGAGAGAATTATACCCTGAGAAAAAAGATTTCCAGTCAAATAGATCATAAAAATAATAATAATAATGAGTCTTAATACATAGTTTTGGAACCCTATGGAATCTTGCATAGCATTTCAAAAGCTCTCTGTTAAAAATGTTTCATCTCTACTTTTCGACGAATTGTAACGCAAACACTGAACATGTTTTCCAGAATGTTGTGCTAAAACGCTCAAGACAAAGTTTTTAAACGATCTTTGCTTCCAAAAGGTGTTTCCATTTGATGAAGATTCTACAATTTCAAATGGGTAGGAATTGAAATCGAAGTTTAGAGTGGGAATTTGAGTCCAAACGGTTTTCCATCTCTTTGAAAGAAGACAAGTTTGGACGACATGTTTTGTGTTTAAGGATGATAGAATGTCGTGAAGAATAAAATCTGGTAAATCACTGATTCTGTCTCTATTATTATTATCATTATTATTCTTCGACATGGAAGGGAAAATAAGGAGAAGATTACAAAAGACGAAGAACCAAAACCTTAGAATATACCCAACTAAAAAAACTAGGGTTAACTAATAATTAACCAAAATATAAGGTTTTTTATTTGGTTATTTTAATTTGGGAAATTTGGTGACAGATTGTTTATGGAATATTTGTAAAAATATTAACTTAAAAAAGTATTTATAAATAATATTTATCAATCAAATTTTTTTATTTTTACAGATATTTTTTTGAGTTAATATTTTTATAAATATTACCGAAAAAAATTGTTAGATTTTTTGCATATACCATTTTAAATTTTATATTATCTTTTAATTACGATTCTTTTTACAGATTTGGTGAATCTCTCTTTCTTAATACTTTCGTGACGGCACAATATAATGGATCTTTGCCTACTTTTCAATATTTATTTCATTTTAGTTTTTCTTAATTTATATTCATTTTAGATTTAGATTTAAGTTTAAGTTTCTAATTTTATTTTTTTTTGGTATTTTTAAAAATGATATTTTTAAATTGTAAATTTTCAGAAGTAATAGCGCTATCATCAGGGCCGGTCCTAATAATATTGGGGCCCGGTACTAAATATAATTTTGGGCCCCTATCATGATTTAGTTTTAAAATTTTAAAATATATTAAATTAAGGTTAAAAATACTATTGGGTGTAAAATTTTAATTTACAATAACTAAAAGAGTTATTTTTATTTTTTTTATTATAAGAATTATTGATCAATAATATTGAATAAGTTAAAAATTAAATTAAATTAAAATAAACAAATTTTATCAAAACGTCGTTTAACCCATATTAATTTTATTATATACAAATACAAAAAATAAAAAAGTGGAAAAAAAAAAGCCGTGATAAGTCATATAATTTATACTATTAAATTTTAAATAAAAGTTAATAAAACACTTCATATATCATCAATATAAAATTAGAATATACTATTAAATTTTAAATAAAAAATAAAAAAACACTTCATATATCACCAATATAAAATAATATAAAGTTAGAAAAATATTTAGAAAGTGACATGATGGGGATTAGAACCACAGTAGTGGGCCCAATTTGTGAGAGGTATTCAAACAATAAGCCATTGCACCAAAGGGTTCTTCTTTGTTTAAAATTCTCATTTTTTTAATATATAGTATAAATACTTTTATCATAATTTTGGGCCCCCGAGATTTGGGGGCCTGGTGCCGTCGCACCGCTGGCACCACGTCAGAGCCGGCCCTGGGCTATCATTATATAATGAAAGTTTTAAAATCATAAAAACTAATAAAACTTAAAAAATATTGAATTGTAATTAAAAATATTTCAATCAGAAGCATAAAAAAAAACATTAATAAATTGATCATTCATCAATACAAGAGGGGGAAAATGAATGAAAATGGATTCATTAAAATAATAAAAGATTAAAGTGTTATTTAAAAAAAAATCAAACTTTTGCTATTTTGTATGACGAGACATAGATCCCAAATTGAAAGGGAGGAGATGCATGATCAAGCAAAAAGAGACCCAACGAGAACTGTAGGGATGGCAAAAGAACGGGGTCGAGGATGTCATTCTCATCCCCTAATTAACCAGTGGGGTTTGTTAATCCCCATACCCTATCTTATCCCCTATCAAAATATCGGGGGGCGGGTTTGGGGATTTCCCGTTTGGAAATCGAGTTTCCCATGTTGAAAATTCTCCGTTATATATTTTAATTCTTATATAAAATGAAATATAAAAATGAAATACATATTTAAACTATACATTTTATAGAAAAAAAGAAAACATAATACTAAACATTATATAATTTATCAGATAATATACCCATATTATATATATATATATATATTTCAATAAATAAAGATAAAAGTAAACAAAATACATAAGATATTATTAAAATATCGAGTTCGGGGTTGGAGGCGGGCGGAAAATATAATCCCATCCCCGTATCCTAAAACAAATTGGGAAATTTCCCCCCCTAACCCTAACTCGTATAAAAACGATGATTCCTCGTCCCTATAGGAGTAGGGCCCCTAACCTACGGGGAAATTTGTCATCCTTAAGTGGAAGTTGATCTAACAGATGTTTCGGGGAGTTGAAAATAAGCGGTTGGATCCAGCCACAACCATTAACAAATGCTTCAGATAAAATATTATTGAAAGCTATTTAATACCCGTTTGGGATAACTTTTAAAAATATTTAAAAGTGTTTTTGAATAAAGAAACTGTTTTTATAACTATTAAAAAATAAGTTTTAAAAGCTATCCCAGACTCTTAGTTCTCTCACATAAAAAACGATTAGACAACATAGCTTATATACATATACCCACTTGATATTGAAGATTGAAGAAAGATTTAGAAAAGAGACAAAATCCCCGATTATGAAGAAAAAGAAAGAAAATACTAAAAAAAAAACATTTAGAAAATGCAAAAGAAAGCTTTATACTACAACCTTTTGCAAAAAAATTTAAAGAAAAAAATCATTTTTCACCCCCAGAATTTTGAGGGTATTAAGATAAATATTATCAATTTTAACTCTAGACTACATAAATAGTTGTAACTTTGACTTTTTATTAACTAGTTGTTAACGTTTTCACGTGGTAGATTTTGAATGTACACCTTTGATAACTATGGAGCCGCATAACATTGAATTGGTCTATCCGATTTAACTTCAATTTGAGTTTACGTAGTCTTAATTTTAGTCTCAAGCTGATTTTCAATCATAGCTTAGAATTTCATAAAAGTAGGCATGACCTCAAGTTTAGATTTGAGATGATAAATCCATGAGAAACATGAATTGTCATCAACAAATTACTAGGAAATAACGAGCATCATTCATTGAAGTAATAAGGGAAGGCTCCCACAAGTTAGAGTGTATATATCAACTTAAAGCGCTTTGATTATCAGAAACATAATTTTGTGACACTAATCAACTGATTTGATATATCAGAAGTATGTAAAATAGTATGAAGAACAAACAATCATCATATTCGGGTCGGGTTCATCCGCCTGGCCGATGTGCCCACCAAAACAATCATTACTCATTTCCCCATAAACATAAATCGAAACTCATTTCACTGAAAAGAATTCATTACTCATTTTCCCATCTGGAACTGATAACATTCGAGATTATGGAGGATTCATACACAGAAGATCCTTTTTTGGCTCTATCTTTAACCCTGAGATATTTAGGAATTTTAGGAACCACTTACACATGAATACCTTAGTATCAAGTTTTTTAGGAACCAAGCTCCATGTCTTTTTCCTTTCAAAAGCATCATACACCCACCCATCCTGCATTGCCTTTAGCCGCAAAGAACAGCGTCCTTTATCGTCAAAGGACACATCCATTCCATCAATTAAAACCCGATAAAGTATTATTGAAAGCTATTTAGTACAATCTCACATGACAAAAGATTAGACATAACTACCTAAGTGAGATCAACCACCAAAGTTTTTAGAGCAATTGGCAATTCAGTGATATCTATTTCTCTTTTTTTAAACATTAGATGTCTGAAATTATGAAACAAAGGACATCCATTCAAGAGAAAAACTAAATTATTTCTTAGTTTTCATAATTAGAAGTTAAAGGAAGTAATCCAAGAAGAAATTTTAGATACCTCTATTGCCTTAAAAGGAGGAGATCTCCTGCCAACTTTTGTGCTGAATATGAGAATGTAAAACAACTCCCTTCAAGTTCTACATTAACTGTCTCTAAGCATAACCTCATAAATCCATGAAAAACGAGAATAGTCATCCGCAAATTAAAAGGAAATAACGAACATCATTCATTGAAGTCATTTGTTACCCTAACAACTCAAAGGGCTTTTTAGCCCGACCGAGACATTAAGGATCAGAACATTGTCCTTAACAAGAAAAGAAGGATAACAAATGCATGATTCTCACATCAAAACATAACTTGAAAGTACATAAAATATGTTGTAGCAAAACCGGATTCGGGATTCACCTATATATTTATTCTAGTATCTGTCATTGCCTCAAGTTTATAGGTAAACATGAAAAATAGACAGAAACTATCTAATCATCATAAAACCACATAAACGGTATCTCGATGACATCTTCGAGCATAATTTGTCTCATCCATGCCCTGCCATTAACAATTTCCAAAGTTTTCAAAGAAGGTAAATTCAAAGATTCCCAGTCACCCGCAAAGTGACATGAAACCTTTAGCTCAGTGAGAGAATTATAGCCTGAGAAACAAAATCTCCAGTCAAATCTAGCATAATAATATGTATTAATACATAGTTTTGGAACCTGGTAACATCGTGCATAGCATATCAAAAGCTCTGTTAGATTCGTTTCGCCTTCATTTTCGACGAAGTGTAACTCAAATTTCGAACATGTTTTCCAGAATGTTGTGCTAAGACGCTCAAGACGAAGTTTCTAAATGATCTTTGCTTCAAAATCATGTTTCCACATGATGAAGACTCTTCAATTTCAAAAGGGTAGGAATTGAAATCGAAGTTGAGGGTGGGAATTTGAGTCCAGACGGTTTTCCATCTCCTTGAAAGAACATAGGTTTGGACAACATGTTTTGTGTTTAAGAATGAAAGAATTAGAATGTCGTGAAGAAGATAATCTGGTAAAAGACTGATTCTGTCTGTATTATTATTATTCTTCGACATTGAAGGAGAAATTGAGAGCTGGAAAATAAGTAGAATATCACTGATTTACTGATATCCTATATTTTGTGCTGGAATAACTGATTACCTGATAGTAATCACTGATTATTTTATAAGTTATCATTGATATCTCTGATTACATGAATGAGGGTTTTTAAAAATCTGCTATATTTGCAAATACTTTTTAAAAATGCTATATTTATAAATATTGCTAAAAATTCTGCTACCTAATGAAATTTTCCATAAAAGAATTTGACATTGATTTATCCTTGATTTGTTGTTTTTGATTTATGATTTCGTTTTAATTATTGTTTCCAAATCTTGATCATTAATTTCCAATTAATATTATGAATTTGTTTTTTCAAATCGTTTCAGATTTGGTATTTTTTTTAAAAAAAATAAATTTTTATTTTCAAAATTTTCATATCTTCTCATTAATTTACGTATTGATTCCTTTTTTTCTCTTTCTTCCTTGTTTTGTTTTGTTATGTTTTTTTTTTTTTTTTTTGTAGAGTTAGAGTTTTGCTATCCATATTTGGATAATTTAATTTTGTCCAACATTTTTAATTATATAGCTACTTTACATTTATCTATTGTATATTGTCAAATAGTTCGATAATTTAATTTTGTCCAACTGTTTAAGTTACATAGATTATTTTTTTTTTTAAACTCATGTTTATTTTGAACTAACTATGTTATGATGTTTTATTGAATTGGATTTTGTTCTATTATGATTTATAATCTTATCATCTTTTTATCGTTGTATATTGTTAAATATTTTTGTAATTTAAAGTTGTTCAATCATTTCAGTTATATAGATAATTTACATTTTCTATTGAATATTGCCAAATAGTTTGTTAATGTTATTTTGTCCATTAGGTCTAATTAATGATTCTTTTATACTAAAGGTTTCTATCTTTCCGTCAAAATTGAAACTCAGCACATCTGGATTTGAATTATAGACTATCTTCTCTATCAAATGCTGCATTAATTTTGGTGGGAAGTTGATAATACTCAACTCTATAATATCCTTGAAGCATCCCTCTGTCATTTTCGTCTTTCCCTTTTAGTCTCTTCATCAAATCCATTATTTTTGCCTGTTTTGTGTATGGATTGATCTTCTTATCCTTTTGTCAGTTCTCAAGAGTTATAATGAAAGGTGGCCCCTGTGTAAATTCATTATTCAGGAATGTTTAACAATATGCAATTAGATGTTACATATTTAAAATTATTCAATACTTTTATTGTTCAAATCTATTTAATTTTATCCAAAAATTACCTTTTGGATTATTCTTTGTGCAACATTGTTCACCTTCTCGTTCATCTCACTCTTCTTCTTGTTACTTTTTTCTTTCTCTATTTTTCCTTGTTTCTTTTTGGATTCTGCCTTTTTTTTTCTTCAATGTCTTCTTTTTCTGTCAAATATTCCTCTTCCTCAATATTATCCTCTTCGATTTCTTCATCTTCATGTTCACTATCAACATCTTCTTCGGTGTATTCTTTCTATGCTTGTTCATCATATATATTTGAATCCTATTTATTTTGTTCAAAATTATGTTAAATAAAAATTAATTCGAATTTTATTTCAATGATTAGATAAAGTCCATACCTTTGCATGTTGATCATCTATTGTCTCTTCATTTTCTCCTCTGATTTCTTGATTATCATCGTAGCCACTAACTCCCCCCCCCTTTCTCCAGATTTCTCATTTCTTCTTTCTTAGATTCTTCAAATAATTTCTTTCTCGCCTCCATGATCTCCTTCTTCGTTATCATTGTTTTATGTAAGGCTTTCATTTTCTCTAGTGTTTCTCACGATTGTGAACAAAATTAGTTTTGGATTTGGGTTTTAATTTTTAGTTTTTGAATCTCCCTCGATTTCGAAATTACCAAATCTATCCGCTTTTTTTTTTTTTAAAAAAAATCCTTAATTAATGAGCTGAAATCGTGGGAGGTAGTTTCATTTCCTTTTCCGTTTTTCCTTTACACGTGTAGGGGCATTGTTGTCTATTAGTTACTCCGGCAGGTGGCAGGCGTCCTAAATTGTAATTAATTCTCACATTCTTTTTTTTTTTTGTAATTAAGATGGCTTATATGAATATTAGTGTTATTAGCCCTTTTTTTTATTGGGTTATTTTTTTGAGTAAAAATAGCAGAATAGCCACATTTTCATCTCTCTTTTTCCTTAAATCCAACATATTTTTTTTAGCCACCCTACTAGTAAAAAGACTAAAATACCCTTGATGTCAAATCACCCTCTCTCTGTTATGTGAGGATTATAACTGATAGATCAAAACCGCAGCTAAAATAGAGTGAAAACATAATACAATAAAGAAAGATGAAGAAAAGTATGAACACACAGATTTACGTGGAAAAACCCTAAACGAATTAGGGTAAAAAACCACAGGCAATGATAGAATAATTCACTATAAAAATAGGATTTTACAACTTTCTCTCTTATAAGGAAAGAACAAGACTTCTCTCTCTTATAAGGAAAAACTCCCTCTATTTTTATCTTAAGCCTCACACTTTCTTTCTCTCACTCAACCTAATGCTCTTGGTGATTTTTGGATGAATTGCCAAGAAGATGAATGCCTCTATTTATAGAGAAAAATACTTGGCCTCCAAGTTTAATCCAAGGGTGTATATTTCACCTTTCTCCCCAAGTAAAAATCAATGGCTAAAATTACTCATTGGTCATCAAGTCAAGATCAAAGAACTTTCTATGCATCTTCCTCCATCAAGTTGTTGACTTGGGCTTGGGCTTTGGAGAGATCTTTAGTATGGGCTTATTAGTAGGATTAGTCCAACAATCTCTCACTTGGAGATTTGATTGATAATCAATCACATCTCCACACCATTCTTTTTATCTCGTCATTTCCATGTTGCTTACGTCTCCACTAGGCCATTCGAGGATCGACACCAAATAAACTTGTCACCATTGACTGCTTTTGTCAGATAATCTGCTTGATTTGCTTTTGTAGAAATCTTCTGCATATCCACGGTTCCTTCCTCCACTTTCTCACGAACGAAGTAGTACTGCACTCAAATGTGTTTTGTCTTTGAATGAAAGACTGGATTCCTTGCAATATGCAAGACACTCTGACTATCACAAAACAAAGAAATCTTCTCTTGTTTGTCCCCGAGTTCCTTCAATACCATTTTCAACCATACTGCTTCTTTATTAGCTTGTGTAGCTGCTACATATTCTGTTTCTGTTGTTGACGTGGCCACAACCGACTGCAGTTTTGAAACCCAACTTACAGCTCCACTAGCAAGAACAAACACATATCCGATAGTGGACTTGCTTTTATCCAAATCACTTGCATAATCTGAGTCAACATATCCACTGACAATAAAGTCTGATCCTCCGTAACATAATGCAACATTTGTGGTCCCTTTAATATATCTAAGGACCCTTTTAACACAATTCCAATGCTCTCGACCAGGATTTGCCATATACCGACTGACCACTCCCACTGCATGTGGAATGTCTGATCTTGTACAAATCATGGCAAACATTAAACTTCCCATTGCTGATGCATACGGTACTTGAGACATCTCTATCCTCTCTGCTTCACCGCTAGGACTCATACTGGAGGATAACTTAAAATTAACAGGAAGTGGAGTAGAAATTGACTTACTATCTTGCGTGTTGAAGCGTCGCAAAACCTTCTTCAGGCAATTTGTCTGAGATAGCCAAATCTTCTTATTATTTCTGTCTCGGTGAATTTACATCCCCTGAATCTTGTTTGCTGGTCCCAAGTCCTTCATTTCAAACTCCCTAGCCAACTGTGCTTTCAATTCTTCGATATGATCTGTGTTGGGGACTGCTACCAACATGTCATCAACATACAACAGTAAAACAATAAAATCATTGTCCCCAAACCTCTTGAAATATGCACAAGGGTCTGCATTCAGTCTGTTGTATGCAAGGCTCATAATGAAGGAATCAAATCTCTTATACCAGCATCTCGGCGCCTGTTTGAGGCCGTATAGAGATTTGTTCAACCTGCAAACCAAGTTCTCTTTTCCTTTTTCTTCAAAACCTTCTGGTTGGAGCATATATATCTCTTCTTCAAGATCTCCATGGAGAAATGCAGTCTTAACATCTAACTGCTCAAGATGTAAGTCAAATATAACACACATTGCTATGACTACCCTGACCGTAGTAAGTCGAACAACTGGGGAGAAGATCTCATTGAAATCAACACCTTATTTCTGAGCATATCGTTTTACAACCAATCTTGCACAATACCGCTCCACCTGATCATCGCTGTTGCGCTTCATCTTATACACCCATTTGTTGCCAATGGGCTTTCTTCCATGTGGTAGTATAACAAGTTCCCAAGTCTTGTTCTTATGGAAAGCTTCCATTTCTTCCTGCATAGCTGTCATCCATAGAGCTGCATCTGAACTGGTCATTGCTTCTTGGAAAGTTACCGGCTCTCCATCCTCAGTTAGAAGACAATATGCAGCATTGCTCTCTATAATATAATCAGATTGCCAACCTGGTCGTTTTGTCAGGCGACTTGATCGACGGATCTCTGGTACTTCAGACTCAACTGGTTCTTGTTCCTTGTGCACTGGTTCAGCTTCAAAAGAATCAACCCGTTCAGATTCTTTCTCTACTTGTAATATTGTAGTCTCTGCATTATCTTTTATCATGCTCTCACTTGCTTCATCTATCTTATCTTCCATAAAGACCACATCCCTGCTAATAGTAAACTTGTGGGCAGTGGGTCCCACAGGCGATACCCCTTCACACCATCAGCATACCCCAAGAACAAACATTTTCTGAATTTTGGATCCAACTTCATTGTTTTTTGGCATTGTACATCACGTACACCGAACTTCCAAATATATGAAGGTTTGAATAATCAGTAGGCTTTCCTATCCACATCTGCATTGGTGTCTTCAACTCAATCGCAGTTGATGGAGCCATATTTACTACATAACAGGTTGTGTTGACTGTTTTTACCCAGAAAGTCTTGTCTAAGCTTGCAGCTCCCAACATAGCTCTTGTTCTCTCTAACAAGGTCCTGTTCATCAACTTTGCCACTCCATTCTGTTGAGGAGTGTACGCCGTAGTAAACTGTCTTTTGATGCCTTCCTGATTGTAAAATTCCACAAACTCACTGCTTGTATATTCCCCTCCATTATCCGTCCGTCAACACTTAATCATTTCATTAGATTCAAGTTCTACCCGAGCTTTGAAAACTTTGAAGACTGCAAACACATCTGCCTTCCTCTTGATAGGATACACCCAACATCTCCTGGAATAGTCATCTATGAAGGACACAAAGTACTTCGCTCCTCCCAATGATGTAACTGGTGATTGTCATACATCAGAGTGAACCAATTCTAGAATCTTTTTACTTCTAGAACTCGATATGTTGAACTTTAATCTGTGCTGTTTACTTGTAACACAATGCTCACAGAAGGGTAACACACCTTTGTGAGACCTGGAAGTAGATTTTGCTCCGCGAGAACTTTTATTCCTTGTTTTGATACGTGTCTAAGTTTCTGATGCTACATCATAGCTAGTCTTTCACTTGGACAACCTGAAACAACTGATGCTTCTCATTCTTGCAAAGTCTCTCCCTTTAACATGTACAAGTTAGCAGCCAGCTTCTCTCCCTTCATAAGTACAAACGTGCCACGAATCACTTTTATGATTCTTTTCTTGATTATATTCTTACAACCGAGATCATCTAGTTGTCCCAATGACAACAGATTCTTTCTGAGGCCTTCTACATGTCGTACTTGCAGAATCGTGCGTACAGTATTATCATGGAACTTCAACTTGATAGTTCCAATACCGACAATATTTAAGGCATGATCATTACAGCTGAACACGGATCTTTCAGAGACAGGTTCATAATGATGGAACCATTCTCGACGATAGTGTTAGGAATGGTGTCCTAGAACTTGTAATTATTTAATAATAATGATTTATTATGAATAAATTAAATAAATAAACATAAGTTCTTTATATTATCTAGATTGATTCAATTAATGATATTAGGAATATATGGAAATATATTAATATCAAACATTCAAATAGTAAACCCTAAGTTACTCTTATGAAATCATGACTTAGTATGTGAGTCATATGAGAGGATTAAAGTCGAGATGAGTAACTTAAACGTGTCTACAGTAAACGGATAACGTTTGGGAACCTTATCCTGGTAACACTGTTGATAGCTTCGCATTTTGTTTATAGACAAATGATCGAATCCTGATCATTCATGTGGGAGACATGAAATGGAAGTATCATATGCAATGTTGATTGTATAAGACAGGACCACGATGTTCGATCAAATTTCTCCTTAGTACCGTTTACGAGAAATGATCGAATATCAAACTAAGTTTATCAACCGTGATAGATCTAAATCCTGAGTGAAATGCGGACTCCTATTTATGGAGTTATGTTCTTTGATTCACATAGTTGAGAAGCGTCTGTAAGAACGCTCAATACACTCCTGTTTTGGGAACATGACTAGATAAGTAGCTGGGAACTCATTTTCACGAGATGGAATTCATAACTTTCCTATAAATTAACGGTATCAGTGCGATACCTAAATATTTTAGGAACTTTAGGAAACTCCCTTGATGTACTGATTCGAGACATGAACAAGTGGCGCCACGACTTCTATTGATCACAGGAGTATATTATCTCTAGTTCGACTAAAGATAATGTTCATTGGAGAATCAGCGGGAACACAAGGATAAAGCGGTAATTACAGGGGCAAAACGGTAAATTTATCCGCCTGTAATTATGAGGGTTCCACGTGAAGGATTATATCACAGATATAAATAAAGATAAACTAAATGGACATAACTCATCTATAGTGAGGGGAGTTCAGCTATGAATCTATAGTGGAATTATTCATAGTTAAATAATAAGTAATTAATTGATTATGAGTTAATCGCTTAATTGACTAATTATTAAGCCCATGATCTATAGGTCCATCGGGTCCCTATGCTAGCCCAAATATCGTTGTAGCAAAACTAAGTTATTAATTTAACTTAGGAAGAACAAACAATTTAAGTAATTGATTTTACTTAAAATTAGGCAATATTAATTATTTGAATAATGAGATTATTTAAATGAAAATTAATATTAATATTATTAATATTGATACAATATTAATTGCTTAAATAAAGAGTTTATTTAAATGGAAATTAATATAACATTATCAATTATAATATTTTAAGGCAAAATTAATTGTTTAAATAAATAAATTATTTAAACGGAATTAATGTTAATATTATTAATTATTTAAATAATGAGTTTATTTAAATGGAAATTAATAATTAGTATTATTAATTAAATGATTTAATTTAATAATAAATATTAGAGAGAATTAAATGCAATTGGTTTAAGAAACAAATTGGTGTTAGCCCAAAATAATTAATTAATTGAATAAGATTCAATGGTAATTAATATATTAATTTTAGGCTATATGTATTTAAATTAGAAATTATTATTTGAATTTTTTCTAATATTAAATATATAAGTATATAATAAAGAAAAGTAAATAAATAATTAAAAATTAAAAAAATTAAAAATAAAGGTTCATGTCGCGCGTCCATCCACGTGCAATGGTGGTCTGTGGAGATATGATTTTATTTTTAAATTTATTTATTCTTATTTATTTATCTTTTCTATTATTTAAATATATAATTATTAAATAAATAAAGAATAAATAAATATAAATATATATATACACATGTTGATAGTGGCGTGCACATGGGTGATGAAGCTAAAGATTATATATATTTATTTTATTTATATTTTCTATTTATTTTAATAATTTGGAGATAAGCTTTATCTAATTAGATTAGATATCATATTTTCCTATAAATATGACCATTGGGATTCATATTTTACATACTTCCCACTTTAATTAGAAAAGTGAAAATTCTCTCTCAAGTTTTTTGCCCAATTGCCGTTTTTCCTTGGGGAAAAAATTTAGAAGAAATTTTTTCTTCTTTTGTTCTTCCGGTTCGATTCCCACAAGTCGGTTTTGCTTTCGATCGGGATATAGCATAGAAGATCCGGTGTTGCTGGAGGATTTGATGTTGAAAAGAAACCTCCAACCGATTCTCCATATTTTACTCAATGTAAGTTCCGGTTTTAATTTTCGAAAATATAAGCATGAATCTACATGTTTTATCACAAATTGCATGATGTTAATAGATCCGTTATTAAATGTTAATAAGTTTACTAAATAAAATTCCGCTAATTTAGTAAATCATCCCTTCAATTGGTATCAGAGCTAATTTTAATTATCATGCAAAATTGTGAGTTTTCGAAAATTTTGGTGGGTTGCATAAAAATCGTTTTATGTATGTTTATATAAATTGTGCTATATAAATTGTGGAGGTTTGCTAATTGATGTTTAGGTATTCTTGAGGCACTTAGGATTTTAAATTTTAGTAGAAAATTTGTAAACCCTAATTTTAGGGTATAGGAAAAGGTTGTAATTTTCCCATACCAAAGAGGAGCAAAATCGGCTACACCAAGGGAGGAAGAGAAGAAAATTCATCTCCAACAATCCATGTGGTCCACGCCCAAGGAGGAGATTTTTCAAGATATGGTAAGATATTTTATCATAATTATCTTGTTATCTCAATTTAAAAATTTAAAAATTTAAGATAAGGATAAAATCTTTTTAAAGATTATATCCCTATCTTAAATTATGAATTTAGAAATTGATATAAGATTACATGGAAAATATTTTTCTTTATTTTTTCCATTTAATTAAAAGATAATTATTTTAAAACAAGTATTTATGGAAATATTAAGGAGATAATATTTACCCCATAAATACCCATGCCCACGCCTACACCATGGAGGAGAGAGAAAGTTGAAGCCTCAAAATTCTACAATGGAAGATTTAAATTAAGTTGTAATTTAATTTTCCGTTTTAGAAATAGTGCCAAGAATACCGGTCAATTTAGCTATTTATTATTTAAATTTTTATATGTATGATATAATTTTTTTTTAAATAATATTCATGCATAAGAGTATGTCATGTAGAAAATCCCACCATAGGTTGTATGATTTTATTAATTGTACATACATGCATCATGATATAATATGTGTTATTATATGCTAATGTATGTGAAGCATGCTATAATTTTATTTTATAAATGTTATTATCAAAATTATATTCTAATTGTTTTAGAATTAAAAGCATGCTTATTTAGTTAAAATTCAAAAGTTAAATCTAGTTTAAAAGTTGAATAGAAACTAAATGAATTATTTGTAATATGGAATTATTGTTTAAACAATTGGGCCAAAATCCATATAAGATAAACAAATAGAAACTTTTAATTAAGGGTTAATTAAAAATTAATAATTGAGATTAATTGAATTGAATGGATCTCCTGGCAGAAAGCTCGCCTAGCCGATGAGGTTTCATAAAGTTCCCCTAACACGGAGCGCCTCTAACCTGGGAGCGATCCTGGGAGAAAAGTTCAAATTAATAAATCAAAATTATTAAGACGGCACATAATGTGATTAGTTTAAATTAGGAAAACTTGAACAATCACAATTATAAAATTAATCTAACCAATTTAAGAGTTAAAGTTGATTAGGTTAATTAAAACTTGGATTAATGAATTAGCCGAATTAGTCTAAGTTATGAAACCCTAACTCAAAATATTAAGTGGGAGAAGGAACATGTCAATGTATCCTATGGTCTCCACTAATGGGCTCGAACGTGAGATTTATACATGGCCTCTGTAACATCGCTGCAGTGTTCATTCCCATAGGAAGGTTTATTGTATAAATCAATATCAAGTTGGGTCTCCCGAAAGGGATAAAGAATTTTAAATGAGATTGATTGAAGACTGAATCTACACTTCGTAGACACTCTTCAATTTTATTTAAAAGACTAAATTAGTGGGTCACACTTAAAAGGAAAATTTGATAAAGTTTGTTATCAAAATTCTTGACCAAATACACGGTAAACAATGACATAGGAATATGAGTTGTTCTGGAGTTGTCAATTGTTCGAGTGGCATCTCGTTTTAATGATGGTAATCGACCTATCATTCGACGGCACTTCACCGGTATCATTAAAATATCGTGACATAGTAACATGTTTTAGGGCTTTTTGTTTCATTAATATGTTCGCATTCATGCATCATATTTAATTATATGTCAAAACTTTGAGTATTTGAATGTTGAATGCATGTTAGATTATTAAGATAAAGTTTATTTAAATTTCAGTAATATAGCATCTGCTTTAGTCACTATATTTGGAAATAACAAACTAAACGATGAGAACTATGTTTCCTAGAAAAGGAAATGAATAATTTAAGTAAAGCAGTTTACTTAAATAAATAGACAATATTAATTATTTAAATAATGAGTTTATTTAAATGGAAATTAATATCATTGTTATTAATTATTTAAATAATGTGTTTATTTAAATGATAATTAATAATAAAATATTATTAATAAATAATTATTAATTATTTAGGTAATATGTTTACCTGAATGGAAATTAATAATTAAACATTTATTATTAATTTTAAATAATAGTGATTATTTAAAAGGATAATAGTAAATAACATATTTATTATTAATTTAAATAAAGTCGATTATTTAAATAGAAAATAATAAATATTTATTAATAATATACAAAATCGGAATATGATATTTTATTTGAATAATTGATTTATTTAAATAAATATCAAGAATTAATAAATAAGATTTATTAATAAGGAAGAATCTATAATTGAATTAATGAATTCAATAGATTTTGGTTCAAATTATTTGAATTATTAAATACTAAAATCGACTCATATATAATATTTTAGGAAATAATTGTTGAATTATTTTGTCTAAAATAAATACATAAAAGAATGTTCAACCAAAGACAAATTAAACAAAGAAAAATTAGTTTTTCTTATTGATTTTATACACATAAAATCGGCACGTAAGATAAATAAGGAATAAAATTTGATTTTATTCTTGGCATTTATCTTGTATTTATTTTAATAGTATTTCCTAATTCGATTGGAAAACTGTTTTGTGTATAAATACAAACGTCTTGGTTGTTCATTCAAAAGCTTCTAATTTCAATTTTCGAAATTGAAAACTCTTCTTCTTCCTATTCTCCTCGTAACCGATTTTACAATAGTCTAAAAGGGAAGAAAATATTTCTTTTCCCAAACCATAGTTTTCGAGTTTAGTTTAGTTATCAATTTGTTTTTTATTTTGAATTATGTAATAATTATTGGTTCTCATTTCGTATGAACCAAGTTTGGGAATATTTTAAATAAGAGTTATTTAGGTAGATATTCCTCTACAACTATATTACAAAGTTCCAAAGTGTGATTGGATGGTTATTCAAAATACTTAGTATAAAACAAATAAATTCCAAAACCAAATTCTAAACTCCAAAATATCTAAACAAGTTATAAAGGTTTAAAAATGTTTAAATACTTAAGTCTAAAATTACTTAAATAAGTTAGAGGGATTAATCTCTTAAAGATGGTTCTCAAGGAGTTTGAGATGATAACCATATTAATCCACGAACTTATGGGATAAGTAAAATGGAATATCTTTGATTTATCAAAGATAACTAGACTTAAATATCACTAAAGCTTGAACATTCAGATGTTAGAACTTAAGTGATAAATAAACATACAATCAATTTCTTACATTCCAAATATTCAGTTATTTAAAAGGATGTTTTAAAGGAGTACTAACTGATATGGAATAAACAAACAAAATAGAAATTGAAAGTAATAATTAGTGAATAATTGAATTCACAAATTATTAAAGAAAAGTTCAGTAAATCAGTGATACTGAAAGTTTTAAACCATACTTAAGATATAAAAGAATTACAATGATTTTATTTCACAATAAAAAACAAGTAGTTATTTAAAAGTTTAAATTGAAAAACTACTTGTAGAACTTTATTTGAGTGGGAGCGTCATAGAACGAACCAAATGGACTTTTAGAAGTCCAAGTGAAACTCATTGACTTCAAAATCAATGAATAAAGTTCAAAAATAAGTGAAATAAAACCGACACGAATTTTCAATAGTAGAGTTGAAAAGAGTCACTTATACTTATACATTATTTTTGAAATAATAACAAGTATAAAATTGTAATCATTAAACAAATGAAAGTAATGGAGAATTACTTTGTAGTGGGAGCTTAAGAATTTCGAGAATCCTAGAACCAATGTGACTAAAATAAAATTTACAAATAGTATTTTAGTGCACATAGATAAAATGGGAGATTTTATGAGTTGCACGGGCTCAAATTCGAACATGAATTTACTTCCATGTAAGAATTTGATAAAAGACCTTTGCGAATTAATCATTGAATGAGTTAAGTATAAGTAAAATGAGTTTTTACTAACTAAACTCTAAATTCGCTTAAAATTACTAAGTTGTTAGTAAATGAAAAGGTGGTTGAGCATGATGGTTTCAAATCAATAGTTAATAGAGTTTATTTTATGGCGATAAAATATGGAATCTATTACACTTAATGAAACTAACATCAGACAAAAGAAATACATACTAAACAGATGAAAACGTTATTGATAAAGTATTAAAATGACTACCATGGCTAAATAGTTGATAGTCATCCAGTTTGACTGGAATTACAAGTCAAATCTCCAAAGATCTAGGACAAGTGGGAGATTGTTAGGAATGGTGTCCTAGAACTTGTAATTATTTAATAATAATGATTTATTATGAATAAATTAAATAAATAAACATAAGTTCTTTATATTATCTAGATTGATTCAATTAATGATATTAGGAATATATGGAAATATATTAATATCAAACATTCAAATAGTAAACCCTAAGTTACTCTTATGAAATCATGACTTAGTATGTGAGTCATATGAGAGGATTAAAGTCGAGATGAGTAACTTAAACGTGTCTCACGATAAACGGATAACGTTTGGGAACCTTATCCTGGTAACACTGTTGATAGCTTCGCATTTTGTTTATAGACAAATGATCGAATCCTGATCATTCATGTGGGAGACATGAAATGGAAGTATCATATGCAATGTTGATTGTATAAGACAGGCCACGATGTTCGATCAAATTTCTCCTTAGTACCGTTTACGAGAAATGATCGAATATCAAACTAAGTTTATCAACCGTGATAGATCTAAATCCCTGAGTGAAATGCGGACTCCTATTTATGGAGTTATGTTCTTTGATTCACATAGTTGAGAGCGATCTGTAAGAACGCTCAATACACTCTGCTTTTGGGAACATGACTAGATAAGTAGTGGGAACTCATTTTCACGAGATGGAATTCATAACTTTCCTATAAATTAACGGTATCGGTGCGATACCTAAATATTTTAGGAACTTTAGGAAACTCCCTTGATGTACTTGATTCGAGACATGAACAAGTGGCGCCACGACTTCTATTGATCACGAGTATATTATCTCTAGTTCGACTAAAGATAATGTTCATTGGAGAATCAGCGGGAACACAAGGATAAAGCGGTAATTACAGGGGCAAAACGGTAAATTTATCCGCTGTAATTATGAGGGTTCCACGTGAAGGATTATATCACAGATATAAATAAAGATAAACTAAATGGACATAACTCATCTATAGTGAGGGGAGTTCAGCTATGAATCTATAGTGGAATTATTCATAGTTAAATAATAAGTAATTAATTGATTATGAGTTAATCGCTTAATTGACTAATTATTAAGCCCATGATCTATAGGTCCATCGGGTCCCTATGCTAGCCCAAATATCGTTGTAGCAAAACTAAGTTATTAATTTAACTTAGGAAGAACAAACAATTTAAGTAATTGATTTTACTTAAAATTAGGCAATATTAATTATTTGAATAATGAGATTATTTAAATGAAAATTAATATTAATATTATTAATATTGATACAATATTAATTGCTTAAATAAAGAGTTTATTTAAATGGAAATTAATATAACATTATCAATTATAATATTTTAAGGCAAAATTAATTGTTTAAATAAATAAATTATTTAAACGGGAATTAATGTTAATATTATTAATTATTTAAATAATGAGTTTATTTAAATGGAAATTAATAATTAGTATTATTAATTAAATGATTTAATTTAATAATAAATATTAGAGAGAATTAAATGCAATTGGTTTAAGAAACAAATTGGTGTTAGCCCAAAATAATTAATTAATTGAATAAGATTCAATGGTAATTAATATATTAATTTTAGGCTATATGTATTTAAATTAGAAATTATTATTTGAATTTTTTCTAATATTAAATATATAAGTATATAATAAAGAAAAGTAAATAAATAATTAAAAATTAAAAAAATTAAAAATAAAGGTGCATGTCGCGCGTCCATCCGTGCAATGGTGGCTGTGGAGATATGATTTTATTTTTAAATTTATTTATTCTTATTTATTTATCTTTTCTATTATTTAAATATATAATTATTAAATAAATAAAGAATAAATAAATATAAATATAAATATATATATACACATGTTGATAGTGGCGTGCACATGGGCTGATGAAGCTAAAGATTATATATATTTATTTTATTTATATTTTCTATTTATTTTAATAATTTGGAGATAAGCTTTATCTAATTAGATTAGATATCATATTTTCCTATAAATATGACCATTGGGATTCATATTTTACATACTTCCCACTTTAATTAGAAAAGTGAAAATTCTCTCTCAAGTTTTTTGCCCAATTGCCGTTTTTCCTTGGGGAAAAAATTTAGAAGAAATTTTTTCTTCTTTTGTTCTTCCGGTTCGATTCCCACAAGTCGGTTTTGCTTTCGATCGGGATATAGCATAGAAGATCCGGTGTTGCTGAGGATTTGATGCTGTAAAGAAACCTCCAACCGATTCTCCATATTTTACTCAATGTAAGTTCCGGTTTTAATTTTCGAAAATATAAGCATGAATCTACATGTTTTATCACAAATTGCATGATGTTAATAGATCCGTTATTAAATGTTAATAAGTTTACTAAATAAAATTCTGCTAATTTAGTAAATCATCCCTTCAGATAGGTCATGTGAAAAGTGGCTCCAGAGTCCATGAGCCATACATCAGCAAATTTGCCTCTTCCTTCAAAAGTTGTCTCAGCTTTAAAACACAAAGCTTCCCCTTCATTTGAGGTGTGTTTGCAACATTTCCTTGAGGATTTGAGTTTTTCTTGTTTAAACTCCAACAGTCCTTCTTCAAATGACCTTTCTTGCCACAATAGTAGAATTTAGAATCTTCTTACTTCTCGATTTTGACCTGCCTTGATTTTGGCTCCCACTTGAACCACGTTCCGTTGATCTACCTCTTATCACCGTTAGCCTCTGCTTGCTTAGAACTTTCCAACTTTCTTTGTTCTTGCGTCTATTTTCCTCCTCCAGAACAACAGGTTCAACATCGTCAAAGTTTAGATAGTTGGACAAAATATTATTTGTCAGATTGATGACAAAGTTGATCATACGAATCAGGTAGACTTTAAAGTAGAAGTTTAGCACGTTCACTTGTCTCTATTTTATAACCCAATGATGTGAGTTGAGAAAATAGAGTATTCAATGTGTTCAAGTGCTCTGTCATTGAAGTAGACTCCGACATCCGAAGAGTGTACAATTTACTCTTAAGGAAAATCTTGTTGTAAAATGACTTAGCCTCATACAGTTTTGGGAGGTGATTCCAAATGTCCTTTGCTATTTTCTTCTCCTCTATGCTAGACAATACTCCATCTGCTAGAGCCAGATGAATATTTGCAATAACATTCTCGCCCATCTCGTTCCACTTGTTGTCATCTTTGAGTTCTGTCAGCCTTTCGCTAATAACAGCCAGACAATTATCTTTTCTCAAGATAGCCTTCATCTTCAACTTCCACAACGAGAAATTAGTCCCATTGAAATTTTCCATCTCAAATTTTGCCACCATGACTTCTATCACAAAATTTCAATAATTCCCTGTGCCTCTCAACAGGTGTAAAATATCTAACTTATTTTCTGATGTGGAGGGTCCACTATTAGTGGCAACCACAGAGCATACGATAAGTAGATAGTGACACCTAGAACCTTGCTCTGATACCACTGTTATGTGAAGATTATAACTGATAGATCAAAACCACAGCTAAAATAGAGTGAAAACATAATAACAATAAAGAAAGATGAAGAAAAGTGTGAACACACAGATTTACGTGGAAAAACCCCCAAACGAATTAGGGTAACAAACCACGGGCAAGGATAGAAGAATTCACTATAAAAATAGGATTTTACAACTTTCTCTCTTATAAGGAAAGAACAAGACTTCTCTCTCTTATAAGGAAAAATTCTCTCTATTTTTATCTCAAGCCTCACACTTTCTTTCTCTCACTCAAGCTAATGCTCTTGGTGATTTTGGGATGAATTGCCAAGAAGAGGAATGCGTCTATTTATAGAGAAAAATACTTAGCCTCCAAGTTTAATCCAAGGGTGTATATTTCACCTTGCTCCCCACGTAAAAATCAATGGCTAAAATTACTCCTTGGTCATCAAGTCAAGATCAAAGAAGTTTCTATGCATCTTCCTCCATCAAGTTGTTGACTTGGGCTTGGGCTTTGGAGAGATCTTTAGTATGGGCTTATTAGTATGATTAGTCCAACATTCTCTCCTCTCTCTCCCCCCTCCCTTCCATCCACTCTTTCCTTCTTTTTTTCTCTTTTTACACTCTCTCTCATCTCTCCCCCTTCCGTCCATTAATTTTTTTTTTAATATTAACATCTCTCTCCCATCTCTCTCTCTCTCTCTCTCTCTCTCTCTCTCTCTCTCTCTCTCTCTCTCTCTCTCTATATTTTTCATATTTATTTTAACAAAAAATTTCCCTCCCATTTCCCCCCCCAATTTTCTTCTATATATTAGAATTTCTCTCTCTCCCCCTCATTTTTTTCATTTTTCTCTCATTTCTTCTTCCATCTCTCTCATTTCTTTATCAATTCCCTATAAATTTCTTTCAAAAATTCATTGATTCTCTCATTCTTTCTATTTCTTTTTCAAAAATCTACAATTTTTATCTTCTACAAATGTTCATCTCACAAATTTTCTACACTTTTTTTATTTACTATATCTATACTTAATTTCTTCTCGATCTCGTTTTTTCATAAATACATTTCAACGTTTTTGGTTTCGAATCTCGAAGATCTAAACCAAAATAAGTATGGATTTGACGAAAGGTAATATACATATTTAGTTTGATTTATATCTTTTTGTTGTTTTATGTAATATGCATAAATTCTTAATATTTGTTTTCTGCTATACATGTAATACATGCAATATGCGTTTTTTTGGAATATACGTAATATACATAATTTTATCTCTCGTCTGTTTCTGTTTTGCGTATGTACAGTCTGTACTATACGTAATATATATTTTTCTATAGTCTGTTTAAATATATATCTTTGTATATACGTGCTATACATAACTATGTATTTTTCTTGATATACAGTCTGTAATACACGCAATCTACAAAATATACGAACTATACAAACTACGTGTTTTTCTTGATGTACACTCCTTCCTTTTTTTTCATTCTGTAATATACGTAATATAATATATATTTCTTTTTGTTTTGTTTGCATATTAAGTATCTTTTTTTGTACCTTTAGTATTATTGAATTAACACTTTTTGTTTTTCATTTGCAGATTAAATGACATGTATATTACGTATAGCACGCACATTCACATTTTCCCCAAATGCAGTCACGATGTGAAAAGACAATATACCCAATATACCTACATGAGAGGGGAAACTATAAATAATATATAAAAATGAATCTACGAAATTGAATTAAAAATTAATTGTAGTATAAAATCAAAATACAAAATAATAAAAATATACAATATATATTAGATACAATGAATAGCTATGGACACTATACTGACTATACCAAAAAACTGGGAAAGAAAGAATGCATTGGAAAAGAAAAAACATAAAAAATATCAGACTACACGTACTATACGTGTTAGAGGCGTCAAGAATATACCTGATATACAAAGGGAAAAATTGGTATATTAAAAAATTGAATAGGAAAAGTGGCTAGTCCCAACATTTTTAAAAAAATGTGGCTACTTTAGACTTTTTGATGCAAAAAGTGGTTATTTAGAAATTTCACCCATTTTTATTTTATGTTATCTTTTTTAATTACGATTCTTTCTTAATTTATTTTGTCTTAAAAAAAATTACTATTTTTTCTTACAAATTTGGTGAATATCTAAAATATCATTTTGTTTCCTGAACTTTCACTCAGGTTTCGTTTTCGTCCCTAATTTTTTAAAAGTTACACTTTTCATCCTTGATCTTTGCGATTTATTCTATTTTTGTTCTCTAGTCTGTGTTTTTTCATCTTGGACATTACCTGAGGGCTTATATGACATACAATTAATGACATGACATTATATAAATATACAATGAGGTTAAATGACGTGGAAAAACGAATATACAATGAGATTTAAGGTTGAAATTAAGGAGAAAAAGATGAGATTAACCTTTCCTTTATATTCATTTTTCTATGGTTATTTAACCTCTATAATGTCCTATCATTAATTACATGCCACATAAGCCCTCAATTAGTGTCCTAGACGAAAAACAAAATTCAAAGGATCAAAACAGAATGAATCGAAAAGTTCAGGAACTAAAATAAAACTTGAAAATTCATGGACTAAAATGATATTTTACCCATATCTCTTTCTTTATAATTTCGTGACACCACAATATGATGGATCTTTGTCTAACTTTTCAACATTTATTTCATTTTTGTTTTTCTTAATTTATATTCAATTTAGATTTAGATTTAACTTTCTTTTTAAATTTTAAAAAATGACATTTTTTTAATTATAAATTTAAAAAAAAATTAAATTTTTCAGAAATAACATTTTCGTTATATAATGAAATAACTTTCATCAATAACAAAAGTTATAAAATCATAAGCATTGACTAAACTTAAAAATTTGTTGAATTGTAATTAAAAATATCTCTATTAGCTAGACCCCAATTGGCACAAACTCGAAAGGATAGGGATGACAGATATAATTTAGCCTTAAGATACAAAAGTTTAAAAAAAATGAAGGGTTAAATTAAATAACATGAATCCTGACCCCAATTCTTGACTTAAAAAATTTATATAATTTATCTCAAATAACATAAATTTACATACTAATTACTAAAATGTCAGAAACTTTTTTAAAATGACTCAAATAACATAATTATAATTCAATAATTGAACTAAACTTTATTTCATAGGTATTTTCAATGAATTTGTTTGATTTTTTTTTTCTATTTTAAGTTTAAGTTCAATAATTTATCAAACTATGTGACTGGGGATAATTATTGCTTGGATGAAACTCTCTCAAAGAGGATTTGGAAAACGGGTTGCCTAAATAGAAAAATTTCTTTATCTGGAACTTATTGGTAGGTGGTTTACATACGGCGGACATTATTCAGAGGCGAAACCCAACGATTTCTATTTCTCCTAACATTTGCTGTCTTTGCCATAAGCCTTCAGAAAGCCGGGTTCATTTTTTTAAGTGCTATTTTACTAGTCTGATTTGGCAAAATCTGATGCAGATTTTAAATTTGAATTAGTGTTTTGTTGATTGCCCGAAACTTAATCTTTATTCTCTTTTGGTTGGGTATCTGATGAAAGATCAAGGTAAATGGTTATGGGAGACGGCGATTAAGTCATCACGTGGAAGGTTTGATTGGATAGAAATCACAAAAATTTTCAGAACAAAAACACACGGTGGATGAAATTTGGGAGCTTATTTGCTTCAAAGTGTCTCTTCTTGCTTCTTTGTCAAACGTTTTTTTGTAATTATGACGGTTTTTTATTAACACGGATTAGAGGAATTTTTGTAGTTCAATATGTGTGGGATGAATTCTTTTCACCCATTTTTATATATCTTCTCTTTTTTAATTAAAGTTTTTTGTTTCCTATAAAAAAGTGAATTTTTCCAGTTGTTTTTAGTTCAATAAATTATTGAACTAATTGATATATAATTATACTACTAGAGTAATTTTTAAAAATTTCAATATTTCAATAACTAATATAAAAATATGATATTTTAGTAATTGGCTTAAAAATTTAACTTTTAGATATTTTTTTGCCCAAATGATGTTTGTGTGGGGTATTTCTTAGATGAGCTTCTTCCACACGGTTGAGCACGCTGTGTCACGTTCTTGTCTCTTACAGCGTAGTTACCTTAAACAGATTGAAGAGTGATTGTCAGAAAGGGCACCAGTGTGGTATTAGCCGAAGACCCTTTGACGATCAAGTTGGTGGTGGTAGGTGAAAAATGCCTTACACCGCAAGATAGTATTAGGTCAAGTATATGTGTATTGTCTATTGAGTTGTTGTTAACTGATTTAATAGTTCAAATCGTCTTTTATAGTGCCTTGATCATGGGCTCCTCGGCTGGACTAGTGCAAGACTAGGCTTAGTGGGTTTTTATTTGACCCATGAAGGATCGGCTCCTTCAGATGGTGGTTCGGATGGGTCTGACCCCATGTGAACCGACCCGGTATATATGCGGCCCGTATGAGGGCTATTTTTTCCCTTTACAACGTTTACCTCGTATCATACTCTTAATTTTTTAGTCTAAATTATATTATATGTAGTTGATTTAAATTCAACAAAACTTGCTATAACTAACTGTTGTTTTTAATAAAACTGAAAGTTTTAAAATGTTATTGATGAAATTAAAATTAATAGATTGAGGGTATTTTATATCTGTTAGCCTTTAGAAAGCTCGTGTTGTAGTCGAGTTTCTCCTTATTTTCCGGAATTTAGCACTCTTCAAAGCTGTCTCCTGCCCTACAGGCTCTCTTCAACGCTGCAATAGCAGTTCTTTCTTAACCTCGTTAATTTGTGGTTGAAATCTGTAGTATTGTTCCCTTTATGCTTCAATGAATTTATGGAAATTTTTTCATCATGTCTTAATTTTAATTTTGTCTCATTTTGGGAAGGATCCCATGTCAAAAAGATAACGGTACCTAACAACGTTTGTAAAGTACGGGCTACTACTCCTCTCATTGCCAATTAGTTTTGTGATGAAAGCTTATGAACATTAAGTTTCCTTAGTTAATTGGGGGGTTTTATTGTTTTGAATTTCAATTCTATCACTTTTTTATTTTTTTCATTCTATCAGTTTGCATTTAAAACTGATCATCTGAAGTGAAAATAGCTTAGATTTTTGTAGTGAGCTGAACTAGTGGGTACGATAATTTAGCGGTTTGAAAATAGTTTACGAAAACAGTTATATAACTTACAAACCCTCATAAATCCATGGAAACGAATACTTTTTTCATAATAACAAAATGTCCAGTTTCATAAGAATGTTCATAAGTAATCGTAGAACACATAATCATAATTTGTAAATCATAAAAACATGTGTAGTTATGGATAATTCAAAAATACTATTTTAACCACTCACAAAAACTATAGTTGACACAAAAAAATTTCTAAGTAAAGAAATCAAATGCGGAATGAAGTATATTTGTATTGATGAATTTAACGTTACACTCTCTAATGAATTTAATCCTCTGATGCTTTCTCATAAGTATAAACTCTGATACAAGGGTCGTCGGCGTATTTCTCAGATCAAAGTGTTGATGTTGTTGAAACTTTAGTCTTCAAAGCGGTCTTCAGGAAGTTCTTCGAAAAGTCTTTAGTCTTCAAAGCGATCTTCAAGGAGTTCTTCAATTAGTCTTCAAAAAGTCTTCGGTCTTAAAAGTCTTCTGAATCTTTTTTTTTTATCTTTGAAATAGATGTGTGATTGAGACTCTGTTTTAAAAAAAACCACAAATATTAAAAAATATCAAAATTACCCAGTACATGAGGATGTGCGCATATGAAGACATGTGTTATTACTATAATAAATATATTTTTGTTGTTAATTTTCATTACTAATATAAATTTAATACTGGAATTTACACATTGTTGATGTAAATTTAATATTATTGTTATAAATTTACATTAGTGATAAATTATTATTATAAATTTACATTACTGATATATCATTTAAATTAATAGAGTATCTAGAATTTGATAAATCCAACGGTTAAATATCGATGTCTATGGGAATGTCGATGTTCAAATTTACGGAAATATAGATGTCGATGGAAATTCCTAGAAAAATCATGGGAAACAATAGAAAAGTAGGTGAATTTTAAGACTTTTATAATAGTTTAAACAAGTCATAATATATCATATAATGAAATTATATACTTATAAATAATATACTAAACATAGTAAAATGTAAAAATATAATAAAATTTGTCAAAATATGATATTAAAATATGTTTTTTAACAATAATAAAAAATTGACAATAATATTAAATTATTCTTTAATAAAGAGGCACTATAATAATATAATCGTATTTTTACTTTAATTTTTTAATACCTAAAAATTGAAAGGAATGTTAAGTTTATATAGAGAAAGAAAGAATCAAAAGAAAATAAATACAAAAGATGATATTCGAATGTTTTATTTATATAAAAACAAAAAAATTATTTTATAAAATGAATCAGAAGTTAAGAGGAGGTATGTAACTTATAAATTTATATTTATATAAAATAAAAGCTTTATTAAAAAAAAATCTAAAACCCAACCAATTCATATTTCCTTATTAAAATTTTTAGATTTTCCTTGACATTATCATGCTCCATTTACCAGGCAGGTAATTAAAAATCTCCCACTCTCCTGTTCAAACAATTTTCAAGGAATGAAATTAAAATCTCTCTTTCGTTTTCCCCATTTTAACATTATCACGAATTTCAAAGACGGTAATTAAAATCTTTTTCTCTTTCTTTTTCATTTTGTATCAATCAGAATTTCAAGAGTCAGTAATCTCCTTCTCTCTTTTTTTTAGAATTTTTATCATCTCTCTTAGAATGTCAAGAATCTACTCATTCTCTCTCTCTTTTGTTGAAATATGTGAAATGATTTCTCAAAATATTATTACAATAAAATAATTGTTTTTATACATCAAAAAGAGTAAAATATAACAGACTAACTTTCTAACAAACTAGTTTAACAAACGAACTAATTTATAATTACAATATCATCCTCAATACTCCCCTTCAAGATGGAAGGTGGATATTGATTACACCCATCTTGGATAACAAAGGAAATAGAATAGAACCAGGCAACAGTTTTATAAAAACATCTGCTATTTGTTGAGTAGTCCGAATAGGCAGCAACTTGAATTTTCAGAAGTTATTTTGTCACGAATAAAGTGACAATCAAGTTCAATGTGCTTAGTTCGCTCGTGAAAAGCCGGATTCAAAGCAATATGGATAGCAGCATCATTATCACAAAATATAAGAGATGGCGTAGTAAAAACAATCTGTAAATTAGTTAAGAGATATCAAAGCCAAGTCAACTCACTAGTGACCATTGCTAAAGCCCTATATTCGACCTCAGCCGAAGAACGAGATACCGTAGTTTGCTTCTTAGCCTTTTATGAAACAAACGAATCACCCACAAAAATAAAAAATCTTGTCACGGATCTTCTTGTGTCAAGACAGCCACCCCAATCAGTATCAACAAATGCTCTGAGTTGCAAGGAAGAAGAAGAATGAATTGAAAAAAATATACACTGTCTTTGTGCAAGTTTCAAATACCTCAGTAAATGATTGACAGCAAGGAGATGAATGGAAGTTGGTTTAGTCACATATTGACTCAATTTGTGTATAACAAATGTAATATCCGAGCGTGATATAATAAGATACAATAAACGACCAATTAATCGCCTATAAGACGAATGTGCATCATCAGATTCCAGAAGCTTGCCATCAATAGCATTCAATTTTAAAGATGGATCCATAGGTAATTTATTTGGTTTAGATCCAAGAAGCCCAACATCTACAAGTAAATGAAGGCAATACTTCCTTTGGGGTAGAGATAATCCAAGTTTAGATCTGGATATTTTTAATCCAAGAAAGTATTTTAAACAACCCAAGTTTTTGAGTAAAAACTGAGTATGTAGATAATCTTTCAAACCAGAAATGTGCACCATGGAAAAACCCGTGATGATTATATCATCTACATAGACTAGAGGAGCTAAGAATGAATGACCAGATCCTTGAATGAATAATGAACAATCAGCTTGTGAATGTTTAAACCCATATGCAACTAAAGAATCTTTGAATTTTGCAAACCATTGGCGTGAAGCCTGTTTTAAACCATATATCGACTTGTTCAATTTACAAACAAGTGACTCCCCATGTGTACAAGCGGTAGAATGTGAAGGAATGTACCCCAAAGGTAACTTCATGTATACTTCTTCAAATAAATCACCATTCAAGAATGCATTATTGACATCGAGTTGTGCTAAGGGCCAAGAGAAAGAGGAAGCAAGTGCTCATAAAACTTTGACTAAGTCTAATTTAGCTACTGGAGAAAATGTCTCAAAGAAGTCAAGACCCTCTTGTTGGTTATAACACTTGGCAACTAATTGAGCCTTATAACAATCAATACTACCATCAGGCTTATGTTTGATTTTGTGAACCCATTTACTTCCAATGGCATTATGCCCTTTAGGAAGAGGCACAACACTCCAAGTCTGTGTTCTCTCCACAACCATTAACTCTTCTTTAATGACAGATTGCTAATGATCAAAAGGAACAGCCTCATGATAAAATTGTGGCTCATATGTCAATGAAACATTAAGCAAAAAATGTTTATGTGAAGAAGATAGATTGTCATGTGACAAGTACTTGGATAGTATATACTTGGAATGTGTAGAAGGTAACTGCTGACCATGAAGCAAGTTACAATGATATTCCTTTAAATAATGAGGTTGACGAATAGTTTTAGTGGATCTTCGTTGTAGAACAATAGCTTCTAAGTCTGAGTTTGGTGAGTAATCAATATTAGTAGGCTACAAAATAGTAATAGTAGGTGTGTAGACAAAGACAGTGGAGCAACAATCACTGTTTGAGATGTAAAAAGATCCCTAAACAAAGGCTTTGGAAGAATTAAATCCTTAAATAAATCATCATGAACCAAATCAGTAGGTGTGGCTAAATTCTGAAATGGAAAGATGTCTTCATGAAAAACCACATCTCTAAAACAAAAAATTGTTTAGAGGTCAAATCATACAATCGATAACCTTTCATCCCAGGTGTATATCCAATGAAAACACTTTTTCGAGCTCGAGGATCAAACTTCCTTCTATTTGAAAAAAGTGTAGAGGCAAAGGCCAAACATCCAAAAACCTTGATATGTGAATAATCCACTAGTTTAGAATAAAGAAGATCAAAAGGAGTTTTATTGGCAAATTAGGGAGATGGCGTTCTATTTATCAAGAAAGTGGCAGTTAAAATGCAATCACCTCAAAAAGAAATAGGAGCACGAGATTGGAAATATAAAGAACGAGCTACATTTAAGAGGTGTTGGTGTTTTCTCTCAGCAACTGAGGTTTGTTGAGGTGTTTCAGTACAAGAAAATTGATGCAAGACACCCAATTTAGAAAAGAAATTAGTGAACTTAAGCTCAGGGGCATTATCAGAACAAAAAGATTTTATTGTTCTATGGATTAATCTGATGTTGAGCAATAGAATTAGAGGATGGAGCAGGAAGGTGGACATTGAGATCGCCATGGATCTGGTTTTGAAGGAATTCAAGTATGAATTGGTGAAATTTCTCAAAAGAAAATCTGAGAAAACACATGCAAGAAAGAACAAAAGCTTTGCATCAATGGTGAAAGGCTTGAGAGAGAGGATAAATCGAGAGGCGGAATTTGCGAGAAAGGGAGAAGCGGTGCGGTGAGAAATTAGGAATTAGAAAAGGTAGTCATCTGATACCACGTTGAAATATGTGAAATGATTTCTCAAAATATTATTACAATAAGATAATTGTTTTTATACATAAGAAAGAGTAAAATAACAGACTAACTTTCTAACTAAAAGCCTAACAAACTAACTAATTTGTAATTACAATATCATCCTCAATATCTTTTTTTTTAATTTTTATTATCTCTTTCATAATCTAAGTAAAGAGTAATATCTTTATATCTCCTTTTAAATATAGTTTTATTTATCTCCATCCCCTTATCACGCTCAAAATTTCCAGCGACATTTCTGGCGAAATCAGACATTTCCGACGACATTTCGGTGAAAGAGGAGAAGGAAACTGTAGCAACTCTGACATGTGACCACGTCACACCGAAATATCAATCGATTGACGAAAACCAGCGACATCTTCGACATGTCTGTGAAAGAGGAGAAAATTTTTTTTACCCTCACTTTCGATGTCAAGGTTCATTTCCGGCGACATTTCGGTCCACGAAGCTTGACTCTATGGGATTTGATATAAATATAAAAGTGAGACATATATGAAAACAACATTCAAAAGTTGGCTACCAAACATAATTTTTCAAAAACAGACATTTTAGGATAAGTAAAAAAATTTGAAAAAAAAAACATTTAATGATTGTCAGAATACATTAATGACAAAAATGTAAATTTGGACAGAATTATATACAAAATCAAGTAAAAAACTTTGAAATCATACATCATGACTGAAAATCTTTATTCCTATAATGGTGGTTAAAATTCATTATAATATGACTATTAAAAAAGTGATTATATTTATAATTTTCCCAATCTAAGATAGCCTTGAGTCCTTCATTTAATCTAATATTTTAATTTTAATTCTGAATTAAAAAGACATTTTATTTATAAAAAAAATATTTTTTCCAATGCAATCAAAATCTCATTCTTTGACTAAAGTTTTTTTTTTTTAAATTTTATCGAACATTTGTCAAACCCTTAATTTTCTGTTTTAAATTTTATAAAATTAACTTATTTCAATTTTGTCCTTACCATTTTAATAAAAAACACATGAATGAAAAAAAAAGATATGATTTTACGACAAAGAATAAAAATCTATAGCAAACAAAGAAATAAAAACGCCAAAGGAAATTCTACAATAATAATGATAATCAGAAACTTAATAGGAAATTTGCAATAATTAGTATACAAGAATCATTGAGGTAAACGATAATATCAAAATTATAAATATAAAAATAAAATAATAAATAGGGGCAAATTAGTAAAGAAAAAAGGGGAAATTGCACAAACCACCCCTAAAGTATAGAGTTTGTTACACTTACATCCTTAAACTATTAATTTGAGCAATTGGCCCCCTAAACTATGTAAAGTGTTAACATTGGACCCAAGAAAATTTATTTATGCAAATTATCCCCTTAAAATTATTAATTTACTAATAATTTTTATAAAATCTCTATAGGGTCATGTCCTCGAGAGTTCCCGTCCCATCGTGACCTCGTTCATGGCCCTGAACGCAAAACCTTTTTGAGGGTTGGGAATGAGAATTCTTCTCGGATCTCAACTCTTCCTGCCCCATTAATCTTAAAGATGTATTCTTTATCTCTACGTTGATTTTCGAGGGTCTAATTTCAAAAGCTAACAAAGTAATTTGAAAAATTAAATTATGTTGGGTCCAATTTTAACACTTTGCAAAGTTTAGGGGTCAAATTGCTCAAATTGAAAGTTTAAGAATTTAAGTGTTACAACTCATATAGTTCATGGGTGGTTTGTGTAATTTTCTCAAGAAAAAATGTTCAGATTCTGAAATGGGCTAGGAAAAAAAATGAAGGCCGAAAATTGATTGAGGTGTTAAAAAATGGGGCATATAATTAATTATCCCATTCGTAAATGCCCCCTCCTTAAAATTGAGAGTAAAAAAGAAACCTTTGAAATACTCCTTAAAATGAAAATGAACAAGTTATTAATTAGAAAAGTTTGTGTTCTATTCGAGTTTCTCCGTCTGCCAGCCCGCGTATTTTCCAGAGAGGTTCTTTCCTTTTCTCTTTCTTATTTTAATTTCTTCTTTACATTCCATAATATTATTTTTCTGAATCATGAAATTGTGGTAAAAAAATGTAGTCTTGTTCCTTTTTCCATGTTTTATTATGCTTCAATTTTGTTGGATTTTTTTATTTTATTTTATTTTTGCTTTTAGCTGCCTTAGTTAAGTTGGGGTTTTCATTGTTTTGAACTAATGCTTCAAATTCGATCATTTTTCCATTTTCATTCTGTTTGCATTTTGAAACTGATCATCTGAACTAATTCAATGTTTCTAATTATATTATTTGTAGCTTGTCTAAACTTTACTCAACAATCGAAAAAACCAACTGATTAGTCCCAATTTTCACGTTTCGATGTCGAAGAAAAAGAAAGTGGACAGACTCAGCCATCTTCCGGATTGTCTTCTTCATCACATTCTGTCCTCCTTAAACACAAAACAGGTTGTCCAGACTTGTATTCTATCGAAAAGATGGAAACACGTGTGGACTGATATTCCCACACTCAACTTTGATTTCGAATCCTACCCATTTAAAGTGTCGTCGAGTAGAGATGTCGTTTTTAAGGAAAGATCATTTAACCACTTCATCTTCAGCGTTATGTCTGAACGTATTAAAAAATTGAGTTACACTTCCTCATGGAATGATGATGATGATAATGATTCGGTTTTAGGCGAGATGTTGATATCCTATGCACGGCACCACATGGTTCAAGAGCTTTGCATCAGTACTTGTCGTACTGATTCGTATGACTGGAAATGGCTTTCGTCAAAATGGGAATGTCTCACAGTGCTGAAGATCTCAGCTTTTGAATTTATGGATGACTGGTGAGACTTGATGCTACCATCATTGAGAATTTTAGAGATTCAAAGTGATAGCTGTGGGGATAAAGAATACGATGAATTTACAATCTCAGGTTGTCCAAATTTGGAGTCTTTGGTCTTATGGTATTACTATTGTGATATTTATATAATTTCCGCTCCGAAACTTGAGAATTTGGAAATTGGATTATATTTTCAAGAGGAATGTATTTTTCCAACGATTGATTTGGATACACCAAATCTGAAATGTGTCACGTTCGAGGATGCTTTACCCTCTCTAATATGTCATTCAGACATGTCACACTTGCAGAAAGTGAATTTAACAATCAGAGACTTTTGTTTTACACCCCAATGCCCCGACGCGAAAAAGGTTGTAGACCATCTTTTTGACTTGCTACGAGTGTTTCATAACACAAGGTATCTCACAATGCCTTTGAAAGCAATAGAGGTATCATAAAATAAATCTTCTTTCTTTCCCTTTTTGCCTTTTTTTTTATCCTAATTAGCATTTCGAAACTCTGATTTTTTTTGCTCTGTTTTTGTTTCAAGGGCCTCTTTTCAGTTCCTTCTTCATTAAGTGAAAGAATTTCATTTCATAATCTGAGACACTTGAAGTTGAAAAGAGAGAGGACTGGCGAGAATATGTTAGACTTGCCGGTCATTCCATTAGCGTATTTTCTAAACTGCGCTACTTTAGAAACTTTGGTGGTTGATCTTAATCAGGTAACCGATTTCTAATCTTTTTTTAGGAAACGGAAGTGATTAGCTTTCATTCATATTTTAGTCTTATATCATTATTCAAACTGAATTTGCAGGACTAATTACACAATATTTTATGACGTTTTCTTCGTTGACGTTTCTGAATGGCTGAAAGGGGATCCCTTTTGCAGATTTTCTGTAATTTTCTAAAGCTAGATTTTTGTTGGATTACTCTTGTATTCGAGGACTTTTGGTCTATGTAATTAATTAGAAAGCTGTCTTTGTTTTGGAATTGGATGCATTGGTTCTGTTTTCATTCTTTACTTCTTCAGCCTATTTGTGGTTCATGAAATTTGGTAGATAGCAACCAATATGGGTTGGTCTAGTGGTCAAGGGATTGGTTTCCAACCTTGAGGTCATGGGTTCAAACCATGGTAGTTACCTACCTAGGATATTATCTTACGATTAAACCGACGTCAAGTGTTGTAGGATTATGAGGTTGTCCCGTGAGATTAGTTGTGGTGCGCGTAAACTGGTCCGGGCACTCACGGTATAAAAAAAATTGGTAGATAAGAAGGAAAGCATACTTACAAGCTAGGTGTTGTTTTCTTCCATTTTAGTTTGGAGATTCATTTGCATTGATTATTTTGCAACTGATTTCACGTTTTCAAAAGATCATCCGTGTTTGATTTATGTAGCTCATCACGAGTTAAGTATCTTCCTTTTCTAATACGTCTCATTTCAATTTCACCCTTTCAAAATGTCGAAGAAAGAAAACCTTTTGACTCTTCCCTAGAAAAAGACTGGAGTTTTTGTTAAATGAATATCCACTCACTCTTTATTCTTCATCAATTTTAAAAAAATTTATGGGCGGATAAAGATGCATATGTAAAGAGGAAAACTTATAAAGAAAAAAACCCCAATTTTTATCTCAAACCCTAACATGCAAATCTATGGAAACTGGACATAAAATCTTAAATTAAACTGTTAAAACAATAAAATATTATCAAACTACTTTGATTCAAACTCTAAACAATCATTTGCATCAAATTAACATGCAAATTGGACATAAGAACTCAAATTTGAGCTATATCTTAATCTGAAAGAATGGAGAATTTTTCCATTTCAATTTTACCCTTTGTTTGATAAAATACCACATTTTATTAATTTTTGCCAACCATATGTTACATTTACCGGAAGGTATTGAAGTTTTCCACGTCACAAGGTTCTCTTTGTTTGGTTATTGCAATTTAATTTTAAGAGGGAATGTCAATCTCATTGGAAAAGTTTACTTAATATAATTGGGATATGTCATAATTTAACTTTTAAAAGGAAATACTAATCTCATGCTATTGGGAAATGGAAAAATTCACTTAATATAATTGAGAAATGGGATAGTTTAATTTTAAAAGAGACTATTTAAATTATGGTTGAAATTGGGATCTCATCTTGTGGATCGTTTTTTTTTTTATCATTGATTAACGTATTAAAATTGTAATATTAATAAATAATTATACGGTTAATTTCAGTAATATACAAATTAATATTGTTTATTTAAAAAAAAACACAATCTTCTATATATATATATATATATCAAAATTATCTAAAATCACCACCAGTGAATTTAAATTATATTGTGAAAAAACAAAACATACCCCGATATGTAATTAATCAGATCTAATTATTAGAATAGATAAAAATGTAATAAAGTAAATACAGAAATCAGAATTCGCTAGAATTGTCATCATAAATGGTGTTTTATGGGTTAATTCTGATATTAATATGAAACCACTATTAAAACTGAATTGGGTGAATTAGAGTGGTTATTAGTACAATTAATTCATAATCATAAGTAATGATATATTTAATTGTATTTGTATGTGAAATTTTCTAAATGATTGATAATAAAATTGAAACTTATATAAAATGTTGGGGATAAAATTAAAACCATTGTGTATAGTTTAGCCTTTAATTTTCAAATTAGAACGCTTGTGATGTATTCGAGTTAATCCGACTGCCAGCCCTCCTATTTTCCAGAAAGTTTCTCTTGAACGCTGCAAGAGAGGTTTTTTCTCTTTCTTTGCCTTTTTTTTATATTTTTTTTTTCTTTTACATTACTTAATCAGCAAACCTCGTTAATTTGTTCACTATTTCATGCAATATTATGCTTAAAAAATTTCTGAATCGTTAAATTGGTGTAAGTAAATGGTAGTATTGTATTGTTCCCTTTTCCATGTTTTTTTATAAAGAGATTTGACAGTCTCGTTTCCACGACATCGTTCATCATCAAATCTCTATATTTTAGGCTTCAATTTTGGGGAAACAATTTCATAATGTCTTTAATTTTGTTTGCTTTTAGTTTTAAGTTCCTTCAATTCTAAAACTGATCAACTAAAGTAAACTAAACGAATTCAGTGTTTCTTATTATGTTATTTGTAGTTGTCTAAACTCTACTGAACTACTGAAAATACCAACTGATTTGTCCCGAGTTTCGATGTCGAAGAAAAGGAATGTGGACAGACTCAGCCGTCTGCCGGATTCTCTTCTTCATCACATTCTGTCCTCCTTAAACACAAAACAGGTTGTCCAGACTTGTATTCTATCAGAAAGATGGAAACTCGTTTGGACTCATATTCCCACACTCAACTTTGATTTTGATTCCTACCCATTTAAAGGGTCTACAATTAGAGATACCGTTACAAAGGAAACATCATTTAACCACTTCATCTTAAGCGTTATATCTGAACGTTCTGGACCTATTAAAAAACTGAGCTACACTCCCTCATCGATGGATTGTGATCCGGTTTTAGCCGAGATGTTGATGTGCTACGCACGACGCCACATGGTTCAAGAGTTTTGCATCAAAACTCGTTGTTCTGATTCTTATGACTGGAAGTGGCTTTTGTCAAAATGGGAATCTCTCACAGTGCTGAAGATCAAAGCTAATAAGTTTATGGATGACTGGCGAGACTTGATGTTACCGTCATTGAGAATTTTAGAGATTGAAAGTAATATTTATGCTGATATAGACCACAATGGAATTACGATCTCAGGTTGTCCAAATTTGGAGTCTTTGGTTTTAGTGTATTACTATTGTGATCTTTATATTATTTCTGCTCCGAAACTCGAGAATTTGGAAATACGATTATATTTTCAAGGGAAATTGAATTTTCCAAAGATTGATTTGGATACACTAAATCTGAAACGCGTCACGTTTAAGAATGTCTTACCCACTCTAATATGTGATTCAGACATCTCATACTTAGAGAAAGTAAATTTAACAATCGCCGACTTTTATTTTACGCCCCAATGCTGCTACATGAAAGAGGTTGTAGACCATCTTTTTGAGTTGCTTCGAGTGTTTCATAACACGAGGTCTCTCACAATGCCTTTGAAAGGAATCGAGGTATCAAAAAAGAATTCTTATTTTCCTTTCTTTTCATGCCTTTTTTTTTTTAATCCTAATCAACATATTCATGGTTTGCTCTTTCTTTTTTTTTTTCTTTTTTAAAGGTCCTCTTTTCAGTTTCTTCTCCATTAAGGGAAATTCTTTCATTTCACAATCTGAGACATTTGATGTTGAAAAGAGAAAGGACCAAAAATAATATGTTACACTTGCCAATCATCCCATCAGCAGATTTTCTAAAATGCCCAAATTTAAAGTCAATGGTGGTTGATCTTAATCCGGTAACACAATAATGTCTATTATCTTTTGTTATGTGAAAGAGAATTTTAACTTTCATTTATGTTTTAGTCTAACTGAAATTTTCAGGGTTCATTATATAATACTTCATGGGGTCTTCTTTATTGATGTTGTTGAATGGCCGATAGAGGAACCAAGGACGCCCTTATGCTGATTTTTTTTTTCCTTTTGATTTTCTACATACTCGGATTTTGTTAGGTAACTCTTATGCTCAAGGACTTTTAGGGCTCGTTTAAGATACCTTTTGAAAGTGCTTTTTTTAATGGTTATAAAAAATATTTTTGAATACTTTCAAACGCTATCCCAAACAGGTATTTAGTTTATGTTATTAATTAGAAAGCTCTCTTTTTGTTTGGAATATTCTCTCTTGTTTTGGATTTGAATGCATTGGTTCTGTTTTCCATGTTCTACTTCTCAGCCTATTGTGTGGTTCATAAATTTTTTGGAGATAGAATATAGTTGGACTTTCTTTCTTTTCTTCTTTCCTTCGTTTTAAATACCAGTTTGAAGGAAAGATCGTTTAAGGCCTTCATTTTTAGTTTTTTATTTCAACATTGTGATAGAATTATTAAAAAATTGAGTCACACTTTTTCGAGGTATAGTAAGGAATTTTTTTTTTACAAAGTGTGAATGAAAATGAATTCTTCTTGTTACTATTATTTAGAACTTTAGAGATTAAATGTAAATCAACTCTTTGGAATCATAATGCAGAATACAAAGGTATTTTCATTCCTAAACTATCAAAAGTGATATTTTTTACTCTAGTTCATATTTTCATCACGATATTGGGTTAAATACCATTTTAGTCCCTTGAAAATTCACTATAGTTTCATTTTCAACTCTAAACTTTCATAAATGATATTTTTTCATCCATGAACTTTACGATTCATTCTATTTTAGTCATTTCGTCTGGGACACTAAAGGAGGGTTTATGTGTCATGTAAAATCCTCGCTCTTGAGTTTTCGGGGTTCTCGAGCTGGCTAATATACGTTACCATCTTTTCGCACATACAAAAAGAGAGTTATGAGGTTAATATTAAAAAATAGTAATAAAATGACATTAAATCACTTCAAAGTAAGAAGTAAACTTATATATTGTTCCATGGTCAAGTCGTTCACCAATGTGTCAGGATTGTACGAATATTGTTGTTCAAACACATTCATCTAAGTTGTATCTAGTTTTATTTGAGTCTAATATATTTCTTTAATAAAAGGTTATGCTACTAAATATATGAACCTTAAAATGAAATTTACAAACAAATACATACCATCTTGTAATGCTTTTTGCGTTCAATTTTGAACCACCTTTGTGTAAATATATAGCAGTTGCGCTCGAGACTTAGAATTTTGTTCTGACAATTTTTGCACAACACAAATTTAGTTATGTTAGGTAAATAAAATGATGAAATTTGAACATATGAAATGTATATAGTACGATTTTGCCTTAAATTCAGAAGAATCAAACCTTTTCAGTAAAAGCTTCCACTCATTTTCACACTGCACTTGTGGAAGCCTCATGGGTCGTGCCTCCTCTTCCCCATGCTCGTCAATGTTTCTCCTGAAATCTCGATAGAGTTCATATCGAAACTCTCTTGCATTAGCGATTATTTGAGTATTTATAACCTCGTAATGATTGCTATTGGTGATATCGAAATCAAATTGATTCTAACCACAAACAAAATAAATGTTTAGTAGAGAAGTAAATAAACTTTGTTATATAGACACATTATTTTACAAATGCTTACCGCAATAAAAATTTAAAAAAATTGGAAGAAAAAAGAAAGAAGAAGCAAACGTTTTTTGAAAAATCTTATTCATATACATATTTACTAAATTTTTATTTTTATGGTTTAGTGTCAAGATTTATAAAAAAATTACACAATATTTTAAAATATAAATAATAATTAAAAGAAGAGGAGATTACTATATATTTAATAAAATTCCAAACGAAAATAAAAAAAGATTAATGCTAAGATTTTAGAAACAATTTTTTATAATAAATAATAAAAAAGTGAGAGATTTTAAAATAAATTATAAAAAAAATGGATAAAAATCGATTTTTGAAAAATACTCATTCTACTCCTTAAATCTTTATGATAAACTATTTTTTTTTATCTTCAATCTTCTTATTTCCAAGCAATCTTTGTTGACACAAAGCTTCAAGCCCCTGTGCACTCACATGTGCAAGTCTTCTGTGCCAAATCTCAGTTGCAATCAATGATCTAGTCATGACAGCATTAAGTTCACCAACTGTCTTGCAAGACATACAAGCTTTTATTGAGAATTCCCTTCATCTTCATGTCTGACCCCTTGAATATCTTAAATACTTCATTATTAGATTTTGTTAAAATCATCAAGATTTTCTTTCAGATTCTTTGTTGCATTCATCTTGAAGCTAAATAACTTTTCCTTTAGAACAAGAACAATTGGAGAAAGAATGAAGAACTCTCTTATTGAATATCAAATTGTATTTACAAGAGAAAGTGAGGAATTGATTAACTATAGAGCTTAACCAATTCTACAACCAGCTTATATACATCAAGAACTAACTAAACTAAGGTCAAAAGATGACTCAACCATAGAGTAAAGCAGCTGCAACTACTACCAAAGAAAACTATCTATCTTGACAGTTAAAGAAATAACAGAATTAACTGTCCAAGAATGCCTTTAGCCATGAGCTGCACGAGCTTGGATCAATGAGTCCAATGCTAAGAGTAGTAATGGAACATTAATTCAACAAGACAAATTGAAGTCTGTCTTGTTGTTGTTGATACGGATTTTAGATCGCTAAACAACGACGATGATGATGAGAACTTGCGACGACTACGATCTGGAAAACCTATTGAATGTGCTTCAAAATGCCAACTTACTTACGTTGGATTTGAATGTCGTTGAGGTGATTTAACACATCATGTTTTATTTGTTCATATCATAGATGAAATAACATTTTTATGAGTAATTTCAAAAATAGCAAATGTTATGAAATATTTAAAAAAAATGACATTTCTCAAACTGAGATTCCACCAATGTCGATCGAGAAATGTCATTTTAAAAGGAATTTAAACTTTTGCTATTTTTGAAAATATCAATTCTTAAAATGTCATTTTTGAAAACGCCATGAATTTATTTTAATTGTAGTAATATAAGTTAATTCTTGTTGGGTTTTAATCACTTTTTGTTGTGAAAGAATTTAGCTCATTCATGATTCTCCAATGGAAGAATAAGTTTGCATCCTTGATAAGTTAATCGATTTGAAGTTGAAGATGCCAAAACGAGCATAGGATAGGACTATGATATGAAACCATGAATCATTGAGCCGTTTGCGGAAGAGGCTTTCTCTGTGATCCTTGATATTTGCTTATTATTGATCAAACTCATTATTGATATTTGTCTAATTTTGTGAGCTATGGGTTTATTGCATTTCGTTAAAGGTTTATTTGGGCTGTCACAGACTCACAATAGATGGTTTTAGAGTAATCAATTGTAAAATGCACTCTTAAACTGTGAAGTGGTTATATCTTACAAACCTAACACGGAGTGTAAATTGATTCATTAGTGTAAGTTGGCCGGGATTTAAATTGTCGAAATTATACCCTAATGCCTTGCAATTACTACATGATTTGAAAAAAAAAATATATATATATATATATATATATTTGATTGTGATATGAACTTGTTCTAACTAATTATAACTCTTCTCAATGGAGACCAGAGATCTTTTACTTGAGGTAAATATCAAATTTGTATTCACCATAGAATAGTTAGATTATATACCCTTAAATTTAAGGATAAAACTCTATCAAAATAAAAATTATACATTTAAAATAATTTTTGGGATAAAATATCATTTTGATCTCTGAACTTTCACTCGAGTTTTATTTCCGTCCTATCACATTCATCTTTTCCAAATCAATAAGCCTACCATTTGTTCTTTTATATAACAAAAATTTCAAGAACCAAACATGGAAAATAGACCCAAAACAAAGAGATCATAAATGTTCTTGTACATAGTTGAATGAATAGAAACAAGAGGGAAAACTAACAAAAACCCATTATGTAGAAGAAAAAAAATCACCCCAAAAAAGTAGTAAAAATTGAAGTCCTTAATGTTTTAATTAATCCTGTAAATTGTGTTCAATAATGAAATCAGACAAACACAAATAAAAAAGATGGTCTCAAATGAACAAAGGACTACAAGTTTACCTAATTATTTATGATCAATCAGCAAAGTTTCAAGTGAAGGACATTTTTGTAAATACGTCAAAAGACCGATTGGCAAATCTGTTGTCTTGTTGTTGGTCTCCTTTGTTTTCAACTTCAAATATTTCAGATTATGAAACAAAAGACATTCACTTAACCCAGCAGGAACAGACAAGAAAACCTTATAAAGAAAAAGACAGAGAAAAACAGAGTTAGAAACAAATAATGTTGAAGAAAAAAGTTGAAAGAAGATTTTTTTTTTTATACCTCTATTGCCTTTAAAGGAATTGTGAGAGACTTTGTATTATGAAAAACTCGAATCAACTTTAGGAGATCTTCTGCGAAATGGTCGTTTTCGTCTGAATATTCGGGTGTAAAAAACCCGTCTTTAATTGCTATGTTTACTTTCTCCAAGCACAAAAGGTCTAAATCACACTTCACCTTTGGTAACATATTCTCAAATTTGACACATTTGAGATTTGGTGTAAGCAATTCAAACTCTGGACGAGGTAATTCAAGTTCTAAAGAAATAGATAATTCCAAATTCTCAAGTTTCGGACCACAAATACTAGCAGCCATATCAAAATAATTAATTAAGACCAGAGATTTTAAATTCGGGCAGCCCTCAAACATGTTTCCATTGTTGCCTTCGCCCCCGTCCCATGTTTTACGTGCATAACGAATTTGTAAAGTTTTCAAAGATGGTAAAACCAATAATCCCCAGTTATACAAAATGCTACATGAAATGTTCAGGACAGTGAGAGATTCCCATTGTGATAAACACCTCATCCAGTTAAAGTATCGATTAATCACAGAAGTATCAATACTAAGCTCTTCGGCCGAGTGGAATCTTGCGTATGATATCAACAACTCTACTAAAAGCAAATTAAAATTGTACTGGCCGGAAGTGTAACTCAATTTTTTAATAGTAGCACCAGAATGTCGCGATAACACGCTAAAGAGGAAATTCCTAAACGATGTTTCCTTTCTTCTAGTAAAGAATATTTCCTTTATTCTAGCTGATATGTAGTAGGATTTGAAATCAAAGTCGAGTGTCGGAATATGAATCCAAATGTATTCCCAACTTCTAGATAGAACACAAGTCTGGACAACCTGTTGTGTGTTTAAGGATGACAAAATCTTATGAATAAGAGAAGTTGGCAGAAGGCTGAGTCTGTCAACATTCCCTTTTTTCGACATTGAAAGAGGTTTAGGCCAAATCAGCTACAAATACTATATAAGATGGAATTGCACAAGTCTATGTTAAGGAATGATAGGTTCGCACGCAAGAACGATAGCGGGATAATAAACTAAAAGTAAAGAAATAAATACATTACCCAAATTTATACTGGTTCACCCAATGATACTAGCTAACGTTCAATTGCTATGGCTTCAGATTTCTCTATAATGAATCCAGAGTTACAGTAGAGAAATATTGATACATTTTTAATGGTGTCAACGAAAAGGAAAACCCCCTTTTGTCTAAGACTCTCGGCCAAGTTGAAAACCAATTACAAAATATTCAACTAAACTAGCTTTCACGCTGCTCCGTATATATCAATCAACTGCCTCACAAATCAAGCTGCTGCCCTATTTTTTAATCACGTTTCACGGTCCTCTTTAATTTAATCCATGTTGGCTGAAGACTTTGAACTCATTTGGTGGGCTTTAAAGACTTCATGGGCCTAAGGTCATTGATTGTTAAGATAGCTAATGAGTTTGGCCCAATTTGATTTGACTTATGTACTTTATTTTTGGGGGGCGATTTTCCAACTCACCTTAAAAAAAACGAGCAATAAAACAGATCCGTTGAATATTTTGAGAGAGAAGATGATTTGACGGTAAAAGGGGAGGAGGAGAGAGAAGATGATTTGACGGTAAAAGAGGAGGAGGAGAGAGAAGATGATTTGACGGTAAAAGGGGTTAATATGTCTTTTTACAACGGGAAATGGCTATTTTGAGATGTTTTAAAAGGGTGGCTATAGGGAAAAAGTAAGAAAGAAAAATGGCTACTTTTAGCTTTTTACTCTAAAATCTCTGGTATTGTGTTTTTTCTATTTTACTATTTTATTCTTTGATACTATTTATCGTTCTTGAATTATGAAGTTTAGAGATTTGCAAACCCTTTAAATTTCCAGCACACTCTTCCTTGATTTTGCTGTCTTGATGGTAGATTCATATTGTTAGTAAATGTTTAATATACATCATGATAAGTTCAACAAAATCTCAAATTAACTTCCAAAAATCTTAGGGCTAATTTTAATTAATCAAAATAACAAATAAAACACAAATACAAATATAGACATAGTGAAATTCGTAAAGTCCTGTTATAATGAACAAAAAATGGTTGAAAAAACATTCCTATTTTTTCATTTTATCAAGTTTTCATTCATATTTAAAAATACAATTATATTATATATATAGATAGACAGATAGATATAATATGATATATAGGATTGTATTGGTTTGGTTTAGTTTGAATTGCTACAAATAAATGTAAAACTGAACCAAACTATTATTATTTGGTTTGGATTGGTTTGGACGAATCAAAGTTTAAAAACCGAACCAAACCAGTTTAGTTTAATTTGATTCAGTTTGGATTTTTGTATTGGTTTGGATTTATTCGCCCCTAAATTGCCAATAAAGAAGTGTGGAAAAAAACAGAAATTAATTGCCATTCCGAACCCCTTAAAAGTTCTCAATCACGCCTGTTCACCTCCTCTAGAAAATTTAAAACCTTACAGAAATGTTGACAAGCAAACACCCCTAAATTGCTTTAGCTTTCCTTTCCATCTTTTATATATATATATATATATATATATATATATATATATATATATATTATTTGTAACTGATTTGGCTTTGGCCAAAACCTCGCTTCTCATATTTTTCTATGTCGAACAAAAGAAATGTAGACAGACTTAGCCTTCTACCAGTGTCTCTTATTCATCACATTTTGTCATCCTTAAACACAAAACAAGTTGTCCAGACTTGTGTTCTATCTAAAAGGTGGCAAACCGTTTGGACTCGTATTCCGACACTCGGCTTTGATTTCAATTCCTACTACTACACATCCACTAGAAAGAAGGACGAAACATCGTTTAAGAACTTCATAACTTCATCTTTAGCGTGTTATCTCGACATTGCGGTGCTACTATTAAAAAATTGAGTTACACTTCCTCCAACAATAATGATGATTTGATTTTAGTAGAGTTGTTGATATCATACGCAAGATTTCACACGGCTGACGAGCTTTGTATCGATATCTCTTTTATTGATGTTTACTTTAACTGGATGAGGTGTTTATCACAATGGGAATCTCTCATTGTCCTTAAGATTTCATGTAGCTTTCTGTATGAATGGGGATTATTGGTGTTACCATCTTTGACAACTTTGCAAATTCATAGTGCATGTCGAACATGGGACGGGGGCGAACGCAACAACGAAAAGATGTTCGAGGGCTGCCCAAATTTAAAATCTCTGATTTTTATTAATTATTTTGATCAAGGTGCTAGTATTTGTGGTCCAAAACTTGAGAATTTTGAATTATCTACTTCTTCAGAACTGGATTTAAATTCTCCGGAGTTTGAATTGTTTACACCAAATCTCAAATGTGTCAAGTTTGAGAATGTGTTACCCAAAGTTAAGTGTGATTTTGACCTTTTGTTTTTGGAGAAAGTAAATATAGCAATTAAAGACTGCTATTTTACACCCGAATATTTAGACGAAGATGACGATTTCGCAGAAGATCTCCTAAAGTTGATTCAAGTTTTTCATAATACAAAGTCTCTCACAATGACATTGAAGGCAATAGAGGTATCAAAAAAATTCTTCTTTTCTTCTTTTACTTCGGGCCCGTTTGTGATAGCTTTTAAAATTGTTTAAAAGTGTTTCTTAATCCTGTTATTAAAACACACTTTTAAAAATTATTCCCAACGGGCAATTCATCGTTTTCTAACCCTGTTTTTCTGTCTGATTGTAAGGTTATCTTGTCAGTTCCTGCTGCGTTAAGTGAATGTCTTTTGTTTCATAATCTAAAACATTTGAAGTTGAAAACAAAGGAGACCAACAACAAGATAACAGATTTGCCAATCGGCCTTTTGACGTATTTACAAAAATGTCCTACACTTGAAACTTTACTGATTGATCATAATTTGGTAAATTGTTATCCTTTGTTAATTTGAGACCATCTTTTATTTGTGTTTTAGTCTGACATTATTATTCAACACAATTAAACATTTGCTTTATGGAGGATGTTGCTGATTGTGGTTGGAACCAAGGACTATATATAAGAACATTTATCTCTTTCTTTTGGATCTATTTTCCATGTTTCTCGTATCATTATTCAACTGAATTTACAGGAGTAATTACATCAAGGGGAGACTCGAATTTTTGAACTTAAGGGAAGGGAGCAGGTGTCTTAGCTCAATTAGTTTAGACTAAATACCATTTGTTGATGTTGCTGAATTGCCAGAGCCAATGACTTCAACTTTCACTGTTTTTGTAATTTTTTACATGCTGGATTTTGTTAGTTTTCTCGTGTTTAAGTACAAGAACTCTCCTCTCATTAATTAAATTATATGAAGAACATAATATTTTGGTTTTGGATCCGTTTTCCATGCTTGCATCTTCAATTTAATCGATCGCGGTTCTTGAACGTATTTGTTAGTATTCAAGAGTCGTGTTTTGTACGAAGACGAATACGCAGATATATAGTACAAACAAGAGGCCTGAAAATTAATTAAACATGAGAATTCCTATGGTTCCTTTGATCCATGCCTACAATAATTACATAAATTTTAATAAACATAATTGTTAACATATATATTCTGTAAATCAATGATTACCAGAATCTTGTTACTGTATTTTAATCTTTTCTTATTTGTTCTACACTCTTGTACAATAAATCTGTTGCATAATCTTCAATATAATTACACAATTTCATAATACATTTTACAATAACAATCCCAAGGAAACAAAGAGAGATAAGGAATTTTATTCAAATTCATTCAACAGAGATTTTGAGAAATCTGTGCATGCAATTAGTGTCATTAGCCACCTTTATTTTATTTTTTTTATCTATCTTTAAAAATGGAGAACCAACTACCATGTATAGGAAAAGACTAATACATTAAATTTAAAAATATTACAATCCTATTTATAGACAAGTCAATAGCTTACAAGAGAAGCTACTACTACAAATAAATGCCACTATTCTATTACTTATAATATCCCCGGCAAACTTAAGGTACAGTAAAAGGGAACATGAGTTTGGAACAAAAGAGCTGTAAAGAAATGAGTGAATAAAGTTTTAGGTTTTGGGGGGAAAGTTTTGGAGCAAAAAACTTTTCATATTTTATTTTAGAACAAAAAAATAAAAATAAAAATAAAACCTCCAAAAACCTTAATTTTCACCCCTATAAATTCACCACTAACTCTCAAATTTTGGGGTTAGCCTCCATCTTCATAGCCTCCCCTCCATCTACACTCCTTAACCTCTCATGCTAAATCTCCAACTCTATCAACTCTCATTTTTCCAAGAGCCTCCACCCTCAAACCTCACGTAGCCATCTCATCTCTTTACTTCAATCCTTCATCAATCTGGATTCTCATAGTATTTACCTCTTCATTTTAAACTCTCTTTTTATCACCATCAATTCGGGAATCAATGAACATTGTCAGAAGGTTGGTAAGCATTTTTTTCAAATCAAAGGTAAGTCACTTCCCATTAAAATGTAGTCACTCATTGTGTTCGTTGTGTTTCAGTTGCAATCTGGATTTTTTTATAACGTTTTTCAGTTTTGTAATAATTGTTTCTAGAAAAATAACTTAAACACGAAACTTAGAAAAAAAATCAATTGATTTAGATTTTAGGTTAAAAAATTATGATTTTTAAAAGTTTAGTGTTCAAACTGATTAACTGTTTCGGGATTTTCTGCACAATTTATATTACGAGATTTTTTTACACCGATTTTTTGAAACTAATGATTTATGATTATTTTTCCTACAAACTAGACTCATCAAAGAATAGTTAGTTTTTAATTTATTGAGGGATTGTTTGGTAATTTTATAGTTTTGGTTTGGTTAGGGCATAAATCGAATTATCACGTACGTACGGAAAAAAGTTAATTTTATATGAAAGGTAAAACGATAAGACTATTGCGTTTGGTTGACACAAAAGAAAAGAAATTAAGACTGGTGAAAATTGCACTGATAAAGTGAGGGTTATGATCTAATAAAAAAAAGGGAAATTACATTGAGTAGCAGAATTTTTAGCAATATTTATAAATATAGCATTTTAAAAAAGTATTTGCAAATATAGCAGATTTTTAAAAACCCTCATTCATGTGATCAGAGATATGATATTAGTAAATCAGTGATTACTTATGAAAATATAACTGATTACTAGTGACAATTTTGTAATATTTTAGGTGCGAATTTAATTTTTCTGCTATTTTTGCAAATATGTTTTTTTACTACTATTTTTATAAATATTGGACCTATTTACTATTTTTGCGAGAGTGCCTAAAAAAAATACTCTTATTTATCAATTAAAATTAACAATATTCTGTTTTTTTTGTAATCTTACTTCTTTTCGCCTGCAAAGAAGAGCATATATCAGAATATGATTTGAAGTTTTAACAATAAATTTTCCAATTCTCAACTGTTTCTCTGTAACTTATAGTTTTCAAATAAGTTATATTAGCCAAAGTTCTTAATCTAGCCAATTGGAGAATTCCTGAAATTGTAAATGAAAAACTTCTCAAAATAGGAAACATGAAATTGAATAATCGACATGAATGAATCATACAATAGAAAAAGTCATAAATTCATATTGAAAGAACAAAGTCAAACATATGGCTTAATGAAAAAAAAAATGACATTAATACTCCGTATTTTATAAAGATAATTCAATTAAATCTCTATCGAGATATAATTGGTATAAGACTAGGCACATATGGAACCTGGATATATATATAAACCACATCCCCAACTATCAAATCCTAACTTTTCTCCACTCTTATAATCATAATATGTCATATGATCATTTTGCGATTTGGTTACATATATATCATTTGCAATTATACCTATAGGTCGATGATCACCATCATCATAATGTCCATTTATATATAAAAACTTATACTTGATAACCCAAGGTTCTTCAAGTTTTGTCATATCTTTAAGCATCCAAAACGATATCTCGGTCTCGACACAATAATAATCTTTCCTAACACTCTTCATTAACAAGCATAACTTCCCCTCCATCCCAATCAATGAAATTGACCGAGGAGGGCGAAATCCAATCTTTGGCATGAAAATCTCTCCCCACTCCTGCGTGCAAATGTTGAGGTAGAAGAGTGTTATCACGGGTGCCGGATCATCATACATACTTGCCATTTTCCAATACATTACATTGTCAATAACCACAACATTTCCTATAGGAAGCTTTGGAGAAGCACCATTTATCGCTCTCCAAGTGTCGTTGTCATCACCGAGGGTCAAAATCTCGACCTTGATATGATCGTGGAGAGAATCAAGTATCCAATGCACAATTTTGTACTTGTTTTTCAACGAACAAAATCCGAACCCCGTCGCAGCGAGACTCAAATGAGAATGACTCACTAAAGGAGGAGGCACAACCACGAACTCTCCGGTGAGAGGATTGCAAATGTAAACTTCGCGACATCGAATATGGAAGCAAATCAAACCATTCACACAAGTTGCTTCATTATGTGGGAACAAATCTTCGACGTGTAGTCGGCCGGTCGAGTTTTTGGTCCATCTAAATAATATAGTTTTCTCAAATTGAAGAGTCTCATTTGGAAATTGTAGAGGTCGATAAAGCATATAGGTCAAAGTATCATGTTGCCTAACTATTGTTAATAAAGAAGGAGAGGTAAAGGAAGTTGAATGAAGTAAAAATGGTGGTGAATCCAATTTATACTTTGAATATATGAAACGAGAATTCATTATTATAGAAAACCACTTCTTGCATTATCAAACACCGCGCCAAATCTATGCTTGGAATCCGTAAAAGAATTTCCTCCATCAATTCATCTGGTATTTTATCAAACAATTTCAATTTTCTCATCACCCTCTGAATTGGTTCTTGATTAATTTGTTTTTCCATTGGCGAAAGATTTTTTTTCCTTACGATTGAGTTAACCTAGAATAGAAAAAATTGCTATAATATGTCATCCATATTAATATGCGAGCTAAAAAAATATGGGATCTATTTTTAGAAAGAAATAATATTATTTTAAATAACAATATCAAAATTATTTACGATAATTACTTTATCAAACCGATATAATAGCAAAATATTAAGAGTGATATTTGAAAATATATCAAATCTAAACATCTATAATATAATATAATATATATATATAAATTTTGAAATAATTTCAAAAGTACAATATTTTTACGAATTACAATAACAGCACGATAGAATCGGTTGTCAAGTTCATATTTATTTTGTTTTACACAATTAAAAAGCTGATAAAAATTGTTTAAATTATTAACATTTTTTTGTTGTTGCTAATTTCATTAATAATCAAAAGCACTACTATATTTACACCAATATTAAAAGGGAAGAATTAATTACAAAATTACACAACTACCATTGTGTGCCTAAATGAAAAGACGAAAACAACCTCACCTGACAAATGACTTGGCTTGGTAACGTTCTTAATTATTAAAAAAAAAAAAAAGGAAAAAATAGTAATTGCAGCGCAAATCAATGGATTTCAAAAAAGGAATATGAGGGAAAAAAATCTTGATTATTAAAAAAAAAAAATACTAACTGCAGCGCAATTCAAGGAATTTCAAAAAGGAATATGAGAGAAAAAGAAAATGTGTGACGACCCGACTCTTTTTAAATAATTTAAAATCAGATTGACAGCGGAAGACTTATTATTTAATAAAAATTTGGCATGGATATGTTTAAAACTTGGACTATCCACAACCTGTATACATTTTTCACAATCAGAGAAATTAAAGATAAGGAATTGCAATTCCTTTTTGTAAAGTTTAAAAAGTTTATAAATGAATAAATCAAAACGAAAAGCTCTTATGAGCATATATACAATTTACATCCCAAAATACACCACATAAACAAAATGAGACCATGGTCTTTTAAAAGTTATCTAGTCCATCTCATCATAACAAGATAAAATAAAAGAGTGGCTAACTTCAGAATTAGACAGAATAAAAGCCAAACGGCCTGAAAATAACAAAGTATAAATCACTACCATACTGGCAGTTTTTCCTGATAATCAGAACCTTGTTACTACGTGAATCCAAGTTTGATCACAACATAGCATCTTGATGGAAGTGTGCATTTTCCAAAATGGAAACTGACACAACTATTGTAGTAAGGATGATCCTATCCTTGTACTTTTGGCTGTCCATGTTGAGCTCCATCTCAAACTTGTTGTTGTTGTTGTTGTTGTTACTGCTGCGGTTGTTGCTGTTGATGTTGTTGCTGCTGCCGTTGTTGTTGCTTCTGCGGTATCCCTTGACTGGCAACGTCATCTTCTGTCTTCTTCCCCTGAGAGGAAATCTGTCTGTAGTTGCTAGTTTTCCTTTCCTTTCATAATATGTGAAATCCAAGATAAGGATAACTCCTAAACTTCCTTATTCAAATCTTGAATGAACTCGACTCCAGAAATCATTTTCTTTCTTACAAAGCAAAACTGGTGTCTGTCAAACACCTTAGTCCAATAACATTCTATCCTTCCAACATAGGATTCACTTTAGAGTCTATCTTGAAAAGACTCAGTAGGTCATAAGTACGACCTACAAGTTTATCAAATTCTCAGTCCAAATAGATGGTCAAACACAATGTGAATTGAAATTCACCAAACCATCTCATTGCCTTATAGAAGTTACCGATACCACAGTCCATCAACTTCCTTCTATATTTCAATCAAATAGCAACACTCAACTTAGTGTTAATCGATCTTAATAATTTACTGAATATGGATCTTCATTACTCGACCTCGAGTATATTCAATTTCAGATTGATACACCATAGTGTAATAGCGACCAAACTAGAGCATTCACCAATTAACATTGTCGTTAATGGTCCTCGTTGAGACTTTTCATGTAAAGTCGTTACTTCCTCTTTTTAGTGGCAACACATTTTCCTTTTAGCACAATGCTACCATAAGGATTTACCACTTACCATAATTCAACTTTCTTTACGCAACTTAGGAACTTGTCCATTGAGTTAAGTCTAGGTTACTGGACCCGAGCCAGACCGATTACTTATCAACAATTACTCACCTCCAATAGGTGCTTTATCTCTTAATTATGGGCTTCAAACAATTATGTCCCCCTTTACACACAAATGTCAACACACATTTACTAAAACCACTATTTAGCAATTGTGTGACAATTAAACTTCAATCAATCCTTGAGGATCAAATGATCACTCTCTTGGAGTATTTCATCTCCTTTAATTCGACATCATGTCGATACTCTTAACGAGGTGTATAACCTCCAGAATTGTACAGGGTCATGTACATTCTCAGCATCCTTACCCAAATCTCAATCTGGGTCAATAAAAACATCACCACATAGTGGTTTTTACGAGGATGTGAACTATTACATTTACAAATAAACAACATTCTCATAACTTTAATACTATTAAAGAATTTAAAGCTTGAGGATAAGGTTCTAGGCATACCTGGTGTCGCTGATCTCAGATGATGACTTGAGAGTGGACTTAAAACAAAACATGAAAACAAACATGCATCGCATGTAGTCTATAGAACCCTAAGGCTCTGATACCAACTGTGACGACCCGACTCTTTTTAAATAATTTAAAATCAGATTAACAGCGGAAGATTTATTATTTAATAAAAATTTGGCGTGGTTATGTTTAAAACTTGGACTATCCACAACTTGTATACATTTTTCACAATCAGAGAAATTAAAGATAAGGAATTGCAATTCCTTTTTGTAAAGTTTAAAAAGTTTATAAATGAATAAATCAAAACGAAAAGCTCTTATGAGCATATATACAATTTACATCCCAAAATACACCACATAAACAAAATGAGACCATGGTCTTTTAAAAGTTATCTAGTCCATCTATGTGTCACCATCCTCTCGATCAAGCGCGCACCAGCTCCTTTCCCACTGCCCCAAACATCTGAATTGTTTGTAATATCATGAGCTAACAACTTAAGCCCAATGAGAATAAACAGAATAAAAAGTAAAGTTAGACCCCAAACCCGTATCCGGATTCATGTCCAAGAACATAATTACTCTTTGCTATCAATCCATTCAAAGAGTTTTATTTCAAGTATTCCACTTTTACTTACCAATTCTTCAATGTAATTGTGGAACTACATTCCAAGCATTTCTGTGTATGGTTTCGTAATGTATATAGCATTTATATCTCATTTTCTTTATATACCTTATACTATATACAAGGTTTACATCAAATCTTATTCTCCCAAAATAAGATCTTCCAATTTAATGAGAAACTAGTTCCCTTACATATGTAATTTATTGAGAAACTAATTCTCTTACATATGTGTCACATAATGATTATATAAGGTTCAATATGCCCTTATATTTTCTCCTTAATCCAATTCAATCTCATTCTTTTTTCCTATAGCACTTGGCTATACATCAATTTCATTTCTTTTCTATAGTTCTCTAAACTCTAGAAAACTAACTTTCATCCATTTGGAAAAGTACTTCCTTATCACATAACCTCTACAAGATGATAATACTAATCTATGTAGTCAAATCCTCATCAAATAACTCATAAAAACAAGTATAAAAAGAAGTAAATAAACTTTACATAAGCATAACATCTCAATTCTTTATTCATGATATATATTTCCATTGATCATATGCATGAAGGTAATGAGGACATCTCGTAGGATTCGCATTCACCCTTATGCATGAAAGTAATGAAAACACCCGTAGGTTTCGCATTCACCTTTAATTTCACTTTCCATATCCACCAATGATATGTATGAAAGTAATGAAAACTCCCGTAGGATTCGCATTCATCTTTTATGCATGAAGGTAATGAGGATATCCCGTCGGACCCACATTCACCTTTTTGTGCATGAAGGTAATGAGGATATCCTGTCGGACCCTCATTCACCTTTTGTTTCTCACTTTCCTTTCCTTTCATTTCAATGATGCAGGATGTTATGCGTATGCCTGTAAAAGTAAATAAACATAAATATGAATGTTAAAGTAAATGGCATAAAGTAAAGTGAATAAAGTAAATGGATCATAGATGTCCTTATGCATAAAGTAAATAAATAGGAATTTCGGAAGAACAATAAGTAAATCGAACCAACGATACTTTAAATAAAGTAAGATCTTATCTTAAACAATATTCTTCACTTTCAAGGATTCTAAACTCCCAAATAAAATCCAAGGTTCTATTTTCAAGTTCCTTTAACCATTCTATCTAAAAGTTTGGATCCTTTAACTTCCAATGATCCATTCTAATCTCCGGAACGATTCTAACTTAGAACTTTCAAAAGTTCAACGTTCCCTCGAGAAACTCCAAAGTTTTCATTTAAAGAACTAGCTCCTATTCCTAAGGGCACTAGCTTACCTTCCTTTACTCTTAGATTCGAATCTTAATCTTATCTTCAAATCTTACAAACCGTTCAACTTTTTCGGTTTCTAAAGCTACTTTAAATCCTATTTATTCTCACCTTGCACAATTAGTTTTGCTCCAAATCTCCAATTTCCCACGAAACAACAACCGAGCAATCGCACCTACAATTCATCAATTGCACAACATATTACAACTCATAACTAAGATGAGAACAAGTGTGCAATTTTGGGTGAATAGTGATTTCAGATGAATAGTGTTTTTCGAAAATCTGAGCTCAAAATCGTCAATTTCCATGATAGAAATTCATGATTTCAACTTCGAAACTCATTTATAATAAAAAACGAACAAATCCATATAAAAAGTTTTGAAAACTTACTTTTTAGGGCTTCCCTTAGGGAACTAGAAACGCTACAAGGCTAGGTTGGATAGGTAGCCCTCGTCCCGAGAAATCCAACACAACTGACCTCATCGAAAACGGTCGAGAAACGAAGAAAATCCAAGAGAAAATCAAAACTCTTCCATGGGAGAAGAAGGCCACGGCAAGGAGGGAGGAGAAAAAGAAAATTTTAGTCAACTTTTGGATTTTTAAAGATGAATGAATAGTGATTTTAGATATTTTAAGAAATTATAAATGACGGTTGAATCCTTTTATGACTTTTGACTTATAAATCGAAACCCGAAACTCTTAAATAAATCTAAAGGTGATTAATAATTATTAATTGGCCCGTTAATAATTATTAATACGACCATAACTAATTTAGACAAATAAAACGATTAAAAAGATTTCGAGCAAAATTAACTACTAAATTCTAAATTACAAAAATAATAATTAAACTAAATACTTAAATTGAAATAAATAAATAAATAAATAACATTAAATAAAATAATAATAATAAAAAAATTCACTTCAAAATTAATGGGACGTTACAAAAGGGCTAATAACATGTATATTCACAATTAACGTCTTAATTACAATAGAACTTGATTATGAAAATTAATTACAAAACTAGAGATAAAGATAGACTAAATTACTCTTCCTACGTGTAAACCTTTAAATGTCGTGTGTTAAGCCATAATTTAAGCGCTTAAATTACAAAATTTGAAAGGAAAAAAAAAACGAAAAAAGGTAAATAGAAAAATCGTGGGGGATTTGAATTCCAAATATGAAAATTATAAAAAAAAAAAAACCCAAATCAGAAATCCAAATCAAATACAAATTAGAAATTGAAGGGAAAAGAAAACTTAGAGACGAACTAAAAAGCTAGGAAACAATGTTGACAAAGAAAGAAATTTTGGAGGTAAGGAAGAAATAGATTGAAAAATCGAAAGAAGAAGAAAAAGAAGATGAAGATGGAATCATAAAAGGAAAACAACAAATTAGTGATGAAGAACATGCAAAGGTACGAACTTTAACAACTTGTTAAATTAAAACAAATTTTGTTGAATTTTATCTTGATTTTGAAATAAATAAACAGGATTCAAATACAGAGGTGGAAGAAGACACTGAAGAAGATATGGATAGTGAACATTACGATGAAGAAATCTCAGAGGACATAATTGATTGAATAAAAAAAAAGCAAGAAAAAAGAGCAAAAGGAAAAAGTAACAAAAAATTGACTGAGATGACAAAAAAAAAGATCCACGGCATCACAAAGAAATAAGCATTCTTGTTTGATTAAAATAAACAAGAAATTAGATAATAACTATTGTAAAAATATATTTGTATAACAATGTTAAACATAATCTAACAATACAATGATTATTTGATTTTGAACAGGGACCCTGCCTTTCACCAATCCTTACACAAAGCAGACAAAGATAATTAAATTACAATGATGAACCTGCAACCAAGAGGGAACTAATAGAAGGATGCTGGAGAAAAGAAAAAATAGAAGAAAAAGAGTACTCAAGTATACGACAGTTTTAATAATATTAAATATGATATAATGTTTAATATTGTACAACTTTAGAACAAAATCTAATTCAATAAAACATCAGAACATAGTTAGTTCAAAATAAACATGAGTTAAAAAAAATAGAGAATTTATGTAACTTAAACAGTTGGACAAAATTAAATTTTCGAACTATTTGACAATATACAATAGAAAATGTAAAGTAACTATATAATTAAAAATGTTTGACACAATTAAATTATCTAAATATAGAAAGAGAAACCCTAATTCTACGAAAAAAAAATTTATAATTGTAAATAAATTTTTAGGGTGCTAATTTTGTATATAACGTTATCTAAAAAGTAATAATGAATAAAGTGGATCTCACTCAATAATTAAGAAGAACAAATAATTAAAAACAAAAATTCATTATACCATGGACGTTATTTTATTATATTTAATAAAAGTTTAAAGAGTGCTTAAAATAATATTATTATTTTTTGGGCACTTGCAAATCTAGAAAAAAAAATAAAAAATTGTAATATTTATAATAATATATATCAACTCTTAAAAACATTTGTATAAATATAATAAAATTTGATCAGGTGATTAATATTGAATTACATATTCTTTTTTTTTATCTCAATTACATATTCTTTTTACAATAAGTTAATCATTGATTCATAATAAATAATCAATGTTAAGCACTAATCAACAAAATAATGATTGATATATTTGTAAATAATTTTAATTATGACATTCATAAATATCACATAAAATTATGAGTTCAATTACAAATCTTTAAAAGTTTCAATTTATTCCCCATGTTTTAGGTATGTATGAATTTAGATCCCATAGTTTTTACATTTTGCTACCCTACGAAATTTTCCTTATTTTTAGATTAAGATAGAAAAATTAGATATTGGCCGTCGTTGTCTAGATTTAACAAATTAGAAAGCTTCTTGGTTAGGGTTGGAGTTTCTCAGTTTTTCTGATTGATATCGAGAAAGAGGGAAAAAAAATATAAAGCTCCACAAACGAGGTACTTTTATTTTATTTTATTTTCTAAAGTGTTTTTGATCCTATGATTCCTATCCTACCCTTCAACGTTTAGGTTAGGGTTTTATTGTTTTTATATATGCATACCATCATATCCTATCATACCCTTCAACGTTTTTTATTTAATAAATCCGAACATAACCACACCTGGTTAGGCATCTGCTTCCTTCAATGTAAAAAAAAAACCGTTTGTAGCTTAAATTCATGACTTTCGTGTTTATGTTGACTTTTTTTTTTTTTGTCACTGAACCAGAACTGCCACCAATTTGTAGGACATTCAATGTGTAACAAAGAGAAGAATGAGGATAGAATCAGCCTTTTACCGGATTGTCTTCTTCACGACATTTTGTCGTTTTTAGACACGGTACAGGTTGTTCGGACTTGTGTTCTATCAAAAAGGTGGAAAACTCTTTGGACTCATATTCCCACACTCAACTTTGATTTTAACTACTACGCCTCTATCGGCCCATTCGGAATTATTGATGATTGGAAAGATAGAACGTTTAAGTATAATCAGTTCGTCATCACAGCCTTATCTAAAAATTCTGCCTCCAATATTATTCAATTGAGTTTCACTGCCACTGACTATTACTTTAAATATTCTCAATCTTTGTTAGATTTTTTAATAACCAATGTAGCATGTCACAAGGTTCATCGAATTTATATTTCGATACGCTGCCTATGTGATCGTGGTATTGATTGGTTTCACTATTTATCGTTACGTCGATCGCTGAATGTGCTGAAAATCTCAATCGATTTAAATTCTTCTAAGCAATGGGGAGATTTGAATTCCCAATCGTTGAAAATTTTAGAGATTCAAACTCCATTTTACCTGTGCAGAGAATACAAATATAAGATGTTCTCAGTCTGTTCAAATTTTGAATCTTTGGTCCTTGTTGATTTTCATCATGAACTCGGTGCTAGTATTTGTGCTCCGAAACTTGAGAATTTAAAATTACGTTGGATTCCATGCTTGCGAAAATTTATTGTTGAAATTGAATTGTTTACACCCAATCTTAGATGTGTCAAGTTTGAGAATATTCTTCCGTCTCTCAAGCCTGATTCATATTTTAAGTGCTTAGACGAAGTATGCCTATCACTTCCCGACAATAGTTTTAGCAATGCCGAAGATCAAGAGGCTAGACGAATTCTCGTTCAATTTCTCAAAGTGTTTCATAATGCAAGATCTATCACATTACCTTTATGTGCACTACAGGTATTTATATTTAATATTCCTTTTTTTTTTTGAGATATTACATCAAATTGGAGAGGGGATACTCGAACTTTCGACATCATATGGGAAGGGAGTAGATGTCTAACAACTTGAGCTATGCTCGTGTTGGCTAATATTCCTCCTTTTGTTTTCCATCATACAATGGTTTTTGACAATGTGTTTTTCTAGTTTATGATGGCTAACATTGTTTTCCTTCTCTTACAAGGTTCTCTTGTCTGTTCCTTCTTCTTTGAGTGAAATTTCGTTTCACAACTTGACACGTTTGAAGTTGGAAGTATGGAACACTAGCAAAAAGATAGATTTTCCAATTAATGAACTGCGGGATTTATTGAATTGCCCTGCTCTTGAAATCATGGTGATTAGCAGGTATCCTAGAAAAAAAAATTATAACATTAGCCAAGTAATTTTATCTAATCTTTTGTTTAGTTAGAAATAATTAATTTGCTTTATCACTTATCTTTTAAAGGAAGCATTTTTCATTATGTTAAAAATATTTCTAAAAAAAAAGTAATTTGAAAAATACTTGAAAGCCTCCAAGTTCTATTCAAAGAAATTAATATGCATTTTTTAAAAGAGTATTTCATTTTAAACATTGATTGTATGAAGCTCTTTCTCAACTACCTTCTTTCAAAAAGAAATATGTGAAGCCTTTTCTTTAAAGGCATCTAGAAGCATTTTTCATTAAAAAAAACTTCTCATATAACCAAACACCATGACAATTAAAACTTAACAAGCACTTTTTTAATTAATTAAGATAGTAGTTTTTAGATCTTTAAAAAAAACATATTGAAACATAATTAATTTTACATCATTTGCCATGATTTACAGGATGACTGATACGAAAAAAATTATCGGGGACTAGTAACTTTTCAAGAATTGCTGAATAGCTAATGTAGATGAAGTTTGTTTTCTCAAATGGAGTTTATGGTCTCTCATATTTTTGGATAGTGTAATTGTTTTGCTAATTGTTTGATTTTTAGGAGGTCTAGTATTGTTTCTCTTATTTGGTGGTAGTCTCCTTTAGAATTTGATATTTTTAACCGATAAATTTTCAGGTTTTTCTAATGTTGTTGACTATTTTAAACGTTATTCTATTTTTTCAATCTTTGAATACAAAATTGAAGTCTACTATATCTGTTTTCTCACTTTTCAATTATGCTTGTGTCTCAAAACAAGACAATGTTGAGTTACTTTATCTGAGTTCTAAGTGAAAAATAACTGTATCAGTCAACTTTGAATATGTAAAGTTGTCAAGGATTGTTTCTTAAGACATTTATAGAAATGTTGGTTAACAAATATATTCATAAATATGGCCTTTTTTTTATAATAAACAATGGTTTGCAAAAGTTGTTGAATTTCAAAAAAGTATATCATAAATCAGTGATTTCGGTTGTTACGTGAATCATTAATTTACCAAGATTATATCAAATTAACGGTTGACATAAAATATGGTAAACAATTAAAACATGATATAGACTAAATTGAAGAAGAAGAACCCATCAATCATTGAAAACATACCCCAAAACAAAGAGATATTGTCCTTGAACGTAGGAAATCATCACTTAAAACTATTTGTAAATATAGCAATTTTAACAATGAAAAATGTGTGAATCAATAATTAACTCATTGTAAAAATATGTAATTCAATGTTAATCAATTCACCTAATTAAAATTTGCTAGATAAAATATTGAAGAAAAAGATCTGAAAAGGAAGGAAGAAATTTTCGATACCTCTGTTGCCTTTAAAAGACATTGTGAGAGACTTGACGTTATGAAAAACTCAGAATCAACTCAAGGAGCTTTCCTGCAAGATTGTGTTGCATCCACTTTGAATTTATGAAGTTGTCAATGATGGTAAAACCAATAATCTGACCATGATATCTTCAGACTTCAGTACAGTGAGAGATTCCCATTCTGTTAAACACCAGTTCCAATTAAGGTAACTACAAATATTAGAGGTATCAATACAAAGTTTTTTAACCTTGTTAAGGATTCCATATCGAAAAGATAAAGAGACCTAACAACATTTATAAAGTCTAAGGGTCAATCCTCTCATTACCAATTAATTTTGAGATGGATGTTCACATTATTAATATGGTATCAGAGCCCAACAAAACTCAAACGAGTCTCCGGTTCAAAAAATGGGATCCAGCCCAAGAGAGATAGAGACAAATAATATATATAAAGAAACTTTTAAAATTTACTTTCATGAGTTAATAAACTAGATAGCCACACTTCACTACTCTCTATTACTAAATAGCCACATATCCCAATTTTTAAGTGTAGAGCCACATCTAGGATTCTCTTATTTTTAAATTCCATATCTGCCTTTTCCCTTATTAATTACATTAGTTATCATTTATGACTTGTATCTTCCAAGATTTTTGTTAACTCCAAGACAGACTTCTCATATTCTCTCTTTCCATTTTTTAATTTAATATTCATTCTTTCTATTTTAACTTCTCACATTCTTCATAATTATTAATTTTTATTTAATTTAATTTTCAATTTTTTTTTTCGTTTTTTAAGAACACCATCCATCACTTTCTTAATTTTTTTAATACATATCCAGATTTTATAGTTTATATGGTATATTTTGTACATTATTTATAGTTTTATCTTTGTAATGTATCAAACATATTTTTTTTTCTTTTTTTTTTAAAAACACGAAAATGTCACTTTTTTCTCCGTTTTTAGTACATCATTTTCTAGATTTTATTATACATATGGTACATATATTTTTTATAGTTTTTAAATTTTGTAATGTAATGCATATTTTTTCCATAATTTCATTTTTTAAATGTTATTATCTCATGATTTATGGAACTTTTAGTTTAATTTTCCATTTCTTTTTTAGTCTTCTGATTTTCAATTCAATTTATAATGCATTTTCATTCAATAGATACATTTTGTACATTTGGTTTCTACATAAATTGTCTCCCGCTTTGTTACTGAATTTGAGAAAAAATAGTACATTATGTACATCATATACGATAGTATAACTGCTGTTAATCTGCATTGAAAAAAAAAAGAAATTAACAAACTTTATAAGGTGGCTATTTGTCTTGCGTACATAATGTACAAAATATACTTATTCTAGACATATCACATTATAATAAATGCCAGAAAAAACATCAGAAAATTTTATGGAAATAAATCAATTTATAATGGGAAATTGCCTAGAATGACACCATTATTAGGGTTAAAGTCTTAAATAGCTTAAGTTTTCTAAAATTCCTCAAATAACATTTTTTTTAAAATCCCCAAATCTCTCTCAGCTAATGGTTCTTCGTGAGCGTTAATGGTGCTTCGTTAATGCCGTTCTATTCCTCTTTCTCAGCTGCTTTTCATCTCTCTCATCTTCTCCCAACTGTGTTAATTGCGTTCTCGTCCTCTTAATTTCTCATCTGATTATCATCGTGAGCGTTAATGGTGCTTCATTAATGTCGTTCTATTCCTCTTTCTCAGCTGCTTTTCATCTCTCTCATCTTCTCCCAACTGTGTTAATTGCGTTCTCGTCCTCTTAATTTCTCATCTGATTATCATCTATCTTCCATATCTATCAGCTGCGTTAATTGGTATCTTTTCCTGAAATCTTTCAGCTGCTTTTCGTTTATCTTCTTCATATCTATCAGCTGCGTTAATGTCATTGCATTTATGTTTTCTTTTCGTTTTGATTTTTGTTTATCTCCCCATCTCTATCATCTGTTTGTTTTGATTATCTTGATTTGATCTTAGTATTGCTATTTGTTCCTCGTTTTGCTTTCATTTGTTCTATTCTTTTTATTTTGATTTTCATCATTCAATTTGCGTTAAGTTCTTCATCCATCCAGCCGCGTTAATGGCGTTTTCTTTTATGTTTGATTTTTGTTATCTCTGCCACATCTATCAGTTGTTTGTTTTGATTTTTTTATTTTCATCATCCATTTTTCTGCTTGTTGTTTTGTTAAGCTAGAAAACTTAGAAGTAATGTTTTTTGTTGACTCTGGAAACAACCATGTTTTTGTTGTTTTTAAGTTTGCTTTGTTGTATTTGTTTATAATTTATCATCTTATATTCACTAAGTTATTGATTTATCATTTTTTGCATTGATGTATGGTTTGTTTGTGCTGTTTTTTTGTTATTTTTGTCTTTTTTTTCTTTTTGATTTTGTTTTGTTGTCTTTTTGCCTCTGTTGTATTAATTGATAAATTATACCCTAATAATCACTAAGTTTTTGTTTTTTTTTAATTTCAGTAAAGCATGGTTCATCTTGCTGTTGTTGTTTATCATCATGGAATGTGGGATGATCACAAAAATTATGTAGGATTTAAGATGGATGCTCTTACGGCTGACGATTCATTTGACTTTCTTAGTTTCCGTGAATGCCTTATTGGTCATCTTCATTTGTCTAGTACTTTTGGTCAAATTAACTTGTTTGCCAATCTAGAAACTTCTAGTGGTTTGTGCAAACTTGTTCCTTTGCTAGATGACAAAGATGTGACATGGTTTTTTGCAATTCTTAAGAGTGGGACTTTTGATAGGTGTCCTATTATTGTTGACCAACCTATTCCTTTGACATCATCCGATCAAATTGAGGCATCCTTGAGTAGTTCTGTTGGTTCCTTTTCTATGCCATGTCTTGATGTGCTGCCTCCAGGTTTTGAGTATATAGATTATGTTGATATCAATAGTATGCCCGCTTCGTTTACCATTCGGGAGCGTATGGCATTTCCTAATAAAAACGAGGTTAAGAAAGGTTTACAGGTAGTTAGTATAAGAGGAAACTTTCATTTTCGTACCTTGCGATCCAATGCTGATCATATTGTTGTTTCATGCTGTCAACCTAATTGTTCTTGGTTTGTTCGTGCTTCAATGTATAAGAATTCTAGTATTTGGGTTGTTAGGAAAGTTGTGAAAACACATTCCTGTCCAGTAAATGTTACACACAATAGTCATAGACAAGCCTCTTCTTTCCTTGTTAGTGAATGTGTAAAACACAACTTAACTTTATATGGTGATGAAGCAATTACTCCAAAAATGATTGTCAAGTACATGCGTGATAAATTTGGAGTGTGTATTAGTTACAAGACCGGGCGTGGCAAGGAGTTAGCAAAGGATGGTATAATGGGTTCTCCAGCTGACTCTTATGCATTTATTCCTTTGTTTTCAGCTGGTCTTTGTTCTAGCAATCCAGGTACATTAGTAATATTTTAGTGATTTTTAGGGTTTATTTTAGTGATTTTCATTTTTTCCCCTGTTACATTTCAGTAACATTTTTTTCATTTTATTATGTATTTCAGGTTCTGTAACAGCTCTTGTTCTTGATGAAAACCAAAGATTCAAATACTTCTTCTTTGCGGTTCACGCCTCTATTTGTGGGTGGAAGTATTGTCGGCCAGTTATTTCGTTGATGGAACATTTTTAAATAATAAATTTGCTTGGTACGCTTCTTACAGCTGCAACCTTGGATGGTAATAATCAGATTTTTCCTCTTGCATTTGGCATTGTTGATTCTGAAAATGATGCCTCTTGGGAATGGTTCTTTTTGAACCTTAGGCTTTCATTTGGTTGTCGCGATGATTTGGTTATTGTATCTGATAGAAACATTAGCATAGCGAATGGTATTTCTAGTGTTTTTCCTAAGTGGATCATGGTATTTGCATGCATCATTTACTCGGCAACTCGAAGTTGCGTTTTAAATACTTTCATTTTGATTGTTACTACTACCTTTGTGCCAAGGCATATACATTGGATGATTTTGAGAAGTTTATGTCAAAGATAGATTCCACAGTTCCTGGGTTTCGCTCATATCTAGAGGAGGTTGGTTTTCATAGATGGGGTCAATCTTATTTTAAAAGAAGGAGGTTTTCATGTTGACAAATAATTGTTCTGAGAGTTTAAATTCCCGATTGAAGAAACCTAGAGGATTGCCAGTTTCTAACATATGTGAATCTATTCGGCAATTGCTTCAAGATTGGTTTTATGATCGGAGGATTGCTTCACAATCTTTTACTTCTAGTCTGACTGTTTTTGCTGAATCATTTGTTAATGAACAAATTGAGCTTGGGCGTTCAATGATTGTAAGTTCTTGTTTAGGTTTCTTGTATTACTTTTTTCAAATTTTTTGTTTTATGTTTCTTGTATTAATTTTTGTTGAATTCATTGTAGGTCATTCCTTCCAACTCAAGAGTTTCAAGTATTTGATTCTTCCGTACAATATATTGTTAACCTTTCTACATGGAGTGTTCATGCAAACTATGGGATATTGTGGCCATTCCATGTTCTCATGCATGTCTTGCTATTTCAAAGTCTTGCAAACATATCCATAACTTTACTTCTTTATACTATAGTACATCATTTCTTGTATCTTCTTATATCGAGGTAGTCCACCCCATACCTTCATCATCATATTCATCTCTTGAAGTTCCAATTGACCGTGTCTTACCACCTCACATTAGGCGTCCACTGGTCGTCCAAAGAAAAACCGAATGCGTCATCTTCAATTGAAACATCATGTAAAGTGCGGTCATTGTGGAAAGTATGGTCATAATATTAGGACTTGCAAGGACCCGTTGCCTTGATGTAATTAACATTTTTTCATCAATACTTGTTATTTTTTGTTACTTCATTTCCATGTACTCTGTTTACCGATATTATATTCAATATAATCAAAAACCTTTGCTGGATTGTTATTTTTTCTTACTTTTTTTATTCAGCTTTTATTTTTCACAGTTTGGTTTTTTTACTGAAACTAATGGGATAATATAGTGAATTATAGGGTATAATTTAGTGATTTTCATAAAATGAAGAGAATTTAGAATGAATGATGAATTATTTTGGAGGAAAGCACTTCTCTATCATTTCTTAGGGAAGTTTATGAATATACATCATAGTTAGTTGAGATTGTTGTGTTCAAACTCATTTTTAAATCAGCTAGTAAACTCTCATTTTTTTCACTGAAACTAATGGGATAATATAGTGAATTATAGGGTATAATTTAGTGATTTTTATAAAATGAAGAGAATTTTAGGATGAATCATTAGTATGTCATGAATTATTTTGGAGGAAACTACTTCTCTATCATTTCTTAGGGAAATTTATGAATTAAATCATAGTTATTTGATATTGTTGTGTTCAAACTCATTTTTAAATTAGTTAGTAAGCTCTCTTTTTTTCACTGAAACTAATGGGATAATATAGTGATTTATAGGGTATAATTTAGTGATTTTCATAAAAAAATACTCTTATTTATCAATTAAAATTAACAATATTCTGTTTTTTTTTGTAATCTTACTTCTTTTCGCCTGAAAAGAAGAGCATATATCAGAATATGATTTGAAGTTTTAACAATAAATTTTCCAATTCTCAACTGTTTCTCTGTAACTTATAGTTTTCAAATAAGTTATATTAGCCAAAGTTCTTAATCTAGCCAATTGGAGAATTCCTGAAATTGTAAATGAAAAACTTCTCAAAATAGGAAACATGAAATTGAATAATCGACATGAATGAATCATACAATAGAAAAAGTCATAAATTCATATTGAAAGAACAAAGTCAAACATATGGCTTAATCAAAAAAAAAAATGACATTAATACTCCGTATTTTATAAAGACAATTAAATCTCTATCGAGATATAATTGGTATAAGACTAGGCACATATGGAACTGGATATATATATAAACCACATCCCCAACTATCAAATCCTAACTTTTCTCCACTCTTATAATCATAATATGTCATATGATCATTTTGCGATTTGGTTACATATATATCATTTGCAATTATACCTATAGGTCGATGATCACCATCATCATAATGTCCATTTATATATAAAAACTTATACTTGATAACCCAAGGTTCTTCAAGTTTTGTCATATCTTTAAGCATCCAAAACGATATCTCGGTCTCGACACAATAATAATCTTTCCTAACACTCTTCATTAACAAGCATAACTTCCCCTCCATCCCAATCAATGAAATTGACCGAGGAGGGCGAAATCCAATCTTTGGCATGAAAATCTCTCCCCACTCCTCCGTGCAAATGTTGAGGTAGAAGAGTGTTATCACGGGCGCCGGATCATCATACATACTTGCCATTTTCCAATACATTACATTGTCAATAACCACAACATTTCCTATAGGAAGCTTTGGAGAAGCGCCATTTATCGCTCTTCAAGTGTCGTTGTCATCACCGAGGGTCAAAATCTCGACCTTGATATGATCGTGGAGAGAATCGAGTATCCAATGCACAATTTTGTACTTGTTTTTCAACGAACAAAATCCAAACCCCGTCGCAGCGAGACTCAAATGAGAATGACTCACTAAAGGAGGAGGCACAACCACGAACTCTCCGGTGAGAGCATTGCAAATGTAAACTTCGCGACATCGAATATGGAAGCAAATCAAACCATTCACACAAGTTGCTTCATTATGTGGGAACAAATCTTCGACGTGTAGTCGGCCGGTCGAGTTTTTGGTCCATCTAAATAATATAGTTTTCTCAAATTGAAGAGTCTCATTTGGAAATTGTAGAGGTCGATAAAGCATATAGGTCAAAGTATCATGTTGCATAACTATTGTTAATAAAGAAGGAGAGGTAAAGGAAGTTGAATGAAGTAAAAATGGTGGTGAATCCAATTTATACTTTGAATATATGAAACGAGAATTCATTATTATAGAAAACCACTTCTTGCATACGTACCTTATCAAACACCACGCCAAATCTATGCTTGGAATCCGTAAAAGAATTTCCTCCATCAATTCATCTGGTATTTTATCAAACAATTTCAATTTTCTCATCACCCTCTGATTTGGTTCTTGATTAATTTGTTTTTCCATTGGCGAAAGATTTTTTTTCCTTACGATTGAGTTAACCTAGAATAGAAAAATTGCTATAATATGTCATCCGTATTAATATGCGAGCCAAAAAAATATGGGGTCTATTTTTAGAAAGAAATAATATTATTTTAAATAACAATATCAAAAATTATTTACGATAATTACTTTATCAAACCAATATAATAGCAAAATATTAAGAGGGATATTTGAAAATATCTCAAATCTAAACATCTATAATATAATATATATATATATAAATTTTGAAATAATTTCAAAAGTACAATATTTTTACGAATTACAATAACAGCACGATAGATTCGGTTGTCAAGTTCATATTTATTTGGTTTTACACATTTAAAAAGCTGATAAAAATTGTTTAAATTCTTAACATTTTTTTTTTGTTGTTGCTAATTTCATTAATAATCAAAAGCACTACTATATTTACACCAATATTAGAAGGGAAGAATTAATTACAAAATTACACAACCACCATTGTGTGCCTGAAAAGAGGAAAACAACCTCACCTGACAAATGATTTGGCTTGGTAACGTTCTTAATTATTAAAAAAGAAAGAAAAAAAATAGTAATTGCAGCGCAAATCAATGGATTTCAAAAAAGGAATATGAGAGAAAAAAAATCTTGATTATTAAAAAAAAAATACTAACTGCAGCATAATTCAAGGAATTTCAAAAAAGAATATGAGAGAGCAAAAGAAAAGGGCTAATAACATGTATATTCACAATTAACGTCTTAATTACAATAGAACTTGATTATGAAAATTAATTACAAAACTAGAGATAAAGATAGACTAAATTACCCTTCCTACGTGTAAGACTTCAAATGTTGTGTGTCAAGCCATAATTTAAGCGCTTAAATTTCAAATTTTGAAACAAAACAAAAAACAAAAAAAGGTAAATGGAAAAATCATGGGGGATTTGAATTCCAAATCTGTAAAAAAAAAAAAAAAAAAAAAAGAAAGAAAGAAAACTTAGAGACGAACTAAAAAGCTAGGAAACAATGTTGACAAAGAAAGAAATTTTGGAGGTAAGGAAGAAATTGATTGAAAAATCGAAAGAAGAAGAAAAAGAAGATGGAGATGAAGATGAAATCATAAAAGGAAAAGAACAAATTAGTGATGAAGAACATGCAAAGGTACGAACTTTAACAACTTGTTAAATTAAAACAAATTTTGTTGAATTTTATCTTGATTTTGAAATAAATAAACAGGATTCAAATACAGAGGTGAAAGAAGACACTGAAGAAGATGTGGATAGTGAACATTACGATGAAGAAATCTCAAAGGACATAATTGATTGAAGAGATTGTTGAAAAAATTGAAAAAAAAAGCAAGAAAAAAGAGCGATAGGAAAAAGTAACAAAAAATTGACTGAGATGACAAAAAAGGGATCCACGGCATCACAAAGAAAGAAACATAAGGTAAGCATTCTTGTTTGATTAAAATAAACAAGAAGTTAGATAATAACTATTGTAAAAATGTTAAACATAAGCTAACAATACAAAGATAATTACAATGATGAACCTGCAGCCAAAAGGAAACTAATAGAAGGGATGCTGGAGAAAAGAAAAAGATTACTCAAGTATACAACAGTTTTAATAATATTAAATATGATATAATGTTTAATATTGTACAACTATTTAACTATTAATATAACATGAGGTTACTCCAAGAGCAAGATCACTCATGCCACGAAAAAAAAAAGTCAATCTACGATAGAGCCATACACAAAAGACTTTAAGAGGGAAGCCAAAAAAAAAAAAAAAAACATAGACTCAAGAATTGAAAGAGACCACACCAACTGTTCACATTCTAACCCAAGATAAAGCTAAAGATTGACAGTTTTATGTAATTTAAAATTTAGGACGGTATATATAGTTGTTTTGTGTAACTGAAACATCAGAACATAGAGAATTTATGTAACTTAAACAGTTGGACAAAATTAAATTTTCGAACTATTTGACAATATACAATAGAGAATGTAAAGTAACTATATAATTAAAAATGTTTGACAAAATTAAATTATCCAAATATGGAAATCAAAATCCTAACTCTACCAAAAATAATTAAGGTTGAGGAGGCTAGTATTCTTGCTCGGCAAGAGGTTATTGACTTCACTCTTCTGTTGGCTCTGTATGCTAAAAATCGTAATAAAGGCAATAAGTTGGTTCAATAAAGCTAATTTGTATGTTTTTCTCTGCTACTTTACTTCTTCTTGTTCAATAAAGCAGGTATATTGATAAAAAATAAAATAAAAAATACCATTAGTCTTGACAAATTTTGATGACAGAAATATTTATAATAATCATATTCTGAAATAACTTATATATGTGCATACTGATTTCTCAGAACCTCTGTTGAATGAATGTGAATGAAAATCTCGTTTCTGTCAGTTTCCTTGCATTGTTATCAATCATGTGTAATTGCAGCGAAATTTTATGAACTACAAAAGAATGAATTGAAAAGGCAAGCACATGGAAAACGGGCTATTATTGTTGGAGGCAACGGAAGTTAGTAGGCTAAGATGTTAAGAGATTAGAGAATTTTAGACAAGAAATTACTTGTATTGATTTGCTCATTTGGAACTTGATTACAAATGAGGGAGGGACCACCTCTATTTATAGGTGCTTTTACAAAAGTTCTAGATAATTCTATAGAATTACATATTTCAATATTATCCTAGAACGATCTAGAAAATATGATCCTCGAACTAGATCTTTTATATTTCCAAAGAGAATTCTAGCACCTCTCTTTAGATATTACATGTCTACAAGTAACTAGAAGTTTCTAGAGAAACTTTCTCTATGGAAGCTACTAGTTTCTTTTGTATGTTTCTAGACTCTTCTCTTTAGTATTTGAAAATTTCAAATTACTTTTAACAATTATCACATATAGCCAATATCAAGTCTCAGTTTTTAAAAAAAAACCATAAAAATTGAAAAATATCAAAATTATTCAGCACATAATTAACCCACAATTTTTATTTATTAAAATTTGATTATAATTGATATATTATTTTTATAAATTTACATTACTGATATAAATTTAATATTAAAATTTACACATTGTTGATGTAAATTTACCTTACTGATAAATTATTGTTGTAAAATTATATTAATGATATATCATTAAATTAATTAAATATCTAAAAATTGGTAAATCTGATATAAACATAAAAAACGGCATATAAGAAAACAAGACTCAAAAGTTGGCTACCACATATAAGAAAAACAAAATATTCTTTATAAAGTAGAAATTTATAGGGTTATTAACTTTAATAATCATTTTGCAGCATCTATTTACAATAATACTTAAGAAGCGAAATTAATTACACAAATGGACAAAACAAGTCAGCCGGAGATGTGAAAAGACGAAATGACCTTGCACGTGAAATATCCCCACAAATACCGTAAAATGGGGAAACGTGGAGGTAGTCTGACAAGTTGATGTGCAATTAATGCGAAAATAAAAATAAATGCTGAAAATAAGGAAATTTGAAAAGGCAAAAGGATGTTATTTTGAAATTGAATAGCAGATTTGGTGGGTTTTGTTTTGGAAAACGGTAGATATCATTGTGGAAAACTCCATAATGATGACAAATAAGAAGATTTTGGAAACGAAGAAAATGTTGATGTAGAACAACGAAGTAGAAGATGGAAACGAAGAAAAAATAATCAAGCAAAGGCGAAAAGGTTGGTGTTTGAAATGTTTATTTGAAAACAAGATATTGTTTTTGAAAAAGGTTTTGAAACATATAATCTTTATTATAGTTGTCCAGAATGATTTTAATGATGAAGATTACAACATGGAAGAAGATGAAGATACGAATATCGAAACAGAAGACGAAGAGGAAACAAGATGCAGAGGATGAGATAGAGGAAGACGAAAGTGAAGAATAGGTAAGAAAGAGATCTCCTTTCACGAAATTAAATATATTGAAATAGTTTAATAAAAATAAATAGAAGTAAACACAACCCAACAAACGGCGTTTAATTTTATTAAATAAAAAATATTTGATCAACTGTTTAATTAAAATAAATAAAATGAGATATAAATCACCATATATGTAGTTTAATTTTGTTAAATAAAATAACACGGACATATGAAGAATCCGAGAAAGAGGAGACTTCAAAAAGAAAGAAGAGGAAAGTTGTTTATCAAAAGAATGTGAGTTCTTGTTTAAAGATTAAATTTGGTTTCCATTTAGAATATGTAATAGTTATTAACAAGGAAAAAATGAAGGTAGCATAAAATAGTGAAAAATTAGAAACAAGGAAAGCAAAAGATATAGGTGGTGGGAAACAAGCAAATAAAAGAATAAAACAACAAGAAATCATAAGTAAAGAAAACATTTTAATAATATTAAACTAACACAATATTTAAAATTGTTATACAGTTTAAACAATGAATCTGATTTCTGTTTATTAAATGTATTAAACTATTTATTAATGTTAAATTGTATCTATGTAGTTTGACACATTATCAAATCTATGTACAATTTAATATATTTATACTGTTATCCTGTACAAATGACGTTTATATTTATTAAATATATAAATTGTATGTTTTTTTTATAATTGAACAATAATGTTTAAACTTGACAGGAGGTGACCAAACGAGCAAAATCGACGAGGACAAAAAGGCCAGGAAACAAAATGGTAGAACTGTACATAGAAGCATTCAGATCATGAGATATGGCAGGAAAGAACATACAAGAATGATGAAAAGCACTTAACGTTCCATTTATTAATTTAAGATTAGATATTGAGAAAACTTAAAGCTTTTGCTACGACTTATTTACTTGAATTCTGGAAATGATAGTTAAATGTTAGAATTTTGATGACCATATACTTGTTTTTATAATTGTGAAGCGCTTTTAACGAATTACATAATTTGCAAATTAAAGTGATGCAATATTTGAATTAAATGTAGCAATGTATGAGTTTAAAAAAAACATTGTTGAAAAAAATAGAATTTCAATCAAACATTTATTGGGAAAAAAAATAAAGTGAGATCTTGAACCCACTAACATTCAAACTAAATTAGAGGAACTGTTATGAAAAAATTGAAATGGAAGGGAATTTAAAATTCAAATGGAGAGGGAAGTTATTTATATAAATAAAAAAAGAAATCGTATCACTTCAATTAAAGAAAATAACAACTTACAAAAGAGAGAGAAAACAAACGAATTTAATTGTAATTAATTATATGAAACAGATTTGGTATATTTGAAAAGGAATAAATGAAAATCTAAATTTAAAAAAAAAAAAAAAAAAGCACGTTAATTAGAGAGAGAAAACATTATATAAAAAAGGGTAAAATAGAGATTTCGTGTAGGAAAAACCACCAAAAGTGGCCTTAAATGGATACTGACGTAATTAAAATTGAAACACCAATATTTTTGTAAATACATGTTCCAATTTGATTTAATGAGTAAATATTCCAAATTTATAATAGAGAAAAGAGCTAATGTCCTTAGACATAAGGGAAAACTAATAAAAGTTAAAACCCTAGGTAACAATCATAAAAAAAGCAGTAAAAAAGGAAATCCTTGGCTTCAGTCATTCAGCAACATCAACAATCGAAACCCGTCAAAGTAATTTGTAATCAGTCCTGTAAATTAAATTGAATAATGATATCAGACTAAGGCCCGTTTGGAATAGCTTTTAAAAACTCGTTTAAACACTTCCAAAAAGTTATCCCAAACTGACACTAAAAAACACGAATAAATGTCATCTAGTTTAGCCTCACTCACATAACAAAAGATTTACAAGTTACCTCATTAAGATCAACAAGCAAAGTTTCTAGAGCAGGGCAGTTTTGTAAATACGTCAAAAGGCCAATTGGCAACTCTATCTTCTTGCTGTTCTCCTTTGTTTTCAAGTTCAAATGTTTCAGATTTTGAAACAAAAGCACAGCAGGAACTGATGACATGACAACCTTATATTTAAAAAAAAAAAAAAAACAAAGTTAGAAAATTGATAAAGAAGAAAAAGATGAAAATGTAATTTTTTTTAATACCTCAATTGCCTGTAAAGGAATTGTGAGCGACCTTGCATTATGAAAAACTTGAATCAACTTAAGGAGATCTTCTGCGAGCCCCTCAAATTCGTTTAAATGTTCGGGTTTAAAATAACAATCTTCAATTGCTAGATTTACCTTCTCCAAGTATGAAAAAACTAAATCACCCTTCACAATAGGTAACATATGCTTTAACTTGACAAATTTGAGATTTGGCGTAAATAATTCAAGCTCTAGCGAATCTAAAGGAAAATAGGAAGAAGTACATAATTCCAAATTCTCAAGTTTAGGACCACAAATTCTAGCAGAGTTATCAAGACAGTTAACTAAAACCAGAGATTTTAAATTCGGGCAGCCTACGAACATGTTTTTGCTGTTGTTTTCATCCTCGTTCCAGACCTTACATCCACTTTCAATTTCTAAAGTTGTCAAAGATGGTACAATCAATAATCCCCAGTCATACACATAATGACATGATATCTTTAGGACAATGAGACAATGGAATTCAAATAAAGATCTTTTCCAATCAAAGTAATTATCGATACTATCGATATGAAGCTCTTGAACCAAGTGGAATCTTGAGTAGCATATCAAGAACTCTACTAAAATTGAATCTTCGTAAATGCTGGACGAAATATACCTCAGTTTTTGAACAATTCCAGCACAATGTCGAGGTAAGAAGCTGAAGATGAAGTTCTTAAACGACATTTCCTTCGAACCGGGATTCGTACTTGATGATGAAGGTTGAAGTTGAAATGGGTAGGAATTGAAATCAAAGTTAAGTGTGGGAATATTAGTCCAAATGGGTTTCCATCTTTTCGATAAAACACAAGTCTGGACAACCTCTTTTGTGTTTAAAAATGACAAAATGCAATGAAGAAGAGAATCTGGGAGAAGGCTGAGTCTGTCCACATTGTTATTGATTGACATTGAAAATGAGATAGAAAGAGATTTGGGTTAAATGAAATCATAATAATTATAATATATATAAGAAGCTTTTAATTAGCAGAAGAGTTTAAAATCAAACGACACTAATGTATTTAATTAAGAAAGGAAGACGTGAGGTCTTTGCAAATTATAGAATGATCAATTCATCGGGTTGGGACTTGGGAGTCACTTAAATTATATCTAGAAAATACAAAAACATAAATATATATGTACTTCGAATTTGAGTGAAAAAAAGACAATTAAAGAATGACTGACTGATGAGTTTCTCGGCTACACGGGGTGTTAGAAGTTGATGTAGATGGAAATATCAATGTCGACCGATATTTTGATTAAAAAAAACATGAATACTTATAATCAATTCATGAAACTTGAACTACTCTTTAAATAAATCAAAAATATTGTATTAAAGAGAGATAAAGAGAATAAACTAAAAGTTATAAAAAAAAAACGCCAACAAGTTAATAAAAAAAAATAGTGTGAGGTGATCAAGGATATTTGAGTAGATGGATATTGTCGATAATGTCAAAGATTATTGAGATTTGGGGCTAAAATATGCTAATTTAGTATATTTTAGCCTCAAATCTCAATAAAAGCGGTGTTTTGGAAAAATTGTCTCGTGGGCCGCGGCCACGAGACAGTTTTCCGCAAAACACCGCTTTGTTCGCCGTGACCGGAGCCTCATAGCAGCGACGACCGGCCCAATATTTCCAAAAAGCTGCAGGTCGCGGCCACAGACTAAAATATGCTAATTTAGCATATTTTATCCCCAAATCTCAATAAAGATATCATTGAACCCAATTAAAAAATTGAACCTCTATTTTAGAAACATATAAATGGACACTTTTTGACAATGTCGAAGACATTTGAAACCCCTTACCCCACACATTTCATGATTATATATACGATAAATGAGTAAAATCAGTGATTTCATATAAGATGAATCGATAATTACATGAGGGAAAATATTGGCAATTTTATAATATTATATATGCGAATTTTAGATTTATGCAATATTTGTAAATAAATTTTTAGGTGCTAATTTTGTATATAATTTTATCGCAAAATAATAATAAAGTAGATCACTCAATAATTAAGAAGAAAAAATAATTGAAAACGAATTCATTATACAATGAAAGTTATTTTATTATATTTAATAAAAGTTTAAAAGAGTGCTTAAAATATTTTTATTTTTTGGGGCACTTGTATTGTAAATCTAGCAATTTTTTTTAATTTTTTTTGCACGTGTGTTACGTAATATTTAATATATTGATGTTTATGTTTATATTTATATTTAAAAAAATTTAAACACGTTAAATTGTTGAGATGTTGGTAAAAAATTTCTTAGAGTTGTTTAGATTAAAATTTGATAAGTCGATATTTTAGCAAATAAACTTGTGTTAATTGTTCATACTTTGATGATTAAATAGCCTAAGAACTAATTAATTATCTTTGATTTGTGTTTATGTGCTAGATTGGAGAAGAGAGGATGAAAAATGGCTTAAATTGGTATTTTGGAGCTTTCTTGACACTTCGGCGCCATGGCAACAACTTTCAGTGGCTGCGGCCGCAAGGAAAAGTCTGATCCCAAGCCAAAATTCCAGAGAGCTCAGCGCCGTAGCACAGATTTCTCGTCGCCATGGCACAGAAATCGTGATTCTTTATTTTTATTTTTATTTTGCCTGGCGCCGCGGCGCCCAAATTTCTGTGCCGCGGCGCCAGCCCGATATTTTTAGATATTTTCTTTATTTAAATGACTCAAACCCTAGTTTTTGAGGAGTTCCTTTTTCTAATAGTTTTTATGGGTTTCCTCTCTGTAGCTATGAACATCATGTCTAGCTAATCTTCAATTTCCAATCAAAGGTTAATCAAGTTTAATTCTTTTATTTGTGAGATCTAATCTTCATCTTCCTCCTTCTAATCTCTCTATTTGTATGTTTTCTATGCTTAATCTATTATCGTTTTGATTGATGGTTCAAATCGGATCCTTTGATCATTCTTCAATTTGATAATTTGTTAATTAGATTGTTTAAATCTGTAATTGTTTAGACATTCTAATCCTAGTGACAATTAGTATGATTGAGTCACAAGTCTTCTCATCCCATGCTATGAAAATATATAATCTAGTTTAAATAAATCGAACGTTTCGTGTTTATTGGCTAGAATTGGTGGTCATTCTCATCTTATTGCTGTCAATTGATTAAATTCTATTGTCGTACTCTAGAGTTGTCTTTGATTAGGGAAGTAATTAACGATCGTATCTTAATTACCGACAAACTAAGGAATGATAGATTAATAAGACGTTCTTAATAATCATAATCAATTTAGATAGTGATTTAGGATTTCATTAGATAATCGATGATCAAATAACATGAATTGAACGATGATTATACCTTTGGTTGGAACTTTCCCTTCATTGAATCTCTCTTTATTCTTTTTCTTAATTTCTCAACAAACTTCAAAAACCCCCAATTTTAATTCACCAATCTCTGTGGATTCGACCCTACTTTCCACTACTACAAATCCATAAACCGAAAGTAGAGATCTTTATTTTTGTTGGATTCGACGCCCACCAAAATATTAGAAACAAAACTATGAAGAAAGTTCTATATTAATTCACTTATCAATTAGAAATATTTGAAAATAGATTGAAACTTACACATCATATAAATTAAAAGAGAACCGCATATTAAGGTTTTGCAATTTTATTGAGTACTTTTCCAACAATAGGAGGTTTGGACAAATAAAATCCATATGTATTTAAAGTTTAAACTCAAATCTAAAATGACAATATGAGTCTAGCTTAACTGGTTATGTGTATATTCTCTTTATTTGAGGTCGAAGGTTTGAGTCTCCCCTCCCCAACAAATCTTAAATACTAAATTTTGATAACAAATACTAAAACTTATAATTTTATTTAATGAATAACTAAATATAGAGTATTTTTAAAGTAGATGAATATAAAATACACTGACTCATCTTCTTTAAGGAGAAAAAAGATATTGGATCAATCATGTTGAATCATAAATTAAAATTCTTCATTCTTAAAATCTTAAGAAAACCTATTTATTTTAACTAATCAATAGTGTGTGTATATATATATATATATGAAAAACACTTACCTTTAAATTCGTGCTATAAGTAGATTCCAATAAGGTCCAATTATGGATCCGTTAAAGATTATGGCTAGAAGACTTTGTTTTTGGGACGTCGAAATCTTTGCAAGTCCATTTATAAAAGAAGAAGGGCGGGGAAATTTGGGAAGATGAAAAACCTTCTTTGATCAAAGATGAAGCCCTCAATAAAAATTAAATAGCATGGATCGATTCAATACAATGAAGAGGAAAAGAAAGAGGAAAAAAACCTTGTTAATAAAGGTGAAGTTCGTTTCCTAACACATAATTTATTAGAATTCATAAAAACACATTGACCTAACGTGTTTTAATACTAACAAAATAATAATGATACTGATCAAAATGGTGATAGATTAAAAAAAAAGAGAGGAAGAAAGAAGCATCAAAATTGTTGAATTTAGACCATGTTTACATCCTCTTTCATTAAAAAATAAAAATAAAAAAACCTTCAACGCCTTCAATGTACCGTTTTCAAAGTTTTCTTTGATGAAGAATCAATACTTTTGATCTTTCATTATTCTTTCTCGTGAAGAGACTGAGTTTTTGCTCCAATTTTTCTGATAATGTTTTGGGTATTTTGTGACCTTAAAAGGCCCTTCAATTTATATTATTATCCACATAATATGGAAAAGAAAAAAAACCAAAGCGTCACAACTTATTAATTAATCATACATCAAATGAAGTCCTTTATTAAGACAGCAATGTATTGTAATTTAACACGTAAAGTGAATTAAGAAATCGAGATGGTGGGATCTATATCTTGATTTTCATTGAAAATAGAGTAAAATAATGATATAAGCGTAGGAAACATCTCCATTTTCATAAAACAATGCGCAAAAATATAAATCTCAATTTGAAAGGATAAATTTGGATTAAAAGAAAATAATAAGGGTAAAGTTGGCCATGAAAGATTCTCCACTCCTTCCCACTTTTAATATATTAAGATAAGATAAGATAAGATTAAGATATCAACTCTTAAAAATATTTGTACAAATATAAGAAATTTTGATAAGGTGATAAACATCGAATTACATATTTTTATAATAAGCAATGTTAATCATTGATTTACAAAAATAACCAATGTTAATCACTAATCAACCAAAATAAAAATTGATATATTTCCAAATAGTTTTAAGAGTGACATATTTATAAATATCACATAAAATTATGGGTTCAATTACAAATCTACTCCCTATGATTTATGTATGGTCTGTTTCGATTTGGTCCCCATAATTTTAAAAGATTCAATTTATTCCCCATGGTTTGAGGTATGTATCTATTTAAATCGTCCTATAATTTTTAAATTATGCTATGCTGCGAAATTTTCCTTATTTTCAGATTAAAATAGAAAAATTAGATATTGGCCGTCATTGTGTGTTTATTATAATGAAATAGATTTAACAAATTAGAAAGATTCTTGGTTAGGGTTAAAGTTTCTCAGTTTTTCTGATTGATACCGAGAAAGAAAAAAAAAAGGGTATATTTAAGCTCCACAAGTGAGGTACTTTCATTTTTCTTTTCTTTTCTTTCAATCATGAAAGTGTTTTGATACTATCCTATCTTACCCTTCAACGTTTAGGTTAGGGTTTTATTGTTTTTATATGTATACTATCCTATCCTATACTACCTTTCAACGAACCAAAATGTATTCACAACTGGTTAGGCATCTGCTTCATTTCAATAAGATCGAAAATTCGAGTCACCCCGTTCATTTAATATAATATCTAAAAAAACCGTTGGTGGTTTAAAATTCATGACTTTTGTCTTACGTTAACTTTTTTTTTTTGGTTGGTGAACCAGAACTGCCACCAATTTGTAGGACATTCAATGTGTAACAAAGAGAAGAATGAGGATAGAATCAGCCTTTTACCGGATTGTCTTCTTCACGACATTTTGTCGTTTTTAGACACGGTACAGGTTGTTCGGACTTGTGTTCTATCAAAAAGGTGGAAAACTCTTTGGACTCATATTCCCACACTCAACTTTGATTTTAACTACTACGCCTCTATCGGCCCATTCGGAATTATTGATGATTGGAAAGATAGAACGTTTAAGTATAATCAGTTCGTCATCACAGCCTTATCTAAAAATTCTGCCTCCAATATTATTCAATTGAGTTTCACTGCCACTGACTATTACTTTAAATATTCTCAATCTTTGTTAGATTTTTTAATAACCAATGTAGCATGTCACAAGGTTCATCGAATTTATATTTCGATACGCTGCCTATGTGATCGTAGTATTGATTGGTTTCACTATTTATCGTTACGTCGATCGCCGAATGTGCTGAAAATCTCAATCCATTTAAATTCTTCTAAGCAATGGGGAGATTTGAATTCCCAATCGTTGAAAATTTTAGAGATTCAAACTCCATTTTACCTGTGCAGAGAATACGAATATAAGATGTTCTCAGTCTGTTCAAATTTTGAATCTTTGGTCCTTGTTGATTTTCATCATGAACTCGGTGCTAGTATTTGTGCTCCGAAACTTGAGAATTTAAAATTACGTTGGATTCCATGCTTGCGAAAATTTATTGTCAAAATTGACTTGTTTACACCCAATCTTAAATGTGCCAAGTTTGAGAATATTCTTCCGTCTCTCAAGCCTGATTCATATTTTAAGTGCTTAGACAAAGTTTGCCTATCACTTCCCGACAATAGTTTTAGTCGTACCGAAGATCAAGAGGCTAGACGAATTCTTGTTCAATTTCTCAAAGTGTTTCATAATGCAAGATCTATCACATTACCTTTATGTGCACTACAGGTATTTATATTTAATATTCCTCCTTTCTTTTTTTAGATATTACATCAAATTGGGGAGGGGGGACTCGAACCTTCGACCTCCCGAGTAGATATCTAACCATTTGAGCTATGCTCGTACTGACTAATATTCCTCCTTTTGTTTTCCTTCATACATGGTTTTTGACAATGTGTTTTCTAGCTTATGATGGCTAACATTGTTGTTCTTCTCTTACAAGGTTCTCTTGTCTGTTCCTTCTTCTTTGAGTGAAATTTCGTTTCACAACTTGACACGTTTGAAGTTGGAAGTATGGAACACTAGCAAAAAGATAGATTTTCCAATTAATGAACTGCGGGATTTATTGAATTGCCCTGCTCTTGAAATCATGGTGATTAGCAGGTATCCTAGAAAAAAAAATTATACCATTAGCCAAGTAATTTTATCTAATCTTTTGTTTAGTTAGAAATAATTAATTTGCTTTATCACTTATCTTTTAAAGGAAGCATTTTTCATTATGTTAAAAATATTTCTAAAAAAAAAAGTAATTTGAAAAATACTTGAAAGCCTCCAAGTTCTATTCAAAGAAATTAATATGCATTTTTTTAAAAGAGTATTTCATTTTAAACATTGATTGTATGAAGCTCTTTCTCAACTACCTTCTTTCAAAAAGAAATATGTGAAGCCTTTTCTTTATAGGCATCTAGAAGCATTTTTCATTTAAAAAAAACTTCTCATATAACCAAACACCATGACAATTAAAAACAAGCACTTTTTTAATTAATTAAGATAGTAGTTTTTAGATCTTTAAAAAAAACATATTGAAACATAATTAAGTTTACATCATTTGCCATGATTTACAGGATGACTGATACGAAAAAAATTATCGGGGACTAGTAACTTTTCAAGAATTGCTGAATAGCTAATGTAGATGAAGTTTATGGTCTCTCATATTTTTGGATAGTGTAATCGTTTTGCTAATTGTTTGATTTTTAGGAGGTCTAGTATTGTTTCTCTTATTTGGTGATAGTCTCCTCTAGAATTTAATATTTTTAACCGATAGATTTTCAGGTTTTTCTAATGTTGTTGACTATTTTAAACGTTATTCTGTTTTTTCAATTTTTGAATACAAAATTGAAGTCTACTATATCTGTTTTCTCACTTTTCAATTATGCTTGTGTCTCAAAACAAGACAATGTTGAGTTACTTTATCTGAGTTCTAAGTGAAAAATAACTGTATCAGTCAACTTTGAATATGTAAAGTTGTCAAGGATTGTTTCTTAAGACATTTATGGAAATGTTCGTTTACAAATATATTCATAAATATGGCCTTTTTTTATAATAAACAATGGTTTGCAAAAGTTATTGAATTTCAAAAAAGTATATCGTAAATCAGTGATTTCGGTTGTTACGTGAATCATTAATTTACCAAGATTATATCAAATTAACGGTTGACATAAAATATGGTAAACAATTAAAACATGATATAGACTAAATTGAAGGAGAAGAACCCATCAATCATTGAAAACATACCCCAAACAAAGAGATATTGTCCTTGAACGTGGGAAATCATCACTTAAAACTATTCGTAAATATAGCAATTTTAACTATGAAAAATGTGTGAATCAATAATTAAATCATTGTAAAAATATGTAATTCAATGTTAATAAATTCACCTAATTAAAATTTGCTAGATAAAATACTGAAGAAAAAGATCTGAAAAGGAAGGAAGAAATTTTCGATACCCCTGTTGCCTTTAAAAGACATTGTGAGAGACTTGACGTTATGAAAAACTCAGAATCAACTCAAGGAGCTTTCCTGCAAGATTGTGTTGCATCCACTTTGAATTTCTGAAGTTGTCAATGATGGTAAAACCAATAATCTGAGTCATACACATAGACACATGATATCTTCAGACTTCACTACAGTGAGAGACTCCCATTCTGTTAAACACCAGTTCCAATTAAGGTAACTACAAATATTAGAGGTATCAATACAAAGTTCTTGAACCTTGTTAAGGATTCCACGTCGAAAAGATGAAGGGATCTAATAACATTTATAAAGTCTAAGGGTCACTCCTCTCATTACTAATTAATTTTGAGATGGATGTCCACATTATTAATATGGTATCAGAGCCCAACAAAGTCCAAACGAGCCTCCGGTCCAAAAATGGGATCTGGCCCAAGAGAGATAGAGACAAATAATATATATAAAGAAACTTTTAAAATTTAGTTTCATGAGTTAATTAACTAGATAGCCACAGTTCACTACTCTCTATTACTAAATAGCCACATATCCCAATTTTTAAGTATATAGCCACATCTAGGATTCTCTTATTTTTAAATTCTATATCTGTCATTTCCCTTATTAATTACATTAGTTGTCATTTATGACTTGTATCTTCCAAGATTTTTGTTAACTCCAACACAAACTTCTCATATTCTTTCTCTTTCCATTTTTGAATTTAATCTTCCTTCTTTCTATTTTAACTTCTCACATTCTTCATAATTATTAATTTTTATTTAATTTAATTTTCAATTTTTTTTTTAAGAACACCCTCCATCACTTTCTTAATTTTTTTAGTACATATCCAGATTTTGTAGTTTATATGGTATATTTTGTACATTATTTATAGTTTTATCTTTGTAATGTATCAAACATATTTTTTTCTTTTTTTTTTAAAAAACACTAAAATGTCACTTTTTTCTCCATTTTTAGTATATCATTTTCTAGATTTTATAATACATATGATATATGTTGTATATTTTTTATAGTTTTTAAATTTTGTAATGCAATGCATATTTTTTCCATGATTTCATTTTTTAAATGTTATCTCATGATTTATGGAACTTTTGGTTTAATTTTCCATCTCTTTTTTAGTCTTCTGATTTTCAATTCAATTTATAATGCATCTTCATTCAATAGATACATTTTGTACATTCTATACATTTGTTTTCTACATAATATAATTGTCTCCCGCTTCGTTATTGAATTTGAGAAAAAATAGTGAATTATGTACATAATATACGATAGCATAACTGCTTTTAATATGCATTGAAAAAAAAGAAATTAACAAACTTTATAAGGTGGCTATTTGTCTTGCGTACATAATGTACAAATACTTATTCTAGACATATCACATTATAATAAATGCCAAAAAAAACACCAGAAAATTTTATGGGAATAAATCAATTTATAATTTGTACATTATGTATAATATCATATAAAAATTAAAAGTTTTCATAACGTGACTATTTTGTATTACATACATAATGTGCCAAATATACTTAATCAGGATATATCAAATTACAATAAATTCAAAAAAAATAAAAAACAACAGAAAAATTTATGAGAGTAAAAAAAAACTAGGAAATATCAAACACAAAACCATCTAAATTCTTTTGCAAAAAAAAACCATCTAAATAAATTTTTTTAAAAAAATAAACTTTTTTAGTAAGCTTTGAAAAAAAATATACCTTTCATAGATTTCAGGTTTTTTATGCTTCATATCTTCAAGATTATTGAGTTTTTACTTAAAAAATTTCTCAAATCATTCATATGTGGAGAGAAAAATGGAGAAGATGGAGCTTGGGAGAGAAGATAGAATAAAAGAGAGAGAGAAATGCAATACGGTGGAATGGTAAAATGAGGAGATGGAAGAGACTTTATAGGAATTTAAAAGAGATAGTGTGTGACGACCCGTCACTTTTAAAATAAATTAAATCAGAGAAAACAGCGGAAGTCTTTTATTTTAAGAAAATTTTGCGTGGTTTTGTTTGAAAGTTGGCTAGCCAAAACCTGTTTACATCCTAATTTTTCAAATCTAATAAATCACCTGGACTTTAAGTCCCAAATCAGGAGTTCAAATATTTCATATCATAAAAACCACATCAAAAGCTCTTATGAGCTAAATACAACATATAAATCATCAAAGTCTTTGAAATTCACAAAAATATTTATAAAAACTTTACAACAACGAGTCCATCTCGAGGTCAGCATCCCTCGATCACGCAGCACCATCTCCCCTTGCACGGCCTCTAGCCAGGGCATTACCTAAAATTTTTGTAATATCATGAGCTAACAAACTAAGCCCAGTGAGAATAATAAGCATAAAAAGTAAAGATAGACCTCAAACTCGCATTTCGATTTGTGTCCAATTAATCTGACACAATTCACTCCTAAAGTTCTCCAAACTCTAGGTAATTTCATTCTAAACTTTCCAAGGGATGATATTGCTAACACTAGTAGTCAATCCTCATCCATCAATTTGTTATGACATAAAATAAGAAAAGTAAATAACTTTGCATATAATATAACTTCTCAATTCTCTTTCTCATCGATCATAAGCATGAATGCATGAGAGCATCCCGTAGGATTCGCATACGCCCTTATGCATGAAGAAGGTAACGTGGTCTATCCCGTAGGATCTATCGTTCTCTCTCCTTTTCTTTCTCACTTTCTCTTTTCTTTCTATGAAGCTAATGTGGTCTATCCTGTAGGATCCATCATTCTCCCATTCACTTCTTTCTCATTCTCTCTTCTTTTTCTATGAAGGTAATGTGGTCTATCCCGTAGGACCCATCATTCTCCTATTCATATCTTTCTCACTTTTTTTCCATGATGCGAGATGTTATGATGCAATATGATATGTTTTGGTGTAAATAAATAAAGTGCGGAATTAAAGTAGCTGATACACAAATAAAGAAAAAGGCATAAAGTAAAAGTATAAAGTAAATGACATAAAGTAAAAGTAGGTAAGCATCTCGGACGAACGATATATCGATCGAACTCCGGTATCAATAATAAAAGTAGAATCATAAATCAAACGATTAACCTATACCTTCAAGGATTCTAAACTTCCAATAATCCGAGGTTCTATTAACCGTTCTAAAAACAAGTTGGATCTTTTAACTTCCAATGATCCAATCTTAGTTTCGAATCGAATCTAACTTAGAATCTTCTAAGATTCAATACTTTCCTCGAGAACTCCTAAGTTCTCACTTAAAGGATTCACTTCTAATCCTAAGGGCACTAACTCACATCCCTCTAATCTTAGATTCGGATTCTAGTCTTAGTTTCAAACTCTACAAACCTTTACACTCATTCGATTTCTATAATTACTTTAAATCCTAACTATTCTCACCTTTAATAAAAGATGACTTTGCTCCTAAGTCTGAAGGAGCGATCAAGCGAGTGGTTAGAAAACACCTACAATCGAATTATAACACATAATCAATAACTTTACCAACTATCGATCAAACATCAACTAAACATACAAAGCGACGAAAAACCCAACAAATCCCCACAAGAGGCCCAAGGCCCTATCATCAAAATTGAGTCTCGGGTTTGGTTTTCCGGCTTTTAAGCAATTTAAAAGTGTTTCGAGTTGGTCTTAAGCAAATTCGATATTCCCGATTTCAATGGGTATCGATAAATAGGGTTTTCGAACAATAAGCCCTTTCCCAAAATGAATTTAAATAAACATTATTTCATTAAATTCTAACCCATAATCAATCCCAAAAGGGTAAATTTCAAACGGGAAGGGTTTCGACTGAAACTCAGTTTTAGGGTTGAGGGAAAGTTTCCAAAAACTCTTAAAACTACTCCCGTATTTACAAACACCGAGTTTCACGGCAAGAAATCGAAAGGAAACAAAGAAAACTTCATTAAAACACTATTTGGAGCTTAGGGTTTCAAGCTTTACTTACCGAGAACTCCTTGGATCTCGAGAGAAACGTACGATGGGTAGGTGGGAAATGATCCTTGACTCGAGGGATTTCCGATTTATCCAAGATAGAGCCGATCCGTCGAGAAATAAACGAAAACCAAAAATTCCCTCTTCCTCTCTTGAAGTCACGGCAAAGGGAAGAAAATTGGAGAGCTTTTGGTCAATTTTTGAGTCAAAGTGTTTTTAAAGAAGATGACCAATAGTGTTTTTAGATATTTTGGAAATTTAGAAATGACGGTTACGTCCTTTTATGACTTTTGACTTAAAAACGAATCCCGAACTTCTCAAACTATCCCAATGGTGATTAATAATTATTAATTGGCCCGTTAATAATTATTAATACCAATAAAACGAAAATAAACGAAAAAGGTCAATTCAAAAATTAAAACCGAAATAAACTGCAGATTCTAAATTACCGATAAATAAATAAACTTTAATTACTTAGATTGAAATAAAATAAATAAAAGTTTTTTTATCACACAAATAACGGGACGTTACACAAGGGGGAGAAATAAATGCATGGAACTATTAAATTGTGTCTACAATCTAGCTATTAAAGTAAAAAAAGAATAAGGTTTTTTAAATAATTTCATTATATTTTCTCTCTCCATATTTTAAAATTGTAGCTATTTGCTCTAAATTGGGAGTATGTGGCTAGCTACTCTTATTTAACCTCTCTTAGTGGCCATTCTAATTAGGGGTGAAAATTCAAACCGGAAAACCGAATCAAACCGAGCCGTAAAAAACCTAATCGTTCGGTTTTTTCTTATTAGAAACCGAAAAACCGAACTGGTTCGGTTTTCAGTTTTGATAATTTAGGTTCGATTTAAAACCAAAAATCGGAAAAAGTATATGTATTAAATAATGTATACATTGTTCAAAGTTGAGGTTGTAGATCAGGTGGTCAGCGTGCAATAATTCTCCTTCCTAGACCCAGGTACAACTCGCAGGTAAGGCATTTTACTATCATCTTTAATTATTTCTTAATAAAACGAAAGTGGCTGGCCCATCTCATTCCATTCTTGCCCAATACAGTTGGGCCCAGTCCAATATAAGCTGACCATTTAAAAGAAAAAAAACGAAAACCGGAAAAACCGAACCGATTGTAACCAGACCGAACCGGACCGGTTAGACTATATGACCGATTCGGTTCGGTTTCCATTTCTTAAAAACCGAACCGGTCCTGTTTTCACAATTTGGTTAAAAACCGAACCGGTTTCACCTCTAATTCTAATACATACCCCTAGTTTCATTCGTAAGAATTTAAAAATACACTTGAAGGAATGCGTGAGGGAGGCGAGTTGGGTTGATATAATTATTAACTTCTTTTCAAAGTTTTATGGTTCCAAAGTTTTTCTAATCATTCTTTCTGTGTTCCAATCAAAGGGTGCAGTTTTGAAGATTTGAAGCGATATATTGATTCATTATTGTGCCTCACCATCATCATATGGCTCGCGGCCTAAAGGCCGGCCGTGACTCTGCTCGGGCTCGACCCGAGCTCGACTCGAAAGTCAATGTTTGACGGGCCTGCTCGGCTCGGCTCGTTAATTGTTTGGATTGGATATGAGCCTCCCCTTTTTTGAACGAGCCGGCTCGTTTGAGCCTCCATAGGGCCGATCCAACGAGCCGGCTCAAGCTCGGCTCGAATAAAGCTCGCAATATTTATTTATTATTTAAATAAAATTTTATATTATTACCATTTTTAACTTTTAAGATAAAAAATTCTATTACAATATTAAAATAATAAGTTTAATATGTTAATTTTGTTAACACTTGATTTTTTTTAAAAAGTGATTCGAAAGTTATATATCATTGGTTATTAAGAAAATATAATATAAAAATGAACTTATATGATAAGCCGAGCTTGGCTCGCTCCAACGAGCTAGGCCCAAGCTTGGCACGATAAGCTTAGCTCATGAGTCGAGCCGCGAGCCTTAACATTTTAGATTGGGTCGAGCCGGCTCGGCTCAACCAAAAGCAAAGGCTCGTTGGGCTCGAGCCTGAGCCGAGCTTGAGCCTTCTAATGTTTGGGCCTAGCCGGCTCGGCTCGGCCCATTGATGATGGTGATTGTGCCCACTCCATCTCCAACTCCAATACAATGTATCCTTTCCTTGCTTAACCTTCAAAACCATAAGCACCCACCTTGCTTTCATGTTCTCAAATTTCCTAAATGCAGCAAATGAAAAACAATATTTGTTATATATATCTTGCATATAAATTTTATATTGTTGCTCGTAGTTCACAAGAGCCTAAAATTTGTATTAACCGGGCTGGTTCACTTCGGTTATTTCAGTTACGCCGATTTCCTCTATTCACTAATATTAAAAATTGATTAATTTTGGATTTTTTTATTTGGTTTTAAGTGGTCGGTTTTTTTAATTAACAACCGATGATTAAAAAAAATTAGTTTTTACATTTATTTAATAAATTCATTAATAAGGTTTTTTTTTACAGCAATTCATTAATAAGTTTTGATTTACAAAAGTCATGCTTGAGTTATTTTGTTTTTATATATTTTTTTTATATTGATTACCCTATATTTTGATAACTAGTATTAAAAATCTGGGATTAATTACAAAATCCAATCCTTATGGTTTGGGGTCTATTTCAATTTGGTCTCTATAGTTTTAAAAGTTTCAATTTGGTCCCTATGATTTGAGCTTGAGGTATGTGTCAATTTAGACCCTATAGTTTGTAAAGTTTCTATTTGGTCCTTATGGTTTGATAAAAAATTATGAAATGTCCTCATCACTGTAAAAAAGAATTAACATTTTTCTTTTGTGTCCGTTTGGTAACCACACGATTAAGACCGATGTTGGTATAGTGTTAACTAACGTGTAAATATGTGACTTTTTTTAGATGTAAATTTACTAAGGACAAGGACGTTTTGTGAGTTTTTATCAAACCATAGGACTAAATTGACACTTTTAAAACTATGACGAAAAAATTGAAACAACTCAAAACCATAGGGTAAAAATTGAAACTCTTAAAACCCCCAAGGACTAAATCGAAACATACCTCAAACCATAAGGACTGAAATAGTAATTAAATCCAAAATTCGGGTATTGAGCTATTCTATAGTGAAGAAGAAAATAATCTGATAATATCGTAAGGATACGTTTTCATCTAAAAAAAAGCTAAAATAGTATATGATTTCATAGTTTATGGAAAAAAACAGACTACGAAAAGTTCAAAATTATGAAAAATGTAAATTATATTAAAGTAGTTTTTTGTCATCACTTTTGATCTAAGAATCGAAAAGACAATCCATTTGTGGCGTTGGACTCGTGACAATACGACGTTCAATACGAACGCAAATTTGTACCATTTGATAAAATAATGAAGAATTGTTAAAACACTCCAATTTTAAGGATACGTTGTTACAATATTATTAGTGAAGTAATATGTCATGATTACAATGCCAATTTGAACTCTTATTGATTGTCATGTTGTCACGATTCCAATGCCACAAACGAATCGTCTTTCCGATACTTGGATCAAAAGTTATGACTAAAAATATATTGCAATATACTTCCATGGCATTTTAGTATTTAAAAATCTATTTTTTACCTAAACTATGAAATGAGTGTATACAATTTCAGGCTTTTCTTTAAAAAAAATAAATTGAAATCGTAGCTTCCAGGGGTGATAATCGAAAATATAAAACCGATCAAACCGACTAAACTAAATCAACCGAACCAAAACCAAACTGAAATTGGCGGTTTCGGTTTGGTCCGAGAATTTTCTAGACCAATTAGAATCGGTTCGGTTTCGGTCCGGAAGCGGTAAAACCGCACCCAAACCAAAACCGAATCGAATTTTTTTTTATATATAAATAAATTAGCCCACCCCACACACACACTTTTTTACAATGTTATATATATATTATTAAATGAGGCAATTACTGAAATAGCATATTTTTACATACTAATTACTGAAATGTCAAAGCTTTTCAAAAATTACTCAAATAGCATAATTATAGTTCAATAATTTATTGAACTAAAAGAATTAAAAAATTTAACAAATTCATTGAAAATAATGATAAAAATGATCAAATACTTCAATAAATTATTTAACTTGATCTTAAAAAACCAAAAAACAAACAAATTCATTAAAAATACCTATGAAAAATAGTTCAATAATTTATTGAATTAATGCTATTTGAGTAATTTTTAAAAAGTTCTGACATTTTAGTAATTAGTATGCAGATTTATGCTATTTGAGACAAATTCTTATTATTAAATATATGGTTAACTACCACCTACATTATTAATATTTTTATTAAAATATTCTACAAATACAATTGTACTTTTATTACTTTTGGATTAACATCAATAATAAATTAAATATTAGAGTTATTGAAAACCAAAATTCAATATTGACTTTTTTAAATACAAATTTGACATAAATCTCAAAGTTTTGAAAATAAAAACAATTTTAAAAAATGTCAAGTATATAATAGAACATGCCTAATTGGTGCAAGAAAGAAAGGGAAAAAAACTGAAACAAAATCTGAATCCGAATCCTCGTCGATTTGATCCTAACCCTTATCTGTTCGGTTCGTTTCGGTCCAGACAAAATCATAAACAGAAAATCGGTTTTATTTTTGGTCCAGAATTGAAACCAAAACCGATATCTCACCCTTGGAACAACCGAAACCGAAACCGAAACCGATATCTCGCCCCTGGAACATGCCTAATTGGTGCAAGAGAAAGTAAAAAAAAAAACTGAAACCGAAACCGAAACCAAAAGTGAATCCTTGTCGGTTCGATCTTAACCCTTATTAATTCGGTTTGGTCCGGACAAAATTACAAACCAAAAATCGGTTTCAGTTTCGGTTTTGATCAAGAAGCGAAACCTAAACCGATATCTCACTTCTAGAACAACCGAAACCGAAACCGATATCTCACCCATAATACTTAAACCTGCCCAATTTTTAGGTCTTTCTCTGACTCCCACCCCTCGTGTTTCTCAGCTTTTCTGTTGATACGGAGAAAGAAAAAAGTCTCTTCAAAGCGAAGTATTTTCATTTTCTTTTCTTTTCTTTCAATCGTGAAATTGTGTTACGAAAACATTTTGTTTAATGTATTGATCTTCAGCTGGCTTATTTAAATCAGGGCTTTATTGTTTTATAATGGATCCTATCCTTCAACATTGTTTGCGTGTGAAAAACCACATAACTTTCTTAAAAATCATGACTTTTTGGCAAAGATTGTTTATTGGTTGCCAAATCAGAACTGCCCACCAATTTTTACGACTCTCCATTGGCGATTCGAACAATGAAGACATAATCAGCCTTTTACCAGATTGTCTTCTTCACAAGATTATGTCGTTTTTGACGACGACAGAGGTTGTTCGAACTTGTGTTCGTTCAAAAAGGTGGAAAACCCTTTGGATTTCTATTCCCACACTCAATTTTGATTTTGATTACAAGCAATTTAGGACTTCTAATTGGACAGGTAAATTGCTTCAATTTGATCACTCCATCAAGAAAGTCTTATCTAAACATTCTGCCTCCTATATTATTAAATTAAGATACTGTGCCTGGCATTGTGAGTATAAAGAATCCCAAAAATTAGTTAAATTTTTTATAGACTATGTAACATTTCACATGGTTCATGAACTATGCATTTTCACATATTGTAATGAGGACGGTATCGATTGGGTACGCTGTATATCGTCGTGTCGATCTCTCAATGTGCTGAAAATCAAAATCAGTTCAAATTCTATCAAATGGGGAGATTTGAATTTACAATCGTTGAGAGTTTTAGAGATTGAAACTCCGTTTGCCCCGCCGGACACGAAATACAGTGATAGAATGTTCTCAGGATGTCCGAATTTGGAATCTTTGGTCATTGCTGGTTTTTATTGTGAACACGGTGCTAGTATTTGCGCTCCGAAACTTGAGAATTTAGAATTACGTTGTATTCGAAACTGGATACCATCTAATGCAGAAATTGAATTGTTTACACCCAATCTTAGATGTGTCAAGTTTGATAATGTTCTTCCGACTTTGAAGTCTGATTCAAATTTTAAGTGCTTAGACAAAGTATGTCTAGCACATCATCAAGAGGCTAGTAGACGAATTCTCGTTCAATTCCTCAATGTGTTTCATAATGCAACGTCCATCACATTACCTTTAAGTGCAGCACCGGTATATATATTTTCTTTCAACATGATTTTTGACAATGTGTTTTTATAATTAATTATGACAGCTACTAACATTGTTGTTCTTCTCTTACTAGGTTCTTTTGTCTGATCCTTTTTCTCTGTCGGAAACTTAGTTTCACAACTTGACACATTTGAAGTTCGAAGTAAATAAGACTAGCGAAAAGATATTTTCTAGGATTATATTTTCTAGATGCTTCTAGGATAATGTTGATATATGTAATGTTATAGAATTGTCTAGAACTTTTGTAAAGCACCTATAAATAGAGGTGTTCCCTCCCTCATTTGTAATTAAGCTCCAAATGAGCAAAGTAAAATATTTTCAATACAAGCAAGTTCTTCCCTAAATTCTCTAATCTCTTAAGATCTTAAGCCTACTAACTTCCGTTGCCTCCAACAAATTTGGTATCAGAGCCTTCCTAAAAACTATCTCATCTTTCCATCCTAAACCAAAATCAATTCATCTAGCCATAAACCAAATATGACAACCAATATTATCCCAAACTTATTTTTTTATTCAACAAATCAAATCCCAATATTCGAAGGAGAAAATTATGAATATTGGCAAAGCCAAATGGAGACCATCTTCATTTCTCAAGATCTTTGGGAAGTGATTGAAGAAGACTATTCCGAGCCTCCTGAAGGTAATGGCGAAGGCACTTCATCTTGGACAGCAGATCAAGAGAAGGAATTTAAAAAGAACAAAAAGCGAAATGCTTTAGCTCTTCGACTTATTCAACAAGGAGTAAGTAAGTCAATTTTCCCTCGTATTTTTGGTATTAAAAAGGCTAAAGATGCTTGGGAAATTTTGCAAAAGGAGTTTCAAGGATGTGAAAAATTATCTCCATTAAGTTGCAAACTTTATGGAGAGATTTTGATAATTTGGCAATGAAAGAAAGTGAAAATATTCTAGAATTCTTTTCTCGAGTTTCTGAGATTATCAATCAAATGAAGAGCTATGGGGAGAACATTCCAGAAAAGAGAGTTAATGAAAAAGTTCTTCGGAGTCTTCCTCCAAAATTCAATCATGTCGTTGCTGCAATAGAAGAATCCAAAGATTTGTCTAAGTTGACAATCTTTGAACTAATGGGTTCTCTTCAAGCCCATGAAGAGAGAATAAATCGGTTTTCAAGCCAACTGATGGAGCAAGCTTTTCATTCTAAAGTTCATATTTCAGAAAAGAAGAATGAAAAGTCAGACCAATAGAAACGTTGGAATTCATGGCAAAGGAAAGGAAAAAGCCATCCGGGTAAAAGTTCAAATTTTCAACAAAAATCAGGTACTTCTCAATCCTCTTGCATCATTTGCAAAAAAATCAAATCATAAACCTGAAGATTGCTACTTTAGATGTAAAATATGTCGCATTCCTAACCATTCTAAAAAAGATTGTTGGTTTCAAAATAAGAAGGAATCAAATGAAGCCAACTTTACTAAAGAAGACGAAGATGATCGACTATTTTCCTGCATGGATAATCCACCAAATGAATCTCAAAGTATTTGGTATGTGGATAGTGGATGCAGTAACCATATGACAGGAAATAAAGATTTCTTTGTAAAGTTGGATGATAACTTTAGCTCTCAAGTAAAACTTGGTGATGGAAAGCTAAAAAAATCTGAAGGAAAAGGTGAAATTGTTGTTCACACCAAAAAAAGGAAATGAGCGCCATATTTCTGACGTTCTCTACGTTCCTGGTTTAACACAAAATCTTCTGAGTGTTGGCCAGTTGCTTTAAAAAGGTTATTCGGTTAACTTTGATGATAAAAAATGCATAATTCTGGACAAGAAAAGTAATCTCATGGTTGCTAAAATTGATATGACGAAAAGCAAAGTTTTTCCTCTTCATTTGCCACTCGAGGAAAATGTTGCTTTCAAGAGTGAAAGTCCAAATATTTCTCATTTATGGCATTTGCGGTATGGTCATCTTCATCGCAAGGGCTTGCATCTTTTGAAGCAGAAGAATATGGTCATTGGACTACCTAAGATCGAAAGTGATGAGAAAGTTTGTGAAGGCTGCATATATGGAAGATCCATAGACTTCCTTTTCCAAAAACTTCATGGAGAGCCAAAGCTCCACTGGAGTTAGTACATGTTGATATATGTGGCCCCACAAGAACTCCCTCGCTCACAAACAAGAGATACTTTATTCTTTTTATTGATGATTATACGAGGATGATGTGGATCTATTTTCTCAATGAAAAATCAGAAGCCTTCCAACTTTTCTTCAGTTTAAAGCGCTTGCAGAAAATCAAAGTGGTAGTAAGATCAAAACTTTGAGAACAGATCGTGGAGGTGAATTCATCTACAAGCCATTCATGGACTATTGTAAGGAGAATGGCATAATGAGGCAGCTGACTGTTCATCACAGTCCCCAACAAAATGGTGTGGCTGAGAAAAAGAATCGCACGATCGTTGAAATGGCAAGAAGTATGTTAAAAGGTAAAAATCTTCCAAATTATCTCTGGGCAGAAGCTGTCAACACAGCAGTTTATATCCTTAATCAATGTCCTACCAAGGCAGTTCTAAATAAAACACCTTATGAAGCATGGAATAAGAGAAAGCCACTTGTTGATCACTTCAGAATCTTTGGCTGTTCGGCTTATTCTCTTGTTCCTTCTCGAGAAAGAGAGAAGTTTGATGAAAAAGGAGCTAAGTATTTATTTATCGACTACAGTGATGAGTCGAAGGGATATCGCTTATTAAATCCAGAGACAAAGAAATTGTTGATTTCAAGAGATGTAATCTTCGATGAAATGGCCACTTGGGAGTGGAGGAATGATTCATTTCAATCATTCCAGCACTATGAAATTATGCAAGAAAAAGAAAGTGAAAATGCGAGCTCTTCTAGGAGTCCTCCTTCTACTCCTGCAAGATCTCCAATCAAAACACTTTCAAATCCTGATAATTCAGAATCTCCTCCAAGACGAATGCGTTCCTTGCAAGATATTTATGCGTCATGCGATATTGCATTATTTGCTTGCGAACCACAAAATTTTGATGAGGCAGTAAAAGAAGAAATATGGGTTCAAGCTATGAATGATGAAATAGCGGCCATTGAAAGAAACAAAACATGGGAACTTCAAGACCTTCCCCCCTGAAAAGAAGCCATTGGTTTGAAATGGATTTACAAGACTAAATATCAGGAAGATGGTTCTATTCAAAAGCATAAAGCTCGATTGGTAGCAAAAGGATATTCCCAACAGCCTGGTGTAGACTTCAATGAGACTTTTGCACCAGTTGCTCAGATGGAGACAATTAGAACCGTTATTTCCTTAGCAGCTCAGCTAGAGTTGAATGTTTTTCAGCTCGATGTCAAATCTGCCTTCTTAAATGGTGAATTGGAAGAAGAAGTATATGTGGAACAACCACAAGGTTATATTGTGAAGGGAAAAGAAGAAAAAGTATATCGTCTTCACAAAGCTTTATATGGCTTGAAGCAAGCACCTCGTGCAACAGTAAAATTGACGGATACTTCTGTCTTAATGGCTTCCAAAAATGCCCGAGTGAACCATCACTTTATGTTAAGAAAAAAGGTACGAATTTCCTTGTTGTTTGCCTATATGTTGACGATCTTATTTACTGTGGCACCAATATGAAGATGCTAGAAGAATTCAAGAAAAGCATGATGGAAAAGTTTGAAATGACAGATTTGGGTCTTATGAAATATTTTCTTGGAATTCAAGTCAAGCAGCAACAAGGTGAGATTTTTCTCTCTCAAGAAAAATATGTTGATGATATACTTAAAAAATTCCATATGAGTAAGTACAAACCCATTGCTACTCCTATGGCTTTAAATGAAAAGTTGTGCCGTGAAGATAATGAGGAAAAAACAGATGCCAAGACTTTTCGAAGTTTGGTTGGTTCTTTGATTTACCTCACTAATACTAGACCAGATATTATGCATGCTGTTAGTATCGTCTCAAGATACATGAATGAGCCGAGTAAATTACACTATGCAACAGCAAAAAGAATTTTGAGATATTTGCATGGTACAAAGAAGCATGGGTTGAGATATATAAAAGAGAAAGATTGTAAGCTGGTTGGCTATTGATAGTGATTGGGCAGGTTCCCTTGATGATCGAAAAATTACTTCGGGATATGTGTTTTGCTTGGGTTCAAACCTTATATCTTGGGCTTCGAAAAAGCAACAAACTGTTGCATTATCTTCAGCTGAAGCAGAATATAAAGCTGCGACGGAAGCTGCTTGTGAAGCAGTTTGGCTAAGGAGAATACTTAAAGATCTTCAGATGGAGCAAATGGAGCCGACAAAAATATTATGTGATAATATGTCTGCAATTGCAATGACCAAGAATCCTGTCTTTCATGCCCGATCAAAGCATATTGAATTACGCATCATTTTATCAGAGATCTGGTTAACAAAGGAGAAATTTGCTTGGAGTTTATCAGCACCGATGATCAACCAGCTGACATGTTCACTAAAACTGTTACAACAGAGAAGTTCGAGAAGTTCAAGAAGTTTTTGAAAATTACAAATTAAGAGGGGGTGTTCAAAGTAATTTGAAATTTTCAAATACTAAAAGAAGAATCTAGAAACATACTAAAGAAACTAGTAGCTTCCATAGGGAAAGTTTCTCTAGAAACTTCTAGTTACTTGTAGACATGTAATATACAAAGAGAGGTTTCTAGAATTATCTTTAAAAATATAGAAGATCTTAGTTCTAGGATTATATTTTCTAGATGCTTCTAGGATAATGTTGATATATGTAATGTTATAGAATTGTCTAGAACTTTTGTAAAGCACCTATAAATAGAGGTGTTCCCTCCCTCATTTGTAATTAAACTCCAAATGAGCAAAGTAAAATATCTTCAATACAAGCAAGTTCTTCCCTAAATTCTCTAATCTCTTAAGATCTTAAGCCTACTAACTTCCGTTGCCTCAAACAAGAGATTCCCATTGTGATAAACACCTCATCCAGTTAAAGTATCGATTAATAACAGAAGTATCAATACTAAGCTCTTCGGTCGAGTGGAATCTTGCGTATGATATCAATAACTCTACTAAAAGCAAATTATAATTGTACTGGCCGGAAGTGTAACTCAATTTTTTAACAGTAGCACCAAGTGTCGCGATAACACGCTAAAGATGAAATTCCTAAACGATGTTTCCTTTGTTATAGTAAAAAATATTTCCTTTATTCTACCTGATATGTAGTAGGAATTGAAATCAAAGTCGAGTGTCGGAATACGAATCCAAATGAATTCCCAACTTCTAGATAGAACACAAGTCTGGACAACCTGTTTTGTGTTTAAGGTTGACAAAATCTTATGAATAAGAGAAGTTGGCAGAAGGCTGATTCGACATTGAAAGAGGTTTTGGCCAAATTAGTTACAAATAATATATAAGATGGAATTGCACAAGTTTATGTTAAGGAATGATAGGTTTGCACGCAAGAACGATAGCGGGATAATAAACTAAAAGTAAAGAAATAAATACATTAGGAAATTTATACTGGTTCACCCAATGATTCTCTATAATGAATCGAGAGTTACAGTAGAGAAATATTGATAGGGACCCCCCCGGGATTAAAACAAAGTTTAACATTCTCTTTAATTTAATCCATGTTGGCTGAAGACTTCGAACTCATTTGGTGGGCTTTAAAGACTTCATGGGCCTAAGGTCATTGATTCTTAAGATAGCTAATGAGTTTGGCCCAATTTGATTTTACTTGTGTACTTTTGGGGGGTGATTTTGCAATTCACCTTAAATAAACGAGCAATAAAAGAGATCGGTTGAAGATTTTTTTAATTTAATTAATAATTATAATTGTTTCACTTTTTTTTATAAGAAATTTCATTGGATAATGAATTTTAATGCAATATTTGTAAGATATCAATTAAAAAAAGTGTAAATACATCCATTTTTATTATGTTAATTAGTGATTAATATGTGTATGGGTGATAACTTAGTGTAAGATATGTAATTCAATGTTTATTACTGATTCACCCGATCAAAATTTATTATATAAATATTTTTTTGGGTTTTTATTTTTATAAATATTACTAAAAAAATTGTTTCCCTTGCAAATGTTTTTTTTAAGATAATAATTTTCCACATTCGATACACATGGTCAAAGACTTGAGTAATAACGCCCCCATAAATTATTGTGTAGTTTCCAAAGTAATAGGGAAGGAGTGGAAAAGGTTCCATAGAGATTCAAACACTTTCATTGTTCTTTCATTCTTCAAATTAGATTGAACCACATTAGAAAATAAGAAGATGACAGCCAATAGAATTAGTAATGTAAACTAAATCTGGAAATTCTAAAAAAAACTGAAATTGTATGATTTTTATTGAATCTGCCACTTACATTGTTGATAATTGGGGAATAGAGAAAACGATGTTTGATAGTAATTTTGTTGATAGCTCGACTATTAACACACATACTCCAAATACCATCTTTGTTAGGGGTTAATAAGGCTAGTACTGGACAAAGGCTCTGGCTTGATCTATTGTGACCTTTATCGAGTAAATCTTGGATTTGGTCATGTATGATTTGATATTCAATAGGGTTCATTCGATAGTAAGGTAAGTGGGGTAGACTAAAGCCTGGAACAAAGTCGATATGATGTTGAATATCGCATAAAGATGATAAATATGTGGAGTTCTCAAGTAGCCAATCTACTTTCCTAACCATGTGAACTCGTAGGTATTGTCCTAGCCATTGTGTGTAGCTTGAACATTATATTATCATGGTCTTCCTAACAAGACATGACAAGCATCCATGTCAAGAACATCATACAGTATTTGATCTTTGTAATAGTTTCCAATAGAGAATGTGATAGTACAAACTTCAGTAATTTACGTTTTGCCACCTTTCTTGATCTAACCAACCTTGTACGGATGAGGGTTTGAGGTAGTCTTGAGTTTAAGGGATGTCACTAAGGCCTTAGAGATAATGTTTTCACTGCTGCCGTTATCAATGATAATATTGCATATATTTCACGCAATTGTGCACTTAGTTCGAAATAAAGCGTGCCATTAGGGGTGGGTCTTCATTTTTGGGGTTAAGAGAATCTGTTTTGAACTACACATGAAAGTTTTTCGCCTTCATTAGCCTCAGTGTAGTCAACCTCTTCCTCTTTCTCATGCACCTCCTCACCATCAAAGACCACTGTGTTTTCATCAAGGTCTTTCAAAAGTGCGATTTTTTTCCGTTGTGAACATGTATTAGATAAATGACCAGGCTATTCAATCAGAGGTAGGTTTGACATAAGGATTATCCGTTTTTCTGGTGCTTTGTTTACTTAAATCTTTTCCAATGATGTTTTACTTGTTTCTAATGTCGTCTTTGTTTTATCAATGTCAGATGTGCTATCGTGGTAAAAATTTTATAATTGTGTCTTGATTTCATTTTCTTTGGACAGTTTGTTCTATCCCCATTTCCCCCTTCCTTGATTTTGTTGTCTTGATGGTGTTGGAAAAAATTACACCTTCCTACATTCACAGCTAGGAATAAAAATAGATAAACGAGAAATTAAATAATAAAACACAATCAGAGAGACACAAGAATTTTATCTGGTTCACCCAAATTGGCTACGTCTAGTTGCTACGGAATTCATTATAATGATTCAGAGTTACAATAGAGAAATATCCAATACACTAAACCGTGTATTAACCGCCAAAAGCCCTCAAGAAAGAAAACCCTTTCTTTTATAATATTTCTCTCAAACTCTCACCAACCCTCAATCGCTCAACATAGAATCAACACACCGCGAAGAAAAAGACTCATGTAATTTTTCTTCCCTTGAATTGACTCCCACGGCTGCACCATTAGTCAACAAAAGTTGTTGCCTTCAATTTATCTCTAGGTTAAAGAGAAAACAAAAGGTAATGGGTTTGGGCCTTGATTTGTCTTCACACAAAAAAACCCAACAAATTCCACCTTGAAGACAACATCAAAACACCATGTCTTCACTACAGCGGTAGCGACTCCTCCAATTCCACCTTAGCAAGATAAAATAATTCGTAGCTTCTGCTACAATCATTGTCTTCACCGACAATCATAGTTCTCAAAATTGAGAGCTATCTTACTCCACCATATAAGTAGGCCACTTGATATATCACCTTTCAAGATTTCTCCTTTGCAGCACATATCGATAAACCTTGCTGAAATTATGGTGCAACTGCCACCTACTTGACTTCCCCGGAAGTTCTTCAGCCATCGACATCATTCCACCACACTCCTTGCATAACTGTCAAGTTAATGCTCGTGTGCATCCGCTAACAACACATCCTCTATCATGGTAAATCGGTCATACCATGAAGATGAATTTCCTCTTTCTTCAAACAAAGTCGTCGTCTCCCTTTACAAGAGAGACAATGTTAGCTTCCAACCCAGAGCTCTTTGCCGAACCTGCTCTGTTTGGACAATCTCTTTTCAGGTGACCAGATAATCTACATTCCCAACAATCTTTCTTTTGTATGAAATTCTTTTTCTTCCCATTCATAACTACCAACATAGAGTTGTTATGTGAATCAAACCCTTCACTCTTCAACCTCCTCTCCTCTGATAAGAGTTTACTTGTAGTTTCTGCCAAATCTAAAGAATCATTTCCATATATTAGAACCGTCTTCATGTGCTCATAAGAAGTTGGAAGAGACAAGATAAGCCTAAGAGCCTTATCCTCTTCATCTACATCCAGTTCAATTGCCTCCAATTCTGAAACGATACCATTAAAAACACTCAAGTGATCTGAGATTTTTGTACCTTCATCCATTCGCAGTGTGTGAAACCGCTCCTTCAGATATAACCGATTTGAGATACCCTTAGCTTGATACAAGGTTTCAAGCTTCTCCCAAAGTTCTTTAGTTGTCAAAATTCCATGCACATTTGCAAGAACATTTTTAGCCAAACATAGTCTTATTGCGCTCGCCGCCCTCAAATCTATCTCCTCCCAATCTTCATCATTCGAACTGGACTTCTTAGCACCTCCACTAGAACCACTGCCATATGATTTCGTTGAGTCACCATCACCGCTTAACGGTTTGAGAGCACCACCCCCTCAGTCTTCCATTAAAAGCCTTGTGTAACCCAGATTGTATCAATACATCCTTGACTTGCACATGCCACAAGCCAAAATTGATCATCCCATCAAATTTCTCCACATCAAACTTCACCGGACTCAAAAGTTTGACATACTTTCTTTTCACTCCTAGCTTGAATCTGCGGACAATTCTAACCTAAAGCTCTGATACCAGTTGTTGGGTAAAATTACACCTTCCCACATTCACCGCTAGGAATGAAACGAAAAATTAAATAATAAAACACAATCAGAGAGACACAAGAATTTATACTGGTTCACCCAAATTGGCTACGTCCAGTTGCTACCGCTGCGGAATTCACTATGATGATTTAGAGTTACAATAGAGAAATATTCAATACACTAAACCGAGTATTAACCGCCAAAAACCCTCAAGAAAGAAAACCCTTTCTTTTACAATATTTCTCTCAAACTCTCACCAACCATTAATCGCTCAACATTGAATCAACACACTGCGAAGAAAAAGACTCATGTAATTTTTCTTCCCTTGAATTGACTCCCACGGCTGCACCATTAGTCAACAAAAGCTGCTGCCTTCAATTTATCTCTAGGTTAAAGAGAAAACAAAAGGTAATGAGCTTGGGCCTTGATTTGTCTTCACACAAAAAAAAAAACCCAACAGATGGTACTATAGATTCATATTGTTCAACTTCTTGGACATTTTTCTTTCTCTCTATTATTCGTAAATGCTTAATTTTCATTATGACAAGTTCAACAAATCTCAAATTAACCTCCAAAAATCTTAGGGCTAATTGTAATTAATCAAAATAACAAATAAAACACAAATACAAATATAGACATAGTAAAATTCGTAAAGTCTTGTTATAATGAACAAAAAATGGTTGAAAAAACATTCCTATTTTTTCATTTTATCAAGTTTTCATTCATATTTTAAAATTCAATTATATTATATATATATATATATATATATATATATATATATATATATATATATATATATATATATATATATAATATGATATATATCGGATTGTATTGGTTTGGTTTAGTTTGAATTGCTACAAATAAATGTAAAACTGAACCAAACTATTATTATTTAGTTTGGATTAGTTTGGACGAATTAAAGTTTAAAAACCGAACCAAACCAGTTTAGTTTAATTTGATTCAGTTTGGGTTTTCGTATTGGTTTGGATTTATTCGCCCCTAAATTGCCAATAAAGAAGAAGTGTGGAAAAAAAACAGAAATTAATTCCCATTCCGAACCCCAAAGCAAACACCCCTTAAAAGTTCTCAATCACGCCTGTTGATCTCCTCTAGAAAATTTAAAACCTTACAGAAACTTGTGCAATTTAATCGAATAATGTAACTTTAGCTTTCCTTTCCATCTTTTATATATATATATATATATATTGTAGCTGATTTGGCTTTGGCCTAAACATTTCTCTCATATTTTTCAATGTCAAACAAAAGAAATGTTGACAGACTCAGCTTTCTCTTATTCATAAGATTTTGTCATCCTTAAACACAAAACAAGTTGTCCAGACTTGTGTTCTATCTAGAAGGTGGCAAACCATTTGGACTCGTATTCCGACACTCGACTTTGATTTCAATTCCTACTACTACACATCAACTAGAAAGAAGGACGAAACATCGTTTAAGAACTTCATCTTTAGCGTGTTATCTCGACATTGCAGTGCTACTATTAAAAAATTGAGTTACACTTCGTCCAACAATAATGATGAGTTGATTTTAGCAGAGTTGTTGATATCATACGCGAGATTTCACACGGCTGAAGAGCTTTGTATCGATATCTCTGTTATTGATGTTTACTTTAACTGGATGAGGTGTTTATCACAATGGGAATCTCTCACTGTCCTTAAGATTTCATGTAGCTTTCTGTATGAATGGGGATTATTGGTGTTACCATCTTTGACAACTTTGCAAATTCATAATGCATGTCGAACATGGGACGGGGGCGAACGCAACAACGAAAAGATGTCCGAGGGCTGCCCAAATTTAAAATCTCTGATTTTTATTAATTATTTTGATCAAGGTGCTAGTATTTGTGGTCCAAAATTTGAGAATTTTGAATTATCTACTTCTTCAGAACTGGATTTAAATTCTCCAGAGTTTGAATTGTTTACACCAAATCTCAAATGTGTCAAGTTTGAGAATATGTTACCCAAAGTTAAGTGTGATTTTGACCTTTTGTTTTTGGAGAAAGTAAATATAGCAATTAAAAACTGCTATTTTACACCCGAATATTTAGACGAAGATGACGATTTCGCAGAAGATCTCCTAAAGTTGATTCAAGTTTTTCATAATACAAAGTCTCTCACAATGAAATTAAAGGCAATAGAGGTATCCAAAAATTTCTTCTTTTCTTCTTTTACTTCGTGCCCGTTTGTGATAGCTTTTAAAAATGTTTAAAAGTGTTTCTCAATCCTGTTATTGAAAAACAATTTTAAAAATTATCCCAAACGGGCAATTCATCGTTTTCTAACCCGATTTTTCTCTGTCTGATTGTAAGGTTATCTTGTCCGTTCCTGCTGCGTTAAGTGAATGTCATTTGTTTCATAATCTGAAATATTTGAAGTTGAAAACAAAGGAGACCAACAACAAGATAACAGATTTGCCAATCGTCCTTTTGAAACTTTACTGATTGATCATAATTAGGTAAATTGTAATCCTTTGTTAATTTGAGACCATCTTTTATTTGTGTTTTAGTCTGACATCATTATTCAACACAATTAAACATTTGCTTTATGGAGGTTTCAATTGTTCATGTTGCTGAATATGGTTGGAACCAAGGACTATATATATAAGAACATTTATCTTTTTCTTTTGGATCTATTTTCCATGTTTCTCGTATCATTATTCAACTGAATTTACAGGACTAACTACATCAAGGGGAGACTCGAATTTTCAAACTCAAGGGAAGGGAGCAGGTGTCTTAGCTCGATTAGTTTAGACTAAATACCATTTGTTGATGTTGCTGAATTGCCAGAGCCAATGACTTCAACTTTCACTGTTTTTGTAATTTTTTACATGCTGGATTTTGTTAGTTTTCTCGTATTTAAGTACAAGAACTCTCCTCTCATTAATTAAATTATATGAAGAACATAATATTTTGGTTTTGGATCCGTTTTCCATGCTTGCATCTTCAATTTAATCGATCGCGGTTCTTGAACGTATTTGTTAGTATTCAAGAGTCGTGTTTTGTACAAAGACGAATACGAAGATATATAGTACAAACAAGAGGCCTGAAAATTAATTAAACATGAGAATTCCTATGGTTCCTTTGATCCATGCCTACAATAATTACATAAATTTTAATAAACATAATTGTTAACATATATATTCTGTAAATCAATGATTACCAGAATCTTGTTACTGTATTTTAATCTTTTCTTATTTGTTCTACACTCTTGTACAATAAATCTGTTGCATAATCTTCAATATAATTACACAATTTCATAATACATTTTACAATAACAATCCCAAGGAAACAAAGAGAGATAAGGAATTTTATTCAAATTCATTCAACAGAGATTTTGAGAAATCTGTGCATGCAATTAGTGTCATTAGCCACCTTTATTTTATTTTTTTTATCTATCTTTAAAAATGGAGAACCAACTACTATGTATAGGAAAAGACTAATACATTAAATTTAAAAATATTACAATCCTATTTATAGACAAGTCAATAGCTTACGAGAGAAGCTACTACTACAAATAAATGCCATTATTCTATTACTTATAATATCCCCGGCAAACTTAAGGTACAGTAAAAGGGAACATGAGTTTGGAACAAAAGAGCTGTAAAGAAATGAGTGAATAAAGTTTTAGGTTTTGGGGGGAAAGTTTTGGAGCAAAAAACTTTTCATATTTTATTTTAGAACAAAAAAATAAAATTAAAAATAAAACCTCCAAAAACCTTAATTTTCACCCCTATAAATTCACCACTAACTCTCAAATTTTGGGGTTAGCCTCCATCTTCATAGCCTCCCCTCCATCTACACTCCTTAACCTCTCATGCTAAATCTCCAACTCTATCAACTCTCATTTTTCCAAGAGCCTCCACCCTCAAACCTCACATAGCCATCTCATCTCTTTACTTCAATCCTTCATCAATCTGGATTCTCATAGTATTTACCTCTTCATTTTAAACTCTCTTTTTATCACCATCAATTCGGGAATCAATGAACATTGTCAGAAGGTTGGTAAGCATTTTTTTCAAATCAAAGGTAAGTCACTTCCCATTAAATTGTAGTCACTCATTGTGTTCGTTGTGTTTCAGTTGCAATCTGGATTTTTTTATAACGTTTTTTAGTTTTGTAATAATTGTTTCTAGAAAAATAACTTAAACACGAAACTTAGAAAAAAAATCAATTGATTTAGATTTTTGGTTAAAAAATTATGATTTTTAAAAGTTTAGTGTTCAAACTGATTAACTGTTTCGGGATTTTCTGCACAATTTATATTACGAGATTTTTTTACACCGATTTTTTGAAACTAATGATTTATGATTATTTTTCCTACAAATTAAACTCATCAAAGAATAGTTAGTTTTTAATTTATTGAGGGATTGTTTGGTAATTTTATAGTTTTGGTTTGGTTAGGGCATAAATCGAATTATCACGTACGTACGAAAAAAAAGTTAATTTTATATGAAGGGTAAAACGATAAGACTATTGCGTTTGGTTGACACAAAAGAAAAGAAATTAAGACTGGTGAAAATTGCAGTGATAAAGTGAGGGTTATGATCTACTAAAAAAAAAAGGAAATTACATTGAGTAGCAGAATTTTTAGCAATATTTATAAATATAGCATTTTAAAAAAGTATTTGCAAATATAGCAGATTTTTAAAAACCTCATTCATGTGATCAGAGATATGATATTAGTAAATCAGTGATTACTTATGAAAATATAACTGATTACTAGTGACAATTTTGTAATATTTTAGGTGCGAATTTAATTTTTCTGCTATTTTTGCAAATATGTTTTTTTACTACTATTTTTATAAATATTGGACCTATTTACTATTTTTGCGAGAGTGCCTAAAAAAAATACTCTTATTTATCAATTAAAATTAACAATATTCTGTTTTTTTTTGTAATCTTACTTCTTTTCGCCTGAAAAGAAGAGCATATATCAGAATATGATTTGAAGTTTTAACAATAAATTTTCCAATTCTCAACTGTTTCTCTGTAACTTATAGTTTTCAAATAAGTTATATTAGCCAAAGTTCTTAATCTAGCCAATTGGAGAATTCCTGAAATTGTAAATGAAAAACTTCTCAAAATAGGAAACATGAAATTGAATAATCGACATGAATGAATCATACAATAGAAAAAGTCATAAATTCATATTGAAAGAACAAAGTCAAACATATGGCTTAATGAAAAAAAAAATGACATTAATACTCCGTATTTTATAAAGATAATTCAATTAAATCTCTATCGAGATATAATTGGTATAAGACTAGGCACATATGGAACTGGATATATATATAAACCACATCCCCAACTATCAAATCCTAACTTTTCTCCACTCTTATAATCATAATATGTCATATGATCATTTTGCGATTTGGTTACATATATATCATTTGCAATTATACCTATAGGTCGATGATCACCATCATCATAATGTCCATTTATATATAAAAACTTATACTTGATAACCCAAGGTTCTTCAAGTTTTGTCATATCTTTAAGCATCCAAAACGATATCTCGGTCTCGACACAATAATAATCTTTCCTAACACTCTTCATTAACAAGCATAACTTCCCCTCCATCCCAATCAATGAAATTGACCGAGGAGGGCGAAATCCAATCTTTGGCATGAAAATCTCTCCCCACTCCTCCGTGCAAATGTTGAGGTAGAAGAGTGTTATCACGGGCGCCGGATCATCATACATACTTGCCATTTTCCAATACATTACATTGTCAATAACCACAACATTTCCTATAGGAAGCTTTGGAGAAGCGCCATTTATCGTTCTCCAAGTGTCGTTGTCATCACCGAGGGTCAAAATCTCGACCTTGATATGATCGTGGAGAGAATCGAGTATCCAATGCACAATTTTGTACTTGTTTTTCAACGAACAAAATCCGAACCCCGTCGCAGCGAGACTCAAATGAGAATGACTCACTAAAGGAGGAGGCACAACCACGAACTCTCCGGTGAGAGGATTGCAAATGTAAACTTCGCGACATCGAATATGGAAGCAAATCAAACCATTCACACAAGTTGCTTCATTATGTGGGAACAAATCTTCGACGTGTAGTCGGCCGGTCGAGTTTTTGGTCCATCTAAATAATATAGTTTTCTCAAATTGAAGAGTCTCATTTGGAAATTGTAGAGGTCGATAAAGCATATAGGTCAAAGTATCATGTTGCATAACTATTGTTAATAAAGAAGGAGAGGTAAAGGAAGTTGAATGAAGTAAAAATGGTGGTGAATCCAATTTATACTTTGAATATATGAAACGAGAATTCATTATTATAGAAAACCACTTCTTGCATACGTACCTTATCAAACACCACGCCAAATCTATGCTTGGAATCCGTAAAAGAATTTCCTCCATCAATTCATCTGGTATTTTATCAAACAATTTCAATTTTCTCATCACCCTCTGATTTGTTTCTTGATTAATTTGTTTTTCCATTGGCGATTTCCTTACGATTGAGTTAACCTAGAATAGAAAAAATTGCTATAATATGTCATCCATATTAATATGCGAGCTAAAAAAATATGGGATCTATTTTTAGAAAGAAATAATATTATTTTAAATAACAATATCAAAAATTATTTACGATAATTACTTTATCAAACCAATATAATAGCAAAATATTAAGAGGGATATTTGAAAATATCTCAAATCTAAACATCTATAATATAATCTATATATATAAATTTTGAAATAATTTCAAAAGTACAATATTTTTACGAAATTACAATAACAGCACGATAGATTCGGTTGTCTAAGTTCATATTTATTTGGTTTTACACATTTAAAAAGCTGATAAAAATTGTTTAAATTCTTAACATTTTTTTTTTTGTTGTTGCTAATTTCATTAATAATCAAAAGCACTACTATATTTACACCAATATTAGAAGGGAAGAATTAATTACAAAATTACACAACCACCATTGTGTGCCTGAAAAGAGGAAAACAACCTCACCTGACAAATGATTTGGCTTGGTAACGTTCTTAATTATTAAAAAAGAAAGAAAAAAAATAGTAATGGCACTGCAAATCAATGGATTTCAAAAAAGGAATATGAAAGAAAAAAAATCTTGATTATTAAAAAAAAATACTAACTGCAGCATAATTCAAGGAATTTCATGAGAGAGCAAAAGAAAAGGGCTAATAACATGTATATTCACAACTAACGTCTTAATTACAATAGAACTTGATTATGAAAATTAATTACAAAACTAGAGATAAAGATAGACTAAATTACCCTTCCTACGTGTAAGACTTCAAATGTTGTGTGTCAAGCCATAATTTAAGCGCTTAAATTTCAAAATTTGAAACAAAACAAAAAACAAAAAAAGGTAAATGGAAAAATCATGGGGGATTTGAATTCCAAATCTGTAAAAAAAAAAAAAAAAAAAAAAAAAAAAAACCCAAATCAGAAATCGAAGGGAAAAGAAAACTTAGAGACGAACTAAAAAGCTAGGAAACAATGTTGACAAAGAAAGAAATTTTGGAGGTAAGGAAGAAATTGATTGAAAAATCGAAAGAAGAAGAAAAAGAAGATGGAGATGAAGATGAAATCATAAAAGGAAAAGAACAAATTAGTGATGAAGAACATGCAAAGGTACGAACTTTAACAAGAGTTAATTCAGCATATGGCCACATTTGCCTCCCAGATTTCAATACATAGGCACTATACTAAATTTTAGAGTAGATGGCCTCCTGAATGCATTTTCGTCTGATTTCATACCATAAATACCCCCCTTAGAAATGAAATCATTAGTCTGAAATTGATTTGACAATGCTATAGTGGCTGGTAGGTGAGACATGACTGTCTTGTACTTTTCCTTTATCCCAATACTATTGGTGAGTCTTTCCTAGGAAGTCATGCACTATTTTCCAAAATTATAATATATATATATATATATATATATATATATATATATATATATATATATATATATATATATATATATATATATATTAATTTCTTTAATTTTATGAATAATTCAAGATATTTAAATCTGAGTTATTGTACAGTGAGTGTCGCATTACTTTATTAGTAAATGATTCAGCATTTAATATCGTGTTTGGCAGCTACGTATCCGATGTATACGAAGTACTAAAATCACGATAGTACAGTAGGTACCGTTAGAATGCACACATATAAGTTTTTTGTGTTGAACTTGAATTGTAACAATAATATATAAAGTACCTGAAACTGTATGGTACAGTGAGTACTGCATCATTATTAGTAAATGGTTCAACATTTAATATATACGAAGTACTAAAAACACGATAGTATAGTGAGTACCGTTAAAACACACACATATGAGTATTTTTGTGTTGAACTTGAAGTGTAACAATAATATATAAAGTACCTGAAACTATATGGTACAGTGAGTACCGCATCATTATTAGTAAATGGTTGAACATTTAATATATACGAAGTACTAAAAACACGATAGTACAGTGAGTACCGTTAAAACGCACACATATCACCAAATGTATCAGCAAGCATAAACCATTGTTAAGTATTAAGTTTAACCATAATTCATGTTACAAAACGAAACAAATTATTTAACCGAATGTATCAACAAACATAAAACATTTCCACTACTCATCATCGTTTCATGTAGCTATTTTTTCGGCTTCTTCTTTGTGGCTGTCGCGCCTGCGCCCCTCCCTCGTTTTTTAGTCACCTTTTCCTTTGGCTGGTATGAACTTGTGTATGGTTCTTTGGCTGGTTTTGTGTTACCCAAACTGAAACATATACGAATGAATACCCCTTTGATTTTTCCAAAAAAATTCGGATTCACAATCAATTTGGTAGCCAAATGAGTATGAGAATTGCTAAATTTTGATTAAAAGTAATGAAAACTTCATTGAAAATTATCTGAGATTGCTTTCATAGAAAGAAGTGTTTATACATGAACAAATGTTGTTGAAATCTATGTACAGACTTTAGTTAGAGAGTACAAAAATAAAGGGATCTAAAAAAACTACAACTACCAACAGATTCAAAAACATAATATATAAAAGCCTATAGATTTTAAGAACTTTGAACTACAGTAGGACACCAGAGAAAATAGCAATGCTATAAAAAAAATCCCAATTGATACTAACTAGACGGGAAGGTTTCGTTTTTGGAGGAAGAAGAAAACTCAGATCTTGAAGAATGGATGGCAAACTCAAATTTGGAATGAATTTTCTTTCAAATTTCACTCATGAAGAAGAGGGGGGAAAGCCATTGTCATTGATGGGATGTGACAGCTTGCAAAGTGGGAAAAGTAAAAGTCGACACACTTCTTCTTTAATGAATAACCTTTGAGGGCATATGTGTATTTTCATGTTAAGTGGCTATGGAAGTTGGGCCATGTACTCTAAAAATAAGAGGGCTAGCTATACACTCTTATTCTTGGAAAAAAAAGGCTATCTGCCTTGTTAACCCCTTTAACAACTTGTTAAATTAAAACAAATTTTGTTGAATTTTATCTTGATTTTGAAATAAATAAACAGGATTCAAATACAGAGGTGGAAGAAGACACTGAAGAAGATGTGGATAGTGAACATTACGATGAAGAAATCTCAAAGGACATAATTGATTGAAGAAATTGAAGAGATTGTTGAAAAAATTGAAAAAAAAAAAGCAAGAAAAAAGAGCGATAGGAAAAAGTAACAAAAAATTGACTGAGATGACAAAAAAGGGATCCACGGCATCACAAAGAAAGAAACATAAGGTAAGCATTCTTGTTTGATTAAAATAAACAAGAAGTTAGATAATAACTATTGTAAAAATGTTAAACATAAGCTAACAATACAATGATTATTTGATTTTGAACAGGGGCCTCCTTTCATTGTAAATTCTTTAAAATTGGCATAAAGATAAGAAGACCAATCCTTACACAAAGCCGACAAAGATAATTACAATGATGAACCTGCAGCCAAAAGGAAACTAATAGAAGGGATGCTGGAGAAAAGAAAAAGATTACTCAAGTATACAACAGTTTTAATAATATATGATATAATGTTTAATATTGTACAACTATTTAACAATTAATATAACATGAGGTTACTCCAAGAGCAAGATCACTCATGCCACGAAAAAAAAAAGTCGATCTACGATAGAGCCATACACAAAAGACTTTAAGAGAGAAGCCAAAAAAAAAAAAAAAAAAAAAACATAGACTCAAGAATTGAAAGAGACCACACCAACTTTTCACATTCTAACCCAAGATAAAGCTAAAGATTGACAGTTTTATGTAATTTAAAATTTAGGACTGTATATATAGTTGTTTTTTGTAACTGAAATGATTGAACAAATTTAAATTATAAAAATATTTAACAATATACAATTTATGTAACTTAAACAGTTGGACAAAATTAAATTTTCAAACTATTTGACAATATACAATAGAGAATGTAAAGTAACTATATAATTAAAAATGTTTGACAAAATTAAATTATCAAAATCCTAACTCTACCAAAAATAATTAAGGTTGAGCCGTTGAGGAGGCTAGTATTCTTGCTTGGCAACAGGTTATTGACTTCACTCTTCTGTTGGCTCTATATGCTAAAAATCGTAATCAAGGCAATAAGTTGGTTCAATAAAGCTAATTTGTATGTTTTTCTCTGCTACTTTACTTCTTCTTGTTCAATAAAGCAGGTATATTGATAAAAAATAAAATAAAAAATACCATTAGTCTTGACAAAATTTGATGACAGAAATATTTGTAATAATCATATTCTGAAATAACTTATATATGTGCATACTGATTTCTCAGAACCTCTGTTGAATGAATGTGAATGAAAATCTCGTTTCTGTCAGTTTCCTTGCATTGTTATCAATCATGTGTAATTGCACCGAAATTTTATGAACTACAAAAGAATGAATTGAAAAGGCAAGCACATGGAAAACGGGCTATTATTGTTGGAGGCAACGGAAGTTAGTAGGCTAAGATGTTAAGAGATTAGAGAATTTTAGACAAGAAATTACTTGTATTGATTTGCTCATTTGGTACTTGATTACAAATGAGGGAGGGACCACCTCTATTTATAGATGCTTTTACAAAAGTTCTAGATAATTCTATAGAATTACATATTTCAATATTATCCTAGAACCATCTAGAAAATATGATCCTAGAACTAAGATCTTTTATATTTCCAAAGAGAATTCTAGCACCTCTCTTTGGATATTACATGTCTACAAGTAACTAGAAGTTTCTAGAGAAACTTTCTCTATGGAAGCTACTAATTTCTTTTGTATGTTTCTTCTAGACTCTTCTCTTTAGTATTTGAAAATTTCAAATTACTTTTAACAATTATCACATATAGCCAATATCAAGTCTCAGTTTTTAAAAAAAAACCACAAAAATTAAAAAATATCAAAATTATCCAGCACATAATTAACCCACAATTTTTATTTATTAAAATTTGATTATAATTGATATATTATTTTTATAAAGGGGCTCTTACAAAAATAGCAAAAATATGTTCAATATTTGTAAAAATAGCAGTAAAAAAACATATTTGCAAAAATAGCAGAAAAATTAAATTCGCACCTAAAATATTACAAAATTGCCACTAGTAATCAGTGATTAGTAATCACTGATTTGCTGATATCCTGATATTTTATGAAGGAATCACTGATAATCACTGATTATTTTATAAGTTATCACTGATATCTCTGATCATATGAATGAGGGTTTTTAAAAATTTGCTATATTTGCAAATACTTTTTAAAAATGCTATATTTATAAATATTGTTAAAAATTCTGCTACCCAATGAAATTTCCCTTTTATAAATTTACATTACTGATATAAATTTAATATTAAAATTTACACATTGTTGATGTAAATTTACCTTACTGATGAATTATTGTTGTAAAATTATATTAATGATATATCATTAAATTAATTAAATATCTAAAAATGGGTAAATCTGATATAAACATAAAAAACGGCATATAAGAAAACAAGACTCAAAAGTTGGCTACCACGTATAAGAAAAACAAAATATTCTTTATAAAGTAGAAATTTATAATAGAGAAAAGAGCTAATGTCCTTAGACATAAGAGAAAACTAATAAAAGTTAAAACCCTAGGTAACAATCATAAAAAAAAGCAGTAAAAAAGGAAATCCTTGGCTTCAGTCATTCAGCAACATCAACAATCGAAACCCGTCAAAGTAATTTGTAATCAGTCCTGTAAATTAAATTGAATAATGATATCAGACTAAGGCCCATTTGGAATAGCTTTTAAAAACTCGTTTAAACACTTCCAAAAAGTTATCCCAAACTGACACTAAAAAACACAAATAAATGTCATCTAGTTTAGCCTCACTCACATAACAAAAGATTTACAAGTTACCTCATTAAGATCAACAAGCAAAGTTTGTAGAGCAGGGCAGTTTTGTAAATACGTCAAAAGGCCAATTGGCAACTCTATCTTCTTGCTGTTCTCCTTTGTTTTCAAGTTCAAATGTTTCAGATTTTGAAACAAAAGCACAGCAGGAACTGATGACATGACAACCTTATATTTAAAAAAAAAAAAAAAACAAAGTTAGAAAATTGATAAAGAAGAAAAAGATGAAAATATAATTTTTTTAATACCTCAATTGCCTGTAAAGGAATTGTGAGCGACCTTGCATTATGAAAAACTTGAATCAACTTAAGGAGATCTTCTGCGAGCGCGTCGTATTCGTCTAAATGTTCGGGTGTAAAATAACAATCTTCAATTGCTATATTTACTTTCTCCAAGTAGGAAAATTCTGAATCACACTTCACAATAGGTAACATATTCTTTAACTTGACAAATTTGAGATTTGGTGTAAATAATTCAAGCTCTAGCGAATCTAAAGAAAAATCGGAAGAAGTGCATAATTCCAAATTCTCAAGTTTAGGACCACGAATACTAGCAGTTATATCAATACAGTTAACTAAAACCAGAGATTTTAAATTCGGGCAGCCTACGAATATGTTTTCGCTGTTGTTTTCGTCCTCACGATCCCAGACGTTCCATCCACTTTTAATTTCTAAAGTTGTCAAAGATGGCAAAATCAATAATCCCCAGTCATACACATAATGACATGATATCTTCAGGACAGTGAGACAATGGAATTCTAATAAACACCTCTTCCAATCAAAGTAATTATCGATATCAGAGGTATCGATATGAAGCTCTTGAACCAAGTGGAATCTCGAGTAGCATATCAAGAACTCTACTAAAACCGAATCGTGGAAAATGCTGGAGGAAGTATAACTCAATTTTTGAATAATTCCAGCACAATGCCGAGGTAAGAAGCTAAAGATGAAGTTCTTAAACGACGTTTCCTTCGAACCGGGATTCGTACTTGATGATGAAGGTTGAAGTTGAAATGGGTAGGAATTGAAATCAAAGTTAAGTGTGGGAATATTAGTCCAGACGGGTTTCCATCTTTTAAGTCTGGACAACCTCTTTTGTGTTTAAAAATGACAAAATGCAATGAAGAAGAGAATCTGGAAGAAGGCTGAGTCTGTCCACATTGTTATTGCTTGACATTGAAAATGAAATAGAAAGAGGTTTGGGTCAAATGAAATAATAATAATGTATATAAGAAACTTTTAATTAGAAGAAGAGTTTAAAATCAAACGACACTAATGTATTTAATTAAGTAAGAAAGGAAGACGTGAGGTCTTTGCAAATTATAGAATGAATTCATCGGGTTGGGGAGTCCCTTAAATTATATCTAGGAAATACAAAAACATAAATATATATACTTCGAATTTGAGTGAAAAAAAGACAGTTGAAGAGTGACTGACTGATGAGTTTCTCGGCCACACGGTTGTTAGAAGTTGATGTCGATGGAAATGTCGAGCTTCAATTTATGGATATGTCAACTGATATTTTTGATAAAAATCATGGAAACTTAATTGAATACTTATAATTAATCCATGAAAACTTGAATTACTTTATAAATAAATCATAATTAATCATTTAAATAAGTTATGATATTTAACATCGATAGATTAAAAAAAATTGTATTTTTTAGATATCACATGGAGATTTGAACCTTCAACCTCATGGGAAGTGTCTAACCATTTGAGCAATGCTCGTGTCGGCAAAAAAAAATGTATTGAAGAGATATAAAGAGAATAAACTAAAAGTTTAAAAAGATAAAATAAAAGAGAATAACTACAAGTTAATAAAAAAATTATATAGAGAGAATGAATAACACAAAACGTGAAAAAAGAATAAAATATGGAGAGTGACAATATTTGAGTAGTAATTCTGATGGACATTTCTTGATAAATATAATGTCAAAGATATCATTGAACCCATTAAAAAAAACCGAACATATTTTAGAAACATATAAACGGACATTTCGACAATGTCTGAGACATTTTATCCCGCACATTTCATTAATACATATGCGGTAAAATCAATGATTATGTATAACATGAATCAATAATTACGTTAGCAAATCAATAATTACATTAGCAAAAATATTGGCAATTTTGTGATTTATATGCGTGAATTTGAAATTTATATTATAATTGTAAATAAATTTTTGGAAAATTATGCGTGGTAGCCAACTTTTGAGTCTTGTTTTCATATATGCCACACTTTTATGTTTATATCATATTTACCCATTTTTAAATATTCTATTATTTTAATGATATATCATTGATATAATTTTACAACAATAATTTATCAGTAATGTAAATTCTAGTATTAAATTTATATCAGTAATGTAAATTTACAAAAATAATATATCAATTATAATCAATTTTTCATAAAATAATTGTGGGTTAATTATGTTATGGGTAATTTTGATATTTTTCAATCTTTGTGGTTTTTTTGAAAACTGAGACTCGATATTGGCTATATGTGATAATAGCCCTAAATTTTTAGGGTGCTAATTTTGTATATAACGTTATCTAAAAAGTAATAATGAATAAAGTGGATCTCACTCAATAATTAAGAAGAACAAATAATTAAAAACAAAAATTCATTATACCATGGACGTTATTTTATTATATTTAATAAAAGTTTAAAGAGTGCTTAAAATAATATTATTATTTTTTGGGCACTTGCAAATCTAGAAAAAAAAAAAAAAATTGTAATATTTATAATAATATATCAACTCTTAAAAACATTTGTATAAATATAATAAAATTTGATCAGGTGATTAATATTGAATTACATATTCTTTTTTTTTTTTTATCTCAATTACATATTCTTTTTACAATAAGTTAATCATTGATTCATAATAAATAATCAATGTTAAGCACTAATCAACAAAATAATGATTGATATATTTGTAAATAATTTTAATTATGACATATTCATAAATATCACATAAAATTATGAGTTCAATTACAAATCTTTAAAAGTTTCAATTTATTCCCCATGTTTTAGGTATGTATGAATTTAGATCCCATAGTTTTTACATTTTGCTACCCTACGAAATTTTCCTTATTTTTAGATTAAGATAGAAAAATTAGATATTGGCCGTCGTTGTCTAGATTTAACAAATTAGAAAGCTTCTTGGTTAGGGTTGGAGTTTCTCAGTTTTTCTGATTGATATCGAGAAAGAGGGAAAAAAAATATAAAGCTCCACAAACGAGGTACTTTTATTTTATTTTATTTTCTAAAGTGTTTTTGATCCTATGATTCCTATCCTACCCTTCAACGTTTAGGTTAGGGTTTTATTGTTTTTATATATGCATACCATCATATCCTATCATACCCTTCAACGTTTTTTATTTAATAAATCCGAACATAACCACACCCGTTGGCAGATCCGCTTCCTTCAATGTAAAAAAAAAACCCGTTTGTAGCTTAAATTCATGACTTTCGTGTTTATGTTGACTTTTTTTTTTTGTCACTGAACCAGAACTGCCACCAATTTGTAGGACATTCAATGTGTAACAAAGAGAAGAATGAGGATAGAATCAGCCTTTTACCGGATTGTCTTCTTCACGACATTTTGTCGTTTTTAGACACGGTACAGGTTGTTCGGACTTGTGTTCTATCAAAAAGGTGGAAAACTCTTTGGACTCATATTCCCACACTCAACTTTGATTTTAACTACTACGCCTCTATCGGCCCATTCGGAATTATTCATGATTGGAAAGATAGAACGTTTAAGTATAATCAGTTCGTCATCACAGCCTTATCTAAAAATTCTGCCTCCAATATTATTCAATTGAGTTTCACTGCCACTGACTATTACTTTAAATATTCTCAATCTTTGTTAGATTTTTTAATAACCAATGTAGCATGTCACAAGGTTCATCGAATTTATATTTCGATACGCTGCCTATGTGATCGTGGTATTGATTGGTTTCACTATTTATCGTTACGTCGATCGCTGAATGTGCTGAAAATCTCAATCGATTTAAATTCTTCTAAGCAATGGGGAGATTTGAATTCCCAATCGTTGAAAATTTTAGAGATTCAAACTCCATTTTACCTGTGCAGAGAATACAAATATAAGATGTTCTCGACTGTTCAAATTTTGAATCTTTGGTCCTTGTTGATTTTCATCATGAACTCGGTGCTAGTATTTGTGCTCCGAAACTTGAGAATTTAAAATTACGTTGGATTCCATGCTTGCGAAAATTTATTGTCGAAATTGAATTGTTTACACCCAATCTTAGATGTGTCAAGTTTGAGAATATTCTTCCGTCTCTCAAGCCTGATTCATATTTTAAGTGCTTAGACGAAGTATGCCTATCACTTCCCGACAATAGTTTTAGCAGTGCCGAAGATCAAGAGGCTAGACGAATTCTCGTTCAATTTCTCAAAGTGTTTCATAATGCAAGATCTATCACATTACCTTTATGTGCACTACAGGTATTTATATTTAATATTCCTTTTTTTTTTTGAGATATTACATCAAATTGGAGAGGGGATACTCGAACTTTCGACATCATATGGGAAGGGAGTAGATGTCTAACCACTTGAGCTATGCTCATGTTGGCTAATATTCCTCCTTTTGTTTTCCATCATACAATGGTTTTTGACAATGTGTTTTTCTAGTTTATGATGGCTAACATTGTTTTCCTTCTCTTACAAGGTTCTCTTGTCTGTTCCTTCTTCTTTGAGTGAAATTTCGTTTCACAACTTGACACGTTTGAAGTTGGAAGTATGGAACACTAGCAAAAAGATAGATTTTCCAATTAATGAACTGCGGGATTTATTGAATTGCCCTGCTCTTGAAATCATGGTGATTAGCAGGTATCCTAGAAAAAAAAATTATACCATTAGCCAAGTAATTTTATCTAATCTTTTGTTTAGTTAGAAATAATTAATTTGCTTTATCACTTATCTTTTAAAGGAAGCATTTTTCATTATGTTAAAAATATTTCTAAAAAAAAAGTAATTTGAAAAATACTTGAAAGCCTCCAAGTTCTATTCAAAGAAATTAATATGCATTTTTTAAAAGAGTATTTCATTTTAAACATTGATTGTATGAAGCTCTTTCTCAACTACCTTCTTTCAAAAAGAAATATGTGAAGCCTTTTCTTTATAGGCATCTAGAAGCATTTTTCATTAAAAAAAACTTCTCATATAACCAAACACCATGACAATTAAAAACAAGCACTTTTTTAATTAATTAAGATAGTAGTTTTTAGATCTTTAAAAAAAACATATTGAAACATAATTAATTTTACATCATTTGCCATGATTTACAGGATGACTGATACGAAAAAAATTATCGGGGACTAGTAACTTTTCCAGAATTGCTGAATAGCTAATGTAGATGAAGTTTGTTTTCTCAAATGGAGTTTATGGTCTCTCATATTTTTGGATGGTGTAATTGTTTTGCTAATTGTTTGATTTTTAGGAGGTCTAGTATTGTTTCTCTTATTTGGTGGTAGTCTCCTTTAGAATTTGTTATTTTTAACCGATAAATTTTCAGGTTTTTCTAATGTTGTTGACTATTTTAAACGTTATTCTATTTTTTCAATCTTTGAATACAAAATTGAAGTCTACTATATCTGTTTTCTCACTTTTCAATTATGCTTGTGTCTCAAAACAAGACAATGTTGAGTTACTTTATCTGAGTTCTAAGTGAAAAATAACTGTATCAGTCAACTTTGAATATGTAAAGTTGTCAAGGATTGTTTCTTAAGACATTTAGGGGTCGTTTGGTTGTCAGGTTTGGGTTGTTAAGCAGGGTGTTGTTAAGCAGGGAGTTGTTATGTTTGGTATATACAAAACAGTGAGTTTGTTAAGTGTAAAATGTGTTGAAATTGTGAAAATGGATAGGTTTGTTTTTGTTAACAAACCCATCATATTGGGTTTCAAAACTGGGAAACAAACACAGGTTAGGGTTGTTTAACCCCCAACTTAATACCCAAACCTGGCAACCAAACACCCCTTTATAGAAATGTTCGTTTACAAATATATTCATAAATATGGCCTTTTTTTTATAATAAACAATGGTTTGCAAAAGTTATTGAATTTCAAAAAAGTATATCGTAAATCAGTGATTTCGGTTGTTACGTGAATCATTAATTTACCGAGATTATATCAAATTAACGGTTGACATAAAATATGGTAAACAATTAAAACATGATATAGACTAAATTGAAGAAGAAGAACCCATCAATCATTGAAAACATACCCCAAAACAAAGAGATATTGTCCTTGAACGTAGGAAATCATCACTTAAAACTATTTGTAAATATAGCAATTTTAACAATGAAAAATGTGTGAATCAATAATTAACTCATTGTAAAAATATGTAATTCAATGTTAATCAATTCACCTAATTAAAATTTGCTAGATAAAATATTGAAGAAAAAGATCTGAAAAGGAAGGAAGAAATTTTCGATACCTCTGTTGCCTTTAAAAGACATTGTGAGAGACTTGACGTTATGAAAAACTCAGAATCAACTCAAGGAGCTTTCCTGCAAGATTGTGTTGCATCCACTTTGAATTTCTGAAGTTGTCAATGATGGTAAAACCAATAATCTGAGTCATACACATAGACACATGATATCTTCAGACTTCACTTGTGAGAGACTCCCATTCTGTTAAACACCAGTTCCAATTAAGGTAACTACAAATATTAGAGGTATCAATACAAAGTTCTTGAACCTTGTTAAGGACTCCACATCGAAAAGATGAAGGGATCTAACAACATTTATAAAGTCTAAGGATCACTCCTTTCATTACCAATTAATTTTGAGATGGATGTCCACATTATTAATATGGTATCAGAGCCAAACAAAGTTCAAACGAGCCTCCGGTCCAAGAGAGATAGAGACAAATAATATATATAAAGAAACTTTTAAAATTTAGTTTCATGAGTTAATTAACTAGATAGCCACAGTACACTACTCTCTATTACTAAATAGCCACATATCCCAATTTTTAAGTATATAGCCACATCTAGGATTCTCTTATTTTTAAATTCTACATCTGTCATTTCCCTTATTAATTACATTAGTTGTCATTTATAACTTGTATCTTCCAAGATTTTTGTTAACTCCAACACAAACTTCTCATATTCTTTCTCTTTCCATTTTTGAATTTAATCTTCCTTCTTTCTATTTTAACTTCTCACATTCTTCATAATTACTAATTTTTATTTAATTTAATTTTCAATTTTTTTTTTTAAGAACACCATCCATCACTTTCTTAATTTTTTTAGTACATATCCAGATTTTGTAGTTTATATGGTATATTTTTACATTATTTATAGTTTTATCTTTGTAATGTATCAAACATATTTTTTTCTTTTTTTTTTAAAAAAAACACTAAAATGTCACTTTTTTCTCCATTTTTAGTATATCATTTTCTAGATTTTATAATACATATGATATATGTTGTATATTTTTTATAGTTTTTAAATTTTGTAATGCAATGCATATTTTTTCCATGATTTCATTTTTTAAATCTTATCTCATGATTTATGGAACTTTTGGTTTAATTTTCCATCTCTTTTTTAGTCTTCTGATTTTCAATTCAATTTATAATGCATCTTCATTCAATAGATACATTTTGTACATTCTATACATTTGTTTTCTACATAATATAATTGTCTCCCGCTTCATTATTGAATTTGAGAAAAAATAGTGAATTATGTACATAATATACGATAGCATAACTGCTTTTAATATGCATTGAAAAAAAAAAGAAATTAACAAACTTTATAAGGTGGCTATTTGTCTTGCGTACATAATGTACAAAATATACTTATTCTAGACATATCACATTATAATAAATGCCAGAAAAAACACCAGAAAATTTTATGGGAATAAATCAATTTATAATTTGTACATTATGTATAATATCATATAAAAATTAAAAGTTTTCATAACGTGACTATTTTGTATTACATACATAATGTGCCAAATATACTTAATCAGGATATATCAAATTACAATAAATTCAAAAAAAAAAAAAAAACAGAAAAATTTATGAGAGTAAAAAAAAAACTAGGAAATATCAAACACAAAACCATCTAAATAAATTTTTTTAAAAAATAAACTTTTTAGCAAGCTTTGAAAAAAAATATACCTTTCATAGATTTCAGGTTTTTTATGCTTCATATCTTCAAGATTATTGAGTTTTTTCTTAAAAAATTTCTCAAATCATTCATATGTGGAGAGAAAATGGAGAAGATGGAGCTTGGGAGAGAAGATAGAATAAAAGAGAGAGAGAAATGCAATACGGTGGAATGGTAAAATGAGGAGATGGAAGAGACTTTATAGGAATTTAAAAGAGATAGTGTGTGATGACCCGTCACTTTTAAAATAAATTAAATCAGAGAAAACAGCGGAAGTCTTTTATTTTAAGAAAATTTTGCGTGGTTTTGTTTGAAAGTTGGCTAGCCAAAACCTGTTTACATCCTAATTTTTCAAATCTAATAAATCACCTGGACTTTAAGTCCCAAATCAGGAGTTCAAATATTTCATATCATAAAAACCACATCAAAAGCTCTTATGAGCTAAATACAACATATAAATCATCAAAGTCTTTGAAATTCACAAAAATATTTATAAAGACTTTACAACAACGAGTCCATCTCGAGGTCAGCATCCCTCGATCACGCAGCACCATCTCCCCTTGCACGGCCTCTAGCCAGGGCATTACCTGAAATTTTTGTAATATCATGAGCTAACAAACTAAGCCCAGTGAGAATAATAAGCATAAAAAGTAAAGATAGACCTCAAACTCGGATTTCGATTTGTGTCCAATTAATCTTACACAATTCACTCCTAAAGTTCTCCAAACTCTAGGTGATTTCATTCTAAACTTTCCAAGGGATGATATTGCTAACACTAGTTGTCAATCCTCATCCATCAATTTGTTATGACATAAAATAAGAAAAGTAAATAATTTTGCATATAACATAACATCTCAATTCTCTTTCTCATCGATCATAAGCATGAATGCATGAGTGCATCCCGTAGGATTCGCATACGCCCTTATGCATGAAGAAGGTAACGTGGTCTATCCCGTAGGATCTATCGTTCTCCCTCCTTTTCTTTCTCACTTTCTCTTTTCTTTCTGTGAAGGTAATGTGGTCTATCCCATAGGATCCATCATTCTCCCATTCACTTCTTTCTCATTCTCTCTTCTTTTTCTATGAAGGTAATGTGGTCTATCCCGTAGGACCCATCGTTCTCCCATTCATATCTTTCTCACTTTCTCACTTTTTTTCCATGATGCGAGATGTTATGATGCAATATGATATGTTTTGGTGTAAATAAATAAAGTGCGGAATTAAAGTAGCCGATACACAAATAAAGAAAAAGGCATAAAGTAAAAGTATAAAGTAAATGACATAAAGTAAAAGTAGGTAAGCATCTCGGACGAACGATATATCGATCGAACTTCGGTATCAATAATAAAAGTAGAATCATAAATCAAACGATTAACCTATACCTTCAAGGATTCTAAACTTCCAATAATCCGAGGTTCTATTAACCGTTCTAAAAACAAGTTGGATCTTTTAACTTCCAATGATCCAATCTTAGTTTCGAATCGAATCTAACTTAGAATCTTCTAAGATTCAATACTTTCCTCGAGAACTCCTAAGTTCTCACTTAAAGGATTCACTTCTAATCCTAAGGGCACTAACTCACATCCCTCTAATCTTAGATTCGGATTCTAGTCTTAGTTTCAAACTCTACAAACCTTTACACTCATTCGATTTCTATAATTACTTTAAATCCTAACTATTCTCACCTTTAATAAAAGATGACTTTGCTCCTAAGTCTGAAGGAGCGATCAAGCGAGTGGTTAGAAAACACCTACAATCGAATTATAACACATAATCAATAACTTTACCAACTATCGATCAAACATCAACTAAACATACAAAGCGACGAAAAACCCAACAAATCCCCACAAGAGGCCCAAGGCCCTATCATCAAAATTGGGTCTCGGGTTTGGTTTTCCGGCTTTTAGGCAATTTAAAAGTGTTTCGAGTTGGTCTTAAGCAAATTCGATATTCCCGATTTCAATGGGTATCGATAAATAGGGTTTTCGAACAATAAGCCCTTTCCCAAAATGAATTTAAATAAACATTATTTCATTAAATTCTAACCCATAATCAATCCCAAAAGGGTAAATTTCAAACGGGAAGGGTTTCGACTGAAACTCAGTTTTAGGGTTGAGGGAAAGTTTCCAAAAACTCTTAAAACTACTCCCGTATTTACAAACACCGAGTTTCACGGCAAGAAATCGAAAGGAAACAAAGAAAACTTCATTAAAACACTATTTGGAGCTTAGGGTTTCAAGCTTTACTTACCGAGAACTCCTTGGATCTCGAGAGAAACGTACGATGGGTAGGTGGGAAATGATCCTTGACTCGAGGGCTTTCCAATTTATCCAAGATAGAGCCGATCCGTCGAGAAATAAACGAAAACCAAAAATTCCCTCTTCCTCTCTTGAAGTCACGGCAAAGGGAAGAAAATTGGAGAGTTTTTGGTCAATTTTTGAGTCAAAGTGTTTTTAAAGAAGATGACCAATAGTGTTTTTAGATATTTTGGAAATTTAGAAATGACGGTTACGTCCTTTTATGACTTTTGACTTAAAAACGAATCCCGAACTTCTCAAACTATCCCAATGGTGATTAATAATTATTAATTGGCCCGTTAATAATTATTAATACCAATAAAACGAAAATAAACGAAAAAGGTCAATTCAAAAATTAAAACCGAAATAAACTGCAAATTCTAAATTACCGATAAATAAATAAACTTTAATTACTTAGATTGAAATAAAATAAATAAAAGTTTTTTTTTATCACAAAATAACGGGACGTTACACAGTGGGAGAAATAAATGCATGGAACTATTAAATTGTGTCTACAATCTAGCTATTAAAGTAAAAAAAGAATAAGGTTTTTTAAATAATTTCATTATATTTTCTCTCTCCATATTTTAAAATTGTAGCTATTTGCTCTAAATTGGGAGTATGTGGCTAGCTACTCTTATTTAACCTCTCTTAGTGGCCATTCTAATTAGGGGTGAAAATTCAAACCGGAAAACCGAATCAAACCGAGCCGTAAAAAACCTAATCGTTCGGTTTTTTCTTATTAGAAACCGAAAAACCGAACTGGTTCGGTTTTCAGTTTTGATAATTTAGGTTCGGTTTAAAACCAAAAATCGGAAAAAGTATATGTATTAAATAATGTATACATTGTTCAAAGTTGAGGTTGTAGATCAGGTGGTCAGCGTGCAATAATTCTCCTTCCTAGACCCAGGTACAACTCGCAGGTAAGGCATTTTACTATCATCTTTAATTATTTCTTAATAAAACGAAAGTGGCTGGCCCATCTCATTCCATTCTTGCCCAATACAGTTGGGCCCAGTCCAATATAAGCTGACCATTTAAAAGAAAAAAAATGAAAACCGGAAAAACCGAACCGATTGTAACCAGACCGAACCGGACCGGTTAGACTATATGACCGATTCGGTTCGGTTTCCATTTCTTAAAAACCGAACCGGTCCTGTTTTCACAATTTGGTTAAAAACCGAACCGGACCGAACCGGTTTCACCTCTAATTCTAATACATACCCCTAGTTTCATTTGTAAGAATTTAAAAATACACTTGAAGGAATGCGTGAGGGAGGCGAGTTGGGTTGATATAATTATTAACTTCTTTTCAAAGTTTTATGGTTCCAAAGTTTTTCTAATCATTCTTTCTGTGTTCCAATCAAAGGGTGCAGTTTTGAAGATTTGAAGCGATATATTGATTCATTATTGTGCCTCACCATCATCATATGGCTCACGGCCTAAAGGCCGACCGTGACTCGGCTCGGGCTCGACCCGAGCTCGACTCGAAAGTCAATGTTTGACGGGTCGGCTCGGCTCGGCTCGTTAATTGTTTGGATTGGATATGAGCCTCCCCTTTTTTGAACGAGCCGGCTCGTTTGAGCCTCCATAGGGCCGATCCAACGAGCCGGCTCAAGCTCAGCTCGAATAAAGCTCGCAATATTTATTTATTATTTAAATAAAATTTTATATTATTACCATTTTTAACTTTTAAGATAAAAAATTCTATTACAATATTAAAATAATAAGTTTAATATGTTAATTTTGTTAACACTTGATTTTTTTAAAAAAGTGATTCGAAAGTTATATATCATTGGTTGTTAAGAAAATATAATATAAAAATGAACTTATATGATAAGCCGAGCTTGGCTCGCTCCAACGAGCTAGGCCCAAGCTCGGCATGATGAGCTTAGCTCATGAGTCGAGCCGCGAGCCTTAACATTTTAGATTGGGTCGAGCCGGCTCGGCTCAACCAAAAGCAAAGGCTCGTTGGGCTCGAGCCTAAGCCGAGCTTGAGCCTTCTAATGTTTGGGCCTAGCCGGCTCGGCTCGGCCCATTGATGATGGTGATTGTGCCCACTCCATCTCCAACTCCAATACAATGTATCCTTTCCTTGCTTAACCTTCAAAACCATGAGCACCCACCTTGCTTTCATGTTCTCAAATTTCCTAAATGCAGCAAATGAAAAACAATATTTGTTATATATATCTTGCATATAAATTTTATATTGTTGCTCGTAGTTCACAATAGCCTAAAATTTGTATTAACCGGGCTGGTTCACTTCGGTTATTTCAGTTACGCCGATTTCCTCTATTCACTAATATTAAAAATTGATTAATTTTGGATTTTTTTATTTGGTTTTAAGTGGTCGGTTTTTTTAATTAACAACCGATGATTAAAAAAATTTAGTTTTTACATTTATTTAATAAATTCATTAATAAGGTTTTTTTTACAGCAATTCATTAATAAGTTTTGATTTACAAAAGTCATGCTTGAGTTATTTTGTTTTTATATATATTTTTTATATTGATTACCCTATATTTTGATAGCTAGTATTAAAAATCTGGGATTAATTACAAAATCCAATCCTTATGGTTTGGGGTCTATTTCAATTTAGTCTCTATAGTTTTAAAAGTTTCAATTTGGTCCCTATGATTTGAGCTTGAGGTATGTGTCAATTTAGACCCTATAGTTTGTAAAGTTTCTATTTGGTCCTTATGGTTTGATAAAAAATTATGAAATGTCCTCATCACTGTAAAAAAGAATTAACATTTTTCTTTTGTGTCCGTTTGGTAACCACACGATTAAGACCGATGTTGGTATAGTGTTAACTAACGTGTAAATATGTGACTTTTTTTAGATGTAAATTTACTAAGGACAAGGACGTTTTGTGAGTTTTTATCAAACCATAGGGACTAAATTGACACTTTTAAAACTATGACGAAAAGATTGAAACAACTCAAAACCATAGGGTAAAAATTGAAACTCTTAAAACCCCCAAGGACTAAATTGAAACATACCTCAAACCATAAGGACTGAAATAGTAATTAAATCCAAAATTCGGGTATTGAGCTATTCTATAGTGAAGAAGAAAATAATCTGATAATATCGTAAGGATACGTTTTCATCTAAAAAAAAGCTAAAATAGTATATGATTTCATAGTTTATGGAAAAAAACAGACTATGAAAAGTTCAAAATTATGAAAAATGTAAATTATATTAAAGTAGTTTTTTGTCATCACTTTTGATCTAAGAATCGAAAAGACAATCCATTTGTGGTGTTGGACTCGTGACAATACGACGTTCAATACGAACGCAAATTTGTACCATTTGATAAAATAATGAAGAATTGTTAAAACACTCCAATTTTAAGGATACGTTGTTACAATATTATTAGTGAAGTAATATGTATTGTCATGATTACAATGCCAATTTGAACTCTTATTGATTGTCATGTTGTCACGATTCCAATGCCACAAACGAATCGTCTTTCCGATACTTGGATCAAAAGTTATGACTAAAAATATATTGTAATATACTTCCATGGCATTTTAGTATTTAAAAATTTATTTTTTACCTAAACTATGAAATGAGTGTATACAATTTCAGGCTTTTCTTTAAAAAAATAAATTGAAATCGTAGCTTCCAGGGGTGATAATCGAAAATATAAAACCGATCAAACCGACTAAACTAAATCAACCGAACCAAAACCAAACTGAAATTGGCGGTTTCGATTTGGTCCGAGAATTTTCTAGACCAATTAGAATCGGTTCGGTTTCGGTCCGCAAGCGGTAAAACCGCACCCAAACCAAAACCGAATCGAATTTTTTTTTATATATAAATAAATTAGCCCACCCCACACACACACTTTTTTACAATGTTATATATATTATTAAATGAGGCAATTACTGAAATAGCATATTTTTACATACTAATTACTGAAATGTCAAAGCTTTTCAAAAATTACTCAAATAGCATAATTATAGTTCAATAATTTATTGAACTAAAAAATTAAAAAATTTAACAAATTCATTGAAAATAATGATAAAAATGATCAAATACTTCAATAAATTATTTAACTTGATCTTAAAAAACCAAAAAACAAACAAATTCATTAAAAATACCTATGAAAAATAGTTCAATAATTTATTGAATTAATGCTATTTGAGTAATTTTTAAAAAGTTCTGACATTTTAGTAATTAGTATGCAGATTTATGCTATTTGAGACAAATTCTTATTATTAAATATATGGTTAACTACCACCTACATTATTAATATTTTTATTAAAATATTCTACAAATACAATTGTACTTTTATTACTTTTGGATTAACATCAATAATAAATTAAATATTAGAATTATTTGAAAACCAAAATTCAATATAGACTTTTTTAAATACAAATTTGACATAAATCTCAAAGTTTTGAAAATAAAAACAATTTTAAAAAATGTCAAGTATATAATAGAACATGCCTATTGGTGCAAAAAAGAAAGGGAAAAAAACTGAAACAAAATCCGAATCCGAATCCTCGTCGATTTGATCCTAACCCTTATCTGTTCGGTTCGTTTCGGTCCAGACAAAATCATAAACAGAAAATCGGTTTTAGTTTTGGTCCAGAACTAAAACCGAAACCGATATCTCACCCTTGGAACAACTGAAACCGAAACCGATATCTCGCCCCTGGAACATGCCTAATTGGTGCAAGAGAAAGTAAAACCAAAACTGAAACCAAAAGTGAATCCTTGTCGGTTCGATCTTAACCCTTATCAATTCGGTTTGGTCCGGACAAAATTACAAACCAAAAATCGGTTTCAGTTTCGGTTTTGATCAAGAAGCGAAACCTAAACGGATATCTCACTTCTAGAACAACCGAAACCGAAACCGATATCTCACCCATAATACTTAAACCTGCCCAATTTTTAGGTCTTTCTCTGACTCCCACCCCTCGTGTTTCTCAGCTTTTCTGTTGATACGGAGAAAGAAAAAAGTCTCTTCAAAGCGAAGTATTTTCATTTTCTTTTCTTTTCTTTCAATCGTGAAATTGTGTTACGAAAACGTTTTGTTTAATGTATTGATCTTCAGCTGGCTTATTTAAATCAGGGCTTTATTGTTTTATAATGGATCTTATCCTTCAACGTTGTTTGCGTGTGAAAAACCACATAACTTTCTTAAAAATCATGACTTTTTGGCAAAGATTGTTTATTGGTTGCCAAATCAGAACTGCCCACCAATTTTTACGACTCTCCATTGGCGATTCGAACAATGAAGACAGAATCAGCCTTTTACCAGATTGTCTTCTTCACAAGATTATGTCGTTTTTAACGACGACAGAGGTTGTTCGAACTTGTGTTCTTTCAAAAAGGTGGAAAACCCTTTGGATTTCTATTCCCACACTCAACTTTGATTTTGATTACAAGCAATTTAGGACTTCTAATTGGACAGGTAAATTGCTTCATTTTGATCACTCCATCAAGAAAGTCTTATCTAAACATTCTGCCTCCTATATTATTAAATTAAGATACTATGCCTGGCATTGTGAGTATAAAGAATCCCAAAAATTAGTTAAATTTTTGACAGACTATGTAGCATGTCACATGGTTCATGAACTATGCATTTTCACATATTGTTATGAGAACGGTATCGATTGGGTACGCTGTATATCGTCGTGTCGATCTCTCAATGTGCTTAAAATCAAAATCAATTCAAATTCTATCAAATGGGGCGATTTGAATTTACAATCGTTGAGAGTTTTAGAGATTGAAACTCCGTTTGCCCCGCCGGACACAAAGTACAGAGATAGAATGTTCTCAGGATGTCCGAATTTGGAATCTTTGGTCATTGCTGGTTTTTATTGTGAACACGGTGCTAGTATTTGCGCTCCGAAACTTGAGAATTTAGAATTATGTTGTATTCGAAACTGGATACCATCTAATGCAGAAATTGAATTGTTTACTCCCAATCTTAGATGTGTCAAGTTTGCGAACGTTCTGTTGAAATATAAACTTGATTTGGGCTAAGTATGGTTTTGGGCCTTAGTTGCCTAAGCCCAAGTTCTAGAAACGTATGAAGATGTCAAGAACTTTCTAGAGAGATGATTAAGAAAGGAGGAAACATATTCTAGAGAAGAACTCTCTAGAACCTTAGTCTATTAAAGTAGTTTATAGAAAAATCTAGAATAATGTGGTAGGTTGTAATTATGAAGAATATTCTAGATAGTCATTGTTAGCCATTAGATTAGAATTGTAGTGGCATAATCCTAGCCGTTCATTGAGGAGGTGCCACTAGTATAAATAGGAGTGTTGTCTTAGTGTTTTGTATCAAGCAAAGTATCAAGCAAAATCAAAAGGCAATTCTTGCAATAATATAAGTAGCCTACTTTCTCCAAAATCTCTCCCACTTTTAAAATATTTCCTCCACTACTAAATTCCCTTCCAACAAAGTGGTATCAGAGCTTGAAGATCCTTCATAGAGAGATGGCAAATAATGGTATGAGTTCTTTCCAAGTTCCACAACTCACCAAGAGTAATTATGATAATTGGAGCATCAAGATGAAGACTCTCCTAGGTGCTCAAGACGTGTGGGAAATAGTAGAAAAAGGCCACACTGAGCCAGAGAATGAGGATAATCTAACTCAAACTCAAACAGATGGTTTGAGAAACTCAAGAAAGAGAGACAAGAAAGCTCTCTATCTAATCTTTCAAGGATTAGATGACGATGCTTTTGAGAAATTTTCAGAAGCAAAGTCTGCTAAGGAAGCGTGGGATAAGCTTCAAATCTCATATAAGGGAGCCGATCCAGTCAAGAAGGTACGTCTTCAAACTTTAAGAGCCAAGTTTGAAAATTTGCGTATGAAAGAAGGAGAAGCCATCTCAGATTACTCTTCAAGAGTCTTAGCAGTCACCAATCAATTAAAGAGAAATGGTGAAAAATTAGATGAAGTAAAAATCATGGAGAAAATTCTTAGATCGTTAGATCCCAAATTCGAACATATTGTCACTGTCATCGAAGAAACAAAAGACTTGGAAGACATGACTATAGAGCAACTTTTGGGATCATTGCAAGCTTATGAAGAAAAGAAAAAGAAGAGAGAAGGGATCGTGGAGCAACTACTCAAAACTCGAGTAGATTCAACTAAAGAAGAAAGTGATCACAATGATAGAAGTCAACAAAGACAAGATCATAATCAAGTACGAGGACGAGGTCGTGGCTACGGACGTGGACGTGGTTGGAGGCCCAATAATTACAACAATTTCCAAAGAGGAGAAAGCTCATCAAGAGGCCAGGGGAGAGGAAACCAAAAATCAAGGTATGATAAGTCACGTGTGAAATGCTATAATTGCGAAAAATTCGGTCATTATGCTTCAGAATGTAGAGCTCCTAGCTACAATAGAGTTGAAGAGAAAGCCAACTACATTGAAAAAAGAAGTCAAGAAGATGGAATCTTATTATTGGCTTCTAAGGATAATGAAAAAGGAGAAAATTGCACATGGTATCTAGACACCGGTGCAAGTAATCATATGTGCGGAAGAAGAAATATGTTTGTGAAGCTTGACAAATCTGTGAGTAACAATGTGTGTTTTGGAGACAAACCCAAGATGGAGGTAAAAGGAAAAGGTTATGATACAAACTCCAAAAATTACAAGCTATACAATCCAGACACTGAGAAAACAATCATCAATCGATATGTCATATTTGATGAAGAAGAAGAATGGGATTGGATAACAGATGATGAAGACTACAACTTTCTAGATTTCAAAGAAGATAACATGGAGCAAGGAATAGAGGAGCCTACTACTCCGTCAGTTTTACCAACTACGAGTTCTCAAGAAGAAGAAAACTCAAGTGAAAGAGTAACGCATCACAGAAGCATGGAAGAATTTTATGAGGTAACTGAAAATTTAGATAATCGTGCTCTATTTTGTCTTTTTACCGTTTGTGAACCTATGAACTTCCAAGAAGCTGTGATAAAGAAGAATTGGAAGAAGGCCATGGACGAAGATATAGATGCAATAAACAAGAATGACACATGGGAGCTAACTTCACTTCAAAAAGGGCACAAGGCAATTTGGCTTCGAAATTTACTAAAGGAGTTGGGATTTTCACAAGAGGAACCAACCAAGATTTGTGTGGACAACAAGTCAGCAATAGCCTTGGCCAAGAATCCTGTTTTTCATGATCGAAGCAAGCACATTGATACGCGTTATCATTACATTCGAGAATGCATTGCAAAGAAGGATGCAGAACTTGAATATATGAAGACTCAAGATCGAGCATCTGATATATTCACCAAGCCTTTCAAGTATAAAGCTTTTGTGAAACAAAAAAGTTTGATTGACAAATCAAGTTTAAAAGGGGGTGTTGAAATATAAACTTGATTTGGGCTAAGTATGGTTTTGGGCCTTAGTTGCCTAAGCCCAAGTTCTAGAAACGTATGAAGATGTCAAGAACTTTCTAGAGAGATGATTAAGAAAGGAGGAAACATATTCTAGAGAAGAACTCTCTAGAACCTTAGTCTATTAAAGTAGTTTATAGAAAAATCTAGAATAATGTGGTAGGTTGTAATTATGAAGAATATTCTAGATAGTCATTGTTAGCCATTAGATTAGAATTGTAGTGGCATAATCCTAGCCGTTCATTGAGGAGGTGCCACTAGTATAAATAGGAGTGTTGTCTTAGTGTTTTGTATCAAGCAAAGTATCAAGCAAAATCAAAAGGCAATTCTTGCAATAATATAAGTAGCCTACTTTCTCCAAAATCTCTCCCACTTTTAAAATATTTCCTCCACTACTAAATTCCCTTCCAACACGTTCTTCCGATTTTGAAGTCTGATTCAGATTTTAAGTGCTTAGACAAAGTACGTCTAGCACATCATCAAGAGGCTAGTAGACGAATTCTCGTTCAATTCCTCAATGTGTTTCATAATGCAACGTCTATCACATTACCTTTAAGTGCAACACCGGTATATATATTTAATATTCCTCCTTTTTCGTTTTCCTTCAAACATGGTTTTCGACAATGTGTTTTATAATTAATTATGACTGCTACTAACATTGTTGTTCTTCTCTTACTAGGTTCTTTTGTCTGATCCTTTTTCTCTGGCAGAAATTTCGTTTCACCACTTGAGACATTTGAAGTTCGAAGTAAAGAAGACTAGCGAAAAGATGGACTTTCCAATTAATGAACTGCAGGATTTATTCAATTGCCCTACTCTTGAAATTATGGTGATTGATCATTAGCAGGTGATTTAACTCATTTTTGTTAAATCATTTGCCTTGATTTACAGGATGACCGATAAAAAAAAAAAATTTATCTGGGACTAGTAATTTGTGAATTTCCCTTGATTTACTCTTAATCGCCCTTCTTTCAAGTTTGCCTTTTTTTTTAATCATGTCACCTCCATTTAATAAGACAAACCTATCAACTTTCTTTTATTGCTCTTTCCATTCTAAAATGTCACAATCTTGAAGGATATCTAACCAGACAAATCCTCCCTTGTTCCGTCGGAAGATGATCATGATAATCTCATCGGTGTAGTTGTATCGGTATCGAATGTGTAATACAATGTCAATAGTAGCTCTGCATAAGTTTTATGGAGGATTACTATAAATAAGGAAAGGATCCCACGCAAACGATTGATTATCTTAGTGTCACTCTCATAAAACGAGATTTTCTTATCTCACTTTCAAACACAGTATAAATTTTACATTATTTGCCTTGATTTACAGAATATAGAATATTTTGAAGTTATTGATGGGTGATAACAACAATGAAGCCAAGCCATTTGAGTAGCTATCAATTGTTTTTATTTTAGTTTTAGCTCCAAGTGATGCAAACTTTATTTATTATTGTTAGCTAATGTATTTACAGTTAGAAAAACATGTTTTTATGGCATACTTAAAGGTATAATAAATAGTGGGCCTCACTCCGTTAATGTAATTAATGTGTTAGAGAATTAATATTTCATACGAGATTATTAAATAAGAATAGTTATTAGGCTAAAATTGTGTGTTAATTGAAATAAGACACCAAAGTACCTATAATTAATTATCACATGTTAAAAGAAAGTTGTTGTTCCACGACAACCTATCATATATAAGGGTCAATTTGGTACAATTTCCCCTAAAAGTGTTTTAAGTAAAACATTTTAGAATATATATTAATTACGTGCTTTATCTAAAAACACTTGAATATACTAAAATATGTTTTTTTTTTATTAAAATACTTGATTTTTGATTGTTCCAAAAATGTTTATAAACAAGTATTTCACTTAAAATACTTCACTAAGTGTTTATAGATGAAAATCTTAATTAATATTTTTTTAAAATGTTTAAACCAAAATATTTTTAAGGGAAATTATACCAAACGAACTCCCAGTACTGCTACAACAATGATGTGACAAGTCAATGGTTAAACTTAACCAATGCTCGTTGTAAGATGGCACTACACACTTTCTCTACTTTCCCTATTTTTTTACATTAAGCAACCTGTCATATATGATTATTTTTATTTTTATTTTTATTTGTAAAATAAGTAAGATAATATAATTATTTCAAGCTAACATAATTTATGTGGCATTTGTAAAGACAACATTACTTGAGAAATTATTTGTAAATATAATAATTTTGTGTTAATCAAATGATAAGTATAGATTTTTTTTTACACAAAAAATATATTGCAAGTAAAAAAAAAGCCATAGGCACAAAGACATCCTTCCTATCACAGCTAAGAAGAACGACAACCAAGACAACACGTTTTGGGAAATTGGGATGTTACACTATAAAAAAATAGTAATTAAACTAACAGATTTCATGGTTGAATTTAATTTAATAAAAATTTTAGGAAATTTTACTAAGGTGAAAAATCAAAATAGCCATTTGGGAGCGAATCTTTTCCCTTATAGTCATGTGGTTGAAAAAATGTGATATTTAGTCACTTTTTACTATTCAATTTTTCAATATACCTATTTTGCCCTTTTCGTATAGCAGATATAGTCTGACACCTCTGACACGTATAGTCTGACATTTCTGACATTTTTGTTTCCCAATTCCTTATTTCTTTCACAGTTTTTTGGTATAGTTAGTATAGTGTCCATAACTCTTCAGTGTATTTAGTATATGTTGTATATTTTTATTATTTTTGCATTTTGATTTTATACTACATATTTCGATTTTTAATTCAATTTTATAGATTCATTTTAGTATATTATATATAGTTTTCTCTCTCATATAAAATGTTTTATATATATGGAATAATGGGTATATCGTAGTGCATTTGAGAAAGTGTTTATATTATGTTGCTATACGTAATATACATATGCCATATAATCTGCAAATGAAAAATAAAAAGAGTGTTAGTTCAATAATACTAAATGTACAAAAAAAAGATACTTAATATGCAAATAAACAAAAATAAATATATATTATATTATGTATATTACAGAATGAACATAAAAGAAAGTGGGTGTACATAAACAAAAACGCATAGTTTTGTATCGTATGTATATTTTGTATATTGCGTGTATTATAGACTTTATATCAAGAAAAACACGTAGTTATATATAACACGTATATTACAAAGATATATTTTTAAAAATACCACAAAAAGAGTATATTCATATATATTACAGACTGTATAGCAAAACAGAAACAGAACGAGAGACTGTAGACACCCATTTTCGTCCGGTATTATTTAAAATTAACAATTTTTACATATTAAAAAAAAAAGACTTTGGTTTGAAATGTGGTGTTTTCTTTGACATGATTTGTTTAATTTGGATTTGAAAATAAAAATTTTAATTTTAATTAGCATTTTTAAAATTGATTTAAATTGAAATTTAATTTAAAAAAGATTTGGAAAATAATTTTTAAATCAGAATCAATTTAAACATGGAAAAGATGAGTAGGAATTTATTTTTTATGAGTTGTCAAATTAAATAAAAATCAAATTTTTGCATGATCTGGGGGTGAATTAAAAATTGATTTTATTTTATTTTATTCTCATTTATTACTTTCCTAATTCTAATTCTCCATTTGGCTATAAATAGAGCCCTCCTACAACCCTAAAACACACAATATTCACAAGAGCAAAAACCTTGAAGTTTTCTCTACATCTCTCCTTTTCACGGCCATAACCTTTCTCTTCTTGCTTTCTAAAAACACCAACCATTCATAAGAGCCTCCCTCCCTCTCAATAGTAAACCTAAATCCCTACCACCAAACCTTTGAGTCTCTTCTTCATCTTCTTCATTCATCGTCGGAATTTGGAGCTACACATTTGTAAGGTTCTATCAAACCAAGGTAACATCCTTTTCCATTAAAAATGTAGTCATTCGTATGTTACTGTTTTATTTTATTTGATTTCGTGATTTTTGTACATTGATTTAGATTTTTTTGAAATTTTTATTTGAAAATAGACTTAAATATGAACCAATAGAAAAAAGAATCGACTCATTTGGATATGTGGTTATTAAGTTATGATTTTTTAAAGTTTAGTATTGAAACCGATTTACTGTTTCGGGATTTTTTTACACACCTTGTCATTACATGATTTTTCGGTTCTGATTCTTTGAAAATAATTAATTATGATTATTTTTCTATAAAACTAGACTCGTAAATAAAGATTTAGGAACAAGAATCACCCCGTTTCGATGAGTATAAAAAAAGATATGATTTTTCAAAGTTAGTGTAAAATCTGCAGAAATTTATGTATAAAACCGAGAATGAGGAATGTTTTTGACATAAAATCTAATTTTATTTACAAGTGTACATACTTTTTTATTTTAGTAATCAATCATAGATGAAATATAGAATATTTAGAAGAAAGAATCAAGTTAAAATATATTTTAGTTAAGAAGTTATGAATTTCCAAAGTTGATGTGTTTTGTTTGGAATAATTATGCTAATTTTATTGGTTTGCCTTATTTGTAAAATTTGATTGCCATATTTTGTGTTTACTGCATTCCTTTTTATTGTCTTCATATTAAGGTCATAATTTAATGAATTTGTACAAATATTATATTGATCATTATTGGATTTCAAAAAAAGAAAGGAGTTTGAATTTATTAGGATACTAATTTTCTAACTTCCTAAAAGACATAATTTGATTAAATTACCAAATTTTAAATATAGTAATTGGAATTAATTAGGATACTAATTTTCCAAAGCATAAAAATTAACAACAATTTAAATATAGTAATTGGAATTAATTAGGATACTAATTTTCCAAATCATAAAAATTTAAATATAGTAATTGGAATTAATTAGGATACTAATTTTCCAAAGATAAAAACTAACGTTTTTTAAATATAGTAATTGGAATTAATTAGGATACTAATTTTCCAGAGCATAAAACTTAACAATTTAAATAAAATCATAAATATTAAAAATTGAAATTGTAAATATTAATTAGAATTTACTAGGTATAAACCTACCAACTTTCTAAAAATACAAAGATTAAAAATATAAGCCTTAAATAAAAATTAAAATTATTCGAATAATAATTGTCCATTTATACCATACATAAAAGATTTATCAAATTAAATTTTCCTATTAAAAACCTAAGGGGCTAAAAGTGAAACTTACCCTAAAACTAATATTTAAATAATTTTTTTTTAATAACAAAGATAAAAAATTTATATTTAATTAAAATATTCACTTTTAAAACTTAAACATAAAAAACAAACCAACAAATCGTTTTCGAAAACTCCGACGACGGAATATGGGGTGTTGGAATACCATGCTCCTAAATATTCTTGAGGTAAGGAATTTTTTCTCGGAATACTGAGTTAAAATTCTCGACAATATTTTTCTAATGGCTTTACGCCACTCATACTTATTTAATCATGCTTTATTACTAAAGTATTGATTAATAAAACATGAGACATTTAAAAATAACCAAAAAAATAATTTTTGTTTTATAGATAAAGGCTTTCATTAATAATACACCAAAATAAATAAATAAAAAACAACAATCGTTTTAAAACGAACATAATAGGGTGCTAATATCTTCCCTATGTGTGAATAAACTCCCGAACCCATTTTCAATAGTTAGTAGACCATCCTTAGTTAAAGAATAGGTGACTAATCACACCTAATTTAGAAAACCAATGATTAGTGGCGACTCCCCTTTTATTTTCCGCGTCGCGTTTACGTAGCGACAGAGACAATAATATTTTACGTGTATTGTATATAAAAAATATATATTACGTATGAGAAAAAAAATACCTTTCTTCAAATCCACGGTATTGTTGGTTTAGATCTTTGAGATTCATAACAAAATCAGTGAAAAATATTTATGAAAAAAACGAAAAATGAGAAGAATTTAAGAAGAGATAGGAAATTAAAAAAGTGTAGGAAATTTGCGAGATGAACATTTGTAAAAATGGTGGATTTGTGAAAAAGAAAGAGGAAGAATGAAAGAATCAATAAAAGTTTGAAAAAAAAAATAATAGGAATTTGATAAAGAAATAAAGGAGAGAGGGAAGAAGAAATGAAAAAAATGAGAGGAAAAAGAAATGAGGGAGAGATTGAAGAAAAAAGGTGAGGAATCTAATATAGAAGGAAAATAAGGGGGGGAAATAGGAGGGAAATTTTTTTAAAATGAAAGAGTTATGGAGTTATGTTGATATTAAAAAAAAAGGAAATGGGAGGGAAAGTCACGGCAAAAGAAGGAGGAGAGAGAGGAGATAGAAGAATTGATTTGATAGTAAGGGCATTTTTGTACTTTAACATATACATGTGGCTATTAAGGGAAAAAATTGAAATGGTGGCTATTAGGAAAAAGATGGAGTCTAAAGTGGCTATTTATATATTTTAACTCAATTTTACTATAGAGTATAATTTAATAAAATATTTATAAATATATCAATTTTTTAATGTGTTAATACGTGATTATCATTGATTACTGTGTAAATCAAAGATTAATTTATTATAAAAATATGTAACTCTGTAGTAATCACCGATTGACCAGTTTTAAATAATTTACTATATTTTAAAATATATTTTTTTCAAATGCTATTTTGATAAATCTTATAGAAAAATTTACTAAATTTAAAATTATTCACAAAAAATTTAGGTTTAAATTGACACATTTGTATAAATCGAATTGTTCTCTAAAATTAAATATTTATCTTCCAAAACCTATATAATCAGACAAACACCCAAATTCTAATGCGAACTGCGATCACTCTTTCTTTTTCTTTCCAGCGACTTTCACTGCTTCTTTGTGCATTCATTTACCAAACTTTATAAGGGTGTGTTTAGGAGCCAAAAGTGCTTTTAAATTAGAAAAAGCAGTTCTTAAATACAATTTGTATGTTTGATGTCACTTAAGAAGTACTTTTTGAAGAAGTCAAAAGCATGTCAAAGTGTTTTTTGAAGAAGTATGTAATATGTGCTTTTTGAAGTGTTTTTGATTTTTTAAACCTTGTATTTCTAATTTCTTTCTACACATTTTATCTCTCTAACTTTTCTCTAAATATTTGTTCTCTCTAACTTTTTTCTACATATTTTATCTCTCTAACCTCTCTCTACACATTTTCTCTCTCTAACATCTCTCAACACACTTTCTCTCTCTAACTCCTCTCTCTACACACTTTCTCTCTCTAAACTTCTCTTCATGTATATTCTCTATCTAATTACTCTCCACACATTTTCTCTCTCTAACTTATTTTTCTACCGTCTCTCTAATTTCTCCTTATATACTTTCTCTCTCTAATTTATTTCTACAAATTTTCTTTTGAGATAAATGCAAAACACACCCCTACACTTTGGACACTATTTTTTGGTCATAAAATACCCATGCACTTTAGTAAAATTGCAAATCACACCCTTCAATCGATTATTTTTCACGAAATTTAGACACATTTATATTATACGCCTATCACATGTTCCAAAACCATTAAAAATTTCGAAAAAATTTGAACATTTGAGTATGATTTTGTAGGTTTTTACATATTATTAGCATAAGAGTTTATTATAAAATTCTACACATATGTCAAACTTTTTTTTGTTATTTTTCATGAAATCATAATTTATGACATACATAAAATATAAATATATCTCAATTTCGTTAAAACTAATCGATTAAAGGGTGTGATTTACAATTTTACTAAAGTGCAGGGGTATTTTATGATAAAAAAAAAGTGCAGTGGTGTGATTTAACAAATAACTCAAAGTGCAGAGGTGTATTTTGCATTTATCCATTTTCTTTTCTACACATTTTTTCTAACAAGAACTCTAAACAATATTAAAAGCACTGTAGAAGGAGAAATTCAACCAATTACAATTCGCCACATAATTATGTAAATTATGATAATTTTACACGTCATTAAATAGAGACCAATCGAATTTGACATGTGTTTCTATTTTAAAATAAAACACAAAATTGGCAAGCAAGATGACGCCATGTTTCTATTTCAACGGTCATTTGATAATATAAGTTTGACCAACCAAATTGTGTCATGTGGCACTTAGGCCCATTATCAAATTAAACTCAGCCCACCAAAAGGCCCATTGAAAAACTCTATCAATAGAATAGGCCATTCATAATTCAAAAAAAAACTTTGAAGAAGAAAAGATCGAAGACAATCTCGAAGGCTCTGACGATCCAAGATAATCTCGAAGACTCTGAACATCCAAGACGATTCGAAGAACACGAAGATCCAAGGCAATCTGAAGAATTCAAAGATTGAAGACTCTAAAGAATTCGAAGATTGAAAATCTCGAAGATCGAACAACTCGAAGACTATAGAGATCCAAGACGACTTGAAGGATTATTCAAAGACAAAATCTTTGAAGATCAAGATCCCACAAGCCTAGAGAATTATAGTATTCAAGATAGAAGATTTTCATCCAATCAATCTTTGATCCGAGAATACGTCGATAGACCCTCGAGTCAAAGTTTATACTTTTGAGAAAGCATCAGAGGAATATTTATTAGAGATTTTAACTACTCAAAATCATAAATACAAATCATTTATTCCTCATTTATTTCCCCATATCAAAATCTTTGGGTGAACAAATTGGCACGCCCGGTGGGACCATCTCTACCTTTCATCTCTTTCTCATTCTTACATAAAGTTCAACTTTCATCAAGGATTCAATGGCATCTAAGATCACATCTTCAAAGATTGATGCTGTGAGTGACTCAAAAAAGGGTTCTATCATTCGTAGTCATTATGAACATCTTCGACTCCAAGAAAATCAATCTCTACTTGTTGTTGAGAGTAAAATGAAGAAGCAACTAAGCTTATCACTTCTTGAAGAAAATTTTATCATAAAAGACAACCCTCTTTTTGAGTATGAATATGATACTGAGTGTTTTTCTCCCTTTGAAAATCTAAAGAGATCCATATATTCATCAAATATTGATATTGTATCTGTCATGATGGCTGGTGCATCTACTATCGAAGAACAGATGGTTGAGATGGGGAAGAAAATCACTTTGATGATGAAAGCGGTTGAAGAAAAAGATTCTAAGATTGCATTCCTCATGAATAAACTGGAAAATCAAGATCTTGTAGAATTAAGCCATAACCCTTCTCAAATCAAGATTTCTGAGGATAAAGGGAAGAAAAAACAAGAAGATAAATACTCCATATCCATTGCTTATTTATCAGTCTAACAACTTCAAGACATGATAACAAATTCTATCAGAGCATAATATGGTGGACCATCTCAAAATTCGCTATTGTATTCCAAGCCATATACAAACAGAATTGATATCCATTGCTTATTTATCAGTCTAACAACTTCAAGACATGATAACAAATTCTATCAGAGCACAATATGGTGAACCATCTCAAAATTCGCTATTGTATTCCAAGCCATATACAAACAGAATTGATAACTTGAGAATGTCAGTCGGATATCATCCACCAAAATTTCAACAATTTGATAAAAGAGGCAACCCAAAACAACATGTTGCCCATTTTATCGAAACTTGTGAAAATGTTGGTACAAGAGTTGACCTTCTAGTCAAACAGTTTGTACGAACTCTGAACGGAAATGCGTTTGATTGGTACACATACTTAGAACCGGAATCCATAAATAATTGGGAAGAATTTGAAAAAGAGTTTCTCAACCGTTTCTACAGCACTCGACAAATAGTTAGCATGATGGAACTCACCAACATGAGACAACGAAAAGATGAACTCGTTGTTGATTACATCAATCGTTGGAGAGCACTAAGTGCTGTAGATATGTACACTCAAGGCATGCGTTGGGGACTACTTTACATCTTACAAGGTATAAAAACGCATATACATTTGATGAACTTACAAGTCATGCTCATGATATGGAGCAAAGTATTGCTAGACAGGGAAATAAAGAGCTCTTAGTCCCTTGTTTTAGAAAAGAAAATGAAGAAGTGGAGAATTTAGAAGAAACATCAAAAGATTATATCAAAGAATCTATGGTTGTTAGTATGACCCCGGTAAAATTTTCTTCTAAAGGAAAATATAAGAAGGAATAAATGCGGCAAAAGAATGAAAAACATCATTTAACCTTAAAAGAAAGACAAAAGAAAGTTTATTCTTTTCCCGATTCAGACATCCCTGATATGTTGGAATAATTGTTGAAGAATCAGGTGATAAAATTACCAGAAAGCAAACGTTGTGAAGATGTGGACAAAGTTGATGATCCAAACTACAGTAAATATCATCGACTCATCGGTCACTTTGTGGAAAGATGTTTTGTCTTGAAGGATCTAATCTTGAAGTTAGCTTAAGAAAGAAGAATTGAATTAGATCTTGATTAAGTTACTCAATCAACTCACATTGAAACTGCAACAGATATAAGCACTCAAACATCTTCAAGTCAAAATTGTGGTCAAGAGGCAAGCTTGATTCAATTTGGAACTATAGAACCTGTGGTTGTATGGCTTCAACTCAAGAACCTAAAAATTGTTGCAAAGGTTAAAGTTAGGCTTGAAGATAATGAAGAAGAAGTTGGATGGACATTTGTCACTCACCAAAAGCAAAGGAAACAGCATGATGTTGAGAAGAAATCTCTCATGATCAGGACTAAGCATAGGAAGAATGATGGGCATCAAAAGAAGAAGAAAACTACAAATGATTCAAGAATAAATAAGGCTATAGTGGAAGACAATGAAAACTATACTCACCCACAAAAACAAGCAACTTTACAAGAATCTCTTCCAAAAGCATTCTTTGATGACATAGAAGATGAAGAATACAAAGTTGTTACATGCAATACAATCAACGTGATAAAAAATGAAGACTCTTATACAAAGATGCAACAAGTCAAGATAAAAGAAAATAAAGTCAATCAAAAGTCTTCCATCTTCGAACAAATTACACCTACAACATCCCACACTTCCATCTTCAAAAGATTGAGTACATATACAACGAAGAAAAGAGATCAACACCAAACTTTTGGTTCTTCTCGGCCTTTAGTCTTCCAAAAGTTAAGCTTATCTACACCAAGAAAGAAAGATCAAGATCAAACTTCCGTTTTTGATCGCCTCAAAGTATCAAGCGATCAACATCAAGGTAAAGAGAAGATTTCGAAGAAAATATTGTTGATGGAAGAAAGTGGTGAAAAAGAAATCCAAAGTATCGTCCCTTCACGGATGAAGAGAAAATCTTCCTTTTTCCTAAGTACAACAGGCTCTTTGAAAGTGAAGCAATATTTCGTCGTTTCCACCAATCCAACAAAAGAAGAATTTGACCAAGAACATGAAGGAAATTATGTCAACTTCTCCACTAAAATGAAAATTCTCCTTCAATATTGAGCTAAAAATGTAAAGCTACTTATCGCAAGAGCCTAAACTGTATGATACTTTTGGCTCGTATGAGTTTAAAAGGTGAACGGCCCACATTACTATCGAACTATGTAATGACTTGATCCATGTTCATATAAAGGGTACGTACGCAACTTAAAAGAAGCTTTAGGTTCAGTCAAGCAACAAAAAAAAAGTTCTTCATATATCTTTAAAAGAGAACCCCAATAAACATCACCAGAAATCATCTGAAAAGCCAATGTTAGTTGTGATTCTTCATTAGAATGCTTCTTATATATTGAGAACTACAAAACCATAAGGTTGAAGAAGAATCATGATATGAAGGCCTCTATTTCTTCTAAAATTACACTATGATGCAAATCCTTCAAAAAAAAAAAGAGTTAGTAAAAAAAAAGGTGATCATCATCGATATCTGGAAATGTCATCACTACAAGACTTGGGGGCATTGTTCGTTGGATATCAAGAATGATTATGAAGGAGGTGACCACCGCTGGTAAACTTGGGAGTGTCATCACTGTAAAAGAGGTGACCACCGCGGGTAAAATTGGGAGTGTCATCACTGTTAAAGAAGTGACCACCGTCGGTAAAATTGAGAGTGTTATCACTGTTAAAGAGGTGACCACTGCCGATAAAATTGAGAGTGTCATTGTAAAGAGGTGACCACCGCCGGTAAAATTGGGAGTGTCATCACTGTAAAAGAGGTGACCACCGCCGATAAATTTGGAAGTGTCATCACTGTAAAATTGGGAGTGCCTTCACTGTAAAGAAGACTCCGTTATCTCTAACGTGGAGGCATCGCCATTGAAGATCAAGAACAATTTCATAATAAAGGAATGGACAAGGACATTAGACAAATATACATTAGTATAATTGTATATATTGCATACCTTCTTCGGAAAACGGAATGGACAGTTAAAATCTTCCTAAGATGTGAATTCAAAATGCACTAGAAGATGCGAAATAAATTCCCTATCAATCTTAGATCAATCAATGAAAATAAGAAGAAGTGGGTAAGATTGTACTAATCCTAACAAATTGATTTGTCGATTAGAGAGTAGTCACTAGTCTAAAAAATGAATTTATCATGACATACCACAATTGTTGAGATATGAAGGTGGAGGGTAATTTGTTCGGAACCAAATCAAAGTCAGATCATGTGGTTTCTTAGGATGATTATTGTTGTTCTAAAAAAGAAAAAGAAAAAACATTCCAGTGGTACAATACATTAAAAATACAGAGACTAAAATACATCAATTGTCAAAAGTCGATTGGATGGTATTGACTTCTTTGTATTTTTTATTTTTTTTCCCTTCTAAAAAAAAGGGGTGTTTGGTTGCAAGTCGCAACATAAAATTTTTTTTACCTTTGGGGCTTCAGTGGGGAAGGCAGTAGATAAATGGCGCAAAAAAAAATGGGTAAAAAATTACAATAGCCACATTTACACTTCCAAGTTACCAAATAACCACCTTCTTTTTAAGTTATAGTGGTAGCCATCTCAGACGCGCGTGGATGGAAATTACGTAGAAGCCCCTATAGTAAGTAGGCTATAATTTAAAATGTGATTTGATAGCCAGCTGCATGCACACTTTACGAAGTGTCATTTCAATGATTTTTTTTAAATTAATTTAAGCGGGATTAAATTGGAATGGCAACCACCTCACTCGATCTTCTTCCATACGCTTCTTCTCCCTCCCCATTCGTTTCGTAACTGCTCCAGACCGCACATCTCAAAACGAAAAACCGCTCGAATCGTGTACAAAACATGTGAGGTTTCTTCATTATACGACTTCTTTCATTTTTTCCAAACATTACTACTATATTGAGGGTATTATGAAATGGCAGAAATGGTGAACACCAGCACATCTGGAAGTAAGGACAAAAGGCCTTAGAAAGAAGCCGAAGACAGCGAAGACCTTATTGATATTCAAGACGAAATGGATATTTCAGAAATCCAAGAACAAGAGGTAAAATTGTAAAATCGAAATGATATTTCATTCACTTTATCTGGATGCATGGCCAACTAAAGGACTGTGGTTTGTTGACAGGCCGCTGAGAAGATCATTTCAAAAGTTAATAAAAAATAGAAAGGGAAGTCGCCGGTGTCTAAGTAATGGTTAGTTTGATTTTCGCATTCACTTAGTGATATGAACTTAGTTTGATTTGTGACTGATATTTCAACCACTTTTATCTGAATGCATGGCCAACTAAAAGTCTAAGTTCATAGTTTGAGTACTTTCCAATGAGACGTGTTGTCGCATCCCCAATATTCATATTATACGTGCATACGATATGCCCCCCCTTGCGCCTGGCTAGCACATCGTTTTTATTCACGTGCCTTAAGTAACCATCGTAAGCTGTGTATATTGGTGAATCATAAACATATTTGTTTACACCATCTAAAGACTATGTTCATTGTGTAAACTAACTGTCGTATATTCTGTATAATACAATTATTTAGGTCATAACTTATTGTTCTCGTACCTTAAGTAACAATCGTATACTGTGTATATTGCTGAATCATAAACATATTTGTTTACACCATCTAAAAGAATATGTTCATTGTGTAAACTAACTGTCGTATATTCTGTATAACACATTTATTTAGACCATAATATATTCGTATGTGTTGTATACTCTGTATACTATGGATATAACAAATGTATATTGTGTGTATTATGGTAGCAGGGGCCGACTTGATAAAAATAATGGACAACTGGAAGAAGGACCAAAAGGTTAATGTATTTTCTAAGACAAAACCACTGATAATCTTGCGCCAGTTGTCATGGCTGATGTTGAAGAGGTAAAAGATTCTGATGTGGAGGTGTGTATATTGCGAAAAGCTGTGTACCTATTTTTTTCTATGCATATTGTATACATTTATAACGTAATATATACATTTCGTCCACATATGAGCAGCGGCCAAAACGGAGAGAGTTGTATACAACTGTATGTGGTTCATCTGAGCCAAAAGCGAAGGTCGTGCCAAAGAAGAAACGAACAAAGACAACCACACGTGGGGCAGACAGGAGGAAAAAGAAAGCGAAAGTTGAAAAGCAACTATAGTCGAAATACGGGGTGATCCACCTGTGGATAAGTAGGCTACACACCAAGTTCACTTTTGTAAAAACTATACTAATACAAAACATAACATATATGATATGTTTACTATACTCAATATACATAATAATTAATTACTCAGAATATACTCAAATCAGCACATTTCACATTACAACATATATAATATACTGGATTTACAGACATAACAAAGATGATGAGCTTACTATATTCAGTATACACAACATCTATGATATACTCACTATACTTAATATACATAATAATCAATCATGATACACACAACTTACATAAATAATTAATTACTCAGAACATACCCAAATCAGTATTTTTCATATTACAACATACATAATATACCTGATACAAAACATAACATGTATGATATGCTTACTATACTCATTAAGCATAACTTCTATGAAATGCTTACTATACTCAATATACATAATAATAAATAACTCATAATATACCAAATCAGTACCTTTCAATTCAAATTACAACAAACATACTATACTGGATATACACACATAACAAATATGATTAGCTTACTATACTCAGTGTACATAACATCAATGATATACTCACTATACTCAATATACATAATAATCAAATGTGAGTAAAAATGGGTGTCGTTTTACAAAAATAGATGAAGTATGCGCAACATACAAGGAGTCGTATAGATCTTATACATAATATATGTATCCTTCTTTGGCAGTGTTTACACGAATCCGTATTATTCTCCAAAAGTATGCTCCGTATATTATACATGGTTTCACTACGATGCATATAAAGAATGAACCCACTGAGATTTGAAACGAAAAGCAAGACAAGACGATATTTTTGAAAGAGCATCAAGAGCTGCTTATCTACCTCTCGTTGTTGATATTTAGTAAACGTATGGTTTGTATAGTACACATACATCTCAATGTATATTGCGTATACATCAAAGGTGAGTAAAAAAGGGTGTCGTTTTACAAAAATTGATAAAGTATATGCAACATACAACGAGTCGCATAGGTCTTATACATAGTATACGTAACATATTTTGGGGTGTTTACACGAATCCGTAATATTCTTCAAAAGTATACTCCGTATATTATACGGGGTTTCACTGCAACCCATATGAAGAATGAACCCACTAACATTTGCAACGAAAAGCAAGATAAGACGATATTTTTGAAAGAGCATCAAGAGCTGCTTATCTACCTCTCGTTGTTGATATTTAGTAAACGTATGGTTTGTATAGTACACATACATCTCAATGTATATTTCGTGTGCATCAAAAGTGAGTAAAAAGGGGTGTTGTATACGCAACATACAACGAGTCGCATAGATCTTATACATAATATGCGTATCCTTCTTTGGCAGGGTTTACACGAATCCGTATTATTCTCCAAAAGTATGCTCCGTATATTATACAGGGTTTCACTGCAACCCATATGAAGAATGAACCCACTGAGATTTACAACGAAAAACAAGACAAGACGATGTTTTTTAAAAAGCATTAAGAGCTGCGTTTCTACATCTTGTTGTTGATATTTAGTAAACATATGGTTTGTATAGTACACATACATCTCAATGTATATTGCGTGTGCATCAAATGTGAGTAAAAAGGGGTGTCATTTTACAAAAATTGATGAAGTATACGCAACATACAACGACTCTCATAGGTCTTATACATAGTATACGTATCCTTCTTTGGTTTGTTTACATGAATCTGTAATATTCTCTAAAAGTATGCTCCGTATATTATACGGGGTTTCACTGCAACCCATATGAAGAATGAACCCACTGAGATTTGCAACGAAAAGCAAGACACAAGACGATGTTTTTTTAAAAAGCATCAAGAGCTGCGTATCTACCTATCGTTGTTGATATTTAGTAAACGTATGGTTTGTATAGTACACATACATCTCAATGTATATTGCGTGTGTATCAAAGGTGAGTAAAAAGGTGTGTCGTTTTACAATAATTGATGAAGTATACGCAACATACAACGAGTCGCATAGGTCTTATACATAGTATACGTATCATACTTTGGGGTGTTTACACGAATCCGTAATATTCTTCAAAAGTATGCTCCGTATATTATATGGGGTTTCACTGCAACCCATATGAAGAATGAACTCACTGAGATTTGCAACGAAAAGAAAGACGACGATATTTTTGAAAGAGCATCAAGAGCTGCTTATCTACCGCTCGTTGTTGATATTTAGTAAACGTATGGTTTGTATAGTACACATACATCTCAATGTATATTGCGTGTGCATCAAAGGTGAGTAAAAAGGGTTGTCGTTTTACAAAAAGTGATGAAGTATACGCAACATACAACGAGTCGCATAGGTCTTATACATAGTATATGTATCATACTTTGGGGATGTTTACAAGAATCCGTAATATTCTCTAAAAGTATGCTCCATATATTATACAGGGTTTCACTGCAACGCATGAAGAATGAACCTACTGAGATTTGTAACGAAAAGCAAGACAAGACGATATTTTTGAAAGAGCATTATGAGCTGCTTATCTACTTCTCATTGTTGATATTTAGTAAACGTAATGTTTGTATAGTACACATACATCTCATTTATATTGCGTGTGCATCAAAGGTAAGTAAAAAAAGGGTGTCATTTTACAAAAAGTGTTAAAGTATACGCAACATACAACGTGTATGTTGTGTAACTTCTGTATAGCGTGTATAAACTTTTCTTTTTATTAACTACTTTATATTGCGTATAGTCTGTATATTACGTATACATAAAAATTCATGTTGGTGATATGCTTGGACATACAGCGACTCAAACAATGGATGAAGACGCGTCAGGTTTCGACATACAATTGACAGCAACTATAGCCGAAATTCGGGGCGATCCACCAGTGGATAAGTAGGCTACACACCAAGTTCATTTTTTCATGAACATTCACCTAATCTCTTAACTCATTTTGGTTTACTTTTTCAAGAACAAATTCCTGTTTTGTGTAAGAACTGTCTGGATGTTGATAGTAAATGCAGTCCCGATGGACAAACCTTTTGTTTGGACCTATATGTTGTGTAACTTCTGTATAGTTTGTATAAACTATCCTTCTTGTTAAATATTGTATATTACGTATAGCCTGCATATTACGTATACATATAGCCTGCATATTGTGTACTTTAGTTCATGAATGTGTTGTTGTATCCGTATAACAAGTATATTACGTCTCACTATATGTAGCGAATTATTAATGTGGATTGATTCATCGCAGGTGTCACCAAATGGCCAAGGGTGGAAAAGTTACATATAGTGTGTATATTGTTTCTATATTGTATACTTTTATAAACTTTGGGTATAATGGAACATGAGAATGACACATACTTATTCGCCTCATCCCACTTCCCATCTGTCTTCGCCTCAATCTTCACTACATCCATTGCACTCACGAGAAAGAAGAATCAAATGGTTACCCACTTCAACAACGAGTTCAAGGGAAAAAGGAAAATCAGGATATCGTACGATGACAATTTCCAGAAGAAACAAAAATTGAAAAAGAACACAAGAACAATATATATATATATATACAAACCATTCTCTCTCATTCGTAATCCATGGAAAATTTAAAAAATGAAACTTACAAAGGAATTTATCATGAAGATTTTCTTCAATGTCTCTCTTTTTACTCTCTCGATAACTCGATTTCAAATCTCGTTTACACTCCAATTAATCCTTCATATCCTTCAGTGCTAAATTTCTCAATTAGAAACTCTAGATTCTCAATAGAGAAAACCTCAAAACCATCTTTCATCATCACACCAACCCATGTTTCCCACCTCCAGGCAACCGTCATTTGCTCCAAAAACTACGGCTTCGAAATCCGAATTCTGAGCGGCGGGCATGACTACGAGTGCCTTTCTTACGTCTCACACGTCCCATTCGTTGTCATTGATCTAATTAATCTCAGATCAGTCACAGTTGATACTAAAACCAACACTAATTGTTAAATGCAAAGGAAAAATACAAAGAGAAGCAAGAATAAGAGCCAGGGGAAGTGGAAATAATTAAAAAAAAAAGGTAGAGAGATAAACCAATCACATATTTATATGTAGAAAACAAAACTTCCTTGGTAAGCTACTCATAAAAAAATTTAAAAGCTTCCATTGGAAGATACTCACAAAATATCTTAAAAGCTTCCATTGGATGCTACTCAACAAATCAGCAAAGGTGGTGCTTTTTGGAGAGAAACATAAACTAAAATAATAATAATAATAATAATCTGATAAAAGAAAAAAATCAAGACCCTTTTTTAAAAGAAAAGCAAAAAGTAATCATTGCTATATGGGCTACGACAAGATGTGATGACATACTACTAACATTGCTATGGAAAGGGTGTTGTGGGAATTTATAAAAATCAATTATCATCTAGTGGCTATAATAATAAAAATATAAAAAAGAGGCTATTAGTTGAAAAGGTAGTCTGAAAAGTGCCATTCTAATTATTTTCCCAAAAAATTGCAATTTGCAACTAAAAGACAAGGTAGAAGTTAAAAAAAAAAACACGAATTTTACCTTGGGTGAGGGCTGCAGACCTGCTACCGAACCCAACCGGGGGGGGACATCTTCACCTAGAGTCAGGGGCGAAGCCACATAGGGACAGGGGGGCACGTGCCCCCCTCGATTGTTTAAATATATAAAATAAAAATATGAATGTCCCCTTAATTTTTTAAATATATAAAATACTAATAAAACATTGATGAATCCTTAAGTTTGGCGTAGTGGGTTGGGTGGCTGAGGTGACCATTCCTCATCTTTCTCCACCCTCCCAAGTTCGATTCCCACTACATGTACTGAAGCCAGTTAAATTGTATTTTACTTTTACTAATTTCAATATAAAAAATTTATTATTTTATGAAAGAAAATATGTTTTCTTTAATAATCAAACTTTGGTAATATTTAAAATTATGGTGGAAAAAAGTCTTTTGGATGTAATTATATATATATATATATATATATATTATTTAATTTATATTTTTATAAGAAGACGTGTAATTATTTTTGTGCTTCAATTTTATAAAAATAAAATAAATTTAGTATATTTTATCATGTATATTTTTACTTTTCAATTATAAAAATATCATTGATGAATATATAAATTTTATTTTTTTATAATACTAATAATAATTTATTATATTATTATTTTAATTAATCAAATATTATTATATGTATATGTATTATCGTGCCCCCCTGAACTTAGTTTCTGGCTCCGCCACTACCTAGAGTCTACAACTTCTTGACAAAAAAAAAAGTTCAAATATGAATCATGATGGACAAGCGTAGGTAGGAAGCATTACTATTCATCTTTCTATGTGTCAAAGACTCCACCATGTTAAAAGTTTCTCATGTGAAAGCAATATAAAAAAAAAGTTGTTGTCAATGATACATTTACCTGGTGTGTAGCGGCGGTAAAGACGAGACAAGTCTGAGAAGGATAACCTAAAAATCTATTTAAAATATATATCTCTCATTATATATCTTAAATTTATTTGGGTTAATTTCATATTAGACCATAATAAATAGGTATAATAGCATTAATACTTATATGTTTTATAAATTAACAAACTTACCCATTTTAACTCCACGCGCCATTTAAGGGAACAATGAAAAGACGTTTTCTGCCCTCTATTTATTATGGTCAACAACATTTAAGGAAAGGGCATGATGGTAATTGTTCAAAACGGAAAACATGGAATCACCGCCATTTATGGTGTTTTTTGGGCAAAATTGATATTAAAAAAACACAACCGGTATTAGTGAATAAATGTGAATTAATGTGGATAGTCTTGATAATATTTCAATTTATTTTATTTTGAGAATGAAGATGATACATATGGAATATGTCCTAAATTCTTCTAATTGTATCATAAATCATGAATTTTCCTATTCAAATTTTGCTCAAATTTTGTATCATTAAAATCCCATATAAAAAAAATGGGACCAATTTATGATCAAAATTTTGGAACAAAATTCAAGTTTGACTGACAGGCTAAAGATTGTCAATTCAAATTCAAATTGTTGAACAAAACCCACATCTTGATTAATCCATATCAAAATCCACCGTTGGATTAATTTGAAATAAAATAATGGAATTAAAAAAAAAATAACTCTCTTTTCCATGTAAAAAAAATGCAGGAATGGGTCAAATTTGGTACTATAAAATATTTTGTTAGTAACATTAACCAAATAAAAAAAATCCCATTAAAATTATGGAATTTAAATTCAACTCTCCATTCCATTAAAAAAAAGTGTCAAATAAAATCAATTTTTGATACTTGATAAAAAAAATTCAATCACAAATTTTGATTGTAAAATATTTTCAAGATTCATCCACGAACAAACTCGTGCATAAATCTCAAAAAGGGGGCATTTGTAGAAGGAGAAAATTCAACCAATTACAATTCGCCACGTAATTATCTAAATTGTGATAATTTTACACGTCATTAAATAGAGACCAATTGTAATTTGACATGTGTTTCTATTTTAAAATAAAAGACACAAAATCGGCAAACAAGATGACACCATGTGTCTATTTCAACAGTCATTTGATAATATAAGTTTGACCAACCAAATTGTGTCATGTGGCACTCAGGCCCATTATCAAATTAAACTCAGCCCACTAAAAGGCCCATTGAAAAACTCTATAAATAGAATAGGCTATTCATAATACAAAAAAGAACTTTGGAGAAGAAGAAGACCGAAGACAATCTCGAAGGCTCTGACGATCCAAGATAATCTCGAAGACTCTGAACATCCAAGATGATTCGAAGAACATGAAGATCCAAGAAAATCTGAAGAATTCGAAGATTGAAGACTCTGAAGAAATCGAAGATTGAAAATCCCGAAGATCGAATAACTCGAAGACTATAGAGATCCACGACGACTTGAAGGATTATTCGAAGACAAACTCTTTGAAGATCAAGATCCCACAAGCCCGGAGAATTATAGTGTTCAAGATAGAAGATTTTCATCCAATCAATCCTTTGATCCGAGAATATGTCGATAGACCCTTGAGCAAAGTTTATATTTTTGAGAAAGCATCAGATGAATATTTATTAGAGATTGTAACTACTCAAAATCATAAATACAAATAATTTATTCCGCATTTATTTCCCCATATCGAAATCTCTCTGTAAACAAGCACTTTTTTAAATATTACATCCAAACAATAAAATAATAAACCACTAAACACTTTTTATCATAGTACTTGTAAGAAAATTACTTTGATTAAAAGCACTAATTTCATAAACACTCTCAAACAAGACCTAAGTTTCTTTCTCTAACACATTTTTTCTCTCTAAAAGTAACTATATAAGATTAAAAACACTTCTTAAATATTAGAACCAAATGATAAAATACTATAACACTTTTTATCATATTACTTATAATAAAAGTACTTTAACAAAAAAAACTTATTTCACAAACACTTCTAAACACATCCTAAACCACGTCATCCTAATTGAAACTCTTAAAAGCCTAAAGACTAAATTAAAACAGGCCCAAATCATAAGGACTGAAATAGTAATTAAACTTATTTTACCTACCTGGTGGAATTTTCCTTAGTTTTTTCGATTGAGATTGAAAATTTTGATATTGACCGTCATTTTCTCTTCATTAAATCGAATCGATTTTAAAAAAGGTAAAGTATGAATTAGGTACTTGAGTTTTGCACCTCATGTCTATTTGGTCACTATATTTTTAATTTGTATTTAAATGGTCCCGAGTTTTGAATAGTTTGTCTATTTCAAAATGGGTGGTAGTCTAACGGGTTAATTAGCTGAGGCATCCGGAAAATTAAAAAAAATTGCAAAAAGAATCACCCTAAAATCTATTTAGTAAAACCATCTACTTTGACTGGTCAAAGTTCAAATGCGTAGGCAAGGATTACGCATTCATCAACTTTTTTGCCACGTAGGATACGTAGTCTTTGACTACGTAATTGACAAAGAGAATGTGTAGCATTTGACTATGCATTTAGTCTGACGTGTTTTCTTAATTAAACACGCAGGCCTTAAGTACGTATTTAGGGCTTTTATTTATTTTTTTCCTTTTTATTTGTTTATTTCCTATTCTATGTTCGGTGGAACTGGATCGAGCTTCTGAATTAACTTTCCTTTTAAAAAAGTCCACTATCAGCCAAATTTGTTTTTGATGGTAATCAATTATATTATTTCTTTATTTTATAATTATAATGGGAGAGTAACTAATTCTAATAATTGTAATTATTCCTACCAAAGCTCTCACCTTTCAAAGAATTTCAAAACTCCTTATTCTACATATGTAAATTTTTTGTTGATTTATTCATTTGAAAAAACGGAATAAGAATTAATGAGTTCAAAATAGTTATTAATAACTAGTCTAAAAATGTTTAACATAAATAAAGTAGCTAATGAAAAAAAATAACTAATGATGACCACCAGTTCCACAATGGGGTCGACGTCGGTTACGAGGAGGTTGCTCGTGTCGCATATGTTGTCCATAATCACCACGACCTCTAACACTAGCAGAAGGCTCCCTAACGTCGGTATCAACATGATTACTCTCATGGAAAAAAGGTTCAAAATGAACCTGAGATGATGATCCTCCATCAAAATGCGTTGATGAACTGGGGTGAAACTGACTAGACGATCCTGGAATGGGGAGCATATGCATCATGGGCGTATATGGTGTATCCGAAGGATCTTCGTGAATAGGAGTATAATGCCCGCCATCGTAAGGATCTTTGTGAATAGGAGAATCCGATTGTGTGGGTGCACGTCGACCTTTATTATATGTTTGAGTCGGAAGTTCTCCATGTTCATGTCGAACACGGTACATACCGCCTATAGTATTCATACATGAAAGTCAAGTGTCACATATGGTCCTTCTTTGTTCAATATCATCCTCTATAACGAGACGAGGATATGAGTTGGCCAGGAAAAGAAGTTAGTGTTAATTATGTTACTAAGTGAGCTATAAATAAGGGAATACCACTGTTGTGTGAAATCGTGATATGCAAGTGCACGCAGTCAAACAAGTAATAAAGTGATAAGAAAGATATCATTCCCACGAGGATTAGTGATTTAAAATGGTGTTTAACAATTAATTTAAATAAAATAAAAACAATGATAAATTTTGGGTGATATGATTTATGAAACTAAATAATTAAAATTGTGAAATTATGCAAAACTAAATAAATGAATTCTAAATTAATTAAGGAAAATAAGTATGATGGTCTAAAGTGGCTGAGATTACTCCTAAAATATGCAAGAATATTAAAGTGATTAAACTATGTAGAAATGAGTGATTGGAAAATCAAGAATCCCCCTAAAAAGTCTTAGAATTCACAAATGCTGCAGCAGTGCTGTGGGTGTGCTGCAGCAATCTGCAATAACAAATACACTTTTTATGCAAGCAAACTCAAATGTTCATGTGACTTTGTCAAGCCTAGCATGATTCTAATTCTTAATCAAACTTAATTCCTATGTCTAGGTTAAATTAGATTAAAAATACGCTTTGATGCTCCGATTTAGGCTTTAAGGTGTAAACACATATGTCTATGCATTACCAAAAACAATTTCAAGAATCGTTAACCCTTATCAATCAATATTCTTCCATTCAATTTTAACCTTTTCAGAATTAAAACTAAACTAAGAAATTTACTTAGGTTGATCAAGCAGAAGCAAAGAGATAAAAATTATCGAACTATTGATTGAGCATAAAAATTGAATTCATGAAAGCTTGTGAAAAACTAATTCTCCTTAGGGTTCATTTATCAATTCAAACCTAAGAAATTTAGTTCATAATGAAATTCAAATAAACAAAAGTGTTCTTAAAAAATAAACCTAAACCTAACATAGTCTAATAATGGAGAAGAAAAAGAAGAAGAAGAAGAAGAATAAATGGAAGAGAATATTCAAACGAAATCCCAATGAAGAAGAAGTCTCCTGCGTTTCTCCTCTTTCTTTCTCACGTACGCTGCTGCCTCTGTCTCCCCACGTTCCGCCTCCTCCAATCTGCCTCTTTTCCTCCTTTTAATCTAGGTTAATTCTTCCTCTTTTTCTTTTTGGGCTTGGGCTTCCTTTTAGACTCCTCAAAATTGCTCCTAAGATGGACCCCAATGATAGGCTATTTGTTCCTCACGCAAATCAGCTGATACGAGCCCAAAAAATAGACTTTTTAGGCTGAAAATCGTGATACTGCTGCTGTCCAATTCTGCTCCAGTGTGCTGCAGCACAGTTGCAGCCCTACCACAATACTTTTGTAAAATCTGCACTCTTTCCTTTGTTCTTGCATGAAATTTGCAACTTTTTAGGACTCTCTTTCATTCAAAATGACAAAATTAAATACCAAAAGCCAAGAACAATCCTAAATATACTTTAAAGTGCTAAAAACCCGAGTTTTTCCCAAAATAAGCTTTAATAAAGAATGATTCTAAATGAGTTCAAAGTGCACAAAACATGAGCAAATTTCAATCAAATAATTATCACTTAGGCATTAAAATAGGACCAAATAACTCTATTTTATAGAGTTATCAACCACATAGTGAAATGTTGTCCCTGTTAGGAATGATGTCCTAGAACTTGTAATTATTTAATTATAATAACTTATTTCGAATAAATTAAATAAATAAACATAAGTTCTTTATATTATCTAGATGGATTCAATTGACGATATTAAGAATGTATGGAAATATATTAATATCAAACATTCAAATAGTAAACCCTAAGTTACTCTTATGAAATCACGACTTAGTATGTGAGTCATACGAGAGGATTAAAGTCGAGATGAGTAACTTAAAAGTGTCTACAGTAAATGGATAACGTTTGAGAACCTTATCCTGGTAACACTGTTGATAGTTTCGCATTTTGTTTATAGACAACTGATCTAATCCTGATCATTCATGTGGGAGACATGAAATGGAAGTATCATATGCAATGTTGATTGTATAAGACAGGACCACGATGTTCGATCAAATTTCTCATTAGTACCGTTTACGAGAAATGATTGAATATCAAACTAAGCTTATCAACCGTGATAGATCTCAATCCTGAGTGACATGCGGACTCTTATTTATGGAGTTATGTTCTTTGATTCACATGGTTGAGAGCGATCTGTAAGAACGCTCAATACAGTCCTGTTTTGAGAACATGGCTAGATAAGTAGCTGGGAACTCATTTTCACGAGATGGAATTCATAACTTTCCTATAAATTAACGGTATCAGTGCGATACCTAAACATTTTAGGAACTTTAGGAAACTCCCTTGATGTACTGATTCGAGACATGAACAAGTGGCACCACGACTTCTATTGATCACAGAAGTATATTATCTCTAGTTCGACTAAAGATATTGTTCATTGGAGACACTACAAGATTAATGAGTACTATCGGCGTCGGCATTGCCGGCGCACAACGACGGCGTCGGCATTGCCGGCGCACAACGACGGCGCCGGCAATAGCCCTAAGAAGACTACCATCGCCGACGCACACGTTGTGCGCCGGAAATGGTAGCCCAATACCGGCGCAAAATATTATTGCGCCGGTATTGGGGCCCAGCCCGACCCAATGCCGGCGCTGGGACTTTCATGTGCCGGAAATGGGCCGACCCATTGCCGGCACACGTACCTATAAGAATCGTCGGCGCGCACGTGCGCCGGCGATGTGACTTAAAAAAAACAGCCTTAAGAACGGCGGCCAAGGTATGTTTTTTTCTTTTTTTTCATTTTCTTGGTCAATTCTTGACCGTTTTCCTTCGTTCAAAAGCCAAAATCTTCATAATCTCTCCTTTTATGTATGTTTCTATAGTCGATTTTACCAAAATAGTTGTGATTTTTTCAGATTTGATAGTTTTATGTATTAGGTTTTTTTTGGAAAAATGAGTTTTTTGTTTTAGTGTTTAATTATTAAAAATTAGTTTTGATGTTGTATATTAAGTACACAATACATGATTGAGATTAGATTTGAGATGAATTTGTGTTTTTTTATCAAAATGGATTTGAGTTGTATGGGTTTATTTTAAAAAAAATTGAGTTTTTGTTTAGTTTTATTGTTTAATTGTTAAAAATTGGTTGTTAGGAAGTACACAATACATGATTGAGATTAGATTTGAGATGAATTTGTGATTAATTTTTAAACTTTGCATACTTAGTAATATGAGTTTTTTTCAATTTAATGCTTTTGAGTTTTAGGTTTTGTTAATATGTTTTTTATTATACTTTATTCCAAAATTTTATTAAAATAATGACTTGAATAATTGAAAGAACAAAACTTGAATTGTTTTTAAAGTTTAGGTAAATTTCAAACTTTTTAGCATAAACTCACTGTTTTTTTTTTTTTTTGTATTTAATTGTAAATTGAAACAGATAATATTTGCGGATCTTTCGTGAGCATATATTTTTCGTGAGCATATTATACAAATGTCAGGATCCAGGTTAATTTTCTGACCTTTTAAAGCTTAACGTCGTTATGTTTTTGGGAGACGGCTATCCTGCAGCAAAGTTAGCCGTCTCAAAGCATGTTTTATCATTTTTGCATAAAGTTTTTATATTTTTTAATGTTATGGGGAGACGGCTATCCTGCAGCAAAGTTAGTCGTCTCAAACATGTTTTATCGTTATTTTCATTAAATGTCATCGTTTTTTATAGTTTGCATGTTTTAAGGGTTTTTACATTGAAGGGTAGAACTTGATTACCTAATTTACTTAGGATGTTTTGTTTTAAATAGGTCGAATGCCGATAGGAATTGGATGGATCTAAATGATAGGTTTCGTAAAGAGTATATTGATGGGGTGAAGTCATTTTTAGAGGTTGCAGGGAGGGTTTTGAATGATAGTGGAAAGACTTGATGCCCTTGTATAAAATGTGTGAACGTTAGATTTGCCACACTTCAAGAAATTAGTGAACATTTGCACATTTATGGAATAACACGAGGATATACCCGTTGGACATACCATGGTGAGAATTTTAAAATGGGTTCTACGAGTAATAGTGTTCCTGTCGTTAATGAATCATTAATAGAAGATGATGATGATGATGATGATGATGATAATGATGATGGAATGATAGACATGCTAAATGATATGCAAAGTGGTGCATTTCATGAATATGACCCTGAAAACTTAGAAAATTTGGATGACGGTGGGGAAAATCTAAACACGAGTGAGTGTGATGGCGAGTTCTCACACTTATTCGGGGAAACACAAAAAGAGTTATACCCTGGATGTAAAAGTTTTTCATCTCTCAATTTCTTAGTGAAATTAGTTCATATCAAAGTTTTAAACGAGTGGAGTAATAAGTCGTTTGATATGCTCCTCGAGTTATTAAAGGAAGCTTTACCTGAAGGGACGGTTTTACCAGGATCATATTATGCTTCTAAGAAGTTTTTACGTGCGCTTGGATTAGGATATGAATCAATTCATGTTTGCAAGTATGACTGCGTTCTTTTTAGAAAAGAATATGCCAAAGACGAGTTTTGTTCAGTATGTGGGGAACCCCGATATGAGGTGAATGTTGGGAAATCTAAACATAAAATGGCTCAAAAAGTACTTAGACATTTCCCATTGAAACCTAGGTTACGAGACTATTTGCATCGAAATATACGATGTATCGATATGAGATGGCACAAGGATAAGCGTTTAGAAACGAAGGCGTTTTACGTCACCCATCGAGATCAAGGATGGAAGCATTTTGACAGAGTTTCCGGTCGTTTGCTTCGATCCTAGAAATGTGCGTTTAGCATTAGCTTCAGATGGTTTTAACCCTTTTGGGCAAATGAGTATCTCTTACAGTATGTGGCCCATTATTTTGGTTCCATATAACTTACCACCTTGGAAATGTATGAAAGAATCACTTTTTTTCATGTCTTTACTGATTCCCGGGCCTAAGTCACCTGGAAAAGACATTGATGTATTCTTACAACCGTTGATTGAAGAGTTGAATGATTTATAGGGTGAGGGTATAAGAACTTTTGATAGCTCTAAATCCGAGTATTTTCAATTACGGCCAGCTTTGCTATGGACTATCAATGACTTTCCCGCATATGGTGATTTGTCTGGTTGGAGTACGAAAGGATATAAAGCATGTCCCATATGTTTGGAAGATACTTCTTCAATGGGTATTCAAAGCAAAATATGTTTTATGGGTCATTGTCGATATATCCACATGGGTCATCCGTGGCGTTTTGAAACAGTGCATGATGGTAAACAAGAATTGAGAGGGAAGCCGAAAATTAAATCTGGAGTTGAGATTATGAAAGATCTAGATCGATTAAGTTTTTTTAAATTCGGTAAGCATCCTTCTACCCAAGAAAAGAAAAGAAAACGTCCTCAAGAAAAAAACAATTGGACCAAGAAAAGCATATTCTTTTGTCTTCCTTATTGGTCTAAATTACTTTTACGTCATAAGTTAGATGTGATGCATATAGAGAAAAACATATGTGATAACTTGGTTGGTACAATTTTCTCTATTGAAGGAAAGAACAAGGATACATTGAAAGCTCGGCACGATTTGGAAGATATAGGAATACGATCCGAATTGCATATACAAAAGGTCGGGAAAGATAAGTTTGTTAAACCCGCTACAGCTTATGTTTTGACTACGAGTCAACGCATTGAAGCATGTAAATTCTTGAAAAATGTGAAATTTCCAGATGGGTTTGCATCAAACATATCTCGATGTGTTAATGTTAAGGGTGGAAAAATTACCGGGTTGAAGAGCCATGATTGTCACATTTTATTTCAGCGATTGCTACCATTAGCAATCCGGGGGTTCTTGAGTTACGATATAAGTCAGGTGATAACAGAGTTCAGTAATTTTTTTCGTAGTTTATGTGCCAAAGTTATAAGTTTAGATGAGTTGGATCAGTTACAACGTGACATCACGTTCATCTTGTGTAAACTTGAAAGGATATTTCCTCCGGCCTTTTTCGATGTCATGGTTCACTTAGTAATTCATTTGCCATATGAAGCTAGAATAGTGGGGCCAGTATGTTATAGTTGGATGTATCCAATAGAACGAAGCCTTCGAACATTAAAGAATTATGTGAGAAATCCATCACGTCCAGAAGGGTGCATAACAGAGGCTTATGTTTTTAATGAGTCGATCACATTCTGCTCTAGATATCTTCAAGGCATTGAGACTCGATTTAACAGACTGGATCGTAATTATGAAGAAGAAGTTGATGGTCGTGTAGAGAGTGACATATCAGTATTTAAAGATACTTCCCGTCCTCTGTGTCGTTTTGATTTTTTGACCTTAACAAAATCAGACATTGATAAGGCACATTGGTACACCTTGACCAACTGCGATGAAGTAGAACCATATTTATGGTAAGTATAAATACATTCTATTCTTAACATATTTTCCAATGAGTAAAACCATATAGATTTCATGTATTTCCCAACTCATCCATAGGGATCATCTTGATTTGCTTGAACAAGAGAGCTTGCAGAATATTCATAAACATCAAGAGGCACGATTTGCCAATTGGTTCAAACATCGTGTAAGAGTTTCCGTCTCTTATGTATTGATTTTATAACTCACTATGCATTAAGTTTTTAATACAAAATGTATTTGATAATGTAGGTTAGTGAATTGTGGAAATGTGGTGAAGTAAGTTATGATTTGTACGCATTGTCATTGGGCCCTGACATTCGTGTTAAATCTTATACGGGATGTTGTATCAATGACATTCGTGGGGTTTCTGTTCAGGGTGATCACGATGAAGGATCAACGACGTTCTATGGATTACTAAAAGCGGTTTTAGAACTTAGTTACCTAAGATCCAATCGAGTCGTTCTGTTCAGATGTTCATGGTTTGATACATCTCCATCTAGAATGAAAAAAGAGTCGGGAAATATATCTATTAACATATCTCGAAATTGTTTTGAAGAAGAACCCTTTATCATAGCAAATCATGCTCATTAAGTTCTTACTTAGATGATATTAAATATGGTAAAGATTGGAGGGTGGTTCAAACTTTAAGACAAAAAAATGTGTGGAATGTCCCTGAGTTGGATGAAGATGACGAGAATGATAATATTTTGGACGTCATTTCACCTGTGGATACACACGTGAGTGATAGTCTAGATGCTCAGATGCTCAATAGAGACGATACTCCTGGAAGTGTAGTCGATAAAATAGTTATGGAACGGGTTCTACACAAATCAAACTCTCAAAAAGAAGATGATGAGTTGAATGATGATGACATAGAGGAGTTCATAAACACTAATGAAACAGAGTTGGAAAATGATAGTGATGTTTCAGAAAATGATGAGTCAGAATAGTATGTCAGATTTACTTATTTTTCTCAATTTCTAAATCCTAATATTTTGGAATAACATGTTTTATCAACCTTAAATCATTTGTTTTTGCATAATCTTACTACAGGAAAGATAAGGGGAAGACTCCGATGGACGAGTCACGACCCATCGCACCAGGTAACCGGAAGACTCCTCGTCCTCGTTCACGTGACTTAGTGATTAGAGAGCCATCATATGATACACCGATGCATTCCCAGTCGTCGTCGCCTTCACCAGGTCATGTATTGAGGCCGACAGTAGATCCTTCGACAGATGCATCTTCCATTCCGTCTACTTTCGACAATGGTAAGAATTCATATTTTACTTGTAATGTCATTTATGTATTTTTTTTAACTTACTAAATAATTTATCTATAGTCTCGTCTCAAAGTTCGATTCCTAAACGTGGAATTGCAAAGAACTTGAAATTGCACAAAGGGAAGGGTAAGAAAGATTTGATTATTCCAGAAAATCTTCAACGTGTGATCGGAGATAATGCGACTCCATTTATCACTGAGACAGGCATATTGGTTCGTGCCCTAATACCACCAAGTCATAAAAGATATGATTTGGTGCCACCAGAGATTCTAAATGACATTAGACAACGACTAGCAGTAAGTACCCTGTATTTAGATGCGTGATTTGGAATTACTATATACATTTATTATAATTTGCACTAACATGAATTTCTAATGTGTTAAGGAAAAATTTAACCTTGACATGACCAATGGCATAGTTTGGAAAACTGTTGATGCACAAATGATGTCGTGCGCGAATGAGTATCGCTACGAGCTTGGAAAATATTATCGTCACAACGTAGCAGAGTTTGGTGAAGAGCAAGCGGATCGCATGAGACATCCAAGAGTGCATTGTGACAATGAATGGGCGAAATTACTCTCTAAATTGAAATCTGTAGAATTTAACGTAAAACATATCTTGTAATGATTGGTAGTTAGTTCTGAATGGAAATAAGTTTATGATATTCTTTTTGTGTAGAAACTATCGGAGCAAAACAGCCAGTCTCGAGCGGCGGTACCTTATTTGCACAAGGGTGGCTCTAAATCCAATGCTAATATGCATTATGAGATGGTAATATTATTGCACACTTACTAATTATTAATAATTTTCATTTCTTTGAACATGTATAAATATTTTTATATGAACATTTCAGAGAAAAGAGAAGCCTGAAACTACGTGGGTCGATGTGTGGGAGAAACAACACTCTTATGATCCAGACACTTGGGTTAGCGAAGAGGCCAAACAACACCATGTAAGTATTTTTTTTTTATATAAAGTGTCATTGTTTTCCATAACACAAACTTTTTATCATTACATATTTTGTTATTTGTATAGAAACAAATGAAAGAATATATGAAACCTCCACAAGTCACTGATGAAGTTGGGTCAAACACAATTGATTCAGTAACCTCACCTCTTATTGATATTGATGCCATGGAGAAAGTGTTGGGTCATAGGCCAGGCTATAGGAGAGGTATGGGTAGGGGCCCTAAACCTCCCCCAAAGTCCGATAATTCATCGAGATCGAGTGTACATTCACAAGTGGGTATTGTCCAAACACAACTAACAGAGGCTCTCAGTACCATCGAAGAACTTCGAGCTATTGTTTTGGCACGTGAGGCAGAAAGTAATAAACTTCAATCGGCTTGGGATGATTTCTTGAGAAAGTTTCAAGGTGGAGGTGGAGGTGGAGGTGGAGGTGGGAGTGGAGGTGGAGGTGGGAGTGGGAGTAACGATGCTTAATTAGGATGTTTGTATTTTATCAACTCTTTAGTTATTGCAGTACTCTTGTTAGTATTAAAACTTTAGTTATATTAGTAATTTCGTTTTCTTTGAATGATTTATTGAGAAAGTTTCGTGGTTTATGTTAATGATCAAAAAATTTGTTTTAGTTCTCTGTTATTCTGGATATTGGTGATTAAGAAATATGAAATGAAATTTAATAGTGAAACAGGTGGCATTTGAAGCTCCTAAAACAAACAAAAATTTTAAAAAAAAATACAGTAGTATTGCCGGCGCCATGACGCCGGCAATGACCCCACCCTATCATTTTTTTGGACCACCCTTTGCCGGCGTCATGACGCCGGCAATAACACTATCTATCACCGACATTGAATTTTACGCCGGCATATGATACATCGGGGATGCCTACAGCATCACCGACGTAAGAAAATATGACGCCGGGGATGCTAAAAATGGGCAAACCCGACAAATAATTACCGGCGTGTAGTCTAAGCATTCCCGACGCATATGTGCGTCGGTAGTGCCAACATATTTTGTAGTGAGAATCAGCGGGAACACAAGGATAAAGCGGTAATTACAGGGGCAAAACGGTAAATTTATCCGCCTGTAATTATGAGGGTTCCACGTGAAGGATATATCACAGATATAAATAAAGATAAACTAAATGGACATAACTCATCTATAGTGAGGGGAGTTCAGCTATGAATCTATAGTGGAATTATTCATAGTTAGATAATAAGTAATTAACTGATTATGAGTTAATCACTTAATTGACTAATTATTAAGCCCATGATCTATAGGTCCATCGGGTCCCTATGTTATCCCAAATATCGTAGTCGCGAAATCAAGTAGGAGAAATGGAAATTTTAAGTAAAGTGAATTACTCAAAATAGGCAATATTAATTGTTTAAATATTGAGTATATTTATACGGTAATTAATATAAACATTATTAATTGTTTAAATAATGGGTTTATTTAAACATAAAATTAATAATGAAATATTATTAATTAAACATTATTAATTATTTAAATATTGAATATATTTAAATGGTAATTAATAATTTGAAATTAATTGACAATTATTAATTGTTTAAATAATTAATTTTATTTGAACGGAAATTAATAATTAAAATTAATTAATTAATAATAAAATATTATCAATAAAGTTATTAATTAAATAATGAGTTGATTTAATGAAAATTAATAATTAAAATATTTATTATTAATTATTTAAATAATGAAAATTATTTAAATGGAAATTAATAATTAAATATAATTTGATAATATTTAGTCGGGATAAAATATTAATATTATTAATTGTTTAAATAAAATATTTTATGTAAATGGTAATTAATAAATAAATTAATTAAATTGGACTTATTAATTTAAGAGAGAGTTTCAAGCCCAATTGGATTAATGAACCCAATTGAAATTGGCCCAAAATAATTAATTAAATAAATTTGATTTATTAATTATTTATTATTAATTTTGGCCATCATAGATAATTTGTAGGAGATAGTTATTTGAATTATATCCTATAATAATTATATAGATTTATTTACCCAAGATAAATAAAATAAAGAAAAGAAAATATTCTCTTATTTATCTATGGCATTTTAGAAATACCAAGATAAAAGAAAGAGATAATTCTTTTTTCTTTTTGTATTTATCTCCATGGATTAATCCTAATGTGATTAGGATTCCTATTTTCCTATAAATAGGAGGCTTGGGTCATTCATAAATCACACAATTAAATTCCTTAGAAACTCGGAATTCTCTCTTCCTTCTCCCTCCCCCCTTGGCCGATTTTCCCTATTATTATTGGGAAGAAAATATTTTTTCTTCTTCCCAATTTCTTCTTAAGTTCGATCCCACAATCGGGCTTCGTTTGATCGATCAGGATATAGCATAGAAGATCCAGTGTTGCTGAGGATTGATGCTGTAAAGAAACCTCCAACTAATTCTCCAATTTTACTCAATGTAAGTTTCAGTTTGATTTTAATTTTCGAAAATATAAGCATGAATCTACATGTTTTTTCACAAATTGCATGATATTAATAGATCCGTTATTAAATGTTAATAAATTTACTAAATAAATTTCCATTATTTTAGTAAATCATCCCTTCAATTGGTATCAGAGCTAGTTTTAATAATCATGCAAATTTGTGTTTTTCGAAAATTTGGTGGGTTGCATAAAAATCGTTTTATGTATGTTTATATAAATTGTGCTATATAAATTGTGGAGGTTTGCTTATTGACTGTTTAGGTATTCTTGAGGCACTTAGGATTTTAAATTTTAGTAGAAAATTTGTAAACCCTAATTTTAGGGTATAGGAAAAATTTGTAATTTTCCCATACCAAAAGAGGCAAAAATCGGCTACACCAAGGTAGGAAGAGAAGAAAATTTTTCTCCATCATCCATGAGGTCCACGCCCAAAGGAGGAGAAAATATGAGATATGGTAAGATAATTTTAAAATATTATCTTGTTATATCAATTTAAAAATCAAAGATTTAAGACAAGGAAATAATTTTTTTTAAAATATTATCTCAATATTTTAAATTATGAATTTCAAATTGATATATGATTATAGGGAAATTTTTATTTATTTTATTTTATTTTTCCATATAATTAAAAGATAATTATTTTAAAAACAAGCATTGATGGAAATATTAAGGAGATAATATTTGCCCCATAAATGCCCATTCACACGCCTACACCATGGAGGAGAGAGAAAATTGAAGACTCAAAGTTCTACAATGGAAGATTTAAATTAAGTTGTAATTTTAATTTTCAAATAGTGCCAAGAATATCGGTAATTTAGCTATTTATTATTTAAATAGTTTATATGTATGATATAATTGTTTTAAATAATATTCATGCATAAAAGTATGTCATGTAGAAAATCCCACCATAGGTTGTATGATTTAAATTAATTATACATACATACATCATGATATAATATGTGTTATTATATGCTAATGTATGTGAAGCATGCAATAATTTTTACTTATAAAGTGTTATTATCGAAAATTATGTAATTTTTATTCTAATTGTTTTAGAATTAAAAGCATGCTTATTTAGTTAAAATTCAAAAGTTAAATCTAGTTTAAAAGTTGAATAGAAACTAAATGAATTATTTGTAATATGGAATTATTGTTTAAACAATTGGGCCAAAATCCATATAAGATAAACAAATAGAAACTTTTAATTAAGGGTTAATTAAAAATTAATAATTGAGATTAATTAAATTGAACGGATCTCTGGCGAGAAAGCTCTGCCCAAGCGATGAGGTTTCGTAAAGTTCCCCTAATACGGAGCGCCTCTAACTGGGAGCGATTTAGGAGAAAAGTTCAAATTAATAAATTGAAATTATTAAGACGGCTCATAATGTGATTAGTTTTAATTAGGAAAACTTGAACAATCACATTTATAAAATTAATCTAACCAATTTAAGAGTTAAGGTTGATTAGGTTAATTAAAACTTGGATTAATGAATTAGCCTGAATTAGTCTAAGTTATGAAACTCTAACTTAAAATATTAAGTGGGAGAAGGAAACATGCATGTCAATGTATCTTATGGTCTCCACTGATGGACTCGAAACGTGAGATTTATACATGGCCTCTGTAACACTGCTGCAGGCCGGTGTTCATTCCCATAGGAAGGTTCTATTGTATAAATCAATATCAGGTTGAGTCTCCCGAAAGGGATAAAGGATTTTAAATGCGGTTGAAGACTGAATCTACACTTCGTAGACACTCTTCAATTTTTATTTAAAAGACTAAATTAGTGGGTTACACTTAAAAAGAAATTTGATAAAGTTTGTTATCAAAATTCTGGACCAAACACACGGTAAACAATGACATAGGAATATGAGTTATTCTGGAGTTGTCAATTGTTCGAGTGGCATCTCGTTTTAATGATGGTAACTGACCTATCATTCGACGACACTTCACCTGTATCATTAAAATATCGTGACATAGTTACATGTTTTAGGGCTTTTCTGTTCATTAATATGTTCGCATTCATGCATCATATTTAATTATATGTCGAAACTTTGAGTATTTGAATGTTGAATGCATGTTAGATTAATAAGATGAAGTTTATTTAAATTTCAGTAATATTGCATCTGCTTTAGTCACTATACTTGGAAAGAACAAACTGAATGATAAGAACTACGTTTCCTAGAAAAGGAAATGAATAATTTAAGTAAAACTGTTTACTTTAATAACTGACAATATTAATTATTTAAATAATGAGTTTATTTAAATGAAAATTAATATCATTATTATTAATTATTTAAATAATGTGTTTATTTAAATGGTAATTAATAATAAAATATTATTAATAAATAATTATTAATTATTTAGGTAATGTGTTTACCTGAATGGAAATTAATAATTAAACATTTATTATTAGTTTTAAATAATATCGATTATTTAAAAGGATAATAGTAAATAACCTATTTATTATTAATTTAAATAATTTCGATTATTTAAATAAAAAATAATAAATATTTATTAGTAATAAAGTACAAAAATCAGAATATAATATTTTATTTAAATGATTGATTTAAATAAATATAAAGAACTAATAAATAAGATTTATTAATATAAGGAAGAATCTAGAATTGAATTAGTGAATTCAATAGAATTTTGGTTCAAATTATTTGAATACCAAAATCGGCACATATATGATATTTTAGGAAATAATTGTTGAATTATTTTGTCTAAAACAAATATATAAAAGAATGTTTAGCCAAAGAAAAATTAAACAAAGAAAAAATTAGTTTTTCTTATTGATTTTATGCACATAAAATCGGCACGTAAGATAAATAAGAAATAAAATTTGATTTTATTCTTGACATTTATCTTGTATTTATTTTGATAGTATTTCCTAATTCGATTGGAAAACTGTTTTGCGTATAAATACAAACGTCTTGGTTGTTCATTCAAAAGCTTCTAATTTCAATTTTAGAAATTGAAAACTCTTCTTCTTCCTATTTTCCTCGTAACCGATTTTACAATAGTCTAAAAGGGAAGAAAATATTCTTCTTTCCAAAACCATAGTTTTCTAGTTTAGTTTAATTATCAATTTGTTCTTATTTTGAATTACGTAATAGCAATTGGTTCTCATTTCGTATGAACCAAGTTTGAGAATATTTTAAATAAGAGTTATTTAGGTAGATATTCCTTTACAATTGTATTACAAAGTTCCAAAGTGTGATTGGATGGTTATTCCAAATGCGTGGTGTTAAAATAAATAAATTCCAAGTCTAAATTCTAAACTCCGAAATATCTAAATTATAAGGTTTAAAATGTTTAATAACTTAAGTCTAAATTTACTTAAATACGTTAGAAGGATTAATTTCTTAAAGATGGTTCTCAAAGTTTGAGATGATAACCATATTAATCCACGAACTTATGGGATAAGTAAAATCGAACATTTTTTATTCATCAAAGATAACTAGACTTAAATATCACTAAAGTTGGACATTTAGATGTTAGAACTTAAGTGATAAGCAAACATTAAATTGATTTCTTATATTCCAAATATTCAGTTATTTAAAAGGATGTTTTAAAGGAGTGCTAATTGATATGGAATAAACAAAACAGAAATCAGAAAGTAAAAATTAGTGAATAATTGAATTCACAAATTATTAAAGAAAAGCTCAGTAAATCAGTGATACTGAAGGCTTTAAACCTTACTTAAGATATAAAAGAACTACAATGATTTTATTTCACAATAAAAACAAGTAGTTATTTAAAAGTTTAAATTGTTAAACTACTTGTAGAACTTTATTTGAGTGGGAGCGTCATAATACGAACCAAAGAACTTTCGAAGTCCAAGTGAAACTCATTGACTTCAAAATCAATGAATAAAGTTCAAAATAAGTGAAATAAAAATGACATGAATTTTTAATAGTTGAGTTGAAAAGGGTCACTTATACTTATACATTATTTTTAGAAATAATAAGAAGTATAGAATTGTAATCATTAAACAAATGAGAGTAATGGAGAGTTACTTTGTAGTGGGAGCTTAAGAATTTCGAGAATCCTAGAACCAATGTGACTAAAATAAAATTTACAAATAGTATATTAGTGCACATAGATAAAATGGGAGATTTTATGAGTTGCACGATCTCAAATTCGAACATGAATTTACTTCCATGTAAGAATTTGACAAAAGACCTTTGCGAATTAAACATCAAATGAGTTAAGTATAAGTAAAATGAGTTTTTACTGACTAAACTCTAAATTCACGTGATTACTAAGTTGTTAGTAAATGAAAGGTGGTTGAACATGATGGTTTCAAATCAATAGTTAATAGAGTTTATTTTATAGCGATAAAATATGGAATCTATTACATTACACTTAATGAAACTAAAATCAGACAAAAGAAATACATACTAAACAGATGAAAACGTTACTGATAAAGTATTAAAATGACTACCATGGCTAAGTAGTTGATAGTCATCCAGTTAGACTGGAATTACAAGTCAAATCTCCAAAGATTTAGGACAAGTGATAGATTGTTAGGAATGATGTCCTAGAACTTGTAATTATTTAATTATAATAATTTATTTCGAATAAATTAAATAAATAAACATAAATTCTTTATATTATCTAGATTGATTCAATTAACGATATTAGGAATATATGAAAATATATTAATATCAAACATTCAAATAGTAAACCCTAAGTTACTCTTATGAAATCACGACTTAGTATGTGAGTCATACGAGAGGATTAAAGTCGAGATGAGTAACTTAAAAGTGTCTACAGTAAATGGATAACGTTTGAGAACCTTATCCTGGTAACACTGTTGATAGCTTCGCATTTTGTTTATAAACAAATGATCTAATCCTGATCATTCATGTAGGAGACATGGAATGGAAGTATCATATGCAATGTTGATTGTATAAGACAGGACCACGATGTTCGATCAAATTTCTCATTAGTACCGTTTACAAGAAATGATCGAATATCAAACTAAGTTTATCAACCGTGATAGATCTCAATCCTGAGTGAAATGCGGACTCTTATTTATGGAGTTATGTTCTTTGATTCACATGGTTGAGAGCGATCTGTAAGAACGCTCAATACACTCCTGTTTTGGGAACATGGCTAGATAAGTAGCTGGGAACTCATTTTCACGAGATGAAATTCATAACTTTCCTATAAATTAACGGTATCAGTGCGATACCTACACATTTTAGGAACTTTAGGAAACTCCCTTGATGTACTGATTCGAGACATGAACAAGTGGCACCACAACTTCTATTGATCACAGAAGTATATTATCTCTAGTTCGACTAAAGATATTGTTCATTGGAGAATCAGCGGGAACACAAGGATAAACCGGTAATTACAGGGGCAAAACGGTAAATTTATCCGCCTGTAATTATAAAGGTTCCACGTGAAGGATATATCACAAATATAAATAAAGATAAACTAAATGGACATAACTCATCTATAGTGAGGGGAGTTCAGCTATGAATCTATAGTGGAATTATTCATAGTTAGATAATAAGTAATTAACTGATTATGAGTTAATCACTTAATTGACTAATTATTAAGCCCATGATCTATAGGTCCATCGGGTCCCTATGCTACCCAAATATCGTAGTCGCGAAATCAAGTAGAAGAAATGGAAATTTTAAGTAAAGTGAATTACTCAAAATAGGCAATATTAATTGTTTAAATATTGAGTATATTTAAACGGTAATTAATATAAACATTATTAATTGTTTAAATAATGGGTTTATTTAAACATGAAATTAATAATGAAATATTATTAATTAAACATTATTAATTATTTAAATATTGAGTATATTTAAATGGTAATTAATAATTTGAAATTAATTGACAATTATTAATTGTTTAAATAATTAATTTTATTTGAACGGAAATTAATAATTAAAATTAATTAATTAATAATAAAATATTATCAATAAAGTTATTAATTAAATAATGAGTTGATTTAATGGAAATTAATAATTAAAATATTTATTATTAATTATTTAAATAATGAAAATTATTTAAATGGAAATTAATAATTAAATATAATTTGATAATATTTAGTCGGGAGAAAATATTAATATTATTAATTGTTTAAATAAAATATTTTATTTAAATGGTAATTAATAAATAAATTAATTAAGTTGGACTTATTAATTTAAGAGAGAGTTTCAAGCCCAATTGGATTAATGAACCCAATTGAAATTGGCCCAAAATAATTAATTAAATAAATTTGATTTATTAATTATTTATTATTAATTTTGGCCATCATAGATAATTTGTAGAAGATAATTATTTGAATTATATCCTATAATAATTATATAGATTTATTTACCCAAGTTAAATAAAATAAAGAAAAGAAAATATTCTCTTATTTATCTATGGCATTTTAGAAATACCAAGATAAAGGAAAGAGATAATTCTTTTTTCTTTTTGTATTTATCTCCATGGATTAATCATAATGTGATTAGGATTCCTATTTTCCTATAAATAGGAGGTTTGGGTCATTCATAAATCACACAATTAAATTCCTTAGAAATTCGGAATTCTCTCTTCCTTCTCCCTCTCCCCTTGGCTGATTTTCCCTATTATTATTGGGAAGAAAATATTTTTTCTTCTTCCCAATTTCTTCTTAAGTTCGATCCCACAATCGAGTTTCGTTTGATCGATCAGGATATATCATAGAAGATCCGCTGTTGCTGAGGATTGATGTTGTAAAGAAACCTCCAACCAATTCTCCAATTTTACTCAATGTAAGTTTCGGTTTGATTTTAATTTTCGAAAATATAAGCATGAATCTACATGTTTTTTCACAAATTGCATGATGTTAATAGATCCGTTATTAAATGTTAATAAATTTACTAAATAAATTTTCGCTATTTTAGTAAATCATCCCTTTAGTCCCGACTCGAGTGATGAAACGTCTTGTGATGCGGTTGTACCAAGTGAAATATTGATCATCCACATCACGACCATCACCTATTAGCTCGCCTTCCAAGAGAGAATCCATACGAGCTGCCCACAGTGCAAATTCTGGCTGTAGTGTAAATAGCCATTTTTCTTCAAGTCGTCCACGAAGGTCAAAGTCATGTAATCGTCTATCGGTATTGTATATCTGTGGGATAGTTTGACTCATACCAAATTGACGTGTCACACGATCGGGTAGTGCCCTCAGCAACGAAATCGAGATGTACTGTTTCTTTCGTCCCTTAACTACTATTTCCCTCTCATCCATCTCATTTCTAATCCGAGATGTACGAGGTCTTCCTGGTGGCCTTGCTAAATGTGGATCAGGATGCAAAGTATGAAAGTCTAGTCTGGCCAATAGTCTTCATGCAGTATGAGCTCAAAGCTTGGTACATAATTTTCTTGATATGATTTCAATAGGTAGAACGACTCAACAAATTGCATGTAGTCCATATGACAATACTTACATGCAATTATAACATGTGAGCAAGGAATCCCAAAACCTTGCCATTTGTTACATGTACAATTGCGCTAAGATAGTTTCACTACATGCGTATTTCCAACTCTACCAGTCATCCTTCGAACACTTGTGACTACTTCCGAACACACATTCGTCTTTATTGAAACTAGTCACATTATGATTATTTGCTCAAGCATGCCACTCGGTAATTTTATCAAGAACCAACCTGATACACATGAATTACACTATAAATTTAAAAAATTAACATGAAGTTTATGTCATTGAGCAATAGTTAGATAATGTTACCTCGTGTGCTTCTCACCACTCATAAAGGCAGCATGTATCTCCTTTCGCCTTTTTTCAAAGTAAAATGTTAATTGCACCAAACCAGTTATCGGTAGTTTTCTCCCACCCTTCAATACACCAGTTATACATTCTGCAACATTGGTCATACACCACCTATATCGATGTGCACCGTCGTGGGATAATGTCCATTATCTAAGCTGAAGAGAATTGAAAAACCTCAAATAATTTGAATTGATCTCTTCGATCTCATTCATGCACGCCTCAAACTTACAGACTTGATGTTGTGCTCGGGCTCGATAAACCATACTTTTTAATTGTTTATTTTTGTACTTGTGATTGAAATTGCTCGATATATGACGTAAGGAAAATCTATGATGTGCATATGGCTCTGTCCAACCATTTCGTGCATCATTCACATCAGCTATAATCCTCTTGTGCCTATCAGAGATCAAACATATACCCTCCCGATCAGTTACCTTATATCGTAGATGCCATAAAAACCAACCCCATGAATCGGCACTTTCCTTTTCCACAATTGCAAAGGCGAGTGGAAATATGTGGCCATTATAATCAATAGCGGTAGAAACCAACAACTTCCCTTATATTTCCCTGTTAAAAAAGTCCCATCAATCTGTATAATGGGTCGGCGATGCTTGAATCCCTTAATAACTGCACAAAATGACCAGAATACCATTTCAAACATCTTATTTCCTCTTTCTTCCATTCTTCCAAGCCTCCACTGAACAACAGTACCTGAATTTGTCATTTTCAAAATATTCATCCACTTTGGCAAATATTTATAAGAATCTTCCCAATTCCCATATTACATTTCTTTTGCCTTTCTCTTTCCATCACATACCTTCCAATAATGCACATTATACCCAAATAGTTTCTTCAAAATTTCTTGTAAAGAAACAATTTTAAGAGTTGGGTCATTCTTGACAAGTTGTTTCACTTCCTTGGTAATGAATTTTGTATCAATTTGCTCATGATCATGTGAGTAATTTTGGAAAATACAAGTATGCACACCATAATACTGTGTTATTTCCCACTGTCCATGTGATTTTCGAGGACATGTACGAACACTCATTTCCATATTGCTTACATTGAACGACCCACAAACTCTTGTTAGACTGCGCTACATCAAAATGATGATGACCGAGTATGGCATGTCTTTTTACAAAATCTTTAACATCGAGTTTCGAGCCATACTGTAACAACCCAGATTTTCGCCAAGGGTATTTTAGTCTTTTCACCAATTTTGATCCAAATAACGTTATCTTTAGTTTTTTCGAACCGTCACGTCGCAACGAATCCAACACAATTGACTAGGCTTAATTCCGAGTAAAAAGATATGACCTGAATACCGTTTACGTCCCTAACTCTTATATTACTTCCAGGGGCATTATCGTAATTATTCAACTTATATTTTGACACCAACCCTAGATTACTATTTCTTTTCTACGTGAACTCCTCTCGCCAGCCGCACGCATCAGCCGAGTTCCCGTTTCGTTTTCTCGCAAGTTAGTGATCACTTTTACGAATCATTGTTTTCCCGTTAACTCCGAATCGAATTCAAACCTTATGGGCTGCCGTTCTTGCACAGATTCGAGCTCCATAACTCACCGGAATTAGTCAAGTAAACATCATTCAACTCGTCATTTCAAAGGTAACTCTCATTGGAATCGTTGTATACGAGTTTTATTGTTGTTTTCGCGTTGAGACCAAGAAATTTCATACTCGTTTTTCATGTTTTCCTTCGGTTTTAAGCTTGCCGTTTTCCTTTTGATCTCGCCGGATTCTGGTCGTGGTTCTTGGTTGTTCTTCACGGATCTGAGATCGTTTTGGAGCGGGTTCGTTGTAACGCTTATTGTCGGACATTTTTTAATCGTTTCCAACTGTTTCCCGACCCCGGATCAGCGTCGTTGTTCGTGCGTAGGTGAGCTGCTCACCGTTTTTTTTTTCGTTTATGTTCTTTGCGTCTATGAGCTGATGGGGGAAGGGATGACCGGTCCAACTGGACCGGCTGAGCCTAGTCCAATTGGACTGGTTCAGCTAGTCCAGACCTGATTTTGGGTCAATTCGGGCTGGTTTTCATCCCGTTCTTCCGGTTTTCATAAAATTGACTTTAAATTAATGTCAATACAGGTTTTGGGCACCTCTAGGATTTTATTTGGCGTTATTTCGAGCTCGTTTGCTTGCTCCATTTGCTATTAAGGTAGGTTAATTCCTACTTAGAAGTTAAATTGAATTCATTGTGCTTGGTTGTGTATTGTGTGATACTTAGGATATTTTTGGGTGATGAAATCAATTATTTTAAATATTATTATGCGCTCGTTTGGTTTGTAAATATTGTAATTATTTAATTTACAATCGTTAATTAGATTTAATTAAAATTAGAGCTTATAGAGTATTTAACTACGATAAACCAATATTAAATTTGATATTTTTCTATGATGGGGTTAGCGATTGAATTATTGTATTATTATTATTATTTAGTCAATTTGATGTTATAAATAAAATTAAACTTATAAACATTAAATATTATAAAATTGATTGATTGAATGTTTATTAATAATAATTTGATGTTTTAATTAATTAAATACTAATAATTAACAACTATTTAATAATTAGTTTTAAATGATTTACTAATGTTTAGGATAACTTTTAGAGCCGTTTATTAGATGATAACATAGTTAATTCATAAAATTAAATAATAACTTAATGATTTTCTTGCTGTGACTTGATTGTGTAATTCCTTTCCTTTTAGTTATTTGTAATTTGATTGCTGAGTGGTTATAAATATTTATTCTTGGTTGCTATTTCATTATTGTGCGTTAAGATGTGATTATTGTGACTTCCGAATATTATTTTATTATTATTTGTGTTTGGTTATTTGATAAGTAGTTTAGTTAGAGCCTTTAGGTTTTACAACTTGAGTTTAACCTAATAATTAACATATATTAAATTTGTAGAGCGTATACTATGACACGTATCATGAGTGGCCTTATACCCCACTATGATCATATTTTCAAGCGTATAGTATGTCACGTATCATGAGTGGCCCTATACCCCACTATGATACATATATGCAAATTTAATAGAAATTTAATAATGGATGTTATGACATGTATCATGGTGGGTTATAAGGCATCATGATCATATTTTCAAGCGCATAACATGCCATGTAAGTTTGATAATGACAAAGAGACGACGTAGGCTAAGTACCTACACTGTGGAAGAGCTGAGCTATGTTATTATTTAGTAAGATGTTGTTGGTTTTGTACCTACTAAATATTATCTAAATTGTGGTAATGGACTTGTATCCATAAATCATTTTTATGAGGTGTTTTGTATTTGATTTACTTATTTAAGTATGGATTTAATCTACTGAGCTAAAAACTCACCGTATTCGAATGCCCTGCAAACTTTTATTTTGCAGGTAATACTGATAATAATGGAAACCATGGCGATTGACGAGGATGACACTACATTGAGAGCCCTTAGGACTTGTTATTTATTTATTTCATTTTCTTTTTGAATATTTTATTTTATTGACTTTTTGTTAGTCTTTGTTTTTATGGAATTTCATTTTTACTTATTTTATTTGTTTTAAACATTTAAAATGGCGCCAAAATAAATTTTTTATTTTGAATATCTTTTGGTTTATAAATAAACGCTTCCGTTACTATTTGGTTTAACTCTGTTTTAATTATGTTTCAAATGAGTAATTATTTATTTATTGGTTATTTTGGGTCGGGTTGTCACACATACACTTTTCCTTTCTGCAACTCGTCGGATCTCCCTGCTTCTCCAATTTCTAGACTTCTACCAAAAGCAGTCATTGAATTAATGTACTCCATGTCTAATTCAAACATGGACGGTGAAAGAACCTCATGTAAACGGTCATCGCCTACATCAATATCTTCTTCATCGGTCTCCATGTCTATTTTAATATTTTCATCATTTGATGCTAGTATTGAATTGAAATGTCCAAATGGTTCACAAACCCCCGCTTCGCAATGATCTATACCTTCTCTTTTAACATCATCATCATCATCTTTTATCTCCTCACTCACTACATTTCTAGAACTACCTTCCACCTGGCTCTCATCACTTGGTATTGTAATAAACAATTTTACTGGTTGTGGAGGAGGAGGTGAGAAGTTCATCGTAAAAATGAGATCATCTTCACAACGAACAATTAGTGGCACAAACCATTCATCCCCGGAATGTGTTCATTCTAGTCCCATATCTATAAACAAACTCCAACCCGGGTGAATTTCGATCTAAGGCAAGTTTTTGACATACACTCTCAATGAATGAATCAAATCCAATACTACTACGAAAGTTCAACACCCGACTTCTCGCTTTATCATATTCAATCCCCTTGCTTTCATCAATTATTCTCACATTCAGATAACACAAAATTGGCACTAATCTATGAATCAAACACCTAAAAACAATAATAATTAAATCAACGATTTTTTCTAATATGTGATCAATTTAAAAAAAAAATCGATTTTGAAAACACATATCAATACATTATTATTTTCACCACCAAAATATTCTTAAAAAAATTTGTATATAATTATTGAAAAAATTTACATAAATTAACAACTTAAAACACTCACCAATAATGTTGGAATAAAGTTTGATTGAAGAATGGTGGACAGAAAAACGATCAAACTCGCTGGAAATTGAAAAATCACAACCTGAAAAAGTAGATCACAACTTCTAAAATCACAACCAAATTCAAGTTTTAAGAGCAAGAAATCATAATATACTAACCACATTCAAAGAATAAATCAAAATCTTACCTTAAACCATTAAAATTAGGTTAGATCTGGTAGGAAATCGCGTGGATTGAAATAAAACCGAAACCCTCTTTTTTTTTTCTTCTACTGAAATGAACGCTTTTGTCCATAAGCGTTCTTGATCTTTTTATTTAGATGAATGCGCATTCAAAGGCTACACATTCTTCTCGTCCTACCACACGTGAGCTGCCACGTTGGTTGTGCAGGTCTTGACTACATATTTGAACATGATCCTTTTACTAAATAGATTTTAGGTTTTTTTACAAAAAATTTTAGGGAAAAAATCAATTTACACCCCTGAACTTTACATGGTGTGTCAATTTAAACCCTAAACTTTCAATTGAATCAATTTACACCCTGAACTTTAATAAATGAATCAATTTACACCCATTGTTAATAAACTTACTATTATTTTTGAAAATTTTTAATTAGACGTAGGTGTTTTTATATCGAAATAAAGTTAATTTTTTGAAAATTAATTTTAAGTTTATGTTAAATATTTTTTAGTGTTAAATTTGACCGTTTTGGTGTCGGGTTTGAACATTTTTGTACCATTTAAATTGGTAACTAGGATTTGAGTTTTTTCATAGTTGAGGTTGAGCGTTTTTATGATGAGGTTATAGACGTTTTGTTATTTTTATCTTTCGGTGATTTGGTAATTGAATTTTTATTAATTTTATAGTTTTAATATTATGTGGGTTTAAATTGATTCACTTTAAAAAGTTCAGGGTGTAAATTGATTCAATTGAAAGTTTAGAGTTTAAATTGACACAACATGTAAAATTCAGGGGTATAAATTGATTTTTTCCTAAAATTTTAAATAGATGCCTCAGCTAATTACTCCGTAGTCTAACCCTTCAAAATATTACAAAGCATCCACCCTCGTGTTTCTCAGCGTTTCTGTGGATATCGAGAAAGAAAAGGTCGCTACAAGCGAGGTATTTTCATTTTATTTTCTTTCAATCATGAAATTTTGTTAAGAAAATGTTTTGATTAGGGTTTTGATCTTCAGCTGGCTTATTTAAATTAGGGCTTTTATTGTTTTATATGGAACCTAACCTATCGTTCAACGTTGTTTTTGGTTAAAAAATCATAACTTTTTTTTTTTGGTGTGTGTTGCTGAATTAGAACTACCCATCAATTTGTAGGACTCTCCCCTTGGCTATTCAATGTCTAACAACAACAATGAAGACAGAATCAGTCTTTTACCGGATTGTCTTCTTCACGACATTATGTCGTTTTTAACGATGACAGAGGTTGTTCAAACTTGTGTTCTTTCAAAAAGATGGAAAACCCTTTGGACTTCTATTCCCACACTCAACTTTGAGTTTAACTACTTCCCTTTTTTGACTTATAAATGGAGAGGTAGATTGCTTCAATTTTATCAGTCCATGCCGAGAGTCTTATCTAAACTTTGTGCCTCCCAAGTAATTAAATTGAGATACTCTGCTCCCTGGCATTGTGAGTCTAAAGAATCCCAAAAATTAGTAAATTGTTTGATAGATTATGTAGCATGTCACAAGGTTCATGAACTATGCATTTTGACATATCGGGAGGAGGATGGTATCGATTGGGTACGCTGTTTATCATCATGTCGATCTGTCAATGTGCTGAAAATCAGAATCGAATCAAATTCTAGCAAATGGGGAGATTTGAACTTACAATCGTTGAGAATTTTAGAGATTGAAGCTCCATTTTGCCCGAACACACAATACAGAGACAGAATGTTCTCGGGATGTCCAAATTTGGAATCTTTGGTCATTACTGGGTTTTATTGTGAACATGGTGCTAGTATTTGCGCTCCGAAACTTGAGAATTTAGAATTATGTTATATTCGAAACTGGATACCATCTAATGCAGGAATTGACTTGTTTACCCCCAATCTTAGATGTGTCAAGTTTGAGAATGTTTTTCCGACTTTGAAGTCTGATTCAGATTTTAAGTGCTTAGACCAAGTACATCTAGCAGTTGATAGAGAGACTAGTAGACGAGTTGTCGTTCAATTTCTCCAAGTGTTTCATAATGCAAGGTCCATCACATTACCTTTAAGTGCAGCACCGGTATTTATATTTGAATATTCCTCCTTTAAGTTGTCCTTCATACATGAATTATGACTGCTACTAACATTGTTGTTCTTCTCTTACTAGGTTCTTTTGTCTGATCCTTTTTCTCTGGCGGAAATTTCGTTTCACCACTTGAGACATTTGAAGTTCGAAGTAAAGAAGACTAGCGAAAAGATGGACTTTCCAATTAATGAACTGCAGGATTTATTCAATTGCCCTACTCTTGAAATTATGGTGATTGATCATTAGCAGGTGATTTAACTAATTTTTGTTTTGTTAGAAAGATGATGGTTGGTTTTACTTAAAATAAAACAATTGGAAAAATACCTGACTGCCTCTAAATTTTATTAATTAAAAATTAATATGCATTTTTTAAAAAGAATTATCAGAGAGTATTTCATTTTAAACATTGATTGTATTTCATGTTTGGACGTATTTTTCATAAAAACTCCTTTCCCATATAAAAAAATACCAAGGAAAATTTAAAAAGTCATGTAAACAAACATTCTAATTATGAATTCTTCAAAAACTTCATACTTAAATTTGATGTTTTGATATTTTTTTCTCTTCTCTTTCTTTTGTTGTTGTTTTTGTTGTGGTGTCTATTGATTGTTGAACAAAGAACGGCCCATCAATTCGTAATGTCGAACAAGAAGAAGAATGTGGACAAAATCAGCCTTCTACCAGATTGTCTTCTTCGTCACATTCTTTCCCACTTAATTACAAAACAAGTTGTTCAGACTTGTGTTCTATCAAGAAGGTGGAAAACCGTCTCGAGTGATATTTCCACACTCAACTTCGATTTTAATTCCTACCCATTTGAATGCCTCTTCTTTTCCATTAGTGATATCAAGTTGAAGGAAATATCGTTTATGCATTTCGTCGTTAACATTTTATCTTGACATCGTAGCAACATATTAAAAGTTGAGTTACACTTCCTCCGGAAATCATGATGAAGAGGTTTTAACAAGAAAATTGATATGCTATGCAAGAAGAAACATGGTTCAAGAGCTTTATATTGATACCTCTTGTATTTATGGTTACTTTTGGAGGAAGTGGTGTTTATCGGAATGGAAATCACTCACCGTGCTGAAGATATCAGTCCGGTTTTGTCAATGGTTGGGGAGACTTACCATCATTGAGAATTTTAGAGACCATAAGTAATGAATTGAGCTTCGGGGCTAACGACCCACGATACAAAGGAATTATTAAGTTCTCACGCTGCCGAACCTGGAATCTTTGGTTTTAGTTGATTATCATTATGAATCTACTATTATTTGTAGGGGTGAAAGAAAAAACCGAAAAACGGAAAAATAAACCGGGTCAAAACCGTAAAAAACCGAACCGTCCCGGTTTTCATTATTCAAAAACCGAACCGAACTGAACCGGCTAAAATCGGTTAAAACCGGAACCGAAACGGCTTCTAAAAAACAAGTAAAAATCTCATACCCTTTCCCTATTTCCCCTAATTTTTATTTATTTGTTTTATTTTATATATTTATTTATCACTTTATTTTAATTTCTATTTTATATATTTATTAATCTAATTTTTTCAACTAAGTTTTTGTTTATGTTTGGTTTTTTTTTTGTTTCATCCTTCAATGTTAGAGAATTTTTTTAAAACTAAATGCAAATGGCCTATACTGGAAAAGCCGAAAACCGAACCGGCAAAAACCGTTCAAAACTAGGTCGGTTCCTATTATAAACCGAACCGGTCCGATTTTTAAAATTAATTGAAAAACCGGACCGAACCGAACCGGTTTCACCCCTAATTATTTGTGCTCCAAGACCCGAGAATTTAGAATTACATAGTTCTCTTGTATTGGAAGTTACTTTTCCAAAATTTGAATTGTGTACACCAAATCTCAAATGTGTCAAGTTTAAGAATATTTTCCCATTCTGAAATGTACTTAAGATCTTTCATACTTAGAGTAAATATTGCATATGAAGGCTTCTTTTTTACAACCACACAGTCAGATGCGCAAAAGATGGCGGGACGGCTCTTCGAGATACTTCGAGCGTTTCTGATGTGGTAATACAATTCTCTAAGAATACTCAAAATTCAAGTAATATTCAAATGGTTCAAAGTTGTCCAAATACAAAAGACTAAACTTCTGTTTATAGAACTAAGTTAATGACTACAATTACTAAAATAACCTATTCTACTACATCAGTTTCGTAATGCAAGGTCTGTCACATTGTCTTTCCATGGAACAGAGCTGTGTTATTAAACTTCTCTTCTTCCCTTTCAATTCGTTTGATTTTTCTTAGTATAATAGTATAATTATGATGACTAAACTTTCTCGGTTCTTTTCTTACAAATTAGGTTCTCTTGTCTCTTCCTCCAATTATGAGTGAGCAATTTTCATTTCCTAATTTGAGAATTTTGAAGTTTGAAACAAAGAAAAACCACAAAAAGATCAACATACCTATATCAATGAACTATTGTACTTATTTAACCGTCATACCCTTGAAAATCTAGTGGTTTGAGCTTAATCAGGTATTAGTTTTTGGCTTTTTTTTTTATTTTTTTATTTTTATTATTTTTTTATAGAAGCAATTTTATGTTTCTTAAAACGCATTTTTAATGTACAAAAAAACATAGTAAAAAAATTGAACAAAGTGTTTTCTAAAATTGGCGTTAAGATGTTTAAACATGGTATTAATTCACCTTTGTTTGCAGGATCGATACAGAATGATTTATTAGGAGTTCATATTTGTTGAGGTTGCAGAATGGGTGAGCCTTGACCAAGGAAAGACCTTTTACAAGTTTTGTGATTTGTGGTTTTTTTTTTTTTAATGTTGGAATATGGATTTCTAATTTACCATTCGTTTATAAATAGTTGTTTTTAATCTATAATTGCTCTGTTTTTTAATATAGAACATCTATTTTGCTCTCTGTTTGTTTGTACTTTACCAAAAAAAATTGTGCTTCTATCAAAGTAACTTTTTTTAGCCTTTTCAATTTCAAAACACTAATTTAGTAAAGATGTTGAAAGCTTGAAAATAATGTTTTTTGAAGGTTTTTTTTTTTTTTCAAAATCATGAATAGTTACTTAAGTTTATAATAATCATTCAAGCCGTTTAAAAACAATTTTTTAACCTATTTTTACTAGCATAATAATCTTAACCTTCTAACTCATTTAAAAGTTTCTCTAAAAAGTTGATTAATGTAAGCGCCATGTAACGAGATAAAATTTAATCACAAAGATGTTCAAAACACAATGGATAGACGTGATTTACAAATTTTGCCAACACTAAGTCGTAGAAAATTATCACATCAACTAGTCTAATCACATAACTATTTATCCCATCATCAAATCATTAGCCGAATTAACTATTAAACTTGTATCGAGACTATTAAAAGATAGAGTCAAACATGCATCACATCCAAACTCCGTAGGCTAAAATATAGCTTTGCTTTGGTTCAAGAGTGCTATTGGGATAGTAGGGTAAGATAAGAGTGGATTCTTAAACGCTAAAGAGAGAAAGTCCAATGGGATTTTTGGTAGGTTTGTGTAGTTGGATGTTGTGAAACTCGAGTTTGCTAGTCTATATTTGGATGTGTCGGGATATGAGTTTTTTCTTAAACCTGGGTTTAAGTAGACTCTATTTGATATATGAGATTTGTGTTGTTCAATATTTTTAAAAGGGTTTAAGGAAATCAAATCGTAGGTAATTAAACCTACCTAATAAATATGAGTTAGACTAATGAAGCTCATCATACCTCACCTCTTCTACCGGAAATTCACTTTTATGGGGTTTTAAGTCATTTGAAACTTGTTTTTTTTTCACGTTCTTAAAAATTGGAGAGAAGGCATGCTTAGCTTGTCATTCGTACTTGTCTCATGGAATGTCGAAGTAAAGGTTTTACAAAGTTACTTCTCTTATTGGATGCCAAAAGCGTTATAGATATGATCCTTCATATTGGGAAAATTAAGAAACTATCCACATTTGATATACCCCAAACAAAAAGTAGCCACATGTATTAATAAAACACTTTTTAGCCACATTCTAAAAAGTTAATTTACATTATATCATCTTTACCCTTTTAGCAATCATTTGCTAGTTTCTCTTTCTACTCTCCCTCTAGTTTCTCTCTTCTACTCTTGTACTTCCTGACGAGATGGGAATGGTTGTCTAGCTAAAGGCTCCTTCCCACATGCCACCTTTTGAGATTTTTTTCAAATTTTGTGTTCCCTCTTCTTTTTTATTTTTACTATTCATATAAGGTATAGTCTCTCCCAAACAACCACAACTTATAGCAAGACTCAATTTTTATTTCTTTTCATAATCCCTTTTTCTTCTCCTCTGTTTTCCTCTAGACGAAAAAAGTAGATTGTTAATGTTAGTGTAAATGTGTAGTAACAAAGTTTTTGAAGAGCACTTATAAGTATGATTAGTATAGTCGGTAAATATATATTTAAGATACCAACTGTACGAACTTTTTTTTATCTAAGCTATTCTAACTATGTCACGGATAATATATAAAAACAATCAGTACATGTCGTATGAAACAAATAAATATAACTGTGATACTGATACCACGAACAGCTAGTTGATAAGAGTAAAATGTGCTGTATAATTTGTTAAAAAGAAGCAATATATATTGATAAAAGTAAACCATACTTATGAGTATGGTTAGTATAGTCGGTAAATATATATTTACGATACCCACAGTACGAGCAATTGTTTGATGTAAGCTACTATAACTGTGGTCACAGATAATACATAAAAACAACCAGTACTTTTCGTATAAACAAAATAAATATACCGGTGATACTGATACCACCACCAGCTAGTTGGTAAAAGTACTTAACCATAATTGATTGGACAGCGTGCGTTTTCCCATAACTGATTGGATATTTCTGACACGCAGCCCTAGATCCACAGGAGCGTCAGTTTTGATTTTCAGATTTTGGAGGGGTTTTTGGTAATTTTCCTTTTTTGACAGATTGATTGTGGCTATTATTTGATAATTTTCTAGTATGTGGCTAATTATTGTTATTTGGGCTAAAATTTGGCTATTTTCATAGTTTACCCCTTCATATTTCTTTTTTAGATGATCGAATGGAGAGTACTACCCAACATATTTGGTGTCTTTCGAGGGCCCATTTTTTTTTAAATTTGTTAATAGGGTTTTATATAAATCTTCATATACTTAGGATCCATTTGGCATAATTTCTCCCAAAATTTTTTTGAGTTAAAGATTTTAAAAGAAATACTAATCAAGTGTTTCTTCTAAAAACACTTGAGTATGCTAAAATGGGTTTTTGGAGAATTGATTTGTGACTCTTCCAAAAATGTTTATAAACAAGCATTTTACTTAAAATATTTCACTCAAGTGTTATTAGATGAAACACTTGATTAGTATTTCTTTTAAAATCTTTAACTCAAAACGTTTTTAGGAGAAACTATGTCAAACGGACTCTTAAACGGACAATTACTTATGTTACTTTGCACAATTTTTTATAATAAAATTTTAGGACCTATCTACTATTCTTTACATATTCAATTCCAAAAACAATGGTTCAAAATCACATTTTATTATATATAAAATGAATACTCCAATGATTTTAAAACCATAATTTTCATAAAGTTGTTGGAAATTTAAAAAAAAAAAAAAAAAAAAAAAAAAAAAAAATTCATCAGACGTGAGTTTGGATGGTTGTTCAAAAAATTAGGGTTTAACCAAAAATAAGATACTTTCATTCTCTTTAAATCAAACAATTAAAAATGTTCCAACTGTGCCCTCCCTCCATCAAGTCAGAGGTTTCTCACAAAAGTGTGTTAAAAAAACCAATTCAATCTGAAAAATGTTTTAAAAAATGACTTTATTCCCTTATAAAACATTTACACCAAACTATAAATCTAAAAAAAAAAACAGATTTCACGATTCCATTAAATTAAATTAAAAAATTTGAAAATTTTCACTGATAGAAGAATATTATATAGTTTTTATATATATATTATTGTTTAAAATTATTTTATAAATATATTAAATTTTCAAAGTTTTTTTATTTTTTTTTATAATAAATTTTCAAAGTGTTAAACAGTTATTAACATTGATTAAGATATGAATCAATAATTAATTTTTTTTTATAGAAAATATGTAAATCAATCGTAATATTACAGAATGACCCGCTCTAAATCATTTACTATTTTTTTTTAATAATTAAAAAAAAATGTTATTTATAGAAAGTTTATAGAAAATTTTACTGTTTTTACAATTATTCCTAAAATAATATAGGTTTAAATTGGGGTTTTTTTTGGCTTAATGACCTTCAAAATTGACAAATAAGAGTTATTGACCTCCATTCTCATCTTAATCTTTTTTTTACCTTCTGATGATGTCATTTTACTATGGAATGTCTAGACAAACTTTTTTTATTTTCTTCTTCTGTGAAACCTTTTTCTTCTCTTCCTCAATGAAACCATTTTCTAATCTTCTCAATACTATCTCTTCTATATCCCCCTCACTTACGATTGCGGCGGCGGAGATCGGATGGGGTTGAAAAAACTCGATTGTCTCGATTTGGGTATGTATGATATTAGTTTTAAGGATTTTTCATTTGTATTTTTTATCAATCTCAAAATTTCAACACCCTCTCCACTCTCTTCACATAACCAAGTAATTTTCAAGCTTTTGATTCTTATTATTAAAAAAATAAAAAAATAAATTGGGTTGCCCCGAATTTTGCCGAAAATTGTGCCCCGAATTTTGAGTGTTTTCCTTCGAATTTTGAGTTTCTTCCTTGAATTTTGCCCCGGATTTTAGACCAAATTGAAATTTTTTTAAATATCTTTATCACTTTAACTTTTTCTTAATATGTTTTTGTTTTTAATAGGATGTCAATCTTCAAGCTTTTGATTCTTATTATTTTGTTTAAAAAAAATCTGAGTTGCCTCGAATTTTGATTTCAACCACTGAAATCCTGAATGAAGGAAATGGGTGGATCGATATCCGATTTCGGTCCACCGATTTCCTTCATTGAAAAGTTTAAAAAAAAAAGAGTTTTTTTTTTATTTATATAAAATAAGAAATAGAAAAGTCTCTTTTATTTTATATAAATTAAATTAATAAAAAAAATTATATTTTTCAATGAAGGAAATCGGTTATTTCAGTCCATCGATTTCCTTCATTGAGGGGTAAATTTCGGGGATAAAACTCAATTTCGGGGTAAAATTCAAGGCAACCCGTTTATTTTAATATACTTTTCAATGAAGGAAATCAGTGGACCAAAATCCAATTTCAACCCACCCATTTCCTTCATTAATGGGCAAATTTCGAGGTAAAATTCAGTGCAACCTAGATTTTTTTTATACGTTTCAATGAAGGAAATCGGTGAACCGAAATCGGATTTCAATTCACCGATTTCCTTCATTGAGGGGTAAATATCGGGGATAAAACTCAATTTCGAGGGAAAACTCAAAATTCGGGGTAAAATTTAGTGCATAATTCGGGCAATCCGGAATTTTTTTAGTAACAAAATATAAGAATAAAAAACTTGAAGGTTACTTGCTTATGTGAAGAGAGTGTTGAGGTAGAGAATGAAGAATGTGTTGAGGTTTTGAGATTGATAAAAGAATACAAATGAAAGTTATACATACCCTAATCGAGAAAAGATAGATTTTTCAAACGTTTTTCACTACCAACCGCCGCCGTGAGTGAGGGAGATAGAAGAGATAGTATTGAGAATATAAAAAAATGATTTCATGGGAGAAGAGAAAAAAAAAGGTTTCACGGAAGAAGAGGAGAAAAAAGTTTCATAGAAGAAGAGAATAATAGAGTTTTTAGACATTTCACAATAAAATAATATCATCAAAAGATTAAAAGAAGTTTAAAATGAGAATGAAAGTGAATAACCTTATTTATCAATTTTGAATGTTAATTAAGAAAAAAAATTCAAATTGACAAATCTGTATAAATCAAATTGTTCCCTAAAATTAAATATTTAAAATAATTAGTCAATTGAAACGTGCTACGCACGTGAAATGTTTAGTTTATTTTCTATTGGAAATTCAAGTTTTTTTTTTTATTCTAAATGTGTTGGAAAAAACTACTGCAAATCCAATATAATTGTGTATATAATGTGTGTTGTATGTATTTTATAAAAGAAAAAGATAATAGATAATTATAAATATATAAAATTGATTATTCTTTAAAAAAAATATTTTTCTTACAATTGACGAGAAAAATATAATAATATTCAGATAAATAATAAATTTATTTGAAACATGTGTATTGAAAGGGTGAAAAAAAAAAATAAGATTTTAGATAAAGTCACCAATCATAAATGAAAATGTAGAAAATAATAAATAAACAAACAAATATTTTTTTTATAAATAATCTGTAATTCAAGAGAGATAAAAATTAACACTTTATTTTTAAATTAGATTCAATAGAAAGACTAATAGTTTAGGAGAAAATGGTTACCCAACCACTTAATCTTCATATTATATTCCATCGAAATTGAAGTAAAATAACACAAACGATAAGATTTAAAAGAGGCAACCACAACTTTTGATTGTTAAAAAGCATTCAATCTTTAATCAGAGTTTTATTATTTAAGAAATATACATAATAAAAAGAGAAAAGGGTGGGAAAAATGTCTCATTATTTGTTTTTAGTGGGTTACTCCTTCATCCACATCTTTTTTTTCCTTCAACTTCAACTTAAATATAAGAAGCCTACAATATGGAGAATTATAAATATATATACTTTCATTTTAAAGTATGAAAATTATTATGTCTCATTGGACTACTTAAATTAATTTAATACATAAATTAAAATTCAATTTGTATATTTTTTTTTATTAGGATTCAATTTATATTTTTAATGTAATGAAACAACTCATTTATAATGCAATCCATTGTGTGTTTCGATGCCCACTAAATTAGATGGTTAAAATTTGTATTTAAATGTATTGTATTTTTTTAAAATAAATATTAATTTAATTTAATTTAAATAAAACAATTAAATCATTTATTTGATAATTTAAATTAGAAAAATTAAAATAGAGGTAAAATGAAAAATTTAAAGTTTCACCTAATTAGAACATCCACCCTCAACACATTGAATAATTGATAAAATTAATTTTAATTTATCATTTTGAAATCTTAGTTAAACAACTAATTTGAAACGTAAGTTTATCATGTTGGACGAATCATCATATTTTACTAATTAGTTTGACTGGTCTGTATTTCAAAAGTAATTGGTAATGAGATGAGTGATCCTTAAGAGTTCAAAAATATTATTAGGTCATTTCATTTTTGAGATGTGAGATCCTTAACAGAGATAAATAAAAGAAAACAATGTGTAATTCTCATTTCATAAATAAGTTTTTGATAGATTTTATTTCCATTATTTATCATTCAAATCTACGTCGAGATCCTCTAAATATATGAGTGAGCAAAATTATAGAAGATAAAACTTGTTGTTGCGTAAAAATGAAGAGCTTCCACGTAGGCAACGAACGTAATTTATAGGATGAATCGGAGGTAGTGCGATGCTTCGACGGCGTTCTAGGTAGGTACCTGCACAGGAAAGGAAAAGAACACCGGTGCGGTGCCGGCCTAACACCCTCCGATGCTTAAGTCAGAGCTAGTGTGCCAGAGAGAATTCGAGTAGAATTGTATTAGAAAAATGTTACCTAATGAATGAATTTCTTCTCCTATTTATAGGAGATTAGGTTGATGACATCATCGCGCCACATGTCACTTCGGGATTGTTCCATGTGTTGGGTATTGAATGGGTGTAGGTGTGTAGGTAGGTGTGTAGGTGTGTTGGTAGGTGTGTAGGTGCGTAGGTGGCTGGTGTGCACCTACGCTTCTCTGAGGTGGGGGTAGACGTGCGCAGCACAGCAGCGGAGCTTCTTTCTTGGATACCTAGTCTATCTCTTTGAGATGGGCCCGCGTCCATACGCATCTCTCTTGATGGTATGTTCTCCGCTAGTGGTGGAGGTCGGGTCCGTCGTGCGTGGCATGCTCAAATAACCAGGCTCGCTTGCGTAGGCCGGAAGAGTTTGAAATTCCTCGTGTCTCTTCGTATGCTCGACACGTGGTCACTTCACTCTTAACAATATTTTCACCCATAACAGTGGCCCCCTACTCCCAAGTCGGGTTGGGGTAGCTTATGACCACTTGGGAGTGCTCTTGAGGGTGAAATTTTTCTAAGTATTCTCTTAGATGGTCACTACTACCATGCACCTCCACTACTTCAACCCTTCATTAAATTCAAACTCACTATTACATTTGGTTGGTAGGACACTTATTACCCTTGTACCTTCATCACCGATCTAGGCCGTCAATTTTACTTACCATGATCCAATGGCTAAGAGGAGGCTTGATCCCACTATAAATAAGGGAGAATTTCACAGTTCTCATTTCCTATTTTGAGGAAACTTGAGGAAGTTTGTAGCTTGGTAACTTCTCCTACTAAAGATTTCTTTTTACTTTTATAAAGAGTTTCCAATCGTGTGTATATTTTTCTAATCTTTGTTCATCTCAACTTTGATTTGTAGCTCCATTCTAGTGTCGGGAAGCTTGGTCCTCGGGAAGAGAAACGGGTTAGAAGAGTGAGTGTTTTTTTTTTTTATAAAAAAAAGGAAACTTTCAATTTTACATTGTTGGCCTCAATCTCAATTTTTCATTCACAAGTGGCATGTAGCTTCAAAATAAACTTTCAATTTTACGTTGTTGGCCTCAATCTCAATTTTTCATTCACAAGTGGGATGTAGCTTCAAAACAGTCCCGTATTTCTTCGTTCATACGGCGTTTTGCTAAGTTACGATTGGTCTATTTTTTATTTTGGCACTTTTAAAAAATCCTCAAGTAAAACCGTTGTAGACTTTGCCGGGTATGCATCCCCCCTTGCTTTTGATTAGAGGATTACTTAGTGTCGAACTCAAAAGTATTATGATCCATATAGAATCCTTTTATATAGCAGACTTGTTTTTCAGACTTTATGTAGAACTACACAGCAGGGGTTGTTCCATTTTTACATAACAAAGCCATGTTCTCTTTCATAGTAGATCAGTAGAAAAACACATAGCAGACTTCTCCCTTGAATTTTCTTTGAAATTTCGAAATTATGGACCTCTGCGAGACTACATAGCAGACCAATTTTTTGCTTTTAGCTTGTAAATCAGATTTACACAGCGCACTAATAAAAATCAGACTCACATCCTTTGGTAGCTTCAAAATCCTCGAGTAACATTAGTGACATCCTCGAGTTTTTCCTTGTGTCTGGAATTACATTGTTTCAATAAACTAAGCTCCATTTTTTCAAAGTTTTCAACAAAACAGCCCCGTGACTTTGAGTTCTCATACCGTATTTAAAACCAAAAACAGAGTTGGCTAGGAGAATGCTCTTAGAAATCCTAAAGTACTGGACCTCTGCAAGTTACACAGCAGATCTAGACTTCTCTCTTTTTTTGTGTTTGGAATTACATAGCAGAGCATCCTTTCATAGACATGCTTTCGGGAATCCAAATGTTGGTCCTCTGCACGATTACATAGCAGATCTGTACCTCATAGCACAAAGTATTGTAGCAGACCAAAAACTTCAAATTGACAAAGTATCGTAGCTAGAGCTTTGCCTTTTAATTTGAAAACTCAACCTTCTTCTTCCTCGTGACTTAGTCCACCAATTGGAAAAAGATTCAAAACATACTAGGGACAATAAATCAGATTTATAGCTGCTCACCGAACCGGACAACGGGCACTGAGATGGCTGCTCACTGATCTACCCTCACGCTTCGGTTCACGATCAGAGTAATCGAATGGAGGGAGCACAGCTGCGAACCAGAGATAAGAACAGGGAAGATCAATTTCTTCATTCTCTCTCTCTCATGAAGTCGTTGAAAGTCCATTATGAAACGAAATTTAGAGCCAATCGCGAGAATAGCCCAGATCTGATCGAAGCTCTCTCTGATTCTTTCGCTTCCTCTCTGTGATGTTTGAACCAGTCAGTCGAGATTAGGATTTAACCGAGGTTGCTCGCCTCTCCGTGTTCACGTTGCAACCGAGAATGGAAAACGAATCTCTCGTTTCTCTTCAGACCATCGAGAACTGAAGATCCCCTCTCTCCCTCTTCAACGCCAAACCGAGGAAGCAATGGAGATGAAACTAAAGAAATTGAAGCTACCAATTTCAATGCAAGAACCTGGAAATCGGATTTGAACGAGCCAGGAGCTTCGAATTCAGCTTCAAATCTACTCTTGCATGAAGCTTTGGCTTCGATTTGCTTCAACTTGATCGTCCATGGCTGCCACGAGAGGGAGATCGAGAGGTGAGAGGTCGAGGGAACGATGCTCAAATTCAATTTGACTTAGAACTTTTGCTTGTGGGAGAGAGAGATCGAGAGTTTGAGGTGGGTCGAGGGAACGAGAGAATGAGAAAGGGTCTGCAATGTGTTTTCTCTCTTTTCTTTTATTTTATTTTTTTTTTTAAAAAAAATGCAGACCCACGTTTCTTCATCCCGTCCGCTCGACTACCCGGATCCGGAATCGGCTTGTGGCCCGCGTCCCTCTTGTTCTTCGCTGGGCCTGGTTCAGGCGTGGCCCAACCCTTTTATTTGGGTTGGGATGGGCTGTTAAAGCCTTGCATATATATATATATATATATATATATATATTTTTAGCTTGCAAATTTGCAAATTCCAGCTTGCTAACTCAGCCCTCTTCCCCTTCTCCTTTTTTTTTTGTGTAAATTACAATGCATTGCTAACTTTACATAGAAATTAACCGAAATAATTTCGATTTCGCAGGGCCGCGCCCTTTCCAACTTTGAGTAGAGGTAGTAAGTTTAATTCCCACTATGCCCTTAGAAATTTTTGGCAACATTTTTACTCAGTCGATCCATAAATTTCTCAGATGCTTCTAACAAAATTATTGTTTTCCTTTGTTGACGTGCTTGAATGTTCATAGCTACACTGCCTACTTAGGGAACCAGAGACGACCCATTCCTCATTACTAAGAGTCCAGGTACGTTTTTGGTCTTTCCCTTAGTATAATTCATTCAAGTAGCGTAGCTCAGTGAGAGTTTTGAAAGTAGCTAAGGTAGATCCTTTTCATTCTAGGATGTCTGACGAAGAATCTAGTTACTATACCGGGAGCGCAGCTGAGCATGGGGGGGAAAGTTCTGAGACTGAACAGTCTTCTCCTTCCCAAGATATCACGATTCACCCTTATCCATCTACCATTACCATAGAACAATTAGAGTATATCAGGGTGAAATATGGCATTCCCTCATCCATTAGCTTACGGTGTCCTGAAGAGGGGGAGACGCCCTTCAACCCTCCTGCTGGAGAGGTAGCCTTTTATATGAAAATGTTCAAGTGTGGGGTTAGACTCCCGCTTCACTACTTCCCTAAAAAATTTCTACTATTGTCGCGCTTAGAACCCGCCCAGCTTGGGCCGAATGGGTGGACTATATTACTCGGGTGCTGGGTTCTTTGGAACCTTAGTAGTGGTGGGACTCCTCTATCTTATAAAACTTTACATGGTCTCTACCGTCTGAACTCATTACCTGGAGGGAATTTCATGTATTACCTTACGACGCGAGGGGAACCAATAGTGGCAAGTCCTTCTTCCGACAGGAACTGGAAGAATCAATGGTTCTTTGTAGGTGGTGACTGGTTGTCTAATATTCCTGGACATGATTTCACATACCGCGTTTCTAGAAAATTCAGGATTCCTAGTAGGCTTACTTTGAGGTGTCTGTGTTAACTTCCCAAATAACTTGTTTCATCTCTACCATGTTATATTATCGTTGTTTGATATAGTATGATACTTTGGTGTAGCCAATTATTAAGTTTTTCTCTTTGAATCTCTCTTTAATTTACACTTTTGATTAGAACATATAAGAATGAACAAAAATAAATAAAATTATAATCATATTATTTAATGATCTTCAAAGCTGAAATTCATGAAAAAAAATGAATTGGATGGACAAAAACATGTCATCTTCATTGAAAATGTCTCATTAGAAATTAAGATAATTCATTGATTACCCAAACTCAAGTAAAAAAAATAGAATTTAGACTTAAAATAAAATATAGAAAACTAAACTCTCTACCTTAAGCAAGATATTTAATAGGTTACATTGCACTAATCAACATACATTTATTAGAGAACATCATTAAATAAAAAATAAATATATATAATTCAATTTAATAATTTTAAGAGGGGTAAAAGGGGAAATCAAAAGTTTCTCCCCTTAAACTTATTTTAGAGGTAGTATAAAATATAGATTTTCTTCCAAAACCCATAAAATTAGTCAAGCACCCATGGGCCATCCTAATGCAAATTTGCGCACTTTTTGTTTTCTTCCTTTTTCCAGCGATTTTCAATGCTGCCTTGTGCATGCTCTCCCTTCCTCAACTCTGCATCATAGGTAAAATCTCTTACTCCTTTTACCAAATTTCGTAAGTTTGTTCTTCAAATTTAATATTATTTGGTTTTCCATTATTCCGTGATAAAAATTCAGCCTTTAATTTAGTGTTTTTTGAGTAATTTAATTCGCTTTCTTGGGGCTTTGATTATGTAATTTAATTCCATCTTTGTAAACAAACATTTTAATTATGAATTCTTCAATGTCTTAGAAAAAAACTCAGCATTTAATTTGGTGTTTTCATTTTTTTTTTTTTTTGTTTATTATTGTTGTTGTTTTTGTAGTGTCTAAATGATGGCAGAACAAAGAACGGCCTATCGATTTGTAATGTCGAAGAAGAAGAAGAATGTGGACAAAATCAGCCTTTTACCAGATTGTCTTCTTCATCAAATTCTTTCCCTTTTAAACACAAAACAAGTTGTCCAGACTAGTGTTCTATCAAAGAGGTGGAAATCTCTCTGGACTAATATCCCCACACTCAACTTTGATTTCAATTCCTACCCATTTGATTCGTCGTCGATTTGTGGTTTGAAATCAAACTCGTTTAAGCACTTCATCTTTAACGCATTATCTCGATATTGTGGCCAGCATATTAAAAAATTGAGTTACACTTCCTCTACCAATGATGATGAAGGGGTTTTAGCAAAAATATTGATATGCTATGCAAGAAGCCACATGGTTCAAGAGCTTTTTTATCGATACCACTAGTCTTTATGGTCACTTTAACTGGAGGTGGTGTTTATCAAAATGGAAATCGCTCACCGTGTTGAAGATGTCAGTTCGGTTTGAAGAAGAATGGGGAGACTTGGACTTACCATCATTGAGATCTTTAGAAATTAAAACTGCATTGGATACCTGGGATGGGGATGCAGAATACGTAGGAATTAATACGTTCTCAGGCTGTCCGAATTTGGAACATTTGGTTTTAGTTGATTATCCTAGTGAATATTTTAGTATTTGGGCTCCAAAACTTGAGAATCTAGAATTACTTACTAATTTTGTATTTAAATCCACTGTTCCTGAAGTTGAATTGCGTACACCAAATCTCAAATGTATCAAGTTTAGGAATTTTTTACCCACTGTCAAATGTGCTTCCGACCTTTCATACTTGGAGAAAGTAAATATTGCACATCATGTAAACTATTTTACAGCCGAATGGTCCGATAAGAAAAAGTTGGCAGGACGGCTCTCCAAGTTACTTCGAGTGTTTCATAATGCAAGGTCTCTCACAATGCCTTTGGAGGCAATGCAGGTATCTAAACTTCTTCTTTCCTTCCTTTTCAAATCTTTTTCCTCATGATCGGTATTTTCATACTTCGTTTTTCTCTGTTTACAAGCTCCTTTTATCAGTTCCTTCTTCGTTAAGTGGAGATTTTTTATTTCACAATTTGAGACATTTGAAGTTGAAAACAAAGGAGACCAGAAAAATGATAGACTTGCCAATCAGTCTATGGGCATATTTTCAAAATTCCCCTACACTAAAAAATTTGCTGGTTGATCTAAATTAGGTAACTAATCTATCTAATCTTTTAATATGTCAGGTGAAAGAGAGGTAAATAGCTTTTCGTTTTAGTCTAACATCATTATTCAACTGAATATGCAGGAGAATTTCAAAATACTTAATGGGATTTGATTTTTCGTTGTTGACGTTGCTGAATGGCTTGAAACCAAGGACGTCTTTTTCTTCTTTTTTTGTGATTTCTTAGATACTTGGTTTTGATTAGTTTACTCTTATTTTCGGTCTATTTAATTCATCGCAACGCTCTATTCTCTAATCATTTAATTATGTATTAGAATATTATCTCTTTGTTTTTGAATTGGATATACATGGATCTGTTTTCCATGCTTTACTACTTCAGTCTCTTGTAGTTTATGCAATTTTTGGTAGATTGGAGGGAAGGCATGCTTAGGTCCTGTTCTTCCATTTTAATGGAAGCTATAGTTGGAGATTCAATTATATTTTTGAATCTATTCTTCTTCTTTTTTTTCTTGACAACATTATATGTGTTTTATCAAACAAAATCTACATTTTCTTGCTTGTGCGACGGTTAGTCAGTTGAACATGCAGTCTCTAAATGGATCTTTGACTACTTTATATTGATTTTCTTTTGTTATCGAGTCCGTCGACACAACATAAAATGGTATCCTTACAAAGGAGATTGTCATAATCACTAGTTCAAGAAACCTATCGAAATTGATTTAATCATGGAAGAGATACGAATCTTTCTCAAGGTTCCGGATCAAATCACTAAGTCTGTCAAAATAATACTATCTGCTATTTTTGATATGATAACAGCTATTTTTTATATGATAACTACTTTAGAAGCTCTTCTTCTGAAACAAGAATAAAATTCTATTGTTGCCCTTTGTTGGCTTGTCCTTAAGTGGTGAAAGACAATGCTTGGTGCTTGGAGAGTAGTGCTTAGGGTCGAACAAATCCGAACCAATCCAACTGTCCAAATTTCTAAAAACACGTGTGGTGAACTTATGTCCCCTATCTCTATGAATATAAAAGAAATATTTCATTATTGCTCACTAATCTTTATTGTTCACTAATAATAGTGGAATCACTAGCGTATAATCAAAATATTTTAAGAGCCTGTCTGGGATAGCTTTTAAAAATATTTAAAAGTATTTTTTTTAATGGTTATCAAAATAATTTTTTTATTCAAAAACATTTTTAAAAACTTTTAAAGTCATCCCAAATAGGCATTAGGACTTGCATTGACTGGAAATGGTTTTTAGTTGAATTTCATTGGCTCAATGTGATAAGGATTTCACGTTGGTTTGTGGATGATTGGGGATTGATTTCGTCGCGTGCCCAAATTTGGGATCTCTGGATTTAGTTAACTATCATTCTAAAACTTCGAGTATTTGTGGTCCAAAATTTGAGAGTTTAGAATTATGTGCTTGTTCACGATTTTTATTAATTTTTCGGAGCTCGATAAAAAATACAAAAACTAAAATATAAAATCTTGATAGATACTATACAAATGATCAAAATATAATCTTTCTTCTCAAACATGATGAAGCTTCCACCATTTTTTTTACTCGTTGAAACTGTCTTCTGCATAAAAGTATTCAGTATTATATTATAAAAATAATTATATTGTATTATACTGTAAAAACCACTATATTGTATAAAACCAAAACACTATAATATAAAAAATTATATCTGGTTATGATTAAACCATTGTTTTTCCTCGTCATAAATTATGTTGAATTTCGAATAGTCAAATATGTATTATACTATACAAACCAAAATACTCATTCGTTAGTGTAATGTAGAAACCAGTGCACTGTATCAGGTAAATTTCGGCGAGGAAAGGGTGAAAAGGGAGGAATATGGTGGTTTTGGGAAGATTGGGAAGAAGAGAGTGTTGGAAAAACATATTAAATGGCTTACTTTGTGGCATAATAAATTGTGGGTCTCATTTGAATTAATGTAATTAATGAATTGAGAAGTAATATTTAATGCATAGTTATTAAGTATGAATATTTATTAGACCTTAAACTTGTTTGGATGAATTGGAATAGTACTCCAAAGTATATATATATATATATATGATGAAATGTCATTAATGTGGTTTTTGATAGTTGTCTCACATTGATAAAAACGGTATAATAAATTATGGATCTCATTTGAATTAATGTAATTAATGAATTGGGAAGTAATATTTAATGTATCGTTATTAAGTATGAATATTTATTAGGTTTTAAATATGTTTGGGTTAATTGGAATAAGACTCCAAAGTATCTATGATGAAATGTTATTAATGTGGTTTTTGATAGTTGTCCCACATTGATAAAAACCAAAAAAATCTTTCTTGTGTATTAGTAAGAAGCTACCTTAATTCTTAAATAATGTGGCAAGTCAATGGTCAACTTTGACCGATGCAAGTCACATGGAGTGGGGCGCACATCTCATTGGGCCCTTTTAGGGCTTACGTACTCATCCTCATGAGAAGCATAAGAGTTGCACATCTAATCAGTCAATGGTCGCAATTTCAAAAATGCCACAAACTCTTTTGGTTCGACTGTCAAGGTTAGTAAAATGTATTATTAACTTTTTGTTAGAAGTGTTATATCTTGGGAGACTATTATCCATTATCTGTAGCGCCTAAGAAAATTTGCTTTTTCGCATGCCTCGGTTAGTTATAAATTTCATTCGTCTATGTATATCTTAAATTTACGGTTTCTATACACAACCCTACTTTTATCTTTTTATTTAGCATCATTTAGAATTACCATCAGAGAGTAGAGAATTTGGGGATTGAAGCTAGATTTTTAGGAGGGTGTGATATGAGAGAATAGAAATTATAGGAAGTTAAAAGAAGCGAAAGCATGGAGAAAATCATGGATAAAAAATATGAAAATACAATCAGAATTAATTATAAATACGAAAAGAAATCAAAATTAAAGGGTATATTTGGTTTTGGTATATGTTAATAATTATAAGATCTCAAAGTGGCTAAATAATGATGTTTATGATGGAGTGATTAAATAATGACTTGACACATAAAATATGATTATTTATTTAATTAAATCTAAAAAATATTCAACGTGAAGTATACAAATTTATTTATTAAAAATAGCTTCATTTAGATATAAAAAATGCTCACATCTAACTATAAATTTCCAAAAAATAATAGTAATTTTAATAATATATGATGTAATTGAACAACTTAATAAAGTTTAGGATGACCACTTATTAAAATTCGTAGTCAATTACATAAATAAAATATATTTAAATATACTCACTATATAAGGTTTTTTTTAGATGTTACACTAAGAAGGAAAGGTTCAAACTTTCGACTTTATAAAAAAGAAACAGATTATTAACTAATTGAGTTATGCTCGGGTTAACCATACTTGAGGGGATAACAAATTTTTATTTTTTTATTTTTCATTTTATTTTAATCAGTTTTCTTAAAAACCAAATATTCATCCAACACCGAACACATTCATTCTGCAGCGTGCGCCATGCTCCCTTGAACGCTGCAAGAAAGGTTCTTTCTTCTTTCTCTTTCCCTCTTTTAATTTCTTCTTTACATTTTTCTTCTACAATGCTTAATCAGCAGAATTTGTTATTCGTTTTTCTGAATCATGAAATGGTGGTAAGAAAATCTGATATTTTTCCCTGCTTCAATTTTGGGAAAAAAAGTTTCATAATGTCTTTGATTTTGTTTACTTTTAGCTGCCTTAGTTAAGTTGGGGCTTTATGGTTTTAGAGACCACTTCATCCTTATGTTTCTAAAAAGTATTTGTTCAAAATAATATGTAATGCAATATTCTAAAAAAGTATGCTTTTTGGGGCTTATGTTTACATTTTTTTTTGTTAGTGTCTAAAGATTGCTGAACCCGAACAGCCCACCGATTTGTAGGATTCGCCGTTGGTCGTTTGATGTCAAACGAGATGGAAAATGTGGATAGAATCAGTCTTTTACCAGATTGTCTTCTTCATGACATTTTGTCATTCTTAGACACAAAACAGGTTGTCCAGACTTGTGTTCTATCGAAAAGGTGGAAAACCGTCTGGACGTGTATTCCCACAATCAACTTTGATTTCAATTCCTACTCAATTGAAAGGCCACCTAGACGTAGACGCTCTCGTTTCAAAGAAAGATCGTTTGTGCGGTTCGTCTATAGCGTTTTATCTCGACATTGTGGCACATGTATTCGAAAATTGAGTTACACTTCCTCCAACAATTATGAAATGCGTAATGTAGCTAATTCGTTGATACACTACGCACAATGCCACATGGTTCAAGATCTTTGCATGGATACCTTTGATTTTCATTACCATGATTGGAAGTGGTTCTTAATTGAATTTCATTCACTCACTGTGCTGAAGATTTCATGTTTGTTTGTGGATGATTGGGAATCGATTTTCGCATCGTGCCCGAATTTGGAATCTCTGATTTTGGTTTGTTGTCATTCCAAAACTTCTAGTATTCGTGGTCCAAAACTTGAGAGTTTAGAATTATATGTTGGTCTGCAATTTCCGTTAACTTTTTTAGAGGTTGAATTGTCCACACCAAATCTCAGATGTGTCAAGTTCAAGAATCTTTTACCGATTGTGAAGTGTGATTTAGACCTTTCTAATTTAGACAAAGTAGATATAGAGATTGATGAATTTTTTTTTATATCTGAATTTACGGACACGGAAGTGCTAGCAGAAGATCTCTTTAAGTTTCTTCAAGTATTTCATAATGCAAGGTCTCTCACAATGCCTTTGAAGGCACTCGAGGTATAAAAAATTTCTTCTTTTCTTCCATTTCGGGCCTTTTTTTTCCCAACATTTCTTAACTTTGTTTTTTCTTTGTTTATAAGCTCCTCTTAACCGTTCCAGCTTTGTTTAGTGGATCTTTTTTATTTAACAACCTGAGACATTTGAACTTGAAAACTAAAGATACAAGCAAAATGACCGACTTGCCAATCAGTATATCGACGTATTTACAAAATTGTCCTACACTAAAAAGTTTGGTGGTTGATCTTGGTCAGGTAACTAAGTCTCTAATATTTTGTTATGTGAAAGAAAACAAATTAGCTTTCATTTGTGTTTTAGTCTAATATCATTTATTCAACTGAATTTGCAGGACTAATTACATAAATACTTGATGGGGTTTCCTTTGGTGATGTTGCTGAATGCGGAACAAGGACGTCCCGTTGCTGTTTTTTTGTGATTTTCTACATACTGACTTTTGTTAGATAACTCTTATGTTTAATCCAATTAGTTAGAGAGCTCTCTTTGCTAATTCAATTATATTATATAAAGAATTGATGTGTTTAAGTTTATGTTTATCTAATTAATTAGATAACTCTGGTTCTGTTTGTACAAAGCTCTTCTTGTATCTTCCTCCTTCAAGAGTGAATAATTTTAAATGTGTAGTTTGAGATATTTGAAGTTGGCAACAAAGAAGAACCTCAAAAAGATCAACTTGCAAATCGATAAACTGCTAAATTTTCGAAAACACGTGTGCTGAAGATGCTTTAAGAGTTTTGCATGGATACCTTTTATTTTCATTACCATGATTAGTATTGGTTATTAGTTGCATTTCATTCGCTTACTGTGCTAAAGATTGTTTGTGGATGACTGGGGATTGATTTTCACGTCGTGCCCGAATTGAGAATCACTGGATTTTGTTAGTTATCATTCTAAAACTTCGAGTATTCGTGGTCCAAAATTTGAGAGTTTAAAATTATGTGCCGGTTCACGATTTTCATTAACTTTGCCAAAGGTTGAATTGTTTACCGCAAATCTGAGATATGTCAAGTTAAAGAATTTTCCGCCTTATATAAAGTGTTATTTTGATCTTTGATGTTTAGACAGAGTAAGTGCAGCAAATTTGCTCTTTCCTTCATTTTCACGCCTTTTTTTCCTTGCATTTTTCTTAACTCTGTTTTCCTCTCTTTATAAGGCTCTCTCTTATCAGTTCCAGCTTCTTTAAGTGGGATTTTTTTTTTTACCATCTGGACATTTGAAGTTTAAATTAAAGATACTAGTAAAAAAAATCACACTTGACACTAAAATAGTTAAATATAACCACAAAAAATATATTCAAACACAAGTATAATTGGAGAATAAAAACTCACACATCTAACTATATCTATCTATATCTATATCTATACTATCTAAAAAGTGGCTTAGAGGAAAAACTTTTGATTTTCATTTTTACCCTTATAATTCATTTAAATTTCTATAATGCCATCATTCAAAATTAATTATCATTTTATTACCAATTAATTAAATACAATAAACAGATTTTGTACTATCTAATTTTTTCTAAATATACTTTCTTATTATTAAATTAATTATATACAATAAACAAATTTTATACTATCTAAGATTTTCTAAATATACTTTCTTATTATTAATAATTGAATATTATTACCAATTAATTAAATACAATACACAAATTTTATACTATCTATTTTTTTTTTAAATATACTTTCTTATTATTAAATTAATTAAATACAATAAACTAAAATTGTCTTCGTTCAATAAATATTTCAAATATATTTATCATGAGCTTATTTCAAAAATTAATTTAGTAATAATTTATTGGTCTTATTTATAAAATAAATAGTTTCATAGACTTATTAAATTTAAATCAAACCCAACAATCAAATTAATTTTTAATAACTTTTCGTCTACTATTTTCTCTAACAAACCTTTCCCTTCCTAATTCCCCTTTTTTTTTAATTATATTAAGACTAGGTCAAGCAGGAGAAAACACACACTAAAACAAATTATCTCTCTAATTTAAATATATAATTATGTTAGTGTGATTATTTTTTAAAAGATCAAAACCAAAAGACATAGCATACCATCTTGTAACACCCCATATAAATGAGTAGTAGAAAAGTTTTGTAACTCACTAATTGAATTAAAAATTTATTGAAATTTTCACTTTTAATTAACTATATATATACATGTAAATAGAGATGAACTAACACACCAATTTAAAAAACAAAAAACTAGATGTTTGAGGATAGAGTTATGGAAAGGAAATGAATATTAGGTATAAGTAACAAGATGATATAAAATCATTATTAAATCCATCATCCATGAGTAACAAGAAGAAATTCAAGTTTTTTTCATCTTAAAGATATTTTTTAATATGGGTTACATAAATTTCTTCCATTTCATTATAAAATTTGAGTTTTCAAAATATTAGTTAAGAAAATAACTTCAAAAATAATATTGACATTTTTATTATAAAATTTGAAAGACAAACCACGTGCCCCACGTGCATGGCACGTGTGAAAAACCTAGTATCTTCAAAAGTGGTAGTAATTTTACTAACATATGGTATAATTGAAGAATTTAATAAAGTTTAGAGTGTAAATAGAACCACTTATTAATCATATGGGATTTTAATTAATTAGATAAAAAAAATCAGTATTTAAATCAACACGCCATATAAATATATATTTTATAATCATATGGGATTTTTTTCCTCTTTTTATTTTGATATCAGTTTTCTCTTAAGGGTGTTCAAAACACTTGAGGACCCAAAAAACCTTATCAATGCAACCCAACCCATACATTTTGGGTTGGGTTATAATCTTTTGGTAGGATTGGTTAAAATAATTCGAAATTACATGGGTTGGGTTGGGAAAATTTCTAGTACTCCCGGAGTACCCAGCACTCCATACCACTCTCATTCAATAATAGCCACGTGTATTAATGGGACCCACAAATACTTAATGCGTTTTTTCTTCCACAAAACTAATTTCTCTCACCACTGGGAAGCTTGTGCGACTCCATCGTCCCTTGTAAAAAGACCATTCCGAGGAAGCCAAGCTCGTGCTAACGATTGACCTTTTTTTTTCCATTCTTTCTTTCTTGTTTTTCAATTAGAAACTCAGAGATTTGTTTTTCAATCCTAAATTCAAAGATTGTTTTTTAATTCATTTTCACTTTCATTCTCCTTTTCATATTGCATTCTCTATATTCACCATTCTTATAAGAAAACCAAAACAAACGGAAAAAAAAAACCATATCCACTTTTCCTTTCCCTGCTTTGTGAAAAAACCCAAATTTTTACATCTCCAACCAAAAAACCCAAATCTTATATTTATTTTTGGGTTTATTTGTTTTGTTTTGTTTTGTTTTCCTTTGTTAATTTGGTTGAATGGTTTTGGTTTTGGAAGAGTCTAAGATAAAAGAGAATGAAAGGCATCATAAGTAAGCATAGTAACCCAATTTCATGTATAATGGCAAAAGCTCCACAGATTCATGGTTCTGAGGCTCTGCCCTGGAAATTTGAGGAAAAATGAGAAAAGGAGAAAAGGTATGGGAGAAAAGGGAAAATGAGATTGGAATAGAGGGATGGATGGAGAAGAAGATTGACCACATTTCCTTTCCATTTTTGAATTCAATAGATTTTAAATCTTATAGAGATTTCTCACATAAAATTTGATAGAGATTTCTTTTATAACATAAAATTTGGTTGAGATTTTTCCTCTTAATTTTTTATATATCAAGAACTGGAAAATTAAGAGAAATGGAAGGATATGAAACATGAGGAAGAAGAAATGAATTAAGAAGTAAAATTTGAAGGTCCCACTAGTGAGAGAAATTAGTTTTGTGGAAGAAAAAACACATTAAGTATTTGTGGGTCCATTAATATGCGTGGCTATTATTGAATGAGAGTGGTATGGAGTGCTGGGTATTCTGGGAGCACTAGAAATTTTCCCAGTTGGGTTAGGTTGATTCGGGGTTCTCTAAAAATTAGTTTTGATTGACCGAATCGAACCGAACCAACTCAAATTTATTAATAAAAAATTACTATTTTATTACTATTTTTATATGTTAATGACCCTTTGAAATTTTTTTTTATTGTCTTTTATAATTTTTAACAAATAATTAAATTGAAGTATAATTTTTCATTTAATAAAATGTAATATTTAACTATTATTTTTAATTTAATATATTAAAGAATGTAACTAAATCTTAAAATTACTATTATTTCACTTTATATTTTACAATTTTTTAAATTAAACAATTCGAATAAATCGAACCAACCCAAACCGATTTTATAAGATTAGGTTCAAAACTAAATAAACGTTATTCAAGTTGTACTAATTTGTAACCCTAATAATTAAGTTTGATTCAAAAAGTATATCAATCCATTCCGAACTAACCCAACCCATTTTGACACCCCGATCAAAAACCCAAAATTCATATATCCGAAATATCACTCACGCCGAACACATTCATTCTGCAGCCTGCGCCAGGTTCTCTTGAACGCTGCAAGATAGGTTCTTTCTCTTTCCCTCTTTCAATTTATTCTTTACGTTTTTCTTCTACAATACTTAATCAGCAGACCTCGTTATTCTTTCTTTTCTTTAGTATTGTTCCATTTTCCATGTTTGTTTATGCTTCAATTTTGAGGGAAAATGTCTTTGATTTTGTTTGCTTGTAGCTGCCTTAGTTAAGTTTGTGGCTTTATTGTTTTGGCCTTCAATTCTTTCATTTTTCATTTTCTTTATCCTTAGGTTTTATGGGATTTCATTAATATTTATTCAAGATAATGAACTCTAAAAAAGTATGCTTTTGGGCTTCTGTTTACAGTCTTTGTTGTTGTTGTTGTTGTTGTTATAGTGTCTAAAAATTGCTGAACCCGAACAAACTACTAATTTGTAGCGTGTTTATAAATTGCACCCACGAAGAAGAATGTCGAATAAGAAGATGAAGATGAATGAGGATTCGATCAGCCTTTTACCGGATTCTCTTCTTCATGATATACTGTCATTCTTAGACACAAAACAGGTTGTCCAGACTTGTGTTTTATCGAAAAGGTGGAAAACCGTCTGGACATGTATTCCCACACTCAACTTTGATTTCCATTCCTACTCATTCAAAGGGCGAACTAGATACACTCGTTTGAAAGCAAAATCGTTTAGGCAGTTCGTCTTGAGTGTTTTATCCCGACATTGTGGCGCACATATTCAAAAATTGAGTTACACTTCCCTCTGCAATTATGATCAGCGTACTTTAGCAGATTCGTTGATGCCCTTTGCACGGCGCCGCATGGTTCAAGAGCTTTGCATTGATGCACATTTTAAAAAATATGACTCCTTGAAGTGGTTGTCAGTAGACTTTCATTCGCTCACTGTGCTGAAGATTTCACGTTGGTTTATGAGTGACTTGGGATTCATTTTCGCAGCGTGCCCGAATTTAGAATCTTTGGTTATAGATAAATTTCATTCTAAAACTTTGAGTGTTTGTGGTCCAAAACTAAAGAATTTAGAATTATATGGTTCTCTTTACCGTTCATTAGCTTTTCTGGAAGTTGAATTGTTTACACCAAATCTTAGATGTGTCAAGTTTAGGAATCTCTTACCTTCTGTGAAGTGTGATTTAGACCTTTCGTATTTAGACAAAGTAAATATAGCAATTGAGGAAGATTATTTTATATTTGAATATTTGAACATGGAAGCGCTAGCAAGAGATCTCTTCAAATTTCTTCAAGTATTTCATAATGCAAGGTCTCTCACAATGCCTTTGAAGGGAATAGAGGTATATAAAAATTCTTCTTTCCTTCCTTTTCAAGCCTTTTTACTCGACATTTCTTAACTTTGCTTTTATCTATTTATAAGGCCGCTTTATCAGTTCCAGGTTCGTTAAGTGGTGGTTTTTTATTTCACAATCTGAGACATTTGAAGTTGAAAACGGAATATCCCAGCAGGATGATAGACTTTCCAATTAGTCTATTGACGTATTTACGAAATTGTCCTAAACTAGAAAGTTTATTGGTTGATCTTAATCAGGTAACTAAGTTTAATATTTTGTTATGTGAAAGAGAACCGATTCGTTTTCATTCGTGCTTTTAGTCTAATATCAGTTATTCAACTGAATTTGCAGGACTAATTACATAGAACTTAACCCCATGCTGAATGGCTGAAAACGGAACCGAGGACGTCCTGTTGCTGGTGTTTTGTGATTTTCTACATACTGAGTTTTGTTAGATAACACTTATGTTTTATCCAATTAATTAGAGAGCTCTCAATGATATAAACAATTGATGTGTTAAATTTATCTAATTAATTAGATAATTCTGGTTGTGTTTGTACAAAAGTTCTCTCCTTTCTTTCTCCTTCAAGAGTGAATAATTTTCATTTTGTAGTTTGAGCCGGGTAATATATGACTCAAAAGTTCTCGTGTATTTAACTCAACTTTATTGTACTTTTGAGAATACCAGTCATCACTTACATGTGTTGCACGTGTTTTTAGGGATTGAAAACAATTGTTTTTTCATTCACGTAAAAAATAAATGCATTTCTTATTATAATTTCATACTTTCATAACTAAATATTTATCTTTTAGGTGTCGTTTGGTTGTCAGGTTTGAGTTGTTAAACAGAGCGTTATTAAGCAGGGAGTTGTTAACAATTTACTGATAACCAAACGACCCCTTAAAATTTAACCTATTGAATTGGAGAGTTTGAGAATTTTAGTTGTGCAGACAAATTGTTTTTTAGTTCTTTCCATCCTAAATTCCTTTGATATTATTTACGTACCATCTTATATATAAATTTAAAATAGACAAAAAGAAAATAAGATTCAGCTAATATTTCGAATATTTATTAAGAAATACAAATGATTTGATATTGCTCTAAAATACTATTAATCTAAAATATTATTAAAAACAACTCAATTAAAATTATTTTTACTTTGCATTCTGTTAAATTAATATCAATGATGCAGTACACTGTACACTACAGATTCTCCGTAAAATAATATAAAAAAAATATATATATAATGACACGTGTCATAATATGGGGGGATGGCCACAATGAAGCAGCACCCGTCCAATAATCTCTCCTCATGCAGAGTGCAAAACCACGGTCAGGGACAGGGTGCAAAGGAAGCAAATAAAGGTCTTCTTCGTTTAGGCGGCGCTGATGATTCTGAATTTCTGGCCAAGGAAAAGGGTCGGATTTGGACGAGCTAAAAGAGGTGAGAATGTAATCTCAATGTATGATTTATATTGAATTAGTTTTTTTTTTTTTTTTTTGAGATATTACGTTAAGTTAGGGGTGGAAAGACTAACATTTGATCTCATGGGAAGATAGAATAGGTGTCTAATTAGTTGAGTTATGCTCGGTTTGGCTTGTATTGAAATAGTTACATGTATTTATGGTATAGGAATGCTAGAATGTAAAAAGGAAAGTTCTAATTTTCACCCTCATTGACGAATATGTTAACAGTTTGGACCAATGTAAAAAAAAAAAAATTATTCTTAGAAAATATGGTTTTAGTTTAGCCTTCTGTTTACAACATTTTTTTCCCCTTATTATAGTGTTTTTCTGAACCAGAACTGCTCACGGCACGACTCCCTGTTGACCGCCGTTCAATGTCGAAGAAGAATGAGAATGAGGACAGAATCAGTCTTTTACCAGATTGTCTTCTTCATGACATATTGTCATATTTAGACACAAAACAGGTTGTCAAGACTTGTGTTCTATCGAAAAGGTGGAAATCCGTTTGGACTTGTATTCCCACACTTAACTTTGATTTCAATTCCATTACATACCCATTTAAACAGTCAACAAGCAATCCTAGGTTGAACTTCAAATTGAGAGTTAGATCATTTAATCACTTCATCATGAGAGTTTTATCCAAACACTGCGGCTTGCGTATTGTCAAATTGAGTTACTCTGCCCCGCATTGGTCCTCCAGTGCTAAAAAATGTATATTAGAATTTTTCATATGTTATGCAGCATGTCACATGGTTCAAGAACTTCGTATTGATTCAAATATCAACAATGTTGATTTCGATTGGATACAATGTGTATCGTCGTGTCGATCGCTGAATGTGCTTGAAATCACATGGCCCTATGCTGCTCAATGGGGAGATTTAATGTTACCGTCGTTGAGAATTTTAGAGATTGGAAATTTATATTGGGATCGCTTACAAAACAAGATGTTCTCGGGCTGTCCGCATTTGTCATCTTTGGTTGTGTTTGATTTCATTGGTGATGGTTGCGCTACTATTTGTGCGCCAAAACTCGAGAATCTTGAACTAAGTTCTTCTGAAGTACCATATTTAATTTTAACTTCACTAGAAATCGAATTGCTTACACCAAGTATCAAATGTGTCAAGTTTGAGAACGTTCTTCCTATTGTGAAGTCTACTTTAGACTTCCCGTGCTTAGACGAAGTAAATATAACCGGAGATTTTGAGGTTGATCTTGTAAGGAAACATATTCAAGAGGTCAGAGGATTGCTCCTAGCATTTCATAATGCAAGATCTATCACAATGCCTTTGGTTGCAATACAGGTATTTGTATTTATTATTTCTTTTTTCTTTTCGATTTTCAATTTTTTTTTCTAACTTTTGTTCTTTCTTTTCCTACAAGGTTCTATTGTCTCTTCCTCCGTCTCTAAGTGAACAAATTTCGTTTCATAACTTGAGAGATTTGAAGTTGGAAGCAAGGACCAACAATAAGACAGACTTGCCAATATATATGCTGAAGAATTTACTTAAGTGCCCGTCTTTGAAAACTATGTCGATTGATTATCGGGTAACTTTATCTAATCTATTGTTTTGCCATAGAGAATTAAACAGCAATCATTTATATTTTAATGTGTTTATAATTTACTACCAATCATCACTTTAAAAAAAAATATTAGTTGGTTGATGTTTAAAAACACGCTATTAATTTTACATCATTCGTGTTACAGTATGACTAACGGACTAAAACTAGATCGTTTATCTGGGAGCCGTAGTTTTGAAGTCGCTGATGGACGGCACCAATGAAGGACCTTGTAAAGAGTTTGTGATGTCTTATATTTGCCTTTGTTTTACTCTTTATGTGACAATCTTAGCATGTGAATATTATGGAAATGTTAATATGAAGTTCTAGTTAACAATTTGCTTACAAAATGTCGTTATCTATTGATTTCGGTTAATTTATACTTGTAGTTGAAGACGAAACAAGACAATGTTGAAATCTAAATTTTTAACAGAGCATTGTAAGATTTTAAAACATAGTATTACTACTAAATTATTTATTAGAAATTTGTAGTTACAAAGGTTGGTGAATGGGTAGACCGTTTAACAGTTTTTGTAATGTGTGGTTTATTATTTAGGGTCTGTTTGGGATAGTTTTTATAAGCGTTTTTTAAGGATTATAAAAAATACTAAAATTATCCTAAACGAAAACTTATAGTGTTGTGAATGGACTTTTAGTTTACAAATTGATTTTAAAAGGTTGCCTTTTCTATTGAACTATATTTAATTGTTCTTTATATACATGTCCTTTAGTAGAAGAACAAGACAAGGTTTATCACTACCTTGAAGAAACTCAGGGTATGTAAACAGATTGTTTGCTTTTCAAAAATATTAGTTGAATAAAAGTATATATTAAATAATTGTTTTTTTTTTCTTTTTATAAATGTTTTCTTTCTAAAATCGTAAATTTGTGAGTAGTTACATCGGTTAATCTTATTATTTTCAAGTCATTAAAATTGCTCTTACGTTTGGAGAACAAATAGTAAAATAATAGTTTTAAAAGATTTAGTTGTATGCTTTCATACATTAAATTAATAATAATAGTTCGAATATTACATTTACCCTGTTAAAAATAACACTTCAATTATTTGAATTAATTATTTTATATATTTTATTGAGAAAAATAAGAAATTGTTAATGGATTATTAAATTATATGGAATTAAAAAATACATTCATTAATAATGTAATGGAATTACCCCTATTCGGAAGAGTGATTACTAATTTCGAGTGAGTCCTATATATTGATTCTCATTCTATTGTTTGGTCAATAACATTAAAACGAATGAAAAAATTTGGGAGAAACAAACCGAGCATTAATTAACTAAATATAAGAATATAAAAAGGAAAATGAATCATCTAAAATAGTAAAAATCGCATTATTAAATGAAAAATCATTTAAAATATAAAAAAATTGAGTTTATATCGGTCTTGTTCATCTTGCTTCGTCTGTCACTCCCTCCCTCCCTCGTACCCAGAGACAGATAGAGGTTCTTTCTCTTTCACCCTATTAATTTCATCTTTACATTTTTCGTTTACAATTTCGTGATATTATGCATGTTATTCTTTTCTTTGAATCGTGAAATTGCTGTTAGAATTTGAAGTATTGTTCACTTTTCCATGTTTTTTTTATGATTTAATTTTGAGGAAAAGCTTTCAGCTTTTAATTTGGTGGGGTCTAATGTTTTGGTTTTTTTACTTTTTTTTTTTAGGTAATTGGGGATTTATTTTTTTGAACTTCCATTTTGTTTTCTCCCATTTTCTCTCTGGTTTTAGACCAGTTTTTGTAATGGTTATCTAAAACATTTTCTTTATTCGAAAACATTTTAAACGCTTTCAATAGTTATCCTAAACGGGCAGTTCATGCTTGGTTTTCATGGGATGTCAATAATATTTATTCAAAATAATGAATTCTTTAACATTTGTGGCAATGCAATTAAATATCATTCTAAAAAAGCTTGCTTTTGGGTTTCACTTTATAGTTTTTTTTTAACCTGTTTAGTGTTGAGAGATTGGTGAACAGGATACGCCGCCAATTTGTATCGGGTATATAAAATGGCCTCACGACTCACTGTTGGCCGTTCAATGTCGAAGAAGAAGAAGAATGTGGACAGAATTAGTCTTTTACCAGATTGTCTTCTTCATGACATATTGTCATCCTTAAACACAAAACAGGTTGTCCAGACTTGTGTTTTATCAAAAAGGTGGAAAACTGTTTGGACTCATATTCCCACACTCAACTTTAAATACAAGTCGTACCCATTTAAAGGGTCAACAAAAGATCCTAATTTGAAAGGAAGATCATTTTATCAATTCATCTCGACAGTTTTATCGAACCATTGTGGCTCACATATTGCAAAATTGAGTTACTCTTCCAGATACTTGGTGGACAGTAAAGATGAAAAACATTTAGTAGAATCTTTGATATGTTATGCAGCATCTCACATGGTTCAAGAACTTAGACTACATATCAATGTTGTGTCTGATTTTGATTGGACACGCAGTTTATCAGCATGTCATTCGCTGAATGCGCTGAAACTCTCATGTGGTTTAGGTTGCTATTTAAGCCGTAGTCAAATTGGTGGTTGTGATGAAGGGGGAGTTTTGATGTTACCATCGTTGAGGACTTTAAAGATTGGAAATTTATGTTGGGAACATTTACAAGAGAAAGTGCTCTTAGGCTGTCCAAATTTGGAATCTTTGGTTTTGGTTGATTTTACTTCCAATGGCCGTGCTACCATTTGTGCGCCAAAACTTGAGAATTTTGAAGTACGTTCTCCTGATATTTCAGATCTGGTAGAACTTGAATTGTCAACGCCCAATCTTAGATGTGTCAAGTTCGATAATATACTTCCGTTTGTGAAGTCTACTTTAGACCTTCCGTGCTTAGACAAAGTAAATATCTCCGAAGATTATGATGCTTGTTGTGTACATGGATATGGTCGAAAGGTCATAGAATTGCTCAGAGTGTTTCATAATGCAAGATCTATCACTATGCCTTTGAGTACAACACAGGTGTTTATATTTAATATTCTTTTTTTTCTTTTTGCTTATAGCATACTTTAATTATGGCAACCAACATTGTTGTGCTTTTCTTTCTTACTAGGCTATCTTTTCTGTCCATGCTGAGAATCTTTCGCTTCGTAAATTGAGACACTTGAAGTTGAAAGCAAGTAAGAATGACCTGCAGTATTTACTAGATTCTCCTTCTCTGGAAACTATGGTGCTTGATCTTAATTGATCAGGTAACTTTATATAATCTTTTGTTTTGTTACAGAGATCTAAATAGTATTCATTCGTGTTTGAGTGTGGTCGGAAGCATTTTAACAATGTTCTTAGCATATTTATAAATGATTTGCCTTGATTTACATGATGGCTACTACCTTTCAGGAACCAGGTAACTTATGAAGTTGTTGAATGGAGTGGCACCGGACCGAGGAAGGATGAACTTTTACTAACTTTTGTGATTTCGGATTTTGTGTATTTAGTGGGCTTTTGTTTTACTTCTAACATTAAGATGCTAGCCTAAGAATCACTGATATTTCAACTTGGGTGATGTATCTGTCTCTGCTTCTTAGATGCCGGCATAGATATTGGAATATGGACTTCTAAATTAGGATTCACTTATAAAGTAAATGACGTTTGTTGTCTTTGTTTTTTTTTCTCTTATTGAACTATATTTAATTGTTCTTCATATACATGTCCTGGAGTAGAAGAACTATACAAGGTTTACTCACTACCTTGAAGAAACTCAGGGTATGTAAACAGGTTTTTTGGCTTTTCAAATATATTAGTTTTTTTTTTTTTAAATAATAAAATTATTAGTTGACTAAAAGTAAGTTAAAGGAATTGTTTTTTAAATTGTTCTCTTTATGAAATCGTAAAGCAAGTTAACTCAACATTTTCAAGTCACTTAAGCTTGCTCTAAGTTTGAATAAGATATAGTGAATTAATAATAATGGTTGAATATTAAATTTTATCCGATATAAAATATGGACAATTACTGAGATAACATATTTTTGCATATTAATTACTGAAATGTGAGAACTTTTTAAAAATTACTCAAAATAGCATAATATATAGTTAATTTATTAATTAAACTAAAAAGGTAAAGAAGCCAACAAATTCATTGAAAATAATAATGAAAAATAATTAAATAATTCGATAAATTATTGAGCTTGAACTTAAAACAGCAAAAATAAAATAAAATAACTGAAAAAACCTATGAATAGTTCAGTTATTTATTACCGCAATTATCTTATTTGAGTAATTTTAAAAAGTTCTAACATTTTAGTAATTAGTATGCAAATTTATACTATTTGAGAGTAGGGGTGAAAGCTAAACCCGCCACCCCATCCTGACCACCCTGCCAAACCTCCTTAATAAACGGGACGTGGTAGGAGAATTTTTTTCTCTCGTTTAATAAACGAGGAGGGGGACGCCCCGCCCCGTTTATCTTTTTTTTTTTCTTGTAATTTAATTTCTCCAAGTTTATTTTTATATGGATTATGATAAAGAGTTTCTTGTTTATTTTTACCTCTATTAGGTACTATTATCATTGAAAAAGTTGAGTTTTCAATAATAAAAAATATATATGAGATCATGCATTTTTTACATTCTCCCCTGGACCTCGCCTTGAGGATACAATTAATTGTGGTCGGACGGGGTGGAGGAAAATACCTTAAACGGTGCAGGTGTAGACAGGGTACCCCATTTACACCCCGCCCCTCCCCGCCCTGTTTACCCCTATTTAAAATAATACTTTAATTACTTGAATTAATTATTTGATAGAAGTTATTGAGAAGAATAAGAAAATTTTAATTGGTCATTGTAAACTTTAAAAATGGCAAAATTATTCCTAATTTTAAAACATGATACTTTTTAAAACTATATTTACTAATAAAACTTGAAAAATGTTGAGTTTTAATTAAAAACATCATAAATGTATTAAAAAAATTAATAAGAAGAAGAAGGATCATTCAATAATATAAAAAAATCAATTAATTTAATGAAAATAAAATTAATTAATGAAAATAAAAAAAATGTTATTTTGAAAATATTTTTTTTTTAATTTTTTGACAATAAGATAGAAAAAATGTTATCGGTTGTAATTTCTTAAAAAATAAAAAGAAATGTTTTTTACAATAATTTTTTTCCATTTTGTATGTCAATTCATATTGCTGGCAAAAATTTTCCGCCAGTACCTTTTCTATGCGGTGAAATGTAATTCGCGGGCATCATTTTGCCACTAAAAGCTATTTTTTTTAATGATTCTATTTCATTAAGTTGAAAGTTCGGATTTGTTTTTAGCCAATTTAATGCAATATTAAAAGAAAAAAAAAACTATCATTGTTTTAAATCCACACTGAAAATTTTATAAATTAACCTCTTCCATTTTCTCTAAAAACATAGTAAATAATTAAGGTAAATAGGGACTTTCTAAAATGGCATTTTTAATAAAAAGAAATATTTTCTCTTCCTTTCCTTTCTCAGGTGAGGAATGTTTATACTGCGAATTCATACATATTTTTAAAAAAATCATTTTCTTTAGATCAAGTTAAGTTTTGCTTGTTCTTTGCCATCTATTTTTAGATTGAGTCAACGTAAAAGACTAAAATTTACCTTAGCCTAATATCTAAAACTTTTTGGTCTATTAGTAATATAAGTAATGATATCATAGTCCAACTAGTTTAAATAAACATCCCGTCTAAAAGTGAGATAAATATCTTAACTTTTTTTTTTTTTATCGATATTGCATGATGAATCTTGTTTTCCTCCCTTGAGAGTTCATAAGGGTCAATAACCGAGTAGTAGCATGAACAGAACAATATGGATTTGGATGAAAACTTCAGAAGAAAACTTCTTTCTACTATTTGGCTAAGTCTGAGTTCCCGTTTGGAATAAGTTTTAGAAAGGTTAAAAACTATTTTTGGGCCAAAAGTCTTTAGTTTTTTAAACTAAAACATTTTTATACTTTCTTAAACGTTATTCCAAACGAGCCTTAAGAGAGGTATCGGTTTTTTTTTTCTATTGGGTTTATTTATGGATGATTTATGTATCAGAGGAAGAGCATTTAATAAGAAAGACCAAAAGTTTCAGAGTTCCAAAACTAACAGAATCAGCATCACAAATCCACATCTATTTTAACCAAAAAAAATGGCTTCTTTACAATCAATTGTTCTTTTCATTTTAATTCTGAAGAGAAAAAATGCCTTAACATTTAGTTAATTTACAAAACCTGTCTCAATACATACACCCTAATCAATATTAATTTTGAGCAAAGATGTCTGAAAACAGCACATTCAAACATCTCAAAAAAGGTAATCTGCTGCTACAGGATGGTAATGCAGCATCTCATTCACCATCATTTCCCTGATCTTATGTTCCTCAATATTATCATCTATATCGAGACTCACTGGCAGCTCGGCTGGAGGATTCAATACCGGGGTGTATAGCCCGGACATGTAAGGATGTTGAAGAGCTTCTTTGACAGTGATTCTCTTTGTTGGATCAAAAATAAGCATCCTCTGCAACAGGTCTAGAGCCAAAGGATCGACGTGCGGATACATACGTGAAAAGTGTACTCCTTTTGTAAATGGCAGGGATTTGATATAATTTCTAGACCTTGGATTGTTGATGAACTCAATATCAGCTTCACACGGACTGCCTAGCACGTCGATGATCATATTGAGTTGGTCTAAACAATCCGTGCCCGGAAAAAGTGTTTTGCGACCAAGAATTTCAGCGAAGATGCATCCAACAGACCAGACATCGATGGAGGTTCCATAGTTGTCACAGCCTAAGAGAAGCTCGGGTGCACGATACCAACGGGTGACGACATAGTCTGTCATCGATTGGCCATTGCCTTTGCTGGTTCGTGACAACCCAAAATCACATATCTTCAAGTCACAGTTAGCATTGACAAGGAGGTTGTCAGGCTTCAAGTCTCGGTGAAGAACGTTTGCCGAATGAAGATGCTCCAATCCGGAAAGCAACTGCAGTAATGCATACAGATAATCAGACTTAAATCGAACACAAAAAAACAGAAAAAAGAAAGAAAAATACTTATTTAACATATAATAGATAAGTTGGGAGAACAATGTAGTACCTGAATCAAATAATACTTGCAATGGCACTCGGAAAGAAGCGTAGAGGACTTGATAATCCGTTTAAGATCGGTATTCGTCAGCTCGTAAACCAGATAAATTTCCTGAAAGTTTCTCTTGTTGCTATAGATGTTAAGAGGAATTATAACATCTTTCAAAGAAATCAGATTCTGATGTTTAACATGTCTAAGAATAATCAGTTCTCTCAATGTTCTCAAAGCATGAACCCGATTCTGAAACGTGTTTGTTATCTTCTTGATAAAATTAAAGTAATGCGGAATAAAAAGAATATAGAGAAGAAGAGAAGAGGGGAAAAGAGAAAAACGGTATAACCCGTAAGACTACATTGTTATTTTTCTTCTTCTTAAAACCTAACCCTATTACATAGTTTATATAGAAAAACCTAACCTAGATAAGTAAGGAAAAGATAAACTAAATAGGAAAAGATAATTATCATAATGAATATGATAATTATCAAAGAAAATAAGATAAATAAGGTAAACATATCAAAATAGAATAAACTATTCTTGACAGCTTTTCTGCCGAACCGTCGCCGCGGCCACGAACTCTCGTTTCCACGGCATCGTTCCTCATCAAATCTCTATACCCTCCCTCAAGTTGGAGCATGCAGATCATGAAATGTCCAACTTGCGAAATATAATCGAAAAAGAAGGGTATTGGAAAAAAAAAAATGTCGTTTCTAATCGGGAAACGCCATAATTCATCATCAGGTGCGATGGTTGTCGCTATATCAACATCAATCATCGCGGTCATCGTGGTTGTTGCGATATCAGCATCCACACGATCGTTTCCAATCTAGAAACGTCGTCATTCATCATTTCAAATATTGAAATGTCTTCAACATCATGGACTCTTCTTGAGTTTCTTCCATGATTGTTTTCTTCATTGACCGAAAAGACTCTTCTTGAGTTCCTTTCATGGTCGGTTTTCAAGTTGATGTGGCATAAGCAACATCTCCACGGTCATGTCCAATCTAGAAACGCCGTCATTCATCGTTTCAAATATTAAAACGTCTTCATAAGAAACTCTCCATGAGTTCTTGTCATCATTCGGTTATGGTTCCGAAACCCAATTTATTCTTTGCACAAATATTGCGCATTGAACATTCTTCACCAACGTCTCAAATCAGGAAACGTTGACATTCACTTTTTTTTTTTTCAAATAAAATTGGGATCAAGCATAATCCCATATAGACCAATCTGCCAAAGAGTATCCATGATGCTCTGACCGCCTCTCAGCCAAAAAGCCACAGCCGAATTTTTTTTTTTTTTTTTTCCTTTCAATATTGCTGCCCTCACGTCGCTTTCACAACAATTTTTTTTTTTTTTCTCTCTGCTACTGCCTTCCTTCACGCCAAACATAAACCCTTTGATCAATTGGAAACACCAATCCAAATGCATCAAAATCATCAGCCATCCAATAGTTATATATGAACCATCCAATGAATGTTATTATCCATGTGCTAAGATTAAAATTTGATTGAAGTACAATTGGAGAAGCACACTTGAATTACCAATACAGAGGGGCGAAAAACTGAAAAATTTAACTACCAAACCATGGATGAAACTCATCGCCTACGAATCCCACGACCACTAAATTGAGAATAATATTCTCATAATCGAATAATTACCTGCTCTGATACCATGATAAAATTAAAGTAATGCGGAATAAAAAGAATATAGAGAAGAAGAGAAGAGGGGAAAAGAGAAAAACGGTATAACTTCTTGACCGCGACACTCTCTTTCGTTTCGCAATTACGGGCAGAACAGACAATACCATAACCTCCTTTTCCAATCAGGTTGAGAGGGAGATACTTTTCATCAATCTCAAAAGAACTATGCCAAGTTAAGTACTGTTTCCTTTGATAAGTCTTGAATCCGTTCCGAGGATCAACGGCGAATGTCGCCATATTCTATCAGTGAATTAAACAGAAAGAACAGAGTAAGAAAGATTATGCATTTAAAAAAAGAAAACAAGGGAAATTGAAGATGGGGTTTAAGAATTGATCCTTACTTACCAGAAGGAAAGGAAAAGTTTTGATCTCTCTGAATTTTGGAAACACCTGAAGAATGATTTTTCAGGAGAAAACAATGGGAAAATTATAGGCTTGCAAACGGAGGGAGAGATTTATATAGTTTATGAGTTTTGATATTTAGGAAATATTTTGAAATTTAGAAGTTATCACATATAAGCATAACAAACTTACAAAAGATAAGAGATTATGTAAAAGGAGATATTTAATCATTTATATTTTATATGTATTAATTAGAATATTAATATTATAATTTGATATATACATAGGAAAGGAAACTATCAAGTATGTTTTCAAAAATGATATTATTTAATTGTAAACTTTACATATAATAAGAAATTAAAGTGCGAGATAATTTTACACTTGAAATTTAAAATATGTAATATTTGATGTGATGATAAATAGTTAATATAAATATATAAATTATAAATATTTGAAAGGAAAGTTTAAATGGTAATTTGAATAAGAAAAGAATAGATAAAAAATTAAAAGAAAGAAAGGGTGAAATATCTGTTTATCGGCATATTATATTAGAGAAAATGTCAAGTACAAATAAAATAATTTTAGGAGATTTTTTACCTTTAAAATAGATATTTAAAGGTTATTGACCTTCATTTTTTTTATTTTTAACTTTTGATGATGTCATTTTCATTGAAAGTGTTTTTTTAACCTTAAATTTTAATATATTGAATATTCTTCATCTCTCATTTGTATTTTTTATCTCTCAAAACCTCAATACCCTCTTCACTCTCTATCTCAACACTAGGGGTGTTACCGGTTCGGTTCCTACCGGTTCTTGCCAAGAACCGGTAAGAAGAAATAAGAAATGTGGGAACCGGAACCGGTTCCCTTTAGAACCGAACCGGTAATACCGGTTCGGTTCCGGTTCCTTACCGGTTCTTTACCGGTTCGGGTCGGTTCGGGTAGCACATAATGCCTTAAAATTATTTGACAATAAAATTCTAACTTCATTCAAAATCAAATTATCACAAATAAAATCAATAGAAACTCAAAAAATTCATTCTAAAATTCATAGATATATGAATATGATCATCAAATCCATAATAATATATCAAATAAATCGATCCAAACTCCTAAAATCAATTCATAAAACTAACAAATTGGGCAAGCAATATAAAAAAAAAAAATTTAATTAAACCCTTATCGGTTCGGTTCCGGTTTCTTACCGGTTTTTTGATAGAAACCTGAACCGAACCGGTAAGCTTATCCTCGAATAGGGAATCCCCGAACACGACCCCGAATTTTAGATTAGGGGATATGGTAGTGTATGAGGATTAAAAATCCAGGGGGTTAAGGGATGAGAAGTGCATTCCCGACCCGGTCCTACATTATTGTCATCCCTAAATTTGAGTTAGATAAATAGTTAAAATTTGATAATGATATTGATTAGAGATTGGAAAAATTATTTACTAAATTTGATTTAAGGAATTTATTAGGGAGGGAGATGGAGAATGAGAGCGGAGACGGGAAAATAAATGAGAATAATTTATTAAATTCACCGTCTTCGCCCCGCCCACTCTATTTATCGATTATCATCGAAATGATTTATTAAATCGAGCTAAGAAATTAGAAAGCTTCTTCCTAAGATTCTTAGTTAATCCTTCGTCATACATAGCTGCAGCCTGCAACAGAGACGGTGGTACCTTCTCTATCCCTCTTTTAGCTTCTTCTTTAAGAACCTCATGAATTTTATCACTATATCATGAATATGCATATTCTTCTTTATGAATCATGAAATTATGGTAATAAAAATGTATTATTTTTCCATTTTCCATGTTTTCTGATGCTTCAATTTTAGTTTTGTTTGCTTGGGCTTTATGCTTTTGGACCACTTCATTATTGGGTTTTATGCGATTTCATCAATATTTATTCAAAATAATGATTTCTTTAACGTTTGTGGTGTGATAATGCAAACAACAATCTAAAAAATTTCTGCTTTTTGGGATTCTGTTTTACAGTGTCAAGAGATTGCTGAACTAAATCGGCTACTATCGATTTGTATTGTGTATATAAAATGGCCCAACTACTCTCCGTTGGCCGTTCAATGTCGAACAAGAAGAAGAATGTGGACAGAATCAGTCTTTTACCGGATTCCCTTCTTCATGACATATTGTCCTCCTTGAACACAAAACAGGTTGTCCAGACTTGTATTTTATCAAAAAGGTGGAAAACCGTCTGGACTCGTATTCCCACACTCAACTTTAAATACAAGTCCTACCCATTTAAAGGGTCAACAAGACATTCTGAGTTGAAAGCAAGATCGTTTCATCAATTCATCCCCACGGTTTTATCAAAACATTGTTGCTCGCATATGATAAAATTGAGTTACTCTGCCAGAAACTTGATCAACGAGAATCAAAAACCTTTATTAGAATCTTTGATATGTTATGCAGCATCTCACATGGTTCAAGAACTTAGAATCAGTATTGATTCTGTGGATGATTTTGATTGGACAAGCAGTTTATCAGCATGTCGATTGCTGAATGTGCTGAAATTCTCATGCAGTTTAGGTTGTGGTAAAGAAGAAGAAGAAGACGAAGAAGAAGAAGAAGAAGACGACGAAGAAGAAGAAGTGAGTGTAAATGACGGTTGTGATGAAGGGGAAGTGTTGATGTTACCATTTTTGAGGACTTTAAAGATTGGAAATTTTTGTTGGGACCGGTTACAAGAGAAGTTGTTCTTAGGCTGTCCAAATTTGGAATCTTTGGTTTTGGTTAATTTTTCATGTCATGGCCATGCTACTATTTGTGCGCCAAAACTTGAGAATTTTGAAATACATTCTCCTGGACCTTCAAATTCGGTACAACTTGTATTGCGTACACCCAATCTTAGATGTGTCAAGTTTGATGCATTTATTCCAACTATGAACTCTTCTTTAGACTTTCCATTGTTATACAAAGTAACAATAGCAGAAAATTTTGACGGTTATTTAAGGAAAGATGGTCGACAAATTGTAGAATTACTCAAAGTGTTTCATAATGCAAAATCTATCACAATGCCTTTGAGTGTAACACAGGTATTCTTACTCAATATTCCTTTTTTCTATGGCTCTTTTTTTCTGGCATTTTATAATTTCTTTTAACAAGGCATTTTCTAATTTTAATCAAGCTTTTCCCTGATATGAGTATAAATATCTCTCAATGAATATGATGAGAGTTGAGAGTTGTTGTATTAAATAGCAGCAATACAAGGACAAAGAGGTAAGTTCCGAAAACAGTTAATACTAAAGAATAAATGGAATGGATTTCTGCATAGCTAAATAGCATCTGGGATTTGCGTTTTGTGTTTTGCGTTATGCTATTAGCTGCATATGTATGGTTCAAGATTTTGGCATCCTTGAGTGCTTCTCATAAGTAAGAAGCTCAAACCGGAGTTCAGGTTGGGTAATATCAGATTTACCTTGGACCATCTCCCCAATAGGTGGATTCATCATTGAGACCATAGGTTATGTAGAAGATAGGGTCTTCATATCAACTTGACTTCTGGCCATGGCTAGATTTCATGGTGGTGAGATAATTTGTCATTTTTTTATAGGAAGTTATTCTGTCATTTTTAACTTCAAATTTTTCATCTGCTGAAGTTTTTTCTGAGATCGAGATTCAGCTTCATAGAGATTGCAGACGGAAGTTCATAGGTTTATGGGATGTAATTTCAAACGTGTCAGGTTTTATAGTCAGCCCAAAAGTAGCTGATCAATAGAAGCCCTGATTTTAAAACCAGGGTTGGTTGGATCAGTTGAATGGTTGGGAAGAAACATCTGTGGGCGAGGTTTAGCTCCAGTCAAGTGACTGTTGAGTTTGTAGCTATGAAAGATAGGGAAGGCCATGTTCTTCCACAGGAGAAAATTATCCCTATCCATTTTGACCGAGGTGATTTGGTTTAGTCGATGATGGAGAGGAGGAGAAAAAGAATTCCCAAGGGTGAAGAGTGTCAGGCCTGATGTGGCTCCCTGAGCTGTAAAGAAGGGTGCGGCGATAGAGGTTGAACTAGAAGCTCCATTAAGTTAGAGATTTCTAAGCTGTGTAGCATCAGGCTTTGATACTAAATCAAGCTCAGCACTGATATGAATATAATTATCTCTCGTTGAATATGGCGAGAGTAGCTGTTATATTAAATAGCAGCAATATAGGAAGAAAAAGGCAAGTATATAGAAAACGGTTATATGCGTGTTTACAAAATAATAAATGGAATGATTTTCTGATAAATGCATAAAGATTGGTTGCATAGCTTAATGACATTGGGGATTTGCGTTTTGCTATTATGTGTTACAATTATGATAGCTGACATTGTTGTTCTTTTCTTACAAGGCTCTTTTGTCTATTCCTACTGCAAATCTTTCTTTTCATCACTTAAGACATTTGAAGTTGGAAGCAAGTAAGACGTGCAAAAGGATAAACTTGCCATTGCCAATGAATCAACTGCAGTATTTATTCAAGTGCCCTACCCTGGAAACTATGGAGATTGATCTAATTATTCAGGTATCTTTATCTTATGTTTTGTTTTGTCATGGAGAATTAACTAGCATTCATTCGTGTTTTAGAGTGTGTTCGGAAGCATTTTTCAATATTCTGAACTTATTTTGAATTTTTTTTTATGATGTTTGTGTATTCAAGTATTTGAATACTCTTAATAGTACTACTTGAAAAAGAAAACTTTTAATATGCTTTTTTTACAGTTTAAATAGAGAACATTTTTTTAAAATATAGTTTTCTTTTTGGGAGGAAGGAACAAACACTTCATTAATATGAGAAAATAAATACCAAGAAAGGGCATAGAAGGCACCCCAAAGGGTTAAAAAAAAAAAAAAAAAAACTCCAGACAGCTACTAGCTCTCAACGAATAATTACAAAATTACTTAGATAGCACACTACAACACGACTGCTTGGCAAAATCAAGCATCTTCATCCTCTCAGAAGCTCTAGCTCTATTATTTTGTTTTTTTAATAAACACTTGCTATTTCATTGATTTATGAAAATCCCAAAAAAAGAGGTTAGGAGAAAGTTACAAAAAGTATTTACAATATCCTCTCCAATTGAAGACATCAAGAACACAAAACTAAATTATCCTCCCGAGAATTAGTTTTCTCCATAAAAATTCTTCTATTATGCTCTAACCATAAGTTCCAAGCAATGGATCTCACGACATTATCTCACAAAATCCTCCTTTGGCCATGGACCTAGAAGTGAAAGCTGGTTGACTCTAGGATCATTGTGCATGACCCAACTCATACTGAGTATTAAACAACTTCAGCCAAATGGAAGCAGCGAACCAGCACTAAAAAAGGATATGCCCTATGGTCTCCCCATTCTTCTTACATAGCACACACCAATTATGTTGAAGCGTGATCCATGGCTTCCTAGACTAGATCTTTTGATTAGAGTTAATACCGTTGTTGATAGCTAGCCCAAGGAAAACCTTTATCTTCTTGGGATACCTGTCATTCCAGATGAACATGTTAGCACCCCTAGTGTCACTACCACTACAAGAAAAACTAGAATTAACGACCTAATTTTAGCGACAAAATGCATGGGACGCTAATTTAGCCTACTGACTTTTACTGAAAGTATTTAGTAAGTTTGACTTTTAGCGATGAACTACATTCCTATTTAGGGTCTTAAGAAAGTCTATCATTAATGTTGTCTCAAGAAATGGTGTGAAGCTTCCCACCAGAATAATGACACATTTTGACCCTATATTAGCAACGCACTATGTTGCTATTTTAGAGTAGCAGTTATTTCTGTATTTAGAGACGTAATCCGTTGCTGTTGAATTTTTATTCGTTCTTTTAGAGACCCATTGTGTCGCTAATTAGCGTCCCAAGGAAGTTTATCGTTAATGTTTTGTCTCAAGAAATGGCGCGAAGTTTACCGTCATTCTCGCCAGAATAGCGATTCAGACGAAGTCCGTTGCTGTTGGATTTTTATTCTTTTTCTTTAGAGACACATTTTGTCGCTAAACGTGACGGGAAATTTTCCCTCCAATTTTTATTCCCGCCAAATTATAGATACATTTGGTCGCTAAAAGAGACAGTAGAAAAATTATAAATATGTGTGCAGAATCACTTCAAAGAAAATAAAATATCATTAAAATGTATTCCTGAGAGAGAAAATGTGTGAGTGGATGTATGTCCGTTTCGTTGGAAGGTTTCTCAACGATGAATTTGTAGTCCGGGTCAAAAAGTCTGTTGAATTATGTCAATCCACCGTGATTTTTTATAACAACGGACTGAAGATACGATGTCCATGCAAAAAGTATAGAAATAAGAAGATATTACCGACAGATAATGTGAAGTTACACTTGTATAGTCGTGGTTTCGTAGATAATTATTATCATTGGGTGTATCAGGGAGAATCTAAAGAAATGTTCAATGCAGCGAGAGGCAAGTCATGTCGAAATGAAGGAAGCAGCTCGCAATTCAATTCGAATGTGAATAAAAGTTCTGAAAACGTTGAACATCAATACAGTAAGTTAGAACAAATGGTTTTTTATGAATGTGGTTATCAAGGTGATGATCTTCATAATTTATTATTATGAAGATTTAAACCCAGATACGCAAATAATGTTTCAGATGATAGAGTCAGCGAGTACTCTCAAGATGATGGAGTAGTGAGACACTTTTCTGATACTGAGGCGTGGAAACATTTAAATCGTTGTCATCCAAAATTTGCGCGAGAAATTTAAAACGTTAGATTGAGTTTATGTACTGACAGGTTTAACTCTTCCGAGGCTTCGGGAGCTCAATATTCATTGTGGTCAGTTATGTTGACGCCGTATAACTTACCTCCATCGATGTGCATGAAAGATCATGTGATTTTCTTAACAGAAATTGTACCAGACCCGAAAATTTCAAAGCAGAAGCTAGATGTGTACCTTCAACCATTAATTGCTGAGCTCTGTGGTTTATGGAACAAAAGAGTTGTGACGTATAATGTTTTAGAAAAAAAAAATCGTGATGCGAGCATCAGTTATTTGGACGATAAGTGACTTTCCGGCATATTCAATGTTATCAAGTACGTTCGTAAAATAATTCGTTTGATAATTAATTTTTTCATTCTTTTATATTTTTCACTGTTTAGATTAGATTAAAATTTATGGTTTACGCCTAACGCAACGAATGTACTACTCTAATTAAATTCGTTAGGGTTCAGAAAATTTTGCATGCCCGCATTGCATAGACGATATCAGTGTCTTCTTGTTAGTGCAGGGTCAAAAAACATGTTGATTTGACTGCCATAAAAGGTTCTTACCGCTCAATCATTTATTTTGATCGAACAAAACTGACTGTTATAAATGGCGGAGTGTAAGAAATGAAAGCTCTCTTGAAGTTATCAATGGATACCAAATACCGGTTAGATGCGCTTGACATGCGAAGTGCTATAAAGATTGGTGGTGAGACTTGGAATAAGACGACAGAGAAAAATACAAGTTGGAAAAAAAGAAGTATTTTATGGGAGCTACCGTATGTAGGAGATTTGATGATCAGACATAACTTAGATGTCATGCATATCGAGAAGAACGTTTTCGACAATGTTTTCAACACGGTTCTAAATACACCCAAAAAAACGATCTGAGCAGGTGCATTAACGTGCACTGTCATACTGTGTTTGAGATGAAAAGTCATGATTGTCACGTGCTCATGCAACGACTTATGCCTGCTGCATTCAGATTATTTGTTGAGCAGAAACATTGTGAACCGTTGGCACAATTGAGTCTTTTCTTCAAAGAGTTAACATGTGTACAGCTGCCCCAAGCCACTGTCAAGTCATTAAATAGTGAGATTGCTATTATAATTTGCAAATAAGAGAGAATGTTTTAACCATCCTTTTACAACTCGATGGAGCATCTACTAGTGCATCTACTATACAAGGCATATCTAGGAGGCCCAGTTCAATATCGATGGATGTAACCGTTTGAGAGGTAAATAATTTAACTGTTTATGTTTTGTGTCCTAAATTACTGGTTGTAACTGATTCCTTTTGATGTCAGATATTTGCGTAAACTAAAAGAACGGTAGGAAACTAGGCTAGAGTGGAAAGATTTATATGCAATACATACCAAATACATGAGACAACCACCTTCTGTTCATATTTCTTTGATTAACAAATTGCAGAACAATACAAAACAGTAAAGCGGAATTTTGTTCAAGATTCACTTCCTCTTGGAGTCGATCTAAATGATTTGTCCATTTTTACAGTACTAGACAGACCTATTGTAAAGCCTGTACGGAGACTGTTAAACAAGGAAGAGTATCACATCGCACAGATGTACGTGTTGTGTGATTGTCCGGAGGTGGAACCATATATCGAGTAAGGATGAAATAAATTAATATGTTAAACAGTTATATTAAGTCATTTTCTGAGAATGAAGAAGAAGATACTGAGGACAATCGTTCTAAATCCAACACCGATGAGTTTTGAAGATGATGTTTAAAGTATTAATAAAATGTTAAACTCGTAAGGGAACAAAAAAAAACCAAGGGTAATAACGAAGTAGTTCGTCGCTAAAAGGAAATATAATTCCAGAACATTCAGTAATAGAGACACATTTCGTCGCTAATGAGATAATCATTACCTCAACAGATAATTTCCCTTATGGCGACAGAATGTTAAGGAAAACTGAATACCTCCAACGAATATTTTTCAATAATAGAGACACATTGCGTCGCTAAAATGAAATATAAATCCAGAACATTTAATAAATAGAGACGCATTTCGTCGCTAATGGGGTAATCATTACTTCAACAGATAATTTCCCTTATAGCGATGAAATGTGTCTAAGGGGAAATCAAATTCTCCAATGGATATTTTTCAATAATAATGGAGACACATTATGTCGCTAAGGGAAATGAAAAGACGCCTATTTTAAAATTTCACTCACATTAGCGATGAATTGAATCATTAAAATTGAAATTAATGGTGGTTGATTAGAAAATTTAAATTCTTCAGCGACACATTTCGTCGCTAAAAAGAAAATAATGGCGCATGCTTTAGAAATTCGTGCCACAGCTGGCGTTTTTTCATTCCCGTTAACGATGAAATGCATCACTAAAAAAAATATAAAAATGTGTCAGAGACCCCTTCCCCCCTCATTTTTTTACCTTTTTAATTACTGACATATATTTTTGGTTAATTTTTGTAGGGAAAAGTTCAAGAAAAGCTCTCTTCGTTATTGCCCACACCAGACTCACAACTGACTCAGGACGACCGTAAAGAGGCATTCTTGGAGGCTGCGGGAGGGGTTCGGCCTGATGAATCAGTTCCTGGGCTCGACTCGTACGGGACACGACTATACGCCGACGTGCCTCGGCCTCAGCGCAACGAAGCGAGCACGAGTTACGGTCTTTCTCCTACTGAGCAGCAGCTGCGAGAAGAGGTTCAACAGATTCACACCGAGATGGAGGATATGCTCAACAACTTCGATGCTCGAGTCGCTGCGATTCAGGCGGATGTTCAGGCCCAGGTCGCAGGCTGCATTGGCCGCGTTCTTCGGACCCCGAGATCCGGGTTCATCATCATTGGCGCCGCCGCCTCCACCACCCCCTGCTCTTCCGCAGTAGTTTGGATTTCTTTTCTTTTGTACTAGTACATTCTTTTGTCTATTCCTACTGCAAATCTTTCTTTTCATAACTTAAGACATTTGAAGTTGGAAGCAAGTAAGACGTGCAAAAGGATAAACTTGCCATTGCCAATGAATCAACTGCAGTATTTATTCAAGTGCCCTACCCTGGAAACTATGGAGATTGATCTAATTATTCAGGTATCTTTATCTTATGTTTTGTTTTGTCATGGAGAATTAACTAGCATTCATTAGTGTTTTAGAGTGTGTTCGGAAGCATTTTTCAATATTCTTAACTTATTTTGAATTTTTTTTTATGATGTTTGTGTATTCAAGTATTTGAATACTCTTAATAGTACTACTTGAAAAAGAAAACTTTTAATATGCTTTTTTTACAGTTTAAATAGAGAACATTTTTTTAAAATATAGTTTTCTTTTTGGGAGGAAGGAACAAACACTTCATTAATATGAGAAAATAAATACCAAGAAAGGGCATAGAAGGCACCCCAAAAGGGTTAAAAAAAAAAAAAAAAACTCCAGACAGCTACTAGCTCTCAACGAATAATTACAAAATTACTTAGATAGCACACTCCAACACGACTGCTTGGCAAAATCAAGCATCTTCATCCTCTCAAAAGCTCTAGCCCTATTATTTTTTTTTTTTAATAAACACTTGCTATTTCATTGATTTATGAAAATCCCAAAAAAAGAGGTTAGGAGAAAGTTACAAAAAGTATTTACAATATCCTCTCCAATTGAAGACATCAAGAACACAAAACTAAATTATCCTCCCGAGAATTAGTTTTCTCCATAAAAATTCTTCTATTATGCTCTAACCATAAGTTCCAAGCAACGGATCTCTCACGACATTATCTCACAAAATCCTCCTTTGGCTATGGACCTAGAAGTGAAAGCAGGTTGACTCTAGGATCTTTGTGCATGACCCAACTCATAATGAAAGTATTAAACAACTTCAGCCAAGTGGAAGTAGCGAAGCAGCAGTCAAAAAGGATATGTCCTATGGTCTCCCCATTCTTCTTACATAGCACACACCAATTATGTTGAAGCGTGATCCATGGCTTCCCAGTCTAGATCTTTTGATTAGAGTTAATATCGTTGTTGATAGCTAGCCCAAGGAAAACCTTTATCTTCTTGGGATACCTGCCATTCCATGAACATGTTAGCACCCCTAGTGTCCCTACCACTACAAGAAAAACTGGAATTAACGACCTAATTTTAGCGACAAAATGCATGGGACGTTAATTTAGCCTAGTGACTTTTACTGCAAGTATTTAGTAAGTTTGACTTTTAACGATGAATTACATTCCTATTTAGCGTCTTAAGAAAGTCTATCGTTAATGTTGTCTCAAGAAATGGCATGAAGCTTCTCGCAAGAATAACGACTCATTTTGACCCTTTATTAGCAATGCACTATGTTGCTATTTTAGAGTAGTAGTTATTTCTGTATTCAAAGACGTAATCCGTTGTTGTTGAATTTTTATTCGTTCTTTTAGAGACACATTGTGTCGCTAATTAGCGTCCCAAGGAAGTCTATCGTTAATGTTTTGTCTCAAGAAATGACGCGAAGTTTACCGCCATTATCGCCAGAATAGCGACTCAGACGAAGTCTGTTGCTGTTGGATTTTTATTCTTTTTCTTTAGAGACACATTTCTTCGTTAAACGTGACGGGAAATTTTCCCTCCAATTTTTATTCCCGCCAAATTAGAGATACATTTGGTCACTAAAAGAGACAGTAGAAAAATTATAAATATGTGTGCAGAATCACTTCAAAGAAAATAAAATATCATTAAAACGTATTCCTGAGAGAAAATGCGTGAGTGGATGTACGTTCGTATGGTTGGAAGGTTTCTCATCGATGAATTTGTAGTCGGGGTCGAAAAGTCTATTGAATTATGTCAATCTACCGTGATTTTTTATAACAACGGACTGAAGATACGATGTCCATGCAAAAAGTGTAGAAATAAAAGATATTATCGACAGATAATGTGAAGTTACACTTGTATAGTCGTGGTTTCGTAGATAATTATTATCATTGGGTGTATCAGGAAGAATCTAAAGAAATGTTCAATGCAACGAGGGGCGAGTCATATCGAAATGAAGGAAACAACTCGCAGTTCAATTCGAATGTAAATAAAAGTTCTGAAAATGTTGAACATCAATACATTTAGTTAGAACAAATGGTTTTTTTATGGATGTGGTTATCAGGGAGATGATCTTCATAATTTATTATTATGAAGATTTAAACCCAGATGCGCAAATAATGTTTCAGATGATAGAATCAGCGAGTACTCTCAAGATGATGGAGTAATGAGACACTTTTCTGATACTGAGGCGTGGAAACATTTAAATCGTTGTCATCCAAAATTTGCGCGAGAAATTTAAAACGTTAGATTGAGTTTATGTACTGACAGGTTTAACTCTTCCGAGGCTTCGGGAGCTCAATATTCATTGTGGTCAGTTATGTTGACGCCGTATAACTTGCCTCCATCGATGTGCATGAAAGATCATGTGATTTTCTTAACAGTAATTGTACCAGACCTGAAAAGTCCAAAGCAGAAGCTAGATGTGTACCTTCAACCATTAATTGCTGAGCTCTGTGGTTTATGGAACAAAAGAGTTGTGACGTATAATGTTTTAGGAAAAAAATCGTGATACAAGCATCAGTTATTTGGACGATAAGTGACTTTCCGGCATATTCAATGTTATCAAGTACGTTTGTAAAATAATTTATTTGATAATTAATTTTTTCATTCTTTTATATTTTTCACTGTTTAGATTAGATTAAAATTTATGGTTTACGCCTAACGCAACAGATGTACTACTCTAATTAAATTCGTTAGGGTTCAAAAAATTTTGCATGCTCGCATTGCATAGACGATATCAGTGTCTTCTCGTTGGTGCAGGGTCGAAAAACGAGTTGATTTGACGGTCAAAGAAGGTTCTTACCGCTCAATCATTTATTTTGATCGAACAAAATTGACTGTTATAAATGGCGGAGTGTAAGAAACGAAAGTTCTCCTGAAGTTATCAATGGATACCAAATACCGGTTAGATGCGCTTGACATGCGAAGTGTTATAGAGATTGGTGGTGAGACTTGGAATAAGACGGCAGAGAAAAATACAAGTTGGAAAAAAAGAAGTATTTTATGGGAGCTACCGTATGTAGGAGATTTGATGATCAGACATAACTTAGATGTCATGCATATCGAGAAGAACGTTTTCGACAATGTTTTCAACACGGTTCTAAATATAATAAAAAAAACGAAAAACAATCAGTGATCACGTTACGATATTCGAGAAATATGTTATCGATCTAAATAAAAGCTAGACGAAACTAGAAAAAAATACGATAAGGTAAAGTATATGCAAACAGTGGACCAGAACAAACATTGTTCGAGTTGATGCGATCGATTAAATTTTCGGATGAATATGTATCAAATATGAGCAGGTGCATTGACGTGTACTGTCATACTGTGTTTGAGATGAAAAGTCATGATTGTCACATATTCATGCAACGACCTGCATTCAGATTATTTCTTGAGCAGAAACATTGTGAACCGTTGGCACAATTGAGTCTTTTTTTCAAAGAGTTAACATGTGTACAGCTGTCCCAAGCCACTGTCAAGTCATTAAATAGTGAGATTGCTGTCATAATTTGCAAGTAAGAGAGAATGTTTCAACCATCCTTTTTCAACTCGATGGAGCATCTACTAGTGCATCTACTATACGAGGCATATATAGGAGGCCCAGTTCAATATCGATGGATGTAACCATTTGAGAGGTAAATAATTTAACTGTTTATGTTTTGTGTCCTAAATTACTGGTTGTAACTGATTCCTTTTTATGTCAGATATTTGCGTAAACTAAAAAGAACGGTAGGAAACAAGGCTAGAGTGGAAAGATTTATATGCAATACATACCAAATACATGAGACAACCACCTTCTGTTCATATTACTTTGATTAACAAATTGCAGAACAATACAAAACAGTAAAGCGGAATTTTGTTCAAGATTCACTTCCTCTTGGAGTCGATCTAAATGATTTGTCCATTTTTACAATACTAGACAGACCTATTGTAAAGCCTGTACGGAGACCGTTAGACAAGGAAGAGTATCACATCGCACAGACGTACGTGTTCTGTGATTGTCCGGAGGTGGAACCATATATCGAGTAAGGATGAAATAAATTAACACGTTAAACAGTTATATTAAGTCATTTTCTGAGAATGAAGAAGAAGATACTGAGGACAATCGTTCTAAATCCAACACCGATGAGTTTGAAGATGATGTTTAAAGTATCAATAAATTGTTAAGCTCGTAAGGGAACAAAAAAAAAACAAGGGTAATAGCGATGCAGTTCGTCGCTAAAAGGAAATATAATTCCAAAACATTTAGTAATAGAGACACATTTCGTCGCTAATGAGATAATCATTGCCTCAACATATAATTTCCCTTATGGCGACAGAATGTGTTACTAAGGGAAACCGAATACCTCCAACGAATATTTTTCAATAATAGAGACACATTACGTCGCTAAAATGAAATATAAATCCAGAACATTCAATAAATAGAGACACATTTCATCGCTAATGAGGTAATCATTACTTCAACAGATAATTTCACTTATAGCGATGGAATTTGTCTAAGGGGAAATCAAATTCTCCAACGGATATTTTTCAATAATAATGAAGACACATTATGTCGCTAAGGGAAATGAAAAAACGCCTATTTAAAAAATTTCACTCACATTAGCGATGAATTGAATCATTAAAACTGAAATTAATGGTGGTTGATTAGAAAATTCAAATTCTTCAGCAACACATTTCGTCGCTAAAAAGAAAATAATGGCGCGTGCTTTAGAAATTCGTGCCCCAGTTGGTGTTTTTTCATTCCCGTTAACGACGAAATGCATCTATCAAAAAAATATAAAAAGGTGTCAGCAGACCCTGCCCCCCTCATTTTTTTTTCCTTCTTAATTACTGATATATATTTTTGGTTAATTTTTGTAGGGAAAAGTTCAAGAAAAGCTCTCTTCGTTATTGCCCACTCCTGAGTCTCAGCCTGCTCAGGAAAACCATCGTGATGTTTTTCTTCTGACAGCCGGTGGTGTTCATCCTGATGGTTCAGTCCCTAGTCTTGACGCTTACGGGAGGGGGCTTTATGCAGACCAGCCGCGTGCTTCGAGTTCTATACATGTTGAGATTGAGGCTTTGAGACAAGAGACTAAAGCATTGCGCCTACAGATGGAAGCTAATGAGCTACACAGTCAAGCCCGCCTAGATCATCTTCAGGCTCGGCATGATGAGTTAGCGGCTCAAACGCAGGCATGGATGAGCCTGAATAGGGATGCCGGCTCCGGGTATACTTCTCAGCGTCCTGATTCTGAGAATACGAGCCCTCTGTAGTTTTTTTTTGGATATTTTATTATCTTATTTTGGGATACTTTTTTGTATTGAAATATTTGTTTTAATATTATATATTTATTTTGTTTTTAATGCTTGTTTTCTTTTAATTTAAAAAATAAATCAATTAATTTTAAATCAATTTTTATTTAAAATTAATTATATATATTTTTTAAAATGTCTAAAATAGCGACGCAATGTGTTTCAATAGATTTTTTGAATCATTTTTAATACTTATTTTATAGATGAAGTTCGTCGCTAAAGTCAATCAGTTGACTTTATTAGAGAACCAATATGTCTCTGGTATAGAGATGCAATTTGTTGCTGATATTAGCGACTTATTGAATCTCTAAAAGAGAAACGAAATAAGCCATTGTGTCTCTATCTTCAGCGATAGAGTTTGTCGCTAAATAGTCAACATTTTATTAGCGTCCTATTATTTTTATGTTGCTATTAGTGATACATTTCGTCGTTAATATTAACAAGCGACACCTTTTTTAGCAATCAACTATTTCGTCTCTAATTTCATCAATAAATTCAATTCGAGGCGCATTTCGTCGCTAATCATTGCATTTCTTGTAGTGTACCATTGCCACTGTCTGTCCAAAAGAGGTTAAGAGCTAATTTGCAAGTGAAGCTCTTCTGCTGATCAGGCCACCAAGTTCTAACATCCAATCTGTCATCAACAACCAGAGGATCGAGAATAGCCATAAATTTGATCCAGTCCTCCAACTTAGGATCATTTAAATCCCTTCTAAACTCTATAGGCAAAAAGATAGTTTTCCACATTCCAAAAGGAGCTAACGGAGACTAGTTTTTTTTTTTTGGGTGCTATAGAGAACAAATTGGGAAAGAGAGAAGGAAGAGGGTCATCACTCGCCCAAGTGTCTTCCCTGCCAACCATGAAGGAGCAATTAGTATCTATTAGATGCTTAAGCTTATATATATTCTTCCAAGGGCTTCTATTAACAATAGTAGTCTTCATCTTAGAGCACCAACCCAAAACCTTTTAGAAGAAGGGTTCCCTTCTAAAGGTAGCCCGAGGTAAGACATAAGGAAGGTGCCCACTGTCTACTACCAACTGCCCACTACATAGTTAAAGGTGTTAGCCACCTCTTGAGCATCCTCTTCCTCAAGGTTGATATCTATCACTACTAATTTAGGTCCATTGATGGCTAAATCGGAAGCTTTCTCAAACATCTCCACCATCATAGCAAGGTTAGAAATACTTTCCATGTTGAACTCTAAAAATAGGAGTGTATCATCCGCAAATTGTAAGTGGGAGACCTCTATATTACCTGCTCTGAAGCCTCGAATAAGTCACTGAGATTGGGCTTTCATCAACATTCTACTAACTACCAAGACTGCCTGCCACAATGAGGAAGAGAAAAAGAGATACATGATCTCGTTGTCTTATGCCTCGTAAAGCTTTGAAATTCCCTTTGGCAACTCTTTCGCCTTTTTTTTTACTTCTTTACAATTTTATTCTACCGTACCTCGTTAATTTGTTCAGTATTTCACGATGTGTGCCTTCCCTTCCTAGTCCATGTTTTCTGATGCTACAATTTTGTGGGATTTTTTTTTTCAGCCGCCCGTTTGTTAACCTTCCTGGTTTCTATTTCTTGCTTCTGTTTCTCATTTTTTTTTAGAGTAATAGAGTTTCTATTTCTTTTTTTCCCTTTGTTGTTTCCAATTTTGTAAAATTATTTAGAAAAATTTGGAAACAACAAATTTTAGTTTCTTGAAATAAGAAACAGAAATTGGGAAGATTAACAAACGGGCTCTAACTCGGCAGGCCCGGCCCTGGCACTGTGCAAGTGGTGCGACGACACCGGGCCCCCAAATGTTTGGGGCCCAAAATTATGTAAACGTTTTATATTATATTTAAAAAGTGACAAATAATTACTCATTATATGGTTTTCGTTCGTTGGCAATTTATCTTCCAGCTTATCTTAACTTCAGCGCGCCTACCCGAGTTCGATTGCAAGTGCATTCGCTTTCCAATTCTTCATTTTATATTTACATATTATTTTTTTAACCGTATATTTATGTATATTATTTAGTATTCGTAAGATTTGACGTGTTTATTTTTAAAAATAAATTTTCCCTTTATATTGCAGATTTACATATTCAAAAATTATTTTTAAAATCAATAATGAGATGTTTTGAATTAGAATTGATATACTTTTTTTTTCAAATTTGTTAGTTTTAAGTGTTTTAATAAATTAATTTGTTTCTTCTATTTAATTAGTAATGTTAAAATAGCATAATTTATATGACATTCTAAAATATTTAGTTATTATTTGAAATATACTATTACAAATTTACCATTTTTTAAATTGTAGTGTTAATAGTTATAATTATATATGTATTCAGATAGTCGATCATCATATTCCTGAACCTAAATCTTAAACTCGTTAGTTTCAAAAGTCGGGTTTGATTAAATTAATTAATAAAATATTTTTTTTAAATATCCTTTATTTATGTGGATTAGGATTAAATATTTCTAAGATATGTTATATTGTTTTAATAGTTAATATTTTAAATTTTAATAATATTAGATAGGGGCCCAAAATTATATTTTCGTACTAGGTCCCTATATTTCTAGGTCCGGCCCTGTAACTCGGGGTTACGCGTTTTAAATTTTGTTTGCCTGTAGCTGCCTTAATTAAGTTGGGTTTTTTCTTCTTCAGTATAATGTTGAGAGATTGCTAAACAAGACCGGTTTCCAATTTGTATTGTGTATATAAAATGGCCCACCAACTCTCTGTTGGCTATTCAATGTGGAAGAAGAAGAAGAATGTGGACCGAATCAGTCTTTTACCGGATTCTCTTCTTCACGTCATATTTTGTTTGATAGGGGAAAATTATTACTTTAAGTTTAGAAAAATAAAAGAAAACTAAAAAAAATTCCACAGCCGGGATTTGAACCCGGAATAAGTCAATTAAGACTTGCCAATGTGCTACTATGGATTCACTTGTTATAAAGTTCAAGCCATTTTCATGTAAATGCATTTTAAATGGAAAATCCATATATTCCATCTCAATTTGAAAAACTACCTTTTAAATTCTTTAGTTTTAAAATTTTTAAAAGCTCTTAAAATAATTTATAAAACAAATATAGGAAAAAATAATAACAAGTATACATATTTGTAAATACAAAAAAGTTTCCATTGAATACGAATTTTATTCACTGGCTAATTATAGAAAAAAAATAATGAAAAATGTTGTTTAGGTAAAAAAAAAATTAATAATTTTGTGGACTCAACTAATAAAATGAGTTGCCTATAATGTAATAAATGGAGATACAAAAACGATATTTTAAGTTTAATTAAAAAATTATTTCTTGAAACTTTTTTTTTTAATTGTTTGATGGGTTAATTTTTAATTTCAATTTAGAAAAATAACAGAAAAAATTAAAAGAATTTCCGCAGCCGGGATTTGAACCCGGAATCATTCAATTTAGATTTGCCAATGAGCTACTACGGATTCATTTGTTATAGACTTCAAGTAGTTTCCATTTAAATGCATTTTTAATGGAAAATCCATGTATTCCATCTCAATTTGAAAATTTACCTTTTAAATTCTTTAATTTTAAAAATATTAAAAGCTCTTAAAATAATTGATATAGCAAATATAGGAAAAAATAATAACAGGTATACATATTTATCAACTAAAAAAATATTCTCATTTAATACGAATTTTATTCAATGGCTAATTAGAGAGGGAAAAAAATAATGAAAAAAGTTGTTTAGGTAAAAAAAAAATTGATTATTTTGTGGAATCAACTAAAAAAATAAGTTGCCTAGTATGTGAAAAATAGTGATATAAAAACGAATTAAAAAAATATTTCTTGAAACTTTATTTTTAAACAAATATTTTGTTTGATGGGGGTAATTATTACTTTCAATTTTGAAAAATAACAGAAGAAATAAAAATAAATTCCGTAGCCGGGATTTGAACCCGGAATCATTCAATTTAGATTTGCCAATGTGCTACTACGGATTCTTTTGTTATAGAGTTCAAGCAATTTCTATTTAAATGCATTTTAATGGAAAATCCATATATTCCATCTCAATTTAAAAAATTACCTTTTAAATTCTTTATATTCAAAAATTTTAAAAGCTCTTAAAATCAATTATATAACGAATATAGGAAAAATTAATAACAGGTATACATATTTTTAGCAATAAAAAAAAGGTTTCCCATTTAATACGAATTTTATTCAATGGCTAATTAGAGAGAGAAAACATGATGAAAAAAGTTGTCTAGGTAAAAGAAAATTAATATTTTTGTGGAATCAACTAAAAAAATAAGTTGCCTGGTATGTGAAAAATAGTGATATAAAAACAATCTTATAAGTTTAATTAAAAACATATTTCTTGAAACTTTTTTTAAAAAAAAATGTTGTTTGATAGGGGAAAATTATTACTTTAAGTTTAGAAAAATAAAAGAAAACTAAAACAAATTCCACAGCCGGGATTTGAACCCGGAATAAGTCAATTAAGTCTTGCCAATGTGCTACTATGGATTCACTTGTTTTATAAAGTTCAAGCCGTTTCCATGTAAATGCATTTTGAATGGAGAATCCATATATTCCATCTCAATTTGAAAAACTACCTTTTAAATTCTTTAGTTTTAAAATTTTTAAAAGCTCTTAAAATAATTTATAAAACAAATATAGGAAAAAATAATAACAGGTATACATATTTGTAAATACAAAAAAGTTTCCGCTTAATACAAATTTTATTCACGGGTTAATTATAGAAGATGAAAAATGTTGTTTAGGTAAAAAAATTTAATAATTTTGTGGACACAACTAATAAAATGAGTTGCCTATAATGTAATAAATAGGGATACAAAAACGATATTTTAAGTTTAATTAAAAAATTATTTCCTGAAACTTTTTTTAAAAAAAAAATTTGTTTGATGGGGTAATTATTACTTTGAATTTAGAAAAATAACGGAAAAAAATAAAGAGAATTTCTACAGTTGGGATTTGAACCTAGAATCATTCGATTTAGATTTGTCAATGTGCTACTACTGATTCATTATAAACTTCAAGCAGTTTTCATTTAAATGCATTTTTAATAGAAAATCCATATATTCCATCTCAATTTGAAAAATCACCTTTTAAATTCTTTAGTTTTAAAAAGCTTAATAGCTCTTAAAATAATTTTTATAAGAAATAAAGGAAAAATTAATAACATGTATGGATATTTAACAATTAAAAAAACGTTTCCCATTTAATACGAAAATAATTTTTATGGGGTAATTATTACTTTCAATTTAGAAAAATAACAATAAAAATAAGGACAATACTTCCATACTCACTAGTAAGTATGGAAATATACTCACCAATGAGTTGGTTGAATAAGGATTTGCCATGTGTCATATTAACATCTCTCTTCCTTATTAATTTTTCACTTAATTTCTCTTCAAAATCTCACTATTTTCTCATCCACACCAATACGTAAAACAAGAAAATCCTTTCATATTCCTTTCTCTCTCTATTCTACAGATTTAGCAATCTCTAACACTTTCCTTTCTCTCAATAGAATCTCCATTTTTATTATTAAGAAAAAGGTAACTGCTTCTTTTCTTATTGTATAACTTTCTATTTCTTTTATTGAGAATTTTAGACTTATTTTTTTTCATAATACACGATTAAGTTGTTGTAAAGTTCATCACTCTTTAATCCTTTTTTTTTTCTTATTCATGATTCTCACTTTTTTTTTTCTGTAACTTCAAGATTCTCTACAAGAAATTTTAAGATTTTAAATTATAAAACAAAAAAAAAACTCCTCTCAAATAGTCAAAATTTTCAAGATTCTCAAATTTTATTTTGAAACATTTATTGTATGGTATCTGTTTGTGTTTCATGTTCCTTAAATAATTTTTTAATAATTTATTTTGAATAGGGATGCAAGACCACAGTACAAAGAAGGAGCTTGGATTTTTTTTATTGTTGTTATTCTACATTCTTAAGGTAAGCTCTCAACATAAAAATAATAAAATTCCTAATAATAATTTTCTTATTTTGTATTTTTGAAGTCTCTGTCATATTTATTTATTTTTGTTTTATCAATTTCACATATTATGTAAGCAATGCACATAAGTGTAATGTTTTAGTATATTCTAATTGTATTTTTTTATGCATGCATCTTTGAATATTAATACTTGAAGGCATGGAGAATATAGAAAGTACAAACTTAGATGGGCAATCTTTCAATAATTTTGAAGATCATTTGTAAGATAATGTAGAGCCCAATGTTGATATTCAAGTTGAAATTGAAGAGCCATATGTTGGAATGGAGTTTAGTTCATGTGAGAGTGCATACAAATTTTATGTCAAATATGGAGGACAGCTTGGTTTTAATGTAAGGAAACATCATAATAAAAAGAATAAGAATGGTGATGTTTCAAGAGTGGTCTTTTGTTGTTCAAAAGAAGGATTTCGCAAGGTGAACAAGCAAATAGAGCCTACTTCATATATTCAACCAAATTCTAGGACAGGATGTAAAGCCCATATAGTATGCTTGCTTGAAAAGAATGGTCAATTCAAAGTTGTGTCATTTAATAGCAACCATAACCATGACCTTGTTAGAACACCAATGAAGCATATTTTAAAAGTCAATAGGAGTATTTCTAAGGCCCAAAAATCCTTAGCTTACGATGCCGATAGATCGGGAATTTCAATTAAAGCAACTATGGATTTGATGAGTAGAGAGGTTGGTGGTAGAGAACATTTGGGGTTTTTGGATAAAGATTACAGAAATTATATACACAAGGAGAGAAAAGCAAAAATAGAAAAAGGAGATGCGGGAGTAATTTTACAATATTTTCAAAGAAGGCAAATGGGAAATTCTTCTTTTTATTATGCATTGCAAGTTGATGAAGATGATATGATTACTAATATATTTTGGACAGATGCACGTTCCATTCATGATTATGAGCTTTTTGGAGATGTTATTTGTTTTGACACCACTTATCGTACTAATGAGTTTGATCGACCATTTGCACCATTTATTGGGGTGAACCATCATAAACAAACCTGTTATATTTGGTGCGGCTTTACTTTATGATGAAACCGCATTATCTTTTAAGTGGTTGTTTGAAACTTTTTTGGGTGCAATGTCCGGAAAGCACCCAAAAACAATCATTCCTGATCAATCTGCAGCAATGGCTAAAGCGATATGTGATATCTTTCCTGACACTCATCATAGACTATGTGTTTGGCATATTTTTCAGAATGCTGCTAAGAATTTAAGTCATGTGTTTCATAGATCAAAAGAATTTGTTCACGACTTTAATACTTGTATGTATGATTATGAAGATGAAGATGAATGGTTGTTTGCATGGCAAAAAATGCTTGCAATGTATAATCTTGGAGATAATAAGTGGTTAAATGATTTGTTCGAACTGCGAGAAAAGTGGGCAATGGTTTATGGGCGACATACTTTTACAGCTGACATGAAGAGCACACCAAAGTATTCTTGAAAACATTTATTTTTTAATCTTTGTTAAAAATTAAAATTGTTAATGTGACAGGTGCATGGTTCGTCATCAATTCCAACCGAACAAGCAGCAATACCTATGAATACAAATATTGATATATCTCAGTGGAGTAACAATATATCATTTACTCAATTGCTTCAGGTAAAATCAAAATTTAATATATCTTAATTATTTTTTTAATAAACTCAATTCTAATATTTTGTAACGTGTTCATTTGTAGGAATCATTGACGGCATGTGGCAACAAAACTCCATCAAGTAATGATGATGGGGAAAATTTAAAGCATTAGTTTGTTGGATGTTATGAAATTATGAACACTGTATGAGGAAAAAAATATCTTTGATTGCGGAGTATATTTTGTTGGATGTTATCTTTGATTGCAAAGTATATTTTGTTGGATTTTATGAAATTTTAGTTGTGTAATGTTATTTAATCAATAATTTTATTAGATTGTACAGGAAAAAAATGTTATTTTGTTAGATTTAATGGTAAAAATTTGTTAGTTGCAAATGATTTCATTACCAACCAAAAAAAAATAAGAAAAATGAAAACCAATAGCAGATATAAGAATAGTAGATATTTTGAATGTACAGGAAAAAAATGTTATTTTGTTAGATTTAACGGTAAAAATTTGTTAGATTTATTTATTTTTTCAAATGATTTCATTACCAACCAAAAAAAATAAGAAAAATGAAAACCAATAGCAGATATAAGAATAGTAGATATTTTTGAATGTACAGGAAAAAGTGAAATATTATAAACAAGGAAAAATAGTTACATTTTTCTTATAATAAAACTGGAGACTTTGTATCATCAAAAAAAAAAAAAATAGCTTTATCTTTGAAATTGAGAGAAAGAAAAGTGTTACAGATATTGCTATGAGAGAGAAAGAAATATGAAAGGATTTTCTTGTTTTACGTATTGGTGTGGATGAGAAAATGGTGAGATTTTGAAGAGAAATTAAGATGAAAAATTAATAAGGAAGAGAGATGTTAATATGACACATGGCAAATCCTTATTCAACCAACTCATTGGTGAGTATATTTCCATACTCACTAGTGAGTATGGAAGTATTGTCCTAAAAATAAAAAGAATTTTTACAGCTAGGATTTGAACCCGAAATTATTCAATTTAGATTTGCCAATGTGCTACTACGGTCTACAGATGCATTTGTTATAAAGTTCAAGCAGTTTTTATTTAAATGCATTTTTAATGAAAAATCCATATATTTGATCTCAATTTGAAAACTTACATTTAGATTCTTTACTTTTAAAAATCTTAAGAGCTCTCAAAATAATTTATATAATAAATATAGGAAAAATTAATAACAGGTATACATATTTATCAATAAAAAAAAGGTTTCTCATTTAATACGAATTTTATTCAATGGCTATTTAGAGAAAAAAATAATGAAAAAAAGTTGTTTATGTAAAAAAATATTAATAATTTTTTGGAATCAACTAAAAAAATAAGTTGTCTGCTATGTGAAAAATAGTGATATAAAGACGATCTTATAAGTTTAATTAAAAAAATATTTCTTGAAACTTTGTTTTTAAAAAAATATTTTGTTTGATGGGGTAATTATTACTTTTAGTTTAGAAAAATAAAAGAAAACTTAAAAAAATTCCACAGCTGAGATTTGAACCTGGAATCAGTTAGACTTGCCAATGTGCTACTATGGATTCATTTTGTCATAAATTCAAGCAATTTTAATTTAAATGCATTTAACACATGCATCTTATTCTCATCCATTATATTCTCATACTACTTATTCCAAGACATCTGATTCCGATGCCGGCATACCAAACGCCCTCTTAATGTTTCACAGATACTAGCAGTAGCACCAGGAGATAGAGGTTCTTTCTCTTTCGCCTTCTTTTTAATTTTGTTTAGTATTTCACGATACCCCTAATCCATGTTTTCTGATGCTTCAATTTTTTGGGAAATTTTTTTTTTCAGCCGTTATGCCCGTTTGGTAACCTTCCCGGTTTCTATTTTTTGTTTCTAATTATCATTTTTTAGAGTAATAGAATTGCTATTTCTTTGTTTCTATTTCTTGTTTCCAATTTTATAAAATTGTGTACAAAAATTTAGAGACAACAAATTCTAGTTTTTTGAAATAAGAAACATAAATTGGGAAGGTTAACAAACGGGCTCTAACTCGGGGTTACGCGTTTTCAATTTTGTTTGCCTGTCGCTGCCTTGATTAAGTTGGGTTTTTTCTTCTTCAGTATAATGTTGAGAGATTGTTAAACAAGACCGGCTACCAATTTGTAATGTGTATATAAAATGTCCCACCAACTTTCCGTTGGCCGTTCAATGTCGAAGAAGAAGAAGAATTTGGACAGAATTAGTCTTTTACCAGATTGTCTTCTTCATGACTCATATTCCCTCACTCAACTTTAATTACAAGTCCTACCTATTTAAAGGGAAAACACATAATGACGAGACGAGAGAAAGATCGTTTTATCAATTCATCAAGACAGGTTTATCAAAACATCGTGGCTCACTTATTATGAAATTGAGTTACTCTTACCCACATTTGGTTCGTTATGAAGTACCAAAATATCCGATAGAATCTTTGATAAGTTTTGCAGCATCTCACATGGTTCAAGAACTTAGCCATCAATACTGCTTGTTGGTATGAATTTGATTGGACACGCAGTTTATCAGCATGTCAATCGCTGAATGTGCTGGAATTCTCATGTTTAGTAGATAGTAGTTATCTTGAAGAGAGAGTAAATGGTGGTTGTGATGAAGGGGCAGTTTTGATTTTTGTGAGGACTACTTACAAGAGAAACTGTTCTCAGGCTGTCCAATTTTGGAATCGTTGATTTTGGTTAATTTTGATTATTTTGGTCTTACTACTATTTGTGCGCCAAAGCTCGAGAATTTGGAAGTACATTCTTCATATTATGATGATGGTAATCGGATAGAAATTGTATTGTGTACACCCAATCTTAGACGTGTCAAGTTCTATAATATCCTTCCAATTGTAAAGTCTGCTTTAGACTTTCCATTCATAGACAAAGTAACTATTGCTGTACATTCTGACTTTTTAAACTATCATCACTATTATGAAGATTGTTATTTAAGCATACGTGGTCAAGAGGTTGTAGAATTGCTCAGACTCTTTCATAATGCAAGGTCTATCTCAATGCCTTTTAGGGTAACACAGGTATTCATATTTAATGTTTCTTTTGGATTTTGGGTTTTTGATTATGTCCTTTTCAAATGATGACAACTAACATTGTTGTTCTTTTCTTACTAGGGTATCTTGTGTGTTTCTACTCCAAATCTTTCGTTTCATAACTTGAGACATTTGAAGTTGGAAGCATTTAAGACGAGCAAAAAGATAGATTTTCCGATGAATAAACTTCAATGTTTACTTAAGTGCCCTACTCTGGAAACTATGGTGCTTGATTTAATTTAATTGATGAGGTATCTTCGTCTTATCTTTTGTTTTATCATAGATATTTAAAATAGCATTCATTTGTGTTTGAGTGTGTGTTCAGAAGCGTTTTGAAAATGTTCTCATCGAATATATAATTGTTTTGCCTTGATTTACATAATGGCTAATACCTTTTGGGGACCAATAACTTATGAAGTTGTTGAATGTATTAAATATGTTAAATCACCGCTAGACTTAAAAGGTTAAGCTAATGGTTAAGGGTAAATTTAATCATATATCATAACAGAATGAAGTGGCACCGGATGGACTAACTTTTACTCACTTTTGTGATTTTGTGTATTTAGGGGCTTTTGTTTTACTTCTAACATGAAGACGCTAGCATATATATTGGAATATGGACTTCTAAATTAGGATTCACTTATAATATTTTGTCTAAGAGCCTATTTGGGTTAGATTTTAAAAGTGTTTAATAGTGTTTTTTTTATTGTTATGGAAAACATTTTCTTTATTTAAAAACACTTTTAAACACTTCCAAAAGTTATCCCAAACGGGCACTAAATTAGGATTAACTTATAATGCTTTTGTTTTATTTTCAATCATGTTTAGTGAGGGTAACGGTAGGAAAACCATCTTTGGAAACACTGCTGGGTTGGGGCTGCTGTTCTCAAGAATAGTTCCCAATTTTTTTTTTAGGTGGCCCCCTTAAAGATGCCTTGTTATGGGAGTTATGGCAAGAAAGCCTTAAGATGCTGGAATATTGCTCTTCAAATAAACCTTAAATAAAATAACCATAATCACTAAAGCTTCTATTAAGAGAGCTCCATTGAGAGACTTTGAACCGAGCTGTGTCGTAATTGTTATTCTTAATATACTTTTTAGGTAAAATTGATCGAATTGGAAGTTTCAGAAGTATGTTGATCAACTAAAATAGTACAGGAGATTTTTTTTTTTTTTTTAAACTATCCATACTTTCCTGCATCAAATTATATATAGTAGTTCAATATTACATTGTATTCAACAGAAAATAATACTTTAATTATTTGAAATAATTGTTTGATAAAAATTGGGTGTTTTCAAAAATGACATTTTAAGAACATATTTTCAAAAATAGAAAAAGTTTTAAAATTTTGATGTTAGACCCTTGAAAATCATCATTAATAATGAGGAATCCATCTTAAATGTCAACGGGGCAAGGAGAGGTAAGATTAAGGGGCAATTACTGAAATAACATATTTTTGCATACTAATTACTGAAATTGTATAACTTTCCAAAAATTATAAAAATAGCATAATTATAGTTCAATAATTTAATGAATTCTAATTCATTAATTTATTGAACTAAAAAAGAAAAAAGACTAACAAATTCATTGAAAATAATAATGAAGGATGATCAAATAACTTGATAAACTATTGAACTTGAACTAAAAAAAGGTAAAAAAAATAGGGTTAATTTCATATTAGACCATAATAAATAGGTATAATAGCATTAATACTTATATGTTTATAAATTAGCAAACTTACCCACTTTAACTCCACGCGCCGTTTAAGGGAACAATGAAAAGATGTTTTTGCCCTCTATTTATTATGGTTTACAACATTTAAGGAAAGTAAAATGTATATAGAACAGAAACGCAATAGCTAATTAATCAAGGGCATGATGGTAAATGTTCAAAACGGAAAACATGGGATCACTGCCATTTATGGTGTTTTTTGGGCAAAATTGATATTAAAAAAACACAACCGGTATTAGTGAATAAATGTGGATATTCTTGATAATATTTCAAAAAAATAAAATTCCAATTCATTAAATACCCATGAAAAATAGTTCAATAATTTATTGAACTATAGTTCATTAATTTAATGAATTATAATTATACTATTTGATTAATTTTTAAAAAGTTCCGACATTTTAGTAATTAGTATGCAGATTTATGCTATTTGAGACAAATTCTTTGAGATTAAAGTGGATTAATTTTAATAGTTTATAAAATCTATAGTCAATTGCTCAAATTGAAAGTTCAAAGTTGTAACGGTTACAATTTGAAATATTCAAGAGTGATTTGTGTAATTTTCCTAAAACACTAACACTGTTTTTCTTGATTTATTACAGGATCTGGATGACTAATACAAAATATTCAATGGGGCAGTCCTAGTTTTGAAGTTTGTTGAATGGGTGACACTAGGGAAGTTAGAAAGACCTTTTACAACTTTTGTTTACTACTGGAAATTTTTCAGCTAATAAACTAAGTTTTGTTTTGTTTTTTTTTTTTGTCAAAAGCAAATTAGCAAAAACTCAAACTAATTTTTGAAAAATCAGGAACTGATCTAAAGTTCAAATTAAATATAATATAATTAAGTTTATAACTCAATCCAATTTGAATGGATTCTGTGGCCATCGACCTTTTGCACACCCTTAATTCTTTAAATAAATTCTAGAGAGCAAATTGTAAAATATATATAATCTTTTTTTTTTTTTTTGCTGTATTCAATCAATTAAAATCTTATGACTTTATGGTTCAATTACAATTTAATCTCTATGGTATATGATAAATGTTAATTTAATCGCTAATGGTTTTAAAAATTTTATAGTCTCATAGTTCAAGGTTTGTGATACATAGTCCATTTGATTTTTAAAAGTCCAACTTAATTTATATGGTTTGATAAAAATTCACAAAACATCCATACGTCACTATTACTTAACATAGCACTTATGTGATCGTAAGTATAATATTTTTTTAATTGAGTTGAAATGAAAATATCATATAAATAGACCAATTACATTTAAATGTTAAAAAGCTTCATGTTTACTCATCAATCAACACCATATTGTCGTCGCCTCGAGATCATGTGACAACCAGGTTCACAAAAAATATCATATAAGGGATTTGTAAGTATGAGGTAACATGAAATGGACGTTTTATGAGTTTTAATGAAACTTTATGAACTAAATTAAAACTTTTAAAATTATAAAGGTTAAATTATACCTCTCATCCCTATCTTTTTATGTTTGTGTCGTCAATTCATCCCCAAACTTTCAAAAGTGTCAAAACCGTCTTCATCATTTGATATTATGAATCTAAATCGTCTCTATCATGAATGAAACTATTACATTTAACTAATTTTATTCACGACAAAGACGACTTAGACCTCAATATCAAATAACAAGAATGATTTTTTTTACACATGTAAAAATTTAGTGTTAAAATTGATACAAACTCAAAAAGATAAAAACAGTGAGTAATATAGTTTAACCTTAAATTAATAGAGACGTCAAGCCATAAACGTTAAAAAGCCTTTTTTAAATCATAAAAACTATTGACACATCACATACAAGACAAAAGAGACTGCATTTGAAAATTTTAAATCCAATTAAATAAATTAGAAAAGCTTGCAATGGCCAAAACAGACTTCCTTCTTCTTCTTCTTCTTCTTCTTCATCACGGAGACAGAGGTTCTTTCTTTCTTCTCTCTTTTCCCTTTTTAACTTATTTTTTAGCATTCTTCTTCGTTAATATGTTCATTATTTCATGATATTATTACATTTTCTTTTACTTGAATCGTTAAAATTGTTGTATTGTTCCCTTTCCATGTTCTCTAATGCTTCAATTTTTGGGAAAAAAATTCCAGCCGTTAACTCAATGTGTTTAGGGTTTTCATCTTTAGCTGCCTCGTGCTCGTTTGTGATAACTTTTGAAGTGTTTAAAAGTGTTTTTTTTTTATAATCACTAAAAACCATTTTTAAACACTTTTAAGAGTTATCACAAACGGTCCTAATTAAAATTGGGGTTTTATGGTTTTGAACTTCAGTTCTATCTTTCAATTTTGTCTCTGTCTGGTTTTAGACTACTTTATCCTTCAGTTTCATGGGATGGGATGGGATGGGATGTGAATTATATTTATTCAAAATAATGCCTGCTTTTGGGCTTTGGTTTACAGTCCTTTTGTTTGTTTGTTATATTATAGTGTCAAGAGATTGCTGAAGAAGATCTAAAAACGACTCCTCATTAGCAGTTCAATGTCTAAGGAGAATGAGAATGAGAATGAGGACAAAATCAGCCTTTTACCAGAGTGTCTTATTCATCACATTCTGTCATTCTTAAACACAAAACATGTTGTCCAGACTTGTGTTCTTTCAAAGAGGTGGAAAACCGTCTGGACTCATGTTCCCACGCTCAACTTTGATTTTAATTCCTACCCATTTGAACTCAAAGGGTCGCTGAGTGGAAAAACTAGTAGCCATTGGAGAGAAAAGTCGTTTAAGCGCTTTATCTGGAGATTTATATCTCAACATTGTGCTGGACATATTCAAAAACTGAGTTACACTTCCTCGAATAGTTATAAAGAAGAGGCTTTAGCGAAGTCGTTGATATCCCACGCTCGACGCCACATGGTTCAAGAGCTTTGCATCGATACCTTTGATATTCGTTTCTCTGACTGGAAGTTGTGGTTGGTAGGATGTCAATCCCTTACTGTGCTGAAGATTTCATGTGCGTATGTGGATGATTGGGGAGGCTTGATATTACCGTCCTTGAGAACTTTAGAAATTACATGTTACACTGAGGACGGGTTTGAAAAGGGAACGATGTTCGCAGGCTGCCCGAATTTGGAATCTCTGGTTTTGTTTAATTATCATTGTAAAAATTCTAGTATTTGTGGTCCAAAACTTGAGTATTTGGAATTACATGCTTCTGCAGCTTGGTTATCAACTTTTCAAGAGGTTGAACTGTTTACACCAAATCTCAGATGTATCAAGTTTATGAATTGTTTGCCAACTGTGAAGTCACATTCAGATCTTTCGTGCTTAGTGAAAGTAAATATAGACATTATGGACTATTATTTGAGATGCACAAATCTCCCTAAGTTCCTCCGAGCATTTCATAACGCCAGGTCTCTTACGCTGCCTTTTAAGGCAATAGAGGTATCTAAAATTTCTTCATTGATTGCTTGAAACTTTTTTCCTTTCTCTCTGCGTTTTCTAACATGACAACTATGAAATAAAATATTTTCTTTTTGTCTGTAAGTTCCTGTTATCAGCTCCTTCTTTGTTAGATGGTAGTTTTTTATTTCACAATCTGACACATCTGAAGTTGGAAACAAAGGAGACCGATGAGACGATAGACTTGCCAATCAATCTATCTGCGGATTTACAAGAATGCCTAACTCCAAAAAAATTGGTGGTTGATGTTAATCCGGTAACTATGCTAATACTTTGTTGAGAAATAGCTAGCTTTCGTTTTAGTATAATATCATTTGTTTAACTAAATTTGCAGGATTAGTTGTGGAATACTTCATGTGGTTTGGTTCGGTTTGATTGTTGACGTTGCTGAATGGCGGGAAACCAAGGACGTTATTCACTGTTTTTTTGTGATCATCTAGGTACTGGGTTCTGTTAGTTTACTCTTATGTTTAAGGATAAGAGCTTTCTTCTCTGTTCATTCTAGTATATAAATTAGAATATTATCTCTTTGTTTTGGAGCAGTCTGTAGAAGCATGTTGTTTGTATTAAGGAAGCTCATTAGATTGGAAATTTATTTTGTTAGTTTTCCTAATAGCTGGGAGTTATTTTTCTCTCCTGTTATTTAGCTTAAACAGATTGTTTAGAAATTTGAGAGTGGTATTAGAAGTCTTTTTAAAATGAAGAACTGTTTTCTTTAAAAGAATTTAATTAATATTTTCAATTTTTCATAATTGTTAGTTGCTAAGTATGTTTAAAAACACACTATTAATTTTTGCATCATTTGCATTGGATTTACAGGATGACTATTGGACTCATGCTAGATAATGTATCTAGTACATTTTGGTTTTGTTTAATTCTCTATGTGACAATGTAAATATAATATTTTGTAAATATTATTATAATTTTGTTTAATTTTCTATGTGACAATGTATATATAATATTTTGTAAATATTATTATAATTTTGCTTGATTTGGAAACACCCCTATGTTTTAAATTAATGGTAAATTACTTTTTTAGTCTCTCATTTTTAGTTAACTTATATTATGGTCTCTAACTTTTCGAACAGAAAACTTAGTGGCAGATTTTTATAAAAAATTGTATACTTAAATAGGTGATGTGGTATTGATAATGGCAAATTTTATTTTAAAATTGTTTTTTTGTTTAAAAGTTCACATTTTTTTCTATCATTTTCTCTCTCACTCCTTTCCCTTTCTCTCAATCAACTTCTCTCTTCTCCAACAAAATGGCACGAAGAACGAATCTCATTCAATCCTCAATAAAGGTTTAACAAATTTTTTTAGTTATTAAAAAATGTTCTGGTTTTGTATTCAAAACAAAGCATAGAGATAATTTTTAAATGATAGTAGAAGTCTCAAATTGTCTTTGTTGTTACCTCAATTATACATTAAAAATCTAATATTTGCACGTTTTAGTCACGTGGTTGTCACATCAGACACATAAGAAAAATATCGATTTTTTTAGAATGATAGGTATATTTTCATGATTTTTTTAACAAATTATAGAGACCAAATTAAAACTTTAAAAACCATTGATACAACTCAAATTATAGGGACTAACTTGAAACTTCGTTAAATTATACATGTCATCCCTATCCTTTAGAGTTTGTGTCAATTTCATCTCTAAGCTTTCAAAAGTGTCACAAACATCCCATCGTTTGATGTTATAGTCTAAATTATCGAGTCATGAATTAAACATGTGTAATAGAACAATCCACTTAAATTACTTTTTTTTTTTGTATTTGCTACACATAGATAAAAACATCACATTTCTAATTATTTTTCATCATTTTCTCTCACATAAACACTTATAATATACCAACTAATTTCCCCATATTTTCTATATTTGTCTTCTAACTCTGCATCATAATGTGCTATGTGATAATACCAAAAAAGAAAAATACAATCAAAGTGAAAGGTTATATTACATTTAATTTGTTTCTTTCACGGTAATGACAATTTAGATTTACAATATCAAACAATAGAGACGTTTGTGTCACTCTTAAAAGCATATGAATGGAATTGACACAAACTTAAAAAGGGATAGATAAAATTAAACCATTGAAACTTTTACAACCAAAGGAACCAAATTAAAACCAACACTAAATTTTAGGGATTAATCTTTCTTCAATAAATTAGAAAAAAAAACTCTGTATTTTACACAGTTTATTAAGGATCAGTACACTGAGTAATGGCCTAGCCAAGAGCCCAAAAACAGTCGTCCTTCTGAAACGAAACGACTTCCTTCTTCTTCACAGAGACAGAGACAGAGACAGAGACAGAGGTTTCTTTCTCTTTCTCCTGCTTTTTACAAGACATTATCAGAAAACCTCGTTAATTTGTTCCTTATATTATTATGCATATTCTTTTTTACTCGAATCGTTACATTGTCGTAAACTAAATTTCCATGTTTTCTAATGCTTCATTTTTTAGGGTTTAAATCTTTATGGTTTTTGGACTTCAATACTACATTTCTTTCATTCTATATGTCTGAAATTAGAATACTTTATTTATACCTTTTGTTTCATGGGATGCTTTTGTGATTTTGATTTGCAGTGGTTTTTTTTTTTTATCATAGTGTCAAGAAATTGCTGAACAATGTGTGAGGAGGAAAATAAGAAGAATGAGGACAGAATCAGCCTTTTACCAGATTGTCTTGTTCATCACATTCTCTCATTTTTAAACACAAAACAGGTTGTCCAGACTTGTGTTCTTTCAGAAAGGTGGAAAACCGTTTGGACTAATATTCCCACACTCAACTTTGATTTCAATTCCTACCCGTTTGAAATCATAGGGCCGCCGAGTGGAAATACTAGTAGCGGTTCGAAAGAAAGTTCGTTCAAAAAGTTCATCTTGAGCTTTATATCTCAACATTGTGGCGGACATATTCAAAAACTGAGTTACACTTCCTCGAATAATTATGAAGAAGGGGATTTAGCGGAGTCGTTGATTAGCTACGCACGATGCCAGATGGTTCAAGAGCTCTGCATCGATACCTTTGATATTCTTTACACTTATTGGAAGTTCGAGTTAAGCAAATTTCATTCGCTTATTGTGCTGAAGATTTCATGTGGGTGATTGGGGAGGCTTAAAATTACCGACATTGAGAACTTTAGAAATTACATGTTACTTTGAGCACCCGTATGCAAAGAAAAGCAGATAAGGAAAGATGTTTGCAGGCTGCCCGAATTTGGAATCTCTGGTTTTGGTTAATTATCATCGTAAAACTTCTAGTATTTGTGCTCCAAAACTTGAGTATTTGGAATTATGTGCGTCTGCAGCTTGGTTATTAACTTCTCAAGAGGTTCAATTGATTACACCAAATCTCAGATGCATCAAGTTTAAGAATTGTTTGCCAACTGTGAAAACTGATTCAGACCTTTCGTGCTTAGAGATCGTAAATATAGAAGTTATGGACTATTATTTGGGATGCACAGATCTCCCCGAGTTCCTTCGAGTGTTTCATAATGCAAGGTCTCTTACACTGCCTTTGAAGGCAATAGAGGTATCTAAAATTTCTTCTTTGATTACTTGAAACTTTTTTCCTTTCTCTCTGCATTTTCTAATATGACAACTATGAACTAAAAAATTGTTTTTGTGTCTACAAGTTCCTCTTATCAGCTTCTGCTTTGTTAGATGGAAATTTTTTATTTCACAATCTGACACATTTGAAGTTGAAAACAAAGGAGACTGATAAGATGATAGACTTGCCAATCAATCTATTGGCGGATTTACAAAAATGTCTTACTCCAAAAAATTTGGTGGTTGATCTTAAACGGGTAAATATGTCTAATACTTTGTCATGTGAAAAGAGAAATAGTTAGCTTTTCTTAGTGTAATATCATTATTTTAACCATATTTGCAGGACTAATTTACAGAAGACTTTATGGGGTTTGGTTTGGTTCGGTTGTTGACGTTGCCGAATGGCGGGAAATCAAGGACATTATTCAACTGCTTTTTTGTGATTTTCTATCTACTGGGTTTTGTTTAAGGATAAGAGCTCTCTTCTCTGTTCATTCCAGTACATAAATTAGAATATTATCTCTTTGTTTTGGAGTAGAACCAGAATATTATCTCTTTGTTTTGGAGTAGAAGCATGGTTCTGTTTGTATCAAGGAAGCTCATTTAGTTTGGAAATTGGTTTTGTTAGTTTTCCTAGTGGCTGGTTAGAAACTTGACAGTGTTATTACAGGTCCTTTTTTATAATGATGAACTATTTTCTGTAAAAGCATTTAATTAATATTTTCAATTTTTCAAAATGGTTAGTTGCTAAATATGTTTTAAAAACACGATTGAATTTTGCATTATTTGCAAGACTACTATTGGATTAATGCTAGATAATCTATCCAATATATTTGGGTTTTGTTTAATTCTTTATGTGACAATGTTAATCATATATAATAATTTCTAAATACTGTTGAAATTCTACTTGATTTTGAAACGTTCTTCCATTAATACTTATTCTATTAATGGTAAAGGACTTAAGTCCCTCGAATCACTGATTTCAAGGTGATAAAGAAACAGAAACTTCTTCAGCAACATAATAAAAAGCGTAAATTGCAAAGAAGATCTACGTTGTTTTCGTCAAATGTATCAACTCCCTCTCTAGTTTAAAAATGGCAAATTACACCCTTGTAGTTCCAAATTATTCTATTTTCAATGAGACTCTCCCCTGTAACGCCGTTAACTTTCTTTTAGCCATAACTTCTTCGTTTGAATTACGGTTTAGATAATTCAAGATGTTTTGGAACTCACATTTCGAACTTTTTTTGTTATAGTCACTTCAAAACTTCTAAATCGCTAGTAAACGAAAGGGTTAATGGTTTCAATCATACCTAATATTTTGATGATAATAAACTCTTTATTTATTAACGATTATGAAGTTTTGAAGTGACCGTGAAGTAGAGCTAGAAATGAGGATTCAAATCATCTTGAATTATCCAAATTGGAGTTCAAACGAACAAGTTGTGACTAAAACAATTTTAAAGACGTTAGAGGAAAGGGGTCTCATTGGCATAAGTTGGAACTACACGAGTGTGATTTGCTATTTTTAAACCACATGAGGTGTTCATGCATCTGACCAAAACCACAAAAGTCTCATTTTCATTTTACCCTAATAAAAAATAACTGGACACCAATACGGTAAAGCCTCAATTTTAAAGACTAAAAGTGTAGTTTTCAAAACGTGTGAGTTGTACAAAATGTATGGACCAAATTAGTGAGTTTTTAAAACATATGGACTAAATCTGTGAGTAGTGCAAAGCGTAGGGACTAAATTCGTGGGTTTTCAAAATGTAGGGATTAAAATCATGAGTTAGTGTAAAACATAGGGACCAAAATTATATTTTACCCAAAAATTTATTTTATAATAAATTAAAATTTAAAAATAGATAATTAAATTAAAAAAATAATTTTTATATATTAAATATTTGGGGTGGATTTAGGGATGAGAATCCCAATAGTATCATGGGATTTTCATCCCCTGAAGGTAACATGACAAATATGTATTGTGATTTTTTTTAATACATCAAATCTTAATATTGAATTGAAAATTTTAAAACCATAAAAATTAAATTAACATAGATCTCAAACTATAGAGATTTAATTGATATTTTTTAAATCATAAAGACAATTGGCACATACAGATTAATGAACTAAATTTAAATTTTTAAATGCACAAAGTTTATAATTAAATCAATTTTATCTTTAATATATTAGTTTTTAGCACGTATATTTTAAATCTAAATAACTCATTTCATTTCTTTTTTTCAAATAATGTTATCTTATAAAATTCCGTTATCACTCCTCATAACTATATATATATATATATATATATAACTCTATTTTATAATTAACTTAGTTATTCATCCATTAAAAGTTGAATAGTTAAAACTCATTATATGATTATTCACTCTAATTAAAATATTACATCCATCGCAAATTTAATTAATTTATGTTGTTGCGTGGAAATGGTACTAAGTATGACGCGCGGGCGTGCTCCGCGCCAATGCCGCTCTCGCTTCCACGTGTGCAACGAACAATAAATTTGTATTGAGTCGGAGACGAAGATCCGCGTTGGAGGTAACTTGCGTGGGTGTCCTGCTACGTAGGTGATCACCTGTGCAAGTAGAGCTAGTAGCACCGGTGTGGTGCCAGCCTAACACCCTCCGATGCTTAAGTTAGAGCAGAGCAGAGGTAGTGGTTAGAGCAAATGTGGAATGAAAATGAATTACCTTTTGGCCATTTCTCATCTCCTATTTATAGGACTGGAAATGGATGATGTCATCAAGCCACGTGTCACACACGGATTGGTCCATGTGTTGGGTCGGGAATGGGTGTAAGTGTGTAGGTAGGTGTGTAGGTACGTTGGTAGGTAGTGTGCACCTACGCTTCTCTGAGGTGGGGGTAGATGCGCGCAGCGCAATAGCGGAGCTTCTTTCTTGGACACTTAGTCTATCTCTTTGAGATGGGTCCGCGTCTATACGCACCTCTCTTGATGGTATGTTCTCCGCTAGTGGTGGAGGTCGGGTCCGTTGTGCGTGGCATGCTCAAATAACTAGGTTCACATGCGTAGGCCGAAAGAGTTTGAAATTTCCTCGTGTCTCTTCGTATGCCCGACACGTGGTCATTTTACCCTTAGCGATATTTCACCCATAACAATTTATAAACAATTTTAAGTCATATATTTACAAAACATTCATATTTAAATAGATTTTAGATTTGAAGTGTATAGAACCTTTTTGAGATACGGAATTAATCAAAGGCAAATTAACAACACTAAAAAAAAAACATGACATATTAGAACAAATGTAAGCACCATCATACAAAATTGATGAAATATTCCATTATTTCTATTACAATTGAATTAATTTCAGAAGAAAGGAACTGAGTCGAATTCATGAACCAAAACCCTAGAAAAATTGCAATTCCAATCCACTGATTCTCTCTTGTTGGGTGATAGTAAAGAATGCACATTGGCTAATAACACATAACAGTATCAACTTTTGTCGTTTTGATTGAAAACTTACCTCTTCTAATTCGAACGTGAACAGATCACACATAAGATGAGAGAAAAAAACAGTAGAAGAAACGAATAGAAGAGAGTCGTTTTAATCATTCTAATACCCAAACTAATTTTTAGTTTAGGATGGATTTTACATTTTTCTCAGTTTCATGCTACTTATAGTGCCAATATCAAACCGGTTTTACAAAGTTGTAGATGAAAAATCTATTTACTATAAATAACGTGACACGATGAGTGGCCATTATAGATTACACTTGTTGCTTTAACCTAACTTTCTAAGACTAATCAAGCATAATCAAGAGAGAAGAGAAGAAAGAACACAAGAATTTTATACTGGTTCGACCATAAGGGTCTACGTCCAGTTGCTTAAGAGAATCCCCTTAGCTATACACTAAATCAGAATGTTCACCAGGATTACAAGAACACTCAAAGCCTCTCCGTTTAATTTCTCATAATAAGTTTCTTTGAAACTTGATCTTCGTATAGAAAACCCAGAAAATACACACACAGAGCAAAAGAACGAAAAGAATAATCTGGAGGAAGAAGAAGACTCCTCAGCCAAAGAAACAGTTTCCCTTTTATCATGTTGCTCTCAAGCACTACAAAAAAACTGTCAAAATGAGACCAGAAATTTGCGACCAAACAAAAGTGATGGTTTTTTGGTGACCACCTGGTCACTTTCTTTGAAGGTTGACTTTAAGTGACCATCTGGTCACTTTTTTTGCGACCATATTGCAACCAAAAGCAGAAGTAGTCATAAAAAATGGCGCGAAATAAACGACCAATTGGTCACCTAAAAAAATGACCAGTTGGTCGCAGTTTTGTGACTAAAATATGTCTTGGTAGCAAAAAATGGCGCGTAATTTTGGAGGGAAAAAAGCTACCAAGTGGTCACAAGTAAAAGTGACTATCTAGTCGCAATTTTTGTGACATTTATTGACCAGTGGTAGCTTAAAATTGGATGGAAAAAAGCTACCAAGTGGTCACAATTAAAAGTGACTAACTGGTCGCAATTTTTGTGACCTTTATTGAGCAGTGGTGGCTTAAAATTTTGGCGGGAATTAAGCTACCAAGTGGTCACATTAAGAAGTGACCGGATGGTCGCAAATTATGTGATTTTATGTGACCAATAATTTATTAAAAATTTGATGGGATAAAAGCTACCAACTGGTCACCAAAAAAGTGACCATCTGGTCGTAAATTCTGACTTGATGTGACTCTGGACAGTGAGGAAAATGGCGGGAAATTTTGGCGGGAAAATGCGACCATATGGTAGCAAAAATACTACCATCTGGTCGCAAATGAGCAGAGGAGTCCATTATAAAATCCCTCCACCTATTGTTTGTTAGCATTAAGAAAAAAGAAAATGAGAGAGTGGATGTATGTTCGTTTGATAGACGGGTATTTGAACGATGAGTTCGTGGCCGGGGTTGAACAGTTTGTTGAGTTTTGCATGACAACTGTCTATTATGAAAAGTATGGTGGAAAGCTACGTTGCCCGTGCAGGAAATGCGACAATAGGAGAATCATACCGGTTACAGATGTGAAAGTGCATCTTTATAGTCGGGGATTTGTGCAGAATTATTATCACTGGGTGTTTCAGGGGGAAACACAGGAAATGTTCGACGCTGCATTACAGGAATCGAGACGATACGAAGGTAGCAGCTCGAATGTAGAGGTTGTTGGCGAAGAACGAAATGATGAACAACAGGATAGTCGAGTCAGACAATGATACTTGATGGTGCGGGGTATGGGGGCAATGAAAATTTCCGTGAAAGTTTAAACGTGAGACGAAGATGAACGGGTTGTAGAAGAGGAAATGAATCCGGATGCACGAAAGATGCACGAGATGCTAAAGACAACACCGGTAGGCCATTTATGCGATGGGTGTGAGGTAAGTCAACTTGTTCTTTGCTCTGAGAACTTTTAAATATAAAGGCGCGAGTACAACATACCCAGTAGAGGATTTGATGCGATTGCATCGTGGTTTCGTCGATGCGCTCCCAGGAAAAAAATAATATGCCCCACGGTTTATGCGACACGAAAAAGCTAGTGGAGGGACTTGGATTACCCGTGGAGAAAATAGATTCGTGTCAAAACGGATGCATGATTTCTTGGGATGTGGATGAGGACCTGCATCATTGCAAATTCCGTTTTCTTCCAAGATACAAACAAGGGAAACGCGACTGATTCGAACGCCAGGATGTTCTATTTACCACGACCCCCACGCCTGCGCAACGGTCGTATGGTGGATACGTGGGTAATGGTTACGATTTCAAACGAAGCGCATTCGGTGAACAGGGCAACAAACAACGGTGGTGTTTGCATAAAAGGTCACGTGTTCAAGACAAACGAAGACGATTACTTGAGTAATCGATGAGATTCTTGAGATTCAATACGCAAGCCCGACGCTAAAACGCATTGTTCGTTCAATCGCACTTGGTTCGAGACAACCAGGCGAGGCGAGTCCGTAAGATTGATCATTTACAAATCGTTGAGGTAAACAAGTCTAAGCATATGTGCACCGCTGATAGGTTCGTCCTGGCTTCGCAGGCGATTCAAGTTTATTACCTGAACTATCCGATTAATAGACGAGATCTGAAAGATTGGTTAGTTGTTTGTAAAGTTAAACCACGCCAGGTAGAAGAAAACTTGTCCGAGAAAGATGACCATGCAGAGGAAGCTGTTGCTTTTCAAGAAGATGAGATAAGATCTCGTGCAATCGACGATGGTCAGAATGCAAGTACTGTTCGTCGTTTGAACGATGGAACGATAACATTGCATGATGATGATGATACAAATGCTTCCACTTCTCATGCACGTGACATTGATGATGAATTTATTCAAGACGATGAATCTGATGAAGAAACAGAAGAAGAAGAAGAAGACTGTATGTGACGGACTTCTTGGAGACGATGATGAATGAGATATTTAGTTAACTTGATTATTCAAATGTGTGTGTATTTGTTTAATTAATTAAAACTAATTCTTTTAAGGAATGATTAAAAAAAATATATATATATATATTAATATTTGCGACCATGTGGTCGCAATAAAGGTGACCACATGGTAGTAATTTAGAAGGGAAAGGCGACCAAATGGTCGCATTTTTTAGAAAGTATAATTATATTTTTTTTAAAATATAAGTGAAATGGCGACCATATGGTCGCAAATATGAGCGGTAAATTTGAATTTCCATGAAATTTATGGCGGTGAATTTAAAGATTACGACCATATGGTCGCAATTTTGGGCGGTGGATTTCATAATTGCAACCAGATGGTCGCAATTATTGATGGGACTTGTGATATGACAGCTATTGTTCATCATGGCAAAGTGGCGATCATATGGTCGCTTTTTCAATAAATGCTACCATATGGTCGCCAATATCTCAAGAAATTCGACCACATGATCGCATTTTCCTCAGCACGCGCGACCTTTCGTTTCTTGTCATTATTACATATTTGCGACCATTTGGTCGCAAAATCTGATTTAAAATCAGATCCCTTTTCCTTTCCCCCGTTTCTTTTCTTCCTTTCTCTTTTTCTTTCTCCCTTTTCTTTCTTTTCTCTCTTTTCCCCGTTCCGTTCCCCGTTCTTTTTTCCCCGTTCCTACCCTACTCTAAACCTAAACACCCTAAACCTCCAATCCCGGTTTCTATAACGAGGTTAGTTTCGTATCCGTTTTAAGTTATTTTTAGTTAGTTTTAGTTTAAGTTTTAGTTTAAATTTAATTAGTTTAGTTTAATGTTGTTAATTTCATTAATTTTATTTTAATTAATGTAATTTAGTTTAATTAAGTACTTAGTTTACTTAAGGTTAATTAATCTAATTCCGTTTACTTTACTTTAATTAATTGATACATTTTAGTTCAAATCAATCTAATTTTAATTTAGTTTAATTTAATTAATTTGTTTAGTTAAGTTTAGTTTTTATTAATTAATGTTAGTTAAATTTAATTAATTTTAGTTTAGGGTAATCTAATAGTTGAAATCTTCATTACTTAGTTTACTTTAATTAATTTTAGTTCAATTAATCTAATTTATTTTAATTCTTCATTACTTAATTTAGTTTAATTCAATTAATTTTAGTTTCAATTAATTAATGTTAAGTTTAATTCAATTAATTTTAGTTTCAATTAATCTAATTTTAATTTACTTTAATTCAAATTAAATGATTAGTTTATTTTAGTTTTAATTAATTAATCTTAAGTTTAATTCAATTAATTTTAGTTCAATTAATCTAATTTTAATTTACTTAATTCAAATTAATTGATTAGTTTATTTTAGTTTCAATTAATTAATGTTAAGTTTAATTCAATTAATTTTAGTTTCAATTAATCTAATTTTAATTTACTTTAATTCAAATTAAATGATTAGTTTATTTTAGTTTTAATTAATTAATCTTAAGTTTAATTCAATTAATTTTAGTTCAATTAATCTAATTTTAATTTACTTAATTCAAATTTTTTTTTTTTGAGATTACATCAAAGTGGGGGAGGGGGGACTCGAACCTTCGACCTCAAGTGGAAGGGAGTATATGCCAAACCAATTGAGCTATGCTCATGTTGGCTACTTAATTCAAATTAATTGATTAGTTTATTTTAGTTTTAATTAATTAATCTTAAGTTTAATTCAATTAATTTTAGTTTCAATTAATCTAATTTTAATTTACTTTAATTCAAATTAAATGATTAGTTTATTTTAGTTTCAATTAATTAATCTTAAGTTTAATTCAATTAATTTTAGTTCAATTAATCTAATTTTAATTTACTTAATTCAAATTTATTGATTAGTTTATTTTAGTTTTAATTAATTAATCTTAAGTTTAATTCAATTAATTTTAGTTTCAATTAATCTAATTTTAATTTACTTTAATTCAAATTAAATGATTAGTTTATTTTAGTTTTAATTAATTAATCTTAAGTTTAATTCAATTAATTTTAGTTTCAATTAATCTAATTTTAATTTACTTTAATTCAAATTAAATGATTAGTTTATTTTAGTTTTAATTAATTAATCTTAAGTTTAATTGAATTAATTTTAGTTCAATTAATCTAATTTTAATTTACTTTAATTCAAATTAATTGATTAGTTTATTTTAGTTTTAATTAATTAATCTTAAGTTTAATTCAATTAATTTTAGTTTCAATTAATCTAATTTTAATTTACTTTAATTCAAATTAAATGATTAGTTTATTTTAGTTTCATTTAATTAATCTTAAGTTTAATTCAATTAATTTTAGTTCAATTAATCTAATTTTAATTTACTTAATTCAAATTAATTGATTAGTTTATTTTAGTTTTAATTCATTAATCTTAAGTTTAATTCAATTAATTTTAGTTCAATTAATCTAATTTTAATTTACTTTAATTCAAATTAAATGATTAGTTTATTTTAGTTTTAATTAATTAATCTTAAGTTTAATTCAATTAATTTTAGTTCAATTAATCTAATTTTAATTTACTTTAATTCAAATTAATTAATTAGTTTATTTTAGTTTTAATTAATTAATCTTAAGTTTAATTCAATTAATTTTAGTTTCAAATTAATTTATTAGTTTATTTTAGTTTTAATTAATTAATCTTAAGTTTAATTCAATTAATTTTAGTTCAATTAATCTAATTTTAATTTACTTTTATTCAAATTACTTTTATTCAAATTACTTTGATTAGTTTATTTTAAATTATTTACTTAATTTATGTTAGTTTAATTTACATTATTTCATTAATTAATTAATTTAATTTATTTCAATATTTTACTTACGTAATTAGTATTTAATTAGTTTATTTTGGTTGTAGGATTATGACGGGCAGACGACATCCTCCCCAGTCGACGAGCCTGGACGACGCGGTGACCAGGGGGTCTCCGCAGACGCCATCGCCGCCGCCTTGATGCGCACCTGACTACGGAGGAGTTGGACATCCTCTTTAGTTACGAGACGGGACTTGCCACTACAAAAAAACTGTCAATTTGCGACCAGAAAATTGCTACCAAATGGTCGTTTTTAGTGTATAATGCGACCAAAAACGCGACCAAAATGGTGGTGGCCAAAAAGCTGGTCGGTCCAGAATTTGTGCGACTGGATAGTCACAAATATACGACCAGAAAAGTTTGGTCGCAAAAAAATCAACCTTTTGGAAAAACGACCAGATGGTCGCTTAAAAAGTGACCAAATGGTCGCTTAAATAGTGACCAAATGGTCGCTTAAAAAGTGACCAAATGGTCACATAAAAAAGTGACCAAATGGTCGTATTTTATGTGACCAAATGGTCACTTTTGGACTCAGTCAAAATACGACCAGCTGTTAAAAAGTGACCATCTGGTCGCAATTTATGTTGAAGATAAGTGACCAGTTGGTCACATAAAATGCGACCATATGGTCGCACTTAAGAATTTTTTTTTAATTTAAATTTCAATAATTAGTTAATTAATTATTAATTATTTATTTAATTAATATTAAAATTTAATAACAAAAAATTGGAATTAGAATAAAAAATATATATATATAAAATATTCAAAAAAACGTTTTATACAGACGAAAGCATCCTAGAACTACTGCGGAGGGGCGGGGGGTGGCGGAGGAGGCGTCGATGATGAATGGCCGCCTCCTAGGGATCCGAAGTCCGCGACGAAATCCCCGGCCAGAATCGAGGAGGAGGGATCCCGGCTCCTTTGTAGTCAGTGCATCGGGGGGCGGCGCGATGGCGGGCTGCGAGACGCCTCGTCACTCGCGTCGTCAGGCTCGTCTGACTGGGGAGGACGTCGTCTGCCCGTCATAATCCTACAACCAAACTAAACTAATATAATACTAATTACGTAATTAAAATATTGAAATTAATTAAATTAATTAAATAATGAAATAATCTAAATTAAATTGATTAAATAATGTAAATGAAACTAACATAAATTAAGTAAATAATTTAAAATAAACTAACTAATTAATTTGAATTAAAGTAAATTAAAATTAGATTACTTGAACTAAAATGAAGTAATTAAAGTAAACTAAGTAGTGAACAATTAAACTAAAATTAATTAAATTAAAGTAAATTAAGTAATGAAGAATTAAACTAAATTAGATTAATTGAACTAAAATTAATTAAATTAAACTAACATTAATTAATTAAAACTAAAATAAACTAAACTAATTAATTAAATTAAAGTAAACTAAAATTAGCTTAAGTGAACTAAGTAATTAATTAAAGTAAACTAACATTAATTAATAAAAACTAAACTTAACTAAACTAATTAATTAAATTAAACTAAATTAAAATTAGATTAATTGAACTAAAATTTATTAATTAATTAAAGCAAACGAAATTAGATTAATTAACCTTAAGTAAACTAAGTACTTAATTAAACTAAAATTAATGAAATTAACAACATTAAACTAAACTAATTAATTAATTAAAGTAAACTAAAATTAGATGAATTAAACTAAAGTAAACTAAGTAATTAATTACACTAAATTAGATTCATTATACTACAATTAATGAAATTAACAAAATCAAACTAAACTAATTAATTAAAACTAAGTAAAACTAAATTTAAACATAAACTAAAACTAACTTAAAACTTAAAATGTATACGAAAACTAACCTCGTAATAGAAACCGGGATTGAAGGTTTAGAATTTTTAGGTTTAGAGTAGGAACGGGGAATGGGAACAGGGAAAAAACAACGGGGAACGGAACGGGGGAAAGAGAGAAAAGAAAGAAAAAAGAGAAAGAAAAAGAGAAAGGAAAGGAAAAGGAAACGGGGGGAAGGAAGCTGATATGAATTTAAATCAGATTTTGCTACCAAATGGTCGCAAATATGTAGTCATAACCAGAAACGAAAACTCGGGCGTGCGGGGGAAATTACGACCACATGGTCGCATTTTTAGAGATATTTGCGACCATCTGGTAGCATTTATTGAAAAAGCGACCATTTGGTCGCCCATTTACCATTACCCAGAACAGCTGTCATATCACGAGTCCCATCAACAATTGCGACCAGGCGGTCGTAATTTTTAAATTCACCGCCATAAATTTCATGAAAATTTAGATTTATCGCTCAGATTTGCGACCATATGGTCGTAATTTTTAAATTCACAGCCATAAATTTCATGAAAATTTAAATTTACCGCTCAGATTTGCGACCATATGGTCGTAATTTCACTTATATTTTTTGAAAAATATAATTATACTTTTCCAAAAATGCGACCAACTGGTCGCCTTTCCCTTCTAAATTACTACCATGTGGTCACCTTTTGTGTTAAATTGCGACCACATGGACACAAATATTAATATTTTTTTTTAATCATTCATTAAAGAAATAGTTTTAATAAACACATACACAGTGAATAATCAAGTTACGAAATGTCTCATTCATCATCGTCTCCAAGAAGTCCGTCACATAAAGTCTTCTTCTTCTATTTCTTTATCGGATTCATCGTCTCAAATAAATTCAGCATCAATGTCACGTGCGTGAGAAGTGGAAGCATTTGTATCATCATCATCATGCAATGTTATCATTCCATCGTTCAAAGGACGAAGAGTACTTGCATTCTGACCATCGTCGATTGCACGACATCTTATCTCATCTTCTTGAAAAGCAACAGCTTCCTCTGCATGGTCGTCTTTCTCGGACAAGTTTTCTTCTACCTGGCGTGGTTTAACTTTACAAACAACTAACCAATCTGTCAGATCTCATCTATTAATTGGATAGTTCAGGTAATAAACTTGAATCGCCTGTGAAGCCAGGACAAACCTATCAGCGGTGCGCATATGCTTAGACTTGTTTACCTCAACGATTTGTAAATGATCAATCTTACGGACTCCGCCTCGTCTGGTTGTCTCTAACCAAGTGCAGTTGAACAGAAAAATGCGTTTTAGCGTTGAACTTGCGTATTGAATCTCAAGAATCTCATCGACGAAGTAATCGTCTTCGTTTGTGCCGAACACGTGACCTTTGATGCAAACACCACTGTTGTTTGTTGCCCTGTTCACTGAATAGGTCTTCGTTTGAAATATGTAACCGTTACCGACGTATCCACCATACGACCTTGCTATCCGTCCAGGTCCCTTTGCCAAAGAAATGATGCGAGGATCATCCACCGGTAATGTAGGGGAGTCAACCTGTGTCACTGCCCAGGGTCACATCAAGTCAGAATTTACGACCACATGGTCACTTTTTTTGGTGACCACTTGGTAGCTTTTATCCCACCAAATTATTTATATATTACTGGCCACATAAAATCACAGCATTTGCGACCATCTGGTCACTTCTTAATGTGACCACGTGGTAGCTTAATTCCCGCTAAATTTTTAAGCTACCACTGCTCAATAAAGGTCACAAAAATTGCGACCATTTAGTCAGTTATAATTGTGACCACTTGGTAGCATTCTTCCCTCCAATTTTAAGCTACCACTGCTCAATAAAGGTCACAAAAATTGCGACCATCTGGTCACTTCTTAATGTGACCACGTGGTAGCTTAATTCCCCCCAAATTTTTAAGCTACCACTGCTCAATAAAGGTCACAAAAATTGCGACCATTTGGTCACTTATAATTGTGACCACTTGGTAGCTTTATTCCCTCCAATTTTAAGCTACCACTGCTCAATAAAGGTCACAAAAATTGCGACCATTTGGTCACTTATAATTGTGACCACTTGGTAGCTTTCTTCCCCCCAAATTTTTAAGCTACCACTGCTCAATAAAGGTCACAAAAATTGCGACCATCTGGTCACTTCTTAATGTGACCACGTAGTAGCTTAATTCCCCCCAAATTTTTAAGCTACCACTGCTCAATAAAGGTCACAAAAATTGCGACCATTTGGTCACTTATAATTGTGACCACTTGGTAGCTTTCTTCCCTCCAATTTTAAGCTACCACTACTCAATAAAGGTCACAAAAATTGCGACCATTTGGTCACTTATAATTGTGACCACCTGGTAGCTTTCTTCCCTCCAAAATTACGCGCCATTTTTTGCTACCAAGTCATATTTTAGTCACAAAAATACGACCAGATGGTCGTTTTTTAGGTAACCAATTAGTCGCTTCTTTCGCGCCATTTTTTATGACTACTTCTGCTTTTGGTCGCAATCCGGTCGCAAAAAAAGTGACCAGATGGTCACTTAGAGTCAACCTTCAAAAAAAGTGACCATGTGGTCACCAAAAAACTACCAGTTTTGTTTGGTCGCATTTTGACAGTTTTTTTGTAGTGTGCTGCCACACTCGATGATTCAGTCCCTGAGACCGAGTCTGCGACACCACGACTGCCGCAGGACTCCCTGGCCACGACTCCTGGCTTAGCATCAGGGTCTGCATCAGGGTATGCGTCCGAGTCTGCATCAGGGTGGATCCAGCTGGCCCCTTCACTTCATGCACGTAGCCGTCTCGGGCCGTAGACTCTACCCTTCGGATTGAAGGGGATACGTAAGTAATTTTGTTTATTATTTTTCAAAGTTTTTTTTATTTCCGTTAACTAATAGTTTCTAATAGCACAATAATTTTTTATGATTTTGCAGAGTACAGCCGCATACAACCGTTTCAAAACGGTTTCGCGAGGTCCTCCAGAGCATGCCTCTACCCAAATGACCTTTCTTTGGCGGTTTAATGACCAGGAGAAATGTCGGATGTACGACAATTGGAAGGTAAAAAACATCATTTATTTTCATAATTAATTAATTTTGAAATTTATAGAAATAAATTTATTACTTTAACAATTTTTTATTTCAATTTTTTCAGGGCAAGTTTCCTGTTATCGATCCCGATATCACCGACAGGTAGATTGTTCCCCCTATGGGACGGTCCACGTCCGAGATCGATTCAAGGACCTCATGTACGGGCGCGCGATAAGCAAGCGGCAAACCACCCCGTGTGGATGAACCCAGGAGGACCAGGCGCGGCCACTGCGAGCTTGAGCACTCCTCAGGGCAAGGTAGTGTCAAGCAGGAATAAGGCCAACCGCGCGAAGAATCCCACCAAACACACAATGGGGGCCCGGACACACGACGAGCACCATTGTCGATTGGTATGTTTTTTTTTTCGTCGTTTTCTTACTTACGTACTTTTTTCTCGTTTTCTTTTTTCAATTAGTTATTAATTTATTATGTTTTATTCTTCAATCTTTAATTTTTTAGGAAGCGAAGCACGGGCTCCCCGTCCCGCCCGATGAGCTGCACCGCGTTCTTCACACGAAGAAGGATGGGACGTTCGTCGACGATAAGGCGAAAACAGTTCAGATATTTAATAATTTTTTCAATTACTATTTTTTCTTTAAAATTTTTTCTACCTTATATATTAACCATTTTATTTTCTGAATTTTAAATGTTTAGGAACGTTTCACAGAGTCCTTGACTCAGCGGTTGCCCACACCAGACTCGCAACCGACTCAGGAGGACCGTAGAGAGGCGTTCTTGGAGGCTGCTGGAGGGGTTCGGCCTGATGGGTCAATTCCTGGGCTCGGCTCGTACGGGCGACGCCTTTATGCAGATGTGCCCCGGCCTCGGGAAGCGAGCGAGCACTAGCTCCCGCCCTTCTCCTCTGAAGGCAGCAGAATGCGCGCGGACATGGAGGCTATGCGCGAGGACTTCGTTACTCGAGTCGCTGCGATTGAGGCCGACATGCAGGCACGAGTCGAGGCCCAGGTCGCATCCGCTTTGGCCGCGTACTTCAGATCTCTAGGCGGCGGCCCTTCATCATCGACGCCTCCTCCCCCCCCCGCCCCTCCGCAGTAGTTCTAGGATTCTTTCGTTTGTATAAAACGTTTTTTGAATATTTGATATATATATATATATATATTTTATTTTAATTCCAATTTTTTGTTATTAAATTTTAATATTAATTAAATAAATAATTAATAATTAATAAATAATAATTAATATTTAATTAACTAATTATTGAAATTTAAATTTAAAAAAAAAATCTTAAATGCGACCATATGGTCAGTTTTAAAGCGACCATATGGTCGTATTTTGACTGAGTCTAAAAGTGACCATTTGGTCACATAATATACGACCATTTGGTCACTTTTGTATGTGACCAATTGGTCACTTATCTTTCACATAAATTACGACCAGATGGTCACTTTTTAGGCGACCATCTGGTTGTATTTTAACTGAGTCTAAAAGTGACCATTTGGTCACATAAAATACGACCATTTGGTCACTTATCTTGAAGATAAATTACGACCATATGGTCACTTTGAAGGTGACCATCTGGTCGTATTTTCAAAAGTTTGACTTTTTTGCGACCAAAAATTTATGGTCGTATATTTGTGACTATCCAGTCGCACAAATTCTGGACCGACCAGCTTTTTGGCCACCACTTATTTTGTCGCTTTTTTGGTCGCATTATAGGCAAAAAACGACCATTTGGTCGCAATTTCATGGTCGCAAATTGACAGTTTTTTTGTAGTGAAGGCTCCACGTAGCCAAACAGATTAACGGCTGGAGGTCACTTTGAATGGATGATTTACTAAATTAGCGGAATTTTATTTAGTAAACTTATTAACTTTAATAACGGATCTATTAACATCATGCAATTTGTGATAAGAACATGTAGATTCATGCTAGTTTTTCGAAAATTAAAATCGGAACTTTTACTTACATTGAGTAATTAATGGAGAATCGGTTGGAGGTTTCTTTACAGCATCAAATCCTCAGCAACACCAGATCTTCTATGCTATATCCCGATCGATCAAACGAAACCCGATTGTGGGATCGAACTTAAATAAGAAATTGGGAAGAAGAAAAAAATATTTTCTTCCCAATTTTGAATAGCAAAATCGGCAAAGAGAGAGAAAAGGATGAAGAGAGATTTTTCAATTTCCAAAGAATTGAATTGTATGATTTATGAATGACCCAACCCTCCTATTTATAGGAAAATAGGAATCCTAATCACATTAGGATTAATCTATAGAGATAAATACAAAAAGAAAAAAGATTATCTCTTTCCTTTATCTTGCAATTTCGAAAATGCTATAGATAAATAAGAGATTAGTTTATTTTCTTTATTTTATTTATCTTGGGTAAATAAATCTATGTAATTATTTTAGGATATAATTCAAACAATTATCTCTCCCAAAATAACCATGATGGCCGAAAATTACAATAGTGATTAATAAAAAATTCTAATTTATTTAATTAATTATTTTGGGCCAATCTCAATTGGGTTCATAAATCCAATTGGGCTTGAAACTCTCTCTTAAATTAATAAGTCCAACTTAATTTATTTATTTATTAATTACCATTTAAATAAAATATTTTATTTAAATAATTAATAATATTAATATTTACTCCCGACTAAATATTATCAAATTTATATTTAATTATTAATTTCCATTTAAATAATTTTTATTATTTAAATAATTAATAATAAATATTATAATTATTAATTTCCATTCAATAATTTTATTGATAATATTTTATTATTAATTAATTAATTTTAATTATTAATTTCCTTTCAAATAAAATTAATTATTTAAGAAATTAATAATTGTTAATTAATTTCAAATTATTAATTACCATTTAAATATACTCAATATTTAAATAATTAATAATATCTAATTAATAATATTTCATTATTAATTTCATGTTTAAATAAACTCATTATTTAAACAATTAATAATGTTTATATTAATTACCGTTTAAATATACTCAATATTTAAACAATTAATACTGCCTATTTAAGTAATTCGCTTTACTTAAACTTTCCATTTCTTCTACTTGATTTCGCGACTACGATATTTGGGCTAGCATAGGGACCCGATGGACCTATAGATCATGGGCTTAATAATTAGTCAATTAAGTGATTAACACATAATCAGTTAATTACTTATTATCTAACTATGAATAATTCCACTATAGATTCATAGCTGAACTCCCCTCACTATAGATGAGTTATTGTCCATTTAGTTTATCTTTATTTATATATGTGATATTATCCTTCACGTGTGTAACGCCCCGGGTTTTTGGTTGTTTTTATTTTTGATTATTTGGTGATTAACCATGGTTAAAAGTTAACTAAGGTTAGAAAATGTTTAAAGGAAATTTGTTAACCATAGTTAGTTTAGTTGAAAGGGTTGGTTAGTAAAGAAATTAAGGGGCAAGGACTAATTGGCAAAAGAAATTGGAAGGAAGGATTTCTTTTAATATTAGGAGGTTGAAGGATTTGAAGTTAAAATGAAGGGGTGGAGGGACTTACTTGCAATTTGATTATTTTGTTTTTAGAAATTAAAAGTATAAAAGGGAATTAAGAGAAAAGAAAAGAAAAATGAAAAAAAAAAAAAAAAAAAAAACAAATTTCACTCATCTTTTTCCCCCAAATCCGAGCAAGAAGAGAAGAAAAATGTGAGAGAAAGAAAGTGTTGGATCTCCCTCGTTTCTTGGCCGATTCCTTCGTGCCTTAGCTCGTTGGAAAGCTCTCGGAATAAGCTTTCTACCCATACTACATTTGAAGTCTTTCCATCCACTTCTAAGGGACGAAAAGGTGAGGGAAAGTTTCAGAATTTATGGGTATTGTTGTTTTGATTTTCAATTTCAAACCCACACTTGAATCCTCTTGTTTGGAGTTTAAGGAGTTGTTGTATGTGGGTTTTCATAATTTTAAATTTCTGGAAAAATTATGTTGAATTGATGAGTTTTGGCTTTAAGGCTCATGTATATTTAAAAGGAAATTGGGAGCCATGGTTTTGCAAGAACACTTGACCTCCATTAATGGTGAAGCTCCAAGCTTATGTTTGGTTGTTATTTTGAGTTCTTGGCTTGAAATTATAGGATGTTAAATTCTGGAATTTGCTTTAAATTGATGTTTTAAAGCTTTAAGATGTATGTTAAGCAAGTTTATGTGGAACTAAAGGCCATGGATGAACTCATATTGAATGACACCTTAAATTGGCAATGTTTTGGAAATTCTAGCTTTTTAAAGTATGATTGTACTTGGCTATTCTTTGAAGTTAATATTTCTGGAAAGTATGTGTGTTTATATATGTATAATCCACATGAAAAACAACTTGGAAAGGTAAGGAAAGGTAAGGAAAGGATTATTGAAAGGTTAGCAAATTTTGCCTAAAAAGCTAGTTTTACACTTAGCTTTCTTTGAGTTTTTCTTGAGTAATTGTGTTAAGTTATCAATTCTGGAAATATTGGTTGTTAATATGTATATTTTATACATGAAAAATATTTGGAAAGCCCATTTGGATGAATCTTGGGTTAGTTTTCTTTTAGGCAAAAAATAGTAACCAATTTGACTAGTTTTAAGCACTTTGCTACTAACCGGGTTTGCGATGAGTTGTTGTTACCATGGGCTGATTTGTATGTGATATAATACCTCTAATTATTGTGTGGGGTGTTTCATGTAGGATAGGAGACAAGAATAAGCTCCGAGATCATATCGAAAAGGTGAGAACACAAAGAATCGGAAGGGTGTTGCCGATTTGTTTCAATGCTTGGTGTGGTTGTGGTTTGATTTGTTGTCATGGATGATTTGGAGTCACTTGGACTCATGTTTGATGAAGGAGTAGACTTGTGAAAGCAATGAGGGGCCAGGTTCATGCTTGACTCGACGTAAAAGTCGAAAGAACGGAAATGCTTAAATTGATTGCTCTTGCTTGCAAATTGTGTTGAAGTGATATGTTTGCTAGTTTAAATATATCTACCTTTAGATATATGATTATATGACTTGGTTGAATATACCAAACGAGATAGAAAATGTTTATAAGTCCACTTGAGCATGATTTACCTATGAATTGACTAGTTAAACATGACTACTTGAACTTTGCCTCTATTTACCATATAAGCAATACTTGCCTACTTGTTCATTATATTTTTAGTCCATGATTGAGATATATGCTGATTTGAGAATATTCTTAAATGATTTTAGCATGGTTTTAATTATGCTCGGTAATAATACGATTGAGATATCATGGAAGTAATATTGCTTTTGCTGATAATGAATATATGCTTTCTGTGCATATTTGAGCAAGTTGTGTAACATGGCATTGTTATGTATTACTTAGAGGCATGGCTTTACATATGCTCATTGAGCGGAAAGTAATACTTTGTTAAGAATTGTAAGAAAGCATGACTAGTCATTACATTTCATAATCATTCCATTCATGCATATCGGTTTTCTGTAAATGGCCATGGGGTTGTAACCTGGTGTAATGGTGTATGGTTGTTGGACATTACATGTGGTTACCGGTGGCGTGAGATATTGAGGAGCTCCAAGGCGCGTGTGGTGGATGGCCTGGATGCTAGAGTGGTTATTACGATAACCTGGAAGAACAAATGAGCTACGGCTCAAGTGATTGTTGAGTTAGTTTGTGAGAAACGCGTAGTGAGACGGGGAATGTGAAATGAAAATTGTGAAATGGAAAGTTGGCCCGTGAGAAATTGTGGTTGTTTATGTACATGCATAACGATATTTGAAAGATTGTGAAAAGAGCTACGGCTCGGATGATGATTGATTATGTGATTGGGGCGTAGTGAGATGCCTGGGTTTAATGATGATGTGTTCTTTGAGAATATTGAGAATGGAAAGAATGAAAGGTAAGTTGTGTAGTGATCACCGAGAGTTCGTGATCGAAGAATTGAGATGTTCTGATGTTACTTTTACATACTACCATTGATGTACCTAAACTTGTACTTGAATTGTGACATTACTTTCTTCCATGCATTCATTATATTCTTATCGCATCACCGTTCATACTCTTTTGTTTTCACTGAGTGTCATGCTCAAAGGTGCTCTAAATCACCTTTCAGGTAATGCTCGAGGTCGAGAGCGTGGTGTGGCAGGTGGTGCTCGTTGATAGCTCGAGATGCGGCTTTTGGATGGCTTGAGACATGCGAGCCAGGGTTCGATTTGGGAATGTTCGTGGATAAATAAACCATTGTCTAGGGGTTTTGTTTTGAAACTTATGTACTTATGTTTATTTTATTTTTAACCTTGAAAGTGGTGCACCCGTACTTTGTTTTACTCGAACTTGGATTTTTTTCTGAACCGGCCGACGAGCCGTGGTTATTGTTATTAATATATAAATAGGTTGATGTATTCACTTTGGGTTTAAGAATTTACGTATACATCATGCCAAATTTTTCAATGATTTATTAAGACTTGTGTTGTTTAAAGATTGAATTTTACGCTTCCGCTACGTGCTCGAGTCCTAGGCTTATTTAAATAAGTCGGGTCGTCACAACGTGGAACCCTCATAATTACAGGCGGATAAATTTACCGTTTTGCCCCTGTAATTACCGCTTTATCCTTGTGTTCCCGCTGATTCTCCAATGAACTTTATCTTTAGTCGAACTAGAGATAAGATACTTCTGTGATCAATAGAAGTCGTGACGTCACTTGTTCATGTCTCGAATTAGTACATCAAGGAGTTTCCTAAAGTTCCTAAAATGTTTAGGTATCGTACCGATACCGGTTAATTTATAGGAAAGTTATGAATTCCATCTCGTGAAAATGAGTTAAACTTACTTATCTAGTCATGTTCCCAAAACAGTGTGTATTGAGAATTCTTACAAATCACTCTCAACTATGTGAATCAAAGAACATAACTCCACAAATAGGAGTCCGCATTTCACTCAGGATTGAGATCTATCACGGTTGATAAACTTAGTTTGATATTCGATTATTTCTCGTAAACGGTACTAATGAGACATTTGATCGAACATCGTGGTCCTGTCTTATACAGTCAACATTGCATATGATACTTCCATTTCATGTCTCCCACATGAATGATCAGGATTAGATCATTTGTCTATAAACAAAATGCGTAGATATCAACAGTGTTACCAGGATAAGGTTTTCAAACGTTATCCGTTTACTGTAGACACGTTTAAGTTACTCATCTCGACTTGAATCCTCTTGTATGACTCACATACTAAGTCGTGATTTCATAAGAGCAACTTAGGGTTTACTATTTGAATGTTTGATATTTATATATTTCCATATATTTCTAATATCAGTAATTGAATCAATCTAGATAATATAAAGAACTTATGTTTATTTATTTAATTTATTCCTAATAAATTATTATTATTAAATAATTACAAGTTCTAGGACACCATTCCTAACACACTTGACAGCACACCAAAAGCAACCCATGTGACAATGAACTGAAATCAGTTTGAGCTGAATAGAAAGCTAAACAGCTTCATGGGCTGGGCCAAGGAGAGGTCTTCATGGGGCTTGATTAGAAAGGCCCATCAAAGCTAAAAGACTGATTCATATCACATACCAACAAATCTCAACCTTGATTTGAATTCAGGCTTTCAAGTTGTTCTTGTCATACCAGCTGGGAATGACTCTTCATAGTGCATAGCATGTCATTAGGGTTTCTTCAATTTAGCTGTCCAAGTTTATTCAACCTGGATAAAAAAACCAGTTACATATAAAGATTTTAGGCATTTACTAAATTTATCTGTTGTGACTGGTTTTGTTAATACATCAGCAAGATTATCATCAGTGTGGATTTTCATGATAGAAACTTTACCTTGATTGATACTTAACTTCTATATGTTTATTAGTTCTATCATGAAACATTTGATTTTTGGTGAGATAAATAGCACTTTGGCTATCACAGTAAATGCTTACATTTTCTTGTTGAACACCAAATTCAGAGATCAAAACTTTAATCCACATTGCTCCCTTTGTTTCTTCAGTTACAACAACATATCCAGCCGTTGTAGTTGAGAGTGCAACTACTGGCTACAAGGATGCTTTCCAGCTTACTGTGTTTCCAAACAGTGTGAATACTACTCCTGAAATTGACCTCCTCTTATCAAGATCACCTTCAAAATCAGAGTCACAATATCCAAGCAAAGCATTTTCAAGTTCATTTGATTGTTTGTATCTTAATCCATAGTTCCAAGTGCCCTTAAGATACCTTAAAACCCATTTGGAAACTTCCCAATGAGGTTTGCCAGGATTGGCCATATATCTACTAATTAAACTAGAAGCATATGAGAGATCAGGCCTAGTGCACGCCATAGAGTACATAATACTGTTGACTTTTTGAGCCTATTAATCTCGTTTAATTATGTTTTGATGATAACAAACACTAAGTACTAATCAATTTTAGTATTTTAGTGTTGTGTTTTGTAGAGCAGAAATATCGAGCACGGTGCAATTTGAATCGTCCAATTCCGAGCAAAAACGAAGAAATTATTAAGAAAATATAATTGGATTTTAAATAATATATATTTTCGGAAATTAAAATAAATGAAAAAGAAAAAGTTGAACTGACCTCAGCTGCACGATTGCATCATACAACGGTCCTCGTTCGCCCACGATCGCGCGTGTACTTCAGCCGCTGATGCTCCTACTCCACGCTGGTGCGCCCCTGCACCTTTCGCCTCTCGCAAGCCGACACGTGGCTCGGCATCTAATAGGATTCGATGAAGAACTCGGCATCTAATCATCGTTCAAGCTACAAAACTCTAAGTATCTAATCAAAGGTTCGGGTAGAAAGTAGATCACACTTTTATACGGATATAAAGTAAAACACTTACTTACACGATTACTAAGCAAAATCACATGTTTATACAATTACAAAGCAAATCACATGCTTTCTCGAATTACCAATCAAATCACATGCTTTCTCAACTACAAGCAAATCACATGCTTTCTCAACTACAAGCAAATCACATGCTTCCTCGAATTACTAAGCAAATCACATGCTTATTCAATTACAAAGCAAATCACATGCTTTCTCGAATTACCAAGCAAATCACATGCTTTTCCGATTAACCGTACTATTCCCCTTGGATAGCACAACGTAGCGAATCCCATCGCTTTGAGTAAATATGTGTAACCAAAAGCCCTCTGAACATGGTCTCAAACAAACTCTCTCAATGTTAGATAAAATTAAGGAATCAATCACCAACTCTTCTTAAACTAGCTAATTTCACGTGTGCAATCTCGCTTCCTAAACCATTTAACTAATGAACCCACCATAAGATTAACTAGGAACCCAATCTCTCATACTTCTCCGACTTCCGAATTACTTAGAGAAGAGTAAACGCTTAACTTTGAGCTAGCACTAACGGTTGCGATGTGAGGGCAAATTATTATTTACAACTCGTTCTAATCTCACCTTTTACAAGCGTAGAATTCCACCACCCGCCGGTTGGGTTTCCGATCGTTCGTGGATCAAAGCCTACAAGTGAAGCAAGTAACCAACCGTGTTAAACTATCAAATATCGTTCATCCAATTCTTAATAAAAGAAACGACCAAAACAGCCCGCTAAAAATCCCACAACAACTCCTACAAAACATCCCCTGTTTTAGTATAAGGATTTATCGGCTTTTTGAATGTTTTACAATCAATCCGGGTTGGTTCCGACAACCTAGGTACAAAACTTCCAATGGGTAACACTTTGAAAATTCCCATGCAAAACCTCTCATCAAAACTCAAAGCAAAAACAGAATTTAAAAAGGGAAAGACAACACCAAAACAGTCACAAATCGAAAAAGAGACGAGGGCTCGGATTTTCTTTCAACTTGGGGTCAAGATTAAGGGAAATAAGCTTGGTTTTGATGGTTTTTCTTAGCTAGAAATCGCATCTAACACGATGGGAGAAGAATTAGAAGCTTGGATCAAAGATTGGAATGAAAGAAAAACACTAAAACCCATTTTTATGAAATTCTTTCTTAGCTCGTAACTCACGGAATCCGCACGGGTTGGCTCGATTGATGGTCGGAATAGGAAGTACTTGCCGAGATCTTTCCAACGGAACCGGAATCAACTGAAACGGTTGAGAAACGGCGTCGGAATCCCCAGATCTTTCTCTCCTCTTCTTGGCCTCGGGTGGGGGGGGGGGCTGTTGCAGGTCCTTCCTTTTCTTTTATTTTTCTTTTTATTTTGTTTTGCTTGCTAAATGGGAGAGGAAGTCACAAATGAAAAGACCAAAATGCCCCCTATGCTACTTCCTTAAGAAAACCCGTCCCGTGCTCGCTAATTTCGTTTCTAAAGTGCTCTAACAATGGAACTAATTAAATTTTAGTAACCCCAACTTAATAACTAAATAAAATAAAATAAAAATAACACATTAGAGTAAAATAAGTAAAATCAACTCAAAACTCGAGACGTTACACGGAATCATTCAATTTAGATTTGCCAATGTGCTACTACGGATTCTTTTGTTATAGAGTTCAAGCAGTTTCTATTTAAATGCATTTTAATGGAAAATCCATATATTCCATCTCAATTTAAAAAATTACCTTTTAAATTCTTTATTTTCAAAAATTTTAAAAGCTCTTAAAATAAATTATATAACGAATATAGGAAAAATTAATAACAGGTATACATATTTTTAGCAATAAAAAAAAGGTTTCCCATTTAATACGAATTTTATTCAATGGCTAATTAGAGAGAAAAAACATGATGAAAAAAGTTGTCTAGGTAAAAGAAAATTAATATTTTTGTGGAATCAATTAAAAAAATAAGTTGCCTGATATGTGAAAAATAGTGATATAAAAACGATCTTATAACTTTAATTAAAAACATATTTCTTGAAACTTTTTTTTCAAAAAAATATTTTGTTTGATAGGGGAAAACTATTACTTTTAAGTTTAGAAAAATAAAAGAAAACTAAAAAAATTCCACAGCCGGGATTTGAACCCGAAATAAGTCAATTTAGACTTGCCAATGTGCTACTATGGATTCACTTGTTATAAAGTTCAAGCCGTTTCCACGTAAATGCATTTTGAATGGAAAATCCATATATTCCATCTCAATTTGAAAAACTACCTTTTAAATTCTTTATTTTTAAAAGCTCTTAAAATAATTTATAAAATAAATATAGGAAAAAATAATAACAGGTATACATATTTGTAAATACAAAAAAGTTTCCATTGAATACGAATTTTATTAACTGGCTAATTATAGAAAAATAATAATGAAAAATGTTGTTTGGGTAAAAAAAAAATTAATAATTTTGTGGACTCAACTAATAAAATGAGTTGCCTATAATGTAATAAATGGGGATACAAAAACGATATTTTAAGTTTAATTAAAAAATTATTTCTTGAAACTTTTTTTTTTAATTGTTTGATGGGTTAATTTTTAATTTCAATTTAGAAAAATAACAGAAAAAATTAAAAGAATTTCCGCAACGGGATTTGAACCCTAATCATTCAATTTAGATTTGCCAATGAGCTACTACGGATTCATTTGTTATAGATTCAAGTAGTTTCCATTTAAATTCATTTTTAATGGAAAATCCATGTATTCCATCTCAATTTGAAAATTTACCTTTTAAATTCTTTAATTTTAAAAATATTAGAAGCTCTTAAAATAATTGATATAGCAAATATAGGAAAAATTAATAACAGGTATACATATTTATCAATTAAAAATATATTCTCATTTAATACGAATTTTATTCAATGGCTAATTAGAGAGGGAAAAAAAATAATGAAAAAGTTGTTTAGGTAAAAAAAAATTGATTATTTTGTGGAATCAACTAAAAAAATAAGTTGCCTAGTATGTGAAAAATAGTGATATAAAAACGAAGTTAGAAGTTTAATTAAAAAAATATTTCTTGAAACTTTATTTTTAAAAAAATATTTTGTTTGATGGGGTAATTATTACTTTCAATTTTGAAAAACAACAGAAGAAATAAAAATAAATTCCGTAGCCGGGATTTGAACCCGGAATCATTCAATTTAGATTCGCCAATGTGCTACTACGGATTCTTTTGTTATAGAGTTCAAGCAGTTTCTATTTAAATGCATTTTAATGGAAAATCCATATATTCCGTCTCAATTTAAAAAATTACCTTTTAAAATCTTTATATTCAAAAATTTTAAAAGCTCATAAAATAAATTATATAACGAATATAGGAAAAATTAATATCAGGTATACATATGTTTAGCAATAAAAAAAAGGTTTCCCATTTAATACGAATTTTATTCAATGGCTAATTAGAGAGAGAAAACATGATGAAAAAAGTTGTCTAGGTAAAAGAAAATTAATATTTTTGTGGAATCAATTAAAAAAATAAGTTGCCTGGTATGTGAAAAATAGTGATATAAAAACGATCTTATAAGTTTAATTAAAAACATATTTCTTGAAACTTTTTTTTCAAAAAAATATTTTGTTTGATAGGGGAAAATTATTACTTTAAGTTTGAAAAATAAAAGAAAACTAAAAAAAAATTCAACAGCCGGGATTTGAACCCGGAATAAGTCAATTAAGACTTGTCAATGTGCTACTATGGATTCACTTGTTATAAAGTTCAAGCCGTTTCCACGTAAATGCATTTTGAATGGAAAATTCATATATTCCATCTCAATTTGAAAAACTACCTTTTAAATTCTTTAGTTTTAAAATTTTTAAAAGCTCTTAAAATAATTTATAAAACAAATATAGGAAAAAATAATAACAGGTATACATATTTGTAAATACAAAAAAGTTTCCATTGAATATGAATTCTATTCACTGGCAAATTATAGAAAAAATATAATGAAAAATGTTGTTTTGGTAAAAAAAAATTAATAATTTTCTGGACTCAACTAATAAAATGAGTTGCCTATAATGTAATAAATGGGGACACAAAAACGATATTTTAAGTTTAATTAAAAAATTATTTCTTGAAACTTTTTTTTTAATTGTTTGATGGGTTAATTTTTAATTTCAATTTAGAAAAATAACAGAAAAAATTAAAAGAATTTCCGCAGCCGGGATTTGAACCCGGAATCATTCAATTTAGATTTGCCAATGAGCTACTACGGATTCATTTGTTATAGACTTCAAGTAGTTTCCATTTAAATTCATTTTTAATGGAAAATCCATGTATTCCATCTCAATTTGAAAATTTACCTTTTAAATTCTTTAATTTTAAAAAATATTAGAAGCTCTTAAAATAATTGATATAGCAAATATAGGAAAAATTAATAACAGGTATACATATTTATCAATTAAAAAAATATTCTCATTTAATACAAATTTTATTCAATGGCTAATTAGAGAGGGAAAAAAAATAATGAAAAAAGTTGTTTAGGTAAAAAAAAATTGATTATTTTGTGGAATCAACTAAAAAAATAAGTTGCCTAGTATGTGAAAAATAGTGATATAAAAACGAAGTTAGAAGTTTAATTAAAAAAATATTTCTTGAAACTTTATTTTTAAAAAAATATTTTGTTTGATGGGGTAATTATTACTTTCAATTTTGAAAAATAACAGAAGAAATAAAAATAAATTCCGTAGCCGGGATTTGAACCCGGAATCATTCAATTTAGATTTGCCAATGTGCTACTACGGATTCTTTTGTTATAGAGTTCAAGCAGTTTCTATTTAAATGCATTTTAATGGAAAATCCATATATTCCGTCTCAATTTTAAAAAATTACCTTTTAAAATCTTTATATTCAAAAATTTTAAAAGCTCATAAAATAAATTATATAACGAATATAGGAAAAATTAATATCAGGTATACATATGTTTAGCAATAAAAAAAAGGTTTCCCATTTAATACGAATTTTATTCAATGGCTAATTAGAGAGAGAAAACATGATGAAAAAAGTTGTCTAGGTAAAAGAAAATTAATATTTTTGTGGAATCAATTAAAAAAATAAGTTGCCTGGTATGTGAAAAATAGTGATATAAAAACGATCTTATAAGTTTAATTAAAAACATATTTCTTGAAACTTTTTTTTCAAAAAAATATTTTGTTTGATAGGGGAAAATTATTACTTTAAGTTTGAAAACTAAAAAAAAATTCAACAGCCGGGATTTGAACCCGAAATAAGTCAATTAAGACTTGTCAATGTGCTACTATGGATTCACTTGTTATAAAGTTCAAGCCGTTTCCACGTAAATGCATTTTGAATGGAAAATTCATATATTCCATCTCAATTTGAAAAACTACCTTTTAAATTCTTTAGTTTTAAAATTTTTAAAAGCTCTTAAAATAATTTATAAAACAAATATAGGAAAAAATAATAACAGGTATACATATTTGTAAATACAAAAAAGTTTCCATTGAATATGGATTCTATTCACTGGCTAATTATAGAAAAAAAATAATGAAAAATGTTGTTTTGGTAAAAAAAAATTAATAATTTTGTGGACTCAACTAATAAAATGAGTTGCCTATAATGTAATAAATGGGGACACAAAAACGATATTTTAAGTTTAATTAAAAAATTATTTCTTGAAACTTTTTTTTTAATTGTTTGATTGGTTAATTTTTAATTTCAATTTAGAAAAATAACAGAAAAAATTAAAAGAATTTCCCAGGCTGGGATTTGAACCCTGAATCATTCAATTTAGATTTGCCAATGAGCTACTACGGATTCATTTGTTATAGACTTCAAGTAGTTTCCATTTAAATTCATTTTTAATGGAAAATCCATGTATTCCATCTCAATTTGAAAATTTACCTTTTAAATTCTTTAATTTTAAAAATATTAGAAGCTCTTCAAATAATTGATATAGCAAATATAGGAAAAATTAATAACAGGTATACATATTTATCAATTAAAAAAATATTCTCATTTAATAAGAATTTTATTCAATGGCTAATTAGAGAGGGAAAAAAAATAATGAAAAAAGTTGTTTAGGTAAAAAAAAAATTGATTATTTTGTGGAATCAACTAAAAAAATAAGTTGCCAAGTATGTGAAAAATAGTGATATAAAAACGAAGTTAGAAGTTTAATTAAAAAAATATTTCTTGAAACTTTATTTTTAAAAAAATATTTTGTTTGATGGGGTAATTATTACTTTCAATTTTGAAAAACAACAGAAGAAATAAAAATAAATTCCGTAGCCGGGATTTGAACCCGGAATCATTCAATTTAGATTTGCCAATGTGCTACTACGGATTCTTTTGTTATAGAGTTCAAGCAGTTTCTATTTAAATGCATTTTAATGGAAAATTCATATATTCTGTCTCAATTTAAAAAATTACCTTTTAAAATCTTTATATTCAAAAATTTTAAAAGCTCTTAAAATAAATTATATAACGATTATAGGAAAAATTAATAACAGGTATACATATGTTTAGCAATAAAAAAAGGGTTTCCCATTTAATACGAATTTTATTCAATGGCTAATTAGAGAGAGAAAACATGATGAAAAAAGTTGTCTAGGTAAAAGAAAATTAATATTTTTGTGGAATCAATTAAAAAATTAGTTGCCCGGTATGTGAAAAATATAGTGATATAAAAACGATCTTATAAGTTTAATTAAAAACATATTTCTTGAAACTTTTTTTTCAAAAAAATATTTTGTTTGATAGGGGAAAATTATTTTTAAGTTTAGAAAAATAAAAGAAAACTAAAAAAAAATTCAACAGCCGGGATTTGAACCCGGAATAAGTCAATTAAGACTTGTCAATGTGCTACTATGGATTCACTTGTTATAAAGTTCAAGCCGTTTCCACGTAAATGCATTTTGAATGGAAAATCCATATATTCCATCTCAATTTGAAAAACTACCTTTTAAATTCTTTAGTTTTAAAATTTTTAAAAGCTCTTAAAATAATTTATAAAACAAATATAGGAAAAAATAATAACAGGTATACATAATTGTAAATACAAAAAAGTTTCCATTGAATACGAATTCTATTCACTGGCTAATTATAGAAAAAAAAATAATGAAAAATGTTGTTTTGGTAAAAAAAAATTAATAATTTTGTAGACTCAACTAATAAAATGAGTTGCCTATAATGTAATAAATGGGGACACAAAAACGATATTTTAAGTTTAATTAAAAAATTATTTCTTGAAACTTTTTTTTTTAATTGTTTGATGGGTTAATTTTTAATTTCAATTTAGAAAAATAACAGAAAAAATTAAAAGAATTTCCGCAGCCGGGATTTGAACCCGGAATCATTCAATTTAGATTTGCCAATGAGCTACTACGGATTCATTTGTTATGGACTTCAAGTAGTTTCCATTTAAATTTATTTTTAATGGAAAACCATGTATTCCATCTCAATTTGAAAATTTTCCTTTTAAATTCTTTAATTTTAAAAATATTAGAAGCTCTTAAAATAATTGATATAGCAAATATAGGAAAAATTAATAACAGGTATACATATTTATCAATTAAAAAAATATTCTCATTTAATACGAATTTTATTCAATGGCTAATTAGAGTGGGAAAAAAAATAACGAAAAAAGTTGTTTAGGTAAAAAAAAATTGATTATTTTGTGGAATCAACTAAAAAAATAAGTTGCCTAGTATGTGAAAAATAGTGATATAAAAACGAAGTTAGAAGTTTAATTAAAAAAATATTTCTTGAAACTTTATTTTTAAAAAAATATTTTGTTTGATGAGCTAATTATTACTTTCAATTTTGAAAAACCACAGAAGAAATAAAAATAAATTCCATAGCCGGGATTTGAACCCGGAATCATTCAATTTAGATTTGCCAATGTGCTACTACGGATTCTTTTGTTATAGAGTTCAAGCAGTTTCTATTTAAATGCATTTTAATGGAAAATCCATATATTCCGTCTCAATTTAAAAAATTACCTTTTAAAATCTTTGTATTCAAAAATTTTAAAAGCTCTTAAAATAAATTATATAACGAATATAGGAAAAATTAATAACAGGTATACATATTTTTAGCAATAAAAAAAAGGTTTCCCATTTAATACGAATTTTATTCAATGGCTAATTAGAGAGAGAAAACATGATGAAAAAAGTTGTCTAGGTAAAAGAAAATTAGTATTTTTGTGGAATCAATTAAAAAAATAAGTTGCCTGGTATGTGAAAAATAGTGATATAAAAACGATCTTATAAGTTTAATTAAAAACATATTTCTTGAAACTTTTTTTTGAAAAAAAATATTTTGTTTGATAGGGGAAAATTATTACTTTAAGTTTAGAAAAATAAAAGAAAACTAAAAAAAAATTCAACAGCCGGGATTTGAACCCGGAATAAGTCAATTAAGACTTGTCAATGTGCTACTATGGATTCACTTGTTATATAGTTCAAGCCGTTTCCACGTAAATGCATTTTGAATGGAAAATCCATATATTCCATCTCAATTTGAAAAACTACCTTTTAAATTCTTTAGTTTTAAAATTTTTAAAAGCTCTTAAAATAATTTATAAAACAAATATAGGAAAAAATAATAACAGGTATACATATTTGTAAATACAAAAAAGTTTCCATTGAATACGAATTCTATTCACTGGCTAATTATAGAAAAAAAATAATGAAAAATGTTGTTTTGGTAAAAAAAAATTAATAATTTTTTGGACTCAACTAATAAAATGAGTTGCCTATAATGTAATAAATGGGGACACAAAAACGATATTTTAAGTTTAATTAAAAAATTATTTCTTGAAACTTTTTTTTTAATTGTTTGATGGGTTAATTTTTAATTTCAATTTAGAAAAATAACAAAAAAATTAAAAGAATTTCCGCAGCCGGGATTTGAACCCGGAATCATTCAATTTAGATTTGCCAATGAGCTACTACGGATTCATTTGTTATAGACTTCAAGTAGTTTCCATTTAAATTCATTGTTAAAGGAAAATCCATGTATTCCATCTCAATTTGAAAATTTACCTTTTAAATTCTTTAATTTTAAAAATATTAGAAGCTCTTAAAGTAATTGATATAGTAAATATAGGAAAAATTAATAACAGGTATACATATTTATCAATTAAAAAAATATTCTCATGTAATACGAATTTTATTCAATGGCTAATTAGAGAGGGAAAAAAAATAATGAAAAAAGTTGTTTAGGTAAAAAAAAATTGATTATTTTGTGGAATCAACTAAAAAAATAAGTTGCCTAGTATGTGAAAAATAGTGATATAAAAACGAAGTTAGAAGTTTAATTAAAAAAAAATTTCTTGAAACTTTATTTTTAAAAAAATATTTTGTTTGATGGGGTAATTATTACTTTCAATTTTGAAAAGTAACAGAAGAAATAAAAATAAATTCCGTAGCCGGGATTTGAACCCGGAATCATTCAATTTAGATTTGCCAATGTGCTACTACGGATTCTTTTGTTATAGAGTTCAAGCAATTTCTATTTAAATGCATTTTAATGGAAAATCCATATATTCCGTCTCAATTTTAAAAATTACCTTTTAAATTCTTTATATTCAAAAATTTTAAAAGCTCTTAAAATAAATTATATTACGAATATAGGAAAAAATAATAATAGGTATACATGTTTTTAGCAATAAAAAAAAGGTTTCTCATTTAATACGAATTTTATTCAATGGCTAATTAGAGAGAGAAAACATGATGAAAAAAGTTGTCTAGGTAAAAGAAAATTAATATTTTTGTGGAATCAACTAAAAAAATAAGTTGTCTGGTATGTGAAAAATAGTGATATAAAAACGATCTTATAAGTTTAATTAAAAACATATTTCTTGAAACTTTTTTTTTTAAAAAATATTTTGTTTGATAGGGGAAAATTATTACTTTAAGTTTAGAAAAATAAAAGAAAACTAAAAAAAAAATCAACAGCCGGGATTTGAACCCGGAATAAGTCAATTAAGACTTGCCAATGTGCTACTATGGATTCACTTGTTATAAAGTTCAAGCCGTTTCCATGTAAATGCATTTTGAATGGAAAATCCATTTATTCCATCTCAATTTGAAAAACTACCTTTTAAATTCTTTAGTTTTAAAATTTTTAAAAGCTCTTAAAATAATTTATAAAACAAATATAGGAAAAAATAATAACACGTATATGTCGCTACGTAAAAACGACGCGGAAAAATAAAAAAAGGAGTCGCCACTAATAATTGGTTTTGTAAATCAGGTGTGATTAGTCACCTATTCATTAACTAAGGATTGTCTACTAACTTTCGACTATAGGTTCGGGAGTTCATTCACACATAGGGAAGGTATTAGCACCCTATTATGTTCGTTTTAAAATGATTGTTGTTTTTTTTATTTTATTTGATGTATTATTAATGAAAGCCTTTATCTATAAAACAAAAATTATTATTTTTGGTTATTTTTAAATGTCTCATGTTTTATTAATCAATACTTTAGTAATAAAGCATGATTAAATAAGTATGAGTGGCATAAAGCCATTAGAAAAATATTGTCGGGAATTTTAACTCAGTATTCCTAGAAAAAATTCCTTACCTCAAGAATATTTAGGAGCTTGGTATTCCAACGCTCTATATTCCGTCGTCGGAGTTTTCGAAAACAATTTGTTGGTTTGTTTTTTATGTTTAAGTTTTAAAAATGAATATTTTAATTAATTATAAATTTTTTATCTTTATTATTATTTAACTTTTAGCTCAAAATTAGGTTTAGGGTAAGTTTCACTTTTGGCCCCTAGATTTTAAAATGGGAAAGTTTTATTTGACAAATATTTTATTATGGTATAAATGGATAATTAATATCCTAATAAATTTCAATTTTTATTTAAGGCTTATATTATTAATCTTTTGAGTTTTTGGAAAGTTGGTAGATTAAAACCCTAATAAATTCTAATTTCTATATTTACAATTTCATTGTTAATTTTTATGATTTGGAAAATCAGTATTCTAATTCATTCCAATTCTATATTTAAATTTAAGTTTTATGTTTTGGAAAATTAGTATCCTAATTAATTCCAATTTTATTTAAATTTTTAATTTTTATGCTTTGGAAAATTAGTATCCTAATTAATTCCATTTTTTATATTCAAAAATTTGGTAATTTAGTCAAATTATGTTTTTAGGAAGTTGGAAAATTAGTATCCTAATAAATTCAAACTCCTTTTTTTTTATTGAAAATCCAATATACATCAATATAATATTAACAAATCAATTCAAGATTTACCTTATTTGGGGACAGTAAATAGAAAACATAAAATATGGCATTCAAATTCACAAATATGGCAAACAAATAAATTCAGCACAATCATCCTAAATATAACACCTCAACTTTAGAAATTCATAACTTTATAACAAAAATTTATTTTGACTCGATTATTTCTTCTAAATATTCTAGGTTCATCCAAGATTGAATTCTAATATTGAAAAGTTTACACTCTTTGTAAGAAAAAATCAGATTTTCATGTCAAAAGTTTTCAGACATGGTTTTGTATATAAATTTCTGTAGAATTTACACCAACTTTAAAAAATCATATCTTTTTTAATACTTATCGAAACAGGGTGATTATTGTTTCTAAATCTTTATTTACGAGTCTAGTTTCATAGAAAAATAACCATAAATATTTAATTTTAAAGAATCAGTGTCGAAAAATCAAGTAATAGTAAGTGCTCAGAAATTTTCGTAACAGTGAATTTACATGAACATCAAACTTCAAAAAATCATAACTTTTAAACTACAAATCCAAATCGATTGATTCTTTTTCCTATGGGTTCGTATTTAAGTATATTTTCGAATAAAAATTTCAAAAAAATCTAAATCAGTTTACAAAAATAACGAAATCAAATAAAACAAAACAGCACGTATGAATGACTACATTTTTAATGGAAAGGGATTTTACCTTGGTTCGATAGAACCTTACAAATGTGTAGCCCCGAGTTCCAATGTGCTAATCAAGAAGATGATGAGGAGAGCAAAAATGATGAAGGGAGGGAGGCTCTTGTGAATGGTTTTGGGTTTTTAGAAAGCAAGAGGAGAAAGGTTATGACCGTGAAAAGGAGAGATGTAGAGAAAACTTCAAGATGTTTGCTCTTGTGAATATTGTGTCTGTTTTAGGGTTGTAGGAGGGTCCTTTTTATAGCCAAGAGGAAAAAACAAACAAGGAAAATTTAATTAATGAAAATCAAAATAAAATAAAATCTTTTATTCTTTCCCATGATTATAAAAAATATCTAATAATTTTCCTACTCATCTTTTCCATGTTTAAATTGATTCTCATTTAAAAAATTATTTTACAAATCTTTTAAAATTAAATTTCAATTCAAATCAATTTTAAAAATGCTAATTTAAATTTAAATTTTTATTTTCAAATCCAAATTAAACAAATCATGTCAAAGAAAACACCACATTTCAAACCAAAGTCAATTTTTTTTATTTTTTCGAAATATGTAAATTTTGTTAATCTATACTACTCTAAAAGGTGCTTAATCCGGAGAATTTTTCACTTCCATATTTATCCCTACTTTCAAATCTTATTCCACATTTATCCCTACTTTCAAATCATATTTCAAGTTTGCCATCTATAATTATGCCTACAATTAATTGCTATTTTAATTTTTCCATTTAATTTTATTATCTTTCTCATATAAAAAAAATATTTCAAATTATTTATTAAAAAAAACATAAAATAAAAAAATAGCATGAAAATAAAATCTCATATAAAAAATATTTTGAATTATTTATAAAAAAAAACATAGAATATAAAAATAGAATGAAAATAAAATTTATTAAATAGTATGAAAATAAATAAATAGCATATAAACCTTCGTATTTTCTTTCTCATTTAAAAAAATATTTCGAATTATTTATATAAAAAAAACTTAGAATATAAAAATAGCATGAAAATTTAGTAAATAGTATAAAAAATAAAATTAATAGATAATAGCATATAAAACTTCGTATTTTCTTTCTTATTTAAAAAAACATGGAATATAAAAATAACATGAAAATTTAGTAAATAGTATGAAAAATAAAATTTATTAAACAGTATGACATACAATAGATAAATTATAGCATATATAAATAGCATATAAAACTTCATATTTTCATTCTCAATTATAAAAACGTAGAATATAAAAATAGCATGAAAATTTTCAGGTTTTACATGTTTCCTTAAATCATACGTAATTATTTAAATAATTTAATTATTTTAAGATATTGTTATTTTTTTAAATTATATCTAAATCATTTAAATTTAAAATTATATTAATTAAGATATTAGATATTATTTAAAAGTATTAATTTCTACGTATTTTAAAATCTTACTTTATATCTAAATAATTTAAATTTCATATTATCATCTATAACATATTAGATTTGAATATTTTTAATTATAGATTAAAATTAAATATAATAGATTTTACAAATACGTATTTCTATTTTGTTTTTTAATTTAAAATTATTTCATGTTTGCCATTTATACTTATCCCTAAATTTAAATGTCATTTCAAGTTCGACATTGATAATTATTATAAAAAGATAATATAAAATAGATATATAATTATTTATAAAAAAAAATGATTAGTTAGAAGAAAAAAAAGATACGGATTTTGAAAATTAAAAATCTACCTATTTACAAAAAAACTCCAAACCAAAATATATTAGGGTAAAAAATATTAATTTTGAAAAAAAAAACGTAAATCTTTAAAATAGATTTTAAAGAGATACTGTTATAAGAATTTCTTATTTTTATTTATATTACAATTAATTAATATATTAGATTTTATTTAAACTTGAACGTATTTTAAAATTTTGCTTTATATCTAAATAGTTTAAATTTCATATTATCATTTATAATATATTAGATTTGAATATTTTTAATTATAGATTAAAATTAAATATAATAGATTTTGCAAATAGGTATTTTTTTTATTTAAAATTATTTATATTTATATTTGATTTTCATTATTTAAATTCACAAAAATATTTCACATTCAAAATTTATAACATATTAGATTTGATTTTTTTTTTTTATCATTTATAACATATTAGATTTTAAACCTATTTTCATGATTTGAGTAAATTTGAAATTATTGTTTAAAAATTATTCCACTTTCAATTTTATACAGGTTTACCATGTTATTTCAATTTCTTTTAATGAAGACTTATTTATTATTATTTTAAAGTTCACAAGTAACGATCTATGAAGAATCACAAAAATATCATAATCCACAAATTATAATATGATTTATTTAGATAATAAAATTTAAATAAAATAATATAAAAATAGTATAAAAAACATATAAAAATAGTATAAAAAATCATTTTTGATTACGTAATTTAAATAATAATTTAGATAATAAAATTCAAATAAGATAATATAAAATAGTATAAAGAACATATAAAGATATTAGAAAAACAGTATGAAAAATCATATTTAGCTACATATTTTAAATAATTATTATAAAAATAACAAGATTTAAATATGACTTTATTGGATAATAAACAAATTATAATTTGATTTATTTTGATAATATAATTCAAACAATATAAATATAATCATTTAATTAAAAAAATAATAGCAGTATTTAAAAAAATGAAAGAAATTTTAATTAAATTTTTTATTTTTTCAAAATAATGAAAGGAAAAAAAAAACTAATCTTTGTAATTCTGTTGAGATTGAATCTTATATTGATTTTGTTATATTCTTTTCAACCCTATAAATCATCTAAACTTTTATCTTATTTTATCCAGATATCATCTTTAATCCAAATTTTTACCATCAAACCTTTCATATAGCAACTGATAGATGATCATTTTGGCATCTTCATCGTTTTTAGCATTCTCATTGTTCTTTCTTTATCGAAACATAGCTTTTTCTTTTTCTAATCAGTTTTAATTTGTTTTTATGTTTTATGATGATCATAAATATATGTTCCCTTTACTTCATTTTAAGCTTTCTAATTGTTCTGTGTTACTTTTTGTTCAAATTAATTTCTATTGGTTTCCTTGCATATTTGGTTTAGTTCCAGTACATTAAATAATTTGATTTATTTATGTATCTCTAACTCATTATTATCTGCATTTTTTTTTTGTATTTTGCAGAACCAGGAGAAATTGTGGAGTTAATCCAAAGGATATTGTTCGTTGAATTTGATTTTCGATCTCAGTGAGTACTTAATTACTTCTTTTTTTTTCGTTTTTTATATTTTTGCACTTTGAAAAATCAAGGTTATTCGTTTAAAATTTTCTAAAATTATTGTATAATGGCAACTAATATGATTTACTTATAATTACTTAATTACTTTTAAATTTTTTAAAATTTTGTAAAATTATTGTATAATGGCAACTAATATGAAAAATCAACTTAATTACTTTTAAATTTTTTTCTAATTTTTTTTTTCCAATTATTTAAAAATTTCGTTTTTCTTTTTTATTTAAAAATATATTGTTATAGGAATTATTTAAATAAAAACATATTTGATTTTAAAAATTTAGATAATTTATAATAAAGATTTAGCAAGGGCATATTTGAATGAGTTGTTTCTCATCAATGTTCCAATTTATTTTAAAACTTCCTTTTAATAAAATATTGTTGCGGGAATTATTTATAAAAAAAACGTATGTGTTTTAAAATCTAAATAATTTATAATAAACATTTAGTGAGTACATATTGAATGAGCATTTTTCAAAATTGTTTATAACCATTTTTTTCCAATTTATTTAAAATTTTCATTTTTATTTAAAAAATTATAGTTTTAGGAATTATTTATAAAAATTTAAATAATTTATAAATAGTTCAAATGGTAAAATCTACCTCATATTATTGTGATCATCTTATATTTTACTATTATTTTTCCATGACAACCATTTTGAGTGCTTCTATTTTTTGAATTTAAAAATGCAAGTTAAAAGACTAATTATTCATATTTTCATTGTCAAATAATATAAATACAAAAGTTATATAATTACAACATTAACACGTGTGTTGCACGTACATAAATGACTAGTTTTAAATATTACCGGACGAAAATGGGTGTTTACAATTGTTGTTGCGTGGAAATGGTACTAAGTATGACGCGCGGGTGTGCTCCGCGCCAATGCCGCTCTTGCTTCCACGTGTGCAACGAACAATAAATTTGTATTGAGTCGGAGGCGAAGATCCGCGTTGGAGGTAACTTGCGTGGGTGCCTGCTACGTAGGTGATCACCTGCACAAGTAGAGCTAGTAGCACCGGTGTGGTGCCGGCCTAACACCCTCCGATGCTTAAGTTAGAGCAGAGCAGAGGTTGTGGTTAGAGCAAATGTGGTGAAAAATGAATTACCTTTTGGCCATTTCTCATCTCCTATTTATAGGAGTGGAAATGGATGATGTCATCAAGCCACGTGTCACACACGGATTGGTCCATGTGTTGGGTCTTGAATGGGTGTAGGTATGTAGGTAGGTGTGTAGGTGCGTAGGTAGGTGGTGTGCACCTACGCTTCTCTGAGGTGGGGGTAGATGCGCGCAGCGCAATAGCGGAGCTTCTTTCTTGGACACTTAGTCTATTTCTTTGAGATGGGTCCGCGTCTATACACACCTCTCTTGATGGTATGTTCTTCGCTAGTGGTGGAGGTCGGGTCCGTCATGCGACATGCGTAGGCCGAAAGAGTTTGAAATTTCCTCGTGTCTCTTCGTATGTTCGACACGTGGTCATTTTACCCTTAGCGATATTTCACCCATAACAGTGGCCCCCTACTCCCAAGTCGGGTTGGGGTAGCTTATGACCACTTGGGAGTGCTCTTGATGGTGAAATTTTTCTAAGTATTCTCTTGGATGGTCACCACTGATTTTGAACCTCCATTACTCAACCCTTCATTAAATTCTAATTTACTATTGTACTTGGTTGGTAGAACACTTATTACCATTGTATCTTCATCAGTGATCTAAGCCGTTAATTTTACTTACCACGATCCAATGGCTAAGAGAAGGCTTGTTTCCACTATAAATAAAGGAGAGTTTCACACTTCTCATTCACACTTGGTAATCTTGAGAAGCTCCAACTTTGTAAGATTTCTAGTTTTCACCTCTCTTTCTTCTTCTTTTGTAGAAAATTTCCAATCAAATTATTTATTTATTTTTATTTTTATTTTTAACTCTTTGTTCATCTCCACTTTGATTTGTAGCTCCATTCTAGTGTCGGGAAGCTTGGTGCTCGGCGAGAGAATCGAGGCTAGAGGAGTGAGTATATCTTTCTTTTCTTCTTTTTTTTTTTTAAACTTTCATTTCTCTTTCTTTTTTCTAGCTTCATTTTTTTATATAAATGGCATGTAGCTTCAACAATTCTTACATAGAAGAACTAACACTATGAATCCCATACGGAAGCAAATACTCAGATTTGTTCTTTGTGTAGATGAGGTTAAGACTCAATCTTTTCGTAGCTTCATATTTTTAGAATTTGGTAGCAAACCAGCATGGTAGAGCCTTACCATTTTGTCAAATTTTCAGAATTATACAGAATGATATAGCGGACTTGTTTTTCGTAGAACTCATAGCAGGCCACCATGCTTGATCCTGTTTGAACTTTTTCATAGCAACACTGTTGGTTTCCAACTTCCCATTTTTTTTATCACGAGACAGATCTGCACATTTACATAGCAGAGCACCAAAATGTTTGTTTATTTCCTTCAAACTTTTTTTTTCTTTTGAAATCAAACAACAGAGCAGACCTGTATTCTTTAGATAGTTCTGAAATCCCGAAGAAATTAACATCGGTCCTCTGCACGATTACATAGCTGACCTGTCTTCACAGAAGTTCCAAAGAAATGAACATTGGTCCTCTGCTCGATTACATAGCAGACCTGTAGGTTTCAATTTTCGACCTTCTTTATTCTGATTGTAGCTTCTCACATAACAGACCAAGCAAAAATTCATATAGCAGATCTATTTCTTGTAGAACCAATTAAATTTTCCTTTGAAATTTTATTTATTTTTCGTCATATGCTCAATTCACGGCTTCACAATGGAGAGATCGGTTAGGAAATCCCTTGGCCTGAGGTTGATTCGCAGCAGGTGGGAGAGGATAAAGTTGAATTTACCTAGTACTTGCCTCAATCTTTGTTTAAGGTAGCTTCGATTTGGTCTTCACGTGCAGACCAACAGACCCCTTTTCTTTTTTTATCTATATTATTTTTTCTTCCGCTCGTCTACCCGACTACCAATCTACCCGCAAGCCTCAACGACCCGTCTACCCGTGGATCGAGGGATTCAGATTTGACTCCAATTTTTCTTCAATTTGGTCTTCAATGGTCATTCACGGTAGCCTCAGCCTCTGATTTATAGTGGTGATTGTGAGAAAGAGAACTCAATTCGCGAGGAAGAAGAAAATGCATATAGCTTCGTTTTGAATTGACCTCTTCGATTTTTCCATGGATTTCACCTGAATCTTTCAGTTCTCGGTGGCTAGGTTCAGCGTTGAAGAGAGACGGAGAATTTGTTCTGATCTCGCTTGAACCCATTTCCAAGCTCCGATCTTCTTCTCGCTTCATCCAATCCCATTCGAAGCTTCGACTTCTTTAGTCTCATCACCCATGGCTTCGTCTCCCTTTCACTTGACTCTATTTTTAATTTCGTCTTCCATGGCCACCACGAGAGAGAGAGAGAGATCGAGAGACGAGAGAGAGATCATGAGCAGGAAATCGAAAGATTGGGAGGAGAAAAAGAAAGGGAAAAGGCTTCATCTGTCATGCGTTTTTCTCTTTGCATTTTTTTTTAAATGACATGCTGGGCTGTTTAATCACGCAGGTGACCCGCGACCCGCATAGGGTCCGCGCGTTGACCCGCTTTTTTTTTTTTTTTAATAAATCCAGCAGCCCTTTGTTGGGCTTGTGCTGGCGAGGCCCAGCCCCTTCATGTGGGCTGGGCTGTTTCATCATTTTTTTTTTTTTTTTTTTTTTTGCATTTTGCATTTTGCATTGCATTGCCAACTTTACATAGAAATTAATCGAAATAATTTCGATTTCGCAGGGCCGCGCACTTTCCAACTTCGAGTAAAGGTAGTAAGTTTAATTCCCACTCTCGACTCGAGGTAGTGAATTTAATTTCCACTTTGCCCTTAGCAATTTTTGACAATATTTTTACTCGGTCGATCCATAAATTTCTCAGCTGCTTCTAACAAAATTATTGTTTTCCTTTGTTGACGTGTTTGAATGTTCATAGCCACACTGCTTACTTAGGGAACAGAGACGACCCATTCCTCTTTACTAAGAGTCCAGGTATGTTTTTGGTCTTTCCCTTAGTATAAATTCGTTCAAGTAGCGTAGCTCTGTGAGAGTTTTGATAGTAGCTAAGGTAGACCCTTTTCATTCTAGGATGTCTGACGAAGAGTCTAGTTACTATACCTGGAGTGCAGCAGAGCACGGGGGGGAAAGTTCTGAGACCGAACAGTCTTCTCCTTCCCAAGAGATTGCGATTCACCCTTACCCCTATACCATTACCGTAGAACAATTAGAATACATCAGGGTGAAATACGACATCCCCTCATCTATTAGCCTACGGTGTCCTGAAGAAGGGGAGACACCCTTCAATCCTTCTGCTGGGGAGGTAGCCTTTTTTTTGAAAATGTTCAAGTGTGGGGTTAGACTCCCGCTTCACTACTTCCCTAAAAAATTTCTATTGTTGTCACGCTTAGCACCCGCCCAGCTTGGGCCGAACGGGTGGACTATATTACTCGGGTGCTGGGTTCTTTGGAACCTTAGTAGTGGTGGGACTCCTCTATCTTACAAAACTTTACATGGTCTCTACCGTCTGAACTCGTTACCTGGAGGGAATTTCATGTATTACCTTACGGCGCGAGGGGAACCAATAGTGGCAAGTTCTTCTTCTGTCAGGAACTGGAAGAATCAATGGTTCTTTGTAGGTTGTGAATGGTTGTCTAATATTCCTGGACATGATTTCACATACCGCGTTCCTGGAAAATTCAGGATTCCGGGTAGGCTTACTTTGAGGTGTCTATGTTAACTTCTCAAATAATTTATTTCATCTCTACCATGTTTCATTGTAGGAAATAACCGGGAGATTTTTCCTTTTTCTGAATTTGCTCAGTTAGTGATCAATCGAATATTGAGTATCCCTATCGCGCAGCGCAGCACCACTGCTCTTCTCACAAAAAGACTACTGATCTCCACTGGACTTTTTCAACCTATTTCTGAGGAGCTGTTTCTGAGGAAGCCGGTATGTTTGTTTTGACTCTGCTTTTATATTGCTTCATCATACCATAATACTTTACTTCTGTTTCAGATATGTCGCGTGCCATGTCATATATTGAGCAGCGTCACCGCCAAGCTCAGCAAGCTTTGATCTGTGTGGCTAACTCTGGTGATGTGCCCGACGAGGAGCATCGTCGTTAGCGTGTGCGTGTCAGGTCACCTGAGGTTCATACACCCTCAGGCGCAGTTGCGGTCGCTTCCTCTTATTGTGGTACCCGTCGTTCCTTATCTGAGTTTGAAGGTCCTTATGCCCACGGAGAGAGTGAGGCTGAGCTAAAAAGGTACATTGATGAGATTACCACTAACTTCCGGGAAACTTTGATTAACGATCGGGAGGAAGCAATTTCGATGAGTACGACCCGGTTGTTCGGTCTTTCCATCCAGGAGTCTTTCAAGGTAAAATTTGACATACTTCATAGTTTTTCTCTCTTCTAATTTTCATTCTTCTTGTGTGGCTCACACATTGTCTTACCTTTTCAGGCGGGGGCTAGAGCGAACCTGGCTGCCCTGAGGGTGCTGAGTGATTGTGAACGCCTCAAAGAGGAGTTAAGTGATCGTGACAGTTCCTTAGTCGAAGGAGCCCGCTTTCTGCAAGACGCTCGTGCTAGGAATCAATCTCTTGAAAGTGACTTAGCTCATGAGAAAAATATTTCTGCTGAAATGTCGGCCAAGTTCAATGATTTGGAGGCAAGGACTCGGAATCCAGAGGAGCTGAAGAAGATGCTTAAAGCTTGTGGAGAATATGACAATCTGGAAAAAGAAATCCTCTTTTATGGGATCGACTATGCTGTAGACCATGTATCTAAAAAGTATCCGGAATTGGACCTGAGCTTTGTCAATGACATACGTTAACGCTTCCTCGTAGTTTGACTGACTTTCTGAGACGTTGCTCTGCTATGCTTTTCTCTGTCTGATGGGGCATGTCCATCTTCTAACTTATTTATGTTTGTTTCTTTAACTCTTTGACTTGGTATAGGCGTATGATCGCCTTTAGTTGCGTTCTCATGCTTTCTTGAATATAACTTCAGTCATTTGGCTCTTTGGTGAATAAAACTTTTTATCCTTTGTTGCCTCTACTTCCTCACTTCTATTTCTCAAGTGTTGTTAGTCTGATGTTGTTGTGCGGCCATGCGTCCTGGATGAACTTAGGATTTTGTTTATCTTAAATTCTTTGTCCAAGTGCGACTAGTACAAGTCCGGCGCTCCCTAGTAAACTTTAGAATTTTTTTCGTTTTAATTTCTTCTACTAGGCGCCAAGTCTAGCACTCCCTAGTAGACTTAGATTTTTTTTTTTTTTTTAAATTCTTCTACCAGGTGCCGCTCGTGCGAGCCTAGCACTCCCTAGTAGACTTAGAATTTTTTCTTTTTAATTTCTTCTACTAGGCGCCAAGTCTAGCACTCCCTAGTAGACTTAGAATTTTTTCGTTTTAAATTCTCCTTCCAGGTGCGGCTTGCGCGAGCCCTACACTCCCTGGCAGACTTAGAATTTTTTATCTTAAGTTCTTCATTTGTTGATTTTATTGAACACCCGAACATGTAGGGTTGTAGTAATGCAGTGAGTTTATACATTCGAATTTTAAGCTTCGTTCGTCAAAAGGCTATGCGACCCTACATCCTGAGTGAATTTAAGATTTAATTTTCTAAGTCCGGCTAGTCAAAGGCGGTGTGCGACCCTACATCCTGGTTGAACTTAGAATTTTAATCAACTTGAGCTTTTCAGTGGTCGATTCTTTTGAACTTTTAATCACGTATGTTCGTGTAGTCGATTCCTCGTTCAAACAGAGTTACAAAGCTTGAAGCCCTGAATGAGTTGTTGAGATTTTAGAGTGGTTCGACCTAAGCTTTAACTAAGGTGTATCCTTGGTAGTAGCTTAGGCCTCCTCCCTTATAATCTTTGAATCAAAATCACTTTTTGAGTAGAAAAGTCATGTTCTAATTTCTTTGATTGTTGAAATCCATACAACATGAAAAATAAAACTTTCACATAAAGAAAAATACATTGACATCACTGATAATAAGCTTTGAGGTGCTCGGCGTTCCATGGGTGGGGCAATGCTTTGCCACTAAGATCAACCAACTTATAGGTGCCAGGTCTCACGATCTCAGTGACTTTGTACGGACCTTCCCAGGTGGGTCCTAGAGCTCCGCTGCTTGTGTCTTTCGTGTTAAGTAGTACTTTTCTTAGCACGAGGTCATCCACCTTAAAGCTGCGTGGTTTGACCTGAGAGTTGTAGTAGCGCGCTGCTCTGTTCTTATACTCAGCCACACGGAGATGGGAGGTCTCTCTATGCTCCTCTAACAGGTCAAGACTTAACCTTTGGCATTCTTCGTTAATTTCTGGGTTGAAGTGTTCAATTCGAGGGGAAGGTAGTCCTATTTCAACGGGTACTATCGCCTCTGCTTCAAATGCCAAGGAAAAAGGCGTTTCACCTGTGGAGGTCCTTGCTGTTGTTCTATACGCCCATAAGATATTTGGAAGTTCCTCTGCCCAAAGCCCCTTTAAACCTTCAAGCTTGCTCTTTAAACTTTTCTTAATGATTTTGTTCACGGCTTCTACCTGGCCATTGGCCTGTGGGTGAGCTGGAGAAGACTTGAAGTGTTTGATACCGAGTTCGGTGCACCATGATCTAAACTTTTCATTGTCAAATTGCTTGCCATTATCTGAGACTATAGCATAGGGAATGCCAAACCTGCACACCACATTCCGCCATATGAAGTCGGTGGTTTTACATTCGGTGATTGTGGCTAGTGCTTCGACTTCCATCCACTTAGTAAAATAATCTACTGCCACTATAGCAAACTTGGTCTGACCTTTTCCTTGAGGGAGGGGTCCTATCAGGTCGACCCCCCATTGAGCAAATGGCCAAGGACTTGTGATATTAGTCAAGTACTCAGGTGGTTGTCTCGGGACTGTAGCAAAACGTTGACACTGGTCGCACTTTCGACTAAATGACCTGGCATCTTTGTACAAGGTTGGCCAATAATATCCTTGCCTTATGATTTTATGTGCCAATGACCTTCCTCCAGAGTGGTTACCACATACTCCCTCATGAACTTCTTTCATGACGTAGTTTGCCTCATCAGGTAGGAGACACCTTAGTAGTGGTAGGGAAAAACCTCTCTTGTATAATACATCTCCTCTCATTATATAACGTGTTGCCCGACGTTGGAGCCGTCGCGCCTCTACTTTATCAAGAGGCAATTCACCATCTCTTAAGAATTTTATGATTGGATCCATCCAGGAAGGGGTGGTCAATTGTGCTGCTTTGTCAATGTCCATGGCTTCTAGCTCATCTATACTTAAGCTAGGGAGGAATTCTACCGGCACTGTACGATTCAACTCGGTCTCGTAGGCAGATGCTAGACGTTCCAGCGAATCAGCGTTAGCATTCTCTGAGCGTGGTATTTGCTTTACTTCCCACCACTCAAATGTGCAAAGAAGTTCTTTCACCTTTGCTAGGTACGCCGCCATTCTTTCCCCCTTCGTCTGATATTCTTCTGTTATGTGATTGACAACCAATTGAGAGTCACTAAATACTTTGACGCGGCTTACCCCCACATTCCTTTCTAATCGCAATCCGGCCAGAAGTGCTTCATACTCGGCTTCGTTGTTAGATGCCTTAAACCCAAACCTTAGAGCATATTCAATGTGGGCTTGGTTAGGTGAGACTATGTAACGACCCGGATTTTCACTCAAGGGTATTTTAGTCTTTTCACCAATTTTGATCCAATCAACATTATTTTTTATTTTCCCGAACCGTCACGTCGATACGAATTCAACGAAATTGACTACGCTCAATTCCGAGTTCCGAGTAAAAAGATATGATCTGAATACCGTTTACGTCCCTAACTCTTATTTTTACTTCTGGGGGCATTATCGTAATTTCTCAACTATTATATATTTCAGCCAACCCTAGTTCACTATTCTTTTTCTTTCTACGTGAACTCCTCTAGCCAGCCGCACGTTCAAAGCCGAAGATTTCCGTTTTGTTTCTCGCAAAGTAATGATCGAGTTTTATTAATCGTTGTTTATTTTTCCGTTAATCCTGATCTAATATTCGACTATTGGGCTGCCGTTCAAGGTCAGATTCGAGCTCGGTAACTTATCGGAAATTCGAGAGATATTTTGACCCCGTTCAACCCCGAATCACTTGGTTCAAGTTAATCTTGTCATTCATTGTTTAGTTATCGTCCTCGAGTGAATTACGTGCTAATGGGATGAGTTTTCATTGATTTTTCGTTCAAATAAGGAGCCTCGCCGGAACTGCCAAGCACCTCGCCGGAATCTGGAATTTTGGTCACGGGTTGGTCGGGTTGGATCATCGTTTTCTTCGGGTTCTTCGTTTCGTTGAGATCGGGTAAGTTCCAGAATTTAAAACGAGTTTTATTTTTTTAAAAAAAAAAAAAAAAATATTGCAGGAAGAGAAAACGCACAGCGTGCGTTTTCTCCCATGGCTGCAAGCCATGCATGGGGAAGGGGACCGATTCGCCTGGACCGGATGGACTGGTCTGCTTGGACCGGTTCAGCTGGTCCAGACCGGTTCAGGGCCTATTTAGGGTCCAATTGAGCCGGTTTTCGTCCCGTTTCTTCGGTTTTCATAAAATTGACTCTAATTAATTGTCAACACAGGTTTTGGGCACCTCTAAGATTTTATTTGGCATTGTTTTGAGATCGTTTGCTAGCTCAATTTGGATTTAAGGTAGGTTAATTCCTACTTAGAAGTTAAATTGAATTCCTTGTGATTTCTTGTTTGTCATGTGACTAATATAATGATTTCGAGAGATGTTTTTCTTGAATTTAAAGTATATTATCAAGTGCTCGTTGATTTGATTTTAATTATTATTATTATTTTAAATATCATTATCATTTTAATTCTTATTCTTATTATTATAATTATAATTATAACACTAATAATTATTATTGTTGTTGTTGTTGTTATGATTGTTTTTATTATTATTATTATGTGCTCGTTTGATTGTGAAAATTGTGTTTATTTAATTTATGTTCGTTAATTGGTCATGTGTTATAATTAGGGGTTAGTAGCGGTTTAAGGTTAAACCAACCTAATAAATTCCTATTAAACTTGTCAAGCTGGATGCTTAGCATGGCACGTATCATGAGTGGCCATATACCCCACTATGATACCTATATACAAGTTTAATAGTAAACAAGAGATTTGATAATTACATATTAAATTGGTAAAGCTGAATACTATGGCACGTATCATGGCTTGTCATGATACCTATTTCCTAGCTGGATAGTATGGCCCGTATAGTTTGTGGTCTCGTATTCCACATTTATACCTATGTGCAAATTTAATATTAATTAAGAGTTGTTGTAGGCTAAGTACCTACCTAATTAATTATAAAGCGTGGGAATGGACGAGTATCCATAAAAGTTTAATGATGATAATTCTTTGGATTTAATTTGCTTATATGAGTTTGGTTTTAATCTACTGAGATAAAAACTCACGGTATTTGAATGCCCTGCAAACTTTTATTTTGCAGGTAACATTGATTTTAATGGGGACCATGGCGATTGACGAGGACGGCGCTACACTGAGAGACCCTTAAGACTTGTCATTTCTATTTATTTTATCTTAATTTATTTTATTGAATATTTTGTCATTTGTTTATTTTATGGATTTTCATTTTCATTTATTTTAGTTGTTTTTTTTTTAAATTATTTAAATTGGCGCCAAAACACATGTTTTGTTTTGATTATTTCTTTGGTTATTAAACGAATGCTTCCGCAATTATTTGGCTTTTACTCTGATTTATTTATATTTAAAATGAGTCATTTAATTAATTAATTAATTATTTATTTATTGGTTATTTTGAGTCGGGTCGTTACAGACTAAGATAAGGCCGGCTCCGCAACCTTTCATGTTGGAAGACCCGTCCACGTAGAGTGTCCAAGCGGACCCTTCTCTTTGTGGGGAGATGAGTCCCTGGTCTGGAGCAAGCTCTCTTTCAAGGGTTAAGTGTGTTTCCTCCTTTTCAGGTGTGAGTTCTGCAATAAAATCAGCCACGACTTGGCCTTTTATTGCGGTTCTCGGCTTTTATTGAATATCAAATTCACCAAGTTCCACAGCCCATTTCATCAATCGACCTGATGCTTCCGGTTTTTGTAAAACTTGTCTCATTGGGTGATTTGTCAGAACTACAATCCTGTGTGCTTGAAAATATGGCCTCAACCTCCGAGCTGAGGTTATTAAGGCTAGTGCCAATTTTTCTATTTGTGGGTACCTCGTCTCCGCGTCCACCATGGCTTTGCTCGTATAATATGTAGGTAGTTGAACTCCACCTTCTCTTACTAGGGCTGAGCTCACCGCTGTCTCTGACACAGCTAACTATAAAAACAACTCTTCACCCAGGACAGGCTTGGAGAGTAGAGGTGCGGAGCTTAAGTAGTCTTTTAGCTCTCTGAATGCCTTCTCGCACTCCTCTGTCCATTAAAACTTACTTCCTTTTCGGAGAACCTTAAAGAACGGGAGACACTTGTCTGTCGCCCTTGATACAAATCTATTCAATGCCGCAACCTTCCCATTCAAGCTTTGCAATTGTTTAAGGTTTTTAGGAGATTCCATGTCCAGGACAGCTTTCAACTTGTCAGGGTTCGCTTTTATACCCCTTTGGTGGACCATAAACCCTAGGAATTTTCCTGAAGTTACTCCAAATGCACATTTGTCTGGGTTGAGCTTCATCTGGTACCTTCTTAGTACATCAAATGCCTCTTTTAGATCAGAGGTATGTTGATCTGCCTGGCGGCTCTTGACCAACATGTCATCTACATAAACCTCCATGTTTCTCCCAATCTGCCCCGCGAACATTTTATTCACCATTCGTTGGTAGGTTGCACCTGCGTTCTTCAACCCGAATGGCATAACCTTGTAGCAATAAAGCCCTTGACTTGTCACAAAGGAAGTTTTCTCCCGGTCGGGCTCATACATCTTAATTTGGTTATAGCCTGAGTAGGCATCCATAAAGGTCATCATCTCATGCCCTGCGGTGGCGTCTACTAGCTGATCAATTCGAGGTAGGGGAAAACTATCTTTTGGACATTCCTTGTTGAGGTCAGTAAAGTCTATGCATACCCGCCATTTTCCGTTAGCTTTCTTCACTAGAACAACATTGGATAGCCAGTCCGGGTAATGCACTTCACGGACAAAGTCTGCTTCTAAGAGCTTTCTTACTTCCTCAGCTATAACTCCATTCCTGGCCTGGTCAAACATTCTACGTTTCTGTCTGACAGGTCGAAACGTGTGATCGATGTTTAAACGATGCACCATAATTTTTGGATCGATGCCCGGCATATCTTCATGAGTCCAAGCAAACACGTCAATATTTTCTTTCAGAAATTTTATTAAGTCATCTCTCTGCTCACCCCCTAGTCTAATCCCGATTTTGACACACCTTTCAGGTAGAAGCGGGACAGACTCCATTTCTTCTGTGGGTACTGCCCTTTGGTCGAACTTTTCTGGTGGTATTACTAAGGGAGATTGTTCCGCCTCTTCTACCAAGTTGGTCGTAGCAGAGCGCGCCTCTTCCTTAGTATGCTCTACCGCGATCATGTTTACCGGTGTAGTACCCTTCATAGCAGTGTAATAACACTCCCGAGAGACCTTTTGCTCCCCTCTGATCACCCCTACTCCATTTGTAGTAGGGAACTTCATCATTTGATGATAAGTCGATGGTACGGCCCTGAGAGCGTGGATAGTAGGGCGTCCCAATATGATATTATAAGGCACGGGCACTCAACCACTTAGAATTCTACCATCTTAGTGACGGTGTTAGGTTCTTCTCCAAAAGTGACCGGCAACTCGATACTTCCTTCCGGGATGACCTGGCTTCCCTCAAATCCCACCAAGGGTGCTAGATTTCTTTTCAATTTTTCTCTTCCGATTCCTAACTTTTCAAATCCGCTTAGAGAGAGTACGTCTACCGAGCTACCGCCATCGACCAGAACACGGTGCACTCTCAAGTTAGCTACAATGATTATAACTGCCAGAGCATCATTGTGAGGTTGATGGATGTCAGCGACTTCTTCTTCATCGAAATTAATCTTTGCCTCCCGTCTAGGCATTGTATGGGTGGTGAAGACTTCGAATCTAGGTGGGGCGTGACTTGCCTCTTGGGCACTTGCTTTTCTTTTTCTGCTTGACTCTCCACCCGCTGGTCCACCAAATATAGTTCTTATGTCACCTCCCAAGGGCTTTTTACCGCCTCGGTCCTGGTCATTCTGCTCAGGTCTGGTGTCGCGCTGACCTCTTTCTCTCCTCATTACGAACTCCTTTAGGTACCCTCTTTGAATTAGAGCTTCAATTTCCTCCTTAAGATCAAAACAATCGGAGGTAGCATGACCGTGATCCTTGTGGAAAAGATAGTACTTGTCTTTATTTCTTTTGTTTGATCCCGCTTTCATCCTTGACGGCCACCTAACCAAGTTCTTATCTTGGATCTCCATGAGTAGCTGCTCTGCTGGTATGGTGGTGGGGGTGTATTTCTTGAACTTGCTAGGAGGAAGACTTTGTTTACCAAGTCGATCTTCGACCTTCCTCCTCTTATCATCTCCATGGCGATCATCCCGCCGGGTAGCATCTTCTGTTCGATCTTTTCTTTTATGTTCCGAGTGTTTGCTACTACCCCCTTCTTCTGGAGCTCTTCTTGCACTGAGCAACTCTCCGGTACTCATGTATTTTTGCGCCTAGAAAGAAGCTCAGTGTATGTAATCAGGGTCTTTTTGCCTAACGACCATAAGAATTTCTCATCTTTCAGTCCCGCCATCATAGCAGTCAGGGCTATGTCGTCACTATAACCTTCTACTTTCAAAGCCTCATTGTTGAACCTTACCACGTAGTCACGTAGGCTCTCCCCCCATTTCTGACGAATGGTTAACAGGTGCATAGCCGGCTTCTTGTGATCTCTTCCTCCGAGGAACTGAGTCACAAAGGACCGGGTAAGGTCCTTAAACGAGGAAATGGACCTTGGCTTGAGTTGTCTGTACCATCCTCGTGCAGGGCCTCCTAAAGTGAGAGGGAACGCCCTACACTTGATTGCGTCTCGGACTCCCTGGAGCTCCATCTAGGTCCGAAACGCGTCGACATGTTCAACCGGGTCCTCAGAGCCATCATAGGTGGGCATGGTTGGCATCTTGAACTTGGCGGGTAAGTCTACCTCCATAATGTCATCGGTGAATGGAGGCTCTGCCTGCTCGAGGAGGTCTTCCAAAGCAAGGGGGCCTTACCTCGGTACTCCTTCTTCATGTGACCGAGCTCGTCTTGAAGCTTTTTTAGCTCCGGTGCCCAAGTTGGGTGCTCTCCGCGGTGGACTTCATAATTTCAGTTTGCTCTTTCCTCTTTTGATTCAAAACATCTCGGAGGTCGGATCCTCCTTTCAACCGAGATTGTCCGGGTCCAAGACGGGATGAGGCTGCATGTTGATTGTTAGTCCTTTGCTTCCCCTTCGAGCCACCTCCTCCGTTGGTTCGCGACTCATCTACATACTCCACATGCTCTTTGCCTTTGCCGTTACCGGGGTTTGATTCTTGACGGTCGACTACAAACTTCTGATTGAGTATTTCAAGTACCTTTGAAAGGTCTCGATTCACAACTCGAACTTGTTCCTCCAAGGCATCTACCCTCCTATCCGGCAAGGGTTCAACTCCCTCGGGCTCCTCTTCTTGAACCCGGTCTTTGTCCCCACGAGCTGGGTACCTTCTAGTGCGAGGAATGTTGTTTTCCACTCCTTCATTACCACCACGGTGCTCTGTATGACTCCTCTGACTCATTCTTGATGATAGAGCACGTAATAAAGTATACGTTCCCACAGACGGCGCCAACTGTTGTTGCATGGAAATGGTACTAAGTATGACGCGCGGGCGTGCTCCGCGCCAATGCCGCTCTTGCTTCCACGTGTGCAACGAACAATAAATTTGTATTGAGTCGGAGGCGAAGATCCGCGTTGGAGGTAACTTGCGTGGGTGTCCTGCTACGTAGGTGATCACCTGCGCAAGTAGAGCTAGTAGCACCGGTGTGGTGCCGGCCTAACACCTCCGATGCTTAAGTTAGAGCAGAGCAGAGGTTGTGGTTAGAGCAAATGTGGAATGAAAAATGAATTACCTTTTGGCCATTTCTCATCTCCTATTTATAGGAGTGGAAATGGATGATGTCATCAAGCCACGTGTCACACACGGATTGGTCCATGTGTTGGGTCTTGAATGGGTGTAGGTATGTAGGTAGGTGTGTAGGTGTGTAGGTAGGTGTGTAGGTGCGTAGGTAGGTGGTGTGCACCTACGCTTCTCTGAGGTGGGGGTAGATGCGCGCAGCGCAATAGCGGAGCTTCTTTCTTGGACACTTAGTCTATTTCTTTGAGATGGGTCCGCGTCTATACGCACCTCTCTTGATGGTATGTTCTCCTCTAGTGGTGGAGGTCGGGTCCGTCATGCGACATGCGTAGGCCGAAAGAGTTTGAAATTTCCTCGTGTCTCTTCGTATGTTCGACACGTGGTCATTTTACCCTTAGCGATATTTCACCCATAACAACAGTATACATATTTGTAAATACAAAAAAGTTTCCATTGAATACGAATTTTATTCACTGGCTAATTATAGAAAAAAAATAATGAAAAATGTTGTTTAGGTAAGAAAAAATTAATAATTTTGTGGACTCAACTAATAAAATGAGTTGCCTATAATGTAATAAATGGGGATACAAAAATGATATTTTAAGTTTAATTAAAAAATTATTTCTTGAAACTTTTTTTTTAATTGTTTGATGGGTTAAGTTTTAATTTCAATTTAGAAAAATAACAGAAAAAATTAAAAGAATTTCCGCAGCCGGGATTTGAACCCGGAATCATTCAATTTAGATTTGCCAATGAGCTACTACGGATTCATTTGTTATAGACTTCAAGTTGTTTCCATTTAAATTCATTTTTAATGGAAAATCCATGTATTCCATCTTGTAAACGGAAAGACTAATGATATATTGTATTAGGATCAATATAAATTGTATGAGGTTACATTGACTTATATAGAAAAGCAAACCTAGCTAAACTAGGAAACCAACTTCAACAAGTAAACTAAAAGATAAGGAAAATATCCCTATTCTAAATAAGGAATAACATAAATATATATTCTAACATCCCCCCTCAAACTCAAGTTGGTATAACATAGACCAACTTGAGTTTGCTAAACACTGGACCCAAATATGACTTTGTGAATCAATTTCTTCGTTGAGCGGAAGCTATGAGTGATGCCCGGAGAAAGCGTCATCGAACACAAAGTGGAAGCAAACAAAACTGATGTCGAACAAAGATGTCCGGCAAAACCGACATCGAAAGCAGAACGTACCATCAGACAAAACTGACATAGAACAAAGATGTCCGGCATAACCAACATCGAAAGCAGAGCAAAATCAACTTCTGTTGATCGGCTTTTGGACAGACGGTATCACCGGCGGTTTCTCTTCCCTCCTATGTGAAGAAGAGTCAACAAATAACCACAACATAATGTTAACCCAAAATCCAAACCCTAGATTTATCTAGGTATAATGAAGAAACCCTAAACAGCACACCAAGGTCCACAAAACCCAAACACTCTTAAAAAATCCTAAGCTCGTATGTCATACGTATGTTCCACACCCAAAGACGATATCCAACTGGAGTTATCAAAACCCAACAAACGGCTAACAAAAATCCCAAATTAGCCAACGAATGGGTAAATAAAATAGCACAAAATCTGGACATCAAGGCGAGAGCGGGAATCAACAATCGGGAGTCAACTGACAAGAAGGCGAGCAGCGCGAAGTCAAATGCGGCAAGAAGCACAAATCCTCGTATTCTTCACAATCACGCACGGTTTGCTCCCAAATATGTTTCCGATCAAAACCAAACAAACCACGATTGCAAGGAGTGGCTCACGCGCCGGCGCGTGAAGGACATGGAGGACAGAACAACGGCGCGTGGGCTTCACATGCTGCTGTTTTTGGAGGACGGTGGTTGCGAGTTGGATCTCCAGCGTACGGTGGCTCTTCCTACGGGGATGGTGACAACCAACAACCACTGAAAGGTTGTATTCTAAGATCGAAACCCTAATTTTATCTTAGGATGAACAAAACAAACTCTAAATCGAGGGATTTGAACGAAAATTCAGAAGATCAAATGAAGGTGCTCCCTCACCGGAAAAGCTTACCCCGGTGAGGGAACAAAACGGGATCTAAATAGAGACGACAAGAAAATTTAAAACCGAGGCTCTGATACCATGTAAACGGAAAGACTAATGATATATTGTATTAGTATCAATATAAATTGTATGAGGTTACATTGACTTATATAGAAAAGCAAACCTAGCTAAACTAGGAAACCAACTTCAACAAGTAAACTAAAAGATAAGGAAAATATCCCTATTCTAAATAAGGAATAACATAAATATATATTCTAACACATCTCAATTTGAAAATTTACCTTTTGAATTCTTTAATTTTAAAAATATTAAAAGCTCTTAAAATAATTGATATAGAAAATATAGGAAAAATTAATAACAGGTATACATATTTATCAATTAAAAAAATATTCTCATTTAATACGAATTTTATTCAATGGCTAATTAGAGAGGGAAAAAAAATAATGAAAAAAGTTGTTTAGGTAAAAAAAAATTGATTATTTTGTGGAATCAACTAAAAAAATAAGTAGCCTAGTATGTGAAAAATAGTGATATAAAAACGAAGTTAGAAGTTTAATTAAAATAATATTTCTTGTAACTTTATTTTTAAAAAAATACTTTGTTTGATGGGGTAATTATTACTTTCAATTTTGAAAAATAACAGAATAAATAAAAATAAATTCTGTAGCCGGGATTTGAACCCGGAATCATTCAATTTAGATTTGCCAATGTGCTACTACGGATTCTTTTGTTATAGAGTTCAAGCGGTTTCTATTTAAATGCATTTTAATGGAAAATCCATATATTCCATCTCAATTTAAAAAATTACCTTTTAAATTCTTTATATTCAAAAATTTTAAAAGCTCTTAAAATAAATTATATAACGAATATAGGAAAAATTAATAACAGGTATACATATTTTTAGCAATAAAAAAAAGGTTTCTCATTTAATACGAATTTTATTCAATGGCTAATTAGAGAGAGAAAACATGATGAAAAAAGTTGTCTAGGTAAAAGAAAATTAATATTTTTGTGGAATCAACTAAAAAAATAAGTTGCCTGGTATGTGAAAAATAGTGATATAAAAACGATCTTATAAGTTTAATTAAAAACATATTTCTTGAAACTTTTTTTTAAAAAAAATATTTTGTTTGATAGGGGAAAATTATTACTTTAAGTTTAGAAAAATAAAAGAAAACTAAAAAAAATTCCACAGCCGGGATTTGAACCCGGAATAAGTCAATTAAGACTTGCCAATGTGCTACTATGGATTCACTTGTTATAAAGTTCAAGCCGTTTCCATGTAAATGCATTTTGAATGGAAAATCCATATATTCCATCTCAATTTGAAAAACTACCTTTTAAATTCTTTAGTTTTAAAATTTTTAAAAGTTCTTAAAATAATTTATAAAACAAATATAGGAAAAAATAATAACAGGTATACATATTTGTAAATACAAAAAGTTTCCATTGAATACGAATTTTATTCACTGTCTAATTATAGAAAAAAAAATAATGAAAAATGTTGTTTAGGTAAAAAAAAATTAATAATTTTGTGGACTCATATAATAAAATGAGTTGCCTATAATGTAATAAATGGGGATACAAAAACGATATTTTAAGTTTAATTAAAAAATTATTTCCTGAAACTTTTTTTAAAAAAAAAATTGGTTTGACGGGGTAATTATTACTTTGAATTTAGAAAAATAACAGAAGAAAATAAAGAGAATTTCTGCAGTTGGGATTTGAACCTAGAATCATTCGATTTAGATTTGTCAATGTGCTACTACTGATTCATTATAAACTTCAAGCAGTTTTCATTTAAATGCATTTTTAATAGAAAATCCATATATTCCATCTCAATTTGAAAAAATCACCTTTTAAATTCTTTAGCTTTAAAAAGCTTAATAGCTCTTAAAATAATTTTTATAAGAAATAAAGGAAAAATTAATAACATGTATACATATTTAACAATTAAAAAAACGTTTCCCATTTAATACGAAAATAATTTTTTTGGGGTAATTATTACTTTCAATTTAGAAAAATAACAATAAAAATAAAAAGAATTTTTACAGCTAGGATTTGAATCCGAAATTATTCAATTTAGATTTGCCAATGTGCTACTACGGTCTACAGATGCATTTGTTATAAAGTTCAAGCAGTTTTTATTTAAATGCATTTTTAATGAAAAATCCATATATTTGATCTCAATTTGAAAACTTACATTTAAATTCTTTACTTTTAAAAATCTTAAGAGCTCTCAAAATAATTTATATAATAAATATAGGAAAAATTAATAACAGGTATACATATTTATCAATAAAAAAAAGGTTTCCCATTTAATACGAATTTTATTCAATGGCTATTTAGAGAAAAAAAATAATGAAAAAAAGTTGTTTATGTAAAAAAATATTAATAATTTTTTGGAATCAACTAAAAAAATAAGTTGTCTGCTATGTGAAAAATAGTGATATAAAGACGATCTTATAAGTTTAATTAAAAAAATATTTCTTGAAACTTTGTTTTTAAAAAAATATTTTGTTTGATGGGGTAATTATTACTTTCAGTTTAGAAAAATAAAAGAAAACTAAAAAAAATTCCACAGCTGGGATTTGAACCCGGAATCAGTCAATTAAGGCTCCGTTTGGTATTGTGTTTGAGCAGCTTATTAGAAAAGTTTAACTGTTTTGTCTGTTTGGTAAGAGAAAATCTCACGGATTTTTAAAAAATCTACTTGTATAAAATTTTAAAAGCAGATAGAAACCTGCTTTTACTTTTCAAAAGTGATTCCCTACAATCTCTCCCCCACTAACTACGTTGAAACAACAGATATTTTATAAATCTAAATATTTTAAATCTAAAAAATCTTATTGCTTAGTATTGATTTGTAATAAAATTTTGATAATTTTTTTATGCAGAATGTTTAAATAAAATTCAAGAAGAAGTAGACATTTGTATCAAATAGACCACATATTTCTTAAAAAATATTGATAATGTTTATTTTGTTTCTTTATTAAAATTTTCTTTTATATAATTTAATATTCAATTTTTTTTATAATAATGAATTGTTTTTATTAACTATTATGATTAAATTAATTTAATTTATAGTCCGATTATTATAAAATTTTACAAAACTTCTTCTAAATTTAGAAAATTTTAAAATTTGTTATAATAATCACGTGTATAAAATAGATAAGTACTCTTCAAATTAATTTACTAAATATTACCTAAATAATTATATATCTCATAGCATTTTCAGAAGTGGAATTTACCAAACACTAATCTGATTCCTGACACAGCTGATTTTTTCTACAGCACAGCTGGCAGCAATTATTTCAAAAGTTTCAGCAATACCAAACTAGCCCTAAGACTTGCCAATGTGCTACTATGGATTCATTTTGTCATAAATTCAAGCAATTTTAATTTAAATGCATTTAACACATGCATCTTATTCTCATCCATTATATTCTCATACTACTTATTCCCAGACATCTGATTCCGATGTCGGCATACCAAACGCCCTCTTAATGTTTCACAGATACTAGAAGTAGCACCAGGAGATAGAGGTTCTTTCTCTTTCGCCTTCTTTTTAATTTTGTTCAGTATTTCACGATACCCCTAATCCATGTTTTCTGATGCTTCAATTTTTTGGGAAATTTTTTTTTTCAGCCGTTGTTGTGGGGTGAAATTGGATTACACGTGGAATTTTACAACTTGACAAAATTTGTCTACGCACCTCGTCTGACCGCAGTACCAGGGCACCTGGTCTAAAGCACCTGGTCCAAAGCACCTGATCTGAAGCACCTGGTCCGAAGCACCTGGTCTAAAGCACCTGGTCCGAAGCACCTGGTCCAAAGCACCTCGTCTGACCGTGGTACCTAGGCATAAAGTCCATGCACCTGAAAAGACCTGGCTACGCAGTCTTCGGCATAGACCTAATTCTTAAGATTGAATACAAGTATCCACTTGGGAAACGACACGTGGCGCAACCCACAAGCGACACGTAATTGAGAAGCAACACATGGCCCAATCCCGAAGCGACACGTGGTGCGATGATGTCATCAACCTAATCTCCTATAAATAGGAGAAGAAATTCATTCATTAGGTAACTAATTTCTACTACAATTCTCTTTGGCACACTAGCTCTGCTTGCACTAACTTAAGCATCGGAGAGCGTTAGGCCGGCACCACACCGGGGCTCTCTTTGTTTCCTGTGCAGGTACAAACAGTGTTCGTCAACTACTCAGCACATCACCTACGCAGCACCTCTAGTGCAGCGTACTACATCCGACTCGTCCCATACTTTCAGTTCGTTGCTTACGTGGAAGCTATCCATTTTTGAGCAACAACAGCCGTTATGCCCGTTTGGTAACCTTCCCGGTTTCTATTTTTTGTTTCTAATTATCATTTTTTAGAGTAATAGAATTGCTATTTCTTTGTTTCTATTTCTTGTTTCCAATTTTATAAAATTGTGTACAAAAATTTAGAGACAACAAATTCTAGTTTTTTGAAATAAGAAACATAAATTGGGAAGGTTAACAAACGGGCTCTAAATTGGGGTTACGCGTTTTCAATTTTGTTTGCCTGTCGCTGCCTTGATTAAGGTGGGTTTTTTCTTCTTCAGTATAATGTTGAGAGATTGCTAAAACAAGACCGGCTACCAATTTGTAATGTGTATATAAAATGTCCCACCAACTTTCCGTTGGCCGTTCAATGTCGAAGAAGAAGAATTTGGACAGAATTAGTCTTTTACCAGATTTTCTTCTTCATGACTCATATTCCCTCACTCAACTTTAATTACAAGTCCTACCTATTTAAAGGGAAAACACGTAATGACGAGACGAGAGAAAGATCGTTTTATCAATTCATCACGACAGTTTTATCAAAACATCGTGGCTCGCTTATTATGAAATTGAGTTACTCTTACCCACATTTGGTTCGTTATGAAGTACCAAAATATCCGATAGAATCTTTGATAAGTTTTGCAGCATCTCACATGGTTCAAGAACTTAGCATCAATACTGCTTGTTGGTATGAATTTGATTGGACACGCAGTTTATCAGCATGTCAATCGCTGAATGTGCTGGAATTGTCATGTTTAGTAGATAGTAGTTATCTTGAATAGAGAGTAAATGGTGGTTGTGAATTGTGATGAAGGGGCAGTTTTGATTTTTGTGAGGACTACTTACAAGAGAAGCTGTTCTCAGGCTGTCCAATTTTGGAATCCTTGATTTTGGTTAATTTTGATTATTTTGGTCTTACTACTATTTGTGCGCCAAAGCTCGAGAATTTGGAAGTACATTCTTCATATTATGATGATGGTTATCGGATGGAAATTGTATTGTGTACACCCAATCTTAGACGTGTCAAGTTCTATAATATCCTTCCAATTGTGAAGTCTGCTTTAGACTTTCCATTCATAGACAGAGTAACTATAGCTGTACATTCTGACTTTTTAAACTATCATCACTATTATGAAGATTGTAATTTAAGCATACATGGTCAAGAGGTTGTAGAATTGCTCAGGCTGTTTCATAATGCAAGGTCTATCTCAATGCCTTTGAGGGCAACACAGGTATTCATATTTAATGTTTCTTTTGGATTTTGGGTTTTGATTCTGGCATTTTCAAATTATGACAACTAACATTGTTGTTCTTTTCTTACTAGGGTATCTTGTGTGTTTCTACTGCAAATCTTTCGTTTCATAACTTGAGCATTTGAAGTTGGAAGCATTTAAGACGAGCAAAAAGATAGATTTTCCGATGAATAAACTTCAATGTTTACTAAAGTGCCCTACTCTGGAAACTATGGTGCTTGATTTAATTGATGAGGTAACGTTATCTTATCTTTTCTTTTATCATGGAGATTTAAAATATCATTCATTTGTGTTTGGAAGCAATTTTAAAAATGTTCTAAACATATTTATAAATGTTTTGCCTTGATTTACATTATGGTAAATACCTTTCGGGAACCAGTAACTTATGTGGTTGTAGTTGTTATATGGAGTGGCACCAAGGAAGGACTAACTTTTGTGATTTTGTGGAATTTTATTTACTTCTAACATGAAGATGCTAGCATATATCTTGGAATATATTTTTTTTAATAGGAAACTAGAATTTCCTTAAAATCAAAAGAGTTACAAAAAACGAGCGATGAGAAATCAACCCAACAAACCGTAGGATTACAATTTTTTTTCCCACTCCGCATTAATCAAAAGAACATCATTATTACAAAAGACTCTTGAGAGGGAAGCATGCAAGGTGACCTTGAACCGAAGGAGATCCCATAGGTCATTAAGCGTTGTGTCCTTCTTCTAAAAATTCCACGGTTTCTTTCCAACCAAATTTCCCAAGAGATAATTTTAACTACCATTTCCCAAATCCATTTTGCTTTATCTTTAAAGGGGTGTCCAGTAAGCAGTGCAAATTTCCTTTACGAAAATCTTGAAGACGCCAAGGACAGATTCATCTCTGAATAGTATCAGCCGTGTTTAAACCTCCCAAGGACAGATTCCAGTTGTAAAAATTAATCTTTCTTGGGGCATCCAGATTTCCAAATATGCCTAGAAAGATCTTGATCAAGAATACTATTCTGTCCGGTTAAGTGACGGGTCAAGGAGGCCGTGGAAATGTCCTTGCTATCCAAGTTCCATACTAAAGAATTAGAAGAATCATTCAGGCAATTGGGGTGTAAGAGGCATTTTTAGAATTGGACTCCAAACAGCTTGGTTAACACTCCAAATCCAATACTCATTAACCGAGGCATGCTTTTTATCAGCCAAAGCAAAAATTCTTGGAAAAGCCCTCTTAATATCCCCAACCCAAAGATGATGCCAAAAATTGATTCTTCTACCATTACCAAGTTTGAAGCTTAGAATATGGACTTCTAAATTAGGATTCACTTAATATTGGAATATGTTGGAATATGGACTTCTAAATTAGGATTCACTTAATATGGACCTCTAAAGTGCCCTACTCTAGAAACTATGGTGCTTGATTTAATTTAAGGGTAAAATGCAAATAAGATCCCTGTGGTCTTTTCAAAATGCATGAGCACCCCCTGTATTTTGAAAATGGCAAATCGCACCCCTGTGGTTCTAATTTTTTTCAATCAGACTCCTCCCTTCAATGTCAATAATTTTGTTTTAGCCATGACTTCTTCGTTTGAACTCCGATTTGGATGATTCAAGATGTTTTGAAATCTTCATTTCCGGCTTTACATAATCGTCACTTCGAAACTTTGAAATCATCAATAACCAAAAGAGTTAACGATGTCAATCATACCTAGTGTTTCGATATTAATAAAATCTTTTATTTATTAATGATTTCAAAGTTTCGAAGTGACATTTATGTAGAGCCTAAAATGAGGATTCCAAAACATCTTGAATCGTCCAAATAGGAGTTCAAACGAAGAAGTTGTGGCTAAAAGAAAATTATTAACATTGAAGGGGAGGTGTCTGATTGAAAAAAATTGGAACCACAGGGGTGCGATTTGCCATTTTCAAAGTACAGGGGGTGTTCATGCATTTTGAAAAGACCACAGAGGTCTTATTTGCATTTTACCCTTAATTTAATTGATGAGGTAACTTTATCTTATCTCTTGTTTTATCCCAGATATTTAAAATAGCATTCATTTGTGTTTGAGTATGTGTTCAGAAGCGTTTTGAAAATGTTCTCATCGTATTTATTATTGTTTTGCCTTGATTACATAATGGCTAATACCTTTCGGGGACCAGTAACCTATGAAGTTGTTGAATGTATTAAATATGAACTTAAAAAGTTAAGCTAATGGTTAAGGGTAAATTTAATCATATATCATAATAGAATGGAGTGGCACCAAGGATGGACTAACTTTTACTCACTTTTGTGATTTTTTGTATTTAGGGGGCTTTTGTTTTACTTCTAACATGAAGACGTTATCATATATATTGGAATATGAACTTCTAAATCATGATTCACTTATAATATTTTGTCTAAGAGCCCGTTTGGGTTAGATTTTAAAAGTGTTTAATAGTGTTTTTTTTATGGTTATGAAAAACACTTTCAAAAGTTATCCCAAACGGGCACTAAATTAAGATTCACTTATAATGCTTTTGTTTTACTTTCAATCGTGTTTAGTGAGGGTAACGGTAGGAAAACCATCTTTGGAAACACTGCTGGGTTTGGGCTGCTATTCTCAAGAATAGGTTCCCAATTTTTTTTAGGTGGCCTCCCTTAAAGATGCCTTATTATGGGAGTTTTGGCAAGAAAGCCTTAGGATGCTGGAATATTGCTCTTCAAATAAACCTTAAATAAAATAACCATAATCACTAAAGCTTCTATTAAGAGAGCTCCATTGAGAGACTTTGAACCGGGCTGTGTCATAACTGCTATTCTTAATATACTTTTTTGGTAAAATTGATCGAATTGGAAGTTTCAGAAGTATGTTGATCAACTAAAATAGTACAGGAGATAATTTTTTTTTTTTAACTTTCCATACTTTCCTGCATCAAATTATATATAGTAGTTCAAAATTACATTGTATTCAACGGAAAATAATACTTTAATTATTTGAAATAATTGTTTGATAAAAATTGGGTGTTTTAAAAAATGACAGTTTAAGAACATGTTTTCAAAAATATAAAAAGTTTTAAAATTTTGATGTTAGACCTTTGAAAATCATCATTAAGAATGAGGAATCCATCTCAAATGTCAACGGGGCAAGGAGAGGTAAGATTAAGGGGCAATTACTGAAATAACATATTTTTGTATACTAATTACTGAAATGGTATAACTTTTAAAAAATTATAAAAATAGTATAATTATAGTTCAATAATTTAATGAATTCTAATTCATTAATTTATTGAACTAAAAAATAAAAAAAACTAACAAATTCATTGAAAATAATAATGAAAGATAATTAAATAACTTGATAAATTATTGAACTTGAACTAAAAAAAGGTAAAAAAATAAAATTCAAATTCATTAAATACCCATGAAAAATATTTCAATAATTTATTGAACTATAGTTCATTAATTTAGTAAATTATAATTATGTTATTTGCTTTATTTTTAAAAAGTTTCGACATTTTAGTAATTAGTATGCAGATTTATGCTATTTGAGACAAATTCTTTGAGATTAAAGTGGATTAATTTTAATAGTTTATAAAATCTATGGGTCAATTGTTCAAATTGAAAGTTCGAAGTTGTAACGGTTACAATTTGAGATATTCAAGAGTGATTTGTGTAATTTTCCTAATACACTATCACTGTTTTCTTGATTTATTACAGGATCTGGATGACTAATACAAAATATTCAATGCGGCAGTCCCTAGTTTTGAAGTTTGTTGAATGGGTGACACTAAGGAAGTTAGAAAGACCTTTTACAACTTTTGTTTACTACTGGAGATTTTTCAGCTAATAAACTAAGCTTAGCGGTTTGTTTTTTTTTTGTCAAAAGCAAATTAGCAAAAACTCAAACTAATTTTTGAAAAATCAGGAACTGATCTAAAGTTCAAATTAAATATAATATAATTAAGTTTATAACTCAATCCAATTTGAATGGATTCTGAGGTCATCGACCTTTTGCACACCCTTAATTCTTTAAATAAATTCTAGAGAGCAAATTGTAAAATATATATAATCTTTTTTTTTTTTGCTGTATTCAATCAATTAAAATCTTATGACTTTATGGTTCAATTACAATTTAATCTCTATGGTATATGATAAATGTTAATTTAATCGCTAATGGTTTTAAAAGTTTTATAGTCTCAAAGGTTTGTGATACATAGTCCATTTGATTTTTAAAAGTCCAACTTAATTTATATGGTTTGATAACAACTCACACAAACATCCATAGTCACTATTACTTGACATAGCACTTATGTGATCGTAAGTATAGTATTTTTTTAATTGAGTTGAAATGAAAATATCATATAAATAGACCAGTTACATTTAAATGTTAAAAAGCTTCATGTTTACTCATCAATCAACACCATATTGTCGTCGCCTCGAGATCATGTGACAACCAGGTTCACAAAAAATATCATATAAGGGATTTGTAAGTATGAGGTAACATGAAATGGACGTTTTATGAGTTTTTATGAAACTTTATGGACTAAATTAAAACTTTTAAAATTATAAAGATTAAATTATACCTCTCATACCTATCTTTTTATGTTTGTGTCGTCAATTCATCCCCAAACTTTCAAAAGTGTCAAAACCGTCTTCATCATTTGATATTATGAATCTAAATCGTCTCTATCATGAATGAAACTATTACATTTAACTAATTTTATTCACGACAAAGACGACTTAGACTTACAATATCAAATAGCAGGAATATTTTTTTACACCTTTAAAAATTTAGATATAAAATTGATACAAACTCAAAAAGATAAAAACACAGTGAGTAATATAGTTTAACCTTCAATTAATAGAGACCTCAAGCCATAAACGTTAAAAAGCCTTTTTTAAATCATAAAAACTATTGACACATCACATACAAGACAAAAGAGACTGAATTTTGGAAAATTTTAAATCCAATTAAATAAATTAGAAAAGCTTGCAATGGCCAAGACAGACTTCCTTCTTCGTCTTCATCACGGAGACAGAGGTTCTTTCTTTCTTCTCTCTTTTCCCTTTTTAACTTATTTTTTAGCATTCTTCTTCGTTAATATGTTCATTATTTCATGATATTATTACATTTTCTTTTACTTGAATCGTTAAAATTGTTGTATTGTTCCCTTTCCATGTTCTCTAATGCTTCAATTTTTGGGAAAAAAATTCCAGCCGTTAACTCAATGTGTTTAGGGTTTTCATCTTTAGCTGCCTCGTGCTCGTTTGTGATAACTTTTGAAGTGTTTAAAAGTGTTTTTTTTTTATAATCACTAAAAACCATTTTTAAACACTTTTAAGAGTTATCACAAACGGTCCTAATTAAAATTGGGGTTTTATGGTTTTGAACTTCAGTTCTATCTTTCAATTTTGTCTCTGTCTGGTTTTAGACTACTTTATCCTTCAGTTTCATGGGATGGGATGGGATGGGATGTGAATTATATTTATTCAAAATAATGCCTGCTTTTGGGCTTTGGTTTACAGTCCTTTTGTTTGTTTGTTATATTATAGTGTCAAGAGATTGCTGAAGAAGATCTAAAAACGACTCCTCATTAGCAGTTCAATGTCTAAGGAGAATGAGAATGAGAATGAGGACAAAATCAGCCTTTTACCAGAGTGTCTTATTCATCACATTCTGTCATTCTTAAACACAAAACATGTTGTCCAGACTTGTGTTCTTTCAAAGAGGTGGAAAACCGTCTGGACTCATGTTCCCACGCTCAACTTTGATTTTAATTCCTACCCATTTGAACTCAAAGGGTCGCTGAGTGGAAAAACTAGTAGCCATTGGAGAGAAAAGTCGTTTAAGCGCTTTATCTGGAGATTTATATCTCAACATTGTGCTGGACATATTCAAAAACTGAGTTACACTTCCTCGAATAGTTATAAAGAAGAGGCTTTAGCGAAGTCGTTGATATCCCACGCTCGACGCCACATGGTTCAAGAGCTTTGCATCGATACCTTTGATATTCGTTTCTCTGACTGGAAGTTGTGGTTGGTAGGATGTCAATCCCTTACTGTGCTGAAGATTTCATGTGCGTATGTGGATGATTGGGGAGGCTTGATATTACCGTCCTTGAGAACTTTAGAAATTACATGTTACACTGAGGACGGGTTTGAAAAGGGAACGATGTTCGCAGGCTGCCCGAATTTGGAATCTCTGGTTTTGTTTAATTATCATTGTAAAAATTCTAGTATTTGTGGTCCAAAACTTGAGTATTTGGAATTACATGCTTCTGCAGCTTGGTTATCAACTTTTCAAGAGGTTGAACTGTTTACACCAAATCTCAGATGTATCAAGTTTATGAATTGTTTGCCAACTGTGAAGTCACATTCAGATCTTTCGTGCTTAGTGAAAGTAAATATAGACATTATGGACTATTATTTGAGATGCACAAATCTCCCTAAGTTCCTCCGAGCATTTCATAACGCCAGGTCTCTTACGCTGCCTTTTAAGGCAATAGAGGTATCTAAAATTTCTTCATTGATTGCTTGAAACTTTTTTCCTTTCTCTCTGCGTTTTCTAACATGACAACTATGAAATAAAATATTTTCTTTTTGTCTGTAAGTTCCTGTTATCAGCTCCTTCTTTGTTAGATGGTAGTTTTTTATTTCACAATCTGACACATCTGAAGTTGGAAACAAAGGAGACCGATGAGACGATAGACTTGCCAATCAATCTATCTGCGGATTTACAAGAATGCCTAACTCCAAAAAAATTGGTGGTTGATGTTAATCCGGTAACTATGCTAATACTTTGTTGAGAAATAGCTAGCTTTCGTTTTAGTATAATATCATTTGTTTAACTAAATTTGCAGGATTAGTTGTGGAATACTTCATGTGGTTTGGTTCGGTTTGATTGTTGACGTTGCTGAATGGCGGGAAACCAAGGACGTTATTCACTGTTTTTTTGTGATCATCTAGGTACTGGGTTCTGTTAGTTTACTCTTATGTTTAAGGATAAGAGCTTTCTTCTCTGTTCATTCTAGTATATAAATTAGAATATTATCTCTTTGTTTTGGAGCAGTCTGTAGAAGCATGTTGTTTGTATTAAGGAAGCTCATTAGATTGGAAATTTATTTTGTTAGTTTTCCTAATAGCTGGGAGTTATTTTTCTCTCCTGTTATTTAGCTTAAACAGATTGTTTAGAAATTTGAGAGTGGTATTAGAAGTCTTTTTAAAATGAAGAACTGTTTTCTTTAAAAGAATTTAATTAATATTTTCAATTTTTCATAATTGTTAGTTGCTAAGTATGTTTAAAAACACACTATTAATTTTTGCATCATTTGCATTGGATTTACAGGATGACTATTGGACTCATGCTAGATAATGTATCTAGTACATTTTGGTTTTGTTTAATTCTCTATGTGACAATGTAAATATAATATTTTGTAAATATTATTATAATTTTGTTTAATTTTCTATGTGACAATGTATATATAATATTTTGTAAATATTATTATAATTTTGCTTGATTTGGAAACACCCCTATGTTTTAAATTAATGGTAAATTACTTTTTTAGTCTCTCATTTTTAGTTAACTTATATTATGGTCTCTAACTTTTCGAACAGAAAACTTAGTGGCAGATTTTTATAAAAAATTGTATACTTAAATAGGTGATGTGGTATTGATAATGGCAAATTTTATTTTAAAATTGTTTTTTTGTTTAAAAGTTGATCAAGCGGATCGTTCAAGCAACGCACCTGAGATTACAAAAGAGAGATCAATTAATTCATTCAAAAAAAAAAAAAAAAAAAAAAAAAAAAAAAAAAATAGAGGGCTGAGAACCGGATAGCCTTCAATGGGCTAAATCCATCCAAGGTCTCTTGTTAGAAGCCCAGCCCATGGAACCAATTTATATCAGGCTCAAGGCCCATCTCATTAAACAGCCCAAGTGGGCGCTACCACCATCCACGGCCAGCAAATAAAAATAAAAAATAAAAAAAATAAAAAAAAAATAAAAAAGAATTTTGGATTGATGTTTTCTCTCTCTTCAACGTTGAACCCAGCACCGAGAACCGAGGACCCATCATCTCTCTCTCTCTCATCAACGCTGCAAAGCAGGGGGAAGCCATTGAAGAGAATTCAAGTTCTTTCTTTCTGGCAACCGAGAACCGACCAGCCACACGATTTTTCTCTCCGTTTACTCGCTGTCCCGTGTTCACGCCTCCGTCCAAATGAGAAGGATGAAGAAAATAAATGAAAATTCAAGGGGACTCCCTTCTCTTTCATCACGGCAGCCATTGATGGCCAAGAGAAACGAAGGAAAAAGCTGCTTCCTTTCGATGAACCGTCTACCGTGAACTGAGAAGCCATGGAAGACGAAATTCGAAGCAACCATCGCCCCTGGTCAGTTCTCTCCACCGTGAATCGAAGTAGCCACGAAATTCAGGGGAGATCATAGCAGATTTGATCCATTCTACCTTGTAATTCTATCCAATTTCATTATAAATACGGAAATTGAACAGACCACCGAAGCAGACGAGGGGATAGATTCAACTCCGTTTTCTCCCACCTGCTGCGAACCGAGCACCATGAGATGGAGAAATTGAAGCTACATGCGCCCTCATCTTCCTCATGACCCATCGTTGAAGCCGAATGAAAGAAAAATGAGAGTCAGCTTAATTCCCTACCTATATCTGCTTAAAGAATCAGAAATCGAAAGTCAACCTCACTGCTCGGTGGCCGGTTCTCAGTCTCCAAATTTTGGCTTCTATTCTTACACCCCAGTTCTCTCGCCTCTTCTCCGTACCTTTCGTGTTAAATTGAGCCAAAATTGACGAAGAAAACAGGATCAGATTGGGGCCACGCATGTATTTTGGAGACCAAAAACGAAGCAAGCTTAATAAAGATGGAAGAGAAATCTCACGCTTCTCTCTCTTCAACACTGAACCGGCCAACCATGAACCGAGGACCGAAGCGACGGAATTTTTAGTTTTCTTTCTCAGTAAGAATTATGGGAAAACTGATACAGACGGATGATTAAAGAAAACGAAATCTACCTGCTCGCTTCTCGCGCTTCAGATCACCTTGCAAATTGATCTGTCCAAGCAACAATGAGAAATTAATACGACAATATCCAGTTGAAAGCATGAAGCTACAGCAGGTTAGTGAAGCTCAAAATCAATGAAAAATTATGCTCGGTCCTCTAGCCTCGGTTCAGGGATATTTCTGAAGCAACACCACTACACTGGCTGTTGTGGAGTCAAAGACAGGAAATTAGAATGGTGAATTCTTTACTTTTAAAAGAAATGACAAACTCTAGCAAGCTGGTGGAACTCAAATCCAATAAAAGTTGGTTAAGTAATTCACCTCTAGCCTCTTGCCTTTTCCTTGCACCGAGCAATGAGCACGAAAATTCTCCACAAGTGTTCAAGAGAGTTAGACAATGGAGTGAAGAAAGAAACAAGCCACTACTTATAGTGGGACATCGTTGCTCCCCAACCATTGGATTAAAAATGAAATCAATGGCTTGAAAGTTTGAAGGGACCTCACACTTACAAGATTCCTTAAGGAGAGACATAATTCTAGTGATGGACTAAAAGCTTCCATGGAGGAGACAAGACAATGGCAAGATTCTTTTAGAATCTCCAAGTACAAGCTACTTAAGAAGAGAAATGACTAGTCATTCAAGGCTTAGTCAAACAAGCTACACCATGGTCAAAGATGCAATCAATATTCCACCTACCAGATCACTCCCAAGTAGTCAGGTGCTCTCCCTAAAACCCGAGAAGAGCACCAAGCTCGGCTCGGGAGTGGGGGGCCACTGTTATGGGTGGATTTTCAAGCAACTATACGACCACGTGGCACCCCTCTGGAGGCGCACGTGGGATGACCAAAGACCTCCACGACACCAGTGAAGTGGGCCGGATGAACACCCACCAGGCCCAACTGGGTGGGTGTCCATCCTGGAAGATCACCTCAAGAGACTCCAGAAAGGGCTCGGCCTCAGGAAGAGGACCGAGCACCAAGCTGATGAACTTAGCAAAATGAGCACGCGAGACCCGGCAAGGTGCGTGCTCATCCCTAGAAGACCAACTCACCTGAGCTCGATGAGAGCGGTGGCCATTCAAATAAAAGATGGATAAAGATGGGCTCATAGGCCGAAGAGGCAGTAGCCCACCTGGTGTGGAATCATTTCAACACCAAGGCAAAGAGCCTTGGTGCTCTTCCAAAGGAAGAGCACCGGCCACCGAGGCCCTCTCTCATACATGATATACGATCATCCAATCGAGAGGCCAGACACGTGGCCTAGGGCCTACGCCTGACACCTACACGGTAGGGTCATCATTACACATCTCTTATAAATACCTGGGAGACCCACCGTTGAGGTGCGTTACTTCGACTCCTACTCTGCTCGGCACCACCTCCGGTCCGACTTAGGCATCGGAGTGGATAGGCCAGACCACACCTGCTCGCTTGTTTCCTTGTGCGGTCACCCTCGTGCTAGGTTCCAAGCTCGCTCCGCTCACTTCTCACTCCTCTTCTCATTCTTTAAAGTTAGTTGCACAGTCACGGTCCGGGAGACACCCGACCCACAGGTCAGTTCCCGGTCCTCCCATTTTCACGCAACAACAAAAGTTCACATTTTTTTCTATCATTTTCTCTCTCACTCCTTTCCCTTTCTCTCAATCAACTTCTCTCTTCTCCAACAAAATGGCACGAAGAACGAATCGCATTCAATCCTCAATAAAGGTTTAACAAATTTTTTTAGTTATTAAAAAATGTTCTGGTTTTGTATTCGAAACAAAGGATAGAGATAATTTTTAAATGATAGTAGAAGTCTCAAATTGTCTTTGTTGTTACCTCAATTATACATTAAAAATCTAATATTTGCACGTTTTAGTCACGTGGTTGTCACATCAGACACATAAGAAAAATATCGATTTTTTTAGAATGATAGGTATATTTTCATGATTTTTTTAACAAATTATAGAGACCAAATTAAAACTTTAAAAACCATTGATACAACTCAAATTATAGGGACTAACTTGAAACTTCGTTAAATTATACATGTCATCCCTATCATTTAGAGTTTGTGTCAATTTCATCTCTAAGCTTTCAAAAGTGTCACAAACATCCCATCGTTTGATGTTATAGTCTAAATTATCGAGTCATGAATGAAACATGTGTAATAGAACAATCCACTTAAATTACTTTTTTTTTTTTTTTTTGTATTTGCTACACAGATAAAAACATCACATTTCTAATTATTTTTCATCATTTTCTCTCACATAAACACTTATAATATACCAACTAATTTCCCCATATTTTCTATATATTTGTCTTCTAACTCTGCATCATAATGTGCTATGTGATAATACCAAAAAAGAAAAATACAATCAAAGTGAAAGGTTATATTACATTTAATTTGTTTCTTTCACGGTAATGACAATTTAGATTTACAATATCAAACAATAGAGACGTTTGTGTCACTCTTAAAAGCATATGAATGGAATTGACACAAACTTAAAAAGGGATAGATAAAATTAAACCATTGAAACTTTTACAACCAAAGGAACCAAATTAAAACCAACACTAAATTTTACGGATTAATCTTTCTTCAATAAATTAGAAAAAAAAAACTCTGTATTTTACACAGTTTATTAAGGATCAGTACACTGAGTAATGGCCTAGCCAAGAGCCCAAAAACAGTCGTCCTTCTGAAACGAAACGACTTCCTTCTTCTTCACAGAGACAGAGACAGAGACAGAGACAGAGGTTTCTTTCTCTTTCTCCTGCTTTTTACAAGACATTATCAGAAAACCTCGTTAATTTGTTCCTTATATTATTATGCATATTCTTTTTTACTCGAATCGTTACATTGTCGTAAACTAAATTTCCATGTTTTCTAATGCTTCATTTTTTAGGGTTTAAATCTTTATGGTTTTTGGACTTCAATACTACATTTCTTTCATTCTATATGTCTGAAATTAGAATACTTTATTTATACCTTTTGTTTCATGGGATGCTTTTGTGATTTTGATTTGCAGTGGTTTTTTTTTTTTATCATAGTGTCAAGAAATTGCTGAACAATGTGTGAGGAGGAAAATAAGAAGAATGAGGACAGAATCAGCCTTTTACCAGATTGTCTTGTTCATCACATTCTCTCATTTTTAAACACAAAACAGGTTGTCCAGACTTGTGTTCTTTCAGAAAGGTGGAAAACCGTTTGGACTAATATTCCCACACTCAACTTTGATTTCAATTCCTACCCGTTTGAAATCATAGGGCCGCCGAGTGGAAATACTAGTAGCGGTTCGAAAGAAAGTTCGTTCAAAAAGTTCATCTTGAGCTTTATATCTCAACATTGTGGCGGACATATTCAAAAACTGAGTTACACTTCCTCGAATAATTATGAAGAAGGGGATTTAGCGGAGTCGTTGACTCACTACGCACGATGCCAGATCGTTCAAGAGCTCTGCATCGATACCTTTGATATTCATTACACTGATTGGAAGTTCTGGTTAAGAAAATTTCAATCGCTTACTGTGCTGAAGATTTCATGTGCGTGTGTGGGTGATTGGGGAGGCTTGATATTACCGTTGTAGAGAAATTTAGAACTTATATGTCACTTTGAGCACCCGTACGCAAAGAAAAGCATAAAAGGAAAGATGTTTGCAGTCTGCCCGAATTTGGAATCTCTGGTTTTGGTTAATTACCATCGTAAAACTTCTAGTATTTGTGGTCCAAAACTTGAGTATTTGGAATTATGTGCGTCTGCAGCTTGGTTATTAACTTCTCAAGAGGTTCTATTGATCACACCAAATCTCAGATGCATCAAGTTTAAGAATTGTTTGCCAACTGTGAAAACTGATTCAGACCTTTCGTGCTTAGAGATCGTAAATATAGAAGTTATGGACTATTATTTGGGATGCACAGATCTCCCCGAGTTCCTTCGAGTGTTTCATAATGCAAGGTCTCTTACACTGCCTTTGAAGGCAATAGAGGTATCTAAAATTTCTTCTTTGATTACTTGAAACTTTTTTCCTTTCTCTATGCATTTTCTAATATGACAACTATGAACTAAAAAATTGTTTTTGTGTCTACAAGTTCCTCTTATCAGCTCCTGCTTTGTTAGATGGAAGTTTTTTATTTTGCAATCTGACACATTTGAAGTTGAAAACAAAGGAGACCGATAAGATGATAGACTTGCCAATCAATCTATTGGCGGATTTACAAAAATGTCTTACTCCAAAAAATTTGGTGGTTGATCTTAAACGGGTAAATAATACTTTGTCATGTGAAAAAGAAATAGTTAGCTTTTCTTATAGTGTAATATCATTATTTTAAGTATATTTGCAGGACTAATTTACAGAATACTTTATCGGGTTTGGTTTCGTTGTTGATGTTGCCGAATGGCGGGAAATCAAGGACGTTATTCAACTGCTTTTTTGTGATATTCTATCTACTGGGTTTTGTTAGTTTACTCTTTATGTTTAAGGATAAGAGCTCTCTTTGTTCATTCCAGTACATAAATTAGTATATTCTCTCTTTGTTTTGGAGTAGAAGCATGGTTCTGTTTGTATTAAGGAAGCTCATTTAGTTTAGAAATTGGTTTTGTTAGTTTTCTTAGGGGCTGGTTAGAAACTTGAGAGTGTCATTACAGGTCCTTTTTATAATGAAGAACTATTTTCTGTAAAAGCATTTAATTAATATTTTCAATTTTTCAAAATAGTTAGTTGCTAAGTATGTTTTAAAAACACGCTATTGATTTTTGCATTATTTGCATTGATTTGCAGGATTACTATTGGATTAATGCTAGATAATCTATCCAATATATTTGGGTTTTGTTTAATTCTTTATGTGACAATGTTAATCATATATAATAATTTCTAAATACTGTTGACATTCTACTTGATTTTGAAACGCACTTCCATTAATACTTATTCTATTAACGGTAAAGGACTTAAGTCCCTCGAATTACTAATTTCAAGGTGATGAAAGAAACAGAAACTTCTTGAGCAACATAATAAAAAGCGTACTTTGCAAATAATATCTATATGGTTTTCGTCAAATGTATCAACTCCTTCTCTAGTTTAAAAATGGCAAATCACACTTTTATTGTTCCAAATTATTCCATTTCCAATGAGACTCTTCCTTCTAACGCCGTTAACTTTTTTTTAGCCATAACTTATTCGTTTGAATTACGGTTTAGATAATTCAAGATGTTTTGGAACCTACATTTCAAATTTTTTTGTTATAGTCACTTCAACACTTCTAAATCGCCAGTAACTTATTCGTTTGAATTACGGTTTAGATAATTCAAGATGTTCTGGAACCCACATTTCGAACTTTTTTGTTATAGTCACTTCAAAACTTCTAAATCGCCAGTAAATGAAAGGGTTAATGATTTCAATCATACCTAATATTTTGATGATAATAAACTCCTTTATTTATTAACTATTATGAAGTTTTGAAGTGACCGTGAAGCAGAGCTAGAAATGAGGATTTAAATCATCTTGAATTATCCAAATTGGAGTTCAAACAAACAAGTTGTGACTAAAACAATGTTAAAGACGTTAGAGGAAAATGGTCTCATTGGCATAAGTTAGAACTACACGAGTGTGATTTGCCATTTTTAAACCACATGAGGTGTTCATTCATTTGACCAAAACCACAAAATTCTCATTTTCATTTTACCATAATAAAAAATAACTGGACACCAATACGGTAAAGCCTCAATTTCAAAATGTGTGAGTTGTGCAAAATGTACGGACCAAATTAGTGAGTTTTTAAAACATATGGACTAAATTCGTAAGTAGTGCAAAGTGTAGGGACCAAATTCGTGGGTTTTCAAAACGTAGAGACTAAAATCATGAGTTAGTGTAAAACATAGGGACCAAAATTATATTTTACCCAAAAATTTATTTTATAATAAATTAAAATTTTAAAAATAGATAATTAAATTAAAAAAATAATTTTTATATATTAAATAGGATTTAGGGATGAGAAACCCAATAGTATCATGGGTGGGATTCTCATCCCCCGAAGGTAACATGACGAATATGTATTGAGATTTTTTTTAATATATCAAATCTTAATATTGAATTGAAAATTTTAAGAGGTAATTTCACTAATAATAAAAAAAATAGAGATATATCAAATATACCTGACGTTTTTATTAAATATCAATAGTACCCAAAACCGCCACCGACCAAAATAAATTATATTGTGAAAAGACAAAACATACCCCCGATTGAATTTCTCCTTAATTTGTGTAAAATTTAAGGAAATTTATAAAAAAAACCCTTAAATTTTACAAAATTAATGGAAAAATCAAATCTAAACAAAAATAAAACTATAACAAAAAATAAAAGAAAAATCTTCAAACTTCTAACTTCTTCCAGGAAAATTCGAATGTCTTTCTTGTTCGTCATCCTACAAAATACAGAGATAAAAATTAAAAATTTAATTAAAAGTAACTTATTCTACAAAATACAGAGAAAGCGAATTCGTCGGAGAATTGAAAGGTACAAATTCTTATAAACTGTTTACTTTTAGTAAACATTTATTGATGTGTACTCAAAATTGATAGAAAACTCAAAATTGAAGATGAAAAAGAGGTAACAGTTTTTTAAGATATGTAAATGGAAAATTAAATTAAATATTGAACAAAAAAAAACATTTTAATAAAATCCTTCAAATCTATATAAAAAAATCAAAGAAATCATCAAATATATAAGCGAATAAACGATAGATCCATCACCAGAACCCTAGATCTGACTCATCCGCAAGAAAAACTAGCAAGATCGAAAAACAAATAGAAACTGAAAGAAAAACGATTCATTCAGAGATAGAGCGAAGACACAAAATTGAAGATGAAAAAAATGTAACAGTTTTTAAAGATATGTAAATAGAAAATTAAAATAAATATTGAACAAAAATAAACATTTTAATAAAAATCCTTCAAATCTGGATAAAAAGATCAAAGACATCATCAAATATATAAGCGAATAAACGATAGATCGATCACCAGAACCCTAGATCCGACTCATCCGGATAGAAAGCACAAAATTGAAAATGAAAAAGAGGTCAAAGTTTCTATAGATATGTAAATAGAAAATTAAAATAAATCTTGAATAAAAATGAACATTTAATTAAAAGTACCTTATGCTGCTGCTTTCTTCATCGATTGAACAGCAACACGAGCTGCAACAACGATCGCCTTCGTCTATTTCTCGGATACAGAAAAGGCCGATTTCGTTTCAGAATCGACAAAATCGAAGAAGGAAAAACGAGGATATGAACAGAGAGGGCATATGAAACACTACAAGAAACCGACTTTTTACCGGTGAAATTTTGTCGGCGAATTTATTTCTTTAAGCCAGCGTTAAAGAAAAGCCGGCGAAATATAAAATTTCACCGGCTACCCTTTACAATATGCCAGTGAAATTAAAGCCTTTAGTTAGTTTTTTTTTTATAAAGTCACAAAGTCGGCGAATTTCGCCGGCTTTGTGACTTAAACGAGACGCGTGTCTCGTGGGGGCAAAGCCAGTGAAATTAATTTCACTGGCCTTGCCCCTGGGATTAAATCCCACGGTCCCTTTCCTCTCCCTCTCCCTCATACGCAATCCCCTTTTCTCTTCCTCTCCCTCTCCCTCTCCTTCTCTTCGGCGGTCAGCAGCGGCAGGGACGTTTTCAGCGAGATCTCTTCCTATTTTCGGTTAGTTTTCCTCCAATTTTCTTCCTGTTAGGAATGGTGTCCTAGAACTTGTAATTATTTAATAATAATAATTTATTAAGAATAAATTAAATAAATAAACATAAGTTCTTTATATTATCTAGATTGATTCAATTAATGATATTAGGAATATATGGAAATATATAAATATCAAACATTCAAATAGTAAACCCTAAGTTACTCTTATGAAATCACGACTTAGTATGTGAGTCATACAAGAGGATTAAAGTCGAGATGAGTAACTTAAACGTGTCTACGATAAACGGATAACGTTTGGGAACCTTATCCTGGTAACACTTGTTGATAGCTTCGCATTTTGTTTATAGACAAATGATCGAATCCTGATCATTCATGTGGGAGACATGAAATGGAAGTATCATATGCAATGTTGATTGAATAAGACAGGACCACGATGTTCGATCAAATTTCTCATTAGTACCGGTTTACGAGAAATAATCGAATATCAAACTAAGTTTATCAACCAGGTGATAGATCTCAATCCTGAGTGAAATGCGGACTCCTATTTGTGGAGTTATGTTCTTTGATTCACATAGTTGAGAGCGTCTGTAAGAACGCTCAATACACTCCTGTTTTGGGAACATGACTAGATAAGTAGCTGGGAACTCATTTTCACGAGATGGAATTCATAACTTTCCTATAAATTAACGGTATCGGTCAGATACCTAAACATTTTAGGAACTTTAGGAAACTCCTTGATGTCCTGATTCGAGACATGAACAAGTGACGTCACGACTTCTATTGATCACGAAGTATCTTATCTCTAGTTCGACTAAAGATAAAGTTCATTGGAGAATCAGCGGGAACACAAGGATAAAGCGGTAATTACAGGGGCAAAACGGTAAATTTACCCACCTGTAATTATGAGGGTTCCACGTGAAGGATAATATCACAGATATAAATAAAGATAAACTAAATGGACATAACTCATCTATAGTGAGGGGAGTTCAGCTATGAATCTATAGTGGAATTATTCATAGTTAGATAATAAGTAATTAACTGATTATGTGTTAATCACTTAATTGACTAATTATTAAGCCCATGATCTATAGGTCCATCGGGTCCCTATGCTAGCCCAAATATCGTAGTCGCGAAATCAAGTAGAAGAAATGGAAATTTTAAGTAAAGTGAATTACTTAAAATAGGCAATATTAATTGTTTAAATATTGAGTATATTTAAACGGTAATTAATATAAACATTATTAATTGTTTAAATAATAAGTTTATTTAAACAGGAAATTAATAATGAAATATTATTAATTAGATATTATTAATTATTTAAATATTGAGTATATTTAAATGGTAATTAATAATTTGAAATTAATTAACAATTATTAATTGTTTAAATAATTATATTTAAACGGAAATTAATAATTAAAATTAATTAATTAATAATAAAATATTATCAAATAAAATTATTAATTAAATAATGAGTTTATTTAATGGAAATTAATAATTAAAATATTTATTATTAATTATTTAAATAATGAAAATTATTTAAATGGAAATTAATAATTAAATATAATTTGATAATATTTAGTCGGGAGAAAATATTAATATTATTAATTGTTTAAATAAAATATTTTATTTAAATGGTAATTAATAAATAAATTAATTAAGTTGGACTTATTAATTTAAGAGAGAATTTCAAGCCCAATTGGATTAATGAACCCAATTGAGATTGGCCCAAAATAATTAATTAAATAAATTGGAATTATTTATTAATTATACATCATAATTTCGCCACCATGTATTTTTTTGGAAGAGATAATTGCTTGAATTATATCCTAAAATAATTACATAGATTTATTTACCCAAGATAAATAAAATAAAGAAAAGAAAATAATCTCCTATTTATCTATGGCATTTTCGAAATTGCAAGATAAAAGAAAGAGATAATCTTTTTTCTTTTTGTATTTATCTCTATAGATTAATCCTAATGGGATTAGGATTCCTATTTTTCTATAAATAGGAGGGTTGTGTCATTCATAAATCACACAATTCAATTCCATAGAAAGTTGGAACTCTCTCTTCCTCCTCTCCCTCCCTCATTGCCGATTTTCCTTAGCCATTGGGAAGAAATTTTTTTTTTTTTCTTCCCAATTTCTTCTTAAGTTCGATCCCACAATCGGGTTTCGTTTGATCGTTCGGGATATAGCGTAGAAGATCTGGTGTTGCTGAGGATTTGAAGCTGTAAAGAAACCTCCAACCGATTCTCCATTAATCAGTCAATGTAAGTTCCGGTTTTAATTTTCGAAAATAAAGCATGAATCTACATGTTCTTCGTGTTTTTTATCACAAATTGCATGATATTAATAGATCCTAAATTAAGTGTTAATTTGTGTTACTAAATAAATTCCGCTAATTTAGTAAATCATCCCTTCACTTCCTATATTTCATTTTAGGATAGTATTATATAGGTTAGGGTTTTTTTTTTTTAAGTTTTCTCTCCAATTTCAAAAGTGTAGGAAAGTTAGGGCTTGAATTTTTTTTTTTTGAGTTTTTGTAATTTTTAGCTAAATGTATGATTGCAAAGAATAATTAGTGTTCAAATGATTAAAATTTCATTGTATTGATGTGTTTATTTTGAGTTATTCATGTGATTTTCCATAGTTGTTCAAGTTGATAATTTTGAAAATAAATGTTCTATTTGTTTTAATTCCATGACATTTATGCTATCTTTGTTGAGTTCAATATTGTTGATCAATTCATTGTATTACATGTTCTTTATTTTGCGTTTTTTCATTGTTATGATTAACCATAATTTTTGTTTATTTATATTTGACATTTGTAGTTGAAGAAACTAAGTATATTTGGGCAAACAACGAACATGGCGAGCAATGATAGGTAAATTTTCAAGTAATCATTAGACCTAATTATAATAGACTATTATATTATAGTTGTTATTTCTATATAGATACTTTAGAATTGTTATATTCTACTTGTTTTACTTTAATTCATTGTTCATGCATAACCCTTGGGTGTGGCTAACCTGCAGGAAAGTTAGCCACAAACAATTTGTTATACTTAATTTCATTGTTCATGCATAAACCTTGGGTGTGGCTAACCTGCAGCAAAGTTAGCCACAAATAATTTGTTATACTTTATTTCATTGTTCATGCATAAAGTTAGTAACAAATAAACTTCTACACTATTATTTTCAAGAATCTCTTTTCTTATCTATCCTAGTCATAGCTTAGATTTATAGTTTATTATGCCACGTTAATTAAGTAGCATACCTAACTTTATTACTTCCTCGGTTATGGATGAGGAGTTGGATAGTACTTAGAGACAGATTTTGTTCGGAATACGTTAAGGGGATTAAGTTTTTTTTAGAGGTAGCGAGGACCGTTGTCAATGAAAATGGGAGGGTTCGTTGTCCTTGTATGAAATGTGTGAACACTGTATTTGGGGAAATTGATAGTATAGAGAGACATCTCTATATTAATGGAATGTCTCTGACATACGCTCGATGGATATTGCATGGAGAGCAAGCAGATGTTAGGGGGTGCACGAGCTATGTCGGAAGTACATCACATGTTGATGAGAATTTAGGGGGACATTCAGATGATGAGAGAGTAAGTGAAATGTATGAAGTTATTCAAGATATACGAGGTCCTTTACATGAGAATGTTGAGAATGATAGTTCCACAAACAATGATTTCTCACATTTATTAGGTGAAGCTGCAAAATAATTATACCCCAGTTGTACAAGGTTTTCTGCTCTAAATTTTTTGGTGAAACTGATGCATATAAAAGTATTGAACAAATGGAGCAACAAGTCTTTTGATATTCTTCTCAAACTATTGAAAGAGACATTTCCACTTGACTCTGTATTACTAGGGTCATATTGCTCTAGTAAAAAGATGCTCAGTGGATTGGGTTTAGGTTATGAAAAAATCTATGCATGCAAGTATGATTGTGTATTGTATAGGAAAGAGTTTGCTAATTGTGAGCATTATCCGGTGTGTGGAGAATCACGCTATAAAGAGGTGTTTGGTGAGAAGAGTAAGAAAGTTCCTCATAAAGTATTGCGTCACTTCCCAATTAAGCATAGGTTGCAACGTATGTTTGCTTCTAAACACACGACATCTGATATGCGATGGCATAAAGATAAGAGAATGGAAACAGATGGTGTGCTTCGCCATCCATCAGATGCATATGGATGGAAACATTTTGACCGAATATACCATGCACTACAACAAAAAAGGCTTTTTATAGCGTCTAAAAAACGCTATGAATTACATATCATAGTGTTTTACCAAACGCCGTGGTTGCCCACGTAATTAAAAGTATGAGACTTTTGATAGCGTTCATCTTACGCTATTGTATACGCTATAATAATATCATTTTGATTGCATGTATAAATTGTTATAAAAACATACCATAGCGTTTTACAATCCGCTATAAAAACATATAATAATAGCGTCGGATTCACGCTATGAGTTATATTTCATAGCTTTTTGAACACGTCATGGTTGCCCACGTAATTAAAAATCTTAGTCATTTGATAGCGTTGGATCCATGCTATCACATACGCTATAAACGTATCTATATGTATTACATACTTTGATTGTTATGAAAATATAACATAACTTTCTACTAACGCTATGAAAATGTTTACGATAGCTATTTTAAAACGCTATTGTATATTTTCTTATATTTGATAACCATTTATATTTTATAGCGTTTTCAATAAGTTATCTAGTTTGCTATAAAAAAACCTGAACTAGTACACAAGAATTACTTATTGATTCCCAACTTTTATAACTTAACGGAAATTCCATAAGTTAAAGTCATACATAATAAAAATCCATCCAATACATAAGTCTAAAAGATCATAAAATATCCATCCATCCAGTACATATAAGTCTATAGGGTAAACAAAACCCCGACAAAAAAGGCTATAGCAAGCAAGATCATCAAGACTCCGCTCTATCAACCTACAAAAAATACAATCACAAGTTATGTTAAATAAACTATTATATTACTTTACATACAAATCATAACGAAGGTCATAAAAAAAGTACCCCTCAGTTGCATTTGCAAGATCGTCAAACTGGAAATCGGGTACAACATTTTTTTGTGCAAGAAATATTTTAAGAATCTTCATATTTTTTTCAGCATCTAGTAGATCCACATATATCCTGAATAGTGTTCAAACAAAATAGCAATTAAATTAACAATGATTAAGGTTAATCTGTAATTTACAAACTTCTCATTATGTTGTCCTCGTGGTTGAAACATACCTTCTGGGTAGTCTTCAAATGACGGCATCATCCAGGTCAAAAGGCCGATTCGTTGCCCCAAGGATAAGAATCTGTTGGCTGTCCTTTGACCTCACCCATCGAAACAACTAGCATGATAATGAACAAGGACCCAATCTTTTATCAACATAAAAGAAGAAAAAACTAGCATGATAATGGACAAGGACCCAATCTTTTATCAACATAATCTTTCGATACTTATCAGAAATTTAAGGTTTCATGACAATAACAGGAAAATTAAATCATTGACCAAATAGAACAAATTATATTCTAAATTCAGGCATGATTTCTTACTGCATCTGTATCAAGAAGAAATATTTCAGAGATTAAATTTCAATTACAAAGGAAGGGAGGCATACACAAGCAGGTAGAAGAAATAAACAAGAAGAAATTGATGAGATTAAACTTACAAGAATTTCAACAGTGCAATGCTTCCAATCTGCTTTGGAATTATACTAATTAGGTCATTCCACATGAAATCTCTTCCAAAAGAAACCAAGAGTTTATTAATACCAGGAAAAAAAAGTCATTTTAGATTGATCAATATCTTAACCTAAAGTAGTTTTTTTTATTAAACGACTTTAGGTGGTTATTGTTAATCCATTTTGACATAAAACTTTGGACGATACCTGGATGCATTATTTAATGCATCTTCTTTAAATTATAGGATAAATTATATAACAATCTCCGGAGATTATTCATATCCTTTTGAAGAGCAAAAGGACTAAAATTTTATAGCCTGAAACATCAATAAAAAATATTGTTCACCACTCTTATCACATTTTCCTTCAAATTTGGAGCAAAAATGACTTTCTTGCTTCATATCTAATATCAGATCTTTGAAAAAAAAATGAAAAGCAAAATTACCTGAAACCCTTGCTGTCAAATCATTCTCTTCCAAATCCAAAACCATATATTTGAAAAACCAAACCACTGTCTTCGAAAATTCAAACTTATATCCATGTCTTTGAAATTTCAAACCGCTGCAAAATTCCAAATATAATAAACAGCCATAAAATAATTGAAAGCATTGAATTTGAACTGATGCAACATTCCCATTCAATCAACAACCTACTAAAACCCATTAGATTTAACGGATTCTATAAACAAACCCCACGGAAAATGAATCAAAAGTTCTACAACTGAGTAAAATTATAGCTATTATCCCTAGGACAAAGTCTCACAACCATCTATCCAAACCCTATAAACACATACACTAAAAACCGAGTTATTGTTTAGTAGTAACTCTCTAGTTTATCATTTACATAAACTGCATACAAAAAAGTTACTTCTATGAAACAATTAATATAAAGAAAATAAAAAACAAAGATTAAACTTATGAAGAAGATGTCACTTTTAGGAGGATCAACAAAACTCGAAGAAGTTAACGTGTTAAGAAAAAACAATAATACCATACATTGTGTTTATTGCAATATAATGTAGAGACATAATACATTTTAAAGAATAGAGCAAATAAAAACAATTAATTGCAACGAAAAACAATTCACCGTTGTTAGTTTGAAAAAGATTAATGAGTTTTTTTTTCTATAGGTAAAAATGACAATATTTAACCCAAAAACTGAAATATTACCACTTTATCAATCCACCAAAAAATCATAGGAACTAACCAAGGATGAAAATGTCGATGTCGATGTCGATGTCGACAAGTCAATTTTACGGAGATGTCGAATGTCGATGGAGATGTCGACGGATATCCGGGAAGCGTCGATCTCTTAATGTCGATGAATTTTTTAATATAATTCACAAATTAACTATATATTAAAAATAATAAATATTACTTAATATAAAAAGAAACATCAATAATTCATTGTTTTTATATTTTTATAACTATAAATTTTATATCAAATTTATTAAGCATTTTAAAATATTCACCTATTTAAATATTGTAATTTCAATAAAAGAAAAGAAAAACCCTATCAGCCACTTTAATACTTGAAGGCCCAAAATAAAGGCCCAAAGAATCCCTAAGACCCACCATTTCCACTTTTAACAACATGAAACCCTAATTTTTTAATCAAAACAACCCCTCTCTCCTCAAAACAGCCTCAGTCGACTCTCCCTCTCTTTTTTCTCTCTTTTTTAGTTTTTTCCTTAATCATCTCTAACCTCAAACTCAACCAGGATTCACCATACTTACCGGCAACATCCCAGACATTCCGGCGACATCTCGACGATATTGCCGACATTTCGACGATATCGCCGATTCCGACGACTTTCCGGCGACAATCTGGAAGAACGACTCTTCCCCCCCCCCCTTATCGGTAACGAAGTTCCCATTTTTCCGATATGTCGCCGACATTGTCGGCGACATTACCGATATTTTCAACCTTGTGTCGGCGACATTACCTATATTTTCAACCTTGGAACTAACAAATAACTTCAATTCGCTTGAACCACATACAAAAAACAACTAAGCAAAGAATTCGAAAGAGTACACCAAGGGGAATAAAGGATAAAGCCCTGTGTGTCACGACCCGACCCGGGATCTCCCTATACTCCCGTGATGAGTCGTGCGCCGATGGCAAGCGATAGCCCAAAAGCCAACACTTACCATCAAGGCAAACTAAACATAACTGTGCTAAAATTATTTCAAACTAAACTGTAATGACTCGAATTTTCACAAACCTTTAAATCAGAAGTAAAACAGCGGAAGACTTATTTTTAAAAAAATTGGCGTGGATCCGTTTAAAATACGAACTCCCTAAACCTGTTTTTAAGAACACAACTCAGCAAAGTTTATTCACATATATTCCTACTCCAGAATATACTCAAATCAGAGAAAGTAAACTCAAAATATACATACAACCGATTTTAGGCTCTCATGAGCCACAAAATACAAGTTTTAAGACTTTATTTCAAGTTTATATGTATATAAAGCATTCCCAAAATGCACCAAACTTAGATTTACAAGTCCAAATGTCCATAAGCATCTACTCGAGATCACGCGAAGACCACCTCCACGACCTCGTCCTCTACCACGAATATTACCTGAAAATAAAGTGGTGTAGCACCATTAGCAAACAATGCTAGTGAGAATAAGATGGATGCAAGCACTTTTATGAACCAAATTCCATATCGGAGAATGTGTCCAAATAAACCTAAGTACTCTTGCACTACCCATTCAATATTCCAAGTACTTTACATAAAAGATCAAACCATTCTACTATCTAATAAATTCGGAAAGTAAACAATCAAACCCGTAGTTAAAGTAGATACTAATGCTTAACAAAGTAAATGACAAAGTAAATAACAAAGTAAATAACAAAGTAAATAACATCCGTGACCACTTATCACCAATCATAACCATTCCGTGACCTCCGTGCATAACGATAATATGCATGCATAACGATAATATGCATGCATAACGATAATATGCAAGCAAGCATAACGATAATATGCAAGTCAACGTGACATCTATGCATAACGATAATATGCAAGCATAACGATAATATGCAAGTCAACGTGACATCTATGCATAACGATAATATGCAAGTCAACGTGACATCTATGCATAACGATAATATGCAAGTCAACAACCACAACCACTAAAATAACGTACTAACATGATTCTACACAAGAATCTCTCCCAAGTCCTTTTAACTATTCTAACACTAGTCAAGATAAAAGGAGTACATAATACTCTTCTCCAAGTTCCGGATTCTCATTCTCCTCGAGAATCTAACTTAAACCACCAATAACATCTTACTTTACTTAGCAACCAATCTTAACTAAATTCCTTATACACTTTCCTTAACTCCCAAATAACATAATAACTTGGAAAGTTCTCTAGCCTAATAATCCCTCTTAACATCGATCTAACATAAACGTCAAGTAATTTGAAAGCATAAAAGTAATCATAACCATTTTAAACTCACCTTATAAGAGTAGTCAACTCCTAACCACCGGTTGGTCAAAAATCACGAACGATGCTCAAAACCTATAATTACAATACACCTAAAGTATATTAATTACTCGAAATGAACAACGATCGACACGATTCTAAATTAAAAGACAAAACAGCCCGTAATTAAAGCCAAGAGGCCCACGGCTCAAGGGAAGGAAGAAAAGGAATTTGTTTTCCGGATTTCAAGCACTTTAAAGACAATTCGGGTTGGTTTCGGTTACTTTGAAGTTTGGTAAACTCAATGGGTAAACCTAATTTAGGGTTTAGGTCAACAATTCAATCCCGAACAAATTAGGAAAGTCATTAAACTAAACAATTCAAAGTTCTCATCAAAAACCAATAAAAGGAAAATTGAATTAAAAGACTTTTGGCTCAAACCCGAACTTAGGGTTAGGGGAAAGTTCCTAAAAATGAATAAAACGACTTTCCCGAATGATTTCTTAAAGCTCCGATGAACGAATTCAAAAATTACAACTCAAAACCTCCATTAAACACTATTCACTTCTAGGTTTTGAAACTTTGACATACCTTAAGGCCTCGATAAAACGAGCGGAAATCACGAAGAGTAGGTTGGAAATGATCCCCGGGACAAGAGCTTTCCAACGGATATAGAATCGATGCGATCCGTTGAGAAATAAAAAAAATAAAAAAAAAGAGGGGGGGGGGGTCTTGATTGTCACGGCAGCAAAGAAGAAGAAGAAGCAGAATTTTGTGAAAAAAATGCTAAGTATGGGTATTTAAAGGATGATGAATAGTGTTTTTTTGTGATTTTTAGTGAATCGGGTAATAACACCTACGTTCCTCTTTTACTTTTACTTTAAAAACGAAACCCGAACCACTTAAACTAGCCCAATGGTGATTAATAATTATTAATTGGCCTATTAATAATTATTAATACAACCAAAACGAAAATGGGCTAATTAAGCGATTAAAAAGGTTTCCGAACGAAAATAACTATTTAAATCTAAATAACTAAATCTAAATTAACTTTAAATAAATAAACACTTATATAAATAAATAAAAAAATTACCTCTAAAATAACGGGACGTTACATAAACTGACTCATGTACTAACTGGACTGAATGCAAAACACATGGTGGATAAGCTCGTCGTAGGCTCGATCATCTTCTGAAACTCGAAAGCTACCTGTGGGGGGGAAAACATTTGAAAAGAATGAGCTAAAGGCTCAGTGAGGGGAATTTTTATCAAACTAATATGTTCTTAAAAACTACATAATATATAGTATTTTCCAAATTCATAAGGCTGTTTAAAACTAATGTTCGTAAAACCGAATCTCGAAAATAGTCGTAATTTAATAATCATAATATTCAACTGTGACTACATCAATTAAATATACGTAAATATATGTTCAATAGAAACTTCTTATATACTATATCATAATATTAAAAATCACACTAAAAAAATGTACCCTTAACTGGTCATACTGCATGTAGAGCGAAATCATGCATGCAGAGCAACAATCAATCTCGAACCGGTCATACGCTGCAGAGTCGCCCCCAAAGGGCTATGCACCCTAACATACGGGCCAAAGCCTATGTGTATGCTAAAGTGGGTCCTAAAGACCTGCTGAAAGCTGATAACTGAGGGTACTGTTTCTAGCGGTTTGAAAATAAACTACTGATACTATTAACTTAATTTTCAACCTTTCGTAATGCATAACTGTTTCTAAAAACATGATCGAGTCTCCATAATTTTCGTAAATAATATATATATATACTATATTATAAAATTCAATTTCGTAAAACCTATAGCTGAATATCTAAATATTTATATTTAAAAAAAATCTTAATTTCGATAATATCATAAACCTTAAAATAGAAAATACTTACTTTAGAATTCTAAATCTCAATAATAATTATAAATGTTAAAATAATAATTTTACTCACAAACTTTTTCGGCAAAAAGCCCAAGTCGAAAATAATTTACGTCTTGATATCACCTGAAATATTAATTGAATAAAAGCATAACACTAATTAGTCATAAATTATTGAAATAATAGAATATTTGTTAATTGTTAATCTTAAACCACAATTAAATTTTGGGTTATCGTCTCCCGATTAAAATTAAAAACCCTTTATACTAATAACTTCCTTTTGAACCAAACATATTCGTTTTGGTTTCTACTACAATAGTATAATGTTTTGATAAACTTCAAGTTCATTAAATCCACACCACACTTCCACGTGAGAAGCCAATTGATGCCAAATATTCTATCTTTTCTTTATACAACATAACACCAGTACTACTTCCAAAACACCATGTCATATTAAACTTTCCTTTTCATTCTTATTCTGCCTTATAACTGATAGTTTCCATAAAAATCAAAAACCAATCTTAACTTCCTAAAAACCCATACCACAAATTAGTTCATTCTTATGAGCAACGTCTATTTTGTATTTGAATTATCAAATTTATACTCTATCATATCAAGAACGGGTGGTTAAAATTCATATCCATAAAACTCATTTGTCCAAAAACCACAGTACAAACAAATCCGTCGTTTAACTAGCCATGATCAATTTAAGCTTCACAGTCTCTCTCTATCTGTGACGACCCGACTCTTTTTAAAACACATTAAAACATAACACAGCGGAAGACAATAATTTTACAGAAAATTCGTGTGGTTCCATTTGTATTTTGGATAAGCCAAAACCTATTTACATGGTTCACATCAGAGAGTACGGGAAATGTGCATTTCCGAACAATAAGAAAGTTTAAAGCCTTCTCCAGGACAGTTTAGACACAAAACACGCTCTTTCGAGCTCAGGACACAAAACTACACAAGTTTACAATTTATGCAAAATAAGTCTAGCATCCTACGATGCCACCAATCCATGTCCCATAATCATCCAACGATCGGTCAAGCAGCACCACGACCCCTACCCCTATCTCTCCCACAAGGCATACCTGAAAAGAAGGGTAGTGTAGCAACATTAGCATAAAGCTAGTGAGAGTAAAACGAACATAAATAACGTTATGCACTCAAATCTCAATCGGAGAATGTGTCTAATGTCCTAAGTGCTCCATACTACTCAATTCACAACTCTAAACATACATGTCATTCCCATTCAAAATCGATAAAGTATACAGAATTTAAACATTCATTTGAACTACGGGAAAACTAGGTGACAACACACGGTTTCGATCAAGTAGCAATTCGCATGCTTTCAAGGGTTCGTAGCAAATCCAATGCTTTCATTCGGTAGCAAATCACATGCTTTCAATCGGTAGCAAATCACATGCTTTCATTCGGTAGCAAATCACATGCTTTCATTCGGTAGCAAATCACATGCTTTCAATCGGTAGCAAATCACATGCTTTCATTCGTTTATACGTACTATTCCCCTTGGATAGTACTTGGTAGCGAAACCCATCGCTTTTAGGTTATGCATAATCGAACGTTCCTCGAGTTTAATCACATTTCCAAGCATTCTCAACACCAAGTAGACCCAACTTCACCTTAAACCTCTCCCGAACTAGTCACCTTGCTCATAATCGCTCCACTTCCTATTTTCACCTCACAGCGAACCATCGACTCTTACTAATCTAGCTAAACCTCACTTGAGCAACTCCGTTCTCTACCTCTCGTATTACTCCCAAAAGCAAATCTTTTATGGGGATCATATCTACTCTCAAGTCTCGACACAAACTGATAGTTAGACTATCCCTGGTAACTTAACTCTCAAGGGGTTCCAACTTCCAACCCGCACAAAATAGGATGTAACACTTAACCTCGAGTCAACATTAACGTCTTGCGACGTGAGAACATAAAACTATTATTAATTCGATTTAAACTCACCTTTTGAACGGGTAGGATCACGCCGCTCGCCGGATGTGTTAATGGTTGCTCGTGGGTCAAAACCTACATTTAAAATATACATCTAGAAGTATTAATTTACCAAACAACAATCAAACAATTACTAATTAAATAAAACGTCAAAACAGCCCGCTAAAAGTCCCAAAATAGTTCTAACATAGCAGCCCCTGTTTTTGGAACATGAATCTACCGGCCTTTGAACATCTCACAATCAATCCGGGTTGGTTTCGAGCGGTCTAGGATATAGTAATTACAATGGGTAACAAATTTGAAGACATTTAGAACATGGATTCCCACCAAAACTCATGGAAAACAGAATTTAAAACACAATAAAAGACACACAAGTAGCCATGGTTTGGGATGTTCAAGGGGTCGGGTCTCCGTTCAACTCGGGTTTTTGGTCAAAGAAACTAAATTCATCCTAGGTGTTTTCTTTAGCTAGAAATTAACAATTAACACAAGGGAGGAAGGGAAAAATGAAGCTAGGATCAAAATTAGGAAAAAGGAAATCAACAAAACCCATTTTCTCGAATTCTTACTCACCTCGTAACTCTTGGATCTTGGACGGGTTGGCTCGATAGATGGGATGGGTAGAAAGTACACGTCGAGATCTTTCCAACGAGCTAAGAATCGAAAGAAACGGTGGAGAATTGGCGACGAACCGGCTCCTTCCCTTTCTTCTTCTTGCGTCGGGTGTGGGGGCTGATGGGTAGTTTAGTTTTTTTTCTTTTTTTTTGTTTTTGTTTTGTTAATTATGAAGAATGAAGGAAAAAAATGGTGTTTATATATAGTTAGGCAAAAGACCTAATTGCCCTTGCTTGCATTCCTTAATAAAGTCGTCCCGAAAGCTCGTTAATTTACGTTTCTAATTATGAATTAACTTGATTACTTCTAAACTAACTAAAGTGTTTTAACGAATTTGGCCCGTTAATAATCGTAAATATATTCTAGTTAAACGTTCGATCGGAAATAAAATTAACGAAAGACCTCGAGCTTGAAAGTTTAATTACTAAAACTAAACTTCAAAATAAACAAACAACAAAGCACATTAAAATTAAATTAAATAAATTAAGGTAGAAATAAATAAAGAGAATAAAATAAAATATAAAATTCACCTCAAAAGTAACGGGACGTTACACTATCTCTCCTTGAATTCATCTTCCATTTACTTGTCTTTAAATCACATCCCAAGAATTTACAAACAATAGCTAAAGTACAAACTTCCTTATTTTTAAAATAAAATCATCAAGAAACTTATAATCTTTCCAAGTTTTACAAAATAAGGAAGAAATTTAAGAAACTCACTGAATTTCTTCTTCTTCTTCTTCTTCCTTGAGTTGTTGCAGTCCCAACCCCTTCTCCACTCTAATTCTCTTACCTCCTCTACCATTGGTTCACACGACAAGAAGAAGAGATCCATTTTTTTTTATTCTTTCATTTTCTCTTCCTTTTCCCCTTTCGTTTTCCCTTTCTTTCTTTCTCTTTTCTTTTCTTTTTCTTCTCTGCTCACGGGTTGCAGGCCACCAATTTTTTTTTTTTTATATAATGGATGCTAGCTGTCATCCAAAAAGGAGATAAATATGACTCCTTTTATCTTTTTTTTTTCCATCACTAGAATACAAAGTAGGTGTTTACACTGTGAATCTTGAGAACTTCTAAATTAATCAACAAAAGATTAAGAAAATATTTATATAAGCATTATGAAAGAAATAAACCCAAGCCCTTAGTTTACAACAAGACAAATATTCCAACACCTTCGTGAGTTCAATAGCTTCATCCACATAATTGTCTTCTTTGGAGCTCCAATTTACAAGGAAGAATAATTATTTGAGTAATGAGAAAGTACAGACTAAAGAGAAGATAACTTAATAAAATAATGATTAGACATGTCAACTCCTTGCTAATCTATAATTTAAATTTTACAATGAAATTTTTTACACAATTTCTTATAAACTTTGAACAAACTTTACAAATCTACAAATTACTCAAAATCACATTTTAAGATCATTAAAATTGAATTTCTTCCTATTATATATCAGCAAGCATGTCTAGTGCCTTACCCATATATGTTAAGAAGCTACTTCAGGTGCATTGTTGTAAAACTTAGACTTATTGGGAAATAAAGAAACCATCAAGATGAAACACCTATTCTGAGATATATAAAGAAAAGCACACCTTGTTCCTAAGGGAGCTAATTAACTCAATCATTTATTTCCCAAGAAAAAAAGGAAGAAAACCAAGAACCATTAGTTGGAATGAAATTCTAAGACTAATATATAAAAATTGGTTAACTTGCCTTGAACGAAGGGTAGGAATGGTAACCTTTAGAATAATTCTTCTAATGATCACAGCCTCTCTCAAATTGCAAGCACAATATTGTTTGGAGGAGAGAACCAGGGATCCTTGAGAGCTCCATAAACTTGAACAATGTGATAAAATTCAGAGATACACACTTTACTAAGATATCATTTTCTCTACAGTACATGATGCTTCAAAATGAATGACTGAAAAGGAACATATCAATCAAAGAGTTTCAGGTTTGTAAAAAAAAGTACTCTTCTTTCTTTAATACCTAAAGATTAGACACCCTCCTGCCTTTGCAATATAAAAATTGGGAAATTCTAGCAATACTCGAGGAAATAAAATGAATTTCAATAAAGTGAAATAAATCAATAAGGCTCCCAAGGATTAAAACAAATTACAAACAGCTTTGGATGAAGAAGTTAAAAGAAAAGCAAACAAAGCAACTGAATCTCAATGATTCATCATCTTCCTAATTTTGTCTTGGAAGGTCCTACTACCTCTCCCAAGCCACATAAACCAAAAAATAATTTTAACTTCATTAGACCAAAGAATAAGAACTTCCTTTAGAATATTGATAAATCACAAAGATGAGAGTAAATGGACAAATACACGAAGTTAGTGTAAAAAAATCAGTATTGGAAAACTACAAAAAAAAAATCAAGGTGCTCGAATCAATGAAGTCACCAATAATACAAAGATATGCCGTCATAGAAGGAAAAAAAATGAAACAAGAATAAACTTTTTTAGTTCTATATACTGCGTTAAAAGAAAACAATAGATTGACTACAATAAAGAGGAAAATAACAACGACAAAATACATCTAAGAGAAATGAATCTAAACCTTATAAAAATAAAGGAATAAGGAGGTTGAGATGAATCATACCTGTAAGAGGGGCAAATAAAATACCTAAAATGGTATTCCTTAATTTACAACCTAAACAAAAAGAACAAAGAGGACGAGATGAATCAGACTTGTAAGTGGAGAAAATCACAAAGTGAATAGATCATCAAAGATTTATAAATGAAAACCGTACTTTGCAGGATACAAGCATAGTCGTCACCCAAACAAGCTGGAGTTTCTTCTTCGTCACTGACCAAAACGCTAAAAATCTATCAATTAAATTGACAGTAAGGTATAATGTCTCATCCATGAGCTCAAACTTGTAGTGCACCTCAATCAGCCAATCAATGAGAATGCCTCTCATTCTTTCGTTAATCTCGAGTTCCTTAGTGATATAGTTTTGTGGGACACAGCTAGAAATCTCTAATTTCCCTGGGTACCAATTTCTGCTTATTAGCCATCTGTGCTGCAAATTTCCAAGTAATCGGTCAATGCATTGAAATAGATGGGACTTTAATGTTGAAGGCATCAGTATCTGTCAAGCCTCTTTTGTAGTTAGCACAGGGATGAGAGGCATCTGTTGCTATATTGTTATTAATACTGCTCAAGGCTCTTCGGTTTTGACTCATCCCCACAACAAATTTCCCACCACCACCTCGTAAATTCCCATGAACATTTGTGTGCCCGACTACACATGGGTTATTCTCATCCGATCCAGCCATTTCTTCTATTTACCTTTCAAAAATCAAGAAATTCAAATTTACCTTTGAGATCTCCGATTAAACAGATTACAGCGTCAACTTTTTCAAATGAGCGAGAGAGAGAAAAATCAGGAAAAATTCCATTAAGACATTGAAAAATTCCATTTATAAACAAGTGTGAGAAAAGCCAATCAACCAATATTTGAAACTTTAATATCACGAATAAATAAATAAAAAAGAAACACCTAGGTATTCAGACTCGATCAAGATCGTTCATTCAAATTTTTTCATTTTAAAATTAAAAACCCGATGCACCATTTGAAAGCTATACCTCAATTTTTTCAGAGTTCTGATTCATTTGGCGTTCAGTCTTTACCGAGGAAGAAAAGAAAATCATTTTCTTGTCATCGCTCAATGTTCAGTTTCAACTGCTTTGCAAGGAAGATTGAGAAACAACAGAGAACTGGAATTGAAGAAGAGTGAGGATGAATATTTAGGGCAAAATTCAATTGTTTAACAAAAAATAAAAAGAATAAGAATAAATTAAGAAAAACAAACCAAAAAATCTTAGCAAGAGAGAGATCAACATAGTAGAAAATCTTTGGCAAGCTCTTTTCTTCGAAGATGAGCGTGGATTCAAGAAATTTCTTACATGTTTTCTTCAAGAAAACAGGATTGAGACGAGATTCGTTTCTTCAAACGGACGATTGTGCGAGAGATTTGGTTAGGGTTCTCCGTTTGAGAGAGGTTTGAAGAGAGAGAGATCGTGTTTCTTCTTTGGGTTTTCTTTAGATTTTTCAATATAGCTTTTCGTTTAATATGATGGAAAAAATTGAGCGGGACGCGTCTAAATTTTTATTATGAATAATAGCGTGACGCTTAAAACGTTATGTTCAAACGCAATAAAAGACCATATTTGTTGTAGTGATGGTTTGCGTCTGATCCAAGAAACTTGAGTTTGGCTCTAGCGTCAGATGGTTTTAATCCTTCCAGTAACATGACTACATCTTACAGCATGTGGCCGGTGATGTTAATTCCGTACAACTTACCTCCTTGGAAGTGTATGAAAGAATCTAGCTTCTTTATGTCATTGTTTATCCCTGGTCCGAAATCACTGGGTCAAGATATTGATGTGTTTTTGGAGCCTTTGATTGAGGAGTTGTACGAGTTGTGGAATGAGGGCACTAGAACATTTGATAGTTCAAAATCTGAATACTTTCAAATGCATGTTACACTTTTGTGGACGATTAATGACTTTCCAGCATATGGTGATTTGTCAGGATGGAGCACTAAAAGATATAAGGCGCGTCCTTTATGCCTAGATGATACATCGTCACAAGGGTTGCGAAGTAAAATTTGTTATATAGGTCATCGGCGATATCTACCATTAGATCATGTAATGCGTAGAAGTAAGTTGCATGATGGTTTTCAGGAGTTACGCGATCAACCTAGGGTTAAGACTGGTTCTGAGATACTATTTGAAGTTAGTCGTTTACAATTTGTTAGACTAGACAAGAATCCTATCAACGTTGACAAAAAATGAAAACAGCCTGAAAATAACCATAATTGGAAGAAGCTGAGTATATTTTTTACTCTCCCATACTGGTCATCCCTACTTTTACGCCACAAATTAGATATCATGCATATCGAAAAGAATGTTTGTAATAACTTGATAGGGACATTATTTTCGATAGATGAGAAAAACAAAGATACTTTAAAGGCACGGTTAGATTTACAAGATTTGAAAATAAGGAAAGAGTTGCACGTATGCAAGGTCGGTAACAAGTTTATAAAACCTTTGGCATCTTTTACCTTGTCTTCAAAAGAAAGAGTTCAAGCATGTAAATTTTTGAAAGGTGTTAGATTCCCTGATGGTTTTGCATCAAATATATCTCGTTGCGCCAATGTGGAATCTGAAAAATTATCTAGACTTAAGAGTCACGATTCACATGTTCTATTGCAACGTCTCACCACAAGCTGTTCGGTGTTTTGTGGACAAGAACATAGATCGTGTTATTACTGAGTTTAGTAATTTTTTCCGTTCTTTGTGTTCGAAAGTTATTCGGGTTGAAGATCTGGATAGGTTGGACAGAGACATTGTCACTATCTTATGCAAACTTGAACAGATATTTCCTCCGGCATTTTTCGATGTGATGGTTCACTTGTATGTTCATTTGCTATACGAAACCAAAATAGTCAGGCCTATTACATATAGTTGGATGTACCCAATAGAGCGAAGTCTTAGAACCTTAAAACAATATGTCAGGAATAATTCTCAACCAGAAGGATCTATTGCTGAGGCATATGTGTTAAATGAGTCAATCAGTTTTTGTTCAATGTATTTGGATTGAGACAAGGTATAATAGGGTTGACAGAAACGATGAAAGAGCATCATTCATTCATGCAAATCGGGATATTTCTGTTTTTAGACTTCAAGACCGTCAATTTGGAAGATCTGTATTTCGACAACTTTCACGAGATGAAATGAACAAGGTACATTGGTACATTTTAAACAACTGCGACGAAGTTGAACCATTTATTCGGTGCGTATTCTTCAAACCTAAACTGATATTTTGAAAAATCTATGAATATGTACGGTTTACGAAATTGATTATCTTTCTATAATAGGAAACATTTTGATATTCTTCAAACGGAAAGATCAAACATAAATATATAGGGTAAAATGCAAATAAGACCCATGTGGTCTTTTCAAAATGCATGAACACCCCCTGTACTTTGAAAATGGCAAATCGCACCCCTGTGGTTCCAATTTTTTTCAATCAGACCCCTCCCCTTCAATGTCAATAATTTTCTTTTAGCCATAACTTCTTCGTTTGAACTCCGATTTGGACGATTCAAGATGTTTTATAATCCTCATTTCAAGCTCTACATAAAAGTCACTTCGAAACTTTGAAATCATTAATAAATAAAAGATTTTATTAACATCGAAACACTAGGTATGATTGACATCGTTAACTCTTTTGTTTATTGATGATTTCAAAGTTTCGAAGCTACGATTATGTAAAGCCGGAAATGAAGATTCCAAAACATCTTGAATCATCCAAATCGGAGTTCAAACGAAGAAGTTATGGCTAAAAGAAAATTATTGACATTGAAGGGGAGGGGTCTGATTGAAAAAAATTGGAACCACAGGGGTGCGATTTGCCATTTTCAAAGTATAGGGGGTGTTCATGCATTTTGAAAATACCACAGGGGTCTTATTTGCATTTTACCCAAATATATACACACGTCAAGGGAGACAATTTCCAGAATGGTTCAAAACTCATGTAAGAAAGTGTTTTGCAATAATATTATATATCTATATGTTATAAATTTATCCTAATCATATGAGTATGTCATAGGCCCGAGAACTACGCAGTGCCGGCAAAATTAGTGAGGATTTGTTTGCGCTTTCACTAGGACCCGATAATCGAGCTCATTCTTATAGTGGATGTTGTGTGAACGGATTGCGCTTTCACACATTAGACCGTTCAAGTTTTCATATAATTAGCAGTTGTGGTGTTTCAGTTCTAGGGGTGCACGACACAGGTTCTATAACATTTTATGGATTGTTAAGTGAGGTTTTAACATGTACATATGTAGGGCGAAATGAAGTTATTTTATTCAATTGTGAATGGAAAGACACATCCTCCAATAGAGTTCATAATGACTTAGGATGCATTTCTATTAATCTATCTCGTCGATGGTATGTCAACGAACCCTTCATTCTTGCCAACCAAGCTCAACACGTGTTATACTTGGAAGACATTAAGTATGGTGATGAATGGCGAGTGGTTCAACCTTTGAAACCAAAAAGAGTTTGGGATGTTCCAGAAGTGGATAGTGATAAAGAGAATAAAGAATATGATCTAAATATTGAACCACTTGAGACAGAAGTGGTTGATATTACAGACGATGTCACGGTTTCTAGAAATGACGTACCACCTAAGTTGATTAATGTTGAAATTATGGACCGAGCAATTGGTAATACTAATTGTAAAGATGATGAGTTAATTGACGATAATGCTAATGAAGATGATTATGATTCTAATGAGGAAGAAGTTGAAGACATAATAACATCAGAATCTGATTTTAGTGACTAGATTATATGAGGTATTATTAGAGTTTATGGTTTAGGATTTCTTACATTACATGTATATAAAGTGAGTTAAACTTTTTTACACATACAGGCATCCTCCTGGTCCATGTAGGGCACGTAAGAGTGCAGTATCGATAGTTAGCACGCAGAATGATCATGAGGCTGAAGGTAGTCAGCCTGCATCAGGTTTGTTACATCGTGTTTTATGCATGAATTTATCATAATTGCATAGTTTGTATCATTTTAGTGATTTTTTTAACAGGTTCACAGGCACCAAAGTTTAGAGGGCCATGTAAGAGTCTAGCACTTGCTCAAGCGGTTCAGGACAATTGAGGGTAGCTACCTGTGGACATCCCCGACAAATTATGTGTTCCAATCGACACCAGTGCCACGTACGTCATCAACGAAATTGGTGTTCTTTGTCGTACATACATTCCCATTCGACATATCGTGAAGTGGAAGTATGTGACTCAAGCTGACAAGGACAATATTGTTCATCGACTTTTGGTAAGTACTTTCAATGTAATGTGAATATATTCTTAGTTTTGTAATATGAATTCAAGGTAATTTTGTGTACATTTATGTAGGATAACTTCATTTTTTACCCAACTCGAGAGGCAGTGAATGTCTACCTCAATCACAATATGTCGGACGCATTGAACGCGTTTCGTGGAAAGTTGCATAGACATTATAAGGATAATAAAGACAAAGACGACATTCAAGTAGCCCGAGTAAAGAAGCACGAACAAGTGGAGAACTTAGATGATTGGATATTTTTGTGTGGTATGTGGGAGACTCCTAAGTTTAAGGTAAGCACATAAATATTAACATTTTCACTCTTATCGTTTATATCACTAAACACATATTGTAACCTTACTTTGATTGTGTTGTAGGCCATGTTTGAGGCTAATGTTGAAAATCAGGGGAAAATGAAATACAATCACAAAATGGGCTCGAGATCACATGTGCGAGTCATGACGGATCATGTAAATTAACTTTTATATTACTTAATAATTAAACATTTCTTAAGTTATGTTATCTAATATAACTTGTATTGTTTTGGTTTTAGCAAGCGGAAGATGAAGATCATGAAGAAGAGTTCAATCAAATTGATCTCTTTTGAGTCACGCATACAAATGATAAGGGCGATTGGATCAATGATACGGCGAAGGAAGATTATGTAAGTTTCACGAGACTCGTAGATTCTATTATAAAGTGTTCGTTTTATTGTGCAAAACATGATGCATCAAAGTGTTGGTTTGGTTATGAAATGTTTGTTTTTTTTTTTTTTTGTAAATTATTGGTTTCATTGTTTAAAGCATGTGTGTGCTTTGATTATAAAGTGTTGTAAATTGTAAAGTATGTGTGATTAGCTTTTAAAGTTTCAGTTTTATTGTGTAAAGTGTTGGTTTCATCGTGTAAAGAATGTGTGTGATTTACTTATAAAGTGTTGGTTTGATTATAAAGTGTTGGTTTGTTTATAAATTTTTCGATTTTATTGTGTAAAGAATGTGTGTGATTAGCTTTTAAAGTGTTGGTTTTATTGTAAAGTATTGTTTTTATTGTGCAGCGCATGATGTGAGATTTGCTTGTTGCCCTTGAGGTGGAGGTGGACGGAGTTTTCCAACCTCGCCTAACTGACGATGAGATCATTGAGAGAGTTCGAGGATATCGTTCGGGATATATAATAGGTTTAGGGGCAGGACCTGCACATCATAAGGTGTCTGCTCATTCACGTGGGGGCCGATCACGCATTGTTGAAGATCTGAGGGTCGATCAGCTCGGGTTAGAGAACAAAGAACTTGCAACCAAATACAACGAGATGAAAGATAATTATTTAGAGCTTAGACGTGATCTTTTAGAGATGAGAAACAACTTTTCTACATTTACACAGACTCCTCCTAGCTAGGATATTGTGATATGTTTTGAGATTATGACTCAAAACACTTATATATATATATATATATATATATTTGTTTTGTGCTTTAGAGATTATGTCTTAGGACTTTATGGATTATTTTATTGTATATGTTTTAATATTTTTCAATTGTGATGTCTTTAACTTTCATATGATTTTTTCTTATTGTATAAAGTGCAATAAACAGGAAAAACTGTAATTTTGTAACAAATAGAATGTAAATTCTGAACAGTGGCTATGCCGGCGAACGTCGCCGGCATATATTATAATTTTTTTTAATATACCTATGTCAACAAATTCATTTCGCTGGCATAGGTTAATAATGGGGGCAACCCATTAAGCCTATGCCAGTGAAATTCGCTGGCTTTGCCTATGCTAGTGAAATGAAGCCTTGATGGGGCTGCCCCATATATGAGGCTATGCCGCGAAACTTGGCATAGCCTATACCAGCGAAATACATATTTCTTTGGTATAGGCTTCTTCGACGGGGTTTTCCAAGCGAAAAACCCCGGCGAATTTTTTTCGCCGCTAAATCCTAAAGCCGAGAAATACAAGGCAAAGGCGGCGAAAGTAGGAGATAAAGGAAAGAAAACATAAGAGAGGTGAGAAATCGAAGGGAATTTGAAGCAGATAACTCGTTGATTAGAAGGAGGAGGATAAGAATCGTAAAAATCGAAACAAACGGGACAGAAAAGAGAGCGTTTGTTCTACAAAACGCAATTAGTATAGAGACAACAAATTGAAGCTTTGAGACGGAGATTGTGAAGAATCCAGCAATTTGATTGAGAAGCACCACATTCTTGAGAAGAAAATATCTCCATTGATCTCAACGTAGGCTATGGTCGAAAAGGGAGGAGGGAGAAGAATAAGAAGACGAAAGATATTTAGGTTAATTTTTTTTTTCATTAAATAAGAATTCCTAAAATCAAGGTAGAATGATTTAATATCAAAATAAATAATTAAATAAATAATAAAATTAAAAGATTTGTAATTAATAAGATATGGTTATGAGGAGAGATAAAAGAGTAAGATGATAAAAAATGAAATCGGAAACCACCAAATCACCACCATAAATGGTTTTTTTTGGGTAAAAATGAAATAAAATCATAACCACCAGCATTATTGTAATTGGGTGATTTAAAGTGGTTATTACTGTAATTAATTCAAATTTTAAAACTATAAAAATTAAATTAATCCAATATCAGATTTTAAGGTCATTTATCAAATTAAATATTTATGGATCCAATTTTAAAACTCCATAAATATTTATTGGGGGGGGGGAGAGGTAAGGAAGATGAAGTGAATTTGGTTTTTTTATTTTTTATTTTACTCATATATACTCTAAGTGGTTGAAAATTAAAATTATAAATTGCATTAAGGTCCCTCCACCTCTTCACCTAACATTCAAGGACTCCCCACTCACTTTTTTGCTAACCCTTGCTCTAAGTTTCAATTGCTAACTAGCCCTTTCTCCTTAACTAACCATGATTAAAAGCTTAATTCTAAATAATTTTCCCCTTAGTTAGCTTTTAACTATAGTTAACCATCAAATAATAAAATCAAAGATAGAAATTAATTTCTTAATTGCTTAACACATAACACACAAACATACAATGTATAAATAAAATTTAATTAACCTCTTTTGTTTAAAAAAAAACCCAGGGCCTTACATATAGACTAAATGAAAACTTTTAAAATTACAGAGATTAAATTTACTCATCGGTTAACACCAAGGTGTCACTTCTTTGTCATGTGACAACCACATTCACAAAAAAAACTATATAAGATATGTGTATATGAGGTAAAACGGCATGAGTTTTTTTAATCAAATATTATGGACTAACTGAAAACTTTTAAAATTATAAAGATTAAATTTAGGTTAGATTATACCTATCATTCCTATCTGTTTGGGTTTATGTCAATTTCATTGTTAAACTTTCAAAAGTGTAAAAAAACATTCTCATCATCTGATATGGGTACAAGCCTGGCACAGCTTTTCATCATCAGACTGATGGGCAAACGGAGAGATTGAATTAGATTCTAGAAGACATGTTGAGAGCATGTGTACTTGATTTTGGCGGCAGTTAGGATTCTCATTTATATTTGATTGAGTTTGCTTATAATAATAGCTACCAAGCTACCTTCGAGATGGCACCATTCGAGGCACTATATGATAGAAAGTGTTGGGAATTTGAAGGGTTTGCAAAACCCTAAACTCCCTAATCCCAAGAACGATAAATAGCAACACAAGAATATAAATAAAAGCGAGAGAGAAAATACGACACCAGAGATTTTATACAGGTTCCCAATTGGTACGTCCTGTCTTCTGCAGACTCTGCAGGTTCCACTAACTATGAAGTTGAAGATTACATCAATGAGACAAAAAATAGAAGAGTGTATAATTGCTCACAATTATACATAACCCCGAGAATCACTCAAACGGTTGCCCCCTCTCTATTTTCTCTCAATATGAACCAACCCTAATTAACCCAATTGAAAGTCGTCGAATCGACTCTCATAGAATTGACACCACAATTCCCTCGGTGAAGAAGAAACAAAAAAGCCTGGTTTATTTATTCTCACACTCGCTGAAAGGCCAAACGGCCACCACACCTTTTTTTCACTTCGTAAAGAGCATATATATATATGCATCAACACAAAACCTAATCATCTCCTGAACGTCATTCACGCATATACTTTCCTAATATATCACATATATTTATATATAATATATTTTCTCCTTATACGTTTAACAAGGCATGCACACATTTGGTCAAACAAAATTCATTCTTCCAAATGTCTATTATGGGTTAATGGCCTTCATTTAATTTAATAGGATTTGATTTGGGTCCAAAACCCAACAATCTCCCACTTGGACACAAATCAATCATCTTCAACTCCCACTGCATTAGCAATTCATCAGTTGTTTGAAACACCAAGGCTTCAACCTGTAAACTCAAATTGATTTGCAAAACAAAACATGTTAGAATCCACTAACATAACCCCTGCAAGGTTTTCCGATGTGAGCTATCTTCCAGGCATGAAAAGATACTCCACCAACTCCCACTCCATCTATGTGGCGGGATCTACCATCTGACTCATTATCCGCTTGCAACGAATCTTGAGAAAGGAATTTTCCACCAATGACTTGACATATGTGCATTCAAGTCGGTTGTCAAAACAGAGACTTCATCTCCAACGTCTACACCCACATTAACTCTGAACCCAGTCAAAAGTGCACTATTGCCCTCGAGCAACTTCACCAGTTCGCTATCTTGCCTGTCAGTTGAGGCTACTTTCTGAGCGCTTCCAGATTCTCCCAACTGTTTCCTCTCCATGAACTGATGGATTAGGAGCTAACTGTCCTGTCTGCATTGTTGGCACACCCCTCCGATCCGAGGGAACATCAACAACTCTCCGATTTTTACATTTTGTGTAGAACTCACATAATTGACAACATCAATAGATAAAGTCAACGACAATACCTGTTTGTTCCAATCTTTATGCTTCATATCCTCTGGCTTCTCTCCCAACGACAGAAGATGCAATTTCTTACAAAAGTAATCCTCAATCTGCATCATCCGGAATGAAAAATATGAACGGTCAAATTTTTCAATCCCCATACTCTTTTTGATATCCATCGATCTCTAATACAAGTCCCCGAAACCTGAAGCTCTGATACCAATTGTTGGGAATTTGAAGGGTTTGCAAAACCCTAAACTCCCTAATCCCAAGAACGATAAATAGCAACACAAGAATATAAATAAAAGCGAGAGAGAAAATACGACACCAGAGATTTTATACAGGTTCCCAATTGGTACGTCCTGTCTTCTGCAGACTCTGCAGGTTCCACTAACTATGAAGTTGAAGATTACATCAATGAGACAAAAAATAGAAGAGTGTATAATTGCTCACAATTATACATAACCCCGAGAATCACTCAAACGGTTGCCCCCTCTCTATTTTCTCTCAATATGAACCAACCCTAATTAACCCAATTGAAAGTCGTCGAATCGACTCTCATAGAATTGACACCACAATTCCCTCGGTGAAGAAGAAACAAAAAAGCCGCCGTTTATTTATTCTCACACTCGGTGAAAGGCCAAACGGCCACCACACCTTTTTTCACTTCGTAAAGAGCATATATATATATGCATCAACACAAAACCTAATCATCGCCTGAACGTCATTCACGCATATACTTTCCTAATATATCACATATATTTATATATAATATATTTTCTCCTTATACGTTTAACAAGGCATGCACACATTTAGTCAAACAAAATTCATTCTTCCAAATGTCTATTATGGGTTAATGGCCTTCATTTAATTTAATAGGATTTGATTTGGGTCCAAAACCCAACAGAAAGTGTAGATCATTGGCTCATTGGTGAAAGGAAACTTCTGGGTCCAGAATTGGTACAAATGACGAGTGAGTCGATCACTCTTATCAGGGAAAGAATGAGGGTAGCCCAGAGTAGGATGAAGAGTTATGCCGATGTGAGGCGAAGTGCACTTGAGTTTGAGGTAGGAGACCATGTGTTACTGAAAGTGGCGCCCATGAAAGGAGTAATGTGGTTTGGAAGAAGGGCAAGTTGAGCCTTTGATTTATACGACCGTTTGAGATCCTGGATCGAATTGGTTCGGTCGCGTATCGTTTGTCTTTACCACCTACCCTATCAGCTGTGCACAATGTATTCCATGTATCTATGCTCAAGAAATACGTAGGAGATCCTTCAGATATCATTGATCACGAGCCAGTATCATTGGATGCTAATATATCCTACGAGGAAAAACCAGTTGCGATTCTAGCTACTAAGCAAAAAGTGTTAAGGAACAAAATGGTAAACTTGGTCAAAGTTCTTTGGAAGAACCAAGTTTCGGAAGAGGTTACGTGGGAACGTGAGGACGAGATACAGGCTAAGTATCCTTACCTTTTCACCTAGAGACTTCACTTTTCGGGGACGAAAAGTTCTTTTTAGGTGAGTAGACTGTAACGTCCCGTTACTTTTGAGGTGAAAATTTTGTTTTTATTATTATTATTGCTTCAATTAGTATAATTATAGTGAGTGGTGATTTTTTATTTTACTTAGAAGTTTAATTTAGTATTTTAATTTTCTGCTCGAGTTTGATCGTTAAGTAATTTCCGTTAGAACGTTTAAATAGAATTGGGTGTAATAACGTTTATGCAGGGCCAATTACTAATTGTTATATCACTTTAAGTTTGATTAGAAGTGGTTAAAGTTAATTGGAATTGGAAACGTGAAATAACGAGCACCCGGAGCAAGTTTTCATAAGGAAATAGAAGGAGGGTCATTATGGTAATTTACATAATATTTATATATATATATATATAAGTTAACATATATTTGCAATGAAATTCAGTAAAAAAAAAAGAAAAAACGAAATCCAAAGGCCCTCCCCACCCGTGAGCAAGAGAAAAGAGGAAAAGTAATGTTCCGTCGCTGTTTCTCGACCGATTTTGTTGATTCTCGTCATGATAGAAAGATCTCAACGCAAGATTTCTTTTTATCCCATCAATCGAGCCGATACATTCCAGAGTCGGGAGAAACGAGGTAAAAGAAAAATGGGTTTCTATGTTTTCTCTCTCCCGATTTTGCATGCAAACCTCTATTTGTTTTTTCCGGGTGTTTGTTGATAATTTCTAGTTAGGGAAAATCATTTTGGTCGAGGTTGTTGTCTTGAATCTAAACCCGAGTCGAATGGAATACCCAAGCCCTTTGAGGTATTTCAAATCGAGGGTTCCGTAAATTGAGATTTGTTATTTTTTAAAGTGTTTTCTTTAAGTTATGATCGGAAAAAAACTGAAACCCAATGTTTTTCCTCTTGCCTTGGCCGTGAGCTTCATAGAGTTCCGAGATTAAGTTTGATGCTAATTTTAGCTATTGGTTATCCATTCGTGGTTTAGAAACTAATATGTTTAGTTGTATATTTTACGTTGTAGAATTGAACCACGAGCAACCGTTCACGCATCCAACGAGCGGTGTTTCTTCCACGCATCTTAGAGGTGAGTTTAAAATGAACTCTAGTGTTTTAATGGTCCAGATTACTTGACGATGTAGTCGCTGCGAGGTTGAGGGTTGTGGGAAGTGTTTTTGGACTAAGGAAAGTGCATTTAGACGATATTCTCGTCACTAAATGGTATTAAGACTTGAGGGCTATAGTGTAGTTTTGGTGTTAATAGATTTGAAAGTAGAGAAAGAAAGTGACGGTCCGGACTCGAGACTTCTGAGGATGGAAAAATAGCCTAGTCTGCTTTAGGTTTTCTCTTAGTTATTATCCTATGTACTTAGGTAATAGGATAGAAACCGTGGTGACTTAAGGTGACTTATATTCGTGGTGACTATGGTGACTTATATTCATGGTGATTATGGTGACTTATGGTGACTTATATTCGTGGTTATTAATAGTGACTTATATTCGTTGTGACTATGTGACTTATATTCATGGTGACTATGGTGACTTATATTTGTGGTGACTATGGTGACTTATATTCATGCTGACTTATATTCGTGGTGACTATGGTGACTTATATTCGTGGTGACTTTGGTGACTTATATTCATGGTGACTATGGTGACTTATATTCGTCGTGACTAATGGTGACTTATATTCGTTGTGACTACGTGACTTATATTCATGGTGACTATGGTGACTTATATTCGTGGTGATTAATGGTGACTTATATTCGTTGTGATTATGTGACTTATATTCATGGTGACTATGGTGACTTATGGTGACTTACATTCGTAGTGACTATGGTGACTTATATTCATGGTGACTATGGTGACTTATGGTGACATGTAATAATGGTGACAATGGTAACTATGTAATAATGGTGACAATGGTAACTATGGGGACTATGTATGAACGGTGACAATATAATTACGGTGACTATAGCGTTGTTATATGCGAGGTGACAAGGGAAGTTTGAAATGTGTTATGGTATTTGAAACTTACTTTAACCGAGCCAATTATGTTTACTTTCCTGTGCATGTGGTTCTGAATATAAATGCATATTTAGCCTTATTTATTGATGTGCTCGGTGTTTAGTTATTGGACACTATTTTTTATAAGGACTTCGGTCCATATAAACACTTGATTTCATTTTACTCTCACTAGTTTTATGCTAATGGTGCTACGCTACCATTTTTAAAGGTACCTCTCGTGGGAAACGTCGGGGTAGAGGTCGTGGTGCTGCTTGACTGACCGTGCAATGAGCCTGGGATATGGAATTGTGGCATTATGAAAATGCTAGTCTTTTGGTTCTTTTGTAAATGTGTAAATATGGCGTTCTGAGCTCGAAAGAGTGTTGTTTGTGTTTTAAATGTTTTATGTTGTTGTTTATGTTTTCTTAAACATAGAAAATGCGCATTTCCCGTTTTTCTCTGATGGGAACATTGTAAACAGGTTTTGGCATGTTCAAAATTTAAATGGAACCATGTAAATTTTCCATAAAATGGTTGTTTTCCGCTGCGTAATGTAACATGTGTTTTTAAAGGAGTCGGGTCGTCACAGCATCAAACACGTATTTCCACGTTTCAACCTTTCGAGGTATTCTTCTTATGTGTTTGCAAGACACACAAGCGAACCTACTTGTATATTCTTTCCATTGATCAAATGGAATGAACTTGCCCCGCTAAGTGATATTATGTTGTGCATAACTATAACTATCCACTTAACAATATATTCTTCACTAAGTAAGGCTCTACTTAGTGCGAACCTCCAACCATGTTGTTTAAGGCACCAAAAAACAATGATTACCTAAAAGCATCACGACCAGAATGTTTTATAAAGCCTAAGTCCAGTTTATAGTCAAGAAAACCTGTTTCTATTAAAACTAACTTTTAAATGGCTTAAACTCGCAAATTCAAATTCTGGAAAATTGGCATTTTTCAAACCGTAACATGAGCTAAAATCACCCAAGATTATAAGCTCAACTTAAAAAGGGAACTCACAGCGAATTTTCAACCAAAAGAGCAAAACTAGCCTAAATTAGTGTAGTTTTGCTCTATTTTTTGTCACTAAATGATCGTCTAATTTTTGAAATAAAAACAGCAGCAAAGTGGTCCTAATTCCACTCCCAAAATCATTCTAATACACTTAGAAGTTTTTCAAAAATACCTCACAGTTAAACTCACAAAAATGAGCATATTCTAAGCTAGTTTCGATTATTAGTGGGCACTAATCTTCCAAGGTATAACACAATTCCAAAAACATTTTAAGACTTGAATTATCAATAAAAAAATCATGCTAAATAGCCTACAAAAGTCCACAAATAATCACATTTGATTATTACATCTAATGTGCAAAAATAGTCTTTTAACATGCATGTTTACGCCTTTTTTTAACATCCTTTAATAACCATAATTCAACATCTTTAACTTCAGCCCAATATCATAATTTCATGCTTAAAAAGTCTCCTAAATACTCCAAATCAGAATTACATAATTCTTTTTAATGAAAAAGAAAAACATCACATGATAATAATTAACCTTTAACTAATTCTACTCACCTTAGGTTCTTGAATTGAAGAATTAAAAAGTCTTCTTCCAAGAACTCCTAAAACCTTTTCTTAATCTTGATTAAGAACTCATTTTCTTCCTCCAAAAAAAAATCAATCACGAACACACCTTAATGACGGAAAAGAATGACGAAATTTGATCAAAGAATCGCCCCAATAACCCTAGGTTCGGCGGCAATGGGAAGAAGAAAAGGATGAAAGAAACCCTTACCTCTTTTCTATAGCCTCAGTTTTAATGTGAATGAAGATGATGTCTACACCCCTCTTTCCCTTTTCTCTTGTATTCACGCCATGTCACCTCCTCTCCCATAATTTTTTTTTTCTTTTTCGAAATCCAAATAATGGTAAAACCGAATATTTAATTCTTAAAAAATAAGAATTAAATTATTATTAGTCAAATTCAATCTAAAAATTCCAATATTATGAGACTAATAATATTTATTTAAATAATACTTACAGGGAACACGGGCCGTTACACTCAACTAATAAAATGAGTTGCCTATAATGTGATAAATAGGGATATAAAAACGATCTTATAAGTTTAATTAAAAAAATATTTCTAGAAACTTTTTCTTCAAAAAAAATTGAAGAAATAAAAAGAATTGCCGCAACCGGGATTTGAATTTGGAATCATTCAATTCAGATTTGCCAATGAGCTACTACGGATTCATTTGTTATAAACTTCTAGCAGTTTCTATTTAAATGCATTTTTAATGAAAAATCCATATATTCCATCTCAATTTGAAAACATACCTTTTCAATTCTTTATTTTTAAAAATCTTAAGAGCTCTTAAAATAATTTATATAACAAAAATAGAAAAAATTAATAACAGGTAAACATATTTATCAATAAAAAAAAGGTTTCCCATTTAATAAGAATTTTATTCAATGGCTATTTAGAGAGAGAAAAAATGATGAAAAAAGTTGTCTAGGTAAAAAAAAATTAATATTTTATTTGATAGGGGTAATTATTACTTTAGTTTAGAAAAATAAAAGAAAACTAAAAAAAATTCCACAGCCAGGATTTGAACCCGAAATAAGTCAATTAAGACTTGCCAATGTGCTACTATGGATTCATTTGTTATAAAATTCAAGCCGTTTCAATCTAAATGCATTTTGAATGGAAAATCCATATATTCCATCTCAATTTGAAAAACTACCTTTTAAATTCTTTAGTTTGAAAAAATTTAAAAGCTCTTAAAATAATTTATATAACAAATATAGGAAAGAATAATAACAGGTATACATATTTGTCAATTAAAATAAGTTTCCCATTTAATACGAATTGTATTCAATGGCTATTTAGAGAAAAATAATAATGAAAATAGTTGTTTAAGTAAAAAAAATAATAATAATCTTGTGGAATCAAATAAAAAAAACAAGTTGCAGAAAGGATTTGAACAAGGAATCATTCGTTTTAGATTTGCCAATGTGCTACTATGGATTCATTTGTTATAGACTTCAAGTAGTTTCCATTTAAATGCATTTTTAATGGGATATCAATATATTCCATCCCAATTTGAAAATTTACCTTTCAAATTCTTTAATTTTAAAAGCTCTTAAAGTAATTTATCGATTAAAAAATGTTTCCCATTTAATACGAGTTCTATTCAATGACTAATTAGAGAGAGAAAAAATGATGAAAAAAGTTGTTTAGGTAAAAAAATTAATTATTTTGTGTAATCAACTAAAAAGAAAAGTTGCCTGGTATGAGAAAAATAGTGATATAAAAACGATCTCATAAATATAATTAAAAAAATATTTCTTGAAACTTTGTTTTTAAAAAAATATTTTGTTTGGTGGGGTGATTATTACTTTCAATTTCGAAAAATAACAGAAGAAATAAAAATAATTTCCGTAGCCGAGATTTGAACTCGGAATCATTCAATTTAGATAATTTGCCAATGTGCTACAACAGATTATTTTGTTATAGAGTTCAAGCAATTTCTATTTAAATGCATTTTTAATGGAAAATACATATATTTCATCTCAATATAAAAAATTACCTTTTAAATTCTTTACATTCAAAAATCTTAAAAGCTCTTAAAATAATTTATATAACAAATATAGGAAAAAATAATTAAAGGTATACATATTTGTCAATAAAAAAAAGCGTTTCCCATTTAATACGAATTTTATTCAATGGCTAATTGGGGGGGGGGGATGAAAATAGTTGTGTAAGTAAAAACTTTTTGATAATTTTCTGAAATAAAATAAAATGTGTTGCATGTAATGTGATAAATAAAGATATAAAAACGATCTTATCAGTTTAATTAAAAAATGATCTTATAAGTTTAATGGGGTAATTATTACTTTCAATTTAGAAAAATAACAGAAGAAATAAAAATAATTTCCGTAGCAGGGATTTGAACACGAAATCATTCAATTTAGATACTTTGCCAATGTGCTACTACGGATTCTTTTGTTATAGAGTTCAAGAAATTTCTATTTAATTGCATTTTTATTGGAAAATCCATATATTTCATTTCAATTTAAAAATTTACCTTTTAAATTCTTTACATTCAAAAATCTTAAAAGCTCTTAAAATAATTTGTATAAAAAATATAGGAAAAATTAATAACAGGTATACATATTTGTCAATAAAAAAAAGGGTTTCCCATTTAATACGAATTTTATTCAATGGCTAATTAGAGGAAAAAAATAATGAAAATAGTTGTTTAAGTAAAAACTTTTTTATAATTTTGTGAAGTCAAATAAAAAAAATGAGTTGCATGTAATGTGATAAATAGTGATATAAAAACGTTCTTATAAGTTTAATTAAAAAACGATATTATAAGTTTGATGGGGTAATTATTAATTTCAATTTAGAAAAATTAGAGAAAAAATAAAAATAATTTCCGTAGCCGGGATTTGAACCCGGAATCATTCAATTTAGATAATTTGCCAATGTGCTACTACGGATTCTTTTGTTATAGAGTTCAAGCAATTTCTATTTAAATGCATTTGTATTGGAGAATACATATATTTCATTTCAATTTAAAAATTTACCTTTTAAATTCTTTACGTTCAAAAATCTTAAAAGCTCTTAAAATAATTTGTGTAAAAAATATAGGAAAAATTAATAACAGGTATACATATTTGTCAATAAAAAAAAGGGTTTCCCATTTAATACGAATTTTATTCAATGGCTAATTAGAGGAAAAAAATAATGAAAATAGTTGTTTAAGTAAAAACTTTTTTATAATTTTGTGAAGTCAAATAAAAAAAATGAGTTGCATGTAATGTGATAAATAGTGATATAAAAACGATCTTATAAGTTTAATTAAAAAAACGATATTATAAGTTTGATGGGGTAATTATTAATTTAAATTTAGAAAAATTACAGAAAAAATAAAAATAATTTCCGTAGCCGGGATTTGTACCCGGAATCATTCAATTTAGATAATTTGCCAATGTGCTACTACGGATTCTTTTGTTACAGAGTTCAAGCAATTTCTATTTAAATGCATTTGTATTGGAGAATACATATATTTCATCTCAATTTAAAAATTTACCTTTTAAATTCTTTACATTCAAAAATCTTATAAGCTCTTAAAATAATTTATATAAAAAATATAGGAATAATTAATAACAGGTATACATATTTGTCAATAAAAAAAAGAGTTTCCCATTTAATACGAATTTTATTCAATGGCTAAATAGAGGGAAAAAATAATGAAATTAGTTGTTTAAGTAAAAACTTTTTTATAATTTTGTGAAATCAAATAAAAAAAAATGAGTTGCATGTAATGTGATAAATAGTGATATAAAAACGATCTTATAAGTTTAATTAAAAAACGATATTATAAGTTTGATGGGGTAATTATTAAATTCAATTTAGAAAAATTACAGAAAAAATAAAAATAATTTCCGTAGCCGGGATTTGGACCCGGAATCATTCAATTTAGATAATTTGCCAATGTGCTACTACGGATTCTTTTGTTATAGAGTTCAAGAAATTTCTATTTAAATGCATTTGTATTGGAGAATCCATATATTTCATCTCAATTTAAAAATTTACCTTTTAAATTCTTTACATTCAAAAATCTTAAAAGCTCTTAAAATAATTTATATAAAAAATATAGGAATAATTAATAACAGGTATACATATTTGTCAATAAAAAAAAGAGTTTCCCATTTAATACGAATTTTATTCAATGGCTAAATAGAGGGGAAAAATCATGAAATTAGTTGTTTAAGTAAAAACTTTTTTATTATTTTGTGAAATCAAATAAAAAAATGAGTTGCATGTAATGTGATAACTAGTGATATAAAAACGATCTTATAAGTTTAATTAAAAAAACGATATTATAAGTTCGATGGGGTAATTATTAATTTCAATTTAGAAAAATTACAGAAAAAATAAAAATTATTTCCGTAGCCGGGATTTGAACCCGGAATCATTCAATTTAGATAATTTGCCAATGTGCTATTACGGATTCTTTTGTTATAGAGTTCAAGAAATTTCTATTTAATTGCATTTTTATTGGAAAATCCATATATTTCATTTCAATTTAAAAATTTACCTTTTAAATTCTTTACAATTCAAAAATTTACCTTTTAAATTCTTTACAATTCAAAAATCTTAAAAGCTCTTAAAATAATTTGTATAAAAAATATAGGAAAAATTAATAACAGGTATACATATTTGTCAATAAAAAAAAGGGTTTCCCATTTAATACGAATTTTATTCAATGGCTAACTAGAGGAAAAAAATAATGAAAATAGTTGTTTAAGTAAAAACTTTTTTATAATTTTGTGAAGTCAAATAAAAAAAATGAGTTGCATGTAATGTGATAAATCCTGATATAAAAACGATCTTATAAGTTTAATTAAAAAAACGATATTATAAGTTTGATGGGGTAATTATCAATTTCAATTTAGAAAAATTACAGAAAAAATAAAAATAATTTCTGTAGCCGGGATTTGAACCCGGAATCATTCAATTTAGATAATTTGCCAATGTGCTACTACGGATTCTTTTGTTATAGAGTTCAAGCAATTTCTATTTAAATGCATTTGTATTGGAGAATACATATATTTCATTTCAATTTAAAAATTTACCTTTTAAATTCTTTACGTTCAAAAATCTTAAAAGCTCTTAAAATAATTTGTGTAAAAAATATAGGAAAAATTAATAACAGGTATACATGTTTGTCAATAAAAAAAAGGGTTTCCCATTTAATACGAATTTTATTCAATGGCTAATTAGAGGAAAAAAATAATGAAAATAGTTGTTTAAGTAAAAACTTTTTTATAATTTTGTGAAATTAAATAAAAAAATGAGTTGCATGTAATGTGATAACTAGTGATATAAAAACGATCTTATAAGTTTAATTAAAAAAACGATATTATAAGTTCGATGGGGGTAATTATTAATTTCAATTTAGAAAAATTACAGAAAAAATAAAAATAATTTCCGTAGCCGGGATTTGAACCCGGAATCATTCAATTTAGATAATTTGCCAATGTGCTACTACGGATTCTTTTGTTATAGAGTTCAAGCAATTTCTATTTAAATGCATTTTTATTGGAAAATCCATATATTTCATTTCAATTTAAAAATTTACCTTTTAAATTCTTTACATTCAAAAATCTTAAAAGCTCTTAAAATAATTTGTATAAAAAATATAGGAAAAATTAATAACAGGTATACATATTTGTCAATAAAAAAAAGGGTTTCCCAGTTAATATGAATTTTATTCAATGTCTAATTAGCGGAAAAAAATAATGAAAATAGTTATTTAAGTAAAAACTTTTTTATAATTTTGTGAAATCAAATAAAAAAATGAGTTGCATGTAATGTGATAACTAGAGATATAAAAACGATCTTATAAGTTTAATTAAAAAAACGATATTATAAGTTCGATGGGGGTAATTATTAATTTCAATTTAGAAAAATTAGAGAAAAAATAAAAATAATTTCCGTAGCGGGATTTGAACCCTAATCATTCAATTTAGATAATTTGCCAATGTGCTACTACGGATTCTTTTGTTATAGAGTTCAAGCAATTTCTATTTAAATGCATTTGTATTGGAGAATACATATATTTCATTTCAATTTAAAAATTTACCTTTTAAATTCTTTACGTTCAAAAATCTTAAAAGCTCTTAAAATAATTTGTGTAAAAAATATAGGAAAAATTAATAACAGGTATACATATTTGTCAATAAAAAAAAGGGTTTCCCATTTAATACGAATTTTATTCAATGGCTAATTAGAGGAAAAAAATAATGAAAATAGTTGTTTAAGTAAAAACTTTTTTATAATTTTGTGAAATCAAATAAAAAAAAAGGAGTTGCATGTAATGTGATAAATAGTGATATAAAAGCGGTCTTATAAGTTTAATTAAAAAAACGATATTATAAGTTTGATGGGGTAATTATTAATTTCAATTTAGAAAAATTACGAAAAAAATAAAAATAATTTCCGTAGCCGGGATTTGAACCCGGAATCATTCAATTTAGATAATTTGCCAATGTGCTACTACGGATTCTTATGTTATAGAGTTCAAGCAATTTCTATTTAAATGCATTTTTATTGGAAAATCCATATATTTCATCTCAATTGTAAAATTTACCTTTTAAATTCTTTACATTCAAAAATCTTAAAAGCCCTTAAAATAGTTTATATAAAAAATATAGGAAAAATTAATAACAGGTATACATATTTGTCAATAAAAAAAAGGGTTTCCCATTTAATACGAATTTTATTCAATGGCTAATTAGAGGAAAAAAATAATGAAAATAGTTGTTTAAGTAAAAACTTTTTTATAATTTTGTGAAATCAAATAAAAAAAAATGAGTTGCATGTAATGTGATAAATAGTGATATAAAAACGATCTTATAAGTTTAATTAAAAAACGATATTATAAGTTTGATGGGGTAATTATTAATTTTAATTTAGAAAAATTAGAGAAAAAATAAAAATAATTTCCGTAGCCGGGATTTGAACCCGGAATCATTCAATTTAGATAATTTGCCAATGTGCTACTACGGATTCTTATGTTATAGAGTTCAAGCAATTTCTATTTAAATGCATTTTTAATGGAAAATCCATATATTTCATCTCAATTTAAAAATTTACCTTTTAAATTCTTTACATTCAAAAATCTTAAAAGCTCTTAAAATAATTTATATAAAAAATATAGGAATAATTAATAACAGGTATACATATTTGTCAATAAAAAAAAGGGTTTCCCATTTAATACGAATTTTATTCAATGGCTAATTAGAGGAAAAAAATAATGAAAATAGTTGTTTTAGTAAAAACATTTTTATAATTTTGTGAAATCAAATAAAAAAAAATGAGTTGCATGTAATGTGATAAATAGTGATATAAAAGCGGTCTTATAAGTTTAATTAAAAAAACGATATTATAAGTTTGATGGGGTAATTATTAATTTCAATTTAGAAAAATTACAGAAAAAATAAAAATAATTTCCGTAGCCGGGATTTGAACCCGGAATCATTCAATTTAGATAATTTGCCAATGTGCTACTACGGATTCTTATGTTATAGAGTTCAAGCAATTTCTATTTAAATGCATTTTTATTGGAAAATCCATATATTTCATCTCAATTGTAAAATTTACCTTTTAAATTCTTTACATTCAAAAATCTTAAAAGCCCTTAAAATAGTTTATATAAAAAATATAGGAAAAATTAATAACAGGTATACATATTTGTCAATAAAAAAAGGGTTTCCCATTTAATACGAATTTTATTCAATGGCTAATTAGAGGAAAAAAATAATGAAAATAGTTGTTTAAGTAAAAACTTTTTTATAATTTTGTGAAATCAAATAAAAAAAAGGAGTTGCATGTAATGTGATAAATAGTGATATAAAAGCGGTCTTATAAGTTTAATTAAAAAAACGATATTATAAGTTTGATGGGGTAATTATTAATTTCAATTTAGAAAAATTACGAGAAAAATAAAAATAATTTCCGTGAGCCGGGATTTGAACCCGAATCATTCAATTTAGATAATTTGCCAATGTGCTACTACGGATTCTTATGTTATAGAGTTCAAGCAATTTCTATTTAAATGCATTTTTATTGGAAAATCCATATATTTCATCTCAATTGTAAAATTTACCTTTTAAATTCTTTACATTCAAAAATCTTAAAAGCCCTTAAAATAGTTTATATAAAAAATATAGGAAAAATTAATAACAGGTATACATATTTGTCAATAAAAAAAAGGGTTTCCCATTTAATACGAATTTTATTCAATGGCTAATTAGAGGAAAAAAATAATGAAAATAGTTGTTTAAGTAAAAACTTTTTTATAATTTTGTGAAATCAAATAAAAAAAAATGAGTTGCATGTAATGTGATAAATAGTGATATAAAAACGATCTTATAAGTTTAATTAAAAAACGATATTATAAGTTTGATGGGGTAATTATTAATTTTAATTTAGAAAAATTAGAGAAAAAATAAAAATAATTTCCGTAGCCGGATTTGAACCCGAATCATTCAATTTAGATAATTTGCCAATGTGCTACTACGGATTCTTATGTTATAGAGTTCAAGCAATTTCTATTTAAATGCATTTTTAATGGAAAATCCATATATTTCATCTCAATTTAAAAATTTACCTTTTAAATTCTTTACATTCAAAAATCTTAAAAGCTCTTAAAATAATTTATATAAAAAATATAGGAATAATTAATAACAGGTATACATATTTGTCAATAAAAAAAATACGAATTTTATTCAATGGCTAATTAGAGGAAAAAAATAATGAAAATAGTTGTTTTAGTAAAAACATTTTTATAATTTTGTGAAATCAAATAAAAAAAAATGAGTTGCATGTAATGTGATAAATAGTGATATAAAAGCGGTCTTATAAGTTTAATTAAAAAAACGATATTATAAGTTTGATGGGGTAATTATTAATTTCAATTTAGAAAAATTAGAGAAAAAATAAAAATAATTTCCGTAGCCGGGATTTGAACCCGGAATCATTCAATTTAGATAATTTGCCAATGTGCTACTACGGATTCTTATGTTATAGAGTTCAAGCAATTTCTATTTAAATGCATTTTTAATAGAAAATCCATATATTTCATCTCAATTTAAAAATTTACCTTTTAAATTCTTTACATTCAAAAATCTTAAAAGCTCTTAAAATAATTTATATAAAAAATATAGGAATAATTAATAACAGGTATACATATTTGTCAATAAAAAAAAGGGTTTCCCATTTAATACGAATTTTATTCAATGGCTAATTAGAGGAAAAAAATAATGAAAATAGTTGTTTAAGTAAAAACTTTTTTATAATTTTGTGAAATCAAATAAAAAAAAGGAGTTGCATGTAATGTGATAAATAGTGATATAAAAGCGGTCTTATAAGTTTAATTAAAAAAACGATATTATAAGTTTGATGGGGTAATTATTAATTTCAATTTAGAAAAATTACGAAAAAATAAAAATAATTTCCGTAGCCGGGATTTGAACCCGGAATCATTCAATTTAGATAATTTGCCAATGTGCTACTACGGATTCTTATGTTATAGAGTTCAAGCAATTTCTATTTAAATGCATTTTTATTGGAAAATCCATATATTTCATCTCAATTGTAAAATTTACCTTTTAAATTCTTTACATTCAAAAATCTTAAAAGCCCTTAAAATAGTTTATATAAAAAATATAGGAAAAATTAATAACAGGTATACATATTTGTCAATAAAAAAAAGGGTTTCCCATTTAATACGAATTTTATTCAATGGCTAATTAGAGGAAAAAAATAATGAAAATAGTTGTTTAAGTAAAAACTTTTTTATAATTTTGTGAAATCAAATAAAAAAAAAGGAGTTGCATGTAATGTGATAAATAGTGATATAAAAGCGGTCTTATAAGTTTAATTAAAAAAACGATATTATAAGTTTGATGGGGTAATTATTAATTTCAATTTAGAAAAATTACAGAAAAAATAAAAATAATTTCCGTAGCCGGGATTTGAACCCGGAATCATTCAATTTAGATAATTTGCCAATGTGCTACTACGAATTCTTATGTTATAGAGTTCAAGCAATTTCTATTTAAATGCATTTTTATTGGAAAATCCATATATTTCATCTCAATTGTAAAATTTACCTTTTAAATTCTTTACATTCAAAAATCTTAAAAGCCCTTAAAATAGTTTATATAAAAAATATAGGAAAAATTAATAACAGGTATACATATTTGTCAATAAAAAAAGGGTTTCCCATTTAATACGAATTTTATTCAATGGCTAATTAGAGGAAAAAAATAATGAAAATAGTTGTTTAAGTAAAAACTTTTTTATAATTTTGTGAAATCAAATAAAAAAAAATGAGTTGCATGTAATGTGATAAATAGTGATATAAAAACGATCTTATAAGTTTAATTAAAAAACGATATTATAAGTTTGATGGGGTAATTATTAATTTTAATTTAGAAAAATTAGAGAAAAAATAAAAATAATTTCCGTAGCCGGGATTTGAACCCGGAATCATTCAATTTAGATAATTTGCCAATGTGCTACTACGGATTCTTATGTTATAGAGTTCAAGCAATTTCTATTTAAATGCATTTTTAATGGAAAATCCATATATTTCATCTCAATTTAAAAATTTACCTTTTAAATTCTTTACATTCAAAAATCTTAAAAGCTCTTAAAATAATTTATATAAAAAATATAGGAATAATTAATAACAGGTATACATATTTGTCAATAAAAAAAAGGGTTTCCCATTTAATACGAATTTTATTCAATGGCTAATTAGAGGAAAAAAATAATGAAAATAGTTGTTTTAGTAAAAACATTTTTATAATTTTGTGAAATCAAATAAAAAAAAATGAGTTGCATGTAATGTGATAAATAGTGATATAAAAGCGGTCTTATAAGTTTAATTAAAAAAACGATATTATAAGTTTGATGGGGTAATTATTAATTTCAATTTAGAAAAATTACAGAAAAAATAAAAATAATTTCCGTAGCGGGATTTGAACCCTGAATCATTCAATTTAGATAATTTGCCAATGTGCTACTACGGATTCTTATGTTATAGAGTTCAAGCAATTTCTATTTAAATGCATTTTTATTGGAAAATCCATATATTTCATCTCAATTTAAAAATTTACCTTTTAAATTCTTTACATTCAAAAATCTTAAAAGCCCTTAAAATAGTTTATATAAAAAATATAGGAAAAATTAATAACAGGTATACATATTTGTCAATAAAAAAAAGGGTTTCCCATTTAATACGAATTTTATTCAATGGCTAATTAGCGGAAAAAATCAATGAAAATAGTTATTTAAGTAAAAACTTTTTTATAATTTTGTGAAATGAAATAAAAAAATGAGTTGCATGTAATGTGATAACTAGTGATATAAAACGATCTTATAAGTTTAATTAAAAAAACGATATTATAAGTTCGATGGGGGTAATTATTAATTTCAATTTAGAAAAATTACAGAAAAAATAAAAATAATTTCCGTAGCCGGGATTTGAACCCGGAATCATTCAATTTAGATAATTTGCCAATGTGCTACTACGGATTCTTTTGTTATAGAGTTCAAGCAATTTCTATTTAAATGCATTTTTATTGGAAAATCCATATATTTCATCTCAATTTAAAAATTTACCTTTTAAATTCTTTACATTCAAAAATCTTAAAAGCCCTTAAAATAGTTTATATAAAAAATATAGGAAAAATTAATAACAGGTATACATATTTGTCAATAAAAAAAAGGGTTTCCCATTTAATACGAATTTTATTCAATGTCTAATTAGCGGAAAAAATCAATGAAAATAGTTATTTAAGTAAAAACTTTTTTATAATTTTGTGAAATTAAATAAAAAAATGAGTTGCATGTAATGTGATAACTAGTGATATAAAAACGATCTTATAAGTTTAATTAAAAAAACGATATTATAAGTTCGATGGGGGTAATTATTAATTTCAATTTAGAAAAATTACAGAAAAAATAAAAATAATTTCCGTAACCGGGATTTGAACCCGGAATCATTCAATTTAGATAATTTGCCAATGTGCTACTACGGATTCTTTTGTTATAGAGTTCAAGAAATTTCTATTTAATTGCATTTTTATTGGAAAATCCATATATTTCATTTCAATTTAAAAATTTACCTTTTAAATTCTTTACATTCAAAAATCTTAAAAGCTCTTAAAATAATTTGTATAAAAAATATAGGAAAAATTAATAACAGGTATACATATTTGTCAATAGAAAAAAGGGTTTCCCATTTAATACGAATTTTATTCAATGGCTAATTAGAGGAAAAAAATAATGAAAATAGTTGTATAAGTAAAAACTTTTTTATAATTTTGTGAAGTCAAATAAAAAAAATGAGTTGCATGTAATGTGATAAATAGTGATATAAAAACGATCTTATAAGTTTAATTAAAAAAACGATATGATAAGTTTGATAGGGTAATTATTAATTTAAATTTAGAAAAATTAGAGAAAAAATAAAAATAATTTCCGTAGCCGGGATTTGAACCCGGAATCATTCAATTTAGATAATTTGCCAATGTGCTACTACGGATTCTTTTGTTATAGAGTTCAAGCAATTTCTATTTAAATGCATTTTTATTGGAAAATCCATATATTTCATCTCAATTTAAAAATTTACCTTTTAAATTCTTTACATTCAAAAATCTTAAAAGCCCTTAAAATAGTTTATATAAAAAATATAGGAAAAATTAATAACAGGTATACATATTTGTCAATAAAAAAAAGGGTTTCCCAGTTAATACGAATTTTATTCAATGTCTAATTAGCGGAAAAAAATAATGAAAATAGTTATTTAAGTAAAAACTTTTTTATAATTTTGTGAAATCAAATAAAAAAATGAGTTGCATGTAATGTGATAACTAGAGATATAAAAACGATCTTATAAGTTTAATTAAAAAAACGATATTATAAGTTCGATGGGGGTAATTATTAATTTCAATTTAGAAAAATTAGAGAAAAAATAAAAATAATTTCCGTAGCCGGGATTTGAACCCGGAATCATTCAATTTAGATAATTTGCCAATGTGCTACTACGGATTCTTATGTTATAGAGTTCAAGCAATTTCTATTTAAATGCATTTTTAATAGAAAATCCAAATATTTCATCTCAATTTAAAAATTTACCTTTTAAATTCTTTACATTCAAAAATCTTAAAAGCTCTTAAAATAATTTATATAAAAAATATAGGAATAATTAATAACAGGTATACATATTTGTCAATAAAAAAAAGGGTTTCCCATTTAATACGAATTTTATTCAATGGCTAATTAGAGGAAAAAAATAATGAAAATAGTTGTTTAAGTAAAAACTTTTTTATAATTTTGTGAAATCAAATAAAAAAAAAGGAGTTGCATGTAATGTGATAAATAGTGATATAAAAGCGGTCTTATAAGTTTAATTAAAAAAACGATATTATAAGTTTGATGGGGTAATTATTAATTTCAATTTAGAAAAATTACAGAAAAAATAAAAATAATTTCCGTAGCCGGGATTTGAACCCGGAATCATTCAATTTAGATAATTTGCCAATGTGCTACTACGGATTCTTATGTTATAGAGTTCAAGCAATTTCTATTTAAATGCATTTTTATTGGAAAATCCATATATTTCATCTCAATTGTAAAATTTACCTTTTAAATTCTTTACATTCAAAAATCTTAAAAGCCCTTAAAATAGTTTATATAAAAAATATAGGAAAAATTAATAACAGGTATACATATTTGTCAATAAAAAAAAGGGTTTCCCATTTAATACGAATTTTATTCAATGGCTAACTAGAGGAAAAAAATAATGAAAAGAGTTGTTTAAGTAAAAACTTTTTTATAATTTTGTGAAGTCAAATAAAAAAAATGAGTTGCATGTAATGTGATAAATCCTGATATAAAAACGATCTTATAAGTTTAATTAAAAAAACGATATTATAAGTTTGATGGGGTAATTATCAATTTCAATTTAGAAAAATTACAGAAAAAATAAAAATAATTTCTGTAGCCGGGATTTGAACCCGGAATCATTCAATTTAGATAATTTGCCAATGTGCTACTACGGATTCTTTTGTTATAGAGTTCAAGCAATTTCTATTTAAATGCATTTGTATTGGAGAATACATATATTTCATTTCAATTTAAAAATTTACCTTTTAAATTCTTTACGTTCAAAAATCTTAAAAGCTCTTAAAATAATTTGTGTAAAAAATATAGGAAAAATTAATAACAGGTATACATGTTTGTCAATAAAAAAAGGGTTTCCCATTTAATACGAATTTTATTCAATGGCTAATTAGAGGAAAAAAATAATGAAAATAGTTGTTTAAGTAAAAACTTTTTTATAATTTTGTGAAATTAAATAAAAAAATGAGTTGCATGTAATGTGATAACTAGTGATATAAAAACGATCTTATAAGTTTAATTAAAAAAACGATATTATAAGTTCGATGGGGGTAATTATTAATTTCAATTTAGAAAAATTACAGAAAAAATAAAAATAATTTCCGTAGCCGGGATTTGAACCCGGAATCATTCAATTTAGATAATTTGCCAATGTGCTACTACGGATTCTTATGTTATAGAGTTCAAGCAATTTCTATTTAAATGCATTTTTATTGGAAAATCCATATATTTCATCTCAATTGTAAAATTTACCTTTTAAATTCTTTACATTCAAAAATCTTAAAAGCCCTTAAAATAGTTTATATAAAAAATATAGGAAAAATTAATAACAGGTATACATATTTGTCAATAAAAAAGGGTTTCCCATTTAATACGAATTTTATTCAATGGCTAATTAGAGGAAAAAAATAATGAAAATAGTTGTTTAAGTAAAAACTTTTTTATAATTTTGTGAAATCAAATAAAAAAAAATGAGTTGCATGTAATGTGATAAATAGTGATATAAAAACGATCTTATAAGTTTAATTAAAAAACGATATTATAAGTTTGATGGGGTAATTATTAATTTTAATTTAGAAAAATTAGAGAAAAAATAAAAATAATTTCCGTAGCCGGGATTTGAACCCGAATCATTCAATTTAGATAATTTGCCAATGTGCTACTACGGATTCTTATGTTATAGAGTTCAAGCAATTTCTATTTAAATGCATTTTTAATGGAAAATCCATATATTTCATCTCAATTTAAAAATTTACCTTTTAAATTCTTTACATTCAAAAATCTTAAAAGCTCTTAAAATAATTTATATAAAAAATATAGGAATAATTAATAACAGGTATACATATTTGTCAATAAAAAAAAGGGTTTCCCATTTAATACGAATTTTATTCAATGGCTAATTAGAGGAAAAAAATAATGAAAATAGTTGTTTTAGTAAAAACATTTTTATAATTTTGTGAAATCAAATAAAAAAAAATGAGTTGCATGTAATGTGATAAATAGTGATATAAAAGCGGTCTTATAAGTTTAATTAAAAAAACGATATTATAAGTTTGATGGGGTAATTATTAATTTTAATTTAGAAAAATTAGAGAAAAAATAAAAATAATTTCCGTAGCCGGGATTTGAACCCGGAATCATTCAATTTAGATAATTTGCCAATGTGCTACTACGGATTCTTATGTTATAGAGTTCAAGCAATTTCTATTTAAATGCATTTTTAATGGAAAATCCATATATTTCATCTCAATTTAAAAATTTACCTTTTAAATTCTTTACATTCAAAAATCTTAAAAGCTCTTAAAATAATTTATATAAAAAATATAGGAATAATTAATAACAGGTATACATATTTGTCAATAAAAAAAATACGAATTTTATTCAATGGCTAATTAGAGGAAAAAAATAATGAAAATAGTTGTTTTAGTAAAAACATTTTTATAATTTTGTGAAATCAAATAAAAAAAAATGAGTTGCATGTAATGTGATAAATAGTGATATAAAAGCGGTCTTATAAGTTTAATTAAAAAAACGATATTATAAGTTTGATGGGGTAATTATTAATTTCAATTTAGAAAAATTACGAAAAAAATAAAAATAATTTCCGTGAGCCGGGATTTGAACCCGGAATCATTCAATTTAGATAATTTGCCAATGTGCTACTACGGATTCTTATGTTATAGAGTTCAAGCAATTTTTATTTAAATGCATTTTTATTGGAAAATCCATATATTTCATCTCAATTTAAAAATTTATCTTTTAAATTCTTTACATTCAAAAATCTTAAAAGCCCTTAAAATAGTTTATATAAAAAATATAGGAAAAATTAATAACAGGTATACATATTTGTCAATAAAAAAAAGGGTTTCCCATTTAATACGAATTTTATTCAATGTCTAATTAGCGGAAAAAAATAATGAAAATAGTTATTTAAGTAAAAACTTTTTTATAATTTTGTGAAATCAAATAAAAAAATGAGTTGCATGTAATGTGATAACTAGTGATATAAAAACGATCTTATAAGTTTAATTAAAAAAACGATATTATAAGTTCGATGGGGGTAATTATTAATTTCAATTTAGAAAAATTAAAGAAAAAATAAAAATAATTTCCGTAGCCGGGATTTGAACCCGGAATCATTCAATTTAGATAATTTGCCAATGTGCTACTACGGATTCTTATGTTATAGAGTTCAAGCAATTTCTATTTAAATGCATTTTTAATGGAAAATCCATATATTTCATCTCAATTTAAAAATTTACCTTTTAAATTCTTTACATTCAAAAATCTTAAAAACCCTTAAAATAGTTTATATAAAAAATATAGGAAAAATTAATAACAGGTATACATATTTGTCAATAAAAAAAAGGGTTTCCCATTTAATACGAATTTTATTCATTGTCTAATTAGCGGAAAAAAATAATGAAAATAGTTATTTTAGTAAAAACTTTTTTATAATTTTGTGAAATCAAATAAAAAAATGAGTTGCATGTAATGTGATAACTAGTGATATAAAAACGATCTTATAAGTTTAATTAAAAAAACGATATTATAAGTTCGATGGGGGTAATTATTAATTTCAATTTAGAAAAATTAAAGAAAAAATAAAAATAATTTCCGTAGCCGGGATTTGAACCCGGAATCATTCAATTTAGATAATTTGCCATTGTGCTACTACGGATTCTTATGTTATTGAGTTCAAGCAATTTCTATTTAAATGCATTTTTAATGGAAAATCCATATATTTCATCTCAATTTAAAAATTTACCTTTTAAATTCTTTACATTCAAAAATCTTAAAAGCTCTTAAAATAATTGATATAAAAAATATAGGAATAATTAATAACAGGTATACATATTTGTCAATAAAAAAAAGGGTTTCCCATTTAATACGAATTTTATTCAATGGCTAATTAGAGGAAAAAAATAATGAAAATAGTTGTTTAAGTAAAAAGTTTTTTATAATTTTGTGAAATCAAATAAAAAAAAAATGAGTTGCATGTAATGTGATAAATAGTGATATAAAAACGATCTTATAAGTTTAATTAAAAAACGATATTATAAGTTTGATGGGGTAATTATTAAATTCAATTTAGAAAAATTAGAGAAAAAATAAAAATAATTTCCGTAGCCGGGATTTGAACCCGGAATCATTCAATTTAGATAATTTGCCAATGTGCTACTACGGATTCTTTTGTTATAGAGTTCGAGCAATTTCTATTTATATGCATTTTTATTGGAAAATCCATATATTTCATCTCTATTTAAAAATTTACCTTTTAAATTCTTTACATTCAAAAATCTTAAAAGCTCTTAAAATAATTTATATAAAAAATATAGGAATAATTAATAACAGGTATACATATTTGTCAATAAAAAAAAGGGTTTCCCATTTAATACGAATTTTATTCAATGGCTAATTAGAGGAAAAAAAAATGAAAATAGTTGTTTAAGTAAAAACTTTTTTATAATTTTGTGAAATCAAATAAAAAAAAAGGAGTTGCATGTAATGTGATAAATAGTGATATAAAAGCGGTCTTATAAGTTTAATTAAAAAAACGATATTATAAGTTTGATGGGGTAATTATTAATTTCAATTTAGAAAAATTAGAGAAAAAATAAAAATAATTTCCGAAGCCGGGATTTGAACCCGGAATCATTCAATTTAGATAATTTGCCAATGTGCTACTACGGATTCTTATGTTATAGAGTTCAAGCAATTTCTATTTAAATGCATTTTTATCGGAAAATCCATATATTTCATCTCAATTTAAAAATTTACCTTTTAAATTCTTTACATTCAAAAATCTTAAAAGCCCTTAAAATAGTTTATATAAAAAATATAGGAAAAATTAATAACAGGTATACATATTTGTCAATAAAAAAAAGGGTTTCCCATTTAATACGAATTTTATTCAATGTCTAATTAGCGGAAAAAAATAATGAAAATAGTTATTTAAGTAAAAACTTTTTTATAATTTTGTGAATTCAAATAAAAAAATGAGTTGCATGTAATGTGATAACTAGAGATATAAAAACGATCTTATAAGTTTAATTAAAAAAACGATATTATAAGTTCGATAGGGGTAATTATTAATTTCAATTTAGAAAAATTAGAGAAAAAATAAAAATAATTTCCGTAGCCGGGATTTGAACCCGGAATCATTCAATTTAGATAATTTGCCAATGTGCTACTACGGATTCTTATGTTATAGAGTTCAAGCAATTTCTATTTAAATGCATTTTTAATAGAAAATCCATATATTTCATCTCAATTTAAAAATTTACCTTTTAAATTCTTTACATTCAAAAATCTTAAAAGCTCTTAAAATAATTTATATAAAAAATATAGGAATAATTAATAACAGGTATACATATTTGTCAATAAAAAAAGGGTTTCCCATTTAATACGAATTTTATTCAATGGCTAATTAGAGGAAAAAAATAATGAAAATAGTTGTTTTAGTAAAAACATTTTTATAATTTTGTGAAATCAAATAAAAAAAAATGAGTTGCATGTAATGTGATAAATAGTGATATAAAAGCGGTCTTATAAGTTTAATTAAAAAAACGATATTATAAGTTTGATGGGGTAATTATTAATTTCAATTTAGAAAAATTACAGAAAAAATAAAAATAATTTCCGTAGCCGGGATTTGAACCCGGAATCATTCAATTTAGATAATTTGCCAATGTGCTACTACGGATTCTTATGTTATAGAGTTCAAGCAATTTCTATTTAAATGCATTTTTATTGGAAAATCCATATATTTCATCTCAATTTAAAAATTTACCTTTTAAATTCTTTACATTCAAAAATCTTAAAAGCCCTTAAAATAGTTTATATAAAAAATATAGGAAAAATTAATAACAGGTATACATATTTGTCAATAAAAAAAAGGGTTTCCCATTTAATACGAATTTTATTAAATGGCTAATTAGAGGAAAAAAATAATGAAAATAGTTGTTTTAGTAAAAACATTTTTATAATTTTGTGAAATCAAATAAAAAAAAATGAGTTGCATGTAATGTGATAAATAGTGATATAAAAACGATCTTATAAGTTTAATTAAAAAAATGATATTATAAGTTTGATGGGGTAATTATTAATTTAAATTTAGAAAAATTACAGAAAAAATAGAAATAAGTTCCGTTGCCGGGATTTGAACCCGGAATAATTCAATTTAGATAGTTTGCCAATGTGCTACTACGGATTCTTTTGTTATAGAGTTCAAGCAATTTCTATTTAAATGCATTTTTATTGGAAAATCCATATATTTCATCTCAATTTAAAAATTTACCTTTTAAATTCTTTACATTCAAAAATCTTAAAAGCTCTTAAAATAATTTATATAAAAACTATAGGAATAATTAATAACAGGTATACATATTTGTCAATAAAAAAAAGGTTTTCCCATTTAATTCGAATTTTATTTAATGGCTAATTAGAGGAAAAAAATAATGAAAATAGTTGTTTAAGTAAAACCTTTTTTATAATTTTGTGAAATCAAATAAAAAAAAATGAGTTGCATGTAATGTGATAAATAGATATATAAAAACGATCTTATAAGTTTAATTAAAAAACGATATTATAAGTTTGATGGGGTAATTATTAATTTCAATTTAGAAAATTTACAGAAAAAATGAAAATAATTTCCGTAGCCGGGATTTGAACCCGGAATCATTCAATTTAGATAATTTGTCAGTGTGCTACTACGGATTCTTTTGTTATAGATTTCAAGCAATTTCTATTTATATGCATTTTTATTGGAAAATCCATATATTTCACCTCTATTTAAAAATTTACCTTTTAAATTCTTTACATTCAAAAATCTTAAAATCTTTTAAAATAATTTATATAAAAAATATAGGAATAATTAATAACAGGTATACATATTTGTCAATAAAAAAAAAGGGTTTCGGCTACACTAATCATGAAAAGTACACTCTTACATGACTTTTGAACCATTTTGGGAATTGTCTCTCTTGACGTGTGTATATATTTACACTTGATCTTTCACTTTGAAGGATGTCAAAATGCTTCCTATAGAGCATAAAGCTAGTATATTAAAGGCACGTTACATGAACATTGAAATAAAATTTTATACTTGTAAAATTAAATACACGTACCGAATAAATTTGTACGACTTTGTCACAATTGTTCAAAATGTACCAATGTGCTTTGTTCATTTCATCTCGTGATAGATGTCGAAATATAGACCTCATAATTAAAAACAGAAATACCCCGTTTTGCACAATTTATTGATGACTTTTCATCGTTCCGGTCAATCCTGTTATGCCTTGTCTCAATGTTTTCCAAATACATAGAACAAAAACTTATGGACTCGTTTAGCACATATGCCTCAGCAATTGATCCTTCTGGTCGTGCTTTGTTCCTTACATAATGTTTTAATGTTCTGAGACTACGTTCTATTGGGTACATCCAACTATATGTAACAGGCCCAACTATTTTGGCTTCATATGGCAAATGTACACACAGGTGAACCATGAAATCGAAAAATGCCGGAGGAAAAATCCGTTCAAGTTTGCATAATATGGTGACAATGTCTCTTTCCAACCTATCAAGTTCTTCAACCCGAATAACCTTTGAACACATAGAACGGAAAAAATTACTAAACTCAGTAATGATACGATCTATGTTCTTATCCACAAAACAATGAACGGCTAGTGGTAAAAGACGTTGCAATAGAACACGTGAATCGTGACACTTAAGTCCAGACAATTTTCCAGATTCGACATTGACGCAACGAGATATATTTGATGCAAAATCGTCGGGGAATCTAACAACTTTAAAAAATTTACATGCCTGAACTCTTTCTTTAGAAGAAAAGGTAAAAGATGCCAATGGTTTAACAAACTTAGTACCGGCCTTGTATACATGCAACTCTTTTCTGATTCTCAAATCTTGCAAATCTAACCGTGCCTTTAAGGTGTCTTTGTTTTTCCCTTCTATTGAAAATAATGTCCCTATCAAGTTGTCACAGACATTATTTTCGATATGCATGATATCTAACTTGTGGCGTATAAGTAGGGTTGACCAATATAGGAGATTAAAAAAGATACTCATCTTCTTCCAGTTATGATTGTTTTCAGGTTGTTTCCGCTTTTTGTCAAAGTTGATAGGATTCTTACCTGCTTTAACAAACTGTAAACGACTTACTTCAGATAATATCTCAGAACCGGTCTTAACCCTAGGTTTATCTCGTAATTCATGAAAACCATCATGTAACTTACTTCTACGCATAACATGATCTAATGGTAGATACCGCCGATGACTCATATAACAAACTTTACTTCTCAACCCTCGTGACAAAGTATCATCTAGGCATAAAGGACACGCCTTATATCCTTTAGTGCTCCATCCTGACAAATCACCATATGCGGGAAAGTCATTAATCATCCACAAAAGTGCAGCATGCATTTGAAAGAATTCAGATTGTGAACTATCAAATGTTCTAATCCCCTCATTCCACAACTCATACAACTCCTCAATCAATGGCTCTAAAAACACATCAATGTCTTACCCCGGTGATTTATGTCCGGGAATAAACAATGACATAAAGAAACTAGATTCTTTCATGCACTTCCAAGGAGTTAAATTATACGGAATTAACATAACAGACCACATGCTGTAAGATGTGCTCATGTTACTCGACGGATTAAAACCATCTGATGCTAGAGCTAAACGCACATTTCTTGGATCAGACGCAAACCATGGATATGTTCGGTCAAAATGTCTCCAGCCTTGTGCATCTGATGGATGTCGAAGCACACCATCTGTTTCTATCCTCTTATCTTTATGCCATCGCATATCAGAAGCGGTGTGTTTAGAAGCAAACATACGTTGCAACCTACGCTTAAGTGGGAAGTGACGCAATACTTTCTGAGGAACTTTCTTACTCTTCCCATTTATCACCTCTTTATAGCGTGATTCTCCACACACCGGACAATGCTCACAATCAACAAACTCTTTCCTATATAATACACAATCATACTTGCATGCGTGAATCTTTTCATAACCTAAACCCAAGTCACTAATCATTTTTTTACTAGAGTAATATGACCCCGGTAATACAGAGTCAAGTGGCAATGCTTCTTTCAACAGTTTGAGAAACATATCGAAAGACTTGTTGCTCCATTTGTTCAAAACTTTTATATGCATCAGTTTCACCAAAAAATTTAGAGCAGAAAACTTTGTACACCCGGGGTATAATTCTTTTCCAGCTTCACCTAATAAATGTGAGAAATCATTATCTATGGATATAGCATTCTCAACATTCTCATGTAACGGGGCTCGTATCTCCTGAATAACTTCATACATTTCACCCACTCTCTCATCATTAGAATTTCCCCCTACATCCTCATGAACTTGTGATGTACTTCCGACATAACTCGTGAACCCCCGAACATCTACTTCTTCTCCATGCAATACCCACCGAGCATAGGTCAGAAACATTCCATTAATATATAGATGTCGTTCTATACTATCAATTTGCCCAAATACAGTGTTCACACATTTCATACAAGGACAACGAACCCTCCCATTTTCATTGACAACGGTCCTCGCTACCTCTATGAAAGACTTAATACCTTTGACATATTCAGTACAAAATCTGTCCCTAAGTACTATCCAACTCCTGAACCATAACCCAATAAGTAATAAAGTTAGGTTGCTACCTAACGTGACTCGATAAACTAATTCTAAACAATGACTATGGTAGGTAAATAGAAATCCATAACAATAAAAGATGACAAGTTTATATGTGTGGCTAACTTTGCTGCAGGTTAGCCACACCTAAGGTTTATGCATGAACAATTAAATAAAGTATATCAGATTAAGTGTGGCTAACTTTGCAACAGGTTAGCCACACCCAAAGTTTATGCATACACAATGAAATAAATCCTATCAGATTATGTGTGGCTAACTTTGCTGCAGGTTAGCCACACCCAAGGGTTATGCATGAACACTTAAATAATGTAGAACATATAATCTATATTAATATATATATATATATATATATATATATATATATATATATATATATATATATAACAGCTATAATATAATATTATATGATAATTAAGTATGATGAGTACTTGAAAATGTACCTATCATTGCTCGTCATGTTTGTTGTTTGCCAAACTATAAGTAGTTTGTTGTGAACTACAAAAAAAAAAAAAAAACAACAATCGTAAGTAAAAATAAATTAAAATATAAAATTTAATTTGGATCAATTAGAGTAATTCTTAAATCAACAAAACATAAATTTCATGGAATTAAAACTAAAATAACATTCATTATCAAAATTTTCAATATGGAATAGAAAAGTGAGTAACTTTGGCTTACTTCTCTCAACAAAGAAAGCATATATGCATTAATACAATCACATTTAATTCTCTCGACAAAAATAACATTCAAATTTACTTATCTCAATAAAAATAGCATGAAAAACTAAAAAAAAAAAATAAAGAACAACCCTTTAAAAAAATCATGTTCTTAAAATCCTAACATGAACAACTATGGAAAATCACATCAATAGCTCAAAATAAACACATGAATACAATGAAATTTTAATCAATTTACACTAATTAGTATTTGAATAAAAAAATTAGCTAAAAAAATTCCAAGCCCTAACTTTTCTAAACTTTTGAAATTGGAGAGAAACCTTATAAAAACTACCCTTAATCTTTAAAATACCTAGCTAAAATGAAATATAGAAAGAAAAATGACCTGAAATCCGATGAGAAGCGCCGGAGAAGACGAGCCACGGTCGGTTTCACCGGAAAGGGGAGAGGGAAAGCAGCAGCGAAGGAAAAGTGGAAAAAGAAATGGGGAAAAGGGGAGCTTCACGCTGGGATTTTAATTCCCAGGGGAAAGGCCAGCGAAATGATTTCACTGGCCTTGCCACACGAGGCGCGATGCTCATAAGTCACAAAGCCGGCGATTTTCGCCGGCTTTGATACTTTAAAAAAAAATGAAATTGCAAGGCCAGCGAAATTCACTGGCCTTGCCCCACGAGACAGAAAGTCTCGTTAACAATGCCAGCGAACTATGAATTTTCGCTGGCATTGCAAATGGAAAAGCCGGCGAAACATAAGATTTCACCGGCTTTAATTTAAAATTACCGGTGAAATTAGATTCGCCGGGATTAGTTTGCCGGTAAAGCCACCTTTTTTTGTAGTGTATCTAAAGAAGAAAAAGAAGAAGAATGCTCGGAAAGAAAATGGCTTCCCTTTCCTTCAAGAAACTCGCTGAGAAAGTGAAAGTCCGAGCAATCAGAACTGAAACCGAAGAATCTCACAACGAGAGTTTGTTGAGAGATAAATTTGATAAAGAAGATCAAGAATCGCAATCGCCGTCGTCGACGACTTCAACGCCGACTAGTTCGTTCGCGATATACGTCGGGGAAGAACGACAACGATTCGTCATTCCGACGAGTTTCTTATCTCATCTGCTCTTCAAGATGATTCTGGAAAAAGCGTATAAGGAATTCGGATTCAAGCAAAGAAACGGCCTCGTGGTTCCATGTAGAGTCTCTGAAGGATATAAACTTCAAGACAAAACCCTAATGAGAAATAACCCTAATCCACCAGAAGGAAAAAAAAACGAAAAAAAAGGGAAGGAACATAAAAATAGCCAATCATAACGTAAAATCATGAGTAGATTTGGAAAATTTGAAATACAAAATTTAAAATTTGAAATAATAATTAAAAATTCTAAAACAGGTTATGATTAGAAAGGAAAGAATAAGTTAAAAAAAAAAAAAAAATCTGAATACAAATTAACATAGTTACATGAAGAGAGAGAAAAAATAATCGGGATTTCAATTAGGGAAAACCACCGAAAGTGGCCTATAATAGATAATGTCGTAATTAAAATTGAAACACCAATATTTTTGTAAATACGTGCTCCGATTTGATTTAATGAGTAAATATTCCTTAAAATTTAAATGTATTTTAAATTTTAAATTTTCCTTTCTTATTACGGTATCTTGTTTGTTCCTACTACAAACCTTTCGTTTCATAACTTGAGACATTTAAAGTTGGAAGCATTTAACACATGCATCTTATTCTCATCCATTATATTCCCATAATACTTATTCCCAGACATTTGATTCCGATGCCGGCATACCAAACGCCCCCTTAATGTTTCATATATACTAGAAGTAGCACCAGGAGATAGAGGTTCTTTCTCTTTTGCCTTCTTTTTAATTTTGTTCAGTATTTCACGATATCCCTAATCCATGTTTTCTGATGCTTCAATTTTCTAGGAAATTTTTTTTTCAGCCGTTATGCCCGTTTGGTAACCTTCCCGGTTTCTATTTCTTGTTTCTAATCATCATTTTTTAGAGTAATAGAATTGCTATTTCTTCGTTTCTATTTCTTGTTTCCAATTTTATAAAATTGTGTACAAAAATTTAGAGACAACAAATTCTAGTTTCATGGAAGGGATAAGTATGAGCTAACATGAAATGGACGTTTTATGAGTTTTTCTCAAGCCTTATAGACTAAATGAAAACTTTTAAAATTATAAAGATTAAATTGAGGGTAAATTATACATGTCATCCCTATCTTTTTTGGTTTGTGTCAATTCTATTCTTAAGCTTTCAAAAGTGTCAAAACCGTCTTCATCATTTGATATTGTGGTCTAAATCGTCTCTATCATAAATGAAATATGTTAAATGTAATAGAAACTTCAACGTAGATTGTATTTTTTTGTTTTGTATTTGTCATGTAGATAAGAGCATCACATTCTAATGCTGAGTTGGTATACATATATATAGAGAGAGTAGGAAATTAATGGATATATGATTAGGGTACGGCGAGAAAAAGGGGGAAACAAAGAGAAAATGTGATGTTTTTATCTACGTGATAATTAAGGTTCCGCTATATTTAACTAGTTTGATTCATGACAAAGACGATTTAGACTTACAATATCAAATGTGTTTTTTTTTTCACAGTTTTGAAAATTTATGAACAAAATTGAAACAAACTCTAAAAAGGATAAAAATCAGAGGTATAAATGAATATTGAATAGAGCCCTGAAGCCATAAACGTTAAAATAAACCTTAATTTTATATCATAAAGACTATTGACAAATCCCATACGAGACAAAAGAAGCCTTGCCAAGGGACAAAGCAGACTCCCTTCTTCTTCTTCTTCTTCTTCTTCACAGAGGCAGAGGTTCTCTCTTTCTCTTTCTCTTTCCCTTTCCCTTTCCCTTTCCCCTTTTTAACTTCTTTTTTAGCATTCTTCTTCGTTAATTTGTTCATTATTTCATGATATTATTGCATATTCTTTTACTTGAATCGTTAAATTGTTGATCAAAATGTAGTATTGTTCCCGTTTCCATGTTTTCTAATGCTTCAATTTTGGTGGGAAAAGTCCAGCCGTTAACTCAATGTGTTTAGGGTTTAGTGTTTTCATCTTTAGCTGCTCTAGTACTGATTTGGGATAACTTTTGGAAGTGTTTTTAATAAAGAAAGTGTTTTTGATAACCGTTAAAAAAAAATAACGGATCCTTAATTAAAGTTGGGGTTTTATGGTTTTCTTTTGAACTTCAGTTCTATCTTGATTTTTTGTCTTTTGGGCTTCGGTTTACAGTTCTTTGTTTGTTTGATATATTATAGTGTCGAGATTGCTGAAGAAGATCTAAAAACGACTCATCGTTAGCAGTTCAATGTCTAACGAGAATGAGAATGAGGACAAAATCAGCCTTTTACCGGAGTGTCTTATTCATCACATTTTGTCATTCTTAAACACAAAACATGTTGTACAGACTTGTGTTCTTTCAAAGAGGTGGAAATCCGTCTGGACTCATGTTCCCACGCTCAACTTTGATTTTAATTCCTACCCATTTGATCTCGAAGGGTCGCTGAGTAGAAAAACTAGTAGCACTTGGAAAAAAAAATCGTATAAGCGCTTCATCTTGAGCTTTATATCTCGACATTGTGGTGGACATATTCAAAAACTGAGTTACAGTTCCTCGAAAAGTTATAAAGAAAAGCCTATAGCGAAGTCGGTTATATCCTACGCTCGACGCCACATGATTCCAGAGCTCTGCATCGATACCTTTGATATTAATTACTCTGACTTGAAGTTGTGGCTATCAGAATTTCAATCACTTACTGTGCTGAAGATTTCATGTGCGTTTGTGGATGATTGGGGAGGCTTGATATTACCGTCATTGAGAACTTTAGAAATTACATGTTATTGTGAGGACGAGAACCGGTTTGAAAAAGGAAATATGTTCACAGGCTGCCCGAATTTGGAATCTCTGGTTTTGGTTAATTATCATTGTAAAACATCTAGTATTTGTGGTCCAAAGCTTGAGAATTTGGAGTTATGTGCTTCTGCAGCTTGGTTATTAACTTTTCAAGAGGTTGAACTGTTTACACCAAATCTTAGATGCATCAAGTTTAAGGATTGTTTGCCAATTGTGAAGTCTGATTCAGATCTTTTGTGTTTAGAGAAAGTAAATATAGAAGTTATGGACTATTACTTGAGATGCACAAATCTCCCGAAGTTCCTTCGAGCGTTTCGTAATGCCAGGTCTCTTACACTGCCTTTGATGGCAATAGAGGTATCTAAAATTTCTTCTTTGATTACTTGACACTTTTTCTCTCTCTCTCTCTCTCTCTCTCTCTGCATTTTCTAATATGACAACTAGGACCTAATTTTATTTTATTTTGTCTACAAGTTCCTCTTATCAGCTCCTCCTTTGTTAAGTGGAAGTTTTTTATTTCACAATCTAACACATTTGAAGTTGAAAGCAAAGGAGACCGATAAGATGATAGACTTGCCAATCAGTCTATTGGCGGATTTACAAAATCGCCTTACTCCAAAAAATTTGGTGGTTGATCTTAATCGGGTAACTATGTCTAATACTTTGTTATGTGAAAAGAGACAGTTAGCTTTTCTTTTAGTGTGATATCATTATTTTAATTATATTTGCAGGACTAATTGCAGTATACTTCATGGGTTTGGTTTGGTTCGGTTGTTGACGTTGCTTAATGGCGGTAAATCAAGGACGATATTTTACTGCTTTTTTGTGATTTTCTACCTACTGGGTTTCGTTAGTTTACTCTTATAGAATAGTATCTCTTTGTTTTGGAGTAGAAGCATGGGTTTGTTGTATTAAGGAAGCTCATTAGTTTGGAAATTGGTTTTGTTAGTTTTCCTATTAGCTGGGAGTTATTTTTCTCTCCTGTTATTGAGCTTAAACAGATTGGTTATATTTTGGTCTCTGACTTTTCAAACGGAAAAATTAGTGGCAGATTTTTACAAAAAATTGTATACTTAAATAGGTGATGTGGTATTGATGATGGCAAATTTTATATTAAAATTGTTTTTTGTTTAAAAATTCACATTTTTTTTCTATCATTTTCTCTATCATTCCTTTCCCTTTCTCTCAATCAACTTCTCTCTTCTCCAACAAAATCGTACGAAAAATGAATCTCATTCAATCCTCAACAAAGGTTTAACCAATTTCTTTCAGGGATTAAAAAATGTTCTAGTTTTGTATTCAAAACAAAGCAAAAGATAAATTTTGAACCATAGTAAAAGTCTCAAATCGTCGTTGTTGTTACGACAATTATACAATAAAAGTTTCACAGTTACACACGTGGTTGACATATTCATAGAAAACAGACATATAAGAAAAACAATAATTTTTTCTTTTTAGAATGATAGGTATATTTTCATGATTTTTAACAAATTATTGAGACTGGATTAAAACTTTGAAAACCACAAGGACTAAATTGACACAACTCAAATTATATAGACTAAATTGAAACTTTTACAACCATATAGATGAAATTAAAAGGAAATCTAGTGTTTTTGACCTTCAAAATAACAAAATAAGGTTTATTCATTTCATTTGTTTTTAGAGTTTTTTTTTACTCTTTGATGATGTCATTTATCTTTAAAAAGACAAATAAGCCCTTGAAACGAAGATCTCAAAACATATTCAATCATCCAAATCAGAATTCAAACAAAAAAACTTATAGCTAAAAAAAAATTTATAGCATTAGAGGGGATGTGTCTCATTGAAATAATTTGGAATTACTATTTACATTTTACCATTTTCTAAAAATATAATAAGTTAATTAAATAAAAAAAACACTAGACCACTTTTTCTATTTTATTCCTACGTACTAAACACAGGTTAACATCACATTCTCGGGTATCACATTCCTATGCACTAAACACAACACCACTTAAATAAATTAGAAAAAACTGTCCGTATTTTACAGAGAGTTTATCCAGGATCAGTACACTGAGTAATGGCCTAGCATAGCAAGGGCCCAACGCAGTCGTCCTTCTGAAACGAAACGACTTCCTCCTTCCTTCTTCTTCACAGAGACAGAGACAGAGGTTCTTTCTCTTTCTCCTTTTTTTTTTTACAAGACTTCATCAGAAAAATTCGTTAATTTGTTCATTAAATTATTATGCATATTCTTTTTTACTTGAATCATTACATTGTTGTAAACAAAAATTCCATGTTTTCTAATGCTTCATTCTTTTAGGGTTTTAATCTTTATGGTTTTTTGAACTTCAATTCTATCTTTCTTTCATTCTTTCTGTCTGAAATTAGACTACTTTATTTATACCTTTAGTTTCATGCGTTGCTTTTTGTGATTTTGATTTACAGTGGGGTTTTTTTTTTTTTCCTTTCCTTTTTTTCCTTTTTTTGGGTTATATAGTAGTGTCAAGAAATTGCTGTACAATGTGTAAGGAGGAAAGGAAGAATAATGAGGATAGAATCAGCATTTTACCAGATTGTCTTCTTCATCACATTCTCTCGTTTTTAAACACAAAACAAGTTGTCCAGACTTGTGTTCTTTCAGAAAGGTGGAAAACCGTTTGGACTAATATTCCCGCACTCAACTTTGATTTCAATTCCTACCCGTTTGAAATCATAGGGTCGCCGAGTGGAAATACTAGTAGCGGTTCGAAAGAAAGTTCGTTTAAACAGTTCATCTTGAGCTTTATGTCTCAACATTGTGGTGGACATATTCAAAAACTGAGTTACACTTCCTCGAATAATTATGAAGAAGGGGATTTAGCGGAGTCGTTGATTCGCTTTGCACGATGCGAGATGGTTCAAGAGCTCTGCATCGATACCTTTGATATTCATTACACTAATTGGAGCTTCTGGTTAAGCAAATTTCAATCGCTTATTGTGCTGAAGATTTCATGTGGGTGTGTGGGTGATTGGGGAGGCTTGAAATTACCGTCATTGAGAACTTTAGAAATTACATGCTACTTTGAGCACCCATATGCAAAGAAAAACAAAAAAGGAAAGATGTTTGCAGGCTGCCCGAATTTGGAATCTCTGGTTTTGGTTAATTATCATCGTAAAACTTCTAGTATTTGTGGTCCAAAACTTGAGTATTTGGAATTATGTGCTTCTGCAGCTTGGTTATTAACTTCTCAAGAGGTTCAATTGATTACACCAAATCTCAGATGCATCAAGTTTAAGAATTGTTTGCCAACTGTGAAGTCTGATTCAGACCTTTCGTGCTTAGAGATCGTAAATATAGAAGTTATGGACTATTATTGGGGATGCACAGATCTCCCCGAGTTTCTTCGAGTGTTTCATAATGCAAGGTCTCTTACACTGCCTTTGAAGGCAATAGAGGTATCTAAAATTTCTTCTTTGATTACTTGAAACTTTTTTCCTTTCTCTCTGCATTTTCTAATTTGACAATTATGAACTAAAAATTTGATTTTGTGTCTACAAGTTCCTCTTATCAGCTCCTGCTTTGTTAGATGGAAGTTTTTTATTTCACAATCTGACACATTTGAAGTTGCAAACAAAGGAGACCAATAAGATGATAGACTTGCCAATCAATCTATTGGCGGATTTACAAAAACGCCTTACTCCAAAAAATTTGGTGGTTGATCTTAATCGGGTAAATATGTCTAATACTTTGTTATGTGAAAAGAGAAATAGTTAGCTTTTCTTATAGTGTAATATCATTATTTTAACTATATTTGCAGGACTAATTTACAGAATACTTTATGGGGTTCGGTTCGGTTGTTGACGTTGCCGAATGGCGGGAAATCAAGGACATTATTCAACTGCTTTTTTGTGATTTACTCTTATGTTTAAGGATAAGATAATAGCTCTCTTCTCTGTTCATTCCAGTACATAAATTAGAATATTATCTCTTTGTTTTGGAGTAGAATCATGGTTCTGTTTGTATTAAGGAAGCTCATTTAGTTTGGAAATTGGTTTTGTTAGTTTTCCAAGTGGCTGGTTAGAAACTTGAGAGTGTTATTACAGGTTCTTTTTATAATGAAGAACTATTTTCTGTAAAAGCATTTAATTAATATTTTCAATTTTTTCAAAATAGTTAGTTGCTAAGTATGTTTTAAATACACATTCAAACACACTATTAATTTTTGCATCATTTGCATTGATTTACAGGATTACTATTGGATTAATGTTAGATAATCTATCCAATATATTTGTGTTTTGTTTAATTTTTTATGTGACAATGTTAATCATATATAATAATTTCTAAATATTATTGACATTCTACTTGATTTTGAAACGCTCTTCCATTAATACTTATTATATTAACGGTAAATTACCTTTTTAGTCTCTCACTTTTTAGTTAACTAATATTTTGTTCTCTAACTTTTCAAACCGAATATTTTAGTCACTGACCTTTATAAAGACCTTTATTTTAGTCCGTGACGCCCAAATCCTGTTAGGCTACACCATATCATATGGATTTTTTTTTCTGTTAAGCTACACCATATCGCCTAATGCATTAAATAACCGATTAAGATCATACAAAGGATTAGGAAGAAATGTTTTTATATTCAAAGGACTTTAGTCCCTCGAATTACTGATTTCAAGGTGATAAAAGAAACAGAAACTTCTCAAGTAACAGAATAAAAAGCGTAAACTGCAAATAAGATCTACGTGGTTTTCATTAAATGTATGAACTCCCCCTCTAATTTAAAAATGACAAATCACACCCCTGTAGTTTTAAATTATTTCATTTCCAATGAGACTCTCCCCTCTAACGCCGTTAACTTTCTTTTAGCCATAACTTCTTCGTTTGAATAACGATTTGGATAATTCAAGATGTTTTGAAACCCACATTTTGGACTTTGCGTTATAGTCATTTCAAAACGTCTAAATCACCAGTAAACGAAAGGGTTAATGGTTTCAATCATACCTAATATTTTGATGATAATAAACTCCTTTATTTATTAACGATTATGAAGTTTTGAAGTGACCATGAAGTAGAGCTCGAAATGAGGATTTCAAATCATCTTGAATTATCTAAATTGGAGTTCAAACGAAAAAGTTATGACTAAAATAATGTTAACGACATTAGAGGAAATGGGTCTCATTGTCATAAGTTAGAACTACACGGGTGTGATTTGCCATTTTTTTAACTATTGGGGGTGTTCATGTATTTGACCAAAACTACAAAGGTCTCATTTGCATTGTACCCTAATAAAAAATAACTGGAAACCAATATGTTAAAGCCTCATTTTAAATATTAAAAGTGTAGTTTTCAAAACATGTGGTGAGTTTTTAAAATATATGGACTAAATCTGTGAGTAGTATAAAGCGTAGGGACCAAATTCGTGGGTTTTAAAACGTAGGGACTAAAACCATGAGTTAGTGTAAAATATAGGGACCCAAATTGTATTTTACCCAAAAATTTATTTTATATTAAATTAAATTTTAGAAATAGATAATTAAATTAAAAATATATATATATTAAATATTTGGGGTGGATTTAGGGATGAGAATCTCAATAGTATCATGGGATTTTCATCCCCTTAAGGCAACATGACGAATATGTAAAGTGATGTTTTTTTAATATATCAAATCTTAATATTAAATTGAAAATTTTAAAACTATAAAAATTAAATTCATATAGATCTCATACTATAGAGACTTAATTGATTTTTTTTAAATCCTAAAGACTATTGACACATACAGATTAATGAACTAAATTTAAATTTTTAAATGCACAAAATTTATAATTAAATCTATTTTTATCCTTATCCTTAATATATAAAAAAGGTGTTTTTTAGAAATATTTTTGGACTATTATACCCTTTTAAAAATCTTGAAATTACTATACATGCCATGATATATATCCTTTTAAAATCACCAAATTACTAAACATATCATTGTTATTTATTATCAACTTTCTATTAAATAGTCATTTACATTTTAAAACTATTATACCCATTTTATATCTTTAAATTGCATGCCACATTTTCACATACCCTTTAGAAAAATAAATTTTGAAGTTGTAAAAAATAATAGATTCACTTTTTAAAGTGACATTTTTTCATAACGATCATAGTCTTTTTTTTTCTTTTGATATTTATATTTTTCTCATATATTAACGTAGTTTGATTTTTTCTCCTTTTCAAGCTATTTTTTATATAATAAGATTAAAATATTTGTCTTCAATGAATAAGAAATTATCAATTTTTTTAAATAAATTCCTTGGTTTTTTATTACTTTCCACAATATCAAATTACAAAATAGTTGAAAAACTAAGTACAACATATGAAAATAAATATGATATTAAAATGAATAACTATTCACTGTTTAGATTTATCACACATTTGTGGAAAATAAATTATATTTAAGTGTCAAATATTAAATGATTTAATAAAGGTGATGGTGATTTCATTTTAAAATAACTAAAAAAAACTTAAATTGTTAAAAAAAATTAGTTAGATAAAAAAAAACAACTACAACCAAATATAATTTATTGAATTAATAAGGGCATAGTATTTTATAAAATTAAAAATATATATTAGTAAAAAATAATTTAAAAATCAAACAGAAAAAACTATTATAATTTCTTGAATTATAATTAAAATTAGAAATAAATATTCTACAAATGAATAGATTAACTAAAAAAAATAAGAAATATATATATATATAGAACAAATGATTTATTTTTTATTTGATAGTATAAATTTTAAAAATAAAAAAGATAAAAAAATTGCCTAAGATAAAAAGAAATCAACTACATATAATTTGTTTAATTATAGTAAAGTATGCAATGATTTAAATCTTAAATAGAACATAGTAATACGTTTAATAAATTTTGTAAAAATAAGGGTAAAATACAAATAAACCTCCTGTGGTTTTTTTCAAATGCAAGAACATCCCCTGTGCCTATAGTTTGAAAATGATAAATTATACCCATGTGGTTCCACATTATTCCAATGAGACCCCCCCTTCAACGCCATTAATTTTCTTTCAGCCATAACTTTTTCGTTTGAACTTCAATTTGGATGATTCAAGATATTTTAAAATCCTCATTTCGGGCTCTATGTTATGATCAGTTCAAAACTTCTAAATAATCAGTAACCAAAAGTGTTAATGGTGTAAATCATACCTAATACTTTGATAATATGTTAAACCTTTAAATAATTCTATATAAGAAAAAAATTATCACATGGGTCATAAAAGACTAGTATATTAAAAATAGCATGACATAGCCGAATAGTTATTGACATGTGATGTACCTCCACTTTCAAGAGAGTTGTTTAGAGCCCGTTTGGTAACCTTCCTCGTTTTCATTTCTTGTTTCTTATTTCTATTTCTTGTTTCTTGTTCCTGTTTTTTTAAAAAGAGAAAAAGAAATATGTTTGGTAACTATTTCTTATTTCTTGTTTCTAGAAGAAAAAAGAAACAGAAATGTGTTTGGGTAACTATTTCTTGTTTCTGTTTCTCATTTAAAAAAATATATATTTTGAAATATTACAATTTTAAATGAAATATTTAAAAATATTATATTAATATAATTTTTGGATATTTATAATATATTTTAGAAGTCAAAATGTGACAATGTAATAATTTATCAATGTGTTGAAATTTTTTTTTTTTGCAAAAGAATGTGTTGAAAATTTTGGAAATAAGAAACTAGAATTTGTTGTTTCTAAAATTTCTACACAATTTTGGGAAGTGTTTCTAAAAAAATAGAAACAAGAAACAAGAAGAGTTACCAAACAACTTCATTTCTAAAACAATGAGAAATAGAAACAAGAAACAGAAATTGATAAGGTTACCAAACGGGCCTTTACTCTCCAACAAAACAGGTATAAAAAATAATAATAATAAATAATAACCAATCCCCTCCTCTATTTGATATAATAGGGAAAAGAAAAATTTAGAGATCTCGTATTTTTCAGAAAGTTTATTTAGAAAACTTACTTTCTTTTCCTCTGCAACTGCAAGCTAGCAACAGAGACTGAGGTTCTTTTATCTTTCCTCTTTTTTAATTTCATTGTTTTACATTCTATCACTATGCATGTTCTAATGTTCATTTTCCTGAATCGTGAATTTCTGGTAAGAAAAAAATTTCACATTGAATCCCTTTCCATGTTTTTTTTTTTATATAATTAAGCCGTTAACTTGGTGGGTTTAGTGCCTTAATCTTTAGCTGCCTTAATTAAGCTAGGGCTTTATGATTTTCGATTTCAGTATTATCTTTTTTTTTTTTTTTGGTTATTATTCATTTTCATTCTTTCTGGTTTTACACTACTTTATTCTTCAATTTCATGAAATGAAAACAATATTTATTCAAATTAATGGGTCCTTCAATGTTTGTAGTAATGCCTAAACAACATTCTTAAAAAGTATGCTTTTAGGCTGCTTCAGTTTACAGTCTTCCCCCCCTTGTTATAGTGTTTGAAGATTGCTGAATCAAAACTTCTCACCAATTTGTATCGTGTGTATAAAAATTTCCGCAACCCGTGGGCTGTTCGATGTCTAACAAGATGAAGAATATGGATAGAATCAGTCTTTTACCAGATTGCCTTCTTCATCACATCCTGACATCCTTAAACACAAAACAGGTTGTCCAGACTTGTGTTCTATCTAAAAGGTGGAAGACTGTTTGGACTTGTGTACCCACACTCAATTTTGATTTCTGTAGTTACACATTTAAAGGTTCAACTGAAAATTCTGTGTTAAAAGTAAGATCTTTAATCTATTCGCCGTCAGAGTTTTATCCAAACTCTCTGGCTCACATATTATAAAATTGAGTTACTCTGCCCATCACCATGAAGATCATATACTGGAAGGTATGCTATGCTATGCACAATCTCGCATGGTTAAAGAACTTTGGATTGATTCGTATAATGATCTGGCTGATATTGATTGGATAGGACGTTTATCAGCCTGTAAATTGCTGAATGTGCTGAAAATCACATGTATGTTTTTTGCGGAATGGGGAACTTTGATGTTACCATCATTGAGTACTTTAGAGATTTGTAATGCTAATGCAGATTGTGAGTTGTTTGAAAACAAACAGATGTTTTCAGGCTGTCCAAATTTGTTATCTTTGGTTTTGGTTGATGCTGATTGGGTTGGCTGCGCTACTATTTATGCCCCAAAACTTGAGAATCTTGAATTATGTTGTACAGCTTCACATTTGTTTTTCGCTATCAAAGAGGTTGAATTGTTTACACCCAGTCTCAGATGTGTTAAGTTTGAGAATGTTCTTCCTATTATGATCAGGTAACTTTATCTAATCTTTACTAAACTGTTTACTAAACTATTTACTAAACTGCCCTACTCTGGAAACTATGGTGCTTGATCTTAATTGATCAGGTAACTTTATCTAATCTTTTGTTTTGTCATAAAGATTTATATAGTACTCATATGTGTTTGAATGCGTTTGGAAGCATTTTAATAATATTCTAAACATATTTATAAATGTTTTGTCTTGATTTACAGAATGTTTAATAGCTTTCGGGGATCGGTTTCTTATGAAGTTGTTGAATGTGGTGGCACCCGGGAAGGACCAACTTTAACTAACTAATGTAATTTGTGATTTTGTGTATTTAGTGGGCTTTTGTTTTATTTCTAACATGACGATGCTAGCATATTGTTGAGATATTGATTAAATTTGTCTTTACCCATTAACTTAAGCTTTTGGGTGTAGGTCTTGAGTTCGAACCCTTGTGATGATGTTTACTCCCCATTTATTAAAATTTCATATGATTGGGTCTTATGCAAAACATCCAAGCTCACATGTGGGGAAAATGTAGAGATATATGATTAATTTTGCTTTTACCCATGGGCTTAAGCTTTTGGATCTAGTGGTGATTTAACATATTTAATACATATAAATCAGAATATGGGCTTCTAAATTAGGATTTACTTTTAGTGTAGGTGAAGATTGTTGTCTGTTTCTTTCTATTAAATTATATGTATACTTTAAGTTGTGTAGAGTGTGGGTATTGGTAGGAAAACCTTCGTTTGGAAAGACTCTTGGGTGGGGGCAGCTCTTCTTAAAGAAATATTCCCAAAATTTTGAGGGTGGCCTACCTTAAAGATGCCTTATTGTGGGATTTATGGGAAGAAAGAAAGTCTTGGGATGCTGGAATATTGCTCTGTATAGAAACCTCAAAGAAGATGAATGGAGATGGCCGACTACGCATTTGAATCAAATCTGGTGTGTTAGTGCTAGTGTGGAAGACCCTATGCACCTGTTTTGGAATTATAATTTTACTGCCTCTCTTTGGAGATTATTGTTCAACATCTTCAATTGCCAAGGCTCGAGCCCTCGTCATCTCCATCAATTGTTGGCCAGTTTGCTGTGTGGTGTCAGGTTTAAGAACAAGCTTTAATCCTCTGGCGTAACGTGATTCGGGCACTTCTTTGGCTTGTTTGGTGGGAGAGGAACAATAGAATTTTCAATGACAAATCTTCGGACTATATGCTAATTTGGGATCTTATTATTAGATTTAGCTCCTTGTGGACAACTAATTCTAAGTACTTTTGTAATTACAATCCTTCCCACGTTGCCACCAATTGGAGGAATTTTTTTTATAATCCAGGATGGTTTCTTTTGTTTCCCCCTTTTCATTTACCAATGAAATGTCTATTATTAAAATTAAAAAAAAAAAAAAATATCAAATTTGGTGTGTTTTGTTCTGTGTAAGAATGTAGATGAAAACCAAAACTACCTTTTATTCTTTTTCCCCTATAGTTTGACAGTTTGGAATGTATTCCTAAACATCTTTAAATTTTCGATGGTGCACCGCAAAAATGCAGGAGTGAATATCGATCGATAGCCTCAAAACTGAAGATTTTGTGAACAAATGGGGTTAAATCTATGTAATGTAGCATATGGCTAGAACAGAACAATCTTAAATTTATAGATAGCGTTAAATCATGGCAAGGAATATCCGACACAACGAGACTTCATTGCGCTTCTTCATGCTCTTTAATCTTTATCTTTTTTTTTTATGGTTATACTCCCTCTTTTGTAATATTCTATTGGAGTCCCTATTTTAGGAAATCTTTGTACTTTTCATTTATATCAATGAGAGTTTTTTTCTTTAAAAAAAAAAGTTGTGTAATGTGTCTCTGAGCAAAAGATCAAAACAGGACAAAGTTGGTTGATTCATTTTACCTTAAAAAAAGCTGTTGATTTCAAAAACTAGAATAACTAAAGAAATGTACCTAACCCTAACAATGAAAAATTATTCCATGAATGTTATTTTCTTTTAATATTAAATGGGTGATTCAAATTCTATCATCGATATGATCACACTAATAGCATGATATGATTTTTTGAAGTGATAAAAATTGAAGTTTGTTTTGGGAGTGGAAGGATCAAATTGTTAGGTACGAACGAGATGGTAGGGTTTATTTTGTTCCGTTATTTATCGTTGTCGTCATAATATAATTGTGTACATGGTGGATTTATTTTCTTTTACTCGGGGTTTTTTTTGGTAAAGGTTTTTTTTTTTCTAACGAGACAGTAGGGTTTATTTTGTTCCGTTATTTATAGTCGTCGTCATAATATAATTATGTACATAGCGGATTTATTTTCTTTTACTCAGGGTTTTTTTGGTAAAGGTTTTTTTTTTTTTTTTTTTTTTGCATTGTGTTTTTTTCTTCAAGTTTATAGATGGTTTTATTAAAGGAAAAAATTGCTCCGATTGTTTCTTTGAAAAAAAAACACGCATATGATATAAGAAATTTAAAACACATTAATAAAAGGGAAAATTGTAAAATGCTGTAACATTTACATCTTTAAACTTTTAATTTAAGTAATTAAACCCCTTAAATTTTGTAAAATGTTATAATATAATTTAACTAATTAACTCATTAAATTTTGAAATTATCCCCTTAAAAATCACCATAAATACGAAGAATACATCATGTGAGGGTTTTGGGGTAGAAGTCGAGAATGATGTCAGAATGGGACAAGAGCTCTCGGGGACACGATCCCACAGATTGTCAAATTAATTGTTCTTGGGTCTGATTTTAACACTTTACGTGGCATATTATTTAAATTGAAAGTTTATGAATGTAAGTCTTACAACCTCTATAGTACTGAGGTTGTTTGAGCAAGTTTCCCTTAATAAAATCATGAAACTATTTAAAGGTAACTATATTTGAATGATACAAACGTTTTGTGAGTTTTTTTTTTTATCAAACTATAAAGATTAAATTGAAAAAAGAAAAAACGAAAGGGCTGATAAAAAAAAAAGATTAAACGAAAGGGACTAAATTGACATTGATTCAGGCAAATTAAAACTCTTAAAACTTTCTCAAATACCTTCGTTTAAAAGGAACATATTTCAAAAGCATCTAAAAACCCATTTTTCAAATTTTAAAAATAGTTAGGTCTATTTGAAATAACTTTTAAAAGTATTATTTTAATGGTTATAAAAAACATTTTGTTTATTAAAAAAAACTAAACACTCTCAAAAATTATTTCAAAACGGATACTGAGTTGGAAAGTAGGTTTAGAAACACATTCAAGCACTATACATTTTATATTATTTGCATTGATTTACAAGGATGACTATATTGGACTAAGCTAGATAATTTATCATGTATATTGGGATTTTGTTTTATTCTAATGTTTATTTTGTTTTATGCTAGATGATTATATTGGACTAATGCTAGTTAGTTTCAGCCAAAGGGATCCTACTCCGATCGAGGGGTCGGTTTTCTCTAAATGGTTTCGTCGATTTCGATTGATGATATCAGTTTCGTTGGTTTTTCGATTTTCACCTACACCCCTCAAATTAGCTCATAAAAGGCTTTCACAACCAGAGCAATACTTGAAGAATGAATATTGAAATTATAGTAATTTAAGTATCTAAATACACACTTTTATACATTAAATTAAAAATAATAGTTTGATATTATATTATTAGAGTTAGGAGGAGGAAAAACGAAGAAAATTGATGTTTTTCCTCCCGGGGCTGCGGCCTGCAGCGTTTTTACCACTTCTTGGGCCAAAAACCCGAGAGTGGGCACCGCGGCCGCGGGCACCCACAAAGCGGAAGAATTAAAATTTCGCTCTTGTGGCCGCGGCCACCAGTTCTCGCGGTTGCGGCCACAGTACAATTTTTCTAATATATTGTTTATTTTATTCCTTTTCTAATTAATCTTTTAGCATATATGTTTATCTTATTTTAACCTAGAAATCTTTGTATAAATATGGGCTACATGCCATCAGAATTAGGGGTGAAAGTTGGTTTGGTTTGGTTCGGTTTTAAACCAAACCTAAAAAACCGATTGGTTTGGTTATGTATTTTTTAGAACCGAAGCAAACCAAACATAAAGTAAAACCAAACCAAACCAATTGGTTTGGATAGATCGGTTTCAATCGGTTTTGTTTCTCACGCCTTTTGTTCTTATGAAGAGAGTTTAGTTATAAAAAAATCAACATTTTCATGGGAATCCATACAATTAAATAATTTCAAAGCATAAATTTAAAGCTTAAAGTTAATCTAAAGTTATAAACATCGAAAGTATGATGTTTAAATGAAAAATTCTCTAATATCATTCACTCCTATAAAAGACTTTGCCTAATTGGTTTGGATTGGATAAAAACCGACTAGAGTATTTCCAACCAAACCAAACCAACATATTATTGGTTTGGTTTCTTATCAAGAGAGAACCGAACCAAACCAATTTGGTTTGGTTTGGTTTGGTTTGGTTTGGCGGTTCATCGGTTTTTATTTCACCCCTAATCAGAATCAATAAGAGAAATACTTCTTCAAATTCTTCATATATTGTATGTAACTTAAAGTAATACTTAAAACTTATTTGATAAAAATTATTGAAAAGAAAAAGAAAATATTAAAATCCGAAATTTAAGTTATATGGTATTAACAAATACATGCATAAATAATTTAATGAGAAATTTTCATTTTTAACAAATTCTAATATATTTTTCTTACAAATTAATGATTGATTGATTGGGATAAATGAGTGATTAATTATGATAAACCGTATTATAGTACATATAACCATTAATTTATATAAGCATAACTCAATGGTTAGATATTTACTCTTTTTTTTAAAGTTCGAATCTCCCCTCCCCACTTTGATGTAGTATCTAAAAAAATAAAACCATTAATTTACATAATTTAATGATTACTTATCGATTGACATATTCAATAATTTGTCACATTCATTTATTTAAAAAAAAATACTATTTATGAATATTATAAAAACATATAAACTTGATTTGCAATCACCCATAATTTATTTGTAGTTGGACCAAAACGAGTTGAAATTAAACAAATAAACAAAATGAATTAATTACACCAATAACCGGTTTAATTAACTCAATTACAACAATGCTGGAGGTTATGATATTATTTCATTTTTACCCAAAAAACACCATTTATGGTGGTGATCGGGTGGTTTCCAATTTTATTGTTTACCATCTTACCCTTTTATCTCTCCTGACCATATCTTATTAATTACATATCAAATTTATAATTTATTTTGAATTTAATTCAATCTACTTGATTTTATGAATTCTTATTTAATGAAAAAGAAATTTAACCTAAATATCTCTCATCTTCTTCTTTTTCCTCCGCCTTTGTCAACCACAACCAACGTTAAAATCAATGGAGCTTTTTTTTTTTTTACGAAACCTCAACATGTTTCTTTTAGATCCGACCGACCCAATATCTCTCACGCTCATTTGTCTTTCTGTTTGATTGCTTCCCATGGCTACCTACGCCTAATGCACTAAGAGCATCTATTTTGAAGTTCTTGAGTTGTTTTGGATAGTTTTTTCATTGGGTTCATCGTTATGTTTTATCTCATACGATTTTTGGTCGCTTCCCAATCGTTTCCAACGTCGGAGCTCGCCTATCGTGTCGCCGCCAAGATCTGGGTAACAATATTATCGTTGAATCTGGTTAGAATGAGCGTTAGGGTTTGAATGTGGGATTCGATCGTAGAACAAGGTACTTTTAATCAAATGTTTATTTTTAGTCAATATTTATTTTAATTTTCTATTTACATATCTTTAGAAACTGTTATCTCTTTTTTATCTTCACTCTTGTGTCTTCTATCAATTTTAAGTACACATCAATAAATGTTTACTAAAAGTAAACAGTTTATAAAAAAAATTACCTTTCAATTCTCCGGCGAACTCGCTTTCTCTGTATTTTGTAGAATCTTTTAATCGAATGTTTATTTTTAATCAATATTTATTTTAAAAGCCTATTTACATATCTTTTCAAAACTATTTCCTCAATTTGTGCCCGACATCAATTTTAAGTGCACATCAATAAACTATTTACTTTTTATCTCTGTATTTTGTAGGATGACGAACAAGAAAGACACTCGAATTTTCCTGGAAGAAAGAAATCAGAAGTCAGAAGTTTGAAGATTTTTTTTTTTAATCTTTTGTTATAGTTTTATTTTTGTTTAGATTTGATTTTTCCATTAATTTTGTAAAATTTAAGGGATTTTATAAATTTCCTTAAATTTTGATCAAATTAAGGAGAAATTAAATCGGGGTATGTTTTGTCTTTTCACAATGTAATTTAATTGGTCGGTGACGGTTTTTTGGGTAGTTTTGATATATATATAATTGGTTTTTATGAAATAAGCAATTTTAATTTGTCCATTACTAAAATTAATCAAAACAAAATTGTATAAAATCAATTGAACGATTTCGTTCGAGAAGTTTTATTTTTTTTATCTAAAATATTGTATTTAAATTTATTAGGGGAGAAAATATAAAAAATAAAGGTTATTCTTGTCCATTAGATTTAGAGGACAGATTTTTCTTAATTCTAAAATTTGGGACATTTTGCCCTAAAACCCTCTACAAGTAGCAGAACAGCCAAAGCTTGAGCACTTTTGAACGTTGAAACAGAGACAGAGGTTCTTTCTTTTTCAACTTCTTTTTTAGCATTCTTCTTCGTTAATTAATTCATTTTATTATCCATGTTTTTTTGCTTGAATCGTTAAATTATTGTAAGAACATTTAATATTGTATTAATCCCCTTTCCCATGTCTTCCAATGCTTCAATTTTGTGACTACAATTTATAATTTTTGGTTTTTTTAGACTACTTCTTCATTCGGTTTCATGGGATTTAAATAATATCTGTTCAATTTCAAACAGCATTCTAAAAAATATATGCTTTTGGGCTTCTGTTTATGGTTGAAAAGTTTACAATTTTTTTTTGGCTTGTTATAGATAGTGTCTAAATATTGCTGAACCAGATCTGCCCACCAATTTGTAGCGTGTACTCTCCGTTGGCCGTTCAATGTCGAACAAGAAGAAGAAGAAGAATGAGGACAGAATCAGTCTTTTACCGGATTATCTTCTTCATCACATTTTGTCATCCTTAAACACAAAAGAGGTTGTCCAGACTTGTGTTATATCAAGTAGGTGGAAAACCGTTTGGACTTGTATGCCCACACTTAACTTTGATTTCAATTCCTTCCCATTTAAAGGGGCAGTGAGAAACTCTGGAATTATAGCATCTTCGTTTGATCATTTCATCTCGAGATTTTTGTCAAAACATCGCGGCTCGCAAATTACAAAATTGATTTATTGTGCCCCGCACTCGGTCACTCAAAATAAAAAATATCTAGTAGAATTTTGGATATGCTTTGCAGCATTTCGCAAGGTTCAAGAACTTTGCATCAATTCAGAATATTGTAAGGTTGATTTTGAATATTGGACACACAATTTTTCAGCGTGTCAAACGCTGACCATGCTGAAATTTTCAAGTCATTCTGAATGTGTTGAAGATGATTGCGAAGAAGGGGGAGTTTTGATGTTACCATTGTTGAAAAGTTTAGAGATTGAATATTTATGTTGGAATCGTTTACAAAAGAAGATGTTCTCGGGCTGTCCAAATTTGGAATCTTTGGTTTTGATTAACTTATGTTGTAGTTGTAAAAGAAATGCTAGTATTTGTGCCCCAAAACTTGAGCATCTCGACTTACGGGGTTCTTCTTCAGATTATGTTTCAGATTGGTTATTAGATGCCACAGAAATTGAATTGCTTACACCCAATCTTAGGTGCGTCAAGTTTAATGATGCTTTTCCAACAGTGAAGTCTGGTTTAGACTTTCCCCACTTAGACAAAGTACAAATAGCAGGAGATTTTGGCGATGAACTACGAGAATATGGTCAAGATCAGGTCGTAGAATTGCTCAGAGCCTTTCATAATGCAAGATCTATCACAATGCCTTTGATTGCAATACATGTAATTGTATTTGATATTTCTTTTGGATTTTGGATTTTTTATTCTGGCCCTTTCTAATTTTTGTTCTTCTTTTATTATAAGGTTCTCTTGTCCGTTCCTGAATCTGTAAGTGCCAATTTTTCGTTTCATAATTTGAGACATTTGAAGCTGGAAGCCAGTAAGACCTGCAGAAAGATAGACTTGCCAATGAACGAGCTGCAGTATTTACTAAAGTGCCCTTCTTTGAAAACTGTGGCGATAGATCTTAATTTGGTAATTTTATCTAATTTTTAGTTTTTCTAAAGTTAAATTGCATTCATTTATATTATAGAGTGTGTATTTGGATGTATTTTGCAGTTATTTTTTAATTGATGTTTTGTCATACACAAAAATGTTTTCAAATATTTGAATACTCGAAAATTCTATGGAAAAAAACTTATATTTGCCTTCTCTAAAAGTATTTATTTATTTTTGAAGAGAGCATTTTAATTCTTTAAAATCATGGGTTAACTTGAGAGTGATTTTAGAGGTCTTTTTAATTAAAGAGCTTTCTGGAATACCTTTTAAAAAGGAACGAGACAAGCATTTTCTTTATTAATATTTAAAAACATTTTCAAAATTTCATAATAGTTAGTTGGAAAGTACTTCTATGATGTTTAAAAACACATTCGAACACTATTAATTTTACGTCATTTGTTTACTTGCTTTGATTTACAGGATGACTAAAGGACTAGTACTGGATAGTTTATTTGGGAGTCGTAGTTTTTTGAAGTTGCTGATCGGCGGCACCAACCAACGAAGGACCTCGCACCACTTTTGTGATGTCTGATATCCTGTAGATTGGGCTTTTGTTTTACTTTTTATGTGACAATTTTAGTATGTGCATATATAGTTCTAATATACAATTCTCTTTAGATAGTTTATCTGGAGTCGTAGTTTTGAAGTTGATGATCAGCGGCACCAACGAAGGACCTCGTACAACTTTTGTGATGTCTAATATCCTGTATATTGGGCTTTTGTTTTACTCTTTATGTGACAATTTTAGCATGTGCATATATAGTTCCGATTTAAAATTTGCTTATGATGTCGTCTCTATTGCTTTCGGTTCATTTATACTTGGTAGCTGTAGACAAAACAAGACGAGGTTAAATTAGGAGCATCGCTTCTTTCATTGTGATTTTGCTGCTAATATTTGGTCTAAACTGCCCTAGTGACAATCTGCACTTTCCCGTGGGCGATCTCAAAGATTATCCCTTGGGAGATTTGGTTGGAGAGGAACCATGGAGACTTTTGATAACAACACGACTATGGAGCTATGTAATCTAATTCGATTCTAAGTGTGTGTCACTACGTGCTTCTCTCTCAGATTTATTTTGTTATTATGATTCCCTTTCGATTAATGTCAACTCCGTTTTTTTGGGTATACGAAATATTAAATTTGAACGAGTATTGTCTAGAGTTGTATTTAAGATGTTTTAAGACAGTATTACTTCACCTACATTTGCAGGAATGATACAAAAATATTTATTAGGAATCTGTAGTCCAAAAAGGTTCTCAATGTGGGGCCCTTTACAACTTTTGTGATGTGTGGTTTTTTATTTATTGTGTTGGAATATGGACTTTTAATTTACAATTGATTTTTAAAAGGCTGTCTTTGTTTTATTACTTTAGTGTGTATTCTATTCATGTTTTTAGAGTAGAAGAACAAGACAAAGGTTGAAGAAACAGTGTTTTGCTTTTCAAAAACATTAGTCGAGTAAAAACACATTAAAAATTGTTTTTTTGAAGTTGTATTTTGCCTCTAAAATAATAGATATATGGATAGTTAATTAATTGTGTATTAATCTCAACATAACTTTGAAAGTTGCTAATAAAAGTTCTTTTCAAACAAAAACAAAACTTAAATAACGAATAGTGAAATAATAGCAATTTAAAGATTTAATTACAGTTTATGTATTATTATTTAAATTAATAATAGTTGTTTAATATAATATTTTCCGTAACGAAAAACAATACTTCAAACCTACTTAATAAGTTTCCTAAAAAAAACCCACTTGATAATTTTTTTTTTGAAAAAAAACGAGAAAATTTTCAAGTGGACATTAAATATAAAATAAATAATTGCACCCATGACCACATTAATTCACCTAAATCCTCTTTTGTTTTTTACCCAATAACCACCATTTATGGTAGTGATCTGGTGGTTTTCGATTTGATAGTTTACTATCTTACCCTTTTATCTCTCCTGGTATATCTTATTAATTACATATCATTTAATTAATAATTTTATTTTTTTAATTTTGAAAATCAATCTCCTTGATTTTGGGAATCACTATTTAAGGATAATAAACTCAAGGGCTGTAAACGGGGTAGGGTCCCCCGTTTAAGGGAAAAAACCTCACCCCTGCCCATGTTAACATTTCCCCCGCCCCGTTTATGGAACAGGGGCGGGGCGGGGGATAAACGGGGTGGGGCGGGGTGAGGTGGGGCAGGGGGAATATTTAAAAAAAATGCACGATTTTTTTTAAAAAAAATTTTGTTATAAATTTTAATATTTTCAAATATAAATCTTATATAATATACACATTTTTATTTCTTTCCATTCCATATGCAATGTATTTAGCAATAAATAAAAGTCTCAAACATAATATATATTTTCATTATAAAGTCTTAAGTAACAATTCAAAAACAATTTTCGTAAACATACATAATCAATTTTCATTTTATTCTAATATCATCAAATCAATCCAAATTCTAATTTGATACTTCAAAGTCTCAATAAACATAAGTAATCCAAATTCAAACATAATTAATGTATGTAATTTAAAAAAAAAAAAAAAAACTTAGTGCTGAACGGGGCGGGGCGGGGCCCCGCCGGGGACATTTCCATTACCCCGCCCCCGCCCCGTTTAGTAAACGGGGGAATTTTCCCCCCCTACCCCGCCCCTGCCCCATTTACGAAGCAGGTTTGGCGGGGTAGGGGCGGGGGAGTTTGCTTTCACCCCTAATAAACTCTAACCTAAATTAGATTATTCTCCTTCTTCCTCATACGTTTTCCACCGTTCTTCATTGCCAGAAAACGCCCACAACACATATCATGTTTGAAAAACCAGAAACCAAATGAAAATTAAACAAACAAAATTGTATTTTACCCATCCAATATTAACAATTAGTTTAATATAAATAGAATAAATACAATACAAGTGATACTCATGTAGTTTACTCAATTACAAATCTCACCTTGGTTTTAAATTAAATTAGGTTAAAAACATATTTTCTTCCCTGATTTTTTTGAATTTTTCTATTTTGATCCTTAAACTTTTGAAAAATCTACTTTGGGCCCCAAAATCTGAATCTTGTTTCGTTTTCGACCCAACATTAATTTATATTATAAATGATCAAAGAAAATCGATATGGTATTTGACTATCAATATATAAAATCTATTGAATGATTATGCGACATTTAGGTGGAAGGTCTTATGAGTTTTAAATATAATAATTTAACCTAAAATTAATTGGGATTTAAAACAAAACAAACAATAAACTTCAGAGACTAAAATAGACTTTTTGAAAATTTAGGGACAAGAAAGTTTTTTTTCTTTTTAGATTGGGATCCCAAATGAGCTTTAACCATTCAGTAGGAGTAAATGAAGAAAAAAGATAGCAAGAATAATGGAGAAGAAAGGTTATTTTTGTCCCATATAGGGCAGTTATGCATAGTCCTAAAATTTGGGACATTTTGCCCTATTACTATAATAACCCCCTTCTCTTTCAAGTAGCAAACCTCTTGAAAGCTGAAACAAAGACAAAGGTGATTTCTTTCTCTTTTCCCCTTTTTAACTTATTTTTTAGCATTCTTCTTCGTTAATTTGGTCAGTATTTCATGATATTATGCTTATTCTTTCTTTTACTTGTAGTTGTATCGTTAAATTGTTTTAAACAGAATGTAGGTTTTTTTTTTTGCCCCCTCCATTTTCCATGTTTTCTAATGCTTTAATTTTGGGGAAAAAATTTCAGCTTTTAATTTCTGTTTTTTAGGGTTTAGGAATTTAAATAGTATTTATTCAAACAACATTCTAAAAATGTATGCTTTTGATGTTCTGTTTAAAAAAAAGTATACAATTTTTTTATTTTTTTTGGTTTGTTATTGTGTCTATAGATTGCTGAACTAGAACTACCCTACAATTTGTAGAACTTACCGTTGGCCGTTCAATGTTGAACAAGAAGAAGAATGAGGACAGACTTAGTCTTTTACCGGATTCTCTCCTTCATCACATTTTGTCATCCTTAAACACAAAAGAGGTTGTCCAGACTTGTGTTTTATCAAATAGGTGGAAAACTGTTTGGACTCGTATTCCCATACTTAACTTCGATTTCAACTCCTACCCGTATAAAGGGTCAGCAAGAAATTCTGTGATGAAAGTATTCTCGTTTGATAAACTCATCACGAGAGTTTTATCAAAACATCGTGGCTCGCAAATTACAAAATTAAGTTACTCTGCTCCGAACTCGGTCACTCATAGCAAAAAAAAATTAGTAAAATTTTGGATATGCTTTGCAGCATTTCACATGGTTGAAGAACTTTGCATCAATTCAGCAGCTTGTGTGGTTGATTTTGAATATTGGGCACGCAGTTTGTCAGCGTGTCAATCGCTGAATGTGCTGAAATTTTCAGTGTTTTCTGGCTGTGTTGAGATAGATGATTGTGAAGAAGGGGGAGTTTTGATGTTACCATTGTTGAGAAATTTAGAGATTGGAAATTTATGTTTGGACCGCTTACAAAAGAATATGTTTTCAGGCTGTCCGAATTTGGAATCTTTGGTTTTGATTGATTTTTGTTTTAATTGTAGAAGAAATGCTAGTATTTGTGCCCTAAAACTCGAGCATATTGAATTACGTTCTTCTTCTTATAATGCTTCAGATTGGTTATTTGATCCCATAGAAATTGAATTGCTTACACCCAATCTAAGAAGTGTCAAGTTTGTTAATGCTCTTCCAACAATGAAGTCTACTTTAGACTTTCCCTGCTTAGACAAACTAAATATAACAGGAAATTTTGGCAATGATTATGAAAGAGAACACGATCAAGATCAGGTCGTAGAATTGCTCAGATTGTTTCATAATGCAAGATCGATCACAATGCCTTTGATTACAATACATGTAATTATATTTAATATTCATTTTTTTTCTTGGATTTTTTCTTCTAGCATTTTCTAACTTTTGTTCTTTTTTGTATTACAAGGCTCTCTTGTCTCGTCCTGCTTCAGTAAATGCAAGTTTTTCGTTTCATAACTTGCAACATTTGAAGCTGGAAGCAAGTAAGACCTGCAAGAAGATAGACTTGCCAATGGACGAGCTGCAGTATTTACTAAAGTGCCCTTCTTTGAAGACTATGGCTATTGATCTTAATTAGGTAACTTTATCTAATATTTTTGTTTTGTCATAGAGAATTAAACAGCCTTCATTTGTGTTTTAGAGTGTGTTTGGACTTTAAGCATCCTAGTTTTTTTTTTTTTTTTAATGATGTTTTGTTATACACAAGAATGTTTTCAAGTATTTGAATACTCTAAAATACTACCGAAAAAACAAATCTTATAATATGCATTCTTTAAAAGTAGTTATATAGACCATTTTATTTTTAAGAACCAGGGCTGTTCTTGAGAGTTTTTAGAGATCTTTGAAGAAATTGCTTGAATACTGGAACATATCAAGTATTTTCTTTGAAAGCAACTAATTTTTTTCTTTTCAAAATTTAATAATAGTTATTGCCTGTTTAGGATAACATTTGGAAACGTTTAAAAGTGTTTTTAAATAAAGAAAGTGTTTGAGATAAACATTAAAAACACTTTTAAAAGGTATCCTAAACGGACCTTAGTTGGAGAGTAGTTTTAAGATGTTTAAAAGCAAAAAGCACATTCAAACATTATTAATTTTACATTATTTGCATTGAATTTACAGGATGACAAAGGACTAATACTAGATAGGTTATTTGCGAGTCGTAGTTTTGAAGTCGTTGATCAGCGGCACCAACAGAGGATCTCATACAACTTTATATGACAATCTTAGCATGTGAATATGAAGTTCTAATTTACAAATCACTTATGATGTCGTTCTCGATTGTTTTCGGTTCATTTATACTCATAAAGACGAAACAAGACAAGGTTGAAGCAGTTTTTAATTATACTATATCTAAAATTTTAACAAGTATTGTATCGAGTTGGATTTAAGATGTTTAAACATAGTATTACTTCACCTACATTTGCAGGACTGATGCAAAATCATTTATCAGGAATTCATAGTTCTAAATGTTTCTAAATGGATGGAACTTTAACAAATTTTACAATTTGTGGTTTCCTATTTCCTTTTTTTGTTTAATTGTACACGACCTTGAAGAAACATTGTTTTTCTTTTCAATTTTTTTTTTTAAATTGTTTTTCTATCTAATATTATAAATTAATGGATAGTTAATTAATTGTATACTGGGCTCATAAAAGTTCCTTTCAAAGCAAAAGCAAAACTTGAAGGAGGAATAGTGAAATAATAGTAATTTCAAGATAGAAGTATTAGTATACACTTTTATTCATTAAATTTAAAATAGTAGTTTAATATTATATTATATTTAATGAAAAACTTTTTATTAAATTATTGAGAAAAAAGTAAAACTTTTAAAGGAACGTTAAATCAATAAATTTAAAAATAATCCATAAACAATAATCAATTTATATAAAAAAATATATAATAATAATAATAATCCCACAACACACATCACATCTAAAATAATAATAATAATAATAACAATTCAGAACTAAAAATGTATTTTATCCTTCCTTTATTAACAAATATAATCAGTTTACTAAAATTACAAATCCTACCCTTTTGATTTTATAACACTGACATGGTTTATCCAGATGGCCAGCAGTATATCTGTTTATAAATAGAAAGCTCCTTTCTTCTTCTTCTTCTTCTTCTTCACAGCTGCCTCCTGGCCTGCATGCAACAGAGAAAGAGGTGCTTTCTCTTTCCTCTTTGTAACTCTTTTTTACCTTCTTCCCCTTTTAATTTGTTTAGTATTTCATTCATGCATGCATGAATCTGATGATGCTTCAATTTTATGTTCTGTGTTCTGTTTTTTCTTTGTTTGTTTGTTTGTATCTGCCTTTAATTAAGTTGGTGATTTATGATTTTGGATTTCAATTTTTCTTTCATCTGGTTTTAGACTACTTCATCTTTTGGTTTCATGGAATGTAATTAATATTTTTTTCAAACATTCTAAAAAATATATATGTTTTTGTTTTCTTGTTGAGAGTGAAAGAAAGATTAAGATTTTGGGTCTATTGGTGATTTAACACGGGACGCTCTGAGTTTAAACCCTTCATTTCACATGATTGAGCCTTGTGTAAATATTTGGGTTCACACGTGAAGCGGGTGTTGATAATATATAAAAGATTGTCTTAACCCAACCACTTGAGTTTTTGCGTCTATTGACTTCTGTTTACAATCTTATTCTGTTTCAGTGTCAAGAGATTGGAGCGCAAGATCGGCCACCGATTTTTTTTGTGTATATAAAATGGCCCAACAACCCTCCGTTTTCCGTTCGAGGTCTAACAAGAAGAAGAAGAAGAATGAGGACAGAATCAGCCTTTTACCAGATTGTCTGCTGCATAACATTATGTCATCCTTAAACACAAAACAGGTTGTACAAACTTGTGTTCTATCAAAAAGGTGGAAAACCGTTTGGACTTGTATTCCCACGCTCAACTTTGATTTCATGTCCTACCCATTTCAAGCCTCGACGAGAAATCCCAAGTTGAAAGTAAGATCGTTTAATGACTTCATCTCGAGAGTTTTACTAAAACATTGTGGCTCACATGTTATAAAATTGAGTTACTCTGACCAGGAATTGGTCAATGAAAATCAAACATATTTAGTACAATTTTTGATATGCTATGCAGCATCTCACAAGGTTGGAGAACTTTGCATCAATACACATGATGTGATTGATTTTGAATATTGGACTGACAGTCTATCAGAATTTAAATCGCTGAATGTGTTGAAATTCTCATGCTTTTCCCTTTGTGATGAAAAGGGAAACAATCGTGGTTGTAATGAAACGGGAGGTTTGCTGTTACCGTCATTGAGAATTTTAGAACTTGGAAATTTATGTTGTGAACGATTACAAAAGAAAATGTTCGCAGGCTTTCCAAATTTGAAATCTTTGGTTTTGGTTGATAACGGTTGTGATGGCTGTGCTACTATTTTTGCACCAAAACTTGAGAATTTCGAATTACGTTCTTCCGATATTTCAGATTGGTTTGACACTACTAAAAAAATTGAATTGTTTACACCAAGTCTTAGATGTGTCAAGTTTGAGAATGTTGTTCCTATTGTGAAGTCTATTTCAGATTTCCCGTGCTTAAACAAAGTAGATATAGTCGGAGATTTCGACGATGAGATTATGAGCGAAAAAGGTCAAGATGTCGTAGAATTGCTTAGAGTGTTTCAAAATGCAACATCTATCACAATGCCTTTGATTGTAACACAGGTATTTATATTTAATAAATCCTTTATTCCTTTGGATTTATTATTCGGGAATTTCCTAATTTTTGTCGTGGTTTTCGTACAAGGTTCTCATGTCTGTTCCTACTTCTATAAGTGTAAATTTTTCGTTTCATAACTTGAGACATTTGAAGCTGGAAGCAAGTAAGACCTGCAAAAAGATAGACTTACCAATGAATGAAGTGCAGTATTTACTAAAAAGCCCTTCTTTGAAAACTATGGTGATTGATCTTAATCAGGTAACTTTATATAATCTTTTGTTTTGTCATAGAGAACACCACTATGAGGATTTTTTTTTTGTATTTCTTTGGCTCGGGTCGATTTCTCATCACCCACTTTAAAAGAATGCATATTATTTCTTAGAAAATGGATCTTCATAGTGTTTTTTAAGGTGTTTTTAAAATGTAACATGTCAAATATTTTCTTTTTATAAACTTTTTTCTTATAAACACGTTTCATTTTTCACATACACTTTTTTTCATATACAACCAAATATCACTAATTTTTTTAAATTAACTTTTTTAAATTAACTTTAACTAGTTGGAAATTAATTTTAAGATGTGTCAAAACACATTCAAACATACTATTAATTTTACCTCATTTGCACTGATTTACAGGATGGCTAAATGACTAGTACTAGATGTAGTTTTGAAGTCGTTGATCGACCACACCAACGAAGGACCTCGTGCAACTTTTGTGATGTCGTTGATATATTCTCGCGTATATTGCAGAATATATATTTAATATAACAATATAGTAAACTGAAGAAAAACACATGGTTATGTATACCACGTATATCACAAAATTAAGTGTATATTACATATATTACAGACTGTATATGAAGCAATGATACGCAGAACGAACAACAAAAACAGTTATGTATATTGCGTATATTAAAAAAACGTTACATTTATAGAAACACCACCTTGAAAGATAAAAAAAACGTATATTGCATATATTACATGTATCATAGAAAACACTATTAAGAAATTACGTATATTACATAAAACAACAAAGGACAAAAATGAGGAAAAAAAAACTGAAAAATAATAATACCTTTGATCAAATCCATGCTATTTTTGGTTTGGATCTTCGAGATTCAGAACCAAAAACGGTGAAAGATATTTATTTAGCAGCCATTTGTCATAGCTATTTAGTTTTCCTCCACGACTCAAGGGTGTTTATTTTCCTCGCGGGGAACCGCCCCAAAAGTGGCGAGGAATCTCCATTCCCAACGGGGACAAAGACGGGGAATGTCGTCCTCGTCCCCGACCCCGTTCCCCTATTAAATCCCCAAAAGGAATATATATTTATAGATTATTTTAAAATATCTTTATATTTAAGCCCAATTCCTATTAGCTTAACTATTCTACTACTTTAAGCCTAACTTTCCTATTAGTTTTTATTAAGCTCAACCCAATCCCTTAAAAAAAATATAAAATATCCCTTCCCTGCCCCGTGAACACTCCTATCCACAAGTGGTACCTCTACGCTCTTTAGTTTTTTTAGGTTTTTTAATTAATTTATTTCTATACTTTCATTTATATTTATATTTTTTTTCCCTCTTCAATTTTCATTTTAAATTTTAATAGTTTTACTCTATTTTATTTATTTATTTATATCGCACATAATATTTTTTCTAATATTTAAAAGTTAATATATTACTTGGATCCACGTGTGAGAGAAGAGAGGGTGATTTTAAGTAATGACTTGGATTCGATTTTATGAAGTTAAACTAAAGACATGGATTAAAGGAAAAATAGCTCCTTCGGTTAGCGTGCAAACTTGGGAATGTGGAGCCACTGATTCCGTTTAAGATAATTAATAGATTGTAGTTTTTTTTAAGATGAGACGAGATGGAAGGAGGGTAGTTGCCTTGGTTGTCCTGTGAATTTTGGGAAATGATGAACCGTCATTTTGCTTGGTGTTCATATGAATGTGGGTTAATATTTTTTATTTTTTTTATAAAAAGAGTAAAACAAAAAGGACGAGGCGTGGAGCAATCATCTACATCAATAAAGGAAGCAGAGTTGGAGCCTCGGTCTACGTGCGTGATTTTGATGTAGGTATAAATTAAACAAACTTACAAAGATTTAAAGTTTAGGGTAAAGTACCCTTTTAGTCCCTGAATTTTAGAGGTCGTGTCTATTTGGTCCCTGCGTTTTCAATTTATGTCTAAGTGGTCACTGAGTTTTGGATGTTGTGTCTATTTCGTCCCTACGTTTTCAACATGTGTCTAAGTTGTCCATGAGTTTTGGAAATTGTATCTGTTTGGTCCCTATATTTTCAAGAACTATTAGAAATGAGTTTAATCGGTCCTTAATTTAACGTATTCATTAACTTTTTACCATATTATTGACTTAACGCTGATATATCATATTTAATTGGTCAAAATACAAAGATAGGATTAAATATTATTTCAAATCTTTCATCAATCTAGGACTAAACAATTAAACTTATTTCTAATAATTCAGGGATCATTTAAACATAAATTGAAAAACTCAGGAACCAAATAGATATAATATTTAAGACTCGGGGACAAAATAGACACAAATTGAAATGCATGGACCAAATAGACACAATATTCAAAACTCAGGGACCATTTAGACACAAATTGAAAACGTAGGGACCAAATAGATACGATCTCTGAAACTCAGGGACCAAATGAGTACTTTACCCTAAATTTAACTAGTGGAACAAAAAGGAAATTTTAAATTTGTAAATATTTTACTAGAGAATATTTATAAATATGTTAAGTTAAAAACTCATTTGTAGATGTAGTTTTTTTTTATAATAAAAAACCACTCATCCACGTGAATTGGTAAAATCTGGGTATAAGTTATTGATCAATTAGTAATTTACGCATTTATACCTTGAATCTGTAAAATAAGTAATTATGTTTAAGGATAATTAGTGATTACATGTGCCAAACTAATGATAATTTTAGAAGATTACTTGTGTACATTTTCCTTTTGTCCTGTATTTACGAATAATTTTTTAGACTAGTATTTTTGTAAGCAAAATTTTGAACTATTAATTTTATAAATATTGAGTATAATTCTAATTTATAGTGATAGCCCAACATACATACATACATACATACATACATACATACATACATACATACATACATACATACATATATTATTTTGTTCATTGTTAGTTTTTCTTTTTTAATTATTTTTCATGTAAATATTTGTTTCTAGCTCAACTCGAAATATGTTGATATACATTACAAACAACATATTGTAATAAACCCTAAACCCTAAACATTTGAGAAGTTATGCTTATGTAAAGTTCATTTACTCCTTTTCTGTCCTTCAACCATATTTCAATGCATAAAATATTTGTCACGTAGATTATAAACCTGGGATCCATCCTAAATTTTTATAAATGGTAATTAATATATTAATTACCATTTAAATAAAATATTTTATTTATAATCCTCTTTATGTGATTTTTTTTAATGCAAGTAATAGGAGTATTTGAGATATGTGAATAATGAAATAAACAGTTTTTCCTTGGTTTTGCTGATCTAATTCCTTATTTGAAGTTGATTGTTTAAAAAATATTCTTGGCAACCAAACAGAAAAGAAGTGGAATTATGCAAAGCAAGTTGTGGGAAAAGGGAAAAAGATTGCAGACCAAGTACAAGCAAAGAATAACAGTAAAATAAAGACATTCAACTAGCAGAATGATAGATCAAGGTGTTAATTTGAGATCATCTTAGTCTTTAATTACATCAATTCTAACAAAATTCATCTTAGTCTTTAATTACATTACCTGTTACGATTTTTATTTACCAATTGACTTGTCGTAAAAGCCCCAACTTTTGACGAATCCAATTAGAGCCAAACTAACCACGATAAGATTGATGAGCATGACCCGCCGCTCCGTCTTGTCCTGCAAGTCAAGACATAAGAATTATTTTTTTGAAAAAACAATATCACAAAATAAGAAATAGTTGTTTTTTTGCCTACATTGATGAGAAGATCTCCAGAACAGCTAAACTTCAGCACCTCCCAACATATCTCGAAATATGGTTGCTTGCGTCCTCTGTATGTATGCAGGGAAACTGTTGGGCGAGGCGAGGCGTATTGCACATTTTATCTCCAAGAAAAATTAAATAAAAACATTTAAAACATGTTAGCAGTGAAAGACTACCTAAGTGACTATTGGGTAAAAAATGAGTAAAGGAATTACTTAGTCCACATATTTCCTCATCTTTGAATGTTTTGATTAAATCACCTCAAAAACTAAGCAATTTAGTCCAATTAGGACACTATGTCTAATAATAACGGACACTATGTCTTTGTTGCATTTTACAACTATAGCATAGCTTATAAAAAATGGATGAGTTTGACATAAAAAAAAATAGAGTTAACTTTGACAAGAAATTTCCCTCTCTCCAACTTTATGATGGACTAAAATTTTCCTTGCAAAGTTAAAAGACGACCAAATATTTATTAGACATAGTGTCCTAATTATGAGATAATTAATTTGTATAGTTTACAACTAAGATTTTGGATGATTAAACTAAGTATTTAATTACTTTGTTTTCAAAAAATTTCAGACACAGTGACATAATATTTTGTAATTTTAATAGACATAAAATTCAAAAAATCGTATATAAGTTTCCTCCTGTTGGAACTTTAGGATGGACCAAATCATAAGGACAACTTTGACAATATTTTTTCCGATCCTCGTTTGACATTTTGGTCCAAAGAGGATTCCCAAAGATCATTTCCTCCATTTGGAACTTTAGGATGGACCAAATTATGAGGACAACTTTGGCAAGATTGGTTCTGATCCTCGTTTGATATTTTTGTCCAGAGAGGATTCCCATAGAAGGGTTTTCTCCATTTGAAACTTTAGGATGGACCAAATCATTAGGACAACTTTGACGTTTGACATTTTGGTCCAAAGAGGATTCCCAAAGATCATTTCCTCCATTTGGAACTTTAGGATGGACCATATTATGAGGACAGCTTTGACAAGATTCGTTCTGATCCTCTTTTGACATTTTGGTCCAAAGAGGATTCCCAAACAATAGGTTCCTCCATTTAGATCTTTAGGATGGACCAAATCGTGACGACAAGAAAATTTTCCTAATTATGTCAATTGCAACAGTCACATTAGAACTTTTAAATTATTATAAGTTGGGTGTTACTACAAGTAATTGTATATTTATATTAAAAACAATATAAAAACTACAGATTAAGAATTTAATATTGATGACAATTAATTTGTAAAATGTGCAATACGCATCGCCTCGCCCAACAGTTTCCCTACATACATACAGAGGACGCAAGCAACCATATTTCGAGATAACCTCAGCAATTATTTACAAAAGACATGCCAGCGGGGTGAGGCGTATTGCACATTTTAAAAATAGTTGTATAGTTTATAACTTAATATTGGCAGAAAACTATAATTATACCACAAACAATAATCAAAATTTATAAAACAACCCCACAAAATTGATGGTAGAAATTAAAACCCCGAAGTAAAGTATGCCTTTTTGTAGGCTACCCAAAAGAAACAAAGGGTGGGTACTTTTACTGTCCCGTTGAAAACAAAGTAATTAAATACTTAGTTTAATCATCCTTTTTGTTAATATACTTTGAATTCATGCACATAACTTTAAAATTATAACCAAATGGATTAAACTAAAATCGGAGGTTAAGAATAGGATTCGAATCTAAGAGTAACATAATATAATCGTGTAAGTTATATAATCATTGATGAAATTTAGTCCTTTTAAATGAAATATATCTCATAAAGACATACAAATGTTTTACTGTTAAATGTAACATAAAGACATACAAATGGAGGAAACTCTTCATTAAAAACTCCATTAATGGTGGATTCCAAGCTTTTAGTTTTTTTGCAAAATTGAGTTTTCTTGACTTTTAATGAGAGGTTCTCAATTCTTATTTTTGTGAGTGTTTATATATATATATAGTTATGTCTTTTCATTAAAAGTCAACTATGATTGATTGTCATATGCTAAAAAATAATTCATTAAATTATTATGAAATGATTTGGTCTATTTTAATTAGGCGTATTGCACATTTTGAATCACCTATCGATTTACATAATAGCTAGGTTCCTACATATGCATAACAGGTTTATTTAAACATTTAGATGAAAGTGAGCTATTTTGTAAAATTTAAATATAGGTATTAAAATAAAATGATAACATTCAAATAGTAAAATAGTTCATTTTGGTTTAAATTTACACCCTAAATATCAAGATATTTAGGGTGTAAATTTAAACCAAAATGAACTATTATATAATTTAGATGTATATTAACAATTTGAATCACCAATTTTGGACATTTAAGCTTTTATTTATTGACAATTAATGACCTTTAGTGAATTTAAAATTGAGAAAAAATCAATTTACATTTTTTGGCCATATTTATTAATAAACTATCTTTTTATTAATTTTCTGACTTATCCAACACAAATCTTTTATATGATTAGGAAATAAATCATATTAAATAACAAACCAATCAAGATTCATTCCGAACAAACCAATCTTTCCAAAGTTAACCTTTGGATGATTAGGTTCATCCACTTGGAGCTTTAGGATGGATGCCCAAATTCATGAGGAGATGCAAGCTTTTGATGCTCAAACACGAAAATCAGTTGAAGATACTGCAAGCCAACTAAAGGAGCTACGACAAGTGATGATGGCGATGTCCCAGAAATCAGATTCGGTTGCGAACATAATTCGTCAGCGGTTTGATAAAGGAAAAACGCAGTTGCGACAGGAGGAAGTCGGTGAAATCAATCGGAATGATTAACCAAATCCAGTGACTACAAAAATCGTTAACGATTCAGCTGAGGGAAATGGTGGAGGATCATCCAATACGTTTATCAAGTCGAGTAGACCTTGGAAGTTAGAGATGCCCATTTTTATGGGAGAGGATCCCGAGGGTTGGCTTCATCATGTTGAACGGTATTTTTTGGTGAAGCTTTGGCTTGGCACCGATGGGTAGAAGGAAGACAACCTATTGAAGGATGGGAAGAATTTCGAAAACTATTATTGAAGATATTTCAATCCTCACAATCTAAAACTCCTTGTGAAAAAATGTTAGCCGTGAAACAGGACACCACCGTGCGTGATTAGCGTCGAACGTTTGAAACCCTAGCCTAGATGTAGTTTTTAAGTTATTGTATACAAGGCTTTTGTTCTTTTATGTGACAATCTAAGCATGTGTACATATATAAAGATATATGATGGAATGTGAATATGGAGTTCTTATGATAGGAATATATTGAATAATAACAAGAACAAGAAAAACGGTAAGATAAACTCAAGTAATTCGAAGAAGTTGAATGTCTCCCTTCTTATTTCTTAAGTAAAATTCAAGTCACAATAATCATCTAATTGCCTAATTGAAGTATCACTAGTTCTCACTATTTATAATCAAACTCTCCTAATAAATTTACTATCTAATTACAAATACACCTTTTAACTCTCTAAAAGGTAATCCTAACATCTTATTTACAATTCGCTAGCGATGTCGTCTCTCTATTGCTTTCGGTTCTCTTTTATAATTGTAGCCGAAGATGAAAAAGACAAGGTTAAAGCACTTTTTATCTATACTAAATCTAAAATCTTAACAAGTATTGTCTAGAATTGGATCTAAGATGATTAACATGGGGATTACAACTTTTGTGATTTTTTGTTTCCTTTAATTTGTCTTTCATAAAGTTGAAGATACGGTCTTTTTTTTTCCTCCTATTTAATCTAATATTTTTTTTTTTAAAAAGTTTTTTAAGTTATTGTATTCAATTGAGGGAAAGAATATTCGAATCTTTGATGTCATAGAAGGGATATGTGTTTAATTCATGATAGCAAGGTTGATTATTAACTTGAAGAAACTTGAGATATTTTAGTTTAGGAATATTTTGAAAACGGTGTTTGCTTTTCAAAATACTAGTTGAGTAAATATATATAAAAGAAATCGTATATTACACTTTACATAATGAAAAATAATATTTTAAACTTAATTTGATTCAAATTATTCGAAACAATAAGAAAATATCAAAGGGATATTAATTTGGAATTAAAAATATAAGCATAAAAATTTAATGCGATTTTCTTTCTTTCTACATTACTTGTAAATATAGCGTTTGTAAAATCTATTTGAAAAATAAAATATAATAATTGATTGCAGATAAATAATTGTGATAAATAATTGTGGTAAATAATATTCTTTTACGTAATTTAGTGGTTATTTATAATTAATTTATCATGATTATAATTAAACTTTTTTATTTTACTGACAATTACACCCATCCAAAATAAGTTGAACAAATTTGTATGAATAATAATGCTTTCCCTGGAAATTTTCATTAAAACAGTAATTTTTTTTCCCTTTCTTTAGAAGAACTTAAATAAAAGCTAAAGAACATTTGAATGAATTTGAATTCAATTGGACTGAGATGAATTTCAAACGAACGAAGAAATGAAACGACCGAAGAAACAAAGGAAAAAAAAAGATGAACACGAACAAGAAAAGCGAAATATGAACCAGAATTGAAGAACATTTGAAAAACCAAATAAAAATAAGAAAAAAAGGGATAATTTAACAGAGTCCAATATAAAAATAAAATAAAAGCTATTTCTAATTTGAAATTGTAATTATAACGGTTAGAATATATTAGGCTAGTAATCATGATCGTAATTTCTTTATTTGCATCCATAATTATCTCTGATTTGCTTAATTAGGTCTGTCGTTATTATACATTTACACCGATTCAGACCTAAACAAATAAAGTAAACGAGTTAATTAAGCAAATCAAAGATAATTACGAAAATCGATATTTCTTTGTCCGCCAGTCCTCGTATCGTACCGTACACCTACATTCTGATCGCTGCAAAATAGGTTCTTTCTCCTTCCTTTTTTTTTTTAAAAAAAAAACTCTTTTACAATACATAATCAGTAAATTTCATGATATAAGCATATGCATTTTTCTGAATTGTGAAAGTCTGGTAAGAAAATGTTGAATTGTTCTCTTTTCCATATTTTTTTATGCTTCAATTTTGGAAAAAAAAATAAAAAAAAATCTGCCTTTTTATTTGGTGGGTTCAATGTTTTGATCTTCATTTAGCTGCCTTAATGGTTTTGAACTTCAATTTTATCTTTTCTCACTTTCATTCTGCCCCTTTTACTGTCCACCAATTTGTAGGATATCCCATTTGCCATTTATGTCTAACAAGAAGAAGAATATGGACAGAATCAGTCTTTTACCGGATTGTCTTCTTCATCACATTCTATCCTTTTTAGACACATTACAGAATGTCCAGACTTGTGTTCTATCGAAAAGGTGGAAATCCGTTTGGACTTGTATTCCCACACTCGACTTTGATTTCAAATCTTACACATTTCATGGATTAACGGAAAATATCGAGATCAAAGTAAGATCGTTTAATCTCTTCATATTGAGAGTTTTATCGAAACATCGTGCCTCACGTGTTATAAGATTGAAATACTATGCCGGGATCATGGACTGCAAGGATGAAATGTTTTTATTAGAGTTTTTGATGTGCTATGGAGCATGTCATATGGTTCAAGAACTGGACATTGAGACTGGTAATGAGATTCATTTTGATTTGATACGCTGTTTATCGGCATGTCAATCGTTGAATAAACTAAGAATCTATACTTTTTTCGCTGTTGAATGGGGAGTTCTGATGTTACCACAATTGAGAACTTTAGAGATTGGAAATTTGTTTTCGGAGCACAGCTTAAACTTTAAAGAGAAGATGTTCTCAGGCTGTCCAAATTTAGAATCTTTGATTTTGAATAATCTTTTTTGTCAAGGTCGCGCTACTATTTGTGCGCCAAAGCTTCAGATTTTTAAATATTGTTGTCCTTCAAATTCGGAAACAATTTGCAAGGAAATTGAATTGTGTACACCCAATCTTAGACATGTAAAGTTCGTTTTAGTTATTCCAACCGTGACGTCTACTTCCGACTTTCCATGCTTAGACAAATTAAATATAGTAGTAATTCCCGGCAGTGGTTCTACTTCTTTTTACAAATATGGCCAAGATGTCGCACATTTGCTCAGAGTTTTTCATAATGCAAGATGTATCAGAATGCCTTTGGTTGCAATAAAGGTATCCTTTTTTTGTATTAGCTTATTATTCTGGCATTTTCTAATTTCTATTTGCAACAAATCTTTTAATTATGACAGCTAACATCGTTGTTCTTTTCTTACAAGGCTCTCTTGACTGTTCCTACTTATGTTACTGCAAATCTTTCGTTTGATAACTTGAGACGTTTGAACTTGATAGCGTTTAAGTCTAGCAATAAGGTAAAATTGCCGATGAATGGACTCCCGTGTTTACTAAACTGCCCTACTCTGGAAACTGTGTTGGTTGAGCCTATTAATTAGGTAACTCTATCTAATCTTTTGTTTCATCATTGAGCATTAAATAGCATTCATTTTAGTTTAGACTGTTTTTTGGAACTGATCAAACAAGAAAAAGTTTTTCCAAGTATTTTTCAATATTTAAACATTTTGTTAAATGTTTTTAATTATGCTTGGTTATTCAATATGAAATAATTTGAAACATACATGAAGATTTGTAAGTACCGTTAGAGGGGGGAAAACCTTTTTTATTGCATCTTTGAAAGAATTAATAGATAAAATGCATTATTTCATATATCACTCAGAAGATAGAAAACAATTTGGTTTGTTTGAAGATGTCTTTTGGAATGAATTATTTTTTTACTAGGTTAGAAATAAGTCAATTGTTTTTCTTTTTCAAATACACCTTTTTCCTCATACAACCAAACATTAAGAAAATTCCAAAAAGTATTTTAAAGATGTTTAGAAGCACACTCAAACACTATTAATTTTGTTGCCTTGATTTACAGAATGGCTAATACCAAAAATTTATGGCGGATTACTACTTTTGAAGTTGCTGAATGGGATGGGATGGCACATACGATGGACCGGCTTTTACTAACTTTAGTGATTTCTTATATCCTATTTAGTGTGACTTTGCTTTACTCTTACATGACCATTCTAATTGCATATATGTTGGAATGTGAACTTCTAGTTTACAATTTCCTTTAATAGAAATGAAGTTTGTTGTCTCGGTTTCTTTCTGTTCATTTCTACTCCCGTGTGCATGTGTCTCGGAGTAGCGTCTTCTTCTGGAAATTATGGTTGAACTTATCAGGTGACTGTATTCCATATTCTGTTATGTTAGAGAGAGAATAAATATAGCTTTCTATTATTTGTGTTCTTTGTCTTTGATCATTAACCTGAGTTTACATGAGTAAATGTATACAAATTCTAGTTTATTACCTTAAAAAAAAAGATGTTGCTGAATGGCTGGCACCAAGGATTTCCTTTTACAGCTTATTTGTGATTTGTTAATTTACCCCTATATTTGAATTCTGTTACAAAGTCAAAGACTTCTAACACTTCGAAAGCTCCCTTTTCTATTTGCTAGATTATGTCTGAGAAATTGTATATTGATGTTGAGTTGAATGACAGTTTTTCATGTTTAATTCTTCACATCATGATAACCAAGTTGTCTAAAGATTTTCCTTAAAGCCTAGAGGAGGGTTCAAACCATGTGTGATCACCTACCTAGGATACTATCTTACGAGTTTCCTGATGTTAAATGTTGTAGGGTCGTCTGTTTGTACTTTGAGATTAGTTGAGGTGCTCGCAATCTCCACGTTGTTATGTTAGTAGCAAAAGGCTCGTACTCCTTTTTTCTTCCCTTTTTTTTAAAATGACAAATTCATACAATGAGTTGGCTACTTTCTTTTTCATGCCACTTATTTTCTTGGTCATAAATATGTATTTAAGAACTTTTGGTTACACACCAGTTGGTAGGCATTCTTACCAAAGTTTACATTTGGTTCATTTATATTATAATAATAATGAATTTATTGGATTTCACTTTATTGTTCACTATCTGTCAATATCAAAAGGATTGTAAAAGCTGCTACTTTCAAGTGTGTTTTTCCCCCTTTTTTTAGGTTTAGGTCTCATAAATATGTTAGTTACTACCCTCAAAAGTTCAATGCTATGTCATTGTTTCGCTATGTTGAAGTTAGGCAATGGTTTTTTTTTCTCGGAGCAAAAATTTATGTAATATTTTATGGGAATATTGCATAAAGTACTATCGAATTATAAGAGTTGTAATAATTACTTTCTCAAACTTTCAATTTGAGCAATTGGTATCCTAGACTTTATCAAGAGTTAAAAATAACCCAAATTTTTTTGGAAAAGAAATAGCATTTCACATTTATAAAAACAATAAAACATAAATTCATTCGGGGTAAGTCTATATAATCAACAAATAATAAAATGCCGCTTGAGTAACGAAATCCATGAGGATAGTGGTTCAAATTAGCTTAAATGAACTTCGAAATAAACTAGTACAAATTACAGATTATGTAATTTTTCCTATCTTGTTATGGCAGTGTGCTACAACAAAGTTAATAGTTAATCTAATTCCCTAACACTTAGCAAACTCATCTTTCTCAGCTTAATGAATCATGGCTTAAGATATATCTCTAATCACTTTTCCTTAAATCTTTTAGCTTACTTAGACGTTGAGGAATGCTATCAGAGAACAATGTTATAGACTATTATACTGCTGCCTAAATGGATTAATCATAATCGAAAAATAGATGTAACATCAAATTTAAATTATAATTTTATTAAGATCTTAGTAGGATTGTTTGTTAGGTTTGAGGTTAGTATAATTTTGGCTATATTTATATATTTTAAAATTTTAGAATTTGTCTCAAATAACATAAATTTACATACTAATTATTAAAATGTCAAAACTTTTTAAAAATTACTCAAATAGTATAATTATATTTCAATAAATAATTGAAATGTACTTTATTATTTTTCATGGGTCTTTTCAATGAATTTGTTTGATTTTCACTATTTTAAGTTCAAGTTCAATAATTTATTGAACTATTTGATTATTTATTATTAATATTATTTTCAATGAACTTGTTGGTTTTTTTAGTTCAATAAATTATTGAACTATAATTATGTTATTTGAGTAAATGTTATTAAGTATTGACAATTTTAATTTTAAAATTTAATTTTTTTCAGTTCAATAGATTCGAGTTTCCCCTCCTTTTTTTTAAATAAAAGAATAAGGTTAGGTTAATTGTTCCTCCGTATTTGATGTATCTATTAAAAAAAATGTTTAATCGTTGGTATAACTTTTCCTAAAAGTTTTTTGTGTTTAACATTTTAAAAGAAATACTAATGAAGTGTTTCATCTAAAAACACCTGAGTATACTAAAAGATGTTTTTGGAGAAAATACTTGATTTGTGATTCTTCTAAAAGTGTTTATAGACAAGTATTTCACTTAAAATAATGCACTCAAGTGTTTTTAGATGATACACATCATTAATATTTCTTTTAAAATGTTCAACACAAAACATTTTTAGGAGAAACTATACCAAACGGACCCTTAGTGTATATCCATATCCTTGAGTGTCGTTTGGTATAACTTCTCCTAAAAATGTTTTAAGTTAAACATTAAAAAAAAATATTACTTAAGTGTTTTATTTAAAAATACTTGAGTGAGGTATTTTAAGTGAAATACTTGTTTATGAATATTTTTGAAATAATCACAAATTAAGTATTTTATCATTTTTTTTCCATAAGTATTTTATCTAAAAACATCTTTTTATATTCTAAAATGTTTCACTCAAAACACTTTTAGGAGAATTTATACTAAACGGATCTTCATTAGCTTGAAGAAACACAGAATATGTTTAGTTAGGAGTATTTTGAAAATAGTGTTTGCTAGAGCAAATTTATAAAAAAGAAATTGTATCACATTTCTAGTCACATATTACATTATATTTAATGAAAAATAATACTTTGAACTTATTTGATAAAAATTATTTGCAACAATAATAAATTTTTTAAGGGATGTTAATATCGAATAGAACATACAAATATAAAATTTTTAAATGCGATTGTTATAATAAAAATTTCTATAATATTTGTAAATATTAAAATCTATTTGCAAATATAACTTAAAAAAAATAATTTATCGACTGAAGATCAATAATTGTGGTAAATGATATTCTTTTATGTAATTTAGTGGTTAATCATGATTACATATATATATATATATATTTTTTACTTAATTTAAAATCAGATACTTTATTTATAGGGTTAAATGCACCAATGACCCCTGCACTTTCAAGGCTTTTTAATTTACACCCCTACACTATCAATTTAGTTTTTTTCACCCCTACACTTTCTATTGTCCAATTTCAGTTAAATTAAAGTATTAAAACTAAGTGAGTTTATTATTTTATTATTTCTTATATTCTAAGGTTTGGAAAAGTCTTTTTTGTCCTCAATTTTGAGTAAAACTCTGTTTCTTCTTCCATGATTAATTCCTCAACCCAACTTGGGAAAATCGCTTGGTATCGGCTTTTGATTTTTTTTTTTCCAGCCATCAATCTCTTATTTAATTCTACAAAAACGGTCTAAACAAACTCCACCAAACCATTATCGATACTTGTTAATTTATGTTTTATCCTTACTTCCTTTTTTTTTTTTCGAATTGGTATACCTGATTGATTTTTATTAATTAAATTAGAATAAAGCTCATATTTAAATGGTATTCTGAATACAAGGTTTTCAATTGCTAATGCTTGTTAATTGTAATTTTATTTCTTGCTGTCAAGAAATTGAGCAATAGATTGTACAATGAAAACATTAAAGCCTCCTTGCCCACAAAACCAACCCCTTCTTGATGTATTTGCGATAAAATTTGTCCAAATCCATACCCCTAGTTTGTGCAAAAAAAAAAAAAAAAATTCCTGTCTATCTCAAATCCGTGCCGTCAAGATCCAATACCTCTCGCCTGAACCCAAGCTATTTTTCTTCTTGACTTTCTGCCGCCACCGCTTTACCTTTTATGATTTCATATGTCCTACCATTTGCAACCCGATCTGCCAGCACCAAATTGCTCCGATCTTTGTTGAGAATCCATCCCAAGGGTAGAGGAATTAACCGTGAAGGGAAAAAGACAACTCTACCTAAATTTGAGGACAAATAAGACTTTTCCCAAACCCTTAATAATAAGAAATAATAAAATAATAGAGTCTGTTAGTTTTAAGAGTTTAATTTGACAGAAATTGGATAATGGAAAATGTATGGGTGAAAAAGACTAAATTGATAGTGTATGGGTGTAAATTAAAAAAGTTTGAAAATGCAGGGGTCAATGATGCATTTTACCCTTATTTATAAATGGCCCAAAATAAGTCGAAGAAACTTAAAAGGTTTATTATGGGAATTTTATCAGGAATACCCCAAAAATAATTGTCATTTTCAAAAATACCCTATCAATTCAAATAGTATCTAAATTGCCCTTAACAAAACGATTAGTAGTATTACATTTTTTATAATCCAAAAATATCCCTAAAAACAGTTCCTGAGATTTAGTTACTTGATCGCATTTGATTTTTTTTGAAGCAGTTTAAATAATAAATTCAAAAACAATAACTGTAAAATACAATGGTTATATTCTCTCTGACGATCTAATTTGCTTCATGTTTTTTTTAAAAAAATTTTATATCTATAATAATTAAACAAATTTATTTTTATTGTTTCTAAAATAATCAGACTGTTTCAATATTTTTTTACGTATTTTTAGATGGATTTAATTTTTCAGTGAAAGTTTTGTTTTTAAGATTATGTATTAATATTTTTTTTAAAGAAAATTATGTATTTATATTTAATTGTTTGATAAAATAGATAAATCAGTATGTTAATACTGTTAATACCGGGATAGTGATCTAATTGATTTTATATATATATATATATATATATATATATTGTTACGTATATCGGAGAAGTAGGGGTGATATATTGCCATCATTTCTATAAATGTGATATATATTTTCAAAGCAATTGGTACAAATTGATGTAGGTCTAAGTTTATAGACAAAGGACGTAGTCGATTCTCGGGGACTGGGCAACAATTTCATAAGACCATTTAAACTATCTTTAAGAAGTAAATAGGAAGTAAAATAGATAAAATGTTATACAAATTTTAATTTTACATAATATTTCTTCATTGTTTAAAACAAGATTTATTGTATATTGCTACAAAAAATTAAATAATTTGTTGGTATTTTTTATTAAAAGTTGTTAAGAAAAACTTTCAATCAGAGATGTTTACATGAAATTTTGTAACTTGATAATAAATATAAAGCGTCGAGGGGGAAGATGAGCAGTGAGCACCACGCTGAATCAATTTCATCAAGAGAAAATGCTTTTTGTTGGAAAATGATGTGGCCCTGGGCAACCCAATTTCGCTGCAAAAGGTGTTGAATAACTTTCATGGATACATAAAATGGCATAGTGAGAAAAAAAAGCATGGCTTGCTTACCTGTAGAAACAAGAGATGGATACCCAGTGTGTGATTGAAAGAAAGATGCAAACGTAAAAGGATTTCTAGGGAGTTTGTTTTTTTTTTTTTTTTCATTTAGAGAAATACAGTTAGATAATTGAGATCTGACCACAAATTAAGAAAATAATCCCTATTTATTTGGAAGTAAATAACCGTCTCTTCGAAGGTTATATATGTAAAATGCATTAATGTACAGATTACAAATTTTAAAATGGGGTATAATTGAAATGATAGTAGTCATGGGGTTAATAATGATAATAAGATTTTAAATTAGGGTACTTCTGAAAATTACCCTTTATTATGGCGCCACGCTAGAATTTCTCCGACTGCCATTCCCCTTCTGATCTCTTCAACGCTGCAAAATAGGTTCTTCCTCTTTTCCCCCCTTTTAATTTCTTATTATTTACATTTTTCTTTTCCAATTCTTAAATCAGTAAATCTTGTTAATTTCATGATATAAGATTAAGCATATGCATTTTTCTGAACCGTGAAATTCTGGTAAATAATTGCAGTATTATTCTCTTTTCCATGTTTTTTTATGCTTCAATTTTGGTAAAAAAATAAAATAAATTCAGCCTTTTTATTTGGTGGGTTCAATGTTTTGATCTTTAATTAATGGTTTTGAACTTCAATTTATCTTTTCTCATTTTCATTCTGTCACTTTTTGAAAGAAAAAAAATCATTTTTTTAATTGGGTTAAAGAGTACTGAACCAGAACTGCCCACCAATTTGTAGGACATCCCAATTTGCCATTCAATGTCTAAGTCTAAGAAGAAGAGGAATAAGGACAGAATCAGTCTTTTACCGGATTGTCTTCTTCATCACATTTTATCCTTCTTAGACACATTACAGGTTGTCAAGACTTGTGTTCTATCGAAAAGGTGGAAATCCGTTTGGACTTGTATTCCCACTCTCAACTTTGATTTCACATCTTACACATTTCAAGGATCAACGGAAAATCCCGAGATCAAAGTAAGATCGTTTAATCTCTTTGTATTGAGATTTTTATCTAAACATCGTGCCTCACATGTCATAAGATTGAAATACTATGGGGGGACCATGGACTGTGACGACGAAAAGTTTTTATTAGAGTTTTTGATATGCTATGGAGCACGTCGTATGGTTCAAGAACTGGACATTGATACTGATAATCAGATTCATTTTGATTGGATACGATGTTTATCAGCATGTCAATCGTTGAATTCCCTGAGAATCTTTTGTATGTTTGCTGCTGAATGGGGACTTCTGATGTTACCACATCTGAGAACTTTAGAGATTGGAAATTCTTGTTCAGAGCACGGCTTAAACTTTACAGAGAAGATTTTCTCAGGCTGTCCAAATTTAGAATCTTTGGTTTTGGTTAATTTATTTTGTCAAGGTCGTGCTACTATTTGTGCGCCAAAGCTTCAGCATTTTAACTATTGTTGTCCTTTAGATTTGGAATTAATTTGCAAAGATATTGAATTGTGTTCACCGAATCTTCGACGTGTCATTTTTGGTTTCGTTATTCCAACCGTGAAGTCTACTTCGGACTTTCCATGCTTAGACAAATTACATATAGTAGTAGTACCTGGGACTGGGAGTAGTGGTTCTGCTTCTATTAATGAATTTGGTCAAGAACTTGCACATTTGCTCAGAGTGTTTTGTAATGCAAGATCTATCTCAATGCCTTTGGCTGCAATAAAGGTATTTATATTTAATTCGAAATTCTTTTTACAATGCATTTGTTAATTATGACAGCTAACATCGTTGTTCTTTTCTTACAAGGCTCTCTTGTCTGTTCCTTCTTCTGTTACCGCAAATCTTTCATTTGATAACTTGAGACATTTGAAGTTGATAGCATTGAAGGCTAGCAATAAGATAAAGTTGCCAATGAATAAACTCCCGTATTTACTGAAGTGCCCTACTTTGGAAACTGTGTTGGTTCAGCCTACTTAATCAGGTAACTCTATCTAATCTTTTGTTTCCTCATTTGTATTTTAGACTGTTGTAGGAACTGATCAAACAAGAAAAAGCGTTTGTAAGTATTTTTCAATGTTCAAACATTTTGTTAAATTCAAACATACTTGAAGATTCGTAAGTACTGTTCGAGGGGGGGAAAACCTTTTTATATGCATCTTTAAAAGAATTATTAGAAAAATGTTTTATATCAAATATCACTCAGAAGACAGAAAACAGTTTGGTATGTTTGAAAATTTCGTTTTGGAATGAAGCATTTTGTTTTTACTAGGTTTGTAATAAGTCAATTTTTTTCTTTTCCAAATACACATTTTTCCCCATGCGACCAAACATTACGAAAAATTTCAAAAGGCATTTTAAAGACGTTTAAAAGAATTTTCAAACACTTAATTTTGTTGCCTTGATTTACAGGATGGCTAATTCCAAAAATTTATGGGGGATTACTACTTTTTGAAGTTGCTGAATGGGGTGGCACCTAGGATGGACCAGCTTTTACTAACTTTTGTGATTTTTGACTTCTTATTTAGTGGGATTTTGTTTTACTCTTACATGACCATTCTACTTGCATATATGTTGGAATGTGGACTTCTAGTTTACAATTTGCGTTAATATAAATGAAGCTTGTTGTCTCTCTTTCAACTTGTTCATTTATACGCCTGTGTGCATGTGTCTCGGAGTTGTTGAGAATCCCACATTAGAAAGATAAAGGGAACGTACAATGTTTATAAGAGACATATACTACTCCTCTTATCACGAATTGGTTTTGAGTTGGATCCCTATGATTATAAAGATCGTATCAGAGTCCAACAAGCCCAAACGGGCATTCGGTCCGAAAGTGGGATCCAACCCACACTTTTGGTTATTAATTTATACGCCTACGTGCACACGTCTCGGAGTAGAAGATCAAACCACGACAAGGTTGAAGTACTTTCTACTATTGTATTGGGGATTTGGTTCTTACAAAATTGTTCTACATGCATTTCTCGACAATTACAGGATCACTTTAATTAGTTAAGCATGTTATTCTGGAAATTGTGGTTAACCTTATCATGTGACTGTCTCTTATCTTCTGCTATGTGAGAGAGAATAAATATAGCTTTCTATTATTGTGTTCTCGGTCTTTAATCACTAACCCGAGTCTAGTTTCTTATCTGAAAAAAAAAGGATGTTTCTAGACGACTGGCACCAAGAATTCCCTTTCACAACTTATTTGTGAATTTCTTAATGTGATTTGTTAATTTACTCATACATTTGAATTCTGTAACAATGACTTCTAACACTTCGAAAAGCTCCCTTTTCTATTTCCTAGATTATTCTAAAAAATTGTATATTGATGATGAGTTGGATGACTATTTTCCATGTTTAATTCTTCACATCGTGATAACCATTCATGGGTTGACCTAGTAGTTGCAAGTTTTTTTCTTAAAATCTAGAGAAGGGTTCAAACCATGTGTCACCTAAAAATATTCTGCACATTATTGTTGAATCTCAAAGTCTAAGATAATTACTATATATCGTTATATGGTTTTTCCGACTGATGTAGCTTGAAGGGAAATCCATCCCAAGAACATAGGGGAAACCACCCTAAAGAAGAGAAACTCTCTCTATTTGATATTTGATAAATTGGATACAAGATAAGATATGATGTTTTAAAATTAAACCCTCAGATGACTATTTATAGCCTTACAATAACAACCGTAAATTTAACTAAAATAACTAGATACTAATACTAAACATCAAAATAAACCAATTCTCTAAAAATAACTCATAAATAAACCTAAACTAATTAATCTATTATGATTTACATCACCAACTTAAAATGTTTTTAAACATCATGGAAAAACATAACGAGTTAATGATCTCCAATTATCTAAATTACCTGCCAAATAAGAGTTGCAATAGCTTAACAAACTACACTTTGTTAGAGTTTATATCCTTAAGTTAGAAATGCATTTTTGTCATTCACAGTTGGGTAGACTAAAGGAGGAAGCATATATCCATCATTTGAACTGTTTTGACTCAAATCGACCATATCACTGCTTAAATCACACTTAATAATTTGAAAGCCAAAAAAATTTAGTTTCTAGGAAATTTTATCGCAATATTATTTATAAATATAGTATTTAAAAAAAAAAAATATTATATGCAAAAATAGTATTTTTTTTTTCTTGTTTTAAAAAAAAAAAACCTCACTCATGTGAAGCGAAATACCAATTAATACTGTGAATCAATATAATCAAAAGAAATGATCTTAAATAACATATTTCTATATAAGTCGGAACATCTCTAATCTCTATCTCTATCTCTACTATATTAAAAGAGGCTTAATGGGAGAAACGTTTTTAGACCACCATACCCTTCATCAATTTCTATAACCACAAACTATGTCATTACATATACTCCTTTCATATATTAAAATTACTTAACATGCCATTAGATATTTATAACTCACCTTAAATTAAATGACCATTCACATTTAATTCTTTTTTATCTACTTTTTTTAAATTAGATAAAATTTCTCTAATTAATAAAGTCAATTAAAAATCTTAAGGGAAAAAACACATATCTTTAATTGAAAAAAATAAATCACCACTTTCTAATGTTTATAATCTAGCTATTTAGAAATTATTACTCTAATATTTTTTTTCAAACAAAATAAAATAAACTATCTGTTAAATTTTTTTCTCTAATATTTATAATAATACTCTTCATTTTATTTTTTGTCACAAATTTAATTTAAAATAAAAATATTCTCTAATATTTTATATTATAGCTATTTAGAAGTTATTACTCCAATGTTTTTTAAACCAAATAAAATGAACTATTTGTTCAATTTAAAAAAAAAAAACTATATTCGTTCAATTAAAAAAAAATACAACTACTATTTTAAAAAATATCTTCATTTAAAAAAATGTTCTCTAATATTTATAATAATGATCTTTAAAAATCAACTATATATCTATAAGTTTATAATTAAATTTTTAGAAATTGAGAAACTAAGAAGAAATAGACGTGCAACGCACGTGGTAGAAACTATTATAAAAAAGTGGAGAAGTTTTAGAAACATTTTAAGACAATTATATCATTTTATAAATTATGAAATTTACAAAATATGCCAGTAAAATAATTAATTACCACTAATAATTAATTATTATATTCTTATAATACATTATCTCTTATTTAATATAATGAGTTAATTTAAAAAAATAATAGATTTTTGTTTATCGAGGTTAATTTATTGTATAAAATATTTTTAAATACTAAAATAAAAAGTACATTGATTGTTTTTATTGTAAATGTTCATTAATTTTTGCTATATTTTAAATTAGATGGATTATACTTTTATCTATATTATATATAAAAATACATTCATTGTTTCTTGATGGACAAATTTGTTTTCTTGATGAAGTGATAATTCAATGGCCTGTTTTCTATCAATTAAAAAAAGCTTCATATGTTTTATTGGATAAAGTTAAATTTATATTAGTAACTTGAAGTACATTATAATTTTTTTTTCAAATGTAATATTGAATATATCTATATTTATCTCTATATCTAATATATATTTAGAGGATATGGAGAAACATTTTAAAACCATAATACTTCTTATCGATTTTTTTAAAAAATATAATAATTATAATTAAAAGAAAACAAATAAATCACGTGCAACACATGTGATAAAATCTAATATTAAAAACTACCAAAATAGCTATTCAATAATTATTGAACTATAGTTCAATAATTTGTTGAAATATTTTGTTACTTTTCATTGTTATTAATAATTAGTATATGCGGAAATATGTTATTTTAGTAATTGACCCTAAAATCAATTACTATGTATATGGTGAATCAATGATTACATGCACGAAATTAGTTGATATTATGATAGATTCGTAAATAATATTTTGATCTTCTATTTTTAAAAATATGGGCTTGATTATGCTTTTATGTGCAAGAATGTTTATAATTGTTCAATCGAGACCATAATAAGTATTTTTGAATAAAGGTGAAAACTAAATCAGCCACCCTATCTCGCCAAACCCGCTTAATAAACCAGGTGAGGAATTTTTTCCCTCCATTTACACCTCGTCCCGTCCCATCCCATCCCATTTATCTACTTTGTTTTTTGTTTTTTTATTTATTATAATTTCATTTCTCTAGGTTTCATTTCTTTTGGTATGAAGTATGAGTGAGAGTTTAACTTGTTTATAGAATTGAATTTAAAGAAATAAAAATAAAATTCTCCCTCCCCCGGGGCGGGGCAGTAAAAAATAGTAACCCGCCCTATTTACACCCCAATTTTGAATAGGCTAATGTAGGATAATAAAATGAGTGTAAAGGTGTGATTTTTAAAAACCCAAAAATGAAAGGGTCATAACTTTGCAATTATAGCACTAAAAAAAATGCATAATAATTAATACTGTGAATTAATAAAATCAAAAGAAATTATATTAAATGACATTTCTGCATACTAATTATTGAAATATTAGAGCAAAAATGCCCAAATAGCAAGAAATATTTTATTACTTTTCATTGTTATTTATGTTCTGATATTTCAACAATTAGTATGCAGAAATATGTTATTTCAGTAATTTACTCTAAAATCGTTTATTACGTACAAGGTGAATCAATTATTACATATGCGAAACTCATGGACATTATGTTATATTTGTCAATAATATTTTGATTTGTTATTTTTATAAATATTGGGTCTAATTATGCTTTTACATGCAAGTAAGAACGTTTATAATTGTTCGATCGAGACCCCTTCCCCGGAGCTCAGTCGAGAAAAAAAATTGTTCAAACATTTATAAAATTGAAAATATATAAATATATATATATATATTTGGGGGGCCAGCCACCCCAAAAAAAAATTTCCGAGTTCCGGAGGTGGCCCCCCAATTTTTTTTTTTTTTCGCTTATTATTTTCGCATTTTTTTTAATTATAACTGCTAACGTTGTATTTCTGTTCTTAAAAGGCTCTCTTTTCTATTCCTACTTCTGTAAATACGCCGTTTGATAACTTGAGATATTTGAAGTTGGAAGCAATGCAGTCTAGTAAAAAGATAATCTTGCCAATGAATGAACCACAATATCTACTAAACTGCTCTATTCTTAAATCTATGGTGATCGAATTCATTCCAGTAACTTTATCAATCTTTTGCTTTGTCATTAAGAATTAAATTTCATTTGTTTGTGTTTAAGAGTGTAAAAAAAAGTGTTTGGAAGCATTTTTCAATATTCTAAATATATTGAAAGATTAAAAGAAAAAAAAAATCTTTTTACTCGCAATTTGAAAGGAATAATAGAAATATCTTTTGAGGTTGTCTTTTTAGAATGAAACATGTTCTATACTACATTCTTGGAAAAGAAATATGTCAATTGTTTTCCTTAAAAACATCTAGAAGCATCTTTCAACCATACATGAAGAAAATGTAAAAGTATTTGTAAGATATTTAGAAGCAGATTCAAACACTACTAAGTTTATATTGCCCTGATTTACAGGTTGGCTATGTGTTTAGTAGGGTTGGCCCTGGGCCTGTTCAACATATGTGTGACGGAACAGGGCCCCCAAATATTTGGGGGGCCAGCCCCCCCAAAAAAAATTTTCGAGTTCCGGAGGTGGCCCCCCAATTTTTTTTTCTTTTCGCTTATTATTTTCGCATTTTTTTTTAATTATAACTGCTAACGTTGTATTTCTGTTCTTAAAAGGCTCTCTTTTCTATTCCTACTTCTGTAAATGCGCCGTTTGATAACTTGAGATATTTGAAGTTGGAAGCAATGCAGTCTAGTAAAAAGATAATCTTGCAAATGAATGAACCACAATATCTACTAAACTGCTCTATTCTTAAATCTGTTGTGATCGAATTCATTCCGGTAACTTTATCAATCTTTTGCTTTGTCATTAAGAATTAAATTTCATTTGTTTGTGTTTAAGAGTGTAAAAAAAAGTGTTTGGAAGCATTTTTCAATATTCTAAATATATTGAGAGATTAAAAGAAAAAAAAAATTTTACTCGCAATTTGAAAGGAATAATAGAAATATCTTTTGAGGTTGTCTTTTTAGAATGAAACATGTTCTATACTACATTCTTGGAAAAGAAATATGTCAATTGTTTTCCTTAAAAACATCTAGAAGCATCTTTCAACCATATATGAAGAAAATGTAAAAGTATTTTTAAGATATTTAGAAGCAGATTCAAACACTACTAAGTTTATATTGCCCTGATTTACAAGTTGGCTATGTGTTTAGTAGGGTCGGCCCTGGGCCTGTTCAACATATGTGTGACGGAACAGGGCCCCCAAATATTTGGGGGGCCAGCCCCCCCAAAAAAAATTTCCTAGTTCCGGAGGTGGCCCCCCAATTTTTTTTTCTTTTCGCTTATTATTTTCGCATTTTTTTTTAATTATAACTGCTAACGTTGTATTTCTGTTCTTAAAAGGCTCTCTTTTCTATTCCTACTTCTGTAAATGCGCCGTTTGATAACTTGAGATATTTGAAGTTGGAAGCAATGCAGTCTAGTAAAAAGATAATCTTGCCAATGAATGAACCACAATATCTACTAAACTGCTCTATTCTTAAATCTGTGGTGATCGAATTCATTCCGGTAACTTTATCAATCTTTTGCTTTGTCATTAAGAATTAAATTTCATTTGTTTGTGTTTAAGAGTGTAAAAAAAAGTGTTTGGAAGCATTTTCAATATTCTAAATATATTTTGAGATTAAAAAAAAAAAAATCTTTTTACTCACAATTTGAAAGGAATAATAGAAATATCTTTTGAGGTTGTCTTTTTAGAATGAAACATGTTCTATACTACATTCTTGGAAAAGAAATATGTCAATTGTTTTCCTTAAAAACATCTAGAAGCATCTTTCAACCATACATGATGAAAATTGTAAAAGTATTTTTAAGATATTTAGAAGCAGATTCTAACACTACTAAGTTTATATTGCCCTGATTTACAGGTTGGCTATATATGTGTTTAGCAGGGTCGGCCCTGGGCCTGTTCAACATATGTGTGATGGAACAGGGCCCCCAAATATCGAGGGTCCAAAATAAGAGACGGGTCTATATAGTGTTTCAAATTATTACGTTATTAAATATAATTTAAAAAGACGGAAATCTCACAAGAAATAGCCTGGGGTGCATTGGTTTCCTTTCCGGCCTTAAATGGGCCCCAGGTTCGGGGTTCGATGGTAGTTGGGGGTAAGTTAATGTTTTTGCTGTTATAAAATTAATTGATTTAATAATTTTTTTTGATAATATTTTTTGAAAGAATTTACCTCTCACTTTATCTATTTCAAATTTACCATATATAATGAAAATATCGCCCAATAAATTTTTAACCTTAATTTATAATATAAGAGAAAAAAATTGTTTTTTTTTTTAAAATCTCACTTTATCTATTTCATTAATTTTTTTAAGTTTGTTAGTTTGATATGTTGTTATAAATATATTTATTTAATGTTTTTCTTTCATCCATTGAACGTTAAAAAAATTTAGCTTTATAACATTCTAAAATATTATGCTATTATTTGAAATATACTTAGAAAAAGTTATTATTTAAAATGTCAGTATTATAATTATGCTTAAATATGTATGGAGATCGTCATCATTGTACTCTTGAACCTAAATTTTATTAAATATATTGAAAAAATATTATATATATTTTTTTGAAAAAAAAAACTTCATTTTCTATTTATGTGGAATAAGAAAAATATATTTCTAAAATTCAGTTTTCTAAAATTTGTATACTCTATAATTTTCTTTTTATTGCGTTTTAATAAAAAAAAAACTTAGTATTATTTTTTTGTAATTTTTTATATTAAGAATTATATGATAGGGCCCGAAACTATATTTTCGTATCGAGCCCTTATTTTCTTAGGACCGGGCCTGGTGCTTAGTCCTGCTGACATCGGTTTATCATGAGATGACTAAGCATATAGATATCAAGTTTCATTATTTGAGAGACATGGTTCAAAATGAGGAAGTTAAGCTTGAGAAAATAGATTCAAAAGACAATCAAAGCTTTGATTACTTGTGTAGCTTGTTGAAAGTTGGGACAATCTAAGGTTGAAGGTTAGATGTGTGTCAAGAGGGTGTTTTTTGTGTAATGACTCTACATCTAACAGTTAGTCCATGTGGCAGTGTGTAATTGGTCAACGTAAAAACCGAGGTTGTTGAAGTTGCTCACGAGTGACAATTAAGAAGCTAAGTTTTAGGAAGAATGCTTGGCTTAGATTTGTGCTATTGTAACTAGTTAAAGCTATTGTATAAAAGGCTTAACTAGATTAGTTTTGTATATAGTTATCACTTTTCTTGTAAATACATCTTCTCATATATGAAATACACTTTCTTGTTCATTACTTTTCATTGTGCTCTTGATACTTTGAGTCTTAGTTTTCTAACAAAAACTAATTGATTGACACAAACGAAAATGTATGTGAGTAAGTTGTTAATTAGAAGCTTTATAACCTCTAGTTCCTCTGTTTTTTTAGTCCTATATTATTTTTGTCTTCCACTTTTTCTTCTTCATTTGTTTTATTTTAAGATATTCTATATGTCTCATTTTATTTAGAAACCCACAAGTCATTCCTCCTTTTTTCACTATTTTATATACTTGAAATAGAGTTTTTGTTAATTAAATACGTATGTTCACTAGAAGATATTTCACACACAAAAAGAATATCGGTTCAATTCATACACCTAATCTAGCTTGATGAAATTGTCCAACAGATCCTCTAGTTATATGTTTTTTTTACCAAAGAGTGAATATTTCGATTTAAACATCGTGAAAAAATAAAACGAGTTAACGATTGCCAATTACCTGCAAATGTGATATTCCAATTATCTTTAACTACACTTTGTTAGGTTTAGATCCGAAATTTTGTCATTTTTTTAACCATTAAAACTCCTTATGCAATGCTTTTTTTGTCATTCACAGTGGGGGTTGATTAAAGGATGAAACATATATTCATCATATGAAGTGTTTTTACTCAAATCGACCTTATACACTCCGTAAATCACACTTAATAATTTGAAAGTCAATAAATTAAGTTTATTTTTAGGAAATTTTATTGGGTAATTGAATTTTTAATATTATTTATAAATATAATATTTTTAAAAATAATTTGTAAATATAGTATTAAAAAAAGATGCATACTAATTAATATCGTGAATTAATAAAATCAAAAGAAATGATCTTAAATGATATTTCTGCATACTAATTATTGAAATGTTAAAAATGCCCAAATGGCAAGAAATATTTTGTTATTTTTCATTGATATTTATGTTTCGATAATTTAACAATTAGTATGCAGAAATATGTTATTTTAGTAATTGCATAAAATCGCTTATTACGTAATAAGGTGATTCAATTCTAACATATGCGAAACTCATGGACTTTATTTTATAATAGTTCAATCGAGACCATAATAATGACTAGGTTTTTTTTTGGCATAATAATGGGGAAATTGGGAAAATTGACCTCCAAAAATCTAATTTAAGGTTTATTGACCCCCCCTCAACTTTATTATATCAGAGACCTTATGCTTATGTCATTATACTATGAAAAGACAAAAATGTCCTTATCTATCTTCCTCACATCCTCACATCTGAAAAGTGAATCTGAAACCCTAACTCCTCCATCTCTATCTTCCCTACACAACGACTGAGACCGCGCCGACCAAACACGAGTTTTCAAAAAGCTTCGATTTGATTCAAGGTATGTTGATGTAGATCTCGTTTTTAAACATTTTCTTTATAGATCTAAGTTTCTGGTTTGGTTTTAGATCTAGATTGGAGCTTGGATTTGTTTTTTCGTTATTGGTTTTTAGATCTAGTTTGGATTTTTTTTTCGCTATTGGTTTTTAGATCTAGCTTGGATTTGTTTTTTCGTTCATGTTTAGATTTGTTTGGAGTTATTGGTCTTTAGATTCAGTTTCGGGTTTAGATTTGTTTATTGTTTTTGTTTTCAAATCTTTAGATTGGAGTTGGAAGGACAAGTTCGAATCGAGATTGAAGGTTGAAAGTTGATTCCAAGTTGAGAAAAAAATCTCGAATCGAGATTACTCCCTATCATGTGTCGAGATTTGATCGAAATCTCGATTCGAGATTCAGTCCTTGCTCAATCTCTATTGAAGATTGACCAGTCTCGATCCGAGATTGGTCAATCTCGAACCGAGATAAAAGGCATAGAGGTTTTCTATCAGAATCTTAGTTCGAGATTTCTCAATCTCGATCCGAGATTGTGGGCAGACCCCCCCCCCCCCCCCTCCCCTTTTTTTTACATAAATTTGTAGGATTGTTTTTACTTATTACTATTACTTTTTTTTTTTGGGTCTATTATTGTGTTTATATGTTTTTTTTTGTTGTATTTTAGGCAATAATAGAGACTATAGTGATGACTGGGCATCAGTTGATTATGTGAGTTCAATAATCTATATTAAATTTTTTATGTACATTTTAAATATAGTGTCATGAATTCTTTTGATATTTAACAGGTCTACGCACCCTTCAATTTATTAAATGAACATTGGGTGTTGGTCCGTCTTGATTTACGGAGTCGGAAGGTATATGTTTGGGATTCACTTCCGACCTATGCCAATCTATCGACGATGCGGACTTTGCTGAAACCTATTTGTCAAATTGTGCCAATTTTACTAAATTCAATTGGGTTAATCGATAGTTTCGAGCCATGGCCATTTGAACGGCTAGCTGAGGTTCCAATACAATCGGGTGGTGTGGATTGTGGTGTATATTGTTGCAAGTTCTTCGAGTATCTAATTTCAAGTCATTAAAACAATCGAACATGAAATTCTTTAGGGTACAATTAGCGTCTGATGTGTGGTCTAACAAGCCCATTTATTAAGATAATATGTTATGTACGAATATTTGAACGTCGATGTAGTCGTTGTGATCATTAAACGTGTATCTTTTATTAATTTTTATATTATATATTACCATCTTTTTCTACATATGAGCAAGTAAATAAAAAATTGTCCTTTTTCTCAGCTCTGAGATTGGTCCTTTCACGAATTTGATATTAGACCAATCTCGGATCTGAGATTAGAACAATCTCGGATCTGAGACGAATCTCGGATCTGAGATCTAATCTCGGATATGAGATTAGACCAATCTTATAGCTGATATTACAGTAATCTCGGATCTGAGACCTATCAATCTCGAGGCATGTCTCGAATCGAGATAGTTTATTTATTATAAGAAAGCGGATTGCGGCATGTCTCGAATCGAGATCTCGTAACAAAATTCCAATCTCGAATCGAGATCTCATAATAAAATTCCAATCTCAAGACAAAACTAGGAATCTCGAGCCGAGATCATGTAACAAAATTTCAATCTCGAACCAAAACTAAGAATTCTTGAACCGAGATCTCAGATGAAAAATAGAATCTCGATCTGAGTTCTCGAACAAAGATTCCAATCTCGAATCAATATTAGGCAATCTCGATTTTGAGATTGTTCAAAAATTCTCATCTCCAACTAAAAATCCAAATCACAGTCTAAAATTCCAAATAAACTTACATATAATCTACATTAAAATATCACATATCTTTTTCTATTACCTTTTCAAGAGTGAAAGATGAATCCTTAAGCTATATGATATTAAAGTTTAGAGAGAGAGATGGTGTGTAGGATAAAGCAAAAATTTAGAGAGAGAGAGAGTGTGTGTGTGTTTAGGATATAGAGAATATATAAATTGTTTAAATATATAAAGAGTTATACTTTAAGGGTATTTACTTTTTTCATGTTCTAATAAGGTCTCTAATATAATAAAGGTGAGGGGAGGGTCAATAAACCTTAGATTGGATTTCTAAAGGTCAATTTTCCCAATTTCCCATAATAATGACTAGTTAGTGTAAGGGTTTGATTTGTAACAACCCAAAAATTAAGGGGGCAAAGTTTTGCAATTTACCCAAGTGAAAAGGCTCCATCTTGGTTTCGCGTTTCGTTCTTGCTCTCTTCAACGCTGCAACAGAGACGGACAGAGGTTCTTTCTCTTTTTTAATTTTTTTTTTTTAAAATTTCTTTTAAAGTACATAATCAGCAGACCTTGATAATTTGTTCACTATTTCATGATATTATGCATGTTGATTTTTTCTGAATCGTTAAAATTTAATATTGTTTCTCTTTTCCATGTTTCTGATGCATCAATTTTGGGAGAGAAGAAAAAAATCACAATGTCTTCATTTTGTTTGCTTGTAGCAGCCTTAGTGCTCGTTTGTGATAACTTTTCAAAATATTTAATTTTTTAATAACGAAAATGTTTTTGGTAACTATTAAAAAAACACATTTCAAAGCTATCCAAAACGGGCCCTTCGTTCAGTTGGGGCTTTATTGTTTTGAACTTCAATTCTTTCATTTTTTTTTCTTGTTTTAGACATCATTCTTATAAAATATGCTTTTGGTCTTCAACTGACAGCCATTTTTAAATTCCGTTGTTATAGTGTCTAAAGATTGCTGGACCAGAACGGCCCATTTCGACAAGTAACGAGAACAATATGGACAGAATCAGTCTGTTACCAGATTGTCTTCTTCATCACATTCTGTCGTTTTTAAGCACAAACCAGGCAATCCAGACTTGTGTTCTATCAAAAAGGTGGAATACAATTTGGACTCATATTCCCATACTCGACTTTGATATCAGTTCCTTCCCATTTAAACGTTCGATAAAAAATCTTAAGTCAATAGTAAGATCGTTTAAGCACTACGTCTTGAGTGTCATATCAAAATATTGTGGCTTGCATATTAAAAAATTGAGATACTATTCTCACGACATGAACCGTGACGATGAAAAGTTTTTAGTAGAGTTTTTGATAAGCTTTGCAGCATCTCACATGGTTCAAGAACTTCACTTTAATACATGTTCAAGTGAAGATATGGATATCGACTGGGTACGCTGTTTATCAGAATGTCGGTCGCTTAATGTCCTGAAAATATGTTCTCAGTTTTCTGATGAATGGGGAGCGTTGTCGTTACCTTCGTTGAAAATTTTACAGATTGAAAGTGGATGTTTAGAGGACTCAAAATGTAAAGATAAGATGTTCTCAGGCTGTCCAAATTTGGAACATTTGGTTTTGTATGAATATATATGTGAAGGGCGTGCTACTATTTGTGCGCCAAAGCTCAAGAGTTTTGAATTTTGTTCTTCTGACTGGGAATCGTATTTTCAAAAAATTGATTTGTGTACACCCAATCTTAGACGTGTCATATTTGACAATGTTATTCCAATTGTGAAGTCTTCTTTTGACTTTCCATCCATAGACGAAGTGATTATAGTAGGATATTTTGAGAATGATTCAGTCATCAAATATCGTCGAAAGATCGCACAATTGCTTAGAGTGTTTCATAATGCAAGATCTATCACAATGCCTTTGTCTGCAACAAAGGTATTTATATTTAAAATTCTTTTTTTTCCTTTTCGGCTTATTATTGTCGCATTTTCTAATTATAACCGCTATTGGTGTATTTTTGTTCTTACAAGGCTCTCTTTTCTATTCTTGATTCTGAAAATTCAAATCATCCGTTTGATAACTTGAGATATTTGAAGTTGAAAGCCGAAGCATGTTATAATAAAAAGATAACCTTGTCAAAGAATGAACTGCAGGATCTGCTAAACAGCCATATTATTAAATCTGTGGTGATCGAAATTACTTAATCAGGTAACTTTATCAGTCTTTTGCTTTGTCATTAATAATTAAATAGCATTTGCTTGTGTTTAAGAGTGTAAAAACAAGTGTTTGGAAGTATTTTTCTATATTCTAAACATATTCTTAAATCAAATGTTTGTAAATGATGTTTAGTTATACATTCTAAAATTTTGAAACATTCTTGAAAGATTCTTAAGTACTGGTAGAGAAAAAGAAACTTTTTACCTGCATTTTTGAAAAAAATAATAGAAATATCTTTTGAGGTTGTATTTTTTAGACTGAAACATGTTTCTAAACGACATTCTATGAAAAGAAATAGGTAGATTCAATTGTTTTCTTTAAAAACATCTCGACGCATTTTTCAACGAAACATGATGAAAATTTTAAAAAATACTTTTATGATGTTTAGAAGCAGATTCAATCACTACTAAGCGTTTGTTTGGATAACTTTTAAAAGTGTTTAAGAGTGTTCTTTTAGAAGCAAAAAAACACTTTTAAAAGCAAACGAGCTCTAAGTTTATTGCCATGATTTGCAGGATGGCTAATACCAAAACTTGTTGGGGATTACTACTTTTTGAAGTTGTTGAATGGGGTGGCTCCCAGGAAGAACCAGCTGTGTGATTTGTGAATTCCTATTTAGTGGGGGCTTTTGTTTCACTCTTACATGACTATGCTACTAGCATATATGTTGGAATATGGATTATGGACTTGTAATTTACAGTTTGTTTTTATGTAAATGAAGTCTGTTGCGTCTTTTTCTTTTTGTTCAATTATACCCTGGTGTGCATGTGTCTCGGAGTAGAGGACCAAAACGTGACAAGGTCGGAGTACTTTGGCTATCGAGTTAGAAGAAAATAATTGATGAATTTCTGACAAAAATAAGTACTTTACCTTACTTACCAAACTTTAGCCCCAGTGTTCAGCAAGCTTGAAAAGTCAAAGTATATTGTAAATAATGTAATAATACTCTCAATTTATTACACAAGTTTAGGGTATATTAGAGTCTTTAACCCTCCTGAACCGAGGAGTCAATTTACTCTCTACTCTATTAGAAAAGTATGATTTTGAGCCATTGACATCAAAGTTTTCAGATTCCTTAGAAAAAGAACTGTAGAAATCTAATGACTAAATGTGGCCCAATGAAGGGTTCCAAACTTTAGTGGGCTGAAGTTCTATCGTTAAGTTTTAGTGTCTTAGAAGATGAACGAGATATTACTAAGCTAACATCGATGTGGTGTTCGCCAAAGAATCACCAACGCTCGTCATTCGAATGACAAGTCTAATCGGTGTCAGGAGTTTAGGCTCGAGTTTCCAGTCGCACGTACCTCTAGAGGTGGAAGTTGCCTCATTTTATATGTAAGCACCAACACGACTGGATTCCGCGTGCAGTAAATGTTCTGTTATGCTAAAGTATGCGGATGAAGCCTATGGACATGTAAACCTTCCCTGATTGATAAGTGATGGACTGAGGATTGTTTGATCTAATAAGGACCGTATTCTATACCTCAAATTTGATTGAAAGGGAGATTTTTCGTTTTACAGTATATTTGAATTAAAAACATTTTTTTAGTGAAACATATAAAATGATTTTTAATCTAAAAAATAAAAAATGAAGAGTTAAAACAAAGTTTTTGTCCATAAATTTTGTCTTCATTTTTAACTGGATCTCTTAACTGTTAATAATTATATTTTAATCTCTTTTAAGTTTTTAAAAAACTCTAAACTAGTCATTGCCGTTAAAAAATTGAGTTACAATTTTAATGAAAATGTTGATGGGATCTTTTTATTGTTGATTAACATCTAATGTAGTTGACTGAAATATGAAAATCATGTTCCAAATAAAACGGGTCATTTGAAAAAATCATTCAATTTTAACTAAAATTTTAGTGGTAAAGATTACATTTTGAATCCATTATTTTATATCATGGACTAAAATAGAACATTTAAAACTCAAGGGACTAAATTATAATTTGGACTTTCGGAATCAAAATTATATTTTAACCAAAATTAATTTTACTATCTACTTGAAATATTATAATGTTGAATACATGGTATTTGCAATTAAATAGCAGGTGTAACTCATATTTGAAGTTGAATGGAAGGTGAAAACAAGTAAAACATTGAAGATAATTATACAATATACACATTCGATTAGAAGGGAATAAATTGAAAATGATGAGATATAATTTTTATTGTTTTTATAAATATTATTTAGTGGATGAGAGACTCAAAAACTTATTTAACAAAACATGATGAAAATTTTAAAAAGTACTGTTAAGATGTTTAGAAGCATAATCAAACATTATTTATTTTTTTGCCCTGATCAACATGGTTCCATTCCATTCCTCTGTAAATTTTTTGCGGTTAATTATACTTTGAATCTTATAAAAGAACTAAACCTCTTAAATGTTAAGTAACTATAGTTAAATAATTTGTTGAAATGTTTTATTATTTTTGTTATAATATTTCAATTATTAGTACGCAGAATCAGTAATTGACCCTAAAATCAATTTTTAGGTATAAGGTGGATTGATTACGCGCAAGAAATAGTGGAGCATAATGCTATATTTGGGTATGATTATGCTTAATGTACAAGAATTTTTATAATTGTTCAATAGAGATCATAATAAGTCAACATGAGCATAGTTTAACCTGTTAGACACCTGTTTAAGATCGAAAGTTAAAGTTCTCTTTTCCTCAATTTGATGTAATATTTAAATTAAAAAAAAAAAACGAGGCCGTAATAAGTAGTTTTGAATAGGCTGAAAAGTAAATGTTATAAAATGTAGGTTCATAAAACTCATGTAAAGGTGAGATTTGTAGCAACAAAAAAAATGAAGGGGCGTACTTTTGCAATTTACCCAGAAAATGAAAAGGCTTCATTTTGATTTCGTTGGTACCCAGAAAATGCATTTCGTTCTTGCTCTCTTGAACGATGCAACAGAGACAGACAGACAGAGGTGTTTTCTCTTTCTCTTTCCCTTTTACAATACATAATCATTAGACCTCTTTAATTTCTTCAATATTTCATGTTATTATTTTTTCTGAATCTTGAAAATTTAATATTGCTCTCTTTTTCATGTTTTCTGATGAATCAATTATGGGAGTGAAAAGAAAAATCATAATATCTTCATTTAAAATGCTCGTTTCAGCCTTAATAAGACTTGTAATAATCCCTCAATCGTATTATATTTTACTTTAGGAGTTAGTATTTATACAATACAGTAAATCTGTTAACAACTACACAAACTAACTCTAAAAACTATAACACGAATATACACTTTAACAAACTCAAGGTGGATGACAATGAACCTTGAGTTTGTCCCGTAATAAAAGAAAACGAGCAGTAGGCAGCACTTTAGTAAGGACATGAGCATTTTGAGCAACAGAAGGAACATGCCTAACATCCAACTCGTCTCGAGCAACCTTCTCAGAACAAAATAAAGATCAAACTCAATATGCTTAGTTCGAGCGTGTTGTATAGGATTCGCTGCAAGCATAACCGTGCTCAGATTATCACACCAAATAATGGGAGTTTTAGATGAAACACAAGCTAACTCTGAAAGAAGATATTGTAGCCATGAGATTTCAGCTGCAACAGCGGCAAGACTCCTATATTCAGCCTCTGTACTTGACCGGTAAACAACAGGTTGCTTCTTAGAGCTCCAAGAGATCGAGTTACCACCAAAATAAACACAATAACTCGTGGTTGATAGTTTATCATCCGAATCCGACGCCCAATCAGCATCACAAAAACTGACTAAATCAAGAGAAGAAGCAGGAGACAAATGTAAACCATAGTTAACAGTCCCAGCCAAGTATCGAAGAATACGTTTGGCAACTTTCCAGTGAGTTTCTCTTGGATTTTGCATGAACTAACACACTTTGAAAGCTCAAGTCGAGTTATAGTAACATATTGTAATGCACCTACGATCAGTGGCGAGGCCACTAAGGGGATTGGGGGGGCAATTGCCCCCCCAAAATTTTCAAAATTTTAATTTTACATGTATATTTTTATATAATTTTTAATTTTGCCCCCCCAAAAATTTGATGTTTGCCTCTTATTTATACAATATTTAAGACATTTTAATCTTTTAAAAAACATATTTTTTTTTATATATTATCCCACATTTAGGTTTGTCACTATTAAATTTTCTCTCTTAAGCTATATCCAAATTAATGTTCATTAATGTGAGTTTTTATGGTTTAAATATATATATATATATATATATATATATATATATATATATATAGAGGATAATTGGTGATTTTTCTTGATAATTTTGTTGCATCTATATATGAGTTATACAATGTATTATTTATTGTTAAGTTTAATAAAATGTGAAAATTTTAAATAAACACGTTTTTTTTACTTCTATATATTTTTTATATTGTAGTTATGTAGTGATGATTTTATGTTCAACATTTATAAATACTTTAATTCATATTTATTAACTAAGGAGTGTAATTTTTTGTTATAAATAGTTTATTTTTTCTAAATTATAAATAATAATGTCTCTTCAGTGAAATCCAAATTTTATTAATAACTATATAGTTTTATTTCATGAGCTTCATAATTATTATAATTTTATTATTTCATACTTGTACTTTTAGTTAAATATTTCAATCTTGTTAATTATTATATAAAATTAGTTAAATATCTCTATGATACACAATAAAGTTAATTTTGATTGTGATTCTTATTATTAGATTAAAAAAAACATTTGAAATGAAAATTAATCTCAATGATTTGAGAGATTAATATATATTTTTTAATATACTAAGAAATTATTTTAAAATTTGTCTCTATTTTGAAGACATGTATAATTTTATAATTAACATAATTTCTAGCAAATTTTTTTTATCCATTTTATAACTTTATATTAGACACAAGTCAAAATCTAAAAATCTAACTTTATATTAATTTGTAATATAATATATCGAAACCGGCGTGGAGTTGACATTTTATACAATCCTTTCTTTATATAGATTTTTGCCCCCCTGAAAATTTTTTTTTGGCCTCGCCACTGCCTACGATACTTCTATATATATAAACATCAGAAAACAAAGATAAGTGTTTGTAATAAAGAAAGTGTTTTTGATAATCATTAAATTAAAACGCTTTTAAAAGCTATCCACAACGGACTCTTACTTCTGTTGGGGCTTTATTGTTTTGAACTTCAATTTTTTCTTGTTTTAGACAACATTCTAAAAAAAACATGTTTTTGGTGAGCTTACAGCCTTTTTTATTTCCTTGTTATAGTGTCTAAAGATTGTGATGCATAAGTTTTACGAGAGAGGAAAGAAAAAGAAGAAAAGAGAGTGTGAGTAAGGAGGATGTGGGCTGAGGTGGATTATTCCTTGTAACTGCCTAGGGATATTTTAGTAAATAAGCAAGGCATGTAGTATTATATATTTAGCAGGTGGTTTGTATAGATTTTATCCTGAATAGTATTCTGATGTAATAGTGGAGAATATAGGGATTCTCGAATTTCCCTTTTGCTCAAGTTCTTAATGAAATAATACCTTTGATGTTCTAATAGACTGCTGAACTAGAACGGCCCGTTTCGACAAGTAACGAGAAGAATATGGACAGAATCAGTCTTTTACCAGATTGTCTTCTTCATCACATTCTATCGTTTTTAGACACAATACAGGTTGTCCAGACTTGTGTTCTATCAAAAAGGTGGAATACCGTTTGGACTCATATTCCTACACTCGACTTTGATATCTATTCCTACCCATTTAAACGTTCAACAATAAATTCTAAGTCAAAAGTAAGATCGTTTAAGCACTTTGTCTTGAGTGTCATGTCAAAATATCGTGGCTTGCATGTTAAAGAATTGAGATACTTTGCCCGCGACATGAACCGTGATGATCAAAAGTTATTAGTAGAGTTTTTGATAAGCTTTGCAGCATCTCACATGGTTCAAGAACTTCACATTAATACATCTTCAAGTGATGATTCTAATATTGACTGGATACGCTGTTTATCAAAATGTCAGTCGCTGAATGTCCTGAAAATATGTTCTGATTTTTCTGATGAATGGGGAGCTTTGATGTTACCTTCGTTGAGAATTTTACAGATTGAAAGTGGATCTTCAGATGACTCAAAATATAAAGATAAGCTGTTCTCAGGCTGTCCAAATTTGGAACGTTTGGCTTAGTATGATTTTATATGTGAAGGACGTGCTACTATTTGTGCGCCAAAGCTTGAGAGTTTTGAATATAGTTGTACTTCTGATTGGGAATCAAATTTCCAAGAAATTGATTTGTGTACACCCAGTCTTAGACGTGTCATGTTTAATAATGTTATTCCAACTGTGAAGTCTGCTTTAGACTTTCCATCCATAGACGAAGTGAATATAGAAGGATATTTTGCAGTGATTTACTTATCGAATATCGTCAAAACGTCGCACAATTGCTTAGAGTGTTTCATAATGCGAGATCTATCTCAATGCCTTTGGCTGCAACAAAGGTATTTATATTTAAAATTCCTTTTTTTTTGGCTTATTATTGTCGCTTTTTATAATTATGACAGCTAATGTTGTATTTCTGTTCTTTCAAAAGGCTCTCTTGTCTATTCCTGCTTATGTAAATTCGAATCTTCCATTTGATAACTTGAGACTTTTGAAGTTGGAAGGATGTTATAGTAAAATATGTTCTCAATTTTCTGATGAATGGGGAGCTTTGATGCTACCTTCGTTGAGAATTTTAAGGATTGAAAGTGCATGTGTGGAGCTCGACTCAAAATATAAAGATATGATGTTCTCAGGCTGTCCAAATTTCGAACATTTGGTTTTGTTTGATTTTATATATGAAGGATGTGCTACTATTTGTGCGCCAAAGCTTGAGCGTTTTGAATATAGTCGTACTTTTGATTCGGAATCGAACTTCCAAGAAATTGATTTGTGTACACCCAATCTTAGACGTGTCATTTTTAAAAATGTTACAACTGTGAAGTCTCCTTTCGACTTTCCAACTGTAAACTAAAAGAGTTGGAAGAGAATTCAATTGATATCATTTACTAATCACATACACATATATATACACATTAGAGTCTAACCTAATGGGCTTAAAAGTAATGGGCCTAACTATGTAACTATACATTATAATAAACTCAATAATATGTCTAACACTCCCCCTCAAGCTGGAGCATATATGTTAATCATGCCCAGCTTGTTACAAAGGTAGTCAATCCGTGGCCCATTCAAAGCTTTCGTAAAGATGTCGCCTAATTGTTCTCCAGTCTTCACATATCCGGTAGAAATCAGCCCCAATTGTATTTTCTCACGAACAAAGTGACAATCAACCTCAATGTGTTTAGTACGCTCATGAAAAACGGGGTTTGAAGCGATATGAAGGGCAGCTTGGTTATCACACCATAGTTTCATTGGATGCAAGACTGAAAATCCCAACTCAATAAGAAGTTGACGAATCCATATCACTTCACAAGCTGACTGAGCCATCGCTCTATATTCTGATTCAGCACTAGATCGTGATACAACATGTTGCTTCTTACTCTTCCAGGAGACTAAATTCCCTCCCACAAAAACACAATAACCAGTAGTAGATCTTCGATCTTCCTTAGACCCAGCCCAATCAGCATCTGAGAAGCACTCAATCTCATTGTGTCCATGGTTGCCATATAGAATTCCTCGTCCAGGGGCACCTTTTAAGTAACACAAAATCTGTTCAACAGCCTTCCAATGTTCAATAGTAGGTGAGGACAAATATTGACTCACTATACTAACTGAATATGCAATATCTGGACGAGTTACAGTAAGGTAATTAAGTTTTCCAACCAACCTCCGATATCTTTCAGGTTCTTCAAATAATTCACCATCCTTTGTAAGCTGCAAATTAGGATTCATTGGGGTGCTACATGGTTTAGCCCCCAATTTACCAGTCTCTGATAGTAAATCTAACACATATTTCCTTTGAGAAAGAAAAATCCCTTTACTGCTTCTCGTCACTTCAACACCCAAAAAATATTTTAACGCCCCTAAGTCCTTTGTATGAAATTGACTATGGAGGAAAGTTTTGAGGGATAAAATACCTGCACTATCACTTCCTGTGATGACAATGTCATCTACATACACAACCAACAAAATGATCCCAGCTGCAGACTTGCGATGAAAAACAGAATGATCTGACTTACTTTTTCTCATGCCAAATTGTTCAACTGCCAAGCTAAATTTACCAAACCATGCCCGAGGGCTCTGTTTCAAGCCATACAACGATTTTCTCAAATAACAAACCTTTCCATTCTCCCCCTGAGCAACAAATCCAGGTGGTTGCTCCATATACACCTCTTCTTGAATATCCCCATGAAGAAAAGCGTTCTTGATATCTAACTGGTGCAAAGGCCAATCATATGTAGCAGCCAGAGAAATAAACAATCTAACTGACGTGAGTTTGGCAACAAGAGAAAAGGTGTCAGAATAATCAATCCCATAGACCTGAGCATACCCTTTAGCAACAAGGCGGGCTTTCAAACGAGCAATAGATCCATCAGGATTAACCTTGATTGCAAAAACCCACTTACAACCAATAGCTTTCTTACCCATGGGTAAATCGACCAAAGTCCAAGTTCCATTTTCTTCCAAGGCCCGCATTTCCTCGATCATGGCATTACGCCACCCAGAATGAGAAAGGGCATCATGAACAGTCTTAGGTAAAGACACAGAATCAAGGGATGCAATAAAAGAACACAAAGAGGGAGACAAATTGTTATAAGAGACAAAAGAAGTAACAGGATACGTACATGTTCGTTTCCCCTTGCGGAGGGCAATAGGGAGATCAACTTCTGTGATTGGATCTGACGACGAAGCCTATTGAACGGTGGTGTCTGGACATGAATCTGGTACAGTACGAGGACGACGGGAAAACACTTGAGGATAGGGAGACATGGGCAGGGAGATTGGTAGAGGAGGAGAAACAACAGTTGGTACTTCTGAGGTAGGTGGCAAAACAGAAGTCGGTATTTCAGAGGGAGGTGGAACAACGGTATTAATGGTGTAGATTAACAGGTTATCATCCTCCTCCGGAGAAATGTATGAGACAGAAGGAGAGAACGGTGTATTTTCCATAAAAGTAGCATCCGAAGAAACCAAATATCTATTAAGAACAGTAGAAAAACATCGATATCCCTTTTGAACCCGAGAATAGCCAAGGAAAATACATTTTAAAGCCTTGGGATCAAGTTTAGAAAGTTGAGGACGAACATCCCGAACAAAACATGTGCAACCAAATATCCTAGGTTCTATAGGAAATAAAGGTTTATTAGGGAGCAAAGAGTGGTAAGGAATTTGACCATTAAGAACCGAGGAAGACATGCGATTAATGAGAAAACAAGCAGTTGAAACAGCATTGGCCCAAAAATGTTTAGGGACCTGCATTTGGAAAAGTAAAGCTCGAGCAGTTTCCAACAAATGTCTATTTTTACGTTCTGCAACCCCGTTTTGAAACGGAGTATCGACACAAGATGTTTGATGGAGAATGCCATGTGTGATTATAAAATTTTGAAAAGTGGATGACATATATTCTTTTGCATTATCACTTCGGAGAGTCTTTATTGAGATGTTGAACTGGGTTCGAATTTCAGCACAAAAAGCAGAAAAATGGGAAAATACCTCGGAACGAGATGTCATAAAATAGAGCCATGTCATTCGAGAGTAATCATCGACAAAGGTAACAAAATACCGAAATCCAGTTATAGAAGCAACAGGACACGGACCCCAAACGTCGGAATGAACTAACTTAAAAGGAGCACTTGCACGTTTATTGACTCGTGGACCATGACTGACACGATGATGTTTAGCAAAATGGCACGAGTCACAATCTAAAGAAGACAAATGCTGAAACTGAGAGCACAATCTTTTAAAAACAGAAAGAGAAGGATGACCTAATCGACAATGAGTATCAAAAGCAGACGATGACGATACTCCAGAACATGCAACAGAAAACTGAGGGTCAAGAACATAGAGGCCGCCAGATTCATGTCCTTTACCAATAATTTGCTTCGTCGTAAGATCCTGAAACAAACAATAAGTGGGATAGAATGAGACACAACAATTTAAAGAGCGAGTAATTTGACTGACAGACATCAAATTAAATGACAAATCAGGGAGGCTAAGAACACAAGACAAAGGTAATGAAGGAACAGGTTTAGCTTGACTAGATCCTATAACAGTGGAAGTGGATCCATCTGCTAAAGTAACATGAGATGACGAAGTGTGTGGTTCGAATATAGAAAGTAATTTAGGATCACCTGTCATATGGTCAGTTGTACCAGAATCTATGACCCATTTGGAGGAAGAAGAAACAAGACATGATGTCGATTTACCTGATTTAGCAAGAGTAGTACCGTAGGTAGACTGATGATTCACTTTTCCAGCCATCATATCAATAGAAACTTGTAATTGACAAGAAGAAACAAACAACGAACAAAAAATCTTCCAACCAACGGCTAAATAATTAGCCACTGACAATCAACCAACCACAACACCCAACAAACGGCTAGGGATTTAGCCTCAAATCTGTAGTTAACGAATGGACAAGTGAAGGAAACATATACCAACAGCGGGCAGCAAGGAAAAACTCTTAAAAAAACAGAATTGAACCCAAAATAGAGCCAAAAACAGATCTGGACAGCAGCAAAAACTCTCGTTTTCGTCAAAACCAAGCACGTGTTGCACCAAAAACTACCACAAACCGACTAGAAATAGGTTTCTGATCAAAACCAGACGAACGGCGGCGAAGAAAGGCGGCGCACGCGCCCTCACGCGCCGGCGCGTGAGGAGTGTGGCGGAGACTACGGCGGCGCGTGGGGCCCACTCCCAGTGTTTTTCGGCGGACTGCGGCGGCGAATCGGCGTTTCGGAGGGCGGCGGTTCTTTCTACGAGGGTGGTGTCGACAAATGGTCACTTTTGATCGAGACCCGAACTCGAACCCTAACCCTCTTGAACAAGAATTCACTCTACCAACTCTCAAACAAAACTAAGACTTTTTAGGCTCTGATACCATGTAAACTAAAAGAGTTGGAAGAGAATTCAATTGATATCATTTACTAATCACATACACATATATATACACATTAGAGTCTAACCTAATGGGCTTAAAAGTAATGGGCCTAACTATGTAACTATACATTATAATAAACTCAATAATATGTCTAACACCAACCATAGACGAAGTGAATATAGTAGGATACTTTGAGAATGATTCACTTATCAAATATGGTCAAAAGATCGCACAATTGCTTAGAGTGTTTCATAATGCAAGATCTATAACAATGCCTTTGGCTGCAACAAAGGTATTTATATGTAAAATTCTTTTTTTATTCTTTTCGTCTTATGATTGTCGCATTTTCTAATTATGACCGCTAATGTTGTATTTTTGTTCTTACAAAGGCTCTCTTTTCTATTCCTGCTTCTGTAAATTCAAATCTTCCGTTTGATAACTTGAGACGTTTGAAGTTGGAAGCATGCAAGTCTAGTAAAAAGATAACCTGTCAAAGAATGAACTGCGGGATCTACTAAACTGCCCTATTCTAAAATCTGTGGTGGTCGAAATTATTTAATCATGTAACTTTATCAATCTTTTGCTTTGTCATTAAGAATTAAATAGTATTTGTTCGTGTTTAAGAGTGTAAAAAAAAAAGTTTCTGGAAGCATTTTTCAATATTCTGAAATATTCTTAAATGTTTGTAAATGATGTTTGGTTATACATTACAAAATCATTATAAAATTTTGAAACATGCTTGAAAGTTCTTAAGCCCTGATAGAGGAAAAAAAAACTTCTTACACTCATTTTGAAAAGAATGATAGAAATTTCTTTTATTTGAAATATTACTCGGAAGTTAACAGTCTGGTGAGTTTGAAAGTATCTTTTGAGGTTGTCTTTTTAGAATGAAGCATATTCTAAAATACATTCTTTGAAAAAAAAATATGCCAATTGTTTTCTTTGAAAACATCTCGATGCATTTTTCAATGAAACGTGATGAAAATTTTAAAAAGTACTATTATGACGTTTAGAAGCAGATTCAAACACTTCTGAGTTTATTGCCCTTACAGGATGTCTAATACCCAACTTTTTTGGGGGATTACTGCCTTTTGAAGTTGCTGAATGGGTGGCACCCAGAAAGGACCAGCTGTGTAATTTGTGAATTCCTATCTAGTGGGGGCTTTTGATTTAGGGCGTTTGGGATAGCTTTTAAAAGTGTTTAGAGGTGTTTTTTTTAATGATTATCAAATATACTTTTAAACACTTCTAAAAGTTATTTTAAATAGACACTTACTCTTACATAACTATGCTACTAGCATATATGTTGGATTGGAATATGGATTATGGACTTGTAATTTACAGTTTGCTTTGATGTAGATAAAATTTGTTGTATCTGTTTCTTTTTGTTCAATTATACTACCCTAGTGTGCATGTATCTCAAAGTAGAAGACCGAAACGTGACAAGGTCGGAGTACTTTGGCTATTAAGTTAGAAGAAAATAATTGAAGAATTTCTGACCAAAATAAGTACTTTACCTTACTTACCAAACTTTAGTCAGAGTGTTTAGCAAGCTTTAAAAGTCATAAATTATATTGTAAATAATGTAATAATACTCTCAATTTATTACACAGGTTTGGGTAGATTAGAGTCTTTCACCCTCCAGAACTGAGGGGTCAATAAGCAATATATGTTGCTTTTATGAATCTGATGGCAATTACTCTCTACTCTATTGGAAAAGTATGATTTTCAGCCATTGACATCAAAGTTTTCAGATTCCTAAAAAATGAAATGTAGCAATCAAACGATGAAATGTGGCCTCATGATGGGTGCCAAACTTTAGAGGGCGGAAGTTTTATCGTTAAATTTTGGTGTCTTGCAAAGAAGATGAACGAGATATTATTAAGCTAACATCGATCTGGTGCTCGCCAAAGAATCTCTGACGCTCGTCATTCGAATGGCAAGTATAATTGGTGTCAGACAAAGTTTAGGTTAGTGTATCCAATAGCACGTACCTATGGAGTAGGAAGTTGCCTCGTTTTATATGGGTTTTTGGCCTTTAAAATAGATACTTAAGGGTTAGTGACGTTCATTCTCATTTTAACCCTTTTTGACATTTTGATGATGTCATTTTGCAATTACCCTTAAACTTTAATATATTGAAAACTCATATCTCTCATTTGTATATTTTTTATCTTTCTCAATACCTCAACAGTCTCTCCACTCTCTACCTCAATACTCTCTTTCCATAGCCTCAAGTAATCTTCAAGTTTTAGATTCTAGAAAGTTATCCTTTAGTTTCAATTTTTTATTTTGAAAAAAAAAAATCGAGGTACCTAGAAATTTGAGTTTCCCCCCGAAATTTGCACGAGTTTTGCCTTGAAATTGGTGTTTTCCCTCGAACTTAACTCGAGATTTGAGTAGTGACTAAAAAAAAAATTTTGTTTAGCTAAAAATATATAAAAGAAAAGAGAGAGAAAAAAAACTAGGCATGGTGGACTTAAATCCTAGGCATCATAGGTTTTTTAAATTAAATTTATTATTTATTATTAGTTATACATTAAAAAATGTTAATTTTATTTATTATTTTAGAAGATGAAGTTGTCTTGAGAATTAGTCCAATTTCGGTCCTAAATTTCGAGGAAAAAACACCAATTTCTGGGAAGAAACTCAAATTTCGTGCAAATTTTCTGGACATCCCAAGTTTTTTTTTTTTTTTTTTTTTTTTTTTTTTATCGAATTTGTAAATGATAAAATATTTGAAACTAAAGTATAAGTTGTATTACCTTTATGACAAGAATCGAAAGCTTGAAGATTACTTGAGGCCATATGAAGAGAGTCTTGAGGTAGAGAGTGAAGAGAGTGTTAGAGTTTGTGTTGGAGTTTTGGAAGGGAGTGGAGAGAGTGTTGCAGTTTTGGAAAAGATAAAAAATACAAATGAAAGATGATGATATTTAATATATTAAAATTTAAGGGTAAAAATATACTTTCAACACAAAATAGCATCATCATAAAGTCAAAAAGGGTTATAACGAGAAGGGAGGTCAATAGCCCTCAAATACCTATTTAAAGGTCAAAAATCCCAAAAACCCGTTTCCATATGTAAGAACCAGCATGACTTGATTTTGAGTGGAGTAATGTTATGTCTGTTCTTTTTTTATTCAAGTGATGATTTCCATTATGGTAAGGAATGTAGATGAGATGAAGCCTTTGGATATGTAAGGATCCATTTGAAATAGCTTTGGGGAGTGTTTAAAAGTATTTTTTTTTAATGGTTATATAAAACATTTCTTTTATTCAAAAACACTTTCAAAAGTCATCCCAAACAGAAACTAAGCCTTCCCTGATTGACAAGTAGTTTGATCTAATGAGGGATCATATTACTCAAAATTGATTTTGACAATGGAGATTTTTCATTTTATAGTATACTTGAATTGAAAAGAAATTTTTAGAGAAACTTAACGTATGATTTTTAATCTCAAAACAAGAGAAAATAAAGAATTAAAACATAGTTTTTGTCCCTAAAATTTATCTTCATTTTTAATTTGATCCTTTAACTTTTAAAAAAAATATATTTTAGTCTCTTAGGTTTTAATAAATTCTGAACTAGTCACCTCGTTTGAAGAAAATGAGTTACAATTTTAATGAAAATGTTGATGGGATCTTTTTATTGTTTGATTAACATTTATGTAGTGGATAGTAAAACACTTCTTGTATATGTGCTAAGAGCTTGAAATTAATTGAATTTCTTTACATAAAATGAGCAATTTATATAAGCTCAGTAAATCTAATAATACAATCCTAACTAAATCAGTTGAAATCTAACTAATAAATCAGGAGGATAACTGTTGTGTGAAATCGTGTTACGCAAGTGCACGCAGTCAAACAAGTAATAAAGTGATAAGAAAGATATCGTTCCCACGAGGATTAGTAGATTAAGTAGGTGTTTAACAATTAATTTAAAGAAAATAAAAAGTAATCGTGGTTTTGAAAGTGATGTGATTAATGAAACTAAAGTAAAGAAAATATGCAAATCCTAATGACTAAATTCTAAATTAAATATGGAAAATAAATAAATGGTCTAAAGTGGCTGAGATTACTCCTAAAATATGCAAGAATAATAAAGTGATTAAACTATGTAGAGATGAATGATTGGAAAATCAAGAATCCCCCTAAAAAGTCTTAGAATTCACAAATGCTGCAACAGTGCTGTGGCTGTGCTGCAGCATTCTGCAATAATAAACACACTTTATATGCAAGCAAATCCTATTATTCACGTGACTTTGTCAAGCCTAGCATGATTCTAATTCATAATCCGATTTAAATCCTATGTCTAGGTAAAATTAGATTAAGGAATATGTTTTAGTGTTCCGGTTTAGGCCTTAAGGTGTAATTACATATGTCTATGCATTACCAAAAACAATTTCAAGAATCGTTAACCCCTATCAATCAATGTTCTTCCATTCAATTTTAACCTTTTCAGAATTAAAATTAAACTAAGCAATTTACTTAGGTTGATCAAGCATAAGCAAAAAGATAAGAAATATCAAACTATTGATTGAGCATAAAAAATTGAATTCATTAAAGCTTGTGAAAAACTAATTCCCCTTAGGGTTCATCTATCAATTCCAACCTAAGAAATTTAGTTCATAATGAAATTCAAATAAACAAAAGTGTTCTTCAAAAATAAACCTAAACCTAACATAATCTAACAATGGATAATGGAATTCTAAAGAATGAAGAAGAAGAAGAGTAATCTAAATAAGAAGGAGAAGGAAATTCAAACGAATCTCCATGAAGAATGCTATTTTTTTCCTCTCCAAAAGCTGCTGCGTTTTTGCCTCTCTTCCTCTTTTCACGTTCAGCCACTCCTCCCCTTAAATCTGTCTAGGGTTTTCTTTTTAATGAATAATCTCCTCTTTTTCTTTTGTTTTGGGCTTAGGCTTTTCTTAAGTCTCCTCAAAATTGCTCCTAAGATGGATCCCAATGATGGGCTATTTGTTTCTCACTTGAATCAGCTGAAACGGGCCCCAAAAAGAGACTTTTTAGGGCCAAAAATCGTGATCTGCACTGCTGTCCAGATTCTGCCCAGTGTGCTGCAGCACAGCTGCAGCACTGCCACAACACTTTTCAAAAATCTGCACTTTTTTCCTATTTCCTGCATGAAATTTGCAATTCTTTTAGGACTTTCTTTCATTCAAATTGACAAAATTAAATACCAAGAGCCAAGAACAATTCTAAATATACTTTAAAGTGCTAAAAACCCGAATTTTTCCAAAATACACTTTAATAAAGAATGATTCTAAATGAGTTCAAAGTGCACAAAATATAAGCAAGTTCAATCAAATAATGATCACTTAGGCATTAAAATAGGACCAAATAACTCTATTTTGTAGAGTTATCAATAACATATATCGAATCAGAATAATAATAGAATGATACAATATATCTAATACGCCCCTTCAAACAGATGACAAAGAAGAATCTGAGGAGTACATAAGTTTGTCACGTAATGCTTGAAACTGAGAAGAGGCCAAAGCTTTTGTGCAAAGATCAGTCACCTGATCCTTAGAGCAAACAAAACGAATGGAAAGATCCTTACGAGCAACTTTTTCACGTACAAAATGATAATCTACCTCAATGTGTTTTGTACGAACATGAAAAACTGAATTATTAGATAAGGCCATAGCTGAAATATTGTCTCACCAAAGAGTAGGGGAATAAATAAGAACCACATGAAAATCACAAAGTAACTGTCACAACCAATATAATTCAGTTGATGTGTAAGCTAATGAACGACATGATGGGTTGCTTCTTAACAGACCATGAAATAACTGAAGAGCCTAAAAAGGCTACAAAACCTTATGTAGAGCGGTGATCCAAGGAATCCCCTGCCCAATCGGTATTACAAAAGGCAGACAAAGAAAGAGAAGAATGAGAACTTCTTTTAAAGAGAATACCCAAAGAAGCAGAACCAATCAAATATCGTAAAATTCTCTTAATGAAATTAAAGTGAAGAACAATAGGTTAATGCAAAAACTGACTCATTTTATTTACAATAAATGCTATATCAAGGCGAGTAAAATTAAGGCATTGAAGTTGACCAACAAGTTGCCGAAATAGTAAAGGATCCTCACAAGAGGGGGCGGCGGAAGATAAGTCTAGTTTGACAGACATGAGAGTCTTACATGGTTTAGCAGCACTCATACCCGACTTATTGAGAAGATCATATAAATACTTGGCCTAATTAACAAATAAACCATTAGCAGAATCATGGATATCCAAACCAAGAAAGTAAGTAAGTCTGTTGAGGTCAGAAATCTGAAAAACAGCCATGAGTTCATTCTCTAAAGTAGTATTGTAAGAGGCATCAGGTCCTTGTAATAATAATGTCATCAACATACAACAAAAGATAGGTAAGAGAAGAATCAATAGCCTGAAAAAATAGCGAAGGATCAGCCCCATAAGCCACAAAGCCAAGAGTTAACAAATGTGAAGTAAACTTTTTGAACCAAACACGAGGTGCCTGCCTCAACCCATAAAGTGATTTATATAACTTGTATACATAGGATGGACAAGTAATATCAGAAAAACCAGTGGGTTGTATCATACTGACCTTTTCTTTTAAGTCACAATATAAGAAAGCACTCTTGACATAAAGTTGGTTTAAAGTCCATTTGTAATGAACAGCAAATGTAAGAATGATACGAATGGTTGGCTTTTTAACAATAGGACTAAAGGTTTCCTCGAAATCAAGTCCCTCTAATTGATGAGAACCCTTAGTTACCAAACGAGCTTTGTATTAAGATATGGTAACATCAGAATTATACTTAGTCCCAAAGAATTCGTTATCCATAACATCCCTCCATTCAGGGAATTTAGATGCCTCAGTGTAGGAAGTTGGATTGGTAGGAATAGAAGAGGTTTGAGCCAAAAACACTTTTTTGTTAGAAATACCAGATTTAGACTGTTGAAGCAGGAGTGGTATTCAGAGGAATGGATGGGGAAACATTAGTGTTAGGGTTGATAGCTGTAATAGAATGATTAGTGGGACATACAAAGGAAGAAGCATGAGGAAATAACAATTGAGAGAGTAAGTATGGTGAAAAGGAAAAAGAATCAGAAGACAATTGAGGAGAATTAGTAGAAGAATAGTAAGACTGCTGAGCAAAGGGGAAAATATCCTCATGAAAAATAACATGTCGAGATACAATAAATTTCTTTATCAACAAGTTAAAACAAAGATAACTTTTATAATCAAGTGTATATCTCAAGAAAGCATTGAGTAGTTTTAGGTTCCATTTTATGAGCATTATAAGGTCGCAATAAAGTTTAACAAGCACAACCAATAACTTTAAGTGTCGCAAGTCAAGAGAGCATGCATTCAAATAGTTTTTAAAAAGGAGAATGAAAGTTAAGAGTGGCAGAAGGTGACCGATTAATATGAAAAACACCCGTAGAAAAAACATGAAACCAAAATTCTATGAACAGAAGCATGAAACAATAAGGAAAGAGATGTTTCTACAATATTTCTTTGTTTACGTTTAGCCACACTGTTTTATTTAGATGTGTACGGACAAGATTTTTGATGTTTAGAAGATAAAAATTGAGTTACATAGTTGTTGACAAATTCACCACCACCATCAGATCTAAACACTAAGTTTGACAGACAAAGAGTTTTCAATAAAACGAATGAACTTTTGAATAATAATTGGTACCTCAGATTTTAGAGTTAAAGGGAAAAATTCATTCGATTGTAACAATCAAGGGCATTGTGACATGTGAGAAATGATCGTAGGAGTTGTTGATGAGGAAGCTGTTGGGAAAAATCACCTTCCCACGTTCACCGTTAGGAATAAAAAAAAACAATCGAGAAATTATAGGATAAAACACAATCAGAGAGACACGAGAATTTATACTGGTTCACCCAAATTGGCTACGTCCAGTTGCTACCGCTGCGGAATTCACTATGATGAATCAGAGTTACAATAGAGAAATATTTTCAATAAACTCACAAGCCTCTCTATAGTTCAACACGAACGAAAAACAAGAAGAAATCGTCACTTTGATCTTCTCTTTCGGCTTGCTCTCTCTGACGGCTTCACATAGTAGGTCACAAAAACCACCGCCAAACATATATATAAATATATATATTTACTGATTGTTTCCCACGGCCAATAAATCAAAAAAGAATCGCCTCCCAAATGTCAAGCACATGCCAAATTATTCAAGGGTAATTAACATATTTCCTAATGCAAGCTATGCACGCTTCTCCATGTTAAATAATTCAAAGTCAAATTGATGTCCACCTTTTCATTCATTTGGCAGCAGACTTAGAAAACATGTAGCATTCTTATTTAGGCTTATTTTGATTTGGCTTCATAAATACACAACAAATTCCACCTTGAAGACAACATCAAAACATTATGTCTTCATTGCAGCGGTAGCGACTCCTCTCATTCCACCTTGGCAAGATAGAATAAAACATAGCTTCTGCTATGATCATTGTCTTCACTGACAATCATAGTTCTCGAATTAGAGAGTTATCCTACTCCACCATATAAGTAGACCACTTGAAATATCACCTTTCAAGATTTCCTTTTTTCCGGCACATATCGATAAACCTTGTGCAACTTCCACCTACTTGGCTTCCCTGGAAGTTCTTCAACCATCGACATCAATTCCACACGCCTTGCATAACTGCCAAGTCAATGCCCTCGTGCATCCACTAACAACACATCCTCTATCATGGTAAAGCGGTCATACCATGAGGATGAATTTCCTCTTTCTTCAAACAAAGTCTTCGTCTCCCTTTACAAGAGAGACAATGTTAGTTTCCAACCCAGAGCCCTTTGCCGAACCTGCTCTGTTTGGACAATCTCTTTTCAGGTGACCAGATAATCCACATTCCCAGCAGCCTTTCTTTTGTATGAAATTCTTCTTCTTTCCATTGCTAACTACCAACATAGAGTTGTTATGTGAATCACGCCCTTCACTCTTCAACCTCCTCTCCTCTGATAAGAGTTTACTTGTAGTTTCTGCAAAATCTAAAGAATCTTTTCCATACATTAGAGCCGTCTTCATGTGCTCATAAGAAGTTGGAAGAGACAAGATGTGCCTAAGTGTTTTATCCTCCTCATCTACATTCACTTTGATTGCCTCCAGTTTTGAAATTATACCTTTGAGAATACTCAAGTGATCTGAGATTTTTGTACCTTAATCCATTCGCAGTGTGTGAAATCACTCCTTCAGATACAACCGATTTTAGATACCCTTAGCTTGATAGAAGGCTTTAAGCTTCTCCCAAAGTTCTTTAGCTGTCAAAATTTCATGCACATTTGCAAGAACATTTTTAGCCAAACACAGTCTTATCGCACTTGTCGCCCTCAAATCCATCTCCTCCCAATCTTCATCATTCAAATTGGACTTCTTAGCACTTCCACTAGAACCACTGCCATCTGATTTCGTTGAATCACCATCACCGCTTAACGGTTTGAGAGCACCACCGCTCAGTTTTCCATTCAAAGCCTTGTGTAACCCAGATTGTATCAATATATCCTTGACTTGCACTTGCCACAAGCCAAAATTGATCATCCCATCAAATTTCTCCACATTAAACTTCATCGGACTCATAAAGTTTGACATACTTTCTTTTCACTCCTAGTTTGAATCTATGGACAATTATAACCTAAAGCTCTGATACCAGTTGTTGGGAAAAATCACCTTCCCACGTTCACCGTTAGGAATTATAAAAAAACAATCGAGTAATTATAGAATAAAACACAATCAGAGAGACACGAGAATTTATATTGGTTCACCCAAATTGGCTACGTCCAGTTGCTACTGCTGCGGAATTCACTATGATGAATCAGAGTTACAATAGAGAAATATTCTCAATAAACTCACAAGCCTCTCTATCATTCAACACGAACGAAAAACAAGAAGAAATCGTCACTTTGATCTTCTCCTCGGCTTGCTCTCTCTGACGGCTTCACATAGTAGGTCACAAAAACCACCGCCAAACATATATATAAATATATATATGTTATTGTTTCCCACGGCCAATTAATCAAAAAAGCACCGCCTCCCAAATGTCAAGCACGTGCCAAATTATTCAAGGGTAATTAACATATTTCCTAATGCAAGCTATGCACGCTTCTCCATGTTAAATAATTCAAAGTCAAATTGATGTCCACCTTTTCATTCATTTGGCAGCAGACTTAGAAAACATGTAGCATTCTTATTTGGGCTTATTTTGATTTGGCTTCATAAATACACAACAGAAGCATATGGATTTGACATGTGTCAATACGGCTCTATACCATAAAACACTTCTTGTACAGGTGCTAATAGCTTGGAATTAATTGAATTTCTTTACATAAAATGAGCAATTTATATAAGCTCAGTAAATCTAATAATACAATAATATCCTAACTAAATCAGTTCAAATCTAACTAAGAAATGAGGAGGATAACATATATTGAATCATGATTTTTTTAACTAAAATCTTAGTAGTTTACATTTCAAATTAATTAAAAAAAGTGTGTTTTTTTTTTTAAATTTTTATGTATAAAAATAGAACAATTACAAATCAAAGGACTAAATTGGAATTTGGAGTCAACATTGAGAATCAAAATTATATTTTAACCAAATAAATTTTAATATCTATTTAAAATATTATAGTATGATTTGTAGTTAAATAACAAGATGTAACTATAATAATAATAATAATAATAATAATAAAAGATGTAACTCGTATTTGAATGGAGGTGAGAACAAGTAAAATAGTAAAGATAATTAAATACATTTGATTAGAATGGATAATATTTGCAAATGATCAGATACAACTTTTGAAAGTTTTTTTAACTTAGCATATTAAATTAAGGGAGTGGAAACTCAAATTTTCTAATTGAAAGTGAGATAGTGGATTATAAAACTTTCACTAAAAGAATAGATTAAGAAATAATGACAATAAGATGCTAGGTGAAATGAGAAAACTAAAATGAAGACACTAAAATAATTTATTTATTTTTAGAGGAAAAAAAAATCGAGACCAAATTAATTAATAAATGAAAAAGTGTTGAAATTTTTAATTTTATTCAGCTGTTCATCAATGATACTCTCTTCCCCAGAAAATTCATCAATCATACTCTCGCATGCCCTCTGGAACGCTGCAAAATAGGTTCTTTTTCTTTCCCCCTTTTAATTTCTTCTGCACAAATCTCGTTAATTTGTCCACTATTTCATGATATTCATGCATTTTCTTTTCTGAATCGTGACATTGTGACAAGAAAATCTAATTTTGTTCCCTTTTCCATGTTTATTGATGCTTCAATTCAATTTTGGGAAAAAAAAAATTCATTATGTCTTGATTTTGTTTGCTTTTAGCTGCCTTAGTTAAGTTGGGGGTTTATTGTTTTGGACTTCAATTCTTTCATTTTTCACTTTCATTCTGATTGGTTTTAGACAAATTCATCCTTAGGTTTAATGGGAATGTAACAATATTCAAAATAACAGACAAAACACATGCTTTTGTTCTTCAGCTTTTAGTGTCTAAAAGTCTGCTGAATAATTTGTAGGTACTCTGTTTTGATTGTTCAATGTCTGAGGACAGAATCAGTCTTTTACCAGATTGTCTTCTTCATCACATTCTGTCATCCTTAAACACGAAACAGGTTGTCCAGACTTGTGTTCTATCAAAAAGGTGGAAAACCGTTTGGACTTGTATTCCCACACTCACCTTTTATTTATGTGACAACCTAATTAATGGGTCAATAGAGGACCCCGAGTTAAAATTAACATCGTTTTATCACTTCGTCTTGAGAGTTTTATCGAAACATTGTGGCACAAATATTATAAAATTGAGATACTTATCCAGGAGCATGTACAATGACGATGACGATAACAATGAAAAATATTTTGTAGAGTTTTTGATTTGCTATGCAGCATGTCACATGATTCAAAAACTTGAAATTAATACATATTCAGATAATGATATTAATTTTGACTGGATACCTTGTTTATCAAAATGTCAGTCGCTGAATGTCTTGCAAATACGTTCTTTCTATTCTGATGAATGGGGAGTTTTGATGTTACCATTGTTGAGAATTCTTGAGATTGAAAGTCCGTTTTCGCAGCACGACCTAAAATATAGAGACAAGATGTTTGCAGGCTGTCCAAATTTGGAATCTTTGGTTTTGGTTAATTTTTATTGTGAAGGCTGTGCTACTATTTGTGCGCCAAAGCTTGAGAATTTTGAATATCGTTGTACTTCAGATTGGATGACAATTTGTGAAGAAATTGAATTGTGTACACCCAATCTAAGATGTGTCAAGTTTGATTATGTTATTGTAACTGTGAAGTCTGCTTTAGACTTTCCATACTTGGAAAAAGTAAATATCGAAGGAGATCTTTGCAGTGATTATGTTATCGAATCTAGACAACAGGTCGAACAATTTCTCAGAGTGTTTCATAATGCAAGATCTATCACATTGCCTTTCGCTTCAACAAAGGTATTTATATTTAATATTCCTTCTTCTTTTAGTTTATTATTCTTTCATTATCTAATTTCTTTTTACAGGGCATTTTCTAATTATGACAATTAACATTGCTGTTGTTTTCTTACAAGGCTCTCTCGTCGGTAAGTGCGAATCTTAGGTTTGATAACTTGAAACGCTTGGAGTTGATAGTATCTGAGTATTGCAAAAAGATAAACTTGCCAATCAATGAACTACGATGTTTACTAAAGTTCCCCACTCTAAAAACTTTGGTGATTGATCTTATTTAATCAGGTAATTTTATCTGTTCTTTTGTTTCATTATTGAGAATCAAATAGCATATTTAGCTATCTTCACTAACTATTTTTAAGAAAATATTGAACACGTTGTTTTAGTTTAATTAATTATTGAACTAAAACAGTAAACCAATATTAAGCTATCTACAACAACAATTTTTTTAATGAAAATATTAAACACACAATTTTAGTTCAAATAATTATTGAACTAAAACTGAAAACCAAAATTTAGCCATCTATAACAACTTTATAGAGAAAATTTTGAACACATTTGTTATTGAGCTAAAACATTCAACCATTCATAAAAAACTCTAGAATTGAAGAACAAAACTTAACAATTACAAACCTGGAATTGATGGAGAGAAAACCAAGCTGAAATCGCATAAGAGAGAAGTTGGAATCATAAAGAGTGGGGAAGAAACTAAGAATGAAAAAGATTGAAAATGAATTTGAAAAAGGAATGAAGAGGGGGGACGAAGGAGAAGAATTGACTCTATAATTTGGCATGTAAAAATAGAAAAAGAAAAATATGCTATATGAGTAATTTATAAAAAAGTATCTACATGAAAATAAATAATTATAATTTATATTCTATTTGGGTAATTGGCTTTATTATGAATTGAATCAATTCTCTCTCCTTTTTTCTCTTCCTTTCTCTCTCATCAATCATTCAATCTCATGCCAATATGAACATAGCTCAATTGGTTAGACATCTAAATCTCTTCTCATAAGTTAAAGGTTCGAGTCACCCCTCCCCAATTTGATGTAATATCTATAAAAAAAAAATCAATCACATGAGTTGATAGAAAATGGGTTTAAACCACATGGAGGAGCTATGAGATCATCACGGGGGATGAATCTTCTTCCTTACACCAACTTTTTGACAAATGAAACGTGGGATGGTGACCAAACCATGGGGTTTGGATCCCATTCCCAATCACTGCAAACAAAGGCCCTACTTTAGGGATGATAATTATTTTCCCTTAGTTTTTTACTTCAACTGTCAAGACTTCCTCCAAACCAATACCATCCATCGTTCACATGCTCTATTGAACGCTGAATAGAGGTTCTTTTTCTTTCCCCTTTTAATTTTTCTTTTACAATACATAATCAGTAACATGATATATGCATTTTTTCCTGATTCGTGAAATTGTGATGAGAAAATCTCTCATTTGTTCCCTTTTCCATGTTTATCGATGCTTCAATTTCGGGGGGGGGGGAATGTCATTATGTTTTGATTTTGTTTTATTTTAGCTAACTTTATTAAATTGGGGCTTCATTGTTTTGAACTTCAATTCTATCTTGAATTCATTTTCATTCTGTTTGATTTTAGACCAATTTACCCTTACGTTTAATGGGAATGTAAACAATAAGTTTGCTGAATAATTTTGTAGGTACCCTCTTTTGATTGTTCAATGTCTGAGGACAGAATCAGTCTTTTACCAGATTGTCTTCTTCATCACATTCTGTCGTTATTAGACACGAAACAGGTTGTCCAGACTTGTGTTCTATCAAAAAGGTGGAAAACGGTTTGGACTTGTATTCCCACACTCAACTTTTATTTACCCGACGACCCATTTAACAAGTCGATAGAAGATTCTGAGTTAAAGTTGAGATATAGTCAATTGGTCTTGAGAGTTTTATCAAAACATTGTGGCTCAAATATTAAAAGACTTGAGTTACTCTACCTGGAACATTGTCGAAGAAGATCATAAATATTTAGTTGAATTTTTGATATCTTATGCAGCATGTCACATGGTTCAATTCAAGAACTTGAAATTTATACAGATAATGTTTTTTATATTTATTGGATACACTGTTTAACCGCATGTCAATCGCTGAATTCCCTAAAACTCAATTCTATGTATGCGGATGAATGGGGACTTTTAATGTTACCACGTTTGAGAGTTTTAGAAATTGAAAATTTTTGTTCTGACCGTAGCGTGGACTGTACAAAGAAGATGTTCTCAGGCTGTCCAAATTTAGAATCTTTGGTTTTGGTTGATTTTACTTGTGAAGGATGTGCTAGTATTTGTGCGCCAAAGCTCGAGAATTTTGAATATCGTTGTACTCCTGGGTTATTATGTTTCAAAGAAATCGATATCGAATTGTGTACACCCAATCTTACATGTGTCAAGTTTGAGAATATTCTTCCAACTGTGAAGTCTGCTTTAGACTTTCCATACTTAGACAAAGTAAATATATCAGGATATTATAACAGGGATCTTGTTCTAGTCGAGAGTTTGAACAATTTCTCAGAGTATTTCATAAGCAAGATCTATCACGTTACCGTTCAATGCAACACATGTATTTATATTTAATTTATTTTTCTCCTTTTAGCTTATTATTCTTGATTATCTGTTTGCTTTTTCCAAGGCTTTTTTTTTATAAGTATGAAAGTTGACATTGTTGTTCAATTCTTACAAGGATCTCTTGTCTGTAAGTGCAAATCTTTGGTTTGATAACTTGAGACATTTGGAGTTGAGGGTATCTGAGTATCTGTTTTGCACAAGATAAACTTGCCAATTAATAAACTACGGTGTTTACTAAAGTGCCTGACTCTGAAAACCGTGGTGATTAATATTATTGGTGAGCAGTGCTTTTTGAAGTTGGAAGGACCAACATTTATGATTTGTAATTTCCTATTGATGGCCCGTTTGGGATGACTTTTAAAATTGTTTTTTAATGGTTGTCAAAATCACTATTAAAGGCTATCTCAAACGGGCACTTACTATATTTTTTCCCCTGTTACTCTTACACGAAGATGCAACTAGCATATACTTTCGGGATACGGACTTTTAATTTACAATTTGCTTATTGTATATGAAGTTTGTCGTCAATGGTTTTTATTGTTCAATGATATACTCTAGTGTGCGTGTGTCTTAGAGCAAATGACTAAAACAAGACAAGGTTGAAGTACTTTACCTTAAAACAGCTGTCGAGTTAGAGAAGGGAAAATTAACGTTTTTCCATATGCTTGTTTTTTTTCTTCTTAAAATTGTTTTTTTAACGGTTAAATGCATGAATGACTTCAGAGTTTTTTAGTTTACACCCCTACACTTTTAATTTAAAAAATTTCACCCGTACACTTTCATAAGACATTAAATGTAAACTTTTTCATCGAAATTAATAATGGCGAATTTTTAATATTTTTTTATTCATAATATTCTAACTTGGGTTAGAATAAACCCAACCAAAAAGAAAAAAAAAAAATCAAATTTTCACTCACGGTATTTCACGTTTTCATCTACCTTCTTCAAGAATCTAATGCTTGTTGATCTTAGGTTTGATGAGTCGGTTCTTGAAGGCAAAATCACAGATCAACAAGCACTAGATTCCTTGAATAAATAAGGCATAACCGCATGAAAAAAGTTCAAATCACCGTCTGAGAAACTTAAATTTCTTAACCACAAAAAATTGGTGAATAGATATTTCTCAAAATCTCATATGAAGATTTATCAAAAAGCACTCATTAACCAAGAATAGTATCAAAATTTCTCTCCAAGAATTAGCCGCATGTACGAGTAATTTATTTGATCGATTTCGTTGAATCCAAATTTTTGCCTATGATTTCTTGGATGCAAAATCTACCTCTAATTTTTTTAATTATTTTCAGTCTTCGCCAAAAAAACTTCATTTATTGGGCCTCTCATGCTCGCAAGGTTTTGATTCCGATTGAGAATGAATTTTAGTTTATTGGAATGATTTTCCTAGATGTGTTTAGAGTCAAAAGCTTGGCCCTCCCAAAAAGCTAACTTCTGGGTTTCATCCCTGATGAGCTTGGGAATGATTCAACATCTTGATCTTTTAAGTAATTTTCTAAATTTCTTCAATTTCAATGTATCATTGCCCTTTTCCATTTTCAATACTTCAAAGCTTCAAATTATTTTCCTCTCAAACAATGTAATCTCCGATAGGATACCACAGTCCAATTGCAGCTTGAAGAGTTTCTCAATCGGAAACGTGCCGCAAAATGTAAAATTGTTACTTGTTTTTATTTAGGGTTAATTCTAACCAAGGTTAGAATTTTATGAATAAAAAAATAGAAAAAAAATAATAATATTAAAAAGATGTTACTGTTAAATTGGATGGAAAAGTTAACATTTGATGGATTATAAAAATGCGAGGGTGAAAATTTTCAAATTAGAAGTGTAGGGGTGTAAATTGAAAAACCCTCAAAGTATAAGGGTCATTCATGCATTTAATCATTCTTTTAATAAAACTAGTTCTAATCTAAACAAACTCACAAGATGAGTTAATTCGTTAATTGAGGGTGGTTGACTTAAATCTAAAAGGCATGTGTTGGGTTTCGTAAATTACGGACTAACCTGTTGTAGACACGCAGCGGAAAAACACGAGAAACCTGAGTTTGAGAAGTACCGATCAAAAGCTAATCACCGAGCGGACTCGCTTTGTTATCCACAACCTAGATCCTTTTCTTTGTTCTTCTGAGTGATGATATTGAGTTTTTGTAAGACACGGAAAATTCTTTGATCTCAGTTCTCTTTTTCACTTACATGGGAAAGTCACCATATCTCCCTTGATATGGAATTGCATATGGAACTGCCATTGGCAGTTCCAAAAACTGACATTATGGGGAGTTGCTAAATCAACTGCCTACATCTCCCACTCGCACATAATGGGTTACCCATTATGGGCGTACCTTTTACATTAATCCCTTTTGAACGTGAAATTCTTTAACTTCTCAATCAATGAGAAACACATTCTCTTTCATCAGCATCTAATTCATACAAGAAAAATAGGCCGTGCGACCATCATACTTTCAATTTGAGAGCTTGTTACTTTACAACGGTTAAGTATGTAAGGTAACTCAATTGTGTATTTAAGCAGAGTGTATGATGTAGTTCCCTAGATCATTTAGTCATATTTGTAATTCCAAATATCTTTTAAAAAATATTACCTTTGTATTCACAATTATATTACAAAAATATAAATGGTTGACCGGTGAATACAATATGATGTGACACTTAAAATAATCTTTTCTTTTCCTCAAAAAATTTCCATCCCAAAATGATTGATCTCTAGGTAAGTCCCATTAGATCGAATCTTTCATGACCATCGGTAACTTTCCAATATAGCTAAATCGTAGAGAAACTTCAAGATTTTAGTCAAAGATCTTAAGGGTACTTGTAAGACTTCTTAGTCTCATAGGTCTTACATTATTAAGAAGTAGAGATCTAACTTTTGTTACCCATTTAGGTTGTTTATAGCACATGTGGTATAAAACACATGATACAGTATTATTCTTCATTTTCATTGGAGTGTATGTCTCAATTTATACTGTATAGATGATAGTTCATATATACTCAATATTTAACTTGAGTCCACAACTCTACTTTATCAACTTATGATTGCAGGACTTCCATCTGGCTCATAGACAGTTAGGTTAATAATGGGATCTATTCACCTTCGATTATTAATATAATCTCATCCTGATTCTTTATCAAAGCGATATTTAGATTAAGCATATGCTCTCATAGTGTTGTTATCAATTAACAACAATATTTCTTAAAATATCTCATTTCTATTCGACACTAAGTCATAGAAGTGATTACCCATGTGAGAAGGTCAATCTACTGTTTGACATACTTTTAATTTAATGTACTAAACATTATAGTGTGTATGCAATTTAAAAGTACAAAACTTTATCTCATAACAAAAACGAGAAATACAATTTTCATTTTATGTGAAATCAAGATCTACGCGTGCCTAGAGATTTAACATGGCCATTAAAAATATCTCTAGGGTATGAACAACTATATCAAGCGTAGATATATATTGCACATTCACTTGTTTATGTGCAACCATATCTATTACAAAATTGTATTTAGTATCTATGTGTTTTGTCTTAGAGTGATATTTGAAATCATTTTGTAAATGTAATAGCAACATGACTATCACAGTTTACTAACACAGAGTTAGACTTATTTTCATTGAATCCCAAGTGATTTAAGAACCTCTTAAGTCACACTGATTGAGATAGATTCTCTTTAATCTTTTTCTCTTGGAGGGTACAATGAATAATCCATGGTTCTCACAATGTACCTGAATATTTCTTTTACAACATTCCAATTGGCTTGTTCAGGGTTTGACTGGTATTTACGTACCATAATATATATTTGGTTTTGTACACATCATGACATACACGAGGCTACTAATAGCACTCGAGTAAGGAATTTTTTTTTTAATTTGCTATATTTTCATGGAGTCTTTGAACACACTCAAAGATTTTCTTGATGTACTGCCTTGTGACAAGGCTAACATCCTTTTGGAGTGATCTCTTTCAATCTTTAATCCAAATATATAAGCTGCTTCACCCATATCTTTCATTTGAAAGTTTGATGATAATCATTCCTTAATGGCTAATGTATATACTCCTTGTCTTTCCTAACCAACAATATGTCATCCACATATAACGAAAGAATCACAAACTTATCTTTATGTGATTTGACATACACACAATAGTCCTTATCAATCATATGGAAATCATATGAATTAATAACTTGATGAGAACTGATATACCACTGTGAGGAAGAATGTTTGAAGCCATAAATTGACCTAATTAATCTCACACTTTATGTTCTTGCTCTTCGGTAACAAAACCAATGGGCCGTTGCATGTATATTTGTGACGACCCGACTCAAAATAACCAATAAATAAATAAATAAATCAATAAATAAATAATGACTCATTTTAAATATAAATAAATCAGAGTAAAAGCCAAATAATTGCGGAAGCATTCGTTTAATAACCAAAGAAATATTCGAAACAAAAACATTTGTTTTGGCGCCAATTTAAATAATTAAGAACAACTAAGATAAATTAAAATGAAAATCCATAAAGCAAATGACAAAATGTTCAATAAAATAAAATAAAAATAAATAAATAGAAATGACAAGTCTTAAGGGTCTCTCAGTGTAGCGCCGTCCTCGTCAATCGCCATGGTCTCCATTAATATCAATGTTACCTGCAAAATAAAAATTTGCAGGGCATTCGAATACCGTGAGTTTTTAGCTCAGTAGATTAAATCCAAACTCAAATAAGTAAATTAAATACATTTTATCTCATATTTATAATAACGTATGGATACTCGTCCATTCCCACCATTCATCAACAACTAGTAGGTACTTAGCCTACAAAGATCATAACCACAGTGTTCAGCACTATAGAATTAGTATCATAGTGGCCACTATGATACGTGCCACACTATCCATTGTGGTAATCACTTATCAAACTCATCTCAACTACTTAGATACATCGTAATCACAGTGTTCAGCTCTATAGAATAGTATCATAATGGCCATTATGATACGTGCCACACTATCCAACGTGATTATCATATATCTAAGTAAAATCATTCAAATAAATATCAAACAACCATCAATCTTAAATTAACTCCCTGATCGTAACACATGAATAACAAAAATAACAACAAAGAATAAATATTTAAAAACAACACACATTCACATTACAAATAGTTAAAAGAAAAGAAAACAACACTATCAAGTCATAACAAGGAAACCATTGAGTTATTATTTACTTTTATAAATTAACTATGTTATCATGTCATATTCGGCTCTAAAAATCATCCTAAGCATTATTAAATCAATTAAAAATAATTATTATACGGTTATTAATTATTAATATTAATTAATTAAAACATTAAATTTAATATGGGTTTATTTAACTTAATTAATTTATAAGCTCTAATTATAATTAAAAACTAATTAACCATCATAATTAAAATATAAACATTAATCACGAGTTAAACGGGCATATAATGCTTTTAAAATAAATAATTATATCACCCATAACTATCCTAATAATCACCCAATAAACAAACAATCACATGAAATTTAATTTAACTTCTAAGTAGGAATTAACCTACCTTAAATCCAAATTGAGCAAGCAATCGAGCTCGAAATAACTCCAAATAAAATCCTAACGATGCCCACAACCTGAAATAATATTAATTTATTATCAATTTTACGAGAACCGGGCTAACGGGGCGAAAATCAGATCAAATTAACTAAAATTAGCCACTGGACCAGTTGGGCCAGCTGAACCGGTTCAGTTGAACCAGTCCAGCCGGTCCAACTGGACCGCTTCTTCCCAAGGCAGCAGCGCTGCCCAGAAACGCAACCTGCGTTTCTTTTTTTTTTTTTTAAAACGAAAGCTTACCAACAAGCTCGCCCCACGCTCGCTCCGGATGAATTGTAAATAAGAACCCGAAGATAAACGACCTCCAACTCGAGAAATCTCGTGAAGAACACCCGAAAAAACGGCGAGCAAAACTTATTTTTCGACGACCTTCCATTCGACAGAAAACCAACGAAAATATCCTCCATTTAGTCTGTAGTTTACTCGAAAATCAAAGGAAAGTATGAGAGGATGAACTCACCTCGCGATAACGTGAAGAAACTCGATGAATCCAAACTTTTCGGCGATGATTTGCTTTCAACGGACTGATTCAAAAATAGTGAAGGAATGGTGTAAAACAATGATTTAGTCGGCTCAAACGCAAAGAGAAACGGTGGCGAGAATGAATTCAAATCTACCTTAAGAATCGAGGAAGGAAAACGACAAGGAGACGTGCGGCTGAGGGAGAAAACGAATGTATTTTTCTTTTGAGAAATTTAGGTTTTCATGCCTTTTTATGTAGCTGGAGATTGCATGACAAAAGGACTAAATTACCCCGGGAGAAAATAATAGAATTCGAGGACATAAACGGTATTCAAGCCATAACTTTTTACTCGGAACTCAAAATTGAGCGTAGTCAATTGCGTTGAATTCATATCGACGTGACGGTTCGGGAAAACTAAAGATAACGTTGATTGGATCAAAATTGGTGAAAAGACTAAAATGCCCTTAGGTGAAAATCCGGGTCGTTACAATATTTCTTCTTCCAATTCACCGTTTAGAAATATCGTTTTAACATCCATTTGATGTAATTTTAAATCTAAACAAGCAACTATTGTTAGGATGAGACATGAAAAGTAAACCTCACAACAGGATGTCGCTACATAAACGCGACGCGGAAAAATAAAAAGAAGTTGCCACTAATCATTGGATTTTTAAATAAGGTGTGATTAGTCACCTATTCATTAACTAAGGATGGTCTACTAACTTTTGACTATAGGTTCGGGAGTTCATTCACACATAGGGAAGGTATTAGCACCCTATTATGTTCATTTTAAAAAGATTGTTGTTTTTTTTATTTTATTTGGTGTATTATTAATGAAAGCCTCTATCTATAAAACAAAATTATTATTTTTTGTTATTTTTAAATGTCTCATGTTTTATTAATCAATACTTTAGTAATAAGACATGATTAAATAAGTATGAGTGGCGTAAATCCATTAGAAAAATATTGTCGGGAATTTTAACTCAGTATTCCAAGAAAAAATTCCTTACCTCAAGAATGTTTAGAAGCATGGTATTCCAACGCCCCTATATTCCGTCGTCGGAGTTTTCGAAAACAATTTGTTGGTTTGTTTTTTATGTTTAAGTTTTAAAAATGAATATTTTAATTAATTATAAATTTTTTATCTTTATTATTATTTAACTTTTAGGTCAAAATTAGGTTTAGGGTAAGTTTCACTTTTAGCCCCTAGGTTTTAAATACGAAAATTTTATTTGACAAATATTTTATTTATGGTATAAATGAACAATTATTATCTTAATAAATTTCAATTTTTATTTAAGGCTTATACTATTTATCTTAATGTTTAAAATTTCATTGTTAATTTTTATGATTTTATTTAAATTGTTAAGTTTTATGCTTTGGAAAATTAGTATCCTAATTAATTCTATTTTTTTATATTCAAAAATTCGGTAATTTAATCAAATTATGTTTTTTAGGAAGTTGGAAAATTAGTATCCTAATAAATTCAAACTTCTTTCTTTTTTTGAAAATCCAATATACATCAATATAATATTAACAAATCAATTCAAGATTTACCTTAATTTGGGGACAATAAATAGAAAACATAAAATATGGCACTCAAATTCACAAATATGGCAAACAAATAAATTCAGCACAATCATCCCAAATATAACACCTCAACTTTAGAAATTCATAACTTTATAACAAAAATATATTTTTACTTGATTCTTTCTTCTAAATATTCTAGGTTCATCCAAGATTGATTTCTAATATCGAAAAGTACACACACTTTGTAAGAAAAAATCAGATTTTCATGTCAAAAAGTTTCAGCCACGGTTTTACTACATAAATTTCTGCAGAATTTACACCAACTTTAAAAAATCATATATTTTTTAATACTTATCAAAACGGAGTGATTCTTGTTCCTAAATCTTTATTTACGAGTCTAGTTTCATAGAAAAATAACCATAAATATTTACTTTCAAATAATCAGTATCGAAAAATCAAGTAATTGTAAGTGCTCAGAAATTTTCGTAACAGTGAATTTATATGAACATCAAACTTCAAAAAATCATAACTTTTAAACTACAAATCCAAATCGATTGATTCTTTTTCCTATGGGTTCGTATTTAAGTATATTTTCGAATACAAATTTCAAAAATATCTAAATTATTTTACAAAAATCACGAAATCAAATAAAACAAAACAGCAACATTGAATGACTACCTACATTTTTAATGGAAAAGGATTTTACCTTGGTTCTATAGAACCTTACAAAAGTGTAGCCCCGAGTTCCAATGAGCGAATCAAGAAGATGATGAGGAGAGAAAAAATGATAAAGGGAGGGAGGCTCTTGTGAATGATTTTGGGTTTTTAGAAAGCAAGAGGAGAAAGGTTATGGCCGTGAAAAGGCGAGATGTAGAGAAAACTTCAAGGTTTTTTGCTCTTATGAATATTGTGTGTCTTTTAGGGTTGTAGGAGGGCTCTATTTATAGCCAAGAGGTAAAAATAATTAAGGAAAAATTAATTAATAAAAATCAAAATAAAATAAAATCTTTTATTCTTTCCCATAATTATAAAAAATATCTTATTTTATTTGACAACTCATAAAAATAAGTTGCCTACTCATCTTTTCCATGTTTAAATTGATTCTCATTTAAAAATTATTTTCCAAATCTTTTTAAATTAAATTTCAATTCAAATCAATTTTAACTATGCTAATTTAAATTTTTATTTTTATTTTCAAATTCAAATTAAACAAATCATTCCAAAGAAAACACCACATTTCAAACCAAAGTCTTTTTTTAATTTTTAATATGTAAAAATTGTTAATTTTAAATATTACCGGACGAAAATGGGTGTCTACACAGGAGATTACAACTCTTCATAGTTATTTCTTTTTTGTTGTGTGTAAACTTTTGCTACAAGTCTGGCCTTAAATCTTTCAATAAAGCCATAAGCTTTACGTTTGATTTTAATAATCCACTTGTTACCAATTGCTTTGCGTCTTTTAGGAAGATCAACTAGTTCCCAAACTATTTGACTTCATTGACTCCATTCCATTTCATTTATCCATTTATCTTTATTAGAACTTTGAAGAGCTTCTTGAACATTATTCAACTCTTCATTGTCTTTGAGGCGTAATCATGGATATTTCATCATCATAATGACGTTTTGAAATTCTACCACGATTATTACGCCTTATTTGTGGTTCTAAATCACGGGTTATTTGTGGTTCTTCTGAATCACACATAGTGTTCAAATTTCTCCCATTTGGATGAGATACTGTTGATAACTGATTAGGAGTATCACTCAATTCATTAGATGTAATCAAACTATTTAGAATATTTAATTCATAACAAGATATCTCCTGATTAATCTCACCTCTTGATGGAAAATTATTTTCCAAGAATGTAGTATTACATTATTCGAATTCTGTTAGACTTCCACTTGCTTGTTCTCCGATGAAAACATACCCTTTTGTGGTTTCTGAGTATCGTATAAAAAAAAATACTATTTTTACCTCTTGGACCTAGTTTTCCATATAGATGTGACATCTCATGAACGTAAGTAGCACATCTCCATGGTCTCAAACCATTAAGGTCTGGTTTTCTGCCAGTCTATAATTCATAGGGTGTAGAAGTAACAGATTTTGAAGGTACGCGATTAAGAATATAAGTAACAGTCAATAAGGCATCACCCCAAAAAGTGATTGGCAATTTTGCTTGCGCCATCATTGACCTAACCATTTCTAAAAGAGTTATATTTCTCTTTTCAGCAACCCCATTCTGTTGTGGGGTTCGGGGAATGGTTAGTTGCCTATGTATTCTTTTTTCTTTACACATTTGTTTAAACTCATTAGACAAATATTCATGTCCACGGTCTGTCCTTAAAGACTTAACCTTTTTATCTAATTGATTTTCCACTGAGGTAACAAATTTTCTAAAACACCCTAATGCTTCAGGCTAGTGGAAAATCAAATAGACATGACCAAAACGTATGAAATCATCTATAAAAGTGATAAAGTATTCACCCCATGTCGTGCCTTCACATTCATAGTCCCACAAATCTCATAATAAATTAATTGTAATGGAATTTCAGCTCTAGTTCCTTTACCAAATGGTTTTCTTGCCATTTTTCCCACTAGACAACTCTCACATGTTAGTAGTTCGACCCTATCAATTTGACCTAACAAACCCTCTTTAGTTAGTCTAGCTATCCTATGTTGACCTATATGACCTAATCTAGCATGCCACATAATAATGTCAACATTCGCATCAAAAGATGATGTAATAAGGGAAAAACTAGCTAAATTATCAGATATCAAACGAATAACATCCAATAAAATTAAAACCATTCATTAAATAACCATAATCATAATGTACGTTGTTCTCAGACTAAAATATATAGTTTACTACCAAACATAATTAAAGTAAAACCGAGTCTTAAATGAACAATTACAGAAACTAAATTCCGTCGAACATCAGGTGCATATAACACATCATGCAGAATCAATGTATTTTTTATTCTGCATGTTCAACTTACAGGAACTAATCCCTCTTTCAGGTACATTTGCATTGTTTCCAACATATAGTCATCTTGCACCTTGTGGAATTCAAAGAAATTCCACGTATAGCGCATATAATTTGACTATGTGGTATCTGACACCTGAGTCTACAGTCTACAAAGGATGAGAATCAGTTAATTAAAATAGAGCTGGAAGTAAAAGAATAACTTTCACGAAAAAGAACGAATCTTATGTGAATCAAAAGTTTGTACCTTCTTAGGTTCAGTACACTCACGAACGTAATGACCCATTTTCTCACAATTATAGCACTTAACCTTTGCTTTGTTCTTATTTGGATGAAATTGGGGACCTTTTCCTTTATCATTTTGACCTTGGTTGTATTTCTTCTTTCTTATTGTCATTTTTCCCTTTACGGCCCTCTTGATGTTTACACTTGTGGCCCTCATTCCCATGGGAGTTAGGATCAGCCAAATACACATCACCATTAACATTTTCAAGCCTTATTGCCTTAATGCGATCTTCCTCTAGTTCCAAGTAACGTGCAACATCATTAAGAGTCTTAATACCTTCATTATGGGTAAGATGCACCTTTATGTGCTCCAAGTTATAGGGAAGAGATTGAATGGAAGTAAGAACTTGTTGCTCATCAGTCAGAATGTGACCAACTACTTTCAACTCACTAATCATATTAGACATTTCCCTCATGTGTTGTCTTATATTATGATTATGACCATTTTTATAAATGTCAATCTTAATAGTAAGTTGTCTCAGTTTGGTGAAAGGGGTTTTACCAAATTTAAGCTTTAAAGTTGCCCACATATCAATAGCAAGGTCAAAGTCTTTAAACTCACGCTTAATATCATTTTACATGCTACTCAGCAACGTAATGCGAGTACGTGAGTTTTTTTATTTATTTTCCAGGCCTTATAAGCCTCATGGTCCCTTTTGTGTTAGCAGTATTGCCTTTCTCAGGCGCAGTCAACACATAATTCAGTACTTCTAGAGCCTCTTGCTCTTCTAGGACTTACTATATTTTCATCGTCCAAACTTCATAATTATCCTCATTAAAATTTTCACTCTTATTCAAATCGGCTACCATATTCTTAGAAAAAGAAGCCATTTTTACTCAAAAAATTCTACAAAACATATATTTGCACATGATTAACTATTTGCATCACACACTATTTTGTTGCAATTACAAGCGATAAATTATTAATAACCATCGATATGGCATAGAATCGAAATATCACCAAGTTTCAAAATCATCATCTATGTATATATGAATTAATTATTATTAATTTATCAAATTGCACACAAATAATAATGAAACACAATCATTATTAAAACAAATAATAATAATGAAACACATTCATTAATATTAATAAGAAAATAATGAAACATATTCATTATATAAATTCCCACATAAAAATAATATAATTCTATTAACATATATAAATAATAGAAAATACAATTAATACTTTTTTTTAAATGTCCTTTTCCGAGTCTCCATCCTTGAGACTATCCTAATTCTTATCATTCTCGATATATTTTCTGTAACAAATATAGAAAAATTAACCAACAAATGATTATGACATTACGTAATGTATATGATTAAAACAAATTTAATCATATTTATGTCTTTGTCAAGAAATAATTAGGTATTTAAGAAAATGAATTTATGAAATTAAATATTTAGTTAATTCGAAGGTTTGTTAATCTAAAAATATAAACCACTTGACCCGTTTTATATCAATTTTTTTTTTTTTGTTTTCTAAAAAACAGTTACAAAATTAATACGAAAACTAATTTCAGAAATTATATAATATATAAAAAAAAAAAAAATTATGGGTAGTTTTAAAAACATTTTCAAAATTTAAAAAATAAAAACATAATTTGCTATCAAAGAAACTTGTTTTTCAAAAATAAAATAAAAAATCTAGAAACAAGAAATAAAATGGTTTTACTTTAGGGCCCGTTTGGTAACCATCTCAGTTTCAGTTTCTTGTTTCTATTTCTCATTTTTTAAGAAATGGAGTTGTTTGGTAACTATTCCTGTTTCTTGTTTCTCATTTTTTTAGAATTCATTCTCAAAATTGTATAGAAATTTTAGAAACAACAAATTCTAGTTTATTGTTTCTCATTCTTGTTTCCAAACTTTTCAACATATTAATAAATTATTATATTGTCTCGTTTTAACTTATAAAATATATTATAAATATCTAAAAATTATATTGATATAATATTTTTAAATATGTCATTTAAAATTGTAATATTTTCAAAATATTTTTATTTTTTTTAAATGAGAAACAAAAACAAGAAATAGTTATCAAACACATTTCTGTTTTTTTTTCTTCCAGAAACAAGAAATAAGAAACAATTACCTAACATGTTTCTGTTTCTCTTTTTAAAAAAACAGAAACAAGAAACAAGAAATGGAACTGAGGAAGGTTACCAAACAGGCCCTTAGTAACCCTGTTTTTCATTCCTCAGTTTTCATTTTCATTCTGTTTGGTTTTAAACCAATTGTCCTTAGGTTTCATGTTTTTGTGTCTAAAGTTTGCTTAACAATTTGTAGGCACTCCCTTTTGACTATTCAATGCCTGAAAACAATGAAGACAGAATCAGTCTTTTACCGGATTGTCTTCTTCATCACATTCTGTCGTTTTTAGATGCAAAAGAGGTTGTCCAGACTTGTGTTCTATCAAAAAGGTGGAAAACTGTTTGGACTAGTATACCTACTTTCGATTTTCATTTATATTCCTACTCATTTAACGGATCAACAGAAGATTCCGAGTTGAAAGTAAGATCGTTTAATCACTTCGTCTTGAGAGTTTTATCAATACATTGTGGCTCAAATATTGTAACATTGAGATACTCTACCAGTAACTTTGACGGTGAAGATCATAAATATTTAGTAGAATTTTTTATATCTTATGCAGCATGTCACATGGTTCAGGAACTTGAGTTTTATACAGATAATGATGTGTATTTTGATTGGATACGCTGTTTAACGGCATGTCAATCGCTGAATTCCCTGAAACTCAATTCTGTGTATGCTGCTGAATGGGGAGTTTTGACGTTACCATTGTTGAGAGTTTTAGAATTAGCGATTGATATTTCGTGTCCGGAAGACGACCTAAACTATATAGAGAAGATGTTCTCAGGCTGTCCGAATTTGGAATCTTTGGTTTTGGATAATTTTAATTGTTATAATTGTCTTACTATTTGTGCGCCAAAGCTTGAGACTTTTGAATATCGTCGTGCTTCGGATTTTATGTCACCAATTTTCCAAGAAATTGAATTGTGTACCCCCAATCTTAGATGTGTTAAGTTTGATTATGTTATTCCAAATGTGAAGTCTGCATTTGACTTCCCATACTTAGACAAAGTAAATATAGTAGGATATGTAGACTGTGATTTTGTTACTGAATACGGTCAAGAGGTCGCACAATTGCTTAGAGTGTTTCATAATGCGAGATCTATCACAATGCCTCTGGTTGCAACACAGGTATGGTAATGAGATGAGTGAACCTTAGGCTTTATAAACAATGTTACTTCCGGTTTTTCTTTTAGATTAATATTCCGGTATTTTCCAATCATGAAAGCTTGTTTTTTTTCTTACATAGGGTCTATTGCCGGTAGCTAATGCAAATCTTTCGTTTGATAACTTGAGACATTTGGAGTTGAAAGCATGTGAGTTATGCAAAAAGATAAACTTGCCAATTAATGAACTACAATATTTTTTAAAGTGCCCTACTCTGGAAAATGTGGTGATCAAGGCTAATGAGGTATTTATCTTAAATCCTTGTTTTTAGAGTTAATTGTAAAATACACCCCTTGTAGATACCGTATTTTGTCCGGCTCAATTTCATTAAGAAATTTGAAGTTCATTTGAAAATAGGTTTAATTTGGAATTGATTTTAAATGATAAATTGAATTTTGATTTTAAAATTTAATTTTTAACTAAACCTTTCATGGTTTTAAAAAAAAGAATTTTTCTTATTAAAATTTGGTGGATTTTTAATAAAATTATTAAAGTCATTTGGTATAATTTTAATTTAAATATTTTTAAAATTCAAATTTGATCAGAGAAGCTAATTTTGGAAAGAATAAATTTTGGTAGTGATTTGGGCTAATTAGTGACAAGGCAAATTGATTGATTGAATTGTAATTTTGTTTTCCTTATTTATTACTCTCAATTGACCTATAAATAGACTAGTTTTTAGACCTAAAAAAGACACCAAGATCACCACTACCATCAAAAAAACCGGGGAACCTTCATAGCCATCTCACCAAGATCACCTCACCTCTCACACAGAACCTCCATTGCCTCATAACCTCATCAGTCACAATCTCACTCCTTGCCATTTCCATCTCCAATTACCTCGGCTAACGAAATTGATCCCAATATCAACTCTCTAAAGAAAATTGAGTCTTATTCTCTAAGCCTTCTTTCTTTTTCCCACAGCCAAGAAGTCATATCATCCAATAAGCAATAGTTTGTTTTATACGACCCATCGTATTACAAATCATTTATGGAATAAGATTTCGTTAGATTTATTCATATGGCAATCGACTCCATTAGGGAATGCTCTCAAGTATGATTGGTTTTATTAATTGGGTATGATATAGTTTCTTCCATATTCTTTTTACTTTCAAAAGTTTTTATATATATATATATATATATATATATATATATATATATATATATGTGTGTGTGTGTGTGTGTGTGTGTGTGTCATGTGTGTGTGTGTGTTTTACTTGTCCATTGTCTTATCTGCTTCATTAAATTTTCTATGTAAAAAATTATTTCATATGCTTTGTCTCTTTCTCTAGATATATACGAATGCAAGTTGTTATTTGCTTACTTGTGGAAGTTTATAATTACATTTATTAGTTGATGGTTTCATATAATATATGAATATAGATTACAAGTTTTGTATCATATTTCTGTACATATAATTTACTTGACTATTCAAAATTTCATTTAAATTGATTATCTCCTCTTAAAATAAGTTATTTTACAAGATTTTTGTTTATGTTGCCTATTCATCAGATATATCAAACTCCATCAAATTTGACACTCATGCTCCGAAATTAATAGATTTTATTATTTTCAATATTCTTTAAATTAGGGGCAAACTAATTGGCTTGTTAGAATCTCGATAAGTGCGTGGAAATCATCACGTTTGTGAAGACTGCGTAAGGCGCTTATCGTGATTCTCGTATAAGGCTACAAGAACCCTAAAAAATATAAAATAGAAAAAATAAAAAAAATATTACAATGTATTATTTCAAAAAAATAATAAAAAGGAAAGTATTTTAAACAAGTTTAAATATTATTTCAAAAAAAAATAAAAGGAAAGAATTTTAAATAAAAAATTAAAATGTTTTAAAATATAAATACAATTCCTATGATGGATTTTGAGAAGTAAAAACCTCAATTTCTTGAGGTGGAATTTTCTAAATTCCAATATTGTTCAATTAATGGTCGTAACACCGCTCATTTTAATCTCTATTGCTCACTTCATTTTTGAAGTTGAGAAATGATTAAATGAGACATTTGTTTTTATAAATTGATATAAATTTTTTTTAAATTTAAGGACCATCATCATAATAAAAATAAGATAGTATATTATAAAAATATGGTAACCATTTTAAAATGAGTGTTGTAGGGTGCTAACACCTTCCTTACACACAAACGACTCCCGAACCCAACTTGATTTTCGTAGACCATTATTATTTTTAATTGATTTGGTGATCAATCACACCCAAATATGGTTGATGGCGACTTCCACTTCATTTCCATATAAGAGATCTAATATAAAGGATGTCGGCCGCTCCGCGTCGCAATCACGTTGTGACACCCCTCACTTTAAGTTATTGCTAAATCATGTCTTTACACTAAAGTTTTTTTGAATCCTTGCACTTTTGTAAAATTGTAAATCACACAATTTTTATTGTCTAGCTTTAACGAAATTGAGACGCATACATATATGCATGCCACGTGTTCTAATATCGTTAAATATAACGGAAAATTTTAACATATGAGTGTGATTTTATAGATTTTACATCCTAGTAACATTACGGTTTATTTTGAAATTTATACTCATCTGTCATTTTTAACGAAATTGGAATACTTGACATTTGTAGAATATGTATGTGTCTCAATTTCATTAAAACGAATAGATAAAATAGTGTGATTTACGATTTACTATAGTCCAAGGGGTTCTAAAAAAATTTGAAGTGTATGAATGATTTAGCAATAATCTATATTGCCCGGGTGTAATTTGCATTTAACTCTTTGTTTTAGCATATTTCAATATTAAAAATATATTCTTAAATGTTTTTAATGATATTTGGTTTTACATTAAAATATAATTTGAAGCATGCTTGAAATACTCTCAAGTACTGTAAGAGAGGGGAAAAACACTATTTAAAAATACCACTTTTCCTATATAACAAGACATTATGAAATTTTCAAAAAAGGAAAAAAGAAAATAAAGATATTTAGAATCATATCCAAGCACTATTAATTTTGTGCTTGTTTTTTTAAATACTTACAGGAGGATTACTAAAACCAAAAAAAATATTGGGAATTAGTAAAAAAAAATTTGAAATTGCTGAATGTGGTGGCACCCAGGAGTGATCAACTTTTGCTTACTTTTGTCAATTTTTTAATTCATTTTTTTAGTGGACTTTCGTTTTTACTCTTACATAGAATGTGATATTAGCATAAAATGTTGGAATATGAACTTTTAATTTTTACTAATATAAACGAAGTTTTTTTTTTTCCTGTTCAATTTTACTCAAATAGATCAACCAACATCTCTAGAGAATTGAAAGGGGGTCATTGGAAGTCACAAGTTGTATTAGGGGTATTATTGTAATTTATGTATACAATTAGTTACTAACAAACTTAGTTCCCGTTTGTATAAATATTTACGATGATGTTGTAGACCCCTATTTTCGTCCGATGCTATTTAAAATTAAGAAAATTCAATTATTTCTAAAAAAAAGTAAAAAAAATAATAAAAATGATTTTTACAATAATTGGTGTTTTATTTTAAATACATTTTATTGATAAAATTGATTTTGTTTTTATTTTGAATAATTAAATGAGGATTTGATTTGGAATGAGATAATTTAAAGAATAAATCTAAAACATGAATTTAATTTGAGATTAGATTTAGAAGAAGATAATTGGAAGAATAAAATTTGAAATAAGATTTGGTTTGAGATTAAATTTGGATTGAGATAAAATGCTAATAAATGATTTATCTTTATCTCTATTTATTTTTATTATCTACATTCAAATCTTTAATTTGGCTATATATAGAGTATCTTCTACAAACCTAGAACACACACTCATATCCTCTCAAACGAAAGGTTTCTCCTAGTTAAATTTCTACGTTTTTACTCTCTTTTACGCTTCCTAAAAGAGCCTCGTCTACATCTCCATTCTTGATCAGGGTGAGATGCTTGAGATTAGGGATGGCAACGGGGTGGGGTGAGATCGGGGATGCACTTCCCATCCCCTAACCCGTGGGGATTTTTAATCCCCATACCCTACCCTATCCCCTAATAAAAAATTCGGGGTCGGGTTCGGGGATTCCCCATTCAAGGATCGGGTTCCCCGCATAGAAAATTCCCCGTTTTATATTTTAATTCTTATTTAAAAAGAAATATAAAAAGGAAATATAAATTGAAAAATATATATTTTTAAGTCAAAAAGAAAACATAATACAAAACATTTTATATTGTATTAGTTAATATTATCATATTTTACATATATTTTTCAATAAATAAAGATAAAAGTATACAAAATACATAAAATATTCTTAAATAATCGGGTTCGGGTTCGGGGCGGGGATGTATTCACATACTCTTATCCTATAATAAATTGGGGGGAAATTTCTCACCCTAACCCTATAAAACGGGGATTCCCCGCCCTGTAGGGTCGGGGCCCCGCGGGGGCCCCTAACCCGCGGGGAATTTTGTCATCCCTACTTGAGATGTAGAAGGGTGAGGACTGGGAAGAATGTGTGATTGTTGGGGAGAATCAGAGACTGGAGATGTAGGGAAATAGGTTGATTGATGAGAGGCATTGTTGCAAAATTGGCTTGAAAGGTAGGCAAAGGAGAAAGAGAAAGAGAGGGAGGTTGATATATCACACTTCTACTAACCAGGGCTTTTACTACTTTCTTATAGATGACTGGCGACTGCATACATTTTACGTGAATATATCTCATGAAGAGTAAATCTGATGCATTAACTCTTGTTCCAAGATTTTTTAATCTCATTTTTACTCAATTTATCAACGTTATTAAAGTTTTTCATTCAGACAATGCCCCTGAGCTACGTTTTACAGATTTCTTCCATGATAAGGGAGGGAGTTGTCCATCAGTTTTCTTGTACATAAATCCCTTAACAAAATTCAGTTGTCGAGAGGAAAACACCAACATCTATTGAATGTTGCACGTTCTCTATGCTTTCAATCTCATGTGCCAATTTCATTATGTGGTGATTGCATCTTAACTACCACATATCTTATCAACCGATCTCCCACACCCTTACTTTCTAACAAGTCTCCTTACGAATTACTTTATCAACTATATGTTGATTATAATTTTTAAGGGTTTTTGGCTGTCTATGTTTTGCATCTACCTTATCAGCTAATAGAAGAAAGTTTGATGCTATGGCTTGCATTTTTAAACATACTAACCTGATCAGTTAATTATAGAATTATTTACAAGGTTTTCATCGTTGATTTTGTTGAATGACTGACACATGGTGTTTTTAAGGATTTTACGAAAGAAAAATAAAACATGATGTTTTTTAGAAGAAACCTCAATGATAAAGAAGTAGAAGAGTAGATTGATCTTATGGCCTTATTAATTTCTTTCAATTTGTCGGATAGGGAGGATAACGTTCGCAATGGTATCTCCTGCAAGTCTGCTTATATCACTTTTTTGGAGGAAAAGGAAGCCCACATCACCTAGATTGCGAACACTAATATGGAAAAAGGGAGGTACGAGGCGACAAAACAAGTGTTTTATTCTTGTAGATTGTGTTGAATGATGATTTGAAATCAAATCTTAAAATCCAACCTCGAAAACCTTGGATCGCCTTACAACCAAATTGGTGTTGTCTTTATCAAAACAGCTATGAAGATGCCACTCATCTTTTGTTTCATTGCACCTTCACATACTTACTTTGTATAGAAGTCTTCATTTTGTTTGTTTAACTTTGGTTCTTCCTGCCAACATGAGCATAACTCAACTGGTTTGACATATACTCTCTTCCCCTTAAGGTCGAAGGTTCGAGTCCCCCCACCCCCACTTTGATGTAATCTCAAAAAAGAAAAAAAAAACTTTGGTTCTTCCTCTCATTGCCAGTGATTTTTTCACACTCCATGCTCGGTGGGAATTCTTGGAATCTTATGGTGAAAGTTGTGTGCTGCAATGTTTAGTTTTTATGTATCACGATAATTTTTTATTTTTTTAACTCTCCCTTTCTCTACTATGCTATAATCTCCTTTTGTCCTTTTGATCTTTTCATTCATCAATGAAAATATATTTTTTATTTAAGAAAGATTATAAAAAAAAACATAAGCTAATTTATTCTATCTGATTCTATACTTTTCGTATCAAATAATTATATTAAATAAAATGTTACTTTAACATGTAATGAGAAAATTATAAATTAATATACTTTTTGAATTATTAAGAAAAAATGAATACTCTAATTGATAAAAATAAATATTATTTTAAATAGTATATAGAATTTATTAGTAATAAACTTGTAACAATGGCACAATTATATGATTTTTTTTCATAAAATAAATATTGTAATATGTCATTCCCAAGCATCTTCACACAATTCCTATTTATTATATTATAAAATGGATACCATTATTTAGATTAATTATAATCCAGGTACCTCAATCTTAGATTACATAGCATCTAAGATAATCAACGAAACGTTCATGCTGTAAAATTTTGTTCTCTACCTAGTTTATTTTGTCAATTTTAAATGTTGCGATAAGCTTATGAACAAAAATTTGAACCAACATTGGCAGTAAATGTGATGTAAATTGTTATACTTCTATTCAAATTCAAGTGATGTTGTTGTTACGTTGAAATTGAAGTATGTAGATGAATCCTTCGAAAAAGTTGGCCTTCCATGATCGATTAGTGGTGGATGGATGGAGAGGATGGATGGAGAGGATAGGACCATATACCTCAAGGCTGTTCAAGTAAAGCCTAGTCTGTGAAATTAAAGATGAATGAGTTTTAATCTATAAATCTGGTTCATATCGAAGAAATCTTTTTACTCTCGTTGTAGGTACTTTTTCTACACATAGTTTGTTTAGTCATATGGAAGGGTGAATCACACTATTTATTTGTTAGCAGTGTGAAATACACGTGACATATCATGAATGAGAAGAGTACAACAGGAATGCCAAAAATTATCTCGTTCGATAGGGCGGGGCACTCCGACGTAATAAATTGTTATGGACATTTTGATAATTGTTATCTATATAGTTTTTATATATAATTTAGTAACTGAAATGTAAGGTTTAATTGTTAATCTCAAAGCAATAAAGGGTGTCAACATGAGCATAGCTCAACTGGTTAGACATATACTCCCTTCAATCGAGGTCTAAGGTTCGAGTCCCCCCTCCTCCACTTTGATGTAATCTCATGATAGAGGATGTGTTGTTAGCGGATGCACGTGGGCATTGACTTGGCAGTTATGCAAGACGTGTGGAATTGATGTCGATGGTTGAAGAACTTTTGGGGAAGCCAAGTAGGTGGAAGTTGCACCATAATTTCAGCAAGGTTTATCGACATGTGCCGGAAAAAGGAAAATCTTGAAAGGTTAATTTCAAGTGGTCTACTTATATGGTGGAGTAGGATAGCTCTCTAATTTGAGAACTATGATTGTCGGTGAAGACAATGATTGTAGCAGAAGCTACAGATTATTCTACCTTGTCAAGGTGGAATTGGAGGGGTCTCTACCGTTGCAGTGAAGACATGGTGTTTTGATGTTGTCTTCAAGGTGGAATTTGTTGTGTAATTGTGAAGAGAAATCAAACTTATTTTATTAGTCAATAAAGGCCCAAGCCCATTATCTACGTGAAGGAATAAATTAGGGCAGCAGCTTTAATTTAGTTAGTGTGACCTACTGTGCAGCTGTGGGAGTCAATTCAAGGGAAGAAAAATCACATGTTTTTCTTCACGGTATATTGATTCGATGTTGAGCGATTGAGGGTTGGTGAGAGTTTGTGAGAAATATTGTAATAGAAAGGCTTTTCTTTCTTGAGGGCTCTTGAGCGGTTAATACACGGTTTAGTGTATTGAATATTTCTCTATTGTAACTCTGATTCATCATAGTGAATTCCGCAGCGGTAGCAACTGGACGTAGCCAATTTGGGTGAACCAGTATAAATTATCGTGTCTCTCTGATTGTGTTTTATTCTTTAATTTCTCGTTTATCTATTTTTATTCCTAACGGTGAATGTGGGAAGGTGATTTTTCCCAACACATAGTTCAAGGGGTTAGATTTGGTTCTTAGTCTTTCCTCCCCCAAAATAAAATAAAAAAATTCAGCTGTTTACTTGGTAGGGTATAAATAGCTCATATCAACATTCTAAAAAGCATGCTTTTATTCTTCTGTGATAATGTCTATGCTGAACTAGACCATCCCACGGATTTGTAGAAGACTCCGCTGGCTGTTCGATATCTGTCGAGAACAATGAGGACATAATCAGTCTTTTACCAGATTGTCTTCTTCATCACATTCTCTCCTTTTTACTCACAACACAGGTTGGCCAGACTTGTGTTCTATCGAAAAGGTGGAATGCCGATTTGGCTTCGATTTTGAGGACTAAGTCAAAGGTAACCTTGTTTAATCACTTCGCCTTGAGAGTTCTATCAGACAATATGATATTTTCAAAAATGTCTTTTTAAGATGTATAGAAGCATATTTTGTTGACCTTGTTTACAGGGAGGCTAATAGTACTTTTTGAAGCTAGTGAAAGGGGTGGCAACCAAGAAGGAATAGGTTTTACTAACTTGTGGTTATTTGTGATTTCCCATTTAGTATTTGCTGTCGAGAAACACGAAAGAAGATTTCCATCTCCAAATTTAACTCAGACGTAGCTCGCTTCTTTTTGGATGTGAAGCAGTAGCGGTTTTTTGTTTTATTCTTACATGAAGATGATTGTAGCATTATATGTTGTGATATGGATTTTTAATTTACAATGTTTCTTTAATGTAAATGAAGTTTGTCGTCTCTGTTTCCGATGTAGGACAACGTTTACTCATCAAATTTATTAGGGGTGTAAATGGGGTGGGGCGGGGTATGCCCCGTTTAAGGTTTTTTTCCTCACCCCGCCCCACCCCTTTTAACTCTATCCCGGGGTTTTGCTTTCACCCCTAAATTTTATGACTTAACATGATAACTCCATTCCAAAAGAAGATAAAACTCTCAAATTTCATATTATATTGATAAGACAAAGGTTCTTAAACAAAAACTACTCAAAACTAAATTAAATAAATCGAATCGTAAACAAAATGTAGCTGACCTGAAATAAAAATAATGAATCATAAGCTTATTGTTCATGGCTGAAAAAGTTTAAATCTAAAATAAGTCTTGTGATTTCGTCTCGGAACACTGTCGAATCCTTATACAAATCCCAAATCATTCACGCTCTTCACTTCACATCCAACTCTAAAATCACTAAAATCTTCTCTAGCAGTCTCCCCAAAAGGTTCTCCCCAATCTGCCAAAAAGAATCATTAAGGTACTAGAAGTTATTTGAAAAGTTTTAACTTCTTACTTTAAACCATATCGATTTTCTAGTAGATTAAAATCCGATTAATTATTATAAAACTATTTCAAACTTTATAAATAATTAAAATATAAAACAGGGGGAAAATATACTTTAGACGTGAACCATTGAAGCAAAAGAATTTGGAACAAATTAATAAATTTGACCTTAACGAAACACTATATCTGTCGAGAATTACAAAAATACTTATGTTACAACACCAGACATCATAAAATTATTGAAAACATGGGGATTAAATAGACACAACGTCCAAAATTGAGATAACACTCGACATAAATTGAAAACATAAGGACCCAGTAGACACGACGTTCAAAACTCAGGGACTAAAAAGGTAGTTTTTTCAATGACAAAAGATTAGTTAAGTTTACCTGACATGATCTAATTAACATCAATCTCCAGAGTGCTCAGGACAGGACACTTTAGCTGCAGTTCATTCATTGACAAGGCTATCTTTTTGCTTTGGTCCTTAATTGCTTTCAAATTCAAATGTCTTAATTTGGGAAATGAAAGTTTTGCACTTGGAGAAAAGATATCCTGATAAAAAAAACAACTACATAATCATAAAATGCCTTGTAAAAAAAAGTCATAATTAAGAAACCAAAAGGGGAAAAATATAAAACCAAGAAAGATTATTAAATCTAAATACCTTTGCTGCACTCAAAGGTACTGTGATAGACCTTGCATTATGAAACACTCTGAGCGTTCGAATCATAACCCCTGGATAAATTAGATTGTCCAAGTTTCCTTCTATATTTACAATGTCTAAGCATGGAAAATCTGAAGTAGAATTCCATTCCGGAAAAAAGTTATGTATTTTGACGGATCTAAGATTGGGTGTGAATAGTTCAATGCCGACCAAAGGGCGATCATAATGTGAAGATGACAAAATTTCCAAATGCTCAAGTTTTGGCGCATAAATACTACCGCGACGGTCGCAAAACAATTTCTTTAAAACCAAAGATTTCAAATTTGGACAACCTGAGAACATCTTTTCTGAATGATTTAACCACAAATTCAATGAACTATCAATCTCTAAAATTGTCAACGATGGTAACATCAAACCTCCCCATTCGTAATAAAAATTACATGCGATCGAAAGCACATTCAACGATTGGCATGCCGATAAACATTGTTTCCAATCGACATCAACATTCTCGACTGCAATAAGATTAAGTTCATGAACCTTGTGGCATGCTGCATAGCATAACAAAAGCTCTATAAAATATTTTTGATCGTTTGCTTCAATGCTGAAACAAGCACAATATCTCAATTTAGTAATATTCGAACCACTATGATTAGACAAGACTCTCATAACGAAATGAGCAAATGATCTCACTCTATACTTATCATATTTTCTTGAGCCTTGGAATGTGTAGGATTTGTAATCAAAATCGAGTGTCGTAATACGAGTCCAAACGGGTTTCCACCTTTTGGATAGAACACAAGTCTGGACAACTTGTTTTATGTTCAACAAGGAAAGAATTTCATGAAGAAGAGAATCCGGTAAAACACTCAATCTATCTATATTATTCTTCTTATTATTCGACATTGCAAGGAATTGATCGGTTGTTCTTGTTTAAGAACAGTTTTTGAAGAAGTGAAATCGTTGCAAAAGATGAGAGGCTAATAGGCGTTGATCATTCCACAATTTAAAAGCCTTTTTCTTAGGTTAGTTTTTAATCTTTACAAATATAATATTTTTTAACATAAACTATCTCTAATAACATAACTTAAAAAATAATAAAAAAATCAATAATTGCTAATCAACCAAAATTAAAAGCACAAATTCTACCGTCCTTGTAGAGAAAGTTGTTGAAACCAAATCAACTTATAAAAAATAAAGGCCAATTTTTATAGGTTTTTTCATTTGCGCTTTTCTAGCCCTAATCGACGTGGGACAAAAACCAAATCAACCTACTTTTTTTTTGTCAGTTCCATCTTATCCCTCTCTTTTCTCTTATCCTTTAACCTTAATCTTCATATCTCCTTCTCATACACTCCATGATCTTTCTTATTTATCGTTTGAAAAAATATTAAATACTTTCTTCTCGTATAAACCACAAAATTCTAGTTCAACCTCTCATTCCAACACTCGAGTGTAAATAAGGCGGGGCGGGTACCACATTTACACCTCGTCCCATTTAAGGTATTTTTTTCCACCCGCACTAATTAATCTCATTCGCCGAAGTAGGGCGGGGAGAGTGTTAAAAAAAACTTTATGATTTTCATTTTTTTTTTATTGAAAAATCAAAAGAAACCTAAGAAAAATTAGATTATTAAGGCCCAACTCTACCCCATTTATTAAGCGGATTAGGGAATGGGAAATCTGGGTATATAGCCTAAATTCTAAAATATTAAAGCATAAAGGCCCGAAAGAAAAAAGTAAAACAAAATGGTCCGAGTGAATTTTCAAATGGAAATGAAAATATAATAGAGCCTTTAACTGAGATATGGAAAGAGAAGATGAAGAGATTTGAAACGGACTGAGAAGGAAGGAGTAAAAAGAGGAGAAAACCTGGGATGATTTTTTGGGAAGATAAAAATCTACCATTGATTGCATATCTCCAAAAAGAAAAAAAAATAAGACGCATAAAGAAAAGAGTTTTAAAGAGAAATAGATCTCAGAATTTCAGAGACATAAAACTCAGAAATTGAAGAAGAAGATGAAGGTACAAGGAACAGTAAAATAAGTAAATAATACTAAACAGTAAACAATGTACTGTACATTAGAAACAAAAATAAAATAGTACAATATAGTAAAATTTCTCTTGTGTATTTCTAGTCATTCTTAAGGGCTAATTTGTTGAGAGTATTATCTCTTATTGTGAGCTAAATTCTTGTAATATCTATCCTTAGTGAGGATTTACAAATTGTAAAAAGGTTAACTGTTAAACCTTAGTAAAAAGAGTGATAGTAACGGTTGTCCTTGCTCCGTGGAAAAGGTCATTGTTCGGGTTTGATCTTGATCCTGCAAAAAGGATTGGGTTGCACTTGCTCCCGCAAAAAGTGTTGAATACAAATTCTCGAGAGGCGCTCAGGGAGTGGACTAGGCCTCATATTTCGCCGAACCACTATAAAATTTGGTGTCACATTCTCTAACCCTTACTCCTTTAATTAATTCTTTACATATTCATTGTTATAATTTTTCCAAGCATAATTAAATGGTTAGAAATTAATTGTGATAAAATATTTCCCATCATTATAATTTTGGCTTACTTTATTAAGAAGAAATTTAGTATAAATTTCTTATATATTGGTTGAGCTTAAAAAGTCTAATTAATTTGTTAATTAGAAATCTTAATTTTTGAATTGATTGAAAAAGTTTTATAAAATTATTTAAAACCTTATTCACCCCCTCTAGGGTTGACTTAGATCCTAACAGTTATTATTATGAAAATACGCTCAATACTAGTATTTTTAACCTTAATTTATAATATAGAAAAAGTTTACTATTAAGACTTATATGATTGTTGAAACATAGCATGGAGAAAATTCAATTAATTCTAAGAATTCAACAATATTTTTTGAGTAATAATATTTTACTTAGTTTGATAAATAATAACATTATAATTTAGGTAAACATATTTTAGGGTAAATTTTACTTATCATCCTCGTTCTTTCAGGTTTGTGTCAATTTCGTCTCGAGCCTTCAAAAGTGTCCACTTTCATTACACTTTTTGTTTTGTATTTTTCCATGTAAATAAAAACATCATATTTCTCATTATTTCACCCATTTTCCTTTACATAAACATTAATTATACACCAACTATTTCCCCTTATATTTTCTATATTTGTCTTCAAACTCTGCATCTCATAATGTGATGTTTTTATTTCCGTGACAAATACAAAACAAAAATGTAATCAACGTGGATGAATATGTTACATTTAACTTGTTTCTTTCACGGCAATGACGATTTAAATTTACAATATAAATGATAGGGGACGTTTGTGACACTCTGAAAGCACGAGAACGAAATTGAAACAAACCCAAAAGGATAGGGACGACAATTATAATTAAACCTAGATTTTATATGTTAATTTTAAACGCTCAGTTAACATTTGATTAAAAAAATGAATTTAATACCAAAAATCAATATATATATATATATATATATAGAAATTTTTAAGTATTATAAATTAAGGTTAAATTAAAAATATCAGCTAAAAAAAGTTTAATTTTTAGGTATGCTTTGTATGAATTTTGCTAATAATAATATAATTATTAGAACCATTGATAAATTTGAAGACATTCTTACGAATATTAAATCTTATAAAACACATACAAAGCATATCTAAAAATTAAACTTTTTTATTCTCAAACATTTTTTTTAATATCTCGATAATCTTGAATATGTTGATTCCGTCAAAACACATCCTAATGAGATGCCACATTTTACATTCTTTTAGCTAGTTTTTGTTTTTGCTTTTCCGACGGTAATTTCACATCAGTTGCCAATCCAACAGCTTGAAGAAATTTAATAATGTACCATGTCAAGTCAAGTTGCCACCACTCAAAACCATGTTTAGCTGAATACTCAAAAGCATGGTGGTTATTATGCCAACCTTCTCCAAGTGCAAGCACACCCACCAACCTCAAAAATCAAATAGTGTATCAAAAAAAAAATTACAAAATTAATTAGCGTTTTAGAAACTTGAATGATCCCTTTATTATGTTAAATACTAATTTCAAATTTTTTTATCAATATCATTATGAGAAAAGAATTCACAATATTTACGATTAAAAAAAGTAACATAGGATAATATGTTATTTATCTAAATTTGATTCTGATTATTTCTCATTCCGATTTCAAATCATTCAACGAGACCTAATATACTGATATGTTGTGTATGGACATATGAGAATGAAAATTAAAGGTACATTACCAATTATTCCTTGACAAATCGCCTGTATTCCATGGTTGTTTTCCCCACATATGACATACTGAGTTCACCAAAGCTGTAACATGTAATACGCAGAAAATCCTGACAGCCTAAATGCATGGTTTTGAACAAAAATATTATTATCCTTTTTACAATATGAAAACTATAGAAATATAAAGCTTTGAACAAGTAATGCAGAAATGGATTATTTGAGGGCCTATTGATAATAATTTGGTTCCATATTTTTCACTTTTTAAAAATTAAACTTATTTATGTATAATTTCCTAATTTTAATATACTTTTAAAATTCTAGTACTTCTTTTATGAAACAACTTGGAAATTAAATTATTTATAGATTTTATAGTTCAACATTTCGTGATGAGTCTAACTATATCTTATTAATAATGTGGGTATTATTGGTTTTGAGATGGATGCCCACATTATTAATATGGTATCAGAGCCCAACAAGACTCAAACGAATATCCGGTCCAAAAATGTGATCCGGCCCGAGATTGGTGAGCCCAAAAGAGGCACCATCTTGAGGGGGCATGTTAAGGATCCTACATTGGAAAGATGAAGGGACCTAACAACATTTATAAAATTTAAGGGCCACTCCTCTCATTATCAATTGGTTTTGAGATGTATGTCCACAATATTAGTATGGTATTAGAGCCCAACAAGCCCAAACGGGCATTCAGTTCAAAAATGGGATCCGACCCAAAAATGGTGATCCCAAAAGAGGCACCATCTTGAGAAGGCATGTTGAGAATCCCACATCGGAAAGATATATGGAACTGATAACATTTATAAACTCTAAGGGCCACTCCTCTCATAACCAATTGGTTTTGAGATGGATGCCCACATTATTAAGATGGTATCAGAGCCCAATAAGTCTAAAAATGGGATCCGACCCAAGAATGGTGAGCCTAAAAGAGACACCATCTTGAAGGGGCATGTTGAGAATCTCACATCGGAAAAATGATGAGAACTCAAAAGGTTATTGTCAATTGGTTTTGAGATAGAACCCCATGATATCTAAGATATCTGACGTGATAAATCATTTATTCTTCTTTATAACATCATGGATTTATAAATATTTTTTTTATATATTAAAAAAAAAACTACTTTTGCGAAACAGTTAAAAAAAAAACCAAAAGTAACACGAAAAAAAAATAAAGAAAATGCGACTTAATGATGTAGAAAAGGAAATTGAAAAAAATGCTAAAACAAGTGAGAGAACAATCTTATTTTACCATTCCCCATACAAGAAAAGGAACTCCTCCCATGGCATAGAGTGTAATTGCGAGCGCAGTTGGATGAAGAAGATAAGTTTTCCTTAAAAACTGATAGAATTTCTGTTTCTCTAAGTCACCAACATTATCTGATTTTCCATGCTTCCAATTGAACATGAAAATGTTTCTCTCTTGTTCATCAACATCTTTAACGTATTGTGGATTATTCTTTTTGCTCATAGAATAGGAATTTAGGTACCACATCATATGACTAAATAAGAATCCATCAATCGGGCTATGTGGATCCCTTTCTGTATCAACAAATCGATGATGATATCGATGTGTGCTAACCCAATTGATCGGATCGCCCTAAAATTTCGAAAACAACCCGACGTAGCTATCAATTAATTTATTTTTTAATCTTTTTAAAATCATAAATTTTTAAACAGGTACCCCAAATGCTCAATTGATCTTAAAAATTGCTATTCAAATAAATCTGGAAGCCAGTTTTTGAAGCAATGGTTGAACCACTCACAAATCACATTTTAATTTTTGTTTGTGTACACCGTTTTGGTATATTAATTTCCATGAAATAATGTTATTTTTCTTTTTAACTAATCTAATCTTCTAAAAATCTTAAAATTTTCCTTCAAAAGTTTTCCGCTTGTCACTTATTATATTATTCGAAGATAAAACATTGTCATATCACACCACATATAATATATGTGATTAAATAAAACAATATTATGATTTTTTTTTAAAGTAATGATTTTTGCTTTTACAAAGTTTCACAAAATACACTCGGTATAAAACCCGTTTAATATAACTTTTTGAAAGTGTTTAAAAAAGGTTTTGATAATTGTTAAAAAAAATTATACTCTTTTAAACCCTTTTAAAAGTTATTTTCCAAACCGACCCTAAAAAAAACAAACCTGAAGGGCTTGAGCTCCGCAATAAGCAAACAAGTATTCGAGCCATTTTGGGAGCTTGAAACTGTTGTGTGTAAGATTTCTGTGATAAGAGAGAGTTATCCCAAATCCGGTAGTGATGTAAAGTGCAAATGCAACATAAAAAGCATCCCAATTGAATTGGAAAGGTGCTATAAGAACCATTCCATGCATAACCAAATAAAGAAAACCAGTACGTTTATCTATTTTGATCCATTTTCGAGACTTCATTTTTTTTATGGCTTTCCTAATTTTTCAGTCTTCATCTAATAATTCTTTTGCAGTTCACAGATGCATTATTTATAGTAAAAAATCTCAATTGAGGAATGCCTTTTCTTGTTAATATATAACTTTTTTAAGCCCAAGTGATAAATTTGTCGGCGGCTAAACAATTATATTTTTCCACAGGCTTTCAATAAAGTGGTTTTTACTCTCCTTTTTTTATTTTTATTTTTCCCAAAGCTAGAGACAACATGCTTGAGGTCAAAGTTTGTTTCTATTTTAAAACTTTGATAATGAATTTTTTTTTTCATTATAAAAATTAAATTGTTTGATTGATATTTTTTTTAATCAACTATTAAATACTTTTATAAAACATTAAAATCATGATATTAATAGTATTTGGTACTTTTAGCTCAACTGGTTAGGCACCCACACTCCCTTCCCACGAGATTGTCTCCCCTCCCCTAATTTGATGTAATATCTTTAAAAAAAAACTTAAATATTTAAATATCATAAAATTGAATTATGTCTATTTCAAAACTCACAAATATAACTTCCTACGCCCGCACTTTTATTTTGAAGAGCTTTTAAAATAATATAAAATAAAAATAGTTTTTAGCAAATAACCAAACATGGCGTTTCTTCAGAAATATTGCAAAATAAAAAACTAATTCGTGATAAATTGGGGGAGGGAAAGTAATTCCAAAACTACCGTAAGATTTATAAGCCTAGTCGGCATAAAACGTGAACAGACGTTTTAGACCGAGGGTTTTATAAAACGTCTGTTCAACAGACGTTTTTAGTTCCTGGCCTAAAAATGTCTGGCGTCTGTTCAACAGACGCTTTAGACAAGAGGGTTTTTAAAAAGCGTCTGTGCATCTGTTGAACAGACGATTTAGACCGAGGGTTTTATAAAACGTCTGTTAGTTCCTGGCCTAAAAATGTCTGGCGTCTATTCAACAGACGCTTTAGACCAGAGGGTTTTTAAAAAACGTAGTAGAGGGCATTTACAAAACGTCTGTTCAACAGACGCTTTAGACCAGAGAGTTTGTTTTTTTATTTTTTAATTTCCAAGAAGCCAACATTTTTTCTAATTCCAAAATTTCTGTTATCAATTTATTTATTTTTTGAGTTATTTCTGTTATCATTTAAGCGTTATAAAAACATAATATAAATAATGTATATAATAATGAATTAGGAACTAAATAATGTAATTAGAACAAAATAATGTATGAAAATTGTTATGTAAAAAAAACAAAATATCATCTAAATATGCTAATGAGTGCCGCAAGAGGGTTGTCGTCTATTTCGAACTGGTTGACGTCTTTGTTGTGGGCACCTCTGTTGTTGGCGTCCACGTGGAGCTCGAACTGTGGAAGGTCCTGCCTCATGATCATAATCGCCCCTAATAATGTGAGAACCGGGAGTCGGTATGAAAATAGGTGAAGAAGGTCCTGAAGCAGGAGTCAATGATGTCATACTCCTGCTCAATGTCATCAAGTATATGATGTTAGGAATGGTGTCCTAGAACTTGTAATTATTTAAATATAATAATTTATTTCGAATAAATTAAATAAATAAACATAAGTTCTTTATATAATCTAGATTGATTCAATTGACGATATTAGGAATATATGGAAATATATAAATATCAAAACATTCAAATAGTAAACCCTAAGTTACTCTTATGAAATCACGACTTAGTATGTGAGTCATACAAGAGGATTAAAGTCGAGATGAGTAACTTAAAAGTGTCTACGATGAAATGGATAACGTTTGGGAACCTTATCCTAGTAACACTTGTTGATAGCTTCGCATTTTGTTTATAGACAAATGATCTAATCCTGATCATTCATGTGGGAGACATGAAATGGAAGTATCATATGCAATGTTGATTGTATAAGACAGGACCACGATGTTCGATCAAATTTCTCATTAGTACCGGTTTTACGAGAAATAATCGAATATCAAACTAAGTTTATCAACCGGTGATAGATCTCAATCCCGAGTGAAATGCGGACTCCTATTTGTGGAGTTATGTTCTTTGATTCACATAGTTGAGAGCGATCTGTAAGAACGCTCAATACACTCCTGTTTTGGGAACATGACTAGATAAGTAGCTGGGAACTCATTTTCACGAGATGGAATTCATAACTTTCCTATAAATTAACGGTATCGGTGCGATACCTAAACATTTTAGGAACTTTAGGAAACTCCCTTGATGTCCCGATTCGAGACATGAACAAGTGACGTCACGACTTCTATTGATCACGAAGTATCTTATCTCTAGTTCGACTAAAGATAAAGTTCATTGGAGAATCAGCGGAACACAAGGATAAAGCGGTAATTACATGGGCAAAACGGTAAATTTATCCTTTGTAATTATGAGGGTTCCACGTGAAGGATAATATCACGGATATAAATAAATGATAAACTAAATGGACATAACTCATCTATAGTGAGGGGAGTTCAATTATGAATCTATAGTGGAATTATTCATAGTTAGATAATAAGTAATTAACCGATTATGAGCTAATCACTTAATTGACTAATTATTAAGCCCATGATCTATAGGTCCATCGGGTCCCTATGCTAGCCCAAATATCGTAGTCGCGAAATCAAGTAGAAGAAATGGAAATTTTAAGTAAAGTGAATTACTTAAAATAGGCAATATTAATTGTTTAAATATTGAGTATATTTAAGCGGTAATTAATATAAACATTATTAATTGTTTAAATAATGAGTTTATTTAAACATGAAATTAATAATGAAATATTATTAATTAGATATTATTAATTATTTAAATATTGAGTATATTTAAATGGTAATTAATAATTTGAAATTAATTGACAATTATTAATTGTTTAAATAATTAATTTTATTTGAACGGAAATTAATAATTAAAATTAATTAATTAATAATAAAATATTGTCAATAAAATTATTAATTAAATAATGAGTTTATTTAATGGAAATTAATAATTATAATATTTATTATTAATTATTTAAATAATGAAAATTATTTAAATGGAAATTAATAATTAAATATAAATTTGATAATATTTAGTCGGGAGAAAATATTAATTGTTTAAATAAAATATTTTATTTAAATGGTAATTAATAAATAAATTAATTAAGTTGGACTTATTAATTTAAGAGAGAGTTTCAAGCCCAATTGGATTAATGAACCCAATTGGAATTGGCTAAAATAATTAATTAAATAAATTAGAATTATTTATTAATTAATACATGCATTTTCGGCCATATATGTATTTTTGGGAAGAGATAATTGCTTGAATTATATCCTAAAATAACTACATAGATTTATTTACCCAAGATAAATAAAAATAAAGAAAATAAAATAATCTTCTATTTATCCATGGCATTTTCGAAATTGCTAGATAAAGGAAAGAGATTATCTTTTTTTCTTTTTGTGTTTATCTCTATAGATTAATCCTAATGTGATTAGGATTCCTATTTTCCTATAAATAGGAGGGTTGGGTCATTCATAAATCACACAACACAATTCAATTCTTTGGAAATTGAAAAATCTCTCTTCCTCCCTTCTCCCTCCCTTGGCCGATTTTCTCATAGTGTTGGGAAGAAAAATATTTTTTTTTCTTCTTCCCAATTTCTTCTAAAGTTCGATCCCACAATCGAATTTCGTTTGATCGATCGGGATATAGTGTAGAAGATCTGGTGTTGCTGAGGATTTGAAGCTGTAAAGAAACCTCCAACCGATTCTCCATTATTCAGTCAATGTAAGTTCCGGTTTTAATTTTCGAATATATAAGCATGAATCTACATGTTTTATCACAAATTGCATGATGTTAATAGATCCGTTATTAAATGTTAATAAGTTTACTAAATAAAATTCCGCTAATTTAGTAAATCATCCCTTCATATGAGGGTTATCTTCACGAAGTCGTCTCACCCTTGGCACAACCGGTGCATTTGGCACTCTATATAATCGTTGCATCTCATCAACCATGGCCAAATATTCATCACATAATTTAGGGATATGACTAATGTCCGTGACAGCTCGAATGCGTGTAAATCCAGATGCCTAAGATAGAAATACGAGACATGAGTTATATGTTGAATTACACTAATTAGTGTAAAAGGAATAATAAAATCATTATCATGGAGCCAATAGCTGTCCCTTGACGATCGTCGGGTGATAGTATTATACCCTGTCATATATCTCGCATCAATATCTGGGCCACCATCAACTGGATCACCTCAAAGAAGATGATCCCGACGAGATAACCACTCCTCAACATAGTGAAAATGTTCACTCCTCCAATCTACGACACAAGTTCGAAGATCCATAGCGTGAAAACATCCTGGGTTAGTGTTACATGGTTCAGGCACGACCTGTATGAGGCCAAACTGTCGCATGACCCTAGAAGTAAAGATGAACTCGACTATACTGAAGCATATCAATAGAGCTTCTGCAGACCAACTATCCTAACTGTTACGACAGTATGCAGGAAGACCGTCCAAGATAGTGGTATATGACTCCCAAATGACGTACATAATCAAAAGGTGATTGCCACTTATCTCGAAAGACATTTTCTTCTACTATGACCTTCTTGCTTGCAAAGGCCACACTGGTTCTTCATGCGTGGTTCTCTCCAATCCATCTCATTTCGAATTCGTGTACTTCTTGGTCTATTAGGTTCACGCAATTTTATCTTATCAGGATGAATAATGGGAAAGTTAGGATGTGGCCACCTTGCTTCATGTGGAATCGGTTGGAATTGGGGAGCGTAATATTTGCTAAACTCAGATACTAAGCACGTAGGCTCAACATGTGCCCAATAGTCAAGACGCCACTTAGAACACGCGGCAATGACATGTGAACACAAAATGCCATACTCTTGCCATTTTCCACGCGTACAAGTGCGATCGTTCAACCTGATGATTTGTTTGTTCCCTTTTTTGAATTGAAGTAATGGTATCTCGTTCTTACTTCAAACAAGCCGCTAGCTCGATCAAACATTTCAACATCATGACTTGATGCCCTTGCTTCATTATGCTCTATTTTATCGAGAGCATACCTACAATACAAGGCATGTATTATAAAAACCTCCAACCAATCGACATATTAAAGAAGATTGTCACAATTCAACATTGCTTACCTTGTATACGTTTGCCCGTTGTTAAGTGCACTTCTCAATACATCCCGTTGTTTGATAAAGTAATACACACATCAGTAGTATGTGAGTTGGACTAGTGTGGTGATAGGTAGCGATCAAGCCCCTTTTAGAACACCATTAATGCATTCTATAACATTGGTGGTCATGTGTCCATATCTATACCCACCACTATGTGCTTTTGTCCACTTTTAGATTTGAACATTGTTAAACCATGACAAAAAATCTTTGTTCAACATTTTAACTTCCTCCATCCACTTCTCAAATTTATGAATCTGACTCTGACTTGCAGTACGATAAACTAGATTTTTCAACTGCTTACTTTTGAACTTGTCATTGAAATTACTGACAACATGTCTCAAGCAAAGTCTATGGTGTGCCTGGGGTTCCGCCCAACCATTATTCGGGTCATTCACAGAGGCTATGATACCCGCATGTCGATCTGAAATCAAACATATAACCTCTCTTTGTGTAACCCTAGTTCTTAATGATACAGAAACCAGCCTATGTGTCTCTATTTTCCTCACCAACAATAGCCTATGCTAGAGGAAATATGTGACCGTCAGAATCAATAGACTTTGCAATCAATAATTTTCCCATATATTAGCATATAGGTGTGTTCCATCTATTTGAATGACGGGCCGACAAAACTTGAATCCTTTTATAGAAGGTCCATATGCCCAAAACACGCATTCAAAAATTTTATGGTCTCTCAAATTAGTGTTCCCGAGTCTCCACTCAACCTGAGTTTCTGGGGTTTGTTAGCTTCAAAATATGCATCCATTTAGGCAATAACTGATACGATTATTCCCAATTCCCGAAAACTCTCTCTATTGCTTTTTTTTTCCCTTCCCATACTCGTCGGTAATGCACATTATATTTAAAAATACTCTTCAAGAACGCTTGCAATACTACAATTTTCACAGTTGTATCTTTTTTTACCATATCACTAATTTCTATGACAATCAATGTAGAGTCAAGCTGTGAGTGATCTTGTGTTAAACGTGAATAAGCACAAGTATGTGGCCCGACATACTGAGTAATCTCAAACAACAGGTGTTTCTTTTTTTTTATACTACGAAGTCTCCACGGGCACTTGTCAGCCCATTTCTTACACCTAACAGCCCAAATAGCAGATGTTGACTGCATTACCTCAAATTGATGATTTTCTTTATGGAGTAAACATAAAAACCCTTTATACAACTCTTTATCACTCCCTATTACTCCAGGACAAGAATCAGATCGTGTTCGAGGATAGGGTTTATAACAGTCGTATTTAATTCTGAGAATGTTGGTGAGGGGGCTTCATATTCAAGACAGTCTAAATTTATACCCTCGAATTCATCATCTTCCTAGGTACTCATATCAATGAACTCATTTCCGAGACGTATAACTTCAAACTCACCAAAAGGTAACATATTTTCAACTTCATTATTCTCACGTAATTCATTTGAGGTCACTCCAGAGCCACTACAAACAACACTTGGATTTTCATGTATTGAAACTTGAGTGTCACAACCTATTAGGTTCTCATCTCTACTCCTAATGGACACATAAATATCTATTTTATTTGGAGGAGGTAAAGTAGTTGCGAAGATGAAATTCAAATTTGCATCATTACGGATTGGGAAAGAAGAGAACTTAGTTGATCCATCTGATGAGTGTCGAAACCACCAAAAATAAATACTTACTCTCGGGATTTAGAATTTTGTAGTAGTGGTGAGTAAGGTCGATCTTCACAGGGAATTGGAAATTAAATTAAAGTCAACAAAAAAAGGGGGTTTTGAATTGTGGAAATAAAACGGAAAATAAATTAAAAAGAAATAAAATCAATAGAGAAAAGCTTCCAACTAAAGGTTAATCTCGGTTATGGTTCATGGATTTGATCATCGATTACTAAACATGCATTCCTAAATTCTTCTCTAAATTGGTTGGAAGTCGTCAAAACCAATCAACAACTTATAAGTGCTCTTCCTTAAATTCTCGATAGCCAAGATATGATCTAATGACTACTTCCCTAATTAACGGATAACCCTAGAATACGATAATAATATTTAACCCATTAACAACATTAAGAAGAGAAGAACCCAATTCTAACTAACAAACACAGTACGACAGGTTCATTTAAGTTAGATCATAAATTCCCATAACATAAATCAAAAAGTGTCAATAATCAATTTATGCTAACATGCTACTTGTATTAGAAATAATTAAACAATTACGGATTCAATCATTCTAACTAGCAATATGAAAATCAATCAATGAACAAGTGGCCAATTTGAACAAGAATTAATCAACAATAAAATATGCGAAGAGAAAGCATGAATAAAGAGAAAATAGGAATTAAATTGAAGAACAAAACCTCACAAATTTATGAATCAAACCTCGATAATCCTCTAGTTGGAATAAATAAACTAGCTAGAAAACATGTAAAAAACCATCTAAGAGTCCTAAGAAAAATAGGGGGAGAAGGGATTTTTAATTAGGGTTCAAATAAGGTTTTAAATAGGTCAAAATATGCTAAAATCGGATAAATCCTTAATATATAAAAGTGGTGATGTTTAAGAAACTTTTTTGGACTACTATACCCCTTTTAAAATCTTAAAATTACCAACATGCCATTATATATACCCTTTTAAAACCTTCAAATTACTAAAAATGCCATTATTATTTATACTCCACTATCTATTAAATGACTATTTATATTTTTAATAAAATATTTCTCTTCATTGAATAAGAAATTGTCAATTTTATTAAATAAATTCCTTGGTTTTTTTTATTGTTTTCACAACATCAAATTATAAAATAATTGAAAAAACAAGTACAACATATGAAAATGAATTTATTGTTTAGATTTATCACCAATTTATGAAAACTAAATTATATTTAAGTATTCAAATATTATTTTTATGTAATGTTTTTAATAATAATTTTTCTTTTAGATGTTTTACAAATTTGATATTTAAGTTTGATTCTTATCATTGCATGATCATCATTATTTTGTAGATGTTTTACTTTATTGATATTTCCTCCCGAATCTATTGGCATAATTTCTATCCAATAATTATTTTTATGTAATGTTTTTAATAATAATTTTTCTTTTAGATGTTTTACAAAGTTGATATTTAAGTTTGATTCTTATCATTGCACGATCATCATTATTACTACACAAGTTGTATTCTTTTGGATGTTTGTAGTTGATATCTTTGGTTGGCTCGAGCTCTATGTACAATATTTACCCCATTCATTTTATATATATTAATTTTCTTCTTAAATTTATGTGATTCAATTATTTTAGAATGTTTATAAAATTTAAATTTCTTCTTGGATAATTAAATACTCATATGTGTTTAGTAATATTGATTATAATTTTCAATGCAGTTTTTACAATGAAAGTTTTCTCATGATTTTCATTCATGATGGAAGACTAGAGTTATAGAACTTTATATTTACAATAATTGATTTTGCATTTTTTTTCTTCTAATAAAGCAACAATGATTCTAATATTTTCTAATTTTTGTTTTCATAATAATAATTCATTTATTTTATTTTATGTGCTAGAATTGTAAAAGCTTTAAAAATAAAATGATTATAAAAAAATATATTTCAAGGTACAAATAACGTAAAACTAATTATTTTGTAGTAACTATCAACATCCAATTTAATAATCAAATATCGTATTTTAAAAAAAATACAAAATTGAAAGAAGTTTAAAAGTCACAATATGTATGATATATATATCAATGTGTTTTTTTAAATAATGTCTACTCAAGTATTGAAAATGTTACATTTTCTTATTTTGATTCATATTTTAAGTTAGCCAATTATAATAAAGATAATTTTGTGACCACATAAAATTATAATATTAAAAATGTGTTAAATTTTAAAAATAATATCTAATAGATAATTTACTTTACTAAAAAAAACTAATGAAATTGCGAAATTAAAAAAAAAATTATTTAATACATAAAAAGTTATAAATTTAAATTATTTATACAATTTTAGTTAATTATTATAATTGATAAATGCATTTTATTATAAAGTAAAATTACACGTGCATCGCACGTGCTAGAATTCTAGTAATAATAAAATCTGCTATCTTAATCTGTCCAGCCGCCAAGCTGAGCCGCAAAGCCTTCTAGAACCGAGCCAGCTGTCGCCTGCGTGTGCCTGGAGCCGTCCGCGAGCCGCAAGGGAGCCGCGAAGCCGTCTTGGAGCCAGCCGGCTTCTTCCCTTCGCTGTACAAGGAGCGACACGTCGCTCTATCTCCTTTTTGCCAGCCAACGGGCTGACGTCATCGTGACGTCAGCGGCTTCCTTCTCCTTTGTTTTGCTGACGTCATCATCCGTTTTTCATTCATTATTTTAATAATTTCTTGTCGCCGCGGCGACGGCTCTCACCGCCACTATGCCCACTCTCGGGTTTTTGGCCCGAATTTCGATTTTGGTCTCAGACGCGGCCGTGGATCCCACCGCAGCGGTGGTGGGTCTTTTTCAATAATAAAATAGGCATAACTTCTTCGTTTTAAGTCCGAATTGAGCGCCGTTTTTGCCTACGTTCATGAAATTCAACGATTAATAATATTATGGACATTTCAATCAATTAACACTCATATTTTAATTATATTGAAGATAAAACCACTTATAAACACGCATAAATTACGAGTTATCACCATCTGATAATTGAGTGGGATATCTATACAAAATATCTACTTGGATGGTACTAATATCAATGGATATGGTCTCACTCAATAGTTCAACAAAACCATTAAATTTAATCCCATATTCCATTAAAAATCCTCCACATGGGGGTTGATCGTATGTTATTCCTTCTAAACCATTGACCACATGACCATTTGCATATACGACAATTACAAGAGTTCTTTCCGTCATTATCTATACAAGAATAATTTGCAAATTTCAAATCAATAAAATTACTCAATTCATTACAAGATCAACATAGCATTGAGATAGAAGATCAAAATAAACTCATTTAAATCGCATTTAACTTCATTAGAAGATCAAACTTAACTTTCACATAATTTTAGCCTATTTCATCCAAACTCAGTTACTTTGCAAATAAAAAACAAACCCAACATCAAAATACTCAAATAATGCTCACAAAAGGGAAGATTTATGCATTTTTATAACCAAGCCTGAAAATAGCTCACAAATGCATTTTCACAAATGTTCGATACAATTTTAACAAAAAACCCAACTTGCTCACAAAATTAAGCAAAAAAATTTTTCAATCACGGAATATATGAAATGAGAGGACCTAATCACGCCGGAAAATAAAAATACCATCAAATTTCAGATTACAACCAACCCCCCCCCCCAAAAAAAACATCAAAAATCGTTATTTTTTTAAAATTCAAGAGTTACCTTCAATATTCACGTGTTTGTTGACGAAGCCTACTGGAAATTGAACCTTTTTTTTGTCACCGAAATGCTAGAGCCGGCGGGAGAGTGGTGGAGACGAGAGGGAAATCGAGAGAGAAAGAAGATCTAGGGCTTGCAGCATCTGAAATGAGGAAGAAAGGGTGTTTGCAGTATTTGGCTGGGATGTAAAGCGTCTGTACAACAGACGCTTTTACTATTTTTAAGCAAAAAGGTCTGTACAACAGACGTTTTTGCTTATTTTAAATAAATCGTCTATTGTACAGACAAGTTTGCTTCTTTTTAACCACATCGTCTATACAACAGACGATTTAGTGCATCCACCTCACCGCCACATCATCCACTCAAGTCCAGCTATTAAAAACCACAATATTTTTTGGAAATAGTTTCATTTTCTTAATATTTATGTCAATATTTTTAAAAATACTAATATTCCTAAAAAAATCAACCAAACATACTAAAATTTTAAAGCGCTTTTTATTAGTATTTAGGGTACTATTTTTTTAGCAAATAACCTTTCATTCCAATGCCGTTGACTTTCTTTTAGACATATTTTTTTTCATTTGAACTATGATTTGGATGATTCAAAATGTTTCAGAATCTCATTTTGAGCTTTACTTTTTCGTCACTTCAAAATTTTGAAATCATCAGTAAATAAAAATGTTTATGGTTTCAATCATACCTAATATTTCGATGATCTATTGACATTTTTTGGTTTTGAAGTCACCGTAACCTAAAACTTAAAACGAGAATTCTAAAACATCTTGAATAATTCACATCGAACTTCAAACGAAAAGCTTATGGTTAAAAAAGGTTAACGACGTTAGAGGGGAGGTGTCTCATTGGTATAATTTTAAATTATATGGAGTAATTTATCATTTTTAAACTGCATGGGGTGTTATACATTTGTCCAAAACCACATAAGTTTTATTTACCTTTACCCTAATTTTTAACAAATTTCTCACTATTTTTAGTAAATAAATTTTTTATTCTTTCACTATTATTGTATGAATTATACCAAAACATACTCTGAAATGAAAAAGGTGACAACAAAGGGCAATCCTGGAGTTGTGAAAAATAAAACACAATTTTTAGCAAGGTCTGGAGCCAAAATATAATTGGAAAAATTACATAAACTACCATTAAATTATTGGAGCTATAACGTTACACTTCAAATTTTTAATGTGAGTAATTGATCCTCTAAACTTTATTAAATAATCCAATTTTTTTAAAAAATTATTATTATAAAATTTCTATGGGATCGGATCTCTATGGGTTCTGTTGCACACTAACAGTTCAAAATGCCATTGATAGATCTATGATCTTAACGAATTCGAGAGTAAAAGAAGTAAGAAGAAGAAACACACAAGAATTACGTGGTTCGGCTAATGGTGCCTACTTCCACGGGAGAACAGAGGCCATTGATCTCATTCAAGCTTTTTCATAGAAAGATTACACTCTCACTCTTACTTTCACTCACTTAATCTCTGAACTATTTATACTCTCTTCATTTAGAATATTCCAGAAGTTCAGCTGAGGAATCACGCTCTTTGAGTGACAATGATGAGTTGACTGTCATAACTAACTCTGCCACATCAGCCAATGAATGAGGCTAAAAGAATGAATCACTTGATTCAACAATCTCCACCATGATTCAAACACATATCAGCTTGAAGAACTTGTCAATGCCTCTGCCTCTGTTCTCCTTTCTTCATCTCTTTATTAACCAGTATCCAACCGAATCAATTCCCTATAAATCTTCAACTTAGATGTAGGGACTGATTTGGTTAACATATCAGCTCCATTATCATTAGTGGAAACCTTCTTAAGCTCAAATTCAGCTTTACTGAACACATCTTTGATGAAGTGTAGCCTGACATCGATGTGTTTTGTACGCTCATGATGTGCCTGATGCTTGGATAGATGGATTGCGCTCTGACTATCACACAGAATTAAAGCTTTACATTGTTTCTATCTTAACTCAGCAAATTCCCTCCTTAACTACATCTACTATAGCCACATACTTTGCCTCAGTTGTTGATAAAGCTACAATGTGCTGAAGTGAAGACCTCCAACTTACAGTATTTCCATAGACTTGAAACACAAAACCTGTTAGGGAGCTTCTCTTATCAATTTCAGCAGCATAGTCAGAGTCTACATAGCCAACAATCTCAGTTTCTCCTGCTGTGTGAGCTCCACCATAAACCAGACTTGTCTCCATTGTGCCTCGAAGATATCTCAATATCCATTTGACTCCTTCCCAATGGGCCTTCCCTGGAGATGCCATGAACTTGCTAACCACACTAATGGAGTGAGCCAAGTCTGGTCTTGTACATACCATACAATACATTAGGCTGCCCACAGAGTTAGCATATGGAATTGAATCTATTTCCAGTAGTTCATGTTCTGTCTTTGATGACTGATCACCTGACAATTTAAAATGTGGAGCAAAGGGACCAAACAAACACAATTTCCAAAACTCAGGGACCACTTAGACACAAATTGAAAACACAGGGACCAAATAGACACAACATCCAAAACTCAGAGACCACTTAGACACAAATTGAAAACGCAGGGATCAAGTAGACACGACCTCCAAAACTCAAGGACTAAAGGGGTATTTTACCCTTTTATATATTTATGAGACTAGGATTTAAAAACTAGCTATTCTTGAAAATGTTTCTAAACGAAAAAATAGTAAATTAAATTATAATTTATTTATTTATTCACATATATTTTTTTAGTTAATACATTTTAATTGATCACTATAAAGTGAACTACGTTAAAAGACTCTAGGGGGTTTATATTTGACCAAAATTACCCAAGTCTAATTTATAATTTAAACTAGAAAATATTGATATAAATATTTTATTCAGTGATTAAAAAAACTTATTTATTTCGTTTTCCAAAATTTTTGAATAAAACTGATAATTTTTATTCTATTTTTCAACGTGATAAATGTTATGTTTAAGATATTATAGTTTTATAAATTTCTATGGTTAAAGAATAATTCAATAATAAAATGTGAAAAAAGTATCTATATATTATTGAGGGAGAAGTTAATAGGATTTCTATTAAATTAAATAGGATTTCTTTTCAACCGTTTGGTACGGGAATATTTTATTTTGAGACTGAATGAATAAAGAAGAGAAAATCACCTAACCAAATATTTAATTAGCCGTTCGTCAATAATTGCATCAACCACTCCCACTTGAGCTAATCCCAACCCACCAAAGAGATTCCCATCTATTGATGTTGGTCTTTATTTTTTTTCTTTACAAAAAAATATTTAAGTTTGAGAGACTCAAATCCATAAATCATAGGTTAACTTTTTTTAAGTAATAATTATAAATTACACCCTATGTAGTTTACCTAAATTATAAATCACACCCCTATGGTTTAAAAATGCTTATAAATACCACTGTAGTTTGGAAAATTGTAAAATGCACCCCTCTATTAGTTTTTTTATCAGAATTTGGAATACATGCTTATCATAAGGGTTTCACGTGTTACATTTCATTCAAATAATTAGAAAATTTTCAATAAATGAATACAATTTGTAGAAAATATCATTTTCAACAAAGTGTAAAATCTAAAATTCGCACATATCTATTAATCATTTTTTATAATTTGAACTGATTTGGAACATGTGATATATGTAGAATAAGCATGTGTATGAAATTTTAAGAAACTAACCGATAGAGGGGTGCGTTTTGTAATTTTCTAAACTACCGAGGTATATTTACAAGCATTTTTAAACCACAGGGGTGCGATTTACAATTAAGACATACTATAAGGGTGTAATTTACAATAATCTCTTTTTTTAATGGTCTTTAATTATGGATCCAATATTTAAATCTAAATATGATAAACCACTAGATCATTTTTAGGAGCCCACTATTTTTTCTAGACTTTTTGAACCTTTGGGAACCATTATACTAGTGGTGGTCTAAACAAGTTTGGTTTGGTTTTTAAAACATCATCTATCCAAACCAATTAATAATAGTTTTGTTCAGTTTTATATATTTTTATTGCGATCCAAACCAAATCAATCTGATATATATCATATTATATAATTAAAATTTTGAATATTAATTAAAACTTGATAAAATGAAAAAGAGGAAAGATCATCAAGCATTTTTTTTTATATTTTTTTATAACTATAACAAGACTTTAAGAATTTTTGTGACGACCCGTGTTTCCGGTAAGTTTTAATTAAACAAAGATTAATTCTTATTTAATATTTTTTGGGATTTTGGATAAGAAGTGGTGATTAATATTTAATTTTCATATTTCAGGAATTAAATATTAGGGCTATATTAACATTAATAATCAAATAAACCATATAAATTATAATTATATTGGATGTTCCAAAATAATTACAAAACTAGACAAAACTACCCGCCGGAAAAGTTGAAATGACCACAAAAACCCTTGATTTAATTTTCCTTAAATCATGCAATATTTAAAGAATTTATGAAATCCCTTAAATTGTGCATGATTTAAGATAAATTAAAAACTAAATAAAAGGGAAATATAATTCTATTCTATCTAATAACAAAAATAAATCTTCCTTCAAACTCCTTTCATCTTCAATCTTTCTCCAAGTGCCATAAAACCACCATTTATGCTTCTTCAAACTACAAAATTTATAAAACAAATAAACAATGGTTAGTAAAACAAAGTTATGGTGGTTTATATTAAACCAATAAAAACAGGTTTATATTTGTTAAATCATATAACAAAAAAAAACGTAGAAACAAACCAAAGCTCTGATGATTTTAGTCTAAACAAAACCACTATTAGTTTACACATGTTTATATTTGTTAAATACCATTAAAAATACATTGTTTAACAATATTAAACCAAATAAAATATATTTATATTTGTTAAACCAGAGAACAAAACACGTAAAGCTCTGATGATTTTAGTCTAAATAAAACCACTGTTAGTTTACACATGTTTATATTTGTTAAATACCATTAAAAATACATCGTTTAACAATATTGAACTAAAAAAATATGTTTATATTTATTAAACCAGAGAACAAAAAACGTAGAAACAAACTAATGCTGTGATGATTTTAGTCTAAACAAAATCACCGTTAGTTTATACATGTTTATATTTGTTAAATACCATTAAAAATCTTTCGTTTAACAATATTAAACAAACTTCAAGATAAAACGGCCTCATGGTTCCATGTAGAGTCTCTGAAGAAAAAAAACTTCAAGATAAAACCCTAATGAGAAATAACCCTAATCCACTAGAACGAAAAAAAACGAAAAAAGGAAGGAACACAAAAATAGCCAATCAGAACGTAAAATCATGAGTAGATTTGGAAAATTTGAAATACAAAATTTAAAATTGGAAATAATAATTCAAAATTCTAAAAGAGGTTATGATTAGAAAGGAAAAAATAAATTACAAAAAAAAAGAGGAAATCAGAATACAAAATAACACAGTTACATGGAGAGAGAGAGAGAGAGAGAGAAATAAAAAAAAGGGTATAATCGGGATTTCAATTAGGGAAAACCACCAAAAGTGGCCTATAATGGATACCTTTGTAATTAAAATCAAAACACCAATATACTTATAAATAAGTGCTCCGATTTGATTTAATGAGTAAAAATTTCTAAATATTAATAACGTACCATTTATTGGATAAAAGAAAAGAAAAAATAAATAAATATAATTTTATTAAAAAAGGGGAAAGGTGTGGAAAGGAGAGAAAGAAGAGAACGTGAAACTTATCTCCTCCTTCAAGTGAAAAGTTAAAAAAACATCAAGATATGGTTTTCTTCCTTTTCTTCTTCCTCTTTACCGCCACCCTAGGAGGCTTTCACGTTGATCAAATTCTTTCGTTCCTTGTGTATTTTAGGTGTGGTTCATCATAGTTTTCTTTCGGTGAAAGTTTGGCGAATATTGGAAGCTTTTCCATCGAGATTCGAGTCCAAGGTAATGAAAATTCTTCTTTTAAATTTCTGAATTTTTGCTTTAAATGTGATTGAAACCCATCAATTTTATAAGAACATTATATTTCTTCTTCAATTTCCCCATTTCCTTTTAATTTCCTTCAAACCCTAGAAACCCTAAATTTATTCTTTCTTGAAAAACTCATCACCCTTTCAAATTAATACCTAAAAGAATGCCGGAAAAACCCACCACACCGAGCCACCACCGCCGCCGCCACGAGGGGCAGCAACAATTTTGCTGCTGTTACCCAATGCCATACCAAGGGAGGGGGGCTGTTTCGGCTCTCCCTTCCCGTTTCGTTTCGTTGCGTGTTGTTTGTAGTTTGTCCCTCTAATTTGTGTTGTATTTTAGAATAGAATTTAAGTAGTTTAAGTGCCGACTTAGGTTCTTAAAGTACTTGGGACAGAGGTTAATTTTTTTTTTTTTTGTAGAAAAGCAAGTCGAAAGGTGAGTATAACTTATTAAATTTAAAATAGTTTCATGTTTGTGTTTTCGTTTCTTTAAAAGTTTAACATTTGAATTTTTAGGCATTTAAAAGGATGATTAAATGCATGTTAAGGAGTTTTAGGACTGAATGTATGATTTAAGAATTTGGACTAATAGTATGCAAAAATTTAGAACTAAAGAATGCCTATTTTGAGTATCGATATCGATTTACGGCGAAACTGAAATTATGAATTTACATGACTTTGTTTGGGTGTTTGATTGTAATTGTCACGGTTGACTGATTAGTAGGGATGGCAAAATTCCCCACGGGTTAGGGGCCCCGCGGGGCCCCGACCCTATAGGGTCGGGGAATCCCCGTTTTATAGGGTTAGGGTGAGAAATTTTCCCCCGATTTGTTATAGGGTAAGGGTATGGGAATACATCCCCCGCCCCCGACTGCGAACCCGAATCCGATTGTTTAAGAATATTTTAGGTATTTTGTATACTTTTATCTTTATTTATTGAAAAATATATGTAAAATATGATAATATTAACTAATACAATATATAATATTTTGTATTATGTTGACTTAAAAATGAATATTTTCAATTTATATTTAATTTTTGTATTTCTTTTTAAATAAAAATTGATATAGAATGCGGAATTTTCCCCGCGGGGAACTAGATCCCCGAATGAGGAATCCCCAAACCCAGCCCCAAATTTTTTATTAGGGGATAGGTAGGGTATGGAGATTAAAAATCCCCGCGGGTTAGGGGATGGGAAGTGCATCCCCGCCCCGCCCCACTCCGTTGCCATCCCTACTGATTAGTGCCCACTAAGTCAAAAATATTAGTATATGCGATTAATTATTTATTAATCGAACTCCGAATTGACTGTGTGTATTTAGTCTTTTGGAGTGCTAATAGAGCTGTTATGCCGCTGAATTCTTGTTAGGAAAGTATTAGACTTTGAATGCCGAAAAATGAGCGAAACTACACTAGTTTATGCTAGTTTCGTTTCTAGATTTGAGTTTTGGTTGGGAATCATTAAAAGTGATCCAAAGTTGATTCTTGGGTGATTTTGGATCGTTAAGATGGTTTTTATGATAAATTTCCAGATTTTATAATTAGGAAAATTAGGCCTAGAAAAGAGCGTTTTATGGAGAAATGATATTTGGTGAGACATTTTTGAGATAAATACAAAATCATATATGAAACTTTCCAAACATGCACTAACAAAAATGAAGCAATCTATTGGGAAGTATATGAAAACTTTGAAATACAATAACTCCTATAATTAAGATTTTTTAGTCCAAATTTAAGTAAGAATTAATTACAGCAATAACCACTTTAAATCACCCAATTACAATAATGTTGGTGGTTATGATTTTATTTCATTTTTACCCAAAAAACACCATTTATGGTGGTGATCTGGTGGTTTCCGATTTCATTTTTTACCATCTTACCCTTTTATCTCTCCTCATAAACATATCTTATTAATTACAAATCATTTAAATTTATAATTTATTTAATAATTTATTTTGAATTTAAATCATTCTACCTTGATTTTAGGAATTCTTATTTAATGAAAAAGAAATTTAACCTAAATATCTCTCATCTTCTTATTCTTCTTCCTTCTCTTTCTTCGACCATAGCCTACGTTGAAATCAATGGAGAATTTTTTTTTCTTTCTCAAGAATGTGGTGCTTCTCAATCGAATTGTTGGATTCTTCATAATCTCCATCTCAAAGCTTCAATTCATAGTCTCTATACTTCATAACCTCGTTTATAAAAAAACAATGGTGAGGTTATGGTCGTCACAATCAAATAAAGCTTCAATTGTGATTTCTTTCTTGAGTATAGGAAGATCCTCCTGATTTCCTCCTTATTCGTCGTCACAATCAAAGAAATATACTTGAAATCAATGGAGTTGTGATTGTGATTTGCTGGATTCTTTACAATCTCCTTCTCTGTTCAGATTCTCGTTTTTCCTTCTTTGATTTTGTCGATTCCGAAACGAAATCGGCCTTCTCTGTATCCGAGAAATCGACGAAGGTGATCGTTGTTGCGGCTTGTGTTACTGTTCAATCGATGAAGAAAGCAGCAGCAGAAGGTACCTTTAAGTAAATGTTTATTTTTATTCAATATTTATTTTAATTTTTTATTTACATATCTATAGATACTTTGACCTCTTTTTCATCTTCAATTTTGTGCTTTCTATTCGGATGAGTCGGATCTAGAGTTCTGGTGATCGATTAATCGTTTATTCGCTTATATATTTGATGATTTCTTTGATTTTTTGTATCCATATTTGAAGGATTTTATTAAAATGTTTATTTTTGTTAAATATTTATTTTAATTTTCTATTTTCATATTTTTAAAAACTGTTACTTTTTTTTCATTTTCAATTTTGTGTCTTCGCTCTATCTCTGAATGAATCGTTTTTCTCTTTTGTTTTTCTTTCAGTTTCTATTTGTTTTTCGATCTTGCTAGTTTTTCTTGTGGATGAGTCGGATCTAGGGTTCTGGTGATAGATCTATCATTTATTCACTTATATATTTGATGATTTCTTTGATTTTTTTATCCAAATTTGAAGGATTTTATTAAAATGTTTATTTTTGTTCAATATTTATTTTAATTTTCCATTTACATATCTTTAAAAACTGTTACCTTTTTTTCATCTTCAATTTTGTGTCTTCTATCAATTTTGAGACCACATCAATAAATGTTTATTAAAAGTAAACAGTTTATAAAAAATTGTACCTTTCAATTCTCCGACGAACACGCTTTCTCTGTATTTTGTAGAATACGTTACTTTTAATTAAATGTTTATTTTTTATATATGTATTTTTGTAGGATGACGAACAAGAAAGACATTCGAATTTTCCTCGAAGAAGAAGTCAGAAGTTTAAAGATTTTTCTTTTATTTTTTGTTATAGTTTTATTTTTGTTAAGATTTTATTTTTCCATTAATTTTGTAAAACTTATGGGATTTTAAAATTTTCCTTAAATTTTGCACAAATTAAGGAGAAATTAAATTGGGGGTATGTTTTGTCTTTTCACAGTGTAATTTAATTTGGCCGGCGGCGGTTGTTGGGTAGTTTTGATATATATATATATATATATATAAAAGATATACTAATTACTGAATTGTTTGAACTTTTCAAAAATTACTCAAATAGCATAATTATAGTTCAATAATTTATTAAATTGTAGTTCAATAGTTTATTGAACTAAAAAAATTAAATTTTTTTAACAAATTCATTGAAAATAATAATAATAAATGATCAAATAGTTCAATAAATTATTGACTTTGAACTTAAAAAACCAAAAAAACACACAAATTCGTTAAAAAGACCTATGAAAAATAGTTCAATAATTAATTGAATTATAGTTCAATAATTTATTGAGCTATAATTATGTTATTTGAGTAATTTTTAAAAAGTTCTGACATTTTAGTAATTAGTATGCAGATTTATGATATTTGAGACAAATTATTTTTATTAAATGGTTATTACTGAAATTAACTCTTTTAGTAAATACAGTGTGAGAAATATATTGAAATATTGAAATATGAAATTTTACATTTTTCTACTAATTGAAAAATAACTTTAAATTCCACTAAATAATTTTTTTTAAATTATAAAAAAAATATGAATGTAATTCTAAATTTAAATTCAACTAAATTCAGTTTGTAAAAATAAAATACAACGTGATATATTAGTTGTATAAAAAAAAAGTAATTTTTGTTATAAAACTAAAGAAATACTAAAGAAGAAAATGTACCTTAAAAGAGATTTAGGCACAAAGTAAATAAAGAGAGAGATAGAGAGTAAGAGATGCTTTAGAAGCTTTCGTTATTGTTGTATTCTTTATTCACATAGCCATAGCCTTTTATAGGCATTTGAGAATTACAAAACTCCTTGGAAATTAATATGGAGTTATTTGAATTTATGACCACATAAAGGAAATGGAGTTAGAAGTGGTGACATCCATAACTTCAAACTATTTAATTCATAACACTCCCCCTTGGATGACACCACACATAAGAATATGCCTTGTTAAAACCTTACTAGGTAAAAACCCTGTGGGAAAAAATATCCTAGTGAAGGAAAAAGAGTACATAATTCTTATAGTATGAACTGCCTCGTTAAAAACCTTGTTTGGAAAACCCAATGGGACAAAACCATAGTCAAGGAAAAAAACGTGCAGTATAATATTTACTCCCCCTCATGAGTACATCACTTGAGGTCTCTAAGTCGTCGCATTCCTATATTCTGCATCAACTTTTCAAATGTTGTTGTAGGTAATGCCTTTGTAAATAGATCTGCCAGGTTATCTTTGGAACTGATTTGCTGGACACTTATATCACCATTTCTTTCAAGATCATGTGTGAAAAAGAGTTTTAGTGAAATATGTTTCGTCCTGTCTCCTTTAATATATCCCTCTTTTATCTGTGCTATACATGCAGTATTATCCTCATATAATGTTGTTGGAATTTCTTTGTTGGGTGATAAACCACATGCTTACGAATGTGTTGAGGAACTGATCTTAGCCATACACATTCTCGGCTGGCTTCATGAAGGGCAAGAATTTCAGCATGATTTGAAGAGGTGGCTGTTATAGTCTGTTTCACAGATCGCCATGATATAGCAGTTCCTCCACATATGAATAAATAACCTGTTTGAGATCTCGCTCTATGTGGATCAGATAAATAACCTGTATCTGCATAACCAATTAAATCTAGCATGGATTTGTTAGAATAAAATAAACCCATGTCAATTGTTCCTTGAAGGTAACAAAATATATGTTTAATTCCATTCCAATGTCTTCTCGTCGGAGAAGAACTATATCTAGCTAACAAGTTTACTGAAAATGTTATATCTGGTCGTGTATTATTAGCAAGATACATAAGTGCACCTATTGCACTAAGATATGGTACTTCAGGACCAAAAATTTCTTCATTATCTTCTCGAGGTCTAAAAAAATCTTTTTTCACATCAAGTGAACGCACTACCATTGGAGTGCTCAATGGATGTGCTTTATCCATGTAAAATCTTTTCAATATCTTTTCTGTATAAGTTGATTGATGAATAAATATTTCATCTGGTAAATGCTCAATTTGCAAACCAAGGCAAAACTTTGTTCTTCCGAGATCTTTCATCTCAAATTCTTTTTTAAGATAATTTATTGCCATTGGAAGCTCTTCAGGAGTTCCAATAATATATAAATCATCAACATATACAGCAATAATGATAAATCCTTATTGTGATTTCTTTATAAATACACATGGACTAATAGGACTATTTTTATAGCCTTCTTTCAACAAATATTCACTTAGACGATTATACCACATTCGTCCAGATTGTTTTAGTCCATAAAAGGATCTTTGCAATTTAATTGAATATACTTCTCGAGAAGTTGAATTATATGCTTCTGGCATCTTAAATCCTTCAGGGATTTTCATATAGATATCATTATCAAGAGAGCCATATAAATATGCTGTGACTACATCCATTAGATGCATGTCGAGTCTTTCATACACAGCTAGGCTTATAAGATATCTCAATGTAATTGTATCCACTACAGGGGAATATGTTTCTTCATAATCAATACCAGGTCTTTGTGAAAAACCTTGTGCTACAAGGCGTGCTTTATACCTTGTGACCTTATTATTTTCATTTCTTTTTCGCACAAATACCCATTTATAACCAACTGGTTTAACACCTTTAGGTGTTGGGGCTATTGGTCCAAAGACTTCACGTTTTGAAAGTGAGTCTAGTTCTATTTGAATTGCTTCTTTCCACATAGGCCAATCTTTTCTATGTCGACATTCTTCGACAGATTTTGGTTCACAATCCTCACTTTTTGAGGTAATATCGAGAACAACATTATAGATAAAAACGTTGTCTATAATTGTATTTATTCGACTCCATCTTTTTCCCGTTGTGACATAATTAATTGAAATTTCACCATTCTCGAGTTTTTGATCATTATCTAGATCTTTAGGACTATTTATGTCCAAGGTTACTTCAGGAACCTCTACTTCAACAATTGAGTCATTTTGATCATCAAATCCTTTTCTTTTTCGAGGATTTTTATCTTTGGAACCTATTGGCCTTCCACGCTTCAGGCGTGACTTAGACTCACTAGCTGTAGCATTCAAAATATGTCCCTTTGGAATATCAATCCGTGATGGAACATTTACAGCTGGTATATGTGATTTTGTCACTTTCTTTGTATCTATAAATGCATCAGGTAGCTGATTTGCTATATTTTGTAAATGAATAATTTTCTGCACTTCTTGTTCAGATTGATCTGAACGAGGATCTAGATGAGACAATAATGATGCATTCCATGTTATTTCTTTTTCCAACTTCTTAATTTCTCCCCCTAATGTTGGAAATTTGTCTCATCGAAGTGATAATCAGCAAATCGTGCAGTAAATAAATCACCCGTCAGGGGTTCAAGATATTTGATAATTGAAGGGGATTCATACCCAACATATATTTCCAACCTCCTTTGAGGACCCATTTTAGTACGTTGTGGTGGAGCAATTGGAACATATACTGCACACCCAAAAATTCTCAAATGGGAAATATTTGGTTTCTGGCCATAAACCAATTGCAATGGTGAGAATTTTTTATAAGATGTTGGTCTAATGCGTGCTATTGTAGCAAAGATGTAAAATAGCATGACCCCATACAGATATAGGGAGCTTTGCTCTCATAAGCAATGGTCTAGCAATCAATTGGAGGCGTTTAATAAATGATTCAGCTAAACCATTTTGTGTATGAACATGAGCTACAGGATGTTCAATAGTTATCCCAATGGATAAACAATAATTATTAAATGCCTCAGATGTAAATTCGCCAGCATTATCAAGACGAATTTTCTTGATTGCATAATCAGGAAATTGAGCTCTTAATTTAATTATTTGAGCCAATAATCTTGCAAAGGCAAGATTTCGAGATGATAATAAACAAACATGTGACCATCTAGTGGATGCATCAATTAAAACCATAAAATATCTAAATGGTCCACTTGGGGGATTAATAGGTCCACATATATCACCATGAATTCATTCTAAAAATGTTGGAGATTCACTCGCAACTTTGACTGGTGGTGGCCTTATTATTAATTTCCCTTGAGAGCAAGCCACACATGAGAATTCATTAGATTGAAAAATCTTCTGGTTTTTCAATGGATGCCCATGTGAATTCTCAATTATTTTTCTCATCATTATCGATCCAGGATGACCTAGTCAATCATGCCAAACACTAAACATGTTTGGATTAGTGAACTTCAGGTTCACCATTGCATATGTCTCAATTGGACGAATATATGCATAGTACAAACCAGAGGAAAAAGCAGGTAATTTTTCCAATATACGTTTTGAATTTGGGCCAATTGATGTAATATAGAGATATTATATATTATTTTCATTGATAGTCTCAATATGATACCCATTACTACGTATATCTTTAAAACTCAGTAAATTTCTTTTTGATTTACTGGAGAACAAAGCATCATTCATAGTAAATTTTGTTCCATTAGGCAATATCAAAAGAGCCTTTCCATAACCTTCAATTAGGTTTGCAGAACCTGATATTGTATTGATATTTGCTTTAAGCATTGTCAAATTCATAAAATATTTCCTGCTTTTAAGTATGGTATGTGTTGTTGCACTATCTGCTAAGCATATATCTTCATTATTGATCTTGGAATCAGCCATAATATAAGAACTGCTCATGTTTCTTCATAAATAAAATATTATTATTATAAGCCTTTATAGTGAAAAAAATAAACAAAAACATTATTAGGATATAAAGATTAAAAACATATAAAGATAAAAAAAATATTTGTTAAGCATTCTCATGAGCAGTTGATGTGTTGCCTTCTTCTCCAACACTATTAATCCTTTCATCAGGATATTCAAGAAAATCACCAACGTCCAAATGTGTTATGTCAAGGGGATCAAATGAATCATCATCTTGATATGCAAAGTTTGCTTCCACAGCTTTTCCCTTTTCATTTAGTGAGGCCTGATAAAGGTTAACTAAATGTTTAGACATACGACAGGTACGAGCCCAGTGGCCTTTCATGCCACATCTAAAGCATTGACTTTCTCTATTATGAGAAGTCTTATTTTGTGGAGCTTTTCCTTTTCCTTCCTTATGTGTGGTTTTCTTAAAATTGGAAGGATTAACATTATAACCACCACGATGAGAGAAATTATTTCTCCCTTTACCACGACCACGACCACGATCGCGAAAATGATCTCGACCTTTATTATTAGATATCACAGCATTAACTTTTGGGAATGGTGTTGAGATTTTTCAACAAAAGCTCATTATTCAATTCAGCCACAAGAAGGCATGAGATTAACTCAAAATATTTTTTAAATCCTCGCTCTCGATATTGCTGCTGTAGGAGCATATTCGAGGCATGAAAAGTTGAGAATGTTTTCTCCAACATATCATCATCAGTAATATTTTCTCCGCATAACTTCAATTTTGAAGTAATTTTAAATAGTGCGGAATTATTATCACTTACTGATTTAAAATCTTGCATTCTAAGATGCATCCATTCATAACGAGCTTTTGGAAGGATAACAGTTTTCTGATGGTCATATCTTTCTTTCAAACTTTGCCACAAAATTAGGGGATCCTTTACTGTAAGGTATTCAACCTTTAATCCCTCATGTAGGTGATGTCGCAGAAAAATTAAGGCTTTTGCCTTATGTTGATTGGAAGATGTATTTCCTTCCTTAATCGTATTTCCAAGATCCATGGCATCCAAATGGATCTCCGCATCGAGAATCCATGATAAATAATTTTTCCCAGTGATATCAAGAGCTACGAACTCTAATTTTGTGAGATTTGCCATTTGAAAAAACTATTAAAATAATATCTCTATTAGAAATTAAATAATACTATTATAGCAAATGCAACTATAATTTTATTAGAATTGAAATATGTAAATTGTAAGGCATATATATGAATTAAAGGATATATTAATTCTAGATGATAAACTATGTAAAGTATATAAGAGAATGTATTTAATTACCTATTTTAATTGAATTAAATTAATATAGGTTAATGATAGTATTAACTAGAAGTAAAATTCTAAATACGTACGTGATAGATAAATTATAATATAAGACACATTTAAAGCAATGCATGATTAGGTATTTAATACCTACTCTATTAAATAAACTCATAAATACAAGTTTTAAATTAATAAAATTTTGATAACCGTATATGAGTAAAATAACAAAAATTATTTTATAAGTAAAATTATTATTCCAGAATATAGTAAAACTAATTATAAATAACTAGAAATTAAAAAAAAAATATTTCATAAAAGAAATATAAACCGGCCACTTTGTAAGAATTACATAACTAAATTAATTTACCAATAATTTAACATGCATCGAGTAATTACCTTTAACAAAATCGAAGTAAAAGTGGAAAAACACTTTAGTGAAATATATGGTAGAGACTCGTGCTGATAACGTGTTATAAAACTAAAGAAATACTAAAGAAGAAAATGTACCTTAAAAGAGATTTAGGCACAAAGTAAATAAAGAGAGAGATAGAGAGTAAGAGATGCTTTAGAAGCTTTCGTTATTGTTGTATTCTTTATTCACATAGCCATAGCCTTTTATAGGCATTTGAGAATTACAAAACTCCTTGGAAATTAATATGGAGTTATTTGAATTTATGACCACATAAAGGAAATGGAGTTAGAAGTGGTGACATCCATAACTTCAAACTATTTAATTCATAACAATTTTCATATTGTTGAAAAAAACATATAAAAACCAAAATTATTATGAAATACTTAATTGTGTCTAAAAATCATAAATTACTTAATTGTTATAGTACTTTATGATGGTAATAAATTCTTATTTTTCTTTAGGGGTATAGATGTCACTTAATATAAATATGAAAGTGTGATATATATAGAAACAAGATTCAAAATATAGCCAGCACGCATAATTTTCTAAAAAAGAATCATGTACTTGCCCAAACTCATTCCAAAAATCATGGGAAAATAAAATCATGCACATTAAACTTAAGTTTAGAATATAATATCATTAATTCAAAATGAAGGGAATATTTGGGCATATAATAAAATAAAGAATCTGAGATAGCTATAAACTGTATTTATAATTGTTGCGGCTAATTCTGAAACACATTCTCCAAATATGCCTATATTCTTAATTGATTAAAGTTTTTGTAAATAGTGACAATACACGTCACCATCATCAATGGGCCGAGTCGAGCCGGCTCGATCTAAACATTAGAAGGTTCGGGCTCGAGCCCAACGAGCCTATACTTTTGGTCGAGCTGAGCCGGCTCGGTCCAATCTAAAGTTTTAAGGTTCGCGGCTTGGCTCATGGGCTAGGTTCATCAAGTCGAGTTTGAGCCTGGCTCGCTGGAGCGAGTCAAGCTCGGCCTATTATATGAGTTCATTTTTATATTACATTATCTTAAAAACCAATGATGCATAACTTTCGAATCACTTTTTTTTAAAAAAAATCAAGTGTTAACAAAATTAACATATTAAGCTTATTATTTTAAATAGCAAAAAAGAGTGAAAAAATCAATATATTAAACTTATTATTTTGAACAATAAGGAAGCAAAAATTGTTCAATTTTATCCATTAAATATCTCAACTCTTTTATTTTATCCTATTTAGTAATTACACAAAAGTATCAACTTTAAAAAATAGATATTTTTATTAATTATTTCATACATGAATATTTGAGAATAAAATGCATCAGTACAATATATGTATATCTCAAGTTGACACCCACTCATTTGTCAATCATATGCATTGGTAATAATATAAAATTCTATTTAAATAATAAATAAATATTGCAAGTTTTATTTGGGCCGAGCTCGAGTTGGCTCGTTGGATCGGCCATATGGAGGCTCAAACGGGCCGGCTCAAGAGCCGGCTTGTTAAAAAAAATGACACTCATATCCAATCCAAACATTTAACGAGCCGAGCCAAATCGGTCCATCAAACGTTGACTTTCGGGCCGAGCCAGAGCCGAGCTTGGCCGGCTTTAAGGCCGCGAGCCGGATGATGATGGTGACCGTATACGTGATAAAGAAATGAGAGTCTTTAGTTATTATTTATATTTGAGAACTATAGCTATTATGTAAACGTGAAGAATAGCTAATTTTACTTGATTTTTTTGTTTGTTTTAAACATGATTCAATGGTTAAGTGACTATGTTGTCATCCCTCTCTCTATCATGTATACTCCTCATAATTTTTGTATCAAACCCATTAACATAAGAAACTTTTTTTTTTTCTTCTGAAGACTTCAAACCACACGGATCAATTCGAAACTTTTTAAACTATGGGATCCAAATGGAGCAATGGCCAAGGATCAAAATTGTATTTAAACCCTTTTCATTTTCATTTTGATCGAGAAAGAAAAATCATCTACCAAGACAATACCAGACTCAGACTAGATGCCATTTCGTGTTCATCGCTTCCGCCGGAATGTCCGTTTTTACGATGAAAGAGAGGTCCTTTCTCTCTCTCTCTGCCCTTTCTAACTTCTTTTTTACATTTTTCTTTCAAAATCATTAATTTGTTCACTATTTCATGATATTATCATTATTCTTTTTTTTTTTTTTTGAATCGTGAAATTGTTGCAAGTAAATGTAGTATTGTTCCCTTCTCCATATTTTTTTATGCTTCAATTTTGTGAAAATGTTTCATAATTTATCAATTTTGTTTGCTTTAGCTGCATTAGTTAAGTTGGGGCTTTATTGTTTTGGACTTCAATTCTATCATTTTTTTAAAAAAATTTCGTTCTGTTTGATTTTAGAAAAAAAAAACGGAAAATAAGAAATGATTACCAAACATGTTTCGGTTTTGATTTTAAAAAAGAAACGGGAATATAAACCGAGAACGTTATCAAGTGGGCTCTAAAAAAACATGTTTCACCCCTTGTTAATGTTTTTAGTGTCTAAAGTTTTGCTGAACAATTTGTAGGCACTCTCTTTTGACTGTTCATTGTCTGAGGAGAACGATGAGGACAGAATCAGTCTCTTACCGGATTCCCTTCTTCATCACATTCTCTCATTTTTACCCACAAAACAGGTAGTTCAGACTTGTGTCTTATCGAAAAGGTGGAAAAACGTTTGGACTAGTATACCCACACTCAACTTTCATTTCTATTCCTACCCATTTAACGGATCGTTTAATCACTTCGTCTTGAGAGTTTTATCAAAACATTGTGGCTCACATATTATAAAGCTGAGTTACTCTGCCTGGGCTTTGGAATCTGAATATCAAAAATATTTAGTAGATTTTTTGATAAACTATGCAGCATGTCACATGGTTCAAGAACTTGACATTTATTCAAATGATGATGTTTATATTGATTGGATAGGCAATTTAACAGCATGTCAATCGCTGAATGTCTTGAAACTCCGTTCAGTGTATTCTGATGAATGGGGAGTTTTAATTTTACCGTGGTTGAGAGTCTTAGAGAATGAAATATTGTGCTCGGAACCCGACCTAAACTATATAGAGAAGATGTTCTCAGGCTGTCCAAATTTGGAATAATAGGTTTTGGTTAATTTTTGTTGTGATGGCTGTCCTAAGATTTGTGCGCCAAAGCTTGTGAACTTTGAATATCGCCGTTGTCCAGGTTTGCTACCAATTTGCCAAGAAATTGAATTGTGTACACCCAATCTTAGGTGTGTCAAGTTTGATTTCGTTATTCCAACTGTGAAGTCAGCATTTGACTTTCCATACTTGGATAAAGTAAATATAGTGGGATTTTCTGACTGTGATTTTGTTATCGAATATGGTCAAGAGGTCGCACAATTGCTCGGAGTGTTTCATAATGCCAGATCTATCACAATGCCTTTGGTTGCAACAAAGGTATTTTTATTTAGTATTCCTGTGTTCTTTTGGCTTATTATTTTGGCATTCTCTAATTCTGATAGCTTAGCAAACATCGTTATTCTTTTCTTACAAGGGTCTATTGCTTGTACACACCGAAAATCTTTCGTTTGATAACTTGAGACGTTTGGAGTTGAAAGTATGTGGGTTTTGCACAAAGATAAACTTGCCAATTAATGAACTACATTTTTTACTAAAGTGCCCTACTCTGGAAGCTCTGGTGATTGAGAATAATGAGGTATTTATCTAATCTTTTGTTTTATCACTGAGAATTAAATAGCATCTGTTTGTGTTTAAGAGTGGCTGATCAAACAAAAGAAAGATGTTTGGAAACATTTCTCTATACTGTTAATATATTCCTAAATGTTTTTAATGATGTTTGGTTATACATTAAAAATAATTTGAAACATACTTGAAATACTCTATTGTACTGTGAGAGAGTTAAAAAAAAAACTATTTCAAAGAATTAATAGAATTGTATTTTATTTGAAATATTACTAATTTACTCAGAAGTAAACAGGTGAGTTTGAAAGTGTCTTTTGACGTTGTCTTTTTAGGATGAAGCAAGTTTTTTCTATAAAAACATTTAGGGCAAATTGCAAATTTATCCCCTGTAGTATTCGGTTTGATCAATTTGACCCCTTAACTTTCAATTTGATCAAATTGACCCCTAAAGTATGTTAAGTGTTGCAATATCATCTTCCCGTCTCATTCCGTCCAAGATTCTGTTATCTCTAACTTTCTATCTCTTCTTTACCTTACCTCTTCATATTTATTTTTTGGGTAAACTGCAAATAACACCCCTGTGGTTTCGGTCAAATTCATGAAAAGTCCTTGTAGTTTAAAAATGGCAAATCACACCCCCGTACTTCCAAATTATATCAATATGACCCCTCCCCTTCAATGGTGTAAATTTTTTTTTAGCCATAACTTTTTCGTTTGAACTCCGATTTTGATGATTCAAGATGTTTTGGAATCCTCTTTTCGGGCTCTACGTCATGGTTATCTCAAACATTCAAAATTTTCAATAAATAACAGAGTTTTATTATCGTCAAAATATTTGGTATGATTACATTAATTAACCTCGATGTTTACTGATGATTTAGAAGTTTTCAAGTGTCCATAAAGTAGAGCCCGGAATGATGGAACTCCTTCCAGTTACAGTCTTCCTATGTTCCACTGTCGCCAGCGAAGAAGACGATCTTGGAACTCCTTCTCATACTTCTGGGTACTTTATTTATGATAATTTTATCCTTTCAATTCTGATATATCTTTCTTTCTTCCTAATCCGAATTTTGTATCTTGGTTCACGAGTGGTTCCTTCCAATGTTGATTTCCATTCATTCTCATATAGAGCCCATAAAAATCCCAAATTTCCAGCACATGTTAGTCATATCTCTCTAGACTTGAATTGGTTTCTTTATAGATATGCATGATACATTTTTTCAAATTAGGAGCTATAGACTTATCCAGTCATTCCTACCGTGGAAGAAATTGGTGTACACTGTATTATTGCCATTTGGAATCTCCAAACCAATTTGACTCGTTTTCTATTTCAATGCGTTTGCCTAATAAACTTCAAACCATATGAGATTGAGATTTTCTGGCTTCAAGAGATGTTTGATTTTATTGATAATTGCAATGAAATGAGATGTCCAGTTAGAATTGAGATAAAAAAAAAAGATTGTATACATGTTTGAATTATCTTGCTTCTTCAGCCTTTATGGTTAGGGATTATTTGTCATTCAGTAGTCCCCATTTTTTATACTTCTGTTCATCTTATTTCTATGAATTGAATGAGTGGAAGAAGAAGAGAACGGGAAGGAAATAAAAATGAAAAGATAAATATGAAAAAGTGAGATAAAGAAGAGAGAGAAAGTGAGAGAACAAATTTTTGGATGGAATGAGACGGCAGGATAATATTGCAATACTTAACATACTTATTCAACCAGACATTATGAAATTTTCAAGAAAATGTTTTTTAGATGTTTTAGAAGCATATTGAAGCACTATTAATCGTGTTGCTTGATTTACAGGATGGGTAATAACAAAAATTTATTGGGAATTACCAAATTAGTATTTTTTTTGAAGTAGCTGAATGGTGGCACCCCGGAAGTATCATAATTAGTGGAATTTTGTTTTACTCTCACATAGAATAGAAGATGATATTAGCATAAATGTTGGGATATGGACTTCTAATTTACATTTTTCTTTAATGTAAATGAAGTTTCTGTTTCTTTCTGTTCAACGAGACTAGGTTGAAGTACTTCGCTTTAAAATCGCTGTCGAGTTGGAGTTTTGCTTATAAATACAAGTACTTAACGTTTCAATATAATTGTGAAAGAAACACTTAATTTGTGTTTTCTATTTCTAGGATTGTTTCATTTAATAAAACTAGTTCTGATTGCATTTTGAAACATACTTACATGATCAGGTAATTATAGAATAATTTACTGGGTTTCCATCGTTCATTTTGTTGAATGACTGGCACATGGTGTTTTTAAGGATTTTACGAAAGAAAAATAAAACATGGTGTTTTTTTTAGAAGAAACCTCAATGATAAAGAAGTAGAAGAGTAGATTGATCTTACTGCTTTATTAATTTCTGTCAATTTGTCGGATGGGGAGAATAACGTTCGCAATGGTTTCTCCTGCAAGTCTGTTTATATCACTTTTTTGGAGGAAAAGGAAGCCCACACCATCTAGATTGCGAACACTAATATGGAAAAAGGGAGGTACAGGGCAAAAAACAAGTGTTTTCTTGTAGATTGTGTTGAATGATGGCTTGAACTCAAATCTCAAAATCCAACCTCGAAAACCTTGGATCGCCTTACAATCAAATTGGTGTTGTCTTTGTCAAAATAGCTATGAAGATACCACTCATCTTTTGTTTCATTGCACCTTCACATACTAACTTTGTATAGAAGTCTTCATTTTGTTCGTTTAACTTTGGTTCTTCCTCTCATTGCCAATGATTTTTTTTACACTCCATGCTCGGTGGGAATTCTTGGAATCTTATGGTGAAAGTTGTGTGCTGCAATGTAATTTTTTTTTTTTTACCTACCCTCTACTATGCTGTAATCTCACACAATTTCACTAAATCATCCCAACTATTTATATACAACTTTTTACGATCAAACAAACACATGGTAATCTTTGATAACAAGACATCTAGATCTCTTGCTATTCTTGATTTTGTGGTATCCCAATTAGGGCCTTAAATTAAAAAAAAAAAAAACAAAAAAACTATATTAAATCAATCGAAAAGTAAATAAAAAAGTAGCTTCCATGAAATTAAAATAATAAATCATAAGCATAAGAGATGAGTAGAAATCTAAATCTAAAACAAGTCCGGCAATTTCATCCCCAACACCGCTCTGAATCCTTAAGCAAATTATGAATCCTTCACGTTTTCCACTTCAAATCCCACTCTAAAATCTGCTCAATTCTTGTCAGTAGCCGTCTCCCCAATCTGCTGCAAAGGAATCATTAATATACTAAAAGTTATTTGGAATGTTAAACTGCCTACTTAACCATATCGACTTTCTAACAGATTAAAACCTGATTTATTCTTATAAAACTATTTCAAACTTAATCAAAAAAGTAGTTAAAGTTTACCTGATATTATCTAATTAAGATCAATCTTCATAGTTCTCAAGGAAGGACAATTTAGCTTCAGTTCATTCATTGGCAAGGCTATCTGTTTGATTTCTTCCTTATTTGCTTTCAAATTCAAATGTCTTAATTTGGGAAATGAAAGTTTTGCACTTGGAGACAAGATATCCTAATAAATAAAACAACAACAACAACTATATAATCATAAAATAAATGCATTGTAAAAAAAATATTCATAATTAAGAAACCAAAAGGAGCAAGAAAGAATACTAAATCTAAATACCTTTGCTCCACTCAGAGGCAATGTAATAGACCTTGCATTATGAAACACTCTGAGCATTCGAACTAGATTTTCTCTAACCGCTTTAGAAATTTTATCGTCAAACTCTACTTCTATATTTATAATGTCTGAGTACAGAAAATCTGAAGTAGACTTCAATAGCGGAAAAAAATTACGTATTTTGACAGATTTAAGATTTGGTGTCAATAGTTCAATGCCTATCCAAGCGAAAGGATAAAGTGAAGTAGAAAAAAATTCAAAATGCTCAAGTTTTGGTGCATAAATACTACAACTACCGTCCCACGCCAAATTCTTTAAAACCAAAGATTTCAAATTAGGACAACCTGAGAACATCTTTTCTGTATTCTTTAACACATATAACAATGAACTATCAATCTCTAAAATTGTCAACGATGGTAACATCAAACCTCCCCATTCGTAATAAAACTTACATGCGATCGACAACACATTCAACGATTGACACGCCGATAAACATTGTTTCCAATCGACATTAACCTTCTTGACTGCAATAAGATTAAGTTCATGAACCTTGTGGCATGCTGCATAGCATAACAAAAACTCTATAAAATATTTTTGATCTTTTGCTTCGATGTTGCCCCAAGCACAGTACCTCAATTTAATAATATTCAAACCGCTATGATTAGACAAGACTCTAATAACGAAACGAGCAAACGATCTCACTCTATTCTTATCATGTTTTCTTGAGCCTTGAAATGTGTAGGTTTTGTAATCAAAGTCGAGTGTCGGAATACGAGTCCAAACGGGTTTCCACTTTTTCGATAGAACACAAGTCTGGACAACCTGTTTGATGTTCAACAAGGAAAGAATTTCATGAAGAATAGAATCTGGTAAAACACTCAATCTGTCTAAATTATTCTTCTTATTATTCGACATTGCAACGAATTGATCGGTATAACATATTTCAGTATACTAATTACTTAAGAAACAATTCAAATAATTGCTAATCAACCAAAATTAAAAAGAACAAAGTCTACCGTCTTTGTTGAGAAAGTCGTTGATCGAATAGCAAATAATTTTCTGGCCCCAATTGACGTGGGACAAAAACCAAATCAACTTTTTTTTTTAGTTCCATCTTATCCCTATCTTTTTTTTTTTTTTGCCAAAATCTTATCGTTCTCTCTTCACTCTTATCTTTTAACCTGTTTTAGTCTTCATATCTCCTTAATCTTTCACTTCATGATCTCTTCTTATCGTTTAAAAGAATATTAAAAACTTTCTCCTCGTATAAACCACAAAATTCTAATTTATCTCTCATTCCAACACTGAAGTAAATATTGATATCTATTTTTTTTAATTATTATATACTATATCATATCGTATTTATTTTCTACTCGATAAAATTAAAGATTTTATCTCAAATAGTATAAATCTTTAAAAATTACTCAAATAACATAATTATAATACATTAAATTATCAAACTATTTTTCATTGGTTTTTAATGAATTTAATATGTTTTTTTGTTTTCTAAATCTAATTTAAATAATTTATCGAGCTATTTGATTATTTTTCTTTATTATTTTGAATAAATTTATTAGTTTTTTTTTTTTTACTTTTTTTTAATAAATTATAATTTATTAAATTATTAAACTATAATTATGTTATTTTAGTAATTTTTGAAAAGTTCTAGTAGTACGTAAAAATATGATATTTTAGTATTGCCCTAAAATAATAACCACGTGGGTGTGATTTGTCATTTTTTTATTAAAAGAAATATTGGTCAATTTAACTTAAACAGCGTGTGTCTTATTTACATACATCTAACCTAATTTTAATTAGTTATGTCAAAAACTATAACAATATCAAACCAATGCAAAAACAAAAGGGAGGAACGGGGCGGAACTCAAAAACCTTGGACCGCCTTTGGTGTTGTCTTTGTCAAAACAACTATGAAGATACCACTCATGCTTTATTTCATTGCACCTTCACATTGTATAGAAGTCTTCATTTTGTTCGTTTAACTTTGGTTCTTCCTCTCATTGCCATTGATTTTTTTACACTCCATGGTCGTTGGGAATACTTGGAATCTTATGGTGAAAGTTGTGTGCTGCAAACGAGACTTTTTTTCACAAAATATATATATATATATATATATATATATATATATATATATATATATATTCTTGTGACTACCCTCCCTCGCGGAAATTACTTGGTTGCTTTAAGCAGCCAAGAATATTTAGGACCACTAAAAAATTGCCACAAGGACAAAAAATAAAAAGAATTATAAATTTTATCTAGGTGGTAATTTTCTAGTAGCCCTTAAACATAAGCAGCCAAGTAATTTCCTATGCTGTAATCTCTTTTTGTCTCTTTGTCTTACCATTCATCAATGAAAAGTTATTTTTTATATAAGAAAGAATAAAGAAAAACAACTTTTGGTATCAATTCAGTATATAAAATAAAATGTTAATTTAACATTTTATGAGAGAATTATAAATTGATATTGAATCTTAAGTAAAATGAATACTCTAATTGATAAAAATAAATATTATTTAAGATAATATATAGAATTTATTAATAATAAACTTATAACAACGGCACAATTATTAAAAAAAATTCATAAAATAAATATTGTAATATGTCATTCCCAAACATCTTCACACGATTCTTATTTAACTTGGTAAGTTTAATGTTTTGATTTTATTTGCTTGTAGCTGCATTAATTAAGTTTAGGGCTTTACTGTTTTGGGCTTCAATTCTATAATTCTTCATTTTTCATTTTTTTATTCTGTTTGGGAATGGAATGGTTTTAGAATACTTCATCTTCATGGCATTAAAACAAATTTCAAAACAATGTTATCCTTCAACAATTGTGGTAATGCTTACAAAATTCTAAAAAATCATGCTTTTGTTCTTCAGTTATATAGTTGCCTCAACATTGAATGAACCAGATCGGCCCACGTATTTGTAGAGCTTTTCGCAGGCCGTTCGATGTCTAAACGTTGATTTACAATTTGCTTTAATGTAAATGACGTTGAGGGCATAATTGAAATCTCACACAATTTCACTAAATCATCCTAACAATAATATATATATAACTTTTTATGGTCAAACAAACAAATATGGTAATATTTGATTCTCATATATCTGAATAACAAGACATCTAGATCTCTTGCTATTCTTGATTTTGTGGTATCCTAATTAGGGCCTTAAATTAAATTAAAAAAAAAACTATATTAAATCAATCGAACCGTAAATAAAAAAAGTAGCTTCCAATGAAATTAAAATAATAAATCATAAGCATATTGTTCATGGCTGCAAAATAAATCCGGCAATTTCGTCCCCAACACCGCCGAATCCTTAGGGGGTGTTTGGTGCATGGGAATGAAAATAGGATGCCTGAAAGTGTGATGTCTGGGAATGAGAAGCCTTTATTTGGTATACAGGAATGAGAATAGAAAAAGTAAATAATGATGTAAAAAATAAATTAAAATTTACAATAATATTTTACTTAAAAAAGCGTATCATAAAAAAATTAAAATTTAAAGACACTAAATTAAATATTTAATATTTATTTATAGTGGGTTTATAATACCAATACAAATAGTAACTGTAGGTTTTAGATATCCGGGAATGTGATGTCAAACCCCCCAACTAAACACCCCCTAAACAAATTCCGAATCCTTCACGTTTTCCACTTCAAATCCCACTCTGAAATCTGCTCTATTTATTGAATATGTTAAATCACCAATTGAACCAAAAGCTTAAGCCAATGGTTCAAGGTAAATTTAATCATATATCTCAACACTCCCCCTCACATGTGGGCTTGGATATTTGCACAAGACCCAAACATGTGGAATATTTAAATGGGAGGAAATTAGAGCAAATGACATAATGGAGGTTTGATCTCAGGACCTCCTGCTCTGATACCATATTGAATATGTTAAATCACCAATTGAACCAAAAGCTTAAGCCAATGGTCCAAGGTAAATTTAATCATATATCTCAACACTATTCTTGTCAGTAGCCGTCTCCCCAATCTGCACAAAAGGAATCATTTAATATACTAAAAGTTATTTGGAATGTTAAACTTTCTACTTAACCATATTAAAACCCGATTTATTCTAATAAAACTATTTCAACCTTAATCAAAAGGTTAGTTAAAGTTTACCTGATATGATCTTCATAGTTCTCAAGGTAGGATAATTTAGCTTCAGTTGATTCATTGGCAAGGCTATCTGTTTGATTTCTTCCTTGATTGCTTTCAAATTCAAATGTCTTAATTTGGGAAATGATAGTTTTGCATTTGGAGACAAGATATCCTAATAACAAAACAACAACTATATAATCATAAAATGCATTGTAAAAAAAATCATAATCAAGAAACCAAAAGACCCAAGAAAGAATATTAAAATCTAAATACCTTTGCTGCACTCAAAGGTAATGTGATAGACCTTGCATTATGAAACACTTTGAGCATTTGAACCAGATTTTCTCTAACCACTTTATAAATTTTATCGTCGAACTTTGCTTCGATATTTATAATGTCTAAGCACGGAAAATCTGAAGTAGACTTGAATAGCGGAAAAAAATTACGTATTTTGACGGATCTAAGATTTGGTGTCAATAGTTCAATGCCTATTGAAGCGTATGGATAATATGAAGTAGATAAAAATTCAAAATGCTCAAGTTTTGGCGCATAAATACTATAACTACTGCCCCACACCAAATTCTTTAAAACCAAAGATTTCAAATTTGGACAACCTGAGAACATCTTTTCTGTATTCTTTAACGTCCCATATAACAATGATCTATCAATCTCTAAAATTGTCAACGATGGTAACATCAAACCTCCCCATTCGTAATAAAACTTACATGCGATCGACAGCACATTCAACGATTGACATGCCGATAAACACTGTTTCCAATCAACATCAACCTTCTTGACTGCAATAAGATTAAGTTCACGAACCTTGTGGCATGCTGCATAGCATAACAAAAACTCTATAAAATATTTTTGATCTTTTGCTTCAATGCTGCCCCACGCATAGTATCTTAATTTAGTAATATTCGAACCGCTATGATTAGACAAGACTCTCATAACGAAATGAGCAAACGATCTCACTCTATACTTATCATGTTTGCTTGAGCCTTGAAATGTGTAGGATTTGTAATCAAAGTCAAGTGTCGGAATACGAGTCCAAACGGGTTTCCACCTTTTGGATAGAACACAAGTCTGGACAACTTGTTTTATGTTCAACAAGGAAAGAATTTCATAAAGAAGAGAATCCGGTAAAACACTCAATCTATCTATATTATTCTTCTTATTCGACATTGCAACGAATTCATCGGTTATAACATATTTTTGCATACTAATAAGCTAAGAAACAATTCAAATAATTGCTAATAGACCAAAATTAAAAGCACAAATTCTACCGTCTTTGTAGAGAAAGTTGTTGATCGAATAGGAAATCTAAGGCCAATTTTCTAGCCCTAATTGACGTGGGACAAAAACCAAATCAAATTACTTTTTTTTAGTTCCATCTTATCCCTCTCTTCACGCTTATCTTTTAACCTGTTTTGGTCTTTTCTTATCTTCTTCTCTTTCACTCCATGATCTTTTCTTATCGTTTGAAAAAATATTAAAAACTTTCTCCTCGTATAAAGCACTAAAGTAAATATTGATTTCTAATTGTTTTTTTTTAAATATTATACTCTATCTCATATTTATTTTTTACTAGATAAAACTAAAGATTTTATCTCAAATAGCATACATATGCATAATTCATTAAATTATTAAACTATTTTTCATGGGTATTTATTGAATTTATATGTTTATTTGGTTTTTTAAGTTCAAATTTAATAATTTATCAAGCTATTTGATTATCTTTTTTCATTATTTTGAATGAATTTGTTGGTTTTTTGTTTACTTTTTTTTATTATCTTTCTTTATAATTCATTAATTTATTGAACTATAATTATGTTATTTTAATAATTTTTTAAAACTTCTAACATTTCAATCATTAGTATATAAAAATATATTATTTCAATAATTCTTTCTACATAATAAGCACATGGACTTGGGTGAGATTTGTATTTTTTGAATAAAGAAAATATTGGTCAATTTAACTTAAACAACGTGAGTCTTATTTACATACATCTAATCTAATTTTAATTAGTTATGTCAAAAACTATAATAATACCAAACCGGCGCTCTATCAAAAATAAAATAAAATAAAAATAAGGGAAAAAATCAATTTACACCCCTGAACTTTATATGTTGTGTCAATTTAAACCTAAATTTTCAATTGAAACAATTTACACCCTGAACTTTTTTAAGTGAATCAATTTAAACCCACATAATACTAAAACTATAAAATTAATCAAAATTCAATTACCAAATTACCAAAAGATAAAAATAACAAAACGTCTATGACCTAATTATAAAAACGCCCAACCTCAACTATGAAAAAACTCAAGTCCTAGTTACCAATTTAAACGGTACAAAAATGTTCAAACCCGACACCAAAACGGTCAAATTTAACCATTAAAATATTTAACATAAACTTAAAATTAATTTTCAAAAAATTAACTTTATTTCGATATAAAAATGCCTATGTCTAATTAAAAAATTTCAAAAATAATAGTAAGTTTATTAACAATGGGTGTAAATTGATTTATCTATTAAAGTTCAGGTGTAAATTGATTCAATTGAAAGTTTAGAATTTAAATTGACACACCATATAAAGTTCAGGAATGTAAATTGATTTTTTTCCCTAAAAATAATAATACTGCCGATTGCGGCTGTTCCGACGTACTCTGCCAGCCATCCCTCAACGCTGCATCCAATATTCATTATTTCTAAATCGTGAAATTGTGGTAAGAAAGATTCCAATATTGTTTCTTTTTCATGCGTTTTTTTTGTTAATTTGATGGGGGTTTGATTTAATGTTTTGATTTTGTTTGCTTGTATAGCTGCATTAATTAAGCTAGGGCTTTATTGTTTTTTTACTTCAATTCTATGATTTTTCATTTTGAATTCTTTCTGGGAATGGTTTTAGAATCCTTCATTTCCATGTGATTAAAACAATATTATAAAAAAGCATGTTTTTTCAGCTTCAGTTTACACTCTAATTTTCCCCTTATGTTATAGAGTCTAAAGATTACTGCCAATTTGTAGAACTCTTCGTTGGCGGTTCGATGTCTGCGGGGAAAAATGTGGACAGAATCAGTCTTTTACCGGATTGTCTTCTTCATCACATTCTCTCCTTTTTAAGCACAACACAGGTTGTCCGGACTTGCGTTCTATCGAAAAGGTGGAAGACCATTTGGACTAGTATTCCCACACTCTACTTCCATTTCGATCATTACCCAAATGACGGGTCAACGGATGATTCTGAGTCTGATTCTGAGTCAAAAGTAAGATCGTTTAATCACTTCGTCTTGAGAGTTTTATCAGAACACTGTGGCTTGAATATTATAAAATTGAGATACTACTCCTCGAGCATGGACCATGACGATGAGAAATATTTAGTAGAGTTTTTCATTTCCTATGCAGCATGTCACATGGTTCAAGAACTTGACATTGATACATATTCAGAAAATGATATTTATTTTGACTGGATACGTTGTTTATCAGCATGTCAGTCGTTGAATGTCCTTAAAATACATTCTTTCTTTCATGATGAATGGGGACTTTTGATGTTACCATCGTTGAGAATTTTAGAGATCCATGGTTCATGTTCGGATCTCAACTTAAAATATAAAGAGAAGATGTTCTCAGGCTGTCCAAATTTGGAATCTTTGGTTTTGGTTGAATTTTGTTGGAAAGGCTGTGCTACTATTTGTGCGCCAAAGCTTGAAAATTTTGAATTTCGTCGTACTTCATCAGATTGGGTATTAAATTTCCTAGAAATTGAATTGTGTACGCCCAATCTTAGATATGTTTACTTTGATCATATTATTCCAACTGTGAAGTCTGCTTTAGACTTTCCATGCTTAGATAAAGTGGATATCTATGGAGGTATATTTTATAACGAGGAATTTATAGAAGATTTTGACAGTGATTATATTATCAAATATGGTCGAGGGATCGCACAGTTGCTAAGAGTGTTTCATAATGCAAGATCTATCACATTGCCTTTTGATGCAATTGAGGTATTTATTTTTAATATTCTTTTTTAGCTCATTATTTTGGCATTTTCTAATTATGACAACTAACATTGCATTTCTATTCTTACAAGGCTCTCTTGTCTATTCCTACTTCTATAAGTGCGACTCTTTCGTTCGATAACTTGAGACATTTGGAGTTGACAACATGTTTTGATGGCACAAAGATAAGCTTGCCAGTTAATGAACTACGATGTTTACTAAAGTGTCCGACTCTGAAAACTTTGGTGATTGGTTATGTTCCGTAATCAAGTTATTTTATCTAATCTTTTGTTTTGTCGTTGAGAATTAAATAACATTCATTTGTGTTTAAGAGTCTGTTTGTAACTGATCAAACGGAAAAAAGGTGTTTGGACTTGGAAGCATTTTTCAATATTCTAACCACATTCTTGAATGTTTTTAAATGATGCTTGTTTATGTATTAAAGAATAATTTGAAAAATACTAGAATGACTCTCAAGTAATGTTAGACGAAAAAAGAACTTTTTATATTCGTTTTTAATGACGATGTTTGTTTATATATTCAGAATTTAGAAAACAGTCTTGTGAGATTGAAAGTGTCTTTTGAGGTCGTGTTTTTTAGGATGAAGCATTTTCTAAACTACGTTCTTTGAAAAGAAATGTCCGTGTTTTCTTTTAAAAACATCTGGCTGCATTTTCAATTTTTAACTGATTCATCTTTTCCCATACAATCAGTCATTATGAAAATTTCAAAAAAACAGAATTTTAAAGAGGTTTGAAGCATATTCAAGCACTGTTAATTGTTTTTCCCCAGGTTTACAGGATGGCTAATACCAACAATTTATTGGGAATTAGTATTTTTTGAAGTTGCTGACTTTGGTGGTACCCAAGAAGGATGAGCTTTTACTAACTCCTGTGAATTCCTATTTAGTGGCCTTTTGTTTTACTTTTATATGATGATGATGATACTGTTAGACAATTGTTGTGCCGAGGTGTAATTCGAGAGACCCTTAACCCTCCTCTCTTTCAGATATAATATTCAACGTAAAAAGATGATTACAAGATATTCTCACTATGATATATACGGAAGCCTATTTTTTATTTTATTACTATCTTGCCCCTAGACATTTACAATCCACCTCGTACCAAATATGCTAAAGATTCTCTTGCGACGCGTTACTTGTTTCCTTCCTTTGCTTTGCCTCATCACTCTTATGAAATGGGGGCTTGGCATGAATCGGACGGTAACACCCCCTACTACACTAAATTGGAGTTTTTCACGTCTTTTATTATGAAGTAACTTGATGGTGGATTTGAGTTTTTCATGTTTTTTTAAAGAATTAACTTGATAGTTGATTGGCGATTTTCATATTTGTTATTATGATCTTGATGGTATTCAAATCATTTTTTGAAGGATATGGATCTCAGACCACATGATAAGTCTATTTTACACTTACAGGCTATCTAACGCTCAGGGTTAGTTTGGATAGATAAGTCTGGACACATCCTCCACTGTAGACGTAGGGAGGTTATTCTAGATCTTAGACAACTAGATCCTCGCATCGAGCCTCATCTGCATGTACTGGATGTAAGTTTTATACGCTTGGATTGGAGCCTTATCACTGCACTAGTATAGAGATGGTGTTCTGAGACTCACACCTTTCACTACCACACTCCAGGATGTTGTAGTCCAATTCGATCTTCTAGTAAATGGATAACTTGTGATTCGTGTATTGCGTCATAAGTCATAACTGGTTGGTTTTATGAGGCGGGCCCCTCCATAGTTAGAGAGCCACATGTAGGAGGCCCTTCTCATGTCGTTGAGGAATCGAGACCACGGGGCACCAACAACAGGCGCATATTAGCAGAGGCGTCAACCTCCTTGAAATAGGCGACCTTGCCGCAATCATTAGCTATTTTGCTATTTTTATATTACTTATATAATATTTTTTTTCTAATATATGTTATTTTATTTTTAACCTATTATATATTAAATTGTTTAATTAAGGAATTGAAAATTAATTGAATAAATTGTGGTATCGTACTGGTAATGAAAAAGCCATAAGAAGAAAATTGATTTATTATACATCTTCATTGGATCATTAGTTTGTAAAATTTGTCAATTTGTTACCGCCATAAATCTTGTCCTGCGTGGCATAAATCGTGTAAAACAGACGATTTATTCTGACAGGACATAAAATCATTTGTTGACAGAAGGTGAACAATATTTCTGAAAATAATTTTTTGACGCAATTTATTAGGAATTAATTTTATTTTTGACAATATTTTAGTAAAAAAAAAGCATTTTTTAAATTATAAGGATAAAATTGATACAAACTTGAAATGATAGGGACGACATGTATAATTAAACATAATTTAAACGTTAAAAAAACATGTTGCTCGAATTTTAACTAGTTATTTCAAAAACGAGAACAATACCAAGCTAACACCAAGAGTAAAAGTTTGTTCCTTCATCCGTATGAAAAAAAATAAGGGACAAAAAGGAAAAATTACCTTTGAAGTATGGACCTTGTGACAAATACCCATGAATTATTGTTTTAAGCAAATACCCCAATGAACTATACAAGTTGTGATAAATACCTCCATGAACTATTCTCTTAAGTAAATACTCACTTGAACTATGTAATTTGTGATAAATACTACCTCGAACTAATTCTTTTTAAGCAAATACACCCTGAACTTTTATAAGTGTTTAAAATAAACCCGTTTATTTACACCAGTTAAATTTTTTGTTCCTCTTACCACTCTTGTCACTCGTCTTCTAGAAATAATTTTTTAATGTTAAACCAAATTTTTTATATATTATATCATCAAATTTAATGGAGGTAAATAAATGAATTTATTTTACACATTTAAAAAAGTCTAGAGAGGTATTTCGATAGGTACTTGTCAAACCCCACATAATTCAGGGGCAATTGCTCAAGAGAATACTTTAGAGGTATTTGTCACATCACAACTTGCATTATATTATTAAGGAGGTACTTAAAAAATAGTTAAAAGGGTATTTGTCATGAGGTACATAGTTTAAGGGGGTGTTTTTTTTCCCTCCAAAATATAACAATACTGCCGACTGCGGCAGTTTCGACTTCCTCTGCCAGCCACGCTGCGACAGAGCACTTGAATGCAATATTCATTTCTTTTTTAAATCGTGAAATTGTGGTAAGAAAAATTCCAATATTGTTCCTTTTCCATGTTTTTTTTTATGTTTCAATTTTGCAGAAAAATCAAATTCAACTGTTAACTTGATGGGGTTTAATTTAATGTTTTGATTTTGTTTGCTTGTATAGCTGCATAATTAAGTTGGGGCTTTATTGTTTCTGACTTCAATTCTATCATTCTGTCTGGCTCTGGGAATGCTTTTAGAATCCTTACTTTTCATAGGGTTTTCAAACTAACAATATTCTTAAAAAAAAAAAAAACATGTTTTTTGTGCTTCAGTTTACAATCTAATTTTTTCCTCCTTATATTATAGTGTAGAACTCTCCGTTGGCCGTTCAATGTCTTCCAATAACAATGTGGACAGAATCAGTCTTTTACCGGATTGTCTTCTTCATCACATTCTCTCCTTTTTAAGCACAACACAGGTTGTTCAGACTTGTGTTCTATCGAAAAGGTGGAATACCGTTTGGACTGGTATTCCCACACTCTACTTCGATTTCGATCATTACCCATATAAAGGGTCAACAGATGATCACGAGTCAAAATTAGGCTCGTTTAATCACTTTGTCTTGAGAGTTCTATCAAAACATTGTGGCTCAAATATTATAAAATTGAGATACAACTGCCGGAGCATGCACCATGATGATGAAAAATATTTAGTAGAGTTTATGATTTGCTATGCAGCATGTCTCATGGTACAAGAAATTGACATTGATACATTTTCGGAAAATGATGTTTATTTTGACTGGATACGTTGTTTATCAGCCTGTCAGTCATTGAGTGTCCTGAAAATACATTGTTTCTTTCATGATGAATGGGGAGTTTTGATGTTATCATCGTTGAGAATTTTAGAGATTCAAGGTTCATTTGCGCATCGCGACTTAAAATATAAAGAGGAGATGTTCTCAGGCTGTCCAAATTTGGAATCTTTGGTTTTGGTTGATTTTTGTTAGGAAGGCTGTGCTTCTATTTGTGCGCCAAAGCTTGAGAATTTTGAATATAGTCGTACTTCAGCAGATTGGGAATTAAATTTCCTAGAAATTGAATTGTGTACGCCTAATCTTAGATGTGTTAACTTTGATCATATTATTCTAATTGTGAAGTCTGCTTTAGACTTTCCATTCTTAGACAAAGTGGATATCAACGGAAATATATTTTGTCCCGAGGAATACATAGAAGATTTTGACAGTGATTATATTATCAAATATGGTCGAGGGATCGCACTATTGCTAAGAGTGTTTCATAATGCAGGATCTATCACATTGCCTTTTGATGCAATTGAGGTATTTATTTTTAATATTCCTTTTTAGCTCATTATTTTGGCATTTTTTAATTATGACAACTAACATTGCATTTCTATTCTTACAAGGCTCTCTTGTCTATTCCTACTTCTATAAGTGCGACTCTTTCATTCGATAACTTGAGACATTTGGAGTTGACAACAAGTTTTGATCGCCCAAAGATAAGCTTGCCAGTTAATGAACTACGATGTTTACTAAAGTGTCCGACTCTGAAAACTTTGGTGATTGGTTACCTTCAATAATCAGGTTATTTTATCTAATCTTTTGTTTTGTCATTGAGAATTAAATAACATTCTTTTGCGTTTAAGAGTCTGTTTGTAACTGATCAAACAGAAAAAAGATGTTTGGACCTGGAAGCATTTTTCAATATTCGAACCACATTTTTAAATGTTTTTAAATGATGTTTGTTTATATATTAAAAAATAATTTGAAAAATACTAGAATGACTCTCAAGTAATGTTAGACAAAAAAAAAAAAAACTTTTTATATGCGTTTTTAATGATGATGTTTGTTTATATATTCATAATTTAGAAAACAGTCTGGGTGAGATTGAAAGTGTCTTTTGAGGTCATCTTTTTTAGTATGAAACATTTTCTAAACTACGTTCTTTGAAAAGAAATGTCCAGTGTTTTCTTTTAAAAACACGTTGCTGCATTTTCAATTTTTAACCAAAATACCTTTTCCCATACAACCAGGCATTATGAAATTTTAAAAAAAAAACAGAATTTTTAAGATGTTTTGAAGCATATTCAAGCACTGTTAATATTTTTCCCCTGGTTTACAGGATGGCTAATACATAATTACTATTTTTTGAAGTTGCTGACTTTGGTGGCACCCAAGAAGGATGAGCTATTTAGAGGGCTTTTGTTTTACTTTTATATGATGATGATACTGTTAGAACAGTGGTTAAAGGAATCGCAAGATTACACAGTGTTTTAAAAAGCGGAAAAAGCCCTCGACTAGGCAAGAGGCTCATTGAAGCGAGGCGAAATTATAAAGCGGAACAAGTTGTCGCTGATCGGAAAAAAGGAAAGGGAAAGCAACAAACGACAATGAATGAATATGTAAAAAAGAAATGAGGGTCGTGTATGTCAACGAATTGTGCGGTGGTTCTATGATTCGGGTATTCCACTAAATGCTTGCAACTATGAAAGTTTTGCTGCAATGATTGAATCAATTGGACAGTTTGGTGTTGGATTGAAGCCCCCTTCTTATCATGAGTTGAGAGTGCCGATATTGAAAAAGGAAGTAGAATTAACAAATAAGATGTTGGAAAGTCTCAAGGAAGAATGGGTCAAGCTTGGATGTACCATTATGTGTGACGGTTGGACAGATAGAAGAGATAAGACATTGCTAAACTTTTTAGTCAATAGTCCTAAAGGCACTGTTTTTATAGAATCTATTGATGCTTCGTCTTATGCAAAAACGGGAAGGAAGATGTGCGACTTACTGGAAATATTTATTGAACGCATTGGGGCAGCCAATGTTGTTCAAGTTGTTACCGATAGCGCCTCAGCAAATGTGATGGCAGGTAAAGTTGTTCAAGTTGATAGACATTTGAATTTGGAAGTAATATTTTTTTTGCTTTATGACTTGTTATTAGGGCGAAGATTGGAAAAAAATTATCCACACATATTTTGGTCTCCATGTGCAGCACATTGCCTGGACCTTATGTTGGAGGATATATTCAAAATCCCCATTCTCAAGGATATGTATAGAAAAGCGGTGGAGCTTAATAGTTATATGTATGCTCGTCCTGGATTATTGAATCTTATGAGAAGGTTCACCGATGAGAGAGAGTTGCTTAGGCCTGGTACAATGCGATTTGCTAATGCTTGTATCACACTATCAAGCATTCACAAACAGAAAAACAACTTAAGAAAATTGTTTTTATCAGATGAATGGAGGAATAGTAAGTGGTGCAAAGAGGCAAAAGGTAAGCGAATTGTTCTCGACACTGTCCTAAAGATTAGTTTTTGGACATAAGCTTTGTTTTGTTTATAGCTGAATGGTGGAGCTCTTTTGGTGCTAAGACTCCAAACTTGCAAAAGTTTGCAATGAAAATTCTTAGTCTCACATGTAGTGCTTCTGGATGTGAACGCAATTAGAGTGTTTTCGAACAAGTTAGTTCTTCCTAATTTAACTAATTTAGTTTTTAATTTAAGATTACACATTACTTAGAAGTTTGGTCGTTGGTTTGGTTTTTGGCTTCTTGCAGCCTCACAGCAAAAAGAGGAATAGGCTTGCTCAAACTCGTTTGAATGATTTAGTGTTCATTAAATATAATCGGGCACTAAGACGTTGATATGATATAGGGACGTCGTTGACCCATCACTCTAAACGACATTGATGAAAGTAATGAGTGGTTGATTGGAAGGATTGAAGGAGAGTCGGATGAGGAAGGGGAACTTGTGTTTGGTGATGATAGTTTAACATGGGGAGACGTTGCTAGAGCTTCAGGAGCGTCGGAACCTGCTTATCATTCAAGAGCAAATACTTCAAGGGCAAAAGGTGCTGGTTCATCCACACCATTTATTGTTCAGGATGATGAAGAGGAAGAGGAAGAGGTAGATGCTGCAACTTACAAGTCTAATGAGGATGGAGATGAGGATTTACTTTTTAGCGATAGGGATACTGATAGTGATTAGCTTGGGAGTTTTTATATTATTACTCTTGACCCTTATTATGATTATGTTTGATGTTTTTATATTTCATAATACTCTGAAGTTGGAAGTTTTTGTTATGAATTATGATATGTTTTGTGTTTTGAATTGTTTTGGATGAAATAAAGATAACTTTTGTTCTTCTAATTTTAATTTGTGTAAGTTTATGTGTGTGTATATATATATATATATATATATATATTTATAAAATAATATTATTATATAGTGCGCCTTAAAAAAAAAGCCCTCGCTTTTGGGACCTTATCGCTTTTTTGCGCCCCGCGTCTTTTAAAACACTGATTACACAAGAATTAGAATTAGTTTCAAGGTGTAATTCGAGAGACCCCTAACCCTCCTCTCTTTTAGATATAATATTCAACGTCAAAAGATGATTACAAGATATTCTCACTATGATATAAATAGCAGCCTATTTTTTTATTAAATTACTATCTTGCCCCTTGACAGTTACAATCCACACCTCACACCAAATATGCTAAAGATTCTCTCACGCTTTACGTGTTTGCTTCCTTTGCTTTGCCTCATCACTCTTATGAAATGGGGGCTTATCAGATACTTGTATATATGTTTGAATATGGAATTTTAATTTACAGTATGCTCTATAATGTAAATGAAATTTGTCGTCACTTTTCTTTTTGTTCAATTATACGGGGTGCGTGCGTCTAAGAGTGGAAGACCAGAACACGACAATGTCGAAGTAAAAATTGTATGGGGGATTTGTGTTTTTTTTCATGCAAAATTGTTTCATCCATAAACACACTTACAACACCACTTTGATTAGTTAGGTTGACCTTATCAGGTGACTGTATTCAATCTTCTGCTATCTGAGAGAATAAAAGATAGCTTTTAATTGTTTTTTTTTTTTTTTTTTGTCTTTGATCACTGATTACATTATACTTTTATGGGATTTTTGTTGTTGAATTTGTTGAATGACTGGCACCGAGGATGCCCTTCTACAGTTACTTGTGATGTGGTTTTTCTTTACTGGAATTTGTTTGTTTAATTTTACTCTTACATTTGAATTCTAGTACGAGTACTCTAAGAAAAATATCTATTTATGTTGAGTTGGATGTCTGTTTTCGAGAGATTCGAGGGTTGCTGGTTTGGAATTTCTAATCGGAGTTTAAGCCATCATTCAATACGATGCAAAAAAGAAAAATACACTTTATGTTTGCATTTCGAGCAGAAGCGCAAGGGTCTAATTTGCATTTTTCCTTCTTCATTTTTTTATATTTATTATTAATTGTAGGTGTTTTTTTAACTAGATAAAACCACTTTTATGAAATATTGATCTCCATTTCATGAATCATCATTTTTTCACGTGGATGGGGTAGTGTACTCTGCTGATCTTATAAAAATTTGTTATAGACAATTTGTAATTATTTTCGACCGAAAATCACAAATTGAAAGAGTTGCTGTATAATATTTAACTAGAAGATTTTATTCAGGTTCCAAGATGCATGAAAATGCTAGGTGATTGCAAATTAAAACTCAACATTCCGATTTATGGCCTTCCATAATTCCTAATAAATGAATTAAAATCTAGTAAACATGAAGAAGAAGAAGAAGAAAGTAGAATTATGTCCTTTCTTTCATACACCTAGCAGGCAGCAACATATGAATCCTGTAAATTTTGGGGTCAGTTATGTAAGACTCACATATAAAAATGAGAAAGAACAATTAAAGTCCGTTTGGGATAACTCTTAAAAATGTTTAATTGTTTTTTTTTATTGGTAATAAAAACAATTTCTTTTTCAAAAATATTTTTAAACAATTTCAAAAGTTATCCCAAATGAGTACTTTTCTGATTAATCAATCACCAAAATATTAGTGAAATGTGTCTTGCGAGGTCTATTGTGATGCCGTGGCCTTATATTCCCTTCAAGAAAAAACAATTTATAAACGTCTGGAAGCATAGTTGCTTTCACTAACTATTTTCATCGTTTATATTTTCTCTCATTCTCTTAGAATTATGTTTATCTCCTCCTTTACTCTTTCTAATTTCCCCTAGTATTTAAGTAGTGTTCATCCTCCTTATATTTCATTCAAGCAATATTAATACAAACTTACATTCAAAGATATTCTCTTTGTTTACTATCTGAAATTCTACTATGCTAACACTACATCAGTTTGATGTTAGGTGAAATTGTTACACCGTAATGATTATAGTTTATTCGCGACAAAAACATGGGACCATGGTATGCAACGATTTAAAATGACAACGAAATGGTTGTCAAATGAACTTTAAAAATGAAAGTAACGAAGAAATAAACTCAACCTCTAGGAAAACCATTCTCTTATCTGCTTTATACAATTCCAAATTCTCAAGTTTAGGAGCACAAATAGTAGCCGTTTCGCGAAGATAATTAACCAGAACAAGAGATTCCAAATTTGGACAGCCTGAGATCAACATCTTCCCTTTGTATCTGTTCTAAAAAAAGTTTATTTTTAATCTCTAAAATTCTCAATAGTGGTAAATTTAAGGATCCCTTCCCCTCATCACCCACAAACACACATGAAATCTTTAAAACAGTGAGAGATTAGCAGGCTGATAATGCAAAGTTCTTGAACCTGTGGAATTTTGCATAACACATACAATATTTTACTAATCCCAATTCTTTACTACTGCATGAGGAGTAACTCAAATTTTGAACATTGGCTATGCCACAACATTGCGTTAAGACACTCGAGACGAAGAGATTAAACGATTATTTGTTTTAAATCAATTTCATGACTTGAACTTTGAAATGGGTATTCCAAGTTGAATGTGGGAATATTAGTCCAAATGGGTTTCCATCTTTTTTTATAGAACACAAGTCTGGACAACATCGTTTGTGTTTATGTTGGATGATAGAATGTGATGAAGAGGAGAATCTGGTAGAAGGCTGATTCTGTCCAGTACATTCTCCTTCTCGGTTCGACATCGAAAGGCAGTCGGGCCAACTAAGAAGGATTGACCATGCACTACAATGTCTTTGTAATGAGATTTAAACGCCACAAAGCATAAGCAAGAGGTTTGGAAGATGTGAAGTCGTTCAAAAAAAAAAAACCATTGGATGGATAGTCTATTAGAAAATCAATTACATTTTTTTTAATTAAATCAAGCTATTTAATCTTTTTTTTTAAAGAAAAAAATTAATGGGACTTGAACCCTTTCAAACCCTATTAATTGTCTTGAAACTCCAATATAACCTTTATGTTTAATTTAATGTTAGTCCTATTATGCAAAATTAAGATGAACTTCAAGAGAAAAGAGAAAGAATAACAAGAATGAAAACTAACAACTTCATTGAATCATCTCTTGAATGTAATTACAATGAACTAACTATTTACAAAAGAAAGCCAAAGCCTTTTATACATCAATTAACTAACAGTAACTGACATAACAGAAATACAAAGTGAAATGACAACTAAGCAGCTAAACATTGATGACTGCAGCGGCTTGGCAATTTGAGTAGAACACAGCAACAATGCTGTGTACAACTTTTATCAGCAACTGAATTTCCTTGAATGAGCTTTTAGAGTCAAATACAACAATACACCCTCTTGAATCTAAAACTCAAACTACCAGTTGCTTCTCCTTCAAATTTTAGACACATTAACCAACTCCAAGTTTCAACTTATCACACAAGTAATCAAACTTAGCTTGTGGTAATACTTTGGTAAGTAAATTTGTAGGATTCTCAGCAGATACAACTTTCTCTAACACAACTTCACCACTTTGAGCTAATTTTCTCACAAAGTGAAACCTTATATCAATGTGTTTAGTTCTATTGTGAAATGAAGGATTTTAAGACAAAGCTAATGCACTTTGGCTATCACAATAGACTATCACCTTACACACTTTTCCAAGCATCTCGGCAACTAATCTCTTTAACCAAACTACGTAGCTTCTATTGAAGACAAAGCAACCACTGATTGCAAGGTTGATTTCCGGCTAATTGTATTCCCAAACACTTTGAACACAAATCCAGTCAGGGATCTCCTCCTATCTTGATCAGCTACATAATCAGAGTCTACATACCCCGCAACAACTTCTGCAACACTTGAATTAGTTGAGTTCTCTGCTTCCTTTTAGATACCTCAGTACCCACTTTGAAGCTTCCTAGTGCAGCTTCCCTGCATTGCTCATGAATCTAGATATCAAGCTAAGAGCATGAGCTATATCTGGACTAGTACTAACAATAGCATACATCAAGCTTCCAACTAAGCTAGAATAAGGAACCTTACTCATTTCAGAAACTTCTACTTTAGAATCTGGACACTGATTGGATGATAATTTATAATGAACAGCTAAAGGAACCTTCACACTCTTAGCATTCTCCATTTTAAACTGTCAACTACTTTGTCAAAGTAATCATTCTGATGCACGAACAAGACACCAGCAGATCTATCTCTCTTAATGACCATACCCATAATTTTTCTAACAGGCCCTAGGTCCTTCATTTCAAACTCAGTGCTAAGCTGCCTCTTGACCTTGTTAATCTCATTCATATCACATGAAGCTAGAAGCGTATCATCTACATACAAAAAGAGCAAAACAAACACTCTCTCTACAATATGTTTTACATAAACACAATGGTCTAGACTGTTCTTTACAAACATATTCTTAGTAATGAATACATTAAATCTTTTGTTCCATTATCTAGGTGACTGCTTTAATCCCATCCAAATACTTATGAAGCTTACATACCATGTGTTTTTCTTTATCTTTGATGAAGCTAGGATGTTGATTCATCAAGATCTCTTCATCAAGCTCTCCGTGTAAAAATGCAGTAGTCACATCCATTTGTTCCAATTCTTAATTGAGCTGAACAACAATAGCCAAAACAATTTGAATTGAGGTATATCTTACAACAGGTGAAAATACCCCATTGTAATCAACTCCTTGTACTTGAGTAAACCCCTTTGCTACCAGCCTTGATTTGTATCTTGGAGCATCAGTCCCTCTCAAACTAGGTATGATCTTGTAAATCCATCTGCAATCAACAACTCTCCTTCCTTGTTAGAGACCAGACTACATGTGTTGTTTTTATACAGGGATTTTAACTCCTGCTACATGGATTCAATCCACAAATATTTTTCCTTCGAAGCAACAGCTTCAGTGAAACTATTTGGCTCAAGCCCTGTATCTGTGTCTCCACAATTCAAAGCAAAAACAACAAAGTCTTCATCATCAAACCTGCTAGGAGCTTTAATGACTCTTCTGTCTTTGTTCCTTATTATTGATAATTTTGAGCTATATCATCAATGGTACTTGTTTGCTGATCAGAACCTACAGCACCAGAGGGTCCTTCTTCTGTGTTGACACTAGCTTGATATTCTGTCAAGCTTCTTAATTGAATACCCTGATCTGAAACAGCTTCTCCACTGTCATCTACTTCTAGCAATATCTCATAAGACTCTATATCAGTAGACTTGCCCTTAGTATCACTCTTAGTTGATAGCCAAGGCATGATAGATTCATTGAAACTGACATCCCTGCTAATAAAGTATCTATCTTCACTTGGTTCCAGAGACCTAAGCTTATAGCCCTTCACTCTTTGAGGGTATCCAATAAAGATACACTTCTTGGCCCTTTGTCCCAACTTGTCATCTTTAGTATGAGCATATGTTGCACTCCCAATATCCGTAGATTAGATAGATTTGGAGGAGCCCTTGTCCAAACCTCTTGAGATGTCTTGCCATCCAAAGTAGCAGAAGGGCTTCTATTGATCACATAAGCAGCAGTCTTGACAGTCTCACCCCAGAAGCTTTTAGGAAGTCTAGCATTGACCAACATACACCTCACCCTCTCAAGAATGGTTTTATTAAATCTCTCAGCCAATCCATTCTGTTGAGGAATGTATGGAACAGTCAAGTGTCTGCCAATTCCACTAGTCTTACACATAGCCTCGAATTTGCTATGATCAGTTCGAAGCGTCTTGACATGTCTTCCAATCTGATTCTCAATAAGGGTCTTCCATTCCAAGAAGTTCTTGAAGGCTCAATCCTTGCTCTTGAGTACATAAACCCACAGTTTTCTTGAGAAATCATCAATAATTGATAGGAAATACCTTTCTCCTCCAATGATTAAAACTCTTGTTGGTCCTCATAGATCTGAATGAATGTAATCCAATATTTCTTTTGTGCATTTTTCGTTCTTTGCTGAAGCTTGCCTTAGTAGCCTTATTGATGACACAATTCTCACATAAAGAAAACCTTTCCAACTTATTGATATTCAATAGCCTCTGTTTAAACAAGGATTGCATACCCCTTTCACTGATATGCGCCAATCTTTTATGCCACAACTCAATTTCACTAATGCTAGCAGCAGAAGTGACATTTGATTGTGCATTATTGAACCCCCTTGAAGAACATATAATGTATGCCTCAGCTTTCTAGTAAAACTAGTGTCTTCCCTCTATAGACATTTAGAACTCTACCTTGAGATTCAAAAGAATACCCTGCTTTATCCAATGTTCCCAAAGATATAAGGTTTCTTTTAATATCAGGTACATATCTAACAGAGAAGAGGATCTTGGATACCCCATTGTTCATCTTGAGCTTGACTGAACCTATCCCTTTTATAGCACAATTGTGATTGTCCCCTATGATGACATCCCCACTATCCAAACTCTGAAAGTCTTGGAAGTAATGCATGTGTTGAGACATATGGAAAGAGCATACAGAATCTAGGATCTACTGTAACAACCCGGATTTTCACCCAAGGGCATTTTAGTCTTTTCACCAATTTTGATCCGATCAACGTTATCTTAGTTTTCCCTAACCGTTACGTTGATACGAATTCAACGGAATTGACTACGCTCAATTCCGAGTTCTGAGTAAAAAGATATGACCAAAATACCGTTTATACCCTTCTTGTCATTATTTAACTAAAGGGTATTTATGTCATTTCTGCTCAATCAATTAGTATATAAAGTTTCACGAAACCCTAGGTCAAACCACGACTCTTCTCTCAGACCTGCCGCCGCCGCCGCTCACCACCACGTCAGAAAACCTCTTAAAAACTTCACCGTTATCCTTCGAATCCGATAAGAAGAGTCTTCGCCGGAGTTCACGCTCATCTTGTCGATAATCAAATAAACCCGCATTGAAAACTCATCGTTTCTTTCGTAAGCTCTACTAAATTCGATTTAGCTTAGTCCCTCTGTAAATTTTGAACAAATTGCAAGTTAAATCACCCTTGGTTACTTAGTTATTGTTTGATTCTTAGCCTCGCCGGAATATGCTTTATCCTCGCCGGAATCTGGAATTGTTCTTCACGTTTTCTTGAGTTTTGGTCACGGATCGCTCGGGTTTTGGATCATCGTTTTCTTCGTTCATTGAGTTTTGGTAAGTTCTAAATGTTAAAACTAAATTTAAATTTAAATTTAAAAAATATATATATATAAGACATGAAGGAAACGCACAGAATGCGTTTCCTTCCATGGCTGCATGCACAGCGTGCATTTGGGAAGGTGACCGGTCCAACTGGACCGGCTGGACTGGTCCAATTGGACTGGTTCAGCTGGTCCAGACCGGTTCAGGGATGATTTTTAGCCAGTTTGGGCCGGTTTTCGTCCCGTTCTTCCGGTTTTCATAAAATTGACTTTAAATTAATGTCAATACAGGTTTTGGGCACCTTTAGAATTTTATTTGGCATCGCTTCGAGTTCGTTTGCTTGCTCAATTTGCGAATAAGGTAGGTTAATTCCTACTTAGAAGTTAAATTAAATTCCATGCGATTGTTTGTTTATTGTGCGATTATTAGGATAGTTATGGGTGATATAATTATTTATTTTAAAAGCATTATATGCTCGTTTAACTCGTGATTAATGTTTATATTCGAATTATGATGGTTAATTAGTTTTTAATTATAATTAGAGCTTATAAATTATTTAAGTTAAATAAACCCATATTAAATTTAATGTTTTAATTTATTAATATTAATAATTAATAACCGTGTAATAATTAGTTTTAATTGATTTAATAATGCTTAGGATGATTTTTAGAGCCGAATATGACATGATAACATAGTTAATTTATAAAAGTAAGTAATAACTCAATGGTTTCCTTGTTGTGACTTTATAGTGTTGTTTTTAAATATTTACTCTTTGTTGTTAATTTTGTTATTCGTGTGATACGATCAGGGAGTTAATTTAAGATTGTTTGTTGTTTGATATTTATTTGAATGATTTTACTTAGATATATGATAATCACGTTGGATAGTGTGGCACGTATCATAATGGCCATTATGATACTATTCTATAGAGCTGAACACTGTGATTATGATTTATCTAAGTAGTTGAGATGAGTTGGACAAGTGATTACCACGATGGATAGTGTGGCACGTATCATAGTGGCCACTATGATACTATTCTATAGAGCTGAACACTGTGGTTATGATCTTTGTAGGCTAAGTACCTACTAATTGTTGATGAATGGTGGGAATGGACGAGTATCCATACGTTATTATAAATATGAGATTAAATGTATTTAATTTACTTATTTGAGTTTGGATTTAATCTACTGAGCTAAAAACTCACGGTATTCGAATGCCCTGCAAACTTTTATTTTGCAGGTAACATTGTTATTAATGGAGACCATGGCGATTGACGAGGACGGCGCTACACTGAGAGACCCTTAAGACTTGTCATTTCTATTTACTTATTTTTATTTTATCTTATTGAACATTTTGTCTTTTGCTTTATGGATTTTCTTTTTAATTTGTCTTAGATGTTTTATTTATTTATTTATTTAAATTGGCGCCACAACAAATGTTTTGTTTCAAATATTTCTTTGGTTATTAAACGAATGCTTCCGCAATTATTTGGCTTTTACTCTGATTTATTTATATTTTAAATGAGTCATTATTTATTTATTTATTGGTTATTTTGAGTCGGGTCGTCACATCTACTCTTATCCATATTCCCTGTCTGAGGCTATTAACATTTCTGTTGGACTGTCATAGCCCTTATGGACATTTGCAGCTTGCTTTTCTTGGTTTCTTGGGTATCCCTTGCCTCATTGCTTCAATTGAGGACAATCTTTTCTCCAATGTCCATCTTTGTCATAGTGGAAGCACCTTTTGTGTTTTACCTTTGCCTTGGCCTTCCTCTTATAATTCTTACTTGCTTTTTGGAACTTGTTTTCATTTTTGCCTCTCATGAATAAGGCTTCTGACTCTTTCTTTTATGTCTTCATCTCCAACTCTCTGGATTTCAATGCATCTACAACAATATCCAGGGTTAGATTATCTCTTCCATACATGATGGCATGCTTGATCTCTCTACAGCTCTCAGGAAGTGAATTTAACAAGATAACCTACTTGTTTTCATCTTTTCACCAATCTGAGAAACCTCCAAACAGATCTTGGTATACTCATCCATGTTGTCTTCTAAATTCTTCGAATGATCCATCTTGAAGCCAAATAACCTCTCCTTGATATAAATCTTATTTGTGAGAGACTTCTTCAATAAGAGGGAATAAAGCTTCTCCCAGAGTTTTACTACCGAATCTTCTTCATCAACCATGTGAAGCACCTTATTAGAAAGGTATAATATGATGGTACTGAAAGCTGTTTCTGCCATTTCTACCTTCTTTTCTGCAGTGAATGTGTCTGGTAATGTAGGAGGATCATCAATAATCTTTGCCACCTTTTGTTGTACAAGAATGACTCTTATCTTCTTCTTCCATAGTCCAAAGTCAGACTTGCCATCATACTTCTCCATTTCAAATTTCACGGCATATGGTGATTTTTCAAGAAACCAGATGGGTTTGCAGATTTTGACAGAATTTAGGGATGAGTTGCTTTTTCTGAGAACTACCTTTTAGAGATTATAAGGAAGAGATTCAATCTATGATCGAATTTCTGAAGCTCTGATACCAAATGTTATGAAAAATTAAGATGATCAAGAGAAAAGAGAAAGAATAACAAGAATGAAAACTAACAACTTCATTGAATCGTTTCTTGAATGTAATTACAATTAACTAACTATTTACAAAAGAAAACCAAAGCCTTTTATACATCAATTAATTAATAGTAACTGACATAACAGAAATACAAAGTGAAATGACAACTAAGCAGCTAAACATCGATGACTTCAACGACTTGGCAATTTGAGTAGAACACAACAACAATGCTGCAGCACAGGTACAACATTGCTATAGCATAGCAACATCAAACTTTTATTAGCAATTGAATTTCCTTGAATAAGCTTTTATAGTCAAATACAACAAGTCCCAAACATGTTTGACATTTTTAATTAAGTCTTTATGTTTGAAAACATTCTAATTTAATCGTGTACGTTTTTATTACGTTTAATTTTAGTCCTTAGTTATCATGAAAAATCTTTGACAAAAAATGGATATTACTTGATATCATATATACTTATTAGCATTAACATTGAACATCCTAGATGTCGAAAAGGATGACATGGACTATTTTATGAAGAAATAATTTATTTATTTTTAGTTCAATTCACTACTTTTTTTCATTCTACAACTTAGTTAATATGTTATCCTTGCAAGACCAAAAAAAGGTGAGTCACGTCGAGTGGTACATTTGTTGTGAACAATAATTTTTTGTTTGTTTGTTTTAAGACTAAATTAATGCTTAAGTGTCCACCTCATAATTCCTTCTGTCTGTCATATCTACATCACATCATCATTTAACGGGCCACGTAATATTTATGTAAAACAAATTAACGTCATGGGTCAGTTTGTAAGCTTTTATCAAATCATAGAGACCAATTTAAATTTTTTAAACCATAGATACTAAAATAAAACAAAGGTCAAACCATAAGAATTAAAATTATATTTAAACCTTAAATATTTTACTCTCATATTTATATAATTAATTTATGTTATGAATCGAATGATAATGAAGTTATGGATGCCAGCACCTTCATAACTCCCTTCATTAATTTGTATTCATAAATTAAGTAAGTTTATTTATTAATTACTGCGGGACGTTTGTAAATCTCAATTCCTATAAATTGATGTTCTAATGAGACTTGAAAACACATAACAATAAAGTTGAAGAATTATCTCCTCATACTTTCCTCTCTAAATCTTTCTTTGTGTTCAAATCTCTTCTAAATTAGTATCTTCTCTTTTAGTTTTCCTTTAATTTTAATAACACGTTATCAGCACAAGTCTCTACCACTTTAGTAAAAAAAAAAGAAGGTATTATTGGCTATTAATTCAAACTAGTTATTATATTCGTATTATAATATTACTTGTTTGATTTTGTGATCGGTATTTATTTCTGTTTATGTCATTGTTTAAATCTTTAAGTTATGTAATCGTGTTTGCTCAATTCATACTTAAATATGTATAATTTACTTATGATAAATTATTAATATGAAAGTATGATGTATTCTCATTTTGTTTAATATTTATAAAGATATTTTACAATTAATTTTATCAATTAAGTATTCGTAATTTAAATGAAGGTCATATTAATACTTGAAATTATAGTGTTTGAAATATTACACCCCATAGATACATCTTAAAACAATGGTATAACCTAATTTATCAATTAATTTCAAAACTTATGTTACTATCAATTCCCCTCTATTGATATTCATTGTTCTCTCTAAAAATTGATAAATTGTTTCTTGCTTTACTTAATGGAAATTAGTCATTAGTTATTGGGAGAATATCACATTCTTCCCATTGTATTGTTTTTGCTTTTGAGCTCCCATGCGATCATTTTTTCTTTTAAATTAATGTCATTACTTATATATGTTTAATTTAATTTACAAAGAGCTATCCAATGAAATACGTAATGGTATATAATTTATCATATGTTTCACATAATTTTATCATCTAAAATTAGTATATTTCATAATTCATATATGTGATTTACAATTCACATATTTTAATTCTTATAAAACTATGGTTGCATTTGCTATAATTGTATTATTAAGTTATAATAAAAACTATTTCTTTTTATAGTTTTCAAATGATAAATCTCACAAAATTAAGAGTTTATAGCTATTGATATCACTAAAAAATATTTGTTATGGATATATTTAATATTTTTGCATTATCTAAAATTAGTTACAAATAAAAATTATGTGGAGGAAAATATTAATTGTAGAAATTTGTTTGTAAAGATACTCTCAATTTTTCATTAAAAAAAATGAGAGAAATTTTACTACATTTGTAATCACCCCTAAACCCAATTCCATGTGCGAAGTGGTTCACTTTACATGTTCCACAATAATCTAAAGCTAAACAAAAAGGAAGTTTCTAAACCAGACAACAAGAGAAAGTACAAAGTGGACCAAGAACTGAGATTTATACACCTTGGATCAGTTATATCATGGTAAGCTAAAATAAGTTGGCAAATGAATCATTCATTTCCAAGGATGCAAGTCCTGAAAAACTTGGATTGGAAAAAGAATTCAGCATAAAACAAACCATAAACCAGTGTATTCAACAAAAAGGTCACTTTGATTTTTATTTCAAGACAGTATGGATACGGACTCTGCTTCGACTGCATAAGCGCGTTTTAAAAATGTCCCTCGTTTTTGTTTTTCCACCACTCCATAAACTTTACTTGAGCGGCCATGGTATCCAACCTGTAAAGTTGATACCAGTGATTTGCAACTTCATGACCAAATGTCCAACCAAACACACCTCCTGCTAGAAAGGACAGCCCGGCACCTGTTGAAACTCAGCTAGAGTAAGCAAGGGATCAAAAAGTTTTCCCAACTCAAACAGATCTTTTAATTTTACATTTTTGTAGATTGAACTACTCATGGTTATAGTTAACATTTGGATAAATTGAAAAATCCTACCTGAATTATGAGAGTAGTTACAAATTATAATATAGTACTAGAACTTCTATTGTTTGTCCTTTGTTTTATTTTAGTATCTATAGTAATAAAGGGTGATTGAACTTTCATATTCGTTGCAATGTCACGCTTTATTATTTGTTAAAAGTTAACACCCTCATTATTTGTTAACTTCGTTAGCTTAATGTGGTCGGGAAAAGTTGCAAAATCAACCCCTAAGATAACCACTATTATTTATTTATATTATTATTATTCTTTTATATCCCTGAGTGCCATGTGAGCTTGCGCGCACTTCAACTAATTTCACTAACAACCACATGATCTAATAACACTTGGTGTCGAGAAACCCGTCAGATAATATCTTAGGTATCTAGCCACACAAGGTTGGAAACCATGACGTAAAAGCCCTTTGACCACTAGACCAAGCTATGGTTGGTTGCGATAGCTACAATTAAGCCCTTGAAATTTATTTTTATTTTCAAATTGTTTTTATTAATGAAAAACTGACTTTTCATTGTAGTTTGAACAAAATACAAACAAACTCTCATTGATATTTACAAAAAATTTTGAAAAGAAATTTACAAATTGTAAATTCGAGATGAAACTAATAGTCAAGAGTAAATCCAAATAATGAGAGAAACATTTAATTATGCTTTTTTTTTTATAAGAAACACTTGTATTGCAAAAAAAAAATTCAAAACTATATATAATAGTTAATTAGTTTAATTAAATTTATCATCACAAGATGGTACAGAATCTAGGAGTTAAAAAAAAATAAACAACATATTGGGAGTTAAAAATAAAAAAAATAAAAAACACAAGGACAAAGACGTGAGATAGAGAAAGACATTAAAGGAAGAAATAAAGCAAAAAAGGAAGTGAAGAGTGTATTTGAAAGATAAATAAGAGGGATTTTGGTTTCCTTGGGTGGTTTGACTTCGAGAAAATTAAAGGGAAAAAAGGGGGTATGACACTTATCCCCTTCCCTAAATTTACCATTTCTAAACATTTAACCTGATTAAAAAAAAATTGGGTACATACATTTACTGAAGAAATTACCAAATTTAACAAGGATTTATTAGTTTTTAGTTTTTTTTAATAGAAAAATAAATTGTAACCACCTTATGCTTTAGGTGAGAATATTAAATTTTCCCTTCATATTTTAAAGGGCTAGTTAAGCTTATATCTCGAGATTCGCTTTGCCTATACATCCACATGATTACCAAACTCAACCTAATCAAGTATATGAACATAGTATCATGCAAGGTTGCATGAAATAAAATGAAAAGAAAAGCCTACCGTGTTGATTGAGTTAGATCTTTAGCTAGCACCCAAAAAAAGAAAAAAGAAAGAGGAAAATGATGAATTTAAGATTTAGTGCAACAGAAATAATTTCCAAATAGCTGAAACATTTTATGAGTAAAACTTTTCTAAACCCCCTATGATATGGGTGATAACAGTAACTGACATATTTGAATGATAGTGCTATACATGATAGAGCAATCAAATGTAAAGGAAAGATAGAAGAATACCGTGAAAACTTCTTGAATATTTCCATGTAGATGCTGCAGTTGACACTGCTCCAATAACACTTCCCGTAAGACCAAAGTTCACAGCTTCTCTAGCAGTCTTCAACTGAAAAAGAAAATCATAACTACCAGCTTTTACGTGAGGAATTTATAGGCTCCGGTACAAGAAAAACGTTTAACTTATGATAGCAGTTGAGGTTTCTGCCTTCTGGAGGTGCAAATAGTAAATACTACTATGTGTAAGAAAACATGAGAGAAATTGACAACAACGTTTAGCCGGCCATTCTTTAAGGAGATCAAAATATGATGGTCAAGTAACAATTCAAATTCAATTGGGGATGAAAAGATGCATGTAGAGTTCCACTAGCTAAACAAAAAAGTATAATGTGATCTCATTAATACACGATCTCGTTATTTTGCTCAAATGCTTTAATGTAATTGATAAAAGGCAGTATAGTAGTCTAGAAAAGCAAAAACGATAGACCACAACGAAAGGACTAATACTATCTAATGAAAACGAGGGAGGAACATCCGGTAATAGATGCTCTTACGAAGTTCTATCAATCAAAACGATAGCCACTGTCTACCAATAAAGTTTATAGGTACTAAACAAGTAGTTTCAGGTCTGATGAAACAAGATTGTTAAATGTACCATGAAAACAAAACAAACTAATTTAAATGTAGAACAGAATAGAGAAAAAAAAGGAAAAATAGTGTTCCAATATTTTTAATATGAATATCACACACGAAAAACATGATTAAAAAAAGACAAATTCCAGTCATAAATTTAGTCATTGACAAAAGGAAAAAGAATCATATCCCTTAATTTCTATTTCAATTATAACTCTCCAGGAAGAACATGAAATGGAAATAACACAAACAAACAAAATCAATCACTCAAAAACAGAAAACAGAAAACAAGAAAACCCAGATCAGTAATAGTAAGGAATTGATGAATTACAGTGGGACCGTGAAGAAAATCGGAAGCAATAAATTCTTCGACATCGGAGGAAGACCAAGGAGGAAGGGGTTTTTCCCGCTTAACGAAAGGGGAATAATTGTCGAGGATCGCAAATCTCTCGGACCAAAACTCCTTGTAACCTTCCCAATGCCTCCTAAAGAAGGATGGAGATGAAGAATCTTCCATAATAACCACAACTTCTTCTTCTTCTTCTAGTTCTCTGTAAATCTCGATAGCTCGTTTTGTAATGGCGGCTTCCTGGTTTTCCTATTGAATTAATTAATTGCCGAAAGATCAAAGCAAATATTGTAACTTTTTCTATACATATAAATTATAATTTTTTGTATTTACATTATATATTAATTATTTATTATCATCTCTTCTAAGATATATTTTGAATTGAGTCTTAAAAAAAACTATTATGTATATTATTTATTTATCAAATCTATTAAATTAAATTATCAACGTTATAATTAATATACATATATATTGAATTTTGTACACCCAATCTTAGATGTGTTAAGTTTACTTGTGTTATTCCTGACTTTGAAATCTGTTTTAGGCTTTCAAAAGTGTTTATAGCAAGGGGATTTTTCTTAACTTGAGCAAAGAAAATGGGAGATATTGACATTGATTTTCTTATCCAACATGGTCAAGAGGTCGCACAATTGTTTAGAGTGTTTCATAATGCAAGATTTTATCATATTGTCTTTTGATGCAGTCGAAGTATTTATTTTAATATTTTTTTGGGAAAAAAAAAAGGTAAAAACCATCTCTAGATTAACAGCTTGTGACAAATAGCCCCCTGAACTATGCAATTTGTGACAAATATCCCCCTAAACTATTGAGTTAAGAAAATACCCTCCTGAACTATTCATTTTGTGACAAATAACTCCCAAACTTTTATAAATGTTTAAAATAAACCTTTTTAATTACACCCATTAATTTTTTTTTGTTCCTTTACCACTCGTGTGACTCGTCTTATAAAAATAATTTTTTAATGTTAAACCAAAGCTTTTTATCTATTATGTTATCAAATTAAAGTGGTTTAAACAAAATGGTTCATTTTAAACACTTATACAAGTTTAGGGGGTTATTTGTCACAAAAAGAATAGTTCAGGGGTTATTTGTCACAACTCGGATAATTCAAGGGGTATTTGCTTAAGTCAATAGTTCAGGGGGGCATTTATCACAACTTGCATAGTTGAGAGTGGTATTTACTTAGAAAAATTGTTCAGGGGCTATTTATCACAAGTTGCATAGTTCAGGGATAGTTTTTGCTTTTTTTCCCTATTTTTTAGCTCATTATTTTTGGCATGTTATAATTATGATAATTAACTTTGCAAGGCTCTCTTATCTATTCCTACTTCTTTAAGCCCAACCCTTTGGTTTGATAACTTGAGACATTTGGAGTTACATGTCTTTATTGCATTAAGATGTCTTTAAGGATTCCTAGTCTCCTCGATTACCCCAAACAAAACACATATGTAATCTTTTCAATACAATAAGGGCTCGTTTGGTAACCTTCCTCGTTTTTATTTATTGTTTCTTATTTCTAATTATTGTTTCTTGTTCTTGTCTTTTTAAAAAGAGAAAGAGAAACATGTTTGGTAACCGTTTCTCATTTCTTGTTTTTGGAAGAAAAAAGAAATATAAATGTGTTTAGTAACTATTTCTTGTTTTTGTTTCTAATTTAAAAATATATATATATATATTTTGAAAATTTTACAATTTTAAATTAAATATTTAAAAATATTATATTAATATAATTTTTGAATATTTATAAAATATTTTATAAGTTAAAACGGGACCACGTATTAATTTATCAATGTGTTGAAAACTTTAGAAATCGGAAAGAGAAATAAGAAACAAGAAGAGGTATCAAACAACCTCATTTCTTAAAAAATGAGAAATAAAAACAAGAAATAAAAATCGGAAAGGTTACCAAATGGGCCCTAAATGATTGACATACTAAGACCTGTCCAGTGAATGGGAACAAACATTAAAATTTGATAAATTTTAATAGATGAGATGACACTTGTTTTTTTATTTTAAAAATAATATTTCTTAGACAAAAGTGATTGGTGGATCTCAGAGTCTGAGAAATGTCATCTTTAAAATGTTTTAAAAAATTTAGTACTTTATTAAATATTAATTATTAAAATGTCATTTTTTTAAAGAAAAAAAACAGTACTATTAATTATAGGTAGTGATGCAAAGCTCTTGAAGACTTTTGGAATCTTACATAACACATACAAAAATCTACTAATCTCAATGCTCTAACATTGTAAAAACAGGTTATGCCTTTTGTGTTTATATGTTGGATGATAGAAATTAGAATGTGATGAAGAAGAGAATCTGGTAAAATGTGATTCTGTCCACATGGTCCTTTTGATTCATTATCGAAAGGCGGTCCGGTCGAACCAACTAAGAGTGCTTGAGCATGCACTACAATGTCTTTTAAAAAAAAAAAAAAAATCTTATCGATCATATATATATATTTATATTACTATCATATATATATTTAATGAACCTTTAAACGCATTGCATATATATTGAAAGCAAAGCAAGAGGTTTGGAAGATTTGAAGTCGTTCAAAAAGAACCATTGCATGAATTCTATTTCCAACAAAGCTAAATACGATTTAATTTTTATTTTTTTTGCTATATTTAATGGGACTTTAACCCTTTCAAACCCTATTAATTGTCTTTAAACTCTAATATAACCTTTTCAAACCCTATTCATAATTTCTAATCGTGAAATTGTGGTAAGAAAAATTCCATTATTGCTCCTTTTTTTTTATGTGTTTGTTATGATTCAATTTTTGAGTAAAAACAAATTCAAGTGTTATCATTCAAAACTATTTAAACAAACAATATTCTAAAAAAAGCATGTTTTTTAGCTTCAGTTTACTCTCTATTTTCCCCACCTTATGTTATAGTGTCTAAAGATTGCTGCCAATTAGTAGAACTCTCCGTTGGCCGTTCAATGTCTTCCAAGAACAATGTGGACAGAATCAGTCTTTTACCAAATTGTCTTCTTCATCACATTCTGTCGTTTGTGCGCGCACAACAGGCTGTCCAGACTTGTGTTCTATCGAAAAGGTGGAATGCCGTTTGGACTAGTGTTCCCACGCTAAACTTCGGTTTCATTCATTACCCATGTAAAGGGTCAATGGACGATCACGAGTCAAAAGTAAAATCGTTTAATCACTTCGTCTTGAGAGTTTTATCAAAACATTGTGGCTCAAATATTATAACATTGAGATACTACTGCAGGGGCATGGACCATGATGATGAAAAATACTTAGTAGAGTTTTTGATTTGCTATGCGGCATGTCACATGGTTCAAGAAATTGAGATTGATACATTGCCAGAGGATGAGGTTGATTTCGACTTTATACGTTGTTTATCAGCATGTCAGTCGTTGAATGTCCTGAAAATACATTCTTGCTTTGATGAAGAATGGGGAGTTTTGATGTTACCGTTGTTGTGGGGTGAAATTGGATTACACGTGGAATTTTACAACTTGACAAAATTGGTCCGAAGCACCTGGTCCGAAGCATCTGGTCTAAAGCACCTGGTCCGAAGCACCTCGTCTGACCATGGTACCTAGGTATAAAGTCCATGCACCTGAAAAGAACTGGCTACGCAGTCTCCAACACAAACATACATATCTAAACCGATTACAAGTGTCCAATCAGAAAATGACATGTGGCGTGACCCGAAAGCGACACGTAATTGAGAAGCAACACATGGCCCAATCCCGACGCGACACGTGGCGCGATGATGTCATCAACCTAATCTCCTATAAATAGGAGAAGAAATTCATTCATTAGGTAACGAATCTCTACTACTACATTCTGGCACACTAGTTCTGCTTGCTCTGACTTTAGCATCGGAGGGTGTTAGGCCGGCACCACACCGGTGCTCTTTTCCTTTCCTGTGCAGGTACCTACATAGCACGCCGTCGAAGCAGCGCACTACCTCCGACTCGTCCCATAAATTAAGTTCGTTGCCTACGTGGAAGCTATCCATTTTTAGGTAACAACATTTGGCGCCGTCTGTGGGGAGAGTATATAACTAAGTGCTCTACCATCAAGGATGGGTCGTAGAGGTCAGCAACACGGTGATGTTACTGAAGACGGTGAAAATCGTAACCCTCGTAATACGAAAAATCAAACTCGTAGCACTAGGGAGCTACAACAAGTTGATGAAAATCAAGAAGTGGAAAGAGTTATGTCAATGCCTGATGGAAGGGTTGATGCTCTAGAAGAACAAGTCCGAGGTGTGAATCGAGATCTTGCTAAAATACTCGAAATCCTTACACAGAGAACTGACCATCAATCCCCTACTGACAATCAAGAAGTCCAATCCAAGAAAGATAAAGAACCTATAGAACGCATAGGAGAATCGCTAAATCATGAGAAAGGTGGTTCAAAGAGGAAGTCAAATCTAAATATCCAGGACAATTCCTCCTCCTCTTATAACTCTTATCGCAACAAGCAACCTAGTCAGAAACGAAGATCCGACCTCAGAGAAGTTCTCAATCAAAAGAGAAAGGAACATTCAGATGTAGTGAAGTCTACTGCAGAAAGTGTCCAGCCTTGGGAACCAGAATTGAAAAAACTCCAAGATCAACTTGGTCATATGAAGAAAGAATATAGAGGAAAGACCCCTCTTGCACTAAAAGATCTACTCGAGCAAACTGAGCCTCCATTCAGTGATGACATAATGGAGGTGGAGCTTCCAACCAAGTTTAAAATGCCAACTATGACCACGTATGATGGTTCAAAGGATCCAATCGAGCATGTCGATACGTTTCGGACCTGGATGGAGCTCCAGGGAGTCCGAGATGCTATCAAGTGTAGGGCATTCCCCCTTACATTAGGAGGCCCTGCTCGCGGTTGGTACAGACAGCTCAAGCCGAGGTCTATCTCTTCATTTAAAGACCTCACTCGATCTTTTGTAACTCAGTTCCTTGGTGGAAGAGATCATAAGAAACCGGCCACGCACCTTTTGACTGTACGTCAGAAGTCAGAGGAGAGCCTCCGAGACTACGTAGTAAGATTTAACAGTGAGGCATTGAAGGTGCAAGGTTACAGTGATGACATAGCTCTAACTGCTATGATGGCCGGCTTAAAAGATGAAAAATTCTTATGGTCACTTGGTAAAAAGACACCAGCTACGTACACCGAGCTTCTTGCTAGGGCTCAAAAGTACATGAGTGCTGGAGAATTACTTAGTGCAAGAAAAGCTCCGGATGAGGGAGGTATTAGCAAACAATCAGAGCACAAAAAAAGAGACAGAACAGAAGACCTTTCCCGGAGTATTGAACGTCATGATGACGAAAAAAGAAAAAGGTCGGGAGACCAACTTGATAAACAGAGTCTTCCTCCTAGTAAATTTAAAAAATACACTCCCACCACGGTCCCAATTGAACAACTACTCATGGAGATCCAAGACAAAAACATAGTGAAGTGGCCCGCTAGGATGATGGCAGCGTCAAATAAGAGGAACAAAAACAAGTATTGCCTCTTCCATAAAGACCACGGGCATACCACCTTTGATTGCTTCGATCTCAAGGAAGAAATTGAAACCCTAATTCAAAAAGGGTACATGAAAGAATTTGTAAGAAGTAAAAGAGATGAGGAAGATCAGAACCGTGATGATCAAATTTTTCAATTGGAGAAGTAGGAACCATATTCGGGGGCCCGACTATTGAAAAGGAGTCCAAGCTTTCAAAAGGACCATGCTGGGTCACTGAGGTATTGGCCTCATCTAAAAGACTCTACAATACCTATGAAGATGTCAAGCAACATATATTTTATTTCAACAATTTAATTTATTGCAATTTTCATTTCCAATAAAGTCTTCTATTGTAAGAGTTCGAAAATAAAATGAATAAAATTATATTTTTTCTACTTATTGCATTCATGAGAGTTAGATCATTCGAGAAAAATTAGACTCGAGCTAAACTTCAAGACATAAAACTCTACTCGAGTGGGGGCCAACTATGCGATTCTACTGCAACAAAATTAAAAATGTTCTGAGTCCATCAAGGTGGAAGAGCAAAAAGTTCTAAGTCCGCCTAGGTGGAAGAACAAAAAGAAAATGTTCTAAGTTCACCAAGGTGGAAGAGCAAAATAAAAATGTTCTGAGTCCATCAAGGTGGAAGAGCGAAAAGTTCTAAGTCCGCCTAGGTGGAAGAATAAAAAGAAAATATTCTGAGTCCATCAAGGTGGAAGAGCAAAAATTTCTAAGTCCGCCTAGGTGGAAGAACAAAAAGAAAATGTTCTAAGTCCATCAAGGTGGAAGAGTGAAAAGTTCTAAGTCCGCCTAGGTGGAAGAATAAAAAGAAAATATTCTGAGTCCATCAAGGTGGAAGAGCAAAAATTTATAAGTCCGCCTAGGTGGAAGAACAAAAAGAAAATGTTCTAAGTCCATCAAGGTGGAAGAGCAAAATAAAAAAATTCTAAATCTACCAGGGAGTGCAGTGCTAGCACGAGCCGCACCTGGTAGAAGAATTTAAAACGACTAAAAAGTTCTAAGTCCGCCACGGTGGAAGAGCTAAAATAAAAAAATTCTAAGTCTACCAGGGAGTGCAGGGCTCGCACGAGCTGCACCTGATAGAAGAATTTAAAACGACTAAAAAGTTTTAAGTCCGCCACGGAGGAAAAGCTAAAATAAAAAAATTCTAAGTCTACTAGGGAGTGCAGGGCTCCCACGAGTCGCACCTGGTAGAAGAATTTAAAACGATTAAAAAGTTCTAAGTCCGCCAAGGGTGGAAGAGCTAAATACAAAAATTCTAAGTCTACCAGGGAGTGCAGGGCTTGCACGAGCCTCACCTGGAAGAAGAATTTAAAACGACAAAATAATTCTAAGTCTACTAAGGAGTACAAGGCTCGTAGAGGAATTAAGGAAAATTTTAAGTTTACTAAGGGTGTAAGGCTACTACACCTACAAAGCAACACTTAGAAAATTTAAAGAAAAATCAAACCATATCAAGACTCAATGAGAAATTAACTCTTAGAAACGAAGTTGAGTTTGGTTAAAAAAAAAAAGTCAAAAAGTCAACCGGTTGACCGGTCAACACGGGTCAAACACTGACCCGCGTCAGTGGGTCTGGCTTTTACCCGGATTAATTTGAGGGTTGGCATAAAACCCATGGGTTTTTTCCCTTGAAGTGCAATAAGGAAGGAAGAAAAGAAAAGAAAGGAAAGGAAGAGAGAGAGAAAAAAAAAATGAAAATGAAGGAAGGAAGGAAGTCGCGGGTCAAAACCTGACCCGCGGGCATTGATTTAAATTAAAAAAAAATAATTAATTAATTAATTAAGGGGGGGACGCGGGTCATTGCCTGACCCGCGCCTCGACCATGGTCAAACCCGACCAAGGTCCTGGGAACCCCCCTTCTTTTTTTATTTTTTAAATTTTTTATTTTTTATTTTTCCTTTCTACTTTCTCTTTCTACTCCCTCCTTATTCCTCCTTACACTATTATCAATTCCCTTACTTTTCCAACTTTGTAATTCGAATTTAATATTTTCGATTTCAAGAGAATTTTTACTCTTAAAATCAAAGGGGGCGAGTATGTGATGATTAAATGTGACGACTTGGACGTACAACCCAACTCCAAAACGACCAAAGACAGAAAATTCAACCTAACAAGATTCAACACTTGGTATTTTCTCAAAAATAATAATGACAGAAAATTCAATTACAAAGGAGAAATTCAAGCTACAAACTCTCAAAATTTTGACGAGTGCAACGGTAGAAAATTCAAGCTACAGACCTCAACACTTTGAATATTTTCAAGAAATTGACTAAGGTAAAATTCCGCTTTGAAAGAATACTCCCAAGTAGCTTGAACTCGCATCTCAACTCAACTCGGGAGTAGGGGGCCTCTGTTGTGGGGTGAAATTGGATTACACGTGGAATTTTACAACTTGACAAAATTGGTTCGAAGCACCTGGTCCGAAGCACCTGGTCTAAAGCACCTGGTCCGAAGCACCTGGTCCGAAGCACCTGGTCCGAAGCACCTGGTGTAAAGCACCTGGTCCGAAGCACCTGGTCCAAAGCACCTCGTCTGACCATGGTACCTAGGCATAAAGTCCATGCACCTGAAAAGAAGCGCTCTGCGGTCTCAACACAAACATACATATCTAAACCGATTACAAGTGTCCAATCAGAAAATGACATGTGGCGTGACCCGAAAGCGACACGTAATTGAGAAGCAACACATGGCTCAATCCCGACGCGACACGTGGCGCGATGATGTCATCAACCTAATCTCCTATAAATAGGAGAAGAAATTCATTCATTAGGTAACGAATCTCTACTACTACATTCTGGCACACTAGCTCTGTTTGCTCTGACTTTAGCATCGGAGGGTGTTAGGCGGCACCGGACCACACCTGCTCTTTTCCTTTCCTGTGCAGGTACCTACGTAGCACGCCGTCGAAGCAGCGCACTACCTCCGACTCGTCCCATAAATTAAGTTCGTTGCCTACGTGGAAGCTATCCATTTTTAGGTAACAACAACCGTCGTTGAGAATTTTAGAGATCGCAGGTATATGTTTGGAGCCCGAGTTAAAATATAAAGAGAAGATGTTCTCAGGCTGTCCAAATTTGGAATCTTTGGTTTTGGCTGATTTTGGTCGGGAAGGATGTGTTACTATTTGTGCGCCAAAACTCGAGGATTTTGAATATCGTTGTTCTACAATTAAAGATTGGAAATTACAATTAAAGATTGGAAATTTAATTTCCATGAAATTGACCTGTGTACACCCAATCTTAGATATGTTAACTTTGATCATATTATTCCAACTGTGAAGTCTGCTTTAGACTTTCCATTCTTAGACAAAGTGAATATAAAAGGAAATTTATTTTCTCACGAGGACGACATAGAAGATTTCGACAGTGATTACATTATCAAATATGGTCGAGGGATCGCACAATTGCTAAGAGTGTTTCATAATGCAAGATCTAACACATTGCCGTTCGATGCAATTGAGGTATTTTTTTATATTCCTCTCTCTTTTGGCTCATTATTTTTGGCATTTTCTAACTATGTATTTCAATTCTTGAAAGAGTCTCTTGTCTATTCCTACTTCTGTAACTGCAACTCTTTGGTTTGATAACTTGAGACATTTGGAGTTGACAACATGTTTTGATTCCATAAAGAAAAGCTTGCCAGTTGATAAACTACAGTATTTACCAAAGTGCCCGACTCTGAAAACTTTTGCGATTCGCCTCCTTAATCAGGTAATTTTATCTCTAATCGTTTGTTTTATCGTTGAGAGTTAAATAATATAATTTCGAAAACAGTCTTCTATGAGCATGTTCTAAACTATCCTGTTTGAAAAGAAATCTGTCTAGTGTTTTCTTCTAAAAATATTTTGAAGCATTTTCAAATTTTTTTTAAAAAAAAAAACATTTTCCCATACAACCAGTTACCATTTTTCAGAAGTGTTTAAAACCACGTTTAAATACTTCTAAAAGTTATCCCAAACAAGGTATTTAGACACTATTAATATTTTGCTCTGATTTACAGGAGGATGACTAATACCAAATATTTATTGGGAATTAGTATTTTTTGGAGTTACTGAATGGGATGGTTAATACACAAGAAGAATCAGCTTTTACTAACTTTTGGAGATTTCATATTTAGTGGGCTTTTGTTTTACTATCTTACATGTATATTTGAATATGCACTTTTAATTTACTGGATTGAGAGGATAGCTTGATCTTATATGACCATATTCCTCAAGGTTGTTCAAGTAAACCTAGTCTATGGAAGGATGAACCTCACTATTTATTTGTTATTGGTAGTAAATACAAGTGGCATGAGACAGTCTAGAAAATCTTTGATACAACCGGAGTACCAGAAATTTTCTTATTCGATAGAGCAATACCCTTAATTGTAATAAGTTGTTAGATGATGGACATTATGATTATTATGACATTTTCTTTCCATACAATTTTTATGTTTACTTTATAAACTTAAATATAAATATAATTTTTTAGTTTTTTAATCTCAAAGCAATAAATGGTAAAAATAGCTAATATTAACACAGTTTAAGTGGTTAGATATGATTATGAGTCTTCTCTCCCAAATTGCAAGTAAATCTATAAAAAAAAAATTGGTTGAAAGAAATATCAATTTATTTATTTGTTTTATGTTTAGAACAAAACATATCAAACTTTGGGATCGCTTCAATTTAAATTTTGACTAGTCCATTGAAACGTGGTTTTTTTACTCACAATTCTGGGTTTTATCATTTATATTCTAAATGTGTTGGGAAAAAATTACTCAAAATTTATTGGTTGTGTAGATAATGTGTTGAACGTTTTGTAATTTTTTTTTTTATAAAATAATCACTAATAGATGATGATTATAAATATCCCATAAAATTGATTGTTTTAAGAAAATATGTCATTGTTTGTTTTATATAACGAATAAAATTTTCAAGGCATATTTAGTTTAATTTTACTTATAAAATAATATAAGCAAAATATATGCTATGAAAGTTTAATTTTAATTTATAAAAAAATATACGTGATGCACGTGGAATATTTAGTTTAATTTTAATATATAAAACAATATATGTAATGCACGTGGAATATTTAGTTTAATTTAAGTTTATAAAACAATATATTTTATTAAATATAAATTAATTATTATTTAAAAATTTAGCACATGGTTTTTAAAAGAATTATATTTTGTGTATTAAATAAATATTAATATATAGTTATTGTGACATGTATTTATTATGTGCATTATAGGTAAATATTAGGTGCGTATGAGAATAGCCACCAAGAGGGGTTAAATAAGAGTATATAGTCCTATAGTAAAAAATAATAGTAAATAACTATTTTTTTTTTAATTTGGAGAGAGAATCTAATAAAATTACCAAAAATAAATAAATTATAAGACTCATTACTTAGATTTAGGTACAATTTACAATTGCATGCATTTATTTCTCTCTCTTTTAAATTCTTAAAAAATATCTATCATCTACCCATTTTACATTAGGTTTTATAGTGTTTTCTCTCTATGTGTGTGATTCATCTCCTCTTTCAATTATTCTCCATTTTCTCTCTACCCATGAATGATTTTGGGAAGATTTTTGAAGCAAATAATCAAGAATCTTATAGATTTGAAGCATAAAAAACCTAAAATCTATAAAAGATTTTTTTTTTCAAAGTTCTTGCTTTTTTTTATTTCTTGGATATTTTTAATCCCACACAAATTTTTATGGTGTACTTTTTTCTAGCATTTATTGTAATTTGATATATCCTGATTAGGTATATTTTGTATATTATGTATGTAATACAAAATAGTCACGTTATAAATTTTTTTAATTTTTTTGTGATATATTATAGATTTACTCCCATATTTTTCTGGGGTTTATTGTAATGTGATGTCAATATTAAATATATTTTGTACATAAGGGAAATATATATATATATATATATATATATATATATATATATATATATATATATATATATATATATATATATATATATATATATATATATATATATATTTTCTCTCTACCCATGAATGATTTTGGGAAGATTTTTGAAGCAAATAATCAAGAATCTTTATAGATTTGAAGCATAAAAAACCTAAAATCTATAAAAGATTTTTTTTTCAAAGTTCTTGCTTTTTTTTTATTTCTTGGATATTTTTAATCCCACACAAATTTTTATGGTGTTCTTTTTTCTAGCATTTATTGTAATTTGATATATCCTGATTAGGTATATTTTGTATATTATGTATGTAATACAAAATAGTCACATTATAAATTTTTTTAATTTTTTTGTGATATATTATAGATTTACTCCCATATTTTTCTGGGGTTTATTGTAATGTGATGTCAATATTAAATATATTTTGTACATAAGGGAAATATATATATATATATATATATATATATATATATATATATATATATATATATATATATATATATATATATATTTTTTTTTTTTTTTTTCTCTCTACCCATGAATGATTTTGGGAAGATTTTTGAAGCAAATAATCAAGAATCTTATAGATTTGAAGCATAAAAAACCTAAAATCTATAAAAGATTTTTTTTTCAAAGTTCTTGCTTTTTTTTATTTCTTGGATATTTTTAATCCCACACAAATTTTTATGGTGTTCTTTTTTCTAGCATTTATTGTAATTTGATATATCCTGATTAGGTATATTTTGTATATTATGTATGTAATACAAAATAGTCACGTTATAAATTTTTTTAATTTTTTTGTGATATATTATAGATTTACTCCCATATTTTTCTGGGGTTTATTGTAATGTGATGTCAATATTAAATATATTTTGTACATAAGGGAAATATATATATATATATATATATATATATATATATATATATATATTATGTACACAACTTGTAGCATATCTCGTAAAAATATATTTATTGATTTAAAGTTTGTTAATTTCTTTCAATGCACAGATTAAGAGGCGGTACACTAAATGTACAAATGTATCTATTGAATGAAAATGAAATATAAATTGAATTGAAAACGGAAAACTTAAAGAGATAATCATGAAAATTAAACCAAAAGTTTCATAAACCATGATATAAAAAAAAGTCACGTAAAAAAATATGCATTACATTACAAATATAAAAACTATAAAACTATAAAAATGTACGATATATATTATAAAATTTGGAAATGATATACTAAAAACGGAGAAAAAAATGACATTTTAGTGTTCTTAAAAAAGAGAAAATATATATATGTTTGATACATTATAAAGATAAAACTATAGATAATATATAAAATGTACCATATAAACTATAAAATCTGGAAATGATGTACTAAAACAGTTACAAAAGTGATAGTTTGGTGTTCTAAAAAACGAAAAAAATAATAATTATGAAAAATGTCAAAAGTTTAAATAGAAAGAAAGAAAAATTAAATTAAAAAATTGAATAGAGAAAGAATATAAGATAACTGAGTACTCTTTATGAAGTTTTTAAGGAAAACTTGTTATTGGATTCAATTTAACCATAGATAATATTCAAGAATCAAACAATAAATGTACGGGGAAGTGGAAGAAGACTAAAACAAAATTTTTTTATTATAAAATCTACACGTAAATCAAATGGTAAATGGAAAGTTTTTTTTTTTTTTTTCCAATTAATTAATGTTATTGCGGCTGTTCTAACTTCCTCTGTCTACCATAATCTTAAACGCTGCAAGCAGAAAACAGAGGTTCTTTCTCTCTTCTTTCGTTTTTATGTTACCATGTATATTCATTTTTTTCTTAATCGTGAAATTGTGGTAAGAAAAATCTTGTCTTCGTTCCTTTTTCCATGTTTTCTGATGCTTCAATTTTAATGTTTTGATATCATTTTGTCATTTTCATTCTTTCTGGGAATAGTTTTAAAACACTTCATTTCAAAGTGATTAAAACAATATTATTCAAAACTATGTAAACTAACAATATTCTTATGTTATAGTGTCTAAAGATTGCTGCCAGTTTGTAGAACTCTCCGTTGGCCGTTCAATGTCTGCCGAGAACAATGTGGACAGAATCAGTCTTTTACCGGATTGTCTTCTTCATCACATTCTGTCGTTTTTAGACACGAAACAGGTTGTCAAGACTTGTGTTCTATCGAAAAGGTGGATTACCGTTTGGACTTGTATTCCCACACTCGACTTTAATTTCTTTCTTTTTCACCCACATAAAGGGTTGATTATAAGTCATCAGGTGATCTTGTTTTGAAAGTAGGATCGTTTCAACTCTCCGTCTTGAGAGTTTTATCGAAACATTGTGGCTCAAATATTCAAAAATTGAGATACCACTCCTGGAGCATGGACCATAACAATGAAAAAAAATTAGTAGAGATTTTGACTTGCTATGCAGCATGTCACATGGTTCAAGAACTTGACATTGATATATATTCAGAAATTGTTATTTATTTCGATTGGATACGTTGTTTATCAATATGTCAGTCGCTGAATGTCCTCCGCATACGTTCTTTCTTTCCTGATGAATGGGAAGTTTTAACGTTACCATCGTTGAGAATTCTAGAGATTAAAGGTTCATGTTTGCAGCCCAACTTAAAATATGAAGAGAAGATGTTCTCAGGCTGTCCAAATTTGGAATCTTTGGCTTTGGCTGATTTTGTTTGGGAAGGATGTGCTACTATTTGTGCACCAAAGCTCGAGAAGTTTAAATTTCGTTGTTCTATATTCAGAGGTTGGGAATTAAACTTCCAAGAAATTGAATTGTGTACACCCAATCTTAGATGTGTCTAGTTTGATTATGTTATTCCAACGGTGAAGTCTGTTTTAGGCTTTCCATGCTTAGACAAAGTGAATATAGCAGGGGATTTTTTTTTCAAGAAGCGAATAGGAGATATCGACAGTGATTTTCTTCTCGGATATGGTCAAGGGGTTGCACAATTGCTCAGAGTGTTTCATAACGCGAGATCTATCACATTGCCCTTCGATGCAATTAAGGTATTTATATTTAATATCCTTTTTTAGCTTATTATTTTTCGCATTTTCTAATTATGACGACTAACTTTGTATTTCTATTCTCGCGAGGCTCTCTTGTCGATTCCTACCTCTGTAACTGCAACTCTTTGGTTTGATAACTTGAGACATTTGGAGTTGAGAACATGTTTTCATTGCTTAAAACAGATAAGCTTTCCAGTTGATGAACTACAGTATTTACTAAATTGTCCGACTCTGAAAACTTTGGTGATTAGTTTTATTCCTTAATCAGGTGATTTCATCTACTTTTGATCTATCATTGAGAATTAAATAACATTCGTTTGTGTTCACGAGTGTGTTTGTAACCGATCAAACCGAAAGAGGAAAGCATATTTTAATATTCTAAACATATTCTTTTATGTTTAGAAGCATATTTAAACACTACTAATTTTGTTGCTCTGATTTACAGGAGGATGGCTAAAACCAAAATTTTGTTGGGAATCAGTATCTTTTGAAGTTGACGAATGGGGTGGAACCCAACCAAGAAGGACCGGCTTTTACTAACTTTTGTGATTTCCTATTTAAGGCCGTTCGGGATAGTTTTGTAAGTGTTTTTTAATGGTTATCAAAAACACTTTTAAACACTTTCAAAAGCTATCATATACTGGTACTAGTGGGTTTTTGTTTCTCTCTTACATTGTACTAGCATATATTTTAGAATATGCACTTTCAGTTTATTGTTTGCTTTTAATGTAAATGAAGTTTGTTTGTTTGAAAAATAATGTTAAATGAAGTTTGCTGCAGTCTCCTTTTTTATACCCCTCCGATATACTCGGGGTATGTGTGGGGGGATTTGTGTGCGCGTTTTTTTCTTTCTAAATTGTTTCATTAATAAAACTAGTTCTTAATCTATATCTAGACACATTTATTAGATCACTTTGATTTTTTTTTTATAGATACTACATCAAATTAGGGGAGGGGAGGGAGATTCTAACCTATGACCTAATGGGAAGGGGTAGGTGCTTGACCAGTTAAGCTATACTTGGTTGGTCAGATCACTTTGATTAGTTAAGCGTCTTTTTCCGCATACTCAATGATTAACCTTATTCAATCTTTTGCAGTGTGAGACAGTAAAAACTAGCTTTGTGTTTGTGTTTTTTGGTCTTTGATCACTAATTTTTAATTTAAGAAGTAAGTGTGAATACATAATATTTTATAGGGTTTTACGACTAGCACTAAGGATGGCATTTTTAGAGCTTATTTTCTATTTTATTTTTCTTTACTGGAATCTGTTTGTCTCTTTACATTTAATTTTTTGATAATGACTTCTAATAATTAGAAAGTTTCTTTCTCTATTTTTTGTGATTATGTTTGAGAAATTATCTATTAATTACGTTGTTGAAATGAATCGAGTTTTTGCATTCTGTTTCATGTGGCTATTTTTTTCTTAATTATAAATATGCATGTTTATCTTATATAAAACATTAGGCTTCCTACCGGTAGGCATTCATATTTACAACTTTATATATTTAATGAAGAAAAATATTTACCTCCTCACCGGTTAGGAGAAACTCCTCTTCTAATGTATAAATTATATAAATATATAATAAATATATTATTTTTTAAATAAATATATAGGATCAACTTACATATTTTATTAAATAGAAATGAGATACGTAAGAAAGTCAGCAGGAACTCCTACCGATGAGGAGGTGAGTATTTTACAATAGGAATGTGACACTTTGGTCACTATATGAATTGTACTACGTTATAAATATAGGTCTGTTAATAAAAATAGCATGATATTTTCTTTAGAGTTGCGTCTTCGCGTGGTTATAACTTGATTAGCCCTCTATACATAAGGTTTATGAACAAGGAATAATAAGTATCAAACATATAAAAAAGTTAACAAAAATGTACTGAGTTACCACATTCATTTTTAACAAAGTTAAATTATATAAAATACTCTTATGAGATTGGTTACATTTATACTATTAGGGGTCGTTTAGTTGCCAGATTTGGGTTTGTTAAATAGAATGTTGTTAAGCAGGGGGTTTGTTACACTGTGTTTAGTTTGTACAAAATAGTGAGTTACAAACTCATCATATTGGGTTTTAAAATTGGGAAACAAACACTGGTTAGAGTTGTGTAACCCCCAATTCACTACCCAAACCTGACAATCAAACAACCCTTTAAGGTTTTAATTTTTTTAATTCTATTCTCAATCTTTTAATTTGTTTTAAAATAGTTCAATTGGCTAATTACACTCACGTAGTTCTAAATTATGCCAAGAGACTTCGTCCTTCCAATGTCGTTAGCTTTCTTTTAGCCATAACTTTTTCGCTTGAACTCCGATTTGGATGATTCAAGATGTTTTGAAATCATTTTTTCCGAGCTCTACATTATAGTCACTTCAAACCTTCAATATCATCAATAAATAAGAGAGATTCTCGTTAATAAATCTTTTTTTTCGAGCTCTACATATTAAGTGCCTTTTGAAGAAGCGCCTAATAGGATGCTTTTTTAAGTGTTTTTTTTTTAAAATTTTAGGGGGAAAAATCAAACTAGCCACTTTTGAGAGTGCATTTATCAAAATAGCCACCTTTTTTAAAAGTTATTGAATTAGCCTATTTTTACTATTCAAATTTTAAATATACCAAAAATGCCCTTGTCCGTATATCAAGTATAGTCTGACACGTCTGACAATTCCGTATATGACGTATATCTGACATTTCTGACAATTTTTTCTTTCCAATACTTTCTTTCCCAATACATTTTTTCTTCTCTAATTTTCGTATATTCAATATATCGTGTCTAGTTTTTATTGCATTTGATTTTTTTTTTGTACATTTTCCATATTTTTGAGTAAATGCTTTATTTCAATTTTGAATTATTGTATATTGTATATTTTGTACATATTTTCATTTTAATTTATTTATGTATATTATTTTAGTATATTGGATATATTGTTTCTCTCAGGTAAAATGTGTTTGTCTTCTAGTATATTATGTATATCGTCCTCCGATTTTGTAAGTGCATTTGAAAAATACTCACGGGTATGTAAATATACGTATAAACATGTCATTTAACCTGCAAATGAAAACAAAAGAGCGTTAATACATAATACTTAATATGTAAAAGAAACAACTAAATGTATATTATGTATATTATATAGTGTACGAATACTAAACAGATATAAAAGAAGAAGGAAAAACAGAACAAATGATGGGAATACGTTGACCATTTCCTTAGTTGTATATCACGTATATTACTATACTTATGTACATTACATATATTACAGACTATATATTTATAAAACAAACAGTCGTATATTACATATATTGCAGATAATACATTACGAATATTATAACGTATATGTATATATTTAGAAAACAAACAGTCGTATATTACATATATTGTAGATGATACATTACAAATATGTGCAAAATAAACAACCAATGTATATTACGTATATTACATAATGTACGAATAGTAAAAAAATATAAAAGAAGAAGGAAAAACAGAACAAATGATGGGAATGCCATGACCATTTCCTCAGTTTGTATATCACGTATATTACAACTATTATGTACATTACGTATATTATAGAATATATACATTTACAAAATAAAACAGCCGTATATTACATATATTGCAGGTAATACATTACGAATATGTGCAAAATAAACAACCAATGTATATTACGTATATTACATAGTGTACGGATACTAGAGAAATATAAAAGAAGAAGGAAAAACAGAATAAATGATGAGAATGCGTTGACCATTTCCTCAGTTTGTATATCACGTATATTACAATACTTATGTACATTACGTATATTATAGAAATATATATTTAGAAAATAAACAGTCGTATATTACATATATCGCAGATAATACATAACGAACATTATTTTACGTATATTACAGACTGATTAAGCAAAACAGAAACAAACGATAGACAAGATATGTATATTACATATATTGTAAAACAACGTATATCACATAAGCAGAAAACAGCATTAAGAACTTATGCATACTACATAAAACAACAAAAAAACATTAATCAAACTAAAACACTTAAAAAAAATACCTTTTCGTCAATTTCATGCTATTTTCGGTTTAGATCTTCGAGATTCGGAACAAAAAAATGAAAAATATTTATGAAAAAATGAGAATGGGAAGAAATTAAGAAGATAAAAATGGTAGATTTTTGAAAAGGAAAGAGAAAGAATAAGAGAATGAATGGAGGTTTGGGAGAAAATGATAGTAAATGGATAAAGAAATGAGGGAGAGAAGGAAGAAGAAATGAGAGAAAAATGAAAAATGAAAGAAAAAAATGAGAGAGAGATGAGGAAAATATAATATATAGAAGAAAATTGGGGGGAAAATGAGAGGGAAAATTTATTTGAAATATTTATAAAAAAGTAGAGAGTTATTTAATTTTTTTAAAAAAAAAAAAGAAAGAAAAAGAAATATGTTGAACGGTGGGAAAAGGGAGAGAAAAGAGGAGAGAGGAAAGAGAGAGAGATAAAGGAAAAAAGGAAAAAAAATAAAATAAAGAGAGGAAGTGACGCCTGACAAGAAAGAGGAGAGAGGGGAGAGGGGAGAGGAAAGAGGAGAGAGAGGGTAAAAATGTAATTTCAATTTTTTTTTAGTGGTTATTTTGATGAAGTTTTAAAAAAGTGGTTATTTAAGAAATTTGGAAGTAAAAAGTGGTTATTTTAATAAGGGTGAAAAATCAAAATAGCCACTTTTTGAGGTCAAAGTTAGCAAATGGCCACTTTTTGAGATATGTAATGGGGTAGCCACTTTTTACTATTCAATTTTTTAAAATACCAAAACTGTCCTTTTCGTATAGCATGTATAGTCTGACACTTCCTGACATTCTGACATATCTGTATAGTACGTACAGTCTGACATTTCTGACATTTTTTCTTTTTCAATGCGATTTTCTTTCCCGATGCATTCTTTCTTCTCCCAATTTATGGTATATTTAGTATATTGTTCATAGTTCTTTGGTAGATTTAGTATATTTTGTAATTTTTTTTTTTATGTTTTGATTTTATACTACATACTTCAATTTTAATTCAATTTTTTTAGATTCATTTTAGTATATTGTTCATAGTTTCCCCTCTCATGTAAAATATTTTGTCCATTTGGTATATTGGGTACATAAGCGTATATTGTCTATATCGTCCTCCGGTTTGTAAGTGCATTTGAGAAAAAGTGAAGGATGTACGTAATATACATGTCATTTAATCTGCAATTGGAAAACGAAAAGAGTGTTAATTACACAATGCTTAATATATAAAAAATACTTAATATATAAATAGACGAAAAAAAACTGTATTTTATGTATAGTACGTATATTACATAATGTACAACTAACAAAAAAAAAGAACAATAAAGAGGGGGGAATGTATAGCACGAATAGTACGTATATTACCAAATGTACGACTAAGAAAAAAACAGAACATAAAGGAAGAGCTGTTGACACCAACCCTCGCCATTTTGCGTATATTGTGTATATTTAAGAATGTACATTTTAGTAACCAACATAGTGGACTGAAAAAAGGCGACGAGGTTATGTATATTACGTATATTACAGAACTATACATTAAAAAGACATTAGAGAGATGATGAATATAAAACAGATAGTTATGTATAACACGTATATTACAAGATATATATATTTAAACAGACTACAGAAAAAGTATATTACGTATATTATAAACTGTATATTAAGCAACATAGAAGTAGAATGTAAATTACGTATATTATAAACTGAATATTAAACAGACCATGAAAAAATGTATATTGCGTATATTACACACTGTATATTAAGCATATAAGAGAACGTATATTACGTATGTTATAGATTGAATATTAAACACACCACGAAAAATTGTATAATACGTATATTACAGACCACGAAAAATGTATATTACGTATGATAAAAACACATAGTTTATGTATATCACGTATATTACAAATACTATATTTAAACAAACAAACAAAAAATGTATATTACGTGTGTTACAGACTGTATATTAAGAAAAACATAAGCAAAACGAGAACCAACAACAATTGTGTATATTACGTATATCACAAAAAAACTACATTTTAAAGAAACATCACCTTAAAAAGATAAATAAAAAACGTATATTGCATATATTACACGCATCACAGAAACACTATTACGAAATTACGTATATTACATGAAACAACAAATGACATACATGAGAAAAAGATATAAAAAAACTAAAAAAATAAAAACAAGAATGAGAAGAAATTAAGGAGAGAGATACTAAATTAAAAAGTGTAGGAAATTTGTGAGATAAACATTTGTAAAAGATTAAAATGGTGGACTTTTGAAAAATTAAATGAAAGAAGGAGGGAGGGGAGAAATTGATATGAAATGGGTAAAGAAAATTAGGAGAGAAATTGATATGAAATGGGTAAAGAAAATTAGGAGAGAATGAATAAGAAATGAAATGAAAGTTTGAAAGAAAATGATATGAAATGGATAAAGAGAATGGGGGAGGGAGGGAGGGAGAAATGAGAGGAAAAATGAAAAAAAAATGAGGGTGAAAGGGAGAGAATGAAATATATAGAAAAACATGAGAGGGAAAAATGGGAGGGAAAAATGAGAGGGAAATTTTTTTAAAAAAATTAGAGAGGGATGAATATTAAAAAAAAATGAGGGTGGTGAGGGAAGGGGAAGAGAAAGGAAAGAAGGAATGATGATTGAAAAGATTGGAGAGAAAATGAGAGAGGTGAGAGAAATGATTTGACAAGGGGTTTTTTTGTATTTTTACAAATGCATGTGGCTATTTTAATGAAAAAATAAAATTGTGGCTATTTGAGTAATTAAGTATTAAAAAAGTGCTATTTTAATATTTGTTCCTTTTAATAATTGTTCCTAAATTTTAAGTCTTATATTACTAATTTCTTCTACCCACTTTCTCTCTCTAACTTCTCACTAAACATTTTCACTTTCTAACTTATTTTAAGCACTTTTTTACCATAGTACTTATAATAAAAACACTTCATCATAAGTCCCACACATATTTAGAGGGTTTTTGGCTTCATTGACCTCCAAATATACCAATTAAGGTTTATTGACCTCCAATTTTAATTTAAACTTTTCTAACCTTTTGATGATGTCATTTTAGTATGAAAATACTAAAACACCCTCTTTTTACTTGTCCATTGAACCCAAACCAAACCCTAACTTTTTTACTCCCTCTTCTTCTCTCTTTCATCTTTCACGACTGCGGCAGCGACGGCGGAATTCGACGGAAGAAAAACGGTATGAATTTCTCTAAACTTGTAATCTAACACGTGAACAGATTTCCCATGAAAAGGATTTCGTTCGAAATCCTTAAATGGATTTCGAACGAAATCCTGGGATTTCAAGAAATCCCATGAAAAGGATTTCGTTCGAAATCCTTAAGTGGATTTCGAACGAAATCCTGGGATTTCATTCGAAATCCCATGAAAAGGATTTCGTTCGAAATCCTTAAATGGATTTCGAACGAAATCCATTGGTGAACCGAATTCTGGAATTCGGTTCACCGCACCAAATTCGGTGCACGAATTTGGTGCACCGAATTCGGTGCACGAATTCGGTGCACCGAATTTATATAATTCGGTGCACCGAATTTATGGACAGTGGGTCCTCTTTTTTTTTTTTTTTTTTTTTTTAATTAATTTACTTATTTATTATTATTTGAATATAAAAATAAATGTTATTAATGTATGTTTCAGGAAAAAATGTTTTCGGGAGAAGATGAAGTGGTCCTCAGAATAAGTCCGGATAAATATTTTCATGCTTCACTTAGTTGTCTATCACACTTAGGGAGGACATGTGAGTTGATTCGTACTATTCTTACTCCCGATCAATTAGAAATATTTAGAAACACTAGTATTGGAAGGTTGATTGACATGAATATTACCTTTAATGGTCCACTTATCCACAATTTTTTGTTAAGAGAGATTAAACAACCTGATACCAGTATTATTAAATTTTTGATTGGAGGTGAGGTGCTTACTTTTTCCAAGCAATCGTTTGAGCATGTTACTGGGTTGAAACGTAGTGGAAAATTTTTCAAAGGGCAATCAAATCTTAGACTTAGAAAATTGTTGTTTGATGACAGAGTATCGGTAAAATCAAGTGAGTTAGAAAAAAAATTAGAAAACCATGGCTTGATGGATGATTTAGATGTGGTGAAATTGGCCCTCATGTGTTTCATTGAATTAGTATTGTTGGGAAAACCGAGGGCGACAATGATAAATATCGAACTGTTATCGGTGTTGGATGATGAAGAGAGTTGGGAAAATTATGACTGGGCAGAACTCTCATATAATAGGACGATGCTTGGGTTGCTAAATGCTTGGGTTGCTATATTCATTTCACTAACCACATCTCTTGGTACAGTGGATATATACAGCGGAAGTAGGGATACATCTTCTCCCATGAAGAAAAAATTCAAGTCGTCATCATCATTTATGTCGCATGGAGGAGAGTCGACCAATAACTTGTAAATGCACTTGATGTTAATAGTTAACACTAATGGATTAATTTTTGTAGCTGCATAAACTCGGACTAGGAGATCTTCATATGTTATATCCTTACTTACCGCTATTCCTTTCATCAAACCGCCAATATAAGTTTTACCGTTACCATCCCAATGTCCATCATAACGAATAAATATTCTTACCATTGACATCCTATAAAAAAGAAAAAACAAAACAAAGTTTAGTCTAAAAGAGGAAAAATAAAGTAAACAAAATTTATAAAAATATAAAGCAAAGATATTAGGGGAAGAATTTGGGGCAAAAACGCAAAATTCACAATTTCGGGATACAATTCGGGCTCAAAATTCAAGGGAAGAAAGTCATAATTCGGGGAAGAATCTCAAAATCCGGGACACAATTCGGGGTAAAATTCGGGACAAAAATCAGGACACAATTCGGGACAAAATTCGGGGAAAAACTCAAAATTCGGGGTAAAATTCGGGGAAAAATTCAAAATTCGGGAAACAATTCGGGGCATAATTCGGGGCTAAATTCGGGGTAAAATTCGGGACACAATTCGGGGTCAAATTCGGGGATAAACTCAAAATTCGGGGTAAAAACTCAAAATTCGGGGTACAAAATTCGGGGCTCAAAATTCGGGGCAAAATTCGGGGCAAAATTCAGGACACAATTCGGGACAAAATTCGGGGAAAAATTCAAAATTCGGGACATAATTCGGGGTAAAATTCGGGGATAAACTCAAAATTCGGGGTAAAAACTCAAAATTCGGGATACAAAATTCGGGGCTCAAAATTCGGGGCAAAATTCGGGGCAGAAAGTCACAATTCGGGGCACAATTCGGGGCAACCCGGATTTTTTTTTTTTTTTTTTTCAATTTTAAATAACTACATATGTTAGATTTGTAAATGCTAACACTAAAGAATCAACTTATATTACCTTATGACAAGAATCAAAAGCTTGGAAATTACTTGAGGCTATCTTCAAGTTTGTGATGGAGATTTGGAAGAGAGTGGAGAGTTTAGTGTTGGGGTTTTGGAAGAGATTGGATAGAGTTTTGGAAGAGATTGGAGAGAGTGTTGGAGTTTTGGGTTTTCAAAATGATAAAAATAGAAGATAGATGGATATATTAGAGTTTTAAGGTTAAAAATGTACTTTCACACTAACATGACATCATCATAGGGTCAAAAAAGTTTAAAATACAAATGGAGGTCAAAAAACCTTAATTGGCAAATTTGAAGGTCAATGAAGCCAAATTCCCATATTTAGACTTACTTTTTTTTTTCTCAACGTCTCAACTAACCTAATTTTTTTTCTCATATCTCTCATTTTTATGTTTTCATTATAATAATAATTTGTTTTTATGAACCATTGTTGTTCAAATTAATAAATTCTAGCCTTAGCCGTAATAAATTTATACAAACCTTATTTTATCTACAAGAAAATATTAGATTTTTTTTATTGTGAAATTTTCAAAAATTACATTTTTCACAAAGAAAGTGTGAAATCAAACCCATACATGCTTTTAAGAAAATGTCATTTTTTGAAAATTTCAAATCATTTACTATGTTTGAAAATAGTTATTTAAAAAGTGACATTTACTAGAATTTCTCATATAGATATTAAGAATTTCCATTATATGACACTTTTTGAATAGACATTTTTAAAAATAGCAATAGTTTAAATTTGTTATAAAATGTTATCTTTTTAAAAAGGCACGTGTGAGTTGAGTGAAACCATACTCACTTTGGGCCTAGTGGGAAAAAGAAATTAGTTTTTGAAAATTTTAAACTTGAAATAATTTATCAATTCATAAAAGTATTATTTCAGAAAATCTCTACATTATTTATATTAATTTAAAATATTACATCAATTTAGAGAGGGGACTCAATCTTTCGAGTTTTATGGTAATAAAATAGGTGATATTTAATTCTCAAGTTGAATGTTCCTTCATCCGTACAAAAAATAAAATAAAAATAATGCCATCCCTTAAATGCTGCAAGCACCTTCAATTCTTTTCATTTCTATGTTTCATTTAATTCTCGAGTTTATGCTCTCTTGAACGCTACAAGCAACAAAGGTTCTTTCTATTTTTCAGTATTTCATCATATGATGCATATTCATCTTTCTGAATCATGAAATTGTGGTAAAAAAATCCAGTATTGTTCCCTTTTCCATGTTTTCTGATGCTTCAATTCTGGAAGTAAAAAAAAATAAAAAAAAATTCAGCTGTTAACTTTGTAGGTTTAATGTATTGATTCTATTTGCTTGTAGCTGTATTAATTAAGTTTAGGGCTTTATGGTTCTTTACCAACTCGAGCATGCATGAGATTGAAGGTCAGAGTCTCCCCTCCCTCAATTTGATGTAATATCTCCAAAAAAGAAAAATCATTTTTTATTATGTCTTGGAATTTATTTGGTTTTAGAACAATTCATTTTCATTGGATTAAAACAATATTCAAAACTATGTTATCCTTCAACATTTGTGGTAATGTTTTCAAAAAGCCATATTTTTTGTGCTTCACTTTACAGTCTGTTTTTTTCCCTTATGTTATAGTGTGTAAAGATTGCTGAGCCAGAACAGCCCACCGATTTGTAGAACTCCCCGTTGGCCGTTCAATGTCGAAGAAGGAGATCAATGAGAACAATGAGGATAGAATTAGTCTTTTACCAGATTGTCTTCTTCATCACATTCTGTCGTTTTTAGACACAACACAGGTTGTCCAGACTTGTGTTCTATCGAAAAGGTGGAATACTGTTTGGACTACTATTCCCACACTCTACTTCTATTATGATGATTACCCATTGAGTTGGTCAACACTGATAGAAGATCCTAAGTCAAGAGTAAGATCATTTAATCACTTCGTCTTGAGAGTTTTATCAAAACATTGTGGCTCAAATATTAAAAAATTGGTATACTATGCCTGGGTCATGGAGCACAACGATAAATATATAGTAGAGTTTTTGATTTCCTATGCAGCGTGTCACATGGTTCAAGAACTTGACATTCAGACATCTGCAGAAGGTAAATATTATTTTGACTGGAAGCGTTGTTTATCAGCATGTCAGTCGCTGAACGTCCTGAAAATATATTCTGTCAAACCTGATGAATGCGGTTGGGGAGTTTTGATGTTACCATTGTTGAGAGTTTTAGAGATTGAAAGTTCACGTAGGGAGGTCAGCTTAAACCATAAGGAGAAGCTGTTCTCAGGCTGTCCAAATTTAGAATCTTTGGTTTTGGATGATTTTTTTTGGGAAGGCTGTGCTAATATTTGTGCACCAAAGCTTGAGAATTTTGAATATCGTTGTACTCCAAGTCCAATTTGGGTATCAAGGTTCCGAGAAATTGAATTTTGTACACCCAATCTTAGATGTGTTAAGTTTAGTTTTTTTATTCCAGCTGTGAAGTCTGCTTTAGACTTTCCACGCTTAGACAAAGTGATTATAGTAGGGGATTTTGACGGTGATGATATTATTGAATATGGTCAAGCTGTCGCACAATTGTTTAGAGTGTTTCATAATGCGAGATCTATCACAATGCCTTTGATTGCAACACAGGTACTTATGTTTAGCATTGCTTATTATTCTTGCATTTTATAATTATTACAACTAACATTGTTTTTTGTTTTTCTGTTCTTACAAGGCTCTCTTGTCTATTCCTCCGGCTTTAAGTGCAACTCTTTGGTTTGATAACTTGAAAAATTTGGAGTTGAAAGCACGTCGGTTTAGCAAAAAGATAAATTTGCCATATGAACTACAATATTTACTGAAATGCCCTACTTTAAAATCTGTGGTGATCTCTTTTACTTGATCAGGTAACTTTATCTAATCCTTCTTGTTTTTTTTTTTAATCATTGAGAATAAAATAACATAACATTCAATTGTGTTTAAGATTGTCTGGAACTGATCAAACAGAAAAAAGTGTTTGGAAGCATTTTTCAATATTACAATCATATTCTTAAATGTTTTTAATGATGTTTGAAACATACTTGAAGGACTCTCAAGTATTGTTTTAAAAAACTAATAGAAATGTATTTTATTTGAAATATTACTGTTGTGAGTTTGAAAGTGTCTTTTGAAGTCGTTTTTTAGGTTGAAGTATTTTTGAGACTACCTTTTTTGAAGAAAAAAATGTCTAGTTGTACCATGGAACTCTTTCTTGTCTTTGTTATTTTTGTTCGGGGGTTTTCTCAACCTCTTGCACATGCTTTCTTCTAATAAAATTGTTGTGAATTCTTCTTAAAAAAAGAAATATGTTTAATGTTTTAACAGGCTAAAGGCTACCTTGAGGCTTTTTTTCTTGAGAGGCGAGATGTGAGCCTTGAGGCAGTATGAGGCGTAAGCCTCGAGTTGAATAAAAAAATTGATAATAATTATAAAAATATAAGATCAAAGTAGCAGATATCATAAAAGTATTAAAAAAAAACTCTCACATCTTTCAATTGTCACTTACTTGGATAAAGATTTTAAATGTCATTTTCAAGATTTACCATGCTTGGGATTGACTAATCTTTGTCTTCAATGTCTATTTAAGCCTTGAAGGTAATAGTAATGAGCTAAATTATCACAATTCATCGTGTATACGAAAGTGGACTTAAACTTTTAGAGAATAGGTTATTTTCTACCCATTTCATGAGGCGTGGCCTCAATACATTCTAACGGAGGCGTAAACCTTTGAGATCCAAAGGCTTAAGCTTTGAGGCTAAAAATTTTAGCCTCACCCTGAGCCAAGCCTCAAGGCGTAAGCCTTTTAAAAACATTGAATATGTTTAGTGTTTTCTTTAAAAACATATAGAAGCAGCAGCATTTTCAATTCAAGTTTAAAAAAAAACGCCTTTTCCCATACAATCAGTCACGGGACTGAATTTTTAAGTATTTTGAAGATGTTTAGAAACATATTAAAACACTATTAATTTTGTTGCTCTGATTTCCAGGATAGCTAATATCAAAAATTTGTTGGGAATTAGTATTTTGTGAAGTTGCTGAATGGGGCGGCCCCTAATAAGGATCGGCTTTTACTAACTTTTGTGATTTGTGATTTCCTATTAAGTAGGATTTTGTTAAACTCTTACATGACGATGCTAGCATGTATATTGGAATATGGAATTCTAAATTAGTATTCACTTTTAATGTAAATGAAGTTGGTTGTCTTTGTTTCATTCTGCTCAATTATACTCCGGTTCGGTGCATGTCTCGGAGCTGGAAAAAAAACACGACAAGGTTGAAGTTCTTATTAAAATTGTATTGGGGATGTGTTTTTTTTTCCCTTGCAAATTGTTTCATTACTAAAATAGTTTTTAATCCGTAACTGAAAATGGAATAAGATTGTTTGCCTTTGATTGAAGCCATTCAAAATGAAAAAGATGATTTATCATATTCAAATGTTTGGATCCTTGAAATCAGAGTTTTGTTATTGGAATTCTTGTGTTTTCGGCTCTCTCATATGTTCACCGTAATGGTAACCGAGTTACTCATTCTCTAGTTGTTTCTCGTATTTTCTCTGATGTGGACTGTTGTAGCCGGTTTGGTTAAGAAACAAATAGCACTTCAGTATAACCTGCCGCAGTTCATCGATTGGCAAGTTTATCTTTTGGTTGGTCTTTCTTGATCCAAACTTCAAACATCTCAAGTTAGGAAACGAAAAACATCCAATTCTAGAAGTGGTGGATAAAAGAACCTAAAAAAAACACAATAATATCGATCGCTTTTATAATATAATAAGAAAATACCCAAAATGACAAAGATAAATTTCAATAGATAGACACTTTTTTATGAGTCATTTTAAAAATAGCAAATGTTTTGAAATATTTCAAAATTGATATTTCGCAAACTTAAAAATGTAAATTTTCAAAACTTGTACTATTTGATCAAGTTTGTAATCTCTTGACCAAAAAACCTCATAGTCTCACTCAACGTCAAAATCTGCTGATATATTTACTTTTTCCAAGTAGGAAAAGTTTAAAGTAGACTTCACAATGGGAAAAAAATTATCAAACTTGACATATCTAAGATTTGGTGTAGACAACTCAATTTCAGAACAAAGTAATATTATTCGATCTGAATTAGCATCGGAAGAACGTAATTCAAAATTCTCGAGTTTTGGCGCACAAATACTAGCCCGGCCACTCCATTTAAAATCAACCAAAACCAAAGACCCAAATTTGGACAGCCTATAAACATATTCTGTGTTTACTTCAACCACTCCCAACTTAAATTTTGAATCTCTAAGACTCTCAAAGTTGGTAACATTAAAGCTTCCCAATTAAACCAATCTAAACAACGTGAAATTTTCAACACATTCAATGATCGACATGCCGATAAACGGTGAATCAAATCGAAACAAACCTCATTTCTTGTATGAATGTAGAGTTCTCGAACCAAGCGAGATGTTGCATAGCAAATCATAAATTCAAGATGAAAGTTTTGGTCACTCAAAAAGAGAGAGTAATAGTACCTCAATTTTATAATAGGAAAGTCACAAACTCTAGTTAAAACTAAAACTTTCATGAGGTAATGCTTAAAATATCTTTCTTCTAAATCAACTTCATCAAGATCTGAAATAGTACTCTTATGGTACGTATCGATATCGAAGTCGAGAGTATTAAGGGGTCGTTTGGTTGTCAGGTTTGGGTTGTTAAGTAGGGTGTTGTTAAGCAGGGAGTTGTTAAGTAGTGGGTTGTTAAACAGAGAGTTGTTAACACTGTGTTTGATTTGGTGAGTTTGTTAAGTGTAAAATATGTTGAAACAGTGAAAATGAATATGTTTGTTAAGAGGGGAGTTAACAAACTCATCATATTGGGTTTCAAAACTGGGAAACAAACACTGGTTAGGATAGTGTAACCCCCAACTCTCTACCCAAACCTGACAACCAAACGGCCCCTAATAGAAATCCAAAGAGTTTTCCATCTTTTTGATAGAACACAAGTTTGAACTACTTGTTTTGTGTTCAACAAGGAAAGGATTTCATGAAGAAGAGAATCTGGTAGATTGCTGATTCTGTCCTCATTATTCTTCCCATCCTTTGACATTTTCTTGATTTATTTTTTATTTTTAAATTTTTTTGAAGAGAAACATGGAAAAGAAGAAGTTTCAGAGAAACCAAGAGGCAAATAGGCATGATTGAAAATGAATGAAGCCGTTTGAGTTATCAAAGTGATTTTAACGTAGATTCATTATATGTATTATAAATATATATATTGAAAATTCAATTTAATATTAAAAAAATTAGTTTAATTTTGAAAAAAAAATTCGTAAGGGTTTAATGGTTATAAATCTTTTATACAATCGAAGAAAAATATTTTTAAAGTTCTCTTTGATTGCATATTTGTTCATCTTTTTGTTATTAAAACTAATCACGTTTTGCTATAATTTCTTTGAGTTGTAATTTAGTATTTTTACACGTTTTTAATAGAAACCTAATATCACAAATTAAGTAAAGATACTTTTGGATATTTCAAGTTAAATTGTCACTAACAAATCATGCTATATTTGATCTTGAATTTACAGATGTTTAACTCATTAACTTAGTTAATCACTCGTCAGAGACATTTGACTAAATTTAATCTTTATAAGAAAATTGAATTAATCTGTTATCTTGAATTTATTAAAATATTCAATTGATCACGCACTTTTACTCCATCTCATAAGATCAAAGGTTTGAATCTTCCCTCACCAATTTGATGTAGTATGGAAAAAAAAAGTTTACAAATAGAAGAAACCGTCAAACTCTAACTTGTACAACCTTTCTAACCTATGTATACACGAGCCATAAATATTTAGTCACAAAGAATAGAATACATCTAAAAATAACATTGCACAGGTAACCGTAAGCTGGACTAGCTAGCTTGTTCTGCTTCTCAACATCTTAAATGCATAACTAAGAGAAGGGGAACTAGAAAGTTATGCATATGGTTTGGATCATGTCGAAAAACTGATAATAAAAAAGAAAAATCATCATAAGATCAATTTCAATTTCGTTCTCCACATTTCACCAAGAACCTTTTTTGGTGAGGGATCATCTGGTCCTTTATCCCTTTGTCCTGACGTGAAGTACAACCATCCATTCCAATATCCAACTAGCGTCGTTTTCACTCGGAATGGAAGTTTCCCTATCACAGACCATTTCTACAGAACAAAAATTAGAAGATCTATCAGTTATATTATGGTATACATAAGAGGAAACAAAACCGTTTAATCAGCCAGAAACTGAGTAGTCACCAATCGCCTAACAAACACGAGGTTAGTGAAATTTACGTCTTAAAAGTTGCCATGCCAGACCCAATTAAAATGTATATACAGAAGAGTGAGAGTATAGATACCTGCAAATCCAAGTTAAATTGGAACACTTCTCCATTGAGAACCATCTTCTTTGTTTGAGGATGCTTATCCGTTGTGCCTCCAACGATGACAATTGAATTATTAACCACCACCCAAGCAAATTCAATATGGGAATCTGGCTTTGGCATAGATGGCAGCACTTTCCATTTCATATCATCATCTAGCATATAAACATCACTGAATACCACCTAAATCATTCAAGAAGATCAAACTAACTTTACATATACCAAAAATTTATAACATTATTGCTTTCTAATTCAACGCCTTTTCCAGTTATAAAGAGTTTTATCCCTAGATATTTCAACAATATTGAGAAGTCGCAAAATCCTATGATTTTAAACATCCTGTGGCACGCAAAAGTGGATCAAGGACATTTTTTGTAAACTCAATTCATTTAGTTTGATAAAACAGAAAAGGGTATACAACATAAACAAATTGAAAGAATAAATGGGACATGGATTTCAGATTTTCAAATGAGAAAAGGAATATAAAGAAATTTCAAGAAAATTAAAGGACATCGATGAAAATATAAGCTCACCTCATTCCTGCGAGAGCATTTAAAAATAGGGGATCCGGGTTTTGCCATAAAATCACCTTCTTGACCTCCAATAACATAAAGCCGGTCATCAACAACAATACATGCCCTGCAACAAACCAAAAATAATTAATGAACTGGAAGAGACAACCATGTGACAAGACAGAGTTTAGAATGTTTTGATCTGTTTGCCAGAGAAATGAATGTTAGATAGAACAAATCAAAGAACATTTAGGTCAAATAATTCTTCAAAAAGAAATCCATTTAGAAGCAAATCATGAAAAGAAAATATATAACATAAGCAGGGCACATTACCAAACTAGAAATAAACTTAAAACTTACTCTTAACTCTTAAGAATACATAAAATAAAACCCAAAACTGAGTATTCAAAGAACAAGTTATCATCAAAGGCTTATCTGCATGAACACACAGGAAATACAATATCAAATTGCTTGTATAAATCACAACACTCACAAACCTATGAGGTCCTCCTCGAGGAATAGGTATCTCACTCCTCCATTCCTTTTCTAAGGCTTTCCCATCTTTCACGGCAAGACTCCAATGCTCTAAACCAGGTGTATACCGATTTTCCTTGCTACCACCCATCACATGGAGTCTACCTCTCCAAAGTTGAGTTGCTGGTGCATACCTGCAAAGAACTCATGTTAAAACTATGAAATGAAACCAATCACCACGTGCATGTTAAAAAGAGGCAACTACCTAGGGACAGGTAATGGGGGCATATCCCGCCATTGCTTTGTCTCGGTATCAAGAACAAATGTATGAGTAGTAGGGCCCCTGCACTGTGGACCATATTGGCCATTGACTACATAAATGAATCTTCCATCAGTTGCCATTCCTAAATGAGAATGTGCCATCTCCTTTGGCATATCAAATCTTCCTCCCCATGTATTATCAGTAAAATTATAAATATCAACATGTGAATGTACCTATTAGTCATCAGTAAAAAGTAATCCGTAAATTTTGTTGTGTTGTGTAAATATATTCAATAGAAGTAACTAAGATCGTTCTCACGTAATCAATGGTACCATATCCAGCAAATACGTAAAGAAGATTATTAATTTGTATTGCAGCACCGTCTAAGCGAGCGACAGGAGCAGTTGCCATCTTCTTCCAAGCTAACTGTGGAGCTGGCAGATCAGCAAAAGTTGCCGAGAGGGTTCTCCTGTCTTCACCAGACCCTCCCTGAAAGTACCATAAGCTATCCATTCATTAAAGAATCTCAAATGAATCATACACATGTTTTTTAGTCTTTTGATTTGATCCCAGTTCAGCTGTAAGTAACTAATTCTGTTTTCAGCCATCACTTCACTGTGATTGTAATACTCGTTGTTAACGAGAAATTCATATTCTAATTCCATTTCTTCCCAGCATTATGCAAGAATTAGAATACTTTCCGAGACTCCACGAAAATCAACACCCTCCATTCTTGATAAATCAACCATAGACCCAAAAGCTTAAGTTGTTGGACAAAGATAAATTTAATATTTTTATATATTCTCAACACTCCCACTCACCCGTGGTCTCGAATATTAACACGAGACCCACGTGAAACATTATTAAATTGGAAGGAAATGTCATTACATGAGTTTGAACTAACGACCTCCTGCTCAGATGTTAAATCACCAATAAAAGCTTAAGTTGCTGGGCAAAGTCTTTTTTTTTTTTATTCTCAACAATTTTCAACTGAACCCTATAGACTGCAATTAAATAAAAATAAAAAAAGAGCAAATAAGAGAGAAAAAACTGACCTTTTCATGATGGGAATGAGGGAAATGATAAGAAGGAGAGGAATTGGAAAATGTAGAAGAAGAGAAGGAAGAAGAAGCCCACATAAAATCAGCAATGAGAGCAAAACCAAAAAGGGTAAAGCAAATTAAGAACAATCTCACTGATCTCTTATTATATAACATTCTCACTCATTCAATTCACTCTGATAATCCAATCCCTATTCTAAATCTAAATCTAATTCTGCAGAGATAGGCTACTTGATTAGATTGGATTTTCTGTGTTTGAATTAAATTGAAGATTTGGAGGAAAACAAAAATTGAAGAAGAAAAATAACAAAGGGGATGAAGCCACGGGAAGAGGAAGACAAAAAAGAAGGTGAGAGAGAGGGAACAAAATAAATATAAAAAGTATATTATTAATTAATATTATTTTTTTTCTAATCTCAAAACCGAGATCGGTGAAACCTTAATATGATATGTGTATTTTTTTTAAAGATAATTCAAAATATTTACTATTTTTAAAATTACATATAAAAAATCAAGATTCATTAGTATTTCTCTATTATTATTATTTTAGAAAATTAAATAAATTACCTTAAATTATAGAGTTTGTCGTATGTACATTATCAAACTTTGAATTTCAGCAATTGATCATAAAACTCTAATAAATTATTAACTTAGTTATTAAATTAGACTCTAAAAAATCACTATAGAAACAAGAAACACATTCACAATATCAAAAAGATGGGAATGAAAATAGATGAAATTGAAGAAAACTACTCATCCCAAACCCGTGAGGATTTTGAAGTTGGGGTCAAGATGGGGATTAAAAAAAAAACGACACGATAGAAATTTTATAATAATAATTTAGAATAAGTAATTATTAAATAAAATTTTATAAGTTTAATTTTTAACACTATACATTGCAGGCGGTTAAATTAAAAATTAGAAGATATAAGTCAAACCAAACACCATGTCAAAAGCCCACTCGTGCTACTGCTGTGCTAACACCAATTTTATTTAATCGATAACTTACCCTAGCTTCGTCGCTGAACAATCTGGGAGACAAACCCTTATTTCATGATTTTCCTTTTAATAGGTGAGTTTTAGTTTAGATTTCAGTGAGTTTTAGTTTAGATTTCAGTTTATACCTAATGCGATTAAGAATATCAAAAAGCCCTAATCACTGTCATATTATTCTTTTCTAATTGATAGAAATAATTTAGCACATTCCAATAGTTACTTCACTATCTTTCTTGCTATAGAATATGTAAAGTTGATTTTTTTTTTTTAATTTGAAGGGAGCTAATAAGGCCTCGTTTGAGATAGCTTTTAAAAAGTGAAAAAAAAACACTATTAAACGTTTCTAAAAGTTATCCCGGGCAAGCTGTTAGAATTGTTAGTCATAGCGATTTGCTGTTACATTTATAACTTGTAATCTGTTATTATACATTCAGTTATTCAGTTTGTTATATATTGCTGATCACATATCATTAATCAAATACTTCTTTGTGTGTGATCATTTCTTTGCTTTACTAAACATTGTAGTCTCTAAAGATTATTCTTTAGAGTAAGCGGTCGGCCCACCGATTTGTAGCGAAGCAATGTCAAATAAAAAGACGAACATGGACAGAATCAGCAATCTGCCAGATTCTCTTCTTCATCACATTCTATCCTTCTTGAACACACAACAGGTTGTCCGGACTTGTGTTCTATCTAAAAGGTGGAAACCCGTCTGGACTCATATTCCAACACTCGACTTTGATTTCGATTCCTACACATTTGAAGGGTCAGAAAATCATGATCACTTGAGAGTGATATCGTTTACTCATTTCGTCATGAGAGTCTTGTGTAAACATTGTGGTTCAAATATTACGAAATTGAGTTACTACGCTTCGGTCATGGTGTTGAGCAGTGGTGTACTAGAGTTCTTGTTATTTTATGTAGCATTTCACAAGGTACAAGAACTTGACCTTTTTGCAGGCAACGAGTCTGGTGTTGATTGGAAACGTTGTTTATCAGCATGTCAATCGTTGAAAGTGTTTAAGATCGCGTGTGAGTTTGTTTATGAATGGGGAGGTTTGATGTTGCCATCGTTGACACATTTAGAGATTGGAAATGCATGGAATCAGGGCTTGGATGACACAGAGAAAATGTTCTCAGGCTGTCCAAATTTGAAATCTTTGGTTTTGGTTGATTTTATTTGGGACCAGAATTCTAGTATTTATTCACCAAAACTTGAGCATTTTAAATTATTGTCTACTTCAATTTACGCCCCAGCTTGTGAAGAAATTGAATTGTTTACACCTAATCTTAGATCTGCCACGTTTGATAGAGTTTTTCCGCCTATAAAGTCTACTTCAAATTTTCTGTGCCTAGTCAACGTAAATATAATAGCGGATTTTGACTGTAATTCTCGTTCTATAAGTAAAGATCAATCGGTTAGAGAAAATTTGGTTCAAATGCTCAAAGTGTTTCATAATGCGAGGTCTATCACATTACCTTTGAGTTCAGCAAAGGTACTTAGATTTAATATTCGTTCTTGCTTTTTATTTTTTCCTCCTTTCGGCTTTTTAATTATTACTTTTTTTTTACAAAGCATTTTCTGATTATATTGTTGATGTTTTCTTATAAGGATCTCTTGTCTCCAAGTGCAAATCTTTCATTTCCAAACTTGAAGCATCTGAACCTGAGAGAAAGTAAGAAGAGCAAAAAGATAGCATTGCAATTGAATGAAATGATGCTTAAATTTCCTAGCCTAACAACTATGGAGATTGATCTTTAATTAGATCAGGTTAACTTTTTTTTTTTTTTTTTTGAGATACTACATCAAATTAAGGAGGGGAGACTCGAACATTTGACTTCTTGGAAAGGGAGGTAGGTGTCTTGACCTGCTCAAGTTGGTAGGTAAACTTAGACTAATCTTTTGTTGTCATAGAGAATTACGATAACATTTATTTGTGTTTTAAATTGAGTTTAGAATGTGTTCAAATTTGGAGTCATTGGTTTTGGTTGATTTTAGATGGAGAGGTTGTGCTAGTATTTGTGCGCCAAAGCTTGAAAATTTTGAATTATGTTATTCTTCTGATTTTAATTCGAATATGTTATTACGAGAACTGATCAACGTTGTCGTTTTCTTGTAAGATTCTCTTATCCGTCCCTTTTGTAAGTGTATATTTTTCGTTTCATAAATTGAAATATTTGAAGTTCGGATTAAAAAAAAGATCAGCAAAAAGATTTATTTACCAATCAATGAACTACAATATAACAAATTATACTAAACTGTCCTCGCAAAATTATCGTGATTGATGTTAATTAATCAAAGAAAACACTTTATCAAGCTGATGCTTTTTAATAACTTTATTTTGTCAAAGAGAATTAAATAGCATTCCTTTCGAGTCTTTGGTAAGTGAGTTTGAGAGTGTTTTCATATTTTTTTTTTTTTTTTTTTTTGTAAACATACATCATTGGCCTTGATTAACAGGTTGAGAGTTACACAAGACCAATGATGTAAATTTACAACACTCTGTGATACAACCTTGTAAGAAATAAGATTAAAAATGCAGAGTACAACTCAATCTTAACCATAACTCAAGCGAGAATCCGAAGGTCGCATGGTTGTTTGCCGACGAGGGATTCCAATTTCACAATCATTCACTTCGGCAGCAAATCGAAGAGAGCAGAGGGACTCGTTGACAGATGATGGTTCTGGGGAGATATTAACAAACATCAATGTTTTTGAGTCTCTGCCTAGACATGAATGTATGCATTGAAATTGATCTAGCACGTGTGCGTGGGGAAAAGAACGAACCTGTGTTTCCTTCAACCGATCCCCAGTTGCCCCACTCTTTGAAAGTCGCTCACTTCCAGCTAGATCAATAAATCTATGATCCTATATCCTTATAAATATAAATCCGTGATCGACTATATTATGTATGTGGTCACATAATCAATAAATATTATATTTGTGATCGTATATGTGATCTAATATCAAATTTAAAATTCTAATAAAAAATCGATCATGACATACCTGAATGATTGTTAAATTTGTAAGGAAGATGGTAGAGTTGATCGTTAGAAAAAAAAAGGAACTCGTTGATTGAGGGAAATCAAAAGAATATCTTACGTAAGATTAACGTTGAATACAACTGTGTATTTTTTAAAATATAATTACTTTAAATAATTAAAATAAATTTACAATAAAAAAGTAATCACTGTAACTGATTTTTAGTCGCTGTAGACTTTCCCCCTTTTTCCCATATTAAAATGATCCACCGATATATAAAATAATTGGGTTCTTGCACATATGGTTAAAAAAAGACTAATATTTACAAAAATAACAACCTTACTTGCAAAAATAGTAAAAAACTCAAATTCGCGCCTTAAATATTACAAAACTGCCACTAGTTCGCATAAGTAATAACTGATTTCCGCATAAGTAATCACATGTAATCACTGATTACTTGATAATAAGTTATCACTGATTACCTCTAAGTTCTCACTGATTAGGGATGATAAAATTTCCCGCGGACCTCAACCCTATAGGGACGGGGAATCCCCGTTTTATTAGGTTAGGGAAAAAATTTCTCCAATTTGTTTTAGGGTACGGGGATGGGAATACATTCCCCGCCCCCGAACCCGATATTTTAATAATATCGTATGTATTTTGTTTACTTTTATCTTTATTTATTGACAAAAAATATATAATATGGTTAAATTAACTAATAAATTATAAAATGTTTAGTATTATGTTTTTTTCCCTTAAAAATGTATATTTAGAATTAAAATATAAAACGAAGAATTTCCCCACTGGAAATCCGATCCCCAGACGGGGATTCCCCGAACCTGCCCCCGATTTTTTTATTAGGGGATATGGTAGAGTATGAGGATTAAAAATCCCCGCAAGTTAGGGGACGGGAAATGCATCCCTGACCCCGCCCAATCCGTTGCCATCCCTATCACTGATTGAATGAAGATTTTTAAAAAACTACTATATTTGTAAATACTTTTTAAAACTGCTAAATTTATAAATATTGAAAAAGATTATGCTACACAATGAAATTTCCCTAAAATAATCACCCAAAAAACTAACCTAAGAAAAATGGTTTATTAAGTTGTGGAATGATCACGCCACGCCTATTTGCCTCCCTTCTCTTACAACGCTTTCTCTTTTCTTTAATGTTATTAACTTCAGAGTTTTTTTTTTTATCTTTTTTGCAACGATCAATTCTTAGCAATGTCGAATAAAAAGAAGAATAATATGGACAGATTGAGTGTTTTACCGGATTCTCTTCTTCATGAAATTTTTTCCTTGTTGAACACGAAAGAGGTTATCCAGACTTGTGTTCTATCAAAAAGGTGGAAACCCGTTTGGACTCATATTCCGACACTCGACTTTGATTACAAATCCTACACATTTCAAGGCTCAAGAAAACATGATAAGTATAGAGTTAGATCGTTTGCTCATTTCGTTATGAGAGTCCTTTCTAATCATAGCGGTTCGAATATTACTAAATTGAGATACTATGCTTGGGGCAGCATTGAAGAAAACGATCAAAATATTTTATAGAGCTTTTGTTATGCTATGCAGCATGCCACAAGGTTCATGAACTTAATCTCATTGTACTCGAGAAGCTTGATGTCGATTGGAAACATTGTTTATCGGCATGCCAATCGTTGAATGTGTTGTCAATCTTATGTAATGGGTTTTCTTACAAATGGGGAGATTTGATGTTACCATCGTTGACAGTTTAAGAGATTGAAAGTTCATGGTATTTGTGGTTAAATCATTCAGAAAAGATGTTCTCAGGTTGTCCAAATTTGAAATTTTTGGTTTTAAAGAATTTGGTTTGGGCCACTCGTCCCTGTAGTATTTATGCCCCAAAACTTGAGCATTTAGAAATTTCGTTTACTTCAGATTATGAACGCACAATCAATGATCAGTGGGTCGGCATTAAACTATCGACACCCAATCTTAGATCCGTCAAAATACATAACTTTTTTCCGGTATGGTACTCTACTTCAGATTTTCCGTGCTTAGACATTGTAAATATATATAGAAGGAAACTTTGACAATCTAATTTATCCCGTGGTTAAACGAAATCTGGGACTAATGCTCAGTGTGTTTCGTAATGCAAAGTCTATTACATTACCTTTGAGTGCAGCAAAGGTATTTAGATTAAATATTATTTCTCGCTTTTATATTTTTCCCCCTTTTGGTTTCTTAATAATGACTTCTTTTTAAAAGGCATTTTCTGATTCTATAGTTGTGTTGTTTTTTTTTATAAGGATATCTTTTCTCCAAGTGCAAATCTTTCATTTCCCAAATTAAGACAATTGAATTTGAAAGCAATTAAGGACGAAAGCAAAAAGATCGGCTTGTCAATGAATGAACTGCAGCTAACATGTCCTGTTCTGAGAACTATGGAGATTGATGTTAATTCGATCGGGTAAACTTTAACTAATCTTTTTGTTGTCGATTGCATGTTAGTTTTATTACGAATGGGGAGCTTTGTTGTTACCTTCGTTGACGATTTTAGAGATTGATAGTTCATTGTTATATGTGTTAAAGAATACAAAAAAAGATGTTATGAGGTTGTCCAAATTTGAAAACTTTGGTATTAAAGGATTTGTCTTGGAACAACATTGGTAGTATTTATGCGCCAAAACTTGAGCATTTTGAATTTTTGTCACCTTCAGTTTATGCATACGCTTTGACGATATACATTGAACTCTTGACACCCAATCTTACTTCCGTCAAAATTCACAACTTTTTTCCGCTTGTGAAGTTTACTTCAGATTTTTCGTACTTAGACATATTAAATATAGAAGAAAAGTTTAAGCATAAATCTATAATAGATTATCAAATGGTGAGAAAAAATATAGTTCAAATGCTCAGCATATTTCATAATGCAAGGTCTATCACATTACCTTAATATTCTTTTTTCCCTTTATTTTCCCCCTTCAGTTTCTTAATTATGATTTTTTTTTTATAGTTTCTGATTATATTGTTGTTGTTTTCTTATAAGGTTTGCCTACGACAACGAATCATTCATTTCCAAACTGAAGACATTTGAATTTGAAAGCAAGTAAGAAAACCGAAAAGATGGCGTTGCCATAGAATGAACTGCAGCTAAAGTGTCCTACTCTGACTACTATGGAAATTGTTCTTAATTTAGATCATATCAATCTTTTGTTTTTATTGAGAATTAAGATAACATTTATATGTGTTTTAAATTGAGTTTAGAGTGGCTAAAATACCTAGAGTAGATATTCAAATTTGGAGTCTTCGGTTTTGGTTGATTTTTTATGGAGAGTTTGTGGTAGTACTTGTGCGCCAAAGCTTGAAAATTTTGAAGTATGTTCTTCTTCTGATGTTAATTCTAATATGGTATAATTAAATTTTTACGAATTCGAGACTCTACACCCAATTTTAGACGTGTCCAAGTTTGAGTTTGAGGAGAAATTATTGGAGGGACTGCCTCTTACATGTATGACACATGGCAGTTTCCATTTTATATAACCAATGAAATAGAGGGGAGTTAATGTTTAAAATAGTTTTTTTATTTGGAAATTGCCACGTGTCATACATGCAAGAGACAGCCTCAATGAGGCAGTCTCTTCCAATAATTTCTCGAGTTTGAGAGGGTTTTCAGATTTGTCTTTGTTAATTACATCATTTGCCTTGGTTTTCACGTTGGCTAGGTGCGTTTAGTTCGCCGGTTAGAGTAAGGAGTTGGAGGTTACACAAACCTAACCCGCGTTTGTCTCCCAATTGTAAAACCAAATATGAGAGGTTTCTCAACATATTGTACACTACTTAAACTTCTAAACACAGCAACAACCCCTTACATAACAACTCTTTGACTAAACAGACCTAATTGGAATTAGTACTTTTGAAGTTTTTGGACAGAAAAAAAAAGGACATTTTACAATGTTTGTGATGTACATGTGTGAATTGATGTTTTCCCATATTATATTGAACCTCGACAATATTAGCATATTTATTTAGGACAGTTGCTGAAATAACATATTTTTGCATACTAATTATTGAAATTTTAAAAATTACTCAAATAGCATAATTGTAGTTCAATAATTTATTGAACTAAAAAAATTAATTATTTTAATAAATTTATGGAAAAATAAGGGGCTCTTGCGAAAATAGCAAAATATGTCCAATATTTATAAAAATAGCAGTAAAAAAACATATTTGCAAAAATAGCAGAAAAATTAAATTCGCAACTAAAATATTACAAAATTGCCACTAATAATAAGTGATTAGTAATCACTGATTTACTGATATCCTGATATTTTGTGCAAGAATCACTGATAATCACTGATTATTTTATAAGTTATCACTGATATCTCTCATCACATAAATGATGTTTTTAAAAATCTGTCATATTTGCAAATACTTTTTAAAAATGCTATATTTAATAAATATTGCTAAAAATTCTGCTACCCAATGAAATTTCCCAAAAAATAATAATAAAAATATCAAATAGTATAATAAATTATTGAACTTGAACTTAAAAAATCAAGGAACAAAAAATTCATTAAAAATATCTATAAAAAACAGTTCAATAATTTATTGAACTATGATTATGCTATTTGAGTAATTTTTAAAATGTTGTGATATTTTAGTAATTAGTATGCAAATTTATGTTGTTTAAGACAAATTCTTTATTTAGTCTATAAATGAATAAACTTTTTGCTGGCAATAACAATTTCGTTGAATCTCTCGTATAACTGTCGAGGAACTCGAGATTTTTTTTTTTCATAACGCGAGAATAACACGAAACCTTTGATTCTTATTAAAGACTGCTTCAACTATATAAAATTGAAAAAAAAAACATTTGAATTTTTCATTTGGATTAAATGTCATTGAATTCTATTTTCAATTCATCTTGACCCTATCTATTATGGTGCCCATCAAAACTCTCATGATTTTGAATTTGAGTTTCACATTAGTAGCAGCTTTGAGCATGAGTCGACTTCGGCAAATGAGCTCTTCTTTAGTGGTGTCATGCTTTAAGAAGGAGAAGAAATATTGAAGGGATAAGATAGAGAGAGAGAGGAGAGATTAATGACATTCTCACATCTTTTAATATATACAACAATAACTTAACAAATATAAAATTAATATTCTAATGTCACGTCAACTTTAAATTTATTTATAAAAATAATGTCATATCACTTTTCTGTTAAATATTTAATTGAATGTTTACAACAAGATCAACTTGATAGCTAAATGAAAATCACAGAATTAAAATGTCGTGTTTTAGAAAAAAAGCAACGATTAGAAAATATAGTGAAAATTTGGGGACGTCTTTTTCTCTTATATATTCATTCAATGATAGTGAAAGATATTACAAGTTCATAATAGTTATATAAATTATATTGATATAGCAAATAAGGCTCAACATTAAGAAACTAAAAAGGCTAATATTTAATGAAAATTTTATAACACTCTCGTTGTAGGTACTCGGTGCTAATAATGATTTGCTATGTAGAAGTAATAGATCTCATTATACCATAAATTATAGGGAAGATCCGAAAAACCCGATCAACCCATGTGGCATGGGTTGGTTGGATTCAAATAGTTTGAGTACGAGTTGGGTTGGTTCAAGGTTCTCCCAAATTTAGTTTTAGTACAAATATTTTCTCATTGAATAAATATAATATGGAACTACTATTTTTAATTTAAAGTATAAAAGTAGATAATTATATAAAAAAATTCCTACAAACTTTTTAAATTAACAACTTGAATTTTATATGGTTAGTTTGGATTGTAATCAAATCATTACTTGACAAAAGGTTTGTTTGGGTCGTTAAATTACAACTTTAAACAATTGGGTTGGGTTAAAAAATACCATGAACCAACCTAACCTACAAACACCCCTAATAAATTCATCTTACACAAATGGTCAAATTGCCAACCCTTGTGTACAAAAAGTCGTTTTAGTATTTTTTTAACCATTTTACTATATAAATAAATAATACATTAATAATTCTCCTTTGAAAAACTTTCATATTTATAAATATTAAAAAAAAAAATTGACAGATTAATAATCACCCAAAAACAAACCTAAGAAAATTGACAGATTTGTAATTCTACCTTTGAATGATCATGTCTATTCGCCTCCCTTGCCATCTGTATATACATTTTTCACTTCTTCCAAACCTCTGTATATTCTTTAATGGTTGTAACTTTAGCCTATATCCTCTTGGTTTTAAAACTTTTCCAATTCCCAAGTTTAAATTAATGTAGTATCATATAAATAAAAATAAAATTATAACTTTCGCAAGAAGAAAATCCGATTAATTCCTAGCAATGTCGAATAATAAGAAGAATAATATAGACAGATTGAGTGTTTTACCAGATTCTCTTCTTCATGAAATTCTTTCCTTGTTGGACACGAAAGAGGTTGTCCAGACTTGTGTTCTATCTAAAAGGTGGAAAACCTTATGGATTAATATTCCGACACTCGACTTTGATTTCGATTCCTACACATATCAAGGCTCAAAAGATCATGGTCATAAGGTGAGATCGTTTGCTCATTTCATCATGAGAGTCTTGTCTAATCGTTGTGGTTCAAATATTACGAAATTGAGTTACTCTGCTTGGTACAGCACTAGCGGAATACATCAAGAAAAATTTATAGAGTTTTTGTTATGCTATGCAGCATGCCACAAGGTTCAAGAACTTGACCTATACGCATGCGACGAGTTCGATGTTCATTGGAAACGTTGTTTATCAGCATGTCAATCGTTGAATGTTTTGTCGATCACATGCGACTTTGCTTATGAATGGGGAGATTTGAAGTTACCATCGTTGACAATTTTAGAGATTGAAAGTTCATATGAAGTGGGGCCAAAGAACACAGAAAATATGTTCAAAGGTTGTCCAAATTTGAAATCTTTGGTGTTAAATGATTTGGTCTTGCGCTGGGATTGTAGTATTTATGCGCCAAAACTTGAGCATTTTGAATTTTTGTCTACTTTAGATTATACATACCTTTGGATAAACATTAAATTGTTTACACCCAATCTCAGATCTGTCAAGTTTCGAAACGGTTTTCCGTTTGTCGAGTCTACTTCAGATTTGCCGTGCTTAGACATAGTAAATATAGAAGAAAAGTTTGATTCTCATTCTAGAAAGTATCAAAAGCTAAGAAGATGTCTGATTCAAATGCTCAGATTGTTTCATAATGCAAGGTCTATCACATTACCTTTGAAGGCAGCCAAGGTATTTAGCCCCATTTTTTATCTTCGTTATTTTTACAAGGCCGTTTCTGATTATATTGTTGTTGTTGTTGTTTTCTTAAAAGGATTTATTGTCTTCAAGTGAAAATCTTTCATTTCCGAACTTACGACATTTGAATTTGGAAGCAAGTAAAAAAAGCAAAAAGATAGCATTGTCAATGAATGAACTGCAGCTAAAGTTTCCTAGTCTGACAACTATGGAGATTGATCTTTAATTAGATCATTTCAGGTAAACTTTATCTAATATTTTGTTTTGTCATTGAGAATTAAGATATCATTTATTTTTGTTTTAAATCATTTTTTAGTATTCTAAAAATATTTTTATTAATTTGTTCCAATCCCTTTTGCTTCAATAATTATGTTTTTATGATGAAGTTATATTTGTCCTCTTGTTTTTATATTTTAATTATTATTTAAGGTTGAAATAGTTTTATAAGAATAAATGGCTTTCAATCTGCTAGAAAGTCAATATGGTTAAATATTAAATTTAAACTTTTCTAATTTTTGTATTTTAATGATTCATTTTGGGCAGATTGGGGAGGACCATTTGGGGAGATGACTACTGACAAGAATAGACCAGATTTTAGTGATTTTATGGTGGGATTTAGAGTAGAAAACGCGACAAATCGGACAAGGATTCGACAGTGTTCAGTGATGAAATCGTCGTACTATTTCAGATTCAGCCATGAACAACAATATACTTATGATTTGTTATTTTAATTTCATGTACGAAACTCTTGTTTTAGATAATAGATAGCTGATACATATATAAGATATAATTTTAAATTTTGTAATCTGTTATTATACATTCAGTTATTGTGCTTGTTTTATGTTGCTGGTCACATATCATTAATCAAATACCTCTTTCTTTGCTTTACTAAACATTTTAGTCTCTAAAGATTATCATTGAACTAGAGCGGCCAGCCCGCCAATTTGTAGCAAAGCAATGTCAAACATGGACAGAATCAGTAACCTACCTGATTCTCTTCTTCATCACATTCTTTCCTTCTTGAACACACAACAGTTTGTCCGGACTTGTGTTCTATCTAAAAGGTGGAAACCCGTCTGGACTCATATTCCAACACTCGACTTTGATTTCGATTCCTACATGTTAAAATCATGATCATTTGAGAGTGAGATCATTTACGCATTTCGTCATGAGAGTTTTGTCTAATCATTGTGGTTCGAATATTACGAAATCTAGTTACTCCGCTTGGGTCATGGTGTTGGGCAGTGGTGATAAAAAATATTTACTAGAGTTTTTGTTATGCTATGTAGCATGTCACAAGGTTCAAGAACTTGACCTTTGTGCAGACAAGTCAATTTTAATTTGAATTAAATCCAAGCCCGTGTGTTTATTCAAAAGCCTACCTGTCAATTTTAGTCCATAAGTTCTATTTGACCAAAGTATCCAAATTTTGACCAAAGTTGCAGAAGACTGGACGTACCAAATAGGAACCTATATAAAATTTCTCGTGTCGTTTCTCTCTCGTTTTTATTTATTCTTTGTGGTTGTATATTTATCGTTCTTGATATAGGGAGCTTAGTGATTTGTAAACCCTTCAAATTCCCAACAAACGAGTCTAATGTTGATTGGAAACGTTGTTTATCAGCATGTCAATCGTTGAAAGTGTTTAAGATTGCATGTGAGTTTGTTTATGAATGGGGAGGTTTGATGTTACCATTGTTGACACATTTAGAGATTGGAAATGCATGGAATCAGGGATGACAAACAGAAAATGTTCTCAGGTTGTCCAAATTTGAAATATTTGGTTTTGGTTGATTTTATTTGGGACCAGAATGCTAGTATTTATGCACCAAAACTTGAGCATTTTATATTATTGTCTACTTCAATTTACGCACCAGCTTGCGAAGAAATTGAATTGTTTACCCCAAATCTTAGATTTGTCAAGTTTGATAGTTTCTTATGGGAGCATGGTAGGTTAATTAGTATAGAGATATTAGTTTACTTTGATGTAATTAATTAATATTAGTTTCTAATTATTTTAGTTAAAATTAGGGTTTTTATTGTAAGGCTATAAATAGCCACTTTAGGTTTCATTTTAGACATCTCATCTTGTATCCAATTTGAATCATATATCAAATAGAGAGAGTTTTCTCCTCTTTGGGTTTAAACCCCTTGTTCTTTGGGATGGATTTCCTATTCAAGCATGGATTTGCTTGTTGAGGCCGTGGACTCGGGCTCTCCCTTCATCGGTTTCTCTGTCAATAAATTGTACTTCAGATTTTTCGTGCCTAGTCAAAGTAAACATAGTAGCGGATTTTGACCGTAATTCTCATAAGTAATGATCGATCGGTTAGAAAAAATATAGTTAAAATGCTCAAAGTGTTTCATAATGCAAGGTCTATCTCATTACCTTTGAGTGCATGCAGAAAAGGTATTTATATTTAATATTCTTTCTTCCTTTTATTTGTCCCATGTATTGGCATTTTCTGATTATAGTGTTGTTGTTGTCGTCCTTCTACCTCATGAGAAGGGAGCAGGTGTCTTGACTAGTTGAACTATGCTTAGGTTGGAAGGTAAACTTAAACTAATCTTTTGTTTGTCATAGAGAATTAAGATGGCATTTATTTTTGTTTTAAATTGAGTTTAGAGTGGTTAAAATACAAAGAGAAAATGTTCAAATTTGGAGTCTTTGGTTTTGGTTGATTTTAGATGGAGGAGAGGTTGTGCGAGAATTTGTGCACCAAAGCTTGAAAGTTTTCAATTATGTTTTTCTTCTGATGTTAATTCGAATATGGTATTATTAATTTATCACGAAGTCGAGTTCTCTACAGTCTACACCCAATTTTAGACGTGTTAAGTTTGATAATTTTTTCGCAACCGTCAAGTCTACTTTAGACTTTCCCTACTTAGGCAAAGTAAGTATATCATTGACATTGATTCTATTATTTAATGAGATTACAAAATTGCTCACATTTTTTCATAATGCAAGAATAACACAATACCTCTGATTGCAAAAAAAAAAAAATGTATATTTATTTTTATATTTTCCTAGCTTTTGTTTTTTTTGTGTATTTTCTTTTTATTATGAGAACTGATCAGCATTGTTGTTTTCTTCTTTTAAATGTTCTTTCATCTGTCCCTTCTGTAAGTGTATATGGGCTAATATTTTTATATGTGAATATAGAGACTTCTTATTTTCCATCTCTATTTTATTCTGTTTTTTAATACTTTTGTTGTATGTCTCTCAACAAGACAGGCTTAAAGTATTTTACCTTTAAAAAGCTACCTTAGTTTATAAACTGTTCACTAGTAACAATTTATCAATCAGCCAACCAGATTATAGCTCATTAATTCAACCATATTATAGCTCATTAATTAAAGCATGTAGTTTTAGAGAGAGTCGTTCAATCTCCACCCTCTAACACTTTTTATCAAAAAAAACAAAATGATCACTCGAAGATCCCTAGGACCCAATTTGTAATGTAATTAAATAGAGCCATTAGATGTTGAGGGGTTAAAAGGTCGTGTTTTAAAATATAAAAGGACTAATTATAAAACAAAGTGAAAAATCGGGGACTAACGTCTTTTCCCCTTATTTATTCATTCATTTATAGTGAAAAATATTACAAGTTCATAATAGTTATATAAATTACAATGACATAACAAATAAGGCTCAAAATTAAGAAACTAAAAAGGCTCATATTTAATAAGTAATCGATCTTGTTATACCATAAATTATTGAGAAGATCCGATCAACCCAACTCAACCTATTCGGCATGGGTTGGGTTGAGTTCAAATAGTTTTAGATTGTACGAGTTGGGTTAGTTCAAATTTCTCCTGAATCAGACCAATCCAAATTTATTAAATATAAAATTAGTCATTTATTTATAGTCTAAATACTTTTGTACATCATTATTAACTCCATATATCTTATGACCCTTTGAAATATTCTTATTCTCTTTAATAAATGAATTTTTTAGCATCGATAAATGTTATATAATTAGTTCAAGTCTTTTAAGTATAATTTTTTATTGAATAAAATATAATATGGAAACTAAATTTTTTAATTTAAAGCATAAAAGTAGATATTTTTATTATTATTTCACTTTTTATTCTATAAACTTTTTGAATAAACAACCAAAACTAACTCAATCTAAATTTTATAGGGTTGATTTGGATTGGGTTTCAGCCGTTTGAGTTTCGTGATTAACAATGATTAATGCGTGAATAAATATTAAATTTAACGTAAAAATAAATATTAAATGCAACCGTGTGAGAAAAAGTTTTATTAAGTTTTGGAGTGATCATGCCTTTTCGCCTCCCTTGCCATCTTTCGTATATATACTTTTTTTTTTAATATCTAGAAAATTTAAGTAGTAGTGCACCCCAGTTTAATGGATCTTTTGCAACGATTTCACTTCTTCCAAAACTGTTCATGTTCTTTAATGGTTATAACTTTAGAGTTTCTATCTTTTATTGATATAAATTAATATAGCATCTCGTTTTAAAACTCTTTCCAATTCCAATTCCAATTCCGAAGTTGAAATTGAAATTTCTTATTTGCTAAACAAGAACAACCGATCAATTCCTAGCAATATTAAATAATAAGAAGAAAATGGACAGATTGAGTGTTTTACCAGATTCTCTTCTTCATGAAATTCTTTCCTCGTTGAACATAAAACAAGTTGTCCAGACTTGTGTTCTATCTAAAAGGTGGAAACCCGTTTGGACTTGTATTCCGACACTCGACTTTGATTACAAATCCTACACATTTCAAGGCTCAAGAACACATGATAAGTATAGAGTCAGATCGTTTGCTCATTTCGTCATGAGAGTCTTGTCTAATCATTGTGGTTCGAATATTACTAGATTGAGTTACACTGCTTGGGACAACATTGAAGAAGAAGATCAAAAATATTTCATAGAGTTCTTGTTATGCTATGCAGGATGTCATAAGGTTCAAGAACTTGATCTTATTATCGCCGAGAAGGTTGATGTCGATTGGAAACAATGTTTATCGGCATGTCAATCGTTGAATGTGTTGTGGATCACATGTAAGTTTGATTACGAATGGGGCAGTTTGATGTTACCATCTTTGATATTTCTAGAGATTGAAAGTTCATTGGATTTGGGGTTAAAGAATGCACAAAATATGTTCTCAGGTTGTCCAAATTTGAAATATTTAATTTTAAAGGATTTGTTTTGGAACAACATTGGTAGTATTTATGCGCCAAAACTTGAGCATTTTGAATTTTTGTCAACTACAGTTCATGCATATGCTTCGATATACATTGAACTCTTGACACCCAATCTTAGATCCGTCAAAATTCACAACTTTTTTCCGCTTGTGAAATTTACTTCAGATTTTCCGTGCTTAGACATAGTAAATATAGAAGCAAAGTTTAAGCACGAATCTACAATAGATTATCAAGTGGTGAGAAAAAATATAGTTCAAATGCTCAGAGTATTTCATAACGCAAGGTCTATCACATTACCTTTGAGCATAGCAAAGGTATTTATATTTAATATTCTTTTTCCCTTTATTTTTCTCCCTTTCGTTTCTTAATTATGATATTTTTATATTGTTGTTGTTGTTTTCTTATAAGGTTCTCCTGTCTACAACGGCGAATCTTTCATTTCCAAACTTACGACATTTGAATTTGAAAGCAAGTAAGAAAACCGAAAAGATAGTGTTGTCAATGAATGAACTGCAGCTAAAGTTTCCTACTCTGACTACTATGGAAATTGTTCTTAATTAGATCATATCAGGTAAACTTTAACTAATCTTTTGTTTTATTGATTGAGAATTAAGATAACATTTATTTGTGTTTTAAATTGAGTTTAGAGTGGTTAAAATACCTAGAGAAGATATTCGAATTTGGAGTCTTCGGTTTTTGTTGATTTTAGATGGAGAGTTTGTGCTAGTATTTGAGAGCCAAAACTTGAAAATTTTGAATTATGTTCTTCTTCTTATGTTAATTCGAATGTGGTATTATTTTTTTTTTTTTGTGAATTCGAGTTATCTGCACCCAATTTTAGATGTGTTAAGTTTGAGTTTGAGAGGGTTCAAATTCGTCTTTGTTAATGACATCATTTGCCTTGATTTTCAGGTTGGCTAATATTCTGGGTGCGTTTGGTTCGCCGGTTAGTTAAGCAATTGGGAGTTACACAAACCTAACCAGCGTTTGTTTCACAGTTAAAAAACCAAGGATGAGGGGTTTCACAACATATTGTATAATAACTCAGACTTGATAAACCTATTGTTTTGCACTATCCAAACATAGTGTTAACAACCTTTTACTTAAAAGACTCTTTATTTAACAACCCTGGTTATAACCGGCAAACAGTACTTTTGAAGTTTTCTGGATGGATGGCTCCCAAAAAAAAAGAAGACATTTTACAATTTTTGTGATGTGTGATTTGATGATTTCCCATATTATATTTGAACCTCAACAATGTTAGCATGTTTATATCATGTTTAAGATGTGAATATAGAGACTTCTTATTTGCCATCTCTATTTTTATTCTGTTTATTTATACTTTTGTTTGTATATGCCTCAACAAGACAAGCTTAAACCATCTTGCCTTAAAAAAGCTACCTTAGTTTATAATTGAATAAACTGTTAGCTGGCAATCACAATTTATTAATTTATAGGACCCAATTCGTAATTAAATAGAGCCACCGGATGCTGTTGAGGGATTAAAATGTCTTGTTTTAAAATATAAGGACTAGTTAGAAAGTAAAGTGAAAAATGGGGGACTAGTGTCTTTTTTTCTTTTATTTATTCATTTACAAGTTCATAATAGTTACTAAATTACACTGATATAGCAAATAAGGCTCTTAAATTAAGAAACTGAAAAGGCTCATATTTGCTAATATGAGCATAGTTCAACTAGTTAGATACATACTCTCTTCTCTTGAGGTCGAAGGTTTGAGTCTCTCTCCCCCAATTTGATGTAATATCTATAAAAAAAGGCTCATATTTATTGAAAAAGTTATAAGCGAGAGTTAAATTCAACCGTTCACTAATTTATTGAACTTGAAACAATATGTTAACAACTGTGTTATATAAATAATTATATACTTATTTTTCTACTACTTTATTTATTCTCCCTTGAAAATTAGTTATATTTTTAAATATTAAAAAAATTGACAGATTAATAATCGCCAACAAAACTAACCAAAGAAAATTGACAGATTTGTAATCTCCTTGCCCTCTGTGCTGTAGATACTTTTTTGTGATATCCTGTTCAATGAATCTTTTGCAAACGATTTCACTTCTTCAAAACCTGTGCATGCTCTTTAATAAATGGTTTTAACTTTTAGCCTTTCTACCTTTCTTGATACATATTTAATATATGGCCTCGTTTTAAAACTCTTCCAATTCCTAAGTTTTAAATTGAAAATTTCCTTATATATATATATTGTACTATCATTAAATTGAAAATTGAAAATCTCTAAAAAAGAACAACCGATCAATTCCTTGCAATGTCGAATGATAGGAAGAATCCGGACAGATTGAGTGTTTTACCAGATTCTCTTCTGTGATGATTTAATCGAAAGACAAAGAAGAACAAACTAAGAACTTCAATCAATGATAACAAGAATTCTAGCTTTTCGAATACAAAGAAGAATTGAAGAACAAAATGAGTTTTTATTGATGTTGCTTTCCCTGAGAGTTTTCAAGCTAGATAGCTGATACAATTCTATAGATTCTTGATATAAAACTAACTATATAAGGAAACAGAAATCAAGGCTTTATATCACAGCCATTACATGTAACAAACTCTAACAGAATTGAGTAAAATATCTAATCTTGACAGCTGCTGCACGTGGGAGATAAAACTGCTGAACTAATCCCTTTTTGCTGTCTTTACCTTGATTAATCAGCTGTTAATTCAACAAAACACCCTCTTAACACTGATTCAATCACTCATTTACAGACATTCCTCATTCAATTCTCAGTTTGCTGCACATGTAATCAAACTTTGCAAATGGTAATGCTTTTGTAAGCATATCAGCAGGATTTTCATTTGTGCATACCTTCTCAATTGCTACCAAACCTTCTTGAAGTGCCTCTCTAACAAAATGGAACCTTACATCTATGTGTTTGGTCCTATCATGAAAGGAAGGATTCTTTGAAATAGCAAGAGCACTTTGGCTGTCACAAAACACCTTCACATTGCAGTCTGTTACTTGCATTTTTGTCACAATTCCCTTTAACCAAATTGCTTCTTTTACTGCCTCACTTAAGGCCATGTACTCAGCTTCTGTAGAAGATAAGGCTACTACACTTTGAAGGGTAGATCTCCAGCTGATAGTGTTATTAAAGAGACTAAACACATATCCAGTTAATGATTTCCTCTTGTCTTGATCTGCTGCATAATCAGAGTCAACAAATCCCTTCAAGCATTCAGTCATGTCTTCTGTCTTAGTGAATGTCAGACCCTTGTGGGAACTACCTTTCACAAATCTTAGGATTGAAGGGATGATTTACTAAATTAGCGGAATTTATTTAGTAACACAAATTAACACTTAATTTAGGATCTATTAATATCATGCAATTTGTGATAAAAACATGTAGATTCATGCTAGTTTTTCGAAAATTAAAACCCTTTACTTACATTGAGTAAAATATGGAGAATCGGTTGGAGGTTTCTTTACAGCATCAAATCCTCAGCAACACCGGATCTTCTACGCTATATCCCGATCGATCAAACGAAATCCGATTGTGGGATCGAACTTAAGAAGAAATTGGGAAGAAGAAAAAAAATATTTTCTTCCCAATTTTGAATAGGGAATTTCGGCCAAGGGGGGAGAAGGGAAGAAGAGAGAATTCCGAATTTCTAAGGAATTGAATTGTGTGATTTATGAATGACCCAACCCTCCTATTTATAGGAAAATAGGAATCCTAATCCCATTAAGATTAATCTATAGAGATAAATACAAAAAGAAAAAAGATTATCTCTTTCCTTTATCTTGCAATTTCGAAAATGCCATAGATAAATAGGAGATTATTTTCTTTTCTTTATTTTATTTATCTTGGGTAAATAAATCTATATAATTATTATAGGATATAATTCAAACAATTATCTCCTACAAATTATCTCATATGGCCGATTTTATCATAATAAAATAATTAATAAATACAATTTATTTAATTAATTATTTTGGGCCAATTCCAATTGGGTTCATTAATCCAATTGGGCTTGAAATTCTCTCTTAAATTAATAAGTCCAACTTAATTAATTTATTTATTAATTACCATTTAAATAAAATATTTTATTTAAACAATTAATAATATTAATATTTTCTCCCGACTAAATATTATCAAATTATATTTAATTATTAATTTTCATTTAAATAATTTTCATTATTTAAATAATTAATAATAAATATTTTAATTATTATTTTCCATTAAATAAACTCATTATTTAATTAATAATTTTATTGATAACATTTTATTATTAATTAATTAATTATTAATTATTAATTCCGTTCAAATAAAATTTATTATTTAAACAATTAATAATTGTTAATTAATTTCAAATTATTAATTACCATTTAAATATACTCAATATTTAAATAATTAATAATATCTAATTAATAATATTTCATTATTAATTTCATGTTTAAATAAACTCATTATTTAAACAATTAATAATGTTTATATCAATTACCGTTTAAATATACTCAATATTTAAACAATTAATATTGCCTATTTTAAGTAATTCACTTTACTTAAAAATTTCCATTTCTTCTACTTGATTTCGCGACTACGATATTTGGGCTAGCATAGGGACCCGATGGACCTATAGATCATGGGCTTAATAATTAGTCAATTAAGTGATTAACTCATAATCAGTTAATTACTTATTATCTAACTATGAATAATTCCACTATAGATTCATAGCTGAACTCCCCTCACTACAGATGAGTTATGTCCATTTAGTTTATCTTTATTTATATCCTGATATATCCTTCACGTGGAACCCTCATAATTACAGACGGATAAATTTACCGTTTTGCCCCTGTAATTACCGCTTTATCCTTGTGTTCCCGCTGATTCTCCAATGAACTTTATCTTTAGTCGAACTAGAGATAAGGTACTTCTGTGATCAATAGAAGTCGTGGCGCCACTTGTTCATGTCTCGAATCGATACATCAAGGAGTTTCCTAAAGTTCCTAAAATGTTTAGGTATCGCACCGATACTGGTTAATTTATAGGAAAGTTATGAATTCCATCTCGTGAAAATGAGTTCCCAGCTACTTATCTAGTCATGTTCCCAAAACAGAGTGTATTGAGCGTTCTTACAGATCGCTCTCAACTATGTGAATCAAAGAACATAACTCCACAAATAGGAGTCCGCATTTCACTCGGGATTGAGATTTATCACGGTTGATAAACTTAGTTTGATATTCGATCATTTCTCGTAAACGGTACTAAGGAGAAATTTGATCGAACATCGTGGTCCTGTCTTATACAATCAACATTGTATATGATACTTCCATTTCATGTCTCCCACATGAATGATCAGGATTCGATCATTTGTCTATAAATAAAATGCGAAGCTATCAACAGTGTTACCAGGATAAGGTTCCCAAACGTTATCCGTTTCATCGTAGACACGTTTAAGTTACTCATCTCGACTTTAATCCTCTCGTATGACTCACATACTAAGTCGTGATTTCATAAGAGTAACTTAGGGTTTACTATTTGAATGTTTGATATTTGTATATTTCCATATATTCCTAATATCATTAATTGAATCAATCTAGATAATATAAAGAACTTATGTTTATTTATTTAATTTATTCTTAATAAATTATTATTATTAAATAATTACAAGTTCTAGGACACCATTCCTAACAAGGATCCATTTGGTTACTTCCCAATGAGGCTTGCCTGGATTGCTCATATATCTGCTAATGACACTCATTGCATGAGCTAGATCAGGCCTAGTACTAACCATTCCATACATAAGGCTTCCCACTGCATTGGCATAAGGCACATAATTCATTTCTGTCATTTCAACTTCTGTGGTAGGAGACTGTTTTGAGGAGAGTTTGAAATGTGCTGCTAATGGGGTCTTCACTGCCTTGGCTGACTCCATGCTAAATCTTTTCACAACTCTTTCAAGGTAGTCTTTCTGCATAATGGCTAGTGTTCCCTTCCCTCTATCTCTGTGTATTGTCATGCCTAAGATCTTGCTAGCAGGGCCTAGATCTTTCATTTCAAATTTTGCACTTAAGAGCTGTTTCACTTTCTTGATTTCATTCATGTCTATGGATGCAATTAGCATATCATCAACATAGAGTAATAGAAACACAGTGATGTCTGGTGCAGCCCTTTTGATGTATACACAGTGGTCATAACTGCTTCTTTGGAACAGATTTGAAGTAACAAAAGTATTGAATTTTTTGTTCCATTGTCTTGGTGACTGCTTCAATCCATAGATGGACTTTTTCAATTTACAAACTAGATGCTCTTCTCCTTTCTTAATGAAGCCAGGGGGTTGTCTCATATAGATCTCTTCTTCCAGGCTTCCATGCAAGAAAGCAGTAGTTACATCCATCTGCTCTAGATGTAAATTCAACTGAACCACAATTGCAAGGAGAATTCTGATTGAAGTGTGTCTAACAACTGGTGAGAACACTTCATTGTAGTCAATTCCCTGTTTCTGAGAGAATCCCTTGGCTACCAATCTAGCCTTATGTCTTGGCTTTTCAACACCTTCAATTCCCTGCTTCAGTTTAAATATCCATCTGCAGTCTACAATGCTTTTCTTCTTTGGTGGTTCAGTCAAGAATCATGTGTCATTCTTGTTTAATGACAGTAGCTCTTGTTCCATTGCTTTGAGCCATAATTCCTTGTCTCTCGAATTCATGGCATCATCATAAGAGACAGGCTTTATTCCAGTGTCAATATCTGCACAGGTTAAAGCATAGGCAACATAGTCTACTTGGTCAAACCTAGATGGAGCTCTAATCACTCTTCTTTCTCTGTCCCTTGAAAGCTGATAGTCTTCTAACTATGCATGTTCAATGTCAGTTCCTCTGTAGTGCTGATTGAGGCTCCCTGATCTTGAGTTTCTGATGACTGTAAGTTTGTGACTTCCTCAGCTTCTGATTGACTTTGAGTATTAGAGCTATCATGTATTTCTTCTAGTTCAATACTGTAGGATTTTGAATTCTCAGAATCTTCCTCTTGACCTTGCTTTGAATCATTCCATGGCATCACCTCTTCATTAAAGTCGACATCCCTACTTATTATACATCTTTTCCGCCTGGACTCCAAAGACCGGAGCTTATACCCCTTTACACCAGGTGGATATCCCAAGAAGATGCATTTGAGAGCACTTGGTCCCAGGTTTATCATCCTTCATATGTGCATAAGCCGCACACCCAAATACCTTCAAATTTGACAGTCGGCAGACTCTCCAGTCCACACTTCTTGAGGTGTCTTTGAGTCAATAGCAGTGATGGACTTGTTTATAACATATGCGCAGATGAGAGGCGCTTCTCCCCAGAAAAAACTTTGGTAGTTTTGCATAGGCTAGCATACACCTCACCCTCTCAAGGATGGTTCATTATATCTCTCAAGAAGCCCATTCTCACTGGGGTGTATATGGAACTGTCAAATGCCTTTTTATGCCACTGGTTTTGCACAGATCATCTAGATTCTGATTTAGGAATTCAAGGCCATTATCAGTCCTTAGCACCTTCATCTTCCTTCCAGTTTGATTTTCAGTTAACACCTTCCAATCTTGGAAGTGTTTGAACACATCACCCTTACTTTTCAGCACATATATCCATAATTTTCTAGAGTAATCATCAATTATGGATAGAAAGTACCTTGCACCACCATATGTGGCTACTCTAGGCGCCCCCATAGGTCCGAATGGATGTAATCCATGATGCCTTGAGTGCATTGCTTTCCTTTGTTGAATCTTACTTTGGTGGCTTTGCTAATTATGCAGTGTTCTCAGAAGGGGAGCTCTCCCAGCTTTCCCTTTCCTAGCAAGCCTTGATCATGCAGGTGATTGAGTCCCTTTTGGCTTATATGAGCTAGTCTATGATGCCAAATAACACTTTCATTTACTTTGGACTCAATCACAGCATTTACTTCACCTTGAATTGCTGACCCTTGAAGGACATACAGACAATTCTTCTGTATTCCTTTCATCACAAGCATGGATCCTTTGAACACCTTCAATGTTCCATTTCCACCTCTGAATTTGTAGCCAGCTTTATCAAGTGTACCAAGGGAAATTAGATTTCTTTTAACATCAGGCACATATCTGACAGAGGACAGGATCTTCACTGTTCCATTTGACATTTTTATCCTAACATTCCCAATCCCTCTCACAAAGCAGAGATGATTGTTCCCCATTACTACTTTACCTCCCTCAATTTCTTGAAATTCTTGGAAGTATTCTTTATTTGAGGTCATGTGGAATGAACAGCCCGAATCAATTACCCACTCTTCAGAATTGGCAACTTCTGAAATCATCAAGAGTTCTGCAGAATCATACCCTTCATGCACATTTGCTTCATTTTGCTTATCTCCCTTCTCTCCTTTATCTTTAGGTAAATTTCTGAGAGGGTTTTTGGGGCAATCCTTTCTCCAGTGCCCTTCTTGATTGCAAAAGAAACACTTGTTACTTTTCACTTTGGCTTTTGATTTGCTCCTGCCTCTTGATTTTTGCTTCCCATACCTTTGATCTTGTCTGCCTTTCATGTAAAGAGCCTCTGCATCCCTTTTCTCAGACTTCATATCAAGTTCTTTGGATCTCAGAGCATCAAGGACAAGATCGATGGTTAATTTGTCCCTTCCATACTTGATGGCTTCTTTTATTTCTTTGTAGCTTTCTGGCAGTGAGTTTAACAGAATCACTGTTTTGTTTTCTCCACTTATCTTCTCACCAGTTTGAGCAACATCCATGCAAATCTTGGTGAATTCATCAAGATTGTCTTCTAGTCCTTTCGAAGGATTCATCCTAAAACCAAACAATCTCTCTTTGAGATAAATTTTGTTTGGTAAGGATCTGGTTGAATACAATTCCTCCAATTTATTCCATAGCTTGTCCACTGTATCTTCTTCATCTACTCGCCTCAAAACATTATCAGATAGGTAAAGGATGATGGTACTAAAGGCAGTTTCTTCCATTTCAGCCTTCTTTTCTGCAGTAATCGTGGCTGGGAAGATTGCTGGATCATCCAGAATTTTGGCAACTTTCTGTTGCACAAGTAAGGCTCTGATCTTCTTCTTCCAAAGAGCAAAATCTCCCTTTCCATCAAACTTTTCTAATTCAAATTTTGCAGACATTTCTTCTGTGATCAATCCCTAGATTCTTGATTGATCTCAATCGATGAGAAAGATTCTTGACAGTACAGACTTATGGCAGACAGACTTGCAGATCTTCTTTTGCTTTATCAATGGCAGATTCTTGATTGACAGATTCCCTTCTAGTCTATTCTGGAAGCTTTGATACCATTTGTGATGATTTAATCGAAAGACAAAGAAGAACAAACTAAGAACTTCAATCAATGATAACAAGAATTCTAGCTTTTCGAATACAAAGAAGAATTGAAGAACAAAATGAGTTTTTATTGATGTTGCTTTCCCTGAGAGTTTTCAAGCTAGATAGCTGATACAATTCTCTAGATTCTTGATATAAAACTAACTATATAAGGAAACAGAAATCAAGGCTTTATATCACAGCCATTACATGTAACAAACTCTAACAGAATTGAGTAAAATATCTAATCTTGACAGCTGCTGCACGTGGGAGATAAAACTGCTGAACTAATCCCCTTTTTCCTATCTTTACCTTGATTAATCAGCTATTAATTCAACATCTTCTTCATGAAATTCTTTCCTTGTTGAACATAAAACAAGTTGTCCATACTTGTGTTCTATCTAAAAGGTGGAAATCCGTTTGGACTCGTATTCCGACACTCGACTTTGATTTCACATCCTACACATTTCAAGGCTCAAAAAATCATGACAAGTATAGAGTGAGATCGTTTGCTCATTTCTTCATGAGAGTCTTGTCTAATCATTGCGGTTCAAATATTGCGAAATTGAGATACTGTGCTTGGGACAACATTGAAGAAGAAGATCAAAAATATCTCCTAGAGTTCTTGTTATGCTATGCAGGATGTCATAAGGTTCGAGAACTTAATCTTATTATTATCGACGAGAAGGTTGATGTTGATTGGAAACAATGTTTATCCGCGTGTCAATTTTTGAATGTGTTGTCGATCACATGTAAGTTTTATTACGAATGAGGCAGTTTGATGTTACCATCGGTGACAGTTTTAGAGATTGAAGGTTCGTTGAACTTGAGCTTAAAAAATTCACAAAAGATGTTCTCAGGTTGTCCTAATTTGAAATCTTTGGTTTTAAAGGATTTGGTTTGGTACAATAATGGTAGTATTTATGCGCCAAAACTTGAGCATTTTGAATTTTTGTCTACTTTAGATTATGTAAGAACTTGGATATGTCTTGAACTCTTGACACCCAATCTTAGATCCGTTAAGTTTCGTGAAAATTCTCCGTATATGTCTTCTTCCTTCGATTATCCGTGCTTAGAGTGTTTCATAATACAAGGACTATCACATTACCTTTGAATGAAGTAAAGGTATTTAGATTAAATATTATTTTTATTCCTTTATTTTTTCCCCCTTTGGCTTCTTTATTATGACCTTTTTTTTACAAGGTAGTTTCTGATTATATATTGTTCTTAATTTTCTCATAAGGATGTCTTGTTTTCAAGTGAAAATCTTTCATTTCCAAACTTGAGACATTTGAATTTGAAAGCAAGTAACAAAACCAAAAAGATAGCCTTGCCAATGAATGAATTGCAGCTCAAGTTTCCTACTCTAGCAACTTTGGAGATTGATCTTAATTAGATCAGGTAAACTTCTAACTAATCTTTTTTTTTTGTCATTGAGAATAAATTAAGATATCATTTATTTTCTGTTTTTATATTTTAATTATTTGTTAAGATTGAAATAATTTTATAAAAATAAATGGTTTTCAATCTGCTAGAAAGTCAATATGGTTAAATATGAAGTTTAGCTTTTCTAATAACGTTGTTAATGATTCTTTTTGGGCAGATTGGGGAGGACCTTTGAGGGAGATGGCTATTTTTCAGCCATGAGCAGCAATATAATTATGATTTATTATTTTAATTTCATGTAAGCTACTCACTAAAAAAAACTGTTAAATTGCGACCAAGGCATTGGGTAGTTTTTTTGGTGACCACTCTGGTAGTAAATATGAAGTTTGACTTAAAACGACCATATGGTCATTTTTTTGCGACCAAATTGCGACCAAGCAAAGAATTAGTCATAAAAAATGGCGCGAATTTTTGGCGAGAAGAAAGTGACCATATGGTCACTGGAAAATTACGACCATTTGGTCGCAATTTTGTGACACGAGATATCATTTAGTAGCAAAAAAAAAAGCGTAAATTTGGCGGGAGAAAGGCTACCAAGTGGTCATAATTCAAAGTGACCATATGGTCGCAATTTTGGTGACCTTTAGTGACCAGTGGTAGCTTAAACATTTGGCAGGAAAGAAGCTACCATATGGTCACATTGTTAAGTGACCAGATGGTCGCAAATGTTATGATTTTAAGTGACCAGTGGTAGATAAACAATTTGGTGGGAGAAAATGGCGGGAAATTTAAAAGACCGGGCCGGGGCAGTGAGGAAAATGACTGGAAATTTTGGCGGGAAAATGCGACCAGTTGGTAGCAAAAATACTACCATCTGGTCGCAAATGACCAGAGGAGTCCATTATAAAATCCCCTCCTCCCATTGTTTGTTAGCATTAAGAAAAAAGAAAATGAGAGAGTGGATGTATGTTCGTTTGATAGACGGGTATTTGAACGATGAGTTCGTGGCCGGGGTTGAATAGTTTGTTGAGTTTTGCATGACAACTGTCTATTATGAAAAGTATGGTGGAAAGCTACGTTGCCCGTGCAGGAAATGCGACAATAGGAGAATCATACTGGTTACAGATTTGAAAGTTCATCTTTATAATCGGGGATTTGTGCAGAATTATTACCACTGGGTGTTTCAGGGGGAAACAAAGGAAATGTTCGACGCTGCATTACATAAATCGAGAAGATACGAAGGTAGCAGCTAGAATGTAGAGGTTGTTGCCGAAGAAAGGAATGATGAACAACAGTATAGTCAGATGCAGCAAATGATACTTGATGGTGCGGGGTATGAGGGCAATGAAAATTTTCTTGAAAGTTTAAACGTAGACGAAGATGAACGGGTTGTTGAAGAGGAAATGAATCCGGAAGCACGTAAGATGCACGAGATGCTAAAGACAGCCAGCCGACCATTATACGATGGGTGTCAGGTGAGTCAACTTGCTGCTGCTACAGAACTTTTAAATATAAAGGCGCAGTACAACATACCTACTGGAGGATTTGATTCGATTGCATCGTGGTTTCGTCGATGCGCTCCAGAAGAAAATATTATGTCCAACAGTTTGTACGACACGAAAAAGCTAGTGGAGGGACTTGGCTTACCCGTGGAGAAAATAGATTCGTGTTGGAACGGATGCATGAGTTACTGGGATGTGGATGAGAACCTGCATCACTACAAATTCTGTTTTCTTCCAAGATATAAACAAGGGAAATGCAACCTCATTCCATACGCCAGCATGTTCTATTTACCGCTGACCTCACGTCTGCAACGGTTGTATGCATCGGATGTGACAGCCTCGCACATGGGATGGCATTACGAGCATTCACAGGATGAAGGTGTTATGAGACATCCCTCAGATGCTATGGCATGGAAGCATTTAAATAATTGTCATCCTGATTTTGCACAAGATCGGAGAAACGTCAGATTGGGCTTATGCACGGATGGCTTTAACCCGTTCGGGGCATCCGGGGCACAATATTCAGTTTGGCCAGTCATGGTAGCCCCGTATAACTTGTCTCCCTCGATGTGCATGCGAGACCCGGTGATTTTTCTAACAGTGATCGTACCTGGGCCGAAAAGTCCAAAACAGAAACTGGATGTGTATTTGCAACCACTTATTGCAGAGTTGAAAAGGTTGTGGACTGACAGTGTTATGACGTACGACATTTCGAAGAAACAAAAATTTTTGATGCGTGCCGCGTTAATCTGGACGATCAGTGACTTCCCTGCGTATTCAATGTTGTCAGGTATGTTGATCTTTAATTGCTTTCATATACATTTTTGAGTATGTGTTTAGCTTTTATTATTCCTTTCCTTAGTCAGTGTAGTTAATTGTGTGAACCTCAATCTCCTCCTCTTAAAGGATGGAGTACGGCGAGGAAATAGGCATGTCCACATTGCATGCTAGACACAGATGCATTTTATCTCAGAAACGGTCGGAAAACTTATTGGTTTGATTTTCACCGTCGATTTTTACCGTTGAATCATACTTTCCATTCAAACGGCATTGACTGGAAGAAGGGTCGACGAGTACGAAACGAAACCCCCCGATAATGTATAGTGGAAGGCAGATTCTTCACTGTATAGATGCTATAGGGATGCAGAAGATTACAGTGGACGGTGCACAGAGTGCAAACAATGCGGCTGGGAAAAACACGGGTTGGAAGAAACGGAGTATTTTTTGGGATCTACCGTATTGGGAAGATCTACTGATTAGACACAATCTGGATGTAATGCATATCGAGAAGAATTTCTTCGACAACATTTTCAATACGATGTTGAACGTTCCGGGAAAAAATGAAGGACAATCTGAAGGCACGTTATGATATACGGGAGATATGTCACCGTCCTGAGTTGGAGCCTGACGACAATGATAATTACGCAAAAGCAAAGTACATGTTGACGACGGATGAAAAGAAAACATTATTTGAGTGGATCAAATCCATCAAATTATCGGACGGATACGTTTCGAATTTGAGTCGGTGTATACACAGTCAAAAGCATATCATGTTCGGGATGAAAAGCCACGACTGTCATGTATTCATGCAACGATTGATGCATGTCGCGTTCAGACCATTCCTAGAGAATAGACATTGGGAGCCGCTTGCACAGTTGAGTGTTTTTTTCAGGGACTTGACATGTACAGAGCTGACTGAAGCTCCTGTCGCTTCAATGAGTTCAGAGATCGCTGTTGTTATCTGAAGTTGGAGCGAATGTTCCCACTTGGCTTTTTTGACTCCATGGAGCATCTTCCAGTGCATCTTCCATACGAGGCATTCTTAGGGGGTCCGGTACATTATCGCTGGATGTACCTATTTGAAAGGTAAGCACAATTAATTTGTAATGTACACGTATAAAGTACAGTGATCGAATGTAAATGTTTTCTACACATTCTACCTATTCACAGGTACTTACGTCGGTTGAAAAAGACGATCGAAAATAAAGCAAGAGTAGAAGGATCTATCTGTAGTGCGTACCTGCCGAAGGATACTACCACATTTTGTTCATACTACTTTGACCAACACATTGTAGAGCAGTTTCGACCAGCGAAACGAAACATTGTCGAAAATTTACTTGAAGGTGTTGACATAAACGACTTGCCGATTTTTACGGAACTTGGCATGACAGTTGAAAGATCAGTGCGTAGGCCGTTGATCGATTCTGAGTATCACGTAATGCAGACATACGTGTTATGCAACTGCGCAGAGATCGAGCCTTACATAGAGTGATTTCGTAAGTTAACATTATTTCATCGCATAAACAATTACAAACTATTTGCCAACTATTTTTGTAACATACAGATTATTTCTAAACTTATACGTTCGAATGACACGAGTTGGTCTTACAGCCGCTGAGGAGGGGTCAATAATCGACAAAGAGTTTCGTTCTTGGTTCAGTGCATACGTGAGTTATTTTAAATTGTCAAAAAAATCGTGGCAATTTGTTGAAAAAATTACTATCTTCCTAACATTACTGTATGTGAACAATGACAGGTTGACTCCCCTACATTACTGGTAGATGATCCTCGCATTATTTCTTTGGCAAAGGGACCTGGACGGATTGCAAGGTCGTATATTGGATACGTCGGTAACGGGTACAGATTTCAAATGAAAGCGCATTCAGTTAACGGGGCAACAAACAACAGTGGTGTTTACATAAAAGGTCATGTGTTCGGCACAAACGAAGATGATTATTTCGGAGTAATCGATGAGATTCTTGAGATTCAATACGCAAGTCCGACGCTAAAACGCATTGTTCTGTTCAACTGCACTTGGTTCGAGACAACCAGATGAGGCGAAGTTCGTAAGCTTGATCATTTACAAATCGTTGAGGTAAACAAGTCTAAACATATGCGCACCGCTGATAGGTTTGTCCTGGCTTCACAGGCGATTCAAGTTTATTACCTGAACTATCCGATTAATAGACGAGATCTGACAGATTGGTTAGTTGTTTGTAAAGTTAAACCACGCCAGGTAGAAGAAAACTTGTCCGAGAAAGACGACCATGCAGAGGAAGCTGTTGTTTTTCAAGAAGATGAGATAAGTGTCGTGTAATCGACGATGGTTAGAATGCAAGTACTATTCGTCCTTTGAACGATGGAACGATAACATTGCATGATGATGATACAAATGCTTCCACTTCTCACGCACGTGACATTGATGCTGATTTATTCGAGACGATGAATCCGATGAAGAAACAGAAGAAGAAGAAGAAGAAGAAGAAGAAGAAGAAGAAGAGAACTTTATGTGAGGGACTTCTTTGAGACGATGAATCCGACGAAGAAATAGAAGAAGAAGAAGCGACGACCGAAGAAACTGAGGATGATGAATGAGACATTTCATAACTTTATTATTCACTGTGTATGTGTTTATTAAAACTATTTCTTTAATAAATGATAAAAATATATATATATATATTAATATTTACGACCATTTGGTCGCAATTTAACACAAAAGGTGACCACATGGTAGTAATTTATAAGGGAAAGGCGACCAGGTGGTCGCATTTGTGAAAAAGTAGAATTATGTTTTTCAAAAAATATAAGTTAAATTACGACCATCTGGTCACAAATCTGAGCGGTAAATTTAAATTTTCATGAAATTTATGGCGGTGAATTTAAATATTAAGACCTTTTGGTCGCAATTTTTGGCGGTGAATTTCAATATTGTGACCATCTGGTCGCAATATTTGATAGGACGCGTGATATGACAGCTGTTCTAGATAATGGCAAATTGGCGACCAGATGGTCACTTTTTCAATAAATGCTACCAGATGGTCGCAAATATGTGAAAAAATACGACCAGGTGGTCGTAATTTTCCCAGCACGCGTGACCGTTCGTTTCTGGTCATGATTACATATTTGCGACCATTTGGTCGCAAAATCTGATTTAAATTCAGATCAAATTCCTTCCCCCGTTTCTTCTTTTTCCTTTCTCTTTTTCTCTCTCTTTTCTTTCTTTTCTCTCTTTCCCCCGTTCCGTTCCCCGTTATTTTTTCCCCATTCCCATTCCCCGTTCAAACTCTAAACCTAAAAACCCTAAACCTCCAATCCCGGTTTCTATTACGAGGTTAGTTTTCGTATACATTTTAAGTTTTAAGTTAGTTTTAGTTTTAGTTTTTAGTTACTTTTAGTTTTAGTTTTTAGTTAGTTTTAGTTTTAGTTTTTAGTTAGTTTTAGTTTTTAATTAGTTTTAGTTTAAGTTTAAATTTAGTTTACTTAGTTTTAATTAATTAGTTTAGTTTAATTTTGTTAATTTAATTAATTGTAGTTTAATGAATCTAATTTTAGTTTACTTTAATTAATTAATTAGTTTAGTTTAATGTTGTTAATTTAATTAATGTAATTTAGTTTAATTAAGTACTTAGTTTACTTAAGGTTAATTAATCTAATTTTGTTTACTTTAATTAATTAATAAATTTTAGTTCAATTAATCTAATTTTAATTTAGTTTAATTTAATTAATTAGTTAAGTTTAGTTTATATTAATTAATGTTAGTTAAATTTAATTAATTTTAATTTAATTTCATCTAATAGTTGAAATCTTCATTACTTAGTTTACTTTAATTAATTACTTAGTTCACTTAAACTAATTTTAGTTTAATTTAATTTAATTAATTAGTTTAGTTTATTTTAGTTTTAATTAATTAATTTTAGTTCAATTAATCTAATTTAGTTTAATTCTTCATTACTTAATTTACTTTAATTTAATTAATTTTATTTTAATTCTTCAGTACTTAGTTTACTTTAATTACTTCATTTTAGTTCAATTAATCTAATTTTAATTTACTTTAATTCAAATTAATTAATTAGTTTATTTTAAATTAGTTAATTAATTTATGTTAGATTAATTTACATTATTTAATCAATTTAATTTAGATTATTTCATTAATTAATTTAATTTATTTCATTATTTTAATTACTTAGTATTAAATTAGTTTAGTTTAGTTGTAGGATTATGACGGGCAGACGACGTCCTCCCCAGTCAGACGAGCCTGACGACGCGATTGACGAGGCGACTCCGCAGCCGCCTACTGCCGATGCCCCTGATGCGAACTTGACTACAGCGGAGTTGGATAGCCTCCTCTTCGGTTACGAGCAGGGATTTGCTGCCACTCTCGATGATGCAGTCCCTGAGACCCAGCCTGCGACACCACGCTTGGCGCAGGACTCCCAGGCCATGACTTCCGCGGGAGCATCGGGGTCTGCATCATAGCCCGATCCAGCGGGACCCTCCACTTCAGGCACGCAGCCTCCTCGGGCCGCAGACTCTACCCTTCGGATTGAAGGGAATACGTAAGTAATTTTGTTTATTGTTTTAATTACTTAATTTTTAAATCTTTAAACATTTTTAAAAGTGTTTTTTTTTTCTGTTAACTAATAGTTTCTAATATCACAATATTTTTATGTTTTTGCAGAGTACAGCCGCATACAACCGTTTCAAAACGGTTTCGCGAGGTCCTCTAGAGCATGCCTCTACCCAGCGACCTTCGCTGGCAGAAGATTCCGACGACGGAGAAACGTCGGATGTACGACAATTGGAAGGTAAAAAACATCATTTATTTTTATAATTAATTAATTTTGAAATTTATAGAAATAAATTTATTACTTTATTACTTTAACAATTTTTTATTTCAATTTTTTCAGGGCAAGTTTCCTGTTATCGATCCCGATATCACGGACGGTAGATTGTTCCCCCTATGGGACAATCACGTCCGGGATCGATTCAAGGACCTCATGTACCGGGCGCGCAGAAAGCAAGCAGTAAACCGCCCGTGTGGATGAGCCCGGAGGACCACACGCGGTTTATCACGAGCTTGAGCACTCCTGAGGGCATGACAGTGTCAAGGAGGAATAAGGCCAATCGCGCGAAGAATCCCACCAAACACACAGTCGGGGCCCGGACCCACGACGAGCACCATCGTCGATTGATAAGTTTTTGTTTTTGTTTTTTTACGTACTTTTTTCAATTAGTTATTAATTTATTATTTCTTCTTCTTCAATCTCTAATATTTTTAGGAAGTGAAGCACGGTCGCTCTGTCCCGCCAGATGAGCTGCACCGCGTTCTTCACATGAAGAAGGACGGGACGTTCGTCGACGATAAGTCGAAAGAAGTTCAGGTATTTAATAATTTTTTCAATTATTATTTTTTCTTTAAAATTTTTCCTAACTTATATATTAACTATTTTATTTTCTGAATTTTAAATGTTTAGGAACGTTTCACGGAGTCGTTGAGTCAGCGGTTGCCCACACCAGACTCACAACCGACTCAGGAAGGCCGTAGAGAGGCGTTCTTGGAGGCTGCTGGAGGGGTTCGGCCTGATGGATCAGTTCCTGGGCTCGGCTCGTACGGGTGACGCCTTTACGCGGATGTGCCCTAGCCTCAGCGGATCGGAGCGCATTTTGTCTGAGTACAAAAGTGACCACTTGGTCGCTTTTAAAAGACCATGTGGTCACTGTTTCATGTGACCAACTGGTCACTTTTTTTCAACTTAAATTACGACCAGATGGTCGTATTTTATCCCCAAACAAACGACCATCTGGTCGCATTTTGTCCGAGTACAAAAGTGACCATTTGGTTGCTTATAAAATGACCACGTGGTCACTGCTTCATGTGACCAACTGGTCACTTATCTTCAACTTAAATTACGACTAGATGGTCACTTTTTTAAGCGACCATCTGGTCGTTTTTTAAAATGTTGACTTTTTTGCGACCAACCATGCTTGGTCGTATATTTGTGACTATACAGTCGCACAAATTTCGGACCGACCAGTTTTTTTGCCTCCACCATGTTGGTCGCTTTTTTGGTCGCATTCTACTATAGAAACGACCAGTTGGTCGCAAATTGACTTTTTTTTTGTAGTGACTCTTTGTTTATGGTTCGATTTATTTAATTTAGTTTTAAATATCATTTAAAAAAACATTAAAAAAAATCCTGGTTCCGCCTATGATAGAATGCAAGTTAAACCAAACATGATAATTTTTTTAAAGGTCTTCTTCCACTAAGGTAAATTGATGATCTACATCCCATGGTCATACTTTTGTACTGATTAAAAACAAACATTATATGGAAATCGTTTTACCAACAATGTGAATTAACATATCTTTGTTGACAATAAAGATATCAATTGCTCAAAACTATTTCCAAATCTAACAACTTTTACTACGTCACATTGATTGATAATCAGTAATTGACGTAATTTAAAAATATATATTCAATAATAATCAGTAATTAACTTAATTTAAAATTATGTATTCAATATTGATCATTCATAATTTATTATATTTATAAATATGTATTACCCATAAATTTGCTAGATTCACGGTCATTTCAAATATCATTTGGTTTTAACTTCCGATTTTGGCAACAAAAAATAAGTTTTACGATAGTGTCTTCAAAATAGGGTTGACCTGAATTATGGTAAACAAAGCTACAAAAAGTTATTATGATTACGCTATTTCATGCAAATCGTTTGCCTGCAAGTATTCAATATCCTTATGAAAAATTAATCAGCGTTCATTTGTCGAATCCATTTTGAATTTGATAAATGCATTGCTTGTGAAGTATGTGTTCGTGTATGTCCTATAGATCTACCCGTTGTTGATTGGAAATTGGAAACGGATATTCGAAAGAAACGATTGCTTAATTACATTTTAAGTATGTTAATTAAATTTTTTTACATAAAATCATTTAAAATAATTAATAACACTTAAAATTTAAAATTTAAATAAAATAATTAAAATTTTGAATTTTTTTCAGGTTCATTAATTGAAGAAAAAAAATCTCATTCTTATATCCTTTTAACCAAAAAATATATATTTACATTTGACTACTGAGTTTAAAAAAATAAAAACGGCTCATTAAATTGCAGCCACCCCTAACTGCCTATTGGTTTCGTCGCGGCTCTTCCCCATGCCATGCATTCTCGAATCCCGCAACTGAGGGTGCATTCTTTTTCTTTTCCATATTCTAATGAATGAAACTTTTCTCATTATTAATTAGGAGAAACTTTCTCATAACTTACCATAGAGAAATTACTGTTTCATTGAGGCTGCCTCATTGGTTATATAAAATGGAAAGTGCCTCGTATTCATACATGCAAGAGACAGCCTCAATGAGTCAGCTTTCTCGAAAAATTTCGCCCATAGTAGAGTACGGTTAAATAGTGAAGTTTTATTCTATTTCTCTTCAAGAAAACATCATTTCTCATCAGGTTTAAGAATGTTAAAAAACGATGAAGACAGAATCAGCAATCTACCTGATTCTCTTCTCCATGAAATCCTTTCACTCTTGGACACAAAACAAGTCGTTCAAACCTGTCTTCTTTCAAAAAGGTGGAAACTCTTTGGACTTTCATTCCTACACTACATTTCGAATTCTCCCCAAAACTCACTTATATACCATTTTTTCTTTAGATTTTATTGATATAAATTTTAAAGAAGTTGTTGCAGAAGCCAAATGTTTTCGGCGGTTCATCATTGAAGTTTTAACTCGAGTTTCTTGTCGTCGTATTCGAAAATTGAGTTTCTGTTGCACGTTCCAGTTGAATCAGGAGGACGTAGAGCATTGTATTCAAAGTATAATTGACAGTGCAGAATTGCACATGGTTCCAGAACTTCACATTCATACAAGAAATGACGTTTGTGTTGATTCGATTCGACGTTTATCGGCATGTCGATCACTAAATGTGCTCAAATTTTCAACTTGTTTAGGTTTGGATAAATGGGAAGGTTTGATTTTTCCATCATTGAAAATTTTAGAACTCGAATGTGATGTTTCTTGGGAGACTGTTGATTTTAAGGGAGGGATAATATTCTCATGCTGTCCAAATTTGGAATCTTTGGTTTTGGCTTATTTTTCTCATGAAGGCTGTGTTACTATATCTGCACTAAAACTCGAGCATTTCGAATTACGTCATTCTAGTAGTTCTGTGTCAACTGAGCCTAACTTTGAATTGTTGACACCTAATCTTCGATTCGTCAAGTTTGATCGTTTTTTTCCAACTCTGAATTCTGCTTCAGACTTTCCCTACTTAGACAGATTACAAATACCGTTTTACAGGCGTGATATTATGAGCGATCCTGATAAGATAAGAGAAAACTTGGTTCCATTGCTCATAATGTTTCATAATGCAAGGTCTATTACCTTTCCTTCGAGTCAAACAAAGGTATATATATACTTACCTTGTTTCCTTTTTTTCTTTTCTTTTCTTTTCATAGTATCATGTTATATTATGGTTCAATTGATTAATATTGGTTGTTTCTTTTCTTACAAGGTTCTCTTGTCCATTCCTTCTCATGTTAGTGAATCGTTTTCATTTCGTAACTTGAGACGTTTGACGTTGGAAAAAAGCGAGAGGACCTATTGGTATGCAGAGGAGCAAACAGACATTACAGACTTGCTAATTGATGATTTGCGGTTTAGTCTGAACCGTCCCGCTCTGGAAATTGTGGTGAGTGAAGTTAATTTTATCGAGTGATCTTTATGATTGATGACACACTGGTAAAGTTTTGAATTTGCTGAATGAAATAGGAAACATCGATGAAAGACTTTTTACTAGTTTTTTTGTGATTTTCTGTTTATCAGTATGCTTCTGTTTTTTGTGTGTGTGTTTCATGACAATGCTAGATGCTGGTACATTTGTTTGAAATGAATTATGGAAATTGTTTTTGATGTGAAAATGAAGTTTGTTTTCTCTGTTTCTTTTGTTTGTTCAATTTTATATGATCCATTGTGTGTGTATCTTGGAGCGCTAGACCATAACTTGATCAGGTTTAATCACTCGTTACGTTATCGATTTTGAAGAGAAAATAGGTGAAGGAACTTGTATGGCAGTTGAATCACTTCCTACGCGATCGTGTTTGTAGGAATCGCGAGTTTCTGTCTAGCCGACATCTAAATTCTCATGTTTAGCATCTTACATCTGGGATTACAGAAACTTATGCATACCTTGAGTTTTAATCATTTTTTAATATTTATTTTAACCTTGGTCAATTACATTAATATTGTAAATAATCATTATATTAACAAACAAGCATCCTAAGGATTAGGCCATGTAGTGATCAACTATATTAGTTCCTTCAATTACTTAGAGATGTCATCAACTTTCAATGTCAGAAACTTGAAATTCAGCTTAATTCATTGTGATGTAAGAATGATCTTGCCCCATAATGATTATGACATCAACGTGTGACTAACCAACCCTCAAATAATTAACGAGGGATCAAACAAGCACGAGATGCTTGTTTCAAACCATAAAGCCAATTTGTGTAACTGACATAAGATGGATATTTGACATTAGAAAAACAAATGAGTTTTGTTGTCAGTGTTTCCCAATATAACAAGAAAGTATTTTCAATAAGTTGATTTTAGAACAATTATAATCCAAAGTTAAGAATGATAAAATGTTTCTTTAAAAACCATGGAAAAAATATTTGTTTAATTATTATATGTTTATACGTAGAAAATGATAAATTTATATACTTATATTTTGATATTTGTTATATTAAATAACGTTAAACAGTGTTGTAATTATATATCCATTAAAATATCACCTTTTTATTAAAAAAAATAAACATATAAAAGTTTAGTTATATATCCATAAAACTCGAGTTTTCATTGATAAGTGAAAAGTACAAAAAGGGTTGGAGAGTCACCCGAGCTAGGGAGGTAATAAAAAAACTCTCCAATTGACGTAAGAATAAAACAAGGTTTAGTAAACCGAAATCACAAAAGCTGTACTAGATCCATGATGCCAGTCATTCAGGAACTTCAATCACAAATTCCCTCTGTAAATCCTTCTGTAATTAGTCCTGAAAATCTTAGTGAATAATGTAAGATAAACAGAAATGAAGCTTCTCAATTCTCTAGCAAAACAATAGATTGGGCACAGTTACCAAGTAGGATCGAGCACCAAAGTTTCAAGAGTATGGCATTTTAGAAAAAACGGCAATTTACTCATCGGCAAGTTTATCATCTCGCCGGTTCTCTTTTTCGTTGTTTTCAACTTCAAATGTCTCAAGTTATAAAACAAAGCATATCCACTCAAAGAAGGAGGAATGGACCCAAGAACCTTTGTTAGAAGAAGAAAAACCAAGTTCATTGTCATGAATAACTTGACAAAATCCAAAAAAGTAAGGAAGAAAATTTAAATACCTCTACTGCAGCTAAAGGCAGTGCAAGAGACTTCGCATTATAAAACGCTTGAAGCAGCTTAAAGAGATCGTTTTCCAACTTTTATTTTTCTAACTGTTCATGTGCAAAGTAACAGTCTTCAATTTCTATATTTACTTTGTCTAAACACGAAAACTCTAAAGCAGACTCCACAGTGGGTAAAACGTTATCAAACTTGACGCATTTGAGATTAGGCGTACACAATTTAAGTTTCGGAAAAGTTAATTCCCAATTGGAAGAAGCACATAATTCCAGATTCTCAAGTTTTGGACCACAAAGACTAACAGTGTAACTTAGATAATTGGTTAAAACCAAAGATTCCAAATTTGAACAGTCTGTGAACATCTTTCCTTTGAACAGTTTGTTGCCTTTCCATGAACTTTTAATCTCTAAAATTCTCAACGACGATAACGCCAACGTTCCCCAACCATCCACGAACCCACATGACATTCTCAACACATTGAGCGATCGACATGTTGATAAACAGCGACCCCAATCCAAATAGTGACTCCGAACATAACAGCTATTTGCTTTAATGCAAAGTTCTGAAATCTCATGGGAACCTGCATAGCAAACCAATAATTCTACAACTGCTGAATCTATATTGTCTGCATAACGTGAGGAAGTCGAAGACAAAGAGTAACTCAATTTTTGAATCTGCAAACCACAAAGTTGAGATAAAACTTTTACAATGAAGAGCATAAACGATTTATCTTTCAAATCAGGATCCCTGTTCGAATTTTCAAATCGGAAGTGATCAAAATCAAAGGTGAGTGTCGGTGTACAAGTCCAAACAGTTCTCCACCTTCGCGATAGAACACAAGTCTGGACAACCTGTTGTGTGTGTAAGAAGGAAAGAATGTGATGAAGAAGATTATCCGGTAGAAGGCTGATTCTGTCCACATTCTGCTTCTTGTTCGACATTGGAAAGCCGACAGAAATGAGCAAAAGGTCGCTCTTGTTCAGCAATTTTTAGACACTGCAACAAAGAAATTTGTTCCTCAATGGAGTTTATAAACATCACTGTATTTAGAGATAAAAAGCTAACAAACACTACAGATACAATTATAGAACATTGCATACAAATCACATTGATGATCGATTCGATCAATGCAATCCGTACTTCTTCGATAAATCATAATGTTTTGACTCCTAATTTTAAATATTACATTATCATGCTAATAAGAGAGTTAAATAATGCTGGACATTGAAAAAAAATTCACACGAAACATCACTTGAATGCTCAATTTCTACAATGGAAGAGGGGCATAGTTTTTTAACTCAAAAGAGTGAAGGATGGCTTTTAAATTGAAATGGTCTAAAACTATAAAGCCATAAGATAACTCAAGGAAGTAACTAAGAAATGAAAATGAAAATAGCAAACCCACCAAATTGTCTGATAAATATACATTATTTTGGAGAAGAAAACGGAGAAAGAGAATGGACTTGTGTTCATGGTTTCCTGCCATTCATTTGTTCATATCCAACCTGTCACTAGTTGACCTACCACATGTCGAGTCAACTGCTACACATCAAGTCACATTTACATCCTCAGGCAACTCTGTGAGTGCCTCAACCTATCTACCAGTTAGATGGTAGTGATGGAGTTCAACATATCGTGTACGCTTCACTAAGCTTAAAGTTAGCAAACAAGCATCCAAAGGATTAGGCCATGTAGTGATCAACTATATTAGTTCCTTCAATTACTTAGAGATGTCATCAACTTCCAATGTCTGAAACTTGAAATTCAGCTTAATTTCAATTTTTGAAAGTAGTGATGTAAGAATGATCTTGCACTGTAACGATGATGTTATCAATGTGTGACGAACGAACTATCGAATAATTAATGAGGGATCAAACAAGCACGAGATGCTTGTTTCAAACCATAAAGCAATTTGTGTAACATATGATGGATATTTGACATTAGAAAAACAAATGAGTTTTGTTACGTGTGTTTCCCAATATAATAAGAAAGTATTTTGAATTTGATATTAGAACAATTATAATCCAAAGTTAAGAATGATAAAATGTTTCTTTAAAAACCATGGAAAAAAATATTATTATTATATGCTTATACTTAGAAAATGATAAATTTATATACTATATTTTGATATTTGTTTTATTAAATAACTTATATACTTATAATTATCTTTTCATCATTTTTTTTTACGATTATTATATATATCATAATGTTTTCACAGATAAGTTTAATGTCAAGTTAAACTACATATTCTAGTTTTCAAATGATTTGGTTTATTAGGTAAATTGTTTCCACTAATCTAATTAATTTTACAATATAAGTGAAATGAAAGTCAGAAGTGCATATGCTATGCAAACAAATATGCTATAATTCCAAGAATTCTACTAAATATGTATACCACTTTTTTTCCCCATAAAACTTGAGCTTTCATTGATAAGTGAAAAGTACAAAAAGGGTTGGAGAGTCAACCAAGCTAGGGGCAACAAAAAAACGCTCCAATCGACGTAAGAATAAAACAAGCTTTAGTAAACCGAAATCACAAAAGCTGTACTAGATCCATGATGCCAGTCATTCAGGAATTTCAACCACAAATTCCATCTGCAAATCCTTCTGTAATTAGTCCTGAAAATCGAAGTGAATAATGTAAGATAAACAGAAATGAAGCTTCTCAATTATCTCTAGCAAAACAATAGATTAGGCATATTTACCTAGTTAGGATCGAGCACCAAAGTTTCAAGAGTATGGCATTTTAGCAAAAACGGCAATTTACTGATCGGCAAGTTTATCATCTCGCGGGTTATCTTTTTCGTTGTTTTCAACTTCAAATGTCTCAAGTTATAAAACAAAGCATATCCACTTAAAGGAGGAGGAATTGACCCAAGAACCTATGTTAGAAGAAGAAAAACTAAGTTTCTTGTCATGAATAACTTGACAAAATCCAAAAAAGTAAGGAAGAAAATTTAAATACCTCTACTGCAGCTAAAGGCAGTGCAAGAGACTTCGCATTATAAAACGCTCGAAGCAGCTTAAAGAGATCGTTTGCCAACTTTTGTTTGTCTAACTGTTCATCTGCGAAATAACAGTCTTCAATTTCTATATTTACTTTGTCTAAACACGAAAACTCTAAAGCAGACTTCACAGTGGGTAAAAGGTTATAAAACTTGACGCATTTGAGATTAGGCGTACACAATTTAAGTTTTGGGAAAGTTAATTCCCATTTGGAAGAAGCACATAATTCCAAATTCTCAAGTTTTGGACCACAAATACTAACAGTATCACTTAGATAATTGGTTAAAACCAAAGATTCTAAATTTGGACAGCCTGTGAACATCTTTCCTTTGAACTCTTTGTTGCCCTTCCATGAACTTTTAATCTCTAAAATTCTCGACGGTAACGCCAACGTTCCCCAACCATCCACGAACCCACATGACATTCTCAGCACATTGAGCGATCGACATGTTTTGTTGATAAACAGCGACCCCAATCAAAATAGCGACTCCGATCATAACAGCTATTTGCTTTAATGCAAAGTTCTGAAATCTCATGGGAACGTCATAGCAAACCAATAATTCTACCACTGCTGAATCTATATTGTCTGTATAACGTGAGGAAGTCGAAGACGAAGAGTAACTCAGTTTTTGAATCTGCAAACCACAAAGTTGAGATAAAACTTTCACGATGAAGAGCATAAACGATTTATCTTTCAAATTAGGATCCCTGCTCGAATTTCCAAATGGGAAATGATCGAAATCAAAGGTGAGTGTCGGTATACAAGTCCAAACAGTTCTCCACCTTCGCGATAGAACACAAGTCTGGACAACCTGTTGTGTGTTTAAGAAGGAAAAAATGTGATGAAGAAGAAAATCCGGTAGAAGGCTTCTGCTTCTTGTTCGACATTGGAAGGCCGCCGACAGAAATGAGCAAAAGGTCGCTCTTGTTCAGCAATTTTCAGACACTGCAACAAAAGAAATTTGTTCCTCAATGGAGTTTTTAAACATCACTGTATTTAGAGATCAAAAGCTAACAAACACTATAGATAAAATTATAGAACATCGCATATACAAATCACATTGATGATCGATTCGATCAATGCAATCCGTACTTCTTTGATAAATCATAATGTTTTGACTCGTAATTTTAATATTACATTATAATGTTAATAAGAGAGTTAAATGTTAAATAATGCTGGAAATTGAAAATTTTCACATGATCACTTGAATGCTCAATTTCTGTAATGGAAGGGGGAAAATAGTTTTTATACTCAAAATAGTGAAGGACAGCTTTTTTTTAAAAAGAAAACAACCTAAAAGAGATAAATTGAAGGAAGTCTAAATTGTAATGGTCTAAAACGCCTCGTGGGTTTTTTTAAAAATGACATTTTAAAAATTGATATTTTCAAAATTGACTTTTCTATGATATTAGGTTTTGGGTGGAATCATAGTATGAGAATGGTCTTTTTTTTTTAAAAATATTTCCAAACATTTATATTTTTTAAATTACTCGTAAAGAAGTGTTATCTATTGGAATTTCCTGAACTAAGAGATAAAGTAGTAAGATAAGTCAAGGAACTAATTAAGAAATGAAAATCAAAACAAGAAAAATATAAATTGTTTAGAGGAAGAAAAGGGAGAAAGAGAATGGACCTCAGGTGTAGCGTTGAAGAGCGCAAGGCAAAAACATTTTCAAACACACTGAACTTTGGACCTAGCTATGGTATGGAGCGATCAAACTCAAGGGTGTCCACTTGTTATCTAGGTTTAAATACAATTTTGGTTTGGGTGATTTAAGTATATAGCCACAAAATAGATTTATTTTCAGTTTTTTAGCCAATTTAATAATTTTTTTCAGTAAATAGCCACTAGAGAGAAATCAAGTGTAAAAATACTAAAAATACTTTCAACTAATTAAGGATAGAGCAAATCATGAAGATCACATATAATAATTAATATTTAAAAATACAAAAATAACAAAATAAAATATAACCTAACAAAACAAACATGACAAAATGTACAAACTGTATAGTGATTTTAAAAATGTATGAACTGTACCAAAAAACGTGATTTTAGATTTTAAAAATGTACTGAAAAGACATGATTTTATAAATGTACTATTAAATATGTTAAATCATCAATTGAACCAAAAACTTAAGTCAATGGTTCAAGGTAAATTTAATCATATATCTCAACACTCCCCCTCACATGTGGGCTTGGATATTTGCACAAGACCCAAACATGTGGAATATTTAAATGGGGAGGAAATTAAAGCAAATGACATAATGGAGGTTTGATCTCAGGACCTCCTACTCTGATACCATAGTAAATATGTTAAATCACCAATTGAACCAAAAGCTTAAGCCAATGGTTCAAGGTAAATTTAATCATATATCTCAACATGTACAAACTATACCAAAATATATTATTTTAAAAATGTACAAACTATACCAAAAAAACGTGATTTTAAAAATGTACAAACTATACCAAAAGACGTGATTTTAAAAATGTACAAACTATATCAAAAGAACAAAAATAATATCATGAAAAAGCGAAACAATAATGACTTCTATTTTTTTGAAAATTAATGGAAAAAAATTCCATAGATGAAAGAAACAAATTGCATTCAATGTCAATGACAATTCATGGAAAGGAAGCTGTTAATCAAGAAAGTGAAAAGAAAGTTCACATCTACGGAGAAAGGAACCGTGTTTCAATCAATTCGAGATCTAGGGTTTATATCTTACCATTCAAAAGTTGTGTTTCTTTCGGCGCGGGTCATGAGTTATGGCTCTTAACCAAATTGAAATTCATGGAGAAAAAAGAAGAATAGAAAATATTTTGATAAAAAAGGTTTCTTATTTTAAAAGAGAGATACGATAAGGAGATGGTGAACGGTGACTACTACTGCTAGGAAGAAAAGAGGAAGGAGGAGATGATGAGTAAGTTGGGAAATTGGCCTATATGACCTCGAAATGAGAGCCCTAATGAAACTTAACCTCACTTTTCAATTTTCATAAATAAAACCTTACGCTGATGTCACTAAAGTGTGAAAAGACCAAAAACTCTTTTCTTTGTATTGATAGAATTTTTCTTAACCCCACTATCTATTTTTCTCTCTCTAAACTTCAAACTCAAAATAATTTTCCAAAAACTCACGACTCTCTCTATTAATAATTCTAAACTTGCCATGGATTTAGATTCAATGGATGCTAATGAAAAACCGAATGGAATCGATATCTTTTGGGCGAATCAGAATCCGGATGAAGAAGTTAACACCAAATTATTAATTTTTTGAAGAAACAAAAATATGGAATTTTTTTTATTATTGCATGTGATCTGACCGATCATAGGCTATGATCGGTCAGCTCAATGAGTAACAAAAGATTTGAAAAAAAGAAATTTTACTCGTAACTTTTTCTACAAAATTTAGATTGCCATGAAATTAGATTCAATGGATAGATATCGAAAAAATGTATGAAATTGATATCTTATTTGTGCGAAACGGAGTTCGGATGAAAAAGTTAATGCCAAAATACTAATTTTTTTAAGAAAGAAAAATCTGAATTTTTTTTATTGTCGCCTGTGATTTGACCGATCATAGCCTATGATCGGTCAGATCATTAAGTAACAAAAGATCCGACAAAAATGAATTTTACTTGTAACTTTTTCTCCAAAATTTGGATTGCAACAAATTTAGATTCAATAGATATCGAAAAAACGTATGAAATCGACATCTTATTTGCGTGAAACGGAGTTCGGATGAAGAAGTTAACGCCAAAATACTAAATTTTTTAAGACAGAAAAATCTGGAAAATTTCTGGGAAAAAAAATTGGGATCTGACCAATCTCAAACTAAGATCGGTTCGATCGGACTGATCAGCCTTCTATCTTTTTTTTTCAGAAATTTTCCAGATTTTCCAGTCTTAAAAAATTTAGTATTTTGGCATTAACTTCTTCATCCGAACTCTGTTTCGCTCAAATAAGATGTTGATTTCATACGTTTTTTCGATCTATTTATAGAATCCAAATTCGTTGCAATCCAAATTTTGAGAAAAAGTTATGAGCAAAATTCAGTTTTGTCGGATCTTTTGTTACTCAATGATCTGACCGATCATAGCTTATGATCGGTCAGATCGTTGCCTATGATTTGACCGATCATGGGCGACAGTAAAAAAATTCATATTTTTCTTTTTTTAAAAAAATAGTATTTTGGCGTTAACTTTTTCATCTAACTCCGTTTCGCGCAAATAAGATATCGATTTCATATATTTTTTCGATATCTATCCATTGAATCTAATTTCATGGCAATCTAAATTTTGTAGAAAAAGTTACGAGTAAAATTCTTTTTTTTTTAAATCTTTTGTTACTCAATGATCGGTCAGTCTTTGCCTATGATCTGACAGATCATTATTTATGATCGGTCAGATCACAGGCAACAATAAAAAAAATTCCATTCGGGTTTTCATTAGCATCCATTGAATCTAAATCCATGGCAAGTTTAGAATTAATAGAGAGAGTCATGAGTTTTTGGAAAATGATTTAGAGTTTGAAGTTTAGAGAGAGAAAAACAGATAGTGGAGTTAAGAAGGGTTCTATCAATACAAAGAAAAGAGTTTTTGGTATTTTCACATTTTAGTGACATCAGCGTAAGGTTTTATTTATAAAAATTGAAAAGTGAGGACGAGTTTCATTTGAGCCCTCATTTCGAGGTCATATAGGCAAATTTCCCGAGTAAGTTAGGGTTTCAAAATTTTCTATTATAATATTCTATTAAAGATATATTCTTCAAATTTTAATAAAAAAATTAAAATGAAATATATAATAAAGAGATAAAAAATATTTAATATAGCTAAATATATATTCTTCATATCTTAATAAAAATAAAATAAAATGAAATATATAATAAAGAGATAACAAATATTTAATTTATTTAAGAATATTTTGTCATATCTTAATAAAAAAATTAAAATGAAATATATAATAAAGAGATTAAAAATATTTAATTTATTTCAAGATATATTTTGTCATATCTTGATAAAAAAATTAAAATGAAATATATAATAAAGAGATAACAAATATTAAAAAAATATTTAATATAGTTAAATATTAAATCTTCATTTTTTTTCTTTTGTTATTTATCATATACAAATTTGTTTCATTAAATATCAAGATACTAATATTTGAATTGATTAAATTGTATACACTATCATCTATATTATGCCCCTTCTAGACTCGAGTTCTGGTGATTCAAAAATTTATGGTTTGAGATTGGAGAATCTGAAAGACATTTGGTTTATGATTTTTATATTTTCAAAATATGAAAATGTTGAGAATGTCATCAAGTTGTATTTAATTTATTTTTGAAAGTTTCGTGGACTACATAGCCATTAAATAACGCCAATGGATCCAAAGTTTCAACGGATAGACTATGAAATTTTTTAATATTTTAAAGTATTCTCAACACTCTCCATCACATGGCGGCTTGTTTTTCAATAAAGGCCCAACATATGAATAAATAATAATAAAAAAAATGAAATCCGAGCAAATAACACAACAAGGGTTCGAATCCAGGACCTTATGCTCTGATACCATATTAAATCACTAATAGATTCAAAAGTTTAAATTGATAAGGTAAGACAAATTTAATCTTTTAATGGTATTACCACAATGGCCTCATCTTACGCGCTAACCTAGAAATTATCTAGTTCTCCTACTTGATGTAATGACACATTTTATACCAAAATAATTCATATACATCCCAAAATATTTTAATCCAAAAACTATTGCGGGGGTGCTAAAGGAAAAAGTTTAGATAACTTACCTTTTTTGTCAAACCGATGAAATCCCGGGAATGATCCGCACATGGAAGAAATAAATATGTAAAAAGCAAATAAAAAACAAAAGAAAGGAAAACGGGGGAGGGAAAGAAAAGAGAAAGGAGGTAGAATGGAATGAGGAGGGGAAATTCGTTCTGCCTCCTTTATTTCAATATTTGCGACCCCTGGTCGCAAATATGTAATTATTACGAAAATATGGAAAGTCACGCGTGATCAGCATTGCGACTTTGGGGTCACAAATTTCTTAATTCACCGCCAATTTTTTCTTGGAATTTGAAAAGCCCGCTTAAAAAAGTGACGTTGCGACCCCAGCGTCACCTTTGACTTTACAACTACCTAAATGATTAGATATTTTTTACTTTCCCAATGATGATTTACAACCTAGGGGTCGCATTTTTCTTCAAATTTGTGACCCCAACGTCACCTTTGACTTTATGGCTGCCTAAATGATTAAATATTTTTTACTTTCCCAATGATGATTTGCGACCTGGGGGTCACATTTTTCTTCAAATTTGCGACCCCAACGTCGCCTTTGACTTTACAGCTGTCTAAATTATTAGATATATTTTTTTACTTTTCCAATGTTGATTTGCGATCATGGGGTAGCAATTTTTGTGACCACCTGGTCGCCAATTTCCCACCAGAATTTTCCGCTATTATTCCCTACGCTTTCTCAAATGAAGTCACATTTTGTAAGGACCCGAGGGTTGATGTCGGGTAATTAGAAATTTTCCTTATATTGGTTTATTTTATTTGGGATTTTTATTAATTAGGGAAAATTATTTGCTTTGTGTTTAGTGGTTAATTAGCAATTACCATGATTGGTTTCAAAAAAAAAAAATTAATTAATTAAAACTTATAATTATTAACTATAGTTAGTTTGGAAGGGGGGAGTTAGCAAATGATTAGAGTTCAAGAACTCTTTGGCAAAGGAAAAAGGGTGAGGGGTTTGGTAGTTAAATTAGGAGGTGGAGGGATTAATGGGTAAATAAAATTTAGTTATTTTATTAATCTAGGAAAATGATAAGTATTTAAGGCATAAGAAAAGCAAAAAAAAAAAAAAAAAATTACTTCTTCTTCTTCCCCTCTTAACCCATCGCCCGCCCCCCTTCTCATCTCTCTTGACATTTTTGCTTCTCCAATCCTCCAAAACTTGTGATCCTAAGCTCAATTAAGGTGGGAATTGGTAGATTGATGCTAGTATCTTCATCCTAGGAAGCTTGAAGCAAGATTCAACTAGAATCATCAACCACAAGGTGAGATTTCATGTGAGGGGATTCTAGGTTTTTATGGGTTTTGGGTTTTCTTTTGAATTGTTGACGAGAATCTTTGGGGAATTGTTCTTCTATTTTAATTCTAGAAAATTCTTGTTGTATTGATGAGTTTATGCTTAAGGATATATATGTATGTAATGAAAGGGTAAAGGGTGGAGACGATGGATAAGAGTAAGCTTTCAAAAGACTCCATTAATGGAGGTTTTTGAAGCTTTTAGGTTGCTTGATATTTGAGTGTTTTCTTACTTAATTTTAAAGGGATATCAAATCTGGAAATTTTGGGTGGTTATATGTATAATTTCTACATGGAAAATACATTGGAAGATCAAGCTATTGAAATTATGATGAACACCCTTTTTGGGCCGAAAATTATACCCAATTTGACTAGTTTTTGGACTTTTCACCACTAACCGAGTTTGGGTTGTATTTTCTTTATTTTGGGCTGAGTTAAATGTGTTACCTTAACTCTAAATATGTGTGGAATGTTTCATGTAGGATAAGGGCAAGAACGAGCTATCGAGAGCCTTTCGTAAAGGTGAGAACACAAGAATTGGCCGGTGTTGGTGGTTTGGTGTGATTTTTGGTGATGTGGTTATGGATGCTTGTACATGGTGTGGGTTTGAATTTGTCATGGCTGGTAGTAGGGTCCTTTGACGCTTGAATACGAAGGGAAATGAATATTGCAAAGGAGACGGAAATAAAGAGCTAGAATTGACCAATTGTCGAAATTACGAAAATATGATAATATCTTGCATCCTTTTGTGACTTGAGCTTTTCTTACATATTATAATTGCATATTCACATGTGTCGAGTTAAAGATCGAGTCATATATTGATTTGGGCTACATTTATGCATACTTGACATGTTTTCGGGTTATGCTCGATGGATAGTTTGTGAATAAGCTAATAGGGGAAAATGCTTGAAATGTGCACTAAGAGTTATGTGATTTTGAGCTTAAGGCGTAGAATGAATTAATCATATACTGCTTGGAGGAATTGTCTTTTTCATGCCATAGAATTGAAATTTTGTTATATGATGTTTACCGATAGCAAGCATGTCAATCTCATTTCATCTCATAACACATCATTCATGGATATCATGCTATCGGTTTGTAGCCATGGGGTCATTACCCGTGTAACGGTGGGTTGGATGTTGGACGTTACACGTGGTTACCGTGGCAGATGTGGTGTAGCTCCGAGGCGCTGTGTGGTGGATGGCCTGGATGCTAGAGTGGTTATTACAATAACCTGGAAGATTATGAGGAGCTACGACTTGAGTGGTGATTGTGTTAGTATGTGTAAAGTGCGTAGTGAGACGCAGAAATGGTAGATGAAAGATTGTGTTATTTGAAAGTTTGTGTGGAAAAGATCATGGAATGGTTATGCTTACGTGATACGGTTATGAGATTGAAACACTCATGGTTTGTTCAACATACATGTTTAAATTTTCATTGCACATATTATGCATTCATTGATATTTGACTCCTTGCGCATAGCATCCCGAGCATCACATCTCATCGTTTCAATTCTTTGTTTTCAGGTACTCAGAGAGGACGTGGGCGAGGAGCGGCAGATGGTGCTCGTTGGCGATCGAGATGAAGACTTTTGGATAGGTCTCCGGTCACGCGAGCCACGCTTTTTGGGGGGTGTTGTTATTTTTTTTGAATTGTTGCTTCTTTGTCTAGGATCGAGACTTAAAACTTTTATGTACATATTATGTTTGTATAACGGTTTACTCTGATGCACCATACTTTGTTTTTTATTTTGAACTTATATGATATTTTGATACGGCCGACGCGACGAGTTTGTTTGATAAACAGGTTTTATGATTTTACGTGTGTTTATTGAATTTACGTATACATCATGCCGAAATTTCAAATGTTTTGTTAAATCAAATGGTTTAAGTTTTAGATTTTTCGCTTCTGTTTGTGTACTCGCATCCTAGACTAGAATCTCGAGTCGGGTCGTGACACATTTCTGTGACTCCACGGTCACTCAATTTTGTGACCCCAGAGTCGCCCATTTCCCCGCCCTTTTTAGTGACTTGTAAGCAACACAGTCGCTGTAATACGACCAGAGGGTCGCAAATAATTTGTGACCTTAGCGTCACACTCTTTGCGCCATCAGTTCTCGCCTTTTTTATGACGCTTTGTTAGTTTAAGTCGCAACATAGTCGCAAAAATGTGACCCCTCGTAGCGCACGGTCAACGCTTAGTATTACAACTCGTGGCGTTGCAAAACGACTTCCTTACACCTCTGGTCGCAAATTGGTGGTCGCAATTAGGTAATTTTTTTGTAGTGAGACACTCCCTCTATTTATGAGCTTGAAAAGAATTTTAAAAAAAAGCCAAAAAATATGTCACATAAACTTCATTAAACCAGTCACCGTCAACGAAAACATTATTAACATCCCGTTGAAGTTGAACCAAATTAGGCAGTATATATAGAGAATAGCAACAAAATCTAAATAAATCTCTATTTCATATTGAGTATAGGATCTTTAGTTTCACATATTTTGTTCATGATGTTTGCCCCCTAACTTTCTAAACTTGATCCCAAAGCTTTATTATGTATTTTCCTTAGCTATTCTCGGGTTCAAAAAGGATATCGATGTTTTTCTACAATTCTTAATCGATATCTTCATTTTTGTGAATGTTACTTGTATGGAAAATATACAGTTTTCTCCTTCTGTCTCATATATTTATCCAGAGGAGAATGATAACTTGTTAATTTACACAACTATTTATTTGACCTCCTTTTAAAGTACCAACCTCTCTGCCCATAGGCGTGGAAGCGCTTTAGGAGGCTTACCAAACCGATTAGCGGATCATATGTTGTGACCGGTAAAACTACCACTCTCTAAAGAGGGTGTCTAGTTAATAGCAAGATAAAACATATCACAATCAACTTTTGACACTACAAATAAAATCTAAAGCAACTACTTTGAGGTTGGAAGGTTTATAAAAAGTTGAATTAAGTTTCGGATACTACGGTAATTCAAATGATGAAGCAAGGTGGCAGATTGTGAAACAATACATGGTATTGCTCGTTGGGCTTTGAATTGTCGAGTCTCTCATGCTATCTTTATTAGATTAATCTAATTCCACTTAAGGTGATAAGATGAGATGACCAGTATTAGTCTGACTCATAGACTTAAAGTCTGATTATATAAATTTATTCTATTTATTTATTTATGACATATAATACTAATAATATACATATAGAATTATTAATAAAATTACATACCTGTAATTTATTTAAGTTGGTAGATATTATAATTTATTTATGAATGTCTCTTTATCATAAAAATACCTACGAAAGAATATGAAAATCTAGATGTTGGAAGATAGCTTTTTAAATATTCCACCGCCAACCAGAACATAGCTCAACGGTTAAGGCATTGGTTCCACTTTCGAGTGGTTCAATCTCCACCCCCAATATTTTGTATATAAAAAAAAGGATCAAATACCATTTTAGTCCCTGAATTTTCACTCAAGTTTCATTTTCATCTCTAAACTTTCAAAAGTTACATTTTTCGTCCTTGAACTTTCCGATTCGTTCCATTTTGGTCCTTCAGATTTTTTTTCCCGTCTAAGACACTAATGGAGGGCTTATGTGCATGTAATCGATGATATTACATTATAGAAATATACCGTGAGATTAAATACCATAAAAAAACGAATATAAAGGAAGGTTAATCTTATATTTTTCTCCTTAATTCTATTCTTAAATCTCACTGTATATTCGTTTTTTCACGTCATTTAACCTCATTGTATATTTATATAATGTTACATCATAATTTATATGTCACCTAAGCCCTTCAGTAATGTCTTAGATGGAAAAACACAGACTGAATGACTAAAATGGAGCTAATCATTAAGTTTATGGATGAAAAATGTAACTTTTGAAAGTTTAAGGACGAAAATGAAACCTGAGTGAACGTTCAGGACCAAAATGGTATTTTACCAAAAAAAAAAATTCTAAAAATTCTAAAAATTCCACCAATGATGTTTTTTAAGTTTTTCTTTTTAAAAAAAAATAAAAGCCAAAAGGTGGATTAATCATATAAAATTTCTAATAGATTTTGTAGGTCATTAGATTTTGGGTTGTTTTTAGATCAGGGAAATGAGAAGCTCTGCATCTATGGCTATGTGAGATCATCAGTATTGAGAATCACTGAAACAAAATGGTTGGTGAGAGAGAGATTGGGAGAAGGAAATTCAAAATTCATGTTTACCCACACTCAAAGGCGAAGGATAGGATTAGCTTGTTACCAGATTACCTTATCCATCACATTTTCTCATTCTTGAACTGTAAAATCCTTGTTCAGTGTAGCATTTTATCAAACAGATGGAGATATCTCTGGACTTCTTTGCCCACATTGAACTTCGCCTCTCCCAGCTCTGATTCATTGCTCTCGATTTCCTTAAATAGCAAGCACAGTGAAGAATTAGCCTTCCACCGCTTCGTTATACGTCTTCTATCACAGCGTAATCATGCCCTTTGTGATCTCAAGAAATTGACCTTCTTTAGCATCAGAACCGTTGATGTTCGTTTGAAACGGTGGTTATGCTTTGCCGAATCTCTCCATGTTCAAGAACTTAGCATCAGAATGCACCATTTCCTCCATCCCTTGTCCAATTGTTTCTTGACTCGCCTGCCTGGAAAACCTGTCGGAAAATGGGTTCCTAAGAGGTTAGATTCTTTGAAATCGCTAAGAATCGATTGTTTGATCACTGCAAGGTTTAGTACTGCAGAAATGTTGTCAAGTTGCCCCAATCTTGAATATTTGGCACTACATGTGCCTGGCTTTTCAATTGTTGATATCAGTTTGGTAAAACTCAAATACTTGGAATTGTGCACCTTTCATCCATGCATCGGGGATCAAGAAATGATTTTGTCAACACCCATGCTGACTACTCTTAGGTTAGAGAATTATTTGCCAGTCTTGAGTTGTGGTGATGGTCTTCCAAGCCTAAACGAAGTTGAATTAAAATTCATGCACTACTACAACAATCAAATTCCAAAAACGATTGCAAAACAACTCATGGCGTCGCTCGTTGTGCTTCGGAATGTCAAGTCACTTACACTCAGTTCATTATGTGTAGAGGTAAAATGTGTTTTGATGTAGTTTAATATGCGTCCTAGCTATCCATGTAGCTTTCTATTAGAGGAGTTTGGCTTGCGGGTTTGGACCCTACACAAGCCTAAACCCTGTTTGTCTTTAGGTTTTGCAACTTCAGATGATGGGTTATCTTATCAAACTCGTTTATTTCCGAAATTCCAACATATTTTACTCTAATTGTATCATCTTTCATTATATCTATGAAATGGCTTTTGAGCCATTCTTTTTTAAAAAAAATACACATTTTACATTATTAACAAACTCATTGTGTTCCACAATCCTAACACGGGCTTAACAAACCTAGCTAAATGCCCCTCAAAGAAAAGGAAGTCTAATTTAAGAGTAAAGCTCTATACTAGTTCTTAAGACTAGAAGCAGCACATTAGTTTTTTAGAAGAAAGCAACACATTTTTACCTGCATAACCAATTACTAGATAGAGAGAAGTTAGCAAGAAAGAAAGACACGCTTCAAGAATTTATTAAGTTTTTCGGCACTAAGCTTTCATTTTTTGTAGAATAGCAGCAATTTCCTTTTATTCAAAGAATGTATGAATGATGATTAAACAAGTAATTTGCTTAGTTTTCTACTTCAATTAGATAATATAACATCTTTGGTTAACACAACAAGTGGACAATTCTAAATTGCTAATTATTTTATATCGGTTCAACTGCTTAATAGACAATTTGCAAATATTTAATTTCTTTTCATTTTGATCAGGTGCTTTCCTTTATTCCATCTTCCTATGTATTTTCTAACGATGTTCTAAGTGATTTGAGGCATTTGAAGTTGAAGACAGAAAAACGTGGGATTACAATACCATCCCATTTATTGAACTATTTGCTGAAGGGCCCTTCTCTTGAAACTTTTGTCATAGAGTATTCTGATCGGTAAAGTAACTTGCCCTGACCACCCTACTTCCTGTTGTATGATATTTCTTTAATCCTTTAATATTCCATTTTGTTTCTTTAGGTTCAAAAACTTCTGTTCCAGCGATGATTATCCTTGGAGGTTTACAATCCGTAGCCACTAAGGCAAAAGGCATGGTTAGAATATATGTGACCAAATTCAAAGTTAGTTTTTAGTGAAGTGAAATTTTGTAGACCGACTTGATAAATTGCCCTGTTCCTTTATGAATTCATATATTTCTTTTGTACCTTTATTTGAATTGTGTCTTCTACTTTTGAGCCATAGTTTAATATTATCATCAGGTTGTAAACTTTTCGCAGTGGAGAGAGGTAGCAAGTTGAGTTAGCTACTATGGAGTTAGATAACATATGAGCACCACAAGTATATGTTCCATTAAAGAAATAGGTATACATAAATAAATTCCAACTCTCTAAATAGCCAAGAGCTACACTCGATAGACGGGTTTAGATTTTCTTGAAACCTTTTCCCTCATTACAAAACTTGTTTTTGTTAAAAGTTTATTTAGCTTTTGCTGCAATACTATATATACTGCCTAATTTGGTTCAACTTCAATGGGATGTTAATTATGTTTTCGTCGACGGTGACTGGTTTAATGAAGTTTATATGACATTTTTTTTCGCTGATTTTTAAGTTCTTTTCAGCCTCATAAACAGAGGGAGTGTCTAGTATGTAAATTACATGTATCAATTTGGCTTAAAACATATGCCACGCACATGTTTTACTTTTGGCATAGGTTTTGAAGTTCTTACTTGCTATGCCCTTCTAATTTTCTTATTCCATCAAAGTGCTATTCCTTTTTTCATTGCTTTGTCAATATATTATCATAATGGGTTCCAATATTGATGTAACTGTTTTCTAGAAACCTTTCTTCATAGTAGATTCAACCTCCATAGGGATATTTGGAGCTTGAAATATTTTCTCATTTTTTTTTTAGAAACACTTCCCAAAATTGTGTAGAAATTTTAGAAACAACAAATTCTAGTTTCTTATTTTTTTTTCCTTTCTTTCTTTTTTTTTTTTTTTTTGAGATTTTCTTATTTTTCTTTCTTGTTTCCAAAATTTTCTACATATTGATAAATTATTACGTTGTCCCGTTTTGACTTATAAAATATATTATAAATAGCTAAAAATCATATTGATACAATATTTTTTAATGTCATTTAAAATTATAATATTTTCAAATATTTTTATTTTTTTTAAATGAGAAACAGAAACAAGAAATAGTTATCAAACACATTTCTGTTTCTTTTTTTTTTTCTAGAAACAAGAAATGAGAAACAGTTATTAATCATGTTTCTGTTTCTCTTTTTAAAAAATCAGAACAAGAAATAAGAAATAGAAATAAGAAACAAGAAATGGAAACGAAGAAAGTTATCAAACGGGCCCTAAGTTGCTTTAAGTTTTCTACCCGTTGATCTCAAGCTTTAGCCTCAAGTTGAGCTCTTCATATTGTGATTTGGTGGAGAATGTTACTCTTTATAGGCTTGTAAAACGCTCATATTTTAATGGTTTGGAGATATTACCAATAGTAAATAAGGCTATTAACACTAATAATCAATTAGAGCAGGCAAATTACAATTATGTTGGAGGTTCAAGAAAAATTACAAAAGTGGACAAAACCACCCACCGGAAGAGATGAATTGACAAAAAAAAAACCCTAATGACGTGGCTTAATGAGAGTGGTTAGCATGTCTACCAATTATATATAGATTAAGGAAAAAAATAAAAAAACTGAAAAATATTAGGCTACAATTTAGGGATTTGAAATTTAAAAAAAAAATAACGAAATATAAAAGGAATGATTTTTTGGGGGAGAAACTAGGGATACACGATTCTGAAAAAACACAAAATCAAAATGAAAATCTGAAAGACATTTTTAATGGCGAGAAGAAAATTGGCGTTACGAGATGAAGAAGACGATGAAGACAATAAAAGAGAAACTGTAATCATTAAGGAGGCAGAAGCTAGTAAACGTAAAAAGGTACAAAAACAGATAATTGGAAAAGTTCATACCATATATTTGTTTTTTTTTATAGAAATATAATGATGACAGGTATTTTTTTACTTCCATAGAAAAGGGATTCAAGAATGGTAGAAAGAAAAAAAAAGAAAAAAGCAAAAGTGATAGAAATAATGTATGAAATAAAAGAAAAGAAAGATATAGAAACAAATGAAGCATCTATGAGTGAAGAGGAAGATGAAATAAATCATACAAACAAAGAGGAAAGACATTGATGAAATCTAGGTAAACCGTACTTTAAAATTATGTTGATTTTTTTTATTTATTTTTAATTTTTAAAAACAAGAGAAATCAGAGATGGTCATAGGGAAAAGAAGAAAGGTGAGAATGATTGTGAGAAGGGGATTAAACATTCAAAATCAAGTAAAACTGAGGTAATTTGATATTCTTTTCGTATTTATTTTTATTTAACATTTAATTTTGTACAACAACCTTACTTGTAGTATATCATTTAACTTTAATAAATACCTGAAACTTTATAAATTGTCTTATGTTCAGGGATGTTGATTTTACATTTATTATTATTAAATAACAAGGAGAAACATACAAGAGTAATATGTATATTAAAAATTTAATAATATTAAATTTTCTGAAATATTTAATTTTATACAATACTAAAAAATAATGAAAAAACAGGTAATCACTAGAAGAGCAAAGTCACTGAGGCCCAGGATAAAATCAAGATCAACCAAAGATCCTTACACAGAGGAATTTGGATCGAAGGAATAACCAATTACATTGACTCAAGAATTGAAAAGATCAACACCAACATTTCATATACTCACTCAGGAGTGAAATAAGGATTCGATGTAACTGTTTGATTCATGTTAAAGTTTAACTTTTGAATTCTATATTATGCAAGGATTATATATTTTGTTTTAGTTATATTTTGAAATTTATAGATAGGAAGAGATTATATATTTTGGCAAGATCTGGCAATGATCAAATTGATCTTTTTTAAAGTTTGACAACTCTAAATGATATACATATTGACGACTATAAATGATATACATATTGACGACTATAAATGGTATACATATTAACAACTCTAAATGGTATACATATTAACAACTCTAAATGTTGGACAAAAATATAAAAGAGAACAATTTGATTTTATACAACTAACATCAGAACATAGTTAATTCAAAATAAACATGAGTTTAAAAAAAATAGAGAATCTATGTGACTTAAACAGTTGGACAAAATTAAATTATCGAACTATTTGACAATATACAATAGATAAATGTAAAGCAGCTATATAATTAAAAATGTTGGACAAAATTAAATTATCAAAATATGGATGGCAAAACCCTAACTCTACAAAAAAAGAAGAAGAAGGAAGAAACGTAATAAAATAAGGAAGAAAGAGAAAAATAAAAAATGAATCAATACGTAACTTAATGAAGAGATACGGAAATTTTGAAAATAAAAATTTTATTTTTTTAAAAAAAAATACCAAATCTGAAACGATTTGAAAAAACAAATTAATAATATTAATTGGAAATTAATGATCAAGATTTGGAAACAATAATTACAACGAAATCATAAATCAAAAACAACAAATCAGGATAAATCAATGTCAAAATCATTTATTATTCAAATAATTAAAGAGAAAGAAAACAAAGGGTAAACTAGGAAGTAAAAATTGAAAAACCACCAAAAGTGGCCTATAATGGATACTGTCGTAATTAAAATTGAAACACTAATATTTTTATAAATACGTGCTCCGATTTGATTTAATGAGTAAATATTCCTAGTAAATATGTGTAATTTACGAAGTATCAATGACAATCAGTAATGTATCATCATGTATATATCATCAATACAAGTGAAACATTTATTGATTCAATATTAATAATGCATCAGAGATTCAGAACATGACAAAACGTGAAATGATTGCCGTATATTGACATTTAATCAGATAATTAGTGATATAATTTTTTTCAAAAAAATAATATATTTGTAAATGTTTTTGAAAATTAAAAAATTATAAATTTTAATACTTTATCTTTCTTTGTCCACATGACAAAACGTAGCTCTGTAAGTCATTAGTTAGTTACTACTATAAGGCATTGTCTGTCAGCTTAATAGTGAGCTTTGGAAATTACAGAGATGGAGAAATCTTCGTTTTTCCAATCTTTGAAGCTCTCTTCAATCGCCATGGACAGTATTAGCTTTCTACAAGATTACCTTCTCCATCACATTTTCTCCTCTTTAAACTCTGAAATCCTTGTCCAATGTAGCCTTTTATCCAAGAGATGGAGATATCTCTGGGCTTCTATGCCCTTCCTAAACTTCGCCTACTCGACTCCTTTCAATCACAACAACATATTCGGTGAAAATTCATACTTTAACCGCTTCGTTCTACGAGTTTTATTGCATCGTAGTGCCCTTTGTGAGATCAAGAAATTGACCTTCATAATCAGTATGATCCATCAATCTTTTGGTAATCAGTTGTTTTATTTCGCGGCATTCCACCATGTTCAACCACTTAGCTTCAGCATGGTATGTATCGATCATACTTTTTTCGATAAATTGGCGGAGACGAGACTCAAATCTTTGAAATCACTGAAAATCCACCGTTCCTTACCTAGAGGTCCTTTGAATATTGAAGATATATTGTCAGGCTGTCCAAATCTTGAATATTTCGCAATGCGTGCTTGTTTTGCTGCAAGTGTTAAGATCAATTTGATAAAACTTGAGTACTTGGAATTGTGTTCTATATTTGCAGACAATAAGGAAAGAGAGATCAAATTGTTTACACCGAAACTGATTACTTTGAGGTTGGAAAATTATTTACCAGTCTTGAAATGTGGTGTGAGTCTCTCAGGTTTAGAGGAAGTTGAATTATAAATGAGTAGATACGGTAATCCGAAAGATGAAACGAGGACTATGAGGCAGGTTGCAAAACAACTCGTACAGTCGCTCGTTGTGCTTCACAATGTCGAGTCTCTTAAGCTTCTTCATTATATGTGGAGATAAAATATTATTTGATAGTGTTGGAAAAATTCAATATTTGGGACCACAAATGTAAATATTAAATGTATATGCTATTTTTGGTTAGCCAGATAAAGTGATCTACTAACGTATTAATATTGGTTTAAAAGAGTAATTATATAATCTCATGAATTTTAATAAGCATATATACTATTTGGAATTTCTAATTTGATAAAGGGGCCAAATTAGAAATTAAGGAACTTAATAATTGCCCTAACAGTTATCTGATAAGTTATAAGGGGTTATGATCCCCATTCACAGTGTAAAGTTTTTCCACGTAACTTCCCATCCCATCAAGGAAGTTTCTCTCTAAAAACTGCAGAGAATTTTGTGACTTGCACTAGGGAATTGGAAGATCCAAACCCGTACGGTAATCATCGTCGATCATGAAGTAAGGTACGCTTCCGCATTCAGTCTTTTTTTCGTTTCTCTTGAATAAGTCAAGAGCTAATTAATTTAGAATTCTCCCAACAAGTGGTATCAGATCCTTCTCATGGTTGATTCTTGAGAAATTTTACAAATGATTCTCAAAATTAAAACAGATTTTGATTGATTTTGAAAAAAATATATTGTTACTGTTCAATTTCGAACTTCTGTTCAATTTTTTCTTAAGCAATATTATGAGATCAACCAATTCAATTTCATCTATTCGGTGGGAATTAAGTGCAAATTTGGATTATTTTATGAATTATAAAACAAAATAAAAGTTTTGTTTTATAACCTGTGTTGATCATGGATCCGGATATTTGAAAACTTTAAAATCACTTTTCGTTAAATGGTGATGGTTCTGTCATCTATGATGGTCCGTTAAATTCTATGGCTATTATTAAAAAAAAATAGTTTATGAATCATTGAAATTCATGGCTTCGATTTATGATTCTTCAGACATGGGTATTTCTCAAATTGGTGAAATTCTTAACACATAAAGATGGGTTCAGTTTTGGTTGTTTACGAAATCGATGGTTTTGGATAAGTTTCATTCTTTTCGGCGTTCTCTTGTGGTTTTGTTCATATAATTCAGTATTGAACTGAGTGATTTCTTTAATAAACAAATTGTTGCTATTTTTTTATTATTTTCTATTCGTTCAACGGCTTACTAGATAATTTGTAAATGTTTATTTTAAATTGGCACCAAAACAAATGTTTTGTTTTGATTATTTTATTGATTGTTTAATAAACGCTTCCACAACTATTTGATTTTACTTTGATTTATTTATATTTTAACTGAGTCATTTATTATTTATTTATTTAATTTTGGTTATTTTGATTGGGTCGTCACACCTGAGCACTAGACCAAGATGGTAACCAAGGTATTCAAGGTGTTCGGCATAAGTTGACCTATGATAATTTTAAACCCATAGAAGAGGTCGACTAATAAAGAACGAAGAGGAAACCGAACCTCGCACTTAAAAAACATCGGGTAAAGGGAGGTCCATCCTTCCCTTGGGGAGAGATAAACCCTTTCTGATTCAGTTGGAAGCCTCATCTCAAATTCAGAAGGGATCACATACTCTACCTTCAATTAATCAAGACGCCCTTGCGTCAATATTGGCTCCCAATGGACAGGACCCTCGTCTTCCCACCCAGGTTTTGACTTGGACTTTTTTTTTTCTTCTTCCTTACCTCTTCAGGAGCGGGCTTAGAGGAAGGAGGATCAGAGGGACCTATCACACTGGCAGTGCCAGATGGAGCAAAGCCCTCCCCTGCCAAAGGGACAGACGCGGAAGAGATATGCCTCGACTTGGCCCTTTTCCCTTTTGAGGAATTTTTCTTCTTCTTCCTCACTGCTACAACGATTGGTTCAGAGGGAAAATGATTAGAAGGATCCTGCAAAATGGTAGTACCCATAAGAGCGGAACTCCCTCCTTCTAAGGGGAGAGAAGTAGAAGAAATTGCATTCTCAACATCCAACACCGCGTTAAGTTCATAAAGGGATCCCATCCTGCATAGGGAAGAAAAAGAGTCCCTATCAAGTGGAGAAGAGTGCTCCACAACGGGTTTTTTTTCCCAGGCTCGCCCCTAGATGAAGGACCCGAACCGGACCCCTGGGCAGAAAGAGAGGGAAAGATAACAACAACTCCAGATTCAGCCCCTTCCCTCTAAAAAACTCTGCCATCTAGATCATCGTCTCCCACTATAACCCTAAGGGTCTTACGACCTCTAACCACAGGGGTCTCCCTAGGATTATCCATATCCGTGAATGAGGGAGAAACGAGAAGACTAACCTTGAAACGGGACTAGGAAAACCTCGATGATAGAGTATCAAAAGGCAGAAAGCTTTTCGCAAATTGAACGGCTTCAAGACGACATTTGAAATTCAAATGGCAAACAAACCTTCAACTTTGGGAAGGTGTGCTATTTAAATAATGAGTCACGCTTCAGACAGTCGCAACACGTGGGAGAAGCCACAATGATTCACATTCGTGAAAGAGGCCATTGAGGATCCGATCCGGTTATGAGGCCTAAACGGTCTATTTTCCGAAGAGTCGTATCCCTCTGTGCGAAGGAGTTGATGATGGATCATGCAACACCATATTTCTGATCCGAGCATTGGACTTTCTAATCCGTGAAATAGGGGAAAACTTTAAAAGGTAAAAATAGCCCTCTTACAGACCGTGCAGGTTGGGCCGATCCACATGGGTTCAGACCTACCAAAACAGTTATCTAGGAGAATTAACTCCTATCGGGCCATCAAAAGGTCCAAAAAACCTAGTCCTAAACTAGCCCAATCGAGTAGGCCCACGATCAAAGAAGTATAAAAGGTTATTTAACCTATCAAATCAAGTAAGTGCATAAATATCTAAACCTACAATCTGTCTTACAACGCACTCTACCTACCTCACCTAACTTGATCGTCGGAGAGTCTTTGACCGGTACCACACCGGTACCCTTCTGATTGTCTTTAATTCTGTTTCAGGTAGCATCGTCGGCAAGAACCCATCACGTTTCCTCACGTGCTCAACTGTGTGAGAAATATCCCATACAATCTCTATTTAGTTTTTTTATTATGAAAATTGAGATGATATTATTTATCATTTATTTATGAGTATATTACAAAATCATAAATCTCTTACCTCTTCACTTCTAACTTTGAGGAGTTGCACTCTCGATATTGTATCAAATTAGGGGAGTGGAGGTTTGAAACTTGACTTCTTTGAAGGGAACATTGATGCCTAACCACTTAAGTTATGTTTAGATTAGAGGTGTCAAAATTAACTATGAGGACGAGGCCTAACGGAGACGAAGAATCCCTCTTTAAGTAGGGGACAGGGACAAGACATATTTTTCCCCATTTCAATTTTAGGGATACAGACGAGAAATGCATTCATTTACTCGTCTCGATCCCCCAAAATAAATAAATGAATAAACTTTTTTATTAATATTTTTTTAGCACAATTAATTTATTTTATTAATATTATACTATTATTAATATTTTAATGCATATAATATGATAAGTTTATGTTTTTATTTTTAAAACACAAAATATATCAATAATAGTACAATAGCATCTAATTAAAACAATTGACAAATTCAAATCAATTTTTTCATAAAAGATTCTTATCGCAATTATTTTTTCTCATAAGATATAGTTCAGGCGCAGGGTTGGAGAATGTATTTTCCGTCTCGTCCCTATGACACCCCTATATATATATATATATATATATATATATATATATATATATATTATAAATTATAAATCTGATTCATTTTTCAATATTATATATATTTGAATTGTGTGACGTGATTTTTTTATTTTTTATTTTTTTAATAAAAAAATAGACATAAAATGTAGATATGTATAACTAAATGTTATATAAAATATGAGGATTGAAATAAAATAAGAGTTATCAATAACATGGTGTTCGGTATACCATCATCGGCTTTGGATGCCAGAGATTTGAAATTTTATGACACTATTAAGATTCCATCTAAAAATCTATCATAAATAATTAACTTTTTAAAATTAGAAATAATAAACTCTAAATTTATTATGAAGCAATTTATTAAACAAAATATACTCGATAAATTTAATTTAATCTTATACATTTAATTAATTTTTATTTTTTTAAATTTATATAAAAAACCAAATCATGTTATAAAAATGTTATTTCTATAATTCTACCTACTAAACACATTATTTTTTTTTTTTTTAAATTTCCAAACACCTAAAACTCATACCACATACTAAACACCCCAAAGTTTGAGTAGCAAAATAAAATTTAAACCTAATTTATATATATTAGGGTCTAATCCCTCCCTCCTTTTTGGTTTCCGAGGTTTTGACTTTGAGATCCCAAAAAGTCATAATCTTTTTCCCATTCTTCAATTTCTCTAACGAAAAAATCTGAAACAGCGAAGAAGAAGAAGAAGAAAATGAGAGGCGACAGAATCAGCCTTCTCCCCGACAATCTCCTCCATCACATTCTTTCTTTCCTCAACAACACTAAATTCGTCATTCAAACTTCCGTTTTGTCAAAGCGATTTCAGAACCTCTGGATTTCAATCCCAACCCTAATCTTCGATTACTCCTCCTATCAAATTCAATCTCGACTTCCTAAACAAAAATCCTTTCACGATTTCATTCTCAAAGTTTTATCTCAGCGAAGCCCCATTACTACCCTAAAAAAGCTTTATTTTTCACTCCCAAATCACGACCCCGTTCTCTTCAAGCTTCTCTTTTACTTCGCTGCTTCTCACCATGTTGAAGAAATTTTTTTCAATGGTGATGAATTAGATTTCAGCGATTGGTCTTGCTGTTTATCGACTTGTCGGTCAATGAAATTGTCCGGATTTCTCACCGGGAAATGGGTTCCTTTGAGATTGGAGTTTTTGAAATCTCTCGACATTGAGAATGATGATCCTCCGTCTATGAATTTGGACGGGGAAATGTTTTCAAGCTGTTTGAATCTTGAACGTTTGATTTTACGAGGTTATTGGTCGTTTACGCGTTTGAAGATTACTGCTCCTAAACTTGAATATCTGGAAATGGAGTTTAAAAAATATAACCATGACCAGTGTCCTGAGATGGTTTTGTTTACTCCTCAGTTAGAGGTTGTCGTGTTTCGTAATGTTCTGCCGGTTGTTATGTCTGTGGAGAATCTTTCCTGTCTGAAGAAAGTTGAATTGTCTCTTTCGGGTTTGAGTTCGAGTTTAGAATCTGATATTGAGAAGAAGCAACTTGTTGCAGAAAAACTTAGTGGTTTGTTGAATGTGCTTCAAAATGCCAAGTCACTTACGATCGATATCTTCGCTGCGGAGGTATTATGTTTATTTTATGTTCTTGCTTGAATTATTTGTTTGATTTTTGTTACTTTGTTTGTTGATTTGGTCTATGCATTTATAAATGTTTCATTTTAGTTTCTGTTTTAAGTTAAATCCTTTAATAGTATCTATCATAAACGAATGATGTTAAGTTCGACATTAAAACGAATATTAGACTAATCTTTTATCAAAATTAATACAATTTACTAGGTACATTGATTATAGTTAAGATTTAAGAGTACAAGAATCGAACATATGATTTAATGTAACCTCGAAATGAACTTATTTTAGTCTATTATAATATATGTTCTGTTTTTGGATTAATAATTGTTTCTTTTTCTCACTTTTGGCTGAAGCTCCTTTCACAAAATCTTCCTGATTCTCTAATGGAAGGTGAAGATGTACTTCATAAGTTTAAATATTTGACATTGAAGGCAAACAAGCGTAGGGTTGCAATGCCGAACTGTGTGTTGAGCTGTTTGCTGCAGAGCCCTTCTCTGGAGTCATTGGACATCGAGCTGCCATCTTAGCATATTAAAGTCATTGGAATTTGTTTTTTGAAAGATTGAAGGAGTCAACTACCTGGGTTGGGTAGTTGCGTTTTGTTCAAAGTTTATATGAACGTGGGAGATATTTTTACTTAGGTATGTGATATCTAGAAATGGAATTTTATGTAAATTTCATGTGAATGATGTTAGATTATGATATTTATGTTTAGAACTATTTTAGCAAGTTAGAGGTTAGGTTGCTTTTCTTTTCTTATGAATGATATGTGAATGAAAATAAACATAACATATCAAAACAAAACAAGACGCCTTTCCAAAATTAGAAAAGCAAGTATAACAAAAGACTATGAAATCTGCCAACACGAGCTTAGCTCAAGTAGTTAGGCATATGCTCCCTTCCTATGAGGCATTCTGAGACTTTTTTTATGAAGAGAAAGATGGTTACACATTTGTTGATAACGAAACCAAACATTTCATTACCTCTATGTTTATAGATCCTATTCCATGTATTGGTCCTTTTTAGAGATATACTATTATGAAAGTATTATATGATGCAGCTTTTGAGCTGTCTTTTAGAAAAAAGAAGTATTATATGATGCATGTTGTTTAATATTAGTAGTTAACAGCTCCTTCAAATTTTCCTGACAAGTATTTGCATTATTAATCAATGCACAATATCGACTTCATTTGCTGTACAGTTTTCAATTTTTGTTGGTGTGGAGTTTTAATGCGATGTGTCAATACTTGTGCCAAAATGAATAACAAATGTTTTAGGTCTGAATTGATTATGTTTTTTTTTTGGTAAAATGTGGAGTATTTACAATAAAACTCTTAAAGTTTTAACTTGTTTAATTATACCCTTAAACTTTTGTAATTGTTGCAATGTCACACTCAAATTATATTTTATATTTGAACCTTTAAAATTGTAGAATTGTTGGGAAATTTGCCCCATTTACCTGCAAATTTCTCTTTTAAGGTTAATAGACCCTCCACTCACTCTTATAATTTTATTGACCTTATGACATCATCATTACCTTGTGAAAATATAAACATACCCTTACTTTATCCTCCCAGAATTCTCATCTCTTCTATTAGTTGTTAGTTTTTAAATATGAACATTAAAAAAAACTGATAAAATTAATTGAAAAATCAACAATTTTAAGTCAATCAGAGTATAGCTCAATGGTCAAACACCTGCTCCCTTCCCTTGAGTTTGAAGGTTCGAGTCTCATCTCCCTCAATTTAATGTAATATCTCGAAAAATCAATAATTTGAACGGCCGAGTTGATAATTCAACAATTATAAAAGTTTAAAAAGAAATTTGTTTTATTGGCTTGTCATTTGTATTAGAAATACTAATTAAGTGTTTCATTTAAAAACACTTGAGTGAAGTATTTTAAGTGAAATACTTGTTTATAAACATTTTTGGAGGAATCACAAATCAAGTATTTTCTCCAAAAACACATTTTAGTATACTCAAATGTTTTTAGATGAAACACTTGACTAATATTTATTCTAAAATGTTTCACTCAAAACACTTTTAGGAGAACTTATACCAAACGGACCCTTAATCTTTACGATTTTCTTTTTCAAATTGCTGGGTCTCATGTTAACCTTTTTGAGTTGGGTGCTATTTTCATGGATAATAGGAAATTTGGGTAAAATGACCTCCAAAATCCTAAATTAATGTTTTTTGACCTACATTTTCATTTTAACCTTTTTTGACCTTATGATGATGTCATTTTTGTGTGAAAACTCCCATTTACCCTTCATCTTCTCCACTCTCCTCTCTCATTCAACTTCCAACTTCTCATCCCCCTCTCAACTTCTCATCCTTCAACCATTGATTCTTCTTCATCTTTCAACTTCAACTTCCATTAATTATTCATCTCTAACAACGAAAAGGTACACAACGATTCGAAATCTCAAAACTCCTTCGATTTCCGGAAATGGAAATCCTTCGAAATCCATGGATTTCATACCTCCGGATTTCGAACAACACAACAACAAGAAGAAGAAGAGGAAGAAGAAGAACAACACAACAACAAAAAGAATAAGAAGAAGAAGAACCCATGTTTTTAGCAAACCCACCACCATTACTAACCTTGGAGCTTCATTCTTAAATGGGTTTCGTTCATCATCTTGAATAAAAAAAGGGGGGAACTCCTGGAATCCAGGAAAAAAAAAAAAAAAAAAAAAGTTCTCCAATTCAGGAGATCTCCTCCTGAATCCGGAGAACACCTTCGGAATCCGGATTACGGAATTCAAAAGAAAAAAAATATAATAAAAAATAAAATAAAATGTGGCTACCTTCGGAATTCAAAAGAAGAAGAAAAAAAAATTTGGGGGGCTACCTCCAGACCTCCGGAATCAAAATCAAAAGTGAGAAGAAAAAAAAATTGGGGGGCCAGCCCCCCCACACCCCCCTCTGGTTAATAATTCGGAGGGCCGGATTCTCCGAATTTGTATCCAGGGAGGGAGGGAGGGAGGGGGGGTGGCCCCCCAATAATTTTTTTCTCTCTCTCTCTCTCTCTCTCGAATTCCGGAGGATACCTCCGGAATCCGGAGGTAGCCCCCAAATTTTTTTTTATTCTTCTTTTGAATTCCGGAGGTAGCCTCATTTTTTTTAAAATTTTTTTTCTTTCAAATTCCGGAGGACATCTCCGGATTGAATCCGGAGCTCCGGAATCCGGATCTCCTGAATATGGAGAGCTTTTTTTTTCTTTTTCTTTTTCCGGATTCCAGAGTTCCCCCACTTTTTTTTATTCAAGATGATGAACGAAACCCATTTAAGAATGAAGCTCCAAGGTTAGTAATGGTGGTGGGTTTGCTAAAAACATGGGTTCTTCTTCTTCTTATTCTTCTTCTTGTTGTGTTGTTCTTCTTCTTCCTCTTCTTTTTCTTGTTGTTGTGTTGTTCGAAATCCGTAGGTATGAAATCCATGGATTTCCATGGAAATCGAAGGAATGGAAATCCTTTGATTTCCATGGATTTCGAAGGATTTCCATTTTCGGAAATCGAAGGAGTTTTGAGATTTCGAATCGTTGTGTACCTTTTCGTTAGAGATGAAGAATTAATGGAAGTTAAAGTTGAAAGATGAAGAAGAATCAATAGTTGAAGGATGGGAAGTTGAGAGGGAGATGAGAAAGTTGGAAGTTGAATGAGAGAGGAGAGTGGAGAAGATGAAGGGTAAATGGGAGTTTTCACACAAAGATGACATCATCATAAGGTCAAAAAAGGTTAATATGAGAATGGAGGTCAAAAAAGGTTAATTTAAGATTTTGGAGGTCACTTTACCCAAATTTCCCATATTTTTTCCCTTTTGATTATTTTAGCCGTTAACTATATTAGAAAGGTAAACTGTTTTTGTAGCTCATTCTCTTATCAAGTCATCCAACCCTAACTCGTTTCTCTATAATAGGGGTGAACAATTGATTGATTTGATTTTGGATTTTATAAAGTTTTAGATTTGATTGGATTTTCGTTATAGATTATATGAATCGAACCAAACTATTTAACATAAAAAAAAGTCGAACCAAACCTGATTTGTTTCAGTTCGTTTGATTCATGCACTTTTTACTTTCTTCTCAATTATTCTAAAGAACTTAATTTGCATTATGAAAAATTCCACAAAATCTCAAAAGTAACTTCTAAAAGCTATAGGCTAATGTCAAGAATATATTAAGTAAATAGCCAGTCTTTAAGAGTCTCTAATACTTAGCCACTCAATCTATAGTTTCATTTTTTAGCCATTTCAAGATTCTCTATTTTTCAATATACCAACTACACCAATTGACTCTATTCAAGATTTCATTTACGTATTTGTTTTCTTTTTATTGTAGATTTCATTTTTATTTTTATTCAGTTATGAAGAATATATTTTTAATAGAATATTAATAGAACACCCTAACTTATCTTCATCATCATCTTCTTCATAACTTCTTATCAGTAGTCACCACCGCCCACCTTCATTATTTTCTTCTTCCTCATCGCCGCCCACATTTATCATCTTCTTCTTTCTCTCACATTCATCTTCCTTTCTTCGTTGCTTGTAGTCAGCTGTCACGCTCTGATCAGGCTTCGATCGGACGGTTGCGGTAAGCTTCAACTTTTCTTTTTCTTTTCAATTTTTTTATTTCCGATATATATATATATTTAAAATCCAATTTTCTTTTCTTGATATTTTCTTTGCTTTAGCTCGGAATTGGACAATTCAAAGTGCACCATGCTCGATATTTTCCACTCTATAAAATGAAACACTAAAATACCAAAATTAATTAGTACTAAGTGTGTTATCATCAAAACATAATTAAATGAGATTAATAGACCCAACAAGCAAACAGTAATGAAATTGCATAAACCAACGTAGATAAGAAAAACTCTAAAAAAGAAAGAAAAAAGGAAGAAGAGGGGGAAAGTGATTCTGGGGTAAGATTGTAACGAATATAAAACAATCATAAAAATAATAAAAACGTTCATTAATGGTAAACTGTTTACCAAAAATAAACATTTTTTAAAACTAAAATCTATTCTATACAATCTAAAAAGTGGCTTGAAGGGAAAACTTTTAATTTCCCTTTAAGCCTTTATAATTTATTTTAATTTCTATAATGTCATCACTCATAATTAATAATCGTTTTATTAGCAATTAATTAAAACAATATAATAAATTTTATAATATTATTTTCTAAAAAATGAAAAGAAAAAAAAAACTATATTGCCTCATTAATTTTCTAGAAAAAAAAAGTTGTAGTTATTGGGACTTTGTTAATAACATTTTACCAAAAAAAAAAAAAACAAATCAATAAATTTTACAATATTATTTAACAAAAACGAAAAAATATTGTCTCATTAATTTTTGTTTATTATATTTCATTTTCTAGAAAAAGAGTTGTAGTTATTGCAATTTTGTTCATAATATTTTATCTATATCTATATCTATACTATCTAAAAAGTGGCTTGAAGGGAAATTTTTTATTTACCTTTAAGCCCCCTATAATTTATTTTAATTTCTATAATGCCATCACTCATAATTAATAATCATTTTATTAGCAATTAATTAAAACAATACAATAAATTTTATAATATAGTTTTCTAAAAAATGAAAAAAAAAAAAAAAAAAAAACCTATTGCCTCATTAATTTTCTATATCATTTTCTAGAAAAAAAAGTTGTAGTTATTGGGACTTTGTTAATAACATTTTACCAAAAACAAAAAGACAAAAACAAATCCATAAATTTTACAATATTATTTAAAAAAAAAGGAAAAAAAATTATTGTCTCATTAATTTTTGTTTATTATATTTCATTTTATAGAAAAAAGAGTTGTAGTTATTGCGATTTTATTTATAATATTTTACAAAAAAATTTAGGATTATATTTATCAAATTAATTTCTAATAAGTAATAACCATTTTATTACCAATTAATTAAAAACAATATGAATTTTATCATAATTCATTTTCTAAAAAAAGAGTGGTAGTTAGTGTGATTTTGTTTATAAAAATTAGATTCTAATTTCAAAATACTAAAACCTTAATTCATGAATATAATGAGTAACAACAATATCTGACTGACATCTTATTATTATACAAGACAATTATCTTTAAAGAATTTGTCAGGTTTTCAAAATTATTAAACCTTGATTGTACGTTTGGATTGATAATTTCAATTTCAATTAAATATATCTTTACATTGGAATATTAAAATGGATTATAATTAATAATAATTTAAAAATTGTCAATAAATTTAAAGGTAAAATGCAAATGAGACCCCTGTGGTTTGTTTCAAATGCATGAACACTCCCCTGTGGTTTGAAAATGACAAATCTCACCGCTGTGGTTCCAAATTTTTTCAATCAGACCCCTCTTTTTCAATGCCAATAGTTTCTTTTAGCCATAACTTCTTAGTTTAAACTTCGATTTGGATGACTCAAGATGTTTTAGAATCCTCATTTCAGGGTCTACATAATAGTTACTTTAAAACTTTGAAATGATTAATAAATAAAAGAATTTATTAACATCAAAGTACTAGGTATGATTGACACCTTTAACTCTTTTGGTTATTGATGATTTAGAAGTTTTTAAGTGACCGTAGTGTAGAGACTGAAATAAGGTTTCCAAAAGATCTTGAATCATCAAAATTGGAGTTCAAACGAAGAAGTTATGATTAAAATAAAATTAATGACATTGAAATGGAGGGTGTGATTTGCCATTTTCAAACCACAGGGGTTGTTCATGCATTTGAAACAAACCACAAGGGTCTCATTTGCATTTTACCCTAAATTTAATATTACTAAGAGATCGACAAAAATTAAAACTAACAAAAAAATATCTATGGTCTAATTATAAAAGAGCCCAATCTCAATTTAAAAAAAAAAATTAAGGGAAAAAACTAATAAATCCAACATTAGTTTAGAATAAAAACCAAAAACCACCCATGAACTAGGTTGTGACAAATACCCCCATGGACTATTTTTTTAAGTAAATACCCTCCTGAACTGTTTTATAAGCAAATACCCCGATGACCATTTATAAGTGTTTTATAATTTTAATTTATATATTTAATTATTATGCAAGTTGTGACAAATATCGGCAGAATAATGTGAGCTGTGACAAGTGAACTATTTAAATATTTCATTATTTTTTAATAAAAAAGTCTCAATATTATATTTAAAAAAATAACTTATTATTAAATTTTGAGACATCGAGGAAAAATTCACGTACGCATGTGGTTAAATTTAGTAATATTAAAAGTAGTCTAGTTTGTAAATGCAGAACTAGCATTGATAAGGAGCAAATCTAAAGGAGAAGAAAAAGTGATAGAAGTAGACGAGGATGAAGAAGAAACATAGGTAAATAATAAGTTGTTCACGTGAAAAGTAATACTTGTTCTCCAACAACAAAATATACATGATTTGACATGTTTATATTTATTAAATATGTTAAATCACTACTAGACCCAAAAGCTTAAGCCAATAGGTCAAGGTAAATTTAATCATATATTTCCACATTCCCCCTCACATGTGGGCTTGAATATTTGCACAAAACCCAAACATGTGGAATATAAATGGGGATGAAACCTCATCACAAGAGTTCAAACTCAGAGAAAAAAAAAAGAAAACCCTCAATTGATACGAAAACTGTAACTTAACTAAGGACCCTAAAAGTTCAAGACCAAAGAACCCACATATGCCATTTGACACAATCCAAGGAACAAAGGTTAGAAAATGATTATCCTTATGATCAAAGATCTAAAGACAAGAATTGGATTTCTTGTTCTAGATTCGAATCAATCCACCAAATTAGAATGATCAATCCTAATGGCTCGATTCTACAGCCACCCTAAACACAAGGAATGACAAATTGAAAAGGTAAGCACGACTCACAACAATTCAAAGAAAAAGCTCTCAATGAGACTTTGTATTTTAACGTCAATAATTCTTAATCTTAATCTGATTACAAATAATATTAGAATGGCTTTATATAGCCTACAAACAAAGCCAAAAACGTTTCAAGACATAAATATCTAATGGTTACAAAAATAAAGAAAAAACAGCTAGTAAATTTAATTCTAACTGCTAGTAAACTTAATGCAAATAACTAGTCTTCAAATCCTTGTAACCTCCATGTTTAAAGCACATCAAATATGATATTAAAGTGTCTTTAAACTTGGTAAAAACGTTTCCCAATGTTTGGATGTCTTCAAGAAACCTAGACTTGCATTGAATGCATTAAATGATCTTCGGTTGCATTTAATGAACTTGAATTTGAACTTGACTTGCATTTAATGAACTAGACTTGAACTTGACTTGCATTTATTTATCTAAGATTGAACTTGACTTGCACTTATTGAACAAGGCTTGAACTTTGATTGTATTTATTGAAGTAGCTTGTAGTTTGAGCTTGACATGAATTTGGAGTGTAATGAATGCAACTCCGCCACTTGTAAGGTTCCTTGGTTCATATCATCAATAAACCAAAACAGGAAAAGAACTGTATCATGCTCCCAAAATATTTAATAAAACGGTGTAATAAAGATAAACCTTTAAACATAAAATACATGTTTATATTTAATAAACGGTGTATTATTCATAAACCAACCTGTATCAATAGCTAATGAAGCTTTTTCTTTCTTTTTTCTTAGATTTCACTGTATTTGATATTTATTGTATAAGATTGACATACATTTATAATTTTTATCTATATACTCGTACTGTTTATTTTAATCATTGATATACATTTTGATGAATAGAGTTACAAAAAAAAAAAAAAATTAATGTTTGAATATATATACATACGTGTTGAGAAGTATATAATCAATATCGATAAACATTTGGATGAATAGAGTTACAAACATAAGATTTTTGATGTTTAGGATTTTTTATTAAAATTGTGAGTGTCCGAGCTAGCTTACGCGCATCTCGATTAATCTCACTGGACAACCACACGACCCTACAACACTTAGCATCGGTAAACTCATAGGATAATATCCTAGGTAGGTGGCCAACATGGGTTGAACCCATGACCTCAAGATTGGTAATCTTTGAAATTGATATACATACGTGTTGAGAAGTATATAATCGACATTGATATACATTTTTAAAGTTGGCCACAAAATGTTCATTGAAAATACTAAATTGTAATTTTTTTTTTCCGTTTAAAAAATAAAGAAACTAAAAAATAAAGAAACTAAAAAAAATCAATTTTTCTTTTTAGCAAATCAACCAGCAGACTTATAAAAAGTACATTTTAAAGGTATATAATTGATATGCTATTTGATATGATGTATTTAATTGATATACATTTTAAAAAATGGGTGTAAAATATGGCACGGGAAATAAATCTCGTAGAATGGGCATACAATAAATTTTTAGGTTGTTATTTGTGTAAATATTGGGCATGATTCTAATATATGTGGAAGAGCCGCAAACAAAAATAGGGTTTATGCATATGTACTGATTCTACAAATCTCATTTTCAAAAATAACCAATTGATTGTCGGGGTTTATGCAGAGTTTCAAAATTTTAAAAATACTCAAAACTGCATTTATTGACATAATTTACATATAATGTGGTGGGTCACTCTACAATAGTTTAACCTTTATACTTTTTTTTTTAATATTTGTATTCCATTAATTTAAACTTTTAAATTGCATGTTCCCAATGATCTTTTATTATTTTAATTTCTCTTTTCATATATCTATTTTTTATTTTTATTTTTTCAAAATTAAAAAATACAAATAGAATTTTTTATAGACCACATTTTACACCCATTTTTACAATATATATCAATTACATACATCATACTAAATAATATATCAATTATATAAAATAAATTGGATTTTATTTTTAAGATTCTTTATTTTTAAAACGAAAAAAATACAATTTACTATCAACTATGAATATATATCGATTATATACTTCTCAACATATATGTTTATCAATTTCAAACATTAAAAATCTTCTTTTAGTAACTCTATTCGTCAAAATGTTTTTTTATTAATAAAAATTAATAGTATATAGATGATGCACAATCGTAAAAAATGACACTAAAAAATTATAAATGTATACCAATCACACACAATAAATATCAAATATATATAATTGATATAAAAATCACAATTCCAAATCTAGTTCCTACACAAATTTCTAAAAAAAATCCAGATATGATTCTTAACCCAAATTTCTTAAAAAAAAATTCTTTGATATATTCTTCAAAGTGAATTCTTAAAATAGAAGACAAAAAAATCTCTCACAGAATCCAACTTTAAAAAATGTTCATCTTCTCATTCAATTAAATCTAAATATAAAAATAATATTAAAAAACCAAATTTAAAAAAAAAAATGTACAGATCTTCATATCTTTTGGTTCTCATTAACTTGTTCGACGAATTTAATTATTTATTCGTTGTAGTCTTCTTGTGGTGATGGATTCCGATGAATAAAGAGAGATGAAAAGTTTGAGATTCTTGTGAATGTAAAAATGGTAGATGAAAAATGAGAGGGGTAGAGAAGAGAGGAATGAAGGAGTAATTAATAGGTTGATTGAAAGTTGGTGAAAAGTAATTAATGAGTCGTTATGAAAACCGAGGGGGTATTTTTGATATTTTGTGAAGCCATTTGCCCTAATTCCCAAATTAGAGCTGGAGAACACGACCAGGTGATGAAGAAAAACTCGAGTTTGTCTTCTTCAATGGCGACGGACAAGATTAGCTTTCTACCAGATTGCCTTCTCCATCACATATTCTCTTTCATGGACATTAAACTCGTGTTTCAATGTAGTGTTTTATCAAAAGGATGGAGATTTCTCTGGATTAACATTCCCACCATTAACTTCCACTGTCCCCATGAAGACCCGTGGAATTTCAAGCTTAATAAGAAGCAGAAAATAGAAGAAGAATCAGCCATTCGCCCTTTCATTCAACAAGTTCTTTCGCGTGATCGAAGCTCAATTTGGGATATAAAAAAGTTAACTTTCTCTTCCTTTGAAAGTAATTCAACTATTGTTTATCATTTGTTTCACTTCACAGAAACACACAAAGTTCAAGAACTTAGCATCCGTTTGAATGGCAATTGTTCCATTGACTGGTCTGGATGTTTCTCGTGGGTCTCTTTAGAATTCTTGAAATCGCTTAGCATTGAATGTTTGGACGCCAATTTGTGTTTGGAACATATATTTTCGAGTTGCCCAAATCTTGAATCCTTGGCATTACGTGGATATAGTTTTTCCCGTGGCAATATCAATTCTTCAAAACTCAAGTATTTGCATATTTCCTCTTATTGTTGTCTCACTAAGAAACGAGAATTGGTGTTGTTTACTCCAAATCTGACTTCTTTCAAGTTTGAAAGTTTCTTACCAGTTTTGAAGTTTGCTGGTAATCTTCCAAATCTTGATAAAGTCAAATTGAAAGTTTATAAACCTTATTATGCTACTAGACGGTATTCAGAAGAGAAAGAAAATGAATTTGTAGCAAAAAAACTCATGGCCTTATTGATTGAGTTGAAAAATGTCGAATCTCTAACGCTCTCTTCATTTGCTGCAGAGGTAATTATTTGTTTTAAAATACAAGGCTTCCAACTATTGTCTCCTAAGTTGCATTTTGTTTTGTTCATTGAGTAATGGGTTATTTGCCAAATTACCATTTGATTTGTTCATTTTGGAAAGGTACTGTCTTTTCTTCCAACTTCGTTCAAAGTTCCTCGCGATGTCCTTCAGAATTTGACGCATTTGAAGTTGAAGATAAACTGTCGTAGGGTTAGAATGCCGTACCAAATCATGAGCTATCTGCTAAAGGGCTCTTCTCTCGATAGTTTCATCATTGAGCAGAGGTTTTCTCGGTAATGTAGCTTTCTTTCCGACATAGTTTTCTTTTTGCATTGTGCCCTCTCCTTGCTAGGTTTTAGCTTGTTTAGAATTTTACTTGTTTTTCCTGTTTCGCCGTTGTTTTCTTTTTCGTAATATTTGTATTTTGATTCTTGTAGATTCAACTGATTACTTGGAGCAGCTGAGTTGAAAGAGTCTTTTCTGAATTTTGTTTCCAAACAATGTAAAATGAAAGAGAAAGTCTTGTTAGAGCAACTTGATTATGGTTGTATTTTGTTTTAATTAATGTGCTCTGATTACTGAAAGTCTTGTTAGAGAAAGTTCTGTATGGTTTAAAGACAGGGATTATTGGTTTTAGATTATATTATAGTAAATATGGATGTGTTATTTTTAAATCACACCTCTATGGTTTGATTAATTTGCAAATATGAAACCTTCATTTTATATCTTTCTTTTAATATTTTTTTTATTATTTTTAACTGAATTGGTCCTTGTCATGTCACTTGTATATGCTTGTCGAGTATACCAATTTTGTTAAAGCTAAAAAAAAAAAAAGGGTTTTATAAAAATTCTGAATATATGGTCGAAGTTCATATGGTGATGCCAGCATGTTACCTGATTGTAATTTTGTGTTTGTTTTCTCCATGACTACATTTGCTATTTTGTAATGTTGAAAATGAGCTGCTATATGTAATATCTTATTTTTATAGTCTATTTTTGTTTTGTTAATACCTCTTAAAATTATTTCAGATAATTTATTTATTTGAATTTAAAAATAATTATTTTAAGGGTAAAGTACATTTTTTGTTCCTAGATCTTGATTGAGGCTTGTCTATTCGCTCCATGAATTTTAAATGTGTATTTCGGGAATAAGATAATTTGATTCCTATGGTTAATTTTCCCATTCATTAGTGTTAAAAAAATTGTTTGATAGTTGAAAAACTAATTCATGAACTAAATAGACCTTGTTTCTCTAAATGCAGAGATGGAATATACAAAAATTGAAACTTCATGGACTAAATAAACCTATTTCTCAAAACTCAAAGACGCATATTAAAAATTTATAGATCAAATAGATATAAGTCTCAAAATTCAAGTGTCAAAAAGGTACTTTACCCATATTTTAAATTAAAGTGAATTACTCAATAAATAAAAATACTTCAAAATTATAGTTAATTTTAGGAATAATTGTAAATCATGTCTCTTTAGTTGGTATGATTTATAAATTATACCCTAATACTCTAAAAATGGTTTTAAATATTACCGTGGTTTGTAAAGTTATAAATTACACTCTTCTAATTTAATGAAATTAGGATATGTTCCTATCCTATGTGTGCCACATGTTTTAATTCAATTAAAAATAGGTAAAATGGGTCTTACCTCGTGGTTTTGGTAAATGTATGAAGTTTGAAATTGACGAATTACACCCATGTAATTCTAAATCATGCCAATGAGACTTCTTTCTTACAACGCGTTAACTTTCTGTGGCCATAGATTCTTAGTTTGAAACTTTGATTTAGATGATTTAAAATGTTTTGAAATCCGTGTTACGAGTTCTACAATATAGTCACTTCAAAACTTCAAAATTGCCAATAAATAAAATAGTTTATTGTCATCAAAATATTAGATATGATTGACCATAAACCCTTTTATTTACTTATTATAATCAAATGTTTAACATTTTCTCATTAGGAATATTTTCTTAATAAAAACATTAGGTATGATTGAACCCATCAACTCTTTCATAATTGAGTTGGGAAAATTTACTTTTAAACTCTGATTGTTTCTCTCTCACATTTTCTCTTTATTTCGGTAGGTGATGCTATAAGTTACAAGTGGAAAATGATTGAAAGGAAATCTGAGTCTGAGATACAAAATTTTCTTGTAGGAATGGAGAGAGATTTTATTGACCTAAGGCTATATCTGCAATTTTAGTTGAGGTTTAACTAATGAAATACCTTGAAAATAAATAAATAATTAGAACCTTATATTGGTCCATCTCTCCATATTGGTGTCTTCTTTGTCAATGAGACCTTAAAACAGTCAATCACTTATTTATATTCTATTACACATGAAAACTTTGGTGAAAGTGGAATATTTATATATAATTGTAATGCAAATATTATTATTCACTTCAATTTTGTCCATCACTTTTATAAAGAAAATTTACTGTAGGATTTTATATGGATTATTCAAGACTTCAGGTTGAATATGATAAGGGGATTTAAATCACCTATCTACACCAACTTAAAGCAAAATCTTCGTAAAGTCTATAATGAACATAAAATTAAATGATGATTTATATTTTAAGTGATCAACTAACAGTGTGATAACCTCACTTATCACACTTTTCATAAATGGCTGAAAATTAAATGATAAATAAATAAGCAACTCTATGAGTAATGTTCATTAAAATTCTTTTTGGATGAAAATGGTGATATCAATAATCTACGCAAACTTTTATCATTTTAAATATTCAAGAAGGGGTGTATTATACCATATTTGTTAAGTAAAAAGAGGGTAAATTACACATTTGGTCCTTCAAGTTTTGATTTGTTATCTGTTTGGTTCTCTAATATTTAAAAAACGACATTTTAGTCTATGAGGATTAAAAAATGGTTCTAAATTGTCCATAAAATGTATTGAATGTTAGTTTGACCACTAGTTTGATGAGTGACAGTTAATATATGATTATGAAAACGATGACGTATCAACTTTAAGCTATATGGGCATAATTTAATTATTACTTTTTATTCCTCCATCTTCCCCTCCATTGTTGCTCTTCTCCCCTTCCCCAGATCTCTCACCTTTTCTTCTCATGAATTTTATGCAGCTTCTTCTAAACCATTAAAGAAAAAGGTATATATAATGACATGTTTATTAATTAGAAAATTTAAACGTTTCCCCATCTCCAACTCTCTCATCTTCTTCTCACGTATCTTCATCATGACATGCTTATTAATTTGAAGATTTAAAAAATGATGTAGTAGTCCAAAAATACAAATGGTCATTTAAGGTCTGTTTGGTAACCTTCCTCGTTTTCATTTCTTATTTCTTGTTCATGTTTTTATAAAAAGAGAAACAAAAACATATTTGTTAACTATTTCTTATTTCTTGTTTTTGTAAGAAAAAAGAAACAGAAATGTGTTTAATAACTATTTCTTGTTTTTGTTTCTCATTTAAAAGCATAAAAAATATTTTGAAAATATTACAATTTTAAATTACATATTTAAAAATATTATATCAATATAATTTTTAGATATTTATAATATATTTTATAAATCAAAACGAGACAACGTTATTATTTATCAATGTGTTGAAAATTTTGAAAACAATAAAGAGAAATAAGAAACTAGAATTTGTTGTTTCTAAAATTTCTACACAATTTTGGGAAGTATTTCTATAAAAAAAAAAAAAAAAAAGAGAAACAAAAAACAAGAAGAGTTACCAAACAACTCCATTTCTTAAAAAATGAGAAATAAAAACATGAAACAGAAATTGAAAAGGTTAGAAAACGGGCTCTTAATGTTGAATAAGACATAAATATGAAATTATGTTTACTAATTTAAAGATTTTAAAAAGGGTACGGTAGTCTAAGAACGTAAAAGAGTATGGTAGTCTAAGAACGTTTCTACAAGATTTAGCATTGTATATTCACTTGCATAAAATCTGTCGGCCATGTCTTTCAATTTACATATATTTTCATAACACCACCAAAACAAGTTCATGGGTTAATCCTCCAAGAGTTCTACTTCTAAATCCCCCAACCCCTGATACCACCGGAAAAAAAAAAACAAAGTTAAGCTAGGGCTCAAATCACCATCAGAGGGGCTCAACTTGAGCTTGGGATCCATGAGAAATCACTTGTGGAAAGAGAAATCATTTTGTACCATTTTATCAGAATCCATAGCAGTTAACTCAACTTGTATTACCTCTCTTCAATGAGAAAATGGTACAACCTGAACCTGATGATAAAATAAATCTACGGCTCAAAACGAAAAAGTAGAAGATACCATTCAAATAAAGGTACTGTAACCAGTTGCCAACTTATCATATGAAGTCGATCTACAAATCTTCTCTTCATTAAAAGCTAACTATGAAAATGGTCTCGTATATTCTATCGATATGTCATTCATCTTCGTAGTTCCGGATGGTTCGCCTCCAAGGATAATCATGAGTGGAAAAGTTACATTACCAATGAGAATACTCAATGACCAAAGTTTCAAGAGAAGGGCCCTTCAACAAATAGTTCAATAAATGGGATGGCATTGTAATCCTTTGATTTCAACTTCAAATGCCTCCAATTACTTAAAACATCATGAGGAGCTACACAGGAAGATGGAATGAAGGAAAGCACCTGATAAAAAATGAAAATAAATTAAATATTTACAAATTATCTAGTCAACAGTTGAAATAATAGAGTAGGCCTAGAGCCCGTTTGGGATAGTTTTTTAAAGTGTTTTTTAATGGTTATCGAAAACACTTTCTTTATTCAAAAACACTTTTAACACTTCCAAAAGCTAAATATTGTCTTTCTTTTCTTGCTAACATCTCTCAAGTAATTTGTTGTGCAAATAAAAAATGTATTGCTTCTCTCTCAAAAAATGATGTGCTGCTTCTAGTCTTCATATCATAGTTTTTACTCTTAAATCAGACTTCCTTTTCTTGAAGCAATGAGAAAGGTCCTCGAAATGGAGATGGGACAAAAAAAATTCTCCCTTCCGACAAGAAAACCATGAATCCCATTAGACTCAATTTTCCTCTCCATCATTCTACTTAAAATATCACCCAAGCCGTCGCAAAGCTTTGGTGAAGTCAAGATTAGCATCATTAACGAGAATGAAAAAAAATTGCGGGACCGAGACACCTCCTTATCCAACCTCTCTATTCCTCATCAAAACCTTTAGAAAGAAGGAAATGATCTGAACAAACAAACATGATCCTTCTTTTTGAAAACTAACCCCTCTTTCTTTTACGTTATCATTATCAACAACTTCATGTGTAATCAAAACAGACTCTAGAATTTGTCTCATTCACAAAAGCCAATTGACTCTCCAAAATAATACTACCTAGTCATTCAAAACTCATTTTAGTGGAAATTAATTAATTTTAGGAATGATCTTATAGAGATTAGCAATGAGACAATTGACCTTAAGGTAAAATACCATTATGGTTCCTGAACTTTCACTCAAGTTTCATTTTCGTCCCTAAACTTTCAAAAGTTACATTTTCCGTCCTTGAACTTTCTGATTCATTGCGTTTTGGTCCTTCAGATTTTGTTCTTCCGTATAAGACACTAATGGAGGGCTTATGTGGCATGTAATTGATGATGTGACATTATAGAAATATACCGTGATTTTAGGGTTTTTTAGGGTTTAGGGTTTAGGGTTTAGGGTTTTTAAATACCATAGAAAATGAATAGAAAGGAAGGTTAATCTCATCTTTTTCTCCTTAATTCTAGTCTTAAATCTCATTGTATATTCGTTTTTCCACGCAATTAACCTTATTTTATATTTATATAATGTCACCTAATCAATTATATGCCACATAAGCCCTCCGGTAATGTCCTAGATGGAAAAATGCAGAGTGAAAGACTAAAATGGAACGAATCGTAAAGTTCAGGGATGAAAAATGTAACTTTTGAAAGTTTAGGGACGAAAATGAAACCTGAGTGAAAATTTAGGGACAAAAATAGTATTTTAACCTTGACCTTATATTTGAAAGTTTACAAGCATTTTCAGGATCAAATGTCATTCCTCTTATTTCATCAAAGGCTTATAATGTTCAATCGCCGGGAGAGAGGAAATGATAAGGGACCTCTAGTTTTAGTTCTTCCTCGATATACCCGAAAGATAAGTGGGTTTACTTGGGGTCAAGTTGAGGGCTTATCAGTTTTCACCATTCATATTCCTCATTGACATCTCATGTATTTTCTTTCTTTCTTACTTTTTTTTTGGATATAAATATTGATCTACTCTATTAGATTAGCTATAACATTCTAAATTAATCTTGTGTTCATTTCTCTTCATCTCGGTTTTGTTCTCAATTTCGCACAATAATAATGCAATACTAAAAACCAACAACTTCAATAATCTATCAGGAAAATAAATTAAGCTCTATCAAATAACATTTTACCTCCACATATAATGAAGAGAGCATAAGAGACTCAACATTTCGAAGCACAACGAGCGACTGTATGAACAATCTGCCACATAGTCCTCGCTTCATCTTTCGGATTACCATATCCACTCATTTTTAATTCAAGACTGGTAAATAATTTTCCAACCTCAAAGTAATCAGTTTTGGCGTAAACAATTTGATCTTTCTTTCCTTACTGTCTACAGATACAGAACACAATTCCAAGTGCTCAAGTTTTACCAAATTGATTTCAACACTTGCCACAAAACAAGCACGTAATGCAAAATATTAACATTGTATATGCACTAAAACTGTCGGCCAAGTCTTTCAATTTACATATATTTTCATAACACCACGAAAACAAGTTCATGGGTTAATCCTCCAAGAGTTATACTTCTAGATACCCCAACCCCTAATACCAAAAAAGAAAAAACTCAAAACAGAATACGAAGGTTGAGTTAGGGATCAAATCACCATCAGAGGAGCTCAACTTGAGCTTGGGATCAATGAGTAGAGAAGTAGGTTTACAACCCAAAAATCCAATATGTTAAAGCAGCTTCAAGCTGGACGAAACTAGATCCCGTGGAATCATATTGAATATTCGATTTCGTTCCTTGCTAAAGAAACCAGGGATCTCTCTTCAACAAAATTGTACATCTTGTTTCACTGTAGTTTCTTAAAAACTTATGGAACTCTCTCTTTGGTAATTTCAATATGTAGCGGGTGGTGCAAAATGATCTCAATTGTAATATCATCTCTCCTTTAGGTGGCTCTATGATTCACGGTAAGAAAGAAGATTTTGTGAGACAATGCAGCTAGATTGGCGTGTTAGAATATTTGGTTGGAACGCAATAACATAATTCTAATCGAGAATTACAAATCTTGGAAGGAAGGAGGTTTGGGAGTTCTTGACAATGCCTTCATTTGGAGTGCAAATTGTCAATATTTTTCTAACCATTCTCCGTCTATTATTGCTTCCAATTGACAAGCCTTTTTGTAGTCTTTTAATTGGCCTTTTTGGGCGGAAAAAAGAATTCTTTTTTACTCTAAAGACATCAATACCTTCATGTGCAATAAAAACAAAGTCTAGATTATATAAAACCAAGCATGGTAAGTAAGAACTTCAAAAAAAATTGGAGAAATATATTTTTAAGCCAAAAACATGTCATATTGAACTTCCTTGAATAAGTCACTGTTGAGGAAAACATTATTAACATCTAAATTGAAGTTGAACCAAAGGCAACAGCTATATTGCAGCAATTAGCTAAAAGAACTTTTGACAAAGACAAGTTTTGTAACGGACGGGCAAAAAGGGTTCTAGGAAATTTAAACATGCATGTGTTATTGGCTACTTTGTGCTTTTTAACGCTCAAATGCTACTATCTGAGTTAGAATTTATTAACGTATTACCCGTTTCTCTAATGGAATATATACTCGTGGAAAGAGGAATGACTTATTACATGTTATCGGAATCCATTGTAGCTTACTCAACTTGCATTACCTCTCTTCACTGAGAAAATTGTACAACCTGAACCTGATGATAAAATAAAACTAGTTGTCAACTTATGATATGAATTATATGAATTCAAAAAAGAACAGGGCAATTTACCGAGACGATCTATGAATCTTCTCTTCATTAAAAATTAACTATGAAAATGGTCTCGTTAGATATGTCATTCACCTTAGTAGTTTTGGATGGTTCGCCTCCAAGGATAATCATCAGTGGAAAGATTGTTTAGAACCTAGAGAAAACAAAATGGAATATTAAAGGATTAAAGAAATAGCATATAATAAGGAATCAGATGGTCGTTGAAAAGTTACATTATGGCAATGTAATCCTACGCTTGTTTGATTTCAACTTCAAATGCCTCAAAGTACTTAGAACATCGTGAGGAGCTACATAAGAAGATGGAATGAAGAAAAGCACCTGATCAAAATGAAAAGAAATTAAATATTTACAAATTATCTAGTACGAATAGAAAATAATTAAAAAAAAAATTGCATAACCCACCCTTTCTTTGAATAAAAGAAAATTGCAGCTATATCATAAATGTAGGCTTAGTGTTCGTTTGCGATAATTTTTTAAAGTGTATGATAAAAGAAGTTTTAAAAACACTTTCAAAAGTTATCTCAAGAATTAAAAATTCCTTCTTTCTTTTCTTGCTAACTTCTCTCAAGTAATTGGTTGTGCAAGTAAAAATGTGCTGCTTCTTTCTCAAAAAAACAATGTGCTGCTGCCTTTTCTTGAGAATATCAGAGTTTTACTCTTACATCAGACTTCCTTTTCTTGAAGCAAAAAGAAGAGGGTGGAAATTTCAATGGGAGACACATTTTGGTGCAATATTTGTAAATATATCATCACTTAAAGCAATTTGCAAATATAGCAATTTTTACTATGTTACTCTATGATTAACAAAGATTAATGTGTTAATGGGCGATACACTTTTTTTTTTTTATAATAAACTGAGCTATTTCATTGATAAGTGAAAAAGCCCCAAAAAAAGCCTACAAGTAACTACAAAAAGGCTTGCCAATTAGAGGCAATGAAGGAGGGGGAGAACCAGTAAAATAATTACAAATTGCACTCCAAATGGAGGCATAAAGCATAAAACAATCCCAAACATCACTCAAGCTCTTGTGCTTCTCAACAAAAATCCTCCTAATTCTCTCAAGCCAAAGATTCCAGCAAGTAGACCCAACAGCAATAGCCCACAGCACTTTCTTTGAAAAATATGAAATTCAATGTTTATAACTTAGTCATCTGATCAAAATTTGCTATATTTACAAATATTTTTAACCATCGATATTTTTACAAATAGTTAAATTTTAGAAAGTAAACAAAGAAAGAGAGAATGGCTTTGAATGTATATTTATATTGATATTGCTTGTAATGAAACAAGAGGTTGAACACTACTTAAATAGTGAGAGAAAGGGTAAAGGAGGAGATAACATCATTACAAGAGGAATGAGAGATTATGTAAAAAACAAGTAAATGAAAATAGTGAAAGACACTATGCTTGAATGTGCTGAAAACAAGGAGAGGAAATGGGAGGGCATAACATGCTTTAACAAAATATTACTAAAAAAAATGGCTAGTTGCAAGAGGTCAATTATGAGAGAATTTAAGAATAGTTGGGAAGGAAAAAAAAATGGTATAGTCCCCAAATTGGAGATGAGAGAAAAAAATTCTCCCTTCTGACAATAAAACCATGAATCTCATTAGACTCAATTTTCCTCTTTATCATTCTACTTAAAATATCACCAACTAAAAAAAAAGGTGATAGAGAATCACCTTGTCGAAGCCCTCTCAAAGCTTTGGTGAAGTCAAGAGGAGCATCATTAACGAGCATGGAAATTTTTGAGGAACCAAGACATCTCCTAATCCAACCTCTCCATTTCTCATCAAAACCATTAGAACAAAGGACATATCTAAAAATACCAAATTAACAGGATCCTGCTTTTGGAAGATCATATTTGAAAACTAACCCCTCTTTCTTTTAAGTCATCATTATCAATACCTTCATGTCCATTTAAAACAAAGTTTAGAATTTGTGTCTCATTTACAAAAGCCAATTGACTCTGCAAAATAATGCTAATGAGTCATTCAAAACTTATTTCAGTGGAAAAGAATTAATTTTAGGGATGATCTCATAGAGATTAGTAACGAGACAATTGACCTTATATATGTGAAAGTTTACAAGCATTTTCGGGATCAAATGTCATTTCTCTTATTTCATTAAACTCAAGAGGCTTCTAAAGTTTAATGGCCGGGAGAGAGGAAATGGTAAGGGATCTCTAGTTTTCTTTCTACCTCGACATACCCGAAGCCGAAAGACAAGTGAGTTCACTTGGGGTCAGGGAGAGGGCCTAGGGCTTATCAGTTTTCACCATTGATTTCCTCAAAGAGATCTCATGTAATTTGTTTCTTACTTACTTTTTTCTGTATATAAATATTGATCTACTGAATTAGATTAGCTGTAACATTCTAACTTAACCTTGTGTTCGTTTCTTTTCATTTCAGTTTTGTTCTCGATTTCAAACAATAATAATGCAATACTAAAAACCAATAGCTTCAATAATCTATCAGGAAACAAATTAAGCTCTATCAAATAACATTTTATAACCTCCACATATAATGAAGAGAGCGTAAGAGACTCGACATTTCGAAGCACAACGAGCGACTGTACGAGTTGTTTCGCAATCTGCCTCATAGTCCATGGAGATTGGAAAAACGAAGATTTGTCGATCTCTGTGATTGATTTCCCAAGCTCACTATTGAGCTGCTGACAGACAATGCCATGTATGTGTTCAATTCTGTTTTCTTTGTCTTGTCTGCAGTTAGTGACTAACTAATGACTCATAAGAGCTTCTAGGTTTTGTCAAGTGGACAAAGAAAGATAAAATATCAAAATTTATAATTTTTTTTTTTAAATTTACAAATATATTATTTTTAAAAAAATATTTACAAATATATTATATTATAGCCACCTTTCAGTCCATTACATTTTTTAGCCACTTTTTAATTTTTTATACCAATTTTACCTTTAAAAGAAGACTTATACAACACGTCGCTGTGTGGCTAGTAATTTGAGAGTCCATTCCAACTTCATTTGTTTGATTCCAAAAAAGACTAATGCTTCTAAAGTAAACATTCAGATATTAGACCAATTTGCCTCACATTATTTTATGCAGAGGTGATTAGCTTTTTTTGAATAAGACACAAATTCTAAACTATGTTTTGATTGCAAATGAAGATTATAGAGTCAAAAGAAAAGCGGGGTTAGTTTTTAAAATTGTTTTTGAAAAAGTCTTCGATAATGTTTAATTAGATTTTTTTTAAATCACGTCCTTCACTTCTAAAGACTTTGGTGAGAAATGGAGAATTTAGATTAGGGGATGTATCAGTTCATCTACATTTTCTATTCTTATTAATGGTGCTCGAGAGAGTTTCAACTCAGTGTTTCTCTCTCACATTTTCTCTTCAATGAGAATGAGAAAATTGTACAACTTGAACCTGATGATAAAATGAAACTACGGCTCAAAACGCAAAAGTAGAAAATACGATTCAAATAAAGGTACTGTAACCAGTTGCCAACTTATCATATGCAATATACAAATCTTTTCTTCATTAAAAACTAACTATGAAAATGGTCTCATTAGATATGTCATTAACCTTAAGAGTTCCGAATGGTTCGCCTCCGAGGCTAACCATCAGTGGAAAAGATTGTTTCGAACCTAAAGAAACAAAATGGAATATTAAAGGATTAAAGGAATAGCATATAATAGAAACCAGGTGGTTGTGGAAAAGTTACATTACCAGTGAGAATACTCGATGACAAAAGTTTCAAGAGAAGGGCCCTTCAACAAAAAGTTCAATAAATGGGATGGCATTGTAATCCTACGCTTGTTTGATTTCAACTTCAAATGCCTCAAATTATTTAGAACATCATGAGGAGCTACACTGGAAGATGGAATGAAGGAAAGCACCTGATCAAAAATGAAAAGAAATTACAAATAATCTAGTCAGCAGTTGAACTAGTAGAAAATAATTAAACATTTAGCATAACCCACCTTTTCTTTGAGTAAAGGAATGATTACAAATCTAGCAAATTTGTAGGTAATGTTTGTAGAAATATCAACTCTTAAAAATATTTTGTAAATATAGCATATTTTGAGCGGACTAATCTGTGATCAACATTGAATTACATATTTTTACCGTAAGTGAATCACTGATTCACACATTAATCAATGTTAATCATTGATAAGCTATGAGTGTTTTGAAAGACAATAAGCTCACTTAAGCGATGAAATCTCCCGGGGGTTTAAGTGCAAAGCGCAAAAAAAAGCGAGAGCTTTTTTTTTTTTAAGTGCATGATATAAAATTAAAAAATATATTTTATATATGAAATTCATAGTATAATCAATAGCAAAACAATATATACTTAGAGATTTAAGAACTTTTTCTTAAATATTACTTTAAAATAAAGGCATATCAAGTCATACCATCCTTAAACTGCTCAAAAAAGTCATAATCACAAAAAAGCCGGTGCCTCAGCGACATGAAAAGAAGCGCCCTGACTGCGCGTCAGGGCCTAGGCGCGAAACACTGATTGCTATATTTACAAATCGTTTTAAGCAATAATATATTAACAAATATTGAATCAAAATCTGGTACCCAGTGAAATTTCTCTTAAATTTAAAAGGAAATGGCAGCTATTCTATAGTAGATGGAGGCTTAATGCAGGAACCACTTATTAAATTCTCTCTCTTTTCTTGCTAACTTCTTTCAAGTAAAGTAATTGGTTGTGCAAGTAAAAATGTGTTGCTTCTTTCTAAAAAACCACTGTGCTGCTTCCTTTTCTTGAGAATATCAGAGTTTTCCTCTCTATCATTCTACTTAAAATATCACCTACTAAAAATAAAAAAGAAAACGTGATAGAGAATCACCTTGCCGAAGCCCTCTCACAGCTTTGGTGAAGTCGAGAGGAGCATCATTAACGAGCATGGAAAATTTTGAAGAACCGAGACACATCTCCTAATCCAACCTCTCCATTTCTCATCAAAACCTTTAGAATGATAGACATGATCTAAAAAAACCAAATTAACATGATCCTGCTTTTTGAAAATCATTTTTGAAAACGCCCTCTTTCTTTTAAGTCATCATTTTCAATACCTTCATGTCAATCAAAACAGAGTTTAGAATTTGTGTCTCATTCCTAAAAGCCAATTGACTCTGCAAAATAATGCTACTGAGTCATTCAAAACCTATTTGAGTGATAAAGAAATAAGTTTAGGGATGATCTTATAAAGATTAGTAACGAGACAATTGACCTAATTTCTGAAAGTTTGCAAGCATTTTTGGGATCAAGCAAATGAAAGTGGAATTGACTCATCAAGAGTGTTTTTTTTTTTTTTCCTTTTGAAAAAGGAATTGACTCTTCAGTTGATCATACCACAATTAGAAAAAAAAAGAAAAAAAAAGTAAGTAAATCTTCTTTTAATTTGTTGCTATCACAATCAAAAGTCACTCCTCTTATTTCACTAAACTGAAGAGGCTTATAAAGTCAATGGCCAGGAGAGAGGAAATGGTAAGGGATCTCTAGTTTTCTTTCTTCCTCAACATACCCGAAAGGCAAGTGGGTTCACTTGGGGTCGGGGAGAGGGCTTATCATTTTTCACCATTGATATTCCTCATAGACATCGCATCTAAATTAACCGTGTGTTCGTTTCTCTTCATCTCGGTTTTGTTCTCGATTTCGCACAATAATAATGCAATACTAAAAACCAATAACTTCAATAATCTATCAGGAAAACAAATTAAGCTCTATCAAATAACATTTTACCTCAACATATAATTCAGAGAGCGTAAGAGACTCGACATTTCGAAGAACAATGAGCGACTGTATGAGTTGTTTCGCAATCTGCCTCATAGTCCTTGGATTACGGTATCCACTCATTTGTAATTCAACTTCCTTTAAACCTGAGAGGCTCACGCCACATTTCAAGACTGGTATATAATCCTCCAACCTCAAAGTAATCAGTTTCGGCGTAAACAATTCGATCTCTCGTTCCTTATTGTCTACAAATATAGAACACAATTCCAAGTGCTCAAGTTTTACCAAATTGATTTTAACACTCGCCGCAAAAAAAGAACGTAATGCGAAATATTCAAGATTTGGACAGCCTGACAATATATATTCAATATTCAGAGGAACCATAGGTAAGGAACGGTGGATTTTCAGTGATTTCAAAGATTCGAATCTCGTCTCCGCCAATTTATCGAAAAAAGTATGATCGATACATACCATGCTGAAGCTAAGTTTTTGAACACGGTGGAATGCCGCGAAATAAAACAACTGATTACCGAAAGCTGTATCGATCATACTGATTATGAAGCTCAATTTCTTGATCTCACAAAGGGAACTACGATGCGATAAAACTCGAAGAACGAAGCGGTTAAAGTATGCATTTTCATCGAACATGTTCTTGACATTGAAAGGAATAGTGTAGGCGAAGTTTAGGAAGGGCATAGAAATCCAGAGATATCTCCATCTCTTGGATAAAACGCTACATCGGACAAGGATTACAGAGTTCAAGGAGGAGAAAATGTGATGGAGAAGGTAATCTGGTAGAAAGCTGATTCTGTCCATGGCGATTGAAGAGAGCTTCTTCAAAGATTGGGAAAACGAAGATTTCTCGCTCTCTGTTATTTCCAAAGCTCACTGTTGAGTTGACAGACAATGCCATATATGTGTCCAATTCTGTTTTCTTTGTCTTGTCTGTAGTGTTTTTTTTTTTCTTTTCTTTTTATAGATATAATCAAATCGAGGGATCGGAACTCGGATAATCAATTTCAAAGGGAGAGAATAGATATCTAACCGATTGAGATATACAGCATACTCATGTTATCTCATTTTAGTGACGGACTAATGTAGCTTCTTTTAAAATAAATAATATATTTATTTATTTTAAAAGAAGCTACATTAGTCCGTCACTAAAATGAGATAACATGAGTATGCTGTATATCTCAATCGGATATCTCAGTAATCATTTCACGTTTGTATCACGTTTGATCATGTTCAATAAAAATGATATATTTATAAATACTAGTAAATAAATACGTGCTATGCACGTGACTTACATTTAATAATTAATTTTTTTTTAGTGTGATGAATTTATATATCTAATAAGTTATTAAAGGGCCAACCATACAATATTTAATAATACGAAACATCAATATAATTAAAAATAACGAATATCATTAATGAATTTGTATCTCTAATTCTAATTTATTAAAAATTGAATAGAAGACAATAAAAATGGAAGAGGCATAAAAGGAAAACAAATGTTTTTTTCTCTCCGAAGTCAATTTTTTTAGATGTGTAGTACTTAGTTTAAATTTATTTTTATCATTAAACTATATATTCTAAATCAGTAATAATTACATTGTTTTATTTTAATTAAACTTCAATTCTATTTAAAACTTAAAATAAATTAGTTAATTAATTGAAGATAAAACGATATCAAATAATTATTTTAGATTTATAAATGGATGAAATTAACTTATATTTTTTATTATTTATTAGTTAGTGTTCTTTTTTCAATCCACACATCTAAGTTATAGTAATTTAATGAAGTTTAAAAATAATAAAGTTGTTTAATCTTGATTATCAACCTTAGATATATTCATGAATGAATCTAAATTTGATTGATTTTAAGTTAATACATATTTTTAAGATTATTTAAATTATTATATTAATTGTATGTTATTTGTTTATATTTTTGTATGATATTCATTTTATTAAAATAGTTGTTTTTTTTCTTTCACTTTTGTATTAAATATTACACACCTTTCAACATTTTTGAACATGATGAATAAGGAAATGATAAATTAAATTAAACAAAAAACATCGTTTTCAGAAGTTAATCTTTCATTCCTATAAAAGTAAAAGACTAATAATCTATCTCTAAAAAGTAAAGTAAGAATAATAATGGATAAAAATCTGACATTCCTTTCTCACTATACATAACATATAGACTACTAAACTAAAAAATATATATTATTGTAAGCACACGCGATCAAAAGTCCTCATGCCATCAATCCATCAACTTGCACACCCGTCTTTAAATCTTGACTTCCTCACACTTTCTTGATCTCACTTGGCCTTCTTCACTTAGCATTCAAGAGAATGACTTCATTGAAACCTATTTCTCCGATATCTAATAGTTTCCCATTTTGATTTTTCTTTCAATATATAGACTCAAAAAGTGTAGTTCATGCATCCCTCCATGCGATCATTAAACTCAATTGCGTTTATCAATAAAAATAGAATTAAATTTTGTTATATTCAATTTATAAAACATAAAGTGTAGTTCATGCATTCTTCCTATGTGATCATTAAATTCAATTGTGTTTATCAATAAAATAGAATTAAATTTTAAAATTAAATTTTATTTTTTTAGTGTAGTTCATGCATCCCAACTTGATCATTAAACCCAATTGTGTTTATCAATAAACATGAAATTAAAATTAAAAATTTAATTTATTATATTTAATTTAATAATTAATAATTAAACTAATTAAATATTAAACTAATTTAAAACATATTAAAATAAAAGAATAAATAAAAAAATATATATTCAATAGGGGCAAAAGGGGAAATCAAAAGTTTCTCCCCTTAAGCCCCTTTTAGAGGTAGTATAGATTATAGAAAATTTAGTTAAACTCATAATTATTTTTAAAAACTATTATCTTAATCTATCAATATATTCAAAGCCGGAATAAGGGAAAACAAAGATTTCTCGCTCTCCGTGATTTCCAAACCTCATTGTTGAGCTGACAGACAATGCCATATATGTGTCCAATTCTATTTTCTTTGTCTGTTTTTCTTTTTAAGATATTATATGAAATTGGGAAAGAGAACTCGAACATTCGATTTCAAGAACTTACCAAGCTTCTTTTAAAATACACACACACATATATTAAATAAATATATCACTAATCATCTGATTATCATATATTGTAATCATTTTACGTTTGTATCATTTGTATTGATGATTGATGATATATTAGTGATGGTCATGTTGAATAAAAAAGATATGTTTATAAATATTATAAAAAATTTAGTTAAACTCATAATTATTTTTAAAAATTATTATCTTAATCTATCAATATATTAAAAGTCTAAATAAGGGAAGAATTTTCAAGTTCCCATTTTACCTTTATTTTTATATTTTATACCCAAACTAGAATTAATATTTTAATTTTAATTTAATTTCAAAATTTTCGTGTGCCCTTCTATTTAGTGTTTAATAAAATGATTATTAATTTATTAATTCTAAGTTAAAATTTGAGAAATTTCATTGGGTATCAGAATTTTCTACAATATTTATAAATATGACATTTTTAAAAAGTATTTGCAAATATAGCAGTTTTTTAAAAACACTCATTCATGTGAATCAGAGAAATCAATGATTCATGCACAAAATATCAGGATATCAGTAAACTCAGTGATTACTTAAGTCGAAATCAGTGATTACTTGTGAGAAAACCACTGATTACTAGTGACAATTTTGTAATATTTTAGACATGAATTTGAGTTTTTTTGCTATTTTTACAAATAAGTTTTTTTACTACTATTTTTACAAATATTAAACCTAATTTTGCTATTTTTGCAAGAACCCCTTAAAATTTTCTTCTACTTTCCCATATAATGAGGTCATACACTTTCCAATACATATCCTTCTTCAAGTTTACTAATTGAAGACCAAAATTCAAATGGAAAAGAAAGAGACAAACTTACTTTGAGAATAAAATGGACAATTCCTATAATAGATCAAATGAATTGGCCAAATACACTGGCAATATTTAACAAGGACTTGCCTCAAGATATCTCAACAAATAAAAAACTTCATCAAGAATCTAGATGAAACTTGTATGGCAGAGTCACAACCTGACTCAGGTTATGAAGAGTAAGAGATTTATCAAGCCATGAAATAATTACATGAGCGTTCTACAAGCCTGTAAAGAGAAACATTCTCCAGCAAATCACAATTAGAGGAGCTCAACTTAAAGCTAAAGCTTGAGATCAACAGGTAGAGAACTTAAAGCAGCCTAATGAACTTGGACGAAACTAGACCTTGTGGAATTATATTGAATCTTTTATAATACATTATACATTTCATACCTTGCTAAAAAAGCCGATACTTGTTTACCAACACAGCGTCTAACCAAATCGGTGTTATCTCAAGTCCATGAAAATATTTCAAGCAAATATCCCTTTGGAGCTTGAATCTACTATGAAGAAAGGTTTTTAGAAAACAGTTACATCAATATTGGAACCCATTATGATAATATCATTCATATATACTGACAAAGTGACACGACCCATCCCAATAACCCCCAAAACACTCGAGACGACACATGCCGATGGCAAGCGAAAACTAATGCCAACGCATACCATCAAGTAATAGTTAATCATCAATTTAAATTCTACTTATTTAAGGAAATTTTGGTGTTTTTCGAGTAAACCAACCTGTAAATACATAAAACATAATTTTGCACAACTATAACGGGCTCCGCCTTTAGAAAATAACTCAAAAACAGTCAAACACACTAATTCTTATTTTATTAGCATTAAGAGAAACATTTACATAGTTATTTCACTATAAACATCTTCACTTACTCGACTAGCCTCAAAAATCATAAAATCACTTGCTTTATCACGAGCTATCACCAACACTTATAAACAAACATGTACAATCACACACAAAATGTCATAAATAGGCTAGGTGAAGATGAAACCAGAATTAGTGGTGGAAACGTCTCTCATAAGACTTGTCCTCAAAACTTAGGAGCTACCTGGAGGGGGAAAAACAAAACATGAAAAGTCATGAGCAAAAACTCTGTGAGTGAGATCTTTTATAAACTAACACATTCTTTTGAGTTAAATATCGTAGAAAACACGACTTTTAGCAAACGAATATATTTCTGAGCAAATCACTTTTCATACACATTGAAAACTCCTAGCTAGCGAGTTCACATAACAATATCATATCATAATCATATAATAGAAAAATTGACACCAAATGCAAACCCACAATTGGTCATACTACACAAAAGATAATTCAAGATATGCACTGATTATATTGAAACCGGTCATAAGCGCGCAGAGCTGCCCTAAAGGGCTATTCACCCTGACATACGACCCAAAGTGTATGTGTATGCTAAAGTGGGTCCCAAAGACCGGTTGAAAGATGAACTAGTGGGTACGACGATTTAGCGGTTTGAAAATAGCTTACAAAGATCATTATATAACTTGCAAACCATCATAAATCCACGGAAACTAATACTTTTTCCATAATAACATAACGTTCAGTTTCATAAGAATATTCATAATATATAAGCCAACTTGAAATTTATAAGCAAATAGTTACAGATAATTCAAAAATAACATTTTAACCACTCACAAAAACCATCCCGGGTTATAAGCGATGCCAATCTCCGTACTCCGGCTTTGATACCATATTAGATATGTTAAATCACCACTAAACCCAAAAGATTAAGCATATGGGTAAATGTAGATTTAATCATATATCTCAACAAAATTTATTTACGTAAACCCATTTATTTAATGGAATATATATTTGTGGGGTTCTCTTAATTTTCAAACTTTTAATTCGGAAAAAGTGATGAATCCAACAGATTTTAGTTTCCTACATTCCATATGTTTTATAAATAGAATTCTTTCATTTAGGTTTAGTTAGCTTTTGCTACTTAGTTTTTGCTTTTTTCTTAATTTTTGAGAAATCTTCTTCCTCCATATTTGTACTCTACTTTTACCTTTGATCTATGAAAGTTAACTTTCTATAAAGAAAAAGAAAAAAAAACATGTTATCTAACTCCATAGTAGCTACCTCACCTTGCTACCTCTCTCCACTAAGAAAAGTTTACAACCTGATGATAATATTAAACTATGGCTCAAAAGTAGAAGATACAATTCAAATACAGGTACTGTAATCAGTGGTCAACTTATCATGTGAAATATATGAATTCATAAAGGAACAGGGCAATTTATCAAGTCGGTCTACAGATATTCACTTCAGTAAAAACTAACTATGAAAATGGTCACGTATATTCTAACCATGTCTTTTGCCTTAGTGGCTACGGATTGTTGGCTTCCAAGGATAATCGTCAGTGGAACATAATTTTTTGAACCTAAAGAAAAAAAATGGAATATTAAAGGATTAAAAAAATAGCATATAACAGGAAGTAGGTTCGTCAGGGCAAGTTACTTTACCGATCAGAATACTCTATGACAAAAGTTTCAAGAGAAGGGCCCTTCAGCAGATACTTCAATAAATGGGATGGTATTGTAATCCCACGCTTGTTTGTCTGCAACTTCAAATGCCTTAAATTACTTAGAACATCGTTAGAAGCTAGACAGGAAGATGGAATCAAGGAAAGCACCTGATCAAAATGAAAAGAAACAAATAATCTATTAAGCAGTTGAACCGATATAAAATAATTAGAAATCAACCGAAGATGTTATATTATCTAATTGAAGTAGAAAACTAAGCAAATTACTTGTTTAATCATTACATTTGATTCCGGGGGAGGGGTTACAAATATGGATCGTGTGTGGCTTAGTTGGTTATCATCATTCATGCATTCTTTGAATAAAAGGAAATTGCTACTATTCTACAATAGATGTAGGCTTAGTGCCGAAAATTTTAATAAATTCTTGAAGTCTGTCTTTCTTTCTTGCTAGCAGGTAAAAATGAGCTGCTTCTAGTCTTAAGAACTAGTATAGAGCTTTAATCTTAAATCAGTCTTCCTTTTCATTGAGGGGTGTTTGGCTGGGTTTGTTAAGCCTCTGTTTGAATTGTGGAGAACAACGAGTTTGTAAATAATGTACAATGTGTGTGTGTGTTTTTTTTTATAAGAATGGCTAAAAAGGTCATTTCATAGATATAATGAAAGATGATACAATCAGTGTAAAGTATGTTGGAATTGTTGAAATGAATGAATGAGTTTGATAACCCACCATCCGGAGTTTGCAAAACCGAAGACAATCAGGGTTTAGGCTTGTGTAGCCCAAACCTTTTATCCAAACCCGCCAGCCAAACACCTCTAATAGAAAGCTACATGGATAGGACACATATTAAACTACATAAAAACACATTTTACCTCTGCACATAATGAAGTGAGCGTAAGAGACTTGACATTTCGAAACACAACGAGCGACGCCATGAGTTGTTTTGCAATCATATTTGGATCGACGTAGCTTATGATTTTTAATTCAAGCTCGTTTAGGCTTGGAAGACCGTCACCACACCTCAAGACTGGCAAATAATTATCCAACCTAAGAGTAGGAAGCTTCGGTGTTGACAATTCCATTTCTTGTTGTTTGAATTTTGTACGACAATAGCATAGTTCCAAGTATTTGAGTTTTACCAAACTGATTTTAACAATTGAAAAGCCAGTCCCACATAGTGCCAAATATTCAAGATTAGGGCAACTCGACAACATATCTGCAGTACTAAACCTTGCAGCGATTAAACAATCGATTCTTAGCGATTTCAACGAATCTAACCTCTTAGGAACCCATTTTCTGACAGTTTTTCCAGGAAAGTCCGGCAACAGGCATGTAAAGAAGGAATTGGACAAGGAATGGTGGAAATGGTGTATTCTGATGCTAAGTTCTTGAACATGGAGAGATTCGGCAAAGCATAACCACCGATTCAAACGATTTTTATCGCTTCCGCTGGTAAAGAAAGTCAATTTCTTGACATCGCAAAGGGCATGATTACGATGTGATAGAAGACGTATAACGAAGCGGTGAAAGGCTAATTCTTCATTGTTCTTGCTATTTAAGGGAATTGAGAGCAATGAATCAGAGTTGGGAGAGGCGAAGTTCAATGTGGGCAAAGAAGTCCAGAGATATCTCCATTTTTTGGATAAAATGCTACACTGAACAAGGATTTTACAGTTCAAGAATGAGAAAATGTGATGGATAAGGTAATCTGGTAACAAGCTAATCCTATCATTTTTTCTTCTCCGATTCCCTCTCTCACGAACCATTTCGTTTCAGTGATTCTCAATACGGATGATCTCACATAGCCATACATGCAGAGCTTCTCATTTCTCTCGTTCGAAAACAAACCCAAAATCTTACGATTAAACATAAGGTAAAATGCAAAACACACCCATGTGGTTTTGGTCAAATACAAAATACACCTTTGTGGTTTAAAAATAAATATTTATACCTTGTACGTTTAAAATTGTAAAAATTGACCATTTCCCATTACATCTTTGATTTTCTTGTAACCATAACTTTTTCGTTTGAACTCCGATTTAAATGATTCAAAATGTTTTGGAACCCTCGTTTCGAGCTCTACATTATAGTCACTTAAAAATTTAGAAATCATTAGTATATAAAAAGAGTTATCATCATCAATATATTAGATCGAGTTGAAGTCGTAAACAATTTTATATACTAATACTTCAGAATTTTTTATGACTACAACGTAGAGTTTAAAACAAGGATTTCAAAACATTTTGAATCATTCAAATCGGAGTTCAAACGAAAAAGTTATGACTAAAAGAAAATCAAAGGCGTAGCAGGAAGGGGTCAATTTGCACAGTTTTGAAAGTACAGAGGTATAAATATTCATTTTCAAACCACAGAGGTGTGTTTTGCATTTTGCCCTTAAATATATAGGGGTAAAATACAGTTTTGGTCATTTTAGTCCCTTTGTTTTAAAAACTGACGAATCTGGTCCCTACGTTTTGCATTACTCACGATTTTAGTCTCTACGTTTTGAAAACTCACGATTTTAGTCCCTCTGTTTTAAAAACTCACGAATTTGGTCCTTATGTTGTGAACTACTCACAATTTTAGTACATATGTTTTGAAAACTCATGAATTTGGTCCCTACATTTTCAAAAAACAACACTTTTAGTCCTTTATTTAACTTAACCGTTTTAATTGTCAGTGTGTCATTTTTATCTTTTAATTAATATCCACGCCATCCTCTCGTTAAATTTCTAACGATTAAGTTAAGTAAATGACAAAAAAAAGTGTAGTTTTTTTAAACATAAGGACCAAATTTGTGGATTTTTTAAAAGGTACGAACTAAATCTGTGAGTAATGCAAAACGTAAGGACTAAATTCACGAGTTTTCAAAACGCAGGGAAGACCAAATTCGTGGGTTTTCAAAATATAGGGACTAAAATCGTGAGTAGTGTAAAATGTATGGACCAAAACTGTATTTTTAGCACGCTTTACTCCCTCTTTTACCTAATAGTCACATGGTAATAAAATTGAGAAAATAATCACATTTAGAGATGATTTTACTAATACACTCATACCATCAAATCAGACACAATAAATCACTTTTTTTCTCTCTCTTCTTTCTTTCTTCCCAAATCCACGTCTCTCCCTCCCTCCCTTTCTCTCTTTCATTTTCTTTTCCTTTTTTTCCCTCTTATTTCCTTCTCTCATTTTCTTTTCTTTTTTTTCCCTCCCATTCCCACTTTTCTGATTTTTTCAAAAACAAAAATTTCCCCCTAACTTTCCCCCTCATTCCTCTCCTCTTTCCAGATTCCCCCCCTCTCTTTCCCTCATTTTTCTTTCATATTTCTCTGTATTCTTCTCAATTTCGTGGCCACTTATTCCCCTCATCTCTCTTCATTTTTTCCTTTCAAAATTCCACCATTTTAATTTACACTTTTTTTTCTCCATAATTCATGAATGTCATTTATTTTTAAAAGTCACTATTTATATCCTTCTACAATCTCCTCATCACATTTTTTTCCATATTTTACAAATATAATATTTCTTTCTTTTCATTTTTTCTCTCTTTTTTTATAAACCATGTTCTACGTTTTTTGTTTTTATAAATTTTCTCTATCCAAAATCTTAGATCTTGTGAATCTTGAAGATTTTAGCAAAAGGTAATGTTTTTTCTTTTTAGTTTTTCTGATTTTTTTTCATTATCTCCTAAATTTCAAGATATACGTTTTTTTTATTATATGTTCTAATATTCGCAATGTATAAATTTCAAGATTTACGTTATTTTTAGTTTTTCATAATGTATTATCCAATATATGTAATATACCACTGTTTGTTTATTTAAATATATATATATATATATATATATTACAATATACGTAATGTACATAAGTGTCGAAAGGATGAACGAACACCCTCTTTCATCATATCTATTTTTAAATGTATAGCTCTACAATATACATAACTGTCTGTTTTTCTTCAATCCACTTTATTGTTTACTAAATGTACATTCTTTAATATATACAATATACACTACAAAAAGCTTTCGTACTACCGACGACACTATACATCGGCAATACTTCATTCCATGTTGGTAATATCAAACGCCGATGATAGCATAATGTCGGCTGAAACGTCGACAATTCGACGTCGGCGTTAGTATTGCCGACGTGGCGTCGACAATACCAACAAAAGTAAAGCCGACTAAACGTCGGTCGTTGCCAAGCTCAATGCCGACTCTAGCGTCGGCAGTTCCTTCAAAAACACATACTTTGACGGCTACATTGCCGACGCGACATGTCGACATCTAGGTTTTTGGGTAGCGTCGGCAATACTACTCTTTTTTAAAATAAAACTTACTCTTATTTATACTCCCCCATTAGCAACCTGTTTTAACACCTAAATTTCACAGATTTTCACATAATTCCCGAGCAAGCATAACAAAATTAGAATTATCTAAAATATAACAAACATAAACCAACATACAATAAGTTTTGTAAGTGTTAGAGGTGTTTGAATTAAAATGCAAAATGTCTAACAATGTTTGAAAAGTTAATGCACTAAGCATTACCCCCACCCCCACGACCTTGAGATGTCGTCCAAGTTCTCATGAATTCTTCAAATTGTCTCGTCTGAAGAGCCAAGTCTTCTCGAAACTTTCTTGTTTCCTCATCATGACGTTGTTCTTGAAGTGTCATCTCTTCTCGAAGTTTCTTTGTCTCCTCTTCTAGTTGAAAAAATTTATTTTGTGTTTCAAACAATTCAGTCTGTGATGATCTAACTGAAAGCGATGATCCACCTGACGAGGGAGGCTTTGGACCTCTACCCAAACCTCGCACGTAACCCGATCTATGACCCAAAACCCTATTCATAGCCTCTGTATCGGAGATAGGGGCTTCAGTCGATTAAGTAAGTTTAATAAGAAACATTTTAACAATTCAAATATATAAAAGAATTTTAACTAACGTCTACTTCATATTCTTTATTAGGTGTACACGGCGTTTAACGTGCTTGGAAGTCATTGGGTCTTACTACAAGTCGATTTACGAAATTGGAAGGTTGTAATTTGGGATTCTCTTCCATCATTTACTGATGTAGCCACATTGACGGACTTGTTGCAACCTTTCTGCACGATAGTGCCACTTTTATTACATTCAGTTGGATCGATTGATTCTACCGACCCTTGGCTAGTTGAAAGAAAGGATAATGTGCCAACACAAACAGGTGGTGTTGATTGTGGCGTGTTTTGTAGCAAGTTTTTTGAATATCTTGTAACTGGGTCCAATTTTATTTCCTTAAAACAATCGAACATGAAGGCGTTTAGGTTTCAATTAGCGACCGAGTGGTGGTCAAACCAACCTATTTTTATATAAGTAATTCGTAATATATGGTTCAATGTTATTTTAATTTTTCGAGATTAGATAACGTTAAACTTTGTTTATAAAAAAAAAAACCAAAAAACTAACTATCATATAGAAGAAGGATAAAGGTGGAGGAGGAAGTAGAGAGTAAGAAAAAAAAAATTAAAAATTAAAAATTCTGTCTAAAAATTCGGTGCACCGAATTTTTAGACAGAATTTTTAATTTTTTTTTTCTTTTTCTTTTTCTTGCTTGCTTCCTCCTCTATTATAATTCTATTACAATGATAAATATAATCAACAAAAATATATTTGTTCAACTATTTATAAAAGTGATTACTTGTAAGAAATCGGGTTGTGGCATGTTTTTCTATTATGCCCGGTGGAGCCACATCTACCACATTTCCGATTATGAGTAGTCTTCTCTCCAGTTGATGGAATTCTCATTTTCTTACGACGTCCAATGCGAGCCACTTCTTTCGGTGGTAACACGTGAATCGGTACATACCCCTCAGACGTTTTCCATTCTGATGAATGCCCTACTGGCATAATGGGCTCAGCATAAGAATTCACCCAACATTCAGTCTTATAAAAGTAAGAGCACATTGAATATGGATTGATGTTGCGTTCTGCATACAAGGTATTTGATCTAAATCAAATACCCGACAAGTACATTCTTTAGCATTCAGATCGACTTTTCCATACTTTTCTCCATCTGGTACATTGTATTGATAACAATCAATATTTATAGCTCCAAGTATTAATGACCTTTCATGATTTTTTCTTATGATCTCTTCTGCATGATTCGTAAGATTGGTTGTACATTTGGATGCCTCAATACGACGCTCCCAAAACCATTCTTGCAACTTGGCTCTAATACTTTCCACTAATGCAGTTATCGGTAGTTCTCTATCATTAACCAATATACTGTTTACACATTCTGCAATATTCGTGGTCATGATATTATACCTCATCCCTGAACAAAAAGCACGGGCCCATTTTTCACGTCCAACCTCTTCCAAATACTCACAGACACCTTCATATCTCCCAAGTTCAGCCCAGTAATGGTCAAAATCTGACTTGCGATATGATTTGGCAGCAAGGAAGAATATGGGATTGATTGAATCATTTTTGAATTTGGCAGTTAAATTCATACTCAGATGATGTATGCAAAAACCATGTATCGCATGCGGAAAAACAGACGCGATTGATTTAGTGATGCTTTTGTTTCTGTCAGAAATAAAGACCAAATCATCAACATCTCCAATTGCGCATTTTAGTTTTTCCATAAACCATGACCATGACTGATCTGTCTCCCTATCTACAATGCCAAAAGCAGCAGGGTAAATTTGATTATTGCCGTCCAAACATACACTCACTAATAGTGTACCTCGATATTTTCCTTTCAAAAGACAACCATCAACAGCAATAACCGGTCGTATACAACGTTGAAACCCCCTAATAGAAGGACCCATGGCAAAGAAAAAATATTTGAAGTGACGTTCATCTTCAAGATGAAGGCAATATATTGTTCCAGGATTTTCAATTTTTAGCGTTTCACAATATCGACTTAACAAATTGTACGATTCTTCAGGTGATCCTCTGACCAACTCATATGCATCCTCTCTGGCATGCCACGCTTTATCATAACTTATATTCACACCGAACTCTTTTCGCATGTCCTTGATTATATCCTTCGGCCTATACTGACGACCAACGTCTTCAACTCTTGACTTTATTATATCTCCAATTACCCAACTTCGAGCCTGCCTATGATCATGATTCAACACATCAAGCGAACAACTGTGAACATCTACAGTCTTACAAATTCTGAATAATTATGACCCTTTCAAACAAGTTGCTCGTAACTTCCACTTGCAATTTTCATCAATACATGTCACAGAGTACAAAGTTTTGGTCGACTTTTTCACTCTAAACTCTTTGTTTATTCTCATCGCCATGATAGACAATTTCATCAACAAATCTTTTTTTGATAAAAATATTCTTCCCTCTTCAAACTCAGCACCCATGGAATTTCCGTGTGACTTAACCTCCATTGAACTTGATGTATTCTTACTTTCTTTTGCTTCCTGGACTTTACTCTTTCCTTTCTTGACAATATTTTGCATGCATTTTGAATCATTATGATCTCCTGTTTCCTGAATGTTAGAATGAGGAGATAAAAACTGAGCCTGTGACATAATTCGGTCATCCAACAATAGAGCATTATCATTATCACCTACCAAATCACCTGTCATTTTCTCTCTCCCCCAATTCATCACATCATTAGATAAATCACATGGAACTATGTTCTCATCTAATGGTGGGATGATTGTCGAGTTTCGATTATCATTGGGTACGTGGTTACTACCAGAAGCAGACGCAATATACGGATTGGATCCTACATACCTTTCACTAATCACATCTCTTGGTACAGTTGATATATACAACGGAAGTAGGGATACATCTTCTCCTATCAAGAAAAAATTTAAGTCGTCGTCATCATTTATGTCGCATGGAGGAGAATCCAACAATAACTTGTAAATGCACTTGATTTTAATAGTCAACCCTAATGGATTAATTTTTGTAGCTGCATAAACTCGGACTAGGAGATCTTCATATGTTATATCCTTACTTACCGCTATTCCTTTCATCAAACCGCCTATATAAGTTTTATCGTTAGCATCCCAATGTCCATCGTAACGAATAAATATTCTTACCATTGACATCCTATAAAAAGAAAAACCAAACAAAAATTAGTCTAAAAGGGGAAAAATAAAGTGAACAAAATTTATAAAATATAAAGAAAAACTAATCAAATAAATTTGAACCAAAATTCGGGGAACAATTCGAGAAATAACTCAAAATTCGGGGCAAAATTCGGGACACAATTCGGGGTAAAAACTCAAAATTTGGGATACAAAATTCGGGGCAAAATTCGGGACACAATTCGGGGTAAAATTCGGGGGAAAACTCAAAATTCGGGGTAAAAACTCAAAATTCGGGATACAAAATTCGGGGATCAAAATTTGGGGTAAAATTCGGGGCACAATTCGGGGAAAAATTCAAAATTCGGGGAAGAAAGTCATAATTCGGGGCAACCCGGATTTTTTTTTCCAACTTTAAACGACTGCAAATGTTAGATTTGTAGATGTTAACATATTTTAGAAACTAAAGAATAAACTTATATTACCTTATGACAAGAATCAAAAGCTTGGAAATTACTTGAGGCTATTTTCAAGTTTGTGTTGGAGATTTGGAATAGAGTGAAGAGTTTAGTGTTAGAGTGTTGGAAGAGAGATTTGGAATAGAGTGAAGAGTTTAGTGTTAGAGTGTTGGAAGAGAGATTGGAGAGAGTGTTGGAGTTTTGGGTTTTCAAAAAGTTGAAGATAGATGGATGTATTAGAGTTTTAAGGATAAAAATGTACTTTCACACTAAAATGACATCATCAAAAGGTTAAAAAAGTTTAAAATAAAAGTGGAGGTCAATAAACCTTAATTGATATATTTGGAGGTCAATGAAGCCAAAAACCCTGTTTTTTTTTTCCCTTTTTATAGATATAATCAAATCGAGGGAGGGGAACTAGGATAATCAATTTTAGAGGGAGAGAATAGTTGTCCAACCAATTTAGATATATTCATGTTATCTTATTTTAGTGACTGACTAATGTCTTACAGAGCTTCTTTTAAAATAAATATATATATACACGGTAATCATTTCACATTTGTATCACTTGTATTGATGATATATTACTGGGGGTCATGTTCAATAAAAATGATATATTTATAAATATTATAGAAAATTTAGTTAAACTCATAATTATTTTTAAAAACTATTATCTTAATCAATAAATATATTCAAAGTCGGAATAAGGGAAAACGAAGATTTCTCGCTCTCCATGATTTCCAAAGCTCACTGTTGAGCTGACAGACAATGTATGTGTCCAATTCTGTTTTATTTGTCTGTTTTTCTTTTAAGATATTATATGAAATTGGGAAAGAGGACTCGAACATTCGACTTCAAGAACTTACCAAGCTTCTTTTAAAATATTTACACACACATATATATTTATTTAATATATATATATTAAATAAATATATCACTAATCATCTGATTATCATATATTGTAATCATTTTACGTTTTGTATCATTTGTATTGATGATATATTAGTGATGGTCATGTTGAATAAAAAATATATGTTTATAAATATTATAAAAAAATTAGTTACACTCATAATTATTTTTAAAAATTATTATCTTAATCTATCAATATATTAGGCCCTGTTTGGTATGCAATCTGAAAAGCAGAATTTGAATTTAGTGGATTCTAATGAATTCAGAGTTGTATTCTGTGAATTTGTTGGTTCTGAAACTGTGTTTGGTAACAGATCTAGAATTTATAATTGAGATTCAGAAATTTGAAATATGTGTTTGGTTGGTTAGTCAAAAAATTTAAATCAGATTGTGAATCAGAATATGTGTTTAGATCATCCAAATTTTGGGTGACCCACTCATAAAAATAATACTTCCAACTTTAAATCATTCATTTTTAAGTTTGAAAAAACTAATAATTCATAACTTATAAATTAGAAACATCTTTATCCGCATCAACTATAACTATTCTCATTCTTAGGATAAATTTTTCTTTAAAAAAAAATTATAATAAAGATAATAGAAGCATTGCAAGTCTATCAAATAAACTCTTTAGATTAAAACAACTCAATTTTTTCCAAAAGGAGAACTATACAAGACACAATGAGATTCATTCTAAAATTCATAAGAACCTAGTGCAACCAAAGAGAGAATTTCTCAATAAAAGAGAATCTGAAAAAATATTTTCACACTGAATGGAGAGACCATTTGGGCATTGAAAACCTCCAATAGCGTTATTCAAATAGTACTACATACATTAGTAAACAAGAAGCAGAGAAAAATGTGAGCAACAACCTCCAAAACATATATATATATATATATATATATAATATAAATTATTTTATTTTTTATATTTAAATTAATCTTATATATAATTATAAAAACAAAGTATAAATAAAAAATAGGATATAATGAAAAAATAAATTAACTTTTTTTCCATCACTTTAGAATTAAGTTTAAGTTTAAAAAGTTAAAAACCAACTTAAAAACATGCAATTAAAAATTTAATTAAATAAATAAAAGCTAGAACGGATCGGGTCAACCTCGAAAAACGGGCCCGACCCGACCCAAATATGCAAAATGGGCCCGACTCGTATTTTTATCTCATGTGTTGAAACCCGTGGATTAAATTGTGTGGGTGAGGTCAATCTGTGTTTTTCAGTTTTTGAGTTGGATATTTTGGATTCTTGTTTTAGTTGAATTCATTTTTTAGCCTAAAAAAGAAATTGAATCCAAATTGCTTTTTTCTGGATTCTAAACCAAACACAAAACAACGCAGATTCCTTTTATTCATTCAATCCAGATTCATAAAACTGAATTTGGATTGCATACCAAACAGGGCCTTAAAATTCTGAATAAAGGAAGAATTTTCAAGTTCCCATTTTACCTTTATTTTTATATTTTATACCCAAACTATAATTAATATTTTAATTTTAATTTAATTTCAAAACTTTCACATATTTTCGTGTACCCTTCTATTTAGTGTTTAATAAAATGATATTTAATTTATTAATTCTACTCACTTTAAGTTAAAATTTGATAAATTTCATTGGATAGCAGAATTTTCTGCAATATTTATAAATATGATATTTTTAAAAAGTATTTGCAAATATATTAGTTTTTTAAAAACACTCATTCATGTGAATCAGAGAAATCAGTTATTCATACACAAAATATCAGGATATCAGTAAAATCAGTGATTTCTTATGTCAAAATCAGTAATTACTTGTGAGGAAATCACTTATTAGTGACAATTTTGTAATAATTTAGGCGCGAAATTGAGTTTTTTTTGGCTATTTTTACAAATAAGTTTTTTTACTACTATTTTTACAAATATTGAACCTAATTTTGCTATTTTTGCAAGACCCCCTAAAATTTTCTACTACTTTCCCATATAATGAGGTCATACACTTTCCAATACATATCCTTCTTCAAGTTTACTAATTGAAGACCAAAATTCATATGAAAAAGAAAGAGACAAACTTACTTTGAGAATAAAATGGACAATTCCTATAATAGATTAAATGAATTGGCCAAATACACTGGCAATATTTAACAAGGACTTGCTTCAAGATATCTCAACAAATAAAAAACTTCATCAAGAATCTAGATGAAACTTGTATGGCAGAGACACAACCTGACTCAGTGTAACAGCCCGAAATTTTCCCAAACATGGAAATCATAAATCAAAACAGCGGAAGCTTAAATTAAACAACTTCAATTCATTTTCATTAAAATTTCAATGAAAAATTTGTTCAAACATTGATTGCGATCTTTATTCAAAAATTAAAATCAATGTACTTTCTTATTTCAAAGTAAATGAACTACAGTTCATAAAAAAAAATGGTAAAACAACATCATTGTTAAAAATCAAATCCCAACCCAAAATATCTAAGAACAATAGAATAAAAGGTCGCCGGCGTGTAAATCTATTCCAACCAATCCACTCGCCTCGAACGTCATCAACCACCAATCTTCTTCTTTCATTTACCTGAAAAAAAAATGTAGCATCATGAGGCTACGCCCAATGAGTAGGAAAGAGTTAAAAATAAAATAATGCCACGAGAGACTTTTCTAAAACTTTAAGTCCATAATCGGCCTCACCGACTTAGAAAATTCACTTTCTCCCAAACACACAGAGTCTAACTCATCAAAATCAAACTGTCTCTAAATCCGCAAATTTAAAGAAAACACCCTCGAAACAGTTTTAAACATTCTTCTCTCAATTTAAAACTTTTCGATTCAAGATCCTCACTAATACCTCTAATCTCCTCTTTGTCCGCAAACAAAGAGAGACTACGCTCGTTAAGGAATTTAAACACACTTTTTCACAATTTAAATCCTTAAGAGAAAATATTCTTTTCCATTGTACGGATGGAATGAACCTGCCTGCTAAGTGCTATAGAGTTGTGCACAACCGTATAATCTCTCTTAACGGCAATATTCTTCTTTAAGCAAGGCCTTTGCTTAAAGCGAACCTACTATCACGTTACCCGAGGTATTTGAGTAACATGATCCAACAACATCACTACCCATGATGCTAAAAAAGCTTAAGCTTATTTTTCTCAAAAACACCCTTTTTAGGCCAAATTTCCCTAAGAATAAATTCTGGAAATTTACCTTTAAATCACTCTAAAATGACCCAAAATCACCCAACAAATCACTTTGGGGTCACTCCCAACAACTCCCAACAGTTTACAAGTCTAGAAGTGAAACTAGCCTAAACTAGTGTAGTTTCGCTCCTTTTTCGGACCCTCTAAATCTACTATTTTTCTATCTAAATTTCAACGCCATAACGGCTCTAAATACACTCCCAGAACAGCCCCTACACATATAGATTCACACTATAATCAATTCAGAGACCAACAGTCAAAAATACTAGCCACCTATGTTAAATTTTCCGGCCTAGTGGGCACTAATCCTTCATATAAGGCATATATGTCCAGCAACTTATTTCACCTTAAAACACCCTAAAATATGCTTAAAACACCCAAAAACATTATAGAAAATATGAAGTTTCAGTTTCTCAATAAATCGATATCGATAGGCAAAATATAGCATGCTTTAAACCAATTTTAAACACACATCGAATCCAAATTATAACTTCTTTAAAACAGCCCATAAACCTCTTTATCATACTTTAATCACCCAATATCATGCTTAAAATTTCAGAGGTTAACTCATAAAGAAAAAGAAAAGTACAAGCCTGATAATATTTAGTTCTTAACTAATTTCTACTCACCTTAGGTTCTTCAATTTCAAGATTTCGCTTTTCTTTATCCAAGACTTCCAAAACCTTGAACCCTAAATTGAAAAGAACTTCTAAATTCTCCACCAATCTTTCACCAAATGCTTTCAATCGAAAAATACACCTACTACGACGAAGAAACAATCGAAAACCAATTAAATTTGGATAAAACTTAATAGGGCCGAATTCGTTTTTACCCCATAACTTTTTCTACAGATTTTAGGTTGCTGTGAAATTAGTCTCAATGGAAAAAGGACGAAAAACTGATCAGAAAGCACTACTTACTTGCGTAAATCGGAGTCCGAATGAGGAAGTTATGGCCAAAATACTTCTATGGGTTACATTTAGGCGAAAATTGGAGAAAAATGGAAAAGTGGAGGCTGATTTTCGGAAAAAGGAGGAAGGAGGAGAAGGTTTTAGGGTTTAATCCCGAATTCAATTAATTACGAAAATGCCACTACATTAAAACGATCATAACTCATTCACCGGGACTCAGAATGATGATCCGTCAGTTGCGTTGGAACCGTAATAACAAGACGATCAACATCATCTAAAAATATGGAAATAAACTTGTGATTTTACTGTTGAGATTTGCTAAATTACCAAAATGCCCTTACGAGAAAACGAGATAGTTCACATCCAAGTTATCAATCCAACCTCATTAATATCATTTGAGAAAATAATATTAATTTCATTTTTTTTATCTTAATTGGTAACAGGTCGTTACACTCAGGTTATGAAGAGTAAGAGATTTATCAAGCCATGAAATAATTACATGAGCATTCTACAAGCCTGTAAAGAGAAACATTCTCCAGCCAATCACAATCAGAGGAGCTCAACTTAAAGCTAAAGCTTGAGATCAACAGGTAGAGAACTTAAAGCAGCTTCATTAAATGAAACTAGACCTTGTGGAATTATATTGAATCTTCTATAATACATTATACATTCCATACCTTCCTAAAAAAGTCGATACTTGTTTACCAACAACATAGTGTCTAACCAAATCGGTGGTATCTCAAGTCCATGAAAATATTTCAAGCAAATATCCCTTTGAAGCTTGAATCTACTATGAAGAAAGGTTTTTAGAAAATAGTTCATATTTCAAGCTGGAACCCATTATGATAATATCATTAATATATACCGACAAAGTGACACAACCCGTCCCAATAACCCCCTAAACACTCGAGACGACACGTGCCGATGGCAAGCGAAAACTAATGCCAACACATACCATCCAGCGGAAGTAAAATAACTAGTTAATCATCAATTTAAATTTACTTATTTAAGGAAATTTTGGCAGAGTTTCATTTATTTTTAGAGTAAACCAACCTGTAAATACATATAACATAATTTTGCACATACTATAACGGGCTCCGCTCTCAGAAAATAACTCAAAAACAGTCAAACATGCTAATTTTTATTTTATTAACATTAAGAGAAATATTTACATAGTTATTCTACTAAAAACATCTTCACTCACTGAACTAGCCTCAAAAATCATAAAATCACTTTCTCTTTCACGAGCTATCACTGACACTTATAAACAAATATGTACAATTCACACACAAAATGTCATACATAGGCTAGGTGAAGATGAAACCACAAATCGTGGTGCAAACGTCTCTTGTAAGGCTCTCAGGAGCTACCTGACAGGGGAAAAACAAAACATGGAAAATCATGAGCAAAAACTCAGTGAGAGGGATCGTTTATAAACTAACACATTCTTTTGAGTTAAATATTGTAGAAAACACGACTTTTAGCAAACGATTATATTTCTGAACAAATCACTTTTCATACATATTAGAAACTCAAAGCTAGTGAGTTCACGTAATAATATCATATCATAACCATATAATAGAAAAATGACACCAAACGCATACCCACAACTGGTCACACTACACACAAGACAATTCAAGATAAGCAGCAAAACAACTGATTATACTGAAACTGGTCATACGCGCGCAGACTATACCCAAAGGCTATTCACCCTAACATACGGCCTAAAGCCTATGTGTATGCTAAAATGGGTCCCAAAGACCTACTGAAAGCTGAACTAGTGGATACGACAATTTAACGGTTTGAAACAAAAACCGTTATATGACTTGCAAACCATCATAAATCCATGGAAACTAATGCTTTTTCCATAATAACATAACGTTCAGTTTCATAAGAATATTCATAACATATAAGCTAACTTGAAATTTATAAGCAAATAGTTGCGGATAATTCAAAAATAACATTTTAAGCACTCACAAAAACTATCCCTTTTATGATCCCGAGCTATAAGCGGTGCCAATCTCCGTACCCCAGCTTGGATACCATATTAGATATGTTAAATCACAAAAGCTTAAGCATATGGGTAAATGTAGATTTAATCATATATCTGAACAGAATTTATTTACGCCAACCCATTTCTTTAATGGAATATATACTTGTGGTATTCTCTTACTTTTCAAACTTTTAGTTGGGAAAAGAGATGAATCCAACCGATTTTAGTTTCCTTGTACGTTCCATATGTTTTATAAATAGAATTCTTTCATTTAGTTTTAGTTAGCTTTTGCTACTTAGTTTTTGCTTTTTTCTTAATTTTTGAGGATTCTTCCTCTAAATTTGTACTCTACTTTTACCTTTGATCAATGAAAGTTAACTTTCTATAAAGAAAGAAAAAATGTTATCTAACTCCATAGTAGCCTAGCTACCTCAACTTGCTACCTCTCTCCACTGAGAAAAGTTTACAACCTGATATAATATAAAACTATGCTCAAAAGTAGAAGATACAATTCAAATAAAGGTACCGTAATCAGTGGTCAACTTAGCATGTCTTTGGCCTCAGTAGCTACGGATTGTTGGCCTCCAAGGATAATCATCAGTGGAAAAGAAGTTTTTGAACCTAAAGAAACAAAATGGAATATTAAAGGATTAAAGAAATAGCATATAACAGGAAGTAGGTTGGTCTGGGCAAGTTACTTTACCGATCAAAATACTCTATGACAAAAGTTTCACGAGAAGGGCCCTTCAACAGATAGTTCAATAAATGGGATGGTATTGTAATCCCACGCTTGTTTGTCTTCAACTTCAAATGCCTCAAATTACTTAGAACATCGTTAGAAGCTAGACAGGAAGATGGAATCAAGGAAAGCACCTGATCAAAATGAAAATAAATTAAATATTTGCAAATAATCAATTAAGCATTTGAATCGATGAAAAATAATTAGAAATTTAGAATTGTCCAACTCCTACCCAAGATGTCATATTATATAGTTGAAGTAGAAAACTAAGCAATTTACTTGTTTAATCATTACATAGATTCTGGGGGAGAGGTTACAGAACATGAATCGTGTGTGGCTAAGTTGGTTATCATCATTCATACATTCTTTGAATAAAAGGAAATTGCTGCTATTCAACAAAAGATGTAAGCTGAAAAACTTAATAAACTCTTGTCTTTCTTTCTTGCTAACTTCTCTGGTTGTGTAGGTAAAAATTTGTTGCTTTCTTCTAAAAAATAATGTGCTGCTTTTACTTTTAGTCGTATTGAGCCTTACTCTTAAATTAGACTTCCTTTTCTTTGGGGGGCGTTTGACTTGGTTTGTTAAGCCTGTGTTAGGATTGTGGAGAACAATGAGTTTGTTTTTTTTTTTTTTTTTGATAATAAACCATTCATTGATGTAAAAAGAAGTATACAGAAGGCCACCCAAGGATTACAAAAAATTCCTCCAATTGGGGGCAATCAACGAGGGTTGATAATTACAAAAAGTTTTGGCCAACAACTCCCAAATCTTAGAACAATTAGACGAACTGTCTTGAAAAATTATCTTGTTCCTTTCCCACCAAAGGAACCAAATCAAAGCTCCGATAGAGTTCCGCCAAAGGACCAAAGCCTTATCCTTGAAGGCCACACCACACAGCAAACCATGGAGAATAGACTGAAGAGATGGGGGAAAGGGGCCCGGAAAAGAGAAAATATCAAAAATCGTGTTCCATAGCCTAGCATTAAGGGGGCAAGACCAAAAGGTATGAAGGGGGTCTTCAAGATTGGAGCAGCATAGAATACAACGATTTAAAATGTGTATTTTTTTATAAGAATGGCTCAAAAGCCATTTCATGGATATAATGAAAGATCATACAATTAGTGTAAAATATGTTGGAATTTTGGAAATAAACGAGTTTGATAACCCATCATCTGAAGTTGCAAAAACTAAAGACAAACAGGGTTTAGGCTTGTGTAGCCCAAACCTTTTGTCCAAACCCGCAAGCCAAACTCCTCTAATAGAAAGCTACATGGATAGCTAGGACACATATTAAACTACATCAAAACACATTTTACCTCTACACATAATGAAGTGAGTGTAAGTGACTTGACATTCCGAAGCACAACGAGCGACGCCATGAGTTGTTTTGCAATCATATTTGGATCATCGTCGTAGTAAGTGAATTTTAATTCAACTTCGTTTAGGCTTGTAAGACCATCAACACAACTCAAGACTGGTAAATAATTCTCCAACCTAAGAGTAGCCAGCTTGGGTGTTGACAAAATCATTTTTTGTTGCTTGATGTTTGCACGACAAGAGCACAGTTCCAAGTATTTGAGTTTTACCAAACTGATTTTAACAATTAAAAAGCCAGTCCCACGTAGTGCCAAATATTCAAGATTAGGGCAACTCGACAACATATCTGCAGTACTAAACCTTGCAGCGATCAAACAATCGATTCTTAGCGATTTCAAAGAATCTAACCTCTTAGGAACCGATTTTCCGACATCTTTTCCAGGAAGGCAAGTCAAGAAGCAATTGGACAAGGTATGGAGGAAATGGTGGATTCTGATGCTAAGTTCTCGAACATGGAGAGATTCGGCAAAGCATAGCCACCGATTCAAACGTTTTACATCGCTTTCGCTGGTAAAGAAGGTCAATTTCTTGACATCACAAAGGGCATCATTACGATGTGATAAAAGACGTATAACGAAGCGGTGAAAGGCTAATTCTTCACTGTTCTTGATATTTAAGGAAAATGAGAGCAATGAATCAGAGTTGGGAGAGGCGAAGTTCAATGTGGGCAAAGAAGTCCAGAGATATCTCCATTTTTTGGATAAAATGCTACACTGAACAAGGGTTTTACAGTTCAAGAATGAGAAAATGTGATGGAGAAGGTAATCTGGTAACGAGCTAATCCTATCTTTTTTCCTTCTCCGAATATCTCTCTCACGAACCATTTCGTTTATGTGATTCCCAATACTGATTATCTCACATAGCCATAGATGCAGAGCTTCTATTTATCTTGTTCGTAAAAACAAACAACCCCAAAATCTTATGACCTATTAAATCTAGGGTGAAAAATTAAAATGGCACTTTTCAAGCCTCCATTTTTACTAATAGCCACTTTTTTTAATATTTAATATTTTAGCCACTAAATGAAATCAGATTTCTTTAAATACCCACAACACCCCTTTGTACTATGACATCACATCTTGTCATAGCCTCTATAGCAATGATTATGTTTTCTTCATTTTTCTTCCCCTTGAAATTTTGGTTTCCGTTCTCCCATATGATTTCCATTTATTTTTTATTTTTTATTTTTGAAAATTTTGTTTCCCTCCAAAACGTTTCAAATTTTAGTTTTTTAGTAGTAGCTTTTCTTGGAAGTTTTTTAGATTTTTGTTAGAATCTTATTCAACAAGTTTTGTCTTGCATTCATATAAATATATGCTTTGTTTATCTTGTAGAAGCGTATAGCAGTGGGTCGTTGCTTGCAAGTATACGTTTTTTGTACAGTGGCTAGCCAAAATTTAACTATAGCTTGTGTCACATATAAAACATACATCATATACCTTTAAATTTATACACACTATACATACTATACATCTGCATGTTTAACATTGCTTATACGAATTTCCAATTCAGCTTTTTTAGAAACACTATGTTTATAGTCAATAGAGCATAACATACACAACATACGTATCCTAATACATGTAGTTTGTCAATGTACACATATTGTATGTTATGTATAATGCATCACACATGTGCAGAATAAAACTCACATATGAAGAATGAACCCACATATGAAGAATGAAACCACTTTTGTTAGGCGAGAAAACAACAAGGTATGCTACGTAAATCCTGTATACAAAACGTACATTCTGTTGTATGTTTGGTATACTTCATCACACATGTGAAGAATGAAACAGGTATGCTACGTATATCCTGTATAACAAAGCTAAAAATAGTTGTATGTTATGTATACTTCATCACAGATATGAAGCATGGCGTTGCATGTACAATGATCTCACATGTGAAGAATGAACCCACTTTGATAAGCAAAAATAAGACACCCATATATGCTATGTATATATGTATAGGGTATGTACATATAGTTGTTTGTTGTGTATACTGCATCACACATGTGAAAAATGAACCCACATATGAAGAATGAACCCGCTTTTGTTAAGATAAAAAGAGAAGTTATGTATAGTCTGTATACGATATGTACACATATTGTATGTTATGTATAATGCATCACACATGTGCAGAATAGACTCGCATATGAAGAATGAACCCACATATGAAGAATGAAACCACTTTTGTTAGGCGAGAAGACAACCAGGTATGCTACGTATATCCTATATAACAAACGTACATTCTGTTGTATGTTATGTATACTTCATCACACATGTGAATAATGAACCCACATATGAAGAATGAACCCGCTCTCATTAAGCTAAAAAGAAAAAAAGTATGTTACGTATAGTCTGTATAAACCCACATATGAAGACTGAAACCACTTTTGTTAGGCGAGAAGACAACAAGGTATGTTACGAATATTCTGTATAACAAACGTGCATTATGTTGTATGTTATGTATACATCATCACACATATGAAGAATGACCTCGCATGTACAATGAACCCGCATGTGAAGAATGAACCCATCTTGATAAGCAAATAAAACACCCATGAATGCTATGTATACAAAAATAAACATTGCCAAAACATATCTCGAATATAAGAGCACATACTTTCTGAAATTCTTCCATCTAATTTCCCATAATACAAATGAATAAATAACCCATTTACTTTTCTACAGATCCATAAACTATCGTAAAAAAAAATAGGGAATTTTTTGTTCCAATCAAATAAGACAAATCTATAGAACAAAAACTTTCTTCCATTTTCTTATGTCCAGTAAAATTCCCGTCACAAATTACAACATAGAAACATGAACGATATTGAAAAATTATCAAGAAGAAGATTCAAAGGAATCGAAGAGTAAGAATTAGAGGCTTCAATCAAGTTTCCTGATTTTAGTAAGAAATTGGTTAGAAGTGTTGAATCAGAGGCTACTACGTATATATTGTATAACAAACGTGCATTGCGTTGTATGTTATGTATACTTCATGACACATATAAAGAATGACCTCGCATGTACAATGAACCCACATGTGAAGAATGAACCCACTTTGATAAGCAAGAATAAAACACTCATGTATGTTATGTATATGATGTATAGGGTATGTACATATAGTTGTATGTTGTGTATACTGCATCACACATGTGAAGAATGAGCCCACAAATGAAGAATGAACCCGCTTTCGTTAAGCTAAAAAGATAAAAGGGTATGTTACGTATAGTCTGTATTTGATATGTACAAATATTGTATGTTATGTATACTGCATCACACATGTGCAGAATAAAAATCGCATATGAAGAATGAACCCACATATGAAGAATGAAACAACTTTTGTTAGGCAAGAAGACGACAAGATATGCTACGTATATCCTGTACAACAAACGTGCATTGTGTTGTATGTTATGTATACTTCATCACACATATGAAGAATGACCTCGCATGTACAATAAACCCGCATGTGAAGAATGAACCCACTTTGATAAGCAAATAAGACACCCATGTATGCTATGTATATTATGTATATTGTGTGTACATATAGTTGTATGTTGTGTATACTGCATCACATATGTGCAGAATAAACTCGCATATGACGAATGAACTCACATATGAAGAATGAAACCACTTTGTTAGGCAAGAAGACAAAAGGGTATGCTACATAAATCTTGTATAACAAATGTGCATTGTGTTGTATGTTATGTATACTTCATCACGTATGAAGAGTGAACCCACTTTTGTTAAGCAAATAATACAACAGGGTATGCTACGTATATCCCGTATAATATCGTACAAATACATCTCAATGAAATATTGCGTAGTCGTCAAGGGTGAATAAAAAGAAGGGTGTCGTATTACAAAAAGTGATGAAATATACAAAACATACAAGAGGGTGCAAAAAAATTATACATATTATACATAACCTCCTTGACAGTGTATACACGCATCCAGGTGAATATCCGTTGCGTTCAAAATGATGTACAACCGTGGAGTGAAAATACATGAAAATCAGAAGAAAAAAAAAATATCCAAAAAAATACCTAGCATCAAAGAGAATTTAATGAGGTTCAACAATGTACACAACCCCTTAAAACATTAATTTGATCTTCCTCAAAATAAATAACAAAACCATACGGAAGATCAAAATGATGTTTCATGGCTTGTATGCGCAGTATACAAAAAAAAAAAAAGAGTAATAGTTATTCGCGGCATCCCATCCCATCCGTCTTCGTTTCAATGTTCACTACATCCATTGCACCCACAAAACGCAATAAACGAAATGATTACCCCAAATCTTCAACAACGAGCTCGCCAAAAAGTGAAACCTCAGGACACGGTCAGGTTGGCTGGAAACGGATCAACCAAAAACTGAAAAGTAACGAAAATGGGATGAAATTAATGAAAGATAATAAGAAAAAAAAGATGTAGGAAATTTATTAGATGAACATTAGTAGAAATTGTGGATTTAAAAAAAAGAAAGAGAAAAAAAGGAGAGAATCAATGAAGGTTTGAAAGAAAAATGAGAGGGAATTGATGAAAAAATTAGGGAGAGATGAAAAAAGAAATGAGAGAGGAAATGAAAAAATGAAAAGAAAAAAAATGAGGGTGAGAGAGAGATAATAGAATATATAAAAAAAAATGGGGGGGGGGGTGAATGGGAGGGAAAAATGGGAGGGAGAATTTTAAAAAAAAATTAGAAAGATGAATATTGACAAAAAAAAAGAAGAAGAAGAAGAAAAGAAAGTGACGGTGGGTGAGGGAAGGGGAGGAGAGAGGAGAGAGGTAAGAGGTAATGATTTGACATTAAGGGGTTTTTGGTCTTTTTATATTCATAGGTGGTTATTTGATTACTTTTTGAGAGATATGGCCATTGACTAAAAGAGGAAGGGAAAAAGTGCTATTATAATAATTAATCCTTAAATCTATTAGAAATCTCATATAATAAAGGAAAAATTACTTAAAGGACATCTTTTTCACGAAAATATCAAAATACAAAAATTTCTGGAAAATTTTATTAGGTAGAAGAATTTTCTTCAATATTTATAAATCTAACAGTTTTAAAAAGTATTTGTAAATATAGCTTTTTTTTAAAAGCTCTTTTATTCAAGTGAATCAAGATATCATTGATAACTTGGAGATAATCAAAGATAATTTATCAGGTAATTAGTGATTAAATGCACGAAATATCATTTGATATAGTAAATCACCAGTGATTACCTATGAGCAGAATCAGTGATTACCTATGCGGAAATCAGTGATTACCTAGTGGAAATCAGTGATTACTTATGCGAATTAGTGGTAATTTTGTAATAATTTATGCGCGAAATTGAGTTTTTTGCTACTTTTACAAATAATTTTTTGGGATGCTATTTTTGTAAATATTGGACTTTTTTCATCTATATGTACAAGAACCCCAAGATTTCTTATGTTAAATCATTTCTCTCTCTCCTCTTTTCACATCATGTGAAAGCTACTTTTTTTTATCTTTCCTGCCATATCTCTCTTTTTATTTATTTTCCTTCTCTCTCATCTCTTTTTCTTTCTATACTCACATCTCTTTTTCTTTTCCCACAAAATATTTATCCTCAACCCTATTTTCTTCCATTTTTACTCCATAAAACTTTAAAAAAATGCACAAACATAGAAGATTTAATAAGTGGTTCTTGCATTAAGTGTCCATTTGTGATAACTTTTGAAAGTGTTTAAAAGTGTTTTTTAATTGTTATCAAAAACACTTTATTCAAATACACTTTAAACAATTCAAAAAACTATCCTAAATGGACACTTAATGTCGGAACCATTTATTAAATTCTGTCTTTATTTTCTTGCTAACTTCTCTCAAGTAAATTTGTTGTACAAGTAAAAATGCTTTCACAAAAAATGATGTGCTGCTTCTTGTCTTAATATTATAGTTTTACTCTTAAATCATACTTCCTTTTCTTGAAGCAATAAGAGGTTCCCGAAATGGAGATGGAACAAAAAAAATTCTCTCTGCTGACAAGAAAACCATGAATCTCATTCTATTTAAAAATATCACCGAAGCCCTCTCAAAGCTTTGGTGAAGTCAAGATAAGCATCATTAACGAGAATGAATTTTTTTTAGGAAACGAGACATCTCCTAATCCAACCTCTCTATTTCTCATCAAAACCTTTAGAATGAAGGAAATGCTCTAAACATACCAAATTAACATGATCCTTACTTTTTGAAGATCACTTTTGAAAACCAACCCCATTTTCTTTTATGTTATCATTTGTTGGAACTTCTAAACGATTTGCTAAAGAATAGATAAAAGAAGAATTGCATATAGAAACAGTAAATTAAACAATTACGTAAACGAAGAAAAATTAAAACGAAGTGAGGCATGAAGATATATAAATTTCCTTGAGACAATATTTACCCACTGCTTAGGTGCTACAGATCATAGAGAATAGTCTTCATAGATACAACACTTCTAACCAAAGTTAATAAAGCACTTTACTAACCTTGACAGTTGAACCAAAAACTTGAACGAAACTCAATCCCGAAGTTGCAGAATAAATCCAACAGAATAACAGCATGTGAAAGTAGAGAGAAATATTAAAGAATTTTCTCTTGTAATTATCAAGTATGTTATTCTAATTTGTGGAGGCCTATTTATAGACATAGTCATGACTTTTAAATGTGAGTTTATGTCAAAGGTTGTAACTATTCAATAAGTAACCACTTTATGAAAAATTGTAACTATAGAATAATTAAATACTTTTATGAAAAGTTGCATCTATTCAATAAGTAACCACTTTTATGAAAAGTTATAACTATTGAATAAATAACTATCTTTATGAAAAGTAGCATCCTTGAATAAATAACTACCTTTATGAAAGGTTGCACCTATTGAATAAATAAACACTTTTATTCAACAATCACATCTCATAATTATACCTATTCACGATATAACTACTCATCCAATGGATACATCCATTCATCAAATCACTTTGTGATAAGTCACAATTGTATTGTAAACCATTCATTCGTATAGCCACCATATCCAACGGTTACTTCCTATCATCGCAACCATTGACGATAACTACCTTCATCCATTAAAGTAGAAAAGATGAATTTTTTCGTAACATCACATGTGACTGTTCGAGCGCCCTTTCGAATATCATTATCACCATAACAGACGTTTGGTTAACTTTAAATGAATATTATTAACATAGGTATTTGGAGTCTTATTCCAACTAACCTAAACATTAATATATTTTTTTCCAACATCATTATCAACAATTTCATGTGTAATCAAAACAGACTCTAGAATTTATGTCTCATTCACAAAAGCCAATTCACTCTGCAAAATAATACTACCTAGTCATTGAAAACTTATTTCAATGGAAATTAATTAATTTTAGTGATGATCTTATAGAGATTAGTAACGAGACAATTGACCTTATATCTGAAAGTTTACAAGCATTTTTGGGATCAAATGTCATTCCTCTTATTTCATCAAACTCAAGAGGCTTATAATGTTCAATGGCGGGGAAAAAAGAAATGATAAGGGACCTCTAGTTTTAGTTCTTCCTCGACATACCCTAAAGATAAGTGGGTTCACTTAAGGTCAGGTTGAAGGCTTATCAATTTTCACCATTCTTATTCCTCATAGAGATCTCATGTAATTTCTTTCTTACTTACTTTTTTTCTGTATATAAATATTGATCTACTCTATTAGATTAGCTGTAATATTCTAAATTAACCTTGTGTTTGTTTCTCTTCATCTCAGTTTTGTTCTCGATTTCACACAATAATAATGCGATACTAAAAACCAATAACTTCAATAATCTATCAGGAAAATAAATTAAGCTCTATCAAATAACATTTTACCTCCATATATAATAAAGAGAGCGTAAAAGACTAGACATTTTGAAGCACAACGAGCGACTGTACAAGTTGTTTCGCAATCTTCCTCACAGTCCCCGCTTCATCTTTTGGATTACCGTATTCACTCATTTGTAATTCAACTTCCTTTAAACATGAGAGACTCACACCACATTTCAATACTGGTAAAAAGTTTTCCAACCTCAAAGTCATCAATTTCGGCATAAACAATTTGATCTCTCTTTCCTTATTGTCTACAGTTATAGAACACAATTCCAAGTGCTCAAGTTTTACCAAATAGATTCTAACACTTGCTACAAAACAAGCACGTAACGCAAAATATTCAAGATTTGGACAGCCTGACAATATATATTCAATATTCAAAGGAGTTCTAGGTAAGGAACAGTGGATTTTTAGTGATTTCAAAGATTCAAATCTCGTCTCCGCCAATTTATTGAAAAAAGTATTAAGCATAGTTAGTTAGCTTAGTTTGTTAAAATAGTTAGATAGTTAGTTGGTGTAAAGCTTGTCTATATATACTTGTAAACTTTATCATTAATATAAGAGAGTTCATTTAATATGGTATCAGTTGTAATTTCCGCTTCTCTCTCATCTCTCTTCAATTTTTCGAGCCTCTTTTGATTTCCCCGCCATTGTTGTGGTTTTTTGTCCTCTGTAATTCCTTTGAATCACATATTCATCATCTCTTGATTCTTCAAACTTCAACTTGTTCAAGATCCTCAATGGCTGTTACAACCTCTACTGATTCACAGGCTCCTTCACCTAATTCTTCATCAACCTCTGATTTGACTGATAATCATCAGCGAAATCCCTATTATCTTCATCATAGTGATGGATCTACAACCGTGCTTGTTTCTCCTTTGTTAAATGGCGATAACTACCATTCCTGGAGCAGATCTATGCGTCTGGCATTATCTGTCAAAAAATAAACTCGGATTCATCGATGGAACTCTGCCTAGTCCATCCACGGGAAACCTAATTCAGTCCTAGATAATGAATAATGATGTTGTTGTTTCCTGGCTTTTGAATTCAACAATTAAGGAAATCTCAGCAAGTTTATTATACACTGATCCAGCAAATGAAATTTGGCAAGATTTGAAAGATCGATTGCAGCAAGGTAATGGACCTCGAATCTTTCAACTTCGTCGTGATTTGATGAACATTTCTCAAGGCGATTTGAATGTGAGTTGCTATTTTACAAAATTGAAGACTTTGTGGCAAGAACTCATGGAATATAGACATAAATGTATCTGCAATCAAGGAGATTATGTTCTTCAATTTCTCATGGGGCTAAATGATTCTTATGCACAAGTCATTTCTCATATATTACTTATGGATCCTATTCCTCCGATTAATAAGACTTTTGCATTAGTAATTCAAGAGGAACGACAAAGACGTATCAAATTAATGGATTCATCTTCATCTGGTGATTCATTAGCCTTTGCTGTCAATCATCAATATCAGAAATCTTCTAGTAATACTGGAAATCCAGGGAATAATGGTGAACGTTTTCGCAAGAAGGATAGGCCTCTATGCACTCATTGTAACATATCTGGTCACATCGTGGACAAGTGTTACCGTCTTCATGGATTTCCTCCTGGCTTTAAGTTCAAGAACAAAAATCGTGTTCATTCTACGAATCAAGTTGCTTCATCTAATTCTACTACATACTATCAATCTCATCCTCAGCAATCTTCATTTCATGTGACTCATGCTTCTCAGCCACAGCCACAGTTTACTTCAGATCAATACCAACAGTTGATGCACCTCTTATCCACACAGCCATCTAGTTCTTCTACTCAGCCCACTATTCATCCTACTTCCCATGTTGTTGGTACGTGTTTATCAGTTAATGAGTATTATCCACTTGAATCCCCACACACATGGATAATAGATTCTGGTGCCTCTAATCATATTTGTTGTGCAGCCAATCTTTTCACCAGTTTAACAGATCTTCTTCATACCTATGTTTCATTACCCAATGGTCAACATATTGTTGTCTCTGCCATTGGAGATATCCTCCTTAATGGTAGTATCACATTAACTGGGGTCTTTTATATACCTTCTTTCAAATTTAATCTGATATCAGTGAGTTCTTTGGCAAGAAATTCTGGATTATATTCTGTTTTTACTTCAACTGAATGTTTATTCCACGACAAGTCCAATTTGAAGACGATTGGCAGGGATGATTTTGTTCACAACCTCTATGTGTTCACTACCACAAATAAGGTTGTTTCTCTTGTAGACAAGCAAGTATTCAGTTGCACTACATCAAACCACTCAACATCTCTTTGGCATCAAAGATTAGGACATTTATCATACAACAGGCTTTCTTTACTTATTGCTAAGTTGGGAATATCAAATAATTCTGTTGCTAATGAGATTTGTGACATTTGTCCATTGGCAAAACAGAGAAGGTTATCTTTTGTTTCAAATAATCACATGTCTGTTGCACCTTTTGAGTTGATTCATTGTGATGTTTGGGCCCGTATCATATCCCAACTCAACAAGGTTTTCAATATTTTTTTACTTTAGTAGATGATAGCTCAAGATTTACTTGGATATATTTGATGAAGCATAAATCTGATGTTATTTCTATTATCCCTCGTTTCTTTATGCTCATTTCTCAATTCAATAAGAATATCAAGTCTTTTCGTTCTGACAATGCACCTGAATTTCAATTTAATGATTTCTTTAAAGAAAAAAGAGTTTTGCATCAGTTTACATATGTAGCTACTCCTCAACAAAATTCAGTAGCCGAAAGGAAGCATCAACACTTGCTTAATGTTGCAAGGGCTTTATATTTTCAATCAAAGGTTTCAATTATTTTTTTGGGGAGAATGTGTTCTAACAGCAACTTTCTTAATTAATAGAACACTCACACCTTTATTACAAGGTAAAACACCTTTTGAAGTCTTGTTTAGCAGAGAAGTCCCTTATCATTTGATGAAATCATTTGGTTGCCTATGTTATACATCAACACTCTCTCAGAATAGACACAAATTTGAGGCAAGAGCCAGAAAAAGTGTTTTTCTGGGATATCCACCTGGGATAAAAGGCTACAAATTGTATAATCTTAAGAAAAGACAATTTTATATTTCAAGGGATGTTGTGTTTCATGAAACCATTTTCCCATTTCATGATTTGGAAAGTTTACCACCTGTTGACATCTTTTTTGATATTGTTTTACCAATACCATTGGCTACTGATTTACATCAGCTATCATCCTTTCCTGTTAATCCATCTGCACCTGCTACATCTATTCCACCTGAAACATCTATACATACTATTCCTTTAAGAAGATCTAGCACAAACATTCACCCTCCTCATTACTTATCTGATTTCCATTGTAATGTGCTACACAAAACCCCTCTACCACCTTCTGATCACAAATATCCCTTGACAAAATATCTTTCTTATGAAAAAATTTCAACTAACCATAGTCATTTTCTCATGAATGTTTCTCTTCAATATGAGCCACAATTTTATCATCAAGCTGTAAAACATGATAATTGGAGACTGGCAATGACTGAAGAACTGGCAGCAATGGAGAGGACCAATACTTGGTCTCTTGTTTCTCTACCTCCATGGCATCAAGCAATTGGTTGTAAATGGATTTATAAAATCAAACACAAAGAAGATGACACTGTTGATGGATATAAGGCACGATTGGTTGCCAAAGGCTACAATCACAAGAAGGTTTAGATTTTTTTGAGACATTTTCACCTGTTGCTAAAATGGTAACTGTTAAAGTTTTGATATCCTTAGCTGTATTCATGGCCTATAGCTCAGCTTGATGTCAATAATGCCTTCTTGAATGGTGATTTATTTGAGGAGGTGTATATGCAAATGCCTATGGGTTATGCTTCTCTTTCTCCGTCCTTTCATCAGTCAACTGCCACTGGACAGAGGGAGTGTTTACCTTCTCAGCAACCATTAGTTTGTAAACTACACAAATCTATATATGGTTTAAAACAGGCATCAAGACAATGGTTTGTAAAATTCTCAAAAACAGTCATTCATTATGGCTTCACACAATCTCAGGCAGATTGTTCATTGTTTACCATGGGATCTGTTGATACTTTTGTTGCACTTCTCGTCTATGTGGATGACATAGTACTCACTGGTCCATCAATGGAGGTACTTGCAAATGTCAAATCATATCTTCAGCAACAGTTTTTACTCAAAGACTTGGGCCCTCTCAAATTTTTTCTTGGATTGGAATTCACAAGAACCAAAAAGGGTATCTCATTGTCTCAAAGGAAGTACTGCCTTCAGCTACTTGAAGACTCATGTTTTTTGGGTTGTAAACCAAATTTATTGCCAATGGATCCTAAAATTAGCCTAAGGGATGCTCATGAAGATCCTCTTTCATCAGATGAAACCACTCTCTATCGAAGACTTATTGGTAGACTTTTATACTTGACAATTTCAAGGCCTGACATCACTTTTTCAGTGCACAAGTTGAGTCAGTATCTTTCTAAACCACATACCTCTCATCTACAGGCTGTACATTATCTACTGAGATATCTAAAAAATGCACCAGGCCAGGGAATACAATTTTCCAATGATGCTCCTAATCCACTTCAAATCAGGGCTTTTGTTGATGCTGATTGGGGTTCCTGCTTGGACACAAGGAGGTTTGTCTCTGGTTTAACATCTTCATAGGAAACTCCATGGTTTCATGGAAATCCAAGAAGCAAACTACTGTCTCAAAGTCGTCTGCTGAAGCTGAATACAGGGCATTAGCTGCTGTCACTAGTGAATTAATATGGCTTCATCATTTACTGACTGATTTCCAGATTTCAAGTCAATCACCATCTGTGGTTTTTTGTGATAATATTGCTGCAATACAAATTGCATCCAACCCAACTTTCCATGAACGTACAAAACCTATTGACACTGACTGCCATTTTGTGCGAGAAAATATCCTTCTTGGACAGATTAAAGTGCTTCCAATTCGGTCTAGCATGCAGTTGGCAGACTTGTTTACAAAGGCTTTACCTAGCTCTCTTTTCTTTCCTTTATTATGCAAGATAGGTGTTGTCAATTACCACAATCCATCTTGAAGGGGAGTATTGAGCATAGTTAGTTAGCTTAGTTTGTTAAAATAGTTAGATAGTTAGTTGGTGTAAAGCTTGTCTATATATACTTATAAACTTTATCATTAATACAAGAAAGTTCATTTAATAAAAAGTATGATCAATACATACCATGCTGAAGCTAAGTTGTTGAACACGATGGAATGCCGTGAAATAAAACAACTGATTACCGAAAGATTGATGGATCATACTGATTATGAAGGTCAATTTCTTAATCTCACAAAGGGCACTACGATGCAATAAAACTCATAGAATGAAGCGGTTAAAGTATGAATTTTCACCGAATATGTTGTTGTGATTGAAAGGAGTTGAGTAGGCGAAGTTTAGGAAGGGCATAGAAGTCCAGAGATATCTCCATCTCTTGGATAAAAGGCTACATTGGACAAGGATTTTGGAGTTTAAGGAGGAGAAAATGTGATGGAGAAGGTAATTTGGTAGAAAACTGATTTTGTCCATGGCAATTGAAGAGAGCTTCGAAGATTGGGAAAACGAAGACTTTTCACCCTCTGTGATTTCCAAAGCTCACTATTGAGCTGACAAACAATGCCATATCGTGTCCAATTCTCTTTTCTCTGTCTTGTCGGTAGTCAGTGACTAACTAGTGTCTGGTCTGTATTCACTAGTGTCTTGTATGTACTTTTTTTTTTTGTTAATAGGGAAGGAGATCCAGATCCATAGCCCTCCTCTATAGGATTTGGAAACCTTTCAAAACACATGGGGTGTTTGGAATGAGGGGTAGGGTAGGGTGGGGTGGGCTTACATACCCCAACCCATGTTGGGTAGAAGGGGTTACAACACTTGGGTTTAGGCTTGTTAACCCCTAGATTAGAAATAGTGAAATGATTAGGGTAAAGTTATAAACCATGGAGTTTAAATAGTAAAATTGGGAGTTAGCAAACTAAATTGATCGAGTATTGTAATAATAACTAAAAATTGATTTTATTAACTTGTAGGGTAAAATACCATTTTAGTTTCAAACTTTTACTCGGGTTCTATTTTAGTCCCTAAACTTTCAAAAGTTACATTTTTTGTTCCACATGCTGATGGCCAGGATATGTCATTGAACCTCACTGCATATTTCTATAATGAAACATTTTTAATTTCTCAGACGAAAGGACTAAAACGAAACGAATTGAAAATTTGGGGAAGAAAAATGTAACTATTAAAAGTCTAGAGAATAAAATGATATTTTATCCTAACTTTTAAGAATCTAAATGAGTATATATAAATAATTCAATGAAAACAAATTTAATAATTTTAAAAAATGAAAAAGTGTTATTTAAAAAAAATTGTTGTATTTGAAATTAAGCTTGAAAAAAGTATGATAAAGTAAAATTTATCTAAATTACTAAATGTATTATTTTGAATATATTTTTAATTTAATTATCTAAAATATATTGAGTTTCTTTAAAAAAAATATTTTTTGATTTAAATTAAAAAATATTTTTTAATTTTTTTAAAAAAAATTATCTTGCTCACCGTAACGTACTAAAATACCGGAAAATCATTTTTTAGTTATCTTTTTATTAATTAGCTAGTTATTTTTATTTATTATAAAATAATAATTAATGTTTTAATATTATAACTAAAATTTAAAATAATTATTTTATCAATTAATTATTATTTTCTTGTTGAAATGATCAATTTAATTAATTTAAAACTCAAAATTTTAGAAACCTACCTCATTCCATATCCAAACATAGGTTATCTAACCTCAGGTTTACATAACACATACCCCTACACATCCAAACATAGACTATCCCAACCCCACCTTCCCCACCCCACCCCACCCCTCCCCTCCCCTCCCCTCATTCCGAACACCCTCATGAAGTTTGTATAACCCGATGGAATAGATGAGACAGAAAGGAAGAGAATAGAGGAGAGATGAAGAAAAGTTATTTTATAATATAATTTTATTATTCTCATCTCTATGTAAAACCAAACACAGTGATCTCATCTTCGGATATCTCGTCCCCATACATCTCAATCTCATGCAAACCTAAAAATAAATGCCCCTTATAGAGCTTCTAGGTTTTGTCATGTGGACAAAGAAAGATAAAGTATCAAAATTTATAATTTTTTAATTTTTAAAAAGATATTTACAAATACACCGTAATCATTTTACATTTTGTCATCTTATGATAGAGATACATTACTAATATTGATACATGTATACGTCAATAAATGTATCACTTATATTGATGATATATTACTGATATGTTTATAAACATAATTAAAGTTTGAATAAGGGGAGAATTTTAAATTTCCATTTTACCCTTATTTTATATTTTATACCCAAACTATAATTAATATTTTAATTTTCATTTAATTTCAAAATTTTCACATATTTTTCGTGTGCCCTTCTATTTAGTGTTCAATAAATAATGATATTTAATTTATTTATTCTACTCACTTTAAATTAAATTTTTCTCCCACTTTCCCATATAATGAGGTCATACACTTTCCAATACATATCCTTCAAGTTTACTAATTGGAGACCAAAATTCAAATGGAAAAGAAAGAGACAAACTTACTCTGAGAATAAAATGGACAATTCCTACGATTGATTAAATGAATTGGCCAAACACACTTGCAATATTTAACAAGAACTTGCCTCAAGATATCTCAACAAATAAAAAACTTCTTCAAGAATCTAGATGAAACTTGTATGGCAGAGACACAACTTAACTCAGGTTATGAAGAGTAAGAGATTTATCAAGCCATGAAATTAATTACATGAGCGTTCTACAAGCCTATAAACAGAAACATTCTCCAGCAAATCACAATCTTGAGGCTAAAGCTTGAGATCAACGGGTAGAGAACTTAAAACAGCTTAATGAACTTGAATGAAACTAGACCTTGTGGAATTATTACATTGAACCTTCTATAATACATTCCATACCTTGCTAAAAAAGCCGATACTTGTTTACCAGCAACACATTGTCTAACCAAATCAGTGGTATCTCAAGTCCAAGAAAATATTTCAAGCAAAAATCCCTTTGGAGCTTGAATCTACTATGAAGAAAGGTTTTTAGAAACAGTTACATCAATATCGGAACCCATTATGATTAGGGGTGAAATCAAACTCCCCTCCCCCGCTTCCCCGTCAAACCCGCTTCGTAAATGGGGCAGGGGCGAGGGAAAAAAATTCCCCCATTTACTAAACGGGGCGGGGGCGGGGGTAATGGGAATGTCCCCAGCGGGGCGGGTTTAGCAATAAGTTTTTTTTTTTTTTTTTTTTTTTTTAATTACATACAATAATTATGTTTGAATTTGGATTACATATTTTTATTGAGACTTTGAAATATCAAATTAAAATTTGGATTGATTTGATAATATTAGAATAAAATGAAAATTGATTAGGTATGTTTACAAAAATTGTTTTTGAATTGTTACTTAAGACTTTATAATGAAAATATATATTATGTTTGAGACTTTTAGTTTATTGTTAAATACATTGTATATAAAATGGAAAGAAATAAAAATATATATATTATATAAGATTTATATTTGAAAATGTTAAAATTTATCGCAAAATTATAAAAAAAAAAAAAACTAGTCATGTGTTTTTTTTAATATTCCCCCGCCCCGCCCCTGTTTCATAAACGGGGCGGGGGAAATGTTGACAAGGGCAGGGGCAGGGGTGAGATTTTTTCCCTTAAACGAGGCGGGGGATAAACGGGGGACCCCGCCCCCGCCCCACCCCGCCCCGTTTGCACTCCTAATTATGATAATATCATTAATATATACCGACAAAGTGACACGACCCGTCCCAATAACCCCCTAAACACTCGAGACGACACGTGCCGATGGCAAGTGAAAACTAATGCCAACGCATACCATCCAGCGGAAGTAAAATAACTAGTTAATCATCCATTTAAATTTACTTATTTAAGGAAATTTCGGCAAAGTTCCATTTGTTTTTCGAGTAAACCAACATGTAAATACATATAGCATAATTTTGCACATACTATAACAGGCTCCACCCTCAGAAAATAACTCAAAAACAGTCAAACACACTAATTCTTATTTTATTAACATTAAGAGAAACATTTACACAATTATTCCACTATAAACATCTTCACTCACTCGACTAGCCTCAAAAATCATAAAATCACTTACTCTTTCACAAGCTATCACCGACACTTATAAACAAACATGTACAATCACATATAAAATGTCATACATAGGCTAGGTGAAGATGAAGCTATAATTGGTGGTGCAAACGTCTCTCGTAAGGCTTGCCCTCGAAAGTAAGGAGCTAACTGGCGGGGAAAAACAAAACATGGAAAATCATGAGCAAAAACTCAGTGAGTGGGATCTTTTATAAACTAACACATTCTTTTGAGTTAAATATCTTGGAAAACATGACTTTTAGCAAACGAATATATTTCTGAACAAATCACTTTTCATACATATTAAAAACTCATAGCTAGTGAGTTCACGTAATAATATCATATCATAATCATATAATAGAAAAACGACACCAAACGCATACCCACAACTGATCACACTAAACACAAGACAATTCAAGATAGCAGCAAAGCAACTGATTATACTGAAACTGGTCATACGCACGCAGAGCTGCCCCCAAAGGCTATTCACCCTAACATATGGCCTAAAGCCTAAGTGTATGCTAAAGTGGGTCCCAAAGAACTGCTGAAAGCTGAACTAATGGTTATGACAATTTAGCGGTTTGAAAATAGCTTACAAACGAAAACCGTTGTATAACTTGCAAATCCTCATAAATCCATGGAAACTAATACATTTTCCATAATAACATAACGTTCAGTTTCATAAGAATATTCATAACATCTAAGCTAACTTGAAATTTATAAGCAAATAGTTGCGGATAATTCAAAAATAACATTTTAACCACTCACAAAAACTATCCCGCTTGTGATCCCGAGTTATAAGCGGTGCCAATCTCCGTACTCCGACTTGGATACCATATTAGATATGTTAAATCACTACTAGATCTAAAAGCTTAAGCATATGGGCAAATGTAGATTTAATCATTATATCCGAACATAATTTATTTATGTCACCCATTTCTTTAATGGAATATATACTTGTGGGATTCTCTTACTTTTCAAACTTTTAGTTGGGAAAAGAGATGAATCCAACCGATTTTAGTTTCCTTGTACGTTCCATATGTTTTATAAATAGAATTCTTTCATTTAGTTTTAGTTAGCTTTTGCTACTTAGTTTTTGCTTTTTTCTTAATTTTTGAGGAATCTTCTTCCTCTAAATTTGTACTCTACTTTTACCTTTGAGCAATGAAAGTCAACTTTCTATAAAGAAAAAAAAAACATGTTATCTAACTCCTTAGTAGCTACCTCAACTTGCTACCTCTCTCCACTGAGAAAAGTTTACAACCTGATGATAATATTAAACTATGGCTCAAAAGTAGAAGATACAATTCAAATAAAGGTACTGTAATCAGTGGTCAACTTATCATGTGAAATATATGAATTCATATAGGAACAAGGCAATTTACCAAGTCAGTCTATAGATTTTCACTTCAGTAAAAACTAACTATGAAAATGATGACGTATATTCTAACCATGTCTTTTGTCTCAGTAGCTTCAGATTGTTGCCCTCCAAGGATAATCATCAGTGGAAAAGAATTGTTCGAACCTAAATAAAAAATAAGGAATATTAAAGGATTGAAGAAATAGCAAATAACAGGAAGTAGGTTGGTCAGGGCAAGTTACTTTACCGATCAAAATACTCTATGACAAAAGTTTCAAGAGAAGGGCCCTTCAGCAGATACTTCAATAAATGGGATGGTATTGTAATCCCACGCTTGTTTGTCTTCAACTTCAAATGCCTCAAATTACTTAGAACATCGTTAGAAGCTAGACAGGAAGATGGAATCAAGGAAAGCACCTGATCAAAATGAAAAGAAATTAAACATTTGCAAATAATCTATTAAGCGGTTGAACCAATATAAAATAATTAGAAATTTAGAATTGTCCAACTCTTACCCAAGATGTCATATTATATAATTGAAGTAGAAAACTAAGCAATTTACTTGTTTAATCATTACATAATGTGCTGCTTCTAGTTGTATTGAGCTTTACTCTTAAATTAGACTTCCTTTTCTTTGGGGGCGTTGAGCTGGGTTTGTTAAGCCTGTGTTTGGATTGTGGAGAACAATGAGTTTTTTTTTTTTTTTTTTTATAATAAACGATTCATTGATGTAAAAGGAAGTATACAAAAGGCCACCCAAGGATTACAAAAAATTCCTCCAATTGGGGGCAATCAACGAGGGTTGATAATTACAAAAATTTTTGGCCCTAGGTGACCATATGGAAGCAAATTTGACCAACAACTCCCAAATCTCAGAAAAATTAGATGACCTGTCCTGAAAAATTCCCTTGTTCCTTTCCCACCAAACCAACCAAATCAAGGCTCCGATAGAGTTCCGCCAAAGGACCAAAGCCTTAAAATGTGTATTTTTTTTTTATAAGAATGGCTCAAAAGCCATTTCATAGATGTAATGAAAGATGATACACTTAGTGTAAAATATGTTGGAATTTTGGAAATAAACGAGTGTGATAACCCATCATCTGAAGTTGCAAAACCCAAAGACAATCAGGGTTTAGGCTTGTGTAGCCCAAACCTTTTGTCCAAACCCACAAGCCAAACTCCTCTAATAGAAAGCTACATGGATAGCTAGGACACATATTAAACTACATCAAATTAACACATTTTACCTCTACACATAATGAAGTGAGTGTGAGTGACTTGACATCCCGAAGCACAACGAGCGACGCCATGAATTGTTTTGCAATCCTATTAGGATCTCCGCCGTAGCTTGTGAATTTTAATTCAACTTCGTTTAGGCTTGGAAGACCATCACCAACACTCAAGACTGGTAAATAATGCTCCAACCTAAGAGTAGTCAGCTTGGGTGTTGACAAAATCATTTTTTGTTGGTTGATGTTTGTACGAAAAGAGCACAGTTCCAAGTATTTGAGTTTTACCAAACTGATTTTAATAATTGAAAATCCAATCCTACGTAGTGTCAAATATTCAAGATTGGGGCAACTCGACAACATATTTGCAGTACCAAATCTTTCAGTGATAAAACAATCGATTCTTAGCGATTTCAAATAATCTAACCTCTTAGGAACCCATTTTCCGACAGTTTTTCCAGGCAGGTCCGGCAACAGGCAAGTCAAGAAGCAATTGGACAAGGAATGGAGGAAAAATTCCATTCTGATGCTAAGTTCTTGAACATGGAGAGATTCGGCAAAGCATAACCACCGATTCAAACAATGATCAGCGGTTCTGATGGTAAAGAAGGTCAATTTCTTGACATCACAAAGGGCTGCATTACGATGTGATAGAAGACGTATAACGAAGCGGTGAAAGGCTAATTCTTCATTGTTCTTGCTATTTAAGGAAACTGAGAGCAATGAATCAGAGTTGGGAGAGGCGAAGTTCAATGTGGGCAAAGAAGTCCAGAGATATCTCCATCTGTTTGATAAAATGCTACACTGAACAAGGATTTTACAGTTCAAGAATGAGAAAATGTGATGGATAAGGTAATCTGGTAACAAGCTAATCCTATCCTTCGCCTTTGAGTTTGTGTAAACATGAATATTGAATATCCTTCTCCCGATCTCTCTCTCACCAACCATTTTGTTTCAGTGATTCTCAATACTGATGATCTCACATAGCCATAGATGCAGAGCTTCTCATTTCTCTGATCCAAAAACAACCCAAAATCTAATGACCTAAATATCTATTAGAAATTTTATATGATTAATCCACCTTTTGACTTTTATTTTTAAAAGGAGAATGTTTGCCTCCGGACAGATCATGAAGATCTCCTTCTCATTAGAGGTGGTAAAATTCCCCGCGGGTTAGGGGCGAGGTTAGGGTTAGAGGGGAAATTTTCCCAAATTTATTTTAAGGTTAGGGGATGAGAACACATTCTCCGCCCCGCCTCGACGCCGAACCCGATATTTTAATAACATGTTATTTATTTTGTTTACTTTCATCTTTATTTATTAGAAAAAATATATAAAATAGGGTTATATTAACTTATCAATTATAAAATGTTTAATATTATGTTTTCTTTTATCTTAAAAATGTATATTTTAAATATATATATTCCTTTTTTATATTTCTTTTTAAATAAGAATTAAAATATAAAAAATGGAATTTTCCCCACGGGGAATCCTCGAACCCGCCCCGATTCTTTGATTAGGGGATAAGGTAGGGTATGGGGATTTAAAATCCCCGCGTGTTGGGGGATGGGAATGGCATCCCCGACCCCACCCCGCCTCGTTGCCATCCCTACTCCTCATCTCCAATTCTATTATTAAAAAACAATAGGGGATAATTAATATATATTTTTATTAATTATGTAGGACCCATTACTTTGTTTTCAACCAACAGAAAATTAACACGTAAGGGGATCATGAGGCAAGTATTTTTCTTTTTAAAAAAAGGAAAAACTTAAAAAGCATCATTGGTGGAATTTTTAGATTTTTTTTCTTTTATACAAAGTGAGGGTAAGGATTATACCACCTCAGATGGAATTAATGCTTTAACCATTGAGTTATGTTTTGCTTGGGGTGGAATTTTTAGATTGCTATCTTCCAACATCTAGATTTTCATATTCTTTTGTAGGTATTTTTAATTTTTTATGATAACTAGACATTCGTGAAAGTCTAAAGTATGTAAAATTATTAATAATTCTCTCTCTATATTATTTGTATTATATGTCATAAATAAAATTATATAATCATATTTTTAAGTCTACTAGATTTTGAACCCGTGCTAGTAAGTTTTTTATTTTATTTATTTATTTATTTTAAATAAACCAAATTTCTTTCTGATTCTCCAATCTTAAACTATAAAAATTTGAATCATATAACCAAAGAAATAACAAATAAACACCTATAACCAGTTTAAGTGATGGTCTTATATAAAATTGACTAACATTGAAGTAAACATAAAGAAGTCTGAAAAGCAAATTAAAATTCATAATTATAAGTAAACCACAGCAAATGATCTGTTTATAACATAATATGTCATATTCTACCACCATAAAATTATGATTCTTCAAAGATTGGTTTTGAAAAAGAGTAATAAGAGTTGATATGTTACCTTAACCTCATCAACATCAATAGTGAGAAACAAGACCTCAAATAATGGATTCATAGTTAAAACTTAAAACCAATAAATAAAACATATGCCTAAGCATGCATGATGCATCCCTCCGATGAGAGATGGTTACATAAACTCCATTATTATTTTATTTTATTTTTAAAGGTATTTTATATTTGGGTACATCTTGAGATGCACCTAAATTTTATCCTCGAAATATTTATGAGTTTAAAAAAAATAATTCGGGCCTATTAAACCCACCTATCAAATAGAAGTTTGTTTTGAAGCTTAATCAGCCCACCCACTCCCACATACCCTACTGTGCTATCAAAGGTTCCCATAGGGGTTTTGTATTATGGGTTTAGTTTACGTATTTTTTACTCACATTATTTTATATTTTTAAACTCATATCTATATTGTAATAATTGTTCAATAGTTTTTTTTTTTTTTTTTTTTTTTAATATGAGTTTCTACTTTGAATAAATTCATATACCAAATACATGCGACATAAAACCCATATTTTATAACTACAGGTGTCGACAGGGTGAGGTAGGGCATGCATTTTAAAATATTAAGATAAGGTTAAAATAAGATTAAGATAAGATTAACAGTTATTAATGTATTTAGTAGTTTTTTTCCCTTGTTTTCTTTATAATTCCTACTTATTTCCAAATAAGAATATACATTTTGGAAAATTTTCTATTCATATTAAAAGAAAAATAACAGGTGAAAAATGAGAAGAAGACTAATTTTCATTAAAAAATAAATGATATTACAGACTAATATTTATAGCCATAGTTTGATCTCAACTAACTCATAACAACTTGTAACTAATGAAACTAATACTAAAAACTAATTACATTAATTACATAAAAGCCACATAAGACATATATACTTAATATCCTCCCTCAAACTCAAGGAACATGAAAAGAGAGCACGAGTTTGGAACATAAGTAGTCAATTTTGTCTTGAGAAAGTGGCTTTGTAAGTACATCAGCTAGTTGATCAATTGTAGAAACATACTTCAAAGTAATATCCTTTCGCACAACTCGTTCACGAATAAAATGATAATCAATTTCTATGTGCTTCGTACGAGCATGAAAGACCGGATTCGAAGCAAGAAGAATAGTAGACTTATTATCACACCATAAAATAGGTGGAGATGTTATAAAAACACCCAAGTATTTCAATAATTGATGTATCCAAGACATTTCAGCAGCTGTGGACGCAAGTGCCCGGTATTCAGCCTCCATAGAGGACCTAGACACAGTTGGTTGCTTCTTAGTAGACCAGGAAACAGGACTTGAGCCAAGGAAAATGACAAAACCTGATGTTGTTTGCGATAAGTGACATCCCCTGCTCAATCCGAGTATAAAAAAGCTTGCAGATGAAGGGATCCAGCAGTATAATGGATACCTTTTGACAAGGCTCCTTTCACATATCTCATAATTCTTTTGACAGCAGTAAAGTGATCATGAAGAGGAGCATGCATATGTTGACAGACTTTATTGACATCATAGCATATATCAGGCTTAGTGAAAGTTAAATATTGAAGAGATCCCACCATTTGTCTATATAATTGTGCATCAGATGGAGAACAAGCAACAGAAGAGGTTATAACCTCTTTTAAAGAGCATGGAGTATTGCAAGGTTTGACAGAAAGTAGGCTAAACTTAGTTAACATGTCAGTTGCATACTTTCTCTGATTAACAAGAAGTCCACTGGATGTAAGAGTTATTTCTAAGCCCAAAAAATATTTCAGACTCCCCAATGTTCAATATAAAGAGGATCATTGCTAGTTAGGATGATATAATCCACATATAAGAAAAGATATGTGATAGAAGCGGGTGTCATTCGAATGAAAAAGAAGTATCAGCAAGAGACTGTGAAAAACCAAATTCAGTCATGATATGTGATGTAAAACAATCAAACTAGGCCCTTGGAGCCTGTTTTAGCCCATAGAGTGACTTCTTAAGCTTGCAAACATATTGGGGATTGTTTGAACAAACAAAACCTTGAGGTTGAGACATGTAAACCTCCTCAAGTAAGGTTTCATGTAGAAAATCATTCTTCACATCAAGCTGCCTCATTTTCCACTTGTTGTGAGTAGAAATAGCCAAAACAGTCCTGACAGTGCACTTTTTAACAACGGGACTGAATGTTTCCTCAAAATCAACTCCATGTTCTTGATGATACCCTTTTGCTACAAGTCAAGCTTTATAACGAGCAATTGAACTATTTGAGTTGTGTTTTATTCTATAGACCCACTTACAGCCTATAATGTTCTTTCCCAGAGGAAGAGGAACCAACTCCCAAGTTTGCTGTTTTAATAAAGCATTATACTCATCATTCATAGTCAATTTTCATTCGCTAGACTTACTAGCAGCTGTATAAGAAGTAGGTTCAATTTCTGAATTGCAAAAGACAGCAGCATATACCCTTTTTTTTGAATTGCAACTCCCAGGAACAGATTCAGTTATAGAATGTAGAGGAGTAGGGCTGGTTGAGGGTTGTAAAGGTTGAGAAGGACTAGGAAGAATTGGCTGATTATATGAATCTGGAATTGTAGACTGTGGGGCAAGAAATGGCAGTAAAGAAGTAGGTTGAGGCTGAATAAAATTGACATGAGAAGGAGAAGAAGTACTATTAGTAGATGGAAAAAGTCTCTCATCAAAGATAACATGTCTAGAAGTATAAAACTTGTTTAATTTTGGATCATAACAAATGTAGCTCTTATATTCTAAAGGATACCCAAGAAAAACAAATTGAGTTGTTTTGGATTGAAGTTTGGTTGAGTTATAGGGTTTCAAAAGAGGATAACAAGCACAACCAAAGATTTTTAAGTGTTGATAATCAGGTTACTTGGAGAAAAGAACTTCAAAAAGTGATTTTTGTTTGAGGGCTGAGGTAGGCATTCTGTTTATTAAAAACACAACAGTGGAAAAGGTATGAACCCAAAATTGTAAAGGAACTTTGGATCTAGACAGTAAGGATAAAGCAGTCTCTACAATATGCCTATGTCTTCTCTCAGCAATCCTATTTTGTCCAGGGGTATAAGGACAAGACTTTTGATGTAAGACAACTGAGGTAATTAAGGTTTGAGACATGGAATGGTTAATGAACTCACCCCCTCCATCACTCCTAAAAACTTGGAGTTTGGCATTTAATAAATTTTCAGCATAAAGTTTGAATTTTTGAAACACAGTAGTTACATTAGACTTACATTTTAATGGAAAAAACCAAGTATACCTAGACATGTCATCAAGGAAAGAAACATAATAATGAAAGCCATCTATAGAAATAGAAGGTGAATGACCCAACACATCATTGTGAACTAAAGCAAGAGGTTTTATTGAAGAAGTTCTAGACATTTGGGCAATTTTGACATAAAAAAAAAAGGCAATTTTGACATTTTGCCATCTAAAAAATAAGTACAAACATGCTTAGTAGAATTATTTGAATGTGATAAACCAATAGAATGTAAAACAGTGTTCACAACATTATTATTAGGATGTTACTCCCAAATTTGACTGATAGCCAGCAGAAGTAAGGGTGCAAGCTGAAGAGATTGGATAAAGACCATTACAGCTTGGTCCTTTGAAGAGAACTAATCCAGAGGTTCTGTCATGGATTGAAAATTGGTCAGAGGCAAAGAGAAATAGACAATTATTATTTCTGCAAAACTGATTTACGGAGAGAAGATTGGTGGCGATATCAGGAACACACAACAGATTTTGAAGAAGAAAAGATTTAGAGGACAATGTTAGAGTTCCTGAACCTGTATGTGTTATTGGAAGATTCTGGCCATTACCAACCACAATTTGCTCATCTCCATTATAATTGTTGGTGATGCGTAGATTTACATGATCAGAAGTTAAGTGAGCATTTGCACCACTATCCGCAAGCCAAGCAGAATTATTCAGAGAAACATTGGTTAAAGCATCCATTGTAGCTAGTTGAGCAGGAGGATGACGACCTTGAAAGGCATAATTCATGCGATCATAACAGTTTAAACCAAAATGCCCAAATTTGGAACATATTTGACAATTCTGTTTGATTGTGCAGTAGAAGATCCACCAGGAGTTGTAACACTGTTAGCAAAAGGAGATGTTTGTGGACGACCAAAATTTCCTCGTGAAGAATTAGGTCTTGATCCATTTTGAAATTGACCACCAGAGTTTCCACTACGATTTCCAGGATTTAGATTCGAGTTATTTCGATTTCCAGAGTATCCACCATTGTTGCCATTCCTGTTTCCAATATTATTATTTCCCCTATTTCCTCGATTGTTTCCATTTGAACCAGAAGAAGGACGATTCTGTGCAAACATTGCCAAAGGTAGAATTGAATCTGAGACCTGTTGTTGTGCTGAGATTGCCGATTCTTCAGCCTTGAGAAGAACATGTAATTCTTCATGAGTAATAGCTGTAGAGCGAGTGCGTAAAGCAGTATGAAATCCATTATATTCAGATGTCAATCCATTAATCCTGTAAACAAGAATATCATCATCATGAAGCAATACACCGATTGATGCCAATTTATTAAGAATAGTCTTGATGCGATGAATGTAATCATCAATTGATTCAGTTGATTTCTTCATATCGAAGACATTTGTTCTTGTGAGAGAAGCAAAACGCCTTTCAAGAGTATTCCAGACTTCTCTTGAAGATTTACATCCAACAACTAAGGCTAGTGAGACTGAGAAAGTGTTGCATTTAGAAGAGTCTTGAGTGCATGATCTTGTGCTTTCCACAAGCGATACTTTGGATTGTCAGATTGGACACCAATGTCATCAAGAAACTGGCTAGGACAGAGAAAAGTTCCATCAACGTATCCAAAAAGAAAATGAACCTCAAGAATTGACTCAATTTGATACCTCCATAGTATGTAATTAGAGGAATCAAGACGAACAGATACAAGAGTGCAAATGTTCGACAAAATAAAGATCGGTGAATGTGAAAATTCACGCTCAAGTGTTGAAAAAGGAAAGGAACACATAGAAATTCCAGAAGAAATTGCTTGATTTGTACCAGATAGAACTAGATTTCTTGATTTGCACTAGGTAGAACTGGATTCGCAATCAGTTGTTCTTGATTTTCAGCCATGGCTAGGGTTTGAGAATCAAAGAAGAAGAAATTGTGAAAGAGAAATGAAAATTAGGGAAGACAAGTTGAAACAAAAAGGAAAAGAACGAAAGAATGCGGAAGCGGTTGAGGATCGAGAGTCAGACGCGTGTCATTGAGACTTCTGATACCATGAGAAGAAGACTAATTTTCATTAAAATATTATAGACTAATATTTATAGCCATAGTTTAATCTCAACTAACTCATAACAACTTGCAACTAATGAAACTAATACTAAAAACTAATTACATTAATTACATTAAAGCCACATAAGACATATATACTTAATAAAAATAAGTATACTAAAACAATATTAGTTCCAATGTATTATAAAAAAATGTTTGCATTTGAAATTTATTATCACTCGTATTCATTTACATAATAATTTTAAATCTGGTTGTATAAAGTAAAGCACCCTTTTAGTGCAAAAATGCAGAGTACAACTCAATCTTAACCATAACTCAAGCGAGAATCCGAAGGTCGCATGGTTGTTTGCCGACGAGGGATTCCAATTTCACAAGCATTCACTCTAGCAGCAAATCGAAGAGAGCACAGCGACTTGTTGACAGATGATGGTTTCGGGGAGATATTAACAAACATCAAAGTTTTTGAGTCTCCGCCTAGACATGGCTATATATATGATGCATTAGTGGCATTCAGCAGATAAATTCCAGAAGTGAAGATGGAAAATTATAGACTTTTCTATCCTGATTAATGACTAATGTCCAAAATGGAGACATATGCTAATTCAATCCAAGGGGAAGATATTATCTCACCACAAAAAAATCAAAACATTAAGAGAAATCACATGCCTGGAGAAGATATGTAAGCTTGGAGTTCCTGAAGGGAACATGGTCTTCCTTCTTAGCCAAGGAAAGAATGACATCACTTAAACACGATAAACTTTTGTTTATAGCCTGAAGATAGATACAGATGGAAGTGAGTGGAATTATCACGTAAAAGTGCCATCACAATGTTAAGGAAATCATACTTAGCCAGAATGTATGAGCAGCGTGGGAAAAAGAATGAACCTGTGTTTCCTTCAACCGATCCCCAGTGGCCCCACTCTTTGAAAGTCGCTCACTTCCAGCTAGATCAATGAGATTTAAGACCCCCTGAACTTGTTGTTCAGTGCTCTAGAGAAAAATGAAAGAAAAACTTCAGCTGATATCTACTACAAATAGTAAGCAACACATGCGTGCGAATGATAATGAAGCATACCTCGTTTACGCCTGATATACGTAGCGTAAACACAAAATGACTTCTTGATGACTGTTCATTCATTTGAGTCTTACCAACAGACCTGCAATCAAAACCCAACCAAATCAAATTTTATAGTCCACCCAGATTCTCAACTACTGCACGTTAACTACAAGAGTAAAGAAAATTCAGCTTTATGTAACTGTTATTTTCAAATGGATGCACCTGCTAAGAGCAGCCCGCTGTAGAAGTGAAGAGATCTCTCTAATACTGCAGACATCAATGATGGTAAGATCTGAAACAAACGTGTTCGCATTTACATCATGTTTAATTGTGTACTGTTTACCAGGAACACCATTTTCCGTCCTCGTTATGTCGAAGCCACTTGATCGATTAGTTGACAGCAAATCTCGGATTGTCTCATTATATATTTCTAACATGGAAACCTACAATAAGCATAAGAATTTTTATAGAATCAGAAAACAGTTAACACTTCAGAAACCAAATTAGATGGTTTACCTGCATTTTATATTTCCAACCTTGGGATTCAAGAGACTGACTAGTTTGGAATATTTGTTCAAGGGAACGTGGAATCAACCCTTTTTGCTCAGAAGCCTGGGGCCTGCCCATCATTGTATAAGTTTTACCTGATCCAGTTTGACCATAAGCAAATATGCAAACCTGACAAATAAATCAGGTTACTAAGTTAACAAGAAGGCATCAAAGTTGGATGATATTTGAAAAAAAAAATGCAGCGGAGAGTCATGTTTCCAAAGAAAAGAAAAGATTAAAACTCTATTAACTCGTTTAACATTTTAAAAAAACTTCATATTATTGCATATGAAAAAAAAACCTACAGAATTAAAATGGAACAAATGGTAAAACAACCCTCACAAAAAATATGGTCTAAGAGCACTCTACTCTGAACGTATAGCAAAAAACAAGAGAAAAGCAATATAACCTTGTAGCCATCAAGTGCACTCTGCACCAGCTGCGATATTTCTACAAAAACATCTTGTTGAGCTGCCTCGTGAGTAAACACCTTGTCAAATGTGAAGGGATATTTCTGCCCTGTTAACGACAAAATTGCATTGAAATACGTGATTAACAACTAGTTGATCCTGATCAAAGTAAAAAAAATGTGATTTAACAACAACAAAATTGCATTAAAATACAGATTTCATCATACCACTTTGAGACAAATCAATACCCCGGCCCAGTGCTTCTGTTGATGTCGGAAAGGAGATGACTGTGGTTTCTGTTCCCACACAATCATCTGGTAGCAAGGGACGTACTCGACAGAACACACGAATATTCCCTTTTAATTCCTTCCCATTGAGACAATAAAGTAAGTTTGAAGCAACCCAATGGCCAATTAGAGCTTAGAAATGAGCACGTCAACAATACCAGTATAGTGTTGTGAAGCTTTTTCCTTAACTTTTCTCCCTCTGTAAGTTGTACCTCCGCATCTGCCAGGCGGCTTTGAAGCTCACTAATACAACTTCTTTACTCTTCATATTCTGTCCTGGTTTGACTAGCAGATAAATCTGCCATCTGTGAGGGAGAAAGAATATTGAGGTAGGATAAGAAGAAAACATTTTATAAAGATTAGATTTTTTCCCCATAAAACAACTTGACAGGCAATCATCACTAAATATCAAACAAAACATTTACTTTCAATTTCTCATTTGTAGCTGTTAGTTGGAGCTCAAGCATATGTATTTGCTCCCTCTGTGAAGAGTGTGTCTCCTGAGAAAAAAAGTTCACCGTTTAACAGGGTTGAGATGACAACACTTTAACAAGCAAAAATAAGCATGGCATATACCTCCAAATTTTTAGTTTTTGTTGTCAAGCTATCCAACTCCATGCATGATCGACATTTTATCTCTTTATATTTCTCCACGTCAGCAGTTAAAGCCACCACATGATTTCTCTGGCAGTCACGATCTTTTCTTACTTGGTGGAGCTCTTCACGAAAACAATTGATGTCATTTGTCAACAAGTCTTTCTGCTTCACTGTCTCATCAAACAAAGCCTATGAGGATCAAATATGAATATGGAATCCAATCGTACTTTACTTTCCACTATAAGACAATACCTATCGACCATGTAATATATAGTAATTCTTATCTATTTTGTAATCAAAGTGATAATTGTCAAAGAAAATACGGCATTTAAAACACCTATGTTTAACAAACCACCGAACTCTGGTTATGATAATTAACCTGCATTTCTTGGGTAGGGTTATAAAAGAGATGAAAAAAAATTACCCCCAGATACAGTAGTTCGTACACAAAGTTCCCTTGACGAGAATGACGACATGCCATGGTCCCCTCCCCGTTACTCTGAAGAAGACAAACAATTGTCCCCACCCAATTCACCAACAAATATCTCTACCAAGTTTTCTAAATGCTCTATCAATGAACCAAATTTCGCACTGAGATCCCCCCCAATTTCCCCAATCAATGCCTCAATCAATTCCCCCCCAATTTCCCCCATCAGTGCCTCTATCAATTCCCCTCCAATTTCCCCCATTAGTGCCTCAAACAATTCCCCCCCAATTTCCCCAATCAATTCCCCACTAAATTCCCCCCCCCCCATTTTCCTCACTCAAATCCCCACCAATTTCCCCAACCAATTCCCTAGTAGACTATGATGATGGTGAAGATAGTGGGCATATAGTAGGGGATGAGAGTGATGAGGCTGAGGTTGACTATGAAGAAGGGGAACAAAATGATGAGGATGAGGTTGTCTGTGAAGAGGCTTTGGCTGAACATGAAGAGAATGATGAGATTGAGGATGCGCATGAAGAGGCTGAGGATGAGCATGAAGAGGCTCATGATGAAGGTGAAGAGGCCGATGATGAGCATGAAGAGGCTGCTGATGAGTATGGAGACGCTGAGGATGAGTATGAAGAGGTTGTGGGTGAATTTGATGAGCCTGACCATGAAGATGAGGATGAATTTAATGATGAGGGTGACCATGAAGAGGGTGATGTAGCAGTATCTGATTGTTCTGTGGAGTCTGAGGTTGACTTGAATGACTGCCTGAATTTTGAAGATGATGTTGAATCGACTTACGCACCATCAGATGAATTGAACACACCTCCTAATTTGGATGGTGAGAAAGGACCAAGTTATGAATGGTTTAATCCACGGGCTTATATGGAAAAGGTAGAGTTTACAATTGGGAAGAAGTTTCCCACAAGAAAAAACTTGAAGACTGCAATAAAGCAATATGCCGTGACTGGAGCATTCAATGTCAGTTGGTCAAGAATGATAAAGAGCGAGTTAGGGCAGTCTGTTCTGGCGAGTGTGGTTGGAAACTTCACGCCTCTCGAGTGAAAGCTGAGCGTGAGACTTTAAAAATAAAAACCTACTTTGGCGAACACACATGCCCGAGGGAATTCACTAATCGGAATCTGACTTCTTTTTGGATTGCGAGAAAGTACAGGGATAGGTTTCGTGTTCAGCCGAAATGGCCATTAAAGGAAATTCAAGAGACTGTTAAAACAGAATTATTTGTGACAATTTCAAAGTCAAAAGCATATCGTGCAAGAACGAAGGCGCTAAAAAAATTAATGGAACACTGCTTGAACAATTTAGGAGACTGCGAGATTACTGTGATGAGGTGTTGTCTTCAAATGTTAGATCAATCGTCAAAATTGCAACTGATAGGTTGGATGCTAAGAGTCCCCCCATTTTCAAGAGATTATATGTATGTCTGAAGTGTTGTAAGGACAGTTTTAACCACTGTAGGCCTCTTATTGCACTGGATGCCTGCCATTTAATTAGGCCTTCTTGAGGTCAATTAATGGCTGTCATGGGAATAGATGGAAACGATGGTATTTGTCTTATTGCGTGGGCAATAGTTGAAGCTGAAACGAAGGACTCCTGGACTTGGTTTTTGAATTTGTTGGAGGAAGATTTGGGCTGTTTCAGAAGTAGAGGTGTAACATTCATCTCTGTCAGGCAAAAAGTGCCTCATTCTTTTCTGACTTTTTTTTTTCGTTTCACTTTTATCCCTCAAAAGGACCAAACGTGAAACTTTGCATGCAAAAGTTTCACATTTGGTCCCTCAAAAGGACCAAACGTGGAACTTTGCATGCTTCACATCTCACTCATCTAAACGCTCATGTACAGGGACTTGTACCTACTTTTGAAGATGAGTACCCTGACATTGACCACAGATATTGCGGAAGACATCTTTATGCCAACTTCCAAAAAAAAATTCAAGGGTTTGCAGCTGAAAAATTGCTTCTGGAATTCTGCGATAGCAACTACAAGGGTTGAATTTGATCGTTGGATGGAAAAAATCGCAAAGTTGGATGTCAACGCCTTTCAATACCTGAACAATATCCCTACAAGGTGTTGGTCTAAGCACGCGTTTAGGACAGAGCAACGTTGTGATATGTTGTTGAATAACCATTTTGAGAGTTTTAATGCCATTATAACGGAAGCCAGAGATAAGCCTATCATTCAGTGTTTGGAAATTGTTCGAAAGCTCGTAAACAGTAGGATCACGAGGAAGATTGCACTATATTTTGCTATGAAAGGACCTATCGGGCCTAGGATCAGACAAAAGTTTGCAGAGATCACCAAGTTGTCTAGGTATTTAGTGGCTACATGGTATGGAGACCAGAGGTTCGAGGTTGAGAAGTTTAGAGAACAATATGCAGTGGATGTGGCAAAAGCAACATGTTCATGTAGGTCATGGGACTTGACTGGGATCCCATGTGATCATGCCCATAACTTGTATCATGTTTCTGAAACTCCTTCCAGAGGACTTCATTGCTAGCTGCTATCATATACAGGCATTAAAAAACACTTATTCTTGCTTTATGTTTCCTGTAAGTGGCCCAAATGCGTGGCCTAAATCCCCATATGAACTTGTGCTACCCCCATCTATTAGGCGTCTAACTGGTAGACCGAAAAGAAAGAGGAGAAAGGCTGTAGAGAAGGCCCTATCTTCAAGCAATAAGAAGAGTAAGATGTTTGGTTCAATCTCATGTCAAAGATGCAATGAGACTGGACATAATATAAGAATGTGTAAAGGGCCAATAAATACAAGACCTACAGCATCAAGGTCTCGCACTTTCATGGGGTTCAGCATCCCAGATGTAAGTTCATATCTATTGACCATAATATCATTAAGTAAAGTGACTCTATCATATGTTTATTCTCTATTATGAGCTTGTGCAGGATGTACCTAGCAATTCTGCAGCTAGACCTTCTACTCATGTTGGATCTGGATCTGCTGGGGCTGAATCTGCAGGGGCTACATCTTCTACTCCTGAATCTGGAAGAGGTAAGGGAGCTGGAAGAGGACGGGGAGCTGGAAGAGGCAGGGGAGAACCAAGATCTAGTGGATCAATAATAGGCAGTGGAGCTGGAAGAGGCAGGGGATCTGCTGCTGGAAGAGGAAGGGGATCAACTGTTGCTGGAAGAGGAAGGGGATCAACTGCTGCTGGAAGAGGAAGGTGATCTACTGCTGCTGTTGCTGTTCATAGAGATGAGGAGGCTGTAGTTGCTATTCATGGAGCTCATGGGGCTGAATTTCAATCTGCTGGAAGAGGAGTTGGCCGCACATATCGAACAAGGAGAAGAAGGCATGTTACTTCTAGATTTGGACCAAGTCAAGAGGATGCCAATTGATTTTCTGTTTGTTTAGATTTTCTGTTTGTTGTTTTAGGGTTTGTAGACTATTTTTGTGCACTTATGTGCATCTATATTAGGTGGACTTGGTAGGTGAATGAGGATGCTTTTTGTGAACCTATGGTTTGTTTTATTGATGTACATCATGGGACCACATGTCCTTATTTTGTGTAAGAGATTCTCACAATTTACAATTTCAAAATATTCTCTTTTGTTTCCATTGTCTTCCTCAAGCTTTACAATTTCAATAAAAAATAAACAAAAATTTCATTCACAGCACAAGTTAAATTCAAACTGATAACTATGAATTCATTTCATTTTATTAATCCAACTAAGACAATACAAAGAACAAGAGACTATTGTTCATAAGGGATGCAACACAAACAGTCCTTTTGAGGGACTAAAATTAAAAACCTGAACCATTGCTACTTAAAATGCTGTTCATACTACCTATTGACAGACATTTTCATTTATTTGCAGCTTCCTAAGTACATGTACATAATCAAACCTAAAACTAAAACCATTGATAAGTAACAAGCCCTCTTCCACTTTAGCAGCTTCTTATTCTTCTTCTTCAGCTTCTTAACATCACCTTTCAGTCTGTTTATGACCATTATTTCGTGATCTGTGAACTCTACATCATACCAGAGAAAAAACCCACATCCTGACGAACCTCCCTATGAAGACAAATGAGTAAAATAACATATCAGATTAAATTCATAAAATAATTTTAAAATTAGAAAAGAACAACTTGTATAAATCTAACCTTGTAATACGCACAACCAACGAATCTACGCACTGGGTTTGCATTTGTCCATAATGTCTGTAACTTACCACGAACTCCACAGTAGCACGACGCCACAGTCTAATTTTGGTAAGTTCTCCTCGATCCCGATCCATTGTTAATACTAAGATTTGAGTTACCAAAACTGGTTTCCGTCGACATCTGCTACGAGTTACGATCTTGCTTCTCCTCTTCGTCGATTCTCAAGGAGAAGTTACCAAAATAGGAACAGGGATTCGCAAATGGCTTCGCTTCTCCTTCACGTCGTTCACCTTCGTTCTTCTCACTTCTCCTTGCTTACCCTTCGATTTTCATTCGTCTTCGTCTCAAGCAAGATTTCTGAAACAACAATTGAATGTTAGGGCAGTTAATTTAGGGATGGAAGTTAAAGTTCTTCACCATTCGAAGTTTGAAATTAGAAGTGAGATATTAATTTGTTTCTGGAAATGGATGGTTCAGATTCATCAGGTGTGCTTAAAGGTCCAGATGATGCCACATCATTTCTAAAATACCACATCAGCTTATCTTTTCCACGTCATTAATAACAATTGCCCACATACTTAATGTCACGTCAATTAATGAATGCCACGTAGGCCATCATTACACACCCAGACGGAAAAACTGACGGAAGGACGAAAATGAATCGATTTGGAAAGTTCAGGGACGAAATCGGTCATTTTTGAAAGTTCAGGGACAAAAACAAAACCAGAGTGAAAGTTCAGAGACGAAAATGGTATTTTACCCTTGTAATAATTATCATTTATTGTTAAATAATTAAAATTAGGCAAAAAAATCCGTTTGGGATACGATTTACTTATTTCAAGATTTCCAATCTTTTTGAAACAACAATTGATTCAGAACCAAAATCTCTCTCAAAATGACAACAGTTTCCTCCAAGCAAGAAAAGAAAACGATGAAGAAAAGAGAAGGCCAAGAAGAAGGAAAGAAACGGTGGCAAAGAACCATAATCCAAGGTTGAAGAAAGTGAAGTTCATACAAACGAAAAGGTACAAAAATCTCAATAACAAAATGATATATATTTTATTCCCAGAATAATAAAAGTAAAAAAAAGGTCTTTAATCCGGTTGATACGGTGGAAACTGATAAAGAGTACAAACATGAAAGCGATGAAGATGAAGATGATAAATCGGAAGACATAACATATGAAGAAGGTGAATGAGAAGAAAACGAGATTGGAGATCAGGCAAGAATATATATTCTTTTTATTTATGTTAAATGAAAATACATGTTTAACAAAATTAAATCAAAATCATCTGACAAATCTATTATGTTTATTTTTGTTAAATATATAATTTTTCCACTGATTAAAAAACACAGGGATATTATGTTGAAGATGAAATTATGGAAGAAGAATAATCAAAAGAGGAGAAAAATATTGAAAAGAAGAAAAAAAAATAGGTACAAGTATGATTTTATAATATATTGTTTATTTATATTAAACACATGATAACATTTAATAATGTTAAAAATGATATTGAATATAAACAGGAATCACGAAACGAGCTAGATCGTTAAGGACGAGGAAACCAGGAAGAAAAATCGTAGAACCATATACATATGCTTTCAGTTTAGGTGACAAAGCGCAAAAGACAATATCAGGGGAAATGTTGGAAAGTATGTCAAAGTTCAATTTATTAACTCAATAGGATAAAGAGGCATGAGATTGGACGACATTTTTTTTTGTTTCTTTACATTGTTATTATTATAGTTATATAATTGTTCTTTTTTTTTTGTTAAACCTTAATTTTTTATAGGATAAAATTTTATCAGTGAATCGTATTGAATGGTGTATGTTTGAATTTGTTGTTTTTATACCTGTCATTCTTGTGGTATGTTTGTACATGCATGAGGTATTATTTCATCAAAGACATAATTATAACGAGTCGTAGTTTAATAAAATTAAATGTATTCTAGAATTGAATAAAATTAAATAGTGTGGATGATGGAAAAAAGTGGCAGGAATGATTTAATGGAAAATATAATTATATAATTGAATATAATTCAACGGTGTATCATTTTTAACAAAAAAAACGAATAATGAAAAAAAAAAGAACTAAAATGTGGGGGACATTTCACTGGAAAAGGAAGAAAGAAGTAGCAGATTAAGAGAGTAATCTAAACTGAGAAAAAACATCGTTAAAAAAAATGATCAATAATAAATCCATAAAAAACAACAACAATTGATAATTGAAATGTTCATAACAATTGTTTCTTTACATTGTTATTATTATAGTTATATAATTGTTCTTTTTTTTTTTATGTTAAACCTTAATTTTTATAGGATAAACTTTTAGCAGTAAATCGTATTGAATGGTGTATGTTTGAATTTGTTGTTTTTATATCTATCATTCTCATGGTCTGTTAGTACATGCACAAGGTTTTATATCATCAAAGACATAATTGTAACAACGAGTCGTAGTTAAATAAAATTAAATGTATTCTAGAATTGAATAAAATTAAATAGTGTTGATGATGGAAAAAAGTGGCAGAAATGATTAAATGGAAAACATAATTCTATAATTGAATATAATTTAACGGTGTGTCATTTTTAACAAAAAAACAAATAATGAAAAAAAAGAACTAAAATGTGGGGGACATTTCACTGAAAAGGAAGAAAGAAGTAGCAAATTAAGAGAATAATCTAAACTGAGATAAAACATCGTTAAAAAAAGAGGATCAATAATAAATCCATAAAAAACAACAACAATTGATAAGTGAAAATGTTCATAACAAGGAAAATAAATAAAATAAAATAAAACTCAGATAGAAAATTAATGTCATAAAAAACAATGAAAACTAATAATTAAAGAGACAACCAACGAACAAAACCAACATTAAAGAGAAATATAAATTCTAAGATGAATCAATCTTCGCTCGAAAGCAGTTATGACTTAAAAAACCAAAAACAATGGAAAATACTATGTCGTGAGATGAATCTAGGAATATGAAAAAGGTCGTGAGGAAAAAAATGAAAGTTTTATTTGAAATAAAATCCACGCTAATTGATAGGAAAATGATTTGGAAAGAAACAGATTCTAAGGAATAAGAAATCAAAATAAAATGAGGAACAATAAATTCAACCGAATAGCAAAAAAAAATTTGAAAAAAAAAGTATACACGCCGCATATTTGAAGGAGTATTTCGAAAATATGATTCACAATATTTAAAAAATTAAAATCGAATCAGCACAAAAAAGAAAAAAGGTTTCAATAAAAGTGGTTAAGATATGTTAGAATATAAGCAACACGATGTCTAAATAATAAGGATAAAAATGTCCACAAAAAAAATGTTCACCACCGTATGTGGCCATAGACGTGCAAATCTGTAATTAATAGGTGCATCCCATTATTTTTTGTAAATACAACCACCGATTAGGTTTATGCTGTAAATTTTTTTTTAATATAACATATATTTTCAACGTGTTAACTGTGGTCAATAGAAATCACTTCATGTGATTAGCTTTTATATTTAAACACCTTTTATATTTATAAATTTTTTCTAAACATGATGCATTTGCTAGAAGCCCCATATAACAAATGAAAATTTTGTGAGTATAACTTTTAATAAAGTATTTATAATTTTTAAAAACAAGTTAATTATTGATTGGCTTTGCAAAAAGCCTCTTATGAATACATTTTTTTTTAATTGCTACTCACAAAAGAAAAAAAAAATCCCTATTTAATGGATGTGTACCCAAGTTTTGTTCTTGAAATAATAGCAATTTAGAAGACCTCTATATTACGTTGTATTCATTAGATAGTGAGGTGGGGTTTGGTGGGGTATATTTGTTAGATTTTTTACCTTCAAAATAAACATTTAAGGGTTATTAACCTTCATTCTTAATTTTAAATCTTTTTGACCTTATGGTGATGTCATTTTGCTTTGAAAGTATCATTTTACCCTTAAACTTTAATATATTGAATATCATCATCTCTCATTTGTATTTTTTTTATCTCTTCTAAAACTTCAACACTCTCTCCACTATCTTCCAAGACTTCAACACATTCTCCACTCTCTATCTCAACATTCTCTTCACATTAATCTTCAAGCTTTTGATTCTTGTCATAAGGTAATACAAGTTATCTTTTAGTTTTAAATAATTTATCATTTCAAATCCGACATATTTATTTATTTTAAAAAAAACTTGGGTTGCCCTGAAATTTGAGTTTTGTCCCAAAATTTGGACAGAAATTGATGTTTCCCCTCGAAATTGGCTCGAAATTTCAAAATTTTAAAATATTTTTTCACTTTAATTTTCTTCTTTTAGACTTTTGTTCAATATGATGTCAATGGTTAGTGTATTTATTCGTTACGGTGGGCTATGGGGTATTTAGGCGGTTTGATGAAAGGAACAGCGGTGAGTAATGATATATATAACATATAAAGATCTTTTAGTTCAAGTGTACGCAGCTGGAAAAATTAATCTTGAAGTGTTGACTATCAAGTACATTTACAAGTTATCGTTGGACTCTCCTCCATGCGATATAAATGACGATGATGACTTAAACCTTTTATTGATAGATAAAGATGTATCCCTACTTCTGTAATATATATCCACTGTACCAAGAGATGTGATTAGTGAAAGGAACATAAAATCCAATCTGTATGTTGTGTCTGCTTCTTGTAGTAACCACATAGCCAATGATGTTCAACACTCATCAATCATCCTACCATTAGATAAGAACGTAGCTTCGTGTGATTTATCTAATGATATGATGAATTAGAAGAGAGAATATGACGTGAGATCCGGTAGGTGATAATGATAATGCTACTCAGTTTTTACCCCCCAATTCTAACTTTCGGGAAATGGGAGATCATAATGATTCAAAATGCATGCAAAAGAAAGTAAGAATACATCAAATTCAATGGATGGTATTTCACATGAAAATTCCATGGGTGATGAGTTTGGAGAGGGAAAAATATTTTTATCCAAAAAAGATTTGTCGATAAAGTTGTCTATCATGGCGATGAGAATCAAAGAGTTTATTGTGAAAAAATCGACCAAAACTTTGTACTCTGTGGCATCTATTTATGAGAATTGCAAATGAATGTTACGAGTAACTTGTTCAAAAGGTTCACAATTATTCATAATTTCCAAGTCGGTAGATGTTCATAGTTGTTCGTTTGATGTGTTGAATCATGATGATCATAGACAAGCTCGAAGTTGGGTTATTGGAGATATAATAAAGTCAGAATTGAAGATGTCAAACATTTTCATAGGCTCGATGGGCCTGAGCCCGAGCTGAGCTTGGGCCAAATAATGTTTGAGCCTGCTCGACCCATTTATGATGGTGATATTCAATAGTACCAAAGATTTTTTATTTTCCAACATCTCGTTCCCTTTACTACTCTTCATAACAATTTTCTAAAGCAATTTTCTAAAGAGAAATTAAAATCAGTCAGTAAGCAACAATTGCACAAAAGCCTTATATATGTATCATGATTGTATTTTTTAAAAATATAAAATTTTCATTATATAGTGAGAAGTTTACAAAAGTAATTCCTCTTGAAGAATTTATAGAAAAGACTTTGATCATATTTAATTAAAAATCAGGCATAGCTATAATTAATATGAACCATCAAATATAAACCCTCTCAACTATTTCTTCCCAATTCCACTCCACATTTTGTAACAGGCAGTAGATGTACCAAACTATACCAGAAGATTCTCAAACATTAATGTGATAATCATCAAATATTTCTAAAATACTTTTGTAACAAGTTGAAGCATAAGATATAATAACATATGCTCCAATATAATAATTTTCTATCATCCTTACCCGAAATCTCTCTCTGAAGGAAGAAAGGAAGGAAGAAAGAAAGAACATAAAGGAAGAAAGAATGAAAGAAAGAAAGAAAGAAAGACAAACTAGCCTTCAATATAATTCAAATGTTGCAATCCAGACGTAGTGTTAGATCAATGTCTTCATAGCCATTATTTTTATTGAAAAATACCTCCAACAGTGGAATGACGTTTGTCTCCTTGAAGAGTCTCATAAGTCGAATTTTAGGTTTTTCTTCGTGAAGATCACGTTCAAGTCGTGATCTTACGAAGATGTTAAACGTCTTCTGCATCTCTTGAAAATCATTAGCTCCAATTTCATGAATTCTTTGATGGCTTCTCAGCGCTTGTATAATTTTAAACCCTTTCCTGCTATGGCATAGTTTACATACATTATAATATAGTAACAAATATTATATAATGATGCATATGTGTGAAATTAACCTAATTTAATCATAAAATTCCTATGGTATCAATTAGTTTTGAGATAAAAGTCTCATAATATTAAGATGGTGTCAAAGCCTAATAAAATTCAAACGAGCTTAGCCTAAGAATGATAAGCCCAAATGAGCACAATCTTTAGGGATATGTTAAGAATGTCACATCGGAAAGATGAAAGGAGATAATAAGATTTATAAATGCAGAATCACCTCTCATTACAAAATAGGTTTTAGATGGGTGTTGTTTGTATTGATGATGCCTTCGTTAAGTGGGAGTAATTTTATTTTATGTTGTTCTATGACTCTTTTGAATAAAAGTTATACACATGAATTATTTCAATTTATCTTCTGAGCCTATTATCTTGTTGCATGTAATATATTTATTACATGTAAAAGATTAATGTTTGATCATAAGAACTATAGTTGGAAATAGACATGTAAAATCACATTTCATATTATTTCCACACCACTCATCCACACTTGATCTATGTCATTGAATATGTTAGTATGATGATCTTTGAAGGCCAAGTTAAAGTTAATTTTGACAAAAACCGCCTTGTTTCATATTAATATAAGAAATGGACCAGATTGAAATAAAGAGAAGTCTAAAAGATAAACAACATATAGTTGCGCATTAAAGAATTTACATAATATATTGACAATATATTTAAATAACCCAAGTGGGAGATTGTAAGAGTTTTTCTTTTATGGGTTATTTAATTATATTAAATATTATGATTGCTTTGAATTGAGGCATATTAATGTGATTAAAATAATTAGTTGTCTATTGACTTTAAACTTTTGATAACAGGCGTGGAATATTTGAGGGTTCACAGGAGTTATGCCTTAAGAATTAATGAGAGTCTTATGGTATAATGGCTATATAAGGGTGAGGGTCCATTCTTCACAAGACATCCAACATCTACCTTAAGTCTTTCTGCATTTCATTATAGATTGAGTTTATTTGGGTATATACATTGTGAGTGTTCTTGTTGAAGAAAGACCGAGTACCCAACATAATTTGTAGAAGGTTTGTGTGTTCACAAGTTTCAGACTCAACGAACTCCGATATGTTTACTATTAATTAATCTTGACAAATCTATCATGTAAGAGGTCAAGAGATTATTTTATATTTATTGAAATATATCTAACAGAACGCACATAATATTAAGACACAAGAACATTTCTAGGACGTGATGTAAAATATTGTTACACTTGAATGCTTAGATAACTACTTCTATTTACCTATTGTTCTGATTTTGAAACTCTATTTTTTTTTTTGGCAAGTTTTATCATTATCGTCTATCCACTATGTCACTCATTCCCCATATGCTATGAAATTATGATGTGAGGAACATGTATTTACTTCTTGCCAATGTTTTTAGTGTAATGTACTCCTTCTATCCATGTATTGACATGGTTTTATATCATAATATTACCCTTAATTTAATTGGTTTTTTATGAGTTTGATGCTACTTTAATTAGTTTTACTCTTTTTATGTAGGTTTGGAAACATATTTACAAAATAAGGGAAAAATGAAACAATTTAATAAAAATCAGTTCAAACGAGCCATTGCTTGAGTTGTAGCTAGCGAGGCATCATTTGAATATTTAGGAGAAGTCCAAAATTTGCCTATCAAGTCTTTGCTTGCATATGTATCGAGGCGTTGCTCATCAGTTTTAATGAAGACCTTGCGAAAATCAAGCGAGACATCGCTTGCACATCAACGAGGCCTCACTCGAGCCTTATCTCAGCCACCGACTTTTGAAGCCTATATAAAGGGATCTGAAGCTTTTTATTCAGGGAGGGTAGACAGCCACTTTAGGGAGCATATTTTGGAGTTTTTCAGCGATTTTCGAGGGAGTCGACTTTATGTTATCTAGATTATTTATTTTGTTGAATTTTATTTTTATGGATAGCTAATTTTCTTATTCTTAGGGAATTGATGTAGCTACTTTATTTTTATGGTTTGAGTATTTAGTTTTAGTTTGAAAACAATTGTATGATTCTATTTATGTTCTTATGTTCTTAATGCTTTTAATTTACTGGCCATAGATTAATTGATTTTAATTCTGAAATCTAACACTCGGGAGAGTTGGTTTTAGGATAGATCTTGGGAACATAACTGAAGGTAGATTAGATTTGGGAAACTTAATCTTAATTTAGAAGTCTAAAAAGAACTTGTGATTCATACACTTTTAATTACTGAAATTGAATAGGGATATTGGTTTCTTAATTAATTGTGATTCTTGATTTGACGCTCGGGAGAGGTAATTAGGAATTTTAGTGTTCTTGACTTATAGAATATGAAATTGTTGTTCTTGACTAAATGAATATTAATTCCATAAATTAAAGTAGTGAAATCATTCCTCTAGGACCTTTCTCCATTGATTTAATTCAACATTTTTACATTTAGTTTTGCCTTTTCTTATTAGTTTATTATTAATAGCTTAGTTCACCAATCATTACTTTACGTTTTCTAGATAAAATTGAGTTAATCATACATTAGTACTTAGGTAGACTTAATTCTTTTTCCCAGAGGACGACAACCCTTGTTCTTATTACTATATTAAAACTTGACTCCATACGCTTGCGGGTAATTGATAATTTCGTCAACACCATGCAATTGAATATAAAATGAAAAGTATAAATCAACAACCCTTGCTTTGCTTGATAGGATTAAGTTGCTAGATTATTGGACGAGGCGACCACAATGCTACCTCCTCAAAGATTGTCATGTGTCCTAATTAATTAATATGTATTTCTAACCAACTATATAAAAAGGTCGTGTGAAATGTTTTTTCATCTTTCTTTCTATCTTTTAACGGGTTTTGGATGGTTTTATGGTCAAAATACAAAACAATATGAAAAATATTGTATAAATGAAAATATTGGGAAAAATATTTTAAATCGTATATTGGTGTTGTGTGAAATTGTGTTACGCAAGTGCACGTAGTCTAACAAGTAATAAATGGCAAGTAAGATATCGTTCCCACGAGGATTAGTAGATTAAATAGGTGTTTAACAAATAATTAAGAAAATAAAAACAATGATAAATTGGGGTGATTTGATTTATGAAACTAAATAATTAAAATTGTGAAATTATGCAAAACTAAATAAATAAATTCTAAATTAATTAAGGAAAATAAGTACGATAGTCTAAGTGGCTTAAATTACTCCTAAAATATGCAAGAATATTAAAATGATTAAACTATGTAGAGACAAACGGTTGGAAAATCAAGAATCCCCCTAAAGAGCCTTAGAATTCATAATGCTGCAGTAGTGTTGTGGCTGTGCTGCAGCAATCTGCAATAATAAATACACTTTTTATGCAAGTAAACCCAATTGTTCAAGTGACTTCGTCAAGCCTAACATGATTCTAATTCCTAATCCAATTAAAATCCTATGCTAGGTAAAATTAGATTAAGAAATATGTTTTAATGTTCCAGTTTAGGCTTTAAGGTATAAACACATATGTCTATGCATTACCAAAAATAATTTCAAGAATCATTAACCCCTATAAATCAATATTCTTCCATTCAATTTTAACCTTTTCAGAATTAAAACTAAACTAAGCAATTTACTTAGGTTGATCAAGCATAAGCAAAGAGATAAAAATTATCGAACTATTGATTGAGCATAAAAACTGAATTCATTCAAAGCTATGAAAACTAATCCCCCTTAGGGTTCATCTATCAATTCCAACCTAAAAAATTTAGTTCATGGCAAAACCTAAATTAACAAAAGCGTTTAACAAAATCAAAACTAAACCTAACATAATCTAACAATGGATAAGAAGAATAAGAAGAAGAAGAAGAAATAATTAAAAGAAAGTATAATCCATAGAGGAAGAGTTGCAAACAAATTTCCCCTTAAGAAAAGTTTCCTTTCAAGTCACGTTCCCAGCCTCTCTGCCTCTGTTTTCACGTTCAGTCTCCTCTCCAATCTTTTACGTTTTCATCTTCTTTAGATCTAGGTTAATTCTTCTCCTCTTATGTTTTAGGCTTGGGCTTTTCTTTAATCTCTTTAAAAATTGGTCCTAAGTTGGACCTCAATGATGGGCTTATTATTTCTTGCATGGATGAGTTGAAACGGGCCCAAAAATATGATATTTTGGGCTGAAAATCGTGATTTATTACTGTTGTCCAGACTGCTCCAGTGTGCTGCAGCACTGCCACAACACTTTGCCAAAATCTGCTACTTTCTTCTTTGCTCCTACATCAAATTTGCAACTTTTTAGGGATTTCTTTCATTCAAAATGACAAGAATAAAATACCAAAAGCCAAAAACACTTCCTGTTAGGAATGGTGTCCTAGAACTTGTAATTATTTAATTATAATAATTTATTTTGAATAAATTAAATAAATAAACATAAGATCTTTATATTATCTAGATTGATTCAATTAACGATATTAGAAATATATAATTGTCAAACATTCAAATAGTAAACCCTAAGTTACTCTTATGAAATCATGACTTAGTATGTGAGTCATACGAGAGGATTAAAGTCGAGATGAGTAACTTAAAAGTGTCTACAGTAAATGGATAACGTTTAGGAACCTTATCCTGGTAACACTGTTGATAGCTTCACATTTTGTTTATAGACAAATGATCTAATCCTGATAATTCATATGGGAGACATGAAATGGAAGTATCATATGCAATGTTGATTGTATAAGATAGGACCACGATGTTTGATCAAATTTCTCATTAGTACCGTTTACGAGAAATGATCGAATATCAAACTAAGTTTATCAACCGTGATAGATCTCAATCCTGAGTGAAATGCAGACTTCTATTTGTGGAGTTATGTTCTTTGATTCACATGGTTGAGAGCGATCTGTAAGAACGCTTAATACACTTCTGTTTTGGGAACATGACTAGATAAGTAGCTGGGAACTCATTTTCACGAGATAGAATTCATAACTTTCCTATAAATTAACGGTATAAGTGCGATACCTAAACATTTTAGGAACTTTAGGAAACTCCCTTGATGTATTGATTTGAGACATGAACAAGTGGCGCCACGACTTCTATTAATCACAGAAGTATATTATCTCTAGTTCGACTAAAGATAAAGTTCATTGGAGAATTAGCGGGAACACAAGGATAAAACGGTAATTACAGGGGCAAAACAGTAAATTTATCCGCCTGTAATTATGAGGGTTCCACGTGAAGGATTATATCACAGATATAAATAAAGATAAACTAAATGGACATAACTCATCTATAGTAAGAGGAGTTCAGCTATGAATCTATAGTGGAATTATTCATAGTTAGATAATAAGTAATTAACTGATTATGAGTTAATCACTCAATTAACTAATTTTTAAGCCCATGATCTATAGGTCCATTGGGTCCCTATGCTAGCCCAAATATCGTAGTCGCGAAATCAAGTAGAAGAAATGGAAAATTTAAGTAAAGTGAATTACTTAAATAGGCAATATTAATTGTTTAAATATTGAGTATATTTAAATGGTAATTAATATAAACATTATTAATTTTTTAAATAATGAGTTTATTTAAACAGAAAATTAATAATGAAATATTATTAATTAGACATTATTAATTGTTTAAATAATTAATTTTATTTGAACGGAAATTAATTATTAAAATTAATTAATTGTTAATAAAATATTATCAATAAAGTTATTAATTAAATAATGAGTTTATTTAATGGAAATTAACAATTAAAATATTTATTATTAATTATTCAAATAATGAAAATTATTTAAATGGAAATTAATAATTAAATACAATATGATAATATTTAGTCGGGAGAAAATATTAATTGTTTAAATAAAATATTTTATTTAAATGGTAATTAATAAATAAATTAATTAAGTTGGACTTATTAATTTAAGAGAGAGTTTCAAGCCCAATTGGATTAATGAACCCAATTGCAATTGGCCCAAATTAATTAATTAAATAAATTGTATTTATTAATTATTTTACTGTCATAATTTCTGGCATATGAGAAAATTTGTAGGAAATAATTATTTGAATTATATCCTATAATAATTATATAGATTTATTTACGCAAGATAAATGAAATAAAGAAAAGAAAATATTCTCTTATTTATCTATGACATTTTAGAAATACGAAGATAAAGGAAAGAGATAATTCTTTTTTCTTTTTGTATTTATCTCCATGGATTAATCCTAATGTGATTAGGATTCCCATTTTCCTATAAATAAAAGGCTTGGGTCATTCATAAATCATACAATTCAATTCCTAAGAAATTTGGAATTCTCTCTTCCTCTTTCTCCCCCCTTGGCCAATTTTCCCTCTTGATATTGGGAAGAAAAATATTTTTTCTTCTTCCCAATTTCTTCTAAAGTTCGATCCCACAATCGGGTTTCGTTTGATCAATCGGGATATAGCGTAGAAGATCCGGTGTTGCTGAGGATTTGATGTTGTAAAGAAACCTCCAACTGATTCTCCATATATTACTCAATGTAAGTTTTAGAGTTTTAATTTTCAAAAATTTAAAGCATGAATCTACATGTTTTTATCACAAATTGCATGATATTAATAGATCCGTAATTAAATGTTAATTAGTTTACTAAACAAAATTCCGTTAATTTAGTAAATCATCCCTTCACTTCCAACATATTATTTAAAGTGCTAAAAACCCGAGTTTTCTCAAAGTAAGCTTAATTAAAGAATTATGCAAAATGAGTTCAAAGTATGCAAAATATGAGCAAAGTTCAATCAAATAATTATCACATAGACATTAAAATAGGACCAAATAACTCTAATTTATAGAGTTATCAATTGGGTATACGATTTCACCTTTATCCTCATTATACTATTTCACCTAAAAAGGCAGAGAAAAACAAAAAACAAAAAACAAAAGTAAATAATTACAAAAATACCACTTAAATAAACTAGAATAGATATTTAGTCATAATTTTTTATCCAATGGTCAGAATGACGATCCGTTTGTGGCGTTGGACTCGTGATAATACGACGGACAATAAGAACTAAAATTTATAATATCTTAGATAAAATAATTAAATAGTACAAATTTATTTTGAATGATATTAATTATTTTAGAAATTTTTGTTATTTTATCTAAAATTGTATAAATTTGGGTTCATATTGACTGTTGTATTGTCACGAGTACAACGCCATAACGGATCATCATTCCGACTCTTGGATCAAAAGTTATGACTAAAAATCTATTTTAAAATACTTAGGTTGGCATTTTTGTAATTTTAACTTTTTAGAAATTATGTTTTTTTCCTCCTCAACTTTGAAATTGCATCTTGAATATACAATTTCACCTTTTGGAGGTGCAATCGTATCTTTGGTATACGATTTTATCTTTTTTTAGGTGAAATTTTATATTTCGTATACGATTTACCATATTTTTCTTAATATTTTTAACTACAATATTTTTTGGATTATTTTTAAAATATATAATAATAATTTAAAAAAAAAGTTCATCTTTTAACGGTGTAAAGGATAGAGTAAAAATAGCAAAATGACCACATTTGAGTGCACATTTTTCCTAGTAGCCATGTCTTTTATTTTATTTTTTTAGCAACCTCTAATTGTAAAATGACAGAAATGTCCTTAGGGGGGCGTTTGTTTCCAGTTTGTATGGAATTGAGATGCATGAGGATGAGATGTATGGGGAGGAGATGACCGGGGATGAGATCAATGTTTTTTTTTTTTGGAGATTACATCAAAGTGGGGGAGGGGGGACTCGAACCTTCGACCTCAAGGGGAAAGGAGTATATGTCAAACCAATTAAGTTATGCTCATGTCGACATGGCGATGAGAATAATAAAATTGTATTATAAATAATTTTTTTTCTCTCTCTCTCCTCTCTTCTCTTCCTTTCTCTCTCATTCATTCCATGGGGTTGATCCAAACCCCATGTGTTTTGGAGGGGTTCCAAACCCCATGGAAGGGGGCTATGAGGTCCCTATGGGGTTTGGATCCCCTTCCCTTTTGTCAAAACAAACATGGTGTTGGGGATGAGATCACCATGAGGTTTAGATCCCCATCCCTAAACACTTGAAACAAACACCCCCTAGTGTCAAATCATACACTCTCTCCTCCTTCCCTTGTCGTCCATTCCTTTTTTTTTAATATTAACATCTCTCTCTACTTTTCATAATTATTTTAAAAAATCCCCCCCCCCCCCCAAATTTTCTTCTATATATTAGATTTTCTTCCTCTCTCTCCCCATCATTTTTTTTCATTTCTCTCTCATTTCTTCTTCCCTCTCTCCCTCGTATTTTTTATTCATTCCCTATCATTTTCTTTTAAACCTCCGTTGGTTATCTCATTTTTAAAAAAAAAATCTACCATTTTTATCGTCTACAAATGTTCATCTTACAAATTTCCTACACTTTTTTAATTTACTATCTCTCCCCTTAATTTCTTCTCATTCTCGGTTTTTTTATAAATATTTTTCACCGTTTTTGTTCCGAATCTCGAAGATCTGAACCAAAAATAGCATGGATTTCACGAATTTTTTTTTTCTCATACGTAATATACACTTTTTTCATGGTCTGTAATATACGTAATATACACTTTTTCGTGTTCTGTTTAATATATAGTCTGTAATATACGTTCTACTTTTGTCTTGCTTAATATACAGTCTGTAATATACGTAATATATACTCTTTTGTCTTGTTTGCATATTTAAGTATTTTTTGTACATTAAATATTATGTAATTAACACTCTTTCTTTTTTCATTTGCAGATTACGTATATTACGTACATCCACACCTTCCTCAAATGTATTTACGATACGAAAGATGATATACCCAATATACTGGATGTACAAATAAATTCTCATGAGAAAGGAAACTATAAATAATAAACTAAAATGAATCTAAAAAATTGAATAAAAATCGAAGTATGTAGTATAAAATCAAAAGATACTAAATCTACTAAGTACACTAAAGAACTATGAACACTATACCGAATATACTAAAAACTTGTGGAGGAGAAAATGTATTGCGAAAGAAAAATCGCATTGGAAAATAAAAAATATTAGAAGTATCAGACTAGACGTACTATACGCGTTAGATGCATCGAACTATACCTGACATACAAAAGGGCAAATTGATATGTTAAACAATTGAATAGTAAAAATGGCTAGTCCAAACATTTTTAAAAAAAGGTGGCTACTTTTGACTTTTTGATGCAAAAAGTGGCTCCTTTGAAATTTCACCCGCAAAGGATATCAAGTGATATTTTTCAACTTTTGTTACGTTATGTAATTTTTAATAAAAAAAAATCATCCCTTTCAAATAAATACGTTGTAATAAAGTGATTAGTTTGATCATATTTAATGATAAATTTCACTCGGTAGCAGATTTTATACAATATTTGTAAATATTTCATGGTTTAAAATAGAGATAATTATATAAATAGCAACTTTTTCACCTCACTTTTCACTAATAGCCACATTTTTTAAACTTTGTCTAGATAGCCACTTAAAGGATCAAAGTTACATTTTTACCCTTCAAATCTTCAAATCAAATCAAATCCATTTATTTCCTTTTCTCCTCTCTCTTGTCACGTTCCTCTTTTTATTTTCTTTTTCTTTTTTTAGTTATAATCTCTCTCCCCCACATTTCTCTCACCATTTTCTTTCTCATTCTTTCTCTCAGACTTCTCTCTCTTTTATTTTTTCTTTTTTTTTTCCAGAAAACTCTTCTTTCTCACACTAATATTCTTCCTTTTTCTTCATAAATCTTCAAAAAAACGTTTAGTTAAAGAATAAAGTGCATAGATCTAGCGAAAATCATGCAAAAAATTGTTCGATTTTTTTTATTTTTCTCGATTTTTTTTCCTATTAACTTCAGATCTATGCTTTTCTTGAAGATATAAAGCAAGAAAAGTAAAGATCTGGAAAATTTTTTGGTCTTACCGCTTTTCTAAAGCACATAGATCTGAAAGAAATCGTGGGAAAAAGTTCGATTTTTTTCTTTTCATTTTACTCAATTTCCCCCTATAAATTTCAGATCTATACGTCTCTTGTAGATCGAGAGCAAGAAAAACAAAGATATAGAAAAAAGTTATGCATAGATCTGACAAAAATCACGCAAAAAAGTTTGGTTTTTTCGTTTTTCTCCTTTTTTTTTATAAGTTCCAGATCTATGCGATTTTTGAAAATCTTGAGCAAGAAAAACTTAAATCTGGAAAAAATAATTTGTTATTACTTTTACCTCTATGTTTTTCTCCATAGAAATCTTAAATCTCACTGGATCTTGAAGATTCAAAACAAGAAATACATAGATCTAAATAGAAGGTATGTTTTTTTTTGTTAAATTTATTTTCCTCCACGTCTCTTGAGTTTTCTGAATTTTTCACATATTCTCATTTTTTTCTTCCAGATTTGCTAAACGTGGATTCTACAATATACTTAATATACATTGTGCTCGTTTTCAAGGTGGTGTTTCTCTAAATGTAGCTTTTTTGTATTATACATAATATACATAATTGTTTTGTCTCTCGTTTTGTTTCTGTTTTGCTTAATATACAGTTTGTAATATACGTAATATACACTGTTTCTTTGGTATGTTTAAATATATATTTGTAATATACATGATATACATAATCATGTGTTTTTCTCCAGTTTACTATATTGTTTTACTAAATGTATATTATGTAATACACGCGATATACGAAATGACGAGTGGTTGATATACACCCCCTTTTCTTTTATGTTCATTTTGTAATATACGTAATATAATATACATTTCTTTTTGTTTTGTTTGCATATTAAGTAATTTTTTTTGTACATTAAGTATTATGTAATTAACACTCTTTCGTTTTTTTCATTTGCATATTACATGACATGTATATTACGTATATCACGTGCATCTACACCCTTCTTTTATGTTCTATTTTGGGGTAAAATACCATTTTGGTCCCTGAATTTTCACTCAGGTTTCATTTTCGTCCCTAAACTTTTAAAAGTTATATTTTTCGTCCCTGAACTTTATGATTCATTTCGTTTTGGTCCCTCTATCTGTGTTTTTTCGTCTAGGACACTACCGAAAGGCTTATGTGGCATGTAATTGATGATGTGACATTATATAAATATACAATGAGGTTAAATGACATGGAAACACGAATATACAGTGAGGTTTAAGACTAAAATTAAAGAGAAAAATATGAGATTAACTTCACTATATAATCGTTTTCCCATGGTATTTAATCTCACGGTGTATTTCTATAACGTCACATCATCAATTACATGGCACATAAGTCCTCCATTAGTGTTCTAGACGAAAAAACAAAGATGAAAGGACAAAAATGAAACAAATTGTAAAGTTCAGGGATGAAAAATGCAACTTTCGAAAGTTTAAGGACGAAAATGAAACTGAAATGAAAGTTCAGGGACCAAAATGATATTTTACCCTGAATACATTTTGTTATCCGTACATTTTGTAACATACGTAATATATATTTTGTTTTTGTTTGTTTGCATACTAAGTTTTTTTTTTGTATATTAAGTATTTCTTTAATTAATATTTTTTTTGTTTTTCATTTGCAGATTAAACGACATGTTTATTATTATGTACATACATCCACACTTTTTCTTAAATAGACTTGTGAAGCGGAAGACTATATACCCAATATACCAAATGGACAAAACACTTTACATGAGAGGGGAAACTATGAATAATATACTAAAATGAATATAAAAAATTGAATTAAAATCGAAGTATGTAATATAAAATCAAAACATTAAAATATATATATATATATATATATATATATACAAAATATACTAAATCCACCAAAGAACTCTAAACAATATACTAAATATACCATAAATTGAGAGAAAAAAGAATGGATCAGGAAAAAAAATTGTATTGGAAAAGAAAAAATGTCAGAAATGTTAGACTGTACGTATTATACAGACGTGTCAGAATGTCAGGATGTGTTAGACTATACCTGCTATACGAAAAGAGCAGTTTTGGTATTTTAAAAAATTAAATAGTAAAAAGTGGCTACCCCACTAAATCTCTCAAAATGTGAACATTTGTTAACTTTGACCTCAAAAAGTGGCTATTTTGATTTTTCACCCTTAAAGATATTTATAAGTAAAGAATTTTTTTACTGTTATTAATCAGTGATTAACATTAATTAATGTGCGAATCAGTGACTCTTTTGTTCTAAAAAAATGAAATTAAATGATAATCATTTATTACATTACTCAAAATTTACTATATTTATAAATATTTTTAAATGATAATATTTTTATAAATAATACTGAAAAATTGGCTAGTTTTGTAATCATCCCTATTTTTTTAAAATATATTTTTGTCCCATAAATTTTAAGTATTGCGTTTATTTAGTCTACAAATTTTAAAAATTAACCATTTAACCTTTGAATTTTCATAAATAGTTCAAAATAATCTTAACGCTAAATTTTCTATTGGTTAAAAAAAACTGGCTAGACATTTTTTTTATTAATTCGTTGACATGAAACTATAGAATGATTTTTTAGTATTTTAATAAATTCATTTATAAATATTTTTATTTCATTATAAAACGGAAGTTATAAAACATCCATTTTTATTATCAAACCATCAGACTTAATAGGGAAATTCTAGCCGATAACACTTTTTGAAGAGTAATTTAAAAAATAACAAATGTTTTAAAATATTTCAAAAATTACAATTTTCAAAGATTGGAGCTTAGAATAATATCCGAGATTGATAGATCCATGAACATCCCCACTTAATAATGTAAAATTAATAAAAAAAAACTGATCACTCTATTTTCTACCATGGTATCTGATAGAAAATTGTTAAAGCATTAGTTTATTAATGAAAATCCATGTCCATCCTACATCCTAGGTGCCACCTATTCAGCATCAGCAACTTCAAAACACGATCATGTTTTCGAATGAGTCACCCTATCCTGTATATCAAGCCAAATGATGCAAAGTTAGTCGTGTTTCAATATATTTTTAAAAACATCTTAAAAGTAGTTTCTAACAAAGATTAGAATACTGATTCCCTAAATGTTTTTTCTCGATATTCCTCAATGTATCCGCTATTCACGGAACATGAGAAGTAGATGAATAATCATCAGCTTCCGGAAGAAATCGACATATTTCACGGGAATTCTACAAGATCCATTCCTTCTTTTTTTTCTAACAAATCTTCATCTGGGTTCAATCCTCTTTGGTTATACAGTACAAGGTGTTTTTACAAATTTGAAATCCGAACGCCTTTAAAGAAAACTCATCACATCTTTTGAAAAATGCATATTACTTTTCTTTATAGAACTCTACGGGCTTTCAAGTATTCTTCAAATTATTTGTTCAAGCATAACCAACCATCATTTATCTTTTTTTTTTTATTTATTTTAATAAAAAATTAGTATCATAAAAAATGCTTCAAAACATGCTTAAGAGAAGTAAGAGCAAATTAATTTTTTTCTAACAAAACAAAAAAGAGATAAATTTACCTGCAAACGATCAATCACCACAATTTCAAGAGTAGGGCAATTGAATAAATCTTGCAGTTCATTAATTGGAAAGTCTATCTTTTTGCTATTCTTCCTTACTTCTAACCTCAAATATCTCAAGTTGTGAAACGAAATTCCACTCAAAGAAGAAGGAACGGACAAGAGAACCTTGTAAGAGAACAACAACAATGTTAGCCATCAAAAACAAGAAAACACGTTGTCAAAAGACCATGTATGAAAGAAAACGGAAACGAGGAATATTAAATATAAATACCGGTGCTGCACTTAAAGGTAATGTGATGGACCTTGCATTATGAAACACTTTGAGAAATTGAACAAGAATCTGTCTAGCCTTTTCATATTTAATGCCGCGAAATCTTTTCTCATGAAATGATAGGTATACTTTGTCTAAACACTTAAAATCTGAATCAGTCTTCAAAGTCAGAAGAACATTCTCAAACTTGACACATCTAAGATTGGGTGCAAACAATTCAAATTCTGGATAAGATGATACCTGCATTGGCATCCAATATAATTCTAAATTCTCGAGTTTTGGAGCACGGATACTACCATGGTGTTCACACCAAAAATTAGTAATGACCAAAGATTCCAAATTTGGACAGCTTGAGCACATCCTAACTCTGTAGTCTGTGTCATGGTAAAATGGAGTTTTAATCTCTAAAATTCTCAACGATTGTGAATTCAAATCTCCCCATTTGCTAAAATATCGACCAGTTTTGATTTTCACGACATTCAGCGATCGCCATGATGATAAATACCATGCCCAATTGATACCAGACTCCTCCTCAGATGTCTCAATGCAAATTTCATGAACCAAGTGACATGCTATATAGGCTCTCAAAAATTTTTCTAATTTTTTGGATTCTTTAGTGTCACAAAATGAGGAACAGTGTCTAAATTTAATGATATAGGAGCCACAATGTTTAGACAAGACTCTGCCGATAAAGTAGTAGTTGTTTAAATCAATATTGAGTGTGGGAATAAAAATCCAAAGAGTTTTCCACCTTTTTGAAAGAACACAAGTTCGAACAACCTCTGTTATGCTTAAAAACGACAGAATCTCATGAAGAAGACAATCTGGTAAAAGGCTGATTCTGTCTTCTTCATTGTTGTTGTTAGGCATTGAATTGCCAAGGGGGAATAATACAAATTGGTCAAAAAACAAAACCCAAAAACCAAAAACCGAAAACCAAAAAGTTAACCAAAGATCAAAAGACATGATTTTTATTATATTTTTTCCACCAAAATTGAAGATTTTCATAACAAAAAATTTCAAGATTGAAAGAAAAGAAAAGTGAAAAGAGAGAGAACCTTTGTTCAGTGAAATTGTGTTTTAGGGTCTTGGTTATTCCAGAGCTTATTAAAAATTTTGCGTATTTATATGAAAATAAAAAACAGGTCTCCTAGGGCTCTCTTCATGTCTCATAGATAAAGATTTCTTTTATGAAATCAAGATATATTACTTGTCTTTATGATAATGTGGGAAATTATCTAAATAAAATTTTATGTATCAAATCTTAACCATTAACAAAATTTAGGGGGTTAATTACTCACATTAAAAGTTTAAGGTGTAACTATTACAACTCAAAAAATCCATGACTGATTTATGCAATTTCCCTTCAATATTATATAATATATATAGTTTTTTTTTTCTTTTTTTTTTTCTGAGATATTACATCAAATTGGGAGAGGGGGGATTCGAACATTCGACCTCATCTCAATATTATATTATATTATATTTTTCACCCCTTTTAAATAAATACATTATAATAAAGTAATTAGTTTGAGCATATTTATTGAGAAATTTCACCCGGTGTAACGACCCGTTACCAAGTAAGGGTATTTTGGTAACTTCTCAAACCTCAAAATTAAAACCACAAGTTTAATTTAATATTTTTACATGATTTTGATCGTATCGTTATTACGATTCCAACGCAACTGACGGATCATCATTCGGAGTCCCGGTGAATGAGTTATGATCGTTTTAGTGTAGTGGCATTTTCGTAATTATCATAACTCGGGATTAAACCGTAAAAAAATCCATCTTCTTCCTTCATTCAGCCGAAATCAGTCTCCATTAATCCTATTTTCTCCAATTTTCGATCAAATAAAATTCTCTAGAGTATTTTGGCCATAACTTCCTCATCCGGACTCCGATTTACGCAAGTAAGCTGTCTATTTCGATTGATTTTTCGTTCTCTTTCCATTGAGCTTAGTTTCGTAGTAATCAGACTTGTGTAGAAAATATTATGAGCCAAAAACCAGTTCAGATCCATTAGGTTTTTATCCGATTTTGATCGATTTATTTTGTAAATTTTTCGTATAGATGTAGAAAGGATTTTCCTTGCAGTGAGGATGAGATTTGAGAAAGGTTTATTCAAATTACAAGAGAGGTTGTAAGTTTTCTTGGAAAGAAGGTTTTTAATTCTTGAAAAATTCAAGAATCTAAGGTGAGAATTTAGTTAATTTTTGATCGATATCATGTTTTATTTTCTTTTTCTTTATAAGTATGAACTGTTTTGTGTGATTGGAGTAATATTTTGGGTGTTGATATAATAAGCATGAATTGTATGATCATATGGTTCGTTTGAATTGGAGTTAAGGATTTAAGAATTAATGGCATGCATGTTTTGGATGACATTATTTGATGTTAAAAATTTGACTTTTTGGCTGGTTGATTTTAAAGTGTTAATTATATGATTTCTAGTCTTTTTTTGGATGCTTTAATGATCTTGAAGTTGCTGGAATTTGATATTATTGTAGTAGGATCGATAGAGCCTTAGGTGGAAATTAGTCCAGTCGAACCCCTTTTCTTGGGAGTTTAGGTCGGGGATTAATTTTGGAAGATTATTAAGTGTGTCTAGATGATTTAGGGGCTGTTTAGAGGCCTAAAAAGCAGCTGGAAAAATTTATTAAATTTCCTTATCGGTTGTCGCCGAAAAAAGAAGCAAAATCGCACTAGTTAAGCTAGTTTAGCTTTTTAGGGTGGGTTTTCTTTGGGGGATCATCTTGTGAGTTAGAGATCTGATTTTAGGCATTTTTAGACCCTTTAAATGTTGTAATTACATTGATTTTTCCAGAATTTGGAATTTTTGAGATTTAGCCTATTTAAGGTCAGTTTTAGAAGGAAACAGGTTTTCTGAGCTAGAAACTGGGCCTAGGCTTTGTCAAGCATTCTGGTAGTGATGCTTTCTTAAGAATCACATTATTAATTCGATGCCTTAGATAATGTGGTTGTAGGTTCGCATTAAGTAGGGCCATACTTAATGAAGAATAAACCGTTAAGGGGTGAATTAGAGTTGTGCACAACTTAATTACACTTAACTGGGTAGGTTCATTCCATTTGATCAATGGGAGAGAATAAACTTGTAGGTTCGCTTGTGAGTCTTGCAAACTCATAAGAAGAATAACTCAAAAGTCGAATCGTGGTGACACGGGTTCAATACTTTGAGTGTGCGGCTCACTTTAATTGCGAGTAAAGTGGAGCTAAGGCATTGGGTGATAAAATTTAAAAGAATGAGATCTTCTCTAGAGTTGAGATTATGCCTTGGAAGTTGAGAGTTATTTGGAAGTTGTGAGGCCGAGTATGGACTTAAGGAATTTAGAAAACTTCTCATGGCATTGCTCTTAAATTAACTTTATTCTCATTAGGCGTAGCCTCACGATGCTACAATGTTTTTTTTTCAGGTAATAAAAAGAAGAAATCTGGCAAATGACGGGGTCGTGGACGGTGACTGGTTGGGCTTGGATTTACAAGCCGGCTATTTTATTTAGTTCGTGTTAGTGGATTATTGGGATTTTATTTTTATTTGTTACGTTGATTTTCATGTTTAGTTTATTCCAAAACTTTGAATAATTGATTTGAACTGTTTTGTTTTAAACTGAGCTCAAATAAACCATATTGATGGATTTTGGATTTATGGAATTTTTCTGTGAACGGAATAAAGTTATGTTAGTGTTGACTCTAAATGAAAAGTATTGAATTTTGAGTTGATGTAAATTAAGTTTCCGCTGCATTTAGTCTATTTCCATGTTTTGGGAATTTGGGTTGTTACACCCGGTGGTAGATTTTATACAATAATTGTAAATATCTCATGGTTTAAAAATATTTATAAATATAGAATTTTTTATTGTGTTAATCGGTGATTAACATTAATTAATGTGTGAATCAATGACTTTTTTATTCTAAAAATATGAAATTAAATGATAATCACTTATTGCCCAACTCAAAATTTACTATATTTAGAAATATTTTTAAATGTTGATATTTTAAAAATATTACTAAAAATTGGCTAGATTTGTAAACATCCCTATTTCTTTTTAAAGGGTAAAATACAAGATTGACCCATATACTTTATTTTTATTTTTGTAAAAAACACCCATGCACTATCAATAAACCATTATCTATTAAAAAATCATCCACTTTAAGAGAATTGTAGGGCCCACATTTTTAAAAAATAATTATTTTCTTTTTTTAAGCTATTTCTCTCACCTCTCCTTCTCTCATCCTTCCCTTTTGTTCTTCCCATCTGAACCATTTTCTATTTAACACGAATTTTTTAAAGAAGATTCTCCTCTAACACTCCTATGGTTTGTAGATCCACAAATCACTGTAGCCTCTGTAAAATTACAGATTTTCCATCCATAAAATTGAGTTGCATCTCCTTCATATAGAAACATGACCAGATAAGCTTGTTCAAACAAATCCCGAAAAACAAAAAGCCAAACAAATTCTAAATACATTGTGAATGAATAAACTCGTTCATTGCAAATTTTTAATATGTCAATTATAATTTTAAAAAATTTACGGCCCATTATTCAATAACAATTTGATTTAAGTTTTTTTTTTTTTTGGGTTTTTTACTATTAAAATTTGCATAAATTGATGATCAATTTATAAGCTTAGAGAGGTTAGAGAAAGAGCTAAAAAAAGAAAATAATTATTTTTTTAAATGTGGGCCCTACAAATCTGTTAAAGTGGATTTTTTTTAAAGGGAAAAAAACACTTTTGGTCCCTGAGTTTTCAATTTGTTTACCATTTGGTCCCTGAGTTTTAAAAACCGACATTTTAGCCCCTGAGTTTTCATTTTGTTTGCCATTAGGTCCCTGCTGTCAAAAATCTGTTAAATATTTAACAGAATGCTGATGTGGCATTAAAATATTTTTTAATATATATTTTGTTGCTTACGTGGCATATTTAAATGAGGTGGCATAATAAATGAATTTTATATTAATAATTTTAATTTATATATTTTAGATTAATTATTTATCTCTTCTCTCTCCTCCCCCCCCCCCCCCCCCCCTTCTCTCTCTCCTCTTCATCTCTAGGGATGGCAAAATTCCCCGCGAGTTAGGGGCCCCGTGGGGCCCCGACCCTATAGGGGCGGGAAATCCCCGTTTTATAGGGTTAGGGTTAGGGTTAGGGTGAGAAATTCCCCCCCGATTTGTTATAGGGTAAGGGTATGGGAATACATCCCCCGTCCTCGACCCCCAACCCGAACCCGATTTTTAAAGAATATCTTATATATTTTGTTTACTTTTATCTTTATTTATTGAAAAATATATATGAAATATGATTATATTAACTAATACAATATAAAATGGTTAGTATTATGTTTTCTTTTTTACTTAAAAATGTGTATTTAAAATGTATATTTCATTTTTAAATAAGAATTAAAATGTAAAACGGGGAATTTTCCCCGCGGGGAACCCGATCCCCTAATGGGGAATCCCCGAACCCGACCCCGATTTTTTGATTAGGGGATATGGTAGGGTATGGGGATTAAAAATCCCCGCGGGTTAGGGGATGGGAAGTGCATCCCCGACCCCGCCCTGCCCCGTTGCCATCCCTATTCATTTTCTTCCTCTCTTTCAATCCTCCATAGTAGCTTTCCGAAACCGATCAAACCCTTTCCGCCGATCAAACCCTTTCCGCCGACCAAACCCTTTAAAATCATGATCTGCTCGCTTACGCACCAACCTCATACCTTCCCGGTTCTCATTCCACGCCGAACAATTCCTAATCGCCAATCTCTCTCTCCACAACGAAACCCATGCATCTCCAATTCCTCGCCGTTTCCTCCGCCCCTTGTCGCCATTGTCGTCAATTCCACCAAGAACTCCACCACGCTTTCGAAATCAAGATCCTCGTCGCCTTGATCGAAAACGAATCTGAATCTAACGATTTCATTCCATTGCCACAACTCCTCCCTCAACGATTCGAATCCGATGACCTTCTCGATAAGAATGTTCCGTTGCCTCAGCTCCTCCCTCAACGATTCTGTAGAAGATCAATCTTCCAAATCCATCAGCAAAAAAGCCGCCAAAAAAGAAGATGCCAAACTAGAAAAGCTCCGCCGCCGTCAAGAATCGGCTGAATCTGCTTCTCCCGATTCGTCTCACCCTAACGAGGAAGATCCTCTCTCTGCTAATTATGGCGATGTTCCTCTTTCCAACCTTAAATCGAGTGTGGTTAAAGATAAAGGAAACTGGACTGAAGTATGATTTTTAATGGCGGAACTTAAAGATAAGTATGTGCTTATTCGTGGACGGATTCAGATGATTCGAGCAGTTGCGAAGAAAATGACGTTTTTTTGTTGTTAGAGAACGACGATTCTTCATCTCCGGCGATTCTCCATCTCTGGCGAAGTGAGGGAGAGAGAAATATTATCTCGCCGTTCAGCCGGTGAGATGGGCTGGAGAATTGGGATGGAGATGAAAAGATGAAGTGATGAGAGAGGGTGAGGAGAGAGAAAGGGTAGTGAGGGAGAGAGAAATACTATCTTATAAAAAAGAAATTAAAAATATATAGAAATTGCCACATCATTTAAAATAATATTAAAATCAATATTTTAGTGCCACATCAGCTTTTATATTATTAAAAATATGCCACATCATTTTTCTGTTAAATATTTAACAGACTTTTGAGGGCAGAGACCAAATGGTAAGCTAAATGGAAACTCAGGGGCTAAAATGTCGGTTTTTAAAACTCAACGGATAATGGCTTAGTTATAGTGCAGGGGTGGTTTTTACAAAAAAAATTATAGTGTAAGGGTCATTCTTAAAATTGAGTGAAAGTGCAGGGGTCAATCTTATATTTTACCCTATATTTTTATCCCATCAATTTGAAGTATTTTGTTTATTTAGTCTACAAATTAAAAAAAAAAAATTAGCCATGTAACCTCTGAATTTTCATACATAGTTCAAAATAAAATTAACTGTAAATTTTCTGTTAGTTTAAAAAAAAATTGGCTAGACAATTTTTTTAATTAATTTGTTGACATGAAATTATAGAATGCTTTTTTAGTATTTTGATAAATTCATTAATAAATGTTTTTATTTCATTATAAAACATCCATTTTTAACCATCATACTTAATAGGAAAATTCTAGCCGACAACACTTTTAATGAGTAATTTAAAAAATAAAAAATATTTAGAAATGTTTCAAAAATTACAATTTTCAAACTGAAATTCCACAAATCTCGATATAAGCTTAGACCAATATTGAGATTGATAGATCTGAACATGAGAAATGACATTTTAAAAAACCACACTTAAAAATATAAAATTAATATATTTTCTACCATGGTATCTGATAGAAAATTGTTAAAGCATTAGTACAACATTGATTTACTTTTTTTTTTTTTTAACTGCAAAGGATAGCAAATTTTAGTAAAAAAAAATCTTTAAATAGTTTTTTTTTTTTTTAAATTAAATTCCATAGAAGATCACAACAATAACAAACGTTTTAAAAGCCAAACAATTAGCAAACGATTACCCTGGCCATAGATATGGGAAACCACGAACTTCGTTTGAGAAAAAAAAAAACTTTCATTTGTGCCAACATCAACCTAATTTATGTGGTTATGTATCTGCTCATGACGTCGAATGTTCGAGTCTCCCCTCCCTCAAATTAATGTAACATCTAAAAAAAAAAAAAGTCAATAAAACCCAATAAATAGGAAATCACAAATATAAAAATATTAGTGAAAGGTCCATGTCCATCCTAGGTGCCACCTATTCAGCATCAGCAACTTCAAAACACGATCATGTTTTCGAATCAGTTATCCTATCATGTAAATCAAGCCAAATGAAGTAAAGTTAGTCGTGTTTCATTATGCTTTTAAAAACATCTTAAAAGTACTTTCTAACAAAGATTAGAATCAGACCGATTCCCTAAATGTTTTCTGGATATTCCTCAATGTATCCGCTATTCACGGAACGTGAGAAGTAGATGAATAATCATCCGCTTACGGAAGAAATCGACATATTTCTCGGGAATTCTACGAGATCCATGCGTTCTTTTTTCTCTAACAAATCTTCATCTGGGTTCAATCCTCTTTGGACAGACAAGGTGTTCTTACAAATTTGAAATCCTAATGCCTTTAAAGAAAACTCATCACATATATCTTTTTGAAGAAGGCAGTTGAGAGAGTGCATACAATCAATGTTTAAAATAAAACAGTTCAATAATTCTTTTGAAAAATGCATATTAATTTTCTTTATAGAACAATTCAGGCTTCCAAGTATTCTTCAAATTATTTGTTCAAGTATAACCAACCATCATGTTCTTTTCTCTCCTTTTTAATAAAAAATTAGCATAATGAAAAATGCTTCCAAATTTTCTAACAAAACAAAAAATGAGATAAATTTACCTGCGAATGATCAATCACCACAATTTCAAGAGTAGGGCACTTGAATAAATCTTGCAGTTCATTACTTGGAAAGTCTATCCTTTTGCTATTCTTCCTTACTTCTAACTTCAAATATCTCAAGTTGTGAAACGAAATTCCACTCAAAGAAGAAGGAACGGACAAGAGAACCTTGTAAGAGAACAACGCAATGTTAGCCATCAAAAACAAGAAAACACATCGTCAAAAACCATGTATGAAGGAAAACGGAAACGAGGAATTAATATTCAATATAAATACCAGTGCTGCACTTAAAGGTAATGTGATGGACCTTGCATTATGAAACACTTTGAGAAATTGAACGAGAATCCGTCTAGCCTTTTCGTGTTTAATGCAGCGAAAACTTTTCTCTTGAAATGAGAGGTATACTTTGTCTAAACGCTTAAAATCTGAATCAGGCTTCAAAGTCGGAAGAACATTCTCAAACTTGACACATCTAAGATTGGGTGCAAACAATTCAAATTCTGGATAAGATGATACCTGCGTTGGCATCCAATATAATTCTAAATTCTCGAGTTTTGGAGTGTGGATACTACCACGGTGTTCACACCAAAAATTAGTCATGACCAAAGATTCCAAATTTGGACAGCCTGAGCACATCCTAACTCCATAGTCTGAGTCATGGTAAAATGGAGTTTTAATCTCTAAAATTCTCAACGATTGTGAATTCAAATCTCCCCAATCGCTAAAAAGTCGATGAGTTTTGATTTTCACCACATTCAGCGATCGCCATGATGATAAATGCCATGCCCAATTGATACCAGACTCCTCATCAGATGTCTCAATGCAAAGTTCATGAACAAAGTGACATGCTATATAGGCTTTCAAAAAATTTAATAATTTTTCGACATCGTTGCGGTCACAATATGAGGCACGGTAACTAAATTTAATGATATAGGAGCCACAATGTTTAGATAAGACTCTGCCGATAAAGTAGTAGTTGTTTAAATCAATATTGAGTGTGGGAATAAGAGTCCAAAAAGTTTTCCACCTTTTTGAAAGAACACAAGTTCGAACAACCTCTGTTATGCTAAAACACGACAGAATCTTGTGAAGAAGACAATCCGGTAAAAGGCTGATTCTGTCTTCATTGTTGTTGTTAGACATTGAATAGTCCTACAAATTGGTGGGAAGTTCTGATTCAGCAATAAAAAACAAAAAACAAAAAACAAGAAAGGGTAAAATGCAAGAATGACCCCGATAATTTCATCTAACTTTAAGTATGACCTTTACATTTTATTTTTTTCAAAATACATCCATGCACTTATCAAGAAGCAATAATGTATTAAAAAAAAACCATTCATTTTACGAAAAAGTTAACTTAAGACCAAAAGACGTGATTTTTAAGGAACTGGTGATTTTTATTATATTTTTTTTCCTCAAAATTGAAGATTTCCATACCAAAAATTTAAAGATTCAAAGAAAAGAAAAGTGAATATAACAAATCAATTAGGTCAGCCGATTATGATGTATCGTAAAAGAAATAATAATGTGAAGATGAAAGTAAAAAAGGGGAAAGAGAAAGAACCTCTGAGTGAATTTGTGTAGGCTTTTGGTTATTCCAGAGCTTAGTATATTTTATGCGTATCAATATAAAATTAAAACTGAACTGTTCCCTAGGGCTCCATTCCCGTCTCAATCACGTTCTTGGGATCCTATAATCCTCGTACATAAAGATTTCTTTTTTTGAAATCGGAATATATTGCTTTTTCTTTTTCGTTTTGTTGTGCAACATTGTTTAAGGTTGTTAAAAAAATCGTATCAAATCAACCTATATGGTTTGCATATTTGAAATTACATGAGTTGAGTTGGTTCATAATACTGTTAAAATTAGTTTGGATTGAAGTGGACCACTATAAAATTATTTATTGAAAAATTACTTATTTATTTTCGTATCAAAATAGGATTTTATGTTTATTCTACTTTTATATAACTTAGTGACTCTTTAAAAAATTTCTTATTCTGTTATTTTAATTTAGGGTAAAATATAATAATGACATGGTACTTCCACCCTATTTCAAGTATGAACCCTGAACTTTACTTCTTCTTTTTTCTTTTTTCAAAAGCACCACTGCTCTTATCAATAAGTCACTATCTATTAAAAAACCATTCATTTTAATATTGAGATATTAACTTATTATTTTTTTAACGATTCATATTTCTTAACCTCCCTAACTAATCTTGGGTTAAAAAACCAATCCCCACATTCTTTACATTAGGATTTAGATTAAGAAAATAGAGTTGCTTAGTCACTGTGACGACCCGACACTTTTAAATAAATTAAATTAGAAAACACAGCGGAAGTCTTTATATTCTAAGAAAATTGGCGTGGTTATGTTTGAAAATTGGCTAGCCAAAACCTGTTTACATCCTAATTTTAAAATCTAATAAAATCACAAGGAACTTTAAGTCCCAAATCAAGAGTTCAAAGACTTATAATCATAAAATAAAGACAATAAGCTCTTATGAGCTAAATACAAATGTACAATTCACAAAATCCTTAAAGTTCACAAAATTAAATCCATAGACTTTTACAACCACTAGTCCATCTCGAGGTCATCATCCCTACGCATCACCATCTCTTCTCCCACGACCTCTAGCCAGGGCATTACCTGAAATTTTTGTAATATCATGAGCTAACAACTTAAGCTCAGTGAGAATAATAAGAATAAAAAGTAAAGATAGACCTCAAACTCGTATTCCGATTTGTGTCCAATTAATCTGACACAATTCAATCCTAAAGTTCTCCAAACTCTAGGTAATCTCATTTTATAATTTCCAAAGGATGATACTGCTAACATACGTAGTCTAATACTCATCCATTAACTTGTTACGTCATAAGTAAAAAAAGTAAATAAACTTTACATAAATATAACATCTCAATTCTTTATCCATGATATATATTTCCATCGATCATATGCATGAAGGTAATGAGAACATCCCGTAGGATACGCATTCGCCCTTTATGCATGAATGAAGGTAATGCGGACATTTCCCGTAGGGTCCAACATTCAACCTTATGAATGAAGAAGGTGATGCAGACATTACCCGAAGGATCCAACATTCTTCCCTCCTTTTCTTTATCTTTTTATTTTCTTTTTCTCTGAAGGCGATGCGGACAAGGGTCCAACATTCTCTCCTTCTTTTCTTTCTCTCTCTGAAGGCGATGCGGACATTTCCCGAAGGGTCCAACATTCTCTCCTTCTTTTCAATGATGCGAGATGTTATGGTGTAATATGTTATGGTATGCTTGCAAAAGTAAATAAACGTAAAGTACGAATATTAAAGTATCCGAAACAAGCATGAAGTAAAAGGGGCATAAAGTAAAAGACATAAAGTAAAATAAATAGGAAATTCCGGAAGAACGATATGTAAATCGAACTCCGCTACATTAATAAAAGTAAATCCTATCTTAAATGATTAATCTATCCCTTCAAGGATTCTAAACTTTCAAAAATAATCCGAGGTTCTATTAATCGTTCTATATAAAAGTTTGGATCTTTTAACTTCCAACGATCCATCCTAAGCTTCGAAACGAATCTAACATAGAAAATCCTAAGATTTAATGTTTTCCTCGAGAACTCCTAAGTTCTCACTTAAAGGATTAACTCTTAATCCTAAGGGCACTAACTCACTTCCCTCTATTCTTATATTCGAATTCTAGTCTTAGTTTCCAATTCTACAAATCATTATACTTATTTGCTTTCTAAAATTACTTTAAATCCTAACTATTCTTACCTTTGTAAAAGAAGACTTCGCTCCCAACCTCCGATAGAGCGATCAAGCGAAGTTCAAACCACCTACAATTAGAATTATATCTAACAATCAATAATTTACCAAATGACGATCAAACAACATCTAAGCGTACAAAACGACGAAAAACTCAACAAACCCCAACATGAGGCTCTCGGCCCCCCCCCATGAAAAGTGGGTCTCGAGTTTGGTTTTCAGGCTTTTAGGCAATTTAGATGTGTTTCGAGTTGGTTTTAAGCAATTTCGATAATCCCGATTTCAATGGGTATCGATAATTAGGGTTTTTGAACAATATGTAATTTCCAGAATTGAATTACAATAAACATTATTTCAATAATTTATAACTCATATTCAAACCCCAAAAGGTAAATTTCAAACGGGAAGGGCTTCGACTGAAACTCGGTTTTAGGGTTATGGGTTTGTTTCCAAAAACACTTAAAACAACCCCCGTACTTAAAATCATCGAGTTTACCGGCAAGAAATTGAAGAATCAAAGAGAAAACTCCATTAAAACACTATTTGGAGCTTAGGGTTTCAAGATAAACTTACCGAGAACTCCGTGGATCACGGGAGAAAGACACAATAGTTAGGTGGAAAGGAATCCTAGACCCGAGATCTTTCCAACGCACCCGGAATCAAGTCGATCGGTTAAGAAACGAACAAAGCCCAAAAATTTCTCTTCCCTTTTTGATCCCCACAGCAATGAGAGAAAGAATGGATGAGTGTTTTGGTCAAATGCTTGGTCAATGGTATTTTAAAGAAGAAAATGGAATAGTGTTTGATATTTAGGAATTTTAGAAATGACGGTTGCGTCCTTTTATGACTTTTGACTTATAATTCGAAACTCGAAGTTCTTAAACTATCCCAATGGTGATTAATAATTATTAATTGGCCCGTTAATAATTATTAATACCATTAAAATGAAATTAAACTAAAAAGGTAATTAAAAGATCTAAACTGGAATAAACTACTAAATTCTAAATTAACAAATTCTAAAATAAACTTTAATTACTTAAATTAAAATAAAATAAATAATAAAAAAAATTATCACAAAAAAAATAACGGGACGTTACAGTCACCAACCATTTTGCCTCTCACACTTAAGCTTTCCCCTTCATCATGATTCTGCATATCTTAATTCAGACTTGGACGCTCAACCTTAGTCACAAAATTTATTAAACTAAAAATTGCTCTGATTCATTCCTTCACGTCTGTAGCAACTTTGTAGCTAATTCCTTGTAATCATTCAAAGTTTCACACCAAAGTTTGTGACTGATTCATGATTCAATTCCTACTCAATTTGTTTTGTAACAAACGAAAGGCCGACGTTCGATGTTATTGAAAAAATTATGATGAGGAGGCTGTTATTTTTAAAGGAGATAATATGCCTTAGACAAAGGCTAGCTGAATATTAATATAAAGAATTTGGGTCACCTTTTGTTAGCCCAAAGTCAGTTAGGAAGGTTAAGAAATATGAATATTCTATTAAAAAAAGAATAAAAGAATATCTTAATGTTAAATGGATGGTTTTAATTAAATGTTGGTTTCTTGGTAAGTTGGAGGGGTGTGTTTTGAAAAAATAAATGAAGTGTGGGATCATATTTAAACTTGGGTGAAAATGCAGGGTCATTGTTGCATTTTACTCTTTTTTTTTTTTTTTTGAGCGGGTTGCATTTTACTCTTTAATTTAACATACAAAAGTAATTAACTATATCTTTAAATTAATTAAAATAAAGATATAGTTAACTAAGGCTCAAAAGTAAAAGATATAATTCAAATAAAGACTTCAATCAGTTGTCAACTATGTGAAACACATGAATTCACAGAGGAACATGGCAGTTTATCAAGTCCGCCAGCAAATTTTCTCGTATATTCTAAGTTTAACGATGTTGTTCACTCTAGCAGCTCCAGCTCTGTGTTGTTGGTCTCCAAGGATAATCACGAGTGAAAATGGTTGTTTGGAACCTAAAGAAACAAAATGGAATATTAATAATAGGGATTACAGTCAGGGAAAAGTCACATGAGCTTTTTTAAGGTTTACTTACTGAGAATGCTCAATGACAAAAGTTTTGAAAGAAGGGCCTTTCAGCAAATAGTTCAATAAATGGGATGGCATAGTAATCATACGCTTGTTTGTCTTCAACTTCAAATGCCTCAAATTGCTTAGAACATCATGAGGAGCAATATAAGAAGATGGAATGAAAGAAAGAACCTGACAAAAATGAAAATTAATTAAATTGTTTGCAACTAATATTAAGCAATTGAACTAAGAGAAAATAATTAAACATTTTAGAATACCCAATGAGGCTAAGATCATTGTCATCATTGATACATTCTTTGAATACGAGGAAATTTAGGGTATTACTGTAGATGTAGGCTTAGTGTCGATGCACTTATTAAATTCTTGAATTCTATCTTTCTTTCTTTCTCGCTATATTCTCTAAAGTGAATGTTTGTGCCGGCAAACAACGTGTGCCTTTGTTAAAAACCAAGCTATCACGTGAGGGGGAGTGTTGAGAATACCTTAAAAAGATTGAATGTGGTTTAACCTATAAGCTAAGCTTTTGGGTCTATTGGTGAATTTAACACTTGGCAACACTGTTTTGCGACAGGTTAAGAAGTTTCTGCTTGTTGGAAGGGAATTTAGTAGTGGAGGAAATATTTTAAAAGTGGGAGAGATTTTGGAGAAAGTAGGCTACTTATATTGTTGCTAGAATTGCTTTTGATTTTGCTTGATACTTTGCTTGATACAAAACACTAGACAACACTCCTATTTATACTAGTGGCACCTCCTCAATCAATGGCTAAGATTATGCCACTACAATTCTAATCTAATGACTATTAATGACTATCTAGAATATTCTACATAATTACAAACCTACCACATTATTCTAGATATTTCTATAAGCTACCTTATATAGACTAAGCTTCTAGAGAGTGAAGGGATGATTTACTAAATTAGTGGAATTTATTTAGTAACACAAATTAACACTTAATTTAGGATCTATTAATATCATGCAATTTGTGAAAAACATGTAGATTCATGCTTTAAATTTCGAAAATTAAAATCAAAACTTACATTGAGTAATAAATGGAGAATCGGTTGGAGGTTTCTTTACGAACATCAAATCCTCAAGAACACCAGGATCTTCTACGCTATATCCCGATCGATCAAACGAAACCCGATTGTGGGATCGAACTTTAGAAGAAATTGGGAAGAAGAAAAATATTTTCTTCCCAATTTTGAATAGGGAAAATCGGCACTCAAGGGGGAGAGGAGGAAGAGAGAATTCGAATTTCTAAGGAATTTAATTGTGTGATTTATGAATGACCCAACCCTCCTATTTATAGGAAAATAGGAATCCTAATCACATTAGGATTAATCTATAGAGATAAATACAAAAAGAATAAAGATTATCTCTTTCCTTTATCTTGCAATTTCGAAAATGCCATAGATAAATAGGAGATTATTTTCTTTTCTTTATTTTATTTATCTTGGGTACATAAATCTATATAATTATTATAGGATATAATTCAAATAATTATCTCCTACAAATTATCTATGAAGGCCAAAATTAATAATAAATAATTAATAAATCAAATATATTTAATTAATTATTTTGGGCCAATTTCAATTGGGTTCATTAATCCAATTGGGCTTGAAACTCTCTCTTAAATTAATAAGTCCAACTTAATTAATTTATTTATTAATTACCATTTAAATAAAATATTTTATTTAAACAATTAATAATATTAATATTTTCTCCCGACTAAATATTATCCAATTTATATTTAATTATTAATTTCCATTTAAATAATTTTCATTATTTAAATAATTAATAATAAATATTATAATTATTAATTTCCATAAATTAATAATTTTATTGACAATATTTTATTATTAATTTAATTAATTTCAATTATTAATTTCGTTTAAATATAATTAATTATTTAAACATTTAATAATTGTTAATTAATTTCAAATTATTAATTACCATTTAAATATACTCAATATTTAAATAATTAATAATGTATAATTAATAATATTTCATTATTAATTTCATGTTTAAATAAACTCATTATTTAAACAATTAATAATGTTTATATTAATTTCGTTTAAATATACTCAATATTTAAACAATTAATATTGCCTATTTTAAGTAATTCACTTTACTTAAAATTTCCATTTCTTCTACTTGATTTCGCGACTACGATATTTGGGCTAGCATAGGGACCTGATGGACCTATAGATCATGGGCCTAATAATTAGTCAATTAATTGATTAACTCATAATCGGTTAATTACTTATTATCTAACTATGAATAATTCCACTATAGATTCATAGCTTGAACTCCCCTCACTACAGATGAGTTATGTCCATTTAGTTTATCTTTATTTATATCCGTGATATAATCCTTCACGTGGAACCCTCATAATTACAAGCGGATAAATTTACCGTTTTGCCCCTGTAATTACCGCTTTATCCTTGTGTTCCCGCTGATTCTCCAATGAACATTATCTTTAGTCGAACTAGAGATAATATACTTCGTGATCAATAGAAGTCGTGGCGCCACTTGTTCATGTCTCGAATCGATACATCAAGGAGTTTCCTAAAGTTCCTAAAATATTTAGGTATCGTACCGATATCGTTAATTTATAGGAAAGTTATGAATTCCATCTTGTGAAAATGAGTTCCCAGCTACTTATCTAGTCATGTTCCCAAAACAGGTGTATTGAGCGTTCTTACGGATCGCTCTCAACCATGTGAATCAAAGAACATAACTCCACAAATAGGAGTCCGCATTTCACTCAGGATTGAGATCTATCACGGTTGATAAACTTAGTTTGATATTCGATTATTTCTCGTAAACAGGTACTAAGGAGAAATTTGATCGAACATCGTGGTCCTGTCTTATACAATCAACATTGCATATGATACTTCCATTTCATGTCTCCCACATGAATGATCAGGATTAGATCATTTGTCTATAAACAAAATGCGAAGCTATCAACGATGTTACCAGGATAAGGTTCCCAAACGTTATCCATTTATCGGAGACACTTTTAAGTTACTCATCTCGACTTTAATCCTCTCGTATGACTCACATACTAAGTCGTGATTTCATAAGAGTAACTTAGGGTTTACTATTTGAATGTTTGATATTTATATATTTCCATATATTCCTAATATCTTTAATTGAATCAATCTAGATAATATAAAGAACTTATGTTTATTTATTTAATTTATTCTAAATAAATTATTATTATTAAATAATTACAAGTTCTAGGACACCATTCCTAACAGAGAGTTCTTCTCTAGAACATGCTTCTACTTTTCCAAACCATCTCTCTAGAAAGTTCTTGACATCTCCATACTTTTCTAGAACTTGGGCTTAGACAACTAAGGCCCAAAACCATACTTAGCCCAAATCAAGTTTATATTTCAACACCCCCTTTTAAACTTGATTTGTCACTCCAATCAAACTTTTTTAGCTTCACAAAAGCTTTATACTTGAAAGGTTTGGTGAATATATCAGCTGCTCGATCTTGAGTCTTCACATATTCAAGTTCCACATCCTTCTTCGCAATGCACTCTCGAATGTAATGATAACGCGTATCAATGTGCTTGCTTCGATCATGAAAAACAGGATTCTTGGCCAAGGCTATTGCTGACTTGTTGTCCACATAAATCTTGGTTGGTTCCTCTTGTGAAAATCCCAACTCCTTTAGTAAATTTTGAAGCCAAGTTGCATGACAAACACATGCAGTAGCAGCTACATATTCAGCTTCACATGTGGATAAAGTGACAATTGGTTGCTTTTTTGACATCCATGTAAAGGCAGTATCTCCCATGTAGAACACAAAGCCACTTGTGCTCTTACGGTCATCTATATCTCCACTCCAATCGCTATCACTATATCCAATAAGCTTATAATTGTCAGAAACAGAGTAGTATAAGCCAAAGTTTGTCGTACCTTTAAGATAACGAAGGATTCTCTTTGCTGCCTTCAAATGAGTTGTAGTTGGATTCTCCATAAACCGGCTAACAACTCCAACTGCATATAGAATATCTGGTCTTGTGCATGTCAAGTGTCTCAAACTTCCAACCAAACTCTTAAAGAGTGTGGGATCCACTCTTTATCCTTCCTCATGCTTCGATAATTTGATTTCACATTCCATTGGAGTGCCAACTGGATTAGAGTCATCCATCTTAAATTTCTTGAGGACCTCCTTGCAATAACCCTCTTGAGTTATTAGGATGCCTTTGTCTTCTTGCTTCACTTCAATACCGAGGTAGTAAGACATGAGCCCAATATCGGTCATCTCGAATTCCCTCATCATCTCTTTCTTAAAACCATCGAACATTTTTGGATTGCTACCTGTGAATATCAAGTCATCAACATACAAGCACACAATCAAAACATCATTGTTTTGATTTTTGATGTAGAGTGCGTGCTCATATGGACACTTGATGAAATTTCTTTCTTGCAAGTACTTGTCAATTCGAGCATTCCAAGCTCTTGGAGCTTGTTTCAACCCATAAAGTGCCTTTTTCAGCTTTAACACCTTATCCTCATTTCCCTTGACTTCATAGCCTTGTGGTTGCTCAATATAAACTTCTTCTTCAAGGACTCCATTAAGGAAGGCGGATTTCACATCCATTTGGTGAATTCTCCAATTATTTTGAGCTGCCAAAGAGATGATTAGTCTAACAGTTTCTAATCGAGCGACCGGAGCAAATACTTCATCATAGTCGATTCCCACTCTTTGACTGTAGCCTTTTGCCACCAATCTTGCCTTGTATCTTTCAATGTCTCCTTTAGCATTTTTCTTTATCTTGTAAACCCATTTTACACCAATCGCCTTGTGCCCTTTTGGAAGTGAAGCTAGTTCCCACGTCCCATTCTTCTTGATCGCATTTATCTCTTCGTCCATAGCCTTTTTCCAATTCTTGTTCTTCACAGCTTCTTGGAAGTTCATGGGCTCACAATCGGCAAAGAGGCAAAAGAGAGTAGGGTTATCTTGATTTTCAGTTACCTCATAAAGTTCTTCTATGCTTCTATAACGCGGCACTCTTTCACTTGAGTCTTCATCTTCTTGAGAACTCATGGTTGGTAAGGCTGATGGAGTAGTAGGCTCCTCTCTTCCTTGCTCCATGTTATCTTCTTTGAAATCTAGAAAGTTGTAGTCTTCATCATGTGTTATCCAATCCCATTCTTCTTCTTCATCAAATACGACATATCGACTGATGATTGTTTTCTCAGTGTCTGGATTGTATAGCTTGTAATCTTTGGAGTTTGTATCATAACCTTTTGCTTTTACCTCCATTTTGAATTTGTCTCCAAATGACACATTGCCGCTCACAGATTCGTCAAGCTCCGTAAACATATTTCTTCTTCCACACATGTGATTACTCGTATCGGTGTCTAGATACCGTGTGCTATTTTCTCCCTTTTCATTATCCTTATAAGCTAGTAATAAGACTCCATCTTCTTGAGTTTTTTCTTCAACGTAGTTGGCTTTCTCTTCAACTCCATTGTTTTTAAGAGCTCTACATTCTGAGGCGTAATGAACAAATTTTTCACAATTATAGCATTTCACATGTGATTTATCGTACCTTGATTTTTGATTTTCTCTCCCATGACCTCTTGATGAGTATTCTCCTCTTTAGAAGTTGTTGTCATTGTTGGGCTTCCAACCACGCCCACGTTCGTAGCCACGACCTCGTCCTCGTACTTGATTACGATCTTGTCTTTGGTGACTTCTATCATTGTGACCACTTTCTTCCTTAGTTGAATCTACTCGAGTCTTGAGTAGTTGCTCCACAATCCCTTCTTTCTTCTTTTTCTTTTCTTCATAAGCTTGCAACGATCCCAAAAGTTGTTCCATTGTCATGTCTTCCAAGTCTTTTGTTTCTTCGATGACAGTGACAATATGTTCGAATTTGGGATCTAACGATCTAAGAATTTTCTCCATGATTTTTACTTCATCTAATTTTTCACCATTTCTCTTTAATTGATTGGTGACCGTTAAGACTCTTGAAGAGTAATCTGAGATGGCTTCTCCTTCTTTCATATGTAAAGTTTCAAACTCAGCTCTTAAAGTTTGAAGACGTACCTTCTTGACTGGATCGGCACCCTTAAATGAGATTTGAAGCTTATCCCACGCTTCCTTAGCAGACTTTGCTTCTGAAACTTTCTCAAAAGCATCGTCATCTAATCCTTGAAAGATTAGATAGAGAGCTTTCTTGTCTCTCTTTCTTGAGTTTCTCAAACCATCTATTTGAGTTTGAGTTAGATTATCCTCATTCTCTGGCTCGGTGTGACCTTTTTCTTCTATTTCCCACACGTCTTGAGCACCTAGGAGAGTCTTCATCTTGATGCTCCAATTATCATAATTACTCTTGGTGAGTTGTGGAACTTGGAAGGAACTCATACCATTATTTGCCATCTCTCTATGAAGGATCTTCAAGCTCTGATACCACTTTGTTGGAAGGGAATTTAGTAGTGGAGGAAATATTTTAAAAGTGGGAGAGATTTTGGAGAAAGTAGGCTACTTATATTGTTGCTAGAATTGCTTTTTGATTTTGCTTGATACTTTGCTTGATACAAAACACTAGACAACACTCCTATTTATACTAGTGGCACCTCCTCAATCAATGGCTAAGATTATGCCACTACAATTCTAATCTAATGACTATTAATGACTATCTAGAATATTCTACATAATTACAAACCTACCACATTATTCTAGATATTTCTATAAGCTACCTTATATAGACTAAGCTTCTAGAGAGTTCTTCTCTAGAACATGCTTCTACTTTTCAAACCATCTCTCTAGAAAGTTCTTGACATCTCCATACTTTTCTAGAACTTGGGCTTAGACAACTAAGGCCCAAAACCATACTTAGCCCAAATCAAGTTTATATTTCAACACTGCTATCAATATTTTGTAGAAAGTAGAGTCTCCACTTCACTTGGTAAAATATTTGTCCGGAAAAACTTACTTGAAGGCGAGATTATTCACATACCAAGATGGATCCCATGAAGAATGTTACAGGGTGAGTTTAAGAGAATTCTATGGACTTCAAAAATATGGCAGTAAAGCTGGGGGATGGGAATGTCGAATCAGCCCAAGAAAATGGAAGGGATTAGGGACAGGTGCAATAAGATTATAAGACTGAAGCTAGAGAATGGGATAGTTATCATCAGGTGTGTAAATTTTATGACCAAGTACTGTGGTCACACGGCGGCCCGGGTATTGTGCTCAGACGGCTTGTCCAGGTACTATGCTTAGACGATGTGGCCAAAAAATATTTTCGCCGGTAAATTTTCGCGTGGCACTGAGTGTTTTCTTAGTGCTAAAATGGTAGGATTTCATAGGAATTCGTTTTAAAAGAAATGAAATTACAAATTTAGTCTCATCATATTTTTAGTTCTCATCAATTAAAAGGACAAAAAGTTATAAAAAAAAAAAAAAAAGACTATTTTCATCTTACTGCTCTCAACCAGACAAGAAATTAAATCAAATTCATTTCAAATCTTTCTCCTTCCAAATAAGATTTTAGAATTCAAATCATTTCCAGATTTTTAAATCATGGGATTTCAAAATCATTTCTTAAACTTTCGCCGGTAAAGTCGATCGATGTAGATAGAAATATCGAGCTTCAAATTTATGGATATGTCGATGAAATATTGATATCGATTTGAATAAAATAATAGAAACGATTAAAACTTAAATGAATACTTAAACCAATCAATGAAACTTGAACTACTTTTTAATTAAGTCAGTATTCTTATGCACTTATAAATGATTTGGTTTCATAAAAATTTCTATGATCTTACTTCTATTGAGAAGTTGAGCATCTTTTTGTGCTTTTTTCTTTTTCTTTTTTGAGATATTACATAAATTTGGGGAGGGGGAGATTCAAACATTTGACCTCGTAGAAATGGAGATATTGGCTAACGAGTTGAGCCATGCTCATGTTGATGTGTCTTTTTTCTTTATAGAGTAGAATCTTGTAGAGAGACAAGTATCTATGTGTAAAATTATAATTTTCCAAATAGGTTTTGATATCAATACAGAAGGACTCATGACATAATTATGGGAAGGAAAATACTTAAACAGCAGCTAAAAACATGACTTAGCTATTAGGCAGGGGATTGGGAAGGAAATAAGAAGAAGAAAAAAAGACAGCCTACATTTCATCTCCATTCGTGTAGTTTACCGATTGATCCGTAGACGTCGAGCATCGAATATCGTTATTGGACTCCTGACCTTATGCTTACCGTCATCCCAAACCAACGAAGCGGAGACGATTTTCTTATCTATTCTTCCTTGAATAACAAGCTCAAAAGGTTGCTTCTCCCCAATAGTATTGAATGATAGAATAGAAGGTCTCACACTAATATCAAGTCCCAAAGGAGATATAACAGTAGCTTTATAAATGGAATTACTAGAACCAACATTGGTGACAGTTCTTTTGAAAACTTGGTTAATGAATTGAGAGATTGATGTTGAAAGAGCAAAGGAAGGATAGTTTAAATCAAAAACTGAGTCTGTATTGGCTTCAGAACAAAGGGTATTAGCATAATCATCATTAGAGATTTGGTTTAGCAATTGGTTGTTGAAACCTTGTCCACAAAGGAATTTAGTATAGTCATTTTCATTTGCATCATAGATTAATCCAGGATGTACTGCCCCTAATGGATTTATATGGCCAGAGCCATATGCAAATTCTGCATCTGGATTAAGTTTACTACTCATTGGATTAGCTGCATAAATTAAAAATCAAGTCACATAATTTAGAACAATCAATTTTGTGGAGTGTAACATAAATCTTTGTTTTATTTTGTGGAGTATTTACATAATTTAGTAAACACCATTTCCTAATGACTGAGATTGTATGTAAAATTTAACTAAATTATAGGAATTAAAAAGATTTTTTTGAAAGCTTATAAAAACCAAATTGACACTAATGGGAAATTAGTGAATCAAACATACAATTGAAACCTACATCTTTCTTCTTATTATGCAAAAAATTACTTCAGGCTTTTAAATATTTAACTAATTAAATATCTCTGGAATAATTGTAAATCATAACTACCTTATTTATGAATCATACCCTAATATTTTTTACATACTTATAGTTTATAAAATTACAAATTACACCCTATGTCAGTTAACTCTAATAGACATTAGACACACACTCATATTCTATATATGTCACGTGTTTCAATTCCATAAGACATAAGGGAAAAATTTAATAGATATGTGCCGTTTCTTTATTTTCCACTTTTGTTAATAATGTGACTTCTTTTACGAATTGCACTCATATATTTTTTTAACGGAATTGATACACATGACAAACGTCGAATAAACACATGCTTAATTTCATTAAAACTAATTGACAAAAAAGTATGATTTAAATTTCACAAATCACAGAAATATTAAAAACCGTTTTTAAATCATTAGGGTTTAATTCATCAAATAAATTATAGAGACGTGATTTATAATTATTGGTTTATCTATTACCTGTTGTCATGAGAGCTGATTTAAGGGCAGCAGGAGACCAAGTAGGGTGGAAAGACTTGACATAGGCTGCTACTGCTGTAGCATGTGGACAAGACATTGAAGTTCCTGATATAATATTGAAAAGTACCTCTCTTTCATCATTTGAAGCTCCTGAGACTGAAGCAATTGGTGACCATGCTGCTAGAATTTCAACCCCCGGACCAGTCAAATCTGGCTACATTTTTCATTACAGACAAAAAGGACTCAAGCTTGTTAGTTAGTTCTTAGAAATATATTTGGTACGTCGGTGTCGGTGTCGCGATCGGTAATAGATTTCCTATATTTGATAGAATGAATACGATTTGTATAATATGATTTAATTTTTTATCTATTTTTTTAATCTAAAATAGAGTTATATATGTTGCAAAATTTATCAGAGTTTTAGGTTATATTTATAAAATATCACTCTTGAAAATGTTTATAAATATAGTAAATTTTGAGCGGGTTAATTAGTGATCAAAATTAAATTATATATTTTTACAAGGGCTATTATCACATATAGCCAACATTGAGTCTCAGTTTTCAAAAAAACCACAAAGATTGAAAAATATCAAAATTACCCATAACATAGTTTACCCACAATTATTTTATGAAAAATTGATTATAATTGATATATTATTTTTGTAAATTTACATTACTGATATAAATTTAATACTAGAATTTACATTACTGATAAATTATTGTTGTAAAATTATACCAATGATATATCATTAAAATAATAGAATATTTAAAAATGGGTAAATATGACATAAACATAAAAGTATGACATATATGAAAACAAGACTCAAAAGTTGGCTACCACGCATAATTTTCTTTTTTACAATAAGTTAATTACTGATTCACACATTAATCAATAATCACCTATATATAGTAAAAAATTTTATATTACATCAAAATATGATACCCAATAACTTTTTTATATATACAAATGTCTTAATTATACGATTAAATACTCAAAGAAAACAAGAATTATAAATGAGAGATTGAAAAAGAAACAAGGGAAAGGGCGACGTTTTATTTTCCCCCAATCAGATTTGTACATCTGTCATTCTGTACCCATCATTTTTAAACAATATTTTCTTAATTAGTGAAATTACTTCAAATCACAATACCTTTTAAAACCACCTTTATTCTGCAAAAAAATAAAAAAATACAAAGTACCTCTAATGGCAAATCGCACCATATACTTTTCTGTTTCTAAAAGTTGTTTTCTATTTTAATTTAAAACAAGTTAAAAAAAGAAGATATTTTTATATTTAAAGTTACTATTTAAAATATACTATTTGGAGTAACTTAATCATGGCTTCCTAAATAAACTATATAAGTTAGCTATGAAAAAACTAAAAGAAAAATGACTTTTGAAATGAATCATCCAAACATGTTTTCACTCTTATTTTATTTTTAAATAAATAGAAATCATCTAGTAATTTAGTATATTTTTGGAGGTATATTTACTACATAGTCATTAAATTCGGAAATTTACTCAAATAGTAACTTTTTTTTTAAGATATTACATCCAATTAGGAAAGACTCGAACCTTCAACCTCAAGGGAAATGAACAGGTGCTTAACATGTCAAGTTATGTTCATGACTCTCAAATAGTAACTTTCACATTGGACTTCTAAATATTTTGGATTTAAAATATGTTACTTAAGTAAATTCTTAAATAGGCTGTTATGGGAGGTTTTTTTTTTTTTAATTTTTATCTAAATATGCTATTTTAATGATTGTCTAAAAAAAAATAGCATTTGAATGGGCCCTTAACTTACTTTGAGAATATCAGGGGTTAGTGGGTTGGGACCCCTGGATGAGAATGAAGCAACAAAAGGAGCCAAATCATCTTTCCGTTCATCACTCTTGAATATAGTTGCAGTTGGAAATCTGTAATTAATCAATATGGGAACATCACTCATTAGTATAGTAAACTATAAGATTTTATTCTAATAAATTATTTAGAGAATAGATTGATAATAAAGATAATAATGTCGACAAAACAAAATTAAAAAAGAAAAAAGTGGTTTCGCGGTTTGGTAATGTTCTCAATTTTGTTTTTATTTCTTGTTCCTCTTTCCTCTTTCCTATTCAAATTTCTTTTTAAAATAAAACCGGAAACATGTTTGATATTCATTTATTGTTTCTTGTTCTCTCTCATGTCTATTGAAAAAAGGAACAAAAATGTGTTTCATATTTATTATACATTTTATAAGTTAAAACGAGATAGAGTAACAATTTTATTAATGTATTGAAAAAACTAAAAACAGAAACAAGAAACTATATATATATATTTTTAATTTATATACAAAATTTGAGAATGATTCTAAAAAAAGAAGAAACAATTAACAAGAATCACTAATAAAAACACACATATTTCTTAAATTTCATAAACCAGTCACAGAAACAAGAAACAAGAAACAAGAAACTAGAATTTAGTGTTTCAAAAAATTCTATAGAAAATTTGTGAATGATTCTAAAAATCAAGAAACAAATAACAAGAATCAGTTATAAAACACATATATTTCTTAATATTTAGAAACCGAAAACAGAAACAAGAACGTTACCGAACATAATCTCTTACTGATTTGAGGTCATGTAAGAAGAAATACTAGCTCCATCCCTCGAGCTAAGGAGAGAAGCAGGCAAGGGAAAAGAGCGAGCCGCATCTTTTGGACTTTGATCATGCATTAAAACGCCCATAGTACCTCTTAAGAACCCTACTAGTTGTGGAGGTAAAAGGGAATCACATAGAATAATATTTCCCATCAATTGCTTCTCATCCTCTGATTTTCCCGAGAAAATCCTATTTTTCAAAAACCAATATAATTCTTAAAAATTCCTATCAATAATTTTGGAATACGAAAAATACATTTTTTTTTAATTGTAAATTACCTGGAAATCGATTGATTCAACCCTGCTATAATGTTGGGTGTGTTTTCACCATAAACTAATGGGAATTGTTTTCCTTTTAGATCGAAGGTATTGATTGAGATTCCCTTTGCAAATCATAAAGAATGTAAATTAAGAAAATAAATTTTTCATGTTCTCAATTGTTTGAATTATTGTGCTTCTAGACTAATCTAACCTAATGAAAAATTAGCACATTTTAAATTACATTTATTTATGAGATAATTTAATTAGTTATTTATAAGAGAAATGTTGAGATATATGATTAAGTTTACTTTTACCCATTAGCTTAAATTTTGGGTCAATTGATGATTTAACATATTTAATATGGTATCAAAGTAGAAAGTCCCGAGTTCGAACCCCTTGTGATGACATTTTCTCCCCATTTAAATTCCACACGTTTGAGTCTTGTGCAAATATCCAAGCCTATGTATGAGGGAGATTGTTGAGATATATGATTAAGTTTACCTTGTCGGCCTTGACCCATTAACTTAAGCTTTTGGGTCAATTGGTAAATTCATTATATTACCTAGTTTAGTGTTAACGCATAAAAACGGCGTATCTGAATTGAGAAAGAGAGAAAATCTGGCCATTGATATGGTGGTCTTGTGTTTTGTCACTAGTTTGAAAGACTCATCCCTCAAAGAATGTATGAGTTTGATTCTTAAATGTTTGTAACAAGAAAAAAACAACTTTCTATAGTGTTCTATCAAGTAGGAAATGAAAGAATATCGTCTCTCAATATACATGACATTCTTCTCAAAACTAATTGGTAACGAAAGGGTTCGTATTCTTATAAAACATTGTTAGGGGCATCAATCTTTAGTTCCATATGTGCACTGGTTATTCTCATTTAAGTTAGCTAAGCTCTGATATCATTTTTAATATGCATGACTTCCGTCTCAAAAACAATCCGTAACGAGAAAAGATTCAGCAAACCTGGAAAATTCTTTTATCACCCAATTGAACTCTCGTAAAGAACTTCCTATCTGTAGTGCTAGCAGCCACAGTGAGAGACCATGGTGAGAAGTTTGTAAGTGTTAAAGGCAATGGACCATTATTTCCAGCTGAGGTTGACGTGAGAATTCCCTTTTGCATTGCATGAAAAGTTCCAATCGCAATTGGATCATTGAAATAATGCCTTTGTGTTTTTGCCCCAACCGAGAGAGAGATTATATCAACTCCATCAGAAATTGCATCATCAAATGCAGCTAGAATATCAGCATCAGAACACCCATCAGACCAACATGTCTTGTAAACAGCAATGCGTGCAGATGGAACCCCTCCCCTTGCCGTCCCGAAACCGAGGCCATACAGACTCGCTTTTCCGACCAAACTGCCCGCTACTGTCGATGCCGTGTGCGTCCCATGGCCGTCTGAATCCCTTGGACCTCTGATATCATCTCCTTGAAATTTTCTGTCGCTTCGATATGAGCGAGCGCCGATGATTTTACTATATTAAACAATAATAACTTTCATTACTTGATTTGATCAAGTATAATTATTGATTGTGTAAAAGTTTATGGACTAAAACGGAACATTTTAAATCTAACATCTTAGCCACTAGTAACACAAAAAAAAAAAGTCAAATGTATCGAGTTTTTATTAAATAATTTATCGAAAATTAACATGAAATACTAAAATGGTCTATCATGTAAAGTTCATGGACGAACACATTATATTTTAAAGTTTAGGAATTAAAATATAATTTTGATATAAGATGGATGGATTTCATGATTTCTTTCATAGATTGCATAGAAGATGAGTCAATGATTTTATTCTTTCACTAAAATCGTCTATTAGGTAAAAATATTATACACAGATTACACAGACTAAGTGTCCATTTGGGATAGTTTTTAAAAAGTATTTAAAAATGTTTTTGAATAAAGAAACTGTTTTTGATAACTGTTGTGGGGTGAAATTGAATTACACGTGGAATTTTACAACTGGACAAAATTGGTCCAAAGCACCTCTACCTGGTCCAAAGCACTTGGTCTAAAGCACCTGGTCCGAAGCACCTGGTCCAAAGCACCTCTACCTGGTCCGAAGCACTTGGTCCGAAGCATCTGGTCCGAAGCACCTGGTCCGAAGCACCTCGTCTGACCGTGGTACCTAGGCATAAAGTCCATGCACCTCAAAAGACCTGGCTACGCAGTCTTCGACATAGACCTAATACTTAAAATTGAATACAAGTATCCACTTGGGAAACGACACGTGGCGCAACCCACAAGCGACACGTAACTGAGAAGCAACACATGGCCCAGTCCCGACGCGACACGTGGCGTGATGATGTCATCAACCTAATCTCCTATAAATAGGAGAAGAAATTCATTCATTAGGTAACTAATCTCTACTACTACTCTCTGGCACACTAGCTCTGCTTGCTCTGACTTAAGCATCGGAGGGTGTTAGGCCGGCACCACACCGGTGCTCTTTTCCTTTCCTGTGCAGGTACCTACGTAGCACGCCGTCGAAGCAGCGCACTACCTCCGACTCGTCTCATAAATTAAGTTCGTTGCCTACGTGGAAGCCATCCATTTTTAGGTAACAACATTTGGCGCCGTCTGTGGGGAGAGTATATAACCAAGTGCTCTACCATCAATGATGGGTCGTAGAGGTCAGCAACACGGTGATGTTACTGAAGACGGTGAAAACCGTAACCCTCGTAATACGAAAAATCAAACTCGTAGCACTAGGGAGCTACAACAAGTTGATGAAAATCAAGAAGTGGAAAGAGTTATGTCAATGCCTGATGGAAGGGTTGATGCTCTAGAAGAACAAGTCCGAGGTGTGAATCGAGATCTTGCTAAAGTACTCGAAATCCTTACACAGAGAACTGACCATCAATCCCCTACTGACAATCAAGAAGTCCAATCCAAGAAAGATAAAGAACCTATAGAACGCATAGGAGAATCGCTGAATCATGAGAAAGGTGGTTCAAAGAGGAAGTCAAATCTAAATATCCAGGACAATTCCTCCTCCTCTTATAACTCTTATTGCAACAAGCAACCTAGTCGAAAACGAAGATCCGGCCTCGGAGAAGTTCTCAATCAAAAGAGAAAGGAACATTCGGATGTAGTGAAGTCTCTGCAGAAAGTGCCCACCTTGGGCACCAGGATGAAAAAACTCCAAGATCAACTTGGTCATATGAAGAAAGAATATAGAGGAAAGACCCCTCTTGCACTAGAAGATCTACTCGAGCAAGCCGAGCCTCCATTCGGTGATGACATAATGGAGGTGGAGCTTCCAACCAAGTTTAAAATGCCAACTATGACCACGTATGATGGTTCAAAGGATCCAATCGAGCATGTCGATACGTTTCGGACCTGGATGGAGCTCCAGGGAGTCCGAGATGCTATCAAGTGTAGGGCATTCCCCCTTACATTAAGAGGCCCTGCTCGCGGTTGGTACAGACAGCTCAAGCCGAGGTCTATCTCTTCATTTAAAGACCTCACTCGATCTTTTGTAACTCAGTTCCTTGGTGGAAGAGATCATAAGAAACCAGCCACGCACCTTTTGATTGTACGTCAGAAGTCAGAGGAGAGCCTCCGAGACTACGTAGTAAGATTTAACAGTGAGGCATTGAAGGTGCAAGGTTACAGTGATGACATAGCTCTAACTGCTATGATGGCCGGCTTAAAAGATGAAAAATTCTTATGGTCACTTGGTAAAAAGACACCAGCTACATACACCGAGCTTCTTGCTAGGGCTCAAAAGTACATGAGTGCTGGAGAATTACTTAATGCAAGAAAAGCTCCGGATGAGGGAGGTATTAGCAAACAATCAGAGCACAAAAAGAGAGAGACAGAAGACCTTTCCCGAGTACTCGAACGTCATGATGACGAAAAAAGGAAAAGGTCGGAGACCAACTTGATAAACAGAGTCTTCCTCCTAGTAAATTTAAAAAATACACTCCCACCACGGTCCCAATTGAGCAACTACTCATGGAGATCCAAGACAAAAACATAGTGAGGTGGCCCGCTAGGATGATGGCGACAGTCAAATAAGAGGAACAAAAACAAGTATTGCCTCTTCCATAAAGACCACCAGGACATACCACCTCCGATTGCTTCGATCTCAAAGAAGAAATTGAAACCCTAATTCAAAAAGGGTACTTGAAAGAATTTGTAAGAAGTAAAAGAGATGAGGAAGATCAGGACCGTGATGATCAAATTTTTCAATTGGAGACGAGATTTTTGACATCTTTAACCAAAACAAAAGTTGAGGCTTTTGAATCTGTCTTAATGGTAAAAGATTTATTGATTAACTCCCCTTGAAATTTTTGAACACAAAGGACTATGGCCAAAATTTCTTTTTTGATGGAGTAATTTAATTGGGTACTATTCCGGATTCCAGGAATGAAATCTAACTATTGATTCGTGCTTATCTTTGCACGTTTTAGGATTCCTCCATATCCTATGTCCGACGCGTCTGTTTCTACGATAAGGTCGGTGACTCATCGATAAGGCTAAGACACGGAATCTTTCGACAAGGGATTTGATGGATTTGACACTTGGGTATGCTCATCTGTCCAAGGTGCTTGATTCTTTTTCGGTCTTTGAAAAAGAGGTTTGCAAATGGGCCTGACGTCTTTTAAAAAGTCGGACACATAATTGAGGCATCCTAGAAACCTTTGGAGTTGGGTTTTATCTAGGATTCTATCCTGGGAACTTAGAGGTAAACTCTAAGGATCTTTGGATGGGCTTAAAAAGGCCTAGATGGATTTCAAAGCCCAAAAACGGACTTTGGTTTGAAATAGTTTAATCTTCTTTTGAGAGATGACTAAACCATTTTTCTTAATAATTTCTATGAAATTAAAAAGATGTTTGAAATGTTGATCTATATTGGATGAGAAGATAAGGACATCATCAATATAGATAATAGAAAAATCCTGAATAGAATTAAGAATATCATTCATGATTTTCTGGAATTCGGATGGAGCGTTCTTTAACCCAAATGGCATAACGTTCCATTCGTATTGTCCAAAAGGGACGTTGAATGCAGTTTTATATTTATCTTTTTCTGCTATCTGAATTTGCCAAAAACCTGATTTCATATCAAATTTTGAAAAGATTTTTGCTTTCGAAATTCGTTTTATTAAATCCTGTTTGTTAGGAATAGGATACCTAATCCATTTTAAAACAGTATTTAAAGGTTTGTAATTAATTACTAACCTGGGAACTCCTCGTTCCAGCTCGGCAGCATTGTTGACATAGAAAGCTGCACAGGACCATGGGCTTTTGCTAGGCCGGATCAACTTTCTTAGTAAAAGATCTTCGATCTCTTTTCTACAGTGGGCTAAGAGTTCACTGTTCATCTGAATGGGCCTGGCCTTGGTAGGTATTTGGGCCTCATTGAAATCTTTGATATAAGGAAGTCCAACAATGTGCTGTTTTCGAGCCCAAAAGGCGTTTGGGTCGTTGGAACAAACTTCCTTCTCAATTTTGGACCGAATCAATTTGATTCTTTCTTGAAGAGTTGGGCTTTTAAGATTCTCTTCTATCCTTTTGAAGCTAACCTCGTCTTGAAGGAAAGCTATCTGTTGTTCCTTTCTTTGGATTATATTCACCTCATGAGTTCTTGGTGGTTTAATGAATTTGAACGAAACTTCTCTTCCGCAACTGGTAGAGAATAGTCCTGCTTCATTTACCTTGATTGGGAACAATTGGGTGATGAAGGGTGTACCTAAGATGATGGGTTGGCTTAGGTTCTTAACAAGAATGAAGGTATTTGTGAAACGGATCCCTTCATTACGAGATATGTGCCTTTGATAATTTGTGCTTGATGTTCAAAGGTCGTCCATTAGCTCCTTTGAGTCCCTCTGTGGTTTTCTCAAAGTATTTTGACGGAATGATTCCTTCTAGAATACAGTTTTGATCGGCACCTGAATCAATAAGGGCTACCATATTCATGTTGAAATCTTTGATCCTTAAAGTGATCATGGAGTACCACTTTTGTAGTCGGATTTGAGTAATGGAGTTGATAAAAATTTCTTCTTTTTCTTTCAAGGGTTTATCAACTGGTTTTGAAGATTCTGGGATATCTTCTTTCTGACTTTCTGAATTTCCTGCATTGTTAGTATCATACGATCTTAATAATGCAATTTCAGAATATAATTGAGAAATGTCACCTCGGGCTTCTTCTTGGAAGTCGCAGGATGATGGTCCGAGAATGGAGACCTCTTTCTTTAGATCTCTAATTTCCTTTTGACGATCCGCAATGATGCTTCTTTGGGAACTTCAAATCTTGTATACACATCTTTAATGGAGTAGGGAGCTGGGTTGCTTCCTTCCTTTTGGATGTGTTTGAATTGATTGATTCTTTAAGTCTGTTGAGGATTGTTACCTTTAATTGCTCATCCTCAAGCTTTGCTCTGCTTAATAATAATTCTTGATCTGCAGGTTAAAACATTAATACAATTTTGGTTAGCACAAGGCAACATGTTTACCTTCTTCGTCTGAATCGCTATCTTCGTTATTGCTAGAGTCCGATTCTAGCCGATCATCATCTTCAATGGCCATGATCCGATTGTTATCCTCTTCGGATCGGGCGTTCTCGTCTTCGAGATTTCTGGATCTGTCATGAAGACATTGAGTAATTCCTGCTTGACTCTTTCATCAATCTCAAGCTGGTTTACTTTTGCCTTTAATTTGCGGCGATTGCATAATGTCCATATGCTCTGCATTTGTAGCATTGTACTTTTTTGGCATCGCGAGTAGGAGGTTTATTTTTTGGAATGAACTTCCCTTTGCGATTGCTTGTTTGAGCTTTGCTTCCTGTTGGAGCTTTATTATAATAACCTTGCTGGTTATTATAAGGTTTAAAATTCCTTCTTGGATTGTTCTTTTTTGCCTGTCTCCTTTTTATTTGAGAAGGCGCTTCAATCCTTTCATACCCATATTGTTTACAAAAGGATCCTAGCTCTTTTCTCTCAGATCCTTTAGTTATTTTCCTCTGGATCTTCGTTTCATTGCACAGCTTTAAACCTTCTGTGACGATGAAATTGATTAATTCTCCATAGGTTAGGGATCCCCATGGGATATTTCCATCATGCTTTTCTTCAAGACTTAATAGGAGTCTATCTGCAAAGAGCTTTGGAAGTCCTGTAATAAACCTTTCTTTCCAGTAGGGAGAATTACAGTCTGTTCTTAAAAATACCTGAGTAAGGAAGGTATCTTTGTACCATCTAAAATCTTGGAGGGTTGGACACCTTAGATTTAAGAGATGGCTTGCTGCTCTTTGTTGATAGCTAGTGGGATCTCCAACAAAGTGCTTTGCGATTAGATAAAGGAGTGTAGTGACAGCGTCTGAGATTGATTCTTCTTTATCTTCCCAATTTACAGGCTGTCCATCTACCTTTACCTCTACTCTTCGGATTGTGGTGGTCGTGTGAGTTAACACGTTCCTTCTTTCTTCTTGAGTGAGAAAGTTATCCCACCATCCTTTGAGTTGGCCACAAAATCCTGTGACTATAGAGCTAGCTATGGCATGGTCTTCGATATCATGTGTTTTGAATGCCGAAGCTGCGATCATCATTTGATGAAGAACATTGAGGATTTGATATTCAGATAATCCATCTATGTTCCATTCATTGAAGGACCTTCCATCAAAAGTCCTATTTGTAGTGAATTCCTTTTCCTCAATTTGAATATCAGGAAAAGTTGGTCTCGAATACCAATTCCTCATGTTTCCATGAAATTGGTTCCTTTGCCTGTAGATTCGCTGAACTTCTTCAGGTCGTTCATCATTTGAATCTACGTTGTCAATTTGATTAGTGAGAAGTGAAAGATTCTTCACTCATTTTATCAAGTCTTCTAAAAGAGGAGAAACAATCTTGATTGAAGTAAATACTGAAAGATCTTCAGTCAATATCCCAAAGAGAATACCTTGGGACCAAGTGACTTGGAAAACCAGGTGGAACCTTGAAGGAGCAACAAAGCCGACTCCAGCGAAGAAAACTCTTTCTTATATCACAGAGTTCCCAGACGGCCGTGTGGAAGTTAATTTCACGGATGAAACTGATCAGACCCCAAAGGTTAAAAATTTCTTGAGATCTAGACCAAGTACCTCTGGAACCAGATCAGAAACCTCAGAGAGAATTACTAGAAGTAATTCAATGAATATAAGGTCTGTTGACTTTGATCAGACCATACCGAACATCAATTATGAAGAAGGACAGGGTTCAACCTCTCCAACTCCATCTGACATGGCACCACCGTCAGAATTCAACACGATTAATGTTATTACGACAATATTCTCCCCAGACATGGAGAAATTGAAAGCAGAGTTTCTTGCAGAAAACAATAAGTTCTGTAGAAGATCTTTCTTCCGTGCCTATAGCGACGAGAAGCAAGAAGAATTCAAATCTAGCTGGAAGCAAACCATGCGGGAGCTAGAAAAAGAAATCCCATTCTTTCATTGGTTCGCCAGACGCAAAGACTATGAACAACAGCTTTGCCATATAAAAGAAACCAAGTGGAAGACAAGCCAAAAGGAGGTCTTATCGCATCACCCTCCTCTTGAAGATATCATATTCCAGACCAAGTACAGTCACACTGTAGTTGGAAGCCCATTCAAGCAAATGGAAGAGAAAGATGCAGCTACAGCATCCCTTAAAGGTATTCGCTCTGTTCAAATGCAAAATAATTATTCTAACAAAATACTGTCTTCTATGGCTACTCAGCTAGACAGGATAGAGGAAGCAGTTCAGAATAATGAATCAGGAATCCTCAAGGATTCTAAAGATGGATCATTTCCCAAAATAGATCCAACAATTCCTTTGTTCAAACCTTTTGAAGGAGAAACAAAGGTCAAAATAATCTCCAAAGAACAAGAAATGTTAAAGGAGATTAACGCAATGTTAGAGAAGTTCCACATCTCTACACCTTCGAAAGCGTCCTCTTCGGCGCAAATCAATGTCTTAAATGATCAAGACGAAGCAATTGAAGAAATGATAAAAGGAGTGAAGAATCTTTCACTTCTCACTAATCAAATTGACAACGTAGATTCTAATGATGAACGACCTGAAGAAGTTCAGCGAATCTACAGGCAAAGGAACCAATTTCATGGAAACATGAGGAATTGGTATTCGAGACCAACTTTTCCTGATATTCAAATTGAGGAAAAGGAATTCACTACAAATAGGACTTTTGATGGAAGGTCCTTCAATGAATGGAACATAGATGGATTATCTGAATATCAAATCCTCAATGTTCTTCATCAAATGATGATCGCAGCTTCGGCATTCAAAACACATGATATCGAAGACCATGCCATAGCCAGCTCTGTAGTCACAGGATTCTGTGGCCAACTCAAAGGATGGTGGGATAACTTTCTCACTCAAGAAGAAAGAAGGAACGTGTTAACTCACACGACCACCACAATCCGAAGAGTAGAGGTAAAGGTAGATGGACAGCCTGTAAATTGGGAAGATAAAGAAGAATCAATCTCAGACGCTGTCACTACACTCCTTTATCTAATCGCAAAGCACTTTGTTGGAGATCCCACTAGCTATCAACAAAGAGCAGCAAGCCATCTCTTAAATCTAAGGTGTCCAACCCTCCAAGATTTTAGATGGTACAAAGATACCTTCCTTACTCAGGTATTTTTAAAAACAGACTGTAATTCTCCCTACTGGAAAGAAAGGTTTATTGCAGGACTTCCAAAGCTCTTTGCAGATAGACTCCTATTAAGTCTTGAAGAAAAGCATGATGGAAATATCCCATGGGGATCCCTAACCTATGGAGAATTAATCAATTTCATCGTCACAGAAGGATTAAAACTGTGCAATGAAACAAAGATCCAGAGGAAAATAACTAAAGGATCTGAGAGAAAAGAGTTAGGATCCTTTTGTAAACAATATGGGTATGAAAGGATTGAAGCGCCTTCTCAAATAAAAAGGAGACAGGCAAAAAAGAACAATCCAAGAAGGAATTTTAAACCTTATAATAACCAGCAAGGTTATTATAATAAAGCTCCAACAGGAAGCAAGGCTCAAACAAGCAATCGCAAGGGGAAGTTCATCTCAAAGAATAAACCTCCTACTCGCGATACCAAAAAAGTCCAATGCTACAAATGCAGAGCATATGGACATTATGCAACTGCCTGCAAATTAAAGGCAAAAGTAAACCAGCTTGAGATTGATGAAAGAGTCAAGCAGGAATTACTCAATGTCTTCATGACAGATCCAGAAATCTCTGAAGACGAGAACAGCCAGTCTGAAGAGGATAACAATCAGATCATGGCCATTGAAGATGATGATCAGCTAGAATCAGACTCTAGCAATAACGAAGATAGCAGTTCAGACGAAGAAGGTAAACATGTCTGCCCTTGTGCTAACCAAAATTGTATTAATGTTTTAACTGCAGATCAAGAATTATTATTCAAGCAGTAGCAAAGCTTGAGGATGAGCAATTAAAGGTAACAATCCTCAACAGACTTAAAGAATCAATCAATTCAAACACATCCAAAAGGGAAGCAAACCCAGCTCCCTACTCCATTAAAGATGTGTATACAAGATTTGAAGTTCCCAAAGAAGCATCTGTTGCGGATCGTCAAAAGGAAATTAGAGATCTAAAGAAAGAGGTCTCCATTCTCAGACAGTCATCCTGCGACTTCCAAGAAGAAGCCCGAGGTGACATTTCTCAATTATATTCTGAAATTGCATTATTAAGATCGTATGATACTAACAATGCAGGAAATTCAGAAAGTCAGAAAGAAGATATCCCAGAATCTTCAAAACCAGTTGATAAACCCTTGAAAGAAAAAGAAGAAATTTTTATCAACTCCATTACTCAAATCCGACTACAAAAGTGGTACTCCATGATCACTTTAAGGATCAAAGATTTCAACATGAATATGGTAGCCCTTATTGATTCAGGTGCCGATCAAAACTGTATTCTAGAAGGAATCATTCCGTCAAAATACTTTGAGAAAACCACAGAGGGACTCAAAGGAGCTAATGGACAGCCTTTGAACATCAAGCACAAATTATCAAAGGCACATATCTGTAATGAAGGGATCTGTTTCACAAATACCTTCATTCTTGTTAAGAACCTAAGCCAACCCATCATCTTAGGTACACCCTTCATCACCCAATTGTTCCCAATCAAGGTAAATGAAGCAGGACTATTCTCTACCGTTGCAGGAAGAGAAGTTTCGTTCAAATTCATTAAACCACCAAGAACTCATGAGGTGAATATAATCCAAAGAAAGGAACAACAGATAGCTTTCCTTCAAGACGAGGTTAGCTTCAAAAGGATAGAAGAGAATCTTAAAAGCCCAACTCTTCAAGAAAGAATCAAATTGATTCAGTCCAAAATTGAGAAGGAAGTTTGTTCCAACGACCCAAACGCCTTTTGGGCTCGAAAACAGCACATTGTTGGACTTCCTTATATCAAAGATTTCAATGAGGCCCAAATACCTACCAAGGCCAGGCCCATTCGGATGAACAAGTGAACTCTTAGCCCACTGTAGAAAAGAGATCGAAGATCTTTTACTAAGAAAGTTGATCCGGCCTAGCAAAAGCCCATGGTCCTGTGCAGCTTTCTATGTCAACAATGCTGCCGAGCTGGAACGAGGAGTTCCCAGGTTAGTAATTAATTACAAACCTTTAAATACTGTTTTAAAATGGATTAGGTATCCTATTCCTAACAAACAGGATTTAATAAAACGAATTTCGAAAGCAAAAATCTTTTCAAAATTTGATATGAAATCAGGTTTTTGGCAAATTCAGATAGCAGAAAAAGATAAATATAAAACTGCATTCAACGTCCCTTTTGGACAATACGAATGGAACGTTATGCCATTTGGGTTAAAGAACGCTCCATCCGAATTCCAGAAAATCATGAATGATATTCTTAATTCTATTCAGGATTTTTCTATTATCTATATTGATGATGTCCTTATCTTCTCATCCAATATAGATCAACATTTCAAACATCTTTTTAATTTCATAGAAATTATTAAGAAAAATGGTTTAGTCATCTCTCAAAAGAAGATTAAACTATTTCAAACCAAAGTCCGTTTTTTGGGCTTTGAAATCCATCTAGGCCTTTTTAAGCCCATCCAAAGATCCTTAGAGTTTACCTCTAAGTTCCCAGATAGAATCCTAGATAAAACCCAACTCCAAAGGTTTCTAGGATGCCTCAATTATGTGTCCGACTTTTTAAAAGACGTCAGGCCCATTTGCAAACCTCTTTTTCAAAGACTGAAAAAGAATCAAGCACCTTGGACAGATGAGCATACCCAAGCTGTCAAATCCATCAAATCCCTTGTCAGAAAGATTCCGTGTCTTAGCCTTATCGATGAGTCAGCCGACCTTATCGTAGAAACAGACGCGTCAGACATAGGATATAGAGGAATCCTAAAACAGTGCAATGATAAGCACGAATCAATAGTTAGATTTCATTCTGGAATCTGGAATAGTACCCAATTAAATTACTCCACTGTCAAAAAAGAAATTTTGGCCATAGTCCTTTGTGTTCAAAAATTTCAAGGGGAGTTAATCAATAAATCTTTTACCATTAAGACAGATTCAAAAGCCTCAACTTTTGTTTTGGTTAAAGATGTCAAAAATCTCGTCTCCAAACAGATCTTTGCCAGGTGGCAAGCAATTTTATCTTGTTTTGATTACAAGATCTTGCCTATAAAAGGAACCCAAAATCCCTTGGCAGATTATCTCTCAAGAGAACATCTCTCTAGGGAAACCCTTCCTTAGCTTTCTTCTCCTGTCTTCTTTTCCATGGGCGGAGGTAAGAAAAGTAAGACAGATAAAGCCTCTTCCTCTTCGAAGGGAAAGGCACCAGCTTCAAACATCCCTTCACCAATGAAGGTTGATTATTACGCCATCTCCGACGATGAAGGTTTCACACCAGTAACCAGAAGTCGAAGAAACAGAGGAATCCATATAAATGAGCCTTCAGCTCAAGAAACTACAGCTCCTTCGGAGCCAACAACCTTTTCACAGGCCGTAACTCCGTTACCAAAGTTTGTCCCACAAACTCCTGTTCAAGGTTATGCCCAGAAATCAACAACGGTCTTTGACTGTATTGTTGAACCAGAATACGAAGGAAGAAACGCCAATGAAATTGCCCTTCATACCTTCCCTAATGGTTTCAATTTCCTTCCCGAAACAACCCTAAAAACTAGAAAGTTTTATGAGTTGATCCTTATTGATACCGGTTCTGCCGAAATTACTCATAGTCCAGATTCAAGAACTGGACAAGTAATTTTTTCTTCCAAGATCAAGATCTTCCGAGTTATAACACCAACAAAATGGAATCAAGAGTTATACACAGAGAAGAAATTTTCAGTTCGTCACAACCCGCCGTCATACAATTATCACGACTATATGGCCTCCTGGACCAAGATTCTTTGGCTTGACTCCAAAAATCATTCCTGGTTTATACAGTTCTGTAACAACGCTTACAGAGCAATGCTACCACTTTGGTTCGTCACATGGTGGAGAACCTTCGGGTTTGAAAGGGAGATTCTTCCTGTCCCAATTCAAGAATCTCTTCATCACTTTTCAATTTATATAGCAAAAACGACAATTCCCTCCGAATTACGTTTTGCAATGACTTTTCAGATTCCATGGATCTTAGCTTGGAATCAGGGTGTCAAAGTCCTCTACGGATACAGAACGCTCGTAAAAATCATACAGATTAAATGGTGGGAAAAATATTCCATCAATTACTCAGACCTATCGGTCATCAAACAGTGGTTCATCAACAACACACACCACCAAGATACATCGACCATTCATCAACAAGAATTGGCGAAACAAAAATCAGACTTGATGGCAAGAATGGCTCAAGCCACCACTCAAGCTGACTTAGACAAGATCGTTGCAGAAGCCGCCGCCAGCTCAGCTTCAGCAGCCAACAAATCTCCTTCAAGAACATCTACTGTCCACCTCGAAGATTTCGAAGAAGATGAAAACTATAATCCATTTCCAGATTATGGATATCCCTAAATCAGCCTACAGGCTGAAATTTTCCCTGTACATTCTGCACCTCCTTCTTAGGTTGCATAGCTGCTTTAGTCTGTTTTGCAGCTGCTTTCTTGTAAATACTTCATCTTTATTTCTGTATTTTGCTACCGAACAAGTTAATTATCGGTAGTGTTCAAAAAAAAAAAAAAAAAAAAAAAAACTTTATACAATTATGTAAATTACAACTTTTGAACATTATCCCTCTGGCTAAGTTCATCTCCAACTTCCAGTAAAGACTGTTCTTCAACAGCCGCTCCAACGAACTGTGTGATCGTAGAGCTTCGAAGACTCGTTAATTTTGACGTATTGTAGACTTTTGAAGGTTCCCGTCCGTTAGCCGTCAGTCAGGTGTTCCACGCAGCGTGAGGCGTAAGACGGTTGGTAAGCTTGACAGCTAGCAGTTACCGACAAAATCCTACAAAACAACAAAATTACACGACACTTGAGTAAAAGCACCTTTAATAAAGCCAACTTTATTAAAGCCACTTTCACGGGGAGGAAGACGTACATCGCCAGCTCATCTCCCACTAATTTTGTCTTCATATGTAATTATTTGAATTCACTATTTGCTTTTTCAAAAGTCGTTGACAGGGGTCCTGTCCTGTCTCCCACTATCTTTTGTTCCTTAGCCCTTTACTTTAAATTATTTTATCTTTTATAAAGTTGATTCAGACAGTGGTCATGTCCTGCTGCGTCATTAGATTCGTTTTTATCTCTTTCAACCACAGTTAGGTTAGTTTAACTTTAGTTAGGTTAAACATCAGTCTATAAAAAGACTGAATCATGTATCCAAGGGAACATCGAGCAAAATCATTAAGCTTTCGAAAATGAAATGAATAAAATTATATTTTTTCTACTTATTGCATTCATGAGAGTTAGATCATTCGAGAAAAATTAGACTCGAGGTAAACTTCAAGACATAAAACTCTACTCGAGTGGGGGCAAACTATGCGATTCTACTGCGACAAAATTAAAAATGTTCTGAGTCCATCAAGGTGGACGAGCAAAAAGTTCTAAGTCCGCCTAGGCGGAAGAACAAAAAGAAAATGTTCTAAGTTCACCAAGGTGGAAGAGCAAAATAAAAATGTTCTGAGTCCATCAAGGTGGAAGAGCGAAAAGTTCTAAGTCCGCCTACGTGGAAGAATAAAAAGAAAATATTCTGAGTCCATCAAGGTGGAAGAGCAAAAATTTCTAAGTCCGCCTAGGTGGAAGAACAAAAAGAAAATGTTCTAAGTCCAGCAAGGTGGAAGAGCAAAATAAAAAAAATTCTAAATCTATCAGGGAGTGCAGGGCTCGCACGAGCTGCACCTGGTAGAAGAATTTAAAACGACTAAAAAGTTCTAAGTCCGCCACGGTGGAAGAGCTAAAATAAAAAATTCTAAGTCTATCAGGGAGTGCAGGGCTCGCACGAGCTGCACCTGGTAGAAGAATTTAAAACGACTAAAAAGTTCTAAGTCCGCCACGGTGGAAGAGCTAAAATAAAAAAATTCTAAGTCTATCAGGAGAGTGCGGGCTCGCACGAGCCGCACTGTTAGAAGAATTTAAAACGACTAAAAAGTTCTAAGTCCGCCACGGTTGAAGAGCTAAATAAAAAAATTCTAAGTCTACTAGGGAGTGCATGGCTCCCACGAGCCGCACCTGGAAGAAGAATTTAAAACGACAAAATAATTCTAAGTCTACTAAGGAGTACAAGGCTCGTAGAGGAATTAAGGAAAATTTTAAGTTTACTAAGGGTGTAAGGCTACTACACCTACAAAGCAACACTTAGAAAATTTAAAGAAAAATCAAACCATATCAAGACTCAATAAGAAATTAACTCTTAGAAACGAAGTTGAGTTTGGTTAAAAAAAAAAAAAAAGCTGAAGCAGCTTAAAAAGGAAGGAAGAAAAAAAAAAAAAAAAATTATTAAGGGGCGCGGGTCAAAGCCTGACCGCCCACGCCCGCGGGTCAGGTTTTGACCCGCGAGCAACCCCTTAATGGAAAAAAAAAAAAAAAAAAAAAAAAATTAATTAAGAGGGTCGCGGGTCAAAGCCTGACCCGCGACCCTCCCCGCGGGTCAGGTTTTGACCCGCGGGTCTGGGAACCCCTCCCCATCATTTTTTTTCCCCTTTTTCTTACTCCTTTCTCTCTACACTCGTTATTAATTCATTTTTCTTTCAAATTTTGTAATCTTTTCTTCAATGAAAGCTAGACAATTTTAATATATTTGATTTCAAGAGAATTTTTACTCTTAAAATCAAAGGGGGCGAATTATGTGATGATGAAACGTGACGACTTGGACATACAACCCAACTCCAAAACGATCAGAGACAGAAAATTCAACCTACCAAGCTTCAACACTTAGTATTTTCTCAAAAAAAAAAATTATGACAGAAAATTCAAGTTACCAAGGGAGAAAATTCAAGCTACAAACTCTCAAAATTTTGACGATTGCAACGGAAAATTCAAGCTACATACCTCAACACTTTGAATATTTTCAAGAAATTGACTAAGGTAAAATTCCGCTTTGAAAGAATACTCCCAAGTAGCATTGAACTCGCATCTCAACTCAACTCGGGAGTAGGGGGCCTCTGTTGTGGGGTGAAATTGAATTACACGTGGAATTTTACAACTGGACAAAATTGGTCCAAAGCACCTGGTCCAAAGCACTTGGTCTAAAGCACCTGGTCCAAAGCACCTGGTCCGAAGCACCTGGTCTAAAGCACCTGGTCCAAAGCACCTCTACCTGGTCCAAAGCACTTGGTCTAAAGCACCTGGTCCGAAGCACCTGGTCCGAAGCACCTGGTCCGAAGCACCTGGTCCGAAGCACCTGGTCCAAAGCACCTCTACCTGGTCCGAAGCACTTGGTCCGAAGCACCTCGTCTGACCGTGGTACCTAAGCATAAAGTCCATGCACCTCAAAAGACCTGGCTACGCAGTCTTCGACATAGACCTAATACTTAAAATTGAATACAAGTATCCACTTGGGAAACGACACGTGGCGCAACCCACAAGCGACACGTAACTGAGAAGCAACACATGGCCCAGTCCCGACGCGACACGTGGCGCGATGATGTCATCAACCTAATCTCCTATAAATAGGAGAAGAAATTCATTCATTAGGTAACTAATCTCTACTACTACTCTCTGGCACACTAGCTCTGCTTGCTCTGACTTAAGCATCGGAGGGTGTTAGGCCGGCACCACACCGGTGCTCTTTTCCTTTCTCTGCGCGGTACCTACGTAGCACGCCGTCGAAGCAGCGCACTACCTCCGACTCGTCTCATAAATTAAGTTCGTTGCCTACGTGGAAGCCATCCATTTTTAGGTAACAACAATAACTATTAAAAAAAACTATCTCAAACAGGAGCTAATACTACGATAGAATTTTTCAAAAAATGAAAAATAAAAAATCTTTATAATCAAAACATATAAAACTGGAAAAAATAAATAAGGACCCATATTTCTACGTAGAAATTACTGAGTTGTCAATATTATTTAAAAACTATTCAAATAACAGTTCGATAATTATTTAACTATAGTTAAATAATTTATTGAACTAAAAAGGAAAAAAAATCAATAAGTTCACTAAAAAAAGCAAAAAATATCAATGGAAAAGAATAAAAAATTTCAATATATTATTAGCTCAATAATTATTAAATTGAGTAATTAGTATGTAGCAAATTGAGATCATTTCTAAAATTAAAAAAATGAAATTTAATATAAAAAAAAAATTAATTTATTTGTATATATTTTACTTGTTGCAAAAGAAATTGGATGAAATTTCACAAGTGCCCTTCCATTTTGGTGGTGGTGGACCATATCCATGATCGTTGAAGCTAGGTGATTCAGGCCAAATACCAGAGTCAAATACTCCCACGATTATGTTGCTTTCCACAATTGGGACTCTAGCTACTTGTTCAGAAAATCCCATGAAATTCCATGACCTTGTTGTATGAAGCTCGTTTTTCTCATTTGGAAAAACTGATATTACACCATCCATATCTGAGATCATGTAAACCATTTCAAAACTTTATACCGGGTTTTGATCGTTATAATCCTTTTGTAATTAGATAATACTTGCTTCCAAACAAGTTTGGAGGAGCTTCTACATCCATTAATTTTCATTGGTCAATTTCAATTAAACATTATCACATTGAATAAATATGTGGGTCCCGTTAACTTTTATAAACCAATAGAAACAAGACAAATATGAAAGTTTGAAGGAGCTCCTTCAAACTAGTATGGAGGCAAATATTTTCCTTTGTAATTAACATTAATTGGAGAGCCTCGTTATAACTTATAGCGCTCTCCAATTTTGTATAAGAATATGAAAAGTTCTTTCGTTTCATATGAGGAAAAAAAAAACAATCTCGTTTGATAATGTTTTTGTTGTTAGAAACTAATTTTATTTACTATCAATTTCTTTACATTGCCTTTTATTTTAAAAAAGAGAAATCTACTTCTTCTTTTTTTCCACAATAGAAGTCTTATTTTTTTTTTTTAATGAAAGGGTAAAAAGCTGATCAAAAAATAAAATAAAGGGTAAAATGCAAATGAGACCCCTGTGGTTTGTTTCAAATGCATGAACACTTCATGTGGTTTGAAAATGACAAATCACACCTCGTGGTTCCAAATTTTTTCAATCAGACTTCTCCCCTTCAATGTCAATAATTTTGTTTTAGCCATAATTTCTTCGTTTGAATTTTGATTTGGATGATTCAAAATGTTTTAAAATCCTCATTTCAGGCTCTACATAATAGTCACTTTAAAACTTTGAAATGATTGTTTCCAAAAAAAAAAAAACTTTGAAATGATTAATAAATATAAGAGTTTATTAACATCAAAGTACTATGTATGATTGACACCGTTAACTCTTTTGGTTATTGATGATTTAAAATTTTTTAAGTGACCGTATCGTAGAGACTGAAATGAGGATTCCAAAACATCTTGAATCATCCAAATCGGAGTTAAAACGAAGAAGTTATGATTAAAAGAAAATTTATGGCATTGAAAGGGAGTGGTCTGATGAAAAAATTTGAAACCACATGGGTGTGATTTGCCATTTAAAACAAACCACATGAGTCTTATTTGTATTTTACCCATTAATAAATTAATGAGTGTTTTTTGTTTCCATTTATTAATGGATTTCAGTAACTATTTAGTTTTAATTGTGTTGGAGAATGATGAATCTCGTCATTTTATATGATGGTTATTGGGATAATTTGCATTGTAATTTATTAACTTTCGTTAGTTTTTACTATTTTTATAAATTCATTAACTAAAGATTTCCTTTCATTAAATTAATGAATGTTTAAAAAAAAATGCAATTTTGAAAATTGATGAAAATTTTACTATTTTTTAAAATTTACTATTAAAAAATAACTTTTTTTGAAAATTCCACTCAAAAAAATAACCACGTTAGCAAAATTTCAAAAATTTTAAAAAAAACAAAAACAAAAACAAAAACAAAATTTCGTTATAATTTTGAAAGCAGTTTTTGAAAAATAGATTATAATACAAAGAAATTTAGAGATCGACCAGCTACTTTTTGTGCTTCTTCTTGATTGAGCTTTACCACGAATCCATTGAAACTTCTCTTGTAGCTATGGAGTAGAGACTCTGATGCAAAATTGCTGTCAAACATAAGTATTAAATACCAATCAATATATTTAATTAATTCTTGTTATATTTTTCTTTCAAATTACAACACATTTCAATATATATTACAGAAAAATACAAATAACACCTCTGTGGTTTTGGTCACACCACCTATAGTTTAAAAATGAATATTTATATCCCTATAGTTTAAAAATTGTGCAAATTGACCACTTCCCGCTACGCCGTTAATTTTCTTTTGACCATAACTTTTTCGTTTGAACTCCGATTTGAATGATTTAAAACATTCTGAAATCCTTGTTTTGAGCTCTACATTATAGTCACTTCAAAACGTATAAATCATTAGTATATAAAAGAGTTATCATCATCAAAATATTAAATCGGGATGAAGTCATAAACACTTTTACATGCTGATGAATTACAAGTTTTTGGTGCTATAACATAGAGCTTGAAACGAAGATTCCAATAAGAGTTCAAACGAAAAAGTTATGAATAAAAGAAAATTAACGGCGTAGCGGGAAGGAGTCGATTTGTACAATTTTGAAACTATATGGGTATAAATATTCATTTTTAAACTACACGGAGTGTGTTTGTATTTGACCAAAACCACATAAATGTTATTTGCATTTTGCCCTATATTAATATCACCTGCCAATGGCTTCTTGTAGCAAATTTATGTGGTCAATCTCATAAGATTGAGTGGAAATCTTTTCCTTTTGATTGTTCCCCATATAAACAATATACGTCTACACACATTTTAATCCAACAAAAAACCTATATTAAAATGAATAATCGTATTAAAAATGCCAATTAATAGCAATTCACATATATCGAATATATTTAGAGGGTGTTTGGTTTGTAGCTTCGACAAATCTTGTAGAAACCCGTGGAATTAGAGAGAGATACCTTTTGATTATCATCTTGTGAATATGTGCTGAAAATGAGCAAATTGCTACATAAATTGAGTAAGAAAAGCCTTGAAAGAAATGACATATAGAAAGGCTTGCAATGCAAAATTAAAGAATGGAAGAGCAGATACTGAGTTTAATTTTGCTAAATAGCCATGGGTATTTATAGACTAGAGAATTTAATGGAAACATTTTGCATAAAGTTAATTTTTCAAACTTTTAATATAATTTTAAATATTTAAATAATGTTTTAATTATTTCTTAAAACAAAAGCCTACTTTGGGTCTCTATCATTTTGTTGTTTTTCTGTGTTTGATAGATTTTAACAATTATTCCGAACAATTTTTTTAAAGCCCCTTTCATAGAGATTTAAAAAGCACTATGAAATAACAACTACTTTATTTTTTCACTTTTTTAAAACACTTTCCAAATATGGTTAAATTATGGGTAAAAGGAAAAAAGACACATGTGGTTTTAGTCAAATGCATGAACACTAGTTTGAAAATGACAAATCATACCTCTGTAGTTTTAAATTATTTCAATGAAATTGTTCCCTTCCAACACTATAAATTTTTTGTTTGAACTCTGATTTGAATTATTCAAAATATTTTGGAATCCCCATTTCGAGGTTTATGTTACGGTAGCTTGGAAACTTTAAAATCGTCAATAAACAAAAGAGTTAATTATCATCAAAATACTATGTTCGATTGAAGTCATTAACCCTTTTAATTACTGATGATTTAGAAGTTTTGAAGTGAGCATAACTTAAAGCCTGAAATGGGGATTCCAAAAAATCTTGAATCATTCAAATCGAAATTCAAACAGATAAGTTATGGCTAAAATAAAGTTGATGACTTTGGAGAGGAGCGGATTGAAATAATTTGGAACTACATAGGTGTGATTTTTCATTTTCAAACCACAACTGGGGTGTTATTTACATTTTACCGTTCTTGAAAAAAAAAACTACTTTTTAATTGAGTTTCAAAAGCAACTTTATTCTTTGTCTTGCAATTGTTTAAAAATCACTTTCAAATCTTTGTTAGTTTTTTGTTTTTTTTTTAAAGAAAGCTTTTTGATAATTTTTTTATTTAAAGTAAATTTATTAAAGAATTTTTCTTTTTCTTTTCATTTTTCTCTTTTAAGTTTTGGATTTTTCCTATAATTCAAGATGATGAGACTAATGATCCAAAGTCTTTGTCGAATTTTATGTGATAAAAAAAGTAAAGTAGGGTACAACAGTACTGTGGATTATGCTTCTTTGCTTTTTCCATGAAGCATGTTAGGTGCTGATTACTTGAAAGATGAATGTTAGATAAATTAAATTAGAGATCATCTTGTGATTTTAATACCTTTATTCTTTTATAAATTAAATTTAACCTTATCCTCATATAGTTTATATTTATATGTTAAAATTAAATTAATATTTCTCTAACTATGAAATCTCAACTCGATAATATCTGATATATAAGTATGCATAATGTTGTGGGTGAAATTTCATAAGAACACATGGAATAATTTAACTTGATCAAGCAATGCATATTGGAAGTACGACATTACCTGGTAAGGTATGTCTATGTCACCTGGTAAGAATAGAACGTCACTTGGTAAGGTATGTCTACGTCTCTAGCAGACTACATACTTGAGACCAAGAAGTATGATTATACATGCATCAAATCGGGAAACACCATGTGGCTTAATCCACACATGACACATAGATGAGAGGTAACATGTGTGACCTAATCTCGACGCGAGATGTGGCATGATGATGTCATTAATTTATTTTCACCAAAAGGTAATTTATTTTATCCTAATTTTTCTCCGGTGCACTAACTCTATTTTATCTCTGACTTAAGCATCAGAGGGTGTTAGGCCGACACCACACCGATGCTTTGCTTTATTCCCATGTATACATTGTTAGTTATCTACGCAGCACCTTCAGTATAGCATGCTACCTCTGACTCACCTTATCTTCTAAATTCATTGCGTATGTGAAAGCCACCATTTTACGCAATAACACATAGTATCCACCAATCAATATTATTCCATCTTGACTTTCAAATTTCTACCAATTTAAATTAAAATGAAACATGATATTTATTTTTTTAGTGGATTTTATAAAACAACTGAAATATAGAGGATAAATATTTTCGAGATGATTATAAACCACACTCGTTTATTAGTTAGTTTTAACAAATATATACCATATGTTTATTATACGACAAAAATATATTCCAATAAAAATAACAAAACAAAATGAGCAAATTCATACAATTTGTAGAAAAAATCATTGTTAACTAAGTTTAGAATATATAATTTGTTCATGTTGTTGCGTAAAAATGGTGGCCTTCCACGTGAGTAACGAACTTAGAAAAATAGGATGAGTCAGAGGGTAGTGTACTGCACTAGAGGTGTTGCGTAGGTGATGTATTGATGTAGCGTCCCGTTACGAGGTAGTTAAAATAAATATCTTTTTTTAAATAATATTAATCAGGCTTGATGAATTAATTAGAGAAGAAATATCGTGTACTTTCAAAAAGGGTATTATGATATTTTTCCAGAAAACTTCGAAATTTTAACTTTGTAATTTGATCAATATTTTGACATTAAATTGATCGTCTCAATGTCACGATTCCAACGCAACTGACGGTTTGTCGTTCTGAGACCCGGTGATCAAGATATAGACATTTTAAGGTGAGTGGCAGTTTCGTAAATATGGCAACTCGGGATTTTTAACCTAAGATGACTTCCCATTTGTCATTCTCAAATTTTTAGACTTTCTCCTCTTCCTCATTCAAGCCGCCGCCCCTTAAGAAGAAAACACGGGTTCCGATTCGTTTGCTTGTCGTTCCACGTATCGATTTAGGATTTGGAGTAGTTAGGGATCATCTTTCCGATCAAGAAGGTAAAATTTTCTTCCCTTTTTGAATTCCCCATTGCCGCCGCCCATTACCCATGGAATTTGACGTTTGGTTCGTCAATTGTTGATGTTAGGTATTCGTTTTGATCGTGAAGAGTTGATAGGCGAAGATAGTAGTCCGATTCCGTGTTTTTCTATCATTGGGTGAGTAATTTGGATCAATCTTTATTCTCTTTAAATTCTGGAATTTTTAGTTTAATATTACATTATGAATTTCATGAACTTTGCCTTGAAACTCATTCCATATTGCTTTCCAATTCCTAACATTGGGCTTAAACCTTAATCGGTATTGATCTTCTTTACCTAAAACCAAAACTCATCAAAACCGATCACCTAAAACTTAAAAACGCGACCAAACCATGACCCGAAGGCCACAATTCAGCCATGGCAAGGGGACAGCAGCGCCGTCACTGTCCCTTTCCCGACAGCGATCTGCTCATTGTTTGTTTTTCCCCGTTCTTTAAGCCGTCAAACCCCAAACCTTTTTGTACCTTTTGGGACTGTTTTAGTATGTAATTTAATTATTTAGGACCTCCGTTTTAGGTCTGGTTCGTAGAGAAAAGTAGCGTTAAAGTTTAGATTTAGCGAATTTCAAGGTGAGTTAACAGTTTGATCATTGGTGGAGTTTTAGAGAAATCTAAGGCTCTTACCGTAGCTAAATCTATTCTACATATTTAATCATGATATTCTGGAATTTTAGGATGAGAAATATTATTGGAAACACCGAAAAATCTATTGGGACAATTAACTTTTCGGTTAGAACTAGTTTAGACATTTTTTACTGAATTTGATGATTTTAGTTTCGAATTGTTTCTGAATGTGCATGAATATAATTTTGGTATTTTTGGAAGTTATTTATGATCATTTGCCATTAGAACTGGTTTAGAAAGTATAAGAATTGAATAATTGGTATTTTAGCAATTTTCCCGTTTTTTGGCAATTTTGAGAATTGAATGTTATAAGTTGGGGCTGCTGTATTTTTATGTTTATATCTGAATTTTATTGAACATTATCATGTGTATAATGTTGTGATTGATGAGATTGATTTCCGGTTAAAAATATGCTTACTAGTGTTGAGGCTACGAGCTCAACACTTAGTCATTTTAGTTATGGAAAAGTCCATAACCAAGTACTAATGATCATTGCTCGTATGAATGAATCATTAAGGGATTTTCAGCTATAGTTGAGGCTATAACTAGGTACTAAGAAGTGATAGTAGTCCCGAGGGACCGCCTTCTTAGTGGTTTATTAAAATAATTGAGTTGTTATTTTAGAGTGTTTCTAGTAATCGAAAATGTTAGTATGGATGTTGGGAGTTTTTGAATGAGATGTCTTGGGTAAGAAACTAGTGAGAGTTGTCTATCCATGTAAAGTGAGAAATATTGATAAACCTTGAATATGGAATTTAAGTTAATTGCCTATTCATGTAAACACTTGAGATTGAGATTAAGTGACGCTTTGAGCATAAGAGATTTTGGAGAGTGTTGAGTGCTAATTCTTAGTTGTTAGTCATTGTAGTGATAATTAATATTCAGGTGTGTTAAGTGTTTGTTATTGAGAAGTTATGGGTATTACGTGTTGAATTAATTGAGCTCATGAGATTGAGTTAGAGTTAATATAGTGAGTTATGCCTTGAATATGGAACCTGGTAGTGTTGCCTACTCATGTATGAGAGTGAGATTACGAGAAGTGTGAATATTTACTATGGTTATGAGAATAGAAGGATTGATGATCCAAGAAGAATTTGATGGTTAAAGGTCTTGAATATGGAATTCGTAAGAATTGCCTATTCATGTAAGTGAGTTGAGACTTGAAATTTAAATGATTTGTGCCTTAGATGTTTTTGGAGAGTTATGAGCGTTTGAGACTCGGTTTGAATTGTTAGAGACTATTTAAGACTTCATCTTTGATTAAGTCGTTTTCTCACTGGCTTTAGCTTCACAGTGTTATCTGTTTTTTTTTCAAGTAACAATGGATCGAGAGGTGGTGGTTGATAAAGTGGAAGAGATGAGGGTTCATGTCGCGCTGGCGCCGATTTGATTTATTTATTCGTTGTTATATTCGAATAAAGTATTGATTTTATTTGGTTTTATTGAGTTATTGATATTTGATTTTATTTGGTTTTAGTGAGTTATTGATATTTTATTTATATGTTTTCGATTTGTGGGATTTGAGACAATCCTGAAAGTCTTTGAGATTTTATTATTTGAGAACATGTTTTGGATCATCGTTTTGTTTTAAAGTTTGAACTCCGGAGTTATTGTTTAAAATTAAGTGTTTCTTGATTTAGTAAATTTGCATATTTCAATAAAAGGATATTTATTTAGTCTTCCGCTGTTTTAAATAAGTATATTTATAACCCTAAAAGGTCAGGTCTTTACAATTGAGTAGTTGTTGAGCAATGTATGTACTTGCACAGGAAAGAAATTAAACACTAGTGTGGTGCTGGCCTAACACCCTCTGATGTTTAAGCATAAGCTAGTGTGCCAAAGAGAATTAGAGTAGAATTTGTTACTTTATGATTGAGTTTCTTCTCTTATTAAAAGGAGAAGAAGTTGATGACTGTTGACTTTCTAAGCCAATTAATCTTATTTCTTATTTTGATGATAACAAACATGTTTTTATTATTAATCAATTTTGATAGTCTATTGTGTAGAGAAAATTACAACAAGTCCAACACAATTGGAATCAACTCAATCGGACATCAAACGAGCAAGATATTAATTTTAGAAGATTGGAATTAGATTAATTATTTAAATCGGATCGTATATGTCGAGTTCACAGATATTATTATGCGCTCAAAGTATCAGCCGTCAGATCAGATGGAATTCAAATTCAGTGGCCCAGATTATTTGGTATTTTGTTTTAAAGAAAAGAAATTAAATCAGCTTATTTTTTCTAGCCGTTAGATCATATGGTGGTTGAGATTGAAGGTCCGGATTTATAAAAATAATGGAAAAAGAAAAAGGAAAGTCGGAATTGTTTCACGCCGTTCGATCGAAATCTTCAAGGAATCCAACGCTCATGGTTTGTCAATTCGAAATTATTATATATTATATATAATTTCGTATTTAAAAGAAAAAGAAAAATAAAAAGAAAATGAAGAAAAGGCTGAGCAGCACGATCACAATCCGACGGTCCTCATTCCGCCACGCCTGCTCGTGTTTCTCACCCCCTGACACGCTGATACAGCTGCTGACGTCGTGGGTCCCACCGAGCAACTCTCCACCTCTCTCTGACTGACGTGTGGCAAGCTTGTCCCCTCCACCAGCTGGTTGCTTTTTCTATGCATGTGAATTATCCTTTCTGCCCCTCAGCTTTTGGTCTAATGCCCTCTATGTCCTGACCAGTGCTTTATTAATTTCCTGACCGAATTTTGAATCCCTCTCACAACGGTCAACTGCCCGGATTGCCCCTGTTGACCGAAGAATTATTATTATTATTATTATTCAATATCAAATTTTCTCTTCAGCAAATGGTTGTGTGACACGCAGCTGTCCTTTTCTGAAGCAATTATTACACTATTTTGGGAGATTACTCTTATGCTCTTCCTGATTTAAATTTATATGAAGACCTCAAAGGATATAAACGTCATTTCGTGATCTTCTTCATCAGCCTCATTTCTGGAATTTTTCAATCCGAAAATGGCTACTCTCTTCCTCAAATTTGTCAACAATGGAGCCTTTTCTTTCCTCCTTTCACACCATTGAAGTAAAAAATATTTATGAAGGTGGATGAAACAGTAGAAAACGGTAAAATTTCATTGCCTATAAATTGAGCTCGATTTTGACAGATTTACATACCAACGAATTTCGGAGGCTTTGTTTCATAGTGCTAAGTTCTAAAGATCTCCATTTTTAATATCTTTGTGAGCCTTTTTCTGAGAAAAAATTTGTGTATTTCTAGCCATTCTTGAGGGCTAATTTGTTGAGATTATTATCTCATATTGTGAGCAAATTTCTTGTAATATCTATCCTTTGTGAGGATTTACCATTGTAAAAGGTTTATTCTTAAACCTTAGTAAAAAGAGTGATAGATAACGGTTGTCCTTGCTCCGTGGAAAGGGTCATTGTTCGGGTTTGATCTTAATCCCGCTAAAAGGATTGGGTTGCACTTACTCCCGCAAAAAGTGAATACAAATTTCAGAGAGGCGCTCGGGGAGTGGACTAGGCCGCATTTTTGGCCGAACCACTATAAATTTTGGTGTCACTTTCTCTAACCCTTACTCTTTAATTATTGATTTACATATTCATTCTTAAAATTTATCCAAGCATAATTAAATGGTTAGAATTCAATTGTGATAAAATACTTTCTATCATCATATCATCTTTGCTCACTTTGATAGAATAAAGAATTCTAAGTATAAAATTCATTCATATTAATTGAACTTAAAAAGTCCAATTATTTTGTTAATCTAATTTTTTGAATTGATTGAAAAAGTTTTATAAATTTTTTAAAACCCTATTCACCCCCCCCCCTCTAGGGTTGCCTTAGATCTTAACAATGACATCATCGTGCCACATGTCATGCCAAGATTGGGCCATGTGTTGCTTATCAACTAGCAGTCACTTGTGGGTTACGCCATGTGTCATCTCCTTATTGGATACATGTAGGTCCTCTAAAGACTACATAGGCATTTTCACCTGGTGCATAGGCATTAGACAAGTTGTAAAATTTCACGTGTTATCAAATTTCACCCCACAACAGTGGCCCCATATTCCCAAGCTGAGTTGGGATGTGAGTTCAATGTTGCTTGTGAGTATTCTGGCAATGTATAATTTTGTCTCAGTCAATTTTCTGAAAATATTATAAGTGTCAAAGTTTGTAGCTTTCTTCCTTAACACTCGTCAAAATTTTGAGAAAATACTGCTGAACCTTCGTAGCTTGAATTTTCTATTCTGGTCATTTTGGAGTTGGGTTGAGAAAAATACTTCTGGGGATTCGTAGCTTGAATTTTCTATCCAATTCATTTTGGAGTTGAGTTGTATGTCCAGGTTGTCTGGCTCAATCATTACGTACATTCTCCCCCTTTGATTTTAAGAATAAATTTTACTCCTGAAATCATAATATAAATATGAAATTATTGAGGATTTTCATCCTTATATTGAGTTCTTTCTATTATTCCATCTATTTATGGAATAAATAAATTGAGAAATAGAATAAAAAAGAAAAAATAAATTAATTAATTAAGGCATGTTGCTTCTTTTTATTTCCCTTTATAACCTTGGCTGGAGCGCCATTTGATTTGGTTTTTTTTCTCTCTCTCTTGTCAGAAAGGATGTGCGCCACTAGCCTTCCAATTTTTTTCTTTTCTTTTGCATCAGCCTAGGTTGCTATGAATTATAATGCAACTTTTGCAAAAAAAAATTTAAGGCACAAGCCCGTGGACTGACCTATGGGTCAACATTTTTTACTTGCTTGCTTTGGCTCTTGCTTTCTCTTTGACTTTGATTTTGTCACTTTGGCCTTGCAATTTGACCTTCGTCATTTGGGCGTTGTCATTAAGGCCTTGTCAATATGGTTTTATCATCAGAGCCTTGTTACTAGGGCCTTGTGATCATCAGGGTTTTGTCAATAAGGCCTTGTCTTCGGGGCTTTATCTTGAACTTGTAAAAAAAATTCTGACTCCGTCCTTTGACCAGTTGACCTTTGACCCAATGATCGTTGACCTATGACCCGATGATCGTTGACCTTTTTTACCTTTGTTTCTTACCAAACTGAACACTGGTTTATCCAAAACCATTTTTTCATTGAATCTTGATCTAAGCTTGATTGGTTTGACTTAAACTTTTCTCTAAGTGTTGCTTTGTTGGTGCGGCTTGTGAGAGCCCTACACTCTTGGTATACTTAGTTTTTTTCTTAATTATCCTACAATCTCTCCACTCTCTGTAGACTTAGATTTTTTCACGTTTTAAATTCTTCTATTAAGTGCGGCTTGTAGGAGCCCTGCACCCTTTATCCTTATAAATCTTGATTTGAGAAGAGTTATGACTTGATTCTGCAAGATCTTGATTTTCCAGTTTATTCATGAGGAATGCAATCTTAGAATCTTTTTCTTCAACCGCTTTCATCATCAAAGTAATTTTCTTTTCCATCTCAACCATCTGTTCTTTGATAGTAGATGCACCAACCATCATGACAGATACAATATCAATGTTAGATTAATCTAGGGATCTCTTTGGATTTTCAAAGGGAGAAGAACAATCATTATAATATTCATACTAAAAAAGAGAGTTGTCTCTTATGATAACTTCTCTTCAAGATGTGATAAGTTTAGCTACTTCTTTATTTTACTCTCAACAATAGGGAGAGATTGATTTTTTTAAAGTCGAAGATCTTTATACGAATGATAAAACCCTTTTGAGAGTCACTCACAACATCAATCTTTGAGGATGTGATCTTAGATGACCTTGAATCCTTGATGAAAGTTGAACTTTATGTAAGAATGAGAAAGAGATGAAAGGTAGAGATTGTCACACCGGGCGTGTCAATTTGTTCACACAGAATTTCGATATAGTGAAATAAATGATTTGCATTGATGAATTTGAGTAGTTACAATCTCTAATAATTATTAGATAGTTGTTTTGTAGTTTTATGAAATAATGTTTCTTAAAGTTTAGAACAAGATGGTTAAGTAATATAGTGGAAATAATTACGAAATGATAGCTAAGTTAAGTTGTAACTACTTATATAATTTAAGGTTAAGCATGATAAGTCAACTTAAGTATAACTCAAGAAATTTGACTTATACTCTCTTTTCACAGGTCCAACATTTTGAGTCTCCTCTCCCCCCATTTTGAGATAATATTAAAAAGGAAAAAAACTTAAATGCAAAATACACCTTTGCACTTTAATTATTGTTAAATTATAGCGATACACTTTAAATATTTTTTAAAAGGCCCTTGTTCTTTTTATAAAATTATAAATCACTCCCATTTATCATTTAGTTTTAATAAAATTGATATACATACAAATTTTACGCATACCATATATCCAAGTTTCTTAAAAATAACATAAAATTTTGAATATATGCGTGACTCGATCTCATCAAATTTAATAGAATTGATATACACACGAAGATGTTCACAATTTTCGATACTTTTTGGGAACTAGTGGCATGTGTAGAATATATGCGTGTCTCGATCTCATCAAAATTAATAGATAGAAGGGTATGATTTACAATTGTACAAAAGTACATGTGTATTTTAAAAAATAAAATAAATGGAGGTATATGATTTAGTAATATTCTAAAGTGTAGAGGCGTATTTTGCATTTAATTACAAAAAAAAAAAAAAAAAAAAAGAGAAATTTCAAGGGAAATTTCATTGGGTGGTAGATTTTTATGTATTATTTGTAAAAATATCAATTCAAAAAAGTATTTGCAAATATTACAATTTTTACAATGTTTATCAATGATAAACATAGGGGTGTTCATTTTCCCCGCGGGGACCCGCCCCGAAAGTGACGGGGAATCCCCGTTCCCAACGGGGATGGGGATAAAAAAATCCCCGTTCGAGTTTCGGGGACGGGGACGGGGAATGCATCCCCGACCCCGACCCCGACCCCGTCCCCCGATTAAATCCCCGATAATTCACTTTTTTTTTTATGTTTTTTATTGTTTTTTCCTTACTGTTTTTACTGTTTTTTATAAACTGTTTTTTTATTCACTGTTTTTTAAAAACTGTTTTTATTCATTGTTTTTTATTTGCTGTTTTTTAAAAACTGTTTTTATTCACTGTTTTTGTTGTTTTTTAAAACTGTTTTTTTCTTTAATGTTTTAAAACACAGTTATTTTAAAAACTGTTTTTCTTTACTGTTTTTCATATGTTTTGTTTGCTGTTTTTATTCTTGTTTTTACTGTTTTGCTGTTTTTACTTGCTGTTTTTTTATTGTAATTTGTTGTTTTTGGATTTGAGTTAGATAAATTAGTGAATTTTGATAATTGTATTGAAAAATTAACTCTATTAGGGATTTTTTTTTAAATTTAAGCGAGGAAAATTCCCCGCTAAATTCCCCGTTCCCCGTGATTCCCCCGCGGGGAATCCCGTCCCCGTCCCCGATCCCTTTGAATGGGGAATTTTGCGGGGATGGGGACGGGGATTGGGAGCGGGGACGGGACAGGGAATGCATTCCCCGTCCCCGCCCCGCCCCGTGAACACTCCTAGATAAACAGTGATTTATGTGTTTATCAGCGATAAACTTAGTGTAAAAATATGTAATTCAATGTTTATCACTGATAAACCAGACCAAAAATTGCTATATTTGCAAATATTTTTTTAGAGCTTTTATTTTTACAAATATTACTACAAAAATTGCTAGATTTGTAAATGCCCCAAATTTCAATAGATGGCACTTTAGTATGAGACTAGAACCAACCTTCTTTCATGCAGAAGTTAACCAACTTCTTGATCAATTGTTTTTGCTCACAATCCAAGCCCCCATATAGCTTGGAATTTCTGAGCAATTGGAAGCCGCTTTCGATGACGAGGCCGAAAAATTTATTTGTATCATGTAGCATTGAAAATAATATTCTATATCGGATTTCTTATTGCTTTTATCGTCAAATCACCGATTATACCCTTGTATACATGGTTACCAGACACTCACGTATTACAGTACTTGTATGCTTCTAGCCGGAATCTATTAAAAATGGGAGCATATAGATTGGTTCGGATCAATATGAAATTATTACCCTACACCCATGAGATCGGTGAATCACAATCTGAGAAATGTCATTTTTCAAAAAGTTTCAAAACTTTTAGGGTAAAATACCATTTTGGTCCTTGAACTTTCACTCGAGTTTCATTTTCGTCCCTGAACTTTCAAAAATGACGTTTTTCGTCCCTGAACTTTCCAATTCGTTTCGTTTTCGTCCTTCCGTTAACTTTTCTATTAGTTGACCGTTAGTGTTTGATGACGTGGCAATTTTAATGATGTGGCTTGCTGACGTGGATTCTTTTAATATTATTTTAATTTATCATGAATTTAAAATAATAATAATCTCTCTCCTCTCCCCATTTTTCTCACTCCTCCATTAATTCCCTCTCTTTCTCTATCCTCTTCATTTCTCTCTCTTCCCCTCCACCTTCTTCTCCGGTGAACTCTCCTTTAGTTTCAGATCAACGGCCGGAAGTCCTTTTTCAAATTGGGAATCTTTCAAATCTCATCAAATTCGATATTTCTGTCAACAAATTTTTAGGATGGCTTCCAAATGTCTTCTCCAACCTCGGAAACCTCAAACATTTTTCTGCATCATCAAACAAATTTTCAAGTCCTTTGCCACTTTCATTGTGCAATTCACCAACCATGTTGGTCTAACTTCCCTTAATCTTGGCTCCAATTATTTCAATGGGACTATTGGGAGTCTCTCATCTTGTCAACAACTTCGAACTGCAAATCTCGAAAACAACCGTTTTGATGGTGATTTCCCAGATAGTTTCAAGAATTTCAAATCGCTAACCCACCTCTCAGTTTCAAAAAATGCCCTCAGTAATATATCAACAGCATTAGAGACTCTACAAAATTGCAAGAACTTGACTGTATTGATTCTTGACATTCAATTTTCATGGAGAGGTTATGCCTGCAGATTCAAACTTGAGATTTGAGAATATGAGAATTTTTGTGATTGCAAATTGTAGGCTTGGTGGTTCAATACCTGAATGGCTAAGCAGTAACACAAAGCTGCAGATTTTGGACTTGTCATGGAACCTTAGGAGTGGGGTTATTCCATCTTCCATTGGTAAGTTGAAAAATCTCTTTTATTTGGACTTGTCTAATAACTCATTATCTTGTTCAATTCCTAGAAGCTTCACTCAATTAAAAAGCCTTGTAAATTTTAACTCCACATTGAAAGGGGAAATATTTGAAGGATTCTCATTTTTCAGCAGAAAGAAGCAGATTTTAGGAAGAGAATACAAGCTGATTGGGGTTTCCAGCATTGTTGGACCTCAGTTACAACATATTGAGTGGACCCATTTAGACACAGTTTGGGAATTTGAAAGATCTTCATACATTAGACCTGAGCAATAACAGGTTATCAGGAAATATTCCTAGCAGAAATTTTCACCAAATCCTTGATTGGACCTTCACTGGAGGCAATAGTATTACGGGCGAGTTTGAGGAGAAACGGGCTGAGATCCGAGTTGTCAAGAGACAAATCGGGTGTGGGACTTTCGGTTCTTTTTCCGATCAGGAGATGGCTTAGATCGGGAAGGAGAAGGAGAAGGTTGTTTCTTGGGTAAAGGAGATGGGTTTCGCGTTTGGGGTTGGAGTTGCAGTTTAGGATCTATGGGTTGGAGTCGGGGTTTCCATGACGGAGATCCGAATCAGCGGCACGTCAGGTGGGGTTTTGACGGAGACTAAACCAGGCATGGCGGCGGAAGAAGAAGAAATGGGTATGGATGGAAAAGGGAGAAGGAATGAAAGAGAATAAAAATGGAGAAATGGGAATAAGTTTTAAGGATCAAGGGAATGGAACAGGCTACCTTGATCAACTACATTAAGATGAAAAACAAGAGCTTTTTGAAGATTGAAATGAAGGTGCAGTAGGGAATGGAACATGCCAACGTTGATCTGAAACGGTATTGATCTGAAACTGGAGGAGAGTTCACCGGAGAAGAAGGTAGAGGGGAAGAGAGAGAAATGAAGAGGATAGAGAAAGAGAGGGAATTAATGGAGCAGAGAGAAAATTGGGGATAGGAGAGAGATTTTTTTTTAAAAATTCATATTAAATTAAAATAATATTAAAAGAAGCCACGTTAGCAAGCCACATCATTAAAATTGCCACGTCATCAAACACCGACGGTTAACTAACAGAAAAGTTAACGGAAGGACGAAAACGAAACGAATTGGAAAGTTCAGGGACAAAAAACGTCATTTTTGAAAGTTCAGGGACGAAAACGAAACTCGAGTGAAAGTTCAGGGACCAAAATGGTATTTTACCCAAACTTTTATTACTTTTGAAAATATCAATTCTTTAAAGGGGTAAAATACAAATAAAACCCCTGTGATTTTTACTAAATGCATGAACACCTCTTATGGTTTAAAAATGAAAAATTATACCCTTGTGGTTTCATATTATTCTAATGAGACCCCTCCCCTCTAATGCTATTAATTTTCTTTTAGCTATAACTTTTTCATTTGAACTCCGATTTGGATGATTCAATATGTTTTGGAATCCTCATTTCAAGCACTACGTTATGCTTATTTTGAAACTTCTAAATCATCAGTAACCAAAAGGGTTGATAGCATCAATCATACCTTGTATTTTATTGATATTAAACTATTTTATTTATTAATAATTTCAAAGTTTCGAAGTAATCAAATTGTGTAGCTCGAAATGAGGATTCCAAAACAACTTGAATCATCCAAATCAGAGTTCAAACGAAGAAGTTATGACTAAATGAAAATTAATGGTGTTGGACTGGAGAGATCTCATTAGAATAATATGGAACCACAATAGTATAATCTGTGATTTTCAAACCATAGGGTGTTCATGCATTTGATAAGAACCACATGGGTCTTATTTACCTTTTACCGTTCTTTAAATGCTATTTTTTTTAAAGAGAGAGAGAGAGAGAGAGAGAGAGCAATTACACAATGTATGATAATGTGGTGCACATATTTGGTTTGCTATGGAACCATGCCTACGGGTCACTACTGGTTCTAGTTTTCCATTGACCTTGCATTATCCATTTCCTGTGGCCAATGGAAAATACTCCTTTCTCTCTGTCTTCCTCTGTTTCTTCTCTCACTTCCACCATTTCCCTCTCTTCCTCTTCAATTCTCCAATGGCCATAAATCTCACTTCCCATTTCACCACTACATTCCCCCGAAATCACCAAATCACCCCTACCTCCATTCCTCCACTGAAACTAACCTTTCCCCGCTCCCTTTTTGCTTCTCTAACTGAGAATTACCCTTGTTTTCTTCCTCCCAGTAGCAGGAAAATTGCTTGCAAAGCCTCCGAGATCTCGGTCGCCGAAGAATCTCCGGCTTCCGGAAACTGGGTACCGGTTGTGCCGGTGACCGCGCTTCCGAGAGGGGAGAGACGTGTGATTCTTCAGGGTGGGGAGACCATTTTGCTTCTTTGGTATAAAGATAAGATTTTTGCAATTGAGAATAAGTCTCCTGCTGAAGGTGCTTACACTGAGGGTCTTATCAATGCCAAACTTACTCAGGTTTTGCTTCATTCCTTAACTTTTTCCTCTGTTATTCAAAATTTGGTAAATTTCTTCATATTTCATTGAAAAGAATTGTAATCACTTCGTAATAACTTTTGAAAGTGTTTAAAAGTGTTTTTTTTTTTCACGAGAGATTTGTTATATTTATAAATACTTTTTAAAAATGTTATATAAGGAGAAACCAAATTTATCTATTGTGTTTAGTTTTCTTTAGAATCTTTCTTACGATATATTCTCTAGAGTATGGGAGGATGATAAATTGCCCAATTGGATAAAGTTATTTTTTTCTGGGGCTATTCAATTGGATTTTATGGACTGTGAAAATAGGGGCTGTATTTTCTTTTCTTTTTACTTATTTCTTCTGTACTTTTCTGGTTTTTTTTTTTTCCAATCCTACAAGTTTGGAAGTTCTCTTCCTGTTGTGAAGGGAAGGGCATTTAAAGATGGAAGTCCATTCCAATTTCAAGCTCAAAATCATGGCTGCTTGGATAGTTTAGTATATATACGGGTTAAATTATATGTTTGGTCTATGAATTTGCTACTTGTATCGAATTGGTTCTATACATTTAAAAGTCCCATACTTTGTCACTTGTGTCAATTTCATCCGTATACTTTAGTAAGTTTTGTTTTAGTTTCTGTACTTTAGTTTATTTTTTGTTTATAGTCCTTATAGTTATTAGTAAATGGTGTTAGTTTTGACGGATTATCATAGCCAAGGTAACTTTATGAACGATAAATATAAGAATATCTTATGTATAAGAGACATCTCATTAATAAATGAAAAGAGAAATACAAAAAATGCTACTCTGGATTACAAAAAACTCCTCCAAGGGCAATTAAAGACGGGGAATGGACAAAAAAAATTTAACATAGCAAACCAAAGGGAGGTAAATCTAATCAAAAGATCCTATAAATCAAGAACATCCGTATTCTCATCTTGAAAGACCCTTTTGTTTCTCTCCCACGAGATAAGCCATAGGAGGGTTCTAATAGCGTTACGCCAAAGGACGAGAGCTTTGTCTCTCAACAAAGTAGCACAAAGCAAACCACGGATGATAGACTGGATATTATTAAGTTATGATTTTTATTTTTTTGGGTTAAAATCGATACAATTCACTATAACAGGAACTTTGGGTAAGATTTAACTGAAATACAAGACCTAGATTGACTCAAATGTAAAGTACATGTAATAGAATGGAACTTTTAAAAGAATACAGATCTAATCGACACAAATGAGAAAGTATATGAACCAAATATATAATTCAATATATATATATATATATACATATATAATAGAGTATTAGTACATATAGATATGGGTTAAAGTGTCCATAGATTAATCCCGTTTTTAGTCTATCTTAAAAAATATTGTATATTGTTCAAAAAAGGACTTCAATTCATGTTCTTTCATACAAAACAGTCAATATATAAATGAACTGATAGACTCCAATGTTTTGATGTTTATAAACATTCCCTTTTTCGTTATAATACTAAGGGCCCGTTTAAGATAGCTTGTAAAAGTGTTTTATAATGGTTATAAAAAACACTTTGTTTATTCAAAAACGCTTTCAAACACTTCCAAACGTTATCTCAAACGGACACTTAATTTAAGTGCTTTTAGTTTATATTTATAGAACACTGCATATAATGATGTTACCCTTTCTTTACTTAGGATGGCTGTATTGTCTGTCCAACAACTGATAGTACATTTGACCTTCAAACTGGAGAAATCAAGGAATGGTATCCAAAGAACCCTGTGCTGAGAATCCTTACTCCAGCTTTAAGGAAGCTTTTTATATATCCTGTCAAAACTGATGAAGAAAATATTTATATCAACATGAGAGGAAGTGCAATATCAGATTTATCTGCTGAGATTGTTTTCAGTGGTAAGGCCCAACCTGGTGTAACTGCATCTGATGTCAATGTGGATGAGGTAACTAAAAATCATATAGCGATGTTTGACAGTTTTTTTTAGGTTTAATTATAGATTTAGGTCTATGGTTTGTGGTCGGTATCAATTTAGTCCTGATGATTTTAAAAGTTTTATTTTAACCTCTATGGTTTGGGATCTGTGTCAATTTAGTTTAGGTCATATGGTTTAATAGAAGCTCGTAAAAAGTCATTGTTGTTATGTTACCATATGTTCGCTTCATATTTGCACATTAGTTATTACTACATTGTCATTGTGTTTTACCACGTTTACGAATTACAAATACGTAAACAATCTGTTAATTTTTGGTAATGATAGACGTTTCATGAGTTTTTAAACAATAAAGTTTTCAATTGAAACTTTTAAAGTTAGAGGGACTAAAATGATATAAACCTCAAAACATAAGAACTGAATTCAGATTTTTAAAACCATGAGAAGTGAATCGAAACTAGTCCCAAATCAGAGGGACTAAATTTGTAAGTAAACCTTATTAGGTTCTTATTTTTTTTGTTTTCAATTTTTGTAAGACAAGTATATTTCTCATTTCTCACTTTCCAAGCTCTTAAAACTTTTAATTTTTTTTTCTTGTTTTAGGATTTATTTTAGAATTTTAATAAAGAATTAAGAAACGAGAAACGGAACGAATACATTTTTTTTTACTTTTTTTAACTGTTTTAAATTTCTGCCTTGTGTTATGTTGAAGGTGAGAATGGTTATTGATGAGGATTTGGAAGGGTTTGGTTTTAGTGGAAAGAATGAAGTGATAAATGGGAAGGCAGCAGTGATTGGCTTTTTGCTGTTATTAGATTTTGAGCTTTTAACTGGTAAAGGTCTTCTCAAGGGAACTGGTTTCTTGGACTTCATTTATTCTATTTCAAAGGCTTTCAATTAGATGTTTGATTATTCCTCTTCTACCATAAGATGATGTATTTTTCTCTTTTCAGTAAAGAAGATTCCATTCTTTTTCTTTTATTTTTGTAAGTTTTATCTTCTTTCACTTTGAAAAAGTTCATCTGTACTTGTATACTATATACATAGCAATTAGATAAATTTCTATCTTTTGTTGAAGGAAATTATATATAATGAACATTGTGAGACTCAATAATAAATTGTATGGTTTTTTTTAATTGATATATGAGATATTCTAGTCTTCCAAGATATTAAGGGGGCTTTGTCTTGCCAAAATAAAGAGAATACCAAAATATATATCTATACTTCATCTAAAAGGGGTTTAAGTGGATACTTTTACCCCCTAAATATTTATATATATTATTTAATGGGTTTAAGAAATGTAATTGACATATAGAAATTACGATAGTGACCCTTCGGGTTTATTCGGAAACCTTCCCGTTTTCATGAAAGAACAATGGAAATGCTATGTTGTAGTAGATTTAAAAAGGAAGAAATATAATTGTCATACAGAAATTACGATGACTCTTTTGAGTTTATTCAGAAACCTTCCTGTTTTCCATGTGAAAGAACAATGGGAATGCTATGTTGTAGCTTAAAGAGATAAATGTAATTGTCATATAAAAACTATAATTACGACCGTTTAAGTCTATTTGAAAACCTATATAAAACCAAACACATATATTTCATTCTCTAACATCCCCTCGAGCGAGTCAACGGACAAGCTGGGGGCACTAACAGAACTCATTCTCATGCAAACCTTGAACAAAACCTTGAACACTGTACTCAAGAAAAGTAAGGAAAAAAATTACAATAACACCCTTTAAGTCTATTCAAAAACCTATATAAAACCAAACACATACATCTCATTCTCTAACGTCCCCTTGACCTAGTCAAGGGACAAGAGGGAACAAACAGAACTCATTCTCGGAAGTTTCATTCTCATGCAAACCTGGAACAAAAGGGCCTAGGAAATGTACTCAGAAAAGTAAGCGAAAAAATTACAGTAAACAGAATTTTTTTATCAGACTGAAAAACAAAAAATGTGGCAATCTTTTATTGGTGTCTACAGATGAGCATAAACGTACGGTTTATTCTACAAAAGGGCACAATAAAAAAAGTTAATACTAAAAATTGATCTTATTCCTGCCCAAACACAAGATTAAATCGAAAGAGCAAAACATTGGTTTGTTTTCATTCCAACTTGTTAAACTGCAGGCTTTGTTGGGAAGAAGTTGAGGGAGAGAAAAGTCTACTAGGAGATGTACTCCCCAAAAGAGGCCTCCCACTTTGAGATGTACCCTCCAAAAGAGGCCTCCCACTTTGAGATGTGCCCTCCAAAACAGCCTTCCCACTGCCTTCATATATAGGCATTCCCGTCCCCACGAGAGATGTCCTCCTCATTCCATGTGTTGAAAGCAGCATCCTGAATGTCCAGTTCAGGACATTGGGTGCAAACACCCGGTATAGAAGGAATATGTCGTACCAGCTCGGATACTTCACATACAGATCACCCCGGCATGCCCCCGACACGATCAACTTAGCAAACTCCTCGATCGGACCTCCCGTTACATGCACCTGAAAAACATTTATTATCATCATTACGACTTGTTCGAAGATTTCCGAGCAGATATATTTATCTTACTTCTCTTTCTTCCTTCCATTGCATCTCTGCACCGTCCTCTAGCATGAACTTGCCTCTGGTCATTTCACTACCAATCCAACCATGCGTTGCAATTGTTATTCCAACTTCATCTTTCATTTCAAATCTCAACGTCTCATAGAAGTTCACCAATGCTGCCTTTGCAGCCTGTTCATTCAACGACAGAAATGATAGATTTTCAGCAACTCTTATAAAACGATATCAAATCGGAATAACCTTTTATTTTCAAGTTCTCATCATCAAATGCTTGAATTCCTAATTAACTACTCTACGTTGAATTAAAACAGCTACACGAAATGCATTCAATTTCTAGATAGACAAATTAATATTTGTTTTCTTGTTGCTTGAGGCCAGTTGTGTTGAAGAACATCAACTTACAGAATACAGACTCATTCTTGGCAAAGGTAACCAGTTCTCCACCGATGCATTAACAATGATACGACCATTGCTTTCACGCAGGTGTGGAAGAGCGGCATAAGTTGGATAAACATTTCCCCAAAAGTTGATATCCTGAAGAAAAAAAATTGATCAGGAAATCCAAATTTTAGCCAAAATAATCTTTACTGTCATTTGGAATGGATCTAGAATAACTACTTCTAGGCCTTACCATCATATGGGGAAACACAGATGTGTCGGTAACTTCATCGAAGTAGAATGTATGTCCCAAACTTGCAGTATTTATTAGATGATCCACTGCACATTCATGGCAAAGCAAAGGAATATAACAAGAGTTTTCAAGAAAAGGTTTGTACATAGTTCAAAATTTTAGCGGATTCGTTGTATATGTACGTGTATAATATGATCGAAAAATCCCAATATGAATTATAATTTCTTCATTTTTATTACTTCCATGTGATCATTTTCACATTACAATATAACTAATCCAAAATAAAAACTCCTTTAGGTGGAGTCTTTATGACATCTAGATTAGATTATGGGTGATCACTATTCTAGCAAATTTTTTTTAATAATATTTAAAAATATAGCATATTTTTCTAGAAATATTAAAAAATTAGTAGACTTTCCTATCATATTTAAATGTCATTTTTAGTGTAGTGTCACCAATTTTTAAGTTGACCGACAAATTATGTAAATGAATGGGTATATTACAGTCAATTTGTTATCGGCTTATTTTTTATTTTATTTTTAAAAAACACATTTGTAAATACTCTTTTAACGATGATATACGTATAAATATTATAGAAAAAATTCTCTAAGATTTAAGTATCCAACCTACTTAAGTTTGGCGATCATACTTAGGAAAACAAGAATAGGTCAAACCAATCTATTAATAGCTTTTAATTTTTCTGATTTTAAATTATTATGTAAGAAACTGAAATATAGAATATAAATAGTAAAGAACCAAATGAATCCAGTTCAGTTTTAAGAGGCATGATTTAATACATTAAATGTATTCACTATGGAGGAACAACAAAGCTGGAATAGCTCAGTTGGTTAGAGCGTGTGGCTGTTAACCACAAGGTCGGAGGTTCAACCCCTCCTTCTAGCGTTTTCTGACTTTTCTTTTCTTTTTTATAAAAAGTTTTATTTTTCCCCAATAATCTTTTTTTTCTAAATTTTATTTTATAGATATTACAGCGAATTGGGGAGGGGAGACTCACGACCTTATGGGAAGTGCCTAAGCACATGAGCTAACTCGTGTTGGATTTTTATAAATGTTTCTACGAGTGGAAAATGTTCCATTTTATCCTTATCCTAAATAAATAATTGAAGGGTGGAGATTTTCATACCACGTCCAAAGAAATTGATAGTTTCAGAAACAAATCTTTGGCAATCATCTTCTTTGACAACATCAGCCGCCATTATCAAAACTTGCTTAGCTCCTATTAATCTCGCATTCTCACTTATCCCTCTTAGCCTATTCTCTCTTCTTGCTACCAACATCAAATTCGCTTTCCTTTTCGCGTATTCATATGCAATTTGCTGCATTTTCAAACAAAAATTATCTCAAATAGCAGATTCTTAAATTTATAGTTTAATAATTATTGAAAATAGAAATAGATTATTAAAATTAAATTAATAAATTTAGTTCCTAAAAACTCAATTGAGATGACAACACTCAACCTAAAACAAAAGTTAAAATAGAACCCCCCAAAAAAAAAACCAACACAAGAGGAAGCTATAGTAATAGTTGTGCTAAATAAGTAATTAAAAAAAATTATTTGCACCTTCACTCGGACTCATACTTGCTTTCATATCGTGCCCTATTTTTATTGGACCAAATATAGAAGTATGAAATTAATGTATGGATTTTGATCTAATAAAAACATAATAGAAATAGTATATGAAAGTAGGTAAGTATGAGCTCGTATTCACAAATAAATCTAAATTTGTGAGTATGCAAGTGTTTTCTAGTAATTAAAAAAAAAACTTACTACTTTGGTTATCCCTCAATTCATGATATATCCCCATAGAAATTCCACTAATAAAATAAGAGAAAAAAAAAGATTTTTTTTTTAATTATTTACCTCTCCAATACCAGAAGAAGCTCCAGTGATAATAACAACTTTATCTTCCATATCTTCAGAGTTAAAAGTGTTGTAAATCCACTCACAAGTATTGATGAAATACAATGCTGGCCATGAAAAAGCTAGCATCACTAAGCTTGCTGGAGGCACCACCAAATTCAAGAAAGAGTTTATCAAATCCATCTCTTTATTATTAAAAGTAAAATAAAATTTACCCACCAAAGAAAAAAATAAAAGGAGATTTTTCTTGGTGAATTGGCAAGGAAATTGATGATCGGGTTTAGTTTTGGGAAGAAGATCAAGAAGAAGGAAAGAAATTTAAAAAAAAAAAACAGCTGGTGATATGCATGGGAACTGTGAGGACACGTGGAGGCTTGAAGCTTGTTGATTTTGACATATGGGAAGAATAAGTTTTTTTTGTGTTTGTTTTTTTTTCTTTCCTTTCATATTTAAATATCTATCTATTAAATAGATAGATATATAAATAGATTAGTGTTCATATGTATATCCATGAGTGGAGTCATGAGTTTCGTTGAAAATGGCAGCATTCTATTCCTTATCGCTTTGGTTGAGCGACAAAATTGCGATGTGTTTGGTTTTTTTTTTTTTTTTTAACGTTATATTATGAATAGTTCTAAGAAAATAAGATTAGGGATAAGGAGAGAATAAAGAATAAGGTTGGTGTAGTTTGGATTGTGAAAGGTCGAGTGGTTGTTTGAATGTATTAGAGTATGAGTTTCACACACCTGAGTTTATATAGTTTATTTAATAGATGAATTTAATGATTTACGGAAATCAAATTCGAGATAATTAAATTTACCTTTTTTTTTAATAAATGACGTCCAAAGTACCAACGTCGAACAGACAAACAAGAGACAGAAAAAACGAGAAGAAAAAAAGCAGACAAAGAAAGAAACTACCCTAAGATAATTAAACTTACCTAATAAAATAGATTGGACTAATTAACTCATAATCATATTTTGAATGTACAATTTTCAGTGTTTAGTCAATTAAATAACTTTTCAATCCACTAGGAGAGAGAAATATATAATAAGAATACTAAAATGATGTTCAATTGTTATAGAAACAATAAATATGAGTAAATTATGGAAATCACACATTTTAATTTATAATTTAAAATTCATAAAAAAAATCTTGATAGATACTACACAACACAATCAATCAAAACTGACAAAACATACTATTTCTTCTCAAATTTCGTGAAGCTTCCACTATTTTTTTTGGCGAATCTTCCACTATATTTTCTGGCAAATCTTCCACTATTTAGGTACCGCTAATATAATGAAACTACACATCGTTTTCTTATGCATAACACCTCCATATCGTGTACATTTTTATGTATTATACCGTTTCTTCATGTTAGTGAGTAAACAACAACATTACTCAATACATTCGATACTATGCGTATATCAGCAACATTACTTGTACATTGTTTATTACTCATAATATGAAATTGTACGTCTCTTTATTCTGCATAACAACAACATTACTTGTTAATTTACCATCTTACCATTTTATCTCTCCTAATAACGAAATATTATTAATTACATATCATTTAATTTATAATTTACTTTTTTTTTAATTCAAAATCAATCTTCGTTGATTTTTGGAATCCTTATTTAAGGATTAAGAAACTTAACCTAAAAGAGAATTCTTCATCCCTTTGCCACCGTCGTCGTAGTCATTCTATTCACCATTACCGTATTCTCCGTGCATTCTACATTTACATTTATAAAACTCGAAGAACTTCATCAATGGCTTCCTTTTCCGCTATTTTCTTTCTCTTCTCTTCTTCTTTCAATTTCTGACCACCGCCATCTTGATTCTTCTTTTAGCTCAGATTTGCTCACTCTAAAAAAACAGCATGTCACAAAGAAGAAGAAAACCCTTGCTGGTTTACGATGTTTTCTAACATGATTGTGACTGGCTCACGTGATTATGCTTTCTTGCGATTTTTCTTGAAACGGGTCGTCATTTTCGTAGAAGATTTGGGTTTCGGAAAGTTGCAGAGAACGATGTCGGCATATTGAATCCAGAGAAGCTTCGACAACAGACATTGATGAAGTTCTTCGTGTTCATTCATGGCTGCTGCTACAGGTTGGTTTATCTATATATATATATAATACATTGTTTATTAAATATAAATATGTTTATATATTGGCTGCTTCTATAGGTTGGTTTATCTATAATACACTGTATAAACGTATTTTATATATGTCTGCTGTTACAGATGTTAATTAATAGCGCTACAGTTTGGTTTATCAATACACTGTTTTTTAATCATAAACATGTTAAACTATATATAATTTGGTTTTCATGACTGTTTCTACAGGTTGGTTTTTCAATTATACACGGTTTATCAAATATAATCGTGTTTAAACTATATATGATATGATTTGATTTTTAAATTTTCTTTTTATGTTTAATTTTCAATTCAACCTTGTATTTGGTAATAGTTTTGTTAAACTTTTCTTTTAAGAAAATGAATTCTTATTTCTTTTTATTTATTCTTTGGTTTATCAATTATACACAGTTTAACATTGTTAAACTAAGGGTGACTATCTTTTAAAAATTTCAGAGTTTGAAGACATATTAATGGCGGTTGGAGGTTGATCGAAGAAGAAACAAATTCAATTTTTCTCAGAAGAAAATAAGTATTCAGATGCTTGATTTTTTTTTTTTGTTATAGTTTTAATTTTTTTAGATTTAAAATTTCCTTTAATTTTACAAAATTTAAGCGATTTTATAACTTTCCTTAAATCTTACACAAATTAAGAAAAATTAAATCGGGAGTATGTTTCGTCTTTTCTCAATGTAATTTAAATTGACTGGTGGTGGTTTTGGGTAGTTTTGATATATATATATATATATAAAGTTGTGTTTATTTGAAATAAACAACATTATATTGTCCATTACTAAAATTAACTCTATTTGTTTTACAAAAAATTGTTCGGTGTGATATTTCAAATAGTTTCCAGTTTAAATGTAGTTCTATTTTTATAAGTCTTTGTTATAATTTTCTAAACAAACTAGGTATATATAGGGCTATTAACGTGAATGACCAATTTTTTGTGTGTCTATTGCAATTATATTTAGTCAACCACGTAAATTATATAACACCACCCACCGGTGAATTTAATTTATTGTAAAAAGATGAAAATGCCCTCAATTTAATTTATGAAATCCCATGAATAGTGGAAGATTTAAGGAAAATTCAAAACTAAAAAAATCAAAATAAATGTTATCTGAAAAATCTCTTTCTTCCGAAAATCAGATTTGATACACTTACATTTTTTGCCTCCCATCATTTCTTCCTCAAACCACCATGAAAGGTTCTTCAAGCTTCATAAAGTTAAATGGATATCCCAATTAGTTTAATAATTTTATATTCTATAAACCAAAATAATCAATAATTGTTTGAACATAAAAAAAAATAAGAAGATCATGGTAAGGCACTACAAGAAATTGGAGCAATGCAAGCGAAATTTTTCGCCGGCATTTGCCCTTTTTTACAGGCAAAGGCTATGCCGGTGAAATATTTTTGCCAGGACAATTTGCGGTAAAAACTCCATCGAGTTAGGCTATGAAGGCGAAACCGTGAAATTTTGGTTTTGCTGGCATAAGCCTTAAATAATTTTATTAAAATATTTAAATAATTATATGAAGGATGCCAATACACTTTTAGTCCCTACAGTTTGTATTTGGTTTTTATTTGGTCCCTACACTTTAATAACAAAAACAGTGGAATATGATAACTTTCCAAATATAAATCATTTCAATAAGGAATTTTATTTGAATTTGAATCCATTCAAATTTAAACAAAATAATTTGATTACATTAAAAATTACAATAAATTGGTTTTGTAAAAAAAAAAAGCCAATCTAAAATTATATTCCAACAAAAACAAACAATAGTAGAAGAACAAACAACAACTCACTACATCAAAAAGCCCAAACATCATCTTTAAATCCTTGTTCTTCACCTCTTGTCACTTCTAGCACTATGAACGTTGGTGAACCAGAAAACAGATTCTCTACCGGTCGCTTCCTGTAATACAACATTGAAAAAACTTCTTTCTTTTTTTTTTCCTGAATTTCCAAAGCTTTAGAGAAAAAAATATTTGTATAAAAACAAATGGTAACCGTTTGGTGTATAATAGAAGGAATAAAAAAGGCTTTAATTTTTGGATAAGAGGATTTAGTGTTGGAAATCTCCGTGAGTATCTTCAAAGATTTTTTTTTAATCTCACCCCTTAAAACTGCAACGAACAAGAAAAAGAAATCTCTACCACACAAGGCTGTCAACGGCCAAATTTGTAATATAATAGGTAACGTTTATATTTTTGAAATTAAGGTCTAAAAACTAGTCATTTTTGTAAACATTCCTAATTATAAAATCATACTTTTATGGTTTGTCTAATTTGTAAATCGTACCCTTGTGACTTAAAAACAATTATGATTTGTAAAATTGAAAAACACATCCCAGACTAGTTAATTTTAACGAAATTTTGACATATGTTTATTCTACTTCTTCTATGTGTGTTCCAATTCTATTAATAATAACAGAAAAAACTTTATAGATGGTATGATTTGTAAAATAATACATTTGGTTAACAAATTGTAAAATCTACCAATCACATTCTGTATTTAAAAAAAAAAAAACATGAAAAGATTTTAGGTATTTAAAAAATTACACATTTTAACCATAAATTTCAAACATAACTTAGTTTTCATAATTTTTTAAAAGACTGACTTTTTTTAACATTCAATATTTTAATGAAAGGATTTCATAAAAAATAAATTTATCAAAATAGTCAAAACTAATCAAGCTTGATAATTACTAAATTCTAATTCAAAGAATCTCAATAACCATCACTAAAAATAAAAATGAGATTCGTCATTCTCGAATACAATTGAAAAAATTAATAAAAAAAAATCCTTTAATTAAAAAAAAAATATTTTCTTACTATATTTGAAATAAAGTTGAAAGAAAAAGGTAAATTGCAAATAAGACCCTGTGGTTTCGGTCAAATTCATGAAAAGCCCATGTAGTTTAAAAATGGTAAAAATTATGCCAATAAGACTTATCATTTCCAACGTTGTAATCTTTTTTTTAGCTATAACTTCTTCGTTTGAACCCTGATTTGAATGATTCAAGATGTTTTGAAATCTTCATTTTGAGCTCAACATTATGGTTACTTTAAAACTTTAAAATTGTCAATAAATAAAAGAGTTTATTATCATCAAAATATTAGGAGTGGAAAAGGTATTATTTAGTGTAATTTCTCATATTTTTATCACCAAAATAATATATATTATTACATTTTGATTAATGGCAGTTGTCCTATGGTCATGATTTTAATAAAAGTAAAATCATCAATTTAAGGAAAGTTTTAAAAAAAATGCTATTTTAAAAAATAAATTGTAATGTAATTCTCTAAAAAAAAATTCACCAAATTAATATTAAAATTCTATTAATTTGGCAGTTGTCATGCCAAATTGCCATGAGATGAGGGACAGAGGAAACATTTGAGCACTACTACATAGTACTGCAATGCACGTCTTTGCATTGCTTCCATGAGAGAGAGAGAGAGAGTATTGGAAAATCGTTTATTTTTTGGGAATTTTATAATTATTTAAAGATTTTTTTACGTTTCATTCCATTTCTGTTTCAATGTTTCTAAGAGAAAACGAAAAGAAAAGAAAGAGCTTTGGTAATTGGTAAGGCATAGCCACTCTGTCAAGCCCCAACAATGGCTGGTCCTTCGTATTTTTAGGAATTCTTCACTACCCAACTTCAACTTTCTCTCTCTCTCTCTCTCTCTCTTCAATTTTCTTTCTTTCTTTCTTTTCCTTTCTTTTCTTTTCTTATTTTTTTTCCATTATTGTCCTTCCCATCATCCTGCATTCTCTTCTTTCTTTCTTTTTTTCAACCATGGTCAAGATAAATCTTATCTATTAACTTCTTTTTTTTTTTCTGAGGGAAAAAGTGAAAATTTCCATCAACCCAGAAATTTTTTCAAGGATTTCTGGTCTGGGTTCTTCTTTTTTCTTGTTTTTACCCCATAAAGGTCTGATTTTTATCATATATATTTCACTTTCCGATTGATATTCATATTCTCTTATCACCCTTTTGTCTTCCCATTCAACCATTGGTGACAAAAACAATTTTTTTTGTCATCTTGGTTTTTGAGATATTGAGAATTCTGGATTTTTGTAGACATTATCTGGGAATTTGGATAAGGATATTTTTTGTTATGCAAAGGAATTGAGAATCTTGACTGTTGATTTTTTTGGGTTGAAATTGAAAGAATATACAAGATTTTGATGATTTGGGACCATATGTTTGATTAAAAAGGGGGAACTTTGGTTTCCCAGGGAAATGCAGATTTATGAATTTGTTCTATGATAGAATGTCTTCCTCAGGGAGATAGTAAAAGGTTTGGAATAATAAAAGCGAAATAGAGAAAATTTTGAGGGAGATTATGGGCTGCATTTGCTCAAGAGAATCCTCTGAACCAGAGGATACCAATCATAAAGAGCAAGAGAAAGATTTGAACAAATCTTCAGTTCAATTAGTTGCTCCTTCTCCCTCAAAAAGAGAGGATTTATTATTAGAGATTCAAATGTCAAGACAGGCATCGCAGGCAAATGGGAGTTCTGCTCATAAACCAAGGGTAAGCGGAGGGTCTAATCGTCAAGTGAGGGACGATGGAGAGAATAAAATGATAAAGGTCGAGAGACCGAGCAATACAGCAACGGCTGGTGGAAGAAAACCAGAGGTTTTTAGGTTAGGTAGCTTGCCAAAAGGTTCTGAAACTGAACATGTCATTGCTGGATGGCCATCATGGTTAGCTTCAGTTGCCGGTGAAGCGATCAAAGGGTGGGTGCCTCGACGGGCAGACTCCTTTGAGAAGTTAAACAAAGTTAGTTCTAGTCAATGCGTTCTTGCTTGCTTCAATTCTCTAGAATCAGATTACTCAAATTCTTATTGTATGCATTCATTCATCAGCATTGGATATCAATCTAGTCTTTGTTATAAAGACCAAAATATTTTGTCTTTAATTTTTTTTAATAATGGTTTTAACTTTCTGCACCTTCCCCCTCCTTCCATGCCTTTTATACTGTGTTTTTGTGCAATGTTCCTTGCTTTGATAATAATAAGCATTTTCCATCTAACAGTTATGAATATCATATAATTTCTGCTATGCATTTCACTATCTCTCACCCATTTTGAAACATTACATGCTAATAATCACATGGTGTTCTTATATACAGATTGGACAGGGAACTTATAGCAGTGTATATAAAGCTCGTGACCTTGAAACCGGTAAGATTGTGGCATTAAAAAAAGTGAGATTCGTAAATATGGATCCCGAAAGTGTCCGTTTTATGGCTAGGGAAATCTATATTTTGCGTAAACTCGATCATCCGAACATTATGAAGCTTGAGGGTTTGGTCACTTCAAAAATGTCAGGCAGCTTGTACCTTGTTTTTGAGTACATGGAGCATGACTTAGCAGGGCTTTCAGCAGCTCCTGGAAATAAGTTTACCGAGGCTCAGGTACCTTCTTGGCTTCCGTTGAACATTTTTCTGTGAAAATTTTGAAGATATAAACGAAAGTGAAAAAAGAATGTGTAACCCGAAATCAACCTTCTAAAACAGGGGGAAAAAGTAGGGAACAAATAGAGATTCACATAAGAGATGTTTTTAAAATGATTTAGCCAGTAATATGGGTGTGTTATTTTATGTATGCAGATTAAATGTTATGTGCAACAATTAATGCATGGACTTGAGCACTGTCATAGTCGGGGTATTCTGCACCGAGATATCAAAGGTTCAAATCTTCTTGTTGACAGTAATGGAGTGCTCAAGATTGGAGACTTTGGTCTCGCTACCTTTTTTCAGCCTGATCAAAAGCAGCCATTGACGAGTCGTGTAGTGACTTTGTGGTACAGGGCACCTGAGCTTTTGCTTGGTGCTACTGAATATGGACCAGCCATCGATCTTTGGAGCTGTGGCTGTATAGTTGCAGAACTATTTGCTGGAAAACCTATTATGCCGGGAAGAACAGAGGTTCTTTCATCCTCTGAATATCGTTTATCATGGATCTTATATATGCTTTTAGATATGTTGTATGCATAAGCATGAGAAACACACTTTCATGGTGTTAGATGTTAACTGCAAATGCAATTATTTCCTTTTCAGTCCATCAAATACCACTGGAGAAAAAAAAAAGAAAAGAGATGTCTTTAAATTGTATTTGCAAAGTGTAACATGTGAGGATGGCTTGATGGGTACACAAACTCTTATGAAAGAGAGAAAAAATTAGTTGCTGAAACTTGAGATGGATGGGATTTTTTTTAATTGGTGAAATATTTAATTGAGGTGGAATTGGTTCAGTTTCGGTCCCTTTTTGGCCCAAACTGAAACCGAACAGACATATACTTTGGAAAATGGAGAAACTGAACCAACCGATAATGGTTGAGGAGCCGAACAGACTGATCATGATTAAGAAAATAATAAAAACAATATGTCATGAGTTAGTATATTCACTAATGGGCATGGAAAAACTATTGGCAATGTTCTGTTATTAATTTTTCATTTATATCATGATATCATCTCATTCACATGCTTGAAAACACCATGAAAGTCATTGAAATTTTTTGAATTGTTGATTGTAATGATCTTAATTTTCTCAGGTGGAACAAATGCACAAGATTTTTAAGCTCTGTGGTTCACCATCAGAGGAGTTTTGGCAGAAAACAAAATTGCCACATGCAACCAGCTTCAAACCTCAGCACCCTTATAAACGTTGCCTGTCAGAGACATATAAAAGTTTCCCCCCTTCAGCTCTGTCTCTTATTGATAAACTACTTGCTATTGAACCAGAGCACAGGGGATCTGCCGCTTCAGTTCTCAGAAGTGAGGTATTTTGAGTTTCCTGTTGTACTTGTAGGATTGTGTGCTTTATTATTTCTTGAAGTAGCTCATTGATAATCACTTCAAGAATCAGTTTTTCTAGTTTATGGATTTTCCTTCAAAAAGCTTGAAAAACTTGTTGAGCTAATTTGGAATGTAACATTATCAAATTTCACGGCCATTAGCGAAAACATGCTTCATTCTTCTTCTTCTTCTTCTTGTTAGAAATCAAAATGTTCATTAATTGACTCTAAACTAGATAATTACTAGAATACAAGAGGATGAGAAATGTGCTTCACCTTTTATGGAAGGAAACAACTGGATTACTAAGTTTCATCCGGTGGATTTCCCTTTGCGCATCAATGAATACTAGTAGTCCATGATGAAAGCATCTCCCTATTGAAATGTTGCAATCCAATACCAATTTTTCTATAGAATATAGAAACATCCTGCAATTGATTATTTGACATTAGTGATGCAGCAATCTAATCAATTGTTCATGTATTTCAGCTCTTTCCAACCTTGCTTCGAAAATTGCGTTAGGACAAAATAGTTCATTTCAAATAAAAATCCAACTTTCATGGAAAAGTTCACATTGAAGTTTCAATTTTCCACATGTCAACTATGTTTAGAACTTGCTTGCCCCAGATGTTGATTCATTTTGTTGAATAATGTTGCTTGTGATCTTGGTATATTTTATTAACCATATCTTGTTTTCCAGTTTTTCAAAACAGAACCCCTTCCTTGTGATCCTTCAAGCTTACCGAAATATCCTCCGAGCAAAGAATTCGATGCCAAGCTTCGGAATGAAGAAGAAAGAAGGTATGATTTGAGAACTATCTGTCTCTTATCTGTAGGTCATTAATTAAGTTTCTGGCTAGTTAGTTTTCTTCATTATATTTCCTTACAAATCTATTTGCAATTTGAGGAGAAACCTCTTATTATATTTCCTTCATTTCAGGAAAAAGGCAGAAACTGTAAAGGGACGTCATCCTGAATCGGTAAGAAGGGGTTCGAGAGACACCAAAGTAGCTCCAACTCCAGAATTCAATGCTCAAGGAGATGTCACAGTAAAGGTACATTTTGTAAATGGGAAAGCACTGATTCTCAAACTCAAGACATTACATATTTCTAATGGATAAAAAAAATGCAGGGACACAATAACCCGAAAACGACGAGCCATAAGTACAACCCTCAACAAGATAGTGAGCATCCCAGAGGAGTTGGGCAGAATAGGTACTCCCATTCAACATCTATGTTACATCCTAGTGCTGCTGCTTCATGGAATAAACCTTCTGGGGCTTCAAGAAATGGTGCAGTGTTAAGGACACAGAAATCTCAGATGCCTCAGATTGTAGGAGAATTGTCAACTTCTTCTCTCAAAAAGGAAGAGACATCTAGCAAAGATTCTGGAATGGTATAGAGACACTCCCTTTGCATAACTTTGTCCAAATTTAATTAATTATGACATCTTCATGCTATAAATCATTATATGGTCAAGAAAGATATTTCAAAATTATATTTTTAGCCACTTTCTAGCAGATATCTGGAAAAGGAAAAAAATTGCTCTTCCAGTTAAAAATGATGATTCTTTATTTTACAAGGCATTAATCTTGGTTAGAGTTCTTTAATAAAAATGTGATATGCTATCACTTTGAAACGTTGTGTACTGAAAAATCTAAATTATTCATGCCTGTTCTTTTTGTTTCCTCTGGCATTTCCTGAAATTCATCAAGTATTGAAGCTAAATAATTTCTACTTTTGATTCCTAGGGTTATGTTCCAAAGAAGAACAGAATCAATTACTCTGGACCATTGATGCCTCCAGGAGGAAACATTGATGACATGCTCAAAGAGCATGAGAGACAAATCCAGCAGGCTTTTCGGAAGGCGCGACTCGACAAAGCTAAAACCAACAAGAGTTATGGTGATCAACTTTGAAAACAAAAATAAGTTTGGCAATCTTCAAAATGAAACCATGCTGGCTATCTAGGTCTTCTTATAGAACTAGACAGTTCCGATCTCAACTACAAACTCTCTTTGCATGGTGAAAGAGGCTACAACTTTTACAAAGAGAAACACAGCCCTGCAGAGACTTTGACCAAGACTGATATCAGTGTATATAAGCAACAATAATGAGTGAAAATTATATCTATCCAGGGCTTTTGCAACATCTTTCTTTTGACAAACCCCCCCCTCAAAAAAGAAAAAATGAAGTAGGACATGTTTAAATTGTTGATAAGATCTAAGGGATAGTGAATACTTGTCTACTAGTTGCCAAAATACTTAGAATGGAGATTTATCTTGTATAGAAAAAAGAGCATCATATGATAACTTCACTGATAAATAATTGTACACATCCTCTTCTTACCCTTTACTTTTTAAATTATTGTCACAATGATACCTAAATGCGATGACTTTGAATATGAATGATGTTATTAAATGTAGTCTATAAATGGACATGACATAAATGGTATAATACAACATTCTCTTGATTAGTGATCTACGTTTATTTGAGAGTAAGTAACCGAGGAGTATACAATGGAATTGGAATTGCAGCCAAGTAATTCAGTTATTTTGTTGAAGTTAATGTTCATTTTGCTGTGAAGTCGAGAAGAATTATATAGGGAAACACAGAATTAATGTAGATCAATTCCCACTTCTGAATTGCGTTTGGATGTCGTCGAAGGATATCGTTGCAGATCCCCTCTTTTTGGCCTTCTGTTGGGAAGAATGTTCCTTCCACCCTGTCATGTAAATGACCTGCGATTGCATCAATTATGTTACTTGAGCAACCCAAAAGGAATTAAAAATCTCTTCAAATACTTAACCCTAAATTCAGTCATTTCAATGAGTAAAAAGAAAAAAAAAAAAACTTGATGTGGTCACAGTAATTCATTTGATGCATTTCTCAAATAGATAAACAGTTGAAATAATGGAGATGGGAGATGTGGGCAGACATACAATCTATGACCAAGAGATGACTTCAACCTTGATATATTTCATAGACATTGTTTTAAAATGCTGGGCAGTTAGAGCACCTAAACTCTGCTTTTTAAGATAAAATAAAACTAACTAACTAATTTTCACTCTTTTTTAATAAAATTGAAAGATAATAGGTTGAATGCCTTCATTTTTTAATACTCTCCTAGAAAAAGCTCAATTATTTTTTTTTTGGTTTAAGGTTAAGAATCAAACTCTGACTCCACTAGACCACCTTATTAGTGTAATTTCAATGCGTCTTCTTCATTACACTGATTTTTACTTATTATTTATATATTATGCACTTACAAAAACATCTCTTTTATGAGTTGCACACTCTAAAAAATACTTGTCATAGATTCACATTATTTAGCCTCATGCACTCTCTACTAAGCTCACCTGGAAGGTTGCAGGAATTGTTCCATCCTCTGCTGCAAACATCGAATCATAAATAGCTGCTGTTGCAAGGGCTGTTTCTCTCTTCAGGATCTGGTTTTATTAATATTGATTTATTAATCAATAAAATATTAAGTTGCCAATTCTTAGCTTCACACGAGGTGATTATTTTTTTCAAAGAAAAGCTTGGGGAAAAAAGATCTTACAGGGTTTCTTTGTAAAAGAGCATTTGTTTCACCCATTGCACGCAAGTGTTCCACCAGCTCCAGTGCTTTTATATCATGTAAGGAAAACAGGAAAATGATTGGTTAAATAAAAGATTGATTTACGGGCCTACAGCTAGATAAAATTGTGTCACAAACATGATGTCAAACAAGATCAATCAATAACAAATATGAAAACTAATACTTCATGTTTTAATGCTTTAAAACAAATTTTCACTCATCAGTCGTCGTTGTTAAAATAAAAGCTTCAAAAACACATTCTTGTCAAAAAAATATCCTTGAGGTAAATTCATTTATAAATAATTGTATAAATTAGCCTAGCCAACAAAGCTGAATTGTCAGAGTTTCGTGGTAATCCCAGTTTTGAAGGAAATTTACTGAACCTAGTGAGACAAACCATGCTCACCACTTGGATATCGAACTACATATTCATCAACATCAACACCAGACAAGGTGAACCCAGCCCTTGTTAATAGATTGCCTGCATCCCGCACCTAAATAATAAACCAAGAACATATGCTCCGATCAGTCAATAACAAGATATTTGTCTGAACACGCTGTTTCTCTTTCAGAGACCAACCATTGTAGTTGAAACTAAAAATAGAACAATAATAGTGCTTCAGAGCTGCAACAATAACTACTTGCGTGTTTCTCTCCTTCATATTTCAAAATTCCACTCAACTTTCGCCCCGAGTTCTCTGCTCTTTGGCTTATATCTCTTTTCATACATTCAATGAAAAATATCTCGTTTGAATTTTTATTTTTTTTTAATCTACTCCAACTTTTGACCAACCTATGTTATTACATCAGGGCAAAAATTATATTAAGACAGAAGAACCAAATGATACTACAAATTGTTCAAGCACAAAATACTCCTGATAGGATTCTCTGAAAAAAGAAAGTTGTCCAAATTTTTTCCAAAGATAAAAACAAGTGAATGTTTACTATGTGATATCATACTTGTGCCAACGGCGATATTCGTGGACTGATGCCTCCTTCACGCTCCATTTGGGCAAGAGTACATGCTATTCTCAGCTCCCTAATAGCAAGTATATGAAGATCGTACATGAACTCAAAGCATTGAACTAAAAAATCAAACAAGAAGAAAACATAACCAACTTTAAGGTTTCTCCTCCAAAAATTGCAGCTAAAAATAGCCCATCTGGCTTAAGTGCCAATCTGCCCTGTCATTTAAAAAAGATCCAGACATCAGCATCACCAATAAACAAATTAGCTCTCAGACATGAGCATATATAAAAATACCAATGAAAGAAAAAAAAAATTAACAACGTAAAAGCCAATAAACGAGATACTATGCTATAGCAAGTTTACAATGTATTTGACGTTTCTATTATGCTTTATAGTTCATACTAACAACTCCAATAAGGCCTCCAGTACACAGGTTGAAAATGGGCTTCGATTTTCCTTCTTAACACTATCACAAGTTTCATTTTATTATATACGATGTGCTAAAAATAAAAACTTCAGATAAAACCTGTAAAAGTAAGATTAACATGATTTTTTTCCGTTCTGAAACGCTCTCTCCTGAAATGAGGCACCGGCCAACCCCCAAGATTAACATGAATTTCAATTCGCAGACTCTGTTGTTCAATGTCTATTAGGTTTACATGTGATGACGAGATACAATGGGGGAAGACCAACCTGAATCATGGCTCCCGGAAGGTCATTTGTCCAATGAAGGCCCAAGCAACTTATAATTAGATCTACTGAACTTCACATCCATAAATATAAGGATTAATATATTGAAGCATTAGTTTAATATAGTAAAAAAGATTGCAGATTATGAAAAAGAAACAAGCTGAAAAACACCTTTCTTTAATGGGTAGAAATTCTTCGTCACCAACAATAAAGGATGTTTCAACATCCTCACTATGTGCACATGTGGCATCTTTGCATAATTTTATCATGTCATGTGATGCATCCATCATAATCAGCTTTTCAACTGAGCCTGGTGATAAAATTTATATTCACGACTTCTTAATACCAAACAAAATAAAGATCATCCATCTAGGTTTTACCCAAGATGGTGTTTATAATGTGTATTTGTTTGCTTTAGTAATACCATTTGGGACCTATCATGAACCCATTCGAGTGATGTGACCGCCATACAAAGGCCAAACATGTATATTTAACCTAAACTTTTTATATTAGTTAGTGATGTTCAAACTTCCAAGGCTCCATCTTTATGTGATCATTGCATAAGGGTGATAATCGTTCCTTACCATAGTAGCCTAAAATATTTTCATTATACTTTGAAAAATATATCTTTTAGGGGCCATTTGTTTGCAGAGAATTTGAATGCCTAAAAATTTGGATATTTGGCAGGTGCTTAGAGATATTTTGGTAGCTGTGTTAGTTTTGCAAAATTTATGCACGAGAATGCATTATGATTATGTTATATTCAAATAACACCCCAGTTACCCTACTTAGGGGTGTAAATCAATTGGTTTAGAACAGTTTTTGGCTAGAATCGACATATTGGTTTAAGAAAAAAAAATTAAAATCAACTTAGAAACGGAACCAGCTGTTCAAAAAATCGAATGAACCAACCAAAACCAACTTCAAATACCCATAAGAAGGATGCAAGACATTCTTAGATGGAAATTCACTGATTCTTGCAAAGGGAATTCAAATACCCATAAGAAGGTATTTTAGATTCCCCTGAAACAAATGGAGGGTTAACAAGTAAGGCAGTAGGTCTGTGATAATTTTTTTACCTCTCTCATACCTTATTTTCATAATATTTGAAAAAAATTGGGAAACGAGATCATTACCACGGCCACGTAACAAACGCCTGATAGCCTCCAACGACCCTCCCAAACACAATGCTGCAGGGAATGTCCTCTTACAATCCTGCAAAAGGCACATGTGAAACACGTAATCAAAACTGACTTGAGATTTTAAAGATCATGAAGTCAGTTCTAGATATGCATGTTATTGAAACCCTGATAAGGTAGAAACTATCTGATATCCCATTTTCATTGATCAGTTTCAGCATATTAGATGATAGCTAAGCTAATTTTGTGCCTCATAAGTATACAACTTTAGGTTCAAGTTATGACAATTACAAGAAGTAAAAAAGTAATTGAAGTCAATAGCTGTCTATATGCTATAAGCAAAAAATGAAACAAAGCAAAATAGTTAAGGGGATAGAAAAGAAAGCAATGCATCCAAGTTCATAATGATAACAAACCAATAATCTGAAGACGTGGATGAGGGGGTTCTCACTTGTTAGTTCAACAAGCACATTCATCAATTATGTAAGTGCTTTTTGAGTAAAATTCCTTTTAACATTTAATAGATAAACTTACTTTGAAATAACAGTCTCAAACTTAGTACTACAATTTGTATTCTCTTACAACTTCGAAGTCTCATCTTATTGCTGATCTCTGGGTTGAAGAGGGGAGTTTCTGGAATTTGGAGTTCAGGAGGAATTTAAAGGATTGTGAAATTGAGAACTGGATGGTGTTGATGGCTTTGTTGGTGCCCTTCAAAATCAGTGATAAGGAGGATACGAGGGTGTGGATTCATGACAAAAACAGTGGGTTTTCTTGCAAATCTGCTCTAGACCTCTTGTGGAAGACTAGTAGTATGGAAGGGGATAATACAAATTCTCTAATCTGGAAAGGTTCCTACCCGAAGAAGATCAAAGTGTTTATATGGACTGTTTTGAATGATGGCCTCAACTCCAATCAAAAACTTCAATCGAGAAAGCCTTGGTGTGCCTTACGGCCCGAATTGGTGTGTTCCGTGCAAGGTGTGCTCGGAGTCTACTAGTCATATCCTTTTTGATTGTGTGTTTTCACATTCAATTTGGATTTCTTTCTTGGAGACTTTTAATATGAGGTGGGTGTTTCATAAAGATCCGAAAGAAAATGTCATTTCTCTTTTGGGAGACTCTCGTCTTCAAGATAAGGGTAAGACTCTTTGGGCTAATGCGGTGAGATCTATTTTGTGGAACATTTGGTTGGAGCGCAATAGGAGAATTTTTTTGGATAGTAGTAGATCTTGTATTGATATTTGGGACACTAGTGTTCGAAATGCCTCCTCTTGGAGTGCAAGTTGTAAATATTTTTGTAGCTACAATACTTCTACTATTGCCTCAAATTGGAAGGCGTTTTTGTAACTTTCGGCCGTTTTTGGCTCTTCATCTCATCAATGAATTAGCCTTGTTTATTATCAAAAAAAAAACTTAGTACTACAAGCACTGACTATTGTCCTTTAAATTTCCTCACACATTTCAAAAATAAAATCTAGCTTAGCATAATATACAACCAATTTGACTTGTTGTTAATCAATCCAGATTGATATTGCTTTTAATCTCAGAACAAAACGAAAAATATCTTGAACACAAAAATCCTTCTCCACTATTCCTTAGTTGTTTTGTTTTGGTTTTAGTGTTTGTGTATCTTAAGCTTTAAAGAAAAGGATAACTGAGAAGTCCACAATAATGCTACTAATATAATACCTCCAATCGATCCAACAAGTTTTCAGCAACCGTATCAACAAGAGAATCCTTTGGGCTCATCAACCACGCAGCTCGGTCACGCTGTCACCAATAAACAACAATTTTAGCTAAATAGAAACTTCCCAAAAATGGAGGCACCCCAAATCTTAAAGCTCAAAGAACATTGTTCCATATTAGAACAACGAGCACTAATTCTCTAATCTCCACATCGGTATCATATTGTCCATTTTAAACTTAAACCCGAATGATTTTGTCCATTTTCACCATCTTTGCAAATATAACATTTTTTTCTTATAAGAAACAATTTCATTGAAAGATGACATTTTTAAAAAGAGTATATTCAAAATAATACTATAAATCAATAGAGCGCTTATCATTTATCACTGTCAATCAATCAATCAATCATCAATAATAATTTTTAGTAATTAGTATATCAAACCAACTATGATGTCTAAACAGTTGAGTTATGCTCGAGTTAAAAAGTGTAAGACTTGCCTGTATACGCTTAAGATGACGATCAAAAATCTTAACCTTAGAGCTCTGCATTCCATCACTGATGGCACTATCGTAATTATCATTGATTGAAGAAGAGAAAGAATTGAAGAGAAATGAGTGTGGATTTCCCCGCCGTTTTGTAGTATTGAAGAGTGAAAATGAATTGTTAAAGGTTCTCTTTGAAAGTCCTCTCATTTCTCGATCACCGCCGGAGAGGGTTGAAGATTTTGTTCTCTTACTGCTCGGAAATGGCCTCGGGTTTTGTACCTCCGATCGGTGACGAGCTTCTTGGCAAGTTGAAACCCATGTGCAGCCTCTGATGGAAATTTAATATACCAACAAATAGATTTATGAGGAAAAACAAACAAAATGGTAAAAAATGTCCCTTTTAGGAGACTACATTTTTATAATTTTGTTTTATTTTTTAATAAATAAGTTTTAAATATTTAATTTATATTTTAATTAGTATATAACTTAAAATATTATATATCTTAATCTATACTGTATTAAAAAGCAAGGAAGTTGGAGAATATTTTTAAACAAAAATACCTACTAGATAATAGGTAAACTACACATAAGCTCTAACTGAAATATAAAAAATAAATTGATTATACAAATTTTCCATTTTGTAATACACATTTAATTTTTTAATCAAAATTATGAAACTAAAAAAGATACAAGTTTTTAAAAAACTATTTTTGATAAAATGTAAAAAAAAAAAAATACAAAGGTAAAGTTTTTAAAAAGCAAATAAAGAAGACAAAGTTAACAAAAAAGATCTGATAAAAAAAAATTAAAAAATCAAATAGATCATATAAAAGATACTAAAAAAATAGAGAAATTATGTAAAATTGATAACAACCCATCTAAAATAAAAAAATAATCTAAGTAAAAAATGTTATATTAGATTAATGAGAGATAATGTGATTAGGGATATAGTATGGCGATAGAATTTTTGAGAATCTTGTCGAATGATTAGTTTTGAATATTTAAAACGTTGTTGTTATTTTTTGTAATTAGATGATTCAAAAATGGCTATTTATGGATTTAATCATCTCTATATATAATAATGGAATGGAATCACATTCTTAGGCTACTTAATCTCATAGTTACTATACATTAACATTTAAATCCACTATAAATAAATATTAAATTTAGTTTTCTTTAAATTTTAATTATTAGGTGATATGATTTTTTAATTAAAGTATTATTTTAATTTTTAATTTATTTTACACTTTTTTTTTTTTTAAATATGATAAGTTAGTAAACCCTTAATCCAATGAGAGATATGGAATAATTTGTAAAAAAATATGATATATTTTCCTTTCACACTCTTTTCATTCTTACTTACCAATGATCCAAGTTTGCAATTAGCACCAGGTGAAATATAATAATCATCGGTTAATTTTTCTATTGAGATTTGCAAGAAAACGGTGATATTTTTGTAAATGCAAATGTTATTTTTTTTTAAGGAAAATGATAAAAGTGAAAAATTAAAAACCGTCTTAAATAGCATAAAATAATATTTTAGAATTTAGGGTTTTTTTTTGTCATGTGCTATTACCTAGGGATTAAAAAAAGTAAAAGATCTCCCATTACTAATTTAGAGGTAATACAATTTTTAATTTTAACTCAATATTTTTGTAATTTTCATTACCCGTATATAATTATATTAATATATATACTTGTATGTTGACTATTGGATTAAATTACGCCATATTATTTTTAAAAACTTAATTAAGGTTTGAGAAAATTGTGAATCCTCAATTTCCACTCTTACTTTATGTGCATGTTTTTTTTTAATGTTTGGCATAATGGAGGATTTAAAATAGTAAAATTAAGTTTTCAATTTTTTTTTTAATTATTATATCTACATAAAATTGACATTAAACAAACACTATTTTAAGGGTGTAAAATGCACTAATTATAAAAACTCAGAGTTTAAGTTGACAAGCAAGGTTTAAGTTGATAAACTTTCTTCATATGTATAAATTGAACTTTTCTCTAACTTTTAAAACGGAAAAGAAAATAAAAAATTATCAAACAAATCTCTTTATTAAAGTCAGTTAATTTAATATTGATAGTCTTGTTGTAGTGTGTTGCAATATACGGAGTTAAAACATGCTAATTTGATTAGTGAAATGTCGGTTGGTATGCAACCTTGGTACAGGAAATACATTTCAAACCTTTGAAAAGCATATCGCGGTAATAAAAAAATTACTTGCCTCTCAGAAAGCCCTTGCAATCTTACATACTATATGATAATGATTAAAAAAATGTAAAAGATCTCTCATTACTAATTTAGACGTGTTTAATTTAAACTCAATATTTTTATAATTTTTATTACCCATTAAATATAACTTTTTATAACTAGTTTTCTAATTTTTAATAAAAAGTTACATTATTACAAATAATCAGTTTCCATCTCTAATTTCTCATTTCACCACGTTTTTTGTCTCTACATTTCTACTAATGTATTAATCGATTACTATCTATATGATATATATAGTTGTTGGGCAATGAGCTCATCAGTCACGATCGAGTCTTTACTCGCAATCAGTCAGAGGCAGACCATAATGAGGACTAAGGGGGGTCATGGCCCTCCCAATATTTTTTTTTCTTCAGAAAACGGTGATATTTTTGTAAATGCAAATGTTGTTTTTTTTCAAGGAAAATGATAAAAGAGAAAAATTAAAAACCGTCTTAGATAGCATAAAATAATATTTTAGAATTTAGTTTTTTTGGTCATATGCTATTACCTAGGGATTAAAAAAAAGTAAAAGATATCTTATTACTAATTTAGAAGTAATACAATGTTTAATTTTAACTCAACATGTTTGTAATTTTCTATAATTATATTAATATATATACTTGTAGGTTGACTATTGGATTAAATTAGGCCATGTTATCTTTAAAAACTTAATTAGGGTTCGAGAAAATTGTGAATCCTCAATACCCACTCTTACTTTATGTGCATGTTTTTTATTTTTTAATGTTTGGCACGATGGAGGATTTAAAATACTAAAATTAAGTTTTCAATTTTTTTTTAATTATTATAACTACATAAAATTGACATTAAACAAACACTATTTTAAGGGAGAATTTCAATTTATATCCACAAAAATGACACCATTGAACTACAACAACACCCCACCTAAGTATAAATCTCTAAAAATAAAAGTAATTTAACTAATAAAGGGTGTAAAATGCACTGCTTATAAATACTCAGGGTTTAAGTTGACGAGCAAAGTTTAAATTAATAAACTTTATTCATATGTATAAATTGAACTTTTCTCTTAACTTTTAAAACGGAAAAGAAAATTAAAAATTATCAAACAAGTCTCTGTATTAAAGTCAGTTAATTTAATATTGATAGTCATGTTGTATGTGTATTGCAATATACGGAGTTAAAGACAAGCTAATATGCTGAGTGAAATGTCGGTTGGTATGCAACCCTGGTACAGGAAATACATTCCAAACCTTTGAAAAGCATATTGCGGTAATAAAAAAATTTACTTGTCTCTCTTTCATCTGGAAAGCCTTGCAATCTTACATACTCTATGATAGTGATTAAAAAAGTAAAAGATCTCTCATTACTAATTTAGAGGTGTTTAATTTAAACTAAATATTTTTATAATTTTCATTACCCATTAAATATAATTCTTTATAACTAGTTTTCTAATTTTTAATAAAAAGTTACATTATTACAAATAATCAGTTTCCATCTCTAATTTTTCATTTCACAACGTTTTTTGTCTCTACATTTCTACTAATGTATTAATTGGTTACTATCTATATGATATAGATAGTTGTTGGGCAATGACCTCATCAGTCATGGTCGAGTCTTTACTCGCAATCAACCAGAGGCGGACCATAATGAGAACTAAAGGGGGCCATGGCCCCCAATATTTTTTTAGTATATATATGTAAAAATATTTATTTTGTTCATTATTTTAGTTTTAAGTTTGTGTAAATTTAGAATAATTATATTAGATATAATTATTTTTCACGACTTTCTTTTATCTAATATATAAAATCATAAGTTTAAAAAATATTAAATAAAAGTGATAATTAATAAAAGTTTTTAAAAAAAAAAAATATTTTAGAACAAGTTAAATGTCATAAAGATAAATATTTTATAAGATATTTAATCATTTTACTCTTTTTTTTTAAAAAAATCTTTTTGAAATATTTTTAGTTTTCACAAAATTCATTTGATTTTAAATTGCCCCTGCAAGTTCAATTTTAAGGATCCGCCCTGCAATCAGTAACAAGGAAAACCCCGGGTATTTGTCCGCTCAAGAGTTAATCGATGGTGTGGAACCAAAAAAGAAGACAGAAGAAGATTTTGAAGAGTTGAGAAACTCAACCATTAATCAAGCTTTTAGGTAGATTGTGGATAATGAAATTTGATAAGACAAAGGTTAAACATACACTGAAAAAAGAGGTCGGCTAAGGGAAATGAAAAGAGGTAGTGTATGAATTTAGTTATTTAATTATATTATTATGTATATTTATTTATTTAACCATATAATATTTTTGTTTTTTAAAGGGTGAAAAAATTGTAAAAATATCATGTTTTGAGGAGATTGAAAACGATGAATGTTCAATAATGCGTGTTATGCTGTGCTGAAGCAACCTGTGCCAGGCATAGTAGGTGCATATGAGACATTTTCTTTCTGTGCCAATTTTGTGATTTAACGGCTTGAACTTATCAGTTGGCCAAAGTCCATTTTCTGTTTTATTGTTAGATCGTTTCATTTTACTCTCGCTTTCTATTTTTTCTCTTCTAATTAAAAATAGTGAGCTTTACTTTACTTATTCAAAATTTTGTAGGACTGTTAACACATTTGGAAGTGTTGATTGTGGCTTATTGAATTTCATGTGTTCAGTTTAAATTTTTAATTTTTGGTTTCGTCTTTTTTGTTTTTATATGGTGGTTATTAGTTTTTGAGCAATCTACAAAATTTATAAATGTCCTAAAAATAAAAGTGTTTCATTTTCGAGAAATCAAGATGTCTAAAAATTAAATATGCCTAAAATTGTCTAACCTTTCAATTTTCTTGAATTGTATATCGTTTATTTTTAACCCCGAATTTTTTTCTCAAATTATAATTGTAGTTGTGTCTATTATAATTATAATTATAATTGCACTTTTTTTTAAATATAAAAAGGTAAAGTACCTTTTTGGTTCCTAATTTTTTGACGTCGTGTCTATTTGGTCACCATGTTTTCAATTTGTGTCTAAGTGATTAACAAATTAATGAGTTAAGGAGTTAACGAATCAACGTATTGTGAATAAGTTAACAAATTAATGACCAAGATGAATATTAATTATCACTTTTATTTAATATTTTTTAAACTTATGATTTTTTATATATAGATAAAAGAAAATCGTGAAAAATAATTATATCTAATATAATTATTCTAAATTTACACAAACTTAAAACTAAAATAATGAACAAAATAAATATTTTTACCTAAAAATATTAAAAAAATATTGGGGGGCCATGGCCTCCCTTAGTCCTCATTATGGTCCGCCTCTGACTGATTATGAGTAAAGAGTCGACCATGGCTAATGAGGTCATTGCCCAACAACTATCTATATCATATAGATAGTAACCAATTATATATTAGTAGAAATGTAGAGACAAAAAAAACATGATAAAATGAGAAATTATAGATGGAAACTGATTATTTGTAATAATGTAGGAAAAAATTTTGCATACCTCTACCTCTCAGTTATTGCCATTTGGCCATGTGGGACCCAGTTGGTAAAATTACTTCTCTCTTCCTATATCATGGTTTGGACTGGGTCCCACTCCATTTATTTATTTATTTTTTAATTTTTGCACATTTCATGTCTAACTATTGATTTTTTAATCGCACCGTCTCATTCTCGCTTCAGGCTTTAGTCTTCTGTTCTATGGATTTTTTCTTTAGGCTTTAGTCTTCCATTCTATGTTTTTTTTAAAATAATTTTTTTTTCAATATATTTGCTTGTTTAAATGAATAGAAGGAGTTAAAATTGGTAGGTTTAAATATTTTTTCTGTATGTTTCATTTGTTAATTCATATGTATATAAAAACTTCAATTTCTATCCAATAAATTTTCAATATATCTGTTTATTATTATTTTATTTTTAATTTAATATTGTCAGTAGATCGATTTATTTTTTCCTGATATGAAACGACATAAATATTGGATTTAAAGCTTCGTTGTTATAAAGATAATATAATGGACAACCAAGAAGATCCAAATATGAGTATTTAAATCGTACAATTAATTTTGTATTTGCTTTTGTGTTATCTAATTTATATTGATCTCATGTGATGCTAAAAGAGTCTTATAACTTAAAATAATAAAACAGATAGTCGTCCTACTAAATGTAAAGAGTTAAGTAAACTGTGAATTATGTTATTTTTCTTACCATAAAATTCTAATTAAATTATATTTTTAATTTGGATTTCTTATATAAATCTTCTAAAATATCTTTTTGGGTTGAAAATTTAAAATGGTAATATAAAAAAGAAATAAATACATAAAATAAGTTAAGCGAGAAGTTTGGAATTCAACCAAATATTTTAAAAGAAAAACAGAAAGTTGAAGTTTTTTTTTTTAACAAAAAGAGTTGAAGTAGTGAGAATTGAGGGGGGAAACAGAACACTAAAGCCTGAAGTGAGAATAAGAGGCGTGAAGGAAGTAAAAATACAAAACAAAAAATGACTGTTGAACTTAAGGAAATGTGGAAAAAATAATAAAGAAATAAATTAATATGGAAAATAAGAAAATTTCTAAAATGAGTAATTAAAAAAGGAAAAAATTTGTCGAAGTAGAGAGAGGGAGAATGAAATAAAATGGAGTGGGTCCCAGTCTAAACCATGATATAAGAGAAGAGAAGTAATTTTACCAACCGGGTCCCACATGGCCAAATGACAATAAATGAGAGGCAAATGTATTGTAAAGACCCGACCTTTCAAAATAATAAATATACTTATTTAAAACAGCGGAAGACTCAATAAATATCCTTTATTGAAAATATGCAAATTACTAAATCAAGAAACACTTAGGCCTCGTTTAACTATAAGGAATAAAAAAGGTAAGGAATCAGAATAAAAATCAATCGGAATGAGATCAATCGGAATCGGAAAGACATCCCTTTGGTGTTGTTTACTTAATTTTGTTGGGAATCGGAATCAGATTCCTTTTATAATGTTTACTTACATTAGGAATAAGAATCAAACTTATTATAATTACTAGATTACCCATTTCATAATTAAATAATTGAAAATGTATTAACTAAAAAAATATATAAGTAAATAAATTTAATTAAATAGTAATTGATTTTATTTTAATAATTTATATGAAAATAAGAAAATAAGAATAATTATTATTAAATAAATGACCAGTAAATAAATTATCAATCAAATTAAAATTAATTATCATTAAATAAATAGTTATAGGGAAGATAAATAATGAGGGTGAAAATGTAAAGTCGAATACAGATAATGTGAAAATAATTAATAAATAGATGTAGGTCCCACGAAATAAGGAAAGGGAATGGGATTGATCAACTTTTTGAAGGTAATGGGATTACCCCATATTTAGTAGATTGATTCCTGATTTTGACGTGGGTCCCATATATTGATTCTCATTTCATTACTTGGTAAACAACATCAAAGGGAATGAATTTTCATTCCCATTCATTCATTCCCATTCCCGATTAGTAAACGGGGCATTAATTCAAAACAATAACTCTGGAGTTCGAACTTTAAAACAAAACGATGATCCAAAACATGTTCTCAAATAATAAAATCTCAAAAACTATCAGGATTGTCTCAAATCCCACAAATCGAAAACATATAAATAAAATCTCAATAACTTAATAAAACCAAATAAAATCAATACTTTATTCATAAATAATAACGAATAAATAAATCAATCGGCGTTAATGCGACATGAACCCTCATCTCTTCCACTTTATCAACAGCCACCTCTCGGCATCTAGCAACTTATACCGAGTCGCAAGCACTCATCACTCTCCAAAATCTCTTACGCTCAAAGCGTCACTTAATCTCAATTTCAAATTTTACATGAATAGACAATTAACTTAAATTCCATATTCAAGGTTTTTCAATAAATCTCACTTACATGGATAGACAACTCTCACTAGTTCCTTACCCAAGACATCCCATTCACAAACTCCCAACATCCATACCAACATTTCCGAATAACTAGAATTATTCTAAATTAACACAACAAATAATTTAACAAACCAATAAGAAGGCGGTCCCTCGAGACTACTATCACTTCTTAGTAACTGGTTATAGCCTCAACTATAACTGAAAATCCCCTAATGAATCATTCATACGAGCAATGATCATTAGTACTTGGTTATGGACTTTTCCATGTAGCCTCAACACTAGTAAGCATATTTTAACCGACCATCAATCTCATCAATCACAACATTATACACATGATAATGTTCAATACAATTCAATTATAAACATAAAAATACAGCAGCCCCAACTTATAACATTCAATGCTCAAAATTTTTGAAAAACGGGAAAATTGCTGAAATATCAAAAAATGCACTTTTACACTTCTTAAACTAAAACTCATGGAAATTGATCATAAATAACTCCCAAAAAATTCCAGAATTGAATCCATAAACATTCAGAAGTATTTCGAATCTAAAAACATCGAATTCCGTCAAAAAATGCCTAAACTAGTTCTAACCGAAAAATATTTTCTCCCGATAATTTTTCGGTGTTTCCAATAATATTTCTCATCCTAAAATTCTATAATTAAATATTTAGAATTGAATACCCTACGGTAAGAGCTTTAGATTTCTCTAAATCCTCACCGTTGATTAAACCGTTAACTCACCTTGAAATTCGCTAAATTCAAACTTTAACGCTACTTTCCTCTACGAACCAGACCTAAAACGGAGGTCCTAAATCATTAAATTACATGCTAAAACAGTCCCAAAAGATACAAAAAGTTTTGGGGTTCGACAGCTAGAAGAACGGAGAAAAACAAATGACGAACGGATCGCCGTAAGAAAGGGGACAGTCACGGCGCTGCTGTCCCCTTGCCGTGGCTGAACCGTGGCCTTCGGGTCATAGTTTGGTCGCGGTTTAGAGATTCGGGTGATCGGTTTTGATGGGTTTTGGTTTTTGACAAAGGAGAATCAATACCGATTAAGGTTTAAGACAAGGATTGAGAATTGAAAAACAATATGGAATGGGTTTCAAGGCAAGGTTCTCAACAATGGATATTAATATTAAAACTCCAATTTCCAGATTTATAAAGATTACTAAAACGATCTAAATTGCTTACACAAAGTTAGGACATCACGGAAAACGCCTTCAATCTTCCCCCAACAATCAACCACGTTCAAATCGATATCCTACAACTCAAAATTGATGAAAAGATATCAATTTTACCACCCTAGGGGCGGCGGCCTCATGAAGAAAATGAGGGAAGAAGAGAATTTTACCTTTTGATAGAAAAGATGATTCCCAACTACTTCGAATCCAAGATCGAAATGAGAATCGACGATCAAACGGCAACTCGACGAACGAACAATCCGGGCTTCACCAAAGGGGGGGGGGGGCGGCGTGAGAGAAGAGAAGAGAGAAAACACTTTTCTATTTTTCTTATTTTGTTGATAAATGAGCAAACCCTAACTTCCTTCATTCATTTTTCCTAAAATTGATCATTCATCCTTCCTTCCAAAAAAATTGCTAAAGAGTCATTCCCTCGCAATTTGTCTCCCAACAAGCCTATGGATGCAATTAAGAAATTTTTAAATAAAAAAATTCAAAACTCGGTATTATTAAATGAAAAATTAATTTTAACCAAAATTTTAAATTACCTTGTAACAGGGCGTTACATGTATAGAAATTTTCCCTACAACAGTAGTATGTGAAATTTTCCCTATAAAATGTATATTTACTAGATAAATTAGGTAAATTTTAAACCTCTTAGTAATAAAATCTGCATAAGTAATGTTATTTAGGGTAAAATGTAAAAAACACCCATGTGTTTTGGTCAAAGACAAACACCCCCCTGTAGTTTGAAAATGAATATTTATACCCCTATAGTTTCAAAATTGTACAAATTAACCCCTTCCCTCTACGCCGTTGATTTTCTTTTAGTCATAACTTTTTCGTTTTAACTCTAATTTGAATGATTTAAAATGTTATGAAATCCTCGTTTCAAGCTCTACGTTGTAGTCACTAAAAATTTCTAAATCATCATCTATAACATATCTAAATGTGGGGATGTGAGGAGAAACATTGGATTCCAATTATATCCCTATTTTATTACTATATTCCAATTATGTCCTTAAATTTATTATTGAAATTTTTTTTTCCATTTTATCATTTATTGAAAATGTAAACCTATTCATTACCATTTACAATTAGTTTAATATTAAATTTTGGGAAAGGGTTCAAACTTTAATTTTATTTTTTTAAAAAAATACGTATTAAATTATGATTAATTTATTTAGTATTATTTTTTTTATATATAAATGGAGTAGACTTCAATTTAATGATTTACTTTTAATTCACAAAACTAATTTTAATTTGAAATTTGTTTTTTAACATTTTAATACACTTTAAGAAAACATTGAATCATGCATGGGACTTGAATTTTCGACAGCTAACATCAAAGACTACCATGAATGTGTGGTTTCATTCAATAAAGCCCATAACCTTTCCCCAATGTTTTAGCAAATGAAAAGTTACAATATCTATATGTGTGTTCTATATATAAGTTATATCGTTAAAGGAAAATTGTATGAATCAGATTGTTGCTATTGAAAACCATCATTATAGTTTGGTCTAAGAGGTCTCACTTCTCTTTTTAAAGCTATTGTATCTGGTTTTACTGTATTTTACTTTTTTATGGTTTTATAGTGACTGAAAAAAAAATGGAAGAGGAATGTCAAAGAGGATCTTCAATGTTTTTTGAGTGAAGGTATTGCTTTATTAAATTGTAATACCTTGAGAAATAGGTTTGTTATAGAGTTTTCTCTCACTGTTTCTTTTGTGACCCCATTCTTAAAACCATTCATTTAGGCGTTTAATAGATTTAAAAGTCATATTAATTATATAATAAATGAATATCATATACATAAGAAACGGTGTATTCTTGAAATTTTTAGATTTTTGTCAATGTTAAATTACATTTTAGAAAACATGATATGTAGGGAAATTAGAGTGGGTATGAAAAAAATATTTATTTGGTTGAAAAAGTCTACTCGGTTATCTATAATCATCCTTTTTTTTAATGAATAATCAGTAATAAAAATTATGTTCACTTCACATAAAATGTATCTAAAACCTGCTTAATCATATTTTGCGTAAAAAAATTGTGAATATTTATATAATCTTTTTTAAATTAAATAATTATATAATTGAAAACATTTTCAAATACTAATTTAATTCGAAAACTACTTGATTGTTAAAAAAAATAAATCTTTTCATTTTTTTTACAAAGAAAGTTATTAAGCTATACCACAAAATATGTATGTAACTATTTTTAATTCTAATTTTATTGGATGAGAGGGGTACAATTTTACCATCATATTTATGTCTTTTTTTTACTCAACAGATTACTATTATATTTAAAACAATTTACCATTTTAACCAGTTAAATAAAGAAAAGAAATAGAAATCACGAGCAACGCACGTCTTTCCTAACTAGTCATTATATAAAAGTGTTTACGACTTCAACCCGATTGAATATTTTAATGATGATAACTATTTTATATACTGATGATTTCTAAGTTTTTAAGTGACTACAACGTAGAGTTCAAAACGAGGATTCTATAACATCTTGAATCATTCAAATCGGAGTTCAAAAAAAAAATTATGACTAAAAGAAAATCAACGACGTAGAAGGGAGAGGTCAATTTATACAATTTTAAAATTCTAAGAGTTTAAATATTCATTTTTAAATTACAGGGGATTTGTTTGTTTTTTACCAAAACCACAATAACCTTTTTTGCATTTTGCCCTACAAATTAACCAGAATAACTTTTTTGCATATTGCACTATCATTTATTAATCAGGACCAAATTGGCATAAACGCTAAAATATGGAAACAATCAAGAAGTTGACATAAATTATCAACAAACAAAAATAAAATCGAGGCAGCGCATCCAAAACGGTGCAGGAGCGGAACCATCCAGATAAGGGACGTATAGTCTGCGTATCCAAACAGAAACCCTATCGCCTCCTCTTCGTAAACTAACCATCCCAATTGCAATTGCAGGGTTTGAATTGAGAGAGAGAGACAGTAACGGAAATGGCGAAGAAGAAGCAATTGGCATCTTCAGCTCCATGGCGGGGTGAAGAAGAAGAAGAGGAAGAATTCGCCGATGCAAAGCTCAAAGTAACTAAGAATCCAGGCCAGACTCCTGTAATGCATGTTCCTCGCAAGAAAACCGTCAAATCCAAAGCCAGTAAAGATGATGATGATGATTCCCTCACTGAGATTGACCCTGAACTTCGCTACAGTTTCCAACGCAATTACCAGGTTTTTTTTTAATAATTCGTTCTTAATTTGGGGAATTTTTAATTATCCTTTCTTGTTTTGCGTTTTGCTTGTAGCTGTGTTTTTTATTTTTTAGAAATTTTTGTCGATAATGTTTTTAAATGTAGATTTTTTAAATGGTATTGGTAAATTTAATCGTTTTTATCAAATTAGTTCATCACGGATTGATTGATAAATGACTGATTGAGTGTGATAACGCGATAATTATTGGTTTACGTAATTTAATCTCGGTTTGATAACCATTTTGTATAATGTTTTTAATATTTTGTTGTTTCTTTTCAGTTTTTGAAAAACTTAAGCAAAACTTGTTTGATAACAATTTTTAGATTCAGATATTTAAAATAGTTACATAATAAAAATGGAAGACTGTTTTCAATTTTTTATTTTTTTTTTGAATTTTATTTTTAAGTTTAAAAACGTTTCAAAAGCTAAAAACTGAAAACAGAATTGGTTATCAAACTATTTTTTCATAAACAAGAACTAAAAATAACAAACAGAAAATGAAATGGTTATCAAACGTGCATTAATAATTGACTTAGATATTGAATAATAGTAATACTTTGTCATATTTGTAATTATTTTGTAAAAATATTATATTTTTGCAAATATTTTAGAAAATTTTGTTATAATTGCAGTTTATTTTTGGTTTTCTTTATCATGATCTCTGCAAAAGATAACTCACCCCCTCTGTCACAGATTTACAAGTTAATTTGGATTCTAAATAGTGCACTTCATTTTTCTATGAACTTACTGGGTTTGAATAAGATTTATTCAGTACAAGACTTTCCCCTGTTTACCATTTCACATTTTCAGATTATACTTTATCACTGCTTTAAATTTCAATGTAATGCACTGCCTATATCTCAGTTCTTATGTCGTTTTTATGCAAGTCTGTTTATTTGGATATTTGTTTCATCATCAATTCTGAATAATTCTTAACAAATTGTAAGTTTTTATAATTGTTTGTCATGCAGTTTCTTCAGCGTGTTTTTAGCATTGACACTATTGTCAAACCTCTCCCACCGGCCATGGCTTACAATACGTCTCGGAACTTGCACTTCTTCACTCGCATTTTCACGCAGTTCTTTGGTATGTGCATTTCCTCGATGCTTTTACGGGCACAAAAGTAAACAAATGCTGTTAAGACTTTTAATTCGAATAGTAATTTGCTCTCCATAAGCACATTTGATTACCTACAGAATCCTTCCTCCTGATTATAAGTCAGTTTCATGATTGAATATTCTTTTCTTTTATGTAAGAAATCGAAAAATCACTGGATGTCTTGGAAGGATTCATGGGTTCATCGATACTACCTATTCTTTTCTCATGTATTTGTGCTTGAGCTCCTTCTCTTAATCATGTTTCTGTTCTGCATGAGGTGACAGTATATTTTTCAGCTAGGTAGTCTTAAGTAATGTATGAATATTCAGTTACATTGTTTCTTAATCTTAGGCTCTTAGCTTCACCATCGTCTCATTTATTAGAAAAACAAATGCATGTTGCAAGTTTGAGAGAGTATTTCCAGGCTATTTTACCTCCAGGAAGGGAACGTTGCGGCATAGTGACGTTTACAGGGTGAAGTACCTATAGATATCCTGTCATAGACTATGGTTTCACTCTCTTTGATCTTGAGATACATGATGAAAATGATTACCATTGCAATTGTAATTTGTAATGAAATAATCTGTTTTCACTATTTAATGTTATGTTAATTAACACATCTGATTACATACCAGATCCTGAAGGCATTGCAAATGCTCAGAAATCACTCGGCCTAGGGCAGGAAGAGAAAGCTCGTAAAGTACGTTGAGAGGAGAAAAAAGGGGGAATAGCAGGGGGAATGTGATGCATTATATCAAGTGTATTTGGATTCAAACTTTGTGAAGAGTTGTAAATGGAATGCATTTTGCATAATTTTTGTTGAACTTCAAATTGAATAGAATCAGTTTTTGCATTGTTGAAAGATTTATTCTATATCTGGGCAAAAATATCCAAAATACACAATTATATTACATAAAACAAAGATTAGTGTTGGTTTGGTACTAAGCAAAAAACAATGAGAATTCTATGCTTTTCCTCTACTTGAAAACTCAGAACTCCAAAGCCCCTTTTGGCAATGAAATGCTGATAGGAACAATGCTTATTCAGGACTCTGGAGTACATCCTCCTCGCCAGTAGCCCGATTTACTCAATCCACATTCTGATAGAAATTTTTCATAATCTTGGTCCAATTTCTTGTAAGCATGTGACAAATCTTCAATAGAAATCTGTTCATCTTCTGAAGAACTCTGCAGAACAATAACTATAATTGTTAATTGATTTTTCTAAGTTATTAAAGCTGAAACCCTGCAAAATGTGTCTCTCTTTACGAATTTAACGTGTCAAACTCGAGCTATATATTTTCTGCATTGATCAAGTATTATGTTATATCTATATAAATTGGCTTTGATGGGATAGTACTCCTTGTAATTGTGAGGCAGAGGTTTGAATTTTACCTTTGCAACCCCTCGCCCCCCACACACTTTATCGGTTGGCAAAAAATAAAGGAATTATGATCTTTCTATTCTATTTAGCAGATGGGTCAAGTAAAACAGGTCCTTTTCCCCCAATTTTCTTATTAATCAAGGTAGGAAAAATCTGCTTGCCTAGGTGGTCACAAGCCATGTGCAAATCCAATGGAATTATATGTAGATAGCTTACCAATTTAACAGTATTATCATTTGATAGAAACAAAAAGGATGAGGCCAACAAGAAGAAAAGAAAATGGATGGACATAGTAGTTCCTTAGAAAGGGACAATCTGAATGATCAGTTGGAAAAAAATCATGGGTTGTTGGGTACTGAAAGAAGTGAAAGCAACAACTCGAAATTTCCGAGTAGTGTTTGCCAACCTCATATATCAAAGCCAATAAAATCTTTCTTTATGTATAGCCTCAAATTTATGACCAACCCTTCCTTCAATGATCTTACCACGAATATTCGTCCTACTACACGTTAGAGGTGCATAACTACACAAAAACGCGCAAAACGCACCTAATAGAGCGGAAAAATGATAATAGATTACAATTACTTACAACAGAATCTACGGTCGATTCAGAATCCAAACCATCCGGTTCCCGTATGTCACGGAGGGCTGATCTCCAATGACCATTTCTGAACTCATGATGTTTTCCTTCAGATTTATTGACACTTCTATGTTGCAATGTTCTAGAAACTCTAGCATAAGAGGCACCAATTATGCATCTCACACAGAATACAATCAGTGGAGCCAAAACTATAAAACCAATGGTTCTAACCTGAAAAATGAAAAATTAAACTTGCTGAATTTACAATTCTAGGTAAATTTGCCTAGCTTACATATATTTCTGAATGAAAGAAAAAAATTACTTATGATGAGAAAAAGGTAAATAAAAAGAAGAAGAAACTTACTTACAGGAAGTAGACGAGGAGGGGTCAGCATAAAAAGATTTTTATAATTCCAAAGTTTATTCAAAGAACTCTTAAGCTTTTCTTGCAATTGATATCTATCTCTAATCTGCAGTGATTGTGTAATAGAATATTAGAAGCCAAGAACATACGACCATAACTTCATGATAATTCAATCTTGAACTAACAACAATATCCTAAACCACTCATGATGATTCAATCTTGAGAGCGGAGCTCGTCGAAACATCCATAATTTGATTACTTGACAAATAGTTTATTAATGTGATTGATTTCTTCTAGATCGGTTAGAAATTATAATTTAACTCGATTCCACATTTTCAAAAACTCCGCTTACACTTTAACATTGTTCATAGCATAAAAAATTAGAGGTCGCACCACCAAAAATCTGCAAACCAGAACCCGGACAACCTTCATGAATAAGGCTTCAATCAGGTTGAAGATGGTGCTGAAGTATTTTGAGGGGGTATTTAATCACATATTCAGAATTGTGTAAACTTAGGTCTACTATGATAAAACTAATATTCTATAAGGTTGACATCAAGCTCAAAAACTTAGGGAAAATTTCAATGAGTACCACATTTGAAAAATAATTGTAAATATAGTAGATTCTTTCCATGTGAATCAATGTTAACAATTATCAACGCTAATCAATTGAGACAATTAACGTTGATCACTGTGAATCAATGATTCACATGGAAAAAATCTGCTATATTTATAAATATTTTTTAAGTTATGCTATATTTGTAACTTTCTCAAAACTTAAGCTAAAGCTATTCGATTAAGATAAATTTAATCTTTTAACATATTCGTAACACTCCCAAGAGACCCAGCCACATGGTCTAATAATAAATGAGAAAGAACGGTTTGAATCCAGAACATTCTACTCCTATACAATATCAAGCCACCATTAGGCTAAAAGCTAAGCTATCAGGTTAAGGTAAATTTAATTTTTTAACATATTCTCGACACGCTAAAAAAACACCCAATTTGTTGAATAACCCATGACCCAAACCAGTAAAAACTGTGAATTGGAGAACAAATTAGAACAAAAAAGAATCAGAAAATGTACATAAACAAACTCAAATTTGAGAATTGGAGAAAAACCCATACCAGAGAAATTGTTCTAAATTGATTCTTCAATGATCTTTTAGTGTTTGCCAAAGTTATGAGATGGAAACTGGGAAAGAAAATCACAAAAAACAAAACAAAATTAAATTTTAAATTTTAAATTTTTTTATGAATTAAGAAAAGGGAAGATTGAGTTTTGAAGGGAATGGTAAAATACCTGTGAGTTTGAGAAAAAAGGGTTGGTTGTGGAAGCAAGTTGGGAAGGAGAGAAGAAGGGTGTGAACTGTTTCTCTGGCTCAGCTTCACTTCCATCACAGAAAACCGTTGAAGTTGAAATTGGACCATTGCCATTTCCCTTTTTAAAAAATAACTTGTTCATAAATAATGTATCGTGGGTTTTCTTATTTTTTAGATATTACATCAAATTAAGGGAGTGAGACTCGAACCTTCGACCTCATGGGAAGGGAGTAGGTGTCTTACCAGTTGATATCTTGTTATTTTTTTTTTAAATGAATGAATAGTTAACACTATGTTTATCTATACTATCTATACTACTTTAAAAGTGGCTTAGAGTGGATAATTTTCCACTTCCATTTTTATCCCTACTTTTAAATGTTATTTCAAATTTACCATTTATACTTATCCTTACATTTAAATGTCATTTCATTTATAATTAATATAAAAAGATAATATTTATAAAAAATTAATAATAGATTTTTTTAAAAAAATATTAATTTAAAGCGTATTTTAAAATTTTGTTTTATATTTTATATTTTAAAAGATATTGTTATTAGAATTCCTTATTATTATTTATTTCTAAATAATTTAAATTTCATATTACATTTATAACATATTATATTTGAATATTTTTAATTATAGATTAAAATTAAATATAATAGATTTTGTTTGTCAATCACATAAAGAGGAGAAGAGGACTGTTTGCATCGGAGATTTTGTAAATATTATCAAATTATTTATTATTAAAAATATATTAGATTTTATTTAAAAAAATATTGATTTTTAGTATACATTTGATTTTTTTCAACTCTATAAATCCATCCAAATATTTCAAGTATTTTTCAATAATTGTTTATTTTAAAAATTCGTTTTTTTCTTTCACTGATTTAAAAAATATATATTTTGAATTATTTATTAAAAAAACAAATTTATTTTTTATAAATCTAAATATTTTATAATAAAAATTTGGTGAGTATATATATTTAGCGTATTTTAAAATTTTGTTTTATATTTTATATTTTAAAAAAGATATTGTTATTAGAATTCATTATTATTATTTATATCTAAATAATTTAAATTTCATATTACATTTATAACATATTAGATTTGAATATTTTTAATTATAGATTAAAATTAAATATAATAGATTTTGTAAATACGTATTTGATTTGTCAATCACATAAAGAGGAGAAGAGAACTGTTTTAATGGGAGATTTTGCAAATATTATCAAATTATTTATTATTAAAAATATATTAGATTTTATTTAAAAATATTGATTTCTAGAATATATTTGATTTTTTTCAACTCTATAAATGCATCCAAATATTTCAAGTATTTTTCAATAATTGTTTATAACCATTTTTTCAAGTTATTTTAAAAATTCGTTTTTTTCTTTCACTGATTTAAAATATATATATTTTTGAATTATTTATTAAAAAGAAAGAAAATTTATTTTTAATAAATCTAAATATTTTATAATAAATATTTGGTGAGTATATATTTGAATTATTTATAAAAAAAAACAAATTTATTTTTTATAAATCTAAATATTTTATAATAAATATTTGGTGAGTATATATTTGAATGAATAGTTTTTACCATTTTTTGAAGTTATTTTAAAAAAAAAAATCATTTTTTCTTTATGAATTATAAAAAAGTATTTCGAATAATTTATATAAAAAAATCGTTTTTTTTCGATTTATAAAATATTTTGAATTAGTTATAAACACTTATAATAATGATTTGGTGAGTATATGTTTGAATCAGTATATTATTATTTAAAAAAAATCGAATTATATATAAATTTTTATAATAAAGATTTGGTGAGTATATATTTAATAAGTACTTTTTACCTTTTTTTTTTCAAGTTATTTTAAAAAATTCATTTATTCTTTTTTATTTAAAAAAAATTTCAAATTATTTTTTTTAAAGTTGTGGGTTATATATATATATAAAATGGCATGAAGCCCATGATTAAAAGTCATTTTTAGTTAGAAACAAGCTATCTATATATTATAGGTTAATATATGATGGTTGTCGAAACCAGCAAAAATAATATACTCACTTCCTAAGATTAACTTATAGTAGTGGTAAGCAAGGTCGATTCCACAGGGACTGGAGAATTAACTTATTGTTATTGACTAATTAAAAAGGGGGTTTTTGAGATTTCTAAACTAAGAAAACTAAGAATATTTAAAATATAAAGATTGATATGAGAGAAATTCCAACTAGAAGTATCATCTCCGTTATGGTTTGTTCGATTCGATCACAGACAAAAACATACATTCAAATTCTTTTCTAGATTGACATGAGTCATTAAAGCCTAATTAACAACTTTTATGTTCTTCCTTAATTTATCGATAGTCAAGATACGATCTAATGACTAATTCCCTAATTGATAGACAACCCTAGAATATGATAATAGGATTTAACCTTTCAAAAGCATTAAGAAAAGAAGAACTATCAATCCTAGCCAATAAACACAGTACGACCGATTTATTTAGACTAAATCAAGATTTCTCACAATATGAATCAAATAGTTTCCTAAATCAATTCATACCATTCGTCACTTAGATTAGAACGATTCAAACAATTACGGATTCAAATGTTCTAATTGACTAACACTACAAAAAAACTGTCAATTTGCGACCATGAAATTGCGACCAAATGGTTGTTTTTTGTCTATAATGCGACCAAAAAAGAGACAAAATAAGTGGTGGCCAAAAAGCTGGTCGGTCCAGAATTTGTGCGACTGGATAGTCACAAATATACGACCATAAATTTTTCGTCGCAAAAAAGTCAACCTTTTGAAAATACGACCAGATGGTCGCCTAAAAAGTGACCATATGGTCGTAATTTATCTTGAAGATAAGTGACCAATTGGTCACATAAAAAAGTGACCAAATGGTCGTATTTTGTGTGACCAAATGCTCACTTTTAGACTCAGTCAAAATACGACCAGATGGTCGCCTAAAAAGTGACCATCTGGTCGTAATTTATGTGAAAGATAAGTGACCAATTGGTCACATACAAAAGTGACCAAATGGTCGTATGTTATGTGACCAAATGGTCACTTTTAGACTCAGTGAAAAGTTAAAAGTGACCATATGGTCGCATTTAAGAATTTTTTTTTTAAATTTAAATTTCAATAATTAGTTAATTAATTATTAATTATTTATTAATTATTTAATTAATATTAAAATTTAATAACAAAAAATTGGAATTAAAATAAAAAATATATATATCAAATATTCAAAAAAACATTTTATACAGAAGAAAGAATCCTAGAACTACTGCGGAGGCGGGGGGGGGGGGGGAGGCGTCGATGATGAAGGGTGCCGCCAAGGGATCTCAAGTCGCGGCCAAGCGGATGCCAACCGGGCCTCGACTCGTGCCGGCATGTCGGCCTCAATCGCAGCGACTCGAGTAACGAAGTCCTCGCGCATAGCGTCCATGTCCGCTCGCAGCTGCTGCTCAACCGGAGAAGGGACGGAGCTAGTGCTCGCTCCGCTCCGCTGAGGCCAGGGCACATCTGCGTAAAGGCGTCGCCCGTACGAGCCGAGCCCAGGAACTGACCCATCAGGCCGAACCCCTCCAGCAGCCTCCAAGAACGCCTCTCTACGATCCTCCTGAGTCGGTTGCGAGTCTGGTGTGGGCAACCGCTGAGTCAAGGACTCCGTGAAACGTTCCTAAACATTTAAAATTCGAAAAAATAAAATAGTTAATATATAAGGTAGGAAAAATTTTAAAGAAAAAATAATAATTGAAAAAATTATTAAATACCTGAGTCGCTTTCGCCTTATCGTCGACTTAACGCCCCGGCCCTTCTTCGTGTGAAGAACGCGGTGCGGCTCATCCAAGGACGGGGCGCCTGTGCTTCGCTTCCTAAAAAATTAAAGATTGAAGAATAAAACATAATAAATTAATAACTAATTCAAAAAAGAAAACGAGAAAAAAGTACGTAAGTAAGAAAACGACAAAAAAAAACTTACCAATCGACGATGGTGCTGGTCGTGTGTCCAGGCCCCCTGTGTGTTTGGTGGGATTCTTCGCGGTTGGCCTTATTCCTGCTTGACACCGCCTTGCCCTGAGGAGTGCTCAAGCTCGCGAGAAGCCGCGCGTGGTCTTCCGGGCTCATCCACACGGGGCTGTTTGCTGCTTGCTTTCTGCGCGCCCGGTACATGAGGTCCTTGAATCGATCCCGGACGTGACTGTCCTATAGGGGGAACAATCTACCGTCCGTGATATCGGGATCAATAAAAAGAAACTTGCCCTGAAAAAATTGAAATAAAAAATTGTTAAAGTAATAAATTTATTTCTATAAATTTCAAAATTAATTAATTATGAAAATAAATGATGTTTTTTACCTTCCAATTGTCATACATCCGACGTTTCTCCGTCGTCGGAATCTTCTGCCAGCGAAGGTCGCTGGGTAGAGGTATGCTCTGGAGGACCTCGCGAAACCGTTTTGAAACGGTTGTATGCGGCTGTACTCTGCAAAATCATAAAAATTATTGTGCTATTAGAAACTATTAGTTAACGGGAAAAAAAAATACTTTGAAAAAAGTTTAAAGGTTTAAAAATGAAGTAATTAAAATAATAAACAAAAGTACTTACGTATCCCCTTCAATCCGAAGGGTAGAGTCTGCGGCCCGAGACGGCTGCGTGCATGAAGTGGAGGGGCCAGCTGGATCCGACCCTGATGCAGACCCGGACGCATACCTTGATGCAGACCCTGATGCTAAGCCAGGAGTCGTGGCCAGGGAGTCCTACGGCAGTCGTGGTGTCGCAGACTCGGTCTCAGGGACTGCATCATCGAGCGTGGCAGCAACTCCTGTCTCGTAACTAAAGAGGATGTCCAACTCCTCCGTAGTCAGGTCCACATTAGGGGCAGCGGCAGTAGGCGTCTGCGGAGACCCCTGGTCACCCGCGTCGTCAGGCTCGTCTGACTAGGGAGGACGTCGTCTGCCCGTCATAATCCTACAACCAAAATAAACTAATTTAATACTAATTACGTAAGTAAAATATTGAAATAAATTAAATTAAATTAATTAATAAAATAATGTAAATTAAACTAACATAAATTAAGTAAATAATTTAAAATAAACTAATCAATTAATTTGAATAAAAGTAAATTAAAATTATATTAATTGAACTAAAATTAATTAAATTATACTAAATTAAGTAATGAAGAATTAAAATAAATTAGATTAATTGAACTAAAATTAATTAAATTAAACTTAACATTAATTAATTAAAACTAAAATAAACTAATTAATTAATTTGAATTAAAGTAAATTAAAATTAGATTAATTGAACTAAAATTAATTAAATTAAACTTAACATTAATTAATTAAAACTAAAATAAACTAATTAATTAATTTGAATTAAAGTAAATTAAAATTAGATTAATTGAACTAAAATTAATTAAATTAAACTTAACGTTAATTAATTAAAACTAAAATAAACTAATTAATTAATTTGAATTAAAGTAAATTAAAATTAGATTAATTGAACTAAAATTGATTAAATTAAACTTAACATTAATTAATTAAAACTAAAATAAACTAATTAATTAATTTGAATTAAAGTAAATTAAAATTAGATTAATTGAACTAAAATTAATTAAATTAAACTTAACATTAATTAATTAAAACTAAAATAAACTAATTAATTAATTTGAATTAAAGTAAATTAAAATTAGATTAATTGAACTAAAATTAATTAAATTAAACTTAACGTTAATTAATTAAAACTAAAATAAACTAATTAATTAATTTGAATTAAAGTAAATTAAAATTAGATTAATTGAACTAAAATTAATTAAATTAAACTTAACGTTAATTAATTAAAACTAAAATAAACTAATTATTTAATTTGAATTAAAGTAAATTAAAATTAGATTAATTGAACTAAAATTAATTAAATTAAACTTAACATAAATAATTAAAACTAAAATAAACTAATTAATTAATTTGAATTAAAGTAAATTAAAATTAGATTAATTGAACTAAAATTAATTAAATTAAACTTAACATTAATTAATTAAAACAAAAATAAACTAATTATTTAATTCGAATTAAAGTAAATTAAAATTAGATTAATTGAAACTAAAATTAATTGAATTAAACTAAATTAAGTAATGAAGAATTAAAATAAATTAGATTAATTGAACTAAAATTAATTAAAGTAAACTAAGTAATGAAGATTTCAACTATTAGATTACCCTAAACTAAAATTAATTAAATTTAACTAACATTAATTAAATTTAATTACTAACATTAATTAATAAAAACTAAACTAAACTAAACAAATTAATTAAATTAAACTAAATTAAAATTAGATTGATTTGAACTAAAATGTATCAATTAATTAAAGTAAAGTAAACGGAATTAGATTAATTAACCTTAAGTAAACTAAGTACTTAATTAAACTAAATTACATTAATTAAAATAAAATTAATGAAATTAACAACATTAAACTAAACTAATTAAATTTAAACTAAAACTAAAACTAAAACTATCTAAAAAAAACTTAAAACGGATACGAAACTAACCTTGTAATAGAAACCGGGATTGGAGGTTTAGGGTGTTTAGGTTTATAGTAGGGTAGGAACGGGGAAAAAAGAACGGGGAGTGGAACGGGGGAAAGAGAGAAAAGAAAGAAAAGGGAGAAAGAAAAAGAGAAAGGAAGAAAAGAAACGGGGGAAAGGAAAAGGGATCTGATTTTAAATCAGATTTTGCGACCAAATGGTCGCAAATATGTAATAATGACAAGAAACGAAAGGTCGCGCGTGCTGGGGAAAATACAACCAAATGGTCGCATTTCTTGAGATATTTGCGACCATATGGTAGCATTTCTTGAAAAAGCGACCATATGGTCGCCACTTTGCCATGATCCAGAACAGCTGTCATATCACGAGTCCCATCAATAATTGCGACCATCTGGTCACAACAATGAAATTCACCGCCAAATATTGCGACCAGATGGTCGTAATCTTTAAATTCACCGCCATAAATTTCATGGAAATTTAAATTTACCGCTCATATTTGCGACCATATGGTCGCCATTTCACTTATATTTTAAAAAATATATATAATTATACTTTTCAAAAAATGCGACCATTTGGTCGCCTTTCCCTTCTAAATTACTACCATGTGGTCACCTTTTGTGTGAAATTGCGACCACATGGTCGCAAATATTAATATACATATATATATATATATATATATTTTAATCATTCCTTAAAAGAAATAGTTTTAATTAATTAAACACATACACACACATTTGAATAATCAAGTTAACGAAATATCTCATTCATCATAGTCTCCAAGAAGTCCGTCACATACAGTCTTCTTATTCTTCTTCTTCTTCTTCTGTTTCGTCATCAGATTCATCGTCTCGAATAAATTCATCATCAATGTCACGTGCGTGAGAAGTGGAAGCATTTGTATCATCATCATCATGCAATGTTATCCTTCTATCGTTCAAAGGACGAACAGTACTTGCATTCTGACCATTGTCGATTGCACGAGATCTTATCTCATCTTCTTGAAAAGCAACAGCTTCCTCTGCATGGTCGTCTTTCTCGGACAAGTTTTCTTCTACCTGGCGTGGTTTAACTTTACAAACAACTAACCAATCGCCAGGATCTCGTCTATTAATCGGATAGTTCAGGTAATAAACTTGATCGCTTTGGAAGCAGACGAACCTATCGCGGTCGCGATATGCTTAGACTTGTTTACCTCAACGATTTGTAAATGATCAATCTTACAGGACTCCGCCTCGCCTGGTTGTCTCGAACCAAGTGCGATTGAACAGAACAATGCGTTTTAGCGTCGGACTTGCGTATTGAATCTCAAGAATCTCATCGATTACTCAAGTAATCGTCTTCGTTTGTCTTAGAACACGTGACCTTTTATGCAAACACCACCGTTGTTTGTTGCCCTGCTCACCGAATGCGCCTTCGTTTGAAATCGTGAATCGTTACCCACGTATCCACCATACGACCTTGCTATCCGTCCAGGTCCCATTTGCCAAAGAAATGATGCGAGGATCATCCACCGGTAATGTAGGGGAGTCAACCTGTGTCATTGTCCACATACGAGAATGTTAGGAAGATAGTAATTGTTTCAACATAATGCAACGGTTTTTTGACAATTTAAAATAACTCACGTATGCACGAACCAAGAACGAAACTCTTTGTCGATTATTGACCCCTCCTCGGCCTCGTAAGACCAACTCGTGTCATTCGAACGTATACGTTTAGAAATAATCAGTATGTTACAAAAATAGTTAGCAAATAGTTTGTAATTGTTTATGCGATGAAATAATGTTAAGTTACAAACTCACTCTATGTAAGGCTCGATCTCTCGTGCGCTTGCATAACACGTATGTCCGCATTACGTGATACTCGGGAATTGGTCAACGGCCTACGACCGATCTTCCAACCGTCATGTCAGGTTCCGTAAAAATCGGCAAGTCGTTCATGTCAACACCTTCAAGTAAATTTTCGACAATGTTTCGTTTCACGGCCGAAATCGCTTCTGCAATGTGTTGATCAAAGTAGTATGAACAAAATGTGGTAGTCTCTTGCGTCAGGTACGCACTATAGATAGATCCTTCTACTCGTGATCTATTTCTAACCATCTTTTTCAACCGACGTAAATACCTGTGGGTACAAAACATAATTTACATTCGATGATCACTGTACTGATTCATACGCGTACATTACAAAATAACTGTGCTTACCTTTCAAATGGGTACATCCAGAGGTAATGTACGGGACCCCCTAAGAATGCCTCGTATGGAAGATGCACTGGAAGATGCTCCATGGAGTAAAAAAAGCCAAGCGGGAACATTCGCTCCAACTTACAAATAATTACGGCGATCTCTGAACTCATTGAAGCGATAGTAGCTTCCGTCAGCTCTGTACATGTCAAGTCCCTGAAAAAAACACTCAACTGGGCAAGCGGCTCCCAATGTCTATTCTCTAGGAACAGTCTGAACGCGACGGGCATCAATCGTTGCATGAATATATGACAGTCATGGCTTTTCATCCAGAACATGATATGTTTTTGACTGTCTATACACCGACTCAAATTTGAAACGTATCCGTTCGGGAATTTGATGGATTTGATCCACTCAAATAATGTTTTCTTTTCATCCGTCGCCAACATGTACTTTGCTTTTGCGTAATTATCATTGTCGTCAGGCTCCAACTCAGGACAGTGACATATCTCCCGTATATCGTAACGTGCCTTTAGATTGTCCTTCGTTTTTCCAGGAACGTTCAAAATCGTATTGAAAATGTTGTCGAAGAAATTCTTCTCGATATGCATTACATCAAGGTTGTGTCTAATCATTAGATCTTCCCAATACGGTAGATCCCAAAAAATACTCCGTTTCTTCCAACCCGTATTTTTCCCAGCCGCATTGTTTCCACTCTCTGCACCTTCCACTGTAATCTTCTGCATCCCTATAGCATCTATACCATGAAGAATCTGTCTTCCACTATACATGGTCGGGGGGGTTTGTTTTCTTACTCGTTAACCCTTCTTCCAGTCACTGCGTTTGAACAGAAAGTGTGATTCAACGGCAAAAATCGACGGTGACAGTCAAACCAACAAGTTTTCCGACCGTTTCTGAGATAAAATGCATCTGTGTCTAGCATGCAATGTGGACATGCGTATGTCCCCGCCGTACTCCATCCTTTAAGAGGAGGAAATTAAGGTTCACACAATTAACTACACTGACTAAGGAAAGCAATAACAAAAGCTAAACAGAGACTCAAAAATGTATATGAAAGCAATTAAAGATTAACATACCTGACAACATTGAATACGCAGGGAAGTCACTGATCGTCCAGATTAACGGGGCGCGCATCAAGAAATTTTGTTTCTTCGAAATGTCGTGCGTCATAACACCGTCGGCCCACAACCTTTTCAACTCGCAACAAGTGGTTGCAAATACACATCCAGTTTGCTTTTGGACTTTTCGCCCAGGTGCGATCACCGTTAGAAAAATCACCTGGTCTCGCATGCACATCGAGGGAGGCAAGTTATATGGGGTTACCATGATCGCCAAATGAATATTGTGCCCCGAACGGGTTGAAGCCATCTGTGCATAAGCCCAATCGACGTTTCTGGATCTTGTGCAAAATCCGGGATGACAATTATTTAAATGCTTCCATGCCGCAAAGATTCGAGGGATGTCTCATAACACCTTCATCCTGTGAATGCTCGTTATGCCATCTCATGTGCGAGGTCGTCACATCCGATGCATACAACCGCTGCGATTGCGGGGGTCGGGGTCGTGATAAATAGAACATGCGGGCGTTCGAATCAAGCTGCGTTTCCCTTGTTTGTATCTTGGAAGAAAACAGAATTTGCAATGATGCAGGTCCTCATCCACATCCCAGTAAATCATGCATCCATTTTGACACGAATCTATTTTCTCCACGGGTAATCCAAGTCCCTCCACTAGCTTTTTTGGTGTCGTACAAACGTGGGGCATATTATTTTCTTCTGGAGCGCATCGACGAAACCACGATGCAATCGCATCAAATCCTCTACCGGGTATGTTGTAATGCACCTTTATATTTAAAAGTTCTGTAGCAGTAGCAAATTGACTTACCTCACACCCATCGTACAATGGTCGGCTGGCTGTCTTTAGCATCTCGTGCATCTTTCGTGCATCCGGATTCATTTCCTCTTCTACAACCCGTTCATCTTCGCTCACGTTTAAACTTTCACGGAAATTTTCATTACCCCCATACCCTGCACCATCAAGTATCATTTGTTGCATCGCTATCTATACCGTTGTTCATCATTCCGTTCTTCGTCAACAACCTCTACATTCGAGCCGCTACCTTTGTATCGTCTCGATTCCTGTAATGCAAATGTCGAACATTTCCTGTGTTTCCCCATAAAACACCCAGTGATAATAATTCGCACAAATCCCCGACTATAAAGATGCACCTTCACATCCAGAATCGATATGATTCTCCTATTGTCGTATTTCCTGCACGGGCAACGTAGCTTTCCACCATACTTTTCATAATAGACAGTTGTCATGCAAAACTCAACAAACTGTTCAACCCCGGCCATGAACTCATCGTTCAAATACTCGTCTATCAAACGAACATACATCCACTCTCTCATTTTCTTTTTTCTTAATGCTAACAAACAATAGGTGGAGGGATTTTATAATGGACTCCTCTGCTCATTTGCGACCAGATGGTAGTATTTTTGCTACCATATGGTTGTATTTTCCCGCCAAAATTTCCCGCCATTTTCCTCACTGCCCAGAGTCACATCAACTCAGAATTTACGACCAGATGGTCACTTTTTTGGTGACCAGTTGGTAGCTTTTATCCCACCAAATTTTTTATAAATTATTGGTCACATAAAATCACATAATTTGCGACCAGTTAGTCACTTGTAATTGTGACCACTTGGTAGCTTTTTTCCCTTCAATTTTAAGCTACCACTGGTCAATAAATGTCACAAAAATTGCGACCAGATAGTCACTTTTAATTGTGACCACTTGGTAGCTTTTTCCCCTCTAAAATTATGCTCAATTTTTTGCTACCAATACATATTTTAGTCACAAAACTGCGACTAGATGGTCGTTTTTTTAGGTGACCAATTGGTCACTTCTTTCGCGCCATAATTTCGCGCCATTTTTATGACTACTTCTGCTTTTGGTCACAATATGGTCGCAAAAAAAGTGACCAGATGGTCACTTAAAGTCAACCTTCAAATAAAGTGACCAGGTGGTCACCAAAAAACCACCACTTTTGTTTGGTCGCAAATTTCTGGTCGCATTTTGACAGTTTTTTTGTAGTGTAATTATCAAAAAATATACCTGGTCAAATGATCCTATTTGCACAAACATCAATTCAATAATAGAGAAGCAAAGAGAAATCAAGAATAAAAAACAAATTAAAATCTAAATTAAAGAATAGGTCTCACGAATTCAAACAAACCAAACGTCGAATCAATCTCTAGTTAGAAGGATTAAATTAGCTAGATATGGCTTGAAAAACCCTAAGCAAAAGTCTAAAGTCGGAAAAAGAAGAAGCTAGAGCTAAAAAAATTCTAAACTAAATATATATATATGAAAAATCGCACTGGCGCCGCGGCGGTGGGCGAGATAACAAAAAAAATCACGATTTTGCGAATCCATTGCTGCGGAGGTGGCACGTGGGCGCCGCGGCGCCACTCTCGGGAAATTTGGCTTGAAGATTGTTTGCAGACTCACCGCCACGGCTGTGAGCTCCTGGGCGCCGAGGCGGTAGGCCAAATTTTCAACATATGTTGTTTTTCATCATTTTTCGTCTCGTTTCGCCTCGTATGACTTGGATTCACCTGAAATAGAGAAAACAAGTGAATTCATACTAGAAACTCTATGGAAAAAGCAATAAATGGGGATTTAAACATGAAAGAACAATGATAAAAATCAACATATCAATATACCACGTTAATATACCATATTAACTATTCAATACCTATTAAGATTGAATAATTTTTATAAAATGTATATATATATATATATATATATATATATATATATATATATAAATCTATTATTAAAAGCAGTCAATTATGGTCACTTTGAGATGAATTCAAACATTACATTACACGTGCAATGCACGTACAATTTAACTAGTTATAAATAAAAGCAGGGATGAAAGAAAAAGGGCTATTATCACATATAACTAATATTAAAACTCAGTTTTCAAAAAAACAAAAAATATTGAAAAATATCAAAATTACCCAACACATGAGGATGTGTGTTTGTCTAATTTGAAAAATATCAAAATAACCCAACACATAAGGATGTGCGTATATGGAGACATGAGTTATTACCATAATATCTTTATTTCATAATTAACCAACAATTTTTTAATGAAAATTTGATTATAATGGATATATTATTGTTGTAAATTTACATTATTGATATAAATTTAATACTAGAATTTAAACATTGTTGATGAAAATTTAATACTAGAATTTACTTGTAAATTTACATTACTAATAAATTATTGTTAATATTATTGTTGTAAATGTAAATTTATAAAATATCTAGAAATGGGTAAATCTGATATCTCTATCTCTATCTATCTATCTAATATATAAAAGTGAGGATGTTTTAGAAACATTTTAGGACCATTATACCCCTTTTTAATTATGAAATTTATACAATATGACACATTATAATTAATTACCACTAATAATTAATTATTACATTCTTATATTCTATTCTCTTATTTAATACAATGAGTTTAAAATATATTTTTTAAAATAGTTTACTGTTTCTATCGAAGTTGACTATTATATTCTGAACTATATCTTCAAAACTATATACTAAATATCAATTTAAAAATAATGAAATGAATATTATTTTGAAAATATATTTAGTACATTGAATACCATCGTTTTCCGATGGAAGAGAAAGAGAAGCTAAGGTGAGGAATGAGGTGAAGGGATGATTTACTAAATTAGCGGAATTTTATTTAGTAAACTAATTAACATTTAATTACGGATCTATTAATATCATGCAATTTGTGATAAAAACATGTAGATTCATGCTTAATTTCGAAAATTAAAAGCCTTTTACTTACATTGAGTAATAAATGGAGAATCGGTTGGAGGTTTCTTTACAGCATCAAATCCTCAGCAACACCAGATCTTCTAAGCTATATCCCGATCGTAAGCAAAACCGACTTGTGGGAATCGAACCGGAAGAACAAAAGAATAATAAATTTCTTCTAAATTTTTCCCTAAAGTAAATCGGCAATTGGGCAAAAACTTGAGAGAGAATTTTCACTTTTCTAATTAAAGTGAGAAATGTACAAAATATGAATCCCAATGGTCATATTTATAGAAAAATATGATATCTAATCTAATTAGAATTCATTATCTCCTAATTATTAAATAGAAAAAAAAAAGAAAATTACATATATATATATATATATATATATATATATATATTTGTAGATAACCATTATCTCACGCAATTATGAAATACGAAATCAAAAGATAACATATATATAAGTTAATTTTTTGACTTTTCGTGCTTCAGGGACGCCACCACAATGTCATTTATATATATATAACACACACACACACACACACACACACACACACACACACACACACACACACACACACACACACACACACACACACACACACACACATATATATATATATATATATATATTTTATTTACTTTTCATTATTAATAATTATATATTTATATATTTAAAATTAGAAAAATTCAAATAATAATTCTAATTTACAAACATTTAGCCAAAAACTAATATAATTAATTTTCATTGAATCTTATCCAATTAATTAATTATTTTGGGCTAACACCAATTTGTTTCATAAAATCAATTGAGTTTAATTCTCTCATATATTTATTATTAAATTAAATAACCTCATTATTTAACTAATAATCTTAATTATTAATTTCTATTTAAATAAACTCATTATTTAAATGATTAATAATATTAACATTAATTCCCGTTTAAATAATGGATTTCTTTAAACAATTAATGTTGCCTCAAAATATTATAATTAATTTCAATTTAAATAAACTCTTTATTTAAACAATTAATATTGTCATAATATTAATATTAATTTTTTATTTAAATAATCTCATTATTCAAATAATTAATTTTGCCTAATTTTAAGTAAATTCATTTACTTAAATTATTTGTTCCTCCTAAGTTAAATTAATAACTTAGTTTTGCTACAACGATATTTGGGCTAGCATAGGGACCCGATGGACCTATAGATCATGGGCTTAATAATTAGTTAATTAAGTGATTAACACATAATCAGTTAATTACTTATTATCTAACTATGAATAATTCCACTATAGATTCATAGCTGAACTCCCCTCACTATAGATGAGTTATGTCCATTTAGTTTATCTTTTATTTATATCTGTGATATATCCTTCACGTGGAACCCTCATAATTATAGGCGGATTGAATTTACCATTTTGCCCCTGTAATTACCGCCTTATCCTTGTGTTCCCGCTGATTCTCCAATGAACATTATCTTTAGTCGAACTAGAGATAATATACTTCTGTGATCAATAGAAGTCGTGGCGCCACTTGTTCATGTCTCGAATCAGTACATCAAGGGAGTTTCTTAAAGTTCCTAAAATATTTAGGTATCGCACTGATACCGTTAATTTATAGGAAAGTTATGAATTCCATCTCGTGAAAATGAATTCCCATCTACTTATCTAGTCATGTTCCCAAAACAGGAGTGTATTGAGCGTTCTTACAAATCGCTCTCAACTATGAGAATCAAAGAACATAACTCCACAAATAGGAGTCCGCATTTCACTCAGGATTGAGATCTATCACGGTTGATAAACTTAGTTTGATATTCGATCATTTCTCGTAAACGGTACTAATGAGAAATTTGATCGAACATCGTGGTCCTGTCTTATACAATCAACATTGCATATGATACTTCTATTTCATATCTCCCACATGAATGATCAGGATTTGATCATTTCTCTATAAAGAAAATGCAAAGCTATCAACAGTGTTACCAGGATAAGGTTCCCAAACTTTATCCGTTTACTGTATACACTTTTAAGTTACTCATCTCGACCTTAATCCTCTCGTATGACTCAGATACTAAGTCGTGATTTCATAAGAGTAACTTTGGGTTTTACTATTTGAATGTTTGATATTAATATATTTCCATATATTCCTAATATCATCAATTGGATCAATCTAGATAATATAAAGAACTTATGTTTATTTATTTAATTTATTCGTAATAAGTTATCCTTATTAAATAATTACAAGTTCTAGGACACCATTCCTAACATGAGGGAGTACAAGTTAGAGAAGCGAGAAGAGAGCTATCAAATCTGAAATAAATAGAATAAAAAGAATAAATTTCATGTTGAAAGTAGAGAAAATTTTATTAATAAAAAAAAAAATTCGAGTTGAAAATTAATGTCAGGTCCATGAAAACTAGAGATGGAAGAAAATCAATAACAAAAAGATAGTCAGACATAAAAGATAGGAAACGTGAGAATGAAATATATTAGTTTTTTTTTATTTAGAAAATAAGATTCCCATAAAAGAGGAGTTATTACTAAACCTCATCACATGGATAAATTCGTGGGCTAGCCCAAGCCCAACCCAAGCCCATCCCGGCATGTAAATCTTTGGGCTAGATATAGGATAGCAAAATATTAAATTATTAATTATTAATATCTATAATTATAAAATATAATAAACAATATATAAATACAGAGTATAAATTAAAATATATATAGATATATATATAAATATATAGGATAGCAAAATATTAAATTAACTTGAATATTCATCACTTTAGAGTTAAGTTTAAGTTAAAAACGTTAATTTTTTTTTAATGCAATTAATTTTTTATTGGAAAATTTAATTTAATATAATCAAACTAACTTACAAAAAAGATAAATAAAATTAATTTAAAAGTTTAATAAACAATATATAAAACAAAGTATAAATAAAAATAATAATTAATTTTTTTCATCACTTTAGAGTTAAGTTTAAGTTTAAAAGTTAAAAATAAATTTTAAAAAACGCAATTAAAAATTTAATGGAAAGTTTTATTAAATAATTAAAAACTTTAACGGATTGGGCCAAGCTCGGAAAATGGGCCCGACCCGTATTTTATCCCATAGGTCCAAGCCGTGGACTGGGCTTGGGTTTACCATTTTAAGTCAGACCCGACTCCCTCATTAACCATGCCTTGTAGGTCTGGCCCTAACCCGTTCATTTAAGGGTCGGGACAGCCCGGCCTGGCCCATTGATGAGGCTTGGTTATTACCAATTTTAAATTAGTCTAAAGATATTATATTTATTAGGGGAGTGAGTTTTGTTTATTCTCTGGCCCATTGATGAGGCTTAGTTATTACCAATTTTAAATTAGTCTAAAGATATTATATTTATTGGGGGAGTGAGTTTTGTTTATTCTCATTATCCAAGTGTAGTTGATTGAAACTTAAATTATGTAACCCAAATCAAAGGTTTATTATTGAAGAAAGCATGAAAGATTAATGAATGAATTTTATAAGGGCATGAATTGTGAGAGATCCAAGAAAGTGGGAAAAAAGAGAGGGGAGATTTTTGTTTGTCATTAATGGAGGGTCAGTAAGGGTCACATTCTTCCAGTGATGTTGTTGGGGTCGTTGCAAGATGCCATAGACTTACTGCATGGGCCGTATTTCAATACTCTTAAAATTAACACCTTTTTTTACTTGTATATATTTAGTGAAATGTTACTTCTCATTTCTAGGTTCTAACCTTTATGTGGTCAATATGTCGTCAATACTAAGCCTCATCAATCGGGCTAAGTCCGTAGGCCGGCCTAAGCCCAACCCGGCCCAACCTGTCAGTTAACGGTTGACGGGCCAAGCCTGGCCCGGCCTCTAAATCTTTTGACAAGATATGGATCACGTATTTAAGTCCAAGTCTGGCCCATAGGGCTTTATGAATAGGACCCCAATCAGGTTGGCCTGAGGCTCAACGCCCGTTCAAAAATTATTATTTTTAAATATATATATATAATGTAAATATTTTATTTTATTTTATTTTTGATATTTTAATATTTTAATATATTCTTATAATTATATAATTATAAAATATAATCTTCTATAATTATAAACTATAATATATTATAATTTCAAAAAAAAAAAAATTAGAAAATGGATTTAGAAATAATTAATTTAATATAATTAAACTAACCTACAAGAATGATAAATAGAGTTAATTTAAAAGCTTAATAAATAATATATAAAAACAAAGTATAAATAAAAAAATAAATAGAATAGTGAAAAATTAAATTAACTTTTTTCTTCATCACTTTGGAGTTACGTTTAAGTTTAAAAAGTTAAAAATAAATTTTTAAAAATGTAATTAAAAATGTTATTAAATAATTAAAAACTTGATTGGACAAAGCCAAGACAACAAAATGGGCTTGGCCGGGTCCGGCCCATATTTTATCCCATGGGTCTTAGCCCGTTGAGTGAGTTTAAGCTTACCATTTTAAGTATAGGCCTGGGCCTAGCTCGGCCCGACCCAACTCATTTAAGGTCGGGACGGCCCAGCCCGACCCATTGATGAGGCTTAGTCAAAACTATAAAAGAAAGATAAGAGGGTCATTGTCATATTGTAAAGGAAAAAAAGTCACTTTTTAAGTAAAAAAAGAAAAGCAAAACCAGAGTACACTTTTCTTCATTAATCCAATCACGTTTTTTATAAGAGAAGCTATCCGGATTATGTGTTGATCGAGGACGAGCTGTCTTCTTGGATTTTCGAGTAGGAGGTTTTGGATATATTGATTTGCCCTTGAACCAAAAAGCAATCCATGATCCGACGGGAACTTTAGAATGATCTTCCTCCAAATGTACGAGGTGATAATAGGCAGTAAAAAGATACTCACAAATTCTAAAGCTACGACCCTCTTGTTCAAGATAAGTTGTCAACTCTTCATAACAAGGAATGACCTCCTCGTAGAACCTCCCTCTTATAGAAAGACCGCCGAACTTCCATAAATCCCATAAAGAAATGGATAATTCTCCAGCGGAAGTATGAAGCGTATTTGTAGAAGGACACCATGCTTCACAAAAAGCTTGAACGACATCACTGTTGCGATCATATGAATAAAGGGATGCAATTACAGCATCAAACAGATGAGCTTTATGTAGAATCTCTCCATTTCGAGAGAGAATCATTTCCAGCCATTCCCAGTAAAGCTTAATATAGAAGAATTTTCCATAAATCTTTAAATGAGGACCCCAACGAACATTACCAGAAATCATCCGACGACCCAATGTTAGTTCTGGTTCTTCATTATAATGTTTTTTATGTATTGAGGACTGTAAAACCCATATGGTAGAAGAAAGATCATGATCTGAGGGCCGCTCTACGGACTAGTTTTTCAAAGAGCTTGAATTATCCATGTACGACCATTTCTTTGCGAATTCACCATGTTTTGGTTCACCCACTGGTATCATAACTCCATCTTTAATAGGCTGGTCTTGATTCTTCAAAATGACTAAATACTTCTTTCTGGAGCTGATATGTTCTCTAAAGTACACCATGATGCAATTCCTTCAAAAAAAAAAAGTGAGAATTAGTTAATAAAAAAAAAGAAGGTGATCATCGTCATCGTCTGGAAATGTCATCACTAAAAGACTTGGGGGCATTATCCGTTAGATATCAAAATTGATTGTAAAAGAGGTGACCACCGCCGGTAAAATTGGGAGCGTCATCACTATAAACGAGGTGACCACCGCCGATAAAAATAGGAGTGTCATCACTGTAAAAGGATCGATCGCCATCTAAACTTGAAGGAGGTGACCACCGCCGGTAAAATTGGGAGTGTCATCACTGTAATTGAGGTGACCACCGCCGGTAAAATTGGGAGTGTCATCACTGTAATTGAGGTGACCACCGCCGGTAAAATTGGGAGTGTCATCACTGTAAACGAGGTGACCACTGCCAATCATTGGGAGTGTCGTCACTGTAAAGAAGATATCGATATCGCTAACGTGGAGGCATTGCCGTCGAAGATCAAGAATAATCATGTTGTAAAATTAAAAAAAAAAGGACACAACAATAATAAAAAAAAATTATACATGCAATTACAAGTGTTCGTATTTGATAGTTTCATACCTTTTCTTCAAGAGGGGTTTGATTAAAATCCTCTTCCAATCCAATTTGAAGTGGTGGTGTTGCAAGTATAAGGCCCTGTTTGGTATGTAATCCAGATTCAGTTTTATGAATCTGGATTGAATGAATAAAAGGAATCTACGTTGTTTTGTGTTTGGTTTACAATCCAGAAAAAAGTAATTTGGATTCAATTTCTTTTTTAGGCTAAAAAATGAATTCAACTAAAACAAGAATCCAAAATATCCAACTCAAAAACTGAAAAACACAGATTGACCTCACCCACACAATTTAATCCACGGGTTTCAACACATGAGATAAAAATACAAGTCGGGCCCATTTTGCAGATTTGGGTTTGGTCGGGCCCGTTTTTCGAGGTTGGCCCGGTCCGTTCTAGCTTTTATTTATTTAATTAAATTTTTAATTGCATGTTTTTAAGCTGATTTTTAACTTTTTAAACTTAAACTTAATTCTAAAGTGATGGAAAAAAAGTTAATTTATTTTTTCATTATATCCTATTTTTTATTTATACTTTGTTTTTATAATTATATATAAGATTAATTTTAATATAAAAAATAAAATAATTTATATTTATATATGTTTTGGAGGTTGTTGCTCACATTTTTCTCTGCTTCTTGTTTACTAATGTATTTAGTACTATTTGAATAACGCTATTGGAGGTTTTCAATGCCCAAATGGTCTCTCCATTCAGTGTGAAAATATTTTTTCAGATTCTCTTTTATTGAGAAATTCTCTCTTTGGTTGCACTAGGTTCTTATGAATTTTAGAATGGATCTCATTGTGTCTTGTATAGTTCTCCTTTTGGAAAAAATTGAGTTGTTTTAATCTAAAGAGTTTATTTGATAGACTTGCAATGCTTCTATTATCTTTATTATAATTTTTTTTAAAAGAAAAATTTATCCTAAGAATGAGAATAGTTATAGTTGATGCGGATAAAGATGTTTCTAATTTATAAGTTATGAATTATTAGTTTTTTCAAACTTAAAAATGAATGATTTAAAGTTGGAAGTATTATTTTTATGAGTGGGTCACCCAAAATTTGGATTATGTTCTAAACACATATTCTGATTCAAAATTTGATTTTAAATTTTTTGAGTAACCAACCAAACACATATTTCAAATTTCTGAATCTCAATTATAAATTCTGGATCTGTTACCAAACACAGTTTCAGAACCAACAAATTCACAGAATACAACTCTGAATTCATTAGAATCCACAAAATTTAAATTCTGCTTTTCAGATTGCATACCAAACAGGGCCTAAGAAGCCCCTATGTTCAACTAAAAAAAAAAATTAAAATAATAAACTTGGAAGTTGCAATTTGCAATTTCAATGCAACTTAAATAAAAAAAATGAAAATGTTGGACTTGACATCAATTTTAATATATACACATTTTTGCCTGATGAATCATGGAGGAAACAAGAAACAAGAGCACAAAATTAAAAAAAAAAAAAGACAAAAAGACAAAAAGAGACAAAACGTCACTATAGTAGCAGGTGTCACTATTCCCTTCTTCACATCACAAGCACCAAGAGGATTAACTTCCATCAGAAATCAAATAAAAAAAAAGAAAAAGAATTGCAAAAGCAAACTCATACACTCACCTCGTGATATGTAGCGGCGGCGAGAGGTTTGATTTTGGTAGCTCAAAGATGAGACAAAAGATAACCTAAATAATCCATTTAAAATATATACCTTCCATTATATATTTTAAATTCATTATTTTTTTCCTCTTTTCCCCCTCAAATTCCTTTAATTAAGGAATGAAGATGATGAATATAGAATATGTCCAAATTTCCTTTAATTATGTCTCAAATCATGGTTTTTGCTATTCAAATTCCAAATCAAAATTTGTTCAATTTAAATTCCATATAAAAAAATATGGAATTGATATGGGCAAGAAATTTCTTGAGACTAAACTTAAAATTGTAGTTAGTAATTTTAACCAAATAAAAAAAATCATCAAAATTGTGGAATTTAAATTCAACTCTCTATTCCATTAATATGATGGATAATCAAGAGTACATGTTACCTGATCAAAATCAAAATGTAGTAAATTCATATTTTTGATCAAAGTACAAAAAGAAATGTGTCAAATAAAATCAATTTTTGTACTTGATAAAAAAAAAATCAATCACAAATTTTGATTGTAAAATATTTTTCAAGATTCATCCACGAACAAACTCGTGCATAAATCTCGAAAGGGGGCATTTGTAGAAGGAGAAAATTCAATCAATTACAATTCGCCATGTAATTATCTAAATTATGATAATTTTACACGTCATTAAATAGAAACCAATCATAATTTGACACGTGTCTCTATTTTAAAATAAAAGACACAAAATCGGCAGATAAGATGATGCCACGTGTCTATTTCAATGGTCATTTGGTAATATGAGTTTGTCCAACCAAATTGTGCCATGTGGCACTCAAGCCCATTATCAAATTAAGCCTAGCCCACCAAAAGGCCCATTGAAAAACTCTATAAATAGAGTAGGCCATTCATAATTCAAGAACAATTTTTGGAGAAGGAGAAGACTGAAGAAAGCTCTAACGATCCAAGATAATCTCGAAGACTCTGAACATCCAAGACGATTCGAAGAACACGAAGATCCAAGACAATCTGAAGAATTCGAAGACGGAAGACTCTGAAGAATTCGAAGATTGAAAATCCGGAAGATCGATCAACTCGAAGACTATAGAGATCCAAGACGACTTGAAGGGATATTCGAAGACAAATTCTTTGAAGATCAAGATCCTACAAGCCCGAAGAATTATAGTGTTCAAGATAGTAGATTTTCATCCAACCAATCCTTTGATCCGAGAATACGTCGATTGACCCTCGAGTCGAAGTTTATATATTTTGAGAAAGCATCAGAGGAACATTCATTAGAGATTGTAACTACTCAAATCATAAATACAAATCATTTATTCCGCATTTATTTCTCTATATCGAAATCTCTGTGTGAACAATCATATTTCCAGGAATTAGATTACTGGACATATCTTAGATTACAACGAACCAAATGAGGGCTTAGGTGTAAAAATATGTAATTCAATTTTTATTACTCATTCACCCGATCAAAATTTACTATATTTACAGATATTTTTTAAAGCTTCTATTTTTATAAATATTAATAAAAAAAATTGCTAGATTTGTAAATACCTCTATAATTATTATCCGCTAATTATATTTATAACAAAAAATAGTTATTACTCACTAACATGTATAGAACTGTGAAGTATAAATCATTCTCTAATTTCAATAATGAGAATAGAAAAGTATTTATACAAAGAGCTCAAGTAGTCTAGCTACTTTAACTAACTCTAACAACTTAACTATAAGCCTAACCAACTCATAACTAATTTATTACAAAAGAGTTATATACATTTACACTCCCCTGCAAACTCATGAGGGATAAGAATGCACCAAGAGTTTGGATCGAAGTAAAAGAAATCTTGAGTTGGCACGAGGCTTCGTGAGAATGTCAGCGTTTTGAGCTTGGGAAGGAACATGTCGAACATCCAACATTCGCTTTGCAACCTTCTCTCGAATAAAATATAAATCAAGCTCAATATGTTTCATTCTAGCATGCTAAATAGGATTCGTTGACAACATAACCGTGCTAGATTATCACACCAAATAACAGGACATCGAGGTAAAGAAACAGTAAGTTCAGCAAGTAAAGAATGAAGCCATAAAATTTTAGCAATAGAAGCTGCAAGACTTCTATATTATGCTTCGGTGTTCGATTGAGAAACCACCGGTTGTTTCTTTGAACTCCACGAGACTAGATTTCCTCAGAAATAAACGCAATAGCTAGTAGTTGAACGTCGATCATCATGATCCGACGCCCAATCAGCATCACAGAATGAAACAAGATTAAGAGAAGCTGATGGTTTTAGAACTATGATTAATGGTCCCAGCAAGATACCTCAATATTCTTTTTACAGCTTTCTAATGGCTAATCAAAGGAGTTTTCATCAACTGGCTTACCTTGTTTATGGCAAAAGAAGTTCAGGACGAGTAATGGTGATATATTGAAGAGCCCTGACAGTGCTATGATAGAGAGTAACATCCTAAAAAACAGTCTCTCCATGTTTTGAAAGTCTCTCTGTACTGGCCATTGGGGTAACAATGGAATTTGCTTGCTGCATATTCAACTTAGCAAGTAAATCAGTAATATATTTGGCTTGTGAAAGATGCAAACCTTGATCTCCAAACTTAGCCTGAATGCCAAGAAAATAATTCAGGGAGCCAAGATCTATCAGTGTAAAAGAGGTGTTGGGTTGAGCAATCAAAGAAGAGATGAAGACATTATCATTTCCTGTAACCAAAATATCATCCACATACACAAGAACAATAATATGAAGCTTGTTAGATAATAGAATGAACACTGATTGATCAGATTTGGCAGCCTTGAATCCCAAACAACATAGTGCAGCATTTAACTTCTCAAACCAAGCTCTAGGAGCCTGTTTAAGCCCATAAAGAGCTTTATTTAACTTGCAGACAAAATGAGGCTGACCCTGATCAACAAAACCCATTGGCTGCTCCATATAGACATCCTCAGTAAAAGAACCATTTAAAAATACATTGTTCACATCAAGTTGTCTAACACTCCATTTGAAAGTTAATGCTAAAGTAAGAACAACTCTTATTGTTGTTGGTTTTACAATAGGAGTAAAAGTTTCATTGAAATCAAATCCAGCTAACTGATGATATCCCTTTCCCATTAATCTGGCTTTGTATCATTGAATAGAACCATCAGGATTTTCCTTTACTCTGAAAACCCATTTGCAGCCAACTATTTTCCTATTTAAAGGATTATGGACTAGAGACCAAGTTCTTTTCTTAAGCAAGGCAGTATATTCATCAGTCATAGCAGCCTTCCAAAGAGGATTAGCTAATGCTTGTTGTACATTTGTTGGTTCTCTTGAAACAAGTAACACCTTAGGTATAGAAATTCTAGATTTTCCTCTTGTAACCATTGAATGACAATTTTATACCGGGTGAACAGAAGTAGTAATTTTAGTAACCTGATCTTGAACCATATCTGAGTGGATTGAAGTATTAGGCACAATAGGGGAACTAACCAATCTTGGATCAGACAAAGTTGCTGGACAAGGATTTTCTTGTGATTCATGATCAACATAAGGTGGACTAAAAGAGGTATGTGGAGATTGAGTTTTTACAAGAACATGAGGTACAACAGATGGAAAAGATTGAAGAACTGATGAGGTTGTAGGGAATGGAAACATTAGAGAAAAGAGAAAAGAATTCTCATTAAAGAGAACATCTCTAGAAAAAAAAATTCTTCCAGAGGAGTCAAGACATCTATACCCTTTGTGATGAGAGCTAAAACCAAGAACCAAGCACTGTTTTGATTTAAAATGAAATTTATGTGTGTTATAAGGTCTCAAATTTGGGTAGCGAGAACAACAAAAAATTCTTAAGCTATTGTAATCAGGTTTGTTTTGGAATAAGTGTTCTAAGGGATTTTTGCCAGCAAGAACTTGTGTTGATAACCTATTAATAAGATAGACACTTGTTAAGACAGCTTCATCCTAATATGACAGAGGCATTGGTGCATTTGCTAACAATGTAAGAGCCATTTCTATTATATGTCTATGTTTTCTTTCAGCAAGACCATTTTGTTCATGTGTATGAGGATAAGAATTCCTATGAACTATGCCATTGTCATTTAAAAATTTGGTAAAAACTCTATATTCACCCCCCAATCAGACTGAAAAGCCTTGATTTTGTACTCTAGTTGATGTTCTACTAACTTTTTAAACTTGAGAAAGCATGAAAAAGCTTCTGATTTTTGTGTCATGGGATAAACCCAAGTAAATCTAGAGAAGGCATCAATAAAATGTATATAATACCTAAAATTTCAAACAGATAACATAGGGGAAGGACCCCAGACATCAGTTAAGATCAATTGCAAAGGTTTAGTGTAAATAGTAGAAGAGTCAGGGAAGGGGAGTTTATGAACTTTTCCCAAACAACACGCAGAACAAAAATCAATGGCAGTTTTATTAGATAATGAAATTTTACATGAATCAAGAACAATTTTTGTTGTTCTAGCTGAAGAATGCCCTAAGAGACAATGCCAAGTACTAAACAAGGAATTTGAAGACAGTACATGATTAGAAGAGACAGTGGAATGCAAAACACATGCCTCTTTATTAACAGTATTACTTTTTATAAGTTCTTATTGTACAATCCCTTTTATTGGAATTGTAGAAGGATGAAAAGCATAAAGTCCTCCTCTAAGAGTCCCTTGCATTAAGATTTCCTTGGAAACCTGATATTTCACCAAGTAAAAGTCAGAATCGAATTAAAAAAAGACACGATTATCTCTAACAAATGATGAAACACTTATTAGATTTTTAGTTATGAGTAGAACATGAAGTAAATTATTAAGAAACAGAATTTTAGAACTGATATTTAAAGGAAAATTGGAACATCCTATATGTTGAATAGAAACAGGAATACCATTAATTGCCCATATGAACTTTGTCTTTACCTTGATATTCAGTTCTCTGTGCTAGATTATGAGCATCAGCCGTGACATAATTAGTGGCACCTGAGTCAGGGTACAATTAGGGATCAACAATAGAATCTGGAGTAGCCATGAAAACAGACATGGTGTGGAGTCAATTTGTGCCATTTGTGGTTGCATTTGCATTGGAGCAAAATAATTTTGACTGCCAGCAAAAGGATTTTGATTTCCAGTAAAAGGTTGTGAAGAAGATTGAGCACTGTGAACTCCCAAACCTTGAAAATTGGGATCAAAACGGCCATAGCATTTTCCATACAAATGCCCTATCTTTCCACATAGTTGACACTGAGGTCTGTTATTCGTTTGCCATGGATTTATTCCTCGATAATTGTCTTTGTTCTTATTTGAATTCTTGTTATTGGAAGAATTTCCTCGATATTGAAAAGAATTTTACTGTGAAGGATTCTGAGTAGATTTCTTATCCTGAGATGAAATATGAGTATTTGTCAAATTAACAGAAACAACAGTTTCCTTTACACGACTTTCAAATCTGATTTCATGTGCCAATAATAGAGATTCAATTTCCTCAACAATGTATTCATCCTATCAAGAATGAATAGAAACCACAAAGGAATCATAATCATCCGTTAAACCATAAAAAAATGGCATCAATGTGTTCTGAATCAGTCATTGCACATCCAACAGAGACAAGTTGATCAATTGCATTCTTAATTTGCAGAAAATAATCACTAAGAGAGAGAGTTCATTTCTTCGTTTCCTTGAGTTGATCTTTGAGTTGTGAAGATTTTGCCTTCGTTTTGGATCAAAATAGGTTTCAAGAGTGAACCAAATCTGAGAAGCCGTAGCACATCCAACCATCTTCATCAAGATTGGTTGAGAAATGGAAGAAAGGAGCCATGAAACAAGCAAATTATCCTGAGACTCCCAATCAAGAAAATCTGGATTATATTTTCCAAGATTTTCATCCTCAGGTTTCAGAAATTGCACAGGAACAAGAGGATTTCGCACAAAGACGAAGTGGTGAAGTCGATGACCTCGAATTGCAGCCTGAATCTATTGACGTCAGAGCAAGAAATTGCTATGATCAAGCTTAATTGAAATTTTGTAAGAGAATGAAACAATTTTTATCTGAGGTTTCAAGGATTCAGAAGAAGATAAGGGAAGAACAAACGAAGATGGGGAAGAAATTAGAATTCCAGAATCTTCCATATGAGACCAAAACGAGAGAAAAAAAATGGAAAGAGAAGTTTGGTGGTGAGAAATCAAAAGAAGGAAGTTATTTTGGCATGCAATTCGTATGATTGACAGCTAGCGAAAGAATGGGAAAAAAAATGACAGCTTGTTAATAGCTCTGATACAATATTAATAATGTGGGCATCCATCTCAAAACCAATTGGTAATGAGATGAGTGACCCTTAGACTTTATAAATGTTGTTAGGTCCCTTCATCTTTTCGATGTGGGATCCTTGACATGCCCCTCAAGATGGCGCTTCTTTTGGGCTCACCAATCTTGGGCCGGATCCCATTTTTGGACCGGATGCTCGTTTAAGCTTTGTTGGGCTCTAATACCATGTGAAGTATGAATCATTCTTTAATTTCATTAATGAGAATAGGAAAGTATTTATACAAAGAGCTCAAGTAGTCTAGCTACTTTAACTAACTCTAACAACTTAACTATAAGCCTAACCAACTCATAACTAATTTATTACAAAAGAGTTATATACATTTACAAGAACCAATACGGATGCAATATGTAGGAAAGTCAGGATAACTCAAGATTCTGAAACCAACCATTCTTTCTTGTTTGTTGTTTAGTTATTCTCAATTCCAAAGTATGAATTGAAAGGAAATATTAAATTCAACATCTCAATATCTTTATTATTTCTCTCCTCTCAATAGATTTTCTTTTCCTCACGAAAAAAGTGACAGTCAAACACAAAATATGCATGATTGGAGTTGTGAAAGACTTCATCACATCAACTAACACTCATAATCATAAACGGTGAAGACCAAAAAAAAACCTAGCTAGCCATATAGAATTCACGAGAAACTGTATTTTCCACCACCGCTGGAAAATTGCTTTTTGTAGCAAAACATGAACTCCATTAATACATACATTAAGCTTTAAGCCTATAAATTCCAATCCCATGGAAGAAGAAATTTAAAGGTTCTCTATTCTTTTGGTTTGAAAAATGAAGATCATGATGGGGAAATTCGAAGGCTTAGTTGTGTTATTGGTTATTTGCTTTAGTTTGAGTACTCCAAGAGCTTGTTCTCAAGGAGGAGGAGAAGAAGAACGAGTTCCTTGTTTTTTCATTTTTGGTGATTCTTTGGTTGATAATGGAAATAACAATAGATTGCTTTCTCTTGCTAGAGCTAATTATAGGCCTTATGGTGTTGATTTCCCATTGGGTACTACTGGCAGATTCACTAATGGTCGAACCTTTGTTGATGTTCTTGGTAAACAACCCTTTCTCTCTCTTTATAATCCTTAAACATTGCATGATTGTTTAATTAAGTTTTTTTTTTCACGTAGAATTTGTTCATGTTTAATTTGTTTTTGTATTAAACTTGGGATAATGCTTTTGTCTCTCAACTAGTTTGGAGAAGTTTCTATATTTTTTAACTTAAATTTCAATTATATATTATGATATTTAATTAAATATGTGAGCCTCACTAACTTTTATAATCCAATAGAAATGAAAAAAAAACATTTGGCTGTAGCTAATTGGCTTGGTACAGCCAAGTTTTATTCATCCTTAAATATTGCATGAATGTTTAATTAAGTTTTTTGTATGTAGAATTTGGGTATGTTGCATGTATTTTTGTATTAAACTTGAGATAATCCTTGTCTCCCAATTAGTTTGAAGAAGTTTCTATACTTTTTAACTTCTATTGGTTAATTTCAATTAAATATAATGATATTTAATAAATATGTGAGTCTAACTAATTTTTATAATCAAATAAGAATAAAATATATATAACCAATTTTGTTAGAAATGAATATATGCCACCGGGGAAGTTTTTATTCAGATTTTAAAGATACATATTTTTGGTGTTTTTTTTTTTGAACGTACATATTTTTGTTGTTATTCTTTACATATAATGAATAATGATTTCAATTCTCTTACAGTTGAATGATATTTTATATTTTTTTAATGTTATTTTAAGAAAATGAAGAATAACAAAGATTTTTGTAATGTTGGAAGAAAAAAATGATTGACTATTATAAAGGAAGAAAAATGATATTTTATAATTTTTTTTAATGTTATTTTAAGTTTTAATGAGTTATAAATGTAGTTTTTACTTTTAAATGGCATGATCTATTTTATTTCGGACAATTTTTGTGTGTAATATATGATAATAATTTTGTTTTTATAATAAATTACAATTATAATAAATGAGTTAAAAGAGAAATTGGTAAAATGGGAAGAAAAAGTTTATCCTTATTTTTTTTTTTGTGTTTTTTTGCTTCAATTTAGAAAAATAAAAGTATATAAAATTCAATTTAATGTAAGAAAATAAATGAAATGAATAAATTAAAAGAATCACATGCATGTGAAAAAAAAATTATAATAAATTAATTGAAAGATAGAATGGTAAAATAGGAATAGAAAGTTTCACCTCTCATAACACCTTAGAGTGGATTTGGTATCATATTTTTAACTATGTTTGTCACATTTTATCTCAATTTTATTAGATCCAGGAAGCATCTCTTAATTAAACGATGTTCGTGATATTTTTATTAAATATGTTAAATCACTAAAAATTGAAGCTAATAGGTAAATGTAAATTTAATCATATACGAAATATGTATGTAGCTCAGCTATTGGGGTTTCGAGATTTCATTCCTCCATACAGCAGAACACGAGGCAGAGCCCTTCTTAGAGGAGTGAATTATGCATCAGGTGCAGCTGGGCTACGAGATGAGACTGGAAACAATTTGGTACATAAATTCAATCAACACACCCTAATTTGCTCGATAGCTATTTGTTAACGTTCTCGTTTTCTGTTTCCGTTTTTTCGAATTTCCTAACAAAATACAAGAATTCTTTTTTTTTTTTTTTTTGGTTGATGCTTAGGGAGCTCATTTATCAATGAACAATCAAGTTGAAAACTTTGAAAGAACAGTGGAGGAAATGGGAAGGCTTTTCAGGGGAGATACCAATGCATTAAATTGTTATCTAAGCAAATGCATATTCTATTCAGGGATGGGAAGCAATGATTATCTTAACAACTATTTCATGACTGATTTTTACAATACCAAATCTCAATACAATCCTAAAGCTTATGCTTCTCTCCTTCTTCAAGACTACTCTCGCCAACTTAGAGTGAGTTTTTCTCTGTTTTTACAATACCAATAAGCATATGCTTTTGTTGATTGATCATTGAAAATATTAAATGCCTTAAATTTGTTGTTTAATCTTTTAGTTCTAGTAGTGATTTTAAAAGTGAATTCAAGATGTTTTTTTAAGTGGAACACTTTTCTTATGAGTTTATATAAAAGAAACACTACCAAAATAAGGGTATTTATGTCATTTTCTTATGAACAGTAACCGCCCCTTTGAAATTTTAACATTTTTGTAAATATTTTTTTTCTAGCAAATTTGTAAATAGTTTACCTCATTATAACATCCATGTTAAAATGCTTATGAAGTGTTTTTTTTTCTTTGAAAATTTAGCAAAATATTATGAATATTTTGAAAAGTGTATTTATTCAGTGAAAATACATTTTTCACTATTTTAAAAATCATACCCAAACACACGATTCGATAAATATGAAATTAGAATAGTAAGTTTTGAGTTCAAACACCTAAAATGTTATTTTCTTCCTTATTTATTACTAATATTACGTAGTTAAGACTTGTCTTAGTAATATTTACGAATATATAGTATTTTCAAAAAGTACATTATTTAAAACAACAAGTTAATCACTTAGGCCCGTTTGGTAACCTTCCCAATTCCTGTTTCTTGTTTCAATTTTTCATTTTTAAGAAATGAAGTAGTTTGGTAATTTTTCTTGTTTCTTGTTTCTCTTTTTTTTAGAAACACTTTCTAAAATTGTGTAAAAATTTTAAAAACAACAAATTCTAGTTTCTTATTTCTCTTTCTTGTTTCAAAATTTTCAACACATTGATAAATTATTACATTGTCCCGTTTTGACTTATAAAATATATTATAATTATCAAAAAATTATATTGATATAATATTTTTAAATATATCATATAAAATTGTAATATTTTCAAAATATTTATATTTTTTTAAATGAGAAACAAAAACAAGAAATAGTTATCAAATACATTTCTGTTTCTTTTTTCTTCCAGAAACAAGAAATAAGAAACAGTTATTAAACATGTTTCTGTTTCTCTTTTTAAAAAAACAGGAATAAGAATTAAGAAATAGAAATAAGAAACAAGAAATAGAAATGAGGAAGGTTACCAAACGGGCTCTTATCTACGACAATATATCATAATCACTTCATACACCATAATTATCGATTTATTTAATTTTATCGGGTTGTTTGAATGAAATGGTTTTTTTTCCCTACCACAGCAATTATATGAGCTAGGAGCTCGGAAAGTGGCAGTGACAGGGATAGGCCAAATAGGATGCATACCATACGAGCTAGCAAGATATGAAGGAAATAGCAGCCGTTGCAATGAAGAAATAAATGGTGCAATTTTACTTTTTAACTCAGGACTTAGAAAACTTGTCGATCAATTCAATAGTGGTCGTGTTCTTCCTGGTTCTAAGTTTGTCTACCTCGATTCCTACAAAAGCAACATCGACTTGTTTCAAAATGCTGCTTCTTATGGTACTCTTTTCTCAATTTTCATTTTTTTTTTGAATTTGCTTTTAATTATATACACATGTGGATTTAAATTTTACTTTGAACACCCAAATATCAAATTTGAAAAGTAAGAAGTGACATTTGCAAATCTAGCAATTTATTTTAGTAATATTTGTAAAAATATCAACTCTAAAAAATATTTGTAAATATAGCAAATTTTGATATGATGTATCAATGATAAACATTGAATTACATATTTTTACACTAAATTTATCATTGATACACACATTAATCACTAATTAACAATAGTAAAAAATATTATATTTATAAATACTTTTTAGAGTTGATATTTTTACAAATATTACGTGTCTTGTGTAACATTTATTATTAAATTTATATAGCCTTTCCAAACTTAATCTTCTAATTTTTTTTAGTGATTTCTTCATATCAATAAATTTCTCCTCCTCATGTTTTTTCAATAAGAATTTCTCAACGTAACAAATTATTATTTTTATCATTATATAATATTATTTTTAAAATACTTCTTTCAACAAGATTAATTATATCAAAGTCTTGAAAACTTTTTACATGTTTTTCACCTTTTGTTTATGAAAATTGAATAGGGTTCAAAGTGGTAGACAAGGGATGTTGTGGAGTGGGGAAAAACAATGGGCAAATAACATGCCTACCATTACAACAACCATGTGAAGATCGACGAGGTTACTTGTTTTGGGATGCATTTCATCCCACAGAAGATGCAAATGTCGTATTGGCAAAGATGGCATTTAGCTCCACTTCAAGAACCTATGCATATCCCATCAATATACAACAATTAGCAATGTTGTAATTTAATCAAGAAACCAATCAAATGTCTCTATTGAATTATCTCTAATCTTGTGCTTTGTAATTTCTTGTCGTTGCATTTGGGATTATGTCTAAGTTCTATGTCAAGTTTTCTTCTTTGAATTAATCATAATCAAGCTCTTTTTTCACCTTTAATTCTTTTTCTTAAATTATGTTGATTAGGGATGCATCAAAATCTCACATCTATTAAGTATCGCATATTGAAAAATGAAAGAATCTAATAAGACTAGTTAAATTGTACGTGCATTGCACGCTTTTAATAATAATATATATATATATATATATATTTTATAAAAATTATTCAATCTTAATAGGTATTGAATAGTTAATATAGTATATTAACGTGGTATATTAACCTATAATATAATAATCTATAATATATAGATAGCTTGTTTCTAACTAAAAAATGACTTTTAACCATGGGTTTCATGCCATTATATATATATATATATATAATCCACAACTTTAAAAAAATAATTCAAAATATTTTTTTAAATAAAAAAGAATAAATGAATTTTTTTAAAATAACTTGTAAAAAAAAGGTAAAAAGTACTCATTAAATATTTACTCATCAAATCTTTATTATAAAAATTTATATATAATTTGATTTTTTTTAAATCATAATATACTGATTCAAATATAACTCACCAAATCATTATTATAAGTGTTTATAAATAATTCAAAATATTCTTATAAATCGAAAAAAAAAATGATTTTTTTATATAAATTATTCGAAATATTTTTTTATAATTCATAAAGAAAAAATGATTTTTTTTAAAATAACTTCAAAAAATGGTAAAAACTATTCATTCAAATATATACTCACCAAATATTTATTATAAAATATTTAGATTTATAAAAAATAATTTTTTTTAATAAATAATTCAAAATATATATAACTCATTCAAATATATACTCACCAAATATTTAGATTTATAAAAAATAAATTTGCTTTTTTTTTATAAATAATTCAAAATATATATTTTTTAAATCAGTGAAAGTAAAAAACGAATTTTTAAAATAACTTGAAAAAATGGTTATAAACAATTATTGAAAAATACTTGGAATATTTGGATGGATGTATAGAGTTGAAAAAAAATCCAATGTATTCTAGAAGTCAATATTTTTAAATAAAATCTAATATATTTTTAATAATAAATAATTTGATAATATTTGAAAAATCTCCCATTCAAACAGTTCTCTTCTCCTCTTTATGTGATTGACAAATCAAATACGTATTTACAAAATCTATTATATTTAATTTTAATCTATAATTAAAAATATTCAAATCTAATATGTTATAAATGTAATATGAAATTTAAATTATTTAGATATAAATAATAATAAGGAATTCTAATAACAATATCTTTTTAAAATATATAATATAAAATATAAAACAAAATTTTAAAATACGCTAAATATATACTCACTAAATATTTATTATAAAATATTTAGATTTATAAAAAATAAATTTGTTTTTTTTAATAAATAATTCAAAATATATATTTTTTAAATCAGTGAAAGAAAAAACGAATTTTTAAAATAACTTGAAAAAATGGTTATAAACAATTATTAAAAAATACTTGAAATATTTGGATGGATTTATAGAGTTGAAAAAAAATCAAATGTATACTAAAAATCAATATTTTTAAATAAAATCTAATATATTTTTAATAATAAATAATTTGATAATATTTACAAAATCTCCAATGCAAACAGTCCTCTTCTCCTCTTTATGTGATTGACAAACAAAATCTATTATATTTAATTTTAATCTATAATTAAAAATATTCAAATCTAATATGTTATAAATGTAATATGAAATTTAAATTATTTAGATATAAATAATAATAAGGAATTCTAATAACAATATCTTTTTAAAATATAAAATATAAAACAAAATTTTAAAATACGCTTTAAATTAATATTTTTTTTAAAAAAATCTATTATCTTAATTAATTTTTTATAAATATTATCTTTTTATATTAATTATAAATGAAATGACATTTAAATGTAAGGATAAGTATAAATGGTAAATTTGAAATAACATTTAAAAGTAGGGATAAAAGTGGAAGTGGAAAATTCTCCGCTCTAAGCCACTTTTAAAGTAGTATAGATTTAGCAACACACATCTTATAATAGTATAAAATATATTTCCAATATGTGTGGGATAATCTAGTAATTTTTTTAAATAATATTTATAAAAATAGTATTTTTTAAAATTACAAAATCTTGCAAGTTTTTAAAAATATTTATAAATATAGTAAGTTTGAGAATGTATATTAGTGATCACCACTTATTTACATATTTTAAAATAAATTTAATCATTGATTCAGTTTGACATATGATAATTATTTTATGTTATAATCATTGATTTACATATTTTCAATGATGGACTTATCGTGTCAATTGGTGAGTAATAGTAATCAATGTTGTGAAGTATGAATCATTCTCTTACTTCATTAATGAAAATAGGAAAGTATTTATACATAGAGCTCAAGTAGTCTAGTTACTTTAACTCTCAAAACTTAACTATAAGCCTAACCAACTCGTAAATAATTTATTACAAAAGAGTTATATACATTTAAACTCCCCCGCAAACTCATGGGGGATAAGAATGCACCAAGAGATTGGATCGAAGTAGTAGAAATCTCGAGTTGGCAAGAGGCTTTGTGAGAATATGCCAGCGTTTTGAGCTTGTGAAGAAACATGTCGAACATCCAGCAAGCGCTTTGCAACCTTCTCTCGAACAAAATATAAATCAAGCTCGATGTGTTTCGTCCTAACATGTTGAATAGGATTCGCTGACAACATAACCGTGCTAAGATGATCACACCAAATTACAGGACATCAAGGTAAAGAAACAGTAAGTTTAGCAAGTAAAGACTGAAGCCAAGAAATTTCATCATTGGAAGCTGCAAGATTTCTATACTCTTCTTCGATGCTCGATCGAGAAACCACTAATTGTTTCTTCGAACTCCACGAGACAAGGTTACCTCCAAAATAAACACAGTAGCCAGTAGTTGAACGTCGATCATTATGATGATCTGATGCCCAATCAACATCTCAGAATGCAACATACCTTGTTTATGGCAAACGAAACCATGATTAACAGTCCTAACAAGATACCTCAATATTCGTTTTATAGCTTTCCAATTCCTAACCAAAGGAGTTTGCATAAATTGGCATACCTTGTTTATGGCAAAAGAAAGCTCAGGAGGGGTAATGATGATATATTGAAGAGCTTCGATAGTGCTACGATAGAGAGTAACATCTTCAAAAAACAGTCCCTCCATGTTTTGAAAGTCTTTCTGTACTGGTCATTGAGGTAGCAATAGAATTTGCTTGCTGCATATTCAACTTAGCAAGTAAATCAGTATTATATTTGGCTTGTGAAAGATGCAAACCTTGATCTCCAAACTTAGCCTGAATGCCAAGAAAATAATTCAGGGAGCCAAGATCTTTAAGTGCAAAAGAGGTGTTGAGTTGATCAATCAAGGAAGAGATGAATACATTATCATTTCCTGTAACCAAGATGTCATCCACATAAACAAGTACAATAATATGAAGATTGTTAGATGATAAAATGAACATAGATTGATCAGATTTGGCATCCTTGAATCCCAAACAACATAGAGCAGCAGTTAACTTCTCAAACCAAGCTCTAGGAGCCTGTTTAAGCCCATAAAGAGCTTTATTTAACTTGCAGACAAAATAAGGCTGACCCTGATCAACAAAACCCACTGGCTGCTCCATATAGACATCTTCTGTTAAAGAACCATTTAAAAATGCATTGTTCACATCAAGTTGTCTAACACACCATTTGTAAGTTAAGGTTAAAGTAAGAACAACTCTTATTGTTGTTGGTTTTACAACCAGACTAAAAGTTTCATTGAAATTAAATCAAGCTAACTGATGATAGCCTTTTGCCACTAATCTGACTTTGTATCATTGAATAGAACCATCTGGATTTTTCTTTACTCTGAAAACCCATTTACAGCCAACTATTTTCCTATTGAAAGGATTAGGAACTAGAGACCAAGTTCTGTTCTTAAGCAAGGCAATAAATTCATCAGTCATAGCAGCCTTCCAAAGAGGATTAGCTAATGCTTGCTGTCATTTGTTGGTTCTCTTGAAACAAGTAACACCTTAGGTTTAGAAATTCTAGATTTTCCTCTTGTAATCATTGAACGATAATTTTATACAGGTTGGACAAAAGTAGTAAAGTCAGTAACCTGATCCTGAATGATACCCGTCTGATTTGAAGTATTTGTCACATTATGAGAACCTGTGGGTCTCATAGATAATGGTGGAGAACTAATCAATCTTGGATCAGAAAAAGTTACTGGACAAAGATTTTCTTGTGATTCATGATCAACATAAGGTGTATTAAAAGAGGTTTGTGGAGATTGTGTATGAACAAGAACAGAAGGTATTACAGATGGAAGAGATTGAAGAACTGATGACTTTGTAATGGATGGAAACATTATAGAAAAGGGAAAATAATTCTCATTAAAGAGAACATCTCTAGAAATAAAAATTCTTCCAGAGGAGTCAAGACATATATACCCTTTGTGATGAGAGCTATAACCAAGAAACAAGCATTGTTTTGATTTAAAATCAAATTTATGAGTGTTATAAGGTCTCAGATTTGGGTAACAAGAACAACAAAAAATTCTTAAGCTATTGTAATCAGGTTTGATTTGGAATAAGAGTTCTAAGGGATTGTGTCCAGCAAGAGCTTGTGTTGGTAACCTATTAATAAGATAGACACTTGTCATGACAGCTTCATCCCAATAGGACAGAGGCATTGAAGCATTTGCTAACAGTGTGAGAGCCATTTCTATTATATGTCTATGTTTTCTTTCAGCAAGGCCATTTTGTTCATGTGTATGAGGACAAGAATTCCTATGAACTATGTCATTGTCATTTAAAAACTTGGTAAAAACTCTATATTCACACCCCCCTAATCAAACTAAAAAGCCTTGATTTTGTACCCTAGTTGATGCTTTACTAACTTTTTAAAGTTGAGAAAGCATGAAAAAGCTTCTGATTTTTGTGTCATGGGATAAACCTAAGTAAATCTAGAGAAGGCATCAATAAAATGTATATAATACCTAAAATTTCAACGGATAACATAGGGGAAGGACCTCAGACATCAGATAAGATCAATTGTAAAGATTTAGTGTAAACCGTAGAAGAGTCATGGAATGAAAAACACATGCTTCCTTATTAACAATATTACTTTTTACAGGTTCTTGCTGTAACAACCCTTTTATTGGAATGGTTGAAGGATGAAAAGCATAGAGTCCTCCTCTAAGAGTCCCTTTGTCATGACCCGCTCTGAGACCATTCTATAGACCTGAGACGAGAAGTGTGCCGATGACAACGATGACTAAACGTCAATACTTACCATCGAGGAAAACTAAACATAACTGTTCTAGAAAAATATTTCAAACTAAACTGACTCATGTACTAGCTGAGATGATGCACAACATGTGGCAGATAAGCTCGTCGTAGGCTCGATCGTCTATGAAACTCGAATGCTACATGTGGGGGGAAAACATTTGAAAAGAATGAGCTAAAAAGACTCAGTGAGTGGAATTTTTATTAAACTAATATTTTCTTCATTTCCAAATTCATAAAACTGTTCAAAACTAATATTCTTAAAAATTAATAATCATAATATTCAGATGAAACTAAATCCATAAATATATGTACAATATAAACTTCTCATATATCATATCATAATGTTAAAAACCACACTAAATATGTACCCTTAACTGGTCATACTGCATGTAGAGTGAAATCATGCATGCAGTAGAGCAACTGAATACTGAAACTGCTCATACGCACGCAGAGCTGCCCCCAAAGGCTATGCACCCTAACATACGGCCCAAAGCCTATGTGTATGCTAAAGTGGGTCCCAAAGACTTGCTGAAAGCTGATAACTGAGGGTACTGTTTCTAGGGTTTGAAAATAAACTACTAAAACTATTAACGTAATTTTCATACATTTCATAAAACATAATTGTTTCTAAAAACATAACTGAGTCTCCATAATTTTCGTAAATAATATATATACTATATCATAAAACTCAATTCCGTAAAATCTGTAGCTGAATATCTAAATATTTATATTTGAAAAATCTAAATCTCTATAATATCATAAATCTTAAAATAGAAAACCACTCACAAACTTTGCCGTGTACATTCCAAAACGTAAATAGTTTACTCCTCGATATCACCTGAAATATTAATTTAAGAAAATACATATCAATCATCTACTTAGTAATTTGAAATGTTAGAAAACCATATTGAAAATAATATAAAATTGTGGTTAATATCACATAACTAAAGCTTTAACTTTCCTTCAATAACTACACTTTCAATGTATTTTTCAAAGCCAAATAATATCAATTGCTTGATCTTCCTCTTCCCACACGTAATCCCTACTCAAATTGAAGAAAACCACATACAATCCTCTTTCTAATTCATACAATTTTCCATACCAACTCCATAAAAAATATGGAAAAACTCCATTTCTACACTATCCATAATCCTTCTTAAAACTTCAATCTCTCAATCAAACTCATGGAGGTTTATTTATTTCATCATTTCACTTCAAATCTATAAACAACAAAACCCATAACTCACCCTTGAAGCTTAGAAAATATCTACCAAAATCCATCAAAAGAAGAATTAGGTTGAAGAAATTACTTACCAAGAAGCAATTACACCACAAATTGAACTCAAAACTCCATAATTGTTGTTTTTTTCCAAAACAAATTCTCAAGTTTTTCTCTTCTTTCTTTCACTTTCGTTTTCTCCTCTGCCTACGACTTGTAGCAAAATCTGATAGTTTTATTTAGTTTTTATTTTTATTATTATTTTTAAATTTTCACTTCATTGCCACATGTCAACCAAGAAAACCAACCAATACATGATTTGTTTTTTTTTTCTATCCTTAGCTTATTTTTTTAAAAAAAAAAATTCAACTTTATTTTATTTTTTATTTTTTTTAAAAAAAAATGTTTACACCCTTGCATTAGGATTTCCTTGGAAACCTGATCTTTCACCAAGCAAAAGTCAGAATGGAATTAAAAAAAGACACGATTATCTCTAGCAAATGATGAAACACTCATTAGATTTTTAGTTATGGCTGGAACATGAAGTAAATTATTTAAAAAAAGAATTTTGGAACTGATATTTGAAGGAAATTTTGAACAACCTATATGTTGAATGGAAACAGGAATACCATTGCCTATATGAACTTTTTCTTTACCTTGATATTCAGTTCTGTGTACTAGATTATGAGCATCAGTTGTGAGTGGTGACATGATTAGTGGCACCTAAGTCAGGGTACCAATAGGGATCCGCAACAGAATCTGGAGTAGCCATGAAAGCAGACATATGGTGTGGTATTATTTGTGCCATTTGTGCTTGCATTTGCATTGGAGCATAATAATTTTGACTCCCAGCAAAAGAATTTTGACTTCCAGTAAAAGGTTGAGAAGAAGATTGAGCACTTTGAACTCCCAAACCTTGAAAATTGGGATCAAAATGACTAAAGCATTTCCTAGACAAATGACCTATCTTTCCACACAGCTGACACTGAGGTCTGTTATTTGTTTGCCATGGATTCCTCCCTCAATAATTACATTTGTTCTTATTTGAATTCTTGTTATTGGGAAAAATTTCCTCGATACTGAGATGAATTTTTCTGTGAAGAAGTCTGAGTAGATTTCTTCTCCTGAGATGAAATATGAGTATTTGCCAAATTGACAGAAATAGTAATTTCCTTTAGACATCTTTCCAATCTGATTTCATACGCCAATAACAGAGATTCAATTTTCTCAACAATGTATTCATCCTTTCAAGAATGAATAGAAACCACAAAAGAATCATACTCAGTCGTTAAACCATAAAAATGACATCAATGTGTTCTGAATCAGTCATTGCACATCCAACGGATGCAAGTTGATTAATTGCATTCTTTATGTGCAGAAAATAATCACTAAGAGAGAGAGAGAGTTCCTTTCTTCGCTTCCTTTAGTTGATCTCTGAGTTGTGAAGATTTTGCCTTTGTTTTGGAAGCAAAAAAGGTTTCCAGAGTGAACCAAATCTGAGAAGCCATAGCACATCCAACCATCTTAGTCAAGATTGGTTGATCGAAGAAAGAAGACAGGAAACAAGAAAATTATCCTGAGACTCCCAATCAAGAAAATCTGGAATATATTTTCCAAGATTTTCATCCTTAGGTTTCAGAAATTGTACAAGAACAAGAGGATTTCGCACGAAGATGAAGTGATGAAGTCGATGACCTCGAACTGCAGCCTGAATCTATTGACGTCAGAGCAAGAAATTGCTATGATCAAGCTTAATTGAAACTTTATGAGAGAATGGAACAATTTTCATCTGAGATTTCAAGGATTCAGATGAAGATGAGGGAAGAACAGACGAAGACGGGGAAGAAATTGGAATTCCAGAATCTTCCATTTGAGAACAAAACGAGAGAAAATGAAAAAGAAAAGGAAGCTTGGTGGTGAGAAATCGAAAATGGAAAATTGATTTTGGCATGCACTTCGTACGATTGACAGGTAGCGGAAGAATGGAAAAAAAATTGATAGCTAGTCAATAGCTCTAATACCATGTGAAGTAAGAATAATTCTCTTACTTCATTAATGAAAATAGGAAAGTATTTATACAAAGAGCTCAAGTAGTCTAGCTACTTTAACTAACTCTAACAACTTAACTATAAGCCTAACCAACTCATAACTAATTTATTACAAAGGAGTTATATACATTTACAAATGTCAATCATTCATTAACACAATTTTTTTCTTAATATTTACAAATATTTTTGAAAAGGGGGATTATCAAAATAATAGAAAAAATATAAAATTATTCAAATAGCACAATTACTAAAAACTTACCAAAATAACATATTATTTCCTATTCAATAAATTATTAAATTGTTGACTCTTAATATTTAAATATCCGAGGGTGGATATGCTCGTGACAAAGAACAAGGAACTTAAAAGTAATTATAATGAACTCAAGGGCTATCATGAGCTTGCAAGTGATGTCGGTGAGATGAGGAACCTATCTTTAGTACATTTACGCAGACTCCACATGATTAGGATGTACTTTGTAAAAAAACTTATGTCTTTAACAATTTTATGTCCTTTTGTATTCGACATTATGAGATTAGGATGTACAAAACTTATGTCTTAACGATATTATGCCATCTTCGATGTTGATTAAAAAGTATGATTATTGTCTAATGCATTGAATATGTGAAATTTGTTATATTCAACATGAAATACAGGTAATTGAAATTTATAAATCAATAATTATAAATAGAAAATTGAAAAAATTGCATTCCAAGGGCTATGTCGGTGAAATTCACCAGCATAGCATTAACATAAGTTTTTTTTTAAAAATGGCTATGACGGCGAATTTTGCCGGCATAACCTTACAAGGGAGCATGCCCTCCATTTAGGCTATGCCGGTGAAAAAAAAAAATTCTCAAACATAGACAATCTTAACGGTGCTTTTACCGCGAAATTTCGCCTGCAAAGTTTTTTTTTTTTTTTAAGTCATTATTATTTTAACTTTTGTTGTGGGCTTAATAATTTTCTTCTAAATCAGTTTAAACTTTCTTTTTATTATAAAGTAAATTGTTAATTTGATTTTTATATTTTATTCCTAATTCAAAAATTTATTGACTTAATTTCAATAAATTATTGAATATTAAATTTGTTATTTTAGGGGAAAAATCGTTAAAGCAATGAGATAAATGAAATAAAAATCTAAAATCTATCATTTGAGTCAATTTTTTTGTTTGGTTTAATACGATGATATATTTGAAAGTATTTGATAAAATATGGGGTAGTGTCATTTAATAGTAGAATTTTATGTAGTATATTGCTTAAAACTATTTGCAAATACGATAATGTTTTTACCGTGTGAATCACTGATTAGTATTGATTAATGCGTGAATCAGAGATTAACTTATTGTAAAAATATTTAATTCAATAAAAGTCACTTATTGACTAGCTCAAATATTTTTTATTTAAAACTTTTTTTTTTATAAATTTTTTGTTAAATATAATAGAAAATTTTGTTTGTTTTGCCATCGTCCCTAAAATCTCTCTACTCATTAAAACTTGAGAAATTTTTACTGGGTAGCAGATTTTGATGCAATATTATAATAATTTTTACTACGCTAATCAGCTATTAACATTGATTAACATGTGAATCGGTGATTCACTTATTGTAAAAATATAGAATTCAATGTTAATTGTAGATTGCCCAGCTCAGAATTTACTATATTCACAAATATTTTAAAACCATGATATTTTTATAAATATTAAAAACAAAATTATTAGATTTACAATCATCTCTTAAATATCCCTTTTAAGAATACTATATTATTATTTTCTTTTAAAAATTCTATTATATTTCAAATTTTATATTTACAAGCATTTAAAAAAAAAATTGTAATACCCACCAAAATTCACCTCATTTGTATTTTTAAAATTTTTGAAATTTGAATGAATGTCTTACAAATAAATATCTAATTAAGGGGCTTTCATTTCAATGTAATCTAAGATTATGGAGAGATGAATATCAAGATAATATTGTTCATTTTACTGGATTTAAAAATATTAGGGTATCTTAGATTATATATAATCAAAGAAGACGTGATATTTGACCATTTTAGATTGTGCCCTCCACCGTTGGGTTTTTGAGATTATATTACGACTGTATTTTGCTTCTTACTTTTTTTCCCTTCAATATTATAAGTTGTTTATATTTTTACACAGAATTAATAAGGTTAAAAAAATTATTTTCTCATCATAAACTAAATTTAGATACAGGAATAAGTTTTTCATTACACTAATTATTTATACATAGAGCAGCATCTACTCGGTCCCAATGGTAATTCCAGGGATTTGCTATACAAATAATTATCTATTTGCATCTTTTAGAAGACAAAATCATCGCCGTCAAATTTTGCAATTCCCAAATTTGAATTCTCTTCCCAAGTAGACATCGTTCTTCAACAATAACCAAAACTCTGATATCAGTTGTTAGAGAATGATAGATTTGCGAGGCCTAAAATTCACACAAAAACGATAAAACAGAATAATAAAAAATAATAAAAGGAAAAGAAAACGACACCAAAATTTATACTGGTTCACCCCAATGTTGGGCTATGTCTAGTTACTACCGCTTCAGATTTCACTATGATGAATCAGAGAGTTACAATAAAAAGATTCAATATATTCAATAGTGTATTATATACTCAAAAACCCTCTAGAAAGAAAACATTTTTTTTTTACAATATTTCTCAGAACTCTCTCCCCTCAATTTTCTCACTCACCGAAGAAGCCGAAGAACACCGTTGCTCTCTGCTTGCTAATTGCTTTTCACGCTTCTTCGTAATTAAGAATACCACCACCTCAGATTTCGTGCAGCTAAAACCTACAACAAATTGATTTTTGGCCAATAACAAAATAACACCAACAGCTGAAGCATAAAGCAATGAGGTTTTCTTAATCAATTTGTCTTATTGATTTTGATGGGCTTTAATACAAAGAAAATCTTTAGAGGGCTTAACATGAAAATTGGGCTTCAAATAGCATCGGTGGGCTTGAGCTTTTTAATTGTTTAGGCTTCAACCACAACAGTTCGTACATTTTGTGATTGGTTTAGCTGTCCCATATTTAAGGAAAACGATTTTAGAAGACACATTTCACCTAGTTAATTTCTATGAAATTATGTTATTTCCAAAGATTCATCTTGTGATACTTATATTCCAATATGTTCTCGAAAATTCAAAATGTTACGAGTTAACCTTTGAGCTTTACGAAATATATTCCATTCATTATTAAAAAAATTACTGAATAGATTTATTTAGTCTTTAAATTACACATTTCAACTAAGAATTTCCCAAATTTTGTCCCGCCCTTCAATGATATAGCTTTTGATTATCATACAAAATTACTAAAAATGAAATACACCATCTAACTAAAAAATGTATCAATTTCATAGTTAGTTCTTTTTTCTTTTTCTTTTTTTTGTCAAGTGAAAGAAACATTAGAAAGTGAAAATCAAATTCAACTAAAGGCATAAGACTTTGGGTTAGAAAAGGGTAATTCTCATTCATGAACCTAAAAACAAAGGGCTCGTTTGGTAATGTTCCCAATTTCTGTTTCTTTTTTCTATTTCTCATTTTTTAAGAAATGAAGTTGTTTAGTAACTTTTCTTGTTTTTCTTTTTTTTTAGGAACACTTCCTAAAATTGTGTAAAAATTTTAGAAACAACAAATTCTAGTTTCTTATTTCTCTTTCTTGTTTCCAAAATTTTCAACACATTGATAAATTATTACGTTGTCTCGTTTTGACTGATAAAATATATTATAAATATCCAAAAATTATATTGATATAATATTTTTAAATATGTCATTTAATTTTTTTATATTTTCAAAATATTTTTATTTATTTTTTCAAATGTGAAACAGAAACAAGAAATAGTTACCAAACACATTTTTGTTTTTTTTTTCCAGAAACAAGAAATAAGAAACAGTTACCAAACATGTTTCTGTTCCTCTTTTTAAAAAAACAAGAACAAGAAACAAGAAATAGAAATAAGAAACAATAAATGAAATGGACGAATGTTACCAAACGGGCCATAAACTTCCCATTAAATTCCTTTGAAAAGAATCCACATTCATATAGCTAGAAAATTGGGGAAAATTTCCAGTACAACCGCTGTACCGAAACCACCATACTACTGCCATTCAGAAATTGCCATTTGGCTTTGTGGGCCCCACTCTCTTTTAAGACACTGGTTTTTCTTCCATAGTTTATTGAAATTAATTGTGGATTTCTCTCACATCCCCTTTCTTCCTCCGTTTTAAAGTCTTTTCATTTTTCCCCTCTTCCCTCTTTTTTCTCTTCTTCTTCCTCACTCACGATCCCTCCCTCATCTCATAAATTTTCACAATCCACTTAATAAGACGCAGTTACACTCATATAACTTAAAAAAAAAACAATTTATTAATGGTGGAAAAACTTATTTAAACTTTAATGAATTTTTTCATTGATTCAAAAGATTCAAAGTGATGGAAACTCTAGGTTATTGGGTTTAGCCATGGAGATTTTCCAGAGGCTACTAAGTGTAGGGAAAGATTTTTTATCAGCATTTGTTTGAAGAATTATGTGATTTTTGAGGTTATATGAGAAATGGGTCTGGTTCTTTTCATGGTGGAGAAAAACAAAAAGGGATGGTGAAGATTTGTTTGGTGGGATATTTTTTGGTTTTTTTTGGCCATTTTCTTGTGGTGTGAAGCTTCTTTCATGGCTGATAAGGAGTTGGACATGGAACATAAGTACAGAGTTCAACGAAGAAGAAGAGAAAAAAGAAGAGAGAGAAAAAAATTAAATAAAATCTTAAAACAGAGAGAGAAATTAAAAAGAGAGAAAAACCAGTGCCTTAAAAGAGTGGGACCCACGAAGCCAAATGGCAATTTCTGAATGGCAGTGGTATAGAGGGCTCGGTACAGCTGTTGTACTGGAAAATTATTTTATACTTTACTTGTTTTAGGTCTAGTTTTTTCTGTTAAAAAAACTCTCCCCTCTTTGAAGAGCTTATTTTTACTTTTCTCTCTACACAATGTGGTGCTAGGTTTCTATTCCACAAATGTGGTGCTTGAAGTTCTCTACTTTGTTTATTTTCTTTTGTTCTCTCTATTTTTATATTTTTAATTCTTAAGTAATTTTACTACAAAAAAGAGGGGCAATGCAAAATTTCACCGGCAATGCTTTGGCGCCATTTGACCACAAAGGCCACCAAATAATTGCCAATTGACATGATAGGTTTTACCGACAGTGGTTTCTTGAGAATTATCGGTGAAAAACTCATTTTCGCCGACAATTCTCTCTTTTTTTTTTTTTAAACCATTGTCAACAAGTCTCTATTTTTTTTTTAGGGTAAAATGCAAATAAGACCCCTGTGGTCTTTTCAAAATGCATGAACACCCCCGTACTTTGAAAATGGCAAATCGCACCCCTGTGGTTCCAATTTTTTTCAATCGGACCCTACCTTCAATGTCAATAATTTTCTTTTAGCCATAACTTCTTCGTTTGAACTCCGATTTGGATGATTCAAGATGTTTTGGAATCTTCATTTCCGGCTTTACATAATCGTCACTTCGAAACTTTGAAATCATCAATAACCAAAAGAGTTAACGATGTCAATCATACCTAGTGTTTCGATGTTAGTAAAATCTTTTATTTATTAATGATTTCAAAGTTTCGAAGTGACATTTGTGTAGAGACTAAAATGAGGATTCCAAAACATCTTGAATCGTCTAAATCGGAGTTCAAACGAAGAAGTTGTGGCTAAAAGAAAATTATTGACATTGAAGGAGAGAGGTCTGATTGAAAAAAATTGGAACCACAGGGGTGCGATTTGCCATTTTCAAATTACAGGGGGTGTTCATGCATTTTGAAAAGACCACAGGGGTCTTATTTGCATTTTACCCATTTTTTTTATTTACTATTACTTTGCTTCTAATTTTTGTGGTTGTTAGTACATTTTGTGATTGGTTTAGCTGTTCAATATTTAAGGAAAATTACTTTAGGGGACACATTTGAGTGATTTAACCTAGTTAATTTCTATAAATTATGTCATTTAATTTCCAAATATTCATCCTTTAAATTACACATTTTAAAAAAAATTACACATTTTAACTAAGAATTGCCCAATTATCATTCAGAATTACTAAAAATAAAATACACCATCTAATTAAAAATGTATCAATTCATAGTTAGTTCTTTTTCTTTTTTCTTTTTTTGTCAAGTGAAAATAACATTAGAAATTGAAAATCAAGGTCAACTTAAAGATATAAGACTTTGTGTTAGATAAAGGTTAATTCTCATCCATGAACATAAAAACTAGGCTTCCCATTTAGTTTCCTTGCTAAGAACCCACATCCAAATAGCTAGGAATTTGACATCCCATTTCCCATTTCTACATGAAATCAAACAAATGAAGGCTAGTTACATCATCTTCAATGCTGACTTTGAACATTTTACTAGTACAGCTAAAGAAACTGCAAATGAATCTAGAAATCACAACAACAATTACAAGATGATGTGGGCCATATGGGCTTTAATGAACTCTACTTCTTTTTTTTTCTGCCTCTTTTAATTTCAGTCATGTTTTGGGTCCAGTTGTTTAGGTTTTCTCTTTGTGAGTGTTTTCCCTATAAATACTCTGTTTAGGGTAAAACACCACTTTTATGAAGAATATTGCATGGTAATGAGAGCCTAACCGTCGGTTACTGTTGGTATTTAAATCCAACTTGACTTTGCTTCTTATTTTACGTGTTGTTCACGCCAAATTGGTATCAAAGCGCCAAGTTCCTTGGACGTCAACGATGGAAACTGGCAAAGAAGATGGTGGACCTCGAGTGGCTAGTGGAGAACAAGAACTCCTAACACTGTTGACAGCCACTGCGAATCTGGAACAACGAGTTGATGAACAAATGGAGCGTTTTACTCGGGATATCCAGAGAAGCTTGAATGGGATAGAGAGGGTATTAGCAAACCCTAGGGAAAATCCAACTCCTGAACCTCTTGATTTTGCACGAGCTCTTGCGTTTGAAAGGAGGAGAGGAAGACAAGGAGGAAGAAATGGAAGGAGGCGTTATCAAGAAAATGAACGAAATAGCTCATCTATGAATACTGACCGTGAACATTCGAATGAAGAGAAATTTACTGAAAAGGTCATTCTTCTTGGCAACAAAGACTTGTGGGAGAAGCTCGGCGTGTCCAAAACCCAGGGAAGTAACCACCTGGGTTTTGGACATTCGAATGTGCTCTGTATCCATTGCTACAATACAGTTTTATTGTAGTGACTTCCATTTCGACAGTTCATAATTGCTATCAGACAAGTGCCAAATCAACACTACAAGAATTTTGGTATTAGGTGACACATTGTATTTTAAAATAGGTGACAGTTGGGTCAGAAATGTTAAGATTTTACATCAGAAAGATGAAAGAACCTAACAATATTTATAAAGTTTAAGAGTCACTCCTCTCGTTATCAATTGATTTTAAGATGGAAGCTTATGATTAATAATATGGTATCAAAGCCAAACAAGCTCAAACGAGCAGTGATGGATCCAGGATTAAAGGTCAGGAGGGGCACACACAAATATTTATATAATTATAATTACAATCATTAAAGCAAAAATTAAAATTTACAGTAAAAATTGATTGAAAATTAAATCAAGTAAAATAAATTTTAATCTATTTATTTTTCATAGTGAAAGTGGTTTTGATTCATACTAATTTTTTTTTCTTGAAAGAGATTAATTTTAATTAGATAATTATATATGATAAATTAAAAAGATAAGTATGGATTGGATTCCTTATACACATAAAATCTAGAGGTATTTTTAAAGATGGTATTTTTTAATTGCAATTTTTAAAATGACATTTTCATTATATAATAAATGTATCAAAATCATAAAAATTAACAAACAAAAAAAAGAGTTTGCATTTAAAACTTCTCAATTAAAATATAAAAACAATAATATAATATTGATCAAAACATATTAATTAATTAACGAAAAAAATGGTTATTTATAAAAGTAAATCAAATTTTTGTAAAGATAGACGACGCTTCTCATTTCCTTGTCGTCTTTCCTCCATTTTCTCTTTTCCTTTTGGAGGAAACTTAAATGGGGTTGTGTTGACAACCATGGAATCTTTGGTGGAGATTTTTGGAGCTTTTTCTACCTTGACTTCTTTCTTATTTTTTCTGAAATCGGGGACAAAAGTTTCCTTATTTCCCCTATTAGCAATGCTTAGCTCCATATTGTGAGCGCGAGTTGCTAGTTCTTCAAAAGTGCGGGTTTTATACCTTGTAGGATATAAAGCAATCCCCAGTGCATGCCTTGAATACACATCTCTACAGCAGATATTTTTGTGAGACGGTCTTTACAATCGAGACTCAAAGTTCTCCAGCGGTTGATGTATTCAACAACAGGCTCATCCTTTCTTTGTTTGGCGTTGGTGAGCTCCATCATACTAACCGTTCGCCTTGTGCTATAAAAGCGATTCGGGAATTCTTTTTCTGATTCTTCTCAACTATCAATGGATTCAGGCTCCAAGTCAGTATACCAGTCAAAAGCATTTTCCTTCAGCGTTGGGACAAATTGTTTGACTAAGAAATCTCCGCGTGTACCAGCATTTTCACATATGTTTCGACGAAATGGGCAATATGCTGTTTTGGATTCCCCTTTCCATCGAACTATTAAAATTTTGGTGGCTAGTATCCGATTGGCATTCTCAAAGTGTCAATTCTCTTTGTGTAAGGCTTAGAATACAGAAGAGAATTTTGAGATGGCCCACCATATTGAGATCTGATGGAGCTCATTATCATATCTTGGAGTTGTTGGACCGATAATGAAGTAATCAAAGTAGAGTGTTCACTACAAGAAACTGTCGTAATAGCGACGGATCACTAGCTACGAAAAGTAAATGTGTCCCACACTAACGACGGAATGCATCGCTCTTGTGAAAAGTTGACTTTTAGCGATGCATTCCGTCGCCTTATTAATCGAATATATTTAATGGAAAAAATAATCTGGTATTAACGATGCTTGGCGTTGCTAATAATGGCACCAAAAATTCCCGTGTAAATATGGAACGATGCAGTGCGTCGTATACGATGGCCCGAAACATTCTCGTGCAAACGAACGACCGATTGCGTCGCCCCACGTCATGGAGGGAATGTTTCCCGCCATTTCAACGACGAAATCGATCGTTATTTTAGATATTAACGACGGATTTCGTCGTTAGCTCACAATATATACATGCCTCAGGAATGCAAAGAACTCATCATCAGAAACATTGTGTTATTTCTTTTCGTTTTTTTTTCTACTACAAAAAAAAATACGTGAATGGATGTATGTTCGTCTCTTAGAAGGCTATTTGAACGATGAGTTCGTAGTAGGGGTTGAAGAATTCGTTGAGTTTTGTGAAAGTACAGAGGATTTTGATCGTAATGGAAAAATGATACGATGTCCGTGCAGAAAATGTAAAATAAGAAGTTATATTCTTCATTTGATGTGAAGAAACACCTGTATAGTCGTGGGTTTGTGGAGAATTATTTCAAGTCGGTTTATCAAGGGGAATCTGACGATCAATATAATGCGGCGTTGGAGCGAGCTGTGTTGTACCAAGGAAGCAGCTCAAATGCTATACCGAATTTGGAAGAAGATCGTGATGAAAGACAGGCAAAAGTATGGACAAATGCAGCATATGATATACGAAGGTACGTTTAATCATACTCAAGACAATAATCAAACTATTCTAGAGGAGGAAGAGGAGGAAATGAATCCAGAAGCGCAACGAATGTACCATATGCTCGAATCAGCAAGTATGCCGTTATACCCGGGTTGTGATGTCAATCAACTGGCTGCAGCTACGGGAGCTTCTAAATATAAAATCGGCATATCATATTCCAGAGAGAGGTTTTAATTCGATTGCACAATGGTTTCATCGTTGCGCTCCTGCGAGCAACACGCTGCCAGAAATTCTATATGACACGAAAAAATTGATTGTTGCCCGAACGGATGCATGATATTCGGGGGTGATGGAGATTCGAGTCTCCATAATTGTAAATTCTGTTTCCATCTGAGATATAAACAAGGTAAACGCACTCTCATTCCACATACTCGTATGTTTTATTTACCGATCACTCCTCGACTTCAACGACTGTATGCATCGGAAGTCACGACATCTCATATGAGATGGCATTACGAGCATTCGCAAGAGGATGGTCATATGAAACATCCATCTGATGCTGACGCGTGGAAGCATTTGGATCGTTGTCATCCAGAATTTGCAAGTGAGATTAGAAATGTGAGATTGGGGTTATGTACTGACGGTTTTAACCCGTACGGCGCTTCTGGTGCACAATACTATGTATGGCCTGTTATGTTGACACCTTAAAATCTCCCTCCATCAATGTGTATGAAAGATCCTGTGATATTCTTAACGGTTATCGTACCGGGTCCAAAGAGTCCAAAACAAAGGTTAGATATCTACCTCCAACCTCTTATTGTTGAGCTGACTAATTTGTGGAATAATGGAGCGTTGACTTACGATGTATCGAGAAAACAAAATATATGTATGAAAGCCGCAGTAATTTGGACTATAAGTGACTTCCCGGCATATTCAATGTTATCTAGTAAGCACGATAGCTTATTAATTATAAATTATTTTCATTGCATAATAATATGTATAATTAATTTAAACTTATCGTAGGTTGGAGCACATCCGGAAAGTTTGCTTGTCCTCATTACATGATTGACATTGGAGCTTTTTCTTTGAAACATGGACGGAAAACGTGTTGGTTCGATTGTCATAGAAGATTTTTACCAAGCAACCATTTGTTTCGATCAAACAAGACAGATTGGTATAAGGGTTGTAATGCACGCAACCAAGGCCCGCCCCGAGTTTATAGCGGAATCGAAATATTACACGAGTTAGATTCTATTGGCATGAAAAAAATTACTGAAATAGGTGCTGAAGTTGCAAACAAGGCCGGTGGTAAGAACAGTGGATGGAAGAAACGAAGTATATTTTGGGATTTACCGTATTAGGGAGATTTACTAATCAGGCACAACTTGGACGTAATGCACATCGAAAAGAACGTGTTCGACAATGTCTTCAATACAGTTTTAAATGTGCCAAATAAGGCGAAAGACAACATGAAGGCACAGTATGACATCCAAGAAATATGTCGTCGCCCCGAGTTAGAGCCGGATGAAGATGGGCACTACGCCAAGGCCAAATACATGTTAAGTACAGAAGAGAAGAAATTACTGTTTGAATGGATATGATCGATTAAGTTCCCCAATGATTACGTTTCTAATCTCTCGATATGCATTGACGTGCAGAGTCATACTGTTTTTGGAATGAAAAGTCACGATTGTCACGATTTTATGCAACGATTGATGCCTGTTGCTTTCAGACCGTTCCTCGAATAGAAACATTGGGAACCGTTGGCGCAGTTAAGTGTGTTCTTCAGAGATTTGACATGCGCAGATTTAACACGAGAGACAATCGAATCATTAAACCGAGAGATTCCAGTTATAATATGCAAACTGGAGCGAATGTTTCCACCCGAATTTTTCGATTCGATGGAGCATCTTCCTGTTCATCTACCGTATGAGGCACTACTTGGGGGCCCTGTTCAATACAGATGGATGTACCTGCTTGAAAGGTAAAATATTATTATGTTAATTGCCTTTTTTAGTATATTTAAATACACATGATGCTAAATTTTATATTTATTTTGCTGCACGAATTCTAGATATTTGCATAGATTGAAGAAAACTGTTGGAAATAAAGCACGAGTTGAAGGATCGATTTGTAATGCGTATCTGGTACACGAGACAACTACGTTCTATTCGTATTACTTCGACCAACATATCTCCGACCACTTTCGTCCAATGAACCGTAACGTGGTTGACACTCTTCCAGAAGGTGTAGACTTAAACGACTTGTATATGTTTATCGTACCAGGCAACGGTTTAGGCAAATCTATGCGGAGAAAATTAAGTGATGAGGAGTACCATGTCGTCCAGACTTACTTATTATGCAACTGTGCGGAAGTAGAGCCTTATATTGAGTAAGTTTTTCTAATTCATGGAGTTTTGTTTTATTTAACATGAATAATTTTGTTTAAATTTTCACATTAATACATTTTATGTAGATTATTTGTGAATTCATGTGTACAACCATCGCATCCCAGTATTACTGAATCAGAAGAAGGGAACATCATCGATAAATATTTTCGTTCCTGGTTTTACAATTACGTTGACAATCCCACAATTCCGATCGCTGATCAACGTATAATATGGATCGTAAAAGGTTCATCCAGAATTGCAAGATCTTACACCGGTTATCTGGTGCAAGGTTACAGATTTCAAACAAAAGCTCATTCAGTGAACTGGGCAACAAACAACAGTGGCGTATGTATAAAGGGTCAAGTGTTCGGGAACAATGTAGAAGATTTCTATTGAATCATTGATGTGACGACCCGTCACTTTAAAATAATTTAAATTTGAAAAACACAGTGGAAGTATTTTATTTTAAGAAAAATTGGCGTGATTATATTTGAAAATAGGCTAGCCAAAACCTGTTTACATCTTAAATTCAGACATCTAAAAACACAAGGAACATTAAGTTCCTATCAGGAGTTCAAAATGATTTATAAACATAAAAGTAAAGACAAAAGCTCTTAAGAGCCATTTACAAATATACAACTCCAAAATTATATAAAATTCACGAAAACCATGTACATGGATTTTTACAACCACCTAGTCCATCTCAAAGTCTTCATCCCTCGATCATGCAGCACCATCTCCTCTCCCTCGACCTCTAGCCAGGGCATTACCTGAAATTTTTGTAATATCATGAGCTAACAACTTAAGCCCAGTGAGAATAATAAGAATAAAAAGTAAAGATAGACCTCAAACTTGCATTTCGATTTGTGTCCAACTTACCTGACACGATCAATCCTAAAGTTCTCCAAACTTTAGGTAATTTCATTCTAAATTTTCCAAAGGATGATATTACTAACTCTCGTAGTCAATCCTCATCCATTAACTTGTTATGACATAAAATAAGAAAAGTAATGACTTTGCATAAAATATAACATCTCGATTCTATAACCCATCGATCATATGCAATGTAGGGTTCGCATATACCCTTATGCATGAATGAGGTAACAGGTACATCCCATAGGATACCCATTCAACCCTATATGTGAAGAAGTAACAGGTACATCCCGTAGGATACCCATTCAACCTTCTTTCTTAGTTTTACTTTCTTTTCTTTTTCTGAAGGTGATGCGGACACTACCCGTAGGCTCCAACATTCTTCCCTTCCTTTCTTTCTCACTTTCTTTTCTTTTTTCTCTTTTCAATGATGCGAGATATTATGGCTATGCTTGCAAAAAGTAAATAAAGTAAAGTGCGAATAATAAAGTTACCGAAACAAACATAAAGTAAAAGACATAAAGTAAATAAATAGGAAACTCCGGACGAACGATATGTCAATCGAACTCCGCTAACAATAATAAAAGTAAAATCATAATTTGAAAGATTAACCTATACCTTCAAGGATTCTAAACTTCCAACATAATCCGAGGTTCTATTAATCGTTCTATATAAAAGTTTGGATCTTTTAACTTCCAATGATCCATCCTAAGCTTCGAAACGAATCTAACTTTGAACATCCTAAGTTCAATGTTTTCCACGAGAACTCCTAAGTTCTCACTTAAATGATTCACTTCTAATCCTAAGGGCACTAACTCACTTCCCTCTATCTTAGATTCGAATTCTAGTCTTAGTTCCCAATTCTACAAACCATTATACTTATTTGCTTTCTAAAATTACTTTAAATCCTAACTATTCTCACCTTAGCCAAATAAGATTTCCTCCAATTTCCCACGAATCAACAACCGAGCAATCGCACCTACAATTCACCAATTGCACAACATATTACAACTCATAACTAAGATGAGAACAAGTGTGTATTTTCGGGTGAATAGTGATTTCGGATGAATAATAATTTCGGATGAATAGTGTTTTCGGGTGAATAGTTTTTTTCGAATATCCGGGCTCAAAATCGTCAAATTCCATGATAGAAATTCATGATTTCAACTTCAAAACTCATTTATAAACAAAAATCCATATAAAAAGTTTTGAAAACTTACTTTTTGGGACTTCCCTTAGGGAACGAGAAATGCTACAAGGCTAGGTTGGATAGATAGCCCTCGTCCCGAGCAATCCAACGCAACTGACCTCATCGAAAACGGTCGAGGATCGAAGAAAAGCCAAGAGAAAAATCTCTCCTTCCATGGGAGAAGGAAGCTACGGCCATGAGAAGAGAAAAATGAAGGAAATGGCTTGTCTTGGTCAACTTTGTGATTTTTAAAGATAAATGAATAGTGATTTTTGGATATTTTAAGAAATTGGAAATGACGGTTGCGTCCTTTTATGACTTTTGACTTACGAAACGAAACCCGATGCTCTTAAATAAATCTAAAGGTGATTAATAATTATTAATTGGCCCGTTAATAATTATTAATGTCACCGAAGCGAATTTAAAATATTAAAACGATTAAAAAGGATTTCGGACGAAATTAACTACTAAAATCGAAATTACAAAAATAATAATTAATCTAAATACTTAAAATAAAATAAATAAATAAATAAATAACATTAAATAAATAATAAAATAAATAAATAAATAAAATTCACTTCAAAATAACGGGACGTTACAATTGATGAGATTATTGAGCTTCAATTCGCAGGTTCGAGTCTTAAACGTACAATCGTTTTAAACTGCACATAGTTTGAAACAACGCAACGAGGTGGAGTTCGCAATAATATCAATCTTAAAATTGTTGAGGTGAACTGGAGAAAACATATGCACACCCAAGATCGTTTTGTTTTGGCACAACAAGCAATTCAGGTTTACTACTTAAACTATCCCGCTCACCATCGAGATTTATCTGATTGGTTAGTTGTCTGTAAAGTAAGACCGATGATAATAGATGACAGCATCCCTGATAAAAATAGTGAGAACTACGTTGCATTCCACGAGGATGAAGTGCAAAATCGTGAAATCGATGAAGGTATTAATTCTGACACTGCGCGTCCGTTGAATGACGCATTAGAGACACTTTTTGATGAAGGGAATGTCTATGTTCCACCTGAAAATTGTTAGGAATGGTGTCCTAGAACTTGTAATTATTTAATAATAATAATTTATTAAGAATAAATTAAATAAATAAACATAAGTTCTTTATATTATCTAGATTGATTCAATTAATGATATTAAGAATATATGGAAATATATAAATATCAAACATTCAAATAGTAAACCCTAAGTTACTCTTATGAAATCACGACTTAGTATGTGAGTCATACAAGAGGATTAAAGTCGAAATGAGTAACTTAAACGTGTCTACGATGAAACGGATAACGTTTGGGAACCTTATCCTGGTAACACCGTTGATAGCTTCGCATTTTGTTTATAGACAAATGATCGAATCCTCGATCATTCATGTGGGAGACATGAAATGGAAGTATCTTATGCAATGTTGATTGTATAAGACAGGACCACGATATTCGATCAAATTTCTCATTAGTACCGGTTTTACGAGAAATAATCGAATATCAAACTAATTTTATCAACCGGTGATAGATCTCAATCCCTGAGTGAAATGCGGACTCCTATTTGTGGAGTTATGTTCTTTGATTCACATAGTTGAGAGCGATCTGTAAGAATGCTCAATACACTCCTGTTTTGGGAACATGACTAGATAAGTAGCTGGGAACTCATTTTCACGAGATGAAATTCATAACTTTCCTATAAATTAACAGTATCGGTCCGATACCTAAACATTTTAGGAACTTTAGGAAACTCCCTTGATGTACTTGATTCGAGACATGAACAAGTGACGTCACGACTTCTATTGATCACGAAGTATCTTATCTCTCGTTCGACTAAAGATAAAGTTCATTGGAGAATCGTGGGAACACAAGGATAAAGCGGTAATTACAGGGGCAAAACGGTAAATTTATCCGTTGTAATTATGAGGGTTCCACGTGAAGGATATATCACGATATAAATAAAAGATAAACTAAATGGACATAACTCATCTATAGTGAGGGGAGTTCAACTATGAATCTATAGTGGAATTATTCATAGTTAGATAATAAGTAATTAACTGATTATGTGTTAATCACTTAATTGACTAATTATTAAGCCCATGATCTATAGGTCCATCGGGTCTCTATGCTAGCCCAAATATCGTAGTCGCGAAATCAAGTAGAAGAAATGGAAATTTTAAGTAAAGTGAATTACTTAAAATAGGCAATATTAATTGTTTAAATAATGAGTTTATTTAAACATGAAATTAATAATGAAATATTATTAATTAGATATTATTAATTATTTAAATATTGAGTATATTTAAATGGTAATTAATAATTTGAAATTAATTAACAATTATTAATTGTTTAAATAATAAATTTTATTTGAACGGAATTAATAATTAAAAATTAATTAATTAATAATAAAATGTTATCAATAAAATTATTAATTAAATAATGAGTTTATTTAATGGAAATTAATAATTAAAATATTTATTATTAATTATTTAAATAATGAAAATTATTTAAATGGAAATTAATAATTAAATATAATTTGATAATATTTAGTCGGGAGAAAATACTAATATTATTAATTTTTTAAATAAAATATTTTATTTAAATGGTAATTAATAAATAAATTAATTAAGTTGGACTTATTAATTTAAGAGAGAATTTCAAGCCCAATTGGATTAATGAACCCAATTGAAATTGGCCCAAAATAATTAATTAAATAAATTAGAATTATTTATTAATTATTAAGCCAATTTTCAGCCATGACATGTATTTTAGGAAGAGATAATTGTTTGAATTATATCCTAAAATAATTACATAGATTTATTTACCCAAGATAAATAAAATAAAGAAAATAAAATAATCTCCTATTTATCTATGACATTTTCGAAATTGCAAGATAAAGGAAAGAGATAATCTTTATTCTTTTTGTATTTATCTCTATAGATTAATCCTAATGGGATTAGGATTCCTATTTTCCTATAAATAGGAGGGTTGGGTCATTCATAAATCACACAATTCAATTCCTTAGAAATTCGGAATTCTCTCTTCCTCCTCTCCTCCCCTATTGCCAATTTTCATAGGCCATTGGGAAGAAAAATATTTTTTTTCTTCTTCCCAATTTCTTCTTAAGTTCGATCCCACAATCGAATTTCGTTTGATCAATCGGGATATAGCGTAGAAGATCTGGTGTTGCTAAGGATTTGATGCTGTAAAGAAACCTCCAACCGATTCTCCATTAACTACTCAATGTAAGTAAAATCGGTTTTAATTTTCAAAAATATAAGCATGTTATTCGTGTTTTTATCACAAATTGCATGATATTAATAGATCCTAAATTAAGTGTTAATTTGTGTTACTAAATAAATTCCGCTAGTTTAGTAAATCATCCCTTCAAAAATGACAAAGATTCTTCTCCAGATGAAACAAACGAAGAAGACACTGAAGAAGACAACATTGATTCAACAAAGATGAATGATTATGATTACGATGATTGAAGTATCTATGTGTAACAGGGGAAATAATTAAAAAAAAAAATACAAATATTAACGACAGAAGGCATCGTTATATTCAGACATACATTGAAAATAACGATGCCATGAGTCGTAAAACCTCATGGTTTAAGATAGGTTTTACTTTTATTATTGTAGCGGAGTTCGATTTACGTATCGTTCTTCTGGAGTTTCCTATTTATTTACTTTATGTCTTTTAGTTTATGTCCTTTATTTTATGCCTTTTACTTTATGTTTGTATCGGCTACTTTAATTCCGCACTTTATTTATTTAGACCAAAAACATATCATATTGAATCATAACATCTCGCATCATGGAAAAAGAAGAGAGAATGAGAAAGACATGAATGGGAGAATGATGGATCCTACGGGATAGACCACATTACCTTCATAGAAAAAGAAGAGAAAGTGAGAAAGAAAAGGAGGGAGAACGATGGATCCCACGGGATAGACCACGTTACCTTCTTCATGCATAAGGGCGAATGCGAAATCCTACGGGATGTCCTCATGCATTCATGCTTATGATCGATAAAATAGAGAATTGAGATGTTTTATTTTATGCAAAGTATATTTACTTTTATTTATTTATGTTGTAACAAGTAAATGGATGAGAATTAGACTACATGTATTAGTAGTATCATCCTTTGGATATTATAGAATGAAATTACTTAAAGTTTGGAGAACTTTAGGATTGATTGTGTCAGATTGATTGGACACAAATCGAAATACGAGTTTGAGGTCTAACCTTACTTTTTATGCTTATTATTCTCACTGGGCTTAAGTTGTTAGCTCATGATATTACAATCAATTTCAGGTAATGCCCTGGTTAGAGGTCGAGGGAGAGGAGATGGTGTTGCATGATCGAGGGATGACGATCTTGAGATGGACTAGGTTGATTTAAAGTCCATGGACTATGTTTTGTGAATATTTCACATATTTGGAGTTGTATATTTGTAAATGGCTCTTAAGAGCTTTTGTCTTTATGTTTATGATTATAATCATTTTGAACTCCTGGATAGGAACTAAATGTTCCTTGTGTATTTTAGATTTTGAAATTAAGATGTAAACAGGTTTTGGCTAGCCAATTTTCAAACATAATCACGCCATTTTTCTTAAAATATAAAGACTTCCGCCGTGTTTTCTAATTTAAATTATTTAAAAATGTTGGGTCGTCACAGTGCCACATGGCACAATTTGGTTGGGCCAACTTACATCATCAAATGACCATGGAAAATGACACATGGCGTCATCTTATGAGCCAATTTTGTGTCTTTTATTTTAAAATAAAGACACGTGTCAAATTATGATTGGTGTATATTTAATGACGTGTAATTTTGTCATTTATTTAGATAATTATGTGGTGAAGTGTAATTAGTTGAATTTTCTCCTTCTACAAATGCCCCCTTTTCGAGATTTATGCACAAGTTTATTCGTGGATGAATCTTGAAAATATTTTTACAATCAAAACTTGTGATTGAGTTGTTCTTTTTTTTTTTTTTTAAATCAAGTGTCAAAAATTGATTTTATTTGACACTTTTTTTTTACTTTAATCTAAATATAAATTGATGATATTTTTATTTTGATCAGGTAACATGTACTCTCGACTATCCATCGTATATAAATGGAATAGAGAGTTGAATTTGAATTCCATAAATTTGATGGAATATTACCCTTTTTTTTTTAATTAGGAGAAAATTTTGAATTTGAATTTGGCTAAGTTGCTAACCATAATTTGAGATTTGTCCCCGAAATTTGATAACAAATTAATTTCATCTCTTAATTAATTAATTAAATTTTTTTTTTTGACAGAATATAGTTTGTGTAAATTTGAATTTTGGAGGAAGTTTGATTCCATATGGTAGAGAAGATTGACATTTAATCAAAATTATTATTCCTATTTGATTGATATTTTAATAGGAATGTAATTTTAATTAGTATCACCCACACCTCAATTTATGGGATGCTAAAAATAGAATCCCTTTTATTTGACCTAATTTTTTTTTACTTCACCATATAAGGATGCTTTTTTTTTTTTTTTTTTTTTATTTAGAAGTCTCAGCCGTTTAGTGCCTCGATTCCCCAGGAACTTTGTCTTTTAATTTGCCAAGGTAAGAACTCTTAATTTTATTTTTATTTTTTTTATCAAATTTCATCGCAACATTGACGAAAGAGGATTTATGAAACGACCAAGTCTTGCTCGTAATGCAATATTTCATTGTTTTTTTTTTAATCTGTGCATGCGACCATGTGGCGCATTTTTTTTATTTTATTTTTTCAATTTGTTGAGATTGGCTTCAACTTGAGGATTTTTTTTTTATTTACTTGCTGTACACGATTGGAGAGACACCATCTGAATGACTCTTTTTTTTTTTTTTTTTTTGTATGGTACCACCCATATGACTAAGGCGTTCAAAATTTGATTGTTAAATATATATTTTTTTTTTAACAATCCATAAACCATCTTTTTTTTTTTTTGTAGGAATTATATATATTTCAACAATCGAATTATATTTCTTTTGTTGTAGGAATTATGCCGCCCTCCCAATGGAAGTCTGATTCACCAGGTAAATTCTTATAATCAACTTTAACCTTAAACCTTAAATGTTATCAATTTTAATCTTAAACTATATAAGTAGTTGCGAGTTTAAATTTCTCTTTACAACTATTGATTATTAACATCAATTTCATTAGTTTTCTAAAATTGAAGAAAGATGAGGTTATAAAACTACATAAACAACTATCTAAGAATATTAGAAAGTAAGCTCGATGAGTTACCAAATCACATATATTATCTAACTAATTGCAACCCTTTCTCATAAAATCTATCTCCACAAACTTCAATTTAACTTATTTCTTTTGAAATCGTTTAAATTTGTTATTACCCTATTATATATATATATATATATATATATATATATATATATATAACTTTATTTATAGTTTACACGTGAAATTGTTAACAATTAGTCCATAGAATGTTAAACTTGCAACTATTTATATAATTTAAAATTAAAATTGACAACATAGGTTAAAGTTGATAATACCCCGAAAGTTGATGGGTAAAATATGACTTTTTCCCTAAAATTTTTGGACAACTAAACCAATCACAAAATGTACGAACCACCACAACAATTACAAGCAAAATAGTAACAAGAAAAAACACAGCCTTCAATACAGACCAACTATACTTCTCCATGAATCTCTTGGCCTTAACTCTCCAACAACTCTCATAATACTGATTGATTTCTTTTATAATTTCAGTCATCTTCACCATACCCGTGTTCGAATTCGACGCCGATTCGGTTTCGGAAAAAAGATTATTCTCCATTATTAGGTTGCTGTAATGGCTGCCAATGGTCTTTCTTAGGCCATTGAACATTGTAACAATATCTTCATCACTTCCATTGCTGTTAATATTTACAATACCTGCTTCCTTAAGAATTATAACATCTTTGGCTGTAACGATTAAACCACTCATTAAAGCTATGAATTGTGTAAAAGTGGGAGGATCCATCTTAGCCATTGCCTCAAATGCAATCAAATTTCTAAATATCACTTCAGAGAAAGGATTAATGCTGATGACAGGCAAAGTTAAAGTCGGTATTTCCTTGTCAAATCCCGTGCTTTTTATCCCTGCGAAGGCGTTGCTCTCGAATTTCAGTTTAACTCCCTTGAGTTTCAAAGCCGAAACGATTATCGGTTTCGAACCGTCTTCTAAAGGAGATGATTTGTTAACTCTTCCAAGTAAACCAAACAAGCTTGTGATTAAGCCAACAACTTCATTTATCTGTTGCAAGAAACCAACTTGAAAAATCGAGGCCAAAACATTCAACAGTTCAAGAAAGAAAGAACCTTCCCCGGCTATCGAACATAAATGGCCGATGCCATCATATGCCGTCGTCTGATTTATCATTATAAGATAAAGAAAGTGTAGCAAATGATGAGATTGCTCAAGAATTTGTTCTAAGTTTGGATCCCAAATTCCATCCATGACTTCTGGTATGTAAGGCGTTAACATCGTAAACGAAACCAATTCACAAAATTTATAAAACAAGACATGTAAATCATTTCTGTTCATAATTTCTTTGAGGACTAGAATTGGAATCTGATTCTCAAGCTTAAGTATATCATTAAGAATCTCACATTGAGACATTAGATTTCCATTAATTCCATCATACAACTTCTGTTCCTTGAATATCGGTAAAGGAAATGTAAATTTTGATCTTGTGTACCTTCCATGATCACTTTCTTTGGCTAGCAATTGAAGCAAGAACAAACCATCAATGAGCATTATCCAAGTCAAAATCTCAGACCCCATTTCCAAATACCTGTCAAAATTTGCTCTTATTTTAAGATCTAAAGGCTTGAGTTGTTCATCAACGATCCGATCGAATGAAGGAAGATTGAATCTCTCTTTAGCTTCTTTTGCTTTCTCAAGCTTGAAAATCTCCATCTTGTAAAGGTGTGGATTGAAATGGTGATATGGACCCAAAGCTAGGGTGTGAGGGAAGTAAGAATCTGGGTTTTCATTGGTTATAGAATTTGGTAATTTGAATATGTAAATGGGAGTTTCTAAAGCTGTTTCAAGATCATCTCTTTCAATGAGTTTATTGATTTCAACAATCCATTGAGTTTCCTCAATGCTTCTGCTTCTGATAATGGAATTGGAAGTCTCAGCCATGTTTGAAAACTGATTTGATATAAGGATGGTTTTATAGACAAGCCTAAAACGTGTAGTTGTTGAGAAAATGGAGGTAAATCAATTACAAAACCAAATGAAATACAAAAAAAAGTCAATTTTATCATGCATTCGGCCATCTTGTGAAGCCCAATAATTTTCTTAACCACTCCTTTGACAAAGGCATTAGGTTTTGAAAATTCCAATTGATGTCAGATTTGACCTGTAAGAGGGCAATGAAACTTCATGCGCAAGTGGGACTTGAGAAAGTCATTTCTGTCTTATAATTGTAATAGTTTAGGAACCCTATATCGACACTCACAAACATTATATTATTAGCTTCCCTTGTAAGATATTCAAAGCCAACATAAGTTTGATTTCATTTAGCATAGGGAATTGGATGGCAATTTCTTAGCTATTTTGTTGTCGATTCTTAGCAAGGAAACTAAATGGGAACTTTTTGTACATGAATGTTATCTAACACAAAGTCTTTAGTTGACCTTGATTTTCAATTTCTAATATTTCTTTCACTTGACCAAAAAAAAAATAAATTTGATACATTTTTAATTGAAAAATTTCATTTGGTAGTAAAATTTTCTACAATATTTATAAATATAATATTTTTAAAAAATATTTACAAATATAGCAGTTTTGTAAAAACCCTCATTTATGAGTATCAAAGAAATCAATGATAACTTGTAATGTAATCAGTAATTCATACACAAAATATCACCTAATATTGTGTATCAATATAATCAGTGCACTACAAGAAATTGTATTACTAGTGAAGCAAGCATTAGCCATGCACGTTAATTGCGTAGTTAATTCTCTCCATTGGTGACGCTAAACATAGGCGTCACCAATGGTGTGCCCATCAGTGACGCAACATTAGCGATGGAGTAGCATAAATTTCATTGTCACCATCGCTGACGCCAAGTAAGTGTAGCGTTAGCAATGGTTACGCACGGGCCACTTATCCAAAACACAAGCTTTGGATTTGGAGTGGCCTATTAGTGACGCAAAGATGGCCCATTCCTGACGCAAGTTGTGCGTCAGCAATGAGGCTGCATTAAAAAAAATAGCTCTTTTTCTGATCTTCTTTCATTCTGTTATTCTTCTTCAATAGCACAGTCACAAGCTCTTCTCCCCCTTCACGAGATTTCTTCAATTTTTGTCGACTCAAAGTCGTTTTACTCCGTTCAAAAGCTAATGTTTCGATATTCGACGTTTTTAAGTATGTTTTAATGGTTTTTTTTTTCAAAAATACTTTAGATATGGTTGATTTATTGTTTTAGGGCTTTTAAAAAAAATAGGTGTTTATGCAAATTAAGTCTTTTATTGTTGTTAATTTCTATCAAAGTTATATATTTCCGGTCAATTTATCCTCTGCATTCATGTCTGAATCTATGGTTACTTGACAGGAGTTGAAGCACGAGGATTTATATTTGGCCCTCCAATTGCATTAGCTATAGGATAGAAATTCGTTCCTTTAAGGAAACCAAGGAAATTACCCGGTAATTCTTCATGCCTTTACGATTATTTCGATATGTAGGGGGTATTAATTGAATTTAAAACTTCTCAATTAAAATATAAAAACAATAATAAATATTGATCAAAAGATATTAATTAATTAACTAAAAAAATTGTTATTTATAAAAGTAAATCAAATTTTTGTAAAGATAATAGGTATGGGTATATATCACACAATTATACAAAAAATAAACTAAAACATATTTTAGGACTAGAACACTTTCTTCGGGAGTCAAAACACATTTAGGCCCTGTTTGGTATGCAATCCAGATTCAGTTTTATGAATCTGGATTGAATGAATAAAAAGAATCTGCGTTGTTTTGTGTTTGGTTTACAATCCAGAAAAAAACAATTTAGATTCAGTTTCTTTTTTAGGCTAAAAAATGAATTCAACTAAAACAAGAATCCAAAATATCCAACTCAAAAACTGAAAAACACAAATTGACCTCACCCACACAATTTAATCCACGGGTTTCAACACATGAGATAAAAATACGAGTCGGGCCCATTTTGCGGATTTGGGTCGGGTGGTCGGGCCCGTTTTTCAAGGTTGACCTGTCCCGTTCTAGCTTTTATTTATTTAATTAAATTTTTAATCGCATGTTTTTAAGTCGATTTTTAACTTTTTAAACTTAAACTTAATTCTAAAGTGATGGAAAAAAAGTTAATTTATTTTTTCATTATATCCTATTTTTTATTTATACTTTGTTTTTATAATTATATATAAGATTAATTTAAATATAAAAAATAAAATAATTTATATATATATATATATATATATATATATATATATATATATATATATATGTTTTGGAGGTTGTTGCTCACATTTCTCTTTGCTTCTTGTTTACTAATGTATGTAGTACTATTTGAATAACGTTATTGGAGGTTTTCAATGCCCAAATGGTCTCTCCATTCAGTGTGAAAATATTTTTTCAGATTCTCTTTTATTAAGAAATTCTCTCTTTGGTTGCACTAGCTTCTTATGAATTTTAGAATGGATCTCATTGTGTTTTGTATAGTTCTCCTTTTAGAAAAAAATTGAGTTGTTTTAATCTAAAGAGTTTATTTGATAGACTTGCAATGCTTCTATTATCTTTATTATAATTTTTTTAAAAGAAAAATTTATCCTAAGAATGAGAATAGTTATAGTTGATGCGGATAAAGATGTTTCTAATTTATAAGTTATGAATTATTAGTTTTTTCAAACTTAAAAATGAATGATTTAAAGTTGGAAGTATTATTTTTATGATTGGGCACCCAAAATTTGGATTATGATCTAAACACATATTCGATTCACAATCGATTTTAAATTTTTTGAAGAACTAACCAAACACATATTTCAAATTTCCCAATCTCAATTATAAATTCCTGGATATGTTACCAAACACAGTTTGAAACCAACAAATTCATGAATCACAACTCAATTCATTAGAATCCACTAAATTCAAATTCTGCTTTTCAGATTGCATACCAAACAGGACCGAACCACTTGCAAAAGCATCATATTAATAGAAAATGATAACCCCTGTACAAATTATCAAAATTTGAGGGCGGGGGCATGTGCCCCCGCTTGCCCAATTGACATCCTCTCCACCATCAAGTCAAAGACATAACCATGGTCAAGATAAATGTGATAAAGTTAAAACGGAAAAGCGGAAGAATAGAGAGGAAAAGAAAAGATGGAGAGAAAAACGGTATAACCGGAAGACTACATGGTGATTTTCTATAAAAATGCTTCAAATTGAGAAAAAAAAAAAAGAAAAGAAAAAAACTTTATTAAACATATTGATACAATCAGATCTGGGGCAATGGTCATTCTAACAAATCTCACAATCGAAACAAAAAAACTTATATGGCTTCAAATTCACCATTGCAGCACCTTCAAACTCAAAATCCAGTCTCTCTCGAAAAAAAAACATAAAAGCTTTCCGTGGAGATCCCAAAATTTTGATCTTCGAAAACGAAATCAAAATCTACTTTGCAATCGAGTACATAGGGGGAGCAAATAGAAGAAAACTGCAAAAAAATAAAATGCCCCTTTCCTCTTCATGATAATAACTAATTCTTTGGTGATTTAAACCATTCTCTGACATTGATTAATTTTAGTCATTTTCGTTATTTTAGTTATGTAAGGTTTGTATAAGAACCTTAATATAATTTTTTTTAAAAAAAACAAACATGAAAATAAGAATAGGAAATTAGATCTAACTTTGATAAATTATGGTACTCACTCACTTGCAATCACGAGAATAATTAAATATTTAGAAAATAAAAATGACATAATTTTATTGAAATATAAATAGGTGAAATCTGAGTTGTCTAGTGTGATTTCCCTTTAATTTTTGGACAGCTAAACCAATCACAAAAGGTACGAACAAGCACAAAAAGAAGAAGAAAAATCATAATAAGATAGAAGACAACCTTCAATGCAGACCAGATATACTTCTTCATGAATCTTTCTGCCTTAACCGTCCAGTGACTCTCATAATACTCTTTGATTTTTTTGATAATTTTAGCCATGTCGGATGGTGTCGATCCGTTCCCAGATCGTAAAGAACGGTTACTCTCCATTATTAAGCTCATATAATGGCTGCCAATGGTGTTTCTGAAGCCATTGAACATTTTAACAATATCTTCATCACTTTGAAATTGGCTCCCAAAATTTAAAATCTTTGCTTCCTTGAGTATTGTGACATCCTTGGGTGTAACTATTAACCAACTCATCAAACCTATGTATTGTGTCAAATAAGGTTCATCATACCCAATTGTTGCCTTCTCAAATGCCATAAGATTTCTGAAGATTACTTCAGAGAAAAGGGTTATGGTGATGGCAGAAAAAGTTAACCTGCGCTTTTCGCTATCAAATTCGGCCGGTTTGTGCATCCCCATCCCTTCCTTGGATCTGAATTCCAATTTGACTTTTTTAAGTTTTGAAGCGGAAGGGATCATCTTCATCGGGGCCAAGAGGTCTTCTTCACGACGAGATGACGATTTCTTATCTTTTCTAATTGAACCAAACAAAGTTTGGATTAAAAGAAACAGACTTTGGATTATATCAATGATTTCATTCACTTGCTTCAAGAAATCAACTTGAGAAACTGCAGCCAAAAGTTTTAATAGTTTCTGAGAGAAAGAAGTACTGTCCCTGCCCCAGCCTTCGAACGGTATGGGTCTGGGTGGAGCCGCCATTGGTTTTTCTTTAGGCAATTCGTGATTTATGATCAGTAGATACAAAAAGTGTAGCAAATGATGAGACCTCTCAACAATTTCTTTTAAGCTTTGGTGATGATAACGAAACCTAATAGGATAGAGTGATTCACAAAACTGATAAAACCAGTCATGTAAATGAAAATGATCCATTTGTAAGATTTCTTTGAGGACTAGAGTTGGAATCTGATTCTCAAGCATCAGTATGTCTTTTACAATCTCACATTGGGATGTAAAACATTTATTAATACTATCATACAACTTCTGATCCTTAAACATTGGTAAAAAAAAACGTAGATTTTCTGAGTACCTGTTCATCATCTCCTGTTGTAAAATTGATGAACTACTATCATTATAACCATCACTGTCACTTGCAATCTCCCTTGGTAAAATTGGTGGACTACTACCATTATCACCATCACTGTCACTTGCCAACTCCCTTGGTAAAATTGGTGGACTACTACCATTATCACCATCACTGTCACTTGCCATCTCCCTTGGTAAAATTGGTGGACTACTACCATTATCACCATCACTGTCACTTGCCATCTCCCTTGGTAAAATTGGTGGACTACTACCATTATCACCATCACTGTCACTTGCCATCTCCCTTGGTAAAATTGGTGGACTACTACCATTATCACCATCACTGCCACTTGCCATCTCCCTTGGTAAAATTGGTGGACTACTACCATTATCACCATCACTGTCACTTGCCATCTCCCTTGGTAAAATTGGTGGACTACTACCATTATCACCATCACTGTCACTTGCCATCTCCCGTTGTAAGGCGGTAGTATTTCCTTCGTTTAGTAACCGAAGCAAGAACATCCCATCGATGAGCATTGTCCACGCCAGAGCTTCTGATTCCATTTCCAAATGCTTATCAAAACAGGCTCTTATTTTCAGATCTAAAGGCATGAGTTGTTCATCAACGATTTGCTTGAATGAAGGAAGATTGAATATCTCTTTAGCTTCTTTAGCTTTCTCAAGCTTGAAGATCTCCATCTTGTAAAACTGTGGATTGAAATGGTGATAAGGACCCAGAGCTAGAGTGTGAGGGAGGTAAGATTCTGGTTTTTCATTGGTTACGGAATCGGGTATTTTGAATATGGAAAAGGGAGTTTCAAAACCTGTTTGAAGATCATCTCTGTCAATAAGTTTATTGATTTCAACAATCCATTGAGTTTCCTCAATGCTTCTGTTGCTGAGAATGGAATTGGAAGACATCTTCTTCATGATCTGTTAAGTCTCAGCCATGTTTGAAAACTGAAATAAAAAGAAAGAAGAATATTTGGAGAACAAACTTAGGAGGCTTGAAGTTCAAGTAGCAAGATATAAGGGTGCTTTTATAGACAAGCAGCTGAGCCCTAAAACTAAATTGATGTAAAAAAAAGGTATAAATGAAGACAGGGATAGAGAGAGAATGAATATGATTACAAAATATCTCAGAATATGATTACAAAATATCTCAGAAAATATCTCAGAATATGATTACAAAATATCTCAGAATATGATTACAAAATATCTCAGATTAGGATTACAAGAGAGAGAAGAGTATTTATATTAGACTTACAATCTAACAGTTCACTAACTCACTCTAAAGTAATAATAGTTAGTGACAGTGTATTTAGTGACAGTAATATCTCACAATAATAAATGCAAAATACTCCTAAACACTCTGGGTTATTGTTAAATCATACCCGCACGTTTCTTTGTTTTAAAATACCTCTGCATTTTAGGAAAATTGCTAATTACACCCTTCAATAGATTACTTTTAACGAAATTGAGATATATTTATATTCTACATATGTTATATGTATTCTGATTTCATGAAAAATAACAAAAATAAATAAAATTGACAAATGTGTAAAATTTTAGATATTTTAATAAGTGTAAAATCTATAAATCAAATTCAAATGTTCATAATTTTTAATAGTTTTGGAAGACGGAGTATGCATATAATATAGATTTGTCTAAATTTCATTCAAACTAATCGATAGAATGATATAATTTACAATTTTCTTAAATTATAGGGATATTTAAAAAAGGGCTATTAACATTAATAATCAAATAGAGCATACAAATTACAATTATATTAGATGTTTCAAAAAAAAATTACAAAACTAGACAAAACCATCCACCGGAAAAGTTGAAATGACGAAAAAACCCTTGATTTAATTTTCCCTAAATCATGCAATATTTTAGGAATTTATCAAATCCCTTATATTGTGCATGATTTAAGATAAATTAAAAACTAAACAAAATTAATCAAAAGGAAAATCTAATCTATCTAACTAATTACTCTCTTTCCAGCTACAAAATCATCCTTCATGAGTTTTCTTATCAAAATGCAAGAAATCTGCCATTGATACTTTTTAAGCTACAAAATTTAACAATTCAGAAAATAAATAAAAAGTCGGTTAGTTTAACATTATTAAACAAAATCTAACAAGGATATTCTGATCCAGAAATGATTAAAATGTGGTTAGTTTAACATATTCATATTTGTTAAAAACTAATAAAATCTATAGTTTAACATTATTAAATAAATCTAATCGGAGTACCTTGATCCAGAAAATGATATCGGTTAGTTTAACATGTTTATATTGTTAGGAATGGTGTCCTAGAACTTGTAATTATTTAATTATAATAATTTATTTCGAATAAATTAAATAAATAAACATAAGTTCTTTATATAATCTAGATTGATTCAATTTAATGATATTAGGAATATATGTAAATATATAAATATCAAACATTCAAATAGTAAACCCTAAGTTACTCTTATGAAATCACGATTTAGTATGTGAGTCATACAAGAGGATTAAAGTCGAGATGAGTAACTTAAACGTGTCTACAGTAAACAGATAACGTTTGGGAACCTTATCCTGGTAACACTGTTGATAGCTTCGCATTTTGTTTATAGACAAATGATCTAATCCTGATCATTCATGTGGGAGACATGAAATGGAAGTATCATATGCAATGTTGATTGTATAAGACAGACCACGGATGTTCGATCAAATTTCTCCTTAGTACCGTTTTTACGAGAAATGATCGAATATCAAATTAAGTTTATCAACCGTGATAGATCTCAATCCTGAGTGAAATGCGGACTCCTATTTGTGGAGTCATGTTCTTTGATTCACATAGTTGAGAGCGATCTGTAAGAACGCTCAATACACTCCTGTTTTGGGAACATGACTAGATAAGTAGCTGGGAACTCATTTTCACGAGATGGAATTCATAACTTTCCTATAAATTAACGGTATCGGTGCGATACCTAAACATTTTAGGAACTTTAGGAAACTCCTTGATGTCCTGATTCGAGACATGAACAAGTGACGTCACGACTTCTATTGATCACGAAGTATCTTATCTCTAGTTCGACTAAAGATAAAGTTCATTGGAGAATCAGCGGGAACACAAGGATAAAGCGGTAATTACAGGGGGCAAAACGGTAAATTTATCCGCTGTAATTATGAGGGTTCCACGTGAAGGATATATCACAGATATAAATAAATGATAAACTAAATGGACATAACTCATCTATAGTGAGGGGAGTTCAATTATGAATCTATAGTGGAATTATTCATAGTTAGATAATAAGTAATTAACTGATTATGAGTTAATCACTTAATTGACTAATTATTAAGCCCATGATCTATAGGTCCATCGGTCCCTATGCTAGCCCAAATATCGTAGTCGCGAAATCAAGTAGAAGAAATGGAAATTTTAAGTAAAGTGAATTACTTAAAATAGGCAATATTAATTGTTTAAATATTGAGTATATTTAAACGGTAATTAATATAAACATTATTAATTGTTTAAATAATGAGTTTATTTAAACATGAAATTAATAATGAAATATTATTAATTATACATTATTAATTATTTAAATATTGAGTATATTTAAATGGTAATTAATAATTTGAAATTAATTATTAATTGTTTAAATAAGTAATTATATTTAAACGGAAATTAATAATTAATATTAATTAAATTAATAATAAAATATTGTCAATAAAATTATTAATTTATGGAAATTAATAATTATAATATTTATTATTAATTATTTAAATAATGAAAATTATTTAAATGGAAATTAATAATTAAATATAATTTGATAATATTTAGACGGGAGAAAATATTAATATTATTAATTGTTTAAATAAAATATTTATTTAAATGGTAATTAATAAATAAATTAATTGAGTTGGACTTATTAATTTAAGAGAGAGTTTCTAGCCCAATTGGATTAATGAACCCAATTGGGATTGGCCCGAAATAATTAATTAAATAAATTAGAATTTTTTTAATTAATATATGCAATTTTCAGCCATATGATGTATTTTGGGAAGAGATAATTGTTTGAATTATATCCTAAAATAATTGCATAGATTTATTTACCCAAGATAAATAAAATAAAAGAAAAGAAAATAATCTCTTATTTATCTATGCATTTTCAAAATTGCAAGATAAAAAGAAGAGATAATATTTTTTTTCTTTTTGTATTTATCTCTATAGATTAATCCTAATGTGATTAGGATTCCTATTTTCCTATAAATAGGAGGGTTGGGTCATTCATAAAACACACAATTCAATTCTTTGGAAATTGAAAAATCTCTCTTCCTCCCTTCTCCCTCCCTTGGCCGATTTTCTCATAGTATTGGGAAGAAAATTTTTTTCTTCTTCCCAATTTCTTCTAAAGTTCGATCCCACAATCGAATTTCGTTTGATCGATCGGGATATAGCGTAGAAGATCTGGTGTTGCTGAGGATTTGAAGCTGTAAAGAAACCTCCAACCGATTCTCCATTATTCAGTCAATGTAAGTTCCGGTTTTATTTTTCGAATATATAAGCATGAATCTACATGTTTTATCACAAATTGCATGATGTTAATAGATCCGTTATTAAATGTTAATAAGTTTACTAAACAAAATTCCGCTAATTTAGTAAATCATCCCTTCATATATTTGTTAAACATAAATAAAATCTATAATTTAACATTATTAAACAAAATTTAACAAAAAATATAATTTAACATTATTATACAAAATCTAACAAAAAAATATAATTTAACATTATTAAACAAAATCTAACCTGAGCATCTTGATCCAAAAATGATTAAAACGTCAGTTAGTCTAACATGTATATAGTTAAACATTATCAAACAGATCTAACCTGAACATCATAAATATTAACATCAAGTTGATCTACAAACAAGAAACTTAAACCTAGAGGAATTCAAATTCTTCTCCGATCCAATTACTCTGTTCAATGGAAATTAGGAAAGCTTCCATAGAACATATTTTATTTCTCCATCTTCATCATCTTCTTCTTCAAGACTAAAATCTCATCACCACATTCTCTCTAAAAAAATGCTTCCCTCACTATCACCGCTTCCTCTCTCCTTCTTTTCCTCATTGTTCTTTATGGTGCATTCATTAGAAAATGTAAGGCTCCCACAGATTTCTCAAACCCTCCTCATTATTTCTCTTTCTCTCTCCTCATTGATCCACCTATCTCGTCGTCTTGGCCAAGGTGATTTTTGGTCAATGGTGGGTCTGATGGAGATAGAATGGTTTGGTCAAGATTCAAGAAGATGTGGTTGGAGACAATGGTGGATCTGATGGTGAATAAAATTAGGGTTTGAGAGAGAGATTTGAAAAATAAAAATTAAAAGAGGTTTAAATCAGATTTTAATTAAAAGAGAGGATTGGATACGTAGGATTTTAGAGAGATATTTGAATAAATGAATGCCTAAAATTAAGGAATGCCATTTTAAGAAGGAAGGGTAAATCTAGATAATAAAAATTCTTCTCTCCACCATGTGTGGAGGAGATAGAATAGTAATGTAATTAATCAATACATCATGATATTTTTGTAATTAGGGTCTTCCATTTGATTTAATGAGTAATAATCTCTTTAAAACAAAATACAGGGGTATGAGTGTATGCATTTTGCAGGGGAAGAAGGAAGAAAATTGGCATACAAAGTAATATTGGAAATTTGGGTAAAATGACCTCCAAAATCCTAAATTAATGTTTTTTGACCTCCATTTTCATTTTAACCTTTTTTGACCTTATGATGATGTCATTTTTGTGTGAAAACTCCCATTTACCCTTTAAAAATTTATATATGTAATATTATAACTCTCTCACTTTACAAATGATTTTCTCTCTCTAAAAATTCTCTCTCTAAAATTCTCAATCTCAACTCTCTCCATCATTCCTTCAATCTCTTCATTATTCAAGGTATGAACATGATCTCTTTCTTTCTAACCATTTTTTTGAAAAATTCGGGTTGCCCCGAAATATGAAAATTTTCTCCGAAATTCGATTTTTGATCCGGAATCCTTTTTTTATAACATCTCCTTAAATCGTTGGTACCTCCGGAATCCAAACCTCCGGAATTTGTAATTTTTTTATTTTTTTTTTCATATTAAGACCAGTTTTTTAAATTTGTTCCGGAATTTCCAATTTCATTGTTTTTTTTTCCCTATATAAGGGTTTAGGGTTTAACATTTGCCCCGGTACTTGTATTTTCCCCCGTAATTAAGACCGGTTTTTTAACTTTGTTCCCGAAATTTCAAATTTCACCTTTATTTAACATTTGCCCCGGTATTTGTTTTGGTTGTTTTACAGGATGTCAATGACAAGAATATTTATTTGTTATGGTGGAGAATGGGATGCTAATGGCAACAGGTATATAGGCGGTAACACTAAAGGAATAGCGATAAGTAAAAGTATAACGTACGAAGAATTTCTAGTTCGAGTGTATACGATTGCGAAATTGATCCTGAAGTGTTTGATATTAAAATCAAGTGCATTTACAAGTTACTTATTGACTCCCCTCCATGTGACATAAACGACGAAAAGGACCTAAATTTTTTCTTAATGGGTGAAGATGCATCTGCACTTCCCCTGTATATATCAACTATGCCCAAAGATGTGACTAGTGAACGGAATATCCAATTCAATCCGTATATTGCGTCTGGTTCTGGTAGTAACCACGTAGCCAATGACAATCGAAACTCATCAACCATTCCAGCAATAGATGAGAACATTGCTCCGTGTGATTTAGGTAATGATAAGGAGCCTTTCATGGATGACCAGTTTTTACCACAAACTTAGTTTTTACATACTCAGTTTGATAATCTAGAAAGGAGAGATGTTAAGAAAGGAAAGTGTAAATCTCATGAAGAAACATTTATTACAAATACATCAAGTAAGAATACATCAAGTTCAATGGATATGCTGTCATATGGAAATTCTATGGGGGATGAGTTTGTAGAGGGGAATATTTTTCTCTCAAAAAAAGATTTGTTGATGAAACTGTCCATTGCAACGATGAGAATTAACAAAGATTTTAGAGTGAAAAAGTCGACAAAATCTTTGTTCTCAGTGGGATGTATTGATATGAATTGCAAGTGGAGGTTACGAGCTACTTGTTTGAAAGGGTAAGAAATATTTCGAATTTCCAAGTCTGTAGATGTTCATAGTTGTTCGTTGGATGTGCTGAATCATGACCACAAACAAGCGCGAAGTTGGGTTATTGGAGATATAATAAAGGGGAGAGTTGAAGATGTTGGTCGTCAGTATAGGCCCAAAGATATAATTAGTGACATGCGAAAAGAGTATGGTGTTAACATCAGTTATGATAAAACATGGCGTGCCAGAGAGGACGCATATGAACTGGTAAGAGGATCACCAGAAGAATCCTACAATTTGCTAAGTCGATATTGTGAAGCACTGAAAATTGCTAATCCAGGAACAGTATATTACCTGCAACTTGAGGAAGAACGTCATTTCAAATACTTTTTCTTTGCTTTGGGTCTGTGTATTAGAGGTTTCCTAAGTTGCATGCGTCTAGTTATTGCTGGTGATGGATCCTTTTTGAAGGGGAAATATATGGGTACATTATTAGTCTGTGTCTGTTTGGACGGTAATAATCAAATTTACCCACTTGCTTTTGGAATCGTAGATAGGGAGAAGGATGAGTCATGGTCGTGGTTTATGGAAAAACTAAAAAGTGCAATTGGTGATGTTGATGATTTGGTATTTATTTCTGATAGAAATAAAAGCATCATTCATTCCGTGGCATCTGTATTCCCTCATGCAATACATGGGTTTTGTATACATCACTTGAGTATGAATCTCACTGCTAAATTCAAAAATGATGCAATAAATCCTATATTCTTCCTTGCAGCCAAAACATATCGTGAGTCTGATTTTTATCGCCTGTGGAATGACGTTAAAAAATATCAGGGTGTATGCGAGTATTTAGAAGAGGTTGCACTTGAAAAATGGGCTCGTGCTTTCTGTTCAAGGAGAAGGTATAATATCATGACGACCAATATTGCAGAATGTATGAATGGGGTATTGGTTCATGAAAGGGAACTACCGGTAACCGCGTTAGTGGAAAGCATTAGAGTTAAGTTGCAAGAATGGTTTTGGGAGCGTCGTAATGAAGCATTGAAATGTACAACAAATTTGACGACTGATGCAGAAGACATCTTAAGGAAAAACCATAAAAAATCATTAACACTTGGAGCTACAAACATTGATTGTTATCAATCCAATGTACCGGATGGAGAAAGGTTTGGACAGGTTGACTTACATGCGAAAGAATGCTCTTGTCGGGTATTTGATTTAGATCAGATACCCTGTGTCCACGCATTAGCTTCTGCAAGAGACCGCAACATCAGCCCATATGTAATGTGCTCTCGTTTCTATACGACGGAATGAAAATGTTGCTCCGATGGAATTATCAACACCACATCATCGTTGCTCATAGACATTTTGAACTGAAAAAACACATATAAACCAAATTAAAAAAATAATTAAAAAGCCCACATATAAACTAAATTAGATAACTAATTAACAAAAAAACCACATTTAAACTAAATTAAATAACTAATTTTAAACTAAATTACCTAACTAATTAAAAATAAAACCACATATAATCTAAATGAAAAAAAAAATTCGGGCCTTGCTACCTAATTTTCCGTAGGACCGGAATTGAATTCCGGTCCTCCGGAAAAATGGGCAGCGCCCATTAATAAAAAAAAAAATTGAAAATTTGGGCTGCTGCCCAAAATTCCGGAGGACTGGAATTCAATTCCGATCCTACGGAAAATTAGGCAGCAACATTTAAAAAAAAAATTGACCTCCGGAATTCGGAGGAGATCTCCGGATCCGGAGATCCGAATATCGGATCTTCGGATTCCAAAGTTATCCTCCGGAATCAGGAGAAGATCTCCGGATTTCGGAGATTCAGGATATTGGATATCCTTAATCCGGAGATCCAGTTCCATGGATCTCCATGGAGATCCATGTCGATTTCCAGAAATCGAAGGTCTTCGATTTCTGAAAATCGAAGGACCATGGATTTCGAATTCTTGGATGAGAAAAAAAGTCGTACGAGTTTTGAGATTTCAAATTGTTGTGTACCTTTTAATTGTTAGATGTGAAGAATCAATGGAAGTTGAAGTTGAAGAAAATGAAGAATCAATGGTTGAAGTTGAGAGGGAGATGCATTTCTTGAACTTCTTCTTCTTTTTGGAAAGATGGAGGAGAGGAGAGTGGAGAGGGTAAATTTTCTCTCCAACAGGTAAACCGCCAAATATCCAACATATAACCATGTGATTAGGAAAGACTCAAAAGACACCAGATTCAAAGAAAAATTTGAACCAAACCTAGCAAAAGAGCATTGAAGAACCAAAAAAATTACATTATTTCCTAATAACATTTGCATAAAGGAAAAGTATGCCAATAAGGAGATAAATACCATGAGATCCTCTCTTTTGGATAAAAGATCACAAATATTCATTGCACATAATGCCAACAGACAAACTGCATGAATATTGGAACGGGTCCCACTGATTCAAATCTAATCGAAGGATTCACACTTACTTTTTAAAGTACTATTGATCAAAACAAAAAACTTTTGTCATCAAACCTCCTCATTTACAGAGTTGTTCAAACTCATCGAAACCCCAGGTCTCTCTAAGCGATTATGAGAGTTTCTCTTGCCTGAGTGCAAGTTAGGGTTTTTGTCTGCACAATGAAAATCATTAGCTGGAACGTTCGGGGGTCGGGGAATCCTCGAGCATTCAGGGCATTGAAGGATTTGGTGCAAAAGAAAAACCCCCATGTTATCTTTTTGTTAGAAACCAAATCAAATGCTACCAAGATGGATAGAATAAAGAACAGACTTAATTTTCACGGATGTTTTAGTGTTGATTGCGTCGGGCTGAGTGGTGGTTTATCGATAATGTGGGTTGAGGGGATTGAGGTAACGTTACTCAATTTTTCTAAATTCCACATTGATGTTACTGTAAAGTTTGACAATAGAGTGTGGAGATTCACTGGTTTTTATGGCGATCCTATCCAAGCGATGCGAGTGAATTCATGGAAGTTATTGCGTAGATTAAGGGATTTGTCCTGCCTACCTTGGCTGGTGATGGGAGATTTTAATGAAACTCTTTCTGATTCGGAAATTGAAGGTGGTAGGGGGATTCATATTGGGAGGAGTGCTGATTTTTGGAGCGCTCTAAATGATTGTCATTTGACTGATTTGGGCTTTAACGGCCCCTGTTTTACATGGATGGGTATTCGAAATCATGGAGAAATAGTCCGTAAGAGGTTGGACCGCTGCATGGGCAATTCTGAGCTTTCTAAGCTGTTTGAGCGTTGCACTGTGAATAATCTGGATCTTTTCTACTCTGATCATAGGCCTATTGAAATCTGTCTTCAGGATAAAGGTAAAAAAGCTTTTTTGATCAAGAAACAAGTCTTTAGGTTTGAAGAGGTCTGGACGAGATTTGAGGATTGTGAAAGTGTGGTAAAGCGAGGGTGGTGTTCTGTTAGAACTAACGCCAATTCGAACGATATTTTGTCTCGTATTAAGATGGTTTCCTCTACCCTTAGCTCGTGGGGACGTAATAAAAAAGGTAATTATAATCAGCGCATTGCGCTGGCTAGGAAGTCTCTTAGTAAGATCTCTGGGGAAGATTTGTCTGTTTTGAATGTTCCTGAAATTAAAAAAGCTGAAAATCGTTTAGACAGCCTAATTTCAGAGGAGGAGATCTTCTGGAAACAGAGATCTAGGGAAGAGTGGTTGAGATGGGGAGATAAAAACACGAGATGGTTCCATATTAAAGCAAGCCATCGACACAAGAAAAACAGGATCAACGGTATTCTAAATGACCAAGGTGTTTGGGTTGAGAAAGATGACGAGATTGCTGGGGTGATTATTAGTTTTTTCACCAACCTATTCGATACTTCTCATCCGGATGCTGATGCTACTAATCAGATTTTAAATGCTGTGAACCCTGTGGTCACGGATTGTATGAATGTTGGTTTGGACTCTCCCTTTACTGGAGAAGAAATTGAGCTAGCCCTTAGACAATTGGGAGCTACCAAAGCTCCGGGCCCTGACGGTCTCCAAGCTTTATTTTTCCAAAGGTACTGGCATATTGTGGGTGATAGTGTGAAGTCAGCTTATCTGAGGTTCCTAGAGGAAGGGAATTTACCGAGCTCGTTGAACGAAACTTGGATAGTCCTGATTCCAAAAGTTAACAACCCCAAGTCTGTAGGGGATTTCCGGCCAATCAGCCTTTGTAACGTTCTATATAAGATTGTTGCAAAAGTATTGGCAAATCGGTTAAAAAGTGTGTTGGATAAAATCATTTCTCCGAATCAGAGTGCGTTTGTTCCCGAAAGACTGATTTCTGATAATGTTATAGTTGGTTTTGAATGCTTGCATACTATTAAGACAAAATTCAAAGGCAAGAAGGGTTTCTCGGCCTTGAAGATAGATATGAGTAAGGCTTATGATAGAGTTGAATGGTCGTTCGTGAAGCTTATGATGCTTAAGATGGGGTTCAGCGAAAATTGGGTTAAACGCATCGCTATGTGCATCGAGTCAGTTTCCTTCTCGGTTCTCATTAATGGCCAGCCTACTGGACATATTCTCCCAAAAAGGGGTCTGCGCCAAGGTGATCCCATTTCACCATATTTATTCCTGATTTGTGCCGAGGGGCTTTCTGCACTTCTTCGACGTGATGAACTTTGCAATAGAATCTCAGGATTAAAAGTTGCCCAAACTGCTCCATCTATTTCCCATTTATTCTTTGCTGATGATTGTTTACTATTTTTTAAAGCTTCTATTTATGAATGCTGGAATGTAGTTAATATCCTGAAATTATATGAAAAAGCTTCAGGGCAAATTATCAATTTTGCTAAATCTGCTATTAGTTTTAGTGGCAAAGTCCCTGATGATATTCGCGACACTATTGCACGTATCTTGAAGGTTCAGTGTGTTTCTGATCATGGGCGTTACCTAGGCGTCCCGTCATCTATCTCCAGGAACAAAAGTAAGCCAATGATTTTTATCAAAGAGAAACTGTGGAAGGCTCTTAATGGCTGGAAGGAGAAACTGTTTTCTATTGCAGGGAAGGACATTTTGATAAAAGCTGTGGGTCAAGCTATTCCAACCTATACTATGTCTTGTTTCAAGTTTTCGGGAAAGTTTTGTCGTGAGATCAATCAATTCATTGCGGATTTCTGGTGGGGCTCTTCCTCGAACGGCAACAAAATTCATTGGGCCAGTTGGAAATCTCTCACCATTCCTAAATCTTATGGTGGTCTCGGGTTTAGAGAAATTCAGAGTTTTAATCAGGCCTTGTTGGCAAAGCTTTCTTGGCGGATTCTACGCCAACCTTCCTCGCTAATGGCCCTTGTTCTTAAAGCCAGATACTTCCCAGTCTCAAATTTCATTGATGCTAAGATGGGATGGAGGCCGTCTCACACATGGAGGAGCATTCTTTGGGGTCGAGATCTTGCTTTAATTGGTGCTCGGTGGAGAATTGGAAATGGTAAATCTGTCAATATTTTTGGGGATAATTGGCTGCCTAGGGAACCATCTCTTAAGCTAATTACTCCAATTGCTCCTCTTTCTATTTGTCGTGTTAATCAACTCATTGAAGATGATAATTGCTGGAATGTGACAGTGATTAAATCACTGTTTTTAGAGGATGATGCAAACCAAATTTTGAATATTCCTCTCAGTAGAAGAAGTGTTGATGATATGTTAATTTGGCATTATGAGAAGAATGGGCGGTACTCTGTTCGAAGCGGCTATAAGCTTGCGATTTCTGTTCTTAATCAGCAAAATCCTTCTTGCTCTTCTGGTCCCAGTGAGTGGTGGAAGTTTTTGTGGAAGTCTTCGATCCCTTCGAAATTCAAATTTTTTATTTGGAGGGCTTGCTCCAAAATTCTCCCAACTATGGGGAATTTATTTAGAAGAAGAGTTGTTGATAATAGCCTCTGTCCTATGTGTGGTAAGGCGGAGGAGGATGAAATCCATGCGTTATGGGAGTGTAAATTTGCTCGTCAGGTTTGGTCGAATTGGGATGCTTTGTTAAACATCCATAGGAATACTTTTTATGATGTTTTAGATTGGCTTTCTTTCCTTGTGAGGAACCTTAGTAGGCGTAACGTGTGTATCGCGTTCTTGGTCGCGTGGTCCATATGGTATAAAAGAAACATGAAAGTAAATAGCCAAAACTCTAATTTGTATTATTGCCCTATTGCCTGGGCTGATGGCCTTATTTCTTCGTTTGAACGGACTTTGGCTACCCCCACGGTTCTTGTCGATAGAGGAGCTACTCTTAACCATGGCGTTAGAGGTTGGAAAAGGCCCCCCCTCTCTGTCTTAAGTTGAATACTGATGCGGCTTTATTCGGTGGGTCTTTGGGTGTAGGGGCGATCCTTCGAAACTCCTCAGGCTCTGTCTTGTTTGCTTTGTCAAAGTCTCTGAGTGCCACCACGTGTGTAGAGTTTGCAGAAGCCTTGGCCATTCGGGAGGGGATCTTGCTTGCTAAGCAGCTGGGTTTTGATTATTTTTGTGTTGAATCAGATTCTCGCTCTTTTATAAGCCTTCTTAATGGTGGGAGAGAGGATGATTCCGAGCTTGCTGTGATAGCTGATGACATTTTGGAGTTGGTCCGGGATATTCAGCTTACCGGGTTTCATTTCTCCCCTAGAGAGGGAAGTGGTGCTGCTCACGCTCTTGCTGTGAACGCTCGTGATAGGCCATGCTCTTTGGTTTGGATTGAGGAGGCTCCTAGTTGGCTCTCCCCTGTGTTGTTAAAGGACTTGTGTCCTGTTTCTTAGTTTTGTTGCTGTTCCTTTGCTTGGGACGTTCAAAAAAAAAAAAAAAACCTCCTCATTTACTAGGATTATAATGTCAATGTAAAAATACATGAATATTAGAACAAAGTAAATCGCATGATCCAATAATGAATGATAATCACAGAAACAAATATTATTGAAATGTAGAGTTCATCGCACTCTAAAGCTGTAGAGCATCAAAACATCATGTTCTTATCGTTTCTCAATTCAATGTTGGTACATAAGGGCACCCAACAATTATTTTTATCAAACCCCAAAGCAAACAAGTTAGGAGAACATATAAGATCAATAAAACTAGAAATTTCATAGAGAGATGTCATGATACATTGGCAAAAAAAATCTCAAAACAACTACATTGAATTCGTTTATAAGTCGAGGCCATATATACTAATGTCGGGGCATGATGCAGCTTAAAAGTGAAAACAGAACAAACAGCACAACCCTACAACCACTTATAACTTATATGTACATCATTTTCTGAATCTTCAAGAAATTTTTTTACAAAGGCTAATAAGAATACTTAATTACCAAATTGTCATTTGGATTTTAACACATCTTCCATCTGTGTGTTTATGTTGTATTACTATGTGTGGGTTTCTGTAAAATCCAGCCCGTAGGCTGCAGCTATGGAGTCAAATTATTGAGATTAATCACGCGAATAGTTCTTTAAGGCTATACCGGGATCTTCTTTTTCAAATCAAGTCCAATATGGATTCTCTTATTTGCTTCTAAGGGCCAATGTGCCAATTAAATCATTTAGAAAACCAATTAAAAATACTCTTAAGCCTCAACCAATACGTAGTGCTAACCCTGCCCCCAACTCCCACACTCCTTCCCCAGCTAACAAATGGAGGTAAAATACAACCTAACTTGTCAACAATAAAAAACTCCATAACCTTAAATCTGTATGGTTCAAAAAGAGATGGGAATATAGGGAGAGAACACAAACTATTTGACCATTTTAAATGAAGAGAAAATGTATCAGAAGAAATCATGAACAAGGTTATGCTTCCTCATGAAGAAAAGGGAAAATCTTTTGGCAATGGACACACGCATTAAACTTATTAAGTGGGAAAAAACAAGATAACTCCTCTTTTTTTTTTTTTTTAAGTTACAGCACATGATCAGTATCTAGATTATATCCCTCAAATGGTTCATCCCTTGATTTATCCATAATATCTTGATATCATCCATCAACACCTTGTAGTAAAAAAGTGCTAAAATCTTCAGTCCTCCAAAAACATTAAAATTGAATAGATTTACATTTACCCAAACTATGTTAGTATATATTAACAGAGTGAGAGTTATTCCAGAGCATATACCGCACATTCCTGAAGACGGACAATATTAATTTTGAAGCCACGAAAAGGCAACATTCCCGTTGAGGATGCAATCAAAGTTACACATCTCATTGTCCTAACAATGCCTACTAAAAGATGCAAATATTCTGACCAAAAAAAGAAGACCGGATGTAAGCCTTATGCCGCATTTTAGCCGTTCATGTTCCGTTCTTTGGTTTGGAATTATTCTCATTAGGTGCAACAACGTGTTCAACCATTCCATGAAACTAAAAAAAAAAAGATGTAAATCACAATCAAATGCTTGACTCAATTAAGACATTTTATGCCAAAAATAAATTTAAAACCTTTAGCAAAGGAAAGAATTTGAAGTCTCAGCTCAGATCTTTCAATTCAAACGTATAAAATTAGAATAAGAAACATCAAACATGCCCTTTCTAATTGAGCAAATTAAAGTCAACACGAGCATAGCTCAAGTGAATAAATGAATCATATATTTTTCAACTAATTAACCAAATAACAACATATTATTATATAACCAACACTAAAACCAACCAAATCATAAGTTTTTTTTTAAAAAAATATCTAAAACCTAAATCTATGAAATCTACCACAAAACTCAACTATTTTTTTATAAAAAAAACTATAGAAAATTACCTAGAAGAGTCAATTAGCAAAACCCCGGCTTTTGAATGGAGGAAAATGGCTCCAAAATGGTTAAGAAATCGAAAAAAAAAAAGAACAGTTGTTGTGTTCTCCCGACTGCTGTTAAGGAAAGAAAAAAATTGGGGAAGATGGTGTGTGGGACGAGGGTTTGGGATTTTTTTAAATGAAGGCATCGTCGGCGCTTTTAGCGCCGACATTGGGATCCAATGCCGGCGTGCCATTGGCCCAGCGCCGGTATTTGGCCAATGCTGGGTCAATGGCCCATCAATTCTGGCGCAGGCCTTGTGCCGGTATTGCCCATGCAATACTGGCGCCCATGTGGAGCGCCGGCGATGCCCTTCTTTAAGTTGCATTACCGGCGCTCTGGTGGTGCGTCGGTATTTCCGGCATCGATAATGAGTCTTTTTGTTGTAGTGAACCATGTATATTTTTTTGTTGCATAACCAACATTACTTTTTATGTTAACAACTTATTATGTACCTTTGTTTCTTCTTCATCCTCATTTGCTTCTATCACCTTTTCTTTTCATTTAGATTTGCTCCGTATCAATGCTGGTTCTTCATTTATAAATCAGACATCTTTTAATTTTATTTTACTTTTAAAAAATGTTTACTTTTGGTAAACTGTTTATCATTTTATGAACGTTTTTGTTATTTTATGATTGTTTTATATTCATTACAATCTTATCTCGAAATCATTTTCAGCCTCTTCCACTTTATCTTTTCCTTTCTTTTTTGGAGTCCTCCTTATCTACGTTGGTCTATGTAATTCCATTACATCGTTAGTTGTATATTACAATGTTTATTTAAAGAAAACGTTTTAATCAGCTGGATTAATTCTTCTTATTCATTTTAATTTTCTTACAGCGTTTACTAAAAGTAAAACAGTTTTATCAAATTTAACATTGTTAAACTAACAGTTATTTTCTTAACAAAATTCCAGATCTTGAAGAAGTATTAATGGTAGTTGGAAGATGATCAGAAGAAAGAAGTATTCAGAAGCTAGGAGTTGTTTTTTCCTTGTTTAATTTTTTTAGATTTAAATTTTCTTTTAATTTTATAAAATTTAAGCGATTTTATAACTTTCCTTAAATCTTCCACAAATTAAGAAAAATTAAATCGGAGGTATGTTTTGTCTTTTCACAATATAATTTAATTTGATTCGGGTGGTTTATATATATCTCTACTATATTAAAAGGGGCTTAAGGGGAAAAACATTTTTTGACCATCATACCCTTCATCAATTTCTAAAACCACAAACTATGCCATTACATATATATTTCTTTCATATATTAAAAATACTTAACATGCCATTAGATATTTATAATCCACCATAAATTAAATGACCATTCACATTTAATTATTTGTTATCTAATTTTTTTTCTTTAATCAATAAAGTCACTGAAAAATTTTAAGGGAAAAAAACATGTACCTTTAATGGAAAAAATAATTACTGAATTATAGAATAAAGATCTTCTAAATAAAATATTGAGGTTACTGGAAAAAAAAATTGAGATGTTCTAAATAAAAAATTTATTGACAGGGTAATTTAATTTAAATTAAATGAGGTAGCTATGCGGTAAAATTAAATAAACTATAGAATAATTAAACTATTAAATAAACCTAATTATAGTTTAAAAAAAGAAAATTTTAAAAATTCTTTATTTGAGTCACATAATAAGCATGTAAATTTGTTTTTTTTATATGTATTTGTATATTAAAAATATTTTTTCAATATTTTTACTTCATTGTTTCATCATTTCGTTAAAGTTTCTCTATTTATTTAAAATAAATGTTAATTAAAAAGAGATGGATTAGTTGTTCTTCAAATTAATTGAGATATTTGAAGTCTTGATGGGTTAATGAATTTAATCTCATTTGGTTCCAAATACCGTATGAGAGAGTTTTGATTAAGGAAACAAATAATGATAAAAGTAAATTAACTTCCATATCATTATGACTTTGAATGAGGCTTAGGGGTTATTTCTTTTGAACTTCTCATCTCTATCTTCAAGCGGATGTGTTTCAAAACCATAACTCTCTCTTAAAACTTTTTATCAAAGAAAAAAGGCTCTTCATCTACCAATCATTAAGAGGGTTAATTTACGCAATAAAAATGGTCATTATAATTTCTAAATAAAACTCAATAGCTATGGAAGATGAATAGCAAGGATGATAGGAATTAAACGATGTGAGTTTGTTATCTATGGAAAACTGATGATAGGAATCCTCCCTAAAAATGATGAAAATAAATTCTCACGTGAGAAAGATAATTACAATTACTGTTTTGCAATATTTTCTCAGGGTTTGTACGGATGGAACCGGTAAGAGAAACCTAACTATTAATAATCATTTAGTTTTTAATTTACGTATTTTTAATTTTTCGTGGTTCTTCATTTTTTTTTAAATAATTGAGTTCTTTACCTCTTTATCAGTCTATTATTCTCTTTGATATTCCTTTATTATTTAATATACTATTTTCATATAGGTTCAAAATATTAAATTTATAAGTTTGATCGGTTTACATACATAAAAGGTGATGTCTTTGACAACATCGTTTGTTACTTTGTTAAAAAATTTCAGTTATAAACTGACTTTTTTTTTTCTTGGGAGAGGTATAGATTGATGTTGAGTTGAGGTTGGAATCGAGAAGAATATTAAAATTTTAATTTCTATAATTTGTTATAAATTGATCTATGATTCACACCGTATACTATTGGTTAAAAACTGAAATATTATTTTCTACCACACACTATATTGATTTTCATTTTTTATATACATTTTTAATGCTTTCAATAGTAATTTTATTTTTATTATTTTTTGTCTGTTAGTACTCTTCAATTATTATTTTTTTCGATTCAATTAGTTAATGTTGAGAAAATTCTTTGCTGTTTTTACTAATTTCCAAAACTAATGTGAAAGCATTAATTATTGGAATAAAATCAATAAATCCTACATTAATCTCACATTTGAACACAAAAAAATTACAGATATAATGCACAATTTTAAAAACTTCGAATTTTTAAAATATAGTTAAAAAAATCATTACTACGGCATAGAAAAAAATTATATACTTCAGAAAAAAAGAAAAGAAAAAAACTTATAAAAAATTTAGAACAAAGATAAACTAGGTGGAATTATGCATTAAAAAAAATATCAAACTCACTATTACAAACTATTAATTTTTTAAAATTGTTTTGAAATTGATTATTAAATTTTAAAATAGTAGAATAAAAAAAAGATCAACCAGTGCACTGCCTTACATTCAATTTAAATTAAAAAATCAAATCATCTTTTTGTTTAATGTAATGTGTGAATTATTCATTAAAAAGTAGATTTCAAAATAATGATAATTACAAATGTTGAATACACTCACAACTCTCTCTAGCTCTATTTTCTCCAACCTTTTGCTATCCCAGATTTAATTGTTGTTTTAATTTTAGTTCTTAAATATATGACAAAAGGTTAAATTATTATTTTAATACATTAATTAGTTATAATTTTCTAACATTTCAGTATTTAGTATGAAAAGTATGCTATATCGGTAATTCTCCCTTTATAAAAACTATTTAGAATCGTTTTTTTTAATTAAAACACATAATACACAACAACTTTATTTAACAACTGGTCATATATCAACTCTCTTCCTATTAAGTTGGTCAGACACCAACTCTCTTCCTACGGAAAAACAAGATTTCATTAAAAAAAATTAACTTCGACTATAAAGATGACTAAATCATATATAATATACATGTAAGATGTAACCGTTAAATACATGTTTTTTTCATTTTTTATAGAAATATATTACATACTTTACCCTAACTAAAAGATTTAGTTAATTAAATTAATAAAACAACTACAAAGACCCAAATCTCATAAAATAAATTTGAAAAAAACATTATTGATTTTTAATTTAATCTATTAAAATGAAATTTAAAGTTTCACGTGCATCGCACGTGCTAAAAACTAGTATATATATATGTAACAATGTTTTTTATTATTATATTTGCAAGCTTAGTTGTAAAGGTTGGACTCCTCAAAATATATATTAACACGATGAAAGATAAGAACTTGAATAATAAACCTCTTTATTCAAATCAATATACTAGCGAAACATGAATTTCAGAATCCACCATAATTTAATCCATAAAACCAATATAATTAAAATAGGGTTAATTTCAGTAATAACCATTTAATAAATAGAAATTTCAAGAAAACCGTATCTTTTATATATATATATATCAAAACTACCCAAAAACCGCCGCCGGCCAAATTAAATTATATTGTGAAAAGACAAAACATACCCCCGAATTAATTTCTCCTTAATTTGTACAAAATTTAAGGAAAATTTTAAAATCCATTAAATTTTACAAAATTAATGGAAAAATCAAATCTAAACAGAAATAAAACTATAACAAAAAGTAAAAGAAAAATTAAATCTAAAAATATAAAAATACAAGAAAACAAAATCTTCAAGCTTCTGACTTTTTTCCAGGAAATATCGAATTGCTTTCTTCTTCGATCATCCTCTAACCGTCACTGTGTATAATTGATAAACCAAAAAAAAGTAATAAGTATTTATTTTCTTTAAAAAAAGTAGAAAAGTAAACCAAATACCACTACAAAAAAAACTGTCAATTTGCGACCAGGAAATTGCGACCAAATGGTCGTTTTTTTTACCTAAATTGCGACAAAAAATGCGACCAACTGAGTGGTTGCTAAAAAGCTGGTCGGTTTTGAATTTGTGCGACTGGATGGTCACAAAAATACGACAAAAAATTTTTGGTCGCAAAAAAGTCAACCTTTCAAAATGCGACCAGATGGTCGCATTAAAAGTGACCATATGGTCGTAATTTATCTTCAATAGAAGTGACCATTTGGTCACATAAAAAGTGACCAAATGGTCGCATTTTATGCGACCAAATGGTCACTTTTAGGCTTCGATTAAAATGCGACCAGGATGGTCACCTAAAAAGTGACCATCCTGGTCGCATTTTATGAGAAAGATAAGTGACCAATTGGTCACATAAAAAAGTGACCAAATGGTCGCATTTTATGCGACCAAATGGTCACTTTTAGGCTCAGTTAAAATGCGACCAGATGGTCGCCTAAAAAGTGACCATCTGGTCGCATTTAAGAATTTTTTTTTAAAATTTAAATTTCAATAATTAGTTAATTAATTATTAATTATTAATTATTTATTTAATTATATTAATTGAACTAAAATTAATTGAATTAAACTCAAATTAATTTAATTCAATTAATTTTAGTTTCAATTAATCTAATTTTAATTTACTTTAATTCAAATTAATTGATTAGTTTATTTTAGTTTTAATTAATTAATCTTAAGTTTAATTGAATTAATTTTAGTTCAATTAATCTAATTTTAATTTACTTTAATTCAAATTAATTGATTAGTTTATTTTAGTTGTAATTAATTAATCTTAAGTTTAATTGAATTAATTTTAGTTTCAATTAAACTAATTTTAATTTACTTTAATTCAAATTAAATGATTAGTTTATGTTAGTTTTAATTAATTAATCTTAAGTTTAATTGAATTAATTTTAGTTTCAATTAATCTAATTTTAATTTACTTTATTTCAAATTAATTGATTAGAATACTTAAACAAAATTATTCTAATTAATTAATCTAATTGTACTTTACTTTAATCAAATTTTAACTAAAATTAAGTAATTAAACAATTTTTATTTATTCATTAAACTAAAATTAATTAATTAAATTAGTGTAATTAATTAATTTAAACTACTTAAGTATAATTGAAGTTAAACTATTTGAATTAATTACCCTACTTTAAATTAATTGATTTAATTAAAGTAATCTAAATTACATTAATTAAACTAAAATTAAAATTTAAACTAGTGTAATTATAAATTAATTTAGTTTAATTTTATTAAATTAAAGTAAACTATCTTAAATAAACTAAATAAGTAATTAAACTAAATTAGATTAAGTAATTAAATTAATTACTACTTAAATTGAATTAAAGTAAACTAAGTTAGATTAATTAAACTATTAGATTAATTAAACTAAAATTACTTAAAGTAACAAAATTAAACTAAACTAATTAATTAGTTAATGTAAACTAAAATGCTATGAATTAAACAAAAGTAAACTAAGTAATTGATTACACAAATTTAGATTCATTAAACTAAAACTAATTAAATTAACAAAACAAAACTAAACTACTTAATTGAAAACTAAAAACTAAAACTAAGTAAAATAAATTCTTAAACTAAACTTTAATTTTATACGAAAACTAACCTCGTAATAGAAACCGGGATTGGGGTTTGAGGGTTTTAGATTTAGAGTAAGAACGGGAACGGGAACGGGAAGAAATAACGGGGAACGGGAGAGGGGAAAGAGAGAAAAGAACAAAAAGAGAGGAAGAAAAAGAGAAAGGAAGAAAAGCATAAACGGGGGGAAAGGAAAACTGATGGGAATTTAAATCAGATTTTGCGACCAAATGGTCGCAAATATGTAATTATGACAAGAAACGAAAGGTCGCGCGTGCTGGGGAAATGGCGACCAACTGGTCGCATTTCTTGAGATATTTGCGACCATATGGTAGCATTTCATGAAAAGCGACCATATGGTCACCACTTTACCATGATCCATAACAGCTGTCATATCACGAGTCCCATCAATAATTGCGACCATCTAGTCGCAATAATGAAATTCACCGCCAAATATTGCGACCAGATGGTCATAATCTTTAAATTCACCGCCATCAATTTCATGGAAATTTAAATTTGCCGCTCATTTTTGCGACCATATGGTAGCCATTTTACTTATATTTTTTAAAAATATAATTATGAAATGCGACCAACTGGTCGCATTTCACTTCTAAATTACTACCATGTGGTCACCTTTTTGTGTGAAATTGCGACCACTTGGTCGCAAATATAATTTTTTTTTTTAATCTTTCCTTAAAAGAAATAGTTTTAATTAATTAAACACATACACACACATTTGAATAATCAAGTTAACGAAATATCTCATTCATCATCGTCTCCAAAAAGTCCGTCACATACAGTCTTCTTCTTCTTCTTCTTCTTCTTCTGTTTCTTCATCAGATTCATCGTCTCGAATAAATTCAGCATCAATGTCACGTGCGCGAGAAGTGGAAGCATGTATATCATCATCATCATGCAATGTTATCGTTCCATCGTTCAAAGGACGAACAAGATTCTGCATCCTCGACCATCGTCGATTGCACGAGATCGTATCTCATCTTCTTGAAAAGCAACGACTTCTTCTGCGTGGTCGTCTTTCTCGGACAAGTTTTCTTCTACCTGGCGTGGTTTAACTTTACAAACAACTAACCAATCAGCTGGATCTCCGTCTATTAATCGGATAGTTCAGGTAATAAACTTGAATCGCTTGTGAAGCCAGGACGAACCTATCGGCGGTGCGCATATGCTTAGACTTCTTTACCTCAACGATTTGTAAAGCGATCAATCTTACGGACTCGCCTCGTCTGGTTGTCTCGAACCAAGTGCGATTGAACGGAACAATGCGTTTTAGCGTCGGACTTGCGTATTGAATCTCAAGAATCTCATCGATTACTCCAGTAATCGTCTTCGTTTGTGCCTAACACGTGACCTTTTAAGCAAACACCACTGTTGTTTGTTGCCCTGCTTCACCGAATGCGCCTTCGTTTGAAATCAGAATCGCTTTCGACGTATCCACCATACGACCTTGCTATCCGTCCAGGTCCCTTTGCTAAAGAAATGATGCGAGGATCATCCACCGGTAATGTAGGGGAGTCAACCTGTGTCATTGTCCACATACAGTAATGTTAGGAAGATAGTAATTGTTTCAACATAATGCAATGGTTGTTTGACAATTTAAAATAACTCACGTATGCATTGAACCAAGAACGAAACTCTTTGTCGATTATTGACCCCTCCTCAGCGTCTGTAAGACCAACTCGTGTCATTCGAACGTATACGTTTAGAAATAATCTGTATGTTACAAAAATAGTTAGCAAATAGTTTGTAATTGTTTATGCGATGGAATAATGTTAAGTTACAAACTCACTTTATGTAAGGCTCGATCTCTGCGCAGTTGCATAACACGTATGTCTGCATTACGTGATACTCAGAATCGGTCAATGGCCTTCGCACTGATCTTCCAACTGTCATGCCAGGTTCCGTAAAAATCGGCAAGTCGTTCATGTCAACACCTTCAAGTAAATTATCGACAACGTTTCGTTTTGACGGTCGAAATCGCTTCGCAATGTGTTGATCAAAGTAGTATGAACAAAATGTGGTAGTCTCTTGCGTCGGTGCGCACTACGATAGATCCTTCTACTCGTGATCTATTTCCAACCATCTTTTTCAACCGACGTAAGTACTGTGGGTACAAAACATTATTAACATTCGATGATCATCAGTCTGATTCATACGCGTACATTACAAAATAAGCGTGCTTACCTTTCAAATGGGTACATCCAGTGGTAATGTACGGGACCCCCTAAGAATGCCTCGTATGGAAGATGCACTGGAAGATGCTCCATGGAGTCAAAAAAGTCAGGTGGGAACATTCACTCCAACTTACAAATAATAACGGCAATCTCCGAACTCATTGAAGAGACAGTAGCTTCCGTCAGCTCTGTACATGTCAAGTCCCTGAAAAAAACAGTCAACTGGGCAAGCGGCTCCCAATGTCTATTCTCTAGGAACGGTCTGAACGCGACGGGCATCAATCGTTGCATGAATATATGACAGTCGTGGCTTTTCATCCCGAACATGATATGTTTTTGACTGTCTATACACCGACTCAAATTCAAAACGTATCCGTCCGGGAATTTGATGGATTTGATCCACTCAAATAATGTTTTCTTTTCATCCGTCGTCAACATGTACTTTGCTTTTGCGTAATTATCATTGTCGTCAGGCTCCAACTCAGGACGGTCACATATCTCCCGTATATCATAACGTGCCTTCAGATTGTCCTTCGTTTTTCCCGGAACGTTCAAAATCGTATTGAAAATGTTGTCAAAGAAATTCTTCTCGATATGCATTACATCAAGATTGTGTCTAATCAGTAGATCTTCCCAATACGGTAGATCCCAAAAAATACTTCGTTTCTTCCAACCCGTGTTTTTTCCAAATGCATTGTTTGCACTCTCTGCACCTTCCACGGTAATCTTCTGCATCCCTATAGTATCTATACCGTACAGAATCTGTCTTCCACTATACATGGTCGGGGGGGTTTGTTTTCTTACTCGTCGACCCTTCTTCCAGTCACTGCCGTTTGAACGGAAAGTGTGATTCAAAGGCAAGAATCGACGGTGACAGTCAAACCAATAAGTTTTTCGACCGTTTCTGAGATAAAATGCATCTGTGTCTAGCATGCAATGCGGACATGCGTATGTCCCCGCCGTACTCCATCCTTTAAGAAGAGGAGATTGAGGTTCACACAATTAACTACAATGACTAAGGAAAGCAATAACAAAAGCTAAACACCGACTCAAAAATGTATATGAAATCAATTAAATATCAACATACCTGACAGCATTGAATACGCAGGGAAGTCACTGATCGTCCAGTTTAACACGGCGCGCATCAAGAAATTTTGTTTCTTCAAATGTCGTGCGTCATAACACCGTCGATCCCACAACCTCTTCAACTCGCAATAAGTGGTTGCAAATACACATCCAGTTTCATTTTGGACTTTTCGCCCAGGTGCGATCACCTGTTAGAAAAATCACCGGGTCTCGCATGCACATCGAGGGAGGCAAGTTATACGGGGTTACCATGACTGGCCAAACTGAATATTGTGCCCAGGATGCCCCAGCACTGGTTGAAGCCATCCGTGCATAAGCCCAATCGACGTTTCTGGATCTTGTGCAAAATCCGGATGACAATTATTTAAATGCTTCCATGCCGCAACATCTGAGGGATGTCTCATAACACCTTCATCCTGTGAATGCTCGTGATGCCATCTCATGTGCGAAGGTCGTCACATCCGATGCATACAACCGTTGCAGACGTGGGGTCAGCGGTAAATAGAACATGCGGGCATTCGGAATCAGGCTGCGTTTCCCTTGTTTGTATCTTGGAAGAAAACAAGATTTGCAATGATGCAGGTCCTCATCCACATCCCAGTAAATCATGCATCCGTTTTTACACGAATCTATTTTCTCCATGGGTAATCCAAGTCCCTCCACTAGCTTTTTCGTGTCGTACAAACTGTGGGGCATATTATTTTCTTTTGGAGCGCATCGACGAAACCACGATGCAATCGCATCAAATCCTCTACCCAGGTATGTTGTCTCGCGCCTTTATATTTAAAAGTTCTAGAGCAAGCAGAAGTTGACTTACCTCACACCCATCGTACAATGGTCTACTGGGTTGTCTTTAGCATCTCATGCATCTTACGTGCTTCCTGGATTCATTTCCTCTTCTACAACCCGTTCATCTTCGTCTACGTTTAAACTTTCACGGAAATTTTCATTGCCCCCATACCCCGCACCATCAATTATCATTTCTCGCATCCGACAATACTTGTTGTTCATCATTCCGTTCTTCGTCAACAACCTCTACATTCGAACCGCTACCTTCGTATCATCTCGATTCCTGTAATGCGGGTCGAACATTTCCTGTGTTTCCCCATGAAACACCCAGTGATAATAATTCGCACAAACCCCCAAGATAAAGATGCACCTTCAACTCAGAATCTGTATGATTCTCCTATTGTCACATTTCCTGCACTGCAGCGTAGCTTTCCACCATACTTTTCATAATAGACAGTTGTCATGCAAAACTCAACAAACTGTTCAACCCCGGCCACGAACTCATCTTTCAAATACCCGTCTATCAAACGAACACACATCCACTCTCTCATTTTCTTTTTTCTTAATGCTAAGAAACAATGGGTGGAGGGGTTTTTATAATGGACTCCTCTGCTCATTTGCGACCAGATGGTAGTATTTTTGCTACCACCTGGTCGCAGTTTCCCGCCAAATTTTCCCGCTATTTTCCTCACTGCCCTGGGTCACATCAAGTCAGAATTTACGACCACATGGTCACTTTTTGGGTGACCACTTGGTAGCTTTTATCCCACCAAATTCTTTATCAATTATTGGTCCCATAAAAATCACATAATTTGCCACCATCTGGTCACTTATAATTGCGACCAGTTGGTAGCTTTCTTCCCTCCAATTATAAGCTACCACTGCTCACTTTGGGTCACCAAAATTGCGACCATTTGGTAGCTTTCTTCCCTCCAATTATAAGCTACCACTGCTCACTTTGGGTCACCAAAATTGCGACCATCTGGTCACTTTTTATTGTGACCAATTGGTAGCTTTCTTCCCTCCAATTATAAGCTACCACTGCTCACTTTGGGTCACCAAAATTGCGACCATCTGGTCACTTTTTATTGCGACCATTTGGTAGCTTTCTTCCCTCCAATTATAAGCTACCACTGCTCACTTTTGGTCACAAAAATTGCGACCATCTGGTCACTTTTTATTGTGACCATTTGGTAGCTTTCTTCCCTCCAAAATTACGCGCCATTTTTTGCTACCAAGGAACATTTTAGTCACAAAAATACGACCATATGGTCGCAAAAAAACACTTTTTATTGTGACCATTTGGTAGCTTTCTTCCCTCCAAAATTACGCGCCATTTTTTGCTACCAAGGAACATTTTGGTCACAAAAATGCGACCATATGGTCGCAAAAAAAGTGACCAAATGGTCACTTAGAGTCAACCTTCAAAGAAAGTGACCAGGTGGTCACCAGAAAGCTACCATATTTTTTTGGTCGCAAATTTCTGGTCGCATTTTGACAGTTTTTTTGTAGTGTACAAATGTTAAATTGAAAAAAAGAACATAAAAACATATTTGAAAAACAAAATCATAAATCGTTAAACACGTTTATATTTGATAAACATTGTATAATTGAAAAAACAATCAGTAAAACCGCCATGGAAACTGTATATATTTAATAAACAGTTTAGTATTGATAAACAAACCTGTAGCAACAACTATTAACATTTGTAACATAGCAGCAACCATGTATAAAAATGTTTATATTAAATAAACGTTGTATTATAGATAAACAAACTTGTGGCAGAAGCCAAAAAGATCCAGATTTGACGTTGCTTTTCTTCTCCATTCTTCATGTCATACAAATCCGCCATTAATGGAAGAGTAGGGTAAGGACAAGAAAAATGACAAAAATAATTTGCAGAAATTAAAGATCTTGATTCTTCTCCTCTAGCTTATTCAATCCCTGATATCACCGATACCCATCAATCAAAAACAGCAGAATACGTTGAAAAATCATTTCTTTTGAATCATTTTCCTTTAAAAAATCAAAACTTTATAAATTACCAGTCCAAATATGTTCCCCCAAATCATGTTCGATATGCATTTTGCACATTCAAGATTTGATTTTTTTCCCTTTTTCAATTTCTTGTTTTTCAGAATTTCATAGCCTGTTATGAAATTCAATTCTTTTACCGTTGAAGATCGTCCTGACGAGCAATGGATTGTATTGAGAGGAAGATTTGGGGATACTGAGAATATTAAAATTGAAGCTACAATGTTTTACGGTTACAAATCCCTTAAATGAAGGAGAAATTAAATAATAAATCAAAAAGGAAAATAATATTAATGATTTGATTACACACTAGCTGTAGTAAATGAAGAGGGCAAATCCGTAAACATATATTCTTGCAACAACCGCGTGCTCTTCCAATTTTGGTGGCTATTGGGTAAATTTGAAATAAAAATAAAACAACCATTAAAAATGGAGTATGGTGATTTATTGTGGTTATTGGTGCAATTATTTCTATAAAATAATAGTTTTTCTCAAACAACTCAAAGGACTCCACATAGTCGACTATCATTTCTCGTGTCGTCATTATCCGCCAGCTCCGATACGTCATTTTGTTACCTAAAAAACAACGGTGTAGCACCAGTGGTGAATCCAAAACTCGAGTTTAGAAGGGGCACAATATGAATGATAGTGTATACAATTCAATCAATTTAAATATTAACATTTTTATGCTTATCGTGAATATTTTTTTTATAATATGAATAATGTTAAAATGAAAAAACTATAAAAGGGCTATTTTCAATAATAGCCAAAAGTTGGAGAGAAAATACAAATATGTTTGCACCGCACTTTAATTACATATATGACTGATGAGTGTATGAAATTGCACTAAATTTGGTCTTAATTATAAAATAAATTATGTTTTTAATTTAATATTTTCATTTATTTAATTGAATATTTTGAAATATGAGAATATTGAGTTTTATAACTTTCTTTACAAAAAATATTATTTATTTTATTAATTTTTGTAGGTATAATAACACTTTTGGTGGAAGTTGGAATTAAATTGGAGAAGAAAATCATTGGAAAAAGCAAAAAAAAAAAAAAGGGACTAAAATCAGAAATTTCAGATGATTGCCACTTGGCGCACTTTTATTGGAAATCATAAGTGAGCCCATAGTACCACGATGCACCGGATCACTCTCACATCCTTTACACCATTAGATTTCAAATTCCCGTAACTCCTTTTGCTCTCCCACATATATTCTTAATTGCAATAAAGTCCAATTATTTTCCCTTTCAATTTTCAAGATTTTATATTTAATTTAGGAGTGACATTTTGGTTCCCAAACTTGTATAAATAATAGGGGTGAACAAATCCAAACCAAACCAATGGTCCAAACTAAACCAAACCAAACCAAACCGGTTTGGTTCGGTTTTTAAACCTTTAATTACCCAAACCAATTATTAGCGGTTTGGTTCGGTTTGATAGATTTTTGCAGCGATCCAAACCAAACCAAACCAATACATAATATAAGATATATATGATATATTTGAATTTTTAAATATCAATAAAACTTAATAAATTTAAAAACAAAAGGAAGAATCTTTAATATCATATGTGTTATGGTTGAATAATTATAACAAGATTTTATAAATTTGTTATGTTTATATTTGTAATTGACGTTTTATTGAATTTTAGATGAATTGAAATTAGTCCTACAATTTTTGGAAGTTATTTTTTGAGATTTTGTTACACTTATCATGCTGCAAATTAAGTATTTATGAATAATTGAGAAAAAAAAAATGTAAGAACCAAACTGATCCAATGGTTTGGTTTGGTTTGGTTTTTTCATGTTGAACGGTTTGGTTCGATTCATATAATCTAAGAAGAATATCCAATCGGATTTAAAATTTTAGCAAAATCCAAACCAAACCAATCCAATGTTCACCCCTAATAAATAGGGCCTTACGCACTCCAAAATTCACACCTCTCTTCCTCCCATTTTATTTATAATTTTAGTTTTCTCTCTAATTTTTGTTAGCATTTTCATACGTTCTTTTTAGAATTTGTGAAAATGCTTAGTAAATTAGGCTAATTTTTATTTGGTAAAGTGTAGGAAATTTTTTATGTAATACATTTATTATTTAGAATTTTGATTCAAATGTTCAAGTAAGTCTTTTAATTTTAAGTAAATTCAGTTCTCCATCTTTTTCTTAATTTCTTTATTAATATTATTGTAGTGTTTAATTTCATATAAATCTAGTCATGCTCTTTTTATGTGGGATTTTTACAATATAATTTTATTGATAATTTCTTTATTTTATAAAAAAAAATCTTTTACTATGACTTGTTATATTGTCGATCTTGGATTTTTATAAAATAAATAACATGTTCTTCATTTGAGAAATTGTTTTACTTTTATATATATATATATATATATATATATATATAAGAGATGTTGTAGGGTAAGTACCTACTATTTATTGATAAGTTATTATAGATATGAGATTATTTGAATTTGATTTATTTATATAAGTTGAGGATGAATCTACTAAGCTAAAAACTCACGGTATTCAAATGCCCAGCAATTTTTATTTTGCAGGTAATATTAATTATGGTAATTATGGCGAGTGATGAGGATGGGGCTACACGTGAATGCCTTTAAGAGTTATCTTATTTTCATTGTTTTCGAGAATTACGTTTTATGGTTTTTTTAACTTTTAGTTGGATTTTCATATTTCTTATTTAATTTATATATTTCATTTTATTTTGAGGTAATTCTTTAAATTGGCGCCACAATTAAATGTTTTGTTTTGATTATTTGATTGACTATTAAAAAAACGCTTCGGCAACTATTTGGTTTTACTCTAATTTAGTTATGTTTTAAATGAGTCATTTATTATTTTTGGTTATCTTGGGTCGGGTCGTCACAGCAACACCCTTTGTCGACGTGAGGGTGACCTTTGTTACGTCGGCGAACCCTCCGTCTTTTGTAGTGGTATTAGGTAAGGCCTTAGTAAAAATATTAGCCAATCACAGATATGTACGAATAGGAAGACCTTTTAAAAAAACCATCACTGATCTTATCCAGAACGAAATGACAATCGATGTTGATGTGCTTCGTTCGTTCATGAAAAGTGGAATTTGAAGCAATGGATATTACAGTTGTATTATCACTGAAAACAATGGTTGGTTTTGAAAGTTTTATTCCCAAATGAGTCAACAAATTTGAAAGCCAAAGAAGTTCACTAGTAGCCAAGGCAAGAGCCTTATATTCTGCTTCAGCCGAGCTACAAGATAACGTGGTTTGTTTCTTTTCCATCCAAAAAACAACTGAATTACAAAGGAAAACACAAAACCCAGTCACTGACCTCTATGTATCAAGGCATGTAGCCCATTTAGCATTTGTAACGTCCCGTTACTTTTGAGATAATTTTTTTTATTTTATTTTATTTAATTAAAGTATTTAAAGTTAGTTTAAAATTAGTAATTTCAAATTTAGTAGTTATTTTCATTCAAATGCCTTTTTAATCCTTTTATCACTTTAAACTAGTTTCAGTTGTATTAATAATTACTAATCACCTTTTGATTAATTTAAGATCTTCGGGTTTCGTTTTATAACTAAATTATTTAAAAATGATGTAATCGTCATTTTTCGATTTATTAAAATATCTCATATACTATTCATCTTCATCTTTAAATAGTCATAGTAGTCAACTTTCCTGCATCTTTCTCATCTTCTTTTCCCTTCTTGGCCGAGCCTCTCTCTCCCTCCTTGGCTTTACTTCAATACTCGGTGGATCGACGTAATTTCAGTTGCGTTGAAAAGCCCTCGGCCCGAGGACCATTTCTTAACCTACCAATTGAGGTTTTCCTCTGTTTTCTAAAAGCCTCAAGGTATGACAAAGTTTCTAATTTTAGCTTTGAATAGTGTTTTAATGGAGTCCAAGATTTAAATCATCGATTTCTTGTCGAGAGACTCGAAGATTTCAATCAAGGAAGTCGTTTTACACAATTTTAGAAACTTTCCCTAACCCTAAAACTGAGTTTGAGTCGAAAACCAATTCCGTTTGTTTTTCTCTCACTTGGTCATGGCTAGGGTGTTTAGTTTGTTATTATTTTTCATTTTACTTAATTTTTTGGGAATCGATTATTGTGAAAAACCCTAAATTACGGTTACCAATTGATAGTACGAACCTCCAAAGTACCGAAACCAACCCGAAATGCCTCTAATATACATAAAAGCCGGAAAACCAAACCCGAGCCCCTCTTTCCCTTGTATGGCCTAGAGCTCCCTAGGGCTTATTTCTGGGTTTTTCGTCGTTTTATGTATTTAGATGTCGTTTGCTCGATTTTCAGTTAATTTATGTTTAGTAGGTGTATTTTATTTGTAGGAGTGTGATTGCTTGCGTGGATTTGATCTCGACACTTTGAGAAGCTTGACTACAAATCCAAGGTTAGTTTAAAATGGAAGTTATTAATTTTATGAATTAAGTTTCGTTACGATATTGTTTATCGAGGTTAAGTGGTAAAACAAATTTCTAAAAGTTAATACTTTGGTTGGTGACTTTAGACTCGGAAGTGAGTAGAGTGACCTTGGAGTTTTAGTGATTTTGGTAGGAAAATCAAGATTGAATATGTTTGGAAGTCTTGTAAGATGAAATTGAAGAGTTAAATGAATTTGGAGATTTTAGATGAAAGTGGAAGTTTAAGGTCCTTTGAGTGGTTTGGGAGTCAAAGTGGCTTAGAAGTTGCACTTGAGAGATAACTTGTGTAATCCTAAGTGGTTTATGTTCTTTAGTAGCTTAGTAGAATCTTATTTAAGTTATCTAACTTACTAGGGAACTTTATGACTTGTGATATGGTAAGACCATACGTGGTAGTATGTTGATATTGATTCATACGATAACACGTTACGATGATTTGTGATATGGTAAGACCGTACGTGGTAGTATGTTGATGTCGATCCATACGGTAACACATTACGATGACTTGTGATATGGTAAGACCGTACGTAGTAGTATGTTGATGTCGATCCATACGGTAACACATTACGATGACTTGTGATATGGTAAGACCGTACGTGGTAGTATGTTGATGTCGATCCATACGGTAACACATTACGATGACTTGTGATATGGTAAGACCGTATGTGGTAGTATGTTGATGATCCATACGGTAACACGTTACGATGACTTGTGATATGGTAAGACCGTATGTGGTAGTATGTTGATGATCCATACGGTAACACGTTACGATGACTTCTGATATGGTAAGACCGTACGTGGTAGTATGTTGATGTTGATCCATACGGTAACACGTTACGATGACTTGTGATATGGTAAGACCGTATGTGGTAGTATGTTGATGTTGATCCATACGGTAACACGTTACGATGAAACTTGTATGATAACAAAGAAAGCTTGAGATACAATTATTTATATTCATTAGAATTTTTAGAAAGATTTAGTAATAGTTAGTACTTTGAGATAATGATAAAAATAGCTACTTTTTAGGACATGTATCAAAATACAGCCATCACTTATTAGATTACAAAAAATAGCCTCTCTAATTATCATTTGCAAATATCCATACCTAATATACCCCTTATCCGGACACTCCTCCTCAAAACTGATGTCTGACGCACGATTGAGAAGTAGGTGAGTCTATCAATCAAGTCCCTGTCATTGTTGCAGATTTTGAGGCAATTTATTGACTGACAGTTAATAGACTCTAAATCCATGAGATTTATCAATTTTCATTCCAAATTTCAATATCATATTCTCAAGCAAGCTTCTTCTTTTTTTTTTCTAGCCATTTTTGAATTTGTTTTTCCCTCCATTTTTTCATCATTTCCCTTTTTATATATCAATTTGATATATACAATGTAACAAATCTATTAGTTTTGAGTTTTTCTCTCCATATTTCAAGGAAAAATATGACCCCCCACGTTCAACTCTTTTTTTTTTTTTACAACTTTGAATTTAATTATTCGCACTCTTTTTTATTCCATATATATAATTTCATATTTAGCCATACTCATTCTTTTTGTTTTTAGATATCATCTCCTTCATTTATAATTATTCTATTCATCCATTTTTTCCATTTTACACTCTAACAAGCCATAACCCCTTTATGCTCACTAGTACTGTTTTAAGGTAATGTTAAAAAGATGGAGGTTGACGATGGCCTTAAATAAGCTGGAAGAAAATGTAATGTATGTTGCTGATATTGTACATAATGGACAAGTTGGGAATGAAGTACACGATTCAGCGAGATGGCAGAGTTGGTGATTACGAAATATACAGATTATACAGGATGTACTCATTATACCAAACTCAATAAACGGATGTTTGTTTACTGTTTATAAATATGGGACAGTACGCATTATACGCATGGTACGTATTATTCAAAACGCATTGTACGTATTATACCAGATGTACTTATTATAACAAACCCCCATAGATTGATGTTTGTTTACTGTTTATAAATATGGGACAATATGCATTATACATATTATACCGGTTTTGTAAGACAATCATGTTGAGATACGTGTGAACAAAAGACATTTAACAAAGGAACGTGGAAACAAATATATTCAGCCCAATAAGAAAAATATATTCATTACAAACATATTATACAACACATACAGAAAGTACGAACTAGTTTTTAGCCACATCATTAATACTGTAGCCATGAAATGTATATTATGTAATGAATATAATATCGTACATAATACTTACACGGTACAAATTTATTAGTATAATTATAACATGTCAATACACAATTTATGAGTGTCATTCGCCCCTCGTTTAGAAGCACTTCCCTTTTCTTGTCTTTCGTCCTTACATTCCTCCCAACACTTTGATATGTTCTCTATGACACCATCCTACTTGGTGTCTGAAAAGAAAAAAAAAGTATTGTTCGTATCATATAAAAAATAATACACACGGTACTACATATACTTGAAAAGGTAGGTATCAAAACAAATGGCTACCTCATCCTTATGCTCTCCTGAAGACTCCCCGCCCTTTCCCAATGTATCTGTCATCTGCTAGAACAAATAACAACAACAAAAAATCAGGATAAACATAAAAAAACAAATCAGAATATACAAGATTTTGAAACAAATCTATCAAGATATATTAAAAATATGCAAATTTTGAAGAAAAACAAGTTATTTGTTATTTGTTAGAACAAACAACAACAAAACAAAAGGAAAATCAGGATCAACATCAAAAAAATAAATCAAAATATACAAGATTTTGAAACAAATCTATCAAGATATTTAAAAAAAACATGTAAATTTTGAAGGGGGAAAAAAACCAAGAAGTATGAAGCGTGATCTTAAAAAATGATCTATCATTCTCACCTTAAACATTAATAATGAATAAAGAAAGAGGCGATATGTAAAGACCCGACTTTTCAGAGTTTAAAACAAACATAGTTAATGCAGCGGAAGACTCAATAAATGACGTTTATTGAAAAATATGAAAATCCTCAACCAAATAGTCAATTAAATAAAATCAACAACTCTGGAGTTACAATCTTTAAAACAAAAGCAATGAGCTAAATCAAATAAAAAAATGTTTTAAAACTAACATGAATCTCAAATCTCATAAAACAAAATATAGTCAATAAAATTCGAATACTTTATTCTTAATCTCAATGAAAATTAAAGATGCATTTGGCTAGCCACCACGACATGAACTCTCATCCCTTCCACTTCATCAACCGCCACCTTTCAGTCCATTGATACCTGAAAATAAATCACAAATAGCACTGTGAGGCTAAAGCCAGTGAGAAAACGATCTAAACGAAGGTAAGGTTTTAAATAGTCTCTAACAACTTATACCGAGTCCCAACACTCAACACTCTCCAATGTCTCTTTCACACAAAACGTCACTTAAATCTCACATTCAATCTCTTTACATGAATAGGCAATTAATAACTAATTCCATATCCAAGACCAACATTCATAATAATCCCCCCAATACATATCCCAATCTGAAACAATAAGTCAACTCTAAATTAACAAAAACATAATCAATCAATCTTTCAAACTATCCACTAAGAAGGCGGTCTCTCGGGACTATAAACTTTTCTTAGGCACTTAGTTATAGTCGTAACCATAACTAATCCCCTAATGGATCGTTCATACGAGCAACGTCCATTAGTCGTTATGAGCTCACTCTCATAACTATTTTTTTTACTAAGTATGAGCTCGTAGCCTCATACTAGTTTAACACACCTGTCAAACCATAATTCCACAATCTCTTTACATTATCCTCTTGATAATGTTCATTCACAATCAACAAACACAATTAAAATACAGCAGCTCAAATATTCTAATTAAAGCATGCAAAATACATCTTTACGATAAAATTGCCGAAAACAGTCAAAACTAATAATTCGATCCTAATCATGCTCAACTCAAAACTCATGCCAAATCACCATAAAATACTCCATAATATTCCAGAATTAACTCCCAAATCAAACAGAATCAAATAGAATCGAAAAACATCAAAAACTCCAGAAAAACGACTAAACTAGTTCTAACCGAAAAATCACCAAATGATTTTTCGATGTTTCCAACATGCGTTCACTTCCTAAAACTCCATAATATTATATTTAAATATATTGAATCATACAATCTATGATAAGGGCCTTAGATTTCTCTAAAACCCCACCAATGAATAAACCGTTAACTCACCTCGATATCGCTTAAGTCCAAAATTAACGCTACTTCCCTTGATGAATCAGACCTGAAACGAAGGTCCTATAATATTAAAATTACATTATAACATAACCCTAAAAAGATGCAAAAGGTTCGGGGTTCATTGGTTTGAAAAACAGAAAACAATTATCGGTCAAAACTTGTCATTGGAGGGGGAATTGGCGTCGACTGCCATGGCTGAACCGTGACCTTCGGGTCATGGTTTGGTCACTGGTCAGTGTTGGAAACAATCAACTTCGATGGGGCTTTCAATCGGTTCAAGGTAAATAGAAATCGATTAACGGTTTGGGTTTCGAATCGGTGGGTGATATTGATCGGTTTGAAATAAGGCCTAAGTTCTTAAAATTCAAGAATGGCTAAAAACATAAAAATTCCAGAATTTAATTAAAGAGAAAATCGATTCTAAACTTACCCAAACTTGACGATAACGGTTCCAACAATCGCCGGATTCCGAATCAACTTGAACACGCTTCACCTCGATCACCTATTGATTCATAATCATAAAAATCCACCCATTCAATACCCCTATGGCATCAGCAAGGGAGAAAGGACAAAGAATAAGAAAATCTCTTACCTTCTTAAATAAAAACGATCCTCCAACGTAGCCCGTAATTAATCTAACCACGAATTGATCTTTACCTAAACGAATCGACAAAATCGACTCTTCCTTTCGCTTGGTGTGGGCGGCGGCATGAGAGGAAGGGAAGAAGAGAATGAATTCTGAAAATTGATAATGAGAAGTCCTCCTTTAGGTTAAAATCTCGAGTTACCCTAATTACGAAATTGCCACTCACCTTAAAATGTCTATAACTTGATCACCGGGTCTCAGAATGACAAACCGTCAGTTGCATTGGAATCGTGACATTGAGACGATCAATTTTATGTCAAAATATTAATCAAATCATAAGTTTCAAATTTTGAGGTTTTGCGAGAAATATTACCATAATACCCTTTTTGAAATAACACGATATTTCTGTTCTAATTAATCAATCAAGCTGATTAATATTATTTAAAAAAATAATATTGATTTTTAACTTTCTCGTGACGGGGCGTTACATGATATCTTGAAAAAAAAATGGAAAGGGCCATAACTGATGAAAGGGAGAAAGAGGAGGAAAGTTTATTTCTTTGATCGAAATAGCCACATATAATAAGTCAAAAGCTCAAAAATCATAAACTTAGACTATAGAAATGCTTAGATTATGGTTTTTTTGAGACAAATCTCAAAAACTTCAAGCAAAACATAAAAAATATGAAGAATCTACAAGAATGTGTTTTACTTCTTCTCCTTTTTTTTAGCAAAAACGAAAAATTGAAAAAGATGGACGAAAAGGGTTTCTTAGAACAGAATGAGAGAGGCTGAAAAACGAAAGAGAGAGTAGAAAGATGAAAAATTAAATGTGATTTTGAAAGTAGAGGGAAAACCATTACCGCACATGGCCAGAAACCGTAATAATGAGTTTCTAACTAACGGCTTTTCGGTTCCCAACATTTGCAATGATGCATACCCCTTGTACAGTGTGCCTGCATACACTGACAGTTTAAGTTTGACAATAACAGGGGCAACTTCATAATTTCAACATCTCTCCTCATATCTGACTCAATTAAAGTTGCTATCTACCTTATTTTTTAAGTCTCATGGACATTTTTTTATTATTTTTCCTCTCAAGTGGCTATTGCCATAGTTAACCCTAGTACTTTTACTTTAAGTCTCTACTTCATTACTTTACGAGATTGAAAATCTATTTATGGAAAATTACATTACAAATGTATGATTTTGTGGAAATTGAAAGTGTGGAATGGGTAGTAAAGAGCAATTTAGGTCTTTGAACACAATTTTAGTTTGGAATTTGGTTCATAGGATTACTTGCTTTCATTTTACTCTCACTAGCATTTTATGCTAATGTTGCTACACTTACAATTTTTCAGGTAAATCTCGTCGCAAAGGACGTGGTAGAGGAGGTGGCGCTATATGACATGTCGAGCTGATGGATCGATAGGAACACAAATCATTTTACTTTAGCATTCTTGAAATGCTTGTAAACATATTATCATCCTTTCTTACTTTGTGTTTTTGAGCTTGGAAGAGTATTTGCTTAAAAATTGTAAATGTCTTAAGGTTTTTAAAGCTCTCTTTTAGAAGTTAATCATAATCTGGAATGCGCATTCCATGTTTATTGCTTTCACTGAATTGGGCCAATGTAAACAGGTTTTGGATAATCTGATTTTTGAACGAACTCATGCCATATTTTTTTAAAACCAAGTCTTTCGCTGTGACTTTGAAATTATAAAATTTAACGGAAATCAGGTTGTTACAAAATTAATAAATGCACGAAGACGCAATGGAGAGGTAGAAGCATGAGGGAAAAGAACTCCTTGACCTGGGGAAGCTTTCAGGTAAACGTAAGAGATAATGAGCAGCATCCATGTATCAGTAGAAGACAATTGAATTTTATGATACATTGGCAAAATATATGGTTTACAAGAAAGAAAGCTAGTGTCCTCAAGCAGCTGACAATATTTCCTTTAATAAAGGAATTAACTTGACTTAGATCTTGCAATCTCTAATCCCAGAAAAAACTTTAAATCACCCAAATCTTTTAGCATGAAATGAGTGTGAAGATAATCTTTAACAATAGAAATATCTTGTAAGGATGGCCCTGTGATGATAAGATCATCCACATAAACCAAAAGGGCAACAAATGTAGAGACCACACTCTTACTAAACAAGGAGCAATTTGACATAGACTATTTAAAGTCAAAAGACAGTAACACAAAAGAAAATTTTGTAAGCCACTGTCTTGATGCCAGTTTTAAGCTATAAATCGATTTATTCAATTTGCAAACAAGATGCTCCCCTTGAGATGAAACGTGTATATCAAATTTATAGCCTACTAGGAGCTTCATATACACCTCCTCAAAAAAATCTCAATTGAGGCTAAGAGCCAAGAAAAGTGCGATGCAAGTGAAAATAACACCCTGGCAAAGGTAATTTTAGCAACAGGAGAAAAAGTTTCCAAAAAATCAATGCCCTCCACTTGATTGTGTCCTTTAGCAACAAGCCTTGCTTTGTATCTATCAATTGTACCATTTGCTTTGTATTTAATTCGATAGACCCACTTGTTTACAATAGCATGTTGATTAAGAGGTAAGGGAACAATATTCCAAGTCTTTGTTCTCTCCATAGCCTTTAGTTCTTCCTCCATTGCAAGTCTCCAATGAGCAAAAGATGCAACTTCATAATAAAATTGGGGGCATAATACAAAGAAACATTCAAAATGAAGTTCTTATAAAAAGGATTTAAAGAAGAATATTTGAAGAAGAAACTGATAAAGTGATAAGTCCTCATACGGGGAGTGTTCATACAACTAAACTTGGGTAAAAGACGGATTAATTATGTGAAATAGTAAATCATTGTAGATATTTGAACTACTTTTGTGATTGTCAATTCTTTTGAGACTTATTCTGATTTTAACTCTTTTTGTATGGTTTTTCCCTTTCTGCTAACTGTTGCCTTCAGGTTTCAAATGTTGACTATTTTGAGCTTAAGATTTTAGGTAATGCTCTTGGCATATTTTTCTCTCATTTCAGGACAAATTCCGTTGAAAGCATGTTGAGTGAATGTTGAAGCAAGCCAAATCAGAGAAGGGAAGATATTTATTTTCCTGTTGTCAGCTGCTTTCGATAGGACAGGCCGTTATCACATCGCGCTACAGTTCCCTAGCCATACGTGCAACTCGATAGAGCTTACCAACAACTATTTTGGCAGAAAAAAGGATGAAAAGGAGGAAGAAGCTTGGTTGATACTTAAGCAAGTTTTTAGGTCATTTAAAGAAGCGAAGAAGAAGACGGAGATGAGAAGATGACGCAAGGAGTAGATTACAACAGAAGTTTAGAGTCATTTAGTTGGTTTTTCCTTAGTAATTAATTTTAGTTAAAGCTTGTTATCTTAATCTTTTCATCATGAACTACTAGCAGCAAGATAGGTTATTTTGTATATCATTTTAAGCAATGTTAGGCTAAAACCATTTGTGATGTTGTGCTAAATGGGATGCAGGATAGGCAAGATTTAATGTTCTGAAACTAAAGTATTTACACGAATCTGTGACGTTGCATTCTTCACATTTTTATTCTTCTTTAAAGCTTTAAGAAAATAGAGTTAGAAGAGTTCAAACAAGTATTTAAAAATCCATTTCATGGAAACTTAGAGATGAAGCAACTTGTTCATTTTAATCTTAAATTTAGAAATAGACATAGGGTTAAAAAGAACAGACAACATTAAGTTTTAAGAGTTTGAAGGTAGCAGTCAATTATCTGAGGTTTCAAAGACAGAATCAGGGGTTAATGAGTTTTGTCTGGACATGTTTGAGAAAGCTTGACCCTTGCCTTTTTATTCTAAGTATGTTGTTGTCTCATAAATTTATGTTGTATTGAGAGTTCCTTTTGCAAGTCTTCCACTAAAACCTATCCTAAAGCCCTGGTACAGCATCATTATCATTCTCTCTTAATCTACACGCAGTGTTGGATTCATTTAATTCCTGTATTACATCATCTCATATTGATAATTTGCATTGTCCTGTTGTTTACATCAATCCTTAATATTCTAATCTTGCCTTAAAATAACCATCCTCATGGGACACGACACTCACTTACCACTACTATTACTTGTTGACCATGTGCACTTGCATGCCACCCTTCACCATCTAGTTTAATCACCATTTCCACCAACAAGTTTTCTGTGCTGTTGTCGGGGATGGTTCACTCTTAATACTTTTAGATTTTAAGGGTTTTAAGTGCAGTTGACAATTTGATTACAAAAACATTGGAAGTTGTTTGTTTGATTCTATTTTATGAGTGTTGCAGGAAGCAGTAATTCTGAAGGAGTAGATTATCCTTAAGACCCAAAAATTGAGAGAACTTTCCATCAGAGAAGACTAAACAATTAGGCTAGAATAAAAGCTGCCATGGATAATAACCCACCACCACCACCTGTAGTGGGAGTAGGAATACATGAAATAGCCAGGAATAGAGGAAAAGTCCTCTAGGCTGTTCAGTATGTTGAAGATAGGCATAGAGTAATGCAAGATTTTGCTCGTCTAAATTTGGAAGGGTTGGGACCCACCATTGCAAGACCAGAGATAAAGACTAATAGATTTGAGTTCAAGGCAGTCATGTTCTCCATGCTTAACTCTATTAGTCAGTTTGGAGAGGGAGCGCATGAAGACCCTCATAATCACATCAGATTGTATCTACAGTTATGCAATTCTTTCAAAATACCAAGAGTGTCAGATGAAGCTTTGCGTTTATCTTTATTTTCGTACTCTTTAAAGGGAAAAGCAAGCTCATAGTTGCTGTCAATGGATGCAGATTCAATTCATTGTTGGGCTAACCTGGTAGAAAAATTCCTCACCAAATATTTTCTTCCAAACAAGGCATCCCAGATATTGACAGATTTATAGAACATTGTACAACATGTGAATGAAACATTGGCTGATGCTTGGGAAAGATGGAAGAAGATGATAAGGCACTATCCTCAGCATGGCATTCCTAGGTGGCTCAAGATTGAAACTTTTTACAAGGGTTTAAATGTCAATGAAATAACCTTTTCAAAACTTTTTCATCCTAAAAAATTTCCTATGAATTAAAATTTGAGAGTACAAGGATACTTTGATCCCAAATTCATGAATTAAGAAGTTTTATGCTATGATTTTAAAACCAAGTTGAAATAACCTTTTCAAAACTTTTACATTCCAAAAAACTTCTTAGTAATTGAAATTTGGGAGTACAAGGATACTTTGATCCCAAATTCCATGAATTTAGAAGTTTTATGGCATGATTTTTAAAACCAATTTAAATGATTTCCTCAAAAGTTTTTCATCCCAAAAAACTTCCCACAATTTAAAATTTGGAATACAAGGATACTTTGATCTCAAATTTCATAAAATGGAAAGTTTTATGGTTTGATAATTTTATCATTGATTTTCAAAAAAAATTTCTAATGGCGTAATGCCACTCATAGTAATTTAATGATATCATTATAATAATTAATGATATGATCAAATTAACATGGGACATTTCAAAATAATCTAAAAAAAATTGTTTTTCTAATGGCTTAATGCCACTCACAATTATTAACAATATCATCAAAATAATTAGTGGCATTGACTAATAAATGTGGGACATTCCAAAATAATAATAAAATCAGTATGTTTTAGTAAAGGGCATTTAATGACATATTTGAGATAAACCAAAACAGTAATCGTTTTTTAAAACGAATATTTTAGGGTGCTAATACCTTCTCTAAACATGAATAAACTCCTGAACCAATTTTTTTTAAATCGCAGACCATTTTTATTTTTGTCTTTCTCGGGTGACCAATCACACCCTTTTAAAACAAATGATGGGTGGCGACGCTTGTTTTCTTTCTTGTTCTTTTCTTTTACCCCTTTTGTCAGGTTAGAAAAGGACTTGTATTGTTTTTTAGAGGGTCGGCAGCTCCGTATCGTTTGAGGGGGTAGCGACATCCCTTATCAAGAATGAGAACAAAATCCCACCTCAATTAGGAAAGGGGTGATCATAGGGGTATATGGGGAAGGATACATCTCCATTGGTATAAGGCATTTAATCCCACATCACTTAGGACAAAGGATGATCATGGGTATATAGGGGGAAGAGCACATCTCCATTTGTATGAGGCCTTTTTGGTAAAACCATGCGGGTCTAGGCCTAAAGTGGACAATATCATACCAATGTGGAGTTATGGAAGCCCAGTGTCCCCTTAACAAGTGGTATCAGAGCTATGCCCCAATCCTAATCATGTGGGTGGAATCGTCGAGTGCCGAACAAAGTGATGAGTCTCGAAAACTCGATCCATTGTGAAATCTATTGGACAAGCGGTGTGCTCTGGAGAAAGGGAGCTGGTCTGGATAGAATGGACAGATGGAGGGGAGGCTCAATGGATATTTTTTCAAGGGGAGGATTGTTGGAGTCTTGTTAAGGGACCTCTGGCCTCCACATTGGTATGATAGTGTCCACTTTGGGTCTAGGCCCGCAGGGTTTTACTTTTGGTTTCACCCAAAAGGCTACCAATGGAGATGTGCTCTTCCCCTTATATAGCCATGATCATCCCCTCTCCTAACCATGGAGGTGGAATCCTCGGATACCGAACAAAGTGAGGAGCCTTGGAGACCCGATTCGTGGTGGGCTTTGTTGAATAGGCAATCATATTAATTCTTTTTCTTTTCTTTTTTTTTAAACTTCCTCATTTAATTAATGTTTTCCTTTTTCCACTTTCTTGCTATCTCTCTTTCTTTATCTGTTTCATCCTCCCCTTATTTCTAGCAATCATATTAATTTTTTTTTTTCATTCACATTTTTTAGGTATCAACATTTAAAAATCATGATAGTGTAGGGATTCAATTCCTTTATTTACGTTTTTTTTTTCTTTTTTTTTTTCCTTTTTTTTATTTCATGTGTTTTCAATCTTTGCTGATTTTGTAACAAAGATCTTTATGTTTTATTTTAATTCTTTTTTTTTCTATTTTTTTTTAAACTTCCTGATTTTTTTGGATTTTATTTCGAAAACATGTTCTTTTTATCTTCATTTGTGTTAGGGTTTTTATCGTTCATTTCTTTTTGTATTTCAGTCATATTTTCTTCATTTCTACATTATGTTAGGGCTCATAAAAGATATTGAATATTTAATATATTGTCCATGGTATGTATGGTAATTTATAATTATTTATTATATTGTATGTTTGTATGATATGTCTGTAACATACATTATAGTATTTTGATTTATAATAGGGCTAATAACACCAATAATCATATTACACATCTTAATTACAAAAATAACAGATTGTGAGAATTATTTACACAAATGGACGCCTGCCACCTGTCGAAGAAAAATTTGTACAAAAATGCCCTTGCACATGTAAAGAAAAAGCGGAAAAGGAATTAAAATTAAAACCCACGATTTCAGCTCATTAATTAGGGATTTCAAAAAAAATGGCGGACAGATTTAGGAAGAAGAAATCGTGGGAGATTCAAAATCCAAAAATTAAAACAAAAAAACAAACTGATTGAATTCAAAAGAGAGTGAAAACCTAGAGAAAGCACAGATTTACAGAAAATAATGATCACGAAGAAGGAAATCTTGGAGGCGAGAAAGAAATTAATGGAAGAATCAATGAAAGAAGAAAGGGGAAATCTGGAGAAAAATGGGGGAGTTAGTGATTACGAAGGAAATCAAGAAATCAGTGGAGGAAAAGTAGAGACAAGAGATGAACAATGCAAAGGTATGAACTTCATCTTATCAATTAAAAGAAAAAACAAAATAATTTATATTTTAAATATTTTTGAACAAAATAAACAGGAACCAAATCCTAATGATGAACAAGAAGAAGAAAAAAAACATCGAAGAAGATGTTTATAGTGAACATGAAGAAGAAATTGAAGAGGATAATATTGAAGAAGAGGAATATTTGACAGAAAAAGAAGAAATTGAAGAAAAACAAAAGAGCAAAAAGGAAGATTCCAAGAGTAAACAAGGAAAAACAAAGAAAGAAAAAAGTAATAAGAAAAACAGTGTGATGAACAATAAGGTGAACATGCTACACCAAGAAGACAACAAAAGGTAATTCTTGGATAAATTTAAATATATTTGAACAATAAAAGTATTTAATAATATTAAATCTGTATGTTCTAATTGCATGATGTTAAACATTCCTGAATGATTAATTTACACAGGGGCCTCCTTTCATTGCAACACTTGAAAACTGGCAAAAGGATAAGAAGACAAATCCATACACAAAACAGACAAAGATAATGGATTTGATGAAGTGTTTAAAGGGGGAAGCTAAGATGCTTTAAGGATATTATAGAGTTGAGTATTATCAATTTCCCACCGAAATTAATGTAGCATCTTATAGGAAAGATAGTCTGTAATTTAAACATTATATAATATTTATTTTAATACAATACTTTAACAATGATGAATAAGCAGGTCATGACTACTCAGGAGTAAACAAATATTCATTGTGAGTCTTTTCTTGTGGTTGTTTTAGTTTGACCTTTTGAATTGTGTTGATTTTCAATATTTGGTAAAAAGATATTTAGAGCTTTTGACAGCCCTATAATATTTTGTCAAACAATGATCAAATTTGTTAATCTTTAGTTCACGTATTTAAGGATATAGTTTTTCTCATATCAAACTTAAATAATTTCTGATGGAAAAAAAAAATATTTTTTCAAAAAGAATGAAAAATAAGTGAAAAAATATCTTCAACAAAAAATATTGAAAATAGTTACATATCCGAACAATTTGATAATGTATAACTAACAACTAGTTATGACTAAAGAGTAATAAGTATTGAACAAATTTAAAATATTTAAAAATATACTAATAAAATTAGAAAATAATGTTAAATATGATAATATACAACATAAAGAGAAAAATTTGTTGGACAAACTATCCGAAAAATTTGATAATATATAGCTAACATCTCGTTATGAATAAAAAGTAAAACGTGTTGAACAAATATAAACTATAAAAATATTTAACAATATACTAATAAAATTAGATAATAATGTTATAAAACAATATAATATACAACATAAAGAATGAATAACATAATGAGGAAAAAATGTTGGACAAACTTAAATATTGTTAAAAAAAAATTCGATTAACTAAAGGAAAAACACAACATTGACATTATTAAAAAAGAAGGGAAATAACACAACAATAATAAAATTCAAAAACTAAGAACTGAATTCAATCCTATGAACAAGAGCATTCTTGCAAGTCTTGTGATTATGTCCACCACTACCACATCTGGAACAATTCTTAGATTGAGAAGTTGCAACTTCAATTGCTGACAAATGATGTTTCATTCTTGGACGACTGAATCCAAAACAAGGTACGACTTATGTTGAACAACGAAACAAATCTCCATACACAATCTACGACAGTGGACATTAAAACGAACCTCACGAGACAATTTTTTATGTAAATCACTCAAAGTAATGTTTTTCACAATCTGAATATCAACTGAATTGTAATTAACATACACTCTATTCTCATCAAAATTCCCACCATGAAAAAGCTTAGTGTCAATGTACCTACCCATATTCACACCCAACTAAAAAAAAAAGATAAAAAAATGATGTCAATGAAAAAAAAAGGAGGAAGAAATATGACAGAAAACAAAATGGCAAAACCTCTAATAACCTTGCATAATAATAGGGAATCAACGTAAAGATTGGAATAGGAAAAAAAAAAACAACCAGACTTTTAATGAAAAGATATGAAAAAATAAGAAAAGGGAATTTTGAAAATAAAAAATTCAAATTTTGAAAGAAAGATACCAAATCGAAACAGTTCTGAACAACCAAACCAAAATATTAATTGAAGCATTAATGATAAAAAACGGGAAAAGAAAAATAAAACTAAATCAAAAATCAAAAAAGAGAAAATCAATATCAAATTCCTTTAATAATAAAATAATTAAAGAGAGATAAAAACAAGGTTAAAATAGTAAATTTACAATGAAAAACCGCCAAAAGTGGCTTACAATGGATACTATCGTAATTAAAATTGAAACACCAATATTTTTGTAAATAGGGGCTCCGATTTGATTTAATGAGTAAATATTCCTTTATAATATATTTTTTTTAATGGTATAATTATCTCTTCCATTTAATTTTGTACAATATAATAACTTATTCTATTTACTTTATGTTTTAAAATGATAGGATTTTTATTCTTAATATTTTGTTATATATTGTATATATTATGTTATATTATATACAATATATGAATTGATGGAATTTAACTTTGTAAAGTACAATTTTTTCTCGTGTTTATAGCATATAATATATCATATTGTATAAAGAATAAATGAAATAGAATTAATCCAATTTTTTTGTAAAAGCATTTCATGCTTGTATAATAGTATTAATAACTTACAGTATATATATTTTATTTTACATGTACTTCATACTATAAATTATAATGCGTCATGTTTGTCTACAGAAAACTAATTATGTATATTTTATAAGGACAAAATGTACAAGGTTTTCTTAATTGATTCCGGTTTTTTTTTTTTTCACTGTAGTAATTTTTTTTTTAAATATACTTTTGAGATTTTTATATACACATAATCTTAATGATCTAATACCACAAATATGTATAGTATATAAATTTTTTTTATAAACCTTACTAAAATATGAGATTTGTTATAAAGTATAGCAAATTCTATATTCCATTCGACTTTTTTTCTTTTCCTTCTTCTTCGGTCGTCTTAATCGTTTTTCCTTTTTTGGTTTGATCTTCTCTTTCCTATTCATTATTTGTGTCAACATCTCCTTCATATTTCAATGAAATACGTTTTTCAACGTTGTATAGTAATAGTGTTTTTGAATATATTGTGATAATCATTTTAAATGCCAGACAAACAATCAATAATATATTTCTGTTGGGGTTTCTGCCCTCAATCTTATGTAATCCAATTAAACTATAAATAAATAAAGGAATTATTAATTAGTAATATTTACATTGTCATTTATTTTTGTTTAATAAATATAATCCGTCATAAGATTTAGAGTTACTTAAAGTGAGCATGTGATGCAGGAAGATTCACTTAAGTTGTAATTCAAATAGTGTGTGGTATATGAAAAAGTTGTCTGCTTTCTTCTCATAATTATGAAATGCCAAATTTGATTTTCCTTTTACGTTTCCAAGGAAATCTTATGAGATATGCTCCTTAAATCTCGCCTACTTATATTTTTGTTCCTTTTATTATTTTTTTTCAAGGTCTCGTATTGTCAATTAAATACTGGGCAAGGGTTGTCTTTTCAGCTACTTTTGTTATAAGTATAAGGCTAATTTAGCTATTTTTTCTAGCATGAACCCCTAAGTCTTATTTATTGGGTTTATGTGCTATATATTGATATATCCTAATAATTCTTGTGGTGACAATCAAGGAGATGAACTGCTATTTTGGTTAGGTGATAAGGTTTTGTTCCTAATTCATCCGTTCGAGGATAAAATCATGAAGATAACAATTCTGTTGTGTGCGACTAGCACTAGAGGGTGGAGATTATCATGACATAAAAACTATGAAGCCACTTGTGATGGATAGCCATTTTCATATATTGCTTCATTCAGTTTTATCACAGAAAACACAAAAAAAAATAGAGGGCGTTTTCCACCCACTCCATTGGTGAGGAAGTTTTTTAGGGGTGTAAATCTTTTAATCTGGTTTTTTTTTGTGCGTTTAGAGCCCTCCCAACACATTCAGCTATCAATGGGACGCAAATCTTTAGTTTTTGTGGTGATAGTCGGTTGGGGGATTGTCGGGTTTCACCATGTTATGTGTTTCGTTTTTCGGGCAATACTCTTGTGGTTGCTTAGTCTGCATTACACTTTATCTGAGTGACTTCCTTGGACCGTTGTGGCAAATTCATAATGGAATTTGGATCTCATAGAATTTCCTTAGCCCCCAATAATGGTAGATGAGTTCGTAATCGAGGAATTATCTACTTTATTGAAACTATTTTGCAAAGGGATATCCCAAACTTCGAGCAAGATGGCAGTGAAAGGATGTTTCAAGATGACTCATAGGTTAGTTACGTTTATCATTTGGGCATTCTTTTTAGAACCTCTTGATGTTGCGCTTGGCGAAAGGGTTGAGAGAGTCGGATTAAAAATCAAGCCTCTTGGTAGGATCGAGTCGGAACTTCTGGATTTCAAGCTTCTTGTGTTGGAAATGTCGTCATTAGCTACAGTAACCTATTTTGCCTCAGAAGGGTAAACTATTCCCTTGCTGTTTCAGCGATTATTATTCATGTTGTATTTGTTTGGTTGATTTTTATTTCTGCTTTTGAGTGGAAATGTATCGGTAAGGGTTGGAGTTGTTCAAGTGTTATTACTTGAACCACACCTTGAGGAAAAGGTGTCTGTGAGGGCCCGGTAATGTTAGGATGGGAATAAAGGGGTATATTAGTAAATAGTAGAAGAGTTAGTTATAGGTAAGTTGTTATAAATAGTCAATGAGTGAGAGTGAGTTCTTTATGCATATTAATGTTATAAGTAGTCTTAGATTATTGAGGGGAGAGAACTAAGTCTCTTGAATGCTTAGTAACTTTGTATTTGTCCTATTTTAAAATAATATCACTTTAGTTCCTATCAATTTGAAATTAATTTTTTGGGGATAAATTACACAAAATATAGTTGGTTTTAATTTTACTACTAAATCCCCAAAAAAAATTCAATTTTGCTATAACGTTCAATTTTGTTAAACTTAACGGAATTGTTTTTTTTTTTTTTAATAATATTGGGGTAGGGGATTGAACCACTCTTTTGAGGGTGAACTACATGCCTAAGACCAATGGGCTACACCCTAGTTAGTAACTTAACTAAATTATTAACAAAGGGTATAAAAGATTGATCCTAAAATTGAAACTTTTAGAATGTTGAGGTAAAATTGAAACAATGCCCATAAATTTGGATATTTTTGGAAGACCACATGAGTAGGTGTCCAATACCATCTAAAAAGAAGAAAAAAAAATATAATTCTAATCTACAATTTTATTCTCAATATTTTAAAAGGGGTTAAGTATATATATACCCACTTTCTTCCTAAAATAAAGCTTTATACCCACCTCCCATATAATAAAGGAAACTACCAACCTGGAGAGAGAATGGATGTGTAAAAACTTTTTTTACCCTTCATTGAAATCGTAGAGATTTTTTATTCTTGCATGAAAGCATTTCCTACAATCTGCAAAGATTTAATGATGAATCTGAAAAAAAAAATGTGCCTCATTAAAACCATTCCATTAAAAAAAAAAACACTTGCAAATCCCATCTTAAAATCTTCTTCATTCATCTTCCAGTCTTTCATCTTCTTCGTTCTAGTCTTTCATCTTCTTCAATCTTCTCTCAGCAAAATCTCATCTTCATGATCCATCTCCACTAATCCATCTTAGGCAACAACAATAAGAAGGAAAAGGATTCTTGTGTTTTAAAAATTCGTTCAAGTAGGTTTTTTTTTTTCTTTTCATCTTCCCCAAAACCATTATATTCATTATATAACCATTTATATTTTGAAAATCTCTATTTTAAGATTCATTTGATAAAAATGTTGTTGCTTTCTCTTTCTTTTGTTTTTTCTTTTTAAAACCATAAATATATCTTCAATGGTGTAATCTTTTGTTTTTCATTAAAACCTCTAATTTTATCCATGCCCGATTTTTCTTAGCACCTACAAAGGAAAAAAGTTATAGATGAAATGAATCAACACTCCATTGAAGAAGAAATCTAAAAACCAAACATTTAAGATGAACCCCCCCCCCCCCCCCCCAAGGTATCTTTTGTATATGTTGAAGTCCAATACATTACAATATACTCTATAAGATATATATTTTCCATCCACATGTACTGACTTATTTTAAATTGTAATCTAGAAAATACTATCAAACAAGAAAAATAAACCAACAAAAAAGAAGAGGAAAGCGAATACAACTTAGGTTGACAGTCACGAGGTAAATACTTATATACTTGGTATAATATGTATGATGAGTTTTGAAACCACCAAAAATAAATACTTACTCTAGGGATTTAGAATTTCTGTAGTAGTGGTGAGTAAGGTCGATCTCCACAAAAAAAATGGAATTAAATTAAAGTTAACAAAAAGGGGGGGTTTTGAGTTTTGAAAATAATAAGAAAAAAAAATCATAAATAATAAATCAAATAGAGAAAAGCTTCCAACTAAAGGTTTAATCTCGGTTATGGTTCATCAATTTGATCATCAATTACTAACCATGCATTCTGTTGTGTGAAATTGTGTTACGCAAGTGCACATAGTCTAACAAGTAATAAAGTGATAAGAAAGATCGTTCCCACGAGGATTAGTGACATAAAGTGGTGTTTAACAAATAGATTAAAGACAATAAAAACAATGATAAATTTTGGGTGATATGATTTATGAAACTAAACAACTAAAATTAGGAAATTATGCAAAACTAATGACGAAATTCTAAATTAAATATGGAAAATAAGTAAGATGGTTTAAAGTGGCTGAAATTACTCCTAAAATATGCAAGAATAATAAAGTGATTAAACTATGTAGAGATGAATGGTTGAAAAATCAAGAATCCCCCTAAAAAGTCTTAGAATTCACAATACTGCAGTAGTGTTGTGGCTGTGCTGCAGTAGTGCTGTGGCTGTGCTGCAGCAATCTACAATAACAAATACACTTTTTATGCAAGCAAACCTAATTGTTCAAGTGACTTTGTCAATCCTAACATGATTCTAATTCCTAATCCAATTAAAATCCTATGTCTAGGTAAAATGAGATTAAGAAATATGTTTTAATGTTCCGGTTTAGGCTTTAAGGTGTAAACACATATGTCTATGCATTACCAAAAACAATTTCAAGAATCGTTAACCCTTATCAATCAATATTCTTCCATTCAATTTTAACCTTTTCAGAATTAAAACTAAACTAAGCAATTTACTTAAGTTGATCAAGCATAAGCAAAGAGACAAGAAATATCAAACTATTGATTGAGCATAAAAAATTGAATTAATTAAAGCTTGTGAAAAACTAATTCCCCTTAGGGTTCATCTATCAATTCCAACCTAAGAAATTTAGTTCATAATGAAATTCAAACAAACAAAAGTGTTCTTAAAAAATAAACCTAAACCTAACATAGCTTCAAATCACTATAGATCCACTTATAGGCAATTAATTTTTGTCCCTTCATTCTTCTTATAGATCCACTTAGAGGCAATTAATTTTTGAGATTTGACTCTAGGTGCAGTTTCCAGGTTTCATTCTTTGCATTACTTCTTTCCATAGCCTTGAGTCATAGCTTCTAATGGCCTGCTCATATTTTTTAGGCTCATCCTCACACATTTCAACAGTGGTATTAAAAACATATGCAACTACATCGGCTTGAGCATACCTGTAAGGAGTCCTTATCACCCTTCTTTGTCTGTCTCTTGCTAATTCGTATTGAGACAAATCGTGATGTTCAGTTTGTGTTTCCACTTGAATGTCAGTTTGTTAAGGAGTCTCTTCATGAGCGGGTTCAGATAATTCTCCAATCTCTCCCGCTTCATTGAACTTGCTACTGTTATGTGGCAGAAGCTCCACCTCAAAATTTGTCTTCACCTTATCTATTGGATTAATTGATTTTTCATTTGTAATGGTGTTCATCAGCTTATCATCTTCCTTGAACTTTACATCCCTGCTATACAAGCATTTCTTATTTACATTATCCCACAACTTGTATCCCTTGGAACCAACGGGGTAACCCAGAAAAGCACACTTCAGTTCCCTTGTTTCAAGTTTTCCTTGTGAAATGTGTACATAGCCTATGCATCTAAAGGTTCTGAGGTGTTGTAGATTAGGAGTATGTACTGAACACCTCTCCATTCGTGTTTTGAAGCCTAACACTCTGCTGGGACATCTATTTATGTTGTATATGGCAGTGGCAGCAGCTTCAGCCCAAAATTTTGCTTCTATTTGTGCATTTGACAACATGCATCTTACTCTTTCCATCACTGTTCTGCTTAATCTCTTTGCCACTCCATTTTGCTGAGGTGTATGCCTAATTGTCTTGTGTCTTATGATTCCATTTGAAGCACAATACTGATTGAACTCAGCCCCACAAAACTGCATACCATTATTAGTTCGCAAGTATTTCACCCTTTTGTTGGTTTGAGTTTCAATTTTACTCTTCCACTATTTGAACTTTCCTAATGTCTCATCTTTTATTTTTAAGAAAAGTATATAGGCTCTTCTTGAGAAATCATCAATTAGAGTTAGAAAAAACATGCTTCCATTAAAAGAGTTAACCTTTGCTGGTCCCCACAAATCTGCATGAATGTAATCAAGGAGTTTTTTACTGCAACGTTCCCCTTATATGAACTTATGTCTTATTGCTTTTCCAAGTGCACAGTGCTCACAAAATCTCAGTTTTCCATTGCCTTTTCTAGAAATTAAACCTTGCTTAGACAGTTTTGGCAGCCTCTTCTCACTGATATGCCCCAGTCTCCCATGCCATAGATCAAATTCAGCATACACATCTTCTTCAGCCACCAGTGCATTCTCAGGGAACTTCACATTTTTTATAATGTACAAACCATTCACCTTTTTTGCTTTGAATAACAGTCTTGATCCTTTCCAAATGTTCAAGAATCCATCCTTACCACTGTATGTACAACCTTGTGAGTCAAGAGCTCCAAGAGACATTAAATTCCTATGAAGCTCAGGAACATGTCTAGTGTCTTTAAGCAAAACTTCTTATGACTTTTCCATTTTCAGCTTTGCTGGCCCAATTCTAGTAACCTTGCACACCTGGTTGTTTCCCATGAACACTGATCCACCATTGAAAGAATTTAATGATAGAAACAAGGTTTTATTTGAGTTCATGTGGTAGGTGCACCTAGAATCAAGAACCCAATCATCATGGCTCCTATTTGAACTTCCATGTCTTGCATCATCAGATATGGCCAGAGATTCCACGCAATTCACTCGTTCTTCAGTATGGTTTTTGTTAATACCTATTTCTCAGATTTAATAAAATGAATTCGTATGCTTATATTGGGATTAACTTAATCATAATAAAATCTAAGTAAATCATAAGCTTAAGACACAATTTTGTATATTACAACATTAAGTGCTTGACAGAGGCATAAAACCAGAATGTAGATTAAACATATTCTTAATTATGCAGAAACGATATTCATTGTTGCAACAGTGAAGGCAGAGACTAAAGGCAGTAAGATAGAATTATAAAGAAAGGGAAAGAGATCGATACGATGATGTGATTAACGTGAGAAACCTCCAACTGGTAAAAACTTACGAGACCCTAGCCCAGAAACAATCCACTAGTTAGTCACTTTTCAACAGTAAATTTAAAGCATAGGACAGAAATTACGAAAACTTCCTTTTCTAATTTATTTGTGATGCTCTTTGTAAAAGTATGTCCCGATGGATCACAAGCTCCCCTTGTGACGATTTGGATCAAGAACCTCCTGTTCTTGTTTCGATCATACCACAAGCTCCCCTTGTGGATTTGGATCAAGGAACTCCCTTCCTTGATGTGTGAACAAGATGACTTCTTCCTCCTGAAGAATCAAATCGCTCTCCAAGCAATTACAATATAAAATATTGAAATAACAGATCTTACAAAGTAAACTCCCACATCAAAGTTATAATAAACACATAAGCTGAATTAAAAGTGAGAGAGAACATAAAAAGCTTGGGTATTCAAGCTAATGTAGAAGCCTTCAATTTATAGGCAACATCTTGAATCTTCAAATAAGGAAATCTATCATATTCAAATGTGTCAAAGACGTTATAACAGCATGTGCTCGAATTAAACAGTGATGAAATTATTTTCATTTAAATCAAAGATTTTTCATTTTAAAAATCTTCCATAAGAGGCTGCCGCTAGCTATTCAAAATGTCAACTCTATGCAAGGAGACAACTAAGAGTTCCATACACAAAATTAATCAATTAATCTCACACATATTAGTGATTTGGAGGCTTGAATGAGTATACCTTATATGGGTAAATTAATGGCCAACGAATTACCAAAACTTCCATAACTGAATTAAATTATACAAACAAGATCCACAATTTACTCAAACTTCTTATAATCAAACTAACTTTCAATCTATTAAAATTTAAAATTAATTAATCAAAATTCCAACTAACCAATGATGAAGCAAAAAGAAATATTCATTTGATGAAATTATGTATGCACAGATTTAGGAAATATTAACAAGTTTTTTGTCAAAATAAAATGCCAAATAAATATTAAATATAAAACAAATATTCCAACAAACTCCCCATTTGGATTTGATTTGGCATAAAACTTATTTTAATAAAACCATTTGAAAATCGAAGTAGAAATCTCCCCCTAAATAAACCCCCCCTAAATGGGAGATAACAAAATATCAATATTTTCAAATGACAATAAAATTTCTCCCCTTGTTTTGGACAAACTAAAGACAAATAAAATGATTTAAAATATAATAATGAGATAAAACACAGAGATAGAGGAAGCAATATAATAATGAATAATTCAAGAATAGTCCAAAAACAAACACATGAATTTTCCAAAAAAAAAAAGCACGTGAATACAATTAATGGTATGAAATGCAAATAACACAGAGGGAAACTTAGACAATATAATCAAGGAAAAGGTTTAACCCATATTTATAGAAAAGTGGCAACATTAAAAAATAGGGAACCAACTGCTATACAAAGTTTGGCAAAATATTTTGATAATAAATCCAAAAGCAAATTAATATATTTTTTTTTTCATAAAAATAATTTCAATCTAAAATTGAGATAAATCTTTCACAACCAAAAAGTTTCTTTTTAAAAAAATGGCTCCATTTTTTTTAAAAACAGAACAATCGGTGAACAATAATGTAGGGCAAAAGATTCATTTTCAATTTTTTTTTGTAAAAAAACATCACTTAAGAAAACAATAAATTACGGAAAAATTAAACTAAACAAAAAATATTATTGAGGAAGTCAAGTATTTAAATAACAACAATTATGGGCGATAATTTTTTTTAATTCATCCTTTCGAACCCAATTTTTTTTTTTTTTAATGTAGAAGCCTTCAATTTATAGGCAACATTTTGAATCTTCAAATAAGGAAATCTGTCATATTCAAATGTGCCAGAGACTTTATAATAGCCTGTGCTCGAATTAAACAGTGACAAAATTATTTTCATTTAAATCAAAGATTTTTCATTTAAAAAATCTTCCATAAGAGGCTGCTGCTAGCTGTTCAAAATGCCAACTCTATGAAAGGAGACAACTATGAGATTCCATACACAAAGTCAATAAATTAATCTCACACATATTGGTGATTTATAGGCTTGAATGAGTATAACTTATATGAGTAAATTAATGGCCAAGGAATTACCAAAACTTCCATAACTGAATTAAATTATACAAACAAGATCCACAATTTGCTCAAACTTCTTTTAATCAAATTAACTTTCAATCTATTAAAATTCAAAATAAATTAATCAAAATTCCAACTAATCAATAATGAAGCAAAAAAAAAAATTAATTTGATGAAATTATGTATGCACAAATTAAGGAAATATTAATAAGTTTTTTGTTAAAATAAAATGCAAAATAAATATTAAATATAAAACAAATATTTCAACAGTTTAGTTTTGTGTCATTCACCTCTCTTCCATTTATGCACTTTCAATTTGTCAGTGCAGACTTTCTTGAAATGGCTCACTTTGTGACAAATGAAACATTTGTACTTTGTCTTTCCCTTTTGATTTGATTGGTTCTTGTTGTGGTTTCCTTTGTAATTCTTCTTGTACCCATTCTTTCCCTTGACAAACAAGCCTTCTGATGTATGATTCCCAACATTTTCTAATGTCAATTCTAGGTTCTTTGTACGAATTGAAGCCATTAATGAATGACCAGACAAGGTATCTCTGCCATATTTCATAGCAGCTTTCACATATTGATACGTTTCTGATAATGCATTTAACAGGAGGATTGCTTGGCTTTCATCCACTACAAAAAAAACTGTCAAATTGCGACCAGAAATTTGCGACCAAAGTATTGGGTAGTTTTTTTGGTGACCACTCTGGTAGTAAATATGAAGTTTGACTTAAAACGACCATATGGTCACTTTTTTGCGACCGAATTGCGACCAAGTAAAGAATTAGTCATAAAAAATGGCGTGAATTTTTGGCGGGAAGAAAGTGACCATATAGTCACTACAAAATTACGATTGTGACACGAGGTATCATTTAGTAGCAAAAAAAGGCTCGTAAATTTGGCGGGAGAAAGGCTACCATGTGGTCACATTTCAAAGTGACCATTTGGTCATAATTTTGGTGACCTTTAGTGACCAGTGGTAGCTTAGAAATTTGACGGGAAATAAGCTACCAGGTGGTCACATTGTTAAGATACCAGATGGTTGCAAATGTTGTGATTTTAAGTGACCAGTGGTAGATAAACAATTTGGTGGGAGAAAAGCTACCAAGTGGTCACCAAAATAAGTGACCATGTGGTCGTAAATGCTGTGACTTGATGTGACCCGGTGCAGTGAGAAAAATGGTGGGAAATTTTAGCGGGAAAATGCGACCAGTTGGTAGCAAAAATACTACCATCTGGTCGCAAATGAGTAGAGGAGTCCATTATAAAACCCCCTCCTCCCATTGTTTGTTAGCATTAAGAAAAAAGAAAATGAGAGAGTGGATGTATGTTCGTTTAATAGACGGGTATTTGAACGATGAGTTCGTGGCCGGGGTTGAACAATTTGTTGAGTTTTGCATGACAACTGTCTATTATGAAAAGTATGGTGGAAAGCTACGTTGCCCATGCAGGAAATACGACAATAGGAGAATCATACCGTTTACAGATTTGAAGGTTCATCTTTATAGTTGAGGATTTGTGCAGAATTATTACCACTGGGTGTTTCAGGGGGAAACAAAGGAATTGTTCGACGCTGCATTATATGAATTGAGACGATACAAAGGTAGCAGCTCGAATGTAGAGGTTGTTGCCGAAGAACGGAATGATGAACAACAGTATAGTCAGATGCAGCAAATGATACTTGATGGTGCGGGGTATGGGGGCAATGAAAATTTCCGTGAAAGTTTAAACGTAGACGAAGATGAACGGGTTATTGAAGAGGAAAAGAATCCGGAAGCACGTAAGATGCACGAGATGCTAAAGACAGCCAGCCGACCATTGTACGATGGGTGTCAGGTAAGTCAACTTGCTACTGCTACAGAACTTTTAAATATAAAGACACAGTACAACATACCTACTAGAGGATTTGATTCGATTGCATCGTGGTTTCGTCGATGCGCTCCAGAAGAAAATATTATGCCCAACAGTTTGTACGACACGAAAAATCTAGTGGAGGGACTTGGATTACCCGTGGAGAAAATAGATTCGTGTCGGAACGGATGCATGATTTACTGGGATGTGGATGAGGACCTGCATCACTGCAAATTATGTTTTCTTCCAAGATATAAACAAGGGAAACGCAACCTCATTCCGTACGCCTGTATGTTCTATTTACTACTGACCCTACATCTGCAACGGTTGTATGCATCGGATGTGACAGCCTCGCACATGAGATGACATCACGAGCATTCACAGGATGAAGGTGTTATGAGACATCCCTCAGATGCTGCGGCATGGAAGCATTTAAATAATTGTCATCCGGATTTTGCACAAGATCCGAGGAACGTCAGATTGGGCTTATGCACAGATGGCTTTAACTCGTTCGGGGCATCTGGTGCACAATATTCAATGTGGCCAGTCATGGTAACCCCGTATAACTTGCCTCCCTCGATGTATGTGGGCCAAAAAGTGAATATGTATTTGCAACCAGTGATCGTACCGTCTAACAGTGATCGTACCTGGGCCAAAAAGTCCAAAACAGAAACTGGATGTGTATTTGCAACCACTTATTGCAGAGTTGAAAAGGTTGTGGACTAACGGTGTTACGACGTACGACATTTCGAAGAAACAAAATTTCTTGATGCGCGCCGCGTTAATCTGGACGATCAGTGACTTCCCTGCGTATTCAATGTTGTTAGGTATGTTGATCTTTAATTGCTCTTTCATATACATTTTTTAGTATGTGTTTAGCTTTTGTTATTGTTTTCCTTAGTCAATGTAGTTAATTGTCTGAACCTCAATCTCATCCTCTTAAGGAAGGAGTACGGCGGGGAAATACGCATGTCCACATTGCATGCTAGACACAGATGCATTTTATCCCAGAAACGGTCTGAAAATTTATTGGTTTGATTGTCACTGTCGATTTTTACCGTTGAATCATACTTTCTGTTCAAACGGCAGTGTCTGGAAGAAGGGTCGACGAGTAAGAAAAGAAACCGCCCCCCCCCCCGACAATGTATAGTGGAAGGCAAATTCTTCACAGTATAGATGTTATAGGGATGCATAAGATTACAGTGGACGGTGCAGAGAGTGCAAACAATGCGGCTGGGAAAAACACGGGTTGGAAGAAACGGAGTATTTTTTAGGATCTACCGTATTGGGAAGATCTACTAAATAGACACAATCTGGATGTAATGCATATCGAGAAGAATTTCTTCGACAACATTTTCAATACGATGTTGAACGTTCCGGGAAAAACGAAGGACAATCTGAAGGCACGTTATGATATACGGAAGATATGTCACCGTCCTGAGTTAGAGCCTGACGACAATGATAATTACGCAAAAGCAAAGTACATGTTGACGACGGATGAAAAGAAAACATTATTTGAGTGGTTCAAATCCATCAAATTCCCGGACAGATACGTTTCGAATTTGAGTCGGTGTATAGACAGTCAAAAGCACATCATGTTCGGGATAAAAAGCCACGACTGTCATGTATTAATGCAATGATTGATGCATGTCGCGTTCAGACCGTTCCTAGAGAATAGACATTGGGAGCCGCTTGCACAGTTGAGTGTTTTTTTCAGGGACTTGACATGTACAGAGCTGACTGAAGCTACTGTCGCTTCAATGAGTTCAAAGATCGCTGTTATTATCTGTAAGTTAGAGCGAATGTTCCCACCTGGCTTTTTTGACTCCATGGAGCATCTTCCAGTGCATATTCCATACGAGACATTCTTAGGGGGTCCGGTACATTACCGCAGGATGTACCCATTTGAAAGGTAAGCACAGTTAATTTGTAATCTACACGTATAAAGTACAGTGATTGAATGTAAATGTTTTCTACACATTCTACCTACCCACAGGTACTTACGTCAGTTGAAAAAGACGGTCGGAAATAAAGCAAGAGTAGAAAGATCTATCTGTAGTGCGTACCTGAAATAAGAGACTACCACATTTTGTTCATACTACTTTGACCAACACATTCCAGAGCAGTTTCGCCAGCTAAACGAAACATTGTCGAAAATTTACTTGAAGGTGTTGACATAAACGACTTGCCGATTTTTACAAAACCTGGCATGACAGTTGGAAGATCAGTGCGTAGGCCGTTGACCGATTATGAGTATCACGTAATGCAGACATACGTGTTATGCAACTGCGCAGAGATCGAGCCTTACATAGAGTGAGTTCGTAACTTAACATTATTTCATCGCATAAACAATTACAAACTATTTGCTAACTATTTTTGTAACATACAACTTATTTCTAAACTTATACGTTCAAATGACACGAGTTAGTCTTACAGCCGCTGAGAAGGGGTCAATAATCGACAAAGAGTTTCGTTCTTGGTTCAGTTCATACGTGAGTTATTTTAAATTGTCAAAAAAAACCGTGGGAATTTGTTGAAAAAATTCATATCTTCCTAACATTACTGTATGTGAACAATGACAGGTTGATTCCCCTACATTACCGGTAGATGATCCTCGCATTATTTCTTTGGAAAAGGGACTTGGACGTATTGCAAGGTTGTATACTGGATACGTCGGTAACGATTACAGATTTCAAACGAAGGCGCATTCAGTTAACAGGGCAACAAACAACAGTGGTGTTTGCATAAAAGATCATGTGTTCAGCACAAACGAAGACGATTACTTCGGAGTAATCGATGAGATTCTTGAGATCCAATACGCAAGTTCGATGCTAAAATGCATTGTTCTATTCAACTGCACTTGGTTCGAGACAACCAGATGAGGCGGAGTCTGTAAGATTGATCATTTACAAATCGTTGAGGCAAACAAGTCTAAGCATATGCGCACTGCTGATAGGTTTTTCCTGGCTTTACAGGCGATTCAAGTTTATTACCTGGACTATCCGATTAATAGACGAGATCTGACAGATTGGTTAGTTGTTTGTAAAGTTAAACCACGCTAGGTAGAAGAAAACTTGTCCGAGAAAGACGACCATGCAGAGGAAGCTGTTGCTTTTCAAGAAGATGAGATAAGATGTCGTGCAATCGACGATGGTCAGAATGCAAGTACTGTTCGTCCTTTGAACGATAGAACGATAACATTGCATGATGATGATACAAATGCTTCCACTTCTCACGCACGTGACATTGATGCTGAATTTATTCGAGACGATGAATCCGATGAAGAAACAGAAGAAGAAGAAGAAGAAGAAGAAGAAGACTTTATGTGAGGGACTCTTCTTTGAGACGATGAATCCGATGAAGAAATAGAAGAAGAAGAAGAAGAAGAATCGACGACTGAAGAAACTGAGGATGATGAATGAGACATTTTGTAACTTTATGATTCACTGTGTATGTGTTTATTAAAACTATTTCTTTAAATGAATGATAAAAATATATATATATATATATATATATATATATATATATATATATATATATATATATATATATATAAATATTTGTGACCATATGGTCGCAATTTAACACAAAAGGTAACCACATGGTAGTAATTTAGAAGTTAAATGCAACGAGTTGTTCGCATTTGTGGAAAAGTAGAATAATTTTTTTCAAAAAATATAAGTTAAATTACGACTAGTTGGTCGCAAAACTCAAAGGGTATTCTAAAATGTTCATGAAAGATGAATCAGCTTGAGTTTCATGATCCAATATTTGGACAGAATCATCATCATCATCTTCAATATGCTCAGTTTTAAACATCACTTTCTTTTCCTTGATTGGATATTGGATTTCAGAAGCACTATGATCAAATATAACAACATGGAAACAAGAGTTCCCTTCATATCTAAATATCAGAAAGTAACCCAATTTAACAGAGTAAAACTCCACAAAATCCTGCCAACCATTTTGAAACCATATTTGTCCCTTGCTTTTTGTCAATCCCACATTCCATTCTGCACCACCCGACACCTTAAGACATTCCTGCTTATTTCGCAAAGCATTTCCGTGTTCTCGTACAAACTTCCTCTGAATATTCTAAGAAACGGAAAATAGAATCTTATTCTTTAAAACTAAACTGTCTGTTTGTGATAACTTTTGAAAGTGTTTTTGATAACTTTTAAAAATTATCCCAAACGGTACCCGAAACAAAATATCAAAACTTTATGATATCACTGTGTATGTTTTATTAAAACTATTTCTTTAATGAATTATAAAAAAAAAAAATATATATATATATATATATATATATATATATATATATATATATATATATATATATATATATTAATATTTGCGACCATATGGTCGCAATTTAACACAAAATGTGACCACATGGTAGTAATTTAGAAGTGATGGTCGCATTTGTGGAAAAGTAGAATTATGTTTTTCAAAAAATATAAGTTAAGTTACGACCAGTTGGTCACAAAACTCAAAGGATATTATAAAATGTTCATGAAACTTTTGGCGGTTAATTTCATAAGTGCGACCATCTGGTCGCAAATCTGAGCAGTAAATTTAAATTTTCATGAAATTTATGGCGGTGAATTTAAACATTACGACCATATGGTCGCAATCCTTGGCGGTGAATTTAAAGATTACGACCAGTTGGTCGCAATTCTTGATGGGACGCGTGATATGACAGCTGTTGTAGATAATCCCAATTTTGCGACCAGATGGTCACTTTTTCAATAAATGCGACCAAGTGGTCGCAAATATGTGTAAAAATGCGACCAGGTGGTCGTAATTTCCCCAGCACGCACGACCTTTCGTTTCTGGTCATGATTACATATTTGCGACCAGTTGGTCGCAAAATCTGATTTAAATTCAGATCAGTTCTCCTTTCCCCCGTTTCTTCTTTTTTCCTTTCTCTTTTTCTTTCTCTCTTTTCTTTCTTTTCTCTCTTTCCCCCATTCCGTTCCCCGTTATTTTTCCCCCGTTCCCATTCCCCGTTCCTACTCTAAACCTAAAAACCCTAAACCTCCAATCCCTGGTTTCTATTACGAGGTTAGTTTTCGTATAGATTTTAAGTTTTAAGTTAGTTTTAGTTTTTAGTTAGTTTTAGTTTAAGTTTAAGTTTAAATTTAGTTTACTTAGTTTTAATTAGTTAGTTTAGTTTAATTTTGTTAATTTAATTAATTTTAGTTTAATGAATCTAATTTAGTGTAATTAATTAATTAGTTTACTTTAGTTTAATTCATCTAATTTTAGTTTACTTTAATTAATTAATTAGTTTAGTTTAATTTTGTTCATTTAATTAATTTTAGTTTAATTAATGTAATTTAGTTTAATTAAGTACTTAGTTTACTTAAGGTTAATTAATCTAATTTCGTTTACTTTAATTAAGTAATAAATTTTAGTTCAATTAATCTAATTGTAATTTAGTTTAATTTAATTAATTAGTTTAGTTTAGTTTTTATTAATTAATGTCTGTTAAATTTAATTAATTTTAGTTTAAATTAATCTAATAGTTGAAATCTTCATTACTTAGTTTACTTTAATTAATTACTTAGTTCACTTAATCTAATTTTAATTTACTTTAATTCAATTAATTAGTTTAGTTTATCTTAGTTTTAATTAATTAATGTTAGTTTAATTTAATTAATTTTAGTTCAATTAATCTAATTTAGTTTAATTCTTGATCATTACTTAATTTACTTTACTTTAATTAATTTTAGTTTAATTAATCTAAAAGTTTAATTCTTCAGTACTTAGTTTACTTTAATTAATTCATTTTAGTTCAAATAAATATAATTTTAATTTACTTTAATTCAATTTAATTAATTATTTTAGTTTAAATTAGTTAACTAATTTATGTTAGTTTAATTTACATTATTTAATCAATTTAATTTAGATTATTCCATTAATTAATTTAATTTAAATTATTTCATTAATTTAATTAATTTCATTATTTTAATTACTTTGTATTAAATTAGTTTAGTTTAGTTGTAGGAATATGACGGGCAGACGACGTCCTCCCCAGTCAGATGAGCCTGACGACGAGATTGACGAGGGGACTCCGCAGCCGCCTACTGTCATTGCGCCTGATGCGGACCTGACTACAGAGGAGTTGGACATCATCCTCTTCAGTTACGAGCCGGGAGTTGTTGCCACTCTCGATGATTCAGTCCCTAAGACCCAACCTGTGACACCACACTTGGCGCAGGACTCCCAGGCCACGACTTCGACCAGGAGCATCGAGTGCGTCCGCATCACCGCCACTTCACTGCACGCACCTCCTCCTGGGCACGAGACTCTACCCTTCGGATTGAAGGGAATACGTAAGTAATTTTGTTTATTGTTTTAATTACTTAATTTTAAAATCTTTAAACATTTTTAAAAGTGTTTTTTTTTTTTGTGTGTTAACTAATAGTTTCTAATAGCACAATAATTTTTATGTTTTTGCAGAGTACAGCCATATACAACCGTTTCAAAACGGTTTCGCGAGATCCTCCAGAGCATGCCTCTACCCAGCAAGCTTCGCTGGCAGAAGATTCCGACGACGGAGAAACATCTGATGTACGACAACTGGAAGGTAAAAACCATCATTTATTTTTATAATTAATTAATTTTTAAATTTTTAGAAATAAATTTACTACTTTATTACTTTAACAATTTTTTATTTCAATTTTTTCAGGGCAAGTTTCTTGTTATCGATCCCGATATCATGGACTGTAGATTGTTCCCCTTACGGGACAATCACGTCTGGGATCGATTCAAGGACCTCATTTACCGGGCGCACAGAAAGCAAGCAGCAAACCGCCCCATGTGGATGAGCGAGGAGGACCACGCGTGGCTTATCGCGAGCTTGAACACTCGCGAGGGCAAGGAAGTATCAAGGAGGAATAAGGCCAACCGCGAAAAGAATCCCACTAAACACACAGGCGGGGCCCGGACCCACGACGACCACCATCGTCGATTGGTAAGTTTTTTTTTTGTTTTTTACGTACTTTTTTCTTGTTTTCTTTTTTCAATTAGTTATTATTTTATTATTTTTTCTTCTTCAATCTCTAATATTTTTAGGCAGCGAAGCACGGTCGCCCTGTCCTGCCCGATGGGCTTCACCTCGTTGTTCACACGAAGAAGGACGGAACGATCGTCGACGAGAAGGCGAAAGAAGTTCAGGTATTTAATAATTTTTTCAATTACTATTTTTTCTTTACAATTTTTTCTAACGTATATATTAACTATTTTATTTTCTAAATTTTAAATGTTTAGGAACGTTTCAAGGAGTCGTTGAGTCAGCAGTTGCCCACACCAGACTCTCAACCGACTCAGGAAGACCGTAGAGAGGCGTTCTTGGAGGCTGCTGGAGGGGTTCGGCCTGATCGATCAGTTCCTGGGCTCGGATCGTACGGGCGACGCCTTTACGCGGATGTGCCTCGGCCTCAGCGGAGCGGAGCGAGCACTAGCTCCGGCCCTTCTCCAGTTGAGTAGTAGTTGCCTGAGGAGGTTCAGCAGCTTCACACCGACATGGACGCTATGCACGACGACTTCGTTTCTCGAGTCACTACGATTGAGGAGGATATGCAGGCACGGGTCGAGGCCTAAGTCGCAGCATCCTTGACCGCGTACTTCAGATCCCTAGACTGCGACCATTCATCATCGACGCCGCCTCCACCACCCCCTGCCACTCCGCAGTAGTTCTAGGATGATTTCTTTTGTATAGAACATTTTTTGAATATTTTATTTATATATATTTTATTTTAATTCCAATTTTTTATAAATAAATTTTAATTTTAATTAAATAAATAAATAATTATTAATTAACTAATTATTATAATTTAAATAAATAAATAAAAAATTATTAAATACGACCAGATGGTCGCATTTACCCTAGAAGATAAACGACCAGATGGTCGTATTTTATCCCTAAACAAACGACCATCTGGTCGCATTTTGTCTGAGTACAAAAGTGACCATTTGGTCGCTTATAAAAGACCATGTGGTCACTATTGCATGTGACCAACTCGTCACTTATCTTCAACTTAAATTACGAGACCAGATGGTCACTTTTTTAAGCGACCATCTGGTCGTTTTTTAAAAATGTTGACTTTTTTGCGTCCAATCATTCTTGGTCGTATATTTGTGGCTATACGGTCGCACAAATTTCGGAACGACCAGCTTTTTTGCCACCACCATGTTGGTCGCTTTTTTGGTCGCATTCTACAATAAAAACGACCTTTTGATCGTAAATTACTGGTCGTAAATTGACTTTTTTTTTTGTAGTGATCTCCCAATTTCTCTCTTGTACTTGCATAATCAAGAATCAGTTTCTTGAATTCATCAAGACAATATTCATTGGTTTTGCTGGAATTCATCTTGTATGAAATAGTTTATCTTTTAGGTGAATTTATTAAGGAGATCTTTCTTATCAAAGTTCTCATGGAGCTTCAGCCAGACGTCATTTACTGTCTCTTCTTCAATTACTTGCCTTAACACACTATCAGTTAAACTCAAAATGATTTGACTGTATGCCAATTACTGCATTTCTTCGAATTCCTTCTTCTTTGCAGTGATTGGAATCTTGATTGGCTCTTTAATGGCTAGTAACACCTTCTTCTGAACCAGGGCAGCGTTCATCTTCTTTGTCCACAGCCTGAAGTCTCCCTACCCACTGAACTTTTCAATCTCATTCTTCGTAGCCGCCATTGATGGTTGTGATCAGTTTGTATACCAATTTGTTATTACTAAGAACCAACAAAACTATCAATGAACTAAATAATTCTAAGAACAATCACAATATCTAGACAAGAATTCAAAACCAGCAAATGAGAATGAGTTAAGAGAAGAAGAACACAAGATTATAGTGGTTCAAGAACTAGCCCTACATCCACTCTCAACCATAACAACAAGCTTTATTCAATCACTGATTTCTTGATTAAGATTACAAGCTCTCAAGCTTACCAATTTCAGAAAACTCTCTTGCTCTTTGCTAGTAAAATTGTAGATTTTATACATTGCCTTTGCGCGAGAAATGAGCCACCAAATCAATTACCTTGCAATTGAATTTTAGCTCACATTAAAGGATGTACTTGGTTTATTTTAGCTTGTAAAATCAGTTAGCAATCAATCAGGATAAGTTCACAATTACATAAACATTGTTAGGTTCTTTCATCTTTCGATGTTGGACAAATATCATCTATTTTAAAATACAATATGTCACAAATGGAAGTTCCATATCTTGATTGATAACGCCAATTCCCACATACAAGATGAAAGAGAAGTGAAAATACTAAAAAACTCTCGCAAAAGAAAAATCTCTCTCAATCATTTTGATGATCATTCTTAAGAGAAGGATCTAGGTTGTGAAACAAAAGGCACATTATTTGGTGATTAGCTTAAAATGACTAGATAATTACATACTCGGATTTTCGTTATTTCTGCTATGTTTATACAAGAGTTTAGTCTCTATAGATAAAGAAAATAAACATAAATTAAGGGAAAAATAAAAAAAATAAAAATTTAAGTCATTTATATATAAATTTTAAAGAGTGAAGGAAATGAGTCCCCCTCACAAAACCCTTGCGTCACCCTTCGACGAAATCTTCATCAGTGCCAAAATTGATGCCAATATTTAAAATATATGCTTTTCTCTAAAGTATTGTAACATAATTGGCAGTAGCTATTAGGGGTGAACAAATCCAAATCAATCCAGCTGTCCAAACTGAACCAAACTGGTTTGGTTTGGTTTTTAAACTTTAATTTGTCCAAACCAACCCAAACCAATAAATAATGGTTTGGTTCGGTTTTACAGATTTTTCTAGCGATCCAAACCAATCCAATCCAATATATTCATATACTATATATATAATATAATATAGTATTTAAATATTCACTAAAACCTTATAAAATAAAATAAAAGTAGGAAATATTTTCAACCCTATTGTGTAATTATAAAAAATTTTATGAATTTTACTATGACTATTTTTGTAATCTTTGTTTTATTTGGTTTTTTGATGAATTGAAATTAGTCATCCTAAAACTTGTGGAAGCCATTTTTTAGACTAGTCTTATACCACGTGCGAGCACGTGATATTTTTTCTAACATAGAAATTTATTAACATATTATTATGTTCTATTTAATATTTAAATTATCGTATAGTTTACTAATTTACATAATTATATGCCTTTTTATATAAGACAATTATTTAACATCTTTATTTTTAAATTTTATACTACCAAATAAAAAATAAATTGTTTGTTCTATATACATATGTTAGTTAATTTTTGCATTTATATAGAATATTTATTTCTAATTTTAATTAAAATTTAAGAAATTATATATTTTTTTTCTCTTTGATTTTTAAAATTTTAAATATTTTTAATTAAAAAAATTTAAATTTATTTAAATATTATAAAATATTATACCATTACTAATTCAATAAATTACATTTTGTTGTAGTTGTTTTTTTTTAATCTTAACTGTTTTTTTAAACAATTTAAGTTTTTTTTTAATATTTTTTAATTAAGGCACCGTCACCTTTATTAAATCATTTAATATTTGAATAATCAAATATAATTTTTTTTCATAAATTGGTGATAAATCTAAACAATAAATTCATTTTAATATCACATTCATTTTCATATGTTGTACTTGTTTTTTCAATTATTTTATAATTTGATGTTGTGAAAACAATAAAAAAAAACCAAGGAATTTATTTAATAAAATTGACAATTTCTTATTCAATGAAGAGAAATATTTTATTTATAAAAAAAGAGAAATATTTTATTAAAAATATAAATAGTCATTTAATAGATAGTGGAGTATAAATAATAATGACATTTTTAATAATTTGAAGGTAAAGGGTATATATAATGACATGTTAGTAATTTTAAGATTTTAAAAGGGGCATAGTAGTCCAAAAAAGTTTCTTAAACATCACCACTTTTATATATTAAGGATTTTGTTGGTTTCTTCATCATGTAAATTAAGTATTTAAGAAGGATAGAGAGAAAAAAAAATGTAAGACCCAACCGAACCAAACCAATCCAAACCGGTTCGGTTCGGTTCGGTTCGGCTTCTTTATAGTGAACGGTTTGGTTTGGTTCTAATATTCTGAAAATAAAATCCAATCGGTTCTTAAATTTTAGTAAAACCCAAACCAAATCAATCCATTGTTCCCCTAGTAGCTATTAACTCACTCGAGTGTAAAAGTAAAACAAGGATGGACCCTTCTTAGTTGTTGCCTTCTCAAATGTCATCATATTTCGGAAATTTACGTCAGAGAAAGAAATTATGATGATGTCAAGAAGAGTTTTTTTTTTTTTTTAGCACCTAAGTCAGGAAACAATAATTCATAATTAGAAGATACAGAAAGTGTAGTACATATTGAAATTGCTCAAGATTTTCTTCAAAATTTGGATCCCAAAAGATATATCCATGAATTTTTTGGTTCATAATTCTCGTAGTCAGGTAGCTTTATATAAACTGGTAAAACAAAACATGAAAATTTCTGAAAATTTAGATCTTACTTGAAAGTTGTTCTTTACAATCACGATAAGAATATTATTACAAAATTAAATGACATAAATTTTATTAAAAATTAATAAGGTGAAATTTAACTTGTCTAGAGTGATTTTCCTTTAATATTTGGACAGCTAAGCCAAGCACACAATGTACGGATAATTACAAAATTAAAAGAAAAATCATAAGAAGATAGAAGACAGTCTTCAATGCAAGAGATAAGGATTTAAGGATGCTTTTGTAGACAAGCAGATGAAACCCTAAAACATGTACGTTAGCTGAAATAAATGAGAGACATTGCCATACAGAACAAAGGATTTAATACCAATATTCACAAACGTTACAGTCGGTAGCTGGCCAAACAACTATATTCAATTTATAAAAGTAGAAAGATATAAATGATAAATAAACGTGCTTAAATTAAAATGGACAATACATATAAAAAAAATATGAGATAATTACGGCAATAACCACTTTAATTCACTCAATTTCAAAATTAATGGCAAATTACAATCAATATAAAAAGTATTCAAGAACCACCATGTTTCCGATTTTATAGTTTACCATATTACCCTTTTATCTCTCCGCATAACTACATCTTATTAATTACATATATTTTATTTTATAATTTACTTTTTTTTTAAAAAAAATTAAAATCTATCTTAATTGATTCTATAAATTTTTATTTAATCGGCGACGCCATGAGAAAGGAGATGGAGAAGAATTGCTTTGCCCCGTGATAGAAGAATGAGGATAGCGAGGAAAGTAAAGACCTTCTCTCATTGAAAGTCTTTCTGATAAGCAACTCATGGCTTCGTTGTTCAATTGTATCGTCGTCGTATGCCATTTCCATCTTCGCTTTTGCTGATTTATCTCTTTCTTTTTCGGTTTAAAAAAATCAATACCAATTCTTCAGTCGGTGAGTAATAGAAAGACAGATGCGGGGTAAACACGTGAGAAGCACACGATAATTTACTTTGCCAGTTACTAATGCAGATTTTTTGTTTTTTGTTGAAATCACTGTCGGAGTTTTCGCCGAAGATCATCCTATAGTTTCCTTTCCGTTTGTTGTTACAGATTTAATGGCTACTACAGGTTGATTTATCAATAATACACCATTGATTAAATATAAACATGTATTTCCTGTTTAAAGGTTTATCAATATGACACCGTTTTATTAAATATAAACATGTTAAACCACTATATATTGTTTGTTGTAGACGCCTCCAAATGCCACTTGTTTCACTATTAAATTTTATTTCATATTTCTTAATCACCAATAAAAAAGAGGAGAGTAAGAGTAATAATAATAAAAGAAATGTAAAATGTGATTGAAGTTGAATTGAAATGAATAGAAAAGGAAACCTATGTGCATCTTGAAGACGGGCAATAATAGAACCAGTTTCGACATCGGTGAAGATAATGGAACGGTCAAGAGAGGCAGTCAAAATAGCTGATGTTGAGCACTTCCACAGCTCGATTACAATTTTCTCTCCAACAGGTAAACCACCAAATATCCAACATAGAACCATGTGATTAGGAAAGACTCAAAAGACACCGGATTCAAAGAAAAGTTTGAACCAAACCTAGCAAAAGAGCATTGAAGAACAAAAAAAATTACATTATTTCCTAATAACATTTGCATAAAGGAAAAGTATGCCAATAAGGAGATAAATACCATGAGATCCTCTCTTTTGGATAAAAGATCACAAATATTCATTGCACATAATGCCAACAGACAAACTGCATGAATATTGGAACGAGTCCCCCTGATTCAAATCTAATCGAAGGATTCACACTTACTTTTTAAAGTACTATTGATCAAAACAAAAAACTTTTGTCATCAAACCTCCTCATTTACTAGGATTATAATGTCAATGTAAAAATACATGAATATTAGAACAAAGTAAATCGCATGATCCAATAATGAATGATAATCACAGAAACAAATATTATTGAAATATAGAGTTCAACGCACTCTAAACCTGTAGAGCATCAAAACATCATGTTCTTATCGTTTCTCAATTCAACGTTGGTACATAAGGGCACCCAACAATTATTTTTATCAAACCCCAAAGCAAACAAGTTAGGAGAACATATAAGATCAATAAAACTAGAAATTTCATAGAGAGATGTCATGATACGTTGGCAAAAAAAATCTTAAAACAACTACATTCAATCGTTTATAAGTCGAGGCCATATATACTAATGTCGGGGCATGATGCGGCTTAAAAGTGAAAACAGAACAAACAGCACAACCCTACAACCACTTATAACTTATCTGTACATCATTTTCTGAATCTTCAAGAAGTTTTTTTACAAAGGCTAATAAGAATACTTAATTACCAAATTGTCATTTGTCAATATCAATCAACCACTCAAATTCCAAGGCCTTACATAAACCTGTGTATATAAGGATTTTAACACATCTTCCATTTGTGTGTTTATGCTGTATTACTATGTGTGGGTTTCTGTAAAATCCAGCCCGTAGGCTGCAGCTATAGAGTCAAATTATTGAGATTAATCGCCCGAATAGTTCTTTAAGGCTATACCGGGATCTTCTTTTTCAAATCAAGTCCAATATGGATTCTCTTATTTGCTTCTAAGGGCCAATGTGCCAATTAAATCATTTAGAAAACCAATTAAAAATACTCTTAAGCCTCAACCAATACGTAGTGCTAACCCTGCCCCCAACTCCCACACTCCTTCCCCAGCTAACAAATGGAGGTAAAATACAACCTAACTTGTCAACAATAAAAAACTCCATAACCTTAAATCTGTATGGTTCAAAAAGAGATGGGAATATAGGGAGAGAACACAAACTATTTGACCATTTTAAATGAAGAGAAAATGTATCAGAAGAAATCATGAACAAGGTTATGCTTCCTCATGAAGAAAAGGGAAAATCTTTTGGCAATGGACACACGCATTAAACTTATTAAGTGGGAAAAAACAAGATATCTCCTCTTTTTTTTTTTTAAGTTACAGCACATGATCAGTATCTAGATTATATCCCTCAAATGGTTCATCCCTTGATTTATCCATAATATCTTGATATCATCCATCAACACCTTGTAGTAAAAAAGTGCTAAAATCTTCAGTCCTCCAAAAACATTAAAATTGAATAGATTTACATTTACCCAAACTATGTTAGTATATATTAACAGAGTGAGAGTTATTCCAGAGCATATATCGCACATTCCTGAAGACGGACAATATTAATTTTGAAGCCACGAAAAGGCAACATTCCCGTTGAGGATGCAATCAAAGTTACACATCTCATTGTCCTAACAATGCCTACTAAAAGATGCAAATATTCTGACCAAAAAAAAGAAGACCAGATGTAAACCTTATGCCTGCATTTTAGCTGTTCATGTTCTGTTCTTTGGTTTGGAATTATTCTCATTAGGTGCAACAACGTGTTCAACCATTCCATGAAACTAAAAAAAAAAAGATGTAAATCACAATCAAATGCTTGACTCAATTAAGACATTTTATGCCAAAAATAAATTTAAAACCTTTAGCAAAGGAAAGAATTTGAAGTCTCAGCTCAGATCTTTCAATTCAAACGTATAAAATTAGAATAAGAAACATCAAACATGCCCTTTCTAATTGAGCAAATTAAAGTCAACACGAGCATAGCTCAAGTGAATAAATGAATCATATATTTTTCAACTAATTAACCGAATAACAACATATTATTAAATAACCAACACTAAAACCAACCAAATCACAAGTTTTTTTAAAAAAAATATCTAAAACCTAAATCTATGAAATCTACCACAAAACTCAACTATTTTTTTATAAAAAAAACTATAGAAAATTACCTAGAAGAGTCAATTAGCAAAACCCCGACTTTTGAATGGAGGAAAATGGCTCCAAAATGGTTAAGAAATCGAAAAAAAAAAAGAACGGTTGTTGTGTTCTCCCTGCTGCTGTTAAGAAAAGAAAAAAATTGGGGAAGATGGTGTGTGGGACGAGGGTTTGGGATTTTTTTTAAATGAAGGCATCGTCGGCGCTTTTAGCGCCGACATTGGGATCCAATGTCGGCGTTCCATTGGCCCAGCGCCGGTATTTGGCCAATACTGGGTCAATGGCCCATCAATTCTGGCGCAGGCCCTGTGCCGGTATTGCCCATGCAATACCGGCGCCCATATGGAGCGCCGGCGATGCCCTTCTTTAAGTTGCATTACCGTCGCTCTGCTGGTGCGTCGGTATTTCCGGCATCGATAATGAGTCTTTTTCTTGTAGTGAACCATGTATATTTTTTTGTTGCATAACCAACATTACTTTTTATGTTAACAACTTATTATGTACCTTTGTTTCTTCTTCATCCTCATTTGCTTCTATCACCTTTTCTTTTCATTTAGATTTGCTCCTTATCAATGCTGGTTCTTCATTTATAAATCAGAAATCTTTTAATTTTATTTTACTTTTAAAAAATGTTTACTTTTGGTAAACTGTTTATCATTTTATGAACGTTTTTATTATTTTATGATTGTTTTATATTCATTACAATATTATCTCGAAATCATTTTCAGCCTCTTCCACTTTATCTTTTCCTTTCTTTTTTGGAGTCCTCCTTATCTACGTTGGTCTATGTAATTCCATTACATCGTTAGTTGTATATTACAATGTTTATTTAAAGAAAACGTTTTAATCAGGTGGATTAATTCTTCTTATTCATTTTAATTTTCTTACAGTGTTTACTAAAAGTAAAACAGTTTTATCAAATTTAACATTGTTAAACTAACAGTTATTTTCTTAACAAAATTCCAGATCTTGAAGAAGTATTAATGGTAGTTGGAGGATGATCAGAAGAAAGAAGTATTCAGAAGCTAGGAGTTTTTTTTTTTCCTTGTTTAATTTTTTTAGATTTAAATTTTCTTTTAATTTTATAAAATTTAAGCGATTTTATAACTTTCCTTAAATCTTTCACAAATTAAAGAAAATTAAATCGGAGGTATGTTTTGTCTTTTCACAATATAATTTAATTTTATCGGGGTGGTTTATATATATATATATATATATATATATATATATATATATATATGTAACAATGTTTTTTATTATGATATTTGCAAGCTTAGTTGTAAAGGTTGGACTCCTCAAAATATATATTAACACGATGAAAGATAAGAATTTGAATAATAAACCTCTTTATTCAAATCAATATACTAGCGAAACATGAATTTCATAATCCACCATAATTTAATCCATAAAACCAATATAAAATAGGGTTAATTTCAGTAATAACCATTTAATAAATAGAAATTTCAAGAAAAGCGTATATTTTATATATATATCAAAACTACCCAAAAACCGCCGCCGGCCAAATTAAATTATATTGTGAAAAGACAAAATATACCCCCGAATTAATTTCTCCTTAATTTGTACAAAATTTAAGGAAAATTTTAAAATCCATTAAATTTTACAAAATTAATGGAAAAATCAAATCTAAACAGAAATAAAACTATAACAAAAAGTAAAAGAAAAATTAAATCTAAAAATATAAAAATACAAGAAAACAAAATCTTCAAGCTTCTGACTTTTTTCCAGGAAATATCGAATTGCTTTCTTCTTCGATCATCCTCTAACCGTCACTGTGTATAATTGATAAAAAAAAAAGTAATAAGTATTTATTTTCTTTAAAAAAAGTAGAAAAGTAAACCAAATATAAATGTTAAATTGAAAAAAAGAACATAAAAACATATTTGAAAAACAAAATCATAAATCGTTAAACACGTTTATATTTGATAAACATTGTATAATTGAAAAAACAATCAGTGAAACCGCCATGGAAACTGTATATATTTAATAAACAGTTTAGTATTGATAAACAAACCTGTAGCAACAACTATTAACATTTGTAACATAGCAGCAACCATGTATAAAAATGTTTATATTAAATAAACGTTGTATTATAGATAAACAAACCTGTGGCAGAAGCCAAAAAGATCCAAATTTAACGTTGCTTTTCTTCTCCATTCTTCATGTCATACAAATCCGCCATTAATGGAAGAGTAAAGTAAGGACAAGAAAAATGACAAAAATAATTTGCAGAAATTAAAGGTCTTGATTCTTCTCCTATCTTCTTCAATCCTTGATATCACCGATACCCATCAATCAAAAACAGCAGAATACGTTGAAAAATCATTTCTTTTGAATCATTTTCCTTTAAAAAATCAAAACTTTATAAATTACCAGTCCAAATATGCTCCCCCAAATCATGTTCGATATGCATTTTGCACATTCAAGATTTGATTTTTTTTCCTTTTTCAATTTCTTGTTTTTCAGAATTTCATAGCCTGTTATGAAATTCAATTCTTTTACCGTTGAAGATCGTCCTGACGAGCAATGGATTGTATTGAGAGGAAGATTTGGGGATAATGAGAATATTAAAATTGAAGCTACAATGTTTTACGGGTACAAATCCCTTAAATGAAGGCGAAATTAAATAATAAATCAAAAAGGAAAATAATATTAATGATTTGATTACACACTAGCTGTAGTAAATGAAGAGGGCAAATCCATAAACATATATTCTTGCAACAACCGTGTGCTCTTCCAATTTTGGTGGCTATTGTGTAAATTTGAAATAAAAATAAAACAACCATTAAAAGTGGAGTATGGTGATTTATTGTGGTTATTGGTGCAATTATTTCTATAAAATAATAGTTTTTCTCAAACAACTCAAGGACTCCACATAGTCGACTATCATTTCTCGTGTCGTCATCATCCGCCAGCTCCGATACGTCATTTTGTTACCTAAAAAACAACGATGTAGCACCAGTGGTGAATCCAAAACTCGAGTTTAGAAGGGGCACAATATGAATGATAGTGTATACAATTCAATCAATTTAAATATTAACATTTTTATGCTTATCGTGAATATTTTTTTTATAATATGAATAATGTTAAAATGAAAAAACTATAAAAGGGCTATTTTCAATAATAGCCAAAAGTTGGAGAGAAAATACAAATATGTTTGCACCGCACTTTAATTACATATATGACTGATGAGTGTATGAAATTGCAGTAAATTTGGTCTTAATTATAAAATAAATTATTTTTTTAATTTAATATTTTCATTTATTTAATTGAATATTTTGAAATATGGGAATATTGAGTTTTATAACTTTCTTTACAAAAAATATTATTTATTTTATTAATTTTTGTAGGTATAATAACACTTTTGGTGGAAGTTGGAATTAAATTGGAGAAGAAAATCATTGGAAAAAGCAAAAAAAAAAAGGACTAAAATCAGAAATTTCAGATGATTGCCACTTGGCGCACTTTTATTGGAAATCATAAGTGAGCCCATAGTACCACGATGCACCGGATCACTCTCACCTCCTTTACACTATTAGATTTCAAATTCCTGTAACTCCTTTTGCTCTCCCACATATATTCTTATTTGCAATAAAGTCCAATTATTTTCCCTTTCAATTTTCAAGATTTTATATTTAATTTAGGAGTGACATTTTGGTTCCCAAACTTGTATAAATAGGGCCTTACGCACTCCAAAATTCACACCTCTCTTCCTCCCATTTTATTTATAATTTTAGTTTTCTCTCTAAATTTTGTTAGCATTTTCATACTATCTTTTTAGAATTTGTGAAAATGCTTAGTAAATTAGGCTAATTTTTATTTGGTAAAGTGTAGGAAATTTTTTATGTAATACATTTATTATTTAGAATTTTGATTCAAATGTTCAAGTAAGTCTTTTAATTTTAAGTAAATTCAGTTCTCCATCTTTTTCCTAATTTCTTTATTAATATTATTGTAGTGTTTAATTTCATATAAATCTAGTCATGCTCTTTTTATGTGGGATTTTTACAATATAATTTTATTGATAATTTCTTTATTTTATAAAAAAAATCTTTTACTATGACTTGTTATATTGTCGATCTTGGATTTTTATAAAATAAATAACATGTTCTTCATTTGAGAAATTGTTTTACTTATATATATATATATATATAAGAGAGAATGTAGGGTAAGTACCTACTATTTATTGATAAGTTATTATAGATATGAAATTATTTGAATTTGATTTATTTATATAAGTTGAGGATGAATCTACTGAGCTAAAAACTCACGGTATTCAAATGCCCAACAAACTTTTATTTTGCAGGTAATATTAATTATGGTAATTATGGCGAGTGATGAGGATGGGGCTACACATGAATGCCCTTAAGAGTTATCTTATTTTCATTGTTTTCGAGAATTACGTTTTATGGTTTTTTTTAACTTTTAGTTGGATTTTCATATTTACTATTTAATTTATATATTTCATTTTATTTTGAGGTAATTCTTTAAATTGGCGCCACAATTAAATGTTTTGTTTTGATTATTTGATTGACTATTAAAAAAACGCTTCGGCAATTATTTGGTTTTACTCTAATTTAGTTATGTTTTAAATGAGTCATTTATTATTTTTGGTTATCTTGGGTCGGGTCGTCACAGCAACACCCTTTGTCGACGTGAGGGTGACCTTTGTTGCGTTGCCGAACCCTCCGTCTTTTGTAGTGGTATTAGGTAAGGCCTTAGTAAAAATATCAGCCAATTACAGATATGTACGAATAGGAAGACCTTTTAAAAAACCATCATTGATCTTATCCAGAACGAAATGACAATCGATATCGATGTGCTTCGTTCGTTCATGAAAAGTGGAATTTGAAGCAATGGATATAACAGTTGTATTATCACTGAAAACAATGGTTGGTTTTGAAAGTTTTATTCCCAAATGAGTCAACAAATTTGAAAGCCAAAGAAGTTCACTAGTAGCCAAGGCAAGAGCCTTATATTTTTCTTCAGCCGAGCTACGAGATAACGTGGTTTGTTTCTTTTCCATCCAAGAAACAACTGAATTACAAAGGAAAACACAAAACCCAGTCACTGACCTCTATGTATCAAGGCATGTAGCCCATTTAGCATTTGTAACGTCCCGTTACTTTTGAGATAATTTTTTTTATTTTATTTTATTTAATTAAAGTATTTAAAGTTAGTTTAAAATTAGTAATTTCGAATTTAGTAGTTATTTTCGTTCAAATACCTTTTTAATCCTTTTATCACTTTAAACTAGTTTCAGTTGTATTAATAATTACTAATCACCTTTTGATTAATTTAAGATCTTCGGGTTTCGTTTTATAACTAAATTATTTAAAAATGACGTAATCGTCATTTTCCGATTTATTAAAATATCTCATATACTATTCATCTTCATCTTTAAATAGTCATAGTAGTCAACTTTCCTGCATCTTTCTCATCTTCTTTTCCCTTCTTGGCCGAGCCTCTCTCCCTCCTTGGCTTTACTTCAATACTCGGTGGATCGACGTAATTTCAGTTGCGTTTAAAAGCCCTTGGCCCGAGGACCATTTCTTAACCTACCAATCAAGGTTTTCCTCCGTTTTCTAAAAGTCTCAAGGTATGACAAAGTTTCTAATTTTAGCTTTGAATAGTGTTCATACAACTAAACTTGGGTAAAAGACGGAGTAATTATGTGAAATAGTAAATCATTGTAGATATTTGAACTACTTTTGTGATTGTCAATTCTTTTGAGACTTATTCTGATTTTAACTCTTTTTGTATGGTTTTTCCCTTTCTGCTAATTGTTGCCTTCAGGTTTCAAATGCTGACTATTTTGAGCTTAAGATTTTAGGTAATGCTCTTGGCATATTTTTCTCTCATTTCAGGACAAATTCCGTTGAAAGCATGTTGAGTGAATGTTGAAGCAAGCCAAATCAGAGAAGGGAAGATATTTATTTCCCTGTTATCAGCTGCTTTCGATGGGACAGGCCGTTGTCACATCGCGCTACAATTCCCTAGCCATACGTGCAACTCGATAGAGCTTACCAACAACTATTTTGGTAGAAAAAAGGATGAAAAGGAGGAAGAAGCTTGGTTGATACTTAAGCAAGTTTTTAGGTCATTTAAAGAAGCGAAGAATAAGACGGAGATGAGAAGATGACGCAAGGAGTAGATTACAACAGAAGTTTAGAGTCATTTAGTTGGTTTTTCCTTAGTAATTAATTTTAGTTAAAGCTTGTTATCTTTATCTTTTCTTCATGAACTACTAGCAGCAAGATAGGTTATTTTGTATATCATTTCAAGCAATGTTAGGCTAAAACCATTTGTGATGTTGTGCTAAATGGGATGCAGGATAGGCAAGATTTAATGTTCTGAAACTAAAGTATTTACACGAATCTGTGACGTTGCATTCTTCACGTTTTTATTCTTCTTTAAAGCTTTAAGAAAATAGAGTTAGAAGAGTTCAAACAAGTATTTAAAAATCCATTTCATGGAAACTTAGAGATGAAGCAACTTGTTCATTTTAATCTTAAATTTAGAAATAGACATAGGGTTAAAAAGAACAGACAACATTAAGTTTTAAGAGTTTGAAGGTAGCAGTCAATTATCCGAGGTTTCAAAGACAGAATCAGGGGTTAATGAGTTTTGTCTGGACATGTTTGAGAAAGCTTGACCCTTGCCTTTTTATTCTAAGTATGTTGTTGTCTCATAAATTTATGTTGTATTGAGAGTTCCTTTTGCAAGTCTTCCACTAAAACCTATCCTAAAGCCCTGGTACATCATCATTATCATTCTCTCTCAATCTACACGCAGTGTTGGATTCATTTAATTCCTGTATTACATCATCTCATATTGATAATTTGCATTGTCTTGTTGTTTACATCAATCCTTAATATTCTAATCTTGCCTTAAAATAACCATCCTCATGGGACACGACACTCACTTACCACTACTATTACTTGTTGACCATGTGCACTTGCATGCCACCCTTCACCATCTAGTTTAATCACCATTTCCACCAACAAGTTTTCTGTGCTGTTGTCGGGGATGGTTCACTCTTAATGCTTTTAGATTTTAAGGGTTTTAAGAGTAGTTGATAATTTGATTACAAAAACATTGGAAGTTGTTTGTTTGATTCTATTTTATGAGTGTTGCAGGAAGCAGTAATTCTGAAGGAGTAGATTATCCTTACGACCCAAAAATTGAGAGAACTTTCCATCAGAGAAGACTAAACAATTAGGCTAGAATAAAAGCTGTCATGGATAATAACCCACCACCACCACCTGTAGTGGGTGTAGGAATACATGAAGTAGCCAGGAATAGAGGAGAAGTCCTCTAGGCTGTTCAGTATGTTGAAGATATGCATAGAGTAATGCGAGATTTTGCTCGTCTAAATTTGGAAGGGTTGGGACCCACCATTGCAAGACCAGAGATAAAGACTGATTGATTTGAGTTCAAAGCAGTCATGTTCTCCATGCTTAACTCTATTAGTCAGTTTGGAGGGGGAGCGCATGAAGACCCTCATAATCACATCAGATTGTATCTACAGTTATGCAATTCTTTCAAAATACCAGGAGTGTCAGATGAAGCTTTGCATTTATCTTTATTTTCGTACTCTTTAAAGGGAAAAGCAAGTTCATAGTTGCTGTCAATGGATGCAGATTCAATTCATTGTTGGGCTGACCTGGTAGAAAAATTCCTCACCAAATATTTTCCTCCAAACAAGGCATCCCAGATATTGACAGATTTGTAGAACATTGTACAACATGTGAATGAAACAGTGGCTGATGCTTGGGAAAGATGGAAGGAGATAATAAGGCACTATCCTCAGCATGGCATTCCTAGGTGGCTCAAGATTGAAACTTTTTACAAGGGTTTAAATGTCAATGAAATAACCTTTTCAAAACTTTTTCATCCTAAAAAATTTCCTATGAATTAAAATTTGAGAGTACAAAGATACTTTGATCCCAAATTCATGAATTAAGAAGTTTTATGCTATGATTTTAAAACCAAGTTGAAATAACCTTTTCAAAACTTTTACATTCCACAAAACTTCTTAGTAATTGAAATTTGGGAGTACAAGGATACTTTGATCCCAAATTCCATGAATTTAGAAGTTTTATGGCATGATTTTTAAAACCAATTTAAATGATTTCCTCAAAAGTTTTTCATCCCAAAAAACTTCCCACAATTTAAAATTTGGAATACAAGGATACTTTGATCTCAAATTTCATAAAATGGAAAGTTTTATGGTTTGATAATTTTATCATTGATTTTCAAAAAAAATTTCTAATGGCGTAATGCCACTCATAGTAATTTAATGATATCATTATAATAATTAATGATATGATCAAATTAACATGGGACATTTCAAAATAATCTAAAAAAAATTGTTTTTCTAATGGCTTAATGCCACTCACAATTATTAACAATATCATTAAAATAATTAGTGGCATTGACTAATAAATGTGGGACATTCCAAAATAATAATAAAATCAGTATGTTTTAGTAAAGGGCATTTAATGACATATTTGAGATAAACCAAAACAGTAATTGTTTTTTAAAACGAATGTTTTAGGGTGCTAATACCTTCTCTAAACATGAATAAACTCCTGAACCAATTTCTTTTAAATCGCAGACCATTTTTATTTTTGTCTTTCTCAGGTGACCAATCACACCCTTTTAAAACAAATGATGGGTGGCGACGCTTGTTTTCTTTCTTGTTCTTTTCTTTTACCCCTTTTGTCAGGTTAGAAAAGGACTTGTATGTTTTTTTAGAGGGTCGGCCGCTCCGTGTCGTTTGAGGGGGTAGCGACACCCCTTATCAAGAATGCGAACAAAATCCCACCTCAGTTAGGAAAGAGGGTGATCATGGGTGTATATGGGGAAGGATACATCTCCATTGGTATAAGGCATTTAATCCCACATCACATAGGACAAAAGATGATCATGGGTATATAGGGGGAAGAGCACATCTCCATTTGTATGAGGCCTTTTTGGTAAAACCATGTGGGTCTAGGCCCAAAGTGGACAATATCATACCAATGTGGAGTTGTGGAAGCCCGGTGTCCCCTTAACAAGTGGTATCAGAGCTATGCCCCAATCCTAATCATGTGGGTGGAATCGTCGAGTGCCGAACAAAGTGATGAGTCTCGAAAACTAGATCCATTGTGAAATCTATTGGACAAGCGGTGTGCTCCGGAGAAAGGGAGTTGGTCTGGATAGAATGGACGGATGGAGGGGAGGTTCAGTGGATATTTTTTCAAGGGGAGGATTTTTGGAGTCTTGTTAAGGGACCTCTAGCCTCCACATTGGTATGATAGTGTCCACTTTGGGTCTAGGCCCGCATGATTTTACTTTTGGTGTAATGACCCGGATTTTCACCCAAGGGTATTTTAGTCTTTTCATCAATTTTGATCCAATCAATGTTATCTTTAGTTTTCCCGAACCGTCACGTCGATACGAATTCAATGAAATTGACTACGCTCAATTCCGAGTTCCGAGTAAAAAGATATGACCTGAATACCGTTTACGTCCCAAATTCTTACTATTCATTCCAGGGGCAACTTCGTAATTTCCAACTTATATATATATATATTTTCTTCCAACCCTAGTTTTACTATTCTTCTACGTGAACGTCTTCTCCGTCAGCCGCAAGCCTCAAGCCGGGTGAGTTTCGTTTCGAATTTTCACAAGGTATCGATCATTCATTTGCCAATCATTGTTTTCCCGTTGATTTCAAACCGATTTCTAATCTCTCTGGCTACCGTTTAATGACAGAAACGAGGCTTGCCGGAGTTCACTCCATTCGCAAGAAAAGTTGAAATTTCGTGGAGTTTTATTCGAGTTTTCTTTCGGTAAATCATTCAATCGCATTCCTTCGAGTTTCTTTAAATTTTCAAGCTTTTTTTTAGATGTCATTTTCGTTGGTTTTAGAGCTCGCCGGACCCTCGCCGGAAACTGGGCATCTTACTGCCGCCGTTCATCGCTTTTGAGTGGATTCGAGGTTGTTTAATTCCGAGTTCTTTGTTACGTTTGATCTGAGGCGAGCGTTGGGGCGAGATCGTCGAGGTAGATGTTGATATTTGCTTTTAAAAGTTAAAAAAAAAAATATATGAAAGGAGAAAACGCAAATCTGCGTTTTCTCCCAAGCTGCTGCTTGCGTTCATGAAGGTGATGAACCGGTCCAGCTGGACCGGCTGGACTTGGTTCAATTGAACCGGTTCAGGGCTTAATTATGGTCCAATCGAGTCGATTTTCGTCCCGTTTCTCCGGTTTTCATAAAATTGACTTTAAATCAATGTCAATACAGGTTTTGGGCACCTCTAGGATTTTATTTGGCATTGTTTCGAGATCGTTTGCTAGCTCAATTTGGATTTAAGGTAGGTTAATTCCTACTTAGAAGTTAAATTAAATTCCATGTGATTGCTTGTTGGTTATGGGATTAATATGGTATTTTCGGGAGATGATTTATTGATTTTAATTTTTATTATTATTATTATTATTATTATTATTGTTATTATTATTATTATTATTGGTTTTTATTATTACTATTAATATTATTACTATTACTATTACTATTATTATTATTTTATTTTAATTTTTATTATTGATTTTAGTTATTATTATTAGTGTTATTAATATGTGCTTGTTGATTTGCAAATATTATATTTATTTAATTTATGTCCATTAGTTGGTTATGTGCTATTTAGGGCCTAAAAGCGGTTTAAGCTTAAACTACTTAATAAATACCTATTAAATTTGTCAAGCCGGATGCTTAGCATGGCACGTATCATAAGTGGCCCTATACCCCACTATGATACCTATAGCAAATTTAATAGTAAACAAGTGATATAATGGATATTTATTAAATTTGTATAAGCTGAATACTATGGCACGTATCATGGTTAGCCTTGATACCTATTTCCAAGCTGAATAGTATGGCACGTATAGTTTGTGGTCACGTAGTCCACATTTATACCTATGTACAAATTTAATATAAAATAAGAAATGTCGTAGGCTAAGTACCTACTAATTAAATATAAAGCGTATTCAATATTGACTAAAAGGTGTCATAGGCTAAGTACCTACTCATTATTTATAAAGCGTGTAAATGGACGAGTATCCAAAAAGTGTTGTGATTGAGATGAGTTGTATTTAATTTACTTATTTGAGTATGGATTTAATCTACTGAGCTAAAAACTCACGGTTTTCGAATGCCCTGCAAACTGTTATTTTGCAGGTAACAATGATATTAATGGAGACCGTGGCGATTGACGAGGACGGCGCTACACTGAGAGACCCTTAAGACATGTCATTACTATTTATTAATTTTTATTTTATTTTATTGAACATTTTGTCATTTGCTTTATGGATTTTCTTTTTAATTTATCTTAGTTGTTTTTTTTTTAAATTATTTAAATTGGCGCCAAAACAAATGTTTTGTTTCGAATATTTCTTTGGTTATTAAACGAATGCTTCCGCAATTATTTGGCTTTTACTCTGATTTATTTATATTTAAAATGAGTCATTTATTTATTTATTTATTGGTTATTTTGAGTCGGGTCGTTACAATTGGTATCAGAGCCCTAGGTTTAAGGGTTCTGTAGACTGTATGTGTCACATACATTTAGAGTTGTCTTTTGGGCCAGTGTAGCACCTCGTCAGCGCCAGGTATGCCTTGAACTTAATCAATTATATTCAAATAATATTATTATGTTTACAAGTTGGGATACATGTTGAGTAAGATAAAACCCTAAGAGGTTTATTCTTGTTTGTGAATTCAGAATGCCTCCTCGTAGGGCACCTGTGAATCAAGTACCTCTGGATCAGTGAGATGATGGGGAAGATCAGCAGATTCCTGTTGCACCGGCTCTTGTTGCTCCAGCTCCTGTTGTGATTTTTTTAGATGAGCAGTTTGCTATGCTCATGCAGGCTATGAGTAGAGCTCCAGCACCAGCACCTGAGCCAGTACTGGATCGATCCGGGTTGATTGTTGAGGCGAGATTTCTTTCAATGCTTCGCAAGAGTTCGATCATGACTTTTGATGGGAAGTCTACGGACCCCGCAGCTGCAGATGCATGGATTTATCAGTTAGAGGCTGGTTTTGAGGAGATTAATGTTCCTGAGCGATTGAAATCTCATTGTGGGGCCGCTATGCTGAAGGAAGGGGCTCGCTATTGGTGGGATTCTACCGCTAGATCGATTGATCGGGTCGATGGCATTATACCTTGGGAAACTTTCAAATCGAAATTCTTTGACAAGTATTATCCCAAATCATACAAGTATCAGATGAAGAAAGAACTGATGACTTTGACTCAGGGGTCGAGATCTGTTGCCGAGTATGAGAGAGACTTTGACCGCTTGTCGCGTTTTGCTCCTGAGCACGTTGATACTGAAGCAAAGAAAATGGAAGCTTTTGTTATGGGCCTTAGAGAAGATATCCAGGGATTTGTGGAAGCTCATTTTCCCACTACTTATGCTAGTGCCCTTAGCATTGCATTAATCCTAGACAAGGGGTGTAATGTTAGAAATCAGCAACCGACATCTCTAGGGCAGAGTTCTGGGCAGAAAAGGAAGTTTGAGCAGTCAGAGAGTCAACACAATCAAGATTCAGCCCCGAGGCTGATGCAGGGCAACCAGCAACATCAGAATAGATCGGATCAGACTCAGGGACACTCTTACCCTCAGTGTCGTTATTGTTCAAAATATCACACTGGACAGTGTTGGAAGAGGACATGTTTTTCTTGTAAGAAGGAGGGACACATTACTGCTCAGTGCCCTTCTGCAGCAGCTCTGCTTAATCAGAGACCAGCTCCTAAGGCTCTTCCCCCTCCGCCACAAAAGAATCCTTAAAAAGGTAAGATTTTATTATGAATAGTGAATGACTTTTTATTTGTTTTGTTATGATTATTATTTTATATGTTTTGTTTGTTTGTGGGACATGTTGTGATTAAATTAGAACTTTTAAGCTTTGTTGGTCTTTGTGCATACACCAGCTGGGGTGTCTATATTAGCCAGTTGAAGAGTTAGGCCTAGTTCAATTTTGTTGTGTGGTCTAAGCTAAATGTAATTTTGAAAGCCTTTCGTATTCGTTATTTGGTTGTGATGATTTGGCATGGATTGGTTGGTTTCCAATCATGTCGTTATAGTTGTGGATAGTAAGACTTGAAACGTGGAGTTTGGGATGGCTAAAGATCCATAGTGAAACCAAAAGTTCGAAGAGACAATTTGAGAACGCAAGGGTGTGATGTTAGCTATCACCGTGTTTGTTCTTGTGGTATGGACACTTTTCGAGGACGAAAAGTTTTTAAGGAGGGAAGATTGTAACGACCCGGATTTTCACCCAAGGGTATTTTAGTCTTTTCATCAATTTTGATCCAATCAATGTTATCTTTAGTTTTCCCGAACCGTCACGTCGATACGAATTCAATGAAATTGACTACGCTCAATTCCGAGTTCCGAGTAAAAAGATATGACCTGAATACCGTTTACGTCCCAAATTCTTACTATTCATTCCAGGGGCAATTTCGTAATTTCCAACTTATATATATATATTTTCTTCCAACCCTAGTTTTACTATTCTTCTACGTGAACGTCTTCCCCGTCAGCCGCAAGCCTCAAGCCGGGTGAGTTTCGTTTCGAATTTTCACAAGGTATCGATCATTCATTTGCCAATCGTTGTTTTCCCGTTGATTTCAAAACGATTTCTAATCTCTCTGGCTACCGTTTAATGACAGAAACGAGGCTTGCCGGAGTTCACTCCATTCGCAAGAAAAGTTGAAGTTTCGTGGAGTTTTATTCGAGTTTTCTTTCGGTAAATCATTCAATCGCATTCCTTCGAGTTTCTTTAAGTTTTCAAGCTTTTTTTTAGATGTCGTTTTCGTTGGTTTTAGAGCTCGCCGGACCCTCGCCGGAAACTGGGCATCTTACCGCCGCCGTTCATCGCTTTTGAGTGGATTCTAGGTTGTTTAATTCCGAGTTCTTTGTTACGTTTGATCTGAGGCGAGCGTTGGGGCGAGATCGTCGAGGTAGATGTTGATATTTGCTTTTAAAAGTTTAAAAAAAAATATATATGAAAGGAGAAAACGCAAATCTGCGTTTTCTCCCAAGCTGCTGCTTGCGTTCATGAAGGTGATGAACCGGTCCAGCTGGACCGGCTGGACTTGGTTCAATTGAACCGGTTCAGGGCTTAATTATGGTCCAATCGAGTCGATTTTCGTCCCGTTTCTCCGGTTTTCATAAAATTGACTTTAAATCAATATCAATACAGGTTTTGGGCACCTCTAGGATTTTATTTGGCATTGTTTCGAGATCGTTTGCTAGCTCAATTTGGATTTAAGGTAGGTTAATTCCTACTTAGAAGTTAAATTAAATTCCATGTGATTGCTTGTTGGTTATGGGATTAATATGGTATTTTCGGGAGATGATTTATTGATTTTAATTTTTATTATTATTATTATTTTTATTATTATTATTATTATTATTATTATTATTATTATTATTATTATTATTATTATTATTATTATTGGTTTTTATTATTACTATTAATATTATTACTATTACTATTACTATTATTATTATTTTATTTTAATTTTTATTATTGATTTTAGTTATTATTATTAGTGTTATTAATATGTGCTTGTTGATTTGCAAATATTATATTTATTTAATTTATGTCCATTAGTTGGTTATGTGCTATTTAGGGCCTAAAAGCGGTTTAAGCTTAAACTACTTAATAAATACCTATTAAATTTGTCAAGCCGGATGCTTAGCATGGCACGTATCATAAGTGGCCCTATACCCCACTATGATACCTATAGCAAATTTAATAGTAAACAAGTGATATAATGAATATTTATTAAATTTGTATAAGCTGAATACTATAGCACGTATCATGGTTAGCCTTGATACCTATTTCCAAGCTGAATAGTATGGCACGTATAGTTTGTGGTCACGTATTCCACATTTATACCTATGTACAAATTTAATATAAAATAAGAAATGTCGTAGGCTAAGTACCTACTAATTAAATATAAAGCGTATTCAATATTGACTAAGAGGTGTCGTAGGCTAAGTACCTACTCATTATTTATAAAGCGTGTAAATGGACGAGTATCCAAAAAGTGTTGTGATTGAGATGAGTTGTATTTAATTTACTTATTTGAGTATGGATTTAATCTACTGAGCTAAAAACTCACGGTTTTCGAATGCCCTGCAAACTTTTATTTTGCAGGTAACAATGATATTAATGGAGACCGTGGCGATTGACGAGGACGGCGCTACACTGAGAGACCCTTAAGACATGTCATTACTATTTATTAATTTTTATTTTATTTTATTGAACATTTTGTCATTTGCTTTATGGATTTTCTTTTTAATTTATCTTAGTTGTTTTTTTTTTAAATTATTTAAATTGGCGCCAAAACAAATGTTTTGTTTCGAATATTTCTTTGGTTATTAAACGAATGCTTCCGCAATTATTTGGCTTTTACTCTGATTTATTTATATTTAAAATGAGTCATTTATTTATTTATTTATTTATTGGTTATTTTGAGTCGGGTCGTTACATTTGGTTTCACTCAAAAGGCTACCAATGGAGATGTGCTCTTCCCCTTATATAGCCATGATCATACCCTCTCCTAACCATGGAGGTGGAATCCTCGGATACCGAACAAAGTGAGGAGCCTTGGAGACCCGATTCGTGGTGGGCTTTGTTGAATAGGCAATCATATTAATTCTTTTTCTTTTTTTTTTTTTTTTTTAAACTTCCTCATTTAATTAATGTTTTCCTTTTTCCACTTTCTTGCTATCTCTCTTTCTTTATATGTTTCATCCTCCCCTTATTTCTAGCAATCATATTAATATTTTTTTTCATTCACGTTTTTTAGGTATCAAGATTTAAAAATCATGATAGTGTAGGGATTCAATTCCTTTATTTACGTATTTTTTCTTTTTTTTTCCTTTTTTTTATTTCATGTGTTTTCAATCTTTGCTGATTTTGTAACAAAGATCTTTATGTTTTTATTTAATTCTTTTTTTTTCTATTTTTTTTAAACTTCCTGATTTTTTTGGATTTTATTTTGAAAACATGTTCTTTTTATCTTCATTTGTGTTAGGGTTTTTGTCGTTCATTTCTTTTTATTCATTTCTTTTTGTATTACAGTCATATTTTCTTCATTTCTACATTATGTTAGGGCTCATAAAAGATATTGAAAATTTAATATATTGTCCATGGTATGTATGGCAATTTATAATTATTTATTATATTGTATGTTTGTATGATATGTCTGTAACATACATTATAGTATTTTGATTTATAATAGGCCTAATAACACCAATAATCATATTACACATCTTAATTACAAAAATAACAGATTGTGAGAATTATTTACACAAATGGACTCCTGCCACATGCCGGAGAAAAATTTGTACAAAAATGCCCTTGCACATGTAAAGAAAAAGCGGAAAAGGAATTAAAATTAAAACCCACGATTTCAGCTCATTAATTAGGGATTTCAAAAAAATTGGCGGACAGATTTGGGAAGAAGAAATCATGGGAGATTCAAAATCCAAAAATTAAAACAAAAAAAAAAACTGATTGAATTCAAAAGAGAGTGAAAACCTAGAGAAAGCATCAGATTTACAGAAAACAATGATCACGAAGAAGGAAATCTTGGAGGCGAGAAAGAAATTAATGGAAGAATCAATGAAAGAAGAAAGGGGAAATCTGGAGAAAAATGGGGCAGTTAGTGATTACGAAGAAAATCAAGAAATTAGTGGAGGAAAAGTAGAGACAAGAGATGAACAATGCAAAGGTATGAACTTCATCTTATCAATTAAAAGAAAAAACGAAATAATTTATATTTTAAATATTTTTGAACAAAATAAACAGGATCCAAATCCTAATGATGAACAAGAAGAAGAAAAAGACATCGAAGAAGATGTTTATAGTGAACATGAAAAAGAAATTGAAGAGGATAATAATGAAGAAGAGGAATATTTGACAGAAAAAGAAGAAATTGAAGAAAAACAAAAGAGAAAAAAGGAAGATTCCAAGAGTAAACAAGGAAAAACAAAGAAAGAAAAAAGTAATAAGAAAAACAGTGTGATGAACAATAAGGTGAACAATGCTACACCAAGAAGACAACAAAAGGTAATTCTTGGATAAATTTAAATATATTTGAACAATAAAAGTATTTAATAATATTAAAATCGGTATGTTCTAATTGCATGATGTTAAACATTCCTGAATAATTAATTTACATAGGGGCCTCCTTTCATTGCAACACTTGAAAACTGGCAAAAGGATAAGAAGACAAATACATACACAAAACAAACAAAGATAATGGATTTGATGAAGTGTTTAAAGGGGGAAGCTAAGAGGAGAATGACAGAGGGATGCTTTAAGGATATTATAGAGTTGGGTATTATCAATTTCCCACCGAAATTAATGTAGCATCTTATAGGAAAGATAGTCTGTAATTTAAACATTATATAATATTTATTTTAATACAATACTTTAACAATGATGAATAAGCAGGTCATGACTACTCAGGAGTAAACAAATATTCATTGTGAGTCTTTTCTTGTTGTTGTTTTAGTTTGAACTTTTGAATTGTGTTGATTTTCAATATTTGGTAAAAAGATATTTAGAGCTTTTGACAGCCCTATAATATTTTGTCAAACAATGATCAAATTTGTTAATCTTTGGTTCACGTATTTAAGGATATAGTTTTTCTCATATCAAACTTAAATAATTTCCGATGGAAAAAAAACATTTTTTCAAAAAGAATGAAAAATAAGTGAAAAAATATCTTCAACAAAAAATATTGAAAATAGTTACATATCCGAACAATTTGATAATATATAACTAACAACTAGTTATGACTAAAGAGTAATAAGTATTGAACAAATTTAAAATATTTAAAAATATACTAATAAAATTAGAAAATAATGTTAAATATGATAATATACAACATGGAGAGAAAAATTTGTTGGACAAACTATCCGAAAAATTTGATAATATATAGCTAACATCTCGTTATGAATAAAAAGTAAAACGTGTTGAACAAATATAAACTATAAAAACATTTAACAATATACTAATAAAATTAGATAATAATGTTATAAAACAATATAATATACAACATAAAGAATGAATAACATAATGAGGAAAAAATGTTGGACAAACTTAAATATTGTTAAAAAAATTCGATTAACTAAAGGAAAAACACAACATTGACATTATTCAAAAAGAAGGGAAATAACACAATAATAATAAAATTCAAAAACTAAGAACTGAATTCAATCCTACGAACAAGAGCATTCCTGCAAGTCTTGTGATTATGTCCACCACTACCACATCTGGAACAATTCTTAGATTGAGAAGTTGCAACTTCAATTGCTAACAAATGATGTTTCATTCTTGGACGACTGAATCCAAAACAAGGTACAACTTATGTTGAACAACGAAACAAATCTCCATACGCAATCTACGACAATGGACATTAAAACGAACCTCACGAGACAATTTTTTATGTAAATCACTCAAAGTAATGTTTTTCACAATCTGAATATCAACTGAATTGTAATTAACATACACTCTATTCTCATCAAAATTCCCACCATGAAAAAGCTTAGTGTCAATGTACCTACCCATATTCACACCCAACTAAAAAAAAAGATAAAAAAAATGATGTCAATGAAAAAAAAAAGAGGAAGAAATATGACATAAAACAAAATGGCAAAACCTCTAATAACCTTGCATAATAATAGGGAATCAACGCAAAGATTGGTATAGGAAAAAAAAACAACCAGACTTTTAATGAAAAGATATGAAAAAAATAAGAAAAGGGAATTTTGAAAATAAAAAATTCAAATTTTGAAAGAAAGATACCAAATCGAAACAATTATGAACAACCAAATCAAAAATATTAATTGAAGCATTAATGATAAAAAACGGGAAAAGAAAAATAAAACTAAATCAGAAATCAAAAAAGAGAAAATCAATATCAAATTCCTTGAATAATAAAATAATTAAAGAGAGAGAAAAACAAGGTTAAAATAGTAAATTTACAATGAAAAACCACCAAAAGTGGCTTACAATGGATACTATCGTAATTAAAATTGAAACACCAATATTTTTGTAAATAGGGGCTCCGATTTGATTTAATGAGTAAATATTCCTTTATAATATATTTTGTTTTAATGGTATAATTATCTCTTCCATTTAATTTTGTACAATATAATAACTTATTCTATTTACTTTATGTTTTAAAATGATAGGATTTTTATTCTTAATATTTTGTTATATATTGTATATATTATGTTATATTATATACAATATATGAATTGATGGAATTTAACTTTGTAAAGTACAATTTTTTATCGTGTTTATAGCATATAATATATCCTATTGTATAAAGAATAAATGAAATAGAATTAATCCAATTTTTTTGTAAAAGCATTTCATGCTTGTATAATAGTATTAATAACTTACAGTATATATATTTTATTTTACATGTACTTCATACTATAAATTATAATGCATCATGTTTGTCTACAGAAACCTAATCATGTATATTTTATAAGGACAAAATGTACAAGGTTTTCTTAATTGATTCCGGTTTTTTTTTTCACTGTGTATAGTAATTTTTTTAAAAAAATATACTTTTGAGATTTTTATATACACATAATCTTAACGATCTAATACCACAAATATGTACAGTATATAAATTTTTTTATAAACCTTACTAAAATATGAGATTTGTTATACAGTATACAAAATTCTATATTCCATTCGACTTTTTTTCCTTTTCCTTCTTCTTCGGTCGTCTTAATCGTTTTTCCTTTTTTGGTTTGATCTTCTCTTTCCTATTCATTATTTGTGTCAACATCTCCTTCATATTTCAATGATATACGTTTTTCAACGTTGTATATTTCTGTTGGGGTTTCTGCCCTCAATCTTATGTAATCCAATTAAACTATAAATAAATAAAGGAATTATTAATTAGTAATATTTACATTGTCATTTATTTTTGTTTAATAAATATAATCTGTCATAAGATTTAGAGATTCAAATAGTCCAAGGAAATCTTATGAGATATGGTCCTTAAATATAGCCTGCTTATATTTGTGTTCCTTTTATTATTTTTTTCCAAGGTCTCGTATTGTCAATTAAATATTGGGCTAGGGTTGTCTTTTCAGCTACTTTTGTTATAAGTATAAGGCTAATTTAGCTATTTTTCTAGCATGAACCCCTAAGTCTTATTTCTTGGGTTTATGGGCTATATACTGATATATCCTAATAATTATTGTGGTGACAATCAAGGAGATGAACTGCTATTTTGGTTAGGTGATAAGGTTTTGTTCCTAATTAATCCGTTCGAGGATAAAATCATGAAGCTAACAATTCTGCTGTGTGCGACTAGCACTAGAGGGTGGAGATTACCATGACATAAAAACTATGAAGCCACTTGTGATGGTCCGATGGATAGCCATTTTCATATATTGCTTCATTCAGTTTTATCACAGAAAACACACAAAAAAATAGAGGGCGTTTTCCAGCCACTCCCTTGGTGAGGAGGTTTTTTAGGGGTGTAAATCTTTTAGTCTGGTTTTTTTTTTTTTTTTTTTTTTTTTTTTTTTTTTTTTTTGCGTTTGGAGCCTTCCCAACACATTCAGCTATCAATGGGACGAAATTCTTTAGTTTTCGTGGCGACGGTCGGTTGGGGGATTGTCGGGTTTCACCATGTTATGTGTTTCGTTTTTCGGGCAATACTCTTGTGGTTGCTTAATCTGCATTACACTTTATCTGGGTGACTTCCTTGGACCATTGTGGAAAATTCATAATGGAATTTGGATCTCATAGAATTTCCTCAGCCTCCAATAACGGTAGTTGAGTTCGTAATCGAGGAATTATCTACTTTATTGAAACTATTTTGCAAAGGGATGTCCCAAACTTCGAGCAAGATGGCAGTGAAAGGATGTTTCAAGATGACTTATTGGTTAGTTACGTCTATCATTTGGGCATACTTTTTAGAACCTCTTGATGTTGCGCTTGGTAAAAGGGTTGAGAGAGTCGGATTAAAAATCAAGCCTCTTGGTAGGATCGAGTCGGAACTTCTGGATTTCAAGCTTCTTTAGTACAACTTTTCATCCTCAGACTGATGGACTGACTGAGAGGTTGAATCAGATATTGGAGGATATGCTACGAGCCTGTGTATTGGATTTTGGTGGTAGTTGGGATGAGCAGTTATACTTGGTAGAGTTTTCTTACAACAATAGTTTCCAAGCTACCATAGAAATGGCTCCTTTCGAAGCACTTTATGGAAGAAAGTGTAGGTCTCCAGTTCATTGGGATGAAGTTGGGGAGAGAAAGTTATTGGTACCAGAACTTGTGCAAATGACTAATGCCTCAGTTGAGTTGATTAGAGAAAGAATGAAAACAGCTCAAAGCAGACAGAAAAGCTACGCAGATGTCAGGAGGACCGATCTCGAGTTTTCTGTTGGGGATCATGTGTTTCTAAAGATAGCTCCAATGAAAGGAGTTATGAGATTTGGTAGGAAAGGAAAACTGAGTCCGAGGTTCATTGGGCCATTTAAGGTGTTTGAGAGGATTGGATCTTTGGCTTACAGATTGGCCCTCCCACCAGCTTTGTCAGGGGTACACAATGTATTCCATGTCTCGATGTTGAGGAAATACATTGTCGATCCGTCTCATGTGATAGACTATGAGCGAGTTCAACTGAATGCCGATTTGTCATTTGAGGAGCAACCAGTTGAAATCTTGGCTAAGGAGCAAAAGATTATGAGGAACAAGACCATTAATTTGGTTAAAGTTTTGTAGAGGTATCAAACACATGAAGAAGCCACTCGGGAACGAGAGGATTAAATGCGCGAGTTATATCCCCACCTTTTTTATGAGCAGTAGCACTTTTCGGGGACGAAAAGTTTTGTTAGGTGGGAGGATTGTGACGACCCGTTCCCGGTAAGATTTAAATTTCGATAATTATTAAATTTATTTTAATAATTATTAAGTTTTCCTTTAAGTAAATAGATATTTAATGATTTTTCTTTTAAAGATAAATTAATGAATATCTAATCTTTGGGAAAAAAAAAAGGAAAAAAATAGGGTGAAGTGGCGTGAAGAGGGGAAGGAAAGGAAAAAAAAAAAGAAGAAGGCTTATCAGAGACAGAACGTACAGAGAAAAAAAGGAGAAAGGTAGGGTTCCTTTTCTTCTTCATTCTTGTTTCTTTTCTAAAGGATTTTAAGGTTTGATCAATTGATCTCACCTTGTGATTTAGGTGAAGCTCCATAGTTTTGCTTTTGGTGAAGGTGAGGTGGAGATTGGAGGAGTTTTCTGTGGAAATAGAGACCAAGGTATTGGAATTCTATCCTTTAAATTTCTGAATTTTGTTTTGATTGTGATGAAAACCTACCAATTTCACTCAATCTCAATCTCCTTATTCAATTTTCCCAATTTCATTCAAACCCTAGAAACCCTAATCTTTGATTCTTGAAAAACCCATTCACCCTATCTTGCAATTTAGCCTTCGAAAAAACCGTTGGGATCGCCGCCGTCGACAAAGGAACAGCCACGGCAGCAGCCCCTTTGGACTGCTGCTGGCCGACGCAAGAAGGCAGCCCTTCGGGGTTGCCTTCGCGTTTTTCCGTCCCATTGATCGATCCGTGTTGGCCTATAATTTTAGATATTTGTTTTTAGATATTTTGAGTAGGTTTTAAGAACCTTAGACCTTGATTTCAGGTTGTGGAATTGAGGAAGGAAGCACTTTTTGAATTGTTTGGCTTTTGCGTTAATTGGAATTAAGGTGAGAATTTAGTTAAACTTTGATCAGGGTCAAGTTTAATTTTCTTTTTCTTTATAAGCATGTTTTATTCTGATTTGTGTGTTTGGAGTAACTTGGGTGTTGATTTTAAGCATGAAATAAATAATTATATGTTTTGGAGAATTGGATTTAAGGATATGAGTTTTATCGGCATGCATGCTTTTGGATAATATAAATTGAAGTTACTATTGTGCTCTCTAAATGTTTGGTTTTAAAGTGATGTTTATAAGATTTTTAGTCACTTTTTGGGTGTTTTAAGACTTAGAAAAGCTGCTGGAATTTGACATGGTGTAGTAGGATCAATGGAGCCTTAGGTGGAGATTAGTCCAGTCGAAGGCCTTTTCTTGGGAGTTTAGGTGGGGGATTATTTTTAGATGATACTTGAGTGTGTCTAGGTGATTTTGGGACTGATTAGAGGCCTAAAAAGCTGCTGAAAATTTTTATAAAATTCCCTTACCGGTTGTCGCCGAAAAAGAAGCAAAACCACGCTAGTCTAGCTAGTTTATCTTTTAGGGTGGGTTTTCTTCGGGGAATCATCTTGTGAGTTACAGGTCTAATTTTAGGCATATTTAGGCATTTTTAGACCTTTTTAATGCTGTAAATACAATGATTTTCCAGAATTTAGAATTTTTGAGATTTAGCCTATTTAAGGTCAGTTTTAGGAGGAAACGGGTTTTCTGAGCTAGAAACTGGGCCTAGGCTTTGTCAAGCACTCTGGTAGTGATGCTTTATTTTAAATCACATTATTCGATGCCTTAGATAATGTGGTTGTAGGTTCGCATTAAAAAGGGCCATACTTAATGAAGAATAAACCGTTAAGGGGTGAATTAGAGTTGTGCACAACTTAATTACACTTAACGGGGTAGGTTTATTCCATTTGATCAATGGGAGAGAATAAACTTGTAGGTTCGCTTGTGAGTCTTGCCAACTCATAGGAAGAATAACTCAAAGGTCGAATCGTGGTGACACGGATTCAATACCTTGAGTGTGCGGCTCACTTTAATTGTGAATAAAGTGGAGCTAAGGCATTGGATGATAAAACTTAAAAGGATGGTATTTTCTCTAGAGTTGAGATTATACCTTGGATGTGAGAGTTATTGGAAGTTGTGAGGCCGAGTATGGACTTAAGGAATTTAGAAAGTTTCTCATGGTGTTGCTCTTAATTTAACTTTATTCTCACTGGGCGTAGCCTCATGATGCTACAATGTTTTTTTTTTCAGGTAATAAAAAGAAGAAAACTGGCAAGTGATGGGGTCGTGGATGGTGACTTGTTGGGCTTGGGTTTACAAGCCGGCTACTTTATTTTGTTCGTGTTAATGGATATTTGGGGTTTTATTTTATTTGGTTAAGTTGATTTCAAGTTTAGTTTGTTTTCCACACTTTGAATAATCGATTGAAACTGTTTTATTTTAAACCGAGCTCAAATAAAACCTTATGGATGGATTTTAGATTTATGAAAGATTTATAGTGAACAAAATAAGTTATGTTTTGTTTTGACTCTAAATGAAATGTTTTGAATTTTGAGTGTTGTTATTAAAGTTTCCGCTGCTTTTAGTTGATTTCCATGTTTGGGAATTTTCGGTTGTTACTTAGTATGTAAAATATCAAACTTGACGATATTTTATAGTAAAATATAGCAGGAGAAGTTTTTTTCATTATAATTACTATATGATGGTTAAACTTCAATCAAATTAATATAAGTTTTAAACTAATAAAGGGAAATAAAATATGAACATTCATTCAAAACATATATTATATTTTAGTTAAAAAAATCATTACCTGAAATATGTTTGGAATTTGATTACACCTCTGCATTAAAGATGTAAAGCTGGAACTGGAAGATGGCAATGTATCACAGACCTAAAATGTATAAATGAGTAATTTTATAAACTAAAAGAAAAACGAAATTGCAAGAAATTTAAATTTTTAAATCTTACCTGATCAGTTGGGAAATTATAACCATTTTCACATGGAAGATGATATTGAAGCACTTGACTTGTGGGTAATATAATTTTTTCCTCTTTCGATCCTATTTTAGAAACATAATAATTATCCCAAGTTACACAATGATAAATTATTTAAATAATAGAAATAGAATAACACCTTACTTTTTCCTTCATGTAGTGTTTTCTTCCTCTTCTTACCTTTTTCCATGTGGTTTTTCAATCTTGCATTTGATATTCCCTTTGGTCGTATAAATGGAGGATCTAATATAGGTGTCTCATGAATATCTAAAGGCAACACATGAGACAAATTCTCCGTGCAACTGTTGAGAGTTATATCTTTCATTTTCATATTATGTGTTTCTTTTTCAAGCATATAAAATGCTTCTAAGATTTTTTTCCTTCACAATTTTTGTACCAATATGTGTCTCTACTCCAAGTGAAACCAATTTATAAGCATCACGCATCATCTCATTGCGCCGTAGTGCTTTAATCATTTTTTGATCCATGTTTGATCTCATATGATCACTTGATTCAAACATGCTTTGTTTTGCCATTTTGGTCCATCTAGGTAAGATATATTGTGAAGGTATTGTGTCTACATTCTTTGCAATCAGTACTCTTAAAATATGCCTACATAATACACCGAGAGATTCAAACATATGACAAGAGCAGTTAATAGCCCTAGATGATAAGTCGTATAAAACTTCCCATAACTTGTTCTTTCCATATAGCCCAACTTCAAAAGAATGAGAAGATTCTGTAAGGCCTTCTTTACTTATGAATGTGGTCAAAATTGATGATATCTCAATATCAAAAATCTTAAACATCGTACGAGTATATAATCTGGCCGCTTGAGCTACCAAAGGTCTACGTTCAATTGCACGTGGAGGCATACCTTGGCTGCAACGAAAATCCTCCTCTAACTCCATTTCTCTCATTTTATCGCCCATCCTCTCAAAATGTATTACAAATTCAGTAAGAAGCATTGTCTTGGTAGAAATATTGTGAAACACATTGTTTAGGCTTTCACTCCTTTGTGTTGATCTAAGTCCAGCAAAAAATGTATCCATACTAAAAGCAGGACACCATTTAGCTCTCAAGCCATACAGATTCTTCAACCATTTATGTTCTTCTAGATTGAATTTCATAACCATTGACTTCCATAGTACCTCAAAGTCATCAACTGAATCCGTGAAATGAAGATATTCATTAAAGCATCTCTTAAATTCTTGATTTGCATATAAAGAGGAGAGATGTTGTGTCGCATTTTTTGAAATATGCCATATACAAAGACGATTTCTTGATTTATCAAAAGTTTGAGAAATGGCATTTGACATAGCTTGGTCCTGATCCGTAAAAATTGTTTTTGGTTGTCGACCTCCCATTGATTCTAAAAATGTCTCAAATAACCAGACAAATGAAGCAATAGTTTCATCTAATAAAAAAGCACATCCAAAAAGCACATTTTTCCAATGATGATTAACTCCAACAAATGGAGCACATATCATATTATATTTATTTGTACGATATGTAGTGTCAAATATCACAACATCTCCAAAAGTATCGTAATCAAGTCTAGATCTACCATCTCTCCAATAAACATGTGTCAATCTATTCTCTTGATCCACTTGAAAGGAGTAAAAAAATAATTGGTCATTTTCTTGTCTATTCCTGAATAGGTTTATTAGACTTTGAGCATCACTTGCCTCAATCAATTGTAACCTTTGAGAATTCACAAAATTATAACAATCTCTCCTTGTGAAACCAATATTTTCTAAACCACCAGATTCTTGAGCCATAAATGAATATGTTTGTATAGTCCTCAAACCTGCATCAACCATTGTCTTCATAATACCTTTTTGTGCATCAGTAATTTTTCGAGCAAATCTTAAAAACCTTGTTTGTTCAGCTTTTGCCAAGTCATGATTATGCTCTGGATTAAAAATTATAACTTTCCACTCTCCATTCGCATCACGTTGAAATCTAATATTTGCTTTACACCCAGTTCTAGTCTCTAATCTCTCGATTTTCCTCTCTTTGAGTAAAATATTTTGTTTTGAGTAACCTTCTTTTGAACATACGTAGTTTACAATAGTTGGGTTTCTAAACTTGTCAAATCTCCGCTTCATCTTTCTAATGCTAAATCCCATATGTATAGCATATTTATTATAAAAATTGTAACTCTCTTCTATGCTATTAACAATCATTCCAAGATATGGTTCACTAACTTCTGATTCTATGATTTCTTCTTCTATTTGGTTATCATTCCTATTAAGCATAATGGTTAACAAAAAATGTATTTAGATGATAGAAAATTTCTACAATTTATAAATAAACAATGTCGAAAGAATGAAACTAACCTGATCAGTTCTTCTTCCATTCCAAACCGCAAATAATTCAATAAGAATTGTTGCAATTAATTGACTCTGCAATACTTTAATAGCACACACAAAAGTTACGTTTTTGAAAATTCTGCATAAGATTTAGGTTTTGAGCATTTTTTAGGGTTTATAATTACTATATTCTCCGTCTATTTTTTGTTTAGAAAAAAGAAAAGAAAAAAATTTTCGTCAAAAACCCCGTCTCTTTTCAAACGGATGAATTTTGTTTATTTTAAAAAAACTACACGACTAAAGTTTAATAAGAAAAAAGGATTTCCTTGTACAGAGTGACACATGTCACCAATTTGACAATGAGCCTCATTGAGGCGGCCAGCCCGAATAACCTCTCCAATGAGTGAGAGTGAGTTCTTTATGCATATTAATGTTATAAGTAGTCTTAGATTATTGAGGGGAGATGTGACGACCCGACTCAATATGAAAATAAATAAATAAATGATAAAAGAACTCACTTAATTTTATAAATAGGTCAGAGTAAAATCAATAAATGCGGAAGCCTTTTATTTAAATAACAATTAAAAGATAAAACAAAACGTTTAATTGTGGCGCCAATTTAAAGAAATAAATCCTAAATAAAATAAATAAAACGCATGAGTTTAATAGTAAAATAAAATGTCCCAAATAAATGTAAAATGACCAATAATGGAAGTCAAAATGGAAGAGTGATAATGAATAAGTCCTAAGGCCTCCATGTAGCACCATCCTCGTCACGCGCCTCGATTCCCAACATTATTATCGCTACCTGCAAAATGTAAATTTGCAGGGCATTCGAATACCGTGAGTTTTTAGCTCAGTAGATTAATTTCAACTTATATAAGTAAGCTAAATTGAAATCACATCAAATATAATAACTAATGGATACTAGTCCAAATCCCCCATTTCTCATTTATAAAGATAGGTACTTAGCCTATTTATTTAGTAGCTACTTAGCCTACAACATTTCCTTTAGTCTTTGTTTTAATTAAATTTGCATATATGTATCATAGTGGGGTATAGGGCCACTCATGATACGTGCCATACTATGCGCTTGAAAATATGATCATAGTGGGGTATAGGGCCACTCATGATACGTGCCATAGTATACGCTCTACAAATTTAATATTTATTATGCATAGGTTCAACCCAAGTTGTAAAACCTAAAGGCTCTATCTATCACTAAGCAAATAACCGAACACAAATAATAATTAAATCATAATCGGAAGTCATACGATCATATAAAAGTACTTAGATATCTATTAAAACATCTCCCAAGTCATACAAATAATAATAGGAAAAACAAACAAACAAAAGAAATTCAATTTAACATTTTAAGTAGGAATTAACCTACCTTATCCTCAAATTGAGCAAGCAAACGAACTCGAAAACACGCCAAATAAAATCCTAGAGGTGCCCCAAACCTGTATTGACATTAATTTAAAGTCAATTTTATGATAACTGGAGAAACGGGACGAAAACCGGCTCAAATGGGCCCTAAATAAGCCCTGAACCTGTCCAGTTGGACCGGCTCATCTTCCACCTTCAGCACACCAGAACGCAGACGCTGTTCTGTAAATTTTTTTTTTTTTTTAACTTTAAAACTAAACTAAAACCTTACCCAACTTCAGAAGAACGTTCTCCCTCGTCTCGGATCACCCGTAGCGATGAAAACCCACGTAAAAACAGCTTCAAATCCGAGCAATCTTGAATACAATTTCCAGATTCCGGCGAGAAAGAAAACAGTCCTGCGAGGCTTTAAAACCAACGAAAAACCAACGGAAACTCATCCAATTAGCACGTAAATTACTCGCGTTCAAAACTAATTAAAGAATAACGAGTTTTAACGTAAAATATCGAATGATCCGAGGTTGAAAATCTCTTGTATTACCAATGGCATTGAGCTCGAATCTGACAAATAACGGCAGCCCAAAAGGTTTGAAATCGAATCAAAATTAATAGAAAACAACGATTAGCAAACGAGATCATTACCTTACGAGAAATCGGAACAGGAACTCGGCTATTTCGGGCGTGCGGCTGGCAGAGAAGTCTCGCGTAAAAGAAAGAATAAGAAATTCTAGGGTTTCGTGTTAAGTAATAGCTGAACAAAATTACGCTAATGCCCCTGGAAGTATAATAAAAGTTAGGGACGTAACCGGTATTTAGGCCATATCTTTTTACTCTGAACTCGGAATTGAGCGTAGTCAATTCCGTTGAATTCGTATCGACGCGATGGTCCATAATAACTCAAAATAAAATCATTTAGATCAAAATTGAAGAAAAGACCAAAATGCCCTTATCGAAACTCGGGTTGTTACAGGAGAGAACTAAGTCTCTTGAATGCTTAGTAACTTTGTATTTGTCCTATTTTAAAATAATATCACTTTGGTTCCTATCAATTTGAAATTAATTTTTTGGGGATAAATTACACAAAATATAGTTGGTTTTAATTTTACTACTAAATCCCAAAAAAAAAAATCAATTTTGCTATAACGTTCAATTTCGTTAAACTTAACGGAATTGTTTTTTTTTTTAATAATTGGAGTAGGGGATTGAACCACTCTTTTGAGGGTGAACTACATGCCTAAGACCAATGGGCTACACCCTAGTTAGTAACTTAACGAAATTATTAACAAAGGGTATAAAAGATTGATCCTAAAATTGAAACTTTTAGAATGTTGAGGTAAAATTGAAACAATGCCCATAAATTTGGATATTTTTGGAAGACCGCATGAGTAGGTGTCCAATACCATCTAAAAATTAAAAAAATATATATAATTCTAATCTACAATTTTATTCTCAATATTTTAAAAGGGGTTAAGTATATATATACCCACTTTCTTCCTAAAATAAAGCTTTATACCCACCTCCCCTATAATAAAGGAAACTACCAACCTGGAGAGAGAATGGATGTGTAAAAACTTTTTTTACCCTTCATTGAAATAGTAGAGATTTTTTATTCTTGCATGAAAACATTTCCTACAATCTGCAAAGATTTAATGATGAATCTGAAAAAGAAAAAAAATGTGCCTCATTAAGACCATTCCATTAAAAAAAAACACATGCAAATCCCATCTTAAAATCTTCTTCATTCATCTTCCAGTCTTTCATCTTCTTCGTTCTAGTTTTTCATCTTCTTCAATCTTCTCTCAGCAAAATCTCATCTTCATGATCCATCTCCACTGATCCATCTTAGGCAACAACAATAAGAAGGAAAAGGATTCTTGTGTTTTAAAAATTCGTTCAAGTAGGTTTTTTTTTTCTTTTCATCTTCCCCAAAACCATTATATTCATTATATAACCATTTATATTTTGAAAATCTCTATTTTAAGATTCATTTGATAAAAATATTGTTGCTTTCCCTTTCTTTTGTTTTTTCTTTTTAAAACCATAAATATAACTTCAATGGTGTAATCTTTTGTTTTTCATTAAAACCCCTAATTTTATCCATGCCTGATTTTTCTTAGCACCTACAAAGGAAAAAAAGTTATAGATGAAATGAATCAAAACTCCATTGAAGAAGAAATCTAAAAACCAAACATTTAAGATGAAACCCCCCAAGGTATCTTTTGTATATGTTGAAGTCCTATACATTACAATATACTCTATAAGATATATATTTTCCATCCACATGTACTGACTTATTTTAAATTGTAATCTAGAAAATACCATCAAACAAGAAAAATAAACCAACAAAAAAGAAGAGGAAAGCGAATACAACTTAGGTTGACAGTCATGAGGTAAATACTTATATACTTGGTATAATATGTATGATGAGTGTCGAAACCACCAAAAATCAATACTTACTCTAGGGATTTAGAATTTCTGTAGTAGTGGTGAGTAAGGTCGATCTCCACAGGAAAAATGGAATTAAATTAAAGTTAACAAAAAGGGGGGGTTTTGAGTTTTCAAAATAATAAGAAAACAAAATTAAAAATAATAAATCAAATAGAGAAAAGCTTCCAACTAAAGGTTTAATCTCAGTTATGGTTCATCAATTTGATCATCGATTACTAAATGCATTCCTAAATTCATCTCTAAATTGATTGGAAGTCGTCAAAACCAATCAACAACTTATAAGTATTCTTCCTTAATTTTTCGATAACTAAGATATGATCATTGATTATTCCCTAATTAACGAATAACCCTAGAATACGATAATAAGATTTAACCCATTAACAAAATTAAGAAGAGAATAACCCAATTCTAACTAACAAACACAGTACGACCGATTCATTTGAGTTAGATCATAAATTCTCATAACATAAATAAAAAAGTGTCCTAATCAATTTATGCTATTATGCTATTTGTATTAGAACAATTAAACAATTACGGAGTTAAAGTTCTAACTAGCGATATGCAAAATTAATCAATGAACAACGGGCCATATTGCACAAGAATTAACTAACAATAAAATATGCAAAGAGAAGGCATGAATAAAGAGAAAATCGGAATTAAATTGAAGAACAAAATCTCACAAATTCATGAATCAAACCTCGATAATCCTCTAGTTGGAATAAGTAATTTAGCTAGAAAACATATTAAAAACTATCTAAGAGTCCTAAGAAAAATAGGGGAAGAAGGGATTTTCAATTAGGAGTTAAATGGGGCCTTAAATAGGTGAAAATATGATAAAATCGTGCAAAAATCTTCTCCTAATCTGTACAAGCCTATAGAGCCAGCCTCTGAGTCGAGCCAAGCCAGACGAACCACCTCACTGCTGTGTTTGGAGCCGCACTCGCGCTAGAGCTAAGCCGCTGAGCCGCCTGGAAGCTGCTGGACACTTCTTCCTTCACAAAACTCTGAGCGACATGTCGCTCGCGTGAACAACTGTCAGGCCTCATGCACAAGTGGATGATGACGTCATGCTGACGTCATCAAGCACTATCTCCTTCCGTTGGATGACGTCATCACAGCCTATTTATTATTTTTTTATTTTTCTCGTCACCGCGGCGATGGGTCTCACCGGATCTATTTATTAAATTGGCCTAGAATTCAATTTTTAGTCTCAGACGCGGCAACCGGATCCCATCACCATGGCGATAGGTCTTTTTCAACACTAAAATGGGCATAACTTCTTCGTTTTAAGTCTGATTTGAGCGCCATTTTCACCTACGTTCATGAAATTAAAAGATTAACAATATTATGGACATTTGAATCAATTATCATTCATATTTTAATTACATTGGAGATAAAACCACTTAGAAATATGCGTAAATTACGAGTTATCGATGTACTATATTGTTCTATAATATACAACATGTACATTAAATATAGATACTATAAATACTAAAATTTAGACAATTTCCGAAAGATTCCCCAAAAGTGCCATAAGTTGTAGCCGAAGACACAATAAATTAGAATGCATATTTGGAAAATGTCAAGAATATGTATATATGATTGTATATTTAGTATAGTATCTGTTGTACTAACATTATTTAATATACATGATACTATAATTCTTGCAATGGAGAAAGTGAAGGGATGATTTACTAAATTAGCCGAATTTTGTTGAGTAAACTAATTAACATTTAATTACGGATCTATTAACATCATGCAATTTTGTGATAAAAACATGTAGATTCATGCTTTAAATTTTTGAAAATTAAAACTCTAAAACTTACATTGAGTAATATATGGAGAATCGGTTGGAGGTTTCTTTACAGCATCAAATCCTCAACAACACCAGATCTTCTACGCTATATCTCGATCGATCAAACTAAACCCTATTGTGGGATCGAACTTAAGAAGAAATTGGGAAGAAGAAAAAATATTTTTCTTCCCAATCACTAAGGAAAATCAGTCAAGGGGGGAGGGAAAAGGAAGAGAGAATTTCGAATTTCTAAGGAATTTTAATTGTGTGATTTATGAATGACCCAAGCCTCCTATTTATAGGAAAATAGGAATCCTAATCACATTAGAATTAATCCATGGAGATAAATACAAAAAGAAAAATGAATTATCTCTTTCCTTTATCTTGGTATTTGTAAAATGCCATAGATAAATAAGAGAATATTTTCTTTTCTTTATTTTATTTATCTTGGGTAAATAAATCTATATAATTATTATAGGATATAATTCAAACAATTATCTCCTACAAATTATCTCATATGGCCGAAATTCACATATATAATTAATAAATAATTCTAATTTATTTAATTAATTATTTTGGGCCAATTTCAATTGGGTTCATTAATCCAATTGGGTTTGAAACTCTCTCTTAAATTAATAAGTCCAACTTAATTAATTTAATTATTAATTACCATTTAAATAAAATATTTTATTTAAACAATTAATAATATTAATATTTTCTCCCGACTAAATATTGTCAAATTGTATTTAATTATTAATTTTCATTTAAATAATTTTCATTATTTAAACAATTAATAATAAATATTTTAATTATTAATTTCCATTAAATAAACTCATTATTTAATTAATAATTTTATTGATAATATTTTATTATTAATTAATTAATTTTAATTATTAATTATTAATTTCTGTTGAAATAAAATTAATTATTTAAACAATTAATAATTGCCAATTAATTTCAAATTATTAATTACCATTTATATATACTCAATATTTAAATAATTAATAATGTCTAATTAATAATACTTCATTATAATTTTCCTGTTTAAATAAACTCATTATTTAAACAATTAATAATGTTTATATTAATTATCGTTTAAATATATTCAATATTTAAACAATTAATATTGCCTATTTTAAGTAATTCACTTTACTTAAAATTTCCATTTCTTCTATTTGATTTCGCGACTACGATATTTGAGCTAGCATAGGGACCCGATAGACCTATAGATCATGGGCTTAATAATTAGTCAATTAAGTGATTAACTCATAATCAGTTAATTACTTATTATCTAACTATGATAATTCCACTATAGATTCATAATTGAACTCCCCTCACTATAGATGAGTTATTGTCCATTTAGTTTATCTTTATTTATATCTATAACATATCCTTCACGTGGAACCCTCATAATTACAGATGGATTAAATTTACCATTTTGCCCCTGTAATTACCGTTTTATCCTTGTGTTCCCGCTGATTCTCCAATGAACTTTATCTTTAGTCGAACTAGAGATAATGTACTTCTGTGATCAATAAAAGTCGTGACGTAACTTGTTCATGTCTCGAATCAGTACATCAAGGGAGTTTCCTAAAGTTCTTAAAATGTTTAGGTATCGCACTGATACTGTTAATTTATAGGAAAGTTATGAATTCCATCTCTTGAAAATGCGTTCCCAGCTACTCATCTAGTTATGTTCCCAAAGAAGGAGTGTATTGAGCGTTCTTACAGATCGCTCTCAACCATGTGAATCAAAGAACATAACTCCATAAATAGGAGTTCACATTTCACTCAGGATTGAGATCTATTATGGTTGATAAACTTAGTTTGATATTCGATCATTTCTCGTAAACGGTACTAATGAGAAATTTGATCGAACATCGTGGTCTTGTCTTATACAATCAACATTGCATATGATACTTCCATTTAATGTCTCCCACATGAATGATCAGGATTAGATCATTTGTCTATAAACAAAATGCGAAGCTATCAACAGTGTTACCAGGATAAGGTTCCCAAATGTTATCCATTTACTGTAGACACTTTTAAGTTACTCATCTCGACTTTAATCCTATCGTATGACTCACATACTATGTCGTGATTTCATAAGAATGACTTAGGGTTTTACTATTTGAATGTTTGATATTTATATATTTCCATATATTCCTAATATCGTCAATTGAATCAATTTAGATAATATAAAGAATTTATGTTTATTTATTTAATTTATTAGATATAAATTATATTTATTAAATAATTACAAGTTCTAGGACACCATTTGTAAAGACCCGACTTTTTCAGAGTTTAAAACGAATATAATTTAAAGCAGCGGAAGACTCACTAAATAACATTTATTGAAAATTACGAAAAAATCCTCTAAACCAAATAGTCATTCAAATAAAAACAACAACTCCGGAGTTGAAATCTTTAAACCAAAATCAAATGAACATAAACATTATCTCAAAATGATTAAAACAAATAATGAATAGAAATTCTCAAAAATCCAATAACTCAACAAAACGAATAAATTCAGTACTTTATTCATTAATAATAACGAATAAATATTAGGCGGCCACCACGACATGAACCCTCATCTCTTCCACATCACCAACCGCCACCTCTCAGTCCATTATTACTTGAAAAAAAATATAGCACTGTGAGGCTAAAGCCAGTGAGAAAACGAATTAATCAAAGATGAAGTCTTAAATAGTCTCTAACAATTCAAACCGAGTCCCAAGCACTCAAACACTCACCAATAACATCTAAGGCACAAAATCACTTAAAACCTCAAGTCTCACTCGCTTACATGAATAGGCAATTCTCACTAATTTCATATTCAATACCTTTAACCACCAATGTCACTTAGATCACCAATCTTTCTGTTCTCATAACCATAGTAAATATCCACACTTTTCATAATCTCATTCTCATACATGAATAGGAAACTCTAACTATCTCCGTATTCAAGGCAATACAAAATAATTCCATACATGAATAGGCAACACTATCGGGTTACATATTCAAGGTTTCTCGATAAAACTCACTTTACATGGGTAGACAACTCTCACTAGTTTCATACCCAAGGTTTTTCATTCACAATCTCCCAACATCGATAGTTAACATTCCGAACAACTAGAATTTTTCTAAGTTAACAAAACAATTAATTTCACAAACCACTAAGAAGGTGGTGCCTCAGAACTACTATCACTTCTTAGTACTTGGTTATAGCCTCAACTATAACTGATAATCCCCTAATGAATCATTCGTACGAGCAATGATCATTAGTACTCAGTTATGGACTTTTCCATAACTAAAATGACTTAGTGTTGAGCTCGTAGCCTCAACACTAGTAAACAAATTCAAGTCGGCCATCAATATCAATCCAAACATCATTATACACAAGATAATGATAGCTAAAATTCAATTACAAGCATGAAAACATAGCAGCCCCAACTCAATATATAATTTTCACAAAACTGCTGAAAACTGTAAAGGAAGCTCATTAACAGCTAATAGCCAACTAATCATTACTGATCATTGAAGTTAGTTAGGCTAATCATTGGTGGACTGATTTATGTTACGATCTGTTTTACAATTAGAAGTTTGTTATTTATCACAATTGTAAGAACTCATCTATATAAAGTGAGTTCATTTTCTTTCATTCAATCTAATGAGAATTCTCTTGAATGATATTACATTTCCTATATGGTATCAGAGCCATCTTGGCTAACTGCCTTCGATCCTGTGAAAATTCTCTCGGCCATTAATGGCGTCTTCTTCTTCCTCTCCATCTACTCTGATCTCTGCTCCTTCCGCATCATCTATTTTACCAGTAACCTTTGGAAATCAGTCTTCGATTGTTAAATTGAATGATGATAACTTCTTGTTATGGAAATTTCAAGTTCTTTCTGCCATTGAAGGTCATGGGCTCGAAGACTTCATTTCTGAAACTCCATTGATTCCACAACAGTTAATTACAAACACCACAGCTTCTGGTTCTACTTCTTCTACAAATCCAGAATTTTTGAAATGGAAACGTCAAGATCGTCTTCTCTCTTCTTGGCTTAGTGGATCAATGACAGAATCCATACTTGCTGAAATCACAGATTGTAATTCTTCTAGTGAGGTATGGAGCTGTATTATGAATTTGTTTTCTTCGCAAAATATGGCACGAATTATGCAATACAAGTCAAAACTTCAAAATCAAAAGAAGGATGGATTTTCGATGAAAGATTATCTCAGCAAAATGAAGTCATATTCCAGTGCTTTGCTATTTGTTAAACATAAGATTTCAGAGGAAGATCTTATCATGTATGTTCTTGAAGGTTTGGGCACAGAATTTCACTCAATTGTATCTGTTATCACTACACAATCTATGCCTCAATCTTTCAAAGAAGTATCAGCTCTATTACTGTCTCATGAAGGAAGAATTTAGAGGAAGCTTTCTGTTTCTGATGCATCTCTACCATCTGTCAATCTCACAATTCAAAGCAAACATGATAATTCATCTTCTCATTCTGGAAATGGACAGAATTATCAACATAAGGGTAAAAGCAGGAATTATAGAGGAAGATATGGAAATACTACTAGACCTCAGTGTCAACTTTGTAGTAAAATGGGGCATACAAGTCTTAGATGCTACTCAAGATTTGATCCTAACTTTCATGGACCAAATACTACTGGTTCCAATGGGAATACTTCAAATCGGTCCTGGGAATGTGTCTACTTTTCATTCCCATGGAAGATATCAACCTCAACAAGAAGCTTCTACCTCTATTTCCTGGACCAATGACGACTTATATTGCATCAAATGACTTACCATCAGATTCAAATTGGTGCCCTGATTCAGGAGCAACCCACCATATGACAAATGATTTGGCTAATCTCAACATTGGTAGTGAATATCAAGGTGCAAATAGAGTTCAAATGGGCAATGGAACAGGTTTAAATATCTCTCATTCTGGTTCTTCCTCAATTTTTTGTCCAAAAACACTCAATTCTTTTAAACTTGAAAATCTGCTCCATGTTCCTCAAATATCACAAAATCTTCTAAGTGTACATCAGTTTGCAAAAGATAACAATGTTTACTTTGTGTTTTATCCTAATCATTATCTTGTCAAAGATCAGGTTACTAGTAAGGTGTTGCTTGAGGGAAATCTTCAAGGTGGACTTTATAGGCTCAACCTCAAAAATCATCATCACAATAATACAAGGTTGACTCAACCTTCTGTCAAAAGTTCTCAGTCTATAGCTCTTCATTCTGCTCTTTCTTCTTCTGATGCTGTTGTTTTTCATACTACTAGCAATAATAAATGTACTTCCTTAGATATTTGGCATAGACGTTTAGGTCATGCAAACATTTCTACTGTCAAGCAAGTTTTGCAACAATGTAATATCTCTTATCCAATTAATAAAGAGTTCAATTTCCATTCGCTTGTCAAACATCCAAGAGTCATAAACTGCCTTTCTTTTCTTCTCAAACTGTTTATACCTCTCCTTTACAACTTGTTGTTGCTGATCTTTGGGGACCCTCTTCCACTTTGTCAAGAAATGGTTATAGATATTATCTAAGTCTAGTAGATGCTTACTCAAGATATACTTGGATCTATTTTCTTCAATCTAAGTCTGATGTTTACCACACTTTTGTTCAGTTTAAAACTCAAGTAGAAAACACCCTGAATACAAAAATTAAGGCCATACAAACTGATGGGGGGGGGGAGTTTCGAGCTTTAACTCATTTTTTAATAAAACATGGTATTGCTCAAAGAGTTTCTTGTTCTCACACTTCAGCTCAAAATGGTCTTATTGAAAGAAAACACAGACAAATAGTAGAGTTTGGTCTATCCTTACTTCATCAAGCAGCTATGCCATTGTATTATTGGGATGATGCTTTCAATTCAGCAGTTTTTGTGATGAATAGGTTGCCTACCAAAGCCCTTGAAGGTAAGATCCCATTCAATCAATTGTTTACTAGTAATTTTGACTATTCTTACCTTAAAGTTTTTGGCTGCTCATGCTATCCATATCTTAGACCTTTTAACAATCATAAACTTGATCCCAGATCTAGTCACTGCTTATTTTTTGGCTATAGTTCCCAACACAGAGGTTACAAATGTATTTCTCCCTCAGGAAAAGTTTATATTTCACGACATGTAGTCTTCAATGAAAATTTCTTTCCTTATCAATCACTTTTCCAATCACCATCTTCTTCTCTATCAACTACTGATATTTCATCCTCTCCTCTGCCTATTATTTCTAAATCCTACTCTCCAATACCTCATAGTCCTTCTTCTCTTCCTTCTATTTTAGGAACAACACCAAATTCTATTCATTCTCACACTGAACATGATCATGTTGAACCTTCTGTTCCACATTCGAATTCTGAACCACATTCGAATTCAATATCAATTCCTGCACATCTCTTAGCTCCTCCAAATTCTGAACCTTCTCCTATTGCACCAGCTTTGAATTCTATCTCACCTACTGATATACCTTCAACAGCTACTCATCAAATGGTTACAAGGTCCAAAAATGGAATTTATAAACCAAAAGTTTATAAAGCTGATATTCTGGAACATTAACCTTCTACTGTCAAACAGGCTCTTCAATCTTCTCAATGGGTGCAAGCAATGAAAACTGAATTTGAAGATCTGCAAAAGAATAATACATGGGCCTTAGTTCCTCAAACCAGTGATCAAAAGCTAATAGGCTGCAAGTGGGTGTACAAAATAAAAAGGAACTCTGATGGTTCAATTGCAAGACATAAAGCAAGGTTAGTTGCTAAAGGGTATCATCAACTTCCTGATATTGACTATACAGAAACATTTAGTCCTGTTGTCAAAGCTACTACAATCAGGATTATTATTACTATGGCTTTAGCAAATCAGTGGACTATTAGACAGCTTGACATCAATAATGCCTTCCTTCATGGCTTATTGAATGAACATGTCTACATGGAACAGCCCCCAAGCTTTCAAGTTCAATCTCAAGACTCTCCTTTGGTCTGTAAGCTCAATAAAGCAATATATGGTCTAAAACAAGTCCCACGAGCTTGGTTTGAAAGACTTAGCACTTTTCTTCTCAGTCAACATTTCTGTCCTGCCAAGGCTGATCCTTCCTTGTTTCTTAAAGTCACTGGTTCTACTTCCATTTTTGTTTTAATATATGTTGATGACATATTAATCACAGGCAGCTCTCCTTCTCTTATCCAAGATCTTATTACACAACTGAATCTTACATTTGCCTTAAAAGATCTTGGTCAACTTACTTACTTTTTGGGAATTGAAGTGTCTTATCTAGCAAATGGAAATATGCATTTGTCATAGACTAAGTATCTTCGTGATTTGCTCCAAAAGTCTAATATGCTTGATGCTAATCCTATCTCCACTCCTATGATCAGTGGAACAATATTGTCTAGCAGAGAAGGAGAGAAGTTAGATGATGTCAGTGAATACAGAAGAGTGGTTGGAGCCCTGCAATATGCCACAATAACCAGACCAGAATTAGCATACTCAGTCAATAAAGTATGTCAATTTATGCATGCTCCCTCCACTCATCATTGGAAGGCTGTGAAGAGAATTTTGCGATACATAAAAGGAACTCTACACCATGGTTTAACCTTCAAAAGACCTTCTGATCTTCAGTTGCAGGCTTATGCAGATTCTGATTGGGCATCTGATCCCGATGACAGACGCTCTACTTCTGTTATGTGTATATTTCTTTGTGGAAACTTGATTTCTTGGAGCTCAACGAAGCAACACATTGTTTCTCGATCAAGTACAGAAGCTGAGTATAGAAGTCTTGCACTGACATCTTCTGAAATATTGTGGTTGCTTTCTCTCTTTAGTGAATTGCATCTTACACTTCCTAGATCACCCATTCTTTGGTGTGATAACTTAGGAGCTGTACATCTTAGTGTTAATCCTGTTCTTCACTCAAGAACAAAGCATATGGAATTGGACATATACTTTGTTCGAGATCTTGTCAAGACCAAACAGATTTCAGTCCAACATTTACCTGCTTCTTTTCAATTGGCAGATTTGTTTACCAAACCCTTATCTCCCACATACTTCTTCAAATGGAGAGAAAAGCTGGGTGTTCTATCTGCATCAGCTATGAATTTGAGAGGGGCTGTAAAGGAAGCTCATTAACAGCTAATAGCCAACTAATCATTACTAATCATTGAAGTTAGTTAGGCTAATCATTGGTGGACTGATTTCTGTTACAATCTGTTTTACAGTTAGAAGTTTGTTATTTATCACAATTGTAAGAACTCATCTATATAAAGAGAGTTCATTTTCTTTCATTCAATCTAATGAGAATTCTCTTGAATGATATTACATTTCCTATAAAAACTGCCGAAACATGGAAAATGCAATTTTATGCTCCCTAACTCAAAAATCAAGGCATTTAACATTAAATATATCCAAATAATTCCAGATTCAAACTTATAATCAATCAGAGGCAATTGAAATCTAAAAACTTCAATTTTCGTCGAAAAAGCATAAACTAGTTCTAACCGAAAAAGTTAATTCTTCCAATAGATTTTTCTTATGATTCCAATATCAAAACTCATCTTAAAACTCCATAATTTCCAGAATTAACATTCATCTCAATCAAAATCAATTCGATGTAAAGAAAACTCACTTTTACCAAAAATTGACTATTTTAGCTCTAACCGAAAATCTAATTTCTCCCAAATTAAAAACAATATCTTCGATGGTCCAAATTCATCCAAACTTTCCAGAATATCATGATTAAATATAATGAAATGAATAAACTACGATAAGAGCCTTATATTTCTCTAAAACCTCACCGTTGACTAAACCGTTAACTCACCTTATCTTTGCAAAAATTCCAAATTCCAAGCTAGTTTTCACCACCAATCAGACCAGAAACAAGGGTCCTAATCATTTAATTTACATGCTAAAACAGTACCAAAAGGGGTTAAAAAGATTGGGGTTCAACGGCTCGAAGATGAGGAAAAAGGTAAACGACGAACTGCTGTCTTTTTCCGTGGCTGAATCGTGGCCTTCGGGTCACGGTTTGGTCTCGGTTCCGGGTGATCGATATTGATGGGTTTTTATTTTAGACAAAGGGGATCAACACCGATTAGGTTTTATGCCAAGGTTTGGAAATTGGAAAGCAATGAGGAATGGGTTTCAAGGCTAGGTTCTTGAAATTCATAAATTTAAATGCTAACATAAAGTTCCAGAATTTAAAAGGTTCATAAATCAATTCAAGAGGCTTACCTAACGTTAAAAAGTCAAGGATCCGACCTCCGATCTTCACCCTACTATTATTCACGTTCCAAGGATCATCTATCAATCAAAAATTGATGAAGAACATCAATTTAGAAACCTAGGGGGCAGCGGCATCATGGGGAAAGCAAGAGGAGAAGAAAATTTACCTTTTCGATTGAAAAAGAAGATCCCTAACCACTCCAAATCCAAAATCGATACGCGGAACGACGAACAAACGAATAGAAATCCAGGTTTCCTTCTTGGGGGGCGGCGGCTTGGATGAGGAAGAGGAGAAAGTCTAAAAAAAAATTGAGAATGACAAATGGGAAGTCATCTTAGGTTAGAAATCCTGAGTTTCCATATTTACGAAATTGCTACTCATCTTAAAACGTCTATATCTTGATCACCGGGTCTCAGAATGACAAACCGTCAGTTGAGTTGGAATCGTGACATCATAACGATCAATTTCATGTCAAAATAATAGTCAACTCAAAAGGTTCAAATTTTGAGGTTTTCGTGAAAAATTACCATAATACCCTTTTTGAAATAACAAGGTATTTCTGTTCTAATTAATCAATCAAGCTAATTAATATTATTTAACAAAATAATATTGATTTTTAACTTTCTCGTGACGGGGCGTTACACCATTCCTAACAGAAAGGTATTGAAAAAACTACAATAGACAAGACAGAGAGGACCCGAGAAGATGGTGGTGGAAAGTAGGAATGAAAAGGGAGGGAAAAGTTGAAGAAGAATGTCCTAATTTTGATATTAGCTTAGCCCAAGCTGAGCAAGAAATTAAGAGATAGACATAACATGAAAAAAATGGGAAATGATTTATGAATATTTGTTAGTAATTTTTTAACGGTATTTGATGTTTTTTTATTGAAATTATATAACTAGTATTTGGTTTGTTAATAATTTGTTGAACATGGAATTTGTGGAATTCTTTTTATTATTTTTTATTAAACATATTTTGAACTTCTTAAGCTCATAATAGAGTCATATATTATGTACTTTTATTATATACATAATAAACAATCAATACTAGAAAAGGACAAAATAATAAACATAGTAAACACTCTAAAAAGTAAATTGATTAAAGGTAAACCTCGACAAACTTGTTTAAAAATGCAAGAGATATCAAAACTTCTATTGAATATTTAATAAAAGTATATGATGTGTACAAAATGTACAAAACAACAAGTTACCAAACCACAACACAAAAACATAACGAGAGCATTACAATGTCCACAAAATCAAATAAGTTTCTCACCACAAAACAAAAGCAAACAAGTTACAACCAAAAATAAAATCAAATGGTATAGGTGGTACTTTGTGAATATTCTATATATCATTTACAGAAGGTGCACCATATTCATCATCACCAAAATTATCAAATGAAATCTCGTTTGCTGAAACACCTTATTCATTGTTTGTTTTATCCGCTATATAGGTTGAGGGGTATATATGATGTAAAACAGATTCATCCCCGTCATTATTGATGATTTGATATAAGCTCATTTGTTTGAACACATTGATCATTGTTTAGTACTTTCTCTACTTCTAATACATTGTGTACATTGTGTTAAAATTGTATTCCAACATCCATGATACGTTAGTTAAGGTGTGTTCAGACTGTATTCCAGCATCACAAACATTTGAAAGTCTACATATTTTCTTGAGTTTTCCCAAACACCTTTATGTTTGATGTTCTATACGAATAATTCTATTTCTAAAAGATAAAAATAAAAAGAAAATGAATTAATTAAAAAGAAAGAAAAACAGAAATTATATTCAAGGATTATGAGAATAATAATAATTTGAATAAAAATAAAAACAAATTTAACAAGGTCTGGGGAAAATGCATGTTGAGTTGATGAGAGAAGGAAGAGGAAAAAAAAACATTAATTAGTTAGAGGGAATGATGGAGTAAATTAAGCAAAAGAATTTAAAAAAATAAAATAAAATAACAGATATATTCGTAGGAGAGGAAGAGTCTTTATAGGACTTTGCACAAAAACAGCTACCACATTAGATAGAGCAATAAATGTGGCATATGAGAAAATTATTATAAAAGGGTAAATCTGAAATAATTTCAAAATATATGTGTTGGAAATTGACTAGGGGGTAAAATCCTTTATTTTAAAAGGGGTGGGTATAATCTATTATGAAGGATGAAAAAGTGGGTATTAGACAAATATTCCCTTTTAAAAATTGGTACAACAAACAAGCAATTAAATAATAACAAAGCCAAAGCAAATATTTGAAACACCAACACAACACAGCACAAAAACAAAGTTAAAATTAACAAGTTTCCCTCTTCATTTCCCACACACACACACACACATATATATATATATAATAACTCAATCATTTAAGAAGCATAAAGTCTCTCTTTAAACACAAAGCTTAAAGGGGAATACTAGTTATTTATTTAAACATCAAGATTGGCAAGCTGCTCTATGTTGAAAGGAGCAGCAACGGATCTATCTCCATTGAAAGCTCTTCTTGCCATTATTATATTCACTTTCTGAGTTGGATGAAATGCATCCCAAAACACATACTCATCTCTATTTGAGCATGGTATTTGTAATGGCAGACAAGTTATTTGTCCTCTATTCCTTCCAATTCCACAGCATGCTCTATTTACCACTGTAAATCCTACATTATTTGCATATAAAAAAGAAAAGATTTATAAGATAAATATATATTGGAAAGTAATTACAAAAATAATAATTTAACCCAATTTGATCCTTTTTGTGTGAATAAATCTCTGATTTTAGGATAAAAAAATAATTGTAGTCTTTCCAAATTAAAGTTATTTGCGAAATAAAAAGAGAAAAAATAAAGATTTAGAAAACAGTCATCTAAACATATTTTCATTGAATTTTTATTTGGAAAAAAAAAATTAAAAAAAGACCTTAGAAATATGCTTTTTTTTTTTTATTGGAAAGATTGCAAATCTAGAAAAAAAAATTCTACAATATCTATAAAAGTGTAATGGTTTAATTTTTTTTTTTATAAATATAGCAAATTTTGAGCTGGTCAATCAATTATTAGAATTCAGGCCCGGCTCTGACGTGGTGCCAGAGGTGCGACGGCACGGGGCCCCAAAATTTTGGGGCCCTAAATTATAATGAAAGCTTTTATATAATATATATATAAACAATGAATAATTTTAATTTTAAGGCTTTAATGGTATAGTGGATACAACTTTCTCTCAATTCTCAGCCCCTGCGCCTATGATGGGGTTCGAATCCCAATCTTTGCTTTTTCTAACACAATATAAGCTTTTTCTAATATAATATTATATTGTATGGTATTGGTAATATATGAGGTGCTCTAAATTATATGACTTAAATTTATAATATAGACTATAAATCATGATTTTTTTCCAATTTTTTATTTATTATATTTGTATGTATTAAAATTAATATGAGTTGAATGACGTTTTGATAAAAATTATTTATTTGTACTTGATTTAATTTTTAATCTATTAGATATTATTGATCAGTAAATTAAAATAATTCTTATATTAAAAAAATCAAAATATTTTTTTTAGTTATTGTAAATAAAAAATTTACACCCAATAGTATTTTTAACCTTAATTTAATATATAGCAAAAGTTTGAGTTATTTTAAAAATTATTTTCCTCTTATATTGTGATTTACATACCTCGAAGTTGTTTTTTTGTATAATCAATATTGAGATGTTTTGAATGAGGGCTCATATTTTTTTCTTCAAGTTTATTTACCATTTTTTTAATAATTATTTACCATTTTTTTAAATGTAGTGTTATAGTTATAATTATATATGTATCTAGATAATCGACCATCATGTCCCTAAACCTAAATCTTAGACTCGTTGGTTCCAAAAGTCAAGGTTTTATTAAATGTATTAATTAAATATTATTAAAAAAAAATTCTTTATTTATGTGGATTATTATTAGGATAAGATATTTCTAAAATATAATTTTCTAAAATCTTTTATTATATTATTTAGTTGTTATAGTGTTTTAATAAAAATTAATATTTTGTATTAAAAAAAAAGTTAATATTTTGTATCTAACGTATGTAGGGGCCCAAAATTATATTTCGTACTGGGCCCCTATATTTTTAGGACCGGCCCTATTAGAATTGAATAATATAATTTTACGATAAGTGAATCACTAATTCACACACTAATCATTGATTAATACAATAAAAAAATATTATATTTACAAATAGTTTTAAGTAAGGATATATTTATAAATATTGCATTAAAATCTACTAACAAATGAATTTCTTTTTTGTCTTTCACATTTTACTAAAATACCATTGTAAAATTTTTGTAAGAAATAGAAATTGAAAGGAAAGTACCATAATTTCTAGGATTATTGAGGATGTCTTGAAACATGGTGTCAATATCGATGTAAGTGAATCTTGAACCAGGAAGATTGGTGTTAAGGTTGTTGATCATCGACCTCACGTTTGCATTAAAAGCTCTTCCCAGTTGGTTCACTTCATCTGAGCATCTTCCAGTTGAGCTCTGAGATAATATGCTCGGAATGCAGCCCATATTTCCGATCCCCGGAATAACAAATTTCCGAGCTCCGAGATTGTAAAGCCGCTGCAATGCACATACCCGATAACTCTCGAAAAATTATTGAAAAGATTAAATTTATCTTAATTTAATAATTAAGTTTTTTTAATCTAGTGGTGATTTAGAGTTCGGGATGGAGTTAGGAAAAAAAAAAAATTCCGAGTGGCAAAAAAATCTAATTGAACTAATTTTTAATAGAAAATGGGATATATTAGTAAAAATTAGAGAAAATATGTGTAAAAAAATTATTTTTCAAATAGTTAAAGATTGCCCTCTCTTCCCCCTTCTTAAATCCACCACTATTTAGAGGATTCTTAAAAATTATCAAAAAGGTTAAATTGATCTTAATTTAATAATTAAGTTTTTTTTAATTTAGTTGTGATTTAGAGCTCGGGATGGAGATAGGATTATTCATTTTTCAAGTAGCAAAATTTTTACTCAATTAATATTAATAGTAAATGGGATTAGAGGGTTTTTGGCATAATTTTTAAATTAACTAAAAAAATATTGATGTCTTTAAATAATTTTCTACCTAACTAAAAATGTTTTTGGAAATATCAAATACAAAGATAAACCCTTACAATTAATTAGTTTTTTTTTCCTAATAGTTTTTTTATAAAAAGTGTTTTACTTAAAAATATTATAAAAAAATCATTCATAGGAGAAGTTATTTAATGTGACCGATATTCAATATGATCTTTAGTTCTACGTGAAGAGAAGTGTTGAAAATTATTAGAAAAGATTAGATGAAAACATACATAAGATATAAATAACTTACTATGAGTTGTTCAGAGTATCGTTGAACTAAGAGATCAGCAAACTGTTGACCGTTATATTGGAACCTGGTTGGGAAATTTGGCATGAGATAGTTATTCAGGTAGTCATTGCTTCCCATTCCGACAAAGAATATGCATCGAGCTACAATCGGAGCTACGGCGTCGGCGTTCAGGTTTCCGGTTACTTGATCCAATGTAGTTTCAAAGTTATTTATTTGTTGATTGAATGGTATGCGGCTAATCTTAAGAATAAATAATAGTATGTTAAATCACCACTAAAATTAATTAAAATAAATACCTAAAATATTATATTAAAATAAATTCAAACTTTTCAATACAGCTCAACACCTCTTCACGTGTTCTAATACTAGAACATCACTCAAACACGTGACTTATTAAAAAATATGAAAGAAAGAATGATATGATAGTATTTTGTCCTGATGTCATATTAAAATAGAAATATTATTGGGATGTTAACCAAATCACAGTTAAAAAATGGGATGATCATGGGTGTTTAAGGAAATGATTACATCTTTATTAGTATGAGACCTTTTGGGTGAAATCAAAAAACAAAGTCAAGCGGGCCTAGGCCCAAAGTGGACAATATCATACTAACGTAGAGTTGTGTTAGCCCGTAGTCCCCTAACAAGTCCAACAAATATAATAAAGGATGCTTAAAATTTTAAGTTGTCTTACAAAATTTCTTCCGGTCACATCAAGGATTCCGGCAGCCGCCGATGCATAATTTATTCCACGCAGATGTTGATCTCCGGGAGCTGAGTTTGGAGGAATTAAAGGAAGTCCTAACAACAGAGCTGTATCACCCACGTTAACACCAAAAATTTGAGTTCCAAAATCAATTGGTTTTTACACATAATTCTCTTTCAATTAGAATTATCTATAATCATTTTGCGTTTTTATTTTAAAATTTTTAAATACAAAAAAAAAAAATACTTATTTAATGGGGCAATATTGCTATTTGAGTAATTTTTTAAACTTGTGATATTTCAATAATCATTTTGCGTTTTTATTTTCAAATTTTTAAATTGCTATTTGAGTAATTTTTTAAACTTGTGATATTTCAATAATTAGTGTGCATAAATATGTTATTTGAAACAATTTTTGTATTTAATAATTGTTTTAGATTTTTTTACTTTTTAAAAACATGCTTGATTAAAATTCATTGTTAAACAGAAATAAGAAAAGATAATGAAAATATAAACGAAAAAACTATTTTAAAAAATCACTACTGAGAAAGCAAATTTATTTAAACTATGTTTTTTAAAAATAAAAAATTATGAAATGATTATCAAACGGGCCTAACTATTTCATGTTTAAATGATTTGCCTAAAGAGACCCTTTTATAATATAGAAATTGAGTAGACTTTGTGATTAAATTGTAAAAATGATCGATTTTTTTTAAAATGTTTTCATCAACCTTCTTACTATACTAATCATGGCTTACATCTCATAACCAATTAGTAACTATATGAGTGACTCTTAGACTCCATATAAACATGTTATCTCGTTTCATTTTTCCGATTTAGGATCCTTGAGAGATATCAATCAATAATCTTTGAACTAACATCTAATTAACATAAGTCTGTTAGTGTTTAAAATGATTTTAAAAACCCATTTAGAAAAGGTTTTCAATTATATAAATTTTATTTATCATTTATAATTGATGTAGGCCATTCAATCAACTATAATTGAGGGGAAGAAAAAGACCTATTTCATCAACAATGGTGTAGCCATTGGAGAAACGACCAGTAGGACCAGCAATGAAATCAATGCCATAAGGGAAATAATCAGCTCTTGCAAAAGTTGGGAGATTGTTATTATTTCCATTATCAATAAGAGAGTCCCCAAATATGAACATGGCTGGAACCAACTGCGGCCTATTTCCACCACCTCCACCTCCACCACCACCGTTGCCGTTACCGTAGCCGTAGCCGAAGGCGTAGCTGTAGCTGTAGCCGTAGCCGAATGAATTAACGCTACTTTGGCCGGAAACCGCAATACTTAATGGTACCAATATTAGTAAAACGGAAAGGAATATTAAGATAGATTGCCTAAATTCAGCCATGGATTTATGCATTATATATTATTGTCTTTCTTCGTTTTGTGTTTGTTAGTGAATGAGAAATTAAAGAGAGAGATAAATATATAGGATGAAGAAGGCGGTGAGTTGCAGAAAGTAATTAATGAATTCATCTGTCCATTGCCTTTGCATGGCAAGTAATTTAATTTGAATTCATCTTGTTTGTCAACTTGGCTAGCTTAGAGTAAGAACTTCTCCTCATCTGCATCGATAAGGAGGAAGTTCCTACTTTTTTCGGAAACGGTTTTAGTATATAATAAAGGTCCGTTTGGAATAATTTTTAAAAATATTTTTTTATCGGTTATCAAAAATATTTTCTTTATCCAAAAACTCTTTTCAACACCTTTAAGGGTGAATCACGGATGGTTTTTTGAAGTGTTTTTCATCCATTAAAAAACACTTTTTTTTTATTTTATATGATGTTTGGCTATATTATAAAAATGTTTTTAAAATTTCTAAAAACAATAAGAAACACTTTAAAGTGCTTTTAGATGAAATAATTAATTAATATTTAGGGCAAAATGCTAAACACACCCCTGTGGTTTCGGTCAAATGCAAAACACACCCTTGTGGTTTGAAAATGAATATTTATACCTATGTAGTTTCAAAACATGTGCAAATTGACCTCTCCCTCTATATCTTTGATTTTCTTTTAGCCATAACTTTTTCGTTTGAACTCCGATTTGAATGATTCAAGATGTTTTGGAATCCTCGTTTCGAGTTCTACATTATAGTAACTTAAAAACTTAGAAATCATTAGTATATAAAATTGTTTACGACTTCAATCCGATCTAATATATTGATGATGATAACTCTTTTATATACTAACGATTTCTAAGTTTTTAAGTTACTATAATGTAGAGCTTGAAACGAGGATTCCAAAACATCTTGAATCATTCAAATCGGAGTTCAAACGAAAAAGTCATGGCTAAAAGAAAATCAAAGATGTAGAGGGAGGGGGTCAATTTGCACATGTTTTGAAACTAAAGGGGTATAAATATTCATTTTCAAACCACAAGGGTGTGTTTTGCATTTGACCGAAACCATAGGGGTGTGTTTTGCATTTTGCCCTAATATTTATTATAAAAGGTTTCACTCAAAATACTTTTAGGAGAAATTGTATCAAACGGATTGTTAGTGTCTTCTTTAAAAGTGTTTATAGAAAAAAATATTTTGCTAACAACACTTTCTTTTTAATGTATCCCAAACTCACCCTAAAAGTTATCTCATACCGAATACTAAATCATGTTATTAAAAGTAGTGTATTGTATTATTTATATACTATTGATAATAAATATATATATGTTAGATCATTAAGGGAGGAGTATGAATTTTTTTGGAATAATGAGAAATATACATAAAATTTTCCTTTCTTTGTGTAATTTTTTTTATTGTACGAGTTATATCATAATTAATAAATACATTAATCTTATTAATATATTTTATATAATAAAACAAGATATATCAAAGAAGTAAGAGCGTCGTTGATGAAGACCAAGTATTTTCCCTAACTTTATATGCAATGAATACAAGATCCAAAGTATATTTTGAAATTTAAAAGAAAAATATAGATTAGTCTTTAAATGAAGCTCCTAGTTATTTTTTATGTGATTTTTTTAGATCAAAATGATGAGTGATACTAATGTATATTTATTAATATAATAAAAATAGGTTTTATAGAATTGATCATATTTAAAGGATTAGGAATTTCTATTTATTATATTGGAGGTGAGTTTTGTTATAAGATAAATATAAATATAAATATATTAATATTTAATTACAGTTAACAACATGTTTTTATTTTTATAAATATTTTAGAAGAAATTATATGTACAGACAAAATATAAAATTGCTCATATTTGGATGTGTTGGATGGAAGTAGTATTGAATGAGGAGGGCATGTGGCATGCGCAGGATAAGGTTGGAAAGTGAAAATGCATTGACTCTCAGTCTCATCAAAGTTAGTAATTTCCAGCAACCACAAAAAGTCAACTGGCTATCCATGGATTAGTTTGTTTGATAACTAATTATTTGATTCTTTTTTTCAAAAAAATTAAATTAATTACCAATATAACCACTTTAAAACACTCAATTTTAAAGTTAACGACAAATTACAATCAATATCTAAAATACACAAAAAAACATCATTTTTCGTAGTGATCAGGTGGTTTACGATTTTATAATTTACCACCTTACCTGTTTATCTCTCCTAATAACTATATCTTATATATTATTTAATCTATAATTTACTTTTTTTTTTAATTCAATCCAATCTTCCTTGATTTTTGGAATCCTTATTTAAGGATTAAAAAATTATGCCTAAATAAGATTCATCTTATTCTTCTTCCTCCTTTTTTGTCGACGAGAAACTATCCCCTCCTGTATAAATGTTCCATCTGCCTGAGACGATGACAACGTTAATGGCCTCTTTGTGAGCTTTTCTTCTTCCTCGACTTTTGTCGACGAGAAACCAAGGAAGTCGGCCGCCATATATTTCTTCTCTGATCAGCCACTCTTGTGTAAACGTTCCCTTCGCCTGCAAGGACGACATCTTTAATGGCATCTTCGTGAGATTTTACCGATTCAACACATCGGTGATCAGATTCTCTCCAAATTTTGAAGGTTTTATCCCAGGAAACGGAGTAGATCATATCGTCGTGCACAACGAGCCCGGTGACGGCGTCTGCGTGTTGAATCCAGAGAAGTTTCTTACGGACACTGACATAATTTTTCATGTTGTTCCTGTCTGCTGCTATAAATTTATTTGGCTACTGCTACAGGTTGGTTTATCTATAATACACCGTTTATTAAATATAAACAAGTTTATATATGGTTGCTACTACATATGTTAATTATTTCTACAAGTATGTATATTAATAATATACCGTTTAATTAAATATAAACATATTAAACTATGTATATTTTTTGTAATATTCGATAAAACAACCATTTATGGTTACTGCTACAGAACTTTCGGGGCTATTTCTACAAGTTGATTTTTCTATTATACTCCATTTCTCCAATATATACGTGTGAAACTATGTTTGATTTGGTTCTTCAATTTTTTTTTATATATATTTTTTTTCAATTTAACCTTGTATTTGGTTTAGTTTTGTTTAACTTTTTTTTTAATGAAAATGAATACTTATTACTTTTTGTTTCTTCTTTTGTTTATCAATTATACATAGTTTAACATTGTAAAACTAACGGTGATTTTCTTTAAAAAATTTCATATTTTGAAGAAATATTAATGACTGGTGGAGGATGATCGAAAAAGAAAGAAATTTGATATTCCCTAGAAGGAAATCAGTATTCAGAAGCTTGAAGATTTTTTTTTTGTTACAGTTTTAATTTTTAAGTTTTTTTTAGATTTAAATTTTCCTTTAATTTTACAAAATTTAACAGATTTTATAATTTTTCTTGAATCTTACACAAATTAAGGAAAATTAAATCTGGGGTACGTTTCGTCTTTTCACAATGTATTTTAACTTGACTGGTGATGGTTTTAGATAATTTTGATATATATATATATATAAAAGGTTGTGTTTATCTAAAGTAAATAATATTAAATTGTCCAATAATTAATAATAACTCTTAAAAATATATTTATATGAAAATAATTATTTTAAGTCAAATATTGAAAAATATGTTAATTTAATTTTCAGATATTTCTTATACATTTTATAAGTGAAAATGAGTTAAAATAACAATTTTTTTACTAAATTGAAAATAAGAATAAGAAACAAAAAAAATTAGTTTTCTAAAATTTCTACATAAATTTGAGAACTTTTCTTAAAAGTGGAAAACGAGAAAGAGGAAACAGTTACGAAACACACTTAATTCTATAAATTTAGAAACCAGTAACATGAATGTTACTAAACGATAACTAAATATATCTCATTTCAATATGTTCCCTAAATTTTAAAATGTAGTTAACATTTGAGTTTTGCGGAATAGGTCTAGTCTATAGATTTCAAAATAGTGCAATATAATCTCTAAATTTTACGAAATAAACCTACATTTCACATTTTAACTAAGAATTGCCCAATTTTTGTACCTTTCTTTTAATAGTATAATTTTTTTCATGGTTCATTCAAATTACTGAAAATAAGATATATATATATATATATATATATCTAACTAAAAAGGGTGATGACAAATCTATCGAAATTTTTTTTAATTATATTTATAAATATAGTATGTTTTTAATAATTATAAATTTAAAAAAATTTCTAAAAAATTATAAATATATTCTTATTATAGTATTTTTTTTTATAATAATCCTCAGATGCTGAACGAAGTGGAGAGTCTTGGAGACTTGATTCATGGTGGAGCTCTATTAGACAGTCGGTACCCTCCGAAGAAAGAGAGATGGCCTCTAGATAGAGTGGACGGATGGAAGGGAGGTGGTGCGGTCCTTTGTTCGACTGGAGGATTGTTGGGAGCAAACAAAGTCTCACATTGGTTAGATCAATGGATGATCATGAAGATTATAAGGAGGGGGCGACATCTTCATTCATATGAGACTTTTTGGGTGAAACAAAAAATAAGACTATGCGAACCTATGTTTAAGCCCAAAATGGACAATATCATACCCAATATGGAGACTGTGAAGGTACGACATCCTCAACATGAGTATATTATGCATTTCCTCAACCATTCCCTTCAATCCATTCTCATAGTTACTCATGATTTCTTCAATGAATTCCCTTCCACCCATATTTGAACCATTTTGAATATGGAATTCCAAAATGCTAGTCTTTTTCAGGTTGCTAGTGGAATTCTTGACACCATTAAAGAGTTTCACAACTTCTTCATCACTGTCTTGATGATTATAAATGATTTCTGCTTTCTCAAGAATCTTAAAATACGAGAAAATATTTTTTAAAGCTGATATTTTTACAAATATTGCTAGAAAATTTGTTAATTTTGTAAATGCCCCATTAATTTATTCATTATAACTTTTATGATTTTCATTTCCCTTTTTTCCCTGTAATTGAGTATTTTTAAAAGTCACCTAAAGTTTTATTACGGTTTTTTTTTTGTTCTCCAATATTATTCTTTATTTTTTTTTTTTTTATCTCAAGTCAAGTATATTTCAGTTTTCAAACACACTAAACCGTGTTAGCATTTAAAATCTATCGTCGACGGCTTAAAGATTTCAACAAAATGTCTTCCAATTCCATTCTCAGAACCAGAAGCCTTAAGGAAACTCAATGGATTGTTGAAATCAATAAAGTCATTGCAAGAGATGATCTACAAACAGCTTTAAAAACTCCCATTTCCATATTCAAATTACCAAATTCCATTACCAATGAAAAACAAAAATCTTACTTCCCTCACACTCTAGCTTTGGGTCCATATCACTATTACAATATGGAGATTTTCAAGCTTGAGAAAGCAAAAGAAGCTAAAGAGATATTCAATCTTCCTTCTTTCGATCGGATAGTTGATGAACAACTCAAGCCTTTAGATCTTAAAATAAGAGCAAATTTTGACAGGTATTTGGAAATGAGGTCTGAGATTTTGACTTGGATAATGCTCATTGATGGTTTGTTCTTGCTTCAATTGCTAGCCAAAGAAAGCAATCATGGAAGTTACACAATAGAACTTAAGTTTCCTTTACCGATATTCGTGGAACAGAAGTTGTATGATGGAATTAATGGAAATTTAACAAGTCAATGTGAGATTGTTAATGACAATCTTAAGCTTGAGAATCAGATTCCAATTCTAGTCCTCAAAGAAATCTTACACAAAAATGATTTTGATATGAACCAAACTATATTAATAAGAAAATAAAACAATTACAAGAACTTGCTAAGCATTCAAGAGGCTTAGCTCTCTCCCTTCAATAGTTTCAAGACTACTTTACTAATTTCTTTGATGATCTAACATCATTCCTACATACTCTATTTATAACCACCTTCCCTAACAAACTCTCACACTATTTACTAAAATACCCTTTATTCCCATCCTAACAGATTTACCTGTCTTGTTTTACGAATTTTGCATATACATCTCTCCTGTCATGTTGTTCCCTGAATCTGATTATTACCAAGGCATCCTTACCTTAGAAGAAGTTGTTGAGAGGTCTCATCATTTGCTACATTTGTTGCATCTTCTGATCATAAATCAGAATGATCAAGCGAGCTCGAGATGGAGATTGAACTTGAGATCGGCTCCGAGTTTAAGTGGAGTCACTTTGTTTCGGGAAATGTTAAATACTGTAGCTTCAGTTTTTCAAGTTGATTTCTTGAAGCCACTGAATGAAGTCATCAGTTTAATCCAAAGTTTGTTTGGTTTAAATAGAGAAGTTAAAAAATCGTCTCTTGAAAACGACAGCCTGGCCCCGATAATCCCTTCAGCTTCAGAACTTGAAAAGGTTAAACTGAAATTCAATCACGAATTCTTCTGTGGGATTAGAAATATTAGATTTGAAAGGGAAACACTCACTTTAACTCTTCCTTCCATAAAAATAAATCCTTTCGCTGAAGTGTTGTTTAGAAATTTGATTGCATTTGAGGCAATGGCGAAGATCGACCAGCCTTGTTTTACACAATACTTAGCTCTGATGAGTGGGTTAATAGCTACAACCAAAGATGTAACAATACTCAAGAAAGAAATGATTTTAGATCATAATAGCAATTTTGGAAGTGATGAAGATATTGTTAAAATGTTCCATGGCCTCAGAAAGACTATTGGCAGCCATTATATCAGCCTAATAATGGAGAGTAGTCTTGTTTCTGAAGCTGGATTGACATCGAATTCTGAAGCTGGATCGACATTGAATTCAGAAGTGGGATCGACATCGAATTCAGAAGCGGGATCGACATCGAATTTAGAAGCTGGATCAACATCGAATTTCAATTTAGAAGCTGGATCAACATCGAATTCTGAAGCTGGATCAATATCGTATTCAGAAGCTGGATCGGCCTCGAATTCAAGGCCAAGTATGGTGAATATGGCTGGATTAATCAAAGATATAAACGAGTTTTATGAGAGTTGCTGGAGGGTTAAGGCCAAAAGGTTCATGAACAAGTATATGTGGTCTGCATTGAAGGCTGTCTTCTATCTTATTATGATTTTTCTTCTAATTTGTGTCCTTGTTCGAACATTTTGTGATTTATTTAGCTGTCCAAAAATTTGCATTATTTAATTCTTATTATGATTTTTCAATTATTTAATTCTTCTCGTGAGTGTAATTGAGTACCCTAACTGCTTATTTTATCTCAGTGTTTCTCCCTCATTGTCATGTTAGATCTAATTTCTTATTTTCATTTTCATGTTTTTATCAATAATCAAATATTAAAAAAAAAAAAATTCAGGTTCTTATGCAAACCTTACATGACTAAAATAACGAAAATGACTAAAATAATCAAGAAGATCACAAATTTACATCATTATTAGTTATTTTGTCTTAAATGGTATATATAGATTTGGTATTGACCGTGGTATTCTCACGAGCACACACCACAAGGCACAAACATTTAATCATTCCGACACTTGGATCGAAAGCTATGATAAAAAATCTAGGGCTATCTAAGCATATAGCCACAACATTAGAGAAACAACATTTTTAGCCGTCATTCAAAAAATTCCATAAAATAGTCTGGAAATTGGGATTTTTGATCTTCAAGATAGGCACTTAAGGTATAGCCACATATTGTTTCTTCTCAAACCCGACGAACTTTACACTAGTTTTTTCCAACAAATCTTACATTATTCTTCTTTATAGGTCTAACATGTACGGTAATGTATATACTTTATAATACATATTTATCGTACAACATGTATCTTATGCGAGAAAAATCATCTGCTTCTTCTCAAACCCGATGTGGCAATGATGTTTTCTAAGAAAAACCTTTGAATGTGACGTGTCGATGACTATTTCATATGAAATCACTATAGTTCTTACAAAATAACATGTACACCGTGAGAATAATGTACAAGACAACTTGTAAGGTTTAATGAACATGACATCTATGATGCTTTTGATTGTAGATCTGGACTTATTAGATAGAAAAAATCAAATTTGATGTGGTGGCGACGTACTCCATTGAAAAACCATATAAATATGGTGAGATGAAGCTTACGCTCACGAAACTAGAGCAAATAAAATACGATGCATCAGCGAGTCAATGGGTTTTTGGTTTGGGCTATTATTCCGGTGAGTGGATGGAGTTGTGAAGCTAATACCCACTGTTTGCACAATCCAAACACAATCTTGTCCAGACTTGTAATCCAAATGCACCTTACATTTCAACTAAGAATTGCCCGATTTTTGTCCCTTTCTCGAATTGTATAGCTTTTGATTATTAATCAAAATTACTAAAAAGATCATACACCATCTAATTAAAAATATGCTAATTTAATAGTTAATTCTTTTTCTTTTTTTCTTTTTTGGTCAGGTGAAAGAAATATTAAAAATCAAGGTCAACTAAAGACATAAATAAGACTTTGTGTTAGGTAAAGGGAAAATATCATTCATGAACATAAAAACTAGGCTTCCTATTAAGTTTCCTTGCTAAGAGTTCACATCAAAATAGGTAGGAAATTGACATCATATTTATTTCCCATTTCTACATGAAATCAAACAAATGAAGGCTAGTTACATCATTTGCAATGCTAAGTTTGAAAATTTTACCAGGGCAGCTAATAGAACTACAAATGGATCTTAAAATCACAACAACAATGAGAAAGATAATGACAAGAATTACCATAATCTTTAAAACATTAGACACATATCTCTTCATCTTCACCCTCCAACAACTTTCATAGCATTTGTTGATTTCCTCAGCCATTCCCTTCAATCCATTCTCATAGTTACTCATGATTTCTTCAATGAATTCACTCCCACTCCCCATATATGACCCATTTTGAATATGGATTTCCAAAATGCTAGTCTTTTTCAGGCTGCTGGTGGAATTCTTGACACCATTAAAGAGTTTCACAACTTCTTCATCACTGTCTTGATGATTATAAATGATTTCTGCTTTCTCAAGAATCTTAACATCTTTAGAATTAGTCAATAATCCATTCATCAATGCAACGTATTGGACGAAACAAGGCGGGGTTAGCTCAGCCATGGCTTCATATGCCACAAAATTCTTAAGCAAAACTTGAGAGAACCCATCAAGATGAATACAAGGCAGTGTTAAAGTCAGTGTTTCCTGATCAAATCTACACTTCAAAACACCGTTTTTGGTCGATTTGAATCTCACTCCCGCCTTTACCAAGTCGGCCGCAGAAGGGATTATTGGGAGTTGTTTCTCAACCAAGTTTGGTTTTGTAACTTTTATAACATAACCCAAAAGTCTAAACAAACGTAGAATCAAACCAAATGTTTCTTTGAACTGCTGAATAAAAGTTATATCAACAAAAGATCCCAAAATGCTCAAACTCTCAGTGAGGAAATTAACAGAAGTATCATTATCCATATTTATTCGCAGAGAATAAGCAACGAACATCCTTTCATCAGGAATTATCAAAACCAAAAGATAAAGAAAATGTAACAAATGATGAGACATTTGGTAAATTTCAGTCAAATTTGGATGAAAATCGGAAGAATTCCTTTCTGGGTCACAAGGAAGTAACTCAAAAGGAGAAACCGATTCACAAAACTGATACAAAAGAAGAGTCAATTTCTCAAAGCAATTTTTAGGTAAAATCTCTTTGAAAACAAAGAAAGGAAACTGATTCTCAAGCATTAACATATCAGAAACAATCTCAAACTCAGAAAACAACTTCCCATAAAAAATCTGTGAAGGAAATTTCATGGGTCGTCGAGAAAAACTGTTCTTTTGAAGCAATTCAAACAGAAACAAGCCATTAATGAGCATTACCCATGATAAAGTTTCTCCATCCATTTCAAGAGATGGGTCAAAACAAGTACGGATTTTTAGCTCCAATGGCTTCATTTGATCAACAAGTTGATGAAACTGAAGATTGGTTATCAAGTTCGTTGCTTTTTCAAGTTTGAATAAATCCATTTTCTGAAGCTCTTGTCGGAAATGGTGGTACGGAGAAAAAGCGACAAGACGAGGGAGATAAGAAGATGGGTTGTCGTTGTGGACTGAATCTGGGAGCTGAAAGATGGAAATGGGAGATAGAGAAGAAGGGTCGAGGGCATTTTCGTCAACAAGAGTATTGATTTGAAGAAGCCATTGAGATCGATTGAGAGTTCCTTTGAGAATGGAGAAATCAGAGGAAGCCATGTTTTCTTTAGTTTGAGTTTGTTCGGACATGCTTCTTCTGTGAAATCCGCAGTGCTGCAGATGTATGGGTAAGGTTTTTTTTTTGAAGAGTAGGTAAGGTTTTTTCATTCTTGATATTTATTCAAATTTCAAATTAAAAAATGAATAGAAATGAAGTAAATTTTGGTGGGTTGTACAATTTTTTGAATTACTTTGTAAATATAAATATAAAATTTTAAGAATAATTTTTAATATAAAAGATAAAAAGTAAATAACAACATAGTAGGAAATTTTCAACAAATAATAGAATTTTATATAGCATAGACAATTGTTAATCACTGATTAACACGTTTAGTCCATATTAAAATATGTAAATCAGTAGTTTTAATATAAAATAATTATCATATATCACAATAAACCAGTTATTGGTTTCCTCCTTTAAAAAAGACAAATTTCTTTATAGTGACACTATAGGTAGTACTAAGTGAAAATTATATCTCACTGGTTTAAGGTTCTAGAAAAGGGTAACAAATAATTAAATTAAATCATTTACAAACAAAGATGAGAAACACTACTATAATAACCAATGAAAGAATAAGGGAGCCACTAAATAATGCACATGTTGCAGGTTAAGAGTCTATTTGGTATAGTTTCTTCTAAAAATGTTTTGAGTTAAACATTTTTAAAGAAATACTAAGAAGTATTTCATCTAAAAACATTTAAAACTAACACTATAGGTTAGGGGGCCAACATGAGTATAACTCAACTGGTTAGACATCTACTCTATTCCCTCTGAGTACGAAAGTTCGAATCCCTCTCCCTTCAATTTGATGTAATATTTATAAAAAATGCACACAATATAGGTTAGGAGCATTTTATATAATTTAGCCTTAACTATTATTTTAAAAGTTAAAAATATTCAGCTTTAAAAAAAAGTTTAAAAATATGTTTTTAAAGTAATATTAATATATGTTTTTGGCTTTTAGTCCTTGACCGGAAAACACTTCAAAAGGGAATTATTTCTGGTAATCTAGTTATCATAACAAGCGTATTTTAAATTATGGAACAAATAATAAATAAAAGAATTTATTTGATACAAAGTGTTGTGGGTAAGTATTGAACCATAATCTTGATTATAGAATTATATACTTTAACCAATAAGTTATGTTCCGGTTGGCAAATAATAAAAAAATGAAAATATGTTTTATTATAAACATTTTTAAAGTGTGGAATCAATTAAAAAAAAACACTTGATTGATAATCGAGCACTACCCTTATATTTTTTTAACAACAATTTATACAATTATCAACAAAACTTGTCTTGCTAAAAAGGTTACAACAGTCAGGATTGACAAACTAAGGTAAAACAAATAAAATTGCCTGAAAATTGAAAACCATAAGTGATACTAAACTACTAATATTTCGTTTACCTGTTCAAAATGGGTTAAAAAAAGAATCGGAATAAAATATATATAGAAATGAGAATAATATAATATTGTGTTTAAACTAAGATTTTGTTGGATTTATTTTTTAAATGTGTGGTTTTATATTAATTTTTGTAATTTCTTTTACTCCAGTTGTATATAAAGTTGGAAAATAAATAAGCCCCGAATTTTGAACCAGAAATTATTTTTGGATATTTGTATAGTTTGTCTGTATTGTGTATGGTACGAAGACAGCTTGATATTGATAGGTGGCAGGCAACTTGCAAATTTTAATAATAAAATAAAAACGTCCATGAAATTAGTAGGCTACTTTGCTACACGTGATTTATTTTTAAACTATGTGTTCGGGTTTTTGGGTAAACTAACAATTTTTTTTTTTACTTTTGAAACGTTTGGAAAAAATTGAGACTAACGTTATATGTTTAGAACATTTTATATAAATTAGTTTTTAAACTATAGAATATATCTCAAATAGTATAAATCTACATATTTATTAAAATGTCAGAATTTTTTAAAAATTATTCGAATATTATAATTATAATTAGTTTAATAAATAATTGAACTAATAGTTTGTTATTTTTCATGGATATTTTTAAAAAAATTATTTGTTTTTTTCTTTTTTAAGTACAAGTCTAATAATTTATCGAACTATGTGATTATTTTTCATTATTATTTTCAATTAATTTATGCTTTTTTTTTTTTTACTTTTTTAGTTCAATAACTAATAGTTTCTTATTTTTCATGGGTATTTTCAATAAATTTTTTTGTTTTTTTGTTTTGCTTTTTTAAGTACAAGTCTAATCATTTATTGAACTATTTGATTATTTTTCATTATTATTTTCAATTAATTTGTTCATTTTTTTTTTTTACTTTTTTAGTTCAATAAATTATTGAACTATAATTATGCTATTTGAGTAATTTTAAAAAAATTCTGATACTTTAATAATTAATATGGAAAAATATGTTATTTCAGTATTTCTCTCTTTAAACTCTTATTTTTTAAAAGTTAAAAGTATATTTTGGTGATATAATATTAATATATGCTATATGGGAAAAATATAATGCACCATATTGGATCAAATCCTTTTAATTAATTATTTGGGGGTAAAATACTAATTTGTTTCATAAAACAAATATATCTAATTATCTCCTTTTATTATTTAATCAAATAAACTCATTATTTAATTAATAATATTAATTATTAATTTCCATTTAACTAAACTCATTTTTTAAATAATTAATATTAATTTCCATTTAAATAAACCTTTTATTTAAACAATTAATATCTCCCTTTATTTAAATAATTTAATTACTTAAATTTAATTCTTTCTTCCTAGTTAAATTAACAACTTGGTTAGTTACTATGCTATATGGGCTAGCATATGGACCTAATAGACCTATAGATAATGGGCTCCAATAATTAATGATTTATCAATTAAACTCATTAATTAATTAATCATAATTAATAACATAGAGTAAGTCCACTATAAACCCTAGTTATATGTCCATTTGTTATTAAGTTTATTTTGAGATATCCTTCACATGGTAATCTCATAATTACAACGGGGTCAAATTATTGTTTTACCCTTGTAATTATCTCTTTTATCCTTGTGTACCCGATCATTTTCTAATAAAATTTTTTTCTATATTTTTCAAGTATAGAACAAATCTTCTCAAGCCAGTGAGAATGTGAGGCCTCATGTTCAAGTACCGAATCATTACATCAAAGGAGACACCTAAAGTTTCTAAGTTAGAATAGTGTCGCACTAACACTTTCACTTGTTTTAGAAAAGTTATGAATGTCATCTTGTATAAAAATATTCTCAAGCACTAATGTAACGTCCCGTTAATTTGTGATAAAAAAAATTTTTATTTTATTTTATTTTAATTTAAGTAATTAAAGTTTATTTATTTATCGGTAAATTAGAATTTAGTAGTTTATTTCGGTTGAATTCTTTTTAAATTACCTTTTTAGCTTAATTTCATTTTAATGGTATTAATAATTATTAACGGACCAATTAATAATTATTAATCACCATTGGGATAGTTTAAGATCATCGAGTTTCGTTTTATAAGTCAAAAGTCATAAAAGGACGCAACCGTCATTTCTAAAATTCCTAAATATCAAAACACTATTCCCTAATCTTCTTTAAATTGCCTTTGACTCAAAATTGACCAAAAATCTTCTCCATTTCTTCCTCCAAAACCGTGAGCATCAAAGAGGGAAAGGGGAAATTCGGTTTTTGTTCGTTTCTCGACGGATCGACTCGATCTTGGATAAATCGGAAAGCCCTCGAGTCTAGGATCCATTTCCACCTAACCATCGTGCGTTTCTCTCGAGATCCAAGGAGTTCTCGGTAAGTTTTTCTTAAAACCCTAAGCTCCAAATGGAGTTTTAATGAAGTTTTCTTTGGTTTCTTTCGATTTATTGTCATGAAACTCGGTGTTTGTAAAAACGGGAGTTGTTTTAAGAGTTTTTGGAAACTTTCCCATAACCCTAAAACCGAGTTTCAGTCGAAACTCTTCCCGTTTGAAATTTACCTTTTTGGGTTTGATTATGGGTTATAAATTAGTGAAATAATGTTTATTGAAATTCAATTCGGGAAAAGGGCATAATGTTCAAAAACCCTAATTATCGATACCCATTGAAATCGGGAATATCGAAATTGCTTAAAACCAACTCGAAACACTTTTAAATTGCCTAAAAGTCGGAAAACCAAACTCGAGGTCCATTTTTTTTAGGGGGGCCGAGAGCCTCTTTGGGGGGGTTTGTTGGGTTTTTCGTCGTTTTGTATGTTTAGTTGTTGTTTGATCGATAGTTGGTAATTTATTGATTGTGTGATATAATTCAATTTGTAGGTGTTTTTGAACCGCTCGTTTGATTGCTCTTTCGAACTTAGGAGCGAAGTCAACTTTTATTAAGGTGAGAATAGTTAGGATTTAAAGTAATTATAGAAGACGAATAAGTATGTTGGTTTGTAGAATTAGAAACTAAGACTAGAATTCGAATCTAAGATAGAGGGAAGTGAGTTAGTGCCCTTAGGATTAGAAGTGAATCCTTTAAATGAGAACTTAGGAGTTCTCGAGGAAAGCATTGAATCTTAGAAATTACTAAGTTAGATTCGTTTCGAAGCTTAGGTTGGATCATTGGAAGTTTAAAGATCCAACTTGTATTTAGAACGATTAATAGAACCTCGGATTATATTGGAAGTTTTGAATCCTGGAAGGTATAAGTTAATCGTTTAAGATAGGTTTTACTTTTATTATTGTAGCGGAGTTCGATTTACGTATCGTTCTTCCGGAGTTTCCTATTTAATTACTTTATGTCTTTTACTTTATGTCTTTTACTTTATGCCTTTTACTTTATGTTTGTATCGGCTACTTTAATTCCGCACTTTATTTATTTACACCAAAACATAGCATATTGCATCATAACATCTCGCATCATGGAAAAGAAGAGAGAATGAGAAAGACATGAATGGGAGGATGATAGATCCTACGGGATAGACCACATTACCTTCATAGAAAAAGAAGAGAGAATGAGAAAGATATGAATGGGAGAATGATGGATCCTACGAGATAGACCACATTAGCTTCATAGAAAAAGAAGAGAAAGTGAGAAAGAAAAGGAGGGAGAACGATGGATCCTACGGGATAGACCACGTTACCTTCTTCATGCATAAGGGCGTATGCGAATCCTACGGGATGTCCTCATACATTCATGCTTATGATCGATGAAATAGAGAATCGAGATGTTTTATGTTTATGCAAAGTTTATTTATTTTTCTTATTTATGTCGTAGGAAGTTAATGGATGAGGATTTGACTACGAGTGTTAGTAATATCATTCTTTGGAAAGTTTAGAATGAAATTACCTAAGGTTTAGAGAACTTTAGGATTGATTATGTCAGATTAATTGGACACGAATCGGAATACGAGTTTGAGGTCTATCTTTACTTTTTATTCTTATTATTCTCACTGGGCTTAAGTTGTTAGCTCATGATATTACAACCAATTTCAGGTAATGCCCTGGCTAGAGGTCGTGGGAGAGGAGGTGGTGCTGCGTGATCAAGGGATGATGACCTCGAGATGGACTCAGTTGTTGTAAAGTTTATGTATTTACTTTTGTGAACTTTAAAGACTTTGATGATTTGTACATTTGTATTTAGCTCATAAGAGCTTATTATCGTTGTCTTATGATATTAAATCTTTGAACTCCTGATTTGGGACTTAAAGTTCCATGTGATTTTATTAGATTTTGAAATTAGGATGTAAACAGGTTTTTGGCTAGCCAATTTTCAAACATAACCACGCCAATTTTTCTTAAAATAAAAGACTTCCACTGTGTTTTCTAATTTAAATGATTTTAAAATAGTCGGGTCGTCACAACTAACTTAGTCATTTCCTTAAAATAGGAGTTTATCGAGTGTATCAACATATCACCCTCAACCATGTGTGTCGCTACCGTACCATATACGACGTGGATCATTAAAAAAATAAGAGTCGCCATCAATCATTAGATTTTAATATGGTGTGATTGATCACCCGATTTTAAAAGATGTTTTACAAGTAAATAAATAAAAATGGGTTCAGGAGTTTATTCATGCTTAGGGAAGGTGCTAGCACCCTAATCATTCGTTTAAGAAAAACGATTACTATTTTGTTTATTTTTATCATATTGTTTAAAGCCTCTTGAAACAGAATGTTGTTTTATCATTTTTAAATGTCTCACATTTATTTAATCAATATCACTAATCAATTTAATGATATTGTTAAATAACTGTGAGTGGCATGAAGCCTTTAGAAAAAATAGTTTTTGTGGTTTGTTTTGGAATGTCTCATATTTATTTGATCATATCATTAATCATTATAACGGTATCATTAAATAAGTATGAGTGGCTTGACACCATTAGAATTTTTTTTTTGAAAAATCAGTGATAAAATCATCAAACTATAAAATTTTCCATTTTTCATGAAAATTTTGGATCAAAATATCCTTGTACTCCCAAATTTTAAAAGTAGAAAATTTTATGGAATGAATGGTTTTGAAGAAAAGTCATTTTTATGTAATCCTTATTTAAAACATTTTAATTATCCAATGAAAGACCTTTTTTTAAAAAAATTATTTTTAACCTTAGGTGAAAACTCACTTTTTATTTATTTAGGATCATGATATCTTTATATTACTAAATTTCAATTATTAATTACCCATAGCTAAATTATTTTTAACAAATCAAAGATGTTAAATCCAAATAAAAGTTCAAAATATATGGATTTTGGGATCAAAGTATCCTTGTACTCCAAAATTTCAATTGTTTCAAATTTTATTTGGAAAATTAATTATCCATGGCTAAATCTATTTTTTTTACTCATATTTTAAAACAAAGTAAAAATTTGAATTCTTGGAACTTCATTTGGGGAAAATTAAATCTTACACATAAAATACATTTTTTTAATTAAACTAAATATGTTAAACCAAATAAAAGTTCAAAATTCATGAAAGTTAATTATCCATTGACAAATAATTTTTCACTAATATTTTAAAATTAAAGTAAAAATTAAAACTCTTGTAATTTGTTTGGGAAAAATTAATTCTCACACATAAGTCATTTTTATCAAATTAAATATGTTAAACCAAATAAAAGTTCAAAATTCATGAAATTTGGGATCAAAGTATCCTTGTATTCCCAAATTTCAATTATATGAAATTTTATTTGGAAAATTAATCATCCATTGAAATTTTTTTTTATTAAATTAAATATGTTAAATCAAATAAAAGTTCAAAATTCATGAAATTTGGGATCAAAGTATCCTTGTACTCCCAAATTTCAATCATATGAAATTTTATTTGAAAAGTTAATTATTAATTGGCAAATCATTTTTTTTTAATCAAACTAGATATTTAAAACTAAATGTCCAAAATTCATGAAAATTGGGGATCAAAGTATCTTAGTTATTAATATTTTAGAGCAAGTAAGAAAAAAAATTACTTTAAAAGAAAAGATACAATTTCTTAATTATTTTTTTTACTCAAACCAAAGCCCAAAACATACTTAATCAATTTACCATTTCATCAAAGACAAGGGAAAAGTTACATTTTTAATCATGCTAGGAGATACATGAACATGATTGATAAATTTAAAACACATGATTAGAACAAGAAGAGATACTAGGCATAATAAACATGGATATTTTTTTAGACATGCAAGTATTGTGAACTTATACATCCTTTTTCTTTTTCTTTTCTTTTTTTAAAGTAGGTTGGAGCCTAAACCAAACTAGAACACTTTTTTTTTAGACATTCTTCAAACTGAGTTGGACCCTACATAAGACTTCATAGCTTTAAGCTTTAAACTTGGATCAATATTATTATTTTCTTTAAACAAAAAGCCACCAAACTAATATTTTCAAAGGACAATCTTTAAAATAAGTTGGAACCTACATAAAACCTCATGGATTTAAGCTTTAAACTTGGATATATATTATTATTATTTTTTAAAACAAATAAGCATTCATACACACAACTACTTTAAACATTCCATAACTTTTAATTTGGGAACTAATTTTTCAAAGGACAAACTTTAAAATAAGTTGGAACCTACATAAAATTTCATGGCTTTAAACTTTAAACTTGGATCTATATTATTATTTTTTTAATCAAATAAGCATTCATCAACTCAAATACTTTTAAACATTTCATAACCTTTAATTTGGGTCTACATCATTTTTCAAAAAAAAAAAAAAACTCAATAAAAAGTCATCAATCAAAATAAAGAGGATCCTAAATGAGGCTCATAGGACTTTAAACTTGAATTTTAAATTTAAAGCAAATCTTCAACTAAGAGAGAAAAAAAAAACAAATCATTCATATACTATAAAATTAGCTACAAAAACACAACATCATTTGAATGAACATGAAATAAAAATGTATATAATGAAAAAAAAAAATCAATAGATGATAAAAAACTAATTTCTTACCAATATTGAGTTGGTGTATAATGAGGATAGGGATTGGTTGTTGATTTTTTTGTAGAGAGAGGGAGAGAATAATGAGAGTAGTTCCTGGGTGTATTGTTTTGGAGAGAGACCAAGTGGTGGTAAAAAAAAATTGTAGATTTAGAGAGAGAGAGAGAGAGAGAGAATCGGTGGAGGTGAAGGTGGGAAGAGGGTTTTAGGGTTGTTGGGTAGTTGGGTGTTTTTTTTTAGAGAGTGAGAAAGAGGAGTTAATTTTTTTTTTTTAATTATTATTTTGTTTTTACACTTGGATTCCTTTTCTTCTTTTTTCTCTCTCTTTTTTTTTTAACTAAAAGGATTTATATACATTTTTCTTTTATATTTTTACAAAAATTTGAAATTTCTTCCCTCCTATTTTCCCCTCTTTTTACCTAAAATAAAAATATTATTCATTTTAATTTAAATTTAAAAATACCTTTTTTAGCTTATCCAAATTTTTAACCATAATTTTCCCTATTTTAGTAAGCCTTATTTTAAATTTTTTTCATTTTTCCTTAACCAAAAATTTCCCTATTTTAACAAAACTAATTTTACACTCCTCCACCTCTTTTAGCTTAACCAAAATTTTATCCATATTTTTTCTTATTTTAGTAAGACTTACTTTACACTTTTTTTCCATTCCTCTCATCATTCACTCTCATCTAATCTTTCAAAACTATCCTTCTTTTCATAAAATTTAATATTCATTTTCATTTCATTTTTTAAATCATTTTTAGCTTCACCAATTTTTTATCCATAATTTTTCTTATTTTGGCAAACACTTTTTTTCACTCTTTTCCATTTTTATCTAGCAATTAAAAAAAAACATTTTTTTAATGCTTTTGGATTAAGATAGTTATAAAAGATATGCTCATCTAAAATGATTAGGATAAAAATTAATCAATTGGTCAATTTTATTTTTTTGTATTAATAAAAAAATTAATTTTTAAATGATACCGGACAAAATTAGGGGTCTACAATGTGAATCAAAGGAAAAGACTGTATTAATATGAGTTTCATAACATACTCAGGATTGAGACGTATCAATCTTAATAGCGTAATTTGATATTATAAATCATTTCCTATCAACGGTGTTATTTAGGAATCGATTTATTATCCTGGTCCAGTCTTATATAAACTCATTATATATGATGTTGCCACTTACATCTACATCATGCGTGATTTGGATCAAATCAGTGAAGAACAATATCAACAGTGTTGTAAGAATAAGGTTTCCTTACCATATTCATTTATTGTATACTATTCGAGTTACTATCTCGGACTAAATCCACTTTATATCTCATAGTAGTCAAGATTACAGAATTAGTAACTCTGGATTTTTATTTTAATGCTTGAATATTAAGGAACATCAACATATAATAAATTGCACAAAATTCACTAAAATGATACTTTTATTTATTCATAAAATATTATATTACAATTTACGAATTCTAGGGCATAAATCCCAACAATCACATCATAAGTCCATGGACTAAAACCGACTCAAGTCCATCCATTATCATCGATCCTGGAATCATACTACACCAGCTTCAAGGCCACGACCTCGTCCCGTACCTGAAAGTATAATATTATGAGCGGGAGACTCAGTGAAGATAAATTGAAAATAAAGTGACTTTAGATCCCAAATCCAAATCTAGATTTGTGTCCAACGAATCCTACTAACTCTTGACTACACAATCATACTTCCAAAATGATATGCAACTCTTCCGAGAATAAAAAATTGTACAAGTAGTCAAGTCTCCCAAGCTCATAATAACCATAACACATAATCATACGTTAAATCTTTCAGGAATACAACTGAAATAAGTTAAGCTCACACAGTCTCAATAATGAATAAGAACAAGAACAAATGAATAATGACAGATAATACAAGCATACACAGTCTATGAATTATCTCATTTTCTCACCCCTAATATCATACAAAGCTCACGTAGTCTTTACATTCTTAACAAAAACCATGCAAAGCTCACGAAATCTTTACATTTTAACAAGAACCTTCCTAGTGAATAACGTCAGATGATGCAAGTGTTAAGAATAGTGTCCTAGAACTTGTAATTATCTAATAATAATAATTTATTTCGAATAAATTAAATAAATAAATATAAGTTCTTTATATTATCTAGATTGATTCAATTGACGATATTAGGAATATATGAAAATATATAAATATCAAACATTCAAATAGTAAACCCTAAGTTTCTCTTATGAAATCACGACTTAGTATGTGAGTCATACGAGAGGATTAAAGTCGAGATGAGTAACTTAAAAGTGTCTACAGTAAATGGATAACGTTTGGGAACTTTATCCTGGTAACACTGTTGATAGCTTCGCATTTTGTTTATAGACAAATGATCTAATCCTGATCATTCATGTGGGAGACATGAAATGGAAGTATCATATGCAATGTTGATTGTATAAGACAGGACCACGATGTTCGATCAAAATTCTCATTAGTACCGTTTCCTTAGAAATGATCGAATATCAAACTAAGTTTATCAACCGTGATAGATCTCAATCCTGAGTGAAATGCGGACTCCTATTTATGGAGTTATGTTCTTTGATTCACATGGTTGAGAGCGATCTGCAAGAACGCTCAATACACTCTGTTTTTGGGAACATAGCTAGATAAGTAGGCCAGGAACGCATCTTCACGAGATAGAATTCATAACTTTCCTATAAATTAACCGGATCGGTCGATACCTAAACATTTTAGGAACTTTAGTAAACTCCCTTGATGTCTTGATTCGAGACATGAACAAGTGGCGCCACGACTTCTATTGATCACGAAGTATATTATCTCTAGTTCGACTAAAGATAAAGTTCATTGGAGAATCGCGGAACACAAGGATAAAGCGGTAATTACAGGGGCAAAACGGTAAATTTATCCTCCTGTAATTATGAGGGTTTCATGTGAAGGATATATCACAGATATAAATAAAAGATAAACTAAATGGACATAACTCATCTATATAGTGAGGGGAGTTCAAGCTGAATTTATAGTGGAATTATTCATAGTTAAATAATAAGTAATTAACGATTATGAGTTAATCACTTAATTGACTAATTATTAAGCCCATGATCTATAGGTCCATTGGTCCCTATGCTTGCCCAAATATCGTTGTAGCAAAACTAAGTTATTAATTTAACTTAGGAAGAACAAATAATTTAAGTAATTGAATTTACTTAAAATTAAGCAATATTAATTATTTGAATAATGAGATTATTTCAATGAAAATTAATATTAATATTATTAATATTTATACAATATTAATTGTTTAAATAAATAACTTATTTAAACGGGAATTAATGTTAATATTATTAATTATTTAAATATGAGTTTATTTAAATAGAAATTAATAATTAGTATTATTAATTAAATAATGAGTTTATTTAATTTGATAATAAATATTAGAGAGAATTATATACAATTGGTTTAAGAAACAAATTGGTTTTGGCCAAAAATAATTAATTAATTGAATAAGATTCAATGGTAATTAATATATTAATTTGTTGACTAAAATATGTTTAATTAGAAATTATTATTTAAATTTTTTCTAATTTAAGTACATATATAATTATTAGAAAAAGAAAAGTAAATAAATATATATATAAAAAAAAAAGAATCCTAAGCCTTTGCATCAGCGTCAAATGGTGGAAGGGATTTTTTATTTTTTTTAATTTATTTTTCCTTTTCTTTTATAATTAGAAGATAAGCATATCTATAGAGATTAGATATCATATTTTCCTATAAATATGACCATTGAGATTCATATTTTATAGACTTCTCAGTTTAATTAGAAAAGTGAAAATTCTCTCTCAAGTTTTTGCCCAATTGCCGATTTTCCTGAGGGAAAAATTTAGAAGAAATTTCTTCTTCTTTTGTTCTTCCGGTTTGATTCCCACAAGTCGGTTTTGCTTTCGATCGGGATATAGCATAGAAGATCCGGTGTTGCTGAGGATTTGATGCTGTAAAGAAACCTCCAACCGATTCTCCATTAATTACTCAATGTAAGTAAAAGAGTTTTAATTTTCGAAATTTAGCATGAATCTACATGTTTTTATCATAAATTGCATGATGTTAATAGATTCGTTATTAAATGTTAATAAATTTACTAAATAAATTTCCACTAGTTTAGTAAATCATCCCTTCAGCAAGTACACACAGCTAATACATGATCCTGTTATCTCACCAATGACATGCAAAGCTCATGTAGTCTAAGCAATCTACAATATATATGTATCATAACAATCATGAATAATACCAAATAATGCAAGCTCACACAACTAAACAATATTTCATTATTCATCATTTTCGTTCATGCAAACTCACACAGTCTATGCATTCCTCATGATACATATATAGCCATACAATGAAAAATACCAAACAATGCAAGCTCACACAGTCTATGAATTATCTCATTATTCCTTCATGCAAACATGTGCAATAATAAAGAATCAAAAACTCGAATACAGAAATATAAACAGAGAACCAATTTCAGAATAAGTCAACAGAGTCACATTAATCAAGAACATTATAACATATATGCTCATAAGCCCATACTTTTATTAATCACATAATCCTTTAAAATCAAGTAATTCTTATGCCAGTGGCCCCAAATGCTGGAAAGACCCAGTCTCAGTAAATAAGTCCAGAGTAAACAAAAAGTCTCAACATTGTAAGTAAAACATCCAAGAACACAAGATAACCACACTCAAACATAAACATGCTACAACCTGATAAACCATACTTTTACTCCCGAGAATATATAATATTAATAAATTCCCAAATATCGATTATATACTCCCAAGTCCTAATCACTTATTTTCAAAATTTACTCAACTTCTGAATTTAACAAATCGTTCAAGAATTTAGTTCTTAAATTTATCGTAAATTCTATTTATCCTCACCTTTGAAGCTTAGTGGAGTTGCTAGGACCAAGAACCGGACAAGTATTATTCATCCATCATCTTAATTTTGAGTTGAAAACTAAACCGACCTTCAATTAAATAAGAAATATCGCCCTTAAAGTTTCCCAGAACCTGGAAAATAATTAATTAGAACTAATTAGCAAAAGAACCAACTTAAAATAGAAAAAATGGGTCCAAAATAGCAAAAAATTGGCCAAAACTAGCTTGAATCGATTCGGATGAATTGGCCAGCCGATTCAGCTTATCATGTCTTCTCCAAACAGCTGTGGACGCGCAAGTAAACAGAAAAAAAGTACACAGCCACTAACGTGCTTTTCCGGTGATGTTATGGGAAATATCTATTAATGAAAAAGGTTGGGAACACTTGGTTTATGTGCGAAAACTTAAATAACGCAAGAGATCGAAGCTAGAAGAAGAACCCGCTTTCAAACAACAAGGATCTTCGCACACCAGCGAGCTGTATTTTCTAGATGTCGGCGAACTTCTCGATCTGCTGCTATTGACGAAGAGTTAGAAAGGTTTGGCTTGAAAACAACTCAGAACACCCTAAAAACAGAAACTCGAAACAAATCCAAGAGAACAACCTCGCAAAACACAAGGAAACTCAAGTTTGAATCTTTTTTCGGCGAGCTTGTGAGCTTGAACTACTGAACCTCCATGGCTGACAAAACATGGAGTAAATAGTGGTAGAATGGTTCGTAAATGATGGGAAGAAGAATAAGCTAGGGGTTCTCATTATTTTGTTAAAAATCAAAGAGAGAGGTGAGCTTGACTTCCACTTCTGGCGGTGAACAATGACGACGGTGAGAGGGAGTGATGAACGGTAGCTCGAGTTGAAAAAAAATGTAGATCTAGATTTGATTTTTGTGAAGATAAGAGCATTGGTTAGGTTTGACGGATTACCAAAACACCCCCGATACAGTAATAAAGCAAGGTTATAATCGGTATATTTACCATAACTTTTAGCTCGGAAGTTGGATTAACGAACGGTTTGTTACGTTGAATTCGTAACGATGCAAAGACTATTATGAACGTAAAATAAAGTTACTTAAATCGAAATACGTGAAAGGAACGAACCCTAAGGGAAGTAGGAATAATAAATATTAAAATAAAATAACGAACTCAAGTAAAATAATCATGAAATAAATAGTAAACAATAAATTATAAATAAATAGAAAATTATTCACCTAAAAGAAAACCGGAATGTTACAGATTTGAATCTCACCCCCGCCTTCCAAGTCTGTCGCAGAAGGGATTATTGAGAGTTCTTTCTCAACCAAGTTTGGTTTTGTAACTTTCATAACATAACCTAGCTAAAAATATAAACAAACGTTGAATCAAAAGAAATTGACATGTCTAGTTTGAAATCAATAGGAATATTTTTTTTGATATTACATCGAAGGTAATATACCATTTTAGTCTAAAAGTCTAAACAAATGTTTAATCAAACCAAACTGACATGTCTACTCACTAGTTTAAAATCAATATATATTTTTTTAGATATTACATCAAGAGTACAATACCATTTTAGTCCCTAAACTTTCAATCAAGTTTCGTCCCTCAACTTTCAAAAGTTACATTTTTCGTCCCTGAACTTTACGATTTGTTCCATTTTTTAGTCCTTCTGACTCTGTTTTTCTGTCTAAGACATTACTGGAGGGCTTATGTGACACGTAATTGATCATGTGAAATTATACAAATATACAACGAGGTTAAATTACATGGAAAAATAAATAGACTATGAGTCTATGAGGTTTAAGACCGTAATTAAGAAAAAATGATTAGATCAACCTCATTGTATACTCGATTTTCCATGGCATTTTACCTCACTACTTATTTCTATAATGTCATTGTCACGACCCGCCCCAAGACCTACCTATAGATCCGAGACAAGTCATGTGTCGATGGCAAGTGATAGCCAAAAGCCAACACGTACCATCAAGGCAAACTAAACATAAATGTTCTAGAAAAATATTTCAACACTTGCCATTAAGGCAACCTAATCATGAAGATGCTGAAAATATTATAAATTGTTTTGACTAAATATTTCAAACTAAAAGACTCATGTACTAGCTAAGCTGATGCGAAATGGGTGGTGGATAAGCTCGTCGTAGGCTCGATCATCTTCTGAAACTCGAATGCTACCTGTGGGGGGGGGGACATTTGAAAAGAATAAGCTAAAAAGGCTCAGTGAGTGAAATTTTTATTAAATTAATACAAAACTACATAATATATAGTAGTTTCCAAATTCATAAAACTGTTCAAAACTAATGTTCGTAAAAATGAATATCGAAGATAGTCGTAATTTAATAATCATAATATTCAACTATGAAACTACATCAATAAATATATGTAAATATATGCTCAATAGAAGCTTCTTATATACTATATCATAATATTAAAAAACCACACTAAAAATGTACCCTTAACTGGTCATACTGCATGTAGAGCGAAATCATGCATGCAGCAGAGCAACTGAATACTGAAACTGGTCATACGCGCGCAGAGTTGCCCCCAAAGGGCTATGCACCCTAACATATGGCCCAAAGCCTATATGTATGCTAAAGTGGGTCCCAAAGACCTGCTGAAACTGATAACTGAGGGTACTGTTCCTAGCGGTTTGAAAATAAACTACTGAAACTATTAACGTAATTTTCAAACCTTTCGTAAAACATAACCGTTTCTAAAATCATAACCGAGTTTCCATAATTTTCAAAAATAATATATATATTATATCATAAAACTCAGTTTCGTAAAATTTGTGGCTAAATATCTAAATGTTTATATTTCAAAAATCTAAATTTCGATAATATAATAAATCTTAAAATAGAAAACACTCACAAACCTTTCCTTGAATATTCCAAATCGTAAATAGTTACGTCTTGATATCACCTGAAATATTAATTTAATAAACATATCATTAATTCATTCTAAGTTACTTACACAATAGAATATCCATTAAACCAAAATCATATACGTAAGGTCTCAAATGGTTTTGTACCACCTTGTCACTATGAACTTTTCAAAGCAAGTAACAATATACTTTCCACCATCCTTTACTAATTCATCTCTTGTTTAACCCGAGTGTTATTCCCCAAACCCACAAAATTGTTGACAAAATTCCCTTTCTCATTTGCAAATCAAATCCCAACTTGAAACCCACGAAAATGACAGCTTTAAGACAACCAAATCTATCAAATCCCATAAATTTCTCTAAAATCATTCAACAATTTACAATCTCAACAAAGGATATTTTACTTACCATGTAGATATACAACATCACCGACCACCCCTAATATACCATCTTCTCTCTCCATCGGGTCTCACTTTGAAATAATAATAAAAGGATATTTTTTTCTCTAATTTTATTTGAACCTAGTCCAAAACTTATCATATAAGAGCAACAGATAAGCTTTTTTTTAATATATATTATTTATTTCCTTTTGTGACCGCCAACTGTAAACCAAACATGCCACTATTGTTTTTTTTTTTTATAGCACAAACTAGCTGCTTCACCAAGTTGCAAAACTTGAATTTTAAATATTCATATTTTTTTTTCCACAATCAGTCTATTAATAGCTCACGTGTCAACAAATGAGGGGAAGAGGGGTGTTTACAGTCATATCATCAATTACATACCACATAACCCTCCACTAATGTTCTAGATCAAAAAACACTAACGAAATGATTAAAATGGAACGAATAGTAAAGTTCAATGACAAAAAATGCAACTTTTTGAAAGTTTAGGGATGAAAATGAAGCCTAAGTGAAAATTCATGGGCTAAAATGGTTTTTTTTATTATATTTTGTGATTGTGTTTTAGATTAAGAAATGATAGAGGGTCCAAAACTATATTTTCATACCATACCTCAATTTTCTTAAGAACTAGCCCGTTTAAATGTTTTTGTTTGACTTTTCGAACTTGGTATGTTATTTACTCAAACGCTCTAATTTTGAAATATGGAATATGTTTTAGAAATTTTTTATGAGAATTTGAAATGAAAGGGGTTGCGGAACTCGAATTTTCGAAAAATTATGGATTTATCTAGATTTTTTATGTGTTTATTTACAATTCGTTCATTGTATATTTTCGTGTTTTTGATTTAAAATTAGAGTTGTGTCCTTACATCATAAGTTATAGTACACAAATAATTATATTTTTTTTTGGTAAATCTCCATGAGAATGTTGCCCCCTATAATATGTGTAGACCCCTAATTTAGTCCGGTATTATTTAAAAAAATAATTTTACTTATTAATCATGGTTTAAATTTTGAAAATTAAATTGAAAAATTCAAGAGAAGTCTAAATTTCAAGCAAAGAATAATTTGTTTTAGTTGTCTTAATTTTCAAATTAGAAAAATATTTAAAAATAATAAAGGAGAAATGAATTTTTAAATGGTTAGATAAATTGGGAATGCTAAAAGATATAGAGAAGAAATAGAAATTTAAAAGAATAATTTATACTAAAAAAGGAAAATAGTGGATAAGTTGGAATTACTTTATTTTGAAATGAGTGGATAGATAGAAGAGGAATGAAAAAAGAAATAGAGAAAAAGAGGTGGAAATTCAAGAAAAATATTTTTATTAAAAGTGGAAAATGGTGGATAAGTATGAAGGATTTTGTTTTAAAAAAAAAAGTAAAAGAAAAGAAGAGTAAGGTATTAAAAGAAAAATGAAAAATGAGTAATATTTCAAATATTGTTTTGGGAAAAAAGAGGGGATATATTATTTCAAAATTGTAGGGAAAAAGAGGGGGGAGTGAAGTTGGAAGAGATTTAAAAAAAAAAAAACAACCAAAATGTGGGAAAATGAAAAAATTTCAATTGATTAAAATTAAAAAAAAAAAGAAAAGAAAACCTTTAACATACCTCCTATAAATTCATCATATTGTCCATCTTAGAGGGGGCCCCAATTTTATTAAAAAAAAAAAAAACCATTCACTCAATCTCCCACCTCTAATTTCTCAATCTTTTTACAACCACCATTCACTCATAATATTATAAAATAAAACTAGCTCCTCCCAACTTACTTATCTGCCATATTTTTATTGAATAATATTCATTATTGTTAATAAATATGTAGACCATATTCAATAAATACATAGTTTCCTATTAATAAGCATTATTCAATAGAAATATGACACGTAAAGTTAGGAGGGATCTCATCCTAACTAGTGAGTAGAGAAATATTATTTGTGATTATATTAACTCATTAAAAATATAATTAATTAATATGTAGATGTCACCACTATATTTGATCCAATTCCTTCAAACTAGTGAGTTCGATAAGTTTTAGTCTTATCTTATCTAGGGGTGAAATCGGTTCGGTTCGGTTTTCGGTTTTTTCCGGTTTTTCTACTATAGGACATTTGCATTTAGTTTTAAAAAAAATCTCCAACATTGAAGGATGAAACCAAAAAAGAAATCAAACATGAACAAAAACTTAGTTGAAAAAATTAGATTAATAGATATATAAAATATAAATTAAAATAAAGTGATAAATAAATATATAAAATAAAACAAATAAATAAAAATTAGGGGGAAATAGGGAATGGGTATGAGATTTTTACTTGTTTTTTAGAGCCGGTTCGGTTCCGATTTTAACCGGTTTTAGCCGGTTCGGTTTTTGAATAATGAAAACCGGGACGGTTCGGTTTTTTTACGGTTTCGACCCGGTTTATTTTTTCGGTTTTCGGTTTTTTCTTTCACCCCTAATCTTATCCTAGTATGTACTATGTAGGCATGTCTTCAAGGTATTCTTTTCGATGGTATAAAGCTTGAGGGTAATTTTCTTTTTTAAATTTGTTGTCTTTTGGTTCTTTATTTGTTATTAAAAAAAATGTTGGCACCTTGTGAATAAAGTCGATCTCACTATTTAGTAGGTTAAATATAAATTTTGGTCTTGATATATATGGTTCTTTTCTATTTTCGTCTCTAGGGTTTTAAAAATTTCAATTTCAGTCCATGGTGTTTTAAAATATTTCAAATTCATCCTTATTGTTTCAAAGTTTCCAATTTAAGTCTTTAATGTTTTAGAATATTCCAATTTAGTCCTTGACCATTAGCACTATTTGAAGTTTTAACCAGAAAATTTTATAAAAATGTTTTATTAAATCATATGCCAATACATTAAAAATATAATTTTTTTTTTTCTAAAAACACATCACTTTCTCGTCAAAAACTTCAAGCAGTGTTAAGTTCAAAAACGAAATTAAAAACATTAACAACTAAATTGAAACTTTTGAAACATAGATGAAACTTAAACATTTTGAAACAATATGGACTAAAATTAAAAAATTTAAAAATTTAAAACATTTAGGAAGAAATTGAAAGGAAAAAAAAATCATATACATTAGGGGATCAAATGTGAAGATGTCTATAAAATGGTCTTATTGATTCATTATTATGGGTGAAAGTTGCACGTTATCCTTTATCTCACTTTTTTATTTTTGAAAAACTACTATATATTCTAGTTGTTACTTCAATGAGTTCACAAATTTATTATTATTAATAAAAATTACAAGACGATACTAAAAAATTTCTCAATTATTGGAAATAAATTTTAGGTTTTTTTTTTTTAAAATGATATTTTATGAATTGATATATTTAAAAATAGTAAAAACTTTTAAAATATTTCAAAAATGACATTACTCAAACTGAAAAGTATATCTCACTCATTTTAGGGTAATTTATTAACTAAATTAAATTAAATTAAGTACAAATTTTGATAGCAATAATCAATGATATGATTTTCATTCACAAATTATGAAAGGCCATTTCTTTTGAGGTTTGAAGTTTCTTGAGCCATAAGTCATATATACACAAAGATGAGAAACACTACTACTATAATAATCAATGGAAGAATAAGGGAGCCACTAAAAAATGCACACGTGGCAGACTAAATGACAGTAGAGCTTAGTTTCATGGTCATGCTTGTCCAGGGTCTTGTTTGCTTATGGCCGTATGCTCAAGACATTGTCCCCCTTGTCTCAATTAAGCTTTGTAAATAGATTAAGATTTTAATTATGTTTTTAATTACTTTTGTAAGCAAGTGACTCCTCGCCACTTTTCACGTCTAGGCCTGCCAGACTGAAAATGCTCCAGAATGTACTATAGGGGGTATGAAGAGTCTCAACTCAATATTCTCCTATCTCGTTGTATGCTACCAAGCTTTGTTTTTCTCACTATTGTTGTCTACTAGGTACTTTTATTTTCGAATGAATCAAATCTTTCTCAAATGTATTTCTCCAAACACGTTTTATAAAAAAAAATTCTTGATAAACGTGCGTGGAGGTCTTTGTATAGTAGGGCAGGTTAGGCCCTAGTGTTTCGGCTGGCTTATCCGTGAGCGGGGGCAAGCGCCACACAATTGTGTCTGTATAAACCAAGAATTCTACGATTGTGACAGTTGGTATCAGAGCCATCGGTTGGCTTCTTTTGAAAAGTTGTGATCATGCCGAGGGGTACATCTGATATGACCCATAACGAGCGCCTTTTTGGGCTGGAAGAACACGTCAAATACTTGTTGGACGTGCCAGATTCAGTTCGATTTTATGAAACCCAAATTGAAGAACTTTCTGGTAAGCCTCTAGATGTTGAGGCAGTAAATAGTCGGATTGATGCCTTGCCAGTTGCTGAGCTGATGGGTCGGGTGGAGACCCTTGAAGCAAAGATGGCAGGTTTTGGAAGTTTTGAGCGTGTTGAGAGCTCAACTAGTTCTGTGGCCCATATGGAGGGGCGAGTCGATAGTATCGATGAGATGCAAAAGACACTACTCAAGGTCGTGAATGATCTTACTGAAGACTTCAGAGCCACTGTGGAACCCATGAGGGCTGAAGTGGTTGAATTGAACACAAGGTTGAATCTCACCATGCGGGCGGTGAACAACCAAGCTCCTTCTGTGGGGGCACCGGAAACGGCTAGAATCCGCATTCCTCAGCCAAAGCCATTTGGTGGGGCACGTGATGCAAAATAATTGAAAAACTTCCTCTTCGATATGGAACAGTACTTTAGGGCTGCTAAAACTGATTCTGAAGAAGCAAAGGTCACCTTGGCTTCCATGCATCTGAGTGATGATGCCAAGTTGTGGTGGTGTTCGAAATTTGATGATATACAGCGAGGGCTCTGTCAAGTAAACACATGGGATGAATTGAAACAAGCTCTGAGGACACAGTTTTTCCCTGAAAATGTTGAGTTCATTGCTCGAAGGAAGCTCAGAGAGTTGAAACACACAGACACCATAAGAGACTATGTGAAACAATTTTCATCTCTTATGTTAGACATCTGTGACATGTCAGAGAAGGATAAAGTATTTAGCTTTGTCGAAGGGCTGAAACCGTGGGCTAGAACTAAATTGTATGAGTAGAAGCCTCAAGATGTGAGCACCGCCTTAGCAACTGCTGAACGGTTGCTTGACTATAGTACTGAACCTTCTCAACAGAAGAAAGCCACTCAACCGCGAGCTCGGGAAACAAACCTTCTAACTTTGGTGCACCTAAAAGTGGGGGAGACAGGAGACCCCCATATCAAGGAGGAACTAATAAGGCCAGAGGGCCTAATAATACAAACTATAATGCAAGGGGGCCGTTGGCTTGTTTCCTTTGCAAGGGACCTCATCGAGTAGCTGAATGTCCATACCGTGCTGCCCTCACGGCTATGCAAGCAACAATTCAGGCTAAGACAAATGAAGAGTTAGAGTCTGGAATTGAAGAAGCTGAAGAACAGGAAACCCCAAGAATGGGGGCGTTGAGTTTCTTTTCTGCCATTCAGAAACAAGTGGATGAAGTCAAGGACTCGTCTGAACGAGGACTCATGTTTGTAGAAGCAGTGTTCAATGGTAAACCTGCAAAGAGTACCATGGTGGATTCTGGAGCCACCCATAATTTCATGACCGAACAGGAAGCTAAACGTTTAGGACTGAAGATTGAGCAAGACTCAGGAAAGATGAAAGCAGTTAACTCTGCGGCCCTTCCCATAGTGGGAAGCGTAAAAAGAACTCGCATTAGTTTAGGCCAGTGGGCTGGAGATGTTGACTTTGTAGTAGTGAGGATGGATGATTTTGATGTCGTTTTGGGTATGAAGTTTCTCTTAGAACCCAAAGTCATCCCGATACCCGTGACTAGAAGTTTGATAGTCACGAGCAACAACCCGACAGTTATTCCTGCTGTCATCAAGCAACCTGGAGCTGCCCGTATGATATCTGCCCTTTAGTTAAAACGAGGGCTTGCACATGATGAACCTACTTTTATGGCCATACCTCTTGTTAAGGAGAAATGTGAAGACGGGCCCATCCTGAGAGAGATTTAACATGTTTTAGTTGAATTTGCTGATGTTATGCCTGAGAGTCTGCCGAAAACTCTTCCTCCTAGACGAGGTATAGATCACGAGATTGAGTTAACACCAGAAGTGAAGCCCCCGGGAAGACAGGCTTATAGAATGGCACCACCTGAGTTAGCTGAACTCAGGAATCAACTAAATGAGTTACTTTCTGCTGGGTTCATCCGACCTGCTAAAGCCCCTTATGGTGCTCCCGTTCTATTTCAGAAAAAGAAAGACGGTAGTCTTCGCTTGTGTATAGATTATCGGGCCTTGAACAAGATAACTGTTCGCAATAAATACCCCCTGCCCATTATTCCTGACCTCTTTGATAGACTTCATGGAGCAAAATATTTCACTAAGTTGGACCTCCGGTCAGGATACTACCAAGTTCGAATTGCAAAAGGGGACAGACAGAAAACAACATGTGTTACTCGCTATGGTGCGTTTGAGTTCCTAGTCATGTCATTTGGTTTGACAAATGCTCCCGCAACATTCTACACTTTAATGAATCAGGTATTCCACGAGTATCTTGATAAGTTTGTTCTGGTTTATCTAGATGATATTGTTGTTTTCAGCTCTACCATGGAAGAACACCGAGTACACCTTAAGTTGGTGTTTGCTAAATTGCGAGAAAATCAGTTGCATGTTGTAACGACCCGCTTTCCGTTAAATTCTTTAAATTCAAATACACAGCGGAAGACTCAATTTCTAAAGAAAAACGGCATGGGTTCGTTTAAAAATTGAATAACCAAAACCTGTTTACAACCCAAATTTCCAGAAAAAGCGATAAATCGGGAATTTTGCATTCCAAAAGACATTTAGACCATAAAACATAGACATATTTTACACAAATACCCTTTCGGGCTCAAAAAGACACAAGTTATGTAAAGATGGAATAATTTACAAGCATTTCAATGAATGCTAAACAAAATGAGTTCTTAGTATTGTCCATACACCCTCTCGATCAGTCACGCGACTCCACCTCCTCTACCACGCTTCTTAGCTCGAGGTTTACCTGAAAATTTTAAGTGTAGCACCATTAGCATAACATGCTAGTGAGAGTAAAACGAAAGCAAGTAATCCTATGAACAAAATCTCATAACCGAAATCGTGTCCAAAGGCCTATAATGCTCAATACTACCCACATCCACACTTCCAATTTTCATACAATCAATCGATAGTAGAATGTCACCCATACACGTCATTCAATACCATGAGATAGAAATAAAGACTTAAAATAAAATTAACATTCACAACTAAGTCTCACTACACGTTTCTAAAGAATCGGTAAAAATATAACATTAACTATCTTTATTACCAAACAAGTTTCATCGTATCGTGCTATTGTATGGATCGAAATCAACATACCACGTACCATATCACAACCATCGCACCATGATACGTATGGATCCGAATCAACATACTATCATGTGCCGTATAATAGATCATAATACCATGGTACGTACGGATCCGAATCCACGTACTACCATGTACCATATCTCAATCATCGGATATCAGGACTTTCACCATTTCAGGTATCAGGAATTTCACCATTTCGGATATCAGGACTTTCACCATTTCGGTATCAGGAATTTCACCATTTCGGATATCGGAATTTCACCATTTCAGTATCAGGAATTTCACCATTTCGGATATCAGGACTTTCACCATTTCGTATCAGGAATTTCACCATTTCGGATATTAGGACTTTCACCATTTCGGTATCGAATTTCACCATTTCACAACATGATACGTATGGACCCGAATCAACATACTATCATGAGCCACTTTACAAACTGTTAAGCTTCCTAAAAGTTAGTTAATCTCAAAGAATCCTACTAAGTTATTACGAAGCCTAACTATCTAGATTACACGAGTTAACACTCAAGTGTATCTCTTGAGCTACTTTAACTTTCAACCACTCAAGTAACTCTCATTCCACTTTCCTCTATCATCTCCAATTCACTTTGTAACACTTTCAAACCACTCCGATGTTTCCTTTTCATCGAACTAATTATAGTTCCAAAATTCCTCCACTAACTTCCGAATTAAAGTCTCTAACCAAACTTAACTTCTAAGAAGCTAAATCCCGCTTAACTTCGATAAACAATAACATAACGAAACTTAATTCATAAAACAACTAACTTTCATTTTAAACTCACCTTGTAAACGAAGTCAACTCCGAAACACCGGTTGACCAAAAATCACAATCGATGCACGAAACCTAATAATTAAATACACCTAAAGTATATTAATTAACCGAATCGAATAACGATCATCACGATACTAAAATAAAAGACAAAACAACCCGGAACTTATGCCAAGAGGCCCACGGCCCAAGGGAAAGGAAGAAAAGGAATTTGTTTTCCGGATTTTAAGCACTTTAAAGACATTTTGGTTTGGTTTCGGGTACTTTGGAGATTGGTAACCTTAATGGGTATTCGCAATTTAGGGTTTTGAGCATTAAACAATTTCCGAAACAATTAGAAAATAGCAAAAACATAAAAAACTAAACATCCTAAATCAAGCCAAAAGAAGGAAAACCACAAAGAACGGGTTTCCGGCTCAAACTTGGTTTTAGGGTTTAGGGAAAGTTCCTAAAAATAACTATAACGACTTTCCCGATTGATATCTTAAAGCTCCGGTGAACGAATTCGAAGATTACAACTCAAAACCTCCATTAAAACACTATTCACATAAAATTTTAGAAACTTTGTCATACCTTAAGGCCTCGAGAAAACAAGCGAAAACCTCGATTGTTAGGATGGGTAGAAAGGTATCGGCAAGAGCTTTCCAACGCATCCGAAATCACGCAAAACAGATGAGAAACGAAGCCGGGGCGACAAAATCTTTCTCTCCTCTTTTTTTCTCTCTAACCTAAGGGTTTGGGAAAGAAAATGAGAAGAAAATTTCATATTTTGTCTAATTTTGGCTTATTTAAAGAGAAGGAGGAATAGTGTTTAGATATTTAACAATTTGGGAAATGACGCCTACGTCCCTCTTTTGTTTTAACTTTAAAAACGAAACCCGAAGCTCTTAAATAAATCTAAAGGTGATTAATAATTATCAATTGGTCCATTAATAATTATTAATGTCACCAAAATAAATTTTAATTATTAAAACGATTAAAAACAATTTCGGACATAAATAGCTACTAAAATCGAAGTTACTGAATTAAAACTAAACTTTAAAAGCTTTAATAAATAAAAAAAAAATTTACCTCTAAAAGTAACGGGACGTTACATATGTAAAGCGAGAAAAGTGTTCTTTTGGCCAACAACGCATCAGCTTCCTTGGCCACATAATTGAGTGCGGGCGGATTGGCATGGATAATGAGAAAGTGAGAGCAGTCCAAGAATGGAAGGTCCCAACAACTATTTCTGAGTTGAGATCGTTCTTAGGATTGGCTAACTACTATCGTCGCTTCGTTGAGGGATTCTCAAAGAAGGTGACGCCTCTGACAGAGTTACTGAAGAAAGGTAATACTTGGAGTTGGTCTCCTAATTGTCAAGCAGCATTTGATAGCCTAAAGAAGGCCATGATGGAGGGTCCAATCCTCGGGATAGCGGATGTCTCGAAACCCTTCGAAGTGGAGACAGACGCTTCTGACTTTGCTCTCGGTGGTGTCCTCCTACAGAATGGCCACCCGATCGCCTATGAAATTCAAAAACTGAATGATGCTGAAAGACGATATGCAGCGTCAGAAAAGGAGATGGTAGCTGTGGTCCATTGTCTAAGAGCCTGGAGACAATATCTATTAGGGGCCAAGTTTGTTGTGAAGACTGATAATAGTGCGGTGTGCCACTTCGTTACTTAACCCAAGTTGACCTCAAAACAAGCACGCTGGCAAGAGTTCATAGCTGAATTTGATTTCCAGTTTGAACATAAACCTGGGAAGACTAATCTTGCAGCTGATGCTTTGAGCCGAAAGAGCGAACATGCGGCCCTGTGCATGTTAGCTCACCTTCAAGCTAGCAAAGTGGCAGGTACTATAAAAGAAGCAGTGAAGCGTCACTTAAAAGATGATCCTGCAGCTCAGACAATTGTCAGCCTGGCTAAAGAAGGGAAGACAAGACAGTTTTGGGTGGAGGATGATCTCCTACTTACTAAAGAAGGTAGGTTATATGTGCCAAGAGCAAGGGCGTCGCGGAAGTCTTTGTTAGAAGAATGTCATGATACCCTGTGGGCTGGCCATGCTGGTTGGCAACGTACTTTTGCACTACTGAAACGAGGATACTATCGGTCGAACATGCACGAGGATGTAATGCAATATACGAAGACTTGCCTTATCTGCCAACAAGACAAGACTGAAAAGGCCAAGATAGCGGGGTTGCTGGAACCTCTCCCCGTGCCTTCTCGCCCTTGGGAGAGTGTTTCTCTGGATTTCATCACCCACCTCCCAAAGGTTGGAGAATTTAAAGTCATTTTGGTTGTGATAGACAGATTCTCTAAATATGCCTCCTTCATCCCGGCTCCGAAGATGTGTTCGGCGGAAATGACAGTTCAATTGTTCTTTAAAAATGTGGTGAAGCTCCAGGGTGTTTCTGAAAGTATTGTCAGTGATAGAGATGCAAGATTTACAGGTTCGTTCTAGACCGAGTTGTTCAGTATGTTGGGGTCTAATCTGAATGTATCGTCAAGTTACCATCCTCAGACGGATGGTCAGACAGAACGTTTCAATAGTCTCCTCGAGGAGTATTTACGCCACTTCATCGATGCAAGACAACGTAATTGGGTGCAATTGCTGGATGTTGCCCAATTTTGTTTTAATTGTCAGAAGAGCTCTACGACAGGAAAAAGCCCCTTCGAAGTCTCATGCGGAAGACAACCATCTATGCCACATCTCACTGACCACCTGTATGTAGGGAAGAGTCCTCAAGCCTACAACTTCACTAAGGAGTGGAGCCAGACTGCTGATGTAGCTCGGGCCTATCTAGAAAAAGCCTATAAATATATGAAGAAGTGGGCTGACAAGAAGCGTCGTTCGCTAGAATTTCAAGCAGGGGAGAAAGTACTTATAAAGCTGAGACCTGAACAGCTTAGGTTCCGAGGAAAGAAGGATCACCGTCTGATGAGAAAATATGAAGGGCCAGTTGAAGTCCTTCGAAAAGTGGGTAAAGCCTCATACAAGGATCAGTTGCCCGCTTGGATGAAAATTCACCCAGTCATCCATGTTAGCAATCTGAAGTCTTATCATTCTGATTTAGAAGATGGTGCTCGTAACGAAGTCCCAAGACCTCATGTGAATTTGAAGAATACTGCAGGAAGAATATCAGAAGAAGTCCTAGCTAAGAGGACATGTAGAGTCGGAAAACCTCGACGAGATCAGCGAGAATTCCTTGTCAAATGGAAGGATCTCCTGGATGAAGAGATTAGCTGGGAACGTGAAGAAGACCTGGAGCAGTTCAAGCAGAAGATCGAAGACTTTAAGTCAAGTGAGGTCGATTGACGGGGACGTCAACCATTTAAGTGGGGGAGAATGTCATGGTCATGCTTGTCCAGGGTCTTGTTTGCTTATGGTCGTATGCTCAAGACATTGTCCCTCTTGTCTCAATTAAACTTTGTAAACAGATTAAGATTTTAATTATGTTTTTAATTACTTTTGTAAGCGAGTGACTCCTCGTCACTTTTCACGTCTAGGCCTTCCAGACTGAAAATGCTCCAAAATGTACTATAGGGGGTATGAAGAGTCTCAACTCAATATTCTCCTATCTCGTTGTCTGCTGGCAAGCTTTGTTTTTCTCACTATTGTTGTCTACTATGTACTCTTATTTTCGAATGAATCAAAGCTTTCTCAAATGTATTTCTCCAAACATGTTTTATAAAACATTTTCTTGATAAACGTGCGTGGAGGTCTTTGTATAGGGCGGGTTAGGCCCTAGTGTTTCGGCTGGCTTGTCCGTGAGCGGGGGCAAGCGCCACACAATCGTGTCTGTATAAACCAAGAATTCTACGATTGTGACACTTAGCTTGCACATGTATCACAATTCCATTACAAATTTAGAAAAAGGCTTTAGACTAATAGTATGCATATGTGATTTCTAATGAAAATTATGATTGAACTAGTTTTGCAAGAATAACTAAATCCAATATTTTTACAGCCAGAGTTTCATCTACCTTTAATAGACTGTCGGTGCCATCTATACTGTACAACTTACCGGTGGCACCACGCAGTGGACCGCCGATTATCTTGATCTTGTCCCATTTCTTTGGAACCACCACCTTCATTTCGTTCTGGAGGGTGGTAATCGTTTCGCCATTTTCGCTTGATCCAAGATCAACCCTACATTCACCATCCTGTACCCAAAGCCAATTCCAGCATTATACAATCAGTATTTCAGTTATAAAGCAAAATTTCTGATTCACTTTGATTTGGTGCCCGTTTGGAATAGCTTTTGAAAGTGTTTTTTTTTAATAAACGAAGTGTTTTTTATAACTATTAAAAATTATATGCAAGAATTTGGTAGGTAGAGACTAGTTATTTCTTGTGTAGATACCAAAAAATTTCATCTCAAAACTGATTGGCAATGAGAAGAGTTGTTCATGTTCTGATAGACATTGTTAGGTATTTCTTTTTTCCGATGTGGGATGCCAGCCTCTAGCGTCCTCGAAAACAAAAAATGCAGTAAAAACAACGAGATTATAAAGCGCAAAGCTCTAGTAAAAACATACCAGAAGCACCTTGCGAATTACTCTGACAATGATGGCTGCTACAGATTTATTTGGCTACTGCTACAAGTTGGTTTATCTATAATACATCATTTATTAAATATAAACATGTTTATATATGGTTGCTGCTACAGATGTTAATTGTTGCTGCTACAAGTTAGTTTGTTAATAATATACCGTTTATTAAATATAAACATATTAAACTATGTATATTTTTAGAAAATTATGCTTGGTAGCAAACTTTTCAGGCTTGTTTTCATATATGTCATAGTTTCATGTTTATATCAGATTTACCGGTCATTTCTAGATATTCTATTAATTTAATGATATATCAGTAATATAAATTTACAACAATAATTTATCAGTAATGTAAATTCTAGTATTAAATTTATATCACTAATGTAAATTTACAACAATAATCTATCCATTATAATCAAATTTTGATAACAAATGGTAGGCTAATTATGAAAGAAGAATATTATTGTAATAACTCATATCTATATATACGCACATCCTCATGTGTTGGGTAATTTTGATATTTTTCAATATTTATGTTTTTTTTTAAATGGAGCCTTAATATTGGCTATTTGTGATAATAGCTCTATATTTTTTGTGATATTCCACAAAACAACCATTTATGGCTACTGTTACAGGATTTTCATGGCTATTTCTACAGGTCGATTTTTAAATTATACTTTGCTTATCAAATATGAACGTGTTAAACTATGTATGATTTGGTTTTTCTATTTTTTAAATGTTTTATTTTCAATTTAACCTTGTATTTGGTTTAGTTTTTGTAAAGACCCGACCTTTCAGAGTAATAAATATACTTATTTAAAAAAGCGGAAGACTCAATAAATATTCTTTATTAAAAACATGCAAATTTATTGAATCGATAAATATTTAAATCAAAACATTAACTCCGGAGGTCAATCTTTTAAAACAAAACAATAATCCAGAAATATATTATCAAATTTCACAACTCAAAACATAGAAATAAAGTCTTGATAACCAAATGAAACTCAAATAAAAATATGTATTATATTCATAAATAATAATGACTAAATAAACCGGCGCCAACTCGACATGAACCCTCATCTCTTCCACTTCATCAACCGCCACCTCTCGGTCCATTGTTACTCGAAAAAAAAACAGATAACACTATGAGGCTAAAGCCAGTAAGAAAACGACTTGATCAAAGATGAAGTCTTAAATAGAAGTCTTAAATAGTCTCTAACAATTCAAACCGAGTCCCAAGCACTCATCACTCTTCCAAGATCTCTTACACTCTAACCGTCACTTAAAACTCAATCTTAATCATTTACATGAATAGGCAATTAACTTTGATTCCATATTCAAGGCTATTCAATAAATTCTCACTTTACATGGATAGACAACTTTCGCTAGTTTCTTACCCAAGATATTTCAATCATATACTATCAACATCTTATTATTAATATCCTGAACTACTAGAATTCTTTACTTTAACACACAATTTAATTCACAAACCACTAAGAAGGCGGTCCCTCGGAAATACTACCACTTCTTAGTACTTGGTTATAGTCTCAACTATAACTGATAATCCCCTAATGATTCATTCATACGAGCAATGAACATTAGTACTTGGTTATGGACTTTTCCATAACTAAAATGACTTAGTATTGAGCTCGTAGCCTCAACACTAGTAAACAAATTCAAACCGGCCATCAACATCAACACAAACATCCTTATACACAAGATAATGATAACTTAAATTCAATTAAAAACATGAAAATACAGCAGCCCCAACTTATAACATAAATTTCCCAAAATTGCTGAAAACTGCCGAAATATTGAAAAATGCGCTTTTATGCTTCCTAACTCAAAACTCAAGTCAATTAACACTAAATATCTCCAAATAATTCCAGATTTAAACCCATAATCAATTAGTAGCAATTCGAAACTAAAAATATCAAGTTTCGTCGAAAAATGCCTTAACTAGTTTTAACCAAAAATTATTTTCTCCCAATTGATATTCAGTGTTTCCAAAAGGTGATTCTCATCCTAACATTCCAGAATATTATATTTAAATATATTGAATCAAATAAGCTACGGTAAGAGCCTTAGATTTCTCTAAAACCCCACCGTTGATTAAACCGATAACTCACCTTGTCTTTGCTAAAATTCCAATTCTCAAGCTACTTTCCACCACCAATAAAACCTGAAACAAAGGTCCTAAACAATTATTTTACATACTAAAACAATCCCAAAAGAGGCTAAAAGGATTGGGGTTCAACGGCTCAAACAACGGGAAAAAGGCAAACGACTAACGAATCGTCGTTTGAAGAAGACAGCAGCTACAGCACTGCTGTCTTTGCCGTGGCTGAACCGTGGCCTTCGGGTCACGGTTTGGTTTTGGTTTCGGGTTCTGGGTGATCGGTTTTGATGGGTTTTGGTTTTAGTTAAAGGAAATCAATACCGATTAAGGTTTAGGCTAAAGATTAAGTAACAAGAGGCATTATGGAATGGGTTTTGTTGGGAATTTGAAGGGTTTGCAAATCCCTAAACTCCCTAATTCAAGAACGATAAATAGCAACATAGAATAATAATAAAAGCGAGAGAGAAACGACACCAGAATTTTATACAGGTTCCCAATTGGTACGTCCCGTCTTCTGCAAATTTGCATGTTCCACTATGAAAATGAAGATTAAATTGAGACGAAAAATAGAAGTTTACAATTGATCACAAATCGCTATTTTCTCTCAATAATGAACAACCCTAAAAACCCAATCAAAATCACCTACTCACTGCCACTCACGAAGAAGAAGAAAAAACGCCGCAACTTTAATTTTTCTTTCCTCTCGCTTGACCTCAATTTAGCCGCAAGACACATAAATATATATGTAGGTTAAAAAACTCTTCCACCGCGTCAAGTTGGAAACCACACGCTGAAGGTCTTTTACATTCACATTAATTGGCAGAGAATAAACGAAATTGGTCAAATCAACTTTGACCTTATGAATTGCATGAGTCTTTCCATTTAAATGAGTAAATTGGGTTTTGGACTATAAATATAAAATTCAATTGATTTGGCTCAATTACTCAACAATCTCCCACTTTGAGACAAATTAAACATCTTCAACTCACTGCATAAGCAACTTACCACTTGCTTGGAACACCAAGGCTTCAAATTGTAAAGTCAAACTGATTTGCCAAACTATATACCTGTTAGAATCCACTAACATAATTGGCCCCTGCAAGACCACCGCTGTGAGCTATCTCCCAGGCATGAAAAGATACTCCAGCCACTCCCACGCCATCTATGTGGCGGGATCAACCACTTTACCAACTATCCGCCTCCAATGAACATTAGTAAAGAAATATTTCATAATATGCTTGACATTAGAATTCAAGCCAATTGCCAGATTAGAGATTCCATCTCTGATGCTTACACCCTCTTTGACTCTGAAACTAGCCAAAAGTGCCTTATTGCCCTCAGATAACTTCAACAGTTCGCTATCTTGCCTTTTAGTTGAGGCTATTTTTTGAACGCTTCCAGATTCTCCCAACTGTACCTCCTCATGAACTGATGGATTATGATCTAGCTGTCCTTTCTGCGTTGTCGGCTTACCCCTCCCATTTGAAGGAACATCAACAACTCTCCAAATTTGCACTTTACGTGTAGCACCCTTAACTTTGACAACATTCAAACGTGTCACATACAGAGTAGAATGTTTGTAGCCTCTCGCCACCAATAAAGATCCTCTAGTGAGTTTCCATACCCCTCTGCTAAACTCAGTTCGATAACCAGCATTATCAAGTTGACCAGCAGAAATAATATTCAAATTGTAATTAGGAACATACCTGACATTCCTCAATATTAGCCTGCATCCTGTATCAGTCTTCAAACTTACATATTCAATATCAGCAGCTTTAGAGAAATTTTCGTTCCCCAATTTTACTAAGCCAAAATCGCCGGAAGTAAAAGATGAGAACAATTGTTTGTTTGAAGTAATATGAAAAGAAGAGGCACTATCCACAACCCAATCTGTCATCGGCTCATCGACATTAAAAGTCTCATCAACAGAGCAAAGAGCATACGAGACCATATTAGCCTCTGAGTTATTATCGTTATCTTTCTGATCTTGTTTCAGTTTTCTACAAACTCAATCCCCTCATTCCATGTACCTTTACCTTTACAGTTGTTACTTTGATTGCCTTTTCCTCTACTGAAATACAAAGCAGTACCATTGTTAGAGGCCATACCAGAACTCTTCAAGCGAATTTCTTCTGCAATAGCAGCATCTCTGATATTTGCAAAACAAAGCTTCCTTCTTCCTTGAGAATTAGCAATAACAGTTTTCATAGTAGACCAACTATCAGGAAAAGATGCCAAGAATGCAACAGCAACCATATCACCAGTCATTTGAAACTCCGAAGCAATTATCTGATTTATGAGAATGTTGAATTTATTCAGATGATTTGCTAATGTTTCATCATCAGCCATCTTCATATGCACGAGTTGAGTGTAGATGTATATCTTGTTGTTGACAGTGGGCTGTCATACATGTCAGACAAGGTCTTGATCAATCCCGTTGTAGTTGTCTCTTTTGCCACATTATGGGCAACATTCTTTGACAAGTCAATCTCACAACTCCCAGCAGTTGCCTGTCTAATAGCTTCCACTCTTCATCCTTCATACCCTCTGGCTTCTCCCCCAATGGTAGATGCAACTTCCTGCTAAACAAATAGTCTTCAATCTGCATCATCCAGAATGAAAAATCTGAACAATCAAATTTTTCGATCCCAATATCCTCTGTGCTATCCATCGATCTCTAACAAAAGTCCCTTTAACCTGACGCTCTGATACCAGTTGTTGGGAATTTGAAGGGTTTGCAAATCCCTAAACTCCCTAATTCAAGAACGATAAATAGCAACACAAAATAATAATAAAAGCGAGAGAGAAACAACACCAGAATTTTATACAGGTTCCCAATTGGTACGTCCTGTCTTCTACAAATTTGCAGGTTCCACTATGAAAATGAAGATTAAATTGAGACGAAAAATAGAAGTTTACAATTGATCACAACTCTCTTTTTTCTCTCAATAATGAACAACCCAAAAAAACCCAATCAAAATCAGCTACTCACTGCCGCTCATGAAGAAGAAGAAAAAACACCGCAACTTTAATTTTTCTTTCCTTTTGCTTGACCTCAATTTAGCCGCAAGACACATAAATATATATGTAAGTTAAAAAACTCTTTCACTGCCTCAAGTTGGAAACCACACGCTGAAGGTCTTTTACATTCACATTAATTGGAAGTGAATAAACCAAATTGGTCAAATCAACTTTGACCTTATGAATTGCATGGGCCTTTCCATTTAAATGAGTAAATTGGGTTTTGGACTTTAAATATAAAATTCAATTGATTTGGCTCAATTACTCAACAGGTTTTTAGGCTTGGTTCAAGAACATCATAATTTACTAATTAACCATAAAATCTAGAATTTAAAAAGACTCTAAATCGATTCGAAACACTCACCCAAAGATAGGAAAACACAGAAACGAATCACGAACTTCGTCTATCAACCAACCACGATCAAGACGAGCACCTAACAACAAGATTTGACGGAAAATCATTACCATCAAACCCTAAGAGGGGCGGCATTAGGTATTCAAAAGGAAGAGAATTTTTACCTTCTTGATCGGAAAGATAATTCCCCAACTCTCTAATCCAAAGACCGGAAAGAAAATGATGATCAACAGGCAACTAAACGAACGGAAATCCGGAAGTCTCCAATGGGGAAGGGGCAGTGGCGTGAGAGAGGAGAGGAGAGAAAATAATTTTTCTATTTTCTTATTTTTTGATAAAAATGAAGCAAACCCTAACTCCCTTCATTCATTCTTTCCAAAAATTGACCCTTCATCCTTTCTTCCAAACAAATTGCTGAAAAGACATTCCCTCGCAATTTGTCTTCCAACAAGGCTATGGATGCAAATAAGAAATTTTAAATCGAAAATTCAAAACTCAACATTATTAAATAAAAAATTAATTTTTAACCGAAATTTTAAATTACCTTGTAACGGGGCGTTACAGTTTTGTTTAACTTTTTTTTTTTTTAATGAAAATGAATACTTATTACTTTTTGTTTCTTTTTTGGTTTATCAATTATACAAAGTTTAACATTATAAAACTAACGGTGATTTTCTTTTAAAAAATTTAAGAGTTTGAAAAAGTATTAATGGCGGTTGGAGAATGATCGAAGAAGAAAAAAATTAGACATTTCTTAAAAGGAAAAAAGTATTCAGAAGCTTGAAGATTTTTTTATTTTATTTTTTGTTATAGTTTTAATTTTTCCTTTAATTTTACAAAATTTAAGGGATTTTATAACTTTTCTTAATAATCTAAAATAACCAATATTAAATTGTCCATTACTGATAATAACTCTTAAAAAATAGATTTACATGAAAATAATTGTTTTAAGTCAAATATTTAAAAATATGTTAATTGAATTTTCGTATATTTCTTATACATTATATAAGTCAAAATGAGTCAAAAGTAACAATTTTATTACTAAATTGAAAATTGAAAATAAGAATAAGAAACTAAAAAAATTTAGGGCCTATTTGGTAACTTTCACAAATTATGTTTCTTGTTTATATTTCTCATTTTTTAAGAAATAGAGTTGTTTGGTAACTCTTCTTCGTTCTCGTTTTTATGGAAACACTTCCCAAAATTGTGTAGATTTTTTAGAAACAACAAATTCTAGTTTCTTATTTCTGTTTATTGTTTCTAAAATTTTCAACACATTGATAAATTATTACGTTGTCACGTTTTGACTTATAAAATATAGGGTTAAATTCACAATTGACCCCTTCACTATTAGGGTTTTTCAATTTACACTCCTACAGTTTCAATTTATTTTTTTTCACCCTTACACTTTCGGTTTTCCAATTTTTGTCAAAAAATGGTTAAAACTAACAACCTTAAGTTTTTTAATATTTTTTTTTTATATTTAAGGTTATGTGAAAAGACATTTTTTACCCAAATTTTTTTTCCTCTCTTCTTCTGCTTTTCCTCCACCATTTTCATTTCATCACCATCTTTCTTCATTGTAAAATGACCACCAACGATCTAATAAAGTGAAACATATAACTGCAATAGGACTTGAAAAAAATGAGATTGAGACATGGTATTGACGTCTGTTATACTGTATACATATTTTTCCAGCCTAAAAACGTAATTACAGTGGTTATGATCATATTTGTTGTTGCTTCAATGGAAATTTTTTCTTGTAATTCGAAGGGGGAAGGCGTGGGCCTTTTCAGAGTGATTTTTCGACTTCATCTGATAGTTTTGAAAAGGATTTATCAAGAAATCAAGTGGAAAAAACATGTGTTGCAGAAGCTACCGGTGAAGCTTCAATGGCAGCGTTAATGTTAAATTACCTGCTGAATAAAAGAAACAATAACTTTTCTTAATATCCCACCAAATCACGTAACTTGAAGCGAAGAAAGTGGATGGGGAAGATGATGAAATGGTAGAAGAGAAGCATTTTATTGTTGTAGTTTATTTGTCCCTTGGGAGTCATTTCAAAATGGAAGGAGGGATGATGAAATGAAAATGGTGCAAGAGAAGCATAAGAAACAAAACGTTAGCGAGGAAGTAAAGTAATATGAAAATGTATTGATGTGAGAGTGAATACTCAGCATAATTGCTAGAATATGAAATGCTTGTATTTATAGAAAAGTGAAGTACACTTGTCACTCATTGATAGGAGACTATATAACAGAAAAAGGAAAGTATAACAAATAAAAGATGTTATTCTAAATCTTCATTTGCTCTTCCTCTAATATCCCCCCTCAAGCGAATGGGTCAGTGAAGAATAGTGAGCTTGCTTCATAAATTTGTAAATTAATGAGAGGATAAACCCTTTGTCATGATGTTTGCAAGTTGGTCCTCCGAAGGAACATAACGAACAAGGAAAGATTTGGAGATGACCTTTTCTCGCACGAAATGCAAATCGATTTCAATGTGCTTAATTACTCTTATTGTGCATGGCTGGATTTGCTGCCAAAAAAGTAGCGCTGATATTATCATAGAGTAACAGTGGTGGAGAGGATGAAATAAAACGAATTTCATGTAGCAGCAAGAAATAAGGTTGCAGCCTAAAAAAGTGCAAAAATTGCTAGTGCTTCGCCGATCATCTGGACAACTAGCCCAATCAGCATCCGTATAACTTGTGATTGATAGAGAAGATGAAGGAGAAATTGTAATGCCATGTGTAATTGTAGATTTTAAGTACCTGAGAATTCGCTTCATTGATTGCTAGTGAGAGGTTCTTGGAGCATGGAGAAATTGGCAAACCTTGTTCACGGCATAGCTGAGGTCAGGACGTGTGAGAGTGCAATATTGGAATGCGCCCACAAGACTGCGATATTCACTTGGTTCATCTAACATTTCACCATCATGAAGAGATAAAACTGGTCCAGATGCCATTGGTGTAGCTGATTGTTTACAATCTGCCATTCCAGCATGAGAAAGAAGGGTACTGATGTATTTTTCTTGAGACAGATGAAGAGAATTTGTGCTATAAGAAACATGAATTCCAAGAAAATATGACAGTTGGCCTAAATCCTTGAGCTTGAACAGTTAGTGTAAGGAGTTGATGTAATGTTGAATCATTGAGTCATTTGAGCCGATAGTTATAATATCGTCCACATACATAAGAAAAGCTATGAAATCAGTCTTAGTGCGAAGATAAAAGAGAGAACAATCAGACTTTGAAGAAATAAATCCCCAAGATAAGATACATGAGCTGAGTTTGAGGAACCACGCACGAGGACTTTGCTTTGAAGGGATGATTTACTAAATTAGCGGAATTTATTTAGTAACACAAATTAACACTTAATATAGGATCTATTAATATCATGCAATTTGTGATAAAAACACGAAGAACATGTAGATTCATGCTTTATTTTCGAAAATTAAAACTTTTTACTTACATTGAGTAAAATATGGAGAATCGGTTGGAGGTTTCTTTACAGCATCAAATCCTCAGCAACACCGGATCTTCTACGCTATATCCCGATCGATCAAACGAAATCCGATTGTGGGATCAAACTTAAGAAGAAATTGGGAAGAAAAAATATTTTCTTCCCAATTTTGAATAGGGAATTTCGACCAAGGGGGGAGAAGGGAAGAAGAGAGAATTCCGAATTTCTAAGGAATTGAATTGTGTGATTTATGAATGACCCAACCCTCCTATTTATAGAAAAATAGGAATCCTAATCCCATTAGGATTAATCTATAGAGATAAATACAAAAAGAAAAAAGATTATCTCTTTCCTTTATCTTGCAATTTCGAAAATGCCATAGATAAATAGGAGATTATTTTATTTTCTTTATTTTTATTTATCTTGGGTAAATAAATCTATGTAATTATTTTAGGATATAATTCAAACAATTATCTCCTCAAAATACATGTCATGGCCGAATTTATCATCATAAAATAATAAATAAATACAATTTATTTAATTAATTATTTTGGGCCAATTCCAATTGGGTTCATTAATCCAATTGGGCTTGAAATTCTCTCTTAAATTAATAAGTCCAACTTAATTAATTTATTTATTAATTACCATTTAAATAAAATATTTTATTTAAACAATTAATAATATTAATATTTTCTCCCGACTAAATATTATCAAATTATATTTAATTATTAATTTCCATTTAAATAATTTTCATTATTTAAATAATTAATAATAAATAATTTAATTATTAATTTCCATTAAATAAACTCCTTATTTAATTAATAATTTTATTGATAACATTTTATTATTAATTAATTAATTTTTAATTATTAATTCCGTTCAAATAAAATTTATTATTTAAACAATTAATAATTGTTAATTAATTTCAAATTATTAATTACCATTTAAATATACTCAATATTTAAATAATTAATAATGTATAATTAATAATATTTCATTATTAATTTCATGTTTAAATAAACTCATTATTTAAACAATTAATAATGTTTATATTAATTACCGTTTAAATATACTCAATATTTAAACAATTAATATTGCCTATTTTAAGTAATTCACTTTACTTAAAATTTCCATTTCTTCTACTTGATTTCGCGACTACGATATTTGGGCTAGCATAGGGACCCGATGGATCTATAGATCATGAGCTTAATAATTAGTCAATTAAGTGATTAACACATAATCAGTTAATTACTTATTATCTAACTATGAATAATTCCACTATAGATTCATAGCTGAACTCCCCTCACTATAGATGAGTTATGTCCATTTAGTTTATATTTTCTTTATATCTGTGATATATCCTTCACGTGGAACCCTCATAATTATAGGCGGATAAATTTACCGTTTTGCCTCTGTAATTACCGCTTCCAATGAACTTTATCTTTAGTCGAACTAGAGATAAGATACTTCTGTGATCAATAGAAGTCGTGACGTCACTTGTTCATGTCTCGAATCAGTACATCAAGGGAGTTTCCTAAAGTTCCTAAAATGTTTAGGTATCGCACTGATACCGTTAATTTATAGGAAAGTTATGAATTCCATCTCGTGAAAATGAGTTCCCAGCTACTTATCTAGTCATGTTCCCAAAACAGGAGTGTATTGAGCGTTTTTACAGATCGCTCTCAACTATGTGAATCAAAGAACATAACTCTACAAATAGGAGTCCGCATTTCACTCAGGATTGAGATCTATCACGGTTGATAAACTTAGTTTGATATTCGATTATTTCTCGTAAACGGTACTAATGAGAAATTTGATCGAACATCGTGGTCCTGTCTTATACAATCAACATTGCATATGATACTTCCATTTCATGTCTCCCACATGAATGATCAGGATTCGATCATTTGTTTATAAACAAAATGCGAAGCTATCAACAGTGTTACCAGGATAAGGTTCCCAAACGTTATCCATTTACTGTAGACACGTTTAAGTTACTTTTCTCGACTTTAATCCTCTCGTGTGACTCACATACTAAGTCGTGATTTCATAAGAGTAACTTAGGGTTTACTATTTGAATGTTTGATATTTATACATTTCCATATATTCCTAATATCATTAATTGAATCAATCTAGATAATATAAAGAACTTATGTTTATTTATTTAATTTATTCTTAATAAATTATTATTATTAAATAATTACAAGTTCTAGGACACCATTCCTAACATGCTTGAGTCCATAAAGTGCCTTTCGGAGTTTGCAAACAGATGATGGAGATGTGGAACTCACAAATCCCGGGGGTTGAACCATGTAAACATCTTCAAGAAGTTACCCATTCAAGAAGGCATTGTGCACATCTAGTTGGTGTAATGGCCAATGATTGGAGCAACAATGGTAAGTATTATGCGAATAGTAGCAAGTTTTATAACCGGACTGAATGTTTCAAAATAGTCAACACCATATGACTAATTGAATCCTTGAGCTACTAAACGGGCCTTGTATCGCTCAATTTCTCCAGATGGTTTGAGTTTTAGACGATACACCCACTTGCAACTAATGACTTTACCATTAGTAAGAGGTTGAACTAGATCCCGGGTTTGGTTGTCCATAAGCGCCTTATATTCCATTGACATTGTTGTTTGCCATTCAGGGATTGTAGCAGCAATTTTATATATAGTTGGTTCAGGGATAAGAGTGGTGGGTGGTTGTGGGACAGAGGCTAACCAAGCCTTTGGTTTGTGGATTCCGGCTTTGGCACGAGTTACCATTGGATGAATGTTGACATTGGGAGTGGGTGTTGTGGGTGAAATGGATGGACTTGTAGAAGGAGAGGACAATGTAGGTGATGAAATGGTAGGAGATGAGGTTATAATGGAAGGGGAGTTGTGTGTAGATGAGGCTGGGGATTGAGATGGAGTAGAAGAGGGGTTTAAATGAGAAGATGGATTTTGGACAGTGGGAAGTGGTGAGGAAGAAGTATGATAAGATGGGATAAAATTGTGTGGAGTAGGAGGGGCAGCTTGTGAAGAGGGATAAGACAGATTTAGAGTGAATGCTATGTCATGATGAAATGAAGAGACAATGGGTGGTGGTTTTGGGTTAGAAGTGAAGGGATAGTACGACTCATTAAAGATAACATGGCGAGATATGTAAATACGACCAGAGGATGGCTCAAGACATAAGTAGCCTTTATGATTAGAGCTATAACCAATGAACACACATTGAGTAGACCGAAACTGGAGTTTGTGAGAGTTATAAGGTTGAAGAAATGGAAAACAGGCACAACTGAACACTTGAGCAGCTGATAATCGGGTTTGGAGCCATAGAGATGTTCATATGGTGATAGATTGTGGAGGGTGGCTGAGGCTAAACGGTTTATGAGGTGGATAGCCGTTTGAAAGGCATATGACCAGAAATGTTGGGGTAGCAAGAATGAGCCAGTAGGGATAAGCCAACCTCAACAACATGACGATTCTTTCTTTCAACACGGCCATTTTTTGGGGTGTATATGGACAAGAAATATTGTGATGAATGTCATTGCGACGAAGAAAAGAAGAAATAGATTGAAACTCTCCCCCCCCCCCCCCAGTCTGATTGCAAACATTGAATATGACTATTGAATTGAGTTTTAACAATGCTGTGAAAATGCTGAAAGTAAGATAGTGCATCAGATTTTGTTTTAAGAAGGTACAGCCAAGAAAAACCAATGCAATCATCTATGAACAAGAGAAAATAACGAGCACCATTTATTGATAAGATGGGGGATGGACCCCAAAGATCAAAGTGCACTAAAGCAAAGGGTTTGTCACTCTTGGAAGTAGACAAGGGAAAGGGGAGACGATGGCTTTTAGCCATTTGACATGAGTTGCAAAAAGAGAAAGTAGATAAACTAGGACTAGACAAATTATAACTTGTTAAAACACGCTGAACAATAGGAGGTGCAGGGTGGCCCAAACGGAGATGCCATAGATTGGATGGATGGAGAGAGGCAGAGAAAGCAGTTGTGGTAGATGAAGAGGAAACAGATTTGAAGATGTAGAGCCCCTTAATAAGATTGCCCCGAAGAAAAACCTGCCTGTTCAAAAGATCCTTCACAAGAAAAAAAGTGGAATAGAACTCAACAAAAGTTTTGTTATCATGACAAAGTTTTGTAATCCTAACAAGATTTTTAGTCAGCCAGGAACATGTAAAACATAATTCAAAGATAAAGGAGACAGTGAAACAGAATTCTTTCCAACATGAGCTATAGGGATAGATTTACCATTGCCAAGTGTAACATGATCATCACCATAGTAAGGAGTGGGGGAAGCTAAGTTGGTGATAGTAGAGGACATATGGTGGGTTGCCCCAGAGTCCATGAACCACTCTTCATCAGGGTGGGGTGAATCAAATGAGTCAGTGGTTGGTACAGGGTCAGTAGGAGCGATGGTATGGTCAGGTGGTGTTGGTGGAATATTGGCGATATGAGCTTGTGGTGCGGAAGCATGAAAAGGAGGGTGAAAAGACATATTTTCACGTTGGTAACAGGTGAAGGTTGTATGTCCTATTTTAGTGCAGATTTGACATTGTGGGCGTGGACGAGGGGGCCAACGGGGATTGGAACTAGTGGTGCGGGAGATGGACCCTGAGGCTGTAGGAGAAGGTTGAATGAAACGGGTGGTAGGTGGTCCAGATTGAGCTTGTTGAGGGTGAGAAGAATATGTACGAGAAGGATAGTGGGAGGATGAAGAGCGAAGATTCAAACGAGCCAAATTAGCTTAGGCAAGATTTAAATGATCAACCAAATTTTGGCGCTCTAGACGAATCTCATAACTGAGTAATAAACTGCGAATATCCTCCATTGAAGGGCGATCAGTGCGATTCTGGATTGAAGTAACAAACGCATTGTAATCAGATCCAAGACCATCAAGCAGATAACACACGATAAGATAAGGGCTCCCCAATTGAGGATAGTTTATCAGCAATGGATTTAATTTGAGTAAGATATTGACTTATAGAGAGACCATCCTTTCGAATACGTTGTAGTTGAGAACGAAGATTCATGATGCCAGCAGTGGAAGTAGATTCATAAACAGTACAGAGGGACTCCCAGATCTCTTGAACAGTTGAAAAATTCACAATCTCACCAAGCTTATCTTCAGTAAGTGAAGAGTACAACCAGCTCATGACTAGACGATTATACTTTTTCCAAGTGAAGTAATCGACATTGGGCTGGGTCTGATGTTGGTCTAAGAAAGGAGGGGGAGATCGAAAAGAACCATCAATAAACCCCTCAAAGCCATTGGCTATAATGACATTAAGCAATTGATTTTTCCAAAGTAAGTAATTAGAATCATTGAGCTTCACTGTGAGAGAGTGAGATAAGGGTGGTCCTGAAAGATTAGGAGATGGAGACCCAGAAGGAAAGGAAAAAGGGATATGAGGCTGAAAAGTTTGATTAAAACCAGAGGGAGCTCCATAAGGATAAACTGATGGAGGTGGATAATGACCAGGAGAAAAACTTAAAAATGGTGAGACAGGATGTTGAAAAATGCCAGGTTGGGAAGGATAAAATTGCGGAGCTCCAGTAGTCTGAGTGTTGAAGAAGGGTGGGTTTTGAGGAAAACCATATGTGGACGGACCTGGGTTTTGAAAGGAAGCTGGATTAAAGCTTGGAGATGAAGAACCTGGATTTTGGAAGAAAGACATATTTGGATTTTGGTTTGATGATGAAGGAAAAAGATGAGGGCGATATGAGCGAGGTTGTAGATCTGGTGTATGATTTGGAGAAGTTGAAATGACGAGTGGTTGCTTCTGACGGCGATCAACAGCTGGCAGTACTATCGGAGAAGACTGTGGTGGTGGTGGGTCCACTGTGGGAACATTTTGGACAGGTTGTAAAGTAGAATTTTCATTCCTATTTGGACTGGAAGATGTGGCCCCAGGAGGTGTAGCCATTAGAGCTTTTAGAGCTCTGATACCATAAAGTAATATGAAAATGTATTGATGTGAGATTGAATACTCAGCATAATTGCTAGAGTATGAAATGCTTGTATTTATAGAAAAGAGAAGTACACTTGTCACTCATTGATAGGAGACTATATAACAGAAAAAGGAAAGTATAACAAATAAAAGATGCTATTCTAAATCTTCATTTGCTCTTCCTCTAATAGGAAGAGAAAAAAATTGGGGGTAAAATGCCTTTTCACATATGCCTAAATATAAAAAATTAACCTTTAAAAAATTATGACCGTTAATTTTAACTATTATTTGGACGAAAATTGGAATATTGAAAGTGTAAGGGTGAAAAAAACTAAATTGATAGTTCAGGGGTGTAAATTGAAAAAGTATGATAGTGCAGGGACCAGTGGTGCATTTAACCCTAAAATATATTACAAATATCCAAAATTATATTGATATATTGTAATATTTTCAAAATATTTTTATTTTTTTAAAATGAGAAACGGAAACAAGAAATAGTTATCAAACACATTTCTTTTTTTTTTTTCTAGAAACAAGAAATAAGAAACAGTTACCAAACATGTTTCTGTTTCTCTTTTTAAAAAAACAGGAACAAGAAACAAGAAATTGAAATAAGAAACAATAAATGAAAATGAGAAAAGTTACCAAACGGGCACTTAATTTCTAAAATTTCTACATAAATTTGAGAACTTTTCTTAAAAGTGGAAAGCGAGAAAGAGGAAACAATTACCAAACACACTTAATTCTCAAAATTTAGAAACTAGTTAAATTTTAAAATGTAATAATTTAACATTTGAGTTTTGAGGAATAGGTCTATCTAGTCTATAGATTTCAAAATAGTGCAATACAATCTCTAAATTTTACTAAATAAACCTACTTTAATTTCACATTTCAACTAAGAATTGCCCAATTTTTGTACCTTTCTTTTAATAGTATAATTTTTTATATGGTTCATTCAAATTACTGAAAATAAGACGTATCATCTAACTAAAAAGGGTGATGACAAATCTATCAATATTCTTATTATAGTTTTTCTTTTTTTAAATAATCCTCTGGTGCTGAAAAAAGTGAGTTGTCTCGGAGACCTTATTCATGCTAGAGCTCTATTGGATAGGTGGTACGCTCCGAAGAAAGAGAGATGGCCTCTAGATAGAGTGGACAGATGGAAGGGAGGGGAGGCGGTCATTTGTTCGAGGGGGGGATTGTTGGGAGCAAATAAAGTCTCTCATTGGTTAGATCAAGAAATGATCACATGAATATAAGGAGGGGGCGACATCTTCATTGGTAGCCCTTTTCGGTGAAATAAAAAGTAAAACCATATGAGTCTATGCCCAAAGTGGATAATATCATACCAATGTGGAGATTGTTGAGGCATGATGTCCTCAACATGAGTATATTATTCATTTCTTCCCTTAAAAGACATGAAAAAGAAAACTGAAAACAGAGAAATGACTAACAAGACTGGTAAAGAACTGAAAAAGCCTAAGATGCTAAGAATCCACATCCAAATAGCTAGGAAATTGCCATCTCATTTCCTATTTCTACAAGAAATCAAACATAGGAAGGCTAGTTACATCATTTGCAATGCTAACTTCGAACATTTTACCTGGGCAGCTAATAAAACTACAAATGAATCTTGCAAACACAACAACAATGAGAAAGATAATGACAAGAATTACCACCATCTTGAAAACATTAGACACATATCTCTTCATCTTCCCTTTTTCCCCTATAATTGAGTATTTTTAAAAGTCACTTAAAGTTTTATTACCCTTTTTTTTAATTCTCCAATATTATTCTTTCTTTTCTTTTTTTTATCTCAAGTCAAGTATATTTCAGTTTTCAAACACACTAAACCCGTGTTAGCATTTAAAATCTATCGTGACGGCTTAAAGATTTCGACAAAATGTCTTCCAAATCCATTCTCAGAAGCAGAAGCATTGAGGAAACTCAATGGATTGTTGAAATCAATAAATTCATTGAAAGAGATGATCTTCAAACAGCTTTGGAAACTCCCATTTCCATATTCAAAGTACCAAATTCCAAAACCAATGAAAAAAAAAAATCTTACTTCCCTCACACTCTAGCTTTGGGTCCATATCACCATTTCAATCCACAGCTTGACAGGATGGAGGTTTTCAAGCTTGAGAAAGCAAAAGAAGCTAAAAAGAGATTCAATCTTCCTTCATTCAATCAAATTGTGAATGAACAACTCATGCCTTTAGATCTTAAAATAAGAGCTTGTTTTGACAGGGATTTGGAAATGGGGTCTGAGATTTTGACTTGGATAATGCTCATTGATGGTTTGTTCTTGCTTCAATTGCTGGTCAAAGAAAGCAATCATGGAAGGTACTTAAGTTTCCTTTACCGATATTCGAGGAACAGAAGTTGTATGATGGAATTAATGGAAATTGAACATCTCAATGTGAGATTGTTAATGACATTCTTAAGCTTGAGAATCAGATTCCATTTCTTGTCCTCAAAGAAATCTTACACAAAAATGATTTACATGTCTTGTTTTACCAATTTTGCGTATACATCTGTCCTGTTATGTTCCCTGATTCTTACCAAGGCATCCTTAGCTTAAAAGGAGTTGTTGAGAGGTCTCATCATCTGCTACACTTTTTGTATCTTCTGATCATAAATCAGAATGATCAAGCGCTCGGTAACTCAAGGGAGCTTGGAACTGGTTGCGAGTATACGTGTAGCCACTTTGTTTCTGGTAATGTTTAATATTGTAGCTTCAGTTTTTCAAATTGATTTCTTGCAGCAACTGAATGAAGTCATCAGTTTAATCCAAAGTTTGTTTTGTTTAAATAGAAAAGTAAAAAAATCGTCTATTGAAGACGAAAGCCCGGCCCCGATAATCCCTTCAGCTTTAGAACTTGAAAAGGTTAAACTGAAATTCAATGGTGAAATCTACTGTGTGATTAGAAATATGAAATTTGAAAGGGAAACACTCACTTTAACTCTTCCTTCCATCCAAATAAATCCTTTCGCTGAAGTGTTGTTTAGAAATTTGATTGCATTTGAGGCGATGGCGAAGATCGACCCGCCTTGTTTTACACAATGCTTAGCTCTGATGAGTGGTTTAATAGCTACAACCAAAGATGTAACAATACTCAAGAAAGCAAGGATTTTAAGTCATAATAGCAATTTTAAAAGTGATGAAGATATTGTTAAAATGTTCCATGGCCTCAGAAAGACTATTGGCAGCCATTATATCAGCCTAATAATGGAGAGTAATCTTGTTTCTGAAGCTGGATCGAGATCGAATTCAAGCCCAAGTATGGTGAATATGGCTGGATTGATCAAAGAAATCAACGAGTTTTATGAGAATTGCTGGAGGGTTAAGGAGGCCAAAAGATTTATGAACAAGTATATGTGGTCTACATTGAAGTCTGTCTTCTATCTTATCCTGATTTTTCTTCTAATTTGTGTGCTTGTTCGAACATTTTGTGATTTGTTTAGCTGTCCAAAAATTTGAAGGAACATTTTGTAATCTTATATTTTGATAAAATTATGTCATTTGACATTTTCAATTATTTAATTCTTCTCGTGAGTGTAAGTGAGTACCTTAACTGCTTAATTTATCTAAGTGTTTCTCCCTCATTGTCATGTTAGATCTGATTTCTTATTTTTATTTTCATGTTTTTATCAAGAATCAAATATTAAAAAAAAATCAGGTTCTTATACACATCTTACATGACACGAAAATGACTAAAATAATATGTATCTAATTTCGTTTCTTCTCAAACCAGACAAACTTTACACTGGTTTTTTCCAACGAATCTTACATTATTCTTCTTTATAGGTCTAACATGTGCGGTAATGTATATACTTTATAATACGTATTTACCGTACAACATGTTGGGAATTTGAAGGGTTTGCAACTCCCTAAACTCCCTAATTCAAGAATAAACACAAAAAATAATTAAAAGCGAAAGAGAAAACGACACCAGAGATTTATACAGGTTCCCAATTGGTACGTTCTGTCTTCTGCAGACTCTGCAAGTTCCACTATGAAGTTGAAAATTACATCAATAAGACAAATATAAAGAGTGTATAATTACTCACAATTATACATAACCCCGAGAAACACTCAAACGGTTGCCCCTCTCTATTTTCTCTCAATATGAACAAACCCCACAAAATAGCCCTCGAACTATTTTGTCATGCGACTCTTGGTGAGAGTTTCCGCCTCACACTCGGTCGCTCCACACAAAACCTAAACACAAACTATCTCTATTTATAATCTTCTTTCAACTTGCGTATCAAGAAAACAAACCACCGCCAATTGCTTTCCAAAATTAATCCCACGGTCAATAAGTCTTCATGGACCCACGTTGAAGCCAAGACGTCAATTTAGGCCTTACAAATAATGGCCAAGTAACTTTAATTTGCTAGGTTTTTAATATATATATATATATATATATATATATTACTATGCTTTAATTTCCTACATAACCTAACAATCTCTCACTTGTAGGTAAATAAAACATCTTCGACTCCCACTCCATTAACGTTCATTAATTACTTGGAACACTCAAAGCATCAACCTGCAAACTCAAACCAATTGACAAAAACATTACATGTTAGAATCCACTAACATAACCCCTGTAAGGTTTCTCGATGTGAGCTATCTTCTAGGTATGAAAAGATATTCCACCAACTCCCACTCCAGCTATGTGGCGGGATCTACAACCTGACTCATTATCCGCCTGCAACGAATCTTGAGAAAGGAATTTCCACCAATGGCTTGACATGTGCACATTCATGCCAGTTGTCAAAATAGAAACTTCATCTCCAACGTCTACACCTACATTGACTCTGAACCTAGTCAAAAGTGCACAATTGCCCTCGAGTAACTTCACCAGTTCGCTAACTGCCTGACAGTTGAGGCTATTTTCTGAGCGCTTCCAGATTCTCTCAACTGTTACTCCACATGAACTGATGGATTAGGATCTAACTATCCTTTCTGCGTTGTTGGCTCACCCCTTCGATCTGAGGGAACATAAACAACTCTCCGATTTTGCATTTTGTATAGAACCTATATAATTGATAACATTAATAGATAAAGTCAACGACAATACCTGTTTGTTCCAATCTTCATGCTTCATATCCTTTGGCTTTTCTCCCAACGACAAATGTAATTTTTTTACTGTGCATCATTCAGAATGAAAAATATGAATCACCAAATTTTTCGATCACAATATCCTTTATGCTATCCCATCGCTCTTAACCACAAGTCCCCTAAACCTGACGCTCTGATACCAGTTGTTGGGAATTTGAAGGGTTTGCAAATCCCTAAACTCTCTAATTTAAGAACGATAAATTGAAACACAAAGAATAATTAAAAACGAGAGAGAAAACGACACCAGAGATTTATACAGGTTCCCAATTGGTACGTCCTGTCTTCTGCAGACTCTGCAGGTTCCACTATGAAGTTGAAAATTACATCAATGAGACAAATATAAAGAGTGTATATAATTACTCACAATTATATATAACCCCGAGAAACACTCAAACGGTTGCCCCCTCTCTATTTTCTCTCAATATGAACAAATCCCACAAAATAGCCCTCGAACTATCTTGCCATTCGAACTCTCGGTGAGAGTTTCTGCCTCACACTCGGTCGCTCCACATAAAACCTAAACACAAACTATCTCTATTTATAATCTTCTATCAACTTGTGTATCAAGAAAACAAACCACCGCCAATTGCTTTCCAAAATTAATCCCACGGTCAATAAGTCTTCATGGACCCACGTTGAAGCCAAGACGTCAATTTAGGCCTTACAAATAATGGCCAAGTAACTTTAATTTGCTAGGTTTTTAATATATATATATATATACACACACACATATTACCTTGCTTTAATTTCCTACATAACCTAACACAACATGTATCTTATGCGAGAAAAATCATACTACTTCTTCTCAAACCCGATGTGGCAATGATGTTTTCTAAGAAAAACCTTTGAATGTGACGTGTTGATGACTATTTCATATGAAATCACTATAGTTCTGACAAAATAACATGTACACCGTGAGAATAATATACAAGATGACTTGTAAGGTTTAATGAACATGACATCTATGATGCTTTTGATTGTAGATATGGACTTATTAGATTAAAAAAATCAAATTTGATGTGGTGGCGACGTACTCCATTGAAAAACCATATAAATATGGTGAGATGAAGCTTACGCTCACGAATCTAGAGTAAATAAAAACACAATGCATCAACGAGTCAATGGGGATTTAGTTTTGGGCTATTATTCCGATGAGTGGATGGATTCATGAAGCTAATACCCACTGTTTGCACAATCCAAACACAATCGTGTCCAGACTTGTAATCCAAATGCACCATACATTTCAACTAAGAATTGCCCGATTTTTGTCCCTTTCTCGAATGGTATAGCTTTTGATTATTAATCAAAATTACTAAAAAGATTATACACCATCTAATTAAAAATATGTCAATTTAATAGTTAATTCTTTTTCTTTTTTTCTTTTTCGGTCAGGTGAAAGAAAAATTAAAAATCAAGGTAAACTAAAGACATAAATAAGACTTTGTGTTAGGTAAAGGGAAAATATCATTCATGAACATAAAAAGTAGGCTTCCTATTAAGTTTCCTTGCTAAGAATTCACATCAAAATAGGTAGGAAATTGACATCATATTTATTTCCCATTTCTACATGAAATCAAACAAATGAAGGCTAGTTACATCATTTGCAATGCCAACTTTGAAAATTTTACCAGGGCAGCTAATAAAACTACAAATGGATCTTGCAATCACAACAACAATGAGAAAGATAATGACAAGAATTACCAACATCTTTAAAACATTAGACACATATCTCTTCATCTTCACCCTCCAACAACTCTCATAGCATTTGTTGATTTCCTCAACCATTCCCTTCAATCCATTCTCATAGTTACTCATGATTTTTTCAATGAATTCACTCCCACTCCCCATATTTGACCCATTTTGAATATGGATTTCCAAAATGCTAGTCTTTTTCAAGCTGCTAGTGGAATTCTTGACACCATTAAAGAGTTTCACAACTTCTTTATCACTGTCTAGATGATTGTAAATGATTTCTGCTTCCTCAAGAATCTTAACATCTTTAGAATTCGTCAATAATCCATTCATCAATGCAACGTATTGGACGAAACAAGGCGGGGTTAGCTCAGCCACTGCTTCAAATGCCACAAAATTCCTAAGCAAAACTTGAGAGAAACCATCAAGATGAATACAAGGCAGTGCTAAAGTCAGTGTTTCCTGATCAAATCTACACTTCAAAACACCGTTTTTCGTCGATTTGAATCTCATTCCTGCCTTTACCAAGTCGGCCGCAGAAGGAATTATTGGGAGTTCTTTCTCAGCCAAGTTTGGTTTAGTAACTTTTATAACAGAACCCAAAAGTCTAAACAAACGTAGAATCAAACCAAATGTTTCTTTAAACTGATTAATAAAGGTTATACCAACAAAAGATCCCAAAATGCTCAAACTCTCAGTGACGAAATTACTCTCAGTGACGAAATTACTCTCAGTGACGACATTAACAGAATCATTATCCATACTTATTGGCATAGAAATAGAAATGAACATTGTTGCTACCCTTTCATCAGGAATTATCAAAACCAAAAGATAAAGAAAATGTAACAAATGATGAGACTTTTGGTAAATTTCAGTCAAATTTGGATGAAAATCAGAAGAATTCCTTTCTGGGTCACAAGGAAGTAACTCAAAAGGAGAAACTGATTCACAAAACTGATAAAAAAGAAGAGTCAATTTCTCAAAGCAATTTTTGGGTAAAATCTCTTTGAAAACGAAGAAAGGAAACTGATTCTCAAGCATTAACATATCAGAAACAATCTCAAACTCAGAAAACAACTTCCCATAAAAAATCTGTGAAGGGAATTTCATGGGTCGTCGAGAAAAACTGTTGTTTTGAAGCAATTCAAACAGAAACAAGCCATTAATGAGCATTACCCACGATAAAGTTTCTCCATCCATTTCAAGAGACTGATCAAAACAAGTTCGGATTTTGAGCTCCAATGGCTTCATTTGATCAACAAGTTGATGAAAGTGAAGATTCATTTTCAAGTTCGTTACTTTTTCAAGTTTGAATAAATCCATTTTCTGAAGCTCTGGTCGGAAATGGTGGTATGGAGAAAAAGCGACAAGACGGGGGAGATAAGAAGATGGGTTGTCGTTGTGAACTGAATCTGGGAGCTGAAAGATGGAAATGGGAGAGAGAGAAGAAGGGTCGAGGGCATTTTGGTCAATGAGAGTATTGATTTGAAGAAGCCATTGAGATTGATTGAGAGCTCCTTTGAGAATGGAGAAATCAGAGGAAGCCATGTTTTCTTTTCTTTTAGTTTGAGTTTGTTTGGACAATGCCTCTTCTGTGAAATCTGCACTGCTGCATATGTATAGGTAAGGTTTCTGACATTCATTCAAATTTGATGTTAAAAATAAATAAATTAAAAAAAAAGGTAAATTTTGGTGACAGTTATAAATTTTTTATTTACTTGTAAAAAAAAAACAATTAAGGATAACTTTAAAGCCATATTAATGTAGATAGCCGGATTTCACCTCCTTTTTTAACAAATGTTCATGTCAATTAATTTTTATGTAAATAGTCATAAGAAAAAATATATATCAATTAGCCCTCGCATCAAATCAGCACATCAAATCAGATTTATAAAAATAAAATAGAACCTCTCTCTCACCTCACTCTCTCTCCCCTCCCTTTTCACGCTCAAATTTCTTCCCTCCCATTTCCCCCCCTTTTTTCTCAATTTATATATTTGCTTTTTCTCTCTCTCATTTCATTTTATTTTTCCTCTCATTTCATTCAAACCTCCATTCTCTCTTTTTTCTCTCTTCTTTTTCTTCAAAAATTCACCATTTTCATGTTCTACAAGTTTCATCTCATCAAATTTCTAGACTTTTTAAATTTACTGTATCTTAATTTTGTCTCTTTCACGGTTTTTCCTAAATATTTCATCTTTTTTGTTGTTATTTTTCCTTCATCTTAAATCTTGCAAATCTTGAAAATCTAAACCAAGAATAGCATGAATTTGACAAAAGGTATTTTGTTTTTGGTTTTTATGAATTTTTTTCATAAATTTCCATATTTTTTGTTCTTAGTTTGTATTATGTAATATATATATGTTGCTACTACTGTTTTTTGTGATATACGTAAAGTATAAACTACAATATATGTAATATACGTTCTGCCTCTCTTTTTCACAATGGCTGATTTTCTAAATGTATTTTTTTTATAATATATGTAATATACATAACTGCCCATTTTCTTCATCATGTTATATTGTGTTGTTTAATGCACCGTCTGTAATACATATGATATATATAACTATCTATTTTTCTCATCATGTTATGTTGTTTTGCGTAACATACAGTCTGTAATATACTTAACGCATCGTCTGTAATCACATGATATAAATAACTATCTATTTTGTTCATCATGTTATGTTGTTTTGCTTAATATACAGTCTGTAATATACATAACGCATCATCTGTAATACACATGATATACATAACTATCTATTTTCTTCAACATGCTATGTTGTTTTGCTTAACATACAATCTGTAATATACATTATGCATCGTCTGTAATGCACATGATATATATAACTATCTATTTTCTTCACCATATTTTGTTGTATTGTTTAACGTACAGTCTGTAATATACGTGATATACGTTTTCTGTAGTTTGTTTGCATATCAAGTGTTTTTCGTATTTTGTATTTGTGTACTAACATTTTTTGTTTTTCATTTGCAAATTAAATGATATGTATATTACGTATATTATACATACGTTATATTTTCTCAAATGTACTTACAAAATAGAGGACGATTTACACATAATATACCAGAAGACAAAACATTTACATGACAATACGATATACCCAATATACTAAAACGACCCACAAAAAATGATTAAAATTGAAATATGTAGTATAAAACATTACACAAAATATTGAAATGTAAAAATATACTAAAAAATTGGCAGAAAAATGCATTAGGAAATAAAAATATTGAGAAATAAAATATTGGGAAATAAAAAATGCATTGGGAAAGAAAATATTGGGAAGTAAAAAATGACAAAAGTGTCAGACATACGTAATATACGGATGTCAATGTCAGACTATACGCAAAATACGAAAAGGGTAAACGTAGTATATTTAAAATTGGTGAGACTATTTTTTTTCTTTTCCCCATGTTAGCTATTTGCTTAAACATGACCCAACATGTGGCTATATTGATTTAACACCCAATTTTAAATATAAAAGATTATTTTTAAAAAGTAAATAATAATATAGTAGGAAATTTCGAACTACTAACACAATTTTATATAGTATTGGCAAATATAGTATTTTTTATAAACTATTCATAAGTATAATAAATATTTACTTTATTAATCAGTTATTAATCGATGAAAGAATACGACTTGGCAGACCAAATAAACGGTTTGACACTAAAACTATGAATCAGGGACATTTTATATAATTCGGCTTTATAAATTTTATTTTAGAAGTTAAAAATATATTTTCTGTGAAATAATATTAATATTTGTTTTTGGCTTTTAGTGCTTGACAAAAGGCAATTGTTTCTGGTGATCTAGTTATCATAAAAAGTGTATTTTAAATTATGGAATAGATAATAAAATGAATAAAAAGTATGTTTTTATATAATAAAATACAATTTTGGAATCAATTAAAAAACACTTGATTTATAATTGAGGACTAGCCTTAGTATTTATTTAACAACAATTTATACTACTAGGTTTTTCACACATGCCATGCACGTGAGGCACGCGGCTTGTCCTCATATTTTATTAAAACCGTCAATATTATTATGAAGGCATTTTTTAAGCTAATATTTTAAAAATTCAAATTTCATATGAAAATGCAAGAAATTAACTTAACACATTGTTAAAAAATATATACAATAGCAAAATTGCATAGTAAAAAAAGAAAGGAGAGGGGGCACTTTAAACGACCATAATAGTGAATAAAAGCTAATTTATTTTGTTTTTTTAAGATTAAAAAACAGAAATTACATGATTTTGTATCATCTTATTACGTATGGATGATGGATACATGTAGATGATTAAAGATTGATAAAACAAAAAACAAAAACTAAAAAATATATATTTATATTTCATCCTCAATTTATATATAAAGATAAATATACTAATAACTTAAATCAATTTTAAAACTTTTAAAATTAAACATAATTTAAAGATTTTTTTTCCTTCATAACTTTATTTTTAAAATTCTAGAGTGTTGTCTTTTAAATTGTGGTTATACAATTAATTGAAATTGAGATAAATAATTAAATAATTTATTGTAATTAAATTAATAAGTTATGAATTTTTCCTCCTATTTGTTTAATTAGAATGTTACAAAGACTTAGAAATGTCACTTTCTTTCTTATTGTTGAATTAAAATCTTTCATTAAGAACATGTGAATATGGAGGGAAATATCATATACTCCAATCCATCATGAATATTGGTTTGCCCTTAACTTAAGGTTTTATTATAACCCAAGGATCTGTGTGTGCCCTTAACTTAAGGTTTTATGATAACCCAAGGATCTGTGTGTGTTGTCCTTTGTCCTTTGATTTTTCCTATTTTTATGCGTTGTCTTTTGATTTTTCCTATTTAAAAATAACAATAAATATCCCATAAATTTTTATCTTTTGTGGTAATTCTATATTAGTCAAAGCGACATTGGCGTTTGTAACGAACGTTTTTAATTGTATATTAAAATCCTTTATAAGTATGTTCAAAATAAAACAGAAATATTTATGAAATTAATTAATAATATATAATATAAGAATTAAAACTTTACAAATAGCATTAATAAATTTTTAACTAAATGTAATTTATAGTATTTTTATTGTGTTCATAAATTTTTAAATGTAGTTTTATAGTATTTTTATTGCGTAATTTAATAAATCAATCATGTTATTATGTTATTTTAATTAATTGAAACAATTTTGTATCGTTAAATTCAATTTTTTAATATTAAAATCAAATCAAATAAAATGGGTCATTTAATAAAAGATAATGGGTAGTTTGTAAAATTATTCTACTATATTATTGATTATTGAATATACTTTGTCATCATGTAATACTTTAAATTTACTCTACGATATTTTATATTCGTTAGGAATGATATTTTATATTTAATTAATTATTTTTAATTGAAATAAAATATCTAAATTAATTAAAGTAAAAATTGGGAAAAATTTCGAATATGTAAATTGCAATTTTTGAAATAGACGGTGGATAAAATAATGATTATTGATATCATCTAGCCCGTAAAGATTAAAGATAAAGATGTGGGTGTCTTATGGGCTTTAAACAATGATATTATATATATATATATATATATATATATATATATATATATATATATATATATTGATAAAATGAGTAATATATTGTAGGGGTGAAACTGGTTCGATTCGGTCCGGTTTTTCAATTAATTTTTAAAATCGGACCAGTTCGGTTTATAATAGGAACCGGCCTGATTTTGAATGGTTTTTGCCTGTTCGGTTTTCGGTTTTTTCCGATTTTTCTAGTATAGACCATTTGCATTTAGTTTTAAAAAAATCTTCCAACATTGAAGGATGAAACAAAAAAAAAATCAAACATAAACCAAAACTTAGTTGAAAAAATTAGATTAATTAATATATAAAATATAAATTAAAATAAAGTGATAAATAAATATTTAAAATAAAACAAATAAATAAAAATAAGGGGGAAATAGGGAAGGGGTATGGGATTTTTACTTGTTTTTTAGAAGCCGGTTCGGTTCCGGTTTTAACCGGTTCGGTTCGGTTTTTGAATAATAGAAACCGGGACGGTTCGGTTTTTACGGTTTCGGCCCGGTTTATTTTTCCGGTTTTCGGTTTTTTCTTTCACCCCTAATATATTGTAAAAAACGGTAATATGGTAATTAAAGATATCTTTGAATCATTTAAAGATAATTTTATAAAAATTATTCATCTTAATTAACTTTTAAAATTATGTCAGTTTATTAAAAATTTCATTTTTTTTTGTTATCATTCTTAATTTTTTAAAATTGTATACAAAAAACTAAATTTAAATTATTTGTACATGTAAGCATGATACTACATTAAAATTTTAAAATGTATTTTTCTAATATTATTAATATTATTATTGTATATTAAATTAAATGAACGTGGTTATTTAATAAGAAAAATGGCATATTTAAATATTACATAGAACTAATAGGGATAAAAAATAAGAAAAATGACATATTTAGATATTACATAGAACTAATAGGGATAAAAAAGGAAATCAAAAGTTTTACCACTCTAACCACTTTTTAATATAGTATTAAGGATTTACCGATATAACTTTTATTTTAAAAGTTAAAAATATATTTTATGTGAAATAATATTAATATACGTTTTTGGTTTTTAGTGCTTGACCGGAAAACACTTCAAAAGGCAAATTATTTCTGGTAATCTAGTTATCATAAAAAGTGTATTTTAAATCATGGAATAAATAATAAAAAGTATGTTTTTATATAAAATAAAATAGGGAAAAAATCAATTTACACCCTTGAACTTTACATGGTGTGTCAATTTAAACCCTAAACTTTCAATATAATCAATTTACACCCTGAACTTTAATAAATGAATCAATTTACACCCTTTCTTAATAAACTTACTATTATTTTGAAATTTTTTATTTACGCGTAAGTGTTTTTATATCAAAATAAAGTTAATTTTTTCAAAATTAATTTAATATTTATATTAATATTTTTTATGGCTAAATATGACCGTTTTGGTGTCGGATTTGAACATATTTGTACCGTTTAAATTGGTAACTAGCATTTAAGTTTTTTCATAGTCGAGGTTGGACGTTTTTATGATTAGGTCATACATGTTTTGTTATTTTAATCTTTTGGTGATTGGGTAATTTAATTTTGATTAATTTTATAGTTTTATTATTATGTGGGTTTAAATTGATTCACTTGAAAAAGTTCAGGGTGTAAATTGATTCAATTGAAAGTTTAGGGTTTAAATTGACACAACATGTAAAGTTTAGGGGTGTAAATTGAATTTTTTCCAATAAAATAAAACTATGGAATCAATTAAAAAAAAAACACTTGATTTATAATTGAGCACTAGCCTTAATATTTTTTTTAACAACAATTTATACTATTATCAAGAAGACTTGTTTGCTAAAAAGGTTACAAGAGTCAGGACTGACCAACTAAGGTAAAACAAATCAAATTGCCTGAAAATTGAAAACCATAATGATACTAGACTACTAGGATTTAGGGTCCCAACCGATTCTGGACATTACTTGTCCTGTTCCAGTTCCTTCTTCTTTCATTTTTTTATGGTTCCGATTCCTCTCAAGAACTGGTAAGACCCGAACCGTTAATACCCCTAACTAAAAGAGAATAGAATAAAATATGTGGAATTGAAAATAATATAATATTGTGTTTAAACTAAGATTTTGTTGGATTATATTTTTTTAATGTGTGGTATTATATTGATTTTTGTAATTTCTTCTACTCCAGTTGCATATAAAGTTGGAAAAATATATATATTAATATACATGCAGAAAATAAGGGCCTTTTTGGTAACTTTCCTCGTTTTCATTTCTTGTTTCTTATTTATATTTCTTGTTTATTGTTCGTGTTTTTTTTAAGATAAACAGAAACATGTTTGGTAACTGTTTCTTATTTATTGTTTCTAGAAAAAAAATAAAAATAAAATAAAAAGTAATGTGTTTGGTAACTATTTTTTATTTCTGTTTCTCATTTAAAAAAAATACAATTATTTAAAAAAATATTACAATTTTAAATGACATTTTTAAAAATATTATATCACTATAATTTTTAGATATTTATAATATATTTTATAAGTCAAAAAGGAAAACACAGTTTCTAAAAAAAAAGAAAAACAAGAAACAAGAAGTGTTACCAAATAACTCAATTTCTTAAAAAATAAAAAATAAAATTAAGTAACAGAAATTGAGAAAGTTACCAAACGGACCATAAATAACCACCGAATTATGAACCACAAATTACTATTGTGGACAGATATTAGATAGTTGTCTCTCCGTTGTATATGGTACGAACTACGAAGACAGCTTGATATTGGTAGGTGGCAACTTTAATAATAAAATAAATACGTACATGAAATTGATTTGCTACACGTGAATTATTTTATTATATTATTAAAGTTGCAACTAATTTCATGCACGTATTTATTTTATTATATTATTTAAGTTGCAACTAACTAAGTTGCTACCAATTGGCTACTTTGCTACACGTGATTTATTTTTACGGAAATTTCATTGATAGGAGAACTTTGTTCAATATTTATAAATTTAACCATTTTAAAAGTATTTACAAATATAATAATATTTTAAAAAACTATCATTCATGTGAATTTAAGTTTTTATTATTTTTGTAAATAAATTTTTAGACTGCTATTTTTATAAATATTAGACCTTTTTTCAACTATATGAGTCCCTTACGTTTATGCTATGTGTTCGGGTTTTCTGGTAAACTAACGATCTTTTTTTTTTTTTAACTTTTGAAACATTAGGGGGAAAAAATTGAAACTAACACTGTAAGTTCGGGGCATTTTGTATAATTTAGCCTTTAAACTATAGAATTTATCTCAAATAGCATAAATCTACATAATTACAAAAAATTTAGAACTTTTTAAATATTACACGAATATTAGAATTAGGAAAATACTTGCCTCCTAACAAGTCAGGAGGATCTCCTCCTGATCTTCAAAACGTGTTTATTTTCTGTTAGTTAAAACCAAATCAATGGGTCTCAATCATTAATAAAAAATATATTAATTATCATTTTTTTATTCTTTAACCAATAGAAAGGGAGATCAAGAGGAGATCCTCTTGATTTTTCACGAGTCAAGTATTCTCAGAATTATAGTCGGTTCATTAAATAATTGAACTAATAGTTTGTTATTTTTCATGGGTATTTTCAATGAGTTTATTTGTTCGGTTCTGGTTCCTTTCCAGAACCGATGAAACCAGTACCGGTAACACCCCACTTGTTAGGGGACATTGGACTTTCACAACTCCACATTGGTATGATATTGCCCACTTTGGGTCTACGCCTGCATGGTTTTGTTTTTGGTTTCACCCAAAATGCCTCATACCAATATAGATGTGTCATTCCCCTTATATTCGCATGATCATCCTGTTAGGAATGGTGTCCTAGAACTTGTAATTATTTAATAATAATAATTTATTAAGAATAAATTAAATAAATAAACATAAGTTCTTTATATTATCTAGATTGATTCAATTAATGATATTAGGAATATATGGAAATATATAAATATCAAACATTCAAATAGTAAACCCTAAGTTACTCTTATGAAATCACGACTTAGTATGTGAGTCATACAAGAGGATTAAAGTCGAGATGAGTAACTTAAACGTGTCTACAGTAAACGGATAACGTTTGGGAACCTTATCCTGGTAACACTGTTGATAGCTTCGCATTTTGTTTATAGACAAATGATCGAATCCTGATCATTCATGTGGGAGACATGAAATGGAAGTATCATATGCAATGATGATTGTATAAGACAGGACCATGATGTTCGATCAAATTTCTCATTAGTACCGTTTTTTAGAAATAATCGAATATCAAACTAAGTTTATCAACCGTGATAGATCTCAATCCTGAGTGAAATGCGGACTCCTATTTGTAGAGTTATGTTCTTTGATTCACATAGTTGAGAGCGATCTGTAAGAACGCTCAATACACTCCTGTTTTGGGAACATGACTAGATAAGTAGATGAGAACTCATTTTCACGAGATGGAATTCATAACTTTCCTATAAATTAACGGTATCAGTGCGATACCTAAACATTTTAGGAACTTTAGGAAACTCCCTTGATGTACTGATTCGAGACATGAACAAGTGACGTCACGACTTCTATTGATCACAGAAGTATCTTATCTCTACTTTGACTAAAGATAAAGTTCATTGGAGAATCAGCGGGAACACAAGGATAAAGCGGTAATTACAGGGGCAAAACGGTAAATTTATCCGCCTGTAATTATGAGGGTTCCACGTGAAGGATATATCACAGATATAAATAAAAGATAAACTAAATGGACATAACTCATCTATAGTGAGGGGAGTTCAGCTATGAATCTATAGTGGAATTATTCATAGTTAGATAATAAGTAATTAACCGATTATGTGTTAATCACTTAATTGACTAATTATTAAGCCCATGATCTATAGGTCCATCGGGTCCCTATGCTAGCCCAAATATCGTAGTCGCGAAATCAAGTAGAAGAAATGGAAATTTTAAGTAAACTGAATTACTTAAAATAGGCAATATTAATTGTTTAAATATTGAGTATATTTAAACGGTAATTAATATAAACATTATTAATTGTTTAAATAATGAGTTTATTTAAACATGAAATTAATAATGAAATATTATACATTATTAATTATTTAAATATTGAGTATATTTAAATGGTAATTAATAATTTGAAATTAATTAACAATCATTAATTGTTTAAATAATTATATTTAAACGGAAATTAATAATTAAAATTAATTAATTAATAATAAAATGTTATCAATAAAATTATTAATTAAATAATGAGTTTATTTAATGGAAATTAATAATTAAAATATTTATTATTAATTATTTAAATAATGAAAATTATTTAAATGGAAATTAATAATTAAATATAATTTGATAATATTTAGTCGGGAGAAAATATTAATATTATTAATTGTTTAAATAAAATATTTTATTTAAATGGTAATTAATAAATAAATTAATTAAGTTGGACTTATTAATTTAAGAGAGAATTTCAAGCCCAATTGGATTAATGAACCCAATTGGAATTGGCCTAAAATAATTAATTAAATAAATTGTATTTATTTATTATTTTATGATGATAATTTCGGTCATGCCATGTATTTTGAGGAGATAATTGTTTGAATTATATCCTAAAATAATTACATAGATTTATTTACCCAAGATAAATAAAATAAAGAAAATAAAATAATCTCCTATTTATCTATGGCATTTTCGAAATTGCAAGATAAAGGAAAGAGATAATCTTTATTCTTTTTGTATTTATCTCTATAGATTAATCCTAATGTGATTAGGATTCATATTTTTCTATAAATAGGAGGGTTGGGTCATTCATAAATCACACAATTCAATTCTTTGGAAATTGAAAAATCTCTCTTCCTCTTTTTCTCTCCCTTTGCCGATTTTGCTATTCAAAATTGGGAAGAAAATATTTTTCTTCTTCCCAATTTCTTCTTAAGTTCGATCCCACAATCGGATTTCGTTTGATCGATCGGGATATAGCATAGAAGATCCGGTGTTGCTGAGGATTGATGCTGTTGAGAAACCTCCAACCGATTCTCCATATTTTACTCAATGTAAGTAAAAGGTTTTTAATTTTCGAAAAAAAACTAGCATGAATCTACATGTTTTTATCACAAATTGCATGATATTAATAGATCCTAAATTAAGTGTTAATTTGTGTTACCAAATAAATTCCGCTAATTTAGTAAATCATCCCTTCAATTGGTATCAGAGCTAATTTTAATTATCATGCAAATTTGTGTTTTTTTCGAAAATTTGGTGGGTTGCATAAAAAGTTGTTTTATGTATGTTTATATAAATTGTGGAGGTTTGCTAATTGACTGTTTAGGTATTCTTGAGGCACTTAGGTTTTTAAATTTTATTAGAAAATTTGTAAGCCCTAATTTTAGGGTATAAAAAAAATTTGTAATTTTCCCATACCATATGAGGCAAAAATCAGCACCACCAAAGGGAGGAAGAGGAGAATTTTTTTTTTCCACCAATCCATGAGGTCCACGCCCAAGAAGAGAGAAAAGGATGAGATACGGTAAGATATTTTAACATAATTATCTTGTTATCTCAATTTAAAATTTAAATATTTAAGATAAGGATTAAATTTTTTTTTAAAGATTATATCCCTATCTTAAATTATAAATTTAGAAATTGATATAAGATTACATGGAAAATATTTTCTTTATTTTTCCATATAATTAAAGATAATTATTTTAAAACAAGTATTTATGGAAATATTAAGGAGATAATATTTGCCCCATAAATACCCATGCCCACGCCTACACCATGGAGGAGTGAGAAAGTTGAAGCCTCAAGTTCTAGAATGGAAGATTTAATTAAGTTGTAATTTTAATTTTCCGTTTTAGAAATAGTGCCAAGAATACCGGTCAATTTAGCTATTTATTATTTAAATTGTTTATATGTATGATATAATTGTTTTAAATAATGTTCATGCATAAAAGTATGTCATGTAGAAAATCCCACCATAGGTTGTATGATTTTATTAATTGTACATACATGCATCATGATATAATATGTGTTATTATATGCTAATGTATGTGAAGCATGCTATAATTTTATTTTATAAATGTTATTATCGAAAATTATATTCTAATTGTTTTAGAATTAAAAGCATGCTTATTTAGTTAAAATTCAAAAGTTAAATCTAGTTTAAAAGTTGAATAGAAACTAAATGAATTATTTGTAATATGGAATTATTGTTTAAACAATTGGGCCAAAATCCATATAAGATAAACAAATAGAAACTTTTAATTAAGGGTTAATGTCACAGCCCAAAATTTCCCAAAACATGGAAATAAACTAAACGCAGCGGAAACTTAATTTACATCATCTCAAAATTCAATACTTTTCATTTAGAGTTAAAACTAAAATAACTTTATTCTATTCTCAGAAAAATTTCCATAAATCCAAATCCATCAAAATGGTTTATTTGAGCTCAGCTTAAAACAAAACAGTTCAAATCAATTATTCAAAGTTTTGGAATATCTAAACATAAAAATCAACATAACAAATAAAAATGTAATCCCAATATTCGACTAACACGAACAAGATAAAAAAAAAATAGTCGGCTTGTAAATCCAAGCCCAACCAATCACCGCCCACGACCCCATCATTTGCCAGTCTTCCTCTTTTTATTACCTGAAAAAAAAAACATTGTAGCATCATGAGGCTACGCCCAGTGAGAATAAAGTTAAATTAAGAGCAACGCCATGAGAAACTTTCTAAATTCCTTAAGTCCATATTCGACCTCACAACTCCCAATAACTCTCAACTTCCAAGGCATGATCTCAACCCTAGAGAAAATCCCATCCTTTTAAGTTTTATCATCCAATGCCTTAGTTCCACTTTATTCACAATTAAAGTGAGCCGCACACTCAAGGTATTGAACCCGTGTCACCACGATTCGACCTTTGAGTTATTCTTCTTATGAGTTTGCAAGACTCACAAGCGAACCTACAAGTTTATTCTCTCCCATTGATCAAATGGAATGAACCTACCCCGTTAAGTGTAATTAAGTTGTGCACAACTCTAATTCACCCTTAACGGTTTATTCTTCATTAAGTATGGCCCTACTTAATGCGAACCTACAACCACATTATCTAAGGCATCGAATAATGTGATTTAAACAAATGCATCACTACCAGAATGCATGACAAAGCCTAGGTCCAGTTCCTAGCTCAGAAAACCCGTTTCCTCCTAAAACTGACCTTAATATGGCTAATTCTCAAAAATTCCAAATTCTGGAAAAACATTGTATTTACAGCATTTAAAGAGTCTAAAAATGCTTAAAAACAGATCTCTAACTCACAAGATGATCCCCCGAAGAAAACCCACCCTAAAAAGCTAAACTAGCTAAACTAGTGCGGTTTTGCTTCTTTTTCGGCGACAACCGGTGAGGGAATTTTATAAAAATTTCCAGCAGCTTTTGGGCCTCTAATCAGTCCCAAAATCACCTAGACACACTCAGGAATCATCTAAAAATAAATTCCCACATAAACTCCCAAGAAAAGGCCTTCGACTGAATAAATCTCCACCTAAGGCTTTAGTGATCCTATTACTTCAAGTCAAATTCCAGCAGCTTTTCTAAGTCTTAAAACACCCAAAAAGTGACTAGAATTCATATAAACATCACTTTAAAATCAATCAACTAAAGAATCCAATAGTAACATCAGTTTATAACACCCAAAAGCATGCATGCCATTAACTTTCATAATCTTAACTCCAATTCTCCAAAACATGTACTTATTTATTTCATGTTTAAATTCATCATCCAAGTTACTCCAAACACACAAATCAGAATAAAAATACTTATAAAGAAAAAGAAAATTAAACTTGACCTTGATCAAAGCTTAACTAAATTCTCACCTTAATTCCAATTAATGCAAAAGCAACCAATTCAATAAGTGCTTCCTTCCTCAATTCCACAACCTGAAATCAAGGTCTAAGGTTCTTAAAACCTACACAAAATATCTAAAAACAAATATCTAAAATTATAGGCCAACTCGGATCGATCAACGGGACGGAAAAAAGCGAAGGCAACCCAGGCGGTGCCTTAGCGTCGGCAGCCAGCCGATCCAACAAAGGGGGCTGCTGCGTGGGCTGTTTCTTTTGTCGACCTGGCCAGGTCCCAACGGTGTTTTCGAAGGCTAAATTGGTGATTGGTTTGATCGGTAAAGGCCTTTTTTCAAATTTTAGGATTCTAGGGTTCAAGGGTTTGATAGAAAATCAAGAAAAGGGTCTTTCAAATGGATATAAAGAATAAATTGAATTCGTTGGAAGATTAAATTTTGATATTAAAAGAGAATTTGATTTCATTACCTTGTCTTAGAACGAAGGAAAACGTCCCTAACGAATCCAAACCTTCTTCCAATTGAACAAAACTTCAATCAAATCAACACTACAAGGAAAACAAGAAAAGAGACGATCAAAACCGTCCCTAAATCACTCTAAGAGGCGGCGGCAATAGGAGGAAGAAGGGAAGAAAAAAATTTGAAAACCCTACCTTTTTCTTTTTCTCTGTACGTTCTGTCTCTGCCAAGCCTTCTCCCTTTTTTCCTTTCCTTCCCCTCTTCACGCCACTTCACCCTATTTCCCTTTTTTTTTTTTTAAAGAATAGATATTAATTAATTCATCTTTAAAAGAAAAATCATTACATATCTATTTACTTAAAAGAAAACTTAATAATTATTAAAATAAATTTAATAATTATCGAAAATTTAAAACTTACCGAAAACGGGTCGTCACAGTTAATTAAAAATTAATAATTGAGATTAATTGAATTGAATGGATCTCTGGCGAGAAAGCTCTGCCCAAGCGATGAGGTTTCATAAAGTTCCCTAACACCGAGCGCCTCTGGCCACGAGAGCGATCCTGGGAGAAAAGTTCAAATTAATAAATCAAAATTATTAAGACGGCGCATAATGTGATTAGTTTAAATTAGGAAAACTTGAACAATCACAATTATAAAATTAATCTAACCAATTTAAGAGTTAAAGTTGATTAGGTTAATTAAAACTTGGATTAATGAGTTAGCCTGAATTAGTCTAAGTTATGAAACCCTAACTCAAAATATTAAGTGGAAGAAGGAAACATGTCAATGTATCCTATGGTCTCCACTAATGGGCTCGAAACGTGAGATTTATACATGGCCTCTGTAACACTGTTGCAGGTGTTCATTCCCATAGGAAGGTTTATTGTATAAATCAATATCAAGTTGGGTCTCCCGAAAGGGATAAAGAATTTTAAATGAGATTGATTGAAGACTGAATCTACACTTCGTAGACACTTTTCAATTTTATTTAAAAGACTAAATTAGTGGGTCACACTTAAAAGAAATTTGATAAATTTGTTATCAAAACTCTGGACCAAATACACGGTAAACAATGACATAGGAATATGAGTTATTCTGGAGTTGTCAATTGTTCGAGTGACATCTCGTTTTAATGATGGTAACTGACCTATCATTCGACGGCACTTCACCGGTATCATTAAAATATCGTGACATAGTAACATGTTTTAGGGCTTTTCTGTTCATTAATATGTTCGCATTCATGCATCATATTTAATTATATGTCAAAACTTTTGAGTATTTGAATCTTGAATGCATATTAGATTATTAAGATAAAGTTTATTTAAATTTCAATAATATAGCATCTGTTTTAGTCACTATATTTGGAAAGAACAAACTGAAAGATGAGAACTACGTTTCCTATAAAAGGGAAATGAATAATTTAAGTAAAGCAGTTGTAACGACCCGTTACCAAGGGTATTTTGGTAATTTCCCAAATCTCAAAATTAAAACCACAAGTTTACTTTAATATTTTTAGATGATGTTGATCGTCTCGTTATTACGATTCCAACGCAACTGACGGATCATCATTCGGAGTTCCGGTGAATGAGTTATGATCGTTTTAGTGTAGTGGCATTTTCGTAATTATCATAACTCGGGATTAAACCCTAAAAATTCATCTTCTTCTTCCCTAATCCGAAAACCAACCTCCATTAATCTTCTTTTCTCCAATTTTCGCCCAAATTAATTTCTCCAGAGTATTTTGGCCATAAATCCCTCATCCGAACTCCGATTTACGCAAGTAAGCTGTCTATCTTTATTGGTTTTTCGTTCTCTTTCTTTTGAGTATAATTTCGTATTAATCTGAATTCTCTGTAAAACGTTATGAGCCAAAAACCAGTTCGGATCCATTAGGTTTTTATCCGATTTATTTTGTAATTTTTTTGTATAGATGTAGAAAGGCTTTTCCTTGCAGTGAGGATGAGATTTGAGAAAGGTTTATTCAACTTACAAGAGAGGTTGTGAGTTTTCTTGGAAAGAAGATTTTTAATTCTTGAAAAAAATTCAAGAATCTAAGGTGAGAGTTTTGTTAATTTTTGATCAATTTCATGTTTCTTTTTCTGCTTCTTTATAAGTATAATTAGAATCTGGTTTGTGTGGTTTGAATGATTTGAAGTGGGTGAAATTTTATAAGCATGTTTGGTGATGGTTGATAATATTGTTTTTGGGAGTTAAGGATTATAAAGATTAAGTTGCATGCATGCTTGGAATTATTCTTTTGATATTAAATTTTGGATTTCTAACTGGATGGATTATTCTGAAGTTTGGCTTAAGTTTTAACTTCGTTTTGGGTGTTTTAAAGAGTGTTTAAGCTGCTGGAATTTGACATTATTGTAGTAGGATCAATAGAGCCTTAGATGGAGATTAGTCCAGTCGAAGACCTTTTCTTGGGAGTTTAGGTGGGGGATTATTTTTGGATGATTCCTAAGTGAGTCTAGATGACTTAGGGGCTGATCTTAAGTCCTTTAAGCTGCTGGAAATTTATATAAAATTTCCTTATCAGTTGTCACCGAAAAAGAAGTAAAACCGCACTAGTTAAGCTAGTTTAGCTTTTTAGAGTGGGTTTTCTTTGGGGAACCATCTCGTGAGTTAGAGATCTAATTTTAGGTATTTTTAGACCCTTTGAACGCTGTAATTACATTGATTTTCCAGATTTTTGGAATTTTCGAGATTTAGCCTATTTAAGGTCGGTTTTTAGGAGGAAACGGGTTTTCCGGGCTAGAAACGAACCTAGGCTTTGTCAAGCATTCCTGGTAGTGATGCTTTTAGATAAATCATATTTTTTTGGTGCCTTAAACAATATGGTTGGAGGTTCGCACTAAGTAGGGCCATACTTAGTGAAGAATATGCCATTAAGTGGATAGTTATAGTTGTGCACAACATAATATCACTTAGTGGGGCGAGTTCATTCCATTTGATCAATGGGAAAGAATATACAAGTAGGTTCGCATGTGTGTCTTGCTGACACATAAGAAGAATACCTCAAAAGGTTGAAACGTTGAAACACGTGTTTGATGCTTTTGAGCGAGAAACTCACTTTTGTTTGCGGACATTAGTTGAGTTAAGGCATTGTGTAGAAAATTGAACTCTTTGGAGTTGAGAGAACTTCTTTGGAGTTGAGAGAACTTCTTTGGAGTTGAGAGAATTTCTTTAGAATTGAGAGAAATTCTTGGAAGTTTTGAGGTCGATTACGGACTTAAGGAATTTAGAAAATTTCTCATTGATAGGGCAGAAATTTGAATGATGCGTCGCCGGCACGATGGCCGTGCGATCCGTCGAGTTATCATGAATCATCAGAGCAACGGGCAGAGCCCGCGTCGACCTTTTATCTAATAAATGCATGCTCTTAAATTAACATTATTCTCATTGGGCGTAGCCTCATCATGCTACACTATTTTTTTTTCCAGGTAAAAAGAAGAATAAAGCTGGCAACTGACGATGTCTCGTGATCTGTGGATCGGTTGGGAGGATTTACATGCCAACAATGAATATTTCTTCTCTTTTATTTATTTGGGATATTTTTGGTTAAATGACTTTAGTTCATTTTGTTATTTGTTGTTTTAAAATATATTGAAACTGGATGAGATTTTAGATTGATGTTTTGTTTTTATTATGGATTTTGGTATTTAAAATAAGATCGATCGAATGTGAAACATTCTAAATTTGATTTAAATGAGAAGAATTTTTGTTAAATTTTAGCTTCCGCTGTTATTATTGAGATTTCCATGTTTTGGAAATTTGGGGTTGTTACAGCAGTTTACTTAAATAAACAGACAATATTAGTTATTTAAATAATGAGTTTATTTAAATGGAAATTAATATCATTATTATTAATTATTTAAATAATGTGTTTATTTAAATGGTAATTAATAATAAAATATTATTAATAAATAATTATTAATTATTTAGGTAATGTGTTTACCTGAATGGAAATTAATAATTAAACATTTATTATTAATTTTAAATAACAGTGATTATTTAAAAGGATAATAGTAAATAACATATTTATTATTAAGTTAAATAATATCGATTATTTAAATAGAAAATAATAAATATTTATTAATAATAAAATAAAAAAATCGGAATATGATATTTTATTTGAATAATTGATTTATTGAAATAAATATCAAGAGTTAATAAATAAGATTTATTAGTAAGGAAGAATCTAGAATTGAATTAGTGAATTCAATAGAATTTTGGTTCAAATTATTTGAATACCAAAATCGGCACATGTATGATATTTTAGGAAATAATTGTTGAATTATTTTGTCTAAAATAAATATATAAAAGAATGTTTAACCAAAGACAAATTAAAACAAAGAAAAAATAGTTTTTCTTATTGATTTTATGCACGTAAGATAAATAAGGAATAAAATTTGATTTTATTCTTGGCATTTATCTTGTATTTATTTTGATAGTATTTCCTAATTCGATTGGAAAACTGTTTTGCGTATAAATACAAACGTCTTGGTTGTTCATTCAAAAGCTTCTAATTTCAATTCTCGAAATTGAAAACTCTTATTTTTCCTATTTTTCCTCATATTCGATTTATTATAGTCTAAATGGAAGAAAAATATTTTTCTTCCCAAACCATAGTTTTCTAGTTTAGTTTAGTTATCAATTTGTTTTTATTTTGAATTAAGTAATAAATGTTGGTTCTCATTTCGTGTGAACCAAGTTCGGGAATATTTTAAATAAGAGTTATTTAGGTAGATATTCCTTTACAATTATATTACAAAGTTCCAAAGTGTGATTGGATGGTTATTCAAAATACATCATGAAACAAATAGTTCCAAAACAAAATTCTAAACTCCGGAATATCTAAATGAGTTATAAAGGTTTTAAAAATGTTTAAATACTTAAGTCTAAAATTACTTAAATAAGTTAGAGGGATTAATCTCTTAAAGATGGTTCTCAAGGAATTTGAGATGATAACCATATTAATCCACGAACTTATGGGATAAGTAAAATCAAACATCTTTGATTTATCAAAGATAACTAGACTTAAATATCACTAAAGTTGGACATTTAGATGTTAGAACTTAAGTGATAAGCAAACATTAAATAGATTTCTTATATTCCAAACATTCGGTTATTTAAAAGGATGTTTTAAAGGTAATAACTCGATATGGAATAAACAAAACAAATCGAAAGTAATAATTAGTGAATAATTGAATTCACAAATTATTAAAGAAAAGCTCAGTAAATCAGTGATACTGAAGGCTTTAAACCTTACTTAAGATATAAAAGAATTACAATAATTTTATTTCAAGATAAAACAAGTAGTTATTTAAAAGTTTAAATGGTTAAACTACTTGTAGAACTTTATTTGAGTGGGAGCGTCATAGTACGAACCAAAGGGACTTTTAGAAGTCCAAACGAAACTCATTGACTTCAAAATCAATGAATAAAGTTCAAAATAAGTGAAATAAAAATGACATAAATTTTCAATAGTTGAGTTGAAAAGGGTCACTTATTGTGACGTCCCGTCACCTTTTAAATAAATTAAATCAGAGAAAACAGCGGAAGTCTTTTATTTTAAGAAAATTGGCGTGGTTATGTTTGAAAAGTGGCTTGCCAAAACCTGTTTACATTTTAATTTCAAAATCTAAATAACACAAGGAAAAATGATTTATAATCATAAAAGTAAAGACGAAAGCTCTTAAGAGCTATATACAATTGTAAAATCTCAAAATTTAATAAAATTCACAAAACCATGTACATGGATTTTACATAACACATAGTCCATCTCGATCATCATCATCCTCTCGATCAAGCGCGCACCAGCTCCTCTTCCACGATCCCAAACATTACCTGAAATGTTTGTAATATCATGAGCTAACAACTTAAGCCCAGTGAGAATAATAAGAATAAAAAGTAAGAATAGACCTCAAACTCGCATTCCGATTTGTGTCCAATTAAAACGACACAATCCTTCCTAGAATTCTCCAAAGTCTGGTCATTCTATTTCATATTTTCCAATTGATGATACAATTAGCACACTTAGTCTAATTATTCATCCTTTTACTTTTTATAACACAATTGACTCCTAAAGTCATTCAAACTCTAGGCAATTTCATTTATACTTTTTAAGGATGATTTTGATAATAATCGTAGTCAATACTCATCCATCACCATCATTATGACATAAGTAATAAAAGTAAATGAGTTTTGCATCATAATTAACATTTCAATTCTCTTTTCATCAATCATATGCATAAAAGTAATGTGTACATCCCGTAGGAAACGCATTCGCCATTTATGCATGAAATGAAGGCAACGTGGATATTCACATTCATCCACCATTCCTTGTGCATGAGGAACATGGATATTCACATTCATCCACCATTCCTTGTGCATGAGGAACATGGATATTCACATTCATCCATCATCCCTTATGCATGAGGAACATGGATATTCACATTCATCCATCATTCCTTACATTTCCATTCTCACTTTCTTTCCTTTTTCACTTTCTTTCTTTTTCACTTTGTTTTCTTTTTCACTATCATTCAATGATGCAAAGTGTTATAGTACAATAAATGATGGTGCAATGTTGTTATGCGTATGCTTGCATATGTTTTGCAAAAGTAAATAAAGTAAAGTGCGAATATTAAAGAGATCGAATTCAACATAAAGTAAAGAGCATAAAGTAAATGACATAATGATAAATATAGATAAGAATCTCGGACGAACGATATGTCGATCGAACTCCGGTATCAATAATAAGATTAGAAACATAACTTAAACGATTAACCTATGCCCTCCGGATTCTAAACTTTCAAATAATCCGAGGTTCTATTAACCGTTTTAATTACAAGTTGGATCTTTAACTTCTAATGATCCAAACTTAGTTCACATCGAACCTAACTTAGAATCCTAAGGGCACTAACTCACAACCCTCTAATCTTAGGTTCGGATTCTAATCTTAGTTTCGAACTCTTCAAACCATCATACTTGTCTGCTTTCTATAGTTACTTTAAATACTAACTATTCTCACCTTAGCCAAATAATTCCAAATCTCCAATTTCCACGAAACAACCACCGAGCAATTGCACCTACAATTCACCGATTGTACAACATATTACAATTCATAACTAATATGCGAACAAATGTGCAATTTCGGGTGAATAGTGATTTCGGATGAATAGTGTCTCGGGTGAATAGTGTTTTCGGGTGAATAGTGTTTTTCGAAAATCCGGGCTCAAAATCGTCATTTTTCATGATAGAAATTCATGATTTCAACTTCAAATCTCATTTATAATAAAAAACGAACAAAACCACCTAAAAAGTTTTGAAAACTTACTTTTTGGGACTTCCCTTAGGGAACGGGAAACTCCGAAAAGGTAGGTTGGATAGGTAGCCCTCGTCCCTACCAATCCAACGCAACCGAAATCAAGCCGATCCATCGAGAAACGAATGAGAAACGAAGAAAAGAAAATCCACATCAATGGTGGATTGAAGGCTACGGCTAGGAGAAGGAAAGGAAGAGAAAGATGAAGTCATTTGGTCAAAATTTGGATTTTTAAAGATAAATGAATAGTAATTTTAGATATTTTAAGAAATTGGAAATGACGGTTGCGTCCTTTTATGACTTTTGACTTCTAAATCGAAACCCGATGCTTTTAAATAAATCTAAAGGTGATTAATAATTATTAATTGGCCTATTAATAATTATTAAGGTCACCAAACGAATTTAGAGCATTAAAACGATTAAAACGAATTTGGTTAAATTAACTACTAAAATCGAAATTACAAAATAATAATTAAACTAAATACTTAAATTGAAATAAATAAATAAATAAATAACATTAAATAAATAAATAAATAAAATTCACTTCAAAATAACGGGACGTTACACTTATACTTATACATTATTTTTGGAAATAATAAGTATAAAATTGTAATCATTAAACAAATGAAAGTAATGGAGAATTACTTTGTAGTGGGAGGTTAAGAATTTCGAGAATCCTAGAACCAATGTGACTAAAATAAAATTTACAAATAGTATGTTAGTGCACATAGATAAAATGGGAGATTTTATGAGTTGCACGGGCTCAAATTCGAACATGAATTTACTTTTACTTCCATGTAAGAATTCGACAAAAGACCTTTGCGAATTAAATATCAAATGAGTTAAGTATAAGTAAAATGAGTTTTTACTTACTAAACTCTAAATTCGCGTGAATACTAAGTTGTTAGTAAATGAAAGGTGGTTGAACATATGGTTTCAAATCAATAGTTAATAGAGTTTATTTTTTGGCGATAAAATATGGAATCTATTACACTTAATGAAACTAACATCAGACAAAAGAAATACATACTAAACAGATGAAAACGTTACTGATAAAGCATTAAAATGACTACCATGGCTAAGTAGTTGATAGTCATCCAGTTTGACTGGAATTACAAGTCAAATCTCCAAAGGTCTAGGACAAGTGGGAGATTGTTAGGAATGGTGTCCTAGAACTTGTAATTATTTAATAATAATAATTTATTAAGAATAAATTAAATAAATAAACATAAGTTCTTTATATTATCTAGATTGATTCAATTAATGATATTATGAATATATGGAAATATATAAATATCAAACATTCAAATAGTAAACCCTAAGTTACTCTTATGAAATCACGACTTAGTATGTGAGTCATACAAGAGGATTAAAGTCGAGATGAGTAACTTAAACGTGTCTCGATGAAACGGATAACGTTTGGGAACCTTATCCTGGTAACACCGTTGATAGCTTCGCATTTTGTTTATAGACAAATGATCGAATCCTGATCATTCATGTGGGAGACATGAAATGGAAGTATCATATGCAATGATGATTGTATAAGACAGGACCATGATGTTCGATCAAATTTCTCATTAGTACCGTTTACGAGAAATAATTGAATATCAAACTAAGTTTATCAACCGTGATAGATCTCAATCCTGAGTGAAATGCGGACTCCTATTTGTAGAGTTATGTTCTTTGATTCACATAGTTGAGAGCGATCTGTAAGAACGCTCAATACACTCCTGTTTTGGGAACATGACTAGATAAGTAGATGAGAACTCATTTTCACGAGATGGAATTCATAACTTTCCTATAAATTAACCAGGTATCGGTCAGATACCTAAACATTTTAGGAACTTTAGGAAACTCCCTTGATGTGCCTGATTCGAGACATGAACAAGTGACGTCACGACTTCTATTGATCACGAAGTATCTTATCTCTACTTTGACTAAAGATAAAGTTCATTGGAGAATCGGCGGGAACACAAGGATAAAGCGGTAATTACGGGGGCAAAACGGTAAATTTATCCGCTTGTAATTATGAGGGTTCCACGTGAAGGATATATCACAGATATAAATAAAAGATAAACTAAATGGACATAACTCATCTATAGTGAGGGGAGTTCAGCTATGAATCTATAGTGGAATTATTCATAGTTAGATAATAAGTAATTAACTGATTATGTGTTAATCACTTAATTGACTAATTATTAAGCCCATGATCTATAGGTCCATCGGGTCCCTATGCTAGCCCAAATATCGTAGTCGCGAAATCAAGTAGAAGAAATGAAAATTTTAAGTAAACTGAATTACTTAAAATAGGCAATATTAATTGTTTAAATATTGAGTATATTTAAACGGTAATTAATATAAACATTATTAATTGTTTAAATAATGAGTTTATTTAAACATGAAATTAATAATGAAATATTATACATTATTAATTATTTAAATATTGAGTATATTTAAATGGTAATTAATAATTTGAAATTAATTAACAATCATTAATTGTTTAAATAATTATATTTAAACGAAATTAATAATTAAAATTAATTAATTAATAATAAAATGTTATCAATAAAATTATTAATTAAATAATGAGTTTATTTAATGGAAATTAATAATTAAAATATTTATTATTAATTATTTAAATAATGAAAATTATTTAAATGGAAATTAATAATTAAATATAATTTGATAATATTTAGTCGGGAGAAAATATTAATATTATTAATTGTTTAAATAAAATATTTTATTTAAATGGTAATTAATAAATAAATTAATTAAGTTGGACTTATTAATTTAAGAGAGAATTTCAAGCCCAATTGGATTAATGAACCCAATTGGAATTGGCCCAAAATAATTAATTAAATAAATTGTATTTATTTATTATTTTATGATGATAATTTCGGTCATGCCATGTATTTTGAGGAGATAATTGTTTGAATTATATCCTAAAATAATTACATAGATTTATTTACCCAAGATAAATAAAATAAAGAAAATAAAATAATCTCCTATTTATCTATGGCATTTTCGAAATTGCAAGATAAAGGAAAGAGATAATCTTTATTCTTTTTGTATTTATCTCTATAGATTAATCCTAATGTGATTAGGATTCATATTTTTCTATAAATAGGAGGGTTGGGTCATTCATAAATCACACAATTCAATTCTTTGGAAATTGAAAAATCTCTCTTCCTCTTTTTCTCTCCCTTTGCCGATTTTGCTATTCAAAATTGGGAAGAAAATATTTTTCTTCTTCCCAATTTCTTCTTAAGTTCGATCCCACAATCGGATTTCGTTTGATCGATCGGGATATAGCATAGAAGATCCGGTGTTGCTGAGGATTGATGCTGTTGAGAAACCTCCAACCGATTCTCCATATTTTACTCAATGTAAGTAAAAGGTTTTTAATTTTCGAAAAAAAACTAGCATGAATCTACATGTTTTTATCACAAATTGCATGATATTAATAGATCCTAAATTAAGTGTTAATTTGTGTTACTAAATAAATTCCGCTAATTTAGTAAATCATCCCTTCACATCCACTTCTCTAACTGATGTGTGATTTTGTTCATAGTCCAACAATCCTCCCCTCAAACAAATATCCATTGAGTCTTCCTTTCATCCGTCCACTCAATCCAGGTCAACCTTTTTCTCTCCGGAACACACCGCCTGTCTGATAGAGCCCACCACGGATCGGGTCTCCAGGGCTTCCCACTTTGTTCGGCACTTGAGAATTTCACCCACATGATTAAAGATCGGGGCATGACTCTGATACCACTTGTTAGGGGACAATAGGCCTCCACAACTCCACATTGGTATGATATTGTCTATTTTGGGCCTACGCATGCATGGTTTTGCTTTTGGTTTCAGCAAAAAAGTCTCATACCAATAGAGATGTGTCATCCCTCTTATATTCCCATGATCATCTTATTCCCCAATTGATGTGGAATTTTGTTCGCACTCCAATAAATTAAAAGAGAATCAGAATAAAATATGTGGAACTAAAAATAATATAATATTGTGTTTAAACTAAGATTTTGTTGGGTTATATTTTTTATATGAGGTATTATATTTATTTTTGTAATTGCTTCTACTCCAGTTGCATATAAAGCTGAAAATATATATATATATATATATATATATTAAAATACATGCAGAATGACCACCAAATTGTGAACCCACAAATTACTTTTGTGGTTAGATATTAGTATAGTTGTCTCTCCGTTGTTATATGGTACGAAGATAAACACGGATATATTTCTTACAATCCAAATATGATGTATACAAAACTTTCATTGCTTTCAAAACCGCTTAACACTACTATCAAAACTGTTCAAACAGATGGATTCATACACTTTCTTCTTTTTTCCAAACTTATGTCATACAACACAGATTCACTTGCTCACATACACCTTCTCAAAATGCCATGGTAGAACGCGAGCATCGTCAAATAGTTAAATTAGGTCTCTTAATATTAACTTAAGCGTCAATGCCATTGCAATATTGGGATGATGTCTTCAACACAACTGTGTTTCTTACGAACACAATACCTACACCAGCTCTTCAAGGTAAAATTCCTATTTCAATATTATTTGCTAGTAACTTTGACTACAACACTTTTTAATCATTTGGTTGTTCATGCTATCCATACCTTAGACCATATAATAGACACAAACTTGATCCTACATCTAAGCAATATATTTTTCTTGGTTATAGCCATTCTCACAAAGGTTACAAATGTTTTTCTTCTTTTGGAAGACTTTTACATATCAAGACATGTACTATTTGATGAAAACTCTCTCCCTTATCACAGTTTATTTTCTTCAAATTTTGAATCTAATCTCTCAAATAGTCACATCCCATAAATATTTTCTCCAATCATCAAAATAATACACCAATCATAGAGATCCAAACTCCAATACCTACTTCAATACCTAATTCAAATCCAAGTACTTCAAATAACACAAAACCAATCAACACTACCTCACTTGAATCCATTTCATCTGATAGAGTTTTTGATAAGATACATGCTATCATTTTTAATAATGAATTTGTTCAAGTGGTTCATGAGAATGCTCATCCAATGGTTACTAGAGCAAAACATGGAGTTTTTAAACCAAAGGTCTCATGATTGATCTAGTAAAAGAAGAACGTACATCAGTCAAACAAGCTATTGAGACACCTCACTGGTTTGAAGCTATGAAGTCTGAATATAATACACTTCAACAAAATAATACTTGGAGCTTAGTGTCTCAGTCCATGAATCACAAAGTAATAAGCTGTAAATGGGTGTTCAAAATAAAAAAGGAACTCTGATGGTTCAATAGATACAAGACTCGGTTAGTTGCAAAAAAATTTCATCAACAATCTGATTTGGATTACACTGAAACTTTATACCGATCGATCATAGAAGAAATTTTCTGATTCATTTTGATTTTGATTAAGCTTCCTTCCTATTGTATTTAAAAAATCTTAGTCTTGTAATAAAAACAAATACTGTTTCTACAATATTTACTCTAGTTCTAGCAAGCAAATGGAAAATCAAACAGCTTGATATCAATAATGTCTTTTTACATGGTTTTTTCTTCAAGAACAAGTCTATATGGAATAGCCTACAGGTTTCAAGAGTAACTCATCACAAGGTCCACTTGTATGTAAACTTCAAAAGGAAATATATGGCTTGAAATCTGACATGATCAATTACCACTACAAAAAAACTGTCAAAATGCGACCAGAAATTTGCGACAAAAAAAAAGTGGTAGTTTTCTGGTGACCACCTGGTCACTTTCTTTGAAGGTTGACTCTAAGTGACCATCTGGTCACTTTTTTTGCGACCAGATTGCGACCAAAAGTGGAAGTAGTCATAAAAAATGGCGCGAAATTATGGCGCAAAAGAAGCGACCACTTGGTCACCTAAAAAAACGACCATCATTTTTGTGACTAAAATATGCCTTGGTAGCAAAACATGGCGCGTAATTTTGGAGGGAAAAAAGCTACCAAGTGGTCACAATTAAAAGTGACCACCTGGTCGCAATTTTTGTGACCTTTATTGAGCAGTGGTAGCTTAAAATTGGAGGGAAAAAAGCTACCAAGTGGTCACAATTAAAAGTGACCACCTGGTCGCAATTTTTGTGACCTTTATTGAGCAGTGGTAGCTTAAAATTGGAGGGAAAAAAGCTACCAAGTAGTCACAATTAAAAGTGACCACCTGGTCGCAATTTTTGTGACCTTTATTGAGCAGTAGTAGCTTAAAATTGAAGGGAAAAAAGCTACCAAGTGGTCACAATTAAAAGTGACCACCTGGTCGCAATTTTTGTGACCTTTATTGAGTAGTGGTAGCTTAAAATTTTGGTGGGAATTAAGCTACCATATGGTCACATTAGAAAGTGACCGGATGGTCGCAAATTCTGTGATTTTATATGAACAAATAAAATCTTTAATGATTGTTGATTTTTTCCCACTGTATTTATGGGGTAAAATAGATAAAGTAAAAGGAAAATTACATTATAAACTTACGAAAGAAAAAATAAAAATAAGAATAGATGATTGAAAAAATTACCAATAATTCCAAAATTTCAAGATGTGGTTAATTTTTTATTACATTTCTTAACAATAATAATAATGTCAATTAAATAAAAATTATTCACTTTCAATTAATATAAAACTCTTCAAGTTCCAAATCAAGAATTACAAAAATTTATCTCGAAAATCATGAAGAAAAATATCAATAAATATAACAACATGGAAACAAGAGTTCCCGTCATATGTAAATATCATAAAGTAACCCAATAAAAAAAAAGTATATAAATATTAATATTTGCGACCACGTGGTCGCAATTTAACAAAAAAGGTGACCACATGGTAGTAATTTAGAAGGGAAAGGCGACCAAATGGTCGCATTTTAGGGTTTAGGGTTTTTTAGGGTTTAAGGTAGTAATTTTGGAGAGAAAGGCGACCAAATGGTCGCATTTTTGGAAAAGTATAATTATATTTTTTTTAAAAATACAAGTGAAATTGCGACCATATGGTCGCAAATCTGGGCGGTAAGTTTAAATTTTCATGAAATTTATGGCGGTGAATTTAAACAATGCGACCATCTGGTCGCAATATTTGGCGGTGAATTTCATTATTGCGACCAGATGGTCGCAATTTTTGATGGGACTCGTGATATGACAGTTGTTCTTGGTAATGGTAACTGGGCGACCAAATGGTCGCTTTTACAATAAATGCTACCATTTGGTCACAAATATCTCTGAAAATGCGACCATGTGGTCGCATTTTTCCCAGCACGCGCGACCTTTCGTTTCTTGTCATAATTACATATTTACGACCAGTTGGTCGCAAATTATGATTTAAATTCCCATCACTTTCCTTTCCCCCGTTTCTTCTTCTTTTTTTTCCCCGTTTCTTCTTTTCTGCCTTTCTCTTTTTCTTCCTCTCTTTTTGTTCTTTTCTCTCTTTCCCCTCTCCCGCTCCGCGTTATTTCTTCCCGTCTCGTTCCCATTCTTACTCTAAACCTAAAACCCTCAACCCCCAATCCCAGGTATCGATTACGAGGTTAGTTTTCGTATCAAATTGAAGTTTAGTTTAAGAATTTAGTTTACTTAGTTTTAGTTTTTAGTTTTTAATTAAGTAGTTTAGTTTAGTTTTGTTAATTTAATTAGTTTTAGTTTAATGAATCTAAATTTGTGTAATCAATTACTTAGTTTACTTTTGTTTAATTCATAGCATTTTAGTTTACATTAACTAATTAATTAGTTTACTTTAATTTTGTTACTTTAAGTAATTTTAGTTTAATTAATCTAATAGTTTAATTAATCTAACTTAGTTTACTTTAATTCAATTTAAGTAGTAATTAATTTAATTACTTAATCTAATTTAGTTTAATTACTTATTTAGTTTATTTAAGATAGTTTACTTTAATTTAATAAAATTAAACTATATTAATTTATAATTACACTAGTTTAACTTTTAATTTTAGTTTAATTAATGTAATTTAGATTACTTTAATTAAATCAATTAATTTAAAGTAGGGTAATTAATTCAAATAGTTTAACTTCAATTATACTTAAGTAGTTTAAATTAATGAATTACACTAATTTAATTAATTAATTTTAGTTTAATTATTAAATAAAAGTTGTTTAATTACTTAATTTTAGTTAGATTTGATTAAAGTAAAGTACAATTAGATTAATTAATTAGAATAATTTTGTTTAAGTATTCTAGTCAATTAATTTAAAGTAAATTAAAATTAGATTAATTGAACTAAAATTAATTCAATTAAACTTAAGATTGATTAATTAAAACTAAAATAAACTAATCAATTAATTTGAAATAAAGTAAATTAAAATTAGATTAATTGAACTAAAATTAATTCAATTAAATTTAAGATTGATTAATTAAAACTAAAATAAACTAATCAATTAATTTGAATTAAAGTAAATTAAAATTAGATTAATTGAACTAAAATTAATTCAATTAAACTTAAGATTGATTAATTAAAACTAAAATAAACTAATCAATTAATTTGAATTAAATAAATTAAAACTAAAATAAACTAATCAATTAATTTGAATAAAAGTAAATTAAAATTAGATTAATTGAACTAAAATTAATTCAATTAAACTTAAGATTGATTAATTAAAACTAAAATACACTAATCAATTAATTTTAATAAAAGTAAATTAAAATTAGATTAATTGAACTAAAATTAATTCAATTAAACTTAAGATTGATTAATTAAAACTAAAATAAACTAATCAATTAATTTGAATAAAAGTAAATTAAAATTAGATTAAATGAACTAAAATTAATTCAATTAAACTTAAGATTAATTAATTAAAACTAAAATAAACTAATCAATTAATTTGAATAAAAGTAAATTAAAATTAGATTAATTGAACTAAAATTAATTCAATTAAACTTAAGATTGATTAATTAAAACTAAAATAAACTAATCAATTAATTTGAATTAAAGTAAATTAAAATTAGATTAATTGAACTAAAATTAATTCAATTAAACTTAAGATTGATTAATTAAAACTAAAATAAACTAATAAATTAATTTGAATAAAAGTAAATTAAAATTAGATTAATTGAACTAAAATTAATTCAAATAAACTTAAGATTAATTAATTAAAACTAAAATACACTAATCAATTAATTTGAATAAAAGTAAATTAAAATTAGATTAATTGAACTAAAATTAATTCAATTAAACTTAAGATTAATTAATTAAAACTAAAATAAATTAATCAGTTAATTTGAATTAAAGTAAATTAAAATTAAATTAATTGAAACTAAAATTAATTGAATTTTAGTATAATTCAATTAATTTTAGTTCAATTAATCTAATTTTACTTTACTTTATTTCAAATTAAATGATTAGTTTATTTTAGTTTTAATTAATTAATCTTAAGTTTAATTGAATTAATTTTAGTTCAATTAATCTAATTTTAATTTACTTTTATTCAAATTAATTTGATTAGTTTATTTTAAATTATTTACTTAATTTATGTTAGTTTAATTTACATTATTTCATTAATTAATTAAATAAACTAATCAATATTTTACTTACGTAATTAGTATTAAATTAGTTTATTTTGGTTGTAGGATTATGACGGGCAGACGACGTCCTCCCCAGGTCCAGGAGCCTGGACGACGCGGTGACGAGGGGTCTCCGCAGACTCCTCCTGGCGCCGCCCGATGCGGACTGACTACGGAGGAGTTGAACATCCTCTTTAGTTACGAGACGGGACTTGCCGCCACGCTCGATGATGGAGTCCCTGAGACCGAGTCCGCGACACCACGATCGCCGGCAGGACTCCCTTGCCACGACTCCGGGCTTAGCATCAGGGTCGATCGGGGTATGCGTCCCGGTCGGTCGTCAGTGCAGATCGGGGTTGGATCCACTTGCCCCTCCGACTTCATGCACGCGGCCGTCTTGGGGCGCGGACTTACCCTTCCGGATTAAGGGGATACGTAAGTAATTTTGTTTACTATTTTTCAAAGTGTTTTTTATTCCTTTTAACTAATAGTTTCTAATATATGGCACAATAATTTTTTTTGATTTTGCGAGTACAAGGCGATACAACCGTTTCAAAACGGTTTCGCGAGGTCCTCCAGAGCATGCCTCACCAACGACCTTTTGGGCCGAAGATTCCGACGACGGAGAAACGCTCGGATGTACGATAATTGGAAGGTAAAACCATCATTCATTTTATAATTAATTAATTTTGAAATTTATAGAAATAAATTTATTACTTTAACAATTTTTTATTTCAATTTTTTCAGGGCAAGTTTCCTGTTATCGATCCCGATATCACCGACGGTAGATTGTTCCCCCATGGGACGATCCACGTCCAGGATCGATTCAAGGACCTCACGTTCCGGCGCGCAGAAAGCAAGCGAAGAAACCGCCCCGAGTGGATGAGCCCAGGAGGACCACGCGCGGCTTCCGCGAGCTTGAGCACTCCTGAGGGCAAGGCAGTGTCAAGTAGGAATAAGGCCAACCGCGCGAAGAATCCCACCAAACACACAATGGGCGCGGACCCACGACGAGCACCATCGTCGATTGGTATGTTTTTTTTTCTTCGTTTTCTTACTTACGTACTTTTTTCTCGTTTTCTTTTTTCAATTACTTATTAATTTATTATGTTTTATTCTTCACTCTTTAATTTTTTAGGAAGCGAAGCACGGGCGCCCCGTCCCGCCCGATGAGCTGCACCGAGTTCTTCACACAAAGAAGGAGGGGACGTTCGTCGACGATAAGGCGAAAGCAGTTCAGGTATTTAATAATTTTTTCAATTATTATTTTTTCTTTAAAATTTTTCCTACCTTATATATTAACCATTTTATTTTTTTGAATTTTAAATGTTTAGGAACGTTTCACGGAGTCCTTGACTCAGCGGTTGCCCACACCAGACTCGCAACCGACTCAGGAGGATCGTATAGAGGCGTTCTTGGAGGCTGCTGGAGGGGTTCGGCCTGATGGGTCAGTTCCTGGGATCGACTCGTACGGGCGACGCCTTTATGCAGATGTGCCCTGGCCTCAGCGGACCGAGCACTAGCTCCGGCTGAGCAGCAGCTGCGCGCGGACATGGAGGCTATGCGTGAGGACTTCGTTACTCGAGTCGCTACTATTGAGGCCAACATGCAGGCACGAGTCGACGCCCGGGTCGCATTCGCTTTGGCCGCATACTTCAGATCTCTAGGCGGCGACCCTTCATCATCGACGCCTCCTCCCCCACCCCCCGCCGCAGTAGTTCTAGGATTCTTTAGACTGTATAAAACGTTTTTTTAATATTTGATATATATATTTTTTATTTTAATTCCAATTTTTTTTTATGAAATTTTAATATTAATTAAATAAATAATTAATAATTAATAATTAATAATTAATAATTAATTAACTAATTATTGAAATTTAAATTTTTTTAAAAAATTCTTATATGCGACCAGATGGTCACTTTAAAAGCGACCATCTAGTCGTATTTTTACTTAGTCTAAAAGTGACCATTTGGTCACATAAAATACGACCATTTGGTCACTTTTTTATGTGACCATTTGGTCACTTATCTTTCACATAAATTACGACCAGATGGTCACTTTTAAGGCGACCATCTGGTCGTATTTTAACTGAGCCTAGAAGTGACCATTTGGTCACATAAAATACGACCATTTGGTCACTTTTTATGTGACCAAATGGTCACTTCTATTGAAGATAAATTACGACCATATGGTCACTTTTAATGCGACCATCTGGTCGCAATTTTAAAAGGTTGACTTTTTTGCGACCAAAAATTTTTGGTCGTATATTTGTGACCATCCAGTCGCACAAATTCAGGACCGACCAGCTTTTTGGCCACCACTTAGTTGGTCGCATTTTTGGTCGCATTTTAGGTAAAAAACGACCATTTGGTCGCAATTTCGTGGTCGCAAATTGACAGTTTTTTTGTAGTGTACGTGTCACATAAGCCCTCTAATAATATCTTTTACGAAAAAACACAATCAAAAGGATTAAAATGAACAAATCATAAAGTTTAGGGATGAAAAATGTAACTTTTGAAAGTTGAGGGACAAAAATGAAACTTGATTGAAAGTTCAAGGACTAAAATGGTATTTTACACTTACATCAAATTAGTGGAGATGAGACTTGAACCTTCGACCAGATGGGAAGGTAACAAGTGTCTAACCACTTGAGTTATACTTGTGTTGGCATCAATAGGAATAATAAAAATGAGTAAAGTACCATTTTGGTCCTTGAATTTTGGACATCGTGTCTATCTGGTCCCCGTGTTTTCAATTTTTATTTTAGTGTAGTTAAAATACTTATTGATTATAAATCATGGTGTTTTATATTTTTGGTAAAAGAAGCATATATCCTATAAATAAAACTTGTCTCCTCACTAGCTTGAATGAGCTTCTCCTCACTTGTATATGTGATAATTTTATAATAAAACTAGCTCATCTGGCATTAAATCTCTAATCATTAGTTAGATATTAGCTAAACATTGTTTAATTAGAAGAGTTGGTTAAAAGATATTTTTTGTATTCTGTTAGCCCTCTCTCTCTCTCTCGTAACTGTCCAAAGCAAAGAGAGCTTAAAAGCTCAGACCTTCTCCATTAATGGCTAATCTGCAAATATGCAAGTTCTTGAATAATTTTTCCTTCGTTTTCTTTCTTCTTCGTGTGTTCTTCAATGCTATTTGTTCATTACTTATTGTTTAATCTTCAAAGCTTCTTGCAAGTCAGTAAAGTTCATTTCAAAATTGGTATCAAAGCTCATTAATACGATCCGACTCCAAGAAGGTGAAGATTCTACAACAATGGCGGCTATGAAGTTTGGTATAGCAAAGTTTGATGGATCAGAAGATTTTGAGATTTGGAAGAAGAATATTTTGGCTTTCTTAACTCAGCAAAAGGAAAAGAAAGGAATTCAAGATCCAAAACTACTTCCTAAAGCAATGAAACCTGAAGAAAAGGAGATCCTCGAAGACACAACATTCAACATCCTAATTTTGAATCTCAGTGACAGTGTATTAAGAATGGTGGATGAAGAGACCATTGCGTATGCTCTATGGTTGAAACTTGAATCCCTGTTTGAAATTAAAGATCTCCCAAATATGATACTGATGAAGGATAAGACGTTCACATTCAAGATGGATTCATCAAGATCATTGACTGAAAATCTTGATAAAATCTTGATGAATTTAAGAAAATCACAAGAGATTATACCAGCACTGGGGAAAAATTGAGTGAGCAAAATGAAGTAATCATCTTGTTAAACTCTCTTCCTGAAACTTACAAGGAGGTCAAATCTGGAATGAAGTATAATGGCAGAGATACTATCACTGTGAATGCTATTCTTGCAGCAGCAAGAAGAAAGGAATTGGAGATCCATACACAAAGAAAAGAAAACACAGTAGCAGATGGCTTGTTTGTAAAATACAAGAACAATGCTTCAAATGGAAAGAATTCAAAGAATTACAGAAACAAGATCAAATCTAAATGGAAAGAATTCAAAGAATGACAGAAACAAGATCAAATCTAAATGGAAGTGTTTCATTTGTCACAAGGAAGGACACTTTCAAGAGGGATTTCCCTAAGAGAAATTAGTGGAATGACAGAGGAAAGGCAAAAGAAGTAGTAAAAACAGACCAAGATCCAAAGGAGAACCTGTTGAATTACTCTAAAGTGTTGGTAGCATCAGACAACAAGGAGGATTTCAGAGAAAATGCAGGAAATGTATGGATCTTTGACTTTGGATGTACATATCACATTTCACCATCAAGATCCTGATTCAAAATTTTCAAGGTATGGACTGATTGGTGTATTTGGGTAACAATGTCATATGCAATGTCAGTGGAGTGAGATCAATTGATCTAAGATTTGAAGATTGATCAATAACTATACTGGAGGATGTGAGGTATGACCTAGCTTGAAGAGAAACCTTATTTCACTTGGTGTTCTTGACTCTCTTGGTTGTCAATACTCTAGAATGGGAGGTAGCATTGAAATCAAGTGAAACAATAAAGCCATTCTAAGAGGAGAAAAGAAGAATGACTCGTACCATATACAATGTATGTTGAATCCAGACATAGCCCTTGTATCAGAAGCAAAGTAGCAGCTAGATGGCAATATATGGCATAAAAGACTTTCACATATGAGTGAAAGAGGCATGCTGGAACTCATCAAATAGGGACTGCTGCCATGAGATATCAAGGGAACAATCAGTTTTTGTGAGCAGTGTGTATTTGGAAAGGCTAAAAGATTTAGTTTTCAAAAGGGCTAGCATGTGACTAAAGGGATCCTGGACTATGTACATTCAGATCTCTAGGGACCAGTGAAGACACCATCTATTGGGGGAACAAGGTATTTCATGTCTTTTGTAGATGACTACTCTAGGAAGACATGGATTTACTTCCTGAAAACCAAAGATAAAGCAATAAAGAAGTTCAAACTGTGGAAGATGCAGATGGAGAAGCAAACTGGCAGACAATTAAGATATCTAAGAACTGATAATGAGTTAGAGTTTTATGGTGAGGAGTTCACTTCTTACTGTTAAAATGAAGGTATAACCAGACACAAGACAGTGAGGTACACCCTTCAGTGAAATGGGGTAGCTAAACGCATGAACAGGACAATAATGGAAAGAGTAAGGTGCCTCTTGTCAGATGCTAAGCTGCTTGAGAAGTTCTGGGCTGAGGCTGCCTTTACTGCTGTGTTTACTATAAATAGATGCCCAAGCACTGCCATTGAATTTCAGACCGCTGAGCATAAATGGTCTAGACATCCTTCTGATTTGAAAGAACTCAAGGTATTTGGATGTATTGCTTATGTGCATCTTAATCAAGGAAAGCTGAAGCCAAGGGCATTGAAATGTATGTTCCTTGGCTACCCTGAGGGTGTAAAAGGCTACAAATTATTGTATCCAATTAAGGCAAAAATATCACAAGCAGAGATGTGACTTTTAAGGAAGATCAGATGTATTATGGTGAAGAATCTGAGATGACCAGCAGATCAGGAAAGGAAAAGGAGACTAATTCAATTGAGGCGGAGCTAGATACACCTTTACATGAAGACATTCCACCTCCTGACCCTTTTGAAGATGTTGAACCTGAGGTAACACCAGAAGATCAAGAACAAATTGAATCACATCTAGACTTGTCAGATTACTCATTGGCAAGAGACAAAGAAATGAGGGATATTAGGAAACCATCAAGGTATGCTGAAGTTGATATCATAGCCTTTGCACTAAACACCCTGTCCACTGATGTTGGCCATGAACCATTGTCTTATCATGAAGCCATAAAATGTGTAAAGGCAGATAAGTGGATAGATGCAATGACAGAGGAATTTATCCTCATTGAGAAAAAACCAGACTTGGATCCTTGTTCCAAGGCCATCTGACAGAAGAACAATTACTTCCAAATGGATTTATAAGCTGAAGGAAGGAATAGAAGGAGTTCAAAAGCCTAGATATAAGGCTAGGTTGGTGGCAAGGGGGTACTCACAGAAGAAGGGAATTGATTTCAATGAGGTGTTCTCACCAGTTGGTAAAACATATCTCAATTAGATTCCTCCCTGCAATCATAGTAAAATTGGATTTGGAGCTGGACCAGCTTGATGATAAAACAACATTCCTCCATGGAACATTGACAAAGACAATATTAATGGAGCAACCAATGGGATTCTCAGAGAAAGGCAAAAAAGATTAGGTATGTTTTCTAAAGAGGTCACTCTATGACCTTAAACAGTCTCCTACATGCTGGTACCACAGGTTTAATGACTACATTGTGATAATTGGTTTCAAAAGGAGCAATTATGATAGCTGTGTCTACATAAGGTCTTCAATAAGTAAGAGTACTGTTTATGTTTTACTCTATTTGGATGACATGCTCCTGGCTGGTAAAGAAAGAAAGGAACTCATTGTCATCAACAACTTTTCAAAGTTGAATTTGAAATGACAGAATTAGGAAGTGTAAAGAAAATTTTGAGAATGGAAATTCAAAGAGACAAATCAAAGGGAGAAATTTTCTTAAACCAATAGTCTTAAACCCATAAAGTGCTGAACAGATTTAAAATGTTGGATGCCAAAGCAGTCTCTATCCCATTGGCACAACATTTTAAACTATTAATAGAAGATTCACCTGAAGAAGATGAAACAGATCATTTAGAATACATGAGGACAATACTTTATTCTAATGCAGTAGGTAGTCTAGTGTATCTTATGATCTGTACAAGACCTGATCTGGCATACAGTACAGACATAGTGAGCAGATATATGTCATGCCCTGGCAGGAAGCACTGGGAAGTAGTGAGGTGGATAATGAAGTATCTGAAGGGAACAATAAGCAAAGGTTTGATGTTTAGAAGGAAGGAGAATGATGCGGCAGGGTTACTTGGTTATGTTGATTCAGACTATGCAAGAGACATTGATAAAAAGAGATCTTTATCTGTACTTATTCTTGTTTGATGAAGAGGTAATCAGTTGGAAGGCTACATTACAGACAGTGGTGGCTTTATCATCAGTAGAAGCAGAATTTATTGCCTTAACTGAAGCTGTGAAGGAGGGCATATGGCTGAAAGGATTGGCTGAGGATTTTGGTTTCATTCAAAACAATGTGCAAGTGCTATATGATAACCAAAGTGCCATTTATTTGTCAAGAAACCAGCAATTTCATACAAGAACTAAACACATTTATGTAAAGTTGAACTTCATTAGGGAAATAACACACAAAGAGTTGAACAAGGTTGGTAAGGTCCATATATCTGAAAATGCATCAGATATGCGTACAAAACCAGTCCCTTTTAACAAGCTATGTCACTGTTTGAAGCTGATTCACATGGAGGAGAAGACAGTGTGACTAGGAAGAAGACTTAATGATCATTGATTTAGCTGAAGGTGGAGTTTCGTTATGATTAATTGAGCATTAAATCTCTAATCATTAGTTAGATATTAGCTAATCATTGTTTAGTTAGATGAGTTGGTTAAAAGATATTTTTTGGTATTCTGTTAGCCCTCTCTCTCATGTAACTGTCCAAAGCAAAGAGAGCTTAAAAGCTCAGACCTTCTCCATTAATGGCTAATATGCAAATCTCCAAGTTCTTGAATAAAGTTTCCTTCTTTTTCTTTCTTCTTCGTGTGTTCTTCAATGCTATTTTGTTCATTGCTTATTGTTTAATCTTCAAAGCTTCTTGCAAGTTAATAAAATTTCATCATCCCAACTTACTTATGTGTCATATTTTTATTGAATAATATTCAGTATTGTTAATAAATATGTAGACCATATTTAATAAATACATAGTTCCTATTAATACGTATTATTCAATAGAAATATAACACGTAAGTAAGTTAGAAAGACCTTCTCCTAACTAATGAGTAGGGAAATTTTATTCATATAATTATATTAGCTATTAAAAATATAATTAAAATAAATATGTAGAACTCACCATTATATTTGGTCCAATAAAATTATTACACATGAAAGTAAGGAAAATTCCTTCAAACTAGTGAGGAGATAAGATTTAGTCTTATCTTATCCTAGTGTGTACTATGTAGGCATGTCTTCAAGGGCATTCTTTTTTATGGTATAAGCTTGAGGCTAATTTTCTTTTTAAAATTTGTTGTCTTTTGGTTCTGTATCTGTTATTAAAAAAAGAAGTTTTTACACCATAAACCTAATCGGTGACTATATTTACAAAAATAATGGATGTACTCATTAATTACAGAATTAGACGTTTAAGGCCAAATACGGTGGTTACCAAATTTTTGTATGACTTATTTGCCCTTATTTATTTAGACATCGTGGTTTTTCACATGTACCATATCTTAACTACCATTTTAAGTGTTTTTTTTCCTGATCCGTTTTTTTAACCACAATCCTATTTGTTCAGTTCAAAATGTTCCTTAAAACTAGGGTAGTTTGTTTAAAAATCAAAATAAAAATAAAATCTGATTGATTTTCTCTAGATTTTTTCATATACGCTTAAGTTTGATTTCTTTTCCTTTTATTTTTCGTTTCTTCTTTATTTTTTTGTATGGGGTTCTGTCAATTTTTCTGCGATTTAAAATGGGTAGATCAATTGGAATATTATTATTTCATAGAGGGCGTTTTGACGAAAAATGGTATTTGTCACAAGTTGTATATGGAGATTTGTTCTCATACTAATTAGAAAAAGTATATTATTTTCATTACTTGTTTGTCCCATAAAAAACAGAAAACAGTGGCGAGTTCGTTTATTGAATGTATTTACTTATTTTGTTTTACAATATTAAACAGTAACATAAGTTTGACAATGTCAAATAAGGTAATTTGTTTAATTATTTTTTTGTATGGGGTTCTGTCAATTTTTCTGCGATTTAAAATGGGTAGATCAATTGGAATATTATTGTTTCATAGAGGGTGTTTTGACGAAAATGGTATTTGTCACAAGTTGTGTATGGAGATTTGTTCTCATACTAATCAGAAAAAGTATATTATTTTCGTTACTTGTTTGTCCCATAAAAAACAGAAAACAGTGGCGAGTTCGTTTATTGAATGGATTTCCTTATTTTGTTTTACAATATTAAACAGTAACATAAGTTTGACAATGTCAAATAAGTTAATTTGTTTAATTATAGTTTTCATTTATTTTTATTCAACATTTGATAAATGTACAATAATTTGTTCTGTTCTTTTAATAACATGTACATATGTTCATTATGTGCTTGATGATGAAGACATATTCATGTTTCTCTGTTTATGAGTTTGGGGGCATCGATATTAGGCTTCTCAACGTGTCGGTCAATTATTTATGTCGAGTTCATGAAATTGAAGTATGCTGGAGTTTTTATTCCTACCTGCACCCTTGATGGACCCTGTTAATTTTTTGTTTGAAAATTAATTAATATTATTAAACAATAGATTACTTATGAAAATGTACTATGTTTAACAATATTAAACTATTAATAAATACATAACATTTTTATACTAGTTTTTTTTATCATTAAATATTAGTTTCGTTATAATAATTTTCTCTAATTAATTAAACTAACGACAAATACATGATTGTTTGCAGACTAGTTTATTTATACATAATATTGTATTTTGTATTTTGTAAAATGCTTACCGTGTGATTTGTTTTTTCAGAATCGGTTGAAGTTTTTGTCACTGTTGTTTTCCTCTTCGATACTCTCCTCTAATGTTTCTTCTTCTGATTCATCATTTTGAAACCTGCTATTTTCAGTCAAAAGGATTTGTAAAAATTTGAAAAACACATTATTTTATGAAAAAAAATGTTAAATATCGTACCTTTTTTCCTTTGTCTTCACCCTCCTTTGTTTCGCTTTGTTTTTCTTTTTCTCTTTGTGTGTTTTTCTCTTCATTCTCAGTATTCTTCATCAACTTATTCCTTGCTTTTAAGAATTCCTTTCTAGATGTTCTTTTCTTTCAAATCTTTTAGAGAAATAATTGGTTTAGTGAATATTAACATTCAAAATATGGAAGGAAGATTTTCAGAATCCTTCAATCGGTTACAATCCTTGATTTTAGGATTTTTTTTCTTAATTTTTTCACTTAATGCAAATCCAATCATGGTAGTTGTGGTTACCATATTTGGCGATGGTAGGTTGTCACGTAACATCGTCTACAGGCGCGCGGGGCCTAAAGTGTAATTTTTTTTTTGTTCATACAACTTTTTTTGTAAATACATCCTTAATAAGGACTATACATGTTAATAGCCCAATGTTTCAAAAGTTTCACTTTCAGTCCAGGGTTTTTAAAATATTTCAAATTCATTCTTATTGTTTCAAAGTTTCCAATTTTGTCTTTAATGTTTTAAAATATTTCAATTTAATCCTTGACCATTAACACTGTTTGAAGTTTTAACAGAAAATTTTACAAAAACGTTTACTAAATCATGCCAATGCATTAAAAATATATTTTTTCTTTCTATAAACACATCACTTTCTTGTCAAAAACTTCAAGCAGGTGTCAAGTTCAAAGACGAAATTAAAACTTTTGAAATAATATAGATGAAATTTAAATATTTTGAAGCAGTATGGACTATATTTAAAACATTTAGGAAGAAATTGAAAAAAGCCATATACATGGATCAAATGTGAAGATGTCTATAAAATGGGTCGGTGAAAGTTACACTTTATCCTTTATCTCACTTTTTTTTGAAAAACTACTATAAATTCTAGTTGTTACTTAAATGAGTTCACCCATTTATTATTAATAATAAAAATTACAAGACGGTACTAAAAAATTTCTCAATTATTGGAAATAATTTTTTTTTTTTTAATACATAACATTTTAAGAATCAATATTTTATAAACATCAAAAGTTTTAAAATATTTTAAAAAGGACATTTCTCAACTCAAAAGTATATCTCACTCATTTAAGATTCTAAAAAAGGGTAATGATTAATTAAATTAAATTAAGTCCAAGTTTTGATAGCAATAATCAATGATATGATTTTCATTCACAAAATTTTGATGGCCATTTCCTTTGAAGTTTAAAGCTACTTGAGCCATAAGTCATATATACACAAAGATGAGAAACACTACTACTATAATAATCAATGAAAGAATAAGGGAACCACTAAAAAATGCACACGTGGCAGACTAAATGACAACATTCCTTTACAAATTTAGAAAAAGGCTTTAGACTAATAGTATGCATATGTGATTTCTAATGAAAATTATGATTGAACTAGTTTTGCAAGTATAACTAAATCCAATATTTTTACAGCCAGAGTTTCATCTACCTTTACTAGACTGTCGGTGCCATCGATACTGTACAACTTGCCGGTGGCACCACGCAGTGCACCGCCTATTATCTTGATCTTGTCCCATTTCTTTGGAACCACCACCTTCATTTCATTCGGGAGGGCTGTAATCGTTTCGCCATTTCCGCTTGATCCAAGATCAACCCTACATTCACCATCCTGTACCCAAAGCCAATTCCAGCATTATACAATCAGTATTTCAGTTATAAAGCCAAATTTCTGATTCACTTTGATTTAGTGCCCGTTTGGAATAGCTTTTAAAAGTATTTTTTGAATAAACGAAGTGTTTTTGATAACCATTAAAAATTAGATGCAAGAATTTGGTAGGTAGAGACTAGCTATTTCTTGTGTAGATACCAAAAAAAAAAAATCTCAACCGATTGGCAATAAGAAGAGTGGTCCATGTTATAATAGACGTTAGGTATTTTCTTTTTTTCCAATGTGGGATGCCAGCCTCCAGCATCCTCGAAAACAAAAAATGGAGTAAAATCTTACCGGAAGCACCTCGCGAATTACTCCCACGATAGACTTAGCCCCTGGCTTCCTGACATCAACCAGTATGTCTGGCATGAACCTGGGTCCTTCAGTATCACAACCTGCAATTTTAGTATATTTTTTAAAATCATATACAACCATAAATGCATAATTGAGGCACATGCCTTATATATAAAGAAATTTGATCAAAATCACATATGTAAAACCATATATATATATATCACTAAACAAATAGCAGAGTTGAGAAGAGTAAAACAAACATATAACAGGAGACATGAAATACAAACCACCTGTGTCTGGTGTCATGGGCTGACCACCAGGAGTTGAAGGCAAGTATGGGCTCGAAGCATTTGCTGAACAAGGAGTGTTAGCCAAACCAGAAACGGGAGTCGAAACTTCATAAATCCGCGGAGAAGGGGCTCTTGGCTGAGGGAAAAAAAACATATTACTAAGTCTATGGTTAGCTAACTAGAATACTAGTTCAAGAATTGGTAAGTCATTCAAGATCTAACCTGGTAATGTGGGCTTGTTCCCCAATTTGCAGGGTTCCCTTCCTCCCAATTATCCCTATTTTAGCAATATCAGAATTCCAAAGATCAAACATCAATTCAAATACTATATTACAAATAAAAGATTTGGAAAACATATTATATGTTTATCTATTTTTTTTTGGTTTGAAAGATAACCCAAAATGTATCATATTTTGAAGGACAAAGACAAGAATTCTTTAGAAAGAAAAGAAAGAATCAACAAAGTCATATCCAAGAAACTATTCCCAATGAAAGACTGAAAAAAATAATAATAAAATCTGCAAAGGCAATTTGTGTTTAAAAGGTGTTTGGCAAGCAGTTTTTTTTTTTGCAATTATTTGTGGGTAAAGGTTTGATAGGAAAAACAGATTGCTTAAAGGGGTGGAGACTAATGAGTTGTGGGAATTGGATCATGTAAACGCTTCTTTTTAGGTGTCAGTTTTTAAATATTTTCGTGACATCCCACTTTTTTTTATTGTTAATAGTTGGGCTGCTTTTCTCTAAATTAAAGTTGGTTGTTTTTGTATTTATTTCTCACACATATAATTAGGTGGCGGTTTTTTGAGTTATGTACCTTGTCGGACTCATGGGTGCATATGGATTCCATGCTCGATCACGCATAGGTGTCCTCATGCCATCATGAATAGGTGTTGCTATAAAAACAGAATGTAAGAAATAAATAAATCCTTTGATCAAATCTAGAATTATAAATTACAACAGGAAATTAAAAAAAAAAAGTCACAAGATAAAAGAACTAACCTCCACTATCTCTCATTGGAGTCATATATGGATGTAGAGGAGTTCTAGAAGGATGCATAGGAGTTTCACTTCCCAAACCATATCTAGATGTATCACTGATACAACAAAAATAATCATAAAAAAAGTTGACATCACAAGACAAACATTTTTGTTTCTTGTTTTTTCAAAAGACGGCTCACAAGCTAATTTCATTGATACTTACCGATAGGGAGTTGAAGCAGCCACATTATCTGTGATGAAATTGCGGTCAACTGCAAAAGCCGTGAGCATTGTGGTATTAATGCAATAAAATGAATAATGCTAGAGGATTCTCTAAATAGAATTATTAAGCATACAAAAGTAGGGAGAAACTCGTTCTCACTAGTGAGGAGGTAAGTTTTTTATTCTTTCCAAAATCTTGTGAAGACATACCTGTGACAAATCGAGACTCTAGCTCTACTCTAACCTGTTGGCCTTTTATTTCAGCAACACACCCACAGTAACCCTTATAGGGACCTTGTCGAATTTTGACAGTAGATCCAACCAACCCATCATGCCCTCTTCCACCTCTATGGTTTGGAGGACTTCTGGGAAATCTCTGAGAACATGAAAATAGCAGAGCAGAGATTAGCTATTAAGATCTAAGAAATATCAACACAACAATCTGCAAGTAAACTTCATATATTATTTGATAAAAACAACAACTAACATTTCTGTTTCGATTAGTCCGGGATCCGCCCACAACATAACAAGACTGTGCTCTAGCACATATAAAGCCGGGATGTTTCAAGCGATGGCGATCATAGATGAATAGTACGCCCTTGTGTATGTGTTCCACTGGACCTTGTTTGTCCTACAATCATAGCAGAGCAACAATCATTCATTGTTATGATATTGATATGTAGAGGCAAAAAAATAGATAAATCTAAAAGGAGAACTAACCTTTGAGGGACCTTCGAGAATCCGCACAATATCTTTAGAGGAAATTATGTTATCGAATCTATCTCGAGCAATGATTTTCTTATCAATCTTGCATTTGATTTCACCCAACTTAACAACATCAACCTCGGATCTATCAGGAATACCTTTAAGAACCTAGAGCAGAATAGTATTCACAAGCTTACTAATAATAAACACAGAGAAAAATGCATACATGATCCAAAGGATATTCACCTGAAAAGCCTCACTTTTCAAACATGATATAATTACGCCAAAGCTCATGTTACTGCAAAATTTATTGACAAGCAATTAGAATCCAAACTCTGATATTTAAAAATCAAGATAAGTAAATGATTTTAAACACTACTTACTCCAGTAATACAAGATCATACAGTTCATAATCCCCGATTCTTGTCACACCATTTGTTACCTCAGAGCTTTCAACAACATCATCAGCAAACACACGGATCTGAAGATGACCGAGACAAGATCAGTACAATAAACATTCAATTCAACAAAATGCACAACCTATGATTTTATAGTACTTCTAAGAAAGTCACACTCACATGTTCCATGGTAATATCGGATATTATAATAAGCACATGCTGCTCCACCTTAACAACCGTACCAGTAGCCCCTTCTTGGGTACCTGATACAACCTTAACATGGTTCCCTAACTCAAAGTACTTGCAAAGTTCTCTTTCATTCAATTTCACCGATAGAGTTTTCTTAAGGTCGTCCGTCGTTTCTAGTATGATGTGGACAATCTCTTCCTCAATCTTCTCAACCCGACCTTTCGAATTCTTAAGGTCTCCCTTGACAACAATCACGGTGTCATCCTTCTTAAAGCGCCCTTTCTTTTGGTTTGCAAACAAGGTAGACAAACTCGCAATATCCCCGCCATCTCCAATATTCTCTCCAGGTTTGCGAAATTTTTCAAGTTCATCAAAAGTTGGCTTAATGTTGTGGACACTTAATGACTTCAATGACAGTGTTTTATACAAGAAGCCATCTTTAAAAAACATGCCACCGATATTCTCAAAGTATTCACCAGTCATGGAATCGTGTTTGCGCTGTATCGGGATATTCAATTCTCTGAATAAGAAGCAGAAAAATGTTATGTGGCCTTCACACAACATGTTAAATCAAATATATACATAAGACATAATACACTGCAAAGAAAAAATTTGCACTACCTTGCCTCATCAACATTCATAAAACGTGCAGGAGGGACAAATGCCTTCTTCTTAGGAACTTGAACTTCAATACGATCCTGAAAGAGAAGAACTTTGTAATCAAATCCGCATTAATTCTTGCTCGTAAAAAAAACGAATCGAAACATACAGATGAAACTAAAGCCTTTAAAGGCATAAGGATCAAAACATCACCAATTTATTTGCAAGAGCCTGTAGATCTATCCTTGGAATAAGTTTCACCTTTACCCTCAGTCTCACATTATCGACATCAACCACCTAAAGAAAGAAAGTTTTTTCGTATATCAAATCAAAAAAGAAATTGAGAGAAATAAATACATTACCATATTGAAAGTATCCAAATTACCTTGGCAAGGTCACCCTTATAGATCCCAATCTTAATCCTGACCCATGTATCTCTAGCAAGATCAACTACTTTGCTTTCGACTGACAAAACACCCGTCATTTCTTTAATCGGGACGAGCATTACTTTTTGTAAGTATATGTTGCGCAGACCTTTGCAAGCCTAAAACAAGTTTAAAAGATTTTTCAATTGACTACTTAATTACACAATTGAATTCACTCATTATTCAATAGCTTTTCACATAAACATTGCATACCTCCCTAACATGGGATTCTTTGTCAGCTTCGATATATATATAGTTTTTCAGATTATCAAGAGCAATCACGGATCTTATTCGGATTTCAGGCCCTTTATCAATGCATTTTTGCATTAGACGACCAGCAGCGTCTCGTTCATGGCCAATCTAACAGAGGAAAAACAACATGTATGTAAAATTATTTTATCCTTTAACACAATTTCTGTAGAACATAACAGAGAAGAAAACAAGGAATGTTTGTATGAGAAAGTCGTACCGCACATTTAACCATCCACAATTTCGGATCCCTCACGGACGGTAAAAGAGCTTGTTTCTCTACTTCTGTCATCTCCTCATCATACTCATCACACTCCATGTGATTTTCCCTAGAAAATCTAGCTTGAATTGTCCTCTCAAGTTCTTCAACATCCACATGTTCATCCTCTCGTGGGAGAAATTGGCGACGATGAATCCGTCTACTGTCATCTTCATCAGGTATATCAGCTGCATCATCAACTATGAAGCCTATACATGTTTAAAGAAGTTGTTAATTTGATAAACCCATAAAAAAAATCACCAAAGAAACACACAGTTAATTAGTGAAAAGTGTATTAAACAAAATAAAAAACTAATTTCATGAAACGGCCTAATGCATGGTTAAAGATTTTTTCGTTCAAACCATGTGTAGCCTCTACCTGCCTATGATATTATATTGTGTTGTAGTTTCCGGCCTAGACACCCACGGATATCAAAACCCTAAGCGTAATGTACTAATCTAGTTTGAGAAAAAATTGAATAAACATAACAAACTAATTTCATGAAACGGCCAAGTGGTTAAAGAGTTTAGTCAACCTGCCTAGGATATTATATTGTGTTGTAATTTTCAGGCCCGGACACTCACGGATATCAAAACCCTAAGCATAGTAATGTACTAATCTAGTTCACTATTATATAGGAAGAAGCATAACATAACATATAATAACATACCATCCTCTCCTTCATCGTATTGGTCTTCGTTATCCTCATCATCATCATCAACCTCAGCCTCAATGTCTAAAAACATCGAGGCGGTTGGCCTCTTAGAACGCCGCCGCTTCCGACTACCGTCACGGAAATCCTCATCTTCTTCTTCTTCATCTTCTTCTTCTTCTTCTTCTTCTTCTTCTTCTTCTTCAGCAAGATCATGATCGTCAATAAAATCTGATGATCTTTTACTTCTTCTTCGTTTCCTACTCAGCCGTTCTTGTTCGTAATCTTCTTGTTCTTGTTCTTGTTCTTGATTAAACCTTGCCATAATGTGCCGCCGTAAAATTACTACGTTCGAAAGTGAAACTTTTGAAAGAAAGAAAGAAAACCAAATACAAAACAAAGGGAGGCTAACGCTTTTTATAGGTTTTGTTTTCTAGCCACGTATACGGAACGAGGAAGAAAGTGAATGCGATTTCTCTATTAAAAAAAAAACGTTAATTAAAAAAAGGAATATTTACTCATTAAATCGGAGCATGTATTTACAAAAATATTGGTGTTTCGATTTAAATTACGTCAGTATCCATTGTAGGCCACTTTTGGTGGTTTTTCTTTTTTTCATTCCATGTTTACCCCTTATTTTCTCTTTCTTTATTTTCACTATTGTAAAACCATTTTTAATAAATTTTTACAATATCCAGATATTTTAATTTAATTCACATATTAATGATTTGAGATTTTGTTCCCTAACCGTTTCTGATTTGGTATTTCATTCTCAAATTTTCATTCATTCCACATATTCTTTCCAAATCTGTTGATATCGTATCATTTCTGCTCCTTTGTTCGTGCTTGATTTCTGCTTTAGGGTTTATTATTTTACGTTTTCGTTTTCCAAGTTTACGTGTTCATTCATTTTCATTTCTTCTTTCGATTTCTTTCACATTTTCTTTTTCTAATATGGGTACATATATTACAGCCAGGGTTTTACACAATGTTATGACTACCAACATCTGTGAGAGCTACAATTCGATCCTTCTTTTTGCTAGAGAATTGCCCATTGTTTCTGCTATTGATGAAATTCGATTAAAACTCCAAGAAATGTTTCAGATGTGGCGGTAGTGGTCATAACCGCAAATCTTGTAGGAATGCCCTTGTTCGTAGGATTGAATTTAACTCTTAATAATTTATCTAAACTATTTGTTGTTTTTATGTTATTTGGACCAATTTTGCAATTGTTGTTATTTGAATTCGGATTATGAATTTATAAATATTGGTTTTTATTAAATATTTAATATTATCAAATATGTTTATGTTTAATTCGGATCACTTTGATATTATCTATGTTTAAAACATTTGTTATTTATTAAACATTTGATATTATTTATAATTATTAAACAGTTTTCACTTTGTAACTTATATATCAATTTTTATACTTTTATATTGAAGTAGATAATTGTATTTTATCAAATTCTCTTTCCTCTTATTTTGTATTTAAACAGTTGTTTATTATTCAACTATTTTTATATTTTGATATTTTTTAAATTGTTTTTACTTTGATAACACTTAGTTTACTTAATGTGTACTATTCATATAATTAGCATAATTTGGAAATATGCGACTATATCAAAGACAAAATATAAATTCCCACCAAAAATAAAGTTTCAAAAGAAAATTACATCAAAATACATAATCCATGTCAAATTATGAATTTATAATTAGCAAAACATCATGAAAAAAATGTCATATAGAATCATCATTTCCTTCCTGAGTGAATAAGTTGAATGTTAGTGTTGATCTTTTCGATTCTTGATCAATGTAATCGGCTTTTCCTTCAAACCAAATTCCTCTGTGTAAGGATCTTTGGTTGATTTTGATTTAATTCTGGGCCTTAGTGATTTTGCTCAGTGTGATGGCCTGTGTTTGTCAAAATTGGTTAGTATTGTATAAAATTAAACAGATCATAACATTTAATATTATACAAAATTCCTTTATACTGAAATACTTCTGTGTTCATATCCATTATTCGAACAAATCCAGGATGCAATCGAACAAAATATTGGAGTTTGTTCAATGTTTTTTCAAGTAATTATATTTAATTTAAATCAATAATTACCTTATTGTTTGTTTTCGGGGTTGCAATGTTCACCTTCTTCATCATCATAGTTTATTCTTTCCCTTCTTTGCCCCCTATGTTTTTCCCTTTTTTTACGCAGATTCAACATTTTCTTTTTGCACTTCTTTTGTATCTTCATCTTTTTCCAGATCTACATCTTCTTCAAAGCTACTATCCTCGATTTCATCTTCATGTTCACTATCAAAATCTTCTTCTGTATAACCTTCTTCTTCTTCCTGATTTTCAATCGGATCTGGTTCCTGTTTGATTTTATACAACTGTTTTAGGAAAAATTTGGATGATTCAGTTTTAAAAATCTTTTGGATGTATTACATACCTTTGCATGTTGATCAATACTCTTCTCTTCACTTGGTTCCTGTTTATTTTGTTCAACAGATTCGATTAACATATAAACATATATATTTTTTTTAAACCATAATCTTAAGTTCATACCTTTGCATGTTGTTCCTATATTGTCTGTTTATTTCTTCCACTGGTTTCTTCATGTTCTTCAAATTCTTCCATCAATTTCCCTCTTGCCTCAAAGATCTGCTTCTTCGTTCTCATTTTTCACGCAAATCTATCGCTTTCTCTACTGTTTCCCTCTTTTTCGATTTCAATCGGATTGATTTGAAATATTTTACGAATTTGAATTTCCCACGAATCGTTTTCCCAAAAATCGTGGGATTCTTTAAATTCCGTAATTAATGACCTAAAATCGTGGGATTTTTTTATTTAATTCTCTATTCGTATTTTTCTTCACACGTGGAAGGGTATTTCCGTATTCTTTTTCCTTCGGTAGGTGACAGGCGTCCATTTATGTAATTAATTCTTACCATCAGATTTTTTTGTAATTAAGGTTGCTAATATGAATATTAGTGTTATTAGCCCTTAAAAAAATCGTAACAGTAAAAAACATATGCAAAAAATTTCTTTAACTTTCCTTAAGCAAATAAGAATATGACATTCATATAAGAATTAATTTAGTCATCTTTCCCATATGTATATTATTGTATAAAGAGAATAGACATAAAAATAAAAATATTGACTTTATTCCACGGTTGCAAAACACAATCTTAGAGGCAGATGAATTCTAAAAGTAAAATAGATATAAATTTATGATCAAATATTTTAAAAAGATTAACTGAATTAGAATTAAATAATATCTCTAAGATTTTATTTAAATCTATCCCAAATCAGGATTATCTTTGACCATTTTAAAATTAAATATATTTTTTCTCCACCACAATTTTAAATAAAACCTTTTAAAATTAAAAAAAAAATCGAAAGTAGTTTTATTTTTAAAATTAAAAGCAAATTTTATCTTTAAAATAAAAATTGTCTTTCATCATTTAAATTTAAAACCAAATTGAAATCTAATTTATTTTTAAAACATAAGAAAAAATTCTTTATCTTTTAAAATAATCAAATTTTAATTTTCTTTATTTCAATTTATTTATTTATTTTTTTTGAAATTAAGTTATTGAATAATAAATTTGACCTAGAGAATATATGGTAGCCACGTTATTTTATTTTTCGCTTCAAACATTCAGGAAGAAAAAAATATATTCTCAATTCTAAAGTAATTCACTCAATTTTTGTAAATCTAACGGACGTATAATTTTTTTACCTAGAATAAGGTTTTAGCGATTGTTTCCAAAAACTATTTAATAAATAAAAAATATGAATATTTTTAAACAATCAGGTTCTATGGTGTAGTGGTTAGCACTCTGGACTTTGAATCCAGCGACCTGGGTTCGACTCCCGGTAGGACCTTTTTTACTTATGATTATTCCCACTAAGCAACTTTCCTTCCATGTTTTCCAATTCCTTATTTCTCTCTCGTTTGGATTGTGAATTTTATTTTTTCCTCTCTCACGATTTTAACTTTTTTTTTCCCCTTTATATTATAGTTTTAACTTCTAATTTTCCTTTTATGTGAGTTTCCATATTTGATTAGTTAGTATTTCAAATTCTCTCATTTTTTTGAATTTGTAAGTTCAAATTTTATTTCAGATTTTTTTTTTTCTTTTTGTTATTCGATCCATATATCTTGTTCTAATTTTTCTTCTTCTTTTTGTTCATTTTTCATTTTTTTTCCACTCATAATTTGTACAGCATATAAATACTTATTATACATAAATAAAATTAAGTTATTTTAGCAATCACTTTACTACCATACAATATTTCAAGCACACTTATAAATAATATATAAAACATCCATATAATACATAAAACATTAGTATAGTATCTTTCAATATTTTTTACCATCTTTGAATGTACTAATTTAAACTGGTTGCCGTACAATTATATATATATATATATATATATATATATATATATTTTTCCACTCATATGAGTTTTTGTGGCAAAATCAAGAACCTCGTGTGATCTCTTCCTCGAGTCTCCGATAAGCATCGTGCCTCTAACTTAGATGAGATACCCAGACTTGTGCATGTACAATTTATATGTACGTACTTTTTCAATTTCAAGTGACCCTCAAACTTATTGTTAACCACATATGTTCTACCCCGTAGATCAAATTTATTTGTTAATGTACATTACAAATATATATATTCAAACATTATTAATGTACAATACAATACCATATTGTTGGTCTCTTCCTCAAGATCTTCTTCTTTCATATTTCGTTTCTAATGTATATCAAAAAACAAAAACTCCTTTATATTACAGTTTTAACTTTTATTTTTCCTTTATGTGAGTTTTCATATTTGATTAGTTAGTATTTGAAATTCTCTCATTTTAATTTCATTTTTTAAAATTTTTTTAGTTCAAATTTTATTTAAGATTTTTTTTGGTTATTCGATGTATATATCTTGTTTTTAATTTTTTTTTTCTTCTTTTGCTCGTTTTTCATTTTCTGTTCCACTTATAATTTGCACGGCATATAAATACGCATTATACATGAATAAAATTAAGTTACTTTAGCAATGAGTTTACTACGTTACAATATTTCAATTACACTTATATATAATATATAAAACATCCGTAAAATACATCAAACATTAGTATAGTATCTTTCAACATTTTATACAATCTTTGAATGTAGTAATTTAAACTTGTTTGTACAATATATGCTATGCACTGTACAATTTTATATGTATATTTTTATACTCATATGACTTGTTGCGGCAAAATTAAGAACCTCAAAACTTCGTGTGATCTCTTCCTCAAGTCGCTGATAAGCATCATAACCTAACATAGATGAGATGCCTAGATTTTTGCATCTACAATTTATATGTACGTACTTTTTAATCTTAAATGACCCTCAAACTTATTGTTAACCACATATCTTCTACCCTATAGATCAAATTTGTTTGTTAATATACATTACAAATATATATATTTAAACATTATTAATGTAAAATACAATACCTTATTGTCGGTCTCTTCCTCAAGGTCTTCTTGTTAGGAAAAACACCCTTCCCACATTCACCGCTAGGAATAAAAGAAAGAACCCGAGAAAAATAAGGAAACAAACACAATCAAAACGACACAAAGATTTATACTGGTTCACCCAAATTGGCTACGTCCAGTTGCTACGGCTGCGGATTTCACTATGATGAATGAAGAGTTACAGTGAAAAATATTCAATACACTAAACCGTGTATTACGCTCAAAAGCCCTCAAGAAAGTAAACCCTTTCTTTTACAATATTTCTCACTCTCTCATCAAAGCCCTCCCCGAACCCAATACAAATACACTCACAGTATTTTTGGGATACATTTGCCAACAAAGGTTGCCTCTATTTATAATACAAATAGCCTTGGTCACCAAGTTTAATCTAACGGTCATCATTCATCCTTGCCCACCAAGCAAATCCAATGGCCACAATCAAGACTTAGTCACCAAGTAAACTTGTTGAGCAAGTTTAGGGTTTTATCCATCATTTTCATATACTTGCCAAATTCCAACACTTCTTTCATATTTCGTTCCTAATGTATAGTATAAATTCATTCATATATTTCATTAAAAAAAATTCCAATTTTTTGGAATATCACTACATCCTCAATAAAAATATTTAAAAAAAAAAAATCCTTAGCAATTTTTATACAACTATTTTGGACTTAAAATTTGTGGACAACTAAACCAACCACAAAATGTACGAACCACCACAAAAATCACAAGCAATATAATAAGAAGAAAAAACACAGCCTTCAATACAAACCAAACATACTTCTCCATGAATCTTTTGGCCTTAACTCTCCAACAACTCTCATAATACTGATTGATTTCTTTTATAATTTCAGCCATCTTCACCATACTCGTGTGCGAATTCGACGACGATTCGGTTTCGGAAACAAGACTATTCTCCATTATTAGGTTGCTATGATGGCTGCCAATAGTCTTTCTTAGGCCATTGAACATTTTAACAATATCTTCATCATTTCCAAAATTGCTGCAAATATTTATAATATTTGCTTCCTTTAGTATTGTGACATCTTTGGTTGTTTCTATTAATCCACTTATCAAAGCTATGAATTGTGTAAAACAGGGAGGATCCATCTTAGCCATTGCCTCAAATGCAATCAAATTTCTAAAAATCACTTCAGAGAAAGGATTAATGTTAATGACAGGAAGAGTTAAAGTGAGTGTTTTCTTGTCAAATCCTGTGCTTTTTATCCCCGCGAAGACTTTGCGATCAAATTTCAGTTTAACTCTCTTAAGTTTCGAAGCCGAAACAATTATCGGTGTCGGACTGTCTTCTAAAGGAGATGATTTGTTAACTCTTCCAATTAAACCAAACAAACTTGTGATTAAACCAACAGCTTCATTTATCTGTTGCAAGAAACCAACTTGAAAAACCGAGGCCAAAACATTCAACAGTTCAAGAAAGAAAAAACCTTCCCCGGCTATCGAAGATAAATACACGACTCCTTCATGTGCCATGACCCTCTGATTTATCATTAGAAGATAAAGAAAGTGTAGCAAATGATGAGATTGCTCAAGAATTAGTTCTAAGTTTGGATCCCAAATTCTATCCATGGCTTTTGGTTTATTATAACTATAAGGAGTTAACATCGTAAACGAAACCGATTCACAAAATTTATAAAACAAGACATGTAAATCAGTTCTGTTCATAATTTCTTTGAGGACTAGAATTGGAATCTGATTCTCAAGCTTAAGTATATCATTAACAATCTCACATTGAGATATTAAATTTCCATTAATTCCATCATACAACTTCTGTTCCTCAAATATCGGTAACGGAAACTTAAGTTGTCTTGTGTACCTTCCATGATTGCTTTCTTTGGCTAGCAATTGAAGCAAGAACAAACCATCAATGAGCATTATCCAAGTCAAAATCTCAGACCCCATTTCCAAATACCTGTCAAAATTTGCTCTTATTTTAAGATCTAAAGGCTTGAGTTGTTCATCAATGATTTGATTGAATGAAGGAAGATTGAATCTCTCTTTAGCTTCTTTTGCTTTTTCAAGCTTGAAAATCTCCATCTTGTAAAGCTCTGGATTGAAATGGTGATATGGACCCAAAGCTAGAGTGTGAGGGAAGTAAGATTCTGGCTTTTCATTGGTTATGGAATTCGATAACTTGAATATGGAAATGGGAGTTTCTAAAGCTGTTTGAAGATCATTTCTTTCAACAAGTTTACTGATTTCAACAATCCATTGAGTTTCCTCAAGGCTTCTCCTGCTGAGAATGGAATTGGAAGACATTTTGTCGAAATCTTTAAGCCGTCGACGATAGATTTTAAATGATAACACGGGTTAGTGTTAAGATAACATCTTTATTGATATGAGGTCAGAATTAAGTTATAAAATCAATATCAAAATTTGAGAGGTTCCATTGTCTTGTGACGTCGGTAGCCATGGCCCATGTTCATAATGTTTTGGTTATATTGAAAAATGACAAAGGTTGTCAGCAGTTTTGTTTGGACAGTATTGATAGCAAGTTAAGAAAGCTGTTAAATTTCGGACCAGAAAGTCAATTTGTATTTTATTGTCATGAGAATTATGAAATGATTCCCATTTTTTAATTAATAAAATTCATTACGATATTCAAAATCAAATAATTGAAGCTCTTTCTTCAATTATGCAGATGTTAACCCGATTGCTACTTATGACCAAGCATGTAATTTCTCAACAATCAACTATAGATGATATTTCATTCACATTTTGTTTAAAAATCTCATTGATTAAAATTTACTTCATTTAAAACTTTTTATTACTCAAACAAACAATTTTTAAAGAAAGAGAATCTATAGTTTCTCACCTGTTATGACTTGACTTTCTATGGCAGGTATTGACACAGAGAATTAGTATATGATCTATTAAAAACAACCGGTATAAGAGATGCGGCGGTTCGTTAAAAACTCGTTACACAAAATCCTAATTGTTTCAGAACAAGTTGAAGAGTAACATTGATTGTAGAGAACTAACAATTTGGTATTTATCAAGCTCAATGCTGCAATGCTTCGAAGAACACCATGAAATCTTTGCAAAATTAATCTTGTCTTCGCTATAATCCACCAATAATTAGTCTCTTAAAAAAAATGGAAAAAAATATATATATCTATCAGAAATTATTCAAATTCAATGACATGAACAAATTCAATTGTTTCACTCCATTTCATCTAAATGTCCAAACAGTTCTTCCCAATGCGACGATGCTTCTTCCGGGGTTCGAAAAGTCCATATGTGAGATTTGGCTTTCTCTCGGCTTTCAAGAATTTCCTACATTTTAGAGAAGTGCATCTTGTTAAGTTAAGAGCAATCATCAAAATAATAGATTGGTAAACACAGAAAAACATGCATTCCCTTGATTGACAAAACTATCATATTTGGCTTTAAAACTAATATCTCAACCAAGGGTAATATGCAGCAACGAGATTTCTGTTTTTCTTTTCCTTTTTCATGTTTTTAAATATAAATGATTTAGACTTAAAAAAGGATAAAGGAAAATTATAGTAGACCAACCAAAAGAGTCGACGGCTAAAAGCTAGAAATAGTTTTACGTCATAAAGCTTCTAGTTCATGGGAGAATCTCCTTCACTGTTTAAAACAAGTGCTATATTCTTTTAGAACAATTCACAACAATATTATTAAAGAAGAAGACAGAAATGAGGATAAGAAGTCCTCACTCTCAGTACAAAGGTTACATAACAAAAAATAAAAGACAAGATTAGAAAAAAGAGTCCCAAAGGTTCTGAAAACCAAAATCCAAATACTTAAGTTTTTAGACCACAAGTAAATGTAGAGCAAAATATGGTCCCAGAGGTTGTGAAGATCATGAAACCATGTTCTTGAAAAGGTGATTACTTCTTTCCTTGCAAATAAGTGCTAGATTTTAAAAGGAAAAAATTTGAAATTTAACATCCAGGTCATGGTTGGGAAGATTTAAGAACTAAATAAGCAAGGTTTTAGCATCCTCGAAATTAAAACCTATAAGCATTTCGGATTAGATACAAACCTGAACCTCAGAAGACCGTTTTGTCTTGAGACTTAAACAATCAACAAGTGCCGTCCATTTTCCAGAACAGTTATCAAAATATCCAAGTCTATAGTATTGTTGCATCTGATGAACTGGAGCTGCCAGTAGATTGAACCATTGGATTTAGAAGTTTGACAATTAGACGAAAAGATGAGAGATGAATTTAAAAAAAAAAAAATATGAGCATAATGGATTGAAGCCGCTATATCAAAATATGCAACATTACCATTATAAAACAACCAACAACAAACCAAACTAAAACCAATCAGAAAAATTCAGCCTTCATATAAATGACAATATCATTGTCAATGAAGAGTGGCAAAACAAATAATTTGACCAGAAAATGTTTGATGTTTGGAGAATAAAACATCATAACATTTATCTCTTCAACAGTGATATATAACTTCAAAAACCTTCACCCTAAAACACCTAATGGAAATGGATAATAGACGCTGCAAATTACTATCTTTCATAGAAAAGGCAAGTTTATAGGAGATGAGACAGTCGGGTATTGATGCTCACCTCAAAAAAGCATGGTTTTTATATCATGCCAATTTCTAAAAAGAGAAAAAGCAACCGAAGTACCCCCCGGAGAAAAGTATTATTAGAGATGAAAAGGCTGTCCATGAAAGGGAAACTCCATTGATCAATTGAACTGTTAAGGCTCCCGTGGCTCGCAAAGGAAAGAAGATTGATCAAAGAGTCTTATGTCAAGAATTCAAACTAATGCATGTTAGTAGGAACACTATCAAGACTGTTTGGAGTTCGAGAAATATACTTTGTTCTTGAATTCTTTCCCCTGGGACGGATAGTGGAATCATTGCAATGTGGCCTGATCTCTCTATCAAAGTGGCTAAAGTGCTAAGTGGGGAATTCTCCATCTCTCTCAAAATTGAGCTGGATGAAGGCAGAGTGTCAAATAATCACACAAGTACATTGAATTCAACTCCCTTCACGACATCGACATAAAAATACTAGTCTTCACCAAAACAATATAATTAAAGATTAACCATTCATAACCAAATGCTTCAACAGTAATTTTGTGTAAACCGTTCAGAGGGAAACAACAGAGACATTTTAGAGAATTCGGGAAAGTGGTAAAAGAAAGAAAAAACAACAGAAAAATAATGAAATCAATAAAATTGTATTCATTTTACAGTTGCTTACAATAGCAGAACCACAATGCATCAAAGCAGGTGGTGCAGGACAACCGCCGCCCCAAGCCCGTGGGGTTATTCTCCTTATCTGGTGTTTTTTTCTCAACCCCTTCCATGCTTCCCAATATGAAAATATGTCCAGTACACACAACAAACCTGAAGAGTTTATGAACATTAAGGAATGACACAGAATCAGCATAATTTGTAGATAACAAGTAATTCGATACAAATAAATATTTTGAAAGGATACGACCTATCGACATGCCTATCACCAGTGTAATTAAACTCATAAAATTCAAAAACAAGTATACTATGCTACGAGTTGGAAACGGAACATGGCCCATTCGATCCAAAACGCAGTTTTGAAAGCAAAACTTAACATAACAGTATGACTACAGCTGATCAAAACAAATAAGAATGCAGAATCCATGGAGAACATCACTTTTTTCTATTTTAATTTCTATAATCAACCAATAATCAATCAATCTACTAGAAATTAATGGAATCCTCGAAGAATAAAAAATCAATCAGGAATCAGAAATGGAGGAAGTTTAGCTATAGATTAATCCAATGAGTTTTTTTTAGTGAAAAAGTAAAATGTAGGTCAAGAAATCTATTGTAAAACCCCTTTTTCTCCATTGTTTTAAACCAAGCTAAGCTACCAAAATCAGACTAAATATCTAATCAATATCACAAAACCAAATGATTTTGCAGAAGAATTAATCAAAGAAGGAGATTGATTACCTTCGAAAGGAACGATTTTGCGTCTGTCAGAGGCTACAGCTGAAAAAAAAAACGTTGAAAGTCTGAAGCGTTTTCCTTTCTTTTTTTTCCAATTTTTTTTTAAACCCACATCTTACCTTTTTTTTTTTTTTTTTTTTTTGGAAAGAATACCTTTTTAAATTTCCTGTGGCACTTAAAAAAAATTTACGGTATTCAAAAAAAAAAAAAATTACGTAAATTTTTTTTAAACCGACTTTTTGATACTAATACTAATTCACATTTTAAAGTTAAATTAATTTTTCTACCAAGTATAAAAATGTAATTTTCTTTTGGTATGTTAGTTTTCATCCCCTATTTTTTTATTTCAAATTTAATTTAAAGGAGTTTTTTTTTTTTTTTTTAATTGACATTGTCAAAAGTAGCTGACATTTCTGAGACTCCGCCCATCTTAGATGAATTTACGAGAACATTTCAAAACATTTACTTTTTTTTTCTTTCAATTAATCATAAAAAAAGTGTTATCAGTTGAAATTTCTCTAGTTTAAAATTATAAAATTTATATGGATCTTTTTGACTTATCAACTAATTTTTGTAGAGTATTTCGTGAACATTTAGTAGATATGAACTTCATTTGATTTAGGCTCAATCACCATGTGGCATATTTTTTAAATTATATCATCTAATCGCTATAAAAAAGACACATGACATTATTTGATTCGCCCATTTAAAAGGATAGATGTCAAATTTTAATTAATCACATGTAATTTTGTCATTTGTTTGAATTATTTCATGGTATTTTATAATTTACCAAATTTTCTTTTTTAGACAGTGGTATTAATACTTTCGGCTCTGATTTTATTTTACTAGATATTTTATTTATCCCTTGATTTTAGATTGCATTCATTTTCATTCGTTTGCACTTTATATCTTCTACCGATTTGCTTAAATCAAGTTATATTATTTTTCAGAATTTATTTTGTTTCCATATTTCCCCTGAATATATTCTCTTTATTTTATTCAATTCTTCTTCGTAAGAAATCGACGTTATTTCAGCTTTCAGGTTATTAGCTTCTTCTTCTTTTTTTTTTTCATTATTTTTTTTGTTTTTTCCATACGTTCAATATTTTATGAAATAATTACAGTATGCTATGAAACTTCTATCTATACTCTTGTTAAATGTTTTAATCTACATATCAGAATCACCTAAAAACCAGGTTGCATATCTGTAACTCGATCTGAGGCACATATCAGAAACGTGATGCAAAGGCACAAGTGGTTTTGGTGAGATAGGTTTTATTTGTTTTTAACGGACATAAACCTGTTAAACTTACTATAATCTTCATATAATAACGTTAAATTGTGGATTTTTTTTAACAAATATACATTTGATAAACTAATAATGTTTTTGTTCATTTTCTGAATTTAATTGATTTAATAGATATAATCTTCTTAAACTAACCATAATATTCATTTAAAATCGGTCATTTAATGGATTTTATTAATTTATCAATAATAAACTTGTGAAACTACCCATGTTTTGTTTAATATGGTCATTTCTAGATTTTATTGGTTTTAATTTTGCAATTTATTATCCATATTATAAATATAATCATGTTTAACTAATCATTATTTTTCATTTTATAAATTTTCTAGCTTGAATAAGCATAGTGACAATTTGTTGAATGAACAATTTTTTGTTTAAATGTTCCTTATTTCTGGTTGGTTTTAATTTGGAAATATTTAAACATGTTATTGGTTTAATAAATATAAATCTATAATACTGACCAATACTTTTCATTGTTAATTTTGTAGTTTAAAGAAGTCTCGATGGCGGTTTTATGACACTTGAAAGAAGAAATAGGTTTTGATGAATTGATTTTGTAGTTAGAAAGTAAGTTATCAGTTATGTAAAATTAGATTTCATTTTTTAATACTTTAGTTTTTAATTTTACTTAAATCTTACGCAACTTAAGGGATTTCATAATTTTCCTTAAATATTCATCTTTTGACCATATCTATAAATTACTCTCCTATTTTTGGCCGTTATTGAAAATAGCCCTTTCATTTTTTAGTGTCAAGTCATTAATGCTTGAGGTTTATGGTACGTTGAGACTGAGAGTGATGGTAGCAAACTTCATATCCTTTCCTTTCTCTTTTGCATTATCTCAATTTCTCAATTTAAACACATTGCCCAAAACACAAACCTTTCTCAAGAACATCTCCAATGGCGATCGAACCCGATTCAAAACTTAACAAAAGGCTCAATGAAACTCAATGGGTCATTCAAATCAGCCAACTTCTTCAAAGAGAGAATCTTGAAACAGCTTTAGAAATTCCCACTTCTATATTTAAGCTTCCTCATTCATTAACCAATCACAAACCAGAAGCTTACTTCCCTCACCATATAGCTCTTGGTCCTTATCACCATTTCAATCAAGACCTTTACAAGATTGAATTATACAAGCTTCAGAATGCAATCAAGGCTATAGAATTCTACCATCTTCCTGATTTCAACCAAATTTTGGATGAACTCAAGCGATTAGAGACACGAATTCGAGCTCTTTTCGACAGGTATCTCGATATCGGATCCGAGGCCTTGGCTAGGATCATGCTCTTAGATGGTTTTTTCTTGATTCAATTATTAGCCATTTCCTATGAAGAAAAAAATGTAGTAAGAAAACATTATGAGAAACTCCCATCTCCATTTCCTCTGTTTGTTGAGCAAAAGTTACATCATTATTTGATTGATGAAAATCAAATGAGCCAAGATGAGTTTTTGAAAGATATTATTATGCTTGAGAATCAAATTCCGCTTCTTGTTCTCAAAACCCTTTTGCCTCAAGAATTCAAAAACAATTTACATCTTCTCTTTTTCAAATTCTGTGTCTTTATCTCACCCAAAACACTTCCCAATCATGATAGCCCAGAATTCATGGAATTAAGATACTATACAGATTTATCAGAGATTCTCGAAAAATCCCATCATCTTCTTCACTTCTTATATCTCTTAATCATGGATTATGATAGATCACCTGATGAATCAGTGGGATGTGCAATGTTTGATTTTTCTTTCCTTATGGAATTGTTTAATATTTTAACATCAGTTCTTCAAATAGCCTTCTTGCAACAGCTAAGTGAAGCCATAGGTTTAATCCAGACCTTGTTCGGTTTGTTACGAAAAGTTAAGAATTCCGAATCCTTTAAGGAAGACAAGCCTCCATTTATCCCTTCAGTTTCAGAACTTGAAAATGTTGGAGTGGAGTTTGGAAGGGGAAGCTATGACCTTCTTCAAAGCATTGTTTTCAAAGAGTACCCGAAAGTCTATCTCGAATTACCTGATATCGCCGTTAATACTTTCTCTGAAGTTGTTTTGAGAAATTTGGTAGCTTTTGAAGCCTCAGCTAAACTAAAACAACCTTATTTTTCCTCTTATGTGATATTGATGAGTGAACTGATTCAAACAGTTAAGGATGTTAAGATACTTGAGAAAGAAAGGGTCATTGAGAGGCAATTGGGAAATGAAGAAGAAGTTGTGAATTTGTTTAATGGGTTGAGGGAAGTTGTGGAATTTCATCAACAAATTGATCCAAATGAGTTTGAAATTGTTAAAAAGATCAATGAGTTTTATGAAAGTTGTTGGAAAGTGAAAGCAAAGAGGTTCATAAAGAGATATATTCATCCAATATTGAAGGGGATCTTCATTATTATTGTTATCTTGCTTATTGTTGTTGTGGTTGTAATAACATTTTGTGGTTGGTTTGGTTGCTAAAAATTTTTATGGCATAAATTACACTATGATGTGAAAGTTCAAAATAGTTTGTATTATATTTGACAATTTGTATTAGAAATATCTATCGCTACTTTTCTAGACTATAATTGAGCCACATCCCTATTTGGGTAGTCTTTATTATGTTTGTGATTCGAGTGGTAAAAATAGTCATGCCTTCGAGAGTAGCAAAGTACTTTTCGATACTCTCAAGTAGGAATAGTCATTACCCATCATTTCTTTTAAATGATACTTTTAAGGATGTTCCAACTTTAATATAATTAAACTTAACTATATTAAAGTACTTTTAAGAATAGTTTTTAAGGACGTTCCATCACAAAAGTTGAGTTTAGTTTTATTAAAGTTGGAACGTCCTTAAAAGTATCATCTATCTATACTATCTAAAAAGTGGCTTAGAGAAAAAACTTTTGATTTCCATTTTTACCCTTATAATTTAAATTTCTATAATGTCATCATTCAAAATTAATAATCATTTTATTACCAATTAATTAAATACAATACCAATTAATTAAATGCAATAAACAAATTTTATACTATCTAAATTTTATCATTCAAAATTAGTAATCATTTTATTACCAATTAATTAAATACAATAAACAACTTTTATATCTATACTATCTAAAAAGTGGCTTAGAGAAAAAACTTTTGATTTCCATTTTTACCCTTATAATTTAAATTTCTATAATGTCATCATTCAAAATTAATAATCATTTTATTACCAATTAATTAAATACAATACCAATTAATTAAATGCAATAAACAAATTTTATACTATCTAAATTTTATCATTCAAAATTAGTAATCATTTTATTACCAATTAATTAAATACAATAAACAACTTTTATACTATCTAATTTTTTCTAAATATACTTTCTTATTATTAAATTAATTAAATACAATAAACAAATTTTATACTATCTAAAATTTTCTAAATATACTTTCTTATTATTAATAATTGAATATTGTTACCAATTATTACCAATTAATTAAATACAATAAACAAATTTTATACTATTTAAATTTTTCTAAATATATTTTCTTATTATTAAATTAATTAAATACAATAAATGAAAAATTGTCTTCATTCAATAAATATTTCAAATATATTTTATCATGAGCTTATTTCAAAAATTAATTTAGTAATAATTTATTGGTCATATTTATAAAATAAATAATTTCATAGACTTATTAAATTTAAAATCAAACCCAACAATCAAATTAATTTTTAATAACTTTTCGTCTACTATTTTCTCTAACAAACCTTTCCATTCCTATTTTTTTTTTAATTATATTAAGACTAGGTCAAGTAGGGGAAAACACACACTAAGACAATTCTCTCTCTAATTTAAATATATAATTACGTTAGTGAGATTATTTTATAAAAAATTAAAACCAAAGGACATAGCATACCATCTTGTAACACCCCAAATAAATTAGTAGTAGAAAAGTTTTGTAACTCACTAATTGAATTAAAAATTTATTGAAATTAATAATAATAGGTTATTTGCATTAGGAATACAAAATTAATAATTGAGTTCAACCTTTCCAAAATGCAAGATAAAAATTTTCTAAAAGAAAGAAATTTAAAAGACCACATAATTAAAATTAAAATTAATGAAAACAATTCTATCTACACGCAGCTCATCAAAAGGCAACATAGTTGATTTCCATTTACTATCCATTGATTACAATGGAAAAAAACTCCTAAATATGACCTATTAATGTAATTTAAAACACCAACTTATGGGTTTCTCTCAATTGTAACTCTAAAAAATCTAACTATTATATAAACACATCAAATGGACCTCTTTGGCATAACATTCATCTTCTTTAGGTAATATTCGGTTGCTTTGGAAACCCAACTGATTGATTGAAGGTAATTTTTTGTTTTTCCTATTTGTTTTACTATTTAATTAATATCTAATTTAATTTAATAATTAGCAATAGTAATAGTAATAGTAATATTAATATTTATTATATATATATATTTATCATTATAATTATAATTATTTTACTATAATCATACTAATTGTACCTAAATTTCCTTCTATTGTTTAATTTTTGTATGCAGGATCAGGATGGAATACATGCTTATAAAGAATCTTGAACCATTCTTAAAAAATAGACATTGAAAATACTCAATTGAGAAAGGTGAAACTAAGAAAGGAGAACATTTCCAAGTATTGAAGCTAATTATTTGTAATGACCAGGTAAACAACCGTACAGTTATTTCATTTTACATTTTACAATATGATATTAAAATTCCTTCATGAAAATTTGAATTTTCAAAATATTAGTTAAGAAAATAACTTCATAATAATATTGACTTTTTTATTATAAAATTTAAAAGACAAACCACGTGCCCCACGTGCATGGCACATGTGAAAAACCTAGTTTAAAAGAAGTGATGGGTCTATTAGTGAAACGTCAAGTGACAAATTCCGTTTTTTTCTAAACTTTTCTCTGAAAATTAAAAATCGAAGTCTGATCAAACAACTCATCCATAAAATATTGTAGAGTGATATGGTTAAATTATATGTTTGGTCCATGAAGTTTACTATATGTATCTATTTGGTTCATGTACTTTTTAAAAAGTTTTATAGTCTTCACTCTTGTGTCAAACTATAATAAAATCTTATTGATGTAGTAATTACTCACAAAAGTTGAGTTTAATTATATTAAAGTTGGAACGTACTTGAAAGTATCATTTAAAAGAAGTGGTGGGTCTATTAGTGAAACGTCAAGTGACAAATTCCGTTTTCTTCTAAACTTTTCTCTGAAAAATAAAAACTGAAGTCTGATCAAACAACTCATCCATAAAATGTTGTAGAGTGATATGGTTAAATTATATGTTTGGTCCATGAAGTTTACGATATGTATCTATTTGGTTCATGTACTTTTTAAAAAGTTTCATATTCCTCACTCTTGTGTCAAACTATAATCAAATCTTATTGATGTGGTAATTACGATAATTTATAAACAATATTAATGTGGATGAAAGGATGATATTAATATACCCCGTGATAATTTTATGAGTAGTAACGATAAGATATCTAAACGAAGTTATTGAGTTCTAATTATTTAAAACAATGGACTCTAGTGAACCAAAAATTAAACTCATATGGGCTAAGTAAATCAAACAAATCCTGGTCCAAGACAAAGATTGTTCATTTGGCACTCTGCCATCTCTAAGCATTTGGATCCAAAATGTTAGTAATTATATTTTTCATTAATAAATTCAAAGAAATTCCTTGGAGTAAACACAGAACATAGCAATTAAAAAGAAATCTCATTTTCATTATAGGGATTATGTAGGTTTGGGTAAACAACAGAAAATGAATTATCCAATTTGGAGATTTGATTTGATTTTTTTTAAAGATCTAATTCCTTTTCAAGCATTTCGAAATTAATTTGGTGGCTATGACCTGGAAGTACCAAATTGGTAGAATACTTAAATTGAGATTGGGGTCTTGCCCCCAATTGGCTGGTGCTCCACTTGCAATTGAAAAATTGAAATTTGATATTAATTCTTCAGTTTTTCCATGTGCCTATGTATGAAGAAATTTGTCTTGGCAATTTTGAGTTTTCATGATAAATTGTAAAGTTGTGGCTGTGTGATTGTACTTTTCATAGGATATGTGTTTCCTTACCTAATGAATCATGTGACCATGATGCTATGTTCTGTGATTCTATTTGGGTTGGTAATGTTAGGTAATTTGTGCAGCGGTTTTTATTTTTGATATATGATTGTTGAGAGTCTCACATTGGAAAGATGAAAGGGACCTCACAATGTTTATATGATACATGGGCTATTCCTCTTATAACTAATTAGTTTTTAGATGGATGCCCCATTATTATCAAGATGATATCAGATTCAGAGTTCAACAAGTCCAAGCGGGCATTCAGTCCAAAAAATGGGATACGACCCAAGAATGGTGAGCCCAAAAGAGTCCCACATCGGAAAGATGAAGACACCTCACTATGTTTATAAGATACATGAGATACGCCCCATGATATCAAGATGGTATCCAAGCCCAACAAGCCCAAACATGCATTCAATCTAAAAATAGGATCAGAACCAAGAATGGTAAGCCTAAAAGAGGCACCATCTTGAGGGGGCATCTTGAGAGTCAAGATGAAGAGACCTTACAATGTTTATAAGATACATATGTTACTCCTCTCATTATCAATTGGTTTTGAGATGGAACCTCATGATATCAAGATGGTATCAAAGCCCAACAATCCCAAACGGGCATTCGGTCTAAAAATGGAATCCAACCCAAGAATGGTGAGCTCAAAACAGGCATCATCTTGAGGAGGCATGTTGAGAATCCCACATCGGAAAGATGAATAGAACTCATAATGTTTTTAAGATACATGGGCTACTCCTCTCATTTCCAATTGGTTTTGAGATGGAACCCCATGATATCAAGATGATATCATAGTCCAACAAGCCCAAACGGGCATTCAGTCCAAAAATGAGATCATACCCAAGAATGGTAAGCCCAAAAGAGGCATCATCTTGAGGGGGCATGTTGAGAGTCTCACATTGGAAAGATGAACCTCATGATATCAAGATGGTATTGAGATGGAACCTCATGATATCAAGATGGTATCAAAACCCAACAATCCCAAACGGGCATTCGGTCTAAAAATGGAATCCAACCCAAGAATGGTGAGCTCAAAACAGGCATCATCTTGAGGAGGCATGTTGAGAATCCCACATCGGAAAGATGAATAGAACTCATAATGTTTTTAAGATACATGGGCTGCTCCTCTAATTTACAATTGGTTTTGAGATGGAACCCCATGATATCAGGATGATATCATAGTCCAACAAGCCCAAACGGGCATTCGGTCCTAAAATGGGATCATACCCAAGAATGGTGAGCCCAAAAGAGGCATCATCTTGAGGGGGCATGTTGAGAGTCCCACATTGGAAAGATGAACGGACCTCACAATGTTTATATGATACGTGGACTACTCCTCTCATTACCAATTGGTTGTGAGATGGAACCCATGACATTAAGAATGATTTATGTTCATCGAGTTTGGCCAATTCGATTTTTTTGAAGAAATCAAATGTGGGGGAAGTTGTTCGATGATATTGGCTAAATGGATCTCAAGGGTAAAAGAAGTTTGTAGGATCACTTCATTTTGTGTAGTGAGTTTGTACAAATTGTTTGAGTGCGCTTCGATTTGTGGTGATTTTTTCTATTACAAGTCAAGGCGGCTGTTGATAATGAAAATTATGGGCATATGTAATTATTCGACACCAAAGAAGCCTCTCATAGTTAGCATCAAGGTATTCACAGCAAGATTCATAATGATGTTTGAGTTCCATCCGTTTGACGGGAATGGAGACTATGGGTCATTGAAGTCAGATACACGATAATAATTGCACAATAGAGATTCAGGAGAACGAGGACAACGGTCACCTGACATGAGGTGATTTTTCTAACTCTAAAGATATTGTGAATTTCTAACTGATAGAGTGAGAGCTTGCATGCGAGGGATAGAGAAAGACGAGAAATAGGAAAAGGATAAAGGATAAAGAGATTTATGTTTGAAATGCATGTGGAGTTTTTGTGATAGTGTTGATGTTCTGATAGTTTCTCCTTGGAAGCCAAGTATAAGTGGGTATAAATTTGAAGAAACTTAACTTTCATACTAGACAATCATGGAGATTGGTTTTGGTTTAGTCACTAACCCAAGTGAATCGATGATGAGTTTATTAGATGCTTTTTTTTAATAAATCTCTTTGAGTAGGTGGGGTTGGCCATCTACGGTTTGGTTGAGTGACTAGTAGGAGAGAACCTAGAAAGAAACCTTGTTCACTTGAGGTTTTAGACTGGGAAGGTCGCTAAGAGGTTCACTGGTGGTAATAAAGGTAGTCATGGGATGTATGTCTTTGTTGTTTGGCAAAAGTAAATCTAGTTAATTTTGGAAGAAGCACTTTCATAACTGCCTAATTTCTAAAAGCAGATCATTAGCAGCTTTTCAAAATTGATTTCTAAATAATCTCCTATATCATAGGCCCTTGATTTTAGCTGTCTCTATCGTGTACAAATATTCATAAATTCTTGAGGTTTAAATTTGAATCTTAATTTTATGTTTTTTCTTATCACTATAATTTCTCATAGAAAATTGAAATTAATATAAATTGTATATAATTAAATTTTGATAACTTTTTAATACAAAATAAACACTTTTAAATTAATTTACTAAAGAATATTAAACTATTTTTAGAAGTCGAATATTATCTAAAAAAAGTTGAATTTTTTTATCTCTTTATTATCATGTAATAAAATGTCTTGAGGAATAATTGTGATCAAATTCATATACATTCTGATTAAACTCTGATAAAATTGTAAATCTTCTTGTATGGAGAATAATTGTATTATATTTTTTAAATTAAAAATTTTGAATTAAAAATTGAAAAAATAGTTATAATAATTATATAATAACTAAATATATTTAAGTCGAATTTTCACACATCATCTATTATTTATATGTCTCACAAGTTGAATTTACCAAACACTAATTTTCTGAATACTTAAATTTATCAAACACAAATCTGATTAATGATACAACTGGTTTTTTCTAAAGCACGGCTGACAATAATTATTTCAAAAGCTACAACAATGTCAAACTATCCCTTAGTTAAAAAATACATTTCCAGGGTTGGCGGTAACTTCAATCAATGAAGAGGATAGTGAGTGAGACTCAAGTCTGGTTTATGAGTCTTGTTGTAAGGAAAAATATTCATTAATAATAATGTCTCTAAAAAACTAAGCACTAGAGAACCAAGAAATATAATATGCTCAGAAATTCCCGAAGCCTAAAAATTCATTTGAACACCAAACTCATGATGGCTGTCAAAACCAACAAAAATAATATAAACTTGCTTTGATGATTAACTCGTAGTAATTGAAGCAAAGTCGAACCCACAGAGATCGGTAAACTAAATTAATGTTATCAAAAGGGGGGTTTTAAGATTTTGAAATAATAAAAGACAGAAAATAACTAAAAGATGTAATTCGATTTGAGAAGGTTTCCAACTAAAGACGTAATCTCCATTATAGTTTACTTAATTCGATCATTTATAAAAGCATAAATTCTAATTCAACTCTAAATTGGTTAGAAGTCGTCAAAACAACAAGTGCCCTTCCTAAGTTTCTCGATAGCCAAGATACGATCTAATGACTACTTCCCTAATTAATGGATAACCCTAAAATATGATAATAAGGTCTAACTCATTAAAAACATTAGGACGAGAAGAACTGAATTCTAACTAACAAACACGATATGACTGATTGATCGATTAATTCATGCTACTCAGTAACGCCCCGTCACAAGAATGTAATAAATCAATTCATGCTACTTTGTAATGCCCCGTCACAAGAATGTAATAAATCAATATTATTTTATTAAATAATATTAATCAGGCTTGATCGATTAATTAGAACAAAAATATCGTGTTCTTTCAAAAAAAAGGTATTATGGTACTTTTTCCCGAAAAACCTCAAAATTTGAAGCTTGTGATTTGATTAATATTTTGACATGAAATTGATCGTCTTGATGTCACAATTCCAACGCAACTGACGGTTTGTCTTTCTGAGACCCGGTGATCAAGATATAGACGTTTTAAGATGAGTGGCAGTTTCGTAAATATGACAACTCGGGATTTCTAACCTAAGATGACTTCCCATTTGTCATTTTCAAATTTTTAGACTTTCTCTTCTTCCTCATCCAAGTCACTGCCCCTCAAGCAGAAAACCCGGGTTCTGATTCGTTTGTTCGTCGTTTACTCGTCGTTCCGCGTATCGATTTAGGATTTTGAGTAGTTGGGAATCGTCTTTCCAATCAAGAAGGTAAAATTTTCTTCCCCCTTTGAATTCCCCAATGCCGCCGCCCCCTATACCCATGAAATTAATATTTGGTTTGTCAATTCTTGTTCTTAGGTGCTCGAATTGATCGTGGTAAATTGATAGACAAAGATTGGAGTTTGTTTCCGTGAATTGCTAACCTTGGGTGAGTGATTTAGATCAATTTGTAGTCTTTATTAAATCTGGAATTTTTAGTTTAATATCGAATTATGAATTTCAAGAACCTAACCTTGAAACCCATTCCCCATTATTTTCAATTCCCCAAACCTTGGATTAAATCCTAATCGGTATTGATCTCCTTTGCCTAAAACAAAAAACCATCAAAACCGATCCCCCAAAACACGAAACCGCGACCAAACCATGACCTGATGGCCACGGTTCAGCCAAGGCAAGGGGACAGTAGTGTCGTGACTGTCCCCTTCCCGACGACGATCCGTTCGTCGTTTGTTTTTCCTTCGTTCTTCGAGCCGTTGAACCCCAAACTTTTCTGTACCTTTCGGGACTGTATTAGAGTTAGAAGGAGGACAAACAAAGAAAATTGATGTGTTTCCTCCCGGGGCCGCGGCCTGCAGCGTTTTTACCACTTCTTGGGCCAAAAACCCGAGAGTGGGTGCCGCAGCCGCAGGAACCACGGCCGAAGAGCCCACAAAGCGGAAGAATTAAAGTTTCACTCTCGTTGCCGCGACCATCAGTTCCCACGGCCACAGTTCAATTTTTCTAATATGTTGTTTATTTTATTCCTTTTCTAATTAATCTTTTGGCATATATGTTTATCTTATTTTAACCTAGAAATCTTTGTATAAATATGGGCTACATGCCATCAGAAACAATAAGAGAAATACTTCTTCAAATTTTATATGGTATCAAAGCAAGTCGAAATTCTTCGAGCTAAATGACCACGCATGGAGAAACAAAGGATAAAGGAGTAGAAGCAGTCATGGGAACCGTAAAACCTTTGGACTCGTCTTCACCGTACTATCTTCATCCTTCAGACGGACCACAGATCACAATTTGCCCGATTGTGCTTTGTGGGGATAATTACAATGAATGGGTTGGATCAATGCGAAATAATTTTTGTGCGCCGGAATTAGGATCTCAGGAGGAGATCCCTTGGGTAACAGTTAATTCGACCCTGGTAGGTTGGATTCACAATACTCTAGATCCAGGTCTTCGATCTTCAGTTCCTCAACCTGATGATGTGAAGGATATGTGGGATGATATAAGAACACGTTTCTCAATTGGACACAGTCCAAGGATTCATGAACTGAAAACTCTTCTGAGTGGCTGTAGACAATGAGGTAACACTGTGGTTACTTACTATAATGACTTAAGAAAGATTTGGGATGAACTTGAGGGATACACGCTTATTCCAACATGTACATGTGAAGCAGCGACAATTATTGCAAAACAGAGGGAGAATGAGAAAGTCCATGATTTTCTGGTTGGATTAGATCCCACACTTTACGGGAATGCAGTGTCAAATATTTTGATGATGGAACCTCTTCCATCTTTGAACACAGTATTTGCAAAAATTGTAACGGAAGAACGACATCACACTATTGCACGCTCTCATGAAAGTAAACCTGAAGCAGTCGGCTTTGCTGCTCAAGGATTATTTAATAAAGAACGAACACAGACTCGTGGTGGAGATCGCTCTAAAGCACATTTGTTTTGTTCTCATTGTTCCAAGACAGGACACGATGATTCGACATGTTTTCAACTCCATGGTTACCCTGAATGGTGGTCTGGGGGACAAAGAAAAAGGAGCACAAGCAAGAGGAGGAGGTCGCTTAGGTAGAGGTAGTGGCAGAAACGGTAGTGGTCACGGACAAGTTGCTAATACGGTCAACACTACTACAAAATCAGGGGTCCAAGATCAAATAAACACCTCTGATCGAAGCGGTCTTCATGGTCTTTCTGATGACCAGTGGTCTACTCTTGTACATATGCTGAGTACAAAAGGACAATCATCCTCAACTTCAAAACTGAATGGTGAGTTGAAAAATTCAGATTTATGGATCATTGACACAGGATGCTCGAACCACATGTCCGGTAATGGTGCTTTATTTCATAATCTGATGGATATAACGCCGATTTCTGTTGGTCTCCTAAATGGCAAACAGACTTTTGCAAGACAGCAAGGATCAGTCACATTGAGGAAGAATATGAAGTTGAATCGAGTGTTATACATTCCAGATCTATCTTGCAATTTATTATCTGTATCTCATTTGCTTAAAGATCTGTTTTATTTTATTACATTTACTGATAAGCTTTGTGTGATACAGGACCGTACTTTGAGGATAATGATTGGTGCGGGTGAACAATGTGATGGGGTTTACTGGTTTTGTCCTCTACAACATTAACAAGCTTGTCAAATATCTGTGGAGGCTCGTAGTAGTTTATGGCATCAGCGTCTTGGACATCCATCTAAATTAATAGAGTCGTCTTTATCAACTTTACTTAGTTCTAATGGTAGTATTAGAAATAGCCTTGTTTTTAATGATTCATCTGACATCTGTCTCTGTGCTAAACAAACACGTTGTAGTTTTCCTTTAAGTATTAATAAAGCTGAAGCCATTTTTGATTTAATTCACTGTGATATTTGGGGTCCTTATACTATCCCATCTAGTTGTGGTGCACACTATTTTCTTACTATTGTTGATGACTGTTCTCGTGTTGTTTGGGTTTATCTGATAAGTGTCAAATCTGAAGTTCAACAATTAGTTCGAAATTTTTGTACTATGGTAAAAACTCAGTTTGATAGGAATGTGAAAACCTTACGAAGTGATAATGGTAGGGAATTTACATCCCTTCATAGTTTTTTTGGTGAGTCAGGAATCTTACACCAAACATCATGTGTTTATACACCACAACAAAATGGGAGAGTCGAAAGAAAACATCGCCATATTTTCAATGTTGCTAGAGCCTTACTATTCCAAGCCAATCTTCCCACTTCTTTTTGGGGTGGGAGTATTCTAACAGCTTTTCATCTGATTAATCGAACTCCAACACCCCTCCTCCACAATAAAACCACATATGACATCCTTTACAATAAATTCCCCAACTTTGACACCTTACGTGTTTTTGGTTGCCTTTTCCTTGTCAAAAACCAACCTCATGTCAACGATAAATTTCTACCTCGTTCCCGAAAATGCATATTTGTGGGTTATCCCTTTGGGAAAAAGGGGTGGAGAGTTTATGATCTTGAAACAAAAGAATTCTTTGTTTCCCGGGATGTAACTTTCTATGAACACAGTTTTCCCTTCATGGATAACCCACCCACAGACACTATCATCTCAACCTCTCATTGTCATCCCTTGTATGAGACTTTAGAAGAAAGGGGGAGTGAAGTTATCGAAGAAAGGGGGAGTTGGGAAAATATCATCAATGAGACAACTCAACCTCAAGAAAGTGAGGATGTCGAAGAATCTATTACCACACCTCAGTCAGTTGATGTTCAGGAGGATGTGTCACCTTCTGATGTTGAACCTATTGAAAGTGAGTTTCCTATAGGTAGAGGAAAACGAAGAAAGATAGCATCAAGCAGACTCACAGATTATGTTACTAATATGGTTCGTGTTGTAAACCCCATCACATCTTCATCACCAACCAGTTCATTATCTTCAGGTACTCGGTATCCTCTCGCTTATTATGTAAATTGTGATAAATTCTCTACACTGAAGGGATGATTTACTAAATTAGCGGAATTTTGTTTAGTAAACTTATTAACATTTAATAACGGATCTATTAACATCATGCAATTTGTGATAAAACATGTAGATTCATGCTTATATATTCGAAAATTAAAACCGGAACTTACATTGACTGATTAATGGAGAATCGGTTGGAGGTTTCTTTACAGCTTCAAATCCTCAGCAACACCAGATCTTCTACGCTATATCCCGATCGATCAAACGAAATTCGATTGTGGGATCGAACTTTAGAAGAAATTGGGAAGAAGAAAAAAAAATATTTTTCTTCCCAATACTATGAGAAAATCGGCCAAGGGAGGGAGAGGAGGAAGAGAGAGTTCCAACTTTCTATGGAATTGAATTGTGTGATTTATGAATGACCCAACCCTCCTATTTATAGAAAAATAGGAATCCTAATCACATTAGGATTAATCTATAGAGATAAACACAAAAAGAAAAAGATAATCTCTTTCCTTTATCTAGCAATTTCGAAAATGCCATAGATAAATAGGAGATTATTTTATTTTCTTTATTTTTTATTTATCTTGGGTAAATAAATCTATGTAATTATTTTAGGATATAATTCAAACAATTATCTCTTCCCAAAATACATCATATAGCCGAAAATTGCATATATTAATTAAAAAAAAATTCTAATTTATTTAATTAATTATTTCGGGCTAATCCCAATTGGGTTCATTAATCCAATTGGGCTAGAAACTCTCTCTTAAATTAATAAGTCCAACTCAATTAATTTATTTATTAATTACCATTTAAATAAATATTTTATTTAAATAATTAATATTTTCTCCCGTCTAAATATTATCAAATTATATTTAATTATTAATTTCCATTTAAATAATTTTCATTATTTAAATAATTAATAATAAATATTATAATTATTAATTTCCATTAAATAAACTCATTATTTAATTAATAATTTTATTGACAATATTTTATTATTAATTAATTAATTTTAATTATTAATTTCCGTTCAAATAAAATTAATTATTTAAACAATTAATAATTGTTAATTAATTTCAAATTATTAATTACATTTAAATATACTCAATATTTAAATAATTAATAATATCTAATTAATAATATTTCATTATTAATTTCATGTTTAAATAAACTCATTATTTAAACAATTAATAATGTTTATATTAATTACCCCTTAAATATACTCAATATTTAAACAATTAATATTGCCTATTTTAAGTAATTCACTTTACTTAAAATTTCCATTTCTTCTACTTGATTTCGCGACTACGATATTTGGGCTAGCATAGGGACCCGATGGACCTATAGATCATGGGCTTAATAATTAGTCAATTAAGTGATTAACACATAATCAGTTAATTACTTATTATCTAACTATGAATAATTCCACTATAGATTCATAGCTGAACTCCCCTCACTATAGATGAGTTATGTCCATTCGATTTATCATTTATTTATATCCTGATATTATCCTTCACGTGGAACCCTCATAATTACAGGCGGATAAATTTACCGTTTTGCCCCTGTAATTACCGCTTTATCCTTGTGTTCCCGCTGATTCTCCAATGAACTTTATCTTTAGTCGAACTAGAGATAAGATACTTCTGTGATCAATAGAAGTCGTGACGTCACTTGTTCATGTCTCGAATCGAGACATCAAGGAGTTTCCTAAAGTTCCTAAAATGTTTAGGTATCGCACCGATACCGGTTAATTTATAGGAAAGTTATGAATTCCATCTCGTGAAAATGAGTTCCCAACTACTTATCTAGTCATGTTCCCAAAACAGGAGTGTATTGAGCGTTCTTACGGATCGCTCTCAACTATGTGAATCAAAGAACATAACTCCACAAATAGGAGTCCGCATTTCACTCAGGATTGAGATCTATCACGGTTGATAAACTTAGTTTGATATTCGATTATTTCTCGTAAACGGTACTAATGAGAAATTTGATCGAACATCGTGGTCCTGTCTTATACAATCAACATTGCATATGATACTTCCATTTCATGTCTCCCACATGAATGATCGGAGGTAGATCATTTGTCTATAAACAAAATGCGAAGTTATCAACAGTGTTACCAGGATAAGGTTCCCAAACGTTATCCATTTACTGTAGACACTTTTAAGTTACTCATCTTGACTTTAATCCTCTTGTATGACTCACATACTAAGTCGTGATTTCATAAGAGTAACTTAGGGTTTACTATTTGAATGTTTTGATATTTATATATTTCCATATATTCCTAATATCATCAATTGAATCAATCTAGATTATATAAAGAACTTATGTTTATTTATTTAATTTATTCGAAATAAATTATTATAATTAAATAATTACAAGTTCTAGGACACATTCCTAACATACACAACATACGAGTTTCTTTGCTGCTATTACTACAGGAAAAGAACCTACCTCTTTTAAAGAGGTTGTTCAAGATGCAGGTTGGAGAAAGGCTATGAAAGAAGAAATTGATGCTCTCGAACGTAATGGCACCTGGACGTTGGAAGATTTTCCACGAGGTAAACGAGCCATCAGCTGTAAATGGGTTTATAAAATAAAAAATATAAGTCAGATGGTTCTGTAGAAAGATTGAAGGGTCGTCTTGTAGTGCATAGAAATCGACAAATTACAGGAATCGACTTTAATGAAACTTTTGCTCCTGTAGCAAAGATGGTAACGGTTCGAACTTTCTTGTCTATTGTTGTAGCTAGATAATGGGAGTTGCATCAGATGGATGTACACAACGTCTTTCTTCATGGTGACTTGGAAGAGGAGGTTTACATGCAGTTACCTCCTGGCTTTAATCCTACCGAATCAGGAAAGGTATGTCAATTGAGGAAATCTTTATATTGTTTGAGACAAGCACCGCGTAATTGGTTTGCTAAACTGTCAACAGCATTGACAGACATTGGGTTTATCCAATCATACCCAGATTACTCACTTTTCAGTTATTCGAAGAACTCTGTATCCCTTCATGTTCTTGTTTATGTGGATGATCTAATTATCTTAGGATGTTCATCAAAGGCTATTGCTTCTTTTAAGAAGCAACTTAGTAAGAAGTTTCATATGAAAGATTTGGGTGCTTTCCTTGGCATTGAAGTAGCTCGTGGAAAGGATGGTTTGTATCTAAGTCAGTGTAAATACGCCTTAGATATTATAGGAGCAGCTGGCTTACTCGGAGCTAAACCCGTATCCACACCTATGGATTCCAATCACCATCTTGCCACCATTGATGGTAAGCCTCTTGATGATCCAGAAAAATATCGACGCCTTGTGGGGAGGTTAATTTATTTAACAATCACTAGTCCTGAGTTGAGCTACTCGGTCCATATTTTGGCTCAGTTTATGGGAAATCCCCGTATTGAACATTGGGATGCTGGATTACGTGTCTTACGTTATTTGAAAGGGTGTCCTGGTCAAGGAATTCTCCTTCGAAGTGACTATAATTTTCGTCTATCGGCATATTGTGATAGTGATTGGGCAACTTGTCGTTTAACTAGGCGATCTTTAACATGGTATATCATTATGTTGGGTTCCTCACCCATCTCTTGGAAGACGAAGAAACAAGTTACAGTTTCTCGTTCTTCTGCTTAAGTTGAGTATCGTTCTATGGCTACTACGACTTGTGAATTAAAATGGTTGAAGTCTTTGCTAGCATGTTTTGGGATTCAACATACTGATTTCATTCCCTTATATTGTGACAGTCAAGCTGCCTTGCATATTGCCACCAATCCTGTTTTTCATGAGAGAACAAAACATATTGAGATGGACTGTCATTTTGTTCATGATGCTCTCCAAGATGGGATTATCGCTCCTTCCCATATTCGTACCGGAGATCAACTTGCAGATGTATTGCCTAAAGCTCTTGGAAAAACACAATTTCAGTTTCTTCTTCGCAAGTTGGGCATTTGTGATCTCCATGCTCTAACTTGAGGGGGAGTATTAGAGTTAGGAGGAGGAAAAACGAAGAAAATTGATGTTTTTCCTCCTGGGGCCTCGGCCGTGAGCGTTTTTACCACTTCTTGGCCAAAAACCCGAGAATGGGCGTCGCGGCCTCAGGAACCACGGTCGCGGCGCCCACAAAGCGGAAGAATTAAAGTTTCACTCTCGTGGCTGCGACCACCAGTTCTCACGGCCGCGGCCACAGTTCGATTTTTCTAATATGTTGTTTATTTTATTCCTTTTCTAATTAATCTTTTGGCATATATGTTAATCTTATTTTAACCTAGAAATCTTTGTATAAATATGGGCTACATGCCATCATAATCAATAAGAGAAATACTTCTTCAAATTTTATAGACTGTTTTAGCATGGAATTTAATTAATTAGGACCTCTATTTCAGGTCTGGACCATAGTGGAAAGTAGCACGAAAAATTGGATTTAGTGAAATTCAAGGTGAGTTAACGGTTTAATCAACGGTGAGGTTTTAGAGAAATCTAAAGCTCTTACCGTAGCATATTAAATTCTAAATATTTTATTATGTAATTCTGGAAATTTAGGATGAGAAATGTTATTGGAAACACCGAAAAACAATCGGAAGAAAATATTTTTTGGTTAGAACTAGTTTAGACACTTTTCGACAGAATTTGACGTTTTTAGATTCGAAATGCTTTTGATTGTTTATGAATCTAATTCTTGGATTTTTAGAAGTTATTTATGATCATTTTCCATGAGAATTGGTTTAAGAAGTGAAAGAATTGAATAAATGGTATTTCGGCAGTTTTACCGTTTTTCGACATTTTTGTGACTTGAATGCAATCCGATTGGGCTGCTATATTTTAATGTTTTATATTAATTTTTATTTAACATTATCATGTGTATAATGTTGAGAATAATGAGATTGATGGCCTGTCAGGATATGTAACTAATGTTGAGGCTACGAGCTCACACTTAGTCATTTTAGTTATGGAGAAGTCCATAACCGAGTACTAATGATCATTGCTCGTAAGAATGATACATTAGGGGAGTTAGTTATAGTTGTGGCTATAACCGGGTACTAGAAAGTGATAGAATTCCCGAGGGACCGCCTTCTTAGTGTTGTGTGTTAATTAATAGTTTTGCTATTTTTAGAATTATCTAGTTATCCGAAATTATTAAGTATCGATGTTGGGAGTTTGTGAATAAGATGTCTTGGGTAAGAAACTAGTGAGAGTTGTCTATCCATGTAAAGTGAGAAATATTGATAAACCTTGAATATGGAATTTAAAGTTAATTGTCTATTCATGTAAACACTTGAGATTGAGATTACGTGACGCTTTGAGCGTAAGAGATTTTGGAGAGTGTTATGTGTTAATTCTTAGTTGTCAGTCATTGTAGTGATAATTAATATTCAGGATGTGTTAAGTGTTTGTTATTGAGAAGTTATGGGTGTTACATGTTGAATTAATTGAGCTCATGAGATTGAGTTACAGTTAATATAGTGAGTTATGCCTTGAATATGGAACCCGGTAGTGTTGCCTATTCATGTATGAGAATGAGATTACGAGAAGTGTGAATATTTACTATGGTTTTGAGAAAAGAAGGATTGATGATCCAAGAAGAATTGATGGTTAAAGGTCTGGAATATGGAATTAGTGAGAATTGCCTATTCATGTAAGCGAGTTGAGACTTGAAATTTAAGTGATTTGTGCCTTAGATGTTTTTGGAGAGTGATGAGCGTTTGGGACTCGGTTTGAATTGTTAGAGACTATTCAAGACTTCATCTTTGCTTAAGTCGTTTTCTCATTGGCTTTAGCCTCACAGTGCTATCTGTTTTTTTTTCAGGTAACAATGGACCGAGAGGTGGCGGTTGATGAAGTGGAAGAGATGATGGTTCATGTCGCTGTGGCGCCTATGATTTATTCATTATTATTAATGAATAAAGATTTGAATTTATTTGGTTTTGTTGAGTTATTGAGATTTTATTTATTTGATTTTGATTTATGGGATTTGAGATTATTTTAGTCTTTAATATTTTATTATTTAAGAACGTGTTTTGGATCGTTGTTTTGTTTAAAAGTTTGAACTTCGGAGTTTTGTTTGAAATTAAGTGTTCTTGATTTAGTAAATTTGCGTATTTCAATAAAAGATATTTATTAAGTCTTCCGCTGTTTTAAATAAGTATATTTATTACTTTGAAAGGTCGGGTCTTTACATATTTCGTCACAAAGATTAAAACAATCAAACAATTACGGATTTAAATGTTCTAATTGACTAATTATCGAACTAACACTTGAGCAAAGAATCCTATTTGAACAAACATCAAATTGATAATAGATATGCACAGAGAAATCACAAATAGAGAAAATTTAGAAAAAAAAATTAAGAACAAATCTCACGAATTAAAATAACCAAATTTCAATTTAATCTCTAGTTGGAACGAAGAGTTTAGCTAGACATAATTGTCAAGAAAACAACTAAGAAAAGTTCTACAAATTGAAAGGATGTTGCCCTAAAAACTAATGAAAATTGATATTTATAAGTAGAATTCGCCCTCGTTGTTGCGGTCATGAGGAGTTGATCGCCGCAACGATGGTAGAGATTATACGCTGAAGATTCGCAGATAATCCTTCTGTCGCCGCAGCGATGGTGTGCTTGTCGCCACGGCGGCAGACCAAAATGTGATAAAATCTCCCTTTTCAAGTCTTTTTCGATTTTGTTGATTTCAAATAACTTGAAATTACCCGTTGACAAGAAAACCAATTAAAATGATTCAAAAACTCTTGGAACTAAGCATTTTAAGGGATAAAACATTTAAATTAAAAACATAAAAATCGAGTTGTCAAATACCCCCAAACTTAGACTATTGCTAGTCCCTTAGTAAATCTATAATTAAGCACAAATCCTAAACTCCGGCCTCAGGTAAATTAGTTATACAAAATTTAGAAGTCATAAAACAATCAAACATGTTCTCAAGTAAGACTCAGACATTCAAAGTTTCAAACGAAATCCCAAGTGTTTGTGTGCAACTCAACCTAGCTCATTCTAAAAAATATTTAAAAACAAAATTTGAGACCAATTATATCACCAACCATAGAAAGAGTAAAAACGTAAACAAACTTTCTAATATCAAAGCAAACAGGAGGAGAAATCCTCACGAAATAATCACTTTAATCTCTTAAAGTGTTTAAGGGAAATAATTGAAATCACTCAAGTCAATGCATGGAAAACATTTTTCCATAGGCTTTCAAATATATCAAATCAAGACCGGTTAATGCAAGAAATTGAAAAACTAGAATCCAAGGGTCTTTGTAAGTTGTAATGGGGCTTAGGTGAAAGGGTAGATGGAAGACATTTAGGCTAGAAGAATTGAGAGATTACTATGAGTATTTTCAAATGATAACAAACTCAACTCTCCATCAATATTGAAGCATAGATTCTCTAATACCTTTTTGACAAAAATTCATCACATCTTTCTTTTCTTTTCTCAACTTTCTAACTTCTTTTTGAATTTTCAACAACGAAATTTTTTCTTTGCACCATTCTTTTTCACAATATTTTTTTTCTTTTTCAATCAATTCATAACACAATCTCATCACTTTTAACGATTTTTTCAAAGAGACATAAATATTTCTAAATCATGGTAACCTCTTAATTTGAGTGAAAAAGAAGACAAAATGAATGGGAAAAGTGAAGGGATGATTTACTAAACTAGCGGAATTTTATTTAGTAAACTTATTAACATTTAATAACGGATCTATTAACATCATGCAATTTGTGATAAAAACATGTAGATTCATGCTTAATTTCGAAAATTAAAAGCCTTTTTACTTACATTGAGTAATAAATGGAGAATCGGTTGGAGGTTTCTTTACAGCATCAAATCCTCAGCAACACCGGATCTTCTATGCTATATCCCGATCGAAAGCAAAACCGACTTATGGGAATCGAACCGGAAGAACAAAGAAGAAGAAATTTCTTCTAAATTTTTCCCTAAGGGAAATCGGCAATTGGGCAAAAACTTGAGAGAGAATTTTCACTTTTCTAATTAAAGTGAGTAGTGTATAAAATATGAATCTCAATGGTCATATTTATAGGAAAATATGATATCTAATCTCTATAGATATGCTTATCTCCTAAATTATTAAATATAAAAGAAAAATAAATAAATATATATATATATATATATATATATATATATATATATATATATGCCAAAGCATCAGCGCACGCATGAAATCAAAATATAATATATATATATATATATATATATATATATATATATATATATTGTTTTTGCTTTCAGCTCACGTCAATCCGCATGCCACCATTATCAAACATATATATTTATAATTAATTTACTTTCTTTATTTAATAATTATATATTTATGTATTTAAATTTAGAAATATTCAAATAATAATTTCTAATTAAATACATTTAGTCCAAAAATTAATATATTAATTACCATTGAATCTTATTCAATTAATTAATTATTTTGGGCTAAAACCAATTTGTTTCTTAAACCAATTGTTTTTAATTCTCTCTAATATTTATTATTAAATTAAATAAACTCATTATTTAATCAATAATATTAATTATTAATTTCTATTTAAATAAACTCATTATTTAAATAATTAATAATATTAACATTAATTCCCGTTTAAATAATTTATTTATTTAAACAATTAATTTTGCCATAAAATATTATAATTGATATGTTATATTAATTTCCATTTAAATAAACTCTTTATTTAAACAATTAATATTGTATCAATATTAATATTAATTTTCATTTAAATAATCTCATTATTCAAATAATTAATATTGCCTAATTTTAAGTAAAATCAATTACTTAAATTATTTGTTCTTCCTAAGTTAAATTAATAACTTAGTTTTGCTACAACGATATTTGGGCTAGCATAGGGACCCGATGGACCTATAGATCATGGGCTTAATAATTAGTCAATTAAGTGAATAACTCATAATCAGTTAATTACTTATTATTTAACTCAGAATAATTCCACTATAGATTCATAGCTGAACTCCCCTCACTATAGATGAGTTATGTCCATTTAGTTTATCTTTTATTTATATCTGTGATATATCCTTCACGTAGAACCCTCATAATTACAGGCGGATAAATTTACCGTTTTGCCCCTGTAATTACCGCTTTATCCTTGTGTTCCTGCTGATTCTCCAATGAACTTTATCTTTAGTCGAACTAGAGATACTATACTTTGTGATCAATAGAAGTCGTGGCGCCACTTGTTCATGTCTCGAATCAGTACATCAAGGGAGTTTCCTAAAGTTCCTAAAATTTTTAGGTATCGCACTGATACCGTTAATTTATAGGAAAGTTATGAATTCCATCTCGTGAAGATGCGTTCCCAGCTACTTATCTAGCTATGTTCCCAAAACAGGAGTGTATTGAGCGTTCTTACAGATCGCTCTCAACCATGTGAATCAAATAACATAACTCCATAAATAGGAGTCCGCATTTCACTCAGGATTGAGATCTATCACGGTTGATAAACTTAGTTTGATATTCGATCATTTCTCGTAAACGGTACTAATGAGAAATTTGATCGAACATCGTGGTCCTGTCTTATACAATCAACATTGCATATGATACTTCCATTTCATGTCTCCCACATGAATGATCAGGATTAGATCATTTGTCTATAAACAAAATGTGAAGCTATCAACAGTGTTACCAGGATAAGGTTCCCAAACGTTATCCATTTACGGAGACACTTTTAAGTTACTCATCTCGACTTTAATCCTCTCGTATGACTCACATACTAAGTCGTGATTTCATAAGAGTAACTTAGGGTTTACTATTTGAATGTTTGATATTTATATATTTCCATATATTCCTAATATCATTAATTGAATCAATCTAGATAATATAAAGAACTTATGTTTATTTATTTAATTTATTCTTAATAAATTATTATTATTAAATAATTACAAGTTCTAGGACACCATTCCTAACAAAAAGTGCTATTTATTATGTGGCTAATCATTAAAGAAAAGGCTAAGCTCAAAATTGGCATCTAATGAATTAAGTTCGGTAGGCCTTTAGAAAGCTAAAATTGGTTCCCCTAATTTACCCTTATAGATTTCAAGCAATCAAATTCAAACAAAAACATTCTCGACATGCATAACAAAGCAAGTTCTAGAAATCATTAACTATGCATGACATTAACTCAGCAAAGAAAGTTAGAGCATAAAATAGGAATTTTGCTTTTAGGCTCTATAGCTCACAAAATGGCTAAATGTAACTCAACCAATTTACTTTTCAATCAGTCAGAATGTATAGAAACTACGTGAGCTATAGAAGGTGCAATATTAAAAATATGTTTCAAAAGCCATTTGAATCTCAAATTAAAAGAAAAGCAAAGCTGAGAGTACACAAAAAGGGAGGGATTAGGCAAGAAACAAATAAAATCATGAATATCAAAAGTGAACAAGTCTAAATCTTAAACATCTTCTAATCTTTTGCATAATCAAGTAGAAAGATCATCATTATCCATCATCAGTTTTTAAATAAACCAAGCGAAAGAAATCAACTAAATAAATGCAAAAAAATGAAGAAAGACTAAGATAAAAGAAAAACAAAATAAACGAAAAGTAAAACTACCTACCTATAAAACTACCCACCCCCAAACTTAAATTGCGCATTTCCCTCAAGAAGCAAAGAAAAATAAGAGGGGTAGAAAGACTTTCCTGGATGATTATTCGTCATCGTCTTCTTCATGTGAAACTGCATCAGTTCGCGAGGAAGAAGCGTCTTGCAAGTTGTAGTTAAACGAATTTGGGAAAAGAATCTATTCCGCCCCCAAACGATCAGTGATGATTCCATGTTGTTAAGCGTTGGCTACATCATATTGGTAACGATATTCTCTATCCATGTTGTACTCAAGGTGAAAACTAGTGAAAATATCAGAAATTGTTTGTAATTGTTTAGGAATGGATGGCCTAAAAGTGGCGGCACGTGGTGGTCTAGCTGGCAATGTGGATGCCCGTGCACCTTCATCAACCTCTTTAAAGTTAAATATACCATGAGTGTTTAAGAGTGATGCCGAGTGTTGAATTTTCTCAGTTGGGAGCCACTTAACTCCGACACTCCTACAAAGGGCGGTAATGAGGGATGGGACCCCAAGGCCACCTTTGGCCCTTCGAGCAATATCAAGAATGTGGGATTGAATAACCTTACCCACATCGATCGATTTTCCAAATATTATAGCATAAAGAAGGATAGCTATATGATCAATGACTTTGTAAAAACTTTAGACATGGTTGTGATTTCGAAAGATGTGGGGTAGCCAGTGGCGGTTTTAATTCAAGAAGTATCGGGAGGGGCGAGAAAACGGATGACTTCCTCATGTTCTCTATTAGGGACGTATTGAGAATCATCATTATTAATGTTAGGCAATTGGTAATAACGATTGATGTTATCTCTATCGCAGGGCACCATTTTCCTCCAACAAAAGTCTGGTACCCGTTATGTTCAAGGGCGTTGGCATAAAATTCTTGTACAATGGAAATGACACAAGGCTCGGGAGGGGCTAGAAAAGCGAACCAACCTCGACTAATAATTTTATGGTGATAGGATGGAAAATGGGTGGAATCAAATTCAAATCCTCTTTCTTTGGCCAAGTTTCTCTTAATCAAGCCATCTTGATGACGTTTAAATACTTCCAAGCTTACAAATTTTTGGGTGTCAAATGGAGGTTGGGAGGTTGAAGAACTAGCCCTAGAACGTTTTGGAGGTACCATAAATAGGAGCCAATAAACACTAACAATGCACCCTAGACAAAATTGAAGCAAAAAGAAAGCCCCCAAAGTTGAATCGTTAATCGTGATAAATCCTTACCCACGGTAAACCGAGTAAGATAGTGAAAGAAAATACCGACTTCATGATCTAGAAACTTGAGTGAATGGGAGGCGGTGGATTCCGGCGAGATGGGCGGCTTTCGGAGAGATCTTGGTTCCAAAGTGTGATTTCCTACACCAAAGAGAAAAAAGGAAATGTTAGATATGTGAAATATGGAAGAAAATTGAAGAAAAATATCAAGAAGTCAAGAACCTTGGATGTATTTAAGAGATTGAGGGTTAGGGTTAGTGGTTGGTAGAGAGAAGAGGAAGAAGAAGAAGAAAGATGGGGAAAAGAGAGATTTTTTTTTATTTTTTTTGCTGCGGCCATGAGGCAGGGAGTTCTTCCTTTTTTGTGACTTTGTTGCTGCGACGACACTAAGCTGTCGCCGCGGCGACTACTCTCAAGTTTTTGGCCCTAGAGTGGTCTTTCACTGCAGGACGCGGCGATGAGAATTTTTTTTAATAAATAAACAAAGTAAAGAGAATTAAAATGCGAAAATAGTAAATGGTCGGGTTGTCTCCCAACAAGCGCTTTTATTTGACGTTTTTGAGATAGACGGGTGCACTCTCGAGATGATTAAGGCAGGAGATCCAAAATCAAGCTTTCAACAGAGCAGGCTTCGAATCCTCATAAAAAAGTTTTAAACGATGACCATTGACTTTAAATGTCGTTCCAAAATCTATGCCCTGAATTTCTACTGCGCCATGAGCAAAAACGTTAGTAACGATAAAAGAGCCTATCCATTGAGACTGTAATTTTTCTGGAAATAATTTCAATTTAGAATGAAAAAGTAAATTTTTTTGGCAAACATCAAATACTTTCCTGGAAATCATCTTATCATGGAAGATCTTTGTCTTTTCTTTGTAAATCCTCGAATTCTCGTTGGCATCATTACGAATCTCTTCCAATTCTTACAATTGCAAATTCCTCTGCTCCCCAGCTTCATCCATCTTCATGTTGTATTGCTTGATGGCCTAGTATGCCCTATGTTCTAGCTCAACAGGAAGATGACAAACTTTACCATAAATCAAACGAAAAAGGAGACATACCAATTGGAGTTTTATATGCAGTGTGGTAGGCCCAAAGTGCATTATCAAGTCGTAGATTCCAATCTTTTCGGTGGGTGACGTTGTATTTCTTCAGCAACGACTCCATCACTTTAGTGCAAAAGTGAGATCCATGATCACTAATGATAGCTTTCGGTATGCTGAACCTAGAAAAAAAAAGTGATTTTACAAAATTCACAACAGTTTTAGCATCATCAAGTCAGGTTGCCTTGGACTCCACCCATTTAGAAACATAATCAACTGCGAGAATGATATAAACATTGTTATTCGAAGAAGGGAAATGACCCATAAAATAGATCCCCCAAACATCAAAAATTTCACAAAAAAGGATAGGCGTAAGGGGCATTTGATTACGATGTCCTAAGTTTCCGGTCCTTTTTGTAAATGTCTTATGGTTTTAAGCTCTTTTAGAAGTTTAAATATTAATCTGGAATGCGCATTCCATGTTTAGTGCTTTCTCTGAAATTGGGCCAATGTAAACAGGTTTTGGATAATCCAATTTGTAACAACTCGTTACCAAGTAAGGGTATTTTAGTAATTTCTCAAACCTTCAAATTAAAACCACAAGTTTAATTTAATATTTTTAGATGACGTGGATCGTCTCGTCATTACGATTCCAACGCAACTGACGGCTCGTCGTTCTGAGTCCCGATGAATGAGTTATGACCGTTTTTACATAGTGGCATTTTCGTAATTAACCAAAGTCGGGATTAAACCCTAAATTCTTCTTCTTCCTCCTCCCTAATCCGAAAAGCAGCCCCCATTTTATCATTTTTTTCTCCCATTTTCGCCTAAATGACATCTCCTGGATTGAATTCTCCATAACTTCATCATCCGGACTCCGATTTACGCAAGTAAGTAGTCCATTCTGACCGTTTTTCCGTTGTCTTTCCATTAGCGTTAATTTCATAGCAAGATCAGTTCTGTATAAAAATTTATGGCTTAAAAGCCTTTCGGGTTTTATATGATTTTTCGACTTTGATCGATTTTTCTTTTCTAATTCATCGTTGTAGGTTGTATTTATCGATATTCTTGAAATTAGATTAGTTTCAAAAGGTGGGGATTATTTCCTTCATACTTTGAAAGAGAAGTAAGCTTATTGAAAATGCAATTCAAGGTGAGTAGAACTTGTAAAGATTAGAAGATTACCATGTTTGTTTTTCTTTCTCTTTATAAGTTATAACCTCTAAATTTGTAGCATGTTGTTGGGTGATTTTATGTATGCTAAGAGAGGTTTGGGGCTGTTTTACTTTGGAGTTAAAGTTTGGATTAATGAAAGTGAAAAATTGGTATTAAAGCATGCTTTAAAGTGACTATCGATTCGGGTTTTGCATATATTGTTTCCTTGTGTTCTTTGACCTTGAAACTGAATATTTATGCATGTGTTGGATGTTTTAAGATGTTTCTAAGTTGCTGTCCATGAATACCTTATTTGGAGATTAGTGCCTTTAAGTCGAAAGATTTGCCTAGGTGGTTAGTTGCTTTCACAAATATTGTGCTCTGGATTTTTAGATTGTTTTCTTTATGCTTAGGGGCTGTTTTGGGAGTTGTTTTATAGGCGTTACTCCGCCGAATTTTAGTTAGATTATTAGTAGTTTTAAATTGTCCGAAAAAGGAGCGAAACTACACTAGTTTAGGCTAGTTTCGCTTCTAGACTTGTAAACTGTTGGGAGTTGTTGGAAGTGACCCAAGGATGTTTTGTTGGGTGATTTTGGGACGTTTTAGAGTGGTTTAAAGGGGGATTTTCCAGAATTTCATTTTAAGGAATTTTCGGCCTTTAACGAGTGTATTTCGAGAAGTTTGAGTTTAGACTTGTTTGAACATCATAGTAGTGATGTATAGGATCATATTACTTAAATACCTCGAGTAATATGGTAGTAGGTTCGCTTTAAGCAAAGGCCTTGCTTAAAGAAGAATATTTGCCGTTAAGGGAGATTATACGGTTGTGCACAACTATATAGCACTTAACGGGGTAGGTTCATTCCATATGTACAATGGAAAAGAATATTTTAAAACTCTTAAGGATTTAAAATGTGAAAACAGTTTTAAATGCCTTGTTGAGTATAGTCTCTTTTTGTTTGCGGTCAAAGAGGAGACTAGAGGTATTAGGGAAAGTTGAAAATCGAAAAGTTTTAAAATGAGAAAGAGAGTTTAAAACTGTTTCGAATGTTTTATTCTTTTAGTTTGCGGATTAAAAGATAATGTGGAGGAATGAGTTAAACTTTGAGAGTTTTGGGTGAAAGTGAATTTTCTAAGTCGGTGAGGCCGATTAAGGACTTACGTCTTAGAAAACCTCTCATGGCATTGTTCTTTTTTTTACATTATTCTACTCATTGGGCGTAGCCTCATGCCGCTACAACTATTTTTTTTTCGGTAAAAGAAAGAAGAAGCTCGGTGGGCGATGTGGTTCGAGGTGGTGATCGGTTGGCATGGATTTGCACGCCGAGATTTACCTATCTTTTATTTATTTTGGGTTTTATGTGGATTCATGTTTTGTTTTGTTTTAATAAGTATGTCGAGCATACTTTTGATTGATAAATTTCTAAACGTTGGTTTTGAAGTTGTTTTGTTTTGACATTTTAAGTTTTGAAGTAAAACCGATCGGTTAAAATGGTGTTGAACTTGGTTTTAAATAAAAGAACTGGATGTTATTTGTTTTTAATGCTTCCGCTGTTGATTATTTGTTTATAATTATTTTTTTGGGATTTTCGGGCTGTTACACGATTTTTAAACGAACCCATGCCCTTTTTTTTAAAACCAAGTCTTCCGCTGTGACTTTGAAATTATAAAATTTAACGGAAATCGGGTCGTTACATTCATTTTCTTTCCTTTTCTTTGTTTCGTTTTCCTTTCTTTGTTTTTTATAGAATGAGTTCATCAATCGATTTGTTGTTTGTCCAAATCTTATTCTCTGTTAATTTTTTTTTATCATTTTCATTTTTATGTTTTCTTTCTTCTAAGATGAGTTCTGTTTTAATTGATTGTTATCTAGTGGTTCCTGGGATGAAGAGCACAACTATAAGAATTATGATTTGAAGACAATGAATATGTTCAAGATTCAAGAATTCCTCAAGTTGGTTAACAAAGTTAAACGAAAGTTTCCAATTAACTTTAATACACACTATCTGTTGATGGAGGTTGTTACTAATACAAACGAAGTAAATACGACAATAATGTTGCTTTTTTGGATATGTTCCTTGGTTGTGATGAAGATGATTAGAAAAAAAAATAAAGATCGACATATTTTCCCTGTGTCATTTTTTCTTCATTAAATCTCATTGTTTCTCTTGCCTCACCTTACTACCAAGATTTTTTTCATTTCCATTAAGCATCGTTGTTTCCCATATATTTTATGAGGTGGAACTTGTGATGAAGCTCAAAATTACATAAAATATGAGGTGAAATCTTTGTTCATCTATAAGAATATTAAGTTTGTTGATTTGGTAAGGAGAGTTAAACAGAAGTCTCCGTTTAACACAGTTAAATATAAACTTTTAATGAAACTGATTACTCATAGCAACCTCAAAACGTATGAGGATGGAACTGATTTGCCATCTTTTTTTCATTTTTTTAATGTTTCATTTTCAATTTAGCCTTGCATTTGGTCTACTTTTGTTAAAAAAAAAAATTAAGAAAATGAATACTTATTACTATTTGTTTCTTTTTTGGTTTATCAATTATACACAGTTTATATAACATAAACGTGTTAAACTATGTATGATATTTGTTTAGATATTGACTTTATATTTAAGTTTTTTTTAATCATTTGTAAACAATATATCAATTTTAACATTGTTAAAGTAACAGTGACATTGTTTAAAAAATTCCAGAGCTTGAAGAACTATTAATGGCTGTTGGAGGATGATCGAAGGAAAAAAAAAATCAATAGTTTCCTGAAGAAATAAATATTCAGAAGCGTGAATGTTTTTTTTTTATAGTTTTAATTTTTCTAGACTTAAACTTTACTTTAATTTTACAAAATTTATGGGATTTTATAACTTTAATTAAATCTTGCATAAATGAAGGAAAATTAAATCGGGAGTATGTTTCGTCTTTTCGCAATGTGATTTAAATTGGTCAGTGGTGGCTTTGAGATATATATATATATATATGTGTGTGTGTGTGTGTGTGTGTGTGTGTGTGAAATAATCAGCATAAAACTGTCCATTACTGAAATAACATCATTTTTTTAACCTTGTAACCAGGCGTTACAGTTTAGAATGTAAAACTTTCAATTGAGTTTTATACATCAAAATCCATATAAATGAGTAAATCATGAAATAATTCTTACATCTAACCAAGTTTCATTATAAATTTATTTTTAAAAATCAACTTAAATTTCTTAATTATAATTTTCAATCCTCAAATTTACAATCCTTCTCTTTTTTTTTTTTTAATTTCTCAAATTAAACATGACATTTTCATCGTTTTGTAGACACAAACACCTAATATAGAGCGCTTTTTGTGCTCATATTGGTACCAGAAAACTCGTTTGTAAACAAAACTCTCTTTTGTCTATCATAGATGAAGTTTTTTTTTTTTTTTAATTCGAGTAACATTGAAATCACCATCATCAATGGGCCGAGCCGAGCTGGCTCGCCCCAAACATTAGAAGGCTCAAGCTCAGCTCGGGCTCGAGCCCAACGAGCTTTTGCTTTTGGTTGAGCCGAGCCAATCTAAAATGTTAAGGCTCGCGGCTCGGCTCATGGGCTAGGCTCATCGAGCCGAGCTTGGGCCTGGCTCGTTGGAGCGAGCCAAGCTCGGCCTATCATATAAATTCATTTTTGTATTATATTTTCTCAACAACCAATAGTGTATAACTTTTGAATCACTTTTTTTAAAAAAATCAAGTGTTAACAAAATTAACATATTAAACTTATTATTTTAAATAACAATTTTATCCGTTAAATAATTTAACTATTTTATTTTATCTTATTTAGTAATTACACAAAAGTATCAACTTTAAAAAATATATATTTTTATTAATTATTTCATACATGAATATTTGAGAATAAAATGCATCACTACAATATAAGTACATCCCAACTAGGTTGGCACCCACTTATTTGTCAATCATATGCATTTTTCTCAACTTAAAAAAATTACATGAAATGAATAAATTATTCTTCGAGAGAATCACATTCTTTAGCCGACGTTTGTGAAATGAATGTCTCAAACTCTTCAGTTGACTTTTCAATATTTTCTTCTTCATGCATCCTTTTTTTTTGCTAGCTCCCAATCTTTAATTTAGTTTATTTTTTTTAATTTTTTTTAAACTCTACTGTCAAGTTATAATAAGTTTTTTTTTCTTTCTTTTTTAATTCTATTGTTAAGTTATAATAGATTTTTTTATCTTAAATTTAAAAAATGGTAATAATATAAAATTTTATTTAAATAATAAATAAATATTGCGAGCTTTATTTGGGCCGAGCTCGAGCCGGCTTGTTGGATCGGCCCTATAGAGGCTCAAACAAGCCGGCCCACGAGCCGGCTCGTTAAAAAAAAAGGAGACTCATATCCAATCCAAACAATTAACGAGCCGAGCCGGGCCGGTCCGTCAAACGTTGACTTCCGGGCCGAGCCCGAGCTGAGTCAGGGCCGGCCTTTAGGCCACGAGCCATATGATGATGATGACATTGAAATATACTCGAAACTTTCTTCTCACTAAAAATCCAAAGCCCTCTCTCTACTTAGTTATCAGTTATCACGCGTCGTTATCAGTAATCACACGTCTATTCACACGTGGGACACAACGGAAATGATAACAGAAGGGTATGATTGCATTATTCTATGAAATTTGAGGGTGTAATTGATAAATTAAAATTTTGAGAGCATAATCATACCACTCTATAACAGTTGTTTATGCAAATTTCTCAAATAATAATAACAAACCAAGACTCAAAAATCCAAATAGGTGAACGTGTGCTGTCACAGCGTGTTTGCGACTCGGTACGCCAATGTCTAATTTATACGCCTCCTTGTAAAAAGGAAAGATTTGGAGTCGTTACCAACTAAATTAGGGTGTGATTGGTCACCTAATAAACAAAAATAGTCTATGAAAATCATATAGGGTTCAGGAATCATTATGTGTAGGGAAGGTATTAGCACTCTATAACATCAATTTAAAAAATGGTTACCATATTCTTATCTTATATTATCTAATTTTAAATTATTAGTCCTATTAAAATAATTTTAATTTATGAAAATGGATGTTCCATTTGATCTTTCCTTAACTTCAAGAATTAAGCAAGTCATAAGATTAAAATGAGTGGTGTTATAACCGTTAATTGAACAATATTGGAATTGGGCATTCCTCACCTAGAGAAAATGAGAGTCATTATTTTCCCAAAATCCCATCATCGGGTTTGTATTTATTTTTTAAAACGTTTTATTATTATTTTTTTAAAATACTTCTTTTAAAATACTAATATAACATGCCAAATAAAAGATAACAATTATTTCAAATCAAAGTTTAAAGTTGAAAAATCCATAACACGTTAATCAAAATCTGTTTTGACTTGATTCTTTCTCCTAAATACATCTTATTAATTTGTCATTGACCTATAATGTTAAAATGAATAAAGTTTATAAATAAAAATCAAAATTCATGTAAAAGAGACCTCAATCACATTTTTTTAAATACAAAAACCCTATAGAATTTGTACCGACTTTGAAAAAACATATTTTTTTTTATAATAAACCAAACGAGGTGATTCTTGTTCCTAAAGTTTTATTAGTCTAGTTTCATGAAAAATAAATTTTAAACAGTGGTAAATCCTGTTATAACCTTAAACTTCAAAAAAATCACAACTTTCAAACCAGTAATCGGAATCGATTGATTCTTTTTCCTATAGTTTCGTCTATCAGTCTATTTTCAAATAAAATTAATCTCATAATATAAATCAATACATAAAAATCACGATTTTAATGGAAAGACAATATACTCACATGACTAGGAAATAATTTGAAGAAGAAAATAGGTTGCTTTTTTAAGAGATAGAATGAGATGGATTCGTTTTGAAGAGAATAAGATGGAGGAATTTTAATTGGTTTTCACCCCAAATTTTGATGTTATTCCTTTTACATTTTCCTCTTTTTTTCTACCTCGTTATATGTTCTATGAGGGCTCTATTTATAACCAAATTGAGATAAATAAAATGTAGAAGATACATAGATAATTCAAATTATTTTCAAAATGTTTATCTCCCATCAATTCAATTAAATCTCTTTATATCTATCTTTCATAATTCAAAACTTCTCTTCAAATCAATTATTTATCTCTACATTTTATCTAATTGAACATAATTTTATCTTTAAAATTAAAAGCAAATAAATATCGTCTTTATCCTTTAAAAGCAAATCATAATTCAATTTTCTTTTCATTATCTTTTTTGATTTAAAATTTAACAATAAATAAGTTTTGCCTAGACAAAATATGACATGACTACATGCGTCATTGTTGATAGAATTATCGAATTTAACTCGCATGCTTCATAGAATGTATTGATATCAATAATGCCATGACAGAATCATGTTGTAAATAAGATAAATATAATTTTAGACAACACCACTAAACTCAGAAAGAGGAAAACCTCAACCATACACATTTAATTTCTAATTACATCTCATAAAACTACTTATGGTAATTCTATCAGGAGGAGAAAGCCTAAAAGAACTGATTCAGAGTCTGAATATGAAGAATTATTCTGTACCTTCACTAGTACAAAATTTGAATACCTGTCTCCAGGACAACAAATCACAAGTTGAATATAAATAAATATAAAAGAACTACAGGTTTAAAACTATAAATAAATAACTGTAACTAACTTCTTGTTGAAAAATAAACCTTTAAATGCAGCTGGGTAAATAAAAAACTACGCCTTGAGAAAAAATACTTCAGTCGAACATATTGGGAAGGGGTTTGACTGCCATAAATGCATCCACCATCTGAAAAGAAAACACAACAATTATGAGTAAGTTGTAGGCTACGTGCTTATGTCAGTCTGACATGATATAACCATCGTAGGAAAATTTCTAGTACTCCTGTTGTATTAAAGATTATCCATACTCCTCTCATTGATGATATGTCACATGGGTACAACTATTTTTTCCGACTTCCACATGACATTATTATGAGTAAGAAGAGTAGCTACAACCGGAGTAATGAGAATTTTTCTAAGTTTCATGATTTGCTATAAGTTGAAGAGAATCTTTGCACTCAAAATAACTACAATACAAATAATATCAAACATCAGAATCAATAACATTCTCGATACGAAGCGAAGGGCAACAGCTCCTTTCTTTCTTTGAAGTAAAAATTTCGGTTCTCAAGAGCAGTAAACTACTATTAATAGAAGAGTAGGCCCACTTAAATTGCTTAAACCATGCCTCAGCCTTGGAGTACCGATTGTTGGTTTCCTTTTAAATGCTTCAAATCTTAAAAGACTACTTGCTAGTAAAAACAATTAAACCTACAGTATATACACTTCGTTTACTTGACAAATGACAAGAACTAGCAATATAATACCGTTAATTTTTACAACCATCCCTGACAATAAAGAAGTAATAACAATTGTATTAAACATGATCAGAATGGACAAATCTCATTTAGAATCAGGGTTGAAAATTGAAACCATTGAAAACCCAAACCCAAAACTGAATCAATCTTTCTTTCCCTCTCTCCAGACTTGATTTCTCTCTGTATTTTTTTCTTCTTCCCCCCCATTTCGAGAAATCAGATATGGAGGTTGAGAAGAAGTACATTACGTCTGAGGAGCTTGAAACCCACAACAAACCAGGAGATCTATGGATCTCTATCCAGGGTAAGGTTTACAATGTCATGGATTGGGGTAAATTCCATCCTGGCGGTGATAAGCTCTTCTCGATTTGGCTGGTCAAGATGTTACCGATGCTTTTATCGGTTATCATCCTGGAACTGCCTGGTCTTATCTCGACAAACTCTTAACTGGTTTCTATCTCAAAGATTTTCATGTCTCTGAGATCTCTAAGGATTATAGGAAACTCACTTCTGAATTTCAAAACAAGGTTTGTTTGAGAAGAAAGGACATATTGCTTTGTATTCTCTTGTTTCTGTTGCTTTCATGTTCTTTATTGTCGTCTATGGTGTTTTGAAATCTGAGAGTTTTTGGGTTCATATGGGTTCTGCTGTTGTTTTGGGAATGCTTTGGATTCAAAGTGCTTATGTGGGTCATGATTCTGGTCATTATCAAGTTATGTCTAGCCGTGGATATAATAAACTTGCTCAAATTCTTGCTGGGAATTGTTTGACTGGGATTAGTATTGCTTGGTGGAAATGGACTCACAATGCTCATCATATTGCGTGTAATAGCCTTGGCCATGATCCAGATCTACAACACATTCCTATGCTTGCTGTTTCTTCCAAGTTTTTTAAATCTATAACGCCTCACTTTTACAGTAGGAAGTTGGAATTCGATTCCATCACGAGGTTTTTCATTCGTTATCACCATTTAACATTCTACCCTGTAATGTGTGTCAGTGTTTTAAAAGGCGATAAGCGCATAAAAGCGACAAGGTCCTCTGGGGGCCTAAGCGCAAAGCGCACAAAAAAGCGAGGGATTTTTTTTTGTGAAGCGCAATATACATATAGTTTATAATATATATATATATATATATATATATATATATATATATATATATATATATATATATTATAAACTATATGTAATATATATATAAGCGCAAAGCGCACAAAAAAGCGAGGAATTTTTTTGTGAAGCGCAATATACATATAGTTTATAATATATATATATATATATATTATAAACTATATGTATATTGCGCTTCACAAAAAAATCCCTCGCTTTTTTGTGCGCTTTGTGCTTAGGCCCCCAGAGGACTATATATATATATATATATATATATTAATGATATATAAAATTATATATTAGATAAAATATGGTTGAATAAATAGATTTAATATGAATAAATAGCTTTAATTATGATAGAATACCAAGTTATTTTTTAATATATATTATATTTATTAAAAAGAATTGTAAAATGATTCATTTCCAACCATATCAGATTTATTTTTTTTAAATAAATGTTGATTTATTGGGAAGTGTAAAATCTCTCTCATATTCTAGACTTTTCCTATTCTTAAATCTCAATCTCAACAACCATCAGATTTTATTTATTTTTATTAAATGTTGATTTATTGGGAAGTGTAAAATCTCTTTCCTCATATTCTAGACTTTTCATATTCTTAAATCTCAACCATCAGATTTTCACAATCCCCTAGGATATTAATATGTCCTCCTCTCTCTCCATTGTTTAGATATTCCCAAAGATTTTTCTTCTTCCTACGAATGCTTCTTTTCTTCAACAAAAAAAATGGTTTCTCAAAAGAGATGGAGAGAGAGCTTACTCAAGTTTTTTGAAGTTCATCAATGGAGGAGAGGAGAAGAGGAGAAGTTGCTTGCTTTTACGTTTTCAAGAAGAGGTCAAAGGGTTTTTTTTTTTATTTCATTTTCTATTTAAAAAAAAAAAAGGCCGGAAAAGCGTAAGGCGCCGCTTAAGCGAGCGCCTTACGCAAACCGCCTCGCTTCTTAGAAGCGAGGCGGTAGAGGTGGGCCTATGCGAGGAGCGCGCCTAGGCGCGCTTTTCAAAACACTGATGTGTGTGGCTCGAGTTAATCTTTTCGTGCAGACATTTTTGCTATTGTTGTCAAAGAGAAGGATTCCTGATAGGGGGGGATTCTTGTTTTCTGGACTTGGTTTCCTCTTCTCGTTGAGAGTCTACCGAATTGGAATGAGAGGGTGTTGTTTGTGCTGACGAGCTTTACTGTTTGTTCGGTTTTACTGTTTGTTCGGTTCAACAAGTTCAATTCTGTTTGAATCATTTCTCAGCAAATGTTTATGTTGGAAAACCAACTGGGTATGATTGGTTTGAGAAACAGACTAGTGGAACTTTGGATATTTCTTGCTCGTCTTGGATGGATTGGTATTATGGTGGATTACAGTTTCAACTCGAACATCATTTGTTCCCAAGATTGCCTCGTTGCCAATTGAGGAAGATATCACCAATAGTGATTGAACTTTGCAAGAAACACAATCTTCCTTACAGGAGTTTGTCTTTCTGGGATGCTAATGTGTCAACTATTAGAACTCTCAGAACAGCTGGCATTGCAGGCTAGAGACTTGGCCAACCCGGTCCCAAAGAATTTGCTCTGGGAAGCAGTCAATACCCATGGATGAGGACGATGAGATCTCGATAATTCTTATCTAGATCTCTCTCTCTTACTCTCAATAATCCCAATACTTTTTGTTTGTGGGCCTTTTTCTGTCTTTATTCAATGTTTTTGGGGCATTTAGGATGAGCAAGTGTTGCTTTTAGATGCTTCAACATTGTAATTTCTTACTGCATTTCACAGACTTTGTCCTTTTTTTCCTTTTTTTGGGTTCTTTTATTGATGCAAGTAACTCTGTGATTGAATGATATTTAGAAAAAATTGAATCGAGAATGTTGTTTAAAAAAAAAACATGATCAGAATGAGGACTAAGTTACTGTGAGCTTAGATGTATCAATCCATAGCAAAGTAGGATTGTTAGTTTACCTCATCTGTCACAGCAGCCCGAGCTCTACGATGTCTTTCCACCAATTCAGTTAATACTTGAATAAGACGCTGCTTCACTTCTCCTGTCAGCATGCGTCCGGCACCATACTCCTAAGACAGAATTGATTCAATTTTTTAAGAAAAATTAGACTCTAATCATGCTAAAGCCTAAAACATTGTAAGGGAAAATAATATCAGAACCAAAATATTAACTTCGTTATATAATAAGCACCCTCACCTTTGTTATATGTTCAAGTTCAGCATCATCTTCCAGGAAAAAACTCAGGTATTTGACCGGTATATCTACCTGAATAGTTCATAGGAAATTTGTCACATTAGCAATTTGCATACAATTTCTTAATAAAAAGTTTAAGGCCATTAAATTTCAAGCCGGTGATAAGAACAATTAAAAACTTAGGAGAAATTGACAATAGATTGAGGAATATTGTATTGGGCACCTAATATTCATGTAAGACACTAAACTGGATTGTTAAGGCTTTTTTTTTGTGGCATTGGAGGGAAACGATCTGAACATGTCAATGCATAAACACAACCAAAAAAATTAGAGGAAAAAATGAAATTTGAACATCATCATTAAACCTTTTTACACACATAATTTAATTAAAGGCTAAATTATACATGTCGTCCCTTTCCTTTAGGATTTGTGTCAATTTCGTCCCTAAGCTTTCAAAAGTGTCACAAATGTCCCTATCGTTTGATATTGTAAGTCTAAATCGTCTAGTCGTGAATCAAACAGGTGAAATGTAACCCAACTGTCCATTTATATTACATTTTTTTCTTTTGTATTTATCTTTTTATTTATAATAAACAGTGTTGTTTTCATTGATGTATGAAAAAGCCAAACAAATTACAAGAAAGCCTTCTAATTTGAGGCAATAGTAGATGGGGCATAGTTTCAAAAAAGTTTACAATTTACACTCCAAATGGAGGCGTTACAAACACTATACTCCGGGATTTCAATCCACTGCTTCTCCTTTACCTTCAAAAACTCTTCTATTTCTCTCAAGCCAAGTGTTCCAGACAATGGATCTCACCCTTCTTTTTTTTCCATGGAAATTTGAGTCACCTAAAAGAGTTAAAAGGTTGGTCTTATGATCTTTATTAAAAACCCAATCCATAGAAAAAGTCCTCAACAAAGACGGCCAAAGAGCTTGGGAGAAGCAGCAATCAAACAAAAGATGAGCCGTGGTCTCCGAGCACTTCTTACATAAGAAGCACCAATTAGGTTGGAGGGAGATCCAAGGCATTCTCCTTTGAACTTTTAAAGTTAATGCCATCTTGAAGGATAAGCCACAAAAAAGCTATGATCTTCTTAGGATAATTCCCTTTCCAAACTAACAATTTGAACTTGTCTAAGCTCACACCGCTAGCGCCCCGCAGCACCTTAAGAACCGAATTGCAAGAGAAACCAAGAGACTTATCCGGGTTCCAAATTCTGGTATCCGCTCCATCAACCAGACGAAGGGGCTCCAAGAGATTGAGAAAACCAATCCACTCCTCTATCTCACGTAGATAAAGATATCACATTTCTCATTGTTCCCCCCCTTTTTCCCACATAAATGCTAATTATCTACCAACCAATTTCTTCTTATTTTCTATGTCTGTCTTCAAACTCCGCATCATAATGTGATATTGTTATCTTCGTGACAAATGCAAAACAAAAAATGTAATCAACGTGGAAGATTATGTTACATTTAACTTGTTTCTTTCAAGGTAGAGACGATTTAGATTTATTATATCTAACGATAGCAACGTTTGTGACACTTTTGAAAGCATAGGACGAAATTGATACAAACTCAAAAGGATAGGGACGACACATATAATAAAACCTTAATTAAATAAACATCTTTTGTTATGATTTATTTGCTAATTCTGTTTTCCATAAAAAAGAAACCCAGCTTTCATTATGATACATACATATAAGCGTAAGGGTAAAGTAGGTACTTGGATAGGTGGGTCCCAGACTCCCAGTTAATTAGTTAAAGGGCAATGGGATCATTATAAATATACGGATACTGTAGTGTAGGAGATATCTGAACATTGTTATTCTAGTCATTAGTGACGATAAAATGTGCAAGTAAGGATTGGGGCATTGTTACTTGTTATTTTCTATTACAATAAAATCTCAGACCTATCACATTAAATAAATGAAAGTACAAAAATACTGACGAAGGACAGAGAAGGAAAGCCTCCCAAATACAAGGAAGTGACTCCATTTTTAATTTATTTTATTTTATTTGCAAAAGCTCCATATTAAGGAAAAAAAATTCATAGAAGCCCACAGAAAAGTGTTAAAGTGAGACAAACCTAAAACTTCTCCCCAAAACCCTTCTACAAGTTAAAGAAACAAGTTAAGTGTAGCTTTTCTCAATCTATTTGGTAATCCCTTTTGCCACCTTCAATGTGACGTGGGTGAACCACAAGAGTCCTAAGACTAAGACTAGTATCTTTCCGATTCTGGGTGGCACCTTTTTTACTGCTAAAAGGCGAACCTTGTGGGTTAATGCGGTGCGTTCTATTTTGTGGAATATTTGGTTGGAGCGTAATAGAAGAATTATTTTGGACTAGTGTAGGTCTTGGGAGGAAGTTTGGGAACTTAGTGTTCTTAATGCCTCCATTTAGAGTGCAAATTGCAAATTTTTTTGTAATTACATTTACACTCCTATAGCTTTAGATTGGAAGGCTTTTTTGTAATCTTCCTTGCCTTTTTTTGGAGTTTTCATATATCAATGAGATAGCAAGTTTATTATAAATAAAAAAACCCTTCTACACCCCACAAAAACCTTATTGTTCCCTCTGTTTGATATTATTATTGAGTTTATTATAATTGTTACATAGTTAGGCCCATTACTCTTAAGCCCATTAGGTTAGACTCTAATGTGTATATATATGATGTGTATGTGACTAGTAAATATATGAATTCTATTCTCTTCAAACTCTTTAGTTTACATGGTATCAGAGCCTAAAGGTTCCTAGTTTTGTTTGAGAGTTTTTAGAGTGAATTCTTGTTCAAGAGCGTTAGGGTTCGAGTTCGGGTCTCGAGAAAAAAGTGACCATTTGTCGACACCACCCTCGTAGAAAGAACCGCCGCCCTCCAAAACGTCGAGTCGCAGCCACCGTCCGCCGGAACAAGCAGCGCGTGAGCCACACGCGCCGCCAGTCTGTCCGCCATTTTCCTCACGCGCCGGCGCGTGGTGGCGCGTGAGACGTCCCCTCTCGGTGCCGCTCGTTTGGTTTTGCTCGGAATTACGTTTCCAGTCATTCTGTGGTAGTTTTGGGTGCAATACGTGCTTGGTTTTGACGGAAACGAGGAGTTTTGCTGCTGTCCAGATTGTTTTTGCTGTCCAGAATTTCGCTGCTGTTCAGATCTGTGTTTTCTGGGTTTATGCTCGCTGTCCAAATTTCGTTTTACTTATCCATTCGTTAACCACATATTTGAGGCTTAATTCCTAGCCGTTTGTTGGGTGTTGTGGTTGGTTGATTGTTAGTGGCTAATTATTTAGCTGTTGGTTGGACTGGTTTTATTCGTGTTGCCAAGTATAAGTTTCTACTGATTTTATGGCTGAAAGTGTGAATCATCAGCTTGCTTCCGGTACTGTTCTTGTCCAGTCAGGTAAATCGATGTCCTGTCTTGTTTCTTCTTCTTCCAAATGGGTCATAGATTCTGGTGCAACCGATCATATGACAGGTAATCCTAAATTACTTTCTACATTCGAATCACACACTTCGTCATCTCATGTTACGTTAGCAGATGGATCCACTTCCACTGTTATTGGATCTGGTCAAGCTAAACCTGTTCCATCATTACCTTTGTCTTGTGTTCTTAGCCTCCCCGATTTGTCATTTAATTTGATGTCCAGGTACCAAATTACTCGCTCTTTAAATTGTTGTGTCTCATTCTATCCCACTTATTGTTTGTTTCAGGATCTTACGACGAAGCAGATTATTGGTAAAGGACATGAATCTGGTGGCCTCTACGTTCTTGACCCTCAATTTTCGGTTGCATGCTCTGGAGTATCGTCATTGTCTGCTTTTGATACTCATTGTCGATTAGGCCATCCTTCTCTCTCTGTTTTTAAGAAATTGTGCCCTCAGTTTCAACATTTGTCTTCTTTAGATTGTGAGTCGTGCCAGTTTGCTAAACACCATCGTGTCAGTCATGGTCCACGAGTCAATAAACGTGCAAGTGCTCCTTTTGAGTTAGTTCATTCCGATGTTTGGGGTCCCTGTCCTGTTGCTTCCATAACGGGATTTCGGTATTTTGTTACATTTGTCGATGATTACTCTCGAATGACATGGCTCTATCTCATGAAATCTCGTTCCGAGGTATTTTCTCATTTTGCTGCTTTTTGTGCTGAAATTCGAACCCAGTTCAATATCTCAATCAAAACTCTTCGAAGTGACAACGCAAAAGAATATATGTCATCCACTTTTCAAAATTTTATGACCACACATGGCATTCTTCATCAAACATCTTGTGTCGATACTCCGTCTCAAAACGGAGTAGCTGAACGTAAAAATAGACATTTGTTGGAAACTGCTCAAGCTTTACTTTTCCAAATGCAGGTTCCTAAACATTTTTGGGCAGATGCAGTATCTACTGCTTGTTTTCTTATTAATCGCATGTCTTCCTCGGTTCTTAATGGTCAAATTCCTTATCACTCTTTGCTTCCCAATAAACCTTTATTTCCTATAGAACCTCGGATATTTGGTGGCACATGTTTTGTTCGGGATGTTCGTCCTCAACTTTCTAAACTTGATCCTAAGGCTTTAAAATGTATTTTCCTTGGCTATTCTCGGGTTCAAAAGGGGTATCGGTGTTTTTCTACCGTTCTTAATAGATATTTGGTTTCTTCGGATGTTACTTTTCAGGAAAATACACTGTTCTCTCCTTCGGTCTCATACATTTCTCCGGAGGAGGATGATAACTTGTTAATCTACACCACTACAACTGTTGTTCCACCTCCCTCTGAAATACTGACTTCTGTTTTGCCACCTCCCTCTGAAGTACCCACTATTGTTTCTCCTCTACCAATCTCCCTGCCCATGCCTCCATTTCCTCAAGTGTTTACCCGTCGTTCTCATACTCTACCGGATTCATGTCCAGATACCACCGTTCACGAGGCTTCGTCGTCAGATCCAGTCACAGAATTTGATCTCCCTATTGCCCTCCGCAAGGGGAAACGAACATGTACGTATCCTGTTACTTCTTTTGTCTCTTATGACAACTTGTCTCCCTCTTCGTGTTCTTTTATTGCATCACTTGATTCTGTGTCTTTACCTAAGACTGTTCATGATGCCCTTTCTCATTCTGGGTGGCGTAATGCCATGATCGAGGAAATGCGGGCCTTGGAAGAAAATGGAACTTGGACTTTGGTCAATTTACCGACGGGTAAGAAAGCTATTGGTTGTAAGTGGGTTTTTGCAATCAAGGTTAATCCCGATGGATCTATTGCTCGTTTGAAAGCCCGTCTTGTTGCTAAAGGGTATGCTCAGGTCTATGGGATTGATTATTCTGACACTTTTTCTCCTGTTGCCAAACTCACGTCAGTTCGATTGTTTATTTCTCTAGCTGCTACATATGGTTGGCCTTTGCACCAATTAGATATCAAGAATGCTTTTCTTCATGGGGATCTTCAAGAAGAGGTGTATATGGAGCAACCACCTGGATTTGTTGCTCAGGGGGAGAATGGAAAGGTTTGTTATCTGAGAAAATCATTGTATGGCTTGAAACAGAGCCCTCGGGCTTGGTTTGGTAAATTTAGCTTGGCAGTTGAACAGTTTGGCATGAGAAAAAGTAAATCAGATCATTCTGTTTTTCATCGTAAGTCTGCAGCTGGGATCATTTTGTTGGTTGTGTATGTAGATGACATTGTCATCACAGGAAGTGATAGTGCAAGCATTTTATCCCTCAAAACTTTTCTCCATAGTCAATTTCATACAAAGGACTTAGGGGAGTTAAAATATTTTTTGGGTGTTGAAGTGATGAGAAGCAGTAAAGGGATTTTCCTTTCTCAAAGGAAATATGTGTTAGATTTACTATCAGAGACTGGTAAATTGGGGGCTAAACCATGTAGCACCCCAATGAATCCTAATTTGCGACTTACAAAAGATGGTGAATTATTTGAAGAACCTGAAAGATCCCAGGAGGTTGGTTGGAAAACTTAATTACCTTATCGGAACTCGTCCCGGATATTGCATATTCGGTTAGTATAGTGAGTCAATATTTGTCCTCACCTACTATTGAACATTGGAAGGTCATTGAGCAGATTTTGTGTTACTTAAAAGGTGCCCCTGGACGAGGAATTCTATATGGAAACCATGGACACAATGAGATTGAATGCTTCTCGATCCTGATTGGGCTGGTCTAAGGAAGATCGAAGATCTACTACCTGTTATTGTGTTTTTGTGGGAGGGAATTTAGTCTCCTGGAAGAGTAAGAAGCAACATGTTGTATCACGATCTAGTGCTGAATCAGAATATAGAGCTATGGCTCAGTTAGCTTGTGAAGTGATATGGATTCGTCAACTTCTTCTTGAATTGGGATTTTCAGTCTTGCATCCAATGAAACTATGGTGTGATAACCAAGCTGCCCTTCATATCGCTTCAAACCCCGTTTTTCATGAACGGACTAAACATATTGAGGTTGATTGTCACTTTGTTCGTGAGAAAATACAATTGGGGCTAATTTCTACCGGATATGTGAAGACCGGAGAACAATTAGGCGACATCTTTACAAAAGCTTTGAATGGACCACGGATTGACTACCTTTGTAACAAGCTGGGCATGATTAACATATACGCTCCAACTTGAGGGGGAGTGTTAGATATTATTATTGAGTTTATTATAATTGTTACATAGTTAGGCCCATTACTCTTAAGCCCATTAGGTTAGACTCTAATGTGTATATATATGATGTGTATGTGACTAGTAAATATATGAATTCTATTCTCTTCAAACTCTTTAGTTTACACCCTCAAACCAGATAAATCAAATGATGGCAAAAACAAGTCAGCCAAGTAAGTCTCCCCCGACCGAAAAGAGGGATCAGAAGAACCTCCACCATCGTATTCATAGTACAACCACCCCAGCTAGGAAACAAACGCACACCAAAAGTGTGTAGAAACCTTCCGCAAATCTTCATAACGAAAGGACATAGACAACTAGCCAAGAGAAAGACCTTTGAATAAAGTCAATGGTGTTAATCCTCTCATCCGCAACTAACCAAGAGAAAATTTTGACCTTCTTAAAGATTTTAACCTTTCAAAACCTAGCAAAATAAAGGAGGTGAGAGGATGAGAAAGGGAAGTAAACAAGAGCAAAAGGATTTAACATGAAAAAGTGTCCAAGGACTCGAGAGACCAAACACGTTTCAAGAACTCAAACATAAGGAGCAACTTGGGCAAGGGAGAGAAGGGAGCACAAATTGATTGCCTCCCTGTTTTATTCAGCTCTTCTGAACTGGAAACTATGTGAAAGTGACCCCCAAGAAGCAAATCAATGGTTATGTTGACATTTTAAGCAAATGAGAGATTATAATGAGAGAATATCGAACAAAAAGAGTAAATACCAATCAAATGGTCTTCCCATAAACAAACAGAAGACCACCCCCCATCAAGGAAGAAATATAGCTAAGAAAGAAAGGAAGTCACTAAAAGGAGCTTTTCTTAGGATCTTTAAGGTACCATTAAAACCACTTTTTTTTTTATCAAAAGATAAAATTTCATTAAACAAGAGAATAAGTACCGATGTGGATGAGAAATCCACAAGGAATAAAGAAAAATTAAAATAACAAGAAAGAATTTCATTTATAGAACATGAAATGAAAAGGATCCTATGCCACAAAAACTTAAATCTTTTAGCCCAACAGAAATAATTCCATCCGTTGAATTGATGTTCATACTTATTGATCCTATGCCACAAAAACTCAAGACTCTAAGGGAAAGTGTCATAACCACTTGGTCAAGAGGGAGAGATTCTTCAACACAAAATTCCCTCTCCCCAACTCACCATCGTCATTTTCTTTAGAGAGTGTCTCCCTCTTCCCACAAAAAAAAAATTAAACAAAATCTTCAACCTAACACAACAAATGGAAGAGGAAACGCTGAAGGGGGAAAAATAAATAAAATTCCACTTAAGACCAATTGGATAAAGGCATCCCAGTTAGAAAAGTAGGCCTTCTAAAAAGAGAGACTTTGAAACCTTCTCCACAACGAAACTCCAAAAAGAGAAAGCTCTCAAGTTATTATACACCACAGAAGTGGTGATGCGCTCACCTACAAAACTAGTAAGGTCAGAATTGACACCAGTCATAGAGCATTTCTCCCTATTTAAATTAGAACCCAAGATGGACTCAAAGATGTGAAGCATTCAATTCTGATTGGCTCTAGAGTCCTCTTTTGTATTTCCCAAAAGAGATGGTGGTATCAATCTCCCTAAAAAAAATATAACTAAACACGTTTACAACTACAATGAAGAGATGGGGGAAGTGGTTCTCTTTGTTTAAGCCCCTAGAAGCAAAGATTTTCTCCGACCTGCCAGTAATCAAAATTGAAAAGGTTGTCATTCATAAACAATTATCAATCCAAGTTCTCTATTTGAAATCAAAACCCTTCTTCCATTAGACCTTAACCAATAAGCCTTTGTCAACATAAACAAAAGTTGGGGTGTCAAGTGGGCAGGGCAGGGTCAAGGATAGCTTTCCCTTCCCGCTAAAAAAATAGGACTTCCCACAGAAAAATATTCCCATGACATAAGTAATTTTTTTAGAAGAATTCACAATAATTTTATTAAATAAAAATAAGTACAAGGGGTTGAGAAAACCTCAAATTACAAAAGGGTGTTCCAAGGTAAATACAAAGAATAAAAAGTTAATCCAAAATGTAAATGCACATTAGAGCTAGACCATAAGTAAATGAAGTACAAAAAACAATCCCAAAGATGGTGATGATCATGGGCAACGTTGTTGAAAATACGACTGTTTCACTCAATCCATATCACCCAAAAAAGTGCCGCCACGACAAGGTTCTAGAAAATATGCTTTCGATTTCTTTTTGAACCAAAACGGGTTATCGAAAAGAGAGTGCAAACATCCAAAGGCATGACCCAAAAAATATCAAAGTGAGCCAAAATCCGGTTCCAAAAAACTCCTGTAAATTCACAATGAAGAAATAAATGATTCGCATTCTCATGATCCCTCTCACAAAGACAACACCAATAAAGAGACAAAGATCGAAACGGATTCCTTCTCTGCAAAACATCACAAGTGTTAATCTTCTCTAAAGCTGCAGGCCAAAAGAAAAATTGAACCTTGATAGGAATGCCTTGTTGCCAAACAAAAGTATAAGGAAAAGGAGAGTGAGGTGAAACAAGATTCAATTTTGAATAAAAGGAATTAGTTGTAAAAGAACCAGATGGATGAATGAACCAAGATTTCCGATCCTCCAAGGATGTAGGTCGAACAAAGTGGATAGAAGAAAGCAAATTTTGAAATTGAAGAATCTCAATATCATCAAGATTTCTTCTAAAAGTAAGATTCCAAGAAGAAGATGAGCTATCAAACAAAGAGGCAATTGAACAACCAACATTAGAGGACACATGATAAAGATAAGGATAAAGAGATTGGAAAGGAAGGTCGCCAAACCAAATATCCTCCCAAAAACGAATACGCAAACCAAGGCCCAAGGTTAAACGTGTGTAAGAGTTAAAAACGGTGATGGCTTGTGAAATAAATTTCCAAGGGGAACGAAATGAAACATATTTAACCACATTTGTTTGCCAACCAAAATTTGAAAGACCATATTTACTTTTCACAATAAATTAATAAATTCATTTTAGCGTTACATGATATATTTTATAAGTTTTTATCATAAAAAACATATATATATTATATATATTTCATCAACTTACAATATTATTTATATCATATCAAATATTAATATTCAAATAATATAAATAATAGATTAATTATTTAATTATATAATTATGAGGATCAGGTACAATCCCCATCCCTGATATTAATATGAAAAAAAATGTCCCCATCCCTGCTCTATTCGTTCGGAGTGAGTACTTAGGAGAATTTAGACACCCTTATTGAAGGCCTTTTAAAAATGAAGCCTTCCTTTTTATTAACCCTATAGTGTACAATGACTTTATTGGGTGGTGTCACCAAGAATGTTCCTCCCACCACCCCTGAAAGCACCCTGATTACTGGAAATGGTGTGGGTCAACACCTTTATTCAATGTCTGTAGGACCTAAACTATAATTTTGTATAAGCAAATAACCAAGCTAATAGGCCTAAAATCCTGGACTTTAAAAGCATTTAAATTTTTGGGAAGAAGACGAGAAAACCTTATTTATTATGCCCTCAAAAATACCAAGTGAAGACCTTATTTAAGTCCAATTTGATAGTCAGCCAATTTTAAAAAGCCTATTTAGTTTGGATTTCTTTTATGAACCTCTGTTATCAGACACGACATTATTAGAACTACACCATCTTTTTTTAAAATAGAGACTCATAAGCCCATTTCACTAAGATAATGAATGGGCTTATGAGCCTCTAATTATAGATGGGAAAAAAAAAATTGCAATAAAAAAAAATTGCAAATTAAACTTTGTAACTTCCTCGAAATCTCATTTTTTCAATGAAATTCATTTCTTACCCAAAAACGCATTACAATGCTCAATAAATTTTAACATACACAATTATTAAATGTGTGTGCCATGTCCATATCTATGCCTAAGTTGCGTAGTCTAGTATCAGGGCTTTGATGTCAATGGATCTCAAACAAGAACTATCCAATACAGCTAAGCTTAAATTGGACAAAAACACTATTTCAAAGATCGATATCTTTTTTATATATAGCCTAACATATACCATGAATAAAATTTAATATAGCACGACATTTTTAACAGATTTCAACTTTATGGTATAAAAGCAAATGAAGATAAAAACTTGTACTACCTCGAGATTTGCACCATATAATCTGTGCTTCTCTATGGAATCTTGCCCACCAGAGAACGCATACCTGTTTACCTGTTGCCAAAAAAAATGATAAATCCCCAGATAAATGAAGAGACAAAATAATGCCATTGTAACTTGTAAGAGAGAGTAAACAAGTTAAAAGATTGACAAGCATATCAATTAGCATCTGAGAAACACAATGACCACTCATCACTACACAAATACACATTACATGTCATGTCACTATCATTACTTTTTTTTAATAATAAACAAAGAGTTTTTCATTGATAGATGAAAAGGCTAAAAAGCCAACGGAACGATTACAAAAAGGTATTCCAATTGGCAACAATAGTGGCAGTGGAATAATTACAAAGAGCATCCAAGAGGAGGCTTGAAGAACACAAGTCTCCCAAAGATGGTCCTACCTTTTATGCTTGTCATACAAAATTCTTCTATTACATTACGTTCTAACTAAACATTCCAACAAAAGGCTTTAACCAAATGATCCCAAATAGCTTTTTTTTTCTTCTTCTTTTTGAAATTACCACCAATTAGAAGAGAATTGAGATTTCCTTTCGGTCATTAGAGAACACCCACTTCATATTGAAGATGCCAAAAAGCCTAAACCAAAGTCTTTGAGAAAAGCTACACTAAACAGCAAGTGGCTAGTATCCTCCAAGCTTTTATTACACAATGTACATCAGTTTGGTTGAAGGGAAATCCAAGGTCTCCTAATATGAATTTTATCATTAGAATTGAGAAGGGTGATAATCCGAAAAAGAAACGTTTCTGGGAGCCCGTGATTGAAAAAGTGTCTAAAAGATTGGCATCATGGAAAAAGGGGTACTTTTCCAAGGGTGGGAGGCTCACACTTATCCAATCGGTTTTGTCAAGTATCCCAACATACTACCTGTCTATTTTTAAGATGCCTGCAGGTATTAGAGAGGATTTGGAGAGGATTATAAAGAACTACCTCTGGGAGGGGTACAGTCAAGGAAAGGGCGCACATCTCGTAAATTGGAAGATAATTTCTCAACCATTAAATGAGGGGGGGCTTGGTATCGGAAATCTGGAGAGGAAAAATATGGCTTTACTTGTAAAATGGCTTTGGAGATTTCCAAACGAACCTAATAGTTTATGGCATAAGGTGATTGGGAGTAAATATGGGATCCATTCAAATGGTTGGGACACAAATGTAGTGACTAGAGGCACTAGAAAATCCCAAGAGCAACCAAAAGAATCACTTCATCACATCCCCCTTCAAGGTACCGCTCTATTTTCCCCAAAAAAATGCTTTACATTTCAGTCCAGCAGTAGAATAACAATCATTAACTGACAAATCACTTGTAAATCTAAAAAATTCCTCTATAATTGAAGGATGGCCATCCATGGGAATTGCAGAAAAAAATTATCTAAAGTTATGTCTCAGGTTTAAATTTAACCTCTATAACTTGGAACCATGTTATTTTACCTTGTTGTTATCTTGCAAATGTTCCCCCACCATAGTTCATCTTCTATTTAAGTCATGACAACCTCTCAGTAGAACACTTAAACAAGGCCTTGTCTGGTAATGTTGGAAACTTTAGCAAAGCTAAAATTCTATGGATCAATGTAACTAAAGCAATATTTTAGAAAAGTTAGATGGAAAGGGATAGGAGTTTCCAAGATTCCTTGGGGAAAGGTTCCTTAGGGAAAGTGATGTTGATTGCTTGATTCCTAACTTCATTGGGTTTATTCGAAAGCTGAAATAACTTCAATAAGTGGGCCAAAACTTCAATAAGAAAGCTGAAATCCTAAAAGTTTGGAGGAGAAAAATATATTCTTAGTCGTGGTGCGCGTAAGCTGGCCTGGATATTCACAATATCAAAAAAAATGTGTGTGTGTGTGTGTATATATATATATATTCTTTGTCTATCCAAAAATACAAAAAGAAAAAAAAAAAAAAAAAAAAAAAAAAAGCATGAATAACTGATCCAGGTTCTACATCTTGAAGCAAAAGACATGGATAAAACAAGAAAGTTTTATAGTCCAGAACAAAATATTAAAAAGGTATATCATACCTTGTTTTTTATGTCCTTTGCAGAATCAGTCACATAAATGGCGGAATTTGGATCACTAGCCGACATCTTACCCGTCTCCCCCTGCACGATCAGATATAAATGAATATGAAAGCAGTTGCACAAGAAATTAATAATGTAAGCATGAACTTGTTAGGATATTATATTAAATAGATGCATATTAGTAATTAGATAGTAAGTTTGAGATAGAGTACATAAGGAGGATTGGGGATTACGCAAATATTGAGTCAATCAGTATTCCAAGTGATTTGGAATTGGGAGACTAAGGGGAGAGGTCTTGAATTTCTTCACCCATTAAGTATTTGTTTTGTTATTTCAATGTTAAAACCAACATTGTTACTATTAAATTGGTATAAGAGCACTTTAAATCCTTGGGAATGGATCCGAATTCAAGGTGGGTATTGCTGGAAATTCACGACAGAGTAGAGGAAGTACTACAAGAATTAAAAACAATGAGGATTAGTTTGGAGGAAAAAAAAACGATTCTGAAGGTAGTGGAAGAGGGGCAAAAGTTTTTTTTTTTTGGTTTTTTTGAAAAAATACCTCAAAAGGCCATATCATTGATTTAATGAAAGAAAAATAAATAAACAATACAATAAAGTGGCAAAACAAACCAAAAGCCACAAAAACATGGTATACCATATACCCATCCCCCAAAAAACAATGCACCGCCACCTAATTACAAGTATGCAAGGCAACTATTTATAATTAAACCTAAAGGATGATTACAAAAGTTTTTGGTAGTTGACACCCAAAAGGATGCATTTACGTGTGCCAACTTCCAACGTACTCCCAAGATCTCTTTTCCTCCCTAAAAATTCTTCTATTTCTTTGTAGCTAAATGTGCATGCTATTGCACAAAGCCCCGCTACCCAAACGCTTTTCCCTTCAGTAATGAAGAGGGGCAAAAGTTGGGGGCATCAGATGCTAAATAAGCAGGAGACAGTTGAAACGAAAAGAGAAGCAAATTAGCCAATATCAACATTGTATGAGGAGGGAGATGTAGAACAAATCGAATGGAGTCTGAAGCTATCACACAAATCTAATAATGCAGTGTTTTAAAAAGCGCTCGAGGCGGTAGGCGCTGAATTGTCATGGATTTTTTTTAGATGAATTCACAAAATTTTATTAAAAGAAAGAGGAAAAAATGTGGATGAGATATCCTCAAATAACGACGATACAAAAAGAAACTAAAAAGAAAGGAAAAACATTTAAATCCCTTACAAATTACAAAAATTGATCCCAAAGCCCATACATCTATATCTATAATATATTAAAAAGCAAAGATGTTGAGGAAACAATTTTAGACAAAAATACCATCTAGATTATTGGTAAATTACATCTACCCACTACCTCAAATATAAAAAATAAGATTGGTTATACAAATCTTCCATTTTTAATCCACATTTTAAAATCTCAATTAAAATTTTAAAGTAAAAAAAGACATAAATTTTTATTATTCAATTAATTATTATTTATTTAAAATGGAATTAATTAAATGAGATTTTATTAATTACTTATTTAAATATAAATTAAATTAATTAAAAAATATATACTTAATTTTAAGGAATCTAGTGTATCAAAACTTGATAAAGTGGAAAATCCCCTCCTAAACCCATATGGCGTGATTTTCAATAGAAGAAAGAGAGATTTTTAGTTTAAATCTAATTCATGAGATACGAATTTTTCCTTTTGTAATATACATTTTAAAGTTTTAATCAAATTTTTAGAGTTAAAAAAAAACTATTTAATAACTATTATTAATTTTTCTAATTTTATAAATGCTTACTAAACCCCTTTAAACTTCAAGTTCAAACCATATCAAAATTGATATCATCAGCAAATTCAATTTTTAAACCACTGAAAAGTTAATGGTTTGAAAATCAAAGTGATAATTTTGATATTGTTAATATCATAACATTTTAGTCATCTGATTAATATATTTAAATAACATTTATTTAGCACACCCCTTCGAAGATAAATCTACCATAGATAAATATTAATATATAGTAATAAAATGAAAAAAAAAAAAAGTAAATAAAAACATATATGCATCGCACGTGGTAAAAGCTAGTTACACAAAAACGAGATCCAAAATTTTTTTTTTAAGAAAACACTTCAAAAGGCCATTTCATTGAAAAAATGAAAGATACAAAGAGCATAAAGTAAAAAAATTAAGTAAAGTGGCATGAAGTAACCAAAAGCCACAAAAAGCTACGGTTATCTATATACCCAAACCCAAAAGACCCCCACTGCCACCTAATTATAAGTATGCAGGCCACCTATTAATAATTTGACCTAAAGAATAATTACAAAAATCTTTGGAAGTTGACACCCAAAAGATAGCATTTACGTGTGCCAACTCTCAAACATAATCACCTACAAATTCTCCTATTTCTTTCCAACCATATTCCCCATACAATTGCAAAACACCCCAGAATCCATAAACAATTCCCCTTATCATTAAAAGGGGGACAGACGATCAATTCTTCTAAAGAAAGGCGAAGAGATTCATTATTCACCCAAGATATTCCAAACGTTTGGAAAAATCTTTACCATATAAGCCTTGGGAACTTACACTCCCACATGATATGATTGTGATCTTCTGATTGATGATTGCATAGGCTACACCAATTGGGATTTAAGGTGAAGGGAGAAGATCGTTGAAGAAAAGAAAAGTGCTGCAGACCATATGAAAATTTTGACTTTCTTCTCTTCACCTTCCAAAGTTTAGAAAAGAAAATTGATGAGGAACACAAGTGGATGGGCATAAAACAAGTTAGAGGAGTTTAGAGTCCACAATCTAATATCATGAACACCATCTCTCACCAAAATACCCTCAAGATTTGCAATAATGGAGGATAACTCTATTATTTCCCTATCCCAGATCAGTCTACAAAAGTGGAGATCAATATTCACACTTAAACTCTCTCTCCGAATGAAAGCTTAAATTGGTGAATTTTTTGCGAAGGTCAAGGAGTATAGCATAGGATAAAGGTCTTGGAAGGCACTATCACCAACCGAGCATCCACCCAAAAGCGTATCCGCTTTCGTCCCCCACCTTCTATTTTACACACTTAAGGAACCGGGGGTAACATTTAGATATCTCCTTCCACGGATTCCTAACAGTACCTCTGATCACTACGTTCGTGTCCCAACCATTTGAATGGATCCCATGTTTACTCAGGATCACATTATGCCATAAATGAGATCCAAAACTTAAATGTTTGATATTCCTTAAAGTAGGAGAAGAAAAGAAATCGCTCCCAAATCTCATGATCCTTTATCATTAAAAAGACGATCAAGCGAGTTTGAAAATTCAAAATGACTTCCCAATTCACTTGCAATCTTCATGGAATAGTACCACAAAAATCCATGTTAGTTGCAAGGAGCAATCCAAGTAAAACAACAAATCCAACCATGTAAGAGCCCCTAGGTAGCGGCATAAAGTTGTACCAGTAATAGCTCATTCCATCCAACAGCATAAAGGTTGAGTAATTCCAAATTTCCAACCCATCAACCTGGAAGAAGACATCCATCTGAATTTGTGCTTGTCAATCTTAAATTTGTATGTGTCATTCCTACTATAATTCGAAGGTTTTGACAGATTCCTTGCCCTATCATGGTGATGAACCTTTTGTACTTTATTTACTTATGGTCTAAAAACATTGCAAACTTAAATTTCGGTTTAACTTATTCTTCTTTATACTTACCTTGGAACTCTTTTTTATCTTTGGAACTTTCTTTTGGAGGTTTTCTCAACCTCTTGTACATTTATTTATTTTAATAATATTGTTGTGAATTCTTCTAAAAAGCCCATTTGATTGATCTAATGCAAGATATACAAATACAAAAACAAAAGAAAACAAGACTCCTTAAATTCTCAAACGTGTCAAGTTGAACTTGACCCACTGAGTCGTCCGACTCGGCCAGCTATGACACACGCCTTCCGATTTCGCGTACCGGGTTCCCAGGTTTGCAGGTCGACCCGACCCAGTTGACATCTCTGGACACCGCAAGTTCCACACACACTTCGGAGATCGATGTTCATCACGGAATATCCTCCTATTCTTCTCCAACCAAATTCCCCACATATTGTCATAATCTCTCTCCTTAAAAGGAGGGTTCAAAATGACTTCCTCCAACACGTTATGAATTGAACTCAAAGGAGCCAAAGAATTTGAACGTTGCAATAAATAGGTCAAATATGGGTGGAGAATGAACACTTCCACAAGATATGGTTATGGTCCTCTGACTATCGATTGCACAACAACAACATTGAGGTCCCAGGACAAAAGAAGAAGATTGGTGAAGAAAGTAAAGGGTGTTAATCTTGCCAAGGGCAACCGTACAAAAAGCATTACTTTATTTGAGATCTTCACCTGCCACAATTTAGAAAAGAACAGAATGGTGCAATTCAACGAGGAAGTTACAATATGCTAAAAAAATGTTTGCAAGAGAAAGAAGAGGATGAGTTCAAGGTCCAAAATCTCCTATCACGAGATCCCTCATGGAGAGGCCCTCTAAGATGAGTAGAAGGGGGTATAGTTAAGAAAGCTCCGTGTTCCGGATAAGCCTACGAAAATGAAGTCAAAGTTGGCTCCCACCCCCAAGCCGAGCATCCCAATAATAACAAACGAGGATAGAGGAGAGTTTTTGGCTAAGAATATAGATTTGGAACAAAAATCTTTGAAAGCAACCATTTAACACAACTAAGGAACAGAGGATAGTCTTTCGAGATTTCCTTCCACAGGCTTCTACCACTACCTCGAGCAACACACTTTCAACCTTATGATTCTAGAAGTTCTTGGTTTGTTGTGGCTCGTTATGCTCTTAATTCCACATATTGAAATGTTCTTCAGCTTCCTTGGGTTGTCATTCGATTGATTATATTTGTACGTCTTTTCTCTTTTTTACCCTATTTGGAATACTTTTTTTTTTAAGATAAGAAACACTTTCATTGATAAATGAAAAGCATACAAAAAGGCCACCAAGGATTACAAAAAATTACTCCAGTTGGGGGCAATAATCGAAGGAGCATAATTACAAAAAATTCTGGCCCTAGCTGACCATAAAGAAGTAAATGTAACCAAGAGCTCCCAAAGATCAAACGGACTCATCGAAACCTCATCAAACGTTCTTTTGTTTCTTTCCCACCAAGTCAGCCAAATCAAAGCCCTGATAGAATTGCGTCAAAAGATTAGAGCTTTATCCTTGATGGGCACACCACACAGAAAACCATGAAGGATCGCATAGAGAGTAAAGGGCAAGGGACCATGGAAGGGGAAAATGTCAAGTAGTCTGTTCCATAAAGTGGCAGTGAAAGGACAAGTCCAAAACAAGTGGGAAGGATCTTCCTCAGCAGAAACACAAAGAATACAGCGATTGGGACGAAAGGCCATAGTAGGGAATCTTCTCTGGATTTTATCATTTGTATTTAAACCTCCATGAAAAACAGTCCAAAGAAGAACTTTAACTTTTTTCGGGTAATTATCCTTCCAAATAGCCGCAGTGAGCTCCAGCGGTAAAGAAGAGACACTAGCTGAAAGCGTTCTGAAGACATTTCTGCAAGAAAAGTGTCTTCCAAACGTCCCACTCCAAATTCTGACATCCGGGGAGTAGTGCGGCTGACGATGGGCAATGGCTTGCATCAGAGAGGCAAAGTCATCAACCTCATGATCTTTGAGGCATCTTCTGAAAGTAATAGACCAAGAATTGCACACCGGGTCCCAAAAGTCAGCAACAAAGCCCAAAGGGGAGGCAGCAATCCGAAAGAGGGAAGGGTAAATTTCCTGAAGGGGTCTTGGAAAAGGAAACCACCTATCCTTCCAAAATTGGATTGTGGAGCCACAACCAAGTTTGAGAGAAGAAGAAGAAAGCAGAAGGTCTTCCAAATTCACAATGGTCTTCCAGGGGCTGCGAGAGGAGCAACATCTATTAGCTCTGAATTGCCACACATTTCTAGGGGTACCATGAATGGCTTTGATGACCTGAGTCCACAAGGAGTCGGATTCAATAGGGAACCTCCAAAGCCACTTACTCAAAAGAGCCTCATTCTTTTTAGTGATATTGCCAACAGCCAGCCCGCCCAGATCCAAAGGTTTAGAGACAATCTCCCATTTAACCAAATTAGAACCACTAACACTATTGCTGCCTTTCCAGAAAAAATTCCTAATCTTCTTCTCAATGAGCTTTGCTATAGAGACGAGAATGGAAAAAACAGAGAGATAATAGGTTGGAAGACTGTTAAGAAGAGACTGAGCCAGAGTCAATCTGCCACCCTTTGAAAGTAAACAATTGTGCCATCTACTAATCCTCTTCTGGACTTTCTCTAAAACAGGGTCCCAAAAAGCTAAGCTCCTAGGACTATCCCCAAGGGGAAGACCCAAATAGTTCAAAGGGAAATTTGTGGCTTTGCACATAAAGGAGGTAGCCACCTCATTAATAGCATCCTCGTCAAGGTTTATACCAGCCACCATAGATTTATCAAGGTTAAACATCAAACCAAACATTTGCTCAAACACCCTGAGAACAACAAGTAAATTGGAGTAGTTCAGACTATCCCAGTCACAAAAAATCAAAATGTCGTCAGCAAACTAAAGGTGCAAGATAGCAAGACTACCCAAGGAAAAGCCCTTAAACAAACCAAAATTTTCAGCATGAGTAATTAATCTGCTTAGGGCATCATCAATTAGGGTAAAGAGAAAAGGTGAGAGGGGGTCCCCTTGTCCAGACCTCTAGAAGCTTTAATCTTGGCTCTCGGCTTGCCATTAATAATAGTGGAATAGTTGACTGAGGAAAGGCAGCCTTTGATCCACTTTCTCCAGGTTGCACCGAAATTTTTAATCTCCATAACTGCATCTAAGAATTCCCAGTCAACTCTGTCATAGGCCTTCTCTAAATCAAATTTGAAAACCAGACCCTTCATTTTCGAAATCCTCCAAAACTCCACTACTTCATTGGCAATGAGGATAGAGTCCACAATCTGTCTATTTCCAATGAAAGCATTTTGAAATTTGGAAATAGTTTTGGGGAGGACCAGTTTGATTCTATCCGCCAAAACTTTAGCAATGATCTTATAGGGTCCCGTGACCAGGCTAATGGGTCTATAATCCTTCACCATTTTCGCATCAATCTTTTTAGGGATGAGGGAAATGTAAGTCTCGTTCGTGATAACATTGACTATACCATTTTAAAAAAACTCCTGGAACATTCTCATAAAATCAAACTTGAGAATGTTCCAAGTGTTTTTAAAAAATTCAGCTGTGCATTTCTTGCTAACATTGACGAACATAATGCAGCTTCTGTAATATTTAATGGTCGAACTTATAACTTACCAGCATGGTCGGTGAGTATTTTACCTGACTGCCGAACCACAGTTTTCAACACTGCAAAGGTTGCAGCACAGACTTCAATAAAAACGCTGGAGTTAAAATCACTTTATTCCAGTTAGTTTTCACTAGAGAGAGAGAGAGTTTTTTTTTCCCTTCGGCATCCTTTAATTCCTTGCCGTCTTCTACGGCAAGGTTTTAGACGATCTTAATGGTGTGGGACTACACAAAAAGGTCTATTCAGATAGAGAGTAAAATTTATCACCTGGAGTTCGATAAGGCTTTCAGAGGGTCAAGGGTAAGGATCAAGGAATCGAGCAATAGAGGAACGTTTGCCTTCTCCATCCAGTTTGTTTCTTTGCAGTGGCTGTGGGAATGCTTTCAGGAGCTAGTGAAGTGTGGATCAAATTTGAAGTTCTTCAAACAAACGAGGTGTGATGACTATACTCTGTGGGTTGAAAAAACTTCGAACAGGAGAGGTTATGTAGCAGAAGTTTTCAAGTTAGATAATAATGGCAAGAAATGTAGTATTATGGTCCCTGAAGGTGGGAGGAGAGAGGGATGGTTGCTGTTTAAGAATCGATTGAAGACTACCCTGGTAGAAGAGAGAAGCTCATTTCTTTCACCGACTCCAAGAGAGTAACTCCAAGAGACATCTTATGCGGATGTAATCGACAACCAAAAGACAATGTAATGAAGAGAGATCATCCAGGCGTAGCAGGCTTTGAGGTTGTTGAAGAATTGATTCCTCAGGTTAATGTGAGGACAAAAGGCTTCTCAGCATTAAATGAGTTGACTATAACCCCAGGAGACACTTCTTTTGAAAATATTGAATGGGAGAAGACCATTGTTGTGACTCGAAGGTTCTTTCATCAGAACTGGTTCGACATTTTAAATGTAATTCAAGAAGAATTTTGCTCGTACTGCGCTCTTAGCCCATTTCATCCCAATAGGGCTCTGCTATACTGCCGTACTTCGGAGCTTGCAGAAAATTTGGCCTCCTCAAAAAATTGGAACTCCTATCAGAACTTTCAAATTCGGTTTGAATATTGGAACCCTAAGGTGCATGCGAAAATTGATGTGGTTCCCTCATTTGGAGGATGGCTGAAAATACGTAATATTCCCCTCCATCTCTGGAATCACGATTCCATGAAGTTTATAGGCGACGCTTGTGGTGGCTTTCTGGAAGTTTCCCCGAAAACCTACATGTTTAGAGAGACTATGGAAGCTATCATCAAAGTTCAAGACAATTTCACTGGCTTCATCCCAGCTGAGGTTACTATTGCTGATGAAGAGGGCTTTGAATTCAAGACTCAAATTGTTACTCATTTATCGGCCAACCTTCTTGTGAGAGAGGTGGAGAAGGTCCATGGTCGTAGAAGTAAGATTGTGCAGGAAGATTTTGTGGAGTTTTCTAGAAAGGAGGAAGGTGTCCGGGAGCAGGTGGAAAAGAAACACTCGGCGAGGAAAACCCCTTCCGACAACTAAAGCGGCGACTTCGCCGATTGCTTCTCCCATTGGTTCAAACCCCAAAAAATTTTGGAGCGAAGTTGTCAGACCGACTGCAGGTGAACGGCTCGAGGGAGGAAAAAAATGTACGACGAAGGAGATGATGTTACCTCTACACTTCTCAGACCCTAGTTTGATGATTACTAATGCGGAGGTGGCAGGAGAAGAAGATTGCCAGTGGGCCCATACTTTTAAGGGGAAATCTTCGTTGCAAGAAAGGGAAGAGATGGAAGACACAAGAGTCTTTTAGTTTTGGGCTTGGGCCTGGTATTCGCAAAACTTTGGGTGCTTCCTCGTCTGGGCCTATTGAACTAAGGCCTCAATATACTATTAAGGGTATAGCTGATTCTCCTGAGCCCAAAAACAGCCAGACTTTTAAGCCCAACCCTAGTCAGAATATGACGGACTCTTCAAGTATTTTGTTGATGAAGCGGCAGATTGATTACCCTCCACCGTTTGTTGATCGTAATTTCTCTCTCTCAGAAAAATTATCTTCGCAAGGTAAAGAAAATTTGGGAGGGATGGAGTCTGATGATCTCTACTCCACATGCCTAGTGAGGCGGTGTTCCTTTCCCAAGATGAAGAGGTTCTGGAGTCGGTGTTCGAAGGGCGTAATGACTTCTCTGCAAAAGATGATAAGTTGAGGCTAAGCGGGGCTGAAGGTTGTATTGTGGCGGAGCCTTTAGCGGTTGAAGATAATCTCATGCAAGATCCAAACCAAGATGACGAGGGCTGTTCTACCGGTCAAGATGGGGAGGACGATGATCTTTATATCACTTTCCTTGGAGAAATTTGCGATAGTAAGGGAGAAAATAGGATGAAGCAGGTGCTTGGTTAAACTCCACTTGTATGCGATTATTCAAGGCAAAAAAAAAGGGGAGGAAGACGGGAGAGTCGATTAGAAAGCCTAGTGGGAAAAGGGAATTAAAAAATCTAGATTCTTCAGTCAACTATGATAGAAGTGGGTTCAGAAGGAAGACGGGAAAGACTGTTGTTGATGTTGATCATTAGTTGGAACGTCCGTGGTTTGGGGGCTTCTGATAAAAGAAGTGTGATCAAGGATCTCATTCGCAAGACTCGGCCGGATATTGTTATTTTGCAAGAGACGAAGCTTATTTCGGTGGATAATTCTTTAATCAACTCTCTCTGGAGCTCTAGGGATCTGGGTTGGTATTTTTTGGAAGCGATGGGCAGATCTGGTGGCATCTTAATTATGTGGTCTGAACCCGCTTTCAAGGCTATGGAAGTTTTTTCTGGAGCTTTCTCCCTGTCTGTCCGTTTCTCCACTGCTGACTCTTCTATTTTTTGGCTCAGTGGTATTTACGGTCCGGCAGCTAATAGAGAAAGGAAGCAATTCTGGGAGGAGCTATATATTTTGGGGGGTCTTTGCGATGGCCCTTGGATTCTGGGGGGTGACTTTAATGTTTGCAGGTGGGCTCTGGAGTCATCTTCTGCCAGAGGTTTGACGAAGAGTATGAGGAGCTTCAATCTCTTTATCGATCAATTTTCTCTGACTGACCTCCCTATGACTAATGGGCTTTTCACTTGGTCTCGGCTAAATGATTCGGGTATCCATTCTCGCATTGACAGGTTTTTAATGAACTCTTCTTGGTTGGATTTGTTTACTGAGGCTAGGGTGGAGAGGTTGGATAGAGTGACTTCAGATCATTTTCCCATTCTGCTGAAGTCTGGGGGCTTTAAATGGGGTCCCTCTCCGTTCCGTTTTGAAAATATGTGGTTGTCCCACCCTGAGTTTCTGTCTTCTGTATCTCTGTGGTGGGAATCTTTCTACATACGAGGGTGGCCTGGTTACTCTTTTCTTTCTAAATTAAAGCTTCTCAAAGCCAAACTTAGAGTGTGGAATAAGGAGATCTTCGGTAATATCACCTCTCAGAAGCAGTCCATCATTTCTCAGATCAGAGCTTTGGATAGCTTGGAAGATTCCATTGGGCTTTCTCAGCAGATGTGTGAGAAAAGAGCCAAAGCTCGGTTGGTGCTTTTGGATATCACTTTCAAAGAAAGTATCTTTTGGGGTCAAAAGCTCAAACATAGATGGTTAAAGGATGGGGATGAAAACTCTGATTTCTTCCACAGATTTCTGAATGGAAGGAAGAAAAAGGCTCTTATCTCTGAGATTCTCTCTGTTCAGGGAACCAGTTTATTTAACGATAACGATGTTGAAGCTGAAGTTTACTCCTTCTTTACCAACCTCTACTCTAGAGAGGCTGGGCCCCGCTTTATTCCTTCTGGCTTAGATTGGTCTCCTTTGGGGCTTGAGGATAATTGCTTTTTAGAAAGGCCCTTCACAGAGAAAGAGGTGCAGGATGCTATTTCCAACCTCGGTTGCTCCAAAGCTCCGGGCCCCGACGGCTTTTCCTCCGATTTTTTAAAAATTCTTGGAACATTCAGGAGCATGATTTTATGGGTGTGTTCCAGGAATTTTTTAAAAATGGGATTGTTAACAATATTATGAATGAGACTTACATTTCTCTCATCCCTAAGAAGGTGGATGCCAAACTTGTGAAAGACTTGGACCTATAAGCCTTACTCACGGGCCCTTACAAAGTGCTCGCGAAAGTTCTTGCTGATAGACTCAAGGAGGTTCTCCCTAGAACTATTTCTAAATTTCAAAATGCGTTTATTCGAAGAAGACAGATAGGGGATTCCATCTTGATTGCCAACGAGTTAGTGGAAGACTGCCGTAGGTCGAATAAGCAGGGCTTAGTTTTTAAACTGGACTTGGAAAAAGCTTACGATAGAGTGGATTGGGATTTCCTGGAAGCGATTCTTAAAGCAAAAAATTTTGGGGATAGGTGGAGAATGTGGATTAGGGGCTGTCTTACTTCCATTAATTATTCTATAATCATCAATGGCAAGCCAAGGAAAAATTTTAAAGCTTCAAGGGGGCTGAGACAGGGGTGACCTTTATCCCCGTTCCTTTTCACTATTATTGCGGATAGCTTGAGTAGGATGCTGAGTAGTGCTGAAGATTCTGGTCTGTTTAGAGGGCTCCCAGTTGGCAAAAACGGTCTTACTATTTCTCATCTTCAATTTGCCGACGATACCCTTGTTTTTTCTACTTTTGATAAGGGTAAAGTTTCAAATCTGCTTGCTGTCCTCAAAGTTTTCGAGCGGGTTTCAGGTTTGAAGTTCAGTCTTGATAAATCTGTGGTGGTAGGGATTAACGTTGATGACGATTTGGTGACGGAAGTGGCTGAATCTTTCAGGTGTAAGGTCTCCAGGTTCCCTATTAACTATTTGGGTCTACCCCTAGGGGGAAATCCTAGAGCAGCCTCGTTCTGGACTCCGGTGATTGAGCGGGTTATGAAGAGAATTGATAGGTGGAAGAATGTGGTGCTCTCAAAAGGAGGAAGGCTTACCTTAGCCCAAGCGGTTCTCAATAGTTTACCGATTTATTATCTTTCTCTGTTTGCGATTCCTAAGGAGGTGGCTAAGAGGATCGAGCAACTTATAAGGAATTTTTTCTGGAAAGGGGCTAAGGAGAACGGAGGGGCTAACCTCATAAAGTGGGTTGTTGCTTCCAAACCCTTAGAGTTAGGTGGTTTGGGTTTGGGGAACTTAGTCAACAAGAACAAATCTCTACTCCTTAAGTGGCTTTGGAGACTCCAGGAAGAAGCGATTCTTTGTGGGCTAATACTATTAAAGCCATTCATTCGATTCTGGTTCTGGGTGGATCACTTCACTGCCCCTTCTTCTACCTTCCTGGAGTCCCTGGAAAGCTATAGCAAGGCTTGGTCCTTTGTTGGTCGATAGATCTAATATTCAGGTGGGAGATGGAAGTAAAGTCGGATTCTGGTTGGATAAGTGGACTAGCCTTAACGCCTCCCTCGCTACGGCTTTCCCATGTTTATTTAATCTGTCCTCCTCCCCTTCCTCTTTGATCTCGGATGTTTGGGATGCGGCTACTAAGTCTTGGAATATCGATTAAGAAGAAATCAAGGATTCGGAAGTGGAGGTGTTCGTTAATTTCATGGAGATTATTAATTCTTTCAAATGGGCAATGAGCAGGATAGAAGATTTTGGGTTGGGGGTGGAAGGCCTACCTTCTCCTGCAAGTTTGCTCTCAAGTCTCTCTTTGTATCTCCCACCTCCCTCTCTACTGATATTGTTCAAGCTATTTGGAAAGGTGCTTATCCTAAAAAAGTGAAAGTTCATTTATGGACTGTTTTTATGGGGGGGCTTAACACAAATGACAAACTTCAAAGAAAGTTCCCCCTCATGGCCTTAAGTCCCAACTGTTGTATGTTATGCCATGCTAATGCTGAGGACCCCAACCATTTATTTTGGTCGTGTCCCTTTACCGCTAAGTTATGGGGGAATTTGCTAAATATTTTTAATCTTCATGGCCCTGCTCCTCAGAATATTCATAACATCCTCCATGGCTTCCTCTGTGGTGTGAGTTTCAAGAAGAAAGCCCATGTTATTTGGTGCAATGCTATTCGCGCTCTTATTTGGATGATATGGTGGGAAAGGAACAACCGGATTTTCAACAATGTCTCCTTGGAGGGACACCTTTTGTGGGATAAAATTGTTAGATTCACTTCGTTATGGTCCGCCAATCACAAGGCTTTTTGTAATTATTCTCCTTCGATTATAGCCCCTAACTGGAGTAATTTTTTGTAATCCAGGGGTGCTTCCTTTTGTTTGTTCCTTTTCATTTATCAATGAAATGTTTCTTATTCAAAAAAAATTCAGCTGTAAAATCGTCTGGGCCAGGAGTCTTAGAGTTCCCCAAGCAAGAAATAGCATTGAAAACCTCCCTTTCAGAGATTATTTTCCAGAGCCTGATTGTCACTATCACTAACTGGTGACCAGTCCAGGTGAGTAGGTAAGAATCTAACCCCTTGATCTTTAGCATATAATCCTTCAAAAAAGAAGTTAAATTCCTCTTCAATCTCTTTATCTGTCACCAAACTAGAACCCTGGGTTGAAAGGATCTCAGAGATAAAAGCTTTAGACATTCTTCCTGAAAGGCTTTTGTGAAAAAAAACCCGTATTCTCATCACCCTCTTTCATCCATCGGTATTTTAATTTCTGACTCCAAAGAACGTTTTCATGGGCATCTAGGAGTTGAAGCCTAGCAGAAGATCTGTTAACTACCTGAAGATGGTCTAATCCTTGAGTTTCCTCCAAAATATCGAGGGTAGAGATTTCAGAAAGCAGTTCAACTTTCTTGGAGGTTATGTGACCGAAAACCTCTAAATTCCAACGGCGCAAGATGCCTTTCAGCAGTTTCAATCTACAGAGGAGAGAATACCCAGCCCAACCTCTAACTGGAAAGGAATTCCAGGAGGAAAAAATAAGAGAGGAGAAAGAAGGGTGAGAGAGCCACATATTTTCAAACCTGAAAGGGGTGGGACCCCAAGAGAGACCTCCAGACTTCAGCAAAATGGGGAAATGATCTGAAGTCGCCCTTTCCAGTCTAGAAACCCGGGCTTCAGAGAAAGAGTCCAGCCATCAATGCGAGAAAGAGAACCAGCCCCATTAAGGCGAGACCAAGTAAATTGCCCATTTGTCATGGGAAGGTCTTCAAGCGAGAAATCATCGATAAACTCATTGAAGCGCTTCATACTTTTCGTATCTCTTCCGGAAGATTTCTCTGAGGACCATCTACACACATTGAAATCTCCACCAAGAATCCAAGGCCCATCACAAATACCTCCAAGAGCATACAATTCTTCCCAGAATTGGTTTCGCTCCCTATAGACCGGGGGACCATAAATGTCAGTGATCCAGAATTGGGAAGAGTCCGAAATTTCAAGGAGCAAGGAGAGAGAGAAAGCTCCAGAGAAAGTGTCCTTGACAACAAAAGCTGGGACAGACCACATAATCAGGATGCCACCCGAGGAACCCATAGCAGGAAGGGAGGACAAAGCAAGGTCTCTGGAGCTCCAGACCGATTTCACAAGGCTTCTGTCAATAGTATGAAGTTTGGTTTCTTGAAGGATAACAATGGTTGGGTTATACTTACGAATAAGATCCTTGATGACACTTCTTTTTTTTGGATTACCAAGGCCTCTGACATTCCAGCTAATTATTAACATCTAAAACTTGCTTGCCCGTTTTCCTCTTCAAACAGTTGGATTCATAGTTTATACTTGAGTGTAAATTCCTAACTTCTCTCAACCCCGTAATCTTTTTAGAGGATTCCCCATTCTTCTTTGATTTTCTACCCGCCTTTGGAAGGATCCGCATGGCTGTGGAATCCAACCACTCGCCCAACTTCATTTTGTTTTCCCCTCTACTGTTGCAAATCTCACCAAAAGAGGTGATGTAGAGTTCATCATAAGTGGACACTCTCTGATCTTCCTCCAGTGTAGAAAAATTTAGAGGCAAGGGGTTGTCTTCCAAGAAATTGTCCTCAAAGCTCTTCAGAGGTGATGTAGAGTTCATCATAAGTGGACACTCTCTGATCTTCCTCCAGTGTAGAAAAATTTAGAGGCAAGGGGTTGTCTTCCAAGAAATTGTCCTCAAAGCTCTTCAGATCCAAAACAGCCTTCTCACCATACCCAGATCCACCTCCTGTAGGGGAGCAAAGTTCCCTTTAATCTGGGAATCAAGAACACAATCGCTAGGAGGACTTGAAAGGGCATCTTCAGAATCACCTCCATGCGAGGAAGGTGGAGTTTATCGAGGGAATTTGTTAGAGAGAGAGATGGGTTGGCTGGTAAAAGACGAAGTAAGACTAAGATCCTGATGTCTTCGTTGGAGAATTTTAACCCTTGAAGGGTCTGGATCCATACGTGTTTGTGTGGTTTTCTTGCCATCTGGATTTGGACAAGAAATAGGCCCAGTATTTAGTGACACATGAGAAGAAAATTTTTTTTGGAGGGGGGCCCAATTGGGTTTGGGTGGCAAGAGGGCCCGGGGCCTGAAGACATGGCATGATCAAAAAGAGACAACTGTTTCATGCAATTCTTATTTGAAGGCCCAGAATCTAATGGCCCATTATCAATATTCAAAATGCAATCCCCTGCTCCTTCCAAACTTTTCTCCTTTTCCCCTTTGTCAGAGGGATCCGCGAGAAACCCTTCCATCAGCCCCAAAACGTCAACTCCTTCTGCCATCGCCTCCTTCGTACGAGTCTGCAAGCTACTTTTTTCTGGAACAATCGCATCCGTACTCTTAGGATGGGAAACATTGGGAAACGTGACTTCCTGAACGCCGAGAGTTCCCGGACCACCTCTTCTTGACGGTGATCGTGAAAGATTCGGCAGTTTCTTCTTCACCGGAATCCAATCGTCTACCAAAGAAGAGCCAGACGTCTTCTTCAATAAAAAATCTTCTTCCATTTTTTCCGTGAAAGACTCGTGCACCCTGTCGATTTTCTTTAGGAGAAGCGCCGTAGAAAAATGTGTGGTGATTTGGGTCATGTAACTCAGACCAGAAGAATCCTTCACTTCCACTTCCGCAGGAATAAACCCCGTATAGTTTCCTTCCACCTTTATCAAGGCCTCCATTGTTTCTCTAAACATCATCGATTTTGAGGAAAATTCAAGAAAGCCACCACAATTGTCCCCAATTAGTTTGAAAGTCTCAAGATTCCAGAGATGTAAGGGTAAATTTCTGATATTCAACCATCCTCCAAAAGACGGAATCAAATCCATTCTCGCATGAACTTCTGGGTTCCAGAGATCAAACTTTATCTGGAGATTTTTGAAAGAGTTCCAACTGGAGAGGGCACAGAGTTGTTGAGCGAGTTGTTCCGTTTGGCAAAAAAGAAGGGCTCTGTTTGGATGAAAAGGGTTGATTGCACAAAAAGGGCTAAAATCTTCTTGTAACATAGTGACAATACTCAGCCAATCTTGGTGGAAAAATCTTCTTGAAACCACTATAGTTTTCTCCCATTCAACCTTTTCAAAGAGGTGGTTATCACAATCATCTTTTAAAAAGGGATCAGCTTCACCTACCAAAAAAGGCGCAATAACTTCATGGATTTGCTCACCAACTTCCTTCCCTTTCTTCATTACTCCTGATCCAGTCTTTGTCCTTTTTTTTTTTGATGATAAACAAAGCTATTTCATTGATGAATGAAGGAGCCCAAAAAGGCCAAGGAAAACAAAAAAGCCTTCCAAAAAGAGGCAAAGGTGGAGGGGTTATAAAAACAAAACTTTACAAAATGCACTCCAAAAGGAGGCAGAGAGAATACTAGTAAACCAAAAAACTACCCAAGCTACAAACAAACAACCTTAGAAACCCTGATGAGAGATGTTCTAAGCTTTAGATCTCTCGTAGTTGACCGTGCTTTTGAGCCTTTCAAGCTCCCTTTTACCTTTCATCTTAGAAACTGGGGTTTTAGGAAGGGTTAAGAAGGCTTTTTCCACAGAGGGCACTATAGTTGCCTTGTTAATTCTTAGCCAATTGGCCAACCTAATACATTTTTCCTCTCCATTGACGTCAAAGGTAATGAAGGAGCCTTCGGAATCCCCAATCACTTCAAACAAGTCTTCTAAGGAGTCAGCATGGAGATTAGGTTCATTTTGGTACTTAGCCCTACTCTTCGATTTTCTCTTCTTGCTAGGAGCCAAGGTTGTGTCCGATAATCTAAGCCAACCAGCAAAGCTCAATCTCTTTTCCCCCCAACTATCTTTAAAGATGATGTCCTTCCACTTGATGACCAAATCTTCAAAAGTTGAGACTTGTAAATGATTAGAACAAACCATTTGAAAAGCCTCTTGGGATTCAGGGACATTAATAAGCTCCATGTTGCCATGTTTAGAAGGAGAGTTCATCTCAGGGATTAAAATTGAGGATGATTGGGGAGACAATCTTTCTTCTTCTGTTGCTTCAGCCTCCGTCTCCTTGAACAAAGTCACAATAGGTTTCCGAGTTGAAAGGCTGTTTTGGGATTTGCGGGGCCAAGAGTTTCTCTCTCTTACCAGGGTAATCTTCAATGAGGTTTTTGAAAAGGAACCACCCCTGCTGCCTGGTACCTTCAGGGACCAAAATACTACATTTATGGCCATTGTTATCCAACTTAAAAACCTCAGCTACATATCCACGTTTGTTGGACTTCTTCTCTATCCAAAGGGAATAATCATCACACCTGGTTTGCTTGAAAAATTTAAGAGTTCCATTGGTTGAGATTAACTGCTGGAAGCTCTCCCATAACCAAACAAGAGAAACAAATTGGATAGAGAAAGAGAAAACTTCTCTGTTGCTTGATTCTTTAATTCTAACTCTAGAGCCTCTGAACTTCTTATCAAACTCTAAGTGATACACTTTGCTTTCTATATGAATGGATCTTTTGGTATGATCCCAGGCCATAAGGAAAAAGAATAGGATGGAGGTAAAGGCATATAAACTGGTAAAGGTAAGGAAAAAGGAGAAAGGAAATCTCCACCGTGAAGGACGGCAGGGGACAGGAAAACCACCGGTGTAGAAGACACCGAATGGCAAAAGGGTTTCTTGGGAAGCGGGTTAGAGAGCAATGATAGACGAAGCTGAACTATGAAACATGGAAATTTAAGGAGTCTTTTGGGAAACAACTTCAAAGGAAAGTCCAAATTTGTTTAAAAGATAAAATTTGTTTTAGCCTATCAACTTAAGCTTCTGGGTCTATTGGTAATTTAACATGTCTTTGGCTCAAACCTTCGTTCTGTCTTTTGCTACCATTTTGAATTAATTTGTTCAAAATGTTGGACCTTTGTTATCTTTCATTTTCTCAAAGAAATGGGCTTTTGAGCAGGGTTTTTTTTTTAATAAATTTTTTAAAAGAAAAAAAAAAACTATCATCCCACATCAAAAAGGGAGAAGTTGGGAGATAGTGTGAAAGATTATAAAAAGCCATCTAGCTTGTGTGTTTTAGCCACCGTGGATAACATTATGCCTTCTTGTTGGGCTGAAATTAAAGCAAAAGCCCATTGCACAGTAAATGTGTTAGGAATGGCTAGGGGCATATTGGTAATAATGGAGAGAGTTTGTTAGATGAATGAGGGTTTTCCTAAGCATTCAAGAGGCTTAGCTCTCTCCCCCTCAATAGTCTCAAGACTACTTTACTAATTTCTTTGATACCCTAATCCTCTCACCATCACTCTATTTATAACCCACATTCATCTAACAAACTCTCTCCATTATTACCAATATGCCCCTAGCCATTCCTAACAAAATGTTGTTGGTTAGGTTGTCCTCAAAACATCGAAGATGTCTTTGATATCTGGGGTTGTCGCTGACATTTCTCGAAGTTGACAACGTGTCGATGAAATGGAGAAAGTCCTACCTCAAATCAAGATATCACATACCCTAGTTTTACGATATGTCAAATGACAATTCCATGGTGTCGTCCATATAGCAATCCCTAGTCACGCAAATCCAGCAATATCTACCTTAATTCCAAACCACTTAGAAATTAGAAATATTACTCAATATATGCTTGATCTTCAACTTCCCTAACACAAATTTTTATAATCACCCTCCTCTATCAAACTTTCCAACAAATAACTAATAAGCCCAAACCATCTAATAGAACTCCTATTAGATTCATACACGTATTTTTGGCATACCATACATCAAAATCTTCTAGTACGCTAATGATAGGCTCTACTCATTCACTAAACCATCCAAATGCTTCCGAAATTATAGTAAGTAGAAAGCAATAATTGTGTTTATCATTGCATGATATCCCCCACCCCCACCCAAAAAATGTTTCATGGGAGCCCCTTTGACATTAATATATCTCAGAATGCTAATATTCACAGACTAAGAAGAAAGAATGAGCAACTAAAAAAGGTAATTGTGACTGTCAAATATGATGATATCACAATTTGTTGTACATATCATCTAAAGAAACCCATGGGTACGAAGTAAAATAAATAAAATAATGGTATTAAAAATCTATCAACTTGAAAACCCTAGCATAAAAGGCCATAACTCGTCAACACCAATCCCACGTCTTAAACCAAGAAATATATTCTGCCAAATGATGGATTCACCCTGTTTGCAATGTTCTTCTTTGTGTTCTCTAAAAGATTTTAATAAATTATTTCAGTCTTCACTAGTGTTTCCAAATCCTCTCTTGGAATGTGAGAGGGTTGGGGGGGAAGGAAAAGAGAAGATTGGTAAAGGAAACAATTTGTAAAGTAAATCCAAAGGTTGTTATATTTCAAGAAACAAAACGCTCTAACTTTCCGAGAGATCTCATTACAAGTCTTTGGAGAGGAAGGTTTATTGAAGTTGGAGGCGGTGGGAGCTTCAGGGGGAATCTTAGTTATGTGGGATCCCAGGATACTTTCCGAAGGAAATTCGAAAAGGGTGTTTCTCAATTTCAATCTTGTTTAAGGAATTGGATGGAAGTAGTTGGTGTTATCAAGCATTTATGGCCCTTCCTCTACAAAGGGCAGAGATGATTTCTGGGATGGGTTGGGTGATTTATACGGTGTGTGTGAAGGGAAATGGGTTTTGGCGGGCGACTTCAAGGTAACGAGATTTGTGTCGGAGAAATCAAATGGGGTCGGCTTACCAAGTCAATGATAACGTTCAATAAAGTGATTGAAGAGTGTGGTTTTCAGAATTTGCCACTTTCGAATGGAAAATTTACTTGGTCAAATTGCAAGGACAAGGTTGTCTTACGGAGATTGGATAGATTTCTCCTTACTGAGGAGTGGTTTAAAGATGGGTTAAGTATACGATAATTCTTGAACCCTAGACTAACTTCAGATCACTGGCCTCTCTTATTCTTTCTATGGGGGAAATGAGATGGGGTCCCCCTCCTTCCAGATTTGAGAACATATGGTTCACCCATCCAAATTTTAAGAATGAGTGCTTGAAGTGGTGGGGTAGCGAGGTGAGTGGAAAATGGGAAGGTTTGAAATTCATGAAGAAACTTCGAAATGTTAAATCAAATCTGAAGGAGTGGAGCTTAACCTCTTTTGGAAATTTAAAGGTCAAGAAAGCGGAATTCATTGATAGGCTATTTGGATAGAATGAACGAAAATGGCGAACTTCAGGGGATGGCAGAGCTGAAAGAGCCATGGTTACAGGGGAATTGGTTGAATTGATTAGAAAGGAGGATATTGCATGGAGACAAAGGTCAAAATTGAGTTGGATAAAAGATGGGGATTGCAACTTTTCTTTTTTTCATAGAATGGCCTCACATCGGAAAAGTATGAATCATAAGAGGATGGATCTACTATTCTCAATGAGCAGGAGATTGTCACTGCAATGATTTCTTACTATTCAGGTCTCTATGCTCCGGGCTCAAAGCCACGTGCCGTAATCGAAGGTATAGACTGGCACCCAATTAGCACGGATGAAAGTTTGATTCTTGAGAAGCCTTTCAACATAGAGGAAATAAAAACAGCGGTGTTCAGTTGTGATGGGAATAAGGCACCTGAACCTGATGGTTATTCGATGGCTTTTTTCCAATGCAATTGGGATGTTGTAAAAGGTGACTTGGAAAAGGTTTTTAAGGAATTTTTTGAAAGGGGGATAATTGATGCTTCGGCGAATGAGACGTTTGTTTGCTTGATTCCTAAGAAGGAGAAGGTCAAAAGCTTGAAAGGTCTTCGACCAATTAGCCTTGTAACGAGTCTTTACAAGATAATTGCAAAGGTTTTGGCTAGTAGATTAAGGAAAGTTCTTTCGTCTACAATTTCCCCCAATCAGGGGGCCTTTGTTGAAGGGAGACAAATTCTGGATGAGATCTTAATCGCGAATGAGGCTATCGAGGATTATAGAGTTAGGAAAAAATAAGGCCTCTTGTTTAAGATTGACTTTGAAAAAGGCTACGACCATGTGGATTGGAGTTTTTTGGATCAAGTCTCATCATGAGAAAAGGATTTGGATTAAGTGGAGAGCGTGGATGTGGTCTTGTACGAGATCGGTCAACTATTCTTTCATCATAAATGGTAAACCCAGGGGAAAAGTGTTTGCAAGTAACAGGATTAGACAAGGGGATCCACTATCACCTTTCCTCTTTACCTTGGTGGTAGACAGCTTGAGTAGATTTTTTGAGTGTGGCTTGGAAAAGGGGTTGATTGAGGGTTTTCAGATTGGGAGAGATAAAACTCTGTTAACCCACCTTCAGTTTGTGGATGACACTTTGATATTCTGCTGTGGTAAAGAGGAGTCATTCCAAAACTTCCTGGACATTATCCAACTCTTCGAATGGAGCTCTGGATTAAAAATAAACAGAGTATAGTGTTCGATGATTGGTTTGAATATGGATGATGGAAAACTGGTTTCTTTGGCTAGAAGGTTGGGTAGTAAGATTGAGAACCTCCCATGCAAATATCTGGGAATGCCATTAGGGGACAATCCAAAAAAGAAAAGCTTCAGGAACCTATGGTCAAAAAGGTCAAGAAAAGACTAGCATCTTGGAAAAAGGGCTACTTTTCCAAAGGCGGAAGGCTCACCCTCATTCAATCAGTTCTTTCAGGAATCCCAACTTATTACTTGTCCATTTTCAAAAAGTTCTTTCAGGAATCCCAACTTATTACTTGTCCATTTTCAAAATTCCAACAAGTATCAGAGAGGATTTGGAAAAACTCATGCGAAATTTCCTATGGGAGGGCGGGCTCAGTTGAAGGCAAGGGGGCCCACCTTGTCAATTGGAAGCAAGTTTCAGGTGCGTTGAATGAGGGTGGTCTTGGAATTGGAAACTTGGACAAAAGAAATTTGGCTCTACTTGTAAAATGGTTATGGAGATTCCCCACTGAATCACTTAGTCTTTGGCATAAAGTGATTATGAGTAAATATGGTTGTCAACCAAATGGATGGGATACGAATGTAGTGCTCACAAGTACTGCTAGAAATACATGGAAGGCGATATCCAAATGTTACCCTCTCTTCCTTCCCTGTGTCAAATGGAAGGTTGGAGACGGAAAACGAATAAGCTTTTGGGAGGACGCTTGGCTTGGTGAAGTTGCCTTTCAAGATCTATACCCTTTGTTGTATAAGCCTAGCCAAAAATGCACCAATTTCGATCTTTATTCAAAATAAGGGATTAAGAGTGAATATTGATTTCCACTTTCGAAGATTAATCCGGGATAGGGCAATGACGAAATTATCTTCTATCATCTTAAATCTTAAGGGTGTTGCTCTAAAAGAGGGCTTAGGTGATACTAGGTTGTGGTCCTTAAACTCTTCTAACCTTTTTACTTGCAAATCTTTTTTTGAGTTTAGTCAAACACCTTCTTTAAGTCCTTCCACCCTATTCTTTTCAAAGTTATGAAAGGTTAAGATCCTGAAGAAAGTCAGGCTGGTCGGTGGCACTAGGCAAAATTAACACTTCTGAGTTTCTTCAGCGAACTTCCTCCTTTACCCTCAATCTCCATTGGTATAGTTTATGTAACCAGGATTCAAAGGATCTTAATCACATCATGTGGAAGTGCAATTTTTCGAGGAAAATTTGGCAAAAAAAAAATTCTACACTTTTCGGCTAACTTGGGTGGATAACGCATCTTTTCGCCAAACATTGGAGGAGCTACTATTATTCCCCCATTTCAAAGACAAGGGAAAGTGCCTTTGGATAGCAAGGTTTTGTGCTATAACGTGGGGAATTTGGTTGGAAAGGAATAGAAGAATCTTTAGGGAGGAATCGAGATCATGGGACTATGTTTGGGAGTTGGCACATGTAAATGCATCCTTTTGGGTGTCAACTTCAAAATTATTTTATAATTACCCTTTAGGCTTAATATAAATAGTTGGCCCGCATACTTGTAATTAGGTGGCGGTGCGGGGTTTTAGGTAGTGGGGTATATGATATACCATGCTTTTTGTGGCTTTTGGTTTGTTTTTGCCAATTTTTAGTGTATTTTTTTTACTTTTCTCTTTCATTATTTTAATGAAATGGCCTTGTGAGGTGTTCTTATTAAAAAAAAAAGGTTAGAAGAAAAAAATTGCGGTATTACCTGCAAAGCAGGAAAAAAAGAAGATTCAATCAATGCAGGTTTGTGGTATCCCAAACGAGGAGCTACATCCCTTGTCATTCGAAAATAAGGATCCTGGCCAATCAACAAAGAAAATTCATATCATCATAGAGAATTTAATCAAATGGAATATAAATAAAATGCTAAAACTTAAACTATATGATGATACCAATCCAACAGACATATTGCAATACCTAATATGCTAAGTTTATCCATAGTTTAGTGATACTAATTATGCAAACCTCGAGGCTCAAACATAACGTGAGCTAACACAAATATAATGTGAATGTGGTATAAGCTTTCTAGTAATGTAAAGAGTTTAAAAAATAGTATCATGAAAGCAATCAAAGATCCAGTGTTGGAAGATAACATCAACAATACCTGATCAATAGCACAAGGTATTAAGCATCGTAGATCAGTCCTACCAGAGAAAAGGTGTGGGAATGAACTTGGAAATGAAGGAACTGCCTGCATGAGAGATGGATAATGAAAGGAAAGAAAGGTTAGATTAGTTCTTGTGAATAATTTCAGACATCAAAGTAGTAAAAAAGTCAAAATAATACAGAGGGAGAACAAATCATAAAAAACAACTGAAAAAATTGCTCAATATTTTGTTTTTTTATGAATTATGGCATAATATTGTTTTTATTTCGAAGGTGTACCACTATTCTACTAAACCGTAGAGTGAGTACGAGAGAGGAGAGAGGAGAGAGGAAAAGTTCTGAGAAGTGAGAGCACATTAGGGTTAGGCTGCCTTTTTAGTTTTTTCAGCTTTTTTCTTATACAGATAAAGGGATTGGGCTTGGTCTAGGTTATAGGGCTCGATATACATAGTAGGCTCTAGGGTAAAAAACATAAGAGAATAAAGTCATTGAATTAGATCGAGGTTTTTTGAGTTTTTCAACCAAAAAACCGGTCCAGACTGAATAAAATTTGATTTGTAATCATTAAAGCCAAGAAAATTAGTTTTTGTACACCCCTAAGGAGAATCACTAGATCATATGTTGTCTACCTATCCATTCAGCAAAAAGCGTTGGGAGGGGGAGGTTATGTTGCACTGCAACCCTTTTAGGGTAATTGGGTTTCTAAATATATTTCAGCTTCTTTGTAGACAATCCTTCAAAAAAGGAAGGAAAGTGCTTTGGAAAAATGCAATCAAAGCAATGGAACCTTTGGTTAGAAATGAACAACAAAATATTTGACGAAAAGGAAAAGGATTAGGGGAGAGTGAGGGGGCTAGCCAACTATCACGCCCTTCATATATACTTTTCTGTAACTGCTCGCATGGTGTAATTAACACGAATTAGATGCTTTTATGTAATCTCCCAATGAATCTCTTGTAATTGTTCACTAATCAATAAAAAGTTCTTGTTTCCCATTTCACAAAAAAATATTGCGCTTTTCTTCCACATGTTGGAGTAAGGTTTTGGACTTTTTGACTTTGAGGTAGAGTTGTCCAAACTAGATGAAAATTATTCTTATTCAAATCCTCAGTGACCATATGTCAAAAAGGAAAGCAAAAATCCTTATGAAAAATGAAATCAATGCAACTTTATGGGAATGATGGAAGGATCGAAATAGAAGAAACTTTCAAGGGCGTCTATGGAGACTGGAGAGTTTGCTCAGCTCTGACTTGGTGAGATTTATAGTTTTATTATGGAGAACTATCTCTAAAGAATTTCATAATTATTTCAAATTTCCTATCATAAACAAAATAATTATTGTTTTTTTTACTCAATCAATGTTAATTGGACTGGCTTTTTATAATCTTCTTCGGTCCCTTGAAGGATGTCTTAACTTCCCTCCTTCTTTACTTCTATGTTCTTGTAAAAGATGATTTCTTAACATATGTTGTAACGACCTGTTACCAATTAAGATAAAAAAAAATGAAATTAATATTATTTTCTCAAATGATATTAATGCGGTTGGATTGATAACTTGGATGTGAACTATCTCGTTTTCTCGTAAGGGCATTTTGGTAATTTCTCAAATCTCAAAAATAAAATCACAAGTTTATTTCCATATTTTTAGATGATGTTGATCGTCTCGTTATTACGGTTCCAACGCAACTGACGGATCATCATTCTGAGTCCCGGTGAATGAGTTATGATTGTTTTAATACAGTGGTATTTTCGTAATTAATTGAATTCGGGATTAAACCCTAAAACCTTCTCCTCCTTCCTCCTTTTTCCGAAAATCAGCCTCCACTTCTCCATTTTTCTCCAATTTTCGCCTAAATGTAACCTATAGAAGTATTTTGACCATAACTTCCTCATCCGGACTCCGATTTACGCAAGTAAGTAGTGCTTTCTGATCAGTTTTTCGTCCTTTTTCCATTGAGACTAATTTCACAGCAATCTAAAATCTGTTGAAAAAGTTATGGGGTAAAAACGAATTCGGCCCTATTAAGTTTTATCCAAATTTAATTGGTTTTCGATTGTTTCTTCGTCGTAGTAGGTGTATTTTTCGATTGAAAGCATTTGGTGAAAGATTGGTGGAGAATTGAGAAGTTCTTTTCAATTTAGGGTTCAAGGTTTTGGAACTCTTGGACAAAGAAAAGCGAAATCTTGAAATTGAAGAACCTAAGGTGAGTAGAAATTAGTTAAGAACTAAATATTATCAGGCTTGTACTTTTCTTTTTCTTTATGAGTTAACCTCTGAAATTTTAAGCATGATATTGGGTGATTAAAGTATGATAAAGAGGTTTATGGGCTGTTTTAAAGAAGTTATAATTTGGATTCGATGTGTGTTTAAAATTGGTTTAAAGCATGCTATATTTTGCCTATCGATATCAATTTATTGAGAAACTGAAACTTCATATTTTCTATAATGTTTTTGGGTGTTTTAAGCATATTTTAGGGTGTTTTAAGGTGAAATAAGTTGCTGGACATATATGCCTTATATGAAGGATTAGTGCCCACTAGGCCGGAAAATTTAACTTAGGTGGCTAGTATTTTTTACTGTTGGTCTCTAAATCGATTATAGTGTGAATCTATATGTGTAGGGGCTGTTAAGGGAGTGTATTTAGAGCCGTTATGGCGTTGAAATTTAGATAGAAAAATAGTAGATTTAGAGGGTCTGAAAAAGGAGCGAAACTACACTAGTTTAGGCTAGTTTCACTTCTAGACTTGTAAACTGTTGGGAGTTGTTGGGAGTGACCCCAAAGTGATTTGTTGGGTGATTTTGGAGTGATTTAAAGGTAAATTTCCAGAATTTATTCTTAGGGAAATTTGGCCTAAAAAGGGTGTTTTTGAGAAAAATAAGCTTAAGCTTTTTGAGCATCATGGGTAGTGATGTTGTTGGATCATGTTACTCAAATACCTCGGGTAATGTGATAGTAGGTTTGCTTTAAGCAAAGGCCTTGCTTAAAGAAGAATATTGCCGTTAAGGGAGATTATACGGTTGTGCACAACTCTATAGCACTTAACGGGGCAGGTTCATTCCATCCGTACAATGGAAAAGAATATTTTCTCTTAAGGATTTAAATTGTGAAAAAGTGTGTTTAAATTCCTTAACGAGCGTAGTCTCTCTTTGTTTGCGGATAAAGAGGAGATTAGAGGTATTAGTGAGGATCTTGAATCGAAAAGTTTTAAATTGAGAGAAGAATGTTTAAAACGCTTTTTGGGTGTTTTCTTTAAATTTGCGGATTTAGAGACAGTTTGATTTTGATGAGTTAGATTCTGTGTGTTTGGGAGAAAGTGAATTTTCGAAGTCGGTGAGGCCGATTATGGACTTAAAGTCTTAGAAAAGTCTCTCGTGGCATTATTTTATTTTTAACTCTTTCTTACTCATTGGGCGTAGCCTCATGATGCTATATTTTTTTTTTCAGGTAAATGAAAGAAGAAGCTTGGTGGTTGATGACGTTCGAGGCGAGTGGATTGGTTGGAATAGATTTACACGCCGGCGACCTTTTATTCTATTGTTCTTAGATATTTTGGGTTGGGATTTGATTTTTAACAATGATGTTGTTTTACCATTTTTTTTATATGAACTGATTAGTTCATTTACTTTGAAATAAGAAAGTACATTGATTTTAATTTTTTGAATAAAGATCGCGATCAATGTTTGAACAAATTTTTCATTGAAATTTTAATGAAAATGAACTGAAGTTGTTTAATTTAAGCTTCCGCTGTTTTGATTTATGATTTCCATGTTTGGGAAAATTTCGGGCTGTTACATATGTATAGAAAGAATAATCTGCCAGAGTCAAAATCTTCATTTTTTAAAAAGAACAGCTCACTGAGACCATCACTGTCTTTCAGAATGCGTTCATTGGAGGTAGACAAACTGCTGACTCTATTTTGGTAGCCAATGAAATTGTAGAAGAGCATAGAAGAAGTAAGGATAAAGGGGTGGTCGTGAAACTAGATCTTGAGAAAGCTTACGACCGTGTAGATTGGAGCTTCTTGTTGGATATTCTTAAAAAGAAGGGTTTCAATTCTACTTGGTGTAAATGGATTAGAGGATGTCTCACAAGTGCTAATTTCTCTATCCTCATCAATGGCAAAGCAAGAGGTAAGTTCAAAGCTACTAGAGGTATTAGACAAGGGGATCCCATTTATCCCTTTCTTTTCCTCCAGACTTTTGATGAGAAATCAAGCTCAGCTTAGTATTAGAGATCTAATGGCTGGAAATCTTGAGATATCACACCTCCTTTTTGCGGATGACACTCTTCTTTTCTCCCAATATAATTTGGACAGTGTCTCCAACCTTGCTGATACAATCAAGGCTTATGAGAATGGTTCTGGCCTTACAGTTAACAATGCCAAGTCTTCGGTTATGGGCATCAACCTCTCAGATGAGGAACTCAAAGAGGTGGCTGAAATTTTAAGCTACACTAGAAGTTCTCTCCCCACCACTCATCTTGGCCTTCCCTTGGGAGGCAACCCGTCTTCCAAGATCTTTTGGGCCGGTGGTTGAAAAGATTCAAAGAAGAATTTTGAAGTGGAAAAAACTTACTTTCTCTAGAGGTGGTAGGCTCACCCTTGTGCAATCCATTCTCAACAACCTCCCTACCTACTACCTTTCTGTCTTCAAAGCCCCAGTAAATGTTACCAACACTATCGACAAGTTACTTAGAGACTTCTTTTGGCAAGGGGCTGATGGTGCGAGTGGATCCCACCTTGTAAGTTGGGATAAAATTCCTCCTCCTTTAGGCTTTGGGGGCTTGGCTTTCGGAGGTGTTAGAAAAAGGAATGACGCCCTCCTTCTTAAATGGCTGTGGAGATTCCCTTTTGATTCGAAGCTCCTTTGGCACAGAGCATATGGGGCATACATGGAAAGGAAGATATGGGCTGGTATTCAACGATTAACCCGAAAAGCATCAATAGGAGTCCTTGGAAGCATATTTTCAAGCTCAATTACCTCTTGAAAGGAAACTGCATTTTTGAGGTTGGTAAGGGTAATTCTGTCCTGTTTTGGGAAGATACTTGGTTGGGAGAGACATCGTTAGCATCTAAATTCCCTTTGCTCTTCAATCTTGCCACCTCGAAGAATCAGCCTGTTTCTAAATTCTGGTGTGCTGATGGTAATTTTTGGAATGTGGAATTCAGGAGAAATTTAAAAGATGAAGAAATTGAGGGCTGGTTTGAGCTGATGTCTTTGCTGTATTCTATTAATATCTGTGATAAGGAGGATGTGAGGGTTTGGACTCATGATTCTACTCATGGATTCTCTTGTAAGTCTGCTCTTGATCTTATTTGGAAAAACAGTGGTTTGAAAAGGGAAAATTCCAGTTTGTTGTTATGGAAGAGCCCTTATCCGAAGAAGATTAAGGTCTTCCTGTGGACTGCTCTTAATGATGGCCTTAATTCCAACCAGAAAATCCAGTCAAGGAAGCCTTGGTTTGCTCTTCAGCCGGATTGGTGTGTTCTTTGCAAGCAGTGTTCAGAATCCTCCAACCATCTTCTGTTCCAGTGTGTTTTTTCATCTTCCATATGGAACTCCCTCTTGGATATCTTCAATATGCATTGGGTTTTTCATAGAGACCCTAAAGTCAATATAATCACTCTACTGGAAGGCTCGAGACTTAAGGATAAAAGTAGAGAACTTTGGGTCAATGCGGTGAGATCCATTCTTTGGAATATTTGGTTGGAGCGCAATAGGCGCATTTTTGTGGATGTTAGTAAAACTTGGGTAGATATTTGGGATACTAGTGTTCTCAATGCCTCCATTTGGAGTGCAAATTGTAAAGTTTTTTGTAATTATAATCCCTCCACCATTGCCTTAAATTGGAAGGCTTTTTTGTAATTCTTGGCCTTTTTGGGCTCTTTCATACATCAATGAAATAGCTTTGTTTATTATCAAAAAAAAAAAAAAAAAAAAAGAACAGCTCAAAAGGCTATTTCATTGATATAATGAAAGAAAAAGAAGAAAAATAAAACATTACAATACAGTGGCAACAACAATCCAAAAGCCACATAATGTTGGTTACCCAATCCCTTACTAACCAGCTCCGCCATTTAATTACAAGTATGCGAGCCAACTATTTATAATTACACCTAAAGTGTAATTACAAAAAACTTTGATAGTTGACGTCCAAAAAGCTGCATTTACATGAGCCAACTCCCAAACATACTCCCAAGATCTCTTCTCCTCCCTATATATTCTCCTATTCCTTTCCAACCATATACCCCATGCAATTGCACAAACACCCACTACCCAAAGGCTCTTCCCCCTTTCGTTGAATGGGGGGATAAGATCAACTCCTCCAAGCTTTGTCTCCCTCCAACAAAAGCACCCTGGTTTCGGGATATCTTAAAAGGAAGAACTTTCCTTAGTCTGCCAGCCAAGACCTTTGCTATTATTTTATAGAGACTTGTTACTAGGCTGAAAGACTTCAGCCTTTTCCTTCATAGAAATCAAGCACATAAAAGTTTCATTTGACGAGGCATGAATTATTCCTCTTTCAAAGAACTCCTTAAAAACTTTTTCCAAGTCGTCTTTCACAATTTCCCAATTGCTTTGGAAAAAATCCATAGAATACTCATCCGGCCCCGAAGCCTTGTTTCCATCACAACTGAACACCGCATATCTGATCTCTTCCAGTTTAAAAGGGCTCTCGAGGGCCTGACTTTCAGCTATACTGATTGGGTGCCAATCGATACCCTCAATCTTTGCACTCGGTTTCAAACCGTTATCTTCATGGAGTGGATGGAACTTTTGTTAATGAGACAAATATAAGTTTCTTCATTGAAAAATTAATGATACCCTATTCGTCAAAATCTTAAATATATATTTTTTATAGAAAGATAAACTTAAATTGATCAAATGGAAATAAAACAAATTGGAGGAAAAATCTTAAATATATATAACAATTCTATGGTGTGTAAGAGAGGTGCAACTACATGGCATCAGTAATCTCTCAAAATCCATATGAAAAAATTGGATTATAAACTGGATCTAAAGCCAGTCTGATATAGATGAATATAATTACATGAAATAGATTTCAAAAAGTACAATTCATAGTTTGAACAAAAATGCAATATGTACCTGCACTGGTGGAAAACTAACTTTTCCAATATGATCTTCACCAGTGAAACCAAAAATACCCACAACCTAGCAAGACCAAAGAAATCAAATTAAGCAAAATATATATATATTAACAAAAAGAAATAGAAAAGTTTGATGATATAAATCTTGAAGGAAGGTGATAAGATTGTAAGTGTATACCTTATTGTATGTAACACATTTGGCAACTCTCACCATGTTTTTGTAGAAAGCACTGTAAAAAAGGTCCCAAAAAATAAAGTTAGGAAGTCTAAATTTACAAGTAAATATGCATGGTCTAATTAGTAATTAATTGTTTTATGTCTAGAAAAGTCAACTTTCATTAAGAAAAAAATGAAAGAATACAAAAGAGCAGATAGATTCAACAAAATACTCATGATAGATGATGTGTCCCAAAAGCCTAATTCAACGACTTACATACATCTTTTTTTTTTAGTTTCAAAGGCCATTGAATGTAATAGAAACAAGGTTATTAGGCAAAAAAAATCACCGAGGCAAGCACGAAAAAAAAAAAAAAAGCAACCATTTCCTTGTTACAAAAATTGTAGATTCCATTTAAGTGAATATGTTCTCTTATCACACATAGTAGCAACCATATAATATAGTGGGACAGATCAAAAAGTTCAGAATAAATGAATTCAAACTCAATTATTTCTAGATGTTTCTTCTCTATAACTTCTAATGGATGATATCACTCGCATTACACTTACCCACCAACAAAATCAAAATCGGAGAAGATAAAAGTTTTTGAAACATCAAAACCACAAGCAATGATATCTTTCGCATTCTCACGAGCAAGTCTCTGGCTCTCTTCCACAGAGAGATTTTTCCACATACATTTCTCGTCGTCAGTGAGTTGAATCACAAGGGGAACCTTAAATGCATCTTGCAAATATCTACAAAAAAAAAAAAAAAAAAGCACCCAATTAATAAAAATTGCACAATCAGTAACTCAACAGGAAAAAATTTCACATTCGCCAATAAGACTCAAAATTGATTACTTGGTAAACATAAAAGGAACCAAATGCCCCAAATGCAATGCTTCAGAAGAAGGACCTCTTCCTGTATACAAGTAGAATTTCTCTCCTTTCTCGTAAGCATTCAAAATTTCTTCGAAATCCCTAAGAAATCAAACAAAGTTGTAAATTTGCAGGAAAAAAATGATTAGAATGGGAAAGAAAATGAGAAGAGAGAAATAAACCGATGGGCGAAGAAGACACCGCGGCGAAGGAAAACGTGAGGAGGACGAGAGGTTAGGCGTTGAACTCGTTCGACGAGAGAGAGATTGAGTCTTTGGCAACCGAATTGGTCAATGAGCTTGTCGTAGTCGATTTTACCGCCGTCTTTAGCAGATACTTGCCATGGATTTACAACTTGATCTTCTTCTTCTTTTCTCTCATTATCTTCCTTCTCCATATTTCTCTTGTTCTGTTGTAATTCCCCGCCGCCGCCGCTACTTCTCAGTGAATCTCTCTCTTCGTGATTCCCAGCTAGGCAAGGGGCAGGCCAATGTGTATCTTTCCATAAGAGAAATTATTGGGGTATTACCTTAGTACATAATTCATGGAGAATTATTATTAAAAAAAATTCTAACGATTAAAAAAAAAAAGAACATTTTCATTTACTCATTTTAAAACTATTAAATTTATAGAATTAACTTAGTAAATTTTTTAAAATAAAATTAAATCTCACTACATATTTAATTAGTATAATTGATTTTTAAAAAAATCAGAAATTAATTTATATAATAAATTTTAGATATATATCAATATTTATGTCATTATTCTTTGTTTTTTTATTATAGTAAGAAATAAATAATATGTTATTTAATTAAAAAAATATGTAGGTTTTTTCAAAAGTAACACCTTATGAATTGATATTTTAAAAATAGCAAACAAACTTAAAATTTTTAAGAATAACATTTTTTTTCTTTCTGGACTCAAAATAATTATGGAATCCTTCCACATAAACCTATATCATTTTCTATTTTAAAAAATGCCTATATTAAAAAATATCATCTAATGAAATTTCTTAAAATTTCATAATAAAATTTTATTTTATTTTAACAAATTCACTAAATTAATTCTACATTAATCAAATGAGTTCAATATATATTAATGAAGTTACTAAATAATTTAGAAATTCAATAAAATGAAAACAATCTCAATATATTTATCGTGAGATTTTTATTTTAATAATACTCCAACATTTTGTGTATGTCTAAGGGAAAAAAAAAGAGGTGTTGTTTCAACTTTAATTTTATTTTCGTGAAAGTGAAAATTTTATCAGCACATAAGAAAAAAAACAACGCTTCTTCAAGTGCCTGACACTTCTATTTGTTATTTAAAAAAAAAAATCACCGTTTCTTGTTCCGTTCTGTTTGTCCGGTTTAAGTGTTGGACACGCGTCTACTTTTAACCCAACAGGCATAGTATACTTGGTATTCTAAATAATTTCTCCTGTCGATAATCAAATCGTGCGAAATGGTAGGGAAATTTACATAAATGACCTTCTCTAAAATCTAAGATTTTTTATTTGTTTAGGAGTTATTTAAAAATATCTCGATAATCTAAAATTATGGAACTTATATTTTCTCAAATATATGGATATTTGATTAACTTCGAATTCGGGTGATTTTTATGATTCTCACGATGAGTTAATCTTCCCTTTTACAATTTTAATTATATTTAATTAAGAAAAGTTGTCAAAAATAAATATAAGAGAAAAAACTTAGGAAAAGAATCTATACTCACGTTTCTACAACTTTGTTTTCTCCAATATCAGGTTTCTACAATTTTTGGCTTCTCCAATATCACATTTTTCACAACGTGATTATAGGTTATTTTCCAAATAAAATTGTATAACATTGAATTTATTTTTTATTTGATGACTATTCGTTCGTTCTTCACTTCATTTTTTTTGTTGGTTTTCGCAATTTCCAATGATTTTTTTAAAATTTTAATATGAATATATTTTAATTATTTTGTTTTAAGGGTATTTTAGAGAGAGAAAAACATAAAAATATCATATTCCCCTATACAATTCCCATCAAACAAATACAGTAATCTAAAGATTACAGGGCATCCTCATATTATTATTAAGTTAAACAAATACAATAATCTCAAATTCCTAGTAATCAAATACTCTAACTTCAGATTCCTAGTAATTAGTTATTAGATGTATTTTAGATTACAACAAACCAAATGGGGGCTTAAGGAATTTCAATCTCCATATCTCATTATGTATAATTTTAAACCTTTTGATTTGAAAAAAATCTAACCCTCCGTTAGGCAGCGGAATTTTGTAGGTTTTCAAATCATAAAATGTAAAAAGATGGAAATGATTTCAAATTTGTTTTGTATTTATATCTGTGATATATCCTTCACGTGAAACCCTCATAATTACAGGCGAATTAAATTTACCATTTTGACCTTGTAATTACCGCTTTATCCTTGTGTTCCTATTGATTCTCCAATGAACATTATCTGTAGTCAAACTAGAGATAATATTATTCTGTGATCAATAAAAAATCGTGGCGCCACTTATTCATGTCTCGAATTTGTACATCAAGGGAGTTTCCTAAAGCTCTTAAAATGTTTAGGTATAGGACAGATACCATTAATTTACAGGAAAGTTATGAATTTCATCTCGTGTAAATGTGTTCTCATATACTATCTCATTATGTTCCCAAAACAGAAGTGTATTGAGCATTCATATCAGATCGCTCTCAACCATATGAATCAAATAACATAACTCCATGAATAGGAGTCCACATTTCACTCAGGATTGAGATTTATCACGGTTGATAAACTTAGTTTGATATTCAATCATGAAATTTCTTAATTAAAGTTACTTAGTTCATTTTTAAGTAAAGGTATCTAAACTATGTTAGGTGACAAGCTTAGGTTATCTTTACTTTCTAGATGTTAGCACGCTTGATATTACTTATCCATAATTCATTTACATGCTTATCAATTAACATGGTTTCTCTTATATGTCTAACTCAAACTCATTTACATGTTTACCAATTAACATGGTTTCTATTAAGAATCTAAACTCATTTACATGCTCTTGAAATTAACCCATTTTATTTATTAGTGGCATATCATAATAACTCATTTACATGCTTATAAAATCAACTTATTTTATTCATTAGCAACATACAACTTATTTCCTAAGCTTCTTTTACATGTCTAGTCAAAGTGAGAAATATTTTATTTAAATATACAACTTACTTACCATTTCATTTTCATTATTAATTTCACATTTTACTCTCACCTTGGCTGATAAGTCGTTATTTTATCACATAAACTTGAGATTTTTGTTCATACTTTGATGATTAAATAGCCTAAAAACTAAGTAATTATCTTTGATTTGTGTTTATGTGCTAGGTTGGAGAAGAGATGATGAAAAAGGACTAAAAAATTACATTTTGGAGCTTTCTTGACACTTCGACGCCATGGCAACAACTTTTAGTGGCCGCAGCCACAAGAAAAAGTCTGCAGAATCTGATTCCAAGCCAAAATTCCAGAGAGTTCGGCGGCCCAGTGCTGATTTTCTAGCGCCATAGCACCGAAAGCGTGAAATTTCCAGATTTTAGTCTTTTTGCTTAGCGCCCAAAAATCAGTGCCGCAGCGCCAGTTCGGATTTTTAGGATAGAATTTTTTTATCTTTTGTTTTAAACCCTAGTTTTCAAGGACATAAAAGGGAGACTTCTTTTCTAATAGGTTGATGAACGTTTTTCCTTAATTTTTCTTAGAGAATGATGAACTCCATGTCTAGCTAAACTCCCAATTTCCAACCAAGGTTAATCAAAGCTTGATTTTTATATTTGTGAGATTTGTTCTTCATCTTTCTTTCTAATTCTTCTCTATTTCTATATTTTCTATTTTATGCATTCAATATCATATTGTTTGATTGTTCAAACAGGGCCCTTTGATCATTCTTCAATTGAATAGATCGTCAATTAGAGTGTTTAAATCCATAATTGTTTATACATTCTAATCCATGTGACAATTAGTATGAATGATTAATAAGTCTTTTCATCTCATGTTATGAAAATATAGGATCTAGTCTAAATAGATCGAACGTTTCGCATTTGTTGGCTATAATTGGTCGTCCTTCTCATCTTATTACTGTCATTGATTAAATTCTATTGTCGTACTCTAGGGTTGTCATTGATTAGAGAAGTAATTAATGATCGTATCTTAATTACCGACACACTAAGGAATGATAGATTAATAAGACGTTCTTAATAATCATAACCAATTTAGAGAATGAGTTAGGATTTCATTAGAAAATCAATGATCAAATAATATAAATCAAACGATGATTACACCTTTGGTTGAAACTTTCTCCCATAGAATCTCTTCTTAAATTTTATTATTTTCTTTCTCAATTTCTCAACAAACTCAAAAACCCCCTCAATTTTAATTCACCAATCTCTGTGGATTCGACCCTACTTTCCACTACTACAAATCCATAAACCCGAAAGTAGAGACTTTTATTTTTGGTGGATTCGACGCCCACCATTGGCCTTACCTTTATTTGGATAGGAAAATAAGTGAAACAACAAACCCTTTGGAAATAGTTGGAAATTTTACTCTCAACTAGTTGACTTTTTTTTTAATGAAGAAGAAGACTAAGAACTTCTATTTATACTACCTCTTAATTTACTAATTAGTCCAACCTTAATCAATATTGAATGCATCGCCTCATGCAATAGTTTTCTAGTCCAACATTATTTCATTCTCATAAACTAACCCCTCCACTATTTATCTAAGATTAAATACATTTCCACTTTAGTTTAAAACTAATCATGATTAATATTTAACCCAACCATAGTTAACTAACCCAACTTCAAGAATAAATTATGAAATAATTCTCCCAAACTCAAATAATTACAAACAATTCAAAACAATTCACAATATAATTATTAAAATTATTTATAAGCTTGAATAATTTTTTTTAATTTATTTTTTAATTTACAGGGCCCCTATAGATCGTAGGCTTAATAATAAGCTAATCAATTAATTACTATTATTTAACTATGAATAATTTTATTATAGATTCGTAGCTAAACTCCTCTCACTATAGACGAGTTATATATTTAGTTATCAAATTGAGTTTGTGATATATTATTCACGTCAAAACTAATTACAAATGAGTTAGAATTACTGTTTTGTCCTTGTGTTCCAGCTGATTCTCCAATGAACTTTATCTGTAGTTCAACTAAGAAAAATACTTATGTGATCAGTAAAAATCTTGGCGCCATTAGTTTAAGACTAAATCAGTACATCAATGGAGTTTCCTAAAGCTCCTAAAATGATTGGGTATTCTACTTATACCGTCAATTTTTGGAAAGTTATAAATTTCATCTTGTGTAGATGTGTTCTAGCTATTATTTTATTATGTTCCCATAATATGAGTGTATTGAGTGTTTTTCAGATCGATCTCAACTATGTGAATGAAAGAACACAACTTCGTAAATAGGAGTTCAAATTACACTCAGGATTAAAATTCATCACATCTGATAGTTTGACATTTGATCATTTTTTACAAACGACACAAGTGATATATTGATTAGAATATCTTGATTCGTCTTTATACGAACAATATTTTATATGCTACTCTAAAAGACAAACCTAAATTTTTTCCTCAAATCTTCCCTTGGATGATCTACACATTATGTAAGATTATCGAAGATATTAATATGATTAATTGGGAAGATGTAATATAACCTATACGAAGCTGTGTGCGATTGCTCAGGGTGCTAGGATTACGATTATGTGTTGAGAACGAATGTGTTTAAGTAGCTCTCGAACTCATTAATGTTTTGTGAGATTGCTAATGAGTTAGGAGAGAGTTTATTCTCTATCGGTGGGTTTTGGGGAGTAATGAGTAATCTAGGATCTTTGGACACAAATCTAGTTGATTAAGTTACTGTTCTTTCTGTTTATCTTCACTGGGTTGTTATGCTCATGATACTACATTTCACTTTCAGGTAGTAATCAAGGTAGGGGTCGTGGACGTGGATTTGGTATCGTTTGACCCTTGTGGATGATTGATTCTAAATGGACTCGCTTTATCACATCTATGGAAGCCCTTTTTATCAACTATGTTAAATTATTTTCGCTTGTCATTTCGAATTTGGTCAGTTATATTTCATGGTTGAATTTTACTTGTTTATGTAATTATGGATGACTTAGTTTTGAACTATGATTGATGTTTTATCATTTTGAATACTTGAAATAAGAAGGGTTGCGCAACCCAAGTTTGTGAAAATTGTGGATTTATCCAAATCTGTCTAATCATGTGTTTTTAAATAAAAAGTCTTATGTTGCGTGTTTTTATGACTTTAATTTAATTTAAATCATGAGTCGGGTCCTTACAATAAAAATATCATTACTTGTAGAACTTTTGAAACTTTTTTCTTCTATAAAAATCCTCCGATCGCCATTTACGCTTCTACGAGCTTTTAGAAAAGAAAATCTTGGTTACTTTAAACAATTTTATTATATAAACCTCATTTCTCGCATAACTTTTGAAACTTTTTTCTTCTATCAAAATCCTCCAACCACCATTGACGTTTCTATAAGCTTATAGAAATGAAAATCTTGGTTAGTTCAACAAGCTTATATTATATAAACATCATTTCTCGCATGTCTTTTGAAACCTTTTTCTTCTCCAAAAAATTATCAATTGCCATTGATGCCTTTCAAGCTTAAGAATAAAAAAATCCATGTTATTTAAATGAAGATTATGCTTAGTTTAACTAGTTTATATTATATAAGCCTATAAAATCCAAAAATAATTATAAAAAAATAGAGAAAACACGAACAAGACACATAATGTGACGACCCGACCATATTTATATTTAAAAATCACTTATATGCAGCGGAAGATTTGAATAAACATTATTTCCATAATTCATTTCAAAATAAAGAGTTCCGGAACTCACAAAATAAAGTATGTTCAAATAGTAAAACAAAAGCCAAAATAGTTATAAGTTTACATCCCATAAAAGTGAAATACCCATGTTCCAAAAAGACCAAGTTTAAACACCATGCATTGAAATTAGATCCCAAGCCATGATTCCATATCGATCAGCCGCCTCAAGTACCTCCAAAATTACCTGAAATATTTGGTGTAGCACCATTAGCAACACATGGCTAGTGAGCAATAAATTATAATCAAAATGATTCTTTAAATACTTCCCAAAACATCATTTGAATTCCCAACCCTTCCCAACTTAGCAACAAGATAACTTTACTTAATAACTATAATCAATATGACACTTCTCATGAGTAATTCCTCTTTAAACATTAAAAAAAAGGCCACTTAACAATAGCTTTAAAATTATAATTCATATCCACTACATCTCACCCATTCAGTACCATATACATCTCACAAAATCATAAAGCACATTTTCTCAAAAACTTTAAACAAACATAAACTCAGGATCAATCTGGGGTACGCTCTCCACCAAGATTGTCCATGGGTATGCTCTCCCATAAACTCCCAAGGAACACTCTCCTTGGAGTAATATCACAATATATATTTAACACAAATCTATATTATCAAGCAACTAGCATGCATCAAGGTGTGATGCTCAACCATCACTGAAGGGATCAACCCGGGGTACGATCTCCACCGAGATTGTCCATGGGTACGCTCTCCCATAAACTCACAAGGTACTCTCTCCTTGGAGCAATATCAAGAGTCCTTTTGCATCACACCTCACCAAACAATTTACGCAATACAAACAATGATATTATTGTTCTAATCAACTCATTCAATTCACATCATCATATAAATGCAATTATATGCTCTCCCCACCATGAGAACCCCATGCTAAATGCTTTGATGAATGCAAGCACAAAATAATCTATTTTACATTATCACAATCAATTTCCAATTTGAATCCTATGCTAACACATAATGACATTTTAAAATCATTCAAATCCATAAAAACATACTCTAATATGCAAATTAAGAAAATAATAATTACTTCATTATAAACAATTCAAATGATCCTTTGGGTTTCCCCAAAGAATCATTTCAATTCTAATTCATTACCCACCTCTAAACAATAAGATTCACCAATGTCTCCAACTTCCAATTAAAATCAAAATGCTCACTTGCAACCTCCACCTACATTAATCAACCAATTACAAATAAATACTAATATACTCTTTCATTAAACCATCTAAAAAGCTAATGAAACAACTGGAGAAATAAATTAATTAAAAGAAAGATTAAGGGCCCAAATAACTAAAATTGAGTAAGGGGGAATTGGTGGTCTCGGTTGGGTCAAGGAAATTGATGTGTAGCTATAAGTAAAATAAAATAAAAATGAACAAAAACCCATTTGGAGCCTTGGAAGTATAATAATAATAATAATAATAGTAGTAGTAGTAGGATAAAGGGCAAAAGTTCATTTTGAAGCCTCTAGAGGTGGTCTGTTCAAGGGGCAATATTAAAAAAAAATAAGCAAATTAAATGTAACAAAAGCCAATAGCCGCTAAAAGAGTTGATTGAAATGAATTAAAATCATCCAATGCCACAAACAAAAGCTCCTAGGCCGAGAGTAAGGAAAATCCAAGGGAAAGTGGTTCAATTTGATGATTCTCCGGGTAGGCAGTTCGCGGGAAAGTATGGAAGCTCTTTCTTTCTTTTTCTTTTAAGAAAATGGTAAGTGGAAAAAGTTGTAATACAATGGGGATTAAAAGTTCTAGGTCTCATTTATAAGAAATTAGAAGCTTGAATCAGAACAAATAACAAGGAAGATGGTGTTTCTCTTTTACCTCTTTGAATCTTCAAAACACACCCTCCTCTACTCCAAACTATCTAAAGTATCTTCTCTTCATAAAAATCAAGAAGAGCCATGTTTTTTTTCGAGCAAAAGGGATAGAAAAATGGTGAAGAAAATCTCAAGTCTACCATGAGAAGTGGTGGTCGGCGTCTTGCTTTGGGGAAGGAGGGAGATGGCATTTTTTTTGTTTATTTTTCACCAAAGGTTAATGGATGTGCCCTGAAGTTTGGAGATGAGGTTAATGAGCAAAAAGTTGTTTTGGGCCATTCTAATTTACTCTTAAAATAAATCCCCTTACTTTACTAAATTACACGACACTTAACAATATAATTTAGCTTATATAATAATAAAAGTCCATAACTTTTACCCAAACTTTTAAAATAAATAATTTATTACCATTCAAAATAAACAATCAATTCTCTCTAATTTTTTTTACAACCTAAAATAGATAAATAAATAAATTGGAAGAAAACAGAATTTGCAGTGATGCAGATCTGCATCCACATCCCAGTAGATCATCCATCTGTTTCGACACAAATCTATCTTCTCTACGGGTACCCGAGTCCCTCCACTAGCTTTTTCGTGTCGTACAAACTGTGCGGCATCAGGTTTTCTTGTGGAGCGCATCGACGAAACCACGATGCAATCGAATCAAATCCTCTAGTAGGTAAGTTATACTGCGCTTTTATATTTAAAAGTTCTGTAGCAGCAGCAAGTTGACTAACCTGACAACCTTCGTACAACGATCAGCTCGCTGTCTTTAGCAGATCGTGCATCTTACGTGCTTCCGGATTCATTTCTTCTTCAACAACCACTTCTCTTTCGTCGTCTACGTTCAAACTTTTGCGATAACTTTCATTTCCGCCGCCATATCCCACACCATCAAGTATCATTTGCTACATCTGACTATACTGTTGTATTTCATTGGGTTCTTCGACGACAATGTCCGCATTCGAGCTGCTACCCTCGTACTGTCTCGCTTCCTGTATTGTAGCGTCGAACATTTCCCTCGTCTCCCCATGATACACCCAGTGATAATAATTCTCCACAAATCTCTGACTATAAAGATGAACCTTCAAATTTGGAACCGGTATGATTCTCCTATTGTCGCATTTTCTGCACGGACATCGTAGCTTTTCACCATAATTCGCGTAATAGACAGTTGTCTTGCAAAACTCAACAAACTGTTCAACCCCGGCCACGGACTCATCGTTCAAATACCTGTCTATCAAACGAATATACATCCACTCTCTCATTTTTCTTTTTTCTTATCTTTACAAACAATGGGAAGAGGAGATTTTATAATGCATTCCTCTGCTTAATTGCGATCCTATGGTCGTAAAATTACTACCATCTGGTTGTATTTCTCTCGCCAAAATTTCCCGCCTTTTTTACTACCAAGTGGTCACTTCTAGTCACAAATTGATGACCACATAATAGCACAAATACTACCATTTGGTCGTATTGTTCTAGACATTGTTTGCTACCAGTGGTCACTTGGAGTCACAAATTGGTGACCACATGGTAACATTCTTCCAGCCAAAATTACGCGCCTCTTTTATCTACCAGTGGTCACCTTTGGTCACAATAAATGCGACCAGATGGTCACTTCCAAAGGCGACTACTTGGTAGCTTGCTTCCCGCCAAAATTACGCGCCTTTTTTTGCTACCAAAGTATATTTTTAGTCACAAAAATACGACCACTTGGTCATTTTTTTAGGTGACCAAATGGTCGCTTATTTCGCGCCATTTTTTGCTACCAAGTCATATTTTTAGTCATAAAATTGCGACCACTTAGTCATTTTTATAGGTGATCAAATGGTCGCTTCTTTCCCGCCATAATTTCGTGCCATTTTTTATGACTACTTCTAATGTTGGTCTCAATCTGGTCGCACAAAAAGTGACCAAATGGTCACTTCGAGTAAACCTTCAAAAAAAGTGACCAAATGGTCACCAAAAAACTACCACTTTTTTTTTGTCGCAAATGGCTGGTCGAATTTTGACTTTTTTTTGTAGTGTTACCACGCTCAGACATGGATGTAGATGTTTCAGGAATGAATGTGTGGTTATTTACAAAATCATCATCATCAAAATTTTCAAGATGTATTTCATTTTGTGACACTAACTCATCAATATCATTGATATTTAAAGAATCATCTTGTTGCCAACGACGCATATTCTCTTTTGCACTTTCTGCAAATCCACTTGTTGCTCTATCTTTGTCAAAAAGATCTTTTAATAATTCAAAATTATAAATCGGTTTGTCTCGAACATGTTAAGCTTTTGGATATGACTTCGATTGCAAGATAAAAAAAAATATAAGCAAAATAAATTTTTTTTAAAAATAATCATATTAAAGAAAATAAATATAAACAATAACTACTTGGATCAAAGCCTCCCAAATTGGATGCCCGACTTCAATAGTTTTTGAAATATTAATCCAACTGAATCCGTTATCGGGTCGAAAGACTTCTAGTCCAACATCCATCTTTTCTTTTAAGGTTTTCAGACGATTAATGATATTATCTTTTGTTAAATCCATTTTGAATTTTGACTCATGCCTTCAACTGCAACTTGATATGCATCATTTGTAAAGTTTCTATCTGATTTTTGACCTCTCTCTTTCTGCTCTTTTAGTATATCTAGAAGATATTTGTCCAACACTAGTGTCCAACTAATATATTTCTTCTTTTCGCTTGCATTTTCCATTTCTGTGCCATTTACCATTACTAAAAAACAATATAGTTATATATGTCTAAAAAATTATTCTAATTAAACAAAGTTATCAGTTGATAAAACTAAAATTACTTTAAAAAAAATATGATTAAAATTAAATGCAAATTGAAACAACTAAATGTTTGTAACGTCCCGATATCTTGAAGTAATTTTTATTTTATTTTATTTAATTAAAGTATTAAAGTTAATTTTAGAATTAGTAATGTAGAGTTTAGTAGCTAATTTCGTTCGGGAACCTTTTTAATTGCTTTAATAGCTTAAATTAGTTTCGGTTGTATTAATAATTATTAACGGGCCAATTAATAATTATTAATCACCATTTGGCTAGTTTAAGTACTTCGAGTTTCGTTTTAAAAGCTAAAAACAAACAAAGGACGTATGCGTTATTTCTGATTTCTTAAAAATATCCAAACACTATTCATGTTCTCTTTAAATAAGTCAAATTAGACAAAAGACTCAATTTTTCTTTTCTTTTTGCTCAAGGTCGAAAGCATCAAAGGGTTTGGTTTTGATTTTTGGTTTTTCTTCGATTCTTGGCGGATCGTCATAATTTCGGTTGCGTTGGATAGCCCCTGGTCCAAGCATCATTTCCAACCTATCAATCGAGTTTTTCCTCCGCTATCTAAAGGCCTCAAGGTATGACAACGTTTCTAATTTAAGCTTCAAATAGTGATTTAATGGAGTTTTGGTGGAAACCTTCGATTTCTTGCCGAGAAACTCAAAGATTTCAATCGAGGAAGTCATTTTAAGTGATTTTAGAAACTTACCCTAACCCTAGAATCGAGTTTGAGTCGGAAACCTGTTTAGTTTGATTTTCCCTTACTTTGTGATGGCTAGGGTATTTCAAATGCTATTGTTTATTGTTTTACTTAATTTTTTGGGATTGAACTATTGTCCAAAACCCTAATTTATGATTATTCATTGATGGTACGAACCTCCAAAGTACTCAAAACCAACCCGAAACACCTCTAAAATGCATTAAACCTGGAAATTCATTTTCCTTCTCTTCCTTCCTTAGGGCCGTGGGACTCTTGAGCAAAATATCGGGTTGTTTTGTCCTTTATTTTAGTCACATGACAATTGTTGTTCAATTCTTTAAATTAATGAACTTTAGGTGTATTTGAATTGTAGGTTTTGAACTTCGTTCGTGAAATTGATCAACCGGCGATTTAGAGTTGACTTCAATTCTAAGGTGAGTTTAAAGTGGTTGTTGAGTACTTTTATGTTTCCAGATTGCATGACGATCATGTTTGATCAGGGCTAAGAGATTTACTTGATTTTTAGAGTTTATCCAAGATGGGATGAAAAATGGAGATAAAGAAAGTGCATAAGGAGAATTATTTAACTTTTGGTGTTGTTGAAATTGATCAACGCGATTTAGAGTTGACTTCAATTCTAAGGTGAGTTTAAAGTGGTTGTTGAGTACTTTTATGTTTCCGGATTGCATGACGATCATGTTTGATCGGGGCTAAGAGATTTACTTGATTTTTAGAGTTTATCCAAAATGGGATGAAAAATGGAAATAAAGAAAGTGCATAAGGAGAATTATTTAACTTTTGGTGTTGTTGAATTGAGTTGTTCATTATGGATTAGGTTGCATTCTCGATGAGAATCTTATTTCCGGAAATTTGGAATAAGTGTTAGATTGTTTCCCTTTCGTTGAGTGGTTATAAGGGAACTAAAGGAAACTTTGGAGAGAAAGTATCATGAATGGTTTGGACTATAATATACTTGGAGAAGAGGAGTTGGGGTGATTAGCTCAATCTAGGCTTCTCCTTATATTTTGTCCTAGTACTTATCGGTTTCTTTTACCGATTCATCATGTGGTATGTGTGGTAATGTGAAGGATTCATCATGTGGTATGAGTGGTAATGTGAAACGATTCATCATGTGGTATGTGTGGTAGTATGAAACGATTCATCATGTGGTATGTGTGGTAATGTGAACGATTCATCATGTGGTATGTGTGGTAATGGAAACGATTCATCATGTGGTATGTATGGTAATGTGAACCATTCATCATATGGAATGTGTGATAATGAAGGTACGGAATTGAGCTAGTTGTAATATTTTGTGACGACCCGACTTCTTTTAAATCATTTAAAATCGAATTGCAGCGGAAGACTTAATATTTAATAAAAATTTGGCGTGGATATGTTTAAAACTTAGACTATCCACAATCTGTTTACACTTTTCATAATCAGAGAATTTAAAGACAGGAAATGCAATTCCTGTGTAAAGCTTAAAGGAGTTCAAGGTGATAAAAGTTAAAAACAAAAGATCTTATGAGCTTATAAACAATTATACAACTCAAAAGATAAAACATGAAATAAATGTGTCCATGGACTTTAAAGGTATCTCTAGTCCATCCCGTCATCATCATCAACTAGATCAAACTGCACCAGCTCCTCTCCCATGACCCCGAGCATTACCTAAAAATGTTTGTAATATCATGAGCTAAAAGCAAGCCCAGTGAAAATAAACAAAATAAAAAGTAACATTAGACTCCAAACCCGCATCCGGATTTGTTCCAAGTATAACTCACATATTCTTACCTTTCAACCACCAAAGGGGTTTTACATCAAGTATTTCACTTTTACTTACTAATTCTCTCAAATAATTGAGGAACTATCTTCCAAGCATTAGGAGGATGTGTTTCATAACACACATAACACTTGTATCTCATTCTCTTAAATACCTTATACTATACATAAGGTTTACATCAATTCTTAATCTCTAATTTCAATATCTTCCAATTTATTAAGAATCTAGTTCTCTTACATATATATATATATATATATATATATATATATATATATATATATATATATCACACTAATTATACAAGGTTCAATACACCCTTGTATTCTCTCACTATACAATTCAATCTCAATCCTCTTTCCTATAACACTCGGCTATACATATGTATATAACATAATAATTATACAAGGTTCAATACACCCTCGTATTCTCTCAATATACGATTCAATCTCATTCTTTTTCTTTATGGAAAAACATGATATACATAATGGTTCATTTCTTTTCTCTATAGCAACTCAACTATATAAAGCTTACATATCCTTTCTTTAATAACTAATGCTAAGCTCTCTCAGTCTTAACATATTCAAATAAGATAATTTGCGATTAATGACGATAATGTTAGCACACGCAGTCTCAACATTATTCATTAACTCACCCAACTAGTGTAAATGGCACACAACCTTTACATCAATATAACCATCACATGCGAATAATGACTGGTAATTAAACTCCCGTAGGCTAAGTTCATTCACCTCAATATCTCGCTTTCCAAAATAAAATATACAAAGTCTTTTCAATAATATCTTCCCACCTCTAGTGAATAATGACAGGTAATGAAGCTCCCGTAGGCTAAGTTCATTCACCTCATTATCTCACTCACCAAATACAGGTAATGAACTCCCGTAGGCTAAGTCATACTATGTATCCTTGTATATGCATAATAGTAATTATGGATAATACTAGACAATGTGAACTCGCATAGTTCCATCATTATCTCATTATCCATCTCCTTCGATCATGCAAAGTACTGCAACCTTTACATTACTCATGATACATAAACATAAACGAATAATACTAAACAATGCAAAGTACTGCAACCTTTAGCATGTCTCATTATTCCTCCCAATTTCGATTATGCAATATGATATGATATGAATTATGCTTTCAAGTGCAAGTAAAGTAAATATAAACATTCAACATAATCAAAAGGGCATAGAGGTAAATGGATCATGAATTACTCTTATACATAAACAAGCAATTAAGAACTTCTGAAAAACAATGAATAATCAAACCAACCTGCTTTCATATAACTCGAGATTTTTTGACTTAACCTAAAAGTCTCCAATTCATTGCTCCATTGTTTATTAAACATACGAAGTTCCTTACTCACAATCCTTATTACCTTTGGATCTCTCAACTTCTGATAAACATTAGGAAACTCCGAAGTTAGTCTAAACTTAGAATTTCTGAAAGTTACTCGTTTTCTTCGAAGCACCTATGAATTCTCTCACTCAATTAGAACTAACTCCCAAGCCTAAGCATGTTAGCTCACTTACTTTAATCCTTTTGATTAAACCTTAATCTCAACTTTCGATTCTACAATTCGTTCAACTTATTCGGTTTCTAAAGCTACTTTAAATTCTATTTATTCTCACCTAAGCAAGTCAAAGTATAATCCAACGGTCCGACGAGACTTCAACGTACACCCGACACATACAATTCATCAACCGATCAACGAATTACAATTCGTATCTAATAAAAGAAAAAGAATGATTTTTAGGTGAATAGTGATTTCGGATGAATAATGTTTTCGGATGAATAGTGTTTTCAGGTGAATAGTGTTTTTCAAAAATCCGGGCTCAAAATCGTCAAATTCCTTGATAGAAATACGTGATTTCAAATTCAAAACTCATTTATAATAAAAAAAACGAACAAAACCATGTAAAAAGTTTTGAAAACTCACTTTTTAGGGCTTCCCTTAGAGAACAGGAAACGGCATAAGGTTAGGTGGGATAGATAGCCCACGTCCCGAGGAATCCAACGCAATTGACCTCATCGAAAACGATTGAGAAACGAAGAAAACCCAAAAGCTTTCTTCTCATCAATGGTGACCCACGGTCAAGGCATGGAGAGGAAGAGAGAAATGTGATTTTTGGTCAATTTTAGTCAACTTGGCTTATTTAAAGAAGAAGTGAATAGTGCAAGATATTTTAGGAATTTCGAAAATTACGGTTACGTCCCTTTAATGAATTTTAACTCATAAATCGAAACCCGAAGTTCTTAAACTAGCCAAATGATGATTAATAATTATTAATTGGTTCGTTAATAATTATTAATACGACCAAAACTAATTTAAGCTAATAAAACGATTAAAAAGGGTTTCGAGCGAAATTTAACTACTAAATTCTAAATTACTAAAACCAAAATTAAACTAAATACTTCAATTAAAATAAATAACTGAAATATTAAATAAATAAATTAAAAAAAATTCACTTCAAAATAACGGGACGTTACATATTTATAGCGATGAGATTCACTATTTAGCACTACCAAAGGGGTGTAGTATGTGGGCATTGTGATACGCGGTGTGGTAAATGTGACAATGTGGTCACGATGTGAAATGTTAAATGTGACAATGTGGTCACGATGTGAAATGTGTTGTGATGTGGTAATGTGAAATGAAATATCATGTGGAATATAGTAAATACGTGGTATGATTACTTATGGTGTGAAAACAACTTGTGGTATGATGTGTGTGGCGAGATATTACATTTGTACTTTTTTCATTATTATTTAGTACTAATTAGTTACCTTAGTACTTTACTTATGAGTTTAAATGTTTAATTTCGAAGTTACGATATCGTGGGATGAGATTGTTTCTTATGCATAGTACTTGGGAGTATAGAATGGGTAGTAAAGAGCACGATAGGACTTTGGACACATTTTCCGATATGGAACTTGGTCCATAGAAGTGTTTGCTTCCATTTTACTCTCATTAGCATTTTTATGCTAATGTTGCTACACTTAAACATTTTTAGGTAAAACTCGTGGGAGAGGACGAGGTCGAGGAGGTGGTGTTACTTGATCACGAGTAGATGGCTTTTGGGACTTGGACTACACACACATATTTTGGGGCATTCTACGAATGCTAGATAAAACTATACATGTCGTTATCCTTAAACTTGTATTTTGTGGCTCATGAGAGCCTAAGATTTTTTGTATATATTCTCGAGTCTACTTTTCTTTGATTTTGTTATAAACTGAAGTACGTACTTCTTTTGGTTTTATTTTCTCTGCTTGGGCCCATGTAAACAAGTTTTGGTAGTCCATATTTTAAACGGTTCCACGCCAAATTTTTATAAAATCCAGTCTTCCGCTGCTTGTTTCTGATTTAAAGATTTGAGAAAATTCAAGTCTTTACAATGTTAAACATAATGATAGAAATAAAATGTTAATTAGAACACATAAATAAAATTTAAAACTATATGACTAATGAGTAGATGAATAATTTTGCCACATGTGAGCTACTATTGAGTTACGAATTTGTTCTCCTCTCTTTCCATCCTCGGTTAGTTTGTTGTTGCTATATATCCATTGTCTATTTCATTATCCATAATTTCACTATCAACTCTTGCCATCAATCTTTCATCTGGATCAAAAGTCATAAGAAAATTATGTAAAATGCAACAAGCTGGAACTATTTCTGTTGTGTCTCAAAACCATAATGTGGTTTAGTCCCTCTAGCAATGATTGGAAATCTCTTCTTCAGTACCCCAAATGCCCTTTCAATTTCATTCCTCAAGGAAGCATGTCCGTGATTAAATAACTCTTTTATAGATTGTGGTGCGCTAGTTGAGTATTCTTTAAGATGATACCTCGTTCCACAGTAAGGGGTAATAAAATTAGATCTCAACAAAACAAAACAAAAAAAAATTAGGAAAAAAGGTTATTAGGAAAAAAATCACCGAGGCAAGCACGGGGAAAAAAAACACCCATTTCCTTGTTACAAAAATTGTAGATCGCATCTAAGTGAATATGTTCTCTTATCACATATAGTAGCAACCATATAATACAGTGGGACAGATCGAAAGTTCAGAATAAATAAATTCAAACTCAATTATTTCTGGATTTTTCTTCTCTATCATGTCTAATGAATGTTATCACTCACATTACTAGGGGTGAACAAATCCAAACCAATCCAACTGTCCAAACTGAACCAAACCAATCCAAACTGGTTTGGTTTGGTTTTTAAATTAAGATTTGTCCAAACCAATAAATAACGGTTTGGTTCGGTTTTACAAATTTTTGTAGTGATCCAAACCAATCCAATCCAATATATATTATGCTATATATATAATATAACATATTTTTAAAATATTCAATAAAACCTAATAAAATGTAAAAATAGTAAGAATTTTCAACCCTATTATGTTATATTTGTGTAATTATAACAAGTTTTTATGAATTTTATTATGACTATGTTTGTAATTTTTGTTTTGTTTATTATATTAGACTTTTTGATAAATTGAAATTAGTCATCTTAAAATTTGTTGAAGACATTTTTTAGATTTTATAGAATTTTTTATGATGTAAAGTAAGTATTTAAAAAGGATAGAGAGAAAAAAAATATGCAAGACCAAACCGAACCAAACCAAAACAATCCGATTCGGTTTGGTTCGGCTTCTTTATAATGAATGGTTTGGTTTGGTTCATATAATCTGAAAAGAAAATCCAATCGGTTCTGAAATTTTAGTAAAATCCAAACCAAACCAATCCATTGTTCACCCCTACACATTACACTTACCCACCAACAAAATCAAAATCGGAGAAGATAAAAGTTTTTGAAACATCAAAACCACAAGCAATGATATCTTTCGCATTCTCACGAGCAAGTCTTTGGCCCTCTTCCATAGAGAGATTTTTCCACATACATTTCTCGTCATCAGTGAGTTGAAGCACAAGGGGAACCTTAAATGCATCTTGCAAATATCTACAAAAAAAGCACCCAATTAATAAAAATTGCACAATCAGTAACTCAACAGGAAAAAATTTCACATTCGCCAAAAAGACTCAAAATTCATTACTTGGTAAGCATAAAAGGAACCAAATACCCCAAATGCAATGCTTCGGAAGAAGGACCTCTTCCTGTATACAAGTAAAATTTCTCTCCTTTCTCGTACGCATTCAAAATTTCTTCGAAATCCCTAAGAAATCAAACAAAGTATGTAAATTTGCAGAAAAAAATGATTAGAATGAGAAACAAAATGAGAAGAGAGAAATAAACCGATGGGCGAAGAAGACGCCACGACAAAGGAAAACGTGAGGAGGACAAGAGGTTAGGCGTTGAACTCGTTCGACGAGAGAGAGATTGAGTCTTTAGCAACCGAATTTGTCAATGAGCTTGTCGTAGTTGATTTTACCGCCGTCTTTAGCAGATACTTGCCATGGATTTACAACTTGATCTTCTTCTTCTTTTCTCTCATTATCTTCTTTCTCCATATTTCTGTTGTTCTGTTGTATTCCCCATCGCCGCCGCCACTACTTCTACAGAACTGGTCCTTTCGCTCTTACTGAATTTTTCTCTTCGTGATTCCCGGCAAGGCAAGGTGCTAATGTATCCATCTATAATAACATTGTGCGAAATGATATGGAAAATTTACATAAATGACCCTCAAAATTACATCTTAACCTACGTTTGGTTAGCTATAGTCTAAGATTCCTTTGTTTGTTTGGGGTTATTTAAAAATATCTCGGTAATCTAAAATTCCCGAAATCTATATTTGTTAAGGTACGTGGATATCTGATTACTTTTTAACTCAGGTGCTTTCTATGATTCCCATGATAATCTAATTTTCCTTTTCTTAATTGTCAAAAAGAAATTTTAGGAAAAAAAAACTTGAGAAAATAACATATACTCATGTAGCCATAACTTTGTTTTCTCCAATATCAGGTTTCCACAATTTCTGGCTTCTCCAATATCACATTTTCCACAATATGATTATAATCACAGTGCCTGGTCATAAAGTCTATGCACCTAACAAGACCAAGCTACACAGTCTCTAGCGTAAACTTACATATTTAAATCGAATCCACGAAAATTACAGCTTTAAGACAATAATCAAATCCCATAAATTTCTCTAAAGTCATTCAACAATTTACAATCTCAACAAAGGAATTTTAACTTACCATGTAGATATACAACATCACCGACCACCCCAAATCTACCATCTTATCTCCATCGGGTCTCTCTTTGAAATAATAATAAAAGGATATTTCTTCTCTAATTTTACTGAACCTTGGCCAAAACTTCTCATATAAGAGTAACAGATAAGCTCTTTATATATATATATATTATTTATTTCCCTTTGTGACCGCCAGCTGTAAACCAAACATACCATTATTGTTTTTTTTTATAACATAAACTAGCTGCTTCACCAACTTGAAAAACTTGAATTTTTAAATATTCATATTTTTTTTCCATAATCAGTCTATTGATAGCTCACGTGTCAAAAAATGAGGGGAATAGTGGTGTTTACAATCAATAACAGAGAAAAGAACGAAGGATGGAAGCGAAAACTGACCTTGAAAGAAGACAGGGAAAGCTTCGGGGAAAAGGAACGTCAATGGCAGAAAGTCTTGTCGAAAGAGAGAAACCCTCAAACAACCCTTGAATTCGAATGGCAAACAAGCCATTAATTCTGAAGGGGAAAACTATTTAAAGGAGGGGACACGCGTCCAACCACCGTGACATGTGGAGAGCGGCGCGACGATCCGCATATGAAACGGTTTGTTGGGAACCAAACCCACTTCAAAGCCCAACAGATAAATTTTTTCGAAGGATAGCGAGTCCACACGGAGGCACGACGATCCACGATTGTGAAAATAGTCGTTGAAAGCCCGAACCGTCACGAGGCTGAAATGGTCTATTTTTTGAAGAGTCATGCCCACTCGTCATCTCAAGTCAATAACGGATCAAAACGAGCGCCACGCCTCAGATCCGAACATGTACTATTCGGACTTTCCGATCCAGGAAATAGGGGAAAACTATAAAGGGTAAAAATCATCCTCGTATGAGCCGTGTACATTAGATCGACCCACTTAGGTCAAAACCCATCTGGATTGCCGCCTAGGGAGCTAATCTTATTTGGGCCATTATAAGATCCATTAAGCCTAGTCCAGCACTAGCTCAGTCATGAGGCCCACGATCAAGAGACTATAAAGGTTCACTTGACCTATCAAATCAAGTAAGTGCACACTACCCTAAGAGAAAATACTATCTTACGGCGCAAGATATTTCTCACCTACCACTACCTAACTTGATCGTCGAAGGGTCCATGGCTGGTACCACATCTGTGCCCTTCTTCTGATCGTTAGTTCTTTTTTTCTCAGGTAGTTGCGCCTGTTGGGATTTATGCCCTAGAATTCGTAATTTGTAATAGAATATTTTATGAATAAATAAAAGTATTATTTTAGTGAATTTTGTGCAATTTATTATATGTTGATATTCGTTAAATATTCAAACATTAATAGAAAATTCCAGAGTTACTGATTCTGTAATCTTGACTACTATGAGATATAAAGCGGATCTAGTCAAAGATAGTAACTCAAATAGTCTACAGTAAACGAATATGGTTAGGAAACCTTACTCTGGTAACACTGTTGATGTTGTTCACTGATTTGATCCAAATCATTAGCATGATGTAGATGCAAGTGGAAACATCATATATAATGAGTTTATATAAGACTGGACCAGGATAATAAATCGATTCCTAAATAACACCGTTGATAGGAAATGATTTATAATATCAAATTTATGTTATTAAGATTGATACGTCTTAATCCTGAGTATGTTGTGAACTCACATTAATGAAGTCTTTTCCTTTGATTCGCATAGTTGAGGGTGATCTGTTGATACACTCGATAAACTCCCGTTTTGGGGAAATGACTAAATTGGTGCTTGGGAACATTTCTATACAAGATGGCATTCATGACTTTCCTGAAACAAATGAAAGTGTTAGTGCGACACTATTCTAACTTAGGAACTTTAGGTATCTCCCTTGTTGTAATGATTCGGTACTTGAACATTGTTCACACAGAGATTTCGATATAGTGAAATAAATGCGGAATAAATGATTTGTATTGATGATTTGAGTAGTTACAATCTCTAATAAATGTTCCTCTGATGCTTTCTCAGATGTATAAACTTTGACTCGAGGGTCAATCGACGTATTCTCGGATCAAATGGTTGGTTGGATGAAAATCTTCTATCTTGAATACTATAGTTCTTCGAGCTTGTAGGATCTTGATCTTTAAAGAATTTGTCTTCGAATATTCCTTCAAGTCGTCTTGGATCTCTATAGTCTTCAAGTTGATCGATCTTCGGGATTTTCAATCTTCGGATTCTTCAAAGTCTTCAGTCTTCGAATTCTTCGGATTGTCTTGGATCTTCGTGTTCTTCGAATCATCTTGGATGTTCAGAGTCTTCCAGATTATCTTGGATCGTCAGAGCTTTCTTCAGTCTTCTCCTTCTCCAAAGTTGTTCTCTTGAATTATGAATGACCTACTCTATTTATAGAGTTTTCAATGGGTCTTTTGGGTGGGCTTGGTTTAATTTGATAATGGGCCTGGGTGCCACATGGCACAATTTGGTTGGACCAACTTACATCATCAAATGACTATGGAAAATGACACATGGCGTCATCTTATTAGCCAATTTTATGTCTTTTATTTTAAAATAAAGACACGTGTCAAATTATGATTGGTCTATATTCAATGACGTGTAAAATTATCATAATTTTGATAATTACGTGGCGAATTGTAATTGGTTGAATTTTCTCCTTCTACAAATGCCCCCTTTTCGAGATTTATGCACGAGTTTGTTCGTGGATGAATCTTGAAAATATTTTATAATCAAAATTTGTGATTGTTTTTTTTTTTTATCAAGTATAAAAAAAAATAAATTTATTTGACACAATCTTTTTTAAATCAAAATAATGAAATTATTCAATATTTTGTTCTTCATTGGGTAACTTCGTACTCTTAATTATCCACCATTTAATTTTATTTGATGTGGAACAAAGAGTCAAATTTGAATTCCATAAATTTAATGGAATAATGATTTTTTTTTTTAATTAGGAGACGAATTTGAATTTGAATTTGGCTAAGTTGCTAACTATAATTTGAGATTTGTCTCAGAAATTAATTCCATCTCTTTTTTCTTTTCGACGAAAATTAATGCAAATTTCAAATTTGAATCTCGAAAGAATTTTGAATTCCATTTGGATGAGATGATTTAATTAAAATTATTATTCCTATTTGATTGAGGTTTTAATAGGAATATAATTTCAATCATACCTCAAAATTAAGAGAATGAAAGCGTCAGTTCTTGGGTGAGATCCTCTACCTCTTTTTTTTTTTTTTTTTCTTTGTTGGATTCGTTTTTTTTTACTTCCATTCAACCTGATTTTCATTGAACTAGATGTGGTATGCATCTTTCGGATTGGTGAATTAAAATTTGTCTTTGATTATCGGTTCAAGAATCGCGAAGTACGAGGTAAATTCTATCTCTTTTGTTTTTTCGTTCTTCAGCATCGGCGTCCCTTTAATGATGTTGGAATAGACTCATAAGAGTATCTATCTATATATATATATATATATATATATATATATTAACTTTGATAATCTGGAGCTTTTTTTTTTTAAGTTGCAATTGAAACTTGCAAATATATATATTTTAGTCTGCACATGATTGAGACCTACTTTTTTTTTAAACGCCATCCTTTTTTTAATTACAGAGATAATTATATTTTAATCCATCAAGTTTCTTATACTTGCAACACCACCACTTCAAATTGGATTGGAAGAGGATTTTAATCAAACCCCTCTTAAAGAAAAGGTATGCAACCATCTTATATAAATAACACTTATAATTACATATGTATTTTTTTATTATTTTTACAACATGATTATTCTTGATCTCCGATGGCGATGTCTCCACGTAAGAGATATTGGTATCTTCATTACAGTGATGACACTCCCAATGATTGGCGGTGGTCACCTCGGTTACAGTGATGACACTCCCAATTTTACCGACGGTGGTCACCTCATTTACAGTGATGACACTCCCAATTTTACTCACCTCAATTACAGTGATGACACTCCCAATTTTACCGGCGGTGGTCACCTCAATTACAGTGATGACACTCCCAATTTTACCGGCGGTGGTCACCTCAATTACAGTGATGACACTCCCAATTTTACCGGTGGTGGTCACCTCGTTTTCAGTGATGACACTCCCAATTTTACCGGTGGTGGTCACCTCAATTACAGTGATGACACTCCCAATTTTACCGGCGGTGGTCACCTCGTTTTCAGTGATGACACTCCCATTTTTATCGGCGGTGGTCACCTCTTTTACAATCAATCTTGATATCTAACGGATAATGCCCCCAAGTCTTTTAGTGATGACATTTCCAGACGATGACCATGCTCACCTTTTTTTTTTTTTTTAATTCTCACTTCTTCTTTTTTTTTTTTGAAGGAATTGCATCATGGTGTACTTTAGAGAACACATCAGCTCCAGAAAGAAGTATTTAGTCATTTTGAAGAATCAAGACCAGCCTATTAAAGATGGAGTTATGATACCAGTGGGTGAACCAAAACATGGTGAATTCGCAAAGAAATGGCTGTACATGGATAATTCAAGCTCTTTGAAAAACTGGTCCGTAGAGAGGCCCTCAGATCATGATCTTTCTTCTACCAGATGGGTTTTACAGTCTCAATACATAAAAAACATTATAATGAAGAACCAGAACTAACATTGGGTCGTCGGATGATTTCTGGTAATGTTCGTTGGGGTTCTCAATTAAAGGTATATGAAGAACTTTTTTTTTGTTTGTTGACTGAACTTAAATTTTTTTTTTTAAGTTGCCTACGTACCCTTTAGATGAACAAGGATCAAGTCATAACGTAGCTCAATTACAAAGAGATTTTTTTTTTGTTTAACTGAACTTAAAGTTTCCTTTAAGTTGCCTACGTACCCTTTATATGAATATGGATCAAGTCGAACGTAGTTCAAGTACAATATCTTGCAGTTTAGGCTCTTACGATTAGGAGCTTTATATTTTTAAGCTCAATATTGAAGTCAAAATTTCCTCTTTGAGGGGTAGTTGACATCGTCTTCTTCATGTACTTGGTCAAATTCTTCTACTGTTGGATTGGTGGAAATGACGAAATGTCGCTTCACTTTCAAAGAGCCTTCTGTACTTATGAGAAGGGAAGATTTTCTCTTCATCCGTGAAGGGACGATACTTTGGATTTTTTTTTCATCATTTTCTTCCAACAATCTTTTCTTTGAAATCTTCGCTTCACCATGATGTTGATCGTTTGATACTTTGAGACGATCGAAAACGGAAGTTTGAACTTGATTTTTCTTCCTTGATGTAGATACACTTAACCTTTGGAAGACTAAAGAGCGAGAAGAAGCAGAAGTTTGATGTTGATCCCCTTTCTTCATTGTAGCTACACTCAATCTTTGAAAGACGGATTTGCAGGAAGCTGAAGATGTCATTTGTTCGAAGATAGAGGGCTTTTGACTGATTCCATCTTCTTTTGTCTTGACTTGCTGTATTTTTGTAATCACATTTGTAGAATAATCTTCATTGTTGATCACGTTGACAGTATTGCACGCAACAACTTCGTATTCTCCATCTTCTACGTCATCAAAGAAGTGTTTTGGAAGGGATTCTTGTAAAGTTGCTTGTTTTCGTGGGCGAGTAAAGTTTTCATTCTCTTCCACTATAGGCTTATTTGTTCTTGAATCCTTTGTAGTTTTTTTTTTATGCCCATCATTCTTTTCATGCTTCGTCCCGATCAGGAGAGATTTCTTCTCAACGTCATGTTGTTTCCTTTGCTTTTGGTGAGTGACAAATGTCCATCTAGCTTTTCCTTTGTCATTTCTTGGGACTTCATACTGAAACCATACAATCGTGGGCTCTAGTGTTTCAAACTGAACTAAGCTCACTTCTTGAACATAAATTTGACTTGGATATGTTTGGGTGCTTATGTTTATTGCAGCTTCAATATGATTTGATTAAGCAACTTCATCTAGATCTAATTCAATTCTTCTTTCCTGAGCTAACTTCAAGATTAGATCCTTCAAGACCAAACATCTTTCCACTGGGTGACTGATGAATCGATGATATTTACAGTAGTTTGGATCATCAACTTTTCCCACATCTTCAGGGCGTTTGCTTTTTGGAAGTTCAATTAGCTGATTCTTCAATAATTGCTCCAACATATCAAGGACGTCAGAATCTGGAAAAGGATAGACTTTATCTTGTTTTTCTTTTAAACTTACACGACGCTTCTCATTTTCGTGTCGCTTGTCTTTTATCTTATCTTTTCTTCTTGAAGAAAATTTGATTGGGGTTGTGTTAACAAACATAGATTCTTTGATGAAATCTTTTGATGTTTCTTCAAAAAATTTATGATCTTGGAATATAATTTCTTCATTTCCCCGACTAGCGATACTTAATTCCATATCATGAGCACGAGTTGCTAATTCTTCAAATGTGCATGGTTTTATACCTTGTAAGATGTAAAGTAGTCCCCAATTCATGCCTTGAGTGCACATTTCTGCAGCAGATAGTTCAGTAAGACGATCTTTGCAATTCAGACTTAGTGCTCTCCAACGACTGATGTAATCAACAACGGGTTCATCTTTTCGTTGTCTCGTGTTGGTGAGTTCCATCATGCTAACTATTCGTCGAGTGCTGTAGAAACGGTTGAGAAATTCCTTTTCAAATTCTTCCCAATTATTTATGGATTCTGGTTCTAAGTCCGTGTACCAATCGAATGCATTTCCCTTCAGAGTTCGTACGAACTGTTTGACTAGAAGGTCTCCTCTTGTGCCAGCATTTTCACAAGTTTCGATGAAATGAGCGACATGTTGCTTTGGGTTACCTCTTCCATCAAATTATTGGAATTTTGGTGGCTGATATCCGATTGGCATTCTCAAGTTATCAATTCTCTTTGTATATGGCTTGGAATACAATAGAGAATTTTGAGATGGTCCACCATATTGTGCTCTGATAGAATTTGTTATCATGTCTTGAAGTTGTTGGACTGATAAAGAGGCAATAGAGATGGAGTATTTATCTTCTTGTTTTGTCTTCCCTTTATAGTTAGAAATCTTGATTTGAGAAGTTTGATGGCTTGATTCTACAAGATCTTGCTTTTCCAATTTATTCATGAGAAATGCAATCTTAGAATCTTTTTCTTTAACTGCTTTCATCATCAAAGTAATTTTCTTCTCCATCTCAACCATCTGTTCTTCGATAGTAGACGCACCAGCCATCATGTCAGATACAATATCAATATTAGATGAATCTAGGGATCTCTTTAGATTTTCAAAGGGAGAAGAAGACTCATTATAATATTCATACTCAAACAAAGGGTTGTCTCTTATGATAAACTTCTCTTCAAGATGTGATAAGTTTAGTTGCTTCTTCATTTTACTCTCAACAACATGGAGAGATTGATTTTCTTGGAGTCGAAGATCTTTATAATGACTACGAATGATCGAACCCTTTTGAGAGTCGCTCACAGCAGCAATCTTTGAAGATGTGATCTTAGATGCCATTGAATCCTTGATGAAAGTTGAACTTTATGTAAGAATGAGAAAGAGATGAAAGGTAGAGATGGTCCCACCGGGCGTGCTAATTTGTTCACACAGAGATTTCGATATAGTGAAATAAATGCGGAATAAATGATTTGTATTGATGATTTGAGTAGTTACAATCTCTAATAAATGTTCCTCTGATGCTTTCTCAAATGTATAAACTTTGACTCGAGGGTCAATCGACGTATTCTCGAATTAAATGGTTGGTTGGATGAAAATCTTCTATCTTGAATACTATAGTTCTTCGGGCTTGTAGGATCTTAATCTTCAAAGAATTTGTCTTCGAATATTCCTTCAAGTCGTCTTGGATCTCTATAGTCTTCAAGTTGATCGATCTTCGGGATTTTCAATGTTCGGATTCTTCAGAGTCTTCAGTCTTCGAATTCTTCGGATTGTCTTGGATCTTCGTGTTCTTCGAATCGTCTTGGATGTTCAGAGTCTTCGAGATTATCTTGGATCGTCAGAGCTTTCTTCAGTCTTCTCCTTCTCCAAAGTTGTTCTCTTGAATTATGAATGATCTACTCTATTTATAGAGTTTTCAATGGGTCTTTTGGGTGGGCTTGGTTTAATTTGATAATGGGCCTGGGTGCCACATGACACAATTTGGTTGGACCAACTTACATCATCAAATGACCATGGAAAATGACACATGGCGTCATCTTATTAGCCAATTTTATGTCTTTTATTTTAAAATAAAGACACGTGTCAAATTATGATTGGTCTATATTCAATGACGTGTAAAATTATCATAATTTTGATAATTACGTGGCGAATTGTAATTGGTTGAATTTTCTCCTTCTACAAACATGAAGCCTCATCTTCTCACTGGCCCGAGAAGGATCGTTCTATACTTGAAAACTATAGAAAAATGTTCATTAGAGAATCATCGGGTACACAAGGATAAAAGAGATAATTACAAGGGTAAAACGGTAATTTTGACCCAGTTGTAATTATGAGATTACCACGTGAAGGATATGTCAAAACAAACTTAATAACAAATGGACATAACCCATTTATAGTGAGGGGAGTTCAACTTAGGGTTTATAGTGGAATTACCCTAAGTTAATAATTATGATTAATTAATTAATGAGTTTAATTAATAAATCAATAATTATTGGAGCCCATGATCTATAGGTCCATCAGGTCCCTATTCTAGCCCATATATCATTGCAACCAACCAAGTTATTAATTTAACTAGGAAGAAAGAATTATATTTAAGTAATTAAATTACTTAAATAATGGAGATATTAATTGTTTAAATAAAAGGTTTATTTAAATGGAAATTAATATTAATATTATTAACTATTTAAATAATGATTTTATTTAAATGGAAATTAATAATAATTATTAATTAAATAATAAGTTTATTTAATTTAATAATAAAAGGAGAGAATTAATATATTTGTTTTATGGAACAAATTAGTATTTTGCCCAAAATAATTAATTAAATGAATTTGATTCAATGTTAATTAGTTAAGAGCATTTTCGAAAATATGTATTTAAATAGAAAAAGATTATTTGAATTTTTTCTAATTATAAATACATAAAAAGAAAATAGATAAATGTGATTAAATTAAAAAAAAAAAAAAAAAAAAGGGAAAAGATAAAATCTTATCTTTTAGACCCATTATCACGCCACTTGTCATATGATTTTAAGGAAAATTGTTTTCCTTAATTTGAATACATCTGACGCCATTTGGTGAGTTTTATTTTTTATTTTTTTTATTTTTAAATAATTTTGATTATTTAAATTAAATGAAATAAGAGTTTTAATTTGATTAGGAAACAAACTCTTATTTTTCTTATAAATATGACAATTGGGTGCTCATATTTGTGACTTGAAATTTATCAAAAGCTCTCTCTTTTATTCTCCCATATAGCCGATTTTGGCATAGAAAAATAAGAATAATTTTTCTTCTTATTCTTTTGTTCTTCCGGTTCGATTCCCACAAGTCGGGTTGGTTTGTGATCGGGATATAGCATAGAAGGCTTGGTGAAGTGGATTGATCCCCCAACCGATTCTCCATAAATCTACAATGTAAGTTTTTTGAAAACCTTATAATTTCAGTTTAAGGTTTGATTATAATCGCATGTTATTAATGGATCCGTAATTAATCGTTAATTAATTTACTAAGAAATTTCGCTAATTTAGTAAATAGTTCCTTCAATTGGTATCTGATCCTACGTTAATTTAACATGAATTGTGATTTTTGAAAATCGGTGGGTTGCATAAAAACTAGGGGTGAAACCGGTTCGGTTCGGTCTGGTTTTTCAATTAATTTTAAAAACCGGACCGGTTCGGTTTATAATAGGAACCGGTCCGGTTTTGAACGGTTTTTGCTGGTTCGGTTTTCGGTTTTTTCCGGTTTTTCTAGCATAGGCCATTTGCATTTAGTTTTTAAAAAAATTCTTCAACATTGAAGGATGAAACAAAAAAAAATCAAATATAAACAAAAACTTAGTTGAAAAAATTAGATTAATAAATATATAAAATATAAATTAAAATAAAGTGATAAATAAATATATAAAATAAAACAAATAAATAAAAATTAGGGAGAAATAGGGAAGGGGTATGGGATTTTTACTTGTTTTTTAGAAGCCGGTTCGGTTCGGTTCGGTTTGTTGAATAATGGAAACCGGGACGGTTCGGTTTTTTACAGTTTCGGCCCGGTTTATTTTTCCGGTTTCCGGTTTTTCGGTTTTTTCTTTCACCCCTAATAAAAACGGTTTTATGTATGTATATAAATTGTTATATAAATTGTGGATTTGCTAGTTGACTGTTTAGGTATTCTTGGGCACTTAGGTTTTAAATTTTATTAGAAAATTTGTAAACCCAATTTCGGGTATAGGATTATTTTTGTAATCGTCGGGAATAACGGAAGAAAAGTTGATGCAAAAATCGGCACAATGAAGGGAGAAAAGAAGGCTAGGGGCGGCAACACTAGGGTTTGGTGGACAAAACTTGGTAAGATATTTTTCAAACATTATCTTTTAAAAGATATATATTTTGAAATATATAAGATAAAGATAAAAGGTAATTTATAATTATCTTATATCTTTATAATATATTTTAAATATATATTACTATTCATGGAAAATCTTTTATTTTATATTTTTCCATAAATAGATAAAAGATAATATTTTGAAAAATAAACCTTTTATGAAAAATATTGGAGAAAATATTTCCTTTCATAAAAGGCCTCCCACGCCTAAAGCAAGAAGAGGAGAGAGAAAATTTCAAGCTTCAAGACCTACAACAAGTTTTAATTAATGTAATTTTAATTTTGTTGTAGAATTAGTGCCAAGAATACCGGTCAATCTAGTTGTTTAGTTATTTAGCTTTTGTATGAGATATGATCTTTAAATAATTGTTCATGCATATATGTATGTCATGTAGGAAATCCCACCATAGATGTATGATTAAGATAGATTTAATTGTACATGCATACATAATTATGTGATAAAGTTGTTATTATATTTTATGTATGTGATAAAGCATGTTGATTTTATCTTGTTATAAAATATTTATGCCGATGAGATTAGGATGAAAGCATGCTAATTTTAGATAATATTCATTTATTAAAATGTTTAAAATTGAATAGAAATTAAAATTAATATTCGAATGTGAATTTATTTGTTTAAACAATTGGACCTAAATTCACATAAGCACTCCTGTTTCTACCACTCTCAAGAACTCTCTTTCTTTACCTAATCAATCATCCTCATTCGTTTTCGATCGCAACCTCTAATGCTGAATCTTCTTGCGTTGAGTCTGTTTTTCATCCAATGACCTCCAACTATAACTATGAAACTGATTTTAGACAAACGAATCCAGCAAAGGAACTCTCAATTTCGGTAAGGAACCTCTTCCACTCACTCCTTGTGTAGAATCATGCGCTGAATCGATATTCGAGAGTGTTTTGTTCATTTGAAGAGAAAGGATTAGAGGTTGATGGAAACAAAGGATTCAAATTTGAATTACCTGAGGAGATTCCGAATCAGAAATCTACTGTTTCCAAGTCGGATTCAACAGTGGAACGGTGTCGTGATAGCTTACTAAACTATTATTGACAACTAATAATCTTATATATATAATTGAAGAAGAAGAATAACGATATCAATAACTCAAAACTACTCTATATAACTTAGCACTAACTGATATGCTAAATATATCAAGATTACTAACTGATATACACCAAAATTGATGAATGTATCAATAACTCATTGTATATTCATTTAATATAATTGATAAATAAGTAAGTATCAATACTGCTAACTGATATACACAAAAATTAATAAGTATATCATTAAACTGAAATATAATGTATATGAGTTAGCACTAATTGATATACAAAGTATATCAATTATACAAACTCAGTAAATAAAAAGCGCTTTGACCGAAAATTTCAAAGGAAAAGCATTTACGAGGTATGTCATTAATATTGATTAACCACCTAAAAAATAATTATTTTGATCTTTAAAATCTACTCTCCTAATAAATTATTAATTGTTAAAATTTATATTCGTATGTAGATTTTTTATATTTAATAATATATCAATTTAGAAATAATCCTTATTTTTAATCTATTATCTATTTTTTCCAGATATATTTCTATTCATAATTTACAAAATTTGTCATTAGTTATTACTTAACCACAAACCAATTAACTTTTTATTTAGATCTTTAATCTACGATATATCTATATCTAAAATATTCAAATGTCTTTATATATATCTTATTACTAAATATAAAAAAACTATAATTCATTGTCAATTTAATATCAGGGTATTATTTTTATAATTTATAATAAAAATGATCTATCTATCCTTAATATATAAAAGTGGTGATGTTTAAGAAACTTTTTTGGGCTACTATACCCCTTTTAAAATCTTAAAATTACTAATATGTCATTATATATACCCTTTAAAAACCTTCAAATTACTAAAAATACCACTATTATTTATACTCCACTATCTATTAAATGACTATTTATATTTTTAATAAAATATTTCTCTTTTTTTATAAATAAAATATTTCTCTTCATTGAATAAGAAATTGTCAATTTTATTAAATAAATTTCTTGGTTTTTTTTCTATTGTTTTCACAACATCAAATTATAAAATAATTGAAAAAACAAGTACAACATATGAAAATGAATGTGATATTAAAATGAATTTATTGTTTAGATTTATCACCAATTTATGAAAAATAAATTATATTTAAGTATTCAAATATTAAATGATTTAATAAAGGTGACGGTGCTTTAATTTAAAAAAAAAAAACTTAAATTGTTTAAAAAAACAGTTAAGATTAAAAAATATATAATTTATTGAATTAGTAATGGTATAATATTTTATAATATTTAAATAAATTTAAATTTTTTAATTAAAAATATATAAAAGTTTAAAAATCAAAGAGAAAAAAATATATAATTTCTTAAATTTTAATTAAAATTAGAAATAAATAATCTATAAATACAAAAATTAACTAACATATGTATATAGAACAAACAATTTATTTTTTATTTGGTAGTATAAATTTTAAAAATAAAGATGTTAAAAAAATCGTCTTATATAAAAAGGCATATAATTATGTAAATTAGTAAACTATACAATAATTTAAATATTAAATAGAACATAATAATATGTTAATAAAATCATTTCGAAAAAGATTTATAAACCATAGAAAAATCAAATAAAAAATAGTTCGATCTTTTAAATATTTCTAGTTAGAAAAAATACACCAGTATGGTTTCTCACCACATTTTAACTGATTTGTTTAGAAAAAGGTAATTTGAAGATGGTTGGAATTATCAGGGTATGTGTAAGATTAGACTTTTATTCCTACTGTGTATTCTTATGTGTTTTTGTTGTTTCTTTTTTAATTTATGTAATTTCTAATCGAATTTGTGGTTTTTTTTGTAGATGTTTTACTTTATTGATATTTCCTCCCGGATCTATTGGCATAATTTCTATCCAATAATTATTTTTATGTAATAATTTTAATAATAATTTTTCTTTTAGATGTTTTACAAAGTTGATATTTAAGTTTGATTCTTATCATTGCACGATCATCATTTATTACTACACAAGTTGTATTCTTTTGGATGTTTGTAGTTGATATCTTTGGTTGGCTCGAGCTCTAGGTACGATATTTACCCCATTCATTTTATATATATATTAATTTTCTTCTTAAATTTATGTGATTCAATTATTTTAGAATGTTTATAAAATTTAAATTTCTTCTTGAATATATCAATGTGTTTTTTTAAATAATAGCCTCGAAAGTTGACTTCTACAAAATCTAAGCAAATCCATGGAGCAATGTTCACATAGGGTCTCTTCAATTTCAGATTGGTGGAAAATAATTCACGTCATATATGAAGAACGCTTTTGATGCAGGATACTTTAGATAATTATATTAGTTTATTTTAATTAGTGGGTATTTGGTTTTTTATAAGGCTATATATTATAGAGCCTTAACTAGGTTTTATTTATCAACTTTTAAATCTTTTATCTTTTTAAAGAATATAGGCATTGAGAGCTTTTTGTAAGCCATGGATTTTTGTTGAGTAGGCTGGCTTTATTCTACATAATATTTCTTGGCTCTTGAATCTTAATTAAGCCCCGATTGAGCTAGTTTTTAATTTTCTTTATTCAAAAACATTTTTAAATAATTTCAAAAATTATCTCAAACACATTAAATGAGACTGATACCTACTCTATGTATTGTGTTACAATGAATTAGTTTACTTTTTAGTTTATTTTTAAAGTAAGAACTGAGAATGATCGTGGCTTCTTTTAGCAATTTTGTAATTACCATTAATATCTCTTATTGGTTCTCTTCAATGATTTTAATATTTTCAATTAATATATGGTATATTATAAATTGTACGCATAATTTTCAACCATTTTCTCCCTTCACATGTATATATAATCGCCAGTGCTAATATGACTCTCCAAGTTCCAATTTTTAATTCTTATTTATAAGATGGGTGAGAAAGAATAAATATATCCAAAACCATTTAACTTCATAAATTACATAACTAAATGAGAATAATTACCATTATAAATTTAGATATTTTGAAAGTTATAAATCACAATATATGTGATCAAAATGTTACCATTTTCTTATTTTAATAATAAAAATATTAAGTTATCCGATTATTTAATAATAAAAGTTTATTGATTTATTTTTTAATAAAAGAGGGAAAGAGTGGATAATCTTTCCTTACCACATTTACCCTTAATATTTTCTCTTATTCCAAAATTAACTTGGACCTCTTTGACTACGCAGGTTGCCAGATTGTGGAGAAATTCTTCCATGGTCCAGCCTCACTGAGGCTGTTACCATATCTAAAATTTTATTATTTTATTTTTAATTTTCTCTTACCACTCACCATACGGGCAGCCTCATTCCAAATGGAAAGCTTGATTTAAAGATTTTTCTTTTTAATTAATTCTTTCTTAAATATGGTTATTATTTAGTGAATCCAACCAATCAACCAAAGGATTTTTAAAAATAAAAAAATAAACACAACCATGCCTAAAATTTGATAACCCTCAATTTTTTTTCTTTATCCACATACAATTTTTTTAATACTGAATCCCATATTAATAGCATATTTTTTTTATATAAATCATAACTTTCTTCTATGCTATTGACAATCATTTCAATGTATGGCTCGCTAATTTAAAAAGCTTTTTCTTCTTATGTGATTTATTTTTCTTTTGCTATCTCAATCTTATCAAAATTAACAATAACTAAATGTGTATTTATAAATATTTTTAGGTTTCAAATAATTATATAAATATTGTTTAAATAAAAAAAGCATACTCGGACACGAAGTTCTCTTCCTCCATATGTAAAACAAAGTTTTTTTGGCCCTCTCGATCAAGTAGAAATTGCAGCCGTCCTAAAGAAAAATTGTGTGTGGATAAAGAAAAAAAAATTGAGGGTTATCAAATTTTAGGCATGGCTGAGTTTATTTTTTTATTTTTAAAAATCCTATGGTTGATTGGTTGGATTCACTAAAGAATAACCATGTTTAAGAAAAAATTTAAAAAAAAATCTTTAAATCAAACTTTCCATTTGGAATGAGGCTGCCCGTATGGTGAGTGGTCAGAGAAAATTGAAAATAAAAGTAAAAAAATTTAGATATGGTAACAGCCTCAGTGAGGCTGGACCATGGAAGAATTTCTCCAGATTGTGGGAGAATACCAACCAATTAATACTCTCATCTTGCAACCCTTTGGTTAGTCATTAAATGTAAATTTATTGGTAGTCTCAATGGAGCATCTCTTAGACAAATTCAATGAATTCATTATTTAAATCCCTTAAATATTTTCGAATTATGCAACTGGAATTATCATTAATCTTTGTTTCATTTTTTGGGTTGCTCTCTCTATGAAGGTGTTGGAGGTTTCGAATTTCTAGGATCTAATTTTCCATCATCTATTTTCTCTCCTTTGGCAGGTAAAAGGTCTTTGGTATTTAAAATGACTTTTATTAAATCAAATTTTTAATTCTGTTATTTAGGGTATAATATAAGATTGATAAGTGACCTACTAACTCTCACATCTCTACATGTTTTGTCATTTTCATTGAAAGAATCGAACCATTTGAATTCCTGAAGGCTTAACATCATTGTGATATTGATTTTAGTTTAAGTGTGTTAAGCAACTAATTTTTTTTTTCATTCTTTAGATCAAAATTAAGAGGTGGATTGATGACGATGCTGATGGTGAAAGCTTAGTTGGAGTAAAGAAAATCAAAATTATTATGTATCTTTAAAATAGCATTGACAATATTTGTTGAGGACATTACCAGCTGTTTTATTATATTTTCTTAGCAACTCTTTATATTAATATATTTAAGATTTGTTGATCCTAAATCCTTTTGAAAATAATGTGTATGGTTGGTTGATTATTTAGCATTTCTTACAAAAGTAAGTGGTATATCATCTTGCAGGATGCTCATAGGTTTACCCGCCTGAGAAGGTTTTACTCAAATAGTTGAACTTGCAATTGAAAAAATTGGTTGAGAAACAATTAAGCCGCAAACTTTTTCATCTGATTGTGAAGGTTAAAAGATGCCTAACTTTTAAATATATTAAAATCACATAAATCTTATATGGAGTCCATGTAATAGTTGTTTCACTCTCATGGGGTTATGAATTGCTGATTATAGAGGTCGTGTTTATACAATTCTTTTTGTATTTCACTTCTTGATAAATAGTGTTTTGCTATCTAAACTAGCAGATGTTTCTATTCGTATCATTTTTCAAGTAATAAATTTGTTACATGAATTTTTGGCTTTAACTTTCATGTGGAGTGAATATGAACTCTTCAAACCATAGTTTAATTTGTTTTTCAAAATATTTTGTTCCACCAAAGACTATCAAGAGCAATAAAGACAACTAAATATGACAACACTTTGACTAGCCTGCATTTTATATTAACCTTTTCATGCAGGGAGGGGAGGTGTATGCTTATCTACTTGATAATTAACACACTCTTTTCTAGGGGTGTGCAAATAAACCAAAAAACCGCTAAACCGAACCGGAACGAACCGAACCGGCCGGTTTGGTCCGGTTTTTTCCCTTAATATTGGTTGTTCGGTTTATGATTTTCAAAAACCGACACTTTCGGTTTGGTTCATGGTTTGCATAATAAAAAACCGCAGAAAACCGAACCGAACCGCTTCCTTTATAAAAATTGGGAAAAACTAATAATTTTCTATATTATCTTCACCCCTTGAAAAAAATACCCTATATCTGTCTCCATCTTCTCCTTTTATCATCATTTATTCTTCAACTCTATTTCTCACTTGTACAGAGTTTCATTTTCCTCCCTTTTATCCACAATGGCCATTTCATTTGTTCATATTTATGTGTTTTTGTGGTTCTTGATTCAAATTAGATATAGGCTTCTATGGTGGTTTTCTATTCAGATCCATGCTTTTCGAAGGTTTTTTTTTCTTTTATTTAAAAAAAAAAAAATACATATATGCTCGATATGGTGGTTATTTGTTAGATCTATTACTCTATATGGTGGTTTTTTACTCTTATCTCTGGCAAATGGGACTTTTCCCTCCAGTCCCTTCTTAGATCCATCAATGGTGGAAGTTTTTTCCCGTTTGCTAGCTTATTGTTGTATGAACCGAAACCGAACTGCGAAAACAGAAACCACGAAAAACGGAAACCGATCGGTTTAGGAAGAAAGATAGAACCGAACGGTTCCTCTATTGTGTGAACCGATATGTACGGTTCGGTTGTCGGTTTACTCCAGAACCGAACCGTGCACACCCCTACTCTTTTCTCCTCATTTATTATTATTATTATTATTATTTTTATCTTTTATCTTTATGAGATTTTCAATCAAAGAACACACTTTTAATAGTACAAATCTTTTCACACTTTAATAATTCAACATAAATAATCATGTGCAACGCACGTAGTTTTTACTAGTATTTGTAAATGTCCCTTGAAAAAAATGCACATGATTGCAAATGAGTGGTTACCAACCTATTTTGGATGTACTCATATTATATTGATGCAATTTATTCTCAAATATCCATGTTTTTTAAAATATTAATGTAAAATATTTACTTTTGTCCTACATTTTGTATTACAATTTTAATTGACCAATTTAATATTTTACTTCTAAAATATTAAAAAAATTATAAATAAAAAAAATTGAGCTATCTGATGGGCCAAGCTCGACTCGATCCAACGAGCTAGGCCCAAACTCGACCCTACGAGCCAAGCTCATGAACTGAGTTGTGGTCCTTTGTTTTTTAGGATGGGCTGAGCCGGTTCGGCTTGAACATTACCATAGGCTCGTTGGGCCCGAGTCCGAACCGAGCCAGGCCCAACGAGCCTTGGCCTAGTAATGTTCGGCTCAGTCCATTGATGATGGTGACTGGCTTATATGTTATTATCAATTTATTTTGATTTTGACTAATATTAAATCACATATAGACCAACTTAAATTATTAGGCTAAGAAAAATTTAATATTTTTATACATTCTCAATACTGCTCTTCATGTGGGGTTAGATATTTACACGAGACTCAATCACGTGAAAACATTAATAAATTGGGAGGGAATATCAGTTGTGAAATTAAATCACCAAATACTGAAAATATCTTGAAACAAACATTACATTGAAAGCTTGATATATAGTTTCAAACCCACATAATAATGCATACAATACAACCACATTTAATGTTTAATATAGAAAAACAAAACTAAAGCAAATAATTTCCAGCATTCAATATTTCTTCAACAACAGAAATATTATGACCAAAGATTTTAGGACAGCTAAACCAACCACAAACTGTTTTTATAACAACAAAAGCTATGAGAAGAAGAAGAACCAAAATCAGCAGAATCTGAAACAATGGACAAATTCTCCTCTTTGCAAATCTTTCAGCTTTAATCCTCCATCGACTTTCATAATATTCTTTCATTTCCTTCATTATATGAATTTCATAGATAGCGAACGGGTCGAACTCAGACGTCGAATTTTCACTTAGCTGATCCCTAAGCTCTTTGAACAATTTGACAATGTCTTCTAACTCATCATCATCGTCTAAAATACTTCTCCCAACAATCATCGCTTGTTTGAGAATTCCGACATCTTTAACCGTAACGATTAACCCACTCATCAATGTCACATAATGAGATAACCAAGGTGGATTTAACTTAGCTTCAACTTCAAAAGCAACAAGATTTCTCAATATTACTTGAGAGAAATCACTAATGATGATTCCGGGCAATCTCAGAATTTTCTTCTCTTTGTCGAGTATACTTTTTTCGCCGAATTCGAATCTCAGACCGACTTTTCCAAGCTCGGAAGCCGAAGGAAATGTAGGGGAATTAGTAGTAACATCAGCTTTAAAAGATGATTGAACTTTAACAAGTAGAACAATTAAACTTTGAATTAAGCCAAATACTTGAACCAATTGTTGAAAGATTCCTAATTTTAAAACATTAGCTGCTGCATTTAAAACCTCTCCAAGAACAGAAACTCGATCAGAAGCAGATCTTTCCTCAGTTGGCTTTTCCGTGACAAATAATGATAACAATCTTTGATAGAAAATCAAATTATATAAAAAGTGTAGTAAATGTTGAGATTGGTCAACGACTTCCGACAACTTAGGGAACTCAGAAAAGTCAACAACTTCATTGTTGTAATAGGAAGGTAACGAAAAGGGTGAGATTGAGAAACAGAAGTTGTAAAACAAGAGATTTAAATTTCTGGGTAAAACCCTTTTGAGGATTTTAAATGGGATTTGATTCTGAAGCTTGAGAATATCTTTGACAATCTCGTTCTGGGTTTTGATTAAATTTTCCTGATCAAGATTCTTTAGATAGAACTCTTGATCTTTAAAAACCGGTAAATAATACTCAAAGCTTCGAATTCGGTTCCGGTTTCGGTTTCGGTTATTACCTGAATCGTCATGAAAAACTCCAAGCAATCGAAGCAAGAACAAACCATCGATTAACATTATCCAAGCTAATAATTCAGACCCCATGTCGTCAAGATTATGGTCGGAATCGGAACTATAAGAGGCACGGATTAGATTCTGGACATCTGATTCCTTGAGTTCATTCACCATTTGATTGAATTCAGGAAGATGGAATTTTTCTTTAGCTTCTTTTGCATTCTCGAGTTTGAAGATTTCTATCTTGGGAAGCTGATCGGGGGATTTGAAAGGGTGGTGATATGGACCAAGAAATAAATGGGAAGGGGAATAGGATTCTGGGTTTTTGTTGATTATGGAATCCGACAGCTTGAAGATGGATGTCGGAGTTTCTAGAGTTGGTCGAAGGTTTTCTTGTCGGAGAAGTTCGTCGATTTTAAGAATCCACTCTGACTCTGACTTTCCGGCCATGATTTCAAACTTTGAGCAAATCTAGGATACTTTGGGACTGTCAATTGACTTGAAGCAAATCTTTCTTTTAGATTGGAAAGGAATAATATATATATATATATATATATATATATATATATATATATATATATATATATATATATATATATATATATATCTTCAAATGACAAGTTTTATACGAGTAATTTTATAATAACAAATATTTTGAAATGTTTGAAAATTCATATTTTTTTAAAATTGAGAAATGTGATTTTTAAAAATTTTATCATTTTGAAAAACATCAATTCTTAAAATATAATTTTTGAAAAACCTCTTATTAAAACTATTTGTAAATATAATAATTTTTACTATATTATTCAATGATTAACATTAATTATTGTGAATCGGTAATTAATTTGTTTTAATAAAATATATAATTCACAACTAATCACTGTTCACTCGCTCAAAGATTTATTATGTGTTACAAATATTTTTAAAACATGCTATTTTTATGAATATTAGAAAAAATATTACTAAATTTAGCATCATCCCAAATATTTATTTGCATGTGTTTGTTACCTCCATTTCATTATGATATATATGAATTCAATTAATGATAGAGTTAATTCAATAGCATATGTTAAAATATAATATAACTACAATATTTGATTTAATGTATAAAAGCAAGACCTATGAATAAATTATGACAAAAATTTCAGCTTGGTCTTTATTAATAGCATTTTTACCGCATAAGAACAAACATGCTTGTGATTGGTGGTAGTATTTTAATGCTAAATACTATTAATAATGACCTAGTCGTCTTTGTTCAATGTTCCTCCTATGCTAACTTTTCTAAATTTCAACTTTTTAGCAATAATAATTATTTCTATAATTTTGACATTTATAAACGTTTTCAAATCTTGATTAAATTTAGTTAATATTTTAATACTGTATTGTTAACAAAAACATATATAATTAAAATACTTCTTTCTTAACAAATGAAAAAGTGAAAAATGAAATTGATAATCTCTCATCTGGATTAAGCCGGGACATTAGGACGTGATGAGGTTTTTTCTGCTTAAAAAACGAAATAAAAAATAGAAAATTTCATTGGGTAGCAGAATTTCTGCAATCTTTATAAATATAGTATTTTTAAAAAGTATTTATAAATATAGCAATTTTTTAAAAACTCTCATTCATATGAATTAGAGAAATCAGTGATAACCATTAGATAACCAGTGATTTAAGCACAAAATATCAGGAAATCAGTAAAATAAGTAATTACTTATATGGAAATCAATGATTACTTATGAGAAAATCACTCACTACTCTTGCGAACCTAGTGATAATTTTGTAATATTTTAGACCTGAATTTGAGTTTTTTTTACTATTTTTATAAATAAATTTTTTTACTACTATTTTTATAAATATTTGACCTAATTTTACTATATTTACAAATATTTAACCTAATTTTACTATTTCTACAAGAACCCCATAAAAAATTGTGAATATACTTGTAAAGGTTTTTTTTGATCTTAGATCATACCCACAGCCGTCTTTGGCGTGAAGCAGGTGGGGCGATGGCACTGGGCCCAATGTGTTATACAATATATATAAAGTAAATTAAAAAAAAAAGCCAAATTATTTCACGCTGTACGATAAAAAAGAGTTTAGATTATCTAAGGTCCAACTTAAAATTAATGTCCATTAGTAGTTAAAAAGAATGGATGTTATTCAATTCAATAAACTAAAACACAATAACGTCAGCGGCAGAGACAAAACAAAGTCCAAGGTTTTTTTTTTTTTTTTTTTTTCTTTTTTTTTGATATTGCTATGTAAGTACTGTTATTGCATAAAAATAGAGAGATTTCACATACGCAATGAATTTAGAGTATAGGACGAGTCGGAGGTGGTGCACTGCACTAAAGTGCTGCGTAGACGGTGTGCTGAGTAGATGACGAGCACTGTATGTACCTGCACAGGGAATGAAGAGAGCATCGGTGTGGTGCCGGCCTAACACCCTCCGATGCTAAAGTCACAGTTTATTTAATAATAAACTTGTCACAGTTTATTATTAAATTTCCTTTTAATAATAAATTATATATATTGAATAATATATATAATTTATTATTAAAAGGAAATTTCAATAGATGACAAGTTTTATATGAGTAATTTTATATGGGAAATTATATATTTAGCCACTTTTTTTTATAATCATAAAGGTTTATAGTTACCATTAAAAAAATAAGGGGTGTTTGGAATGAGGGGTAGGGTAGGATAGGGTGGGGTGCGGTAGTATGGGATTGTGAAGTCTGAGTTTAGATAATCTATGTTTGGATGTGTATGAGGTATGAGTTATATAAGCCTGGGGTTAGATAACCTATGTTTGGTAGGTGGGTTTAGCTTGAGTTTTGTGTTGGTTAATTATTTTATGAGGGGTTAACAAACTCACTAATGTTGCTATTTAAAATCCATAGATTTAGTAGATTAAATCCGGGGTTCGAAGATCAGTCTAACAAACATGGGGTAGGCTATTGAAGCCCACCCCACCTCACCCTACCCCTCATTCCAAACACCCCCTAATGGTTTTCAGCCATATTTTGTGTTTCCAATGTATATGCCTGAATTTTTTTCCCTTTTTACCCTTTTTTTACTTTCAATTAATTGAGTTGGCACATTTAATGTAATTTTTAAATTTTCTGGCGCATTTATTACGTTTTTTCTCTTTTTTTTTTTGCTGCATCTTTTGGATTTCGGCTGACCATTCATTTTCCTTTTTTTTTTTTAAATATTTTGTATTTATTTTTCAAGTTGTAACCACTCTCTGAATGTTTTCTCAATTTTTTTTTAGCATTTTGTCTCTTATATATTTTAATTTTATTTATATTCTATATATGGTGTAATAAACTTCTACGAGTATAATTATAATGTATAGAATGGTTTTTTAGGTAACTTATGTTTTTTGTATGTTATATAAGAACATATACTTCGTATATTTGGTATGATATTATTGTATATAACACATATACGTTAGTATATTAAAAAAATCTGGATGTTTAGTTTTTATCATTATTACATTATTTTGATTAAACGACTATTTTTTCACATTTTTATTATTTTTTATTGTGGTTTGTTTTTTTTTTTATAAATGATAATATGTGTATACCCATAACATATTTAATTCATATTTGCGATAATCTTTTGTGAAAGAAATGATGGAGAGACTGAATCTTGGTTCTGTTTGATTTTGTATTGATTGATTTGATTGTAATTTTAAGGTTACTTTATGAGCTTAGAGTGTGATTTTTGTGGGGTTGACTTGGAGTTTGTGTATTTAATTCTTGAAGATCAGATCTTCAGTTTGGTGTTAAGCTCATAGGATAGGATTGACTCCTTGTGTTGGACCAAACATCTCCAAGAATGGTTTTTGTAACGTCCCGTTATTTTGTGATAAAAAAAATTATTTATTTTATTTTAATTTAAGTAATTAAAGTTTATTTTAGAATCGGTAATTTAGAAATTAGTAGTTTATTTCGGTTTAAATATTTTTAAATTACCTTTTTAGTTTAATTTCGTTTTAATGGTATTAATAATTATTAACGGGCCAATTAATAATTATTAATCACCATTGGGATAGTTTAAGAACTTCGGGTTTCGATTATAAGTCAAAAGTCATAAAAGGACAAAACCGTCATTTCCAAAATTCCTAAATATCTATTTACTATTCACTTCATCTCTTTAAATTGCCTTTGACCCAAAAGTTGACCAAAAACTCATCCATTTCTTCTCTCCAAGCCGTGAGCATCAAAGAGGAAAAAGGGATTTTCGGGTTTCGCTCATTTCTCAACGGATCGACTCACTCTTGGTTGCATCGGAAAGCTCTCGAGTCTAGGATTCATTTCTAACTAACCATCGTGCCTTTCTCCCCGTGATCCACGGAGTTCTCGGTAAGTTTATCTTGAAACCCTAAGCTCCAAATAGTGTTTTAATGGAGTTTTCTCTTTGATTCTTCGATTTCTTGTCGGGAAACTCGGTGTTTGTAAATATGGGAGTTGTTTTAAGAGTTTTTGAAAACTTTCCCTTAACCCTAAAACCGAGTTTCAGTCGAACCCCTTCCCGTTTGAAATTTACCTTTTGGGGTTTGATTATGGGTTAATTATTATTGAAATAATGTTTATTGTAATTCAATTCGGGAAATGACATATTGTTTAAAAACCCTAATTATTGATACCCATTGAAATCGGGAATATCGAAATTGCTTGAAACCAACTTGAAACACATCTAAATTGCCTAAAAGCCGGAAAACCAAACCCGAGACCCACTTTTCATGGGGGGCCCGAGAGCCTCTTGTTGGGGTTTTTTGAGTTTTTCGTCGTTTTGTACGCTTAGATGTTGTTTGATCGTTATTTAGTATTTTATTGATTGTTAGATGTAATTCTAATTGTAGGTGGTTTGAACTTTGCTTGATCGCTCTATCGGAGGTTGGGAGCGAAATCATCTTTTACTAAGGTGAGAATAGTTAGGATTTAAAGTAATTTTAGAAAGCAAATAAGTATAATAATTTTGTAGAATTAGAAACTAAGACTAAGATTCTAATCTAAGAATAGAGGGAAGTGAGTTAGTGCCATTAGGATTAAGAGTTAATCCTTTAAGTGAGAACTTAGGAGTTCTCGAGGGAAACATTAAACTTTAGGAAGTTCTAAATTAGATTCGTATCGGAAATTTAGAATGGATCATTGGAAGATAAAAGATCCAAACTTTTAGATAGAACAGTTAATAGAACCTCAGATTATATTGGAAGTTTAGAATCCTTGAAGGAATAGATTAATCGTTTAAGATATGATCTACTTTTATTGATATAGCGGAGTTCGATTTACATATCGTTCTTCCGGAATTTCCTATCTACTTTACTTTATGTCTTTTACTTTATGCCCTTTACGTTATGCTTGTTTCGGCTACTTTAATATTCGCACTTTACGTTTATTTACTTTTGCGAGCATACCATAACATCTCGCATCATTGAAAGAAAAGAAAGTGAAAAAGAAATGAAAGGGAGAATGATGGATCCTACGGGGAAAGTCCACATTACCTTCATAGAAAAAGAAGAGAAAGTGAGAAAGAAAAGAAGGGAGAATGATGAATCCTACGGGAAGTTCACATTACCTTCAGAGAAAAAGAAAAGAAAGTGAGAAAGAAAAGAAGGGAGAATGATGGATCCTACGGGAAGTGCCAACATTACCTTCTTCATTCATAAGGGCGAATGTGGATCGTACGGGAAGTCCACGTTACCTTCATTCATGCATAAAGGGCGAATGTGAATCCTACGGGATGTTCTCATTACCTTCATGCATATGATTGATGGAAATATATATCATGGATAGAGAATCGAGATGTTATATCTAAGCAATTTTATTTATTTTTCTTACTTATGTTGTAACAAGTTAATGGATGAGAATTTGACTACGAGTGTTAGTAATATCATCCTTTGGAGAGTATAGAATGAAATTTACCTAGAGTTTGGAGAACTTTAGGAATGATTGTGTCAAATTAATTGGACACAAATCAGAATACGAGTTTGAGGTCTATCTTTACTTTTTATTCTTATTATTCTCACTGGGCTTAAGTTGTTAGCTCATGATATTACAAAAATTTCAGGTAATGCCCTGGCTAGAGGTCGTGGGAGAGGAGATGGTGCTGCGTGATCGAAGGATGATGACCTCGAGATGGACTAGGTTGATTTAAAGTCCATGGACTATGTTTTGTGAATTTTATATATATTTTGGGTTTGTACATTTGTAAATGGCTCTTAAGAGCTTTGCGTTTTATTTTTATGATGAAAATCTCTTTTGAACTCCTGGATAGGAACTTAATGTTCCTTGTGTTTTTAGATTTCAGAATTTAAGATGTAAACAGGTTTCGGCTAGCCAATTTTCAAACATAACCACGCCAATTTTCTTAAAATATAAAGACTTCAACTGTATTTTCTAATTTAAATAATTTAAAAGTGTCGGGTCGTCACAGTTTTTTTCAATCGGTTTCAACTGCAATGTGGCGATCCTGATCCCCTGATGACTCGATTTCTAATCATACTAACAGTGAAAATGTCCATGAAGTAGCAGCTACTGAACCTGAATCTGTTAGGAAAGGTGTCCTAGAACTTGTAATTATTTAATAATAATAATTTATTAAGAATAAATTAAATAAATAAACATAAGTTCTTTATATTATCTAGATTGATTCAATTAATGATATTAGGAATATATGGAAATATATAAATATCAAACATTCAAATAGTAAACCCTAAGTCACTCTTATGAAATCACGACTTAGTATGTGAGTCATACGAGAGAATTAAAGTCGAGATGAGTAACTTAAACGTGTCTACAGTAAACGGATAACGTTTGGGAACCTTATCCTGGTAACACTGTTGATAGCTTCGCATTTTGTTTATAGACAAATGATCAAATCCTGATCATTCATGTGGGAGACATGAAATGGAAGTATCATATGCAATGTTGATTGTATAAGACAGGACCACGATGTTCGATCAAATTTCTCATTAGTACCGTTTACGAGAAATAATCGAATATCAAACTAAGTTTATCAACCGTGATAGATCTCAATCCTGAGTGGAAATGCGGACTCCTATTTGTGGAGTTATGTTCTTTGATTCACATAGTTGAAAGCGATCTGTAAGAACGCTCAATACACTCCTGTTTTGGGAACATGGCTAGATAAGTAGCTGGGAACTCATTTTCATGAGATGGAATTCATAACTTTCCTATAAATTAACGGTATCGGTGCGATACCTAAACATTTTAGGAACTTTAGGAAACTCCCTTGATGTACTTGATTCGAGACATGAACAAGTGAAGTCACGACTTCTATTGATCACGAAGTATCTTATCTCTAGTTCGACTAAAGATAAAGTTCATTGGAGAATCAGCGGGAACACAAGGATAAAGCGGTAATTACAGGGGGCAAAACGGTAAATTTATCCGACTGTAATTATGAGGGTTCCACGTGAAGGATATATCACAGATATAAATAATGATAAACTAAATGGACATAACTCATCTATAGTGGGGGGAGTTCAGCTATGAATCTATAGTGGAATTATTCATAGTTAGATAATAAGTAATTAACTGATTATGTGTTAATCACTTAATTGACTAATTATTAAGCCCATGATCTATAGGTCCATCGGGTTCCTATGCTAGCCCAAATATCGTAGTCGCGAAATCAAGTAGAAGAAATGGAAATTTTAAGTAAAGTGAATTACATAAAATAGGCAATATTAATTGTTTAAATATTGAGTATATTTAAACGGTAATTAATATAAACATTATTAATTGTTTAAATGTAACGCCTCGGGTTTTCGGTAAGTTTTTGATGAAAATAAATTTTTCTCTTTTAATCTCCTAAATTGTTTAAGAATAAAGTGTTTAAGATTAATTCTTATTAATAAGAATTTATTTTAAAATACTTTAGACTTAGATATTTAGGGAGATTTTTAAATATTAAATAAATGAATTTTTTTTAAAAAAAAAAATAGGGTGGGGGCGTGAAAGAAGAAGGGAAGGAAAGAAAAAAAAACGGGGGGGACATCTCATCTCTCAGTTTCACGTGAAAACCTAGGCAGAAGAAAAAGGTAGGTATTCTTCTCCTCCTTCATCTCCTTCCTTGATCATCGATTTTGAGATCAATCGATTCCGTTTAATCGATTTGTTATTCCTTGGGATATATGTGATTTGGTTGCTTAGGGTTTCTCTTGGTGGATTTGTGGAAGAGCCTTTTTCCGGTTTGAATCGAGGTAATGTCTATTTCCCTAAATTCCTAGACAAATCGATTTTAAAAATTCCTTTGGTTTTTGAAAAAAAAAAACCTTTGAAATTCACCATTCTTCCTTAAATTTCCAAGTCTTGAAAACCCTAATTTAATTTTTTGGAAATTTCTTTTTTTAACCTAATCTGAAAAAAAAAGGCTGCGGCTGCCGCCGTTGCCCCACCAGAAGGCAGCAGCAGCTGTTGCTGCTGCACCTTGTGGGCAGCGGCAGCAGTAGTTTGCTGCTGCTGCCGCCAGCAGGGGCAGTTCCTTAGGGGGCTGCCTTTGCTTCAAATTTCCGGGATTTTTTCGCCGTGGGTCCCCGCGTTTTCGTCCCGTTTTGTTTGGGAATTTTAGGATGTGTTTTAAGTTGTTGGATGGTATTTTTTCAGGTGCTCGGGATCGTTATTAAAGCTTAAGGTTTTAGAAATTATTTTGCAAACTAAGGTGAGTAGAAGTTGTTAAGGTTTGAAGTATTTCATGTTTGTTTTACCTTTTTCTTTATTAGTTTAACCTCTAATTTTGGAATTGATTTTGGATGTTTAAAGTGATAAAAGAGGTTATTTGAGTTGATGTATATTTTGGAAGAATTAATTCTAAAGCATGCTTTAAAGACTTAAGTTTAAGAAGGAGGTTAATTTATATCTTATCCTTTCCGACTGATCGTTGATTGATTTAAAACTGTTGTGAGAATTCTTGTTGTTTGGTGTTATACATAATATTTGCCGATTCATGTTAGTGCCAATTAGGAAAGTTTAGGCTTAGGCGGTTAGTTAGATATTGTTGCTGGATGTAATTCAGAAAGTGTGATATCTTAATTAGATTGTGCAGGTTATGTTTTCCTTTTGGGAGTTAAGAAATTATAGCCGTTATGCCGCCGATTTCTCCCTAGAATTTTTATTAGATCCTAAGTTTTGCTTAAGGGGTGAAATAGCATAGGTATAGGCTAGTCTCACCTCTAGATTTGTAAAAGTGTTGGGAGTGACTGAGTTCGAATCAAAGGGTTGGTTGAATGCTTTGGCTTGTAAAGCGTTGTGGTTGGTGTGTGGGAATCATATTACTTTAAAATACCTTGGGTAATATGGTTGTAGGTTCACATTAGGCAAGGCCTTGTCTAATGAAGAATAACTGTTAGGGAGATTATTTAGTGTGCACAACTTAAATAACACCTAGCAGGCAGTTCATTCCATCCGTACAATGGAAAAGAATAATTCCCAAAGGATTTAAATTGTAGAAAAATTATGTTTAAATTCCTTATGGGCGTAGTCTCTCTTTGTTTTTGAATAAAGAGGAGATTAAAGGTATTAACGAGAAAGGTTTTCGATTAGTTTTAAATTATAGAAAAATTATGTTTAAAACTAATTCGATTAGAGGTGACTTATAAGTGTTAGAGGTAAGCTTTAAGACTCTTTGGAGTGAGTGATTTATCGGATGTCGGTGAGGACGTTTACGGACATAAAGTTTTAGGAAAACCTCTCTATGGCATAATTCATTCTTTGACAATTTTCTATTCACTGGGCGTAGCCTCATGATGCTACATTATTTTTTTTTCAGGTAAAGGAAAGAAGAAAGCTGGCAAATGAAGGATTTCGTGGCGGGGGATGATTGATTGATTTTACATGCCGTGGTGTTATTCTTTTCTTTATTATTGGTTCAAAACAAGTGATGTTTATTTTGAAAACTGTCATGGAATTATTTATTGTTTTGGATTTCTGTTTTTGGGTTGAATTTTGTACTTAATTCCATGTTTATTTCATTTGATTTTAAGGAGTTTTGTTTTGAAAAAACTGGTTTGAACTAAATGTCAGTTTTGGTTTATGAAATAAATGGCTTATTGAATCTTATTTTGCTTCCGCTGTTGGTTTTATGTTTTCCATGTTTTGGAATATTTCGGGTTGTTACATTAAATAATGAGTTTATTTAAACATGAAATTAATAATGAAATATTATTAATTATACATTATTAATTATTTAAATATTGAGTATATTTAAATGGTAATTAATAATTGTTTAAATAATTAATCATATTTAAACGGAAATTAATAATTAAAATTAATTAAATTAATAATAAAATATTGTCAATAAAATTATTAATTAAATAATGAGTTTATGGAAATTAATAATTACAATATTTATTATTAATTATTTAAATAATGAAAATTATTTAAATGAAAATTAATAATTAAATATAAATTGGATAATATTTAGTCGGGAGAAAATATTAATATTATTAATTGTTTAAATAAAATATTTTATTTAAATGGTAATTAATAAATAAATTAATTAAGTTGGACTTATTAATTTAAGAGAGAATTTCAAGCCCAATTGGATTAATGAACCCAATTGGAATTGGCCTAAAATAATTAATTAAATAAATTGTATTTATTTATTATTTTATGATGATAATTTCGGCCATGCCATGTATTTTGAGGAGATAATTGTTTGAATTATATCCTAAAATAATTACATAGATTTATTTACCCAAGATAAATAAAATAAAGAAAATAAAATAATCTCCTATTTATCTATGGCATTTTCGAAATTGCAAGATAAAGGAAAGAGATAATCTTTATTCTTTTTGTATTTATCTCTATAGATTAATCCTAATGTGATTAGGATTCCTATTTTTCTATAAATAGGAGGGTTGGGTCATTCATAAATCACACAATTCAATTCTTTGGAAATTGAAAAATCTTTCTTCTTCTTTTTCTCTGCCTTTGCCGATTTTGCTATTCAAAATTGGGAAGAAAATATTTTTCTTCTTCCCAATTTCTTCTTAAGTTTGATCCCACAATCGGATTTCGTTTGATCGATCGGGATATAGCATAGAAGATCCGGTGTTGCTGAGGATTTGATGCTGTAAAGAAACCTCCAACCGATTCTCCATATTTTACTCAATGTAAGTAAAGGGTTTTAATTTTCGAAAAACGAGCATGAATCTACATGTTTTTATCACAAATTGCATGATATTAATAGATCCTAAATTAAGTGTTAATTTGTGTTACTAAATAAATTCCGCTAATTTAGTAAATCATCCCTTTCAGAATCACCTTTGCCAGTGCAAAACCAACCCCCCTGAAAAAGTGACAATGCCAGAATCAGTAGCCAAACCAGAATCGCCCGCGGAACCGAAGAAACCCCCGGTTATGAAGAGGTTGGGCAGTTATCCATCTAAAAATCAAATAAGAAATTAAAATGTTAACACTCTTATTCACATCCTTCTTGATATCTTTCATCGTCTGAGTTAGCTTAATGTTGAAATGAGACCAATCTTCATTAGTTGTAGTGTTTTCTTTTAGTTTCTCTAGGTTGCATAAACTCAATCCCCTATTCAACATGTAAACAATTATCACATCAATTGTATATATATTTAACACATACTGCATATACAATATGGATTAAAGTTATACGTATCGATTTTCATTAATATTAGGCTTTCTTCCTCATTCCCTAATTTTAAGAAATAATTAGTATACATTATATACATTTTACATATTGCATATAAAACATAGATTAAAATTATACGTATCGAATTCCATTAATATTAGGTCATCATTCTCGTTCCCTAATTTTAAGAAATATCTAGTATACATATATACATCGTACATACTGCATTGCATATACAACATAGATTAAAATTATATGTATCGATTTCCATTAATATTAGGCCTTCTTCTGCATTCCCTAATTTTAAGAAATATTTAATATACGTTATATATACCGTAATTTTTACAGATCTAACATATTTAGTTTGAAATAAGAAAAATGTGGGTTTAGTGTTCAAACCTTTTTTCTGGTTTGTTTTCTTCATCATCCATTGTGGCTAACGTTTCTTGTTCATCCTCATCTTCTCTTCACGATCTTCAACATTTTTATTATCATCCATCACTGATATTTGTTCTTCATCGTTTTCTATTTTTTAAAAAGTGAAATGCAAAGAGAGATTTATTACATCTGAGAAATGTTTAAAGTGGAAAAATTATATATAGCCCTAGAAGTAGATATACTTACATTTGCTTGAAGGTTCTGAAATCTTTCAACGTTTTTGAATCACCGTTCTTGATCTTCTAGATTTTTTTCTGAATTGTTTTGATTAAATTTCTTGGAGATTTAGCTTGATTTTCTTGGCTTTGGAGAAGATAAATGTGAAACCGTGGAGAGAAAGAAGAGAGAAAAAAGAGGAAATGGAGAGAGATAAGAGATATTCTGGGAAATTAAAAAGAGAGAGAAATGAAAGTTTTTTGCATGAATCTTGATTATTATGCCAATTAAATCAGCCCAATTTTCTCTTAAATCAGCATCTAAAATCGTGCAAGGTTAATTTAGTATTTCCTCTCTCTCTTTTCTCTCTCCAAGTGGCTACAAACCTTTATTTTTAGGATAGTGGATATAGAGCTTTACTAGTAGTCTTAAGGTGGCTATTAATATAGATAACCTATTTTATAATAACAAATATTTTGAAATATTTGAAAATTGATATTTTTTTTTTAAATTGAGATTCTATAATTTTTAGTTTTAGATTGAGAAATGTCATTTTAAAAAAAATTCAAAACTTTTATTATTTTTGAAGATATCAATTTTTAAAATACAATTTTTGAAAAGCCTCTTGATTAAAACTATTTGTAAATATAATAATTTTTTATTGTGTTATTCAATGATTAACATTAATTATTGTGAATCGGTAATTAATTTGTTTTAATAAAATATCGACTAATCACTATTGACCCGCTAAAAAATTTATTATGTGTTTATAAATATTTTTAAAACATGCTATTTTTGTGAATATTACAAAAAAATATTACTAAATTTAGCATCATCCCAAATATTTATATGCATGTGTTTGTTACCTCCATTTCCTTATGATATGAATTCAACTAATGATTAGTTTAATTCAATAACGTATAATAAAATATAATATAACTACAATATTTGATTTAATGTATAAAAGCAAGACCTATGAATAAATTATGACAAAAATTTCAGCTTGGTCTTTATTAATAGCATTTTTACCGCATAAGAACAAACATGCATGTGATTGGTGGTAGTATTTTAATGCTAAATACTATTAATAATGACCTAGTCGTCTTTGTTCAATGTTCCTACGATAACTTTTCTAAATTTCAACTTTTTTGCAATGATAATTATTTCTATAATTTTGACATTTATAAACGTTTTCAAATCTTGATTAAATTTAGTTAATATTTTAATACTGTAATATACATAAAACAAATTAAAAAAAAAAAAAGAAAAAAAATCTTTCACGCTGTAAGATAAATAAGTGTTTAGATTATCTAAGGCCCAACTTAAAATTAATGCCCATTAGTAGTTAAAAAAAATGGATGTTATTCAATAAACTAAAAGACAATAGTAGCCGACCAATACTTACAATAACGTCAGGCGGAAGAGACAAGACGGCAGAGACAAAGCAAAGTTGAAGTTTGGTTATTTTTTTATGGTAGTATTGCTAAGAAAATACTTTACAATTTTTTTATTTTTATATAATTAATATATAATTTATTTATTTTTCTGCTTAATTAATTTAGTGTAACAACCCAAATTCCCAAAAAAACATGGAAATCTCAATAATAACAGCGAAAGCTAAAATTCATCAAAAACTCTTCTCATTTAAATCAATTTTAAAACGTTTCACAATCGATCGATCTTATTTTAAATACCAAATTCATAATAAAACAAAACACCAATCTAAATTCCCATACAGTCTCAACATGTTTTAAAATAACAAATGAAACAAATTCATGTAAACAAAAATATCCCAAGTAAATAAAAGAGAAGAAATGTTCATTGCCGGCATGTAAATCCTCCCAACCGATCCACCGATCACGAGACATCGTCAGTTGCCAGTTTTCTTCTTCCTTTTACCTGAAAAAAATAATTGTAGCATCATGAGGCTACGCCCAATGAGAATAATGTTAATTTAAGAGCAATGCCATAAGAAATTTTCTAAATTCCTTAAGTCCATAATCGGCCTCACAACTTCCAAATAACTCTCATCTTCCAAGGCATAATCTCAACTCTAGAGAAAATCTCATTCTTTTATTTTTGTTACCCAATGTCTTAGCTCCACTTTATTCGCAATTAAAGTGAGCCGCACACTCAAAGTACTGAACTCGTGGCACCACGATTCGACCTTTGAGTTATTCTTCTTATGAGTTTGCAAGACTCACAAGCGAACCTACAAGTTTATTCTCTCCCATTGATCAAATGGAATGAACCTACCCCGCTAAGTGTAATTAAGTTGTGCACAACTCTAATTCACCCCTTAACGGTTTATTCTTCATTAAGTATGACCCTACTTAATGCGAACCTCCAACCACATTATCTAAGGCATCAAATAATGTGATTCTTAAGAAAGCATCACTACCAGAATGCTTGACAAAGCCTAGGCCCAGTTTCTAGCTCAGAAAACCCGTTTTCTCCTAAAACTGACCTTAAATAGGCTAAATCTAAAAAATTCCAAATTCTGGAAAATCAATGTAATTACAGCATTTAAAGGGTCTAAAAATGCCTAAAATCAGATCTCTAACTCACAAGATAATCCCCCGAAGAAAACCCACCCTAAAAAGCTAAACTAGCTTAACTAGTGCGGTTTTGCTTCTTTTTCGGCGACAATCGATAAGGAAATTTAATAAATTTTTTCAGCAGCTTTTAAGGCCTCTAAACAGCCCCTAAATCACCTAGACACACTCAAGAATCATCCAAAAATAATCCCCCACCTAAACTCCCAAGAAAAGGTCTTCGACTGGACAAATTTCCACCTAAGGCTCTATTGATCCTTCTACAATATCATCAAATTCCAGCAGCTTTTCTAAGTCTTAAAACATCCAAAAAGTGACTAGAAATCATATAATTGTCACCTTAAAATCATTCAACAAGAAAGTCCCATTGTATCAACAAATAATATCATCCAAAAGCATGCATGCCATTTAATTCTCATATCCTTAACTCCAATTCACAAACATACGATTATTCAATTCATGCTTACAATCAACACCCAAATTATTCCAAACACACAAACCAGAAACAATTCATGCTTATAAAGAAAAAGAAAATTAAACTTGACCTTGATCAAAGATTAACTAAATTCTCACCTTAGATTCTTGAATTTTTTTAAAGAATTAAAAATCTTCTTTCCAAGAAATCTTACAACCTCTCTTGTAAGTTGAATAATCCTTTCTCAAATCTCATCCTCACTGCAAGGAAAAGCCTTTCTACATCTATACGAAAAATTTACAAAGTAAATCGATCAAAATCGGATAAAAACTTAATAGATCCGAACTGGTTTTGGCTCATAATGTTTTCTACATAAGCCTGATTACTACGAAACTAAGCTCAATGGAAAGAGAACGAAAAATCAATCGAAATAGATAGCTTACTTGCGTAAATCGAAGTCCGGATGAGGAAGTTATGGCCAAAATACTTCTTGAGGTTGTCTTTTGGCGAAAATTGAAGAAAATTTGAGAAAGGGAGGCTGATTTTCGGAAAAATGAGAAGGAAGATGATGGTTTTAGGGTTTAATCCCGGTTACAAATAATTACAAAAATGCCACTACACTAAAATGATCATAATTCATTCACCGGGACTCCGGATGATGATCCGTCAGTTGCGTTGGAATCGTAATAACGATACGATCAAAATCTTGTAAAAATATTAAAGTAAACTTGTGGTTTTTTTAATTTTGAGGTTTGGGAAATTACTAAAATACCCTTGGTAACGGGTCGTTACATTTAGTATACAATTGGATATATATATATATATATATATATATATATATATATATATATATATTTTATTCATGTTAAGTATCATGACTTGTTCTTGATTGGTTTCTCATGTTACAAAATTTTAAAAATTAACTATAATAATTATATTTTGTGATAGATTCTCTGATTATGTTTCCTAGACAATATCAATATGGTTATGAGAAGCGTAGAAAAAAAGAAAATTGAGCAATTGACTCAATCTCAAAAAGGAGCTCTTGATAAGTTTATTACAATCGAAACCCCATGCGGGTGAACAAAAAGATGATGTTGACAATCAATTGCTAGATGATCATGATCTTCGTATAGAAGATCAAAATAATTGTGAGGATGATAAAGATTTAAACAGTCATAACATTCATACTGAAGATCAAGATAACAACGTTGATATGTCTCAAAGCTATAGTTAGAATATTGAGAGTGTTGATATGTGTTTTGATAATGGTGGTCACAATGATATTTTAAAAGAGTATGTTTTATTTTACATAAATGATCCAAGAAATTGGGTTGCCCTTGATTCTAGATTGATAGAGCTTCTTGTGAAGAGTGGTTTGAAGAGAGATTTATCAATACGTCCTAAAGATAAATACTCTAGGAGGTTTTCTTCAATATTTTACACGAGATGTTTGTCGAATGAAGAGAAGTGTGATAGAGATTGACTTGTATATTCAAAGGAGCTTGACAAAGTGTTATGTTTTTGTTTCAAAATTAAAAAAAAAAAAACATTGGAAAAAGTGGTTTAAGCAATGAGGGTTTTGGGGATTGGAGACATCTTGGTTCTAGACTAAAAGATCATGAAACAAGTGTTGATCACATGACAAATATGACAAGTTGGATGTAAATACATTTTAAATTACAAAAAAAACGAGACAATTAATAAAGTGGCTCAAGAGTTACTTTTGAAAGAAAAAGAATACTGGAAGAAAGTACTATTCAGGATGATTGTTGTGGTAAAGTATCTATCTAATTATAACTTGGTACTTCGAGGAACAAATGATTAGGGGTGAAAGCTAAAACCCCGACCCCGCTTCCCCGCCCCAACCCGACCCCGCCAAACCCGCCTAATAAACGGGGCGGGGTACAGGGAAGGGCGAGGGAATTTTCCCCCCATTTAGATCACCCCGCCCCGCCCCGTTTCACTACTTTAATTTTATTTTTTTTGTAATTTAATTTTCCTAGGTTTATTTTTGATATGGATTATGATGAAGAGTTTTATTTGTTTATTTTTATACACTATGATCATTGAAACGGAGCGGGCACCCCGCCCAACCCCATTTACACCCCTACAAATGATAAGATATATCAGAATAGCAATGGAAACTGTTGTGGGGGGTGAAATTAGACAACACGTAGAATTTTACAACTTGGTAAAAATGTCTACGTACCTCGTCTGAGCGCAGTACCTAGACACCTCGTCTGAGCGTAGTACCTTGGCATCTCGTCCGAGTGCGGTACTTGAGCATCTTGTCTAATCACAGTGTCTAGTCATAAGGTCTACGCACCTAACAAGGCCAGACTACACAGTCTCCAACACAAACTTATATATTTAAATTGAATGCAAGTATCCAATTAGGAAATGACACGTGACGTAACCCGCAAGCGACACATAATTGAGAAGCAACACACGGCCCAATCCTGACGTGACACGTGACAAGATGATGTCATCAACCTATTCTTCTATAAATAGGAGAAGAAATTCATTCATTAGGTAACTAATTTCTAATACTATATCTCTGGCACACTAGCTCTGCTTCCTCCAACTTAAGCATCGGAGGGTGTTAGGCCGGCACCACACCGGTGCTATGTTCCTTTTCTGTGCAGGTACACTTGTCAACTATCCAGCACACCGCCTACGTAGCACCTCCAGGGCAGCGCACGACCTCTGACTCATCCCATCTTCTAAGTTCGTTGCTTACGTGAAAGCTCTCCATTTTTAGGCAACAACAGAAACTTTTTGGGCCTAATAGAGATGTTGGCTCAATTTGATCCTATCATTAAAAAACATGTTCAACGTATATTAGTAATAATGATCTACATCATTATTATCTTGGTCATACGATTCAAACGAATTGATACAAATGTTTGTCTCTGAGATAAAAAGAAATAATTAAGAAAATCAAACTGCCTTAATTTTGTATGGAATAAATTAAGTAATTATTTATGAGGTAAACAATCTAGGTGGATTTAATTACTAGAAGACAATTTTAACAAGTGTTTGCGTGTAATGTAATGTAACTATTTTGATAAACTTGTTTTTTTTTCTCTTTAAATATTTTATTTATAATTTTTTTTTTAAATCATAGATCAGTAAATGGATTCTCTTTGACTCAAGATACTAGTTTTTTTTTTTTTTTTTTTAAATTAACTTGAAAACAAAAGGGGAAATGACTTTTGAAAAATGTGCCCAGTTTTTGTTTTCCCCTTAAAAAAAGGGAAATTTCATCGAGTAACATATTTTGATATAATATTTGTTAAAATAGTAACTCAAAAAAATATTTACAAATATAGCAATTTTTATTATGTTAACCAGTGACTAACCGTGATTAATATATATATTAGTGATAAAATTAGTATAAAAATATATAATTCAATATCTATCACTGATTCACCTGATCAAAATTTATTATATTTACAAATATATTTTTAAACTTCTATTTTTACAAATATTATAACAAAATTACTAGACTTGCAAATGCCCATTAAAAAATCATATAATTTCTTTTTTATTGCGTACTACATGACATCAAATAATTTATTGTATTTTGAAAAAAGAAAGAAAAATGTCATTCAATTTAAAGGAAAAAATCTAGGTGGATTCAATTACAACAAGACAATTTGTTTTTGTTTAGAATAATTTAATGAAAATATGTTATGAGATAACTTTTTTTTTTTTCATTTACGTATAAATTAAAATGGGCTCTAATATTTATAATTTTATTAACTTAAAAAAGTATTTATAAAAATGATAAAAATTTAGCATCTGGTTACTGTTCATAGGAAAATGTCATAAATACACCCATTTTATGTAAGTATATGAGTAAGTCACTGATTTACCATATCGATAATTATATACTAAATAGTTATCAGGGCCGTCGTTGGCATGGTGCAACTGGTGCGACGGAACAGGGCCCCGGATCTTGAATTAAAAGTTTAGTATTAATAATATATAAATGAAAATTTATTCTAAGTCACGTTGGCTGACATTCTCCCTATAATATCTCTATATTATCCATCATTGTGAGTTGATTTTGATCCCAACATAAGTTCAAAGTTCAATTTTTTTTATATACTACTTTGATAATTTTATGTCATTCTTTTATTATACTCTTTTATTGATATTGTGTTTTAATAAAAAATAATGTTTTTTATATACATTTTCGTGTTTTGTTATATTATGAATTATATGATTGGGGCTCAAATTTATATATCTATATATCGCACTGGGCTTTTATTTATGTAGGAACGACCCTGATAGTTATATATCAGTGTGCTTGATTATAACTGATTTACCATTACATACTATCACTAAATTACCATGATATACTACCATTGATTTACTATCACATGTATACCATGATATATTACCATTTATTAACTATCGCTGAAATACTGTTTTACAAAGTTAGGAGAGGTCTTACAAAAAATTTCAATTTTTTTGTCGAAAATCAGGGAAAACAAGTTGAAAACTTTGGGTTTCATCAAATATGAGTTTGTGGATAACTTTTGGTCAAAAAATTGATGATTTTGAAATGGGTTTCGGATTTGGTTGAGTTCTTGCGAGAATAAAAAATTCTCAAGTTTGAGGTCCTGTCAGAAAACTTCAAATTTTCATCGGATAACTGAGGATAAGAAATTAGAAATTTTGAATTACTTCAAATATAAATTAGAGGATGAATTCTAACAAAAAAAAGATAAGTTTTTGAAGTTTTTTTTTTCTTTTTTTTTAAAGTATTACCGAAAATCTTTGTTGCGACAGTAATAATGGCGGCGGAGGTGGTGGAGATGGCGGCAAAGGTGGTGGGGAAATTGGACAAAGAAATAGGAAGATGCAATTTAGAAAGATGATGATGGAGGAAGGAAGTTGATGATGATGGAGAAAGAGGGAAGAAAGATAAGTATAATTTGAGAATTAAAAAAATCTATTAAAACCGTCTTTAAAAAAAATAACATTTGTATAAATATTTTGAAAAATGAAAGATATGTATATATCTAATCAAATTTTAACACCTATGTAAATTTCCCTATTTTATTATTATTATGATATGAATTACTTGTTTTTAAAAATAAAATTCAAAATCATATATAGATTTATAAATGGTGACTCTTGACTATATATTGATGAACTCTTTTGAAAACAAAATAAAAAAAGCTAAATTTTTCCATTCAAATATGAGGTATCTATACTATATTAAAAGGGTTATATATGGATATAGTCATAAAATGACCCAAATAAGGGTAAATAGCAACATTTCATAAAATAAGGTTGAATAGCCATTTGGACGCAACAAAAATTTCAAAACACCTACACATTTTCTAATTCCATCACATCACCCTTTTCTCTCATTTTTCTCTCTCTCATTTCAATCGGTTGATCATGTACAATTGATAGTCATCCTGAGTGGATTACAAACTCCTGTTCACAAGAGATAACCTTTGATTTGCATGCGTGAGAGTGACTCGAAATAGTTCGCTCAATGTGTCTCCCACTTTGGTGATTGCATCTTACTTATAGCTGGGAACGTAATTACATAAGAATGGAATTCACTCTTTTCCTTATTGAAAAATAGACAAGTACTTCCCTTATGAACTGATTCAATGCTTGAACACCAGGGCCCCATATTCTTCTGATCAAGGAAAAAGCAAAGACGCATAATGAAGATTATGTAAGGTTGTTCATTAGAAAATCAGATGAGCTTAAAGAACAAGATGTATCATGAAGGTTAATGTTAGGAATGGTGTCCTAGAACTTGTAATTATTTAATAATAATAATTTATCTTGAATAAATTAAATAAATAAATGTAAGTTCTTTATATTATCTAGATTGATTCAATTAACGATATTAGGAATATATGGAAATATAATAATATCGAACATTCAAATAGTAAAAACCCTAAGTCACTCTTATGAAATCACGACTTAGTATGTGAGTCATACGAGAGGATTAAAGTCAAGATGAGTAACTTAAAAGTGTCTACAGTAAATGGATAACGTTTGGGAACGTTATCCTGGTAACACTGTTGATAGCTTCGCATTTTGTTTATAGACAAATGATTTAATCCTGATCATTCATATGGGAGACATGAAATGGAAGTATCATATGCAATGTTGATTGTCACAACGTGATTGCGACGCGGAGCGGCCGACATCCTAAATATTAGGTCTTTTATATGAAAATGAAGTGGAAGTCGCCATCAACCATATTTGGGTGTGATTGATCACCAAATTAAATTAAAAAGTAATGGTCTACGAAAATCAAGTTAGGATCGGGAGTCGTTTGTGTGTAAGGAAGGTGTTAGCACCCTACAACACCCATTTTAAAATGGTTACCATATTTTTACTTTATATTATCTTATTTTTAAAATGATGGTCCTTAAATTAAATAGTAAAAAAAAATAATTTTAATTTATAAAAACAAATGTCTCATTTAATCATTTCTCAACTTCAAAAATGAAGTAAGCAATGAAGATTAAAATGAGCGGCGTTACAACCGTTAATTGAACAATATTGGAATTTAGAAAATTCCACCTCAAGAAATTGGGGTTTTTACTTCTCAAAATTCATCATAGGAATTGTATTTATATTTTAAAACATTTTTCTATTTTTTATTTAAAATACTTCCCTTTTATTTTTTTTGAAATAACATTTAAACTTATTTAAAATAACCTCTTTTTTTTTTTTTTTTTTTTTTGAAATAATACATGTAATATTGTTTTTTTTAAAAGTTTTTCTATTTTATATTTTTTTAGGGTTTTTGTAGACTTATATGAGAATCTCGATAAGCACACTACTCAGCCTTCACAAACGTAATGATTTTCACACACTTATCGAAATCCCAACAAACACGGTATTTTAACTTTGATTAATTAATTATATGTAAAAAAAATGTTTTTTTTTGTATTTTAAGGTATAACATGTCAAATAGATTTTTATAGGCATATCATTATGATTATCTCTAATTCCATAAACAATAATAATATAACCAAATGATTATTGAAAGAACCAATTTGATACTACTCAAGTCTTGATCCACAGATTAATGAATTGTGAGGTAAAAAATAATTCCAATGAATATCAACAAATAAATCCACGGAATCAAACTAACTTTAAACAAAATTACTTTCAATGGAGTGTCAGTTTCAAATACGAGATCAAATACGATTTTTTTAAGTGAATAATGAGCATAAGAATAATCTAAATAAATCAAACAAATCAAAATCATCTTAATTCATGAGATATTAAAAAGAAATTTATGACAAAAGGTATACCTTGCAACCGAATGGCTCCTAAAGAAATTGATTTTAAAAGGATAATGCTCCACTTGTCAATCCCACAAATTTGGCAATGAAACAAATAATCAAAAGTTGTTGGAAAAGTTAGATCTAAGAACTTTATATGTATTTGAGCAGTTTGGCGGAGGATCGAGAGGCTGGGGAGAAAACTAATCTTTTCTTTGGTTTTGAAAGGGTGGTCTCCGCCGTAGGTTAAATCTTCCGATTTTTAGGTTTACAGAAAGCCCTATTTAAGAACAAATTTTGAGTAGTATATAAGGAAAAAACCATTTGATTTGTCAATCAATCCAAAATTAGACCAATCAATCAGATTACCCTGTCACCAATTAGCTTAAATTACTACCAAAAATTGTTCTTTCCAAAATTAACTTCTCTTATTCAAATTTGAATTTAAAAAATATTTAAACCAAAATTATACTAAATTAATTTTATAATTTTAAAAAATCCACCAATTTTAAATAAGAAAATTCTTTTTTTTAAAAACCATGAAAACTTTAATTAAAAATCAATTTTAAATCAAAAATTCAATTTATCGTTTAAAATCAATTCAAAATTAAATCTATTTTCAAATGAAATTAAAATTTCGTAATGAAATTAAGCTGGGCAAAATACGGTATCTACATTGATTGTATAAGACAGGACCACGATGTTCGATAAAATTTCTCATTAGTATCGTTTACGAGAAATGATCGAATATCAAACTAATTTTATCAACCGTGATAGATCTCAATCCCGAGTGAAATGTGGACTCCTATTTATGGAGTTATGTTCTTTGATTTACATGGTTGAGAGCGATCTGTAAGAACGCTCAATACACTCCTGCTTTTGGAACATAACTAGATAAGTAGCTGGGAACGCATTTTCACGAGATGGGATTCATAACTTTCCTATAAATTAACGGTATCAGTGCGATACCTAAACATTCTAGGAACGTTAGGAACGTTAGGAAACTTCCTTGATGTACTGATTCGAGACATGAACAAGTGACATCACGACTTATATTGATCACAGAGGTACATTATCTCTAGTTCGACTAAAGATAAAGTTCATTGGAGAATCAGCGGGAACACAAGGATAAAGCGGTAATTACAGGGGCAAAACGGTAAATTTATCCGACTGTAATTATGAGGGTTCCACGTGAAGGATATATCACAGATATAAATAATGATAAACTAAATGGACATAACTCATCTATAGTGAGGGGAGTTCAGCTATGAATCTATAGTGGAATTATTCATAGTTAGATAATAAGTAATTAACTGATTATGAGTTAATCACTTAATTGACTAATTATTAAGCCCATGATCTATAGGTCCATCGGGTCCCTATGCTAGCCCAAATATCGTAGTCGCGAAATCAAGTAGAAGAAATGGAAATTTTAAGTAAAGTGAATTCCTTAAATAGGCAATATTAATAGTTTAAATATTGAGTATATTTAAACGGTAATTAATATAAACATTATTAATTGTTTAAATAATGAGTTTATTTAAACAGGAAATTAATAATGAAATATTATTAATTAGACATTATTGATTATTTAAATATTGAGTATATTTTAATGGTAATTAATAATTTGAAATTAATTGGCAATTATTAATTGTTTAAATAATTAATTTTATTTGAACGGAAATTAATAATTAATAATTAAAATTAATTAATTAATAATAAAATATTATCAACAAAATTATTAATTAAATAATGAGTTTATTTAATGGAAATTAATAATTAAAATATTTATTATTAATTGTTTAAATAATGAAAATTATTTAAATGGAAATTAATAATTAAATACAATTTGGTAATATTTAGTCGGGAGAAAATATTAATATTATTAATTTTTTAAATAAAATATTTTATTTAAATGATAATTAATAAATAAATTAATTAAGTTGGACTTATTAATTTAAGAGAGAGTTTCAAGTCCAATTAGATTAATGAACCCAATTGGAATTGGCCCAAAATAATTAATTAAATAAATTGTATTTATTAATTATTTTACTATCATAATTTTGGCCATATGAGATAATTTGTAGGAGATAATTGTTTGAATTATATCCTATAATAATTATATAGATTTATTTACCCAAGATAAATAAAATAAAGAAAAGAAAATATTCTCTTATTTATCTATGGCATTTTACAAATACCAAGATAAAGGAAAGAGATAATTCTTTTTTCTTTTTGTATTTATCTCGATGGATTAATCCTAATGTGATTAGGATTCCTATTTTCCTATAAAGGAGGCTTAGGTCATTCATAAATCACACACAATTAAATTCCTTAGACATTCGGAATTCTCTCTTTCTTCTCCCTCCCCCCTTGGCCGATTTTCCCTAGTCCATTAGAAAGAAAAATATTTTTTTCTCCTTCCCAATTTCTTCTTAAGTTCGATCCCATAATCGGGTTTTGTTTGATCGATCAGGATATAGCGTAGAAGATCCGGTGTTGCTGAGGATTTGATGCTGTAAAGAAACCTCCAACCAATTCTACATATATTACTCAATGTAAGTTTTAAAGTTTTAATTTTCGAAAATTTAAAGCATGAATCTACATGTTTTTATCACAAATTGCATGGTGTTAATAGATCCGTAATTAAATGTTAATTAGTTTACTAAACAAAATTCCGCTAATTTAGTAAATCATCCCTTTAGTTAATACAGTGAATTACCTAGCCATGGATACAAACTACTTGTCAAGGATCAAAGTGTAGTTGATGATTTTAGCCAGTGGACATAACTATGTCTATAGAACTATGAGTGCAACTTTAGATATTTAGCGGAGTTATCTACGAGTTAATGAATAAGAATTAATTGATTAAAAGAAGTTTTAATCAAAGCTAATTGTAGATCATTGGAGCTTAATCTAATATGTCCATTAAGTCCTCCGAACTAACGCATGTAATTGAGAACATAAATTAATGAGATTAATTTTCTTTGGAAAAATGGATTAAAATAATTAATTTGAAATTTTCAAATTAATTTAAGGCAAATATAAATAGAGGAGTCTATTTGATTAATTAAAGGAAATTAAATAGAAGAGTCTATTTAATTATTTAAATAATGGGGAGATTAAATAGAGGAGTCTATTTAATTAATTATTAAATAGAATAGTCAATTTAATTATTTTTTAGAGAGATTAAATAGAAGAGTCTATTTAATTAAATTAATTTTGCAGTTGTCCAGAATTAGTGCGAGATTAAATAGAGGAGTCTATTTAATTATTTAATTTGAAATTATCAAATTAAAGAGGAATAAAATAAATAAAAGGAGTTTTATTTATTTAAATATTTAATGGAATTTTTCTATTAAATTAAAGAAGAAAAATAAAATGCCCAATATTATCATAGAGATGACACATGGGTGTGTGACCCATGGTGGGGCCACACGCCACTTTGGTTTAATTTTAACCAAATTTATGCATTTTATTTTATTTAAAATATATGGAATATCTTAATTTAAATTAATGTGATTAATTTAAATGAGTAGACATGAAATAATGAAGTTAAATTAAATTAATTTAAATTTTAATTTAAATTAAGATTAATTTAAATTGTGATATGGGAATATCTTATTATGGAATAAGATATTATATCTTAATTATTCAAAATATATTTTTCAATATATTTATTTATTTATTTGATAATTAAAAAGATATTCAAAGATTTTCTGAGGCATTGAGTTCCCTATAAATAGGAAGTATGGGGTGACCCCATAACACACAACTAAGAGAGCAAAGAAAGGTTCAGAAAAATTCCTCTCCCCATCCCTCTCTCTTTGCCGCCACCGGCCTCCTAGTGGTCAAAGGGAAGATTTTTTCTTCCCTCTTCCTTTTTTTCTAAAGAGGATATTGCCCGTGCACTTATTCTCTTTTATGCTTAGTGAGGAAGATCTTTTTGGTGGTCCCAGGATCGTAACCAAAAAAGAAGATGAAGTGCCAAACACTTCTCTCTACAAGGGTTAGTTGTCTTCTTTTTATGCATTATTTTTTAGATTAATATCATACTGCAAGCTATGATCCTGGGAATTCCGCTTGAGAACTCTTTTATAGAGGTCTCAATCCCAAAAAGAAGTCCATGAAATTAGGAGGGAGGATAGAAGGAATCTCTAAACTAATTCCTTATAAAAAAATAATCAGTAAAATGTCTAAACTAATTCCTTAAAAATAGCAATTAGACAAAATTCTAAAGGCAACTCCTTAAACATATGATCTGAAGAATTTTCCTTAACAACGATCATATTCATTGAAGACTGATTGTTGTAGTAGAGTTTCTAATAAGTTTGATACTCGACCATTTCTTTTAAACAATATAAGTGAGACAATGATCAAATATGTTGGTCTAGTCTTATATAATAAATATGTATATGATAATTCTATTTCATGTCATCTACATGAATGATTTGGAGAAGATCATTTGTAAAATCATACAAAATAGACAATTATCAACAATGTTAACAGGATAAGGTTCCCAAACATTATCCATATACTATAGTCACTTTAAGTTACTTAGCTCAACTTGAATCCTCACGTTTGTTTTGCATGCATACTCAGTTGTCATTTCATGAAAGTAACTTTGGGGCTTTACTATTTCAATGCTTGATATTTATCTCATAATCATTAATGAGTTAATATAGTTAAATAGAACTTAAGTTTATTTATTTAATTTATTCAAAATAAATTATGTTTATTAAATAATTAAAAGTTCTAGGACATCATTCCTAATGGTAACTTGCCTGTATATATATTTGAATTTATCTATTAATGGAAATTTCCTATTTGGATGTGAATTCTTAGCAATAAACTTGTAGGGGAATAACAGGTCTCCACAACTCCATATTGGTATGATATTGTTCACTTTAGATTTAGGCCCGCATGATTTTACTTTTGGTTTTGAAGTTGTGTAATTCCCCTTCTACGCCCATGACCATTCCCTCTCTTTACCAATGTGAGATTTTATTCGCACTGAACTTAACTAAATGGGAAGCCTAGTTTTTATGTTTATGAATGAAAATCATCCAATATCTAACACAAAGTCTTATGTCTTGAATTGACATCGATTTTCAATTTCTACTGTTTCTTTCACTTCACAAAAAAATAAATAAAGAACTAATTATGAAATTGATACATTTTTAATTAGATGGTTGTATCTTCTTTTTAGTACTTTTGAATGATAATCAAAAGCGTTACCATTCAAGAAAGGGACAACAATTGGTCAATTCTTTATAGTTTGACATGTGCAATTTTTTATTTTTTTTTAAATAATGAAAGGAATATATTTAGTAAAACTCAAAGGTTAACTTGTGACATTTTAAAATTTCGGAAACATGTTAAAAATATAAGTTCTTGCTTACAATCACAAGATGGATATTTGGAAAATAAATGACAATTTTTTTAGAAATTAACTTAGCTAGGTGAAATGTGTCCTCTAAAATCGTTTTCCTTAAATATGGGACAGCTAAACCAATCACAAAATGTACGAACAATCACAAAAATTAGAAGCAAAATCATAAAGAGAAAGAAGACGGACCAAACACACTTGTTCATGAGTCTTTTGGCCTTAACCCTCCAGCAACTCTCATAATACTGGTTGATTGCTTTGATGAACTCGGCCATCTTCACCGTACTCGAATTCGATGCCGAATCGCTCTCCATTATAATTAGGCTGCTATATTGTTTGGCAATGGTCTTTCTAAGGCCATTGAACATTTTAACAATATCATCATCACTTCCAAAATTACCAGAAATATTTAAAATCCCTACTCTTGTGAGTATTCTAACATCTTTGGGTGTAGCTATTAACCCACTCATCAAAAGTACGTATTGTGTAAAAAAAGGAGGGTCCTTTTTAGCCATTGCCTCAAATGCAATCAAATTCCTGTAAACCACTTCAGAGAAAGGGTTTATGGTGATGTAAGGAAGCCTTAAAGTGAGTGTTTTCCTTACAAATTTCGGGTTTCGAATCCCACCGAAGGTTTCGCAGTTGAATTTCATTTTAACTTTTTCAAGTTCTGAAGCCGAAGGAATTATCTGGGCCGGAGACGATAATTTGTTAACACTTGCAATTAAACCAAACAAACTTTGGACTAAACCAATGACTTCATTCAGTTGCTGCAGGAAATCAACTTGAAAAACAAATGCCAAAACATTCATCAGTTCCCGAAGGAAAGGTGCGTAATCGCCCCCGCCTCCGATTAAGCGCATGGAAGACCATTTATCATCCATCCCTTCCCTGTTTATGATCAGAAGATACAAGAAATGTAGCAAATGATGAGACTTTTCAAGAACTTGATTTAACCTTAGAATGCCATTGCAAGAATCAGGGAACCAAAGAGGTGAGACTGATACACAAAATGGGTAAAATATGACATATATATCTTTTCTTGGTATAATTTCTTTAAGGACAAGAAATGGAATCTGATTCTCAAGCTTAAGTATGTCATTAACAATCTCACATTGAGATAGTAAATTTCCATTAATTCCATCATACAACCTCTGTTCATCAAACATTGGTAAAGGAAAATTTACTTCCCTCGAAAACCTTCCTTTTCCGAGTAACCGAAGCAAGAACAGACTATCAATCAGCATAGTCCAACACAAAGTCTCAGATCCCATTTCCAAATGCTTATTAAAACAAGCTCTTATTTTAAGATCTAAAGGCTTGAGTTTTTCATTCACAATTTGATTGAATGAATAAGGAAGTTTCAATAGCACTTTAGCCTCTTTTGCTTTCTCAAGCTTGTAGATCTCCATATTGAAAAGCGGTGGATTGAAATGGTGATATGGACCCAAAGATAGAGTGTGAGGGAAGTAAGATTCTGGGTTTTCATTGGTTATGGAATTTGGTAATTTGAATATGGAAATGGGAGTTTCTAAAGCTGTTTGAAGATCATTTTTTTCAATAAGTCGCCTGATTTGAAGAATCCATTGACTTTCCTCAAGGCTTTTGCTCCTGAAAAAGGAATTGGAAGACATCTCTCTTGTCTATACTTGTGAAACCTAAAGCCGTAGACGACGTATTTTAAACATTAACACCGGTTAATATGGATGGAAGAGGGTAGCCATCTCTACCTTCCACAACCATAATAATTTTATGTTTGTGAGCATTGATAATGTGGGCACTTTAACATACCCCTTCAAGATGGTGCCTCTTTGGGCTCACCAATCTTGGGCCGGATCCCATTTTTTGACTGAACGCTCGTTTGAGATTTGTTAAGCTCTGATACCATATTAATTCTCAAAACCAATTGGTATGAGAGGAGTGTCCCTTTATCTTTCTGATGTGGGATCTTTAACATTGAGTAAGGATGTAAGAATAACTATTAATTAATTCATGGGAATAGCTAGGTTTTATTTAGTTTATATGAGGATAAAAAATAAAATAAAAAATGAAACTTAAAGATAGATGAATGGTGTGAGTGAGTTGGTAGAGGATATGAATAATTTTATAGGGAGAAAGGATCATGTCAAGTCAACCATGGGAAAGGAGGAACGAGTTACTAACAGAAGAAGATATATATATATATATATATATATATATATATATATATATATATATATATATATATATATATATATATATATATATATATTATTACGGAAAAGGAAATATATGTATTGATTTTATTTGAATTATGAAAATTTATTGTACTAAAATTAATGAATTATTAATAAATTGATATTAATTTGAGAAAAAAAATCAAGATAATTAGTACATAAATGGTAATATCATATTTTATAAATTTAGGCCTTAAAATAATATTGATGACCAGTCGCGCTACGGGTAAATTAGCATATCTAATACATTTTTACTCTTTTTCTTTGAGATCAAAGTTTCGAATCTTCTTTACTTCCAATTTGATGTAGTATCAAAAATATAAAAACTTGCATCATATGTGACAATTAAACTTTAAAAAATTCATAAAATAATAAATTCAAGGTTGGGTTTTTTGCATAAAATACCAGCAACTAAACCCATGTTTGCTTATCTAGTCTTTTGCTGTGAAAATACTATTTAATAATATGATATGATGGTCTTTCATTATTTCATCTTTTGTTTTCCATAACAATCGCTGGCCATGTGCAGTTTCTTCCCCCAAAATAAATAAACAATGGCAACTTGATTAGTCAACGGATTAATGAGATCTAGAGAAACATAAATTAATTAGTTAAATTATCATGAAAAAAATAACCCACCTTTTCACCAAGTACCTATAGTTGTTGGTAAAAAAAAAAAAAACCTATAGTTGTTGTTGACCCTGAGAAAAATAAAAATATTTACATCTACACCCATAAAAAAATCGCTGATAAATACGGCTAAAAATTTAGGGTTTATGCATATATAGTATAATTAAGCACAATATTTATATATATAGCAGTCCAAAAACATATTTATAAATATAGCAGAAAGCCTATTTGAAGCCCAATTCGCGAAGATAATTTTATAAAATTACCCTAGATTTCTGAGGCATAAATCACTAATTTCTTATTAGGTATGTATATCACTGATTTCCTAGTTTTTATGTATATCACTGATTTCTTAATTTTTATGTATATCATTGATTTTCTTAATTTTTATGTATTACTAACTTCCTTAATTTTTATGTAAATCACTGATTGATCATATATTTAAAATCAATGATATATTATAATACATTTAAATCAATGATTCACAAAATCTCCTCAATCTTCCATTTTATTCCATCTCCACCTCATTAGTGTTTTCAACCCTCTATCTCTGCCGCAACTTCAAGGATTCAGTAACCTAGCAATAGAGAAGACATAAAGATAATGAAGAACGTATCGAGAGAGAGGAGAGATGAAAATCCCAAACCACCAAGCCCCACACTTCCAGTGTTTATACGAAGCAAAAACCCAGATGAAAGTTGGATTGTTGATTTTGTTTTGTTTGTGCGTGTGAAAATCATAGGAGAACAAACAAACTCTTTACGCACCAACTTCAAGTTCCAAAAATTAAAATTAACACAAGGTGAATCTTCATAGCTGATGGATGAGAAGGAGAAACCCAAATTATAAAGAAGAAAAGTCAAGGAAGATACTTACATCCTGACCGGTCTCAAGAGGAGCTCCTCTGACTGCCCCATTTGTTCTTTTGTCATTGGATAAAATAAAATAAGGATAATAAATATAGGGTTAAATGAACCAAAAACCCCTGCACTTTCAAGCTTTTTTCACCCCTACACTTTCTATTTTCCAACTTCTGTCAAAAAAAAGTGTTAAAACTAACCGACCTTATTTTTTTATATCAAATGGTATGAGAAAAGACAATTCTATCCTCGCTAACTATAGTCAAATCATATTTACTTTAGTTAAGTCCAGGTGGGTTAAAGTTTTTCTGCATACACTTCTTTTCACGAAACCTTCCGCCTCAATCTGCTGGTTCTACCTTTTCTATGAAAACACCATAAGGTTCTACCTTTCTCGTCATACCTTTCTCGTCATATCCTCCATGAAATCTTCTGCCATACGATTTTTCTTCATTCTATGAACGAAACGACTGCGATTTCTGTTTCTTTTTCCTATTCTTTTTTGTTTTTCTAAACGGGGGCGTAGATGACGAGGCAAGTGATTTTCTAGGTTTTTGTGTGTGTTTTTTTATGAACCTTAGCAAAAAGTGAGCCATGTAGGCGATTTGACAATATATATGTATGGGACGACACATAGAGAACCGTTTCTTTCTTCGATTTTCCAATTTGTTTGTGAAATTGGCGGATACAGTTGTGTCGGTGGCGATGGTGATCGGATGAGTATGTTTCATGGAATGACGATGAGATGATGGAAAGAAATGGATCCGTTTTATTTTTATGAACTTATGTTGTGACGTTTTTGGAGAAATTGCCGATGGAAGTGAATTGTGGATCAGGGAAACGAGTTTGGAGGTTACGAATTATATTCAGAAAGAAATTGGGGATTATTTTTGTTATGGATGTACGAGTTTTACTGGGATATAAATATGTAGCTCTTTCTGGAAATGATGAAATTGTGTCAGATTTCTTTGATCAAAGCTAATAAGATAATGAGATGTTGATTTTTTATAAACAATGGTGGAGAATGTGATTGAATACAGTTTTGAATTTTTTTTGTTGTTGCCACAAATCCCCTTATGGAGAAATTCAAGTAATTTTTAATGTGATATTTCATAAGTTTCAAATTTAATTACTTCACAATAAGTTAGAGAGATTCTCATTGAAAATAAATTAGATCCTTTTGTTTGGGGTGTAATACTCAAAGAGAAAAAAGAAAGAATCCCAGGAAGCTTAAGATGATCAATTAAAAAAAAAAACAAAAAAACAGAGGTGAGAAGAATAAATTCATGTAATGAAAAATAATAAGTTTAAGTTGCATATGCCATGTTGCATACTCAGATCAGTATCGAACATACATTAGCTCATTCCCCCTGTGTCCAAAAATGGTGGAATTGAAGAAAAAGACAGAAGGTTAAACAAGCATGAAAGAAATTGAGGGTAGAAGGAAGGAAGCGTGATGTGAAGAGGGAAAAAAATGACTAAAATTTCAACCATGGTTAATGAGTCAAAAATGTCTTTTCACATACCCTTAAATATAAAAAATCAAGGGCAATTAGTTTTAACATTTTTTTTTTTGACAGAAATTGGAAAATAGAAATTATAGGGGTGAAAAAAACTAAATTGATAATCCAGGGGTGTAAATTGAAAAAGCCTGAAAGTGCAGGGCCACTGATGCATTTAACCCATAAATATATTATTTTTTATTAATCATATGGGACCAACTAATTTATTTTAACCAATGAAAAGAAAACACATATGAGAGCAGGAGCTCCTCAGGTAAGTATTTTCCTTTTTGATTTCTGCAAACCTAAATTTCACCTACCCGAATAAATTACTCCAGCAAGAATTCCAATGGAAAAAAAACCATCTCAAAACCATGGAAATTTGACGTTAAACGAAAAAAAATGAAAACTTTGAGAGTGAGAATCATGGGCGAAAGAGAGGGATCTAGTATATTGTACACGGATGAGAAGAAGAAAAGGAACTCCTTGAATTTTTTTTCTCACTGGCATTCTCTGTTTTGTGAAGGTCATATATGGATTTTTTTTAAAATCTAACAGTAAGTTTTAAATTTCTGTCATATATGCAATTTTTTTTTTTAAATCCTAACAAATTTGCAAATATACTTGTAAAAATTGCTACCCAATGAAAATCCTCTAAAAATTTAGTGGCAAACATATTTATCTCACCGATAAGTAAGATTTTCTCCTTATTTTCATGTATGACTTATTTTTATTAGATTATTTATACCACAATTAGTAAAGATACTATCCTACTAACACGTTTAAGTAGATAAAAATAATCTACATATGAAAGTTAAAATAGATTTAATCGAAAACATACTCATCTCACCGGTGAGTAAGAATTTCCCCTTATTTTCATGTATAACTTATTTTTATTAGACAATTTATATCATAATTAGTAAAGATATAGATCCTACTAAAATGTTTGGCTCTTGCATATATAGCGTATTCAGATGCAATATTTACAAAAATAGTAGCCCGAAGACTTATTTGCAAAAATAACAAAAAAAGAAAAACTCAAATTCGAGTCTAAAATATTATAAAATCACCACTAATTTTACGTAAGTAATCACTGATTTAGCACATAGGTAATCACTAATTTTACTGATTCACTGTATCAACTCATATTTCATGCATGTAATTGTAGGAAGTAAGATCTAATCTAAAACAGCGGAAACATGATTAATTTATTTAATTAACATGCGAGAGTCGGATCTACCTTAATATTATGCTAAACTAATCAAGAATACATAAACTCATGTTTTTTTCGAAAATTAAAGTCTAATTACTTATATTGAGTAAATAAGGAGAATTTGTTAAAGAGCTCCTATAACACCAAAACTTCTACACTATATCTCAATTGAACAACTAAAACCCGATGATGAGATCGAACTTTAGAAGAAACTTGAAAGAAGAAAATATTTTTTCTTTTGCAAAAATATGACAAAAATATGGAGACGAAGAGAGAAATTTCAATTTCTTTAGAAATGAATTGTGTGAATTATGAATAACCAAGACCTCCTATTTATAAGCTTTTCAGTATTCTAATCACATTAGAAAAACTCACTCCAATATTTTCAAATTCTGAAACTGAAGGGGTAAATGGAGGCTTGTCTTCCTTGAAGGATTCTAAATTCTGAATTCTTAATTTTTCGAACCAAACCGAACAAGCTTTGGATTTAACCTATGGCTTCACTCAGCTGTTGCAAGAAGGATATTTGAAGAATTCACGTTAAAATATTAAACAATTCCATAAGGAAAGAAGGGTAAAAAAAAAACCTGCACTGCTTGATCAGGTGATCTATCATATTCCAATTGGTAATGAGAGGAGTAGCCAATGTATCATATAAACATTATGAGGTCCGTTCATCTTTCCAATGTGGGACGCTCAACATGCCTCCTCAAGATGGTGCATGTTTTGGGCTCACCATTCTTGGGTGTGATCCCATATTTGGTCCGAATGCTCATTTGGGCTTGTTGGGCTATGATACAATCTTGATATTATGAGGTTCCATCTCAAAACCAATTCGTAATGAGAGGAGTAGCCCATGTATCTTATAAACATTGTGAGGTCCCTTCATCTTTCTGATGTGGCAACATGCCCCCTCAAGATTGTGCCTCTTTCGGGCTCATCATTTTTGTGTCTGATCTCATTTTTAGATTGAATGCCTGTTTGGGCTTGTTGGGCTTTGATACCACCTTGATATCATAGGGTTCCATCTTATAACCAATTGACAATGAGAGAAGTAACTCATGTATCTTATAAACATTGTGAGATCCCTTTATCTTTTTTATGTGGGACTCTCAACATGCTCCTTCAAGCTGATGCCTCTTTTGGGCTCACCATTCTTGGGCAGATCCCATTTTTTGAACCGAATGCCCGTTTGGACTTGTTAGGCTCTGATAACATGTTGATGATCATGGGCATCCATCTCAAGACCAATTGGTTATGAGAGGAGTAGTCCATGTATCATATAAACATTGTGAGGTCCCTTCTTCTTTCCAACGTGGAATTCTCAACAATCATGTATCAAAAATAAAAATCTTTGCACAAATTGCTTAACATTACCCGCCCAAATAGACTCCGAGAACATAGCATCATGGTCACATGATTCATTAGGTAAGGAAACATATCTCCTATGAAAAGCACAATCACACAGCCACAGCCTTACAATTTATTATCCAAACTCAAAATTGTCAAGACAAATTTCATCATACAGAGACACTTGGAAAAACTGAAGAATAAATATCAAATTTCAATTTTTCAATTGCAGGTGGAGCACTAGCAAATTGCAGGCAAGATCCCAATCTCAATTGAAGTATTCTACCAATTTGGTACTTCCAGGTCATAGCCACCAAATTAATTTCGTAATGCTTGGGAAGGAATTAGGTCTTTAAAAAAAAATCAAATCAAATCTCCAAATTGGATAATTCATTTTCAGTTGTTTACCCAAACCTACATAATCCCCTTAATGAAATGAGATTTCTTTCTAATTGCTCTGTTCTGTGTTTACTCCAAGGAATTTCTTTGAATTTATTAGTGAAAATTTTAAGGATTAACATATTGGATCCAAATGCCTAGAGATGGCAGAGTGCCAAATGAACAATCTTTGTCTTGGACCTGGATTTGTTTGATTTACTTAGCCCATATGAGTTTAATTTTTGGTTCACTAGAGTTTATTTTGTTAAATGATTAGAACTCAATAACTTTTTTTGGATATCTTATCGTTACGACTCATAAAATTGTCACGGGGCTTATTAATATCAACTTTTCATCCACATTAAAACTGTTTATAAATTATCGCAATTACTACATCAATAAGATTTGATTATAGTTCAAAGACCTAAAATGAAAAATTTAAAAGAAAAGAGACCAAATTGACATAAGAGTGAGGACTATGAAACTTTTTAAAAAGTACATGAACCAAATAGATACATATAGTAAACTTCATGAACCAAACATATAATTTAACCATATGACTCTACAACATTATGGATGAGTTGTTTGATCAGACTTAGATTTTTATTTTTCAAAGAAAAATCATTGACAAAGTGATCTACTAGTTTAGAAGAAAACTGAATTTGTCACTTGACATGTCACTAATAGACCCATCACTTCTTTTAAATGATACTTTTAAGGACGTTCCAACTTTAATATAACTTAACTTAACTCTTGTGATGGGAACGTTCTTAAAAGACTATTCTTAAAAGTATATAGTTAAGTTTAGTTGTGTTAAATTTGGAACATCCTTAAAAGTATCATTTAAAAGAACTGATGGGTATGACTATTCCTATTATTCATACTTCGAGAGTATCAAAATACAAACTCTCGAAGGTATGACTATTCGTACCTCTCGAATCACAAACATAATAAAGGCTACCCAAATAGGGATGTGGCTCAATTATAGTCTAGAGAAGTAGGAATCGATATTTCTAATACAAATTGTCAAATATGATACAAACTATTTTGAACTTCACATCATAATGTAAATTAAGCCATAAAAAATCTTAGAGCAACCAAACCAACCACAAAATGTACGGACAACTACAACAACTATAAGAAAGATAACAATAAGAATGAAGATCCCCTTCAAAATTGGATGAATATACCTCTTTATGAACCTCTTTGCTTTCACTTTCCAACAATTCTTATAAAACTCATTGATCTTTTTAACAATTCCAATCTCATTGGGATCAATTTGTTGATGAAATTCCACAACTTCCCTCAACCCATTAAACAATTTCACAACTTCTTCTTCATTTCCCAACTGCCTCTCAATGACCTTTTCTTTCTCAAGTATCTTAACATCTTTAACTGTTTGAATCAGTCCACTCATTATTATCACATAAGAGGAGAAGTAAAGTGGTTTTAATTTAGCTGAGGCTTCAAAAGCTACCAAGTTTCTCATGACAACTTCAGTAAAAGTATTAACCTCGAGATCGGGTAATTCGAGGTAGAGTCTCAGGTACTTTTTGAATCCAATGCTTTGAATTAGGTCATAGTATCCACTTTTAAACTTCACTCCAACATTTTCAAGTTCTGAAACTGAAGGGATAATAAATGGAGGCTTGTCTTCCTTGAAGGATTCGGAATTCTTAACTTTTCGAAACAAACCGAACAAGCTTTGAATTAAACCTATGGCTTCACTCAGCTGTTGCAAGAAGGCTATTTGAAGAACTGACGTTAAGATATTAAACAATTCCATAAGGCCGAAAGAAGGGTCAAAAAAACCTGCCACTGGTTGATCAGGTGATCTATCATAATCCATAATTAAGAGATATAAGAAGTGAAGAAGATGATGGGATTTTTCAAGAATCTCTGATAAACCTGTATAGTATCTTCCATCCATGAATTCTGGGCTATCTCGAATGGGAAGTAATTTTGGTGAGATAAAGACACAGAATTTAACAAAGAGAAGATGTAAATTGTTGTTGAATTCTTGAGGTAAAAGGGTTTTGAGAACAAGAAGGGGAATTTGATTCTCAAGCATAATAATATCTTTCAAAAACTCATCTTGGCTCATTTGATTTTCATCAATCAGATAATGATGCAACTTTTGCTCAACAAACAGAGGAAATGGAGACGGGAGTTTCGCAAAACTACGTCTGAAATCATTTTTGTCATCATAAGAATTGGCTAACAATTGAACCAAGAAAAAACCATCTAAAAACATAATCCTAGCCAAGGCATCGGATCCGATATCGAGATACCTGTCGAAAAGAGCTCGAATTCGTGTCTCAGATCGCTTGAGTTCATCCAAAATTTGGTTGAAATCAGGAAGATGGTAGAATTCTATAGCCTTGATTGCATTCTCAAGCTTGTATAATTCAATCTTGTAAAGGTCTTGATTGAAATGGTGATAAGGACCAAGAGCAATATGGTGAGGGAAGTAAGGTTCTGGTTTGTGTTTGGTTAATGAATGAGGAAGCTTAAAGATGGAAGTGGGAATTTCCAAAGCAGTTTCAAGATTCTCTCTTTGAAGAAGAAGTTGGCTGATTTGAATGATCCATTGAGTTTCATCGAGCCTTCTGTTACGGTTCGAATCGTTTTCGATCGCCATTGGAGATGTTCTTGAGAAAGGTTTGTGTTGTGGGCAATGTGTTTAAACTGAGAATTTGAGATGTTTTCAAAAGAGGAAAGAGAGGACATGAAGAAAGCTACCATCATTTTCAGTCTCAACTCTCAACCATAAGAATTCATGCATTGAATGACTTTACACTAAAACATGAATCGGTTGTCTTCATGGATGAATTATTTGATGTAGGAAATAGACGATCGCTTACGGCCTCGGATTTTAGAAGGCTCTATTTTTTTAGATATATATAATACACATATATTAATATTTATGATAATTTTAAATTGTTATCATTATATAAAATATTTAAATAGTATCAAACTCTTTCTACTAATAATATTAAAGGCATTTTGGAAAAGAAAAGAAAAACATTAAAGGCATATATAAATAGGCCTACTATTACTTGACAATTCGCAATTTACAAGACGAATTCCAATTTATAAATTTTCACCTTAACTATTCACATAAATGTAAACATTAATTAGCTACTCATTTGGAAAATTGAAACCTTATTTATTAAAGTTTTTCATCTTCTCATTCATTTTGCAATTTACAAAACTAAACCACAGTTACAAATTGAGAGTTCTATTAACAAATAAATCTCGATATTTTTTTTAACACTCAAAGAAACTCAAGACTTCTCAATCTCTTTTCCTTTCTAACGTAGCTAAAACATGAATGGGTTGTCTTCATGGATAAATTATTTGATGGTGTGATGAGAATGTGTGGGTCACCCACTTACAATCGTATATTTATTCTCTATTAAATTCATGTATCTAATTTTTATCCTAAAAAATTTGGAAAATTGCCTCGGTCCTATTTTTTTTTTTTTAAATTCGCTATTAAATTCACGTACCAAAACTTGTACCATTTTTTACAATCTCAATTCTATTTCTCAATCTCTCGGTCCAAAACTCATATTGTTTTACCAAACTCATATGTGAGATTTATATGCCCCGAACTTGGACCAGCTCGTTGAATCGGCCTAATAGAGGCTAATAAAGAAGTGCTCATATCCAATCCAATTATTTAATGAGCCGAATCGAATCGAGCCGACCCGTCAAACCTTGACTTTTGGGCAGAGCTCGAGCCAAGTCCAAGTCGATTTTAATAATTTAATTTTAAAAATTAACAAACTTAACAATTTAACTCTACTTACTTTGTGTACATGGTCAATTTTAATAGATTTTTCTTCCTTATATCTAATAAATGTGTACATCTCACTATTATTTATCAATAAAAATGAAAACTTTATGATTATATTGAATTTAACTATAGTTTTAATTTTTGAAATTTTTTAAAACTCACGCTATTTTTTAAAATATCAATTCATAAGCTATGAAATTTCTCTTTCTTTTTTATTAACACGTTTATAAGAAAAGGATATTATTAATTACCCAACCACACACAAACTATAATATATAGTAATGTATTAAACAAAAAGGAGTCACAACTTCATAATGATAACACACACCAATTCACTGCCTTTCCACACATTGAAAGGGCAATGAAAAATAAGCAAATACATGTTTATTATTTGCACAAAACACCAACAAGGTTTTCTTAATTAAGAAAAACAGCACCCTTAAACCTTAACAAAATAAAATAGCTATTACATATGTTTGTTTTTAATTATAAAATGAAACATAACTTATGTTGTCTAGCTAACCTAGCTTATAATTTAAGAGCAAAGCTGAAATAATTCATCTTGTATAGTTAGTGGATATTGAAAGTTAGTATAATTCACAGGTTCAATGTTAGTGTATCCAATGTTTTCCACCATCTGCAAAACCACAATTAAAGGGTGGTAAATTTTAAAATTCTTTTTCAAATTGCAGATTTTAGATATATTTCCGATTTATGTCATTATTTTTAATTTATAAATAAAAAATTAAAAATTAATAATAAATTAACAATTAATTAATAACAGACTGAGAGTTTTAGATTTTAAAAAATGATTTAGACAACAATTATTCAGTTTAATTATTTTGATAAATTATTTAGACTTGTGCTATATAAAATTATATATATATATATATATATATATATATATGAGAGAGAGATTTAAAAAAATAAAACTCTTAGTAATAATTTTAAAAAATAACAAAGTATTCAGAATTTTCAAAAGAATTGACACTTTTTAATCTTTATTAATATAATAAAAGAAATTATTAATTAATGAATTTATCAAAAGAGTTAAAATTAGGGGCATTTGCAAATCTAGCAATTTTTCAAGCAATATTTGTAAAAATAAAAGCTCAAAAAAATATTTGTAAATATGACAAATTTTGATCATGTTTATCAATGATAAACATTGAATTACATATTTTTACACTATGTTCATCACTGATAAACACATATATCAGTGTTTATCATTGATAAACATGATAAAAAATTGTTACATTTGCAAATATTTTTTTGAGTTTATATTTTTACAAATATTGCATAAAAATTTGCCACCCAGTAAAATTTCCCTAAAAATTAACTAAACTTGGAAGATTAATAAATTTCAATTCAAAATATAAAATCAATAATGAATTTCGGCATCCCTCAAAACAAGTGAAAATAAATAATAATTAAATATTTATTAGTTTAAAGTAAAAGGTACAATTTCTAAAAATAATCAAACTTTTGCTCGATTTGAAATTATGGTTGTGTAATCTAATTTTTTTTGAAAGAAAATATAGAGCATTGATGACATTTTTATTTGTACTAGATTCTTATCACATGCATTGTATGTGATATTCTATCAAATATAAAATATTTAAAGGTTTAGCATATATTTTTATAAATCTTTTTTTGAAATGATTTTTTTTTATTAATTATTAAACGTATTATTATTTTCTATTTAGGATTTTAATTATCGTATACTTTATTAATTCAATGAATTATATGTACTTGATTTTCTTTTTATTTAAGACATTTTTTCTTAACTTTTTTTCCCATATGTACTATCAAATAAAAATAAAACCGTTTGTTCTATATATATATATATATATATTTAAGTTAATTTATTTATTTCTAATTTTAATTATAATTCAAGAAAGTATATTAGTTTTTTCTGGATGATTTTAAATTTATAAATATTTCTTATTAAACAATATAAAGTTTATATTAATATTATAAAATATGATACCCTTACATATTCAATAAATTATATTTTGCAATAGTTGTTTTTTTTATAATAATTTTAAAAACAAACAATTTATTTTTTTTAGTTATTTTAAAATTAAATCACAATCACCTTTATTAAATCATTTAATATTTGAATACTTAAATATAATTTATTTTTGATAAATGAGTGATAAATCTAAATAATTAATAGTTATTCTAACATTCATTTTCACACGTTGTACTTAATTTTTCAACTATTTTATAATTTGATGTTGTGAAGGCAATAAAAAGCCAATGAATTTATTTAAAAAATTGATCATTTTCTTATTCATTGATTGATAAATATTTTAAGCTTATTATATAAAAAAAGACTTACAAAGAAAAAAAAATCAAATTACGTTAATATATGAGAAAAATATAAATATAAAAGAGAAAAAAAAGTAACATCACTATGCAAAAAATGTCACTTTACAATGTAAATCTATTATTTTTACAACTCCAAAATTTATTTTTCTAAAAATATATGAAATGTGTCATGTAATTTGAAAATAAAAAGTGGATATAGTAGTCTAAAAATGTAAATGCTCATTTAATAGAAAGTGGAGTATTAATAGCAATGACATATTTAGTAATTTTGAGATTTTGAAAAAGTATATATAATAGCATTGGTAGTAATTTCAAGATTTTAAAAATGATATAATTATCTAAAAATATTTCCCAAATATCCCTCCTTTTATATATTAAGGATAAGGATATTATAAAATATTTTCATAAAGCAAGATTAAGAATTAATGAGAAGAATTTGAAGTTCTATACCTTATCCTGAAGATGCTTATTAGCAGCTTTCAGTATTCCTTCCTAATTTCAAAAAAAGAAAAAGAAAGTATATGGATTTGATTAATAATTATATAAGTACCAAAGTAATTTTTAAAGAACAACGCCATTTAGAGATATTAAAAAAAAAAAAGTTGAACTTTCACTTGACATATTGATTAAGAAAATAAAGCTATAATGTACTTTTGGTCTTTGAAGCATAGAGGTGATGCTTAAATTCAACATCTCAAACTCTATCTTCTCTCTAATTTTCATTTTTATTTCTACTAAATCACTTTCATCGATACGATGTAGCTCCACCTAATATAAGAATTCAACAGATTTTCAATCCTATCAAATGACGAGTTAACATTTAGGTTAGATTTTTAATTTAAAAAAGTTACTATATTTAAAAATATTTTTAAGAGTTGATATTTTTATAAATATTATATAAAAATTTGCAAGATTTGCAAGTGCCCCTTATTTAAGTTCATTTTGTGTGTATGTATAATGTCAATAAAATCATAATAGTAACATTTAGATTAGATTTTTAATTAATCGTAGTTTCAAATAAATTAGAAAAACGTTGTATATTTGAAACATTTTAAGAAACTGTGGTAGGGAAATTTCATTAGGTAGCAGAATTTTCTGCAATATTTATAAATATATCATTTTTAAAAAGTATTTGTAAATATAGCAGTTTTTAAAAAACCCTCATTATGTGAATCAGAGAAATCAGTGATAACTATTTGGTAATCAGTTATTCATACACAATATCAATAAAATCAGTGATAACTTGTATGGAAATCAATGATTACTTGTGAGAAAATCACTGATTACTCAAGCAAAACTAGTGACAATTTTGTAATATTTTATGTGTGAATTTAAGTTTTTTTTTGCTATTTTTACTACTATTTTTATAAATATTGGACATAATTTTACTATTTTTATAAGTGCTCCTAAAATGTACATGGGTCCTAATTTTTTTAAAATTAACCAATAGAAGGATATAATTTATAAATTTTACAAAGTACAGTAATGACCCGTTACCAAGTAAGACTATAAATTTTTTTAGAAATTATTATTATTTTCTCAAAATGATATTAATGAGGTTGGATGAGAAATAACTCGTTATCTCGTAAGGGTATTTTAGTAATTTCCTAAACCTCAAAATTAAAACCACAAGTTATAATTTAATACTTGAGAGAGCATATTAAGGATCCCACATCGGAAAGATGAACGATCCTAACAACATTTATAAAATTTAAGGGTCACTCCTCTCATTACCAATTGGTTTTGAGATGGATGCCCACATTATTAATATTGGCTGTAGCCGCATGATGCTACATTTATTTATTTTTTTAGGTAAAAAAATAAGAAAATTGGCAAGTGACGTTGTTCGTGAATGGTGGACGGTTGGTGTGGATTTACAAGCCGACATATGTTATTTATCTTCTCATAGTATAATAATACTGGGGTGGTCATGTTTAAACTCTTTGATATGTTGAATGTTTCTATTGTTTTATCGAGATAGTGGAGAATTGTCGAATAATTTTCTTAGTGATTTTTCTTTGTTTAAAATAAGTTCGATCAAACAAAAACTGAGTTTTGAGTTTTTATTTGAATGAGAAGGATTTACTCGTTTTATTTTAGTTTCTGATGCCAATGTGTCTATTTTTCACGTTTTAGGAATTTGGGGTTGTTACAAGTATAAAGATGCTTAAAATCATTTCAAAATATAGAGGCATTATTTAATAATATTTTAAAGTGAAAGAGTGTATTTTACTTTAACTCTTTTATATGTTATCTAAGATTTCAAAATTATTTGATATATATAAAAAGTTAAATTTCAAATAAAGATATATTAAACATCATATTAAACATCAAAAATATATATATATATATATGCAAAACAAATAACAGTGTTAGAAAAAGCTAACCTGATTCCTTAATGATTGAATCTCTTCACACATGAACTTCATCTAAATCAACAAATGCCAATAAATTAAAAATAAATAATATTAATGTATCCACTAATATTAATCTCAAAATAATCAGAAGGAACAAAAAAAAATAAAAAAGTGAATGTTTATGTTAATGAAATACCTTTGTGGAACGCACGTGACAAATCCAAATCTCAAGTTGCTTCTCAAACATGTCAAGTTCATCCAAAGTCATCGCTTCAGTTTTTGCTCCAAGTGGAGACCTACATATTTTGTGATAAGAGTATCTAATTTAAGATGTGATCTTTAATTAGTCTCGAGTATAATTTAACTAGTTAAATATCAGTAATCGTGTTTCCTTCCATATAAAATTAAATGTTCGGCCCTCTCCATCCTCAATTTAATATAATATCTAAAAAAAAGATGTGACCAAATATCCCCTCATTAAAAATACATAAGACATAGATTCATAAGTGTGAAGTTTGAGTCTACATTTGAAGTTATTCTCAAAAGGGTATAAAGGGAAATCAGTCAGCATTGAACCAAAAAGCTGGATTTGTTGTCTTAACAGTCTGTTAACTGTTTTTCTTGTTATTAAGTTGAAAGCTTTGGCTATAAAAGCTGTGAGAAAAATCCTTTTGTAGAGAGTTGTGAGAATTGATTTCTTTGTTAATAAAGTGGCAACAAGCTTGAGAGAGTGGATGTAGGATCTTCTATCCGAACCACTATAATTCCTTTGTGTTCATGCTTTAATTTCTTATTCTCTGTCTTTCGATTTTGTTCTTCAATTGATTGTCTTAGATTGTGAGTGATTTTCTTGCTAAGAGAGAGAGTTGTTCTTGGTTAATTTCTAACAAATTGGTATTAGAGCCTCCAAGAAACGAGCTGAGGAATTGAATCAAACACCCTCTGTGCAAGATGAGTTTCACTCGATTTGAAGTTGAAAAGTTCGATGGAAAGGGTGATTTCCAACTGTGGAAGAGAAAGATCAAGGCAATGTTGGTCCAACAGAAAGTTTCAGCAGCTCTTCAAGATCCAAAGGAGATGCCTCAAGAATTGAAAGAACTGGTGAAGAAAGAGATGCAGGAGGTTGCATATAGCATTATCATTCTTCATCTTTCTGATAATGTGCTTCGATTAATCGATGATGAAGAATCAGCATCTGCTTTATGGGCCAAGCTAGACAGTCTTTACCTTTCAAAATCACTTTCAAATACCATCCACCTTAAGGAGAGATTATTCAATTTCAAGATGGAAGGTTCAAAATCTTTAGAAGATAATCTTGATGAATTCAAGAAGTTGATCAGTGCTTTGGCTAGTTCTGGGGAAAAGGTGGATGAGAAAGATCAATGTATCATACTCTTAAATTCCTTACCAGAAACGTTCAGAGATGTGAAGACTGCCCTCAAGTATGGAAGAACAGTTCTTAAAATGGAGGAAGTCTTGGATGCACTGAAATCTAAGGACCTTGAGATTCAAATTGAAAAGAAAGGGAAGAACAATGGAGATGCATTATCAGTAAAGTCCAAAACAGATAAGAAAGAATTCAAAGGAAAGGGAAAGCAGAAAAAGAAATGGAATGACAAAACAACCTTCAAATGCTATCATTGCAATAAAGAAGGGCACATTCGAAGGAATTGCTATGAATGGAAGAAGCAATTCAAAGAAAAAGAACCAGTAGATGAAGCCAAAGTTGCCATTGCAGATCAGATAGTTCAACAAGATGCAGAAGTTCTTGTTGTTGCAGAAAAGGGAAGTGACAGGCAATGGATTCTTGATTCTGGTTGTACTTTTCATATGACATCAAACAAAGAATGGTTTGAGACCTATGAAAAATATGGAGGAGAAGTCTTACTTGGAAACAATAAGCCATGTAAGGTAATAGGGAAGGGAAATATCAGGATGAAAATGTTTGATGGTCTTGAAAGAATTCTCACTGAAGTAAGGCATGTTCCTGAACTAAGGAGAAATCTTGTCTCCTTAGGAACACTTGACAAAAGGGGCTTCACTTATGTTGCTGAAAATGGGATCATGAAAATAATGAAAGATTCCAGAGTAGTAATGAAGGGAATCAGAGAAGGGACTCTCTATTCACTGATGGGAAGCACTTTGATTGCTACTGCAGATTATGCCAAGAAGAAAGAAGACTCATCTACCAGCCTTTGGCATAAGGGGCTTGCACACATAGGTGAAAGAGGCCTCATTGAGTTGCATAAGCAAGGTTTACTTGGCAGTGAGAAGCTAGACAAGCTTCAAGGATGTGATCATTGTATATATGGGAAGACAACAAGAAAACCTTTCCCACAGTCATCAAATAAGACCAGGGAAGCTTTAGCCTATGTCCATTCTGATCTATGGGGGCCAGCTAAGGTGCATTCAACAGGAGGAAACAGGTATTTCATGACCATTATTGATGATTATTCCAGAAAAGTCTGGATATATTTCTTGAAAACCAAAAGCCAAGCCTTCACCAAATTCAAAGAATGGAAGATTATGGTGGAGACACAAACTGGAAAGAAGGTGAAGAAATTAAGGACAGACAATGGTCTTGAATACATCAATGAAGAATTCGAGAATTTGTGCAAACAAGAAGGCATGATAAGGCATAAAACAGTAAGATACACTCCTCAGCAAAATGGCATAGCCGAAAGAATGAACAGGACCATTTTGGAAAGGGTGAGAGCTGTCTTGTCAAATGCAAACTTACCAAACAAATTTTGGGCTGAAGCTGCACATTCTGTAGTTTATCTCATAAACAGAAGCCCATCCACAGCAATAGACCTGAAAACTCCTCATGAAAGGTGGACAAATACACCCCCAGATCTAGAGAATTTAAAAGTATTTGGTTGTGTGGTATTTGCCCATGTGAATGAAGGAAAGTTAGAACCAAGAGCCAAAAGGTGTATGTTTGTGGGATACCCAGATGGTGTAAAAGGGTTCAAGCTATGGTATGAAGATGGGAAGTCATCCAAGATGTTTATAAGCAGAGATGTTACATTTAGAGAAGAAGAAATGTACATGAAGACATCTGATGAAAGGATGACTAAAAGGCAGAACAATGAAGTTCCAATTGAGGTGGAGAATCCCATTCTAAATCCTCAGACTGATCCAACAGAAATGGCTCAACATACTGAGATTGAGACCACAGCTGAGATTACTGAACCACAATCATATCATCTTGCAAGAGATAGAGAAAGAAGAACTATTGTGCCATCTACAAGGTATAATGAACCTGAATACATATCTTTTGCTTTGTCTGTCACAAACCTGATGAATGAACTAGAACCAGACTCTTTCAAAGCTGCCATGAAAAGTGTAGAAAGAGACAAATGGCTTGAAGCCATGAATGAGGAAATGAACTCACTGATGAAGAACCAGACATGGGTTCTTGTAGACAGCAAACCAAAGCAAAAGACAGTGCAGTGTAAATGGATATATAAAAAGAAGTATACCAGTGCAGAAGAGATTGAACCTAAATTTAAAGCAAGACTAGTTGCTAAAGGGTTCACACAAAGAGAGGGAATTGATTATCATGAGATATTTTCTCCAGTAGTAAAGCACACTTCAATTAGAATTCTCCTATCCTTAGTTACTCAATATGAACTTGAGCTGGAACAACTTGATGTGAAAACAGCTTTCCTCCATGGAAATCTTGATGAGGAGATTCTAATGACACAACCTGAAGGCTTTGTGAAGAAAGGAGATGAAAATAAAGTGTGCTTATTAAAGAAGTCTCTCTATGGGCTGAAGCAATCCCCTAGGCAATGGTACCTCAGATTTGATGAGTTTATGCAGAAAACAGGTTTTAGGAGAAGCAGTTTTGATAGTTGTATATACCAGAGAAAGACCAGCAAGCTTCTTGGAGTAATTCTCCTCTTATATGTTGATGATATGCTCATTGCATCATCAGACATGACTGAGATAGACAAGGTGAAAAATCAGCTGAATGATGAATTTGAAATGAAAAATCTGGGAGCAGCAAGAAGGATTCTGGGAATGAACATTGTGAGAGACAAACAAAAAGGCACTCTTCATATAAATCAGAATAATTACCTTGCTAAAGTCCTCAAAAGGTTCAATATGTTTGAATCCAAACCACTCCCCGTACCAATACCACTTCATCTTAAACTATCTCAAGATATGTCACCTGAAACTGATGAAGAAAAGGAAGAGATGAACAATATCCCATATGCCAATGCCATAGGATGTATTATGTACTGTATGGTATGCTCAAGACCAGATATAGCTTATGCTTCAAGTCTTCTAAGCAGATACATGGCCAATCCAGGAAAGGGTCATTGGCAAGCTTTAAAAGGAGTCTTGAGATACTTAGCTGGCACGAAAAATTTGGGCTTATTCTATGAGAAATCAGAAGAATGTAGTATATTCCTTGAAGGCTATGTGGATTCAGATTTTGCAGGTGATAGAGACAAGAGGAGATCACTCACTGGTTATGTATTTACACTGTTTGGAGGTACCATCAGCTGGAAATCCACATTACAACCAATTGTTGCATTATCTTCCATTGAGGCTGAGTATATAGCAGCCACTGAAAGTGTCAAAGAAGCAATTTGGTTGAATGGTCTGATGTCTGAGTTGGGATTGGTTCAAAACAGAGTGAGAATTTTCTGTGATAATCAAGGAGCAATTCATTTGAGCAAAAATCAAGTCTTCCATGAAAGGACCAAGCACATTATATAAAAGTGCATTTTATTAGGGATGTTGTTGCTCAGGGAGAAATAGCTCTGGAAAAGGTGCATACAGATGATAATCCTTCTGATATGCTTACCAAAGCTGTCACTACAGCAAAATTCCATAAATGTCTGAATTTGCTGAGAGTGACTGAGTTCCTGCCTCCTTAATAGTGAAGAGAATTTCTCAAGTTTACTTGGTACTTATGTGTTTGTTCAAATTAGACTCAAGGTGGAGATTTGTGAAGTTTGAGTCTACATTTGAAGTTATTCTCAAAAGGGTATAAAGGGAAATCAGTCAGCATTGAACCAAAAAGCTGGATTTGTTGTCTTAACAGTCTGTTAACTGTTTTTCTTGTTATTAAGTTGAAAGCTTTGGCTATAAAAGCTGTGAGAAAAATCCTTTTATAGAGAGTTGTGAGAATTGATTTCTTTGTTAATAAAGTGGCAACAAGCTTGAGAGAGTGGATGTAGGATCTTCTATCCGAACCACTATAATTCCTTTGTGTTCATGCTTTAATTTCTTATTCTCTGTCTTTCGATTTTGTTCTTCAATTGATTGTCTTAGATTGTGAGTGATTTTCTTGCTAAGAGAGAGAGTTGTTCTTGGTTAATTTCTAACAATAAGTATGATATCTTCATCAGATTTTGAAAAAAAATAAAAAATCAAAAGGAGATGTGGATTCAAGTTCAAAAAGTAGAGATTATCATATAAACTATCATACCTGAGGCTTTTTTGGACTTCAATTTCATGTTGCAGCCTTTTGATCTCCTCCTTTGCTTCCTATATTTGCATGATATTAGCTTAAATTATGCATAAATCAAAAGTTGATAAATTTTATTTTTCTCTATTAATCAATCATTATCCATATTTTTATAAGACAATATGGGGGTGGAGAGTGAAACGTTTAGTTTTTTTATTGTTATATTATTATTATTATTATTATTATTTATTTTTGTTTAAGTAGAAGTATTATAAGTATTTCAACTCTAAACTAAACCCGCCAACCAGAGTATAGTTCAACTGGTCAGGTATTTACTTTCTTCCCTTCATGTCGAAGGTTCTAGTCCCTCCTCTCAATTTGATGTAATCTAAAAAAAAAAAAAAACTCTAAACTAAACCCTAATTTAAAATCACTATTAATTACTAACCAAATAACTATAGGAAAGTTGATAAGCCATTATTAAACCCTAATTTGTTTGGGAGAATTTTTTAAAAATAATTAATTATCATGTTACTATGTTAGTTGGAAGTTTAGATTTCTTTTCAAAATTTAAAACGATTTGAAATTTCATGCTAGTAATAATTAGTTCACTCGACCTATCATACTATTGATTATTTCTTAAAATGTACTCCCTACAAATATAATTAAGGAAATAGCAGATTTTTACATATTAATTACTGAAATAACCAAAAAATTTGAAAATTGTCCCAATAGAATTCAATAACTTTAGTGAACTAACAAGGGGAAAAGAAAAACTAACAAATAATAGTTGAATAAATTTATTGAACCTATTATTGGGGTAAAAATAACTTTTGCTATTTTCAATTTTACATCTCATTTTTAAAAATATCCCAAATAAAAATCAATTTTTGAAAAGTAATTTTTTTAATATTTTTTACCTAAAAATTAATACCGTTTTTAAAAAGGATTACACAAAATCAATAAACTGTTAATAAACAAGTTTAATTTCATAAAAAAAAATATCAAATCTATTTTTAAATCAGCCACTAAATGATTGAATTAATTAAATTCAAAATCTAAGTATTCTTTTTTTGAAGCAAGTTTTTAAGTATTTGATTAGGCAAATGCTTTTATATTATTCTGCCACTATCAATGGTAAATGTAAGATTGTAAGATGAGTCTCCTATAATAAAGATTCTTTCTTCCCCCAAGGAAAGATGTCTAAGAAAGTTGGGTTCTCACACCAATTCTCAAAATATTATTTGAAAAAAAAAATAAAATAAATAAAATAAAATCCTCAGAAGTTGAAGTAGCATCTGATGCAGCTACCACTCTTATATTGACCATATGTTTAAAATAAAAATCATGTTTAATATTCCCCTTTTTAATTATTTTATTTTATGTTAGATTAGCATCTTATGCCATATTTTTGCATATTATTGGTAAAATTTGAAGATTCTGTGAGAGAAATAATATTATATGTACCAGAGTTTCCCTTTGAATAGGTGGATGTGGATCTCCCTGGGTGTGACTGTTCATGTACCTTTCAATAAGCCCTTGCATGGTTCTATCCTCACACATCAATACAAGGGGGAAAAAAGAAGAAGAAGTAAGTTATTTTGATTCATGAGAGACTAGATCTTTTAATATCAAATGAGATTTCTTTTCTAATATTTGTGAGCACCTCGATTAATTTCAACACTTGAGATCAGAATACTCGTAGGATAATACCCTAGATAGGTGGCCAACTTATGAGATTGAGGATAAATATGAAATTTTCATGAGTTAAAAAAAATACTTTCGTGTATTTAATAGTTAACCAAAAAAAAAAAAGAACAAAGAAAAATGAGATTTGATGCACTAGAAATTCTTATTCAAGAGGGATTTTTTAGGGTTTCACTCTACTAATTTTGTGTTTTACTTTGTAATATATCTTCAATTTATGGTAATCAAAAGGTTGAGATCTCATATCTCAAGTGAATGTAAAATATAATGAAGTAGAGATTTTAAACTAACGATTTTCAAAATATTAAATTTACCCGAATCCAGCATACTATTAAAAACTTTTCGAGACCAAAAAGTTCAAATTCTTATATTATCATTTCAGACTAGTAAAATATTAGATCAAACTAATGAAATAATAAAAGAGAGAGAGAAAGACCCTTTAGTAGCTAGTTCATGAAGCTTTCCATGGGCGGAGAAAATGAGAACACCAATTTCAGCATCACACAACACAGAAAGCTCCTTAGCCTTCTTAAGAAGCCCAGCTCGTCGCTTGCAAAAGGTAACTTGTCTATGAACTGGATTTTCAATCTTCTTCATTTGAACCTTTCCTCTTGCCATTTTCACCTAATTTCTTCAAAATTCTTTTTTCAAAATTCTTTTTCTCTATGCAAACAACCTTCCACTAGTTTGAACTAGCTTCAGGAAGCTGCAATTCTCTTGACTAAAAATTTAAAAAAAAAACTTGTTCAAAAAAATTGATTTTAACTATGAAATGGGATTCAAACCCTTATATATATACCTTTTTTTTTTCTTTCTTTTCCCCCATATTCCATTAACAATTCCAAAAGAATAATTTTGAGTATTGTGTTAATTAATTTAGTAGTTTTTATCAGCTTTATCCATCACTACTTTGCTTTATTAATTTTAAAATAATATTAGAGCATTTCCCTCATGAAACTGTCTTTGAATCCTTAAAGTTTGTGACTTTTTATATTTCTTTAGTTTCTTTGTGAAATTGCATTTTTATATCACATCATTAACCAAACCCATCATCACATGAATTGATTCTTCAACATTAATTAAAAATAAATTGTTTTTTAAATTTAAGGATGATTAAAAACTAAGCGGAGATAAACGGCAAAGAGAAAAGAGGAAATTGACCTACATATTTATGTGGAAAAAAACTCTTTTGAAAAAAAAAAAATGTGTAGCAGAGAATTTTCACTATGACAAAAATTGATTTAGGATGGTTCATGGACGACAACAAGTACATAACAATTCTTTTAAATATAAAAACCCTAAACCACAAGCCTCTCCTAACCTTATCCTTCTACACCAAATATAGGCCTAACTCGTTTAAGTTTTTCTTACTATAAAACAACACGAGCATAACTCAAGTGGTTAGACACCTATTCCATTCCAATGAGGTCAAGGCCGTTCGAGACTCCCCTCCTCAATTTGATGTAATAACTAAAAAAAAAGTCTCAAAGTATCTTTTCAAGTAGGATCAAAATAGAATTCGGGTCACATAGGATACCAAGGACAATTTAACTATTGAAATATAGAAGATGGAAAAACATAACAAAGTAATTAAGAGAAGTGAGATATACACAAAAGAAATTTTCCTTTAAGTTATAATTCCATAGTTCGACCAGACAATCTTCTTTCAAGATACAATATTTCTTACCAAAGTTAATAGCACAATACTAACCTTGATTGTTGAATCATAGTGAAAGAAACTCTTTTCAAAAACCGGGAAAAAAAAGGAGCATAATAACAAGATAACAGAAGAGAGAAGTGAAAATATCTTAAATTTCTCTCTGAATTTTTAAGTAATGAAATCTAAAATGAGAATTGCTTATTTTTTATGATGGTTGATTGTACAGTTGATTGAACCTTTTGTTGAGTTTTGTTATATGGACCCAAATCAAATGTTAATCAAATAAGCCCATTAACTTCAAAGGCTCATATATACTTTGACCAATTTGATTTGCTTGATACCGTGTGTGAATCAATTTTAGGAAGTAAATTAAGGTGAAATCAAATTGATTCAGACGGTGATTTTTATAGTATTAGGCGGTGGTTTAATCGAAGGAGAATACTATAAAATTAAATATTGAGGTGTCCAATTTGGTGTGAAGGCCAATTTGGCCTCTCACCGTGAGAGAGTTTGGGGTTTGTTCATAGATAGGGGGCAACCGTTTAAGTGATTCTTGAGGTTATGTATAATTGTGAGAAATTATACGCTCTTTAATTTTTCGTCTCATTGATGTAATCTTCAACTTCATAGTGGAACCTGCAGAGTCTGCAGAAGACATAACGTACCAATTGAGAGAACCTGCATAAATCTCTGGGGTCGTTATTTTCTCTTGCCCTATTTATTATTTATTCTTTGTTGTGATAATATTCATCGTTCTTGGGATTAGGGAGTTTAGGAATTTAGTAAACTCTTCAAATTCCCAACAACTGGTATCAGAGCTTCAAGTTTCGAGAACTTGTGTTAATGAGTGGTTGATAGCACAAAGAATATTGGGATCGAAAAATTTGATGGTTCAATTTTTTTTTATTCTGGATGATGCAGATTGATGGTTACTTTTATAGTGGAAAAAAAATTGCATTTGTCATTAGGAGAAAAGCCAGAGGTTATGAAGCATGAGGATTGGAACAAACAGGTATTGTCGTTGACTTTGTCAATTATGTGTGTTCTACACAAAATACTAAATCGAAGAGTTGTTGATGTTCCCTCAGATCAGAGGGGTGAGCCAACAACGCAGAAAGGACAGTTAGCTCCTAATCCATCAGTTCAAGTGGAAGAACAGTTGGGAGAATCTGGAAGCGCTCAGAAAATAGCCTCAATTGTCAGGCAGTATAGCGGATTGGTGAAGTTGCTCAAGGGCAATAGTGCACTTTTGATTGGGTTCAGAGTCAATGTGGGTGTAGATGCTGGAGATGAAGTCTATGTTTTGACAATCGGCTTGAATGCACACATGTAGGGATGACAACGGGGCGGGGCAGGGTCAGGGATGCCATTCCCATCCCCTAACCCGCGGGGATTTTAAATCCCCATACCCTACCCTATCCCCTAATCAAAGAATCGGGGCGGGTTCTGGGATTCCTCGTTAGGGGATCGGGTTCCCCGCGGGGTAAATTCTATTTTTTATATTTTAATTCTTATTTAAAAAGAAATATAAAAAAAGAATATATATTTATAATATACATTTTTAAGATAAAAAGAAAACATAATATAAAACATTTTATAATTTATAAGTTAATATAACCATGTTTTATATATATTTTCTAATAAATAAAGATAATAAAATATATAAGATGTTATTAAAATATAGGGTTCGGGGTCGGGGTCGGGCGGGGAATGTTTTCCCATCCCCTAACCCTAAAATAAAATTGGGAAAAATTTCCCCCCTAACACTATAAAGCGGGGATTCCCCGCCCCTATAGGGTCGGGGCCCCTAACCCGCGGGGAATTTTGCCATCCCTACACACATGGACGACAACAAGTACATAACAATTCTTTTAAATATAAAAACCCTAAACCACAAGCCTCTTGACCTGATCCTTCAACACCAAATATACACCTACCTCGTTTAAGTTTTTCTTACTTTTAAAAAGTCTCAAAGTGCGTTTTCAAATAGGATCAAAATAGGGGCATTTACAAATATGTTAAAATGAGCTCTAATATTTACAAATATGTTAAACCTCAAAAAATATTTACAAAACTGTTAGAATTTTATTGGCTCGGTTACTGTTCATAAAAATGCCATAAATACCCTTATCTCTTCCAAGTATATCAGTAAGTGATTGATTTACCATCTTTGTAACGATATATCAGTGATGATATATCTTAGTATATTAGCGATTGATTATCATTGATTTACCATGATATATTATGACTGATATATATGAGATATACAATCATTGATTCACCAAACTATCTCTGATCTACCATGATATACTATTATTGATATACCTTGTTAAACATATTCTACCATTGATCTACCATTATTTTGACATATTTTATCATTGATCCACCATTGTAATGACATATTTTATCACTGACCTACCATCATATTGTCAACTAATCTACCATTGTTTTGATATATTTTACTATTGATATACCACTTACAAATGTGTTAGAATGAACCTTACTATTTACAAAAATGTTAGCCCAAAAAAATATTTACAAAATGTTAAAAAACACAAATATACTTTTCCTTTGAAATTTTCGGTGAAAAGGCTTTTTATTTACTGTATATATCAGTTTGTATTATTCATATACTTAGTATATCAATTAGTGCTAACTCATATACATTAGATTTGAGTTTAATGATATACTTATTAATGTTTGTGTATATCAGTTAACAGTATTGATATACTTAGTTTATCAATTATGTTAAATGAATATACAATGAGTTATTGATATATTCATAAATTTTGATGTCTATCAGCTAGTAATCTTGATATATTTAGCATGTGAGTTAGTGCTAATTGATATAGAGAAGTTTTGAGTTATTGATATCCTTATTCTTCAATTATATATATAAGATTATTAGTATATCAATTAATAGTATATCAGTTTTGCCCTTTAGTCATGTGGAGAATCACACTACAAGAAAAGCTTCATTTTGAGACCCGGGTATAGAGACGCAATTCGTCTCTAATTAAAAATAGCGACGAAATTAGAGACGAAACATTCCATCACTGAAAATGTTGTCGCTTCTTCATTTTAGAGACGAAATTTATCGCTATTAGAGACAAAATAGATAATGGGACGCTAATAAATGTTGACCATTTAGAGACGAAATACATCTCTAAAAATTAGAGACAAATTACATCTCTAAAATTTAGAGACTCAATGTGTCGCTATATTGAGAGTGAGAGTTTGTCTCTAATATCAGAGACAAATTACATCTCTAAAACAGAGACGTATTGGGTCTCTAACAAAGTGACTTTAGAAACGAAATGTATCGCTAAAAAAGTTGATAAAATTGTATTTGAAATATTTAGAGACGTATTGAGTCTCTAATAAAGCGACTTTAGAGACGAAATGTATCTCTAAAAAAAGTTGATAAAACTATATTTCAAATATTTAGAGACGTATTGTGTCGCTATTTCCACTTTTAATTTAAAAAAATTAATATTTAAAAATTAATTTCAAATATTTAATATTTAATATTTAATATTTAAAATTAATTTTTAAATATTATTTTTTTTAAATTAAAACAAAATGAAATAAATATTTCCATCCAAAATAAAATATCCAAAAGAAATTAAATGTTTCCATCCAAAAAAAAATATCCAAAAGAAATTAAATGTTTCCACCCAAAAAAAAATATCCAAAAGCAATTAAAATTATCCCAAAAAACAAAGAACTAAGGAGCGCTTGTCATATCGTCATCTGGACGATGAGAAGTAGACCCGGTACCGGGAGCCCTATGCTGAAGCATAAATGCTTGCATTTGAGCCATAATATTATTACATTGAGCCTGAAGATCGTCTGTACGGGCCTGAAAGCGGATATCGTTAGCTTGAATCTACAAACGCAATGATTCGTTCTCTTTCCTCAAAGCCTCCGTCTCAGCAAGTACAGAAATCGAAGAACGCGGTTGGTCTGCATAAAGCTCCCTCCCATAAGCGCCAAGACCCAGGATAGAACCATCAGGCTTCACACCACCAACGGCCAGAAGGAAAGCATCACGATGGTTCTCCTGAGTAGTCTGAGACTTAGGAGTGGGCAATAACGACTCGAGCTTATCTTTAACTTTTCCCTACAAAAAATAACAATAAACATATGAGTAATTAAAAAAAGAAATATTTTAAATAAATTAAAAAGCACGAAAAAGACGAAACTAACATGTATGTCTCGAGCTCGATCATCTACATAAGTAACCCCATCGTGGCCCTTCGTATGCAGATGGAGGAACAACTCAATCGGGGGTACCTCACGTCCATCCCGAGTCTGTTAAGATGAAAAGAAGAAAAATAAGAGATTAGTTAAACATGAATTGAGAATATTAAAGATATTAACGAAATAGTACAATGACTTACCAAGATCTCGTAATGCTCGTCGTGACTACGAGTCCACCTGTGTGCAAAGCCGGGTTGGCCAGTCGGTTGGCCGAGTTGATTTTAGAAATGTGCAACTCCTCCTCAGTCTGAGCATCAGCCAGTAGCTTCAGACGAGCCTCCTCTGTCATCCACAAAAGCTTTTCGGCTGGTTTACCCTTTGCTTTGTAGATGGTGTCCCGATAACGTTTCCCCGCCATTCTGCTCCAGGGTCTGTAAATAATCTCATCAGTGAGCTCTGGAGGGATCGTAAAGTGTGTCTAGAAAAATAAGAGAGTCTTAAATTTGTTAGAAATTAAAAAAAAATTAAAATCAAATTATAAAAAATACAAGTTTTACCTTCCAGGTTTGAAACCACCGTATTTTGGCGCTATCAGAAATCTCTTTCCATTTCCTGAACTCGGGACTCTTCTTGAAAACGTCTGTGAAAACTTGGGAAACCTTACCCGATGGATGTAATCTATAAAAAAGGAACAAAATAAATTTTTTATAAGTTAAAAAATTAATAATTTAAACAGAAAATGTAAATTGTACTCACTTTTTTCTGGTTAGCCGCAAAAGAACCCCGGTGATCGGTATTTGCTCAATGGCCTGGGTGTCTGATGCTGCTGATGACGCGGTCGAGATGATGGGGACATGTGTATTGGATACCTGTGTATCCCCTAACGCCCCTGCGCTATCAGGTGTCACAGGAGTATCAAACTCCTGTGACCGAGGTGGATGGCACCGCGACGTAGACATCTACAAAATAGATAACATACAAGGAATTAAATAAATTAACATTTAATATAATTATTAATTAAACTAAATTTTACTTAAGTAATGAATTCTATTAACAATTAACAAAGTAATGATTTAAAAATGAATATACAACATACAAATTAATTAATTAACTCTAAATAACACGACATTTTAAAAATGTACATTGTAATGAAATAAAAATTTAATTAAAGAATATGGATTCAATTAACCGTAGAATTTGAAATTGAATTAATAACACCTAATTGAATTAAATTGACACTAGATTATGAAAAATTAACCTAACTAATCAATTACAAAGTGTACATTTAACACTAGAAGTATACATTTTTTTTTTAGTTCTAGAATTTGAAATTGACCCTATAATTTTAAATTTAACATACTAATGATATAATAAAAAGTGAATTAATAATATGTAATTGAATTAATTATAATTAAATTTGAACAATTAACCTATATACTAATGAAATTAAAGAAAAATATATTTAGCAATTTAATACCTAAACACATAATCAATAGAAATTTAATCCCTAAATTTGAACAATAAACACGCTAAATCAAATTAGCAATTCCTTAAGCTAATCCTTAATCCCTAAACATGGATTCAATCAAAGAATCATATATTTACCAATTTAACAATGGGAAGAATCATTAACCATGAAATCAATAGTTAAACAAATTATAACCATTCAATAGCAGATTTCATTGGCAATTAGAAACAAAAAATAGTTAAATCAATAGTTAAACAAATTTGGTTCTAAGATTCAATAGTGAAATCGAGAGGGAGAATGTCGAGAATAGCGATTTCAATAGCAATTAGAAGCAAAAAATAAACCCTATTTCAAAGATATTACAAAGGGAATTCCCAAATAAACCCTATTTCAAAAAAAAAGAATGTAGAAAACGAGAGGGAGAATCGAAAAATTTCAATTAAAAGGAAAGAGAAATCGAGAGAATCGAAATTTTACTCGAGAGGAGACGGTGGTTGCGTGAGACGGTGGCTATGGTGGTGGCCTTGCGCCGTTTCTTCTTTTCCACGAGGAGGTGGTTGCGTGAGAGCAGTTGATCGGTGGAGGGGAAGGGGAAAGGGTTGGTGGTGGAAGGGTGAGGGGGTGGTGGTGGAAGGGTGAGGGGGTGGTGGTGGCTGTCTGTTGATCGGTGGAGGGGAAGGAGAAAGGGTTGATCGGTGGAGGGGAAGGGTGAGAGGGTGGTGGTGGAAGGGTGAGGGGGTGGTGGTTGATCGGTGGTGGTTGAACAGTGGCTGTCTGTTGATCGGTGGAGGGGAAGGGGGGTTGATCGGTGGAGGGGAAAAGGAAAAAGAAAACCAGAGTGAGAAAAGAGAAGAAGAAATGTCGGGGGAGGGGAAAGGGATTTTTATCCCTTTTAATTTGGTTTTAGCGACCAAATACCTCTCTAATGGGAAACGAAAATTAAATTGAAAATTTTAACTTACCGCCTTGTTATTTCGTTTAGAGACGAAATGCATCTCTATTTATTTTCAATTAGAGACGAATTGTGTCTCTGTTTCCAATACATATTTCATTTTAAAAATGTAATTATTTAGTATTAAAAAGGAATCTTGTTTCTTTTAGAGACGAAATGCATCTCTATTTATTTTCACTTAGAGACGAATTGTGTCTCTATTTCCAATACATATTTCATTTTAAAAATGTAATTATTTAGTATTAAAAAGGAATCCTGTTTCTTTTAGAGACGAATTGTGTCTCTGTTTCCAATACATATTTCATTTTAAAAATGTAATTATTTAGTATTAAAAAAGAATCATGTTTATTTTAGAGACGAATTGTGTCTCTGTTTAACAAATTAGAGACGAATTGTGTCTCTATTTCCAATACACATTTCATTTTAAAAATGTAATTATTTAGTATTAAAAAAGAATCCTGTTTATTTTAGAGATGAATTGTGTCTCTGTTTAACAAATTAGAGACGAATTGTGTCTCTATTTCCAATATATATTTCATTTTAAAAATGTAATAATTTAGTATTAAAAAGGAATCCTGTTTCTTTTAGAGACGAATTGTGTCTCTGTGTTACAAATTAGAGACGAATTGTGTCTCTATTTCCAATACATATTTCATTTTAAAAATGTAATTATTTAGTATTAAAAAGGAATACTGTTTCTTTTAGAGACGAATTGTGTCTCTGTGTTACAAATTAGAGACGAATTGTGTCTCTGTTTAACAACTTAGAGACGAATTGTGTCTCTGTATCCAATACATATTTCATTTTAAAAATGTAATTATTTATTTCTTATATGTCATATTTTTTTTATAATATAATAAAAATAAGATAAATAAAAAAAAACGAGCTTATCTTAACGAAGGTTTGAATTTGTCGAATGTTCAATGATGAGATAAATATCCAACTTCCCGTTACATTCAAGATTTGAGTTTGACCTCTCTTAACTTAATTTAATTAAAAACACAGAGAATGAATAATGATCAAGAAAAAGTATTTAAATTTATGACAGATCATTAACAACTAAGAAGTTGTTTATTTTTTAAATCTGTTTCCTTCTGTTTAACACTACATCATCTTCACGATCATCGCTGTTTGATGTAGAACTGTTGTCCTCAGTATCTTCTTCTTCCTCCTCTGAAGGTTTAGGGGATGAATCATCAATGAAAGGAAGTTCAATATATAAGCCGTCGGGATCAAACAATGTTTCGCTTTCGTCATTCAACGGTCGAAAGCGCTTTTGAGTTTATTCCTTCATCTATTTGACGACTCGGAACATCTTCTTCTTGGAAAGCTACAAATTCCTCGCTATCTTTATCTGGGAGACTTTCTTCAATGTGACACGGTCTGACTTTGCAAACCACTAACCAGTCATTCAATGGTCTACAAGATGGATAAGGCTGGAAATACGATTGAATCGCTTGTTGTGCCAATACAAATCGATCATTTGTGCGCATGTGTTTTCTCTTATTCACCTCTAAAATCTGCAAATGTGGTATCTTCCGCATCCCACCTCGCCGCATTGTCTCAAACCACGTACAGTTAAATAATACGGTACGTTTTACACTCCCTCCTGCATATTCAAGCTCAATAATTTCATCAATGACTCCAAAGAAATCCTCTTTAGTGTTTCCGAAGACTTGACCCTTGATGCAAACGCCGCTGCTATCGGTTGCTTTGCTCTGTGAATGAGATTTTGTTTGAAATTTGTAGCCCTTCCCTAGATAACCGGAGTATGAGTTGGCAATTCTAGCAGGGCCTTTTCCCAACATTACTATGTGATTGTTTGTAACTGGTGCAGTGGGTGAATCAACCTGCACAACCGTGAACTTAGGTTGAGAAATTACACTATTGCGGCTCATTTGAACAATAATAACATGTAATCATACTCACGAAAGCATAAAACCATGAACGAAGTCTCGTCAATTATGATCCCCTCCCCATTGCGTTTAGTCCAGGATTAGCCGGGACGTACAAATAACTCAATGGATAACCTATTATTCAGTTTAATATATTATGAACATGAAAATAACCTAATAATATAAATATTTCACTGATTAATTTAGTCCATCCTTACTCGATATACGGCTCCACCTCCGGACAATTACACAACACGTACGTCTGTGCGATGTGAAACTCTTCCTCGTTTAAAGGTCTCCGCACGGGCTTTCCAATATGTCTCCCAAATACTGTAAAAATGGACAAATCATTTGGATCGACTCCAACTGGTAGTGAATTTTGCACAAAATTCCGCTTCACGGTTCGGTATTGTTCTGCAATTCGTTGATCAAAGTAATATGAACAGAACGTGGTCGTCTCATGTATTAGGTATGCATTGCAAATAGATCCTTCCACTCTAGACTTATTTCCTACCGTTCTTTTTAGCCTACGCAAGTATCTGACATAAAAATATATCAATTACAAACAGTACCTTTAAGAAACATTTAGAATACAACAATCAAAATATGTACCTTTCAAACGGGTACATCCATCGATATTGAACTGGACCTCCTAGATATGCCTCGTAAGGTAGATGTATTGGTAGATGCTCCATAGAGTCGAAAAAAGATGGTGGAAACATTCTCTCTAATTTGCAAATGATGATAGCAATCTCACTGCTCAATGACTCGATAGTGGATTGAGACAGCTCTGCACATGTTAACTCTCCAAGAAAACACTCAATTGTGCCAACGGTTCCCAATGTTTCGCTCAAGAAATGGTCTCGAATGCGGCAGGCATGAGTCGTTGCATGAATACATGACAATCATGACTTTTCATTCCAAACACAGTATGGTCATGCACGCCAATGCACCCGCCGGATTTGATACATATCCGTTCCGAAATTTAATCGATCACATCCACTCGAACAATATTTTCTTCTGGTCCGCTGTTAGCATGTATTTTGCCTTCGCATACTTTTTTCCACTTTCATCCGGCTCTAACTCTGGTCGATGACAGATTTCCCGAATGTCGTAGCGTGATCTTAGATTGTCTTTTGTTTTTTTCGGAATATTTAGAACCGTGTTGAAGACATTATCGAAAACGTTTTTCTCGATATGCATGACATCTAAGTTATGTCTGATCATTAAGTCTCCCCAATATGGTAGCTCCCAAAAAATACTTCTTTTCTTCCAACCTGTATTTTTTCTCGCCGTCTTATTCCAAGCCTCACCAGCAATCTCTGTAACACTTCGCATCTCAAGCGCATCTAACCATTGCAGAATTTGGTATCCATTTATAATTTCAGGAGGGCCTTCGTTCCGTACACTCCTCCTGTGACGACCCGACTCAATGTAAAATAAGTAAATGAATATTAAAGAAACTAATTTTCAATTTACCAATAAATCAGAGTAAAATCAATAAATGCAGAAGTCTTTTTATTAAATAACCAATAAAACAAAACCATTTGAATGTGGCGCCATTTTAAAGGATAAATTTTTAATGAAAATCAAACAAAATAAATGAGTTTAATAAAGAAAATGAAATATCTCAACAATAGGAAAAATAACCAATAATGGAAATCCGAAGAAATAAATGTAAATGAATGAGTCCTAAGGCCTCCATGTAGCACCATCCTCGTCACGCGCCTTGATTCCCGACGTTATTATTGTTACCTGCAAAATTTAAATTTGCAGGGCATTCGAATACCATGAGTTTTTAACTCAGTAGATTAATTTCAACTTATATAAGTAAGCTAAATTGAAATCACACCAAATGTAATAATTATTGGATACTAGTCCAAAATCCCAATTCCTCCTTTATAATTATGGTCAGTAGGTACTCAGCCTATTTATTCAGTAGGTACTTAGCCTATTTATTTAGTAGGTACTTAGCCTATTTATTTAGTAGGTACTTAGCCTACAACATCTTCTTTAATCTTTATTTTAATTAAATTTGCATATATGTATCATAGTGGGGTATAGGGCCACTCATGATACGTGTCATAGACGCGCTCTACAAATTTAATATTTATTATTACTAGGTTCAACCCAAGTAGTAAATCCTAAAGGCTCTATTTATCACCTATTGATAAACCAAACATAATATTAATTAATAATAATCAAAAGTCATATAATCACATAACACACTTAGATATCTATTAAAACATCTCCCGAGTCATACGAACAATCATAGGCAAATCAATCATTCAAAAAGAAATTCAATTTAACACTTTAAGTAGGAATTAACCTACCTTATTAGCAATTGAGCAAGCAAACGAACTCGAAACGATGCCGAATAAAATCCTAAAGGTGCCCAAAACCTGTATTGACATTAATTAAAAGTCAATTTTATGAAAACCGGAAGAACGGGACGAAAACCGGTCTGAATTGACCAAAAATCAATCTTGGACCAGCTGAACCGGTCCAATTGGACCGGTCATCTTCCTTGATGAGCACGCGGGTGGGGAGAAACGCAGCAGCGTTTCTCCCTTTCGTTCTATCATTTTTTTTTAAAACAACCAAAGCTTACCTAACGATTTGGATTGGCTAGCACCTCGTCTCAGAATCTCGAACGAAGAACACGACGATGAAAACGACCCAAAAACCAAGCAAAACCGAGACCCAAAATCCAGATTCCGGCGAGGTGGAAAAATAGTCCGGCGAAGCTTTTAAAACAACGAAAACTTCACTTGATTAGTCTAATGCTGACTCGAGATCGATAAGAAAACAAAAGGAAACGAAGTTGACGTAAATTACCGAAGAATCGGAGGTAAAAGAGATCAAATCCTATGATTTTTTCAGGCGACCTAAAGAGTTCCTTAAAAACCTGTTTTTAACACCACAAAGCAGCCCGTGAATCGGTCTTTGGTCTGAGCATTACGATGAGATAACGATTAGCAACAAGTTTAGAAATTACCTTGAAAATCTGAAACGGAAAGCAATGTCGAGACGTGCGGTTGGCAGAGGAAATTTACGTAGAAGAAAGAATAAACTAGGGTTGGTGAAAATATATTTATATGAGTCGAGAAATTACGATAAAGCCTCTGGAGTAATAAATAGAGTTAGGGACATAGACGGTATTTAGGCCATATCTTTTTACTCGGGACTCGGAATCGAGTGTAGTCAATGGCGTTGGACTCGTATCGACGCGACGATTAATAATAACCCAAAATAAAATTATTTAGATCAAAATTGAGAAAAAGACCAAAATACCCTTACCTAAAACTCGGGTTGTTACAATCTTCCCTCCTTAAAAAGCTTTTCATCCCGAAAAGCATCACTGCCGCTGGAACAAAAACGGGTACTTTGCAAACATCTCATCCTTACGTTCCCACGTCGCTTCTTCAAACCTCTGATTTATCCACAACACTTTAACTAGCTCGATCTCCCTGTTTCTCAAAGTTTTACGCTCCTCAGCTAAAATTTGAACAGGTACCTCTTCATAAGTCAAGGTCTCACTCACATGAAGTGGCTCAAAATCGATCACATGAGACGGATCCATAGTGTATTTCCTCAGCATAGACACATGGAACACATTGTGAACAACTGATAAAACTGGCGGCAATGCTAATCGATAAGCAACTGGTCCCACTCGCTCTAATATCTCAAATGGTCCAATAAAGCGAGGACTAAGTTTCCCTTTACGCCCAAACCGCATAACACCCTTCATCGGTGACACTTTCAAGAATACATGATCCCCAACGATGAACTCCAAATTTCGACGTCTAGTATCAGCATAACTCTTCTGTCTACTTTGAGCTGTTTTCATCCGTTCTCTAATCACATCTACAGCTTCACAAGATAACCGTACTAACTCTGGCCCCAAAAGCTTTCTTTCACCAACTTCATCCCAATGCACAGGAGACCTACACTTCTTACCATAGAGCGCTTCGAAAGGTGACATACCATTTGTAGCCTGGAAACTGTTGTTATAAGCAAACTCAACCAGATACAAATGGTCGTCCCAAGTACCACCAAAATCTAGAGCGCACGCTCTCAACATATCTTCCAAGATCTGATTCACCCTCTCAGTCTGCCCATCCGTCTGTGCATGAAAAGCCGTGCTAAAACACAACTGCGACCCTAAAGCTCGATGTAAACTCTTCTAGAATTTAGAAACAAAACGAGTGTCCCTATCAGAAACTATCTCCACTGGTACACCATGAAGTCGAACAATTTCCTTTAGATACAACTTAGCCCATTTCTTGACTGGGTAGGTCCGCTTTCCCGGTATAAAGTGTGCAGACTTGGTCAAACGATCAACAATGACCCAAACGGTAGTAAAACCTGAAGCTGTGCTAGGCAATCCACTGATAAAGTCCATAGATATCTTCTCCCATTTCCACTCTGGAACGCTCAATGGTTGAAGATAACCTGAAGGTTTTTGCCTCAAAGCCTTTACCTGTTGGCAAACCAAACATTTACTAACAAAATCTGCCACATCTCTCTTCATATTAGGCCACCAATAATGCTGCTTCAAATCTCGATACATCTTTGTACTACCCGGATGCACAGAAAAGATAGAATTATGTGCTTCATCTAATAACTCACTCCGAAGAGTAATATCAGCCGAAACACATAATCGCCCACGAAATAGAAGTGCAGAATCAGAAGAAATAGAATACTCGCTAACCTCTCCTGATTCAACTGAAGCTAACTTTTCAACCAACTCGGGATCTGCTATCTGAGAATCAATAATTCGTTGCCTCAAAGTTGGCCTCACTGTCAACTGTGCCATCAATGCCATAACCTCTGAAGTCAAAACTGCTATCTGAGCTCGCTTCCAATCCTCTTGTAACTTAGGCTGAGTAACCACAAGTGCGGATGAGTGAGCTGACTTTCTACTGAAAGCATCTGCTACAACGTTAGCTTTACCTGGGTGATACTGAATATCGCAGTCATAATCTTTTACCAACTCTAGCCATCTGCGTTGTCTCATATTCAGCTCCTTTTGAGTGAAGAAGTACTTTAGACTTTTATGATCAGTGAAAATCTGAATTTTTCTCTCCATACAAATAATGTCTCCAAATCTTCAGAGCATGAATCACTGCTGCCAACTCTAAATCATGAGTTGGATATTTCTGCTCATAATCCTTCAACTGTCGAGATGCATAAGATATCACTTTCCCATGTTGCATCAGTACACATCCTAAACCCTTCTTAGACGCATCAGTGTAAATGGTAAGACCACCGGAATTATCTGGAATTGTCAACACTGGCGATGAAACTAATCTCCTCTTGAGTTCCTGAAAACTCTGTTCACAAACTGCATCCCAAACAAAACCTTTACCCTTACGGGTAAGCTGGGTCATCGGCGACGCTATCTTAGAAAAATCCTGGATGAATCTCCGATAATAACATGCAAGTCCCAGAAAGCTTCTAACTTCACCAACATTGGTTGAGGCCAGTTACTCACTGCTTCAACCTTAGAAGGATCTACTGCAATACCCTTCTGTGAAACCACGTGACCCAAGAATGCAACTTCTTTCAGCCAAAACTCACACTTCGAAAACTTAGCATACAATTGATTAGCTCGTAAAACTTCCATCACAGTGGTGAGATGCTGAACATGCTGATCCTCTGAAACGAATACACCAAGATGTCATCAATGAAAACTATCACAAAAGTATCCAGGTAATCTCAAACACCGTGTGTTCATAAGATCCATGAATGCAAGCAGTGCGTTAGTCAGCCAAATGACATGACCACAAACTCATAATGACCATATCGAGACCTTAATGCTGTCTTAGGTATGTCTTCCTCCCTAATCCTCAACTGATGATAACCAGATCGCAAATCAATTTTAGAAAACACAGAAGCTCCTTGAAGTTGATCGAATAAATCGTCAATCCTGGGCAAAGGATACTTATTCTTCACAGTCACTTTATTCAACTCCCTGTAATCGATGCACAAACGCATGGATCCATCCTTTTTCTTTACAAACAGAACAGGTATACCCCACGGGGAGACACTAGGTCGAATGAATCCCAAGTCAAGCAACTCCTGCAACTGAGCCTTAAGCTCTTTCAACACTGCTGGTGCCATTCGATAAGGTACTTTCGAAATTGGAGCGGTACCCGGTACCAACTCTATACAGAAGTCTAGATCTCTAACCGGAGGTAAACCAGGAAGCTCATCAGGAAAAACATCTGGATAATCTCTAATAACCGGCACATGATTCAAACTGGTCTCAATTTGACTTTTATCAACTACACTGGCCAGATAACCCCACGCTCCTCGACTCAGCAATTTCATGGCTTTCAAAGCTGACACGACTTTCGGAGTTGATCCAGCAATAGACCCCTTAAATGTAAAATGAGAACCAGAAGGCAACCTGAACTCGACTTCCCTCTTATCACAAATAATATTAGCATGGTTGGCAGACAACCAATCCATGCCAAGTATAACATCAAAATCACTAATACTGAGGACTATCAAAGTTACACCCAGTTGATGATCACACAAATTAATCTGACCAGATCAACGGATAGTGTACCTATCACAACAGCTGCAGAATCAGATGCCTCACCTCTAGTGGTGGCAAACACCTTACCCTTCTGAGGGTCCTGACGTGGAGGAGCAGGAAGGGCCTTAGGAGCAGGCCTTTGATTTAGTGGTGTCGCCTTAGTAGGACACTGAGAAGAAATATGCCCCAATTGATTACAGGAAAAGCACTTTATCTTAGTACACTGACCCTCATGATGCTTCAAACAATGTCGACACTGTGGATAGGTGTACTTCTAAGTCTGAGCTGACCTATTCTGATTACCCGAATAGGCCCGGTTACCCTGAAACTGTCTCGGAGCTGAGTTCTGTTTCTGATGACCACGAAACTGATCAAAACTCCTCTTCTGCCCAGAATTCTGCCCTTGAGATGTCGGTTGCTGATTTCTAACGTTACACCCCTTGTCTAGGATTAATGCAATGCTAAGGGCACTAGCATAAGTAGTGGGAAAATGAGCTTCCACAAATCCCTGGATATCCTCTCTAAGGCCCATAACAAAAGCTTCCATTTTCTTTGCTTCAGTATCAACGTGCTCAGGAGCAAAACGCGACAAGCGGTCAAAGTCTCTCTCATACTCGGCAACAGATCTCGACCCCTGAGTCAAAGTCATCAATTCTTTCTTCATCTGATACTTGTACGATTTGAGATAATACTTGTCAAAGAATTTCGATTTGAAAGTTTCCCAAGGTATAATGCCATCGACCCGATCAATCGATCTAGCGGTAGAATCCCACCAATAGCGAGCTTCTTCCTTCAGCATAGCGGTCCCACAATGAGATTTCAATCGCTCAGGAACATTAATCTCCTCAAAACCAGCCTCTAACTGATAAATCCATGCATCTGCAGCTGCGGGGTCCATAGACTTCCCATCAAAAGTCATGATCGAACTCTTGTGAAGCATTGCAAGAAATCTCGCCTCAACAGTCAACCCGGATCGATCCAGTACTGGCTCAGGTGCTGGTGCTGGAGCCCTACTCATAGCCTGCATGAGCATAGCAAACTGCTCATCTGAAAAAGTCACAACAGGAGCTGGAGCAACAAGAGCCGGTGCAACAGGAATTTGCTTGTTTTCCTATACTCCCTGAATCCCATGTTCATTAACATTGTCCTCAACCACTGGCACCTGATTAACTGGTGCAGCCCTTCTACGCTCGTAAGTTTGCATACGTGGAGGCATTCTGAATCACAAACAAAAGCAAACCTCTTAAGGTTTATCTTTTTAAAAAAAAAATGAATACAAGTTCACCAGCATAATTATGTCGTTATAATATAATTCGAATTATTAAGTTCAAGGCATACCTGGCGCTGACGAGGTGCTACACGGGCCATAAGATACTCTAATGTATGTGACACATACTGTCTTCAGAACCCTTAAACCTAGGGCTCTGATACCAAATGTGACGACCCGACTCAATGTAAAATAAGTAAATGAATATTAAAGAAACTAATTTTCAATTTACCAATAAATCAGAGTAAAATCAATAAATGCGGAAGTCTTTTTATTAAATAACCAATAAAACAAAACCATTTGAATGTGGCGCCATTTTAAAGGATAAATTTTTAATGAAAATCAAACAAAATAAATGAGTTTAATAAAGAAAATGAAATATCTCAACAATAGGAAAAATAACCAATAATAGAAATCCGAAGAAATAAATGTAAATGAATGAGTCCTAAGGCCTCCATGTAGCACCATCCTCGTCACGCGCCTTTATTCCCGACGTTATTATTGTTACCTGCAAAATTTAAATTTGCAGGGCATTCGAATACCATGAGTTTTTAACTCAGTAGATTAATTTCAACTTATATAAGTAAGCTAAATTGAAATCACACCAAATGTAATAATTATTGGATACTAGTCCAAAATCCCAATTCCTCCTTTATAATTATGGTCAGTAGGTACTCAGCCTATTTATTCACTATTAGCGATAAAATTGGTCTCTAAATCAAAAAAAGCTTCTTCCCTGAAACAGACTACGTCTCTAAATAAGGAGGTGGACTAAAATTTCAATTTTGAGGCGCATTTCATCTCTATTTTAAAGTCCAAATGAGTCTCTATTCTGGCGGGAACATTTCCCGCCTTATTAAAATGGAGGGAAAAATTCCCGTAATATTTTTAGCGACGAAATGTGTCTCTAGGAAGATAGTTTTACTTTTCATATTAGAGGCCAAGTTCGTCTCTATTTTACAGTCGAAATACATCTCTAATAGGGTGGGAAAAGGGGGGGAAATTCCCTCAATTTTTTAGCGACGAAATATGTCTCTAGCTAAGAAGCTAGTTTTACTTTTCTTATTAGAGGCCAAGTTCGTCTCTATTTTACAGTCAAAATACGTCTCAAATCGGGCGGGAAAAGGGGGGAAAATTCCCTCAATTTTTTAGCGACGAAATGTGTCTCTAGGCAAGAAGATAGTTTTATTTTTCATTTTAGAGGCCAAGTTCGTCTCTATTTTACAGTCAAAATACGTCTCGAATCGGGCGGGAAAAGAGGGAAAAATTCCCTCAATTTTTAAGCGACGAAATGTGTCTCTAGGCAAGAAGATAGTTTTACTTTTCATTTTAGAGGCCAAGTTCGTCTCTATTTTACAGTCAAAATACGTCTCTAATAATAGAAATGTAATTTAGAGACGAAAGTGATCGCTGAAAGTCAGGTCTGATTTAGAGACGAATTAAGTCTCTAAATAGCTTCCCAAATTTTTCGTCTCTAATATTTGGACGCTAATTGCAGTTTTTCTTGTAGTGTCAGAGTTTTAAAAAGTTGATGGAAGGAACTATAGGCTTGTTGGAACCTAGGTTTAAATTCCCTTCTCGATTCATTGTGACTAAGGATGTGTTAGAGATATACCGAGCTGAGAAACAAAATTTGAAACAAATCTTTGTGAGTCAAGGTTATATAGTATCTCTCACAACCGATACTTGGACTTTTATCCAAAATATTGACTATATGGTTCTTACCGCACATATCATTGACAATAACTGGAATTTGCATAAGAGGATTATCAATTTCTGTCAAATTGAGAACCATAAGGGGAGACAATAGGAAAAGAGATTGAGAGATGTTTAAGACAATGGGGGATGTTTTAACATTGACTGTTGATAATGCATCATCAAATGATACTGTCATTGCATATTTGGTTAGGCGTTTTAAGAGTGGATTGGTGTTAGATGGTGAGTTCTTGCATGTTCGTTGTTATGAACACATTTGAATCTCATTGTTTCTGATGGTCTGAAAGATGTTAGTGAATCTGTATCTAGAATTTGAAATGTAGTAATGTATGTTAGATCTTCTCCAACTCGTTTTAGTATATTTAAGTAATGTATTGTAGAAGAGAATATTGCTTGCAAAAGTATTGTGTGTCTATATGTGCAAATGAGGTGGAACTCTACATACCCTATGCTTGAGGCAGCTGAAAAATATGAAAGGGGATTTTAAGAGGCTAGAGGATTATAATTGTGTGTATTTGAAGGAGGATACTTCTAATTGTAGGGATTGGGAGGTTGCTAGGATATTCATCAAGTTCTTGGCTATTTTTTATTAAGTAACTTTACATATTTCCGGTTCAAAGTATGTTACTTCAAACATGGCCTTTCGTGAGATTAGCACTATCCATAATTGTATCAAGAATAATTCGCAAATAGATTATGAAAATGGGTTGCTAAAGGATATTGCATCTAAAATGGAAGCAAAATATAACAAATATTAGGGAAATTGTCAAAAATATTCATAACTCGTAATTTACACCTATTTAGAAGTGGTTTTATCTCCAAAATAATTAAAATATGATTTGTAATTGATTCAAATGTTCATAATATTGTTAATCATTGAATTTCATGAACGTAGGCGAAAACGGTGCTAAAGTCGGACTTAAAACGGAGAAGTTATGCCCATTTTAGTGTTGAAAAACACTCATCGCCGCTTCCTACAGAAAATCAAAATTCAGCAAAAACCCGAGAGTGGTCGCTGCGGCAGTGAGACCCGTCACTGCAGTAACGAGAAAAATAGAAAAAATATTGATAAATTTGGATGCAGACGTCATTATAATGAAGGAAAAAGAAGCGCTAACGTCACAATGACGTCATCACATGATTGCTGGCAGCAACCCACTCGCTCACCCAATGGCGATACATCGCCCGAACCTTATCTCCAAAAGGAAGCGTTCTGGCTCGGCTCAGAAGCGATCAGATCCTTGTGTCTCCTCACACAGATCTGGATGGCTGGCAGTGACTTGACATGGCTGGCAGTGACTTGACTCGGCTGGAGGCTTGGCTTACACGGTTTGGAACAGATTTTCTTTAGATTTTATCCGATTTTATCACTTTTTGGCCTATTTAAAGCTGCGTTTGAACCCTAATTAAAAATACCTTCTCCCCCTATTTTTCTTAGGACTCTTAGATACTTTTTTAATATGTTTTCTAGCTAAATTCTTTATTCCAACTAGAGGATTATCGAGGTTTGGTCATGAATTTCGTGAGGTTTTTATTCTTAATTTTATTCCTATTTTCTCTTTATTCATGCTTTCTCTTTGCATATTTTATTTTTGATTAATTATTGTGTAAATTAGCCACTTGTTCTTTGATTAATTTTCATATTGCTAGTTAGAACGTTAAACCCGTAATTGTTTAATTGTTCTAATACAAGTAGCATGATAGCATAAATTGATTAAGGACACTTTTTAATTTATGCTATGGGAATTCATGATCTAACTTAAATGAATCGGTTGAATCATGTTTGGTAGTTAGAATTGGGTTCTTCTCTTCTAAATGTTGTTAATGACTTAAATCTTATTATCGTATTCTAGGGTTATCCGTTAATTAGAGAAATTAGAGAAGTAGTTATTAGATCATATCTTGGCTATCGAGAAACTAAGGAAGAGCACTTCTTGTTCCGGCGCCTTCCAACTAATTTAGAGAAGAATTTAGGAATGCATGTTTAGTAATCGATGATCAAATTAATGAACCATAACCGAGATTAAACCTTTAGTTGGAAGCTTTTCTCTATTGATTTCTTATTCTTTTTAATTTTGTTTTCATTTTATTTTCAAAACTCAAAATCCCCCTTTTTGTTAACTTTAATTTAATTTCCTTTTCCCTGTGGAGATCGACCTTACTCACTACTATTACAAAATTCTAAATTCCAAGAGTAAGGTATAATTTTTTGTGGTTTCGACACCCACCAGTTATCCCTTACCCTTGTTATAAGATGAAGTAGCTATCATATTGTTTGGTGAAGTTGTATGGTGATAATGTGGCTAAGGAGATTTGTGCTAAGGTTGAATGTCTTTTTAGGCGATTGTTAAATGAATATACATTCTCTAATGTTATTGATGCTGCCACTTCAAATGTCTCAAAGTCAAAACCATTGATGGATGAATCTACTTCCAGTAAAGGGTCTTGTATTGCAAAGTCTTTTTGTTTTGATAATGACTTGGATGAGGATGGGTCGGAGAATGAACTAGATGTGTACTTGTTAGAAGATCGTACTAAATGAGACGATAGTGATGGGTGTCGAAACCACCAAAAATAAATACTTACTCTCGGGATTTAGAATTTTGTAGTAGTGGTGAGTAAGGTCGATCTCCACAGGGAAAAGAGAATTAAATTAAAGTTAGTAAAAATGGGGGTTTTGAGTTTTGGGAATAAAACGGAAAATAAATTAACAAGAAAGAAAATCAATAGAGAAAGCTTCCAACTAAAGGTTAATCTCGGTTATGGTTCATGGATTTGATCATCGATTACTAAACATACATTCCTAAATTCTTCTCTAAATTAGTTGGCAGTTGCCGGAACAACAGGTGCTCTTCCTTAAATTCTCGATAGCCAAGATACGATCTAATGACTACTTCCCTAATTAACGGATAACCCTAGAATACGATAATAAAATTTAACCCTTTAATAGCATTAAGACGAGAAGAACCCAATTCTAACTAACAAACACAGTACGATGGATTCATTTAAGTTAGATCATAAATTCCCATTACATGAATTGAAAAGTGTCCTTAATCAATTTATGCTATCATGCTACTTGTATAAACAATTACGGATTTAAAGTTCTAACAAGCAATATGCAAAATTAACAATTGAACATATGGCCACTATACACAACAATTAACTAACAATAAAATATGCAAAGATAAAGCATGAATAAAGAGAAAATAGGAATTAAATAAAGAACAAAACCTCACAAAATTATGAACCAAACCTCGATAATCCTGTAGTTGGAACAAATAATTTAGCTAGAAAACATATAAAAAACTATCTAAGAGTCCTAAGAAAAATAGGGGAAGAAGGGATTTTGAATTATGGTTCAAAGAGTGCTTTAAATAGGAGAAAATGAGATAAAATAAGATAAAATCTGCACAAAAATCCTCCCAAGCCGTGGGATGAAGCCGTGGAGCCGCGTGAGCCGAGCCAGCTGGAGCGCCTGATGTGTCTTTAGCCGTCAGCGAGCCGCTTATGGAGCCGCGAGCCTAGCTGAAGCCGATTGCCTGCTGTTCCTTGCATTTCGCTTAGCGACGTCGCTCCTCCTTACCTGCTGTCATTGTGCCCTGCTGAAGTCATCCTGACATCAGCATCATCTCTTCCCTTCACACTGATGACATCAACATCCGAAATATTCTTATTTTTTTATTTTTCTCGTCGCCGCGGCTATGACTCTCACCGCCGCAGTGACCATCCTCGGGTTTTTGGCCCGGAATTCGATTTTAGTCTCAGTCGCGGCCGTGGATCCCATCGCCGCGGTGATGGGTCTTTTTTAAGAATAAAATGGGCATAACTTCTTCGTTTTAAGTCCGAATTGAGCACCGTTTTCACCTACGTTCATGAAATTCAAGATTAATAATATTATTGACATTTAAATCAATTATCATTCATATTTTAATTATATTGGAGATAAAATCACTTATAAATAGGCGAAAATTACGAGTTATCAGATAGTTTTAACATCTTGGTTTGGTGGAAGATTAATGCTCCTAGATACCCAATTCTTTGCAAAATTGCACGTGATGTTTTGGCCATTCTGGTATCTACCATTGTCTCGAAGTCTGCATTTAGCACGAGTGGTAGAGTAGTTGACCTCTTTCGTTCATCATTGGCTCTGGTAATGGTGGAGGCTCTTGTTTGTGCTCAAAATTGGCTAAATGGAGATCATATTGAAGTGGATATTCGAGATCATCTAGATGAGGTTGTTCAGATTGAGGAAGGTATGTTGAAAATGATGTATACTTACTTTTTACCCATTTCATTTTATACAATTTTTTTTTAATTGCATTAACCATTTGTTCCTTTTTTTAGAGTTCAAAGCATGCATGGATGAACTTGGATCATTGACTTTGGGAGATAACGTTACTCAAAGTTGAAGTCTTTAACTTTAAAGTTTGATGGTGTACTCTTGGCTAGGGAAATAAAACAATATAAAATATGGTATATATATATTTTATATTATTTTATTATCTTTTCTATTAGGAAATAAGATGTTCTAATTAGATTAGAATACCATATTTTCCTATAAATATTACTATTGGGATTCATATTTTATACTCTTCTCACTTTTTTAGAAAAGTAAAAATTATTTATTTTAATAATTTTCCTATGCTGATTTTGATGATAAAAATCAAGAAGAAAATTTTTCTTCTTTTGTTTTTTCGGATCGATTCCCACAAGTCAGTTTTACTTTCGATTGGGTCATAGTATAGTAGACTTGATGATTAATGAACCGTCAACCAATTCTCCATTAAATTTCCATGTAAATATTTTCGAAAATTCTTATACTTTAAGTTTAAGACTTTTTCATTATTTTTGTATGATAATAACGATGATCCTTATTAATTATGAGTTAATTAATAAACGAATTACTTTCCCCTGCGCGTTAGATTTAGATCTCACTCCCTTCAGGAGGTTCATGGCTGTGGTGAAGAGAAATTAAAACAAAGTAAGGAGCTGACGTCATAAGGCAGAACAAAGTGACTCATATAGACTAACAACAGGGAGCAATGTGTTCGCCTGACTGAAGGAAAGCGTGCAGATTATGCCTGGCTCAGCGACTCAACTCATACGGCTCCATGACGCGCGTGGCTATAGATATGAAGTTTAAGCGACTTGCTGCTTGGGCTTGGCTTTGTGAACGGCTTAGACAGTTTGAAGAGATTATGTAGCAAATTTTTATCTTATTTTAACTTATTTTCACCTATTTAGAGCCCCATTTGATCCCAATTTCATAATTATTTCTTCCCCTATTTTTCTTAGACCTTTTAGATAGTTTTTAATATGTTTTCTAGCTAGTTTTCTTATTCCAACTAAAAGATTATCAAGGTTTGGTTCATTAATTTGTGAGGTTTTCTCTTTAATTTTAATTTCTATTTTCTCTTTTTTCATACTTTCTCTTTGCATATATTATTGTTAATTAATTGTTATGCAAAAAGGGCCATTTTTCATTGATTAATTCATCATATTGCTAATTAGAATGTTAAATCCATAATTGTTCTAATCTAGGTAGCAAATTAACATAAATTGAATAGAGATATTTTTCAATTCATGTTATGAGATTTTATGATCTAACTTAAATAAATCGATTGTATCGTATTTATTGGTTAGAATTGGGTTCTTCTTTTCTTAATACTTTCGATAAATTAAATTATGTTATCGTATTATGGGATTGTTTATTGTTTATAGATTGTATCTTGATTATCGAATAAGTAAGGAAGAAGACTTATGTTGTTGATTGAGTTTGATAACTTCAACCAATTTAGAAAAGAATTTAGGAATGCATGTTTATGAATCGATGATTAAATTAATGAACCATAACCAAGATTAAAACTTTAGTTAGAAGCCTTTTCCATCTTGGTTTATCTCTTTTATTTGTTTTCTTTTTATTTTCAAACTCAAACTCAAAACCCCTTTTTTATTTACTTTAATTTAATTACTCATTCTATGTGGATATCGACCTTAATCACCATTACTACAAATTTCTAATTTCAATAATTAGTTATTATTTTTTATGGTTTCGACAGCTAACAAATTTTTGGTTTTGTTGCCGAGACACAACCATCAGAGGTACTTTAGAGTCAAATCTTGGAGGATATGCTTAGAGCTTGTGTGTTAGATTTTGGGGGCAGTTGGGATGAGCAGCTATACTTGGTATAGTTTGTCTACAACAACAGTTATCAGGCTACGATTGAAATGACACCTTTTGAAGCTTTGTATGGTAGAAAGTATTGATCTCCAATTCATTAGGATGAAGTAGGAGAAAGAAAGTTGTTGGGACATGAGTTGGTGTAGATAAAAAATGAGTCTGTTAACCTGATCAGAGAGAGAAAGAAGACTGCCTAGAGTAGGCAAAAGAGTTATGCTTATGTGAGGAGGATAGATCTTGAGTTCTCTGTTGGTGAGCATGTATTTCTGACGATAGCTCCAATGAATGGAGTTATGAGATTTGGGAACAAAGAAAAACTGAGTTCGAGGTTCATTGGACCATTTGAGGTTTTGGAGAGGATTGGATCATTGGCTTATAAGTTGACCTTGCCACCATCTTTGTAAAGGGTTCACAATGTATTTCATGTCTTCATGCTTCAAAAATACATTGCTGACTCATCTCATGTGATCGATTATGAGCTTGTTTAGTTGAATGTTGACTTGTCTTTGAAGAAACAACTGGTTGAGATATTGGTTAGGGAGCAAAAGGTTATGAGAAACAAAACCATTAATTTGGTTAAGGTTCTATGGAGAAATCAGACACATGAGAAGGCCACATAGGAGCGAGATGAGAAGATGCGTGAGGTTTATCCTCATCTCTTTCCTGAGCAGTAGTAGTTTTCTGGGACAAAAAGCATTTTTAGGTGGACGGATTGTAATGACCCGTTTTCTCGGTAAGTTTTCTTTGAATAAATATTATTTATTTTATAATATTTTTTGGGGAAAAAAAGGAAATTGATAATTAATTATTAATTCTCATTTCTTTCAGGAATTAATTTCATTAATAAATCAATAAATAAAATTTGGACCCAAAAAAAAAAAGTGGCATGAGACTTCTCAGTTTAGGCGTGAAAACGTGAAATGCAGAGAAAGAGGTAGGTTTTTCTTTTCTCTTCTTCTTCCTCTAGCTGATGCCTCATTTGCCTTTATTTAGCAAAATTTTTATCGAATTCTTGCTCAATTCTTCGTCGCTCTAGGTGTGGTTCGAGGTTGAATCTGTTTGGTGGAAGATTTGTGGAGAATTGGGGAATTTTCTTCAAATTTTGGATCCAAGGTAATGAAATTTATTTTCTTTTAAATTCTGAAATTTAATGTTTTAAAGTTAAATTTCAGCTAAAACCCATTGCTTTCTTCATTCCTATCATCAATTCTCACTTCCCAATCAAGATCCCTTCAAACCCTAGAAACCATAACCTTCATAAATCTAAAAAAGGCCTCCTAATGATCCAATTTGTAGTCAAACGAGATGCAATAAAACACCACGTGGACGTGTCGTCGTTGCCGTTTAAGGTGAGTAGATTATGTTGAATGTTTGGTAGTGCTGTAATTTTATTCTTTTTCATTAATTAAGAAATGCTATCTCTGATTTTGGGTGTCTTTATATGATTATAAGTATGTTAAGAGACCTTTTTTGCTGATTTGGGAGTGTAGAAATTTTTAGTTTAAAACCATGGAAAAGCTAGAAATAAAGTATGCTAATAGATTAGTTTGATTTGTATGTTTGGAAAACCGATTGGTGGATTGTTGTTGAAATTTTTATAGTGTTCTGATATGATTTTAGAAGAGTTTAATGAATTATATTGCTACTGGAATTTGAGAATTCATTGTAGGATTAGTGCCTATTAAGTAAGGAAACTAGACTAGTTTAGGCTAGTTTTACCCCTAGTGTTGGGTAAAGTTTGGGTGACCGTTATGAGCGATTTAAATGTGTTCTTGGGTGATTTTAGTTCATTTTAAGGTTGAGAATATGGTGTAATTCCACAATTTAGAATTTTTAAGTTTAAACCTTAAAAATTGAGTTTTTGGGTAGAAATGATGTTTCTAGGTGAAAAACTGAACTTAGGCTGGTTAAGCATCTTGGGTAGCGTTGCTTTTTAAATGTTATAGTTTTGAATGCCTTAAATAATATGGTTGGAGGTTCACATTAAATAAGGCTTTACTTAATGAAAAATATGTCATTAAGGGAGATTATTTGTAACAACCCCAAATTTCCAAAACATGGAAATCTCAATAATAACAGCGGAAGCTAAAATTTAACAAAAACTCTTCTCATTTAAATCAAATTTAGAATGTTTCACATTCGATCGATCTTATTTTAAATACCAAAATCCATAATAAAAACAAAACATCAATCTAAAATCTCATCAAGTTTCAATATATTTTAAAACAACAAATAACAAAATGAACTAAAGTCATTTAACCAAAAATATCCCAAATAAATAAAAGAGAAGAAATATTCATTGCCGGCATGTAAATCCTCCCAACCGAACCACCGATCACGAGACATCGTCAGTTGCCAGCTTTCTTTTTCTTTTTACCTGAAAAAAAAATAGTGTAGCATCATGAGGCTACGCCCAATGAGAATAATGTTAATTTAAGAGCAATGCCATGAGAAATTTTCTAAATTCCTTAAGTCCGTAATCGACCTCAAAACTTCCAAGAATTTCTCTCAACTCTAAAGAAGTTCTCTTTTCTACACAATGCCTTAACTCAACTAATGTCCGCAAACAAAAGTGAGTTTCTCGCTTAAAAGCATCAAACACGTGTTTCAACGTTTCAACCTTTTGAGGTATTCTTCTTATGTGTTAGCAAGACACACAAGCGAACCTACTTGTATATTCTTTCCCATTGATCAAATGGAATGAACCTGCCCCACTAAGTGATATTATGTTGTGAACAACTATAACTATCCACTTAATGGCATATTCTTCACTAAGTATGGCCCTACTTAGTGCGAACCTCCAACCATATTGTTTAAGGCACCAAAAAAATATGATTTATCTAAAAGCATCACTACCAGAATGCTTGATAAAGCCTAGGTTCAGTTTCTAGCCCAGAAAAACCCGTTTCCTCCTAAAACTGACCTTAAATAGGCTAAATCTCGAAAATTCCAAAATCTGGAAAATCAATGTAATTACAGCGTTCAAAGGGTCTAAAAATGCCTAAAATTAGATCTCTAACTCACGAGACGGTTCCCCAAAGAAAACCCACTCTAAAAAGCTAAACTAGCTTAACTAGTGCGATTTTACTTCTTTTTTCGGCGCTAACCGATAAGGAAATTTTAATAAAATTTTCCAGCAGCTTTTTAGGCCTCTAAACATCCCCTAAATCATCTAGACACACTTAAGAACCTTCCAAAAATAATCCCTCACCTACACTCCCAAGAAAAGGGGTTCGACTGGACTAATTTCCACCTAAGGCTCTATCGATCCTACTACAATAATGTCAAATTCCAGCAGCTTAAACACTCTTTAAAACACCCAAAACGAAGTTAAAACTTAAGCCAAACTTCAGAATAATCCATCCAGTCAGAAATCCAAAATTTTATATCAAAAGAATAATTCCAAGCATGCATGCAACTTAATCTTTATAATCTTTAGCTCCCAAAAACAATATTATCAACCATCACCAAACATGCTTATAAAATTTACCCACTTTAAATCATTCAAACCACACAAACCAGATTCTAATTATACTTATAAAGAAGCAGAAAAAGAAACATGAAATTGATCAAAGATTAACAAAACTCTCACCTTAGATTCTTGAATTTTTTTCAAGAATTAAAAATCTTCTTTCCAAGAAATTTCATAACCTCTCTTGTAAGTTGAATAAACCTTTCTCAAATCTCATCCTCACTGCAAGGAAAAGCCTTTCTACATCTATACGAAAAATTTACAAAATAAATCGATCAAAATCGGATAAAAACCTAATTGATCCGAACTGGTTTTTGGCTCATAACGTTTTACAGAGAATTCAGATTAATACGAAATTATACTCAAAAGAAAGAGAACGAAAAACCAATAAAGATAGACAGCTTACTTGCGTAAATCGGAGTTCGGATGAGGGAGTTATGGCCAAAATACTCTGGAGAAATTAATTTGGGCGAAAATTGAAGAAAAGAAGATTAATGGAGGTTGGTTTTCGGATTAGGGAAGAAGAAGATGAATTTTTAGGGTTTAATCCCGAGTTATGATAATTACGAAAATGCCACTACACTAAAACGATCATAACTCATTCACCGGAACTCCGAATGATGATCCGTCAGTTGCGTTGGAATCGTAATAACGAGACGATCAACATCATCTAAAAATATTAAAGTAAACTTGTGGTTTTAATTTTGAGATTTGGGAAATTACCAAAATACCCTTACTTGGTAACGGGTCGTTATATTATTATAGTTGTGCATGACTTAAATACTGCCTCCATAGAAAATTCTGGAATACCTGGTATTCATTCTCCTACCATTGATTCTGAAGACCAGTATTCTAGCCCTCCGAGTGTCCAAGCTTTAGATTCTCAGGAAGAAGGGTATATAGATGCTGTTCAAGAAAGTTATTTAAGCTCGAAAGAGAAAGAAGTTGCAGAAATTTTGTTATTAGAAGAGAATTGCAGGCGGGCTAGTCCTCTAGCGGTAGATCGTGAAGGCGACCAAGATTCTATTATCCCCTTTTCCTCTAAGGACGGGGATTTGCCACGGGAGGAAACTGAGGAAGAGGATATCTTTATCACTCAGCTGGGGGAAATTTGTGACAGCAAAGGAGAAAATAAAATGAAGTTGGGGGATTGGTTGAATTCCACTTGTATGAAAATTATTCCTAAAGGCGGGAGAAGACCTAAGAAGGATGTTAACAGTACAAGGAAGTTAACGGGTAAGCGGGAAGTCAAAAATCTTCATTCTTCTATTGATTACGAGAAAAGTTTAGCGAGAAGGAAAGCGGGCAAACAAGTTGTTGATGTTAATTGTTAGCTGGAACGTTAGAGGTCTTGGGGATCCGAAGAAGAGAAGTGTTGTCAAGGATGTCATTTGGAAGTATAATCCGAATATTGTTATTCTTCAGGAGACTAAACTCCAGGTTATTGACAGACGGTTGATTAAATCTATTTGGAGCTCTAGGAATGTTGCCTGGTCCCATCTCGCTGGGGTGGGCTCTTCAGGGGGTATTCTGTTAATGTGGAACGATCCGAATTATCACGTTTTAGAAAGCTATTCAGGGGCTTTTTCTCTCTCTTTGCTCCTTTCTATTTCTGATTCTTCTAAATTCTGGATTACGGGTATCTATGGCCCTTCTGTCTACAGGGAAAGATCTCAGTTCTGGGATGAACTCTATGCCATCGGAGGGCTTTGCGAAGGACCCTGGATTTTAGGGGGTGATTTCAATGTTTGTCGGTGGTTATGTGAGAAGTCTTCTGGCAGTAGTATAACTAAGAGTATGAAGTTATTTAATAAATTCATCACGGATTTCTCTCTCACAGATTTTCCTATGTCTAATGGCCTCTATACCTGGTCCCGTACGAATGATTCAGGGGCCCATAGCCGCATCGATAGATTCCTCGTGAATCAGAATTGGTCTTCTTTGTTTTCAGATGCTCGGGTGCTGCGCTTGGAACGGGTTATATCAGACCATTTTCCTATTCTTCTGCGTTCTGGAGGCTTTCTATGGGGGCCGACTCCGTTTCGGTTTGAAAACATGTGGTTGAGTCACCCCACTTTCATCCGTAATTTCTCAGCGTGGTGGACATCTCTTCCTAGTACTGGTTGGGCTGGTTATTCTCTTCTTTCCAGGCTAAAGATTATTAAGGCAAAAATTAGAGTTTGGAACACCACTATCTTCGGTAATATTATCACTCAGAAGCAAGGTTTAATTTCCAAAATTACCTCTCTTGATAGATTGGATGAATCTCAAGGTCTCAATGCTGAGCAAATAGCGGAAAGGAAAATGGCTCGTTTTCTCTTGCTGGACATTACCGTTAAAGAAAATGTGTTATGGAGCCAAAAAATTAAGAATCAATGGCTTAAAGAGGGAGATGAGAATACTGGTTTTTTCCACAGAAGTCTGACTGGTAGGAGGGCTAAAGCCTTCATTATTGATATTCTCTCTTCTCAGGGTTCAAGTCTGGTTACTGATGCTGCTATTGAGTTGGAGTTCAGTCAATTTTCTCCTCTCTCTATACCAAGGATCCGGGTACGAGATTTATCCCTCTGAATCTTGACTGGAATCCGGTGGAAGAAAGGGATGCGGCCCTCCTTGAAGCTCCTTTTTCTGAAAGAAAAATTTTTCGAGCTATTTCTGATCTCGGCTGTTCTAAAGCGCCTGGCCCTGACGGGTTTACTGCCGAATTCTTTAAAAATACCTGGAACATCATCAAGCCTGATTTTTTGAGGATGTTCCAGGAATTTTTTCAGAATGGCATAGTCAATGCAATCACCAATGAGACGTATATTTCTCTGATTCCTAAAAAGGTGGATGCGAAACAAGTTAAAGATTTTAGACCTATTAGTCTCACTACGGGTCCTTATAAAATCCTTGCGAAGGTTCTAGCCGACAGATTAAAGCAGGTCCTCCCTAAAACAATTTCAAAATGCCTTCATTGGTAAAAGACAAATTGTGGATTCCATCTTTACAGCTAATGAGTTACTTGAGGATTGGAGTAGATCCAAAAAGAGGTGTCTGGTTTTTAAACTGGATTTGGAGAAAGCATATGATAGAGTGGATTGGGAGTTTCTTGAGGCAATCATGAAGGTCAAAGGCTTTGAGGATAGATGGCTGAATTGGATCCACGGATGTCTCTCTTCTGTTAATTATTCCATTATTATCAATGATAAGCCAAGAGCCAAGTTTAAGGCTTCTAGAGGCCTCCGTCAAGGGGACCCCCTTTCCCCTTTCCTCTTCACTCTGGTAGCCGATGCCCTTAGTAGGCTGCTCAGCCACGCAGAGAACTCTGGTTTATTTAAAGGTTTCTCGGTGGCTAGCTCTGGTGTTTCGATTTCTCACCTTCAATTTGCTGACGACACCCTTATTTTTATCAATTACGATAAAGGTAATGTGGATAAGCTCCATTCGGTTCTTCGAGTGTTTGAACAAATGTCTGGGCTGAAGTTTAATCTGGATAAGTCCTGCTGGCATAAACTTAGAGGATGATTTGGTTCAAGAGGTGGCTGTTTCTTTCCACTGTAAAGCCACGAAACTACCTATGTTGTACCTTGGGCTTCCTCTTGGTGCTAATCCTAGGTGTACCTCTTTCTGGAACCCGGTGATAGAGAAAATTCAGAAAATACTGGATAGATGGAAGAATGCCATGCTTTCTAAAGGTGGTCGATTGACCCTCGTTCAGTCCGTTCTAAACAACCTTCCCATTTACTATCTTTCTGTTTTTGCTATTCCTATATCTATAGCTAAAACTATTGATAAGATGCTGAGAAATTTCTTTTGGAAAGGTGTTAATATGGATGGTGGCTCTCACCTTATCAAATGGGATATCGTCTCTAAACCGGTGGATCTCGGAGGTTTAGCTATAGGCAATATTGCTAAAAGGAACAAAGCCCTCCTAGTTAAATGGTTATAGAGGTTGCCGCTTGAAGGAAATTCGTTATGGGCTGAAGTTATAAAAGCCATTCATGGTAGTTCTAACTCCGTTTGGAAGGTCAGCTTTAATGGCTACTGTTCTTTCCAAGTCCTTGGAAAGCAATCACTAAACCGAATCATGTGTTGGTGGATAATACTAGACTCCAACTTGGTAACGGTAACTCTATCGCCTTTTGGCACGATATCCTGGACCCCGACTCAAGACCCTCATTTTTATTTTCCCTTCGCTTCGAGGCTTTCGGTTAATCCGATGGCTAAAGTTTCGCAGCTTTGGGATCATGTCTGTGCTTCCTGGAATCTGTTTTTGAGAAGAAATCTCAAGGATAGTGAGTGCGAAGACTTCATCTCTCTTTTGAATTTACTCAGCAATTGTAAGATTCGGCCGTTGCCTGATGAGAGGTGTTGGATTGGTTCCGGTGGTAAGGAGTTCTCATGCAAAGGGGTGTTCAGATCTTTGTTCGTGGATGTCTCTTCCTTATCTTCTGACATCATTAACGTGGTTTGGAAGGATAAATATCCGAAAAAAGTCAAAGTTTTTTTGTGGACTGTTTTCCTTGGTGGTCTTAATACGAACGACAAACTCCAGAGAAAATTCCCTCTCAAAGCTCTTAGTCCTAATTGGTGTTCTCTTTGCTGCAATAACAACGAAGATTTGAATCACCTTTTTTGGTCTTGTTCTTTTTCTTCCTCCCTTTGGAACAAGCTCTTTAAGATGTTCTCGGTGCAGGGTCCGAACCATTCTAATCTCCAGAACATTCTTTATGGCCTGCTTTATGGTACTTTGCTGAAGGACAAAGCAGTGATTCTGTGGCGCAACGCTATAAGAGCTCTTATTTGGCTCGTTTGGTGGGAAAGGAACAAGCTTATTTTTTATGAGGAGTCTTTAGAAGTTCTTGATATTTGGGAGTTATTGATTAAATTTTCTTCTTTGTGGTCTGCTAATGATAAGGCCTTTTGTAATTACTCCCTCTCACTCATTGCCCCCAACTGGGAAAATTTTTTGTAACCTTTGGGTGGCCTTTTGTATTTCTCTTTTTTCATTGATCAATGAATTGTTTCTTATCTAAAAAAAATATAGTTGTGCATGACTTTATAACACTTAGCGGGGCAGGTTCATTCTATGTGTACAAATGGAAGAGAATATACATGTAGGTTCGATTATGTGATTTGCAAACACATAAGAAGAATACCTCGAAAGGTTAAATTTTGGAAACACATGTTTAATCCTTTTCGAGCGAGAACTCTCTATTTGTTTGTGTATAAAGAGGAGAGTTAAGGCATTGTGTTAAGATGGAAGGATTTAGAATGAGTGAATTTTGTTTGGAAGACGGTGAAGCCGATTATAGACTTAATGAACTTAGAGCATGTCATGGCATTATTAAATATTTGATACTTTCTACTTATTGGGTGTAGCCTCGTGATATTACACTTATTTTTTTCAGGTAAAAAGAAAAAGAATGCTGGCAACTGATGATGTTTCAGGCAGGTGGATTTGGTTGGCATGGATTTATACGTCAGCGTCATTTTTTTTTCTTCTCATAATTTATTTAGTTCGGGGGATTGAACTTTGTTTCGTTTTTGGTACTTTATGTTATTGATATGAGATATGTTGGTTATTTCCTTTTATTTTATGATGACTGATTGAGAATTTTTGGAATGATTGTTCAAATGTTTTGGTATTTAAAATAAGATTGATCGAACTAAAAATGAAATTTTATGCTTCATTGAAATGAGAAGAATTTCAATTTATTTTAATTTAACTTCCACTATTAATATATGTATTTCTATTTTTAGGAATTTTGGGGATCTTACACTCGAGTAATTGGCAGAAAGCCCTGACAACTTCTCAAACAACAAAAGACTCTCCTGAATAAAATTAAGAGAATATGGTTACCAAAACTAAAAAGTATAAGGTCATCAGCAAAATATAAATATTTAAGTATGATCTCATTACATCTATGATGACACCAGAGCTCAACGGCAAAGAAGAGTATTCAATTGAAGGCATTGGTATTAACATAGTACGAAAAAGAAATTACATATGATGTTACAAGGTTTTGATCAAGATGGTATTAAGAACTTGATATCAAAAGTGATAGCGAATGGAGGTAGGGTAGAATACAGAGAGAAAAAACACTAGAGTTTAGATACCAAGCTAATTAATAACATTCTGAATTGTATAATTTTATATTGTGAGATTACATGAACTTATAAGAACAATACTAAGACAAATAAGAGAGAGTGTCAACTAGATAGATGCTCAAGTGGTTAGACACACTCACTCCTTTCCTTTGAGGTCAAATGATTGAGTTTCTCCTCCTTTAGTTGGATGTAATATCTCGAAAGATCAGCGTAATATTATGAACTTTTAGTTTATTGGAGAAAAAAAATAAGTAATGAAATAAAACTCGATGTGTACTGGATCAATATTTTTGCAAACAAATTTTTACTTTTTCTTTTCAATATCAAATTTATGAGTCGTTTTTAAAAATAGCTTTCTTTGTTTGTTATAACAAACTCACACTACAAATTTAGTGAGTTTTTTTTCACTAATTTAAAAGTAACTTCTTACATTTATTTTTAAAAAACAATTTTTAGGAACTCTTTCGAGGCTGTGAATGCTGATTGATTTACAATTGTGTTATTAATGATTAATTAAGTAAATTAAACTCAGTTTAGTTTAATTGAGCTGGTTAGTTGCTGCTTTAAATACTTGGTTGTTAAAAGGCCACGTGCTTTGAACTTCCACTAGCTGGCAAACATAATTGGTTACACCTCTTAACCAACGTGTAACCATTTGGACTGAAGTATATAAGGTTTTCTCCTTCAGGCTAAGAAAAACGGATTCACTGTTTCTTTCTTTTCATTTTCTATTCTAGTGTGAAAGAGGGAAAGTTGTAGAGAGATAAAAGAGAGAAGTTCTGTAAATCTTCCTGTTCTTCTTGTTTCCTGTTTTCGTTTTGTGAACTTGGCAACTCCATTGTAATCCTGATCCTCAAGCTTAGTGCATGGTTGATGAGATTCGTCTTCAGCAACTAGATTAGGCTCCTTGAAATGATTTGTTTCTTGAGAGCTGAACCAGTATATTTCCTTGTGTTCTTTACTTTTTTTAGTTTGATCTTTGTTCATTAGGATAGTTTTCATAACAAAGTGGAATCAGAGCTTGGATTCGAGATCAAGGATTCAAGAAAGATCAAGATTCAGATCTAATTATCTCAATGAATTTGAAATTTGAGTTACACTCTTTCGATGGTTCTAGAGATTTTGGATCTTGGAGAAAGAAGATGAAGGCACTACTGGTTCAGTAGAAATTATATCTGGCCATAGGAGAACCAGATGATCTACCTGCTACAATGACTGCTCATGAGAAATCAGAGCTGCAATTGAAGGCATATTCCCTCATTATCTTGTACCTGGCTGATAATGTCTTGAGGTAAGTGGATGGTATGGAGACTAGATACACTGTTTGGAACAAGTTGGAAGAAATCTATCATACAAAATCACTCACAAACAAAATTCTTCTAAAGGAAAAGTTCTTTGGGTATAGAGTGGAAAGCTCAAAGATATTGGAGCAAAATCTTGATGAGTTCAAGAAAATATCAATTACCTTGGAGGCCATTGATGAGGAGAAGATAGGAGATGAGAGCAAGGCCATCATCCTACTGAACTCTCTACCAGACGAATACAGAGAGTTAAAGGCAACCATCAAATTTTACAGGACAACCATCACCCTAGATGAGGTAATATCTACACTTCGATCTTAAGAAATATAAATCAAGAGTGGCAAGAACAGTAAGGGTAGCAATAGTCAGGGAGAAATCCTTAATATGAGAGGTAGAAACTATGACAAGAAACAAAAGGGTAGAGGCAAGTCTAGGTCTAAGTATAGGAACCCTAGGAAAATTGTCAAGTGTTTTCACTATAATGAGTTAGGACACATTAGGAGATTCTTCCCTAAGAGGAAAACCAATGGCTACCAAAATAATGGAAACTACCCAAACCAAAATCCAAATGCTGAAAACATGACAGCAGGGGAAGAGGGACATGATAATGGGGATGTCTTAATGGTAGCCTCTAGCAAGAGTGAAAGTGAGTGGGTTCTAGACTCTGGGTATACTTTCCACATGACCCCTAATAAAGACTGGCTTTATAATTTTAATCTTGCTAATGGTGGAGATGTCTTGTTAGGAAATGACACTCCTTATAGAGTTAAGGGAGTGGGTGACCTTAAACTAAAAACCAATGATGATTACATTAGAACCCTCAACAATGTTAGATATGTTCCTGACCTTAAAAGAAACTTAATTTCTTTAAGAACTCTTGATTCAAAGGGATACACCTATAAAGGGGAAAAGAGAATCCTAAAGATTACGAGAAGATCCCTTGTTTTCTTGAAAGTTGTAAAAGAAAATGTCTTGTACATTCTCCTAGGGAGTACTGTAGTTGGGACTGCTGCTACCACAGCAAAGCAAGAAGACCAAACCCAACTTTGGCACAAGAGATTAGGGTATGTCAGTGAGAGGGGTTTATCTGAGTTAGCTAAACAAGGGATTCTTGATTCTTCCAAAATAGGAAAGTTAGAATTATGTGAGAGTTGTATTCTAAGAAAGGCTAAGAGAGTCAGTTTTGGAAGATCACAACACACTACCTCTAGCATCCTAGGCTATGTGCACTCTGATCTTTGGGGACCAACTAAACAGCCATCTTTAGGAAATAGTAGGTATTTCATGACTATCATAGATGATTACTCTAGGAAGGTCTGGGTTTATTTCCTGAAAAACAAAAGTGAAGCCTTTGAGAACTTCAAAATTTGGAATAAGATGGTTGAGATTCAAACCAATAACAAAGTAAAAGTATTAAGGACTGACAATGGGCTTGAGTACCTTAGTGAAGAATTTAACACTTACTGTAGACAAAAGGGGTTAGTTAGACATAGGACTGTAAGGCTCACTCCATAGTAAAATGGAGTAGCTGAGAGGATGAATAGGACTATACTTGAGAGAGTTAGGTGCCTGATGAACAATAACAATCTACCAAAGAAATTTTGGGCTAAGGTAGTAAAGATTGCTTGCTACCTAATAAATAGATGTCATTCCTCTGCCATAAACCTTAAGACCCCTGAAGAAATATGGTTTGGAAATCCCCCCAAGCTAGATAACCTAAGAACCTATGGTTGTGTGGCTTATGCACACAATAGGGTAGACAGACTAGATCCTAAAGCCATAAAATGTAGGTTTGTAGGTTATCCTAAAAGGGTAAAGGGATATAAGTTGTGGTACCCTTTACAAATATAAGGTTTCAAAAGCTTCATTAGTAGAGATGTAGTCTTTAAAGAAAATGAAATGTTCCTGAAATCTAATAATGAATTGGCTGAGACTTGTGTAGAAGATAACTCTGAAAACTAGGTGGAGATAGAGCTGAATAACAAGAAAGCACAGGAATCTCAATCAGATGATGAAGAAATTGCTTAAATCAACACTGACCATGATGCATAAATGGATTCTGAGGAGCACATTGAATATCAAGAAGACTTGAGCACCTACCAATTGGCAAGAGACAGAAACAATAGGGTAATAAGGCCACTCAGTAGGTTTGATGAATCTGACTATATCTCTTATGCTTTAGTTGCTGTTACTCATTCCTTAGCTAATGAACATGTGACTTATAGAGAAGCCTTACTAGATAGTTGTTAGGAATGGTGTCCTAGAACTTGTAATTATTTAATAATAATAATTTATTAAGAATAAATTAAATCAATAAACATAAGTTCTTTATATTATCTAGATTGATTCAATTAATGATATTAGGAATATATGGAAATATATAAATATCAAACATTCAAATAGTAAACCCTAAGTTACTCTTATGAAATCACGACTTAGTATGTGAGTCATACAAGAGGATTAAAGTCGAGATGAGTAACTTAAACGTGTCTACAGTAAACGGATAACGTTTAGGACCTTATCCTGGTAACACTGTTGATAGCTTCGCATTTTGTTTATAGACAAATGATCGAATCCTGATCATTCATGTAGGAGACATGAAATGGAAGTATCATATGCAATGTTGATTGTATAAGACAGGACCACGATGTTCGATCAAATTTCTCATTAGTACCGTTTACGAGAAATAATCGAATATCAAACTAAGTTTATCAACCGTGATAGATCTCAATCCTGAGTGAAATGCGGACTCCTATTTGTGGAGTTATCTTCTTTGATTCACATAGTTGAGAGCGATCTGTAAGAACGCTCAATACACTCCTGTTTGGGAACATGACTATATAAGTAGCTGGGAACTCATTTTCACGAGATGAAATTCATAACTTTCCTATAAATTAACCAGTATCGGTGCGATACCTAAACATTTTAGGAACTTTAGGAAACTCCTTGATGTACTGATTCGAGACATGAACAAGTGACGTCACGATTTCTATTGATCACAGAAGTATCTTATCTCTAGTTCGACTAAAGATAAAGTTCATTGGAGAATCAGTGGGAACACAAGGATAAAGCGGTAATTACAGGGGCAAAACGGTAAATTTATCCGCCTGTAATTATGAGGGTTCCACGTGAAGGATATATCACAGATATAAATAAAAGATAAACTAAATGGACATAACTTATCTATAGTGAGGGGAGTTCAGCTATGAATCTATAGTGGAATTATTCATAGTTAGATAATAAGTAATTAACTGATTATGTGTTAATCACTTAATTGACTAATTATTAAGCCCATGATCTATAGGTCCATCGGGTCCCTATGCTAGCCCAAATATCGTAGTCGCGAAATCAAGTAGAAGAAATGGAAATTTTAAGTAAAGTGAATTACTTAAAATAGGCAATATTAATTGTTTAAATATTGAGTATATTTAAACGGTAATTAATATAAAAAATATTAATTGTTTAAATAATGAGTTTATTTAAACATGAAATTAATAATGAAATATTATTAATTATACATTATTAATTATTTAAATATTGAGTATATTTAAATGGTAATTAATAATTTGAAATTAATTAACAATTATTAATTGTTTAAATAATTATATTTAAACGGAAATTAATAAATAAAATTAATTAAATTAATAATAAAATATTGTCAATAAAATTATTAATTAAATAATGAATTTATGGAAATTAATAATTATAATATTTATTATTAATTATTTAAATAATGAAAATTAATAATTAAATATAAATTGGATAATATTTAGTCGGGAGAAAATATTAATATTATTAATTGTTTAAATAATATATTTTATTTAAATGGTAATTAATAAATAAATTAATTAAGTTGGACTTATTAATTTAAGAGAGAATTTCAAGCCCAATTGGATTAATGAACCCAATTGGAATTGGCCCAAAATAATTAATTAAATAAATTGTATTTATTTATTATTTTGTGATGATAAAATCGGCCATGACATGTATTTTGAGGAGATAATTGTTTGAATTATATCCTAAAATAATTACATAGATTTATTTACCCAAGATAAATAAAAATAAAGAAAATAAAATAATCTCCTATTTATCCATGGCATTTTCGAAATTGCTAGATAAAGGAAAGAGATAATCTTTTTTCTTTTTGTATTTATCTCTATAGATTAATCCTAATGTGATTAGGATTCCTATTTTCTATAAATAGGAGGGTTGGGTCATTCATAAATCATACAATTTAATTCCATAGAAAGTTGGAACTCTCTCTTCTTCCCTTCTTCTCCCCATTGCCGAAATTTCCTAGTCATTATTGGGAAGAAAATATTTTTCTTCTTCCCAATTTCTTCTTAAGTTCGATCCCACAATCGGATTTCGTTTGATCGATCGGGATATAGCGTAGAAGATCCGGTGTTACTGAGGATTTGATACTGTAAAGAAACCTCTAACCGATTCTCCATTAATCAGTCAATGTAAGTTCCGGTTTTAATTTTCAAAAATAAAGCATGAATCTACATGTTCTTCGTCTTTTTATCACAAATTGCATGATATTAATAGATCCTAAATTAAGTGTTAATTTGTGTTACTAAATAAATTCCACTAATTTAGTAAATCATCCATTCAATAGTAATATGTCTAAATGGGTTAAAGCTATGGAAGAGGAGATGGAGAGCCTAGCTAAGAACGAAACTTGGACCTTAGTTGATAGGCCTAAAAACCAAAAATTAGTAGGATGCAAGTGGATCTTTAAGAAGAAAGATGAGATTCCTGGAATAGAAAAGGAAAGATACAAGGCTAGGTTGGTAGCTAAAAGTTTTACACAAAATGAGGGAGTGGACTATAATGAAATATATTGCTCTGTGGTTAGGCATGTGTCAATTAGAATCCTTTTAGCTTTTATAACTAAATTTAACCTTAAACTTGAACAACTTGATGTTAAAACTGCTTTTTTGCATGGAAACCAAGATGAAAAGATATACATGACTCAACCTGAGGGGTTTATTACTAAGAAAGATGAAAATAAATTTGCTTGCTTAAAAAGTCCTTTTATGGCTTGAAGCTATCACTTAGGCAGTGGTACCTAAAGTTTGATAATTTCATGACTAGGACTGGTTTTAATAGAATCAACTTTGATAGTTGTGTGTATGTGAAATGGATTAATAAAGATTGTCCAATATATCTCTTATTATATGTTGATGATATGTTAGTAGCTTGTTCTAAGAAAGAAGAAATAGATAATCTTAAACTTCTGTTAAACAAAGAATTTGAGATGAAAGATTTAGGTAAAGCTCAAACAATCCTGGGCATTCATATAAATAAAGATAGAGGAAACCATACACTCTTTCTGACACGGCACAAGTATACAAATAGAATAATTGAAAGGTTTAAAATGAATGAGTCTAAACCTTTTTCCACACCTACTGCTGCACATTTCAAACTGTCAGCTTTGTTAAGTCCTAAAACTGTGGAAGAAGAACAAGAAATGGCTAGAATACCTTATTCTAGTGTAGTAGGCAGTGTGATGTACACTATGGTATGTTCTGAACCTAATTTAACTTATGCTTCCAGCTTAATCAGTAGATATATGTCAAATCCTGATAAAGGACATTGAGAAACTGCTAAATGGGTTTTGAGATACCTAAAAGGAACCTGGAACTATGGTTTGAAATATTGTAAGACTGATAATACTGATAAATCCATTGTAGGCTACTGTTATTCATACTTTACAGGTGATTTAGATAAAATGAGATCCTTGTCTGGAATTGTATGGGAATACAATAAATTGGAAAGCTACATTGCAACCTGTGGTAGCTCTATCTACCATTGAGGCAGAATATGTAGCAATCAGAGAGGCAATGAAGGAGGCTTTTTGGATCAAAGGCATTGTGTCTGAATTTGAGATTCAACAAAACCATGTAGACATTTTCAGTGACAGTCAAAGTGTTTTGCACTTGACCAAAAATAAGGTATTCCATGATAGAACAAAGCACATAGAGGTAAAGTTCCATTTTATTATAGATATCATTAGCAAAGGTAAGATATCTATGAAGAAAATTCACATTGATTTTAATCCTGCTGATGTTTTGACAAAACCTGTCACAACCAATAAGTTTAGCTCTTGTTTAAATACTCTTGGTGTGACTGTGTTTGATCCAGGTTAAATCTTAGAGAGCTGGAGATAAATCTCAATGATAATCATGCATAAAGAAGCTAGGATAATAAATGAGGATCAATGTTGAAAGCTGGTTTGCAATCAGTAAGTTGTTGTGTATGTTTTGTTCCAGGTGGAGTTTGTCATTGAAGCTGTGGAGCTGACTTTCTTGAAATATTTTAAATCAAGGTGGAGAATTGTGAATGCTGATTGATTTACAATTGTGTTATTAATGATTAATTAAGCAAATTAAGCTCAGTTTAGTTTAATTGAGCTGGTTAGCTGCTGCTTTCAATACTAGGTTGTTAGAAGGCCACATGCTCTGAACTTCCACCAGTTGGCAAACAGAATTGGTTACACCTCTTAACCAACGTGTAACCATTTGGACTGAAGTATATAAGGTTTTCTCCTTCAGGCTGAGAAAAACGGATTCATTGTTGCTTTCTTTTCCTTTTCTGTTCTAGTGTGAGAGAGAGAAACTTATAGAGAGAGAAGAGAGAAGTTCTATAAATCTTCCTCTTCTTCTTGTTTCCTATTTTCGTTTTGTGAACTTGGCAACCTCATTGTAATCCTGATCCTCAAGCTTAGTGTATGGTTGAAGAGATGCGTCTTCAATAACTGGATTAGACTCCTTGAAACTATTTGTTTCTTGAGAGCTAAACCAATATATTTCCTTGTGTTCTTTACTTTTTCAGTTTGATCTTTGTTCATTAGGATAGTTTTCCTAACAGGGGCATTTTTTAGGTTTTAGTTTGTATGAGAGTATTTTGGAAAGAAGTTTATTTTAATTAGTAATGGAGTGAAAATATGTTTGAAAAATATCTTTTAACTTAATTTTCTTTCCAAAATCATATATTTGTAAAGAGTGTCTCAAGTTTACAATAATCTTCCATTTTTGTGTATCTAGAATTTACTCACTTCATAAATCGATGATAATTATTTTAAAAATATATATATATATATATATATATATATATATATATATATTATCATTTGTAAATACAAGTTTAAAAACAAACAAAAAAACTTTTATAAATTGAAACATTTTTTAACTGAATTTTTTTATATAAAAAATAAAAAGTATTGTTAGGTAGAGTTCAAATATCTAAACAACAATAAAATAGTGACAAAATCAATCCATTTGATTTCATGTGCAACCCAATTTGGAACTTTTTAGTTTGGTAGGCACTTGAAAGCTGCACATGATGAGTTGACGTTTCAACTTTTTTTCATCACTTTTTCCATATCTCTTGGTAATCACACCCTTTACACTTGTGTTTATGACAATACTCTTTTTATATTCTTTAGGTCTCTTCTTTGCCAGCCGAAATGTTTTTTTTTTATTATTATTATTCTTTTTTTAGCTTTCTCATATGTTTAGCACCTTAAGAGCACACAATAAGTGTACTCAAAAAAAAAAAAGAAAAAAAACAAAGGCACACAATAAGTCACATGATATGAGAAAGCGTGTTCAAAACGTACCCAAATGATAAAGGAAAGAAAAAATTATGGGCTAAAATTGGTGTTTGATCACGGATTTAGATAATGAGTTCAGGTTATATAAGCTTAACTCACAACATCTAATGACGTGGTATCTAAACTCATGATCTTTAACTAACTTCATTTTATAATTTCAACCTTAACAAACTCTCATTATTATGTGCAATCAAAACAAAGACTTAACAATTCAGACTTTACTATCCCGTCCAATAAAAAAAAACTAATATATTTTATCAATTAACTGTTTTAAAATAATAAAAATTGCTTTTTCGAACGAATTCAGACTTCACTATCCCGTCCAATAAAAAAAATTGCAAATATAACAGATTTTTAAAAACCCTCATACATGTGATCAGAGAAATCAGTGATAACTTATAAAATAATCATGATTACTATCAGGTAATCAAGTAATAAGTGATTAATGCACAAAATAGCAGGATATCAGTAAATCAGTGATTACTGTGAAGATATCACTGATTACTAGTGGCAATTTTGTAATATTTTAGGCATGAATTTAATTTTTCTACTATTTTTGCAAATATGTTTTTTTACTACTATTTTAATAAATATTGGACCTATTTTTGCTATTTTCGCAAGAGCCCCTGAAAAAAAACTAATATATTTTATCAATTAACTGTTTTAAAAGAATAAAAAATTGCTTTTTCGAACCAATTAGACTCAATTGTCACTAAATGGATATTTGTAAATTTAATATTAAGAGAGAGAGAGAATAATTAGATTTAATATATAATGTCTACATCATTATTAATTATATATTTCATCTTAACTTGTAAGCCAAGAATCTTTGTCAAATCACACGATTCCAAATTCCAATAGAAGCTTTAAAAGAGATCTTGTGCATATGGGCATACTCAAGTTGTATGTACAAATTCCAATAACGTAAATTATTAAGGCCCTGTTTGGTATACAATCTGAAAACCAGAATTTGAATTTAGTGCATTCTAATGAATTCAGAGTTGTATTCTGTGAATTTGTTGGTTCTGAAACTGTGTTTGGTAACAGATCCAGAATTTATAATTGAGATTCAGAAATTTGAAATATGTGTTTAGTTGGTTACTCAAAAAATTTAAAATCGGATTTTGAATCAGAATATGTGTTTAGATCATAATCCAAAGTTTGGGTGACCCACTCATAAAAATAATACTTCCAACTTTAAATCATTCATTTTTAAGTTTGAAAAAACTAATAATTCATAACTTATAAATTAGAAACATCTTTATCCGCATCAACTATAACTATTCTCATTCTTAGGATAATTTTTTCTTTTAAAAAAAATTATAATAAAGATAATATATAGAAGCATTGCAAGTCTATCAAATAAACTCTTTAGATTAAAACAACTCAATTTTTTCCAGAAGGATAACTATACAAGACACAATGAGATCCATTCTAAAATTCATAAGAACCTAGTGCAACCAAAGAGAAAATTTCTCAATAAAAGAGAATCTGAAAAAATATTTTCACACTGAATGGAGAGACCATTTGGGCATTGAAAACCTCCAATAGCGTTATTCAAATAGTACTACATACATTAGTAAACAAGAAGCAGAGAAAAATGTGAGAAACAACCTCCAAAACATATATATATATATATATATATATATATATATATATATATATATATAAATTATTTTATTTTTTATATTTAAATTAATCTTATATATAATTATAAAAACAAAGTATAAATAAAAAATAGGATATAATGAAAAAATAAATTAACTTTTTTTCCATCACTTTAGAATTAAGTTTAAGTTTAAAAAGTTAAAAATTAGCTTAAAAACATGCAATTAAAAATTTAATTAAATAAATAAAAGCTAGAACGGACCGGGTCAACCTCGAAAAACAGGCCCGACCAGACCCAAATCTGTAAAATGGGCCCGACTCGTATTTTTATCTCATATGTTGAAACCCGTGGGTTAAATTGTGTGGGTGAGGTCAATCTGTGTTTTTCAGTTTTTGAGTTAGATATTTTGGATTCTTGTTTTAGTTGAATTCATTTTTTAGCCTAAAAAAGAAATTGAATCCAAATTGCTTTTTTCTGGATTGTAAACCAAACACAAAATAACGCATATTCCTTTTATTCGTTCAATCTAGATTCATAAAACTGAATCTGGATTGCATACCAAACAGGGCCTAAAATTTTAGATTTTTTCCTTTCCTATTCTTTTTTTTCTCTCTCTCTTATCTAGTACTTCCGTATCCCTATTCTACTCTTATTATCACTATTTTTTTTACCACCTGTATTGTACGTGATATTTTTTCTTATATATAATTATTTAAAAGTTAAATATATTGTTTTCTTTGATTTTTCTATAATTTATAAATCGTTTACAAAATGATTTTTATTTATAATTTTTTAATTATTAAACGTATTATTATGTTCTATTTCGAATTTAAATTATTGTATACCTTACTAATTAAACGACTTATATGTAGTTGATTTCCTTTTATTTTATTTAAGGCAATTTTATTAACATCTTTATTTTTTTAATTTATACTACCAAATAAAGAGTAAACCGTTTGTTTTAAATCTATATATATAATTTTTTTAGTTAATTTATTCATTTCTAGAATATTTATTTTTAATTTTAATTATAATTGAAGAAAGGGAAAAAAATATACCCCATGTTTCAAATAAGCATTATATCTAGTCCCTACTATAAGATTTCTCTGATGTGTCATATATTAATTTATTTTATATTCATTTTATTACTTATGTGGCATATTTATCATTTTTTTAAAATTAAGTGGTATTTTATTTCTCTCTCACCACTTCATCTTCTTCTCACAATCCCCTTCCCCAAATTATCTTCACATTTCAAAAATCACAACCCGGGTCGGATCAACATAGGCCCCCCATCAATTTGTCACGAAAAGTATATATTAGTTTAAAATTACAACAGATTGAGCCCCTTTTTTTATAATGAAATGTATAAATTAGATGTTTTGAACAAAATATTATACTATTGGTAAGGTGGCAATGGCAAGGATTTCAAAGGGGCAAAAATCAAAATAGCCACTTTTAGGTGGGTTTTTATCAAGATAGCACTTCTTTTAAAAACTAATCAAAACAGCCACTTTGTATACTGTTCATTCCCATTTTGCCCTTCTCGTATACTATGTATATTCTGACATGTCTGACATTTCTGACTTTTCTTTCCCAATGCATGAAAAATATTATTTTTATTATTTTCTCTTTCTCTTTATTTTATAAAATTTGAAATTCATTTTCCCCCTCATTTATTATCTCTCTTTTATTTCTTTTCTTTTTTTCCAATGTCCATTTGTTTTTCCCTTTTTTTTTTAATTTCTTTTTTATTTATTATTGTGTTTGAGTATAATATTCTCAGTTTGTTGGTATATTTCGTATATTTTCATTTTTTTTATATTTGATTTTAATTGAATTTCGTACATTCTCTCCAATTTCTATGTAATATTTTGTACAATTTGTATATCGTTCTCCACTTTGCAATGAAATTTGAAGGAGAAATAAGATATGCGTGATAAACATAATATACATGTCATTTTATCTGCAATAAAAACAAAAAATGTTACACAAACTTTAAAACCAATATATAGTTTACACAATACCTAATATACAAAATAGACTTAAAGGAAAAGATGCTATTGAGGTCTCATATGCATAATATACATGATATACATGTCGTTTTAACAAACTTTAAAATCAATATATAATTTACAATGTATATTAATATACTTGATATGAATACATAACAGTACAACACATAACAACTTGGCGTGGACACATAACAATGCAGTGCAAAAACAGACAAAGAAATGGTTATTAGATCTCATATGCATAATATACATAATATACATGTCATCTTATCAGTATACTGTGAATCATTTCATATTATGATTATTAGGCCTCATATACATAATATACATAGTATACATGTCATCTTATCAGTACACTGTGAATCATGTTGTATTTATGGTTATTAGGCCTCATATGCATAATATACTTAATATGGACACATAACATTACAACACAAAAAAAAAATTGATATTGACACATAATAGTACACTACGAACAGACAAGGATGACTATTAAAGCCTTGTATACATAATATACATTTATCAAATTGACAACACATACGGAAACAAAAAATCTGTATATTGCGAATGTTATGTATATTACGTGTATTACATACTTTAACAAAACAGACATAACGTATATAATGTATATTACAGTACACTTCAACAAAATTTACGTATGTTACAATAACTATCTAAGAACGAAAAAAAAAAATCTAGAACATGGTGTAAACATGAGAAAAAATTCAGAAAAATGGAGGAAATGATTTCAACAATAAAAAGAAACATACGTTATATACGTAGAATATTACAACGCATAGCAAAGAACATAAAATCGTGAAATTTAAGAGATAATGAGAAGAAACTAAAAAAAAAAAACTATACCTTTTGTCAAAATCTTCAAGATCCACAAGATCTAAGATTTTGGAGAGAACAAATGGATAAAAAGAACAAAAATTTATAACATGGTTCATAAAAAAACGATAAATAAGAAGAAATGAAAATAAAAAAGGAGTGTAGATTCGTAAAATCTGGAAAAAAAAAATGAGATGAGGAGTTTGTAGAAGATGAAAATGATGGATTTTATATAAAAAAAAATGCATCCATGGAAACGAGAAAGAGAAGAGATGACATTGTGAATTTTTTATAAAGGAAAAAAAGAGCGAAATGGAGAGGGAGAGAACAAATTTGAGAGATGAAGAAAAATAAGAGAAAGAGAATGAGAGAGAATATGATTATAGAGGGGGGAAATGAGGGAGAAATTTAGGTGTGAAATTTTATTTTAAAAAAATCTGAAAAGGAAGAGATATGTTAGAAAAGGAAAAAAGAGAGAGAGAGGGAAATAATCTACACGTAAAAAGAGGGAAGAGAAAGGGAGAGAGGTGAGAGAAAGGGTATTTTTGTATATTTACAATTACATGTGGCTATTTTAATGTGGTTAAAAATGTGGCTATTTGAGATATTGGAGGGTTCAAAAGTGCTATTTTTATTTTTTCTCTAGATTTCAAAAGTATCCCCTTGGTTCAATTCATGTTGACCGGAAACTTGCATAAATCAGCATAATTTTTAGAATTTTAAAGTTAAATTTATTTATTTACTCTATTAAATTTATAAAAATCATGTACTTTTTATATTTTAAATTCATATAAATAAAATAATTCTATTTCTTATATTTTAAATCATAGTATAACTTAAATTTAGTTTTATTTATTAGTTTTTTAATATTATAAAGTATCATTTCATTTCCGACAATTTTTTCATTATTTATTATCTATCTTTATAACTATTAATATGAATAACATGATTTTTCAATATAAAAAAAATAGATTTATTAATATTTACTTCACTTAATTTTTAATAAATTAAATGCCATTGATGTATATTTAGATTTTTTTATGGTTATTAATATTATTTAAATAATTATATGTTTGCATCTATTACGTGTTAGGGGTGTTTTTAGTTCGATTTATATCAACTTTCGACAAAATAGACATCAAACCGATTAAAAAATGAACAAAATTTACAAAATGAAAATGATCTGCTTATGTGTTGAATCAATGTTGCAAACTGACACATGTCGAACCAATTATGACACATAGGATTTAGGGTATTGATTTATATAGGTTTTAATCGGTTTTGATTAAGTTTCAATCAGTATGGAAATTTTAAGTTGCAAACCTTAGTTGTTGGGGTGCAAACAAAATCCCACATTAGTTAGGGAAGAGGATGATCATAAGTGTATAAGGAGAATGACAGATCTCCATTTGGTATGATACCTTTTGGGTGAAACCAAAAGCAAAGTCATCCAAAGTAGACAATATCATACCAATGTGGAGATGTGGAGTCTCATTGTCCCCTAACAAGTGGTATTAGAGTCATGCCCCAATCCTAAGCATGTAGGTGGAATCCTCAGTTGTCTAACAAAATGAGGAGTCTCAGAGACCCGATGCGTAGTGGGCTTTATCAGACAGGTGGTACACTCTGAAGAAAGGGAGTTGGCCTAGATAGAGTGGACGGATGGAGGGGAGGTTCGGTGGATATTTGTTTGAGGGGAAGATGGTTGAGGTGTGAACAAAATCTCACATCGGTTAGGGAAGAGGATGATCACGGGTGTATAAGGGGAATGACACATCTCCATTGGTATGAGGTTTTTTGAGTGAAACCAAAAGTAAAGTTATGGTTCATGGTCCAAAGTGGATAATATCATATCAATGCAGAGATGTGGAGGCCCGTTGTCCCATGGAATTATTTTGTTCTTTTCCTATCTTCAAAACAAATTTTCTGGAATTATTTTGTTATTTATTCGACTAACTATACCTCTAATAAAATTGCATTGATATCGTTTAATTTCTTTCCTGTAACGATATTGGAAAAATCAAAACCTTCAAAGGAAGATAAAGAATTGAGATAAGCAGAAACTTTTTGCTAAAGTAGATTTTTCTGAGAGCTTTTGTTGAATTTTGAGATTTTGGTTAACATGGAAGCAATCTTGTAGGTTTTTCCAATCTCTTTTTATGTTGAAAATTAGTCTGTTGTGGTAAACAAATTTCAATGAAGAATAATAAAAATAAAAATAAAAATTGATGAACAATCCCATGGGTGACCCAAAATAACGAAAATTAAAAATCTTATTGGGAAATTTTAGAAAATAAAAGGGAAGATTTTTGTGTGGTAATTTTTTTTAACTTCAAGCAAACAATAAAGTTGAAAAGATATAATCAGTTCAAACCCAAATCTCAATTTTATCACGGCTGATCTCGTCAACCCGAATTCTCCCTAGTAAAATTTTGAAGGTTTTCTTGCAAAACTCTTAGATTTTATTTTTGATTTGCATATATACAAGGAAAAAAATAAGGGATTGTGATGATGTCGTTTTAGATTAGATTTCGATTTATGAGAAAGAAAGATCTGGGGAATGATACAGACGAGGGATGAGAGGGGGAAGAAATATTAAAAAATATTTAAAATATCATATAATAAAAAGAATACCAATATAAAAATATTAATAATGTCACATCATTTAAAAAATACCACATAATCAATCTAATCAATATAAAGTTAATATTTTAATGTCATGTCAGATTTCTGTTAAGTGTTTTTGACGGCAAGGATTAGAATGACTGCTAAATGAAAACTCAAGGATTTAAGATGTCGAGTATTAAAACTCAAGGACCGAATATAAAGCAAAGTGAAAAATCAGGGACAAAAAGTGTATTTTTCCCTTGAAGAAATTATACTAGTTTTTTTTGTTTAATTTTTAAATTATTTCATACTAATAAATTTAACCTTTTTAAAAAATATTATACAATACTATGCCCTTACTAATTCAATAAATTATATTTAGTTGTAGTTGTTTTTTTTATCTTAACTGTTTTTCAAAACAATATAAGTTTTATTTTAGTTATTTTAAAATTAAATAACCATCATATTTATTAAATCATTTAATATTTGAATACATATATATAATTTGTTTTCCAAAAATTTGTGATAAATATAAACAATGAATAGTTTATTCATTTTAATATCACGTTCATTTTCATATGTTGTACTTAATTTTTCAACTATTTTGTAATTTGATATTGTGGAAAGCAATAAAAAGCTAAGGAATTTATTTAAAAAATGTGACCATTTCATATTCGTTGAAGAGAAATATTTTTATCTTATTATATAAAAAATGACTTAAAAAGAAGAAAAATCCAAATTACGTTAATATATAAGAAAAATATAAATATAAAAAAAAGAAAAAAAAAGGTTAAGATCGGTATGAAAAAATGCACTTTACAAATTAAACCTATTTATTTTTATAACTCCACAATTTATTTTTCTAAGGGTATCTTAAATGTGGCAATCAATTTAAAGATATAACATGGGTATAATAGTCTTAAAATATAAATGGTCATTTAATGCAAAGTGGAGAATAAATAACAATGACATGTTTAGTAATTTGGAGATTTTAAAAAGATTCTTCGTCGTGTCACTTCTAAATTTTTACTACCATTGTCTGCTTCCTTTCCGCATAGTATTGCTTGTAATGAATGCTGCTGCAATAAAAGTCACAATGACATGTATACTAATTACTGAAATATCAGAACTTTTCAAAAATTACTCAAATAGCATAGTTATAGTTCAATAAATTTATTGAATTAAAAAAAAGTAAAAAGAAAAAACTAATAAATTCATTGAAAATAATAATGAAAAACAATCAAATAGTTCGATAAATTTATTGAACTATGAAAACAATCAAATAGTTTGATAAATTATTGCAGTTGAACTTAAAAAAGCAAAAAACAAATAAATTCATTTAAAATACCTATGAAAAATATTTCAATAAATTTATTGAACTATAATTATCATATTTGAGTAATTTTTAAAAAGTTCTGACATTTTAGTAATTAATATAGAGATTTATGCTATTTGAAATAAATTCTTAAATATAAATTGAAAATGCACATATATAAACATAAATATTTGTGTCAAGTCATGCAACATGTGGCAAGATATATTGCTACGACAGGAAGAATCCCCTTCATGAGTTGGAGACTTTTGACAAATTAAAGATGGACGAATTAGATGTTTGCTTAACTTTATTTTAGCCACGAATACTTAATAAAGATTTTTTTTTAATCTATTCAAAAGATAAAGGAGACAAATTTGAATGATTCTATTTCTTTAATGAGCATGTACGAGGAGAAAGAATGCAAAGTTGGTATTATATAATGTAGATAATTAAGACACATTAGTTTGAAGGTAACCTACAAAGGTGGCACCCACTAAGGTACCACTCCTAAATGTTTGGAATATTATTTATGGATGAGTTTGAAGCAAAATTAATTTAATCTTATCTAATATTAAAATTATAATCTTATAATTCCACTTATGTTAGTTTTATGTATTATTATAATACATTTTCAACACAAATTATCTCAAATAAAATATTTAGACATACTAATTACTAAAATGTCAGAACATTTGAAAAATTACTCAAATAACAGTTCAATAATTTATTGAAATACTTTGTTATTTTTCATTATTATTTTTCTATGAATTTATTGGTTTTTATTCTTTTTTTAGTTCACTGAATTATTGAACTAGAGTACAATAATGATTTAAATGCTATTTGAGTAATTTTTAAAATATTCTGACATTTCAGTATAATAGGCATAAATATATTATTTCAGTAATCAACTTCTTCATTAATGATAATTTTATACCTAATGTTAGCACTGGCGTTTTGTGGGTTAACAAATCCAACAAAAATAAATTATCACTAATTTAAACTATAGTATATAGATTACGATAAGTTAAGTCATTCTATTTAACTCATTACTAGTTTTGGAATACTAAAACTCCTTTGTACCACAATCCTTTTACGGATCCAACACAAATAGCATTGGGATTAAGGTTCTTGATCTTGTAATTTAACTTGAGCATAATCTATTTAGAATAAATTACAAAATGAAAAAGATAATATTCTTTTGGACAAATCTATGTCTTACCCACTTAATAAGTGTGAGAAAATGCACTTAATTTGTGCTTAATTGTAAAATAAATTATTTTTTAATTTAATATTTTCATGGAATTAATTGAATATTTTGAAATATGAGAATATGATTTAAGTTGATTTATTTACTTTTGTAGGTAAAATATTGCTTTTGGTGGAAGTTGAAATTAAATTGGAGAAGAAAAGCAAGGAAAAAGGCTGTATTATACAAATTACCATGAAATGACACGTGGCGAGCCTTCATTTATCATCAGAATCAGTCCCTATGGACTTGCGCCGCACCGTATCGCAGTCGTTCCCCAGTTTGAGCGTGACACGTGTTGAATCAGAAATAAATTAAAAAAACAGCTTCAACGTCGCTTGAATCAGAAGCCAACATGTCAGCGCGTGTCCCAACATGTCCCCACGTGCGTCAGCTCCTGCGTGCGTCAGCGAGTTTTTTTTCAATCATTCCCCGAGCGCCACGTGGCATCCTGTCCAGCTTTTTGGATTTCTGAAAGCGTGGGGCCAGTTGTATTTCCCATCAGTTTCAAATCCCTATAATTCCTCCATCTCTCCCCCATTTACTCCTATTTACATTAAACTCCCATTTATTTATTTTTAATTAATTTTCAGATTTTATATTTAATTTTTAGGCTACAATTTTGGCCCTTCAACTTGTATAAATAGGACCCTTTGCCCATCAGAATTTCACATCTCTCTTGCTCCCATTTTTCTTTATAATATTAGTTTTCTCTCTATTTTTCTCTCTAATTTTTGTTAGCATTTTCATACTTTCTTTTTAGAATTTGTGAAAATGCTTAGTAAATTAGGCTAAGTTTTATTTGGTAAAGTGTAGGAAGAATTTTATGTAATGTAATTTTATTTATAATTTTGATTCAACATTGTTCAAGTAATTCTTAATTTCAAGTAATTTCAATTTCTCCATCTTTTTATTATTTTTATTGTTAATATTATTGCAGTGTTTAATTTCATATAAATCTAGTCATACTCTTTTTATGTGGAATTTTTACAATATAATTTTATTGATAATTTCTTTATTTTATAAAAAAAAAATTTACTGCATTATGACTTGTTATATTGTCGATCTTGGATTTTTGTAAAATAAACAACATGTTCTTAATTTAAGAAATTGATTTATTTAAATTCATTTGAAAATAATTTTTGTTCTTTATTTCTACATTTTCCGATTGATTATTTGGGATGTGAAATTTTCAATTGAGTTATATGAATCAAAATTCTATTTAATTTTGTAAAACATAAAACGATTCCTACACTTAACCAATTCCATTATTAATTTCTTTTTAAAATCAATTTTTATCATTTATTTACCCAATTTCCAAAACTCAAAATTTCAACCCATCTATCTTTTTCTAAATTTCTTTCACTTAATTCTTTCTTGAAATCGTCATCTCTGTGGAATCGACCGCCCAATCACACTACAACGAACGCTTTGCATGGATATTTTTGGGCGTAATCACCCACACATATTAGATATAATACATTAAAATAACAATAATACCTATGAGTTACTTAAATATAATCTCGACTGGCCATGTGCGACATATAAAAGAATCTAGCTCGAGATAGTAACTTAAAGAGTTATTGTAGTTGGATAAGATTGGGGAATCTTATCCTGTTAATATTCAGTTTACTTTATATTTGTTCACACATAATTTCAATGTAATGAAATTAAATGCAGAATAATATATGATTTGTATTGATGAATAATTAGATGTTATAATCTCTAATGAATTGATCCTCTAATTCTTTCTCTAAAATACAAATTTCGATGCAAGGGTCGGTTGGCGTATTTACATCTTCGGCTTTTGAGCTTGTGAAGAATCAATCAATTTGTTACGGTCTTGAAGCTTGAACACTAAAGTCTTCAAAACTTATGAGGTTTTAGTCTTCAACAATTTAACTACAAGATGGTCATCAGAGAGTTTTGAACGTCTTCAATCTTCAAAGTTGTCAATGTTTATAGTGTTTGATCTTTGAGATCTTCGGTTTTCAAGAAGTCTTCAAAAAGTGTTTGGACTTAGAACTATTTATCATTCAAAGTGGCGTGTGACCCTACCCCTGGGTCACACGCCCACTACATCCTTTTATAAAGTTATTGGGTATTTTATATATCCTTTTAATTTAATAGATTTATTTTATTAAATAAATAAACTCCTTTTATTTATTTCCATTCCATTTAATGTGACAATTTCAAATTAAATAATTAAATAGACTCCTCTATTAATCTCCCATTAATTTTGGATAGCTTCAAAATTAAATTAATTAAATAGACTTTCAATTTAATCTCTTTTAAATAAATAATTAAATACACTCTTCTATTTAATAATTAATTAATAGACTCTTCTATTTAATAATTAATTAAGTAGACTATTCTATTTAATATTCCCATTAATCAAATAATTAAATAGACTCCTCTATTTATTTATTTTTAATTAATTAAATAGACTCCTTTATTTGTTTTTGCCTTTAATTAATTTGACAACTTCAAATTAATTTACTTAAAACCATTTTTCCAAAGAGAATTAATCTTATTAACTATTGTTCTCAATTACATGCGTTAACTCGGGGACTTAAAGGACCTATAGGACTAAGCTCCGATGATCTATAATTACATTGATCAAAACTCATTTAATCAATTAATTCTTATTCATTGACTCTTAGATAACTTCACTAAATATCTAGAGTTGAACTCTTAGCTCTATAGACACAGTTATGTCCATTGGCTATAATCATTAACTACACTTTGACCCTTCACAAGTAGTTCGTATCCATGGCTAGGTAATTTACCGATTTAACCTCTATGATACATCTTGTTCCTTAAGCCCAACTGATTCTTTAATGAACAACTTTACATAATCTTCATTATTCGTCTTTGCTTTGTTCCTTAATCAAAGAAATATGGGGTCCCGCTGTTCATGCTCTGAATCAATTCATAAGAGAACTACTTATTTATTTTCCTTATTAGGAAAAGAGTGAATTCCAATATTGTGTAACTACGTTCCCAGCTATAGGCAAGATGCACAATCCCTAACGGTGGTGGCATATTGAGCGAACTATATCGAGTCACTTCTCACCTATACAAATCAAAGGTTTGTCCTTTGCAAATAGGAGTTTGTAATTTACTCATGATTAAGATAATTATACATGATCAACCGATTGCTATACAAAGTGTCTTTTTGAACATTTTTACCAGAAGACAGTAAGTACGTCTTAGTCGAGCCTACAACAATCTCTATTTCAACAACACCCCTACTCACATTTCTCTTCATGAGTAAACCAGATGAGATCACTTGTACCAATTTACAAGTGGGTCGTGTTAGTGGTGTTACCTGAAATAAGGCACCCAACCTTTATTCATTATACCACAGATCTTTTGAGTTACAACTTAAGTGAGTCTTCTTGCATCCAATACTCATCTTAAGCTATCATAAGTAACTATGGATCTTATGATAGATTACATTTATTATAGAATAATAAATTACAATGTAAATATTACTAATTAAATAAATCTTTATTTATTTATAGTTTAAATTGATTACAGATTATTTAGAGTAAAAACCCAGCATCTATAATGGTCTTTCTCATCTCTTTTTATTAACTTGGCCCACCATCTCATTAAACCATATTTATTTTTCAATTTATTTGTCTACAGCTTTTGACCCATACTATCTATTTAGATCAGTTCTATCTCCTTCAATTTGAGCCCACCTGCTTGAGATTTAGCCTCTATTTTCTCTTTCTTAAGCCTAGACCTATGATTGAGCTTTCTTTCAGAAAAGGCTTTTAAGTTTGGCTATTTTTTCTCTAATCCTTCTCCCTCGTATTACTCAAATGGAAGACAAAAAAGCTGATTTCGAAAAAATGAACTCTACCTCGCCACCACTACCGTCTACATTGTACTTTTAATAAAATTCTGGCGGCGATTTTCTTCTTCTTCCTCCGCAAAGCCGTTAATGACTCGATTTGTTACTAGTCTCCTCTTCTGGTTGATGCTTACATTCACTAAAGCTTCCTCCTATAAGATTTTTCATCCGGCATTATTGCTTCTTCCGTCGTCGACGTAGACGACTCCAACCTTTAACCACCGACTATCTCATCTTTAACTCTGGCCACATATATTGTGACTTTCGTTGTCTTTTTCAGATGTCCAGCACAAATATGTATATCCTAGATTTCAACTCTGTCTTTCGATGCTTCTTTTTTTTCTTCTTCCAAGAAACCTTTTCCCATCGCCATACACATAACATTATTTGAATCTGTTTGTAAGAAAATTTCTAAGACTTAGGTTATATCTGTTTGAATTCGAGTTTTTCCAACATATCTTGATCCGATTAGAGATTTTCTTTTGTCGATTTCTTTTTTACCTCTTCGCATTGACATGAATTTTCACCTTCAGCAACTAATTGATGATTCTTTGCATCAACTCCTTGTTCCCCGGTTTGATTTTCATCCCATTACTTACACATTTCACCTAGAGATTTGAGTTCTTCTCTTAATTCCATGAATGATCTTGACATGAATGCTTTGAAATTTGACATTCTCCTCCATGATCTCCTCAGCCTCTTTTTGGGTTTCTTTCTGCTCCTTCCTGATTCTGTCGATCCTTTCCATCAGTTCCAACAACATTTCCCCACTAATTTCTTGATTCATTCCCAAGGATTGAAACGTGCTTTGACACCAATTTGATAGGATCCAAACTAATATGATATTAAAATAGAACAATTACATAATGACTAAGCATTTGACAGTCTTAGAAATCTCTCATACATTAGTCTAAAGACTACACTTCTCATAACAATGTATACCCTACTCTCCTCACATACACTCTATTTATAATCACACTCCCTAACAAACTCTCACACTAATTACTAATATGCCCCTTCATTCTCATCCTAACATATGCATATGCATCTTAATCTCATATATTTTTTTAACAATCATTATCCTTGGGATAGAATTTGAAGTACATGTGTAAGGACTCGACTCCCTTTACTTTATTTAAAAAAAAAACACAGCGGAAGACTTGATTTTTATAAAATTTGGCATAGTAATGTTTAAACTTTGGACTATCACCATGCTTGTAAATACATTTTTCTCAATCAGATAAAACAAAAGTGGAACAAGCATTCCATTTTCATAAGAAGTTCAAAACATATAAACACATATAATAAATCCATCAACAAGGTTCAAAAATCTAAATGAAAACTGTAAGTATAGAAGCTCTCATGAGCCATATACAAAATATAACATAAAAGATGGGAGAATATCCAAAACAAGAATCCATGGACCATAAAATAACTATAGTCCATCTCTGTATCGTCGTCCCTCGAGATCAAACTGCACCAGCTCCTCTTCCATGATCGTGCCCACGGTTCGTACTTGAAAGTGTAATATCATAAACAAAACCCAGTGAAGATAAATAGATAGATAAAGTAACTTCAAGTTCAATCGTAGAAATACTAAATTGAAAATACAAGTTCAATCATTTGTAAATACAAGTTCAATCATTTGTAAATACAAGTTTATAAACAAAAAAAACTTTTATAAATTGAAACTTTTTTTAACTGAATTTTTGTATTTAAAAAACAAAAAAATTTGTTAGGTAGAGTTCAAATAGCCAAACAACAATAAAATAGTGACAAAATCACTCCATTTCATTTCATGTGCAACCCAATTTCGAACTTTTTAGTTCGTAGCCAATTGAAAGCCGCACATGATGAGTTGACGTTTCAACTTTTTTTAATCACACCCTTTACACTTGTGTTTATGACAATACTCTTTTTATATTCTTTAGGTCTCTTCTTTGCCAGCCGAAAAGTTTTATTATTATTATTATTATTATTTAGCTTTCTCATATGTTTAGCACCTTAAGGTGGGCACACAATGAGTCACATGATATGAGAAAGTGTGTTCAAACCTTACCCAAATGATAAAGGAAAGAAAAAAATTATGGGCTAAAATTGGTATTTGACTCACTGATTTAGATAATGAGTTCAGGTTACATAAGCTTAACTCACAATCTCTGATGACGTGTTATCTAAACTCGTATTGTTTAGCTAACTTCATGTTATAATTTCAACTTTAATAAACTCATTATTAGGTACAATCAAAACAAAGACTTAACAACTCAGACTTCACATTCTCGTCGAAACTTACGAACCAAATGCAGGTTACTATTCACAAATTTATGGTTTTAAAATAAATATAATTAAAAAAAAGCTAATATATTTGATCAATTAAATGTTTTAAAAGAATAAAAAATTGCTTTTTCGAACCAACTAAACTCAATTGTCACTAATGGATATTTGTAAATTTAATATTAAGAGAGAGAAAGAGAATAATAATATTTAAGATATAATGTCTTAATTAATGTATATATCATTATTAATTATATATTTCATCTTAACTTCTAAGCGAAGAATCTTTGTCAAATCACACGATTCCAAATTCCAATAGAAGCTTTTAAAAGATATCTCGTGCATATGGGCGTACTCAAGTGTATGTACGAATTCTAATAACGTAAATTATTGTTTTTAATTTTTCAATAATATTCTATTTAATATTTAATATTTAAATTATTGTATATTTTACTAATTAAACGACTTATATGTAGTTGATCTCTTCTTTTTATCTAAGTTAATTTTTTTAGCTTCTTTTTTTAAAAATGTATACTGTCAAATAAAGAATAAACTGTTTGTTTTAAATATATATATTAATTTTTTAGTTAATTTATTCATTTCAAGAATATTTATTTCTAATTTTAATTATAATTGAAGAAAGAGAAAAATACATTTTTGGTCCCTGAGTTTTTACTTTGCGTTCTATTTGGTTCATATATTTTCAAACTTGACAAATATACCCTTGTGTTTCAAATAAACATTCTATATAATCCCTACCGTCAGATTTTTGTTAAATAGTTTATAGAATTCTGACGTGACATATATTAATTTATTACTTATGTGGTCTATTTATCACATTTTCTTAAATTAGGTGGCATTTCATCTTTCTCTCTCACATCTTCATCTTCTTCACCACTTCATCTTCTTCTTAGATCCCCTTCCCCAAATTCATCTTACAACATTTCAATAAATCACCACTAGGGGCGGATCTACATAGGGGCCAGGGGGCACGTGCCCCCACTAGATTTGTAAATTTAAAATTACAACAAATTGAGCCAGCAAAAACTATCCCTGAACTATGCAACTTGTGACAAATACCCCCTGAACTATTTTTTTTAAGCAAATACCCCCCCCCAACCCCCGGGGAACTATGTAAGTTGTGACAAATATCCCATGAACTATTGACTTAAGAAAATACCCCCCCCCCCCTAAATTTTTATAACTGTTTAAAACAAACCATTTTATTTACACCCGTTAAATTTGTTTGTTCCTCTTAACACTCGTGTGACTCATCTTCTAGAGATAAATTTTTAATGTTAAACCAAAATTTTATATTTTATGTCATCAAATTAAACAGGTGTAAACAAAAGGATTTATTTTAAACACTTATAAAAGTTGAGGGGGTTATTTGTCACAACTCACATAGTTTAGCGGGATATTTGCTTAAGTTAATAGTTCAAGTGGGTATTTATCACAACTTACATAGTTCAGGAGGTATTTGCTTAAAAAAAATAGTTCATGGGCTATTTGTCACAAATTACATAGTTCAATGGTGGTTTTTTCCCTTTTCCCTTACACATTGAGCGCAAAATTGCAATAGTAAGAATAAATTTTAGAATTTTAAAGCTAAATCTATTTATTTACTTTATTAAATTTATAAAAATCTTGTACGTTTTATATTTAAATTTCATATAAATAAAAGGGAAATTTCATTGGGTAGCAGAATTTTCTGCAATATTTATAAATATAACATTTTTAAAAAATGTTTGCAAATATAGCAGATTTTTATAAGGGGCTTGGACTCATATAACACTAAAAATTAAACTAATTCCCTAAATAGCAGCCCAGTTTAGAAATTCCTAAAATGACATTTTTTTAGCCCAATATATAAAGCCCAAAATAAAAGCCCATTTTTCTCAGCTCTCAACTTCAATTTGTTCAAATTTTCTCTCAGCTCCCCACGAAACCCATTTTCATCAGCTCAAAAAATTCTCTCAGCTCTCAACTTCCCACGATCTACTTCGAAAATCATTCCTAATCTCGCAAATTTCGCTCACGAAAATCTTCGAAAAGCTGAAATCGTTCCTCAAATTTCTCTCATCAAATCCCTCACTCAACTCTCAACTTCCCCACGATCTTCCTTCGAAATCGTTCTCAGCTCGCAAAAATCGCTAACAAAAACCTAGCTCATCAAAATCTCTCAATCAGCTCTCAACTTCCACCTACGATCCTACATTCAAAGTGAAATCAACAGATTTTTGCTCAGACGATGAAAACGCTAAATCTGAAAAAGAGTTTACCAAATACTTCGGACAATGACGATGAGAATGAAAATCGTAAACAAGGAAAGGAGATATTGAAGAAGAAGGTTGAAAATACGAAGAAGAAAACTGGAATTTCGAAGAAATCAAATAAAAAGGTACTGTTTGTCTTGTTTCATCCTGCTACTCTCAACTCTAATTTCTAATATGTATTCACTAAATGATCCTGTGTATGTTTGTTTTGTATTCACTAAATTGTTTTTCCTTCACCAGATGATTTTTATAATTTCTGAAATTGAATTATAAAGATTCAATAATTTACTGCTCATAATGTATAAACTATGTTTAAGTGTTTATAAGGCTGAAGTACCTTTTAAGTTCAGTTTATTTGTGGTAAAGATTGAACTGGATTAGATATACTTGAAAACTTTTTGAAACATAAATCTGTAATTACAAAAATTCAATAAGTTACTAACCTTAATTCACTAAATTAATGAGTTATAAACATATTCAAATGATTAAATGGCCATGTGTGTGGAACTTGTTTTAATTTACTAGACTTTAAACTAAGTAAAAGTGAATTTAAGTTGAGGTTTCTTTTATATTTAACTATGTATATTAAAGATTGAGAGTAGTTTACAAAATTTGACAGACTTTATGAAACATAAATGCGTAATTACAATATTCAATAAGTTATTAACCTTAATTCACTAAGTTAATGTTATAAACATATTCAATAATTAAAAATGGCCAGGTGTGTGAAACTTGTTTTTAATCTAACAGTTTTAAACTTTCAAAATTTAAACTATGTTTTGATTGTTTTTAAGTTAAAGGAACTTAAGAATTTAACTATGCATTTTAATTTTGGTTTTGTGTGTTTTAAATTTTTTATGAATAATGGAAAACTTTGTAAAACATAAATCTAACTAGCCATGAGTTTTTAAACATATTCAATAATTAAGTAGCCATGTGTTTTTAAGTCTACTAGTTTTTACTTTTTTGAATTGATTTTTGTTTTTTTTTACATTCTGTAAAGTCTAATATACTTTAAATTTCAGTATCAAATAGGACAACGAAGAAGTGACAGAAATGTATGGAGAAAAAATTACAACTACAATCAACGAAAAAAAAAAGACACGGGCCCTATAAATTTGTCTGACTATGAAAGTGGTTTTGATAGTGAGTCAGTGAGTAAAACTATACCTCAAACTAGTTTTCAAATGAATTTAATTAACAACATGTTTAATATAAATGACAAAAATATTTGAAGTTTCTAATGATGGTTATTTTGTTTATAATTAATTCATTAAATGCAGGATATGGAGAATAAATCTCTACAAGATGAGGATGAGCATGAAGTTGTTGTAGAACAGAGTGATGGTGAAAAGGAGGACGATGGAAAAAAAGGAAAGGGAAAGGAAGAAATGAAACCTGTCCAAAGAGATGAACAAGAAGTTGCTGAACAAGAAGTTGCTGAAGAAGAATCTAACGATGAAGAGGAAGACACTGAGAAAAAGGTAAGAATTGTAGGTAATATATAATAAAAGAAACATCATTCATTAAACAAAACTAAAAAATTTTTGTTTACAGAAAAAGGGAAAGGGGAAACAAGAAATACAAGAAAGGAAGAAGCCGGAAGCAAAAACTTTGTTATTAAAAAGGAAGGAAACGGTATTAGAACAAGAAGAAGAAGAACAAAATGTGCAAAAGAAAAAAAAGGCAAAAGTAGAAAGGGGGAAAAAGGTTAGTATAATAATAAAATGTTTTTATCTCATGCTTATTATTTTAAAATCTTTGTATGAACAATTATATTTTTATTAACTTATTTCGTTTTGCATTTTCTTTTCAATCCATGTTTAATAGGTTTTGAACAATAAAGAAAAAGCTCAACAAGAGAAGAAAGACAAAGAAAAAGACTCAGAGCAACAGGTTAGTGAAAACAAATGATATTTGTTGTATAATTCAATATATTATTAACCTGAATTCACTAATTTAGTGAATTTCAAAGATTGAATAATTTAGGTGTTGTGCTTGCTTTGAAGTTAAAACTTATTAATTTATTATACATACCCTAAATTAGTGAATAACATTGGGATTATGATTAATAAAGGTATACAGCAGTGAATTGGTACTTGTCCATGATGAGATGAAATCCATCATGATTCATGTTTATAAAAACTAGACTTATTACCTTTAGAAGCTGGCATTGTTTATCGTTAGACTTGTAATATAGTTTAAAAATGATTTTAAATATAGCAAAGTCACATATACTTTGGGTTATTAGTGAGTTATCTAAGATATTTGAATCTCAATTCACTGCTGCATGCCTTTACGTTTTTCTAATGGAAATGTTTTTCCTTTTTTCTGAGCAAAAAGAAATAACCAAAAAATTATTAGATGAAAAACAAAAAAAAAAAAAAAACAAAAAAATAAAAGATAAGTTTGTCTGTCTATGTATCTCATATTCCAATTTGGTTTACAATGCTGATGTTTATCATATGATAATATGTCCAATTTGTGGTCTCACAACATCAATGCTTAGCTTCTATGTTTAGAATATTGAATAACTCCAAGGGATATAAGATATAAAAACAAGAAAATGATGTTTTTATTTTTTAGAGACATTTTTGAGTATTTTACTTTGGTCTCTTGTCATATTATAAGCTTCTGTACCATTTCTTTTTGTTGTGTCATGAATTTTGAAACTTATTTTATTTGGCATTAATTTTCAATCCATACTTATTAGGTTTTGAACAATAAAGAAAAAGCTCCACAAGAGAAGGGGGATCAAGAAAAGGGCTCAGGGAAAAAGGTAAGTGAACAATCAATAATCACTAAGTTATTAACCATATGTCACTAAATTAGTGAATTACAAAATTATTGAATAAGTTTGATTGAATCATTAGTTTTGAACAGTATTATAATAAACAATAATAACCTTATAGTTTATTATTCACAAAGTTATTAACTATAAGTCACTAAAATAGTGAATTATAAGGTTATTGAATAAGTTAGATTCAAACCGTATAATGGAATAGAATGACTGTTACTACATGACATTTTATTTACACTTCACACTATTTACCATAAATATCAAATAGTATTTAACTTATTTCATTCCATATTTAATAGGTTTTGAACAGTAAGAAAAAAGCTCCACAAGAGAAGGGAGGCAAGGAAAAAGGTTCAGGTCAAAAAGTTAGTGAACAGAACAATATTTAGAGATATTTTATTATTCACTAAGTTATTAACTGTAAGTCACTAAATTAGTGAATTACAAAGTTATTGAATAAGTTAGATTCAAAATGTATAATGGAATAGAATGACTGTTACGACATAACATTTTCTTTACTAGGTTTTGAACAGTAAAGACACTACAAAAAAACTGTTAAAATGCGACCAGAAATTTGCGACAAAAAAAAAGTGGTAGTTTTCTGGTGACCACCTGGTCACTTTCTTTGAAGGTTGACTCTAAGTGACCATCTGGTCACTTTTTTTGTGACCAGATTGCGACTAAAAGTAGAAGTAGTCATAAAAAATGGCGCGAAATTATGGCGCAAAAGAAGCGACCACTTGGTCACCTAACAAAACGACCATCTGGTCGCATTTTTGTGACTAAAATATGCTTTGGTAGCAAAAAATGGCGCATAATTTTGGAGGGAAAAAAGTTATCAAGTGGTCACAATTAAAAGTGACTACCTGGTCGCAATTTTTGTGACCTTTATTGAGCAGTGGTAGCTTAAAATTGGAGGGAAAAAAGCTACCAAGTGGTCACAAATAAAAGTGACTACCTGGTCGCAATTTTTGTGACCTTTATTGAGCAGTGGTAGCTTAAAATTGGAGGGAAAAAAGCTACCAAGTGGTCACAATTAAAAGTGACTACTTGGTCGCAATTTTGTGACCTTTATTGAGCAGTGGTAGCTTAAAATTTTGGCGGGAATTAAGCTACCACATGGTCACATTAGAAAGTGACCGGATGGTCGCAAATTCTGTGATTTTATATGACCAATAATTTATAAATAACTAGTTTTTTAACACGTGCGATGCACGTGAATTTTTAGTCTTATTTTACAATTCAATTTTATATTTTAAGAGTTTTATGTGTATTAGTTAAATGTTTGTTAATCAATTTTTAAATTATATTTATTTTATGAACAAATAAAATCTTTAATGATTGTTGATTTTTTCCCACTGTATTTATGGGGTAAAATAGATAAAGTAAAAGGAAAATTACATTATAAACTTACGAAAGAAAAAATAAAAATAAGAATAGATGATTGAAAAAATTACCAATAATTCCAAAATTTCAAGATGTGGTTAATTTTATTGATTACATTTCTTAACAATAATAATAATGTCAATTAAATAAAAATTATTCACTTTCAATTAATATAAAACTCTTCAAGATCAAGAAGCTATCTAAACGCCTTTAGATTTTTCTAAAATTTGTGTAGAGTAAATAATAATATTTAACCTTGTCTTGAAATATCTGAATTTCATACAAAGAGAGAACAATAATATTGTACAGAGAAGAATTATATTTTCCTTAAACCTCTAGTTGAATCTAGTCCTTTTGACTCTTTTTTGTTCAAGTAAAGCATTTACAATTATGAATAAAGCAATAAACCAAACTTAAAATCAAAAGTTGATGAAATACGATGAAAATGAAATTAACTTTTTTTTTTATTATAAGAAAGATTCCTCTTGATTTCAACTTTGACATGTTTATATCGAATTCTGCAGTGGAATTGCTTCAAATGAATATGTGGATGCAAATTATATATAAATATGTACATCTTCAATAGTCTATTTGGTTCCCTTCTAGCACTTTCTATCTTGAAAAAAAAGAATAAAATTATCTATATCTATTAAAAAAAACTCTTAAATAGAATCAAATAGTTCCAAATCAAGAATTACAAAAATTTATCTCAAAAATCATGAAGAAAAATATCAATAAATATAACAACATGGAAACAAGAGTTCCCTTCATATGTAAATATCAGAAAGTAACCCAATATAAAAAAAAAGTATATAAATATTAATATCTGCGACCAAATGGTCGCATTTTAGGGTTTAGGGTTTAGGGTTTTTTAGGGTTTAGGGTAGTAATTTTGGAGAGAAAGGCGACCAAATGGTCGCATTTTTGGAAAAGTATAATTATATATTTTTTTAAAATATAAGTGAACTTGCGACCATATGGTCGCAAATCTGGGCGGTAAGTTTAAATTTGCATGAAATTTATGGCGGTGAATTTAAACAATACGACCAGCTGGTCGCAATATTTGGCGGTGAATTTTATTATTGCGACCAGGTGGTCGCAATTTTTGATGGGACTCGTGATATGACAGCTGTTCTTGATAATGGTAACTGGGCGACCAAGTGGTCGTTTTTTAATAAATGCTACCATTTGGTCGCAAATATCTCTAAAAATGCGACCATATGGTCGCATTGTCCCCAGCACGCGCGACCTTTCGTTTCTGTTCATTATTACATATTTGCGACCAGTTGGTCGCAAATTTTGATTTAAATGCCCTTCAGTTTTCCTTTCCCCCGTTTCTTCTTTTCTTCTTCTTCTTTTCTTCCCCCGTTTCTTCTTTTCTTCCTTTCTCTTTTTCCTCCTCTCTTTTTGTTCTTTTCTCTCTTTCCCCTCTCCCGTTCCCCGTTATTTCTTCCCGTTCCCGTTCCCATTCTTACTCTAAACCTAAAACCCTCAACCCCAATCCCGGTTTCGATTACGAGGTTAGTTTTCGTATCAAATTGAAGTTTAGTTTAAGAATTTAGTTTACTTAGTTTTAGTTTTTAGTTTTTAATTAAGTAGTTTAGTTTAGTTTTGTTAATTTAATTAGTTTTAGTTTAATGAATCTAAATTTGTGTAATCAATTACTTAGTTTACTTTTGTTTAATTCATAGCATTTTAGTTTACATTGACTAATTAATTAGTTTACTTTAATTTTGTTACTTTAAGTAATGTCACAACCCAAATTTCCCAACATGGAAAAACAACTAAAAACAGCGGAAACTTTGATAACATCAACTCCAAATTCAATACATTTCATTTAGAGTCAAAAACATAACATAACTTATTTTGTTCACTAAAAATCTTTCATAAATCTAAAATCCATCCATAAGGTTTTATTTGAGCTCGGTTTAAAACAATACACTTCCAATCAATTATTCAAAATTTTGAAAAAAAAAAAACTAAACATGAAATCAACATAACCAAATATAATAAAACCCCAAATCCATTGACACGAACAAAATAAAGTAGCCGGCTTGTAAATCCAAGCCCAACCAATCACCGCCCACGACCCCATCATTTGCCAGATTTCTTCTTTTTATTACCTGAAAAAAAAAACATTGTAGCATCATGAGGCTACGCCCAGTGAGAATAAAGTTAAAATAAGAGCAACGCCATGAGAAACTTTCTAAATTCCTTAAGTCCATATTCGACCTCACAACTCCCAATAACTCTCAACTTCCAAGGCAAGATCTCAACCCTAGAGAAAATTCCATCCTTTTAAGTTTTATCATCCAATGCCTTAGCTCCACTTTATTCACAATTAAAGTGAGCCGTACACTCAAGGTATTGAACCCGTGTCACCACGATTCGACCTTTGAGTTATTCTTCGTATGAGTTTGCAAGACTCACAAGCGAACCTACAAGTTTATTCTCTCCCATTGATCAAATGGAATGAACCTACCCCGTTAAGTGTAATTAAGTTGTGCACAACTCTAATTCACCCCTTAACGGTTTATTCTTCATTAAGTATGGCCCTACTTAATGCGAACCTACAACCACATTATCTAAGGCATCGAATAATGTGATTTAAACAAATGCATCACTACCAGAATGCATGACAAAGCCTAGGTCCAGTTTCTAGCTCAGAAAACCCGTTTCCTCCTAAAACTGACCTTAATATGGCTAATTCTCAAAAATTCCAAATTCTGGAAAAACATTGTAATTACTGCATTTAAAGGGTCTATAAATGCCTATATTTAGTCCTTTAACTCACGAGATGATTCCCCGAAGAAAACCCACCCTAAAAAGCTAAACTAGCTAAACTAGTGTGGTTTTACTTCTTTTTCGGCGACAACCGGTAAGGGAATTTTATAAAAATCTCCAGCAGCTTTTTAGGCCTCTAATCAGTCCTGAAATCACCTAGACACACTCAAGAATGAACTAAAAATAATTTCCCACCTATACTTCCAAGAAAAGGCCTTCGACTGAACTAATCTCTACCTAAGGTTTCATTGATCCTATTACATCAAGTCAGAAATTCCAGCAGCTTTTTCTAGTCTTTAAACTCACAAAAAGTGACTAGAAATCATATACTTATCTCCTTAAAATCATTCAACTAGAAAATACAAATGTGTCAACAAGTAATATCATCCAAAAAGCATGCATGCCATTTAATTATTAGCTTCCTTAACTCCAATTTAAAGACTCTTACAATCATTTAAATCATGCTTAGATCATCACACCAAAATATTTACTCCAATCACACAACCCAGAATCAGTCACACTTATAAAGAAACAGAAAATTAAACATGCCAGTGATCAAAGTTTAACTAAATTCTCACCTTAAACTCCAAATTGAAACACAAGTAATCTTCCTCTCCAATGGTTTTCAAAACCCTGAAAAACCATCCAAACAATTTAAGACCTATTCTAAAATTTTACCCAAAAGTAAAATTTAACAATACACGAAAAGCGACGCCGGAAACGACCCAACAAGCAAGAGCAGCCCCAATAAGGGGCTACCCTTGCCGTCGGCCAGCAGCAGCCCTTATGGGCTGCTGCGGCAGCGGCGGTCCCTTTTGTTCGGTATTGGTCGATTAATGACAAATTGTAAGGTAGGGTTTCTAGGGTTTGATTCAATTTAAATCAATAAAGGTTTGAGAAAAAATTGGTTTCAAGAAAACTCTAATCCAAAATCAAATTCTTCAAATTAAGAGGAATTGTTGAAAGAAAATCCAATTTACCTTTCTTGAATTTCCTAGGAAACCAATGAATCTCAACTTCGAACCCTTAAATCGAACAACCTCCACAATCCACACCTAGATCACAGAGAGATGGAAAGAATTGATCAAATTCCGGCCTATTCCCATATAAGGAGCGACAACAATGGTAGAAGAAGAAAAGGATGAACCCTACCTTTTTCCTTTTCTCTGCACGTTCTGTTCTCTGTACGTTCTGTGATGTCTTTTTTTTTTTCTTTCCTTCCTCTATCATTCACGCCACTTCACCATCCTTTTCTTTTCTTTTTTTTTTTAAAACCAAAAGATTAGATATTAATTAATTTATCTTTAAAAGAAAAATCATTAAATATCTAATTACTTAAAAGAAATCCTAATAATTATTAAAATAAATTTAATAATTATTAAAATTAACAACTTACCGGGAACGGGTCGTCACAAGTAATTTTAGTTTAATTAATCTAATAGTTTAATTAATCTAACTTAGTTTACTTTAATTCAATTTAAGTAGTAATTAATTTAATTACTTAATCTAATTTAGTTTAATTACTTATTTAGTTTATTTAAGATAGTTTACTTTAATTTAATAAAATTAAACTAAATTAATTTATAATTACACTAGTTTAACTTTTAATTTTAGTTTAATTAATGTAATTTAGATTACTTTAATTAAATCAATTAATTTAAAGTAGGGTAATTAATTCAAATAGTTTAACTTCAATTATACTTAAGTAGTTTAAATTAATGAATTACACTAATTTAATTAATTAATTTTAGTTTAATTATTAAATAAAAATTGTTTAATTACTTAATTTTAGTTAAATTTGATTAAAGTAAAGTACAATTAGATTAATTAATTAGAATAATTTTGTTTAAGTATTCTAATCAATTAATTTGAAATAAAGTAAATTAAAATTAGATTAATTGAACTAAAATTAATTCAATTAAACTTAAGATTCATTAATTAAAACTAAAATAAACTAATCAATTAATTTGAAATAAAGTAAATTAAAATTAGATTCATTGAACTAAAATTAATTCAATTAAACTTAAGATTAATTAATTAAAACTAAAATAAACTAATCAATTAATTTGGATTAAAGTAAATTAAAATTAGATTAATTGAACTAAAATTAATTCAGTTAAACTTAAGATTCATTAATTAAAACTAAAATAAACCAATCAATTAATTTGAATTAAAGTAAATTAAAATTAGATTAATTGAACTAAAATTAATTCAGTTAAACTTAAGATTCATTAATTAAAACTAAAATAAACTAATCAATTAATTTGAAATAAAGTAAATTAAAATTAGATTCATTGAACTAAAATTAATTCAATTAAACTTAAGATTGATTAATTAAAACTAAAATAATCTAATCAATTAATTTGAAATAAAGTAAATTAAAATTAGATTCATTGAACTAAAATTAATTCAATTAAACTTAAGATTAATTAATTAAAACTAAAATAAACTAATCAATTAATTTGAAATAAAGTAAATTAAAATTAGATTCATTGAACTAAAATTAATTCAATTAAACTTAAGATTAATTAATTAAAACTAAAATAAACTAATCAATTAATTTGAATTAAAGTAAATTAAAATTAGATTCATTGAACTAAAATTAATTCAATTAAACTTAAGATTAATTAATTAAAACTAAAATAAACTAATCAATTAATTTGAAATAAAGTAAATTAAAATTAGATTAATTGAACTAAAATTAATTCAATTAAACTTAAGATTCATTAATTAAAACTAAAATAAACTAATCAATTAATTTGAAATAAAGTAAATTAAAATTAGATTCATTGAACTAAAATTAATTCAATTAAACTTAAGATTCATTAATTAAAACTAAAATAAACTAATCAATTAATTTGAAATAAAGTAAATTAAAATTAGATTCATTGAACTAAAATTAATTCAATTAAACTTAAGATTAATTAATTAAAACTAAAATAAACTAATCAATTAATTTGAATTAAAGTAAATTAAAATTAGATTAATTGAACTAAAATTAATTCAATTAAACTTAAGATTCATTAATTAAAACTAAAATAAACTAATCAATTAATTTGAATTAAAGTAAATTAAAATTAGATTCATTGAACTAAAATTAATTCAATTAAACTTAAGATTCATTAATTAAAACTAAAATAAACTAATCAATTAATTTGAATTAAAGTAAATTAAAATTAGATTAATTGAAACTAAAATTAATTCAATTAAACTTAAGATTCATTAATTAAAACTAAAATAAACTAATCAATTAATTTGAATTAAAGTAAATTAAAATTAGATTAATTGAACTAAAATTAATTCAATTAAACTTAAGATTCATTAATTAAAACTAAAATAAACTAATCAATTAATTTGAATTAAAGTAAATTAAAATTAGATTAATTGAAACTAAAATTAATTCAATTAAACTTAAGATTAATTAATTAAAACTAAAATAAACTAATCAATTAATTTGAATTAAAGTAAATTAAAATTAGATTAATTGAATTTTAGTTTAATTCAATTAATTTTAGTTCAATTAATCTAATTTTACTTTACTTTATTTCAAATTAAATGATTAGTTTATTTTAGTTTTAATTAATTAATCTTAAGTTTAATTGAATTAATTTTTGTTCAATTAATCTAATTTTAATTTACTTTTATTCAAATTAATTTGATTAGTTTATTTTAAATTATTTACTTAATTTATGTTAGTTTAATTTACATTATTTCATTAATTAATTAATTAAATAAACTAATCAATATTTTACTTACGTAATTAGTATTAAATTAGTTTATTTTGGTTGTAGGATTATGACGGGCAGATGACGTCCTCCTCAGTCAGACGAGCCTGACGACGCGAGTGACGAGGGGTCTCCGCAGACGCCTACTGGCGCTGCCCCTGATGCGGACCTGACTACGGAGGAGTTAGACATCCTCTTTAGTTACGAGACGGGACTTGCTGCCACGCTCGATGATGTAGTCCCAGAGACCAAGTCTGCGACACCACGACTGCCGCAGGACTCCCTGGCCACGACTCCGGGCTTAGCATCAGGGTCTGCATCAGGGTCGGATCCAGCTGGCCCCTCGACTTCATGCACGCAGCCGTCTCGGGCCGCAGACTCTACCCTTCGGATTGAAGGGGATACGTAAGTAATTTTGTTTACTATTTTTCAAAGTGTTTTTTTATTCCTTTTAACTAATAGTTTCTAATATATAGCACAATAATTTTTTTTTTATTTTGCAGAGTACAGCCACATACAACCGTTTCAAAACGGTTTCGCGAGGTCCTCTAGAGCATGCCTACCCAGCGACCTTCGCTGGACAAAGATTCCGACGACGGAGAAACGTCGGATGTACGACAATTGGAAGGTAAAACCATCATTCATTTTCACAATTAATTAATTTTGAAATTTATAGAAATAAATTTATTACTTTAACAATTTTTTATTCCAATTTTTTCAGGGCAAGTTTCCTATTATCGATCCCGATATCACCGACGGTAGATTGTTCCCCCTATGGGACAGTCACGTCCAGGATCGATTCAAGGACCTTATGTTCCGGGCGCGCAGAAAGCAAGCAGCAAACCGCCCCGTGTGGATGAGCCTGGAGGACCACGCGCGGCTTCTCGCGAGCTTGAGCACTCCTGAAAGCAAGGCAGTGTCAAGCAGGAATAAGGCCAACCGCGCGAAGAATCCCACCAAACACACAGCGGGGGCGCGGTCCCACGACGAGCACCATCGTCGATTGGTATTTTTTTTTTTCGTCGTTTTCTTACTTACGTACTTTTTCTCGTTTTCTTTTTCAATTACTTAGTAATTTATTATGTTTTATTGTTCACTCTTTAATTTTTTAGGAAGCGAAGCACGGGCGCCCCGTCTCGCCCTATGAGCTGCACCGAGTTCTTCACACGAAGAAGGACGGGACGTTCGTCGACGATAAGGCGAAAGCAGTTCAGGTATTTAATAATTTTTTCAATTATTATTTTTTCTTTAAAATTTTTCCTACCTTATATATTAACCATTTTATTTTCCAATTTTAAATGTTTAGGAACGTTTCACGAGTCCTTGACTCGGGGTTGCCCACACCGGACTCGCAACCGACTCAGGAGGATCGTAAAGAGGCGTTCTTGGAGGTCATTGGAGGGGTTCGGCCTGATGGGTCGGGTCCCTAGGCTCTGGTTCATACGGGCGACGCCTTTATGCGAGATGTGCCCGGCCTCGGGAAGGCGAGCGAGCACTAGCTCCTACCCTTCTCCACCGGTGGCGGAAGAATGCTGCAGACATGGAGGCTATGCGCGAGGACTTCGTTACTCGAGTCGCTACTATTGAGGCCGACATGCAGGCACGAGTCGAGGCCCAGGTCGCATCCGCTTTGGCCGCGTACTTCAGATCTCTAGGTGGCGGTCCTTCATCATCGACGCCTCCCCCCCCCCCCGCCTCCGCAGTAGTTCTAGGGATTCTTTCGACTGTATAAAACGTTTTTTTAATATTTGATATATATATTTTTTATTTTAATTCCAATTTTTTTTTTATGAAATTTTAATATTAATTAAATAAATAATTAATAAATAATAAATAATTAATAATTAATTAACTAATTATTGAAATTTAAATTTTTTTAAAAAATTCTTATATGCGACCAGATGGTCACTTTAAAAGCGACCATCTGGTCGTATTTTTACTTAGTCTAAAAGTGACCATTTGGTCACATAAAATACGACCATTTGGTCACTTTTTTATGTGACCATTTGGTCACTTATCTTTCACATAAATTACGACCAGATGGTCACTTTTTAGGCGACCATCTGGTCGTATTTTAACTGAGCCTAAAAGTGACCATTTGGTCACATAAAATACGACCATTTGGTCACTTTTTATGTGACCAAATGGTCACTTCTCTTCAAGATAAATTACGACCATATGGTCACTTTTAAGGTGACCATCTGGTCGTATTTTTAAAAGGTTGACTTTTTTGCAACCAAAAACTTTTGGTCGTATATTTGTGACTATCCAGTCGCACAAATTCCGGACCGACTAGCTTTTTGGCCACCACTTAGTTGGTCGCATTTTTGGTCGCATTTTAGGTAAAAAACGACCATTTGGTCGCAATTTCGTGGTCGCAATTTCGTGGTCGCAAATTGACAGTTTTTTTGTAGTGAGAAAAAGGTCTATAAGAGAAGGGAAGTCAAGAAAAAGGCTCAGGTCAAAAGGTTAGTGAACAAACAATATTTAGAGAAAATCTAGTTTATTATTCACTAAGTTATTAACTATAAGTCACTAAAATAGTGAATTACACAAATTGAATAATTAAGATTCAAACTGTAGAATGGAATAGAATTCACTAAGTTATTAACTATAAGTTACTAAAATAGTGAATTACACAAATTGAATAATTTAGATTGAAACTGTAGAAGAATTCACTAAGTTATTAACTATAAGTCACTAAAATAGTGAATTACACAAATTGAATAATTTAGATTGAAACTGTAGAATGGAATAGAATTCACTAAGTTATTAACTATAAGTCACTAAAATAGTGAATTACACAAATTGAATAATTTAGATTCAAACTGTAGAATGGAATAGAATTCACTAAGTTATTAATTATAAGTCACTAAAATAGTGAATTACACAAATTGAATAATTTAGATTCAAACTGTAGAATGGAATAGAATGTCTGTTACTACATAACATTTTAAATACACTAACATTATTTACCATATTATCAAAACTTTTAACTTATCCTTTAAGTTTTCAATATGATTAATTCCATAAAGAAATTACTTGATATTTTTACATTCTCTCACTTGGTCAATATATGTGGATCGTTAATAGCTATTATGAAGGAATCAATAAATGAATCATGACGATATGTTCGCTAAATGGCGAGTGATATCCTTCATGTATCACAATGTATTTATTCTTCGATAAGCTGCAATGATACTTTATGAATAAACCTTATGTTTATTCATGGTCCATAAAAATTTTCTCGTCATAAAGGTGCACACAAATATGAGAAATCAACACAACAAGAGTTTCATTAATAATTTTAGTTATACAACAAAACTTAAAATAGGGAACCAAGCCCCATATTAACTACATGATCCTTAAATTTAAATGGAGGCATGCCTTTAGTTAAAGGATCAACTATCATCAATTCAGTACTAAATGTGCTCAATAACCACTTTTTCATCTTTTATACGTTCTCTTATGGCTAAGTACTTAATGTCGATATGTTTGCTTCGACTACCACTTTTTTTATTCTTAGCCATAAAAACAGCAGTTGAATTGTCACAAAATAACCTCAATAGCCTAGATATGGAATCCACCACTCTAAGGCCAGATATAAAACTCTTCAACCATACACCATGTGATGTAGCCTCAAAACAAGAAATGAACTCAGCTTCCATGGTGGAAGTAGCAATTAAGGTCTGTTTAACACTTCTCCATGATACAGCCCCACCAGCAAACATAAACACGTAACCGGATGTCGATTTACATGAGTCTATATAGCCAGCAAAGTCTGAATCCGAGTAGCCAACTACCTCCAAGTTATTAGTTCCCCTAAATATAAGCATATAGTCTTTGGTACCTTGAGGATACCTCATCACTTTTTTTGCAGCTCTCCAGTGGTCTAAACGTGGATTACTCTGATATCTTCCTAACATTCCCATAATAAATGCAATGTCAGGTCTTGTGCAAACCTGAGCATACATTAGGCTTCCAATTGCAGAAGCATATGGAATGTTTTTCATTTGTTCCTTTTCAAGCTCTTTTTTCGGGCATTGATCCAAATTGAATCTATCATCCTTCACAATGGGTGCTATACTTAGTGCAGAGGTGGTCCTGAGGGGTGCTAAATGGGCGATCACAGGAGGCCCAAAATTTTAAAATCAGTATTTAAATGTATTATTTATATACTAATGCGAAAGTTATATCAAATAAAAAAAATCTACTTTTAAATCTTTTTTTTTTATAAATTTTAACTCTAATTTGTTTTCATTATAATAATCAAATTAATACATTAAAATATATTAATTAGTTTTTTTTTCAATGTTATTGTGATTTTTTTATTATAAAATTTATATGATAAAGGGTTTAGATTTTTAGTTTTGCTTGCGGCCCCCGTTTTCGTAAGACCGGCCCTGACTTAGTTAACAATCTTTTATATGAAATCTCTTTAAAATCTTATTGGTATAGGTTGTTTGAGATAAACCCAAAATACCTTGAAATCTATCTCGATGAATCTCAATCCCAATGACATAAGATGCATCACCGATATCTTTCATCTCAAAATTTTTAGAGAAATTGTTTCACTTCATATAACAAACCCATATAATTGGTTGCAAGTAAAATATCATCCACATATAAAACAAGAAAACAAATTTTACTCCAACTAACCTTCTGATATATACATTGATCCATGATGTCATGAAATTTAAAATACCATTGGCGGGAGGCTTGTTTTAATCCATATATAGACTTCTTAAGTTTGCAAACCAAGTGTTCAACTTCACTAGAAGAGAATCCTTCAGGTTGTTTCATGTATACCTCTTCCTCTAGATCTCCATTAAGGAATGCGGTTTTCACATCTATTTGTTGTAGTTCTAAGTCAAAATGGGATACTAATGCCTAGATTACTCGAAGAGAATCTTTCTTAGACAGGAGAAAAGGTCTCCGTGTAATCGATTCCTTCCTTTTGAGTGAATCCTTTTGCAACAAGTCTTGCTTTATGTCTCTCAATATTGCCTAATGAGTCTTTCTTTGTCTTAAAGACCCATTTACATCGACTGGCCTTTGCACCATTAGGTAACTCAATGAGATCCCAGACTTTATTGCAACTCATTGAATTTATTTCTTCATTCATGGCATTGTACCAAAATTTTGATTCACTATAACTCATGGCTTGTGAAAATGTTTCGAGATCATTCTCAGCTCCAATATTGTAATCTGATTCTTGTAGATACACTATGTAATCACTAGGTATTACTGATTTTCTTTCCCTATTAGACCTCCTTAATGTTGTTTCATCATTTTCTTGTGGAACTTGTTCAACCTGTTGCTCAATAGGTTGTTCAATGATTTCTTGTTGTTCCTCATTAACAACGTGATCTACTAGACCAATATCAGCAATAGTTGATTGTTTAGTGCCTGTATGAACTTGAAGGGCATGCATGACAACCAATCTTTCACTTGAACATGGTGTTTGATTTCCATAATGATCATTTTCAGAAACTATGTTCTCAAATTATTCTCTCCCACTAATCAAGTCATTTTCAAGAAATTTTGCATTTCTTGATTCTACGATCCTAGTAGTGTGAGATTGACAATAAAATCTATAACCTTTGGATTTTTCAGCATATCCAATGAAATACCCACTAATAGTCCTTGGGTCTAACTTTTTCTCTTCTGGGTTATAAACTCTTACTTCAGACGGGCCAAATGCGTATATGTCTTAAACTGGATTTCCAACCTTTGAATAACTTAAAAGGTGTCTTTGGGACAACCTTGGTCGTAACTCGATTTAATATATACACAACCGTTTTAAGAGCATCAATCCACAAGGACACGGGGAGTTTTAGATTACTCCTCATACTCCTCACCATGTCCATTAATGTTTGATTTCTTCTTTCCACCACACCATTTTGATCTGGAGAACCAGGTATGGTGTACTGGGCAACAATCTCATGTTCTTGAAGAAATCTAGTAACAGACCAGGAGCTTGTCCACTCTCAAAATATCTGTCATAATATTCACCTCCTCTATCAGTTCTCACAATCTTAATTTGTTTGCCACATTGTTTCTCTACTTCAACCTTAAAAACTTTAAAGGCATCAAAAGCTTCATTCTTAGAATGAAGTAGGTAGATATACATGTATCGTGAGTAATCATATATGAAAGAGATGAAGTGTTTCAGACCACGTGCATCCATGTCTGGACAACAAATATCTGAATGTATGATTTCCAATAATTTTGAACTCCTCTTGACACCTTTCTTATGTGTGTTTGTCTGCTTCCCTTAATACAGTTCACACAAGTATCGAAATCAGTAAAACCTAAAGTACTGAGTACTCCATCATCTACCAATTTCTTTATTCTCTGAGTGGAGATATGTCCTAATCTCTAGTGCCACGACATAGAGGATTCCTTATTTATAATACATCGTTTACGACCAACATGCATGGTGGTATTATTATTATTGTTTTACAAATTAATTCGAAAAATGTTTTCATATAAAGTACCATATCCAATGACATTTAATTTATAAGATAAACTAAAACCATAGTTTATAAAGTTGAAAGAATATCCAACTGACATAAGTCTTAAAACCGAAATCAAATTTCTAGAAAAACCAGGAATATAAAAGATTCTTTCTAATGACAAAATAAAACCACCATCTAAAACAAGTTTGCATGTTCCTACAACCTCCACATGTGAGGGCATCCTATTTTCAGAATAGATGCTTTGCTCACTTCCCAATGGCTTCCGCAGGTCTTTCAATCCCTGTAAGGATTTGGTGATATGGATTGAAGTACCAGAGTCAATCCACAATATATTATATTTAATATCAATCATATTGGATGCAAAACGAACAAATGAATATTGAATACCTTTCTTATCAAGCCAGTTCTTGAACTTGGGGCAATCCTTCTTCATGTGCCCCTTCTTTTTACAGAAGAAGCACCTTGCTTCCTTCTTTATGTCTAATTGAATAGGAATATTTCTTTTTCCCTTATCTTTAGCTTGATAAACTTTATTCTTTCCTGTAGTCATAAAATTCACTTTCTCACCCTCTTCCATTGCCAACCTTCCCTCCTCTTGGACACACATGGTCAATAATTCATTAATTGACCATTTATCCTTATGTGTGTTGTAAGAGATCTTAAAGGGGCCATATTGAGAGGGTAGAGTACATAGGATAAAGTGAACAGAGAAAGATTCTGACATTTCAACTTCCAGTATTTTAAGCTGAGCCGATATATCCCTCATACGCATGATATGATCACGCACTCTTCTAATCCCAGTAAACTTTAGGGATGAGAACTTCATAATAAGGGTGTTTGCTAAAGCCTTATCTGATGTCACAAATTGATGATCTATTGCCTTAAACAATTCACGGACATTGTTATATTGCTCAATTGAGCCCTTGATCCCAGCAGATATTTTGGTCTTTATGAACATGATAGAGATGCGATTAAATCGATCCCATTTTTCATAAAGATCAATATCTTCTAAGGCTATTTTCATCAATAGCAGTGGGCTCGTCTTTCCTTATAGCATAATCAATATCCATCCACCCCAAATGAAGGAGAATTCTTTCCTTTCAAACTTTATAATTTTCACCATTTAGTTCAGGAACGTCACATTTCATGCTAGAGGAATTAACAGTTACTGCGATTAACAAAAAAAACATGTTTATGTTAGTTAAAATTGAAACTATTTAAACATATGACATGTTATACCAATGTAAATCACGTCGCTAAATAATAATGAATCTAGTGACATAAAACTTACCTGTGGGCTAAAGTTTTAATTCAATTAGATAAATTTGACTTCGATGATAAAACTATAAAATCATGCTCCTTTTTCTAATCCCTCTAGGTAAATTAAAAATATAATTTGATATCCCATCCTAATCAATCATATAAATTTACTAAAAATTCATGTGGGATAAAATTTATTAAATTAGGTATGATTAATTACAATAAATACCTTTATAACATATGTGATTCTCAAATATATATTCTTATATAATTTTATAAAATTAAAGATGATGTAGCTAATCTTTAATTATATAAAATCATATGAATCACTAACATTTAATTTTTACATGCATTTGCAATAGGTGAACCGACATTTTTCTTAAAAAGAAAATAAATAAATAAACTTCAAGGGTTGTACCAACCATAAAAAGTTCTTACCAAGTCATTATATGGTTCACAAAATAAAGATCTTAAGAAAACAAATTATGCTTTCAAGTTATCAAGGCAGAGATAAGACAAGCTCTGATACCAAATGTTAGATAAATAAATAAATAAACTTACGGCACAATCCCGAACACATAAACAATAGTGTTAAGATGGATTGTAATGCAGAAATACTAGATCTTATAAATGCCTCCCGCCATTGTAACTTGATGCCTTTGATTTGATGAACTCCGAGACGAAATGAACAACACAAATGACTTGAACTTATGGAACTTCCTTACTCTTGCTCACCCATAATAGATGGTGTGTGAATGCAATAAGAATTCCTTGAGATTCGAGAGATTTTTTAGATGTTCGAGGTGAGTGAGTAAGGGGACCATAAGCGCTATTTATAGAGGAAGAAACTATCACCCTCTCTCTCCATAACCACCTTGCCATTATCCACATAATGGGTCACTAATGGGAAGTTAAGTAACCTCCCACTACCCACTAAATAGTAACTTCCCACTAGATGAAGGTAACTCCCTGTAATGGAAGTAACCACCCAATGATAGAAATAACTTCCTACTAATAGAATTAACTTTCCACTAGTAGAAATAATTCCATAAAGAAACTACTTAATATTTTTACATTATGAGACTTTTGTTAACATGGAAGCAATCTTATAGGTCTTTCCAATCTCTTTTTATGCGGAAAATCAGTGTGTTGTGATAAAAAGAATGAACTAACCAACATAAACAAATTTCAATTAAGAATATTAAAAAAAAAATTGATGAACAATTCTATGGTTGACCCAAAATAACGAAAATTAAAAATCTTATAGGGAAATTTTAGAAAAGAAAAGAGAGAACTTTGTGTGGTGATTTTTTTTCCCTTCATGCAAACAATAAAGTTGAAAAGATAATCAGTTCAAACTCAAATCTTAATTTTATCAAGGTTGTTCTTGTTACCCAAATTCTCTCCAGTAAAAATTTGAAGCTTTTCTTGCAAAACTCTTAGATTTGATTTCTGATTTACATATATACAACGCAAAAAATAAGGGATTGTGATGATGTCGTTGTTTTAGATTAAATTTCGATGTTATGAGGAAGAAAAATCTGGAGAGTGATACAGACGGGGATGAGAGGGGGGGCTGTTTTTGTGGGTTGTCAGTTGGAGATAGGTGAGAGAAGGTTAGAGAAAAGAGAGAGAAAGGGAGAAGAAATATTAAAAAAAATTAAAATATCATATAATAAAAAGAATGCTAATATAAAAATATTAATAATGCCACATCATTTAAAAAATACCACATAAATCAATCTAATCAAAGTAAAATTAATATTTTAATTTCATGTCAGATATCTGTTAAGTATTTCTGACGGCAAGGAATAGAAGGACTGCTAAATGAAAACTCAAGGATTTAAGATGTCTAGTATTAAAACTCAGTGACGGAATAGAAAGCAAAGTCAAAACTCAAGGACCAAAAATGTATTTTTCCTTGAAGAAATTATATTAGTTTTTTTTTTGTTTAATTTTTAAATTATTTCGTACTAATAAATTTAATTTTTTTTAAAAAATATTATAAATACTATGTTCTTACTAATTCAATTAATTATATTTTGTTGTAGTTTTTTTTTAAAACAATTGAAGTTTTATTTTAGTTATTTTAAAATTAAATAACCATCGTGTTTATTAAATCATTTAATATTTGAATACATAAATATAATTTGCTTTCCACAAATTTGTGATAAATCTAAATAATGAATAGTTTATTCATTTCTATCACATTCATTTTCAAATGTTGTACTTAATTTTTCAATTATCTTGTAATTTGATATTGTGGAAAGCAATAAAAAGCTAAGGAATTTATTTAAAAAATGTGACCATTTCATATTCATTGAAGATAAATATTTTAATCTTACTATATAAAAAATGACTTAAAAAGAAGAAAAAACCAAATTACATTAATATATAAGAAAAATATAAATATGAAAAGAAAAAGAATAAAAAGACTATGATCAGTATGAAAAAAATGCACTTTACAAAGTAAACCTATTTATTCTTATAACTCCACAATTTATTTTTCTAAGGGTATCTTAAATGTGGCAATCAATTTAAAGATATAAAATGGGTATAATAGTCTTAAAATGTAAATGATCATTTAATGTAAAGCGAAGAATAAATAACAATGACATGTTTAGTAATTTGGAGATTTTAAAAAGGTATATACAATATTAGAGTTAGAGAAAGTTGACCACAAAGAAGAGATCAATTTTCATTAATTGTGGACAAAATACAAAACTCATACTTATAGTAAGAGAAATGTAAAAATGATAATTACATAACTAATATAACAAACTAACTAATCAGCCCATGTGTATGTCTTAACAAGATGCTGTTAGTTAGTCTTAGTGAGCTTCCTTAATACTCCCCCTCAAGCCAATGTCATTTGCTGCAAGTACACCTAGTTTTGATCTCCATTTGATAAAGGCAGCAGCTGACAGTGGCTTTGTTAATGTATTAGCAAGTTGAGAACAAGCAGGGAGATGACGAATATCTATTTTCTTTTGCTGAACTAAGTCTCGAATGAAATAGATATCAAGTTCAACATGTTTAATCCTTGAATGAAGAACAGGATTTGCACTTAGGTGGACTGCACTCAAGTTATCACACCACAAAATTGGAGGAGCAGTAGATGTAATATGCAGTTCATGAAGTAAGGAAGTCATCCAAACAAGTTCAGATGCAGCATTTGCCAGACTTCTATATTATGCCTCTGTGCTAGACCTTGAGATTGTATGTTGTTTCTTGGAACTCCATGAAATCAGATTGTCACCAAGAAAGATACAAAAACCAGAGGTAGATCTTCGATCATCAGGATCTGAAGCCCAATCCGCATCTGCAAAAGCTCTAAGATTCAGTTGCTTTGATTTGGTCAGCATCATGCCATGAGAAATGGTTCCTTTAATATATCTCAGAATCCTCTTGACTGCCTTCCAGTGTGTTTCTGTTGGATGATGCATAAACTGACATACCTTATTTACTGAGTATGATAGTTCAGGTCGAGTAATCGTGGCATATTGCAAAGCTCCCACAATGCTTCTATAGAGTCCTGGATCAGGCAGCGGATTTCCTTGATGGGCTGACAGAACTGAGCCACTCATCATATGAGTAGAGATAGTATTAGCATTTAGCATATCTGCTCTTTTTAGTAGGTCTGTAAAATATTTTGTTTGTGACAGGAAAAGAGAACTTTGAGATGTATAGGATACTTCAATGCCCAAAAAGAAGCTGAGTGGACCAAGATCCTTCAAAGCAAAAGTCTCATTCAATTGATATATCAGATTGGAGATTTCAAGAGAAGAGCTACCTGTGATGATTATATCATCAACATATATCAGGATGAAGATTACTGAAGATCCTTTAAATCTGCACATGAGAGATAGGTCTGATCTTGAATTATGAAAACCAAGAGACAACAGAAAAGTGCTAAGTCTTTCAAACCAGGCCCTAGGTGCTTGTTTGAGTCCATAGATTGCCTTTTTAAGTTTGCAGACAAGAGGAATTGTAGAAGAAGCAGATTCAAAACCAGGAGGTTGTTGCATTAATACATCTTCTTTGAGAATGCCATGGAGAAAAGCATTATTGATATCGAGTTGTCTAATGGACCAGCCCTGTGCTAATAAGCAAGATATGAATTGTTGGAGGTTTGACTATTGGGCTAAATGTCTCTGTGTAGTCAAGATCAGGCTGTTGATGAAAGCCTTTTGCCACCAATCGAGCTTTGTATCTTGAAATTGAACCATCAGAGTTTCTTTTGATCTTGAAAACCCACTTACAACCAATAATCTTCTTGTCTTTTGGTTGAGGAGTAAGAACCCATGTATCATTCTTAATTAATGCTTCATACTCAGATTGTATAGCTTTGCACCAGTGCTCAGATTTGAGAGCTTCTTTCACTGTTTTAGGTTCAATATCAGAAACAACATCAGTAATAGTGGATGCCAATATTTTTGGTTTACTTATGCCATTTTTACCTCTTGTGATCATGGCATGTGAATTGTTCACTTTAGGAGCAGAGGTTGAAGCAGAAGATACAGAATTAGAAGACAGATTCTCATTTGCAAGTGGAGTAGTTGAAATAGTAACCTCAAGTGGATGAATAGAAACAGGAATGTCAGTAGGTACTGAAGTAGAAGATGGATTAGAAGTTAAGGATTCTGATGGAGTGGGTAATGAAATAGGAGAAAGATTAGGAACTACTGGTTGTGATAAATTTGGAGTTGGTATAGATGTAAGGGGAACAGTTTGTGGAGTAGGTAAGAGAGGTGGAACATTGGAAATAGTGGCATAGGGAAAAGAAAGTTCATCAAATATCACATGTCTTGAAATATATATTCTACCATTTGAAGCAAGACATTTGTATCCATGATGTTTATAGCTATAACCTAAGAAGGTACATTTTGATGACCTATATAACAATTTATGATTATTATATGGTCTAAGATAAGGGTAACAAGTACAACCAAATACCTTTAAGAATGTGTAATCTGGTTTGCTGCCAAAGAGTCTTTCCACAGGAGATACTGATTGAAGAACTTTTGTGGGCAATCGATTAATCACAAAGACAGCAGAGGCAAAGGCATCATCCCAAAACTGCATAGGTAAAGAAGATTGAGCTAGCATGGATAAGCCTGTTTCTACAATGTGTCTGTGCTTTCTTTCCACAATCCCATTTTGCTCAGATGTATGAGGACAACAAACTCTATGATTAATCCCATGTTTTTGAAGAAAAGAAGTAAAAGATCGAAATTCCTCTCCCCAATCTGTTTGTAAAGAAATAATGGAAGTATTCAGTGACTTTTCTACTTGATTTTTAAACAGAAGGAAGGTTTTAAAAGCATCTGATTTAGATTGTAAAAAATAGATCCAAGTGTATCTTGAGTAAGCATCATCAATAAAACTCATGTAATATTTGAAACCTGTGTGTGAGACACAATTAGCAGGGCCCCAGAGATCAGATTCTATAAGTTGTAAAGGTGCAGTGTAGACAGATTTGGAAGAAGAAAAAGGCAATTTATGACTTTTAGCAAGTGGACAAGAATGACAGAAATGTGTAGTTTTATTTATTGAATGAGAGAGATTACAAGATTGTAATACAAGTTTGACAGTATCTAAATTGGCATGAGCTAATCTCCTGTGCCAAATATCTATAGGAGATGGGTTTACAATTGACAGATTGCACAGTGAATTATTATTGTCTATAGGATTTGTAAGTTTGAGGTTGCTGTCTTGTTATGAAGGATGTTGAACTTTGAGATTGAATCGATAGAGCCCACCATGAAGTTGTCCTTCAAGCAGTACCTGTTCAGTTTCCTGATCCTTGACAAAACAAACATTGGAATGAAATTCAAAAAACACTTTATTATCACGAGCAAACTGACTAACACTTATTAGATTTTTTGTTATTTTTGGAACACAAAGCAAATTGGTAAGAAGGAAGGATTTAGAAGAATTTGGGGCTATTAAAGTAGAAGAACCAGAATGGGTTATATTTAAACCTGCTCCATTACCTACTTGAATCTGACTTGATCCTGCATATTCTGATCCAAGACTCAAATTTCCCAGATTGTTGGTGACATGATTTGTGGCCCCAGAGTCTGGAAACCAATTTGGATCATTACCAAGATCTTGAGTAACCATCATAGCTGACATGGGATTAGCTTGATATGGTGTATTAAATGTATTCTGTAATGAAGATCCATGAAAATTGGCCTGATATCCAGAGTTAGCATTATTAGACATTCCTCCATTGCCATTTACTGAACCAGAATTAGCCTGATAACCATGAAAATTAGGATCAAAATGAAAAAAAAACACTTTAATCCAGTATGACCATATCTACCACATAGCTGACATTGAGGTTTCCCATTTTGATTCCACCCTCTTCCTCTATTATTCTTGTTCTTGTTCTTATTGTTCATCTGGTTTGCCTGTCTAGACTGATTGCCATTAGTATTTCCAGAGAAAGATCTTTGCATAGTTAGATTAACAGATGGCAAAGATGAATCATGAGAAACATAATTCCTTTCCAATCGTGCTTCATGAGTCAAAAGTAAAGCTGAAACATTCTTTATTGTTTGTTTCTTAGATTTAACAGAAATGACAGAGATGATAGAGTCATAATCAGATCCTAGCCCAGAAAGTACATACATGATAAGTTCTTGATCTGAAATTTTTGTATCAACAGAAGAAAGAGAAGTAGCATAAACTTTCATTTTACAAAGGTAATCTTTCATCGATAAACCTTCTTTCTTCATGGTTTGTAGCTTTTCTTTAAATTGCATAATCTTGGCCATATTCTGATTCATGAATAATTCTTGAATACATTGCCAGATTTCTCTTGAAGTTTTACATTCAGTAACTTCAGCAAGAATGGATTCAGTCATTGATCCAATTAACCAGGAAGAGAGAAGCTTATCTTGAGTTTTCCAGAAAATGAAATCTGGATTTGCAGTCCTTGTAATTGAAGATCCTGAACCAGTCACAATGAAAGGAACAGAAGGACTAGTATCTTCATCAATGTATAATTCCAGATTGTGGCCTTCGATTGCTGTCAGGACTTGAAACTTCCATAGAAGGTAATTGTCATCCCCAAGTTTAATGATGGAGGTTTTGTTTCCAAGATTTACAGCTTTCGAATCAGAACTTTCAGAGGTTGTGTGCGGAAGATCAGTGGAGGTGGAAGAGGTTGCCATTACAGGATTCCCAGGTTTTGAGAGAGATTTCGAAGAAGAAATGCAATCAAGAAAGGCAGTGAGCCATAGGCACGATTGATACCATATTAGAGTTAGAGAAAGTTGACCACAAAGAAGAGTTGAGTTTTCATTAATTGTGGACAAAATACAAAACTCATACTTATAGTAAGAGAAATGTAAAAATGATAATTACATAACTAATATAACAAACTAACTAATCAGCCCATGTGTATGTCTTAACAAGATGCTGTTAGTTAGTCTTAGTGAGCTTCCTTAATATATAATGACATGTATACTAATTGCTGAAATGTCAGAACTTTTCAAAAATTACTCAAATAGCATAGTTATAGTTCAATAAATTTATTAAACTAAAAAAAAACTAATAAATCATTGAAAATAATAATGAAAAACAATCAAATAGTTGGATAAATTATTGAACTTGAATTTAAAAAAGTAAAAAACAAACAAATTCATTTAAAATACCCATGAAAAATAGTTCAATAAATTTGTTGAACTATAATTATGCTATTTGAGTAATTTTTAAAAATTTCTGATATTTTAGTAATTAATATAGAAATTTATGCTATTTGAGATAAATTCTTAAATATAAATTGAAAATGCACATATATAAACATAAATATTTGTGTTAAGTCATGCAACATATGGCAAGATATATTGCTACGACAGGAAGAATCACCTTCATGAGTTGGAGACTTTTGACAAATTAAAGATGGACGAATTAGATGTTTTCTTGACTTTATTTTAGCCACGAATACTTAATAAAGATTTTTTTTTTTTTTTAATCTATTCAAAAGATAAAGGAGACAAATTTGAATGATTCTATTTCTTTAATGAGCATGTACGAGGAGAAAGAATGCAAAGTTAGTATTATATAATGTAGATAATTAAGACACATTAGTTTGAAGGTAACCTACAAAGGTGGCACCTACTAAGGTGGAATTGCTAAGCTAGTTAACCACTCCTAAATGTTTGGAATATTATTTATGGATGAGTTTGAAGCAAAATTAATTTAATCTTATCTAATATTAAAATTTTAATCTTATCCTTAATTCCACTTATATTAGTTTATGTATTATTATACTACTTTTTTAACACAAATTATCTCAAATAAAATATTTAGACATACTAAATTACTAAAATGTCAGAACATTTAAAAAATTACTCAAATAACATTTAAAAAATTTACTCAAATAACAGTTCAATAATTTATTGAAATATTTTGTTATTGTTTATTATTATTTTTCTATGAATTTATTGGTTTTTATTCTTTTTTTTCACTAAATTATTGAACTAGAGTACAATAATGATTTAAATGCTATTTGAGTAATTTTTAAAATATTTTGACATATCAGTATAATAGGCAGAAATATATTATTTCAGTAATCGACTTCTTCATTAATGATAATTTTATACCTAATGTTAACACATGACGTTTGGTGAGTTAACAAATTCAAGAAAAATAAATTATCACTAACTTAAACTATAGTATATAGAGTACGATAAGTTAAGTCATTCTATTTAACTCATTACTAGTTTTCAAATGTACTAAAACTCCTTTGTACCACAATCCTTTTACGGATCCAACATAAATAGTATTGGGATTAATGTTCTTGATCTTGTAATTTAACGTAAACATAATTTATTTAAAATAAATTACAAAATGAATAAAATAATATTCTTTTGAACAAATCTATGTCTTACCCACATATATTAGATATAATACAGTAAAATAACAACAATACCTATGAGTTACTTAAATATAATCTCGACTGATCATGTGTGACATATAAGAGAATCCATCTCGAGATAGTAATTTAAAGAGTTATCAATAGATGGATAAGGTTGGGGAACCTTATCCTGTTAATATTGTTGATAGTGATACGATTCACTTTATATTTGTTCACACATAATTTCAATGGAATGAAATTAAATGCGGAATAGCATATGATTTGTATTGGTGAATAATTAGATGTTACAATCTCTAATGAATTGATCCTCTAATTCTTTCTCTAAAATATAAATTTCGATGCGAGGGTCGGTTGGCGTATTTACATCTTCGTCTTTTGAGCTTATGAAGAATCAATCAATTTGTTGCGGTCTTGAAGCTTGAACACTAAAGTCTTCGAAACTTATGAGATTTTAGTCTTCAACAATTTAACTTCAAGATGGTCATCGGAGAGTTTTGAAAGTCTTCAATCATCAAAGTGGCGTGTGATCCTACCCCTGGGTCACACGCCCACTACATCCTTTTATGAAGTTATTGGGTATTTTATATATCCTCTTAATTTAATAGATTTATTCTATTAAATAAATAAATAAACTCCTTTTATTTTTTTCCATTCCATTTAATGTGACAATCTCAAATTAAATAATTAAATAGACTCCTCTATTTAATCTCCCATTAATTTTGGATAGCTTCAAAATTAAATTAATTAAATAGACTCTTCTACATAATCTCTTTTAAATAAATAATTAAATATACTATTTAATAATTAATTAAATAGACCCTTCTATTTAATAATTAATTAATAGACTCTTCTATTTAATAATTAATTAAATAGACTATTTTATTTGATTTTTCCATCAAATAGACTCCTCTATTTGTTTTTGCCTTCAATTAATTTGACAACTTCAAATTAATTTACTTAAAACCCTTTTTCCAAAGAGAATTAATTTTATTAATTATTATTCTCAATTGCATGCGTTATCTCGGGGACTTAATGGACTTTAGGACTAAGCTCCAATGATCTAGAATTACATTGATCAAAACTCATTTAATCAATTAATTCTTATTCATTAATTTTTAGATAACTCCATTAAATTACTAGAGTTGAACTCTTAGTTCCATAGACACAGTTATGTCCATTGGCTATAATCATTAACTATACTTTGACCTTTCACAAGTAGTTCGTATCCATGGCTAGGTAATTTAGCGATTTAATCTCCATGATACACCTTGTTCCTTAAGCCCAACTGATTCTCTAATGAACAACTTTACATAATCTCCATTATTCGTCTTTGCTTTTGTTCCTTGATCAAAGGAATATAGGATCCCGCTGTTCAAACCTTGAATCAGTCCATAAAAGAACTACTTATCTATTTTCCTTATTAGGAAAAGAGTGAATTTCAATCTTGTGTAACTACGTTCCCAGTTATAAGCAAGATGCACAATCCCTAAAGGTGGAGGCATATTGAGCGAACTATATCGAGTCATTTCTCACCTATGCAAATCAAAGGTGTCACTTGCAAACAGGAGTTCGTAATTTACTCAGGATTAAGATCAATTGTACATGATCAACCAATTGCTATACAAAGTGTCTTTCTGAACACTTCAGAAGACAGTACGTATATCTTAGTCCAACCTACTACAATCTTTATCGCAGCAACACCCCCACTCACATGTCTCTTCATGAGTAAACCAGATGAGATCACTTGTACCAATTTATAAGTGGGTCGTGTTAGTGGTGTTACCTGAAATAAGGCACACGACCTTTATTCATAATACCACAGACCTTTTAAGTTACAACTTAAGTGAATCTTCTTGCATCCAATGCTCACCTTAAGCTGTCATAAGTAACTATGGATCTTATGATAGATTACATTTATTATATAACAATAAATTACAATACAAATATTACTAATTAAATAATTCTTTATTTATTTATAGTTGATTACATATGATTTAGGGTAAAAACCCAGCATCTATAATGGTCTTTCTCATCTTCTTTTATTAACTTGGCCCACCATCTCATTAAACCATATTCATTTTTCAATTTATTTGCCTACAGCCTTTGACCCATACTATTTATTTAGGTTGGTTCTATCTCCCTCAATTTGAGCCCATTTGCTTGAGATTTAGCCTTTATTTTTTCTTTCTTAAGCCTAGGCCTAGGATTGAGCTTTCTTTCAGAAAAGGCTTTTAAGTTTGGCTATTTTTTCTCTAAGCTTTCTCCCTCGTGTTACTCAAATGGAAGACAAAAAAATTTGATTTCGAAAAAATGAACTCTACCTCGCCACCACTACGTCTACATTGCATTTTCAATAAAATTATGGCGGCGATCTTCTTCTTCCTCCTCCTCAAAGCCAATAACGACTCAATTTTTTACTAGTCTCCTCTTTTGGTTGATGCTTAAATTCACTAAAGCTTCCTCCCATAAGATTTTTCAGCCGGCATTGTTGCTTTTTTCGCCGTCGACGTAGACGACTCCAACCTTTAACCACCAACTATCTCATCTTTAACCCCGACCATATATATTGCGACTTTCGTTGTCTTTTTCAAAAGTTCAGAACAAATTTGTGTCTCCTAGATTTCAACTTTGTCTTTCGATGCTTCTTCTTTTTCTTCTTCCGAGCAACCCTTTCCCATCGTCGTACACATAACCTTGGTTGAATCTGTTTGTAAGAAAATTTCTAAGACTCAGGTTATATCTGTATGAATTTGAGTTTTTCCAACATATCTTGACCCGATTCGAGATTTTCTTTTGTCAATTTCTTTTTTACCTCTTCGTATTGACGTGAATTTTCACCTTCAGCAACTAATTGGTGATTCTTTGCATCAACTTCTTATTCTTCAGTTTGATTTTCATCCCATTACTTACACATTTCACCTAGAGATTTGAGTTCTTCTCTTAATTCCATGAATGATCTTGACTTGAATGCTTTGAAATTTGACACAGCTGCATCAATATTCTTCATATTCTCCTCCATGATCTCCTTAGCCTCGTCTTGGGTTTCTTTTCGCTCCTTCCTGATTCTGTCGATCCCTTCCATCAGTTCCAACAATATTTCCCCACTAATTTCTTGATTCATTCCCAAGGATTGAAACGTGCTTTGACACTAATTTGATAGGATCCAAACTGATATTATATTAAAATAGAACAATTACAGAACTACTAAGCATTCGACGGTCTTAGAATCTCCCATTTAATAGTTTAGAGACTACAATTCTCATAACAATGGATACCATACTCTCCTCACATACACTTTATTTATAACCACACTCCCTAACAAACTCTCACACTAATTACTAATATGCCCCTTCATTCTCATCCTAACACATACATATGTATCTTAATCTCATTTATTTTTTTTAACAATCATTATCCTTGGAATAGAATTTGAAGTACATGATAATGACTAAAAATCAAAATTTACATATTGATTTTTATTCTGCATTTAGCATATAAATGACAATATATTGCATGATTAAACTCATTCCTTCCTAATAATTCTTTATTAGAGAAAATTCGATTGTGTCTCTTTCTATTTATAATTTCTTATGCTTCAAATTTTTGTCTTCAAATAGGATTTTTCCACCCCCCATCAAGAATTCTTGTCTTCAAATTCAATGGGAAATTTTGATCGACTCATTCAAAGGTAGGTATGCGCCACCATATGTTTATAAATATTAATGTTGAATCGATATATATGTATATATATTTCCACTATTCTTTAGGCTTTTTTTTATTGTAATTCTTTATTTGTAGCGGATTATGCCCTCAGTTTATCGCTCAAGTTCTCTTACAGTTATTACCCTTTCATGTGCTAGTTAATGTTATTTGTTATTTTGATAATAATGCTCCACATGCGCTAGTGTTGGTCACCTTTCCGACAATCTTGACTTTTGATTGTATTGAAGACTTCACCTTCTTAGCAGTGACGACCCTCTCATGTGCTAGTTAACGTTAGCTGTTATTTTTGGTAACAATGCTCTACATGTGCTTATGTTGGTCACCTTTCCGATAATCTTGACTTTTGACTGTAGTGAAGACTTTACCTTCTTAGTAGTGAAGACCCTCTCATGTGCTAGTCAATGTTACTTGATATTTCGGTAACACTGCTCCACATGTGCTGGCGTTGGTCACTTTTTCGACAATCTTGTCTTTTGATTGTAGTAAACATTTCACCTTCCTAGAAACTGGCAATAGTCACCTCCCCTTGTAGTGACGACATTCCAACGCTCCATTATTTGAACTTATCATTTTTTAAATGTTTCCTCCATATAATAATTTTTTTTACTAACTTTTTTTTTCAGGATTTCTTTTCATCATGATACGACTTAAGAAAGATGATGAGGTAAAAAAATTTATTTGGACTGAACGTAAAGTTTTCTCTAATTAAGTTGCCTATGTACTCTTTGTATGAATAGGAATCAAGTCATAATGTAATTCAATGAACATTTCTTTTTGTTGGTTAGGCTGTTCACCTTTTAAACTCATACGGGCAAGGAGCATCATGCAGTTTAGGTTCTTGCGATAAGGAGCTTACATTTCAAGCTCAAAATTGATGGAGCAGTTGACATCATCTTTTTCATGTACTTGGTCATATTCTTCTTTTGTTGGATTAGCGGAAATGACGAAATGTTGCTTCATTTTTAAAAAACTTTATGTAGTTATGAGAAAGGAAAATTTTCTCTTCATCAGTGAATGAACGATATTTTTTATTTCTTTTTCATAATTTTCTTCCATCAACAATCGTTTCTTCGAGATCTTTGCTTTACTTTGATGTTGATCGTTTGATACTTTAAGGCAATCAAAAACAAAAGTTTGGGATTGATCCTCCACCTTGTGTAGATAAGCTTAACCTTTGGAAGACCGAAGAGCGAGTAGAAGCGTAAGTTTGATGTTGATCCCCGTTCTTCGCTGTAGATACGCTTAATTTTTGAAAGACCGAAGTGCGAGAAGCTATAGATGTAATGCGTTAAAAATATAATTAACGCAAATATATTGATTTGAGACAGACTATGACTTGATTCAACAAGATCTTGATTTTCTAGCTTGCTCATGAGAATTGCAATCTTCGATCTTTTTCTTTTGTTGCTTTCATCATCGAATCAATGCTCTTCTCCATCTCTGCCATTCTCTCTTCAAGAATAGCAGCAACAGTTTTTCTAAGATGAGTTTTTTTATGCCATTGATTTCTTGAAAAAATTTGAAGTTGATGTGAGGATGAAAAGAGATGAAAGGTAGAAATTTTCCCACCGGGCACACATAATTTCAATGGAATGAAATTAAATGCGAAATAATATATGATTTGTATTGATGAATAATTTGATGTTACAATCTCTAACAAATTGATCCTCAGATTCTTTCTCTAAAATATAAACTTTGATGTGAGGGTCAGTCGGCGTATTTCTCGGATCGATGGACTGAATATTCGGCTTTTGAGCTTGTGAAGAATCAATCGATTTGTTGCGGTCTTGAAGCTTGAACACTAAAGTCTTCGAAACTTGTGAGATTTTAGTCTTAAATAATTTATCTTCAAGATGGTCGTTAGAGAGTCTCAAAAGTCTTTAATCTTCAAAGTCGTCAACGTTTAGAGTGTTCGATCTTTGAGATCTTCGGTTTTCAAGAAGTCTACAAAAAGTATTTGGTCTTCGAAATCTTCTGGTCTTCGAAGAGTATTTAGTCTTTGAGAATTCTTCGATCTTCAAAGTCTTCAATCTCAATCTTGACGTCTTTAATCTTCAAATGGTATTTGAGAAGTCTTAGATCTTTAAAGTCTTCAATCTCGATTTCGAGGTCTTTGATCTTCAAAGAGTATTTGGTCTTTGAGAAATCTTCAGTCTCCTATCTGAATATTATGTTGTTGACCACCAAATGGTGAATGATCTTCTCTATTTATAGAGTTTTCTATGGCCCTTTGGTGAATATGGGCTTCATTTGATTTGGGCCCAATTTTCATGTGGCATATTTTCATTGAGCTAATTTATAACTTTCAATGGCTATGAAAAAGACACTTGACATTATTTGATTTGCCAATTTAATGTCTTTTAATTTATTTTAAAGACACACGTCAAATTTTGATTGGTCTTCATTTAATGACATGTAATTTTGTCATTTGCTTGAATAATTACATGACGATTTGTACTTTGTCAAATTTTCTTCATATACAATATTAAATATAAATGGTCTTATTAAAGGAAGTGAGATCTAATATCTTACGCAATGAAAACTAATTTGTTGATTAATTAAACCAATTATAATTAACATGTAAGAGTCGGATCTACTTTATCATTATGTAAAATTGATGAAAAAATAATAATTCTAATAATTATGTAATTTTTTTAAAAAAAACATACTTACAAATTAGAATAGGAGTCGACAAACAACGTAAAATTATGATCGCCCGCCCAAAAAAAATCTAGATCCACCCCTGAAAAAGATGGATCCGAAAAACCACGTGAAATTTTGACAAAGAACAATCAGGTTCGGTGAAAGACAAACAATTTCGACGGGCTCAGGTGCATTTTCGAGGTTCTGCAACGATGTTTGTTCAATCACAACGGTAACGCTTAAGGCATGATTCTCTCTTCGATATTGATGGTGGCGTTTGCTTCTATATTTGACAGTGATAGAAGGTCGTGGAGAAGAAAATGAAAACTATATTGATGAAGGAAAATTTTGTGGTACTTTCGTTATACCTACCACCTCAAGTAATAATAAGATATGTGGAAATGATTAAAAGTTGTGGAACCTATAATTTATTTATTATTGATAATAAATACATGGTGACGTATAAATAAGATAAGGGACATGAATTTAGTCTGAAAGATTACCTAATCTATACTACTTAAAAAGTGTGCTAATGGGGAGAAATTTTTTTGGACAAAAATATCCCCACAACTTGAGTTAATATCTTAAATACCATTGATCCTTGAGTTAATATCTTAAGTACCATTGATTTAATTAAAAATATTTAAGTACTTTGCATAAGCTTCATTAATCCTTCTATCATAAAAGTTTTGATAATCTTTGTTTATTAAAATTATTTATGTACTTTGCATAATTTTGGAGAAAAAGAATAACACGAATATAAAATTATTTATGTACTTTATATGAGCTTTATTTTATAAATATAATGTATATATTGATATAACATCAACTTGATTTAATATCTTAAGTACTATTGATCCTTCTATCATTAATATCTATATCTATCTATATATATACTTATACTATATATAAAAAGTGGCTTGGATGGAAAAAAAATTTGATTTCCATTTTTACTTTAATATCTAAATTTTCCATTTTCCCATATTAAATTACCACTTTGATTTTATTCAATAATATCAATAATATAAATAAAGAAGATTTACATGCTTATTCTTTTAAAGGAATTTTCATTAGAAGATTGTTTCGTTAATTGAAAAGAACATGATTAAAACTTTTATTAAGAATTAATAAATCACATGTATGGAACAATACAAAACTTTAATTAGAAAAAAATCGTTTTGTTTACTAATTACATTAAAAATACCACTTAAACCATTTTAATTTATTATAGATTATCAATTATTTATTTATATTTATAAAACTTAAAAGGCATCCTCAGTTATAATTATTTTACACTCACTCTATAATATTTACAAATAAGAATGACCCTTGGCTTACTATTTCTTTAAAACTTTCTTTTGGCTCTTGCGATTGGTTTTTATAAAACATTGTTAATTAATATAAATAATACATTTAAAGTGTACATCGGTTACGGAAGAACTATAAATTGCTTAGTTATTATCATTAATTTGATATTTAATTAATTGTGTAAGTTGGTATTCCACATAAATTTAGTTGGAGTGTGTCGTTTAAACTACTGTTTTTTACTATAAATGAAGATGAGGGGAAGGGTGTTTAGTCACGAAGTTTTAATTATGGTGTGTTTTTATGCTTGTCATATAGGCAGGCATCAAATCCAATAAGTCTCTACAATCCGCACTCAGTAAGGAATAGAGGATCTCGCTTCTAATTTGTGAGCAAATATTTTTACTCTTGGATATATTTTTTCATTGCAATTTCAAATTCAATTTGTAACTGAAATTATTGTTCCTTATCCGTTTTACGATGTCGGTATGCAATTTTTTTTTATTCATACCTTTGTTAATGTAGTGTGTTTATATATATAAAAAAAATCCAAGTATATTGAATATTTAGATGTGTTTCGTATTGTTGATTGTAACTTTTACTAATTTGATATAGCTCTTACACTGGATCGTCGACCATAGCATAACGACACTTGATATGGTGACGACCATGACAATAATATACTCCAACTTCAATCCTTTAGAAACTTTACATAGCAAGCTCATATCACTTCATTCGAACCACTAATTTTTAGCATTGAAAGTTATCTTGTTATTTAATTTTAAGGTAAATGTAATACGGTTTTAATATGAGAGAATTATATATATACGTTTAATGGAGAATTGGTTGTTTTTTTCTTGGGTAAAATACCATTTTGGTCCCTGAACTTTCAAAAATGATCAATTTCATCCCTAAACTTTCCAAATCATTTCATTTTCGTCCTTTCGTCCATTTTTCCGTCTGAGACACTAACAGAAGCTGACGTGGCGTTTATTAAATGACGTGGCAGAATGACTTGGTAAATTTTAAATGATGTGGCATTTTTTATTCTTTTAATAATTATTATATTTCTCCTCTCTTAATCTCCCCTCAAAGCAAACCCTAACTTAATATCTTTTCATTCTTCAACTGAAGTAGTCGCCGCCCAACTTCCTCTCTCACCTTCAATTTTACTGATTCAATCAAACTCTCTGCTACATCCCCCCATCTGTTTCTTCTCCTTCTATTTCTTTCCATTTATTTTCAATTCTTCTTCTCATCTCCCCGTCTTCCAGTTCTTATCTTTTTCTTCCTTTTCCCTTTTGTAGATCTAGGTTTCCACATATCAGAGTTTTCACATGTGGGTTTTTTAGATCTAGATTTTCATATATTGGATTTCACATATTTGTGCTTCTTCTTTTCATTCCATAGATCTGGCTTGATTTTTGCAGGTTTGGGTTTTCGTAAATGGGTTCTTGCAGATCTGGGATTTTTAATTTCGTAGATAAGGAATTTCGTTTCGTAGATCTGGGTTTGTACAAATTTGGTTCAAATTTTTAATTTTGTATAAGGGGTTTCGTTTTCGTAGATCTGGGTTACAAATTTTGTTCCAAGGAGAACTTTTTTTTTTTAACAGATCCGTGCTTGAATGAATCTGAGATGTTGAATGAAATCTTGTTCTCCTTATGAATGAACATTGATGATAAAGAAGAAACAATAATTTTTTTTTAAAATTTGAGTTAAACATTGATGATGAAGAACAAACATGGTACAGATCCAAGCTTAACAAATTAATATTTTTTTTTTCAAATAGCCACAAAACTCATTTTTTCCTAATTCAAGATTGTTTGAAGTTAATCAAAATTTAATTTTGTTTAATACGTGTTCTGGATATCAATAAAAAAAAGAAGCAAAATGAAAATTTGATTAACATCTCTGGTGAAAACCCATCTCTGATACCCAGAACTCGTCGTCGGCGAGAAAAAAACCATCTCCGGTGAAAACTCAAAATGACAAAAGTTGTGAGGAAGAGAGAAATAAATTGGAGAGAAAAAGAGATTATTAATAATAAAAAAAAACACATAATAATGAAATATAATAATTATTAAAAGAATAAAAAATGTCACATCATTTAAAATTTACCAAGTCATTCTGCCACGTCAGCTTCTGTTAGTGTCTCAGACGGAAAAACGGACGAAAGGACGAAAATGAAACGATTTGGAAAGTTCAGGGACCAAATTGATCATTTTTTAAAGTTCAGGGACGAAAACGAAACCGAAGTGAAAGTTCAGGGACCAAAATGGTATTGTACCCTTTTTTTCTTTCATAATTATATATATTGGGACGTTTAGAAAGAGTCACTAGATTTAAACAAAAGCAAACTTAACGGTTATAGGTATGGTCGAGCATATTTGCTAATTCAATAATATAAGTGTGTATAATATTTTTTTTCCTCTTCCTTTTTTTCCTGCTGCAAATTAATACCATGTTTATTTGAAAAGGTCAAAAGGTTTGTTTTGTTTTTTTTAAGTTGGAAGTAAGGGTGAAATCGGTTACCTTACATTTGCTTCATATATATTGTGGATATATTTAAATGATGACAAAAAGTAAATTAAAAATTATTAGATTTTAATTGCTAAAAAAATATATTAAATTTCAATTCATAAATAATTATAACATAGTTCACAATCATTAAAATACAAATAAATTAAATTAAATTTTATACAACACGAAAATAATCCAATTTGATTTTGGATGATGAACTCTATCAAAGATGTAATAGTAAAAAAAAGTTGCAAACACATGCATCGCACGTGCTAAGAACCTAGTAAAGATTAAAAGAAAGGTGTGAGATAAAAGGAGAAAGAGAACTGACCCTGATATGAATTACTTAATATAGGCTCTTGCTTCCGTTGGAACAACAAAACAAGGATAAGAAGAGTATTTTGTCCATAACTTTTACTCTATTAAAGACATTGAGTTTGTAGCAACACGAAGGTCATTAATATCCCAAATCTATTATGATAATCATGATTAAGATGAAACGTTTAAAATGACTAAAATATCCCTACCTTTAAGACAGATTCTTAACACATAAAACTCAAAAATTGAAGTTTGAAAATGCCAACGATATAAACAATGTAAATTCACCATAAACTGAATTTAATATTTTTCAGAGAAATATAAATTCCAAATTTCAAACCCAAAAAAAAAAAACAAGAAAAAACAAGAAAAGTTTTTCAAACACAAGGTCCAAGTTTCGGCGTTTTGATGGAAATCAAAATCAGTGATAGCTCAGCTGAGCTCATGTCATAATGATTAATATCTGTACGAGAAAACAGAAACATGTTCTTCTAACTTCATTTCTAAGTAATTCCCACTGCCATTTCTTACTCCTTCTATCCATTCGATTCCCCCATTCCTTCAATTCATTCACTTTCTTCATTTTGGGAAATGGGTTTTCTTTATTTGTCTTCCTTTTCCTTTCTTCTTCTTCTTCTTTCCCATTATTTTTTTCTGCATTTCATTCATTCTTTGCCTCATGATTTGAAAGAGTATGTATCAGCTATAGGAGATCCAGGAATGAAAAACCCAAATGTTAGAGTTGCATTTGAAGCTTGGAATTTCTGTAATGAAGTGGGAATTGAAGCTCCTAATATGGGTAGCCCAAGGATGGCTGATTGTGCTGATTTGAAATTCCCATTGGCTAGTGGTATCTGATTCTTCTTTGTGATGACTCTTTTTGAATTCAGTTATGATTTATGATTTTTTCTTATTTCAAATTTGTTTGTGTTAGTTTCTTGTTTGAATTTCTGTTTATTTGTTAATTTCTTGGTTATTAGTTCTGTTTGAATCCTGTTTGCAGAAACTCCCTTTTGTTTTTAAAATATTCGTGAGTGTCTGGGTCAACTTACACGCAGCTCACTATTCTCACGGGATAACTATATGACCATATTAACTCTTAGAGTCAAGAAATTCATAGGATAATATATCTGGTATGTGGCCACACATGATTTGGACCCATGACTTCAAAGATTTAAGGAAAGCCCTTTGACATGACCATTAGGCCAAACTATGATTGGTTAACTGCTTTCTGCTTTTTAGTAAATGGATTAATTTGAAAATATGTTTTGATAACTTTTTTAAAAAGTTGTTCTCTTGTTTTCGCGGTTGAGCTACTTTTAAGAACAATTAATGTTATTTTTCTTTAGAAAAATCGTAGAATTGTGAATAGTGACTTTAAATATACAAAATTTTCACTATCCAAAGTTGTTCTTATAAGGTGTTCTAAAAACAAAAGTAAAAGGTAGTATTTTTAAAATAGCATCCAAACATAGCATTAGTTTTGACATTGTAGACCAACCTATATCAATACATAGACTGATGCCAAATTTTAGATGTCACTTGGGTGGTTTTGAATCTCGTTTCCACCATTTTTTTCCAATTGATAAAGGACGGGATTTTAGCGATGGTGGGGTTCGAACCTCCACCCTCAAACTTATTAGGAGTGGACTTTTGCCACTCCACAAGTGCATTTTGTGATGTCCAACCATTTTCATTTGTATAAAAGTTGGTGCATCAGATTGAACCTGAATCTATCTGTTTTTATCTTAATTCAGTAGAGTTTGATTAGCATGCTGTTATGGATTGTATGAAGACTATTGCTTTCTAGAATTAGTGAAACTGAAATCTTTTTCCTCTTGGTGTTTAAACCTGCTAAATTCCTTTTCAATGTAAAAGGATGAGAGGTTGTAAATTAATTATAATTAGCACTATAGAATGGCAACTTTTGCTTTAAATATCTCTATCTTGGATGTTCAGTTTTATCAAAATGATTATATGGCTAGATATTTCCTAAAATTATCACCATACTTCTGAATGCATCAGATCCTAGTGATTGTTTCCTTCTTGAAAAGGGGATCAACTGTCAAGTACTTCACAAAGTAAATGAATCAGACAATAGACTCAGGGCTGGTGAAAAAATTCCTTCGGCTGGTTTTAAGCCATACCTTGATCCAGATTTGTATGCCATGGAGAAGGAGCTCTATCTTGGTTCATTATGTGAGGTGCATGATTCATTGGATCCATGGCATTTCTGGATGATTATGTTAAAAAATGGGAATTTTGACAAGAATTCTACTCTTTGCCCTGAAAATGGCAAGAAGGTTGACAAAATTGTAACCAATAGAAACTTCCCGTGTTTTGGCAAAGGCTGTATGAACCAGCCCCTTGTTTACCACAACTATTCTAGATTGGTATCTTTTGGCAAGCACATGGTCTCCTTAACTGGAGGGTTCTATGGAACTTATGAACTTGATGCTGACTTGAGGAAAGGTATAGGGAATAACTCTTACTTTTCGGTCTCCTGGCAGAAGAATGTTAGTCCAGGGAGCTGGAATTTCTCACATAGATTGACAACATCTTCCAAGTATCCTTGGCTTATGTTGTATCTCCGTTCCGATGCGACGAAAGGTTTTAACGGTGGATACCACTATGACGGCCGTGGCATCATGAGAAAGGTTCATCTGAATTTACTTCTTTCTTGTTTACAATGGTGATGTCCATGTTTGATTCATATTCCCAACTTTTTTGCTTATCGGTCCTTTTTCATCTCAAAATTGCATTCATATATTGTGGAGACTTGTGAAAAGATATACCCTTTTTTATTTTACATTAATGTTTCCAATTTAGTTTTTGTTGTCTATCTTATAGTTGTCTGACTCACTGTTGCATGTAGATTTGACACTAACCCCCCGAAAGCAATTTTGAACTTTAACTTTCAGTTGCCTGAGTCTCCAAATTTTAAAGTGAAAATCAAACTTGACATTAAAAGTGGAGGTGGAAAAAACAGCCAATTCTATCTCCTTGACATAGGAAGCTGTTGGAAGAACAATGGAGATCAATGCGATGGGGATACTACTACCGATGTAACTCGATACAGTGAAATGATTATCAACCCGGAAACTAGTAGCTGGTGCAGTTCGAGCAACATTGTATCTTGCCCACATTATCATATCAGTGCTGCCGGTGAAAAAATATATAGAAATGAAACATCAAGATTCCCATATTCAGCTTATCATCTGTATTGCAGTCCTGGAAATGCTATTCATCTGGAGAAACCATATGATATTTGTGACCCATATAGCAACCCACAGGCTCAGGAGTTGGTACAAATTCTTCCACATCCCGAATGGGCTATTCATGGCTATCCAGAAAAGAAAGGAGATGGATGGGTTGGAGATCCTAGAACTTGGGAACTTGATGTAGGAGCTTTATCACATCGCTTGTACTTCTACCAGGTAAATTTTTTACATTTCACAGAAAAATACATGCTTATTTTTATTCTTCGATGTCTCTCGACATTTTTTGCCCATTGTGACGAGACTGCAAATTACCAATTCTACAATGCTTGATAGTAAAAAGAAAAATATTGAGATATTTGATATTTTGAACACATAGCTTTTTTAATTGTTTTGTAACCCACTTTTTATTAACTTTTTTAAAAACCAGGCCAAATTTTAACAACTGTAAGAAGTAGCTTTTAAAAAACTGGTTTTGTTTTTGAATTTTGTCTGTCATAAGATTTTTTAAAAACTTGGAAACAAGAACAAGAAATTGGAAGCTTGATTTTAAAAAATGTAAACAAAAAGCAAAAAATTGTTATCTTACAGGCGTAAGAGTTCAAATGCAGTAGCATGGATATAGATACTCATGATTAAAAACTAAAAATCTATGTCAAAGCTTAATGTTGCTCACCCCAACCCAGATACAAACTTTGGTGCTATCTTAAATTTAAGATTAAATTTAGTGAAGTTTAGTTAGAAGCTTTACTGCCCCTTTTAAATTTCATCGTCTTTCTCCACAACCTAAACACAGGATCCAGGAACAAAGCCAGCAAGGAGGGTATGGACTTCAATCAATATCGGTACCGAAATATATGCTACTGAAGGGGTGGTGACAGCAGAGTGGACTGTTAGTGACTTTGATGTTCTGGTTCCAGAAGATACTAAGGGTAGTCATTGCTGCTCTTATTGATTTTTCGGTTACCTTACTCAATATTTGAACTAATCTTATGTGAATTTTCTCTCTACTTTCCCCCTTTGGCATCTTTTAGATGTACTTATCACTTTATTATGTCCTTGATCATATGCTTTAAAGTGATAAACGTACTCATCACTTTATTATCACTTAACAATGAGTTGGCTCAATGGTCAAAGGACTTTCCTTAAAGCCTTGAGGCCATGGGTTCAAACCACGCGTGGCCACCTACCTTAGATTTTATCATACAAGTTTCCTGACGCTAAGTATTGTAGGGTCGTGTGGTTTTCCGTGAGAATAGTCAAGGTACGCACAAACTGGCCTAGAGACTCGCATATTGAAAAAGTTCTTTTGTAAAGCAGGTTTTGTGTTCTTTCTTCTTCACATCCCATTTTGTCATAAATCATCTGTTGTTGTAACTTAAACTACTAATTTTTAAAATTAAGTGATATGTGTGTTAATTTGAAGTGAGTCATTGACTCTGGTGCTATAGATCTTATGACAGGTAATTCAAATTTAATCATTTATAGATTCTCAACTCTCTCCCTCACGTATGGGCTCGGATATTTGTACGAGGCCCGATCACGTAGAACATTAATAAATGGGAGGAAATGTCATTATAAGGGTTCGAACTTACGACCTTCTATTATGATATCATGTTAGATCTAAAAGTTTAAGTAGTTGGGTTAAACAAATTTAATCATTACACAATGTAAACAAAATAAAAGTGCTATGGAATTATTACATTTGGTCCAATGACAGATAAGAGAGAGTTCTTTCAATCTCCTTAATGTACTATTTACTTGAACAAAAAAAATCAAAAATTAGATTCTAAGAATGTGTTAATCAGAATTCATTATAATTTGTCCGAAAAAGCTTGCAATATGATTTTTGAAGGGATTCTTTTAAAAAATTATTATTATGTTAGGATTTTTTGTATATTGTTGTTGTTGACAACTGTCATGACTGATTTTGATCATGATGGATTCTTTTCATCTACCTTTAGTTTTTATTTAAATGGGGTTTTTTCACGTGAATCTGTTTGTTTTTTACTTATCCTTGTTATTGTTTAACCTTTTTTCTCATCTATTTCCGTAAGAAAGATAGAAGATAAAGAAAATGTTTGAGAATGTAAAATAATAATAGCTTTCAGAACAGCAAATTTTATGTTAGATACTTGGAATAGAATTGATTATGGCTTTAACTCTATGTATCTCTTTGTCGCTGCCATGGTTTTGGAAGTTTTATTTCCAATGATGATTTCAAGACCTTTTTTTCTTGTGCTCTAAATTTAACTCAATTTCAAGGGATGGAAGATGATATTAAATCCATTTTGTATGGTTGCCCCATGGCCATAACTCAGGTTCAAGATTCCAGCAATTCTTGGCTATAAGCCATAGAAGTCATTTGGATTGGATGTTGTTCATTTTGAGTGGCCTCCATTCCCCAAGCCCACAAAGCTTTGACTCATAAGGGGGAAAAAAGAAATTGGCTGGGGATAACCATTTTTATAAGAGGAATTCTCATTAATACTCACTTTATAACTTCTCTTTTTAAAAAAAAAAATTCATTAGGTAGCAGATTTTGATGTAAAATAGCAATTCTAAAAACTATTTACAAATATAGTAATTTTTACTATGTTAATCAGTTATTAACAGTGATTAATGTGTGTGTGATAAATTTAATGTAAAAATATGTAATTCAATGTTTATCACTGATTCACTCGATCAAAATTTATTATGTTTATGAATATTTTTTAGAGCTGCTATTTTTACAAATATTACTAAAAAATTGTCAGATTTGCAAATGTCCTTTTAAAAAATAACTGATTTGTTTCAAAATGTCAAAAATACCTAGTTATGTATTTATTGAATTATTGTAGTTGACCCACTATTTTTGTTTTCCTTTTATATACCCTTCATATTTTATTTTAAAAAATAATTAATTATTGAACTACATCTACTTTTTCCATCAACAATCTTCTCTCTCATCCTTTTTTCTACTCATGATATTCTTATAACCATCCCAGTGTTTAAAGTTCATATCATTCACCAAAATGAAACTCATAATATCATTTTTTGGGCTAAATTATACAAAAATCCCCGAACATATAGTGTTGGTCTCAATTTTTTCCTAACGTTTTAAGAGTTTCAATTTTACCCTCAATCTTTTAATCTCTTTCAAAAATACCGTTTATTGAGGAAATCACTCTTTAAAGAATAGTATTTGTGTGCAACTTAGATTAAGTTTATGAAAAATAAAAGATTGAGGGTATTTTTGAAAGAGTTTTTTTGTAACAAAAAGATAATTTCCTTAAGAAGTGATACTTTGAAATTGTAATTTTCCAACAAAGGGTATTTTTGAAATAAATTAAACGGTTGGGAGGCAGAATTGAAAATTTAAAACGTTAAGGGTAAAATTGAAACCAACACCATAGTGTATGGGTATTTTGTATAAGTTAACATTTTATTTAAAAAAAAATGTGATGATAAAGAACCAAAATTAAACTTAATAAATACATAAGACTAAATTATAATTTTTCTAAAAGGTTAGAAACTAAATTAGAACTTTTAGAAAAATTAGTGACTAAATTAAAAAAAAAAAAATCAAAAAAGTTAGTTTTAAACTAAAAATTGAGATAAGTATTAGGGTTCATATAAATATTTTAATTAAATTTAAGACTATAATTATAATTAACAATTAAATTCAAGATTATAATTTAATGTAATGATTAATGCCTCGGCCCATTGATGATGGTGATTAGTAATGACTAATGCGCAATGAATTTTACATGAGCAAATTTATTAGACATCAATATTCTCCTCTCCAAATTTAATATAATATCTGAAAATAGGCCAACAATTAAAATTCGCTTCTTGTTGGGTGCGAATAAAATCCCACATTGATTAGGGAAGAGAAATGATCATGAGTGTATCAGAGTCATGCCCCTCTCCACATACTATTGGAGATGTGTCATTCCTCTTATACACCCATAATCGGTTAGGGTAGACCTATATGGCTTTTCTTTTGGTTTCACCCAAAAGGCCTCATACCAAGATGTGTGCTTCCTCTTATATACCTATGATCATCCCATTCTCCAAACCAATGTGAGAATTTGTTTGTACTCCAATAATTCTCCCCTCGAACAAACAACCTCTGAGCCTCCCCTCCATCCGTCCACTCTATCGAGCTCAACTCTTTTTCTCCAGAGCGCATCACTTTTCTAATAAAGCCCATCATGGATCGTGTTTCTGAGACTCCCACTTTATTCGACAACTGAAGATTTCATCCACATGGTTAGTATCGGGGCATGACTCTGATACCACTTGTTAAGGGACAACAGGCCTACATAACTCTACATTGGTATGATATTGTCCACTTTTTACCTAGCCCCGCGTGATTTTTTTCATCACCCAAAATGTCTCATATCAATAAAGATGTGTTATTCCGCTTATACACCCATAAGCATCATATTCTCTAACCGATGTGAGATTTTGTTTTCTCTCAACACTTCTCCTTAAATTGAGAATGTGAAGGGAAAGGATATAGGTCAAAATTAACGAATATGGAATATCCATTCGCACATGATACTAAAGATGTGTTATTCCTTTTATACACTTATAAATCATATTCTCTCTCAACACTTCTCCCTAAATTGTGAATGTGAAGGGATAGGATATACGTCAAAGTTAACGAATATGGAATATCCATTTGCACATGGGACCACTTAATGTTTGAAAATTGAATTAAATAAACGAAAAAAAAAATTAATCAACTAATTCTCAGGAAAAAAAAAATCAACTAAATCACCGCCCCTCACTCTACTGAAAAACCTAAAACCTCGAAAACAAGACAAGAACACTCGTGTTTCTCTCCCTCTCAATCTCAATTACCTTAGATTGACCAAATCTCTGTTTCAATATGTCTCTGGTTAGTTCCATTTCATCATTTCCTTTTTCCTTTCAGCTTTTTTTTCTACATAATGGATTACGTTTTGGGCTTCTTTGCAAGAAAATGGATTTGGGAATTGAATTTTTAAATTTTGTTGCTTTATAAACTTTGATTTATGTTCAAGATCAAGAAAAAAAAGATGGGAAAAGGGTATGCTTTGATTTTCTGTTTGGATTCAGCAAAATGAAAGGGTTGATGCTGTAATGTCTTCGTATTATTATACTGAAAGCAACTTTGCGGGTGCTTTTTTATGTTGGTAATTAGTGAGGGAAATATTCCAATTGTCTTCTATGTGTTCATTAAGATAATGAGATAATTGCAAATCAATTAGTTTGTCTATTTTGGAAATCATACCTTTTGTTTTAACATCGGTTTTAAGCAATCCTCGAGTTCGTGAATTTGCAAATTATACCCTTTTGTTAGTTAGTTTTTAATAAAATCAGTACAAATGGTACATGTCGTGTACCAATTCGGTTAAAGACGGGTATGATTTGCAAATTTGGAAAATTATCATTTGCAATTTATCTCTATGATAATCTGATTCTTGGGGTTTTTTTTAAACTCTGTTATTACTTACTTTTTAGTTGAACTATAGGTGAGTTAATAAATTCTTTATACTGAGATATAATTTTCAGTAATGTGTTTACTTTGATCCACTTCAAGGTTTTGCACGCGGGGAGCACCAACAAGAATGCTTTCAAAGCACTCATTGCTGCAGAATATAGTGGTGTTCAAATTGAATTGGTCAAGAATTTTGAGATGGGTGTGTCGAATAAGACACCCGAGTTCCTTGCGTTGAATCCGATTGGGAAGGTAGATTTTTTGTATACATGTTTTTATATGCCCTGCATGTTTCATGTTATATTTACTACTTCCACTAAAAACTATGCCTATTCTTAGGTTCCAGTGTTGGAAACGCCAGAAGGACCTATATTTGAAAGTAATGCCATTGCACGATATGGTGAGTATTGATTGAATATATGGTTTACCACTTAACAATTCTAATTGAATTGAGTTTTATTTTACTTTTGTTTTGTGATTCTTTTTGCTCATTGCAGTCACTCGCTTGAAGGCAGATAATGCTCTTTATGGATCTTCTTTGATTGAATATGTAAGTGTGACTTGATAGGTGCATCATCTTTCGTATGCTATTGCTATGGCAAATACATTGTGGGGTGCTTCTATGTACTTGCAAAGTTTTGTTTGTGCTATACTTACGATTCTGAAGATTTTTTTATATTCTTTTGTGAACTACTTGTTATTGGATTGGGATTTGAGAATCATTCAAAACCTCGTATTCCAAATTGAAAGATAAAGTCACAGTTATGGCCTGGTTATTCTAATGGTGCTATGGTTAGTCCAAGTTTGTGGTATAAATCTTTTCTGTAATCTTTGCCCCGACCCCTCTCCTGCAGGCCCATATTGAGCAATGGATTGACTTTGCAACCCTGGAGATCGATGTCAATATTTTGCGCTGGTTCATACCTAGAATCGGGTTCGCTGTGTACCTTCCTCCAGTTAGCCACTGCCCTTACCTTTTTATTAGAACCTTTTTTTTTTTACTTTTATTTGTTCTTCCCTTCATCAGGATTGTTATTTTCCTTAATAGTTTTCTCTGTGTTTTATTGTTACAAGGCTGAGGAAGCTGCAATTTCTGCATTGAAAAGAGCACTCGGTGCTTTAAACACGCATCTTGCTTCAAACACTTACCTTGTCGGTCACTCTGTTACATTGGCTGATATCATTTTGATATGTAACTTGACTCTGGGATTTCGCCGACTGTTAACGAAGGATTTTACCTCTGAATTCCCCCATGTCGAAAGATACTACTGGACAATGGTTAATCAGCCAAAATTCCATAAGGTACTGGGTGACATTGAACAAACTGAATCTGTTCCTCCCGTTCAGTCAGCAAATAAACCTTCGCTGCCAAAAGAACCTGAAAAACCTACATCCAATAATGAGAAGGAAGGAAAGAAGGAAGTCAAGAAAGAAGAACAACCTAAGGCTAAAGCAGAAGCAGCTGTTACAGAGGAAGAGGCACCTAAGCCCAAGGCCAAGAATCCTCTAGATCTATTGCCTCCTAGTAAGATGATTCTGGATGAATGGAAAAGGCTTTACTCAAACACGAAGACTAACTTCCGTGAGGTTGCCATTAAAGGTAGGCGTTTTAGCATTGAATAAATTATTGAATCTTATTGAATAAATTATTGTATATTGTTTTAATAATTACTGAGCATTGAATAAATTATTGAATCTTATTGACTAAATTATTGTATATTGTTTTAATAATTACTGAGTTTTGTTTGATAAATTTTTAAGTTATAATAAATAAAATATGACACTAAATATCTTGTTTTTTTAATAATTTCATAAATTATTGGTTAAAAAACACTTTTATGTTAAGAATTGTATGAAAAAGTTGATGCAACATGTTAAGCATGTGATATATATTATTGATTATAAGACACGATATTTATAGAAAACATGATATTAAGCAGAAGTAGAACTAAGTAGCTGTTGAGAACTATTGACTAATTTGTAATTAAGAAAAGTGGTTGCTATACATAAAAATTACATAATTTTTTACACTTTTTAAATTGGTCTCATTTATTATTAATCTGGTATTTTGACATCTGCATGTGCAAAGGGAGTAAATTAAATTCTGGATTCTTTGGCAGGATTCTGGGATATGTATGATCCTGAAGGTTATTCTCTTTGGTTTTGTGATTACAAGTACAATGATGAAAATAACGTCTCATTTGTAACTTTGAACAAAGTGAGTGGTTTTCTGCAACGCATGGACTTGGCACGCAAATACGCATTTGGGAAGATGTTGATTATAGGCTCCGAACCACCTTATAAGGTGAAGGGACTGTGGCTCTTCCGTGGTCCAGAGGTCCCTCAGTTTGTCATCGATGAATGTTACGACATGGAGTTGTACGAATGGAAGAAGGTCGACATTAGTGACGAAGCTCAAAAGGAACGGGTCAACCAGATGATTGAAGACCACGAACCTTTTGAAGGCGAGGCTTTGTTGGATGCAAAGTGTTTCAAGTGATGCAGAACTATTCTGTGCAGAAAAGTTGAATCTCTTATCTTTATAGTTTTAGCTTACATGATAGCATTTTATCCCCATCTATTTTCCTTATTTAAGCAGACTGCCTATATGTTAACTTCTAGCAGTCATTTTGATTGACATGGGGTAAGTTATATTATATGGTCATTTGACATTTTGTTGAGCTATGACACTTGCATGAATTTCATATAGTTTTCAATATATTATGATTTGAAGATTTAACTAATTTTTTTTTAAAAAAGAAAATTACATACATACCCTTCACTCTTCATATTTTCACGTTTTTTCTTCCTCCTTTTCCGGGTGAGTTTGGGTTATATTTTGAGGAAAATGTTTTGCAAAAACATTTTTTCTATAAACACTTTGATATAAAATACTAGGTATGATTTACACCATTAACATTTTTGGTTACTGATGATTTGACCATTACTTAAAGCCCGAAATGAAGATTTCAAAACATGTTGTATCATCCGAATCACAGTTCAAACAAAGAAATTATAGTTAAAAGAAAATTAATGGTGTTGAAGAGGAGAAGTTTCATTGAGATAATTTGGAACTACTAGGGTATAATTTGCCATTTTCAAAGGGTATTCATATATTTAACAAAAGTCTCAGGGTGCTTATTTGCATTTTATCCTATTTTTAACATAATATGGGGATGAAACTACTCACTATGTATTGATGTAGGAGTGAGAGTACATGCATTTTAATATTCAATTATGCATTGATTGACTAAAAAATGCTAATAAACTAATCGATAATATTAACACTTTGTGGTTTAAAAGTTTTGAAACCTCTTATGGTTTGTAAATTTATAAATCACACATCTTTATCAATTAATGTTAATAAATTTCAGACACATATTTATTCTATATCTACTATATAATCCAATTCATAACAAAATGTTTTAACATATGAGTTCATTCTATCAAATGTCACTATTAACAAATGTAAAATCTAAAATTCACACGTTAGACTTTGTAGTGTTTCTTTAATGGCGTTGAAACATATGACAAATGTTGAAAGAAACATGTGTCTCAAATTAATTAGAACTAATAGTATAGAGATGCGATGTATAATTTTACAAGCTGGTAATGTATTTCAAATAACTTTTAGACTAAAAGGGTTTGATTGGTAAATCAAATAAATCACAAGATACAATTATCCCTATGATTAATGAGAAATTTTAATAGATGATATTTTTTATGGGTAATTTCAAACATAGCAAATGGTTAAAATATTTAAAAAAAAATGACATTTTATCAGACCAAATTCCATTATGAGAAATTCCATTTTTAAAATCAAATCTTAATTAGGTCACTCGTTCTATATCAAAGTTTAATGGGATTAAATAAATAGAGTAAAAGAAAAAAAGAAAAGAAAAAAAGTTTTCCCTCTTTGAAGAAAAGTAGCAATATTTAACTTTTGGTATCCTTTTCGCCGTTACTGCTTCAACCACACCAAAACAAAACAAAACTTGTTGCTCGCTATATATAAAAATCAACGAAAAATCCACCTCTCTTCTACTTTTCCCTTTTCTTAAATTCCGACAATTTTTTTTTTTTGAACAAGTTTGCAGAGATCCATGAAAATTATGTCTAGATTTCAAAGCCATAGATCTCTGCAATTCCTCTGCTTTCTTCTTTCTTCTCTTTCAGGTAAATCTCTCTCCCTTTGTTTCTTCTTATATTTGAATTCATGACCTAAAAAATTCTGATTTCAATGTTTTTTTTTTAATCACTGTTCTATTGCTGATTGCTCAAGAATACTAGTTTAGTTTGATGGTTATTTTTTTTTTCCTCTCTTTTTTTGCTGAAATTCCTTCATTATATTTTGTAATTATCACTTTGGGGGTAGCATTGTTTTATTTGTTAATGATTAAAGGAATTATCCTTAGAATTTATGGTATCTGAACAATAATAATGAAAAAAGAAAGGTGGGATTTTGGAGCTGTTTCTAGATTTTGATTGCAATTGCTTGGAAGATTACTTTAATATATCAACTACCCCGGTTGCTATTTTCTCCTCTTTTACTCTTTATTGCTTATTTATTTCCGGTTCAAACTATGTGTGGCCACCTACCTAGAATATTATTTTGTGAGTTCCCGACTTAAGTGTGGTGTGGTTGTTTCGAGGTGCACGTAAGCTGGTCCAGATACTCACAGATATGAAAAAAGGCATAAAAATGTTAATGATTGTATGTGATGAGTTTGCTACTTAAGAAAGACAATAACTTAAGAAGTTGCATGTCTCAAACATATACAGATTTTCATGTTCTATTGTAATTGATTTTTTTGTTTTGTTTTGTTTCTTTTCAAGTATTGGCAAATGATGATCCTTCAAGTCCTAAAGATGCAAGTAAAACTAAAAGCAATGATGCCCAGAGGAGTTCTTCTATTGGAATCAAGATAATCATTGTATGTCTCGGAGTGGTGGCTGTCATTGCGTTTTCCATATTCCTATTTAAGTTTTGGCAAAAGAAGAAGAGAGAAGAACAGCATGCCCGTCTTCTCAAGCTGTTTGAGGATGATGATGAACTTGAACTTGAACTTGGTCTTCGGGATTGAGATCAATCATACATATCCTTTATATCTGGTTAATGATGTATACAAGCTTTTAGATCTTTACCAAATTTTGTTTTGTTGATGAGCTGAGCTCATGAAATCTTAGTAAATCAAATTCTTGTTTATTATTTGATTTTTTCATAATGTTTTTTCTCCTGCACTCGTTATTTTTTGTGGGTTTATAATCTGAGGCATGTCTAGCATTTAAATCATCATTTAGTGAATTAGTCACATTGGAGGGGGTTTTTTTTTTTTGGGGGGGGGGGGGGGGGGGTGATTTAGAGTAATATGCTGTTGAACTTGGAATATTACGAAAAAATAATAATCCGAAACATGGAAAACATTGGTTTTCAATTTGTTGAAAAGAGCTTCTCATGATATGGACAGTGACCCTCTTCTTAGTTGTCATGTGATAACAAGGAGTAAGGGTTATTATTCTCAAATGTTTCTGATTCGAATTTATCCCGGCAGAGGAGTTGAGAAAGAGTAGTTGGTGGAATCGGCTTTTCTCTTCCTCTTTGACAGTCGAATAAGTACTTGTAACTCTGTTTAAGGCTTTACTCCCATTTGAGTTTATTCTCTCGTTGGAAACATCTTTTTGCGATGAAGGGAAAAGACACTTTGCTAAGAACAAAACAAGTGGTTATCGCTATGTTCTTGTACTTGATTTGTATGATACATCAAAAGGAGGGATAGGCTTCAAAAAAGAATGAGTTATCTTGAGTTCTGATTCCATTTTTTTTTTCAGTAACTCTTTTCCTTACCATCCTATTTCCTAGTTAAGTATGTAACTTCTTCTTTTTTTTCCAGAACTACTCTGATTTATGATTTTGAATGATGAAATTGTGCATGCCATGTGATTTTGAAGAAATATTTCACTTGCAGAATCATTTACAATCAACCCATAGTTTTTGCACTAAAATGTTAAGGTTAATGAAATTTATTGGATGACACAATCAAGTAATCTTTGGTGCAAGGCTAAGAAATTTTGGGCTAGAATAGATATAAAGTTTGATAATATGTGATACAACCAACTATGGGTTGATCTAGTGGTCAAAAAACTTTCTTTCAACCTTCAGGTCAAGAGTTCAAATTCATATATACCCACTCTCACCAAAGATATTATCTTACGAATTTCTTGATACCATGTTGTAGGATCGTGTGGTTGTTCTGTTAGATAAGCCGAGATGTCATATATAAAAGAATAGTGTGGATACATATCCAGGTGGACTAGGTCATACATGTTCTAGATAGATTGTATTTGAACAATTTCGTAGCCTTCTAAATTGTTGCTTTGTTTATTATTTCTCATAATTTCTAAGTTTGCACCAAAAAGTAGAGGGTTTGCCAAAGTTACAATTCATACCTTGTCAAACTTATACCAAATTTTTTTTTTGTTAATCAGCAAAGTATGAATTGAGAATCTTTTGAAAGTCAGAGATGAAGACTACTAACAAGTTGTATTTAATTTGGTAATGTTTTAAAGAGGGATTATTGAAAGGCTGCTTCATTGATGAGAAAATGTCAACGCCTTCTTGTTTTTCAGATTAAATAGAAAAGTCATTTTCTGCATATTTCAGCAGTATATATATATTAAAAAAAAGAAAAAAATCTTTGTGCAAATTTGAGGTTTTCAAAAAATCTGATATGTTCAATTTTTTATTTTTTATTTTTTTTTTTTTGTAAATAATATGATTAAATATTTAGGGATCAATTTTGGCCAAATCAGTTTTGACGACTTCAATTAAATTCTAGTTCTTTTAAAAGTCTAAAGATTAAATAACTACATGATGTCTAATGAAAAAAAAAAATCACATTCACACCCCCTCACAACTTCCTTATCTACAACTTTTCCACTATCAATGAATTTAGACAAAAATTAATGATAAGATTTTTATTATAAAATGTTAATATTTAAATAATGAAATCGAAGAATAAAGTTATGGGATAATCAATTTTGTATTACTGTTTAGATTTCATCATGAAAAGTGACATTCTTTTTAATTGATTATGGCATTCAATTTAGCATATAATTTAAAATAAATTTAATTTAATTTTCCACCGGTTGATATTAGTTGACCTCTAGACGAGGGGTAAAACTAGAGATTAATCTTAAAAGTACAATATTCAATAATGGATTTATAAAGAAAAAAGATTATTATTCTAGAAAAGAAAAATCAGATTTTTCAAGATGCAGTTTGTATAGGCGTGTAGGCTTTGACCTTTGGGAAGGGTAATGAAATCTGTTTGTCCAAAGTGATTGATTTTCTTTGGGTAATTTGAGAATTACCCAAACAAACCCAGACAACATTAAAGAAAGGACTTTCCATTTCAATAACAAGAAATTGACATTTCTAAATATAATCATATTTGACAATATATATTATATATATCATTACCAGATCAGGCCCACTTAGCTAGAGTGTTAGTGCGAATAAATTCCCACATCAGTTACAGAAGGGGATAATTATGGGAATATAAGGGAAATGGCACATCTCCATTGGTATGAGGCCTTTTGGGTGAAACCAAAAGTAAAGTCATGCGGGCCTAGGCCCAAAGTGGACAATATCATACCAATGTGGAGATGTGATGGCCCGTTGTCCCTTAACAAATGGTATCAGAGTCATGCCCCGGTCCTAACGATGTGGGTGGAATCCTCAGGTGCCGAACAAGATGAGGAGTCTCGGAAACCCGATCCATGGTTGGGCTCTATTGAACAGGCGGTGAGCTCCGGAGAGAGAGTTGGCCTGGATAGAGTGGACGGATGGAGGTGAGGCTCGGTGGATTTGTTTGAGGGGAGGATTGTTAGTGCGAACAAATTCCCACATCGGTTACGGAAGAGGATGATCATAGGAATATAAGGGGAAGGACACATCTCCATTGGTATGAAGCCTTTTGTTTGAAACCAAAAGTAAAGTCATGCGGGCCTAGGCCCAAAGTGGACAATATCATACCAATGTGGAGATGTGGTGACCCGTTGTCCCTTAACATAGAGAATAAAAAAAAACAATAAAAAAAAAACTCACCATTCCAAATGATCATCAAAGCCGTATTGTTTGTGGGTAAGAGGATTAACATGTTAAGGATGGTTCTTTTTCTTAAAAAAATAACATTTTAAAAATTAATATTTTCAAAAATAATAAAATTAAAAAAAAAATAGAAATAACATTTTTCATATTGAGATTCAATAATCTTAGATCGAGATTGGTTTAATCTCAACTTAGTATGATAAATTTTATTTTAAAAATATTTTAAAACTTTTGTTATTATTGAAATTACATATAAAAAGCACTATCGAAATTTCCTCATTTTTATAACAACAATCATAGGTTGGTTGCTAATTTATATGTTTTAAAATACTTTAGACAGATTTATTTAATCTTTATATTTAAATTAAATATCTTACTAACAGTTTTGAGGGAAAAATCAAATAAAACCCTAACTTTTTGAAGTAGTATCAATTTAAACCCTGGTCTTTTAATTGTATAAAAAAAACCTTAAACTTCTTAAATTGTTGCAACAACCTACCATAAGAGAAATTATTGGAAGGGGTGGTCTCAATGTGGCCGTCCCTCTAATTGAGTCACATGTGTCCATGTATTAATGAAAGTTCTTTATGAATACGGAGTAAATGGAACGAATTTACTATAATTTTTTTTACGCATTGAGAAGTAAGAGAAATATATAAGTTAATTCTGATATTTTCATTAAAGTTAAATTATATGTTTGTCACATGTACTTTTTGTGTCATTTTAGTGGTTATTATGTAACCTTGTAACTCAAAAATGTTATTTTAGTTTTCCTATTTTTCCCCGAGTTAATTTGGTCTCTGTATTTTCAAAAAATTTATTTTAATCTTTGTTATATTAGTTTAATACAAATTTGTTTTTCTTTATATTCACGATATTATCCTCTCAAAACTAATAGATTAGAGTAGCGGCTCATGTTCTTATAAAGATTGTTTTCCGATGTGGGATCCTTAATATGGTTTCTATTATATAGGGTGACTCTTTTTTACTCTCTATTCTAGGAACGTATCATATTATTTAGATCAAATGTTCATTTTAAAATTATTAGATTCTGATACCATCTTAGTAGTATTCATAGGGTTCCATCTCAAAACTTAATAATAAGATGATATCTCATGTTCTAAAAAATATTATTAAGTCCTTTGATATTTCTGATGTGTAATACTTAACCTTTTTTTTTTCCGATATAATCCTTAACCATTAATCAAAACAAAGAAGGGATTTTGGGGGAATTGGTTGAAATTCTCATCTAATTTTTAAAGTTTTCTTCTTGTACTTTTTTTTTTATCTCAAAACAAATGGTAGAAGTACATATTCATTGATAGTTAAATAAAATAATCATAAATCAAAAAGACCTTGAATGATAAGACATATCATTCATACTTTTCTCCATGCCTTTCCTGTCTCATATAATCGGGATATTGTTTTGTCTTCTTCATAATCATCAAATGTTGTTTTTACGTTATTTCTGTTTGTATTTGCTTTTGGCTTTGCTTATTAAAAAATGTAAATAAATTTATAGGGTAAATGACAAAATTATGGTACCCCTCCTATTTAGTCCTTTATTATTTGAAACGACCTATTTAGTCCTAAATTGACAGTAAACTAGTGTGATTAAAAAAATGTAAAATACAAGTAAGACCTCTATCATTTTGGTCAAATACAAACACCCACTTTATAGTTAGAAAATGAAAATATACAATTTGATTCCTCCTTTAAACATTGTTAACTTTTTCTTTTAGTAATAAATTCTCCGTGTGAACTCTCTGATTTGAATGGGTTCAAGATGTTATGAAATTCTCATTTCAAACTCTACGTTATGGTCACTTCAAAACTTTGAAATCATCAATAAATAAAATGGTTTATGACTTCAATAATACATAATATTCTAATGATGATAACTTTTTTTATTTACCGATGATTTTGAGCTTTTGAAGTGATCACAGTGTAGAGCTCGAAACAAGAATTTCATAACATGTTGAATCACCCAAATCAGAGTTCAAACGAATAAGTTATGACTAGAAGAAATTTTACAACATTGAAGGAAGAGTCAAATTACATAATTTTAGAATTATAAAAATATAAATTTTCTATTTTTCAATTATAAAAAGGCGTGTTTACATCAAACCAAAACTATATGGTCTTAATTATATTTTGAAGGAAAAAACGTGGTCAACTTTATAAAAGTCTTTGAATTGACATTCAATTACTAAAATAAAAAAAATCATCATTTGCAGAGAATCTTATAGCCCACTTCTAAATATAAAAAAATATTCTGGGTAAGTACATAATTTGATTCCTAAAGTGATTTTAACATATTTTAGAAAGAATTTATAAATATAACAGATTTTTAGTGTGTAAATTAGTGGTTACTATAAATTAATAGTTATCATATAAATAATTATCATTATTCATAATAAATTAATTATTGATCGTGATAAAATTCTATTATATTTATATATTTTTTTAAAAGCATTGTTATTCGAAATTTCCTAGTAAATTTCAAATAATGACAAATTAAATACAAATGGAATTGTATTTTTGTCAAAAGTATTAAACTCTAATATGTAGAGAGAGGGAATAAGGAAATGTAAAATTGATTTCAGAGGTAATGAATTGGCTTTTCTCTATTATAATAGTAAAACTATTTATAGCTACAATAAATCAATAACAGAATTGAAACTAACTCTAACTAATCCTTAGATTACTTATTACAAATAGTTAAAAAAGTTCATCCAAAAAATTTGTTCATATGCATGAAGGAAAGGCCCACTGTCATTAGGAGGCCATTATTATCATTATAATAATGTAAGTGAACTACTTTTTGTCTCATTTTAACAAAAAAAATATATGTAATTTTACGTGTATTACGCTTATTGCGACTCTATTGGATAATTTTTATTATTCTCTATTTTATTGTGTTTTTTTTTTTTACCTTTTGAAATACGTTTGAAATCATAATCAAACTAAAGTTTTCAAAAATTGAATTTTATGAAGGGGAATTTTATTGGGTGTAGCAGATTTTGATACAATATTTATAAAACTAGTAATTCTAAAAACTATTTGTAAATATAGTAATTTTTACTATGTTAATAAGTTATTAACGGTGATTAATATGTGTATCAATGATAAATTTAGTGTAAAAATATGTAATTCAATATTTATCACTTATCCATCTGATCAAAATTTACTATTTTATAAATATTTTTTAGAGTTTTATTTTTATAAATATTATTAAAAAAATTGCTAGATTTGTAAATACCCTTTTTATGAAGGGACTTTTTAAAAAATAAAATTTTATAAATTGATAATTTCAAAAATAGTAAAAGATTTGAAAATTTACAAGAGTAACATTTTTTCTACCTTATCTTCAAAAAAAAATTATTATCTTCAAAAAACATTTTTTCTACCTTGACTCAAAACAACTATATATTGGAACCGGCCAATTCACACATACTTTTAAAAAAAGGTAAAATGCAAGAATGGCCCTGCATTCACCCAATTTTAAATATGACCCTTACACTTTTTTTTAAAATACACCCCTGCACTTATCAAGAAGCCGTCATTTATTAAAAAATCATCCATTTTAATATTGAGTTACAATTAATTTTATTCTTTTTTTTACATTTTGTAAAGGGTAAAAATAGCCCTCTCATGGGCTGCGCTCACATTGGGCCGATTCACATGGGGACGGGCCCATTGGAGTCACGTCTGGAAAAAGTCGGCCCCCCAGCGGGCCACATTCATTGCAAGACAGCTCACATGGGTACGGACCCATCCGGACCAACACCATAAGAAGCCCGTTTCTCATGGGCTAATTGAAAAGCCCATTAAGCCTAGCCTCACGCTAGCCCAGTCGACGAACCCTCAATCAAGGAACTATAAAAGGCACATGACCTATCAAATCAGATATGACACTTTAACCTAGAAAACGAATAACCTGATTATCCTTGACCTAACCCTTGCAGCGCAAGGAAAATCTCACCTACCACCACCTAACTTGATCGTTGGAGGGTCGTCGGCCGGTACCACACCGGTGCCCTTAAAAGCCTTCTCCGGAAGCGAAAGCCTCGGACCGTCCGAGCATTTAAAAGCCTTCTCCGGAAGCGAAAGCCTCGATCCGTCCGAGCATTTAAAAGCCTTCTCCGGAAGCGAAAGCCTCGGTCCGTCCGAACATTAAGCATTTCCTATTCTAAAGAATAGAAGACGTTGGAGTATTGAAACGTACAAAACCTCGGTCCATCCGAGTAATCCTAAGCCTTCTCCGGAAGCACAAAAACCTCGGCCCGCCCGAGTAAACTCAAGCCTTCTCCGGAAGCACAAGAACCTCGGTCCGCCCGAGTAATCTAAAGCCTTCTCCGAAAGCGAGAAACTTTGGTCCGTCCGAATATTCAGGAATAAGAAACCTCGGTCCGTCCGAGTATTGGGAAACCTCCCTTGTAAACAGGAAGTCTCGGTTTGCCCGAGCAATCAAAAACATTTGCAAGGATATTTACAAGTCAAAACATTCCCTGCAAGGCGAGCGGGGAAGCACGGCGAGTAAGCATAGAGAAAGAGCATGTGCATTAATTTTAACAAAGTATGTGTATGTTCAGGCATCAAAAAAAAAAAAAAGGAAAACATAGTTCAAAACAGCAAATAACATAGGGGCTCCACAATCCGGAGTTTACCCTAAAGAAAGAGTCAATCAGAAACATAAACAGTCTCGGTTGGGGGAGCCTTAACGAAAATGTCTTTGATGAACGCGTCAGCGCCTCCATCAGCACGAGCATCAACCTCCCCGGTTGCTGCGTTCTCGCCTGCGGCAGGATGAGATGAACCAGCCTCGCCCCCCGCGGTAACCTCGACCCTAGACGCTCTTAAGTTCATGGCGCGCTCAAACAACTCTCTCCGGCGATCTATGGCATCATCAATGCCAACCGGACTGATTGGGCCACCTTCTTCCTCAGACTGATCCATCTGCAGCTTGACCGAGTCTCGCCCGACTACAAGTCCAATAAGGATGGAGTCCACCGACGCTGCAGTCGCCACGGCCAACCTTTGTTGAAGGTCTCTGACATTGTCGCGAAGGGCCGGGAGCTCGGACACCTGATTCCTCAACGAGTCATTCTCCAGCCCAACAAGGTCCAACTCCTCTTTGGCCTTCCTAAGGGATTCAGCCTCCCGGTTGAAGGCATCCGAGACCTTGGATCCCTCCTCATGAGCAGCATCGAGATCCTCCAATGGGCCCGTCCCCAGCGAACACGCGTCCAATCATCGCGACACGTGGGGAAGAACACGACGATCTGAACCACTCGTGTTCGTTGGTATTCGTGCCCGTCCGAAGATCCAACAGATCAATTTCGCAAGGAGCAGCGTCTCTTGAAACGGACTCATCCGTGAAGGAATGCAGCAACTCCCGAAAGGAAGTCAATAGGGCCCGAGCCACAACAAGGCCAAGGCGGTCTATTTTCCAAAGGGTCATGGTCCTCGACCACTCCGCAATAGCACGGAGATTAGGGCGAACATCGCGCCACTGATCCAACCGATTTACTATCCCCTGCATCGGACCTTCCGATCCAGGAGATAGGGGAAAACTGTAAAGGGTAAAAATAGCCCTCTCATGGGCTACGCTCACATTGGGCCGATTCACATGGGGACGGGCCCATTGGAGTCACGTCCGGAAAAAGCCGGCCCCCCAGCGGGCCGCATTCATTGCAAGACAGCTCACATGGGTACAGACCCATCCGGACCAACACCATAAGAAGCTCGTTTCTCATGGGCTAATTGAAAAGCCCATTAAGCCTAGCCTCACGCTAGCCCAGTCGACGAACCCTCAATCAAGGAACTATAAAAGGCACATGACCTATCAAATCAGGTATGACACTTTAACCTAAAAAACGAATAACCTGATTATCCTTGACCTAACCCTTGCGGCGCAAGGAAAATCTCACCTACCACCACCTAACTTGATCGTCGGAAGGTCGTCGGCCGGTACCACACCGGTGCCCTTCTGACCGTCATTTACTGTAGTGTTTCAGGTTGTTCCGTCGCTAGGGAATAGCACGTAACACGACGTGCTCTGTTGTGTGGAACGAAGCTCCGACGAGAAATATCCCACACACATTTTAATAGAATATTAATATTTATTAATCTTCTCAACTAATATTGGGTCAAAAAATTGGGATCCACAATTTTCTAGAGTTTCGTACTGAAGTTTGTGTCTGATTCGTGGTTGTATTCTTACCTGATTCGATTTGTAGCAGAACGAAAGGTATATGTCAGATGCTATTGTAAAAATCTTGATGAGTAGATTGTTATTTTCGAAGGAGATGGTAATTTTTCTTAAGTAAAGGATGTCTGAATGCTTATGTGAACATCGGGGTCCCGGTTTTTTTTTACCCAAGGTTAGTCATAAAGGTTAAGAAATATTAATATTTTGTTAAAATGTTTTAAAAAAAAGAATGAAATAATATTTCAATGTTAAAATGAATGGTTTTTTAATAGATGATGGCTTCTTGGTAAGTGCAGGGGTGTATTTTGAAAAAAAAATAAAATGCAGGGGTTATACTTGAAATTGAGTGAAAGTGCAGAGTTCATTATTGCATTTTACCCTTTAAAAAATGTCATTTCTTTTTAAATCTTCAAAATATTTTCTATTTTAAAAACACCAGTTTAAAAAATATCATTTAGTGAAATTTTTTTAATTGAGTCTTATTAAAAATGGCAAAAAAATTTAAAAAATTTCAAGAATGATATTTTTTTTTCCTCCCGAATTAACTCAAAGACACCTTGAAATCCATCCGCACAAGAGGATATAAATTTATACTTCCTCATTTTTTCCTAAGAATATAGTTATATTAATTAATTTACACCAACATACATAATTTTTATTTGAACTCTATTGCTTTAGTTTAATCCTTACCTCAAAATCCTAATATTTTTCAATAAAATTTACTTTTTGATCCATAAATTAAGAAAAATTTAATTAAAAAAACGATATATGTCCTAAAATTTAAGAAATATTTCAAATTGGTATCGGAAATATAATCATTTGTTTTGAAAATGACCCTAATAAAAAATGTCGTAGGACAAGTTATAAATTATATGATGAGCTAACATGAGCATAGTTCAAATGGTTAAGGACTTCCTCTGTGACGGCTTGGGTTTTGGGAAAATAATTAAAATAGTTAAAAAAAACATTTATTTTAAATAATGGAAGTTGGAAATTTATTTATAATAAAAATTTGTTTTAAATAAAATTAGATAATTATTTTGGGATGAATAACCAAGGTTAAACGAGTAAACCAAGGTTGGGTAAGAAACTAACCATGGTTAGTTGATTGGGTTAACATTTTATTATGGTTAAATAAATTTGGTGTTAGATTTTAAATAAATATATATATTTTTATTATAAAAAATTTCATGGCTGAAAATGGAGAATTAATAATAAGTTTTTTTTTAAAGAAAAATGCTAGAAGACAAAAAAAGTGATTAGTCAAAGTGCTAGGTGTCATCATCATCATACTTTACTCAACAAACTACATTTAAAACAAAACAAAGTGCAAAAATTTTTTCTTCTTTTTCCTCTTCCAACCGTGAGCCAAGCCACCATAGAAGATTTCTTTGGGTTTTCTTAAATCTTGACCAAATCCACTCAAATCAAAGGCTAATTTGTATGGAATTTCGAGTAGAAGCTTAATCAAGAAGAAGATTTCACTTTCCCCATTGTTTTCCTCATGAAAAAGTTAATAGCTCAAAGTAAAGCCCCAATGTGCAAGCTAGATACTTTGGATCTCAAGGTGGGAATCTCTAAGAACGTAAAGTGTATTTATGTTTGATTTTCGTAATATGAATTGATATGTTGTTGGGTGTTTAAGTTTGGAAACAATGAATTAGATAAGAGGTTGAGTGAAGAGACGTTTAGGAGCTGTGTCTTGACCAAGCTAGTTTGGTCACGGACTTGAGATAGGATTTGGATGTTTAGATTTTACATTGTTGGAAATAGAAGTTAACTCCTTGGAGGGTGGTGTTCAAAGTTAAAAGAGAATAGGTGGTAGGTTGCCTTGGTTTATGGAATCGTAATTTGAAACAAAACTTTATTGGATGGTACGCGTGTAATCCCAGAGAGGTGTAATAGATCCAAGAGTGACGCTTAAACATTTGAGCCATCGAATAAATGTAGAAAGCCTCGAATGGAATTTAAATTTAAAACCCGATTGTTGGCCATTTGAAGATTTCCTGGTTCCTAATCTCGGGGTGCTCTTAGACTTCCCTTAGTATTTGTTAATTGAGGTTTAATCAGGTGATTATCTACATATTTGATGAATGGAAACAATGCTAGAAAGTCTGACTAATGCGTTACCAAGAACATTTTAAATTGTCAAAACTGCCACTTTCTCTTTAGAGTTTTTCTAAGCGATTTGAAGTTATGGAGTTTGGTTCATTATTCTCACTAAAGTATATATGATATATAAAGTTTACAATTGAAGATTAAATGCTTTGTTTAATGAAGAACGAAAGCCAAGATTCAGCCTTGTCTTAACTAGAAAAATGAGAATTAAACTTTGACGTAATGGTGTGATGCCCGGTAGTTAATGTAGGTTTGAATGAAGAGTAATGACGAGAGTTTGAAATGACAATGTGTGTTGTGAAACCTAGGACCCAATGGGAGAAGGGAGTTTTGTAGAAATGAATTCGTTGACGTGTAGCCGAGCTTATGTGATAAGATAGTTTTGCTAAAACGTTACTGATTTCTTTCCTTTTCCCCTACATGCGCATAATCTTTTGTAATGTATTTTGTGGTCAAGATTGAATCATATACTGGATTGGATTTTATGTTTGTTATTTGTGTGTGTGATTACGAGAAACGCACAAGAATGATGTGAAAAAGACTAGTAATGTGGAGTCTTGAAAATGTGCAAGGGATTATGTGATTTTAAGTTAAAGCATATGATGATTGAACTATGATGTGTATTAATACCGTTAGCAAACATCTCACTTGTATCCCATTTCATATCATACCACATCTGCATATCATGTTTGCTTGTGGCCATGGGGTCGTAACCCGTGTATCGGTGTATGGATGTTAGACGTTACACGTGGTTACCGTGGCGGATTGGTAAAGCTCCGAGGCGCTGTGTGGTGGATGGCCTGGATGCTAGAGTGGCTATTACGATAGCCTGGAAGAATAAATGAGCTACGGCTCGAGTGATTATTGAGTTAGTTTGTGAGAAACGCGTAGTGAGACGCGGGGAATGTGAAATGGAAAGTTGGCCCATGAGAAATTATGGTTGTTTATGTACATGCATAACGATATTTGAAAGATTGTGAAATGAGCTACGGCTCGAGTTAATTATGATGGAATGTGAAATGTGCGTAGTGAGACGCGAGAATTGGGACAATGGTGGGAAGTGGCAATGATATGGTTAATGTTTATTTGGCTTAGTTATGAGTTGAAATGATCATATTTGGCTAAACATGCACGTTTATATTCCATAGCACATTTCTATGCATTTTAGCCACTACACCCTCATCCTTGCTTATGAGTAATAGCTCATTCTAAGGTATTTTGAGTTTGGAATTCACTTTGGGAGATGGTTTTCGGAATATGCGTAAAAGACCCGTGGAGTGAGAGCTAGTGCAGAACGAGTAGCAAGTACTATAGGTTAGTTGGACCTTAGGGGCATGAGTTGAGAGGAGCGGGTTTAGGAGGAAACGAGTTGTGGACTTATGTTAATAGCTCATTTTAGGATGTGCGTATAAGACACGTGGTAGTGTGAGCCACTTGCAAAACGTGCCATTAAGTGTTGTAGATTGTTTTGGCCTTAAGATTAAAAGCGAGGTGAAGCGGGTTGAAGAGAAATGAGGGATGAAGAAGTAAGTGGGTAGCCTAGTATCGATGATGTTCACGGAGTAGTAACACAAAGTGTAATGGGTTCCGAGATAGGAAGGCACAAGATGGGAATGTGAGAGGCGAACGGAGTTATGCTACTTCGAGGGGTTTGGTAGTAGAATTATCCGTTTATGGTTAGTCTAAACTAAGAAAAGGAAAAGTCTCTAGTTAGTGGTCGGGTTTACTATAGGAAGCGGATTCTTTGGAAAAAGAAAAGAAAATGAGAGAAGACCGAAAGACCTGAGTTCTTGGCCTCAATTTATTTTAGGAACTTCTATTATAAATTGCTTTACTTTCTTGTTTTTCTCACTGAGCGCCATGCTCAAAGGTTGTAAAGACCCGACCTTTCAGAGTTTAAATCAAACATAATAAATGCAGCGGAAAACTCAATAAACGATATTTATTGGAAAATATGAAAATCCTCAACCAAATAATCATTTAAATAAAATCAACAACTCCGGAGTTTTAATCTTTAAAGCAAAAAGAAACAATGTACTAAATCAAATAACCAAAATGTTTCAAACTAACATAAAACTCAGATCTCACAAAACAAATATAGTCAATAAAAATTCAAGTACTTTATTCTCAAAACTCAATGAAAATAAATGATGCATTGGCTAGCCACCACGACATGAAACCCTCATCTTTTCCACTTCATCAACCGCCACCTCTCGGTCCATTATTACCTGAAAAGAAACCACAAATAGCACTGTGATGCTAAAGCCAGTGAGAAAACGATCTAAACGAAGGTAAATCTTTAAATAGTCTCTAACAACTTAAACCGAGTCCCAACACTCAACACTCTCTAATGTCTCTTTCACACATAACTTCTCTTAAACCTCACATTCAATCTCTTTACATGAATAGGCAATTATTAACCAAATTCCATATCCAAGACCCACCTTCATAATCATCTTTTCAATGCACATCCCAATCCGATACATAAGCCAATTCTAATTTAACAAGTACAATCAAACAAATATTCAAACCATCCACTAAGAAGGCGGTCTCTCGGGACTACAACCATTCTTAGGTACTTAGTTATAGTCGTAACCATAACTAATCCCCTAATGGATTGTTCATACGAGCAACGTCCATTAGCTGTTATCAGCTCACTCTCATAACTATATATTTTACTAAGTATGAGCTCGTAGCCTCACACTAGTTTAACACACCTTTCAAGCCATCATCCACAATCTCTTTACAATATCCTCTTGGTAATAACCATTCAAAATCAGCAAGGACAATTAACATACAGCAGCCCCAAAGATTCTAAATAAAACATGCAAAATACATTTTACGATAAACTGCCGAAAAACGAATAAACTAGTTCTAACCGAAAAATTCTTTCACCAAATGATTTTTCGATGTTTCCATTATGAATTCACTTCCTAAAGCTCCAGAATAATATATTTGAATATATCGAAACATAAAATCTACGGTAGAAGCTTTAGATTTCTCTAAAACTCCACCAACGAATAAACCGTTAACTCACCTCGAAATTGCTTAAATCCAAAACCAAAGCTACTTCCCTTGACGTACCAGACCTGAAACGGAGATCCTAAATAACTTAAAATACAATTTAAAGTATACCAAATTTATACAAAAGGTTTGGGGTTCGGTGGATCAAAGAACGGAAAACAAACGACGAAGGAAATTGGCTAAAATTGGGGGCGTGGGGGGGTGTGTGGGCCGCGGCTGGCCATGGCCTTCGGGACGTGGTTCGATCGCGGTTTCGTAGCTAGGGTGATCGATCTTGATGGTTCTAGGTACCGGTAATCAAAATCGATTGGGTGTTTGGCCACGGTTTGGAAAATTGACGATTATGGAGGTTGGATCAAGGGTTAGGGTTCTTGGTGTTCATATGAAGAATTAATAATTAAATTCCAGAAATTAAATGAACGAATAATCAATCTCGAATGCTTACCCGTTATTTGAATTTCAAGAAAAGGGCTTCCGATTTTCCCTCTTCGATTCCGTGCGATTCAACCGATCTCCTAATTAACAAATCTCATCAATCTCTACCCTAGGCTCCAGGGCAACAAGAAGGAAAAGAGAAATGAGAGTTTTCGTTACCTTCGTGTCCAAAATCGATTTCCAAAATGCTTGAATTCAAATCCCGATTCATGATCAAACGAAAAACGAGATGAAACGACAGATTCCTCTTCTCTTTCTCTAAGGGGGGCGGTGGCAAGGGTGTGGGGAAGGAGGAAAATGAATTCTAAAAATTTGATAATGGGAAGTCCTCCTTTAGGTTAAAATCCCGAGTTGCCATAATTACGAAATTGCCACTCACCTTAAAACGTCTATAACTTGATCACCGGGTCTCAGAATGACAAACCGTCAATTGCGTTGGAATCGTGACATCGAGACGATCAATTTTATGTCAAAATATTAATCAAATCATAAGTTTCAAATTTCGAGATTTTTCAGGAAAAATTACCATAATACCCTTTTTGAAAGAACACGATATTCTGTTCTAATTAATTGATCAGGCTGATTAATATTATTTAACAAAATAATATTGATTTTTAACTTTCTGGTGACGGGGCGTTACAAAGGTGCTACATATCACCTTTCAGGTTTTGCCGCGATTGAGGTCGTGACGGGAAGATGGTATGCGTTGAAGCTTGAATGTCGAGCTTGGAAGAGGACTAGTGGACTACATCTCGAGCTCGAGTCATGTGGATTGCATAAGAAGTGTCTTATGTAATCATTAGTTTAAATGTCGTTGTTTATAGTCCATGTATAAAGTTGTTTCAAGTTGTTACACTTTTGAAACGTTATTTACCGTTTTTTGCTTTGGAAATTGATGTAAACAGGTTTTGGTTTATTCGATTTTTAAATGGACCCACGCAAATTTTCCGTAGAAATTGTTGTTCTCCGTTACTAGACGTTTTAAATGAAATTTAAATTTCTTATTTCCCGCGCTTCCACTGAGAGTGCTCGCGGCCAGTCTTTATTGAAGTCGGGTCGTTACATCCTCCCTTCCCATAAGGTTTCCTCTCCCCCAAGATATAATATCCCAAAATATATTTGTGTGTGTGATGGCGTGTCTTTATTTATATGGTAATTTTTTTTCAATTCAGATCTATTTTGACCTCTATTTATTTATGCTAAAAATAATATAACTTAACAAAGTCACATCACTTAAAATGGATTACGTAAAAACATCACATTATCATATAACTTGTTCAACAATAATAGTGATTCGATTAAGGGATCAATTTGAACAATTTTTGGATTTTTATATATACTTACCTGATTAATATTTAACAATTTAATATACAAAATCATTAATTATAAAAAGAAAATCATAAAATCAATCATATAATAAAAGGAAAATTAAATATCATGGGACAATCTTAAGTTATCCACTAGTAATAGGAAAAAAAAACAAAAACAAAAAAAACATCGAAAACTCTCATCACAATACTAAAATATTTTATTTTCCTATTTTTACCTTGGTACAAAACAAGATTAGCTTTTATAATCGATAAAAAATTTAAGTACTTTATCATAAATATAAGGTATTAAATGTTATTTATAGGTCCATTCATGTAATAATCTATAGATCAAGAACCGTACATAGCTCAACTGATAAAGTATCAATAGTTCTTTTAAATAAGATTATAGGTTCGATTTTTCTCTCAATTTAATGTAACTATTGAGAAAAAATATATTTTTATTATGTGTGAAAAAATAATTAATTATCAACAAGAATCTATATAATGAGAAGTTGAGATGAAAGGGTAGTTAGGGTAGTATTAAAGGGACTCAAAGGGAGGTTGGATTGCAAATGAATAAAAAAAAAAAAAAGCAAAGTAAAGTAAAGCATTAATACTTGGACCACCAAAATGGGGTTTCTATTAGTAGGAGATTGTATTGGGTTAACAAATCCCAAAGGAACACTCCATTTTTGGTGAAAAATCAAAACCACTAAACCCTAATTTGAATAAAGTATTAAATATGAACATTTTGACTTTGTTTGCCAAAAATGGCAAGAAAGTGGTCCTTGCTAGTGCCCCACCCAAAGGCCATCATACCATGCATTGCATGTGAAGTCTTGAATTTTATATCACAAATATATAAAGTATCTTCAAAATTCATCTTAACTATTTTATTGATTAATTTAATTTAATGTCAAAATGTGTTATGGCAATTTTATATATAACCAAACTCAAATTAATATTACTTACAAGTTGTTAATCTCTATGGTTGTTTTATTAATTAAATGATATTTTAAAGAATTGCTATTTCTACTTTAGTTTTCGCCTCCTTATAGATTATAGTTTTTGCAATTAATTCAGAAAAAAAATTGTACATGTCACCTACAGCAAATACAATATATTGGTTAAAAAAAAGTGTTTTTCAAAACTAACATTGATGAATTAATATTTTTAAAAATACTAAAAGTTAAAAAAAAAAAATCCAGGTGTAACGACCCGTTACCAATTAAGATAAAAAAAAAAAATTAATATTATTTTCTCAAATGATATTAATGAGGTTGGATTGATAACTTGGATGTGAACTATCTCGTTTTCTCGTAAGGGCATTTTGGTAATTTCTCAAATCTCAACAGTAAAATCACAAGTTTATTTCCATATTTTTAGATGATGTTGATCGTCTCGTTATTACGGTTCTAACGCAACTGACGGATCATCATTCTGAGTCCCGGTGAATGAGTTATGATCGTTTTAATGCGGTGGCATTTTCGTAATTAAATTAATCCGGGATTAAACCCTAAAACCTTCTCCTCCTTCCTCCTTTTTCCGAAAATCAGCCTCCACTTCTCCTTTTTTCTCCAATTTTCGCCTAAATGTAACCCATAGAAGTATTTTTGCCATAACTTCCTCATCCGGACTCCGATTTACGCAAGTAAGTAGTGCTTTCTGATCAGTTTTTCGTCCTTTTTCCATTGAGACTAATTTCACAGCAATCTAAAATCTGTAGAAAAAGTTATGGGGTAAAAACGAATTCGGCCCTATTAAGTTTTATCCAAATTTAATTGGTTTTCGATTGTTTCTTCGTCGTAGTAGGTGTATTTTTCGATTGAAAGCATTTGGTGAAAGATTGGTGGAGAATTGAGAAGTTCTTTTCAATTTAGGGTTCAAGGTTTTGGAAGTCTTGGATAAAGAAAAGCGAAATCTTGAAATTGAAGAACCTAGGTGAGTAGAAATTAGTTAAGAACTAAATATTATCAGGCTTGACTTTTCTTTTTCTTTATGAGTTAACCTCTGAAATTTTAAGCATGATATTGGGTGATTAAAGTATGATAAAGAGGTTTATGGGCTGTTTTAAAGAAGTTATAATTTGGAATCGATGTGTGTTTAAAATTGGTTTAAAGCATGCTATATTTTGCCTATCGATATCGATTTATTGAGAAACCGAAACTTCATATTTTCTATAATGTTTTTGGGTGTTTTAAGCATATTTTTGGATGTTTTTAAGATGTTCTAAGTTGCTGTCCATGAATGCCTTATTGATGAATTAGTGCCCACTAAGCCAACAATTAAGCCTAGGTGGATAGATAATTACTATTTACTCGCTTCTGGACTATTGGAATCTTATTCTCTATGTTTAGGTACTGTTTTGGGAGGCTTATTATAGGCGTTATGCTGCCAAAATTTAGTTAGAATATTAGAAACTTTAAATTGTCTGAAAAAGGAGCGAAACTACACTAGTTTATGCTAGTTTCGCTTCTAGACTTGTAAAGTGTTGGGAGTTGTTGGAAGTGACCCAAGGATGTTTTATTGGGTGATGTTGGGACGTTTTAGAGTGGTTTAAAGGGGGATTTTTCCAGAATTTAATTTCAAGGAATTTCTGGCCTAGAATGAGTGATTTTCGAAAAATGTGAATTTAGACTCTTATGAACATCATAGTAGTGATGTATAGGATCATATTACTTAAATACCTCGAGTAATATGGTAGTAGGTTCGCTTTAAGCAAAGGCCTTGCTTAAAGAAGAATATTTGCCGTTAAGGGAGATTATACGGTTGTGCACGACTTTATAGCACTTAACGGGGTAGGTTCATTCCATATGTACAATGGAAAAGAATATTTTAAAACTCAAAAGGATTTAAATATGTGAAAACAGTTTTTAAATGCCTTGTTGAGTATAGTCTCTCTTTGTTTGCGGACAAAGAGGAGATTAGAGGTATTAGTGGGGATTTCGAATCGAAAGGATTTAAATTGTGAAAAAGTGTGTTTAAATTCCTTAACGAGCGTAGTCTCTCTTTGTTTGCGGACAAAGAGGAGATTAGAGGTATTAGTGAGGATCTTGAATCGAAAAGTTTTAAATTGAGAGAAGAATGTTTAAAACTGTTTCGAGGGTGTTTTCTTTAAATTTGCGGATTTAGAGACAGTTTGATTTTGATGAGTTAGATTTTGTGTGTTTGGGAGAAAGTGAATTTTCGGAAGTCGGTGAGGTCGATTATGGACTTAAAGTCTTAGAAAAGTCTCTCGTGGCATTATTTTATTTTTAACTCTTTCCTACTCATTGGGCGTAGCCTCATGATGCTACATTTTTTTTTCAGGTAAATGAAAGAAGAAGCTTGGTGGTTGATGACGTTCGAGGCGAGTGGATTGGTTGGAATAGATTTACACGCCGGCGACCTTTTATTCTATTGTTCTTAGATATTTTGGGTTGGGATTTGATTTTTTACAATGATGTTGTTTTACCATTTTTTTTATATGAACTGATTAGTTCATTTACTTTGAAATAAGAAAGTACATTGATTTTAATTTTTTGAATAAAGATCGCGATCAATGTTTGAACAAAATTTTTCATTGAAATTTTATTGAAAATGAACTGACGTTGTTTAATTTAAGCTTCCGCTGTTTTGATTTATGATTTCCATGTTTGGGAAAATTTCGGGCTGTTACACCAGGAATAACATTTTTTTCTCCCTCGTCCATAGCAAGTGTGAAACTCAACTCACATGAATATTATTCTTGAAAATTTAAAAAAAAAACGTTTATTATTTATAAAAATACTTATTCAAAAGTATTATTTAGTGGAATTTCTCTATTAAACAAATGCATAAAATAAGATTAATTATTTTAAAAAATTCATTTTTAATTACTATACTCTCTTAAAGAAAATCATTTAGTAAAACAATAAGATGTATATTAGTATTAATATATATTGGTTCTTTGTTTTATTTTTTTTCAAATTTCTATTAATATAGATATTTCATGAATTATATTATTGTTGATATATATATATATATATATATATATATATATTTATTAAAGATAACAATCTTTTCATCTTTTTTCGCAGACGAATATTTTCACCATTTATCCCTATAGGAACATCCCTAATAACAAAGATCAATTGGTATAAAGAATTCAACAAAATCGAATAACCGGCCTCTATGCCAAATTACATTTATAAATCACAAAAAAAAAAAAAAAAAAAAAAAAAAAAAAAAACATTATAAATCTAGTGCCTATATTGTTTTTGGAGGTTTCAATTTAGTCTTTAAGAATGTCCCTATGGCTTGATGTATATTGTTAAATTTAGTTATGATTTTAAAAGTTTCAATTTAATTTTTATGACTTGATAAAAACTCATGAAATATCTCTGTCGTTATACGAGATTCCGGATTGAAAAGAGACCAAAAAGCAACGATTGTGATAATTTGGCCTGTGGCGGTGGCCTGCAGCCAAAACCACAACCCAAGTTAAAAAGTCGGGTGTAGGCGTTGATAAAGGCTCATGGTCGCGGAGACGAGAATTTCTAAGCGGTATTTTTTGCCATGGCCGCAGTGAAAGCTTGACAATTTATATTAATAACTTAATTTTGTTTCCTTATATAGTTTTTTATTTTCATTAATCTCTTTGTATATATAGCTGGTTATTTCTAGCCTTTAATATTCAATGAGAAATATCATTCAATAGTCGTTACTAAAAAAAAAGTTAACATATTATTTATGCGGTTGTTTTCTATGAAGGTGACAACCACATTGTAAAGATAAATAAGTAGTTTTAACTAGGGGCATGGACTCAAATGACACATTTTATAAAACTAATTCCCTAAATAACACCCTCTTTTCAAAATTCCTTAAATGACATTTTTTCTAATATAACAAAATTAATTGTTTTCATTAAATTTACAAAAATGTCACTCATTTTTTAATTCACTATATTTGTTCTCTTAGTCACTATTTAGTGAATTAAAATATGAACTTTATTAATTCACTAAATTATCTCTATTAGTCAATAATTTAGTGAATTAAAATTTGAGTTTTATTAATTCAATAAAATTTCTTCCTTCATCAATAATTTATTAAACTAAATTACTACACATAATTGCGATACTTTATATTGATTTAATCACAAATTTAGTAGTTAACATTCATAACAAAAACTCATAGTATCTTAGACTTAATCACACACAACACACTCAATTATTTAGACTTAATCACACACAACAAACTCAATCATTTAAACTTAATCACACACAACACACTCAATCATAGTTTTTTTTTACAAACTAGAACTAATTATTGAATTACATTTATAATTCACTATTATAGTGAATTGGGGGAAATAAAATAGTGAATAGTGAAAAATAGAACCATCATTTTCATTGAATCCTTAACTGTTTTTCCGAAACTACTAAGTCGTTAACATTCATAACAAAAACTCTGTTTAATGATCTAATCCTGTTAATATGTAGCATTAGTATACTGTGTTATGAGCTTAAAACAGTTAAGGATTTAATGAAAATGATGGTTCTATTTCTTACTATTCACTATTTTATTTCCCCCAATTCACTATAATAGTGAATTATAAATGTGATTTAATAATCAGTCCTAGTTTGTAAAAAAACTATGATTGAGTGTGTTGTGTGTGATTAAGTCTAAGAAACTATGTGTTTTTATTATGAATGTTAACGACTTAGTAGTTTTAGAAAAACAGTTAAGGATTTAATGAAAATGATGGTTCTATTTTTTACTATTCACTATTTTATTTCCCACAATTCACTATAATAGTGAATTATAAACGTGATTCAATAATTAGTCCTAGTTTGTAAAAAAAAACTATGATTGAGTGTGTTGTGTGTGATTAAGTCTAAAATACTATGAGTTTTTGTTATGAATGTTAACGACTTAGTAGTTTCGGAAAAACAGTTAAGGATTTAATGAAAAGGATGGTTCTATTTTTCACTATTCACTATTTTATTTCCCCCAATTCACTATAATAGTGAATTATTAATGTAATTCAATAATTAGTCATAGTTTGTAAAAAAAACTATGATTGAGTGTGTTGTGTGTGATTAAGTCTAAGATACTATGAGTTTTTGTTATGAATGTTAACGACTTAGTAGTTTTGTTATTAATTTTAATTGAATAATTTAGTGAATTAAAGAGAATATTTTATTGAATTAAAGGGAATAATTTAGTGAATTAAATTATAATGTACATTTGGGATACATAATATTGATTTTAATTCAATAATTTAGTGAACAAAAGGGAATAATTTAGTGAATTAAATTATAATGTATAATTTAGTGAATTAAAGGGAGCCGATTACTTACGGTTCGATTCGTAACCTTTCCTGTTCGATTCCTGGTTCATTTTTTTGAGTGAATTAAATTATAATGTACATTAAAAAAATAATAGATTATAATGTACATTAAAAAAATAATAAATTTTATATTAGTAGAATAATTACAAAAATACTTAGAGAGAAGGCTCTTCTTAGAAAACTTAAAAACTTTCCTAAGAATTTTAATTTGTGTTTTTTTTTTATACAAAGTATTAGGGGTGAGGATTGAATCACACTAAATGGAATAATTTAGTTAATTAAAGGGAATAATTTAGTGAATTAAACTATAACGTACATTTGAGATACTTGATATTGATTTTAATTCAATAAGTTATTGAATTAAATGGAATAATTTAGTGAATTAAAGGGAATAATTTAGTGAATTAAACTATAACGTACATTTGAGATACTTGATATTTAAATTAATATAATGTAAATTAAAGGGAATAAGTTCACGAATCCTAGCTCAAAAAATTGAATCTCTTAGTGATTTTCTTAGATCTCAGACGATTATAAAGCTAAATCTGAAAAAGCGTTTGCCAAAATCTGATTTCTGATAAAAAGTTCTCTAAATTCGTGAAATCCTAAGAATTTAATGAAAATGAAAGGAGACTTACCGCTATGCAATAATCATATGTTAATATTCAGATATTTAAGGATTTAATGAAAGGATGGTTCTATTTTTTTACTATTCACTATTTTATTTCCCCCAATTCACTATAATAGTGAATTACAAAAATTAATCCTAGTTTGTAAAAAAACTATGATTGAGTGTGTTGTGTGTGATTAAGTCTAAATGATTGAGTGTGTTGCGTGTGATTAAGTCTAAGATACTATGAGTTTTTGTTATGAATGCTAACGACTTAGTAGTTTTGGAAAAACAATTAAAGATTTAATGAAAATGATGGTTCTATTTTTTACTATTCACTATTTTATTTCCCCAATTCACTATAATAGTGAATTATAAATGTGATTTAATAATTAGTCCTAGTTTGTAAAAAATTATGATTGAGTGTGTTGTGTGTGGTTAAGTCTAAATGATTGAGTGTGTTATGTGTGATTAAGTCTAAATGATTCAGTTTTTGTTATGAATGTTAACGACTTAGTAGTTTTGGAAAAACAGTTAAGGATTTAATGAAAATGATGGTTCTATTTTTTACTATTCACTATTTTATTTCCCCCAATTCACTATAATAGTGAATTATAAATGTGATTCAATAATTAATCCTAGTTGTAAAAAAACTATGATTAAGTGTGTTGTGTGTGATTAAGTCTAAATGATTAAGTGTGGTGTGTGTGATTAAGTCTAAGATACTATGAGTTTTTGTTATGAATGTTAACGACTTAGTAGTTTTGGAAAAACAGTTAAAGATTAATGAAAATGATGGTTCTATTTTTAACTATTCACTATTTTATTTCCCCCAATTAACTATAATAGATAGTGAATAAATGTAATTCAATAATTAGTCCTAATTTGCAAAAAAAAAAAAAAAACTATGATTGAGTCATTGAATCACAATAGAAACCAACAATTAATTTACTATGTGTCAGATCTTGACAAGTTTTACCCAAGCACTTGGCCAACTGGTATATGCTAAAAAAACTATTAGTTTGAGAGGTGATTCTAAGTTCCACAACACATTGACTGGCAATAGAATCAAGTTGAGGGTGTATTAATAAATTGATATTCATTCAAAAATTTCACTCATTATAAAATAGATAATAGAGGGAACCTGACTGACCATGGCATGTCTGGCATACTCATCATAATTTTCAAGCAGCATCTTGTCAACTTGTTCGTTCAAAGCTGACTCTGGAAATGGTTCAATCAATAGACACCTAACAACCTAATACTATGACAGTCATATTTAGAATATGAAACAAAATATCTCAAACTGAATTACCTTAGTAAAGAAGTTCTAAAACCATACGGAATCAGGCAAGGAATGAATAAATGGCCATTAAACTGAAAGAGAACTCACGATCGAACGTGCAGAAATCAAAGACTAGGATTCTAATCCTTTTTCAAACTGTTGACACAAATTTCACCATTTGGATGAAAGAGGTTGGTGAGAAAATAACCTATAAACAAATAAAACAGGTTCGAAGATCTAAGATGTCATTGAGGAGGCCTTGAACAAGAATAGAAGAACAAGCACGAAAATCAAATTTTTAATCCTCGGACAAATCATTGCATCAACAAGTCGATGAACTCAACTATAACTCAAAATCCATTAATATCACAAATTATGCACCAACCAATATCGAAAAATATTTTGGAGGAGAATATGGGAAATCATGAGACAATATCAACTTCATGTGGAAGAGATTATTCGGCCAATTAAAAAATCAACGGTTTTTATCTCAAATTTTCGGTTTCACTAAAACGTGAAAGTAATCATAATCGCGATTAGGGGCAAGACCAGTCATACCAACAGAAGCATCGAAGATCTAAGCGAGACGCCAAAACGTCTTAGGTCAGTAGAGTTCTTCCACCGTAAATGGTGATTTCATCGTTTAAGATCAACCATCGCAAATAGAAAAACAAAACAAAACATATAGAACTCCAATACATAGATAATGACAACAATGAAACCAATCGAATGTAAAAAAACTGAATGGAAAGAATCGCCATTCTCAGATCAAAATCGAGACAATCAGACGCATAAAAAAATGAAATAAAATTGAAGCATGAAGACTGATGAAATTAAAGCAGCTGAAAGATGAAAATCAAACAATCGAGGCATTCAATACGTAGAAAACGGAAGAACAAAAAGGAAAGAGACGATGAGCTGAGAGATTTGAGGGATTTTCTAAAAAAATGTCATTTTTGGAATATTCTAAAACTTAAGCTATTTAAAACATTAACTCCAATAAAAGTGTCATTATAGGCAAATCCTCTTTTAACTAACGTGTAAATATGATTTTTTTTTTAACATGTAAATGTAACAACAAAAAATGTTTTGTGAGCTATAAAGACTAAATTGGAAAATTTTAAATTATAAGAAACTCTAAAACATAGTGACTAAAGAGACTAAATATATAATAAAAAAAATTAATCTCCCTTGTAAATTCATATATGAATTTGTTTGCAAAAATGAACTAGTAGTTTTGAACTTGTATGAACTTTAGAAAATATAAACTTCTACCTCAATTATACCCTTGCCAAGAAAAACGCACATATTTGAAGAGATTGGGTTTGGTCTTTTGCTCCATTTATAAAGTTAGCCACACCTATAATTAGGAGCGGATCTAAAAGGGGGAGAGGGGGTGCAATTGCCACTAGATCTTTGAAAAATGAAAAATTTGTTTTAATTTTGATATTTTAATATGATTTCTCTTGTAGTTACTATATTGCCCCTTGCATATAATGAAGGAGATGAATCCATGTTGAGGCCAGTGAATAACTAAGCTTAGTTAGAAAATCAATTATATTATATTATATTAATATTATTAAAGATTAAAACAATAGATTTTTGTTTGAAAATATATTAAGTAATCACTGGTTTTAAAAGTTTAAATTTTATATTAGAAAAACTTTAATTTTAGATAAAATAAAAATAACATAATATAATTTAAGTGACTTAGGCCCTGTTTGGTATGCAATCTAAAAAGCAGAATTTGAATTTAGTAGATTCTAATGAATTCAGAGTTGTATTCTGTGAATTTGTTGGTTCTGAAACTGTGTTTGGTAACAGATCCAGAATTTATAATTGAGATTCAGAAATTTGAAATATGTGTTTGGTTGGTTACTCAAAAAATTTAAAATCAGATTGTGAATCAGAATATGTGTTTAGATCATAATCCAAATTTTGGGTGACCCACTCATAAAAATAATACTTCCAACTTTAAATCATTCATTTTTAAGTTTGAAAAAACTAATAATTCATAACTTATAAATTAGAAACATCTTTATCCGCATCAACTATAACTATTCTCATTCTTAGGATAAATTTTTCTTTTAAAAAATATTATAATAAAGATAATAGAAGCATTGCAAGTCTATCAAATAAACTCTTTAGATTAAAACAACTCAATTTTTTCCAAAAGGAGAACTATACAAGACACAATGAGATCCATTCTAAAATTCATAAGAACCTAGTGCAACCAAAGAGAGAATTTCTCAATAAAAGAGAATCTGAAAAAATATTTTCACACTGAATGGAGAGACCATTTGGGCATTGAAAACCTCCAATAGCGTTATTCAAATAGTACTACATACATTAGTAAACAAGAAGCAGAGAAAAATGTGAGCAACAACCTCCAAAACATATATAAATATATATATATATATATATATATATTTATATTTAAATTAATCTTATATATAATTATAAAAACAAAGTATAAATAAAAAATATGATATAATGAAAAAATAAATTAACTTTTTTTCCATCATTTTAGAATTAGGTTTAAGTTTAAAAAGTTAAAAATCGGCTTAAAAACATGCAATTAAAAATTTAATTAAATAAATAAAAGCTAGAACGGACCAGGTCAACCTCGAAAAACGGGCCCGACCCGACCCAAATATGCAAAATGGGCCCGACTCGTATTTTTATCTCATGTGTTGAAACCCGTGGATTAAATTGTGTGGGTGAGGTCAATCTGTGTTTTTCAGTTTTTGAGTTGGATATTTTGGATTCTTGTTTTAGTTGAATTCATTTTTTAGCCTAAAAAAGAAATTGAATCCAAATTGCTTTTTTCTGGATTGTAAACCAAACACAAAACAACGCAGATTCCTTTTATTCATTCAATCCAGATTCATAAAACTGAATCTGGATTGCATACCAAACAGGGCCTTATAAACCCACAGGGATCGAAATATAAGTCTTTTTACAATTGGGATGAGATATCCTCCAATTTGTCACCCCTTCTTTTAAAAATTACTTTTATAATTACGTGATTTTCTAATTACAAATTTATACTCTTTTATTTAAAATATTGAGATAAATGACATATTTTATGAGTTATTTTAAAAATAGCTTTTATTTTGAAATATTTTAAAAATGACATCTACTAGACTAAGATTCCATCAATCTTGGTCTGAGACGAGACTAGAAAATGTCATTTTGAAAATCTTGAAATTTTTTCTTATTTATTGAAAATATCAGTTCTTAAAATTTTATTTTTGAAAATTCCTTAAAATATTTCATTTTTGGGTTTTATCTGGCCGAACAACTTTTATATTTAAAATATTTCAATTAAACACTTAGATCTCTAGTTTAGGTATAATTTAAATTAAAACAATTAATATCTATGTTGACTTAGCAACTGACCATGTCGCTCAATTATGGAAGTTAAGAAAAATAACATTTGAACAAATTTTTCTTTTCTTGGTTTTTGCTTGGAATATTTTTCTTAATTGAGTCAATCAATCTCTCAATTGACTTAGGAAAAAAACAGATTACTCCAAAGCTAAAAATGCTATCTTTTTTTTTTCTTTTTCACATCTTGAAGAAGATTGTTATAATAGGAGCACAACAATATCATTTTAATTCCTTTTTTTTTTTTATAAATGTATTGACTTAAAAAATTAACTCATTTATGTATGGAAAGATGAGGTGGGAAAGGTGGGATTCAAACTCTTACCTCTTAATTACAAATAAATAAATTTATACCACACGAAATAAACATTTTTTTAACGATGAAAATAAATCGTTGTTGAAAATTGAAATTTGTTGCTAAAACTCTACCATGATAAAAGTAACGACGTCGATAATTATGTCGTTAAACATGTATCGGGCTAGGTCAACATGGACAAAAAAAAGCATGATTAAAAAAGAATTCTCTTACTACTAATACCGTTTTATACTGTAAAAAACTACAATATTTCTTTTAAAAAAAACTATTAAAATATACTAACTTAATACACATGTTAATATTCTCTTCTCTAAATATATATCTTTGTTACCGATTATTAAATATGTTAAATCATCACTAAAATAAAAATTTAAGTTAATGGGTAAAGGTAAATACTTCTCACATGTGGGTTTGAAATATTTACACAAAACTCAAACATATGGAATTTTAAAGATCAGGGGAGGAAAACACCGTCACAGAAATTCGATCTCAGGATCTCTTGCTCTAATACCATATTTAAAAGGTCTTTTTATTTAGATATTACATTAAATTGGGAGAGGAAAGACTCGAACTTTCGATCTCATGAAAAGAGAACATCTGTCTAACCACTTGAACTATACTCGTGTTTATGATATTAAATATTGGTAAATATCACCACTAGATGGAAAAACGTAAAACTAATGGGTAAAACAAACTTAATCATATATCTCAACACGGGTCAAAGATGTTAAGGATCCCACATCGGAAAGATGAAGGAACCTAACAACGTTTATAAACTCTAAGGGTCTCTCCTCTCATTACCAATTGGTTTTGAGATGGATGCCCACATTATTAATATGGTATCAGAGCCCAACAAGCCCAAACGGGCATTCGGTTCAAAATGAGATCCGACCCAAGAATGGTGAACCCAAAAGAGGCACCATCTTGAGGGGACATGTTAAGGATCCCACATCGGAAAGATGAAGGGACCTAACAACGTTTATAAACTCTAAGGGCCCCTCCTCTCATTACCAATTGGTTTTGAGATGGATGCCCACATTATTAATAAAAGATAGCATTTAAGAAGAGAATGATTTATATTGAAACAAAAGAAATGCAATAACACAACAAAAATTACCCTAATCAGTGAAAATGAATAAAACTTTGACAGTGTGAAATAGATTCTTCATTAGATTTGATCAAAGATATATAGATCCTCAAAGGGCAGAATAGGCATTTAACAAAAACAAAAAAGTAAGAAAGTTTACTGAAAATGGAGCGAATTTGATGGTGGAAGGATGTTTTATTCAGCAATAAACTACAACTTCTTCTATGAGTTTCTAGCAAAAACACTTCCCTTCCCAATACTCTCTCTGTTAAAAAGAAATAAATAAAAGAAAAGAAAAAAAGAGAAATAAATTATAGAAAGAGAAAGCTTATTATAGGTTAGATAGGTAAAGAAGTTTTTAGCTTTCTTTGGATTTAGAAAATTTTCTGAAAGCTGAAGCTGCCTGGACTTGGAGTTTAATTCCATCCATTTCCATATCGAAGGTTTGTTTTTCTTCTTTTTTCTTTTAAGAAATAAAAAATATTTCTTTCTCTCTTTGATCTTTTTTTTTTCTTTTTTTGGCTTCATTTTCATGCATATTTTTCTCTCTTTTTTTTATGGAAAAATTATTTCAGATCTGTTCTTCTTCTTTTTTCCTCCATATTTCTTATATTTTATTATTTTTCTTCAAACGATTTTTTTTTATTAATTCAAGGGTTTATTTCTTCTTGTTTTTTCATGTTTAATTAAAAAAAAAAAACCCATTTTTATGGTTTTTCTCATTGATCTACTTCTTATTTGAATGGGAAAAAAAAGTGTTTTTTACTTCTTATTTGCAATAATATTTTGTCTTAGATCTTATATATTTTATTTTCATATATATCATGTAAAAATCATCTTCTCTCCTCCAAGAAGGGTTTTTTTTTTTTTTATTTTTTTTTTTATAATTTTCCAACTCATTTTCATGATTATATATAATATGGTTATTTAAAGAGAGATTTTGTTTGTTTGTGTTTGGCAGTGAAAATGGGGAGAGGAAAAATAGAGATAAAAAGGATAGAAAATACAACAAATAGACAAGTGACATTTTGTAAGAGAAGAAATGGATTATTGAAGAAAGCTTATGAACTCTCTGTTCTTTGTGATGCTGAAGTTGCTCTCATTGTTTTCTCTAGCCGTGGTCGTCTCTATGAGTATTCCAATAACAGGTAACTTTTTTAAATAATTATTATTTAAAAGTTCTATTTTTAGTGTCTCAAATTTTATATTTTTCGAATATAATGTTATTTGTTTGTTTGTAAAGATTATACTTTTAGAAATTTTACTAGGTGAGATATTTAAAATGTAAAAGTAAATATAGCATAATTTTTCTGTGTGAATTAGTGATTATCAGTAAAATCAATGTTAATAACTTTAGAGAGATTGTATTGATTAATTAATCATTGATTCACACGATTTTTTTTTGTTATATTTACGAATATTTTTTAATACATACTATATTTATAACTATCTTTCAGTATTTCATATAAACTTATTATAGGTAGCTTTTTTTTACTTTCATTTTTGCATATTTTCTATCAAACAATCTTCAAATTAATTACCTTCATGAAGGCATTTTGTGTATATATAATACATATTATGAAATCATCCCACTTTTTTTCTTCAACACATTTGGGTTTCCTTAATATCTGAAATTTAGTTATATTAATTGGTTTGGATGGGTTCGTTTGTTCAATTCTGTTCACTCCAAAATAAAACATTAATTACTTATATTATCTTAGAGTAGAGCAACGGTTTATGCATTTAAAAGGGGGAAATTTAAAGAGCCAATCGTTTTCCATTTATCATACTAATTTTTTCCTTAATTTATAGTTTATAAGATAATAGAGAATAATTAACCCAACCTTTATCTAATTCTTAGGTTTTTCGTTAACTTGAGTGTACCTTAACTAGTTAGACATCAATACTTCATTCCAAAAAAAAAAAAAACTCAGGTTTTTTCATATTTTCAACTCATAATTTCTAGTTTTCTAGCCTTCTAAATAAAATAATTAACCAATTATAAATTGTTTGGTCTTATACATTTCATTTAAATGGGAATATCAAACCACAAATTTTAAATTCCAATCTGAGCTTAGCTCATTTGGTTAGACCATCAACTCGAATGTCCCCTCTCCAATTTAATGTAATATCTAAAAAACCCGACAACTTTAAGATAAGGTAGGTTTGTTGGAGATCCTAGCCAACATTAAATTTTTAGCATTCTAAACCACTCTTCTCCAAACATTATGTTTTTCCCTATTAGTGCAAGAGAATCTCCATAGTCAATCTGTATAGGTCATGCAAGTAGCAGAATGGGACGAGACAGATTGGCTCTTTAAATCTCTCTTTTCATTTAAATAGGATATCAAAATATTCATAATTTTGATGCATATATATATTTTTCTATTTTTAGCTTTTAAAATTTTAAGTTTTCTTCCAACTCTTGATTTCTTTCTTCTTTTTATGTCTTTTTTTTTTTTTTTGCCTTCTTCTTCACTCAAAAAACAAGTTTTTTTCAAATATAAATAATTTCTCTTGCTATTTTCATGTTAAAGTGTAAATGAGTGCATGGAAAAAAACGTAAAAATAATAAATAATAATAATTACATGCAATTTTGATTAGAATTTGTACGTTTGTTTTGACTAATTACCATAATTTCCATTAATACTGCCAGTTAAATTTGTATTTGACAGAAGTCCCATCACCCTCTTTTTATCATTTGTTTTGTCTTTTTGGAATCATGTTTTCATTTTAATATATGCAAACCCTACCAGTACTATAAAATTTATGAGAAATTATAGCCTGATTGTACTTTTTTTTCTTCCTCATTTTTAAAAAGGGTAAAATACAAATAAGACTCCTGTGGTCTTTTTAAAATGCATGAACACCCCCTGTACTTTGAAAATGGCAAATCGCACCCCTGTAGTTCCAATTTTTTTCAATCAGACCCCTCCCCTTCAATGTCAATAATTTTCTTTTAACCACAACTTCTTCGTTTGAACTCCGATTGGACGATTCAAGATGTTTTGGAATCCTCATTTTAGGCTCTACATAAATGTCACTTCAAAACTTTGAAATCATTAATAAATAAAAGATTTTACTAACATCGAAACACTAGGTATGATTGACATCGTTAACTCTTTTGGTTATTGATGATTTCAAAGTTTCAAGCGACGATTATGTAAAGCCGGAAATGAAGATTCCAAAACATCTTGAATCATCCAAATCGGAGTTCAAACGAAGAAGTTATGACTAAAAGAAAATTATTAACATTGAAGGGGAGGGGTCTGATTGAAAAAAATTTGAACCACAGGGGTGCAATTTGCCATTTTCAAAGTACAGGGGGTGCTCATGCATTTTGAAAAGACCACAGGGGTCTTATTTGCATTTTACCCTTTTAAAAATTGTAAAAGTTTTTATTTATTTTCATAAATAGTATTTTTTTTTCCTTCTTTTATTTAATAAATTGTTAGATAAAATATCATTTTAGTTCATCCACTTTCACTCAAGTATTATTTTCATCCCTGAACTTTCAAAAGTTTTGGTCCTTGAACTTTCGAAAACCTACCCTTTTAGTCATTCCGTTAAGTTTTCAGTTAGATTATCGACAGTCTCTGATGTGGAATTATTGATTACCGTGGGAGATTGATGTGACAAATTTTAAGATAAATGGTATTTAAAATATCATTTTTGAAAATATCATATGACCTTTTTTTTAATCATTAATTGATTATACAGATGTGGATAAAGTGCCGAGTAGAAGACTTTATAAATCCGATCATTTTTACTGGTTAAGTTTGTTTGTTTTCTTAAATTTTAACTTTTAAAAAAATTATTCTGGCAAGAAGCCCTTTAATTAATTAAGTTGTTGCACTTTTAGTTATGCTAAAAAAATCATTTTAAAGTGAATATGTATCAACTTGTTGATAATGGTAGGGTTTCATTAATTTTGCGGGTTAAATTTATTTATTTATTGTATATTATTTCATAGCATTTAAATATTTGTTCTAGTTCATCTTTTGTTTCACTATTTTAATGATAAAAACTTGTCCAATTCAAAACCATTGCAGTTTGTTGACTCTTTTCTATTTCAGTGCAATGAAATTATGAGAATCTTGTACCTTTTTTCCATCCTCGTGTTTCTATTTTTAGCTTTCAAAACCCCAATCCTCATCTGTTTTTTTTTTTTTTTTTTTTTTTACTTCTATTCTAATTTAAATGAATTTTGATGTGAAAAATGAAATCTCTATAAAAGCCATTTTTTAACTTCCTTTCAAGATATCTTCTACATAAAATTTGTACTATTTGTACCTTAAATCAAAACAAACAAACAAAAAGTTGAAAATAACTTTTGGTACGAGTCTCAAATCATATTTAGTGTCGGTTTTAAATAACTTTTGGAACTGTTTAAAAGGGTTTTGTAAATAAAAGTAGTGTTTTTTAGAACCATTAAAAAAACATATTTTTGCAATCCAAAACAGCCTCTTAGTATTTAGACTAAGTTTGGAATGAATTTTGGAGTGCTTTTTCATTCACTTAAAAACAGTTTCAATTTTGTTATAATGTCTGCCTACATCATTAAGGATATTTTTAAAATTAAAAAAAAAAACTTTATAGAAAATATTTAATCGGTATTTTTCTTACTAAAAGTATGTATCTACTTAAAAAACACTTCGCTCAAAACTCATACCGAAACTCAACGAACATTCTATATTTTTTTTTTGTCAAATTCTTTTAAACTATAATTTTGAATAAATGGTAACAACATTTTGATGGTGTTTAAGATAAATTAAAATGATGAAATTATTTTGCATGTGCAGCATCAAGACTACTATTGACAGGTACAAGAAGGCTTCTGATACCTCAACTACAACTTCTGTTGCAGAACTAAATACTCAAGTCAGCTCTCTCTCAAACCATTATTAAGTTATATTTTTCATTTTTTTTCCCTTACACATTTTGCCAAAAATAATGAATTTTAGTTTAAAAAATAAGATAAATGAAACAAAATAATAAGTTGTTACAAATTGTTAAAATAAACTAATTTTTCTTTAAAAATTTAAAGTTCATATTATTTATAAAAGAATTTTAACAGAGTCTCTATCTAATACATTTTTACTTTAAAAAGTGTGTAAATTGCACTTCATCATAAACAATTTTACCAGTTGCTAGAAAATAAAACCAAATAAGTAATTATATTACATGTTGAGTATGATAACATGGGATTTTCACTTGCTTCCAAAATGGGAAAAAAAAAGGTGAAATTTTTAAAACATGCATAGGGCTCAACCTTGTTTATCTTTGATGCTACCTTTTGTTTTGTGTACATTTAAAAATTGACAATATATGGAAACCTTATTCTCAAAACTTTGTTGAAAATAATTATTAAAGTTAATAGATAACCAATTTATGAGTTGACCTGCCTAGTAGTGAAGAGACTTTTTTTTAAGTCTTATGGTCATGATTTTAAATTCATGGTGTAGACATCTATTTAGGATATTGTTTCATAAGTTTTTCGATGTCAAATATTATACAATCATGTGATTGTCAAATAAGATTAGTTGGGGTGCGTAAACTAGTACGAATATTCACGGATATAAAAATTATAAGGGTAAAATGTATACTAACCCTTGCACTGTTGTCAATCTAATACCACTATACTTAGTTTTATTGTATTGATACTCTATAAATTTTGGGGTAGTTGCAAATCATATCCCTACACTAATTTTATTGCACCAATACTCTCTACACTTTGGATTATGACAATCATTGTCTTATTAATATCACCCCATTAAAGGTTAACGTTTCTTATATTTAAATCTATTTACATGTTTTGAGTTAATTAAAGATAAATCTGATATGCTAACTAAACTTACCCACGCACGTGCTTGTAGTACAAGTTAGGGATATGATTTGTAACAACCTTAAAAGTATAGAGAGTACTAGTACAATAAAATTAGTGTAGATGTATGATTTATAATAACCTAAATTATCAGAGTATCGATACAATAAAATTAATGTAGGGATGTGATTTACAACCACTTTAAATTGTGGAGCTATAATTTTCTATTTACCCAAATCATAACCATACAAATGATAGATAGATTCCACTATTTTTGGAGATTTTGATATGGACCATTGACATTACATTCTAGCATTTTACTTAGAGAGTCACTTACATTTTGTGTATTTTTAACAACTTAATTTCACAAGAATAGTGAAAACCCTAATCTCTCCAACAAATATATGTACAAATTAAGGATTGCATATTTTAATGCAGGTTGCTCAAAAAGATTAAAGCTTTACTTTTCTATATTTCCCCCTTTCCTGGAAAAAAATGTTCATATCTGGATATATTATTACTATATTAATATTATTTTTAGGGCTTCATATTTAAATCTATAATCCTTGGTGAGAGGGTAAACTAAAAAAATAGTTTTTTATTCTTGAAATTTAGATAAATTTCAAAGGAATTTTTTTAAAAAAATCTTTTTTTACCCTTGAACTTAAGAGGTATTATCAACTCTTGTCTTAAATTTTTAAATTTATCAATTTTAACTTTAAACTATATAAATAGTTACAACTTTAACGTTCTATTAACTAGTTGTTAAGTATTCGTGTAAATTGTGAATAAAGTTATATTAAGGGTAGCAACAAACAAATTTGAACCATTTGAAAAGAAAACTAATAAATGTGATCTTGTAACTCATCGAGTTTATTTTCTTGTATTAAATATTTGTTTATGTAATTTTTTTGCCTAATCTTTCTTAAATTTTTAAAAAACTAATGAAATTGGTGTTAATAATCAATGAGGTGTTAACAGACTCAAGCATGCAACATTTGAAGTTTAAAATTAAGGTTCATAATACACCTAAATATTGGAGAGTAAAAAATGATTTTTTTTTTCCTTATCACATGAAATTTAAATTGTAAATTCGTTATCGAAATGTGGTTTATTATATGGTGCATTTGAAGCTAATTTGTTTATATGTGTAATATAAACAATATTTATTAAGTATTATCAGCAAGAATCAACAAAGCTTCGTCAACAAATACAAATGCTCCAGAATTCTAACAGGTTCTTTATTTCTCTTTTCTTTATTTTAGCACATATAGTCATCCAACTAAAGGCATAAAACCCGGTTTAATAACCATTTCATTTCCGACTTTTCGTTTTTAAATGTTAAAAAAGAAAAAAGAAAAAAAAAACAGAATCGTTTGATAACCCAATAAATTTTTCAGTTTTTAATCAAACAATTCTGTTTTTCAATAATTAAAAACCAAAAACACGAAACGATATGATTATCAAACGGAGCCTTTTTAACGGTCCAAATTTAAAACCTATTCTATGAATTTATTTAGGCACTTGATGGGGGATTCCTTGAGTGCTCTTACAGTCAAAGAACTGAAGCAATTGGAGACTAGGCTTGAAAGAGGCCTCACCAGAATCAGGTCAAAAAAGGTATAGAAAAAAAAATTACATTTTATTTGAAAATTATTTAAATTAGAATATGTAAATAAACACAAATGTGAATTATGCTCTGTATTTTCTCTCTTGAACACAGCATGAATTGTTGCTAGCAGAAATTGAGTATTTACAGAAAAGGGTAATTTTTTTATTTTTTTTCCCAATCAATTTGAGCAATTTTACCTTCATAAAACCACCTTTTTTTTAAACATAAAGTTTATAAATTCGGTTGACTTTTTTGCAGGAAATTGAGCTGGAGAATGAAAATGTGTGTATTAGAACCAAGGTACAATAGAGAATTTTTTGCCCCCTCTACTTTAAGGTTACATTTTCTGTTGGTCATTTTGTGTGTAGTATTATTGATTAAGAAAAAAAAAAATTATGACTTTTACTTCTTGATTTCTACTCGGAAATATACTATTTGTGCCTCGGTGAGTTTTCAAGTATTTTTCATCCACTAAAACCACTTCTTATTTTTTGTATGATATTTAATTACATCATAAAAAAAAGTTTTGAATTTTCTAAAAACACTTGAAAGTGTTTTCAGAAAAATTAAAACACTTAAATTAGTGTTTATCTAAAACGTTATATTAATATTGTCCACTCTGAGTCTAAATTTTTAATTCTACATACAAAGTCTCATATTAATAGAAATGTTGTCCTTTCTTATAAATCCACGATTTATTTAACTTTAAACCGATGTGGGATTTTGATCGAAACTCCAACAGTAAATATTTTTATGACATTTGACACATCACACATATAAAATAAGGACATAAAGATTAAGAGATATATATTTTCAGATAGCAGAAGTTGAGAGGCTTCAGCAAGCAAATATGGTATCAGGACAAGAACTGAATGCAATCCAGGCATTGGCTTCTCGCAATTTCTTCAATGCTAATATGATTGAAAATGGTTCTGTTAATTACGCACATCAAGATAAGAAGATGCTTCATCTTGGGTAATTTCTCTCTCTCCCTAACATTTTTTTTTTCTTTGGCAAAATTAGGAAAGTGTAATACATTATTTGTGGTTTGCCTGGTTTACCAATCGCACTCCAGTTGGTTTAACATATTAAAAAATATTAATGCGGTTAAGTAAATCGTAAAACTCACCCTTTTATTAGTTAGTTTATCAAAATTTCTGACACATGCTTATTCTACGTATGTCACATATTCTAATTCTATTCAAATAATCAGAAATTTTTTATAGTTGTGTGCGAATCATAAATTTTTACATTTTTTTGATGATGACATTTTACAAAGAATAATACTTGGCTGCTCAACATTTTTGAGCAGCCACGACTACTTTTTTTTTTTTAATACAAAGTGTTGGGGTGTGGAATTATATGTCTTAACCAATAGACTATGTTCTGGTTGGCATAGTCATGACTACTTAAAACCAATCAAAAGCAGTTAAGTAGATGCTAGAAGAGAAAAAAATATAAAAATATTTTTTTTTGCCACTAGGCTGCTTTTGATTGGTTTTAAGTAACCATAGCCTGTATTGTTTTTTTTTTACAAATTACATTCATAAAATTGGTTATTTTTAATAATTTTGATTATTCATTTGTCATTTTAATTACATTTTCCTCTATAAATAAATTTAGAAATTTTAAATTTCTCAAAATACTTTATAATTTGCATCTGGGGATATTGAGAAAAGAAAATGAAAGGAAAATATTTTCCAACTTTTCATATATAATTTGATAATGTTACTCTAATTTAGTTTAAATAATGACATCATCTCATATATTACTTTTGATTTGTTGACCAGGTAGAGACATAGCAGCTACTTTTGGAGAACAAAATGATGAGGCAAAATGTTGGTCCAATTTTTTTTTAAGAATATCCCATTGAGATTTACAACAAAATAAAAGATTATATTGCCCATCATTTTGTGAAATCAAAATTAATTACTTGATGATGACCATGATTAGTGTGTGTGGTTTGCAGCTGTGTCTCAATTTTTATATAATTAATACACTTTTTCAAGATATCAAATATTATTCTGATGATCACATATATATCTTGTTTAAGATATATATATGATAATGATGTTGCTGATGTATTTTCTATGGATTTACTAATATTGTGCCTTTGTCTACCAATAAAAATTCTAAACTTTCTAGTTTTTGAGGCATTAATTTTGATGGATTATTTGTGTTTTTTAATTTAAATTTGGTGTGTATCTTGGTAGGGTGAATTCTTAATATTCATAGAACACCACCTCAAAACCAATTGATAATGAGAAAAGTATTTTAGTGTGTTTATAAACATTAGTAGGTCTCTCTATTTCTGATGTGAAATCTTTTATAGTGATATATTTATATAATACTAGTCAATAGTACGTGCGTTGCACGTGATATTTTTATCAAATGTTTTAAAAAGACGTTTTTAAAATTTATTTAATTTTATAAGAATAAGTTTATGTTTAAAATTTTTAACTTTTGAATAATATATTTTTCTCAATCAAACAATGAAATATATTATATTTAAGTATTATATTCTTCCAAATTTTATAATGGCATGGAATATCTACCATATCCACTAATTAAAAATAACAAATTATAATATAGAATGAATTCAAATAGATTAATAATGAATGAAAAAATAACATCCTAATATTTCCTATGAAACATAATATTATGAAAAAGTATTGGAAGTCATTAAAAAAATATGCGAGATATTGATAAAATACATATCATATTAAAAAAATGAAAGTAAAAAAATGAAGGGTCTTGATTTCTTCTTCTTCTTTTGAACGTATGAATCCTCTTTTCCTAATCACTCTCCTTCACAATCTTGATTACTTTAATTTGCTCTAATTTATTTATTCATAGAAAAAAAGCACCCACTTCAATGTACCATTCATTGGAACAAATACTATATTAATTTCATATAAATAAATGTTTAACATTTCAAAGATCAGGTACATCATCGAAGTATGTCCATTAATTTAATGCACATAAATTTTGTTGAAGTTCAATGAAAGACTAATAAATTTGATAATACAAAATACTATTTTAATCCCTTAATTAATGACTAAATTATAGCTAAAAGTTTGAATTTTGACCTTTGACATTTTAGTTAACGAAGTTGAAAAGGAGAGATTAAGAAAACATTCAATTGATCCGCCAAAGTATAATTATAATAATTTCCAATATAAATTAAAAAAACTCTCTTTCCAAAAAAAAAAAAAAAAAATAGTAATCATGAACATCAAAAATCATTTAACTTGTATAAAGTATTTTTTCCACTTAAATTAAGTAAATCATAGTCTCTAGACATTATTGGATAAGCTTTCATACCTTGAATTTTAACAAAAACTTGATGGAAAAAAAATAATAAAGATAAACAATTATACCCGTAAAAATCAAAGAAATAGTAGATAAATTGGTTAAAATCATCAGTAGGAAAAATTATTGAAAAGAATCGATCCCTTGCTCCTCATAAAAAAATTGTCTCGTTTTTCTTTAAACAATCCACTCACCAATTTTTTTTTAATTATTTAATTTAGAAAATGGCTTTACATTGCCCAAGAATAATTAAATTATATTGTCCAATGCATTCACTAATTCTTGCATGGATATAAAAATCAAATCAAATTTTGAACAAAATTAAATTTACACTAATCAAATTAATTATCTATAATATCCTTAAAAATAAATATAGAAGGAAAAATTAAGTCATATATATTCAATAGGGGCAAAAGGGGAAATCAAAAGTTTCTCCCCTTAAGCCCCTTTTAGAGGTAGTATAGATGGTGGTTCAAAAATTTCCTAAATTTTGATTTTTTTTCTTCCTCTCTTTTTGTTCTCTGATTTTTTTTTTTAAAATGATGTTTTATTTTCTTAATTTTGTATAACATTATGTTGAAATCTCTCAGGTTATTATTCTTCCAATCCTTGAAATAAGCATATTCATGTGACTCTATTTCAAAGGTATTTTTGAAAACAGTATTTCTTTAATTGTAAAATTAAGAAATAGAAGAAGAAAAATTCGGAATTTCATAATTGATATTTTGTTAACATTCATTAATTTAATGAAAAAAAAACACCTGATGAATTTATCAAAATAGTAAAAACTAAATAAAAATTAAAAATTTGTCATATTCTAATTCAAAATACACTAACAAATATCATAAAAAACAACAACGAGATTCATCACTATGCAATACATGAGAAATGAACCGTAAAAAAAAATCATATGTTTAATGAAAGCCAAAAATGCTATTTAAAACTAAAAAACAAATGAAATTTTTGCTATAATTTATAATAAGGTAAAAAAAATGTTATTAGGTGTACTTTCTCATTTCAATACACAAATGTTTAGTAGATAAATTGAGTTTATAGTTAGATGATAGAATATGATTTATATTTAAACTAGGGGGGAAATGAGGTAAATCAGAGAGGATAGGGCTCGTTTTGATTAAATAGGAAAATTAACAGTAGGATGTGTGGAGATTCAAAAAGTTGAATGTGGAGATGAAGAAACAGTATAGTATTTTTATGGGTAAAAGGTAAATAAGAATTCGGTGGTTTTTGTCAAATGCAAAAACACTATTTGTGGTTTGAAAATGGCAAGTCATATTTCGGTAGTACTAAATTATTCCAATGAGACAATTCCCCATTCAACACCATTGATTTTCTTTTAGCCATAACTTTTTTTTGAATTCCGATTTAGATGAATCAAGATGTTTTGGAATCCTCATTTCGGGCTCTCTTTTATAGCTAGTTCAAAATTTCCAAATCATCAATAACTAAAAGCGTTAACGGTGTAAATCATACCTAGTATTTTGATGAAAATAAACTCTTTTATTTATTAACTATTTTGAAGGTTTTGAAGTGACCATAACGTAGAACTCAAAACGAGAATTCCAAAACATGTTGAATCATCCAAATCGGAGCTCAAACAAAGAAGCTATGACTAAAGAAAATTTTGCGGTATGATATTGTCCACTTTGGGCCTAGGTTCTCATGACTTTGCTTTTGGTTTCACCCAAAAGGCCTCATACCAATGGAGATGTGTCATTGCCCTTATACACCCATGATCATCCCCTTCCCTAACCGATGTGGGATTTTGTTCGCACCTCAACAATCTTCCCTTCGAACAAATATCCACTAAGCCTCCCCTCCATCTGTCTACTCTATCTTAACCAACTCCCTTTCTCTAGAGTGCACTACCTGTCTGATGGAGCCCACCACGGATCAGGTCTCCGAGGGTCCTCACTTTGTTCAGCACCTGAGGATTCCACCTACATCGTTAGGATCAGGGTTGATAAGGGACAACGGGTCTTCACAACTCCACATTGATATGATATTCTCCAATTTAGGTTAAGGCCGCATAGTTTTGCTTTTAGTTTCACCTAAAAAGCCTCATACTAATGGAGATGTGCTTTATCCTTTAAACACACAATGATCATCCCTTTCCCTAACTAACGTGAGAATTTGTTCACACTCTAACAACCCTATTTTCATCTATTAATAAGCAAATTGAAAAATAGTGTAACCTGACTTGTGTTGGTTTTTTTAGGGGCAAAGGCTACACAAACATAATTTATTTGGAAGAGTTCTTTTCTTCTGATTTGTAATCAGCTATGTAGTTTAAAAATATATAGAATATCTATGTGATTTGTAAAACTATAAATCACACACCTCTATTTCTTTTATGTGTTCGAACGAAAATATGTATAATAGACGAGTATGATTTGTAATTTTATATCTTATTAATAATGTGACTAGTTTTATAAATCGCATACATATTAAAATTTCACAATTATTTTAATTCTTAATTATTCAATAAAAAACTCATTTTTTAAATAGTAGGGGGACCTATTATTTAAAAAAAGTCTAGCAAATTTTTACTTTTTATTTAAATAAATATTTTTCAAATAAATAACTTTAGAATCATTAATCTTAAAATATAAGATTTTAATATTAAAAATAAATGTTAATTTTTATATAATGATCATATGCTCCAAAAAAAAAAAAAAAAAAGATCCAACTTCTTATTATGGGCCTATGGATCGAAAGTCCAATAAGCCCAATTCCGATCCCGACCTTTCGCTTATTTCTTCTTCTTCTTCTATTTCTTCCTCCCCCAAATTCTTCTCGTTACTAACCCCAATTCCAAAATTCCCAAAAACACATTTTCTCGGTAAATTATTCTCGAGAAAATTAGAAAGAAATCAAAGAGGAAAAGGAAAATCACAAATTTTCTTCGAGAGAAAACGGGGGGTTTTTCAGATGAAGGACCCGTTGGAGAGAACGAAGGTAGTGATTAGGCACTTACCTCCTTCTCTCTCACAGTCAGATCTCTTTCAACATATTGATGATCGATTTTCTGGTCGTTACAATTGGTCTTATTATCGTCCAGGAAAAACCAGGTTTAACCTTTTTTTTTTTTTTTATCTTTTCATTTTCATTATAATTTGGCGCCCCTTTTTGAGAAAATCAAGTCTTGTGAACTAGATTTTGAGGTTTATGTTATATGTGTTCTTATAATTTTGGAAATCTTGAGGTAGAATTAAGATACTTTGGGGATAATTTCTCTTAGATGTTTTTTCTTCTTTATGTTTTTTTTTGTTTCCATGGGTAGTTGTGGCTGTTGAAAGAGGTTGATTAGAGAGATTTGGTAGACTTTTTTTCTCCCCTTGAATTTCATGCCCAATTGCTCTGTATGATTATTGTGTTAAAAATTAACTCTAGAAGTGTTTGAAGAGTTTGTGATTTCGGGTTTTGGCGTTAGTTCGGTACTGACTGAGAAGGAGTTTCCGGGAAATGATGAAGCTCCCTCTCGAGGGAAAGGAAGGAGTTTGTGGCAAACAGGGTCCTTTGCTCTTCTTTGGGGCATAGGGTTGGAGAGAAATAGGAGAATTTTTCATGGTGTAGAGGGTTTTGGGATTTTGTTTGAAAAGTAGCATATGTTAATAGTTCTTTTTTGGTGTTTATTTGTAAACATTTTGTAAAATCTATTTTTTTATTCTTAACAATTGGGTTATGTTTGAAAGGTAGCATATGTTAAGTATTTTGGGTTTGTTTGGTATACGGTATACCTTGTTTTGTGGCTTTTGGTTAGTTTGCCGCTTTTTTATTGTTATGTATTTTCTTGTATCTTTCATTTTATCAATGAAATGGCCTCTATCTTTATCAAAAAAATAAAAATAAAAATTGAGCTACATACTTTTAATTAGGTGGATGTAGGTTCTGGGTCTTTTTGTATTATTTCATTATCTTAATGAAATTGAATTTCGAGCTTTCTTTAAATAAAAAAAAGTTTGTGATGGTCTGAAAGAAGAAACAGCTTAGCTGTTACCTTCTCATGTTATAGATTAGAAATTAGAGATGAATAACTCTACTTTTATCTTGCTCATTCCTCTTTCCCTGGTTGCTAGGGAGCAAGCCTCAAAATAATGAATCTTTTTTTTACTCATTCAGAGGTTTCTTCTGAAATAATTTTGCAGCCAGAAGGACCAGAGGTACTCTCGAGCCTATGTAGATTTTACAAGACCTGAAGATGTTTTCGAGTTTGCAGAGTTTTTTGATGGGCATGTTTTTGTTAATGAGAAGGGTAAAGCCGAAAACTTCTAATTTTCCCTTTTAAACTCATGAACAGCCTCTTATTTCTTATTGTTTTTGGGGGAGGTTTTTTTGAAGTTCAACTTGTATTTGAGAAGTGGAGGTGGTAATATTATGAATGAGGTCAAAGTCAATGTTTCTAGATTTATGTGGATGCTTTTGGAGTTCTCTGACATTTACTTTCTAATTGATTATATTTCTGTACAGATTGTGATCCTGTTCGATGTTAGATCATCTTGTTTCATTCTATATGTGTATAGTGTGTTAATTAATCAGAACTTATTTCTGTCAAATAATTATAGGTGCTCAGTGTAAGGCTGTAGTTGAATACGCACCTTCACAGCGTGTTCCCAGATCATCTACCAAAAGGGATGGTCGCGAGGGGACTGTATACAAAGGTAATAATCAGTTGATTTTAATGTGGAAAAACAAGTTAGTCATGCTTCCTATTGCTTATTGTATTGTCAAAACTATCGTTCCTTTGATGAAAACAGACCCAGATTATTTGGAGTTTCTCAAACTCATTGCCAAACCTGCTGAGAATCTTCCAAGTGCTGAAATCCAGTTAGAAAGAAAAGAAGCAGAACAATCTGGTTTGTTCTCATGTTCCCTGACGTTACTTGCGCTTGTTAAATCTTATGTAGAACCAGGTCCTTTAATTATCATGTTATGCAAGATTCCAATTTTTACTCTTCAAATGTTTTCATGATGTGAAATAAGGTGCTAAAAAGTTGTTGATTAGTCATTTTGTGTATCTTTTCCATGAACTACTGAGATATTATTCAGTTCAAACTTCAAATTTGGTTCTACTTGAAGTTTTACATGCCTACTATTTGGTTCCCAGGTGCTCCAAAAGAAACTCCTATTGTTACTCCTCTCATGGAATTTATTCGTCAAAAACGAGCTGTTGGGAATGGAAACCAGGTATATCATATTGTTGTTATATGTGACTGTGTATGATATTATAAAAATTTAGAAGAAAGTGAAACCACTGATTTTACGAACATAAAGGTTTTATTCTGTTAATTATAGTTATAATTTTTATAGTGATTAATGAAAAAGCCCTAAAAAAATTATAACTTTTATATGGTATACTTCACAAGGTATTGGTTGTTAGAATGAAATTCACACATTTTTTAATCTGTTTTTTTTGTTTTTAAATTAAGTTTTGCCCATTTCATTACGTTTCCTATAAAAACAAAAGTTTAGCACATTTCATTAAGATAATGAAAGATGCACAGAAGATGAAAACAAAGCAAGAAAAAATCTGCCACCTAATTACAAGTATGTGGCCCAATTGTTAAGAATTAAAGAAACGGGATAGTTACTAAAATGTTTGGAAATGGACACCAAGATGTATTGACATATATCAATTCCCAAACATAATTCCAAGACCTCTACACCCCTTAAAAATCCTTTGATTCCTTTCCAGCTAGATTAGATTTTCCTTGGAAAATCCAATGTTTTAAAATTAAGTTGACATTTCTTTATTAGAATTTTGCTGTTTTTGTAACCATTGCAGTTTGTTTGTCTGTCATATGAATTAATATTTCATGCATGCTGTCTATCTGCATGCCAGTATTGTATGCTGTATGCTAAACATAAACTATGAGTTTCAATTTTACCATTTAATCAAATGGTCTATGGAGGACTGTTCTTAAGATTTTTGTTTCTTTTCTAAAACTGTAATCTCATATATGTAAAAAAAAAATTTGTTCTATAGGGAACTTCAGCACCTCGGAAGATTAAAAGAGGTGGAGCAGCATCGTCTAGAAAACCTGAGTCAAATTCCATGAAGCGAGGGATGGAGAAGAAGAAGGCATGTGCTACTTTCTCTATGTTCTATGATGTTGTAAAGTTCTTAGGTATTAGTTAGTTTTTTTCCCCATTATTTTTTTTATAGTAAACAAAAGCTATTTCATTATTTTATTCCATATTTTTTTTTTTGAATAAAGCACCTCAAAAGGCCATTTCATTAAAATAATGAAAGAAGAAAGAAAAAGAAACAACAATAAAGTAATACAATAAAGTGGCAAACAAAACCCAAAGCCACAAACCAAACTAAACCGTATCCCCCAAAAAAAAATCATACCCCGCACCGCCACCTAATTACAAGTATGCGGGCCAACTATTTATAATTAAACCTAAAGGGTAATTACAAAAAAATTTTGAGGTTGACACCCAAAAGGATGCATTTACATTTGCCAACTCCCAAACATATTCCCATGATCTACTTTCGTTCCTAAAAATCCTTCTATTCCTTTCCAACCAAATGCCCCCAGTAATAGCACAAAAGCCAGCGATCCATAAATCTTTCCCCCTATCTTTGAAGGGTGGACATAATAGTAGCTCCTCCAAGGTTGGACGGAAAGAGTCATTATCCACCCAAGCTATCCCAAAAGTTTGGAAATTTTTTTGCCATATTTGCTTTGATAATTTACACCTCCACATGATATGGTTTAGATCCTCTGAATCCTGATTACATAAACTACACCAGTGAGGGTTAAGAGTATATGAAGAAGATCGCTGAAGAAACTCAAGCGTGTTGATTTTACCAAGTGCCACGGACCAAATAAAAAACCTGAATTTCTTCGGGATCTTCACCTTCCATAATTTTGAGAAGAAAGGGGAAGGTGGACTCACAACAAGTGGTTGAATAAACTCAACAAATGATTTACAAGAAAAAATGTTAGAAGAATTTAGAGACCATATTCTATTGTCACATAAACACCCCCTCAAGACTTGAGATAATAGACGACAATTCTATCATTTCCCTATCCCGGATTAATCTTCGAAAGTGGAAGTTAATATTCACTCTAGTTCCCTCATTTTGGATAAAAGCCGAAATTGGTGCATTTTTGGCAAGGGTTAAAGAGTACAACAAGGGATATAGATCTTGTAAGGCCGTTTCCCTGTGCCAAGCATCCTCCCAAAAACGTATTCGTTTACCATCTCCAACCTTCCATCTAACACAGTTAAGGAAGAGAGGGTAACATTTAGATATCGCCTTCCAAGGGTTCCTAGCAGTGCCTCTAACCATTACGTTTGTGTCCCATCCATTTGCTTGCCTGCCATATTTATTCCATATTTTTTTAGAGATAATAAGCTTTCTTAGCTTTTCTTATTTTGATGATGGAGCAGAATAAAATGATATTAATGGTTCTGACCCTTCAAAGATCACTCTAATTTTTGCATTTTAGTTTTTTTTTTCTTTTCTTTGGTGGGGTTTATATTGACTACTTGTAATCTAATAGTTATTTGTGTCATATTCACATTGCTACACCACCTCAAGATTATGAACACTGAAATTGGCTCTATTTTCTTCTCTGAGATTTTGTGCATTTGGTGATTTTTTTCTATAAACAGTTTGATGCTTTTTTTATAGTTTCAATCTGAAGATTTGAACTAATATATATTTCCTGTTAAACATGCAGTACATATTAAAGGACAGTGTGAAGAATACAAATCGTAGAGACAAGTCAACTTTCATTGTTGTGCCCAGGCGAGATGACCAGCCAGGCACGTTGAGTGGAATTGGTTCGGATGCTGGTACGGATAATTATATTTTTTATCTTTTTATTCATTGATGTCATTTAAACTGTTGATTCTCTGTTGTTGTAGGTTTTCAGACCAATGTTTGAATAATTGAATTAATAGCTGCCAAAAATGAGTCACATATATGTTCCATCTTTGCTATCCAATATTTTAAGTCATCTGGGACTATAGGAACATTAGCTCATTTGATTTTACATTGCAATTATTTATGCACTGCCAACTTGTAATTATTAAATAATTTTTAAACATGCTTATTATTAAAAGGAAGAATATTTTTTTTAAGAGTTCTAATTACTATTTTATGTTTTGGGCTTCTCTCTTAAGAAAAAAAATAGTATTTATGTTTTTCTTGTTTGGGACTATCTTAGAGTCCAATAGTAATTTTTCCTTGAAAATGTTTATTTCTTTTTGTTACTTATTATCTTTTTCTTTCTGTGTTTTTTCCATTGTGATCTGGTGATCTGCACAATGGTCAATGCAGGGTTGTAATCTTTTGACAATGCATTTTTACGCGTGGACCTCTAGATTACCCTGCACTTTTTAATGTGAAATATTTGAGAGATGGAGTGTCCATTTTTATGTTTGTTTTATTGTTTTGATTTACATACTTCCTCTTAAATTTATCATTGTACTCTTAAAGAGTTTGCAGTCTAGAACTTGAAGTCTCTGTTTCACGTGTATCTGTTACAGCCGATTCTGGAAAGAAGAAAATCCTGCTTCTCAAGGGCAAAGAGCGAGATATATCTCATGTATGTTTAGTTTTCTTGGTTGCTTGTGCATTTACAATTCTTGTCACTCTCTTTTTGTAGACTTGTGAATTAATGAATGAGCTTTATTCCCACTCAAGGCAATTCCTTTGTCTTATATTTTGATGTTAAACTCTATGCATTTCAACAATAATGACACCTATATAGGTTGCTGAGAATAAATTACCACTGCAGAATGCAACATCTTCAGGAAATTCTCCGACTACTACTTCAAAACAGAATCAAAGGCGTGAGGGAGGAGGCTTTATCAGAAGCATTCTTTTAAATAACGAAGCACGTCATGGACAAAGTTCAGCTGCAGCCCAACCTCATCAAAAAATAATCATGAATGCAGACAGTGGGAAGCGACCACCTCGTTTTGTTAATGCTCGATCTGGAGCAAATGATGTGTCCAACAATGAACCAAATCCATCTGTGTCAGAAGGGGATGGAAAAAGGATTCCAGAAAGTAAGTTTAGTAAAAAGGAATTTCATGGCCCGGGTAGCACTAGTGAGAAGCAAGAAAAGCGAATAAGAAACAAAGACAGGCCTGATCGTGGTGTCTGGGCACCTCGTAGTCGGTCTGATGCTTCAGTCTCACAACTTGATGAGAATTTGTCATCTGTTGTTTCACAGTCTGGTCATTTACTTTCTGACTCAGTTGAAGGTAATCCCTTCGTAGCTGAAGAGAATATTTATGTACTCGATGATCATTTTATTAAAGTATCATATGCAAGGCCTACCCTGATTATAGTGTCAAATCATCCTGCTTTATGAACTGAATGAGTTACGCTGCTGTTTTCTGTTTCACATGTGAAATTTTAACTCAATATCTGTTTATGCTTTCCCAGCTTACCGTGGGGAAATGAAAGATGATATTTATGGAAGGAGTGGAGAAGTTACAGGCCCTATAAGCGGACGCGGCAGTTCAGTGGAGAATGGTGGATTTTCCTAAATAGCTTACATATATCGTCTCCTGTTTATCAAAGGAAAGTCTCAAAATTTTCTTTTCATGTTAATCTAAATCATGTTCTGCTTTCTAGGTTCTGTTAGACATGTTGGACGTCGTGGGGCTGGCCATGCTATGAAAGATGATGGATTGTTGAACACAAATGAGGGAAAGTTATCTAAAAGAGGCGTTGCCGGTGGCCACGAGGTTTGCTTTTTACCTCCAAGCTAGTGATACCGATAGTAGTATCTCGTGTTACCTTATATCAAATTCACATTTTCTTTGCCATTGCAGAAACAAGTATGGGTTCAGAAGTCATCTTCAGGATCATAACGTGTCTTAAAGCTTGTAAGTATTTTTCTATATCAGCATTTGTTTTCATCTCTTTAAAGACTTGATGACAATATTATCCTTTCTGAGGTTCATCTCAAGAGAAGTCCAACAGTTCGATTAAAATTGGTATCAAAATTAATTAAAGATCTAGTTTAAGATATTTAGAATAATTTGTCACATGGTTCCTTTCACTTTCGCTTCATCGTTAAAGCTCCTTTATTTACCATAGCTAAAAGCTGATTTATTGTTCTTCGATAGATCGTGATGATGTCTATGCTGTCAAACAGATAAAAGGCATCCAGACAAAACCGTGATTCCTCGAACTTCCAGGGGGATTTATCTCTGTTCTGAGGACTAAATGCATCCTCAGAAAGCACCATGTGAAATGGAGATATACCCTGGAAGCCGTTGGTAACAGTTAATAGGTATCGTGAACTGGGTTGCAAGATTTGCGATTGTTTCGTATACAGATGGTTACAGAACACAAGTGTCTCTCTGGTTGAAGACCGAATAGGTGTATGGATTTTTCGGTATAACGAAATCAAGTTTCTTTGGTTGAAGACCCAAATGTGATTGTGGATTTTGGTTTGGTATGATCTGATTTTTTTGCCCAACATACCAAGTGTGACTCTGCTTCACCTGAAAGAATATATGCTGGTATATATACAATGGCCCCAGTGACAGAAATTCAAATTGAAGAGGAGATTCAAATTTCCTTTTGCTTTTTGATTTGGTCACACGTGCCAAGTCTTTTTTTGTTTTTTTGCTTCTTTAGAATTTAATGTGTAGAAAGTATCATCTAGTGCTTACCTATAATCTCACAGGGCCAGGGGGTTGGTAAAACAAATGTAATTTGATTCTATGCGTGGGGCAGTGAATCAGAAACATCATCGTTATACTGTTTTTATGTTCTATATGAGAAATGTGATGGATTGATTATGTGTTACTATTGACTAATATATGAATTTTTTTCTTTTTCTTTTTTTTCATTTTGTTATAAAAAGGGAATGGATTATAATTGCCAATTATGGTGGTTTAATAGATATGTTATGTCAAAGTATTGGTGAGAAATGATTGATTAGCTAGAATTTAGAATTGGCTGCAAAGATGTTTTATTGCAGCACATAGAATATTTAGGAAATGCTAATTTGAGTGATGTAAGTTCGTATATTTCTCTTGTTTGATATAACTTTTGAAAAAAAAGAAAAGAAACCGGTGTAATTAATTCTTGTATGCAATTGTGTTCTCTCTATTATAGGTGTAGGTTCGAGTCTTTCTCATTGTTTGATATAATTTCTTTAAAAATCGGGTTTTTATATCTCAAATTTATGTAATGCACTTGGCGGTACTTGAGAGTTTAATGAAGATGTTATGGTGTATGGTTTAATCTATTTAGGTTGTTGATTTGGTTCAATTTAGTTTGATATTTTCTTTTGATTACCGGAACTGATTACTTTAATAGAATTTGTCTCAAATACTATAATATATATTTTCTTTGTCCACCCTTTAATCTTTTTATGGAACTCTCCTCTTTTATCTCCCTCTTGGATTGTGAACATATCTTTTTACTTGTTTTAAACTAACTCTTCCCTCCTTCCTGTTTCTAAAATTTTAAAAATATTAATAAATTAATAGTCGTCCCGTTTTGATTTATAAAATATATTATAAATATATAAAAATTATATTGGCATAATATTTTTAAATATTTCATTTAAAATTTTAATATTTTCAACATATATCTATTATTTTTTTAAATGAGAATCAGAAACAAGAAATAGTTACAAGAAAAACATAAGAAATGATTACCAAACATGTTTATTTTCTTCTTCCTGGAAAAGAAATAAGAAACGATTACCGAACATGTTTCCGTTTTCCAAGAAAGTTACAGAGATGTTAATTATCTAAATTTGTGACTTGTGAGAACCTTTACTTATTTATAGGTGTACTTAATGTGAAATAACCACATCTATTTTGATGTCGGGTTCTCTAAACCATCCAAACATGATTTTTTTTTCCTAAATAAACATTTATAATTAATTATCTTATATTAAATATTGAATCTCAGCCTATTAATCACATATTAATGATGTGAGAAGATAAAATTTAAGTGCATCTCATGATAACAACCAAACATGCATCCTTCTAGTGGTCTCCCATTATTTTATTTTTTAAAAAAAAATTCTTCAATTTTAGGCCTATGTGGCCGCCTCCTATTAGAGGGATGCACCTAAGGTTTATCCGTATGAGAACAATAAAATATATATTATCTAAATGCATTTTGTGCATCGTATTCATAGTTGGATGCGATGGTTGATGATTAAACTCGATCATATCATTTCTAGAGATTCTATATCCAAATATCTCATCCTCACACGTTATACTACAAGCAATTTTTATTGAGTAAAAAATTATTACAATAGAATAAAAGTTAAACAAATAATAATTGACAGTATCAATATAAAAAGTGACAAAAGGTAACTGTAAAAACTATATGAAAAGAAAAAAAACATTTGGAAATAAAAAATAAAAATAAAAATAATCCCTTAATAGAAAATTTCAAATATTTGAAACACCATCATAATAATACTTAAAACTACTTAAATCTTTAACAATTGTTATGGACCAAGAACTATTTTATTGAAATACATTTATATTTATATTACCCACTAAATGCTTTAATTGTAATAAAATTCTCGTCTTGTAGACTCTTATCCTTCACATTTATGGGAAATAATAATTTTCTAATCATCATTATAAATATTTTTTAACTCTAAGTTCAGACAGCTAAGTAACTTACAAATTATATGCCATCCACAAAGTAAAAGAAAGAAAGAAATTAATGAAAGGGAAAAAAAACACTCCTTTCTGTTCTTTAAGAGAGAGTACTTGTTTGCTGATGCCTAATTTATGGTATTTGAGCAATTTCCACCAGGATTTTGTGAAGTGATTGAGGCTTTGAGAAAAATGGGCAGTGATCACTGGCTTTTATCTTGAACACTCTTTCAGGTGGGTTTTCCCTGACCAGCTTTTCTTGAACATCAGGTGAAAGTGCATGATCATCCAATGTTTGAATGAAGAAACGCCGTCCCGTTCCATAACTTTCCGGTGATAATGAGAGTTTCTCCATGATTGGACCTAGAGGAAAAGGTCTCATAGAAACCATTGCCAAAGCAACATCCTGGAATTCAACACCATTTTAATCTTCAGCTGAACATATTCAAGAACTTTTTCTATGTAAACACACAGGCAAGGCAAGAATGAAATGCTTGACACTAGATTTGTAGAAGTGTATTCGACTAATGGTCATTTGATAACATGTTTCAAACGTCTCAAGTTCTTCATTGTTTTGACATTAGATTTTAGTTTTTAATAGTTCAAGTCTGTTTTCCTATTTGTAATCAAACTTCAAAGAGACTTCAATAGAAAAGCCATGGTGGTTTCCTTTCCTATCGTCACGATACTCTTCTCTCCACATCCTGGTCCATAACTCAAATGTTGCAAGAAAGTTGAAGTCATAAGCAATTATTTTTGAACCATCATTCATTTTCAGTTACAGAATGAATACCCAAAGGGATCGTGAATTAGAACACATTGGAACTTCTTTCTTAAGTCTCATTTCCATAAATATCATAGAAGGCAGATTCATTATTATTTTTTATTTTTTTTGGGCTGCCTAAATATCAGTAAAATATTCTGTTTTTCTGTGTATGTGTTATGGGAGGGATCACAGAATAGCAGATAAAGATATAAGTTTATCAAATATATTTTCTGAACAAGTCCCTACATAGATTATAGATATGCAAGCATTTTTAAAATTTAAAGATAATAATAGAAAAGGCGGTATTTACGGGGAATCCATATAAAAAATACCATAGAAGACTCTTTAACAAATTGGAGAAATAAGTAGTTTGAATTGGAAAATACCTTTCCTGGAGATTGATTGAAGTACAACCCCTTCATTTGCTCTTTCTCAAACATAAATCCTGTAGGAGGTTTATCTTTACCATTCCCATACACGAAAAATTTCGACTCTTTCATAAAAATTTCTCCACTGCCAAGCTGCAAAGAAATTATTTCATAAATTCCACATTCCCAATACGCTCGAGGTAGTGCCTATGGTTGAAGTAAGAGCTTAAATTCTTATATAACAATTTGAGGGGATCAAATATAAATATAGTTTGAATAATATATATATATCACTACGGCATCGAATATTAAAATGAATATAAGAGAATTTCTAGTTATGATAAGAAAGCAACCTTCCATGAATTATAAATGGCAATGCTTATCACTCACCTCTTCCATGAATACATCAAAAGGCCTCTGGCCATTAGACACCATCGTCGCACATAGATAAATTGCTTTCGAGATTTTACTTGGAAAATGCTCCAATGCATAAGAAAGACAAGCGCCTCCACTACTGTGACCAAGCAGAATAACCTTCACAACAGCAAGTATGTCATTTATACTCAACTACATGCCAATTAAGCTTTTGTAAAATTTTATAATTTGTCATCCAACCTTTTCATCATCAGAAAGATCTCGTAGATAATCAATCAATGGCTTCGAATACTCTGCCAGAGTAGTCACCCCATTCGTATCTGTTAGATCAATACCAGAACCTTTGAGATCAAATGCTATAGGAGATAATCCGACTTCCTCTAGCAGAGAGATTGTTTTGTACCAGCACCAAGCTCCAAACCCTTCACCATGAATTAGAACAATTTTTTTCGTCTTAACATTCTCCAGAGACAGAGACTCTGATACCTGAAAATGATAGCCCTATCAATTAAAACTGGTTCAGGGTAAGAAAGATAGTCAGCTGGAATGTTGAATTTAATATGCTACATTTCCATTATTTATAATTTGTCATCCAACCTTTTCATCAACAGAAAGATCTCGTAGATAATTTGTCAGCTAGAACGAAAAATCGTATAAATTTTTTATTCAAAACTTGTTCATTTTACACCACCAAATATTTTCCACTCAGTGATTAAAATAGCAACTACAAGAAAAAGAAGAGGAAAACATGTCATGTAGATGTAGGTAATACAACTTAAGAAAAATAATAATAAATCAAAGAATGGAAAAGAAAAGGTAGATGTAAAATAATAAGAAACAAAACAAGCTTCATCCGCAAAGTTGTTTCCGGATGTCAGCTTTAACTTAGTATAAGTTGCATCTGCTTCACAATATTTTTATATCTTTTGCTCAGAAAAGGTAAAAGGGTACTTAAAAAAAAAACACATCTTTCTAGTTTCAGGGCTATAGATGTTATTCCCACAGTCAATGGATTAAAAATAAATAAACTTGCTCTACCAATTCAATAGCAATCCTTCAAAGCAAACATCAATTTTCATTCAACGGCTGGGAAAACGATCACTCACGAGGTAATAAGATCTCGATTCCCCTTCACTTTCTTTCTATGGCTTTGACATCTCACCTTCACTTTCTTTCTATGGCTTTGACATCTCTCTCTCATAATTTTCACCACAAATGATAGTTTAATTACTTAAAAGAGACATCCTTATTAAAGCTGCAAAGACCTTCTCCTCATACTAATAAAAAAAAACTCAGAAATGATTGTAGGAAAAGGTCCATTCACGCATTCTTTTTTAAACATCAAAAGAAGACTCAGAAGGATTATAAAATATGCCAAAACAAAAACAAAAAAAAAACATAAAAAGCTATCAAGTTATGAAATTAACAGGGAAATCCCACTTTTCTTTTCTCTGTAAAATTTAACTTCACAAAGCACTTTTTGGGTTTTTTTTCACCAAGCTAAATCATCATAACCTACTTTTCTTGAAAGATCCAATCATCCATCCCAAACAAAGAAAAATTACTAAAATAAAAAAAAATAATAAACAAATTAAAAATAAATAAATCTCACCGGTTGCTGTTTCCCACTAGAGAAGGGATCGGAGAGATTTTGTCTTCGAGAACTGGTCGACCCAATTCTACGAGAATTAGATCCATCAAATCTCTGTGATAATTGCAACTGTTGAAGAGCAAGAGAAAGAGCTTGTTTCTGCAAAAACTCCTCCTCACTTTGCAATTTCCTCTGTGACCTATTCATTCTCTTACTTCTAGATCCATTTTCTTTCACATCTTTCCTTGACATGCAAATTAGACGATTACCCATCACTCAAAATCAAAATCCCAGTAAAACCCAGAAATCTTTTCAACTAATTCAACTCAGAAAAAAAAAAAAAACCCAAATTTTTTATACTAATCTCTGGAAAAAAAAAAATAAAGCCTTTTTCTCAAGAGTAAGAGAATTTTAGTCAGCAAGAGTTGAGAAAGTTGGTAAGAAATAAACGAGGGAGTTGTTGACTGCAAAACAAAAAGCTCTAAATTCCAACTCTATTGAGAGAATCCATTTTTAAAGGATGAAATGGAAAACTGAAAATCAGGAGAAGAAAATGAAGAAGAAGAATCCAATTTTGATATCTTTACTTCCACAAATGAAACTTTTAGTGCCTCATTTGAGGCATATGTGAGTAATGAAAACGAGGGTAGAAGAAAATGATATTCTTTACTGTGTAAATTGATCAAATGGGTTAGTAGAGATTGAGAACAATAAATATGACCAACAACTTTCTCAAGCATGCAACTCTCTGATTGATTACTCAATTCTCCTCATTTTTAGCAGTTTCTGTGGAATGAGACTAATTTTGAGATTTTTTTTTTTTTTTTTTGCCCCTGTTTGACAACTATGAGATTTAAGTCGTCGAATAGGTAGAGAAAGTGTCATTCCTTTTATGGTTTTTTTTTTTTCTTCCTTCCTTCCTCATGTGAGTGACTACTATATTTAACTCCTCACATCATTATAGTTCAATTAATCTCATTCACTTCAATTTAAAGATTTAAGTCTTCCCTCCCTTATTTTGATATAATATCCTTAATATATAAAAATGGTGATGTTTAAGAAACTTTTTTGGACTACTATACCCCTTTTAAAATTTTAAAATTACTAACATGTCATTATATATACCCTTTTAAAACCTTCAAATTACTAAAAATGAATAAAATATCTCTCTTCCTTGAATAAGAAATTGTCAATTTTATTAAATAAATTCCTTGGTTTTTTTTATTGTTTTCACAACGTCAATTTATAAATAATTGAAAAAACAAGGACAACATATGAAAATGAATGTGATATTAAAATGAATTTATTATTTAGATTTATCACCAATTTATGAAAAATAAATTATATTTAAGTATTCCAATATTAAATGATTTAATAAAGGTGACGGTGCTTTAATTTTAAAAAATATTAAAAAAAAAGTTTAAATTGTTTAAAAAAACAGTTAAGATTAAAAAAAAACAACTACAACAAAATATAATTTATTGAATTAGTAATGGTATAATATTTTATAATATTTAAATAAATTTAAATTTTTTTAATTAAAAATATTTAAAAGTTTAAAAATCAAAGAGAAAAAAATATATAATTTCATAAATTTTAATTAAAATTAGAAATAAAAAATCTATAAATGCAAAAATTAACTAACATATGTATATAGAAAAAAACAATTTATTTTTTATTTGATAGTATAAATTTTAAAAATAAAGATGTTAAAAAAATTGTCTTATATAAAAAGGTATATAATTATGTAAATTAGTAAACTATACGATAATTTAAATATTAAATATAACATAATAATATGTTAATAAAATCATTTCGAAAAAAATTTATAAACCATAGAAAAATCAAATAAAAAATATTTTGATCTTTTAAATATTTCTATGTTAGAAAAAATATCACATGCGACGCACGTGGTAAAAAACTAGTCTAAAAAAAAACTACTTAATTTATGTTTGAGCTAGTATATACATTTTTTTTTCTTTTTAATTATGACATAGTAATTAACTTGATGCATGTAAAATTAATCATTATATATTGAGAGTGTAATCGCTTCATTTTTCTTAAACAATATTACATGTTTTTCTTGTAATAAATAACTTAAAATTGAAATAAATATTTTTTTTTAAATATGAAATAAAAGTTTTGAGATCCCATAATCAAATATTAAAATAAGTATTGTGTTCACAAATTCCTAATAAAACCGAAAACACTCCAAAGTGGGGGGGTGGGTAACCGCAAAACCGAAATCAAACCTGAACCGAACCGGAATTGAGACATTCAGTTTCGGTTATGTATCTTAGGATCGAAATTAATTCGGTTCGGTTCCTGTTACTCAAGAAAAGCTGAATACAAATCGAATCGAATTGCCTTATTATTTAAAAAAAAAAAAAACCCAGTTGAATTGATTTTTTGCACCCATTTTTATGTCCTGCCCGATAAGGAACAAATCCTCTATTGAACTGACTAGGAACCGATTTAGGGATGAAATCAATGAACCGATAAAGGACTAAGAATTGAACTGAAACCGATTTAAATTCGATTAGTTAAAATTTGGTTCCTGGTGTTTTCAGTTTCGGTCCCTGTTATAAGACAATTCCTTATCTGTTCGGTTTTGATTCTCATTAAGAACCAACGAGAACCCAACTGATAACAGCCCGACTCCAAAGGTAGATTGAAAATATATAAAAAAAATCAAGTGTTGTAAACTTAATGACTAGTTGATGCTGATGTCATTGGTTTGACTAGCTACCTGATCTACTAGATCTAATATGTGAAAATATAAGGGGTTGTGTAACGTCCCATGTTTTACAGGTGGTTTTTTTTTTAATTTAATTATTTAAGTTATTTAATTTATAGAATTTAGTTATTTTAAGTTTGGTTAATTTAGAATTTAGATATTATACTCTTTTACTTTGTAGTTATTATTATAAAAAGGTTATTTAGGAACTAGGTACATTAAATATTATTATTAGGTCATCTAATAATATTTAATCACCTTCTAGCATAGTTTAAAGTAGGGGTGGACCGGTTCGGTTCGGTTTGGTTTTCAATTAATTTTAAAAATCGAACAAGTTTGGTTTATAATGGGAACCAGTCCGATTTTGAACGGTTTTACCAGTTCGGTTTTCTGGTTTTTCTAGTAAAGGACATTTGCATTTAGTTTAAAGATAAAATTCTCCTATATTGAAGAATGAAACAAAACAAAATCAAACATAAATAAAAACTTAATTAAAAAAAATTAGATTAATAAATTTACAAAATATAAATTAAAATAAAGCGATAAAAAGTATATAAAATAAATCAAATAAATAAAAACTAAGGGGAAATGGGGAAGGGGTATGAGATTTTTACTTGTTTTTTAGAAGCCGGCCTGGTTTTAACCGATTTTAGCTGGTTCGGTTCGGTTTTTTAATAATAGAAACTGGAATGGTTCGGTTTTTTACGGTCTGATCCAATTTAATTTTCCGATTTTCGGTTTTTTCTTTCACTCCTAGTTTAAAGTGTTTTTAGTAGAGTTAATTTATTAAACCTTATTTAAAAATGCATGTGGTTAATTTTAAAAGAAGAAGGAAAATTGAGGGACCTTTTTACAAAGAATTATCTACTCACCTAAAGTTAGGGTTCTTGTCTTCTCATTCATTTTGAACAAAAAAAAGAAAAGTCACCAAGGGCTCTCTTCTCCTCTTCAAAACTGTGGATGATGGGGAAGGGAAAATTTTGGGTTTTCTTCATTTCTCAACCAAATTAATCATTTCTTCGGGCGTACAACGTCTCCCCTAACACTTGAAGAACTCTCCACCTTTTCAAAGAGGACTCAAGGGTAAGATTCCTATTGATTTTTCATGGGTTTTACCCCTCTTTAGTTCTTAAATGTATATTTGAGTTGAAATCTTCAATCCAATCTCATGCATGGAACTTGAAGATTTCAAATTCAAAGACGCATTTTATCTTGATTTGTGTATTTCCTCTAGCCCTAGACTCAAAACTTCAAACTACCAATGACCCCAAGAACCCCACGAAAGTCGTGAGCATCATTGTAGTTTTACTCTTGAGTTGTGTTTTTCCTTTGAATTTGATAACCAAATATTGTCTAAATGCCCTAAAATCACTTACCCATTGATTAATACTTCCAAGAAACTAACTCAAGCGAAACCGGATTGTCCCCATTTGACCAAAAGATCAAGAGCTACCCCCTATTCTTGAAGCTTCATCTGTGGGTTCCTTTGGGGGATCCCGGGTTGTTTTTGTCTCTTTAATTAATTGATGCTCGTTAGTTGTTCGTTTGATTAAATTTTTATGTTTTAGGTGTATTTAATTTTAGATGATATCGATTTACTCACTTGACGTTCGCTTTGGAACGTTATTTATTTTTACTTTTACTAAAAGTGAGGATAAGTAGAGTTTAATGTAAATTTTGGAACTAAATTATTTGAATGATTTGTATGTCGGGAGTTCTAAGTGATTGAGCATGCTATATTGCAAGTATTAGGATTTTAGGAGTATAGAAATGAATTCATGACTTAGGAGTAGTTTGGGTTTAAAGTTGGGATTATGATATGTTTAGTATTAGAATTCAGGTTTATGGATCGTCTATGGGATTTTATGAGTTAATATACTTGTCTCGGGATGTTGGGTTGCTTGGATATGAATTATGGGGGAAATCTCATGAATTTGCAGGTTTATGCTAATTATGAGAGTAATGAGGCTCTTGCTTATATGAGACTCTGTTTATGTTTATTTTGCTTATTTGGGACTCTGTTTATATATTTTTTTTTTTGCTTATTTGGGACTTTGTTGTGTCTTATTGCATGATGAGACTTTGATTATGATTTTCCTGAATTCACTAAGTCAATAAGATATGTAATGACTGTTGGCACCTAACATGATCTTAGTTTACTTATGGCAGATGTATGATTGGGTGAGATAATGTATATGTTGTGTGTTTTTTTGCATTATTTGGTATTATCCATGTTATTATGTTTTTAAAGTAAATGAGTTATGTGAGAACTGTTGGCACCTAACATGAACTTAGTTTACTTAATGTTCTAATGTAATTAAGATATGTAAGAACTTTTGTCAGCTGGCATGATCTTAGATGACCTTATTGTGTTTGAATGGTAAGTGATGATGGAATGTTGATGTTGCATGTAGTCTGGCTATGGTAGAGAAATTTTTGGGAGGTTTAACATGAGAAAGGATTTTGGATCATGAGTTAGTAAAATGTGAAGATTTAATGTTTGGGTTGGGTAGTAAAGAGTCAATAGGGTTTTGGACACAAATTCGGATTTGGATATGGGACCTAAAGTTACTTTACTTTCCATTTATCTTCTCTGAGTGTTTTCGCCCATGATATTACTTTTCAGGTGCGACTGTAGAGGTCGTGTAGCTGGTGCAGCTTGACTATAGATGGATGACGATGAGATGAACTAGTGTTATTTTAGTCTATGGATTGTTTTATGCTTTTTTTTGTTATTTAACACTTGGTCTGTTGAGCTCATGAGAGCATTTTGCATATTTGAATTACTTAATTTGGATTTATGGATTTAATAAACTTGATATTTAGACTTGTTTTATGATGAAATGGATGCGCATCCCACCTTTTGGGAATGGCCATGCGTTGTATCCCACTTTTAAAATGATTATGGAATTATTCCCTCATCTTTGACAGGTTTATTGATTTAAAAGTCTTTTGTTTGCGTCATTTATATATTTGATTTTTCAAAATAAAGAGTCGGGTCTTTACAGATTGAGTGTGTTTGGATAATACTTAACAAGTTACTTTACTATTGAAGGTCGAAAAATATAATCACATGCAATATGACATGAAGTCGATGAGATTGATAACTCCACGAAAATGTAGTTAGAATATCTTGAACTTAGTGTTATTATTCAATTATACTATTATTAGTCATTTAATTTATATAATATTAAAATTTAATGATAATATTGTTAGGAATGGTGTCCTAGAACTTGTAATTATTTAATAATAATAATTTATTAAGAATAAATTAAATAAATAAACATAAGTTCTTTATATTATCTAGATTGATTCAATTAATGATATTAGGAATATATAGAAATATATAAATATCAAACATTCAAATAGTAAACCCTAAGTTACTCTTATGAAATCACGACTTAGTATGTGAGTCATACGAGAGGATTAAAGTCGAGATGAGTAACTTAAATGTGTCTACGATGAACGGATAACGTTTGGGAACCTTATCCTGGTAACACGTTGATAGCTTCGCATTTTGTTTATAGACAAATGATCGAATCCCCGATCATTCATGTGGGAGACATGAAATGGAAGTATCATATGCAATGTTGATTGTATAAGACAGGACCACGATGTTCGATCAAATTTCTCCTTAGTACCGTTTTACGAGAAATGATCGAATATCAAACTAAGTTTATCAACCGTGATAGATCTCAATCCTGAGTGAAATGCGGACTCCTATTTATGGAGTTATGTTCTTTGATTCACATGGTTGAGAAGCGTCTGTAAGAACGCTCAATACACTCCTGTTTTGGGAACATGACTAGATAAGTAGTGGGAACTCATTTTCACGAGATGGAATTCATAACTTTCCTATAAATTAACGGTATCGGTCAGATACCTAAACATTTTAGGAACTTTAGGAAACTCCTGATGTCCTGATTCGAGACATGAACAAGTGGCGCCACGACTTCTATTGATCACGAGTATATTATCTCTAGTTCGACTAAAGATAATGTTCATTGGAGAATCATGGGAACACAAGGATAAAGCGGTAATTACAGGGGCAAAACGGTAAATTTATCCGCTTGTAATTATGAGGGTTCCACGTGAAGGATTATATCACGATATATAAATAAAGATAAACTAAATGGACATAACTCATCTATAGTGAGGGGAGTTCACTATGAATCTATAGTGGAATTATTCATAGTTAGATAATAAGTAATTAACTGATTATGAGTTAATCACTTAATTGAGTAATTATTAAGCCCATGATCTATAGGTCCATCGGGTCCCTATGCTAGCCCAAATATCGTAGTCGCGAAATCAAGTAGAAGAAATGGAAATTTTAAGTAAAGTGAATTACTTAAAACAGGCAATATTAATTGTTTAAATATTGAGTATATTTAAACGGTAATTAATATAAACATTATTAATTGTTTAAATAATGAGTTTATTTAAACATGAAATTAATAATGAAATATTATTAATTATACATTATTAATTATTTAAATATTGAGTATATTTAAATGGTAATTAATAATTTGAAATTAATTAACAATTATTAATTGTTTAAATAATTATATTTAAACGAAATTAATAATTAAAATTAATTAAATTAATAATAAAATATTGTCAATAAAATTATTATTAATTATTTAAATAATGAGAATTATTTAAATGGAAATTAATAATTAAATATAAATTGGATAATATTTAGTCGGGAGAAAATATTAATATTATTAATTGTTTAAATAAAATATTTTATTTAAATGGTAATTAATAAATAAATTAATTAAGTTGGACTTATTAATTTAAGAGAGAATTTCAAGCCCAATTGGATTAATGAACCCAATTGGAATTGGCCCAAAATAATTAATTAAATAAATTGTATTTATTAATTATTTTATTATGATAAAATCGGCCATATGAGATAATTTGTAGGAGATAATTGTTTGAATTATATCCTATAATAATTAAATAGATTTATTTACCCAAGATAAATAAAATAAAGAAAAGAAAATATTTTCCTATTTATCTATGGCATTTTCGAAATTGCAAGATAAAGGAAAGAGATAATCTTTATTCTTTTTGTATTTATCTCTATAGATTAATCCTAATGTGATTAGGATTCCTATTTTTCTATAAATAGGAGGGTTGGGTCATTCATAAATCACACAATTAAATTCCTTAGAAATTCGGAATTCTCTCTTCCTTCTCCCTCCCCCCTTAGCCGATTTTCCCTAGTCCATTGGGAAGAAAATATTTTTTCTTCTTCCCAATTTCTTCTAAAGTTCGATCCCACAATCGGGTTTCGTTTGATCGATCGGGATATAGCGTAGAAGATCCGGTGTTGCTGAGGATTTGATGCTGTAAAGAAACCTCCAACCGATTCTCCATTTATTACTCAATGTAAGTTTTGATTTTAATTTTCGAAATTTAAAGCATGAATCTACATGTTTTTATCACAAATTGCATGATATTAATAGATCCGTTATTAAATGTTAATAAGTTTACTAAATCAAATTCCGCTAATTTAGTAAATCATCCCTTCAAATATATGTTTTTAAATCTAACCAATATAAAATATATCTCCTAGTATTAAATTATAATATAAATAAATATATTTACAAATTTAATTAATATTAAAAAATTAAATAAGTATTTTTTTAAATGGGGAAAAATTCTCTTGGGGAACCTGATCCCCGCCAATTCCATGCGGGGAATTCCAGTCCCTGTCCCCGACTTTTGAAAGCGGAGAATTTAACGGGATGAGGAATGGTTTAGGAAGTAGGGACGGGGAATGCATTCTCAGCCCCCGCTCCGCGAAAACCCTTAAGTAGGGGTCCCAGTTGATTAACATGATATGACATGGTATGCACCAAACATCATAGGTTTTAAAAATTCAAAATTTATAATTTTTCAAAAAAATAAATAAATTCAAGAATATAAAATTATTAAAATCTTCCTACGTGAAGAGTAGTTTATCACACTACAATTCTAGCACGTGCGATGCACGTGTAATTTTACTTTATAATAAAATGCATTTATCAATTATAATAATCAACTAAAATTGTATAAATAATTTAAATTATAACTTTTTATGTATTAAATAAATGTTTTTTTTTTTAAATTTCGCAATTTCATTAGTTTTTTTTAATAAAGTAAATTATCTATTAGATATTATTTTTAAAATTTAACACATTTTATAATTTTATGTGGTCACAAAATTATTTTTATTATAATTGGCTAACTTAAAATATGAATCAAAATAAGAAAATGTAACATTTTCAATACTTGAGTAGACATTATTTAAAAAAAAACACATTGATATATATCATACATATTGTGACTTTTAAACTTCTTTCGATTTTTTTTTTTTTAAATATGATATTTGATTATTAAATTGGATGTTGATAGTTACTACAAAACAATTAGTTTTACGTTATTTGTACCTTGAAATGTATTTTTTTATAATCATTTTATTTTTAAAGCTTTTACAATTCTAGCACATAAAATACAAAAAATTAATTATTAATATGAAAACAAAAATTAGAAAACATTAGAATCATTGTTGCTTTATTAGAAGAAAAAAAATGCAAAATCAATTATTGTAGATATAAAGTTCTATAACTCTAGTCTTCCATCGTGAGTGAAAATCTTGAGAAAGCTTTCATTGTAAAAACTGCATTGAAAATTATTATTAATATTACTAAACACACATATGAGTATTTAATTATCCAAGAAGAAATTTAAATTTTATAAACATTCTAAAATAATTGAACACATAAATTTAAGAAAAAAATTAATATATATAAAATGAATGGGGTAAATATCGTACCTAGAGCTTGAGCCAACCAAAGATATCAACTACAAACATCCAAAAGAATACAACTTGTGTAGTAATAATGATGATCGTGCAATGATAAGAATCAAACTTAAATATCAACTTTGTAAAACATCTAAAAAAAAATTATTATTAAAAACATTACATAAAAATAATTATTGGATAGAAATTATGCCAATAGATTCGGGAGGAAATATCAATAAAGTAAAACATCTAAAAAAAACCACAAATTCAATTAGAAATTACATAAATTAAAAAAAGAAAACAAAAACACATAAGAATACACAGTAGGAATAAAAGTCTAATATTACACATACCCCCTGATAATTCCAACCATCTTCAAATTACCTTTTTCTAAATAAATTAGTTAAAATGTGGTGAGAAACCATACTGGTGTATTTTTTCTAACATAGAAATATTTAAAAGATCGAAATATTTTTTATTTGATTTTTCTATGGTTTATAAATCTTTTTCGAAATGATTTTATTAACATATTATTATGTTATATTTAATATTTAAATTATTATATAGTTTACTAATTTACATAATTATATGCCTTTTTATATAAGACGATTTTTTAACATCTTTATTTTTAAAATTTATACTACCAAATAAAAAATAAATTGTTTGTTCTATATACATATGTTAGTTAATTTTTGCATTTATAGATTATTTATTTCTAATTTTAATTAAAATTTAAGAAATTATATATTTTTTTCTCTTTGATTTTTAACCTTTTAAATATTTTTAATTAAAAAAATTTAAATTTATTTAAATATTATAAAATATTATACTATTACTAATTCAATAAATTATATTTTGTTGTAGTTGTTTTTTTTAATCTTAACTGCTTTTTTTAAACAATTTAAGTTTTTTTTTTAAATATTTTTTAAAATTAAAGCACTGTCACCTTTATTAAATCATTTAATATTTGAATACTTAAATATAATTTATTTTTCATAAATTGGTGATAAATCTAAACAATAAATTCATTTTAATATCACATTCATTTTCATATGTTGTACTTGTTTTTTCAATTATTTTATAATTTGATGTGAAAACAATAAAAAAAACCAAGGAATTTATTAAATAAAATTGACAATTTCTTATTCAATGAAAAGAAATATTTTATTTATTAAAAAAAGAGAAATATTTTATTAAAAATATAAATAGTCATTTAATAGATAGTGGAGTATAAATAATAATGACATTTTTAGTAATTTGAAGGTTTTAAAAGGATATATATAATGACATGTTAGTAACTTTAAGATTTTAAAAGGGGGTATAGTAGTCCAAAAAAGTTTCTTAAACATCATCACTTTTATATATTAAGGATAGAGGAAGTTTTTGGTAGCAGATTTAAAATTTTAATTTGTAATAGATAACTCTAATTTTTTTTTAAGAGAAACTCTACAATTTTATATTAAAAGAATAACAATTTTAATAAATATTTAAATATATGATTTTTTTTTTTTTATCATTGATTTGCTACACAGATAGATTTAATAAAAAAACTGATTTGTATCAATTAGAACATTTTTTAAAATTCAACCAATTTTATAATCTGGTTGGTGATCCACCATTTTTTTTTTCTCTAAATTTTGAGCCTTAAAAAACTATTTTTACTATAGACATTTACATTTTTACGATTACAAAGATATTAGTTGAAATCCAACAAGTTCTCATTATATATATATATATATATTAAAATAATTTATTCTTATTACGATTAATTATCTATACTAAAGATATTCAATTGTACAATGTTTTAGATTTATAAAACATTTAGACATAAATAATCAAATTCATAAATTAAAAAAAAAATTATGTAAACTAAAATAAAGAAAAACAGTTGATAATGATTTAGACACAAAAAATATGGAAAACAAGTTATCTGAAAATACAATTATTTATAAGCCATTAAGCACTCAATTCAAACCTTACTCTGGATTCCATTACAGAATTATCTCTCATTTTCAAAACAAATTAAATTGAACCTTTGACCATATGTCCATTCAAATTCATGTTTCCAATGCCATTTCAATTTTTAAAAAAATGTGGCTCGTAAAAGGCTCCCAAAATCTCAGTCAAACATCAGATCTGTTTCCTTGATGAACAATTTCTACAGACCATTTGGACTTTAGAGCCTTCCAAGCCCATCACCAACAGGCTGTACGACAAGGAAATGCAGGAAAATAATAAAAGTCTACATATTATGATATGATATGATATTTTAAAATTTACAACTATGACAAGAGATGGGGGGGGAAAAAAGTTGAAATCATGTGTTGCTATACCACCAGTTTTCCGACATGGTATACCGACACCAAATGTCATAATGTCGTGTGTATAGATTAGTCAAAAAGAGCGCAAATTGGTCGAGATACTTGTGGATATTAAACAATAAAGAAAGAAGAGGGAAGGATTTCAACAACTAAAAAGTTGTAAGAAGAGATCAATTCATGGCAAGACTAGAATTTGATAGACTCTTTCAAACTGAAAGAAAGGGTTTTACAATCTACACAAGCATCCAACAACTATTACAACTTTCTCTACACTCCTAAGGGGGTAAGAGCAGCAAACTTTTTTACATGCTGGTCTAACACACATCACTAGACACATCAGATAGAACACAGTAGCAGTTGGGACGGATCTCACAACGGTGTGTTGGGGGGTATTATCATGGATTTTCTACCCAGACGCGAATGACATCGCCCGCCTAAAATCCAATGATTTTAGAGCTGATTCTGGGAAATGTTTCCCATCAGGTACCCATAATCCTTTATTAGGCAGCACTACTTGTGGTTGGTAACCATTTGTACTGTCCTTGCCAGCAGTTGATGAGGCTTCATTCTTCTTCTTTACAAATTCAAAGAATTCTGCAACTTGGCGGGCATACCTTCAATAAACCAACATATGAAACAAAAAAAGTCGATCAGAATAAACAAATACAAAAGAATATCAACATTAGTCCACACAAACAATTATTCATGAATTAACCCAGCAATAATACGACGTTTCCCGGTTGAATTGAAACATGATGACCCCTTTATAAAGAATGAGAGTAAACTGTCCTCCAAATGAAGATAATGCTAAACTTGTCATCTAACTCCCGTGTTCAAATTCAATATATAGAATGTGTAGGGAAAGAGGAAAGAAGACTCGGACAAACACAAACCAGACACATACATTTGGAAGTCCGGTAAATAAACTTAGTATTGAAATCAATTAAAAAAAACAAAATAACATAACAATAACAATCGTCTTACTGTCTTTTAGCTTCAACATCTTTGCTGAAATCAATATTTGGTTCACAGTCAAGAACCAAGGCAGGCACCTGCTCGCCACGAGAAGATTTAAAAGAATTAGAGGAAAGAAAATTGTGAATTTGTTTCTATTGCATTCACAGTATTTGAAAAAGAAACAAATGCAAAAAATGTGTAGTAGTATGGCGCATCACCTTTTGAATACTTCTATGCATATGGTCACCCTCCAAGTAAAAAACACGGTCCTTGATATCAGGATGTAAAGAACTGTCTAGATGAAGTGGTAGCTTGTTGACAGATAAGACCCCGTGATTACCACTTTCGAAGGGGAAAAGCCAGCTTTCATGCTTTTCATGCAGGTCACGGAGGTACTCTAAACTGACTCCACCTTCTTCTGTTCTCTTTCGCAGCTTCATTCTTTTGTGACAAGTATCGGGGCTTGCTCTAAGATAGATGAAGCCGTCAGGAATAAGCCCAGGCAAGGTTGACACAACTGGATCAAACCATGAATCATAAATGCTGATCTCCATCTCATTCATCCAATTTGCTTCATGAACAGCTCTCACGAACACCTACGTTAGTATCGATAAAACAAAAACTTCAGCCTTTAAATTACAGTCAGGGTACCTCTTCTTCTCAAATGGTTATTCGAGTAGAAAAAACAAAGAACTGCAGGGTATCATATCCATCAATCTTGATCATTGATGCAACTAAAAAATATAACAATGAAACTAGGAATAGGTCAATAGTTATGAAAAATTACGGAGGGTGTGACACTGGGCAAAATCAAGTTTAGGAAAATAAAACACATGACTAAAAATTATCTGTGTTCTTACCATCCTGTCACTGAAAACGCTCCTTTCCATCAACCTGAGTGGCTTGATTCCACCAGATGACTCTTTCTCCTGCATAACCCTTGTCACAAACACATAATTCTGGAATGTATAAGCATACCTTTGAGGCTCTGCGTAAAAAGCATCTAATATATTGAAGTGGTCAGGTCCGATATCCTGCCACTTGTCAATAGGTTCAGGAACGACTTCCACCAGGTCACGTAGCTCAAGGGTTTCATTAGCTATTCTTTGAAGGAAAGTTGACTTTCCAACACTGATGTTTCCCTCAACACAAAATGTTAACCGTTTCTTTTGGGATCGATTCACATCTGAGTTAGAACTATCCTCAGTCAACTCTTTATCGACACTGTCTTTTATATAAGTAGTTATACTTTCAGCATGATTTCTGTGGATAATTCCAACTGAACCCTGTAAGAACTCAACCATCTTCTGGCTAGAATCACCAAAGAACTGCAAAGTAATTGCTTTCATGAAAGATCACTTATGGTGTCCCTAAGTACACATTAATCAGTCACGTAAGCTAAGATTGTAGACAAAGTTTCTTTTTGAAATACATAAAAACTGTTAGAATAGCAAAGATTATTCGGTTGGAAATTTAAAAATACTTGAAGGCAACTGCAGATTAATACAAGGCAAAAATGAATGGGAACTGCATAAAACAGAGTTTTTTATTTTATTTTTATTTTTAAACACACTTTTTTTCAAAAATTATTCATCTTTAAATTCACCAGACTGCTTCTGGCTTACATGAAGCTAACAGAAATTACCACCAAGAACAAAAGAACTTACAAACTACATTCATATTTTAAGCATTTTAAAACAAAAAAAAAAAACCTATTTTTTTCACCTTATCTTTATACAACTGCTTAAGCTCAGCCACTCCTCCAATTCCTTTCTCCACCAGCTTCTTCAAATTTCTTGGACCAACTCCAGGTATTGTCAACAAATCAGGATTACCAACTAAAACACCTCCACTTGCCAAACTCCTCTGCCTCCTAGTAGACTTTAATGGCTTTTCCTCCGAAACCTTTTCATCTTCTCCACCATCATCACCTAAATCCTCGTCATCATCATCACAAGCCGAACCCATTACCGAGCTCGTTACGCCCTCAATGGCCGACGACGAAAAAGACCTATCCGAACCCGCAAACAGCCACGCCGGCCGAGACCCATTTCGAGCATCCTTATACCCAACCCAAGCTCGCAATGCCACCGGGCTATCGATAGCACACCGGCATAAGTAGCACTTCCTCGACGTATTAACGGCGGCAGTGGCGAAGCGGGAATAGACAGCAGCAGAATACGGCTTTCTCGAAAGAGAAGCGGCGCCGCCGCCATGAAACGCCGTAGAAGCTGACATTAGAGGAAGCAGCTGTTTGTGGTTTTTAGAAAAGGAAGAAACAAACTGAAAACTAGGGTTCAGGGGATTATTGTTTGACGGAAGAGAGAAAAAGGGTCTGGAACTATTACAGGGTTTAATCGCAGTACAAATAATGGGTCCTGAAGAAGAAGAAGATGAAGGGCTTAATCGCAACAGTTTCTGCATTTCTTCCGAGCATTTCAGTGAGCAAAAAACCCTTCACTTTTTTTTCACTATTTTCAGCCCTTTTTTCACGGAAAGAGAAAATCAGAAGGCGGGAAAATGGGAGTAAAACAAGAAAGTTGGAAGCTTTTTGGCTATGGGAGAAGAGGGAAATGGGGAAAGAGATGAAAGAGGGTAAGGGTTTAAAATGGCGGCCATGTGAGGGTTTTGGCTTTGTGGTTTACTGACAAAGGGAAGGGAATGTTAAGTATGGTTTAAACTCTTAATTGGGATTTCTAAATTGTAGCAATGAGTCTTCTACTTCTTATATTTTAGGGTTTTATCAATACTATGGTGTTATTTGGCATTATCTCCAAACATTTTATTTTCAATTTTAGTATATAGTTACTTAACATGCCCACCAATATTGTTAGGGTTTTATCAATACTATGGTGTTATTTTTTTAAGAACATAAATCTTGGGATATTTACAAATATGTTTAAAATAGATTTTAATATTTATAAATTTGTTAACCTAAACATTGTATTTATAAAAATATTAAAATTTTAGAGGCCTGAGTCTTATTACTGTTAATAGGAAAAAGTCATAAATACTCTTATTTCATTCAACTATATCAGTAAGTCACTGATTTACCAATCACTGATATACTGACAATGATTGACAATCACCGAATTTTCATGATATACTATCACTGATTTACAATAAATGATATGCTACTTTATGAAGTCGAGAGAGGTCTCGTCAGAAAATTTCAAATTTTCATAAAAAAATTGGGGAAAACAATTTGGAAGCAAGGTTTCGTCAAATTTGAGTTTATAGATGAGTTTTGGCCGGAAAATTGATGGATTTATGATGATTTTCGGCTTTGATTTAATTCTCGCCTGAATAAAAAATCATCGGGTTTGAGATCTTTTCAGAAAATTTCGAATTTTCGTCGGATAGTAGAAGAAAACAAGTTGGAAGCTTCAAGATTCGTCAAATCCGAATTTGGGGATGAGTTTTAGCCAGAAAATGATGGTTTTGTGATGTCTTTTAGGTTTGGTTTAATTCTTACTGGAAAACTTTGTGGTGACGGCAACGACAGTAGTGGATATGGTGGTGACGCCAACAAAGATGGCGGCCAAAGGAGATGGCGACGACGTTCACGGAGAAATTTGAGAAATAAATAGGAAAAGCTAATTTAGGAAGATGATGACGAATGAAGATGAGAATAATTTAGGAATTAAAAAGATTCATTTAATCCTCTTTAAAAAAAACATATGTGCAAGTAGTTTTCAAAAATGATAAATATGTAAATATTTCATCAAATTTTAATATCTATGTAAACTCCTCATAAATCTTTATACTTTATAAAATTACATATGTTTAATGCACCTTTTGGTCGCCAATGTGAGAATAGCTCAATTGGTTAGGTCGAAGGTTCAAGTCCATTCTCCCTTAATTTGATGTAATATCTATAAAATAAAAGTTAACTTTTGATCTTTGATGTATATAGATTATTTCAATTTCATATATAATATTTTAAAAGTTTGAATTTAATCTTTAATGTTTCAAAATGTTTCACTTTTGTTCTTGGCCTCAACCCTGTTTGAAGTTGTAGAGTCAAAGGTATATGATGAAGTAGGGCCAACCTTAGGAGGAAAAGGCTTAATTTTAAAGGCCCTGGGAAAACCAAGTCAAAGGTACTTGGTGAAATAAAAGCACCCCACAACTAGAGAAAAAAAAATTTAAAGTTGATAGACACAAAATATTTACCAAACTCAACCTCATCAAGTTATAAAATATCAAAACTAATATGTTGTTCTAGGAAAAATTCAACTCTCATAATAACGAAGGATGTGATGACTATATCATCGTGCAAAGGACAAAGATTGGATTTTAATTTATAAACAATTTTGAACATAAAAAAAAAACTATAAACTAAAGAATGTGTGATCTAATCACAATGCAGCGGACGACCTTAGTAATAAATTCAAACACTTAATTAAACCCGAATAAACTAGATCACATGGTTGTTATGAAAATATTATAAAATAAAATAATTTTTACTTACTTGAAATAGAATCGTTTGTTGAATCCGAACCTCTAAGTTTTAAATAATATAACCCGATCTTATGTAAAATTCACTTGTAGGAGTGAACCGAGAAAGAATGAACGAAGAACAAGTTTCTTCTTCTTTTCCACTAAAGAGGACAAAAATCTTAGGGATAATGAGAGTTTCAAGAACGTTCTTAAACCTTAGTATGCTCAATGATCTCACCAAAGGGTCTTTATTTATTTAAACTTATAAATCCTATTCCTGGTCACATTAGAAATCAAACTCTTAATCATATTAATATGGATGAGAGAGAGAAAATCTCCCTCGTTCTACGTGGTGGGCATAAATACAAGAGCGAAGACAAAGAATTATCTCTTCCTTTTCCTTTTTAATTGTATTATCTCTCCACATTTGAATATATCTCTATTCCAACTGGTTTTTATAACTCAATTGAGATTTTCCCTCTCTCTTTAATAATAGGTCCGACCTATTATAATTAATTATGATTTAAATGCGGGAAGTAAGATATAATCTAATGGAATGGAAACGTGTTAATTGACTTAATTAAACAATTTAATTAACATACTAAAGTCAGATCTACTTTATTATTTTAGAAAATTGATAAATTTTTTTTCATAAAACCATATTTTTTTATAGAAATTAAAGATTAATAACTTACATTGAGTAATAATGGAGAATTGGTTGGAGGGTTCTTTTATATTTTAGAAAATTAATTCAAATAATTATTTTGGATTTTTGGGATTTTTAACCTTCAAAATAAGCACTTAAGGGTTATTGACATTCATTCTTATTTTAACCCTTTTTGACCTTCTAACGATGTCATTTTGCTTTGAAAATACTTTTTTACCTGTAAAATTTAATATATTGAATACTCATATCTCTTATTTGTATTTTTTTATCTCTCTCAAAACCTCAACACTCTCTTCACTCTCCACCTCAACACTCTCTTCACATAGTCTCAAGTAATCTTCAAGCTTTTGATTCTTGTTATAAGATAATACAAGTTATCATTTAGTTTCAAATATTTATTTTGAAAAAAAAAATATGGGTTGCTCCGAAATTTGAGTTTTGCCCCGAAATCCTTCAATGAGAATTTTGATGGACCGAAATCCTTTATTGAAAAAAAAAACAAAATTAAACCCCATTGAATTCGCTACAATTCCATTTACTTTTTGAGACCTTACTTTTTCCGGCGACTTTTCTAGCGACCGGAATTTGGCCACCACCCAAGAAGAAACCATTCTATTTTACTTAGAATAGATCCCTTAGTCATATACCATTGCCGAAAATCGAACCAAATGACTCCTTGAAAAGTTGGACTAAAACTGAACCCCCCCCCCTTTTTTTCATTATAATACTCTCGGCTTTAAGGGAATTTCAGGAGGTCTGGGATTCGTTTTATTTCCTTTGCGTGTCTTGTGTAATCTAATTACTGTATTTAATTATAATTAGTTAGTAATTATAGGTGGATGGATGATTTAAACTCAATTTTGAAAAGTTGACTAATTGATGGATTTTTGGTGATTTTATAAAATCAAAGGTGGGTGATAAATTAGAGTTGGAATGATTCTTTGGGGAAACCCAAAGAATCATTTGAATGAATAGAAATGTAGATATTACTTGAGAATGCTTACTTTGTTGAATGTAATTATGTGAAAGTATGAATTATTATTGTCAATTAGAATTGGAAATGTGAGTTAAAATGAGAACGTGATTGACAATTGTAAATTAGGTTCTTAATACATCGAATCATTAAAGTATGTAGAATAGGGTTCCCATGGTGGGGATAGCATATAGTTGCTTTAGATGATTATGTGAATTGAATGAATTGATTAGAGCAATAATACTCTTTTATGTATTGATTGAATTGTTTGATGAGGTGTGATGTAAAAGTACCATGTGAGGTTGATGAAATCGATGAGTCATTCTTGGAGATACTTGTGTGATCAAAAGAGAGCGTACCTTGTGATATATGTATAGGAGAGCATGTCCATGAACAATTACAAGGAGAGTGTATCCCGGATTGATCTTTGAGAGAAGGTTGAGCATCACAGCTTGATACGTGCTAGTTGTTTGATAATATGTTTGAGGTCCATTGTAGATTATAAGGTATGTGAATATGAGTAATGCTATGGATATTGATATATGTGAATATTAATAATGTTATGGAAATGAATATGGATGTGAGATGTTATAATTCTAGTGATGGTTGTTGTGATATGTGAGATGTGTTCATTTGGTTTAGTTGAGACTTGAGATGTGAAGAATATGGCTAAAATTTTATGATAGAATTGTTGTTATGATTGTGAGTGTAAATGATGATAACATTATAAATGGGAAGGGTTGGAAAATTCAAATGATGTCTTTAGGTGGTACATAAAAATCATTCGGATTCTAGTTTATTGCTCACTAGCATTGTTTGCTAATAATGCTACACCAAATGTTTTTCAGGTAATCGAGGAGGTGCTCCTGGTGTTTAACGATGATGACTCTCGATTGGCTATAGAATCTCATACATTCTTATTGTCTTTCTTTAAAACTTTGAACTACTTTTATTTGGATTGAACTTGGAAAATTATAATTCAATTATACATAATTTGATTTGAACTTAATTTTGTTTAAATTGCAATATTGAGTTTTGAAACTCTTATTTTCAAATGAAGCATGTTTTATGAGAAATTTATTTATATTTTGATTTGACTTCCGTTGGCATTAGGTATTTTAATTATGAAAATGGGTTGGGTCGTTACAGGTTAAGACAAATTCATTTAATTAATCAAACACAAGTTGGCCAAAAAAATAAGGGTGGGGTACTATAATACACACCACAAGAAGACAAATGTACAACACACAATTCAAGGTTGTTCTTCTTTCTTGTAAATGCTAAACCTCATAATTTTTCTTTCAAGTTTTTTTAAAATCAAATTATCAAGCCAAAACTTTGACCTCACCTTCTCTTCGCAACCAATGGGGTTTGAAGTCATTTTGTCATCGGAAACCTTATGAAATCATATGTGGTTTAGCTCATTTCGTCGGGAATCAAAGAGAAAAATGATTGTGGAGGTGTTCTAATATTGGTTGTTCGAATGGGTGTCAAGAACGTTTGTAATCAGGATGGTTTTTAGGTCAGGTTACCTTGCCAGAAAAATGATTCTCGTTGAAACAAAAAGGGGGGGGGGGGGGCTAAGAGAGTGTGTGGGTTTAGATTTTAGATAATGAATTTAAGACAAATAACAAATATTCCAAATTTATTGGACTCCCATTTACTAAGGCCAAAAATTAAAAATAAATAAATGTGTCGCAACCAGATTTTCGCGACGCGGAGTGACCACATCAGTTTACGAGGGTCTTTTAGAAATAAGTTTGAGAGTCGCCACCAACCATAGTAAAGGTGTGATTGGTCACCTATATTAATAATTAAAATGGTTTGCGAAAATATATAATTTGGGTTCGGAGGTTGGTTGTGTGTAGGGAAGGTATTAACACCCTACAACACCCGTAAAAACGGTTGTCAAATTTACTTCATGTTATCTTAAATATTTTTGAAAAATTGGTCCTTTAATTAATTTATTTTTAAATAAATGTCTCATTCAACCTTTTCTTGACTCTAAAAATAGAGCAAGTTTAAAGAGTAAAATGAGTGGAGCTATTATCCATTAATTGAATTAATAACGGTAAAAAAAAATAATAATGATGATGATGATAATAATAATAATAATAAGAATAATAATAATAATAATAAAAATGATAATAATAAATAATAATAATAATAATAATAATAGTAATAGAAATATAATAATAATAATAATAACGATGATAATAATAGTATTTTATTTAAAAAAACATTCTTATTCCTAAAGAAATTGAGAGAAGTTTGACGTTCTCAAATCCGTCATAGGATAATTATTTAAAAGTTATTTTCTTATTTTATATTAAAAAAGTTTATAATAAAGAGGAGATTATGGTGGGCTAATGAGGGAACTAGGTTCCACAAATGCACCCTTAAACCACTTTGTTTAGTGTTTAACAAGTTGTTATTTTTTAGTTTAAAATAATAAAGTTTTAAAAGAAAGGTTATTTCTATGATAAAAGTAAAAGTGTGTTTATTATTCATTTTTAATTTGTCTTAAATAATTAATTATGAGAAGTAATTATTTTATTATTAACAAAGTAAATTTAACGATAAATAATAATAATTAAAATTGTTATTATTTTTTTATAAGATAATATTATAAAAGGGAAATGTTAATAATAAAATACATTTATTTATTAATAAATCAATGGTAGAAGTTGAATCCAATATTAGAAGGGCATAAATAATTATCTAATCACCATGCCATTATAATTATTAGAATTACTTGAACATAGAATTTTATTGAGAAAATTCAGGAAGTAGCCATATTTGACACCCCTTGATCAAAGAATAGCCACATGTTAGTAAAAAACGATTTTTAGCCAATTTCTGAAAATATATTTTAGATTATACCATGAATACCCCTTAGTAGCAATCATTTGATTTTTTTAATTTAGCTGACCTCATCCCTTCTGACATGATGGAAATTGTTGCAACATTGCTTTTTCAACTTGTGGGAAACCGGATTTGAAGGGAACACTGCCCCACGTTTTACTTTTGGATTTTTTCACCAAATCCCAATTGATTTTTTCCCTCCTTTTTGTGGTCACTATTCACACTTGGTACTGTGCTTCTAAAATGGACTCAACTTTATATTGAAAGACTCAATTTTTTTTTATATTCACTCATTTTTTTATTGCTCCCTTTTTATTCGGTTGTAAGGCATTGCACAACTTCCCACGCAAGATTGGATTTTTTTCACCTTTTCCCAAATTTTTTTCCCTCTCATTTTTATTTCTACTCTTTTCATATCAGCTTTTGTCTTTCAAAAAACAGCCAACTTATCGCAATCTTCCATTTTTAGTATATTCTCAACCCTTTTCTTTTCCTTTGATTTCCTTCTAGCACAACACACTTGTGTTTTGTGGAATCAGATTTGAGTAGCATTGTTTCGTACAATATGAGTGTTGTTAGTATAATCGTTTAAACTATACGTATTACACCAACTGTACCATAATTCAAGCACAACAACTTGTGTTTTTTTGTCGAATGAGAGTTGATTAGCATTGTTTTCGTACAATATGAGTGTTGTTAGTATAATCCTTTAAACTATACGTAATACACCGACTATACCATAATCCAAGCACAACATACTTGTGTTTTTATCGAATGAGATTTGATTTAGCATTGTTTCGTACAATATGAGTAATGTTAGTATAATGCGTTAAACTATACGTACTACACCAACTGTACCATAATCCAAGCACAACATACTTGTGTTTTGTTGAATGAGATTTGACTAGCAATGTTTTCGCACAATATGTGTATTGATAGTATAATCTTTTAAATTATACGTAATACACCAACTGTACCATAATCCAAGCACAACATACTTGTGTTTTGTTGAATGAGTTTTTGAGTAGCATTTTGTTTCGCACAATATGAGTCATGTTAGTATAATGCTTTAAACTATACGTACTACACGAACTGTACCATAATCCAAGCACAATATACTTGTGTATCTTTGAATGAGATTTGACTAGCAATGTTGTCGCACAATATGTGTGTTGTTAGTATAATGCTTTAAACTATACGTACTACACCAACAGTACCATAATCCAAGCACAACATACTTGTGTTTTGTTGAATGAGATTTTGAGTAGCATTTGTTTCGCACAATATGAGTCATGTTAGTATAATGCTTTAAACTATACGTACTACACGAACTGTACCATAATCCAAGCACAACATACTTGTGTATCTTTGAATGAGATTTGACTAGCAATGTTTTCGCACAATATGTGTGTTGTTAGTATAATGCTTTAAACTATACGTACTACACCAACAGTACCATAATCCAAGCACAACATACTTGTGTTTTATTGAATGAGATTTTGAGTAGCATTTGTTTCGCACAATATGAGTCATGTTAGTATAATGCTTTAAACTATACGTACTACACGAACTGTACCATAATTCAAGCACAACATACTTGTGTATCTTTGAATGAGATTTGACTAGCAATGTTTCGCACAATATGTGTATTGTTAGTATTATCCTTTAAACTATACATACGACACCAACTATACCATAATCCAAGCACAACATACTTGTGTTTTGTTGAATGAGATTTGACTAGCAATGTTTTCGCACAATATGTGTATTGTTAGTATAATCCTTTAAACTATACGTAATACACCAACTCTACCATAATCCAAGCACAACATACTTGTGTTTTGTTGCATGAGTTTTTGAGTAGCATTTTGTTTCGCACAATATGAGTCATGTTAGTATAATGCTTTAAACTATACGTACTACACGAACTGTACCATAATCCGAGCACAACATACTTGTGTATCTTTGAATGAGATTTGACTAGCAATGTTTTCGCACAATATGTGTATTGTTAGTATAATCCTTTAAACTATACGTAGTGTGGTTAGTATAGTCGGTAAATACATAAATGGCTTTACATTTGGAACTTTTTGTGAAGAAGAAAAAAAAACGGATGAAGATGGAAGGAAATAGCATAGAGAAATCAGTGGAAAAATAAGGGGAAGTGGGAAGACATAGCAAGTGAAATTGAAAGAAAGAAATTGAAACAGTATAAAATAGCAACCAACCATAATGATGACAGCGTGCGTTTTCCCATAGCTGAAGTGACTTGTCTGACATGCACAGGAGCAACATTTTCCTTTCTTCAAGAGCTGAAGGGTTAACTGGTAATTTACCATTGTCTAATTAAGGCTGACACCTTAAATGTGGCCAATTTATAATAAATTTTGCTTACATTGCTATTTTTTGTTATTTGCCATAAAATGAGGCTATTTTAATAGTTAACCCAATTTTATTTACAATTCCAATAAATGACCAGCCAAAAGTAAAAACAAAATTTAAAAACTGTCTCAGGCCAGATTCGAACTCTGGAACAAAGGGAAGGGGACTACCTGGAGATCTGCCCAACGAGCCAAACACTTCAATATGATATTTGTTAGCAGAAAATATATTAAACCCATTTATATTTCGGGTAACAATTTCCAGCCCATTGTTTTCGAAAAACCGTGCGTAAATTTAATTACCCTTTTTTTTAACGGGTCTGCGTGTCCAGCTGATAAATGTTGGATCCTTATTTGAAAACCTTTGTTTTTCTGGAAATTCTTTTCTCTTTCAACTGTTTATTTTTCTGGGAATTTTGATGATTGTTTGTTCCTCCCCTTTTTTGGGAAGATCCTTTTTTCTATCTTCTTCTCCTCTTATTCTAGAAAATTTCTTCTCTTGAAATCCCTCTTCTTCTTGATTTCTCTATTTTCTGGAATTTTCTTCCTTCTTTATTTTCTTGGCTGTTCGTTCTTCTCCTTTTTCTTTATGGCTGCTGGTTCTTTTTTTTTTCTCTTCTTCTTTATTCCCTGTTTTTATCTCTATTTATAGAGATTATGAACATCTCTAGATCTTTCTTTTTGCAAGTATAGTAGATGAGATCAAATCTTGATGATATCATTTTTAACTCATCAAATCTTTCAATTAACTTCTTTTAACCTTTATTTGAGGTCCAAAAAGATGAAGATTCCAGGAAAAAAAAAAGTAAATGGTGGAGGTGTTTTTTTACACACAAGCAACCAAATTATAAGAGAAAAATTCTAGAGAATTCCAATTTGTTGGCCCTTCGAATTTTTTAGGGTTAATTCTTTTATTATTTTTTTTTGTATTTTTTTATGTATTTTGACTATTCAATGAGGGTAGAAAGTATTATTGTAATGTTAATTAAGTAAAATTATGATTATTGTATTTTTATTGATCAATTATAAAATTATTGGGTTAATAAAGTATAAAATTTAGTTTATTTATTTATGGTCAAATCATGTAAGTTAAAATAACTACGGTAATAAAATTATCACTCATTTTGATTAATTTTGATAAAAACTGAGAAATATTGAAATTGAATTTTAAATAATTTTTTGTAATTACTGTTTGTTTTTATTTGAATGGGGAGATAAAATATTATAACTGTTAATCATGAATCAATTTATCATTTAACAAAATAATAGGTTAAAAATAAGGTATAAAATTAGGCTTTAATTTTATTTAATCATAAATTTTAATATTTGAGTTTTTATTTTGATTAATTAAAAATGATGATTAATATAAACTAAAGTAAAATATCAAATTAATTTTTAGGGTAAAAATACCCTTTTATTATTGTCAAATTAATTAGGGTGGTTTTGAAAACCACAATTAATTTAGGGGTGATTTTTTGTACACCACAATTTTATGGGTTCTAATTGAAGTAAATTGTAATAATTCATTTCAACTTAGTTTATGATATAATCTTTTACATTTTATTATGATTTTAAATGAAATTAAACAATTTGTTAAAATAAATAATTTAATTAAATGGGCCGGACCAAATACGGTGTCTACAAAATGTAGAAATTGTAATTAAATATCTAATACTTAGAATTCAAAATGCTCAATTGCATTGGACTCGTGATGGCGAGACGATGTCACCGGACTATTCAAAATATCATATAAAATATTATAGCCAAAATTACTAAATGTTGGGAATTGTTAATACGAGACTAACCTCTTGTAGACACACAAAAGAAAACACAAAACCCGACTATGTAAAGTATCACGTCGAAAGCTAATCACCGAACGAACTCGCTTTTGTTTCACAACCTCGATCCTTTCCTTTTAGTATAATTGATGAACAAATGATTAAGAGAGAATGAGAAGTTTTTTTAGAGAGAGATCTTCTCTGTTCACTTTCTTTTATTTTTCACGTAATGTAAATGATATGGAAAAACCTTCCCATATCTTAGCAAATATGGAACTGCCAAGACAGTTCCACAAAATTGCCTTCATCTCCCATTCGCACATTATGGGTTACCCATCATGGGCATACCTCTTACATTGTGGAACGAAAAATTCTATCACTCATAAATCAAGGAGAAACATATTCTCTTTCATCAGCATCTAAGTCATACAAGAAAATAGGTCGTGTGACAGTCATACTTTTAACTCGAGAGCCTGTTACTTTACAACGGATACGTATGTAAGGTAACTCAATTGTGTATTTAAGTAGAGTGTATGATGTAGTTCCCTAGATTATTTAGTCACACTTGTAATTCCAAATCTCTTTTAAAATATTACTTTTGTATTCACAATTATATTACAAAAATATAAATGGTCGACCAGTGAATACAATGCAATGTGACACTTAAAATAATCTTGTTTTTTCCTCAAAATATTTCTATTCTAGAACGATTGCTCCCTATATAAGTCCCATTAGATCGAATCTTTCATAACCATTGGTAACTTTCCAAGATAGCTAAATCGCAGTGAAACTTCAAGATTTTAGTAAAAAATCTTAAGGGTACTTGAAGACTTCTTAGTCTCATGAGTCTCACATTATTAAGAAGTAGAGATCTAATTTTTGTTACCCATTTAGGTCAGTTATAGCACATGTAATATGAAACACATGATACAATATTATTCTGCATTTTCATTGGAGTGTATGTCTCAATTTATATTGTACAAATGATAGTTCAGATATAATCAATATCTAACTTGAGTCCACAACTCTACTTTATCAATTTATGACTGCAGGACTTCAGTCTGGCTCATAAACAGTTAGGTGAATAGTGGGATCTATTCACATTCGATTATAAATATAATCTCATCTTGATTCTTTATCAAGGTGATATTTAGGTTAAGCATATGCTCTCATAGTGTTGTTATCAATTAAAAACAATATTGCTTAAAATATCTCATTTCTATTCGACACTAAGTCATAGAAGTGATTACCTATGTGAGAAGGTCAATCTACTGTCTGCTTTTAATTTAATGTACTGAACATTCTGAGTGTATGAAAATTTGAAAAAAAATACTAAATTTTATTTCATAACCAAAGTAAATTAGTAGTACAATTTTCATATCATGTGAAATTAAAATCTATGCAGTCCTAGAGATTTAACATGGTCATAAAAAACGTCTCTAGGTATGGGCTTTGTAAAAGGATCTGCAACCATATCACACGTAGATATATATTGCACATTCACTTCTTTCTGTACTTTATCTCTCACAAAATTGTATTTTGTATCAATGTGTTTTGTTTTAGAATGATACTTGGGATCCTTTGTGAATGCTATAACAACTTGACTATCACAATTCACTAACACTGAGTTAAACGTAATTTCAATGAAACCCAAGTGACTTAAGAATCTCTTAAGTCATACTGCTTCTTGAACTGCTGATGGTATGGCCACAAATTCAACTTCCATTGTGGATAAGGCTATACATGTCTTCTTTTTACTACTCCACGATATTGCTCCACTATTTAGTAAGAACACATATCTAGAGGTGGATTTTCTTTCGTCAAGGTCTCCTCCCCAATCAGCATCTGTGTAGCTTTCTATTTTTAGATAGTTTCCTTGGTAACATAGTTAGGAGTGTTCACGGGGCGGGGCAGAGACTGGGAATAGTAAAAAAAACAGTTTATAAAAAAGTTTTATAAAACAATTTTTAAAAAAGCATTTAAAAACAGTTTTAAAAAGAGTTTTATAAAACAGTATTAAAAATAAGTTTTAAAAATAGTTTTTAAAAAAAGTTGTAAAAAACAGTTTAAAAAAATAATTTAAAACAGTTTAATTATAAAAATATTTTAAAATAAATTATATATATTATTTTCAGGGATTTAATCGAGGAACGGGACAGGGGTCGGGGACGGTATTCCCCATCCCCAAAACTCAAACGGGGAATTTTTCACCCCCATCCTCGTCCCCGCCCCGCTACTTTCGGGGCGGATCCCCGCGAAGCATATGAACACCCATAAACATAGTGAATAGTGCATGGTGCCCTTAAGGTATCAGAGAATTCTTTTTACAGCTTTCCAATGGGTTTGTCCTGAGTTTGATTGATATCTACTTACCATACCCAAGAAAAATCATATATCTGATCTCGTACACATCATGGCATACATTAGGCTTCAAATAGCACTTGAATAAGGAACTTTTCACATTTGCTTTATTTCCTCTGGAGTCTTTGGACACAATCTTTGACTTAAACTTTCACCTTTTGCGATGAGAGTATCAACAGGTTTTGCAGTCTTGCATTTTAAATCACTCAAGGATTTTTTTTGATGTAGTGATCTTGTGACAAGGCTAACATCCTTTTGTAGCGATATTTTTCAATCTTGACTCTAAGTATATAAGCTGCTTCACCCATATCTTTCATTTCAAAGTTTGATGATAGCCATTATTTAATGGCTAATACATATTCTTTGTCTTTCCCAGCCAACAATATGTCATCCACATATAATGAAAAAATCACAAGCTTATCTTTATATGTTTTGACATACACACAGTGGTCTTCATCAATCATATGAAAATCATATGAGGTGATAACTTAATGAAATTTAATGTACCACAGTCTAGAAGATTGTTTGAGGCCATACATTGACCTCATTAATCTACACACTTTTTATTCTTGCCCTTCAGTAACAAAACCAATGGGTTGTTGCATGTATATTTCTTTTTCCAATTCACCGTTTAGAAATGTCGTTTTTACATCCATTTGATGCAATTCCAAATCTAAACAAGCTACTATTGTTGGGAATAGAAGAATAGAGGTAAACCTCACAACATGAAAGAACGTCTCTTTATAATCAATTCTTTCCTGATGTGTGTAACTATAACTCTGGCCATATATCTTTTGATAGTGCCATCCTTTACGTTTGATTTTAAGAATCCACTTGTTACCAATTGTTTTACGTCCATTAGGAAGATCAACTAGTTTCCAAACATTATTTGACTTCATTGACTCAATTTCTTCTTCCATTGCATTTATCCATTTATCCTTATTAGAAATTTGAAGACCTTCTTGAACATTATTTGGCTCTTCATCGTCTTGAGGCGTAATCATGAATATTTCATCATCATAATGACGTTTTGGAATTCTACCACTATTACTACGCCTTATTTGTGGTTCTAAATAACGAGTTATTAGTGGTTCTTCTGAATCACACGGAGTGTTCAAATTTTTCCCACTTGGATGAGATACTGTTGATAACTGATTGAGAGTATCTCTAAATTCGTTTGATGGAATCAAACTATTTAGAATGTTTAATTCATAAAGAGATATCTTCTGATTAATCTCACCTCTTGATGGAAAATTATTTCAAAGAATGTAGCATTACGTTATTTGAATTCTGTTATACTCCCACTTGCTTGTTCTCCGATGAAAATATACTCTTTTGAGGTTTCTGAGTATCGTATAAAAGACTATTTTAAGCTCTTATACCTAGTTTTCCATATTGATGTGATGGCTCAAGACATAAACAACAAATCCCTATGGTCTCAAACCACTAAGGTATGATTTTCTGCCCGTCCGTAACTCATAGGGTACAAAAGCAACAAATTTTGAAGGAACACGGTTAAGAATATAAGTAGAAGTTGTCAATAAGGTATCACCCTAAAAAATGATTGACAATTTTGCTTGCGCCATCACTAACCTAGCCATTTCTAAAAGAGTTTTATTTCTCTTTTCATCAACCTCATTCTGTTTCGTACAATGGTTAGTTGGCTATATATTCCCTTTTTTTCACACATTTATTTAAACTCATTAGACAAATATTCACATCCACGATCTGTCCTCAAAGATTTAACCTTTTTATTTAATTGATTTTCCTCTAAGGTAACAAAATTTCTAAAACGCTTTAATGCTTCAGACTTGTGGGAAATCAAATAGACATGACCAAAATGTGTAAAATCATCTATAAAAGGTGATAAAGTATTCGCCTCCATGTCATGCCTTCACATTCATAGGCCCACAAATATCAAAATGAATTAATTGTAATAGAATTTCAGCCCTAGTTTATTTACTAAATGGTTTTCTTGCCATTTTTACCGCTAGATGATGTAATAAGGAAAAAACTAGCTAAATTATCAGATATCATATCAACAACATCTAAGATAATAAAACCATTCAATAAATAACCACAACCATAGTGTATGTTATTCAAACTTAAAAGTAGTTTAGTACCAAACATAACTAAAGTAAAATCAAGTCTTAGAAGAACAAAAACTAAATTTCTTTGTATGTCAGGTGCATATAAAACGTCATGCAGAAACAGTGTACGTCCATTCTGCATATTTAATTTGCAGGAACAATCTCTTTCATAGGTACTCTTGTATTGTTTCCAACATATAACCATTTTGCACGTTGTGGAATTCGCCAAAATCTACGTAGAGCCCACGCTCTTTGGCTACGTAGTCCGTGACTTCTGAATCTATAGTCCACAAAGGATTAGAATCAGTTAAAAAATATAGAGCTAGAAACATATGATCTACTTTCATAAAAAGAGCAAATCTTAAATTAATTGAAAATTGGTACCTTCTTGGGTTCAGTATACACTCGCGAGCATAATAACCCCTTTTCTGACAATTATTGCACTTAATCTTTTCTTTGTTTTTCTTTGGGCTAACCATAAGACCTTTTCCTTTGTTATTTGAACATTGATTATATTTCTTCTTCTTATTCCCACCCTTACCCTTATTTCCCTATTGATGCTTACGCTTGTTCTCTTAACCCCCATAAGAGCCTGGGCCAGCCATATACACGTCAGTATTTCCAAGCCTTGTTACCTCAATGAGAATTTTAATACCCTCATTATGAGATAGGTGCACCTTCATGTTCCCCCAACTATGGGGAAGTGATCGAATGGCAGCTTGAACTTGTTGTTCATCAGTTAGGACGTGGCTAGCTTCCTTGCTCACTAATCATATTGGACATTTCCCTCATGTGTTGTCGCATATTATGATTAGGACGCTTCTTATAAGTGTTAAACTTAATTGTTAGTTGCCTTAGTTTGGTGACAGAAAGTCCACCAAACTTCAACTTTAAAGCAGCCCACATCCCCTTTACAAGGTCATAGCTTCGAAACTCACATATGATATCATTTTTCATACTACTTAGCAATGTAATGCGAGTTAGTGATGTTTTCTTTTTCCAAACTTCATAAGCTTCACAGTCCCTTTTGTGTTGAGTAGTATTGTCTTCCTCAGACTTAGTCAACCCATGATTCGGTAATTCTAAAGTCTCTTACTCTTCTAGGACATACTGAATTTTCATTGCCCTATTAATTTCATACTTATCCCCATTTAGCTTTTCTCCTTTGTTCAATCCAACTATTATGTTCTTAGAAACATAAGCCATCTTATAAAATTCTACGAAACAGATATAGATGACTTACTTTATAGTTTATCATACAACTTATATTTTACATGAACTAGATAATTTCGATTACAGTTAGTTGATGGAACATTAAGTAGAAATATCACTTAGTTTTAAAATCATCGTCAATGATCTTTAAATAACTTTTATCGAAAAATTATCACCTTGTAAAATAAATAATGATACATCAATTATTATTAAGGAAAAAACAATAATGAAACTTATTCATTATTTGTAACATAAATTATGAAACATAGTCATAAATTTTTTTTACACAAAATGGAATAAAAGAAAAAATTCCAATACAAGTATAAAAATATTTACATGAGAAATTTAAAAGAGCGAAAAAAAATTCATATTTACAACTATTTCCTAGTAACAGGAAAAATGTAAATCATTCATAAGTTTATATGGAGTTTCAATGTCAGTAACAAGGATCTTTGGTTCGTTTTTTTTCACAAGACGATATATGAGTCCATAAGTAAGAAAAAATGTCTCTTAACACCACAATTCCTAAATTGTTTAAGGAACTCTTTAATGATGTTGCGGTATTTTCTAACTCTATTAATTGTGTTCAAAATGTGATCAACTAAATTTTTGTGTCCTTGAAAAGGTAATAAAGACTTCATTTTTTCAATCCGTTGGTTTTCTTCTCGTAAACCTCCCTTCCATATTATATTTTGGAAGTGCTTATTTAACTTTATGATAAATTCTATCATATAAACTAAGCTTGGTTGAAAACCATCTTCGATTTTTATCTCTGATAAATCTTCTATCATTTTCTCAACATTTTTTCTTTGTGTTTTTGTCTTAGTAACCATCGGTACTTTATACATTCTTGACAAATTCTTTTTTTTTATCCGTAACATATACAAAAAAAAATATCAACAAATGATAATGACACATCAAAAAACAAAAATTAATAAAAACATGTGTCTTTTGTCAAGAATTTTAAATAAAGTATTTAAATTTTTTTATAAAATTTAATATGTAAATTATATTAAAATCCATTTGATCTTACTGTTTTTTATAATATATACTAAAAAAAAACCAAAACAATTTAAAGTTGGGATCATAGCCCTGTGGGCATGCCTGTTTTAATTATCATACACTATCTCAAGGTCTCAGGTTTGACTTAGGTCAGAACAATTTCGAGCATTTTTTTTCTTTTTTTTATTGTTGAAACCAAGATAGACGCGCGAACACAACCCATATATATTTTTCAGTTTTTAAATAAAAACTTCGAATCAACATAACTTTCTCATTTTTCAACCAAATTGATCATGCAATATATCGTTAGAATTCTCTTCAAACATAGTTTCTAAATATATAAGATTTACAATTAATGATCAATTCTACAGAAAGTTGTTAAGACTTAAAGTTACTGTTTTTAAACTTTGAAAAACAGTGATTTCTAAAAACTTATATCTCATGATTCTCTAATTCAAATGTTACAAAAATTGGCAGATCAATTATAAATAATATGTATAACATACATGCCAAAAATCATAAGAAATAATCAACCATACACAAACATGCCATTAAATACCTAATCTTTTGATGATCTTTAACATATTAAAGAAAACAATATTTTTTTATACTTTTAAATCAAGCTCAGATACCAATGTTGGGAATCATTAATATGGGACTAACCTCTTGTAGATACGCAATGAAAAACATGAAACCTGAATATGTAAAGTACCATATCGAAAGCCAATAACCGAACAGGCTCGCTTTTGTATCACATCCAATAATTGGGGATGTTATAGGGAATCATTCACGTAGACTAAAAATCGCGTTTACAATTTCCACATTGATAAAAATAATAGATTTTGATACTTAGTCGGACTTCGATAAAATTTGAAAGAAAAAAAAAGAGAAATTTTTGGAACAAATCCATGAGGATTAAAATTAAGGTCCAAAAGGGGGGAAAACGTAAGGCTCGAAATTGATGAAAATTTGAGTAAGAGGTGTTAGGAATGGTGTCCTAGAAATTGTAATCATTTAATAATAATAATTTATTAAGAATAAATTAAATAAATAAACATAAGTTCTTTATATTATCTAGATTGATTCAATTAATGATATTAGGAATATATGGAAATATATAAATATCAAACATTCAAATAGTAAACCCTAAGTTACTTTTATGAAATCACGACTTAGTATGTGAGTCATACAAGAGGATTAAAGTCTAGATGAGTAACTTAAACGTGTCTACAGTAAACGGATAAGGTTCCCAAACGTTATCCACCGTGATAGATCTCAATCCTCAGTGAAATGAGATAGACAAATGATCAAATCCTGATCATTCATGTGGGAGACATGAAATGGAAGTATCATATGCAATGTTGATTGTATAAGATAGGACCACGATGTTCGATCAAATTTCTCATTAGTACCGTTTACGAGAAATAATCGAATATCAAACTAAGTTTATCAACCGTGATAGATCTCAATCCTCAGTGAAATGCGGACTCCTATTTGTGGAGTTATGTTCTTTGATTCACATAGTTGAGAGCGATCTGTAAGAACGCTCAATACACTCCTGTTTTGGGAACATGACTAGATAAGTAGCTGGGAACTCATTTTCACGAGATGGAATTCATAACTTTCCTATAAATTAACGGTATCAGTGCGATACCTAAACATTTTAGGAACTTTAATAAACTCCTTTGATGTATTGATTCGAGACATGAACAAGTGACGTCACGACTTCTATTGATCACAGAAGTATCTTATCTCTAGTTCGACTAAAGATAAAGTTCATTGGAGAATCAGCGGGAACACAAGAATAAAACGGTAATTACAGGGGCAAAACGGTAAATTTATCCGCCTGTAATTATGAGGGTTCCACGTGAAGGATAATATCACAGTTATAAATAATGATAAACTAAATGGACAATAACTCATCTATAGTGAGAGGAGTTCAGCTATGAATCTATAGTGGAATTATTCATAGTTAGATAATAAGTAATTAACTGATTATGTGCTAATCACTTAATTGACTAATTATTAAGCCCATGATCTATAGGTCCATCAAGTCCCTATGCTAGCCCAAATATCGTAGTCGCGAAATCAAGTAGAAGAAATGGAAATTTTAAGTAAAGTGAATTACTTAAAATAGGCAATATTAATTGTTTAAATATTGAGTATATTTAAACGGTAATTAATATAAACATTATTAATTGTTTAAATAATGAGTTTATTTAAACATGAAATTAATAATGAAATATTATTAATTATACATTATTAATTATTTAAATATTGAGTATATTTAAATGGTAATTAATAATTTGAAATTAATTAACAATTATTAATTGTTTAAATAATTAATTATATTTAAACGGAAATTAATAATTAAAATTAATTAAATTAATAATAAAATATTGTCAATAAAATTATTAATTAAATAATGAGTTTATGGAAATTAATAATTAAATATAAATTGGATAATATTTAGTCGGGAGAAAATATTAATATTATTAATTGTTTAAATAAAATATTTTATTTAAATGGTAATTGATAAATAAATTAATTAAGTTGGACTTATTAATTTAAGAGAGAATTTCAAGCCCAATTGGATTAATGAACCCAATTGGAATTGGCCCAAAATAATTAATTAAATAAATTGTATTTATTTATTATTTTATGATGATAAAATCGGCCATGACATGTATTTTGAGGAGATAATTGTTTGAATTATATCCTAAAATAATTACATAGATTTATTTACCCAAGATAAATAAAAAATAAAGAAAATAAAATAATCTCCTATTTATCCATGGCATTTTCGAAATTGCTAGATAAAGGAAAGAGATAATCTTTTTTCTTTTTGTATTTATCTCTATAGATTAATCCTAATGTGATTAGGATTCTTGTTTTTCTATAAATAGGAAGGTTGGGTCATTCATAAATCACACAATTTAATTCCATAGAAAGTTGGAACTCTCTCTTCTTCCCTTCTTCCCCCCATAGCCGAAATTCCCTAGTCATTATTGGGAAGCAAATATTTTTCTTCTTCCCAATTTCTTCTTAAGTTCGATCCCACAATCGGATTTCGTTTGATCGATCGGGATATAGCGTAGAAGATCTGGTGTTGCTGAGGATTTGATGCTGTAAAGAAACCTCCAATCGATTCTCCATATTTTACTCAATGTAAGTAAAGGGTTTTAATTTTCGAAAAACGAGCATGAATCTACATGTTTTTATCACAAATTGCATGATATTAATAGATCCTAAATTAAGTGTTAATTTGTGTTACTAAATAAATTCCGCTAGTTTAGTAAATCATCCCTTCAAGAGGGCTATTTTATCAAGCAATAAAATCATGGGGTATGTAAATTAGGGTTTATTTGCATGGATTCAAGAATCGTGGATATGTAAATTTGAGGGAAACATGTAACATCCTAGATTTTCAGGTAGAAAAAAAAGGGAAAATTACCTAGATTACACCTTTATCACCTCCTTTTTAAGCAATAGCCACATTTTTTTATTTTGTTAAAGAATAGCTAGGGGTGTAAATGGGGCGGGGGTGGGGTCCCCCGTTTATCCCCCGCCCCGTTTAAGGGAAAATGCACCACCCCGTCACCACCCCACTTATCTATTTCCCCCGCCCATTTATGGGGTGGGGGCGGGGCTGGGTCGTTTTTTTTAATAAAAAACCTAATCAGTGAATGGAAAAAAAAAACCTCCAATCCAGATCAGATTTGATAATTAAAAAACGTAATCAGTGATTTTGCATTTAGGGTTTAGTTAGTGTATTTACTTTCTAGCAGTAGAGACGGCGTGGTGATCTGATCGAGGCGCCGGCGTGAAGGGCGAGTTGATCTAATGGAATTGGAGGCAGCGGCGTGGACTTGTGGAGAGCGACTGGCGAGCGAGCGAGAGAGACAGAGAGCAGTAGAGAGTTTGAAAGTGAAACAAAAAAAAAAAGAAAAGAAAAGGAAAAAGAAAAGAAAAAGAAAGGAATAAAAAAGAAAATAAGAGAAAATAAAAAGAAAATACTTGGGCTGGGTGTGGGCGTGGGCTGGGAGTTGGGCTGGGTTGCTTGATGGTCAACTTAAATAAAAAAAATATATTAAGTTATTAACTACTAAACATTTATCTTTCATCTATTCTTTTCAAGTGCAAGCTGCTCTCTCCCTTTTTTTTTCTATTTTCTGCTGTCATCTATATTTTATCAAGCAGTAAAATCGTCGGGTATGTAAATTAAGGTTTATTGGTATGAATTCAAGAATCGTGGATATGTAAATTTGGGAGAAAACTGTAACATCCTAGATTTTCAGGTTAAAAAAGAAGAAAAATACCTATATGACACATATTTCACTTTTTTTAAAGCAATAACCACATTTTTTATTTTGTTAAAGAATAGCCACATGAAAATATTAAATTACAAAATATCCTTATGTCAAATCATTTCTCTCTCATCTCCTCTTTTCACGTGCAAGCTACTCTTTCCTTTTTTTTCCTACTGTCATCTCTCTCTCTTCTTCATTTCTTTTCTTTTTTTACTCTCTCATTCTCTCTATCTTCTTTTTGAGATAATTAAAAAAATAGCCACTTTTTCTTATGTTGTATAAAAAAAATAGCCGCATTTCATCATTTATCATTTTTTAGCTACCAATTACTTTTTGCTTTATCATTATGCCTTTTATACCCTTAGTATAATGATTATTTTATTTGACTTTCCAATGTAATTATTCTCCATGACTTTCTCCTCTTTTTCTTTATTTTCAAATTTATCTTCTCAATATAATTATTTACAATTATTTGCCCTCTTCAATTTCCCCAAATTTAACTGTTTTTCCCTTTCATTATTCCATACATTCAAATTTTAATCCTATGCTTTATTCTTGCATTAAAAAAATGAGTTTATAAACTTAAAATCAATATATTGTATCGTATATAATATACTATATTTTGCATAATGCACTGTACATATGGTATACTATAATATATTGTACGTTTTATTCCTGCATTTTACATAATATGTTGTACGTATTGTACAGTTAATATTATTATACTAGATCTAAACTTTCTTGAGAAAAAAATGGAGATAAAACATATATGAAAGATGTAAATTTGTGAAAATGAAAAATGAGAGAGGAACATATACTAGGTGGGAGAAAAAAAAGAGAGATGGAAAGAGAGAAGAAAATGCAAAGAAAAAGAGAAAGAAAGTCAAAATAATAGGAAAAATGAAAAGATGGTTGATGTGATAGGTGTATGGAAAATAGTGGGAATGTTTTTTTAGTAAATTTGTTTTCTTCTTTGGCTATTAGTATTATTTTTGGATATATGACTAAAAAGTGTTGTAAAGTGTACTTACATGACCATTTTCATAGATAACCCATTCTTTTTTCTTTCTGTACTCATATCTTTCTCTTTGCTTTTTCAAGAAAATATTAACCTTTAACCCCATTTTCTTCCATTTTTGCTCCTTAAAGTTTCTAAAAAAATGCACAAATACAGAAGATGTGACGAAAATCATGCAAATTATTATTATTTTTTTTGTTTTTCTCTATTTTTTCCTATAAATTCTAGATCTATGCGTTATTTGAAGGTCTAGAGTAAGAAAAATATAAATCTGGAAAAAAAAAGTTATTAATTTTTCCTTCATATTTTCTTCTTAGAAATCTTAGAACTCATCGAATCTTGAAGATCTAAAATAAGAAAAACATATATATAATAGAAGGTATGATTTTTTGTTAAATTTTTTTCCTCCACGTCTCTTGAGTTTTTCTGAATTTTTTCACATATTCTAAAAAAAAATTCTGTTTTTTTTTTTGTTTCTTGATGTGTTCGGATTTCTGAAACCGTGGATTCTATAATATATATTGTGTCTCATTTTTCTGTAATATATTTTGCAATTTTGTATTATGTGTAATATACATTTTGTCTCGAATTTTCAAAATGTATATTTTATAATAGACGTAATATGTTGTGGTGTACATAATGTATATTCAGTAATATACGTAATATACATAAATGATGACATAGTCAACGTACACCCCTCTTTCATTATGACTGTTTTCTAAATGTATATTTGGTAACATATGTAATATATATAACTGTCTTTTTTTCAATGTATATCCCTTTTCAGTATGTTCTATTTTGTCCCTAAATGTACATTTCGTAATATACGTAATATACAATGACGAGAAGGTCGATGCCCACTCCTCTTTCATTCTGTTCCTTTTTTTTTTTTGCTAAATGTACATTATGTTATATACATTTTGTGGTACGTTTGCATATCAAATCTTTTTTTTGTGTATTAAGTATTGTGTAATTATATATTTATTTTAAAGTTGTTAACACTCTTTTATTTTTTAATTGTAGATTAAATGACATATATATTACGTACATCATCACTTTTTCTCAAATGTACTTACAAAACGGAGGACAATGTACCCAACATACCAGATGCATAAAACATTTTATATGAGAAGAAAACTATAAATAATATACTAAAAGGAATCTACAAAATTGAATAAAAATCGAAATATGCAGTATAAAATCAAAACATAAAAATATACAAAATATACTGAATACACTATGAACAACTGGGGAAGAAAAAATGCATCGAAAAAGAAAGCATTGGAAAAGAAAAAGTATTAGAAGTGTCAGACATACGTAATAAACGGAACTATCAAAATGTCAGAGGTGTCAAACTATACTCGATATATGAAAAGGATAGTTTTGGAATATTTAAAAATTGAATAGTAAAAAGTGGGTACTCCCTTAACTTTCCAAAACTGTAGCTATTTTGTTAAAGGTGACTTAAAAAGTGGTGTGTTAGTGGGTAATTAGTAAAATATGCTTAGGTAGTACTTTAGAAATATCGTGAAGTGATGTTGTAGTTGTGATTTCTTGTAGTCATCTTTTATTGGAACTCTGCTAGATTTATTATTCTTAAAGTAGGAGTTGGAATCCTGATAAGAATTTAGTCTCATCACATTCTAAATTTACCCATCAATAATCTAAGAAATTCATAACTCTAAAAGCTTATTGGGATTCCAACATCTACTTTAAGCATAATAAATCTAGCAGACTCCCAACAAAACATGACTACAAGAAATCACAACTGTTAGGAATGGTGTCCTAGAACTTGTAATTATTTAATAATAATAATTTATTAAGAATAAATTAAATAAATAAACATAAGTTCTTTATATTATCTAGATTGATTCAATTAATGATATTAGGAATATATGGAAATATATAAATATCAAACATTCAAATAGTAAACCCTAAGTTACTCTTATGAAATCACGACTTAGTATGTGAGTCATACGAGAGGATTAAAGTCGAGATGAGTAACTTAAACGTATCTACAGTAAACGGATAACGTTTGGGAACCTTATCCTGGTAACACTGTTGATAGCTTCGCATTTTTTTTATAGACAAATGATCGAATCCTGATCATTCATGTGGGAGACATGAAATGGAAGTATCATATGCAATGTTGATTGTATAAGACAGGACCACGATGTTCGATCAAATTTCTCCTTAGTACCGTTTTAGAAATGATCGAATATCAAACTAAGTTTATCAACCGTGATAGATCTCAATCCTGAGTGAAATGCGGACTCCTATTTATGGAGTTATGTTCTTTGATTCACATGGTTGAGAGCGATCTGTAAGAACGCTCAATACACTCCTGTTTTGGGAACATGACTAGATAAGTAGCCGGGAACTCATTTTCACGAGATGGAATTCATAACTTTCCTATAAATTAACTAGTCGGTGCGATACCTAAACATTTTAGGAACTTTAGGAAACTCCTTGATGTACTGATTCGAGACATGAACAAGTGGCGCCACGACTTCTATTGATCACAGAAGTATATTATCTCTAGTTCGACTAAAGATAATGTTCATTGGAGAATCAGCGGGAACACAAGGATAAAGCGGTAATTACAGGGGCAAAACGGTAAATTTATCCGCTTGTAATTATAAGGGTTCCACGTGAAGGATTATATCACAGATATAAATAAAGATAAACTAAATGGACATAACTCATCTATAGTGAGGGGAGTTCAGCTATGAATCTATAGTGGAATTGTTCATAGTTAGATAATAAGTAATTAACTGATTATGAGTTAATCAATTAATTGACTAATTATTAAGCCCATGATCTATAGGTCCATCGGGTCCCTATGCTAGCCCAAATATCGTAGTCGCGAAATCAAGTAGAAGAAATGGAAATTTTTAAGTAAAGTGAATTACTTAAAATAGGCAATATTAATTGTTTAAATATTGAGTATATTTAAACGGTAATTAATATAAACATTATTAATTGTTTAAATAATGAGTTTATTTAAACATGAAATTAATAGTGAAATATTATTAATTAGATATTATTAATTATTTAAATATTGAGTATATTTAAATGGTAATTAATAATTTGAAATAATTAACAATTATTAATTGTTTAAATAATAAATTTTATTTGAACGGAATTAATAATTAATAATTAATTAATTAATAATAAAATGTTATCAATAAAATTATTAATTAAATAATGAGTTTATTTAATGGAAATTAATAATTAAAATATTTATTATTAATTATTTAAATAATGAAAATTATTTAAATGGAAATTAATAATTAAATATAATTTGATAATATTTAGTCGGGAGAAAATATTAATATTATTAATTGTTTAAATAAAATATTTTATTTAAATGGTAATTAATAAATAAATTAATTAAGTTGAACTTATTAATTTAAGAGAGAGTTTCAAGCCCAATTGGATTAATTAACCCAATTGAAATTGGCCCAAAATAATTAATTAAATAAATTTGATTTATTAATTATTTATTATTAATTTTGGCCTTCATAGATAATTTGTAGGAGATAATTATTTGAATTATATCCTATAATAATTATATAGATTTATTTACCCAAGATAAATAAAATAAAGAAAAGAAAATAATCTCCTATTTATCTATGGCATTTTCGAAATTGCAAGATAAAGGAAAGAGATAATCTTTTTTCTTTTTGTATTTATCTCTATAGATTAATCCTAATGGGATTAGGATTCCTATTTTTCTATAAATAGGAGGGTTGGGTCATTCATAAATCACACAATTCAATTCCTTAGAAATTCGGAATTCTCTCTTCCTCTTCTCCTCCCTCCTTAGCCGATTTTCCCACTATCATTGGGAAGAAAAATATTTTTTTTCTTCTTCCCAATTTCTTCTAAAGTTCGATCCCACAATCGGGTTTCGTTTGATCGATCGGGATATAGCATAGAAGATCCGGTGTTGCTGAGGATTTGATGCTGTAAAGAAACCTCCAACCGATTCTCCATTTATTACTCAATGTAAGTTCCGGTTTTAATTTATTTTCAAAAATAAAGCATGAATCTACATGTTTTTCACAAATTGCATGATATTAATAGATCCATAATTAAATGTTAATTAGTTTACTAAATCAAATTCCGCTAGTTTAGTAAATCATCCCTTCAACAACTACAACATCACTTCACGAGATTTCCAAAGTACTACCTAAACATGTTTTACTAATTAACAACTAACACCATATCATTTACCTAACTCATACAATTTTAACATTCTGATCATCTATCAAACATATCGATCAACAGAATTTAATAATAGATTTACTGAATATTCCACTTATCCCCACCTTGACTTTAGCAAAACAACTACAAATATCTTCCGGATCCAACCGCGACAGCTCCTACAATTAATAATGTAACAAAAACGTTCACTTATCGAACTAACAACAACACAAAACTACAATTTCGGGCTCGGTTAGGGGTTGTTTTGGGTTTGATTATATGGGTAATGAGTATTATGTTTTTGGTGAGGGAAAGTGAAGGAAAAGATTGGGTAAAACAATTTTGATTTGAAATTTCAAGTTCTAGATATATAATATTTGAATTTCAATTCATAACTTGAAATTTCTGAAAAACTAAAACCTATAAACTAATCTCTTAAATCGAGTTCAAATACTAGAGATTCTCCTATAAATCTGTTGGAAAACCCTAGCTGTAGTCTTAAATTAATCTTTTTCAAGAAAAATCTAAGAAATGAGTAAAGGAAAAAATAAAGATAGGGGAAACGGGAGTGAGAAGAAGTTGGGTTTTTTTTTCCCGACCTTTAAACTTCCTTGAGGCACAAATGAGGCTAGAGTTTCTTTTCCTCCTCTTCTAAGAGCACACTTTACACAAACTTCACTCCTTCTTTCAGTTCTTCTATAAAATTCACCTCATACCATTTAGGGGTGAGAATCAAAACTGAAAAGCCAAACGAACCGAACTGAAACCGAACCAAAACCAAACCAAAATTTTCCGGTTCGGGCGAAACCATAAACTGACAATCGGTTTCGGTTTTAGTCCAAAATCGAAACTGAAACCGATATCTCACCCCTAATAGCATCTATAAGGACCTATTTGCAAAAATGAGTCTTAGTTTCCACATTCCTTCACTAAGAGCAACTTAAAACTTAACTTAAATGATGTTAGATAAGTTAAATAGTATTAATTATTGCTTTATTTCATAATCATTTAAATAATTTTGTTTTTACCTGAAATATTAGGACGTTACAGATACTAAATGTTGTTGCATGTTTTCGTCAAGCTGACTGGATGGACATGTTAGCTCCACGTATGCTCCAACGATGTAGATAGAGGACGTATCACCTGAAAGTATGAGTCTGTAAAAGGAAATGACACCGGTGGGAAAAAGAATTTGAGAGCATCATTAAGGTCAAATTTTCACTCCTTTATTTTTTATTTGTTTTATATATTTTATTCATGAAGCATAATTTCAGCTTTTTTTTCCCGCCTGACATTAGCGATGTCAGGTCAGGCATCTGGAAGGTTCTTTTTTTTTTGGGCATGACATCGTTGATGTCAGGCCGCCAGCGCCTTTCATCCTTAAAATTTTTTTTTTATTTTTTTTCTTTTGCTACCTGACATCATTGATGTAAGGCTTATTTTATTTTTATTTTCTTTTACTGCCTGACATTGTTGACGTCAGGCTTATTTCAATTTTTTTTTTACTTACTGAGTATAGATCTCAACATGCTCATGCATACTGACTAAGTTTTGTTAGTGTATACTATATTCTCAGCATACTCATGCATACTAAGTTTTCTCGTATACTCACTAATTTTTCAGTGTACTCAGTTTACTTTTTAGCATGCCTACTAATTCCTTAGTGCATACTAATTCATTAATACTAACTCAGTTTTTCAGTCTGCTCATCTAGTGCATACTAACTTAGTTTTTTTTTCTTTTTCTTTTTCCGCTAAAGCTCATAGAGAGTCTACTTGCCTTCATCAGGTATGTCCACCATTTTTCCTTCTTTCATTTTCATTAAGTAGGATTATGAAATTAGATCTTTACTTGCAGCATGGCCGACGAAATTAGCGACTCATCCAAGATGTCTGTTGTTGAGATTGATTATCCTGTTTCAACTATCACTAGTAGTCAGTTGAAAAGGCTGAGGCGATTGTATCACATTCCTTCTCGAGTTAGCTTGAGGGTTCTAGGGCGTGACGAGTTGCCACAAGACCCACAACCAGGGAAACAGCCTTTTATGTGAGAATGTTTGAGTGTGAGGTTCAACTTCCTTTACATCCTTTCATCCAGAAATTTTTGAATCGTGTTTGCATTGCCCCGGTCTAATTAGCTCCTAACGGTTGGTGTACCTTGTTAGGGTTATGGTCAATATGGGATTTTAAAGGGGATAAGAGCTTTCTTTCCCCAGAAACCGTTTTAGCTTACTACCTTTTAAAATCTCTACCCGGAGCGACTTCTCATTACTACTTATCGGTCCGTAATTTCGATTGTCACATAGTCAAGTGTTCATCCACATCTAAAGAGTGGAAGTCTGAATGTTTTTTTTAGGGGCGACCTGTTATTTCACCCTCCCAGCGAAAGCTTAACTTATCTTATCCCCTTTACATTCTGTGATCCTGGTCTGCTCGTCAAATCCTCCCTTATCACTTTCTTTTGAAATATGTATTCATGTGTTCTTAACCTTTCTTCTTTTTTGTAGCTCATAATCTAAAGTGTAAAGTTTTAGAGTCTGTAGATAGAGTTGTGAGAGGAATCTTAGCCCTTCTGGAGTTTGCTCGCCGTACATCTACTTTACTCACTGAGGAACGTTTGTCAACTTCTGGACTTGCAGGTGAGGGTAGTGGTTTCTTATAAACTATATGAGTTAAGAACCTTAACATTCTCATTACCTTTTATAGGTGAAATGACTACGTAAAGCAGTGACGATCCTTCATAAACAATGTACTAAAGCGGGTACATCAAGGGGTGATGAGTCAGCCTCACAACGTCGGCGAGTGAGGCCTCGTCTAGCAAAGGTCATGCAGGTGCCTCTAGTTCCTCATGACACCAGGTCTCAAGTTCCTCAAGCTGAACCCATGGTGATAGTTCCTCAATTTATTGGGGATGAATTTGATATGGTCTCATATGTTACGAGAAAGGTGGTTGTAGCAAATCCGGAGCCATTTTTTCAAATCTCTTTTGATGACCAACTGAGAGTGAGTACCATTTTATTCGTTCATTGTTGACCATAATTCATCCTAATTGACTATTCATGGTTTGAGTGCAGTATAGTGCAGCTCTCAGTGTTGCTTCAACCAGGAGTCAGCATGACTTGCATCATTTTAAGCAGCTCTACGATAAGGCAAAAGAAGATTTGGCTTAAGCCTTTCAGGAGATTAATGTTCTTAAGCAAGAGGTTAAGGAGCACCAGTCTTCGTCTGCTACTTATCAGTCACAAGTTGCTGACTTCGAAGCGCAAGTTGAACGACATAAGGTCGACTGGAATGATTCACGTCGTTTGAAGGCAAAGTTCGAGACAACTAAGCACTTTAAGTATCTAGAAACTGAATTGTGGACTCATGGTGTGAATATTTCTCATGACAAAATCAAAGAAATACATCCTGATTGTCCTGAAAATGACTATATTCTGGATCAGGCTTGAGGGACCAGGTGGGGAGCCATTTTTCCCTCCTAAAGACCTCTTAGAAGAAGATGACTCCCCGGACGCCCCAAACGTCCCACAATAGATCTGTACTTATGAATTTTTAGTATATTGTAATTTATACTAGCATGCTTGAATAAATTTTCCTTTACTGTAACGTATTTACTTTACTCATACTCTTGTCATTATGGGTTATGCTCCGTCCAGCTTTTTACTCAACAGTCCTTTTTATGAAAGACTTTCTACTGTTTACTTTTCCTAACTTGTTTATTTTTCTCTGTTTGTCACTTATTGACCTGGCCCCCACTCGAGTGGGCTGACAGCCTGAAGCTCATCTCGAGTTATATTAGTAGTGAATAAATAAGAACGACAAAATTATGTTGTCTACTCAAAATATATTACAGTTCATCATTTTGATACAAAATAAGTGGAATTAATGTGAACTATCTTGAAGAAGTCTACTAATAATATGCCTTCAAATGTTCAACATTCCACGGGTGAAGGGAGGACTTGTTTTCCATGTCTGCTAACTGATACGCACCAGATCCTATTACTTTTGTGACCGCATAGGGCCCTTCCCATGTTGCACCCAGTGCTCCAGTGCTTGGTAACACTTTCCTCAGGATAAGGTCACCTACCTTGAAGCTGTGTGGTTTTACACGAGAAGCCACCCTTTTCTTATATTCTGCCACACAAAGGCGATACACTTCTCAACATTCTTCCAACAGGTCTAAGTTCATTTTAAGACATTCATCGTTAGTGTCTACGTTAAAATGTTGAGTCCTCGTAGACGGGAGCCTTATCTCAATAACTGCCTCAGTCCCAAACATTAAGGAGAATGGGGTCTCATCTGTAGATGTCCTAGTTGTGGTCCTATATGCCCACAATACATTAGGTAGCTCTTCCTCCCATTGTCCCTTGAGTTCTTCAAGCTTGGTCTTCAAGTTCTTCTGGATGATTTTGTTGACTGCCTCTACTTGGCCATTTGTTTGTGGATGGGCTGAGGTGGATTTGAGGTGCCTAGTATTTAGCTCAGAACACCACGACTTGAACTTCTCATTATTGAATTGTTTTCCATTGTCAGTGACTATGGCATAAGGGATGCCAAACCTGCAAACCAAATTCCTCCAAATGAACTCAGTCGTTTTATGCTCAGTTATGGTGGCCAGAGCCTCAGCTTCAGCCCACTTGATGAAGTAATCCATGGCTATTATAGCAAATTTTGTTTTACCTTTTCCTTGAGGGAGGAGTTCGATGAGGTCAACTCCCCATTGCACAAAAGGCCACGGGCTTGTGATATTAGCATAACGTTGACACTGATCACATCGTAGTTTAGTGAACTGTTTGGCATCTTCGTGTAATGTGGGCCAGTAGTACCCCAGTCTGATGATTTTGTGGACCAACGATCTTGCTCCATAGTGATTTCCATATACCCCCTAATGTACTTCTCTCATCACATAATTGGCCTATTCAGGCCAAGACATCTAAGGAGAGGTAAAGAGTAGCCTCTCCTAGACAACACATTATCCTGTAGAATATAACGAGAAGCTTGATATCGAAGCCTTCGCGCCTCCACTTTGTGAGGGGGGAGTTTCCCATCTTTTAAGAAATGAACGATTGGCTCCATCCAGCTAGGTTCTTCAGCTTGGTCAATGTCCAAAACTCTCTCTTCATCTATGCTTGAATTGGGTAGAAACTCCACAGGCACCATTCTCCTTAATTTTGTCTGATATGCAGAGGCCAAACGTGCCAAAGAATCAACATTAGTATTTTCAGAACAAGGTATTTGTCTTATCTCCCATTTATCAAATCCCTTGAGCATCTCTTTCACCTTACTCAGGTAGGATGCCATTCGTTCTTCCTTGGCATGATACTCTCCGGTAATCTGATCCATAACTAGCTGAGAATCACTAAGTATTGTGAGCTGACTCACTCCCACTCTTTTCTCCAGCCTTAATCCAGCCACCGATGCTTCATACTCAGCTTCATTATTAGAGGTTTTGAAGCCAGACCTTAGAGCATATTTGATGTGTGCCTGCTTAGGTGAAACTAGGATGAGTCCTGCACCATAACCTTGTGCATTTGATAATCCATCCACGTAAAGTGTCCAGATCGACTCTCCCTTACATGACGGAACAAGCTCTCCTTCATAGTTTGGTCCAGTGTTGGTCCTTCCCTCTCAAGTGTGAGTTCAACTATGAAATCTGCAACTGCTCGACCCTTCATAATCATTTTCGGCTTGTATTGAATGTCATATTCGCTGAGTTCCACATCCCATTTCATTAATCGATCAGAAGCTTCAGGTTTTTGAAGCACTTGCCTCAATGGACGGTTAGTTAGCACCACCACTTTATGCGCTTAAAAGTAGGGTCTCAGTCTTCGGCCTAAGATCACCAACGCCAATGCCAACTTCTCCAATTGAGAATACGTAGTTTCTGTGTCCACCATTGCATTTCTTGTTAGTAAATAGGCAGTTGGGCTCCCTCTTCTTCTCTTACTAAAACTGAACTCACCGCCGTTTCTGACACAGCCAAATATATAAACAATTCTTCGCCCATAATAGGCTTAGAAAGTAAGGGTGCAGAGGCTAAATATTCTTTGAGTTGTAAGAAAGCTCTCTCACATTCCTCGGTCCATTCAAACTTATTATTTTTTCTGAGGATTTTAAAAAATGGAAGACATTTATCAGTAGCTCTAAAGACAAACCTGTTGAGAGTCATAATCTCCTATTTAAGCTTTGTAGTTGCTTGAGGTTTTTTAGAGACTCCATCTCCAACACAACTTTCACTTTGTCAGGATTTGCTTCAATGCCTCGTTGGTGAACCATAAACCTAAGAAACTTTCCTGAGGTTACCCCGAATGCACATTTGTCAGGGTTGAGCTTCATTTGATACTTTCTTAGGACACCAAAGGCTTCTTCCAAGTCTGTTGTGTGTCGTTCAGCTTGTGGACTTTTGATCAGCATGTCATCCACATACACTTCCATGTTTTTACCTATCTGCTTCTCAAACATCTTATTAACCATCCTTTGATATGTTGCGCTTGTATTTTTCAGCCAAAATGGGATGACCTCGTAGAAATAAAGGCCTTGACTAGTAACAAATGATGTCTTCTCTTGATCAGGTTCGTGCATCCTGATCTGGTTATACCCTGAATAGGCATCCATAAAAGTCAATATTTTATGCCCAGCTGTGGCATCTACAAGGTGGTCAATTCGGGGTAGAGGGAAGTTATCTTTTGGACATGCTTTGTTAAGATCAGTGAAGTCTATACACACCCTTTATTTTCCATTTGCCTTCTTCACTAACACCACATTAGAAAGCCAGTCAGGGTAGTGCACTTCACGAACAAATTTAGCTTTTAACAGCTTCTCTACTTCTTCAGCTATGACATCATTTCTATTCTGGTCAAACACCCTGCGCTTTTGTCTGATTGGTCGAAAGTTGGAACCCACGTTCAGCTTATGCACCATAAACTTTGGGTCTATACCAGGCATATCCTCATGAGTCCAAGCAAACACATCTGAATTTTACTTCAAAAATTCTATCAATTTACCTCTTTGCCCGGCCACCAGTCTTGTTCCAATGCTGACACATTGATCTTCACTCAAGAGTGAGACAGACTCTAAGTCTTCGGTAGGGGTTGCCCTTTGCTCAGTCTTTTTTGGTATAATCAGGGTAGGTTTCCCTGTCCTCTCTATCGCCAAAGCAGGCTGCACCATCTGCCTTGATTGGTTCTTTTGGCCTGTTCTAAGCACGTGCACCAAAACATCTTTCATGGCTGTCTGATAGCACTCTCGAGAGGATTTCTGTTCGCCTTTAATCATTCCCACTCCATAAGGCGTAGGGAACTTCATAAGCTGATGGTAAGTAGATGGGACTGCTTTCATCGCATGGATAGAGGGTCTTTCTAGGATGATGTTCCTGATGTTGAATTCCAAAAACCAGCGAGAGGTTCCCCACTCTTCTTTGATCCGTCTTAGGGCCGAGTGGCGGCCTCGACCCGAGTGGAAGTGCGATGTCAATAAAGTGAATGGGAAACCTTGTAAACGCAAGAAGAAGAATAGAGATCGGTCTGTCTTGTCTTAGACTAGCCCTTATTGAGATCGTAATAGAGATTATTTTTTTGCAATCCAATTCTTGAAACAATATTTGAGAGTACCACAACTTAGGAATTCAGGAGATCTCTTGCTGGTGACGACGACGTCGAGTTGGCGGCGGAGAAAGACTCGGCATTCAGGCGAGCCACCCGGTGGTGTGGTACGTAGTGGGTTTAGTACGCCCCGCCAAAACGGCTCCGAAACAAAGAAAAAAAAGGTGCGTGCCGCACTCGGACCATCTGCTCTATCTGTTCGAGTTTCGCTTCTTTAGAGAAGATGAGACGCTAAAAATGAAAGTGTTCGGAACGCAGTTGAAGTGCAATCTACGACTAAGAATTCCACCATCTTAGTAACGTGGTTTGGTTCTTCTTCAACCGTAACTGGTAGCTCAATGCTGCCTTTCGGGATAACCTGATCACCTCCAAATCCAACTAAAGGTGTTGTACTTCTCCTCAACTCCTCTATCCCTAGCCCCATTTCATTAAATGCCTTAAAGGATAAGATGTCTACTGAGCTACCTCCATCAACAAGAACTCTATGCACTTTTTTATTAGCCACTCTAATAATCACTACCAATGCATCATTATATGGCTGGTGAATTTCATTTGCTTCTTCTTTAGTGAAAATTAAGGTAGGAAGCTCAGTTTTACTAGGAGAAAACACCTATAAATATGCTGGAGTGAGCCTCGCCTCATGGGCGCTCGCTTTTCTTTTTTGATTGGATTCTTCACCAGCTAGGCCCCCAAATATGGTCTTGATTTCACTAGCATCCTTCTTACCACCCTTCTTTTTGTTTCGTGTTCTCATTTTTATCATCCCTATAATCATTCCTTCTCACAAACTCTTTCATGTATCCACGTTGGATCAATGACTCAATTTCTTCTTTAAGATCGAAACATTCTCCAGTTGTGTGACCATGATCTTTATGAAACAAATAATACTTATCTTTATTTCTTTTATTTGAACCTGCCTTCATCTTAGCCGGCCATCTCAGCAAATTCTTGTCTCTAATTTCCATCAGAAGTTGTTCAACAGGAATGATAGTAAGCGTGTACCTTTTAAATTTGCTCAGGGGGAGGCCACGACGTTCAGGCTGATCCTCCACTTTCTTCTTCTTATTGTCAAACTGTTGGTCTTTATGACCTTTACTCCTGGATTGGTGTTGTCTAATGCTCCATTCATCAGGAACTTTTCTTGAACTGAGTAGCTCCCCAACACTCATGTTCTTCTGTGCTCTTGAGAGGAGCTCAGTATAAGTGGTTGGGGTTTTCTTCCTGAGGGATAAGAGAAATTTTTCATCTTTGATCCCAACAATCATGGTAGTGAGGGCTATATCATCACTGTAGCCTTCGACCTTAAGGGCCTCACTATTGAACCTCATCACGTAATCTCTACGGCTTTCTCCTGACTTTTGATGCACCGTCAGGAGATGCGTTGCTGGTTTTTTATGATCTCTTCCTCCCAAGAAATACGTCACAAAGGCCATAGTCAATTTCTTAAAAGAAGAGATTGAATGTGGCTTCAACTGCCTATATCATCCTCTAACTGAGCCTGCTAGGGTGAGAGGGAAAGCTCTGCACTTTATCACGTCTCGGACTCCCTGGGGCTCCATCCAGGTCTGAAACGTCTCAACATGCTCCAGGAGATCGTGTGATCCATCATAAGGTGTGACAGTAGGCATCTTAAATTTGGAGGGTAACTCAGCCTCCATGATGTCTTCTGTAAATGGTGGTTTTGTTTGTTATAATAAATCTTCCAACGCTAGTAGAGCTTTGCCTTTGTACGTTTTCTACATACTGCCTAGTTGGACCTGCAACTTCCTTAACTCTGGTGCCCACGGTGGTTGTTGGCTTTCGGCAGTTGACTTCTCCGCATCTTGTCGAGCTTTTCTCTTTTGCTTGAAGATGTTTCGTAAATCTGTTCCACTTGGACGGTGAGAATGCATGTGGTCATAAGAGTCCATTGGATGATTCTTCTTCCTCTTCGAACCACCCTCCCCACGAAACCGGGACTCTCCTTCCTGCTCTGAAGGCGTTTTTCCTTTAGCATTATTTTTTCGAGTTACGATATCTAACACCTTAGCCATATCTCTTTGAAGCCTTGCAGTTGGGCTTCCAACTCTGTGATCCTTTCACTCTGTTTTGGCTATCGTTTAGGTGGTTGGGGATCCCCTTGGGCTTGACAATCTCTAGGGAGATTTTTCCTTCGTCTTGGAGCCTCCTCTCGCTCATCTTCATCGTCGTGGTTTGAAGGGATGATTTACTAAATTAGCGGAATTTATTTAGTAACACAAATTAACACTTAATTTAGGATCTATTAATATCATGCAAATTGTGATATAAACACGAAGAACATGTAGATTCATACTTTATTTTCGAAAATTAAAACTGGAACTTACATTGACTGATTAATGGAGAATCGGTTGGAGGTTTCTTTACAGCATCAAATCCTCAGCAACACCGAATCTTCTACGCTATATCCCGATCGATCAAACGAAATCCGATTATGGGATCGAACTTTAGAAGAAATTGGGAAGAAGAAAAAATATTTTTCTTCCCAATGGCTAAGGAAAATCGGCAATGAGGGAGGGAGAGGAGGAAGAGAGAATTCCGAATTTCTAAGGAATTGAATTGTGTGATTTATGAATGACCCAACCCTCCTATTTATAGAAAAATAGGAATCCTAATCACATTAGGATTAATCTATAGAGATAAATACAAAAAGAATAAAGATTATCTCTTTCCTTTATCTTGCAATTTCGAAAATGCCATAGATAAATAGGAGATTATTTTATTTTCTTTATTTTTATTTATCTTGGGTAAATAAATCTATGTAATTATTTTAGGATATAATTCAAGCAATTATCTCTTCCCAAAAATACATATATAGCCAAAAATGCATATATTAATTAATAAATAATTCTAATTTATTTAATTAATTATTTTGGGCCAATTCCAATTGGGTTCATTAATCCAATTGGGCTAGAAATTCTCTCTTAAATTAATAAGTCCAACTTAATTAATTACCATTTAAATAAAATATTTTATTTAAACAATTAATATTTTCTCCCGACTAAATATTATCAAATTTATATTTAATTATTAATTTCCATTTAAATAATTTTCATTATTTAAATAATTAATAATAAATATTATAATTATTAATTTCCATTAAATAAACTCATTATTTAATTAATAATTTTATTGACAATATTTTATTATTAATTAATTAATTTTAATTATTAATTTCCGTTCAAATAAAATTAATTATTTAAACAATTAATAATTGTTAATTAATTTCAAATTATTAATTATCATTTAAATATACTCAATATTCAAATAATTAATAATATTTCATTATTAATTTCCTGTTTAAATAAACTCATTATTTAAACAATTAATAATGTTTATATTAATTATCGTTTAAATATACTCAATATTTAAACAATTAATATTGCCTATTTTAAGTAATTCACTTTACTTAAAATTTCCATTTCTTCTACTTGATTTCGCAACTACGATATTTGGGCTAGCATAGGGACCCGATGGACCTATAGATCATGGGCTTAATAATTAGTCAATTAATTGATTAACTCATAATCAGTTAATTACTTATTATCTAACTATGAATAATTCCACTATAGATTCATAGCTGAACTCCCCTCACTATAGATGAGTTATGTCCATTTAGTTTATCTTTATTTATATCTGTGATATATCCTTCACGTGGAACCCTCATAATTACAGACGGATAAATTACCGTTTTGCCCCTGTAATTACCGCTTTATCCTTATGTTCCCGCTGATTCTCCAATGAACTTTATCTTTAGTCGAACTAGAGATAAGGTACTTCTGTGATCAATAGAAGTCGTGGCGCCACTTGTTCATGTCTCGAATCATGACATCAAGGAGTTTCCTAAAGTTCCTAAAATGTTTAGGTATCGCGACCGATACCGTTAATTTATAGGAAAGTTATGAATTCCATCTCGTGAAAATGAGTTCCCAGCTACTTATCTAGTCATGTTCCCAAAACAGGAGTGTATTAAGCGTTCTTACGGACGCTTCTCAACCATGTGAATCAAAGAACATAACTCCACAAATAGGAGTCCGCATTTCACTCAGGATTGAGATCTATCACGGTTGATAAACTTAGTTTGATATTCGATCATTTCTCGTAAACGGTACTAATGAGAAATTTGATCGAACATCGTGGTCATATCTTATACAATCAACATTGCATATGATACTTCCATTTCATGTCTCCCACATGAATGATCAGGATTAGATCATTTGTCTATAAACAAAATGCGAAGCTATCAACAAGGTTACCAGGATAAGGTTCCCAAACGTTATCCATTTCCTCGGAGACACTTTTAAGTTACTCATCTCGACTTTAATCCTCTCGTATGACTCACATACTAAGTCGTGATTTCATAAGAGTAACTTAGGGTTTACTATTTGAATGTTTGATATTTATATATTTCCATATATTCCTAATATCATTAATTGAATCAATCTAGATAATATAAAGAACTTATGTTTATTTATTTAATTTATTCTTAATAAATTATTATTATTAAATAATTACAAGTTCTAGGACACCATTCCTAACATGGTTATCACTATGCTGACTTCAACTCATTCTCGGTAACACAATTTTCAGTCGTTCCCATAGACAGGGCCAAATGTTGTTGCGTGTTTTCGTCAATCTGACTGGATGGACACGTCAGCTCCATGTATGCTTCAATGGTGTAGATAGAGGACGTATCACCTAAAAGTATGAGTCTGTAAAAGGAAATGACACTAGTGTGGTGCCGGCCACCTGGACTCCGATGATCAAGTCAGTAGAGATCTTGGCAGAGTTTCTGTAGCGTACCTCAATTGTTATGAGTGCCTCTATTTATAAAGGACGAGTTTATGGTTTCCTGCCTTTCTTCGGCTTGTTTCCCGCCATTAGCAACTTGGCCTGCCACACGTCGAGTCAACTGCCTGTTGCCGACTTACTCTGCAGACGCCTCAACCTATCTCCAGGTAATGATGAGCCTAGCTGTATCGTATCGTGCATGTTCCACTAAGAAGAGGCTAATGAGCTTGTTGGGCTTGAGAGTAGGTTTGGTGGGCTGACTGGAGTAGGTTTGGTGGGCTGATTGTGTGGTGGTCCTGATTGTGTAATTGTAACGTCCCGTTAATTTCACGATAATTTTTTATTTATTATTATTAATTTTATTATTTAATTTTAATAGTTTAATATTCTTAATTATAGTTATTTATTTTAATTAAATTAATTTAGGTTATTTATATTAACTAGTTTAGTTTAGCTCATTATTAGTTAATTAGTTAAGAGTAGTGTAATTTGATTTTAGTTTTAATGGCATTATAAAACCTAATTACAATAGAAATTTTAATTGAAAGGAGATAAGAATGGTCTCACCTCATAGTTTGTCTTGATCCTAAAATTTAGGGTTTGGGGACCAATAGGGTATTCTTAAAAAGAATTCTTATTGTATAAAAGGAAAACAATTTCTTTTCTTCTCCCTCACCTACCCGCCGCACGCAGCCCATCTCTCATCTCGCCTCGTGAAGCCATTGAACAACTCCCCGTAGCTGCCATAGAAACCATGAAGAATCTCGCCGGAAAACACTGGAAAACGGGCTGAGATTTCTTTGATTTTAGAGGTGATAGCTCGAGTTCGTTACAGGTTTATGCTTTCGGATGATTGCCTCGGCCTTTTAGCTAAGCTTTTCCTTGATTTTCACGAGTAGTAGCTGCCCTAGACCTCGCCGGATTCTGGGTTAAAGTTCAATGGAAAATCAGTGACAATGAGCTCGTTTACGGAGTTACAACAAGGTGGGTCTTTATTTTTCGTTATTAGGATTGTTTAGGGTTGATTTCAGAACTTAACCATGTTCATAATACGAACTTATCGCCAGGAATCAAACTGGCCAGGAACTGGATATTGTAAGCTTGCCGGCGTGCGTTGAATCTAGTGATTAGAGACCGGGTTCTTCCTCTAGCTTCGATCCCTTGCGTTATATAAGTTACACGTGCTTAACCCTAAGCGTCCCAACTGTTCTTTCCCTCGTCAAGCCTTGAAACTCGCTGGAAAGAAGTATTAAAGGTGAGGCTACGTTTTTCTTTCCTTGCCAGCCGCTTCCATGGTGTTCAATTGATGAAGAAACGGTTCAGCTGGCCGGTTCACCTGAACCGATTCAGTCTGGTTTTATTGAAATTAAGGCCGGTTTTCGCCAATTTGATCCGGTTGTCTCACTAATTAATTATAATTAAACATTTTCCAGGTTTCAAGCAACTTTAGGGGAGTTGATCGTACTTAATTGGAGGCCGGTTCTTAAATTATTGCTTGTTGCTAATCTTCAAAGGTGAGGATAAATAGAATTTTACAGTAAATTTAGGAACTAAATTCTTGAACGATTTGTATGATTCGGGAGTTAAGTAAAATTGGAATTAAGTGAATTAAAACATGCTAATTTTATGACATTATAGGAATTGGGAGTATAGAATTGTTATAGGAAATTATGGAATTACAATTTCTTGGGAGTTGAAGTATGGACCTAGTTGGTTTAGTTATCTTATTGCTTTAAGTATGTTTACTATGTGCTCTTGGATGATTTAATTTCGTTATCGAGATATTCCTGATTTAATTGAGCTTTTACTGAGACTGGGTCTTCCAGCATTGGTACTTAGTATATAAGTCATTCGATGATTTCAGGATTGTTGTGATCGATAGAGTATGGGCTTATGACCCGATACGTTCTCATGTTCTTGATTAATAATTCTCTGATAAGATGTTCTGAAATTGGTTCTCTATTTATTTTTGGTTCTCGAATTTCTGATTCTATATTATCACACTTGTTTGCATGGTGATGAATAATGAGATAATGCATAGACTACGTGTGCTTGCATTGTTGGGTATTATTCATGGTTCAATATATGTATCATGAGGCATGCATAGACTACGTGAGCTGCATGAACGGAGAAGTTGAATGATGAGATAATATAGTTGTGTGAGCTAGTATTATCTGGTATTATTCATAATTACTATGATACATATATGTTCTCGACTGCTAGACTACGTGAGTTATGCATGTCATTGGTGAGATAACGGGATCGTGCATTGACTCCGTGTGCTTGCACCATCTGACGATTATTCACCCAGGAGGTTATGGATCTGGTTCTGTTCTAAAATGCATCGACTACGTGAGTGAGCATTTGTTCTTGATAAGAAAGTAAAGGCTTCGTGAGCTTTACTTGATATTGGAGTGAGATAATGGGATCGTGCATAGACTAAGTGAGCTTGCACCATCTGAAATTATTCACATGTTCTATGTTCTACGATCTATATTCTTGATCTTATTCTTAGTTAAGACTACGTGAGCTTAACTCGTTCTAGATATCTTCCCTAAAAGTTAAATGTATGATTACATGTTCCGTTTACTAAGAGTTTGGGAGACTTGACTACTTGCATGATCTTCATTCTTGCTCTTTATTTTCCGTTCTTGGGAGAATTGCATTACCTTATGTTCGGAAGTCTGTTTGGGTAGTCAAGAGACAATAGGTTTCATTGGACACAAATCCGGATTGGATTTGGGATCTAAAGTTACTTTCTATTCAATTTATCTTCACTGGGTTTCCCGCTCATTCTATTACACTTTCAGGTACGATGCGTGGTCGTGTTCGTGGCCGTGGAGCTGGTGCAGTGTGATTAGCAGATTGTGATGATGGGATGGACTTGAGTCAGTGTAGTCCATGGACTTGTTTCTTTATTTTCATTTCGTTTCTTATGGATCTTATGAGCTCTTTGATCAATCCTATTTATGATTTCTTGTCTTTATGGATTTTATGGATTTATGAGTTATCTTACTTTATGTTAAACCTAAAAGGGAAGCGCTTCCCATCTTTAAATGTTAAGGATTTCGGATTTTATTTTGAAATGAAGGAGGATATTCTTCGATTAAAGGTTTTAAATTGTTATTTCAAGTCTTCCGCTTGCGTTATCTATTTAATTCTATTTTAAAAAGTCGAGTCTTTACAGTAATGGTCTCCGGCTCAATAGGCTGTATGTCCTCTGGGCTAGTGGGTTTCAGGTAAACTGTATAGGTGTTCTCAACACGTTGGTCTTAATGGGTTTAGCCCTAACATTGGCTGAATATAACGTGGCCCAATTCACACAATTACTATATTTTATTTTTTTCAAAGTCACCCCTAACATTAAGAATCCAAAATATATATTATATATAACAAAAAAAATTGTATGTAGATTCAACTAAAAAACGATTAGAACCTTAGAATGGAAGCTTTAATGGAACAAAAAAAATCTGATGAAGAAATCTTCAATGGCTCCAAAATAGTCTTAGGAAAGAAGATTGGGGGAATGTTTAATTTTTGGAGGATTTTGGGCGGTTATGTTTTTTGGAATATAAAATTCAAAGAAAAATCCGGTGTTTTAGGAGAATTGATGTAGGTTTTTTTTTCTTGTAAAAATTTTCCCAAGTTGATGTCAATGCCCCTAAACGGGACTTTTTTGGTGATTGGCCAGATTTTTCAAAGTATCTATAAGAATGTCCAAAAGCTGAAAGTAATTGGGAGAATGTCCTTTTTCTGAGAAGTCCAGTTTTTCAAACCCGTGTTTGCCTATGTGTTAACTCAAAAACGCGTTCCTAAAACCCGAGTTTAGCGACAACCTCCAGATGGCAAACAACAGCGTTTAAAAATAATATTTTAATAGAAATCCGGTTTCAAAGACCGGATTTCATCGCGCAAATAACAGAACTTCCAATTTAAATAGAAGTCTGGCCTTTAAAACCGGACTTCATGTTACATTTACTCCCCCAGCGCTGTAAAATTTGGGAGCAGTAAAAATATTAAATGAAATCCGGTTTCTAAAACCGGACTTCAACCCATTTTAAAACCTTTACTCCCCCAGAGCTGTAAAATCTGGAGGCAGTAAAAATATTAAATGAAGTCTGGTTTCTAAAACCGGACTTCAACCCTTTTAAAAAAAGCCTTTACTCCCCCAGAGCTGTAAAATCTGGGGGAGTAAAAATATTAAATGAAGTCCGGTTTCTAAAACCGGACTTTAGCCCTTTTAAAAACTGCTCGCCCCTTCATCTTCCCCATCCGTGAGCCCTAGTTTTTTTTCTCTTCTCTGTTTCAGACGAACGACGGTGGTTTTGAGGCGAGCGACAGTGATAGTGGAGGTTTGTGGAGATATTTTGTTGATCTTTCGATGGTTTATGACTCAATTCCTCCCTCTAAATGCATGATTTTGTTATTTTTTTAAGGTTATTTCGTTTCACATTTCAGCCCATTTCTTTCAGATGACGGCGACGGTGTTGAGGACGGCGGCGGTGACAGTGGAGGTTTAGGGTTTAGTTCTTCCTTTTTGTTGATTTATGACTCAATTCCGCCCTCTAAAATGCATGATTTTGTTGTTTTTTTTTCAGGTTAATTGATTTTCAGGCGGGTTTGATCAGTTTTCGGCGAGCTTGATCAGTTTTCGATGGGTTTGATCAGTTTTAAATTTATAAGGTTTTTGTGTTTTTTTATTGTTTTCCATCATTTCATTCCTTTTCGGTTGGAAGTTTTTTTTTTTTTTTGATAAATTTTTGTTGCATGTTTTTGTAAATTTCAGGAGGCAATCCTGACGACCTAAGGTTATTTTCCGGCGAGAATTGTAACTTTGCAGCCACTGGTTAGTTTCAAATTTATTATGTTTAAGTAAAAAATATACATAGATATTCAATGATAAATATATATTATTTGCATGATAATTATCATGGTATTAAGAATATTTGTATTTTTAATAAAAAAAAATTGTATATATCTTTAATCATAAATGTATATTATACACGATCATAAGAAATATGCTTTTATTTAATCTATAAATAAAAAAAAATTTATAATATTGTGATTATAGGAAATAATATGTTTTAGGATTTAGGGTTATGATTATAGGAAATATAATGTTTTAGGGTTTAGGGGTATGCATATATCATAGAATTTGCTTTCTTTAAGTACGACATTCCGTAAAATAGGTTTAGTTGTAAATATATATTATGAAATGATTATTGGAATTATGATTTAAATAGTATGCATGATTATGTGAATTAGGTTTTTAAATAGTATGCATGTAAATAATATGCATGATCAATGAACTTTGTTAATTTTTTTTTACTTTTTTTTAATTTAATTATTGAACTATAATTATAGTATTTTTTAAGTCAATTATAATATTTTAGTATGTAAAAATAAGTTATTTTAGTAGTTGCCCTTTAAAATAAATTATATCGCCGTTATATTTTTTTTAGGGTTTATATTATGGAAAACATAGATAACAACCCCCCATTAGGAGATGTCAGACTTGAATCAGAGTTGCCTTTTAGTAGATTTGACGATATATTAGCAACCAATGATTACATAGATGTCCGTACATTGACTGACGACGAGGGTGATTATGACTTGAATGTGGGTGATCGTGAGCATGAACCCCCTTCGTCAATTTACACTCAGTTAGACATAGACATCATTAATTCCATATCCGAGATAGTCCCTCACGATTATGTAGGGTTTGATGATGGCTCTGATGTGTTAAGGAAAGGATCTATGTATGATACGAAGGAGGAGCTTCAATATGCTGTTAAGACAACTTGCGTTATGAAACATCAATTAATTGAGGTGGTTAAGTCGAATAGCAGTGCTTGGGTTGTTAGATGTAAGCAACATGAAAATGGATGTGAGTGGAGACTCCGTGCCCGTCTAAGGAAAAGACCCTGTAGGTTTGAGATTACGCAGTTCAATGGTCCACACACATGTGCTTTTCCTAGATTGAATCAATGCCATTCTCAGTTAGACGCTTCTATCATCGCTATGGATGTTCTAAATATGGTGAGGATTGAACCTGGAGTAAAAATTGTTTTACTACAACAATTGTTAAAAGATAAATACAAGTATGCGGTCAGCTACTGGAAGGTGTGAGATGGTAGAAGGAAAGCACGGGTGCAACTTTTTGGTGAACACAATACATCATACTAGCTGTTACCATATTTCATGCACATTCTGAAGCAAAGGAATCCTTTGACCCAGGTTGAGTGGAGGCTTACCCCTATTCCTGAATCCATGGGTAATTCATACTTCAAGAGTATATTTTGGGCTTTTGTACCATTAGTAGAGGGATTCAAACATTGTCGTCCTATTATACAAATTGATGGGACCCACTTATATGGAAACTATAAGGGAAAATTATTAATAGCCACATCCCTCGATGCAGATGGTCATATGTTCCCGCTTGCATATGGTGTCGTTGTTGTGGAGAGTACTGATACTTGGGGATGGTTCTTGTACCATTTACGTCATCGAGTTACTGACAGAGATGGTATTTGTTTGATGTCTGATAGACACGCATGGTATTATAGCTGCAGTTAACAATCCTTGTAATGGTTGGGCTGAGCCGAGAGCATATCATAGATTTTGTTTGCGCCATGTTGGAAGCAATTTTAATGAGAGATTCAAGAGCCGTTTGATGAAAAATATAATTTATCGTGCTGGCTCTGAATTCCAAGTGAAAAAGTTTGACAAAGAAATGGATGATTTAAAACGAATGAATGAGGATACGATGCAATTTTTCAAAAATCTTCCCCCGGAAAAATGGTCTCGAGCACATGATGGCTTTCATCGGTATGGGTGGATGACTACAAATTACGCAAAATGCATCTAGGGATATAAAAGGGCAACGTTTGTGCCTGACGTGGTTGAATACTCAGTTTAGGGATTTTGCCCTTATGCCCCCCGATGCAGATGAGCTGACGGTTCAGAGATACGCTCGAGCGTATATTCTTTCATTGATCGGGGGTGTACTTATGTCGGACAAATCGTGCACCCTTGTTCACATGATGTATCTACAGCTACTGACAGATTTTGAGGTTGCTGGTAGTTACAGTTGGGGTGGAGCATGTCTTTGCATGGCTCTATAGAGAGTTATGCAAGGCATCTCGATCTGAGGCTATGGAGATTGCTGGCCCATTAATATTGCTACAGATATGGGCTTGGGATAGATTTCCATGTATTGCACCACGCCGGGTGGGTAAACGGGCAATGATAGGTGACGTTCCACTTGGTTATCGGTATGTTAATTTCAGAACATTTTTCTTTTGTTCTTTATTTAATAATTATATTAACACACTTATAATTATATTTATTATACCTTCAATTATAGGTGGAAGGACGACAAACGCACTACAGAGTCTTCCTTTCATGTATTGGTACAGTACCGGTATATGTTAGACCAGCTTCGGCTAGATCAGGTCAGGTTATTTAATTACAAGAATTTAATTTGAATATATTATGTAATTCAAATTCAAATTCTAACTTTTTTTTTGCAGGTTGTTTGGGAGCCATACGATGAGGATGTTATGGCATTTTTGCTAGCTTACTGGGCAAGCAGTTTGGCGGACTCGGAGTCCACTCATCTGTTTCTTCGTAGCAGAGTGGTATTTTCCGGATCGAGTCATGCGATAGTTTGGCATGATCCAACCGATTCCTGATGTGTGCAATACCGATCCTAGACTGCACGGATTTGATTTACGTAGACGTCACAGTGCTGATTTGAGAGATCTATTGTGTGTGGAATTGTCTCTTTGGAATGCCCGTTTAGACCATATTGTTGAGGGGTATCAGGATGCTGAGGGGTATAGAGATGTTGAGGATGGATGTTATACGGGTATTATTCGATTACTCGACGCTTCATCACTCGATATGGGGCGTCATTAGCCTATGTGGTGAGTGATGAAAGTATTATTTTAGTTATTTACGTAACTTAACTTATTAAATTTTAATTAGTTTATTCATTTTTCTTTTAGAGAGACGCGGTACCCAATTTGGAAGACTCGATTTTACGCTCTAATTCGATGGAATGTGTGTCAAATCTGAGGACAGTTTATCGAGTACGACATGAGCATGGTCACATTCCCCCTCCTCAAAGGGGTCGTCCACGCGTTAGAAGAAATAATGTTTGTGCTCCTGTGCAACCTGATGATCATGATGTGGATCTTCTAGATATGGAGCCAGCGGTTGATATTTCACTTCATTCTACCCCATCGACTGTGGGACCGACTCAGTTTTCCCTTTCTTCTGATGCTGGTCCATCTATGTTTTCCCCTTCATCGGGTGCCGGTCCCTCCACATCCGATGTTGGTCCCTCCACACCTTTTACTCTAACATTTTGTATGATTCCCATTCCTGGTTCTTCATTCACATCATTTCAGCCTCCTCGCTAGATAGATGCGCCACCTACTATTGAGGCAGATGTACCACTTACTCGAGGTCGAGGCGCTCGTGGACCCCGTCCATTTCGTGATCGACAACGACCTCCATGTGGGACTGGGGGCCATCGTTAGTTGTCATGCTTTTTTTTTCCACATCCCTTAAGCTATGTATGGATATTATTATACTTTTATATTTTAATATATTATTTTTCCATTTTCATTCAAAAAAATTAGTCCAATTTTAGGCTCCGTTTAGTGAGTAATTATAATAATTATGTCATTTACATACATATTTATATGATTTATAACACTTTAAAAATGCATATTCAATCAATTTAAAATTAAAACTTAGAAAATCTAAAAAAAATTAAGAAATATATTTATATTATAAATTAAACAATATTTAAAAGAAAAAAAAATTGGAATTTTTTTCCCTAAACTCGGGTTTCTGAAACCCGTGTTTAAGGCAGGTGAAATTTTCACCCAAACACGGGTTTCTAAAACCCGTTTTTAAGATGGCGAAATTTTTTTACCTAAACTCGGGTTTTAAAAACCCGTTTTTGAACAGGTGGCGTCCGTGTGGTGTGACTGGATTGAAGTCCGGTTTTTAAAACAGGACTTTAGAAAATTAAGTCAAACACGGGTTTTAAAAACCGGACTTCTCAGTAGCTTTTGGACATTCTTATAGATACTTTGAAAAATCTGGCCAATCACCAAAAAAAAGTCCCCTTAAACGTCTTTTTCGCTTCTGCCTAAATGAAAAATGGTCATCTATGTGATTTGATTTTTTAAACCAAATATGTTTAAAAAGAAATCGAGGAAAATTGTCCATGAATTAAAATTAAGAAAATGGTAGGGCTAACCACCAAATAAAAAAGAGGGCAGTTACCCATATAATTGAAAAAGTCTAATATTTATAAAAATAGCCGCGCAAAAAATTATTTGCAGAAATAGCAAAAAGCTCAAATTCGCTTCTAAAATATTAAAAAATTGTCACTAGTTCGCATAAGTAATCACTGATTCTGCTTATAGGTAATCACTTATTTTACTGATTCACTATATCAAATGATATTTCGTGTAATTACTTGATAAATTATCACCGATTACGTTCACGTTATCACAGATATCATTGATTTATTAGAATGGAGGTTTTTAAAAAACTACTATATTTGCAAATACTTTTTTAAAACTGCTAGATTTATAAATTGATGAAAATTCTCCTACCCAATCCCTTAAAAAATATCCGAATTCTTAAAGGAAATTTTTTTATTAACTTTTATAAATTTAGGGATAAATTCAATCATTTACTTAAATACTCTTAAAAAAAAAAAAAAACAAACTAGCATCATCTTAGACAGCCAATTACAAACCTCTCCAAGAAAATGATAAAAGGCCCATTGTAAGGAATTTGGGCTGATCACTTTTGATTGTATGAGGCTCAACAGTGAAATATATACGACAAGCCCATTCTTTAAATGTTGATCAAGAGACACATAATTTTTAATTGGTTTGGCAATAATTTTCTTCTCTTTTTATTTTTCTTAAAAGAAAAAACAAGAATTTTCTAATAAAATGGAGAGCCAATGTAAATGGGATCTAAATAAATCTCTTTTTAATCGATTATCCACCTTTAGTTTGAATCAATTATTTTTGTTTAGAAAATATATTAATTCATATTATGCACAATATAAACCCATTTGCGTCCTTTCGTGAGTGAAATTATCACCTTAGAGAATTACATATATTTTGTGGGATAAAATATAAATATTTATATTATTATAACTATAATACATGCACTATTTATTCAATTTCAATGGTTTGATTAGATGAAAATAATTTTTTTATTATACATTAGATTATTATATTTTTCCATCTGTGTCAATTTGATCCCTATATTTTTTTTAATCTATGTATTTTGTCACTTAAGTCAAATAGGTCCCTATATTTCTAAAAAAGTCTTATAATATTTCTTGTATTTTAATTAAATCTTATCAATAGTTTATGTCATAGTGATTTATTTGAACTTGAACCGAAAATTAATAAGAAGTCAATAGTTTCCCTTTTAAATATCAATATTTTAGCAACTCGTGTAATTGCATTGGACTTATTAATATCTTATATTAACGTTAAATTGACATAAGTGGTAAAATAAGGAACAAAATTTTTAGGACTAGATTGACACAAAAGTGACTAAAACATTGAGACTAATATCAAATTTGAGAAAGTGTAAAGATTGAATTGACACAAAAAGACCAAACATAAAATTTGACATTTAAAATAAAAAGTTAAAATTGATTCATAAGTTAAATAGTTAGGTATAAAAATGATGTTTTTTCCCAACATAGATGGTTGTAGAGTATAGTAAACTATAAATCAATTAGATCTTGAATATATTTAACATCAAAACATAAATTAAAATTCTTTTGGTGTCACACTAAAGCAACCTTTGAAGAAAAGAGAATGCTTAATATTGAAGGATGATAAAATGAGAAAAGAAAATTAAATAAGGGTTTATGGAAAGGAAAAAGGTTTGTGAAGGGAAGGAGCAAAATGTGGTGATGGCATGTGACAAAATATATTAGATGAGTATTAGGTAAAATTTGCACACAAACTTCCTCAATTTGGGCATTTTTCAGAGAAAATTATTTAACTTTTTTTTCCAAAGACTTCTATTGTTTTTATCGGTCCAAAGACTTCTACTTAAGCAATCTCAAGAAAAGATTTTTTCATTTACATTTTTTAACAACTATATTTTTTATTAATTGTACACCCTTGTGAAAATGACCTTTTTCTTTCAATTGCAAGAGGTAGTTAGTTCAAATAAATAAATAAATAACTAAAGGGGGAATAGATTGAAATTAAAAGGAAAAAGGTGTGAAGTGTATATTTTTTTTATCATTTTATCTCGGTGATTATTTATAAATGCTAATTTGAATTCTTTTTATGACATATTATATCAAATTGAGGAAAAGAGGCTTAAATTTTCAACCTTATAAAAAGGTATCGATGTCTAATTAATGGAATGATATTGAGATTCATAACTATTATCTTTCCAGTTAATTAAAAAACAAAGAAAAACATCATTATTGTATTTAAAATTTGAGTTAGACTAAGGTGAATTGAGATTCTTATGTTAAAAAAAAAACTAAAAAGTAGTTATTATTTTAGAAGTTCCAATTTCATACTTGAAATATCAACTTGTTTCTTCAAATAGATCCTTGTCCCATAAGTTTGTAACGAAATTATGATGTGGTAGCTTAAAATTATTGTTTTAAAATGTGGTTAGTTTTAAAGGTCAGTTATCCATCTCACTTTAAGAACAAAAAATAAAATGGATGAAGTCCTAACTAAAAAAACCACTAATTTCTTATTAAAAGAAAGAAAAAAGAATTTAGTATCCTTGAAAAGATGCCACATCAATTTACAAAAGATTTCTAACGATGTTAATAGATATAGATTTTATTTAAATATTATGACTTTTAAACTAATATGAACTAGGTTAAAAAAATATATATTCTTTACAGATCAAATAATATATTTAATCTTTAAAAAATTACATTAACTATGGCATGTCATCACTTGAAAACATGTCCTAGTATTCTTTCTATATTGAATATCGGAAAACTAATGGTAAGGACTATTTAGAGTTGTTTTCAAATTTTAGGGATTGTACCTGTTTTTTTTTTTTAATTTAAAAATTTGAGTGAATCTAAACCCAAACATAAAAAAATAGTTTTTTTTTTTAGAATTTAAAAAATAAAAATCATATGTTATAATTTGTTTTAATGACAGTGATGATCTTTTAACTATATTCTTTGTTAATCGAAAATAATTTTAAAAATCAACCATCTAACAAAATAATTTTAATAACTATGCATAAATTTTGAAAAGAATAATATTAAATAACTTCATATTTCAACAAATTAATAGGTTAGAATTCAAAGAGTCATTATTTTTCTTTTTCTTTTTGGGTTGAGGGGGGACCATTTGTTTGAAGTTCCAAGGGATTGGCATATGCAATGCAACTTCTCAATTTTTATTTTGGACTCTTCAAGGATGATAAACAATAAATCCAATTTTAAATATTTTCAATAATTAAAAATGTAAATTTGACATAATGAGGTAACAAGAGGAGGAAACGAATTTGTAGATGTAAATTATAATCATTTCAAATTCTCAAAAAACAATATTATTAACATAAAAAAATCAGAATTATTTGTTAGACATGAGGCTTGAAGACCTTATACCTTTAAAATATTATCTGTTTTAATAAATAATTTCTTGTTGATATAATTATTGTTTATGATTTAATCAAAGTATATACTAAAATAAAATTACTAGAAGATGTCACAATCTTTAAGAGAAGCAAGGAGACAACAAAATTAGGTAGGGAAGAACGTGGGTATGGCGTGGCGTGGATTAATTGGACTTCCTTTCCATACCAAATTCTCACCTCCAAATCAATATAGCAAATTATTTCAAAGTTATGAGTAGATAAAAAACTCACAAAACGTTGATGTTATAATTAAAAAGTTATCAAAATTATTTATATGTCCATTTTCTGTTAATGTGACTGTCACACGATAAATATATATATGGTGTGTATTAATTAACGTGTAAATATACGATTTTTTAACATGTAAATTTGATAATGATAAAGACGTAACTTTTTAATAAATAATAAAAAACTAAACTGAAATTTTTAAAATTGTAGAGATTAAATTGATACAAACTTAAACTACTAAGACTAAATTGAAACTTTTAAAATTATAAAAATTAATCTGAAATAGACTCAAAACTATAAATAGGGACTATTTTTATGGGATCAAATATAAAAGTATGACTCTCATTAATAAATATATATGTCCTATTAATATATTTAATTTATTAAAAATATGACATATATGCTGGTGAGTATGACTTCATACTCAGTGAGTATGCAAATATTTTTTAATTGAATAAGTTTATAATTTATTATTTTTTTTAAAGATGGTTTATAGCTCAATTCATATGAATCTCCTATTCTATTCTATTAATACTATTATTTTATGAACTTGTATGAAAGGGGAATGGCAAGATAAGGCCAACATTTAAAAGACATTATAATAATGAGAAATGGATAGAAATAAGCAAAAGTAGACCCCAAAAATTTAATGAAAAAGTGAAAAAAAAGGAGGTTGTTGATACTTTTAACATCATATCCCTACCAACCTCACCCACCATTGGTCCCTCCTCTCTCTCTCTCTCTCATCTCTCTCTATCTATGAGAGAGAGATTTATTTCAAATTTTCAATGTCAAATTAAGAAAAATAGTGGGGAGCATTTTGGATTATGCATTTTTAGATTAATTTTTTTTGGTAAATAATCATTATAAAGTACCTTATGCATAATGAATCATGTCAAAATATTATGGTATATATTTTTTTTTCTAGATATTTCATTTTAACCTTTTACCACTCGTGTTTAGAATAAATAGGTATTTTATGTTGAGAATCTCATATCAGAAAGATGAAGCGAACTCACAAGGTTTTTAAAATACACGGGCTACTCCTCTCACTGTCAATTGTTTTTAAGATGGAACCCATGATATCAAGATTTTAATCCAACTCATTATATATATATATATATATATATATATATATATTCTTTTTTTTTTTCTCTTTATACTAATTATATTTTCATCCCTAGATTTGTATGTGAAAAAAATTCATTTTGATCATTGACATTAGATTTTCTATATTGCAATCTAAAACAAATCGTTTTTAAGCAATACTTATTGAGTTTTATGTTGAGTCTAATTGCAGATAACCTATAATTTGTGTCAAAATGAAATATGAATTTAATTTTAAAAAAAAAAATATAAAATTATGGGATCAGAATATATAAAATTAAAAATATGGGAACCAAAATGAGATTTATATAAATATAAATGTGGGAGAATACTAGTAATGGTATAAATGAATTAATTAATCACACTCATAAAAAGGTTTGAATTTGTCACTTTAGAATAAATCCCTAAAATGGTATTTAAGTAATTTTCCAAAAGTTTGATTAGTGCCTTATTTTTTTCATAAAATGTCTAAGTTGGTGATTTTATAGGAGAAAAAGGGCGTTTCTTTATGTGGTACAATACTTATAGGGGTGTTCGAGTTTCGGGGACGCCGACCCCGATCCCGTTCTCCGATTAAATCCCCGAAAATAATATATAAAAATTATTTTAAAATATTTTTATATTTAAACTGTTTTTAAAAAGTGTTTTTTTAATCTGTTTTTTTTATTTTTTTAAAACTGTTTCTAAAAACTTTTTTAAAAAACTGTTTTCATTTTTTATTTTTAAAACTGTGTTTAAAAACTTTTTTCTAAATGCTGTTTTAAAAACTTTTTTATAAAACTATTTTTTTCAAAACTGTTTTTAAATACTTAAAAACTGTTTTATAAATCTATTTTAAAAACTGGTTTTTTTTTACTAATTTGTTGTTTTTTTAATTGTAATTTGTTGTGTTTTGTTTTGTTTTAAGTGAAGAAGGGAAAAATTCCCCGTTCCCTATGATTTCTCCCGTGGGGAATCCCTGTCCCCGACCTCTTTGAACGGGGAATTTACTGGGCATGGGGGCGGGGACGGAGACGGGGAATGCATTCCCCGTCCCCGCCCCGTCCTGTGAACACTCCTAATTATACTTAATGCCCTATTAAGTGAGTAGTGTTAATCATGAATATAATTTTGATTGTAAGTTCTACACAAATCCAACACTTTGGACATTTTGAAAATAATTTAAAACTTAAAAGTTAACTTATAAATATTAATTTTAAATAAGTATATCAAAATATTCTAAGAGAAAAAAATTAAAAAAACAACCATTGAAACAAGTCACACATATGCACATAGGCCCATGCGTATGGGAAATTTTATTGCGTAGCAGATTTTGATACAATATTTATAAATATATCATCACTTAAAACGTTATTGGTAAATATAGTAATTTTTACTATGTGATTAACAATAATTAATGTGTGTGTCAGCGATAAATTTAGAGTAAAAATATGTTAAGCAATGTTTATCACTGAATCACCCGATTAAAATTTATTAGATTTGTAAATATTTTTTTGAGTTAGTATTTTTATAAATATTATTAAAAAAATTGTTAGATTTACATGTGGCCTGCTGCTCAACTTCTCTGTTTCAAATTCCCATCTTCTTGGTTTTTTTTTTTAGGTAAAGAAAAAACCTATCTCCCCATATTTTATATATATGCGCGTGTATGAACTAATCAATTTTCCTTTTTTTTTTTAAAAAAAAACAGTGTAAAAGATAATAAAAGAAGTAGGTAGTTGAATTTTACTATAAAGGGTTATTAATAATGTGGGCATCCATCTCAAAACCAATTGGTAATGAAAGGAGGGGCCCTTATATTTATAAACCATGTGAGTTCCCTACATATTTCCGATGTGGGATTCTCAACAAGGGTAAAACTAGCTTAGCTTGATAATTATTTTTATTTTTCTTTTATATTTTTAAAATTGAAATTTGTTGGTAAGCAATTACTTTCTATAATACACTTTAAAAAACGTTAAGTGTTAACCAAATTCTATAAATTAAAAAAAATATTAAAAGTTGAATTTTACTTTGAAATTTGGTTAAGATTTCAACAATAAATTTAATGAAGGGAAAAATTATAATGAATAAATTCAAAATAAAAAATTTAAAACTAAAATAATCATCAAACATAATCTTAAAATTTAGAATACAAAATTGGCAACATGTTTAGCCAATTTAATCTATTTGTGAATATCGTTCGATAAGCAAAATATTATATATATAGTTTTTTTTATAAGAAAATTATAATATATAATTTTTTTATAACAATTATAATATATGTATATAGCTGATAGCTTATGTTGACCGTCAAAAAATAAACTATTCATTACACGTTATCCATTAGATATCTCTTATCACGTAATTAAGATCTCAATTACATAGCTAGTTAGCTCAATTAAGCCATCAAATAATTAATAAAAAAATTAGTCTTAATATATTATTTATTAAATTTAATTAAAAGATTATCACTGAGGATTGAGTTGAAAGCTGGCAATGTGAATCAAAAACCCTTCCACAAAAGGATCATATACGAAATATAGTTGACATCAATATAAGATAAATTAAGTCTAAACTAATTAATACTTTTTAGGTTATTTTTCTCAATATGGCTAATTTTAAACCATGGTATAGGTTAGGGATTAAAATACTTATTAAGAAGTGAGAAAAATTACCACTTTGTTAAACCCCGATTAATCTTGGGGAAATTTTACTGGGTAGTAGAATTTATGGCAATATTTATAAATATATTATCACTCAAAACTAGTTGTAAATATAGATATTTTTACCATGTTAATCCATGATTAACAATGGTTAATATGTTAATCAGTGATAAATTTAGTGTAAAAGATATGTAATTCAATATTTAATATTGTGTCACCCAATCAAAATTTACTATATTTACAAATATTTTTAAAGTTGACATTTTTATAAATATTACTATTTGCTAGATTTACAGTTGTCTCCCTTAATCTTACCTTAATAATAGAAATAATGATATCATTTGAAAAAAAATAGGCTAAAATGCAAATAAGACCACTGAGGTTTTTACAAAATGCATGCACACCTTTGTGGTTTGAAAATGAAAAATCATATCCCTGTAATTTAAATTTTTTTTCAATGAGACTCATCCCTTCTAACGCCATAAATTTTATTTTAACCATAACGTCTTCGTTTGAACTCCAATTTGGATGATTCAAAATATTTGGAATTCTCATTTCAAGCTCTACATAATGGTTACTTCAAAAATCAAAATTATTAATAAATAAAAGAGTTTATTTTCATCAAAATACTACATATGATTTACACTATTAATGCTTTTGGTTATTGATGATTTAAAAGTTTTGAACTGAACATAACATAGAGCACGAAATGAGGATTCCAAAACATCTTGAATCATTCAAATCAGAGTTCAAACAAAAAAGTTATGACTAAAAAAAAATAATGGCGTTGAAGAGGAAGGGTCATTGGAATAATTTAAAACTACATGGGTAAGATTTGCCATTTTCAAACTACAATGAGTGTTCATATATTTGGTAAAAATCACATGATTCTTATTTACATTTTACCCTTCAATCAATTTCTTTGGATCTAAGTTGGTAAAAGATAAGTTGTTTGATTATTTTGGAAAACTCTCTCTCTTTCTTCTTCTATTTCATTTTAATTGGGCTTGCCGACCATATTATCATTATTTATTTTATCTACCTAAATTTTTTATATCCTAACTAAAATTGATAGTAGACCTACCTTCGATTCAGGTTGGCTCTTCCATATTATAAAATTATTATTAATGTCAGAGAAAGACAAATTATGGGGCACTTTGTTTGATTTTATATAAATAATACTTAAAGAATTTTAAAATAATTTAGAAATACATAGTAGTCCTTTTGAGGTATTTGATTTTATTACTAACAAAAACTGTCATCTTAAAAAATTCTAAAACTAAAACGCTTTCTATATTCCGCTTTTGAAAACAAGCAAATGGTAAGTGTTTCACTCACTTTTTTTATAAAAAAAAAAAAAAACCCCTCATATTCACTTTAAAATAATTGAAAAATAAACAAATTAAAACAAATGGTTCCTTCCTATTTGAGACCAAGTATGTATCCTATCTTTGGAAATATTTGGTTTGCGGGTTTGAAAAATCTTAAGTTTGTGTAGTTTACTTGTGTTTTATCTCTCACAACAAAAAAAAATTGAGTTTTTTTTTTTTTAGATTTTGTCTCAAGAAGCATAAATCTACATACTAATTACTAAAATGTCAGAAGTTTTTAAAAATTATTCAAATAACATAATTATAATTCATTAAATTATTGAACTATTTTTCATTGGTACTTAATGAATTTGTATGTTTTTTTTTTTACTTTTTTAAGTTCAAGTTCAATAAGTTATCGAGCTATTTGATTATCTTTCATTATTATTTTCAATGAATTTGTTATTTTTTTAAAGCTTTTTTAGTTTAATAAATTATAATTCATTAAATTATGGGTAAAATGCAAATAAGACCCCTGTGGTCTTTTCAAAATGCATGAACACCCCCTGTACTTTGAAAATGGCAAATCGCACCCCTATGGTTCCAATTTTTTTCAATCAGACCCCTCCCCTTCAATGTCAATAATTTTCTTTTAGCCACAACTTCTTCGTTTGAACTCCGATTTGGACGATTCAAGATGTTTTGGAATCCTCATTTTAGGCTCTACATAAATGTCACTTCGAAACTTTGAAATCATTAATAAATAAAAGATTTTACTAACATCGAAACACTAGGTATGATTGACATCGTTAACTCTTTTGGTTATTGATGATATCAAAGTTTCGAAGCGACGATTATATAAAGCCGGAAATGAAGATTTCAAAACATCTTGAATCATCCAAATCGGAGTTCAAACGAAGAAGTTATGGCTAAAAGAAAATTATTGATATTGAAGGGGATGAGTCTGATTGAAAAAAATTGAAACCACAGGGGTGCGATTTGCCATTTTCAAAGTACAGGGGATGCTCATGCATTTTGAAAAGACCACATGGGTCTTATTTGCATTTTACCCTTAAATTATTGAAAATTATGTGATTTTAGTAATTTTTAAAAAGTTCTAACATTTCAGTAATTAATATGCAAAAATATGATATTTCAGTAATTGCCACTTTTTTTTTACTCTGTTGAATCAAATCTTAAGTTTGTGTAATTTAATTTAAGACATTGTAAATAAACGTTCTTACATAATATTGTTTTAAACAACAAAACAATCACATATTAGAGAGGTAATCATCACCTGGTGGAGTTTGATGAGATTGGTTCATGAACCTAATCAACATGGCAACCTTAACATCCTCAACTACGAGTGCATCAAACTGCGCTTTGATCGTGGATACATATTCTTCTCTTTTTTTCCCTCTCTGCCGCTAATGCAAGCTCCAACTACATAACGTGTTGACTCTCGTGATAACATGAGCTGGGATTAGAAGAACTATTAGAATAACTATATAGTTTAATTAATTTTTGTTAGATTTTAGTTACCTACTTATTTTGCATGTATATATATATATATATATATATATATGTGTGTGTGTGTGTGTGTGTGTGTGTGTGTGTGTGTGTGTAATATGTCACATGTAATTACATATACTTTCATTATTACATTCAATATGGTATCAAGAGAATAAGACACGTTTATCTTTCTTTCTCCTTTTTTTTTCTTTCGCGCGATCTTTCTTGCTCGTGCTTGAGCCCTGTCAATGGTGACTAAAGCATCTGAATCTTCTCACGCTATTCCTTCTTCTTCTACTGATTCTCTTGAAAATCATCAACGAAATCCCACCTATCATCTTCATCAAAGTGATGGTGCGACCACTTTTCTAGTTTATCCTCTATGAGATTAGCTTTATTTGTCAAAAACATGTTAGGTTTCATAGATGGAACATCCTGAATTATTAATAAGGAAGTTGTAGTTTTTTGGTTGCTCAATTCTACGATAAAGGAGATCTCTGATAGTCTTCTTTATAAATATTCTACAACAGAAATCTGGAAAAATTTATTTGATCGATTTCAGCAAGGAAATAGCCCTTGTATCTTCCAACTCTGATGTGAATTGATGAACATCAGCCAAGGTGATCTTTCAGTTAGTTCATATTTTAAAAAACTGAAGACTATTTGGCAAGAGTTAATGGAATATTGTCCAAAATGTTCATGTACTTGTGGAGGTTTTAAGCAGATGGATGTCTTTTATCAAGGGGAATATATTTTAAACACTACAAAAAAACTGTTAAATTGCGACCAGACATTTGCGACCAAAGGTATTGAGTAGTTTTTTTGTGACCACTCTGGTAGTAAATATGAAGTTTGACTTTAAAACGACCATATGGTCAATTATTTTCGACCAATTTGCGACCAAGTAGAGAATTAGTCATGAAAAATGGCGCGAATTTGTCTCGAAGCAAGTAACCATATGGTCACTACAAAATTACGACCACTGTGGTCGTAATTTTGTGACATGGATGATCATTTAATAGCAAAAAAAGACGTGTAAATTTGGCGGGAGAAAGGCTACCAAGTGGTCACAATTGAAAGTGACTATATGGTCGCAATTTTGGTGACCTTTAGTGAGCGCAAATATTTGGCGGAAAATAAGCTACCAGGTGGTCACATATTGAGGTTACTAGATGGTCGCAAAATTTGTGATTTTAATTGACCAGTGGTAGATAAACAATTTGGCGCGAGAAAACCTACCAACTGGTCACCAAAATAAGTGACCATGTGATCGTAAATGTTGTGACTTGATGTGACCAGGGGTAGTGAGGAAAATGGCGGGAAATTTTGGCGGGAAAATGCGACCAGTTGGTAGCAAAAATACGACCATCTGGTTGCAAATAAGCAGATGAGTCCATTATAAAATCCCCTCCTCCAATTGTTTTTAAACATTAAGAAAAAAATCCAATCCTCCCATTGTTTATTAGCATTAAGAAAAAAGAAAATGAGAGAGTGGATGTATGTTCGTTTGATAGACGGGTATTTGAACGATGAGTTTGTGGCCGGGGTTGAACAATTTGTTGAGTTTTGCATGACAACTGTCTATTATGAAAAGTATGGTGGAAAGCTACGTTGCCCGTGTAGGAAATGCGACAATAGGAGAATCATACCGGTTACAGATTTGAAGGTTCATCTTTATAGTCGGGGATTTATGCAGAATTATTATCACTGGGTGTTTCAGGGGGAAACAAAGAAAATGTTCGACGCTGCATTACAGGAATCGAGACAATACGAAGGTAGCAGCTCGAATGTAGAGGTCGTTGCCGAAGAACGAAATGATGAACAACAGTATAGTCAGATGCAGCAAATGATACTTGATGGTGCGGGATATGGGGGCAATGAAAATTTACATGAAAGTTTAATTGTAGATGAAGATGAACGAGTTGTTGAAGAGGAAATGAATTTGGAAGCACGTAAGATGCACGAGATACTAAAGACAACCAGCCGACCATTGTACGATGGGTGTGAGGTCAGTCAACTTGCTGCTGCTACATAATTTTTGAATATAAAGGCGCAGTACAACATACCTGGTAGAGGATTTTATTCAATTGCATCGTGGTTTCGTAGATGCGCTCCAGAAGAAAATATTATGCCCCACAGTTTGTACGACACGAAAAAGCTAGTGGAGGGACTTGGATTACCCGTGGAGAAAATAGATTCGTTTTGAAATGGATGCATGATTTACTGGGATATGGATGAGGACCTACATCACTGCAAATTATGTTTTCTTCTAAGATATAAACAAGGGAAACACAGCCTGATTCTGTACGCCTGCATATTTTATTTACCGTTAACCACACGTCTGCAACGGTGTATGCATATATAATTTGGTGATGGTGCAATATTGTTCGTCTCAGAGCATGTGATATGGGAAGAACTAAGATGAAGGCGTGGGCTTTCTACAGCCATTGGTGGAGATGGAGAAGCTTTTGAGCAAACTCACTTTCTGTCGTTTTATTAATGAATTCTTTCAACCTTTTTTTTGTGTAAGACAGTAGAGGTCCTATCTCTAATGGAAGATGATTCCATGGTAAATGATAAAATCTTTATGATAAAATGTAATGAAAAATGGTAATATCATGATATAAAATGTCGTTTAAAATGTTCAAATTATGATGATCTATTTGAGATTTTGTTTAAGTCAAGATGGAAAATATGTGAGAATGCTCGATTCAATTTTGATTCATTCGTTTCTCAAAAACAAATTTTTTTGATTCATTCGGTGAATAATTTCATTAGTAGTATTAGATTTTTGTTTCCAATTAATTGAATTTGTATCACAGACTTAAAAATTAAGGTAAATTGGTTTTTTTTTTAACAATTATAAGATATGAGCCCAAATTTCTAAGTATAAAATTAAGAAAATACTAAAGGCCCAATAATTCAAACCCAAAACCGGAAACTGAACCAAAAATTGAGAAAACCGAAAAAAACCGAACCTAATGGTTTTTTTAAAAATGCAGAACCGAGCGTTTCAAGTAAATAGAGAACCAAGGACCTCGGTTCAGTTTTTGGTTTTGGTAAAAACCAGACCGAACCGAACCGAGCCCAACCCTAATTGGCTGCAGCAGCTCACAAGACAATTCTCCCCTTTTTATTTTTATTTTATTTTTATTCATTTATTTACATATTTCAACCTCCAATTGGGTTGTTGATTCCAAGCAATGAAAGCCCATTTGGGCTGTTCCAAATCCTCGGCCAAAAGGACCCATTTTAGGGCAATTTATTCTTTTTTTTTTAATAGTAATTTAATGATTTAAATTGCTTCCTATAGCTTCTTAACAGTGTAATTAAAAATGTTTAGATGACGTACTTGAATTTGTAGGTGGAGGTGGAGGTTGAACTACTTTGAATTTGGAGATTTTGAGCCAGTGTTGGTGATTTTTTTTGGTAACCTTAGTAAATTGGAAAATAATATAAGGTGGGGGATAAATTGAGGTTCAAATGGTTCTTTGGGGAAACCCAAAGGGTCATTTGATTGGTTAATTACGTTTAATTTTATAATGCATGAATTAGATTTCGAATGTAGTATTTGTATGGGTTTAAATCATGCAATATGGAATTGAGATATGATTGATGATTTTAGAATTGTTAGTAGCTAAAGATTATAGTATGTGAATGTGAAAAGTGTTTAATAAGCATTGTCGTGAAATGGTTGCCGAGAATGATAGTTATTGTTTGAAGTAAAATTGTTTGACTTATGTGGTGAGGTGTAATGCAAAAGTACTATATGAGTGTGAAATCGATGACTCATTCCCGGAGAAACTTGTGTGCTCCAAGGTCAACAAACCTTGAATGTTAGTGGGTCAGCAAACCTAGGGACAATCTCAAGAGGAACAGCGAATCCCGGATATAATCCCATGTGAGACAGTTGAGCATTACACCCTGATGACCATTGTTTGTGTTTTGTCGTGATTTATGATTTATGTTATGATACGGGTTATTGTGAAATGACCTTATTATGAAATATTGATGGATGAACATACTATGTACTAATTATGAGAATCATGACTCTGATGTGCTAAGGAATAATGAGATGATATTTGATTTATTACGTTTTTTTATTGATCTTTGATAAAGGGTGGGTTGGGAGTCAAATGAGTCTTTGGTTAGTATTCAAAGAGTCATTTGAATCTTGGTTTATTTCTCATACTAGCGAGTGTCGCTAATGTTGCTACTTTAAACTTTTTTTTTCAAGTAATCGCGGAGGCGCCTAGGCTATCGTTGATCTACCATGGATGATGGCTTAGGAATTTTAATTTTGAAACAAGACTTTTTATGGATTTTATAATTTGTCTCAATTGCACTTTTATCCTCTTGATGATATTTCTAAACTTGCATATTATCTTGATTTGAACATTATCTTTAGTATTCCTGAATGATATCAAGACTCAATTACTGTTTTAATTATGAGAATTGAGATTTATGATGAATTATAGATGGATTGTTTATGGATGTTGTTGAATAGAATATTTGTGATGTGGACTGTTATTTAATTTGTATTTTTAGGTTTTGGGTTAGGTTCGTATTTCAAACGTTACCATGCCGATTTTTTTTAAAATTTGAAATTAAGTCTTCTGCTGTATAATTTGGTTTTTAAAATGTTTTAAAAGGAGTCGGGTCATCACAAAACGGTAGTGACTAGAAGAAGGGTCGACTAGTAAGAAAAGAAACCCTCCCGATAATGTATAGTGGAAGGCAGATACTTCACGGTATAGATGCTATAGGGATGAAGAAGATTATAGTGGACGGTGCAGAGAGTGCAAACAATGCGGATGGAAAAAACACGGGTTGGAAGAAACGGAGTATTTTTTGGGATCTACCGTATTGAGAAGATCTACTGATTAGACCCAATCTGGATGTAATGCATATCGAGAAGAATTTCTTCAACAACATTTTCAATACGATTTTGAACGTTCCGAGAAAATAAAGGATAATTTGAAGGCACGTTATGATATACGGAAGATATGTAACCGTCCTGAGTTGAAACCTGACGACAATGATAATTACACAAAAGCAAAGTACATGTTAATGATGGATGAAAAGGAAACATTATTTGAGTGGATCAAATCCATCAAATTCCTGGATAGATACGTTTCGAATTTGAGTCGGTGTATAGACAGTCAAAAACATATCATGTTCGGGATGAAAAGCCACGACTGTCATGTATTCATGCAACGATTGATGTCTGTTGCGTTCAAACCGTTCCTAGAGAATAGACATTGGGACCCGCTTGCACAGTTGAGTGTTTTTTTTCAGGGATTTGACATGTACAAAACTGACTGAAGCTACTGTCGCTTCAATGAGTTCAGAGATCGCTGTTACTATTTGTAAGTTGGAGCGAATGTTCTCACCTGGCTTTTTTGACTCCATGGAGCATCTTCCAGTGCATCTTTCATACGAGGCATTCTTAGGGGGTCCGGTACATTACCGCTGGATGTACCCATTTGAAAGGTAAGCACAGTTAATTTGTAATGTACACGTATAAAGTACAGTGATCGAATGTAAATGTTTTCTACATTGTACCCACAGGTACTTACGTCGGTTGAAAAAGACGGTCGGAAATAAAGCAAGAGTAGAAGGATCTATCTATAGTGAGCACCTGACACAAGAGACTACCACATTTTATTCATACTACTTTGATCAACACATTGCAGAGCAGTTTCGACCAGCGAAACGAAACATTGTCGAAAATTTACTTGAAGGTGTTGACATAAACGGCTTGCCAATTTTTACGGAACCTGGCATGACAGTTGAAAGATCAGTGCGTAGGCCGTTGAGTGATTCTGAGTATCACGTAATGCAGACATACGTGTTATGCAACTGCGCAGAGATCAATCCTTACATAGAGTGAGTTCGTAACTTAACATTATTTCATCGCCTAAACAATTACAAACTATTTCAAATATTTGCTAACTATTTTTTGTAACATACAGATTATTTCTAAACTTATATGTTCAAATGACACGAGTTGGTCTTACAGGCGCTGAGGAGGGGTCAATAATCGACAAAGAGTTTCGTTCTTGGTTCAGTGCATACGTGAGTTATTTTAAATTGTCAAAAAAACCATGTCAATTTGTTGAAAAAATTACTATCCTTCTAACATTACTGTATGTGATTAAAGACAGGTTGACTCCCCTACATTACCGGTAGATGATCCTCGCATTATTTCTTTGGCAAAGGAACCTGGACGGATTGCAACGTCGTATACTGGATACGTCGGTAACAGTTACAGATTTCAAACAAAGGCCCATTCAGTTAACAGGGCAACAAACAACAGTGGTGTTTGCATAAAAGGTCAAGTGTTCGGCACAAACGAAGACGATTACTTCGGAGTAATCGATGAGATTCTTAAGATTCAATAAGCAAGTCCGACGCTAAAACACATTGTTCTGTTCAACTGCACTTAGTTCGAGACAATCAGACGAGACAACGTTCGTAAGATTGATCATGTACAAATCATTAAGGTAAACAAGTCTAAGCATATGCGCACCGCTGATAGGTTTGTCCTGGCTTTACAGGCGATTCAAGTTTATTATCTGAACTATCCGATTAATAGACGAGATCTGACAGATTGGTTAGTTGTTTGTAAAGTTAAACCACGCCAAGTAGAAGAAAACTTGTCCGAGAAAGACGACGACCATGCATAGGAAGTTGGTGCTTTTCAAAAAGATGAGATAATATGTCATGCAATCGACGATGGTCAAAATGCAAGTACTGTTCGTCCTTTGAACGATGGAACGATAACATTACATGATGATGATACAAATATTTCCACTTCTCACGCACGTGACATTGATGCTGAATTTATTCAAGACAATGAATCCGATGAAGAAGAAGAATAATAAGCGACGACCGAAGAAACTGAGGATGATGAATGAGACATTTTGTAACTTTATAATTCACTGTATGTTTTATTAAAACTATTTCTTTAATGAAGATTAAAAAGAAATATATATTTTTAATATTTGCCACCAGATGGTCGCAATTTAACACAAAAGGTGACCACATGGTAGTAATTTAGAAGTGACATGCGACCACTTGGTCGCAATTTTGGAAAAGTAGACTTAATTTTTTCCAAAATTCTAAATGGTTCAAGTTAAATGACGACCAATTGATCGCCAATATGAAGCGGGTAATTTAAATTTTCATGAAATTTTTGGCGGTGAATTTTATAATTGCGACCATCTGGTCGCAATTTTGTGACCTTGTGGTCACTTAATTGAGCGGCAAATTAAAATTTTCATGAAATTTATGGCGGTGAATTTCAATATTACGACCAATTGGTCGCAATTTTTGATGGGACGCGTGATGTGATAGCTGTTGGTGATAATTAGAAAATTACGACCACTTGGTCGCTTGTTTAATAAATGCGACCAGATGGTCGCAAGTTTGAATGAAAAAGGCGACCACCTGGTCGTAATTTCCCCAACACGCGCGACCTTTGGTTTCTAGTCATAATTACATATTTGCAACCATCTGGTCGCAAATACATATTTACACATAAACTGTTCCCCCCCCTCCGTTTTTCCTTTCTCTTTTTTCTCTCTCTTTTCTTTCTTTTCTCTCTTTCCTCCGTTTCGTTCCTCGTTGTTTTTGCCCATTCCCGTTCCTAATCTTTTCCAAAAACCGTAAACCTCCAATCTCGGTTGCTATTACGAGGTTCGTTTTCTTATAGATTTTAAGTTTAAATTTAGTTTTAGTTTTAAGTTTAAATTTAGTTTAATTAATTAATTAGTCTAGTTTACTTTAGTTAATTAATTAGTCTAGTTTTTAATTAATTAATTAGTTTAGTTTAATTTAGTTAATTAATTAATTTTAGTTTAATTAATATAATTTAGTTTAATTAATTAATTAGTTTACTTTAATTTAATCAATTAATTTAAGTAGTATAATTAATTAAAATAATTAATTAATTACACTACTTAAATTATGCTAAGTAGTTTAATTTAATTATACTAAGTAGTTTAAATTAATTAATTACACTATTTTAATTAATTAGTTTAATTTAATTTAATTAATTAATTAATTTTTTTTGTTTAATTAATTAATTAATTACTTAATTAATTATTTTAATTAATTGGTATAATTTAGTTTAATCGATTAATTAATTAATTAATTTTCTAATTAATTAATTAGTATCATTTAGTTTAATTAATTTACTTTACTTAAAATTATTTAATTAATTTAATTTAGATTATTTCATTAATTAATTAATTATTTTAAGTATTTATTTTTATTAGTTTAATTAATTAATTATTTTAATTACTTAGTATAATTTAGTTAATTAATTAATTATTTTAATTACCTACTATAATTTAGTTTATTAATTAATTAATTAATTATTTTAATTACTTACTATAATTTAGTTAATTAATTAATTAATTATTTTAATTACTTACTATAATTTAGTTTATTAATTGATTAATTTACTTTAATTTTGTTTTATTTTAATTTAGTTCAATTAGTGTAATTTAATTAATTTAGTTTTAGAATTATGACGGGCAGACGACGTCCTCCCCACTCAGACGAGCCTGACGACGAGACTCCTAAGCCGCCTACTGCTGTTGCCGCTGATGGGGATTTGACTACAGATGAGTTGGACAGACTCCTCGCAGTTTACGAGTCGGGAGTTGATGCCACTCATGATGTAGTTCCCTCACCAGTCCCTGAGTCCCAGTTTGCGTCACCACATTTGGCGCATGACTCCCAGGCCACGACTTCAACGAGAGCATCAGGGTCTGCCACCCAGCCCGATCCAGCAAGACCATCCACTTTTGACATTCAGCTTCCTCGGGATCACTTGCTGAAGCTGAATATCGAGCATTAGCCACTATTTCAAGTGAGCTTAATTGGTTGTATCATCTATTAGCAGATTTACAAATCCAACCTTTCACGAGAGGACTAAACACATCGAAATCGATTGTCATTTTGTCCAGGACAAGATCTCTATTGGCGTGATTAAGGTTTTACTTATTCGTTCATCTTTTCAGTTGACATATTTGTTTACTAAAACTCTTCCAAGTTCTTCATTTTTTCCATTATTAGGAAAGATGAGAGATGAAATTTCCACTTCCCACCTTAAGAGGGAGTATTAGAATAACTATATAGTTAATTAATTTGTTAGTTTATTAGATTTTAGATACTTTCTTAATTTACCTATATACATATATGTAATCTGTCACATGTAAGTACATGTTCTTCCATTATTACATTCAATAAGAACACTCGAACCTTTGGGGGATTTTGGTCCTTTACCCATTCCCTTAATATAACCCAGACGACGACCCATAAAATTGATAAGTATCACACGAGGTGTTTAAGAAGGTGGGCAAGCCACGATACTATCTTCTTCTTCCTTCTCATTCTCGGCTTGTTGTTGGTGTTGGGAAATTGAGGGATTTGCAACTCCCTAAACTCCCTAATTCAAGAACGATAAATAGCAACAAATAATAAAATAAAGCGAGGGAGAAACGACACGAGAATTTTATACAGGTTCCCAATTGGTACGTCCTGTCTTCTGCAAATATTGCAGGTTCCACTATGAAGATGAAGAAAATAATTGAGACGAAAATAGAAGTTTACAATCACTCACTCTCTATTTTCTCTCAATAAGAACAGCCCCAAAAATCACCTACTGCCGCATGAACAAAGAAAAGAAAACGAACGCCACAATTTCTTTTCACTTCTTTCTTTCGTTAGGTCAAAAAAGCGCCAAACAAAACATATATATATATATATGTCTAAATGAAGAATTCCACCGCCAAGACAAATTTATCACCACCGCCTCTTGCTTTCCAATTTAAAATTGATGGGCCACTAACTTTATTTATATATTATAAATAAAGTATTTGTACTCTACACCAATTCCAAACCTGTGGCATGGATGGCTAATAGATGGGCTTCAAATAAATGTTCATGAAATGTTAATTTGTATCCAAACTTAAGAATCTCCCACTTGGAGACAAATTAAACCTCTTCAACTCCCACTGCAAGAGCAGCTTACCACTTGCTTGGAACACCAAGGCTTCAAACTGCAAACTCAATCTGATTTGCCAAACCATATACCTGCTAGAATCCACTAACATAATTGGCCCCTGCAAGACCACCGCTGCGAGCTATCTCCCAGGCACGAAAAGATACTCCAGCCACTCCCACTCCATCTATGTGGCGGGATCAACCACTTTACCAACTATCCGCCTCCAACGAACATTAGTAAAGAAATATTTCATCATGTGTTTGACATTAGAATTCAAACCAGTTGCCAGATTAGAGATTTCATCTCTGATGCTTACACCCTCTTTGACTCTGAAACTAGCCAAAAGTGCCCTATTGCCCTCAGGCAACTTCACCAGTTCGCTATCTTGCCTTTCAGTTGAGGCTATTTTCTGAGCGCTTCCAGATTCTCCCAACTGTACCTTCCCATGAACTGATGGATTAGGATCTAACTGTCCTTTCTGCGCTGTCGGCTTACCCCTCCCATTTGAAGGAACATCAACAACTCTCCAAATTTGCACTTTACGTGTAGCACCCTTAACTTTGACAACATTCAAACGTGTCACATACAGAGTAGAACGTTTGTAGCCTCTCGCCACCAATAAAGATCCTCTAGTGAGTTTCCATACCCCTTGCTAAACTCACTTCGATAACCAGGCATTATCAAGTTGACCAGGTAAATAATATTCAACTTGTAATTAGGAACATACCTGACATTCCTCAATAGTAGCCGCATCCTGTATCGGTCTTCAAACTTACATCTCCAATACCAGGACTTTAGAGATATTTCCGTTCCCCAATTTCACCGAGCCAAAATCGCCAGATAAAAGATGAGAACAATTGTTTGTTTGAAGTCATATGAAAAGAAGAGGCACTATCCACAACCCATCATCATCGGCTCATCGACATTAAAAGTCTCATCAACAGAGCAAAGAGCATACGCGACCATATTAGCCTCTGAGTTGTTGCCGTTATCTTTCTGATCTTGTTTCAGTTTTCTACAGTCTGATTTTTTGTGACCCTTCCTGTGGCGGTAGTAACACTCAATCCCCTCGTTCCATGTACCTTTACCTTTCTTGTTGTTACTTTGATTGCCTTTTCCTCTACCAAAATACAAAGCAAGTACCATTGTTAGAGGTCATACCGGAACTCTTCAAGCGAATTTCTTCGCAAGAAGCGGCATCTCCGATATTTGCAAAACAAAGCTTACTTCTTCCCCGAGAATTTGCGATAGCGGTTTTCATAGTAGACCAACTATCAGGTAAAGATGCCAAAAATGTAACGAAGAACCATATCATCAGTCATTTCAAACTCCTGCAGCGAATTAACCGATTTATGAGAATGTTGAATTTATTCGGATGATCTCGCTAATGGTTCATCATCAGCCATCTTCATATGCACGAGTTGAGTGTAGATGTATATCTTGTTGTTGACGGTGGGCTGTTCATACATATCAGACAAGGTCTTGATCAATCCCGCTGTAGTTGTCTCTTTTGCCACATTATGGGCAACATTCTTTGACAAAGTCAATCTCACAACTCCCAGCACTTGCCTGTCTAATAGCTTCCACTCTTCATCCTTCATACCCTCTGGCTTCTCTCCCAATGGCAGATGCAACTTCCTGCTAAACAAGTAGTCTTCAATCTGCATCATCCAGAATGAAAAATCTGAACCATCAAATTTTCCGATCCCAATATCCTTTGTGCTATCCATCGATCTCTTTCACAAGTCCCTTGAACCTGACGCTCTGATACCAGTTGTTGGGAAATTGAGGGATTTGCAACTCCCTAAACTCCCTAATTCAAGAACGATAAATAGCAACAAATAATAAAATAAAGCGAGGGAGAAACGACACGAGAATTTTATACAGGTTCCCAATTGGTACGTCCTGTCTTCTGCAAATATTGCAGGTTCCACTATGAAGATGAAGAAAATAATTGAGACGAAAATAGAAGTTTACAATCACTCACTCTCTATTTTCTCTCAATAAGAACAACCCAAAAATCACCTCTTGCCGCATGAACAAAGAAAAGAAAACGAACGCCACAATTTCTTTTCACTTCTTTCTTTCGTTAGGTCAAAAAAGCGCCAGCCGAAACATATATATATATATATGTCTAAATGAAGAATTCCACCGCCAAGACAAATTTATCACCACCGCCTCTTGCTTTCCAATTTAAAATTGATGGGCCACTAACTTTATTTATATATTATAAATAAAGTATTTGTACTCTACACCAATTCCAAACCTGTGGCATGGATGGCTAATAGATGGGCTTCAAATAAATGTTCATGAAATGTTAATTTGTATCCAAACTTAAGAGTTGGCTTACTACCAAAGTTCCAACCATTTGTTTCTATAACATAAAAGTAACGTTAAAATTGACAATCAAGTCATTACATGTATTTATAAAGTAAAATAATTGAATGTGATAAAAACATTCTGGATTAGATTGTGCCCTATTGTGTTATTGTTCGAATGCACCGCCTGGAATATATCAACCTCTTGAACTAAAGACGAGAATTGAGTGTAACCCAAGTATAATTTCATCTGAGCTTCATCCATCAAGTTCTTGAAGTTTATCTTATGAAATACCTTCATTTACACTGTGGTGACTACTCTCATCATCATCATCTACTTAACCACCTTACAACTCACGTAGTAAATCAAACATCTCATCCTCCCGATCTGACCACATGAACTTGAACTAACATTCATCACTTCGACATATATATCAGATCATCCCATTAATAGAGTTTGATCTACCTCATCTCTATGGAAATCCAACGAGTATAAATTGTCGACATACCATATATGTGTAGATGTCTCGCTATACCACTCAATCCCTAAAACCTTGCATTCATACATTTCACACAGGGGCAACGATTCTTCCATTCTCATTCAAAAAAAAATTTCAAAACCCTAAGAACGACTCAACTTCCATAATGTACTTTGAACAAAATCTATCTTGACATTTTATCCAACTTCTACTCATTTCAATTCTGAACACAAAATTCATGGTAACACGATATGATCAGTAACTTATACATCCTAGCTATTTGTAATTGGATCTTTTAAGATTTTTATGTATCACTGCAAGATTACACAAATGCACAAACATAATTAAATTATGTTATAACCAATTCATTATCTACACTATGGGTAACTAACTGCAAGATATCCATAGTCCACAATTTCATAAAACGGAAAGTAATATATATAGTAAATAAAACATTATATATAACTTACTACTTAAGTTTTCAAATATTCTAATCATTCTAAATTAATATGGCTAATTTTGATGTAGGATATCCATATATTTCACAAAACATAAACACAATTAACATACTTAATTTTTCGGTCTAAAGAGGAAAAAAATATTACCTTTTAGTGTTCTAAATAAAACTCTTTCTATTACAGTACTTTCTTTGTTTTATAACTATCTAAATCATTGGAATAGATATTATTTAAGTAATATTTAAATATTTGACAAATCTTTTCTGCATTGCCGAAGTTGTTAACTTAACAAACATATATACATATAATTACACATACTCAAATGAAGAGATTGATACGTAATGTATATTGAAAGTGTAGTAATTAACACCAAGTTTAGGCCAACACAGCTAAACTGCTTACACACCTATTTCCTTCCCATCTCATAAACTCGAAGGTTCAATTCTCCCCCCTCCAAATTTAATATATTATCTAAACAAAATTAACACTGAGTTTAGATGAAATATTCAACTTTCTATCTTTTTAAATTAAATTTTCATTTCTTCAAAATTATAATTCATTATCAATTTATGTATATTAATAAGGGTGAAAGTGAAAACTTGAAAATCCAACCCAATCGATATCGGTCAGTGGTTGATTTTTAATTAGTTCAACATTGAAAATTCCTCTATCTCGGTTTGAGTCATCTTTTAATTAAAGAGCGTCCTTGTAAAGTTGAACTTTTATATAACGTGCCAATTTTTTTATAAAAAAAAGATGGATTTGAAGAAAAAAAAATGTACTTTCTGTCTAATGACTAAAGAGAGAATTTTGAGAGGGTGAAATTCAAACTTCCAAACTCACAGTAACGAGAATTAACTTTTCACCACTTCAGTAGGTATCTATGTATATGCCAAAATTTTAAAAAAAATCTTGACAATTAATTTGATTGATTTTGTTTATTAATTTAAAAAAAAAGAAAAGAAATTTGCACAACAAAGAATAGAGAATAAAACATTTAACTGTAATTAATTTAAGTTTGATAATTAATATAAAAGATAATGTGGACTCTAAAAAGCTTTTTTTTATGTATGATCGTAAGTTTTTCTTCACTAGAAAATTTTAAATTAAATATAAAAAGCATGAAAAAAATAGTAAATTGAATTGGAAAAGATAAAGAACAAGCTTTTGGGTATGAAGAATTTGGGTGATGATTTTACAAAAGAGAGAGAGAATTTCTTTAGGTCATGTTTGCATGGCTGGCCAAGAATCAAAAATTCCATACCCATTAATTGTAAGAATCCCATACCTGATTGTAAGTGCACATGACTTTTTTCTTTTCTTTTTAATTTTTTTTTTATTTAATTTTAATTTGCCAACTCTCAATCCCCCACCATCGATCTTCTTTCCTACACCTTTTAAACTAACCAACTGTTTTCTCTCTTTTTCAATTATTTTTCAATCACAGATTCGGTTACCTAACTCCAAACATGTCACATGTTCTTTCTCTCTCCTCCAATCACATTTCAGCTACCTAGATGCTGCTTGCTCCTCTCTTTATCTCTCACTAAAGGTTTTTTTTTTTTTTTTTTTTTTTTTTTTTTTTTTTTTTTTTTGGGATTGAATTGAACTAAAAACAATTTTTCAAAAAACAATCGAGAAATTATAGTCCGTAGCACTTTTTCATCTTAATTATTATAAATATAGTAAAAGTTTGATTTATTTTCAAAATTATACTTCTAAATGTAGAATATCAATAGTGTTTTTTATGATAGCTATTGAGATGGTTTTAAATAAAAATAACAGTATTTTTTTAAGTTTGTTAGTTTTTTTTTTAATTTTTTTTGATAAATTTATTAATTTAATAATTTTTTATTTAAATTAATCAATGTTAAAATTAAAATACCCCACAATAATAAATGATATTAGAGTATATATTTAATCATCATAATTATACTGATTAATCAGACACTAATCATAACTCTAGCATAAATTAGTTAGAAAAGAGAGAGAAAATGATATGTTATGAAAAATGAATGCATGCTGCATCATGTGTGATTGATACCTTGCTCCCATAATTGTATAATTAATGTTATAGTTGTCAACAAATACATATGGGTTTGGTAGCTAATATTGATATCTATGATCAATGTGATGTGTCTAGCTAATTAATCAATCCTTATGTTGTCACTTGGTCTAAAAATGATCTCTCTCTTTATTTGCCATAGTTGTCTTGATTCCAAATTTTCTTGTCAAAATTTTATATTTATATTCAACCAAGTGGTTAATTAAAAAATTGTTATTAATTACAAATATTCTTTAAAAATATATATATATATATATATATCTACAAATATAGCCTTCATTAAAAATAATTATAAATTCAATAAATATATATACGTATATCATTTTTATTGAACATGTTGATATATCATATCTCACAAGTCAATCAATACTTATTGCGTATAATTAACCATTTATCATAGTCAATTAGAATAATACCTTTTTTTTAAAATGACATATTTATAAATATTAAAGTAATTGACATTCATAATTAAAAAAAAAGGCAATCAATAAAAAGATAGATTGATAAGAGCATTATTTACATTTGAACTTTGATCTATATGATATTTTATATATATTAACTTGAAATAAATTTTCCTGTGATAACATATGAGAAAATCGACCTATATTCATTGAAGATACATCAATCAATCAACCACATATAAACCCTAATACAAATTATGTTTAGTTAAATAAATAATTTTATTTTTTTAAAAGTCAATCCACAAGTTTTAAAATTTTAATTTATAATACTAAAGATATGAAAAATAATTTATCTAAAATCCTTAAAATATAATTAGGTCATGTGTTAAGGGTGTGAAGAAGAAAGAGAGAGAGAGAGATCCAAATTCCTAGAGGACCTTACAAAATATTAAGAGATTCCTCAAACGTGGCTTACCATGTTAAATCTCATCAACAAATTGAAAAAGTTTAGGTAAGATAATAATGGCCGATTCCCATATTCTTCTCCCATTATAATCATTACAATTAAAAATAAAAATAAAAAATTGTTAGCTCTTTGAGGAACCCAAAGGGCTCTCAAACAAGTAAAATATGATTTATTTATTTATTTATATATATCATAGGTCATGAAGTTTGATGTTGCTTGAGAAAGAGAAACCCTTTGTTTTACATTTGAGTTGTTTGGCACACAAAAATAAAGATTAAATTAAGTCTCCTTTCACATGCCCAATTTTCAAACCCACCCACATTTAGATCATGTGTGCATTATTATCATGTTTTCAAACTTCTATAACTTTTTTTTAATTATTTTCTTTTTATGAATTGTATATGGGGTTGATAATTTAATCAAATAACTTGAATATTTTTTTTTTCATAGTGCACATAATAAGGTGAATTATGTTTTGAAGTTCAAAAAAATTTCAAGGAATTACCTTCTAAACCATATTTAAGATACTATTTTTAGAAACGGTTTCTTATTTTCAATTTTAAAAATTAGCTTTTAAGAACATTATTAAACTGTTAGGTTTTTATATTTATGTAGTCTCTATTCACAAATTGATAATTTAAAATGAAAAAAAAACTAAAAGAAAACAACTATAAAAAAAATTCCTCCAAACATATTGTTATTGATTTTTTATTATAAAAACCATAAAATTTCTTCTAAAATAGTATCCAAACAAAGACTTTTTTGTTTGTTTATTATCTAAATCGATGATGTCAAATGGTAAAATATGATTTATAATGGTAAAACAAATTAATCCCTAAAATGATTCAAATATGAACGAGAGTTTCAAATTGAATGAAAATTGATGGCTAAGGTTTTTTTTTTTTTTATGGAAAATTGATGCCTAAGCTAAGCATATAAATAATTAATATGTGCAAAAATTAGGTTTTTGGAAGTCAAATTTGATTGCGATAGTAAAGCTCATGACCAACCAAAATGAAAAAAGAAAATGGTGAAAATTTTCAACCCATGTCCACTTGAGCAAGTGTATACATTGGAACTTTTCTATTATTATTATTATGTTCACAAACATTAATTAGTGGTAAGAAATTATAGAAATTGATCTTAATATAGATTTAGGTGGAGAAGATGTAAGTTTGATATTTTTGTTTTATGCATTGAATTTGTTCAATTTCATTCACTCAAACAAGATTGAATGTACACAACAACCCAAAAGTCATGCCAATAAATTGTCAAGCCCCACCCACTTGTGCAAGTGTGAGAGTGTGCTTTTATTCAACCCTTAATTCCCCTCACAAATGAACTCTTTTAATTAGAAATTGCTTCATTTAGTAATACTCTTGTCTATGCTAATTTAATTTTTTTAAAGCTCTATCACTCGTTAATGAGTTTGAATTCTTTACCTAATTAGATGATTGTAAATCTAACAAATTTCTCTATAATATTTTATAAAAATATCATAGTTTAAAAATATTTATACATATAGTAAATTTTAAGCACATGAGTGATTAGCATCAAATTACATATTTTAACAATAAGTGAATAACTGATTCACACATTAATTATTGTTAATCACTGATTAATACAATAAAAATTATTTATTTTACAAATAATTTTAAGCAATGATATATATATTGCATCAAAATATATTATCCGGTGAAATTTCCTTTTTACTTTCTATATAAATCACTAAAGTGATTTAATATCTAATTCATCCATAATTATTTAAAAACCATATAGAGTGGTGCCACATAGAGAAAAAAAATTAAGTAAAGATAGGAATTAAATTGTTAAAGAAATGAAATAAAATATACATCATGAATAGAAGTTTCCTATAAACAAAAACTTGGGAAAAGTTGAATTGGATTGTTATAATTAGGTGTAGGTCTAATAGGAAGTTTGATTGAGAGGCATCTATACCTAATGTTATGATATTTAAATCCATAATTATTTAAAAAACTCATGTAATGATGTAAAAGCTTACCTACATATATCTCTTAAAAGGTTAAAATTCAATAAGTTTCTCATGGTTAAGAAACCATATAGAGTGGTGCCACATAGAGAAAAAATTAAGTAAAGATAGGAATTAAATTGTTAAAGAAATGAAATAAAATATACATTATGAATAGAAGTTTCCTATAAACAAAAACTTGGGAAAAGTTGAATTGGATTGTTATAATTAGGTGTAGGTCTAATTGGAAGTTTGATTGAGAGGCATCTATACCTAATGTTATGATATTTAAACCAAATATAACAAATATTTGGTAGAATTACATACGTTGATAGGGCTGGAAATTGACACTTCCTACATAACCAAATTCCTTCCACCAAAATTGTTGTATTTTAATGGAAGACAACTACCAAAAAAATGCCTGTTTTCAAAAAATAATAATAATAATGATATTAATTAATTGTCTTAGTATTTATATTATTGCACTTACCATCTTACTCTGCTAAAGTCTTTTATTTGGGGCGATGATGAACGTTATTCAACTGGTGAGACATCAGTATTCGTTTTTATAAGCTCAAAAATTTGAATATTCCCTCAATTTGATATGAAATGTAAAATAAAATTCATTTAACTGAAAGAGAAAAAAAAAATTGAGAGAAGAAGAATATTATTGTATTATTATCTAATACCATCAAGTATAATTTGATACAAAGGAGAAGACTTTTGTAGATCATCACACTAGATCATATGAGCTTGAGATTTACATAATTGGTTTACTATGAAAATGACCCAAAAAAATCATTTTCTTCTTTTCTTTTTCTTTTTTTGGTGTTTGAAAAGTGGATAAAAATCTTGTCAATCTACATATCTACATTATACTAAATTTCTTGATTTTTTTTCTTATATGCTCTATTTAAAAAGTGAGGGAAAAAATTAAATATTTCAAATCTCCTTTAATCTCCCACACCATGTGTTTGTAAAAATGTCTCTATGAACCACACTCTAATCCTTATTTTGGGTACCTATTATAGAACAACCCATTTGAATTCTGGCAATTTCTACACAATTCTCCCTTTTGTGATCCTAATTGGCAGCATAAACAAACAGATTCAACAGCACCCAACAACTGAAATGGACTTCTTCGTCGGAATCTCGACTCTGCCGAGTTCCCGGGCGATGTCCTCGCCGGCTCCAACTCTGGTTGGAATGGCATAAGCCCAATTGAAAGCTCCAAATTCAAATTCAGCTCTTGTGATTGTGGTTGTTCCATTTCAGTAGTTGTCCCACTTCCTTCTTCTTCTGCTTCAAATGATTGAACTGGTTTCATTATAGGAAGCTCCGAAACCGGTACAGACGACGGAGACGACGACGAAGAAGAATTTCGGTAACCCGATCGAGGAGACACAATAGCGGTGGCGGTTTCGTTTATTGGTCGATGAGTTTGAGGATCAATTCCACGGCTGATGAGTTTTCTTTTGATATGAGTGTTCCAATAGTTTTTAATCTCATTGTCTGTTCTTCCAGGCAATCTTCCCGCAATCACTGACCACCTAAAATTCAGATCAGATTTAGACTATTAAAAAAAAACATATATATAGAGGAATTTAAGAGCTATATAATTATAACATATCGTTAATTGACGGTATTCAATGATTGATTAACTGTGATCAATGTAATCATTACACGATGATTAATTCAATGATATAATCATTTCATCCTATAAAAAATCCGTTATATTTACAAATAATTTCTAAAAATGCTAAATTTATAAATTTTAGATTAAAAAAAAAACAGAGAAAATAAGAAAATTACTTGTTTCCGAGCAAACTATGAAGTTTGATAATTAGTTCATCTTCTTCTTCAGTGAAATTACCACGTTTAAGATCAGGACGAAGGTAATTAATCCATCTAAGCCTACAACTTTTACCACATCGAAGCAGTCCTGAAGGTAAAAAAAAAACCCAAATCGAAAAAAGATTAATCAATTTCAGATTTCATCACCAAAAAATTTTCCAGGAAAATAAAATAAAAAAATTGGTGGGAAAATTACCAGCAGATTTAGGGAGAGTACGCCAGCAACCTTCACCATGAAGACGAATATAATCAATAAGACGTTGATCTTCTTCTTTAGTCCAAGCACCTTTATTGGTGTGAGCTTTTTCACAGCAAGGAGATCTTCCCATTTTTTAAAAATTTTTCTCAGGAACCAAACAGAAAGAAACAGAGAGAACCAATCCTTGATTGGGGTTGTGGAAGGGGAAAAAAAACAAGATTTTGATAAATGGGTTATGTTTGAAAAACAGTATATGGATAAGGGTGGTTGTTATTTTTTTTATGGAACAGTTTTCTCTTTCTTTTCTACTAGTGTCAGGATAAGAAGCAGAGAGAGTTTTTAGAGAGAGATTAGATTAGAAGGAAAGTGAAGGGGGGAAGAAGGAAGGAGGATTTATATGTAGAAAATGGGTCTGGAGAGAGAGAGAAAATGGAGGCGAATGTGACGTTTAAATAAAAAGCAAGAGAGAGAGAAAGAGAGGAGAGAGAAAGAGAGGAGAGAGAAAGGAGGCAATCTGTAACCACTAAACCACTTGGCTTTTTTTCTCACCAACTTGGTCAAATAGAACCCCACAAACACTCTTCTCCCTCATAAAGTGTCCGACTCTTTTGCCCCTCTCTCTCTCTCTCTCTCTCTCTCTCTCTCTCTCTCTCTCTTATGTGGAGATAATATTATATATATATATATATATATATATATATTTTAAATATAGTGATTTAAAAATATTTTAAAATCTAAGATAGTTTTATTGAGGTGACAGAGAAATTATCTATACAATAGATGGTTCGGTTAAAAAAGTTCAATGAAATTATCTAGTTGATAGTCGATTTTGACGTGGCACACATCAAACTTCGAAATATTTTTCAAGTGATTTCAAGATTATTGTAAATCTAGCAAATTTTTCTGTAATATTTATAAAAATATTGTCGTTTAATTTTTTTTTATGTAAATATAGTAAATTTTGAGTTGGAAAATGGATTCATACAATAATCAATGTTAATCACTAATTAAGGCGATAAAAATTGTTATATTTACAAATAGTTTTAAGTGATAATATATTTACAAATATTACATCAAAATCTACTAACCATGAAAATTTCACAATTATTTATGGGAAATATTGTATAAACCACCATTGAAATAGAGGGGGTTATAAATAACACTTATTAAACTTTTAATTTGAGCAATAATCTCTCTAAACTTTGTAAAGTGTAAAAATTAGACTGAGAAAATTTTCATTTGACAAATCACCCTATTAAATTGTTAAATGAGACTTCAATCTAAAAATGAATAATACATCTCTAATGTTAACGAGGAAGGAAGAGATGAGATGAGAAAAGAAATTATCGTCTCCACCACCACGAGAGTTTTGGGTTCAGGGTCAAGAACAAAGTTGTGCATAAGAAGCCCTCATATTCCCGTAAATATTTCATAAAAATAATTAGTAAATTAATAATTTAAGACGAGATAATTTGTTAAAGGGTAAAATGCAAATGAGACTCATGTGATTTTAGCCAATGAATGAACGCCCATGTGGTTTGAAAATTTCAATCCACACCTCTGTAGTTCGAAATTATGACAATAAGGCCTTTCCCTCTAACGTCATTAATTTTCTTTTACTCATTACTTCTTCATTTGAAATCCGATAATGAATTATTTAAGATGTTTTGAAATCCTCATTTCGAGTTCTATATTACAGTCACTTCAAAATCGTCAATAAATAAAATAGTCTATCATTCTCAAAATATTAGGTATAATTGAAGCCATTAACCTTTTTTACTAATGATTTAGAAATTTTGAAATGACCACAATGTAAAGCTCAAATTGAGTATTACAAAATATCTTGAATCATCCAAATTGAAGTTTAAACAAACAAGTTATAACTAAAAAAAAGTTTACAGTATTGAATTATAAAGGACCCGGTCCGCATAATTTAGAAGTAGAGAGGTGTGATTTACTATTTTTAAACTATAATGACTGTTTATGTATTTGACCAAAACCACAACAGTGTAATTTAGGATTTATCCTTTGTAAAATCAAAATTTTCAAGGTATAGTTTTAACACACTACAAAATTTAAGAGATCATTTGAGTAAATTAAAGGGTAAAATATCATTTTCGTCCCTGAACTTTCACTCAAGTTTCATTTTCGTCCCTGAACTTTCCGTTTCGTTTTGTTTTGGTCCTTCAGATTTTTTTTTCGGTCTAAAACACTAATGGAGGGCTTATGTGGCAAGTAATTGATGATGTGACATTATAGAAATATATCGTGAGGTTAAATACCATGGAAAACTAATATAAAGGAAGGTTAATCTCATCTTTTTCTCTTTAATTCCAGTCTTAAATCTCGCTGTATATTCGTTTTTCTACATCTGTTAACCTCATTGTATATTTATATAATATCACATCATCAATTATATGTCACATAAGCCCTTCGGTGATGTCCTAGATGAAAGAAAAAAAAATCTGAAGGACCGAAATGAAACGATTTGGAAAGTTCAGGGACGAAAATGGTGACTTTTGAAAGTTCATGGACGAAAATGAAATTTGAGTGAAAGTTCAGGGACTAAAATGGTATTTTTCCCTAAATTAAAAGTTGAAAGATAACTCTTATAATTCAACCGATGCAATTTTCGTCTATTTAATAAAATAGGATAGAAAGACCAACAACCCGAAGGATTGGGAATAAAAGATTCAAACTCAAAATGAATTTGAAACTGCGTCCGTAGGAAGTAAAGATAATAATAATAATAAAAGAGTTCCTAACAAGAAGCAAACTCATTAGGCTTCCATCCATTACTTTACTCTACATGAGGCAGGCACGTTAGAGAGAGAAAGAAAACTAACATCTAAATATAATGTAAAATTTGGGAACCTAATAGGATACTTGAAAAGGATTTTTATATTTTGAAATATTTGAAAATGGGGTTTCTATTTCTTTGTATTATTAAATCAGATTGATTTTGAGTGGTTTGAATAACCTTAATTTGTCAGTTCAACAGGTGTTTTTTTTAATTGTTATGTTAAGAATAAATTACAAAAGAAATTATTGGATTTTTAATGTTTTTTCAACTCAATATTTTTATTTTTATTTTGTAATGAAATGGTTTATTTTATTTAGCATCCATTTCGATTTTTTTAAGAACCATAATTTTTTTTTTAAATAACTCAGTAATAACATATTCAGGTAAAAAAAAAAAATAAGAATTGTTAACTCATTTCCTTTAACTTATTCTCAGTAGCTCAATTTAAAATAAAAATGAGTGTTTATTTTGCGAATTTGAGTTATAGGTTTATATAAACAGTACATGAGTTTCTATATTGAGTTCAAGTAGATTTTTTTTTATTTTTTTATTTTGTTATATTTGTTGTTTAAATAATTTAGTTACTTATTAGTTAATTAGTAATTTTGCCTTGTGGAAATTGGATGAGCTAAATACTATCAATCATTCCCAATTAATGTGGTTTAGCTTATTTTAAGACTTTAATTGATTAAGTGTGGTTAAATAGTTAGTCTAAGATGTTAATAGTTTTGAGAGCTTTTAAAAGCGTATGAGGTTTTAATTCAAGAGAGTAAAGAACATTGAGTGTCTATTTATAAATAGAGGAAACTTTACCTAAATATAGTTTCCCTTCCCCAAAGCCTAAGCAAACAAAATAAAAAAATTCATTTCCTAGAGGATCTCCCCTTGGTCGAAACCTTCATGCTTTTTCTTGATTTTTTTTTTCCGGTTGGTTGTTTAGTTAAATTAAATGTTTGGGTTGTAATTATTGTAGGTAGTGTTTGATTTCGTTTGGAGGATCGTTTGGCTTTGTATTTCTCTTTTAATAAAGGTGAAGATAAATATACATATTTTGATAAATTTAAAAGATTATTTCTAATGAATGATTTGTTTTGTATTGGAGTTGATTGGAAATGAGAAATGTGTTAGAAAGCATGCTTAGGGTCTTGAAAGTGAAATTGAAGGATGTTTTTAGCTGTTATTAAATTAAAGAGGAATTTAGTTGCTCAAAACTAGTTATTAGATAAATATTGGTTTCATACCTAATCTAGCCTTATGGATAATTTAGAATTGTTGATGATTATGTGATATTGTGATTTGTGTTATGTTTTATAATTATAATGTATGGTTTGAGACTCTGCTAGATGAAATCTCTAATGGAATGGAATGATGTGATATAAGTGATGTTATACGTTAAGCTGTATTTTAGTTGTGTTGAATTGGCGGAATAATGAGATAATGTGTATGTTGAGTGTTCTTCACATTTCTTAGATTATAGAATGCTAATACTTTGATATCATAATCAAGATAATGTGTATGTTGAGTGTTCTACACATTTTCTGTGATTATGGAATATCAGGAAACATGACTTAGAATTGAGATCGTGTGTATGATGTGTGTTCTTCGCATTATTTGAGATTGTTGTATGTTACTACCTTAGGGTCGTAATCGAGATAATGTGCATGTTGTGTTTTTCACATTATGAGGATTACCGTAGATATTAATGTGATCTTTAAGGATTTGTAATCTAGTAAATGTCTGATCAAACTATTAGAATTATAGCATTTTTTTTTATAAACGTTTGGGTTCAGAAAGTTCTACGTTCGATAGTGGTATCTAGTTAACGAATGAGCTAGAGTGGAGATAATTGACTAGAATGGTGGATTTTGGGGTAGTAAAGAGATTATAGGCTTTTGGACACAAATTTGGAGTTGAGATTTGGTTCCTAAAGTTATCGTTTTTTCTGTTTATCTTCACTGGATGTTTTGCTCATGATATTACACAACTTTCAAGTGCTAGACGATGTAGGGATCGTGGGTGTGGAGCTGGTGCAGCTTGATGCTCGAGGATGATGTGATAGAGATGGACTGACTTATGATTTTCATTGTTTATGAACTATCTGCTTATTTCTATTTACATTTCTTGGATTTGGTCTTTTTTAGCCCTCAGTGAGTATTTATGCCTTTGACCAATGAACATGTTTTGAATTTGAATAACTATGATAGATTTTTGCTATTTCTGATGGATTTGATAATGAAAAGGGTTGCTCAACCTGTATTTTGAAATTATGAATTATTAAGAACTGTTTGTTAGGTGAATTGATTTTAAAAGTTTTCTGTTGTGTCATTCATCACGTTTTGTTTTGAATTAAAAGAATCGGGTCTTTACACAAGATATTGTGTTGCCCACGTGTGAACCTTGGTTCGAATTCCTGAAAAGTAAGGAAAAGATGAGCTCGTTAGAGTAACCAGTGGGGTGTTGGCCAAATAGACTAGTATGATAGTCAAGTTAGGGAGGTTCTAGTGAAATTTGAATAGAATGAAATTAAAAAGAGCACTAAATTCCACTAATGATACCATATTAACTCACACAAAAAGATTTATGTATTTATATAGAACCCTTGGATGGGCAAGGTTGAGTAGTGCCCTCAGATTTAGGATTGTCCTAATTCCTATTATTGATGGGATCCGTTTGGGTGACTGAAGGTGGTTTAGACAAAGTCGAGCTGGCGATTCTTACCGATGATGCCTATATCAAGGGGCCAGCTTCATGATTTGGGGTGTCTTTACTGTTGGGATTGGGGCCTCTATAAAAGAGTTCTCAAGCGGAATTCCCAAGGATCTTTCCTTGAAGTATAATATTAATCTAAAAACATATGCATAAATAGAAGACTAACCTTTGTCAAGAAGTGTCTGGCTCTTCCTCGTCTTTCTTGGTTATGATTCTGGGACCACCAAAAAGATCTTCCTCACTAAGCACAAAAGAGAATAGGTGTGTGGGCACTATCCTCTTGGAAAAAGGAAGAGGGAAGAAAAAATCTTCATTTTCACCATTAAGGGGTCGACGGCTACAAAGAGAGAGAAGGACGAATTTTTGCTGAGCTTTTTTTTTCTCTTAGTTGTGTGTTTTTGGGTCACTCCAGGTCTCCTATTTATAGGAAAACTAAGGCATCATAAATTTTTTTGAATATCTTATAATTATCAAATAATCAATTGAAGATATTATAAAATATATTTTGAATAATTAAGATATAATATCTTATTCCATAAGAAGGTATTCCCATATCACAATTTAAATTAATCCAAATTAATTTAAATTAATTATTCCATATCTTACTCATTTAAATTAATCACGTTAATTTAAATTAAGTTATTCCATATATTTTAAATAAAATAAAATGCATAAATTTGGTTAATAACAAACCAAAGTGGCGTGTGACCCATTGGGTCACACGCCCATACCATCATCTTCATGATAATATTGGACATTTTATTTTTTCTTTTTATTTAATAGAACAATTCCATTAAATATTTAAATAAATAAAACTCCTTTTATTTATTTAATTCCTCTTTAATTTGACAAGCTCAAATTAAATAATTAAATAGACTACTCTATTTAATCTCCCATTAATTTTGGACAATTGTAAAATTAATTTAATTAAATACTCTTCTATTTAATCTCTCTATTAAAATAATTAAATAGACTATTCTATTTAATGTCTCTATTAAAATAATTAAATAGACTCTTCTATTTAATAATTAATTAAATAGACTTCTCTATTTAATTTTCACCATTGATTAAATAATTAAATAGACTCATCTACCTATTTTTTTTAATTAATCAAATTGACTCCTCTATTTGTATTTACCTTAACTAATTTGACAACTTTAAATTAAATACTTGAAACCATTTTCTAAAGAAATTAATCCATATTAATTTATGTTCTCAACTATATTCGTTAGCTCGGAGGACTTAATGGACCTATATGACTAAGCTCCAATGATCTAGAATTACATTGATTAAACTCTTTTAATCAATTAAATCTTATTCATTAACTTCTAGATAACTCCACTAAATATCTAGAGTTGCACTCTTAGTTCTATAGACATAGTTATGTCCATTGACTAAAATCATTAATTACACTTTGATCCTTCATAAATAGTTCGTATCCATGACTAGGTAATTTTACCATATTAACCTCCATGAAACATCTTGTTCCTTATGCCCAACTGATTCTCTAATGAACAATCTTACATAATCTCCATTATGTGTCTTTGTTTTTTCCTTGATCAGGGGAATATGGGGCCCCGCTGTTCAAGCACCGAATCAGTCCATAAGGGAAGTACTTATCTATTTTCCAATAAGAAAAAGAGTGAATTCCAATATTGTGTAATTACATTCCCAGCTATAAGCAATATGCAATCCTCAAAGTGGGAGGCATATTAAGCGACCTATATCGAGTCACTCTCACCTATGCAAATCAAAGGTTTGTCTCTTGCGAACAGGAGTTCGTAATACACTCAGGATTAAGATCAATTGTACATGATAAACCGATTGATATACGAAGTGTGTCTTTCTGTAACGACTTTACCAGAAGACAGTAAGTATATCTTAGTCCAGTCACTACAATCTCTATTGCAGCAACCCTCACTCACATGTCTCTACATGAGCGATCCAGATGAGATCACTTGTGCCAATTCACAAGTGGGCCGTATTAGTGGTATTACCAGAAATAAGGCACCCATCCTTTATTCATATACCACAGACTATTCAAGTTACAACTTAAGTGAATCTTCCTGCATCACATGCTAACCTTAAGCTATCATAAGAAACTCTGGATCTTATGATGGATTACATATATTAATCAATAATAAATGATAATGTAAATATTACTAATTACTAATTTTTTTTATTTATTTATAGTTTAATTGGATTACATAAGATTTAAGGCAGAAACCCCAACATTTACTCCTATGCATATGTGGTGCTACTTTTGACCACTACATTTTCTATACATACAATTTTTTAGATCAAATCTTTTAAATAATAATTTTATTAATATTTTTTTACTTATCTTTAGACTCAAATCTCCACCCCTTCAGCTACATACCATATTAGTCAAGAAAAAAAAGTGTATATTAAAATATAAAAATAGATTTTTCATCCCCAAATTTTCATCGATTTTCTATTTTAAACTCCAAAAATTTGTTTATGTCTCCAAACTTGAGTAACATTCCATTTAAAAATATATATTAAAAAAACCCTTAAAGCCACATCAAATTAATATTAAAAGATTCACTAAGAGATAATGCAAATAACTAAAATAGCACGTAATGGATTAAAATAAAAAATTTAAAAGATTTAGGACTGAAATAGAAAAATATGTAAGTTTGGATCAGCAGATATTTTAAACCCTAAAAAAACTCACCCAAAAGTATGAGGTTGGTTCTCCCACTACTTGAAATTAGACTTATGGTACTGAAGGGAGTTGTCAAGGCAACTGCCAAATAGAAGTTTTTTGAACTGCCAAAATGGAAGTTCCATATCTTGTCAGATATGATCAATTCCCATAGTAAGAGAAAAAGTAAGGAACGTGAAAAGTGAGAAGAGTTTTTAAAGAAAAAAGCTCTCTCTGAGATAATGAAAATATTTATCTCCATCTATCATAAATTATAGTTCATCATTCTAAATGAAAGGATCTAGGTTGTGAACACATAAAGCCCGTCCGTTCGGTGATTAGCTTTCGACGATCGATACTTTACATATTCGGGTTTAGAGATATTTTTTAATGGCTGTGTTAAATCTCTAGGGTTGCGTAGATTTTAATTTCACATGACATGAAAATTGTATTACTATTTTTTTTGTTATGAATAAAGTTTTGTTCTTTTAAATTGCATACATACAATAATGTTTAGTACATTAAATTAAAAGTATGTCTGGCAGTAGATTGACCTTCTCACATAGGTAATCACTTCTATAACTTAGTGTCGAATAGAAATGAGATATTTTAAACAATATTATTGTTAATTGATAACAACACTATGAGAGCATATGCTTAATCTAAATATCACCTTGATAAAGAATCAAGATGAGATTATATTTATAATTGAAGATGAATAAATCTCACTATTCATCTAACTGTCTATGAGCCAGATGGAAGTTCTGCAGTCATAAGTTGATAAAGTAGAGTAGTGGACTCAAGTTAGATATTGAGTATATCTGAACTATCATCTGTACAGTATAAATCGAGAAATACGCTCCAATAAAAATGGAGAATAATATTGTATCATGCGTTTCAAAGCACATGCGCTAAAACCGACCTAAATGGGTAACAGAAGTAAAATCTCTACTTCTTAATAATGTGAGACCCATGAGACTAAGAAGTCTTCAAGTACCCTTAAGATCTTTGACTAAAATCTTGAAGTTTCTCTGCGATATTGCTATCTTGGAAAGTTACCAATGGTCACGATACATTCGATCTAATGGGACTTATCTAAAGAGAAATCGTTTTGAGATGTAAATTTTTTAGGAAAATAGAAGATTATTTTAAGTGTCACATCACATTGTATTCACCAGTCGACGAATTATATTTTTGTAATATAATTGTGAATACAAAGGTAATATTTTAAAAGAGATTTGGAATTACAAATGTGACTAAATGATCTAGGGTACTACATCATACACTCTACTTAAATTCACAATTGAGTTACTTTACATACTTAACCATTGTAAAGTAATAAGCTCTCGAATTGAAAGTATGATGGTCGCACGACCTATTTTCTTGTATGAATTTTTTATGCTTGTGAAAGAGAATATGTTTCTCCTTGATTGATGAGTGAGAGATTTCTGCGTTCAAAAGTGAACGATATAGAAAGTACGCCCATGATGGGTAACCCATTATGTGCGAGTGGGAGATGAAGGCAGTTGCCAAGGCAACTGCCAAATAGAAGTTTTTGGAACTGCCCAAATGGCAGTTCCATATCTTGTCAGATATGATCAATTCCCATAGTAAGAGAAAAAGTGAGGAACGTGAAAAGTGAGAAGAGTTTTTAGAGAAAAAAACTCTCTCTGAGATAATGAAAAGATTTATCTCCATCTATCATAAATTATAGTTCATCATTCTAAATGAAACGATCTAGGCTAAGAACACATAAAACCCGTCCGTTCGGTGATTGGCTTTCGACGATTGATACTTCGTATATTCAAGTTTCGTGTTTTTTCCGCTGCATGTCTACAACAGGTTAGTCCCGTATTTACGAATCCTAACAAGTACGATAATTCTATAGGTGTTAAAAAATACGATAACTTGAAAAATCAAGTCAAACCAACTCAATCCATAGGGTTTGGGTTGACTTATAAATATATTTGGGTCGGTTTTAATTCAAATAATTTGAAATTATATTATTTGGATTGGTTCGTTTCTCTTAAAATTAGTTGGGATTGAACCAAACCAACAAATATACAAATTAAAAATTTTACCTATTTATTTACCAACAAAATACTTTAAGGGTTCATTTTTTTTTTGTCTCGAATACCATGTAATCTAAGATTGTTAGGTATCTGGATTATAGGAAATACAGGATTATATTATTCATTTTGCAATAATTATAAATGATAATCCTATTAGTATGAAAGATTAACAATATTTAACAGTGGAAAGGTAATGAAATTAACATGCCCATGTAATAAGCTTTTTATTAATAAATTTTACATATTAATTGTTGATAAATCAACATATTCATATTACCAAAACAAATTCTATTAATTTAGAATTTATTTATGTAATCTTGAAAACTTATGGGTGTAGGAAGGGCGTGATAAAAAATTGTTTGATACTATGTAATCTTTGATTTACATGCAATGAGGATATCTATCCTATGTAATCAAAGATTATAGTGAAAGAAACATACCCTATTATAGTCAAAGAAACATACCCTAACATGTCTTTGTTAATCGCATATAACTTAATGACTCTTTAATTAATTTTTTTTTATTCTGTCATAATTTTTATAAAATAATCCGTTTGAGTAATTGAAGTACCATTTTTCTTTGAATAAAATGTGATATTGAACTATTATTTTTAATTAATTAGATGTAGGTAAATAAATCCTAAAATAAATTCTATAATTTTTTAAAATAAATAACCTCAACCAATACAACTAAATCTAAATTTTATAGGGTTTAGTTAAATTGGGTCCATTTCTTAACAAGGATCATTTGAGTTGTATAAAATTGTAATCTGAACTATTACATTGGGTTCAAAAAATACTATAACCCGAATCAACCTACCCACAAAATACCCCCAATATAATTCTTCTAATATATGAGTTTTGAGTGTCTCAATATAAAAGAAAGAAACTAGTGTCACAATATTAATTGAAAAAATTAGTTGCAAAAAATTCATAAGATCAAATTTCAATGGGTCGTTTTCAAATAATGAAGAACTAAGTTGCAAATATATATTTAAAAAAAAAAAACTATTTAAGGTACGAACGGTATGATTGATGAAGTTTCAGTTCACATCTATTAATTTTAACTAATCTTGCAAGTTTGTGTGGACTTTGTTTTAAGGTGTCTCAATCTAGTTATAAATTTCTTTAGGAAAACAATCAATTTTTTTTTATTGATCCATCCTCAATGTCATCATGAATAGCTCCAATTTCATTAATCAAATTTGATTCATATTATTCAGAATCAAACCATCTGAATTGAACCACACACACATTTTTCTCAATAATTTTTCACATGCTTAATAGAAAAGGTTTAAATTTGAGGTGATTTCTTTATATATTAATATTTGAGTCTTGTAATTATCTTCTATTATACCTTGTGTTTATAAGTTTTTTTTAATAAGAAAATACTTATCTTTCATCGTTTAGGTGAGTTTGAAATAGTTTTTAAAGTGTTTTTTATCCCCTAAAAATACTCCTTAATTTTTATATAGTGTTTGACTACCATCATAAAAATATTTTTGGATTTTTTAAAAAGATAAATGTTTAACTACATCATAATTAGGGTCCGTTTGATATAACTTCCCCTAAAAATGTTTTACATGTAACACTAAATCAGTATTTCTTTTACATTGTTTAATTCAAAATATTTTTGGGAGAAGTTATATCAGACGAACCTTAGTGTTTATTTAAAAAATGTTTATAGAAAAAGTGTTTTTACTAAAATTATTTTCTTCAAAATGTATCTCAAATTCACCCTTAATTGAGTGAGTCAAATTATCGAGATGAATTTTTTTTTCATTTTTATTTTATTAATATATGGTGGAAGGGGTATAAAACCTAGGAAGTTAAAAGGAGTGGATTCTTATTCGTCTACCAATGTTACTTAACATCAATATCAATGGTTGAGAGATTGGACCAACTTCAAAATATCATGCATCTAACTCTATTTATCAATGGTATAAAGTGTATATAATAAAGTGATAAAAACATATTTTTTATAATTATAAAGGTGTGGAAGTTCCAACCTCAATCTTTATCACAATTCTCCTCCCCTTTATTATTTGAAAAACTCCCTTTCCAACTAATAAAATTTGAAGGGATAATTCATTATATAGCCCAAAATGGTTATACCATATATTTTTCTAGCCTTCAAAATTTCTTTAGGGGCCGTTCATTTCCTGTTATCTTAGATACCATGTAATCTAAGATTACTGGATATCTAGAATACATGGTATCTGGATTGCAAGGAATATAAGATTACAATGTTCATTTTACAGTAATTAAAAATGAGAATCTCATAGGTATAAAAGATTACATTGTTTGTTATGTTGTATTTAAGGGAGGAAATTTAATGAATTAATGCTGTAAAACTCTGTTTTTCAAAAAAAAAAAAATACCAATTTTTTTATGTTTCTCGTTAATAAATTTTATATATGAATTTAATTAATACTTTTTGATAGATTAATATACCCAGACTATTTTTATAATTTAATTAGTTTATAACATATTTATTTAAATATTTAATTAACATAAAAATTTAAATTTAATTTTATATACTTATTTGATACTAATAAATTTATTAAAGTATCAATAATTAGTGTAACGAAAAAATTATTTATGTTTCTAAATTTAGTTATTGATGAGAAAATAAATTATCTTATGTATTTATGTGTAAAAGGATAAATAACTTTATATAATATTGAAGGACAAAAAAGTAAAAAACATAATACAATCGTAATGTAATCTTAAAAACCCACCGGTGGAGAGTGTATTCTAAAATGGTTAGATATCATGTATTCTTTTATTACACGTAATCTAAGATATCTTTATATCTTTAAATACAATAAAATGAACAATGTTCTCTGAATACACGTCGCTCCATAATCTTAGATAACATTGAAATGAATGGCCCCTTAAGTCTTTTTTAACCTTTTAAGAGTACGATATTTTTATAAATACCTGATTTGCCCCTTCTTCATTTAATTTTCTTATCTTTTTTTTTTAAGATTTTATTGTTTGTACGTTATCTCTCTTCTTTTATTATATATATTTTTGTATTGATTGTTTACAATCATATCCTCAAATCTTGGGATTATGTTTCTTAATTTTTTTTCTTCAGCCTCGGTCAATTTTCTTTTTTTAGGGTTTTTCTTTTTTCGTGTTCGTCGTCTTCAAGTTTCAGGCCCTTTTTTCCGTTTTCTTCTTTTTCAAGCTTCATACGATTTTCAAGAACTTCGTTCATACCTCTTTTCTTATTTCTTATGGAATCAAGCTTCATTGATGTAAATCAGATATAACAATATGATTTCTAGATATATTTCAAATGAAAAGAGGGCCTCCTATTTATAGGAGATCAAAGCTTGTAACTCCCAAAACCAATTTAAAATTGATAATAAAGGCCCAAAATTAATACATATGAAATAGCCAAATAATGGACACCACTAAATTTATATCATTCGTATTTCTCAAATTCAATTTGCAATTGAATGACAGACAATGAATTCATTTTTTACTTTGAGTCAAATACTCATACGAAATTTCATTGAAATTTGTAATACATAAATATATATATATATATATATATATATATATATATATATATATATATATTAAATCTAATTTCAATAAACCATATAGCTTTTTTTATACATATTACTTTCAAACATTATTTTGTATATATAATATATAAAATTTCCAACATGTATAAGATCTTCTCATGAAATCTGCCAAGATTTTTTCCCTTTATTTTCGCCTTCCTTTTCTATTTTTTCCTTTGTTTTTTTCACGGTTTCATATTCTTTCATTCGGCGTCATGATTAGTGAAGGGCTTTTGTGTACTTTCAGACTTTCACGCTTCACCCCATAGACTATATATTTTGTTTTATTTTTTTCTTTCGGACCATTATGTTTTAGCGTTTTAGAATTTGGGCTATATACCCAGATAACCCAAATTTGAAAGTATTTTAATTATCTAAAAAAAAATTAAGCTTCAGAAAAATTTAAGCATTTATGACATGTGTAGTTTACAGTCATAATAATTAATATTTGGTAGAACTCATTTTACTAAACAACACCTCTACATGACTAATAATAAGGAGAGAGAGAAAAATACCCACCAACCATATATATTGTGATAAATACCCTGAAACTATTTTTCTGAATACCTCCTGAAGTATGTATATTGTGATAAATATCCCTTAACTTTTTTTTCAAAGAAAGTACCCCCTGAACTTTGTGTGTTGTGTGATAAGTACCTCCTCAAACTATTCTTTTTTTAGCACCCCCCCCCCCCCCCCGAACTTTTATAAAATAAACTCTTTCGTTTACACCCGTTAAATTATTTGTTACACACTAATTGCCTATGTGACCTGATACGTGTAAAATTGGATGACGACATACTATAATAAAAAAAAAATTGTTACACTAATTGCCTGTGTGACCTGATACGTGTAAAATTGGATGATGACATACTATAATAAAAGTTTCAGTTTAACATTAAAAATTTATCTCAAGAGGACTAGTCACATGAGTTTAAGCTCTCCACTTTTACAAATCGTAAATTTCTTTTTCTACAAATTGAAAGTCACACTTAAAAATTAAAATTCAAGGAAGAAGAGGACCTAAATTTTGCACGTGTCAGCTCACACTTGTGGGTAAGAGAAACAAAAAAACTAAATAAGTGTAACACAAGAGTTTGTTTCAAACGCTTATAATAGTTTAGGGGTATTTACTTAAAAAAAATAGTGAGGGATACTTGCACAACCCATATAGTTCAAAGATATTTGCATAAAAAACAGTTCATGGGAGTATATATCACAATCTACATAATTTAGACAACTATTTATTTAAAAATCAATTCATGGGTATTTATCACCACCAGCATAATTTATCAGTGATTTTTTTTTCATAATAATAAGTAGTAGTATGCCACTGTTGGAATAGATTTTTTTTTCTTATCCAATTTTTAGCATGGTAAAAATTATTACTTTTTAGCGAAAAAAAAAAAACAAAACAAAACAAAACTTGTAAAAAATGAAAACAACTATTAAGAAATAGGGAAACTTAATTTATACACTAATTTTTAAAAGTTTTTAGGGTTTAAATAGACACAACCCCATTAAATTCATAGATAAAACTTGAATATTCATTAAAAAAATCACCTTAAAGAAATAGGAAATTGATTTTGAAAAAGAAAAAGTTAAAAAGTACCATTTTTTAGCATAGGCTCCATAAATAAATTACAAAAGTAGTTTAGGATAGTGTGTTTGGTGACCAATGTGTTTGGTGTTTATTGATTGTTTTCATAAGTGAAAATCATTAAGAATGAGTGAAATAACTAAATGCTAATGCTTAGATTAAGGGACTTGGAAAATGGTTTATGGTTTCAATGAGTTTTGATTGATTTAGGCATTTGGTGGTCACAATTCACAAGGGACAGATACTAGAACAATCAACCAAAGACAAAAGAGAAATAGAAACAGCCAACCAATAAAAGCTGACAAAAGCCACACCAAAAAAATCAATCAGTAGGTTCAGTCAATGAAGTTTAAAAATTGCTATCTAGCTTTAATTTCAATTTTTTTTTAATGAGTGATATTTTATTTGAAAATAGAATGTTATATTTTATTCGTTTTGGCGTTTCTTTGGGTTTTAAGTGATTCATTCACTTCATCATGACTAATTGTGTTTTTTTTATTAAAAAGTTCGATTATTTGGATCTTTAAAAGTATTTAGTTACGTTTGAAAAAACTACTTAATATATGAGTTATATATTGTAGAAACTCATAAATTTGAGAAGGTGATATGATGTACTATAGTAACATATATACGGTAAAAACTAATGAAACAAACTCTTAAAACAAACCTCTAAAATAAGAAATGATTCTATTACTACTAGTTTGTGTTAATTTAAATTTGAGAAATATACATGGTTGGTAAACTAAATAGATAGATTTTTTTTTTCTAAAGATAAATACAAATATAATTTTTTTTTAAAAAAATATTAAATACTAATTAATATTTATCGATAATAATCATACTAAACCAAAATTTCTTTCACAAAAATTAACAATCAAATCCACATTGAGATGAGTTATCAAACCAGTGACTATGTAATTAGTTTACTTTATTAATCTCAGTAATTGATGTACTTTATAATTTATCATATTTTATATTTATAAATATTTTTTTCATACGGTTATTTTTTTTTTTATCAATTTTATTTGATTTGCCTGATTTGTTTTTCATTGAAATAGAAGAGATATAAATGTGGGGGAAGCAAGATTTTTTTTTCTTCTTATTTTTGTAAACGTAAAACAATAAATCAAATCCTTGTTTTCCAAAAATCCATGCTCAATAACAATTCGTGGTTAATTCTTGTAGGTAGACTTGCTTTCCAAATTATTCTTTCAATGATGAAAAGATTTAATTTTTCTAGAAACATAAAAGGGAAATATTTAAAATATATATATATATATATATATATATATATATATATATATAAGTTAGAAAAGAAAACAAAATAGCTGAAATAAGTGGATATCTCGGAAAAATAAGTAGGTGTAACAAAGCAAGGTCGGTCTTATTTGTCCTCATTGCAAAATCCCTAATTTTTAGGTTAAGAAGCTTTGTTTGGTTGGTTTTCCCTTTCAAGTCTTTTCCTTTAGAGCCACACACAAATTTCCAAACATATACAAACAAATTCAGCCTAATTTTTCTTTTCCAACTTCTCTTTAATTAACATCCTTAGAAAAAAAAAAAGGTTTTTGAAGTAACCATTTTTTTCTTACCAGACTAGGATGTTCTCTACTTCTTTAAACAGAAAAGTGTTGTTTGGATAGAGAAAATTTAGATACTTGAGAAATAATAATATCATAATGATAAAAAAAATGTTTGTTTCATAAGATTAGTGTTGGTAAATATTATGACGATGCTTGAGAATATTGGATATATTAGATAACTGTGTTTGAAAATATATTAAAATTACTAACTATTTCAACAATACCCCTATAATAGGGGCCGTTCATTTCCCGTTATCTCAAATACATGTAATTTAAGATTGCTAGATATCTAGAATACATGATATATGGATTGTAGAGAATGTAATATTACAATGTTCATTTTGCAACAATTAGAAATAAGATTCTTATTGGTACGAAAGATTACAATGTTTGTTATGTTGTATTTAAAGGTGGAAATATAATGAAATTAACAATTTTTCCAATAATACCCACGTTTTATTAATAAATTCTACATATTAATTTAATTAATATTTATTTTTGATAGATTAATATACCCAGACTATTTTAATAATTCAATTAGTTTATAAATTATTTATTTAAATATTTAATTACATTTAAATTTAAATTTATATATTTATTTGATACAAATTAATTTATTAACGTATTGATAATTAGTGTAACGAAAAAATTATTTATGTTTCTAAATTTGGTGTGCTTGATAAGAAAATAAATTTTCTTATGTTATTAATTCTATGTAAAAATAGAAAGAAAAAAAAACTCTTCTTATGTTGTTAATTCTTTGTAAAAATATAAATAACTTATAATATTGAAGGGCAAAAAAGTAAAAAACGGAATACAGCCGTAATGTAATCTCAAAAACCTACCAGTGGAGAGTGTAATCTAAAATGGTCAGATACCATGTATTCTTTGATAAATGTAATCTAAGATACATTGATATATTTAAATGAAGTAAAATGAACAATGTTATCTAGATACACATCCCTCTGTAATCTTAGATTACATTGAAATGAACGACCCCTAAGAAATTTCACTGGGAAACAGATTTTGATGTAATATTTGTAATATACCATTGCTTAAAACTATTTGTAAATATATCAATTTTTATTGTGTTAATAAGTGATTAATGTATGAATTAATGATTTACTTAATATAAAAATATGTCATTCATACTAATATTGATTTGTTTAAAATTTACTATATTTACAAATATTTTTAAAACATAATTTCTATAAATATTACAAAAAAATTTAGCTAGATATGAAATCATGCCAAAAATAAAACAAACTTAAGGTACACAAATTATATTTATTCAAATTAAATTGAACAAATCAAACCAAATCTTCCCAATATCTAAACCATCCTTCTTTTGTTTCTTTTTTGAAATTTCTAACCCATAAATAAAGTTGAGTGACCCTATTATATTGGAGACATGTGGAAGAACATTTATAAGATGGGGAAGAGCAATCACCAATTTGACTTTTGTGATGACATGTAAAGTTAGTGAGGTGATGATAGTCTAATTGGTCTCATATAATAAAGATTTTTTTTTTTTTTAAAAAAATTTCATTGCCAAATTCACAAGAGAAAGAAAAGTATAAAAAGAAAACAGAATCATCATGTGCTATACTTTATTGGTTGTTGACCATGTGATTTAGCTAAGCGACAGCTAAGACAACAAAATGGTGGCACATAGCACCTGCTACTGTGAGGAAAGAAACCTTGTCAATAAGTAAAAAGAATAATATCTTCAAATCATTTGACATTGGAATGTAAAGTTTCATATACAATTATTTTTCTATATTCATGAACTAATTCCAGCTGCTAAATTTGACCCCAGTCAATCAAACCCTAGAAAACTATCCTCCCAACTTCAATGAAAGAATATTTTTAGTAGGTAATTACACAATAATGTAATGCAAAAATTAAGGTATAAAAGAAAATTTTGTATGGAGACGATAAAAAGATTTGTACAATGCAAAATATTAATCGTGTTCCTGTCTAGTCATGGCCGCTCTGATTCTTCGTGTTTGGTACTTGGCACATGCAATCCGGCATAGGAAATGTGTATAATGATCCACTCGGCTTCTTCATTTCCATTCCCTTTTGATCGTTGTGGCGAAGCATGTCGTGCATTTGTTGCCTAAAGTTTTGCCACCTGAACGCAAGTTTAAACAGGCTTACTCAGTTACCAAATTTACATAAAGATGTTGGCATCTCTAGCAAGCTGCAACCTGAGCGAATAATCTGAGAGAATTATTTTCTTCAAGAAAAGGTTCTACAGGTTGTTTTCTTAACAAAAGTTAGACCAATTTTACATGCATGCAAACGTGTGTGTGAACTAACGGATCAGAACCATAGTGAATTTTTTTGGCTATCTTAGGTTCAAGTAGTTAAGATGAAGTACGGGTGCAGATTGTTGGATATAGGATGTTCCATCATTTTTTCATTTGATTCTTATCTTCTAACTTCGTGAAATTATAGAGATTAGAATTGCAGTGGATGTTCCTTGCTAGCTTAGGTTCTTGTTGTTGACGACGAAGCAGTTTCATTCAATTCTTGTTTTGAAAAATATAAATAAACTGACAAGACATGAACATAATGTTCCCTGTACAAGAATGTTCGTTCTACATTTGGTCATTCAATTCTTGTTTTGGAAAGTATAAACAAACATTGTTAGTACGTGACAGAAGTTTAACTACATACCTTGAACTCTTGTAAAGCATAAACAGATACAAATTTTATCCTATAATAATAAGGCACAGCCATTCAACCAATGAAAACTAAAATATAGAAGCGAGTAAAGCTTTTCCATACCGTATTTTCGGATCACCAAAGATTATTGCTAATTTCCTCTTATCGGGTCTGACTGTCTTTGCATGCCCAGCATACATATAGCGCCTGTGACCCATCAAAAAGTGGGGGAAATTTCCGCCTTGAGTTGTGACAAAGACTTCACTATGAAGACATACCGTGTAATCAAGAGCAGCCAACCTAGATGAGTGGCCCTACATCACAGATTTGCTTCATTGAGCTACATGATCAACTGGTTTCCAGGGTAGAACTAAAAGCTTGATTACATACCTTGAATGGAGCGAGTTCTTCCTTTGTAGCTATTGTATCCTTTGTTTCTAAACGTGGAAACATCTTCCTAAGTGGAGCCATATACTTCTCTGCTTTATAAATTTTTCCTGCTGCAACATATATGGAAGTTGTATTATCAAAGCCCATTCCTCTAAGCATCATCCCGACCTACAATATGATACAAAAAAAATTGTGAATCAGCAGACTGGAAACGCAAGTTTAAAGGATATTGAAGTCTCCATGTCATTATAGCTGAGTCATGCATAAACTGTCTCGATAGGAAACAAAACTACAATTATAACAGATGAATGAAAGTACAAGAAACACAAACATCAATGGGCAAAAAGCAGAAGAATCAAACAAAAAAACAAGAACTTAACAAGCAATCTTGCTTTGGAGGAAAAAAAAAGCAACCTTACAGTTTAAGACAAAGAAAAAAGGAGCCCTCTATTCACGTTGAATCCTTTTGACAATGGTGAAATAGGAAAAACAATTGGATTCGTGTAATGGCGGATTGGGTTATTTGGAAAGAAAGAAACAATCTTCTCTTTCACGATAAAGCTCAGACTTGCAAGAATTTTGGGATAGAATTTTACTTTTTGTTTATTCTTGGTCTAAAAATATTAGTCATTTAGACTTTGGGTTGACAATGGCAGCTTTGTATTTAAATTGAGATTCTCTTCTGTAATTTAGTTTTAACTTTCAAGGCTTAATTTCTAGTTCTTTTCCGCTTGTAAGGAAGATTTCTCATCCTCTCATCTTTTAATATGTTTTCTATACTACTCATTCTGGAGGGTCTCTCCTCAAGAGAGGGCGCTCGAGACGGGACTTTGGACCTTTTTTGCCCATCTTACTGTCTCCCCTTTGACTAACATCACTACTTTCATTTCAAAGCTTTGGCAATATAAGATCCCAAAGACGGTCAGTTTTTTGCTTCATTGGTTGCTCTTATCTTAGTAAGATTAACACCTTTGACTTTCTACAAAGATCTTCCACTTATGCTCTTAGACCTCAATGATGCTGTCTTTGTAAACAAGAGTCTGAAGACTGTAACCACATCACGTGGTCGTATACCTTTTCGAGACTTATATGGAATAGATTTTTCCATACGTTTGTTTATTCCTGGGTTTCAAACATTTCATTTCATCATACAATGGACAGGATCATTTTGAATCCTACCTTCAAGGGTCTTGAAAGGGGAAGAACGATCCAGGGAATATGTTTGGGATGTGGCACACCAAGCCCTTTTGTAACTTTCCCTTATTTATTATTACAAACAATAGGCCCGCATACTTGTAATTAGGTAGGTCGTGGCTGGGGCTCGTTTTTTGGATTTTTGCTTTTATTCACTTGTAATTCGGATACTTCTTTTTATTTCTTTTGTTTTTTGTTTCTTTCATTATCTCAATTAAATGGATTTGTGAGCTTTCTCTTTCCCAAAAAAAAAAGTAAAAATCAAACCTATACAGAGTTATTATTTAAATATGCATATCCCCAATTCATCCGTGAGCCCTTGATCAATGTGTCCATTTGATGTTGTATTTATAATTGAAGTGTAGACACTTTCAAGCTTCATTGGTGTTTGTACAACACAAAATACACTTGTTTCATCCTAAAAAACTTTATTTTTGAAACGTGAGAAGAAATGCTCGATCACAAGAAAGAGATATGGATATATTCACCTCTAGTGGAGTTAGAGGACATTTTCCATCCATCCTATTAACACCAGGCCTTATTACTCTACCTCTTCTTCTGAATTTTCCCCTCCAGCTTCTTTCTCTAGCCAAATCCATCTCATGCTTTTCTTCTTCTCCACCATCATATTCACAGCATGAAAAAGCAACCATATCCTATTACAAACAGAAGATTACTTTTAATTGTACTGTACCTTAAAATGAACAAGCAACTTAAGAATCATGAATAAAAAAGAAAATAAGGAAACCACAAAAAACACCTCTTCAAAACGAAGATGCACAGAAACATATTTTCCTCCACTCTGGGAGCTTTTTTTTACCATTCGATCAACCATCTGATCTGCCAGAACTCTTATAGATTCTGCAAATCTCAACGCTTCAAAATTGGCAAAGCATCTAAGTGCTTGAACATCTGAAGGAACCGCATGAGCCAATCGATTCGAGAATGGGGCAATCCTAACGGCCCTACATTACAGAATGAGGAAAATTATTTTTAACATCATCTCAAAATGTCACATATCTACAATCTAAACAGTGTGGCTTTAATTATGCAATTAATGAATGTTTAATTGACAGGACCACCAGAAATCTAAAATGAGAAAAAGAAATTGCAGCCAACCAAATCCTAAAACATAGTCTTGTCCTTGTAAAAAAAGTTCTTTAAAAAAAACATACCTCAATTGCAAAAGCTTTGGAAGGACTTTTTGCAAATAGTACGTTGGGCTTGACCAAGCTTTTACTCTTAAGTTCACAATACTGCTTATATTATTATCAAACAGCTGAAGTACATCAGCAGGGAGCTCTTTTACGATGTTAACACGAGTGCCGAGTGCTTGTATGAAGAAATCTTCATCGAAAATATCACCAAATTTGCTGTCACAAGTAGGAAGAAAGGGAACTGCATGAAAATGATTCTGCCCTTCTCAAATTTGAGATAAATCAAGACACACTTGCTTCTTTCATTAGACATAGAATAGTTATCTAGGACATCTAGGCACCACGAGCAAAAGCATGCAATACTCCGTGGCCGTGCCTCATTAAAGAATACTTTTTTTCTTTTTATTTTGTTGTACAAATTGATTTGACATGTTTAATGTTAAAAAAATTTGTAATCATACTCCGTCTTTCATCGCCCCAAATTGGAGGAACTTTTTGTAATCCTTGGGAGGTCTTGTATGCCTCCTTTCATTTATCAATGAAATGTCTCTTATATAAAAATAATAATTTTAGGCAAACAGAATTACTGTGTTATGGAAACTTGAGAAACAAATACTTATGCCTTTGAACTACAACTCACTATCTGCACACTCAATTAATTTACTATGATTTTTTTATAACTATATAATTATTTTCCAAATATTTGATCAACTTTTTGCATAGGGCACACACTTCACATCACTTAGGTCTGTGCCTGTCTTGCACTGCACTTAATCTCAAACAATCCTTAAGTGCCATTAAAGGGAAAAGAACCATAATTATTTAAGGTTGGCATGCTGAAAACCAACAAACAGTCCACAAAAATAAAGCACTGTAGGTAAAGATGAATTCAAAAAATAAAAGTATGTTACAAAATTTCTTAGTAATAGACACCCAAAAAGAATACAAAAACCACTACCAGTACCACCTACTTACAAGTACACAAGTATGTGTCCCAGTTGTTTAACACTTAAAAAATGGTATGTTACAAAATTTCAGAGTAATAGACACCCAAAAAGAACCATTTAATGGCATGTATAAAAAAATTGCCAGTCATTACGATTATTAAGGTTGCTAACTTAATTTAGTTTAGTTTGAAAATGTTTTCTTTTTCAAACAATTTAGGGACATGTATAACAAAACTTTTAGAGACAGTTGTGACAAAAACTACAAAGGACGAATGAATACAGGATATCCTTATATACAAAGATTGACCGAACAATTTCCAATTCTAAAACAAAAAAAATGGAAAAAAAAAAATAACTGGATAAACAAGTTCCAATTTTAAACCAACGCATACATAAAAAAAAAGACAAAGATCATGCCTTAGGTAATGAATTGAAAAGGTGTACTGATGAAAATAAAAATTTATATTTCTATTGAGAATTTTCTAGCCAAGTGAACCAATTTATTGAACAAACAGGAACGGATATAAAAGTATAACTGCTTAAACCATAAAATTTTTATTTAACCTTGAATCTCGCCAAACACTATTCAAATGAAATATTGGAATGACAAGAGATGCATTCAGAAGCCCAGCCACTGCAACTGCATCACATATCTGGGTAAAAAGGATGGAGTTAGCAAATGATATACGTTACATCAAAAATTACATAATCCAATAAGATAGAAAGATCATAGCCAATGGAGTTGACAAATGAAAGATGGAAAGATCATGGCATTGATAGTGAAATACATACAGTAGACCAAAAAGTATAGAATCCAAAAAGATAGAATGATCATAGCATTGACAACCTATATGTGTCCCCCCCCCGACCCGACTAACTACCCTTCTCCGATAACAAACTGAACTATTTTACCCCCTGTAACCCTACCTTATTCCCTTTTGTCATTCCAACCGCATCATATCAATTAATTTCTGTTCACAATTTGACACTGACAGAACTACAACAGGTAAATTGACAGTTAAAGAAAGTTGACATTTTGGGTAGTTTTTACACCGTGAAGAAACCATTACAGAGATTTGTTAATGTTTTAGGAAATTGGTTTAAATTTTAAGAAAAATCACTTTACTATGTGGTCCATGTCCATCATCACGCAGTTAACAGAATGAAGTTTGAACTTTGAAAAGATTGAAGAAAATAAAATGCCCTAACAGCAAGGGCATGGACCAAGGAACTAATACACTGGTAAAAAGCACCACACATGCCATCCAGTCTTCAGTCCACACGTCATGCATCGTCACCTCCCCTCCCACAAAGGCTTTTTTAGAAGGAAACAAACTTTTCAATGTTGTATGGAAAGTACAACAGAGGGTTAACAACCTAAACTCCAGTCAACACAAATAAAAAAAGAATATGTCTCCCTCCTTCGGGAAAAAAGTTGAGATGGCATTCCTAGTCTTAGCCACATTTAACATCGTGAAATCTTTTCATTTTTATCATGAACCAAATCTCACCAACAATTTTTTATTTTTTTTTAAAGATAACCTAAAGGCCCATTTCATTGATATAACGAAAGAGAAACAAAAACAATATATATACCAGAAATCTTACCGACAATCTTTGTTGGTTTAATCCACCATTGGCTTCAATAATAAGAAAACCATTTGACTTTGGCAACTCTGCAAATTGAGGGGTTAAGAATTAGCTTGTATAATGCCTTCACGGATGAAAGAGATTAATTAAGAAAATGTTGTTATAAGAGCCGTGAAGCTTTCCACTAATAAGAAGAAATTATACAAAAGAAAGGAATATTTTTTTTAAAAAAAATCCCCTGCAAACAGAAGGGAATTACTATGTTAATCATGTAGGTGGTGTAGTTATAAAAATCCTTGCATACACTTAGACCAGAATAAGTAATTAGGAGGAAGAACGAAGATAAGATATCCCCCCAACAAAAAGTTTAAAGAGATCGGGAAGAAAAAACAATTGACATTAACTATAAATGGGATACCTACAAAAATACTCCAATATCTCATTGCTGAAAAAATGCAAGAGCTTTTTATCAAAAAAAGAAAAAATGCAAGAGCTAAACTACATGACAATAGTCCATATATAGCTGAAGCTGACACAGTTACTCGTGTTGCATTACACGTATCTATAGGACTTTGCATATTACTGCAAGAAGGATGTATATATCAAATATGCTTTTATACACCAAGTACTTCTGATACAGAAACCGACATTTGAATTCATTATAGATGGCCATGCATACATTAAATATACTTTGGTATTCCATCAAAATTGAGTGAATGAAATAACAATTTTTTACAAGATTGTTCAACAGCAGGCATAGATGCAAGCAATAAATTTATTCCACTAGACTATACAGTGTGCATCATCACGTGAAACAATCTCAAGACAAATATGGAGAAGTGAATTTCAGGAACACGGCTGGCGGGGGTCCCCCTTTTGAGATAGAGGTCGCATTCTATAGAAATCTGGGTTCTTTGCAGTCTAATGGTGCATTTGGTTTGAGAGGAACAGAAGGGTTTTTGAGGTGTTTGAGGACTTTTGATAGGATGTTTGCAACATTTCAAATTTTAATTCCTTTGTTTGGGCTCATTGCTCTTTGATAACCAACAATTGGAGCCCTTTCTTGAAATTATCTTTGCGTAGCCCCAATACTGGCTGTGCTTTTGTATGGCCTTTTGTTCTTTCTTTCTCAGGAGTAAAAAAAAAACAGAGTCGAATTCGAGAGGTTACTTCAGAACTAATTAGCAAATGATAACTGGCATAAAAAGTTTCAAACCTGCCAAGATAGTACTTCTATTGATACATGGTTTCCAATCATGGTGCACTTTTGAATTCCACGCAGTTGACAACTGCACAACCATTCAGTATGTATCAATCAGTTTTACTTTTACTTCCCACTACCACTATAAAAATTTCAAACAGAAAAAATATTTTAAAAAATGAACAATAATTTCATAAAGGGCAGTCAATAATTTGAGTGCAGAGAGGAAACAGATAATAAATTATAACAAATGAGATTTTAAAGCAGAACAGAGACAGTTCAAGGACTGAAACAAAATCCACTTGATTAAAATGAAAATCAGAGCCTAAACAATTTAGAGCTAGATATTAATTTGTGATAAAACTTTTACACACTTCTCAAACAGATAATTACAGTCTTAAATTGGCATATATCATCCAACAATTTTTTTTTAATAATAAACAGAGCGTTTTCATTGATGCCAAACAAAGTTACAAAAAAGCCTTCCAATTGGAGGCAATAGTAGAGGGAGCATAACAATTTTCAAAATAAATGGTCCAAGTAGCACAATTTTTTTAAGAAACTAATTTTTTTTTTATAAGAAACAATTTCATTGGTAAATGAAACTTAACAAAAGATCCACCCAAGGATTACAAAAAGCTTCTAAAGATTACAAAAAATAAATCCAGTTAGAAGCTATCACCGAGAGTGAGTAATTGAGGAAGGGTTTAGACATGGAACTCCATAAAGAGGCATTCCAGGTATTAGAATCCCAAATGAATTCCCGGTCTCTAGTGTTCTCCTTAATGATCCGACCATCTCTTTTGACCCAAATGTTCCAGAGTATTGCTTTAACAATGTTGGCCCAAAGAATATAACTTTTTAACCTTCAAACACTGGATTGCAGAGGAGAGTGTGGACAGCTTGAGGAACCATTTTGAAGCTGAATATTAAATAATTAGATGTCTATAACGTATGGAATGGGCCACTGGACAGTGAAAGAAAAAGTGATCAACCTCTTCACTGTTTAGATTCTTGCACAAAATGCAACAATCAGGTTGAATCTTCTCATTGTTGTTTAATTAACTTTTAACTAATGTCCATATGTATTTCTTCAGGTAACAACTGATCATTGGTGTTTAATCTACTGTTAATTATTGTCCTAGTTTCATCCACTTATATATGGACAAGTGGCTAAAAACCTAAATAAAAGGTCACTTCCAACCTCACTAAAATCCATCCGTCTACAAAGATTCCTTTACTCCTTCCAAATCTCTCAAGGGGGCATACTGAATTGAGCTATTGGAATTTTTTGCCTCTAACTGATGGAGAATGAAAGAACTCTACAAAACAGTCCTTTGAAGATTTAAGGCATGACCCAACAAACGTTTAGAGTAGCACAGAGGGATCCTCACAACTAGCAAACTTGCAATGAAAGAAAAGAGCTGAAAAGAACAATTCTCCAGAAAGAACATTTTCAGTCAAAAACTGTCATTTCCACAACAAAATCAGAAAACAAAACAGGACTTGCAAGTGATCTAAGATCAACATTGATAACCATCAATCATGCTAAAAAAATTCCTATATTTGCAATACCCAATACTGAAATTTCTCAAACAAAACATATCAACAGAAAAAAAAGTGAACAAAAAATACCGCATTTTCGGAACTGTTTCGGCTCTCAGCTTCCATGAAAGGCCAGAGCTTCTCAAAAACCTGCGGACTCCTATACACCGACCCTGGAGGAGAATGTTTATTAACTGAAACTACTCTGTTTTTCAAATTGGAAACATCAAAATTCAACGAACCCATATACAACAACATCCCAGAAATATACAACAATGGAGCAAACAGAAGCAATCCTTTCCTTCTATAAACCACCGACAAAATTAAAAAAACCAATTTATCACCAATACTCTGCTTTGATCCACGAACACTAAAACCGCCATTGCTTCCATTATTACTTCTACTCCTTACTTGTCGGTGCCGAGGCGAAGATGGCGGCGAGTTACTAGAACGGGAAGTCCCTAGGCGGCTATAGCCATGCATTATGATGGCTATGGAAATGGCCTACGGCTAGGGTTAGGGTTTGGTTAAGACTAGAGACTGAAGATTCTGCTTGTGAAAAGGGATTTTCATTTCTCAAAGTGAATTTGAGTTGGTCATTTTTTATCAGAAAAAACTTAGTGAATTGAAAGGTAAGATAGAGATGAAGAATGAAGATCTAGATGTTAACTTTGAGATTGCAAGTTGTGGATTTCGGGGAAATTTTCTCGGGAAACAAACAGGACAAGTATAATAAATGGGAGTGGGAGAGGACTGGAGGACAGAGAGAGTAAGGATTTGTTGAATTGAAACTGTTAAACAGTTAAATGGGAAGGGAAGCTTTTTTTTTTTCCAGATTTTGAAATGAGAGTTTTTTTTCTTTTATTAGAACCTCTTTTATGCCAAATTATGAATAGGAACAATTATATAAATAACTATTTTTACCTCCTAATTTCCTAAATAGACATTTTTTTAAAAAACATCCTCTAAATAGCCACTAAAATAAATGAAAATACATTTTTACCCTAAGTCAAATCAAATATATTTTCTAAAAAAATTCTCTCTCCTCTCTCTCTTCTTTTCACGCACGTCCCTTCTTTTTTTTTGGGAAAAAGACACTTTTGGTCCCTGAGTTTTCATTTTGTTTACCATTTGGTCCCTGAGTTTTAAAAACCGACATTTTAGCCCTCGAGTTTTCATTTAGCTTACCATTTGGTCCCTACCATCAAAAGTCTGTTAAATATTTAACAGAAAAAATGATGTGGCATATTTTAATAATATAAAAGCTGATGTGGCACTAAAATATTGACTATAATATTATTTTAAATGATGTGGCAATTTCTATATATTTTTAATTTCTTTTTTATAAGATAATATTTCTCTCCCCCTCACTACCCTCTCTCTCTCCTCACCCTCTCTCATCACTTCACCTCCATCCCAATTCTCCATCTCTGGTGATTCTCCATCTCCGGCGAAGTCATCTCTGAAAATTTTCCTAAAATCACACAGAAAGAAATGTCGTGTCTTCTTCATTCGACAAGCTCTCTTCATTCCTCCAGCAAGAATCAAGAAGTTTCCAGATATCCGTACAAGTAACCTCAGCCTCCGAAGCTTCATCGGATGCCAAATTTGGATCAGAGAAAAAAATGAAGTCAATCACACTATTTAGTTATCAGATCGTCAAAAAACAGTAGATTTCATTGACCCATCAGATTCAATTCCAAATCCAATGTCAAATACAAATTTATTTTCTTAAAAAGAACAATCTTTTTGAAGTTTCGAAATCATAGAACAAGACCCAGAAGCTAAATCTATCAGATTACCAAAAAAAAAACATACCGATCAGAACCTATTCCACATCAAAACATCAAACGAAAGGCCAAGAAAATCAAAATCCAATCAAACCCACTTTCTCTTTTTTCGCTATCTTTCAATACCCAGAATATTTTGATAACAGAATGGAGAAGAAGAGATAAAAGGAAGCGTAAAGCTTTTTTGGAAGGTAAAAGATGTTTGGTGTATTAGATCTGGTAAGGTTGTGGGATGAGATCTGAGTTTGCGATCGGGTTCGGGTTCGAGCTTTCTAACGATTTGGGTGTTTTCCGGTGATAAAGATTTGAAAATTTGTAAGAAGAGTGAAGTTTCAAAATAGAGGCGATTCAGCTTCGGAGATGGCTTTGAGTTAATCAGATCAAAGGAAGATCTGGAAAAAAAAAAAGGATCTAGATGAAGATTTGGTGATGAAGGGGATGGCAGGTGGCAGTCGGAGAAAGAGAGAGTGGGGGAGAGGGAGAGAGAAATGTCAAATAAATAAAATAATAATATAAAATATAATAAATAATGCCATGTCATTTTCTGTTAATTATTTGACAGAAACTTAACAGTGAGGACCAACTGGTAAGCTAAATGAAAACTCGAGGGCTAAAATGTCGGTTTTTAAAACTCAGGGACCAAATGGTAAACAAAATGAAAACTCGGGGACCAAAAGTGTCTTTTTCCCTTTTTTTTTTCTTCTTTTTTCTGTTTTTCCTTTCTCTCTCTTTCCTCTTCTCTTCTCTCTCCTCCTTCCCTTCCGTGCATCATCCTTCTTTCTTTCTTTCTTTTTTTAAATTAAATAACTCTCTACTTTTTCATAAATATTTCAAATAAAATTTCCCTCTCATTCCCCCCCCCATTTTCTTCTATATATTAGATTTTCCCCATCACCCCTCATTTTTTCCTTTCATTTTTTCATTTTTCTCTCATCTCTTCTTCCTTCTTTCCCTCATTTCTTTATCCATTCCCTATCATTTTCTCCAAAACCTCCATTGATTCTCTTATTCTTTCTCTTTCATTTTAAAAAAATCTACCATTTTTATCTTCTACAAATGTTTATTTTACAAACTTTCTACACGTTTTTAATTTACTATCTCTCCTTAATTTATTCTCATTCTCGTTTTTTCATAAATATCTTTCACGTTTTTGTTCCGAATCTCAAAGATCTAAACCAAAAATATCATGGATTTGACAAAAGGTATTATTTTTTTTAGGTGTTTTAGCTTGATCTAAACCAAATATACGACTGTTTGTTTTCTAAATATATATTCTATAATATACGTAATGTACATAAGTATTGTAATATACATGATATATAAACTCAGGAAATGGTCAGCGTATTCTCATCATTTGTTCTGTTTTTTCTTGTAACGACCCATTACCATGTAAGGGTATTTTAGTAATTTCTCAAACTTCCAAATTAAAACCACAAGTTTAATTTAATATTTATAGATGACGTGGATCTTCTCGTCATTACGATTCCAACGCAACTGACGACTCATCGTTCTGAGTCCCGATGAATGAGTTATGACCGTTTTTGCATAGTGGCATTTTCGTAATTAACTGAAATCGGGATTAAACCCTAAATTCTTCTTCTTCCTCTTCCCTAATCCGAAAACCAGCCCCCATTTATCATTTTTTTTCTCCCATTTTCGCCTAAAGGACATCTCCCGGATTGATTTCTCCATAACTTCCTCATCCGGACTCCGATTTACGCAAGTAAGTAGTCCATTCTGATCGTTTTTCCGTAATCTTTCCATTAACGTTAATTTTATAGAAAGATCAGTTCTGTATAAAAAGTTATGGTCTAAAAATTCTTCGGGTTTGATATGATTTTTCGACTCTGATCGATTTTTCTTTTCTAATTCATCGTTGTAGGTTGTTTTTAATCGATGTTCTTGAAATTAGATAAGTTTCAAAAGGTGGGGATTATTTCTCTCATATTTTAAAAGAGAAGTAAGGTTTTTGAAAACGCAAATTCAAGGTGAGTAGAATTGTGTTAAGTTTTAAATTGTGCATGTTTGTATTTTCCTTTTTCTTTAATAGTTAAACCTCAAAAATTTAAGTATGTTAGTTGGATGATCTTATGCATAATAAGAGGTTTATGGGGCTGTTTTATAATGAGATTAAAGTATAGAATAAAGGAAGTGAATAATTGGGATTTTGCATGCTTAAATCGACTATCAATATCAGATTTTGTCTATATTACTTCCTTATGTTTTTTGACCTTGAAATTGGATATATATTCATGTTTTGGATGTTTTAAGATGTTCGAATGTTGCTGGCCATGAATACCCTAATGGAGATTAGTGCCCATTTAAGCCAATAACTAAGCCTAAGTGGTTAGTTACTTTTATTGTATTGTGTTCTGGATCATTGGAAATCATTATCTTATGTGTAGGGGCTATTTTGGGAGTCATTTTATAGCCGTTATGTCGTTGGATTTTAGTTAGAATTTGGGTAGAACTTGATTGTCCGAAAAAGGAGCGAAACTACACTAGTTTATGCTAGTTCGCTTCTAGAATAGTTAATTGTTGGGAGTTGTTGGAAGTGAACCCAAAATGGTTTATTGAGTGATTTTGGGATGTTTTAGAATGATCTAAAGGCGAATTTTCCAGAAATTTGAGAATTTTCGGCCTAGAAAGAGGGTTGTTTCGAGAAATTGAGTTTAGACTTAATTTGAGCATCATGGTAGTGATGTGTAGGATCATGTTACTCAAATACCTCGAGTAATATGGTAGTAGGTTCGCTTTAAGCATAGGCCTTGCTTAAAGAAGAATATTGCCGTTAAGGGAGATTATACGGTTGTGCACAACTCTATAGCACTTAACGGGGTAGGTTCATTCCATATGTACAATGGAAAAGAATATTTTAAACTCTTAAGGATTTAAAATGTGAAAACTGTTTTTAAATGCCTTGTTGAGTATAGTCTCTCTTTGTTTGCGGACAAAGAGGAGATTAGAGGTATTAGGAAAGTTAATGATCGAAAAGTTTTAAAATGAGAAAGAGAGTTTAGAACTGTTTCGAAAGTTTATATTCTTTTAATTTGAGGATTAAAAGATAGCGTTAAGGAATGTATTTAGCTAAGAGAGCTTTGGGTGAAAGAGTATTTTCGGAAGTCGGTGAGGCCGATTAAGGACTTAAAGTCTTAGAAAAATCTCTCATGGCATGATTTTTATTTTAACATTTTTCTTCTCATTGGGCGTAGCCTCATGATGCTACATTTATTTTTTTTTAGGTAAAGGAAAGAAGAAGCTTGGTGGCTGATGCGGTTCAAGGTGGTGACCGGTTGGCACGGATTTGCATGCTAGCAAATCAGTTTATCTTTTATTATGTTGGGAGGGTGAAAACCTTTATTGTTTTTCGTATTTTGTTTTGATTTTAAATAAGAGAACTGTTAACTTTTATTTTGAGAATTCTTAGGCAATGATTGAGATTGCCTTTTTCTTTCAATGTTTTATTGTTTTAAGTAAAACCGATCGGTTGAGAACTATTTAAGAATTTCAGTTTTGATAAAAATGACTTGATGTCGTTATTTAAATGCTTTCGCTGTTGAATAATTGTTATAAGTATTTTTGGGATTTTTGGGATGTTACATTTCTTCTTCTTTTATATTTTTTTTACTATCCGTACACTATGTAATATACGTAATATACATTGGTTGTTTATTTTGCATATTAAGTATTATGTATTAACACTCTTTTGTTTTCATTTGCAGGTTAAATGACATGTATATACGTATATTTACATACCCGTGTTATTTTTTAAATGCACTTACAAAATCGGAGGACAATATACTCAATATACTAGAAGACAAACACATTTTACCTGAGAGAACGATATACCCAATATACTAAAAACAATATACATAAATGAATTAAAATGAAAATATGTACAAAACATACAAAATACAATAATTCAAAATCGAAATAAAGCATTTACTAAAAAATATTGAAAATGTACAAAAAATATCAAACGCAATAAAAACTATGCATGATATACTGAATATACGAAAAGTGGAGAAGAAAAAATGTATTGGAAAAGAAAGTATTGTGAAAGAAAAAATGTCAGAAATGTCAGATATACATAATATACGGAATTGTCAGACATACTTGATATACGGAAAGGGGCATTTTTGGTATATTTAAAATTTGAATAGTAAAAAGTGGCTAATTCAATAACTTTTAAAAAATGTGGCTATTTTGTTAAATATGCCCTCAAAAGTGGCTAGTTTAATTTTTCCCCCTTATGAATAAGAAGAATGAAAACCAATTTCTAGGGATGAGCAAAAACCGTCCAAAACTGATAAACTGACCGAACCGGACCAAACCATCCGGTTCTATAACTATTTTTATAAACCAATGGTTTATTTGGTTCTTTTTTGTGAAGAACCGATTGATACCGGTTTGGTTCGGTTTTTATTTTAAAAAACTAATAAAACCGAACCTAACCGGTTATATGCTTATCATCTTCATCTTTGATTTTTAAGGCATGCTTTTCTTTGCTACAAATATTTTACCTCATAAATATTTTAAATTTTTGTTATTTATCTACTCAAGATTATGGCTTAGTCATTAGATCTACTACATATTGTTATAACTATAAATTTCCCATTAGATTTTTGAGATTTGATGAGAGTTTATGATGAATAGTGTAAAACCGAAAACCAAACGATCCAAACCGAAACCGACATAACCGAAACCGTTTGGTTTTGTAAAAAATAAAAACCGAGTGGTTCATAATAATCATAAACCAAAATGTTCGGTTTGGTTGGTGGTTTTACCCAAAACTGAACCAAACCAAACCAAACTGTGCACACCCCTCAATTTCCTTTCTCTCCTCATTTTTTAAAATTATATTATCCATTAAATATTTATGGTTTTTAATGGGATAATCATAAAACATATTGTGTTGTTTGTCTGATTTATAATCATATGTGTAGTGTTATTATGTAAAAATAGTTAGGAAGCTCACCAACTCTATGACAGAATTGTCCGGATGTCACACATGCAAACGAACTTATAAATAGTTAGGAAGACAACATGTAAAGAAAAAGCCGAGAACACGTGTCACATATGGATTGGATCACATTGTTGTTAGGAATGGTGTCCTAGAACTTGTAATTATTTAATTATAATAATTTATTTCGAATAAATTAAATAAATAAACATAAGTTCTTTATATTATCTAGATTGATTCAATTGACGATATTAGGAATATATGGAAATATATAAATATCAAACATTCAAATAGTAAACCCTAAGTTACTCTTATGAAATCACGACTTAGTATGTGAGTCATACAAGAGGATTAAAGTCGTGATGAGTAACTTAAAAGTGTCTACAGTAAATGGATAACGTTTGGGAACCTTATCCTGGTAACACTGTTGATAGCTTCGCATTTTGATTATAGACAAATGATCTAATCCTGATCATTCATGTGGGAGACATGAAATGGAAGTATCATATACAATGTTGATTGTATAAGAAAGGACCACGATGTTCGATCAAATTTCTCCTTAGTACCGTTTACGAGAAATGATCGAATATCAAACTAAGTTTATCAACCGTGATAGATCTCAATCCTGAGTGAAATGCGGACTCCTATTTGTGGAGTTATGTTCTTTGATTCACATAGTTGAGAAGCGTCTGTAAGAACGCTCAATACACTCCTGTTTTGGGAACATGACTAGATAAGTAGCTGGGAACTCATTTTCACGAGATGGAATTCATAACTTTCCTATAAATTAACGGTATCGGTCCGATACCTAAACATTTTAGGAACTTTAGGAAACTCCTTGATGTGCCTGATTCGAGACATGAACAAGTGGCGCCACGACTTCTATTGATCACGAAGTATATTATCTCTAGTTCGACTAAAGATAAAGTTCATTGGAGAATCGGCGGGAACACAAGGATAAAGCGGTAATTACAGGGGCAAAACGGTAAATTTATCCGCTTGTAATTATGAGGGTTCCACGTGAAGGATATATCACGATATAAATAAAGATAAACTAAATGGACATAACTCATCTATAGTGAGGGGAGTTCAACTATGAATCTATAGTGGAATTATTCATAGTTAGATAATAAGTAATTAACGATTATGAGTTAATCACTTAATTGACTAATTATTAAGCCCATGATCTATAGGTCCATCGGTCCCTATGCTAGCCCAAATATCGTAGTCGCGAAATCAAGTAGAAGAAATGGAAATTTTAAGTAAAGTGAATTACTTAAAATAGGCAATATTAATTGTTTAAATATTGAGTATATTTAAATGGTAATTAATATAAACATTATTAATTGTTTAAATAATGATTTTATTTAAACAGGAAATTAATAATGAAATATTATTAATTAGACATTATTAATTATTTAAATATTGAGTATATTTAAATGGTAATTAATAATTTGAAATTAATTGACAATTATTAATTGTTTAAATAATTAATTTTATTTGAACGGAAATTAATAATTAAAATTAATTAATTAATAATAAAATATTATCAAATAAAATTATTAATTAAATAATGAGTTTATTTAATGGAAATTAATAATTAAAATATTTATTATTAATTATTTAAATAATGAAAATTATTTAAATGGAAATTAATAATTGAATATAAATTGGATAATATTTAGTCGGGAGAAAATATTAATATTATTAATTGTTTAAATAATATGTTTTATTTAAATGGTAATTAATAAATAAATTAATTAAGTTGGACTTATTAATTTAAGAGAGAATTTCAAGCCCAATTGGATTAATAACCCAATTGGAATTGGCCCAAAATAATTAATTAAATAAATTAGAATTATTTATTAATTATTAAAGCCAATTTTCGGCTATATAGATAATTTGTAGGAGATAATTATTTGAATTATATCCTATAATAATTATATAGATTTATTTACCCAAGATAAATAAAATAAAGAAAAGAAAATAATCTCCTATTTATCTATGGCATTTTCGAAATTGCAAGATAAAGGAAAGAGATAATCTTTATTCTTTTTGTATTTATCTCTATAGATTAATCCTAATGTGATTAGGATTCCTATTTTCCTATAAATAGGAGGGTTGGGTCATTCATAAATCACACAATTAAATTCCTTAGAAATTCGAATTCTCTCTTCCTCCTCTCCCCCCTTGAGTGCCGATTTTCCCTATTCAAAATTGGGAAGAAAATATTTTTTCTTCTTCCCAATTTCTTCTAAAGTTCGATCCCACAATCGGGTTTCGTTTGATCGATCGGGATATAGCGTAGAAGATCCTGGTGTTCTTGAGGATTTGATCTTGTAAAGAAACCTCCAACCGATTCTCCATTTATTACTCAATGTAAGTTTTGATTTTAATTTTCGAAATTTAAAGCATGAATCTACATGTTTTTTCACAAATTGCATGATATTAATAGATCCTAAATTAAGTGTTAATTTGTGTTACTAAATAAATTCCGCTAATTTAGTAAATCATCCCTTCAATTGTTCCCCGATAGGTGATATTATTCAATTCAAGAAGGTTGTGTAGCAACGCCTCTTTAAGATGGGAGGTTGGTATCCTTAACGCACGCTCACTTGGGTACTTAATAAATATTACATTGGGATGGGTTTGTGTCTCGACCAACCTACAAACTCTTCACTCTATCCTTATTTGGATGGTTACGTGTCTCGTGGTCTTGGGTATGTAGGTCACCTTGTAGTCTCAAACTTTGAAAAAGTTATTAGTGAGAGTATTTATGGTTGTATAGTGAATGGAGATACATTTTGTTCAATTTATCTAATTTATAAATTGATGTGGCATATTATTAGAAAAATATGTTTCGTTTAATTTATTAATTAATATTTAGAAGTTTAGTTATTTATATTTTTTTTGTAAGGTTATAAAAAGCCACTTTAGGTTTTCTTTTGGTAACTTTCGGATATTTTATTATTAGAGTTAAAAAGAGAGTCTTCTCTCAATTGGGATGAATTTCCCCCTTGTTCCTATTGAGATGAATTTCTTAAGTTAGAGCATGATTTTGACTAGTTCTTAAATCTGATGCATCATAAATTATACTCCTATAGTTTAAGAAAGAATTTAAACACCTGAAGAGTTTGTAAAATTTTAAATAACACAGTCACGAATTTAAGTTACATGTATTTATTCTATGTCTATCAATCACGTATTACAATTCTATTAAAAATGACAACAACAATAAAAACCTAACAAGTGAGTACAATTTTATAGAATAAGTAATGTTAGCAAGGTGTAAAATCTACAATTTACACTCATTTATTAAAAAAAATGGTTATTTTTAATGGAATTGAAACACCATGAAATAAACACATGTCTCAAGTTCGTTGAAATTTAACTCATAGCAGGGACAGATCTCACTAAGGACCGGGGGGCACATGCCCCCCTCACTTTGAGTTTTTTTTTTTCATTATATATATGATTATTAAAAATATTACATCAATATAAAAAATTAATATAAATTACCCAATTTTAATTTTTTAATCAATTTTTATGGTACTAGATTTTAATTTAATTTTCTTATTTATGTATTATAATTATTTTCAAATGATTTCTATAATTTTCACTACCTATTTTCTTATAATTGAGTTTTTAAAAGGTAAAATTGAGAGATTGATATAACTTGAGATTGATTTATTTTAAAAAAAAGTGTAATTTTTGTTAGTACATGAAATTATTCATATTTTCAAAAAAAAAAATATTACTCATGATAAGCATAAATATATTAATATTTGAATTGATTAAATTTTATTCACTTTCATTCATATTGTGCCCCTTTTAAACTTTAGTTCTAGATCCATCACTGACTCATAGTGGAATGAAATTTTATAACTTTACAAACCGTATAAGTGTTTACAATTATTTTTAAACCACATAGATGTGATTGATAATTGCTTTTTTTTTTAATTAGTCTTTATTGATTTAAAATTTTCAAATTCATCTATAAATTTTCAAGTAAATTTCTATCCTATAACATTATTAGACATTTGTAAAAAAAAATAAAAATCAGAAAACATTATTAGGATTGTACTATATTTGAAGAGCTTTCAAAATCACCCTTCAATTTTTTCTTTTTTTTTCCCTTTTAGACATTACATCAAAACGGAGAAGGGAGAAGAGAGTATATGTCTGACCAGTTAAACTATATTCGTGTTGGCAAATCACCATTCGATATAAAAAGAATTAATTTGTGAAATTTAGTATATTATATGACACATTCATACTTTAAATTAATATAAATTTAAATATAAATTTTTTTTATTAGTTTTATTCTATAAAAAAAAATTAGTATACTGATGTATTATATTAAAATATATATTATTATTATTATATTTTAAATATGTAACTTCTATTTAATATTTGATTGGGGACAACGTAGTCATTTGTCAAATCTTACGGATGGAATTGTTTACAAACTCACCTATGTTTTGTGGGATGCCAATTTCATTAACATGGACATATAATAGGAATTAGAGATGTGAGTAGATATGGTAATCTAGATGTTTATTCTCAAGATTATAAAGATTCCTCCCAAAATTATGAGAAAATATTTCAATAAATGTTATTTCAAAAGTTAGAAATGAGTTTTATGTTATATGGGAGAAAATGGATTTAAAATAAATAGTAATTAAATTTTTTTATTAGGATGTTATTACGAAATAAAAATTAGTAAATTTACTACCACATCTTCATGATCATCATACACTCATCCTCTAGACTCGCATGGCAAAAGCATATTCTCTCCTTTCATAGATACGAAATACCCAAAATTACAACCAAAGCATATATTCTAATATATTTTTTGTCAAAAAGCAAGAAGCCTATCTCCAACTTTACACTGAGGCTGAGAATTCAGTTTCAGTTGTGGTTTTTCTTTGGACCGAACCGAACCGAACCAACATGATGTCGGTTTCGGTTCTTTTTTGTTGGACTTGCACGAATTAAGCGTGATTCTAGGTTTTTTTTTTTCTTGAATTTTTTTTAACCCTATATCTAGGGGGAGTAGTCAAGGACGGACACAACTGAGGACCAGGAGAGGCACTTCCTTTCACTCTTTTTTTCATAAAATATATATATATATATATATATATATATATATATATATATATATATATATATATATTATCAATATATAATATTAATTTTTTTTTTGAATTAATATAATATTAATTTATACTTAACCATTATTGTAATTTTAATATATAATTTTCATTATTTATTTGTAGCACATTATTTTAATTTATAAATAATTTTTTCTTATTGATTTATTTGATTTTTCTTTTAATTATTTATGTTATTTTTATGTTTGAGTTTCTTAAAAATAGTATTTTATGAATTGAAATTTTCAAAATAGTCAAAAAATAAATAAATCAAGAATAACATTTTTTTCCTCTCCTTAACTCAAAGAAAGCATTAAACTCAACTTACACATACCTATAAAAAAATGCCATTTTTAAAATATTTGCTATTTTTAAAAATAGCTATTCAAAAAGTGTCATCTAGTAGAATTTCTCATAAAAAAAAAATCAACACCGAATAATTATAAGTAAAACTTTATTTAACTTACTTTTTGTATTGAAATAAAAATTACTTATTTATTTATTTTATAATTTATATTTCATTTGAGAATAACTAAAAACGTCAAAAAAAATATTGAAAGAAAAAAAAAACTAGAAAATAAATAAATAATATATTATATATAGTTTCTTCAATGGTTCTCATGAAAAATTTATATTATCAATAATATATAATTTTAAAAAAAAAAAGACGTGATTGAATTGAATATTTGATTTTACTATTATACATTGCCCCTTCTGAATTGTTATGCTAGTTCACCCCTCATTTTTTAAAATATTAAAAAAATAGTAAAAATATTAGGGCCCGTTTGGTTTGCAATCCAGATTCAGTTTTATGAATCTGGATTGAATGAATAAAAGAAATCTGTTTTATTTTGTGTTTGGTTTACAATCCAGAAAAAAGCACTTTGGATTCAATTTCTTTTTTAGGCTAAAAAATGAATTCAACTAAAACAAGAATCCAAAATATCCAACTCAAAAATTGAAAAACACAGATTGGCCTCACCCACACAATCCAATCCATGAGTTTGAACGCATGAGATAAAAATACGGGTCAGGCCCATTTTACGGATTTGGGTCGGGCCAGGCCTGTTTTTTCAGGTTTGGGTCGGGTCGGTCCGTTTTTTGAGGTTGGCCCGGTCCGTTCGAGTTTTATTTATTCAATTAAATTTTTAATTGCATTTTTTAAAGCTGATTTTTAACTCTTTAAACTTAAACTTAATTCTAAAGTGATGGAAAAAAAAGTTAATTTATTTTTTCACTATATCCTATTTTTTTTATTTATACTTTGTTTTTATAATTATATATAAGATTAATTTAAATATAAAAATAAAATTATATATATATATATATATTTATTTATTTATTTATTTAAATTAACGGACCTTGAACCGGGTTTCAGGTCGGTTCTGATAGAGCTCTATGGATAAAACCCGGGGGTTGGGCTTGAATTCAAATACATGATTCATATCCAGTGCAAAGATTTATAGGTCGGGCCCGTTAACCATTAACTTACGGGTCGAGCTTGCGGTGGGCTTGGACCAGCCCACATGCTTTATCTATGTGATGAGGTTCAGATAGTTGTAATTTGATATACAATGAATGTATTGAATGAAGAAATAGAATTATATTTTTACAAATTATTATCATTAAATTAAGTTAAAATGTAAATAGTTTATCAAACTTGTTTAATAAATAGAATTATATTCTTACAAGTGAAATCTAATAGTATATGTGAAATATGATATATGGAAATTACTTTAAATTTTTTTAATATAGTTGAACATTTGAGATTTGGATACTAACCAAACACTTGTTATGATTCACAATTTTTTTTTTTTAAAATCTGAATAACCAACCAAACACTGATTTCAAATTTCTGGATTTTAATTTTAAATTTGAATCTGTTACCAAACACATTTCTGGAATTAACAAATTTACTGGATACTACCCCAAATTTATTAGAATCCACTGAATTCAGATCCTGTTTTTTAGATTGCAAACCAAACAGGGCCTTAATATTTTAGTTGAAAATTTGAAATTTTAGTCTTATTCATCTATTTTGTCCCACCTAACATGTACACAATTTTTTTAAATTGTATATATTTTCAAAACTATGTGATTTACTAATGTCAAATTTAATATTTAAATAACTTTAGTATTGAATTATTGACTCAAGAAATATTTTATTTTTATTAGAATTCATAATATTTTGATAAAAGAATTAACAATGGAGGCGTAGTTCAATCAATATAATATTGTAAAAAAATATGTTGGATTAGTTAAACACAAATGTTTTAAAAATAAAATAAAAATGATAGAAATGGGCCAGGAGAAAAAAGAAATATATATATATATATATAAGTAAAACTTAAATATCAGTAGAAATTATGGAGCCCAAAATTTGGGCTGGGCATGGGAGGTAGAGGGCCAAAAGTAAGGGTGAACCTAGGGTGGGGTTGGAGTACCCCGTTTACACCTCGACTTTATTTAAGGAAAAAAATGTCACCCCGACACCGTCCTATTTAAATTCTACCCCGACCCCGACCCCATTTAATTATCGAGTTCAGGGTCGGGACGGGGTTGAGGTGTAAATGAGTTTTTTAAAAAAAAACTCATAATTTTGTTTCAAAAAATTACACCTCGACCCCGTTTAAGAAAAAAAAAAAAAGGCACCCAACACACCCTATTTAAATTCTACCCCGACCCCATTTAATTATCGAGTTTAGGGTTGGGACGGGGTTGAGGTGTAAATGGGTTTTGAAAAAAAGCTCGTGATTTTGTTTCAAAAAATTGACTTTTTCAATGAAATACATATATAGTGACCAACTTATCACAAGTTTACAACCAAAAATAAACAAATGCTCTAATACCCTCCGCCCTGACTCACAAAACTTGAAGAATTATTTTGTACAAAGTTCATTACTAAGTCAAAGAGGCCACTCTTCCTCTTCAGTATTACACTCTCCTGCTAACAGAAGTTAATGATCCAAAAAACCATGGCCAAAATTTTGAAAACTGGACAAAAAAAATCCACAAAAAGAAGAAAAAACTAAACTATAAATAGTTGCTTCGAAGGTGTCAGTCCTTTCTCATCCAATTATAATATCCACACTGCTTCACTTTGATGCCGGTAGAGGATGGTTCGCAGTAAAATTGAAGCTCCATTTCCTTAATATTATCTAAAGAAATGTTCTCCGACTTCGACGAATGAAGCCGCCACAACAGCACACTAGAATACCAACTAACTATCCAGATATGATCCTTCTCATATATACTATCAGACACGTTATAAAACGGCACTTGATAGGATATTGATTTTGATTCATCTGTTTTAATAGTTGCTCTCATTATAAAAGTGCTATAGGAAGTAACCTTTTGATCGGTGTGACTGCAAACTCCGCATACGATCAAAGAAGTATACTTAAAATCATCCGACTCAATACTTATCGAGGATCCCGTTTTCGTCTTTGTAAACCACTTTGGAACTTCACTTCCAGGAATCTTAATGATTAGAGGACGTTGTTGATGAGCTACAATCTGCAATGCACCAATTATTACAAGGATAAATCATGTATTTGTGAAAAATGTAGGTGTTAAAAAATAATAAGAAGTTTCACTAACTTGAATATATGACAGCAGCAATCTATGCATCTCTTCTGTGTGTAACAATTCGGAGCAATTTGAAAGAAACAATTGAAAACCATGTGTATTATTATAAATTACTGGAAAACATGGGAACTTTTTGAGTGAAATGCAATTATTCGTCGACAAATCATGTACATTTGAGGGAAGATCTGGCAATGATTGAAGCTTCTTACATCCACTGACATCAAGTTTTTCAAGGTTAGCAAGTTGAGATATGGTTAAAGGAAGATAGGAAAAATGGTTGCCACGAAGAATTAGTTGCTTCAACAAGGACAAAGAGCCAACACCATCTGGGAGAGCTTGAAGATTGCAATCACTAAGATTTAGTTGTATAAGAGAATACAAACTAGAAAAAGATAATGTCATACCAATACCACTCTGGGGGCCCTTGGAAAACAATTGCATTATTCGCCTCGTCAATCCACGGACTAATAATCCGGGTCTTACATTTTTTTGAACATCGAAAGTTTGTACCTGTTTTATTGCAGTTCCTCTCACGTCAAGCTCCTCCAAATACTCAATCTCTTTTGAACTCTTTTGTTGATTGTCATGTCCCGAGCATCCAGACAAATCTAGACTTTGAAGCGACTTTAACATTGGCAAAACGGTGCTCGAAAAAGACACCAATTTCTTACAGTTCCTCATATGCAACAAAGTAAGTCCATTTAAACTGGCAACTGATGGGGGAAGTTCTTTTATTGAGGTACCATCTAAATGAAGTTCTAATAATCTCTCTGTATTGCCAGAAAATTCTGAAATCTTCTTAATTTTTGAACAACCAGAAAGAATGAGAACTTCAAGAACTTCAATCTTAATGCAGCTTGGAAGAACTGAAAGATTTATGCAATCTTTCAAGTTTAAAAAAACAAGTCTCCCTGCCATGAAAATGGATGGATGAATCTTCCTTAAACTCGTACAACCCAGGAGGTCTAATCTTTCGAGATTCGGTACATGGCAAAAGTCTGGAGTTTTGAACAACTTTTGAGAATGCCTAAACTTGATATATTTAAGCTTCTCTAAACACTGTTGAAAGGAAAAATGGGGGAAAAATAATTAGCTCATGAAAATATTACAATCGCTAGTGCTCGCATGAGCAGTACATTGGTGGTGTGGGAATGAAAAAGAAGCAACATTTTAGGGACATTTGATAAATGTGGCTGATTTGGGAAAGACCTAACCTTTTTTTGCTTCCAAAATTGTTTTAAATTGCTATGGCACATGTGAAGTTCAATAAGCTCATTTTCTTCTGAATTCAGTGGTAGAAACTCCAAAGGACATCCATTCCATTTTAGATATCTTAACTCTGTAGGAATGCAATCCAAGTGATTACCGACTTGCACGTGACGATTGACATTGAGCATCCTAAGGTTGTACATTTTGGAAAGAAAGATTTCGACCTTCTTTCTCGGCTTGAAAAATACACTCTCAATTGCTTCGATGACCTGAAATGATTAAATAACATGTGATTCTACTTCAAATTTGAAAGTTTAAGAGTATGTTTAACTTACCACTTCTTTTTTTAACATTTTATTTGCATCGTTGTAACACCATAATCGATTTTGAACTTCTTGTTGACGAACAATTCGTCTACCCATGTCTTGTAATAGACAATGCATACCCAACCCGTTCTTATATGACACCGTAATGAGTGATTTTCGAATGAGTAACTCTACCCTTCTTGTGGCTCCAAAACCACAACCATCAAGTATTTCTACTACGCGATCTCTTTTCTTTCCTTTGAAGAAGCAAGCAATATCTAGAAAAATCTTCTTCTCCTTCTCATCAAGTCTGTCGTAACTTATTTTAAGAACCTTGAAAATCTTATCATCATCAACAACACTATCTTTAAGTTCCTCTAAAATACACTTCCACGTCGCAACGTCTTTATTGCATAGAGAGGAACCCAAAACTTGCAGTGCTAGAGGAACACCTCCAACAAGCATGATGATGCTCTTAGAGAGATCCCAATAACCTTCTTTAGGATGTGCTTTTGGGAAGGCAGCCAAATGCAGAAGTTGAAGAGCTTCTTCTTTATCTAGTTCTCCCACCTTATATCTTCTTTCTACTCCAAAGTTTTCAAGAAAATCTTCATTTCTGGTTGTGATGATGATTCTACTCCCGGACGTTAACAAAGCTCGATTTGGGATCAATCTTTCAATCTGGTTACATTGATCCACATCATCAAGAATAAGAAGCACCTTTTTATGGCAAAAAGCTTTCTCTATCATAGCAAAACCTTCTTGTGCATCCCGTATATCAACTTTGTGAGTAAATATGCTGGAAAGAAGCTGACTTTGTAAAAAAGCAAGACCGTGTTGTCCTTGAAAAAGCTCTTTGATTTCGGAGAGAAAGCAACAAACTTCAAATTCATGAAGGATTTTATCATAAACAAATCTAGCTAAAGTAGTCTTACCAATGCCACCCATTCCCCAAATTCCAACTAAGACAATGCCACCTGACTTTAAGTCCATAAGCGAAAGCATTTCGTTATATTTCGAATCGATTCCAACGAGGTCGTTCCGAGTAACTATCATAGTTGGTCGGATTTTCGTCCATATTACTTGAGAAATATCTTCTATGAGTTCTGTTTCATATGGCCTAATTCAATTCAAATCAAGAAAATAAATTAATTATTTCTTCACTTATACTTTGATATAGACTATAAGAGTATAAGATCAATGAATGCATTAGACTCATATTCAGTGCTATCTTCACATAACATTGCAAAAGGAAGATTAAAATGTACCCCTCCAATTGATTCAGTCAAAGTAATTTGAGAGAAAAACATGCATAGTTTCCCTCTTTTTTTCTTCCTATAATTGGTTATTTAAGGATTCATTTTATGATGCTTTGGTTTTGGTTAGTTTTCTGTTTTTCAAAATTAGAAGAGTTAAATGCAAAATATACCCGACTCTTTAGGTTATTGTTAAATCATACCCCTACACTTTAAAAATGTTTTTAAATACCTCTGTACTATGGTAAAATTATAAATCACCCCTTTCTATCAACTAGTTTTAACAAAATTTAGACACGTACATATTCTACGCATGCCACATATTCTAATTTATTTAAAAAATAACAAAAAAATTGATAGATAAGAATAAGTTTTAAAACAAACCGTTATGAGATGTAAAATCTATAAATCACATTCATATGTTCAAATTTGTCGTTATTTTTAATGGTATTGGAACATATAGCATGCAAAAAATATGTATGTCTCAATTTCGTTAAAACCTAGTTGATAGAAGAAGGTGTGATTTATAATTTTACCATATTATAGGGGTATTTAAAAACATTTTTAAAGTGTAGGGCTACAAGTATGATTTAGCAATAATCTAAAGTGCAGAGGTGTATTTTACCTTTAACGCCTGTTTATTGAAGGTAAAAAAATAAAAAGATGTTCAAATTTTAGAAATATTAAAAACTCTATTTATATATAGTTATTACCAAATTTTTACACACACTTTAATTTTTTATGTTAATAATGCAACATTTAAAAAATGCCTATATTAATTACTCTTATTAAAAAAAATACTATTGTTATTTGTTTGTTCTTTTTCTTCAATTAAATAAATATTTTATTTCAATTAAAAATAATTTTTTTAAATAAGAGACAATTTCATTGATAATATGAAATGTACAAAAAGGCCCTCAAACGATTACAAAAAACTATATTGTTTCAATTAAAAATAATATAAAAAAAAATTCAAAATTATTTTTTATTAGTTTAAAAAAGATAAAGAAGTTAAATAGTTAAAAAGCTCATGAGTTAAAAAGTTAAAACTAAAGCATATAAAATTTTTTTTTAAAAAAAATATGCTAACTTTTCAAACATTATAAAGAATATTACGTGCAAAGCACGTGTTTAAAGACTATTAAAAATAAAATGTATCAAATTTGAAAATGTTATTTAAAAAAATGGGGAAAATTCCAATAGATGACACTTTTTTTTGTGAGTAATTTAAAAAATAACAGATGTTTTGAAATATTTAAAATAAATTTCATTTTTTAGAATCTCGGTATGAGAAATGTTATTTTTAAAAAATTTAAAATTTTTGCTGTTTTCTAAAATACAAAGTCTCATAATGCCATCTTTTTTAAAAACCCTTTAAAAAAAAGATAGATTCTTTCTAAACTTGGACTAATTAAACAAACAACCAAACATGGCCATTATAATTTGCTAAAAGAAAATGGGAGAAATCCTAATAGATGACAATTTTTTTTTAATTTCAAAAATAACAAATGTTTTGAAATATAGACTGAGATTTGATCTCGGTGTGAGAAATGTTATTTTTTAAAATTTTCTAAACTTGAACTAAATTAAACAAACAACCAAACATGCCAATTATAATAAATACATGGGTTACACTATATGTTTTATGCAATAGAAAAATGACATATATGACGATGAATATAAACTTATACTTACCGTGAGTACCTAGTATTTTCCATTACAATTTGCTAAAAGAAGGAAAAAGATTAGATATAATATAGTCGATTTACCAATCTTTAGAATTCCAGCCCTTGAATCCAGCTACTTGACTCAAAGCATCTCTCCATTTCTGCAATTTCTCAGTCCCAACCGCATTTGATTCATGCTTCACAAACGCTCAGCTAAAGTTCCGTCTGCTTTCGAACATCAGAAGGATCAACTTGGTAAAAAACAGGAAGAACATCCATTCCCAATTCCTCCTTGCATTGAATAATTTTAACGAGTTCTTCCAAACACCAAGTTGAAGAAGCATAATTTTTCGAGAGAACGATAATCGAAACCCTAGAGGATTCGATCGCTCTCAAAAGTTTAGAAGAAATAGTAAAACCTTGTTGAATTTCGTTATCGTCCCTAAAAATGGTGATCCCTTCCCAACGAAGAGATTTGTATAAATGATCGGTAAAGGATTTGCGAGTATCTTCTCCTCGAAAACTCAAGAAAACATCATATTCCCATTTACAAATTGAAGAAGAAGAAGAAGAAGAAGCCATAACCTAAGAATTGAATCAATAAGCTAAAATGGCAATCGATGCAACTTCGCTATGAAATGATAGTTTTTAATACAAGAGACTTCTCCTTTTGTGTTGACTTGTTGACACATTCATTTATTAATTTGTTGACTTATTGAGTGTTTATCAGACAAATAAATATTGGGGCTATTGCATAAATAATAAATTTAGGTCTAATATTTGTAAAAATAGTAACTCAAAAATTTATCTGTAAAAATAGTAAAAAATTCAAATTCGCATTTAAAATATTACAAATTTGTCACTAGTTTCAAGTAAATAATCAATAATTTCCGCATAAGTAATCACTAATTTTCACATAAGTAATCACTAATATTATTAATATCACAATATCGACTGATATTTTGTGTATGAGTGATTGATTACCTAATAGTTATAATTGATTAGATTATAAGTTATCATTGATTTCGTTTATTTAAATGAACGAGCGTTTTTAAAAAACTACTATATTTACAAATAACTTTTAAAAATGTTATATCTATAAATATTGCAGAAAATTTTGCCACCCAATGAAATTTCCAATAAATATTCAGATAATTTGAAGCCATTTATCGAAGGTGGTGTTGGGCCGTTGGCACTGTTGGAATGGTAAGAAAGGGAAAAATAATATTTTCCATCTTTTTATGGAAAAATAAATATTCAGCTTTAAATGGTTATATTCACAAATGTTTTGAGGCTATATTGGTAAATATGTCGTCATTTAAAACTATTTGTAAATATAACTATTCTCACTATATTAATTACTGATTAATATTGATTAATATGTGAATCATTGATTCATTTATTGTGAAAATATATTAACTTTGATTTGGATGATTTGAGATGTTTTGAAATTTCTCGTTTCGAGCTTTACGTTATGATCATTTCAAAACTTCAAAATCATCAATAATAAAAAAAATTATTATCATTAAAAAATGAGGAATGATTGAAGCCATTGATACTTTATTTAATGATAATTTTGATGTGACCATAATGTATGGGCTAAAACGAGAATTTTAAAACATATTGAATCATACAAATCAGAGTTCAAATGAAAAAACTATGGTTAAAAAAAAATTGACGACGTACGAAACGACAAATCTTATCGGAGATATTCATGTATTTGATCGACAGTACAAAAGTTTTATTTACAATTTACCCTGAACTTAATGTATTATTTGTTCTGGTCATCATAATGGCCAAACTTGTACAGTTTGCGGTAAGCTAATTAAATAAAAGAGAGAGCCAATGGTAGGCATGTGAAAACGCCGGAAGAAGCAGAAAAGAAAGGGAGATGAGAGGAAGGATAAAAAGAAGAAAAATGGAGAAATGAGAGAGTAGGAAAAAAAAAGTGATAGCCACCCGTAAATATTTAACAATGTTAGGAGAGAGTTGCAAATTGATAAAGACAAACGTCACACTTTTGAGTACATAAAAGTAGGGGTGAAACCGGTTCGGTTCGGTCCGGTTTTTCAATTAATTTTAAAAATCGGATTGGTCCGGTTTATAATAGGAACCAGCCTGGTTTTGAACCGTTTTTACCGGTTCGGTGTTTGGTTTTTTCCGGTTTTTCTAGTATAGGAACATTTGCATTTAGTTTTATAAAAAAATCATCTAATATTGAATTATGAAATAAAAAAAAATCAAATATAAACAAAAACTTAGTTGAAAAAATTAGATTAATAAATATACAAAATATAAATTAAAATAAAGTGATAAATAAATATATAAAATAAAATAAATTTATAAAAATTAGGGGGAAATAGGAAAGAGGTATGAGATTTTTACTTGTTTTTTAGAAGCCGGTTCGGTTCCGGTTTTAACCGGTTTTAGCCGGTTCGGTTCGGTTCAGTTTTTGAATAATAGAAACCGGGATGGTTCGGTTTTTTACGGTTTCGCCCCAGTTTAATTTTCCGGTTTTCGGTTTTTTCTTTCACCCTTACATAAAAAGGTGATAACTCAATATAGCCACATTTTGGGTCATGTTTAAGCAAATAGCTAGCATGGGAAAAAGTAAAAAAAAATAGTCTCACCAATTTTAAATATACCAAGTTTACCCTTTTCGTATTTCGAGTATAGTCTGACACTGACATCCGTATATTACGTATGTTTGACACTTCTGACATTTTTTACTTCCCAATGTTTTCTTTCCCAATGCATTTTTTATTTCCCAATGCATTTTTCTATCAATTTTTTAGTATATTTTTACATTTCAATATTTTGTGTAATGTTTTATACTACATATTTCAATTTTAATTCATTTTTGTAGATCGTTTTTAGTATATTGGGTACATCGTATTGTTATGTAAATGTTTTGTCTTTTGGTATATTATGGGTACATCGTCCTCTATTTTGTGAATACATTTGAGAAAATATAGCGTATGTGTAGACACCCATTTTCGTCTGATACTATTTAAAAAATAACTATTTGTTGCAATTAAAGATTTTTTTTATTTAAATCCATTTTTTTTAAAAAAAAAAGGTCTTTTATTAAATAATTTAATTATAGAAATAAAAATAGAATAAATTTTTGAAAATTTTGAATCTGATTTGATTTTGGAAAGAATGAATCATGCTAGTGATTTGAGCTAATTTATGAGAGGATAATTTGATTGATTGATTGATTTGATTTAGGAGTGATTTAATTTTTGATTTATTTTGGTTTTAATCAAAAAAATCATTTCCTTATATTGTTTCTCACGAGCCTATTATAAATTGAGCAATAACCTCAATTGTAACGGGCGGTCATGATTACAAAGAAAACCCTATTTCTCAATCTCTCATCACATTTGATTTTTTAATTCTCAAGTCCTCTTTGTTTCGAAACCCACGTCTAGAAGGGACCAACAACTTATATTGTCTAATGGGTACTATAATATAAAGTTTATTTTTATTAGTACAGTATATTAGGGGTGAAACCGGTTCGGTTCGGTCCTGTTTTTCAATTAATTTTAAAAACCGGACCGGTTTGGTTTACAATAGGAACCGGCCCGGTTTTGAACGGTTTTTGTCGGCCCAGTTTTCAGTTTTTTCCGGTTTTTCTAGAATAGGCCATTTGCATTTAGTTTTAAAAAAATCCTCCAACATTGAAGGATGAAAAAAAAAATCAAACATAAACAAAAATTTAGTTGAAAAAATTAGATTAATAAATATATAAAATATAAAATTAAAATAAAATAAAGTGATAAATAAATATATAAAATAAAACAAATAAATAAAAATTAGGGGGAAATAGGGAAGGGGTATGAGATTTTTACTTGTTTTTTATAAGCCAGTTCGGTTCCGGTTTTAACCGGTTTTAGCCCGTTCGGTTCGGTTCAGTTTTTGAATAATGGAAACCGGGATGGTTCGGTTTTTTACGGTTTCGGCCCGGTTTATTTTTTCGGTTTTTCGGTTTTTTCTTTCACCCCTACAGTATATATATGCTTTGTCTTAATATGTTTCCATCCATGTATATGCAAATGAATTTTGTCTTTACATGCTCTTTTCTTATGCGAACACATGTATAAAGCCATTTTTCTTATAGATCTTAATTTAAAATTTATATATAATCATATAAAATATAAATGCATATATAGGTAAGTTTGTAGTCCAGTAATCAAGAATCTTGTCTTATAGCACTTTTTATCAAAAATAATTTATATTAATATCATCTAATTGCAATGGAACTTATTTTATTAAATATTATATTTCTTTTGTATTAACACAATTTAACTCAGTATCATTGTTTCTTATAATTTGGTTTGTATTTTATACTTTATTTTGGGGAATTTGTTGACACAAAAAAATAGAAATATTATTGTAATACTAATTAAATTAACCTTTGATTAAACTTGTCAATAAAAGCAAATAAATAAAATTTGACATTTTAAAAATTCTACTATTTTTCTAATTATAAAATCATCATCATGATGAAATTATATTTGAATCAAGAACTAAATAATATATTTATGGGAGTCTCAGTAAGTGCGTGGAAATCATCACGTTTGTGAAGACTGCGCAATGTGCTTATTGAGGTTCTCATATAGAAGTCTACAAAAACCCTAAAAATATAGAAAGAACAATTCTTTAAAAATAAACAACATTACATATATTATTTTTAAAATAAAAGGAGAGTATTTTAAATAAAAAATTAAAACATTTTAAAATATAAATACAATTCCTATGATGGGATTTTGGGACGTAAAAACTCTCAATTTCTCTAGGTGAGGAACTTTCTAATTCCAATATTGTACAATTAATGGTCGTAACTCCACCCATTATAATCTCAATTCTTATTTCATTCTTGAATTTAAGAAATGATTAAATGGGACATTTGTTTTCACAAATTAAAATCAATGTTTTTTTAAAGTTATTTAAGTAAAGATCATTTACTAATTAGGATAATATAAAATAAAATATGGTAACCGTTTTTTAACGGGTGTTGTAGAGTGCTAATACCTTCTCTACACATAAATGACTCCCGAACCTAATCTTGTTTTCGTAGACCTTGTTCATTTTAAATCAATTTGGTGATCAATCACACCTTAATATGGTTGATGGCGACTTCCACTTCATTTTCATATAAGAGGCCTAATACATTAGGATGTCGGCCGCTCCGCGTCGCAACGACGTTGTGATAGTATGTATAATATACGTAATATACATGTCATTTAATCTGCAAATGAAAAACAAAAAATGTTAGTACACAAATACAAAAACACTTGATATGCAAACAAACTACAGAAAATGTATATCACGTATATTACAAACTGTACGTTAAACAATACAACAAAACATGGTGAGGAAAATAGATAGTTATGTATATCATGTGTATTACAGACGATGCATTATGTATATTACAGACTGTATGTTAAGCAAAACAACATAACATGTTGAAAAAAATAGATAGTTATGTATATCATGTGTATTACAGACGATACATTATGTATATTACAGACTGTATGTTAAGCAAAACAACATAACATGATAAACAAAATAGATATATGTATATCATGTGTATTACAGACGGTGCGTTAGTATATTACAGACTGTATGTTAAGCAAAACAACATAACATGATGAGCAAGATAGATAGTTATGTATATCATGTGTATTACGGTGTGTTAGCAAAATAATAGAGCATGATGAAGAAAACGGCAGTTATGTATATTCATATATTACAAAAAAAAATATTTAGAGAATCAACCATCGTGAAAAAGAGACAGACAGAATGTATATTACATATATTGTAGTTTATACTTTACGTGTATCACAGAAAACACTATTAGCAACATACATATATATTACATAATACAAACTAAAACCAAAAAATATGGAAATGTATGAAAAAATTCATAAAAACTAAAAAAAAACACTTTGTTAAATTCATGCTATTCTTGGTTTAGATTTTCAAGATTTGCAAGATCTAAGATGAAGGAAAATTAACAACAACAAAAATGAAAATATTTATGAAAAACCGAGAAAGAGACGAAATTAAGAGAGAGTAAATTTAAAAAATTCAGAAATTTGATGAGATGAAGCTTGTAGAAGATGAAAATGGTGGATTTTTGAAGAAAAAGAAAGAGAGAAGAGAGAAAGAAAGGAGGTTTGAATGAAATGAGAGGGAAAATAAAATGAAACGAGAGAGAGAAAAAAAAACAAATCTATAAAGAGAGAAAAAAAAGAGGAAACAAATTTGAGAGTGAAAAGAGAGGGAGAGAGAGAGGGTGAGATGAGAGATTTTATTTTATTTTTTATAAATTTGATTTGATGTGATTTGATATAAGGGCAAATTGGTATTTTACTTTTTTCCTTATGATTATTTACATAAAAATTAATTGAAGTGGACATTTATTCAAAGAGGAAGTGAAATCTGACTATCTACATTAATATGTCTACATAAAAGGAGCTTACAAGTTAAAGAAAAGGCCACATGAGAGTTTATTCATTGCTCACATTCAAATTCATAGCAATGTATAAATATGATCCTACAAAATGAATATGTAAAATAACATCTAAATGAGCACGACTCACTTACTATTATAATAAAACACTTGCTCGGATCTGGAGAAACAATAACAAAACTCTGATTTCAGGGAGATCAGAACAATCGTCGAATACTTTAAGCTAATCGTGTGTTCTACTTCTATCAAAATCAAACTAAACCTACACTGGTCGTATATCAAAACTTGGGGCCATAAACAATGCAATAATACTCTCAAAGCTGTCAGGCCGATTTTCCATTTGAAATTCCCGTTTGATCAACATCCATGAGCTCATCGACACAAAACTGATGCAAGGTATCATACCTTTTCTTCCACTGCTGCACCATTTGCATGGATTTTCCATAATCAAACTTCAGTCTTTCCAAGTCCATTTCTCCGGCAGCACACGAACCATGTTGCTGGAGTACAGACATACACACGTCATGAAAAGTTCGAGATGTGTAGAGGGATTTATCGTACAACATACATACTATCAATGCCCATTTCCCTAACAACCACACCCACAATAATTGAATGATAGAGGATAAAAAAGCAAGTAAAAGTCAAGGGAAGAAAAAGCACAAGAAAATGGAAAGAAGCCATCACCTGTAGTTCTTTGATTTGATTATCAATCACGTGAGAACTTTGGAACCCAAAATCCTGTGATTCAGTGTGAGAACCATATGGAACGATGACAACACCATCATCAGCAATATCGTCCTTGGAGTTTTCATATTTTGCCAGTGGAGGTAACATCAACCGATGCCTTCTCAGAAAAGCATAGGAAGTTGAATTTAGCTGCAATTTATGATGAGGTGGTTGTTTTACGAGGAGTATATTATTTACTGAACCTGCACAATAGCATAAAACATCAATGCATTTGTATTGAAAGAAATAAAATGAAAGCCTTATACTCAGATCATTGGTACCGGCCGAGATAATACTCGCTGCATTTGGGAGAGTAATAATTATCAAGAATGAAAACATTAAGTGCAACTAATTGGAAACAAATCATCTATTGAAGTCCATAAAATTGTAGAAGATGGAAAATAAAAGATGATATTGCTTGATAGTAAAGCTGATTTGAATATTGACCCCACTTTTCGCATCGCAACTAGCTCTACAAATATATGAAATACAACAAATGCAACAAAAGGCAGTGTGCAAAGTATCCGTGAATGATCAAATAAATCTATGGTGCATTAGATTTTTTTTCAGTCATAAACTGTCATTTCCACAACAAAATGAGAAAACAAAACAGGACTTGCAAATATAAGGCGGTCTAAGATTAACATTGATCACCATCAATCATGGTAAGAAAATTCCTATTTTTTTTGCAAAATTCTTTTTTAGAAAGTACAACCCAATACTGAAATTTCTCCAACAAAACATATCACAGAAAAAAAGTGAAGAAAAAATACCGCATTTTCGGAACTGTTTCGGCTCTCAGCTTCCATGAAAGGCCAAAGCTTCTCAAAAACCTGTGGACTCCTATACACTGACCCTGGAGGAGAATGTTTATTAACTGAAACTACTCTGATTTTCAAATTGGAAACATCAAAATTCAACGAACCCATATACAACAACATCCTAGAAATATACAACAATGGAGTAAACAGAAGCAATCCTTTCCTTATATAAACCACCTACAAAATTAAAAAAGCCAATTTATCAACAATACTCTGCTTTGATCCACGAATACTAAAACCGTCATTGCTTCTATTATTACTTATACTCCTTACTTGTCTGTGTCGAGGCGAAGATGGTGGTGAGTGTTGGGAATTTGAAGGGGTTGTAAAACCCTAAACTCCTACTAACACAAGAACGATGAATATTATTTGCAACAAAGAATAAATAAAAGCGAGAGAGAATACGACACTAGAGAATTTTATACAGGTTCACAATTGGTACGTCCTGTCTTCTGCAGACTCTGCAGGTTCTACTATGAAGTTGAAGATTACATCAATGAGACAAAAATAAAGAGTGTATAATTACTCACAATTATACATAACCCCGAGAATCACTCAAACGGTTGCCCCCTCTCTATTTTCTCTCAATATGAACAAACCCTAATTAAACCAATTGAAAGTCGTCGAATCGACTCTCATAGAATTGACACCACAATTCCCTCGGTGAAGAAGAAACAAAAACGGTCGCCGGCTTCTTTTCTTTCTTCTCGCACTAACTAGGTCAAGAGTTACAATATATATTTATATATACATATCAACTTTTCCACCGTCTCACTAGTAAAGCTCACCGCCTATAATCTTTAATAAATACATGTTGCACAAAGGAAATTAACTACTGCCATATTGAGTTCTTTTTCAATCTCATAGTCAAATTACTTTGACCAATCATAAACCTTTATGTAAGAATGAGCCATTAAGCCAATTGGGCCAAAAGTCATGTTATTTGATTTCATCTTCATTAAACCTAACAATCTCCCACTTGGAGATAAATCAATCATCTTCAACTCCCAATGCAACAAAGCTCATCACATGCTTGGAACACCAAGACTTCAACCTGCAAACTCAAACCGATTTGTAAAACATATACATGTTAGAATCCACTAACATAACCCCCGAAAGGTTTTCCGATGTGAGCTATCTTTCAGGCATGAAAAGATACTCCACCAACTCCCACTCCAGCTGGCGGGATCAACCACCTGACCATCAATGACTTGACATGTGTGCATTCAAGCCGGTTTTCAAAACAGAGATTTCATCTCCAATGTCTACACCCACATTGACTCTGAACCTAGTCAAAAGTGCACTATTGCCCTTGAGCAACTTCATCAGTCCGCTATACTGCCTGACAGTTGAGGCTATTTTCTGAGCACTTCCAGATTCTCCCAACTGTTCCTCCCCATGAACTGATGGATTAGGATCTAACTGTCTTTTCCGCATTGTTGGCTCACCCCTCCAATCCGAGGGAACATCAACAACTCTCCAATTTTGCACTTTGTGTAGAACTCATATAATTGACAACAATAATTAAGAAGATCAACGATCTCACCAGTTTGTTCCAATCTTCATGCTTCATATCCTCTGGCTTCTCTCCCAATGATAAATGCAATTTTTTTTACTGTAAAAGTAATCATTAATCTGCATCATCCAGAATGAAAAATCTGAAACATCAAAATTTTCGATCCCAATATTCTTTTTGCTATCCACTGATCTCTAACACAAGTCCCCAAAACCTGAAGCTCTGATACCCGTTGTTGGGAATTTGAAGGGGTTGTAAAACCCTAAACTCCCACTAACACAAGAACGATGAATATTATTTGCAACAAAGAATAAGTAAAGGAAAGAGAGAATACGACACCAGAGAATTTTATACGGGTTCACAATTGGTACGTCCTATCTTTTGCAGACTCTGCAGGTTCTACTATGAAGTTGAAGATTACATCAATGAGACAAAAATAAAGAGTGTATAATTACTCACAATTATACATAACCCCGAGAATCACTCAAACGGTTGCCCCCTCTCTATTTTCTCTCAATATGAACAAACCCTAATTAAACCAATTGAAAGTCGTCGAATCGACTCTCATAGAATTGACACCACAATTCCCTCGGTGAAGAAAAAACAAAAACGGTCGCCGGCTTCTTTTCTTTCTTCTCGCACTAACTACGTCAAGAGTTACAATATATATTTATATATACATATCAACTTTTCCACCGTCTCACTAGTAAAGCCCACCGCCTATAATCTTTAATAAATACACGTTGCACAAAGGAAATTAACTACTGCCATATTGAGTTCTTTTTCAATCTCATAGTCAAATTACTTTGACCAATCATAAACCTTTATGTAAGAAAGTTAAAACAGTTGCTAAAATCACATAATGCCAAGTCATCACAGCAGCAGCCAATCACGCATCACAGGCTGTCATATTTCAATTCTGTCTAGTATACAAGCACAACTAATACTTTCCTTTTAGGTTGCCTTAATTAGCTCACTAATTAGCATCAATCTCTCTCAATCATTGAGTTGTAATTTGTTATCATTGACTGTACATTCCTTGTATATTGTATGACCATTTCTATAAGAAAGAACTCTCAAATGCTATGCAAGTATTGAGAACTTTAGCCAAAACATTGTTCCTGTCTCTTGTCTATTTTCAAACTTAGTATCAGAGCAGGTTAAGGCCAACGCCCTATCAAACAACAATGGCAACTGAGGATAACACTGCCTCTTCACAAACCAACCCAATGATCTCAACAGCATCACCCACAAACATCACCTCCAACACCACTGCCTCTTTTGGCCCAACCTTGAACACTGCCCTCACCGTCAAATTGGATGAAAGAAATTACATCCTTTGGAAACAAATGGTATTGGCCATACTCCGAGGCCAAAGGCTAGATGGATATATCCTTGGAACCAAAATTCAACCACCCCAATTCCTGTCTTCCAGCAGCAATACAGTAACAAGTGATCTTACTATCAACCCTGAATTTGAAGCTTGGGAAACAGCAGATCAATTCCTAGTAGGATGGCTTTATGCCTCCATGACCCAATCCATTGCCAGTGAGATCGTCACCTTCAAGACATCTGGAACTGTATGGACAGCCCTTGAAGAAATGTATGGGACTTCCAATCGAGCAAGGATCAATCAATTGAAAGCAAGTTTGCAGAGCACAAGGAAGAACAACATGAGGATGTCTGAATACCTAGCTCTCATGAAGCAAATCTCCAATAACCTATCACTAGCAGGAGAACCAGTGGAGATCAACTCCCTTATTTCAAGTGTCCTGGCTGGGCTGGATGTTGAGTATCTACCAGTCATATGTCAAATCAACAGTAGAGACAACACTACCTGGCAAAGTCTCTATGCAACTCTTCTCACCTTTGAGAATACTTTAATCCACATGAATGTAATCAGTGGAGGTCAGGACACAGGGACTATGACTGCAAACCTTGCTTTCAATCATCAAAACAGTGGCACTAGTCATAATAACTTCAGATCCTCAGATCCAGGACAAGGAAGAGGCAGTAACAATAACCAGAGAGGAAATTACAGACCTAGGGGCAGAAGTTCAAGAGGGGGAGGAAGAAACAACAATTCAAAACCCACTTGTCAAGTGTGTAGCAAATATGGTCATTCAGCAGCCATTTGCTATTTCAGGTATGATGAAAACTTTTCTGGAAATAACTCCACAAATGACAACAATCGTACTGCTGCTTTTGTAGCAACACCTGAGTCTGTAGGAGATCGAAACTGGCTGGCTGACAGTGGAACCACTAATCACATCACTCCAGACATTGCCAATCTGAATCAAAGGGCTGAATATACTGGACATGAAGCAATCACAGTAGGTAATGGCTCTAAACTTAAGATCTCTCATATTGGTGTCAGTGCTGTCACTTCCCCCCACTTTAATGGTGTTCCCATTCTTCTTAAAAACATCTTACATGTACCTCAAATCAAGAAAAATTTACTTAGCATATCAAAGTTAACTGCTGACAATAATATGCTAGTTGAATTTCACCCCACTTGCTGTTTTGTGAAGGACAAGGACACAGGGAGAATGCTGTTGCAAGGGAACCTTAGGAATGGACTATATCACCTTGATCTTAGGAATCTTAAGACATGTCTAGCCAAAAATAAAGCTCATGAAGCTAAAGCTACCTTCCATCCAAAAGTCTTTGCTGCAACCCAAGGCACTAAGCCATGTCTCAAGATCAAGTCAAGTGTCTGTCCAGAGTCAAGCAGGTTTGCTACTACTAGTGTCAAGGAGATCTGGCACCAAAGGCTAGGTCATCTTTCCAGTCGAGTCTTGAATCTAATTCTTAGATAATGTAATGTAAAAGTTCCTATTAATGAAGAAGAAACTTTTTGTGATGCATGTCAAAATGGAAAATCCCATTCTCTCCCCTTCAAAACATCTCATATATATACTAATAATCCTCTTGAACTCATTCATTGTGACCTATGGGGACCCTCACCAATCACATCACCATCAGGCTTTAGATTCTACATTAGCTTTGTTGATGATCACACTAGACTCACTTATATATTCCCTCTCAAAACCAAATCAGAAGCCCTCACTGCCTTCATAAATTACCAAACACTTGTGGAAAATAAATTTGACGCCAAAATAAAGACTCTCCAAACAGACTGGGGTGGGGAATTCAGGCATTTCCTACCATATCTAAAAACAAAGGGGATCGAATTTAGACATCCTTGTCCCCACACAAGCAAACAAAATGGTGTGGTTGAAAGGAAACATAGACATATAGTTGAAATGGGACTAACCATGCTAGCTCAATCATCTATGCCACTTAGGTACTGGTATGAAGCCTTCAACTCTGCCACCTACATCATAAATAGACTTCCTACTCCTGTTCTCAACAACATCTCACCATGGGAGAAGGCCTATGGAAAGAAACCTGATTTTCATCTGCTTAAAGTCTATGGGTGTGCTTGTTTTCCATGTCTAAGACCCTATCAAAACCACAAATTCCAATTTCACTCCACCAAATGTGTTTTTGTAAAGACCCGACTTTTCAGAGTTTAAATCAAATATAATAAATGCAGCGGAAAGACTCAATAAATGTTATTTATTGAATAATATGAAAATCCTCAATCAAAAAGTCATTTAAATAAAACAACAACTCCGGAGTTTAAAACTTTAAAACAAAAGAATCAATGTACTTAGTCAAATAACGAAAAGTTCAAAATAACTTAAGCTCAAATCTCACAAAGACAAATATAGTTAATAAAGTTCTAATACTTTATTCTTAAACTCAATGAAAAACTAATGATGCATTGGCTAGCCACATGACATGAACCCCTCATCTTTTCCACTTCATCAACCGCCACCTCTCGGTCCATTATTACCTGAAAAGAAACCACAAATAGCACTGTGAGGCTAAAGCCAGTGAGAAAACGATCTAAACGAAGGTAAAGCTTTAAATAGTCTCTAACAACTTAAACCGAGTCCCAACACTCAACACTCTCCAATATCTCTTTCACACATAACATCTCTTAAAACTCACATTCAAACTCTTTACATGAATAGGCAATTGTTAACTAAATTCCATATCCAAGACCCACTACCATAATCATCTTTTCATTACACATTCCAATCCGATACATAAGCCAAATTCTAAATTAACAAACATAAACAAACAATCATTCAACCATCCACTAAGAAGGCGGTCTCTCGGGACTACAAACCTTTCTTAGGCACTTAGTTATAGTCGTAACCATAACTAATTCCCTAATGGATCATTCATACGAGCAATGCCCATAGGTCGTTATGAGCTCACTCTCATAACTATATATATATTACTAGTATGAGCTCGTAGCCTCATACTAGTTTAACACACTTGTCAAACCATCGATTCACAAACTCTTTACATTATCCTCTTAATAATACTCATTCATAATCAGCAAGGGAAATTAAAGTACAGCAGCCCCAAAGATACTAATTAAAACACATAAAATACCTTTTACAATAAACTGCCGAAAAACCGCCAAAACCAACTATTCATTCCCAAACTTGCTCAACTCAAATCTCATATTAATTCATCATAATACACTCCAAAATATTCCAGAATTGACTTCCAAAACAATCAGAAACAAAAGAGTCGAAAAACACCAAAAACTGCCGAAAAACAAGAAAACTGCCGAAAAACCAAAATATGAACTTTTATGAATCCTAACTCAAAACTTAAGGCTATTGGCACTAAAAATCATCAAATAATTCCAGATTTGTACTCATTATCATCCAGAGGCAAAACGAAACTAAAAACATCACTTTTGGCGAAAATGGCCTTCACAAGTTCTAACCGAAAACATTATTTTCTCCCAATTGATTTTCGGTGTTTCCAATATTATTTCTCATCCTAAAGCTCCAGAATAATATATTTGATTATAATGAAACATAAAATCTACAGTAGAAGCTTTAGATTTCTCTAAAACCCCACCATCGAATAAACCGTTAACTCACCTCAAAATTCGCTTAAATCCAAAATCAAGCTACTTTCCTTGACGAACCAGACCTGAAACGAAGATCCTAAATAGCTTAAAATACCATTTAAAATATACTACAATTAAACAAAAAGGTTTGGGGTTCGGTGGATCAAAGAACGGAAATCAAACGGCGAAGGAAATTGGCTAAGTGTGGGCGTGGGGGTGTGTGGGTGCCGCGGCTGGCCATGGTCATCGGGACGTGGTTCGGTCGCGGTTTCGTAGTTAGGGTGATCGATCTTGATGGTTCTAGGTGTTGGTAATCAAGATCGATTAGGTATTTGGCCACGGTTTCGGAAATTGGCAATTATGGAGATCGATACAATGGCTAGGGTTCTTGGTGTTCATATGGTGAATATAAAAATAAAAATCCAGAAATAAAATGATTGATAAATCAATCCCAAAAGCTTACCCGATGAAGGAATTACAAGGAAAAGACTTCCGATCTCCCTTCCTTGATCCCGAACGAATTCCACCGATTTCCTATTTAACATTTGATGAAAAACTCATCATTATGAACCCTAGATCCCACGACAACAAGGAGAAAAGAAAAGAGAGGGTTTTCGTTACCTTCGTGTCTAAAATCGATTGCCCAAACGATTGAATCCGGATCCCGACGCACGATCGAACGGAAGCAAGACGGATTCCTTCTTCTCTTCTCCAAGGGGCGGCAACAAGGTGTGGGAAGGAGGGGAAAAATTGTTTCTTCTTCTTTTCCTTAGTTTAAGATTAGGGTTTGAGCTATCTTGCCACGTCATCACTACTTGCCACGTCATCACTACTCACTAATCCAAGACTCCTCATTATTTACAAAAAGTGACACTTAACAAAAGTGTCACCCAAAAGCCTAAATAAATAAAATAGATTATTTATCAAAATCTCAAACCTTATAATTAAATTAAATAAAATTTTAATTTAACTCCGAAATTAATCTTACCTTGTAACGGGGCGTTACAGTTTTCCTAGGATATAGTGAGTCCCACAAAGGATATAAATGCCTCAGCTCAATTGGCCGTGTTTACATATCTAGAGATGTCAAATTTAATGAAAAAGGCTTCCCATTCAAAGGAAAATTTCTCACCACCTCTCCTTCTGTCCAGTCTTCTAATGAGCTCATCATCACATGGCTAGATGTCCCTTCACCTCATAATAAGGTGAATCCTTCCAATAACCAACCTGAGTCCCTTAGGTTAGAAGACCACACTCAAGACACTTCACAATTCTCTCCAAACTTATCACCAAGCCATAGTCCCAATCCTAACAGTTCAACTGAAACAACATTTTCTCCTGCTCCTAGTCTAGAACATCACAACAACTCTCTTGAGGAATCTCCAGAAGCACAAGAACATCAAGAAGCAATTCTCAATGACTCACCACATTCCGTAAATACTGGGCAACAAGGTGAACTAGGTGCATCTATTCACCCTATGCAAACCAAGGCCAAAAATGGCATCTATAAACCAAAGGTCAGAACCTATTTAGCAGCTGCTCAATCTGCTCTCTACACACAGGAACCTAAATCTGCAAGTGAAGCTCTTGCTACAAAAGAATGGAAAAATGCCATGACAGAAGAGATGGATGCCTTATATCGAAATCACACTTGGAGTCTAGTCCCTTTCTCACCTAATTTCAACTTAGTTGGAACCAAATGGGTCTTCAAGGTAAAACAGAATCCTGATGGTAGCTTACAGAGATATAAAGCTAGGCTTGTTGCCAAAGGCTTCCATCAAACTCCTGAACTAGATTTCACAGAGACTTTCAGCCCTGTCATTAAGCCTTCCACAATCAGAGTAATCCTGACCATAGCTGTCTCTAAACAATGGGAAGTAAGACAACTTGTCATTAACAATGCCTTCTTAAATGGCAAGTTGGAGGAGGATGTCTACATGCAACAACCTGAAGGATTTATAGACAAGGACAAGCCTGACCATGTCTGTAAACTCAACAAAGAATTATATGGACTTAAACAAGCTCCACGAGCCTGGTATGAGAGACTGAAAAATGTGCTACTTCAGTGGGGCTTCAACAACTCTAAAGCAGACTGCTCACTGTTTTACCTGAGAACTGGAACTAAAGTTATATTCATCCTCATCTATGTAGATGACATCATAGTGACAAGAAATGATAGGGAAACAATTGGACAATTCATCAAAGAACTAAACAGACTTTTCACTCTCAAAGACATTGGTGAGTTGAGTTTCTTTCTTGGAATTGAAGTTTACAGAGATACAACAAGGATGTTTCTAACTCAGTCAAAGTATATTCAAAACCTCTTGGTTAGAATTGAACTCTCTCATCTCAAACCATGTCCAACACCAGCTATTACAGGAAAAATTCTCTCAGCTCATGATGGGGATCCATTGGAGAATCCTACTCCTTATCGAAGTGCCATTGGGGCACTCCAATACCTTACACATACAGAAATCTCATTTATAGTCAATAAATTGAGTCAGTTCATGCAACAACCCACAAATGTCCATTGGCAAGAGTCAAGAGAGTTCTGAGATATCTACAAGGAACTAGACAACTTGGCTTACATATCACACAAACAGATACTCTTCCTCTCATAGGCTTTACTGATGCAGATTGGGCATGTAATCCAGATGACAGACGATCTATTTCTGCTTACTGTGTGTTTCTTGGGAATTCGCTTGTCTCGTGGTCATCAAGGAAGCAACATGTTGTGGCCCGCTCTAGTACTGAGGCTGAGTATAGATCTCTAGCTTATACAACAACTGAAATTAGTTGGCTCCAAGCTCTTCTACAGGAAATTCAATTTCCTCCTCTATCCACTCCAGTCATCTGGTGTGACAACCTCAGTGCTCTCTCCTTAGCTGCTAATCCAGTGTTTCACTCACGCAGTAAACATGTTGAACTTGACATACATTTTGTAAGGGACAAAGTGCTAGCTAAGACTCTTGATATTCGATATGTGCCTACTACTGAACAGCTTGCTGATCTTCTTACAAAACCTTTGTCTGAACCAAAGTTTATTGAGCTTCGAAGCAAACTCGGTGTTCTGTCATTGCCAGCTCCCTTTCGTTTGAGCGGGGAAGTTAAAACAGTTGCTAAAATCACATAATGCCAAGTCATCACAGCAGCAGCCAATCACGCATCACAGGCTGTCATATTTCAATTATGTTTAGTATACAAGCACAGCTAATACTTTCCTTTTAGGTTGCCTTAATTAGCTCACTAATTAGCATCAATCTCTCTCAATCATTGAGCTGTAATTTGTTATCATTGGCTGTACATTCCTTGTATATTGTATGACCATTTCTATAAGAAAGAACTCTCAAATACTATGCAAGTATTGAGAACTTTAGCCAAAACATTGTTCCTGTCTCTTGTCTATTTTCAAACTAAGAATGAGCCATTAAGCCAATTGGGCGAAAAGTCATGTTATTTGATTTCATCTCCATTAAACCTAACAGCAAGTTACTAGAACGGGAAGTCCCTAGGCGGCTATAGCCATGCATTATGATGGCTATGGAAATGGCCTAAGGCTAGGGTTAGGGTTTGGTTAAGACTAGAGACCGAAGATTCTGCTTGTGAAAAGGGATTTTCATTTCTCAAAGTGAATTTGAGTTGGTCATTTTTTATCAGAAAAACCTTAGTGAATTGAAAGGTAAGATAAAGATGAAGAATGAAGATCTAGATGTTAAGTTTGAGATTGCAAGTTGTGGATTATGGGAAATTTTCTCGGGAAACATACAGGACAAGAATAATAAATTGGAGTGGGAGAGGACAGAGAGAGTAAAGATTTGTTGAATTGAAACTCTTAAACAGTTAAATGGGAAGGGAAGCTTTTTTTTTTTCCAGATTTTGAAATTGAAAGTTTTTTGTTTTATTAGGGACCTTTTTTTATGCCAAATTATGAATAAGAAGAATGAAATGCCAATTTTCTTTCTATCCTCCTTTTTTAAATTATATTATCCATTAAATATTTATGGTTTTTAATGGGATAATTATAATTATAAATCATATCTTATTGTTTGTTTCATTTGTAAATCATATGTGTACTGTTGTTGCCTAAAAATAGATGAGAAGCTTATTAACTCCACGATAGAGTTGCTCGAATGTCACTCATGCAAACGAACTTATAAATAATTAGGAAGAGCCGGAGGCAATGAACGACCTGTAAAGAAAAGAGTCGAGCTCTGGTTTGATGTTAGCTTAACACCTGATCTGATGCTTAAGTTAGAACTAAGCTAAACCTGAATTTACCAGACTTATAAGAAATGATTTTAGTTATCTTTTGGTGATTTCACTTCTCATATTTATTGGAGTGGAAATGGATGGCATCATTAAGTCATGTGTCACATACGGATTGGATCATGTGTGGTTCCCCGATATGGGACATTGTTCAATTCTAGAACTCTATGAGGTGGGAGGTTGGTACTCTTAACTCACCTGCGGAGCTGCTCACTTGGGTACTTGGTAAATATTAAATCAGGATGAGTTTGTGTATCGACAAACCTACAAACTCGTCATTCTATCTTTACTGGGATGGTTACGTGCCTCGTGATCTCAGGTATGTAGGTCTTCTAGAGACTCATACACATCTTACCAGGTATCGCTCTTAGTTACAAAGGTCATATTTTTAAATAAACCATGATTTTTTTTGCTCCATAACCCCACCCTGCCCTGACCTTCACTCCACCTCTTAAACGAGTCGGGCCGGGTAGGAACTAAATGGGGAAGGATTGGGGTGACTAAATTTCACCTAAACGGGACGGGTGTAAATGGGGTGTCCGACCCCAACCCGTTTTATACCCTATGTAAAATGGTAATACCATACATTGGATTTTTTTCTTTTTTTGAATTTATTAATTCAAAATCATACATTGAGAGAGATAGAGAGAGGGGATTCAGTTTTAGGGCTGATTAAATGTCCATTTTATTTAGTTTGGGTTAAAAGATATTTTTTACATAAATACCTTTCCTCCCAAATGGTTGGATTTATTAAAAAAAATCACTCTTTAATTCCATATTAAAAATGTGTTTTTTTTTTTCAATTTATAGTGTTTGAATATAGTTCGTTTATTTTGTTTTTAATAATTTTCATCATTATATAAGTAGAGATTTGATGAAAGAAATCGAAGGAAAATGGGAAACTTTAACACAAAAATATTTTTTCTTTAATTCCTCCCCCCATCATACCCATTCAAATTCTCGTGCATAATGAAAATTATTAAGAAAGGTAAATAAACTATAGCCAAGAAGATGAAAAAGGAAGAGAAGTGGGAAGCACTACTCTCCTGCTATAACCAAGGGTTAAAAGGGAGAAACCAACTGCTCTGTTTCTTAAATAAAATTGTGAAAATTTGAGAGAAAAAAACATAAACGAAGTACTCGTTTAGGATAATGTTTAAAAGTATTGTTTTTTATAACCATTAAAAAAACGCTTATAAAATCTATCTCAAACGAGTCTTAAATACTTTTGTTTAAAAACATAAATCCGCTCTTGTCCATTTATAAAATCCACACTGCTTCACTATGATGACCCTTGTAGTCGTTACTAGTTGAATAGACGAGAGACGAATACAAGCTCAACTTCTGTAGAATCATCTATAGAGAAGTTATCCGACCTCGGACTGTAAGACATGGGAGTCAGTGGAGAATATGAAGTAAATATCCAAATATGATCCATCTCATCTCTATCCTCAAACCGCAACGAGTCCGGGATCCACACTGGTTGAATATAAGGTGGTGGACAATGGCCGGAATGATCATATGAAGATCTCTCTTGATCAATGGGACCACAAACAGCACATACAACCCAAGGAAGTAACTTCAAATCACCCAACCCAAATGCTCATTGAGCATCTAAGTTTTGTCCTCGTAAACCACTTCGAAACTTCACTTCCAGGAAGCGTAATGTCTAGCCCACGTTCTCGCTGAAGCGCAACCTGCAACGTTTATTATCAGAGTAAATCATCATGTATTGAAGATTGTGAAAATTGTAAAAAGTAAACAGATTTACTAACTTGAATGTATGATAGAAGCAAGCTATGTATATCTTCTGTATATATCAATTTGGAGCAATTTGTAAGATCCAATAAAAGAAGGCTTCTAGTTGAGTCACTTATTACTGAAAAACATGGGAACTTTTTGAGCGAAATGCAATTTATTGTCTTCAAATCATCTACATTTGGGGGAAGTTCTGCAATGATAAAAGCTTTACATCCACCTGACATCGATTTTTCGAAGGCTGGCAAGTTGAGATATGGTTACAGGCAGGTAAGAAAAATAGTTGTTACGAAGAATCAGATGCTTCACCGACGACAAAGAGCCAATACAATCTGGGAAATCACTAAGATTTAGTTCGGTAAGAGAATACAAACCGGATAAAAACGGTGTTATACCAATACCACTCACTTAGTGGATCATTAGAAAACAAAGTCGGTATTTGTGCCAATCCTGCTCTTATATTTTTCTCAGCAAGTTTGAAAGTTGGTTCCTGTTTCATTGAAGTTCTTCTCACATCCAAAAACTCGATATCATCAGAATTCATTAGTTGATTGCCAAGACTGGAGCATCCAGACAAATCTAAACATTGTAGCGACTTCAACTTCGGCAAATTGGTGCTCGGAAAATAGACCAGTTCCTTACAGTTACTCATATTCAATGAAGGCCATTTAAACCGGCAATTGATGAGGGAAGTTCTATTATAGAGGTACCATCTAAATGAAGTTCTAGTATTCTCAGTATTGCCTGAAAATTCTGAAATCTTCTTAATTTTTGAGCAACTGGAAAAAATGGGGTTTTTGGCTTCATTAACCTCCAAAATTCCCAATTAAGGTTTATTGACCTCCATTTTTATTTTAAATTTTTTTGACCTTATGATGATGTCATTTTAGTGTGAAATGTCTAAAAAAACCCTTTTATTCTCTTCTTCCATGAAACCTTCTTCATCTATTCCATGAATTTTTTTTTCTTCTCTTCTTCCATGAAACCATTTTCTTTATCTTCTCAATACTATCTCTTCTATCTCCCTCACACACGGCGACGAAGGATAGCGGCGGTTGGTGGTGAAAAACGTTTGAAAAACCTCTCTTCTCTAACTTTGGGTTTTAGGGATTTTTCATTTCTATTTTTTATCAATCTCAAAACCTCAACACCCTCTCCATTCTCTACCTCAACACTCTCTTCACACTAAGTAATCTTCAAGCTTTCAATTCTTATTATTAAAAAAAAAAAAAAATCCGGGTTGCCCCGAATTGTGTACCGAATTTTGAGTTTCTTCCCCGAATTTTGAGTTTTGCCCCGAATTTTGAATTTTTACCCCGAATTTTGCACCGAATTTTGAGTTTTACCTCGAATTTTGCACCGAATTTTATCCCCAAATTTTGCACCCAATTATGAGCTTCTTCCCCGAATTTTGGAGCAAATGATATTTTTTCTTAATGTAATCTATATAAAATAAAAGTGAGAATATATATATATATATATATATATATATATATATTTATAATTAAAAAAAATAAATAAAAAAAAATCACTGTGTCAGAATTCGTTCGGTCCACCGAATTAAGAGACAATAAGTTAGGTTTTTTTTTTTTTCTACTTACTTTTATATAAGATTAAATTAATAAAAAAAAAACTCTTTTTCTATATTTCAAGGAAGGATTTCGGTCCACCAAAAATCGGATTCAAGTCCATCGATTTCATTCATTGAGGTGCAAAATTCGGGGATTATTTATTTTTTATTTTTTTAAATATCACTTTTCTCTCTTTTATTTTATATAGATTAAATTAAGAAAAAATATCATTTGGTCCAAAATTCAGAGGGAACACAAAATTCGGGGAAGAAGCTCATAATTCGGGGTAAAACTCAAAATTCGGGGCACAATTCGGGGCAAAACTCAAAATTTGGGGAAAAAACTCATAATTCAGTACAAAATTCGGGGATAAAATTCGGGGCAAGAAACTCATAATTCGGGGAAGAAACTCATAATTCGGTGCAAAATTCGGTGTAAAATTCAGGGCAAAAATTCAAAATTCGGGGCAAAACTCAAAATTCGGGGAAGAAACTCAAAATTCGGGGAAGAAACTCAAAATTCGGTGCACGATTCGGGGCAACCCGGATTTTTTTTTTATAATAATAAGAATTGAAAGCTTGAAGATTACTTAGGAATGTGAAAAGAGTGTTGAGGTAGAGAATGGAGAGGGTGTTGAGGTTTTGAGATTGATAAAAAATAGAAATGAAAAATCCTTAAAACCCAAAGTTATGCATACACAAATCGAGAGAAGAGAGGCTTTTCAAACGTTTTTCACCACCAACCGCCGCTATCCTTCGTCGCCGTGTGTGAGTGAGATAGAAGAGATAGTATTGAGAAGATAAAGAAAATGGTTTCATGGAAGAAGAGAAGAAAAAAAAATTCATGGAAGGAGAGATGAAAAATGTTTCATGGAAGAAGAGAATAAAAGGGTTTTTTAGACATTTCACACTAAAATGACATTATCTTAAGGTCAAAAAAGTTTAAAATAAGAATGAAGGTCAATAAACCTTAATTGACAATTTTAGAGGTCAATGTTGTGGTTTGGTGAAAAACAAAACAATAACCCATTTTTTTTAAATAAGCCAAACAAGGCCTTAAGACCATTATGATTTTTAAAAGCCCAAAAGTGATTTCCAAGACAGCCCACGTGGATTCAATTTGAAAGAAAAATGCAACTTATTTTTTATCTTGCTCCGTAAAGCGTGATGGCCAAAATAAAAAGTTAGGAAACATTTTTTGTGAATGTTAATTGGCAGAGACCTAATTTGTGCGGCTGGCTCAAGATTTGAAGACAGAGGCGGCGGTTCTTCTTCCTTTGTCTGAGAGTGTTGAAGAGCAACAGTGAGGAGTATTGAGAGGGTGAGAAAATATTGTAAAGAAAGGGCTTTCTTTCTTGAGTGCTTTTGAGTGCATAATACACCATTAAAGTGTATTGAATATTTTCTACATTGTATTCTCCTCTGATTCATCATAGTGAAATCTGCAGCGGTAGCAACTGGACGTAGCCCAACAATTGGGGTGAACCAGTATAAATTTCGGTGTCGTATTTCTTCCCTTTTATTATTGTTTATTATTCCGCATTATCGTTCTTGTGTGTGATTTTTTAGGCGTCGCGAACCTATCGATTTCCTAACAACTGGTATCAGAGCTTTGGTTATTGTTGAAGAACGATGTCTAATCGGGAAGAGAATTCGAATTTGGGAATTGCAAAATTTGACGGCAATGATTTTGTCTTATGGAAGATGCAAATAGAGGATTATTTGTATAGCAAATCCCTGGAACTACCATTGGGACCGAAACCGGCTGAGATGAAAGATGATGAATGGAATAGGTTGGATAGGCGGGTAGTTGGCGTCATTCGTTTGACTTTGGAGAAGAGCGTGGCTCATTCGGTATCAAAGGAGACAACTACTATAGGCATAATGAAAGCCCTATCTGACACGTATGAAAAACCTTCTGCGAATAATAAGGTATATTTACTTACCAAATTATTCAACTTGCAAATGACGAAGATCAAACCGTTGGCTCACGATTAATGAGTTGAGTATTCTGATAGATCAGTTAGCCTCCATCAAAATTAAATTTACTGATGAGATTTATGCAGTGATTTTGCTTAAATCTTTGCCTGATAGTTGGGATACAATGAAGATAGCTATTTCTAACTCACTTGGTGATCGTGAGTTGACTCTTTCCTGAAATTAAGAATGCGGCACTAGCAGAAGAAGTTCGCAGGAAACGAAAAGGTACTACTTCCAGTCTGGTTCAAGATCGAATGTAGAAAGAGGCAGGAGCGAAGAATGGAATGATAGAGGTAACGGGAATCGGGAAACTCAAAGAATCACGAAGCAAGTCCAAAAACAAGTAAAGTTGAGTGTTGGAATTGTGGTAAAGTGGGGCATCCAAAAAGAATCGCAGGCTCTCTAAGAAGTATGAGAACAAAGAAGATGGTGCAGCTAATGCAGTGACTGAGGAGGTACATTATGCTTTACATCTCTCAGTTGTTGATTCTCATCATTCTTGGGTTATTGATTCAGGTGCATCTTTCCATACTACTTCACATCGGGATATTCTGGAAAACTATGTCGCAGGAAATCATGGTAAGGTACATCTCGCTAATGGGGTACCCTTAGATGTTGTTGGTATAGGTGATGTCAGTTTAAAGACAATGACTTGGTCGGTTTGGAGGATTTCCAAGGTAAGACACGTGCCTAGCCTAACAAAGAATTTGATTTCAGTTGGCCAGTTAGATAATGAAGGATATACAATATCTTTCGGTAATAGATCTTGGAAAGTTACTAAAGGTGCCATGATATTTGCTCGAGGAAGCATGGAGGGGAGTTTATATTATAGCTCCAGTAGTAGAGATATGATTGCAGTGACAGATTCTACCAACATATCTGAATTGTGGCATAACAGGTTGGGACATATGAGTGAGAAGAATATGAAAATTCTTCACTCTTCAGGGAAGTTAGAAGGGATCAAATCAATTGAGCACAAGCTTTGTGAGAGTTGCATTTTTGGGAAACAGAAAAAGGTCAGCTTTTCACAAGTGGGAGTAGAGCCAAAGAAGATCAAGTTAGAATTGGTTCATACAGATGTATGGGGGCCCACTCCAGTCACTTCTCTTGGAGGTTCCAATTACTACGTGACTTTCATTGATGACTCAAGCAGAAAGGTATGGGTCTATTTTCTCAAACATAAATCCGATGTGTTTAATGCTTTCAAAATTTGGAGAGCTATGGTTGAGAATGAGACAGGTTTAAAAGTGAAGAGCTTGAGGTCAGATAACGGTGGAGAATACAATAGTAGGGAGTTCAAGCGAGATTGTGCGAAAAATGGTATTGTGATGGTCAAAACTATTCCAGGGACACCACAACCAGAATGGTGTGGCGAAAGGATGAACAGAACGTTGTGTGAACGTGCCAGGATTGAGATTACACTGGGGTTGCCTGAGATGTTTTGGGCGGAGGCGATCAAGACAAGCCTATCTGATCAATAGGAGTCCTTCTACACCACTAGACTTCAAATTGCCTGAGGAAGTCTGGAGCGATAAGCAGGTAAACCTTTCACATCTAAAGGTTTTTGGCTGTGTTTCTTATGTACATGTTAATGCTGTTGACAGGAGTAAATTAGATGCTAAATCCACTAAATGCTATTTTATTGGATATGGCGGTGCTGAGATTGGTTATAGATTCTGGGATGACCAGACCTGAAAAATCATCGAAGTAAAGATGTGATCTTCAACGAACGTTCTTTATAAGAACAAGGGGCAAATTGAGGCAAGGGGATCGAGAGATAGATGGAAAGTCTACTAAGGTTATTCGGTTAGAGGATCTTCCCGAGATTGAGACAGAACTGCAGAGGTTGAAGTTCAAAACAAGATTGCTCCAGAAACGAGTTATTGAGACAGAATCGGTTCCAATAACTCCCCTACAACCGTTAGGAGATCTAGCAGGACTATTAGACCACCACAGAGGTATTCTCCTTCACTTCACTATATTTTATTGACTGACAGAGGTGAGCCTGAGTGTTATGATGAGGCGATTCACATGGAAGACTTTGTCAAGTGGGAGCTTGCCATGAAGGATGAGATGGATTCATTGATGACGAATCAGACGTGGCAGCTTGCTGAGTTACCCAGGGGTAAGAAAGCTTTGCATAATAAATGGGTTTACAGAATAAAGCAGGAACCCGATGGCAGCAAACGATATAAAGCAAGGCTTGTAGTCAAAGGCTTTCAGCAAAAGGAAGGTATTGACTTCAATGAAATATTTTCTCCTGTTGTTAAATTGACTACTATTAGGACTGTATTATCGATAGTGGCAGAAGAGGATTTGTTCTTGGAACAGTTAGATGTAAAAACGGCCTTCCTCCATGGTGATTTAGAGGAAGAGATTTACATGGTTCAAGCACAGGGGTTTTGTAGTACAGGGAGAGGAGAAAATGGTGTGTAAACTTCAGAAAGAGCTTGTATGGTCTCAAACAGGCTCCAGACAAAGGGTATATGAAGTTTGACATTTTATGAGTAGCAACGGTTTCCAGGAGATGTCAGCAGATCATTGTTGTTACATCGGCGTGCGGGTAATTCTTACATTATCCTGCTTTTGTATGTCGATGACATGTTGATTGCAGGGCTAGCAAACAAGATATTGATCAACTCAAAAGTGATTTATCAAAAGAGTTTGCTATGAAAGATTTAGGTGCTGCTAAACAGATTCTCGGGATGAGGATTGAGAGATCTGATGGTTTATTGACTTTGTCACAGGCGATTATGTGAAAAAGGTTTTGAGCAGGTTTCACATGGAGAATGCAAAACCAGTGAGTACTCCTTTAGCTTCTCATTTTAAATTATCTAAAGAGTATTCACCCACTTCTGAGCAGGAGAGAGATCACATGGATAGAGTGCCTTATGCTTCAGCTATAGGCAGTCTTATGTATGCCATGGTTTGCACCAGACCAGACATTGCACATGCAGTGGGAGTTGTGAGCAGATATATGAGTAATCCAGGGAAGCATCATTGGGAAGCTGTTAAGTGGATATTCAGATATTTGAGGGGAACAACTGATTATGCTTTGCATTTTAAAAGGTCAGATTTTAAATTGCAAGGTTATGTGGATGCAGATATGGCAGGTGATATTGATGGCAGGAAAAGTACTACTGGGTATGTTTATACTTTGGGTGGTACAGCTATTAGTTGGGTCTCTAAGTTGCAGAAGATAGTGGCCCTTTCGACTACAGAGGCTGAGTATGTTGCAGTTACAGAAGCCAGTAAAGAGATGATATGGCTTCAGTCCTTCTTAGAGGAACTTGGCCAGAAACAGGGAAAAGGACATTGCATTGTGACAGTCAGAGTGCTATTCATCTGGCAAAGAATCCGGTTTTTCATGCCAGAACGAAGCATATACAAGTGAGGTATCACTTTATCAGATCAGTGTTGGAAGATGATGTGTTGGTACTAGAAAAGATTCCTGGTAGTCAGAATCCGGCAGATATGTTTACCAAGATAGTTCCAATAGACAAACTGAAGTTGTGTACAACTTCAGTTGGACTTCTCAAGAACTAGCAGAGAGGAGTCGCTACCGCTGCAGTGAAGACATGGTGATTGTTTTGTCTTCAAGTGGGAGATTGTTGTGGTTTGGTGAAAAACAAAACAATAACCCATTTTTTTTAAATAAGCCAAACAAGGCCTTAAGACCATTATGATTTTTAAAAGCCCAAAAGTGATTTCCAAGACAGCCCACGTGGATTCAATTTGAAAGAAAAATGCAACTTATTTTTTATCTTGCTCCGTAAAGCGTGATGGCCAAAATAAAAAGTTAGGAAACATTTTTTGTGAATGTTAATTGGCAGAGACCTAATTTGTGCGGCTGGCTCAAGATTTGAAGACAGGCGGCGGTTCTTCTTCCTTTGTCCGAGAGTGTTGAAGAGCAACAAGTGAGGAGTATTGAGAGGGTGAGAAAATATTGTAAAGAAAGGGCTTTCTTTCTTGAGTGCTTTTGAGTGCATAATACACCATTAAAGTGTATTGAATATTTTCTACATTGTATTCTCCTCCGATTCATCATAGTGAAATCTGCGGTCAGAAGAATCGGACGTAGCCCAACAATTGGGGTGAACCAAGATAAATTTCGTGTCGTATTTCTTCCCTTTTATTATTGTTTATTATTCCGCATTATCGTTCTTGTGTGTGATTTTTTAGGCGTCGCGAACCTATCGATTTCCTAACAACTGGTATCAGAGCTTTGGTTATTGTTGAAGAACGATGTCTAATCGGGAAGAGAATTCGAATTTGGGAATTGCAAAATTTGACGGCAATGATTTTGTCTTATGGAAGATGCAAATAGAGGATTATTTGTATAGCAAATCCCTGGAACTACCATTGGGACCGAAACCGGCTGAGATGAAAGATGATGAATGGAATAGGTTGGATAGGCGGGTAGTTGGCGTCATTCGTTTGACTTTGGAGAAGAGCGTGGCTCATTCGGTATCAAAGGAGACAACTACTATAGGCATAATGAAAGCCCTATCTGACACGTATGAAAAACCTTCTTGCGAATAATAAGGTATATTTACTTACCAAATTATTCAACTTGCAAATGACAGAAGATCAAACTGTTGGCTCACAGATTAATGAGTTGAGTATTCTGATAGATCAGTTAGCCTCCATCAAAATTAAATTTACTGATGAGATTTATAAGTACATCCCGCACAAGTAATCACTGATTTTCACACAAGTAATCACTAATATTATTAATATCTCACCATCATCATATGGCTCGCGGCCTAAAGGCCGGCCCTGACTCGGCTTGGGCTCGGCCCGGAAGTCAACGTTTGACGGGCCGGCTCGGCTCGGCTCGTTAATTGTTTGGATTGGATATGAGCCTCCCTTTTTTTGAACGGCCCGGCTCGTTTTTGAGCCTCCATAAGGCCGATCCAATGAGCCAACTCAAGCTCGGCCCAAATAAAGCTCGCAATATTTATTTATTATTTAAATAAAATTTTATACTATTACAATTTTTTAAATTTAAGATAAAAAATTCTATTAGAACTTAACAATAGAGTTAAAAAAAACTATTATAACTTGACAGTAGAGTTTAAAAAAAAATTAAAATTTTTTTTAATTAAAATTAAGCGTCAGCTGCTCTAGCATGAAGAAGAAAATATTTAAAAGTCAACTGAAGAGTTTGAGACATTCATTTCACCAACGTCAGCTAAAGAATGTGATTCTCCTAAGATTAATTTATTCATTTCATGTAATTTTTTTAAGTTGAGAAAAATGCATATATGATTGACAAATAAGTTGATGTCAATATAGTTGGGATGTACTTATATTGTAGTGATGCACTTTATTCTCAAATATTCATGTATGAAATAATTAATAAAAATATATATTTTTAATGTTGATACTTTTGTGTAATTACTAAATAAGATAAAATAAAATAGTTAAATTATTTAACAGATAAAATTGTTATTTAAAATAATAAGTTTAATATGTTAATTTTGTTAACACTTGATTTTAAAAAAACAAAGTGATTCGAAAATTATACAATATTGTTTGTTGAGAAAATATAATACAAAAATGAACTTATATGATAGGCCAAGCTTGGCTCGTTCCAACGAGCCAAGCCCAAGCTCCTGGCTCGATGAGCCTAGCCCATGAGCCGAGCCGCGAGCCTTAACATTTTAGATTGGGCCGAGCGGCTCGGCTCGATCAAAAGCAAAAGCTCGTTGGGCTCGAGCCCGAGCCGAGCTTAAGCCTTCTAATGTTTGGGCCGAGCCGAACCGATGATGGTGATTAATATCACAATATCAACTGATATTTTGTGTATGAATGATTGATTACCTAATAGTTATAATTGATTACCTTATACGTTATCATTGATTTCTTTTATTTAAATGAATGAGCGTTTTAAAAAACTACTATATTTATAAATAACTTTTAAAAATTGTTATATTTATAAATATTGCAGAAAATTCTGCCACTCAATGAAATTTCCTATAAATATTCAGCTTTGAAGCCATTTATCGAAGGTGGTGTTGGCACTGTTGGTATGGTGAGAAAGGGAAAATAATATTTTCCATCTTTTTATTGGAAAAATAAATATTCAGCTTTAAATGGTTATATTTACATATATTTTGAGGCTATATTTGTAAATATGTCGTCGTTTAAAACTATTTGTAAATATAATCATTCTCACTATGTTAATTAGATTAATATGTGAATCATTGATTCATTTCTTATGAAAATATATTAACTTTGATTTGGATGATTTGAGATGTTTTGAATTTCTAGTTTCGAGCTTTACGTTATGATCATTTCAAAACTTCAAAATCGTCAATAATAAAAAAAGTTTATTATCATCAAAAAATGAGGAATGATTGAAGCCATTGATACTTTATTTAATGATGATTTCGATGTGACCATAACGTATGGGTTAAAACGAGAATTTTAAAACATATTAAATCATCCAAATCGAAGTTCAAACGAAGAAACTATGGTTAAGAGAAAGTTGACGAACATAGGAAATGACAAATCTTATCGGAGACATTAATGTATTTGATCGACAGTACAAGAGTTTTATTTACAATTTACTGAAGTTAATGTATTATTTGTTCTGGTCATCATAATGGCCAAACTTGTACAGTTTGCAGTAAGCTAATTAAATAAAAGAGAGAGCCAATGGTGGGTATGTGAAAACGCCGGAAGAAGAAGAAAAGAAAGGGAGATGAGATGAAGGATAAAAAGAAAAAAAAAATATAAAGAAAGGAGAGAATAGGAAAAAAAAAATGTGATAGCCACCAATAAATATTTAACAATATTAGGAGAGAGTTGCAAATTGATAAAGACAAACGTCACACTTTTGAGTACATAAAAAGAGCTTACAAGTTAAAGAAAAGGCCACATGAGAGTTTATTCATTGCTCACATTCAAATTCATAGCAATGTATAAATATGATCCTACAAAATGAATATGTAAAATAACATCTAAATGAGCACGACTCACTTATGATTATAATAAAACATTTGCTCGGATCTGGAGAAACAATAACAAAACTCTGATTTCATGGGCACAACATGAGATTAAAACAATCGTCGAATACTTTAAGCTAATCGTGTGTTCTACTTCTATCAAAATCAAACTAAACCTACGCTGGTCGTATATCAAAACTTGGGGCCATAAACAATGCAATAATACTCTCAAGCTGGCAGGCCGATTTTCCGTTTGAAATTCCTGTTTGATCAACATCCATGAGCTCATCTACACAAAATTGATGCAAGGTATCATACCTTTTCTTCCACTGCTGCACCATTTGCATGGATTTTCCATAATCAAACTTCAGTCTTTCCAAGTCCATTTCTGCGGTAGCAGACGAACCATGTTGCTGGAGTACAGACATACACACGTCATGAAAAGTTCGAGATGTGTAGAGGGATTTATTATACAACATAAATACTATCAATGCCCATTTCCCTAACAACCACACCCACAATAACTGAATGATAGGGGATAAAAAACAAACAAAAATCAAGGGAAGAAAAAGCACAAGAAAATGGAAAGAAGCCATCACCTGTAGTTCTTTGATTTGATTATCAATCACGTGAGAACTTTGGAACCCAAAATCCTGTGATTCAGTGTGAGAACCAGATGGAACGATGACAACACCATCATCAGCAATATCGTCCTTGGAATTTTTATATTTTGCCACTGGAGGTAACATCGACCGATGCCTTCTCAGAAAAGCATGGGAAGTTGAATTTAGCTGCAATTTAGGATGAGGTGGTTGTTTTACGACGAGTATATTATTTACTGAACCTGCACAATAGCATAAAACATCAATGCATTTGTATTGAAAGAAATAAAATGAAAGCCTTATACTCAGATCATTGGTACCGGCCGAGATAATACTCGCTGCATTTGGGAGAGCAACAATTATCAAGAATGAAAACATTAAGTGCAACTAATTGGAAACAAATCATCTATTGAAGTCCATAAAATTGTAGAAGATGGAAAATAAAAGATGATATTGCTTGATAGTAAAGCTGATTTGAATATTGACCCCACCTTTCGCATCGCAACTAGCTCTACAAATATATGAAATACAGCAAAAGCAACAAAAGGCAATGTGCAAAGCATCCGTGAATGATCAAATAAATCTATGGTGCATTAGATTTTTTTTCAGTCATAAACTGTCATTTCCACAACAAAATCAGAAAACAAAACAGGACTTGCAAGTGATTTAAGATAAACATTGATAACCATCAATCATGCTAAAAAAATTCCTATTTTTGCAAATACCTTTTAGAAAGTACTACCCAATACTGAAATTTCTCAAACAAAACATATCAACAGAAAAAAGTGAACAAACAATACCGCATTTTCAGAACTGTTTCGGCTCTCAGCTTCCATGAAAGGCCAGAGCTTCTCAAAAACCTGCGGACTCCTATACACTGACCCTGGAGGAGAATGTTTATTAACTGAAACTACTCTGTTTTTCAAATTGGAAACATCAAAATTCAACGAACCCATATACAACGACATCCCAGAAATATACAACAATGGAGCAAACAAAGCAATCCTTTCCTTCTATAAACCACCTGACAAAATTAAAAAAACCAATTTATCACCAATACTCTGCTTTGATCCACGAATACTAAAACCGCCATTGCTTCCATTATTACTTCTACTCCTTACTTGTCGGTCGAGGCGAAGATGGCGGCGAGTTACTAGAACAGGAAGTCCCTGGCGGCTATAGCCATGCATTATGATGGCTATGGAAATGGCCTAAGACTAGGGTTAGGGTTTGTTTAAGACTAGAGACCAAGATTCGCTTGTGAAAAGGGATTTTCATTTCTCAAAGTGAATTTGAGTTGGTCATTTTTTATCAGAAACACCTTAGTGAATTGAAAGGTAAGATAGAGATGAAGAATGAAGATCTAGATGTTAAGTTTGAGATTGCAAGTTGTGGATTTTGGGGAAATTTTCTCGGGAAACAAACAGGACAAGTATAATAAATGGGAGTGGGAGAGGAGGACAGAGAGAGTAAGGATTTGTTGAATTGAAACTGTTAAACAGTTAAATGGGAAGGGAAGCTCCTTTATTTTTTCTCCAGATTTTGAAATTAGTTTTTTTTTTTTTTTTAAGAAAAAGAAAATCAATTTACACACTTAACATTACATGATATATCAATTTAAATCCTAAATTTTTAATATAATCATTTTATACAGAAAAATTACTATTATTTTTAGAAATTTTTAGTTAGGGGTGAGCGTTTTTATATCTAAATAAAGTTAATTTTTGAAAATTGATTTTATAGTTATGTTAAATATTTTTTATGGTAAAATTTGACCATTTTGGTGTCGGGTTTAAACATTTTTGTACCATTTAATTTGGTAACTAGGATTTGAGTTTTATAACAATTGAGTTTAGGCGTTTTTATGGTTCGGTTATAGACTTTTTTTTTTATCTTTTGGTTATTTAGTAATTGAATTTTGATTAATTTTATAGATTTATTATTATGTGGGTTTTAATTGATTCACTTGAAAAAGTTTAGGGTGTAAATTGATTCAATTGAAAATTTAAGGTTTAAATTGACACACCACGTAAAATTCAAGGGTGTAAATTGATTTTTTTTTTTTTTTTCCTTTTTTGTTTTATCATGAACCTTTTTTATGCCAAATTATGAATAAGAAGAATGAAACGTCAATTTCCTTTCTATCCTCCTTTTTTAAATTATATTATCCATTAAATATTTATGGTTTTTAATGGGATAATTATAAATTATAGTGTTTGTCTGATTTATAAATCATATGTGTAGTGTTATTGTGTAAAAATAGTTGGGAAGCTAACCAAGTTTACAACAGAACTGCCTAAATGTCACACATGCAAACGAACTTATAAATAGTTAGGAAGAGTCGGAGGTAACAAATGACCTGCAAAAAAAAGAGTCGAGCACCAGTGTGGTGTCGGCCTAACACCCACTCTGATGTTTAAGTTAGAACTGAGCTAAGCTGAACGTACCAGACTAATAAATAATTATTTTAATTATCGTTTGGTGATATATTCTCTATTTATTGGAGTTGAAATGGGTGATGTCATCAAAACACGTGTCACATACGGATTGGATCATATCGTTCCCCGATAGAAGAGATTGTTCAATTCAAGAAGGTCATGTAGCTACGCCTCTCTAAGGTGGGAGGTTGGTACCCTTACTCACGCTCACTTGGGTACTTAGTAAACATTACACTGGGATGAGTTTGTGTCTCGACCAACCTACAAACTCATTTTTTATCTTTATTTGGATGGTTATGTACCTCGTGATGTTGGGTATGTAGGTCACCTTGTGGTCTCAGACCTTGACAAAGTGATTAGTGAGAGTATTTATGGTTTTATAGTAAAGGGAGATAAGTTTTGTTTGATTTGTCTAATTTATAAATTGATGTGGGATATTATTAAAAAAATATGTTTCGTTTAATTTGTTGATTAATATTTAGAAGTTTAGTTATTTACATTTTTTTTAAGTATTAAAAAGCCACTTTAGGTTTTCTTTTGGTAACTCTTAGATATTTTATTAATAAAGTTAAAAGAGAGATTTCTCTCAATTGGAATAAACTTCCCCCTTGTTCCTCTTGAGATGAATTTCTTAAGTTGAGTAATGAATTTGGCTAGTTCTTAAATCCAGTGAATCATAAATCATACTCTTGTAGCCTTAGAAAGAATTTAAACACTTGAATAGTTTGTAAAATTTTAAATAACACACTCTATCAAATAATTTAACGAATTTAAGTTATATGTATTTATTCTATGTCTATCAATCACGTATTACAATTCTATTAAAAATGATTAAAAAAAAACTAACAATTGAGTACAATTTTATAGAATAAGTAATGGGTGAAAAATCACAATAGCCACTTGGAGGAGGGAAAATTCCCAAATGGTCATGTGTTTGAAAAAGTGTAATATTTAGCCACTTTTTACTATTCAATTTTTAAATGTACCCATTTTGCCCTTTTCGTATGTCAGATATAGTCTGACACCTCTGACACGTATATTATGTATAGTCTAACACTTCTAACAATTTTTCTTTTTCTGTGCAATTTTTATTTCCAAATGTATTTTTTCTTCCCCCAATTTTTAGTATATTTCGTATATTGTTTATAGTTCTTTAGTGTATTTAGTATATTTTGTAAATTTTTATTTTTTTCATGTTTTGATTTTATACTATATACTTCGATTTTAATTCAATGTTTTATATTCATTTTAGTATATTATTTATAGTTTCCCCTCTCATGTAAAGTATTTTGTCCATCTGCTATATTGGGTTAGTAGTCTTCCGCTTCGTAAGTGCATTTGAGAAAAGTGTGAGGATATATGCACATGATATGCATGTCATTTAATCTGTAAATGAAAAACAAAAAAATATTAATTACACAAATACTTAATATACAAAAGAAAAATACTTGGTATGCAAACAAACAAAAACAAATGTATATTACGTATATTACAGAATATATATTTAGATAAACAGACAGACGCATATTGCATATATCGTGTATTACATAATGTACAGATAACAAAAAATGGAACATAAAAGAAGGGGTGGGTGTACATCAACCTCTCATCATTTTTCGTATATTGCGTATATTACAGAATAAATATCTAGTGAATAAAAACACATAGTCATGTATATCACGTATACCACAGAAAATGTATATTACGTATATTACAGACTGTACATTAAACAAAACAGAAACAGACCGATAAAACAAAACAGTTATGTGTTTATGTCAAGAAGGTGTTTGAAACTATATCAGTCCTACTATTACTTTATGTGGATGATATATTGCTAGCCTCTTCTGATTTAGGTGAAATAGAGGAAACCAAAGCAATTTTGAACAGTGACTTTCAAATGAAAGATCTTGGCAATACAAGCAAGATTCTTAGGAGTGAATGTATTCCAAGATGTCGTTTGTGGATGCCCTTGCCAAACTTCACTCTGGTTGATTTTCCAAGAATGCAGTGAAAGGTAGATCAGTTACCTTGTCATTTTCGAAGCAACCCTTGATTGCATAAGTGTTGAAGGCCCCTTTCACTGTATGAGCCATTCGTTTATACTACAGTTCTAACTTAATAAGACTGCCTTCAGACACAACATTTGTTTCCCCAACTATGGCATTTCTTTGGAGAAAATACAATCCATTTCTCAAGGTTCCTTTCAATTTCAGCAATGAACCTTTGTAAACCTTCAAGATTCCTCCTTCAGATTTGAGTGTGTAGCCTGCAGCATCAAGGGTTCCCAAGGATATCAAATTTCACGAGTTCTTTCTATTTCATCATTAAGTTTCAAATGAACTGAGCCTATTCCTTTCACACTGCAAGGTTGGTTATGTGAGTGGAAGTCATATGGTATGAACAACCTGTGTCTAGAACCCATTCTTCATTTAATTCTGATTCTGTGACCACCAGAACTTCAGTTGAATCATATCCCTCCAAGACATTTGTTGTAGATTGATCTCCATCCTTTTGCTAAGTCTTTGTACCATTTCCCTGTTTCTTTAAGAGGAAACAATTCCTTCTCATATGGCCTTCCTTATTGCAGTGATAACATTTATTTCCATTTCCCTTAGACTTGGATCTAGCTCTGTTTTCCTTGTCAACTTTTCCATTTTTGAATTCTTGTCTTCCTCGAGCTATTAAAGCCTCTGAATCTTTTCTTTCACTCTTCAATTCCAGTTCTTTAGATCTGAGAGAATCCAATACCAATTCATACGTGAGAGTGTCTGGTGGGTGTCGAAACCATCAAAAATAATAAATTTACTCTTGGAATTTAAAAATCTGTAGTAGTGGTGAGTAAGGTCGATCTCCACATGGAAAAGGGAATTAAATTAAAGTTAACAAAAGGGGGGTTTTGAGTTTTGGAAATAAAACAAAAAAGAAAACAAAATTAAAAAGAATAAGAAATTCAATAAGAAAGCTTCCAACTAAAGGTTAATCTCGGTTATGGTTCATTCACTTGATCATCGATTACTAAACATGCATTCCTAAATTCTTCTCTAAATTAGTTGGGAGTTGCCGGAACAACAAGTGCTCTTCCTTAAATTCTCGATAGCCAAGATACGATCTAATGACTACTTCCCTAATTAACGGATAACCTTAGAATACGATAATAAGATTTAACCCTTTAACACCATTAAGATGAGAATAACCCAATTCTAACTAACAAACTCAGTACGACTGGTTCATTTAAGTTAGATCATAAATTCCCATAACATAAATCAAAAAGTGTCAATAATCAATTTACGCTAACATGCTACTTGTATTAGAAATAATTAAAAAATTACCGATTCAATCATTCTAACTAGCAATATGAAAATCAATCAATGAACAAGTGGCCAATTTGAACAAGAATTAATCAACAATAAAATATGCGAAGAGAAAGCATGAATAAAGAGAAAATAGGAATTAAATTAAGAACAAAATCTCTCAAAATTCATAAACCAAACCTCGATAATCCTTTAGTTGGAATAAAGAAACTAGCTAGAAAACATATAAAAAAGCTATCTAAGAGTCCTAAAGAAAATAGGGGGAGAGGGGATTTTTTTGAATTAGGGTTCAAAAAGAGTCTTTAAATAGGCAAAAAGGAGATTAAATAAGACAAAATAAAGAAAATCTGCTAAAATATCTCTTCCAGCCGCCGTCTGAAGCCGTGAGCCGCCGCCAGCTGCCGCGTCACGTTCAGATCTGTGAGGGGAGCCACGCACGCGAGCTGCAGCCGAGCCGGAGCCGCACACCTGGTCCTTGAATTTCACTGAGCGACGTGTCGCTCAGGTGGAGCGACACATGGCTCCTCCTTAATCTCTCCCTAGTGCGTGTTGACGTCATGCTGACATCAGCGCGCACTACTTTCTTCTTGTGGATGACGTCAGCACAGCCTTAAATCCATATTTTTCTATTTTTCTCATCGCCGCGGCAACGACTCTCACCGCCGCTGCGCCCACTCTCAGGTTTTTGGCCTGAAATTCGATTTTGGTCTCAGTCGTGGCGGTGGGTCTTTTTCAATAATAAAATGGGCATAACTTCTTCGTTTTAAGTCCGAATTGAGTGCTGTTTTCACCTACGTTCATGAAATTCAACGATTAATAATATTATGGACATTTCAATCAATTAACAATCATATTTTAATTATATTAGAGATAAAACCACTTATAAACAGGCATAAATTACGAGTTATCAGTGTCTCTGCCATATTTAATGGCAGTCTTGATTTCTTTCAAACCTTCTGGTAAAGAATTGAGGAGAATAACAGTCTTGTTTTCATCATCCAATCTTTCACCAGTATTTACAAGATCCATACAGTTTCTATTGAATTCATCCAAGTTATCCTCTAAACCTTTGGATGAATCCAAAAAATTGTTCATTCAAGAAGATTTTGTTTGGTAAAGCTTTGGCGTGGTACAATCTTTCTAATTTCTCCCACAACTTAGACACAGTGTCTTCCTTATTGACTTGCCTGAGAACGTTGTTTAAAAGATATAGTATCAAACTATAAGCAATCTCAGCCTTCTTTTCAGCAATCATCGCAGCAGGTAAGGTTGTTAGATCATCTAACACTTTTGCTACCTTTTGTTAGACCAGTAACGCCCTCATTTTCTTCTTCCACAAACCAAAATCGCCTTTTCCATTGAAACGATCAATTTCAAACTTGGCAGCCATTTGAAGCACGCTTCACAGATTTCTGGTTTTCTTCTTAGATCACGATCAGTCAAGATTTGATAAAGTTCTTGTTGAATCAAACACAAGCTCTAATACCAATTGTTGAAGCAATTAACTAATCAACAAGAAGAATCAAGGACTATTTCTCAACTCTTTCACAGACTTATCTCTCTCTGTTTCTTGAACTCAGACTAACGAAGAAGAAGAAGAAAAGAAATGAATGAAGAATTTTGTATATTGAAAACAAAATTAATCACACTGAAATATGTACAAGAATTGAGCCCTTTTATAGCTCTATTTCAACAAGTAAAACAGTTAGAAAACTATTGAAGGGAGTAATTTACTAAAATAGTAGAATTTCTTTATTAACCAAATTAACAATTAATTTTAGGATCTATTAACATCATGTAATTTGTGATAAAGAACATGTAGATTCATGCTATTTTCGATAATAAAGGCCATTTACTTACATTGAGTAATAAATGGAGAATCGGTTGGAGGTTTTTTTACAACATCAATCATCAGCAACACCAGATCTTCTACGTTATATCTCGATCGATCAAACGAAACTCGATTGTGGAATCGAACTTTAGAAGAAATTAGGAAGAAGAAAAAAATATTTTTCTACCTAAAACTATGATAAAATCGGCAAAGACAAAGGGGGGAAGAGAGAAAGAATTTAAATTTCTAATGAATTGAGTTGTGTGATTTATGAATGACCCAAGCCTCTTATTTATAGGCTAACGGAAAATTTAATCATATTAAGATATTTCATAGAGATAAACACAAAAGAAAAAAGATTTTCTCTTTCCTTTATCTTGGTATTTTCGAAAATACCTTAGATAAATAAGAGAATATTTTATTTTCTTTTATTTGATTTATCTTGGGTAAATAAATCTATATAATTATTTTAGGATATAATTCAAATAATTATTTTCCTACAAATTATATAAGGTAAAATACGTTTTTGGTCCCTATAGTTTCACGTTGGTTTCATTTTCGTCCATGTACTTTCAAAACTGACTTTTTTCGTCCCTGTACTTTCCAAAACCCACTTTTTTAGTCCTTCTGTTAACTTTTCTGTTAGTTGACTGTTAGTCATGGTATTTTTAATGACGTGGCAGGTTGACTTGATTTTTTTATTAATATTTGTAAATGAGGTGGCATTTTAGTACTTTAAAACAATATTTTTTTATTCTTCCTCGTCTTCCTCTTCTTCTTCGTCTTCCTCTTCTTATGTTGAAGAGCTTTCAACTGGTTCTGCATATTGGAGGGTTCAGAAAACATAATTGACTCACAGTCAGTAATGATTGTTTCGTCAATCCTTTCTTGTGATAATCGTGAACGAAGTTTCTCTGTCGAAATAACCACCTCCTGGGATGGAATAAAATCAGTGCTGCTCAACTCTCTAGGGAAAAGATCTTTGGCTGACAACAAAGCATCAATCCATGCAGCTCTATTTTCCTTTGATACACATCGCAGGTGAAGAATTTTCGTTCCAGTGAAAATGGATAGCCTTTTATCATCAGATTTACTAGCACGAACTAAAGAAACCTGCAAGAAAAGCTCAGATTAAAAAATTGCAAATCACATGAGAAAGCTGAGGAGAAAAATCAATGAACAAGAACCATTCATGCAATTAATAACACACTTCATGATTCACAGAGAACGAAACTTCAGTAACCAAATCATCCACTTCATGATTCACAGAGAACGAAACTTTGTCCGATTCGGCACCGACCGACAAAACCTGAGCAGAAAAGGATGGTTTAGAGCCATAAGACAATGTTTTAATAGGAAGATCAAGCCCTAAGTGGGAATGAGAAGGGGATTTAGGAACAAGTGGATTGGTACGGTCACGATCAATGGAAACAGGAGCAATGCAACAAAGGGGATTCATGGATCAAGAAAGAGGAATCCTTTTCCGGATCAGAGAAGGGGAGGGAAAAAAATGAGAAATGACATACAGAGAAAGAGAAATGGAAGGGAAAGTTGAGATCTTGAAGGAAAAATGAAATGGTGAAGAAGAATAAAAGGAGTAATGGCTATGGCTATGGCTACGGCTATGAGTGGGTGGGTGATGAAGTTAAAAGGAGAGGCTTTTGATAGAATTATCATCTCTGATTCTTTCCTTGTTCTTCCAAGCCTGGTAAGACGAAGAAGAAGAGGAAGACGAGGAAGAATAAAAAAATATTGTTTTAAAGTACTAAAATGCCACCTCATTTACAAATATTAATAAAAAAATCAAGTCAATCTGTCACGTCATTAAAAATTCCATGACTAACAGTCAACTAACAGAAAAGTTAACAGAAGGACTAAAAAAGTGGGTTTTGGAAAGTACAGAGACGAAAAAAGTCAGTTTTGAAAGTACAAAGACGAAAATGAAACCAACGTGAAACTATAGGGACCAAAAACGTATTTTACCCAATTATATATCATGGCTGAAATTTATATATAATTAATAAATCAAATTTAATTAATTAATTATTTTGGGCCAATTTCAATTGGGTTTATTAATACAATTGGGCTAGAAACTCTCTCTTAAATTAATAAGCCTAATTTAATTAATTTATTTATTAATTACCATGTAAATAAAATACTTTATTTAAATAATTAATAATATTATTATTTTCTCCTGACTAAATATTATCAAATGATAGTTAATTATTAATTTCCATTTAAATAATTTTCATTATTTTAACAATTAATAATAAATAATTTAATTATTAATTTCCATTAAATAAACTCATTATTTAATTAATTAACAATTCTAATTGACAATATTTTATTATTAATTCATTAATTTAATTATTAATTTTTGTTCAAATAAAATTAATTATTTAAACAATTAATAATTATCAATTAATTTCAAATTATTAATTACCATTTCAATATACTCAATATTTAAATAACTAATAATGTCTAATTAGTAATATTTCATTACTAATTTCCTGTTTAAATAAACTTATTATTTAAACAATTAATAATGTTTATATTAATTATCGTTTAAATATACACAATATTTAAACAATTAATATTACTTATTTAAGTAATTCACTTTATTTAAAATTTTCATTTCTTCTACTTGATTTCGCGACTACGATATTTAGGCTAGCATAGGGACCTGATGGACCTGTAGATCATGGGCTTAATAATTAGTCAATTAAGTGGTTAACTCATAATCAGTTAATTACTGATTATCTAACTATGAATAATTCCACTATAGATTCATAGCTGAACTCCTCTCACTATAGATGCGTTATGTCAATTTAGTTTACTTTTATTTATATCTGTGATATATCCTTCACGTGGAACCCTCATAATTATAGGTGAATTAAATTTACCGTTTTGCCCCTATATTTACCATTTTATCCTTGTGCTCCCGCTAATTCTCCAATGAACATTTTCTTTAGTCGAATTGCAGATAATATACTTTTGTGCTCAATAGAAGTCGTGGCGCTACTTGTTCATGACTCGAATCATTACATCAAGGGAGTTTTCTAAAGTTACTAAAATGTTTAGGTATCGCACTAATACCGTTAATTTATAGGAAAGTTATGAATTTCATCTCATGTAAATGCGTTCCTAACTACTTATCTAGTTATGTTCCCAAAACAGGGTTTATTGAGCGTTCATATCAGATCACTCTCACTCATGTGAGTCAAAGAATATAACTCCATAAATAGGAGTCCACATTTTACTCAGGATTGAGATTTATCACGATTGATAAACTTAGTTTGATATTCGATCATTTCTCGGAAACGGTACTAATGAGAAATTTGATCAAACATCGTGGTCCTATCTTATACAATATATGATGCTTCGATTCATGTCACCCACATGAATGATCAGGATTAGATCACTTGTCTATAAAACAAAATGCAAAGCTATCAATAGTGTTAGCAGGATAAGGTTCTCAAACGTTATCCATTTACTGTAGACACTTTTAAGTTACTCATCTCGACTTATCCTCTCGTATGACTCACATACTAAGTCGTGATTTCATAAGAGTAACTTAGGGTTTTACTATTTAAATGTTTGATATTAATATATTTCCATATATTTCAAATATCGTCAATTGAATCAATATAGATAATAGAAAGAACTTATATTTATTTATTTAATTTATTCAAAATAAATTATCTTTATTAAATAACTACAAGTTCTAGGACAACATCCTAATAAGACAACTAACTAACTTTTATAATAAGCTGATGTATATGATGTCACTATTACACATATGTTCTAATATATTTTTGGGTAAAGTACCCTTTTAGTCCCTGAGTTTTGGAGGACATATCTATTTGGTCCCTACGTTTTCAATTTGTGTCTAAGTGGTACCTGAGTTTTGGATGTTGTGTCTATTTGGTCCCTGCGTTTTCAATTTGTGTCTAAGTGGTCCCTGAGTTTTAGATAATGTGTCTATTTGGTCCCTAGATTTTCAAGAACTATTAGAAATAAGTTTAATTGGTTTTTAATTTAACGTATTCGTTAACTTCTTACCAGATTATTGACTTAATGTCAACAATAACATGTTTAATTGGTCAAAATACGAAGATATGATTAAATCTTTCATAAATCTAAGCCTAAAATTTGACATAATTATTAATCTCATGTAAGTATTTTGATCAATTAAACGTTTTACGTCACCATTAAGTTGATATTATGTTAATGAGTTAACAAATTAAGAAAGAATTAAAATTATTTCTAATAATTCAGGGACCATTTAGACACAACTTGAAAATTCATGGACCAAATAGACACAATATTGAAAACTCAGGGACTAAATAGACACAAATTGAAACACAGGGACCAAATAGACACAATATTCAAAACTCAGGGACCACATAGACACAAATTGAAAACGTAGGGATCAAATAGACACGAGCTCCAAAACTCAGGGATCAAATGGGTACTTTACCCTATATTTTTTTCAAAAAGCAAGAAGCCTATATCTCCAACTTTACATTAAGGCTTAGAATTCAGTTTCGTTGGGGTTTTTCTACGAACCGAACCGAACCAACATGATGTTAGTTCGATTACCTTTTTTGTTGGACTTGCACGAATTAAGCGTGATTCTAGGGTTTTTTTCTTGGATTTTTTTCAATCCTATAGCTAGGGGAGTAGTCAAGGACGGACTCAACTAAAGACCAGGGGCACGTGTCCCTCCCCCCTCCTTTCACTTTTTTTCATATATATATATATATATATATATATATATATATATATATATATTTTACCAATATATATTATTAATTTATACTTAACCATTATTGTAATTTTAATATATAATTTTCACTATTTATCTGTAGCACATTATTTTAATTTACAAATAATTTTTTCTTATTGATTTGTTTGATTTTTCTTTTAATTATTTATGTTATTTTTATGTTTGAGTTTTTTAAAAATAGTATTTTATGAATTGAAATTTTCAAAATAGTAAAAAAAATTTCAAGAATAACATTTTTTCCCCTAAACTCAAAGCAAGCATTAAACTCAACCTACACATAACTATAAGAAAATGCCATTTTTAAATCTTTTAAAAATACTAGTAAATTTCACACGTGCTACGCACGGGGTCTAACTTTTGTTTATTGATAGTTTAGGTTTATTTATGACGTATAATTTAATAAAACATTTCATAGGTAAAGTTTATATATGAAATAATTATGAATTTATCAAGAGTATATATTATTTAGTTAATTAACCTTTCAATTAAAAGATAAAAGTTAAAATCAATTTGGTAAACATAAAAGAGATAAAATGATAGAGCTAAAAATAAAAAAAATATTGTTAAAAGATTATAGTAACAAAATTTCATTCATAAAATGATTATAATCAGAAAAGAAAATTAAAATGGGTCAAAAGAGAAAATCAAAAGATTCCAATATCATAAAAACATTTGACATTTTTTTAACATGTCCGACGAGTTCTTCCGTTGTAAAATTAGCGAAGTTTGAAATAAGAAACTCATCAGTATAGATTTGAATAATCACTTTCTTGAGACATTTTGTGTGAAAATGAATTAAAAACAATGTAAGTTGGTAGACTTATCTACATCTATTTATATATACTTTCAAATATTGAGTTTTTTTTTTCTTTTTTGAATTTGGTTCACATGTATGAAAATAAATAAAATTGAGGGCAACTAAATGTTTTTGCAATAACACGGTGATGAAGGGTTGGGGATACGATGGAGAATGAACCAATTAATAATGGGCAACGAATGAAAATAAAGCAACTACTAAATGGGTAATGAATGAAAGTAAAAGTTAAAACCAATTACTAATGGCCAATGAATGAAAGTTATTTTTTTCTTGAGCCAGAATGAAAACTGAGACGGCAATTTGGAACCTGTTTATATTCCATTCTATGCATACTCATCTAAGCCTCATCAATGGCCGGGCCGGGGGCTTGAGCCGGGCCCGGGCCGGGCCTGGCAGGCCTGCTCTATAAATGGGTCGGGCTTGGCCCGAGCCTGACTTAAAAGGGTAAGCTCAAGACCAGCCCACGGGCTTGGACCCATGAGACAAAATACGGGCCGGACCTGGCCCGTTTTTGCGGGCTTGGTCCAGCCCGTTCAAATTTTTATGCATTTAATTAAATTTCTATTAAATTAGGGGCTTGGACTCATATGACACAAAAAATTAAACTAATTCCCTAAATAGCAGCCTATTTTAGAAATTCCTAAAATGACATTTTTTAAGCCCAATATATAAAACTCAATTATTCTTTCATGAAATCCAAAAATTGAAATAACAGCCCATTACTCTCCTTTCAACTTTCTCTCAGCTCAACTTCCCCTCACGATCGTAGCTCAAAAATTGAAATCCCCAAAATTCACTCATGAGATCTCTCTCTCTCTTTCTCAGATCGCATTTCTCTCTCACAAACCCTAGCCTAAAACTGAATCAGCTCAACTTTCTCTCAATTAAACTGTCTCTCACGATCCCTAGCTAAACAAAATGAAATCCTTCGGACAACGACGATCTCAGACAAGGTTAAATACGAAGATCTCAGATGATGAAAACTATAAATCTGAAGAAGCATTTACCAAATTCTTCCGACAATGACGATGAGAATGGAAATCAGAAACAAAGAAAGGATTTATTGAAGAAGAAAGTTGAAAATACGAAGAAGAAGGCTGGAATTTTGAAGAAATCAAATAATAAGGTTAGAATTGCATGCTAGCCTCACTAATCTCTGATATTTGGTAAATTTTTTGTTAAGTATATGTTAAGTGTTGTATCTGTTCTATATTATATCTCTGTATGTTCAGTTATATATTCATTTATTGTTTTCTCATGCTACTCTCAACTCTAATTTCTGTTATATATTCACTAAATTGATTTCTCTGTATGTTGTGTTTTGTATTCACTAAATTGTTGTCTGTTCACTAATTGTTTTTTATAATTTCTGTTATTGAATTGTAAATATTCAATAATCTATTACTCATAATGGAAAAACTATGTTTGGGTGTTTATAAAGTTGAAGTACCTTTTAAGTTTGGTTTATGTGTGGTAAAGATTGACCTAGTTTAGATATACTGGAAAACTTTTTGAAACATAAATCCATAATTACAATATTCAATAAGTTATTAACCTTAATTCACTAAATTATTGAATTATTAACATATTCAATAATCAAATGGCCATGTGTGTGAAACTTGTTTTTAATCTACTAGTTTTAAACGTTAGAACTTTAAACTAAGTTTAAGTGAATTTAAGTTGAAGTTCCTTTAAGATTTAACTATGTATATTAAAGATTGAGAGTAGTTTACAGATTTTGAAAAACTTTATGAAAACATAAATCTACATTTTATTATTCAATAAATTATTAACCTTAATTCACTAAATTATTGAATTATAAGTTTATTCAATAATTTAATATTCATATGTGTGGAACTTGTTTTTAATCTACCAGTTTAAATACCATGACATAAATTTTTATTAACTTATTTTGTTTTACATTTTATTTTCAATCCATGTTTAATAGGAAATGAACAATAAAGAAAAAACTCCACAAGAGAAGGGAGACAAAGAAAAAAATTCAGGGCAGAAGGTTAGTGAAACAATATTTATAGATATCTATTTTATTATTCAATATGTTATTAACCTTAAATCACTAAATTAGTGAATTAAAAAGTTATTGAATAATTTAGATTGAAATTATGTTTGAGTGATTTTAAGATCAATATCCTTTAAATTTTGGTTATGCATGTTAAAATAAAAGTAGTAACTAGTTTCGAGGCATTTGTGTCAACTAATAACATTCATGAAACCTCTTAAAAAAAGTAACTCTATAATGTATAACTATACAAGAAGTAGTTAGGTATCATGCTTGGTTTGAAAGCGAAAAGTTATTAATTTATTCTATATAACCCTCACACCTTCTTCCCCCTCCTTCGTATAAGACTTCTGATTTTATACACATTAAAAAATGGAATTTGGTACTTGTCCATGATGAGATGACATCCGTCGTGATTCAAATTTATAAAACTGGACTTATTTTCTTTTGAGGCTGGCATTGTTTACAGTTAGACTTGTAATATGGTTTAAAATAATTTTAAATGTTGCAAAGTAGTTAATGTGTAAGGGTTGTTTGGTAGGAATGTTTGTGAAGCCTTGATTGGGAAGCCCGCGTTTATATAAATTATGTCTATTTGTATTTTGATATGCAAACAAATAAGTTTCAAGAACCTAGATTAGTGTTATCTATTTTATTATTCAATAAGTTATTAACCTTAATTCACTAAATTAGTGAATTACAAAGTTATTGAATAATTTAGATTGAAACTGTATAATGGAATAAAGTAACTGTTACTACATAACATTTTATTTATACTTCACATTATTTACCATAAGATCAATACTTTTTAACTTATTTTGTTTTGTATTTTATTTTCAATCCATGTTTAATAGGAAATGAACAGTATAGAAAAAGCTCCACTAGAGAAGGAAGACAAAGAAAAAGGCTCAAGGGCAAAAGGTTAGTGAAAACAATATTTATAGATATCTATTTTATTATTCAATATGTTATTAACCTTAATTCACTAAATTAGTGAATTAAAAAGTTGTTGAATAATTTAGATTGAAACTACGTTGAGTTATTTTAAGATCAATATCCTTTAAGTTTTGGTTATGCATGTTAAAAATAGTAACTAGTTTTGAAATCAATATCCTAAACCCTAAAAATGTAAGTTTGAAGATGGATGAGCTGACACGGGTAATAATTTATTATTATATGTTTCTTGTCTATTAACAATTTGGAAAAATGCACACATAATTTTATTGTGAAACAGGATGCAAAATAGCCTAAAAAAGAGGTTCTGAAGCAACCGAAGAAGGGAAAGGACAAAGCACATCAAGCAGAATTATTGGTAGAGAGAAAAGAAAAAAGAGCATACAAGCCTTCAAAACTATGTGCTTCACCATACACTACCAACTTCGGATCAGAAGAAATTGGGAATGTCACTAAAAAGAATGTTGCAAAAGACAAAAATGATTATGGGACACCACCAACCTTCAAGATCCTCAGTCAATCACCAGAGAATGAAAAATGAAAATGTTTTCTCTATGAATGATTTAAACTAATTTTGGATATTGTTAACTTTGTATATTGTTTGAACATTAGCACGTTCTAAAGTTTAGAACGATTTCTATTGTTACTACAAAAAATTTAACATTTATGAACAAATTAGATAAGGATTTCTACTGATACAGTCAAATTAACATTGATTTTCTCTATTATATGTCATGGTTTATAGTTTGCATTTATTATATACTCAATTGTTCTAATAGTAGATGGGCCTTTAATTTGAAAAGAATGAACGAACTTCAATGATATAACCTATGACTTATTGACACTAATTCCATTCACCATCTTGTCTTTCATTTTCTTGTTTATTATTTGTTTAGGCTTTGTGTCCAATACACATAAAATCTCAAAAAACATATAAAAAGAATGGTTAATAAATAAGTGTGATTTTAAAAATAAATTGAAAAACAAAAACCGAATTATCAAAATTTTAATATTTACTAATAAAATTTCAAAACATATATGCATGTGAGTATGTTTTATAGAAGTTACTAAAAGCATCGAATTATTTTTCTCCTTGTAATTTCCCTCCCTATAAATTAGTCAAACCTTATTCAATAACTTGTTCCATATAATTTATTAAGTTATTGAATTATAACTTAATGAAAACAAAAAGTAAAAATTAGAAAATTAGAAACAAAAGAAGGAAATAATGAAATTCATTAAAATATACCCTATAATTCAATAAGTTATTGAATACGAACTGAAAAAAATAGAGCAGCAAACAAATAAAATAAAAGGCAACATCCAGCAAAGGTTTTGTATTAATGAACGTAATATTTGTAAACAAATTACATAAAATTGTAAACAACAATATCCATTTAAACCTATATACATCAACAATTCATTAAAATTTATAATAAAAACAAAAAGAATTAAAAAATGGCATCTTCTTGTGTCCTCATTTGGCCTATCTTCACATTTTTCTTCTTCTTTGTTTTCTTCTCCAATTCACATATACCCTAGCACATATAAAACAACAGTGCAAAATAAAAAGTTCAATAAACTATGTTGCAAAATAAAACAAATAAATTTAGTTCAATAATTTAGTAAACAATATGGTATAAGTTATTGAATTGTATAACGAAAAACTAAATTGACACAAAAAAGGGATTTAGGATGAAAAACTATTTTAAAAACTAAAATGACAGAGTTTACAAACTTTACCAAAATCGACTGGTAAGAAAATTCATTAAAAAATGAACCAGAATCGGAACGGGAAAGGTTACGAACCGAACCGGTATGTAATCGGCTCCCTTTAATTCATTAAATTATACATTATAATTTAATTCACTAAATTATTCCCTTTTATTCACTAAATTATTGAATTAAAATCAATATTAGGTATCCCAAATGTACATTATAATTTAATTCACTAAATTATCCCCTTTAATTCACTAAATTATTGAATTAAAATCAATATTAGGTATCCAAATATATATTATAATTTAATTCACTAAATTATTCCCTTTAATTCACTAAATTATTGAATTAAAATCAATATTAGGTATCCCAAATGTACATTTAAATTTAATTCACTAAATTATTCCCTTTAATTCACTAAGATATTCTCTTTAATTCACTAAATTATTCAATTAAAATCAATATTAGGTATCCCAAATGTACATTTAAATTTAATTCACTAAATTATTCCCTTTAATTCACTAAAATATTCTCTTTTAACAAAACAAGATCATCCATAACTTTATTGCAATTTCAGGTTTTAAAAAAAAACAGTCAATCTAACCAAAACTATTTTAAAGTAGAGAGAAAACAAAGGCTATTTGATTAAATTGGTGCTAAAATCCCAGAGTCTCTTGGCCACTAAAATATTTTCTTTAATTCACTAACTTATTCAATTAAAATCAATATAGGTATCCAAAATTTACATTTTAATTTAATTCACTAACTTATTCCCTTTAATTCACTAAATTATTCTATTTAAAAATTTACATTATAATTTAATTCACTAACTTATCTCCGATGATGCATAAATACGAATATAAAAATTGTCATTCAAGCCATTTTCAAGTACGAGAAAATAATTTTAATAAAGATTGACAAAAAATCTAACTCATTAAATTATTCCATATAATTCACTAAATTATTCTCTTTAATTCACTAAATTATTCCCTTTAATTCAATATATTATTCCATTTAATTCAATAATTTATTGAATTAAAATCAAAGGTTGAAGGACGAGATTTGGGTAATTAGAGTCATAAAATGCAGTAGAAATGGGAGGCGTGAATTGCTAGATTTTTCTGAAGTAAAACAAAAAAGTCATCATAATACAATCACTTCTACAACAACAATTCAAACACAATTCCTGACCAACAAATTAAAACGCGACTAGTAAAACTAACAAACACGGTCCCTAACCAATAAATTAAAAACTGACACCAATTTTTATTGCATGAACCTCTTTAAATCCATCACGAATTGTCGCTCAAAACCAAATGGTTTTTCTACAATCGTTGTATAATCCTTGGCTCCACTTTTTAATTTAGATTTAGTTCCATAATTTATTGTTATTAAATTAAATGTAATGATTTATTGGAAAACAATTTTAATTCAAAAACACACAATGTCATGTCTATATAACACTTCAATTCAATTCAATAAATTATTGAATAGCAATTTTAATTACAAAAAATCATAAATTTTGTAAACTTCTACCACAAACAAGAAAATAATATTCTACAATTTGCCGAATTTTTGTAGGGCGCCTCTTCTTTATAATGTTTGTAATGTTGGGATCCTTTTGCATATCACCACCCACAGCTTTCCAATCAACTTCCTTGAAAGGGTCTTTTGCCTCTTCTCCCATGGCTTTCTGCAGCTTGCTTCCTACTTAATTCTTCAGTCTTTCAACCTTAAAATAAGAAGAATAAAGATTTAAAAAAAATCTACGGTTAATTTAGTCTAACTTTCTTTGAAATGTGAGCTTTTCTTTTCACCAAATAGATATAGAAATGACAATCTACAAGAAGGTACTAAGGGATGCTTATATCAGCAGTTTATCACCGGTGGGAAAAAAAGATATTTTATTCTCCCCATAATTCTGTTGACTGAACCATATGATTTATCAGTTCAGTCCCTGTACAAATTGGTAACTGTACATGGCAGACTACAGGTTATTACACGAGATGAATTCGTTCGGTTTAATATTGTTTGGTTGATTGGTTTAGTGGAGAAGATATATTATTAATCAAATAAACTCCAAACTATTAATTCAACAAGCTAAGCTACATCAATCACATAATTAGGAATTAATGTGCATTATGTTCCAATCCATGAAATAGTTGAATCCCATGATAAAAGCTGTAGACTTTAGTATAAAAAACATCAAGCCCAAAGAAATTGCAGTAAAAAAACATGATATCATTTGTAAGGGATTGGAATGGAAACCAAAATTCATACTAAAAACCCATACCATAGAAATTGAAATGTCATCTTAATTTCGATGGGTATGGAATCAGATAATCCACAACAAATTCAAAGATTTTTAGATCAAGATTGGCAAAAGATTTAGCCGTCTTAAGATCCACGAGGAACTAGCGACATAAGAGAGCATACAGATTGGGTTTCCCAAGTTTAAGTATGAAGTTTAACATACAGAACAACACACTTGAGAGGAAGGGGAATGGAAAAGAGAAGACAAAAATCATTAAGAAAATTTTCAAGAAAAAATGATTTGAATAGAAAAGACACTGAGAGAAGAAATAAAATAAAATACCTAGATACCACTCAATTATCTTTAATAAATGTATACATAGCAAGTTTGTTGAGATGATGTTACGGCCATCGAGAATTTGTCCGTTCATTCCTTCAATCGCACTTCTCATCAGCGAAAGTCACGAATCCAAATCCTCTAGATCTACCTGTATCACGATCGTTGACGATCTGAATCATAGAAATAAAAAACAACAACAAAACACAAAATCGGTCAGGAAAACAATAGAAACCTAATAGATCATCAAGAGATTGAAAATTAAAAAGAAAAATCGATCGTTCCTCGTCTCTGTAACCAAGATGAAGGTAATCATACAGATGAAAGGATAGTAATAAAAGTAACACAAAACACAGAACATATCATATTCTTAGGATCGAGAAAGCCGATTTGGAACAAATCCAGATCTTGACAACAAACGGGCCTTCGCTTCTAAGATATCGCCATAGGTAGAGAAAGCTTCCTCTAAAGTACGGTTATCAGTAGCGACCACAAAAAAAAATGTCATTTGAGGGATTTAAGAAAACTTAAGCTATTTAAGACATTAACCTTAATAAAAGTGTTATTCTAGGCAAATTCCCATTAAATTATTAGTTGTATTTTTAAAAAATTATTTTTAACATTTTAAACTTAAACTTAACTCTAAAATGATGAAAAAAAAATTAATTTAAATTTTTACTATTAAATTATTTATTTATATTTGTTCCTATATGTTAATTAAACTTAAATTTAACTATAAAGTGATGAAGTTAATTTCTTATTTTGTTATTATATATTTTTTTTATTTATACTTTATTTTATATGGAATTAAACTTTTTAAATTAAATTTATTTATCATTCTTTTAACTTAATTTGACTATATATTTTTTTTTTAATTTAACTTAAAAAGAGACAAACTAAAATGGATAAATAATAATAATGACGTATAATGATTTCACCAAGAAATAAGATTTACATAATTGTTTTTTCGAGAAATAATTTGCATCATTGCAATGTAAATACATCCCAACTAGGTTGACACCTACTTATATGCATAAATCATGTGCATTTTTCTCAAATATAATATATATTTTATAATTTTTAAAAAATATATATATTTTTTATAATTTTTAAAAAATATATATATATTTTTTAAATAATTTTTGGGCTTTGAACCGGGCTTAGGGCCGGGCCTCGGGCCGGGCCTGATGGGGGCCCTATGGATAAATCCTGCGGGCCGGGTTTGGGCTCAAATGCATGATCCATATCCAGCCCATTGATTTATAGGCCGGGCCGGGCCTGGCCAGTCAACCGTTGACTTACGGGCCGGGCCGGGCCAGGCCTGGGTTGGGCTTGGCAGGGGCGGATGTATTAAGAGACTAGGAGGGGCCAATGCCCCCCAAATTTTTTGAGAAAATCCTTATAACATCCACCCCTGTGTTTAACATTGTGGATTTTTTTTATTTTTATGGTATATTCATAGAAGAGGTGGCCCCTCCAATTAAGGTTTTTTTTCCAATTATTTTTGCTACTCTACTGACGTCTCACGGTTGTGCAAGTAAAAAACTAATTTTTTTAAATTTTTTTTCTTATGGGCTTCTTTTTAAAATTATTTTGGACCAATTAAATGCTTTAGTATTTTAACCTAATAATAACACAAATATCATAAGAAGTTTGATTAGCCTCCATTCAAATTTCAATGATACTCCTTTCTTTTCTTTCATAATATATTAATAAGCTTCATAAAAAAAATTATAAGAAATTCAAATGTTACTTTTTTCAAAGTTTCTAACTTTTTTTTAAAATTTTTTTTCATGTTTAGAAAAATTCATTGTGATTTTTTTAAAAAAAAAAATTATAATTACATATATTTTTTGTTGGACTATTATTAAATATTGGGTTGGCCCCTCTAAAATATAAAGTCTCGATCCGCCCCTGGGGTTTGGGCCGTCCCACGGGCTTTATCCATATGATGAGGCCTATACTCATCCATAATACATTCAATGAATTTCATTTATTTTCTACTTTCTTCTTTATTAAACTAATTAAATAACTTATCTTTCTTCGCTTCAAATTTATACGTTCAATGAATTTTATTTATTTTTCACTTTCTTCTTTACTAAAATAATCAAAGAATTTATCTTTGCTTCAAATTTGGCTTTATGTACGTGATATTCAAAGAATTTCATTTATTTTCCACTTTCTTTCTTCTTTGTTAAAATAATCAAAGAAGTTCTTCTTTATAGATTAAGTTAATAATTGGAAGTTTGAGTTAGATGCGAATGAGGGTAGAATTGGAAGTGAAAAATTCTCCCCTCATTCACACTTTTAATATACTAGTCGGTCAATACGTGCGTTGCATGTGTCTTATGAGTTTTCATATTGGATATTTGAAAAGTAATTGATAACTTATAAAAATTAAATATGATGTGTGTTTTTATGAATTATAAATAAAACTGTGTAAAATCATTGTTAAAGAGGACTTAGATTTTATATATATTTGAATTTTTTATTCTAATTCAACAAATCCTATACTTCAATATGGTTTTAAACTCACGATCGCATATTCTAAAAATATTAATCATCATTATATTAAAAAATTTATATTATTTATCAAAAGGACTTAAACTATATGAGTAGGATTAATTTAATATTTTTAGTCTATTCTCCATATCAATTATCTTTGTGGGAATAAAATTACATTCAAAATGATAGGAATACTTTTTTTTCTTCATTTTAGTGCAGACAAATATTTTTTCTCTCTTTTTTTTTTTTTTTGCACAAAATAAATAATTACCTTAATTGATCATTTGGTGATTGATTGGAACATCACCCTATCATTAGAAAACACCCATGCTTCACCCTTCCATTTTCTACACTCCATTGGATCAAGATTTAGAACATTCAAATAATAAAAAGAAAATTACATAAAAATTTATCAACATAACAAATCAATTACTATTACCTTAAAACTACATTACTGCATTGAGAAAGCAGAATTAGAACATTAAAAAAAAAGACCAGACAATGTAATACTTAAAAAAAATAATGAAATACTAAAAAATAGAATGACCACTTGAGGTGAGGCTACCATCCCCTTCCACAATTAAAAGTCTCAGACATCCCATTGCAGCCATCTTCGCCAATGCATGAACAAATCATCCCTGATGAAAAAAGGCAATAAAAAAAATTAAGGAAACAATCATGAAGAGAGACAATGAAGTAAAAATAAATAGAAATGTTATATGTCTCTCTATCATTGCGCAAAGGATCGGAAAATCCACCAAATTCTTACTTCATTTAATCTTATGTTGATTTTTCTAAAAAGTCTTAATTAGTTAGGAGAAATTAATTAGAATAATATTTTTGTAGAGAAAAAAACCAATCATATAATTGAACAAACTAACTAAAAATTTATAAAAAGATAGATTGCAATTCTTTTTTTTTTCGATTTTAGTTTTTTTTTTCTTTCAAAATCCCCAATTTCTCTCTCGAAGGACGACTTCAACAACTTCTCCTTCTGCAATGCTTCCTTCTTCCACCATAGTTACCCAAGATCAATCTTTGAAATAGCTAGAACAAAGCAATTTTTTATCTCTTCAGTCTCCAAGGACACACTATCCTTCCTTACCTTCCACCGATGGTGTCTTCTCCAACCATCGAATCCCTCTTTGGTAGACCATTCACTATTTTATATATATATATATATATATATATATATAATGCAGAAACCATAGTTGCAAAACCCATATATTTCATCTCTTTGTTCAATGAATATAAATATTGATAGATTTATTTTTTCAAAACAAAATATTAATGGGTCTACAAAGAAGAGAGATAGAGAATGGGATTGGGATGAGTTCAATGAATTTCAAATATCGTTTTTTTTTTTTTTGAGAAATATTACGTGAGAGGAGGGGAAAATATCAATGGGTCTACAAAGAATAAAGAGAGTGAGAGAATGGGATGAAGATGAGTTCAATGAATTTCAAATATTGTCTAAAAAGAAGAGAGAGAGAATGAGATTGGGATGAGTTCAATGAAATTCAAATATTGTTTGTTTTTTATTTTAGAAATATTACGTGAGAGGAGGGAAAAATATTAATGGATCCACAAAGAAGAAAGAGAGTGATAATGAGATGAAGATGGGTTCAATGAATTTCAAATATTGTTTGATGATGAAAGTAAATTGAAAAACTATGAGGGTAAAAGGGGAATGTAAAGTTTCTTCATGTTTAGCCCCTTTTAAAGATGTTATAGATTAAGATAAGATTAAGATTTGCTATTTTTTAAAATAACTATTCAAAAAGTCTCATCTAGTAGAATTTCTCATAAAAAAATTTCAACACTAAGTAATTATAAGTAAAATTTTATTTAAATTACTTTTTGTATTGAAATAAAAATTATTTATTTATTTTATAATTTATGTTTCATTTGAGAATAATTAAAAATGTCAAAAAAAAATATTGAATTAATATATATCAATTTAATTGACCAAAAACTAAAAAGGGTAGAAACTGGAATACAATTTTTTTTAAAAAAAGAAAGAAGTGATTGAATTGAACATTTGATTTTACTATTATACATTGCCCCACTGAATTGTTATGCTAGATGGAGTAGTTAACCCCCCTCATTTTTAAAATAATAAAAAAAATAGTAAAAATAGTAATATTTTAGGTGAAAATTTGAAATTTTAGTATTATTCATCTATTTTGTCCCTCCTTATTTTCTAAAATTAACACCCCAATAAAAAATAAATTCTAGCTCCGCTCCGGCTAATATGTACACGATTTTTTTTAATTGTATTTATTTTCAAAACTATGAGATTTACTAATGTCAAATTTAATATTTAAATAGCTTTAGTATTGAATTATTGACTGAAGAAATATTTTATTTTTATTAGAATTCATAATACTTTGGTACAAATTTCATTACCAAGTCAAAGAGGCCACTCTTCCGCTTCAGTATTACACTCTCCTGCTAACAGAAGTTAATGATCCAAAAAAACCATGGCTAAAATTTTGAAAACTGGACGAAAAAATTCCCCAAAAAGAAGAAAAAACTAAACTATAAAAAGTTGCTCGGAAAGAACCATACTTAAAATCACCCGACTCAACACTTATCGAGGAATCCTAATGTTTACAAAATGTAGTCGACGAGCTGAAATCTGCAATGCAACAATTATTATGAGGATAAATCATGTATTTGTGGAAAATGTAGTGTTAAAAAATAATAAGAAGTTTCACTGACTTGAACATATGACATCAGCAACCTATGCATCTCTTCTGTGTGTAACAATTCGGAGCAATTTGAAAGAAACAATCTAAAAGTGCGTGAACCACCATTATTATAAATTACCGGAAAACATGGCTAAAATTTTGAAAACTGGACAAAAAAATTCCCCAAAAAGAAGAAAAAACTAAACTATAAATAGTTGCTCTGAAAGTGTCAATCCTTTCTCATCCAATTATAATATCCACACTGCTTCACTTTGATGCCGGCAGGGGATGGTCCATAGTAAAATTGAAGCTCTATTTCTTTAATATTATCTAAAGAAATGTTCTCTGACTTCGACGATTGAAGCAGCCTGAACAGTTCATTAGGATACCAAATGACTATCCAAATATGATCCATCTCATATACTCTATAAGACGGGATAAAATAGGGCAATGTAGAGGATATTGATTTTGATTCACCTGTTTTAAGAGTTCCTCTCACCTTAAAAGTTGTATAGGAAGTAACCTTTTGATCGGTGTGACTGCATACTCCGCATACGATCAAAGAAGTAGACATAAAATCACCCAACTCAATACTTATCGAGGATCCCGTTTTCGTCTTTGTAAACCACTTTGGAACTTCACTTCCAGGAATCCTAATGTTTACATAACGTAGTTGACGAGCTACAATCTGCAATGCAACAATTATTATAAGGATAAATCATGTATTTGTGGAAAACGTAGAGTGTTAAAAAATAATAAGAAGTTTCACTAACTTGAATATATGACATCAGCGATCTATGCATCTCTTCTGTGTGTAACAATTCGGAGCAATTTGAAAGAAACAATTGAAAACCGCGTTTCTTATTATCAATTACCGGAAAACATGGAAACTTTTGGAGCGAAATGCAATTATTCATCGACAAAGTATCTACATTCGAGGGAAGATCTGGCAATGATTGAAGCTTCTTACATCGACTGACATCAATGCTTTCAAGGTTAGCAAGTTGAGATATGGTTAAAGGAAGATAGGAAAAATGGTTGCCACAAAGAATTAGTTGCTTCAACGAGGACAAAGAGCCAACACCATCTGGGAGAGCTTGAAGATTGCAATCACTAAGATTTAGTTGGGTAAGAGAATACAGACTAGAAAAAGATAATGTCATACCAATACCACTCTGGGGCCCCTTGGAAAACAATTGCATTATTCGCCTCGTCAATCCACGGACTAATAATCCGGGTCTTACATTTTTTTGAACACTGAAAGTTTGTACCTGTTTTGTTGCAGTTCCTCTCACGTCAAGCTCCTCCAAATACTCAATCTCTTTTGAACTCTTTTGTTGATTTTCATGTCCCGAGCATCCAGACAAATCTAGACTTTGAAGCGACATTGGCAAAACGATGTTAGAAAAAGACACCAATTTCTTACAGTTCCTCATACGCAACAAAGTAAGTCCATTTAAACTGGCAACTGATGGGGGAAGTTCTTTTATTGAGGTACCATCTAAATGAAGTTCTAATAATCTCTCTGTATTGCCAGAAAATTCTGAAATTTTCTTAATTTTTGAACAACCAGAAAGAATGAGAACTGCAAGAACTTCAATCTTAATGCAGCTTGGAAGAACTGAAAGATTTATGCAATCTTTCAAGTTTAAAAAAACAAGTCTCCTTGCCATGAAAATGGATGGATGAATCTTCCTTAAACTCGTACAACCCAGGAGGTCTAATCTTTCGAGATTCGGTACATGGCAAAAGTCTGGAGTTTTGAACAACTTTTGAGAATGCCTAAACTTGATATATTTAAGCTTCTCTAAACACTGTTGAAAGGAAAAATGGGGGAAAAATAATTAGCTCATGAAAATATTACAATCGCTAGTGCTCGCATGAGCAGTCTATTGGTGGTGTGGGAATGAAAAAGAAGCAATATTTTAGGGACATTTGATAAATGTGGCTGATTTGGGAAAGACCTAACCTTTTTTTGCTTCCAAAGTTGTTTTAAATTGCTATGGCACATGTGAAGTTCAATAAGCTCATTTTCTTCGGAATTCAGTGGTAGAAACTCCAAAGGACATCCATTCCATTTTAGATATCTTAACTCTGTCGGAATGCAATCCAAGTGATTACCGACTTGCACGTGACGATTGACATTAAGCATCCTAAGGTTGTACATTTTGGAAAGAAAATTTGTGATTTCGATCTTCTTTCTCGGCTTGAAAAATACACTTTCAATTGCTTCGATGACCTGAAATGATAAAATAACATGTGATTCTACTTCAAATTTGAAAGTTAAGAGTGTGTTTAACTTACCACTTCTTTTTTAAACATTTTATTTGCATCGTTGTAACACCACAATCGATTTTGAACTTCTTGTTGACGAACAATTCGTCTACCCATGTCTTGTAATAAACAATGCATTCCCAACCTGTTCTCATACGACACCGTAATAAGTGATTTCCGAATGAGCAACTCTACCCTTCTTGTGGCTCCAAAACCACAACCATCAAGTATTTCTACTACGCGATCTCTTTTCTTTCCTTTGAGGAAGCAAGCAATATCTAGAAAAATCTTCTTCTCCTTCTCATCAAGTCTGTCGTAACTTATTTTAAGAACCTTGAAAATCTTATCATCATCAACAACACTATCTTTAAGTTCCTCTAAAATACACTTCCACGTCGCAACGTCTTTATTGCATAGAGAGGAACCCAAAACTTGCAGTGCTAGAGGAACACCTCCAACAAGCTCGATGATGCTCTTAGAGAGATCCAAATAACCTTCTTTAGGATGTGCTTTTGGGAAGGCAGCCAAATGCAGAAGTTGAAGAGCTTTTTCTTCATCTAGTTCTCCCACCTCATATCTTCTTTCTACTCCAAAGTTTTCAAGAAAATCTTCATTTCTGGTTGTGATGATGATTCTACTCCTGGACGTTAACAAAGCTCGATTTGGGATCAATCTTTCAATCTGGTTACATTGATCCACATCATCAAGAATAAGAAGCAACTTTTTATGACAAAAGGCTTTCTCTATCATAGCAAATCCTTCTTGTACATCCCGTATATCAACTTTGTGAGTAAATATGCTCGAAAGAAGTTGAGTTTGTAAGAAAGCAAGATCATGTTGTCCTTGAAAACGCTCTTTGATTTCGGGGAGAAAGCAACAAACTTCAAATTCATGACGGATTTGATCATAAACAAATCTAGCTAAAGTAGTCTTACCAATGCCACCCATTCCCCAAATCCCAACTAAGACAATGCCACCTGACTTTAGGTCCATAAGCGAAAGCATTTCGTTATATTTCGAATCGATTCCAACGAGGTCGTTCCGAGTAACTGTCATAGTTGGTCGGATTTTCGTCCACATTACTTGAGAAATATTTTCTATGAGTTCTGTTTCATATGGCCTAAGTCAATTCAAATCAAGAAAATAAATTAATTATTTCTTCACTTATACTTTGATATAGACTGTAAGAGTATAAAATCTATGAATGCATTAGACTCATATTCAGTGCTATCTTCACATAACATTGCAAAAGGAAGATTAAAATGTACCCCTCCAATTGTTTCAGTCAAAGTAATTTGAGAGAAAAACATACATAGTTTTCCTTTTTTTTCCTTCCTATAATTGGTTATTTAAGGATTCATTTTATGATGCTTTGGTTTTGGTTAGTTTTCTGTTTTTCAAAATTAGAAGAGTCAAATGCAAAATATACTCTTGCACTTTAGGTTATTGTTAAATCATACCCCTACACTTTAAAAATGTTTTTAAGTACCTTTGTACTATGGTAAAATTATAAATCACCCCTTCTATCAACTAGTTTTAACAAAATTTAGACACGTACATATTCTACGCATACCACGTATTCTAATTTTGTTAAAAAAATAACAAAAAAATTGACAGATAAGAAGAATTTTTAAAACAAACCATTATGAGATGTAAAATCTATAAATCACATCATATGTTCAAATTTGTCATTATTTTTAATGGTATTGGAACATATAGCATGCAAAAAATATGTATATGTCTCAATTTCGTTAAAACCTAGTTGATAGAAGAAGGGTGTGATTTATAATTTTACCATATTATAGGGGTATTTAAAAACATTTTTAAAGTGTAGGGCTACGAGTATGATTTAGCAATAATCTAAAGTGCATGGGTGTATTTTACATTTCACGCCTGTTTATTGAAGGTGAAAAAATAAAAATATGTTCAAATTTTAGAAATATTGAAAACTCTATTTATATATAGTTATTAGCAAATTTTCATACACATTTAAAATTTTATTTTTTAGTTTAAAAAATATAAAGAAGTTAAATAGTTCGAAAGCTCATGAGTTTAAAAGTTAAAACTAAAGCACATAATTTTTTTTTTTAAATATGCTAACTTTCAAATATTATAAAGAATATTACGTGCAAAGCACGTGTTTAAAGACTATTAAAAATAAAAGGTATCCAATTTGAAAATGTTATTTTAAAAAAATTGGAAAATTCTAATAGTTGACACTTTTTTTGTGACTAATTAAAAAAATAGTAGATGTTTTGAAATATTTAAAATAAATGTCATTTTTTAGAATCTCCGTATAAGAAGTGTTATTTTTAAAAAAATTGCTATTTTCTAAAATATAAATTCTTATAAGGGGCATTTGCAAATCTAGCAATTTTTGTAGTAATATTTGTAAAAATATCAACTCAAAAAAATATTTGCAAATATAGCAATTTTCCATATGGTTTATCAATGATAAACATTGAATTACAGATTTTTACACTATGTTTACTGATAAACATATAAATCATTGTTTATCATTGATAAACATTGTAAAAATTGCTATATTTGCAAATACTTTTTTGAGTTGATATTTTTACAAATATTACATACAAATCTGCCACCCAATGAAATTTCTCTTCTTATAATGCCATCTTTATTAAGAGGCTTTAAAAAAATATAGATTCTTTCTAAACTTGGACGAATTAAACAAACAACCAAACATGGCCATTATAATTTGCTAAAAGAAAATGGGAGAAATCCTAATAGATGACAATTTTTTTTTTTAAATTTAAAAAATAACAAATGTTTTGAAATATAGACTGAGATTTGATCTAATGTTATTTTTTAAAATTTTCTAAACTTGAACTAAATTAAACAAATAACCAAGCATGCCAATTATAATAAATACATGGGTTACATTATATGTTTTATCCAATAAAAAAATTGACACATATGACCGTGAATATAAACTTATATTTACCGGTGAGTACGGGTATTTCCCATTACAATTTGCTAAAAGAAAAAGGAAAAGAGTAGATATAATATAATCTGATTTACCAATCGTGAGAATTCCAGCCTTTGAATCCAGCCACTTGAGCCAAAGCATCTCTCCATTTCTGCAATTTCTCAGTCCCAACCCCATTTGATTCATGCTTCACAAACGCCTCACCGAAACTTCCTTTCTGCTTTCGAACATCAGAAGGATCAACTTGGTAAAAAACAGGAAGAACATCCATTCCCAATTCCTCCTTGCATTGAATAATTTTAACCAGTTCTTCCAAACACCAAGTTGAAGAAGCATAATTCTTCGAGAGAACGATAATCGAAACCCTAGAGGCTTCGATCGATCTCAAAAGTTTTGAAGAAATAGTAACACCTTGTTGAATTTCGTCATCGTCTCTAAAAATGGTGATCCCTTCCCAACGAAGAGATTTGTATAAATGATCGGTAAAGGATCTGCGAGTATCTTCTCCTCGAAAACTCAAGAAAACATCATATTCCCATTTACGAATCGAAGAAGAAGAAGAAGAAGAAGCCATAACTGATGAATTGAATCGAGAAGCTAAATGATAATGGATTCAACTTCGCTCTGAAATGATAAGAGTTTTTTTAATGGTGATCCCTTATTAATCCTTTTCTGTTGACTTATTGACTTATTGACTTGTTGACTTACTCATTTTTTAATTTGTTGACTTATTGACTATTTATCATATAAATAAATATTCAGCTTGGTTTTGTTGACTTATTGAGTACTTTAGCCCTTTATCGAAGGTGGTGTTTTGTATGGGTGAAACGATCCAGTTTGGTTTTGTTAAACGCTTTTTATCAGTTCGGTTTTTAGTTTTTCTAGAAAAGGATATTTATATTTAGTTTAAAGATAAAATCCTTCTATATTGAAGAATGAAACAAAATAAAATCAAACACAAATAAAAATTTAATTGAAAAAAATTAGATTAATAAATATACAAAATATAAATTAAAATAAGAAATTATTACACATTAAGCCAAATTGGAGCCATTACTTAAAACTTTATTGGTGTTCCAGATTTAATTACACTAATATCCATTTAAAGGGACTTTTAGTGGTTTTTTCCCTATGAAATCCCTATTTATCTCTTTTTTTACAGTCTAGTTTAAAATTTCAATTTGATTAACATTGATTAATCTGTGATTCATTTATTGTAAAAACATATTAACTTTGATTTGGATGGTTCAATTTTGAAATTTCAACTTTACATTATAACTAAAAGAAACTACAAGGGTTTTATTTACAAATCAGTGTTCAAACGAAAAAACTATAACTAAAAGAAAGTTGACGACATTGGAGATGACGAATCTTATCAGAAGCATTCACTTATTTGATCGAAACTACAAAGGTTTCATTTGCAAATTACCCTGAAGTTTATGTATTATTTGTTCTGATCATAATGGCCAAACTTGTACAAGTAAGCTAATTAAATAAAGGAGAGAGCTAGTGGTGGCCCGTGGGTATGAGAAAACGCCGGAAGAAGCAGAAAAGAAAGGGAGATGAGAGGAAGGATAAAAAGAAGAAGAAAAATTACGCTTACTATTAGAAATATGATCCTACAAAATGAATACATAAAATAACGTCTAAATGAGCACGACTCACTTACAATTATAATAAAACACTTGCTCGGATCTGGAAAAACAATAACAAAACTCCGATTTCAGTGGCACACCATGAGATCAGAACAATCGTCGAATACTTTAAGCTAATCGTGTGTTCTACTTCTATCGAAATCAAACTAAACCTACGCCTGGTGGGTCGTATATCAAAACTTGGGGCCATAAAGAATGCAATAATACTCTCAAGTCGTCAGGCCGATTTTCCGTTTGAAATTCCCGTTTGATCAACATCCATGAGCTCATCGACACAAAACCGATGCAAGGTGTCATACCTTTTCTTCCATTGCTGCACCATTTGCATGGATTTTCCATAATCAAACTTGGTCTTTCCAAGTCCATTTCCCGGCGTGACCAGAACCATGTTGCTGAGTACGGACATACACACGTCATGAAAAGTTCGAGATGTGTAGAGGGATTTATTATACAACATACATACTATCTCGTGCCCATTTCCCTAGCTAGCAACCACACCCGCATTAATTGAATGATAGGGATTAAAAAAAACAAAAGCCCAGGGAAGAAAAAGCAGGAAGAACATGGAAAGAAGCCATCACCTGTAATTCTTTGATTTGATTATCAATCACGTGAGAACTTTGGAACCCAAAATCCTGTGATTCGATGTGAGAACCAGGATGGAACGATGACAACACCATCATCAACAATATCGTCCTTGGAATTTTCATATTTTGCCAGTGGAGGTAATATCGACCGATGCCTTCTCGAGAAAAGCTTGGGAAGTTGAATTTAGTCTGCGATTTAGGATGAGGTGGTTGTTTTACAACGAGTATATTATTCACTGGACTGCACAATAGCATAAAACATCAATGCATTTGTATTGAAAAAAAGAAAATGAAAGTCTTATACTCAGGTCATTGGTACAGGGAGATAATACTCACTGCATTTGGGAGAGCAACAATTATCAAAAATGAAACCATTAAGTGCAACTACTTGGAAAAAAATTATCTATTGAAGTCCATAAAATTGTAGAAGATAGAAAATAAAATATGATATTGCTTGAAAGTAAAGCTGATTTGAATATTGACCCCACCTTTAGATCGGTGTGACTGCATACTCCGCATATAATCAAAGTACACTTAAAATCACCCGACTCAATACTTATCGAGGATCCCGTTTTTATCTTTGTAAACCACTTTGGAACTTCACTTCCAGGAATCTTAATGTTTATTAAACGTTGTTGACGAGCTAAAATCTGCAATGCAACAATTATTATAAGGATAAATCATGTATTTGTGGAAAATGTAGTGTTAAAAAATAATAAGAAGTTTCACTGACTTGAACATATGACATCAGCAACCTATGCATCTCTTCTGTGTGTAACAATTCGGAGCAATTTGAAAGACACAATCGAAAACTGTGTGTATTATTATTATAAATTACTGGAAAACATGGGAACTTTTTGATCGAAATACAATTATTCATCGACAAATCACGTACATTCGAGGGAAGATCTGGCAATGATTGAAGCTTCTTACATCCACTGACATCAATTATTTCAAGGTTAGCAAGTTGAGATATGGTTAAAGGAAGATAGGAAAAATGGTTGCCACGAAGAATTAGTTGCTTCAACAAGGACAAAGAGCCAACACCATCTGGGAGAGCTTGAAGATTGCAATGACTAAGATTTAGTTGGATAAGAGAGTACAAACTAGAAAAAGATAATGTCATACCAATACCACTCTGGGGGCCCTTGGAAAACAATTGCATTATTCGCCTCGTCAATCCACGGACTAATAATCCGGGTCTTACATTTTTTTGAACAATGAAAGTTTGTACCTGTTTTGTTGCAGTTCCTCTCACGTCAAGCTCCTCCAAATACTCAATCTCTTTTGAACTCTTTTGTTGATTTTCATGTCCCAAGCATCCAGACAAATCTAGACTTTGAAGCGACATTGGCAAAACGGTGCTAGAAAAGGACACCAATTTCTTACAGTTTCTCATATGCAACAAAGTAAGTCCATTTAAACTGGAAACTGATGTGGGAAGTTCTTTTATTGAGGTACCATCTAAATGAAGTTCTAATAATCTCTCTGTATTGCCAGAAAATTCTGAAATCTTCTTAATTTTTGAACAACCAGAAAGAATGAGAACTTGAGAACTTCAATCTTAATGCAGCTTGGAAGAACTGAAAGATTTATGCAATCTTTCAAGTTTAAAAAAACAAGTCTCCTTGCCATGAAAATGGATGAATGAATCTTCCTTAAACTCGTACAACCCAGGAGGTCTAATCTTTCAAGATTCGGTACATGGCAAAAGTCTGGAGTTTTGAACAACTTTTGAGAATGCCTAAACTTGATATATTTAAGCTTCTCTAAACACTGTTGAAAGGAAAAATGGGGGAAAAATAATTAGCTCATGAAAATATTACAATCGCTAGTGCTCGCATGAGCAGTACATTGGTGGTGTGGGAATGAAAAAGAAGCAATATTTTAGGGACATTTGATAAATGTAGCTGATTTGGGAAAGACCTAACCTTTTTTTGCTTCCAAAGTTGTTTTAAATTGCTATGGCACATGTGAAGTTCAATAAGCTCATTTTCTTCGGAATTTAGTGGTAGAAACTCCAAAGGACATCCATTCCATTTTAGATATCTTAACTCTGTCGGAATGCAATCCAAGTGATTACCGACTTGCACGTGACGATTGACATTAAGCATCCTAAGGTTGTACATTTTGGACAGAAAAATTGTGATTTCGACCTTCTTTCTCGGCTTAAAAAATACACTCTCAATTGCTTCGATGACCTGAAATGATAAAATAACATGTGATTCTAGTTCAAATTTGAAAGTTAAGAGTGTGTTTAACTTACCACTTCTTTTTTTAACATTTTATTTCCATCGTTGTAACACCACAATCGATTTTGAACTTCTTGTTGACGAACAATTCGTCTACCCATCTCTTGTAATAAACAATGCATTCCCAACCTGTTCTTATACGACACCGTAATAAGTGATTTTCGAATGAGCAACTCTACCCTTCTTGTGGCTCCAAAACCACAACCATCAAGTATTTCTACTACGCGATCTCTTTTCTTTCCTTTGAAGAAGCAAGCAATATCTAGAAAAATCTTCTTCTCCTTCTCATCAAGTCCGTCGTAACTTATTTTAAGAACCTTGAAAATCTTATCATCATCAACAACACTATCTTTAAGTTCCTCTAAAATACACTTCCACGTCGCAACATCTTTATTGCATAGAGAGGAACCTAAAACTTGCAGTGCTAGAGGAACACCTCCAACCAGCTCGATGATGCTCTTAGAGAGATCCAAATAACCTTCTTTAGGATGTGCTTTTGGGAAGGCAGCCAAATGGAGAAGTTGAAGAGCTTTTTCTTTATCTAGTTCTCCCACCTCATATCTTCTTTCTACTCCAAAGTTTTCAAGAAAATCTTCATTTCTGGTTGTGATGATGATTCTACTCCCGGACGTTAACAAAGCTCGATTTGGGATCAATCTTTCAATCTGGTTACATTGATCCACATCATCAAGAATAAGAAGCAACTTTTTATGGCAAAAGGCTTTCTGTATCATAGCAAAACCTTCTTGTGAATCCCGTATATCAACTTTGTGAGTAAATATGCTTGAAAGAAGTTGAGTTTGTAAGAAAGCAAGACCGTGTTGTCCTTGAAAAAGCTCTTTGATTTCAGAGAGAAAGCAACAAACTTCAAATTCAAGAAGGATTTGATCATAAACAAATCTAGCTAAAGTAGTCTTACCAATGCCACCCATTCCCCAAATCCCAACTAAGACAATGCCACCTGACTTTAGGTCCATAAGCGAAAGCATTTTGTTATATTTCAATTGATTCCAACAAGGTCGTTCCGAGTAACTGTCATAGTTGGTCGGATTTTCGTCCATATTACTTGAGAAATATCTTCTATGAGTTCTGTTTCATATGGCCTAATTCAATTCAAATCAAGAAAATAAATTAATTACTTGTTCAATTATACTTTGATATAGACTGTAAGAGGGTGATGGGAAATATTTTGTTATTGTATAAGATCAATGAATGCATTAGACTCGTATTCAGTGCTATCTTCACAAAACATTGCAAAAGGAAGATTAAAATCTACCCCTCCAATTGATTCAGTCAAAATAATTTGAGAGAAAAACAGACATAGTTTTCCTTTTTTTTTTCTCCTATAATTGGATAATACTTTGGTTTTGGTTAGTTTTCTGTTTTTAAAAATTATAAGAGTAGATGCAAAACATACCTTGCACTTTCGATTATGGTTAAATTATATCCCTACATTTTAAAATGTTTTTAAATACCCGCATTATGGTAAAATTATAATCACCCCCTTATATCAACTAGTTTTAACAAAATTTAGACACATACATATTCTACGCATGCCACATATTCCAATTTCGTTAAAAATAACAAAAAATTGTCAAATGTTAAGAATTTTTTATTAAAAAAAATTGTTATGAGATGTGAAATCTATAAATTACATCTATTTGTTCAAATTTGTCGTTATTTTCAATGGTTTTGGAACATATGGATATAAAAAATATGTATGTGTCTCAATTTTGTTAAAACTAGTGGATAGAAAAAGAGTGTGATTTATAATATTACCATAATATATGGGTATCTAAAAACATTTTTAAAGTGTAGGGTTAGGGATATGATTTAACATTAATGTAGAGTGCAGGGGTGAATTTTACATAAGCTCAAATAATTTTATTTTACAAACATTTTATTTATTTATTTATTTGCCTTTCAGGTTACACTTAAAAATAGAAAAAAAAAACTTTAAAAATCTTCATCAAATTAAAAAAAAAAAAGGTGGATTTTGAAAACCACTTTTATAGTTATAAGGGAAAATGTAAAAAAGACCCATGTGGTTTTGGTCAAATACAAACACACTCCTGTAGTTTGAAAATGAATATTTATACCCTTATGATTTAAAAATTTTACAAATTGACCCATCCCCTCTACGCTCTTGATTTTCTTTTAGTCATAACTTTTTCGTTTGAACTCCGATTTGAATGATTCAAGATGTTATGGAATCCTCGTTTCGAGCTCTACCTTGCAGTTACTTAAAAACTTAGAAATCATTCGAGATGTTGATTTTCTTTGAATGCCATTTTTTAAAAACCCCTAAAAAAAATAAATTCTTTTCTAAACTTCTAATTAAACAAACAACAAAACATGCTGATTATAATAAATACAACCCAAATATTTCTCATTACAATTTGCTAAAAAAAAAAAAAGGACATCGAATAGATATACCAATCGTGAAAATTCCAGCCTTTGAATCCAGCTACTTGAGCCAAAGCATCTCTCCGTTTCTGCAATTTCTCACTCCCAACCCCATTTGATTCATGCTTCACAAACGCCTCACCGTAACTTCCGTTCTGCTTTCGAACATCAGAAGGATCAACTTGGTAAAAAACAGGAAGAACATCCATTCCCAATTCTTCCTTGCATTGAATAATTTTAACCAGTTCTTCCAAACACCAAGTTGAAGAAGCGTAATTCTTCGAGAGAACGATAATCGAAAACCTAGAAGATTCGATGGCTCTCAAAAGTTTAGAAGAAATAGTAAAACCTTGTTGAATTTCGTTATCGTCTCTGAAAATGGTGATCCCTTCCCAACGAAGAGATTTGTATAAATGATCGGTAAAGGATCTGCGAGTATCTTCTCCTCGAAAACTCAAGAAAACTGTTAGAATATTGTTTTTGGATTGGCTTTTATTTTGACAAAACCAAATTATTATAATTTTTAATGTGATCAAATTATTTTGTTTAAATATCAATTCATTAAGTCATTTATTAATTAAATGTTTTTGATTAATATGTGATTTCTTCATTTGGCCATTTCTGTTTTATCTCAACTTTTAAATAAATTTATGATTGCAATAATAATGGGCTAATTGATTGGCTGTGAGTTTCAAAAGTTGCTAATTGATTTGTTATTTATTTTGAGTCTATGACCAACGGCTATAAGAAAAGTTTTTAAGAAAGTTTTCAAATGTATCCCTAATATTTCCATGTAATAAATGGGTAGTGATTTATGTGTTGGCTTTCCTAATATTATTTTTATTCTTAATCTGTCATTAGCTTCCAATTTCTTATTACAGCACACAAATTGAGTGGTTGGTCAAACTTATGTTGACTAATGTCTTCCTTCCTTATATGATTTGTTTATTCACAAATTGATCATGTCTTTGGTGGATGACTTTTCCTCCACAAGATCTTATATTTCATCTATAAAAAAGGTTGTAGACATTAGAAGAATTACCTCTTCTATGCACTAAAAGCTTCAAATAATATTATACAATAGTGCTTCTTTGTTGCTCTCTCTTTGTGTAAATTCTTGTGAGAATTATTTGTTGTTGGGAGAGTTGTTGTTAGCAATTTATTATACAAATTCAAGAAGTCTTGGGAGAAGACTAACACATTCCGAAGGGAGTTCGGTTTGTTACGTTCGTGACAAGGAAGGGAGTTCCTTGGATCGCAATCCGCAAGGAGAACTTGTGGAGAAATCCGACTTGAAGATCGTCATCATCAAGGAGCAATCAAAGACAAAGAAAAAGGGAGTTTTTCGTTTGTGCTTGTATTTGCTTTAAATTCTTGTTTGGATGTATATTGATTTTTCTAGTGGATTTTTCTCTAGGCGTGGCCTCGTGGGTTTTCACCGTTTGGTTTCCCACGTTAATCATTCACTTGCGTCAATTCCTTTCCTTGATCTTTAAATTGCGTTTATTGTTCATTTTACTTCTGCCCTAAGTTGCAACTGTCACGATCTTACTGTTACAACTGTGCCTCTATCGACGAACTTTTAACCGAACGTATTAAATCTTATTTCCGCAAGTAAATTGATATAAAACGAATTTCTTTATTAATTACACGAGAATTAGGTCACTTACAAAAACATCATATTCCCATTTACAAATTGAAGAAGAAGAAGAAGCCATAACCTAAGAATTGAATCAAGAAGCTAAAATGGCAATCGATGCAACTTCGCATCGCTATGAAATGATAGTTTTTTAATAAAAGAGACTTATCCTTTTGTATCGACTTGTTGACTTTTTAACTTATTAATTTGTTGACTTATTGAGTGTTTATCAGATAAATAAATATTGGTGCTCTTGCACAAATAGTAAATTTAGGTCCAATATTTATAAAAATAGCATTCCAAAAAGTTATTTGTAAAAATAGTAAAAAATTCAAATTCGCATCTAAAATATTACAAAGTTGTCACTAGTTTCACGTAAATAATCAATAATTTCCGCACAAGTAATCACTGATTTTCACACAAGTAATCACTAATATTATTAATATCTCACCATCATCATATGGCTCGCGGCCTAAAGGCCGGCCCTGACTCGGCTTGGGCTCGGCCCGGAAGTCAACGTTTGACGGGCCGGCTCGGCTCGGCTCGTTAATTGTTTGGATTGGATATGAGCCTCCCTTTTTTTGAACGGCCTGGCTCGTTTTGAGCCTCCATAAGGCCGATCCAATGAGCCAACTCAAGCTCGGCCCAAATAAAGCTCGCAATATTTATTTATTATTTAAATAAAATTTTATACTATTACAATTTTTTAAATTTAAGATAAAAAATTCTATTAGAACTTAACAATAGAGTTAAAAAAAACTATTATAACTTGACAGTAGAGTTTAAAAAAAAATTAAAATTTTTTTTAATTAAAATTAAGCGTCAGCTGCTCTAGCATGAAGAAGAAAATATTTAAAAGTCAACTGAAGAGTTTGAGACATTCATTTCACCAACGTCAGCTAAAGAATGTGATTCTCCCGAAGATTAATTTATTCATTTCATGTAATTTTTTTAAGTTGAGAAAAATGCATATATGATTGACAAATAAGTTGATGTCAATATAGTTGGGATGTACTTATATTGTAGTGATGCACTTTATTCTCAAATATTCATGTATGAAATAATTAATAAAAATATATATTTTTAATGTTGATACTTTTGTGTAATTACTAAATAAGATAAAATAAAATAGTTAAATTATTTAACAGATAAAATTGTTATTTAAAATAATAAGTTTAATATGTTAATTTTGTTAACACTTGATTTTAAAAAAACAAAGTGATTCGAAAATTATACAATATTGTTTGTTGAGAAAATATAATACAAAAATGAACTTATATGATAGGCCAAGCTTGGCTCGTTCCAACGAGCCAAGCCCAAGCTCGGCTCGATGAGCCTAGCCCATGAGCCGAGCCGCGAGCCTTAACATTTTAGATTGGGCCGAGCCGGCTCGGCTCGATCAAAAGCAAAAGCTCGTTGGGCTCGAGCCCGAGCCGAGCTTAAGCCTTCTAATGTTTGGGCCGAGCCGAACCGATGATGGTGATTAATATCACAATATCAACTGATATTTTGTGTATGAATGATTGATTACCTAATAGTTATAATTGATTACCTTATACGTTATCATTGATTTCTTTTATTTAAATGAATGAGCGTTTTAAAAAACTACTATATTTATAAATAACTTTTAAAAATTGTTATATTTATAAATATTGCAGAAAATTCTGCCACTCAATGAAATTTCCTATAAATATTCAGCTTTGAAGCCATTTATCGAAGGTGGTGTTGGCACTGTTGGTATGGTGAGAAAGGGAAAAATAATATTTTCCATCTTTTTATTGGAAAAATAAATATTCAGCTTTAAATGGTTATATTTACATATATTTTGAGGCTATATTTGTAAATATGTCGTCGTTTAAACTATTTGTAAATATAACCATTCTCACTATGTTAATTAGATTAATATGTGAATCATTGATTTATTTATTGTGAAAATATATTAACTTTGATTTGGATGATTTGAGATGTTTTGAATTTCTAGTTTCGAGCTTTACGTTATGATCATTTCAAAACTTCAAAATCGTCAATAATAAAAAAAGTTTATTATCATCAAAAAATGAGGAATGATTGAAGCCATTGATACTTTATTTAATGATGATTTCGATGTGACCATAACGTATGGGTTAAAACGAGAATTTTAAAACATATTAAATCATCCAAATCGAGGTTCAAAAGAAGAAACTATGGTTAAGAGAAAGTTGACGAACATAGGAAATGACAAATCTTATCGGAGACATTAATGTATTTGATCGACAGTAGAAGAGTTTTATTTACAATTTAGTCTGAAGTTAATGTATTATTTGTTCTGGTCATCATAATGGCCAAACTTGTACAGTTTGCGGTAAGCTAATTAAATAAAAGAGAGAGCCAATGGTGGGTATGTGAAAACTCCGGAAGAAGAAGAAAAGAAAGGGAGATGAGAGGAAGGATAAAAAGAAAAAAAAAATATAGAGAAAGGAGAGAATAGGAAAAAAAAATGTTATAGCCACCGATAAATATTTAACAATATTAGGAGAGAGTTGCAAATTGATAAAGACAAACGTCACACTTTTGAGTACATAAAAAGAGCTTACAAGTTAAAGAAAAGGCCACATGAGAGTTTATTCATTGCTCACATTCAAATTCATAGCAATGTATAAATATGATCGTACAAAATGAATATGTAAAATAACATCTAAATGAGCACGACTCACTTACGATTATAATAAAACATTTGCTCGGATCTGGAGAAACAATTACAAAACTCTGATTTCGTGGGCACAACATGAGATCAGAACAATCGTCGAATACTTTAAGCTAATTGTGTGTTCTATCAAAATCAAACTAAACCTACGCTGGTCGTATATCAAAACTTGGGGCCATAAACAATGCAATAATACTCTCAAGCTGTCAGGCCGATTTTCCGTTTGAAATTCCCGTTTGATCAACATCCATGAGCTCATCGACACAAAACTGATGCAAGGTATCATACCTTTTCTTCCACTGCTGCACCATTTGCATGGATTTTCCATAATCAAACTTGAGTCTTTCCAAGTCCATTTCTGCAGCAGCAGACGAACCATGTTGCTGGAGTACAGACATACACACGTCATGAAAAGTTCGAGATGTGAAGAGGGATTTATTATACTACATACTATCTATGCCATTTCCCTAGCAATCACACCCGCATTAATTGAATGATAGGGATTAAAAAAAAACAAAAGCCCAGGGAAGAAAAAGCAGAAGAATTGGAAAGAAGGCATCACCTGTAGTTCTTTGATTTGATTATCAATCACGTGAGAACTTTGGAACCCAAAATCCTGTGATTCAGTGTGAAAACCAGATGGAACGATGACAACACCATCATCAGCAATATCGTCCTTGGAATTTTCATATTTTGCCAGTGGAGGTAATATCGACCGATGCCTTCTCAGAAAAGCTTGGGAAGTTGAATTTAGCTGCAATTTAGGATGAGGTGGTTGTTTTACAACGAGCATGTTATTTACTGGACCTGCACAATAGCATAAAACATCAATGCATTTGTTGTAATAAACTGAGACTTTATTTTACTCAGTGAAAATAGCACACAAGAACAAGAAAATAGCAGAAGACTTGTTCTAATTTTTATTAAAATGAAAACAACAACTACAGACTCTTATTTATGCTTAAAATAAGGATAACTAATATGCTAAAATATCTGACTTTATAAACAAAGTCTGACTCCTATTTTTACTCAACTGAAAGACCAAATTTACTGCTAAAAGACTAAACAGATATTGACTAAATCAAAAATACAAACAGACTTATTTAAAAGAAATGTGCTAATTTGTAACACTCCCCCTTAGTGCATTTCTTCCATCAACGATGCCTAGTGACTTTCGAAAAACTTCAAACTTGGTTCTTGAAAGAGCTTTGGTAAAACCATCGGCAACTTGCTCGCATGTACGTATTAGATGCAATTCTATTTCTTGATTTAACACCTTCTCTCGAATAAAATGATGATGGACTTCAATATGCTTTGTGCGAGCGTGAAACACCGGATTCTCAGCAAGTTTGATGGCGCTTTCATTATCACAAAATATGAAAATTGGAAACTTTAAAAATTCATGAACATCTTGTAGAAGTCTAGTAAGCCAGATACACTCTTGAGATGCTAAAGTTGCTGCTCCATATTCAGCTTCCGTGCTTGATAATGCTACTGTAGCTTGCTTTTTACTACACCAAGATATAACCGCTGAACCAATCTTGAAACAATAGCCTGTGGTGGAGCGTCTATCGTTTACATTTCCAGCCCAATCCGAATCAACATAACCTTGAAGAGAAAAATTCTTGTTGTGTTCATACAGCAAACCATAACTTAAAGTTCCTTTCACATACCTCAAAATGCGCTTTACAGCAATCAAATGACCGACACAAGGACGCTCCATAAATTGAGAGACTATGCCAACTGAAAAAGTAATATCTGGACGAGTAATTGTTAAATATAATAAACTCCCCACCATTTTGCGATATTCAGTTACGTCATGTAAAATTTTTCCTTCATCCTTTTGTAACTTGAAACCTGAATCCATAGGAGTAGTTGTAGAATTTGATTTCTCCAAGCCGAAGCGTTCTAGGATTTTTGCAGCATAAGTCTTTTGGGAAAGAAAGTAACCATTTGATCGTTCTAATTCCAATCCCAAAAAACAGTGTGCCTCGCCCAGATTTTTTATTTCAAAACGAACAGACAAATCTTCTTGAAAGCTCATAATTTCCTTTGTATCATTTCCTGTAACTAGCATATCGTCTACATAGAGAAGAATCATAATAGACAACGATGCTTTCTTTTTGACAAAAAGACTAGGATCTGAATTTGAAGGAGAAAAACCACAAAATTTAAAATATTCAGCAATTTTTCCATACCAGGCTCGAGGAGCTTGTTTGAGACCGTAGAGCACCTTCTTAAGTCGACATACATGTGTTGGAAATTTTTCAGACACAAACCCTTGTGGTTGCTCCATATAAATATCACGATCTAGTTCGCCATAGAGAAACGCATTTTTAACATCAAATTGCCAAAGAGACCAACCTTTGTTTGCAGCCAAGGAAATAATAGTGCGAACAGTGACCATTTTTGCAACGGGACTAAATGTATCCTCATAATCCAAACCATATTGTTGAGAAAACCCACGAGCAACTAGGCGGGCTTTGTATCTTGCAATACTACCATCAGCTGCCTTCTTTAATTTGTATACCCATTTACATGTGATGATGTCTGTATCATTTGGTTTGAGAACTAAATCCCAAGTAGAATTTTTCATCAAGGCTTCAATTTCATCTTTCATTGCATTTTCCCATTCAGGCTTTCCATGAGCTTCAAGATAGGATGTCGGTTCATCCTCCAATGTGTTATCCATCATAAAATAAGCAATAATTGAACCATGATTTACCTGGACTTCGTAATCATCTAGGTGAGCAGGTAATTTTCGTTGCCTTGATGTTCTTCTCACAACAATTTCACCTTGTGATGGATCGTCATGATTGATAGATTCCATACTCCCCCTTTCACTAGAATCCTCTTGAGTAGCAGGTGACTCAATATTAGAGTCTATGAGAGGAATAAATTTAGAATTTTCTCCATGAATGAAGTTATGAAAGTTGGAAGAAACTTCATCAAATATGACATCACGAGAAGTAACAATCTTCTTGGAATCCAAATCCATACACCTCCATCCCTTCCTTTGAGCATCATAACCAACAAATAGACATTTCTTTGCTTTTGGGTCAAGTTTAACTCTATTGTTTTTGGATACATGAACATAGCAAAGAGAGCCAAAAATTCTAAAGTAGCTTACATCAGCTTTGGTATTAAATAATAGCTCAAATGGAGATTTTGATGTACCTGGCCATGGAGGCAACCTATTTATCACGTGACAAGCACATTGCATTGCTTCTGCCCATAATTCACGAGGAAGATTTTTATCATGCAGCCAAGATAAGGTGACAGCTGTAAGATGTGCTAACTTTCGCTCTGCAACACCGTTTTGTTGTGGGGTATTTGGACATGTAAGTTGGCGTTTAATACCATGCTCTTCAAGAAGATTTGAAAAATCACGAGACAAGAATTCTCCCCCGTTATCTGTACGCAAACACTTTATGGAAGAATTAAACTCATTGACAACCATTGTTTTAAACCGCACAAAATGGGAGAGAGCTTCATTTTTATTTTTCATAAAAAATACCCAACTGTAACGAGAGAAATCATCAACAATAACCATCATATAAGAAAGACCACCGTAACTTTGAGTGCTAGTTGGACCCATTAGATCAGAGTGAACAAGTTGAAACATTTCGGAAGCACGATTCATGGATTTCTGAAATGGAAGACGGTGAGATTTTCCATATTGACATCCTGCGCAAACTTCAGTTGAAAGTTCTGATTTAAAAATAGGAACGCCTTTGAGCAATCTATTTGTTGAAATTTGTTGCAACAATTGATAACCAACATGTCCGAGACGAGCATGCCAAAGAGAAAAACTGGTATTTTGGCTAGTCTTTTCAACATAGGCTTCACTAGCAGATAACACATATAAAGAGTTTTTCCTCTTTCCTGTAAAAAGAACATCAGCATCAATAGTTCTCAAATTCTTTAGAATCCATACCTTATCTGGACCAAAAAGGACAAATTTTCCAGAATCGGTAATTTGTGAGACCGAAGCAAGATTTTTCTTCAAACCCGGTACTTGATACACATCTTCAAGATTAAGATCTTCACCACTCAAATTTTCAGTTTTAACCTTGAATCTTCCTTCCTTCATTACTGAGTGTAATGAGTTATCAGCGGTCACAATTACTCTGTTGCATAAATGTGGACGAATATCAGAGAGTAAAGTAACATCTCCCGTGGCATGATGTGTGCAACCCGAATCAATGATCCACTCCCTTTCATAATTAATGCAACTATCTGCAATTTGTTCACTTTGATGCAAAGCAGTAGTAATATTTTGAGAATGATCAAGTACCTCAATGGACAAACAATTCTCCCACTCTGGTTCATCTTCCTTTTTCGCTTCATGTGCTAAATTAGCATTTGACTCTGCAATGTTGACATGACAATTTTCTTTAATATGGCCAGGTTTACCGCACCTTTTACACTCAACCTTCACACGACAATCCGCTTTTATGTGCCCCACTTTTCCACATCGAAAACATGTGAATTTCGATGTATTTCTTTGCTTTGAATTATCCCTGACAAAGAGAGCATCTTCACCATTTGAGGAATTCTTACCGGACATTTGTACAACCAATGCTTCCTGGTTAGATAACAAATTTTCTAAATCGACAATCGAAGGTTGAATCGTCCATCCTTGAACTGAGGAGATGAATGGCATGAATTCTTTTCTTAAACCACGAATCAAGTAACGTCGTAGCCTTGCCTGACTTATGGGATCTTCGCTGTCCAACTCTGAAATTTCTGCACATACATTCTTTACCTTGAGAAAATATTCGGAAATCGACATATTACCTTGAGTTAAAGAAGCGAGCTCGTTTTCAAGAAATTGTAAACGCATTGTATTTTTCTGAGTGAACAACCTTTCAAGAGTCTCCCAAATTTTCTTAGGCGAATCCAACTCACGAACATGGTCAATAAATTCTTTACTGATTGATGTTCTGAGAGCAAAAAGAGTCTTCCCACACTTTATCTTCCATTTTCTCTTTGCATCAGCCTGCTGTGGAGTATCATCAGGAGATGGATCATCACCTGTAACGAGATCCCATAAATCTTGTCCTTGAAGATACGCCTCCATACACAAACGCCAATATTGATAATTTGTGCCAACGAGCTTCTCAACCGACATTTGAGAAGAGCCACTACCCCCGTTCATCTTGAAACTAAGAGGGGAAAAATGTTGCACACAGCCTAAACAAGAAACTGAGTAATAAACAAAATTGAGCAACCTTGCTCTGATACCATGTAATAAACTGAGACTTTATTTTACTCAGTGAAAATAGCACACAAGAACAAGAAAATAGCAGAAGACTTGTTCTAATTTTTATTAAAATGAAAACAACAACTACAGACTCTTATTTATGCTTAAAATAAGGATAACTAATATGCTAAAATATCTGACTTTATAAACAAAGTCTGACTCCTATTTTTACTCAACTGAAAGACCAAATTTACTGCTAAAAGACTAAACAGATATTGACTAAATCAAAAATACAAACAGACTTATTTAAAAGAAATGTGCTAATTTGTAACATTTGTATTGAAAAAAATCAAATGAAAGTCTTATACTCAGGTCATTGGTACAGGGAAATAATACTCGCTGAATTTGGGAGAGCAACAATTATAAAAAATGAAACCATTAAGTGCAACTACTTGGAAACAAATTATTTATTGAAGTCCATAAAATTGTAGAAGATAGAAAATAAAATATGATATTGCTTGAAAGTAAAGCTGATTTGAATATTGACCCCACCTTTCGCAAACTAGCTCATATATATATATATATATATATATATATATATATTTTTTTTTTTTTTTTTTTGATAAAGTGAGTGTCCGAGCCAGCTTACACGCAACACGACTAATCTCACGGGACAACCTCATGACCCTACAACACTTGGCGTCGGTTCAATCGTAGGATAATATCCTAGGTAGGTGGACAACATTGTTTGAACTCAGGACCTCAAGGTTGGAAAGCAACCCCTTGACCACTAGGCCAACCCATGTTGGTTAGCTCTACAATATATGAAATACAGCAAAAGCAACAAAAGGCAATGTGCAAAGCAATGATCAAATAAATCTATGGTGCATTAGAATTTTCTAACAAAGGATTTTAAGAGAAAATGAAGTGCATCCAATAAAAACTTGGGCAAGAACAAATAATGCGCAGATGAGTAAGAAGTTGGAACCTTTTGAATGTTTAAGAACGCGAACGATATTATGGGTTATGGTATCCCAAACTCTAATTACTCCATCCTCTGATCCAGAGATCAACCAATTTCCTCTGATGCTACTACTATAGGTCAAGCAAGTGACAGCCTTGCTGTTTAAAAGATCAAAAGAACAATAAGTGAGGGGAGAAAACATGTCTGCGAAGCCAGAAAATATCGTCTTATTTGCATAACAAATTGGTCCACATAAAAAAAAAAGGATTCTACATTCAAATCTATAAAGAAAACTATGAACCTATGATTTGATAATGATCCGTTGATATGTAATCCATAATCACCGCCAGAGAGACTTTTAGCATAGAAGATGTGTTCACCAGGATCCAATGCAATTGAATCAATCACTGAAGGAAATATAATATTTCTTAACATTTTCCCCTTAGATAAGGTCCACACCTAAAAAACGAGGGGTGAAGAATTAGCTTGGATGAAAGAGATTAATTAAGAAAATGTTGTTATAAGAGCCATGAAGCTTTCCACTTATAAGAAGAAATTATACAAAAGAAAGTTATATTTTTAATTAAAAAAATTCCCCTGCAAACAGAAGGGAATTATAAGCAGCACCTGTAATCTTTGTTAATCATGCAGGTAGTGTAGTTATAAATCACTTAGACCAGAATAAGTAATTACGAGTAAGAACGAAGTTAAGATATCCCCCCAACCAAAAGTTTAAGGAGATCAGGAAGAAAAAACAATTGACTACATGACAATAGTCCATATATAACTGAAGTGAAGCTGACAAAGTTACTCTTAATTTCAGCATTACACATATCTATAGGAGTTTGCATATTACTGCAAGAAGGATGTATTTATACACCATGTATTCCTTATACAGAAACTGACATTTGAATTCATTATAGATGGCCATGCATACATTATTATTAAATATATTTTGGTATAGAATTTTTTACAAGATAATTGTTGAACAGCAGGCATAGATGCAAGCAATAAATTTATTCAACGAGACTATACAGTGTGCATCATCACGTTATCATATGGAAAACATGAAACAATCTCAAGGGAAATATGGAGAAGTGAATTTCAAGAACACGGTCGCTTTCTACGGAAATCTGGATTCTTAGCAGTCCAATGGTGCATTTGGTTTGAGAGGAAATTTGAAGACTTTTGATAGGATGCTTGGAACATTTCACATTTTAATTCCTTTGTTTGGTCTCATTGCTCTTTGATCACCAACAATATTTCTTTCTTAGGAGGAAAAAAAAAAACAGAGCCAATTTTGAGAGGTTACTTCAGAACTAAATAGCAAATTATATCTGGCCTGCCAAGATACTACTTCTATTGATACAATCATGGTGCACTTTTGAATTCCACGCAGTTGACAACTGCACAACCATTCAATATTGTATCAATCAGTTTTACTTTTACTACCACTATAGAAATTCCAAACAGAAAAAATATTTTAAAAAATGAACAATAATTTCATAAAGGGCAGTCAATAATTTGAGTGCAGAGAAGAAACAGATACTAAATTTTAACAAATGAGATTTTAAAGCAGAGCTGTTAAAACTTATAAGAGTATAGGTGGGATTACAAAAACTAGATTAGCAAGTAAAAACTTGCCAATAAAACATGCTTAATTTTCAAAAACGGAAAACTAAAAACTAAATCATAATCAAAAGCGGCCTAACTAAGATTTCTAAGTGTACTTTTGCAAAAAAAAAAAAGATTTCTAAGTGTACAGCAAAATAAAAATCCTTATCCTTATCCTTCATATATATAAAAAGGAGGAATATTTAAGAAACATTTTTAGACTACTAGTCTTTGATGCACGTGATATTTTTTCTAACATATAGAAATATTTAAAATATTGACATATTTTTTGTTTGATTTTTCTATGGTTTATAAATCTTTTTCGAAATGATTTTTGTTTTATTAATTTTAAAATTATTAACATATTATTAAGTTCTATTTAATATTTAAATTGTCGTATAGTTTACTAATTCAAAAAATTATATGTACTTGATTTTCTTTTTATATAAGACGATTTTTTTAATCTTTATTTTTAAAATTTATACTACCAAATAAAAAATAAACGGTTTGTTCTATATATACATTTATTAGTTAATTTTTTCATTTATAGATTATTTTTTTCTAATTTTAATTAAAATATAAGAAATTATATATTTTTTCTTTTTGATTTTTAAATTTTTAAATATTTTTAATTAAAAAATTTAAAATTTATTAAAATATTATACCCTTATTAATTCAATAAACTATATTTTGTTGTACTTGTTTTTTTTTATCTTAATTGTTTTTTTAAAACAATTTAAGTTTTTCTTTTTTTTATATATTTTTAAAAATTAAAGGGTCATCACCTTTATTAAATCATTTAATATTTGAATACATAAATATAATTTATTTTTTCATAAATGAGTGATAAATCTAAACAATGAATTCATTTTAATATCACATTCATTTTCACTTGTTGTACTTGATTTTTTAATTATTTTGTAATTTGATGTTGTGAAAACAATAAAAAGCCAAGTAATTTATTTTAAAAAATTGACAATTTCTTATTTAATGAAGAGAAATATTTTATTTATCTAAAAGAAAAAGATAAATATTTTACTAAAAATGTAAATTGTCATTTAATAGAAAGTGGAGTATAAATACAACGGCATTTTTAGTAATTTGAAGATTTTAAAAGGGTATATATAATGACATGTTAGTAATTTTATGATTTTAAAAGGGGTATAGTAGTCCAATAATGTTTTTCAAACATCCCCACTTTTATATATTAAGGATTTAATCTCTACATGATTTTTAAAAATTACATAATATATCATTATTTACTTTAAATTTACCCTTCATCAAATCTTCAATTTACAAATATATCATTACCACTTAATCACCACATATGTACTAATTATGTTGATTTTAATTATTATTTTTTGAAAATTATTGATCAATTTATCAAAAATTCATTAAAATTAAGACAATAAATTATTATAATTAATAAAAAAAAATATTATTGACAATACATATACATTGTTGATATTAAATTATGTGCATATTGTAAATTTATCTCCTCTACTATTCGGTTTGATCAATATGACCCCTTAACTTTTAATTTGATTAATTTTATCCTAAACTATGTTAAGTGTTGTAATTTTATCTTATCCAACTCTGTTAATTTTTATTTTTATTCTTCTCTGATCTTTTCCTCCTCTTTGAAATCTCAACTCAAGTTTATATTGTACATCTCTCCTTGTCTTTTTTAGATTTAAGGGTTAAAAAGTAGGAAGAAGATCCAGGCCATTAGAAACCCTCTTGTGCCATTTTCACTGTGGAGAGAAAGCATCCACAACTTCTCCAATAAATTTCATCCAATGGAGAAAAAGCAGTAGAAAAAAATGACAAAAAAGAGAGAGAGAAAAGGAGATTTTTTTCATGGGAGAAGCAAACTGCAACAAAGAATGAGAGCTAATTTTGTATGGTTTTAGTTTAGCTTTGAAAATGAAATATTTAAGAAAGAAAATAAATTTCATTTTCATCTCACCCATTCTCATGCATGATTGCTTATTTTTATTCACTGGCGGTCTGAGGTTAATTTTTTGGATGATACTTGCCTCCATATTAGTTTGAAGGAGCTCCTACATCCTCTAATTTATATTGGTCAAATTCAATTAAACATTATCACATTGAATAAAAATATGGGCCCCACTAACTTTTATAAACCAATAGAGACAAAACAAATATGAAAGTATGAAGGAGCTCCTTCAAACTAGTATGGAGGTAAGTATTTTCCTAATTTTTTCACTATGGTGGAGGAGAGAAACGTGAGGACGAGTGAGATGAAAATGTGGCTTTGATTTATAATAAGATTGAAGAAGAAAATGAAGGAGAGATAAAAAAAGATTTTAGAGAGAAAATTGAAAGAGGGAGAGAGGAATAGAGAAGAATAAACAGAAAAGTTAATAGAGTTGGATGGAATTTAATGGTAAGATAAAATTGTTACACTTAACATACTTTGGGAGTAAAATTGATTAAAACTAATAATATAGGGGATAAATTTGCAATTTACCCTTAATTTATATTATAATGTTCATTGAGGGTGAAAAAATAAAAATATGTTCAAATTTTAGAAATATTAAAAACTCTACTGCATATAGTTATTTACCAAATTTTTATAAGCATTTTAATTTTTTATATTAATAATTCAATATTTTAAAAATGCCAATATTAATTACTATTATTATTTGTTTGATCTTTTACTTCAATTAAATAAATATTTTATTTCAATTAAAAATAATATAAAAGAATTTTCAAAATTATTTTCTATTAGTTTAAAAAAGATAAAGAAGTTAAATAATTCGAAAGCTCGTGAGTTAAAAAGTTAAACTAAAACATATAAATTTTAAACAAAAAAAATATGCTAGCTTTCAAATATTAGAAAGAATATCATGTGCGATCCACGTGTTTAAAAAACTAGTAAAAATAAATGAGCAATTACTAAAATAACATATTTTTGCATACTAATTACTAAAATGTTAGAATTTTTTAAAAATTACTAAAATAGCATAATTATAGTTGGGATATTTGTCTATTTGACCTCGAAAATTGAGCTATAATGAAACTTGACCTCATTTTTCAATTATCATAAATAAAACCTTGTGCTGATGTCACTAAGGTATAAAGAGACCAAAAACCTTTTTTTTGTATTGATAGAATTCTCCTTAACTCCACTCTATCTTTATCTCTCTCTAAACTCAAAAGTCTAAATTTTTAACCAAAAACTCACGACTCACTCTCTCTCTCAACTCTAAACTTGCCACGAATTTAGATTCAATGGATAGATATCGAAAAAACGAATGAAATCGATATCTTATTTGTGCGAAACGGAGTCCGGATGAAGAAGTTAACACCAAAGTATTAAATTTAAAAAAAAAAAAATCTGGAATTTTTTTTTATGGTTGCATGTGATCTGACCGATCATAAGCAATGATCGGTCAGATCATAGACAATGGTCTGACCGATCATAGGCAATGATCGGTCAAATCATTGAGTAACAAAAGATCCGGAAAAAAAAAGAATTGGAATACGAAATAAAGTGTATTTTGTTAATAAATTTTTTTACAAAATTGGGATTGCCACGAATTTAGATCCAATGGATAAATATCAAAAAAGCGAATGAAATCAATATCTTATTTGCGTAAAACGGAGTCCGGATGAAGAAATTAACGCCAAAATACTAAATTTGGGTACAGAGAAAATTCTGGAAAATTTTCAAAAAAAAAATTATCGTGGGTCTGGGATCGGTAGTCCGATCAGCCAGAGTTTTTTTTTTTTTTTTTTTTTTTTGTATTTTCTAGATTTTTAAATCTTCAAAATTTTAGTATTTTAGTGTTAACTTCTTCATACGAACTCCATTTCGTGCAAATAAGATATCCATTTCATTCTTTTTTTCGATATCTATCCATTGAATTTAAATTCGTGGCAATCCTAATTTTGTAGAAAACGTTATGAGTAAAATACACTTTATTTTGTATTACAAATTTTTTTTCCAGGTCTTTTGTTACTCAATGATCTGACCTATCAGTGTTTATTATCGGTCAGATCACAGGCAACCATAAAAAAAATCCATATTTTTATTTTTCAAAAAATTTAATACTTTGGTGTTAACTTCTTCTTCCGGACTCCATTTCGCGTAAATAAGATATCGATTTCATTCGTTTTTTCGATATCTATTCATTGAATCTAAATTCGTGGCAAGTTGAGCTTAGAGAAAGAGAATGATCAAATAAATAAATCTATGGTGCATTAGATTTTTTTTCAGTCATAAACTGTCATTTCCACAACAAAATCAGAAAACAAAACAGGACTTGCAAATATAAGGCGGTCTAAGATTAACATTGATCACCATCAATCATGGTAAGAAAATTCCTATTCTTTTGCAAAATTCTTTTTTAGAAAGTAATACCCAATACTGAAATTTCTCAAACAAAACATATCGACAGAAAAAAAAGTGAAGAAAAAATACCGCATTTTCGGAACTGTTTCGGCTCTCAGCTTCCATGAAAGGCCAGAGCTTCTCAAAAACCTGTGGACTCCTATACACTGACCCTGGAGGAGAATGTTTATTAACTGAAACTACTCTGTTTTTCAAATTGGAAACATCAAAATTCAACGAACCCATATACAACAACATCCCAGAAATATACAACAATGGAGCAAACAGAAGCAATCCTTTCCTTCTATAAACCACCGACAAAATTAAAAAAACCAATTTATCACCAATACTCTGCTTTGATCCACGAACAATAAAACCGCCATTGCCTCCATTATTACTTCTACTCCTTACTTGTCGGTGCCGAGGCGAAGATGGCGGCGAGTTACTAGAACGGGAAGTCCCTAGGCGGCTATAGCCATGCATTATGATGGCTATGGAAATGGCCTAAGGCTAGGGTTAGGGTTTGGTTAAGACTAGAGACTGAAGATTCTGCTTGTGAAAAGGGATTTTCATTTCTCAAAGTGAATTTGAGTTGGTCATTTTTTATCAGAAAAACCTCAGTGAATTGAAAGGTAAAATAGAGATGAAGATCTAGATGTTAAGTTTGAGATTGCAAGTTGTGGATTTTTGGAAAATTTTCTCGGGAAACAAACAGGACAAGTATAATAAATGGGAGTGGGAGAGGAGGACAGAGAGAGTAAGGATTTGTTGAATTGAAACTGTTAAACAGTTAAATGGGAAGGGAAACTCCTTTATTTATTTTTTCAGATTTTGAAATTAGTTTTTTTTTTTTTTTAATAAAAAAAAATCAATTTACACCCTTGAACTTTATATGATATATCAATTTAAATCCTAAACTTTTAATATAATCAATTTATGCAGTAAAATTACTATTATTTTTAAAAAAAATTATTTAAGGGTGAGCGTTTTTATATCTAAATAAAGTTAATTTTTTGAAAATTGATTTTATATGTATGTTAAATATTTTTTATGGTTAAATTTGACCATTTTGGTGTTGGGTTTGAACATTTTTGTACCATTTAATTTGGTAACTAGGATTTGAGTTTTATCACAATTGAGTTTAGGCGTTTTTATGGTTCGATTATAGACTTTTTTTTTTTAATCTTTTGGTGATTTAGTAATTGAATTTTGATTAATTTTATAGATTTATTATTATGTGGGTTTAAATTGATTCACTTGAAAAAATTCAGGGTGTAAATTGATTCAATTGAAAGTTTAAGATTTAAATTGACACACCACGTAAAATTCAAGGGTGTAAATTGATTATTTTTTTTTCCTTTTTTGTTTTATCATGAACCTTTTTTATGCCAAATTATGAATAAGAAGAATGAAACGCCAATTTCCTTTCTATCCTCCCTTTTTTAAATTATATTATCTATTAAATATTTATGGTTTTTAATGGGATAATTATAAATCATAGTGTTTGTCTGATTTATAAATCATATGTGTAGTGTTATTGTGTAAAAATAGTTGGGAAGCTAACCAACTCTACGATAGAACTGCCTGAATGTCACACATGCAAACGAACTTATAAATAGTTAGGAAGAGTCGGAGGTAATGAATAACCTGCAAAAAAAAAGAGTCGAGCACCAGTGTGGTGTCGGCCTAACACCCACTCTGATGTTTAAGTTAGAACTGAGCTAAGTTGAACATACCAGACTAATAAAGAATGATTTTAGTTATCGTTTGGTGATATATTCTCTATTTATTGGAGTTGAAATGGGTGATGTCATCAAAACACGTGTCACATACGGATTGGATCACATCATTCCCCGATAGGAGAGATTGTTCAATTCAAGAAGGTCGTGTAGCTACATCTCTCTAACAGGGCCGGTCCTAAGATAATAGGGGTTCGGAGCGCAATGAGATTTTGGACCCCTATTGTATAATTTTAAATATATAATAAAAAAGGAGAATTTCACAAACCACCCTTGAACTATAGGAGTTGTAACATTTACATTCTTAACCTTTCAATTTGAGCAATTAGCCCCTTGAACTTTACAAAGTGTTAAAATTGGACCCAAGAAAATTTAGTTTTTCAAATTACTTCATTAGCTTTTAAAATTAGACCCTCGAAAATCATCATAGAGATGAAAACTACATTTCTAATATCAACGGGGCGGGGGAAGTGAGATCTAAGAAGAATTTTCATTTCCGACCCACATGAGGATTTTGCGTTCGGGGTCATGGACGAGGTCACGATGGGACGTGAGCCTTTGGGGACACGACCCTGTAGAGATTTTATGATATTTATTAGTCAATTGATAGTTTTAAGAGGATAATTTGATAAGTTAAATTTTCTTGTGTCCAATTTTAACATTTTGCATAGTTCAAGGGGCCAACTGCTCAAATTTGAAAGTTTAAGAATTAAATATTACAACCTCAATAGTTCAAGGGTAGTTTGTGCAATTTGCACATTAATAAATTAAAAAATATATAAACAAATATAATATTATTAACTTCAATCAAACAATGAATATTAAACGAAATAATATACAATTCAAAATTTTATTTCAAAAGTGATATTCTTCTTAAAATGTGAACATACCGTGAATGAGTTGAATCGAATCGGGTTAAAAAATTTCAAGTTGTTAGGAATGGTGTCCTAGAACTTGTAATTATTTAAATATAATAATTTATTTCGAATAAATTAAATAAATAAACATAAGTTCTTTATATAATCTAGATTGATTCAATTGACGATATTAGGAATATATGGAAATATATAAATATCAAAACATTCAAATAGTAAACCCTAAGTTACTCTTATGAAATCACGACTTAGTATGTGAGTCATACAAGAGGATTAAAGTCGAGATGAGTAACTTAAAAGTGTCTACGAAATGGATAACGTTTGGGAACCTTATCCTGGTAACACTGTTGATAGCTTCGCATTTTGTTTATAGACAAATGATCTAATCCTGATCATTCATGTGGGAGACATGAAATGGAAGTATCATATGCAATGTTGATTGTATAAGACAGGACCACGATGTTCGATCAAATTTCTCATTAGTACCTGGTTTACGAGAAATAATCGAATATCAAACTAAGTTTATCAACCGGTGATAGATCTCAATCCTGAGTGAAATGCGGACTCCTATTTGTGGAGTTATGTTCTTTGATTCACATAGTTGAGAGCGATCTGTAAGAACGCTCAATACACTCCTGTTTTGGGAACATGACTAGATAAGTAGCTGGGAACTCATTCTCACGAGATGGAATTCATACCTTTCCTATAAATTAACGGTATCAGTGCGATACCTAAACATTTTAGGAACTTTAGGAAACTCCCTTGATGTACTGATTCGAGACATGAACAAGTGACGTCACGACTTCTATTGATCACAGAAGTATCTTATCTCTAGTTCGACTAAAGATAAAGTTCATTGGAAAATCAGCGGGAACACAAGGATAAAGCGGTAATTACAGGGGCAAAACGGTAAATTTATCCGCCTGTAATTATGAGAGTTCCACGTGAAGGATAATATCACAGATATAAATAATGATAAACTAAATGGACATAACTCATCTATAGTGAGGGGAGTTCAGCTATGAATCTATAGTGGAATTATTCATAGTTAGATAATAAGTAATTAACTGATTATGTGTTAATCACTTAATTGACTAATTATTAAGCCCATGATCTATAGGTCCATCGGGTCCCTATGCTAGCCCAAATATCGTAGTCGCGAAATCAAGTAGAAGAAATGGAAATTTTAAGTAAAGGGAATTACTTAAAATAGGCAATATTAATTGTTTAAATATTGAGTATATTTAAACGGTAATTAATATAAACATTATTAATTGTTTAAATAATAAATTTATTTAAACAGGAAATTAATAATGAAATATTATTAATTAGATATTATTAATTATTTAAATATTGAGTATATTTAAATGGTAATTAATAATTTGAAATTAATTAACAATTATTAATTGTTTAAATAATTATATTTAAACGGAAATTAATAATTAAAATTAATTAATTAATAATAAAATATTATCAAATAAAATTATTAATTAAATAATGAGTTTATTTAATGGAAATTAATAATTAAAATATTCATTATTAATTATTTAAATAATGAAAATTATTTAAATGGAAATTAATAATTAAATATAATTTGATAATATTTAGTCGGGAGAAAATATTAATATTATTAATTGTTTAAATAAAATATTTTATTTAAATGGTAATTAATAAATAAATTAATTAAGTTGGACTTATTAATTTAAGAGAGAATTTCTAGCCCAATTGGATTAATGAACCCAATTGGAATTGGCTCAAAATAATTAATTAAATAAATTAGAATTATTTATTAATTAATATATGCATTTTCGGCTATATATGTATTTTTGGGAAGAGATAATTGCTTGAATTATATCCTAAAATAATTACATAGATTTATTTACCCAAGATAAATAAAAATAAAGAAAATAAAATAATCTCCTATTTATCTATGGCATTTTCGAAATTGCAAGATAAAGGAAAGAGATAATCTTTATTCTTTTTGTATTTATCTCTATAGATTAATCCTAATGTGATTAGGATTCCTATTTTTCTATAAATAGGAGGGTTGAGTCATTCATAAATCACACAATTCAATTCTTTGGAAATTGAAAAATCTCTCTTCCTCCCTTCTCCCTCCCTTGGCCGATTTTCTCATAGTATTGGGAAGAAAAATATTTTTTTCTTCTTCCCAATTTCTTCTAAAGTTCGATCCCACAATCGAATTTCGTTTGATCGATCGGGATATAGCGTAGAAGATCCAGGTGTTCCTGAGGAATTGAAGTCAGAAGAAAAACCTCCAACCGATTCTCCATTATTCAGTCAATGTAAGTTCCGGTTTTAATTTTCGAATATATAAGCATGAATCTACATGTTTTATCACAAATTGCATGATGTTAATAGATCCGTTATTAAATGTTAATAAGTTTACTAAACAAAATTCCGCTAATTTAGTAAATCATCCCTTCACAAGTAAATCATCCACTCATAGAAGCAACGCCATCATTTCCCCCCAATGGTGCATCTGGAATATAAAAGTCATCAAATTGTTGCCACATCTCCGCTTCCATCTCTCTTTCAACTGCATTAGCCATTTCAGTGGGAGTCTCAGCATCTGCTCCATTTGCCCTATCTTTTCCAAATACAATAGCCAAGTCGTCATAATATGGAAATGGTTTGTTCCTCATTCCTTTTGCATTGGGATGACTCTGCAAGAAACAATTTAGACGATGATATAAATAGTAAGTGTTACATTATCAACTTTTATCTAGTGTTTACCTTCACCCAGCCTTCAAAAACTTGTCCATCAGCCTCAATGCACTTTAGGGTCTCATTCCATCCAAAACCACTACAAGAAGGCCCCAACATTTCAAAAATTGCATTGTATTGCTTCTTTAGCATTTTGACTCTTCCTTCAAGGTGTGGAGATGCCTTTAAGCCACATGACGGAACCTTCTCATTCATTAACCTTTCTAATTGTACTGCGTAGCCAGATTTGAAAGTCCCATTATCTGCCTTCCACGATCCTAAATGAACGAGCTCCAATAAACACTCCACCAACTTTGCATCTAAATGGGATGTCCAGAAGGTTCGACGGTCTTTGCTACTACAAGCTTCATTATTGTCCATATCTATATACCAAGATTTAGACATATATTCACACATAAAAAGTTAATGAAAGTTAACCATCATATTCTTATGCATAATAAAAAAACATAATATTAAGTAAATTTATATAAAATCAAAATGTCTTATGAGTTCATGGACATGCTTAATAAATCATACCAAACCAAAGTCTCATAAACTATAAATATAAATAACTAAGAACATTGGCCACTTCTCCATTCATCGAACATTTTTCTAGCCAACTCATCTCGCCAAGCACTCCATTCATTTGAGCCCTCTACATAATTTATATGCTCAGTTTCATCCATACTAATTGGTGTACTATCTTCAACACATCCTTCCATTGGATCTACTCTCATTTCCCTTCTAATAAGGTTGTGCAACAAACAACATGCAGTAATTGTTCGACATTGTACTTTCACTGGATAATATGATTTCCCTCTCAAGATTGCCCAGCGACCTTTCAAAATTCCAAATGCCCTTTCGATTACATTACGTGCTGACGAATGCTTCATGTTAAAGAATTCTGCTGGGGTTGTTGGCTCATTTCCTCCACGCCATTAAGTGAGGTGATAACGTTGACCTCTATACGGGGCCAAAAAACCCTCACAATTGGTATATCCAGCATCACAAAGGTAATAATATCCTGTCATGATAAGGTATTCAATCATATGAAATATAAAATGAGGGGAACTTTTTAGTTAATTTAAGAATTATATATATTACCCCTAGGGACCTTTAAACCAGTAGGTCTAGATATAGCATCTCTGAGAACTCTTGAATCAGAAGTAGATCCTTCCCATCCAGGTAAAACGTAGATAAATTGTCCATCTTGAGAACATACTCCCAAAACATTTGTTGCAATTTCCCCCTTCCTTGTTCTGTATCTAGGTCGATCAGTAACACTCACATTTACTTTAATGTACGTACCATCTAATGCCTCTAGACAATTCTGTTTACATTTGATAAAAACAAACTCAATTTTAACTTAATTATACAGGTCATAATTGAAAGCTATATCCAGTATACTGACCTGAAACCATTTCCACTTTCCGTTATGTGTATCGTCAGTAATTCGTTCTGGTCTTTTCAGGAGAATATCATGTAGTTTAAGAACTGCGTGAAGGACTAAATTGAAGTTTCGACTAATGGTCTCCCCCGACCTAACAAATTGCCTACCAATAACTCTATTTTTGACATCATGAGCTAGGATGTGTAAGAAAATAGCCACCATCTCTTCAACGTCCATATATTTCGACACCTTAAGACCTCCAATAGATTTTAACAAAGATGGAAAAGCACCTCCTATCCATTCTAGTATTCTCATAACAAGATAAATCACTTTCATGAATTAGACGGAAAAAGTTCAATTGCCTAATTCTATGACGATTGAAGGAATTTTGGAAAGCTATTCTATGAGATTGTCTTCTACGATAAACTATCAACACCCCTAGTAATGCATATAGAAATACTATCAATCTCAAGTTGTTGGTCCAATAAAATACTAAAATTGCAATCGATTGTTTTCTATCATTCAAAGAGGGGGGAGCCATATCTCATAGAATAGTAATCGATTGGTCCGAAATGGATGATAGATGGCCAGCTGTAATAAATTGTAAGCAAATATGATTATCCAAAAGTATCACAAGTGAAATTAAAATTAAATCATATAGCAAACAAAAATGAAAAAAAAGTGATGCATGATAATGACTTTATGCTCTATATTTTTTAGGTGAGTTTATATTCAAATCTAAACTAAATTTACAGCAAATAACATAAGAAAATTTTCTATTTAAAAGTAAAGGGAAAAAATCATAGTGGCAATTCATGATCCCATTAAACTTTATCAACATCCAAGAACGTTTCTTTTAAAAGAAAGAAGCCCACCCTCGTTACATAAAACACATCAATGTGCTACCAAGACTTTGCCACCTCCAAAGAATTCTTTTCACCAGATATAGAAAGGATCAAATGTCATCAATATGTTGATAACTTTAAATATAGTCATGGATTCACCCTTTATTTTGGTAGATTTTGGGGATTTTTCTACACCACCATTTGAATTATATGTGATTTTCATCTCTAAATACCCTAAACCCATACCTGTAGTATTGACTTTCATATCCCCTTAAACCAAATGGTAAAAATAAGTACAAGAATACCAGACCCATGTAATTTGAAGAAAAGAAAAAAGACCCACAAAATTTATATGAAATTTGAAGAAGATGGTCTTTCAAAAAGAAATTTGCACGTGAGAAAGAAAAAACAGTAACAGAGGTTAGACAGAATTCCAACTTTAGGTGTAAATTGATTCACTTAGTTTAGGGTTTAAATTGATAAAATTAAAAGTTCAAATTATCAATTTAATTACTGAACGAACTACTACAATAACTCAAAAAAAAAAAATCAAACCATCATATAATATATATGGATCACTTGACTACGTATATAGAAAAAGTTAAAACAAGCATAATTGTTAAAATTTATACAGAACCATACCTCTCAGATTGAAGATGACAATTGAGGCTTCATCTATAAAGTTGAGAGTTGATTTTGAGAAGTATGAAATGGAGGTTCAATCTATGGGAATTTATAATGAAGAAAACTTATCTGTGTATGGTGTAGCATTTAATAGTATTGTTAGGTAGGTGAAATAAAAAATTAAAAGCAATAGATATAGCAGGTTGATGAAGATTTGAAGAAGAGAGATAAAAATTCTGAGAAATTATTGAACTATAGAAAGGGGTAGATAATGAAATTTATTACGAATTAATGAAAGCAAATCAAATCTACAGATAAAGCAAATCAAACCTTCTTAGCAGAAAAGGCCACCACATGCTTTGTTAATATGTGAGCTAGTTCGTTTCCTCTTCAATTTATGCGAAAATACCCAGAAATTCACAAATTTTTTGCCAGATCTTGTATTTCTTGGATGAAATAACCTATCTCTGCTTCCTTGAATGAATTCCAATTGATAAAAAACATCTTTTGGATGAATTTCATTATCTTCCTCGAATTGTACCAATTTTATCATCCTCTTGAAATTAAATCTGGAGAGAGGATCATGGAAGAGATTGGGAAGTATATCTGCATATATGTTAGGCGAATCGAAAGAAGAAGATCCAATTTGGGAGATAGATCGTGGAAAGGGAAAATATGTGTGAGAGAAGGAGATAATTATAAAATCTAAACCACAAATTAATTTACCATTTTTTAAAATATCAAAATTTTATTTCTTTTTTATTACAATTTTTATTTTAGTGGAGGGTTTAATTACCCCTCCATTTTCCTATATTATACTGTTCAAACCCCATGGATTAAATCCATGGGATTATTTGATTCATCAGGATACTGTACAAAATCCATATCCCTAACCCAGGCTTCAATAACCCTCCTACCAAACACAGTTTAGGCTTAGATACCCCACCCTAACCCCCACACCAAACACCCCCTTAGATATTTTATTAATAGAGTTAAAAGAGAGATTTCTCACAATTGGGATGAACTTCTCCCTTGTTCCTCTTGAGATGAATTTCTTAAGTTTGAGTAATGAATTTCACTAGTTCTTAAATCTGATGAATCATAAATCATATTCTTGTAGCTTTAGAAAGAATTTAAACACTTGAATAGTTTGTAAAATTTTAAATAACACACTCTATCGAATAATTTAACGAATTTAAGTTATATGTATTTATTCTATGTCAATCAATCATGTATTACAATTCTATTAAAAATGAAAAAACAAAAAAAAAAACTAACAATTGAGTACAATTTTATAGAATAAGTAATGGGTGAAAAATCACAATAGCCACTTGGAGGAGGGAAAATTCTCAAATGGCCATGAGTTTGAAAAAGTGTAATTTTTAGCCATTTTTTACTATTCAATTTTTAAATGTACCCATTTTGCCCTTTTCGTATGTCAGATATAGTCTAACACCTCTGACACGTATATTATGTGTAGTCTGACACTTCTGACAATTTTTCTTTTTCAGTGCAATTTTTATTTCCCAATGTATTTTTTCTTCCCCCAATTTTTAGTATATTTCGTATATTGTTTATAGTTCTTCAATGTATTTAGTATATTTTGTAAATTTTTATTTTTTTCATGTTTTGATTTTATACTATATATTTCGATTTTAATTCAATTTTCTATATTTATTTTAGTATATTATTTATATTTTCCCCTCTCATGTAAAGTATTTTGTCCATCTACTATATTGGGTTTATAGTCTTTCGCTTCATAAGTGCATTTGAGAAAAGTGTGAAGATGTATGCACATAATATACATGTCATTTAATATGTAAATGAAAAACAAAAAAATATTAATTACACAAATACTTAATATACAAAAGGAAAATACTTGGTATGCAAACAAACAAAAACAAATGTATATTACAGAATATATATTTAGATAAACAGACAGACGTATATTGCATATATCGTGTATTACTGTAACGACCCGATTTTTCGTAAAATCCATTAAAATAAAAGCGCAGCGGAAAACTAGATTTTACAGAAAAACGGCGTGGGTCCGTTTAAAATTCGGATAAACCAAAACCTGTTTACAAACAAATTTTCCAGGAAAAGCAATAATACTAGAATGTACCTTCTATGATATGATGAAAATGCTAAAGGTAGTTTAAAGTTCAAAATATATATACAAACGCTCCATCGAGCTCAAAATGTAACAAAATAAAAAGTGATGCAATGTTCATGAGCATTCAAGAATGCTACTCTCAAAATCAGTTGCGTTCCTGTCCATTCATTATCTCGATCGGTCACGCGGTGTCACCTCCTCTACCTCGTCCTCTACCACGAGTCTTACCTGAAAAATTGTAATTGTAGCAACATTAGCATAAAAATGCTAGTGAAAGTAAAATGAAAGCAAGTAATCCTATGAACAACATTTCATGTCAGAAATCGTGTCCAAAGGCCTAGATTTCACTTTTACTACCCATTCCACATTCTAAATTTTCACACATAAACAACATACATAATAAACTTTCTTAACTTCGTGGCTTAACGAATCTTATGAGTTATGGATTTCCTCGAAAACATTCTATCATCATAAAAGAAATACTCAAACCAAGATACAAGTAAAAGAATGTGATATACTAAGTGATAATAAAGTCGCAACCACACATGCTCAAATCTTCGAGTGCCAACCGTATCACCGCATGTGTAGTACTATAATAATGATAACAATAATAACACATCCATACACGCTCAAATCTTCGAATGCCACCCTTACCACAGCGTGTATAATACTATAATAATGATAACAATAATAACACATCCATACACGCTCAAATCTTCGAATGCCACCCTTACCACAGCGTGTATAATACTATAATAATGATAACAATAATAACACATCCATACACGCTCAAATCTTCGAATGCCACCCTTACCACAGCGTGTATAGTACTATAAAGTATAACGCATCTATAACGTTCATTTCGTAGAATGCCACCCTTACCACAGCGTATATAGTGCTATATCACAAATCATCGCACCATGATACCGTATGGAGCGTATCACATACTATCATGTGCCATATCACATAACCTCGCACCATGATACCGTATGGAGCGTATCACATACTATCATGTGCCATATCACATAACCTCGCACCATGATACCGTATGGAGCGTATCACATACTATCATGTGCCATATCAAATAACCTCGCACCATGATACCGTATGGAGCGTATCACATATTATCATGTGCCATATCACATAACCTCGTAGAATCGGTCAAGCTCCTCAGTAAGTTAGATAAAGTTCCACTAAACTACTAAAGAACATAAACCGTTCGAATTACACGAGTCAACACTCAAGTGTAATTTCTAAGCCACTTTGACTCCCAAAACACTTAAAGTTCCTTATTCAACCTCTGTCATCTAAAATCTCCAAATCATCTTATAAGACTTCCAAACCACTCATACTTACTCTTTTACTTCCAAAACCATAATTACACCAATATCACTCCACTCACATCCAAGTTAAAGTCTCCAACCAAATAAAACTTCCGGAAGTTAGTTCCCCTCTTAACCTCGATAAACAATAACGTAATGAAACATAATTCATAAAATTACTAACTTCCATTTTAAACTCACCTTAGATGTGAAATCCAAGCTTCTAAGGTGCCGGAGTCAAAGTCAAACAATCGATCACCAACCTACATATCAAATACAACTAACAACCATTAATTATCCGAAAATCGAGCAAACGATATCTAAACACATAAAACGACGAAAACCCCGGGTTTAACCCCTAAGGGGCCCATGGCCCAACAAGGAGGGGAGGGGAGGGTTTGGTTTTCCGTCTTTTATGCACTTTTGAGATGATTTGGGTTGATTTAACACACTTTGAAAGTCGAGATATCAATGGGTCACGATATTTTAGGGTTTTACATAATAATCGATTTCCGAAAAATTAAGTAAAATGTAAAATCATAGCAAACTAAACACCCTAATCTTAGTCAAGTGTGAGAAATTAATACGGGACGGGTTTTCAACTCAAACTTGATTTTAGGGTTTAGGGAAGTTTCTAAAACTTGCTAAAACGACTTCCTCGATTGAAATCTTTAAACTTCGGTGTGTGAATTTGAAGATTTCAACTCAAAACCTCCATTAAAACACTATTCACATCAAAATTTAGAAACTTTGTCATACCTTAAGGTCTCGAGAAAACGAGCAAAAACCTCGATTGCTAGGTTAGAATTGATCCTCGGGATGAGAGCTTTTCAACTAGCCTGGAATTACGACGATCCACCGAGAAATAAAGAAAAGCCAAGATGAGAGAGAGAGAGGGAGGGGGGTTCGGCCAAGGAGAGGGAAAGAAAAGAAAAGAATGAAGCTTTTGTTGACCAAAAATTGACTTTTAAAGAAAGTGGAGATGAATAGTAAAATGAGATATTTTTAAGAAATTAGAAAATGACGTATACGTCCTTTTTAAGTGATTTGATTAAAATACGAAACCCGAAGATCTTAAATTAATCTAAAGGTGATTAATAATTATTAATTGGCCCGTTAATAATTATTAATGTCACCAAAACTAATTTAAAGTAGTAAAAGGTTTAAAAAGGTCTTCGAACGAAAATAACTACTAAAATCGAAATTACTAAGTTTAAACTAACTTAAATACTTTATTTAAAATAAAATAAAATAAAAATAAAAATAAAATTACCACCAAAAGTAACGGGACGTTACAATTACATAATGTACAGATAACAAAAAACGGAACATAAAAGAAGGGGTGGGTGTACATCAACCTCTCATCATTTTTCGTATATTGCGTATATTACAGAATAAATATCTAGTAAAACAAATAGAGTAAACTGAATAAAAACACATAGTCATGTATATCACGTATACCACATAAAATGTATATTACGTATATCACAGACTGTATATTAAACAAAACAGAAACAGACCGATAAAACAAAACATTTATGTGGTTATGTCAAGAAGGTGTCTGAAACTATATCAGTCTTACTATTACTTTATGTGGATGATATATTGCTAGTCTCTTCTGATTTGGGTGAAATAGAGAAAACCAAAGCAATTTTGAACAGTGACATTCAAATGAAAGATCTTGGCAATACAAGCAAGATTCTTAGAAGTGAATGTATTTCAAGATGCCCTTTGTATTGTAGATGCCCTTGCCAAACTTCACTCTGGTTGATTTTTCAAGAATGCAGTGTTCACAGAAAGGTAGATCAGTTACCTTGTCATTTCGAAGCAGCCCTTGATTGCATAAGTGTTGAAGGCCTCTTTCACTGTATGAGCCATTTGTTTATACTACAGTTATAACTTAATAAGACTGCCTCCAGACACAACATTTGTTTCCCCAACTATGGCATTTCTTTGGAGAAAATACAATCCATTTCTCAAGGTTCCTTTCAATTTCAGCAATGAACCTTTGTAAACCTTCAAGATTCCTCCTTTAGATTTGAACGTGTAGCCTGCAGCATCAAGGGTTCCCAGTGATATCAAAATTTCGTGAGCTCTTTCCATTCCATCATTAAGTTTCAAACGAACTGAGCCTATTCCTTTCACACTGCAAGGTTGGTTATGTGAGTGAGGAGTAATATGGTACGAACAACCTGAGTCTAGAACCCATTCTTCATTTAATTCTGATTCTGTGACCACTAGAACTTCAGCTGAATCATATCCCTCCAAGACATTTGTTGTAGATTTATCTTCATCCTTTTGCTGAGTCTTTGTACCATTTTTGAGGAAACAATTCCTTCTCATATGGCCTTCATTATTACAGTGATAATATTTATATCCATTTCCCTTAGACTTGGATCTAGCTCTGTTTTGCTTGTCAACTTTTTCATTTTTGAATTCTTGTCTTCCTCGAGCTATTAAAGCCTCTGAATCTTTTCTTTCACTCTTCAATTCCAGTTCCTTAGATCTGAGAGAATCCAATACCAATTCATACGTGAGAGTGTCTCTGCCATATTTAATGTGAAGGGATGATTTACTAAAATAGCGAAAATTTATTTAGTAAATTTATTAACATTTAATAACGGATCTATTAACATCATGCAAATTGTGATAAAAACACGAAGAACATGTAGATTCATGCTTAATTTTTGAAAATTATAATCAAATCGAAACTTACATTGAGTAAAATTGGAGAATTGGTTGGAAGTATCTTTACAACATCAATCCTCAGCAACACCGGATCTTCTATGTTATATCCCGATCGATCAAACGAAATCTGATTGTGGGATCGAACTTAAGAAGAAATTGGGAAGAAGAAAAAATATTTTTCTTCCCAATGACAATAGGGAAAATCGGCCAAAGGGGGAGAAGGGAAGAAGAGAGAGTTCCAATTTTCTATGGAATTGAATTGTATGATTTATGAATGACCCAAGCCTCCTATTTATAGGAAACAAGGAATCCTAATCACATTAGGATTAATCTATAGAGATAAATACAAAAAGAAAAAAAGATTATCCCTTTCCTTTATCCTGCAATTTCGAAAATGCCATAGATAAATATGAGAATATTTTATTTTCTTTATTTTCTTTATCTTGGGTAAATAAATCTATGTAATTATTTTAGGATATAATTCAAGCAATTATCTCCTCCTAAAATACATGTATGGCCGAAATTATGTATAAATAATTAATAAATAATTCTAATTAATTTAATTAATTATTTTGGGCCAATCTCAATTGGGTTCATTAATCCAATTGGGCTTGAAACTCTCTCTTAAATTAATAAGTCCAACTTAATTAATTTATTTATTAATTACCATTTAAATAAAATATTTTATTTAAACAATTAATAATATTAATATTTTCTCCCGACTAAATATTATCAAATTTATATTTAATTAATAATTTCCATTTAAATAATTTTCATTATTTAAATAATTAATAATAAATATTATAATTATTAATTTCCATTAAATAAACTCATTATTTAATTAATAATTTTATTGACAATATTTTATTATTAATTAATTAATTTTAATTATTAATTTCTGTTCAAATAAAATTAATTATTTAAACAATTAGTAATTTTTAATTAATTCAAATTATCAATTACCACTTAAATATACTCGATATTCAAATAATTAATAATATCTAATTAATAATATTTCATTATTAATTTCATGTTTAAATAAACTCATTATTTAAACTATTAATAATGTTTATATTAATTACCGTTTAAATATATTAAATATTTAAACAATTAATATTGCCTATTTTAAGTAATTCGCTTTACTTAAACTTTCCATTTCTTCTACTTGATTTCGCGACTACGATATTTGGGCTAGCATAGGGACTCGATGAACCTATAGATCATGGGCTTAATAATTAGTCAATTAAGTGATTAACACTTAATCAGTTAATTACTTATTATCTAACTATGAATGATTCCACTATAGATTCATAGCTGAACTCCCCTCACTATAGATGAGTTATTGTCCATTTAGTTTATCTTTATTTATATCTGTGATATTATCCTTCACGTGGAACCCTCATAATTACAGGCAGATAAATTTACCGTTTTGACCCTGTAATTACCGCTTTATCTTTGTGTTCCCACTGATTCTCCAATGAACTTTATCTTTAGTCGAACTAAAGATAAGATACTTTTGTGATCAATAGAAGTCGTGACGTCACTTGTTCATGTCTCGAATCAGTACATCAAGGGAGTTTCCTAAAGTTCCTAAAATGTTTAGGTATCACACTGATACCGTTAATTTATAGGAAAATTATGAATTCCATCTCGTGAAGATGAGTTCTCATCTACTTATCTAGTCATGTTCCCAAAACGGGAGTGTATTGAGCGTTCTTACAGATCGCACTCAACTATGTGAATCAAAGAACGTAACTCCACAAATAGGAGTCCGCATTTCACTCAGGATTGAGATCTATCACGGTTGATAAACTTAGTTTGATGTTCGATCATTTCTCGTAAACGGTACTAATGAGAAATTTGATCGAACATCGTGGTCCTGTCTTGTACAATCAACATTGAATATAATACTTCCATTTCATGTCTCCCACATGAATGATCAGGATTAGATCATTTGTCTATAAACAAATTGCGAAGCTATCAACAGTGTTACCAGGATAAGGTTCCCAAACGTTATCCATTTACTGTAGACACTTTTATGTACTCATCTCGACTTTAATCCTCTCGTATGACTCACATACTAAGTCTTGATTTCATAAGAGTAACTTAGGGTTTACTATTTGAATGCTTGATATTTATATATTTCCATATATTTCTAATATCGTCAATTGAATCAATCTAGATAATATAAAGAACTTATGTTTATTTATTTAATTTATTCTTAATAAATTATTATTATTAAATAATTACAAGTTCTAGGACACCATTCCTAACATAATGGCAGTCTTGATTTCTTTCAAACCTTCTGGTAAAGAATTGAGAAGAATAACAATCTTGTTTTCGTCATCCAATCTTTCACCAGTATTTGCGAGATCCATACAGATTCTATTGAATTCATCCAGGTTATCCTCTAAACATTTGGATGAATCCAAAAAATTGCTCTTTCAAGAAGATTTTGTATGGTAAAGCTTTGGCCTGGTAGAATCTTTCTAATTTATCCCACAACTTAGACACAGTGTCTTCCTCATTGACTTGCCTGAGAACGTTGTCTGAAAGATATAGTATCAAACTATAAGCAATCTCAGCCTTCTTTTCAGCAATCATCGTAGCAGGTAAGGTTGTTAGATCATCTAACGCTTTTGCTACCTTTTGTTAGACCAGTAACGCCTTTATTTTCTTCTTCCACAAACCAAAATCACCTTTTCCATTGAAACGATCAATTTCAAACTTGGCAGCCATTTGAAGCACGTTTCACAGATTTCTGGTTTTCTTCTTGGATCACGATCAGTCAAGATTTGATAAAGTTCTTGTTGAATCAAACACAAGCTCTAGTACCAATTGTTGAAGCAATTAACTAATCAACAAGAAGAACCAAGATTTATTTCTCAACTCTTTCACAGACTTCTCTCTCTGTTTCTTGAACTCAGACTAACGAAGAAGAAGAAAAGAAATGAATGAAGAATTTTGTATATTCAAAACAAAATTAATCACACTGAAATATGTACAAGAATTGAGCCCTTTTATAGCTCTATTTCAACAAGTAAAACAGTTAGAAAACTATTGAAGGGAGTAATTTACTAAAATAGCGGAATTTCTTTAGTAACCAAATTAACTATTAATTTTAGGATCTTTTAACATTATGCAATTTGTGATTAAAAAAACATGTAGATTCATGCTATTTTCGAAAATAAAGGCCATTTACTTACATTGAGTAATAAATGGAGAATTGGTTGGATGTTTTCTTACAGCATCAATCCTCAGGAACACCAGATCTTCTACGCTATATCCCGATCGATCAAACGAAACTCGATTGTGGGATCGAACTTTAGAAGAAATATAATATTTTTCTTCCTAAAACTATGATAAAATCGGCAAAGACAAGGGGGAAGAGAGGGACAGAGAATTTAAATTTCTTATTAATTGAGTTGTGTGATTTATGAATGACCCAAGCCTCTTATTTATAGGCTAATGGAAAATCTAATCACATTAAGATATTCCATAGAGATAAACACAAAAAAGAAAGATTTTCTCTTTCCTTTATCTTGGTATTTTCAAAAATACCTTAGATAAATAAGAGAATAATTTATTTTCTTTTATTTGATTTATCTTGGGTAAATAAATCTATATAATTATTTTAGGATATAATTCAAATAATTATTTTTCTACAAATTATATATCATGGCCGAAATTTATATATAATAAATAATTAATAAATCAAATTTATTTAATTAATTATTTTTGGCTAATTTCAATTGGGTTCATTAATCCAATTGGGCTAGAAACTCTCTCTTAAATTAATAAGCCCAACTTAATTTATTTATTTATTAATTACCATTTAAATAAAATACTTTATTTAAATAATTAATAATAATATTATTTTCTCCTGACTAAATATTATCAAATGATATTTAATTATTAATTTCCATTTAAACAATTTTCATTATTTTAACAATTAATAATAGATATTTTAATTATTAATTTCCATTAAATAAACTCATTATTTAGTTAATTAACAATTCTAGTTGACAATATTTTATTATTAATTAATTAATTTTAATTATTAATTTTTGTTCAAATAAAATTAATTATTTAAACAATTAATAATTATCATTTAATTTCAAATTGTTAATTACCATTTAAATATACTCAATATTTAAATAATTAATAATGTCTAATTAGTAATATTTCATTACTAATTTCCTGTTTAAATAAACTCATTATTTAAACAATTAATAATGTTTATATTAATTATCGTTTAAATATACACAATATTTAAACAATTAATATTGCCTATTTAAGTAATTCACTTTATTTAAAATTTTCATTTCTTCTACTTGATTTCGCGACTACGATATTTGGACTAGCATAGGGACCTGATGGACCTGTAAATCATGGGCTTAATAATTAGTCAATTAAGTGATAAACTCATACTCAGTTAATTATTTATTATCTAACTATGAATAATTCCATTATAGATTCATAGCTGAACTCCCCTCACTATAGATGAGGTATGTCCATTTAGTTTACTGTTATTTATATCTATGATATATCCTTCACGTGGAACCCTCATAATTACAGGTGAATTAAATTTACCATTTTGCCCCTATATTTACCGTTTTATCCTTGTGTTCCCGCTAATTCTCCAATGAACATTATATTTAGTCGAACTAGAGATAATATACTTTTGTGCTCAATAGAAGCCGTGGCGCCACTTGTTCATGACTCGAATCATTACATCAAGGGAGTTTTCTAAACGTCCTAAAATGTTTAGATATCGCACTGATACCGTTAATTTATAGGAAAGTTATGAATTTTATATCGTGTAAATGTGTTCCTAGCTACTTATCTAGTTATGTTCCCAAAGCAGGGTTTATTGAGCGTTCATATCATATCGCTCTCAACCATGTAAATCAAAGAACATAACTCCATAAATAGGAGTCCGCATTTTACTCAGGATTGAGATTTATCATGGTTGATAAACTTAGTTTGATATTCGATCATTTCTCAGAAACGGTACTAATGAGAAATTTGATCAAACATCGTGGCCCTGTCTTATACAATATATGATGCTTCCATTTCATGTCATCCACATGAATGATCAGGAATAGATCATTTGTCTATAAAACAAAATGCAAAGCTATCAACAATGTTACCATGATAAGTTTCTCAAACGTTATTCATTTACTGTAGACACTTTTAAGTTACTCATCTCGACTTATCCTCTCGTATGACTCACATACTAAGTCGTGATTTCATAAGAGTAACTTAGGGTTTTACTATTTGAATGTTTGATATTAATATATTTCCATATATTCCAAATATCGTCAATTGAATCAATATAGATAATAGAAAGAACTTATGTTTATTTATTTAATTTATTCGAAATAAATTATCTTTATTAAATAACTACAAGTTCTAGGACACCATTCCTAACAAGAAAACTAAACTAACTTTTATAATAAGCTGATGTATATGATGTCACTATTGCACATATGTTCTAATATATATTTTTCAAAAAGTAAGAAGCCTATCTCCAACTTTACATTAAGGCTAAGAATTCAGTTTCGTTGCGGTTTTTCTACGAACCGAACCGAACCAACATGATGTCAGTTTCGATTCCTTTTTTTGTTGGACTTGCACGAATTAAGCGTGATTCTAGGGTTTTTTTCTTGGATTTTTTTTAATCCTATAGCTAGGGGGAGTAGTCAAGGATGAACACAACTAAAGACCAGGGGCACATGCCCCCCCCCCTTCCTTTCACTTTATATATATATATATATATATATTATTAATTTATACTTAACCATTATTGTAATTTTAATATATATTTTTCACTATTTATCTGTAGCACATTATTTTAATTTATTAATAATTTTTTCTTATTGATTTGTTTGATTTTTCTTTTAATTATTTATGTTATTTTTATGTTTGAGTTTTTTCAAAATAGTATTTTATGAATTGAAATTTTTAAAATAGTAAAAAAAATTTCAAGAATAACATTTTTCCCCTCTTAACTCAAAGCAAGCATTAAACTTAACCTACACATAACTATAAGAAAATGTCATTTTTAAATCTTTTAAAAATACTATTAAATTTCACACATGCTACGCACATGGTCTAACTTTTGTTTATTGATAGTTTAGGTTTATTTATGATGTATAATTTAATAAAGCATTTCATAGGTAAAGTTTAGGGCTAATAACACCAATATTCATATAAGTCATCTTAATTACAAAAAAAAAGGATGTGATAATTAATTACAAGTTTGGACGCTTGCCACCTGCCGGATTAAGCAAAAGACAGCCATGCCCCTGCACGTGTAAAGGAAAAAACAAAAAAGGAATTGAAAACTACCTCCCACGATTTCAGCTCAATAATTAAGGATTTTTTAAAAAAAGAGGCAGATAGATTTGGTATTTTCGAAATCGAGGGAAATGCAAAAACAAAAAAGTAAACTCCAAATCAAAAACTGATTTGGTTCTGGTGAGAAACCTTAGAGAAAACGGCAGCTCCACAAAACACAATGATAACGAAGAAGGAGATAATGGAGGCGAGGAAGAAATTATTTGAAGATTCGAAAAAAGGATAACTGGAAAATATGGAGAGAAAGGAGGGAGCTAGTGAATACAAAGAAAATCAAGAAATCAGACAAGTAAGTGAAGAGAAGAGAGATGATCTACATGCAAAGGTATTAAATTCATCCCATCAATTCAATATAAAAATCGAAAAAATTTAACTTTTCTAATTAGTTGTATAAAAATAAACAGGGACCAAATCCGATTGATGATCATCAAGAAGAAGAAGAATATACCGAAGAAGATGTTGATAGTGAAAATGAAGAAGAAATTGAGGAGGAAAATTTGGAAGAAGATGAATTTTTGAAAGAAAACGAAGAAATTGAAGAAGAAACGAAAAGCAAAAAGGAAGCTTCAACAAGTAAACAGGAAAAAACAGAGGAAGGACAAAGAAAGCAGAAGAAAAGTTCGATGATGAAGAAAGTGAACAATGCAACACCAAAAAGATATCAAAAGGTAAATATGGATCTGAACAAAAAAAAACATTTAATAATATGCAATATGTAAATATTCCTGAATAATGAATCTGAACCAAAACAGCATTTGATAATATGCAATATATATGTTTAAATTGCATGATGTTAAATATTTCTGAATAGTGGATATGAACAAAAAAAGCATTTGATAATATGCAATATGTATGTTTAAATTTCATGATGTTAAATATTCCTGATTAATGGATCTGAACAAAAAAAAGCATTTGATAATATGCAATATGTATATTTAAATTGCACAATATTAAAAATTTCTGAATAAGAAAAACAAGAAGAAACAAACAAGAGTAATATGTATACATAAAAAATTAATAATGTTAAATTTTCTGAAATATTTAATTTTATACAATACTAAAAAATAATGAAAAAACAGGTCATGACTACAAGAGCAAAGTCACTGAGGCCCGGGATAAAATCAAGATCAACCAAAGATCCTTACACAGAGGAATTTAGATCGAAGGAACAACCGATTACATTGACTCAAGAATTGAAAAGAACAACACCAACATTTCACATATTCACTCAGGAGTGAAATAAGGATTCGATGTAACTGTTTGATTCATGTTAAAGTTTAACTTTTGAATTCTGTATTTGACAAGGATTATATATTTTGTTTTAGTTATATTTTGAAATTTATAGATAGGAAGGGATTATATATTTTGGCAAGATCTGGCAATGATCAAATTGTTTTTTTTAAAGTTTGACAACTCTAAATGATATACATATTGACGACTATAAATGATATACATATTAACAACTCCAAATGGTATACATATTAACAACTCTAAATGTTGGACAAAAATATAAAAGAGAACAATTTGATTTTATACAACTAACATCAGAACATAGTTAGTTCAAAATAAACATGAGTTTAAAAAAAATAGAGAATCTATGTAACTTAAACAGTTGGACAAAATTAAATTATCGAACTATTTGACAATATACAATAGATAAATGTAAAGTAGCTATATAATTAAAAATATTGGACAAAATTAAATTATCAAAATATGGATAGCAAAACCCTAACTCTAAAAAAAAAAAAAAAGAAGAAGAAGAAGAAGGAAGAAACGTAACAAAACAAGGAAGAAAGAGAAAAAAAAAAGGAATCAATACGTAACTTAATGAGAAAATATGTAAATTTTGAAAATAAAAATTTTGAAAAACAAATTAATAATATTAATTGGAAATTAATGATCAAGATTTGGAAACAATAATTAAAATGAATTTCATTCAATGAATTTCATTTATTTTCCACTTTCTTCTTTATTAAACTAAGAGTAAAATCTAAAAATGACCACTGCACTTTCACCCAATTTTAATAATGACCCCTACACTTTTAATTTTACAAAATACACCCCTGCACTATGAAGAAGCTATAAACCGTTACATTTTTCATCCATTTTAACGGAGGCCTATTATTTTAATGTTTTTTTTTATTTCATTTATTTATGTGGCTAATTTTATAGTAAAATAATATTTTTTAAATTATTTTGCTTCTTTCATTCTCTTCCTCTCTCGTCCCCTTCCAATATCCAGTCCTAACGTTTTCTTTCATTCTTAACTTCTGATTATTTCAACGTCGACTTTTCCCCCATAGATCAGTAGACCTTTCATAGATCTTGATCCTCATTATCGTTTTTTGCCGTTTCAATATCCGATGAAGAATTTTTGTTGTATTCGATTCTTTTAGTTCGAACACCATATTTGATTTGCCCTTTTATCAGTTTGTGGTTTTCAATCGGTTCTTGATTGTCTAAATTTACCTGGGATTCTTAACTTTTGATTATTTGTTCGATTACTATTTTGAAACAAAAGGCTTTTTTGATTTGTTAAACTGCTTGGAAGTTTGATCCACTGTTAGATCTCTGAAAATCTTTAAATCTCTTCAGATTTTTGAGGATTGTGCAATTTGGCAATTGATGTGGTGGAACATTTAGATCACAAAATGGTTAATACAATGTGATAAATTCATCTTCAACTTTCCTGAGGTATATACCATTAAAAAAAATTGGTTTAGAATCATTCAAGATATCAGTATGCATAAATAAAGATTTAAAATGAAGAAAAACAAAACCATGGAGTAGTAGCTGCAACCAAAAATCACCAATCTCAACTTTTCAACCTAAACATTTACGGATACATTTCCAAGCTTCAAGTCTGCGAGTTTATTTGAAAACTGAGGACTGGATATGGAGGAGAGGAGATAAGAGGAGGAAAAAAGAAAATAATTTTAAAACTACTATTTAATTATAAATAAACAAAAAATATTAAAATAATAGGCCTCTTCATAATGCAGGGGTATATTTTACAAAATTAAAAGTGTAAGGGTCATTTTTAAAATTTGATGAAACTGCGGGGGTCATATTTGCATATTACCCTTAAACTAATTAAATAACTTATCTTTCATGGCTTCAAATTTATACATTCAATGACTTTTATTTATTTTTCACTTTCTTCTTTACTAAAATAATCAAAGAATTTTTCTTTGCTTCAAATTTGGCTTTATGTACGTGATATTCAAAGAATTTCATTTATTTTCCACCTTCTTTCTTCTTTATTAAAATAATCAAAGAAGTTCTTCTTTATAGATTAAGTTAATAATTGGAAGTTTGAGTTAGATGTGAATGAGGGTAGAATTAGAAGTGAAAAATTCTTCCTTCATTCACACTTTTAATATAGGGTAAAATGTAAATGAGACCCCTGTGGTTTTTTCAAAATGTATGAACACCCCATGTACTTTAAAAATGGCAAATCGCACCACTGTGTGTGGTTCCAATTTTTTTCAATCAGACGTCTCCCCTTCAATTTCAATAATTTTCTTTTAGCCATAACTTCTTCGTTTGAACTTCGATTCCGACGATTCAAGATATTTTAGAATCCTCATTTCAGGCTCTACATAAAAATCACTTCAAAACTTTAAAATTATTAATAAATAAAAGATTTTATTAACATCGAAACAGTAGGTATGATTGACATCGTTAACTCTTTGGTTATTGATAATTTCAAAGTTTCGAAGTGACGATTATGTAAAGCTGGAAATGAAGATTCCAAAACATCTTGAATCATCCAAATCGGAGTTCAAACGAAGAAGTTATGGCTAAAAGAAAATTATTGACATTGAAGGGGAGTGGTCTGATTGAAAAAAATTAGAACCACAGTAGTATGACTTGCCATTTTCAAAGTACAGAGGGTGTTCATGCATTTTGAAAAAACCACAGGTGTCTCATTTGCATTTTACCCTTTAATATATTAAGATTAAGATTAAAAAAATTTAAAATAGCTATTCAAAAAGTGTCATCTAGTAGAATTTTTCAGAAAAAAAAATTCGACACTGAATAATTATAAGTAAAACTTTATTTAACTTGTTTTTTTTATTGAAATTAAAATTATTTATTTTATAATTTATGTTTCATTTGAGAATAACTAAAAATTTCAAAAAAAAATATATTGAATTAATATATATCAATTTAATTGACCAAAAACTAAAAAGGGTAGAAACTGGAATACAATTTTCATGACAAAATTATGTTATCAATAAAATACAATTTCCAAAAAAAAGAAAGAAGTGATTGAATTGAATATTTGATTTTACTATTATACATTGCCTCCACTGAATTGTTATGCTAGATCTGTCAGTGGGAGTAGTTGCCCCTCTCATTTTTAAAATAAAAAAAATAGTAAAAATAGTAATATTTTAGGTGAAATTTTTAAATTTTAGTATTATTCATCTATTTTGTCTCTCCTTATTTTCTAAAATTAGCATTCTATAATTCCCCCCACCCCCGCACCATAAAAAAAAATTCTAACTCCGCTCTGGCTAACATGTACAAGATTTTTTTTAATTGTGTTTATTTTCAAAACTATATGATTTACTAATGTCAAATTTAATATTTGAATAGCTTTATTGAATTATTGACTCAAGAAATATTTTATTTTTATTAGAATTCATAATACTTTGGTACAAATTTCATTACCAAGTCAAAGAGGCCACTCTTCCGCTTCAGTATTCTCCTGCTAACAGAAGTTAATGATCCAAAAAAACCATGGCTAAAATTTTGAAAACTGGACAAAAAATTCCCCAAAAAGAAGAAAAAACTAAACTATAAATAGTTGCTCGGAAAGTGTCAATCCTTTCTCATCCAATTATAATATCCACACTGCTTCACTTTGATGCCCGCAGCGGATGGTTCACAGTAAAATTGAAGCTCGATTTCCTTAATATTATCTAAAGAAATGCTCTCTGACGAATGAAGCGGCCAATACAGCAAACTAGAATTCCACCTTCTTTCTTCTTTATTAAAATAAACCGTTACATTTTTCATCCATTTTAACGGAGGCCTATTATTTTAATGTTTTTTTTTATTTCATTTATTTATGTGGCTAATTTTATAGTAAAATAATATTTTTTAAATTATTTTGCTTCTTTCATTCTCTTCCTCTCTCGTCCCCTTCCAATATCCAGTCCTAACGTTTTCTTTCATACTTAACTTCTGATTATTTCAACGTCGACTTTTCCCCCATAGATCAGTAGACCTTTCATAGATCTTGATCCTCATTATCGTTTTTTGCCGTTTCAATATCTGATGAAGAATTTTTGTTGTATTCGATTCTTTTAGTTCGAACACCATATTTGATTTGCCCTTTTATCAGTTTGTGGTTTTCAATCGGTTCTTGATTGTCTAAATTTACCTGGGATTCTTAACTTTTGATTATTTGTTCGATTACTATTTTGAAACAAAAGGCTTTTTTGATTTGCTAAACTGCTTGGAAGTTTGATCCGCTGTTAGATCTCTGAAAATCTTTAAATCTCTTCAGATTTTTGAGGATTGTGTAATTTGGCAATTGATGTGGTGGAACATTTAGATCACAAAATGGTTAATACAATGTGATAAATTCATCTTCAACTTTCCTGAGGTATATACCATTAAAAAAAAAATTTGGTTTAGAATCATTCAAGATATCAGTATGCATAAATAAATAAATAAATAAAGATTTAAAATGAAGAAAAAAAAAACCATGGAGTAGTAGCTGCAACCAAAAATCACCAATCTCAACTTTTCAACCTAAACATTTACGGATACATTTCCAAGCTTCAAGTCTGCGAGTTTATTTGAAAACTGAGGACTGAATATGGAGGAGAGGAGATAAGAGGAGGAAAAAAGAAAATAATTTTAAAACTACTATTTAATTATAAATAAACAAAAAATATTAAAATAATAGGCCTCTTCATAATGCAGGGGTATATTTTACAAAATTAAAAGTGTAAGGGTCATTTTTAAAATTTGATGAAACTGCGGGGGTCATCTTTGCATATTACCCTTAAACTAATTAAATAACTTAACTTTCATGGCTTCAAATTTATACATTCAATGACTTTTATTTATTTTTCACTTTCTTCTTTACTAAAATAATCAAAGAATTTTTCTTTGCTTCAAATTTGGCTTTATGTACGTGATATTCAAAGAATTTCATTTATTTTCCACCTTCTTTCTTCTTTATTAAAATAATCAAAGAAGTTCTTCTTTATAGATTAAGTTAATAATTGGATGTTTGAGTTAGATGTGAATGAGGGTAGAATTGGAAGTGAAAAATTCTCCCTTCATTCACACTTTTAATATAGGGTAAAATGTAAATGAGACCCCTGTGGTTTTTTCAAAATGTATGAACATCCCATGTACTTTAAAAATGGTAAATCGCACCACTGTGGTTCCAATTTTTTTCAATCAGACGTCTCCCCTTCAATTTCAATAATTTTCTTTTAGCCATAACTTCTTCGTTTGAACTTCGATTCCGACGATTCAAGATATTTTAGAATCCTCATTTCAGGCTCTACATAAAAATCACTTCAAAACTTTAAAATTATTAATAAATAAAATATTTTATTAACATCGAAACACTAGGTATGATTGACATCGTTAACTCTTTGGTTATTGATAATTTCAAAGTTTCGAAATGACGATTATGTAAAGCTGGAAATGAAGATTCCAAAACATCTTGAATCATCCAAATCAGAGTTCAAACGAAGAAGTTATGGCTAAAAGAAAATTATTGACATTGAAATGGAGTGGTCTGATTGAAAAAAATTAGAACCACAGTAGTACGACTTGCCATTTTCAAAGTACAGTACAGAGGGTGTTCATGCATTTTGAAAAAACCACAGGGGTCTCATTTACATTTTACCCTTTAATATATTAAGATTAAGATTAAAAAAAATTAAAATAGCTATTCAAAAAGTGTCATCTAGTAGAATTTTTCAAAAAAAAAAAAATCGACAATAATTATAAGTAAAACTTTATTTAACTTGTTTTTTTGTATTGAAATTAAAATTATTTATTTTATAATTTATGTTTCATTTGAGAATAACTAAAAATTTCAAAAAAAAATATATTGAATTAATATATATCAATTTAATTGACCAAAAACTAAAAAGGGTAGAAACTGGAATACAATTTTCATGACAAAATTATGTTATCAATAAAATACAATTTTCAAAAAAAAAAGAAAGAAGTGATTGAATTGAATATTTGATTTTACTATTATACATTGCCTCCACTGAATTGTTATGCTAGATCTGTCAGTGGGAGTAGTTGCCCCTCTCATTTTTAAAATAAAAAAAATAGTAAAAATAGTAATATTTTAGGTGAAATTTTTAAATTTTAGTATTATTCATCTATTTTATCTCTCCTTATTTTCTAAAATTAGCATTCTATAATTCCCCCCACCACCCGCACCATAAAAAAAAAAAAATTCTAACTCCGCTCCGGCTAACATGTACAAGATTTTTTTTAATTGTGTTTATTTTCAAAACTATAAGATTTATTAATGTCAAATTTAATATTTGAATAGCTTTATTGAATTATTGACTCAAGAAATATTTTATTTTTATTAGAATTCATAATACTTTGGTACAAATTTCATTACCAAGTCAAAGAGGCCACTCTTCCGCTTCAGTACTCTCCTGCTAACAGAAGTTAATGATCCAAAAAAACCATGGCCAAAATTTTGAAAACTGGACAAAAAAATTCCCCAAAAAGAAGAAAAAACTAAACTATAAATAGTTGCTCGGAAAGTGTCAATCCTCTCTCATCCAATTATAATATCCACACTGCTTCACTTTGATGCCCTTAGCGGATGGTTCACAGTAAAATTGAAGCTCCATTTCCTTAATATTATCTAAAGAAATGTTCTCTGACTTCGACGAATGAAGCGGCAAATACAGCAAACTAGAATTCCAACTGACTATACAAATATGATCCATCTCATATATACTATCAGACAGGTTAAAAAACGGCAATTGATAGGATATTGATTTTGATTCATCTGTTTTAACAGTTGTTCTCACCTTAAAAGTGCCATAGGAAGTAACCTTTTGATAGGTGTAGCTGCATACTACACATATGATCAAAGTAGATTTAAAATCACCCGACTCAATACTTATCGAGGATCCCGTTTTTATCTTTGTAAACCACTTTGGAACTTCACTTCCAGGAATCTTAATGATTACACAACGTTGTTGACGAGCTACAATCTGCAATGCAACAATTATTAGAAGAATTAGTTGCTTCAACAAGGACAAAAAGCCAACACCAGCTGGGAGAGCTTGAAGATTGCAATCACTAAGATTTAGTTGGGTAAGAGAATACAGACTAGAAAAAGATAATGTCATACCAATACCACTCTGGGGCCCCTTGGAAAACAATTGCATTATTCGTTTTGAACTCTTTTGTTGATTTTCATGTCCTGAGCATCCAGACAAATCTAGACTTTGAAGCGACATTGGCAAAACGATGTTAGAAAAAGACACCAATTTCTTACAGTTCCTCATATGCAACAAAGTAAGTCCATTTAAACTGGCAACTGATGGGGGAAGTTCTTCTATTGAGGTGCCATCTAAATGAAGTTCTAATAATCTCTCTGTATTGCCAGAAAATTCTGAAATCTTCTTAATTTTTGAACAACCAGAAAGAATGAGAACTTCAAGAACTTCAATATTAATGCAGCTTGGAAGAACTGAAAGATTTATGCAATCTTTCAAGTTTAAAAAAACAAGTCTCCTTGCCATGAAAATGGATGGATGAAGCTTCCTTAAACTCGTACAACCCAGGAGGTCTAATCTTTCGAGATTCGGTACATGGCAAAAGTCTGGAGTTTTGAACAACTTTTGAGAATGCCTAAACTTGATATATTTTAGCTTCTCCAAAAACTGTTGAAAGGAAGGGGGGGGGATTAATTAGCTCATGGAAAATATTAGGGACATTTGATAAATGTAGCTGATTTAGGAAAGACCTAACCTTTTTTCGCCTCCAAAATTGTTTTAAATTGCTATGGCACATGTGAAGTTCAATAAGCTCATTTTCTTCTGAATTCAGTGGTAGAAACTCCAAAGGACATCCATTCCATTTTAGATATCTTAACTTTGTAGGAATGCAATCTAAGTGATTACCGACTTGCACGTGACAATTGACATTAAGCATCCTAAGGTTGTACATTTTGGGAAGAAAATTTGTGATTTCGATCTTCTTTCTCGGCTTTAAAAATACACTTTCAATTGCTTCGATGACCTGAAATGATAAAATAACATGTGATTCTACTTCAAATTCGAAACTTAAGAGTATGTTAAACTTACCACTTCTTTTTTTAACATTTTATTTGCATCGTTGTAACACCACAATCGATTTTGAACTTCTTGTTGACGCACAATTCGTCTACCCATGTCTTGTAATAAACAATGCATTCCCAACCTGTTATTATACGACACCACCGTAATAAGTGATTTTCGAATGAGCAACTCTACCCTTCTTGTGGCTCCAAAACCACAACCATCAAGTATTTCTACTACGCGATCTCTTTTCTTTCCTTTGAAGAAGCAAGCAATATCTAGAAAAATCTTCTTCTCCTTCTCATCAAGTCTGTCGTAACTTATTTTAAGAACTTTGAAAATCTTATCATCATCAACAACACTATCTTTAAGTTCCTCTAAAATACACTTCCACGTATCAACGTCTTTATTGCATAGAGAGGAACCCAAAACTTGCAGTGCTAGAGGGACACCTCCAACAAGCTCGATGATGCTCTTAGAGAGATCCAAATAACCTTCCTTAGGATGTGCTTTTGGGAAGGCAGCCAAATGCAGAAGTTGAAGAGCTTTTTCTTTATCTAGTTCTCCCACCTCATATCTTCTTTCTACTCCAAAGTTTTCAAGAAAATCTACATTTCTGGTTGTGATGATAATTCTACTCCCGGGCGTTAACAAAGCTCGATTTGGGATCAATCTTTCAATCTGGTTACATTGATCCACATCATCAAGAATAAGAAGCAACTTTTTATGGCAAAAGGCTTTCTCTATCATAGCAAAACCTTCTTGTGAATCCCGTATAGCAACTTTGCGAGTAAATATGCTCGAAAGAAGTTGAGTTTGTAAGAAAGTAAGACCATGTTGTCCTTGAAAAAGCTCTCTGATTTCGGAGAGAAAGCAACACACTTCAAATTCATGAAGGATTTTATCATAAACAAATCTAGCTAAAGTAGTCTTACCAATGCCACCCATTCCCCAAATCCCAACTAAGACAATGCCACCTGACTTTAGGTCCATAAGCGAAAGCATTTCGTTATATTTCGAATCAATTCCAACGAGGTCGTTCCGAGTAACTGTCATAGTTGGTCGGATTTTCGTCCACATTTCTTGAGAAATATCTTCTATGAGTTCTGTTTCATATGACCTAATTCAATTCAAATCAAGAAAATAAATTAATTATTTCTTCACTTATACTTTGATATAGACTGTAAGAGTATAAGATCTATGAATGCATTAGACTCATATTCAGTGCTATCTTCACATAACATTGCAAAAGGATGATTAAAATGTACCCCTCCAATTGATCCAGTCAAAGTAATTTGAGAGAAAAACATACATAGTTTTCCTTTTTTTTCCTTCCTATAATTGGTTATTTAAGGATTCATTTTATGATGCTTTGGTTTTGGTTAGTTTTCTGTTTTTCAAAATTAGAAGAGTCAAATGCAAAATATACCCTTGCACTTTAGGTTATTATTAAATCATACCCCTACATTTTAAAAATGTTTTTAAGTACCTTTGTACTATGGTAAAATTATAAATCACCCCTTCTATCAACTAGTTTTAACAAAATTTAGACACGTACATATTCTACGCATACCACGTATTCTAATTTTGTTAAAAAAATAACAAAAAAATTGACAGATAAGAAGAATTTTTAAAACAAACCATTATGAGATGTAAAATCTATAAATCACATCATATGTTCAAATTTGTCATTATTTTTAATGGTATTGGAACATATAGCATGCAAAAAATATGTATATGTCTCAATTTCGTTAAAACCTAGTTGATAGAAGAAGGGTGTGATTTATAATTTTACCATATTATAGGGGTATTTAAAAACATTTTTAAAGTGTAGGGCTACGAGTATGATTTAGCAATAATCTAAAGTGCATGGGTGTATTTTACATTTCACGCCTGTTTATTGAAGCTGAAAAAATAAAAATATGTTCAAATTTTAGAAATATTGAAAACTCTATTTATATATAGTTATTAGCAAATTTTCATACACATTTAAAATTATTTTTTTTTAGTTTAAAAAATATAAAGAAGTTAAATAGTTCGAAAGCTTATGAGTTTAAAAGTTAAAACTAAAGGAGATAATTTTTTTTTTAAATATGATAACTTTCAAATATTATAAATAATATTACGTGCAAAACACGTGTTTAAAGACTATTAAAAATAAAAGGTATCAAATTTGAAAATGTTATTTTAAAAAAATGGGAAAATTCCAATAGATGACACTTTTTTTGTGAGTAATTAAAAAAATAGTAAATGTTTTAAAATATTTAAAATAAATGTCATTTTTTAGAATCTCCGTATAAGAAGTGTTATTTTTAAAAAAATTTGCTATTTTCTGAAATAAAAATTCTCATAATGCCATCTTTTTTAAGAGTCTTTTAAAAAAAGATAGATTCTTTCTAAACTTGGACGAATTAAACAAACAACCAAACATGGCCATTATAATTTGCTAAAAGAAAATGGGAGAAATCCTAATAGATGACAATTTTTTTTTAAATTTAAAAAATAACAAATGTTTTGAAATATATACTGAGATTTGATCTAATGTTATTTTTTAAAATTTTCTAAACTTGAACTAAATTAAACAAATAACCAAACATGCCAATTATAATAAATAAATGGGTTACATTATATGTTCTATCCAATAAAAAAATTGACACATATGACCATGAATATAAACTTATATTTACGGGTGAGTACCGGTATTTTCCATTACAATTTGCTAAAAGAAAAAGGAAAAGAGTAGATATAATATAATCGATTTACCAATCATGAGAATTCCAGCCTTTGAATCCAGCCACTTGAGCCAAAGCATCTCTCCATTTCTGCAATTTCTCAGTCCCAACCCCATTTGATTCATGCTTCACAAACGCCTCAGCGAAACTTCCTTTCTGCTTTCGAACATCAGAAGGATCAACTTGGTAAAAAACAGGAAGAACATCCATTCCCAATTCCTCCTTGCATTGAATAATTTTAACCAGTTCTTCCAAACACCAAGTTGAAGAAGCGTAATTTTTCGAGAGAACGATAATCGAAACCCTCGAGGCTTCGATCGATCTCCAAAGTTTTGAAGAAATAGTAACACCTTGTCGAATTTCGTCATCGTCCCTGAAAATGGTGATCCCTTCCCAACGAAGAGATTGGTATAAATGATCGGTGAAGGATTTGCGAGTATCTTCTCCTCGAAAACTCAAGAAAACATCATATTCCCATTTACGAATCGAAGAAGAAGAAGAAGAAGAAGAAGCCATAACTGATGAATTGAATCGAGAAGCTAAATGATAATGGATTCAACTTCGCTCTGAAATGATAAAAGAGTTTTTTTTAATGGTGATCCCTTATTAATCCTTTTCTGTTGACTTGTTGACTTGTTGACTTGTTGACTTATTGACTTGTTGACTTATTGACTTGTTGACTTATTGACTTGTTGACTTACTCATTTTTTAATTTGTTGACTTATTGACTGTTTATCATATAAATAAATATTTAGCTTTGGTGGTGTTTTGTATGGGTGAAACGATCCAGTTTGGTTTTGTTGAACGCTTTTTATCAGTTCGGTTTTTAGTTTTTCTAGAAAATGATATTTATATTTAGTTTAAAGATAAAATCCTTCTATATTGAAGAATGAAACAAAATAAAATCAAACACAAATAAAAATTTAATTGAAAAAAATTAGATTAATAAATATACAAAATATAAATTAAAATAAGAAATTATTACACATTAAGCCAAATTGGAGCCATTACTTAAAACTTTATTGGTGTTCCAGATTTAATTACACTAATATCCATTTAAAGGGACTTTTAGTGGTTTTTTCCCTATGAAATCCCTATTTATCTCTTTTTTTACAGTCTAGTTTAAATTTTCAATTTGATTAACATTGATTAATCTGTGATTCATTTATTGTAAAAACATATTAACTTTGATTTGAATGGTTCAATTTTGAAATTTCAACTTTACATTATAACTAAAAGAAACTACAAGGGTTTTATTCACAAATCAGTGTTCAAACAAAAAAACTATAACTAAAAGAAAGTTGACGACATTGGAGATGACGAATCTTATCAGAAGCATTCACTTATTTGATCGAAACTACAAAGGTTTCATTTGCAAATTACCCTGAAGTTTATGTATTATTTGTTCTGATCATAATGGCCAAACTTGTACAAGTAAGCTAATTAAATAAAGGAGAGAGCTAGTGGTGGGTAGGGGTGAACAATGGATTGGTTTGGTTTGGATTTTACTAAAATTTAAAAACCGATTGGATTTTATTTTCAAAATATACAAACCAAACCAAACCGTTCACTATAAAGAAGTCGAACCGAACCGAACCGGTTTGGATTGGTTTGATCTTGCATCCTTTTTTCCTCTCTCTATCCTTCTTAAATACTTAATTTACATCATGAAAAAAATCAACAAAATCTAAAAATTGGCTTCCACAAGTTTTAGGATGACTAGTTTGAATTCAAAAGGTCCGATATAACAAATAAAACAAAAATTACAAACATAGTCATAATAAAATTCATAAAATTTTGTTATAATTACACATACGGTTGGAAATCTGTCATGTTTTTTCATTTTATAAGGTTTTAGTATATATTGGATTGGATTGGTTTGAATCGGTTTGGATCGCTATAAAAATTTGTAAAACCGAACCAAACCGTTATTTATTGGTTTGGGTTAGTTTGGACAAATTAAAGTTTAAAAACCAAACCAAACCAGTTTGGATTGGTTTGGTTCAGCTTGGACAGGTGGATTGGTTTGGATTTGTTCACCCCTAGTGGTGGGTATGAGAAAACGCCGGAAGAAGCAGAAAAGAAAGGGAGATGAGAGGAAGGATAAAAAGAAGAAGAAAAATTACGCTTACTATTAGAAATATGATCCTACAAAATGAATACATAAAATAACGTCTAAATGAGCACGACTCACTTACAATTATAATAAAACACTTGCTCGGATCTGGAAAAACAATAACAAAACTCCGATTTCAGGGGCACACCATGAGATCAGAACAATCGTCGAATACTTTAAGCTAATCGTGTGTTCTACTTCTATCGAAATCAAACTAAACCTACGCTGGTTGGTCGTATATCAAAACTTGGGGCCATAAAGAATGCAATAATACTCTCAAGCTGTCAGGCCGATTTTCCGTTTGAAATTCCCGTTTGAACAACATCCATGAGCTCATCGACACAAAACTGATGCAAGGTGCCATACCTTTTCTTCCACTGCAGCACCATTTGCATGGATTTTCCATAATCAAACTTCAGTCTTTCCAAGTCCATTTCTGCGGCAGCAGACGAACCATGTTGCTGGAGTACAGACATACACACGTCATGAAAAGTTCGAGATGTGTAGAGGGATTTATTATACAACATACATACTATCTGTACCCATTTCCCTAGCTAGCAACCACACCCGCATTAATTGAATGATAGGGATTAAAAAAAACAAAAGCCCAGGAAAGAAAAAGCAGAAGAACATGGAAAGAAGCCATCACCTGTAATTCTTTGATTTGATTATCAATCACGTGAGAACTTTGGAACCCAAAATCCTGTGATTCAGTGTGACAACCAGATGGAACGATGACAACACCATCATCAGCAATATCGTCCTTGGAATTTTCATATTTTGCCAGTGGAGGTAATATCGACCGATGCCTTCTCAGAAAAGCTTGGGAAGTTGAATTTAGCTGCGATTTAGGATGAGGTGGTTGTTTTACAACGAGTATATTATTTACTGGACCTGCACAATAGCATAAAACATCAATGCATTTGTATTGAAAAAAAGAAAATGAAAGTCTTATACTCAGGTCATTGGTACAGGGAGATAATACTCACTGCATTTGGGAGAGCAACAATTATCAAAAATGAAACCATTAAGTGCAACTACTTGGAAACAAATTATCTATTGAAGTCCATAAAATTGTAGAAGATAGAAAATAAAATATGATATTGCTTGAAAGGAAAGCTGATTTGAATATTGACTCTACAAATATATGAAATACAGCAAAAGCAACAAAAGGCAATGTGCAAAGCATCCGTGAATGATCAAATAAATAAATCTATGGTGCATCTGAAGTTTTATATGTTCATCAAAGGTATTATAATAAAGGATTTTAAGAGGAAATGAAGTGCATCCAATAAAAAATTGAGCAAGAACAAATGATGCACAGATGAGTAAGAAGTTGGAACCTTGTGAATGTTTAAGAACGCGAATGATATTATGGGTTCTGGTATCCCAAACTCTAATTACTCCATCCTCTGATCCAGAGATCAACCAATTTCCACTGATGCTACTACTATATGTCAAGCAAGTGACAGCCTTGCTGTTTAAAAGATCACAAGCACAATAAGTGAAAACATGTCTGCGAAGCCAGAAAATATCGTCTTATTTGCATAACAAATTGGTCCACATAAAAAAAAAGGATTCTGCATTCAAATCTATAAAGAAAACTGTTAGAATATATTAGGCTAGTAATTATGATGATTTGTAGTTTTCCTTATTTGCATTTGTAATTGTCTCTGATTTGCTTAATTAGCTCGTTTACCTTATTTGTCTAGGTCGCCGTTTCTATATAAATCATGTAATAGTGTTATACGTTTACACCGATTCAATACAATGTAGCCTTTCCGCTAACAAAAACTATGAACCCGTGATTTGATAATGATCCGTTGATATGTAATCCATAATCACCGCCAGTGAGGCTTTTAGCACTAAGTGCAGCAATGTATATCTTTCCATCTCTTCCACCAGCATAGAAGATGTGTTCACCAGGATCCAATGCAATTGAATCAATCACTGAAGGAAATATAATATTTCTTAACATCTTCCCCTTAGATAAGCTTCACACCTAAAAAACGAGGGGTGAAGAATTAGCTTGTATAATAGGCCTTCACGGATGAAAGAGGTTAATTAAGAAAATGTTGTTATAAGAGCCATGAAGCTTTCCACTTATAAGAAGAAATTATACAAAAGAAAGTTATACTTTTAATAAAAAAAATCCCCTGCAAACAGAAGGGAATTATAAGCAGCACCTGTAATCTTTGTTAATCATGCAGGTAGTGTAGTTATAAATCACTTAGACCAGAATAAGTAATTACGAGTAAGAACGAAGTTAAGATATCCCCCCAACCAAAAGTTTAAGGAGATCAGGAAGAAAAAACAATTGACTACATGACAATAGTCCATATATAACTGAAGTGAAGCTGACAAAGTTACTCTTAATTTCAGCATTACACATATCTATAGGAGTTTGCATATTACTGCAAGAAGGATGTATATATCAAATATGCTTTTATACAGAAACTGACATTTGAATTCATTATAGATGGCCATGCATACATTATTATTAAATATATTTTGGTATAGAATTTTTTACAAGATAATTGTTGAACAGCAGGCATAGATGCAAGCAATAAATTTATTCAACGAGACTATACAGTGTGCATCATCACGTTATCATATGGAAAACATGAAACAATCTCAAGGGAAATATGGAGAAGTGAATTTCAAGAACACGGTCGCTTTCTACGGAAATCTGGATTCTTAGCAGTCCAATGGTGCATTTGGTTTGAGAGGAAATTTGAAGACTTTTGATAGGATGCTTGGAACGTTTCACATTTTAATTCCTTTGTTTGGGCTCATTGCTCTTTGATCACCAACAATATTTCTTTCTTAGGAGGAAAAAAAAAAACAGAGCCAATTTTGAGAGGTTACTTCAGAACTAAATAGCAAATTATATCTGGCCTGCCAAGATACTACTTCTATTGATACAATCATGGTGCACTTTTGAATTCCACGCAGTTGACAACTGCACAACCACTCAATATTGTATCAATCAGTTTTACTTTTACTACCACTATAGAAATTCCAAACAGAAAAAATATTTTTTAAAAATGAACAATAATTTCATAAAGGGCAGTCAATAATTTGAGTGCAGAGAAGAAACAGATACTAAATTTTAACAAATGAGATTTTAAAGCAGAGCTGTTAAAACTTATAAGAGTATAGGTGGGATTACAAAAACTAGATTAGCAAGTAAAAACTTGCCAATAAAACATGCTTAATTTTCAAAAACGGAAAACTAAAAACTAAATCATAATCAAAAGGGGCCTACCTAAGATTTCTAAGTGTACTTTTGCAAAAAAAAAAAAGATTTCTAAGTGTACAGCAAAATAAAAATCCTTATCCTTATCCTTCATATATATAAAAAGGAGGGATATTTAAGAAACATTTTTAGACTACTACTACGACGATGCGCGTGATATTTTTTCTAACACATAGAAATATTTAAAATATTGAAATATTTTTTGTTTGATTTTTCTATGGTTTATAAATCTTTTTCGAAATGATTTTTGTTTTATTAATTTTAAAATTATTAACATATTATTAAGTTCTCTTTAATATTTAAATTGTCGTATAGTTTACTAGTTCAAAAAATTATATGTACTTGATTTTCTTTTTATATAAGACGATTTTTTTAACTTCTTTATTTTTAAAATTTATACTACCAAATAAAAAATAAACGGTTTGTTCTATATATACATTTATTAGTTAATTTTTTCATTTATAGATTATTTGTTTCTAATTTTAATTAAAATTTAAGAAATTATATATTTTTTCTTTTTGATTTTTAAATTTTTAAATATTTTTAATTAAAAATTTTAAAATTTATTAAAATATTATACCCTTATTAATTCAATAAACTATATTTTGTTGTACTTGTTTTTTTTTTATCTTAATTGTTTTTTTAAAACAATTTAAGTTTTTCTTTTTTTATATATTTTTAAAAATTAAAGGGTCATCACCTTTATTAAATCATTTAATATTTGAATACATAAATATAATTTATTTTTTCATAAATGAGTGATAAATCTAAACAATGAATTCATTTTAATATCACATTCATTTTCACTTGTTGTACTTGATTTTTTAATTATTTTGTAATTTGATGTTGTGAAAACAATTAAAAGCCAAGTAATTTATTTTAAAAAATTGACAATTTCTTATTTAATGAAGAGAAATATTTTATTTATCTAAAAGAAAAAGATAAATATTTTACTAAAAATGTAAATTGTCATTTAATAGAAATTGGAGTATAAATACAATGGAATTTTTAATAATTTGAAGATTTTAAAAGGGTATATATAATGACATGTTAGTAATTTTATGATTTTAAAAGGGGTATAGTAGTCCAAAAATGTTTTTCAAACATCCCCACTTTTATATATTAAAGATTTAATCTCTACATGATTTTTAAAAATTACATAATATATCATTATTTACTTTAAATTTACCCTTCATCAAATCTTCAATTTACAAATATATCATTACCACTTAATCACCACATATGTACTAATTATGTTGATTTTAATTATTATTTTTTGAAAACTATTGATCAATTTATCAAAAATTCATTAAAATTAAGACAATAAATTATTATAATTAATAAAAAAAAATATTATTGACAATACATATACATTGTTGATATTAAATTATGTGCATATTGTAAATTTATCTCCTCTACTATTCGGTTTGATCAATATGACCCCTTAACTTTTAATTTGATTAATCTTATCCTAAACTATGTTAAGTGTTGTAATTTTATCTATCCAACTCTATTAATTTTTATTTTTATTCTTCTCTGATCTTTTCCTCCTCTTTCAATCCTCCCTCTTTGAAATCTCAACTCAAGTTTATATTGTACATCTCTCCTTGTCTTTTTTAGATTTAAGGGTTAAAAAGTAGGAAGAAGATCCAGGCCATTAGAAACCCTCTTGTGCCATTTTCACTGTGGAGAGTGTTGAGATATATGATTAAATTTACCTTTAACCATTGGCTTAAGCTTTTGGTTCAATTGGTGATTTAACATATTTAATATGGTATCAGAGCAGGAGGTCCTGGGATCAAACCTCCATTATGTCATTTGCTCTAATTTCCTCCCCATTTAAATATTCCACATGTTTGGGTCTTGTGCAAATATCCAAGCCCACATGTGAGGGGGAGTGTTGAGATATATGATTAAATTTACCTTGAACTATTGGCTTAAGCTTTTGGTTCAATTGGTGATTTAACATATTTAATAGAGAGAAAGCATCCACAACTTCTCCAATAAATTTCATCCAATGTAGAAAAAGCAGTAGAAAAAAATGACAAGAGAGAGAGAGAGAAAAGGAGATTTTTTTCATGGGAGAAGCAAACTGCAACAAAGAATGAGAGCTAATTTTGTATGGTTTTAGTTTAGCTTTGAAAATGAAATATTTAAGAAAGAAAATAAATTTCATTTTCATCTCACCCATTCTCATGCATGATTGCTTATTTTTATTCACTGGCGGTCTGAGGTTAATTTTTTCACTATGGTGGAGGAGAGAAACGTGAGGACGAGTGAGATGAAAATGTGGCTTTGATTTATAATAAGATTGAAGAAGAAAATGAAGGAGAGATAAAAAAAAAATTTAGAGAGAAAATTGAAAGAGGGAGAGAGGAATAGAGAAGAATAAACAGAAAAGTTAATAGAGTTGGATGGAATTTAATGGTAAGATAAAATTGTTACACTTAACATACTTCGAAGTAAAATTGATTAAAACTAATAGTATAGGGGATAAATTTGCAATTTACCCTTAATTTATATTATAATGTTCATTGAGGGTGAAAAAATAAAAATATGTTCAAATTTTAGAAATATTAAAAACTCTACTGCATATAGTTATTTACCAAATTTTTATACACATTTTAATTTTTTATATTAATAATTCAATATTTTAAAAATGTCAATATTAATTACTATTATTATTTGTTTGTTCTTTTACTTCAATTAAATAAATATTTTATTTCAATTAAAAATAATATAAAAGAATTTTCAAAATTATTTTCTATTAGTTTAAAAAAGATGAAGAAGTTAAATAATTCGAAAGCTCGTGAGTTAAAAAGTTAAACTAAAGCATATAAATTTTAAACAAAAAAATATACTAGCTTTCAAATATTAGAAAGAATATCATGTGCGATGCACGTGTTTAAAAAACTAGTAAAAATAAATGAGCAATTACTAAAATAACATATTTTTGCATACTAATTACTAAAATGTTAGAATTTTTTAAAATTACTAAAATAGCATAATTATAGTTGGGATATTTGTCTATTTGACCTCGAAAATTGAGCTATAATGAAACTTGACCTCATTTTTCAATTATCATAAATAAAACCTTATCTTGATGTCACTAAGGTATGAAGAGACAAAAAACCCTTTTTTTTTTATTGATAGAATTCTCCTTAACTCCATTCTATCTTTATCTCTCTCTAAACTCAAAAGTCTAAATTTTTAACCAAAAACTCACGACTCACTCTCTCTCTCTCAACTCTAAACTTGCCACGAATTTAGATTCAATGGATAGATATCGAAAAACGAATGAAATCGATATCTTATTTGCGCTAAACGAGTCCAGGATGAATAAGTTAACACCAAAGTATTAAATTTTAAAAAAAATAGAAATGGAATTTTTTTTATGGTTGCATGTGATCCGACCGATCATAAGCAATGATCGGTCGAGATCATAGACAATGATCTCGACCGATCATAGGCAATGATCGGTCAAATCATTGAGTAACAAAAGATCCGGAAAAAATAATAATTGGAATACGAAATAAAGTGTATTTTGTTAATAAATTTTTTTACAAAATTGGGATTGCCACGAATTTAGATCCAATGGATAGATATCAAAAAAGCGAATGAAATCAATATCTTATTTGCGTAAAACGGAGTCCGAATGAAGAAATTAACGCCAAAATACTAAATTTGGGTACAGAGAAAATTCTGGAATAAATTCTGGAAAATTTTCAAAAAAAAAAATTATCGTGGGTCTGGGCTTTCACCGATCCCAGACCAAGTCCGATCAGCCAGAGTTTTTTTTTTTTTTTTTTTTTTTTGTATTTTCTAGATTTTTAAATCTTCAAAATTTTAGTATTTTAGTGTTAACTTCTTCATACGAACTCCATTTCGTGCAAATAAGATATCCATTTCATTCTTTTTTTCGATATCTATCCATTGAATTTAAATTCGTGGCAATCCTAATTTTGTAGAAAACGTTATGAGTAAAATACACTTTATTTTGTATTACAAAAAAAAAATCCAGTCTTTTTGTTACTCAATGATCCGACCTATCATTGTTTATTATCGGTCGATCACACGACAACCATAAAAAAATCCATATTTTTATTTTTCAAAAAATTTAATACTTTGGTGTTAACTTCTTCTTCCTGGACTCAGGTTCGCAAATAATGATATCGATTTCATTCGTTTTTTCGATATCTATTCATTGAATCTAAATTCGTGGCAAGTTGAGCTTAGAGAAAGAGAGTCGTGAGTTTTTGGTAAAAAATTTAGACTTTTGAGTTTAGAGAGAGATAAAGATAGAGTGGAGTAAAGGAAAGCTCTATCAATAAAAAAAATATAAATAAATAAAAAAGATTTTTAGTCTTTTCACACTTTAGTGACATTAGCATAATGTTTTATTTATGAAAATTAAAAAGTGTGGTCAAGTTTCATTAGAGCTCAATTTTCGAGGTCAAACAGACAAATATCTCATTATAGTTGGAGAAGAAGAAGGAGGAGGAGAAGCATAAGAAGGAGAAGCATAAGAAGGAGAAGAAGAAAGAAGAGAGAGGAAAAAAAAGAGTACATATGATATAATCGATTTACCAATCGTTAGAATTCCAGCCTTTGAATCCAGCTACTTGAGCCAAAGCATCTCTCCATTTCTGCAATTTCTCAGTCCCAACCCCATTTGATTCATGCTTCACAAACGTTTCACCGAACTTCCGTTCTGCTTTCGAACATCGGAAGGATCAACATGACCCCTTAACTTTTAATTTGATTAATTTTACCCCTAAACTATTTTTTTTCTATAGATAAACCTCAAAAGAGGACAAGAGAACACAAATTTAAACAACGACCTTTCTTAACCAAAACGTGGACCTGAAGGTTAAGAGTTCTAGCAATAAAGCAAAAAAAAATTAAAGAGAATGAAGCTTTTAACAACACAATCTCTTCCAAAAGACAATCTAAATGACCCGGGCTCTCGCTAGTTCCATTGATGAAATCATTCAGAGACTTCGCATCCGAGAAGACCGAAACACAATCAACACCATGACGGAGGGCATGTTGAAGACCCTGAATAATGGCTTTCGTTTCCGCATGAAGAACAAGAAGGGAACTCCCTCCATAGACCTTCAAACTCATTCTCATGCATGATTGTTTATTCTTATTCACTGGCAATCTGAGATTAATTTTTTCACTATGATGGGGGAGAGAAACGTGAGGACGAGTGAGATGAAAATGTGGCTTTGATTTATAATAAGGATGAAGAAGAAAATGGAGAGAAAAAAAAAAGATTTTAGAGAGAGAATTGAAAGAGGGAGAGAAGAATAGAGAAGAATAAACAAAAAATTAACCGAGTTGGATGAAATTTAATGGTGAGATAAAATTGTAACACTTAATATATTTTAGGGGTAAAATTGATCAAATTAAAAATTAAGGGGTAAAATTGATTAAAATGAATAGTACAGGGGTAAATTTACAATTTGCCCTTAATTTATATTATCATGTTCATTGAGGGTGAAAAATAAAAATATGTTCAAATTTTAGAAATATTAAAAACTCTATTTGCATATAGTTATTTACCAAATTTTTATACGCATTTTAATTTTTTATGTTAATAATTCAACATTTTAAAAATGCCAATATTGTTATAAACATAATGAAAAGGAACAACAAAAGAAAGAGAGAAAAATAGAGACACAAGAAAGAATGAGAGAAACAGAGAAGTGATCTTATGATATTCACTTGGGGATATCAAACCCTTCTTACAATCTCTCTATTTATAGGCTTACAATGGAATAATAAATTCATTAGTTACAAAGAATTAAATAGGTAACATAAATATGAGGAGTAAATTGTAAGGATTGTAACTTGTGGAGGTTATACAAATTGTAACCTATTATGAGTAATGGACATCTATTATATTTATTCATAACACTCCCCCTTAGATGTCCATTATATAACGAATATGTCTCGTTAAAACCTTACTAGGAAAAACCCTGTGGGAAAAAATTCAAGTGAAGGAAAAAGAGTACATAATTCATATAATAAAAATTATCTCATTAAAAACCTTGCTAGGAAAACCCAATGGGATAAAACCATAGTCAAGGAAAAGAGTACAATATAATATTTACTCCCCCTCATAAAAACATCACTAATGTCTTCTCGACATCTTCTTGATTGCTCGACCTCTTCTTGAATTTCTTAAGAACTTCAACATAATTTTATAGGTCGTCGTGATATATAAGTATCTCCACACATGCGAATAAATCATCTTGTTTGAAATCTAACTATATAAAGATCAGATAAATATTCTGCATCTGTAAAACCAACTAACTCAAACTTAAAATTGTTAGAATAAAATAAACTAATATAAATTGATCCTCAAAAGTAATGAAATATTGTCATATATTATTAGCAATATACATAAGTGTATCTAAGATATGGTACTTCAGGACCAAGCAGTTATTCGTTGTCTTCTCGAGATTGAAAAAGATCATTTTTAACATCAAGTGAAACTATCCATTGAAACACTCAACAGATGTGTTTCATTCTTATGTAAAATCATTTCAAGACATTTTCTGTATAAGTTGATCTATCCATAAAAATCTCATTCGGTAAATGCTTAATTTACAAGCTCGAAGGAAAAACTTAAATCCTCCATCTCAAATTCCTTTCAAAGATAATTTATTGTCTTGGTAAGCTCTTCAAGAATTTCAAATATTATTTAAATCAACAAGATATAGAGTAAAAACGTGAATTCTAAATGTGACTTCTTTACAAAAACACATGAATAAATAGGATGTTTCAATAGTCTTCTTTCAATGATATATTTACTAAAAAACTTACACCACATTGCTTTCAATAGTTTCAATCTATATAATGATCTTTATAATTTGATTAAATATACTCCTTGAGAACTTGAAATTATATACCCCTTGCATCGATATCCCTTAGAATTTTTTATATATATCTCACATTGAAGAAAGTCATATAAATATGTTGTGATTAATTCATAAGATGCTTGCTACATCGTTTTACACACAACTAGACTTGAAAAGTGAGTCGGGTTTTCTTTGATCATTTTTTTTTTCATTTATGTCAATCATTTTTATGTCAACACTCTCTGGCATATTTTGGTTCACAATCCTGACTTTCTAAGATATAAAATTATAGGCAACTCTTTGATTCCATATTTTTTTTTCTTGTCATGACATAATTAATCGAATCTCATCATTTTCACTATTCTTAAGTGTTTGACGTTTTGATGTGGATCAAGATAGTTAATTAGTATAGGATTATTTATGAGTTATTAGTTTATTTTGATGTAATTAATTAGTATTAGTTTATAGTTAATTTAGTTATAATTTAGGGTTTTTATTGTAAGGCTATAAATAGCCATCTTAGGGTTTCATTTTAGGTTATCTTATAACTTATCTTTTATCAATATATCAAATACTCTTGAGAGAGCATTTCTCCTTCTTTGGGTTTATACCCATTGTTCTTCGGGATGGATTTCCCGTTCAAGCATGGATTTGCTTGTTGAGGCCGTGGACTCGGCCTCGCCCCACATCAATTGGTATCAGAGCCTCGCCGTTCCGGGAGGTCGGATTCATCGAGGTGGTCGGAGTTGAAGAATCAGAGCCGGGGGTGGATTTAGCCACAACGGTTTGTTCTTCGTTCATCGTAAGTTGTCATTTCCATTTCCATTTCTCTGTTTCATCTCCATTCATACTAAAAAAAAAAAATCAGATTCATCCCATTCCATTTCCCAGATTTCCTTCTCATCCCACCCTTCACCTCTTTTCATATTCAAACCTCTGATACTTTCCATTCCATCTCAAAAAAAAAAAAAAATCACAGATACATCAGAAAAAAAAAAAAACAGAGAATACCCATTTCTTTAAATTCGATCGATATGGGTAGCCATTTTCAAAAAATTAGAATTCCATCTTTTAGTGGATTCTCAGAGTTGGATAGATTTTGGGAATGGGTTGAAAGAGTTGATGAATTCTTTGAATGGTATGAGATTCAATGGGACAAACAAGCCATATTGGTAGCTAGAAAATTCAAAGGATATGTGGTCTATTGGTGGGATTGGCTTCAAAATCACAGGATCTATCATGGGAAGAAGAAAATTCGAAGTTGGCCAAAAATGAGACTGAAATTGATTGAGGAGTTCGGCAAATTTGATGATAAAGAAGAAGAAATCTGGGGACATGAAGAATCTTCAAAAAACAGTCTCAAATTTGATGAAAATGACGAAAACGTATTTCGTGATGATGTTGTTCATTTGAAAAATGATACACAAGAGAACCCACCCCATGATTCTCACCAAATCCGTTCATATTGGAATGTTTCATCACACAAAAAGTTACGAACGTTACAAGATGAAGAAGAAAGTGGAACGGAGCTGCTGCAAACCCAAAAAAAACAATTTGTTGAAAACTCCATTGATGATGGCGCAACAGTCGATGAAGGAGTTAAAAAAAAATTATTACAAATCGCCGGTGACGAAGTCGATGAAGGCGGCTGTGAAGCAGTCGATGAGGGCGTCAGTGAGGTAGTCAAGGAAGAGGAAAAGAAGCTTAAGATAGTTATGGCAGCGCCGTATGACACGTTGATAGCGGCGGTGGTTAAGGGTAGCAGGATGAAAAACAGGTGGATAGCGGCGGCGCACCACCCCCTTTGTCAATCTGCTGAAATAAATAAAGCTGACCTAATTTCTGATGTAAATGAAATGGGCCAAACAATTATGCAGCCACTTACTAAGGTATTTATTTCAATTGGGCCATCTATCCATAGTAGCCCATTATTGCCCTTTGACCAACTTCTCCATAAACGTAGTCAGACAAGCATACCCACGCCCAACCTCTTCCATGTTTCATCTTTCTTAAGCATAATGGATCAAGCCCATAACCCACTCCATGCTACTTTAGGCTCTTATTCCCATGAAAGCCAAATTCTTCAAGGTTTAAAAATTAGGGAGATGGACCAAATATTTTTTTCAATTGGGCCTAAATCATTTTCCATTGGGCCATCAATTCCAATTCCACCAAAGCCCAATTTCACATTTAATTTTTATGACCCATTTCTTGTTGACCCAATTAAGAAAAATGAAAATTTTTCCATTTACTTCCCCGATTTTAATTTCAAGAGGCGGATTCAACGACATCCGAGTCCATGGATTTTATCTAGGTGTTTAGGATTAGTTATGTCTATAGTTTCTTCAAGAACCTTTACTTCATCAATTGAATCATTTTGAGTATTACCCTTGTTTCCGACATATTTTAACTTTGGAATCATTTGTCATTTCTCACTTAAAGTGTAAGAGGATATTTATATCTAGAACCAATTGACCCTCCACACTTCATGTATGGCATAACCTCATTAATTGAAGCATTATCAAGTTTTCCAACTTTTTTTAATTTCTCCCCCTAATGTTGGAAAATATATTTTGTCAATATGACCACCAACCTTGCAGTAGATATTCTCACTCTTTCGAGGTATTTGATAGTTGAATCGATATCATACCCAACATATACTCACAACCTTCTATGAGGATCAATTTTGACGATATACTGCAAAATTTGGATGTTCTTATAATCAATCAAAGTGTTGATTGTTTCTTTAACAAAAATTATATTATTATCAGGATATTCAAGAAATCAACAACATCCAAGTGTGTAATATCGAGTAGTCAAATATATCATCATCTTATCTCGTAAATTATGCTTCCAAATTCTTCCATCAAAGTTGACTAAATACTTGGATGCCGACAGGTACAAGATTATTGCCCTTTTATACCGCACATTAAAACATCTATGTTCTCAATTTTGAAAACTCTTTACTTTCTGGAGCATTTCTTTTCTCAATTTTGTGTGGTTTCTTAAAATTTTAAGCATTTTCATTATGATCACCATAATAATGGAAATTATTTCTTCCTCCAGTATGACCATGACCACGCCCCTATTATAATTGATCATTTAATATTAAGGAATAGTGCGAAACCAATTGATCGAGATTTCATCGTTTGCTTATCAAATCTCATTGTCTTATTTCAACCACAAAAATACATTAGATCAATTCATAATAATTTTAAATTCTCCTTCTTGATATCGCTACTACAGGAGCATATTGTTTATTTCATCCACAAAATTATAACATGAGAATAATTCACAGTAATTTTAAGTTCTCTTTCTCGATATTGCTACTACATGAGCATATTTGAGGCATGAAACATAAATCATATATTAATTAAAACAAAATTATTTCCCTCATTCAACCACATGATACATCCTTATGTCTTGTCGCAAATGAAATTTTGAAAATAATTCTCATCATACAAAATTTTAAATAAGAATAGGAAAAAAAAAATTGATTATTAAATAATTTCAAATATGTGGATATGCTTTTAAAAAAAAATTCTCTCTAGATAAACAGTATCAAGTTCAAAGTAAGAAATCGATATAAAACAATTCACATGTGAAATTGAGATATAAAGAAAAAAAACTTTTTAAATACAAAATTAGTAGACGAAAAAACTAACTAAAAATAATAGAAACAAAATCAAAACAGTTATAATATATCAAAATCATACGGCTTATTAACAACATTAAAAAATAAATAATTGCAAAATCTTTATAAAAAAAATCATCTTATAGACGAGTAATAACAAAATCTTGTAGGAATTGTTTAGCATGAGAAAAAAAAAAAAAAAAAAAAAAAAAAAAAAAATATATATATATATATATATATATATATATATATATATATTAAGAGTAAATACAACCATTTAGTTGGAAGAATATATTAATTGAAATTAAACGATTAACAAACTAGAATCAAAATTAAACTATATATTTTTTTTAATCAACAGATCCAAACCAATATAGAAAATGAAAATTACATTACCACTAAAAACTAAGTTAAAATTGTAAAGCATAGCTAAAATTAACAAGCAAAATAAACTCTTTAATTAAAAAAAAAAATCATTAAAATTCTTAGTTAAATACGTAAAAAAAAAAAAAAAAAACATAAATTTGAACTCTCCAAAAACAATTAAATTTTGATCATTGTATTAAAGTTTTCTTTTAAAGAGAAAACTAAAATCAAATTAAAATATCAAATAAACAAATCATAATAAAATTAAGATCTACGAAAATTTCATTCCTCGAAAATTACCCGGTATTTCAAATCTCAATATGTCAATAAAATTATATATATATATATTTTTTAACTAGTGATAAAGTAATGCATTTTCCCGTTACTGAATACATAAATATATATTACATTTATTGGTTCAAAAAAAAAAATATATATATATATATATTACATTTATTAAAGAAATCTATACATAATTGACTTATATGTATGATTGAAAGTTTTTAATATCAAAATTATTTCACATACTGTTTCATAAACCAAAAATTCATACGAGAATCAATGTATTCAAATCAAAAATAAAATTTATACTTTCCCTTTTTTTTTCTACGTGACATTTTTAATATCATTCGATAATTAAATTTTCATATAAAATATATATATTAAATAAAATTTCAACAATTTACTATAAATATATATTTACAAAATTATACACAAATATCCCATTCAAGTTGAAGCCAAATGATTATAACGGTGTTTGACAATTTTATTTTTTTACCTCATATATGGACACAAAATTATTGTTGCCGCTACCGACAAAACCAATTCATAATTTATTACTGTAAAATCCCATTTACCTTGCTTCAATTTTGTTGACCGTCATCTCATAATTGTTGATGAGTTTCACAATATCGTCTTCGAACAATGGTTTATTCGTGCTTTGACGTTTCAAAACGACTCATCGTGTTCATCAATGGGAAAAAAATGTAATATATAATAGCATTATAATGACGAATAATAAGGAAACCTCGAAAACAAGGTAACCAAAAAAAAAAAACATATACTGATTTTATTTTATTTTATTTTTCAATTTAAAATACAATTAAAAAAAAATAGAACCATTTATATAAAAACCATTCCTTAAAACTTGAAACCTGTAAGAAAGCTTGAATAAAATATTAGCTCAATTCATTCACATGTCTAAAAAAAAACTTGATTGGAAAAGTCAAACCTAAAATTTCAAAATAATCCCAAATAGTTACATAAAAAAAAAAACGGATTCTAATAATTTTCAAATATCCTTTTAACGTAATAGATATTAAAAGAAAATGACTAAAAATGAGAAACTTGTTGGACACATTCTTCACATCTAACCAAAACATTAACTTGGTAGTGTATGTGATGGTGGAAAAAAAAAATACTCGGAATTCACAAAAACATAAAGATGAAAAACTGTAGTAAAATAAAATGGCTCGGAGAAACTAAAATTGGTTTTCTCAAATCATCGCTCAAAGATTTCCAAAAAAAAAATGTTTACGTTGAAATCAAAAGGATAGAAATAAGAAATAAAGAATAGGAAATTAAGAATGGTAGAGACTCGTGCTGATAACGTGTTATAAACATAATCAAAAGGAACAACAAAAGAAAGAGAGAAAGATAGAGACACAAGAAAGAATGAGAGAAACAGAGAAGTGATCTTATGATATTCACTTGGGGATATCAAACCCTTCTTACAATCTCTCTATTTATAGGCTTACAATGGAATAATAAATTCATGAGTTACAAAGAATTAAATAGGTAACATAAATATGAGGAGTAAATTGTAAGGATTGTAACTTGTGAAGGTTATACAAATTGTAACCTATTATGAGTAATGGACATCTATTATATTTATTCATAACATTAATTACTATTATTATTTGTTTGTTCTTTTAATTCAATTAAATAAATATTTTATTTCAATTAAAAATAATATAAAAGAATTTTCAAAATTATTTTCTATTACTTTAAAAAAGATGAAGAAGTTAAATAATTCGAAAGCTCGTGAGTTAAAAAGTTAAACTAAAGCATATAAATTTTAAATAAAAAAAAATATGCTAGCTTTCAAATATTAGAAAGAATATCATGTGCGATGCACTTATTTAAAAGACTAGTAAAAATAAAGGGGTAATTACTAAAATAACATAATTTTACATACTAATTACTGAAATGTTAGAATTTTTTAAAAATTACTAAAATAGCATAATTATAGTTGGAGAAGAAGAAGAAATAGTACATATGATATAATCTGATTTACCAATCGTTAGAATTCTAGCCTTTGAATTCAGCTACTTGAGCCAAAGCATCTCTACATTTCTGCAATTTCTCAGTCCCAACCCCATTTGATTCATGCTTCACAAACGCTTCACCGAAACTTTCGTTCTCCTTTCAAACATCGGAAGGATCAACTTGATAAAAAAACAGGAAGAACATCCATGCCCAATTCCTCATTGCATTGGTAATTTTAACCAGTTCTTCCAAACACCAAGTTGAAGAAACATAGTTTTTCGAGAGAACGATAATCGAAATCCTCGAGGCCTCGATCGGTCTAAAAAGTTTAGAAGAAATAGTAAAACCTTGTTGAATTTCGTTATCATCCCTAAAAATGGTGAAGTAATTTAGCCATGTATGGAAGGTGGTGTTTGGTATGGTGAGAAGGGAAAAATAATCCTTTTTCGATAATCTTTTCCTTTATTTGGTTTGATGATTTTGTAGGGATATTTCACTGGGTAAAAACTTGGAGCCATAAACAATGCAATAATACTCTCAAACTATCAGGCCGATTTTCCATTTGGAATTCCTGTTTGATCAAAATCCTCTCTTGTGTATTTATAAAATCCACACTGCTTCACTACGATGACCCTTGTAGACGTACCTAGTTGAATACGACGAGGGACGAATATTAGCTCGACTTCTGTAGAGTCATCCATAGAGAAGTTCTCCTGCCACCTGTAAGACATGGGAGTCAGTGGAGGAGAACTTGTAAATATCCAAATATGATCCATCTCATCTCCATCCTGAAACCGTAATGAGTCAGGGATTGTTGAGAATCCCACATCGGAAATATGTAGGGAACTCACAACGTTTATAAACTCTAAGGGCCTCTCCTCTCATTACCAATTGGTTTTGAGATGGATGCCCACATTATTAATATGGTATCAGAGCCCAACAAGCCCAAACGAGCATTCGATCCAAAAATGGGATTCGACCCAAGAATGGTGAGCCCAAAAGAGGCACCATCTTGAGGGGGCATGTTGAGAATCCCACATCGGAAAGATGTAAGGAACTCACAACGTTTATAAACTCTAAGGGCCTCTCCTCTCATTACCAATTGGTTTTGAGATGGATGCCCACATTATTAATAGGGATCCACACTGGTTGAATATAGAGTGGTGGACATTTAAACTTAAAGGAAGGATCATATGAATTTCTCTTTGGATCAATGGGACCACAAACAGCACGCATACAACCCATGGATAAAACTTCAAATCACCCAACTCAATGCTCACTGAGCACCTGAGTTCTGTCCTCGTAAACCACTTCGGAACTTCGCTTCCAGGAAGCGTAATGACTAGCTCACGTTCTTGCCGAAGCACAACCTGCAACATTTATTATCGGAGTAAATCATCATGTATTGAAGATTGTGAAAAATGTAAAAAAGTTGAGAAACATATAAACAGGTTTACTAACTTGAATGTATGATAGAAGCAAGCTATGTATATCTTCTGTATGTATCAATTTGGAGCAATTTGTAAGATCCAATAAAAGAAGGCTTCTAGTTGAGTCACTTATTACTGAAAAACATGGGAACTTTTTGAGCGAAATGCAATCTATTGTCTTCAAATCATCCACATTTGGGGGAAGTTCTGGCAATGATAAAAGCTTCTTACATCCACCGACATCGATTTCGCAAAGGCTGGCAAGTTGAGATATGGTTACAGGCAGGTAAGAAAAATAGTTGTCACGAAGAATCAGATGCTTCACCGACGACAAAGAGCCAATACAATCTGGGAGAGCTCGAAGATTGCAATCACTAAGATTTAGTTCGGTAAGAGAATACAAACCGGATAAAAACGGTGTTATACCAGTACCACACAGTGGATCATTAGAAAACAAAGGCAGTATTTGTGCCAAGCCTGCTTTTATATTTTTCTCAGCAACTCTGAAAGTGGGTTCCTGTTTCATTGAAGTTCTTCTCTCCTCCAAAAACTCGATATCATCAGAATTCATTAGTTGATTGCCAAGACTGGAGCATCCAGACAAATCTAAACTTTGTAGCGACTTCAACTTTGGCAAATTGCTGCTCGGAAAATAGACCAATTCCTTACAGTTACTCATATTCAATAAAGTAAGGCCATTTAAACCGGCAATTGATGAGGGAAGTTCTATTATAGAGGTACCATCTAAATGAAGTTCTAGTAATCTATCTGTATTGCCTGAAAATTCTGAAATCTTCTTAATTTTTGAGCAACCGGAAAGAATGAGAACTTCAAGAACTTCAATCTTAATGCAATCGGAAGAACCGAAAGATTTATGCAATCTTTCAAGTTTAAAAATATAAGTTTCCTTGCCATGTAAACGGATGGATGAATGTTTCTTCAACTCGTACAACCTTCGAGGTCTAATCTTCTGAGATTTGGTACTAGTTCAAAGTCTGGAGTCTCAAACAAACTTTGAGAATTACTCAGCTTGATATATTTCAGCTTCTCCAAACACTGTTAGAAGAGAAAGGGGAAAAATATAATTAGCTTATGGAAATACTTCAATAGCCAGTGCTTGGACATGAGCATTGCATTTGTACCGTTGGAGAGTATTCAAGATCCCACATCGGAAAGATGAAGGGACCTAACAACGTTCATATAGTCTAAGGGTTATTCCTCTCATACCAATTGGTTTTGAGATGGAAGCCTATGATTATTGAGATGGTATCAAGCCCAACAAGCTCAAACGAGCATCCGATTCAAAATGGGATTTGGCCCAAGATTGAGCTTCCAAATGAATCCTCATTTTGAGGGGGCGTGTTAATGATCTCAAATCGAAAGATGAAGGGACATAACAATGTTTAGAAGAATTTGATATATGTACTAATTAAAAGACGCCTTACCTTTTTTCCCTTCCAGAATTGTTTTAAATTGCTCTGGCACATGTGAAGTTCAATAAGCTCATTTTCTTCTGAATTCACAGATAGAAACTCCAAAGGACATCTTTTCCATTTTAGATATCTCAACTTCCTGGGCGTGGCTTCCAAGTGATTTCCCACTTCCAAAACACCATAAACATTAAACAACCTAAGGTGGTTCAATCCCTTAAAAGGATATTCGATTTCGAGTGTCTTCCTCGACTTAAAAAATATGCTCTCCAAGACCTAAAATGATAAAATAACACTTGAATTCCACGTTAAAAATGAAAGTATAACATAACTAATTGAGTTTATATGTTCACTTACCACATTTGTGTATACTATCGGTATTGATATATATGCATTATCGTAAATCCACACCCGCTCAAAAACATGTCTTTGACTAACAATTTTTCTACCCATGTCTTGTAATAAACAGTGTATCTTCAATTTGTTGTTATAAACACCGACCCAGGCGATTTTCGAATGAGCAACTCAACCCTTCTTGTGGCCCCAAAACCACAACCATCAAGTATTTCTACTACGCGATCTCTCTTCTTTCCGTGGAAGAAGCAAAGAATATCTAGAAAAACCTTCTTCTCCAACTCATCCAATCCATCGTAACTTATTTTGAGAACGTTAAAAATTTTATCAACTTTTCCATGTAGCAACATCTTTATTGCATAGAGAGGGAACTAAAACTTCAAGTGCTAGTGGAAGGCCTCCGCTAAGCTTGAAAATGCTCTGGAAGAGATCCGAATAACCTTCCTTAGGATGTGCTTTTGGGAAGGCCTTTAAATGAGGGAGTTGAACAGCTTCTTCTTTATTTAGTTTTTTCACCTTGTATATTCTTACTACTCCAAAGCTTTCGAGAAAATCTTCATTTCTGGTTGTGATGATGATTCTACTCCCAGATCTTAATGAAGTAGGATTCGGGATCAATACGTTAATTTGGTCAGATCGATCCATGTCATCTAGAACTAGAAGAAACTTTTTATATCTAAAAGCTTTCTCTATCATAGAAAAGCCTTGATGAGAATCCCATATATCAACTTTGTCATTAAATATGCTGGAAAGAAGTTGACTTTGTAAGAAAGCAAGACCGCATTGTCCTTGAAAAAGCTCTTTGATTTCGGAGAGAAAGCAACAAACTTCAAATTCATGAAGGATTTGATCATAAACAAATCTAGCTAAAGTAGTCTTACCAATGCCACCCATTCCCCAAATTCCAACAAAGACAATGCCATCTGACTTTAGGTCCATAAGCGAAAGCATTTCGTTATATTTCGAATCAATTCCAACGAGGTCGTTCCGAGTAACTGTCATAGTTGGTCGGATTTTCGTCCATACAACTTGAGAAATATCTTCTCTGAGTTCTGTTTCATATGGCCTAATTCAATTCAAATCAAGAAAATAAATTAATTATTTCTTCACTTATACTTTGATATGGACTGTAAGAGGGTGTTGGGAAATATTTTGCTATTGTATAAGATCAATGAATGCATTAGACTCATATTTAGTGCTATCTTCACAAAGCATTGCAAATGGAAGATTAAAATCTGCCCCTCCAATTGATTCAGTCAAAATAATTTGAGAGAAAAACATACATAGTTTTCTTTTTTTTCCTATAATTGGTTATTTAAGGATTCATTTTATGATGCTTTGGTTTTGGTTAGTTTTCTGTTTTTAAAAATTATAAGAGTCATGCAAAATATACCCCTGCACTTTAGATCATTGTTAAATCATACCCCTACACTTTAAAAATGTTTTTAAATACCTTTTCACTATGGTAAAATTATAAATCACCCCTTCTATCAGCTAGTTTTAACAAAATTTAAACAACCACGTACGTATTCTACACATGCCACATATTCCAATTTCGTTAAAAATAACAAAAAGATTGATAGATGAGTAGAATTTTTAAAATAAACCGTTATGAGATATAAGTAAAATCTATAAATTACATCCATATGTTTAAATTTGTCGTTATTTTCAATGGTATTGGAACATATAGCAATGTAGAATATATATATATATGTGTCTCAATTTCGTTAAAACTAGCTGATAGAAGAAGACTGTGATTTATAGTTTTACCATATCATAGGGGTATTTGAAAACATTTTTAAAGTGTAAAGCTTTGCAATAATTTAAAGTGCAGGGGAATATTATACATTTAAATCAAATTATAATGGTTTTACTAACCGTTTCTTTTTCCTTTTTCTTTTATTTTGTTTCAGTTTACATTTAAAAAAAAAACACTTAAAAAATCTTCGTCAAATTTCAAAAACAAAAAAACCAGATTTTGAAAACCACTTTTATAGTTTTAAGAATTTAGCTGGGATTACAAAAAACTAGATTAAAAAGTAAAGACTTGCTAGTAAAACATGCTTAATTTTCAAAAATGGAAAGCTAAAAACAAATCAGTATGAAAGGTACCTAAGATTTCTAATTAGACAGAAAAATAAAATAAAAATAAAAGGTATCAAATTTGAAAATGTTTTAGAAAATTAAATTCTTTCTAAACTTGAACTAATTAAACAAAGGTTAAATTATATAAATGCCTCCTAACCTATGAGGTTTGTTTCAATTTTACCTCAAACGTTTTAAAAGTTTCAATTATACCTTCAACCTTATAATTTGTTTAAAAAATACCCTTTGTTAGCAATTTTTCATTAAGATTTACGGAAATTTAAACATGCAGTAAGTTTCAACTATGTCACTTAATGTTTTAAAAGTTTTAATTTTTTCCGTAACACTTAAAATTCTGTAAATTGCTTACAAAGGGTATTTTGGAAACAAAATAAAACATGAAGGGTGAAATGGAAACTTTTGAAAGGTTGGGCACAAAATTAAAACTAGCTCTATAGATCGGGAGCATTTTGTATAATTTAGCCTTAAACGAACAACCAAACGTGCCAATTACAATTCCCTAAAAAGGGAAAAAAAAAAGTACATGTGATATAATCTGATTTATGAATCCAGCTACTTGAGCCAAAGCATCTCTCCATTTCTGCAATTTCTCACTCCCAACCCCATTTGATTCATGCTTCACAAACGCTTCAGCGAAAGTTTTGAAGAAATAGTAACACCTTGTTGAATTTCGTCATCGTGATCCCTTCCCAACGAAGAGATTTGTATAGATGATCGGTAAAGCATTTGCGAGTATCTTCTCCTCGAAAACTCAAGAAAACATCATATTCCCATTTACAAATTGAAGAAGAAGAAGCCATAACTTATGAATTGAATCGAGAAGCTAAATGATAATGGATACTTCGCTCCCATTTAAAATCTGTAGCACATTATTTTAATTTACAAATATTTTTTTCTTATCGATTTGTTTGATTTTTCTTTTAATTATTTATGTTATCTTTATGTTTGAGTTTTTTAAAAATAGTTTTTATGAATTGAAATTTTCAAAATAGTAAAAAAAATTTCAAGAATAACATTTTTTTCTCCTCTTTACTCAAAGCAAGCATTAAACTCAACCTTCACATAACTATAAGAAAATGTCATTTTTAAAGCTTTTAAAAATACTAGTAAATTTCACAAGTGCGTGGTCTAACTTTTTTTTATTGATAGTTTAGGTTTATTTATGATGTATAATTTAATAAAACATTTCATAGGTAAAGTTTATATATGAAAATACTTATGAATTTATAAAGTAAAGAGGAAGTAAACTTTTATTTTGATGTTAAAATAAATGGGTTAGTGTTTAATCAGGAGTATATATTAATTAGTTAATTAACCTTTCAATTAAAAGATAAAAGTTAAAATCAATTCGGTAAATATAAAAGAGATAAAATGATAGAGCTAAAAATAAAAAATATATTATTAAAAGATTATAGTAACAAAATTTCATACATAAATGATTATAATTAGAAAAGAAAATTAAAATGGGCCAAAAGAGAAAATCAAAAAATTCCAATATCATAAAACATTTGATATCTTTTTAACATGTCCGGCGAGTTCTTCCGTTGTAAGATTAGTGAAGTTTGAAATAAGAAACTCATCAGTATAGATTTGAATAATCACTTTCTTGAGACATTTTGTGTGAAGATGAATTAAAAACAATGTAAGTTGGGAGACTTATCTATATCTATTTATATATACTTTCAAATATTGAGTTTTTTTTTTCTTTCTTTTTTTGAATTTGGTTCACATGTATGAAAATAAATAAAATTGAAGGCAACTAAATGTTTTTGCAATAACACAGTGATGATGGGTTGGGGATACGATGGAGAATGAACCAATTAATAATGGGCAACTAATGAAAATAAAGCAAGTACTAAGGGGTAATGAATGAAAGTAAAATTTAAAACCAATTACTAATGGCCAATGAATGAAAGTTATTTTTTTCTTAAGCCAGAATGAAAACTGAGACGGTAATTTGGAACCTGTTTATATTCCATTCTATGCATATTCATCCATAATACATTCAATGAATTTCATTTATTTTCCACTTTCTTCTTTATTAAACTAATTAAATAACTTTTCTTTCATGGCTTCAAATTTATACATTCAATGAATTTTATTTATTTTTCACTTTCTTCTTTACTAAAATAATCAAAGAATTTTTCTTTGCTTCAAATTTGGCTTTATGTATGTAATATTCAAAGAATTTCATTTATTTTCCACTTTCTTTCTTCTTTATTAAAATAATCAAATAAGTTCTTCTTGATAGATTAAGTTAATAATTGGAAGTTTGAGTTAGATGTGAATGAGGGTAGAATTAGAAGTGAAAAATTCTCCCTTCATTCACATTTTTAATATATTAAGATAAGATTAAGATTTGTTATTTTTTAAAATAGTTATTCAAAAAGTGTCATCTGATAGAATTTCTCATAAAAAAATTTCAACATTGAGTAATTATAAGTAAAACTTTATTTAACTTACTTTTTTGTATTGAAATAAAAATTATTTATTTATTTATTTTAGTATTTATAAGTAAAATAGTAATATTTTAGATGAAAATTTGAAATTTTAGTATTATTCATCTATTTTTTCCCTCCTTATTTTCTAAAATTAGCATTCTATAAAAATAAAATCTAGCTCCACTCCGGCTAATATGTACACGATTTTTTTTTAATTGTATTTATTTTTAAAATTATGAGATTTACTAATGTCAAATTTAATATTTAAATAGCTTTAGTATTGAATTATTGACTGAAGAAATATTTTATTTTTATTAGAATTCATAATACTTTGGTACAAATTTCATTACCAAGTCAAAGAGGCCACTCTTCCGCTTCAGTATTACACTCTCCTGCTAACAGAAGTTAATGATCCAAAAAAACCATGGCTAAAATTTTGAAAACTGGACAAAAAAATTCCCCAAAAAGAAGAAAAAACTAAACTATAAAAAGTTGCTCGGAAAGTGTCAATCCTTTCTCATCCAATTATAATATCCACACTGCTTCACTTTGATGCCCGTAGTGGATGGTTCCCAGTAAAATTGAAGCTCCACTTCCTTAATATTATCTAAAGATATGTTCTCTGGCTTCGACGGTTGAAATAACAGCACAGTAGGATAAGACAGGTTAGAAAAGGGCACTTCAACGGATGTTGATTTTGATTCATCTGTTTTAGCAGTTGCTCTCATCATAAAAGTTTTATAGGAAGTAACCTTTAGATCGGTGTGACTGCATACTCCGCATATAATCAAAGTACACTTAAAATCACCCAACTCAATACTTATCGAGGATCCCGTTTTTATCTTTGTAAACCACTTTGGAACTTCACTTCCAGGAATCTTAATGTCTATTAAACGTTGTTGACGAGTTAAAATCTGCAATGCAACAATTATTATAAGGATAAATCATGTATTTGTGGAAAATGTAGTGTTAAAAAATAATAAGAAGTTTCACTGACTTGAACATATGACATCAGCAACCTCTGCATCTCTTCTGTGTGTAACAATTCGGAGCAATTTGAAAGACACAATCGAAAATTCTGTGTATTATTATTATAAATTACTGGAAAACATGGGAACTTTTTGATCGAAATACAATTATTCATCGACAAATCACGTACATTCGAGGGAAGATCTGGCAATGATTGAAGCTTCTTACATCCACTGACATCAATTATTTCAAGGTTAGCAAGTTGAGATATGGTTAAAGGAAGATAGGAAAAATGGTTGCCACGAAGAATTAGTTGCTTCAACAAGGACAAAGAGCCAACACCATCTGGGAGAGCTTGAAGATTGCAATGACTAAGATTTAGTTGGATAAGAGAGTACAAACTAGAAAAAGATAATGTCATACCAATACCACTCTGGGGGCCCTTGGAAAACAATTGCATTATTCGCCTCGTCAATCCACAGACTAATAATCCGGGTCTTACATTTTTTTGAACAATGAAAGTTTGTACCTGTTTTGTTGCAGTTCCTCTCACGTCAAGCTCCTCCAAATACTCAATCTCTTTTGAACTCTTTTGTTGATTTTCATGTCCCAAGCATCCAGACAAATCTAGACTTTGAAGCGACATTGGCAAAACGGTGCTAGAAAAGGACACCAATTTCTTACAGTTTCTCATATGCAACAAAGTAAGTCCATTTAAACTGGCAACCGATGCGGGAAGTTCTTTTATTGAGGTACCATCTAAATGAAGTTCTAATAATTTCTCTGTATTGCCCGAAAATTCTGAAATCTTCTTAATTTTTGAACAACCAGAAAGAATGAGAACTTCAAGAGCTTCAATCTTGATGCAACTTGGAAGAACTGAAAGATTTATGCAATCTTTTAAGTTTAAAAAAACAAGTCTCCTTGCCATGAAAATGGATGGATGAATCTTCCTTAAACTCGTACAACCCAGGAGGTCTAATCTTTCGAGATTCGGTACATGGTAAAAGTCTGGAGTTTTGAACAACTTTTGAGAATGCCTAAACTTGATATATTTTAGCTTCTCTAAACACTGTTGAAAGGAAAAGGAGGGGGGGGAATAATTAGCTCATGGAAAATATTAGGGACATTTGATAAATGTAGCTGATTTGGGAAAGACCTGACCTTTTTTTGCTTCCAAAATTGTTTTAAATTGCTATGGCACATGTGAAGTTCAATAAGCTCATTTTCTTCTGAATTCAGTGGTAGAAACTCTAAAGGACATCCATTCCATTTTAGATATCTTAACTCTGTAGGAATGCAATCCAAGTGATTACCGACTTGCACGTTACAATTGACATTAAGCATCCTAAGGTTGTACATTTTGGAAAGAAAAATTGTGATTTCGACCTTCTTTCCTGGTTTTAAAAATACACTTTCAATTGCTTCGATGACCTGAAATGATAAAATAACATGTGATTCTACTACAAATTTGAAAGTTAAGAGTATGTTTAACTTACCACTTCTTTTTTTAACATTTTATTTGCATCGTTGTAACACCACAATCGATTTTGAACTTCTTGTTGACGAACAATTCGTATACCCATGTCTTGTATTAAACAATGCATTCCCAACCTGTTCTTCTTATACGACACCGTAATAAGTGATTTTCGAATGAGCAACTCTACCCTTCTTGTGGCTCCAAAACCACAACCATCAAGTATTTCTACTACGCGATCTCTTTTCTTTCCTTTGAAGAAGCAAGCAATATCTAGAAAAATCTTCTTCTCCTTCTCATCAAGTCTGTCGTAACTTATTTTAAGAACCATGAAAATCTTATCATTATCAACAACACTATCTTTAAGTTCCTCTAAAATACACTTCCACGTCGCAACGTCTCTATTGCATAGAGAGGAACCTAAAACTTGAAGTGCTAGAGGGACACCTCCAACCAGCTTGATGATGCTCTTAGAGAGATCCAAATAGCCTTCTTTAGGATGTGCTTTTGGGAAGGCAGCCAAATGCAGAAGTTGAAGAGCTTCTTCTTTATCTAGTTTTCCCACCTTATATCTTCTTTCTACTCCAAAGTTTTCAAGAAAATCTTCATTTCTGGTTGTGATGATGATTCTACTCCCCGGACGTTAACAAAGTTCGATTTGGGATCAATCTTTCAATCTGGTTACATTGATCCACATCATCAAGAATAAGAAGCAACTTTTTATGGCAAAAGGCTTTCTCTATCATAGCAAATCCTTCTTGTACATCCCGTATATCAACTTTGTGAGTAAATATGCTCGAAAGAAGTTGAGTTTGTAAGAAAGCAAGACCCTGTTGTCCTTGAAAAAGCTCTTTGATTTCGGAGAGAAAGCAACAAACTTCAAATTCATGAAGGATTTTATCATAAACAAATCTAGCTAAAGTAGTCTTACCAATGCCACCCATTCCCCAAATCCCAACTAAGACAATGCCACCTGACTTTAGGTCCATAAGCGAAAGCATTTTGTTATATTTCGAATCGATTCCAACGAGGTCGTTCCGAGTAACTGTCATAGTTGGTCGGATTTTCGTCCACATTACTTTAGAAATATCTTCTATGAGTTCTGTTTCATATGGCCTAATTCAATTCAAATCAAGAAAATAAATTAATTATTTCTTCACTTATACTTTGATATAGACTGTAAGAGTATAAGATCTATGAATGCATTAGACTCATATTCAGTGCTATCTTCACATAACATTGCAAAAGGAAGATTAAAATGTACCCCTCCAATTGATCCAGTCAAAGTAATTTGAGAGAAAAACATACATAGTTTCCTTTTTTCCCTTCCTATAATTGGTTATTTAAGGATTCATTTTATGATGCTTTGGTTTTGGTTAGTTTTCTGTTTTTCAAAATTAGAAGAGTCAAATGCAAAATATACCCTTGCACTTTAGGTTATTGTTAAATCATACCCCTACACTTTAAAAATGTTTTTAAGTACCTTTGTACTATGGTAAAATTATAAATCACCCCCTTCTATCAACTAGTTTTAACAAAATTTAGACACGTACATATTCTACGCATGCCACATATTCTAATTTTGTTAAAAAAAATAACAAAAAAATTGACAGATAAGAAGAATTTTTAAAACAAACCATTATGAGATGTAAAATCTATAAATCACATCATATGTTCAAATTTGTCGTTATTTTTAATGGTATTGGAACATATAGCATGCAAAAAATATGTATATGTCTCATCTTCGTTAAAACCTAGTTGATAGAAGAAGGGTGTGATTTATAATTTTACCATATTTTAGGGGTATTTAAAAACATTTTTAAAGTGTAGGGCTACGAGTATGATTTAGCAATAATCTAAAGTGCATGGGTGTATTTTACATTTCACGCTGTTTATTGAAGGTGAAAAAATAAAAATATGTTCAAATTTTAGAAATATTGAAAACGCTATTTATATATAGTTATTAGCAAATTTTCATACACATTTAAAATTATTTTTTTTTAGTTTAAAAAATATAAAGAAGTTAAATAGTCTGAAAGCTCATGAGTTTAAAAGTTAAAACTAAAGCACATAATTTTTTTTTTAAAATATGCTAACTTTCAAATATTATAAAGAATATTACGTGCAAAGCACGTGTTTAAAGACTATTAAAAATAAAAGGTATCCAATTTGAAAATGTTATTTTAAAAAAATTGGAAAATTCTAATAGTTGACACTTTTTTTGTGACTAATTAAAAAAATAGTAGATGTTTTGAAATATTTAAAATAAATGTCATTTTTTAGAATCTCCGTATAAGAAGTGTTATTTTTAAAAAAATTGCTATTTTCTAAAATATAAATTCTTATAAGGGGCATTTGCAAATCTAGCAATTTTTGTAGTAATATTTGTAAAAATATCAACTCAAAAAAATATTTGCAAATATAGCAATTTTCCATATGGTTTATCAATGATAAACATTGAATTACAGATTTTTACACTATGTTTACTGATAAACATATAAATCATTGTTTATCATTGATAAACATTGTAAAAATTGCTATATTTGCAAATACTTTTTTGAGTTGATATTTTTACAAATATTACATACAAATCATCTACCCAATGAAATTTCTCTTCTTATAATGCCATCTTTATTAAGAGGCTTTAAAAAAATATAGATTCTTTCTAAACTTGGACGAATTAAACAAACAACCAAACATGGCCATTATAATTTGCTAAAAGAAAATGGGAGAAATCCTAATAGATGACAATTTTTTTTTTAAATTTAAAAAATAACAAATGTTTTGAAATATAGACTGAGATTTGATCTAATGTTATTTTTTAAAATTTTCTAAACTTGAACTAAATTAAACAAATAACCAAACATGCCAATTATAATAAATACATGGGTTACATTATATGTTTTATCCAATAAAAAAATTGACACATATGACCGTGAATATAAACTTATATTTACCGGTGAGTACCGGTATTTTCCATTACAATTTGCTAAAAGAAAAAGGAAAAGAGTAGATATAATAGAATCGATTTACCAATCGTGAGAATTCCAGCCTTTGAATCCAGCCACTTGAGCCAAAGCATCTCTCCATTTCTGCAATTTCTCAGTCCCAACCCCATTTGATTCATGCTTCACAAACGCCTCAGCGAAACTTCCTTTCTGCTTTCGAACATCAGAAGGATCAACTTGGTAAAAAACAGGAAGAACATCCATTCCCAATTCCTCCTTGCATTGAATAATTTTAACCAGTTCTTCCAAACACCAAGTTGAAGAAGCATAATTCTTCGAGAGAACGATAATCGAAACCCTAGAGGCTTCGATCGATCTCAAAAGTTTTGAAGAAATAGTAACACCTTGTTGAATTTCGTCATCGTCTCTAAAAATGGTGATCCCTTCCCAACGAAGAGATTTGTATAAATGATCGGTAAAGGATCTGCGAGTATCTTCTCCTCGAAAACTCAAGAAAACATCATATTCCCATTTACGAATCGAAGAAGAAGAAGAAGAAGAAGCCATAACTGATGAATTGAATCGAGAAGCTAAATGATAATGGATTCAACTTCGCTCTGAAATGATAAGAGTTTTTTTAATGGTGATCCCTTATTAATCCTTTTCTGTTGACTTATTGACTTATTGACTTGTTGACTTACTCATTTTTTAATTTGTTGACTTATTGACTATTTATCATATAAATAAATATTCAGCTTGGTTTTGTTGACTTATTGAGTACTTTAGCCCTTTATCGAAGGTGGTGTTTTGTATGGGTGAAACGATCCAGTTTGGTTTTGTTAAACGCTTTTTATCAGTTCGGTTTTTAGTTTTTCTAGAAAAGGATATTTATATTTAGTTTAAAGATAAAATCCTTCTATATTGAAGAATGAAACAAAATAAAATCAAACACAAATAAAAATAAAAATTTAATTGAAAAAAATTAGATTAATAAATATACAAAATATAAATTAAAATAATAAATTATTACACATTAAGCCAAATTGGAGCCATTACTTAAAACTTTATTGGTGTTCCAGATTTAATTACACTAATATCCATTTAAAGGGACTTTTAGTGGTTTTTTCCCTATGAAATCCCTATTTATCTCTTTTTTTACAGTCTAGTTTAAATTTTCAATTTGATTAATATTGATTAATCTGTGATTCATTTATTGTAAAAACATATTAACTTTGATTTGGATGGTTCAATTTTGAAATTTCAACTTTACATTATAACTAAAAGAAACTACAAGGGTTTTATTTACAAATCAGTGTTCAAACGAAAAAACTATAACTAAAAGAAAGTTGACGACATTGGAGATGACGAATCTTATCAGAAGCATTCACTTATTTGATCGAAACTACAAAGGTTTCATTTGCAAATTACCCTGAAGTTTATGTATTATTTGTTCTGATCATAATGGCCAAACTTGTACAAGTAAGCTAATTAAATAAAGGAGAGAGTTAGTGGTGGGTAGGGGTGAACAATGGATTGGTTTGGTTTGAATTTTACTAAAATTTAAAAACCGATTGGATTTTATTTTCAAAATATACAAACCAAACCAAACCGTTCACTATAAAGAAGTCGAACCGAACCGAACCGTATTGGATTGGTTTGATCTTGCATCCTTTTTTCCTCTCTCTATCTTTCTTAAATACTTAATTTACATCATGAAAAAAATCAACAAAATCTAAAAATTGGCTTCCACAAGTTTTAGGATGACTAGTTTGAATTCAAAAGGTCCGATATAACAAATAAAACAAAAATTACAAACATAGTCATAATAAAATTCATAAAATTTTGTTATAATTACACATACCAGGTTGGAAATCATCATGTTTTTTCATTTTATAAGGTTTTAGTATATATTGGATTGGATTGGTTTGAATCGGTTTGGATCGCTATAAAAATTTGTAAAACCGAACCAAACCGTTATTTATTGGTTTGGGTTAGTTTGGACAAATTAAAATTTAAAAACCAAACCAAACCAGTTTGGATTGGTTTGGTTCAGCTTGGACAGGTGGATGGGTTTGGATTTGTTCACCCCTAGTGGTGGGTATGAGAAAACGCCGGAAGAAGCAGAAAAGAAAGGGAGATGAGAGGAAGGATAAAAAGAAGAAGAAAAATTACGCTTACTATTAGAAATATGATCCTACAAAATGAATACATAAAATAACGTCTAAATGAGCACGACTCACTTACAATTATAATAAAACACTTGCTCGGATCTGGAAAAACAATAACAAAACTCCGATTTCAGGGGCACACCATGAGATCAGAACAATCGTCGAATACTTTAAGCTAATCGTGTGTTCTACTTCTATCGAAATCAAACTAAACCTACGCTGGTTGGTCGTATATCAAAACTTGGGGCCATAAAGAATGCAATAATACTCTCAAGCTGTCAGGCCAATTTTCCGTTTGAAATTCCCGTTTGATCAACATCCATGAGCTCATCGACACAAAACTGATGCAAGGTGCCATACCTTTTCTTCCACTGCAGCACCATTTGCATGGATTTTCCATAATCAAACTTCAGTCTTTCCAACTGATTTGAATATTTAACTTTATTATTTGAAAATAAATAAAAATCGTGTGGGATCATTTCATATTATAATTTGTAATTTAACCGATAAATACCTATTAAGTAGAAGTAATATTTTTAAATTTGAATATTTACTTGCAATTATTTTGATATAAAAAAATCACGAAATAATTTTCTCGTGGTCAAAATAACATGAATATTATATTTAATTTTATTCGGTTAAAAAAAATAGAGAGAGAGAGTGGGGGGTAAGATAGTAAAATAAAAAAAGGAGAGAGAGAAGGGATTGATGGGAAAAAGGGAGGAAGGTGGAAGGGTGGGATAGAGTACAGACAGAATCATGTATGTCGGGCAGCGTGGGGAGCAATAATTGGGTCTTTCTCCTCTGATTTCGGCCGCGTCATGTCCGCATCAGATTCCCTTCCTCCCTCTCTCCGTACTCTCTCTCTCTCTCTCTCTATCCGGATTTCTCGCTTCACTTGTTCCCATTACCAAACACACCATTTGACGTGGCAAACTCCGACCCGACCCGACTATATGTAACGAATGATTATTTTTCTTTTGTTAAAAAAATATTTAATTTATTTTTTAAATTAATCTCTAACATTTTTTTAAAATTATAAGGGTAGAGTATCATTTTGGTCCCCGAGTTTCTTAAAACTTAGTAACCCCATATAGATAGGGATGTCAAAATTCTCCATGGGTTATGGTCCCTGCAGGGAATCCCCGTTTTATTAGGGTTAGGGTTAAAGGGAAAAATTTCCCCCAATTTGTTTTAGAGTACGAGAATACATTCACCGCCTCGCCCCTAACCCCGAATTCTATATTTTAATAATATTTTATGTATTTTGTTTACTTTTATCTTCATTTATTGAAAAAAACATATAATATGGTTATATTAACTACTAATAAATTATAAAATGTTTAGTATTATGTTTTCTTTTGCCTTTAAAATGTATATTTTAAATATATATTTTGTTTTTATATTCATTTTTAAGTAAGAATTAAAATATAAAACGGGGAATACCTGAACCCGGCTTTGATTTTTTTATTAGGGGATTGGGTAGGGTATCCCTGCGGGTTAGGAGATGGGAAATGCATCCCCGATCCCGCCCCATTCTCATCCCTACACAAAGATACAAAATCAAAATGTAGGGACCAAGTAGACACATTTTCTAAAACTCAGGGACCACGTAAACATAAAATCAAAATATAGCGAACAAGTAGACATATTTCCTAAAACTCATAGACCATATAAACACAAAATCAAAACGTAAGGATCAAGAAGACACATGACTCAAAACTCAGGGACCAAAAAGTTATTTTACTCATATTATTATTTGATCCCTCATATTTTGATTAAATTTAGTTTTGTCATTACCATTAAATTCTTTAAAAAAAATTTGAGAAAGTTCACCATGTAGCATAATTTGAAGTAGGATTTAATAATTTATAAATATATCACTGATTAGAACTATTTGTAAAAATAGTCATTTTTAATATGTTAATCGGCGATTATCAATGATTACTGTGTGAATCGGTGATTCACTTATTATAAAAATATGTAATTCAATGTTGATTATTGATTGACCTGCTCAAATTTACTATATTTACAAATTTATTTTAAAGCGTGATATTTTTTATAAATATTACATTAAATTTTGTTAGATTTACATATTACAATCATCCCTAAAAGTATAAAGCATTTTTTTAAGTGATATGAACATTAAATATCTACATATTAACAAGAATACTACATACTCATTTTTCAGTAGTGAATTGTTGACTGTAATGGACATTAAACACATGACCTTTAATTATTTATTGGAAAATACTTGCCTCCTGATAAATCAGAAGGATTTCCTCCTATATTCAGTTTCTATTGGTTGAAAGTAAAATGGTGGCCCAATATAATTAAAAAATATATATAATAATTATCTTTTAATAATTTTTAACCAATAGGAATAGAGATGAGAAGGAGATCCTCCTGATTCATCAAGAGGCAAGTATTCTCCTTATTTATTTTCAAAAAAACAATTCATACTTACAATTTCTTTACATTTTTCAATGTCAACCACTAAAATATCGTGTCATACATTAGAGATCAAAATGAAAATATGATGGATTAAGATTATGGATCAAATTTAAAACTTTCAAATGTTAATTAAGAAGTAAATTTAAAACTATTTAAAGTTTTAAAACCAAAAGTTAAATACATTCCCCCACATTCCCATTTTTTTAAAAAAAAAAAAAAAACACCACTCATTACCACAACCTTACCTAATATTGATATGAGTCTCCATTAAAGTATAGATAGAACTTTCCCTCTCAATTTAGAAAAATAGATTTAAAAAAACCAAATATAAAAACAGAAAACGTTGCCACCCATCCATCTAGGCAGGCTATACAAAAATCCACGTCGGTCCGTTATAATCCTTGAGAGGACCCCACCGGTTTCACCGATCAAACCGTCAAATATGAAATAGCAATCATCAGATATCAGATCACTCGTTTTCACGTCCCAAAGCAAAGCTCTACTACGTTCGTAGATTTTACAATAAAAAAAACAAAATCAGAGAGAGAAACGGTTCTTCAGCGGCACGCGAAGGAAGGGAAAGGAAAGTCCAGTCCAGATATGCCAGAATCTGAAAAACAAAAACGAAAAACAAAAAAACAAAAAAAAGGAAATGTCTAGACCAACAAATCAAAGGTCGCTTTCAAAAAAAAAAGAATCCAAAAAACAAAAACAGTAACTGTGTTTGTTGGTAATGGAATGGGATGGGGAGTTTGCGTTTCAGAGTTTTCCTTGTTTATTCGGTCGCCTACCATCACTGACATTTTCCCTTCCCTTCCCTTCCACAAATCCTTTTCTCGTTTTTGTCTCTTTGGCATTTTCTCCCCACTCATTATTCCTCTCTCTCTCTCTCTCTCTCTCTCTCTCTCTCTCTCTCTCTCCCCCCCTAAATCACGTTTTTCTTTTGCAAAAATTAAAAAAATTGAGCTAATTGTGTAGCAATTTATACTATTTCCAAAACAGTCTTATGTAACTAATTGGCAAGTGAGTGTGTGTGTGTTTTTTTTTTTTTGACATTGATTGTTAATTATAATATAAGCTGTGTTGTATGGAACTATGAAATCCCTATTTATCTCTTTTTTTACAGTCTAGTTTAAATTTTCAATTTGATTAACATTGATTAATCTGTGATTCATTTATTGTAAAAACATATTAACTTTGATTTGAATGGTTCAATTTTGAAATTTCAACTTTACATTATAACTAAAAGAAACTACAAGGGTTTTATTTACAAATCAGTGTTCAAACGAAAAAACTATAACTAAAAGAAAGTTGACGACATTGGAGATGACGAATCTTATCAGAAGCATTCACTTATTTGATCGAAACTACAAAGGTTTCATTTGCAAATTACCCTGAAGTTTATGTATTATTTGTTCTGATCATAATGGCCAAACTTGTACAAGTAAGCTAATTAAATAAAGGTGAGAGCTAGTGGTGTCCCGTGGGTATGAGAAAACGCCGGAAGAAGCAGAAAAGAAAGGGAGATGAGAGGAAGGATAAAAAGAAGAAGAAAAATTACGCTTACTATTAGAAATATGATCCTACAAAATGAATACATAAAATAACGTCTAAATGAGCACGACTCACTTATAATTATAATAAAACACTTGCTCGGATCTGGAAAAACAATAACAAAACTCCGATTTCAGGGGCACACCATGAGATCAGAACAATCGTCGAATACTTTAAGCTAATCGTGTGTTCTACTTCTATCGAAATCAAACTAAACCTACACTGGCTGGTCGTATATCAAAACTTGGGGCCATAAAGAATGCAATAATACTCTCAAGCTGTCAGGCCGATTTTCCGTTTGAAATTCCCGTTTGATCAACATCCATGAGCTCATCGACACAAAACTGATGCAAGGTGTCATACCTTTTCTTCCACTGCTGCACCATTTGCATGGATTTTCCATAATCAAACTTCAGTCTTTCCAAGTCCATTTCTGCGGCAGCAGACGAACCATGTTGCTGGAGTACAGACATACACACGTCATGAAAAGTTCGAGATGTGTAGAGGGATTTATTATACAACATACATACTATCTGTGCCCATTTCCCTAGCTAGCAACCACACCCGCATTAATTGAATGATAGGGATTAAAAAAAACAAAAGCCCAGGGAAGAAAAAGCAGAAGAACATGGAAAGAAGCCATCACCTGTAATTCTTTGATTTGATTATCAATCACGTGAGAACTTTGGAACCCAAAATCCCGTGATTCAGTGTGAGAACCAGATGGAACGATGACAACACCATCATCAGCAATATCGTCCTTGGAATTTTCATATTTTGCCAGTGGAGGTAATATCGACCGATGCCTTCTCAGAAAAGCTTGGGAAGTTGAATTTAGCTGCGATTTAGGATGAGGTGGTTGTTTTACAACGAGTATATTATTTACTGGACCTGCACAATAGCATAAAACATCAATGCATTTGTATTGAAAAAAAGAAAATGAAAGTCTTATACTCAGGTCATTGGTACAGGGAGATAATACTCACTGCATTTGGGAGAGCAACAATTATCAAAAATGAAACCATTAAGTGCAACTACTTGGAAACAAATTATCTATTGAAGTCCATAAAATTGTAGAAGATAGAAAATAAAATATGATATTGCTTGAAAGTAAAGCTGATTTGAATATTGACCCCACCTTTAGATCGGTGTGACTGCATACTCCGCATATAATCAAAGTACACTTAAAATCACCCGACTCAATACTTATCGAGGATCCCGTTTTTATCTTTGTAAACCACTTTGGAACTTCACTTCCAGGAATCTTAATGTTTATTAAACGTTGTTGACGAGCTAAAATCTGCAATGCAACAATTATTATAAGGATAAATCATGTATTTGTGGAAAATGTAGTGTTAAAAAATAATAAGAAGTTTCACTGACTTGAACATATGACATCAGCAACCTATGCATCTCTTCTGTGTGTAACAATTCGGAGCAATTTGAAAGACACAATCGAAAACTGTGTGTATTATTATTATAAATTACTGGAAAACATGGGAACTTTTTGATCGAAATACAATTATTCATCGACAAATCACGTACATTCGAGGGAAGATCTGGCAATGATTGAAGCTTCTTACATCCACTGACATCAATTCTTTCAAGGTTAGCAAGTTGAGATATGGTTAAAGGAAGATAGGAAAAATGGTTGCCACGAAGAATTAGTTGCTTCAACAAGGACAAAGAGCCAACACCATCTGGGAGAGCTTGAAGATTGCAATGACTAAGATTTAGTTGGATAAGAGAGTACAAACTAGAAAAAGATAATGTCATACCAATACCACTCTGGGGGCCCTTGGAAAACAATTGCATTATTCGCCTCGTCAATCCACGGACTAATAATCCGGGTCTTACATTTTTTTGAACAATGAAAGTTTGTACCTGTTTTGTTGCAGTTCCTCTCACGTCAAGCTCCTCCAAATACTCAATCTCTTTTGAACTCTTTTGTTGATTTTCATGTCCCAAGCATCCAGACAAATCTAGACTTTGAAGCGACATTGGCAAAACGGTGCTAGAAAAGGACACCAATTTCTTACAGTTTCTCATATGCAACAAAGTAAGTCCATTTAAACTGGAAACTGATGTGGGAAGTTCTTTTATTGAGGTACCATCTAAATGAAGTTCTAATAATCTCTCTGTATTGCCAGAAAATTCTGAAATCTTCTTAATTTTTGAACAACCAGAAAGAATGAGAACTTCGAGAACTTCAATCTTAATGCAGCTTGGAAGAACTGAAAGATTTATGCAATCTTTCAAGTTTAAAAAAACAAGTCTCCTTGCCATGAAAATGGATGAATGAATCTTCCTTAAACTCGTACAACCCAGGAGGTCTAATCTTTCAAGATTCGGTACATGGCAAAAGTCTGGAGTTTTGAACAACTTTTGAGAATGCCTAAACTTGATATATTTAAGCTTCTCTAAACACTGTTGAAAGGAAAAATGGGGGAAAAATAATTAGCTCATGAAAATATTACAATCGCTAGTGCTCGCATGTGCAGTACATTGGTGGTGTGGGAATGAAAAAGAAGCAATATTTTAGGGACATTTGATAAATGTAGCTGATTTGGGAAAGACCTAACCTTTTTTTGCTTCCAAAGTTGTTTTAAATTGCTATGGCACATGTGAAGTTCAATAAGCTCATTTTCTTCGGAATTTAGTGGTAGAAACTCCAAAGGACATCCATTCCATTTTAGATATCTTAACTCTGTCGGAATGCAATCCAAGTGATTACCGACTTGCACGTGACGATTGACATTAAGCATCCTAAGGTTGTACATTTTGGACAGAAAAATTGTGATTTCGACCTTCTTTCTCGGCTTGAAAAATACACTCTCAATTGCTTCGATGACCTGAAATGATAAAATAACATGTGATTCTAGTTCAAATTTGAAAGTTAAGAGTGTGTTTAACTTACCACTTCTTTTTTTAACATTTTATTTCCATCGTTGTAACACCACAATCGATTTTGAACTTCTTGTTGACGAACAATTCGTCTACCCATCTCTTGTAATAAACAATGCATTCCCAACCTGTTCTTATACGACACCGTAATAAGTGATTTTCGAATGAGCAACTCTACCCTTCTTGTGGCTCCAAAACCACAACCATCAAGTATTTCTACTACGCGATCTCTTTTCTTTCCTTTGAAGAAGCAAGCAATATCTAGAAAAATCTTCTTCTCCTTCTCATCAAGTCCGTCGTAACTTATTTTAAGAACCTTGAAAATCTTATCATCATCAACAACACTATCTTTAAGTTCCTCTAAAATACACTTCCACGTCGCAACATCTTTATTGCATAGAGAGGAACCTAAAACTTGCAGTGCTAGAGGAACACCTCCAACCAGCTCGATGATGCTCTTAGAGAGATCCAAATAACCTTCTTTAGGATGTGCTTTTGGGAAGGCAGCCAAATGCAGAAGTTGAAGAGCTTTTTCTTTATCTAGTTCTCCCACCTCATATCTTCTTTCTACTCCAAAGTTTTCAAGAAAATCTTCATTTCTGGTTGTGATGATGATTCTACTCCCGGACGTTAACAAAGCTCGATTTGGGATCAATCTTTCAATCTGGTTACATTGATCCACATCATCAAGAATAAGAAGCAACTTTTTATGGCAAAAGGCTTTCTGTATCATAGCAAAACCTTCTTGTGCATCCCGTATATCAACTTTGTGAGTAAATATGCTTGAAAGAAGTTGAGTTTGTAAGAAAGCAAGACCGTGTTGTCCTTGAAAAAGCTCTTTGATTTCAGAGAGAAAGCAACAAACTTCAAATTCAAGAAGGATTTGATCATAAACAAATCTAGCTAAAGTAGTCTTACCAATGCCACCCATTCCCCAAATCCCAACTAAGACAATGCCACCTGACTTTAGGTCCATAAGCGAAAGCATTTTGTTATATTTCGAATTGATTCCAACAAGGTCGTTCCGAGTAACTGTCATAGTTGGTCGGATTTTCGTCCATATTACTTGAGAAATATCTTCTATGAGTTCTGTTTCATATGGCCTAATTCAATTCAAATCAAGAAAATAAATTAATTACTTGTTCAATTATACTTTGATATAGACTGTAAGAGGGTGATGGGAAATATTTTGTTATTGTATAAGATCAATGAATGCATTAGACTCGTATTCAGTGCTATCTTCACAAAACATTGCAAAAGGAAGATTAAAATCTACCCCTCCAATTGATTCAGTCAAAATAATTTGAGAGAAAAACAGACATAGTTTTCCTTTTTTTTTTCTCCTATAATTGGATAATACTTTGGTTTTGGTTAGTTTTCTGTTTTTAAAAATTATAAGAGTAGATGCAAAACATACCTTGCACTTTCGATTATGGTTAAATTATATCCCTACATTTTAAAATGTTTTTAAATACCTCTGCATTATGGTAAAATTATAATCACCCCCTTATATCAACTAGTTTTAACAAAATTTAGACACATACATATTCTACGCATGCCACATATTCCAATTTCGTTAAAAATAACAAAAAATTGTCAAATGTTAAGAATTTTTTATTAAAAAAAATTGTTATGAGATGTGAAATCTATAAATTACATCTATTTGTTCAAATTTGTCGTTATTTTCAATGGTTTTGGAACATATGGATATAAAGAATATGTATGTGTCTCAATTTTGTTAAAACTAGTGGATAGAAAAAGAGTGTGATTTATAATATTACCATAATATATGGGTATTTAAAAACATTTTTAAAGTGTAGGGTTAGGGATATGATTTAACAATAATGTAGAGTGCAGGGGTGAATTTTACATAAGCTCAAATAATTTTATTTTACAAACATTTTATTTATTTATTTATTTGCCTTTCAGGTTACACTTAAAAATAGAAAAAAAAAACTTTAAAAATCTTCATCAAATTTAAAAAAAAAAGGGGAAAATGTAAAAAAGACCCATGTGGTTTTGGTCAAAGACAAACACACTCCTGTAGTTTGAAAATGAATATTTATACCCATATGATTTAAAAAATTTGCAAATTGACCCATCCCCTCTACGCTCTTGATTTTCTTTTAGTCATAACTTTTTTCGTTTGAACTCCGATTTGAATGATTCAAGATGTTATGGAATCCTCGTTTCGAGCTCTACCTTGCAGTTACTTAAAAACTTAGAAATCATTCAAGATGTTGATTTTCTTAGAATGCCATTTTTTAAAAACCCCTAAAAAAAATAAATTCTTTTCTAAACTTCTAATTAAACAAACAACAAAACATGCTGATTATAATAAATACAACCCAAATATTTCTCATTACAATTTGCTAAAAAAAAAAAGGAAATCGAATAGATATACCAATCGTGAGAATTCCAGCCTTTGAATCCAGCTACTTGAGCCAAAGCATCTCTCCATTTCTGCAATTTCTCACTCCCAACCCCATTTGATTCATGCTTCACAAACGCCTCACCGTAACTTCCGTTCTGCTTTCGAACATCAGAAGGATCAACTTGGTAAAAAACAGGAAGAACATCCATTCCCAATTCCTCCTTGCATTGAATAATTTTAACAAGTTCTTCCAAACACCAAGTTGAAGAAGCGTAATTCTTCGAGAGAACGATAATCGAAACCCTAGAAGATTCGATGGCTCTCAAAAGTTTAGAAGAAATAGTAAAACCTTGTTGAATTTCGTTATCGTCTCTGAAAATGGTGATCCCTTCCCAACGAAGAGATTTGTATAAATGATCGGTAAAGGATCTGCGAGTATCTTCTCCTCGAAAACTCAAGAAAACATCATATTCCCATTTACAAATTGAAGAAGAAGAAGAAGAAGAAGCCATAACCTAAGAATTGAATCAATAAGCTAAAATGGCAATCGATGCAACTTCGCATCGCTATGAAATGATAGTTTTTTAATAAAGGAGACTTATCCTTTTGTGTTGACTTGTTGACACATTCATTTATTAATTTGTTGACTTATTGAGTGTTTATCAGACAAATAAATATTGGGGCTATTGCATAAATAATAAATTTAGGTCTAATATTTGTAAAAATAGCAACTCAAAAATTTATCTGTAAAAATAGTAAAAAATTCAAATTCGCATTTAAAATATTACAAATTTGTCACTAGTTTCAAGTAAATAATCAATAATTTCCGCATAAGTAATCATTAATTTTCACATAAGTAATCACTAATATTATTAATATCACAATATCGACTGATATTTTGTGTATGAATGATTGATTACCTAATAGTTATAATTGATTAGCTTATAAGTTATCATTGATTTCGTTTATTTAAATGAACGAGCGTTTTTAAAAAACTACTATATTTACAAATAACTTTTAAAAATGCTATATCTATAAATATTAGAGAAAATTCTGCCACCCAATGAAATTTTCTATAAATATTCAGATAATTTGAAGCCATTTATCGAAGGTGGTGTTAGGCCGTTGGCACTGTTGGAATGGTAAGAAAGGGAAAAATAATATTTTCCATCTTTTTATGGAAAAATAAATATTCAGCTTTAAATGGTTATATTCACAAATGTTTTGAGGCTATATTGGTAAATATGTCGTCATTTAAAACTATTTGTAAATATAACTATTCTCACTATATTAATTACTGATTAATATTGATTAATATGTGAATCATTGATTCATTTATTGTGAAAATATATTAACTTTGATTTGGATGATTTGAGATGTTTTGAAATTTCTCGTTTCGAGCTTTACGTTATGATCATTTCAAAACTTCAAAATCGTCAATAATAAAAAAAATTATTATCATTAAAAAATGAGGAATGATTGAAGCCATTGATACTTTATTTAATGATAATTTTGATGTGACCATAATGTATGGGTTAAAACGAGAATTTTAAAACATATTGAATCATACAAATCATAGTTCAAATGAAAAAACTATGGTTAAAAAAAAATTGACGACGTACGAAACGACAAATCTTATCGGAGATATTCATGTATTTGATCGACAGTACAAAAGTTTTATTTACAATTTACCCTGAACTTAATGTATTATTTGTTCTGGTCATCATAATGGCCAAACTTGTACAGTTTGCGGTAAGCTAATTAAATAAAAGAGAGAGCCAATGGTAGGCATGTGAAAACGCCGGAAGAAGCAGAAAAGAAAGGGAGATGAGAGGAAGGATAAAAAGAAGAAAAATGGAGAAATGAGAGAGTAGGAAAAAAAAAGTGATAGCCACCAGTAAATATTTAACAATGTTAGGAGAGAGTTGCAAATTGATAAAGACAAACGTCACACTTTTGAGTACATAAAAGTAGGGGTGAAACCGGTTCGGTTCTGTCCGGTTTTTCAATTAATTTTAAAAATCGGATTGGTCCGGTTTATAATAGGAACCAGCCTGGTTTTGAACCGTTTTTACCGGTTCGGTGTTCGGTTTTTTCCGGTTTTTCTAGTATAGGAACATTTGCATTTAGTTTTATAAAAAAATCATGTAATATTGAATTATGAAATAAAAAAAATCAAATATAAACAAAAACTTAGTTGAAAAAATTAGATTAATAAATATACAAAATATAAATTAAAATAAAGTGATAAATAAATATATAAAAATTAGGGGGAAATAGGAAAGAGGTATGAGATTTTTACTTGTTTTTTAGAAGCCGGTTCGGTTCCGGTTTTAACCGATTTTAGCCGGTTCGGTTCAGTTTTTAAATAATAGAAACCGGGATGGTTCGGTTTTTTACGGTTTCGCCCCAGTTTAATTTTCCGGTTTTCGGTTTTTCGGTTTTTTCTTTCACCCCTACATAAAAAGGTGATAACTCAATATAGCCACATTTTGGGTCATGTTTAAGCAAATAGCTAGCATGGGAAAAAGTAAAAAAAAATAGCCTCACCAATTTTAAATATACCAAGTTTACCCTTTTCGTATTTCGAGTATAGTCTGACACTGACATCCGTATATTACGTATGTTTGACACTTCTGACATTTTTTACTTCCCAATGTTTTCTTTCCCAATGCATTTTTTATTTCCCAATGCATTTTTCTATCAATTTTTTAGTATATTTTTACATTTCAATATTTTGTGTAATGTTTTATACTACATATTTCAATTTTAATTCATTTTTGTAGATCGTTTTTAGTATATTGGGTACATCGTATTGTTATGTAAATGTTTTGTCTTTTGGTATATTATGGGTACATCGTCCTCTATTTTGTGAATACATTTGAGAAAATATAGCGTATGTGTAGACACCCATTTTCGTCTAATACTATTTAAAAAATAACTATTTGTTGCAATTAAAGATTTTTTTTATTTAAATCCATTTTTTTTTAAAAAAAAAAAGTCTTTTATTAAATAATTTAATTACAGAAATAAAAATAGAATAAATTTTTGAAAATTTTGAATCTGATTTGATTTTGGAAAGAATGAATCATGCTAGTGATTTGAGCTAATTTATGAGAGGATAATTTGATTGATTGATTGATTTGATTTAGGAGTGATTTAATTTTTGATTTATTTTGGTTTTAATAAAAAAAATCATTTCCTTATATTGTTTCTCACGAGCCTATTATAAATTGAGCAATAACCTCAATTGTAACGGCAGGTCACGATTACAAAGAAAACCCTATTTCTCAATCTCTCATCACATTTGATTTTTGAATTCTCAAGTCCTCTTTGTTTCGAAACCCACGTCTAGAAGGGACCAACAACTTATATTGTCTAATGGGTATTATAATATAAAGTTTATTTTTATTAGTACAGTATAATTTAGGGGTGAAACCGGTTCGGTTCGGTTCGGTCCTGTTTTTCAATTAATTTTAAAAACCGGACCGGTTCGGTTTACAATAGGAACCAGCCCGGTTTTGAACGGTTTTTGTCGCTCCGATTTTCAGTTTTTTCTAGTTTTTCTAGAATAGGCCATTTGCATTTAGTTTTAAAAAAATCCTCCAGCATTGAAGGATGAAAAAAAAAATCAAACATAAACAAAAATTTAGTTGAAAAAATTAGATTAATAAATATATAAAATATAAATTAAAATAAAATAAAGTGATAAATAAATATATAAAATAAAACAAATAAATAAAAATTAGGGGGAAATAGGGAAGGGGTATGAGATTTTTACTTGTTTTTTAGAAGCCGGTTCGGTTCGGTTTTTGAATAATGGAAACCGGGATGGTTCGGTTTTTTACGGTTTCGGCCAGGTTTATTTTTTCGGTTTTTTCTTTCACCCCTACAGTATATGTATGAACTTTGTCTTAATATGTTTCCATCCATGTATATGCAAATGAATTTTGTCTTTACATGCTCTTTTCTTATGTGAACACATGTATAAAGCCATTTTTCTTATAGATCTTAATTTAAAATTTATATATAATCATATAAAATATAAATGCATATATAGGTAAGTTTGTAGTCCAGTAATCAAGAATCTTGTCTTATACGACTTTTTATCAAAAATAATTTATATTAATATCATCTAATTGCAATGGAACTTATTTTATTAAATATTATATTTCTTTTGTATTAACACAATTTAACTCAGTATCATTGTTTCTTATAATTTGGTTTGTATTTTATACTTTATTTTGGGGAATTTGTTGACATAAAAAAATAGAAATATTATTGTAATACTAATTAAATTAACCTTTGATTAAACTTGTCAAAAAAAGCAAATAAATAAAATTTGACATTTTAAAAATTCTACTATTTTTCTAATTATAAAATCATCATCATGATGAAATTATATTTGAATCAAGAACTAAATAATATATTTATGGGATTCTCAGTAAGTGCGTGGAAATCATCACGTTTGTGAAGACTGCGCAATGTGCTTATTGAGGTTCTCATATAGAAGTCTACAAAAACCCTAAAAATATAGAAAGAACAATTCTTTAAAAATAAACAACATTACATATATTATTTTTAAAATAAAAGGAGAGTATTTTAAATAAAAAATTAAAACATTTTAAAATATAAATACAATTCCTATGATGGGATTTTGGGACGTAAAAACTCTCAATTTCTCTAGGTGAGGAACTTTCTAATTCCAATATTGTACAATTAATGGTCGTAACTCCACCCATTATAATCTCAATTCTTATTTCATTCTTGAATTTAAGAAATGATTAAATGGGACATTTGTTTTCACAAATTAAAATCAATGTTTTTTTTAAGTTATTTAAGTAAAGATCATTTACTAATTAGGATAATATAAAATAAAATATGGTAACCGTTTTTTAACGGGTGTTGTAGAGTGCTAATACCTTCTCTACACATAAATGACTCCCGAACCTAATCTTGTTTTCGTAGACCTTGTTCATTTTAAATCAATTTGGTGATCAATCACACCTTAATATGGTTGATGACGACTTCCACTTCATTTTCATATAAGAGGCCTAATACATTAGGATGTCGGCCGCTCCGCGTCGCAACGACGTTGTGATAGTATGTATAATATAAGTAATATACATGTCATTTAATCTACAAATGAAAAACAAAAAATGTTAGTACACAAATACAAAAAACACTTGATATGCAAACAAACTACAGAAAATGTATATCACGTATATTACAAACTGTAAGTTAAACAATACAACAAAACATGGTGAGGAAAATAGATAGTTATGTATATCATGTGTATTACAGACGATGCATTATGTATATTACAGACTGTATGTTAAGCAAAACAACATAACATGTTGAAAAAAATAGATAGTTATGTATATCATGTGTATTACAGACGATACATTATGTATATTACAAACTGTATGTTAAGCAAAACAACATAACATGATAAACAAAATAGATAGTTATGTATATCATGTGTATTACAGATGGTGCGTTAGTATATTACAGACTGTATGTTAAGCAAAACAACATAACATGATGAGCAAGATAGATAGTTATGTATATCATGTGTATTACGGTGTATTAAGCAAAATAATAGAGCATGATGAAGAAAACGGCAGTTATATATATTCATATATTACAAAAAAAAATATTTAGAGAATCAACCATCGTGAAAAAGAGACAGACAGAACGTATATTACATATATTGTAGTTTATACTTTACGTGTATCACAGAAAACACTATTAGCAACATACATATATTACATAATACAAACTAAAACCAAAAAATATGGAAATGTATGAAAAAATTCATTAAAACTAAAAAAAAAAAACACTTTGTTAAATTCATGCTATTCTTGGTTTAGATTTTCAAGATTTGCAAGATCTAAGATGAAGGAAAATTAACAACAACAAAAATGAAAATATTTATGAAAAACCGAGAAAGAGACGAAATTAAGAGAGAGTAAATTTAAAAAATTCAGAAATTTGATGAGATGAAGCTTGTAGAAGATGAAAATGGTGGATTTTTGAAGAAAAAGAAAGAGAGAAAAGAGAGAAAGAAAGGAGGTTTGAATGAAATGAGAGGGAAAAGAAAATGACATGAGAGAGAGAAAAAAAAAACAAATCTATAAAGAGAGAAAAAAAGAGGAAACAAATTTGAGCGTGAAAAGAGAGGGAGAGAGAGAGAGTGAGATGAGAGATTTTATTTTATTTTTTATTTTTTATAAATTTGATTTGATGTGATTTGATATAAGGGCAAATTGGTATTTTACTTTTTTCCTTATGACTATTTACATAAAAATTAATTGAAGTGGACATTTATTCAAAGAGGAAGTGAAATCTGACTATCTACATTAACATGTCTACATAAAAAGAGCTTACAAGTTAAAGAAAAGGCCACATGAGAGTTTATTCATTTCTCACATTCAAATTCATAGCAATGTATAAATATGATCCTACAAAATGAATATGTAAAATAACATCTAAATGAGCACGACTCACTTACTATTATAATAAAACACTTGCTCGGATCTGGAGAAACAATAACAAAACTCTGATTTCAGGGAGATCAAAACAATTGTCGAATACTTTAAGCTAATCGTGTGTTCTACTTCTATCAAAATCAAACTAAACCTACACTGGTCGTATATCAAAATTTGGGGCCATAAACAATGCAATAATACTCTCAAAGCTGTCAGGCCGATTTTCCATTTGAAATTCCCGTTTGATCAACATCCATGAGCTCATCGACACAAAACTGATGCAAGGTATCATACCTTTTCTTCCACTGCTGCACCATTTGCATGGATTTTCCATAATCAAACTTCAGTCTTTCCAAGTCCATTTCTCCTGGCAAGCACGAACCATGTTCTTGGAGTACGACATATACAAGTCATGAAAAGTTCGAGATGTGTAGAGGGATTTATCGTACAACATACATACTATCAATGCCCATTTCCCTAACAACCACACCCACAATAATTGAATGATAGAGGATAAAAAAGCAAGTAAAAGTCAAGGGAAGAAAAAGCACAAGAAAATGGAAAGAAGCCATCACCTGTAGTTCTTTGATTTGATTATCAATCACGTGAGAACTTTGGAACCCAAAATCCCGTGATTCAGTGTGAGAACCATATGGAACGATGACAACACCATCATCAACAATATCGTCCTTGGAATTTTCATATTTTGCCAGTGGAGGTAACATCGACCGATGCCTTCTCAGAAAAGCATAGGAAGTTGAATTTAGCTGCAATTTATGATGAGGTGGTTGTTTTACGAGAAGTATATTATTTACTGAACCTGCACAATAGCATAAAACATCAATGCATTTGTATTGAAAGAAATAAAATGAAAGCCTTATACTCAGATCATTGGTACCGGCCGAGATAATACTCGCTGCATTTGGGAGAGTAATAATTATCAAGAATGAAAACATTAAGTGCAACTAATTGGAAACAAATCATCTATTGAAGTCCATAAAATTGTAGAAGATGGAAAATAAAAGATGATATTGCTTGATAGTAGAGCTGATTTGAATATTGACCCCACTTTTCGCATCGCAACTAGCTCTACAAATATATGAAATACAACAAATGCAACAAAAGGCAGTGTGCAAAGTATCCGTGAATGATTAAATAAATCTATGGTGCATTAGATTTTTTTTCAGTCATAAACTGTCATTTCCACAACAAAATCAGAAAACAAAATAGGACTTGCAAATATAAGGCGGTCTAAGATTAACATTGATCACCATCAATCATGGTAAGAAAATTCCTATTTTTTTTGCAAAATTCTTTTTTAGAAAGTACAACCCAATACTGAAATTTCTCCAACAAAACATATCAACAGAAAAAAAGTGAAGAAAAAATACCGCATTTTCGGAACTGTTTCGGCTCTCAACTTCCATGAAAGGCCAAAGCTTCTCAAAAAACTGTGGACTCCTATACACTGACCCTGGAGGAGAATGTTTATTAACTGAAACTACTCTGATTTTCAAATTGGAAACATCAAAATTCAACGAACCCATATACAACAACATCCCAGAAATATACAATAATGGAGTAAACAGAAGCAATCCTTTCCTTATATAAACCACCTACAAAATTAAAAAAGCCAATTTATCACCAATACTCTGCTTTGATCCACGAATACTAAAACCGCCATTGCTTCTATTATTACTTATACTCCTTACTTGTCGGTGTCGAGGCGAAGATGGCGGCGAGTGTTGGGAATTTGAAGGGGTTGTAAAACCCTAAACTCCTACTAACACAAGAACGATGAATATTATTTGCAACAAAGAATAAATAACAGCGAGAGAGAATACGACACCAGAGAATTTTATACAGGTTCACAATTGGTACGTCCTGTCTTCTGCAGACTCTGCAGGTTCTACTATGAAGTTGAAGATTACATCAATGAGACAAAAATAAAGAGTGTATAATTACTCACAATTATACATAACCCCGAGAATCACTCAAACGGTTGCCCCCTCTCTATTTTCTCTCAATATGAACAAACCCTAATTAAACCAATTGAAAGTCGTCGAATCGACTCTCATAGAATTGACACCACAATTCCCTCGGTGAAGAAGAAACAAAAACGGCCGCTGGCTTCTTTTCTTTCTTCTCGCACTAACTAGGTCAAGAGTTACAATATATATTTATATATACATATCAACTTTTCCACCGTCTCACTAGTAAAGCCCACCGCCTATAATCTTTAATAAATACATGTTGCACAAAGGAAATTAACTACTGCCATATTGAGTTCTTTTTCAATCTCATAGTCAAATTACTTTGACCAATCATAAACCTTTATGTAAGAATGAGCCATTAAGCCAATTGGGCCAAAAGTCATGTTATTTGATTTCATCTTCATTAAACCTAACAATCTCCCACTTGGAGATAAATCAATCATCTTCAACTCCCAATGCAACAAAGCTCATCACATGCTTGGAACACCAAGACTTCAACCTGCAAACTCAAACCGATTTGCAAAACATATACATGTTAGAATCCACTAACATAACCCCTGCAAGGTTTTCCGATGTGAGCTATCTTTCAGGCATGAAAAGATACTCCACCAACTCCCACTCCAGCTGGCGGGATCAACCACCTGACCATCAATGACTTGACATGTGTGCATTCAAGCCGGTTGTCAAAACAGAGATTTCATCTCCAATGTCTACACCCACATTGACTCTGAACCCAGTCAAAAGTGCACTATTGCCCTTGAGCAACTTCATCAGTCCGCTATACTGCCTGACAGTTGAGGCTATTTTCTGAGCACTTCCAGATTCTCCCAACTGTTCCTCCCCATGAACTGATGGATTAGGATCTAACTGTCCTTTCCGCATTGTTGGCTCACCCCTCCAATCCGAGGGAACATCAACAACTCTCCAATTTTGCACTTTGTGTAGAACTCATATAATTGACAACAATAATTAAGAAGATCAACGATCTCACCAGTTTGTTCCAATCTTCATGCTTCATATCCTCTGGCTTTTCTCCCAATGATAAATGCAATTTTTTTTACTGTAAAAGTAATCATTAATCTGCATCATCCAGAATGAAAAATCTGAAACATCAAAATTTTCAATCCCAATATTCTTTTTGCTATCCACCGATCTCTAACACAAGTCCCCAAAACCTAAAGCTCTGATACCCGTTGTTGGGAATTTGAAGGAGTTGTAAAACCCTAAACTCCCACTAACACAAGAACGATGAATATTATTTGCAACAAAGAATAAGTAAAAGAGAGAGAGAATACGACACTAGAGAATTTTATACAGGTTCACAATTGGTACGTCCTATCTTCTGCAGACTCTGCAGGTTCTACTATGAAGTTGAAGATTACATCAATGAGACAAAAATAAAGAGTGTATAATTACTCACAATTATACATAACCCCGAGAATCACTCAAACGGTTGCCCCCTCTCTATTTTCTCTCAATATGAACAAACCCTAATTAAACCAATTGAAAGTCGTCGAATCAACTCTCATAGAATTGACACCACAATTCCCTTGGTGAAGAAGAAACAAAAACGGCCGCCGACTTCTTTTCTTTCTTCTCGCACTAACTACGTCAAGAGTTACAATATATATTTATATATACATATCAACTTTTCCACCGTCTCACTAGTAAAGCCCACCGCCTATAATATTTAATAAATACACGTTGCACAAAGGAAATTAACTACTGCCATATTGAGTTCTTTTTCAATCTCATAGTCAAATTACTTTGACCAATCATAAACCTTTATGTAAGAAAGTTAAAACAGTTGCTAAAATCACATAATGCCAAGTCATCACAGCAGCAGCCAATCACGCATCACAGGCTGTCATATTTCAATTCTGTCTAGTATACAAGCACAACTAATACTTTCCTTTTAGGTTGCCTTAATTAGCTCACTAATTAGCATCAATCTCTCTCAATCATTGAGTTGTAATTTGTTATCATTGGCTGTACATTTCTTATATATTGTATGACCATTTCTATAAGAAAGAACTCTCAAATGCTATGCAAGTATTGAGAACTTTAGCCAAAACATTGTTCCTGTCTCTTGTCTATTTTCAAACTTGGTATCAGAGCAGGTTAAGGCCAACGCCCTATCAAACAACAATGGCAACTGAGGATAACACTGCCTCTTCACAAACCAACCCAATGATCTCAACAGCATCACCCACAAACATCACCTCCAACACCACTGCCTCTTTTGGCCCAACCTTGAACACTGCCCTCACCGTCAAATTGGATGAAAGAAATTACATCCTTTGGAAACAAATGGTATTGGCCATACTCCGAGGCCAAAGGCTAGATGGATATATCCTTGGAACCAAAATTCAACCACCCCAATTCCTGTTTTCCAGCAGCAATACAGTAACAAGTGGTCTTACTGTCAACCCTGAATTTGCTTGGGAAACAACAGATCAAGCCCTACTAGGATGGCTTTATGCCTCCATGACCCAATCCATTGCCAGTGAGATCGTCACCTTCAAGACATCTGGAACTGTATGGACAGCCCTTGAAGAAATGTATGGGACTTCCAATCGAGCAAGGATTAATCAATTGAAAGCAAGTTTGCAGAGCACAAGGAAGAACAACATGAGGATGTCTGAATACCTAGCTCTCATGAAGCAAATCTCCAATAACCTATCACTAGCAGGAGAACCAGTGGAGATCAACTCCTTTATTTCAAGTGTCCTGGCTAGGCTGGATGCTGAGTATCTACCAGTCATATGTCAAATCAACAGTAGAGACAACACTACCTGGCAAAGTCTCTATGCAACTCTTCTCACCTTTGAGAATACTTTAATCCACATGAATGTAATCAGTGGAGGTCAGGACACAGGGACTATGACTGCAAACCTTGCTTTCAATCATCAAAACAGTGGCACTAGTCATAATAACTTCAGATCCTCAGATCCAAATTTCAATAGAGGACAAGGAAGAGGCAGTAACAATAACCAGAGAGGAAATTACAGACCTAGGGGCAGAAGTTCAAGAGGGGGAGGAAGAAACAACAATTCAAAACCCACTTGTCAAGTGTGTAGCAAATATGGTCATTCAGCAGCCATTTGCTATTTCAGGTATGATGAAAACTTTTCTGGAAATAACTCCACAAATGACAACAATCGTACTGCTGCTTTTGTAGCAACACCTGAGTCTGTAGGAGATCCAAACTGGCTGGCTGACAGTGGAACCACTAATCACATCACTTCAGACATTGCCAATCTGAATCAAAGGGCTGAATATACTGGACATGAAGCAATCACAGTAGGTAATGGCTCTAAACTTAAGATCTCTCATATTGGTGTCAGTGCTGTCACTTCCCCCCACTCTAATGGTGTTCCCATTCTTCTTAAAAACATCTTACATGTACCTCAAATCAAGAAAAATTTACTTAGCATATCAAAGTTAACTGCTGACAATAATATGCTAGTTGAATTTCACCCCACTTGCTGTTTTGTGAAGGACAAGGACACAGGGAGAATGCTGTTGCAAGGGAACCTTAGGAATGGACTATATCACCCTGATCTTAGGAATCTTAAGACATGTCTAGCCAAAAATAAAGCTCATGAAGCTAAAGCTACCTTCCATCCAAGAGTCTTTGCTGCAACCCAAGGCACTAAGCCATGTCTCAAGATCAAGTCAAGTGTCTGTCCAGAGTCAAGCAGGTTTGCTACTACTAGTGTCAAGGAGATCTGGCACCAAAGGCTAGGTCATCTTTCCAGTCGAGTCTTGAATCTAATTCTTAGAGAATGTAATGTAAAAGTTCCTATTAATGAAGAAGAAACTTTTTGTGATGCATGTCAATATGGAAAATTCCATTCTCTCCCCTTCAAAACATCTCATATATATACTAATAATCCTCTTGAACTCATTCATTGTGACCTATGGGGACCCTCACCAATCACATCACCATCAGGCTTTAGATTCTACATTAGCTTTGTTGATGATCACACTAGACTCACTTATATATTCCCTCTCAAAACCAAATCAGAAGCCCTCATTGCCTTCATAAATTACCAAACACTTGTGGAAAATAAATTTGACGCCAAAATAAAGACTCTCCAAACAGACTGGGGTGGGGAATTCAGGCCTGTCCTACCATATCTAAAAACAAAGGGGATCGAATTCAGACATCCTTGTCCCCACACAAGCAAACAAAATGGTGTGGTTGAAAGGAAACATAGACATATAGTTGAAATGGGACTAACCATGCTAGCTCAATCATCTATGCCACTTAGGTACTGGTATGAAGCCTTTAACTCTGCCACCTACATCATAAATAGACTTCCTACTCCTGTTCTCAACAACATCTCACCATGGGAGAAGGCCTATGGAAAGAAACCTGATTTTCATCTGCTTAAAGTCTATGGGTGTGCTTGTTTTCCATGTCTAAGACCCTATCAAAACCACAAATTCCAATTTCACTCCACCAAATGTGTTTTCCTAGGCTATAGTGAGTCCCACAAAGGATATAAATGCCTCATCTCAATTGCCCGTGTTTACATATCTAGAGATGTCAAATTTAATGAAAAAGACTTCCCATTCAAAGGAAAATTTCTCACCACCTCTCCTTCTGTCCAGTTTTCTAATGAGCTCATCATCACATGGCTAGATGTCCCTTCACCTCATAATAAGGTGAATCCTTCCAATAACCAACCTGAGTCCCTTAGGTTAAAAGACCACACTCAAGACACTTCCCAATTCTCTCCAAACTTATCACCAAGCCATAGTCCCAATCCTAACAGTCCAACTGCAACAACATTTTCTCCTGCTCCTAGTCTAGAACATCACAACAACTCTCTTGAGGAATCTCCAGAAGCACAAGAACATCAAGAAGCAATTCTCAATGACTCACCACATTCCGTAAATACTGGGTAACAAGGTGAACTAGGTGCATCTATTCACCCTATGCAAACCAGGGCCAAAAATGGCATCTACAAACCAAAGGTCAGAACCTATTTAGCAGCTGTTCAATCTGCTCTCTACACACACGAACCTAAATCTGCAAGTGAAGCTCTTGCTACAAAAGAATGGAAAAATGCCATGACAGAAGAGATGGATGCCTTATATCGAAATCACACTTGGAGTCTAGTCCCTTTCTCACCTAATTTCAACTTAGTTGGAACCAAATGGGTCTTCAAGGTAAAACAGAATCCTGATGGTAGCTTACAGAGATATAAAGCTAGGCTTGTTGCCAAAGGCTTCCATCAAACTCCTGGACTAGATTTCACAGAGACTTTTAGCCCTGTCATTAAGCCTTCCACAATCAGAGTAATCCTGACCATAGCTGTCTCCAAACAATGGGAAGTAAGACAACTTGTCATTAACAATGCCTTCTTAAATGGCAAGTTGGAGGAGGATGTCTACATGCAACAACCTGAAGGATTTATAGACAAGGACAAGCCTGACCATGTCTGTAAACTCAACAAAGCATTATATGGACTTAAACAAGCTCCACGAGCCTGGTATGAGAGACTGAAAAATGTGCTACTTCAGTGGGGCTTCAACAACTCTAAAGCAGACTGCTCACTGTTTTACCTGAGAACTGGAACTAAAGTTATATTCATCCTCATCTATGTAGATGACATCATAGTGACAGGAAATGACAGGGAAACAATTGGACAATTCATCAAAGAACTAAACAGACTTTTCACTCTCAAAGACATTGGTGAGTTGAGTTTCTTTCTTGGAATTGAAGTTTACAGAGATACAACAGGGATGTTTCTAACTCAGTCAAAGTATATTCAAGACCTCTTGGTTAGACTTGAACTCTCTCATCTCAAACCATGTCCAACACCAGCTATTACAGGAAAAATTCTCTCCGCTCATGATGAGGATCCATTGGAGAATCCTACTCCTTATCGAAGTGCCATTGGGGCACTCCAATACCTTACACATACAGAAATCTCATTTATAGTCAATAAATTGAGTCAGTTCATGCAACAACCCACAAATGTCCATTGGCAGGCAGTCAAGAGAGTTCTGAGATATCTACAAGGAACTAGACAACTTGGCTTACATATCACACAAATAGATACTCTTCATCTCACAGGCTTTACTGATGCAGATTGGGCATGTAATCCAGATGACAGACGATCTATTTCTGCTTACTGTGTGTTTCTTGGGAATTCGCTTGTCTCGTGGTCATCAAGGAAGCAACATGTTGTGGCCCGCTCTAGTACTGAGGCTGAGTATAGATCTCTAGCTTATACAGCAACTGAAATTAGTTGGCTCCAAGCTCTTCTACAGGAAATTCAATTTCCTCCTCTATCCACTCCAGTCATCTGGTGTGACAACCTCAGTGCTCTCTCCTTAGCTGCTAATCCAGTGTTTCACTCACGCAGTAAACATGTTGAACTTGACATACATTTTGTAAGGGACAAAGTGCTAGCTAAGACTCTTGATATTCGATATGTGCCTACTCTTGAATGAACTTGCCGATCTTCTTACAAAACCTTTGTCTGAACCAAAGTTTATTGAGCTTCGAAGCAAACTCGGTGTTCTGTCACTGCCAGCTCCCTTTCGTTTGAGCGGGGAAGTTAAAACATTTGTTAAAATCACATAATGCCAAGTCATCACAGCAGCAGCCAATCACGCATCACAGGCTGTCATATTTCAATTCTGTCTAGTATACAAGCACAGCTAATACTTTCCTTTTAGGTTGCCTTAATTAGCTCACTAATTAGCATCAATCTCTCTCAATCATTGAGCTGCAATTTGTTATCATTGGCTGTACATTCCTTGTATATTGTATCACCATTTCTATAAGAAAGAACTCTCAAATGCTATGCAAGTATTAAGAACTTTAGCCAAAACATTGTTCCTGTCTCTTGTCTATTTTCAAACTAAGAATAAGCCATTAAGCCAATTGGGCGAAAAGTCATGTTATTTGATTTCATCTCCATTAAACCTAACAGCAAGTTACTAGAACGGGAAGTCCCTAGGCGGCTATAGCCATGCATTATGATGGCTATGGAAATGGCCTAAGGCTAGGGTTAGGGTTTGGTTAAGACTAGAGACCGAAGATTCTGCTTGTGAAAAGGGATTTTCATTTCTCAAAGTGAATTTGAGTTGGTCATTTTTTATCAGAAAAACCTTAGTGAATTGAAAGGTAAGATAGAGATGAAGAATGAAGATCTAGATGTTACGTTTAAGATTGCAAGTTGTGGATTATGGGAAATTTTCTCTGGAAACAAACAGGACAAGAATAATAAATTGGAGTGGGAGAGGACAGAGAGAGTAAAGGTTTGTTGAATTGAAACTGTTAAACAGTTAAATGGGAAGGGAAGCTTTTTTTTTTTTTCCAGATTTTGAAATTGAGAGTTTTTTGTTTTATTAGGGACCTTTTTTTATGCCAAATTATGAATAAGAAGAATGAAATGCCAATTTTCTTTCTATCCTCCTTTTTAAAATTATATTATCCATTAAATATTTATGGTTTTTAATGGGATAATTATAATTATAAATCATATCTTATTGTTTGTTTCATTTGTAAATCATATGTGTACTGTTGTTGCCTAAAAATAGATGAGAAGCTTATTAACTCCACGATAGAGTTGCTCGAATGTCACTCATGCAAACGAACTTATAAATAATTAGGAAGAGACTACAAAAAAACTGCCAAAATGCGACCAAAAATTTGCGACCAAAAAAAAGTGGTAGCTTTAAAGTGACCAGTTGGTCACTTTATTTGAAGGTTGACTTTAAGTGACCATCTGGTCACATTTTTTGCGACCAGATTGCGACCATAAGTAGAAATAGTCATAAAAAATGGCGCGAAATTATGGCGCAAAGGAAGCGACCAGTTGGTCACCTTAAAAAACGACCATCTGGTCGCATTTTTGTGACTAAAATATACCTTGGTAGCAAAAAATGGCGCGTAATTTTGGAGGGAAAAAAGCTACCAAATGGTCACAATTAAAAGTGACCACCTGGTCGCAATTTTGGTGACTAAAATATGTCTTGGTAGCAAAAAATGGCGCGTAATTTTGAAGGGAAAAAAGCTACCAAGTGGTCACAATTGAAAGTGACCATCTGGTCGCAATTTTGTGACCTTTTTTGGGGAGTGGTAGCTTAAAATTGGAGGGAAAAAAGCTACCAAGTGGTCACAATTAAAAGTGACCACCTGGTCGCAATTTTGGTGACTAAAATATGTCTTGGTAGCAAAAAATGGCGCGTAATTTTGAAGGGAAAAAAGCTACCAAGTGGTCACAATTGAAAGTGACCATCTGGTCGCAATTTTGTGACCTTTTTTGGGGAGTGGTAGCTTAAAATTGGAGGGAAAAAAGCTACCAAGTGGTCACAATTAAAAGTGACCACCTGGTCGCAATTTTGGTGACTAAAATATGTCTTGGTAGCAAAAAATGGCGCGTAATTTTGGAGGGAAAAAAGCTACCAAGTGGTCACAATTGAAAGTGACCATCTGGTCGCAATTTTGTTTAATTGAATTAATTTTAGTTCAATTAACCTAATTGTACTTTACTTTAATCAAATGTAACTAAAATTAAGTAATTAAAAAAATTTTATTTAATAATTAAACTAAAATTAATTAATTAAATTAGTGTAACTCATTTAATTTAACTACTTACGTATAATTGAAGTTAAACTATTTGAATGAATTACCCTACTTTAAATTAATTGATTTAATTAAAGTAATCTAAATTACATTAATTAAACTAAAATTAAGTAAAACTAAAATAAACTAATCATTTAGTTTGAAATAAAGTAAAGTAAAATTAGATTAATTGAACTAATATTAATTGAATTAAACTAAAATTCAATTAATCTTAGTTTCAATTAATCTAATTTTAATTTACTTTAATTCAAAGCAATTGATTAGTTAATTTTAGTTTTAATTAATTAATCTTAAGTTTAATTCAATTAATCTTAGTTTCAATTAATCTAATTTTAATTTACTTTAATTCAAAGCAATTGATTAGTTAATTTTAGTTTTAATTAATTAATCTTAAGTTTAATTGAATTAATTTTTAGTTCAATTAAGCTAATTTATATTTACTTTAATTCCAAGTAATTGATCAGTTAATTTTAGTTTTAATTAATTAATCTTAAGTTTAATTGAATTAATTTTAGTTCAATTAACCTAATTTTAATTTACTTTAATTCAAATTAATTGATTAGTTCATTTTAGTTTTAATTAATTAATCTTAAGTTGAATTGAATTAATTTTAGTTCAATTAACCTAATTATACTTTACTTTAATCAAATGTAACTAAAATTAAGTAATTAAACAATTTTTATTTAATAATTAAAGTAAACTATTTGAATTAATTACCCTACTTTAAATTAATTGATTTAATTAAAGTAATCTAAATTACATTAATTAAACTAAAATTAACTAATCAATTCTAAATTACATTTATTAAATTAAAGTAAACTATCTTAAATAAACTAAATAAAGTAATTAAACTAAATTAGATTAAGTAATTAAATTAATTACTATTTAAATTGAATTAAAGTAAACTAAGTTAGATTAATTAAACCATTAGATTCATTAAACTAAAATTAGATATAGAGAAATGCATTAAGTTTAATTGAATTAATTTTAGTTCAATTAACCTAATTGTAGTTTACTTTAATCAAATGTAACTAAAATTAAGTAATTAAACAATTTTTATTTAATAATTAAACTAATCAATGAATATAACAACATGGAAACAAGAGTTCCCGTCATATGTAAATATCAGAAAGTAACCCAATATAAAAAAAAAGTATATAAATATTAATATTTGCGACCAGGTGGTAGCAATTTTACAAAAAAGGTGACCACATGGTAGTAATTTAGAAGGGAAATGCGACCATTTGGTCGCATTTTAGGATTTAGGGTTTGAGTTTAGGGTTTAGGGTTTAGGGTTTAGGATTTAGGGTTTGGGGTTTAGGGTTTAGGGTTTTAAGAGAAAAGCGACCAAATGGTCGCATTTGTGCAAAAGTATAATAATATTTTTTAAAAAATACAATTGGAATTGCGACCATATGGTCGCAATTATGGGCGGTAACTTTAAATTTTCATGAAATTTATGGCGGTTAATTTAAGTAATGCGACCATATGGTCGCAATTATTGGCGGTGAATCTCATAATTGCGACCAGATGGTCGCAAATGGTGACGGGACGCGTGACAAGACAGCTGGCCTTGGTAATGGCAACTGGGCGACCATTTGGTCGCCTTTTATATAAATGCGACCAAATGGTAGCATTTATATTTGTAAATGCGACCATATGGTCGCATACGATCTGAAAATGCGACCATCCTGGTCGCATTTTCCCAAACTCGCATATTCGTTCATTTCCTGTCATCATTACATATTTGCGACCAGTTGGTCGCAAAATATGATTTAAATTTCATTCCCTTTCCTTTCCCCCGTTTCTTTTTCCCTTTTCCCTTCCCGTTTCTGCTTTCTCTTCTTTTCTTCGTTTCTCCTCTTCGCTGCCTCTCTCTTTTTCTTCCTCTCTTTTTGTTCGTTTGTCTCTTTCCTCTATCCATTCCCCGTTATTTCTTCCCGTTCCCGTTCCCGTTCTTCCTCTAAACCGAAAATCCTCAACCACCAATCCCGGTTTCGATTACACGAGGTTAGTTTTCGTAACAAACTAAAGTTTAGTTTATGAATTTAGAGTTTACTTAGTTTACTTAGTTTTAGTTTTTAAGATAGTTTACTTTAATTAGTTGAGTTTTACTTTATGTAGTTTAATTTAATTAGTTTAGTTTACATTAACTAATTAATTAGTTTACTTTAATTTTATTACTTTAAGTAATTTTAGTTTAATTAATCTAATGGTTTAATTAATCTAACTTAGTTTACTTTAATTCAATTTAAGTAGTAATTAATTTAATTACTTAATATAATTTAGTTTAATTACTTATTTAGTGTATTTAAGATAGTTTACTTTAATTTAATAAATGTAATTTAGAATTGATTAGTTAATTTTAGTTTAATTAATGTAATTTAGATTACTTTAATTAAATCAATTAATTTAAAGTAGGGTAATTAATTCAAATAGTTTAGTTTAATTATTAAATAAAAATTGTTTAATTACTTAATTTTAGTTACATTTGATTAAAGTAAAGTATAATTAGGTTAATTGAACTAAAATTAATTCAATTCAACTTAAGATTAATTAATTCAATTAAACTTAAGATTAATTAATTAAAACTAAAATGAACTAATCAATTAATTTGAATTAAAGTAAATTAAAATTAGGTTAATTGAACTAAAATTAATTCAATTAAACTTAAGATTAATTAATTAAAACTAAAATGAACTAATCAATTACTTTGAATTAAAGTAAATTAAAATTAGGTTAATTGAACTAAAATTAATTCAATTAAACTTAAGATTAATTAATTAAAACTAAAATGAACTAATCAATTACTTTGAATTAAAGTAAATTAAAATTAGGTTAATTGAACTAAAAGTAATTCAATTAAACTTAAGATTAATTAATTAAAACTAAAATTAACTTAATTGAACTAAAAATTAATTCAATTAAACTTAAGATTAATTAATTAAAACTAAAATTAACTAATCAATTACTTTGAATTAAAGTAAATTAAAATTAGCTTAATTGAACTAAAATTAATTCAATTAAACTTAAGATTAATTAATTAAAACTAAAATTAACTAATCAATTACTTTGAATTAAAGTAAATTAATCTAATTTTACTTTACTTTATTTCAAACTAAATGATTAGTTTATTAACTTCAATTATACTTAAGTAGTTTAAATTAATGAGTTACACTAATTTAATTAATTAATTTTAGTTTAATTATTAAATAAAAATTGTTTAATTACTTAATTTTAGTTACATTTGATTAAAGTAAAGTACAATTAGGTTAATTGAACTAAAATTAATTCAATTAAACTTAAGATTAATTAATTAAAACTAAAATTTAGTTTTAATTAATTAATCTTAAGTTTAATTGAATTAATTTTAGTTTAATTGAATTAATCTTAAGTTTAATTGAATTAATTAGTTATAACTAATCAATTAATTTGAATTAAAGTAAATATAAATTAGATTAATTGAACTAAAATTAATTCAATTAAACATAAGATTAATTAATTAAAACTAAAATTAACTAATCAATTAATTTGAATTAAAGTAAAGTAAAATTAGATTAATTGAAACTAAAATTAATTGAATTTTAGTTTAATTCAATTAATTTTAGTTCAATTAATCTAATTTTACTTTACTTTATTTCAAATTAAATGATTAGTTTATTTTAGTTTTACTTAATTAATCTTAAGTTTAATTGAATTACTTTTAGTTAAATTAATCTTATTTTAATTTACTTTTATTCAAATTAATTTGATTAGTTTATTTTAAATTATTTACTTAAATTTATGTTAGTTTAATTTACATTATTTCATTAATTAATTAATTAATTAAATAAACTAATCAATATTTTACTTACGTAATTAGTATTAAATTAGTTTATTTTGGTTGTAGGATTATGACGGGACGACGGCGTCCTCCCCAGGTCAGGCGAGCCTGGCGATGCGGGTGACGAGGGGCTCCCGCGGACGCCATCGGCGTTGCCCCGATGCGGAGTCGACTACGGAGGAGTTGGACATCCTCTTCGATTCACGATACGCGACTTGCTGCCACGCTCGATGATAGAGTCCCTGAGACCGAGTCTTCGACTCGGCTTACCATCAGGTATGCGTCCGGTCGGGCGTCGGTTCGTGCATCGGTCGGATCCGTGGCCCCTCGACTTCATGCACTCACTCGTCTCAGGCACAGACTCTACCCTTCTGATTGAAGGGGATACGTAAGTAATTTTGTTTACTATTTCCCTAAAAGTTTTCTATTCTTTTTAACTAATAGTTTCTAATATATAGCACAATAATTTTTTGTGATTTTGCAGAGTCAGTAGATACCAATCGTTTCAAAACGGTTTCAGAGGTCCTTCAGAGCATGCCTCTACCCAGCGACCTTCACTTGGGCCGAAGATTCCGACGACGGAGAAACGTCGGATGTCACGACGATTGGAAGGTAAAAACATAATTTATTTTCATAATTAATTAATTTTGAAATTTATAGAAATAAATTTATTACTTTAACAATTTTTTATTTCAATTTTTTCAGGGCAAGTTTCCTGTTATCGATCCCGATATCACCGACGGTAGATTGTTCCCCCATGGGACGGTCCACGTCCGGGATCGATTCAAGGACCTCATGTTCCTGGCGCGCAGAAGGCAAGCAGCAACCGCCCCGTGTGGATGAGCCCAGGAGGACCACGCGCGGCCGCTAGCTTGATCACTCCTCAGGGCAAGGCGTGTCAAGCAGGAATAAGGCCAACCGCGCGAAGAATCCAGGAAACACACGACGGGGCGCGGACCCACGACGAGCACCACTCGTCGATTGGTATGCTTTTTTTTTCCTCGCTCGCTTTCTCGTTTTCTTTTTTCTCGTTTTTTTTTCAATTACTAATTAATTTATTATGTTTTATTCTTCACTATTTGATTTTTTAGGAAGCGAAGCACGGCGCCCCGTCCCGCCCGATGAGCCGCACCGAGTTCTTCACACGAAGAAGGACGGGACGTTAATCGACGATAAGGCGAAAGAGTTCAGGTATTTAATATTTTTTTCAATTATTATTCTTTCTTTAAAATTTTTCATACATTATATATTAACCATTTTATTTTCCGAATTTTAAATGTTTAGGAACGTTTCACGGAGTCCTTGACTCGCGGTTGCCCACACCGGACTCTGCAACCGACTCAGGAGGACCGTATAGAGGCGTTCTTGGAGGCTGCTGGAGGGGTTCGGCTTGATGGGTCAGTTCCTGGGCTCAGCTCGTACGGGCGACGCCTTTATGCGGATGTGCCCGGCCTCGGCGGAGCGAGCGAGCACTAGCTCCTGCCCTTCTCCGGGTGAGCAAGAAGCACATGGCATGGGACATGGAGGCTATGCGTGAGGACTTCGTTGCTCGAGTCGCTACTATTGAGGCCGACATACAGGCACGAGTCGAGGCCGACATACAAGCACGAGTCGACGCCTGTGTCGCATCCGCTTTGGCCGCGTGCTTGGATCTCTAGCGGCGGCCCTTCTACATCGACGCCCTCCCCCCCCCCCCGCCTCCGCAGGTAGTTCTAGGATTCTTTCGATTGTATAAAACAATTTTTTTAATATTTGATATATATTTTTTTTTATTTGAATTCCAATTTTTTTTTTTATGAAATTTTAATATTAATTAAATAAATAATTAGTAATTAATAATTAATAATTACTAAATAATTAAAAATTAATAATTAATTAATAATTAATTAACTAATTATTAATATTTAAATTTTAAAAAAAAAACTCTTAAATGCGACCAGATGGTCACTTTTAAGCGACCATCTGGTCGCATTTTAAATGAGACTAAAAGTGACCATTTGGTCGCATTTTATGCGACCATTTGGTCACTTTTTATGTGACCAAGTGGTCACTTATCTTTCACATAAATTACGACCAGATGGTCGCTTTTTAAGCGACCATCTGGTCGTATTTTCACTGAGCCAATAAGTGACCATTTGGTCACAAAATTGACGACCATTTGGTCACTTTTTTTGTGACCAAATGGTCACTTCTATTGAAGATAAAATGCGACCAAATGGTCCCTTTTAATGCGACCATTTGGTCGCATTTTCAAAAGTTTGACTTTTTTTGCTACCAAAATTTTTTACGACCATATGGTCGCATTTTTGTGACCATGCAGTCGCATAATTGAAATCCGACCAGCTTTTTAGCAACCACTCTGTTTGGTCGCATTTTGGTCGCATTTTAGGTGAAAAACGACCATTTGGTCGCAATTTTCTGGTCGCAAATTGGCAGTTTTTTTGTAGTGAGCCGGAGGCAATGAACGACCTGTAAAGAAAAGAGTCGAGCACTGGTTTGATGTTAGCTTAACACCTGATCTGATGCTTAAGTTAGACCTAAGCTAAACCTGAATTTACCAGACTTATAAGAAATGATTTTAGTTATCTTTTGGTGATTTCACTTCTCATATTTATTGGAGTGGAAATGGATGGCATCATTAAGTCATGTGTCACATATGGATTGGATCATGTGTGGTTCCCCGAAAGGGGACATTGTTCAATTCTAGAACTCTCTGAGGTGGGAGGTTGGTACTCTTAACTCGCCTGCGGAGCTGCTCACTTGGGTACTTGGTAAATATTAAATCAGGATGAGTTTGTGTATCGACAAACCTACAAACTCGTCATTCTATCTTTACTTGGATGGTTACGTGCCTCGTGATCTCAGGTATGTAGGTCTTCTAGAGACTCATACACATCTTACCAGGTATCGCTCTTAGTTACAAAGGTCATATTTTTAAATAAACCATGATTTTTTTTGCTCCATAACCCCACCCTGCCCCGACCTTCACTCCACCTCTTAAACGAGTCGGGTCGGGTAGGAACTAAATGGGGAAGGATTGGGGTGACTAAATTTCACCTAAACGGGACGGGTGTAAATGGGGTGTCCGACCCCAACCCGTTTTATACCCTATGTAAAATGGTAATACCATACATTGGATTTTTTTTTTTTTGAATTTATTAATTCAAAATCATACATTGAGAGAGATAGGAGAGAGGGGATTCAGTTTTAGGGCTGATTAAATGTCCATTTTATTTAGTTTGGGTTAAAAGATATTTTTTACATAAATACCTTTCCTCCCAAATGGTTGGATTTATTAAAAAAAATCACTCTTTAAACCATATTAAAAATGTGTTTTTTTTTTCAATTTATAGTGTTTGAATATAGTTCGTTTATTTTGTTTTTAATAATTTTCATCATTATATAAGTAGAGATTTGATGAAAGAAATCGAAGGGAAATGGGAAACTTTAACACAAAAATATTTTTTCTTTAATTCATCCCCCCATCATACCCATTCAAATTCTCGTGCATAATGAAAATTATTAAGAAAGGTAAATAAACTATAGCCAAGAAGATGAAAAAGGAAGAGAAGTGGGAAGCACTACTCTCCTGCTATAACCAAGGGTTAAAAGGGAGAAACCAACTGCTCTGTTTCTTAAATAAAATTGTGAAAATTTGAGAGAAAAAAACATAAACGAAGTACTCGTTTAGGATAATTTTTAAAAGTATTGTTTTTGATAACCATTAAAAAAACGCTTATAAAATCTATCTCAAATGAGTCTTAAATACTTTTGTTTAAAAACATAAATCCGCTCTTGTCCATTTATAAAATCCACACTGCTTCACTATGATGACCCTTATAGTCGTTACTAGTTGAATAGACGAGAGACGAATACAAGCTCAACTTCTGTAGAATCATCTATAGAGAAGTTATCCGACCTCGGACTGTAAGACATGGGAGTCAGTGGAGAATATGAAGTAAATATCCAAATATGATCCATCTCATCTCTATCCTCAAACCGCAACGAGTCCGGGATCCACACTGGTTGAATATAAGGTGGTGGACAATGGCCGGAATGATCATATGAAGATCTCTCTTGATCAATGGGACCACAAACAGCACATACAACCCAAGGAAGTAACTTCAAATCACCCAACCCAAATGCTCATTGAGCACTTAAGTTTTGTCCTCGTAAACCACTTCGAAACTTCACTTCCAGGAAGCGTAATGTCTAGCCCACGTTCTCGCTGAAGCGCAACCTGCAACGTTTATTATCAGAGTAAATCATCATGTATTGAAGATTGTGAAAAATGTAAAAAGTAAACAGATTTACTAACTTGAATGTATGATAGAAGCAAGCTATGTATATCTTCTGTATATATCAATTTGGAGCAATTTGTAAGATCCAATAAAAGAAGGCTTCTAGTTGAGTCACTTATTACTGAAAAACATGGGAACTTTTTGAGCGAAATGCAATTTATTGTCTTCAAATCATCTACATTTGGGGGAAGTTCTGGCAATGATAAAAGCTTCTTACATCCACCGACATCGATTTTTCGAAGGCTGGCAAGTTGAGATATGGTTACAGGCAGGTAAGAAAAATAGTTGTCACGAAGAATCAGATGCTTCACCGACAACAAAGAGCCAATACAATCTGGGAGAGATCGAAGATTGCAATCACTAAGATTTAATTCGGTAAGAGAATACAAAACGGATAAAAACGGTGTTATACCAGTACCACACAGTGGATCATTAGAAAACAAAGGCAGTATTTGTGCCAAGCCTGCTCTTATATTTTTCTCAGCAACTCTGAAAGTGGGTTCCTGTTTCATTGAAGTTTTTCTCACCTCCAAAAACTCGATATCATCAGAATTCATTAGTTGATTGCCAAGACTGGAGCATCCAGACAAATCTAAACTTTGTAGCGACTTCAACTTTGGCAAAATGGTGCTCGGAAAATAGACCAATTCCGTACAGTTACTCATATTCAATAAAGTAAGGCCATTTAAACCGGCAATTGATGAGGGAAGTTCTATTATAGATAGAGGTACCATCTAAATGAAGTTCTAGTAATCTATCTGCATGGCCTGAAAATTCTGAAATCTTCTTAATTTTTGAGCAACCGGAAAGAATTAATGAGAACTTCAAGCTTGAAAATGCTCTGGAAGAGATCCGAATAACCTTCCTTAGGATGTGCTTTTGGGAAGGCCTTTAAATGAAGGAGTTGAACAGCTTCTTCTTTATTTAGTTCTTTCACTTTGTATATTCTTTCTACTCCAAAGCTTTCGAGAAAATCTTCATTTCTGGTTGTGATGATGATTCTACTCCCAGATCTTAATGAAGTAGGATTCGGGATCAATCCGTTAATTTGGTCAGATCGATCCACGTCATCTAGAACAAGAAGAACCTTTTTATATCTAAAAGCTTTCTCTATCATATAATGGAACTTTTTAACCATTATTGTAATTTTAATATATAATTTTCACTATTCATCTGTAGCACATTATTTTAATTTACAAATAATTTTTTCTTATTGATTTGTTTGATTTTTCTTTTAATTATTTAGGGTATTTTTATGTTTGAGTTTTTAAAAAAAATAGTATTTTATGAATTGAAATTTTCAAAATAGTAAAAAAAAAAAATTCAAGAATAACATTTTTCTCCTCTTAACTCAAAGTAGGCATTAAACTCAACCTACACATAACTATAAGAAAATGCCATTTTTAAATCTTTTAAAAATACTAGTAAATTTCACACGTGCGTAACTTTTGTTTATTGATAGTTTAGGTTTATTTATGATGTATAATTTAATAAAACGTTTCATAGGTAAAGTTTATATATGAAAATAATTATGAATTTATAAAGTAAAGACGAAGTAAACTTTTATTTTGATGTTAAAATAAATGGGTTAGTGTTTAATCAAGAGTATATATTAGTTAGTTAATTAACCTTTCAATTAAAAGATAAAAGTTAAAATCAATTCGGTAAACATAAAAGAGATAAAATGATAGAGCTAAAAATAAAAAATATATTGTTAAAAGATTATAGTAACAAAATTTCATACATAAAATGATTATAATTAGAAAAGAAAATTAAAAATGATCAAAAGAGAAAATCAAAAGATTTCAATATCATAAAAACATTTGACATCTTTTTAACATGTCCGACCAATCCTTCCGTTATAAGATTAGTGAAGTTTGAAATAAGTATAGATTTGAATAATCACTTTCTTGAGACATTTTGTATGAAAATGAATTAAAAACAATGTAAGTTGGGAGATTTATCTACATCTATTTATATATACTTTCAAATATTCAGTTTTTTTTTTTTTTTTTTTGAATTTGGTTCACATGTATGAAAATAAATAAAATTGAAGGCAACTAAATGTTTTTGTAATAACACAGTGATGAAGGGTTGGGCAACGAATGAAAATAAAGCAAGTACTAAGGGGTAATGAATGAAAGTAAAATTTAAAACCAATTAATAATGGCCAATGAATGAAAGTTATATTTCTCTTGAGCCAGAATGAAAACTGAGAGGGCAATTTGGAACCTGTTTATATTCCATTCTATGCATACTCATCCATACATTCAATGAATTTCATTTATTTTCCGCTTTCTTCTTTATTAAACTAAGTCAAATTTATACATTCAATGAATTTTATTAATTTTTCACTTTCTTCTTTACTAAAATAATCAAAGAATTTTTCTTTGCTTCAAATTTGGCTTTATGTACGTGATATTCAAAGAATTTCATTTATTTTCCACTTTCTTTCTTCTTTATTAAAATAATCAAATAAGTTCTTCTTTATAGATTAAGTTAATAATTGAAAGTTTGAGTTAGATGTGAATGAGGGTAGAATTAGAAGTGAAAAATTCTCCCTTCATTCACATTTTTAATATATTAACATAAGATTAAGATTTGTTATTTTTTAAAATAACTATTCAAAAAGCGTCATCTGATAGAATTTCTCATAAAAAAATTTCAACATTGAGTAATTATAAGTAAAACTTTATTTAACTTACTTTTTTGTATTGAAATAAAAATTATTTATTTATTTATTTTATAATTTATGTTTCATTTGAGAATAACTAAAAATGTCAAAAAAAAAATGAATTAATATATATCAATTTAAATGACCCGATTTTCATGAAAAAATTATATTATCAATAAAATACAATTTTCAAAAAAAAGAAAGAAAGAAGTGATTGAATTGAATATTTGATTTTACTATTAAACATTGCCCCCACTGAATTGTTATGCTAGAGATCTGACCCTCATTTTTAAAATAATAAAAAAAAATAGTAGAAATAGTAATATTTTAGATGAAAATTTAAATTTTAGTATTATTCATCTATTTTATCCCTCCTTATTTTCTAAAATTAGCATTCTATAATCCCCCACCCCCCCCCCCCCCACAAAAAAAATTTCTAGCTCCGTTCTGGCTAATACGTACATGATTTTTTTTAATTGTATTTATTTTCAAAACTATGAGATTTACTAATGTCAAATTTAATATTTAAATAGCTTTAGTATTGAATTATTGACTCAAGAAATATTTTATTTTTATTAGAATTCATAATACTTTGGTACAAATTTCATTACCAAGTCAAAGAGGCCACTCTTCCGCTTCAGTATTACACTCTCCTGCTAACAGAAGTTAATGATCCAAAAAAACCATGGCTAAAATTTTCAAAACTGGACGAAAAAATTCCCCAAAAAGAAGAAAAAACTAAACTATAAAAAGTTGCTCGGAAAGTGTCAATCCTCTCTCATCCAATTATAATATCCACACTGCTTCACTTTGATGCCGGCATCGGATGGTACACAGTAAAATTGAAACTCTATTTCCTTAATATTATCTAAAGAAATGTTCTCTGACTTCGACGATTGAAGCAGCCTTAACAGCACATTAGGATACCAACTGACTATCCAAATATGATCCATCTCATATACTCTATCAGACAGCAAAAAATAGGGCAATTTAGAGGATACTGATTTTGATTCATCTGTTTTAAGAGTTCCTCTCACCTTAAAAGTTGTATAGGAAGTAAACTTTTGATCGGTGTGACTGCATACTCCGCATACGATCAAAGAAGTAGACATAAAATCACCCAACTCAATACTTATCGAGGATCCCGTTTTCGTCTTTGTAAACCACTTTGGAACTTCACTTCCAGGAATCTTAATGTTTACATAACGTAGTTGACGAGCTACAATCTGCAATGCAACAATTATTATAAGGATAAATCATGTATTTGTGCAAATGTAGTGTTAAAAAATAATAAGAAGTTTCACTGACTTGAACATATGACAGCAGCAATGTATGAATCTCTTCTGTGTGTAACAGTTCGGAGCAATTTGAAAGAAACAATAGAAAACCGAGTGTATTATTATAAATTACCGGAAAACGAGGGAACTTTTTGAGCGAAATGCAATTATTCGTCGACAAAACATGTACATTCGAGGGAAGATCTGGCAATGATTGAAGCTTCTTACATCCACTGACATCAATTTTTTCAAGGTTAGCAAGTTGAGATATGGTTAAAGGAAGATAGGAAAAATGGTTGCCAGAAAGAATTAGTTGCTTCAACGAGGACAAAGAGCCAACACCATCTGGGAGAGCTTGAAGATTGCAATCACTAAGATTTAGTTGGGTAAGAGAATACAGACTAGAAAAAGATAATGTCATACCAATACCACTCTGGGGCCCCTTGGAAAACAATTGCATTATTCGCCTCGTCAATCCACGGACTAATAATCCGGGTCTTACATTTTTTTGAACACTGAAAGTTTGTACCTGTTTTGTTGCAGTTCCTCTCACGTCAAGCTCCTCCAAATACTCAATCTCTTTTGAACTCTTTTGTTGATTTTCATGTCCTGAGCATCCAGACAAATCTAGACTTTGAAGCGACTTTAACATTGGCAAAATGGTGCTCGAAAAAGACACCAATTTCTTACAGTTCCTCATAAACAACAAAGTAAGTCCATTTAAACTGGCAACTGATGGGGGAAGTTCTTTTATTGAGGTACCATCTAAATGAAGTTCTAATAATCTCTCTGTATTGCCAGAAAATTCTGAAATCTTCTTAATTTTTGAACAACCAGAAAGAATGAGAACTTCAAGAACTTCAATCTTAATGCAGCTTGGAAGAACTGAAAGATTTATGCAATCTTTCAAGTTTAAAAAAACAAGTCTCCTTGCCATGAAAATGGATGAATGAATCTTCCTTAAACTCGTACAACCCAGGAGGTCTAATCTTTCGAGATTCGGTACATGGCAAAAGTCTGGAGTTTTGAACAACTTTTGAGAATGCCTAAACTTGATATATTTAAGCTTCTCTAAACACTGTTGAAAGGAAAAATGGGGGAAAAATAATTAGCTCATGAAAATATTACAATCGCTAGTGCTCGCATGAGCAGTACATTGGTGGTGTGGGAATGAAAAAGAAGCAATATTTTAGGGACATTTGATAAATGTAGCTGATTTGGGAAAGACCTAACCTTTTTTTGCTTCCAAAGTTGTTTTAAATTGCTATGGCACATGTGAAGTTCAATAAGCTCATTTTCTTCGGAATTTATTGGTAGAAACTCCAAAGGACATCCATTCCATTTTAGATATCTTAACTCTGTCGGAATGCAATCCAAGTGATTACCGACTTGCATGTGACGATTGACATTAAGCATCCTAAGGTTGTACATTTTGGAAAGAAAAATTGTGATTTCGACCTTCTTTCTCGGCTTGAAAAATACACTCTCAATTGCTTCGATGACCTGAAATGATAAAATAACATGTGATTCTAGTTCAAATTTGAAAGTTAAGAGTGTGTTTAACTTACCACTTCTTTTTTTAACATTTTATTTGCATCGTTGTAACACCACAATCGATTTTGAACTTCTTGTTGACGAACAATTCGTCTACCCGTCTCTTGTAATAAACAATGCATTCCCAACCTGTTCTTATACGACACCGTAATAAGTGATTTTCGAATGAGCAACTCTACCCTTCTTGTGGCTCCAAAACCACAACCATCAAGTATTTCTACTACGCGATCTCTTTTCTTTCCTTTGAAGAAGCAAGCAATATCTAGAAAAATCTTCTTCTCCTTCTCATCAAGTCCGTCGTAACTTATTTTAAGAACCTTGAAAATCTTATCATCATCAACAACACTATCTTTAAGTTCCTCTAAAATACACTTCCACGTCGCAACATCTTTATTGCATAGAGAGGAACCTAAAACTTGCAGTGCTAGAGGAACACCTCCAACCAGCTCGATGATGCTCTTAGAGAGATCCAAATAACCTTCTTTAGGATGTGCTTTTGGGAAGGCAGCCAAATGGAGAAGTTGAAGAGCTTTTTCTTTATCTAGTTCTCCCACCTCATATCTTCTTTCTACTCCAAAGTTTTCAAGAAAATCTTCATTTCTGGTTGTGATGATGATTCTACTCCCCGGACGTTAACAAAGCTCGATTTGGGATCAATCTTTCAATCTGGTTACATTGATCCACATCATCAAGAATAAGAAGCAACTTTTTATGGCAAAAGGCTTTCTGTATCATAGCAAAACCTTCTTGTGCATCCCGTATATCAACTTTGTGAGTAAATATGCTTGAAAGAAGTTGAGTTTGTAAGAAAGCAAGACCGTGTTGTCCTTGAAAAAGCTCTTTGATTTCAGAGAGAAAGCAACAAACTTCAAATTCAAGAAGGATTTGATCATAAACAAATCTAGCTAAAGTAGTCTTACCAATGCCACCCATTCCCCAAATCCCAACTAAGACAATGCCACCTGACTTTAGGTCCATAAGCGAAAGCATTTTGTTATATTTCGAATTGATTCCAACAAGGTCGTTCCGAGTAACTGTCATAGTTGGTCGGATTTTCGTCCATATTACTTGAGAAATATCTTCTATGAGTTCTGTTTCATATGGCCTAATTCAATTCAAATCAAGAAAATAAATTAATTACTTGTTCAATTATACTTTGATATAGACTGTAAGAGGGTGATGGGAAATATTTTGTTATTGTATAAGATCAATGAATGCATTAGACTCGTATTCAGTGCTATCTTCACAAAACATTGCAAAAGGAAGATTAAAATCTACCCCTCCAATTGATTCAGTCAAAATAATTTGAGAGAAAAACAGACATAGTTTTCCTTTTTTTTTTCTCCTATAATTGGATAATACTTTGGTTTTGGTTAGTTTTCTGTTTTTAAAAATTATAAGAGTAGATGCAAAACATACCTTGCACTTTCGATTATGGTTAAATTATATCCCTACATTTTAAAATGTTTTTAAATACCTCTGCATTATGGTAAAATTATAATCACCCCCTTATATCAACTAGTTTTAACAAAATTTAGACACATACATATTCTACGCATGCCACATATTCCAATTTCGTTAAAAATAACAAAAAATTGTCAAATGTTAAGAATTTTTTATTAAAAAAAATTGTTATGAGATGTGAAATCTATAAATTACATCTATTTGTTCAAATTTGTCGTTATTTTCAATGGTTTTGGAACATATGGATATAAAGAATATGTATGTGTCTCAATTTTGTTAAAACTTAGTGGATAGAAAAAGAGTGTGATTTATAATATTACCATAATATATGGGTATTTAAAAACATTTTTAAAGTGTAGGGTTAGGGATATGATTTAACAATAATGTAGAGTGCAGGGGTGAATTTTACATAAGCTCAAATAATTTTATTTTACAAACATTTTATTTATTTATTTATTTGCCTTTCAGGTTACACTTAAAAATAGAAAAAAAAACTTTAAAAATCTTCATCAAATTTTTAAAAAAAAAAGGGGAAAATGTAAAAAAGACCCATGTGGTTTTGGTCAAAGACAAACACACTCCTGTAGTTTGAAAATGAATATTTATACCCATATGATTTAAAAATTTTGCAAATTGACCCATCCCCTCTACGCTCTTGATTTTCTTTTAGTCATAACTTTTTCGTTTGAACTCCGATTTGAATGATTCAAGATGTTATGGAATCCTCGTTTCGAGCTCTACCTTGCAGTTACTTAAAAACTTAGAAATCATTCAAGATGTTGATTTTCTTAGAATGCCATTTTTTAAAAACCCCTAAAAAAAATAAATTCTTTTCTAAACTTCTAATTAAACAAACAACAAATAATGCTGATTATAATAAATACAACCCAAATATTTCTCATTACAATTTGCTAAAAAAAAAAAAAGGAAATCGAATAGATATACCAATCGTGAGAATTCCAGCCTTTGAATCCAGCTACTTGAGCCAAAGCATCTCTCCATTTCTGCAATTTCTCACTCCCAACCCCATTTGATTCATGCTTCACAAACGCCTCACCGTAACTTCCGTTCTGCTTTCGAACATCAGAAGGATCAACTTGGTAAAAAACAGGAAGAACATCCATTCCCAATTCTTCCTTGCATTGAATAATTTTAACCAGTTCTTCCAAACACCAAGTTGAAGAAGCGTAATTCTTCGAGAGAACGATAATCGAAAACCTAGAAGATTCGATGGCTCTCAAAAGTTTAGAAGAAATAGTAAAACCTTGTTGAATTTCGTTATCGTCTCTGAAAATGGTGATCCCTTCCCAACGAAGAGATTTGTATAAATGATCGGTAAAGGATCTGCGAGTATCTTCTCCTCGAAAACTCAAGAAAACATCATATTCCCATTTACAAATTGAAGAAGAAGAAGAAGAAGAAGAAGCCATAACCTAAGAATTGAATCAAGAAGCTAAAATGTCAATCGATGCAACTTCGCATCGCTATGAAATGATAGTTTTTTAATAAAAGAGACTTATCCTTTTGTATCGACTTGTTGACTTATTAATTTATTAATTTGTTGACTTATTGAGTGTTTATCAGATAAATAAATATTGGTGCTCTTGCACAAATAGTAAATTTAGGTTCAATATTTAGAAAATTCTGTCACTCAATGAAATTTCCTGTAAATATTCAGCTTTGAAGCCATTTATCGAAGGTGGTGTTGGCACTGTTGGTATGGTGAGAAAGGGAAAAATAATATTTTCCATCTTTTTATTGGAAAAATAAATATTCAGCTTTAAATGGTTATATTTACATATATTTTGAGGCTATATTTGTAAATATGTCGTCGTTTAAACTATTTGTAAATATAACCATTCTCACTATGTTAATTAGATTAATATGTGAATCATTGATTCATTTATTGTGAAAATATATTAACTTTGATTTGGATGATTTGAGATGTTTTGAAATTTCTCGTTTCGAGCTTTACGTTATGATCATTTCAAAACTTCAAAATCGTCAATAATAAAAAAAGTTTATTATCATCAAAAAATGAGGAATGATTGAAGCCATTGATACTTTATTTAATGATGATTTCGATGTGACCATAACGTATGGGTTAAAACGAGAATTTTAAAACATATTAAATCATCCAAATCGAGGTTCAAAAGAAGAAACTATGGTTAAGAGAAAGTTGACGAACATAGGAAGTGACAAATCTTATCGGAGACATTAATGTATTTGATCGACAGTAGAAGAGTTTTATTTACAATTTAGTCTGAAGTTAATGTAATATTTGTTCTGGTCATCATAATGGCCAAACTTGTACAGTTTGCGGTAAGCTAATTAAATAAAAGAGAGAGCCAATGGTGGGTATGTGAAAACTCCGGAAGAAGAAGAAAAGAAAGGGAGATGAGAGGAAGGATAAAAAGAAAAAAAAAATATAGAGAAAGGAGAGAATAGGAAAAAAAAATGTGATAGCCACCGATAAATATTTAACAATATTAGGAGAGAGTTGCAAATTGATAAAGACAAACGTCACACTTTTGAGTACATAAAAAGAGCTTACAAGTTAAAGAAAAGGCCACATGAGAGTTTATTCATTGCTCACATTCAAATTCATAGCAATGTATAAATATGATCCTACAAAATGAATATGTAAAATAACATCTAAATGAGCACGACTCACTTACGATTATAATAAAACATTTGCTCGGATCTGGAGAAACAATTACAAAACTCTGATTTCGTGGGCACAACATGAGATCAGAACAATCGTCGAATACTTTAAGCTAATTGTGTGTTCTATCAAAATCAAACTAAACCTACGCTGGTCGTATATCAAGACTTGGGGCCATAAACAATGCAATAATACTCTCAAGCTGTCAGGCCGATTTTCCGTTTGAAATTCCCGTTTGATCAACATCCATGAGCTCATCGACACAAAACTGATGCAAGGTATCATACCTTTTCTTCCACCGCTTGCACCATTTGCATGGATTTTCCATAATCAAACTTGACTTTTCCAAGTCCATTTCTGGCCAGGAGACGAACCATGTTGTTCCGAGTACGAACATACACACGTCATGAAAAGTTCGAGATGTGAAGAGGGATTTATTATACTACATACTATCTATGCCATTTCCCTAGCAATCACACCCGCATTAATTGAATGATAGGGATTAAAAAAAAACAAAAGCCAGCAGGGAAGAAAAAGCGAAGAATTGGAAAGAAGGCATCACCTGTAGTTCTTTGATTTGATTATCAATCACGTGAGAACTTTGGAACCCAAAATCCTGTGATTCAGTGTGAAAACCAGATGGAACGATGACAACACCATCATCAGCAATATCGTCCTTGGAATTTTCATATTTTGCCAGTGGAGGTAATATCGACCGATGCCTTCTCAGAAAAGCTTGGGAAGTTGAATTTAGCTGCAATTTAGGATGAGGTGGTTGTTTTACAACGAGCATGTTATTTACTGGACCTGCACAATAGCATAAAACATCAATGCATTTGTATTGAAAAAAATCAAATGAAAGTCTTATACTCAGGTCATTGGTACAGGGAAATAATACTCGCTGAATTTGGGAGAGCAACAATTATAAAAAATGAAACCATTAAGTGCAACTACTTGGAAACAAATTATTTATTGAAGTCCATAAAATTGTAGAAGATAGAAAATAAAATATGATATTGCTTGAAAGTAAAGCTGATTTGAATATTGACCCCACCTTTCGCAAACTAGCTCATATATATATATATATATTTTTTTTTTTTTTTGATAAAGTGAGTGTCCGAGCCAGCTTACACGCAACACGACTAATCTCACGGGACAACCTCATGACCCTACAACACTTGGCGTCGGTTCAATCGTAGGATAATATCCTAGGTAGGTGGACAACATTGTTTGAACTCAGGACCTCAAGGTTGGAAAGCAACCCCTTGACCACTAGGCCAACCCATGTTGGTTAGCTCTACAATATATGAAATACAGCAAGCAACAAAAGGCAATGTGCAAAGCAATGATCAAATAAATCTATGGTGCATTAGAATTTTCTAACAAAGGATTTTAAGAGAAAATGAAGTGCATCCAATAAAAACTTGGGCAAGAACAAATAATGCGCAGATGAGTAAGAAGTTGGAACCTTTTGAATGTTTAAGAACGCGAACGATATTATGGGTTATGGTATCCCAAACTCTAATTACTCCATCCTCTGATCCAGAGATCAACCAATTTCCACTGATGCTACTACTATAGGTCAAGCAAGTGACAGCCTTGCTGTTTAAAAGATCAAAAGAACAATAAGTGAGGGGAGAAAACATGTCTGCGAAGCCAGAAAATATCGTCTTATTTGCATAACAAATTGGTCCACATAAAAAAAAAAGGATTCTACATTCAAATCTATAAAGAAAACTATGAACCTATGATTTGATAATGATCCGTTGATATGTAATCCATAATCACCGCCAGAGAGACTTTTAGCATAGAAGATGTGTTCACCAGGATCCAATGCAATTGAATCAATCACTGAAGGAAATATAATATTTCTTAACATTTTCCCCTTAGATAAGGTCCACACCTAAAAAACGAGGGGTGAAGAATTAGCTTGGATGAAAGAGATTAATTAAGAAAATGTTGTTATAAGAGCCATGAAGCTTTCCACTTATAAGAAGAAATTATACAAAAGAAAGTTATATTTTTAATTAAAAAAATTCCCCTGCAAACAGAAGGGAATTATAAGCAGCACCTGTAATCTTTGTTAATCATGCAGGTGGTGTAGTTATAAATCACTTAGACCAGAATAAGTAATTACGAGTAAGAACGAAGTTAAGATATCCCCCCAACCAAAAGTTTAAGGAGATCAGGAAGAAAAAACAATTGACTACATGACAATAGTCCATATATAACTGAAGTGAAGCTGACAAAGTTACTCTTAATTTCAGCATTACACATATCTATAGGAGTTTGCATATTACTGCAAGAAGGATGTATATATCAAATATGCTTTTATACAGAAACTGACATTTGAATTCATTATAGATGGCCATGCATACATTATTATTAAATATATTTTGGTATAGAATTTTTTACAAGATAATTGTTGAACAGCAGGCATAGATGCAAGCAATAAATTTATTCAACGAGACTATACAGTGTGCATCATCACATTATCATATGGAAAACATGAAACAATCTCAAGGGAAATATGGAGAAGTGAATTTCAAGAACACGGTCGCTTTCTACGGAAATCTGGATTCTTAGCAGTCCAATGGTGCATTTGGTTTGAGAGGAAATTTGAAGACTTTTGATAGGATGCTTGGAACGTTTCACATTTTAATTCCTTTGTTTGGGCTCATTGCTCTTTGATCACCAACAATATTTCTTTCTTAGGAGGAAAAAAAAAACAGAGCCAATTTTGAGAGGTTACTTCAGAACTAAATAGCAAATTATATCTGGCCTGCCAAGATACTACTTCTATTGATACAATCATGGTGCACTTTTGAATTCCACGCAGTTGACAACTGCACAACCACTCAATATTGTATCAATCAGTTTTACTTTTACTACCACTATAGAAATTCCAAACAGAAAAAATATTTTTTAAAAATGAACAATAATTTCATAAAGGGCAGTCAATAATTTGAGTGCAGAGAAGAAACAGATACTAAATTTTAACAAATGAGATTTTAAAGCAGAGCTGTTAAAACTTATAAGAGTATAGGTGGGATTACAAAAACTAGATTAGCAAGTAAAAACTTGCCAATAAAACATGCTTAATTTTCAAAAACGGAAAACTAAAAACTAAATCATAATCAAAAGGGGCCTACCTAAGATTTCTAAGTGTACTTTTGCAAAAAAAAAAAAAGATTTCTAAGTGTACAGCAAAATAAAAATCCTTATCCTTATCCTTCATATATATAAAAAGGAGGGATATTTAAGAAACATTTTTAGACTACTAGTCTTTGATGCACGTGATATTTTTTCTAACACATAGAAATATTTAAAATATTGAAATATTTTTTGTTTGATTTTTCTATGGTTTATAAATCTTTTTCGAAATGATTTTTGTTTTATTAATTTTAAAATTATTAACATATTATTAAGTTCTCTTTAATATTTAAATTGTCGTATAGTTTACTAGTTCAAAAAATTATATGTACTTGATTTTCTTTTTATATAAGACGATTTTTTTAACTTCTTTATTTCAAATAAAAAATAAACGGTTTGTTCTATATATACATTTATTAGTTAATTTTTTCATTTATAGATTATTTGTTTCTAATTTTAATTAAAATTTAAGAAATTATATATTTTTTCTTTTTGATTTTTAAATTTTTAAATATTTTTAATTAAAAATTTTAAAATTTATTAAAATATTATACCCTTATTAATTCAATAAACTATATTTTGTTGTACTTGTTTTTTTTTTTATCTTAATTGTTTTTTTAAAACAATTTAAGTTTTTCTTTTTTTTATATATTTTTAAAAATTAAAGGGTCATCACCTTTATTAAATCATTTAATATTTGAATACATAAATATAATTTATTTTTTCATAAATGAGTGATAAATCTAAACAATGAATTCATTTTAATATCACATTCATTTTCACTTGTTGTACTTGATTTTTTAATTATTTTGTAATTTGATGTTGTGAAAACAATTAAAAGCCAAGTAATTTATTTTAAAAAATTGACAATTTCTTATTTAATGAAGAGAAATATTTTATTTATCTAAAAGAAAAAGATAAATATTTTACTAAAAATGTAAATTGTCATTTAATAGAAATTGGAGTATAAATACAATGGAATTTTTAATAATTTGAAGATTTTAAAAGGGTATATATAATGACATGTTAGTAATTTTATGATTTTAAAAGGGGTATAGTAGTCCAAAAATGTTTTTCAAACATCCCCACTTTTATATATTAAAGATTTAATCTCTACATGATTTTTAAAAATTACATAATATATCATTATTTACTTTAAATTTACCCTTCATCAAATCTTCAATTTACAAATATATCATTACCACTTAATCACCACATATGTACTAATTATGTTGATTTTAATTATTATTTTTTGAAAATTATTGATCAATTTATCAAAAATTCATTAAAATTAAGACAATAAATTATTATAATTAATAAAAAAAATATTATTGACAATACATATACATTGTTGATATTAAATTATGTGCATATTGTAAATTTATCTCCTCTACTATTCGGTTTGATCAATATGACCCCTTAACTTTTAATTTGATTAATTTTATCCTAAACTATGTTAAGTGTTGTAATTTTATCTATCCAACTCTATTAATTTTTATTTTTATTCTTCTCTGATCTTTTCCTCCTCTTTCAATCCTCCCTCTTTGAAATCTCAACTCAAGTTTATATTGTACATCTCTCCTTGTCTTTTTTAGATTTAAGGGTTAAAAAGTAGGAAGAAGATCCAGGCCATTAGAAACCCTCTTGTGCCATTTTCACTGTGGAGAGTGTTGAGATATATGATTAAATTTACCTTTAACCATTGGCTTAAGCTTTTGGTTCAATTGGTGATTTAACATATTTAATATGGTATCAGAGCAGGAGGTCCTGAGATCAAACCTCCATTATGTCATTTGCTCTAATTTCCTCCCCATTTAAATATTCCACATGTTTGGGTCTTGTGCAAATATCCAAGCCCACATGTGAGGAGGAGTGTTGAGATATATGATTAAATTTACCTTGAACTATTGGCTTAAGCTTTTGGTTCAATTGGTGATTTAACATATTTAATAGAGAGAAAGCATCCACAACTTCTCCAATAAATTTCATCCAATGTAGAAAAAGCAGTAGAAAAAAAATGACAAGAGAGAGAGAGAGAAAAGGAGATTTTTTTCATGGGAGAAGCAAACTGCAACAAAGAATGAGAGCTAATTTTGTATGGTTTTAGTTTAGCTTTGAAAATGAAATATTTAAGAAAGAAAATAAATTTCATTTTCATCTCACCCATTCTCATGCATGATTGTTTATTTTTATTCACCTGGCCTCGAGGTTAATTTTTTCACTATGGTGGAGGAGAGAAACGTGAGGACGAGTGAGATGAAAATGTGGCTTTGATTTATAATAAGATTGAAGAAGAAAATGAAGGAGAGATAAAAAAAAAATTTAGAGAGAAAATTGAAAGAGGGAGAGAGGAATAGAGAAGAATAAACAGAAAAGTTAATAGAGTTGGATGGAATTTAATGGTAAGATAAAATTGTTACACTTAACATACTTCGGAGTAAAATTGATTAAAACTAATAGTATAGGGGATAAATTTGCAATTTACCCTTAATTTATATTATAATGTTCATTGAGGGTGAAAAAATAAAAATATGTTCAAATTTTAGAAATATTAAAAACTCTACTGCATATAGTTATTTACCAAATTTTTATACACATTTTAATTTTTTATATTAATAATTCAATATTTTAAAAATGTCAATATTAATTACTATTATTATTTGTTTGTTCTTTTACTTCAATTAAATAAATATTTTATTTCAATTAAAAATAATATAAAAGAATTTTCAAAATTATTTTCTATTAGTTTAAAAAAGATGAAGAAGTTAAATAATTCGAAAGCTCGTGAGTTAAAAAGTTAAACTAAAGCATATAAATTTTAAACAAAAAAATATACTAGCTTTCAAATATTAGAAAGAATATCATGTGCGATGCACGTGTTTAAAAAACTAGTAAAAATAAATGAGCAATTACTAAAATAACATATTTTTGCATACTAATTACTAAAATGTTAGAATTTTTTAAAATTACTAAAATAGCATAATTATAGTTGGGATATTTGTCTATTTGACCTCGAAAATTGAGCTATAATGAAACTTGACCTCATTTTTCAATTATCATAAATAAAACCTTATGCTGATGTCACTAAGGTATGAAGAGACAAAAAACCCTTTTTTTTTTTGTATTGATAGAATTCTCCTTAACTCCATTCTATCTTTATCTCTCTCTAAACTCAAAAGTCTAAATTTTTAACCAAAAACTCACGACTCACTCTCTCTCTCTCAACTCTAAACTTGCCACGAATTTAGATTCAATGGATAGATATCGAAAAAACGAATGAAATCGATATCTTATTTGCGCGAAACGGAGTCCGGATGAATAAGTTAACACCAAAGTATTAAATTTTAAAAAAAATAGAAATCTGGAATTTTTTTTATGGTTGCATGTGATCTGACCGATCATAAGCAATGATCGGTCAGATCATAGACAATGATCTGACCGATCATAGGCAATGATCGGTCAAATCATTGAGTAACAAAAGATCCGGAAAAAAATAATAATTGGAATACGAAATAAAGTGTATTTTGTTAATAAATTTTTTTACAAAATTGGGATTGCCACGAATTTAGATCCAATGGATAGATATCAAAAAAGCGAATGAAATCAATATCTTATTTGCGTAAAACGGAGTCCGAATGAAGAAATTAACGCCAAAATACTAAATTTGGGTACAGAGAAAATTCTGGAATAAATTCCGAAAATTTTCAAAAAAAAAAATTATCGTGGAGTCCGGGCTTTCACCGATCCCGGACCAAGTCCGATCACCAGGTTTTTTTTTTTTTTTTTTTTTTTTGTATTTTCTAGATTTTTAAATCTTCAAAATTTTAGTATTTTAGTGTTAACTTCTTCATACGAACTCCATTTCGTGCAAATAAGATATCCATTTCATTCTTTTTTTCGATATCTATCCATTGAATTTAAATTCGTGGCAATCCTAATTTTGTAGAAAACGTTATGAGTAAAATACACTTTATTTTGTATTACAAAAAAAAAATTCCAGGTCTTTTGTTACTCAATGATCTGACCTATCATTGTTTATTATCGGTCAGATCACAGGCAACCATAAAAAAATCCATATTTTTATTTTTCAAAAAATTTAATACTTTGGTGTTAACTTCTTCTTCCGGACTCCGTTTCGCGCAAATAAGATATCGATTTCATTCGTTTTTTCGATATCTATTCATTGAATCTAAATTCGTGGCAAGTTGAGCTTAGAGAAAGAGAGTCGTGAGTTTTTGGTAAAAAATTTAGACTTTTGAGTTTAGAGAGAGATAAAGATAGAGTGGAGTAAAGGAAAGCTCTATCAATAAAAAAAATATAAATAAATAAAAAAGATTTTTAGTCTTTTCACACTTTAGTGACATTAGCATAATGTTTTATTTATGAAAATTAAAAAGTGTGGTCAAGTTTCATTAGAGCTCAATTTTCGAGGTCAAACAGACAAATATCTCATTATAGTTGGAGAAGAAGAAGAAGAAGAAAGAAGAGAGAGGAAAAAAAGAGTACATATGATATAATCGATTTACCAATCGTTAGAATTCCGGCCTTTGAATCCAACTACTTGAGCCAAAGCATCTCTCCATTTCTCAATTTCTCGGTCCCAACCCCATTTGATTCATGCTTCACAAACGTTTCACCGAACTTCCGTTTCGCTTTCGAACATCGGAAGGATCAACATGACCCCTTAACTTTTAATTTGATTAATTTTACCCCTAAACTATTTTTTTCTATAGATAAACCTCAAAAGAGGACAAGAGAACACAAATTTAAACAACGACCTTTCTTAACCAAAACGTGGACCTGAAGGTTAAGAGTTCTAGCAATAAAGCAAAAAAAAATTAAAGAGAATGAAGCTTTTAACAACACAATCTCTTCCAAAAGACAATCTAAATGACCCGGGCTCTCGCTAGTTCCATTGATGAAATCATTCAGAGACTTCGCATCCGAGAAGACCGAAACACAATCAACACCATGACGGAGGGCATGTTGAAGACCCTGAATAATGGCTTTCGTTTCCGCATGAAGAACAGAAAGGGAACTCCCTCCATAGACCTTCAAACTCATTCTCATGCATGATTGTTTATTCTTATTCACTGGCAATCTGAGATTAATTTTTTCACTATGATGGGGGAGAGAAACGTGAGGACGAGTGAGATGAAAATGTGGCTTTGATTTATAATAAGGATGAAGAAGAAAATGGAGAGAGAAAAAAAAGATTTTAGAGAGAGAATTGAAAGAGGGAGAGAAGAATAGAGAAGAATAAACAAAAAATTAACCGAGTTGGATGAAATTTAATGGTGAGATAAAATTGTAACACTTAATATATTTTAGGGGTAAAATTGATCAAATTAAAAATTAAGGGGTAAAATTGATTAAAATGAATAGTACAGGGGTAAATTTACAATTTGCCCTTAATTTATATTATCATGTTCATTGAGGGTGAAAAATAAAAATATGTTCAAATTTTAGAAATATTAAAAACTCTATTTGCATATAGTTATTTACCAAATTTTTATACGCATTTTAATTTTTTATGTTAATAATTCAACATTTTAAAAATGCCAATATTGTTATAAACATAATCAAAAGGAACAACAAAAGAAAGAGAGAAAAATAGAGACACAAGAAAGAATGAGAGAAACAGAGAAGTGATCTTATGATATTCACTTGGGGATATCAAACCCTTCTTACAATCTCTCTATTTATAGGCTTACAATGGAATAATAAATTCATTAGTTACAAAGAATTAAATAGGTAACATAAATATGAGGAGTAAATTGTAAGGATTGTAACTTGTGGAGGTTATACAAATTGTAACCTATTATGAGTAATGGACATCTATTATATTTATTCATAACACTCCCCCTTAGATGTCCATTATATAACGAATATGTCTCGTTAAAACCTTACTAGGAAAAACCCTGTGGGAAAAATTCAAGTGAAGGAAAAAGAGTACATAATTCATATAATAAAAATTATCTCATTAAAAACCTTGCTAGGAAAACCCAATGGGATAAAACCATAGTCAAGGAAAAGAGTACAATATAATATTTACTCCCCCTCATAAAAACATCACTAATGTCTTCTCGACATCTTCTTGATTGCTCGACCTCTTCTTGAATTTCTTAAGAACTTCAACATAATTTTATAGGTCGTCGTGATATATAAGTATCTCCACACATGCGAATAAATCATCTTGTTTGAAATCTAACTATATAAAGATCGGATAAATATTCCGCATCCAGAAAACCAACTAACTCAAACTTAAAATTGTTAGAATAAAATAAACTAATATAAATTGATCCTCAAAAGTAATGAAATATTGTCATATATTATTAGCAATATACATAAGTGTATCTAAGATATGGTACTTCAGGACCAAGCAGTTATTCGTTGTCTTCTCGAGATTGAAAAAGATCATTTTTAACATCAAGTGAAACTATCCATTGAAACACTCAACAGATGTGTTTCATTCTTATGTAAAATCATTTCAAGACATTTTCTGTATAAGTTGATCTATCCATAAAAATCTCATTCGGTAAATGCTTAATTTACAAGCTCGAAGGAAAAACTTAAATCCTCCATCTCAAATTCCTTTCAAAGATAATTTATTGTCTTGGTAAGCTCTTCAAGAATTTCAAATATTATTTAAATCAACAGCATATAGAGTAAAAACGTGAATTCTAAATGTGACTTCTTTACAAAAACACATGAATAAATAGGACTGTTTCAATAGTCTTCTTTCAACAGATATTTACTAAAAAACTTACACCACATTGCTTTCAATAGTTTCAATCTATATAATGATCTTTATAATTTGATTAAATATACTCCTTGAGAACTTGAAATTATATACCCCTTGCATCGATATCCCTTAGAATTTTTTATATATATCTCACATTGAAGAAAGTCATATAAATATGTTGTGATTAATTCATAAGATGCTTGCTACATCGTTTTACACACAACTAGACTTGAAAAGTGAGTCGGGTTTTCTTTGATCATTTTTTTTTTCATTTATGTCAATCATTTTTATGTCAACACTCTCTGGCATATTTTGGTTCACAATCCCGACTTTCTAAGATATAAAATTATAGGCAACTCTTTGATTCCATATTTTTTTTTTGTCATGACATAATTAATCGAATCTCATCATTTTCACTATTCTTAAGTGTTTGACGTTTTGATGTGGATCAAGATAGTTAATTAGTATAGGATTATTTATGAGTTATTAGTTTATTTTGATGTAATTAATTAGTATTAGTTTATAGTTAATTTAGTTATAATTTAGGGTTTTTATTGTAAGGCTATAAATAGCCATCTTAGGGTTTCATTTTAGGTTATCTTATAACTTATCTTTTATCAATATATCAAATACTCTTGAGAGAGCATTTCTCCTTCTTTGGGTTTATACCCATTGTTCTTCGGGATGGATTTCCCGTTCAAGCATGGATTTGCTTGTTGAGGCCGTGGACTCGGCCTCGCCCCACATCAATTGGTATCAGAGCCTCGCCGTTCCGGGAGGTCGGATTCATCGAGGTGGTCGGAGTTGAAGAATCAGAGCCGGGGGTGGATTTAGCCACAACGGTTTGTTCTTCGTTCATCGTAAGTTGTCATTTCCATTTCCATTTCTCTGTTTCATCTCCATTCATACTAAAAAAAAAAATCAGATTCATCCCATTCCATTTCCCAGATTTCCTTCTCATCCCACCCTTCACCTCTTTTCATATTCAAACCTCTGATACTTTCCATTCCATCTCAAAAAAAAAAAAAATCACAGATACATCAGAAAAAAAAAAACAGAGAATACCCATTTCTTTAAATTCGATCGATATGGGTAGCCATTTTCAAAAAATTAGAATTCCATCTTTTAGTGGATTCTCAGAGTTGGATAGATTTTGGGAATGGGTTGAAAGAGTTGATGAATTCTTTGAATGGTATGAGATTCAATGGGACAAACAAGCCATATTGGTAGCTAGAAAATTCAAAGGATATGTGGTCTATTGGTGGGATTGGCTTCAAAATCACAGGATCTATCATGGGAAGAAGAAAATTCGAAGTTGGCCAAAAATGAGACTGAAATTGATTGAGGAGTTCGGCAAATTTGATGATAAAGAAGAAGAAATCTGGGGACATGAAGAATCTTCAAAAAACAGTCTCAAATTTGATGAAAATGACGAAAACGTATTTCGTGATGATGTTGTTCATTTGAAAAATGATACACAAGAGAACCCACCCCATGATTCTCACCAAATCCGTTCATATTGGAATGTTTCATCACACAAAAAGTTACGAACGTTACAAGATGAAGAAGAAAGTGGAACGGAGCTGCTGCAAACCCAAAAAAAACAATTTGTTGAAAACTCCATTGATGATGGCGCAACAGTCGATGAAGGAGTTAAAAAAAAATTATTACAAATCGCCGGTGACGAAGTCGATGAAGGCGGCTGTGAAGCAGTCGATGAGGGCGTCAGTGAGGTAGTCAAGGAAGAGGAAAAGAAGCTTAAGATAGTTATGGCAGCGCCGTATGACACGTTGATAGCGGCGGTGGTTAAGGGTAGCAGGATGAAAAACAGGTGGATAGCGGCGGCGCACCACCCCTTTGTCAATCTGCTGAAATAAATAAAGCTGACCTAATTTCTGATGTAAATGAAATGGGCCAAACAATTATGCAGCCACTTACTAAGGTATTTATTTCAATTGGGCCATCTATCCATAGTAGCCCATTATTGCCCTTTGACCAACTTCTCCATAAACGTAGTCAGACAAGCATACCCACGCCCAACCTCTTCCATGTTTCATCTTTCTTAAGCATAATGGATCAAGCCCATAACCCACTCCATGCTACTTTAGGCTCTTATTCCCATGAAAGCCAAATTCTTCAAGGTTTAAAAATTAGGGAGATGGACCAAATATTTTTTTCAATTGGGCCTAAATCATTTTCCATTGGGCCATCAATTCCAATTCCACCAAAGCCCAATTTCACATTTAATTTTTATGACCCATTTCTTGTTGACCCAATTAAGAAAAATGAAAATTTTTCCATTTACTTCCCCGATTTTAATTTCAAGAGGCGGATTCAACGACATCCGAGTCCATGGATTTTATCTAGGTGTTTAGGATTAGTTATGTCTATAGTTTCTTCAAGAACCTTTACTTCATCAATTGAATCATTTTGAGTATTACCCTTGTTTCCGACATATTTTAACTTTGGAATCATTTGTCATTTCTCACTTAAAGTGTAAGAGGATATTTATATCTAGAACCAATTGACCCTCCACACTTCATGTATGGCATAACCTCATTAATTGAAGCATTATCAAGTTTTCCAACTTTTTTTAATTTCTCCCCCTAATGTTGGAAAATATATTTTGTCAATATGACCACCAACCTTGCAGTAGATATTCTCACTCTTTCGAGGTATTTGATAGTTGAATCGATATCATACCCAACATATACTCACAACCTTCTATGAGGATCAATTTTGACGATATACTGCAAAATTTGGATGTTCTTATAATCAATCAAAGTGTTGATTGTTTCTTTAACAAAAATTATATTATTATCAGGATATTCAAGAAATCAACAACATCCAAGTGTGTAATATCGAGTAGTCAAATATATCATCATCTTATCTCGTAAATTATGCTTCCAAATTCTTCCATCAAAGTTGACTAAATACTTGGATGCCGGCAGTACAAGATTATTGCCCTTTTATACCGCACATTAAAACATCTATGTTCTCAATTTTGAAAACTCTTTACTTTCCTGGAGCATTTCTTTTCTCAATTTTGTGTGGTTTCTTAAAATTTTAAGCATTTTCATTATGATCACCATAATAATGGAAATTATTTCTTCCTCCAGTATGACCATGACCACGCCCCTATTATAATTGATCATTTAATATTAAGGAATAGTGCGAAACCAATTGATCGAGATTTCATCGTTTGCTTATCAAATCTCATTGTCTTATTTCAACCACAAAAATACATTAGATCAATTCATAATAATTTTAAATTCTCCTTCTTGATATTGCTACTACAGGAGCATATTGTTTATTTCATCCACAAAATTATAACATGAGAATAATTCACAGTAATTTTAAGTTCTCTTTCTCGATATTGCTACTACATGAGCATATTTGAGGCATGAAACATAAATCATATATTAATTAAAACAAAATTATTTCCCTCATTCAACCACATGATACATCCTTATGTCTTGTCGCAAATGAAATTTTGAAAATAATTCTCATCATACAAAATTTTAAATAAGAATAGGAAAAAAAAAATTGATTATTAAATAATTTCAAATATGTGGATATGCTTTAAAAAAAAAAATTCTCTCTAGATAAACAGTATCAAGTTCAAAGTAAGAAATCGATATAAAACAATTCACATGTGAAATTGAGATATAAAGAAAAAAAACTTTTTAAATACAAAATTAGTAGACGAAAAAACTAACTAAAAATAATAGAAACAAAATCAAAACAGTTATAATATATCAAAATCATACGGCTTATTAACAACATTAAAAAATAAATAATTGCAAAATCTTTATAAAAAAAATCATCTTATAGACGAGTAATAACAAAATCTTGTAGGAATTGTTTAGCATGAGAAAAATATATATATATATATATATATATATTAAGAGTAAATACAACCATTTAGTTGGAAGAATATATTAATTGAAATTAAACGATTAACAAACTAGAATCAAAATTAAACTATATATTTTTTTTAATCAACAGATCCAAACCAATATAGAAAATGAAAATTACATTACCACTAAAAACTAAGTTAAAATTGTAAAGCATAGCTAAAATTAACAAGCAAAATAAACTCTTTAATTAAAAAAAAAAAATCATTAAAATTCTTAGTTAAATACGTAAAAAAAAAAAAAAAATAAATTTGAACTCTCCAAAAACAATTAAATTTTGATCATTGTATTAAAGTTTTCTTTTAAAGAGAAAACTAAAATCAAATTAAAATATCAAATAAACAAATCATAATAAAATTAAGATCTACGAAAATTTCATTCCTCGAAAATTACCCGGTATTTCAAATCTCAATATGTCAATAAAATTATATATATATATATTTTTTAACTAGTGATAAAGTAATGCATTTTCCCGTTACTGAATACATAAATATATATTACATTTATTGGTTCAAAAAAAAAAAAAAAATATATATATATATATATATATATTACATTTATTAAAGAAATCTATACATAATTGACTTATATGTATGATTGAAAGTTTTTAATATCAAAATTATTTCACATACTGTTTCATAAACCAAAAATTCATACGAGAATCAATGTATTCAAATCAAAAATAAAATTTATACTTTCCCTTTTTTTTTCTACGTGACATTTTTAATATCATTCGATAATTAAATTTTCATATAAAATATATATATTAAATAAAATTTCAACAATTTACTATAAATATATATTTACAAAATTATACACAAATATCCCATTCAAGTTGAAGCCAAATGATTATAACGGTGTTTGACAATTTTATTTTTTTACCTCATATATGGACACAAAATTATTGTTGCCGCTACCGACAAAACCAATTCATAATTTATTACTGTAAAATCCCATTTACCTTGCTTCAATTTTGTTGACCGTCATCTCATAATTGTTGATGAGTTTCACAATATCGTCTTCAGAACAATGGTTTATTCGTGCTTTGACGTTTCAAAACGACTCATCGTGTTCATCAATGGGAAAAAAAATGTAATATATAATAGCATTATAATGACGAATAATAAGGAAACCTCGAAAACAAGGTAACCAAAAAAAAAAAACATATACTGATTTTATTTTATTTTATTTTTCAATTTAAAATACAATTAAAAAAAATAGAACCATTTATATAAAAACCATTCCTTAAAACTTGAAACCTGTAAGAAAGCTTGAATAAAATATTAGCTCAATTCATTCACATGTCTAAAAAAAAACTTGATTGGAAAAGTCAAACCTAAAATTTCAAAATAATCCCAAATAGTTACATAAAAAAAAAACAAGGATTCTAATAATTTTCAAATATCCTTTTAACGTAATAGATATTAAAAGAAAATGACTAAAAATGAGAAACTTGTTGGACACATTCTTCACATCTAACCAAAACATTAACTTGGTAGTGTATGTGATGGTGGAAAAAAAAAATACTCGGAATTCACAAAAACATAAAGATGAAAAACTGTAGTAAAATAAAATGGCTCGGAGAAACTAAAATTGGTTTTCTCAAATAATCGCTCAAAGATTTCCAAAAAAAAAAATGTTTACGTTGAAATCAAAAGGATAGAAATAAGAAATAAAGAATAGGAAATTAAGAATGGTAGAGACTCGTCGCGATAACGTGTTATAAACATAATCAAAAGGAACAACAAAAGAAAGAGAGAAAGATAGAGACACAAGAAAGAATGAGAGAAACAGAGAAGTGATCTTATGATATTCACTTGGGGATATCAAACCCTTCTTACAATCTCTCTATTTATAGGCTTACAATGGAATAATAAATTCATGAGTTACAAAGAATTAAATAGGTAACATAAATATGAGGAGTAAATTGTAAGGATTGTAACTCGTGAAGGTTATACAAATTGTAACCTATTATGAGTAATGGACATCTATTATATTTATTCATAACATTAATTACTATTATTATTTGTTTGTTCTTTTAATTCAATTAAATAAATATTTTATTTCAATTAAAAATAATATAAAAGAATTTTCAAAATTATTTTCTATTACTTTAAAAAAGATGAAGAAGTTAAATAATTCGAAAGCTCGTGAGTTAAAAAGTTAAACTAAAGCATATAAATTTTAAATAAAAAAAATATGCTAGCTTTCAAATATTAGAAAGAATATCATGTGCGATGCACTTATTTAAAAGACTAGTAAAAATAAAGGGGTAATTACTAAAATAACATAATTTTACATACTAATTCTTGAAATGTTAGAATTTTTTAAAAATTACTAAAATAGCATAATTATAGTTGGAGAAGAAGAAGAAATAGTACATATGATATAATCGATTTACCAATCGTTAGAATTCTAGCCTTTGAATTCACTACTTGAGCCAAAGCATCTCTACATTTCCGCAATTTCTCGGTCCCAACCCCATTTGATTCATGCTTCACAAACGCTTCACCGAAACTTTCGTTCTCCTTTCAAACATCGGAAGGATCAACTTGATAAAAAAACAGGAAGAACATCCATGCCCAATTCCTCATTGCATTGGTAATTTTAACCAGTTCTTCCAAACACCAAGTTGAAGAAACATAGTTTTTCGAGAGAACGATAATCGAAATCCTCGAGGCCTCGATCGGTCTAAAAAGTTTAGAAGAAATAGTAAAACCTTGTTGAATTTCGTTATCATCCCTAAAAATGGTGAAGTAATTTAGCCATGTATGGAAGGTGGTGTTTGGTATGGTGAGAAGTGAAAAATAATCCTTTTTCGATAATCTTTTCCTTTATTTGGTTTGATGATTTTGTAGGGATATTTCACTGGGTAAAAACTTGGAGCCATAAACAATGCAATAATACTCTCAAACTGTCAGGCCGATTTTCCATTTGGAATTCCTGTTTGATCAAAATCCTCTCTTGTGTATTTATAAAATCCACACTGCTTCACTACGATGACCCTTGTAGACGTACCTAGTTGAATACGACGAGAGACGAATATTAGCTCGACTTCTGTAGAGTCATCCATAGAGAAGTTCTCCGGCTTCGGCCCGTAAGACATGGGAGTCAGTGGAGGAGAACTTGTAAATATCCAAATATGATCCATCTCATCTCCATCCTGAAACCGTAATGAGTCAGGGATTGTTGAGAATCCCACATCGGAAATATGTAGGGAACTCACAACGTTTATAAACTCTAAGGGCCTCTCCTCTCATTACCAATTGGTTTTGAGATGGATGCCCACATTATTAATATGGTATCAGAGCCCAACAAGCCCAAACGGGCATTCGATCCAAAAATGGGATTCGACCCAAGAATGGTGAGCCCAAAAGAGGCACCATCTTGAGGGGGCATGTTGAGAATCCCACATCGGAAAGATGTAAGGAACTCACAACGTTTATAAACTCTAAGGGCCTCTCCTCTCATTACCAATTGGTTTTGAGATGGATGCCCACATTATTAATAGGGATCCACACTGGTTGAATATAGAGTGGTGGACATTTAAACTTAAAGGAAGGATCATATGAATTTCTCTTTGGATCAATGGGACCACAAGCAAGACGCATACAACCCATGGATAAAACTTCAAATCACCCAACTCAATGCTCACTGAGCACCTGAGTTCTGTCCTCGTAAACCACTTCGGAACTTCGCTTCCAGGAAGCGTAATGACTAGCTCACGTTCTTGCCGAAGCACAACCTGCAACATTTATTATCGGAGTAAATCATCATGTATTGAAGATTGTGAAAAATGTAAAAAAGTTGAGAAACATATAAACAGGTTTACTAACTTGAATGTATGATAGAAGCAAGCTATGTATATCTTCTGTATGTATCAATTTGGAGCAATTTGTAAGATCCAATAAAAGAAGGCTTCTAGTTGAGTCACTTATTACTGAAAAACATGGGAACTTTTTGAGCGAAATGCAATCTATTGTCTTCAAATCATCCACATTTGGGGGAAGTTCTGGCAATGATAAAAGCTTCTTACATCCACCGACATCGATTTCGCAAAGGCTGGCAAGTTGAGATATGGTTACAGGCAGGTAAGAAAAATAGTTGTCACGAAGAATCAGATGCTTCACCGACGACAAAGAGCCAATACAATCTGGGAGAGCTCGAAGATTGCAATCACTAAGATTTAGTTCGGTAAGAGAATACAAACCGGATAAAAGCGGTGTTATACCAAGATCCACACGGTGGATCATTAGAAAACAAAGGCGATGTTTGTGCCAAGCCTGCTTTTATATTTTTTCGGCAACTCACGAAAGTGGGTTCTGTTTCATTGAAGTTCTTCTCACCTCCAAAAACTTCGATATCATCGAGAATTCATTAGTTGATTGCCAAGACTGGAGCATCCAGGACAAATCTAAACTTTGTAGCGACTTCAACTTTGGCAAATTGTCGCTCCAGGAAAATAGACCAATTCCTTACAGTTACTCATATTCAATAAAGTAAGGCCATTTAAACCGGCAATTGATGAGGGAAGTTCTATTATAGAGGTACCATCTAAATGAAGTTCTAGTAATCTATCTGTATTGCCTGAAAATTCTGAAATCTTCTTAATTTTTGAGCAACCGGAAAGAATGAGAACTTCAAGAACTTCAATCTTAATGCAACTGGGAAGAACTGAAAGATTTATGCAATCTTTCAAGTTTAAAAATATAAGTTTCCTTGCCATGTAAACGGATGGATGAATGTTTCTTCAACTCGTACAACCTTCGAGGTCTAATCTTCTGAGATTTGGTACTAGTTCAAAGTCTGGAGTCTCAAACAAACTTTGAGAATTACTCAGCTTGATATATTTCAGCTTCTCCAAACACTGTTAGAAGAGAAAGGGGAAAAATATAATTAGCTTATGGAAATACTTCAATAGCCAGTGCTTGGACATGAGCATTGCATTTGTACCGTTGGAGAGTATTCAAGATCCCACATCGGAAAGATGAAGGGACCTAACAACGTTCATATAGTCTAAGGGTTATTCCTCTCATACCAATTGGTTTTGAGATGGAAGCCTATGATTATTGAGATGGTATCAAGCCCAACAAGCTCAAACGAGCATCCGATTCAAAATGGGATTTGGCCCAAGATTGAGCTTCCAAATGAATCCTCATTTTGAGGGGCGTGTTAATGATCTCAAATCGAAAGATGAAGGGACATAACAATGTTTAGAAGAATTTGATATATGTACTAATTAAAAGACGCCTTACCTTTTTTCCCTTCCAGAATTGTTTTAAATTGCTCCTGGCACATGTGAAGTTCAATAAGCTCATTTTCTTCCAATTCACGGATAGAAACTCCAAAGGACATCTTTTCCATTTTAGATATCTCAACTTCCTGGGCGTGGCTTCCAAGTGATTTCCCACTTCCAAAACACCATAAACATTAAACAACCTAAGGTGGTTCAATCCCTTAAAAGGATATTCGATTTCGAGTGTCTTCCTCGACTTAAAAAATATGCTCTCCAAGACCTAAAATGATAAAATAACACTTGAATTCCACGTTAAAAATGAAAGTATAACATAACTAATTGAGTTTATATGTTCACTTACCACATTTGTGTATACTATCGGTATTGATATATATGCATTATCGTAAATCCACACCCGCTCAAAAACATGTCTTTGACTAACAATTTTTCTACCCATGTCTTGTAATAAACAGTGTATCTTCAATTTGTCGTTATAAACACTGACCAGCGATTTTCGAATGAGCAACTCAACCCTTCTTGTGGCCCCAAAACCACAACCATCAAGTATTTCTACTACGCGATCTCTCTTCTTTCCGTGGAAGAAGCAAAGAATATCTAGAAAAACCTTCTTCTCCAACTCATCCAATCCATCGTAACTTATTTTGAGAACGTTAAAAATTTTATCAACTTTTCCATGTAGCAACATCTTTATTGCATAGAGAGGGAACTAAAACTTCAAGTGCTAGTGGAAGGCCTCCGCTAAGCTTGAAAATGCTCTGGAAGAGATCCGAATAACCTTCCTTAGGATGTGCTTTTGGGAAGGCCTTTAAATGAGGGAGTTGAACAGCTTCTTCTTTATTTAGTTTTTTCACCTTGTATATTCTTACTACTCCAAAGCTTTCGAGAAAATCTTCATTTCTAGTTGTGATGATGATTCTACTCCCAGATCTTAATGAAGTAGGATTCGGGATCAATACGTTAATTTGGTCAGATCGATCCATGTCATCTAGAACTAGAAGAAACTTTTTATATCTAAAAGCTTTCTCTATCATAGAAAAGCCTTGATGAGAATCCCATATATCAACTTTGTGATTAAATATGCTGGAAAGAAGTTGACTTTGTAAGAAAGCAAGACCGCATTGTCCTTGAAAAAGCTCTTTGATTTCGGAGAGAAAGCAACAAACTTCAAATTCATGAAGGATTTGATCATAAACAAATCTAGCTAAAGTAGTCTTACCAATGCCACCCATTCCCCAAATTCCAACAAAGACAATGCCATCTGACTTTAGGTCCATAAGCGAAAGCATTTCGTTATATTTCGAATCAATTCCAACGAGGTCGTTCCGAGTAACTGTCATAGTTGGTCGGATTTTCGTCCATACAACTTGAGAAATATCTTCTCTGAGTTCTGTTTCATATGGCCTAATTCAATTCAAATCAAGAAAATAAATTAATTATTTCTTCACTTATACTTTGATATGGACTGTAAGAGGGTGTTGGGAAATATTTTGCTATTGTATAAGATCAATGAATGCATTAGACTCATATTTAGTGCTATCTTCACAAAGCATTGCAAATGGAAGATTAAAATCTGCCCCTCCAATTGATTCAGTCAAAATAATTTGAGAGAAAAACATACATAGTTTTCTTTTTTTTCCTATAATTGGTTATTTAAGGATTCATTTTATGATGCTTTGGTTTTGGTTAGTTTTCTGTTTTTAAAAATTATAAGAGTCATGCAAAATATACCCCTGCACTTTAGATCATTGTTAAATCATACCCCTACACTTTAAAAATGTTTTTAAATACCTTTTCACTATGGTAAAATTATAAATCACCCCTTCTATCAAGCTAGTTTTAACAAAATTTAAACAACCACGTACGTATTCTACACATGCCACATATTCCAATTTCGTTAAAAATAACAAAAAGATTGATAGATGAGTAGAATTTTTAAAATAAACCGTTATGAGATATAAGTAAAATCTATAAATTACATCCATATGTTTAAATTTGTCGTTATTTTCAATGGTATTGGAACATATAGCAATGTAGAATATATATATATATGTGTCTCAATTTCGTTAAAACTAGCTGATAGAAGAAGACTGTGATTTATAGTTTTACCATATCATAGGGGTATTTGAAAACATTTTTAAAGTGTAAAGCTAGAGGTATGATTTTGCAATAATTTAAAGTGCAGGGGAATATTATACATTTAAATCAAATTATAATGGTTTTACTAACCGTTTCTTTTTCCTTTTTCTTTTATTTTGTTTCAGTTTACATTTAAAAAAAAAAACACTTAAAAAATCTTCGTCAAATTTCAAAAACAAAAAAACCAGATTTTGAAAACCACTTTTATAGTTTTAAGAATTTAGCTGGGATTACAAAAAACTAGATTAAAAAGTAAAGACTTGCTAGTAAAACATGCTTAATTTTCAAAAATGGAAAGCTAAAAACAAATCAGTATGAAAGGTACCTAAGATTTCTAATTAGACAGAAAAATAAAATAAAAATAAAAGGTATCAAATTTGAAAATGTTTTAGAAAATTAAATTCTTTCTAAACTTGAACTAATTAAACAAAGGTTAAATTATATAAATGCCTCCTAACCTATGAGGTTTGTTTCAATTTTACCTCAAACGTTTTAAAAGTTTCAATTATACCTTCAACCTTATAATTTGTTTAAAAAATACCCTTTGTTAGCAATTTTTCATTAAGATTTACGGAAATTTAAACATGCAGTAAGTTTCAACTATGTCACTTAATGTTTTAAAAGTTTTAATTTTTTCCGTAACACTTAAAATTCTGTAAATTGCTTACAAAGGGTATTTTGGAAACAAAATAAAACATGAAGGGTGAAATGGAAACTTTTGAAAGGTTGGGCGCAAAATTAAAACTAGCTCTATAGATCGGGAGCATTTTGTATAATTTAGCCTTAAACGAACAACCAAACGTGCCAATTACAATTCCCTAAAAAGGGAAAAAAAAAGTACATGTGATATAATCTGATTTATGAATCCAGCTACTTGAGCCAAAGCATCTCTCCATTTCTGCAATTTCTCACTCCCAACCCCATTTGATTCATGCTTCACAAACGCTTCAGCGAAAGTTTTGAAGAAATAGTAACACCTTGTTGAATTTCGTCATCGTGATCCCTTCCCAACGAAGAGATTTGTATAGATGATCGGTAAAGCATTTGCGAGTATCTTCTCCTCGAAAACTCAAGAAAACATCATATTCCCATTTACAAATTGAAGAAGAAGAAGCCATAACTTATGAATTGAATCGAGAAGCTAAATGATAATGGATACTTCGCTCCCATTTAAAATCTGTAGCACATTATTTTAATTTACAAATATTTTTTTCTTATCGATTTGTTTGATTTTTCTTTTAATTATTTATGTTATCTTTATGTTTGAGTTTTTTAAAAATAGTTTTTATGAATTGAAATTTTCAAAATAGTAAAAAAAATTTCAAGAATAACATTTTTTTCTCCTCTTTACTCAAAGCAAGCATTAAACTCAACCTTCACATAACTATAAGAAAATGTCATTTTTAAAGCTTTTAAAAATACTAGTAAATTTCACAAGTGCGTGGTCTAACTTTTTTTTATTGATAGTTTAGGTTTATTTATGATGTATAATTTAATAAAACATTTCATAGGTAAAGTTTATATATGAAAATACTTATGAATTTATAAAGTAAAGAGGAAGTAAACTTTTATTTTGATGTTAAAATAAATGGGTTAGTGTTTAATCAAGAGTATATATTAATTAGTTAATTAACCTTTCAATTAAAAGATAAAAGTTAAAATCAATTCGGTAAATATAAAAGAGATAAAATGATAGAGCTAAAAATAAAAAATATATTATTAAAAGATTATAGTAACAAAATTTCATACATAAATGATTATAATTAGAAAAGAAAATTAAAATGGGCCAAAAGAGAAAATCAAAAAATTCCAATATCATAAAACATTTGATATCTTTTTAACATGTCCTGAGTTCTTCCGTTGTAAGATTAGTGAAGTTTGAAATAAGAAACTCATCAAGTATAGATTTGAATAATCACTTTCTTGAGACATTTTGTGTGAAGATGAATTAAAAACAATGTAAGTTGGGAGACTTATCTATATCTATTTATATATACTTTCAAATATTGAGTTTTTTTTTTTCTTTCTTTTTTGAATTTGGTTCACATGTATGAAAATAAATAAAATTGAAGGCAACTAAATGTTTTTGCAATAACACAGTGATGATGGGTTGGGGATACGATGGAGAATGAACCAATTAATAATGGGCAACTAATGAAAATAAAGCAAGTACTAAGGGGTAATGAATGAAAGTAAAATTTAAAACCAATTACTAATGGCCAATGAATGAAAGTTATTTTTTTCTTAAGCCAGAATGAAAACTGAGACGGTAATTTGGAACCTGTTTATATTCCATTCTATGCATATTCATCCATAATACATTCAATGAATTTCATTTATTTTCCACTTTCTTCTTTATTAAACTAATTAAATAACTTTTCTTTCATGGCTTCAAATTTATACATTCAATGAATTTTATTTATTTTTCACTTTCTTCTTTACTAAAATAATCAAAGAATTTTTCTTTGCTTCAAATTTGGCTTTATGTATGTAATATTCAAAGAATTTCATTTATTTTCCACTTTCTTTCTTCTTTATTAAAATAATCAAATAAGTTCTTCTTGATAGATTAAGTTAATAATTGGAAGTTTGAGTTAGATGTGAATGAGGGTAGAATTAGAAGTGAAAAATTCTCCCTTCATTCACATTTTTAATATATTAAGATAAGATTAAGATTTGTTATTTTTTAAAATAGTTATTCAAAAAGTGTCATCTGATAGAATTTCTCATAAAAAAATTTCAACATTGAGTAATTATAAGTAAAACTTTATTTAACTTACTTTTTTGTATTGAAATAAAAATTATTTATTTATTTATTTTAGTATTTATAAGTAAAATAGTAATATTTTAGATGAAAATTTGAAATTTTAGTATTATTCATCTATTTTTTCCCTCCTTATTTTCTAAAATTAGCATTCTATAAAAATAAAATCTAGCTCCACTCCGGCTAATATGTACACGATTTTTTTTTAATTGTATTTATTTTTAAAATTATGAGATTTACTAATGTCAAATTTAATATTTAAATAGCTTTAGTATTGAATTATTGACTGAAGAAATATTTTATTTTTATTAGAATTCATAATACTTTGGTACAAATTTCATTACCAAGTCAAAGAGGCCACTCTTCCGCTTCAGTATTACACTCTCCTGCTAACAGAAGTTAATGATCCAAAAAAACATGGCTAAAATTTTGAAAACTGGACAAAAAAATTCCCCAAAAAGAAGAAAAAACTAAACTATAAAAAGTTGCTCGGAAAGTGTCAATCCTTTCTCATCCAATTATAATATCCACACTGCTTCACTTTGATGCCCGTAGTGGATGGTTCCCAGTAAAATTGAAGCTCCACTTCCTTAATATTATCTAAAGATATGTTCTCTGGCTTCGACGGTTGAAATAACAGCACAGTAGGATACCAACTGACCATCCAAATATGATCCATCCCATATGTACTATAAGACAGGTTAGAAAAGGGCACTTCAACGGATGTTGATTTTGATTCATCTGTTTTAGCAGTTGCTCTCATCATAAAAGTTTTATAGGAAGTAACCTTTAGATCGGTGTGACTGCATACTCCGCATATAATCAAAGTACACTTAAAATCACCCAACTCAATACTTATCGAGGATCCCGTTTTTATCTTTGTAAACCACTTTGGAACTTCACTTCCAGGAATCTTAATGTCTATTAAACGTTGTTGACGAGTTAAAATCTGCAATGCAACAATTATTATAAGGATAAATCATGTATTTGTGGAAAATGTAGTGTTAAAAAATAATAAGAAGTTTCACTGACTTGAACATATGACATCAGCAACCTCTGCATCTCTTCTGTGTGTAACAATTCGGAGCAATTTGAAAGACACAATCGAAAATTCTGTGTATTATTATTATAAATTACTGGAAAACATGGGAACTTTTTGATCGAAATACAATTATTCATCGACAAATCACGTACATTCGAGGGAAGATCTGGCAATGATTGAAGCTTCTTACATCCACTGACATCAATTATTTCAAGGTTAGCAAGTTGAGATATGGTTAAAGGAAGATAGGAAAAATGGTTGCCACGAAGAATTAGTTGCTTCAACAAGGACAAAGAGCCAACACCATCTGGGAGAGCTTGAAGATTGCAATGACTAAGATTTAGTTGGATAAGAGAGTACAAACTAGAAAAAGATAATGTCATACCAATACCACTCTGGGGGCCCTTGGAAAACAATTGCATTATTCGCCTCGTCAATCCACAGACTAATAATCCGGGTCTTACATTTTTTTGAACAATGAAAGTTTGTACCTGTTTTGTTGCAGTTCCTCTCACGTCAAGCTCCTCCAAATACTCAATCTCTTTTGAACTCTTTTGTTGATTTTCATGTCCCAAGCATCCAGACAAATCTAGACTTTGAAGCGACATTGGCAAAACGGTGCTAGAAAAGGACACCAATTTCTTACAGTTTCTCATATGCAACAAAGTAAGTCCATTTAAACTGGCAACCGATGCGGGAAGTTCTTTTATTGAGGTACCATCTAAATGAAGTTCTAATAATTTCTCTGTATTGCCCGAAAATTCTGAAATCTTCTTAATTTTTGAACAACCAGAAAGAATGAGAACTTCAAGAGCTTCAATCTTGATGCAACTTGGAAGAACTGAAAGATTTATGCAATCTTTTAAGTTTAAAAAAACAAGTCTCCTTGCCATGAAAATGGATGGATGAATCTTCCTTAAACTCGTACAACCCAGGAGGTCTAATCTTTCGAGATTCGGTACATCGCAAAAGTCTGGAGTTTTGAACAACTTTTGAGAATGCCTAAACTTGATATATTTTAGCTTCTCTAAACACTGTTGAAAGGAAAAGGAGGGGGGGGAATAATTAGCTCATGGAAAATATTAGGGACATTTGATAAATGTAGCTGATTTGGGAAAGACCTGACCTTTTTTTGCTTCCAAAATTGTTTTAAATTGCTATGGCACATGTGAAGTTCAATAAGCTCATTTTCTTCTGAATTCAGTGGTAGAAACTCTAAAGGACATCCATTCCATTTTAGATATCTTAACTCTGTAGGAATGCAATCCAAGTGATTACCGACTTGCACGTTACAATTGACATTAAGCATCCTAAGGTTGTACATTTTGGAAAGAAAAATTGTGATTTCGACCTTCTTTCCTGGTTTTAAAAATACACTTTCAATTGCTTCGATGACCTGAAATGATAAAATAACATGTGATTCTACTACAAATTTGAAAGTTAAGAGTATGTTTAACTTACCACTTCTTTTTTTAACATTTTATTTGCATCGTTGTAACACCACAATCGATTTTGAACTTCTTGTTGACGAACAATTCGTATACCCATGTCTTGTATTAAACAATGCATTCCCAACCTGTTCTTCTTATACGACACCGTAATAAGTGATTTTCGAATGAGCAACTCTACCCTTCTTGTGGCTCCAAAACCACAACCATCAAGTATTTCTACTACGCGATCTCTTTTCTTTCCTTTGAAGAAGCAAGCAATATCTAGAAAAATCTTCTTCTCCTTCTCATCAAGTCTGTCGTAACTTATTTTAAGAACCATGAAAATCTTATCATTATCAACAACACTATCTTTAAGTTCCTCTAAAATACACTTCCACGTCGCAACGTCTCTATTGCATAGAGAGGAACCTAAAACTTGAAGTGCTAGAGGGACACCTCCAACCAGCTTGATGATGCTCTTAGAGAGATCCAAATAGCCTTCTTTAGGATGTGCTTTTGGGAAGGCAGCCAAATGCAGAAGTTGAAGAGCTTCTTCTTTATCTAGTTTTCCCACCTTATATCTTCTTTCTACTCCAAAGTTTTCAAGAAAATCTTCATTTCTGGTTGTGATGATGATTCTACTCCCGGACGTTAACAAAGTTCGATTTGGGATCAATCTTTCAATCTGGTTACATTGATCCACATCATCAAGAATAAGAAGCAACTTTTTATGGCAAAAGGCTTTCTCTATCATAGCAAATCCTTCTTGTACATCCCGTATATCAACTTTGTGAGTAAATATGCTCGAAAGAAGTTGAGTTTGTAAGAAAGCAAGACCCTGTTGTCCTTGAAAAAGCTCTTTGATTTCGGAGAGAAAGCAACAAACTTCAAATTCATGAAGGATTTTATCATAAACAAATCTAGCTAAAGTAGTCTTACCAATGCCACCCATTCCCCAAATCCCAACTAAGACAATGCCACCTGACTTTAGGTCCATAAGCGAAAGCATTTTGTTATATTTCGAATCGATTCCAACGAGGTCGTTCCGAGTAACTGTCATAGTTGGTCGGATTTTCGTCCACATTACTTTAGAAATATCTTCTATGAGTTCTGTTTCATATGGCCTAATTCAATTCAAATCAAGAAAATAAATTAATTATTTCTTCACTTATACTTTGATATAGACTGTAAGAGTATAAGATCTATGAATGCATTAGACTCATATTCAGTGCTATCTTCACATAACATTGCAAAAGGAAGATTAAAATGTACCCCTCCAATTGATCCAGTCAAAGTAATTTGAGAGAAAAACATACATAGTTTCCTTTTTTCCCTTCCTATAATTGGTTATTTAAGGATTCATTTTATGATGCTTTGGTTTTGGTTAGTTTTCTGTTTTTCAAAATTAGAAGAGTCAAATGCAAAATATACCCTTGCACTTTAGGTTATTGTTAAATCATACCCCTACACTTTAAAAATGTTTTTAAGTACCTTTGTACTATGGTAAAATTATAAATCACCCCCTTCTATCAACTAGTTTTAACAAAATTTAGACACGTACATATTCTACGCATGCCACATATTCTAATTTTGTTAAAAAAAATAACAAAAAAATTGACAGATAAGAAGAATTTTTAAAACAAACCATTATGAGATGTAAAATCTATAAATCACATCATATGTTCAAATTTGTCGTTATTTTTAATGGTATTGGAACATATAGCATGCAAAAAATATGTATATGTCTCATCTTCGTTAAAACCTAGTTGATAGAAGAAGGGTGTGATTTATAATTTTACCATATTTTAGGGGTATTTAAAAACATTTTTAAAGTGTAGGGCTACGAGTATGATTTAGCAATAATCTAAAGTGCATGGGTGTATTTTACATTTCACGCCTGTTTATTGAAGGTGAAAAAATAAAAATATGTTCAAATTTTAGAAATATTGAAAACGCTATTTATATATAGTTATTAGCAAATTTTCATACACATTTAAAATTATTTTTTTTTAGTTTAAAAAATATAAAGAAGTTAAATAGTCTGAAAGCTCATGAGTTTAAAAGTTAAAACTAAAGCACATAATTTTTTTTTTAAAATATGCTAACTTTCAAATATTATAAAGAATATTACGTGCAAAGCACGTGTTTAAAGACTATTAAAAATAAAAGGTATCCAATTTGAAAATGTTATTTTAAAAAAATTGGAAAATTCTAATAGTTGACACTTTTTTTGTGACTAATTAAAAAAATAGTAGATGTTTTGAAATATTTAAAATAAATGTCATTTTTTAGAATCTCCGTATAAGAAGTGTTATTTTTAAAAAAATTGCTATTTTCTAAAATATAAATTCTTATAAGGGGCATTTGCAAATCTAGCAATTTTTGTAGTAATATTTGTAAAAATATCAACTCAAAAAAATATTTGCAAATATAGCAATTTTCCATATGGTTTATCAATGATAAACATTGAATTACAGATTTTTACACTATGTTTACTGATAAACATATAAATCATTGTTTATCATTGATAAACATTGTAAAAATTGCTATATTTGCAAATACTTTTTTGAGTTGATATTTTTACAAATATTACATACAAATCTCTACCCAATGAAATTTCTCTTCTTATAATGCCATCTTTATTAAGAGGCTTTAAAAAAATATAGATTCTTTCTAAACTTGGACGAATTAAACAAACAACCAAACATGGCCATTATAATTTGCTAAAAGAAAATGGGAGAAATCCTAATAGATGACAATTTTTTTTTTTAAATTTAAAAAATAACAAATGTTTTGAAATATAGACTGAGATTTGATCTAATGTTATTTTTTAAAATTTTCTAAACTTGAACTAAATTAAACAAATAACCAAGCATGCCAATTATAATAAATACATGGGTTACATTATATGTTTTATCCAATAAAAAAATTGACACATATGACCGTGAATATAAACTTATATTTACCGGTGAGTACCGGTATTTTCCATTACAATTTGCTAAAAGAAAAAGGAAAAGAGTAGATATAATAGAATCGATTTACCAATCGTGAGAATTCCAGCCTTTGAATCCAGCCACTTGAGCCAAAGCATCTCTCCATTTCTGCAATTTCTCAGTCCCAACCCCATTTGATTCATGCTTCACAAACGCCTCAGCGAAACTTCCTTTCTGCTTTCGAACATCAGAAGGATCAACTTGGTAAAAAACAGGAAGAACATCCATTCCCAATTCCTCCTTGCATTGAATAATTTTAACCAGTTCTTCCAAACACCAGGTTGAAGAAGCGTAATTCTTCGAGAGAACGATAATCGAAACCCTCGAGGCTTCGATCGATCTCAAAAGTTTTGAAGAAATAGTAACACCTTGTTGAATTTCGTTATCGTCTCTAAAAATGGTGATCCCTTCCCAACGAAGAGATTTGTATAAATGATCGGTAAAGGATTTGCGAGTATCTTCTCCTCGAAAACTCAAGAAAACATCATATTCCCATTTACGAATCGAAGAAGAAGAAGAAGCCATAACTGATGAATTGAATCGAGAAGCTAAATGATAATGGATTCAACTTCGCTCTGAAATGATAAAGAGTTTTTTTTAATGTATTTATCCTTGACTTGTTGACTTACTCACATTTTTTAATGTATTTATCCTTGACTTGTTGACTTACTCATTTTTTAATTTGTTGACTTATTGACTATTTATCATATAAATAAATATTCAGCTTTGAATGGAGTACAAACCCTTTATCGAAGGTGTAGTTCGGTTTTTAGTTTTTCTAGTAAAGGATATTTGTATTTAGTTTAAAGATAAAATCCTTCTATATTGAAGAATGAAACAAAATAAAATCAAACACAAATAAAAATTTAATTCAAAAAAATTAAATTAATAAATATATAAAATATAAATTAAAATAAGAAATTATTACTCATTAAACCAAATTGGAGCCATTACTTAAAATTTTATTGGTGTTCCACATTTAATTACACTTAATATCCATTTAAGGGGACTTTTAGTGGTTTTTTCTCTATAAAATCCCTATTTGATCTCTTTTTTTTACAGTCTAGTTTAATTTTTCAGTTTTTTCTTTCACCCCTAGTAAATATATTTTTCACTTAAAACTATTTATAAATATAACAATTCTCAACGCGTTAATTAGGGGTGAAAGAAAAACACCCTGCCCAGGTTCCTCGCCCCGACCCCGTTTTGTAAAAGGGACAGGGAGAAAAAAATTCCCCCGTTTACTAAACGGGTCGGGGGCGGGGCCATGGGCAATGACCCTGCCCCGCCCCTCCCCGTTTAAAATTGTTTTATATATATATATATATATATTTTTTTTTTTTTTTTAATTTTTTTAATATACATATATAATTACAACAGCCCACCCACCACCAACCATACATGGCCCACTAGATTTTTAGATTTTTTTTTTCCTTTTTCTTTTTCTTTTCTTTTTTCTCCTTTCCCTTCCCCTTCCTTCGATTCTGTCTCTCTCATTTCTCTGTTTTTTCTTTCTTTTTTTCCGTTTCCTTTCTTCCCTTCGACGGTCTGTCTCCAAAACTCAGTCACCCACTGCCCAGCCACCGCCACGACATCGCCTCGCCACCCCCACGCCCCTGTCCCTGTCCACCGCCACGATCTCCCCTCGCCTCGCCACCACCAAACATGGTCCTCTCTCTCTCTCTCTCCCCGCGCCCGCCCCTGTCCCCGCCCCATAAACGGGGCGGGGGAAAATACTAATAGGGGCAAGGGCGGGGTGTTGATTTTCCCCTTAAACGGGGCGGGAGATAAACGGGAGACCCCGCCCCCGCCCCATTTACACCCCTAGCGTTAATCACTGATTAACATTGATTAATCCGTGAATCATTGATTCATTTTTTGTAAAAACATATTAACTTTGATTTGGATGATTCAAGATATTTTGAAATTTCTCGAGCTTTACATTATAACTAAAAGAAACTACAAGGGTTTTATTTGTAAATCAAAGTTCAAACGAAAAAACTATAACTAAAAGAAAGTTGACGACATTGGAAATGACGAATCTTATTAGAGGCATTCACGTATTTGATCGAAACTACAAGGGTTTCAATTGCAATTTACCCTGAAGTTTATGTATTATTTGTTTTGATCATAATGGCCAAACTTGTACAAGTAAGCTAATTAAATAAAAGAGAAAGCTAATGGTGGGTATGTGAAAACGCCGGAAGAAGCAGAAAAGAAAGGGAGATGAGAGGAAGGATAAAAAGAAGAAGAAAAATTACGCTTACGATTAGAAATATGATCCTACAAAATGAATACATAAAATAACGTCTAAATGAGCACGACTCGCTTACGATTATAATAAAAATCTTAATAATCAAATCTCTAAATTCAGTTATGATCTTTTAAAAACTTAGAAATCGTTATTATATAAAAAAATTTACGACTTCAAACCGATCTAATATATTGATGATGATAACTCTTTTATATACTATCGATTTCTAAGTTTTTAAATTACTATAATGTAGAGCTTGAAACGAGGATTCCAAAACATCTTGAATCATTCAAATCGGAGTTCAAACGAAAATGTTATGGCTAAAAGAAAATCGAAGATTTAGAAGGAGGGGTCAATTTGCACAGTTTTGAAAACTATAGGGGTATAAATATTTATTTTCAAACCACAGGGGTGTGTTTTGCATTTGACCGAAACCACAGGGGTGTGTTTTGCATTTTGCCCTATATTTTTAAAATATTTGAATGAAAGAATGAAGAAGATTGAAAAAAACAACAAAATTGAAAAATGAATTTGCAAATGAAATAGGGAAAAATAGAGGATGGGTATTAAATATAAAAAAGGAGAAAGGTGTTTTCGTGGAGAGAAAATGAAGGAAGAAATCTGGGTGAATATGAAAAGTGAAAGTGTTGAGAATTGGAAAGAGCAATAGTTTTATTTTAGAAAAATAAAATTAGTCTTTTTTAAACTGTTTGAAATGTTGGATTGAGAGAGTGAGAGATACATAATGATTTATTTTACTGTTTTTTTAGATGGATTTTTTTTTTTGAAATATTACATCAAAGACTATATTCGAACTTTGACCACATATTTCGCGTGAAATATTTTGGATTTTTCTCCATCCCTTACTTTGTGAATTTATTTATAAATAAAAAATATAAATGGTGGCATAGTTACTGTCAAAATACGAACACATCACATTACTCAATTGATAATTGGTATGTGTGATGGTAACCCTTACTTTTACTTAACTTTTATTATTATTATTTTTAATTATCTTTTATTTATTTATTTATTTATCTCATATTTAAATTAAAATTAAGACAATATTGTATGAATATTAATATTATATTGATATGAAATAAGATGCAATATTTCTCAGAAACTATAATATTAAAATTTCAATTAAATTAAAAATAGTAATGATATAATTCTCTTTGAAGTTTAGATGAATTCTAATAATATTTATTTTAACTATGAATTATTAGGCTATTTAATTGATATAAGAAATAAGATACTACTTTTTTATTATATACTTAATATCACTTATATATAACGTTTTTAAAGTGGTTTATGTAATAATTATATTTAAACACATATTTTTCATTCTTCACTAATAGGAGAATGTCTAACACTATAGTAATTAATAAAAATAAATTAACCATTAATAAAGGTGTATACGTGCAACGCACGTGCTCTCTAACTAGCATATTAAAAAGTGGGGAAGTGAAGGTGAAACATTGGTTTTCCAAATTACCATCATTATTTGATTTAATTCCATGATAACCCTTATTTGCACCCCTTATATTTTTTTAATAATAAAATAAGATAATATTTTGTTTGCACCAAATTGATTGCACACTTATATTCATTTATTTTAAAAAATTAAATAAGATTGTTTTTGTTAGTTAAAGAATTGTTTTATTTTTTTTATTTTTTTTAAATCTACAGTTATTGAAATAAAAAGAATATAATCTAAACAATTGAAAAATAAAATCTACAGTTATTGAAATAAAAAGAAGATAGCACCCCTTATATTTATTTAATAATAAACTAAGATAATATTTTGTTTGCACTCGAATTGATTGCACCTGAATTGATTTTTTATAGCACCCCTTATATTTTTTTAATAATAAAATAAGATAATATTTTGTTTGCACCTGAATTGATTGCACCCTTATATTCATTTATTTTAAAAAATTAAATAAGATTGTTTTTGTTAGTTAAAGAAAAAAAATCTATAATTATTGAAACAAAAAGAATATAATCTAAACAATTAAAAAAACAATCTACAGTTATTGAAATAAAAAGAAGACAATCTAAACAATTGGATATTTTTCATTTATTTATTTTAGGTGATGATTTAGAAAGAAAAAAAATCTAAAGTTATTAAAATAAAGATTATATTATTTATTTTAATGAAAAAACAAAATCTCAGTAAAAAAATAAGATAATCTTTAGTTAGTTAAACAATTGGATATTCTTCGGTTACTTATTTGTTGACAATAAATCTACTCACATACCTCTTTATGCATTTATTTATTTTGTTTTAAATTAATAATAGCAAAATTCTCACTCAACGGAAGTAGTTATTTTTTTGTCAAAGGGTGTGATTTTTTTTAAGCAGGAAATGAAGCAATTGAAAAGATGTAATTTTCTAACTTCTTTTAACCACCATGATTTGATCCGTATTTAAGATGCAAACATATGACGTTTATGTGAGGAACAAATAAAAACAAACTCACAATGTCAATGAAGTCAACTGATCATATATTTATTAAAGATTTGAAACAAAAAATGAGAAATTGGAAACTGAAAGTATGTGTTATTCGAAAAGGAAACCCTCAACAATGTAAAACTGAAAATTGCATGATTTTAAGGGTGATCTTAATTGACGAACAGGTAATTTTATAATTTTTTGAATTTGTTCTTAGTGTCTTTTTTGGTTGAATTTACTCATTTATAGTAATTTGTTTCATCTACCTACTGGTGTAAAGACTGTTGTTTTTTTTAAAAAAAATTGGTGCTAATTTTGATAATTAGTTATTTTTTTTTTAAAATTAAGTTATTTTTAATAATTTTTTTGGGTTGTAATTTTAAAAAAAAAAAAAATACAGTAATAAAAATTGAATATAGTCTTTTAAACTTGGTTAATATTTTGTAAAATAGTTTTAAGAAAACAATGATCAAGAAATATGGAGACTTGTTATTCGATTTCAAAATTAAGTTAATTTTTAAAAAAAATTTACGGTGGTAATCTACTTTTTTTTTTCAATGTAAAATAATTGTTTTTGTCTTTCAAAATTGGTTATTATTTTGCAAACTAAGAAATCAATTTTTAGAAACCAAGCAAAATAAAAAAAAATGGTACATAAATAAAACATGGAATATTTGGTAAACTACTGCAAATCTATTATTTTTCAAAAACTAAATTAGGTTGCAATAAGAGATAAACTAGGAAAAAGTAGAAAGAGGAGAAAAAAAACAATACACTGATATAAAAAAGAGCACACAATAACGAAAATATGAAAAGGTTTGTTAGGATTTCATGTTCATAAATATAAACAAATCTTTGCTTTTAAAATTCTACTAACAGTTACATTTTGTTTTTAATTTTTTATGATTATAACATTATTTATTCTTAAATTTACAATTTTTTACAGGGAACAAAAATTCAAGGAGTCATGTTCAATAATCTTATAGAAAAAATTGGTGAAAATATTAAAAAAAATAAAACTTATTTCATCTTAAATGGAAATGTCAGCCATGTTAATAAGGAATTTGCAAATGTTAATGAGGACATTCAAATAAGCTTTTCGATGGCTACAGAATTTGAAGAGACAGAACAAATATTTCCAATTCGATTTGACAACAATAAGTTCATGGAACATTCAGGTTCCTTATCTCAAGTTGATTCTAAAAATCTTATAGGTATATTATTCTACTCCTTCCTTTTTTTTCAATATACATTCCAAATTATTAATTATTATTTTTCTTTTTTGCATTTTGAAGACTGCATAGGAGTGTTATACTCAATCAAATATATGGTAGCAATAAGAACTAAATATAACAAAAATATAGTCATGAGAGATGTCTATCTTATAGAAAAAAGGTAACAATTTATTTTTTTATTTATATTTTAATTTCATCGTATTATTACTAAGGTAATTTAGTGAAATACTTATCAAATTGTTTTTTGTATAGTGGCAAACTAATCAAATCAGTTCTTTGGGGAGATCTTGCATGGAATAAAGGTTCTGAATTAGAAAATAACTTACAACATAATCCAATCATATATGTTTCTAGTATAAATGTTGAATTATATGAAGGTACACTCTAAATAATTGTTCACTTACTTTAATGCTATATAATATTAGAGAACATATATATATAAACTCATAGTTCTATGTTTAGTTATTGTTCTAGGAGAGATGAATGTGACAACTACTTTAACAAGTGTAATGATTATGAATCCAGATCTTGATGAAACAAATGATTTAATAACAAGATACGTTTTGTAATACAATATAATTTTTTATTTTTTATTTTTAAATAATGATTAAGACAAATAATTATAATGCAGGAAGAAAAGTCTGTTAAAACATATCGATAAATCTGATATCCAGGTTACTTCGAAAAAAATGCAAGAAACTAAATTGGTCAGTATGGAAAAATATCATCAATGGAGATATAAATGATATGTATTGTTCATTCATTGCGTCTATTGACAGAATTATGAACAAACACAATCCCTGGTTTGAGAAATGTAAGATTTGTTATGGAACAGTGTACGCAAATGAAACTAATGAGACAGCCTACTGTAACAATTGCAACAAGAATGTTGCTTTTGTTAGAACGTATAGGCTAAGTATTTCCGTTTCAGATGGTGAGAATATTGCAAGTGTGACTGCTTTTGAGGCAGCGGAAATGTTGATAGGATGTGATGTTTCCAAAGTATGCTTTAGAGATGCTAGAGGTATTTAATGAAACTATTAGCTTTTTTTTCCCCTTTAATTGAAACGCAATCTCATGCAAACTTATTGTGTGTAAATATTAGATGAAGAAGGAGGAATCTAAGTTTTTTGAAAATTTGATTCTCACCCAAGGAAAAAAATTCAAATTTCTCATAAAATTGGACAAAAAGAATGAAAACAGTCGTGCAGAAGGCAATTTCAATGTGCAAGAGATTAACGAAATACAAGATCAAGGATCAACTTCAAAGGGCTCAGGAAATTTACATGTGAAGAAAAAAATCAAAGTGGAAAAATAGATCATAAAAGTACTATATTCTTTATTTTATGACTACAAATTTTTATATTTCAAATTAAATTGTTTAAGTACTTTTGTGTTTTTTTTCCTGTAATTCATCAATAAATTGCATTTATCACATTTCTTATAAGTCTTATATTCCCCTTTTTTTTTCTTAACCATGCTATTTAGGACTTCAATTATCATACTTATCTTCTCACATATTCAAAACAAATTAAAAATTTTAATATATCATGCAATCTAATCTCACATAGTGTTTTCCCTTCAACAATCTAATCTCACCATATTAAATTAAGAAGTCAACAATTAATTTTCCAAAAAAAAAAAAACATACAATTATTTAGTTTCGCTATATCCAATTATAAATAAATAACGGTTCATGTACCACTCTTCATATACATATTTGATTGAGGGATCATTTCACCCTTCTTACTATCTTAAAAGTGACAATGAGGGGAGAATCTTTCACTTCCAATTCTACCCCTCAATTAACCATTTTAAAATCCTCTACAATTATTACACAGTATGCGAGAGAATTCTTGAAGTCAGGAGCGAGAATTCTTGAAGTCAGGAAAATTGATCTCTTATCCACCCTTTTAAAAGACTAAATCTCAACAATACGCATGAATTTATATTATTGTATATTCAATGTTTCAACTGACCGTAAGAAGAGATTTCTTGAAGCCAGGAAAATGGATATCTTCTCTCTTGGTCTATTACCTTTTTAAAAAACCAAATCTCAACAACATGAATTTATATTATTGTGTCTATTTATTACAAGTGATATATTAAGATGAACCAAATAATTAAAAAAAAATCCAATGTTTTAAAAAATATATAAATAGGTGTGGGTAAGTCTTCCAACTATATTATTTTAATTACTTTTTTTTGTCAAAAATGTTTAAACAGGGTGATCATTCAAAAATGACTGAAGATAGTGAGATTATTCAAGTATCAAAGAGCTCAAACCTTTTATGAAAAAATGGAAAATCAAGATTTGGGTAATGCGAAAGAGAAATAGATAGAACTCGAAGCCAAAATTACAGATTATGAAGGCCATTTTCATTGACGAAGAGGTAAGTATTATTAAACGATAATATTTTTATATACATTTTATAACACTATTACTGTTTTATATTTATTCATATTTCATTTTAAAAATAAATTGAAATCATAAAGATAATGACACAGATTTTAAAATAAAAAAATATTAAATACAAATGATATTCGGTTTTTAAGATTTGCTCCATAATTGATATTCGGTTTATAAGATTTATTTTTCCTCTGAAGTCTATCTTTTATAGGATTGAATTTGTTTTCAATTTCAAATTCTTTTATATGGGATCTCATTTTAAATTCCTTGACATAAACATATTAACCTTTGATAATATAAAATTTCATTTAATAAGATAAAAAAAATATATTATTTTAAAATAGTAATAAAAAAAATTAATCTATTAATTTAAAAATTTATAAAATATGACATTACATATTTTAATTATTAATAATTTATCTATTAATTACCTATAAGTTAATATAACAATGGTGACTTTTCAAAAATTTAAATAATATGAAATAGTTGTAACAGATGATTTGATGTCTAACAAAACAAATGACCTGAATATACATGTAGAAGATATTTTTATTCCTGAAAATTTTGTCAATATTTGTAAGACGGTTATTGTTGTAGATACATACTAAATTTCTAATGATATTGATTTTATTATAGATTAGATATTTAATTTTAAAAACTACATGTGATAATCGTCTAATTGCTTAAAAGTATATGATGAAACACTGAACCATGTTGGTGCATTTTTTATTGTGATTAATGCTTCAATGCTACATTTAATTAATAGAGTCTTTATTGAACTAAATTTCCCATGATATTGATTTTATTATAGATTAGATATTTAATTTTAAAAACTACATGTGCTTAAAAGAAATATTGTATATAAAGAAATTCTTTTCCCATGAACGGAATAAACATTTGTCATTCTAATTATACTAAAGCTCTTCTAATATGCAAAACAAAAACATAAACTACATCATAATTGTCACAAATACAAACGTTTATCATTTTTATTATATGTTAACCCTTTAAATTTATATGTCCATTGGAATTTCATATCTACTTAATTCTGTAAATTGGTTGTATCATTTATTAAAAAATATTATTGAAAAAAATACATGATCACGTGCAACGCACGTTATTTCGACTAGTATAACTAAAACACATTTAAAAAATTCATTCAAATCTAATAAAAGAAATAATGCATTCACATTTTCACATCTAAAAAGAAAGAATGAAAAAAAAAATCTACAATAAAAAGAAATGTATTTACATTCAAAGAAAATAAAATTGTTTTTTTTTTTTTTTAATTTCCCATCCATTTTCACATTAAGACAATTTTTTTATACTCAGTATCATAGAGAGAGAAAAAACACATATTGTTAATTTCAAAAACGAAAAAGAAAAAAACTCATTTTTTTTACTCAGTATCATAGAAAAAAGAACAAAAAATATTCACATATTGTTGCATTAAAATAAAAATAAAAACTCATTTCCCAAATTCTCAAATATTATTTTGAAATTCACATCCTATATAAGACATTTATACTATACACTTTTCTTAAAAATCGAAAAAAAAATTTACTCTCCCCAAATTAATGTAACATCTATATAAAATAATCTATTTTTAAAATTAAAAGAAAAAACTATTTTAAACTTAAAAAAACAGGTTTAAATAAATAACTTCTATTTTAGAATTTTAACGAAAATTGTAAATGAAATAAATATCTTAATTTTTAAAAATTGAAAATCATAATCATAATCATAATCAATACAGTTTTAAAATATATGCAATTTTTTTTTTTTTTTGCGATTTTGTATATGGTGTCTGTCAGGAAGAAGTTTTGAAACAAGAGAAATTCAAGGGTCAACAATCTGATAAAATCAAACAAAAGGCTGAGTCACCGTTAATAAAATTTAAATTAATTAAAACCCTTCAAACCAAATACTTAAAAGATTATTGTCGGTTACTGCTATTCATTTAGTGAGAATATACTGTAACATCCCAAATTTCCCAAAACATGGAAATAAACTAAAATGCAGCGGAAACTTGAATAACAACAACTCAAATTGAAATACTTCTCATTTTAAATCAAAACTAAACAATCCTTATTTCGTTCACAATAAGATCTCTACAAATCCAAAATCCATTGTTAAAATTTATTTGAGCTTAGTTTAAAACAGAACAATTCAATTCAATTAAACAGAGTTTTGGAACAAACAAAACATGAACCAGAATCAATAATGTAAATAAAACCCAATAATCCAATAAACAAGAACGAAATAAAATCATCGCCGGCTTGTAAATCCAAGCTCAACCAGTCGTCATCCACGACCCCATCATTTGCCAGTTTTCTTCTTTTTATTACCTGAAAAAAAATTAAAGTAGCATCATGAGGCTACGCCCAGTGAGAATAAAGTTAATTTAAGAGCAATGCCATGAGAAACTTTCTAAATTCCTTAAGTCCATAATCGACCTCACAACTTCTAAATAACTCTCAAAATTCCAAGGCATAATCTCAACTCTAGAGATAATCCCATTCTTTTAAATTTTATCACCCAATGCCTTAACTCCACTTTATTCGCAAATAAAGCGAGCCGCACACTCAAAGCAATGAACCCGTGTCACCACGATTCGACCTTTGAGTTATTCTTCTTATGAGTTTGTAAGACTCACAAGCGAACCTACAAGTTTATTCTCTTCCATTGTTCAAATGGAATGAACCTACCCCGCTAAGTGTAATTAAGTTGTGCACAACTCTAATTCACCCCTTAACGGTTTATTCTTCATTAAGTATGGCCCTACTTAATGCGAACCTACAACCACATTATCTAAGGCACCAAAATAATGTGATTTATATAAATGCATCACTACCAGAATGCATGACAAGTTCTAGGTCCAGTTTCTAGCTTAGAAAACCCGTTTCCACCTAAAACTGACCTCAAACAGGATAATTCTTTAAAATTCTAAATTCTGGAAAATTAATGTAATTACAGCATTAAATGGGTCTAAAAAAAACTCACAAATAGATCCATAACTCACGGTAAGGTCCCCCAAAGAAAGCCCACTCAAAAAAGCTAAATTAGCTTAACTAGTGCAGTTTTGCTTCTTTTTCGGCGACAACCGATAAGAAATTTTTATAAAATTTTCCAGCAGCTTAAAAAACTTAAGATCAGCCCCTAAGTCATCTAGACTCACTTAGGAATCATCCAAAAATAATCCCCCACCTAAACTCCCAAGAAAAGGCCTTCGACCGGACTAATCTCCATCTAAGGCTCTATTGATCCTACCAGAACAAGTCAAATTCCAGCAGCTTTTCTAAGTCTTAAAACATCCAAAAAGTGACTAGAAATCATATAATCATCACTTTAAAATCAAACAAATAAAGAATCCCAATAGTCGCATCAAATAATAACAACCAAAAGCATGCATGCCATTTAATTCTTAATTTCCTTAACTCCAATTCAAAGACTCATACAATCATTTATATCATGCTTATTACATCATACCAAATTATTACTCCAATCACACATCTCAGAAACAGTCATACTTATAAAGAAACAGAAAATTAAACATGTCAATGATCAAAGATTAACTAAATTCTCACCTTAAAGCTAAGAGTAATTAAATCACAAGTTGGTCTTCTTTTCCAAAGGTTACAAGCACCTGAAAAGTGACCTATAACAAATTAAAACCCTTGCTAAAATTTACCCAAACATAAAATACCAAAAAGGGTTCGAAACGGAGCGGCGAAACGGCACAAAAACCGCAAAGCAACCCCCCTAAAGGGGCTACGGCGGCTGCTACTCCTTCGGGGGAGGCGGCTACGGCGGCGGCGGTCCCTTTTGGTTCCGGTATTGATCAATTTTTGGCAAATTTCACGATAGGGTGAATGGGTTTTTCAATAATCAAGGTTAGGGTTTCTAGGGTTTGAATGGAATTGGGAAAATTGAAGAAGGAGATTGAGACTAGGTGGAATTGGTGGGTTTCCATCACATTCAAAATAAAATTCAGAAATTTAAAGGAAAGAATTTCAATGCCTTGGTCTCAATTTCCAAAGATTGACTTCTCCAATCTCCAGCTCACCTTCACCAAAAGCAAAGCTATGGAGCTTCACCTAATTCACAAAGGGAGATCAATTGATCAAACCCTAAAATCCTTTAGAAAAAGAAGTAAGAAGGAAGAAGATGATGAAGAAGAAAAGGAACCCTACCTTTTCCTTTTTCTCTGTACGTTTTGTCTCAGATGCAAAAACCCTCTTCTCTTTCTTCTCTCCCTCCCTTCCCACGTTAAAACCAATTCTTTTTCCTTTTTTTTTTTTTAAATTTAAAGATAGTGTCTTTTTATTTAATTCCTGTAAAAGAATTAAAATTAAACCCACCACTTCTTCTTTAAACAAAATAAAACAATCCCACTTATTTAAATAAATAAATTATTTAAAATACTACTTACCGGGAACGGGTTGTCACAAAAAAAATATATACTATTTTAAATGAAAAGGCACTTTTTAAAAGCAAAAAAAAAAAAAGTAAAATCAAAAGACACTTTTGTAAATGAAAGGGCACTTTTAAAACTAGAAAAAAAAACGTTTGTAGTTTTCAATAGTCATTAATTGAAATTGTGTCTTTTTAAGGATTCCCTTATAATCGAAGTTAGCAAAAAAAACAAAAACAAATAGCAATTGTACCTTATATTTTTGTTTATTCACAGATTAGAGAATTAAAAGAATAGAAGAAAAAAGTAACGTTCATGATATCAGCCACCATTTCTAAAATCTTACTACAAACAATCCAGTGAAGCAGGAGAATAACAACCGTTCTTTATCCTTATCATAATCCTGGAAAGAGGTAAGAGGAAACAAAATGATAATTTTTTATGTTTTTAATGAGCAGACTGAATATTTTATATATTAACCATCTTACATCTCCTTCTCTGATTATGGATGGACTTATTTATTTATCACTCTATTTTGTTCACGCTTTTTCTGCTACTAAAAATATTTCATTGGGTTGTACAAAGATTTTTTACTACATAATATTGTATTGCTCAATTGTCTTTTTATATTTTCAAATACATTTTACATGCGATATACAATCTTTGATTCTATTTTTCTATCACAGTTTTTTTTATATTTCTACACATGTTTAAGTATTGAAATATCCATTAAAATGAACTCATTCATCTTCCAATAATGGTTCTGGTATTTTTTTAACAACTTACTGAGAATACCTTAGTGAAATTTCCAATCCATTAAAAAATGTTGATAAATTAAAGGCTATATGACTTCTTTTTATATTTATATAGGTGTTTTTTTTTAATAAATGATTTAACTTGTTGGTAAATATAAGATTATTAAAAATTCACAAAATCTCTTTGATAACCACCAGAATTTTTAAAATTGAATATATCTCCTTTTTCAAATTGATTATAAGAGAAGTTGTGATTTTTTTACTTTTCCTTAAAAATATAACTGTCATCTAAGATACTAAAAATTTGATATTTTAATTATTCAAAACAAATATATTAAATTTTCAATTAAACTTTTGAATATCATATAATTTCTTATAAATCATATCATAATATTTATAATTTATATTATTTCATTATCATTTTCAAACTTTATATTATCGAAATAATTGTTTTTATGAATTAATAAGATTAAATTAATATAAATTATAGTATGGTATAGTTATGATAATATTTTAACAATCTTATTTTATGGAGATAAAATATATAATATTTTTATAATTATTAAACATGATTTTAAATTGGTATTTTGAAAATTTAAAGATTATTAAAAAATTTACGACATTATAAAATAGGTAAGTACCACTTAAATCAAATTTTCAAAAATGATTTAACTATTATATAGATCACGGCACTTTTAAAATTTTAATTTTCTAAAAAATAATTTTATGCATATGTAAAATAAGCATATTAAGATTTATTAGTCATCTTGAGAATGGGTAGATAATTTATTTTAATATAATTATTTGACAAATTAAGAAAATTTATTATTTAATAGCAACTCTAATATTTTTCCACTCAACTTTGTGATTTTTGTCTACTAAAATCATCATTTCATATCGAGACTTAAAAATATAATAATATATAGATAATAATTATAAATTAGAACACTGATTTGTAGAAAAGAATTTATGAATAGGAAACACATCTTTTTTTATATAATTTTCAACATAATAAAAAAATCATTTAAAAATTTAGTGAGAGTTAATTAATTATATGAATTCACTACAAAGTATTTTATATAGACAATAAACTACAATGATCAATAGAGTCCAAGATAATTCCTCATTGAAAATTATATAAACAGATAATTAATACGACCCCAAACTTACAAAATATGCATCAAATTTACACCATATTAATATTAATATTTTCACAGGTAAGGAGATGATTATGGAAATTAACAAAAGAAAAAGAAAGAGATATGGTGAATTATCAATTGAAGAACGGAGAGATAAAATTGATAAAGTTACTAATGCAAGGAATAAATCGTCAGCCAGTAGAATTTTTAATGCTAAGGATTTGGGGGAACGGTGATGTAAGTATCATGAACAACCACAAAGAAACAGGTACTATATGAAAAATTTATGACAAATAACTTATGATAATACTACACTTGCCTAGCCATTTTAACACTATTTTATCATTGTCTTGAATAGATGTTATTTTCAATGTTCGAAACACAGTGATTCATCAACTAAAACCGATGAAGCCTTGCATATATTGTAATGCAAAGAGATTCGAATATGAAACCCCTACATTTTATTGTCACAATGAAGAGGTTAAACTGTCAAATAAAGAAGTTCCAAATGAATTGTTATGCTAATATAAATCAGAAGATGAAGATGGACGAATGTTTAGAAAGAATATAAGGGCCTATAATAGTATTTTCGCATTCACAAATTTAGACAAAAATCTAGCATCATCAAAAAATGGTGTATACACATTTAGAGCTCAAGGACAAATCTATCATGATCTTCCAGCTTTAGTACCAGAAGAACGCCCAAGATACTTCCAATTATATTTTTATGACACTGAAAAAGAAGTTCAGAATAGAATGAATGTACTGGAACACGGAAGTACTGATAAAAGTATAATAAAGAGGCTAATAGCTATCTTGAATGATAATCGGTTTGCTCAAATATTTTGATCATTAAAAGACTTCGAAAATTTTGAAGACATTCAAATACATATCACCAGTAATGTAAAGGTTGATCAAAGAGTATATAACATACCCACTACGGACCAGGTTGCAGTTATATGGATAGAAAGAAATGAAGATGCAATACCTTTTGAAAGAGATATTATCATACATGCACATTCAGGAATTAGACATAGAATTAAACATTATTTCAATTGTTATGACTCTCTACAATACCCTTTGTTGTTTCCGAGAGGAGAACCAGGATGGCACCAATCTATCACAAGGTCTAGCAAAAAGGATAAATTCATGTCGAGTAGTTCAATGATGGATGACACTTTACAATTACAATCATTTCAAACACCAGAAGAGTTGATCGAAAAAGAATCTCAAGGTGACATATTAAAATTCATATAAATTTTTCGTATTAAACAAATATCTTCTCAAATTAATTTATTTTTCAAAACATGTGTACAGGGATATAAAAAAAAACAAGAGGAAAAATATCATGTCGAGAATACTATTCTTACCAATTGCAAATTAGAGACAACTCGCCCACAATTCTTCATTTCGCAGGCCGATTGTTCCAACAGTACGTTGTGGATATGTATATTAAACTAGAAACAACAAGGCTTGACTACTTCAGGACACAACAATCACATATAAGGTCGGAACTGTATCAAAGGCTGGTAGATGTTGTTAATGCTGGGGAAACAAGTGCAAATAAAGTAGGAAAAAGAATAGTATTACCAGGTTCTTTTGTTGGAAAGAAATTCAAGACTAACTCTTACAAGGCCAACATGCACAAGATAGGCCAGATCTTACTTCGAGAATTTTTAGAGCAAAGTTACAAGATTTAAAAGAACAAATTTTCAAAAAGGAAATTTTTGTAAAAGTTGCTACATATGTATATGTCATAGAATTTCAAAAAAGATGATTGCCTCATGCAAATATTTTGATCATTTTTAAATGTGGCTATAAAATATCAAATGTAGATCAATACGATAAGTATGTGTTTGCTGAGATTCCAAATATAAATGAAGATCCAAATCTTCATAAATTAGTTGTCAAACACATGCTTCATGGATCTTGTGGAGAATTGAAGACAAATAGCCCATGTATGATCAATGGAAAATGCAGATTCCACTACCCAAGGTCATATTCTACAAATACAATACAAGGAAAAGACTCATACCCAATTTATCGAAGAAGAAATGATGGAACACAGGTTTACACTTAAATTTAAATATATTTTTTTAAAAGTTTAGCATTATTTATTTAAAATGTTTACACAATCGTTTGTAGGTCAAAATACGAAATGCAATATTGGATAACAAATGGGTAGCTCCTTACAATCCATATCTTTTAGCAAGATTCAACTGTCACATCAATTTGGAAATTTGCTCTCCTATCAAAGCAGTCAAATATTTGTATAAATATATATATATATATATAAAGGACATGACAAAACAGCAGTTGCAATAATAAATGATGATGAGGATATGGTGATCAATGAGATTAAAAATTTCCAAGATACAAGATGGGTTTCAGCACCAGAAGCATTATGGAGAATATTTGAATTCAAAATGAATGAAATCTCTCCATCGGTCATCAATCTACAGTTGCATCTCCCAAATCAACAATTGGTGTCATACTGGGAAAATCAAAATTTAAAACATTTGATAAATTTTGAACATGTCTCAAGAACAATGGTAACAGAATACTTTGAAATGTGTCGATTAGATGAAAATGCTCAAAAATTATTTTACAAAGAGTTTCCAGAGTATTATGTTTGGGACAAACAAGGAAGACAATGGACACGTCGAAAAAAAGAAAATGTGATATCCATAATCAATGAGGCTAATCCAATTGAAGGAGAAAGATATTTTCTAAGAATTTTATTAAACTATGTGAAAGGACCAACATCTTTTAAAGATTTGTTGACCGTTGATGGAAGAGAGTATCATTCGTTCAAAGAAGCAGCACAAAAAAGAGGATTGCTTGAATCTGATCAAAGTTTGAGAGAATGTTTGGATGAGGGTGTCATTATTCAAATGCCATTTATATTCAGAAGATTTTTTGCAACTTTATTGGTATATTGTGAACCTATGGAAGTGCGGAAATTATGGGATCTTTATTTCCACCACATGGCTTAGGATTATGCAGCCAAAAAAGAATTTACGATTGCACAACAAATTCTATTAGTACTCAAGGACATCAATTTTTTCCTCCAATCTATGAGAAGAAATTCAACACAATTTGATCTCCCTCAGATTAAACATGAAATCTATAATCATAATAAAAATTCAATGAAAGACATATTAGATGAAGAGTCTATTGAAATAGATGAAGAAGATCTTAATGGAATATCCAAGTTAAATCATGAACAAAAAGTGGCATTCGATGAAATAATGGAAAAAGTAAATAATAACACAAATGGAGTTTTTTTTATAGATGGACTAGGAGGAACTGAGAAAACTTTCTTATACCGCACACTTTTGGCTACAGTCAGGTAAAAAAAAATGATAGCATTAGCTACTGCAACATCTGGTGTCGCGGCATCGATTTTACCAAGAGGACGTACGGCACATTCAAGATTTAGTCTTCCCTTACAAACTTCGGAAACAACAATGTGCAATATATCAAAACAAAGTGTAAAGACATTACTCATTAGAAAGGCACGAATCATTATATGGGATGAAGCACCAATGGCAAAAAGATATGCAATTGAGTCAGTTGATAGATCACTGAAAGATGTAATGGAAAACAAAAAACCATTTGGAGGAAAAGTATTTGTGTTTTGAGGAGATTTTCGTCAAGTGCTACCTGTATTACCCAAGGGAACAAGAGAACAAACAATTGCAATTAGTCTCAGAAGATCCTATCTTTGGCATAAAATGCAAAAAATACAATTGAAATAAAATATGAGAGCACATGATGACAAAATATTTGCTGATTTCATTTTGAAAGTAGGAAACGGTGAAGAAAAAATAATTCATGATGGAATGATCGCCCTTCCAAATGACATTGTAATAATGCACAATGGGAACAACTTGGAGATACAACTCATCAAAAACATTTACAAGGATCTTGATCTTCATTATAAATCGTCACAGTACATAATAAATCGAGCAATATTGGCTACAAAAAATGAGCACGTTGACTACCTAAATGAACTTGTGATGAAATTGTTTCTAGGAACTGCGAAGACTTTTATAAGTTTCGATGAGGCGTTGGATGACATCGGTAATTATTATCAACAGGAATTTCTAAATTCTTTGTTACCAAACGGAATTTCGCCACATAAGCTTACATTGAAAGTTAATTGTCCCATTATGCTGTTGAGAAATTTGGACGCATCAAATGGCCGACTGTGCAATGGAACAAGAATGATATGTAAATAATATAATACATGCTGAAATAGTATCAAGAGAACATGCAGGAAAACAAGTTTTATTTCCAAGAATACCGTTGAGTCCAGCAAATGATGAAGGATATCCATTAAAGTTCAAAAGAAAACAATTCCCAATACGTTTGTGTTTTGCAATGACAATAAATAAAGCACAAGGACAAACAGTTCCAAATGTCAGAATTTATCTTCCACAACATGTTTTTTCTCATGGACAAATTTATGTTGCATTGTCAAGAGGAATTTCAATGGCAACAACAAAAGTCATGGTCAAATCAACAGATGATGAAAATATAACTTCAATATACACAAAAAAATATAGTGTATAAAGAGATTCTTGAATAAATTTAACACAAAATTCTTTATTCTACATTGCACGTACTTTATAACTAGTAATTGATAAATATGGAAATGACATGCAGTTGAAAAGTGATTCACAAACAAGCAGGTATACTCGATTACTGCATCCATGAAGATTAATAATTCAAGATTCCAATGTACTAGAAGTATCGTAATAGTCTGATTTGTCGTATCCATCATACATAACTTGAGATTCATTGAGGCTACTATTGGAAGACGCGTTAAATTCTTCAGGGGTGATAAACATTCAAAATCAAATTCCGTATGTCACATGAGAAACGAACACCATTTGAATTATAACTTTTCCGACCAGTTCTATGCGTCAAAAATGTTTCTTTCATAAGTACATTAAATATATTATGTTAAAATTGCTTATGATTGAGCATTTCCAGAGCCATCTACGATTAATTATGCAGAAAAAGATTAGATGAAGAGTAAAAAAGCAAGGATTTCAACACTCTTATTTAAGCTTGTAACATATAGTATTCAAACACAATGGCTCTTACACGCAGCTTATTTATAAAGTACAAGTACAAGTACAAGATCGGTAAAATTAAGTGTGGCTATTTATAATCGGATCTCCCGCTCCATTGTCAATTTGAAGATGAAAGAACAACAAACACAAGAGAATATGAAAACACACAAAGATTGAATGAAAAAGGAAACTTGGAATTCATAGAACCAAAGAACAATCTAAAAATCTACAAGAAGTTTACAATGAAGATCAAAAGCCAAAAACAAAATGAATACTGTCTCCGTGAGGCTTTTGATCCAGCTTTCTCTTCTTATTGAATGAGACATCCAATTCATCCTTATGCCAATGATATTAAGTTAAGTTGAGGTAAAGGAATTAAATTCAAAGATGGCACATCTTTGATATCATTAAGCGGATGGGTCGAAAATAATTCTACATCCTACAAAACATTTAATAAAAAAAGAAGAAGGTGAAGTTAGAGAAAAAAAAGGGGTTAAAAAATCAAAATGAGCACATGATTTAATAATGTTACTAACCCGGGAACCTGAGTAGTAAGCAGAACCAATTGATCTGATAATATGCAACGCTTTTATGACATCTTTGAAGTTTTTAATGGATGGAAGCTCATGATTTTGATCAGTAAGAATAATTAGTTCTACCTATACACGTGCAAAGTGAGTGTAAAAAAAATCAAATAACAAACAGCTTTCATTCACATGGATTTAGTATAAAATTATAATGTGGATTACCACAACATATTTGTCGACCTTGTCTTCAAGTCTCATATCATCAATACTCCTCTTACAGATACTCTTTTGATTCATTACAAAAAATTGCTCTGTTTTCCGAATAGCTAGAGATTGATAATACGCATCCCATTCACCGTAGGATCGCAAACCTTTCTTAAACTGAAATATTTTAAAAATCATATTTAATATTATTAAATACAGATATAAAACATGCTTAAGGTTTATTAGAAAAATTTGAACAACTTACCGAGGTATTTGCAGAGAAATATTGATCCAAAATTGTAAGCAAGTATTTTGCCGTGACTATATTGATTAAAACAAAAATTACATTGGAGTGGATGACACTTAAACTATGAGTGATTTCAAAAGTAGTAAATTTTATGGGTCAAACTACAATATAGGGAATAAAAGTCCCTGTATGGTACAGGGACTTTTATTAACCCTTAGATACATCTCATTTGATCTTAGCCCTTTATTTTTTTTTTTACCCTTTTACCTTAACTGTTTTATTAAATCTAATTTAATTTCAACCGTTAGATTATAATCTTAAATCTCAACCATTAATTTTGAATTACAAATAAATACGTTTAGATTTTTTAGTTAAATCTAACGTCAGGAAACTTCACACTTAGAAATATTGAGATTCTTTGATTCAATGTGATCACATTCTTTTCATTTTATGATCGACTGTTTTGTATGTGTGATCATGTTGTAACCAATTAAATTTTATATCGTCGATGAACAAAATATACGTATCATTCAAAAAAACAAAACATTGTGTGATCGACAATATATGATTGTCTATTTGGTGAAACTTTTATGACTACTATCCTATATATATGATCACATTCTCGTCCAAATTCATATGCGTGATCAACTCATTCATACATGTGATCATATATTCTTATAAACATAATTTTGTGATTGACTATATTATGTATGTGATCGCAAAACAGTAAATCTTATATTTGTGATTGTATATGTGATCTAACACTAAATTTAAAAATCTAAGAAAAAAAAATCATGACATACCTGGATCTTGTGAAAATTTTGAAATGAAGATGATAGAGTTGATAGTTGGGAAAAAAAAACAGAGTTAATTGATGGAGAAAACCAAAAACGTAGTTAATTGATGGAGAAAACCCAAATAAAATCTTACGTAATCTAGATCTTGTGAAAATTTTGAAAGGGAGATGATAAAGTTAATTGTTAGTAACAAACAGAGTTAATTGATGGAGAAAACCCAAATAAAATCTTACGTAATATTTCTGTTAAGTACAGTTGTATTTTTAAAATTTTAATTTATTTAAATAATTAAAATAAAGACACGGTAAAAATAAATAACCACAGTTACTGACTCCCTCCCTGTACCATACAGGGATTTACTGTAGAACTTTCCAAATTTTATTATTTTTTAAAATATTAATTCTTAAAACGTCATTTTTTAGGAAAATTCTACAGTACAGGGACTAACAATCCCTGTATGGTACAGTGAGTCAGTAACTGTGGTTATTTATTTTTACTGTGTCTTTATTTTAATTATTTAAATAAATTAAAATTTTAAAAATACAGCTGTACTTAACAAAAATATTACGTGAGATCTCCATCAATTAACTCCATTTGTTCCTAACAATCAACTCTATCCTCTTCCTTTCAAAATTTTCACAAGATCCAGATTACGTAAGATTTTATTTGTGTTTTCTCCATCAATTAACTCCGTTTTTTGTTTTCTCCATCAATTAACTCCGTTTTTTCCCAACTATCAACTCTATCATCTCCTTTTCAAAATTTTCACAAGATCCAGGTATGTCATTATTTTTTTTCTTATATTTTTAAATTTGGTGTTAGATCACATATACAATCACAAATATAAAGTTTACTGTTTTGCGATCACATACACAATATAGTCGATCACAAAATTCTATTTATAAGAATATATGATCACATGTATGAATGAGTTGATCACGCATATGAATTTGGACGAGTATGTGATCACATATATATGATAGTAATCATAAAAGTTTCACCAAATAGACAATCATATATTATCTTTTTGTTTTTTTGAATGATACGTATATTTTGTTCATCGACGATATAAAATTTAATTGGTTACAACATGATCATACATACTAAACAGTTGATCACAAATTTAATTTTGAATGAGTTTGTGATCACGTTGATAAGTTTGAGTGGGTATGCAATCCCATGTTTCAAACAATCGATCACAAATTTAAGTTTGAGATGGTAAACAATCACAATTTATACAAGTCAATCCTATAAAATAATCAATTGCATGTAAATTTTATTAATTGTATATATTTTTTATTTGAATAATTTAATGAATATTATATTAAAATAATAAAATTTATCCAGTACGTTATGTTATAACAAATATTAATTGTTGACAGGTTTATATAACTTACGAGATGAGAGAATGAGAAAACCAATGATTTTTATGAGACTAATGCTAGAGATGACATGTCTTCATCTTTCAATTCAACCTCAACAACATTAATGCTTGACATATTCTCCTTATTTAATTTTTTTTCTTATCAATTATATTCTTTCCCACCACCAATTCATTCCTCAAACCTTTCTCAACATCAGTCTCTACATAGTTTTGAGTACGTCTTATCTCTTCTAAAATTTCTTTTTTGAAAGTTTCTAAAGTATTTGAAAGCTGTGGGATAAAACTTTTAATAAAAGACATCTCTGTTTTAATATTTTCAACATTTGCTTTTATTTTATGATTTCCTTAGCTATATTCTTCAACTGATCATTGAGTCGCTCTTCACTTACATTGTCTTCCATTGATTTATATGTTTGCAAACCTTTTGAATAAATGGCACCTATATGACATTAAATAAATAATTATAACTATCAATTCATTAAACAAATTTAATTAGATTAAAATTTCTAAATTTTCTTCAACGTTATAATTGAGATCACATTTAAAAACTCACAGCAATCTGGCACATATCTAATTTTATATTTGATTTGAATCGACCGACAATTAATGACAATCAAATTCAAAATACAACGATCACATTTGAAATACGACTATTAGAGACAATCACATTTAAAAAAATAAATCATTTTAACTTAAAAATATCAATCGGATAAACAATGACAATGATCATATTTAACTACATAAAAAATTATCACGCAACTATATTTTTTTTAAACAAATATTTCATTTATAAGGGAACAATCACATTCCAAAACGACAATCACATTTAGTAACATTAAAAAAAATTACAAACAAATATAAAAATACGACGATCAAATCATAAAATATACGATGAAGAACGATCACATTCAAAATAACAACGAACGTAAATAATATTAAGAATAATCACATTCAAAAGATGAAATGACAATCAAAGTTACTTGATTAATATTTGAATAACAACGATCACAAATTGAAGGAATGTGATCACACTGAATCAAAGAATCTCAATATTTCAGAGTGTGAAATTTCACGACGTTAGATTTAACTAAAAAATCTAAACGTATTTATTTGTAATTTAAAATTAATGGTTGAGATTTAAGATTATAATCTAACGGTTGAAATTAAATTAGATTTAATACAACAGTTAAGGTAAAAAAGGATAAAGGGCTGAGATCAAATGAGATGTATCTAAGGGTTAATAAAAGTCTCTGTACCATACAGGGACTTTTATTCCCTGTACTGTAGTTTGACCCCATTTTTTATATATAAAAAAAAGAATTTCATTGGGTGGCAGATTTTAATGCAATAATTGTAAAAATATCAACCCTAAAATGTATTTGCAAATATAGCAATTTTTACTATGTTAAATCAGTAACTAATGTAAGAATATATAATTCAATATTTATCACTGATACATCAGATCAAAATTTGCTATATTTTTATTAAAAAAAATTGCTAGGTTTTCAAATGCTAAAAAAAACCTCCAGATCTTATGTGGGGGAAGAAAATTAAAAGAAAAGAAGAACCTGAAGTTAGGGAATCGTATTTCTTATCATATTGATCAATCTTCTTAGCCAGCTCTTGTTGTAGTTTAATAGGATCTGAAGTTTTGCAAACAAGCTGATGCATAAAAAAAAAAAAAAAAATGATTTATGGATAAAAAATGGAATACTCCAACGGACAATGAGAAAAAAAAGTAGAACCTGAAAGCTAAGAACGGATCTGTATTGGAAGGTAACCAACCACATTATGAAAGCCATAAACATTAACGTAAAAAACACATGCTTCACCATCATTTCAGTACTTAATTCAAACTGTATTTTGGGTCTTTTAGATTCTGAACGTCGCTTTCTTCTCTCTTCATTGCAATTTGATTGAAACAAAATACGGTTTTCTTATTTCAATTTAATAAGGAAACCCTCACCCCCCCCTTATTCGGAATGACCGGTTCAATGTGGCTGGTGGATAAGACCCAGACCATCATCAGCAATATCGTCCTTGGAATTTTCATATTTTGCCAGTGGAGGTAACATCGACCGATGCCTTCTCAGAAAAGCATGGGAAGTTTGGTGCGTCCAGACTGTTCCGTAGAAAAAAGCATCTAAGGGGGCGTATGGAGTGCAGATATTGGCCATTTGGGAATTGAATGACATTGGCATTCAATTCCCATTCCTTTGTTTGGTTCAACCTCTTTTACCATTGGCATTGACATTCAATTCCTATCCAAATCTCCCCTTTATTTAACATTGGCATTTGTCATTGACATGTATAAAAACCTCTCCAATTTTGTACTATTTGGTATTTCTAATAGAAAAAAAAATATTATGAGTATTTTAGTAGGTTATAGTGAACAAGATAAAATTAAAAAATATTTTTTAATTAAAAAAATATACATATTTTTTAAATCAAAATTTTTTTTAAAAGAAACTTAATATATTATGCATAATTAAATTAAAAAAATATGTTCAATTTTAATTAAAAAAAATATACATATTTTTTAAATCAAAAAAATATTTTAAAAGAAACTCAATATATTATACTTAATTAAATTTAAAAAGAATGTTCAAAATAATACACTAAGTAATTTAGATAAATTTTACTTTATAGTACTTTTTTCAAGCTTAATTCTAAATACAATATTTTTTTAAGGGTAAAATACAAATGAGACTCATGTGGTATTTTTCCAAATGCAGGAACACTCTCTGTGGTTTGAAAATGGTAAATCACACCCATGTGGTTCCAAATTTTTTCAATCAAACCCCTCCTCTTTAATGTCAAAAATTTCATTTTAGCCATAACTTTTTCGATTGAACTCCGATTTGGGTGATTCAAGATATTTTGGAATCTTAATTTAAGGATCTATATAATAGTCACTTCAAAACTTTGAAATGATTAATAAATAAAAGAGTTGATTGACATCAAAATACTAGGTATGATTGACACCGTTAACTCTTTTGGTTTTTAGTGATTTAAGAGTTTTGAAGTAACCATAGCGTAGAAACCAAAATGAAGATTCCAAAACATCTTGAATCATCCAAATCGGAGTTCAAACGAAGAAGTTATGATTAAAATAAAATTAATAACATTGAAGGGGAGATGTCTGATTGAAAAAATTTGGAACCACAAAGGTGTGATTTGCCATTTTCAAACCACGGGGGGTGTTCATGCATTTGAAAAAAAACCACAGGGGTTTTATTTGCATTTTACCCTTTTTTTAAATAACACATTTTCACTTTTTTAAATTAATAAATTTGTTTTATTATTAAAGCCTAAATATTTAATGACAACAATCATTTTTTTTTATCGTCAATTAATATCAACTACTTTATATAATAATACATGATTATAAGAAATTGATTCCTATATATTTCATCAATTTTATTTTATTTTATTTTATTTAATGAAATAATATTTAAAAGAAAATTAAAAAATTCAAACTTATAAATAAATATAGTTGATAATTTTAATTTAATAGTATTAATTAATTTTTTCAATTTTTTGATTAAATTTTATATAATAATTAAATAAAATAACAAATCTTATTCATTTCCACAAAAAATTCCCATAAACCAAATTCCAACACACTCCAAACACAGACATCATATTCCCAGACATTTGAATCTCATTCCAGCATACTCCAAACACAGACATCAAATTCCCAGACATTTTATTCCATACTACTTATTCCCAGACATCTAATTCCCAGGCATTCAATTCCGATTCCCGCACTCCAAACGCCCCCTAAGGGGTGTTTGGTTGTCAGGTTTCGGTAGGGAATTAGGGGTTAAACAACCCTAATCCGTATTTGTTTCCCAGTTTTGAAACCCAATATGATAGGTTTGTTAAGCCATTTTCACAATTTCAACACATTTTACACTTAACAAACTCACTGTTTTTCTACATACCAAACACAGTATTAACAACCCCTCCCTGCTTAATAACCCAAACTTGACAACCAAACGACCCCTAATAGGTTTGTGTTTGGTAAATTTTAACTTATTTAGAAAATTATAATTTTAGTTCTAAACTTATTTTGAGATATGTAAATAATAGATAGTGTTTGAAAATTCGATTTAAATATATTCAGTTATTATATAACTTTATATTTCTTTTTTCTTTTAAATCTATATTTGTAATATTTTTTAAATTAAATTTGAAATCACCCCAAAAACATTTTAAAATACAATAATTAGATCGTTAAATACCGAAAGACCGGTGTTTTAAACATAAACTTTAGGAAGAAAGGAAAAATATCTAAATTAATAAACCACGTTTATAATAATGACACATAATGCCTCCCCGGAAGAATTCTACATACTGTGATTATTGAAAATGAATATATATTCTGAATTTTTGTTGTGATTGAAAAAAAAAAAAAAAACTCGTATATATAAATAAGGGTAAAATGCAAATAAGACCTCTGTGGTCTTTTCAAAATGCATGAACACCCCCTTACTTTGAAAATGGCAAATCGCACTCCTGTGATTCCAATTTTTTTCAAACCCCTCCCTTTTAATGTCAATAATTTTCTTTTAGCCATAACTTCTTCGTTTAAATTCCGATTTGGATGATTCAAGATGTTTTGGAATCTTCATTTCCGGCTTTACATAATTGTCACTTCGAAACTTTTAAATCATCAATAACCAAAAAAGTTAACGATGTCAATCATACCTAGTGTTTCGATGTTAATAAAATCTTTTATTTATTAATGATTTTAAAGTTTCGAAGTGACATTTATGTAGAACCTGAAATGAGGATTCTAAAACATCTTGAATCGTCCAAATCGGAGTTCAAATGAATAAGTTATGGTTAAAAGAAAATTATTGACATTGAAGGGGAAGGGTATGATTGAAAAAAATTGGAACCACAGGGGTGCGATTTGTCATTTTCAAAGTACAGGAGTTGTTCATGCATTTTGAAAAGACCACAGGGGTCTTATTTGCATTTTACCCTATAAATAAATATTCAGCTTTGAATGAAGTAGTTTAGCCACTTATCGAAAGTGGTGTTTTGTAGGGGTGAAATGTTCCGATCTGGTTTTGAACGTTTTTTGTCGGTTCAGTTTCCAGTTTTTCTATATTTATCTTTAGTTTAAAGATAAAATCAGATTAAAATAAAAGAAAATCAAACATAAACAAAAAATTAATTGGAAAAAATTAGATTAATAAATATACAAAATATAAATTAAAATAAGAAATTATTACTCATTAAACCAAATTGGAGCTATTACTTAAAAAAAATTGGTGTTCCACATTTAGTTACACTAAATATGGTGGTTTTTCTCCTATGAAATCTCTATTTTACCATTTTATTTACGGTCTAGTTTAATTTTTCGGTTTTTTCTTTCACCCCTAGTAAATATATTTTTCGTTTAAAACTATTTGTAAATATAACAATTCACAACGCTTTAATCACTGATTAACATTGATTAATCTGTAAATCATTAATTCATTTGTTGTAAAAATATATTAACTTTGATTTAGATGATTCAAGATGTTTTGAAATTTCTCGTTCGATCTTTATATTATGATAATTTTAAAACTTCAAAATCATTAATAAATAAAAATTATTATTATCATAAAAAAAATGAGGTATGAATACGAGTGAAGCCCTTGATACTTTTATTAAATGTTAAATGGTGATTTCGAAGTGACCATAATATAGAGATTAAAACCAGAATTTGAAAACATATTGAATCATCCAAATCAAAATTTAAATGAAAAAAACTATGGTTATAAGAAAATTAACAACATTGGAAATGACGAATCTTATTAGAGGCATTCACTTATTTGATCGAAACTACAAGGGTTTCAATTGCAATTTACCTTGAAGTTTATGTATTATTTGTTTTGATCATAATGGCCAAACTTGTACAAGTAAGCTACTTAAATAAAAGAGAGAGCTAATGGTGGGTATGTGAAACCCCGGAGGAAGCAGAAAAGAGAGGGAGATGAGAGGAAGGATAAAAAGAAGAAGAAAAATTACGCTTACGATTAGAAATATGATCCTACAAAATGAATACATAAAATAACGTCTAAATGAGCACGACTCACTTACAATTATAATAAAACACTTGCTCGGATTTGGAAAAACAATAACAAAACTTCGATTTCAGGGGCACACCATGAGATCAGAACAATCGTCGAATACTTTAAGCTAATCGTGTGTTCTACTTCTATCGAAATCAAACTAAACCTACGCTGGCTGGTCGTATATCAAAACTTCTTGAGCATTTATAATTTAGACTTGGCTTGGCTGGATTAAAAACTACAGAAGTTGGATGGTCAATGGAGAAGTTTCAGCAAGGAATTCATTTTCAACTTGTAAATCTATCATTAGTTTTTAAAAAAAAATTGTATCTAAAGTAGTTTTTAAATGATAAAATAGATTTTGAAAGTGGTTTGAATATGAGGATATCTAGTTTTAATAGGAAAATGGTAGTATTTTTTATCCTTCTCTTCAATAACAATCACTTCCACTAGTTCCTAAATTTTGGTAGTTAGACATGACATATCCGATATCATCTCATCAACATGAAAAAACCTGAGATAACACACTCAATTGCTTTTGACTGTGTGGGCACATTTGTTATGTTTGTTCACAAGTCATGCCGTATACAGTTACTCAAGTCAAAACACTAGTGTCAAATCAAGCATTTAACTAGCAAATGAATATAAGATTAGAAACTGCAGCAAATTTCTAAACTAATTATTCTAATATTTTGGTGTACATTGAGCGAAACCTCATTAGCAAGAGAAAAACCATCTTAAATTTATAATTTCCAATGGGCAAACCAATTACAAAGCAACAAAAGAGCATGCATTACCTCAATTCAAACAACAATCCTTGTCAATTTCATATGACATTGACTACAGAGCAATACAATAAAAGTGAGAGCCAAACCTTACAAGTACGATCCTCAGAAGCTGAAACTATGATTGCATTGGATCCTCCATAACCAACAACAATATCCGTTACACGTAGATTGTGTTCAGTGAAACTATAATCAAATAAATATTTTGCTTCTCTTTGCCATATATCATCAAATATCCTGAAACATACACGACCACAAGGAGGAAGAAATGGAATTGCAATTATTAACACAAAAATGTAACTAGAAGACTGAATTTTATACTTAATAAGGGACCAAACTCTAACACATCCATCCTCAGAGCCAGAAATTAACAAGGAGTCGTCCTCAGAAAAGACAAGACAAGTAACCGCCCTATAATGAGCGTGCCATTTCTTAAGCACTCTACCACTCAAAACCTGCAGCGACAAACATTGCCATATATTGTTTGATGATGATTGAGTAATACATGAATATATGATTGTTCTTTTTAATTCTTTTTTCTTCATAAAAAAAAATAAGAAAACACTGAAATTTTGCCTCCCACAAGTAAATATCTCCAGAGAAACCACCACCCAACTATATAGGTACCCTCACTATTAGCAGAGATAGGCATTATTGGTTCTGCTGGAAAGCTCTTTACTTCTACTTGAGGCTGCACCAATAAAATAAAAATTTGAACTTATTTTCAAATGGGTAGCTATATTTTAATAGTATTTACAAATATAACAAATTCTTTAGCCCGTCCCGTCAATCATAACAAATTACTAATCGACATGCTAAAAGATTTGAACGGGTAGCACTATTTTTAAATTATTTACAAATATAACAATTTTTAACCTAAAAATAAAATGAAAAAAATATCAATGCATTTGTATTGAAAAAAATAAAATGAAATGAAAGTCTTATACTCAGGTCATTGGTACAGGGAAATAATACTCGCTGCATTTGGGAGAGCAACAATTATCAAAAATGAAACCATTAAGTGCAACTACTTGGAAACAAATTATCTATTGAAGTCCATAAAATTGTAGAAGATAGAAAATAAAATATGATATTGCTTGAAAGTAAAGCTGATTTGAATATCTTTCGCAAACTAGCTCTACAAATAATGAGATTTGATCTCGTCTGAGAAATATTATTTTTTAAAATTTTCAAAAATTTTTGCTATTTTTTAAAATACATATTCTTATAATGCCATTTTTTAAAAACCCCTAAAAAATTAAATTCTTTCTAAACTTTAACTAATTAAACAAACAACCAAAATGACAATTATAATAAATATATTGTCCTACTAGTACGTTTTATCCAATAAAAAATGATATATAGACTGTGAGTATAAATTTATACTACCCGTGAGTACTCAGTATTTTTCATTATAATTTGCTAAAAAAGGGAAAAGATTAGATATAATATAATCTGATATACCAATCGTGAGAATTCCAGCCTTTGAATCCAGCTACTTGAGCCAAAGCATCTATCCATTTATGCTCTTTTTTCCTCAATAACAGCCCCTTTTTTTTCTCCTCCATTATCTGCCATAAGCCCATCAGTTTCTTTTCCTAAAATCACTCCCCCTCTATAATCGTGGGTTGGAAGTTACCTTGATTATTGAGGTGTAATCCGGAAATTGTGCAACCACCCTTCTCTGTCTCTTCCGGTTGCTCAGCCACCGAAAAAGTGATCGGAGCTCCGTTGAAATCGTGACTTCCAGTAATCTTTTTAATTTTTCCTTCTTTGATCATAGCTTCTCTTTTTTCATCAGACAACGAATTCTCTTTCCTATCCCCATGGTATTTTTTTGATCTAAAGCTGAGTGCTCCATGTCGCATCCATGAACCATATTGTAATGATTCTTCATTTTGTTCAAGACGATTATAGTCTTTCATAATGTGTCCCAGATGCCCACATGAATAGCAAAAATCAGGGAGTTTTTCAAAACTAATTGGAATCCAAGTTTCCTCTATCATTGCCCCAAGTTTTACTTTGATTCCCTGCCTTAAAGGTTTACGTATGTCAATTTGAATCCTAACTCGTATTGTTTTCCCCCCAGCATTTCCCCTGTTCATCCCTTTCCACCTCGTATTGGTTCCTCAAGTAGAAGTAGAATTTTGTCAAAAAAAAACCATGGACCTCTTTTAAGAACTTGCTTCTTCTCGTATTCAGAATTGAAAGTACAAAGATAAAGATTGTCTCCCACATTTTCTATTATGGCTCTGTTTTCTAAATTCCAGATCTTTGGCATTATTGTCTTAAAAGCCTCAACATTGATTTTCTTGTTGGATAGAAGTGTGCCAACTAATCCATGTTGAAGTTTTATATTCGAATCATCAACCACCGCGTCGTCAATTGCCACCACCTCGCCTTCTTCTTCTGACAATTTCAACCTATTCCATTTTGAAAGAATATCCGTTGTCTCCATTTGAAACCCCTTGAAAATCCAGAATTGGACCAGAAATCAGCACCTAAAGCTGCCTTGTACCTCTCATAGATATTCTAGAGAGAAAAAACTCTTGAGAGATTTTTGTATGAGTGTTGGCTGCGAATTTTGAGCAAAAAGTTATTTCCCCATTGGAAAGAATAATCTTTAATAAGATCATACAATACACTCTTATGTGCTTAAAATGAACGGAAATGAAAAGGCAAAAATTTTGGTTTAGAATCATTCAAGATATCAGTACGCATAAATAAATAAATAAAGATTTAAAAAGAAGAAAAACAAAACCGTGGAGTAATAGTGCAACCCAAAATTACCAATCTTAACTTTTCAACCTAGACATTTACGGATACATTTCCAAGCTTCAAGTCTGCGAGTTTATTTGAAAACTGAGGACTGGATATGGAGGAGAGGAGATAAGAGGAGGAAAAAAGAAAATAATTTTAAAACTACTATTTAATTATAAATAAACAAAAAATATTAAAATAATAGGCCTCTTCCTAATACAGGTGTGTATTTTACAAAATTAAAAGTGTAAGGGTCATTTTTAAAATTTGATGAAAGTGCGGGGGTCATCTTTGCATATTACCCTTAAACTAATTAAATAACTTATCTTTCATGGCTTCAAATTTATACATTCAATGAATTTTATTTATTTTTCACTTTCTTCTTTACTAAAATAATCAAAGAATTTTTCTTTGCTTCAAATTTGGTTTTATGTACGTGATATTCAAAGAATTTCATTTATTTTCCACCTTCTTTCTTCTTTATTAAAATAATCAAAAAAGTTCTTCTTTATAGATTAAGTTAATAATTGGAAGTTTGAGCTAGACGTGAATGAGGGTAGAATTGGAAGTGAAAAATTCTCCCTTCATTCACACTTTTAATATAGGGTAAAATGTAAATGAGACCCCTGTGGTTTTTTCAAAATGTATGAACAACCCCCTGTACTTTAAAAATGGCAAATCGCACCATTGTGGTTCCAATTTTTTTCAATCAGACATCTTCCCTTCAATGTTAATAATTTTCTTTTAGCCATAACTTTTTCATTTGAACTCCGATTCTGACGATTCAAGATGTTTTAGAATGTTCATTTCAGACTCTACATAAAAGTCACTTCAAAACTTTAAAATCATTAATAAATAAGAGATTTTATTAACATCGAAACACTAGGTATGATTGACATTGTTAACTCTTTTGGTTATTGATGATTTCAAAGTTTCGAAGTGACGATTGTGTAAAGACGGAAATGAAGATTCCAAAACATCTTGAATCATCCAAATCGGAGTTCAAACGAAAAAGTTATGGCTAAAAGAAAATTATTGACATTGAAGGGGAGTGGTCTGATTGAAAAAAATTGGAACCACAGGAGTGCGACTTGCCATTTTCAAAGTACAGGGGGTGTTCATGCATTTTGAAAAAACCACAGGGGTCTCATTTGTATTTTACCCTTTAATATATTAAGATTAAGATTAAAAAAAATTAAAATAGCTATTCAAAAAGTGTCATCTAGTAGAATCTTTCAAAAAAGAAAATTCAACACTGAGTAATTATAAGTAAAACTTTATTTAACTTACTTTTTTGTATTGAAATAAAAATTATTTATTTATTTATTTTATAATTTATGTTTCATTTGAGAATAACTAAAAATTTCAAAAAAAAAAATTGAATTAATATATATCAATTTAATTGACCAAAAACTAAAAAGGGTAGAAACTGGAATACAATTTTCATGAAAAAATTATGTTACCAATAAAATACAATTTTCAAAAAAAAGAAAGAAGTGATTGAATTGAATATTTGATTTTACTATTATTCATTGCCTCCACTGAATTGTTATGCTAGATCTGTCACTGGGAGTAGTTACCCCTCTCATTTTTAAAATTAAAAAAAAATAGTAAAAATAGTAATATTTTAGGTGAAATTTTTAAATTTTAGTATTATTCATCTATTTTGTCTCTCCTTATTTTCTAAAATTAGCATTCTATAATTCCCCCCACCCCCATCATAAAAAAAAAAAAATCTAACTCCGCTCCGGCTAACATGTACAAGATTTTTTTTAATTGTATTTATTTTCAAAACAATAAGATTTACTAATGTCAAATTTAATATTTGAATAGCTTTATTGAATTATGAGTAAAAATGCCTCACTAGCCACTTTTTACCTCTTCTTTTCCCTAATAGCCATTATTTTTTTTTCTTTGTTTTTTAGCCACCTCCAAAGGTAAAAAGACTAGAGTACCCTTATGTCAAATCAAAACCTTCTCTCTCCTCTCTCTCCTTCCCTTTCCTTCCTCCGTCCATTCTTTTTCCTTTTTCTTTTTTTTTTTTTTTTTTTTCATTCTCTCTCCTCTCTCCCATTTGCTTTATATTTTTTAATATTAACATCTCTCTCCCATCTCTCTCTCTCTACTTTTTATATTTAATTTAAAATATTTTCCCTCCCATTTTTCCCCCCCTTTTCCTTCTATATATTATAATTTCTCTCTTTCTCTCTCATTTTTTTCATTTTCTCTCATTTCTTCTTCCATCTCTCTCATTTCTTTATCATTTCTCTATAATTTTCTATCCCAAATCCATTGATTCTCTCACTTTTTTCTATTTGTTTTTCAAAAATCTACATTTTTTTCTTTTACAAATGTTAATCTCATAAATTTCCTACACTTTTTTTTATTTACTTACATCTCTATTTAATTTCTTCTTGGTCTCGTTTTTTCATAAATATATTTTAACGTTTTTGGTTCCGAATCTCGAATATCTAAACCAAAATAAGCATGGATTTGAGAAAAGGTAATATACATATGTTTTTCTGATTTATGTCCGTCGTCTGTTTCTGTTTCGTAATGTCTGTACTATACGTACTATACGCATTATACATTTTTCTATGGTCTGTTTAAATATATATTTTGCGATCTCTTGTTCTGTTGCTGTGTTTGCTATACAGTATATAATATACTTTTTTCCTGGTCTGTTTAAATATATATCTTTTGTAATACACGCGCTATACATAACTATGTGCCTTTCTTGATATACAGTCTATATCACACGTAATATATGATATATATGTACTATACACACATACGAGTTCTTCTTGATGTACACAACTGTACTACACGTAATATACGATATATACGTACTATACATACCTATGAGTTTTTCTTGATGCACACCCACTTTCTTTTATGTTCGTTTTGTAATATACGTAATATGCTTGCTATACAGTACGTAATATACGTAATATACTTTTTTTCTGGTCTGTTTAAGTATATATTTTTTTGTAATATACGTGCTAGACATAACTGTGTGTTTTTCTTGATATACGTTCTGTACTACACGCAATATACGAAATATTCGTACTATACACACCTATGAGTTTTTCTTGATGCACACCCACTTTCTTTTATGTTCGTTCTATAATATATGTAATATAATATATATTTCTTTTTGTTTTGTTTGCATATTAAGTATCTTTTTTGTACATTTAGTATTATTGAATTAACACTCCTTTTGTTTTCATTTGCAGGTTATATGACATGTATATTACGTATAGCACGTACAAATGAAACACTACGGACGCTATACGAACACTACGGACGCTATACGAACACTATGGACGCTATACGAACTATACCAAAATAATATACTAAAATGAATCTATACTAAAATGAATCTATAAAATTGAATTAAAAATCGAAAATGTAATATGAAATCAAAATGCAAAAATAATAAAAATATAAAACAAATACTAAATACATGAAACAATATGGACGCTATACGAACTATACCAAAATCTGGGAAAGAAAGAATGCATTGGAAAGGAAAAATGTCAGAACTGTCAGGCCGTACGTGTCAGATATGTCAGACTATACCTGCCATACGAAAAGGGCAAAATAGGTATATTGAAAAATCAAATAGTAAAAGTGGCTAGTATGGAATTATAAAAAAAAATGTGGCTATTTTAATATTTTTGATGCCAAAAGTGGCTATCCTGATTTTTCTCCCTTGAATTATTGACTCAAGAAATATTTTATTTTTATTAGAATTCATAATACTTTGGTACAAATTTCATTACCAAGTCAAAGAGGTTAATGATCCAAAAAAAACCATGGCCAAAATTTTGAAAACTAGACAAAAAAATTCCCCAAAAAGAAGAAAAAACTAAAGTATAAATAGTTGCTCGGAAAGTGTCAATCCTTTCTCATCCAATTATAATATCCACACTGCTTCACTTTGATGCCCGTAGTGGATGGTTCACAATAAAATCGAAGCTCCATTTCCTTAATATTATCTAAAGAAATGTTCTCTGACTTCGACTAATGAATCGGCCAACACCGCGCACTAAAACACCAACTGACTATCCAAATATGATCCATCTCATATATACTATCAGGCAGGAAAGAGGGAAATTGAAAGCTTATTGATTTTGTTTTAACAGTTCCTATCACATTAAAAGAGGAAGTAAACTTTTGATCGGTGTGACCGCATACAAAGCATACGATCAAAGAAGTAGACTTAAAATCACCCGACTCAATACTTATCGAGGATCCCGTTTTTATCTTTGTAAACCACTTTGGAACTTCACTTCCAGGAATCATAATGTTTACAGAACGTTGTTGACGAGCTACAATCTGCAATGCAACAATTATTATAAGGATAAATCATGTATTTGTGGAAAATGTAGTGTTAAAAAATAATAAGAAGTAAGTCCATTTAAACTGGCAACTGATGGGGGAAGTTCTTTTATTGAGGTACCATCTAAATGAAGTTCTAATAATCTCTCTGTATTGCCAGAAAATTCTGAAATCTTCTTAATTTTTGAACAACCAGAAAGAATGAGAACTTCAAGAACTTCAATCTTGATGCAGCTTGGAAGAACTGAAAGATTTATGCAATCTTTCAAGTTTAAAAAAACAAGTCTCCTTGCCATGAAAATGGATGGATGAATCTTCCTTAAACTCGTACAACCCAAGAGGTCTAATCTTTCGAGATTCGGTACATGGCAAAAGTCTGGAGTTTTGAACAACTTTTGAGAATGCCTAAACTTGATATATTTAAGCTTCTCTAAACACTGTTGAAAGGAAAAATGGGGGAAAAATAATTAGCTCATGAAAATATTACAATCGCTAGTGCTCGCATGAGCAGTACATTGGTGGTGTGGGAATGAAAAAGAAGCAATATTTTAGGGACATTTGATAAATGTGGCTTATTTGGGATGAAGTTCAATAAGCTCATTTTCTTCTGAATTCAGTGGTAGAAACTCCAAAGGACATCCATTCCATTTTAGATATCTTAACTCTGTAGGAATGCGATCCAAGTGATTACCGACTTGCACGTGACGATTGACATTGAGCATCCTAAGGTTGTACATTTTGGAAAGAAAGATTTCGACCTTCTTTCTCGGCTTGAAAAATACACTCTCAATTGCTTCGATGACCTGAAATGATTAAATAACATGTGATTCTACTTCAAATTTGAAAGTTTAAGAGTATGTTTAACTTACCACTTCTTTTTTTAACATTTTATTTGCATCGTTGTAACACCATAATCTATTTTGAACTTCTTGTTGACGAACAATTCGTCTACCCATGTCTTGTAATAGACAATGCATACCCAACCCGTTCTTATACGACACCGTAATGAGTGATTTTCGAATGAGCAACTCTACCCTTCTTGTGGCTCCAAAACCACAACCATCAAGTATTTCTACTACACGATCTCTTTTCTTTCCTTTGAAGAAGCAAGCAATATCTAGAAAAATCTTCTTCTCCTTCTCATCAAGTCCGTCGTAACTTATTTTAAGAACCTTGAAAATCTTATCATCATCAACAACACAATCTTTAAGTTCCTCTAAAATACACTTCCACGTCGCAACGTCTTTATTGCATAGAGAGGAACCCAAAACTTGCAGTGCTAGAGGGACACCTCCAACAATCTCGATGATGCTCTTAGAGAGATCCAAATAACCTTCTTCAGGATGTGCTTTTGGGAAGGCCATTAAATGAAGAAGTTGAAGAGCCTTTTCTTCATCTAGTTGTCCCACCTCATATCTTCTTTCTACTCCAAAGTTTTCAAGAAAATCTTCATTTCTGGTTGTGATGATGATTCTACTCCCGGACGTTAACAAAGCTCGATTTGGGATCAATCTTTCAATCTGGTTACATTGATCCACATCATCAAGAATAAGAAGCACCTTTTTATGGCAAAAAGCTTTCTCTATCATAGCAAAACCTTCTTGTGCATCCCGTATATCAACTTTGTGAGTAAATATGCTGGAAAGAAGTTGACTTTGTAAGAAAGCAAGACCGTGTTGTCCTTGAAAAAGCTCTTTGATTTCGGAGAGAAAGCAACAAACTTCAAATTCATGAAGGATTTGATCATAAACAAATCTAGCTAAAGTAGTCTTACCAATGCCACCCATTCCCCAAATTCCAACTAAGACAATGCCACCTGACTTTAAGTCCATAAGCGAAAGCATTTCGTTATATTTCGAATCGATCCCAACGAGGTCGTTCCGAGTAACTATCATAGTTGGTCGGATTTTCGTCCATATTACTTGAGAAATATCTTCTATGAGTTCTGTTTCATATGGCCTAATTCAATTCAAATCAAGAAAATAAATTAATTATTTCTTCACTTATACTTTGATATAGACTATAAGAGTATAAGATCAATGAATGCATTAGACTCATATTCAGTGCTATCTTCACATAACATTGCAAAAGGAAGATTAAAATGTACCCCTCCAATTGATTCAGTCAAAGTAATTTGAGAGAAAAACATGCATAGTTTCCCTCTTTTTTTTCTCCCTATAATTGGTTATTTAAGGATTCATTTTATGATGCTTTGGTTTTGGTTAGTTTTCTGTTTTTCAAAATTAGAAGAGTTAAATGCAAAATATACCCCTGCACTTTAGGTTATTGTTAAATCATACCCCTACACTTTAAAAATTTTTTTAAATACCTCTGTACTATGGTAAAATTATAAATCACCCCTTTCTATCAACTAGTTTTAACAAAATTTAGACACGTACATATTCTACGCATGCCACATATTCTAATTTATTTAAAAAATAACAAAAAAATTGACAGATAAGAATAATTTTTAAAACAAACCGTTATGAGATGTAAAATCTATAAATCACATTCATATGTTCAAATTTGTCGTTATTTTTAATGGTATTGAAACATATAGCATGCAAAAAATATGTATGTCTCAATTTCGTTAAAACCTAGTTGATAGAAGAAGGTGTGATTTATAATTTTACCATATTATAGGGGTATTTAAAAACATTTTTAAAGTGTAGGGCTACAAGTATGATTTAGCAATAATCTAAAGTGCAGAGGTGTATTTTACCTTTAACGCCTATTTATTGAAGGTAAAAAAATAAAAAGATGTTCAAATTTTAGAAATATTAAAAACTCTATTTATATATAGTTATTACCAAATTTTTCATGCAACATTTAAAAAATGCCTATATTAATTACTCTTATTAAAAAAAAATACTATTGTTATTTGTTTGTTCTTTTTCTTCAATTAAATAAATATTTTATTTCAATTAAAAATAATATAAAAAAAATTCAAAATTATTTTTTATTAGTTTAAAAAAGATAAAGAAGTTAAATAGTTCGAAAGCTCATGAGTTAAAAAGTTAAAACTAAAGCATATAAATTTTTTTTTTTTAAAAATATGCTAACTTTTCAAACATTATAAAGAATATTACGTGCAAAGCATGTGTTTAAAGACTATTAAAAATAAAATGTATCATATTTGAAAATGTTATTTAAAAAAATGGGGAAAATTCGAATAGATGACACTTTTTTTGTGAGTAATTTAAAAAATAGCAGATGTTTTGAAGTATTTAAAATAAATTTCATTTTTTAGAATCTCGGTATGAGAAATGTTATTTTTAAAAATTTTAAAATTTTTGCTGTTTTCTAAAATACAAAGTCTCAGAATGCCATCTTTTTTAAAAACCCTTTAAAAAAAAGATAGATTCTTTCTAAACTTGGACTAATTAAACAAACAACCAAACATGGCCATTATAATTTGCTAAAAGAAAATGGGAGAAATCCTAATAGATGACAATTTTTTTTTAATTTCAAAAATAACAAATGTTTTGAAATATAGACTGAGATTTGATCTCGGTGTGAGAAATGTTATTTTTTAAAATTTTCTAAACTTGAACTAAATTAAACAAACAACCAAACATGCCAATTATAATAAATACATGGGTTACACTATATGTTTTATGCAATAGAAAAATGACATATATGACGATGAATATAAACTTATACTACCGTGAGTACCTAGTATTTTCCATTACAATTTGCTAAAAGAAGGAAAAAGATTAGATATAATATAGTCGATTTACCAATCTTTAGAATTCCAGCCCTTGAATCCAGCTACTTGACTCAAAGCATCTCTCCATTTCTGCAATTTCTCAGTCCCAACCCCATTTGATTCATGCTTCACAAACGCTTCAGCGAAAGTTCCGTCCTGCTTTCGAACATCAGAAGGATCAACTTGGTAAAATACAGGAAGAACATCCATTCCCAATTCCTCCTTGCATTGAATAATTTTAACCAGTTCTTCCAAACACCAAGTTGAAGAAGCATAATTTTTCGAAAGAACGATAATCGAAACCCTAGAGGATTCGATCGCTCTCAAAAGTTTAGAAGAAATAGTAAAACCTTGTTGAATTTCGTTATCGTCCCTAAAAATGGTGATCCCTTCCCAACGAAGAGATTTGTATAAATGATCGGTAAAGGATTTGCGAGTATCTTCTCCTCGAAAACTCAAGAAAACATCATATTCCCATTTACAAATTGAAGAAGAAGAACAAGAAGAAGCCATAACCTAAGAATTGAATCAATAAGCTAAAATGGCAATCGATGCAACTTCGCTATGAAATGATAGTTTTTAATACAAGAGACTTCTCCTTTTGTGTTGACTTGTTGACACATTCATTTATTAATTTGTTGACTTATTGAGTGTTTATCAGACAAATAAATATTGGGGCTATTGCATAAATAATAAATTTAGGTCTAATATTTGTAAAAATAGCAACTCAAAAATTTATCTGTAAAAATAGTAAAAAATTCAAATTCGCATTTAAAATATTACAAATTTGTCACTAGTTTCAAGTAAATAATCAATAATTTCCGCATAAGTAATCACTAATTTCACATAAGTAAACACTAATATTATTAATATAACAATATCGACTGATATTTTGTGTATGAATGATTGATTACCTAATAGTTATAATTGATTAGCTTATAAGTTATCATTGATTTCGTTTATTTAAATGAACGAGCTTTTTTAAAAAACTACTATATTTACAAATAACTTTTAAAAATGCTATATCTATAAATATTGCAGAAAATTCTGCCACCCAATGAAATTTCCTATAAATATTCAGATAATTTGAAGCCATTTATCGAAGGTGGTGTTGGGCCGTTGGCACTATTGGAATGGTAAGAAAGGGAAAAATAATATTTTCCATCCTTTTATGGAAAAATAAATATTCAGCTTTAAATGGTTATATTCACAAATGTTTTGAGGCTATATTGGTAAATATGTCGTCATTTAAAACTATTTGCAAATATAACTATTCTCACTATATTAATTACTGATTAATATTGATTAATATGTGAATCATTGATTCATTTATTGTGAAAATATACTAACTTTGATTTGGATGATTTGAGATGTTTTGAAATTTCTCATTTCGAGCTTTACGTTATGATCATTTCAAAACTTCAAAATCGTCAATAATAAAAAAAAATTATTATCATTAAAAAATAGGAATGATTGAAGCCATTGATACTTTATTTAATGATAATTTTGATGTGACCATAACGTATGGGTTAAAACGAGAATTCTAAAACATATTGAATCATCCAAATCGGAGTTCAAATGAAAAAACTATGGTTAAAAAAAAATTGATGACGTACGAAACGACAAATCTTATAGGAGATATTCATGTATTTGATCGACAGTACAAGAGTTTTATTTACAATTTACCCTGAACTTAATGTATTATTTGTTCTGGTCATCATAATGGCCAAACTTGTACAGTTTGCGGTTAGCTAATTAAATAAAGGGTAAAATACCATTTTGGTCCCTGAACTTTCACTCAAGTTTCGTTTTCGTCCCTGAACTTTCAAAAATGACGTTTTTCGTCCCTGAACTTTCCAAATCGTTTCGTTTTCGTCCTTCTGTTAACTTTTCTGTTAGTTGACCTTCAGTGTTTGATGACGTGGCAATTTTAATGACGTGGCATGCTGACGTGGCTTCTTTTAATATTATTTTAATTTATCATGAATTTAATAATTTTTTAATCTCTTTCCTCTTCCCATTTTTCTCTCTCCTCCATTAATTCCCCCTCTTTCTCTAACCTCTTCATTTCTCTCTCTTCCCCTCCATCTTCTTCTCTGGTAAACTTTCCTCCATCAAGATTTTAGATCAACACCGTTTCAAATTAACGTTGGTCAGAAATCCTTCGAATTTTTCACCAAAATCAATTGAGGAATTTTGAATCGGGAGCCAAGAAAGCGAAGCCGTCACCATGGAAATAGACGATCACTGGCAGATATAAAAATAATCAAAATTAGGTTTGTGGACAACAAAAATCAAGCTCTTGTGAATCTTTGAATAGAGCCATTACGAACGCCATTCTCTCTTGAAGATAATGTGAGAAACCTGAAAACAATAAAAATTAGATAAGAGGAGGATGCAAATTCATATAAAAATGGTAGTATTCCTCTAATAGGTAAGAATTCGTCATTCACAATCATCTAAGAAAGCTTCAGAATTTTGGGGATGGCTTCCACTTTGCTTTTACTACCCATTAAAGAACTAAACTTTACCTGTTCCCATTACTTTTCTTTGATTCTGCTATAATTGGGACTGAAGAACAATTTCCAATTGTAGCATAATCAAAGCTTTGTGATCTGTCTCTAACATTAAAATCGTCAAAGCAAGGCATTCGAAGAACATCGATCGCATCTTCAATCTTATTGTTGTGATTCTTAATAACAGTTTTCACCCTCTAAACACGCAAAAACGTGGTCATCAGAACATTTCAGACAATTTAATCGACTTTAATTCCTACAAATATCTTGAGATGTCAAACAATTTATATGCAATCTTTACGTTGTTTCCTTCTCAATCTCAATCTTGTTTATTTTCTCAGAATATTTAATATAATATTCATTTTAATCATAAACAAAACTGATCTTCATCTTCCATTGACAGAACCAGAGAGATGTCAGATCTCCCTCTTTCAGCTTTGCAGATACCGATTAACGATCTCAGAAGCTTCGATTTAACCGTCGATTCCTCTCGCAATCTCTGGTTTCATCTCTATACTCCTATTACTGAATCAACATCCGCTTCTTTGCCCTTGATCTTGTATTTTCATGGTGGCGTTTTCGCTTTCTTTGCTCCCGATTCCAAATTCCTCGATTGATTTTGGTGAAAATTTCAAAGGATTTCCGACCAACGTTAATTTGAAACGGTGTTGATCTAAAACCTTGATGGAGGAGAGTTTACCAGAGAAGAAGATGGAGGGGAAGGAGAGAAATGAAGAGGTTAGAGAAAGAGGGGGAATTAATGGAGGAGAGAGAAAAATGGGAAGAGGAAAGAGATTAAAAAATTATTAAATTCATGATAAATTAAAATAATATTAAAAGAAGCCACGTCAGCATGCCACGTCATTAAAATTGCCACGTCATCAAACACTGAAGGTCAACTAACAAAAAAGTTAACGAGGACGAAAACGAAACGATTTGGAAAGTTCAGGGACGAAAAACGTCATTTTTGAAAGTTCAGGGACGAAAACGAAATTCGAGTGAAAGTTCAGGGACCAAAATGGTATTTTACCCTTAAATAAAAGAGAGAGCCAATGGTAGGTATGTGAAAACGCCGGAAGAAGCAGAAAAGATAGGGAGATGAGAGGAAGGATAGAAAAATAGAGAAAGAAGAGAGTAGGAAAAAAAAAGTGATAGCCACCAGTAAATATTTAACAATGTTAGGAGAGAGTTGCAAATTGATAAAGACAAACGTCACACTTTTGAGTACATAAAAGTAGGGGTGAAACCGGTTCGGTTTTTCAATTAATTTTAAAAATCGGATCGGTCCGGTTTATAATAGGAACCGACCTAGTTTTGAACGGTTTTTACCGGTTCGGTGTTCGGTTTTTTTCGGTTTTTCTAGTATAGGAACATTTGCATTTAGTTTTATAAAAAAATCATCTAATATTGAATTATGAAATAAAACAAAATCAAATATAAACAAAACTTAGTTGAAAAAATTAGATTAATAAATATACAAAATATAAATTAAAATAAAGTGATAAATAAATATATAAAATAAAATAAATATATAAAAATTAGGGGGAAATAGGAAAGAGGTATGAGATTTTTACTTGTTTTTTAGAAGCCGGTTCGGTTCCGGTTTTAACCGGTTTTAGCCGTTTCGGTTCGGTTCAGTTTTTGAATAATAGAAACCGGGATGGTTCGGTTTTTTACGGTTTTGCCTCAGTTTAATTTTCTATTTTTCGGTTTTTTCTTTCACCCCTACATAAAAAGGTGATAACTCAATATAGCCACATTTTGGGTCATGTTTAAGCAAATAGCTAGCATGGGAAAAAGTAAAAAAAAAAATAGCCTCACCAATTTTAAATATACCAAGTTTACCCTTTTCGTATTTCGAGTATAGTCTGACACTGACATCCATATATTATGTATGTCTGACACTTCTGACATTTTTTACTTCCCAATGTTTTCTTTCCCAATGCATCTTTTATTTCCCAATATTTTATTTCTCAATATTTTTATTTCCCAATGCATTTTTCTATCAATTTTTTAGTACATTTTTACATTTCAATATTTTTTGTAATGTTTTATACTACATATTTCAATTTTAATTCATTTTTGTAGATCGTTTTTAGTATATTGGGTACATCGTATTGTTATGTAAATGTTTTGTCTTTTGGTATATTATGGGTACATCGTCCTCTATTTTGTGAATACATTTGAGAAAATATAGTGTATGTGTAGACACCCATTTTCGTCTGATACTATTTAAAAATTAACTATTTGTTGCAATTAAAGATTTTTTTTATTTAAATCCATTTTTTTTAAAAAAAAAGTCTTTTATTAAATAATTTAATTACAGAAATATAAATAGAATAAATTTTTGAAAATTTTGAATCTGATTTGATTTTGGAAAGAATGAATCATGCTAGTGATTTGAGCTAATTTATGAGAGGATAATTTGATTGATTGATTGATTTCCTTATATTGTTTCTCACGAGCCTATTATAAATTGAGCAATAACCTCAATTGTAACGGGAGGTCACGATTACAAAGAAAACCCTATTTCTCAATCTCTCATCACATTTGATTTTTGAATTCTCAAGTCCTCTTTATTTCGAAACCCACGTCTAGAAGGGACCAACAACTTATATTGTCTAATGGGTATTATAATATAAAGTTTATTTTTATTAGTACAATATATTAGGGGTGAAACCGGTTCGGTTCGGTCCGGTTTTTCAATTAATTTTAAAAACCGGACCTGTTCGGTTTACAATAGGAACCGGCCCGGTTTTGAACGGTTTTTGCCAGTCCAGTTTTCGGTTTTTTTCGGTTTTTCTAGAATAGGCCATTTGCATTTAGTTTTAAAAAAATCCTCCAACATTGAAGGATGAAACAAAAAAAAATCAAACATAAACAAAAACTTAGTTGAAAAAATTAGATTAATAAATATATAAAATATAAATTAAAATAAAATAAAGTGATAAATAAATATATAAAATAAAACAAATAAATAAAAATTAGGGGGGAATAGGGAAGGGGTATGGGATTTTTACTTGTTTTTTAGAAGCCGGTTTGGTTCCGGTTTTAGCCGGTTCGGTTTTTGAATAATGGAAACCGGGACGGTTCGGTTTTTTACGGTTTCGGCCCTGTTTATTTTTTCGGTTTTCGGTTTTTCGGTTTTTTCTTTCACCCCTACAGTATATGTATGAACTTTGTCTTAATATGTTTCCATCCATGTATATGCAAATGAATTTTGTCTTTACATGCTCTTTTCTTATGTGAACACATGTATAAAGCCATTTTTCTTATAGATCTTAATTTAAAATTTATATATAATCATATAAAATATAAATGCATATATAGGTGTAAGTTTGTAGTCCAGTAATCAAGAATCTTGTCTTATACGACTTTTTATCAAAAATAATTTATATTAATATCATCTAATTGCAATGGAACTTATTTTATTAAATATTATATTTCTTTTGTATTAACACAATTTAACTCAGTATCATTGTTTCTTATAATTTGGTTTGTATTTTATACTTTATTTTGGGGAATTTGTTGACACAAAAAAATAGAAATATTATTGTAATACTAATTAAATTAACCTGTGATTAAACTTGTCAATAAAAACAAATAAATAAAATTTGACATTTTAAAAATTCTACTATTTTTCTAATCATAAAATCATCATCATGATGAAATTATATTTGAATCAAGAACTAAATAATATATTTATGGGAGTCTTAGTAAGTGCGTGGAAACCATCACGTTTGTGAAGACTGCGCAATGTGCTTATTGAGGTTCTCATATAGAAGTCTACAAAAACCCTAAAAATATATAAAGAACAATTCTTTAAAAATAAACAACATTACATATATTATTTTTAAAATAAAAGGAGAGTATTTTAAATAAAAAATTAAAACATTTTAAAATATAAATACAATTCCTATGATGGGATTTTGGGACGTAAAAACTCTCAATTTCTCTAGGTGAGGAACTTTCTAATTCCAATATTGTACAATTAATGGTCGTAACTCCACCCATTATAATCTCAATTCTTATTTCATTCTTGAATTTAAGAAATGATTAAATGGGACATTTGTTTTCACAAATTAAAATCAATGTTTTTTTTAAGTTATTTAAGTAAAGATCATTTACTAATTAGAATAATATAAAATAAAATATGGTAACCGTTTTTTAACGGGTGTTGTAGAGTGCTAATACCTTCTCTCACACAAATGACTCCCAAACCTAATCTTGTTTTCGTAGACCTTGTTCATTTTAAATCAATTTGGTGATCAATCACACCTTAATATGGTTGATAGCGACTTCCACTTCATTTTCATATAAGAGGCCTAATACATTAGGATGTCGGCCGCTCCGCGTCTCAACGACGTTGTGACAGTATGTATAATATACATAATATACATGTCATTTAATCTGCAAATGAAAAACAAAAAATGTTAGTACACAAATACAAAAAACACTTGATATGCAAACAAACTACAGAAAATGTATATCACGTATATTACAAACTGTACGTTAAACAATACAACAAAACATGGTGAGGAAAATAGATAGTTATGTATATCATGTGTATTACAGACGATGCATGATTATGTATATTACAGATCAGATGTTAAGCAAAACAACATAACATGTTGAAAAAAATAGATAGTTATGTATATCATGTGTATTACAGACGATACATTATGTATATTACAGACTGTATGTTAAGCAAAACAACATAACATGATAAACAAAATAGATAGTTATGTATATCATGTGCATTAGAGACGGTGCGTTAGTATATTACAGACTGTATGTTAAGCAAAACAACATAACATGATGAGCAAGATAGATAGTTATGTATATCATGTGTATTACGGTGTGTTAAGCAAAATAATAGAGCATGATGAAGAAAACGAGGTGTTATGTATATTACATATATTACAAAAAAAAAAAATATTTAGAGAATCAACCATCGTGAAAAAGAGACAGACAGAACGTATATTACATATATTGTAGTTTATACTTTACGTGTATCACAGAAAACACTATTAGCAACATACATATATTACATAATACAAACTAAAACCAAAAAATATGGAAATTTATGAAAAAATTCATAAAAACTAAAAAAAAAAACACTTTGTTAAATTCATGCTATTCTTGGTTTAGATTTTCAAGATTTGCAAGATCTAAGATGAAGGAAAATTAACAACAACAAAAATGAAAATATTTATGAAAAACCGAGAAAGAGACGAAATTAAGAGAGAGTAAATTTAAAAAATTCAGAAATTTGATTAGATGAAGCTTGTAGAAGATGAAAATGGTGGATTTTTGAAGAAAAAGAAAGAGAGAAAAGAGAGAAAGAATGGAGGTTCGAATGAAATGAGAGGGAAAAGAAAATGAAATGAGAGAGAGAAAAAAAACAAATCTATAAAGAGAGAAAAAAAGGAGGAAACAAATTTGAGCGTGAAAAGAGAGGGAGTGAGATGAGAGATTGTATTTTATTTTTTATTTTTTATAAATCTGATTTGATGTGAATTGATATAAGGGCAAATTGGTATTTTACTTTTTTCCTTATGACTATTTGCATAAAAATTAATTGAAGTGGACATTTATTCAAAGAGGAATTGAAATCTGACTATCTACATTAATATGTCTACATAAAAAGAGCTTACAAGTTAAAGAAAAGGCCACATGAGAGTTTATTCATTGCTCACATTCAAATTCATAGCAATGTATAAATATGATCCTACAAAATGAATATGTAAAATAACATCTAAATGAGCACGACTCACTTACTATTATAATAAAACACTTGCTCGGATCTGGAGAAACAATAACAAAACTCTGATTTTAGGCAGATCAGAACAATCGTCGAATACTTTAAGCTAATCGTGTGTTCTACTTCTATCAAAATCAAACTAAACCTACACTGGTCGTATATCAAAACTTGGGGCCATAAACAATGCAATAATACTCTCAAAGCTGTCAGGCAGATTTTCCGTTTGAAATTCCCGTTTGATCAACATCCATGAGCTCATCGACACAAAACTGATACAAGGTATCATACCTTTTCTTCCACTGCTGCACCATTTGCATGGATTTTCCATAATCAAACTTCAGTCTTTCCAAGTCCATTTCTCCGGCAGCACACGAACCATGTTGCTGGAGTACAGACATACACACGTCATGAAAAGTTCGAGATGTGTAGAGGGATTTATCGTACAACATACATACTATCAATGCCCATTTCCCTAACAACCACACCCACAATAATTGAATGATAGAGGATAAAAAAGCAAACAAAAGTCAAGGGAAGAAAAAGCATAAGAAAATGGAAAGAAGCCTTCACCTGTAGTTCTTTGATTTGATTATCAATCACGTGAGAACTTTGGAACCCAAAATCCTGTGATTCAGTGTGAGAACCAGATGGAACGATGACAACACCATCATCAGCAATATCGTCCTTGGAATTTTCATATTTTGCCAGTGGAGGTAACATCGACCGATGCCTTCTCAGAAAAGCATGGGAAGTTGAATTTAGCTGCAATTTAGGATGAGGTGGTTGTTTTACGAGGAGTATATTATTTACTGAACCTGCATAATAGCATAAAACATCAATGCATTTGTATTGAAAGAAATAAAATGAAAGCCTTATACTCAGATCATTGGTACCGGCCGAGATAATACTCGCTGCATTTGGGAGAGCAATAATTATCAAGAATGAAAACATTAAGTGCAACTAATTGGAAACAAATCATCTATTGAAGTTCATAAAATTGTAGAAGATGGAAAATAAAAGATGATATTGCTTGATAGTAAAGCTGATTTGAATATTGACCCCACTTTTCGCATCGCAACTAGCTCTACAAATATATGAAATACAGCAAATCCAACAAAAGGCAGTGTGCAAAGTATCCGTGAATGATCAAATAAATCTATGGTGCATTAGATTTTTTTTCAGTCATAAACTGTCATTTCCACAACAAAATCAGAAAACAAAACAGGACTTGCAAATATAAGGCGGTCTAAGATTAACATTGATCACCATCAATCATGGTAAGAAAATTCCTATTTTTTTGCAAAATTCTTTTTTAGAAAGTACAATCCAATACTAAAATTTCTCCAACAAAACATATCAACAGAAAAAAAGTGAAGAAAAAATACCGCATTTTCGGAACTGTTTCAGCTCTCAGCTTCCATGAAAGTCTAGAGCTTCTCAAAAACCTGTGGACTCCTATACACTGACCCTGGAGGAGAATGTTTATTAACTGAAACTACTCTGTTTTTCAAATTGGAAACATCAAAATTCAACGAACCCATATACAACAACATCCCAGAAATATACAACAATGGAGCAAACAGAAGCAATCCTTTCCTTCTATAAACCACGTACAAAATTAAAAAAGCCAATTTATCACCAATACTCTGCTTTGATCCACGAATACTAAAACCGTTATTGCTTCTATTATTACTTATACTCCTTACTTGTCGGTGTCGAGGCGGAGATGGCGGCGAGTGTTGGGAATTTGAAGGGGTTGTAAAACCCTAAACTCCTACTAACACAAGAACGATGAATATTATTTGCAACAAAGAATAAGTAAAAGCGAGAGAGAATACGACACCGGAGAATTTTATACAGGTTCACAATTTGTACGTTCTGTCTTCTGCAGACTCTGCAGGTTCTGCTATGAAGTTGAAGATTACATCAATGAGACAAAAATAAAGAATGTATAATTACTCACAATTATACATAACCCCGAGAATCACTCAAACGGTTGCCCCCTCTCTATTTTCTCTCAATATGAACATAATTAAACCAACTGAAAGTAGTCGAATCGACTCTCATAGAATTGACACCACAATTCCCTCAGTGAAGAAGAAACAAAAACGGCCGCTAGCTTCTTTTCTTTCTTCTCGCACTAACTAGGTCAAGAGTTACAATATATATTTATATATACATATCAAGTTTTCACCGTCTCACTAGTAAAGCCCACCGCCTATAATCTTTAATAAATACACGTTGCACAAAGGAAATTAACTACTGCCATATTGAGTTCTTTTTCAATCTCATAGTCAAATTACTTTGACCAATCATAAACCTTTATGTAAGAATGAGCCATTAAGCCAATTGGGTAAATTGTGATTTGTGGTTCGTTTGAAGGATGAAAAGAGTACAGTGAAGACGAATCCAAAGGTTTCACGGTTCCCATGGCTGCTTCTACTTCTTTCTCCTTTGTTTCTACGTGCGTGGTCATCCAAATCGAAGATCGTCGACTCGCTCTGATACCATGTAAAATTTGAAGAAGAGTTATTCTTATTCTGTATAATGGCTAATAGCCCATATTTATACAATCATAACTAGGTTAAAGAAAAGGTAAAAACTCTACAAGATAAATAAGGAAATAAAATAATAAGAAAATGATAAGAATGGCCACTTTTTCAAGACACTTATAAAAAAACAGCCACCACATATCAGATTACAATGAAGGGATGATTTACTAAATTAGCGGAATTTATTTAGTAACACAAATTAACACTTAATTTAGGATCTATTAATCTCATGCAATTTGTGAAAAAAGACGAAGAACATGTAGATTCATGCTTTATTTTCGAAAAATTAAAACCGGAACTTACATTGACTGATTAATGGAGAATCGGTTGGAGGTTTCTTTACAGCATCAAATCCTCAGCAACACCGGATCTTCTACGCTATATCCCTATCGATCAAACGAAATCCGATTGTTGGATCGAACTTAAGAAGAAATTGGGAAGAAGAAAAATATTTTCTTCCCAATAATGACTAGGGAATTTCGGCTATGGGGGGGGAAGGGAAGAAGAGAGAGTTCCAACTTTCTATGGAATTAAAATTGTGTGATTTATGAATGACCCAACCCTCCTATTTATAGAAAATAGGAATCCTAATCACATTAGGATTAATCTATAGAGATAAATACAAAAAGAAAAAAGATTATCTCTTTCCTTTATCTAGCAATTTCGAAAATGCCATGGATAAATAGAAGATTATTTTATTTTCTTTATTTTTTATTTATCTTGGGTAAATAAATCTATGTAATTATTTTAGGATATAATTCAAACAATTATCTCCTCAAAATACATGTCATAGCCGATTTTATCATCATAAAATAATAAATAAATACTATTTATTTAATTAATTATTTTGGGCCAATTCCAATTGGGTTCATTAATCCAATTGGGCTTGAAATTCTCTCTTAAATTAATAAGTCCAACTTAATTAATTTATTTATTAATTGCCATTTAAATAAAATATTTTATTTAAACAATTAATAATACTAATATTTTCTCCCGACTTAATATTATCCAATTTTATTATTAATTTAATTAATTTTAATTATTAATTTCCGTTTAAATATAATTAATTATTTAAACAATTAATAATTGTTAATTAATTTCAAATTATTAATTGCCATTTAAATATACTCAATATTTAAATAATTAATAATGTATAATTAATAATATTTCATTATTAATTTCATGTTTAAATAAACTCATTATTTAAACAATTAATAATGTTTATATTAATTACCGCTTAAATATACTCAATATTTAAACAATTAATATTGCCTATTTTAAGTAATTCACTTTACTTAAAATATCCATTTCTTCTACTTGATTTCGCGACTACGATATTTGGGCTAGCATAGGGACCCGATGGACCTATAGATCATGGGCTTAATAATTAGTCAATTAAGTGATTAACACATAATCAGTTAATTACTCATTATCTAACTATGAATAATTCCACTATAGATTCATAGCTGAACTCCCCTCACTATAGATGAGTTATTGTCCATTTAGTTTATCATTATTTATATCTGTGATATTATCCTTCACGTGGAACCCTCATAATTACAGGTGGATAAATTTACCGTTTTGCCCCTGTAATTACCGCTTTATCCTTGTGTTCCCGCTGATTCTCCAATGAACTTTATCTTTAGTCGAACTAGAGATAAGATACTTCTGTGATCAATAGAAGTCGTGACGTCACGTGTTCATGTCTCAAATCAATACATCAAGGGAGTTTCCTAAAGTTCTTAAAATGTTTAGGTATCGCACTGATACCGTTAATTTATAGGAAAGTCATGAATTCCATCTCGTGAAAATGAGTTCCCAGCTACTTATCTAGTCATGTTCCCAAAACAGGAGTGTATTGAGCGTTCTTACAGATCGCTCTCAACTATGTGAATCAAAGAACATAACTCCACAAATAGGAGTCCGCATTTCACTCAGGATTGAGATCTATCACGGTTAATAAACTTAGTTTGATATTCGATTATTTCTCGTAAACGGTACTAATGAGAAATTTGATCGAACATCGTGGTCCTGTCTTATACAATCAACATTGCATATGATACTTCCATTTCATGTCTCCCACATGAATGATCAGGATTTGATCATTTGTCTATAAACAAAATGCGAAGCTATCAACAGTGTTACCAGGATAAGGTTCCCAAACGTTATCCGTTTACTGTAGACACGTTTAAGTTACTCATCTCGACTTTAATCCTCTCGTATGACTCACATACTAAGTCGTGATTTCATAAGAGTGACTTAGGGTTTTACTATTTGAATGTTTGATATTTATATATTTCCATATATTCATAATATCATCAATTGAATCAATCTAGATAATATAAAGAATTTATGTTTATTTATTTAATTTATTCTTAATAAATTATTATTATTAAATAATTACAAGTTCTAGGACACCATTCCTAACATACAAAATACAGCCTATTTAGTCATCATTTGCAAATATCCCTTCTCATTATACCCTTTATCTGAACAAAGCTTCTCAAATTCGATGTCTGATGCACGCATGGGAAGTTGGTGAGGCTGTCAATCATGTCACTGTCCTTGTACCTGTTATGTGCACGAATTCCTACTTTCCCTTGGAAGATGGACAAAAAATCAGATATGAAATTTCAACTTTAGATTTCCCTCTTTTTTTTTAAGATATTATTATCCCATATTATCCATTGTACTTTATATATACCATAACCCGATTATATATATATTTTTTGTTTTCTTTTCAGTTTTTTAGGGTTTTGCTTGGAGTACATGTTGTTCATGTGCCTTCATCCATACGAACTCAGAATTTTGTATCATGGACGAACCAGGTACAATAATGGCATTTTTTTAGTACGTATTGTAAGTAATATACCTTTTCTATGTATATACGCTTGTATTTAGTTTTGTTTTTTGTATCATCATCTATAGGTTCTGATTCGAAATTAGTGGGGATTAAGTATGGAGGCTATTGGGACGTAAACAAAGAATTTGTTGGATTTTCATGGGTGATTGTAGACTTAAATGGTGTTTCTGATTACGATGGATTTTTGGAGTATGTTGAAGAGAAAACGGACATTCTATTAAACACAAGCGTTTTTTGGGTTTTCATCGAGCTAGTATCTGATTTGAATGTTGCAAAATACGTCTCGATGGATGTTCCTGATGCTTTCACGTATCTTCTTCATTGTTTGGATTCCAAATCTTTAAATTGTGCTGTTATTATTAAGGAGGGCACAAGTGACATGGAGGTTGAAGAGGATCCCAACATCGATGTATCACATGATATATCAAACTCAGAGCGTGCACCTATTTCAGAGGATCAGCCTGAGGTGGTAGTGGACGAAGCCGGGACTCATGGTGTAGACAGCATGAGGCCAAATCAGGAAGTGAGTGCGCGTAATGTACGTGTTGCACCAACACTACCAACAATACCAAAAGAAAAAGATGAGGTTTTAGAAGATAAAATTCATGAAGAATCTGATGGAGGATTTGAATCTGACGATTTGGAAGAGGATCAATATAACAAAGATCTCAATACATGCGAATCTGATGGTGTATATATTCCGGATGGCCATCGCTTCATAGACAGTCTCGACTTGAGCGAGTATTGGTCGACATTCAATGTTGTGTTAAAAGATGTATACGCTACGAAGAAGTTATTGAAATAGGTTGTGAAGGTATTGGCGCTTAAGATGTATACGCCACGTTGTCCGGTCTAATTCGTCCAGAGTTTATATAGCTTGTCTGCATGACCAATGTGGGTGGTTCCTTCGTGCATCAAGGTTCAAGGATTCACATGCCTTCCACGTGCATACTTATCACGACTGCCACACTTGCCCAATTGATTTTGTTAAGAATGATCACAGGCAAGCATCAGCCGATGTTGTTGCTTTATTTGTCAAGCAGTTCTATCCACCTATACAAGGAAAATCATGAAGCCTCAGGACATAATGGAGATGATGAGATGTAATCACGGGTTTTCAATCAGTTACGCCAAGGCGTAAGCTACAAGGGAAATGATAATGAACGAGATGCGTGGCAGTCATGAATCTTCCTATATCCATTTGTCATGATTTTGCCATAAAGTTGAGCAATGAAACCCTGGTATGTATGTGATACATTTATACAACGGATACCAGTTAATTATTTATAGTACGGTAACTGGAGTACAATGAATTCATTTATACAACGGATACCAATTTGACTGAGTATACATGTTATTACAGGGACATACACAGAGTATGAGTATAATGAAGATTATCGTTTCAAGTATGTGTTCATGGCTCTTTATGCTTCGATAAAAGGATTCCCAAATTGAAGTCCAGTTATATTAGTGGATGGGACTTTTTTGAAAAATAAGTACGACAGTACGATGCTCGCAGCTGTTTGTATGGATGCAAACAATCAAATATTCCCCATCGATCATATCTATTGTTGATTCAGAGAATGATGTATCATGAGAATGGTTCTTTGTAAATATGTAGAAAGTAATTGGTGACGAAATAGGAAGATTTGCTATCATATATGACCGCCATGGTAGTATAATGAAGGTTGTTGAGAAGACATTCCCTCTTACTGATTACGGTACATGCATGTTTCATCTATCAAATAATATAAAGAGCCGGTTTCAAAAAAAGAGTCTTTGCGACGTTTTCAAACGGGCTGTGAGTGCTTTTACGATTGAAGAATTTGAACAACACAAGGAAGAGATGTTTAGAATGGAACCGAGGTTGGAAGCTTATTTGGAAGGGGCTGGGTCGGGCACGTGCGCTGTTTGGTGGTCATCGTTTCAACATTATGACCACCAACATATCAGAGAGTTTCAACAACGCGATGAGCCGACATCGAGGTCTCCCTATTATTTCATTTCTCGAGGAAGCCTTACTCAAAATGCAAACTTTTTTTTCTAAACACAGATCTGTTGTTTCAAAGTACCACCAGTCGTTGTCGAATTGGGCGGCTGGTGAATTCTGATACCATCTCAATACGGGCCGCCGCTTGAAGGTATAATTACACATACTACATAAACATAATACACAAGTTATACCATTTGTACTGATTGGTTTTAAATCACTAGGTGCATGTGTTTGGTTTCACGAAATTTATGGTCAGCGACTGAGATTCTGATTTTTTTGTGGATGTTAGTACACGTGAGTGCTCATGCAGATGTTGACAATCAGAGTTATTCCATTGCTCGCATGCATTTTCCACTCTCAACCATGTTCAGATGTCTTCTATTGATTATGTTGACTACTGTTATTCGAAAGATGCGTTGTCTATGACGTATGCGAAGCCGGTTTGTCCAGTTGAGAGGATTTCAAGTTGGGGTAGGATTGATGATATTGACTTTATACACCTCCTCCTTCCAAATACGAAGCGTGCTTCCGGTAGACCTTGAAAGAGGAGGTTCCGTAGACGTGGTGAGTACAAAAAGGTGTTGAAGTGTGGTAGGTGCAATGAATCTGGCCACAATCGAAAGACTTGTCAAAACCCCTTAAGCATAGTCCCGTATGTTGTTATTCGTTGAAGCATGAAATATGAAATGATCCTTTTGAAGTTCAACCTGGGATGTAGTCCATGTTGGACCATATGATTTGTTGAACTTTAGTTTAGAGTGTCTTAATTTTAATCTCTAATTTTCTGTAATTTTTGGGTTGGGTTTGCTTTTAGTTATCTGCGCAAACCCAATCATGGGCGGGAAGTTTATATTACTGCAAGCACCAAAGCTCCTTTTTTGTAATTGGTTTATGGTTTCAACAATACTTGTGGCGATCCAAATGTTAATGAATGTTATTAGGGGTGAACATGGGGCGGGGTGGGGCGGGGTCGGGGTACCCCGATTACACCCCGACCCCGATTAAGCCAAAAAATGGCACCCCGACCCCGCCCCAATTAATTTTTACCCCGACCCCGACCCCACCCCATTTAATTGTCGGGGTCGGGGTTCCCCGATTACACCCCGATTATACCCCAATTAAAAAAAAAATAAGTAAAAGAAAAGAAAAAAGAAAGAAAAAAATATATAAAAAAAACTAATATGGAGTATGGACTACTGTCCAATGGGGGGTGGGGTTTTGGGGGGTGAGGGTGAGGTTTTGGGAGTGGGTGTGGGGATTTTAAAAGGAAAAAAAAAAAGCCACTAATTAATCGGGGTACCCCATACCCCGACGGGGTTCAATCCCCATACCCCGACCCCGCCCCGTTTATTAAACGGGGCTATATTTGTGACCCCGACCCCGACCCCGCCCCGACCCCGACCCCGATTAAGCATTTAAATGGGGTGGGGCAGGGCGGGTTCACGGGGTATCGGGGTTGGTGTTCACCCCTAAATGTTATTAAGTATATATTTTGTTGTCCACATGTATATTAGTGTATTTAGGATGTAAAGATTTTATTATAAGATGCATAAATATCATAATTTTGTAAACCACATAATTTTTTCCCAAGGTCGTGTTATCGATGAAATCTGTGTGTTCTGTTTACTCTCAAAATATACATATATATATATTTTTCCAAATATGTATTAGTATATTTAAGATGCAAATATTTAATTATACATTTTATTTCTTTTTTTTAAACGATTATGTATATAATTAAATCAGAAGTAAATGGTATTTTTACCAAGGCTGTTTTATCGATGGAAAACTATGTGAACGAATGTGTATTTTTGGTATAATTAGTACGCAAGTACTCATTATACCATCTATACATACCAAAAAAAAGAGAGCAAAAGATAGTTGTAATTTTATTAAAACCAGCTCTCAAAGTAATGGTACTACTAGTATAATTAATACACCAGTACCAATTATACCAACTACGCATACTACACAACAAATGTTCGAGCAAAACGTTAATGAATGTTATGGAGTATATATTTTGTTTTCCAAATGTGTATTAGTGTATTTAAGAAACAAATATTTAATTATACATTTTATGTCTTTTTTTTAAACGATTATGTATATAACTGAATCAGAAGTAAATGGTATTTTTACCAAGGTCGTTTTATCGATGGAAAACTGCGTGTATTGACTACACGCAAAACGAATGTGTACTTGTGGTATAATTAGTACACAACAAATGAGCAAAAGATAGTTGTAATTTGTTACAACCAACTCTCAAAATAAGGATATTATTGATATAATTAGTACATCAGTACCAACTATACATACTACATAACAAATGTGCAAAAGATAGTTGTAATTTAGTTAAAACCAAAAGTCATAGATAGTTGTAATTTAGTTAAAACCAACACAATACGTATTGTATAGTATATATAGATTCACACATCAGACCACAGTAATAGTTTACTCATTAACATTGCCACCAATTGCATTAGTTGCTTCACTACTACCTTCAACTTCCTTAATCTTTCTTGGTCGACCGCGCTTTCCTCCTCCTGCACCTCGTCCCCTCTTCTGCGCGGTGGCCCTTGTTTCAACTACAGACTTGTTTTCTTTAGACTCATTTGATCCGAAAGTGATCGTGTATGGTTCTTTGTTTTGTCGTCCTGCCTTTCTCTCTCTAATTGGCCTCAGATTTGTTCCGTCCTGCGATACAGCAACACAGAATGTACAGTCATTTCAATAAGGACGCTTAGTTCATACGTTAGGTCAATACAGGTTGAATGTTTACCTCTGTTGTATCTTGTGCCTCCTCTTGAGTATCCTTCTCCACCTCATACTCTTGAGCCGCCTGTCCAATAGTGTTGATGCGCCCTGTACATATGGTGGTTTTTCAGAAGGAACTTGCACATGATGTGTACAAAGGTTGTTACCTGATTGTCTTCGGCCAATGTAGTGTTCGGGTCAGCATCTATGGGTGGTTCATCAGTCGGAAGTGTTCGTTCTGGTGGGATTTGGTTATCTGAAGCTTTTTCTGAATGCGAAGCATTTGTGGTCCCAGACACATGATGTACCTACATTTTTTAAGGTCAGTTTCACCTTTCACAGGATCCATAGGATAGGGTAAGTACTATGTACAAAATAGTGACACCGTATATAACTGGTACTAATCGTGTTATGCTTAATATTATACCAATAATACTATTCCAGTAGGTTTCATGTTCATACCTCTAACACGATGGGAGTTGTCTGAGTTAAGTCAACAAGAGGATCTTCATTTTGCGAAGTAGCCCCCCCTCTCCTTGGACACTGATTGTTGAATTGCTACTAACGATCACATGGTATAGTAAGTACTACAGATAAATAGCCAGGAAAGTCTAGAAAGAAAATAAATTTCATTTTCATCTCACTCATTCTCATGCATGATTGCTTATTTTTATTCACTGGTGGTCTGAGATTAATTTTTTCACTATGGTGGAGGAGAGAAACGTGAAGATGAGTGAGATGAAAATGTGGCTTTGATTTATAATAAGATTGAAGAAGAAAATGAAGGAGAGATAAAAAAAAGATTTTAGAGAGAAAATTGAAAGAGGAAGAGAGGAATAGAGAAGAATAAACAGAAAAGTTAACAGAGTTGGATGGGATTTAATGGTAAGATAAAATTGTTACACTTAACATACTTTAGGGGTAAAATTGATTAAAACGAATAGTATGGGGGATAAATTTGCAATTTACCCTTAATTTATATTATAATGTTCATTGAGGGTGAAAAAATAAAAATATGTTCAAATTTTAGAAATATTAAAAACTCTGTTGCATATAGTTATTTACCAAATTTTTATACACATTTTAATTTTTTATGTTAATAATTCAATATTTTAAAAATGTCAATATTAATTACTATTATTATTTGTTTGTTCTTTTACTTCAATTAAATAAATATTTTATTTCAATTAAAAATAATATAAAAGAATTTTCAAAATTATTTTCTATTAGTTTAAAAAAGATGAAGAAGTTAAATAATTCGAAAGCTCGTGAGTTAAAAAGTTAAACTAAAGCATATAAATTTTAAACAAAAAAAATATGCTAGCTTCAAATATTAGAAAGAATATCATGTGCGATGCACGTGTTTAAAAGACTAGTAAAAATAATGGAGCAATTACTAAAATAACATATTTTTGCATACTAATTACTAAAATGTTAGAACTTTTTAAAAATTACTAAAATAGCATAATTATAGTTGGGATATTTGTCTATTTGACCTCGAAAATTGAGCTCTAATGAAACTTGACCTCAATTTTCAATTATCATAAATAAAACCTTATGCTGATGTCACTAAGGTGTGAAAAGACCAAAAACCTTTTTTTTGTATTGATAGAATTCTCCTTAACTCCACTCTATCTTTATCTCTCTCTAAACTCGAAAGTCTAAATTTTTAACCAAAAACTCATGACTCTCTCTCTCAACTCTAAACTTGCCACGAATTTAGATTCAATGGATAGATATCGAAAAAACGAATGAAATCGATATCTTATTTGCGCGAAACGGAGTCCAGATGAAGAAGTTAACACCAAAGTATTAATTTTTTAAAGAAATAAAAATCTGGAATTTTTTTTTATGGTTGCCTGTGATGTGACCGATCATAAGCAATGATCGATCAGATCATAGGCAATGATCGGTCATATCATTGAGTAATAAAACATCCGAAAAAAAAAAAGAATTGGAATACGAAATAAAGTGTATTTTGTTAATAATTTTTTTTACAAAATTGGGATTGCCACGAATTTAGATCTAATATGGAGAGATATCGAAAAAACGAATGAAATCAATATCTTATTTGCATAAAACGAAGTCCGGATGAAGAAATTAACGCCAAAATACTAAATTTGGGTACAGAGAAAATTCAGGAAAATTTAAAAAAAAAAAAAAAAAAAAAATTATCGTGGGTCTGGGATCGGGACCTAACCGATCCCAGACCATGATCGGTCCGATTAGCCAGAGTTTTTTTTTTTTTTTGTATTTTCCAGAATTTTAAATCTTCAAAATTTTAGTATTTTAGTGTTAACTTCTTCATACGGACTCCGTTTCGCGCAAATAAGATATCCATTACATTCTTTTTTTCGATATCTATCCATTGAATCTAAATTCGTGGCAATCCTAATTTTGTAGAAAACGTTATGAGAAAAATACACTTTATTTTGTATTACAATTTTTTTTCCGGATCTTTTGTTACTCAATGATTTGACCTATCATTGTTTATGATTGGTCGGATCACAGGCAACCACAAAAAAAAAATTCCAGATTTTTATTTTTCAAAAAATTTAATATTTTTGTGTTAACTTCTTCATCCGAGATCCGTTTCGCGCAAATAAGATATCGATTTCATTCATTTTTTCGATATCTATTCATTGAATCTAAATTCATGGAAAGTTGAGCTTAGAGAGAGAGAGTCTTGAGATTTTTGGTAAAAAATTAGAGTTTAGAGTTTAGAGAGGGGAAAAATAGAGTGTGGTTAAGGAAAGCTTTATCAATAAAAAAAATAAAAAAGATTCGAGGTAAAATAGACAAATATCTCATTATAGTTGGAGAAGAAGAAAGAGGAGGAGAAGCACAAGAAGGATAAGAAGAAGAAGAAAGAAGAGTGAGAGAGAAAAAAAAGAGTACATATGATATAATCGATTTACCAATCGTTAGAATTCCAGCCTTTGAATCCAGCTACTTGAGCCAAAGCATATCTCCATTTCGCAATTTCTCAGTCCCAACCCCATTTGATTCATGCTTCACAAACACTTCACCGAAACTTCCGTTATGCTTTCAAATGTCGGAAGGATCAACTTGATAAAAAACAGGAAGCCTCCTTGCAGTGAATAATTTTAACCAGTTCTTCCAAACACCAAGTTGAAGAAGCATAATTTTTCGAGAGAACGATAATCGAAATCCTCGAGGCCTCGATCGGTCTAAAAAGTTTAGAAGAAATAGTAACACCTTGTTGAATTTCGTTATCGTCCCTAAAAATGGTGAAGTAATTTAGCCATGTATCGAAGGTGGTGTTTGGTATGATGAGAAGGGAAAAATAATCCTTTTTCTATAATCTTTTCCTTTATTTGGTATGATGATTATGTAGGGAAATTTCACTGGGTAAAAAACTTGGAGCCAAAAACAATGCAATAATACTCTCAAACTGTCATGCCGATTTTCCAATTGAAATTCCCGTTTGATCAAAATCCTCTCTTGTGCATTTATAAAATCCACACTGCTTCACTACGATGACCTTTGTAGACGTACCTAGTTGAATACGACAAGAGACGAATAGAAGCTCGACTTCTGTAGAGTCATCCATAGAGAAGTTCTCTGGCTTCGGCCCCCAAGGCAGGAGAGTCGGTGGATGAAATCTTGTAAATATCCAAATATGATCCATCTCATCTCCATCCTGAAACCATAATGAGTCAGGGATCCACACTGGTTGAACATAGAGTGGTGGACATTTAAAGGAAGGATCATATGAATTTCTCTCTGGATCAATGGGACCACAAACAGCACATACAACCCATGGATAATACTTCAAATCACCCAACTCAATGCTCACTGAGCACCTGAGTTCTGTCCTCGTAAACCACTTCGGAACTTCGCTTCCAGGAAGCGTAATGACTAGCTCACGTACTTGTCGAAGCGCAACCTGCAACATTTATTATCGGAGTAAATCATCATGTATTGAAGATTGTGAAAAATGTAGAAAAGTTGAGAAACATATAAACAGATTTACTAACTTGAATGTATGAAAGAAGCAAGCTATGCATATCTTCTGTATGTATCAATTTGGAGCAATTTGTAAGATCCAATAAGAGAAGGCTTCCAGTTGAGTCACTTATTATCGAAAAACACGGGAACTTATTGAGCGAAATGCAATCTATTGTCTTCAAATCATTTACATTTGGAGGAAGTTCTGGCAATGATAAAAGCTTCTTACATCCACCAACATCGATTTTTCGGAGGCTGGCAAGTTGAGATATGGTTACAGGCAGGTAAGAAAAATAGTTGTTACGAAGAATCAGATGCTTCACCGACAACAAAGAGCCAATACAATCTGGGAGAGCTCGAAGATTGCAATCACTAAGATTTAGTTCGGTAAGAGAATACAAACCGGATAAAAACGGTGTTATACCAGTACCACTCAGTGGATCAGGCAGTATTTGTGCCAATCCTGCTCTTATATTTTTCTCAGCAACTCTGAAAGTTGGTTCCTGTTTCATTGAAGTTCTTCTCACCTCCAAAAACTTGATATCATCAGAATTCATTAGTTGATTGCCAAGACTGGAGCATCCAGACAAATCTAAACTTTGTAGCGACTTCAACTTTGGCAAAATGGTGCTCGGAAAATAGACCAATTCCTTACAGTTATGCATATTCAATAAAGTAAGGCCATTTAAACCGGCAACTGATGAGGGAAGTTCTATTATAGAGGTACCATCTAAATGAAGTTCTAGTAATCTCTCTGTATTGCCTGAAAATTCTGAAATCTTCTTAATTTTTGAGCAACCGGAGAGAATGAGAACTTCAAGAACTTCAATCTTAATGCAACTGGGAAGAACTGAAAGATTTATGCAATCTTTCAAGTTTAAAAATATAAGTTTCCTTGCCACGAAAACGGATGGATGAATGTTTCTTAAACTCGTACAACCTTCGAGGTCTAATCTTCTGAGATTTGGTACTAGTTCAAAGTCTGGAGTTTCAAACAAACTTTGAGAATTACTCAGCTTGATATATTTCAGCTTCTCCAAACACTGTTAGAAGGGAAAGGGGAAAAATATAATTAGCTTATGGAAATACTTCAATAGCCAGTGCTTGGACATGAGCATTGCATTTGTACCGTTGGAGAGTATTCAAGATCCCACATCGGAAAGATGAAGGGACATAACAATGTTTAGAAGAATTTGATATATGTACTAATTAAAAGACGCCTTACCTTTTTTCCCTTCCAAAATTCTTTTAAATTGCTCTGGCACATGTGAAGTTCAATAAGCTCATTTTCTTCTGAATTCAGAGATAGAAACTCCAAAGGACATCTTTTCCATTTTAGATATCTCAACTTCCTGGGCGTGGCTTCCAAGTGATTTCCCACTTCCAAAACACCATCAACATTAAGCAACCTAAGGTGGTTCAATCCCTTAAAAGGATATTCGATTTTGAGTGTCTTCCTCGACTTAAAAAATATGCTCTCCAAGACCTAAAATGATAAAATAACACTTGAATTCCACTTTAAAAATTAAAGTATAACATAACTAATTGAGTTTATATGTTCACTTACCTCATTTGTGTATACTTTCGGTATTGATATATATGCATTATCGTAAAACCACACCCGCTCAAGAACATGTCTTTGACTAACAATTTTACTTCCCATGTCTTGTAATAAACAGTGTATCTTCAATCTGTTGTTATAAACACTGACCAGCGATTTTCGAATGAGCAACTCAACCCTTCTTGTGGCCCCAAAACCACAACCATCAAGTATTTCTACTACGCGATCTCTCTTCTTTCCGTGGAAGAAGCAAAGAATATCTAGAAAAATCTTCTTCTCCAACTCATCCAATCCATCGTAACTTATTTTGAGAACGTTTAAAATTTTATCATCATCAATGTTGTGGGGTGAAATTGGATTACACGTGGAATTTTACAACTTGACAAAATTGGTCCGAAGCACCTGGTGTAAAGCACCTGGTCCAAAGCACCTGGTGTAAAGCACCTGGTCCGAAGCACCTGGTGTAAAGCACCTGGTCCGAAGCACCTCGTCTGACCGTGGTACCTAGGCATAAAGTCCATGCACCTGAAAAGAACTGGCTACGCAGTCTCCAACACAGACCAACACATTTAAACCGATTGCAAGCGTCCAATCAAAAAATGGCACGTGGCGTGACCCGAAAGCGACACGTAATTGAGAAGCAACACATGACCCAATCCCGACACGACACGTGGCGCGATGATGTCATCAACCTAATCTCCTATAAATAGGAGAAGAAACTCATTCATTAGGTAACTGATCTCTACTACTACTCTCTGGCACACTAGCTCTGCTTGCTCTGACTTAAGCATCGGAGGGTGTTAGGCCGGCACCACACCGGTGCTCTTTTCCTTTCCTGTGCAGGTACCTACGTAGCACGCCGTCGAAGCAGCGCACTACCTCCGACTCGTCCCATAAATTAAAGTTCGTTGCCTACGTGGAAGCTATCCATTTTTACGCAACAACATTTGACGCCGTCTGTGGGAAGAGTATATAACTAAGTGCTTTACCATCAAGGATGGGTCGTAGAGGTCAGCAACACGGTGATGTTACTGAAGACGGTGAAAACCGTAACCCTCGTAATACGAAAAATCAAACTCGTAGCACTAGGGAGCTACAACAAGTTGATGAAAATCAAGAAGTGGAAAGAGTTATGTCAATGCCTGATGGAAGGGTTGATGCTCTAGAAGAACAAGTCCGAGGTGTGAATCGAGATCTTGCTAAAGTACTCGAAATCCTTACACGCAGAACCGACCATCAATCCCCTACCGACAATCAAGAAGTCCAATCCAAGAAAGATAAAGAACCTATAGAACACATAGGAGAATCGCTAAATCATGAGAAAGGTGGTTCAAAGAGGAAGTCAAATCTAAATATCCAGGACAATTCCTCCTCCTCTTATAACTCTTATCGCAACAAGCAACCTAGTCGAAACGAAGATCCAGGCCTCGCAGAAGTTCTCAATCAAAAGAGAAAGGAACATTCAGATGTAGTGAAGTCTACTGCAGAAAGTGCCCAGCCTTGGGCACCAGAGTTGAAAAAACTCCAAGATCAACTTGGTCATATGAAGAAAGAGTATAGAGGAAAGACTACTCTTGCACTAGAAGATCTACTTGAGCAAACTGAGCCTCCATTCACCGATGATATAATAGAGGTGGAGCTTCCAACCAAGTTTAAAATGCCAACAATGACTACCTACGATGGTTCAAAGGATCCAATCGAGCATGTTGATACATTTCGGACCTGGATGGAGCTCCAGGGAGTCCAAGATGCTATCAAATGCAGGGCATTCCCTCTTACATTAGGAGGCTGCACGAGGGTGGTATAGGCGGCTCAAGCCAAGGTCTATCTCATCATTTAAAGACCTCACTCGGTCTTTTGTAACTCGATTCCTTGGTGGAAGAGATCATAAGAAACCGGCCACGCACCTTTTGATCGTCGTCGAAGTCGAGGAGAGCCTTCGAGACTATATAGTAAGATTCAACAATGAGGCATTGAATGTGGAAGGTTACAATGTGACATAGCTCTAATCGCTATGATGGCTCGGTTTGAAAGATGAAAGGTTCTTGTGGTCACTAGGCAAGAAAACGCCTGCTACATACATCGAGCTTCTCGCTAGAGCGCAAAAATATATGAGTGCAGGAGAATTGCTTAGTGCAAGAAGGACTTGGATGAAGGAGGTAGTAGTACACGATCGGAACACAAGAAGAGAGATCGAACGGAAGAGTTTGTCCTGGGGGAGTGATCGTCACGAGGATGACAAGAGACATAAGTCCAGGAGACCAATTCGATAAGCTAAGTCTTCCTCCTAGTAAGTTTAAAAAATACACTCCCATCACGGTCCCAATTGAACAACTACTCATGGAGATCCAAGACAAAAACATAGTGAGGTGGCCCGCTAGGATGGTTGCGGCGTCAAATAAGAGGAACAAAAACAAGTATTGTCTATTCCACAAAGACCACCGGACATACCACCTCCGATCGCTTCGATCTCAAGGAAGAAATTGAGACCCTTATTCAAAAAGGGTACTTGAAAGAATTCGTGAAAAGTAAAGGAGATAAGAAAGACCAAGACTGTGATAATCAAAATTTCCCATATGGAGAAATAAGGACCATCTTTGGAGGTCCGACTATTGAAAAAGAGCCCAAGCCTTAAAAAGTACCATGTTAAGTCACTGAGGTATTGGTCAAGGCATCAACACATTGATTGATCTCATCGAAAGGCTCTACTACACCCATAGGATGTCAAGCAACTTAGATTTCATTTTGTCAATTTTATTTATTGCGGTTTCATTTCCAATAAAGTTTTCTATTGTAAGAGTTCGAAAAGAAAATGAATAAAATTATATTTTTTCTACTTATTGCATTCATGAGAGTTAGATCATTCGAGAAAAATTAGACTCGAGTTAGACTTCAAGACATAAAACTCTACTCGAGTGGGGGCCAACTATGTGATTCTACTGCAACAAAATTAAAAATGTTCTGAGTCCATCAAGGTGGAAAAGCAAAAAGTTCTAAGTCCGCCATGGTGGAAGAGCTAAATAAAATGTTCTGAGTCCATCAAGGTGGAAGAGCAAAAAGTTCTAAGTCCGCCACGGTGGAAGAGCTAAATAAAAAAAAATTCTAAATCTACCAGGGAGTGCAGGGCTCGCACGAGCCGCACCTAGTAGACGAATTTAAAACGACTAAAAAGTTCTAAGTCCGCCACGGTGGAAGAGCTAAATAAAAAAATCTAAATCTACCAGGAAGTGCGAGGCTCGCACGAGCAAAGACCTGGTAGAAGAATTTAAAACGACTAAAAAGTTCTAAGTCTGCCACGGTGGAAGAGCTAAATAAAAAAATTCTAAATCTACTAGGGAGCGGGGCTACCACGAGCCGCACCTGGTAGAAGAATTTAAAACGAAAAAATAATTCTAAGTCTACTAAGGAGTACAAGGCTCGTAGAGGAATTAAGGAAAATTCTAAGTTTACTAAGGGTGTAAGGCTACTACACCTACGAAGCAACACTTAGAAAATTTGAAGATGGAACAATAAAGCAAGCTTGTTAAGATTCAACGACAAGTCGACGACGGAAAACCAACTTGAAATTGGTTAGAAATAAAAATTTTAAAACCAAATTAAATTTGGTTAAGAGAGGCAAAAAAAAAAAAAAAAAAAAAAAAGATGATAAATAATGCTGCTGACGCAGCATGGAGAAAAAGAAAGAAAGAAAAAAAAGAGAGAGAGAGAAAGAAAGCTGCTGACGCAAAAAAAAAAAAAAAAAAAAAAAAAAGTTAAAAGCTGCTGCACGCAGCAGCAGCAATAAGGAACCCACGCGGGTCAAAACCTGACCCGCGTGGGTGCCCGCGGGTCAGCTTTTGACCCGCGGGCAAAAACACCTCTAGGGTGTTTTATTGACATGTTTTTGGCTTAGTGGGTCAGGTTTTGACCCGCTATTTCCCATGCGGGTCAGGTTTTGACCCGCGGGTCTGTGAACCCCTCCCACCTTTTTTTTTATCCTCTTTCTTACTCCTTCCTCTCTACACTTGTTATTAATTCATTTTTCTTTCAAATTTTGTAATCTTTTCTTCAATGAAAGCTAGGCAATTTTAATATATTTGATTTCAAGAGAATTTTTACTCTTAAAATCAAAGGGGGCGAAGTATGTGATGATGAAACGTGACGACTTGGACATACAACCCAACTCCAAAACGATCAGAGACAGAAAATTCAACCTACCAAGCTTCAACACTTAGTATTTTCTCAAAAAAAAAAAGATTATGACAAAAAATTCAAGTTACCAAGGGAGAAAATTCAAGCTACAAACTCTTAAAATTTTGACGAGTGCAACGGTGAAAAATTCAAGCTACAGACCTCAACACTTTGAATACTTTCAAGAAATTGACTAAGGTAAAATGCCACTTTGAAAGAATACTCCCAAGTAGCATTGAACTCGCATCTCAACTCAACTCGGGAGTAGGGGGCCTCTGTTGTGGGGTGAAATTGGATTACACGTGGAATTTTACAACTTGACAAAATTGGTCCGAAGCACCTGGTGTAAAGCACCTGGTGTAAAGCACCTGGTCCAAAGCACTTGGTGTAAAGCACCTGGTGTAAAGCACCTGGTCCGAAGCACCTGGTGTAAAGCACCTGGTCCAAAGCACCTGGTCCGAAGCACCTGGTCCGAAGCACCTGGTGTAAAGCACCTGGTGTAAAGCACCTGGTCTAAAGCACCTGGTCCGAAGCACCTCGTCTGACCGTGGTACCTAGGCATAAAGTCCATGCACCTGAAAAGAACTGGCTACGCAGTCTCCAACACAGACCAACACATTTAAACCGATTGCAAGCGTCCAATCAAAAAATGGCACGTGGCGTGACCCGAAAGCGACACGTAATTGAGAAGCAACACATGACCCAATCCCGACACGACACGTGGCGCGATGATGTCATCAACCTAATCTCCTATAAATAGGAGAAGAAACTCATTCATTAGGTAACTGATCTCTACTACTACTCTCTGGCACACTAGCTCTGCTTGCTCTGACGGCACCACACCGGTGCTCTTTTCCTTTCCTGTGCAGGTACCTACGTAGCACGCCGTCGAAGCAGCGCACTACCTCCGACTCGTCCCATAAATTAAAGTTCGTTGCCTACGTGGAAGCTATCCATTTTTACGCAACAACAATCAACACCATAGCAATTAAGTTCCTCTATTATACTTTTCCATGTAGCAACATCTTTATTGCATAGAGAGGGAACTAAAACTTCAAGTGCTAGTGGAAGGCCTCCGATAAGCTCGAAAATGCTCTCAAAGAGATCCGAATAACCTTCCTTAGGATGTGCTTTTGGGAAGGCCTTTAAATGAAGGAGTTGAACAGCTTCTTCTTTATTTAGTTTTTTCACCTTGTATATTCTTTCTACTCCAAAGCTTTCAAGAAAAACTTCATTTCTGGTTGTGATGATGATTCTACTCCCGGATCTTAATGAAGTAGGATTCAGGATCAATCCGTTAATTTGGTCAGATCGATCCACGTCATCTAGAACAAGAAGAACCTTTTTATATCTAAAAGCTCTCTCTATCATAGAAAAGCCTTGATGAGTATCCCATATATCAACTTTGTGAGTAAATATGCTGGAAAGAAGTTGACTTTGTAAGAAAGCAAGACCGCGTTGTCCTTGAAAAAGCTCTTTGATTTCGGAGAGAAAGCAACAAACTTCAAATTCATGAAGGATTTGATCATAAACAAATCTAGCTAAAGTAGTCTTACCAATGCCACCCATTCCCCAAATTCCAACAAAGACAATGCCATCTGACTTTAGGTCCATAAGCGAAAGCATTTCATTATATTTCGAATCAATTCCAACGAGGTCGTTCCGAGTAACTGTCATAGTTGGTCGGATTTTCGTCCATACAACTTGAGAAATATCTTCTCTGAGTTCTGTTTCATATGGCCTAATTCAATTCAAATCAAGAAAATAAATTAATTATTTCTTCACTTATACTTTGATATGGACTGTAAGAGGGTGTTGGGAAATATTTTGCTATTGTATAAGATCAATGAATGCATTAGACTCATATTTAGTGCTATCTTCACAAAGCATTGCAAATGGAAGATTAAAATCTGCCCCTCCAATTGATTCAGTCAAAATAATTTGAGAGAAAAACATACATAGTTTTCCTTTTTTTTTCTTCCTATAATTGGTTATTTAAGGATTCATTTTATGATGCTTTGGTTTTGGTTAGTTTTTTGTTTTTAAAAATTATAAGAGTCAGATGCAAAATATACCCCTGCACTTTAGATCATTGTTAAATCATACCCTACACTTTAAAAATGTTTTTAAATACCTTTTCACTATGGTAAAATTATAGATCACCCCTTCTATCAGCTAATTTTAACAAAATTTAAACAACCACATACGTATTCTACACATGTCACATATTCCAATTTCGTTAAAAATAACAAAAAGATTGATAGATGAGTAGAATTTTTAAAATAAACCGTTATGAGATATAAGTAAAATCTATAAATTACATCAATATGTTTAAATTTGTCGTTATTTTCAATGGTATTGGAACATATAGCAACGTAGAATATATATATGTGTCTCAATTTCGTTAAAACTAGCTGATAGAAGAAGAGTGTGATTTATAGTTTTACCGTATCATAGGGGTATTTGAAAACATTTTTAAAGTGTACGGCTAGAGGTATGAGATTTTGCAATAATCTAAAGTGCAGGGGAATATTATACATTTAACTCAAATTATAATGGTTTTACTAACCGTCTCTTTTTCTTTTTTCTTTTATTTTGTTTCAGTTTACATTTAAAAAAAAATCTTTGTCAAATTTCAAAAACAAAAAAACCAGATTTTGAAAACCACTTTTATAGTTTTAAGAATTTAGCTGGGATTACAAAAAACTAGATTAAAAAGTAAAGATTTGCTAGTAAAACATGCTTAATTTTCAAAAACGGAAAACTAAAAACAAATCAGTATAAAAGGTACCTAAGATTTCTAATTAGACAGAAAAATAAAATAAAAATAAAAGGTATCAAATTTGAAAATGTTTTAGAAAATTAAATTCTTTCTAAACATGAACTAATTAAACAAAGGTTAAATTATATAAATGCCTCCTAACCTATGAGGTTTGTTTCAATTTTACCGTTTTAAAAGTTTCAATTATACCCTCAACCTTATAATTTGTTTAAAAAATACCCTTTATTTAGTTGAAGAAGCGTAATTTTTCGAGAGAATGATAATCGAAACCCTCGAGGCTTCGATCACTCTCAAACGTTTTGAAGAAATAATAACACCTTGTTGAATTTCGTCATCGTCCCTGAAAATGGTGATCCCTTCCCAACGAAGAGATTTGTATAGATGATCGGTAAAGGATTTGCGAGTATCTTCTCCTCGAAAACTCAAGAAAACATCATACTCCCATTTACAAATTGAAGAAGAAGAAGAAGAAGCCATAACCTAAGAATTGAATCAAGAAGATAAATGATAATGGATGCAACTTCGCTCCCATTTTAAATCTGTACAGCACATTATTTTAATTTACAAATATTTTTTTCTTACTGATTTGTTTGATTTTTCTTTTAATTATTTATGTTATCTTTATGTTTGAGTTTTTTAAAAATAGTTTTTATGAATTGAAATTTTCAAAATAGTAAAAAAAATTTCAAGAATAACATTTTTTCTCCTCTTAACTCAAAGCTAGCATTAAACTCAACTTACACATAACTATAAGAAAATGTCATTTTTAAAGCTTTTAAAAATACTAGTAAATTTCACAAGTGCGTGGTCTAACTTTTGTTTATTGACATTTTAGGTTTATTTATGATGTATAATTTAATAAAACATTTCATAGGTAAAGTTTATATATGAAAATAATTATGAATTTATAAAGTAAAGAGGAAGTAAACTTTTATTTTGATGTTAAAATAAATGGGTTAGTGTTTAATCAAGAGTATATATTAATTAGTTAATTAACCTTTCAATTAAAAGATAAAAGTTAAAATCAATTCGATAAACATAAAAGCGATAAAATGATAGAGTTAAAAATAAAAAATATATTGTTAAAAGATTATAGTAACAAAATTTCATTCATAAAATGATTATAATTAGAAAAGAAAATTAAAATACGTCAAAAGAGAAAATCAAAAGATTCCAATACCATAAAAACATTTGATATCTTTTTAACATGTCCGGCGAGTTCTTCCGTTGTAAGATTAGTGAAGTTTGAAATAAGAAACTCATCGGTATAGATTTGAATAATCACTTTCTTGAGACATTTTGAGTGAAAATGAATTAAAAACAATGTAAGTTGGGAGACTTATCTATATCTATTTATATATACTTTCAAATATTGAGTTTTTTTTTTCTTTCTTTTTTTGAATTTGGTTCACATGTATGAAAATAAATAAAATTGAAGGCAACTAAATGTTTTTGCAATAACACAGTGATGATGGGTTGGGGATACGATGGAGAATGAACCAATTAATAATGGGCAACGAATGAAAATAAAGCAAGTACTGAGGGGTAATGAATGAAAGTAAAATTTAAAACCAATTACTTACTAATGGCCAATGAATGAAAGTTATATTTTTCTTGAGCCAGAATGAAAACTGAGAGGGCAATTTGGAAACTGTTTATATTCCATTCTATGCATACTCATCCATAATACATTCAATGAATTTCATTTATTTTCCACTTTCTTCTTTATTAAACTAATTAAATAACTTTTCTTTCATGGCTTCAAATTTATACATTCAATGAATTTTATTTATTTTTCACTTTCTTCTTTACTAAAATAATCAAAGAATTTTTCTTTGCTTCAAATTTGGCTTTATGTATGTGATATTCAAAGAATTTAATTTATTTTCCACTTTCTTTCTTCTTTATTAAAATAATCAAATAAGTTCTTCTTGATAGATTAAGTTAATAATTGGAAGTTTGAGTTAGATGTGAATGAGGGTAGAATTAGAAGTGAAAAATTCTCCCTTCATTCACATTTTTAATATATTAAGATAAGATTAAGATTTATTATTTTTTAAAATAGTTATTCAAAAAGTGTCATCTGATAGAATTTCTCATAAAAAAATTTCAACATTGAGTAATTATAAGTAAAACTTTATTTAACTTACTTTTTTGTATTGAAATAAAAATTATTTATTTATTTATTTTATAATTTATGTTTCATTTGAGAATAACTAAAAATGTCAAAAAAAAATATTATCAATAAAATACAATTTTCAAAAAAAAAAAAGAAGTGATTGAATTGAATATTTGATTTTACTATTAAACATTGCCCCCACTGAATTGTTATGCTAGACCTGGAGTAGTTACCCCCCTCATTTTTGAAATAATAAAAAAAAAATAGTTGAAATAGTAATATTTTAGATGAAAATTTGAAATTTTAGTATTATTCATCTATTTTTTCCCTCCTTATTTTCTAAAATTAGCATTCTATAAAAATAAAATCTAGCTCCGCTCCGGCTAATACGTACACGATTTTTTTTTAATTGTATTTATTTTTAAAATTATGAGATTTACTAATGTCAAATTTAATATTTAAATAGCTTTAGTATTGAATTATTGACTCAAGAAATATTTTATTTTTATTAGAATTCATAATACTTTGGTACAAATTTCATTACCAAGTCAAAGAGGCCACTCTTCCGCTTCAGTATTACACTCTCCTGCTAACAGAAGTTAATGATCCAAAAAAACCATGGCTAAAATTTTCAAAACTGGACGAAAAAATTCCCCAAAAAGAAGAAAAAACTAAACTATAAAAAGTTGCTCGGAAAGTGTCAATCCTTTCTCATCCAATTATAATATCCACACTGCTTCACTTTGATGCCGGCAGCGGATGGTCCACAGTAAAATTGAAGCTCTATTTCTTTAATATTATCTAAAGAAATGTTCTCTGACTTCGACGATTGAAGCAGCCTTAACAGCACATTAGGATACCAACTGACTATCCAAATATGATCCATCTCATATACTCTATCATACAGGATAAAATAGGGCAAATTAGAGGATATTGATTTTGATTCATCTGTTTTAAGAGTTCCTCTCACCATACAAGTGCTATAGGTTATAAACTTTTGATCGGTGTAACTGCATACTCCGCATACGATCAAAGAAGTAGACATAAAATCACCCAACTCAATACTTATCGAGGATCCCGTTTTCGTCTTTGTAAACCACTTTGGAACTTCACTTCCAGGAATCTTAATGTTTACAAAACGTAGTTGACGAGCTACAATCTGCAATGCAACAATTATTATAAGGATAAATCATGTACTTGTGGAAAATGTAGAGTGTTAAAAAATAATAAGAAGTTTCACTAACTTGAATATATGACATCAGCAACCTATGCATCTCTTCTGTGTGTAACAATTCGGAGCAATTTGAAAGAACCAATTCAAAACCGTGGTGTTTATTATTAATATAAATTACCGGAAAACATGGAAACTTTTTGAGCGAAATGCAATTATGCGTCGACAAATCATGTACATTCGAGGGAAGATCTGGCAGTGATTGAAGCTTCTTACATCCACTGACATGAATTATTTCAAGCTTAGCAAGTTGAGATATGGTTAAAGGAAGATAGGAAAAATGGTTGCCACAAAGAGTTAGTTGCTTCAACGAGGACAAAGAGCCAACACCATCTGGGAGAGCTTGAAGATTGCAATCACTAAGATCTAGTTCGATAAGAGAATACAAACTAGAAAAAGATAATGTCATACCAATACCACTCTGGCGGCCCTTGAAAAACAATTGCATTATTCGCCTCATCAATCCACGTACTAATAATCCGCGTCTTACACTTTTTTGAACACTGACAGTTTGTACCTGTTTTGTTGCAGTTCCTCTCACGTCAAGCTCCTCCAAATACTCGATCTCTTTTGAACTCTTTTGTTGATTGTCATGTCCCGAGCATCCAGATAAATCTTGACTCTGAAGCGACTTTAACATTGGCAAAACGGTGCTCGAAAAAGACACCAATTTCTTACAGTTCTTCATATGCAACAAAGTAAGTCCATTTAAACTGGCAACTGATGGGGGAAGTTCTTTTATTGAGGTACCATCCAAATGAAGTTCTAATAATCTCTCTGTATTGCCAGAAAATTCTGAAATCTTCTTAATTTTTGAACAACCAGAAAGAATGAGAACTTCAAGAGCTTCAATCTTGATGCAACTTGGAAGAACTGAAAGATTTATGCAATCTTTTAAGTTTAAAAAAACAAGTCTCCTTGCCATGAAAATGGATGGATGAATCTTCCTTAAACTCGTACAACCCAGGAGGTCTAATCTTTCGAGATTCGGAACATGGCAAAAGTCTGGAGTTTTGAACAACTTTTGACAATGGCTAAACTTGATATATTTTAGCTTCTCCAAACACTGTTGAAAGGAAAAAGGGGCGGAAATAATTAGCTCATGAAAATATTACAATCGCCAGTGCTCGCATGAGGAGTACATTGGTGGTGTAGAAGTGAAAAAAGAAGTCATATTTTAGGGACATTTGATAAATGTAGCTGATTAAGGAAAGACCTAACCTTTTTTTGCCTCCAAAATTGTTTTAAATTGCTATGGCACATGTGAAGTTCAATAAGCTCATTTTCTTCTGAATTCAGTGGTAGAAACTCCAAAGGACATCCATTCCATTTTAGATATCTTAACTCTGTAGGAATGCAATCCAAGTGATTACCGACTTGCACGTGACAATTGACATTAAGCATCCTAAGGTTGTACATTTTGGAAAGAAAATTTGTGATTTCGATCTTCTTTCTCGGCTTTAAAAATACACTTTCAATTGCTTCGATGACCTGAAATGATAAAATAACATGTGATTCTACTTCAAATTTGAAAGTTAAGAGTATGTTTAACTTACCACTTCTTTTTTTAACATTTTATTTGCATCGTTGTAACACCACAATCGATTTTGAACTTCTTGTTGACGAACAATTCGTCTACCCATGTCTTGTAATAAACAATGCATTCCCAACCTGTTCTCATACGACACCGTAATCAGTGATTTTCGAATGAGCAACTCTACCCTTCTTGTGGCTCCAAAACCACAACCATCAAGTATTTCTACTACGCGATCTCTTTTCTTTCCTTTGAAGAAGCAAGCAATATCTAGAAAAATCTTCTTCTCCTTCTCATCAAGTCCGTCGTAACTTATTTTAAGAACCTTGAAAATCTTATCATCATCAACAACACAATCTTTAAGTTCCTCTAAAATAAACTTCCACGTCGCAACGTCTTTATTGCATAGAGAGGAACCCAAAACTTGCAGTGCTAGAGGGACACCTCCAACAAGCTTGATGATGCTCTTAGAGAGATCCAAATAACCTTCTTTAGGATGTGCTTTTGGGAAGGCAGCCAAATGCAGAAGTTGAAGAGCTTTTTCTTTATCTAGTTCTCCCACCTCATATCTTCTTTCTACTCCAAAGCTTTCGAGAAAATCTACATTTCTGGTTGTGATGATGATTCTACTCCCAGATCTTAATGAAGTAGGATTTGGGATCAATCCGTTAATTTGGTCAGATCGATCCACGTCATCTAGAACAAGAAGAACCTTTTTATATCTAAAAGCTTTCTCTATCATAGAAAAGCCTTGATGAGCATCCCATATATCAACTTTGTGAGTAAATATGCTGGAAAGAAGTTGACTTTGTAAGAAAGCAAGACCGCGTTGTCCTTGAAAAAGCTCTTTCATTTCGGAGAGAAAGCAACAAACTTCAAATTCATGAAGGATTTTATCATAAACAAATCTAGCTAAAGTAGTCTTACCAATGCCACCCATTCCCCAAATCCCAACTAAGACAATGCCATCTGACTTTAGGTCCATAAGCGAAAGCATTTCGTTATATTTCGAATCAATTCCAACGAGGTCGTTCCGAGTAACTGTCATCGTTGGTCGGATTTTCGTCCATATTACTTGAGAAATATCTTCTATGAGTTTTGTTTCATACGGCCTAATTCAATTCAAATCAAGAAAATAAATTAATTATTTCTTCACTTATACGTTGATATAGACTGTAAGAGTATAAGATCAATGAATGCATTAGACTCATATTCAGTGCTATCTTCACATAACATTGCAAAAGGAAGATTAAAATCTACCCCTCCGATTGATTCAGTCAAAATAATTTGAGAGAAAAACATACATAGTTTTCCTTTTTTTCCTATAATTGGTTATTTAAGGATTCATTTTATGATGCTTTGATTTTGGTTAGTTTTCTGTTTTTAAGAATTATAAAAGTCGGATGCAAAATATACCCCTGCACTTTATATTATTGTTAAATTATATCCGTACACTTTAAAAATGTCTTTAAATACTTTACACTATGGTAAAATTATAAATCACCCCCTTCTATCGGCTAGTTTTAACAAAATTTAAACACATTACATATTCTACGCATGCTAAATATTCCAATTTCTTTAAAAATGACAAAAAAAATTAGTAGAATTTTTAAAATAAACCGTTATGAGATGTAAAATCTATCCATATGTTTTTTGTCATTATTTCCAATGGTATTGGAACATATGGCAGACACAATTTCCTTAAAATTAGGTGATAGAAGAACAGTGTGATTTATAATATCCATATTATAGAAGTATTTAAAAACATTTTTAAAGCGTAGGCGTAGGGGTATGATTTTAAAATAATCTAAACTCCAATACATTTAACTCAAATAATAATTATTTTACTAACCGTCTCTTTTTTTGCTTTTATTTTGTTTCAGTTTACATTAAAAACACTTCAAAAAAATTTGTCCAATTTAAACCATATTTTGAAAAAGTTTTAAGAGTTTAGCTGGGATTACAAAAACTAGATTCGAAAGTACATACTTGCTAGTAAAACATGCTTAATTTTCAAAAACCGAAAATTAAAAACAAAATCAATATCAAAAGGGACCTAAGATTTCTAATTAGACAGCAAAATAAAATAAAAATAAAAGGTATCAAATTTGAAAATGTTTTAAAAAATTCTTTCTAAACTTGAACTAATTAAACAAAGGTTAAATTATACAAATGCCCCCTAACCTATGAGGTTTGTTTCAATTTTATCCCTAACGCCTTAAAAGTTTCGATTATACCCTCAACCTTTTAATTTGTTTCAAAAATACCATTTGTTAGCAATTTTCATTAATATTTACGGAAGTTTAAACATGAGAGGCAAAATATATTAAATATAGTAAGTTTCAACTTTGTCCCTAAATGTTTTAAAAGTTTCAATTTTTTCCATAACGCTTAAATTTCCGTAAATTGCTTACAAACGGGTATTTTGGAAACAAAATAAAACATTGAGGGTAGAATTAAAACTTTTAAAACGTTAACCGTAAAATTAAAACAAATTCTATAGGTTGGGAGCATTTTGTATAATTTAGTCTTACACAAAGGGATAAATACTAAATACACCTCTGTACTTTGGGTTATTATTAAATCATACCCCTGCACCTTTTTTTGTTTTAAAAAACCCCGCACTTTAGGAAAATTACAAATCACACTCTTCTATCAATTAGTTTTAACAAAATTTAGACGCATCTATATTATAAGCATACCACGTGTTCCAAAACCATTAAATTTTTTAAAGATTTTGAACATTTGAGTGTGATTTATAAATTTTACATCTTATTAACATAAGATTTTATTATAAAATTCTACACATCTTTAAATTTTGTTGTTGTTATTTTTTATTAAATCATAATATATGACATACGTAGAATACAAATATATCTCAATTTCATTAAAACTAATCAATTAAAGAGTGTGAATTGTAATTTTACTAAAGTACAGGGGTATTTTAAAACAAAACAAAAGTACAGGGGTATGATTTAACGATAACTCAAAGTGTGGGGTGTGTTTTGCATTTATCACTAAAAAACTAGGGGGAAATCCAAATATATGAGTTTTATTTTGTAATTTCAAAAAGAGCAAATGTTTTAAAATATTTTTAAATTATGTCATTTTTAACACTGAGATTTGATCTCGTCTGAGAAATATTATTTTTTTAAATTTTCAAAAATTTTTGCTATTTTTTAAAATACGAATTCTTATAATGCCAATTTTAAAAAACCCCTAAAAAATTAAATTCTTTCTAAACTTGAACTAATTAAACAAACAACCAAACATGACGATTATAATAAATATATGATCCCACTAGTATGTTTTATCCGATAGAAAAATGATATGTATGACGGTGAGTACTCATTATTTTCCATTATAATTTGCTAAAAAATGAAAAATATTAGATATAATATAATCTGATTTACCAATCATTAGAATTCCAGCCTTTGAATCCAGCTACTTGAGCCAAAGCATCTCTCCATTTCTGCAATTTCTCACTCCCAACCGTATTCGATTCATGCTTCACAAACGCCTCAGCGAAACTTCCTTTCTGCTTTCGAACATCAGAAGGATCAACTTGGTAAAAAACAGGAAGAACATCCATTCCCAATTCCTCCTTGCATTGAATAATTTTAACCAATTCTTCCAAACACCAAGTTGAAGAAGCGTAATTTTTCGAGAGAACAATAATCGAAACCCTAGAGGATTCGATCGCTCTCAAAAGTTTTGAAGAAATCGTAACACCTTGTTGAATTTCGTCATCGTCCCTGAAAATGGTGATCCCTTCCCAACGAAGAGATTTGTATAGATGATCGGTGAAGGATTTGCGAGTATCTTCTCCTCGAAAACTCAAGAAAACATCATACTCCCATTTACGAATCGAAGAAGAAGAAGAAGAAGCCATAACTTGTGAATTGAATCGAGAAGCTAAATGATAATGGATACAACTTCGCTCTGAAATGATAAGAGTTTTTTTAATGGTGATCCCTTATTAATCCTTTTCTGTTGACTTATTGACTTATTGACTTGTTGACTTACTCATTTTTTAATTTGTTGACTTAATGACTATTTATCATATAAATAAATATTCAGCTTGGTTTTGTTGACTTTTTGAGTACTTTAGCCCTTTATCGAAGGTGGTGTTTTGTATGGGTGAAACGATCCAGTTTGGTTTTGTTAAACGCTTTTTATCAATTCGGTTTTTAGTTTTTCTAGAAAAGGATATTTATATTTAGTTTAAAGATAAAATCCTTCTATATTGAAGAATGAAACAAAATAAAATCAAACACAAATAAAAATTTAATTGAAAAAAATTAGATTAATAAATATACAAAATATAAATTAAAATAAGAAATTATTACTCATTAAACCAAATTGGAGCCATTACTTAAAATTTTATTGGTTTTCCACATTTAATTACACTAATATCCATTTAAGGAGACTTTTAGTGGTTTTTTCCCTATGAAATCCCTATTTTTTCTCTTTTTTTACACTCTAGTTTAATTTTTCAGTTTTTTCTTTCACCCCTAGTAAATATATTTTTCGTTTAAAACTATTTGTAAATATAACAATTCTCAACGCGTTAATCACTAATTAACATTGATTAATCCGTGAATCATTGATTCATTTGTTGTAAAAACATATTAACTTTGATTTAGATGATTCGAGATGTTTTGAAATTTCTCATTCGAATTTTACATTATAACTAAAAGAAACTACAATGATTTTATTTGCAAATCAGAGTTCAAACGAAAAAACTATAATTAAAAGAAAGTTGACGACATTGGAAATGATGAATCTTATTAGAGGCATTCACATATTTGATCGAAACTACAAACGTTTCATTTGCAAATTACCCTGAAGTTTATGTATTATTTGTTTTGATCATAATGGCCAAACTTGTACAAGTAAGCTACTTGAAAAAAAGAGAGAGCTAATGGTTGGTATGTGAAAACCCCGGAAGAAGCAGAAAAGAAAGGGAGATGAGAGGAAGGATAAAAAGAAGAAAAATTACGCTTACGATTATAAATATGATCCTACAAAATGAATACATAAAATAACGTCTAAATGTGCACGACTCACTTACAATTATAATAAAACACTTGCTCGGATCTGGAAAAACAATAACAAAACTCCGATTTCAGGGGCACACCATGAGATCAGAACAATCGTCGAATACTTTAAGCTAATCGTGTGTTCTACTTCTATCGAAATCAAACTAAACCTACGCTGGCTGGTCGTATATCAAAACTTGGGGCCATAAACAATGCAATAATACTCTCAAGCTGTCAGGTCGATTTTCCGTTTGAAATTCCCGTTTGATCAACATCCATGAGCTCATCGACACAAAACTGATGCAAGGTGTCATACCTTTTCTTCCACTGCTGCACCATTTGCATGGATTTTCCATAATCAAACTTCAGTCTTTCCAAGTCCATTTCTGCGGCAGCAGACGAACCATGTTGCTGGAGTACAGACATACACACGTCATGAAAAGTTCGAGATGTGTAGAGGGATTTATTTTACAACATACATACTATCTGTGCCCATTTCCCTAGCTAGCAAACCACATCCGCTTTAATTGAATGATCGGGAATAAAAAAAACAAAAGCCCAGGGAAGAAAAAGCAGAAGAACATGGAAAGAAGCCATCACCTGTAATTCTTTGATTTGATTATCAATCACGTGAGAACTTTGAAACCCAAAATCCTGTGATTCAGTGTGAGAACCAGATGGAACGATGACAACACCATCATCAGCAAAATCGTCCTTGGAATTTTCATATTTTGCCAGTGGAGGTAATATCGACCGATGCCTTCTCAGAAAAGCTTGGGAAGTTGAATTTAGCTGCGATTTAGGATGAGGTGGTTGTTTTACAACGAGTATATTATTTACTGGACCTGCACAATCGCATAAAACATCAATGCATTCGTATTGAAAAAAATAAAATGAAAGTCTTATACTCAGGTCATTGGTACAGGGAGATAATATTTGCTACATTTGGGAGAGCAACAATTATAAAGAATGAAACGTTAAGTGCAACTACTTGGAAACAAATTATCTATTGAAGTCCATAAAATTTTAGAAGATAGAAAATAAAATATGATATTGCTTGAAAGTAAAGCTGATTTGAATATTGACCCCACCTTTCGCAGCTAGCTCTACAAATATATGAAATACAGCAAAAGCCCAAAAGGTAATGTGCAAAGCATCCGTGAATGATCAAATAAATAAATCTATGGTGCATTAGAAGTTTTATATGTTCATCAAAGGTATTATAACAAAGGATTTTAAGAGGAAATGAAGTGCATCCAATAAAAAATTGAGCAAGAACAAATGATGCGCAGATGAGTAAGAAGTTGGAACCTTTTGAATGTTTAAGAACGCGAACGATATTATGGGTTCTGGTATCCCAAACTCTAATTACTCCATCCTCTGATCCAGAGATCAACCAATTTCCACTGATGCTACTACTATACGTCAAGCAAGTGACAGCCTTGCTGTTTAAGAGATCACAAGCACAATAAGTAAGGGGAGAAAGCATGTCTGCAAAGCCAGAAAAAATATCTTACTTGCATAACAAATTGGTCCACATACAAAACATTCCAAGTTCATTAAAAAATGATAAAAGTAACTTTCTAATAATATTATGGCACAGAACACAAAAATAACATTCTAAAAGACTAATAAAAGAAGGGTCAAACTACAGGGAATAAAAGTCTCTGTATGGTACAGGGACTTTTATAAACCCTTAGATCTAACTCAATTGATCTCATCCCTTTATTTTTTTTACCCTTTTTACTTTAACTATTTTATGAAATCTAATTTAATTTTAACCATTAGATTATAATATTAAATCTCAACCATTAATTTTCAATTACAAATAAACACATTTAGATTTTTTTTTGGTTAAATCTAACGTACAAATATTTAAATTATGAAACTTCATACTTTGAAATATTGAGATTCCTGATTCACTGTGATCACAGCTCTTTCATTGTGATCGTTGCTGTTCCAATGTTTGATTGTCATTTTAGCTTTTGAATGTGATCGTTCTTAATATTATTTAAATATGATCTTGTTCGTAATTGATTTTCTTTGATGTGATTAAATGTAGTCGTTGTCTTTTGAATGAGATCGTTATTTTTTAAACGTGATCGTTCTTGATTGTATATTTTATGATGTGATCGTCATTCTTTATATTTGTTTGTAATTTTTTTAATGTGATTAAATATGTTGGTCGTTTTTGGAATGTGATCGTTCCCTTATAAATGTAATCGTTTTTTTTTAATTGTATTTAAAATGTGATCGTTATATTGATTCAATTCATATATAAAATTAGATATGTGTGTCAGATTGTCTATTTGGTGAAACTTTTTGTGATCACTATCCTATATATGTGATCACATACTTATTCAAAATTTATATGTGTGATCAAATCATTTATACATGTGTGAATCCTATATTCTTATAAATATAATGTTGTGATCGATGATGTTGTGTATGTGATCTTAAAACCAGTAAACATTATATTTGTGATTGTGTGATTTAACACCAAATTTAAAAATAAAAAATCAATCATGACATACCTGCATCTTCAAATGACTGTGAAAATTTGGAAGGGGACGGTAGAGTTGACAGTTAGAAAAAAAGGAGTCAATTGATTGAGGGAAACCCATAAAAATCTTACGTAAGATTTCTATTGATCTGTATTTTTAAAATTTTAATTTATTTAAATAATTAAAATAAATACACTGCAAAAAAAATTAACCACCTGTAACTGAGTCACTGACTCCCTGTACCATACAGGGATTTTTAGTCCCTGTCCTGTAGAATTTTCCATAAAAGAAAATATGATATTACTCTTTGAGAGTTTCCTTGGGAAACATAGAGCAAGTTCTTAGAGTTTTCACTTTGCAGTGTTTAGAGTTGCTGCCAAGTCATTCAATTGTGGAATTGATCATCCTAATTGTGGACTGATTCAATCTAGAACAAGAAAACCAATTCTTGTCTCTAGATCTTTGATCTAAGAGGTAATCTATGCACACAGTAATTTCAAGTCGAACGTTACCTTTGACAGTAAGTGTAAGAGGCAACTATAAAAAGTAAAAAAAAAAAAAAAGGATTCCGCATTTAAATCTATAGAAAAACTACGAACCTATGATTTGATAATGATCCGTTGATATGTAATCCATAATCACCGCCAGTGAGGCTTTTAGCACTAAGTGCAGCAATGTATATCTTTCCATCTCTTCCACCAGCATAGAAGATGAGCTCACCAGGATCCAATGCAATTGAATCAATCACTGAAGGAAATATAATATTTCTTAACATTTTCCCCTTAGATAAGCTCCACACCTAAATAACAAAACTCAAATGTGATTTTTTTTTTGGGTAAAGGAAGACTTACTACATACTGAGAGTATTATTAAGCGTGAATGAGTACAAAAGTAATGGTCGGTGAAAAGAATAAAATGATGATCATGACAAAACATTAACCGTTTCAACAAAGTTCTTGAGCATTTATAATTTAGACTTGGCTTGGCTGGATTAAAAACTACAGATGTTGGATGGTCAATGAAGAAGTTTCAGCAAGGAATTCATTTTCAACTTGTAAATCTATCATTAGTTTTTAAAAAACAATTGTATCTAAAGTAGTTTTTAAATGATAAAATAGATTTTTTTTTTATGATAAAATAGATTTTGAAAGTGGTTTGAATATGAGGATATCTAGTTTTAATAGGAAAACGGTAGTATTTTTTATCCTTCTCTTCAATAACTATCACTTCCACTAGTTCCTAAATTTTGGTAGTTAGACATGACATATCCGATATCATCACATCAACATGAAAAAACCTGAGATAACACACTCAATTGCTTTTGACTGTGTGGGCACATTTGTTATGTTTGTTCACAAGTCATGCTGTACACAGTTACTCAAGTCAAAACACTAGAGTCAAATCAAGCATTTAACTAGCAAATGAATATAAGATTAGAAACTGCAGCAAATTTCTAAACTAATTATTCTAATATTTTGGTGTACATTGAGCGAAACCTCATTAGCAAGAGAAAAACCATCTTAAATTTATAATTTCCAATGGGCAAACCAATTACAAAGCAACAAAAGAGCATGCATTACCTCAATTCAAACAACAATCCTTGTCAATCTCATATGACATTGACTACAGAGCAATACAATAAAGTGAGAGCCAAACCTTACAAGTTCGATCCTCAGAAGCTGAAACTATAATTGCATTGGATCCTCCATAACCAACAACAATATCAGTTACACGTAGATTGTGTTCAGTGAAACTATAATCAAATAAATATTTTGCTTCTCTTTCCCATATATCATCAAATATCCTGAAACATACACGACCACAAGAAGGAAGAAATGGAATTGCAATTATTGACAATACGAGAGATAGCATAAAAAGCTAACACAAAAATGTAACTAGAAGACTGAATTTTATACTTAATAAGGGACCAAACTCTAACACATCCATCCTCAGAGCCAGAAATTAACAAGGAGTCGTCCTCAGAAAAGACGAGACAAGTAACCGCCCTATAATGAGCATGCCATTTCTTAAGCAGTCTACCACTCAAAACCTGCAGCGACAAACATTGCCATATATTGTTTGATGAAGATTGAGTAATACATGAATATATGATTGTTCTTCTAAATTCTTTTTCCTTCATAAAAAAAAAAAAATAAGAAAACACTGAAACTTTACCTCCCACAAGTAAATATCTCCAGAGAAACCACCACCAACTATATAGGTACCCTCACTATTGGCAGAGATAGGCATTATTGGTTCTGCTGGAAAGCTCTTTACTTCTACTTGAGGCTGCACCAATAAAATAAAAATTTGAACTTATTTTCAAATGGGTAGCTCTATTTTAATAGTATTTACAAATATAACAAATTCTTTAGCCCGTCCCGTCAATCATAACATAAGACTAATCGACACACTAAAATATTTCAATATTTATAAATATAACAAATTCTTTAACCCGTCCCATCAATTGTAACATATGAGTGACTAATCTACACGCTAAAAGATTTCAACGGGTAGCACTATTTTTAAAGTATTTACAAATATAACAAATTTTTGACGTGTCAATAAGTAAGTTAAAAAATTTCAACGGGTTTGAAAGTATTTACTAATAAACAAATTATATAACATGTCAGACAATAATCAATAGTAATCAGTTGAAGCGATTTAAAGCATGAAAATAAAAGAGTAACCTTAAACCAGGACCAATATTGAACAGAGCCAGAAGTGGAAGAGGGATCACGAAGTTGAGAAGAAGCGAGGAATTGTTCACCAACGCACAAAAGGCCATGTGAAGGAGAAGCACAAGACTTATAACGAAGTTGTTCAGTTCCTGTATGAAGATCCCAACAGCTGATTCCAGCATCAATGGATGATGAAGCAATCAAAACATCCATACTGCAAAAGAAAACAAAACCCTAACTTTTCAAGAAATCGAAGTTAATTTTGGTTTATAATGCGAAGGATTTAGGCAGATGAGATTAGACCGATTTTCGGTTTTGGAGTATCTTCGGACCAAACCGAACCAATCGTTTTTGCAGATTGTTTTTCATACTTTTCATGAATTTTTTTGTTCTAAAACAAAAAATACCTTTTTAGCTTTGTTTATGTGAAGAATGGAAGAAGAAAATGTATATATATGGCTAAGCTTTTCCGGCAACTCAAGAGAGGCGGTGGCGGCGTGGAGTACGACTGACGAACGGCGACGTTTGATGTAGGGCGGCGGCGGTGGCTGTGCGTGAGAGAAGAAGAGAGAAGGGTTTCGTTTCCCTTTGCTTTGCTGTGCTGTGCGTGAGAGAATAAGAGAGACCGGGGGTGGTCGGGGAAGGGAATTAGGAAATAGGAAAAGAATCAGAGTAATTTTTTGGGTTAACCATGAAACTAGCCATTTTTAAGTTGAAATAAGAAAGTACTAGCACACGTGAAATAAAATTAGAGTTTCAGCCATTTTTGTAAGCAAATTTACTAAAAAAACCCTTCAACATTTTCCTGTCTGCAACCATCACATCAATCATTCCATCATTTTTCTCTTTCTTTTTTTCACTCTTCCTTTTTCCCACCATCTTCTATCTCACATCAAACCACTCTCTCATCTTTTTTTCTTTTCTTTCCACTCACATTTTTTCCAATAATCTTCCTTCTCATCTTCTCTCCTCTTACCCATCTAAGGAGTTAATGGAGCGTATAAGTGGTATACGTGGTACATGTTATTGTATAAACAACGTACACGTCCAAGATACATCAAGACAAGATATTATATGTAGACAACATACCCGACCAAGTACATACTGTGACGAGAATTATAGTGTTTACAACGTATATGACAAGGTATTAGTTGCAAAGCTTCCTTCATAAGCTTCTCAAAATTCTCAAGTAAAAAAATCTACTTGATACATGTTGTAAAGCTTCCTTCATAAGCTTCTCAAAAATCTTGGAAAAATACAAAGTTGAAGGTTCATGTGTGACAATTTGCGATTTCGGCATTGGAGCTACAGTCCGGGGCGTCAAATCTTGTAGCTACGATAGCTTTTTGTTTAAAAAATCTGATATTATTTTGTTGAGGGTAAAATTGGTATGCACAAAATGGAAAAAGTACATTTGTGGCTAATTTCATGAGAAATAATTGGTGGTGGCTATATTGTGAAATGGAACAAATAAAAGTGGCTATTTTCATGATTGTCTCTAATTTTTTTTAATAAATAGTAATTATAATAATAATATATATAATGTAATTAATAATTATATATAGATTTTTGGTTTGGTTCGGTTTTTGGCGCGGTCTAATACCCTTGGACCGAAACCGAACAGATACTATCGGTTTTGTTTATATGCCGGACCGAACTGAAACCGATTATTTTTGGTCCGGTTTCGGTTTGGTTCGTTCATATTGGTCGGTTTTTCGATTTTGTTCTCACCCCTAGATGAGGTTAAATAAAACGGGCAGGCACGGACAGGTTAAATACAATGGTCAGGTAAATGAGGTTAAAATTAAAGAATTTATCTCAAATATCATAAATCTTACTATTATTAAAATGTCATAATTTTTAAAAAAAATACTTAAATAACATAATTATAATCCATATCGAACTAGTTCACTAAATTATTAAACTATTTTTTTATGAGTATTATTTTTACCTTTTTAAGTTTAGGTTCAATAATTTATCGAGTTATTTGATTATCTTTCATTATTATGTTCAATGCATTTATTAGTTTTTTTTTAATTCAATAACTTAATGAATTATAATTAATTTTTATTTATTTAGAATTATAATTCAATTGAAGTATAATTATGTTATTTTAGTAATTTTTAAAAATTTATAACATTTCAGTAATTAGTAGGTAAGAAAATATATTATTTCAATAATTACCCCCTTAAAATTACAAATTAAATAAAAGAAGAGATAAATGCAAAATACACTCATACACTTTGAGTTATTATTAAATCATACCCTTGCATTTTTTTTGTCATAAAATACCCGTGAAATTGCAAATCACATCTTTCAACCGGTTAATTTTAACGAAATTGAGATATATTTGTATCTCGTATGCGTAGAATATAGATGTGTCTAAATTTCGTTAAAACTAATCGATTGAATGGTGTGATTTGTAATTTTATTGAAATGTAGTGGTATTTTACGATAAAAAAAAAGTGCAGGGTATGATTTAATAATAACCCAAAGTGGGGAGCAATTATTCCAGGAGACTGGCACAATGAGGCTGTTTCTCCTCTTGCATCCACCTGTCCCTTGTATTTATAATAACCTGCCTTTTCATTCTTAACCAAGAACGCTCAAACCGGTTTTTTTTCTTTTATTTATTTACTTGCACTGAAGCAAAATTTGAACATAAAATAAAACGGAATGAAACTTTTCAGCGTTTTTTTTTTTTTTTTTTTTTTTTTTTATGTACGAAACCATTTTAACCTTATTATATTATAAATAAAATGGTGTAGCTTTCTAAAAAATGTAAAATAATTGTGAATGTGATTTTTTTTTAATTTCACAAAATAAAATTCAGAAGATGAAGATGAGATAACTTTAATAAAAATAAACATTTTGATGGAGTATGGTCATGTTTTAAATCTAATTAAAAATAGTATAGAAATCTAATGGAAATGAGAATTTAAATTTAAAATAACTCTCCAATTACAATTTACAAATTGTAAAAATGGAAACATAATTATTTTAAGGGCTATTATTAAATTTCAAGTATAATAAAAGCTTTCAAATAATTTAAAAATAATATTTTTATAACATTGATTAATTTTATTAATGGAATTACAACGAAATAAAAACTAACAAAACTTAAAAAAAATTACTGGTTTTTAATTCAAAGTATCCTATAAATAAGATTTTTCACGGTCAATATAAGAAAAAAAAATAATTAATTTAATGAAAGAAAAAAGTACATTTTAAAAAAAAAACTTTTACTATATTTGAAATTCGGGTAGAAAAATGTTATTAAGTGAAATATATTTTTCTAAATTATTTTAAGTTAGAAATAGAGAAAAATTATTACAAGAAATTAACTATCATAATTGTGTTATAAAAACTAAATAGATTGAGGGAAATCAATTTCTAATGTACTTTTAGTTTTAATAATAATAATTATTATTATTATTATTAAAAATAAATAAAAAATAAAAAATAATCTCTGCCTCCTGGAATAATTTCTCCAAAGTGAGGGTGTATTTTGCATTTATCCGAGCACGGGCACGGGCACGGGCACGGGCAAGGGGACGGGCAGGAGCAAACAGGAAAGATGGAGTCCACAAGAAAGCAGCAGAGGAAATCGCCACTTTAATGGAGGCGTTGTCGGAGCGAAAACAAGAGGTATTTCCTAAATCATATCAATATCGGTTAACAGTTTTCTTGTTTCCATTTCAATTTCAATTCATTCTTGGGATAATCATGATTGTGCTTAACTATTTTTTACATTCGATTATTGTTAGGGTTTGTAAAATATCCAAATCATGAAACGTTTATACCGCCTTCTGCTTCAATTCTCTTTAACTGAACCGCTGGATTTGTCGAGAAATGAAGCTTTTTTTACTGAGTTGAACAAAGAAATTAGTCGGTCTGGATTCGAGGATGGTTTTCAGGATCTTCGTGGTCTGGCAGATTTTTTGTTCAAACAACTTGATACGAGGTTTAAGAGCGTTTTCAATGATTTGTGCGGTATTTCTTTCGGTCGTTCTCCGGAATTTTCTCGGAAAGATACTGATTTGTGGGACACCATTAAAGAGTTTATGTTGCTATTGAGAAGTTGTTTGGTTATCTTGACACTGGTTGGTTATGAACAAAATATGCTACTGGAAAAAGGCGGTCTTCTTCTTTCGGTACTCAAGAATTTAATCTATTTGATTACAAGTGGGAAGGAGGGGAAAGACTCCATTAGCCTGGAGAAGTCTTTTTCTCATGAATACAGAATCAATGAATCTGATTATACTACCCTTGTCTCTGAGGATTTTTTTGCTTCCTTGTCTATTTTAGAACCTTCTGATCCATGCCATCCGTTCGTATGTGCTGTCCTTGAGGTACTCGAAGAATTTCACGCCCTTTCAGAATTTGCACCTTTTCTCCCTTGCATTGTTAATTGATTTATAGATTATCATTGACGTGTCACATAATCGATATGAATGTTGTTAGTATTTTATAAGGAACTCGCATGCTTAAATACGCTCTCATGAAGAAACACTGTATCTATTTGTTCAAAATTTATCATGTAGTGTAACTTTATGAGAGTTCTTCGAAATTAAAATTTTATTTTTCTGGCCTAGCGGTCTTATTGGTGTGCTGTAGAATTTTTTTAATTGAATAGATAGTGTATTTGGTCTTAAATTGAGGTTTCCATGACTCATTAATAGAATCATTACTTATACTCTCTGAGCTGTGATGATGTTTGTCTTTGCCCTTTGCTCAAATTATATAAATTTGATTCTCGTTCTTGTTAGATATTTACATCAATTTTAGAACATAATATTTTCCGTTTTTATCTTTGATTTTGTTTTAGTGGGTTTCAGCTGGTACTCAATTCTCATGATTACAGGTGTCATGCATACTAAAAAGTTCTCCTTGTGCCTGTGTTTAACTTCTCGAAATGTTTAACTTTATTGGCATTTGAGTGGTATTAATTTATTACTACTTCTACTTTGTGTGTGTATTAGTTTGTTAACTAAAGTTTTGTTTCATGGTTTTTTTAATGAACATTAGAACTTAATTTGGATTAATAATTCTTAGGTATTTGTAGATGAGCTTCTAATGCATAGATCATTGAGAGAATACTTTATGCTAGTTGATTCTGCGTCTTCTACCACTAAAATGCTATTTATGCACAACCTAGTTCAAGGTGGCATCGAGACTGTGCTCGAGGTGCTTTCTACTCATTTCATCCTGTCAGTTTCTGATGAGCAAGCATTTCATAATTTCCTCAATAAACTATGTTGGGCACACTTTGAGGACTTAAGAGTTCCTGAAGTAAGCCTGACTGCAGCTTTATCTTTGCTTCTCAATCCTGTCATGCTTTCTGCACCAAAAATGCTGCAGGCTCATTTTATTTCACTGGTTTCTGAAGTCATTGGCATCAATGTATTCTTGAAATCCCCTAACTGGGATCATAGACTTATGGATTTGTACCTTATAGCATTTGAAAGGGCAGTCATGTTGTATAATAGACATATGTGCAATTTGCATATGGAAGGTGCCCCATCAAATCCCAATGGCTCTTTTTTCAATTCAAGTAATTGTTCGCAGCCTTTTGAATCTTATATCCAACGGGTTAGGAGAATAAAAATTGACAATCTTGTTTCCAAGTACAAGGACACTTGTTTATTTTCAAGGGAAAAATGCGATCTAAAAGCTCTGTCGATTTCATATGTAGTTGAGAATCAACATATTCTTGATGAGTCGTGTAAAGATTCTATGTTATCAATCTTACACTGTATTATACTTCGAGCCTCTCAAGATGATGGTAATGAAGCTGAAATTTACAAGACAGGCTATACCAGTCACGATGATATTTATCTTCTTGCCTCTATATTGAAGTTGATGAGCTCATCATTGTTGCCTGCTATTTGGTGCCTAAGTCATTGTAGAGGCTCTGGTGGCCATAAGATCTTAAAAGAGGTTTCATCTTTTAAGGAATATGGTTTTATTTCGAATATCATTAGCTGTTTTCAAGAATTTGATTTTAGCCTACCAAATCAGAATTTCATGTGTAAAGTGATGAAAACTCACCCAACGAGGCATAAGGATTCTAAGTGGATGTTCCTGCATTTTATAGGATTACTGACATTAAGTTTTTCTAGTGGGTTTGACTTCTTAGTAAAAGACTGCATTCTTGCAATTATGACGGCATTGAATTTGTTTGTTTTTGAAGAGGGAGATTTAGATGCACTATCATCATTAGTTGATTCCGAGAAAGTTGAAGAGGTAAATTTTATTTCCATATGACTTTGTTTAGTTGTGCTCTTTATTTTTTTCTTCTATCTTTCATCATTATTTTGAAGTGCTACTTTCAACTTATATCCTACAGAATTCATTACACCTAAAATCTAGTGAGACGGTTGCAAGGAAATTTCAAAGGATTCAGACTCTTCACGTAAGGTAGGTACAGGGAGCCATTTTGTGCAATATCTATGTTACAATTTCAGATGTCAATGGCATAAGACTTATATACTAGTACTTGCTTTGCTTCCTTATCTTTTGGAATGCATCTTTCGATGTTTGGGTCCCCCCAGGTTATTTACATGGCCTAAAAAATATTTTAGTCTCGTCTGTCTCTTTTTGATGTTGTATAAGCAATGAGCACTGTAAATGAGAAAAATGATAAATTGTTAAATCCCAAATTCTAAATGACGTTGCTTTGAGTTGTTTGATTGTTAAGTGTTATCTTTTATTAGCTCTTTATATGAAGCACCGTTTTCTTGCTTGTGATTTTCTTGGTTGGCAAGGGCAATCTATCATTTTTGTCACATTACTTTGTCATATCTGGCTGGAATAGAATGCTTTGACCCGATTTTATTGTTAGATCGCCGGGTTAAATTTATTTGATCTATATCTTGCAGCTCGGATCCTCTCACAAGCTTCCATAAAGAAGTGTATGATGATTCAGGACAACTCGTGGAAACCGCACGGGTCCATAATAGTTCAAAGGGGCGTACTATAGGCTTAGAGGGAATGGAAGAAACATGCAGTGGAGAGATATTTATAAAATGTTTGCTGAAAGACTATGGGAACTCATCTTCAGCTTATGCTGATGATGTTGATGATGATGGTATAGCTGACTTTGTGGAGTTCAAGCGTGGAAAGGATTATTTGCAGTGGATCAAGAACCGACAAAGATATCGAAAATGGAAATCGCAGAAATTGGCAGTATTAAGATGGAAGAAAAAGAAAAAAACTTGGAGATATATTAAAGGAAAGAAAAAATGATAAATTTATTTCCATAACTTCCTGTGTATAGTTTGGGGAATTTGGATGGAGATTTTAGATTTTGCTAATTATCAGAGCTGATGTTGGAGCACCCTTGTATGCTGACTTTTGTAATTATTCTACTAGTATCACTAATTCTAATCGGGTAGCCTTTTTGTAATCCCTGTTGGATTTGCCTTTTGTTTTTCGTACATTAATGAAAAGCTTGTAAAACAATTCTTGTGTATAGTTTTCTTGACATAACTCGATCTAAATGGTATTTTTTGGTTAGGTAATCTAAACGTGCTTACCATCAACATGAGTTGGTCTAGTGGTTAAGTAGCCGTTTTCCAACCTCGAGGTTATGAACTCAAACTATGTTGGCAATCTATCTAGACTATTATCTCACGAGTTTAGTCAAGTCGAATCGGGGCTACTTGCTCGGCTAGTGCATTGGCCTTACCGTAATTGGGTTGAGAAGCATGACCCTTTGATTAGAACTCGATGACAAGTGTTGTAGGGTTGTGTGGTTGTCCTGTGAGATTAGTTAAGGTGTGAAAATTGACCCAAACGGTGTCAAAATAATAATAATAATAATAATAATAATGTGTGCTTAGAGTTTATATGGATTATATGGAAGTGCAAAAGCTAGTGGTGGTTTTTTTTATATAAGTGAACGAACTTGGTAGTTATAGACTTTTAGTTTAGTGTAAGATAGCTTAAAAATTAAGCCCCTTCGACAGTTTTTGGTTTTGAAACATAAAATTGTTTAAAAACTAATTGATTTCTCGATTTTTTTTATTTAATAAAATTATATTGGTTTTGAGTTTTTGTTTTTTCATGTATTGTTATTTTTAAAACCAAAAATGAAAAAATTAATTGGTTGTTAAACAATTTTTTGAGGTTTTTAAAAAAAATACCATTTCAAGAATTGATATTTTAAAAAATATCAAATGTTTTGAAATATTTGAAAACTGCTATTTTCTCAAATTGAGAGGTCATATTTAAAATCTTTTGTTTTTTTCGGGTAGTTCAAGCTAATTTTTTTAGCCATAGGTCTTTCTTCGTGATTAGAAAAAGCCAAAAGTAACATTATATCTGTAATTTTTTTTAAGTTACTAATGAACTTTTTATCATTTACATCAAAACTCAAAACATCACAAGTTTCTTAGTTATATATATTTTTATTTAACAAATAAAAAATGTTTAATATTAATTATATTTTTAAGAATAAAACTTATATAATTTTAGTTTGAATTTCTATATTTTAAAAATAGTATTTGATCAAATTTGATTAAAATGGATGAAAATGACATTTTAAAATTTGGATTTGGAAGGAAACAAATTGGAGAACAATCTAAACATCTTCGGTATCTTTTCTCTATATACATAGATAGACATAACTACTGCTGGTATATTCTTCTTTTCAAAATAAGGTTTTTTTTTTAATAAAAACATTTTTTTTATTGAATCTAGAATATTCCAATAGAAACCAAGATTTTGATATGATGATTTAGGTTGTTTATGTGATATTTTTTTTCCTTCTTGAAAATAGATTGAAATACGAAACTATAGGAATTAGAATCAATTTATTTCAGTTTGTTGTTTGAAAGTGATGATTTTTTTTTAAAGTTTAAGGTTCTAACAAGGTTATAATTTCGGAAAAACTAGTGTCGAGTTTTTTCGATGATTACTATTTGAGACTTATAAAATTAAAAATAATTAAATTTGAAAGACTAAAGCACTATATTTTTTAAATAATGGAAAATATAAAATGTAGAGGTAAATTTTGCTATTAATTTTATGTAAAAGTATGTTTTGCAATAAGTTGAAAGTTTAGGGGTGTGTTTTATATTTTTTATCTTTATTTTAATGAATATGAGGGAGTTTAGGCGGTATCTCGATGTTGATCTCCTAAATTGAGATTAAACTCCAATAATTTTTTTTTTCATAATGACTTTCATGCCACTCAATGCACTCCCCTCTCTCTTTATATATAGTAGATATAATATTTTAAAAATTGAAGTAAATTTAATGGCCTTTCAATAAATGTTTTTAATCCAAACATCTTAAGTAAAACAAAAACCTATATATATATATATATATATATATATATATATATATATATATATATATATATATATATATATATTCTTTCTATCTAATCTGACCCACAATCAAAGGAAGAATTCAAGAAAGTAATAACTCGTGTAGTAATCTTTAATCTTTAATATCTTAAAAGTGGGGATGTTGGAGAATTATTTTTAGACCATTCTATCCCTACATAAATTTTGTAAATTATGAAATATGCCATTATTTATTTAAGTTTACCCTTCAATAAACCTTAAATTTACAAATTATGTCATTATAATTTAATTACCACTAATGTATTAATTATCTAGATAACAAATTATTTTTAATATTATTATTTAAAAAAAAATTATAAGGTTTAATTTTTTAACGATAATTTTGTTAAAAAAATAAAATTGTTATGTTTGTATTTTTAATTTAATTTAATTAAAATTTGCATATGTCATTTGAATTCAAAATGAAATAATTAAAAAAATTATTTTTCATTACTTTGAATTGTAAATATATATATATATATGATGAAGGAAATTAAAAAGAGCCTAAGAAAATTTAAACCTTCTAAATTTCTTTTAATTTTCAATAATTTAAAAAAAAAAGGGTTTGCAATAACCTCACATAGAAGTAATAATAAGCAATCTTTAATCCTTCCTTACTATATTAATTCTTATCCTTATATAAAAACCTACTATTGTGTGGTTCAATTGACTCTACTGTCACAAAACACACATCTCATCTATTTACTCAATTAAATCATAATTTTTTAATGTATTTATTAGTTAACATTCATTACATGTTTGTTACAGCTTTTGCCTTTTCATATTATTGGGTGTTTGGTATTCTTAAATCTTAATATCATTTAGATAAAATTAACTCATTGCACGTTTTCTACCGCTTGCCTTTTGGTATTTATTCTAGGTGTTTGGTATTCTTTAGTAATATGAAATCGATATAAATACAGTTCATTTCAAGCACAACAAAACTTAATGTTTCAGAAAATCTCATAGAGAATTGAAGGACGAAAAAGATGAAGACGAGGCGGTAGTGGATGTTGTTGAAATTGATTTTTTTTTTCAACAGATCTGATAGTTGTTTTTGTGGGCTTTCAATAGATATGTTTTTCTTCTCATTGAAATCTCAACAGATGTATGTGTGTAGATGGAGAAGGACCCATAAAATCAGGGGCAGTAGTCTAAATTTTATTTGTATTTTTATTCGATATCATAATTTTATTTGTACATCATATATTTCGTTAGTAGAATGTTAAATTGTATTAAATAATATATTGAAAATGTACATATATTCATAATATAATTGAGACAGAACTGTTCAAATGGATGTGTACTCTAAACTTTACCTCCAAAAAGGAGTTTGTATCTATTTTAGTAGAATTGATGTTGAGTTCATAATCCATGGAGCAATGACTGTGTTATATATATATAATTTCATCATTTGTATTCGAGCTGGGATCATTTAGGCGAGAAAATGTTATTTTCTACTTCACCGCCGCGGCAGTGAGTCTGAATATGGTTTTTGGCTTGAAAAAGCCAAAAACCCGAGGGTGGGCGCCGCGGCGGTGTGGCTGGGCGCCAAGCGCTAGTCTCAGCCTAACGAGTCCGCCGCCGCGGCGGTGGGTTACGAATTTTACTTTTTCCATTTTTTTCTTTGTATATTTTCCTTGTATATTGATATTACTTCTTGACCTAATTCGTTGTATAAATATCGGTCTTTGGCCATGAGATTCAATGAGAAAAACATATTCTTCAAATTATTTCATGGTATTAGAGCAGGTTATTGATCTTTGATGGCCACGCAAGAAGAAACACAGAAGAAACTAGTTGATTCCAATATGGGGTCGGTAAAAGCTTTGGATTCTTCTTCTCCATATTATCTTCATCCCTCAGATGGACCACAAATCACAATATGCCCAATTGTGCTTCGTGGTGATAACTATAATGAATGGGTACGATCTATGCGAAACAATTTTCACGCTAAGAATAAGTTAGGGTTCATTGATGGAACCATAAAGAAGCCAGTGCCGGGATCACCCGAGGAGAATCTTTGGGTGACAGTCAATTCAACTCTTGTGGGATGGATCCACAATACTCCCAATCCAGGACTTAGATCTTCGGTTCCACAACCGGATGATGTGAAAGACATGTGGGATGATATAAGGACGCGATTTTCAATTGGAAACGGTCCACAGATTCATGAATTGAAGTCGCTTCTGAGTAATTGCAGACAAAGAGGTAACACAATAGTTACCTATTACAATGAATTGGGAAGATATGGGATGAACTGGAAGGATACACGATTATACCAATGTGTACGTGTGAAGCGGCGTCAATCATTGCAAAACAAAGGGAGAATGAAAAAGTCCATGACTTTCTTGTTGGCTTGGCTTCTGTTCTTTATGGGAATGTCGTTTCAAATATTCTGATGATGGATCTTTTACCGACATTGAATACAGTGTTTGCGAAGATTGTGACGGAAGAATGCCATCATGCTATAGCGCGTTCGCAGGATAGTAAACCAGATGCAATTGGGTTTACAGTTCAAAGAGCGGTTAATAAAGAAAAAGGATTTAATCGAGGGGATCGATCGAAGGCCAATTTGTCGTGTTCACATTGTTCTAGAACTGGACACGATCATACTGCTTGTTTCCAACTTCATGGCTTTCCAGATTGGTGGGTTGCAGACAATAAAAATAATGGAGGGCAAGGAAGAGGTAACAGTCGTTCAGGAAGAGGTGAAGGAAGAAACGGAGGCGACGAGGTGTTGGCGTGGTTTGGTTGCTAATGTTGGTAACTACTACGCAATCAGGTACTTCGAAACTTGATAATAGTGATAGGAGTGGCCTTCACGGTCTTTCTGACGATCAATGGACAACTCTTGTGCAATTTCTGAATAGTTCTAAAGGGTCAACTTCCTCGAATGACAAGTTGAATGGTGAGTCGGTTGATTCTAATTTATGGATTATCGATACAGGCTGCTCCAATCATATGTCTGGTAATATAAATTTCTTCTATGACTTGGTTGATATTGATCTTATATCAGTTGGACTTCCAAATGGAAAACAGGCTTTTGCTCGCAAACGTGGCACTGTCACTTTGAATCAGACAATGAAGCTACATAATGTCTTATATATTGCGAGTCTTACCTGCAATCTTTTATTAGTTTCTCATTTGCTTCGTGATTTATACTATATGATCACATTTACTGATAAGCTATGTATAATACAGGACCGTACTTCGAGGATAATGATTGGAGCGGGTGAACAATGTGATGGAGTTTACTGGTTCCGTCTTCTTCAACGTCAGAAAGCTTTTCAGATAAGTGTGGAACCAACTAGGAATTTATGGCATCAACGTTTGGGACACCCGTCACGGAGCATAGAGTCTTCTTTACCTAGTTTATTTTCAAGTAATAGTGCAAGTAGTCATGTTGCTGTTTCTCATTCCCCTTGTGACATTTGTATTCGTGTTAAACAAACTAGAAATGTTTTTCCTTTGAGTAGCAATAAAGCAGAGCATATTTTTTATTTAATGCATTGTGATATATGGGGTCCCTATAATCTTCCTTCTAGTTGTGGAGCTCATTATTTTCTCACAATTATTGATGATTGCTCTCGTGCTGTGTGGGTCTTTCTTATGAGTGTTAAATCTGAGGTTCCTTAATTACTTAGAAACTTTTGTATGATGGTGAAAACACAGTTCGATAAACAAGTGAAAATTTTACGTAGCGATAATGGTAGGGAGTTTACTTCACTACATGCCTTTTATGCCAGTTTGGGAATAATACATCAAACCTCGTGTGTTGACACACCTCAGCAAACTGGGAGGGTTGAAAGAAAACATCGACATATTTTGAATGTCGCACGAGCTTTACTCTTTCAAGCTCATCTTCCTACTTTCTTTTGGGGTGAGAGTATCTTAACCGCTGCTTATCTTATTAACCGAACTCCCACTCCACTCCTTGGCAATAAAACACCTTATGAGTTGTTGTTTCACCCTATGCTATTATGATAAGGCAAACTCAAATTTCAAGTTCAAACACCCTATGCTATTATAATTAGCATGAACCCTTGAAGCATGAATTCAAACCCTCCCTAACTATTCGATTTCAACCATAAGGAAAGGCTAGAAACAGATTGCCCTATGTGATCTAAAAATCATGAAACGGACAAACTTTTACGTTCCATCATCTCATGACTCGAAACACTCCACAAGTTGGTTAATCACTCCCCTCTTGAATGTTTCTAAACATGTAATCTAATGCAAGATTACAAAGGGTGAGGCGCAAGGCTCTCAATGTGCATAAAAATGCTACATTTCATTCAATCTTTTGAATCTGTCAAGTCTTACAAGTCTCATTTACATTGGTTGATACATGGCCTATTTATAGGCTTAAATTACATGTAAATTTCGTTCATAATGATCCCATGTCAGCCTCATTAAGTTCCTAGCTTGTAACCCCCCAAATTAAAGCAAAAACATAAGTTACATCTGCCACCATTTAATTTGTAACTTAAAATACAACTATTACAATTGAAACTGATATTTGAACTCTAAATGAAGCTTGTAAATCTTCATTAAAGCTTGTCTTGATATTGCTTTAAGTTCCCTTGAATGAAGCTTTGAGTTGTCATAAATGCATCTAGAGTTGTCATCAATGTTACTACACTTGAAGCTTGAGTTGTCATAAATACATCTTGAGTGCATTTAATGCAACTTGAGTTGTCATCAATGCATGTACTCTTTAAAGCTTGAATTCTTTAAATGCATGGCTACATAATTCATATCATTCTATACCAAATGATAAGGCAAACTCAAATGTCAAGTTCAAACACCCTATGCTATTATACTTAGCATGAATCCTTGAAGCATGAATTCAAACCCTCCCTAACTATTCGATTTCAACCATAAGGAAAGGCTAGAAACAGATTGCCCTATGTGATCTAAAAATCATGAAACGGACAAACTTTTACGTTCCATCATCTCATGACTCTAAACACTCCACAAGTTGGTTGATCACTCCCCTCTTGAATGTTTCTAAACATGTAATCTAAAGCAAGATTACAAAGGGTGAGGCGCAAGGCTCTCAATGTGCATAAAAATGCTACATTTCATTCAATCTTTTGAATCTGTCAAGTCTTACAAGTCTTATTTACATTGGCTGATACATGCTAATTATGTAAATTGTGATCGGTTTTCTGCAAACCATACTTGTTTTCTTGCTTCTATAATGTCAGAAAATGAACCCACCTCTTTTAATGAGGCGGTTAAGGATCCTGGATGGGGAAAGGCGATGAAGGAAGAGATCAACGCTCTTGAACGAAATGGTACTTGGACTTTGGTGGATCTTCCACCAGGAAAAAGGGCAATTGGCTGTAAGTGGGTTTATAAAATAAAATATAAATCCGACGGTTTAGTGGAACGATTGAAGGGCCGTCTAGTTGTGCATGGTAATCGTCAGATTGAAGGTATTGATTTTAACGAAACATTTGCACATGTTGCGAAAATGGTTACCGTTCGCACTTTCTTATCTGTCGCTATAGCTCGAAACTGGGAGCTTCATCAGATGGATGTTCATAACGCCTTTCTTCATGGCGATTTGACTGAAGAGGTTTATATGCAATTACCTCCTGGTTTTTCTTTTGAGCATACTGATAAAGTATGTCGTTTACAGAAATCTTTATATGGGCTTCGTCAGGCTCCTCGAAACTGCTTTGCAAAGCTCTTTTCTGCTCTCATTGATATTGGTTTTGTTCAGTCATATCCTGACTATTCTCTTTTCAGTTATTCGAAAAACTCTGTCTTTGTTCATGTCCTTGTCTATGTAGATGATTTGATTATTACATGAAGTTCTTCTAAAGCAATTTCTTCCTTCAAGAGACAATTGAGTGAGAAATTTCACATGAAAGATTTGGGTGCCTTGAAATACTTTCTTGGCATTGAGGTTTCTCGTGGATCTGATGGTCTGTATATTTCTCAGAGAAAATATGCCTTGGATATTATCAACGAAGCTGAGCTTCTTGGTGCCAAACCAATTTCTACCCCCATAGACACAAATCATCATCTTGCCATAGTTGATGGACCTCCACTTGATGATCCGGAAAAATATCGACGCCTTGTGGGGCGCCTTATTTATTTAACTATCTGTGACGACCCGACTCAAAATAACCAATAAATAAATGACTCATTTTAAATATAAATAAATCAGAGTAAAAGCCAAATAATTGCGGAAGCATTCGTTTAATAACCAAAGAAATATTCGAAACAAAACATTTGTTTTGGCGCCAATTTAAATAATTAAAAAAAAAAAAAAAAAAAAAAAACAACTAAAATAAATGAAAATGAAAATCCATAAAAACAAATGACAAAATATTCAATAAAATAAAATTAAGATAAAATAAATAGAAAGGACAAGTCTTAATGGTCTCTCAGTGTAGCGCCGTCCTCGTCACTCGCCATGGTCCCCATTAAAATCAATGTTACCTGCAAAATAAAAGTTTGCAGGGCATTCGAATACCGTGAGTTTTTAGCTCAGTAGATTAAAACCAAACTCACATAAGCAAATTAAATCCAAAGAATTATCATCATTAAACTTTTATGGATACTCGTCCATTCCCACGCTTTATAATTAATTAGGTAGGTACTTAGCCTACAACAACTCTTAATTAATATTAAATTTGCACATAGGTATAAATGTGGAATACGAGACCACAAACTATACGGGCCATACTATCCAGCTAGGAAATAGGTATCATGACAATCCATGATACGTGCCATAGTATTCAGCTTTACAAATTTAATATGTAATTATCAAATCTCTTGTTTACTATTAAACTTGTATATAGGTATCATAGTGGGGTATATGGCCACTCATGATACGTGTCATGCTAAGCATCCAGCTTGACAAGTTTAATAGGAATTTATTAGGTTGGTTTAACCTTAAACCGCTACTAACCCCTAATTATAACACATGACCAATTAACGAACATAAATTAAATAAACACAATTTTCACAATCAAACGAGCACATAACAACAATAATTAAAAACAACAACAACAATAATAATAATAATTAAAATCAATAATAATATTAATATTAATAATAATAATAATATTAATAATAATAATAATAATAATAATAATAATAATAATAATAATAATAATAAATAAAATCAATGATAATAATTAAAATCAATAATAATAATAAAATGTTTAAAATTAATAATAATAATGATTAAAATTAATAATGATAATAATAACAATAATTAAAATCACTAATAGTAATAATATTAATAATAGTAATTAAAATAATTAAAATAATTAAAATCAATAATTAAAATCGATAATTCATCTCCCGAATCATACCATTGCTCAAAGTCAAAACAAACAATCACATGGAATTCAATTTAACACTTTAAGTAGGAATTAACCTACCTTAAATCCAAATTGAGCTAGCAATCGAGCTCGAAATAACTCCAAATAAAATCCTAACGATGCCCACAACCTGTAATAATATTAATTTGAAGTTAATTTGGCGAGAACCAAGCTATCGGGACGAAAACCGGCTAGAATTGAGTCCAAAATGCCCCTGAACCAGTTGGACCAGCTGAACCGGTTTGGTTGAACCGCTCCAAACCGGTCCAACTGGACCGCTTCTTCCCAAATGGACAGAACAGACTAAAAAAAAACGCAGGAATGCGTTTGGCTTACCCAGAAACCGGCGACGGTGAAAATGAAGGGTACGGCGGCGGAAACTAGTTGGGAACGATTCGAAAATATCCTAGAACAAGCTTTACGATAAACCCGATCTGAAACTACCTCAGACTCGGCAATCCCACGGAGAACGACTCGGAAGACAGCGAGCAGAAACCCAGTTTCCGGCGACCTTTTAAACGAATGAAAACCAGTAAAAAGAAGGCTCATTTAGCACGAAAATATCCCGAAAATAATGAGGAGTCTACGAGTAATAAATCCATCGAATAATTACCTATGAAAATAATGGTTTGAAGGGTGTTTTTCTTGACTTTTCCGGCAATGATAATGAAGATTCCGACAAGGCTGTTAATAAAGTTTAATACGTTGATTTAAGCTTTGACTTCGAGAAGAAAACAAAAGCGAAAGATAAAACACGCATAGAAATTGAACTACCTATCGAAATTGACGAAGACTCGCGGAGGGTGACGGCAGCGGCGACGGGCTGAGAGAGAGTCCAAAACGTGAGACCTAGTTTTTTGTGCCCTTTTATATAAATAGTATTGGCTGGGAAAAGACCAAATCACCCTTATATAAAATAATAGGACTAAGGGCAAAGACGGTAATTAGGTCATATCTTTTTACTCGGGACTCGGAATTGAGCGTAGTCAATTTCGTTGAATTCGTATCGGCGTGAGGGTTTGGGAAAACTAAAGAACACATTGATTGGATCAAAATTGGTGAAATGACCAAAATGCCCTTGGGTGAAAATCCGGGTTGTTACACTATCACTCGTTCAGAGTTATGTTACTCGGTTCATATCTTAGATCAATTTATGGGTCATCCTCGTATTGTGCATTGGGAGGCCGACTTGCGTGTTGTTCGCTATCTGAAAGGATGTCCGGTTCAAGGAATCCTTCTTCGTCGAGATTGTGATTTTAAATTGACTGCGTATTGTGATAGTGATTGGGCTAGTTGCTCTTTGACTCGCCGTTCCTTGACAGGTTATTTAATCTTTCTTGGATTTCTCCTATCTCTTGGAAGAATAAGAAACAGGTGACTGTGTCTCGTTACTCTGCTGAAGCTGAGTATCGTTCAATGGCATCTAGTACATGTGAATTGAAATGGTTGAAGTCCTTATTGACTTGTTTTGATATTCATATTACTGATCTGATCCCGTTATATTGTGATAGTCAAGCAGCCATTCATATTGCTGCTAATCCGGTTTTTCACGAACGTACAAAACATATCGAGATGGATTGTCATTTTGTTCGTGATGCTCTTCATGATGGTCTTATTTCTCCCTCTCACATTCGTACTGGCGATCAGCTTGCCGATGTTTTGACTAAAGCGATTGGCAAAGCTCCGTTCCTATTTCTACTTGGCAAGTTGGGCATTTGTGACCTTCATGCTCCAACTTGAGGGGGAGTATTCGAGCTGGGATCATTTAGGCGAGAAAATGTTATTTTCCACTGCCGCAGCGGCGGTGGATCCTCACCGCCGCGGCGGTGAGTCTGAATATGGTTTTGGCTTTTCCAAGCCAAAAACCCGAGGGGGGGCGCCGCGGCGCCCTGAAGCGTCTGGTCTCAGCCTAACGAGTCCACCACCGCAGCGGTGGCTTCTCACCGCCGCAGCGGTGGGTTACGAATTTTACTTTTTCCATATTTTTCTTTGTATATTTTCCTTGTATATTGATATTACTTCTTGACCTAATTCTTTGTATAAATATCGGTCTTTGGCCATAAGATTCAATAAGAAAAACATATTCTTCAAATTATTTCAATTTGTAAATCTAAATACAAACTTTTTTCACGATAAATCAGTCTATCCTTGGTTTGGTCTAACTAGGTAATGTAAAATAGGAAATCTCAATTTTCGACACTTTGAAACAAGGGTATAAGAAAACTTTGACACAAACTAGAAAATTGAAACTGGTTTTAAGTGTTTGCTAAAATCAGGTTTAATAAATTTAAAAAAAATTAAATCACTAACTAAGTTTTTGAAAGCAGAGAGATCTCTGCTTTTCAAAACAGCTTTTTAGAAAATCTATAATTTTCTCTATCATGAATTAATTTTCTCTATCATGAATTAAAAATATTTCATAACGATTTACAATAGTGATATGAATCTCTCATATATCTTATCATAATAATAAGTTGTCCTTTAAATTTTTTTCATCAAAATAATTGTTTTCAGGAAACAATTGAGATCAAAACTCAATCCTGATTATGAAATGGAGATATATATGAAAAGCTATAATAAATTAAATGTAATGTATTATTATGTTTGAAAAGTTTAACAAATCGATAAATTAAATGATGAATAGATGATATATTATATTAGTTACTAGCTAAAATAACAATAATTGATTAATTCACTAAAAACATGTTTTCCTAATTTATAAAATAAATTCTAAAATCAAATAAATTTAAGAAGTGTCAAATGCAAAAATACACCCATACACTTTAGATTACTGCTAGATCATACTTTGATATTTTTTTAAAACACCCCTTCACTTTAATAAAATCATACCCTTCTATCAGGTAAAATTAATGAAATTAAGAGATGTACATGTTTTACGCATGACACGTGTTCCAACACCGTTAAAAATAACGAATTTTTTTGAATATGTGTGATTTATAGATTTAACATCTTAGTAACATTACAATTTTATTCTAAAATTTCTACTCATCTGACAATTTTTTTTAATTAATTTTCACAAAATTGGAATTACATGACATGAGTAGAATATGTATTTGTTTCAATTTCGTTAAGATTATGTAATAGAAGACTGTGATTCACAATTTTACTAAAGTGTATGGTGTTTTAAAAAAAATCATTGCAGGTGTATAATTTAGCATAGCAATAATCTAAATTGTAGAAGTGTATTTTATATTTAACTCAATTAAAAATTACACGTGCATCGCACGTGGTATAAAACTAGTACATTTAAATGACTCACGATCGTTAAGGGTATTAGTGTTTTGTTGATCAACATTAATATTGTTCGTGCGACAATAGATTCGAATGAAGAAGATCCGTAAACAAAGAATACGTAGCCCTTTTAACAAGGACATGAGTTTCAAAATTAAAAACTAAACTAAAAACGATGATTGAGATGAAAAAAACTATCGTAAATACAAAGAAAATCAGAGGGACAACAAACGTGGCCCATGAAGATGTGAATAATAAGTTTGGCGTAAAAAAAACTTTGATGTGAGAAAAAACCCTGAGCCAAAACAAGATCCATGGCAACAATGATACAACGAGCCTCAAAACAATTGACCTATTTTTCAAAAGTCGAGACGAAATAGGCACAAATTGAAAACTCAAAACATTAAATTGAATTAAAAAAAAAAAAAAAAACATTGCGCCAGAGTTGTAAATTGGCTCCATAACCCAAAGCCCAACTCTTACATTCATAAAAATGGATGAGTAATTTTCATAACTACCCCTTTTATAGTTTAAGTTATCAAAAATACCCTAATATTATTAGACTTTTCAAACTACCCTAAAACTAATTAGTGGCTATAATTGATTGGTGAAATTTTACAACCAACAATGTAATAACTACCAATTAAGGGTAAAAAAGAAACTAATTTTTTTATTAGGGTAGTTTTGAAAACCACCCTTAAATAAAGGGCATTTATGATAAAATTTCAAAATGGATTAGGCTATAAAATGAAGTGAATTCAAATCTCAATTGGCGCGAAAACTCTCTTCATTCACTATACTCAGAGAATGAAGATTTTCCCTCAATCAAGAAATCTTTGAGGGATTTTTCTCAGAAACTATAAAAAAAATCTGAGAATATGACGACAGGAACTGTAAAGAAGAAGAAGATCAAGATCAAGAAAATCGAAAACCCTCGATCCCGAGCCGTTTGCTTTTCTAGACACCGTAAGGCTTTGTTTAAGAAAGCTCAACAACTCACTTCTTCCTGTGGCGCCGAAGTTGCTTTACTCGTTCAATCTGAGACGGGTCAATTCTTTGTTCACGGATCTCCGTCAATAATAGATTCTACCGTTGCACGATTTCTCGAAAACAATCTGTCCAATGAGACTCAGATTAATGTTGATCAACAGAACACTGATACCCTAACGATTCACACCGAGAAAGAGAAAGAGAACGAGAAAACTGATCATGGTGAAATGGAGCCATGGAAGTTTTTGTTGGATATGAACGTTGAATCTCTCAACAGCAAAGAAGAGATCACGGTGTTCAAGAGAAAATTAGAGCAACTCCGGAGGAAGGTTGATTCAGTAATCAAGGCTAAAGAGACGGAATCAAGGAACGTTGAATCCGTCAAGTCGTTACTTGTAATTGGTTCAAAAGAAGATCAAGAAACGAAACCCTCAAATGAAGATCGAGAAACTGAATCCTCAAATGAAGATCAAGAAACAAAATCTTCAAAGTTAGTTTAGTATTATTGATGTTTGTTTACCTCATTTCACTATCAGAATCCAGTTTACAATAAGCTAATGTGTGTTTTTTTCGCCTCGTTTTTCAATGTATGGAAGCTCCATCAGGATGCGAATTTTACGCTTTATAATCCGGAATTCTGATTTAGTCCTTGATGGGATGGGAGCTTTCTTGTTTTGAAGTTTACTAGAAGTTTAATTGCATACCACATTTTGACAGGAAATATATATTTTAGTTTTAACAATGTTTGTTAAAGATGTGCTGTTGTTGTTTATTTAATCAGCCAGGATTAATCCTCATTTGTGGTTCTGTATTAAGGTCGGTGGAACGGAAATTTCACGATTAATCAATGATTATACAAAATTGAATGGATGATATTTGGGCATAGGCACTATTTTTCATAAGTTTATTTGTACTATGTCATGTTGATCCTTCACTGATAATAGGTTGAAGTTGTTTTACTCATTAATTAAATTTCTGTTGGTGGGCAATCCATTTATCTGTAGGTTTCTCTTCAGTTTAAATTCTTAGAATAGGTCATCATATCCTTCTTCACATTTGACAGAAACACGTCACCTCATCCTGATACCGATCTCGATTTGTTACTCCTGGCTTTAAATTATAAATTTCCTTATGTTGTTGGGGAGATATTGAGAGCTTGTATTATGTTCCTTATGCTTCATATGCTAATTTGATTCGCCAATTATTACATCTGAATATATAGCTTTTGGTAAGTGTTGTGGATCATTTCCTTTCTGTTTCACACGCACACGCACACGCACAGATCTAGATTTGATCGTCTTGCAAGGTTATTTTTGTTAGTATGTTCATCTCCTCTCATATATATATATATATATATATATATATATATATAATTTCATTGTGTAGGAGATGGTTTGAACATATTGATTGTGAACATTTTCACTTTTTTCACTTTCTAGAAGAAGTTTGAACATGTTAAAATGTTTTTTTCCCCAGCTGATGTTGGAGCACCTTTGTATGGTTACTTTTGTAATTATTCTACTAGTATCACTAGTTCTAATAGGGTAGCCTTTTGTAATCCTCGTTGGGTTGGCCTTTCGTATTTCATACATCAATGAAAAGCATAGTTCATAAAAAAAAAACAGAGAGAATATTCTTGTGTATAGTTTTCTTGACAGAACTCAATCTAAATGGTATTCTTTTATTAAGAAAAAAAAATCTTCATGTTTGATATGTTCAAGTTAGAAACAAACTCTGTCAGTTTGTTAAATTTGGTCATATTGCTCCGTCCTTTTTGAAAACACGATACTTGAACGTTTTCTGTCAGTGTGGTTTGTTTTTTATATGACAAATTAGCAGCTATAGGAGTAAGAATGAATGATGAATTGGTAGCAAGTGTTTGGTTCGCTATGTTGGCATCTTGCATAGGATTATCTAGTTAAGTGGAATGCCGGATTTGTTGCTGTAGCATTTTAATGGCGAATACTGTGATGAAGTTAATCTTGTTGAAGTAAAAGGTCTTAGAGATAGACTCTTTGAACACTGAAGAAGTGATCATGGTGTTGTTGGGAAAATTGGAGGAACTTCAAAGGAAGGTTGGTTCGTTAATGATGGCTAGAGAGTCGGAATTGTAGAGTCATTACTTGAATTCTTCCTCTGATTTTTGGTCAGATTAAATTGGAATACAATAAAAAAATTTATTGATTTTTTTTTAACTCGTGTAAATATGAACTCATCCTTGACTGATTCAATACTTGATCACGGTGTTGATGAGGCAATTAGAGCAACTCCAGAGGACGGTGGATTCGGTAATTCAAAAGAAGATCATGAAACAAAATCCTGAAATGAAGATCAAGAAACAAAATCTTCAAAGTTAGTTTAGTATTATTGACGTTTGTTTTCCTCATTTCATCAATCAACTAATTTTATTCTTTATAATCAGGAATTCTGATTTTAGTCCTTGATGGGATGGGAGCTTTGTTGTTTTGAAGTTTACTAGAAGTTTAATTTCATAACCACATGTTTTGCAGGTAATAGAAATTTTAGTTTTAACAATATTTGTTAAAGATGTGGTGCTGCTGTTTATTTAGTCAGCCAGGATTAATCCTCCATTTGTGGTTCGTTATTAAGGTCGGTGGAACGGAAATTTCACGACTCATAGGTGATAATACAAAATTGAATGGATGATAGAGGGGCATATGCACTATTTTCAGAAGTTAGTTTGTAATATGTCATGTTGATAGTTTTGATGTTGTATTTATTTTACTCATTAATTAAAATTTCTGTTGGGGGGCAATCCATTTATCTGTAGGTTTCTCTTCAGTTAAAATTCTTAGAATAGGTCATCATGTCCTTCACATCATCTCCTCATCCCGATACCGGTCGATAGTTACTCATGTTATTGTGGAGATATTGAGAGCTGGTACTATGTTCCTTGTGCTTCAGATGCTGATTTGATTTGCCAATTATTTACATCTGAGTATATAGCTTTTGGTAAGTGTTGTGAATCATTTCCTTTTCGTTTCACACGCACACCGCACACGTCGAGATCTAGATTTGACCGTCTTGCAAGGTTATTTTGTTAGTGTGTTCATCTTCTCTTTCTCACACACACACACACATATCAAGTAATTGTGTAGGAGATGGTTTGAACATATTGATTGTGAACATTTTCTGTAATTAATGTAGTGTTATTCACTTTCTAGAAGAAGTTTGAACATGTTAAAATGTTTTCCCCCCCAGCTGATGTTGGACAGATTCTAATTGATGGCTGCATTTTTGTGTGCGAAAAGGCGTCTTAAGAGGTCGAACGGAGGCTAGCTAAGATGTAGTTCAAAACTAAACTTGTAGAACCTGCAAAAGACTTTGATTTTATGCTAAGTGAGAATTTCTGGTTGGGGGGCTGAGCATAGTGTTGTGGTTCTTCGGTTGTTCATTCAATGGTATTTCCCGCCCCCGCCCGCCCTTGTTCTTCTATCCTTCACATGGACAACTAATAGACTCTCTGAACAGCAACCAGCATGGTAAATACAAATAGAGGTTTGCAAAATCATTCCTCTGCCAAACTCTGCTTTAAGGCCTGTCACAGATTTGCTAGAAATAGCAAATGGAGGCTCTCTTCACAAGTTTGGTAATGCATTATCTTAGCAAGTTGGATAATTCTATGCTTAATGAAATGAAGATCCTCTGATGGATTCCAAGGGTGTTTGCAACTTGGGTTGGGTCCGTGTTAGATTAAGTTACCTAACTCAATTGTTCGGGTTTATAAATTTATTCAACTTGAATGACTTTTATTAAGTGAAGATTTTCCTCAATTCAACTCTTTAAAATTTTGATTGAGTTTATTTGTGTTGGTCTAGTTATTAATTAGAAATTTGATAAAAATAATAATAATGATATACTACTAATTTAATTGAATTTAGTTACTTTTATACGTTAAATTTAAAATATTAGTAGAATTTTATATTTTATCCCATGAAAAGTAATATTTTAATGCCTTGAACAAATTATCTAATTTTATAAAAACCGTGAATCAATTTAATGCATACAAGTTTAAAATAATTTGAATCCAACTTTAACTCGAACCATATATGACTAGTTGGATTGAGTTGATTGTTTTTTTTTTTATCATGGAGATTTTTTGAACAAAATGGAATAATTAGATACGACTATTTTTCATATCCCAGTTTCAAAATTAGTCAGTGAATAGCCATTATCCCCCTCTTTATAAATTTTCACTTAATCCATTATCATTAATCTCTTTGCTGTTTTTTTTTCCCTTTTGGTAAAAGGAGACACTTTCATTGGAAACATAAGAGAACAATAGTAGCCAAAAGAACTTAAAAGAGTAAAAAAAAAAGAAGCCTCAAACTCTCAATTATAAGAGACGTAGAGTAATTACAAAAAGATTTTGAAAGAGAAGACCACATGAGCCATCCGCCACGCCCTCTCGACATCTTAAAAAAACCTCTAATTTCTTTCAAGCCAAATGCTCCAAGTCATAGCTAATCATGGCTCTAAAAGTATTAATCCAAAGAACTTTTAATTTTTCCTTTGAAATGGTGCCTAGAACACCAATGTTCTAGATTATATATATAGTCTCCTTGTTGTGAATCAATGAAGATTCAAGAACAATTCCAGCAAAGATTCAATTCTTATGGTTGAATGAAATTAGATCTAAAGAACTAATTAAGAAGAAGAAAAGCAAGAACATTCATGAACTAATGATCTTCATTATGAATCAAAGAGAAACTTTACAACAACTCCGTCTCTATCTCTCTGCCTTGGTTTCTAGAAAATACAAGAGGCTTGTTAATGGTGTAAAGTCCTTCACCTGAGCTTGAAGACGAGAAGAGTATTTAAAGAGACTTTAAATGCTAACTAACTTTGCTAACAAGAATTACAAATATCAGTTAACCTGTCTTAATCCCCAACTTGTCCACGTCAGCTTCTTTAGTTTCTCTTTCCTTCATCTATGAGATGTCTTCAATATCATCAATTCTCCACCTTTGAATATCAGCTCTTCATCTAAGATCATAGCTAAGCATTACTCTATTTCATCTTCATCATAGTCTGTCACATTCAGCAATTTTAAACAGTGACAGAACTTGGCATTTGTGACTGGTTTAGTTAAGAAGTCTGCTGTATTCTCTGAAGTATGGACCTTCACAATGGCTCTCCTTCTTTTCAATCACCTCTCTCACGAAATGAAGTTTAATGTCTACATGCTTGGTTCTTTCGTGGTACTGTTGGTTCTTTGATAATTGAATTGCTCCCTGATTATCACAAAGGATCTCTACCTTCTCTTGCATAAAGCCCAACTCACAAAGCATTACCTTCAACCAGATTGCTTCCTTCACAGCTTCAGCAATGGCTATAAATTCAGCTTCTGTAGTGGAAAGAGCTACAACTGCTTGAAGATTAGATTTCCAGCTAATGACATTACCTCCTAACAAGAATGTGAATCCAGTCAAAGATCTTCTTTTGTCTAGATCCCCTGCATAATCTGAATCCACATAGCCTGTTAATGTCATTTCTGCTCCACCTCGAAGCTTATACATCAGTCCCTTCTTGGTTGATCCATTTAGATACCTCAGTCCCCACTTCACAGCTTCCCAATGTGTTCTACCTGGGTTACTCATGAATCTGCATACTAGACTTGTGCTATATGCCAAATCAAGCCTTGAACACACCATCAAATACATCAAGCTTCCCACAGTATTTGAGTATGTCACTGTCTTCATATTTTCAACTTCTGCTTCTGTTTCTGGACAGCCAGCTGCAGATAGTTTAAAATGTTGTGCAATGGGAGTAGTGACAGGCTTTGAGTCTTTCATAATGAACTTTTTCAATATCTTCTTTGCATAGTCTTCTTGATGTAGATATAAGACTCATTTCTTCTCATCTCTAATTATATCCATTCCAATGATTCTTCTTGCAGCTCCCAAGTCTTTCATATCGAATTCTCTACTTAAAACTTGCTTTATTTCTTCCAGTGACTTCTTATCCCTGTCAGCTAGCAGCATGTCATCTACATAGAGCAGTAAATAGATGAATTCTTCCCCCTTTTTCACTTGAAAGTACACACAGCTGTCATATGAACACCTCTTGAAGCCCACTGATATCACATACTCATCAAACCTTTTATACCAGCATCTTGGAGACTGCTTGAGGCCATAAAGGGACTTCTTTAACAAACATACTTGCTTTTGTCTCCCCTTGACTCCATACCCCTTTGGTTGTTCCATATAAATGGTCTCTTCCAAATTCCCATGAAGAAAGGTTGTTCTCACATCAAGTTGTTCCAGAAACATCCCACTGCTGGCCACAATTGCTACGAGGATTCTAATTGAAGTATGTTTGATAACAGGAGAAAATACCTCTGTGAAGTCTATGCCTTGTCTTTGTGTGAACCCTCTTGCAACTAGTCTAGCCTTATATCTAGGCTTTTCTCCTTCCCCTGGCATGGCTGTTTTCTTCTTGAAAATCCACTTTGATGCAACTAGTTTCTGATTTTCAGTGGCTGGTACCAATGTCCAGGTGCTGTTCTTTTCAAGGGAAAGAATCTCTTCATTCATTGCTTCAATCCACTGCCTTGAGTCTGAGCCTTCAATTGCTTCCTCAAAGGTTCTTGGATCATCATCTAGCAAATCAGCTTTAGTGTTTAATGCATAAGCTATCAGATCAGCTTCTGCATACCTGATAGGGGCCTTAGTTGATCTTCTCTGTCTGTCCCTTGCTAATGTATACTGAGTTAGATCCTCAGCCTCATCAGTGGTTGTTTGTTCAAGTATTTCATGCTCAGCTTGATGTGTTTCTGTTTGTTCTTGTTCAAAATTGAGCCCAATGATAACTCTATAAAATAGAGTTATTAGGTCTTATTTTAATGCCTATGTGATAATTATTTGATTAAACTTTGCTCATATTTTGCATACTTTGAACTCATTTTGCATAATTCTTTATTAAAGCTTATTTTGGGAAAATTCGGGTTTTTAGCACTTTAAAGTATATTTAGGATTGTTCTTGGCTCTTGGTATTTAATTTTGTCAATTTGAATGAAAAAAAGTCCTAAAAGAATTGCAAATTTCATGCAGGAAATAGGAAAAAAGTGCAGATTTTTGAAAAGTGTTGTGGCAGTGCTGCAGCACACTGGGCAGAATCTGGACAGCAGTGCAGATCACGATTTTTGGCCCTAAAAAGTCTATTTTTGGGCCCGTTTCAGCAGATTCTCTTCAGATAAAATAAGCCCATCACTAAGGTCTATCTTAGGAGCAATTTGGAGGAGATTAGGATGAAGCCCAAGCCCAATACAAAGAAAAGAAAAGAAATTAACCTAAATCTAAAAAGATTAAAAGGGAGGCAGCAGCTAAAAGAAAGGGAGACTTCAACGTGAGAAGAAAAAGAGGAGGGCTGAAACGTGAAGGGCTGAACGTGAGATTTGGAGACAGAGACGATTTAGCAAGGGAGATTCTTCATCTTTGATGGAGATTTCGTTTGGATCTTCTCTTCTATTGATTATTTTCTTCTTCTTCTTCTTTGCTCTTTAGTTTCTTCATTATTGATTTGAAGCCATGTTAGGTTTAGGTTTATTTTTGTTAAACTCTTTTGTTAATTTGAATTTCATTATGAACTAAATTTTATTTCGTTGGAGTTGATAGATGAACCCCAAGGGGAATTAGTTTTTCCCAAGCTTTAATGAATTCAATTTTTATGCTCAATCAATAGTTTGATATTTCTTGTCTCTTTGCTTATGCTTGATCAACCTAAGTAAATTGCTTAGTTTAGTTTTAATTCTGAAAAGGTTAAAATTGAATGGAAGAATATTGATTGATAGGGGTTAACGATTCTAGAAATTGTTTTTGGTAATGTATAGACATATGTGTTTACACCTTAAGGCTTAAACCGGAACATTGAAAACATATTTCTTAATCTAATTTTACCTAGACATAGGATTTAAATTGAATTAGGAATTAAAATCATGTTGGGCTTGACAAAGTCACTTGAATAATTGGGTTTGCTTGCATAGAAAGTGTATTTATTAATGCAGTTTGCTGCAGCACAGCCACAACACTGCTGCAGAATTGTGAATTCTAAGACTTTTTAGGGGGATTCTTGATTTTCCAACCACTCATCTCTACATAGTTTAATCACTTTAATATTCTTGCATATTTTAGGAGTAATTTTAGCCACTTTAATCCATCTTACTTATTTTCCATATTTAATTTAGAATTTTGTCATTTATTTTTGCATAATTTCACAATTTTATTAGTTTAGTTTCATAAATCAAATCACCCCATTTTATCATTGTTTTTATTTTCTTTAAATTATTTGTTAAACACCTATTTAATCTACTAATCCTCGTGGGAACGATATCTTACTTATCATTTATTACTTGTTTGACTGCGTGCACTTGCGTATCACGATTTCACACAACACCCAACTTCAGTACTACTTTTCTCCACCTCAAAATTCACTGCCTCAGCTTGAGTATTTGAGATGTCTTGATTCCCTGAGGTCTCTTGCCTTAGGAACATTTCATTTTCCCTAAAAATCACATCCCTGCTAATGAAACCCTTCCCATGTGAAGGATCCCACAACCTGATCCTTTGACACCCTCTTGGTAGCCTAGAAACATGCATTTCAATGCTCTAGGATCAAGCTTCCTCTGCTTTATGTGAGCATAACACGTGCATCCAAAAATCTTCAAGTTGTCTAGATTTGGTGGATGTCCACACCAAACCTCTTCTGGTGTTTTGAAATCAATAAGAGTACTTGGACTTCTATTAATTGCATAGACTGCTGTTGACACTGCCTCAGCCCAGAATTTTGCTTGTAGATTTGCACTTGACAGCATTGATCTTACCCTGTCTAAGATTGTTCTATTCATTCTTTCAGCAACCCCATTTTGTTGGGGTGTGTATCTCACAGATTTATGCCTTGTAATACCTTCTTTTGCACAAAATTTATTGAACTCTCTTCCACAAAATTCCATTCCATTATCTGTTCTTAGATACTTCATCTTCTTGCCCATCTGATTTTCTGTTCTTGTCTTCTATTCTTTGAACCTCTCAAGTGCTTCATATTTGGTCTTTAACAAACAGATCCAAATCTTCCTTGAGTGATCATCAATAAGAGACAGAAAATACCTGGAACCACCAGTGGATACTGTTTTACTTGGTCCCCACAAATCAGCATGGATGTAATCAAGAGTATTCTTTGTGACATGTGCTCCTTTGCCAAATTTCTGCCTTGTTGTCTTCCCAAATACACAATGCTCACAAAACTCAAAATCATTGGCTTTTGACAGGTTTACTAGCTTATGTTTTGTCAATTTTTGAAGTCCCCTTTCATTGATATGGCATAGCCTCTTATGCCATAACATCGTCTCATCATCAGATTTGGCAGCAGCAATTAAAGCATGTGTGAGGGGCTCTACTGACTTCATTATATATAGGCAATTTATCTTTACAGCAGATAATATGACCTTGTCATTTCTCATAACAATCATGACTCCATCCTTTCCCTCATAAGAGCAGCCTAATGAGTCTAGAGTTGAAAGAGAAATTAGATTTCTGTGCAAGCCTGGCACATACCTGACATCAGTCAACTTTATGGTGTTGGGGTTGGCAAATTTCATGCTGATAGATCCAATTCCCCTTACATCACATGGCTCCCCATTTCCCATGTGAACTTTGCCTTCATTGCATGACTTCAAATCCAGAAACCATTGCTTATTGGGTGTCATATGAAATGTACAACCAGAATCAAGAACCCAATCTTCTTTGCCTTCTTTGATCTGATCCACAGCCTTTTCACCTGTGGCAGTAAGCACTTCATAGTAATCCACCTTCCCTTCTCCAATGGCTGCATTTGCTTTGAAATCCTCTCCATTTCTGTTAGCCTTGTCTTTCCATTTGTCTGGATAAGTTCTTTTGAAATGGCCTTCTTTGTGACAAATGAAGCATTTCAGTGTCTTATTCTTTTGATTCCCATTAGTCTTCCATTTGTTGTTCTTCTTATAACCAGATGACTTCCCTTTCATAAATAGCCCCACAGAATTCGATGGATCTGTAATTGGTTCTTTCTTCATTTCCAAGACTTTGGTTCTTGCAGCAGCAATGACTTGTGACACTTGGAATGTATCTCTCCCATATTTCAATACAGCCTTTACATCCTTGTATGAATCTGGTAATGAATTTAACAAGATGACAGCCTCACTCTCCTCACCTATCTTTTCACCACAACCTGCATAATCCATGGTGATTTTCTTGAATTCATCAAGATTTTCCTCCAGATTCTTAGATGAATTCATCTTGTAATTGAAGAGCTTTTCCCTGATATGGATCTTGTTGGACAAGTCAATTTTGCCATACGTGGAATCGAGTTTCTCCCAAATCTCTGCTGCTGTGTCTAACTCAATTACTTGTCGAAGAACATTATCTGCCAGATTTAGAATAATGGTACTATATGCTGTGTCTTTCATCAATTGCAAATCTTTTGGTTTAAGAGCTTCAGGAACTTTTGTTGGATCTTCAATGGCCTTGATTGCTTTCTGTTGAATCAAGACTGCCCTGATTTTCTTTGTCCACAACTTAAAATCTCCCGTGCCATTAAACTTCTCCATCTCTATCTTCGTAGTCGCCATTGATCTTCACTGTTTTGCTCTGATACCAATTTGTTGTGAATCAATGAAGATTCAAGAACAATTCCAGCAAAGATTCAATTCTTATGGTTGAATGAAATTAGATCTAAAGAACTAATTAAGAAGAAGAAAAGCAAGAACATTCATGAACTAATGATCTTGATTATGAATCAAAGAGAAACTTTACAACAACTCCGTCTCTATCTCTCTGCCTTGGTTTCCAGAAAATACAAGAGGCTTGTTAATGGTGTAAAGTCCTTCACCTGAGCTTGAAGACGAGAAGGGTATTTAAAGAGACTTTAAAATGCTAACTAACTTTGCTAACAAGAATTACAAATATCAGTTAACTGTCTTAATCCCCAACTTGTCCACGTCAGCTTCTTTAGTTTCTCTTTCCTTCATTTATGAGCTGTCTTCAATATCATCACTCCTTATGAAAGACTCATGGCAGAGCAAATTTCCCCAACATTTGCGTCTAAAAGAACGGTTCAAGAAGACATGATCTTGGGTTTTCTCTCCTTTTTTACCAAAGTGCACAATGACTAGGCATAAACATCATTTTACTCCATTTCCTTTAGAATTTATCAAAAGTATTGACCTCATTGAGGCAAAGGGACAAAACAAATTTTTTCACTTTCCTAGGCCTCTTCACGGTGTAATTTAAATTGGCTGGTGGTCGTTGTGGGCATGCTTGAAATACTCAATAATTTATGGTGTGGTAAACACATTTTTTATTGGGTATAAATTAAAATAGCCCAATATAAAAATGATAATAGAGATAGAAATGCACATATGAAATCTACTATTTGAATGATTTCTAATCTATCTCAACTTTTTTTAAATAGCACCTTTTTACTTTTATTAATTAATGAATCATTTTCATTAAATAAATGAATTCTTTTTCATTAACTTTTTATTCTTGCGTTGTTGAATGATTAATATTGTTATTATTATTTTTAAGTTTTTAGTTATTATGTTTTAAATTAAAATTCAATAACTTTTTAAGTTTTGTTAGTTTTTTTTTTTTTTACTATTTTGATAAATTTATTATATAATGAAAGTGTTATTTTTGAATATTCTGAAAACTTTAAGTATTTTGAAAATTTAAATTTAAAATATCCCTTTTGTGAAAATACGCCAAAATTTAAATGGTTTTTTTTTTTTAATAACTTTATATAATTACGAAACTAGAAAGAGAAATTACATCTGAATCATTCAATCTATTGAATTTCAATTTCCATCAATATCATATTTACAATAATTTATTAAATGTTTTGTTTTAACTAGTGATTTGATTGATTGCAATGGATAAAAATTCTTCCAAAATCATCCTATTTTCAAGACATTGAGATAACTCCAAGAATGATCTAATTCTCCAATTTTTATTCTGATATTTTATGACTTCCGTTATTTATATTTATTTTAAAATGTCAGATCATTACATATTTACAATAATTTATTTGAAACATATTGCTAATAAAATAAAAGGAGTTATTATAATTTTTTTTAAATGAATAAAAAAAATGATTGGGTCAGAGGTGTGGAAATTAAGCCCCAATGAAGAAAAATTACATATTTACCCTTAAATTAAGTATGATTTTCAAAACTACCCGAATTAAAATTTGAATTTCCTTTCTTTATTCTTAATTGATAATTTTATCATGTATCGTAGTAAAGTCGGTTGCTAATATTAGGGTAATTATAAATTATTGTTTTTATAATATAGAGATATTTTTAATAACTTAAATTCAAGGGTAATAATGTAGTTATGAAAATCACCCCAATTCTAACGGTAATAAAATGGCGGCAACTTGGCGCTTGCAGGCGGGATAATGAAAATCACTCCCCATTTCCAACGGTCATAAAATGGCGGTATTAAATATCAAACCTGGCGGGAAAACAAAATCAATCTTCAATTCCAACGGTCAACTTTTGCTACCGATTCTGAGAAATTTGACGAAACTCTGATAAAAACAAAACTTCATTGATCGATTCTGTATTTCTTTCAATTTTTCATACTCTGAGAAGAATTAGAAATATGACGAAAGGAACCGGAAAGAAGAAGATCGAGATTAAGAAAATCGAAAACCGTCAACAACGAGCCGTTGCCTTTTCTAAGCGCCGTAAAGGCTTGTTCAAGATAGCTCAACAACTCACCTCTGACTCTGGTGCTGAAATAGCTATACTCGTTCAATCACAGGCTGGTCGATTCTACGTTCACGGATCGCCGTCATTTGATTCTATTATCGACCGATTGCTCGATGGTAATCAGTTGTCCAGTGAGAGTCACATTAATGTTGATCAACAGAGCTCCAATACCCTAACGATCTCTGCGGCCAAAGAGAATAAGAAAACTGATTGTGATGAATTGGAACCATGGAGATTTTGTTTGAATTTGAATGTTGAATCTCTCAACAGCAAAGAAGAGATCACTTTGTTGCTGGGAAAATTGGAGGAACTACAAATGAAGGTGGGTTCGGTAATGATGGCAAGAGAGTCGGAATTTGTCGAGTCATTACTTGCTTGAGTATGACCTCTGAATGTGGGTCTGATTAGATTAGAATACTTTTTTTTGTGTGTTTACTTATAGAAAATATTGTTTGTATCTAAGATTGTTAGGATAAAACAATTTAATAAAATGATGAAGTTAACATGGATTTTTAACATATCTGGCCTCTATTCTGCTGTTGAATTAAATTTTTGTTTGAAGGGAGTCAAAAGAAGATTAGAATCAAAATCATCAAATTTAGTATAGTGTTACTTCTAATTGATCAAAATTAAAGAAAATTTATGGATATAGCTTCGGGTTTGGGATTTAAGATTGAATCTCCTAAGATATAGACAGATTGCTAACAAAATTAACTTGAATTACCTGCAAAAGGTTTTAAATATATTGATGTTTGTTTTCCTCATTTCACTATCAAAATAAAGTTTGAAAGTTGCAGAGCATCAATCAACTATTTTTTCTATTGATGAAAGCTCCATTGGGATGTTAATTTTATGCCTTATAATCTGGGATTCTGATTTAGTCCTTAATGTGAGCTTTCTTGTCTTAAAGTGACCATTTATGAAGCATATTGACACCATGAAATTGCAAGATATCTTAGTAGTTTAATTTTATGCCACATTTTTGGGAATGTTATTGGAATTTTAGTTTTAATAAAGGACATCGACGTTTGATAGTATTTTTATAAATCTTATCCAATATATAAATATATATATTGTTTGTTAAAGATGTGGTATTGCTGTTATGTTAGTCAGCCAGGATTAATCCTCCATTTTTTGTTCCGTATTATGGTCGTTGGCACGGAAACTCTATGACTCATTAGTAAAATTACTCAGGTGATTATACAAAATTGAATGGATGATATAGGGGCATGTGCACTATTTTGAGTAGTTTGATTGTAATATGTCATGCTGATAGTTTTGGAAATGGTAGATCTGCAAAGATTTTAAATTTGATTACTTCAATGGACTTATGAACTTGGACATGGATCATTCTTGAGCTTCTTGTACTTGCGTTTGTGATGCAGCAAAAGAAAATTTAGACATGTTTTGTAGAAACTGTCCATGAATGAAAACTTTCCTCATCATTGACCACGAAAGTACTATGATCCTTATGTTTCAGATACTGATTCAGTTCTCCATTTATTACATCTGTCTATATGTAGCCTTTGGTAAGTGTTGTGGATCATGTCCTTTTTGATTCACACGCACATGTCCAGATCTAGATTTAATCTTCTTGCAAGGTTATTTTTGTTAGCGTGTTCAATGTTTATCTCCTCTCATATGAATTTTTTATTTGTACAGAATATGGTTTGATGAACATAATGACAGACTCGATTGGAGTAAAATGAGCTTCTTAATAGATTTCCTACAATCAACAGCTGACGATGGACCTCATATACAGTGGCCAAATCTTGTTGCTGTGCTCACGATCATCGCTTCGATGGTATATCTATTGTACTTAATTTGAAACTTGTGGTCCTGGTGCCTCCATATGTGAGCTTTTGAATTTTATTGATTCTTGTCAGTTTTTTTATGCTTGAAGTATTGAAACAGGAGGCTTATGGAGGTCTTAGCTCAGCTACCGAATGGCGTTTTGCAATTTAGTGCTCACTGACTGTGACGCACAAGAACAACAGCATTACACTGTTGATTGTGTTGTTGCAATTGCAATATCTTTTACAAGCTGCAAAAGACTCTGATATTGGCAAAGTGAGAAATTCTGATAAGGGAGTTAACTAGTTAGGAGAGGCCAGAGAAAAGCGGTGTAGCTCTTCGGTTGTTCAATAATATTTTCCGCACTCGCCCTTGTTCTTCTGCCAATCTTGTTGCTAAGATTATCGTTAATAGTTTACTTTGGGTCAATGTTGGTCTCGGCTATGAACTTGTTTAAGTTTGATGAATGCTGATATGCTTTTACATCTTCATGTTTGATATGTTCAAGTTAGAAACAAACTTTGTTAGTTTGTTAAATTTCGTCATATTGCATCCTTCTTCTTGAAAACATGATAGTTAAACGTTTTCTCAGTGTGATTTGATTTGTATATGAAAAATTAGCAGCAATAGGAGTAAGAATGAATGATGAATCAGTTTTCAAGTTTGATTGAGTGATTCCATTTGAAAACACATTTCATTTGATAATCTCAAGTTGACAACTTGTAGAGGAGTTAGCTGGGACCAGCACTCAATTGCCGAGCTTCGGGTTGGCTTCACTATGTTAGCATCTTGGACAGGATTATCGAAGCTGGTCGAGTGGAATGCCGGATTTGTTGCTGTGCTACTTTAATGGCGAATACAGTGGTGAAGCTAAGCTTGTTGAAGTAAAAGGTCTCAGAGATAGACTCTCTCAACAGCAAAAAAACAGATCACAGTGTTGGGAAAATTGGAGTAACTTGAAAAGAAGGTTGGTTTGGCTAGAGAGTCCGAATTCGTAGAGTAATTATTTGTTTGAATTCTTCCTCTGATTTTTTGTCAGATTAGATTTGCATATACTTTTTTTTATTAACTTGAAGAAAAAATTCTTTGTATCTCAGATTGTTTGGATTAAACATTTAATGGAAGGATGAAATTTACATGGATTTTAAGGATCTTTGGTCTCTACTCTGCTATTGGTTGACTGACCAGTAAAGTTACTGATTGATTCAGTCCAACATCTAATGAAAGTTGAGGTAAGTCATTAAACTAAAAGTGCCAAAAAAAATTTTGACCTAATTCTTCTTATGATGATCGATTCAATCTGTGATAAAAAAGATTTATGTTTATTATATTTCATCTCTTCAACAAGTTTAGTAATGAGCATAACGGCAATATTATTGGAGTGAAATTTATGCTTATTATATTTTATCTCTTCAACAAGTTTAGTAATGAACATAACAATCCTATTGTTCCTATGGAGAGCATACAATCAAGTAGCATCAGTATAGCGATTGTTTGATCATGAAATCATGAACCATAACTTTGATAAGATTCATAACAAGCATGAGTTTAGTGAAATTTCTTTTCTTTAAATGAATTCTTTTCATTCCCACTATTAGTTTTAAATTTAACATTAACTAAATCCAATTAAAATAAAACTGTCTCTTATAAAAAAAAGTCATAATTATTTCTTATACAAAATTTTCAATTAATAACTTGAACAACACGAACAAACTCGACCTCAATTTTATAAAATTGAATTGAGTCGAGTCCTTTAGGTTGGATAAATCTATAAACGCGAACAATTAGGTTGGATGACAATAACTTGGGTCCAAAAATCTCGTTATCCAACCCAGACTTGACCCGACCCAACTTGTGGATACCCCTACTTTCATTGTAATTCCTTGGAATCCAGCAGAGGATCTTCAAATCTTCATTTCCTACAGCCTAGAATTCCCCAAACCTTCTAACGGGTAAATTTTGCAAGTCATTTTTATACCACATCTAAACAAAGGTTCAACAACTCGCTAAGATCATGCATTGTCCAGAGGTATGAAGAGAGCCTCCATTTGCCAGTTCTAGCAAATCTGTGACCAATATTTAAGCTGACTTTGGCAAAGGGCTGATTTTGCAAACCTCTGTTGTAAAACCACAATCCATCAGAAGCAGTAACCATGCTCGCTGTTGTTCAGAGAGTCTATCTCTAGGACCTTTTACTTCAACTAGCTTAGCTTCACCACTGTATTCACCATTAAAACGCCACAGCAACAAATCTGGCATTCCACTCGACCAGCTTCGATAATCCTGTGCTAGATGTCTGCATAGTGAAGCCAAACAATGACCACCAATGCATGTCACAGCTGCCCGAAGCTCAGCAAGTGAATGCTGGTCCCAGTTAACTCCTCTACAAGTTGTTCCGTTATGCGATTCCCAAGACGTAATGAGGATCTCTTCACCCATTCCCTCACGAATTTTCTGTAGTTGAGATTCTATACTATCCCGTCTTAATAGATAGAAGCTATCCGTCCCCAAATCCAGAGGAGCAGTCTGCAAATGGAAGATTTCAAATGTTAAAGATTTCGTAAACTGAAAAGGAAGATGTTAAACTAATAATCATTTTAAGTTAAAAGAAACAACTAAATAATCATCATTGGACCACTGTAGGTGCATGGCTTTTCCATATTTAATGTGTAATAAGTTGAATACATTTCTTTCACTCTGTACGTCTCCATTTTAGCACTAGAACCACCCATCCTACATATAGTTTCGGCACGTATAATCACAATTTGAGACGTGACTTTGAACTTTATAGATTTTCACAAGATCACATTCACTGTTCTGAAGTAGATTAGGAAAAGAAGGAAAATAAAATAAAAAAAATGACAAGAGACTTGATTTCTATTTGTACTATATATGATATGAATCTTGGCCTAAACTGAGGCTCAACAAAATACAAGTTGGTTTTATTCACCGCTACAAGTATATCTGGCCAGCCTACTCTAAGATGTCCATTATCAACTATGCATCCACAAGAGAAAGTAGGATCAAAGAACAATTGTAAAACTGAGACTACTTACGAGCTTTTACTAAAACATACCTGAAAATTTGTGCGGAAGACATTTGGGACATCAGAAAAAATGACATCCCACATGAGAAGCCCAAAAATAGTCAACCAAATGCCACTTTCTGAATGAACACCTTGCCATCCACCTCCTTCCCCAGCATAATACTCGAGTGCAAGCTGCTCTACTGAACATTGATCCCCACTTTCTCCATAAAACCTGCTCTTCGTACCCATTTCACAATTCAATGGTCTCCCTTGAATGTGAACCTACTTGTTTGCAATAGAAGACTAAAATTACTTACGAACATATACCAGTACAATAAACTTTGACATTAGCATCCAACAAGCAGATCAGAACCTTAGAGTACTAGTAGCCATGCTTAAAAGGATACCTCTGTGATTTTCCTCTTGATAGACTCAGCAAAACTTGGAATTTTCCACCGTCTTGGTGGTTTTCCTAAGCGAAGGATACGCCTTTGTAGTGCCATTCTCGAACCAGCACGAACCCATGGATCTAATAATCCATTCTCAGCTACTGAAAGGCTCTCACTGGGATAGCCTATATGCTCCAAATCCATAGATAACCTCAACGTCCAATATCCTCTTCTTCCATCACAAGTACAACAATTTAGCAACTGCTTTAGTAGCAGTATTGCATCATCGTACCTACTCGATAAATACCAGCTCCTTTAGTTTTAATGATTGAGTAACATGCAAGCATCAACAGAGAATTATTTTCAATGAACATATTTTCCAAAAGTTATATAAGAAAAACATGATTTGACATTTTTTTTAATAAAAAAATGACAATTCAATAAAGTTTTTCTTGCATGCTATGATGCTCAAAGATTAACTTGGACTCCTGCTTTTATATTGATTAAGCTCTACAATTCTTACATTTCAAGTTTAATAGCTTCACAAAAATATTAACGTTTAAGGATTCATTTTATAGTTATATTATGTATGATTGTAATGGGGTTTGAGCATATATATATATATAAGATGGACACATACCTACTCTCACGCTCAAGAAAGGAAACTCCAAGGAACACAACTTTTGAATAGATCCATGATGCAGAAAAGCATGAAAAAAATGGAACTGATTCTGGGGAATTACACTGATTTGGCTTCATACGAGAGTCTGCTATCTTTATGCATCTTATAACCATTTTATCGTCCTTCTCATCAAGAGCTTGATCAATTAGTTGTGCAAGCTCAATGGCCTATAGCATATAAGTAATTACAAAAAGTAACAGATCAAAGAGATAAAAGAAAATCAGCAGATGAACATATTACACCTCCTCATAAGAAAGCAAATCGGTACGATCCAAAAATATCTGATCTGAAATTATGCATTTATAAGTTGGATACTTGATTATTCCCATATCAACAAGCAGAAAGGCAGATAAGTCCTGCTCTCCATTGAGGAAGAAAAGCCTCTGCACAAGCAACAAAGTAGACATTCTGAGTCAAAAAGCAAGTCAGGCTCAAATCTTCTGATGAATGTTATGTCAGAGATGAAGTTTTTGCAAGACATAAAGCTACCTCAGCACGCCATAATAGCGCTTCAACTTTTGAAGATATCATAATACAGAAACCTGTTATGTCCAAAATTAGATCTGGAAGTAGTGAACTGCAGAAATTACGTGAAAGAAAAACTTTAGACTTTTAATCATACAACACATTGAATGTCTATGAAAAAAAACAATATACCATAGGCCATCTTCATAAGAGGACAAAAGAGAGGCAACAAGATCATCCTTTCTCATGCCACTACTGCAATTCTGAGGCCTCAACAGAAGTGGATAAAGACATATGGGAGAAACATCAGATAAACATGCAAAAATACTTAATCATTACATAAAAGAAGACTCCTGTAAAACCTCAATATGTAAAATAACTTGTTCAAATAATGATTTTTAGAAATGTGGAAGGAATGACAGCTGGGTCAAAACCGTATATTTAGCACTTAGCTAAATTGGAAATGGGGCGTTGTTTAGGTTATTGCCTTGACAAGAACTTATTTGCAGATCTTAGTTGATACTTATTTGGGCACTTCCACATGATACTAGTTTTAAGCAACCAAACCAAGAAGATTTACCGCTTACAAATTGAAGTGATTCAACTTCTTTCGATTAGTTTAATCACATCTTTGAGTATTCGATTTAAATATGGATCCAATCCAATGACTTGACACTTATAGACATCACTTTGATGTGGTGGTTTTGCTAGGATTTTCAATTTTTCTTAAACCATTAAGTTGGTTTTGACCAAAAACTGACCCCAACTGGCTTGCTTGCACCCTACTAGTGGAGTTTTGATGACTCAAAAACTAACATTAACATAAATTAATGAAATGGATCAAGTAATAAATAATCACACACAATACATCAATGTTATTGCTCTAATAAAGTCTGAAGATCTTGAACCCTTGCATCTAATTATCCCTGGTGGACATGTTCGAATGCCCTATGTAGACACCAAAATAACTTTTTGAATATACGTTGCAAAAATTCAACCCCTTCACTACATTAGACTATGATGCAGTTGCAGACGTTATGATTAAAGGAGCAAGAAATGTTAATAGTAAGTAGTAACAAACCTTCTTAAGCATGCACATGACTTCACGTAGCTCAGAGACAGTGAGAAGATTTAAAATCTGGGTCATGTCAGTGTTTTGTGCTTCATTTGTATTAAAGCAACATAGATAACCCGCTTCTGGAAAGGGGTGGGGGATTCCATTTAGGATCTCAATTTCAAAATTTAAAAACAATGATTGTAGCAGCCAACATGCATTAATGGTGAAAATAATTTACCAGAGAGCTCCTTGACTGCCAGTTTAGGATCCAATACTTCTTTATAAGAAGTAGAAGCCATCCGGAACCATGGTCCTAAAAACAAATAAGCAGTACAATGAGATAGATATCTTGGACCATAAAGAAAACTTTGTGAAATTTAAGATAAAAAAGAAGTAATATGATGTCATTAGGCAGAGAATTCCTTTTATGTCAGACTTTCCAAGTCTTTAATTTACTTGTAAAAATTCCCTTCATGCATCACAATTCACAAGTCTCAAAATTTAGTAGATATTGCTCTATGCTTTATTGAATAACACATTTGCAAATGATAGAAGATTATGAATAAAACCAAACCTTTCCGCATAAAAAGCCGAATAAAGAGCCTCTGACTATCATCTGATAGTGAACTGAATAAATCTGTCCAAAGAGAAATGCTTAAAAAGGAAAAGAAAAACTAGATAATGGGAAAGAAAAGAGTTTAACTAGATACCTAGAAAATGCTTTTCATCATCTGACAATAAATAAGTATAACCCTGTAAAACTTCTTGAACTAAAAGGCAAAAGTTCTTCTGATATTTCAGTGCATTTGGGGGGAAACTCTTCATAGAATCAATTACTTGCTGGACACTTGTCCACAAATTTTTGAACTCCTCAGTATCATAGTTATTTTCTTGAAATGATTCTATGCTGTTGCACATGATCTCTATGGGGACGACATCAAGACAAGTTCTTGGAGCAGTAGTCACACATCCCTGCAAGAAATCAGAAGTTTCAAAAGCTTGCATCCCCTCTTTTTCCAGGCTGCAACGTATGATCTAAATTAATCTAGATCAAGTTAAAGAATACGATTTTCGGCATCAGAAAAGATATAATTATACCGCAAACTCATTTGAAAACATATCACATTACCAGTTGCACGAGAATATTCAATTAAACCAAAGAAATGCACTACCTTGAAGCTTAAGCAATACTTCTCAATCAGGGGAGACAAAAACTTAGCTAATTCTCGTGGGAGAAATCCAAGCACCTTACAACATCCAGAATCTGCAGAAATAACCTAATTCAAAAGAACAGAAATTACTTTAATGGATTAGAAAAATGCAGAAGGTATACTGTTAAATTCAGAGTTTTTTGCAGCTGTTAGGAGTTAGATTTTCTTTGCTTCCTAGTGCTTTTTCTCTGTAGGATTCATTCTCCAGATATAGATTCATACATGATTTCCTATTCGCACAAGGAGTCCTCATACTATAGTTATCATTGTTTTTATAAGACTATAGTCATCATTGTTTCCCTCATCCAAGCATGTTCAAGTATTTTTTGTTTTTAGGTACTGTTAGGAGTCCTCCAGCAGGTTCTTCAATTCTCCTAGGAATGTCCCTTGCTCACATGGCATACTGCATGGCAAAGGGTGACCCACTTAGGCTTAGGCCCAATGACTTGATTGAGGGTGGTAGAGAGAACAGAACACCTTCCCCCCTATAGCATATTTCTAGACATTTTCATTTTTTATTTTCTATCCATGGATGTTAAAAGTGACAAGGAGTCGTTTGCCTTGTGGGATGTACACTTTCTCAATCACATAACTCTGACTTTGGCTTTCCAATTCATTCCAACAACTTGAGTAATTGATTTCATACTTGTTCAAGTTTTATAGTACTTACTTACATATTTTATTTTGAGGTTTTATTGGGATTCTTTTACAGCAGGTGGTACCATTCTCCTGGGCTAACTATTAGAAATGCTGCTGTGTTTATGGCCAAATTCCTGTATTTTTCTATAAAGCAAGTAATAATTAGAAGTAATATTTCCAGCATAAATGTAAGAGAAAAACAAAAAAAGAAATGAACCTTGATGGCATTGGGATCCTTAACATTGGTAGGATCTCTTTCGAGAGAGATACTTGCCCCAAGATTTAACTCTTTTTCATCACTAAACCTACGACCAACAATAAAAGTTTCAAGGATCACCCCAGATATATCATCCTTGCAAGTAACCATCCCAGGTGTAGTTCCTTCCTTCTTGGGAGAACAAATTTCTGTAGTGCTTTCATTATTGTTTGAGGTTTCCAATGGACAGTTCATATGTGGCTGCATCACATGGTCTACAAGTGATTCACATCGAATACCGTCACTGTCATTATTAGATGCGTGTTTAAGTACAATATCATGCATTGAATCATCGTCAAGATCAACAGAAGACCCATTTTCCTGTCTCAGAACACAAGATTGATGTTGAAATTTTGATCGGGAACAGAATTTTAATTGAAGTAGAGTGCTTTGCGTCAACTTCCGCTTAGTTCCCCTAGATAAGCATGCATCTGGAACCAAAAAGTTTAGTCATTACAAAAATTAAAGGAGAATTACTAAATTAAAATTTAGCAGTAGGAACATTTAACCATATTCTAGCTGTCTTCAGTCCCAAAACACTTGTTACAAGATTTCAACTCTTAACAAGTCAACACTCCATTCCATTCCAATTAACGATGAGGCTTAAAAATAAATTATCAATTAATCATTAAAAAATAACATTATTCTACTAATGCAACAGATGGAAGAAACAAACATTAAAAATTACCTATAACTGTTTTTTTTTTTTATCAGAAATGATATTTGAAACTCTAATCTGATTGTTCAAATGAAAAACACTAGATTCTGATCAGCCAACTGATTAATCAATATTTAGAAAGGTTAGTTGCGTAACCACAATCCGTAATATATAATAAAACCTAGTAATATTAATTAAAAAAGGAAATAAAGCTAAACTTCAATAGATGCATTGATGAACATTGAAATTCTATGGAATTAGATTGTAGAGAAATTTCAACCGATGACATTTTTTATGAGTAATTTCAAAAATAGTAAATGTTTTGAAATATTTCAAAAATGATATTTCTCGTACTAAGATTTCACCAATATCAATAGGAGATATATGAAATTAGACCAATCTCAGTCTGAGAGATGTCAATTTTGAAAAAATTTCAAAACTTATACTATTTTTGAAAATATCAATTCTTAAAATGCCATTTTTTAAAAACCCTTAGATTATATCATATAATAATGAATGACAGAATGTATTGGAATAGGGTTCATATGAAAAATACCCAAATGGGAATTAATAATGGAATCTTCCCCATTAACTCTACTACTGCAAACAGGGCAAGTAACATAATTCCCCTCACTACTGCTTTCAAAGTCCTCATCTTTACACGAATTCAGCTTATTCTCAATGGAAACATCCTTGAAATCTTTATCAGAGCAAAAATTTAAAGAACTCTGGAAATTACAAACATAAAAATGAATCAAATAAGAGTGAAAATGTTTAAAAAGGGTAATCAAATCAAAGAGTAAAAAGAGAAAAGTGGCTACCTCGAGAAGAGAAAGACGATTGGGAAGAAAACGCCTCCGTTTTCCAATTAAACGAACCAAGCTTTCTCTTCCTCTTAACATAATTGATTGATGAAGAAAAAAGAAGAAGAATTAGCTTTACTCGATCATCTGTTTTGATCGGGTTTATTTAAAATTGAAGAAGAAGATGAAGATTTTATATGAACGAGAAGGGAGCGGGAAGCGTGGTCAAACTCGCGCCAACTTGGCAATGAACCTTGCTATGGGCTTTTTTTTCTCCCACAAAGTCATGAAACTTTTTTTTTTTCAAGGTTAAAAGTTTTTTCCATGAATTCTAAAGTTTGTGTTTATTTGTTCTCTAAGTTTTCAATTGTCTATGTTTCGTCCTGAGATTTGAGAAATATGTTAATTTGGTCTCTAATGGCAATTTTTTAATTTATTAGTGTAAGAAAATTTGTTTGTTATGGGTTGAAGATTTAACTGTATGGACCAAATAAACTTAAACTTATGTCTCAAAACCCATGAAATAGATATAAATTGAAAACTTAAAAACCAAACACACCTATTTCTCAAAATTTAAAGATGAAATAGATTCAAATTAAAACTTCTAAATCTAATAGACACAAACTTCAAACTCAAAGACCAAAAAAGTAGTTTACCATTTTTAAAATAAAAATATATACATATGAAACATTCAACTTAATCACTGATTGAATGTGATAGATGACAAACTGTAGTCATTTTATAAGATAATTATTGATTTATACAAGTTAATAATTAATTTAGATGTTGATGGATAATAATCAGAGTAATCATTTATTGGCGTGTTTAATAATTTATGATTTTTTTTAATTACTATGTTCGAAAATATTATAAATTTTTACGCAAACTTGCTACCACCCCATTTTAAAAACTGATTAGCCCTTTGTTTTGAAGTCGAGAAAATGTAATAAATGATTTGATGTAACATGATTTTAAAATATAAAAAATGATTTAAAATTTACAACTTTGTTCATGATAAAATATATTTGCTTTTTTTTATGTTAAAAGTGAGAGGTAAGAGGGTTATAATCCTACCATATTCTCAAAAGTAATTAAAAAATAATTTGACACAAGTTTTATATTGAATAGATAGAAAAGATAATGAGAGATACTTGAACAAAATATTATACAAAACTCCAAGTAATTAAAAAATAATTTGACACAAGTTTTATATTGAATAGATAGAAAAGATAATGAGAGATACTTGAACAAAATATTATACAAAACTCCAAGTAATTAAAAAATAATTTGACACAAGTTTTATATTGAATAGATAGAAAAGATAATGAGAGATACTTGAACAAAATATTATACAAAACTCAAATTTGGCTCTCAGTAGGCTGAGGCTCAAGAACAAAGCTCTTCTCCTTAAATGGTTGTGGCGCTTCCTATTGGAACATAATCTTTTGTGGCACAAGGTCATCCGGGAGATTCATGGGCTGGAATTGTTGGGTTGGTGTTCGACTACCAAGACTAAACAGTGATAATAGATCTCCTTAGAAGAACATTTATAACCTCAATCAGACTATAGAGGCTAATTGCAGGTTCTTGATGGGTAGAGTCACTTTTGTTTTGTTTTGGGACATGTGTAGATTGGTGAAAGGACCCTTGCTTCTCTCTTCCCTTCCTTGTACCGTTTAGTTGTCCTAAAGAAGCACCTGATTAGTAGTTTTTGACATGTGGGGCATGATTTCTGGGTGGCTGTTTTTAGAAGGAACCTCAAAGATGTTGAGGTGGTTGAGTGGATCAACTTCTTCAATCTTTTAAAGCCTATCTGCATGCTTAAGTGACAGGGAGAATATTGACCCCGAATAAAACCTATGACTTTTCTAGTAAGTTTGCTCTCAAGATTTTGTGGATTTTTTATGGCAATCCTCGTGATTGTGTAATTAATTATCTTTGGAAAGGAAAGTCCCCTTTGAAGATTAAAGTGTTCTTATGGCTGATTATCAATGATGACATTAATTCCAACCAAAAATTTCAATCTAGAAATCCTTGGATTTCTCTCCAACCTAACTGGTGTAGTGTTTGTAGGAAGTGTTCGGAGCACATCACATCTATTGTACGATTGCTGTTTTTCTCATAATATTTGGATGTCCTTTTTGAATACTTTTAATATGGTGTGGATCTTCCACAAAGATCATGAGGCTAATACTAAGGCCCTTTTCAATGCTCTTTACCAATAAACAGAAAAGACTCTCGTGGGACAATAGGGTGAGAGCTTTTCTTTGGAACGTGTGGTTTGAACGCAATAGAAGAATTTTTAAAGGCAAGGACAGATCTTGGCCTGAGTTGTAGCAGGCGTGCGTTCTTAATGCCTCCATGTGGAGTGCAATTTGTAAATCCTTTTATAATTATCCCCCCTCTATTATTGCTTCCAATTGAAAAGCCTTTTTGTAATCCTCTTTGACCTTTTTTTTTTTTGGCTCTTTCATATATCAATGAAATAACATGTTTATCATTTAAAAAAAATATAGAACTTTTAGAAACCATAACAAATTTTGAACCTATAACAATCAACACGGTCAATGAAAGTAAAATTATTGCTTCTATTGTTTAATTAAAACTCTTTTTTCCGGGTGTACAACTTGAGAAAATACTAGATGAATTTGACTTCAACTTGAATAATATGAGATGGGTTAAGAAAACACATTCATATATCAAAAGGTAGATAATCTCCAAATTCAATTCAACTATCTCATAATTTTACTCAAATATCACCACTAGTCACCAACACTTTGGTTAGGATCGAGTGTGAATAAAATGCATTCATCTAACGTTACATTTAAAAAGAAGACCGGGTCACCTGTTTTAGAGAATTTATTCATTATAACTCCACCATTTATAACCATTAGATTTATATATGTAGTATTCTCTCGTGTAAATGACATTCTCTCAGAGAACCATATTGTGGCAGCCACATTCAATAACTACTCCCTGAAGGCCACAAACCCTACAACGAGAGAACTTTTGTTTTGACAGCTCAATGATCATTGATGGCAGTAAGTCATTTTTCTTTATTTTTGTCACTAATCCACTCCTCTTGCAATGTCACCAAACGAGGTGTGTAATATATGTGCATTATAAGAATTTTACTAAAACAGATCAACAAGGTAAGGGTATTGACTTTACAGAATTACAGAGAGAAATCAACCCTATAATAGAGTATTCCAAGCATAGAACACAATGACCATCTTACCCCTAGCACTTAGCCCTTTTACTGTTGTTAAGCACTCTGTGTAGTTGAAACGCTTCACCTTGATCCCCATTCAAATACCTTCTAACCAAGCAGCAAGCAGTCAACTGCCTCAGTAACTGTTCAAGATACGGACGCAAACAACCCTGCAAATTTTTCGCATTCGGGTTGGTTGATAAGACCAAGGCATTCACTGCGTCAGCTACAATTTCACGCTGCGTATCCTCGAGAAGATAACCGAGAGGGGAATCTTGTGGTTGCTCATATGCCAGCAAAGCAACAGAGTCCTGGGAAAAGGGCGCCCAATTGATTAGTTAGCGATGTAAAGATACGCTTATTAATCGATTCACAAAATCTGTGACATAAACGCAAAACATCATTCTAAACAGAGGGCAATACCAGAATTTTACACAATTGAAACAAAAGCGATCAATTTGAGATCTAACAGAACAAATCATGCTACCGATTCCTGAGAACTCCCTCAAGTCTCCACCCTATGCCACCTCCCACAATGGCGGAGCAAAATTTCAACTTAAATGGGATTCATAAGACTCATAACTTTCAAGTGATTCACTTTTTCAAAACATTTTAACATATGAATGCGTGCATAATATTTCCACAAAACCTGGGTCGTTTTTCCTAAACAGCAATGAAAAGCAACGAGGAAATTAAAACTTTAATACTTTAAAAACAGTTTTATCCCATTCTAACCTCTCATCACTTTTCTTAACAAACCAAACCTATATCACTTTTGTTTAACTGCCAATCCAGACAACATCATCATGATAATGAATGTATCATCTAGATCTCATCTTAATAACCAGGAACAAAGCAATCTTGTTTACTTATAGGCAGCACCCTTGTAGTCTACACAGAAGTATTTTCATCCTTGGAAATATTGGTATAAACAAGCATGTAAATGAATATTCAGGGATTGTGACCCGTAGTAAATGCTTTCATACTTCATACATTTCATAAAGAAAAATTACCTGAACTAGATCTTCAAACCCAGGCAGACCATAAAATTTTGCCAAATGATTCCTTCCATATTTCACAGCCTCCTCTAGTGCTCCAACCTGCAAATTACAGCAGGATCCTCAAACTAAATCCGGATATTAAATACGATTCCAAAACCAAGTGATATATGCACAAAACTATAACAATACCCGGACTAATTCAATGAATTTTTGACAATGGAGAAGAAAGCAAGTAGCTGATTTTTCATCCTGCAAGAAGAAAACTCATTATTAAGACCCAAAAAAAAGATACTTGTAGATATCGTGATCTGACTCTGACTAGAACACGAGAAACGGAAAACTAAACTCTCCATTTAAAAAACAGATAAATGTTTTCTTGTTTGGTAACAAGAGACAAAAGGATAACTTTTTTTTTCAAGAAGAAGCACTCATAACCGATATAAACTAACACTAGAGAGAATATGGATTATGTAGTGGAATAAGCACCAAGACTGACAAGCAAAATGATATCCCCACAAAAGCCTAATTCATGTTAAAATCTTAAGAACACCAGAATTTTGCACGACTTAATTTATTTTACCACCATGTTCACTAGGGGTTTGGATTGGTTCGGTTTGGATTTTAATACAATCTAAGAACTGATGGACTTTATTTCTTTAAACAGTTTGAACCAAACCAATCAACATGAAGAAACCAAACCAAACCGACTCAATTGTTTCTTTTTCTTTTTTTTCTTTTTAAAAAAAAAACCTCATAAGGCCATGATTATAATGAAAGAAAGAGAGAGAAGAAAACAATACAAAGTAAATTGGCAAGACATACCAAAAGCCACAAAATAAAACACATACCCTATACCCAAAAAGCTAAAAACCGCCACCTAATTACAAGTATACGGGCCAACAGTTTATAATCATTCCTAAGGGGTAATTACAAAAAAAAGTTTGGTAGTTGACACCCAAAAAAAAGCAAATTTCATGTGGCAACTCCCAAACATACTCCCAGATCTTTTGTTGTCCCTCCCAAACCTTCCATTCCACACAGTTAAGGAATAGAGGGTAGCATTTGGACATCTCTCTTCAGGGGCTTTTACCCGTACCCCTAGCAACCATTTTTGTGTCCCAACAATTTGGATGTAACCCATGCGTACTTTTTTTTTTCCTCTCAGTTATTCTTAAATACTTAATTTATATCATAGTTACATGAAATCTTCAATAAAATCTGAAAAATAACTATAAAAAACCGTAGGGTTAATTTCAATTAATCTAAAAATCTAATATAACAAATAAAACAGAAGTTACAAATACAAACATAATAAAGCTTATAGAGCATTGTTATAATTATACAAACATGATAAATCTAGGTTTGAAGAATCTTCTTATTTTATTCATTTTATTAAGTTTTAATTAATATTTAAAACTTTAAAAATATCATATGTTATATATTGGTTTGGTTTGGATCAGTACAAAAATCTGTTGAACCAAACCAAACCGTTATTAATTGGTTTAGACTGGTTTGAGTTTACAAATCGAACCAAACTCAGTTTGGACGGTTGATTTGGTTTGAATTTGTTCACCCCGAATGTTCACACAACAAAGTTCCCAGATGAACTTCAAAGAACATTATTTGCCAATTATTGAACACAGACCTCGACACTAAAATAGTAATTAGTTAATGAGCTAATTGTTTCTGTGAGTTAGTAACTGATAGTTGTTTGCGTGAGTTAGTAACTGGTAGTTGTTTGTGTGAGTTAGTTAGTATGTGGATAAGAGGAAGTAGTTATGTGAGTTTGTTATAAGTAGATAAGAAGATTATGTGTCATATTTCTCTATTACTCTTACTATCCATTCCCAAGGATTGGACACCGATACCAATTTGATAGGATCCAAACTATATTAATAGAAAAATAGAACAATCATAGAATTACAAAGCATTCAAGAGGCTTAGAACATAATATCTTCAAACTATTGTACATAATATCTTCCATACCCCCACTCTCTCACAAACATTCTAATTCTATTTTTTTTTTATAATAAACATTGCAATTTTCATTGATGTATGAAAATGCCTAAAAAGGCAGGAAAGGTTACAAAAAGGCCTTCCAAATGGAGGCTATAATAGACGGAGTATAATAACAAAAAGCTTACAATTTGCACTCCATTTGGAGGCATTGAGGACACTATGCTCCCAAACAACCTCCCACGACTTACTACAGTCTCTAAAAATTCTACTATTACGTTCAATCCACGTATGCTAGAGGATTGCTCTAGTAGCATTGTCCCAAAGAATTTTTTTCTTTCCTTTCAACATATAACCTCCCAGCAAAGCTAACACATTGGAGCTAGGATCTTTGTGACTGACCCAATTCACATTAAAAATGTTGAAAAGCCGAAACCATAAAGCTTGAGAGAAAATGCAGACAAACAAGATGTGTCCTCTAGACTCCGAGTTGCATTGACACAAACCGCACCATTGAGGCTGGAGGGAAATCCACGGCCTTCGAAACTGACATTTTTTATTAGAATTAAGCCCATCATTAAGTAACAACCACAAGACACCTTGATTTTTTTTGGGAAGATCCCTTTCCAGATGAGTGAACGGTGGGGATCAGTACTAAGACCCTCATTAGCCCAAAGGATACTAAGGGCTGATTTGCATGAGAAACCCAAGCTTCTATCCGGCAGCCACACTCGCTTATCCTCGAGCTCATTAATGCAACTCTCATACTATTTACTAATATTAGCCCTCTATTTATAACCACACTCCCTAACCAACTCTCATACTATTTACTAATATGCTCCTTTATTCCTATCCTAACAAAGAGCTCCTTCATTTCTAAAGGTGGTCGTCTGACTCTTATTGAGCTTGTTCTAAAAGGCATCCCAATTTATTTTGTGAAATCAAACTTAGTTTGCCATTACATATTTTGCAACTTAGTTTGGAATTGTTAGGGTTTTTCCAAAAGATGTAGTCTCTCTATTCTCTTGAATTTCAGTTTTGATTGGTATCCGCAATGGTATGGGTGATTGGTTGGAAAATAATGATAGACTTTTTAACAGCAAAGAGCTTGAGTTATTTGAGAATTGGGAGCAAATTATTTTCTTTTCTACCTTTAGGGCTCAAAATGTTAAAGATTTAGATTTCGACTTCCCCTGTTCAATTATGTATGGGCCTTGGGATTCGTTTTTGTAATTTGTATGGGCCTTGGGTTGCTTTATGCTTTCTCCTTTGCATTTTTTTCTAGAGTATTTCTTGCCCTCCTTTTGTTTTAAGAGGTTATCTCATCCTCTTCTAATAATTTCTTTGTATAGTAAAATTTTGTGACTTCATCTAAAAGAAATTTGAAATTGATAAAATTAATATTAGAAACTAAACTAAACAATAGTTCACCTGAACAATTTGGGGATACCACTCACTAAGCTTTTCAAGTGCAGCATCAATCTCCCCGTTTCTTATAAGCTTCATTAACAGAAAAAACTGATCAGCAGCAAACATTTCAAGAGCGGCAAGGTTTTTTTTCCAAAGCATTAATATTTTCCTTTTGAAAAAAAATGATATGTTAGAAAGGAAAGAATATAAATGAAGAAAGGGGAAGATAAGAAATCCAATCTAAAGTTTATGCCAAAGGAGATATGAGAGTTCTCCAGTCGACATTCATTTTGAAAGGAAGAACAGTCACAAAAGCATTAGTTTTAAAAGAAACGTGATAATTGACTAATGCATTTCACCATATCCATTATGCAAGAAAGACTGCACCTTATAGGCATCAGCAAATTTTTTTATTAATAACAGGATTTTAGAGGATACCTTACTTTTGTTCTTTATTCCGAAAAAAAAAAGAGAGGATACCTCGTCTTTTAGTTTTACTTTGCAACTTTTTTAAAGCTTCACTTCTAAGACTTGTCTAGTGAGGAATTAAAAGAAAAATATTTTAAAGAAGACAGAGAAAGTAAGAGAAGATAGAGCAAGAAGTTCCAGAAAACAAACCTAAGATTACTAATAATTAAAGAGCAATCCTGTAAATTTAAAAAAAAAAGAAAAGGTAGAGCTGTATCTTTCATTACCTTAATATTAAGGCAGATCGGTGATCACTAAAATGTCTAGACAAAGACACATAACAATTTTATTAATTAAAAAGTGATAATTACAAAAGAGGATTAGAATTTAAAACACCAAGATCAAGACACATTTCTAAAAATTTTACAAAATTTTGAAAAATTGGATGGCAAGCTTGTCAAATGAGAACAATTGCATGCAAATTTTTTTAAAAGAAAAGAAGTTACTAGTAGACCACACCACCAACTTCCACAAATCCTAATTCACAGCCATCTGTGATAAAATAATGCATACCTGTCTTAGAATCTTTCTCTGCTTCAGTGCATACATGATCTCAGGCTCATCAAAGCCATTCTCCTCGGCTATATATATAGGAGGAACAGAGCTTTTACAAGCCATATCAAACGCATATAGTGTATCCTCATAACCATAATGTTGTAAGTATAAGCGCACTATTCTGGTAAACAAATAACAAAAGCATCTGCACTCAGATTATGTGCACTCTGCTTTGGCATGAAACAAAGTATTCACATGCATGAATTACAAATATAGACAAGTAAAAGCACATCCTTCATTCAAGCTCTATCCTGCTGCCATTCTCTTTACAATCATAGATTCATCATTCTAAATGAATGGTCTACATCTTACATGCACGCATGTAAGAATACTTTCTCATTGCCCCCAATTGGGAAAATTTTTTGTAACCTTTGGGTGGCCTTTTGTATTTCTCTTTCTTCTTTGATCAATGAATTGTCTCTTATCTAAAAAAAGAATACTTTCTAGTTAGGCAACTTGAGGATGGCAGAAGTTGTCATATATTTAACATAAAATTCCTTATCAAAAGCAAAATTACCTTCAAAAATCCTAAAACAATCAGAATATCGGGTAAATCTTCTTCTCTTTTTTTTTGGGTGCTGTGCTCAATAGTTTTCAAAATGGTTGAAAGCTAAGGAAAAAGATTATAGGTGCCCAGCAGACACCGTGCTATAATAACAATGGCAGTTAGCACCTTGGGCCAACTACCCATTAGTTTCCCAATGCAAATATTTCCAGCCAAATGTATTATTTCAAACTTGATAAATGACGTATGGTCAGGGGATTTCAGAATATTTAATTAATATAAAATACGTTACCTATAGCTGGAATTTGGTGGCAGGGATAACTTCTCTATGATGGCTTGTTGCTTCATCCTCTCTTGTGCTTCAAATACCTAGGACCAATAATGCAACAAATGAAAAATATGGAAATGAATTTCACTCGACCTTCTCTACACATAGGATAAACCACTAAAGAACACACTAGCAACCACAAAGACAAAGGTATCATAAAAATAACATTATAATTAGGATAAACAGAACAATGCATTTTTTAAGACAAGCATGAAGATTGGGGGTCCATTCTGCAACTTTCCGTAGGTAAGTCTTTGGTACTCTATCATTTTCTTAATGAAATGGACTTCTGAGCCATCATTTTCAAAATTTAATTTGATAAACAGAAAAGATATGAAAAAGGTTTCCTTCTGTATCAGAAAAAGGAAAATAAAAAAGGTCAAGTATTTTCTATTCTAGCAGGATGAGAACAAACTATAGAGATGCAATAAGCTATATAGCAACTAATGCAATACCCAAAAATATGACATGCAATAAAATAAACTATTAAGGTATTAAAATTAGAAATAAAACAATTTTATAACAAAATGTGAACAAAATAATTGAGTCACATTGTCCTCATCTCAAGAATGAACTCTAAGATCCTCCAAATATTGCTGAGGAAAAAAGATAACTAAGAGGATGAAAGTCAAGAAGCACTGACCTTGAGATCAAAGGCAAATGGCTTCTGTCCAAAGTTGACTTGCACCCTGCCAGTTGTAATAAAAAGTATCTCTAAAAATTCAAGATATCCATCAATACAATATAAGTAAGCTTATGTCCAGTATCAGTTAATAAGTTAAAGGATCAATTCAACCGCACATGGCCACAAACATATCAAGGACAATCAACTAAGTTGTACTTTGTAAGGCACCAGCTAAGAAGATAGCCAGTATAAGAATACATACAAGCTTCAATTATCATTTATTTTATTGAAAAGGAAACAAACAAAAGTCGGGTAGACCCTGGAACCAGCAAAGATTACAAAATGTTACTCTAGTAGGCATAAATCAAAAATATTAATTGCAAACGCATTTATATTGAGTCCACTAGGTTGAGCAAAGATTATAATTTGATCCCATAACTCCTTAGAATCCAGGAAAGAATCATTGAAGGTTTCACAATTTCTTTCCAAATTAATTTCCAGACCATGTCAAAAAGAAGTCTGATCGCCTCGTTTGACTGATTAGGGAAGAGGAAGACTGAATGAAAGTTGAAAATAATAGACAAAGAAAACCAAATCTCCCTGCTGAACTCACAATGAAGGAAAAGATGATCAATATCCTCCCCATGCTTCTTACAAAGGATACATTAAGAGGGGGAAAGGTTAATATCGGGATGTTTCTTTTGAACTCCTCCGGTTGTGTTGATCTTGTAAAAATTCAAGGTCCAAAGAAGAAACTTATGGTGTGTTCGATATTTAATTAAATGCAAACTTATGTTTCTGGAAAAAAAAATTGAATGAAGTAAAGCAGTTGTAATTAGGCCACAGTAACAAGTCAAAGTGGACCACATACTTGTAGTTGTAATGTAATTAAGTGGTGATGCTCTTATTGTTTTGTCTCCTTTTGTATATATCTCCTTTTCTCAATGAAGTGAGCTTTTGAGTCTTTCTCAAAAAAAAAATAAATAAAGAAAGAAAGCGGGGTAGTTGTTTTCCTGATCTAAATAACAAGTAAAGCCATACATATATAATCTCAACTGAGTTACTAGTAGAGAACACATGGATGGAGATAAAACAATACATTAAAGTAGTAAAGAGATAAAAGTTTGAAAATGTAGCATACTCTTCATTCTGGCTGTGAACAGCAATTGTAGGGAACAAGGGACCTTTCATGTCCTTTTCCACTGCTCCTACTACAATCCCATTTTTTCTGGCACATCAACAATAAGAATCATAAAGTATGGTGATGTTAGTATCTAAAAATCAACCATAACCAAACAATTGTGGTGAACAATGTCTTACGTGAAAAAGAATTCTTGTGAGGCATAGTTAATTCCAGCACCAACCGTATCTCCAGATGTATATGTAGGACCAAAAGGCTCCTTCTTACCCAATCCACGATAAAGTAGTCCATCATCACCATGATATCCGCAGCTGTTAGGCTCCCACCTGCTCATCATAAATTGACAAGATAGGGCATTTGAGTGATTTTAAAGCTTACAATCGAAAGGTGAGATATCGAAAACAAGATATCTCAATAGAATTTCTTCTTCCTCCCTTTTCATGGTGACAGTATAAGATATCCCAAAAGAAACACAATAGAATACAGAAACTTTTTTCCCCCTTAAAAAGATAAACTTTCATTGAGAAAAAATAACAGAATACAGAAAGAACCCAATTATTGAACTTTCAAGTACAAATATTTACTTCGAACCAGAGCAAAGCTCAACTGATTAGGAATCAGCACTCCTTCCATATGGTCAAAGGTTCGAGCCTCAATTTCAAGAAGAAAATTAAAAATCATTACTTTTCCAAAAATGGCTCAATTTAAAGAGAAATACGGTTCATTTTCAAAGCAATCAAACAGAAACTGAATCCACTAAAAGAAAGCACCCATATCTTACCCAGGCTGCCTTCGCATCTTGAAACTATCAGTAGTAAATCCAATAGCAATCTGGCCTTTAGCTCCAGCATCCTTCACATGAATCTCGAAATAGTAAACGATTCTCTTCACAGGAGCTGCTTTATTCGCTTGAACAACTCCAACATCATGTCCATGAAGATTCACATTCGTATACTTGATCGAAAGCTTATCAGTTGAAATTACCAAGAAACCTCCTGAACTATTGACAGTATTAAGCTCAGTTGGAGATTCTTCGTCTTCTTCCATATCACATGGTCCTCCAGGAAGCCCTAGACGAGCCATTTCCAAGAAATGTAATCCGAGATCTTGATTAGTAGTAGAAGAAGAAGTAGTGGAATTAGAGTTGCTATGATTTTGATTGTTCATTTTGGAGATTGTTTCTCTTTTTTCTTCCCGATTAGAATTCAAAAACCATTTCGGATTTCGATTCGAATCGGATTGGAAATGGAAATTCAGGGATTTGGGAATTTTCAAGTTGAAGTTTATGGGGGAAAATTATGGGAAGGTTTGGGGAATTTGATTAACGAGAAAGAGAGCAAGAAAGAATCTAATCTGTTGTATTTTTCTGTTTCGTGCCTTTTTTTTTTTTTTTGGTAAAACACTTTTTTTGGTCGCAGAGTTTTGGATCTATTTGATCCCGGGTTTTCAATTTGTGTTTAAGTGATACCTCCGTTTTTATGGTGTGTCTATTTAGTTCTCGCGTTTTTATTTGTGACTAAATGGTCTATAAGTTTTGGACATTTTATCTATTTGGTCCCTAATTTTTTAATTTGTTTCTAAATGATCCTCAGATTGTTAAAAGTAATTTTAATTGGTTCTTAATTTGTCAACTTCATAACAAAATGTTGACTTAACGCTGACATAAAATGTTTAATTAGCCAAAATACTGACATGAAATTATGGTGAAAGATTTGAAATAATATTTAATGTCATGTCAGTATTTTGGTTAATTAGACATGTTATGTCTGCGGTAAGCCAACATTATTTTTTGAAGTTTGGAGTTAACGAATATGTTAAATTAAGGATCGATTCAAATTATTTCTAATAATTTTTGAAACTCATAAACACAATATCCAAAACTCGGGGATCATTTAGAAACAAATTGAAAATGCGGGTACCAAATAGACATAACATTCAAAACTCAAAGACCACATAGAACAAAAAATATGGAACCAAATAGACACGACGTCTAAAACTCAGGGACCACAAGGGTATTTTACTCTCTCTTTTTATTCTTTTATGAGGTTCTTTTAATTTCAGTTAAACTTTTTTGAAATTGCACACGAATAATAATTTGTTTAAAGAATAACTAGTCTTTACCATGTGCGTGGTAGGTATTATTCTTTTAAAGTTTTAAAATTTTAATAGTTTAATTGTGGAAATTTTTACACATATGGCCACTTTTTATCCTTGATTTCAATTATATCTTAGATCCATTGTTTATTTCAATTATGGCCAAACTCAGCTGAATTTGGTGGTTTAAAGTTTTTGTCAGGCTCGTGGATGCCCTTCTCTACTCTCTTATTAATTATCTTTTTGAAAGTTTTTAAATAGGAGTTTATGGTTGTTTTAATATGACCATTTGTATACGTGCATTTAAAGATCCCTTAATTCATGAGCAATCAAATCTTAATTTTTTCCTTTAATGTTTTGAATTATTTTTTTATTTTTTATATTCGTTTCAAAACCTAAAGAAACTTCACGCATCTTGTTTATTTTTAGTTTTTATCATTTTCATTCTTTCTCTGCTTTTATTTTGGTTTATCTCTCAATTTTGTTTTATTTTTTGTTATTGTTGTTTATCGTTTTCGTGCGTGGTCTCAGGTTAGTTTTTTGTTCTTCTTCCAAATGATTCATTATTCCTTATTTCTCATAATTATTTCATCGTTTTTGTTTAGTGTTTATATATTTTTATCAATATAGAATGGACAGCAGATTACAAAAAGTAGAGGTGTAAAAAAAGTAAGGTTTTATACACCATTTCTACCCCAATTGATATGAATCAAGAAGCCTCACAATCAAAATTTCAAGAGTCCAGAATCTTGTTAAATGAAAAAAAAACCGACGAAAAGCTTGCCAACCAAGAAGATTTATGCTAAAAATCACTTTAGGAAAGTTTCTGGCCATTTTGAAAACTTCCCTTAATTTGACCACTTCCCTATTTGTCTTTTACTTTCCTTATATGATATCAACGAATTTACAATGTATTTAGACATGTTTTAGGATTTTTTTTTTAATCAGTTTTAATGCTTAGAATACTTAAAGAATGATATAATATCTCATGGGGTGGTAAAACTTTCCTAAAATGTACCAAATACACTTAAGGTAAGTATTTGGCAAGTTTTGTTCTCCTTTATTCCGAATTTTTAGCTTATTTTAGGGTTTCTTTTGCCTATTTAAAGGCTTATTTGTAACCCTAATAAGGGAGAACTAAAAATGTAATGAGAAGTTGCCTTTAGAGCAAATGGAGAGCCTTGAGTCTCACCCCTTTGTGGTCTTGCCTTAGAGTACATGTTTAGAGTTATTCAAGTGGAAATGAACATCCTACTTGTGGAGTGTCTCGAATCATGAAATGATAGAATGTAATATTTGTCCTTTTCATGTCAACATAAGGTAATCTATTTTCTAGCCTTTCCTTGGGTTGTTTCAAATTACATATGTGGGTTTTATGGTTTGATCTTTTGGAGTCCTTAGTTAAGTTTAAGGGTTTTAAGAGCAATTTTATAAGATTTTTATATCATTTGGTATCAGAGCATCGGTTACAATTTTGTGGTCGGTCTCTAGAACAGATTCTATCCAAACTGTTCTTTTCTTTTCTCATTGTTTTCAATTTCTGTCTTTTCTTTTCGTTTATGTCCAAATAACATTTTCTTCATCTTTTCATTATGATGATATTGTTTCCATATTGAAGATCACATTCTGATCTTGAAAATCATATTAAAAAAAGAAGGCTGGAAGGAAGAAAGAAAGTTCTGAATCCGAGAGCATCATTTACTAGTTGTCTTACGCTCTTCTTTGCTAATCTTTAGAAGCTCAAAATCTGATTCATTTTTTTTCGTATAAATATGATTTATTTATGTTCTTACGTCAATTTAGATCCAAAAATTAAGCCTCCATTGAAATTAGATTCCTTTAGAATTCAAATTTTGTAATTACTTTCCAAAATTGAAACTTCCATATTTAATCCTCTGTGTAGCTGTCCAAACCACGTGATAATGAAAGAATTAGCTTACAAATCCTTAATAGGAAAGTTAATTTAATCAATTATTTGTATTACACTAGAAGAAAGTATAAGGAAATTCGATCTGGAACCAATTCAAAACCTAGAGATTAAAACAGTAAGAAAATTGCTTCTAAATTTTCAGGATCTTGTCTCTTTCTAATATACTAGTTATCTAAACCGCATGATATTGATCAAATTAACTTATTTTATCTACATATAAAAGTTTATTCTTTTAGTTATTTATCTTAAGTCATAAGGGTGAATAAGCAAATTCATTAATTTTAAATTTCAAATTATGGACATAAAACAGTGCGCGGATTGCTCCTAAATTTTAGCACCTTGTCTTTTGTTGATTGGTGTGTTCATCTACAATTGAATTTTTTAATTTTGTCAATCACAAGCTCTTCATAACTGATTGATTGACCTAGATTTCGGTTGCGTTGTTGAAATTCATATCCAATTTTCACGAATTTGATTTTGAGTGAAAATACGAGTCGATTATAATTTTGAGTTTTAAAAGTGGGGGAGTGTTTGTGAGGTCCAATATTTTTTTCCCTAAATTTATTTTGCAGCCAAACTTGATTTGAGGATGAATCTTTTGAAGAAAGAGAGAATTATATGAATCATGGAGCCTCACAATCAAAATCTCAAGAGCTAAGAATCTTGTCAAATGAGAGCATACCGAGGAAAAGCTTGCCAACCAAGAAGATAGCATTGTGAATCAATGTGTGAAAAGTGAATATTCAAGGAGAATATTTAAGACATCAAGAAAGAAGACAATTTTGAAGAAGAAATGGGCTAAAAATCTTTTTAGGAAAGTTTCCGGCCATTTTGAAATCTTTCCTTAATTGGGCCACTTTCCATATTTGTCTTATACTTTCCTTATATGGCGTCAACGAATTTACAATATATTTAGACATGTTTTACGCCTTTGTTTATCAGCTTTAATGCTTAGAATACTTAAAGAATGATATAATATCTCCTCGGGTAAAATTTTCCTAAAATGCACCAAATGCACTTAAGGTACATATTTGGTAGATTTTGTTCTCCTTTATTCCGAATTTTGTTGCTTATTTTAGGGTTTCTTTTGCCCATTTTATTTGCAACCCTAATGAGGGAGAGTAAAAAATGAAATGAAAAGTTGCCTTTAGAGCAAATGGAGAGCCTTGAGCCTCATCCCTTTGTAGTCTTGCTTTAGATTACATGTTTAGGGTCATTCAAGTAGAAATGAGCATCCTACTTGTGGAGTGTCTCGAATCATGAAATAATGGAATGTAATGTTTGTCCATTTCATGATTTTTAGATCAATATAAGGTATTTGTTGTTTTCTAGCGTTTCCTTGAGTTGTTTCGAATGACATATGTGGATTTTATGGTTTGATATTTTGGTGTCCTTAGTTAAGTTTAAGGGTTTTAAGAGAAATTTGATAGGGTTTTCATATCACCAACAATCAACATGACATCTAAAAAGAGATAACTAAAGAAACAGCCACATTTTGACTTCATGAATAAAAAAATAGCCAGCTCTCTTATAATTACATTTTTAGCAACTTTTTGATTTGTATACCAAATTTACTCTTAAAAGTAGAATGGTACAGCAGCTGTCACATCCGTCAATGTAGTTGATTTGAAAAAACTATTTTTTTTCTTTTTCAATGAAGCAGATTTTTGACACGGTTTACCATACATATTGCACTGATTATACAGATAATACTTACTATACATTTTTTAGGCACGTTTGTCAATGATATTTATAAAAGTTTTCCTCTTATTTTATCTCCTATTAGATTATGTATATGACTATACATATTGTACAAGTAATGTAGTTATACAATATACAATATTAAAATCATGAGGTGTATGAAATACTATACATACTGTACGTATGATATAATTAATATGTTATAAGTTTTTTTACCATAGTTAATTTTGTGTGGTTAACATATAGTATATAGTTGACACTACATAGTACATATGTATATTTTTGTGTTGTATCGTTTTATATTTGTAATTTATCAAAACATGACTTTTTTCATTTTATATGCTATCTTATGATTTACATACCTTTTATTTTAATTTACATGATTTTCACTACTAGTTATTTTCAGGTACATTTTTTTGTACGTAATATGTCATTTGCTTCGGTGCTACTTTGAATAAAAAATTGGTACAAGTCTTTTGTACTTAGTGTACGTCGTATATTTGCTCCTTTTTGTACATAATTTACGTAATATATTTGTCTTCCGCTTTACTACTGCATTTTTAAAAAAAGTTGGGTTAATAACTTATAAATCAATATATAATTTGTACAGTATATATAGTACGCAATATACATACAATGAAAAAGAGATAGAGATAGACGAGGAGACTCAGATGGAAAAGGAAAAATGAGAGAGGAAAGAAAAATGAGGGAAAAATAGGGAGAAAGAAAGGAAGAAAAAAAGAGAAAAATGGAGAGAAAAAAGAGAGAAAAGAGGAGAGAGAAAGGGAGAGAAAAGATGAGAGAGAAAAGTGATTTGATGGCATTGGAAAATATATGATAGGCTTTTTGGTATTTTTGTTACTTCCAAATGGCAATTTAGCCTAATTTTATAGGTAGTGGCAATGTAGTCTTATTTGAGCCATTTTGTGACTATTTTCATAGATCACCCATCTAAAAAAGGCTTTTTCACCACGCATTAGATTTTTATTTTTTTTAGTAATTCCTCACCTTCTATTGATGGATATGGATGATCTTTTATGGATCTTCTAAAAAAATCATTTTATTTATTAATTATTTTTTTTAATGGTTTTAAATATTATGTTTTTAAAATATAAATAAGTAAAATTGTCCAAATCTTTGTTTTTTTATTTAATATAATTTTGGTTTTTTTATAAAATATAAAATTTTCAAAGTTACCTAGATTTTCTTTTATGAAGCTTGAAGAAAAGTCAATGGTGGTTAAGGGATTTTTGGAGAAGAAAGATTTTGAAAGACACACGAAAAATGATGTTTATATAATATAAACTTGATAAACTAATCGAGAAATGTTGATTTCTATAATATAAATTTGTTAAACTAAAAATAGTTTTCTTTTCCAAATGTTTGAAGAATTTTTTAAGAATAAAATGTTTGAAATACGCGGGTAATGTTAGTTTATATTTTATAAAGTTGTTAATCTAATCCATAAATGGTGGTTTATATAACATAAACTTGTTAAACTCACAAATATGTTATTTTAACTTCATTTATTTACGAATTTTACTAGTTTAGATAATGTAAACCTATAGAACTTTCCATTATCTTATTTTACAATTTTGTTTTCTTCAAATAATTATTGATTATTCTGGTTTATAGAATATAAACTTATTAAACTAACTATGTTATCTATTTGAATTTTTAACGCTTGAAGAAACTTTAATGGCGGTTCAAGAAAGATTGAGGAAGAATTGGTTGCGAGGCAAAAGATGGATGCATTTCAAAACTGATTTTAAGGAAGAAAGAGATTTGTTAAATAACATTTATTTTTGATTGTTTAGTTTTAAAATTTCCTTAAATCTTGCAGGATTTATGAGATTTCATAAATATTGTAAGATTTAAGAAAAATTAAATCGATGGTATTTTTAATCTTTTCACAATGAATTAATTCTGTCGGCGGGTGGTTTTGGTCAAATTAGATGTGATTAAATGATGAGATTAATCATAAAGTTTATGAACGAAAAATATCACTTTTAAAAGTTTAGGGAAGAAAATAAAACTTGACTGAAAGTTCAGGGACCAAAATGGTATTTTACCCACTTAATTAATTAATTAAATAACACTCTTGTATTTTATTTGCTTTTAGAATTAATTTGATAACTTTAAATTAACTACTTAATTTTATTTTCAAAGGGAAATAGTTAATCTAATTAATTATTGTTTTCACTAACATCTATTAGCTCAGAAACTTAATGGTCCTATAGCACTAAGCTCTAATGATCCATAATTAAATTAATTAAAACTCATTTAATTAATTTTATTCTCATTTATTAACTTATGAGTAACTCAACTAAATACCCAGAGTTTCACGGTTAGTCTTATAGATATAGTTATGTCCAATGAATATAATCATTAACTACACTTTGATCCTTCACAAGTAGTTCGTATTCACAACTAGGTAATTTACTGATTTAAGCTCTATGATACATTTCGTTCCTTAAGCACCAACTGATTATCTAATGGACAACCTTACATAATCTCTATTATGTGTTTGACTAGTTTTTTGATCAGATGAAAATGGGACCCCGTTATTCAAGCCCTAAACCAGTCCATAAATGAACTACTTATCAATTTTCATAATAAGGAATATAATGAGTTCTAATTTTATGAAACTACGTCGCCAACTATTTGTTAAATCCAATCCCCAATGTGGGAGGCATATTGAGCGAACTATATGAGTTACTCTCACCCATACAAATCAAAGGTTTGTCTCTTGCAAACATGATTTTATAATTCACCCAGGATTCAGATCAATTGTACATGTGATATACGAAGTATCTCTCTGAACGGTTTTACCAGGAGATAATAAGTATATCTGAGTCCAGTCTACTATAATCTTTATTGCAGCAACATCCTCACTCACATTTCTCTATATGAGTGATCCAGATTAGATCACTCGTACCAATTTACAAGTGAGTTGTGTTAGTGATGTTTCTAGAGTAAGGCACCCAACCTTTATTCATAATACCAAAGACTATTTGAGTTACAACTTGAGTGAATCTTTTGTATCTAATTTTCACTTCACGTTATCATAAGTTATTATGAATCTTATGATGGATAACATTTATTATAAAGCAATAAATGACAGTGTAAATATTACTATTAAAATAATCATTTATTTATTCATTGTAACGTCCCGTTATTTTTTAAGTGAATTTTTTTATTTAATATTTTATTTATTTATTTAAATTAAAGTATTTAGTTTAATTTTAGTTTTAGTAATTTAGAATTTAGTAGTTAATTTTTGTTCGAAAACCTTTTTAATCGCTTTATTAGCTTAAATTAGTTTTGGTCGTATTAATAATTATTAACGGGCCAATTAATAATTATTAATCACCTTTTGGCTAGCTTAAGAGCTTCGAGTTTCGTTTTATAAGCTAAAATCATTAAAGGGATGTAACCGTAATTTCTGATTTCTTAAAAATATCAAAACATTATTCATCTCTCTTTAAAATCATCAAAGTTGACCCATTTGATCAAGAACTTCATCTCTTATCCTCTTAAAGTCGTGGCTCTCTTCTACCATGGAGGATTTTGGGTTTTCTTCATTTCTCGGCGGATCATCGTGTTTTCGGTTGAGTGGATTGCTTGGGACGAGAGCTACCTATCCAACCTAGTCTTGTAGCGTTTCTCGTTCTCTAAGGGAAGCCCTAAAAAGTGAGTTTTCAAAACTTTTTATATGGATCTCTTTGTTTTTATTTCTAATTGAGTTTTGAAGTTGAAATCATGTATTTCTATCAAGGAATTTGACGATTTCGAGCTCGGATTTTTTAAAAACACAATTAACCCGAAATCACTATTCACCCGAAAATCACACTTTTTCTCATATTAGATATGAGTTGTAATATGTTGATCGATTGATGAATTGTAGGTGCAATTGCTCGTTTGTTGGTTCGTGGGAACTTGCTTGTCACAGGAGCATTCGAGGTGAGAATAAATAGAACTTAAAGTAAACTTAGAAATCGAATAAGTTGAACGATTTGTAGGATCGGAAGTTGAGATTAAGGTTTAAATCGAAAGGATTAAAGTAAGAGAGCTAGCATGCTTAGACTTGGGAGTTAGTTCTAATTGAGTGAGAGAACTCATGAAATTCTCCAGGGAAACGTTTAATTCTTGGAAGTTCTAAGTTTAGATTCGTTTCGGAGTTTAGAACGATTATCGGAAGTTGAAGGTTTCAAGTATAATGGGGTGAATAAGGAACTTGATTATGAAACTTAGGATATGTACTGAAAGCAATAGAATCATTTTGAATTGGAGACTTTATGATAAAGTTAGTAATTCAAGTTTAACTGAAGGCCGTTTGGCATGATTTAACCATTGTTTTCTTATCAGAAGTTCCTAATTTCTTATTTTATGTATAAGAGTAATACGTGATCCATTTATCTTTATACCTTTCGATCACTTTGAATGTTTATATTTATTTTTACTTGCACACTTTGAATGCTTATATTTATGTTTACTTGCATTTGAGACCACATTCATATTCATATTGCATTATCGATTATTGGGAGGAATAATGAGGCAATGCATAGACTGAGTGTGCTTGCATTGTCTGGTATTATTCGTTTTATGTTTATGTATATGTATCATGAGGAATGCTAAAGGTTGCAGTACTTTGCATGATCGGAGGAGATGGATAATGAGATAATGATGGAACTATGTGAGTTAACATTATCTAGTATTATCCATAATTACTATGATACATATACGAGGATACAAGGTTGCATAGAACCTGTATTCGGTGGGTGAGTTAATGAGGTGAATGACTTAACCTACGAGAGTTCATTACCTGTCATTATTCACTAGAGGCGGGAAGATATTATTGAAAAGACTTTGTATATTTTATTTTGGAAAGTGAGTTAATGAGGTGAATGACTTAGTCTACGGGAGTTCATTACCTGTCATTATTCACTAGAGGTGGAAAGATATTATTGAAAGGACTTTGTATATTTTATTTTGGAAAGCGAGATAATGAGGTGAATGACTTAGCCTGCGTGAGTTTCATTACGTGTCATTATTCACATGTGATGGTTATATTAATGTAAAGGTTGTGTGCCCTTTACACTAGCTGGGCGAGTTAATGAATAATGTTGAGACTGCGTGTGCTAACATTATAGTAATTAATCGTGAATTATTTTGTTTGAATATGTTAAGACCGAGTGAGCTTAGCATTTTTTATTAAAGAAAATGAATGTAAACTTTTATAGCCTGAGTTACTATAGAGAAAAGAAATGAAACATTATGTCTATTATACATTTCCATAAAGAAAAAGAATGAAATATGATGATAGCCGAGTGCTATAAGAAAGAAGAATGAAATTGAATTGTATAATGAGAGAATACAAGAGTGTATTGAACCTTGTATAATTATTATGTTATATATATAAGAGAACTAGATTCTCAATTAATTGGAAGATCTTGAAATTGGAGACTAAACACTTGAATATAAACCTTATATATAGTATGAGGTATTAAAAAGGACGAATAAGAAAGAGATATGTGATATGGAAACATTCTTCTAAATGTTGGGAGTTAGTTTCTCGAGTTTTGGAAGTTTTGGTAAAGAGAATGTAAGTTTTACTTAGACACAAATCCGGATGCGGGTTTGGAGTCTAATGTTACTTTACTTTCTATTTATTTTCACTGGGCTTGCTTTTAGCTCATGATATTACAAACATTTTCAAGTAATGCTCGGGGTCGTGGGAGAGGAGCTGGTGCAGTCTGATTTAATTGATGATGATGATGAGATGAACTAGAGATACTTTTAAAGTCTATGGACTCATTTTATTACATGTTTCATTTTTTAAGTTGTATATTTGTATATAAGCTCATAAGAGATTTATGTTTTAACTTTTATAACCTTGAACTCTTTTAATCTTTACAACAGGAAATGCATTTCCTTGTCTTTCAAAATCTCTGATTGTGAAAAGTGTAAACAGGTTGTGGATAATCCAAGTTTTAAACATATCTATGCCAAATTTTTATTAAATATTAAGTCTTCCGCTGCAATCTGATTTTAAATAATTTAAAAGGAGTCGGGTCGTCACATTTATAGTCTCAACGGATTACATAAGATTAGGACAGATAACCCAGCACATACAACTTCAAAGTACAGTATGCTATTAAGATAAATTCGTCGAAGAATGGGTCACTGAAATTCCGGAAACAATTATGGTTGTGATATAATGATAAGTTCATCGAATAATGGGTCACTGAAATAAGATCCCGACAAAAAGAATTCTGGTGAAAATTAAGGTTCCGGTGAAAATCAGGATTTCGATAAGGTTCTGATGAAATTTCGATGAAATTGAGGTTTACTTTGATTTGAATAAATGAGAGTGAGAAATTTTTGACAACAAATCCTTCACAAGTACTTGAAGCCAAGGTGGGGTTTTTTATGATTCCTATTGTATATATGTATATAATAATTTTGATGGGAATGAATCATTATGTGTTTATGACTTACAACAGTGTCAATGGCTATCTCACCTAGTTTCTTTCTACGACCAATTTAAGATTTTTTTTCCTAAAGTGTTGTGCTACTCGTTATAAGTTGCGGAAAGCTAATGGCAACAAGTTACACTTATCGTCTGAGTTTGTAATTGTGCAGAGACTTTAGTTTCGACGGAAGATCTAAGGTTTGTTGGATTAAATTCATATTTCACAAAGAATTAAAAAGTGGTGATGTTACGACCCTGGTTTTGGGTGAAAATATTTTTTTAATTAAAATTAATGTTTTAGAAATATGTTTGATTAAAATAAATTATTTGTAAATTTTGTGTTTTAAAAATTATTGTTCATCATTAATTTTGCAACTTAAAATTTATTCAAGTTAGTTAACTAAGGTTAAATGGTAGGAGAAGAACAAGCTTTCATTTGAAAAGAAAATAAACTAATAGGACTAATAGGCATGGGGTTTTGAATAGAAAATTAGAAATGAAAATGATCTTTTTGTACTTTTTGGAAGTATAACATAAGAAAGGGTTAAGTCATCTTCTTCTTTGTAAAATTAGAAAACCAAGGCAAATTATTCTCTATTTTCTCCTTGAGGGTCGTGGCCCCCCTTGACCACTAATGAAATTATTCTGTTGAATATTTATTACCTGATAGGACATGTTTAGTTTGGTTAATAGAATACATAAAATATTACGAACCGACATAATTTTTTTTATTGTATTGGTTGATAACTTATGCATTTAAATTGCAATATTTAGAGTGCATTGGTCTTACTTGTTTAATAATCCCTCTCTTTGACTATTATAATATTTCTAACATTTTGTGATCACTTTTGTGGATTATTCAAGAAATTAGAAGAAAAAAAAGCATATGTTTTAGTTTAATTTATCTCAAGCGTTTTTTTTACTTTGCACTTTTGTTTTGTTTTTCAACTTTAAGCAATCTTGAATCCTATGATATTTTGAAGCTAAATTGGACTAATTATGGCCAATGGATAGAATCTCTCATGTCGAAATGGTGTTTTGAAACTAGATTGACTTTAAGAGAGAACACTCCTCCAAAACTTACTACTGAAGCAACCGATGCTGAGAAAAAATCTCATCATGAATGGAACTATTCAAACAAATGTTGTTTGAAGGTCATATTGTATTATATGAAAGACTTTGTTCGTGATTGTATTCTAGAAAATAGGACTGATAAGACACTACTTGAGAATATAAAAAAGAAGTTTATCAACTACTCATGGAAGGAAACAAATAAATACCTTAACAACCTACATTCCATAGTTTATGACGATGGTAATAGTGAAATCTCTGAGTATATCGACAATGTTGTGACACACTACAACAAGAACAAGAGTATTGGTTTTGCACATGGCGAGGATTACATTGTATGGCTTGTTATGCATAATCTTCCATCACAATTTGATTCCATTAAGGCTTCCTACAATGCTCAAGAAAAAAATAGACCCTGGAGGAGATGACTTCTACTCTTGTCAAGGTGGATAAAGACATGAAGAGGGCTGAGACAAGAAAGTAATACACAATATTCTTCATAATGGTTGCTCCATTCATATTTTCAAACCAAATAAATTTGTGTAAATAATACGTTGTATTGTTCAAGAAAAATCTAACTTCTTCCTTTGGCATATAGTGGCCACAAGCTAGTTTCACTTAAAATTTTGTACTTAAAAATTCAAATGTCGCTGCTTTTTTTTTTTTTGCAAAAGATGTTGTTGCCTATCTTGTATTGTTGAATTTGGTGAACACGAATTTATAAAAGGAGTTGTTTCCATATCCATGGCATATCATGTTAGTTTATTAACTTTTTAGTCTGGAGGCTCATGTTTGCCAAGGGGCCTTAACTCTTTCATTATTGTTCATCATTAATTTTACAACTTAAAATTTATTCAAGTTAGTTAACTAAGGTTAAGTGAGTGGAGTTAAGTGAAGTTAACTATGGTTAAATGGTAGGAGAAGAGCATGCTTTCATTTGAAAAGAAAATAAACTAATAGGACTAATAGGCATGGGGTTTTGAATAGAAAATTAGAAATGAAAATGATCTTTTTGTACTTTTTGGAAGTATAACATAAGAAAGGGTTAAGTCATCTTCTTCTTTGTAAAATTAGAAAACCAAGACAAATTATTCTCTATTTTCTCCTTGAGGGCCGTGGCCCCCCTTCACCACTAATGAAATTATTATGTTGAATATTTATTACCTGATAGGACATGTTTAGTTTGGTTAATAGAATACATAAAATATTACGAACCGACATAATTTTTTTTATTGTATTGGTAGATATATAACTTATGCATTTAAATTGCAATATTTAGAGTGCATTGGTCTTACTTGTGTAATAATCCCTCTCTTTGACTATTATAATATTTCTAACATTTTGTGATCACTTTTGTGGATTATTCAAGAAATTAGAAGAAAAAAAAGCATATGTTTTAGTTAATTTATCTCAAGCGTTTTTTTTTTTACTTTGCACTTATGTTTTCTTTTTCAACTTTAAAAAATCTTGAATCCTATGATATTTTGAAGCTAAATTGGACTAATTATAGCCAATGGATAGAATCTCTTATGTCGAAATGGTGTTTTAAAACTTGATTGACTTTAAGAGAACACTCTTCCAAAACTTACTGCTGAAGCAATCGATTCTGAGAAAAAATCTTATCAGGAATGGAACTATTCAAACAAATGTTTTTTGAAGGTCATATTGTATTATATGAAAGACTTTGTTCGTGATTGTATCCAGAAAGTAGGACTGATAAGACACTCCTTAAGAATATAAAAAAGAAGATTATCAACTACTCATGGAAGGAAAAGAATAAATATCTTAACAAACTACATTCCATAGTTTATGACGATGGTAATAGTGAAATCAAAGAGTATATCGACAATGTTGTGACACACTACCACAAGAACAAGAGTATTGGTTTTCCACATGGCGAGGATTACATTGTATGGCTTGTTATGCGTAATTTTCCATCATAATTTGATTCCATTAAGGCTTTCTACAATGCTTAAGAAAAAAATAGACCCTGGAGGAGATGACTCCTACTCTTGTCAAGGTGGAAAAAGATATGAAGAGGGCTCAGACAAGAAAGTAATACACAATATCCTTTATAATGGTTGCTCAATTCATATTTTCAAACCATGTAAATTTGTGTAAATAATACGTTGTATTGTTCTAGAAAAATCTAACTTCTTCCTTTGGCATATAGTGGCCACAAGCTAGTTTCACTGAAAATTTTGTACTTAAAAATTGAAATGCCGCTGCCTTTTTTTTTTGGCAAAAGATGTTGCTGCCTATCTTGTATTGTTGGATTTGGTGAACAAGAATTTATAAAAGGAGTTGTTGCCATATCCATGGCATATCATGTCATCTTAGTTTATTAACTTTTTAGTCTGGAGGCTCATGTTTGCCAAGGGGCCTTAACTCTTTCATTCTTGGCGATATCATGAAACTATCTGGTTTCAACTATCTTGTGTGAATATTAATGTTGACATTCAAAGTCAATTAATCTTATTTCTTATTTTGATGATAACAAACATGTTTTTGTTATTAATCAATTTCTTGTGTGTTTTATAGTCCATGTTGTAGAGAAAATTATAACGAGACCAACGAAATTGGAATCAACTCAACCGAATTTCAAATGAGTAAGATATTGAATTTAAAAGATTGGAATTAATTTTAATTAATTCGGTTGGATAGTATGTGACGAGTTTATTATAATTACTATGCGTTCACATTCTCAGCCATCATATCAGATTGAATACAAAATCAAAGGCCAAGATTATTTCTGAGTTTGAATTAAAAGAAAAGAAGAATTAATCAGATTTTATTCTAGCCGTTAGATCTTCAAAGCTTCTCATCCAACGGTCATTGAATTTTGAAGCAGAAATTAATTCAAAAAGAAAAGGAAATTTGAAATATGACCATTGCACTCTCGGATGACGCTAGTCTCCATCTTAGTCGTTCGATCTCACTGATTTGACGTCCATAAAGAAGCCACACCATTGAGTCATCTAAGTCATCCTCTTTTAATCCAAAGGCTATTAAAGCGAGTACAATTATTTCTATAGTCGCGCGAGTGGGCTTTGTCAAGCTTCATAAACTCAAATTTACTTTTTCTGACGCATAGGTCCCAGCACCTTTTGCCTAACCAATCTATGCGCGCCACGTGGCCTGCTTGTCCCCTAAATCAATAATTGCTACATGGGGAGTTACGAACTTGCCCATACTTTATTTTGGATTTACATGAAAATAGATGGTGTCTTTTGTCTTTTGACATTTAATTCATTTTCAGAATTATTTATTTAATTCGAAAATACCAACCTCTCTCCTCCATGCAAAGAAAAATCTTTATTCATCCAACCTTCTCTACTCCATGCACAAAACTTCAAAGACAAACTTGTGGAAGATGAAGCCATGCATGAAAATGGTGATGATGAATAGCAAAACGATAATATTTTTTTATTACCTATTTATAGAGCTGGAAAATGACAAATTTTGTAGCAAGAAAAAAAAGGCTAAATTCCAGATTTTTTGAGCTCTTAAGTTCTTCATTTTACACCATCTTCATGAGCTAAACTTGTGTTTTTCTAACCATTGTTAAAGGCTATTTTATTATTCTCTCTATTTGTGAGATTCAAATTTGTAATATTTATCCTTTGAGAAATTAGTGGAATCAACTTTTTGGGATATTGGAGTACTCCGGCCAAATACAATCTTTGACACTGGAACTAATGTGAAGGAAATTAATGTATCCAATATGAATTCAAATTATTATATTGGCCTTTCATAAAAGGAAATTTACGGATGCAAAAAAAAAACGTAACAATCTTAAGTTTGTGGTTTATTCTAGAAAAAAATGTTGATGAAAGAAATGAAGACTAGTTGATCATCACTACACATGACCGAATTAAGTTCTCAGTCCATAAGGGAAGTTCTTATCTATTATCTAATAAGGAAAAGAGTGAATTCCAATCTTGTGTAATTACGTTCCCAGCTATAAGCAAGATGCAATCCCCAAAGGGAGAGGCATATTAAGTGAACTATATCGAGTCACTCTCACCCAAGCAAATAAAAGTTTTGTCTCTTGCAAACAAGAGTTCGTAATCCACTTAGGATTAAGATCAAATGTACATGATCAACCGATTGATATACGAAGTGTCTTTCTGTAACAGCTTTACCAGTAGACAGTAAGTATATCTTAGTCCAATCTACTACAATCCCTATTACAGCAACCCCCACTCACATGTTTCTACATGAGCGATCCAGATGAGATCACTTGTACCAATTCACAAGTGGGTCGTGTTAATGGTGTTACTAGAAATAAGGCACCCAACATTTATTCATATACCACAGACTATTTGAGTTACAACTTAAGTGAATCTTCCCGCATCACATGCTCACTTTAAGTTATCATAAAAAACTCTGGATCTTATGATGGATTACATTTATTAAACATTAATAAATGACAATGTAAATATTACTAATTAATAATTCTATTTATTTATAGTTTAATTGGATTACATAAGATTTAGGGCAGAAACCCCAGCAGTAGGAACATTGAAGTACTTTTTAGAGATGGAGATTGTTAGATCAAAAGGAGGGATCTTTGTAAATCTACGATAGTATATTATTGACCTTTTGAATGAAACCGGTATGCTAGGTTGCAAGCCAATTGAAACTTCTACAGAACCAAATGTGAAAGTGAAAGAAAAAGAACGTTATCAAATACTTGTTGGAAGATTAATCTATCTCTCACATACACGTCCAGTCATTGCCATTTCAATAAGGATGGTCAGTCAACTTATGCATGCACCAAGATCACAATGCTTTGAAGCTATTTATAGGATCCCAAGGTATCTAAAAGGGACACATGCTAAAAGTATTTTGTTTAAAACCACAAGGTCACTTGCAAATTGAAGTATATACTGATGCGAACTAGGCTGGTAGTAGTAATTTGAACCGAAGATAACTTTTGGATACTGCTCTTTTGTAGGCAAAAATCTTGTAACATGGCAGAGTAAAAAATAGAGTGTGGTTGCAAGGAGTGTGTTGAAGTTGAATTCAAGAGTTGTAGCTCATGGGATCTGTGAGATTATATGGATTAGATGATTGATGGAGGAACTAAAGGTGACTGATTCAACTCCAATGAAGTTATTTTGTGATAACAAAACTGCAATCTCAATATCTCACAATCATGTCTTTCATGATCGCACCAAACATTTTGAGGTAGACAATCATTTTATCCAATAAAAGATAGACAATGGATTGATACAATTGATCTATATTCCTACTAAAAAACATGTAGCAGATGTCTTCACCAAAGGCCCACACAAAAATCAATTTGAGTTACTAATTGAAAAGCTAACTTTGTAAAATATCCTGAAGCCCGCTTGAAGAGGAGTGTTGGAAAATATAGTGTATTTTACGCCGTATTGTGTATAGTTGTAATCTTAACATTTTGTGTATATTAGGATAATATTTTTCCTATATATCCTATAAATCAGGGAACTAACATATCCTGATTGATTAGTGATTTAGTTTCCTTTTATATTGCAGCCTTATACCATGTAAGCTCTATAAGATTATTTCTTCAATACATGGAAATAATCCCCTTGATTTCATATTTTCAACTATATTAGTTATTTATCTTACAATTTGCTAAAAATAGATTATAAAACCAAATAATGTCTAAAAGTTAAAAAGATCAATGAGACAAAAGTCACATCCTTTACTTAGTGCCCGTTTGAGATTATTTTTAGAAGTGTTTAAAAGTGTTTTAGAATATAAAGTGTTTTTGATAACTAATAAAAAATACTTTTAAAAGCTATCTCAAACGAGCCATTATACCATTAATAGAGTGTCATAACAGTTGATGAACTAATTATTTCAAACTCATATTCACAGATACTAGAAGGATTGTATGACTGTGAGTAAATAAAAGGGATTCTATTATAAAATCAATTGGCAATAAAGTAATGTCAAAATACAAAGGGGCTTTCAAAATATTCTATTGTCGAAATACAATGCTATTGTGGCTCCTTTTCCTTTGGTGCCATTTCTTCTTACCCCAACTCATTCTTATTTTTGTTTTTTTTTTCATCCTCTTTTGCTTCCCATCTCTTTCATCAATTGTGTATTTTTCATCAAGGGGTTCTCTATGATTTTGAGACTTCGAAGATCACCTGGTTTATCAAGCCATTCAAAAAAATGTTGAACTCAATTTAATCAAATTCCATCAATTTTAGTCGATGCATATGAACATGATTGTTGTGTTTGAGACATTTTTTTAAACCCTTTTCCCCCGTTTAACTTAATTTAATCAAACTCCATCAATTAGCTCCTCAAATGGTCTCACGTGCTTGCCTAACCTTTTTCCTCCGTTAAAGTTGACGTTAAACCACATGAGTGCGATTTGTATTTTCATTAAATCATAGGGGTGGTTTTTGCATTTATCCCTAACCAAAGTTATTATTGATAGTGATTAAGGTTTGAACTTGATTTGAGATTGAGAAAAAGAACAAAAGTGTGAGATTTATTTCTAGTTAGGGCTAGTTTGGCATTGCGGTAGCTTTTGAATAAAAAAGCAGTAGTATCATTAATCAGATTTGTGTTTGATGTTTGGTAAATTAAACTTATAAAAGTATTGTGAGATATATAAATAAGGGAAAATTGCAGAAACCACCCTTGAACTATAAGAGTTGAAACATTTACATCCTTAAACTTTTAATTTGAATAATTGTGCCCCTAAACTTTATAAAGTGTTAAAACTGGACCCAACAAAATTTAATTTTTCAAATTACTTTGTTATCTTTTGAAATTAGACCATCAAAAATCATCGTAGAGTCGAAAAATACATCTTTAATAATGTCAATGGGGCGGTGAGAAGTGAGATCCGAGAAGAATTCTCATTCCCGACCCTCGAAAGGGTTTTGCGTTCGGGGTCATGGACGATGGGGGGATGGGACGGGAACTCTCAGGGACACGACCCTATAGAGATTTAATAATAATTATTAGTAAATTAATAATTTTAAGGGGATAATTTGACAAATTAAATTTTCTTGGGTCCAATTTTAACACTTAGCATAGTTCAGGGCCCATTTGCTCAAATTGAAAGTTTAAGGATGTAAATGTTACAACCCTTATAATTCAGGGGTGGTTTGTGTAATTTTCCCTATAAATAATAGATGGTGTTTGGAAATTCTATTTAAATATATTTAGTTATTATATAATTATTATAACTATTTTTCAATTTTTAATTAAAAATTTTTAATGAAAAAAATATGATACAATTGTTCTCCATAAAAGAAGATTTGCAAATTTTATTAGAGTTTAATTACAATTTATATTAGAGATTAATATCACTAGTATCCTGATTAATTCACCCAATTTCAATCTTACCGGTTGTTAAGATTCTATTACACTTTTACCCAAAAAACACCTATTCCGGGCGGCGCAACCGTAGCTATTAATTATACAGTTTACATTTTTACCCTTTTTTATTCGTTTTTTTTTTCTTTTTTTTCAATTTCCGTGATCATTTTCTATGATTCCATGATTCTTGGGATTTAGTTAATGACTGATATCTTTCCCTTTTTTATCATATTAATTTGATTTTGATTTGTCAGTTACCAAATCTAAATTATATTTTTCCTTTTATATTCTTCCTCTTCTTCTTCTTCCCATATATTTACATATAATTTTCACCCCTAAATCAGCGATCTTCCGACAAAATACACTCAGCCATGGAAGAACTCGACGACGTCCTTTCCAACGAAACACGATGATAAGAAGAAATCACGAAATCTCCATTCCCCCGATTCGAATACATTAACCCACTTGACGAAACCCACAACCCGATTGATTGCAGCTCTGATTCCCCTTCCAATACCTTACAATCTGTCTCATACACGGCCGAATCACCGGCGAAGAATGTTTCCGTTTGTCCTAGATTCAGATCCACCGCTCTCAGAATGTTTTCGTTTGTCCACTTCGAAAACACCCAAAGTTACTTTTAGGTAAATGTTTATATTGGTTATTTGTTCGTAAAGGGATAGATGCGATTCGAAAATTGGAGAAATATGCATAATTTCTTTGAATTTTTTTTCCAGATCTGAAGGAATTTTTTAAACTGTTTATTTTTGTGCAACATTTATTTTATTTTTCTATTTACATATTTATAGAAACTTTGATCTCTTTTTCATCTCCAATTTTGTGCTTTCGCTCTATCTCTGGATGAATTGTTTTTCTCTTTCGTTTTTATTTTTTATCTCTGTATTTTGTAAGAGGATGATCAGGAAGGACATTTGAATTTTCATAAATAAATGTTTACCAAAAGTAAACTGTTTATAAAAATTTGTACCTTCCAATTCTTTTTCATCTCCAATTTTGTGCATTCGCTATCTCAGGAAGGACATTTGAATTTTCCAAAATAAATGTTTACTAACAGTAAACTGTTTATAAAAAAAATTACATTTTCAATTGTTTATAAAAATTTGACTGTCTTCTCGGCCACCAAACTTATGATTCTTTACTGGTTTGGTTTTCCGGTCATGAGTCAAATTCATTGCGAGATCTAAAAAATAGACGAAGGTGATCGTTGTTGTGGCGCTATCTCAGGAAGGACATTTGATTTTTCCAAAATAAATGTTTACTAAAAGTAAACTGTTTATAAAAAAAATTACATTTTCAATTCTTAGTGAACTTGCTTTCTATGTGTTTTGTAAATAAGTTACTTTTAGTGAAATGTTTATTTTTATTCAATGTTTATTTTGAAAGCCTTTTTTACATATGTTTTCAAAACCGTTTCATCAATTTTTGTGTCCGAAATCAATTTTAAGTGCACATTAATAAACTGTTTACTTTTTATCTTTGTTTTTTTTAGGATGACGAACAAGAAAGACGTTCGATTTTTCCATGAAGAAGAAGTGAGAAGGTTGAAGAACAAGTTTGAAGTTTGAATATTTTTTATTTTATTTTTGTTATAGTTTTTATTTTTATTTAGATTTGATTTTTCCATTAATTTTGTAAAATTTAAGGAATTTTATAACTTTCCTTAAATTTTACACAAATTAAGGAGAAATTAAATCAGGGGCATGTTTGTCCTTTCACAATGTAATTTAATTTGGCCGGTGGTGGTTTTGGGTACTTTTGATATTGAATAAAAACATCCGGTATATTTGATATATCCATTATTTTTTTGGTTATTAGTGAAATTCACCCTTTATATTAACTAGTTTTTAACACGTGCGTTGCACGTTGTATTTTTTACCTAAAAACAAATATAAATTCAAACCAATAAATCTAATACATAAACTGTGAAAAAAAAAATAGGGTTCTATATTGTGAATTCTCTATTAATCTATATGTTGGTCTCCTTCCATATTGATATGAAACCAAATGGAATAAATTCTGATCATTTTTCTGTTCGACGGCCCCACCTCGTCACATGTTCGGGTAGTTTCCAACTCAATTCACTTATACATTCCACATTAAAAGTAAACTTAATTTAGTAGTTAAAAAACCAAACTTTTCATTGTGATCTCTATTTTTTGTTCCTGATAAAAACCAAGAGAATGATGAGACATGTATTTTCCAGCCAAGTATAAAGTATATTGACTAAGGAATAAATAATAAAAAACACATAAATATTTCATACCGTATGGGTCTAGTTTTACTTCATGCTTCCCAATGGTACTATTTATTAAAAAAATTGTAACTACTCCATTTCTCATCCATGAGAATTGAAAATCTTTTTTAATTTACGGTTCTCTCTCATTAATTTTAGTTGTTCTTTTCACATATTCAATGAAAAGTGTCTCCTTTTACTTTAAAAAAAAAAGACATAACTATATATAAATACCTGCATTCTCACAGAGATTTGATTCCAACCAAAAGCATTCCCAACCTCTTGAGAAATTGTATATGAACGTGGCTTTCTTCTCATATATGCTGCATGCAACTTATACAAATATTGAGTTTTTGATAGCAATCCAACGCGTTGATTAAAAACAAAAATAAAAAAAATATTGAGGAGACTTTACCCCTTCCCGTGCCCCATTCCAATCGCTTTGGATTGTGAAAAAAATATTATGATTTATAGTAAAGCATAATGGAAACTTAAGAGCTTTATAAACTGTTGATTCAAAAATTGATTTATTCCCATTTACTCACCTCACCTGATGAAGAATACAAAAAGATAATTTAATATGCAATTAATGGATTTGTTTTCAATTTTTATTTAATAGAGAATTTTGTTCATCTATCAGCATTGGAATTTGAAAGTTCAACAAAAAAAAAAATTATTAGCATGAAAACGTGTCTAATGGAAAGAAGATAAAACCGTAATTACAAAATTTATTAATGGTTAATTTTAAATTCTAAAAAAGTTTCTTTGACATAGCACCTTATTATTTGGCATAAATTGATAAATATTAGAGAATTAATAAGTGGCATATTTTGCTTTTCAAATAATTTTTATTAATTTTTGTTATGTTTAATATTTATGATAAATTTTTTTTTACGTAGAATGATATTTATTATAATTTTAATCATTTTGATAAATACTTATTATTTGGCATAAATTGATAAATATTAGAGAATTAATAAGTGGCATATTTTGTAATTTAATAAATTGATGAAGGGTGCAATGGTCCTAAAATGTTTCTCCAAATTAGCCCCTTTTAATATAGTAGAGATAGAGATAGAGATAGAGATAGAGATTTGATCATAATTATTCTTCAAGACATTTTATTATGATAATAATATATGTTAGAAAATGAGCCTTAATGAAGCCCATGGCCTTAATTCGAGCAAGAAACAAAGAGGGAGAAATCACCATTGTGAAATTCTCCCGTTAGAAATCACCTTCCTAACATATCTCTCTCTTAGAAAATAACTATGTCGAAATCACCATTGCTATAAAATTTAACACCTTCTATTATAATTCTAGTTTGCTTGTTGAAAAAGTTTAAAACAACAGAGATCATTGATGCATTTAACCCTTTAATAAATTATTGAACCGTTATTTTTAAAAATTCTAACATTTTAGTAATTAGTATGAAATATATGTTATTTTAGTAATTGTTCCTATAGCATTTCATGAAAAATAGTACCTCAATAAATTGAACTAATAAATTTGATAAAAATTGTTGAATGAGAAAAGAAAAGATTTTAAAAGACTATTTTTTTTTTTTTGAACAGAGATTTTAAAAGACTATTAAGTTATATACTTTGATTATAAATAAACAAGTTAATCTTAATTTTTTAATAAATAAATTCAGATCTGTTCTGGTTAATTTTAAGAAAACTCACGAACAAACCTAGGAAATCAACCAAATCGTAAGGATTGGGATGGGTTGGTCAGTCTTTTTGAACTCGGTTAAGTAATAGAGAGAGTCCTATTTATTTTTATTTATTTTTTGGCTGATGGGTAGGCAAGATAAGCAGCCTTTCTTTCTCTTTTCCATTTCAACAAGTCTCCACTCTAAGTCGAGGTCTTCTTCCTCTTTTCTCATCCAAAAATAAGACCATTAATTCTTGCATCAAACCTGCAAATCAGAACTGCTGGAAGATGGCAAGTTGTTTCCCTTTGCTTTTCATCTTCTTCTTCTTCGGTTTGTTATTAAAACTCTATCCTCTTCACAACAAATTCATTTTTTTTTTGGGTTTCGGCAATTTCTTACCGTCGGATTATCGTTTTGTGTTTGGACGTTGGTAGGAAATGAAAAGAAAATAAAAATATTACTAATTTTATCTTTTTGTTTCTGAATAGTTAGTGGGTAGTTAGTAGAAGAGGGTACCATTTTGGTAAGGAAAAGTGGAATTGATTTGAATTCTTTTTGGATTTGAAATCTTACGAAATCCAAGGGAAATAAATAGAAGTGTTTTTTATAACTATTAAAAAACACTTTTAAAATTATGTTGGTTATAAGTTTTTTTATTTTTTATTTAAATAGAAAAACAAATTGATTATCAAATACTTCTTTATAATTTCAAAACAGAAAACGAAATAGTTATCAATCTAATTCTGCCTCTTTTTTTAGTTTTAGGTGCTGATGCAAGGACAATAACTGTCTTAAACAACTGCCCCAACACCATATGGCCAAGAATAGTAACAACTGTCAACAAACGAATCCTTTCAATTACCTTCTAAAACATCTAGACAGTTTAACATCTCTACTCCTTGGACTGGTCGAGTCTGGGCACGAACCGAATGCTCCACCATCGATGACGGCAAACTCATCTGCCTCACCGGAGGAGCTTTCCCGGCAAGTTTAGACGAATTTAGAATCACTTCTAATGGTCAAGACTTTTACGATATCAGCCTCGTCGACGGATTCAATCTCCCAATTTCCATAACCCCACAAGGCGGCAGCGGTGACCGTTGTAGATCGTCGAGATGTAATGTTGATGTGAATGCCTTATGTCCAACTGCATTGCAATTGAAGAAGTTCAATGGTGAAGTGATTATGTGCCAGAGTGCTTGTTTTACATTCAATGAGACTCAATATTGTTGCACTGGAGAATTTAACAGCCCCAACAAATGCAAGCCCAGCAACTATTCCAGGTTTATCAAGGCCTATTGCCCTCAGGCTTATAGCTATCCATATGATGATGGAAGCAGTATTTTTACATGTAATGGTCAACCAAATTATGTAATCACTTTCTGTGAGAAGAAGGTGGATGATCATTTTTCTGTTTGTAGTGCCCCAATTCGACTACAGATTTCAAATGTTCAGAAATTAGTTTAATCAGTGCCGCTACCGCGCACATCCATTTTCCCCGGGGTTCTCTCAAGTAATAATAAGACATGTGGAGGTAATTAAAGTTGTGGATCACATTATTTATTTATACACGTGACATATAATTAATGGAAGGAGTGATAAAGTTTTGCTATTTTTTAAAATTTACAATTGAAATAGTTCCTTTTTGTTGAAAATACCATTTTTTTTCATTGGAAAGTTGAGTTTATGAATCATTGAAGCCAAAAGTTGACCATAACAATTACTCTTTACTTCATACACTGTTTATGAATTCAATATCAAAGGAATTGCAAGAAACTTCCTTCTTCATAGCTTTTATTCAAATCATTCCTTTTCCTCCAACTCCTCATCCAAGTCCATCTCACTGCTAGCCTCATACTTCAATCTTTTCGGTTGCTGGTATGAATTGCTCAGTCCTGCCTCATCATTATCAGAACGCGCTTAGGCCTACCGTCATCTCCATCTTCAGTGACAATGTCATCATCATTTGAAGCTAAAGTGAACTCCAACATTTTCCTGTCAACATACTTGTCAAATATCAGTGAGATGCCAATCTTCTTAACACTGATTTCAGCTCCGAAATCGACGATGATCTGCACTTCATCACCACCTTCCATCTTGAAACTTTGATTCGATAAATGGCCTTGCCATAGATGATCTTTAGTTGACATTATTACATCATTGGTTAGAGGTTTATTGGTTGTGATTACACCCTTTGTGTAATTTATGACTGATAAGCTCGAAAGATCTGTCGATACCGTATTTTCGAGGCAAGATGAGTAAACAATGGACACAATTAAGCCTTCTAAAGTAACATCAATGATTTGGGGAAATTTGAAAAATATTGAGTGACCCTCGTCCTTGTACATGAACCAATCTGGAATATCGTCCCCTGGAAGACAAACACCACCAAATCCGCTAACCGTCCATTCCTAATCAAGATGAAAGGGGAAGAATGGCAATATTTGAGCAATATGATCATCAAACAGTGTCTAAACCATGGAGATGGTGATAAAGATAGAGAGACAACCTGTAGAATGCTTTCCTTGAATGAACATGTCCTCTTGCTACACCCTTCCATGTGAAGGACACAAATGGATTTCAACAGTTTATCAAGGCCGGGAATCTCTACGAATTTTGAGCAATTAGTGACAGACAAAGTTTGCATATGATTGACCTTTGATATATCCGATGCCCTTTCTAACAAAGTCAGTTTGATGCATACAACAAAGTCAAATGTGGCGGGGATGTATTGAAGCTCTGTGCAAGAGTCCAACCAAAGAGTTTGAAGTTTCGAAAGGCGACTAATGCTTGATGGTAGGCTACAGAATAAATTGTCCCGCAAATCCAATTCGGTTAACGACACTAGGCTCCCTATATCTTTCGGAATTGTATTATTTGACAAGCTGCAGTTTTGAAGACATAGTGTTCTTAGGGAGTTTAAACCTTGTAAAGAAGCTGGAAGCAGAATAGAATTTGGATATTTCCTTGGTGAAATCCAAGACCAGAAGAGTGAAGGGAATGATTTCGATGGAGGTCCTTTACATCCGCAAAGAGATACATATCGGAGATTCTTCAACCTCACTATTGTAGAAGGTACATGTTGTATAGCAGTATCGTCTGCATTTAGTGTCATCAATGATTCCATTTCTCCTAAATCCTCTGGCAAACTATTTAACTTTGAGCGGCCGGAAAGAATAAGAGTTTCGAGAGATTTCAAACTAACAAAACTCGGTGGAAGCGATTTGAGACATTTGCAGTCTTTCAAATTTATGAAAACAAGTCTTCTAAGTTCTCCAATAGAATGGTGCAACTCAACCAAACTCCTGCAATCTTTGAGTTTTAATTTCTCGAGGTTTGGGAGCTTTGAGAAATCCGGACTATGCGTCAAGTAATGAGAATAGCTAAGATTAAGAAATTTCAACTTCTCAAGAAACTGTTTACAAGGACAAGAAAAACAAATTTAGAGGAAGAGGAAGTAAAACTTGATACGATAATTATAAGGAAGAATGTTTACCTTCGACTCCTTCGAAAAGAATCGGAGTTGGCTATATCTCAAGTCAATAGCAACCATTTTCTCCATATAAAAATCTTTTAATACGAGCTTCAAAGGGAATCCATGCCAACAAAGCCATCTTAACTCTTGAGAAAGATGATTGAAGCTTCCATTTAGATTTACAAAATTCAGTTGTAATAATCTCAAATTTTGCATTTCATTAAATGCTTATACTCAAATTTATCTTGCTATATCTGGGCAACTTTAATGTTAGGCCTTCAATTGCATCAGTTCCCTATTAAAACAAAAAAAAAGGCTGAATCTCGTTGAAAAACCGGGGTAAATTATCTACGAACAAGGAAAGAAAAGATCACAAATACGGAAAGGAGCTAAGCAAAACATAAAATTCATCAAAAACAGATACTTTTGCCTTGTTAGTACAGAAAGTACTTCATCATGAATCAGAAGTCTGCTATGTTTTTCAGGCTGTTTCAGGAACTTTTCACAAACAATTTCTCTCCCCATATCTCGAAGCAAATCATGCATTGTTAGCCTGTTTCTTTCACCAATTGTTAGAAGACATCTTTGAAGAAGTACACTAATTCCGATTTTCGGAAAAAAACCACAACCGTCCAATACTTGCACAACGTAATTTCTGTCCATTCTAATAAAGAAAGTTGACAAATCAAGGAATATATCCTTATATGTATGATCACTTAAGCCATCAAAACTTATTCTAAGCTTCTTTTGAATTTCATCATCGGGAATCGTCTTCAATTTGTTCAATGCATCTTCCCATTCAAGTATACTTCTACCAAACAAGAAAGAGCCCAAGACTTCAAGTGCCAATGGCAATCCTTTCGAATAATCAACAACACGTCTCGAGAGCTCGTAATGGGTTTCGGAAGGATAGCTATTACGAAAAGCATGCCAACTAAAGAGTTCAAGAGCTTCAATATCATTCATTTCATCAACTGAACAAAGTTCATCCACTTCAAGTAGATTTAGCAAATGCTGATCTCTAGTTGTTATGACAATTCTACTCCCCGAACCGAACCAATCGCGATTTCTCGCAACGGCATTTAACTGATCCATTCGATTTACCATCTAATATTACATTACAAGCACCTTTTTGTGACAAAATCTTTCTTGTAGCAAAATGATTCCTTGATCAACACTTTCCAACTTTATCTTACTAGATTTTGAAATAGAAGATAGTAATTGTTCTTGTAATCGAATATGAAGATAAGGATATTCAAAATTGCCAATGTCTTTTTTTGATATATATATGCTTATGTTTCTGATACTAGTTGTTATATTTAGAACAAGAAATTATGAAAAACTACTATTGAATATCAAAATGAATTATTTACAAGAAACATGGAAAAATGAGGAATTGATTAACCAATTCTACAAATCAGCTTAATTAAGGACTAACTAAACTAAGGTTGAAACAAGACTCAACTAAGCTACAACCAACAATCAACAGAAACTGACTTGACAGTTAAAAGAAAACAGAATTAACTGTCAAAGGATTTAGGATTTGGCAAAGTACAATATAATCTCAGTTAGGGTTTTGTTTTTTCTACTAAAGAAATCAAACAAATACAATGGAGTCTATGAACTCTTTATCTCTCGCCATAATTATCGAACCCACTTTGTTTTGGAGTTTTTCCAGTTTTGCCATCAAGATAGTGATCTCTTCTTCACTATTAAGAGATTCAACGTCCAAATCCAACCAATATTTCCACGGCTTCAAATCTTGAACTTGATCTTTTTCTTTTTCATGCTTATACGACGACGGATTCTTTTGGAGGAATCGGTCGACAATAGAATCGACCGAGGGCGCTCCTGATACATGAGTGTAGAATCGACCAGCCAGAGATTGAACAACTATTCCAATCTGGGCTCCAGTGTTAATGCTGAATTTGTCAGCTTTATTAAACAAACCGTGACGACGTTTAGAGAAGGTAACGGCTCGAGATCGAGGATCTTGAATCTTTTTAATCTCTATTTTCTTCTTTCCAGTTCCTTTAGGCCGCATGTTTGGGATCGAATTCTTAGGCCGGCGTGGGTTTTCTTTCTTCTTCATGAAAGAGCAAAGAAGTGAAAGCAGCAAAGAAAGAGTTGGAGAACGAGAGTAAGCGAGCGTTGGTTAATTAGAGAGAGGGATGTGATTTTTTTTTTTGCTTGATTACTTCCATTAAATAGAGACCGTTGGTACGGGCTTAATGGGCTTTTTTTTTTTTCTTTCTATCTCAAACGTAAATCAAGCAATATCTTTTTTAAATCTGATAATGCTACCAACACAGTTTTTTTTTAATTTGTTTCAAGGATTTTGGAGACTAATTTTGATTAAATGGTCTAAAGTTAAAATTTAATAAATTTTAACAAACTATTATAATTTATGAAGTAATTGTTTCAATTTTTGTAATCACCAAAAAATTCTAGTATGTATATACCTTCATATGAAATTTATGATTAATAGTTATAAAAAAATTTCATAATTATTGCGAATGGAAATTAGTATTATAGTTAAGTAATCCATAGTTAACTAGATAATTTATTATCAAATTTTAATAAAAAATGGAAAATTCATGAAACTAACACGAGCTTAGTATTTTACTAAATGCAATACATTTCGTCAATTACCTTCTAAAACATTTGGACATTTTAACATCTCCACTCCTTGGACCGGTCGAGTCTTCACTAAATTTATATATTTTTGCAAAGATTTTTAATATGTTATTGTTTGTTTTTTTTCTTTCGAAGTTACATGTTTAAAAAGTCTACATAATATTTAAGTTATTCTTTTGATTTAATTTTGTCCAACATAAAAATAAACTAATAAAAATAATTTAAGTGAACTCCCAATCACAATATTTAAAAACTAATATATTATATTATGTCTCACATATTATTGTGATTAAAATTTCCATTCAAAATATTATTTTAGTAAATCTAATTATAAGACTCACGATAACCAATCTTATATACCAATTCTTTTTTTTTATATATATAATCTTATATCGTACTTCATGATAATTGAATGTAAGGTATTATGTATGAATCATTGATGCAATCAAAATTATCAAGAAAAAACAACAATTATCTTATATTACTTCAAACAAAATAGAGAATAAAGTTCTATGTAAAAAATAAAACTCACATTAATGAAAAATAAACCTTTTAAATTTCTCTAAATTTCTATGTTGGTATTGTAGGGGGAGAAAGACTAAAATGGATTTGAACTTTTTATGGCGTAAATTTAAAATGAGAGGTATATATAGTTGAAGATTTGAGAAGAGAGGGAAATAGAAGGAGATTTGGTGTGGTCTCAAATAGTGGAGAAAAAGAGGGAAATTTATTGTGAAATAAAAAATGAGAGAGAAAATCTAGTAAAAATAAAATAGAATTTTGTATAGGCAGTTTTTTTTTTTAATAAAAAGACAAAAATGTCCTTCAAGACTTTAAATGGAAGGTAAACATATTTTTTTAAGGAGTAAAATTTAAATTGAAATTATATATATGATAAATTTATCGCACGTGAAATTTTTCACTTTACCTTTTATTTTATATTTAGTTATGGTAATTTTTAATTACAACTATCCAAACAATCTACATGTAATTTTTTTTAATGAATTTAGATAGGATGTTATAGATGTAATGAACTTATCGATGAAATTATTTAATATTTAATGAAAAATGAGTTTATAGTGAAATACAAACTATTTGTGCCCTCATCGATCTTATATCTATTAATGAACCAAAAAGATAGGAATGATTAGTTTTAAATATTATAATTTTATTCAGATGACATTAAATTAATGAAAAGAGATGACGAAGAACCAATTCATAGAACAGTAAACAAATCAAGAAAGTTAAAGATATAAAATAGTGAAATAATATTCTAAATACGCTTAATATAATAAAATGAATAATTATTGACTACTTAATATTGAATATAGTAGGATGTTGAAGTAGTCTCTTTTAACACTTAAAACCTGAGTGTTTTTTTTTAAAAAAAATTATTAATCAACGATATAGTAGGCGAGAAGGAGGTGGAGATCGAAGTCCTACTCTTGACGAAAATCATGTAACTCATTAAACTTTAAATTAAGAACGTCTAAATATTAGAAATGAACAACCAAAACAATAAAGTCAAATGTCAGTTTAAAATTGAGAAAACCAAAAAAAATAAAGTCATACAAAGATATAGCTTCTATTTTTCACGCTTCATAAATTATTTAACACTACAAACCCATGTCATCAAGGTACATAAATTATTTCACATATTTAGAAAAGAAAATGAGAATGAACAAAAGAAAATAAATGTTTTAATCAATCTATATTTTACAAAGAATAAGCAACTACTCAATCATCTTGATTACTCCCACCTAAAAGCACAACTTTACCCAGCAAAAGCACCACACATCAAAACCAAGTTGTAAAAGGCAATAAATAAATAAATAAATAAATAAATAAAAAAAAAAAAATATATATATATATATATATATATATATATATATATATATATATATATATATATATATATATATATATATAAATAAAAGATGTGATTGTAGTCACAATTTCATTTGTTAAATTAATTGCTTAGTCCCCAATTGGATTACATATTTCAAAAGTTCATAAATTAGTTTAATTAGTGTTGTTATCGCACACATCCATTTTCTCCGGGATTGTACCTACTTATTCAAGTAATAATAAGACCTCTCACTACAACAAAATAGTTGATTCTTGACCATTGAAAAGGGTCAACTATGCTAGAGTCAAGAATAATATACACGGTCAAGAATAATATTTTCTTTTGACTGATTATAAGGGTCAACAAACCAATTCTTGACCCATATTATGGGTCAAGTGTTCAATTTACATTGAACACATTTTAAGGGTCAAGTTTAATTACCGAATCTTGACCCTTTTTTAGAATATTGTCGACCTATTTTACAAGTCAAGATATGTATATTTTTTCTTAAAAAAAATATGCACCATACGATGCATAGCTAGCCACCTGATCATATTTAATTCCAAAAAAGAAATATCATTCAATGAAACCAAAAAATAGATATTTATAACAATATTAAACATGAGACTTCAATAATTTAAGATTCCTTAATATCTCAAATGTATGTAATTTAAAGAAAACATTTCTATACTAATTGTAGCCACAAAAAAAACTAAAGTAGCCTATCCATTAGAAAAAGTTCTATCCATACGACAAATAATAAGTTTGTCGACGTGTCATATTTCGTAGATAAACATTGCCACGAATTTAGCCCACTCGATTCACACTTCATCAATTTCTTGTTGAGTGTAGGCAACCCTTGTGTCGATCTATATTCATAAGAAACAACAAAAACCCAATCATGATCAACGAGAGAGAAGCTCAAATACAAAGTCGAATGAATAAACAAAACACTATTGAAGGAACCATAAACACAGAGGAATCATAACGCACCTTAAGAATTTTAACTCCTAAGCTCAGAGCCTTCTGTAGGTTCGTTCTTACCTGAGTAGAAAGTGATTGCATTAAAAAAAACATAACAAATAAATTTTCTATTCACAAATCTATTATACTTTCCATCACATTTTAAATTAATTTAATTATTAAACCTCTATGAAACACCCAAAATCATATTTACTGTAAATTAAGAAATGTTACACTTTTATTAATCTCTATAATGTAGCATGATTACATTTTGTAAACACTAGTAAAGCAAAATAAACAAGCTATGCATACAAATATATGTTTATCCCTAAAATGCATCCATATAAACATCTCAATGCATTCACATTGTTATCCATTATTATTTCATCATCGTGTAACTTAAAAATTAAGAGTAATGACTTGAATGGAAATAGACTATTTCTGATTTTTTTCTATACATGGAACTTAAAACGAACATCGAAATTGTAAAATTTCTCATCTCACTTATACATAGAACTTAGACTGAACATCTCACTTGTAAAATTTCTCATCTCACTTATATAATGGCATAAGAGTAATGACTTAAATGTGTGGTTATGATTTATGAATTGCACAACTTCTACACATTCACTCTTATTGTACAATATCACAAGCAAGAATGGAAAAGTTCTTCTAAATTAAATACTCTTTCTCCTTCGAAATATGCCTCAAGTAGGGAAAGAATTAGAAAAGTTCTTCGGCATTAAATTTGTTCCATGACTCCTGTTATCATGGCAAAAATATTTTCAAGACTCCGACGTTCTTGGTTTGTTAGGGTGATGAAACCTTCGAAGTTCTAGAGATCATGAAAGAAAAGATGAGCATCGTTCTCGAGTTATCCAATAGACGAGCGACAAGGGCAGAGTGATGAAATCGCTTTCTTGAGGGTTTTGATAGACGGTGCATGATGAAGGAAATCGTTGTGCATTCTTGAGCTTTTGATAGAGAAAAAGATACGGGTGTGATTAGGAATTGGAAAAATAGAAAAGGGGGCTAGGGCGTGATTTGGATTTGGAGTCGTTTATTTATTATTTTTTAATATTAAAATTTGTTAAATTTGACCGTTTAAAATGGTCAATATTTGAAATTTCTAATTCCATTTATTTTGACTCTTTAAAAGGGTCAATACAACATTATGAAAAGAAAAAGAAAAATTACGTTTATGATATAAATGGTTATATTGGACTCTTAAACCACATCAATAATATTCTTGACCTTTTTAGTCTTAAAAAATTATTGTCTTGACTCTTTTTTATTAAAGGGTCAAGAATTTATAAATAACAAGGGTCAAGAATACTACTTATTGTTATAGTGTCTGGAGGTAATTAAAAGTCGTGAACCCCATCATTTATTTATGTATAATTAATAAATACATGTGACATATAATTAATAGAAGGATTGATAAAGTTTTGCTATTTTTTTTTTAAATTTACAATTGAAAAAGTTCATTTGGTTGAAAATACCCTTTTTTCATTTGAAAGTTGAGTTTATAAAAAAAAAATCAATAAACTTAATGCATATATGAATCATTGAAGCCAAGATTTAATGACCAAAATGAAAGCAAAAGCTTGAACAGGTAGATTAGGATTTGAATAAATATTGAAAATGGTCAAAAGTTGACCACAACAATTACTCTTTACTCCTCACACTGTTTATGAATTCAATATCAAAGGAATTGCAAGAAACTTCCTTTCTTCATAGCTTTTATTCAAATTATTCCTTTTCCTCCAACTCCTCATCCAATTCCATCTCACTGCTAGCCTCATACTTCAATCTTTTCGGTTGCTGGTACAAATTGCTCGGTCCTGCCTCATCGATATCAAAACGTCGCTTAGGCCTATCGTCGTCTCCATCTTCGGTGACAATGTCATCATCATCTGAAGCTGAAGTGAACTCCAACATTTTCCTGTCAACATACTTGTCAAATATCAGTGAAATGCCAATCTTCTTAACAGTGATTTCAGCTCCGAAATCGACGATGATCTCCACTTCATCGCCACCTTCCATCTTGAAACTTTGATTTGATAAATGGCCTTGCCATAGATGATCTTTAGTTGACATTATTACATCATTGGTTAGAGGTTTATTGGTTGTGATTACACCCTTTGTGTAATTTATGACTGATAAGCTCGAAAGATCTGTCGATACGGTATTGTCGAGGCAAGATGAGTAAACAATGCACACAATGAAGCCTTCTAAATTAACATCAATGATATGGGGCAGTTCGAAAAATATCGAGTGACCCTCATCCTTGTACATGAACCAATCCGGAATATCGTCGCCTGGAAGACAAACACCACCAAATCCGCTCACCGTCCATCCCTGATCAAGATGAAAGGGGGAAGAATGGAAAGATTTGAGCAATATGATCATCAAACAATATCTAAATCATGGAGATAGTGATAAAGATAGAGAGACAACCTGTAGAATGCTTTCCTTGAATGAACCTGTCATCTTGCTACACCCTTCCATGTGAAGGACACGAATGGATTTCAACAGTTTATCGAGGCCGGGAATCTCTACGAGTTTTGAGCAATTAGTGACAGACAAAGTTTGCATATGATTGACCTTTGATATATCCGATGCCCTTTCTAACGAAGCACAGTTTGATGCATACAACGAAGTCAAATGTGGCGGTAAATCCGGGATGTATTGAAGCTCTCTGCAAGAGTCCAACCAAAGAGTTTGAAGTTTCGAAAGGCGACTAATGCTTGACGGTAGGCTACGGAATAAATTGTCCCGCAAATCCAATTCGGTTAACGACACTAGGCTCCCTATATCTTTCGGAATTGTATTATTTGACAAGCTGCAGTTTTGAAGACATAGTGTTCTCAGGGAGTTTAAACCTTGTAAAGAAGCCAGGAGCACAATAGAATTTGGATGTTTCCTTGGTGAAATCCAAGACCAGACGAGTGAAGGGAATGATTTCGATGGAGGTCCTTTACATCCGCAAAGAGATAAATATCGGAGATTCTTCAACCTCACAATTGTGGAAGGTACATGTTGTATAGCAGTATCGTCTGCATTTAGTGTCATCAGTGATACCAATTCTCCTAATCCCTCTGGCAAACTATTTAACTTCGAGCAGCCGGAAAGAATAAGAGTTTCAAGAGATTTCAACTTAACAAAACTCGGTGGAAGCAACTTGAGACATTTGCAGTCTTTCAAATTTATGAAAACGAGTCTCCTAAGTTCTCCAATAGAATGGTGCAACTCAACCAAACTCCTGCAATCTTTGAGTTTTAATTTCTCGAGGTTCGGGAGTTTTGAGAAATCCGGAGTATGCGTCAAGTAATGAGAATAGCTAAGATTAAGAAATTTCAACTTCTCAAGAAACTGTTTACAAGGACAAGAAAAACAAATTTAGAGGAAGAGGAAGTAAAACTTGATACGATAATTATAAGGAAGAATGTTTACCTTCGACTCCTTCGAAAAGAATCGGAGTTGGCTATATCTCAAGTCAATGGCAACCATTTTCTCCATATAAAAATCTGTTGGTAAGAACTTCAAAGGGAATCCATGCCAACAAAGCCATCTTAACTCTTGAGAAAGATAATTGAAGCCTCCATTTAGATGTACAAAATTAAGTTGTAGTAATCTCAAATTTTGCATTTCATTAAATGCTTCTGTACTCAAATTTATCTTGCTAAATCTGGGCAACTTTAAAGTTAGGCCTTAATTGCATCAGTTCCCTATTAAATCAAAAATCACAATAAAAAGAGTCAAATGGTTGAATTTCGTTGAAAAACCGGGGTAAGTTATCCATGAACAAGGAAAGAAAACATCACAGCTATCCAAAGGAGCTAAGCAAAACAGAGAATTCATAGGAACCGTTACCTTTTGCCTTGTTAGTACAGAAAGTACTTCATCATGAATCAGAAGTCTGCTATGTCTTTCAGGCTGTTTCGGGAACTTTTCACGAACAATTTCTCGCCCCATATCTCGAAGCAAATCATGGATTGTTAGCCTGTTTCTTTCACCAATTGTTAGAAGACATCTTTGAAGAAGTACACTAATTCCGATTTTCGGAAAAAAGACCACAACCGTCCAATACTTGCACAACGTAATTTCTGTCCATTCCAATAAAGAAACATGACACGTCAAGGAATATATCCTTATATGTATGATCACTTGAGCCATCAAAACTTATTTTAAGCTTCTTTTGAATTTCATCATCCGGAATCGTCTTCAATTTGTTCAATGCATCTTCCCATTCAAGTATACTTCTACCAAACAAGAAAGAACCCAAGACTTCAAGTGCTAATGGCAATCCTTTCGAATAATCAACGACACGTTTCGAAAGCTGGTAATGAGTTTCGGAAGGATAACTATTTCGAAAAGCATGCCAACTAAACAGTTCAAGAGCTTCAATATCATTCATTTCATCAACTGAACAAACTGCATCTACTTCAAGTTGATTTAGTAAATGCTGATCTCTAGTTGTAATGACAATTCTACTCCCCGGACCGAACCAATTGCGATTGCTTGCTACGGCATTTAACTGATCCATTCGATCTACATCATCTAATATTACAAGTACCTTTTTGCGACGAAATCTTTCTTGTAGCAAAATGATTCCTTGATCAACACTTTCCAACTTTATCTTACTAGATTTTGAAATGGAAGAGAGTAGTTGTTCTTGTAATCGAATACGACCGTCCGACTGATTCCAAATCTCTTTGATATTTGAAAGAAAACATTTAGCTTCAAATTTATGATAAAGTTCATTGTAAAGAGCTTTAGCAATGGTTGATTTTCCCATTCCTCCCATACCCCAAATTCCAACCATGAAAACACCATTTGATTCAATATCTAGCTTTGAAGTGATGACTTTTACACGGGATTCAATCCCCACTGGATAAAGGGCAACAAATAAGTATGTGCTTTTGAGCTCCTTTGATATATTTTCAACAATTAACTTGATAAATTTTGCTTCATGTCTGCCATGAAAGTATTCAGATTAGAAATTAAGTGAAGCTCTAGGAACTGAAGATTGATTAGAGAAGTTGAAATTTCTAAAAAAATGTCAAGAATCCACATTGAAAAGATAAAAAGGACTTAATAATGTTTGTAAAGTCTATAGGTCACTCTAGTAATGGAAAGATAAAGAATTTATAAAGTGTATGGATCACACATCTCATTACTAATCGGAAAGATGAAAAGACTTGATAATGTTTATAAAGTCTATGGTCATTCCTTTCATTAGTAATTGATTTTGAGAGGGAAGCCTAAGATCGATCTTAGAGTTTTTTCCTTGAAATTGTCGTGAGCTTTACTTAACATTTCAACTTATTATTCTGTGTTTAGAGAGGTTGTAGAGTCAAGCCTTTAGATTCATCATCCTAATTTAGTGGATTGGTTCCAATCTAGAATAAGAAATCCAATTCTTATCTCTAGACTATTTGATCTTGAGGTTTGTCGAATTCTAGCATTTTACCTTGAGTTTTTGGTAATTGCATATGAGGGATACTTTGGGTTTGATCCGGTGTTCTTAGTTAAGTTTAAGAGTTTTAAGAGCAATTCTATAGAGTTTTCACATCAGGGGATTTGTCTGTTGTTTTCTTTTCCTCTCTCACATCAAGTTAGGAGTGAGAGACTCGAACCTTTTACTTCATGCGATGGGAGTAAATACGCAACCTATTGAGTTATTGATCATGTTGACATTTTTCTCTATATTTTAAAAATGTATTTTATTAAAAAAAAAAAAAAACAAATTGGTAATGGTTTCTTTTTTTTTTTTTATTCTTTAAAGTAGTAAATTAAAATTATTAGATTTTACGAGGGAATTTTTTTTAAGTATAGTAATTAAAATTATTGTCATTTTTACTTTTTATATTTATATAACATCTAAACATAATTTTTTTGCTGGAAATTCTTCCACAATTTTGGAAATGTTTGATCTTAAAAATAGAAGCGAAATACAGGAAATATTATCAAATCAAATACACCCGCTTTTCAAAATCCAAAACAACAACGTTATCAATCAACCGCGTTACTTCTTTATTTATTTAACTTCTAAGCATTTATAAGTTATTATTTGATCTTAAAATTTCAAAATTACCGTAAGTTTTTCATTATTTAAAAGCTTATTGGACATGTAAAATAATAAAATTACTTGCTATAAAAAAAAATTAATAAAATTACTTGTATGGATTTTCTATTAAAAAAAAAATTAATAATAATAATTTCACACTACTTTTTGGTTTCTAAAGTAGAAAAAAAAAAGTTTGAAAATAATAATATAAATTAGTTTCAAAAGTCATTCCATGTTTTTCTAAATGAAAAGTCAGTCCATTTAACTTTCCTGTACTAATACTAACTAAAAGTCAACAGATTCATTTAAACTTTTTGAAATTTAGTGACATCAATGAAACTTAACACACTAAATAAATGAATGAATATATAAATTTTTTAAAACGTTTTGTATATAATATGATGATCCCGTAAAAGAATAAATTCTACGTCAATATGATTATAATTTAAGTGGTTAGACATATACTCCTTCTAATAAGATCGGAGATTTGAATTTTCTCCCCCTCAATTTTAAGTAATATCTAAAAAAAACAATCTCCGTGCGAATTTAAAATTAATCAAAGAAAGCTAAAGATTGAGGGGTCGAAAAATAGAGATGAGAAAGAAAGAAATTACCCATCAGCAATGTTACTCAATTCCCAACCAGACAAAGTAGCAGCTTCAGTCAAAGCCATTCTCCATCTAAGAACTCTATCAATATCTAAGAAAAACCTCTCTTCATGTCTGAAAAATGCCTCTTCAAATTTCCCAGTTTGCTTCCTTACCATCGACGGATCGACATCGTAAAATATCGGAAAAACCAATTACCTTATAGTTCTCCTACACTCCATGATCTTCACAAGCTCTTCCAAACACCATCTTGAATCAGCATAGTTTTGTGAAAAGACAATAACAGCAATCTTTGATCCTTGGATCGCTTGATCGAGCTCAGACGCTATGTCTTCGCCTCGTTGAAGCTCTCGATCGTCTCGAAAGACGTTGATCCCGCTATCTTTTAGTGCATAATAGAGATGATCTGTGAAGTGTTTACGCGTATCTTCACCTCTAAAACTCAAAAAAACATCGTAGATCCAACCGCCATTGTGAATTTTCGGCTTATTGGCCATGACTATGAACAAACCTCAGTCAAGTCTAAATCTAGCTAATGATTTTTTGTATCACATATATGAGCTAAAAATCTTTCCCCTTTTTATTTATTTATTTATTTATTTTCCAATGAACACAATTGGTAAACGCTAACGCAACTTGTTTTATATGCAAAGTCTTCTTCTTTTAGCTAATGGAAGAACAACGTGCGTTGCATGCACGTTCCCATCTTCAACTTTATTGTTTTATTCCTAAATTTGTCTTTAAAATGTCATTATTTTAAAAAAAATTATTCCTTGTAAATTAATGTTTGTTTTTGTGTATTTTAAAAAACGGTTAGATATTAATCACATCAAATCATGATATGTACCATATATTTAAATTTCAGGTTGATGAAATGTTAATAAATATATTATTGTTTAAAACTGTAAATATGACAATTTTTATTGCGTTAATTAATAATTAATAATAGTTCATTAATTAAAAATAAAGAAATTGTTTCAAATATCATAAATTTACATACTAATGACTAAAATGGATGAATTTTTTTAAAATTATTCAAATAGCTTGATTATAGTTCAATAAATTTATAGCAACAAGTTGGTTTATCTATAATTAATACACTGTTTATTATAAACATGTTTTATATTTTGGCTGCTGCTACAAGTTGATTTATCTATAATACACCATTTTATTAAATATAAACATGCTTTATATATGGTTGTTACCATAGATGTTAATGACGCTACATTTTGGTTTATCAATAATACATCGTTTATTAATCATAAACATGTTAAATTATGTATAGTTTGGTTTTCATGGCCATTATTACAAGTTGGTTTTTCAATTATACACCGTTTATCAAATATAAACGTGTTTAAACTATGTATGATTAGGTTTTTATTTTTTATTTTTAAAATTTTCAATTCAACTTTGTTTTTGGATGAATACTCATTACTTTTTATTTATTTTTTTAGTTTATCAAATATACACAGTTTAACATTGTTAAATTAAAGGTAATTATATCTTTTAAAAATCTCAGAGTTTGAAGAAGTATTAATGTCGGTTAGAGGATGATCAAAAGAGAAAAAAATTCAAATTTTCCCAGAATAAATTAAATATTCAGAAGCTTGAAGATTTTTTTTTTTTTTATAGTTTTAATTTTTTAGATTTAAATTTTTCTTTGCTCAAATCAAGGAAAATTAAATTGGCGGTATGTTTCGTCTTTTCACAATATAATTTAAATTGACTAGTGGTGGTTTTGGGTAGTTTTGATATATATATATATATATATATATATATATATATAAAACTTGTATTTATCTGAAATAAACAACATTAAATAGTCCATTACTAAAATTAACTCTATCTTTTATATGTAATTTTTTATTATTATTATTACTATTTCTTTTGCCTCGGATCAATTTCTTTCGATCGATAAAATCAAATTATAAGAGTTTGGAGGATCCTTGTTCATTTCGAAGGTAAAAACTTAGGAGTAACGATAGCGGTAAAATTTATTGAGTTTTTTTTTTTATTACAAAATTTATTGAGTTTTTATAGCTTACTTGTTTTGTTATGATAAATAATGGATACTTGTAATTATTATGGATTTATTAAGAATAAAATTATGGATAAATTTTACTAAACAGATCGGTCAAATCGTACTCGGATCCAACGTATGGGAAATGAATATGATGGTGAAGAACGAGGAAGAAACTTAGATATGATGAAGCACAACATAAATGTATGTACATTATGTTGATGGGGCTGGAGAACAAAGGAGAAGCTCAAATACAATATCGAATGTATGTACAACATGCTGATCAGGATAGAAAGCGAAAGAGAAGCTCAAATATGAAATCTTATAGTCCCGAATGTTCATAGAACTTCACAGACAGTATGCTGACGAATGAGTGTTTTGGCTATTCGTGACATAAAGACTGAGTTTGGGCGTTGTGATTAGAATGGTAGAGAATGAGGGAGAAGCTTATATATGGTATTGATAAGCACAATTGCACACTACGATTAGTAATAGTGGGAGATTCGTGCAAAAAAAAATGGTGAAAGCTTTATCGGGTTTGAGAAAAATGTTTTGATTTTCTGTGTTGTATCTATTAAGATTTTGTTTTTATATTTGTAATTATTAATTATTAGGTGTGATCTTCATGATTTTCTTTTTTATTGTATTTTTTTTATTACATTTTAGTATTTTTATTATAGATTTATCTCTTCTCCTTATCATTTATTGAATAAATTATTTAACTGGTTTAAAACCGAAAATTAATGAATTTGGTGGCTATATACTTAAAAAAAAAAAAAACCGAAAAAATGAGATTGGGCCAGAAATTAGAATTTAGAACTAGGCCCAAGCGATAGTAGAAGCAGCAGCAGCGAAGCTCCTTGGCTGCTCTTCTTATTTCTCCATCGCATTAACGCCGGAGCTATTGAGCGTGAAACCAAGGCCAAAGCCAAAGCCATAGCCATGGAAGACATTGAAGACTTGTTCGTCGGCCCCAGAGACGGAGCTCCTCCTGGTTTCCGATTACCGGTAACCGCCGTGGGTATAAAGCCGAGGAATAACAAGAAGAAGAACAATTACTACAAATCTAATGTTGATGATTCGTCCCAAAATTCACTTACTCCTAACATTCCAGGCACTCAGGTATGTATATCCCGTTAATAGCGTGAAGTGATTATTATTGATCGATTGATACGCTAAAAATTCTGTTATATTTACAGTTAATTTTAAAATGTGTTACTAATAAGTGTTTGTTTTTGTGTAAAATTTGGCAGACAATTTATGTTAAAACTTTTGGGTGCTCTCATAATCAGGCAAGTTCTGTTCTTTCTTTCCCCCTGTAATATAAAAGGGGAAAAAGTTTCTATCTTTGTATTGTTAACTTGTGTTAATTGTAAGATTAAGGCTTTAATTTTGTTGGGGTTTGTCTATTTCTGATAATTGGTTTGGAAAATTCTCAATATGGCTCAATTGTTTACAATGATTGTTCACATTTCTGCTGATGTTCAAACTCTTCATTAAAATGTCTTTGATAGTTTTCAAAACATGAAAGAAATAGCTTTGAAATTGGACAGTTCTTTAATTAACATTATCTTCTTTCATCATTGTCTGCCAAAAGACCTCCTAGTGCGAGATAAATTTCATCTCTTTTGGAAGTACTCCGAGAATTTCTCGCTTGTTTAGAAGGCACACTTATTAATTAGATGATCATTCATGTTGAGAAGAGGTCTTCTCTTGCAAAAGAATTTTTTTTAACCACAAACCAACCTTGAAGGTGATTAATTTTGCTAATGCCTATATTCAATGAAATACATGGATCTTAGTGGGACGCCTGTTAAATGGTGCACTGAAGTAGAAGATAAACCAGGATTCTATTGTCTAAAATGTACAACAGAGGACCTTTAATAGTCTGATATTCTTGCACTTATTTGGTTACCACTGGCAATTTGGTAACTAATAGCCCGGTAAGTCACAGACAGTAAAGTAATTAAAATACATGAATTACATCAAGCCCCTAAATCCCTGGTACATAGCTGATTATGTACATCATTAATTGAAATGAATTTATGAGAATTGCAGGAGAAATTTATCAAGTGGTTTTTCATTTATTATTTTTCCATCCAAAATCCCGTATGGAGAAAAACCAGGATTATTATTATTGTCTGAAATGTACAACAGGGGACCTTTAATAGTCTGATTTACTTGCACATATTTGGTTAACACTGGCTATTTGGTAACTAATAGCCTGGTAAGTCACATTCATGGATGAAAATATCTGTGTTATCAATAAAATATCCGTTGACATCGACAACAGGGGGCAGTAACTTTTTCCATGGACTTCGTCGACATTTTGTCGACATTCAACATTATCAATGATTTTTCCTAGACAATACGATATCTATGGAAATTGGTTGCCATGTACTCGATTTTCATGGATATTCATCAACTTATTCATCGATATTTTTTTGACGTATTTGAGGATATCCTTGTCAAAAAATCATTATCGTATTTGTTAAAATATACTTTATAAGTTATTTTGTTATGTTATGTTATAAGTTTTTAACATTGTTTGTTAGCTTTCTTACTTATGTTATCTGTTCTCACTTAATAATTATTTAGGGTCCTAGTGGTCAAGGGGTTGCTTTCCAACCTTGAGGTCCTGGGTGCAAACCATGTTGGCTACCTACCTAGGATATTATCCTACGATTAAACCGATGCCTAGTGTTGTAGGGTCATGGGGTTGTCCCGTGAGATTAATCGTGGTGTGCGTAAGCTGGCCCGGACATTCACGGTATTTAAAAAAAAAATCTCACTTAATAATTATCATTTTTACCTCAATAATTTTGATGTTCTTAAAACTGATAATATTTATATATGATGTGTATATATTAAGCAAAATATGTAAGGCTAGTTGGATTGTTAGTAAATTATATTGGATACTAATTTTTTTCTTCATCGATACCAAAATCAACATTTCTTGAAATATCCGGTGACTTCGATATCAACATTTCCGTAAAATTGACTTGTCGACATCAATACCTACATCAATACTTTCATCCTTGGTCACAGTAAGGTAATTAAAATACATGAATTACATCAAGCCCCTAACTCCCTGGTACATAGCTGATTATGGACATCATTAAACGAAATTAATTAATGAGACTCATATTATGAATTGGAGGAGAAATTTATCAAAGGGTTATTCATCTATAATTTTGCCATCCAAAATCTCTTTTGGAGAAAAGTTTACTATTAAATTTCTTAGTAGGTATACAGCTATATCAGATGTGAAACACTGATCGTTGCACTTATTCTGATTAAATGGTTATTTGTTGGATTAATCACCATTTCTTGTAAATGTTTGATGTTAGTTAATTGGCATATTTGTTTCTTGTAACTAGATTGTAATGTAAGTAATGATACTCTAATTTCTGATCATGATTGCTTATGTATTATGGTGTCACTATTGCTAATTTAGAAGTTGGACATCAATTTCTTCATTGACAGAGTGACAGTGAATACATGGCTGGGCAGCTTTCAGCATATGGTTATTCGTTAACTGACAATCCTGAAGAGGCAGATTTGTGGCTTATTAATACGTATGATCCATTACTCAGATTTCTTATTCAGTTGGAAATATATCATAAGTTGCCTGTGAAAGCGTTGAAATGCTACAAATTGTTAGCCATAGAATTTGTGTCTGTTAGATGCTTGATAAATTGGCTGTGGGCTGTTCATATACTGTTTGGATAATTTATTTAATACATTCTGGTTTCTCGCTCCGGTTGATTACTGTATCTTCTTGAAAGCATGTCATAGGATGTCGACATCAGGCTTCTCTACATAGTTTCATATATAGAACAAATCTATTTGTACCTATAGTAATGATTTTTTTCCCTCCATATATGATTTCAAATGTGAACCTGATAAATATGTATGCAGTTGCACAGTCAAATCCCCTAGTCAGTCTGCTATGGACACTCTAATAACAAAATGCAAAAATGCCAAAAAGCCTCTTGTTGTAGCTGGGTGTGTACCACAAGGTAGTCGAGATTTAAAGGAGCTAGAAGGGGTCAGTATAGTTGGAGTCCAGCAAATTGACCGTGTGGTAGAAGTTGTGGAAGAGACACTGAAAGGTCATGAAGTAAGGCTTTTAAATCGCAAGACGCTGCCAGCACTTGACCTCCCAAAAGTGCGAGTTGATTCCTATCCTAGCTTCAATTGTTTGGTTTGAATTTGATTAAACAGGCTTTTCTAGCTCACTTATTTATTAATCTTTTCTTCACTATTGGAAAAAAATTATTTAATTTTGAACAGGTGAGAAAGAACAAGTTCATTGAAATTCTTCCCATCAATGTTGGTTGTTTAGGTGCTTGCACTTATTGCAAGACAAAACATGCTCGTGGTCACTTGGGAAGTTACACTGTAGATAGCCTTGTAAGGACTTTATACTAATGTATGATTTTTGTTAAGCGTTTATCCTATTCCACCATTTTTTATTTGAAAATTTTGTGTTCTTACTGAAAACATAACCTTCTAAAACCGTGTTTTCAGGTAAGTCGTGTAAGAACTGTTATCAATGATGGAGTAAAGGAAATTTGGTTGAGCAGTGAAGACACTGGAGCATATGGTACTTTACTGATACATATTCTTCCGTCTGAGGTTACCATTTATTTGTATAGTATATGACAAGCTGATAATTTCTTACATAATCTTGTGACATTGAGTTTATCTATCTGAAATATTGTGGGTAGGATTTCCTGAAATCTTGACAACAAATATTAATATGAATGAAAGTTTACAGTCAAACCCTTTGGTCCAATGCTGTTTTTGGCTACCTTTTGATGAATCTGGCTGGCTAGAAACAAAAGAATTTTTGCTAACAAGCAAGCCATTGCTCGGGACACTTGAGATGACATTAGACTTTTTGCTTCCATTTGGTGTTCCCGTTCTCTCTCTTTTTGTAATTATTGCTCTTATTCAATCTTAGCCAATTGGAGCGCATATTTGTAGCCTCCTTGGCTCGGTTGCATGCACTCATCAATGAAAAGTTTGTTTCCTATCCACCACCAAAAAAAAAAAAGTTCACAGACAAACTTATTGAAATCAGAATATTAGTCTGTTTCCTATTAAAAAAAAAAAAAAAAATTTCTTCAAAATTGACACCTCAATTCTTCCATTAACATTTTTTAATGGTATGTATTATAAAAGGATGGTAATATTTTGGTTTTCTACAATTTTATAGGAAATTTTCCAGTTATTAAGAACTTGCTTTTATTGCTCAAGAGGACTCTCTCTCCCTCTCTCAGGTTAAGGAGATCAATGATGGGGTTTTTTTTTTTTTTTTTGCGGAAATTCAGGATTAATTTTCTAGTCAACAACTCATAACAATTATCAATTTATCATGTGACCTCTTTTTAATTAATATGAAGGTCCTTCTTGCGGTGACTTTGTCATCCTTGAATTCAATGAGGTAGAGTGCTCGGCTTCCTCAATGAAGTGGGTTGAGTAGGATTCTTTCCCACTAGACTCTTGCTTGATTTTTTCCCCTTTTCTATGCATGAGTAACCAGCAGTTGCCGTTTTAGAATATTGCCTTTGGGTTTTTTTCTGCTTTCTCTTCCGCTTTTTCCCACTGCTCTATTGGGAGAAAAATAGATTTCTTGTCAGAACTTGGATGAGCACTATTTCATTTTGATGAATCCTGTCTTTGCAATCGACATAATTCTTTTTCAGGAAACATAAAAACAGACTGATATAGCCTTCCTACCTACTTTCTCTCAGTGTTCAAAGCCCCAACCCAAGTGACCAAAGACATTGATAAAATTCTGAGGACCTTCTTCTGGAAAGGAGCTGATGGGGAGAGTGGTATGCACCTTGTTAAATGGGACTTAATCCCTCCTCCTTTATCAAGTGGAGGGTTAGCTTTCGGTGGGCTGAGATTGAGGAATGACGCTCTCCTTATGAAATGGCTGTGGAGATTTCCTCTAGAATCCCATTTGCTTTGGCATAAGGTTACTGTTGGTATCCATGGTATTGATTCCATGGGGTGGTACTCTAAAAACAGACTGATATAATTTTTTAAATTTGGGCTATCTGAATGCCTGTATTCAATTAAGATATGTTTCTTTTCTCTTTAATCCTTGGTGGCTTCTAGTTCTATGTATAGTCTTAAAAGTGGAGTCTAGTTATTTCTTGATTGTTTGTTTGCTTATAGTTATAGTTATAGTATTTGGTATGAGCTTCAAGAAGCTTTCAGTCATCATAACCCTCTTTTGTGTAGTAGTCTTTGTGAGAGAGACGCTTGCCCCCAGTCTGTGGAAAGGGTAGCCTGCTTTGGCGAATCCTTGACAGTGTCAAAGGCATGTGGTTGGAAAGGAACCGAATAATTTTTTATGATATATTTTTAAATGAACCTAGTGATTTGGATTGGTCTTCAGTTTAACACTTGTTCGAAGTCTCAGATTTGTAATTTTCTAACACTCTTTCCAGGGATAAAGTGAAACAAAACTAAAATTATCAAAGGTATATTGGGGAGTTCTATTACTTTTGAATAGGTTCTTCTGGGGCTGTTGTTCAGTCATGTTATTCTTATTTCCTTGTGCATCTTAGTACTTTTCTTTGTACTGTCATCTTCTAATAATAGGTTGGTCTAGTGTTCAAAAGGAATGCTACGAATGCAGATGTAGTTGAAGACTTGAAGTCATGGATTTCTAATCTATCTTAACATCTACCTTAGATCTGTTGTAGGTTGGTTTAGGCGGTTGTTTGTAAGATTAGTCAAAATGTTGACAAGATGGTCTGAAGCACTCGTTGGTTTTTTATTATAGCTCACAAGCCCATTTCATTTCATTAAGATATTGAAAGAACAAAGGACAAAAAGGAACAAAGAAATGTCCTAGCCTAATTAGTAATTATATATCTTTTTATTATCATTATAAAAAATTCAATAATTGATTGTATATCTTGAAACCTTCAAGACTTTGATCTGTCAGATGGTATTTTTTTCCTTCTTACATCAATACTGAACATTAATATTATGTCTATCTTCCAAGGACTGTCAACATTGTTAGTAATATTTTCTTGCTGATGTCGTATGATAAAATTCCAGGCCGTGACATTGGGGTTAATCTTCCAATTTTATTAAATGCAATTGTTGCTGAACTTCCACCTGATGCAAGCACAATGCTTAGGATTGGGATGACAAATCCTCCTTTTATACTTGAGCACCTGAAAGAGATAGCAAATGTCTTGTCTCATCCATGTGTATATTCCTTTCTACACGTGCCAGTTCAATCTGGGAGTGACACAATTTTAAGTGTAAGTGTTGTCTCTACCTAAATTATTTTGAAAAAATGTCACGATTTCTGGATGGAGGATTGACAGAGCTCCTAACGTTTCTAATGGTTACAATTATTTTCAGGCAATGAATCGAGAATATACAGTCAGTGAGTTCAGGACTGTAGTCGATACCTTAACTGAGCTAGTCCCTGATATGCAGATTGCAACTGATATAATATGTGGATTTCCTGGTTAGTAATTGGGCTTAAGAAAGGAAGCATCCTGATTTCTGTGTATAGATTTTATGTTTGTTGTTATAGTTATTGTTTCCCCTCTTTCTTTTCTTACTTTCCTTTTCCTTTTCTGGAAAAGAAACCAAGCTCTCATATTGTTAATTTCTGTGTTGCAAAAATGCAAACAACTACAGGAATAATTTGATCCATTAATTACTATTTCTTTTTCAATGATGCAATACTTGAACAATCAACTTGACAACTTTTTCAAATATATTTGTTCGGGACGGTGAAACTCTTTTGAATATTATGAAAACAATTGAAGGATAAAAGTACTGGATTCGTGGGTTGTTAAATTTCCAGCACCATTATGTTTTGCCTTCTGTGGAGCAATGTACAGCTTATTTCTTTTTGTTTTGTTGGGGGCTTTTCTTTGCCTTCTGGTCTTATTACCTTCCTCTGGGCTTGTTTATCCTTCAATGATAAATATGGTCTCAATTTATATTTAGGTAAATATTGGATTGTCCTAATCTTCATAGCTAACAGTTTTATTGTTTGTAAATGATTTTACTGTCATTTCTTTTCAGGGGAAACGGATGAAGATTTTTCTCAAACTATCAACCTCATTAAAGATTACAAATTACCACAAGTTCATATCTCACAGTTCTATCCTCGACCAGGTATGCAAATGGTGATATTTCTAATCTCCTACTTTTTCTCCGTATCATGTACAAATCTCCTTATTTCTTTGGATGATGATGCATAAACTGTTCACAAGGAAAGTAATAATTTGACTTATATGCTAATGACCAGATTAAGAAGCCTCTATACAAAGGAGAATAACATACTTTCATGATTTTCCTTGTGCATTTATTAAGAGGACGTCACATACTTGTCAATCAAAATAGTTACTGGTTCCTTACTCCCCCTTTAGGGTGGTACAGTTTCCACTTATCTTTTTTCTATTTAAAAAAAAAGGCTGATTAAGAAGGATCTGGCATGTTTAAATCAGAACAATTATGTGGACAGTCTAATTTTTTTTTAATTCAGAATATGCAGTGTAACAATAGTCATAACTGAGGAATGAAATTATAGCAATGTTAATTGTTCGTGCGTGTCTAAAATCCATCAATAAAAAATTTGCATATGTTTTTTTTTTTTGTCAAAGATAAACTTTATAAAGGATTAAAGCAAAATACCATAAGAGTCAATTGCCCTTTTAGCAAGGGAATGAGCTTCAAAATTGAGGTCGAAAAAATAACAAGATTGAAGCAACATCAAAGATGATGAAAATCCTCTAAGATGCAAATAAAATCAGAGGGGCAAATAGAAGCACACTTAAATATTTCAATCACAAACTTGGCATCAAAATGAACTTTAATCTTCTTAAAACCGCATGCCAAAGCATTTTCCATAGCTGCAAGGATACATAGAAAAGAAATTAGGCTAAATTGTGATTGCATTTATCGTTTGATTCTGAGTAAAGAGAATACAATAGTGTGATTACTAAAATTTCCTGTTGCTAAACATTTAAACATGAAAAGTATCTCATCCTTCTCTAGTCATTCAGGGACACCTGCTGCTAGAATGAAGAAAGTTCCAAGTGCTATTGTCAAGAACCGAAGCCGTGAGTTGACTTCTGTTTTTGAAGCTTTCACACCATATGTTGGAATGGAGGGCAGAGTGGAAAGAATTTGGATAACAGAAATCGCAGCTGATGGTCTTCACTTGGTAAGTAAGCTCTGTTGTTTATATATCTGATGGAATGTGCCGACTTTTTCGGAAATTGCTATTACTTTGAGAAATTAGGTTATTTAATACATTTTTAGCTATTGGAATTTGAATTTGGATTCTTGGCTAATATTTACTGACAAAAAAAGAACAGAGGAAAAAAAACTGTAGTCCACTGCAACATCTTGGGAATCCATATAAATTATAAGACTCGAGTCTGGCACATGCCATGGCATGAAAAATGTTTATTGGAAGACTTTTTTATGTCCCTTGAAGCCAAGGACCTTCAAAGATGACTCTAATTGACAAGGTTTAAAAAAGAACGTTACAATAGGCTTTGGATTTTGAAAGGATGCACCGAGTGGAAACAAGAAACCACGTGAGATCTCCTTAGTGTCTAACACTCCTAATCTTATCCTAAAATATTCTTCTATAGAATTTGTCTCAAATAGCATAAATCTGCATACTAATTACTAAAATGTCAGAAGGTTTTAAAAATTACTCAAATAGCATAATTATAGTTCATTATATTATTGAAGTAATACTTTGTTATTTTTCATGGGTATTTTCAATGAATTAGTTTGTTTTTTGCTTGTTAAGTTCAAGTTCAATAATATATTGAACTATTTGATTGTTTCATTATCATTTTCAATGAATTTGTTCATTTTTTTTACTTTATTGAACTATAGTTCAATAAATTATTGTAGTATAATTATGCTATTTGAGTAATTTTTAAAAAGTTTTTACATTTCAATAATTAGTAAGTAAAAATATGTTATTTCAGTAATTACCCCATTCTTTTATTATTTCTCACCCATATTACCCGCAAAAGAGCTTTAACACATTAGTCCAAGGCACTTTAGCCTTTCACACGAAGGTGTATTAAAATTAGAAAGTCTATCAAAAATTAGAATTTAAGACAGCAAGGATTAGGGACTTCTAACATAACTACGTATCACATTTTTCAGAATTCAGATATGCATCATGAGGCTATAATTAATCTTAATCAATTCTAAATGTTGGACAGCTATTCAACGCTTGCAAATTTTATTGCTTTTCTTTTTTTCCACTTCAAAACTATTGGGTGGTTTACTTGGATCAAGTAGCTGTCTGTGTTTCTTCTTTTTCCTCCTGTTTTGTTGCTGTGCTTGAACTTCCATGTCTCTTAATGAGAGTAGTATTATCAAAAAAAAAAAAATTTGGTATGAAGCATTGGTCTTCACGATGAAGCCACTGTGTATATAATTGCAATGAAGATATTACAAATACCTTGTGAATTTTGAAATGATTTTTGCTATGATCAGCTTCTCTCATTTTTTTTAATGGAAGTTCTATTTTTTTTCTTCCTCCCTTTGAGAAGAATGGGACCATTGTGATTAAAACTGTTTGTTTATCAATTGCCAGTTGCATTTCCAGTTTGCATATGGGATTCTGTTTCTGGATGTAATGTTTTAAAGAACTGTTTTTCTTTTGATTAGCTTGATTTATTTTGTTTCCCTAGGTTGGCCATACCAAGGGGTATATACAGGTGCTTGTCATTGGACCAGAAACTATGCTGGGAACTTCAGTTATGGTGGAGATAACATCTGTTGGAAGATGGTCTGTTTTCGGGGACGTGATCAAGACCATCAGTACTAAACACGATAGAACAACTACTCTCAAGGACATGCCTACTCTAGACAAAGTTTTTCCTTGCTCCAACACTCAAGAGACATGCGCATGTTCCATGGAACCCGAGCCTTGCGCTTGTGGGCCGGAAAGCTGTAAAGGACTGGATACTGTGGATGAAAATGATTCTTCAAGGACTATCACATTGCTTGAAGAGTCAAATAGCAAGAATCTGATTGAATGGCTATTAAGGAAAAGGAAAAGCCATGTGCCTAAAAGAGTGGAAAGAGATATTCCCATGGAATCTGAGAAAAAGCAGCAGGTATTGCCTCGAGGAAGCATGGGAGAGTGGAGCCTCGTCGATAGGATTCTTCTTGGTGGAATGCTTATGAGTATCTTCACAATCGTTGCTATACTGGTTCATCTTGGGTCTAGAACACTCTCCTCCAGTTGGTGATATTATACCATGCCAATTTTTGTCTTGAATCTTCTCACATTTCATTTTGTAGAAGTAGATTTCTTGTGAACTGGGTCAAGATTAGTGTTTTTCTTGTTTTCGCTCAATTGAATTTTCGAACTATTAGAATCTGCTTCCTTTGTTATTATAATCCAACCTGTCGGAGTCACGATTTGCCCGATATAAACAGTAAATGCAAGATGTGTAGGGAAAATCCACTTGATCTGTTTTAACTTTGATTTTTTTTTCTTCCTTGTGAAATATTGAGATGAATTAGATAATGAAGAATGTCGACGTTGTGTGCATGTTTTGATCTGATTCATATCCCCCAATAATTGAAGGGAAAAAAAAAATCCATACAAGTAATGTTCGTTGGTTATGAATGACTTCTCAAAAATCATCAATATGATTTTCAAATTATGTGACTTTTAAATCTCCTTGATAAACATTAAACAGCAATAAACTCAAGTTGATCCTTCAAGCAATGGTATTGAAGCAAGAAATTGCACAGCTTATAGAACTCTTAAGAATGAGTAATTTGCATATATAGATATGATTGATGAAAATTGGGACATGTGTACAAACAATGGGGACATTATTTTCTTCAGCTGTATCATCAACTAAAATTTTTATGCTTTTTTTAAAACTTATTTAAACATATTTATACCATAAAAATTAAACCAATGGAATACATAGAAAGAAAATAAACAAACATACAAACTCAGAATTGCCTGAGTTTCCATCTCATAACATCACATCTGCCTTTGATGGCAACCTCTTGAAGAAATTGACAGGAACAGAAGGCAACTTCCTCCTGAAACGAGGATGTCGAAGCATATAAAGTCCGGTCAGAACAGCGACAACTTGAAATGGAGTAACATATATAAACACGGCCCATATCAATGAGAAGATGATGAACAAAGCAGTAGCTCTTGAATCCCTCCAGCTCAATATTGCCTGTGCTCTTTCCCCTTGAGTCGCCAAATCTCCGACCACTGTCTGTACTTTTCCGGCAACGCTTCTCAGCCTATCATACCTCATTCTCACAATATCTATATGACGAGTAGTAGGAAATGTATCGAATTCTTCATCGAGCTCATCAGGGTGAGCATGTTCTGCCTGTGACAATCTCGCGTCCATATGCGGTGGATGCCTCGCTCGGAATCGGTAGTTCCAAATTCCGATCACGAACAGGTAGAGGAAGATTGTGGGCAAGATCAATTCAGGGTAACAAACAAGAATCAAGAACAATACATGTACAAGACATGTTGTGATTGGATTCTTCCAAGTGCAGACATCATCAAACCATCTGAAAATAGCAGTGATCCCAGAAAGAAGTGACATTATGCGATGGAAATTCGCTTTGCTTCTTCTTAGACTAAACATATGGTAATCTACATCCAACATGTACTCCACCGCCTCTCGCCGGAGTGGCGGTTCTGCTCGAGACAGCCTCGCCGCCACGATGTTTGTTGCTTGGTGTCGTAGCAAATCGATGTGTCTTACACTAATAGGTTGTAAATAATGCATTTTGGGAAGCAATGGTCTTCCATATTGAGTCAACATATTGGCCCAAGCAGTGCAAGTGAATCTTAATGCTAATTGAAGCTCTCCATGTTTTTTTAGACCAGATGGTTCAAGAACTAACAAAGGATAGTAATGAGTATAGACTTTGTCTGTCTCCAATGTCGATAAACGAATCCTTACCTTTCCAATTCTCAGATCTTTTGCATCTTCTTTGCTTCCATTGGTATGAGCATTGTCAAAAACACCAACTGTGATAACTGTACAAGGATCATAAACTTCCCACGTATACTGTTCGTTCCAACGAGGAGCAAGGACATCTAAAAGAGTTCTTGTCCTAACCCATTTGTTGCCATATTTAGCTACACAATAAGCATCTGTTGTTCTCCCTTCTTTGCTCTTCATTGGCTTCAGATTCCGAGCACTAAGAATCCCAAGTTCAAGGATTCCAATGCTGTCTTTTCTCAGGACTTTGGAAGATGGTTGAAGATCACTGCTGAAATGAGTTGATTCATCAAGAACATGATATCCCGCATCGACCCAGAGCCGAAGATGGATCTTGCTAGAGAATTTCTCCTTCTTTTTCTCAGTTTCCTCTTTAGCAGCAATGGATGGTTTATGGAGATTAAACCAACGAGCCTCGGTGAGCTTTGTAGTCTCAATTCTTTGAGGAATCTCTCTTGATGGGATTATAACTCTCCCCAAGATCTCTCCCGGGGGAGTTCGATCTTCAACCGTTACAACAATGAAATCTTCAAACGGCTCTGATGCTACAAACATAAGTTCTTCGTTCCATATCGGATTTATCACTTTCATTTGTGAAGGTCTAGTAACTCTTCCTTGATTTCCAAATTGTACTCTAACAAATGTATCAGGTGCTTTGCCTTTGTCAGCAGGAACAAGATCTTGAGCTTCAATAACTTGAGCTCGTAAATAATAAAGTTTCGGAGAGAAATAAACCTTTGATCTTGTATTAGCCAGATTGGAATGGCTAACATTATGAGCATCAGAATGCCAAGCCTCAGGAAAAGATTCATCAGCTTGACTTCCCATCCAAACAGCAACCATTACTTCTCCTTTCGCTTTAATGTCTTTCTTATCGACCAATTTGTACCATTGAGGAGCTAATGGACTATCAGGAGGAACTCTCATTGGAACTTCAGCGAGATCAAAGAAAACTCTTCCCACAAAATCATCCTTCCCAAAATCCTTGTCTTTCACACTAATTTCGAGTAAATTTGATTGCAATCTCTCTTTCGAGAAAGCGAAAATCTGATTCCAAATCGGGTTTTGATTCTTTTCCAAATGTTTTGTAATCCCTTTGTAATTCCCAACTTTCACTTCCACATATGGATCTAAACTTCCTGATACATCCATTACAGGAAGATCTCTAGCTTTCACCACATTTACATAAAGATAATGCATTTGCTCCACCATATCATAAGTACTAATGATCTTATCTTTTCCCCGATAACCATACCGCATTCTCGCAGCTAACGGTGGACTAGTCTCCACCAAAGCAAACTCTGGATTCTGCTTTGGAATCTGCATCTTCATTACTGTGGCAGGAATTGGACCTGCTTGAGCAAAATCCATCCGGGTTTCGACCGATGTCATCGATGGAGCGGGCGCCGGCCGCTTAAATTCCATCGACGGAACCGGTCCTCCTCCTCCACCAGTACCAATAGAGTGAAATGTCCTAACTTCCTTGTTCTTCTTGTTCTTCTTCACCTTCATGGGAACAACTTCCTCTTGATCAAATCTATTGCCATTGATTTCTTGAAAAGGAATTCCATTTCCCCCAATTTCAAAATCATTAGCTTGTTGTTGTGAATGAGCAGGATTATAAAATGAATCATCAACAACATCATTATCATCATCATGAATTGGATAAACTCTAAAACCAATATCTCCTTTAATATGAGAGAATAAGCCACGTTTATCAAGAGGGTACCTTTGAATAACATTAGCTTCAGATTCAGACAAAGGAACAGACATTCCAGAGATTCTGACTCTCCCAAGAAAATCTTTCCTATGACCAGATTTCCTGTCATTATAAACAACAACATCAATGGTTTTGTTGGGAAGATCTTTGAAATTCTTGAGATTGAAAACAAGTTTCTCATTCCAAGAAGGATTGAGGTCTCTTTGTTTTGTTTGAGTTCTTTGTCTTTGTTCATCAAACTCAACTTCCACAAAAGGGTTTGAAGAGTCTCCATCTTTAGGCATGAGATCACTTGCATCAACAATTTCAACAACAAGTTTTTTGGTCATGGTGGTTGGGTTCTGAAAAAAAAGAATCTTTTTTTTTTGGTTTAAAGAAGAGAAGAGAAATGGGAATGGAAGGGAAAGGAAGTGGGGAGAAGAATAGGAGGTGAAGATGGAATTGGAGATGGGATTATTATCATATTTGAGAGTAATGAAGACAAGAAACAGAGGTTGTAAAGAGATTGGTAGTGTTTAAGGTGGTCCCTTTTAAGTGTATATGACTTTGATTGAGATAGATTCTTATGGGTACATCTGTGTTTATTTTATTTTATTTTATTATTTTTTTTCTAGATATTATATCATTCAGGTTGAGAGGCTCGATTCTTCAGATTTTACAGAAAAAAAATATTGATATCTAACTATCTAACCAGTTGAGTTTTACGAGTACTGATATCTATTCAGTTAAGTTGTGTTCAGATTTTTATGTGTGTTTTTGTTTTTTTGTTTGTTTGTGTTGAGAGATGATTGTTTTTTTTGTATAGGAGATAGTTTTATTGGCAATTATAATGGTGGGGTTGATGGAAATAATGCTTTAGGTATAGGGAATTACTTTAAATTAATGAAGGGGTGGAAGGGAGAAGGTGATCACTTTATTCAAAAAAAATTTTCTTTTTTTTTCCTTTTCCCATTTAATAGAATCATTCCCTTTCAAAGAATTAGGTTGATAGGTAAATAATATTAATTAATTTGAGAGATTGTCAAGTCCTTTGCCCTAAAAGGCCAACACTATAATAAATCTCCTTTTGGCCTCATGGAAACCTGGCCTTTATTATTCATTGAAGATCCATTCAATTAGCCAATGGATTAGTGGGAAAAATAAGAGTAGAAAGGGAAGGAAAAAAAAGTAGAATATCTTCCTTTTGCCTTATAAAAAAAGGGAAAAATAAATGGAAAATTGGCATCTAATATTCATTGAAGATCCATTCATTCAGCCAAAGGATAAGTGAGAAAAGGAAGAGTTAAAAAAAAAGGTAGAATATCCTATCTTTTTTTTTTTTGGTGGGTGAGTCAACTCGGTGAGTAGCTATGGCTTTTGGTTTCCTTTGCATCAAGGTTTCAAACTTTGTGGTTATTTTTTTTAAACCTTTTTATAAAGTGGAGAAAAGCTATGAGCTCTTATTTTTGAATTATTGTCTCATTTGGTTTTTCAAAATCTTAATTACTTTTTATTTGTTAAAACCCAATTATAAAAAGGATTCTCTTTTGATTGAAAAAAAAAACTAATTTTACCTTGAACTTTAGATATTATGAATTTAAACCTAAAACATTTTTTTACCATCTTATCAATTTTAACTCTATTATAAAGTATAAAATCAATTTAATGTAATATCTAAAAATAAAGTACGAAATTAGTATTGTTTTTGTATATTTATCATATAATATATTGTTATCTATTTTGGTTAAGACCCCTGTGTTTTTAGTCAAATACATGAACATCCTATGTGGTTTAAAAATGGCAAATCACGCCCCTGTACTTCCAAGTTATTTCAATGAGACTTCTCCCCTCCAACGTTATTAACTTTATTTTATCCATAACTTCTTCGTTTGGACTTCGATTTGGATGATCAAAGTGTTTTGAAATTCTCATTTCGAGCTCTATGTTACGTCGCTTCGAAACTTCAAAATCATCAATAAATAAAAGAGTTTATTATCATCAAAATATTAGGTATGATTGAAGCCATTAACCCTTTTGGTTACTAATTATTTAGAAGGTTTGAAGTGACCATAACATCGACCCGAAATGAGGATTCCAAAACATTTTGAATCATCCAAATCATAGTTCAAATGAAGAAGTTATAGCTAAAATAAAGTTAATGACGTTGGAGTGGAGGGGTGTCATTGAAATAATTTAAAACTATAGGGTTGTGATTTTCCATTTTCAAACCACATGAAGTGTTCATGCATTTTGAGAAAAACTACAAGGGCGTTATTTGCAATTTACCCTTTGGTTAATTATTGTATTTTTTTCTCAAACAAACGATTAATATTTAGTGATTGTTTTTTATTTTTATTTTTTAAAATAGAAAAACGAAATACCTTATGAAATATTATATCATAATTAATTAATAATAAGACTACCATCGAATGAATTTGATGTTTTAGAAAACGGGTGTAAACGGTGTTACGGTTGGATTCAATTTGGTTTTGAACTAAACTATAACGACCAGACAATTCAATTTAAGAAATGTATAAACCATGATTTTTTTTTAAGAAAATTGATATAATTTGATACAATTAAGTTTTGTTTTTATATTTTTTTAATGAAAATCTTTTAGAATTAACTTTTAAAATAGGTAGTAGCTTGAAAAAGTATATAATATTTATATAATCACTCATGCTTCCATATATTTTGCATGGAATGCTTTTAGTAACGTTATTTAAGTAGTATACGTACAAGTACACCTCTTTCTTTAAAAAAAAAAACATAAATATTAATATATTATTAAAAAAATCTTTCCTTTTCTTTAATCTTCGAACCTAAGTCTCTCTACCTCTCTATCATCATTATTTGCGTTATTTTAAAGCCAACTTTTGATGAGATATTTGAAAAAGTGTCTCCCTATTCTACCAAAAGTTAGCCCTTTGCCTTCATCTTCCTACCTAAAGGATAGATCTGATGACATACCTCTATATATCTTATACATTCATCAGGTCTCTCATTTATCATATCGAGTAATTTCCATTGATCGAATTTTAGATAAATTTATTAGATAATACAATAAAGGTTTGAGATGTCCTCTCTCCTAATTTAACGTACTATTTCGAAAGAAAAAAAAATCAAACAAATTTTCTTTGAATTTGATGGCTTTTTAAAAATTTAAAGACTTTTATTTTTAAAAAAAATATTTACTAGTATGAATATTTATAAAAACAATATTGTCATAAAAATCAATTACAAATATTTAAATCCTTAAAAACTCATCATTTACCAGTTAAATTCAATAAATAGTAATATTTAATCATTGATTACCTAGTTAATCACTAAATTATTAATTGACACATTCTATAATTTTTAGATATGTTAATTTCTTTTTTTAAATTACTATTTTATCTATTTTAACTCAGTTTACTAGATTTACCATGATCCATGCAAATTAAAATCCAATATAGGTTGATTTGAGAAAATATAAAATTAATAAAATTAATTTCATTAGTTAAAAAACAACTAAATAGATACCCGATTAACCCAACCGACTCAATAGATCTGTTTTGATTTATACTTCTTTTTTCTCATTCTAAAATTACTTTAATGACGTGACATTGAAATTTTTGTTTAAAAAAACGCATTGCCAAAAAAATATATATAAAAATTTTGAGCAGAAAATGTCAATTCGAATTGAATGTACTGAAAATGAAAGCACCCTAAAATTTCAAAACATAGAATTCAAGCGAATTGAAAAAAATAAAAATAAAAATTAGTTGAAAATTTCTATTCCACTTTATTATGTGATCTCTTTTTATCATATGCTTATAATACGAACAACTACTTAATAACATTTATTTTTTAAAAAAAAAAAACCTACTCAATAACCTAGAATCTACAACCCAATATTTAAGAGAGAAAAAGATTACTTTTTTTTTTCCAATAAATAAAAATAAACTAAGGATTAATATAAGAGTATTTATGAAAAATAGCTAAAAATATATATATAATTCCTTATATAACAACTTTTTCTTTTTACCAAAATAACATATTACTTCCGATTTAATAAATTAATGAAATATATCTACAATTATATAAATTATAGTTTTTTATTTTGAATTGTATAATCGTCATTTAAATGATTTCAAAAGATTAACAAATATATTAATATAAAATAAAAAGTAATGTCATAAATAAAGAAATATATATATATAATATCTATTATTTGAGTGATAAATTATATAATTGGGATAAATTTAAAATTTTCTGAAATTTTAGTATTAAAATAAAACTTTAAAAAAATTAAATAGAAATAGAAATAGGTAGAAAATTTAGAAGAAAAAGCAACATTTTAACTTAAAAAAAGAAAAATCCTTTTTAGCTAGGCTTCAATAGAAAATGACAGGCTACCGCTATAGCATGAAAGCTAATGCTGAACAAACAAGTCTGACACCATTGGATTATTAGGATTCCAATTATTGTTTTTATTTTTTGAACTCTTTTCTGTTATTTATTTAATTATTTCAATTTCGTTTTAATTAAATTATGATTAAAAAAATAATATAAATGTGAATCTGAAAAATGATTACCTTATATTAAAAGGCATAACCTATCTTTTAAGATCTATTATAAACTGTTGTTTAGTTTAGACAATTCATGGGCCCTCTGCCTTCTGTGCTGTATTAGTATTATAATTAAGTGCGGAAAACATATTATAATGTCAAAAACAAATGTGGGTCAATTATTTAAATTCACCATATAAATATTGTTGCTGCCAAAAGTTTGTTTGAGAATCATTTTAATTTTTGGCTTTATCTAACTAATTCAGAGCTCATTTACTTACTAGTAAATGTTAATCAATATTTTTTTATGTATTATTATATTCATTTTGTTTAATATTTTATTATTACTAAAAAAAACAAAAAATTATATTACATGCATTTTTATATGCTTGTAGGCTTTTTTTTTTAAATCAAAATATATTGTAAATAAGAAACAGCTGTAAATAAAAAAAAAATTATAATAAAACATGGATTAAAAAAATGATGTTTAAAAAATGATGTTTATTTTTAATAAATAGTAGAAGTCTGTTTTTTTTTTAAGTGAACGATAGAGTAATAGCTTCTTAATTGTAAAATTATAAATATTAGAGAATGTTTTTTATTTAAAATTAAATTTGTGGAAAAAATATATTAAAGTGGTAATTTATCATGGTAGAATGGCTATTTAGATATTGAAGTTTTTAATTTCGATTAATTTAAATTTGTGGTAAAATAAAAAAATGAAAGTGATAATTTTTTATAGGATAATGACTATATAGATATTAAAGTGAATTAGTAGAGGTAAAAAAGATATAACAAAATTTTCCATCCAAAATAAACAGTGGACATAAAGTGTTAGTAATAAAATTGTTCTTTGATTAGTAAAATATGTATTAAAAAAATTATAATAATTTTTGAAGGGAAATTTCAATAGCAGACACTTCATTTTTTGTAAATTAAAAAATGACAAATATTTTGAAATATTATAAAAATAGCATTTCTCATAATGATATTTCATCAATCTCAATTATCTCAATAGGAGAAATGTCATTTTTAAAAATTTTGTTATTTTTTAAAATATCAATTCTTAAAATGTTATTTTTAAAAACCTCAAATTTTAAATGATTTTTCTTTCTTTCTTTCTATAGAATATATTAAGAAGAGCTTAAATATACACGTTTCTGGATAATTATTGACTTTATATTTAATTTTAAAATAGTTCTCTAAATTTTATCATACATATTGTAAAGGGGCTCTTGAAAAATGTCCAACATTTATAAAAATAGCAACTCAAAAAGTTATTTGCAAAAATAGTAAAAAACTCAAATTCGCAAAAAATATTACAGAATTGTCACAAGTTCGCGGAAATAATCACTTATTTCTACATAACTAAGCATTGATTTCTCACATAGGTAATCATTGATTTACTATATCAAATGATATTTCGTGCATGTACTGATTACCTATAAATTATCATTGATTACTTCCAAATTATCACTGTTTTTTTTATTCACTTGACTGGTGGTTTTTAAAAAACTATTATATTTGTAAATACTTTTAAACTGCAAGATTTATAAATAAAAGAAAATTCTGCTACTCAATAAAATTTTCCTATCATAAATATGATAATCCATAAGACCCGTAAACTTAAACATAAACTAACTATAAAATATTTTCAATTTATACATAAAAACATAAATTTATCAAGCGTGTATAAACAAAATACATTTTAAAATATTTGTGTTTTGTGAATATAAATTATGAAATTTAAAACTATATCATATTTACTTCCTAAAAGAAAAAAATCAACATTGTCATTTTTTTTCTTTCAATTTTTTTTTCATCACACACACACATATATATAATTCATAAACTATATGCAAAACATAATTTATAGAAGTTTAGGCATGAAACAATTTTACGAAACAATTTTAAATTTGGGCAAAATATAAATAATAACCCTGTGATTTTGGTCAAACGTAAATATACCTCCTATAGTTTAAAAATGAATATTTATACCCCCTATAATTTGAATATTGTGTAAATTGAGCACTCCCCGCTACGCCATTAATTTTCTTTTAACCATAACTTTTTCGTTTGAACTCCGATTTGAATGATTCAAAATGTTCTGGAATCTTCGTTTTGTGCTCTACGTTACAGTAGCCAAAAACTTATAAATTATCAGTATATTGAAGTTTTTATGACTTCAACCTGATATAATATTTTGATGATGGTAACTCTTTAATACACTGGCAATTTCTAAGTTTTGAAATGAATATAATGTAGATCTCAAAACAAGGATTCCAGGACATTTTAAATTATTTAAATCGGAGTTCAAATGAAAAAAGTTATGGCCAAAAAAAATAAACAACGTAACAGGTAGGGGTCAATTTAAACAATTTTAAAACTATAGGGATATAAATATTCATTTTTAAATAATAAAATAATATATTTATATTTGCCTAAAATCACATGGTGATATTTGTATTTTACTCTTTAAGTTATTCAAATCTAGAAATTTAATATTAAGTTAGAGAAGAAAATAAATAAATATTAAGTAGATGAATGGGACAAAATAGAGGAGTACTCATGTCAGAATAACAGAAGTAAAAAGACTGAAGGATTTACACAAATGATGATTCGACCATATCCTCAACTTTAGCTGTCACTTACCCAAATAAATTCAAAATTAAAATTTCAAAAATATAAACATTATATAATATATTTACTCTATAATCGCCCATAGAAGATTCATCGCATACGCATTTTACCGGATAGTTTTTCATACTTATTTTTTTAGCAAATAAATTTTTCATACTCATCCTACCGAACGTCTTCTATATTAATCTTTTCAATAATATAATATTATAGGTATATTTATTAAACTGTCAATATGACCATAATTCACGTGGTTAGGTACATACTCTCTTTCTATAAGATTAGATACCTATTCACTTCCCTCAAGATTGAATGTTCCAATTTCTCCTACCTCAATTTGATATATATCTCAATAATATATATATAACAAAATATAAAATTACCATATGATTTAAGGTTTATTTCAATAAAATCTTATAATTTTAAGTAAATTTTATTTTAATTTTTCGGATTTGAGGTTTTCTTATTCAATATTTGTGGTTTTAAAAATTTCAATTTAATTCTTATAATTTGATTAAAAAAACCATGAATATCTTCATTATTATAAAAAGAAAAAGTTAATAGATTAATTGTATGTCTTCTTTAAAGGGTTCGTGCACATATAGCTGAAGAATATCAAATATTTATAAAAATAACAGTCCAAAAAGTTATTTATAAAATTAGTAAAAAACTCAAATTCTCGTCTAAAATATTATAAAATTGTCAATAGTTCGCGTAAGTAATCACTGATTTCTGTATACTGATTACGTGTATAAGTAATCACTGATTTTACTGATTCACTATATCAAATGATATTTCGTGAATGTAATCACTGATTACCTGATAAGTTATCACTGATTTATTTGATTCACTTGAATGATGATTTTTAAAAAACTGTTATATTTGCAAATATTTTTTAAAACTGCTAGATATATAAATATGGAAGAAAATTCTACTACCTAATGAAATTTCCCTTCTTTAAACCTGACGATCATAAAATAAAGTTTAATTAATATATAAATGTGTCATTTTATGAATAATTTGATAACGATAAAGATAGATCGTGAGTTTTTATCAAATTAGAGATTAAATTGATACATACTCCTATTAAAAACTAAACAGAATATTTTAAAATTATTAAGATTATTTAAATCCTTTTTACGTGATGAACTATTAATAAATAACGGAATCATTATTATTATTATTATTATTATTTTTCGAAAAACATTGTTTTCCTAATTCAACTGTTCACTTTGAGTTGTCACAGTCCCCAATATGACCAGTGGAAGAAAGCAAAAGGCAAAGGGATATGCATTGGGAAAAATAAGTGGGTCCCATGGATATAAAGCCTTTTTCAAGGGTTATGACATGAGGGGTATTTTAGTCATTGTGTGGAGAAATGGACCTGAAAAAGAAAAACGACAGTTTCTCTTTCTACGAATATTGGAAACTGGAGAGGGCAAAGGCCAAAGGGGAGGGATGTGGGGTCTATGTCATAGGCCACCAAATTTCAAATATCACCACTTATACATTCATTGACTTATCAACTCAACCAGGGGTGAAGGTGGGGTCGGGTACCCCGATTACACCCCGACCCCATTTAAGTTAAAAAATAGCACCCATACCCCACCTCAATTAAGTTTTACCCCGATCCCGATCCAGACCCCACCCTATTTAATTGTCGGGGTCGGGTACCTCGATTACATCCCGTTTTAAAAAAAACATCTCACCATTGTGTTTCTCCAAAGTTTTGAGTTGAGAAAAGAAAAAGAGAGAATTGAGAAAAGGAATAGAAAAGAAAAAGGAAAAAAAGAAAAACTTAATCGGGGTCGGGATCGGGATCGGGGTAAAACTTAATTGGGGTGGGGTCAGGGTGCCATTTAATAAACGGGGCATCTCATCTCATCCCACCCCGACCCCGACCCCGATCCCGATTACACAATTAAATGGGGTGGGGCGGGGCGGGTTCACGGGGTATCGGGGTGGTTGTTCACCCCTAAACTCAACACTCATAATTAGAATTATGTAAAATATCATTTTGATCCCTTAACTTTTTCTTCAATTTCATTTTTGTTTCTAAACTTTCAAAAGTTACATATTTTGTCTCTGAACTTTACGATTCGTTTCATTTTAGATATTTCATCTGTGTTTTTCCGTCTATGATACTAATAGAGGGCTTATGTGACTTGTAATTGATGATATGACAATATAGAATTATGTAGTGAGGTTCAATGATATGGAAAAACGAATATACAATGAGGTTAATTTCATTATTTTCTTCTTAATTGCAGTTTAAACCTCACTGTATATTTGTTTTTTCACGTCATTTAACCTCATTTTATATTTATATAATGTAACATCATCAATTCATGCCATAGAAGCCCATCGATAGTGTCCCAGACAAAAAAATACAGACAGAAGGACTAAAACATAACGAATTGTAAAGTTTATGGACGAAAAATGTAACTTTTAAAAGTTTAGGGACGAAAATGAAACTCGAGTGAAAGTTCAAGGACTAAAATGATATTTTACCCATTAAAATTTGATCTATTACTATATTTAACTCTTTTTTTAAAAATTTATTTATTTATTCTTATCAACAAATTGGTCAATTAATTTATTGAACTAAAAAACAAAAAGTATAAAATAATAATGAAAGATAACAAAATATTTCTATAAATAATTAATAATAGTTTGTTGAACTAATAAATATAAAAAACCAAAAAAATCGTTGAAAATAACAATGAAAATTATAAAATAATTTATTGAACTACTATTTAAATAATTTTAAAAAAGTTTTGACATTTCCGTAATTAATAGAAAGAAATATGCTATTTGAGATAATTTATATATTAATAATCTATCCCTTTTTAATTGAAAATTCATATGATTTTATTTTCAATATAAAATTTGAATCACTGGGTTAAGTTTGCAGTGAGGTATTAAAATGAGACCAATATTTAAATTGAAGAAAAAAAATATGATTGAGAATAATTGCGGTTATTCAATTGAAAGGGTAGAATAAAATTGTGAGATTAAAGATTATTTATTTTTGTTAGACCTTATTCTTAGTTTAGTTCCGATTGATTCAGTTTGAGGATGCAAATGAATAAGATTATACAATAATGATTTCTATCTCAGGTTTATAGCCAATGGATTCAATGTTATAACAGTGTGTGCTTGACAGAGGCATACATAGCAGAATGTAAATAATACAGATTCTCAATTATGCAGAAACTTAATCTCGGATTTCACTGTTGCAACGATTTGAGCACGAAGCAGAATCAAAAGACAGATTGATAAAAAGCAAGAAGAGAAGGAGAGATCGACAACGAAAGATGATTAACGTGAGAAACCTCCAACTGGTAAAAACTCACGGGGCCTCACCACCCAGAAACAATCCACTAAATTCATTAGAAGTTCAATACAAGCATTTAAAGCAAAAAAGCACAAAAAAGAAAAACTCCCTTTTTCTTTCTTTGTCTTCGATTGCTCCGTGCAACGACTTCGTATTCGGTGGATATGATCACAAGCTCCCTTTGTGAAAAGAACGTTCAAAACAAGCTCCCCTTGTCAAGAACTTTTACGAGAAACTCCCTTCCTCGATTTGTAGTTGTTAGACTTCTTTTCTCAAGAATCTTCCAACTCGAAGCTTTGTTAATGTCGATGGTTGAGTGCCAAATAGACACACATAAAACACAATTCTTGCCAAAATATAACTAAAAAACAGAGGCAAATATCAGTCATCAAAAGCTTGAATAAAGATACAAAAGCAGCCTAATATATATACAAATTCGCCAGCCATTGCTCGAAGGAGACAACAATTCAAGTGGTGGAAAGGGCCAGCCAAGATCCAATAAATTAGCTCAATCAATCCATAAATAAAATCAATCATACATCTGAGATTTGGAGGCTTTGACAAGTAAACCCTTACGTGAGAAATCTTGAAGAGAAAGCCAAACAAACTTACCAAAGAAGAGGGAAGAAAATCAGGAACAATATAAAAGGAAATCTTTGAGAAAAGAGGAATTTTGAAATCTGTAAGCTAAAGTAAATAAAACATATTTCTTTTTCTCTTTTTATTTATTTATGACAAACACAATGACAAAAATAATTATAACAAAATAATTTTCCAACAATTTTATACAATATGTTGAAGGTGGGGAATAAACCACTCTCTTATATTGGGGTGAAAAATGAACCACTCTCTTATGTTGGGGGTAAAGAATGAACCACTCTCTTAAAGTTATATTATACAATATGTTAAGAGTGAAACTATATGGCTCAAATTATGGGCTAAGCCCGGGTGTTAGGAATGGTGTCCTAGAACTTGTAATTATTTAAATATAATAATTTATTTCGAATAAATTAAATAAATAAACATAAGTTCTTTATATAATCTAGATTGATTCAATTGACGATATTAGGAATATATGGAAATATATAAATATCAAAACATTCAAATAGTAAACCCTAAGTTACTCTTATGAAATCACGACTTAGTATGTGAGTCATACAAGAGGATTAAAGTCGAGATGAGTAACTTAAAAGTGTCTACGATAAATGGATAACGTTTGGGAACCTTATCCTGGTAACACTGTTGATAGCTTCGCATTTTGTTTATAGACAAATGATCTAATCCTCGATCATTCATGTGGGAGACATGAAATGGAAGTATCATATGCAATGTTGATTGTATAAGACAGGACCACGATGTTCGATCAAATTTCTCATTAGTACCGGTTTGCAGAAATAATCGAATATCAAACTAAGTTTATCAACCGGTGATAGATCTCAATCCTGAGTGAAATGCGGACTCCTATTTATGGAGTTATGTTCTTTGATTCACATAGTTGAGAAGCGTCTGTAAGAACGCTCAATACACTCCTGTTTTGGGAACATGACTAGATAAGTAGCTGGGAACTCATTTTCACGAGATGGAATTCATAACTTTCCTATAAATTAACGGTATCGGTGCGATACCTAAACATTTTAGGAACTTTAGGAAACTCCTTGATGTCCTGATTCGAGACATGAACAAGTGACGTCACGACTTCTATTGATCACGAAGTATATCTTATCTCTAGTTCGACTAAAGATAAAGTTCATTGGAGAATCGCGGGAACACAAGGATAAAGCGGTAATTACAGGGGCAAAACGGTAAATTTATCCGCTTGTAATTATGAGGGTTCCACGTGAAGGATAATATCACAGATATAAATAAATGATAAACTGAATGGACATAACTCATCTATAGTGAGGGGAGTTCAGCTATGAATCTATAGTGGAATTATTCATAGTTAGATAATAAGTAATTAACTGATTATGAGTTAATGACTTAATTGACTAATTATTAAGCCCATGATCCATAGGTCCATCGGGTCCCTATGCTAGCCCAAATATCGTAGTCGCGAAATCAAGTAGAAGAAATGGAAATTTTAAGTAAAGTGAATTACTTAAAATAGGCAATATTAATTGTTTAAATATTGAGTATATTTAAACGGTAATTAATATAAACATTATTAATTGTTTAAATAATGAGTTTATTTAAACATGAAATTAATAATGAAATATTATTAATTATACATTATTAATTATTTAAATATTGAGTATATTTAAATGGTAATTAATAATTTGAAATTAATTGACAATTATTAATTGTTTAAATAATTAATTTTATTTGAACGGAAATTAATAATTAAAATTAATTAATTAATAATAAAATATTGTCAATAAAATTATTAATTAAATAATGAGTTTATTTAATGGAAATTAATAATTATAATATTTATTATTAATTATTTAAATAATGAAAATTATTTAAATGGAAATTAATAATTAAATATAATTTGATAATATTTAAACGGGAGAAAATATTAATTATTTAAATAAAATATTTATTTAAATGGTAATTAATAAATAAATTAATTGAGTTGGACTTATTAATTTAAGAGAGAGTTTCTAGCCCAATTGGATTAATGAACCCAATTGGGATTGGCCCAAAATAATTAATTAAATAAATTAGAATTATTTATTAATTAATACATGCATTTTCGGCCATATATGTATTTTTGGGAAGAGATAATTGCTTGAATTATATCCTAAAATAATTACATAGATTTATTTACCCAAGATAAATAAAATAAAGAAAAGAAAATAATCTCCTATTTATCTATGGCATTTTCGAAATTGCAAGATAAAAGAAAGAGATAATTTTTTTTTCTTTTTGTATTTATCTCTATAGATTAATCCTAATGGGATTAGGATTCCTATTTTTCTATAAATAGGAGGGTTGGGTCATTCATAAATCATACAATCTAATTCCATAGAAAGTTGGAACTCTCTCTTCCTCCTCTCCCTCCCTCATTGCCGATTTTCCTTAGCCATTGGGAAGAAAAATATTTTTTTCTTCTTCCCAATTTCTTCTTAAGTTCGATCCCACAATCGGGTTTCGTTTGATCGATCGGGATATAGCGTAGAAGATCCGGTGTTGCTGAGGATTTGATGCTGTAAAGAAACCTCCAACCGATTCTCCATATTTTACTCAATGTAAGTAAAGGGTTTTAATTTTCGAAAAACTAGCATGAATCTACATGTTTTATCACAAATTGCATGATGTTAATAGATCCGTTATTAAATGTTAATAAGTTTACTAAACAAAATTCCGCTAATTTAGTAAATCATCCCTACACCGGGTTGGCGTGAGATTAAGGTTTCTAAAGGTAAAAAAATAAGAAGGTGGGATGATTATGACCATTTTAGTGTTATGTGATTTTTTGAATTAATTGAGGGAAAAACAACCTTTAAAACTATAAAGATTACCAACAAGTATAGTTCAACGGGTTAAACACATGCCTCCCTGCTCATTTTCTATGAGGTCAAAAGTTTGAGTCTCCCCCAGTATGATTTTATATCTTAAAAACCAAAAATTATAAAGATTAAAATAAGAAAAATTATCAAGTAAAAAAAAATACAGAAAAATTGTGTCAAATAGCATATTCTTACTAATTAACTACTGAAATGTTAGAACCTTTTAAACATTACTATAATAGCATAATAGCAGTTCAAAAAATTATTGAACTATTAAACTACTAGTTCAATAATTTATTGAAGTATTTTTTTCATTGATTTTTTTTTTTTGTTTTTGAACTTTTTTAGTTTAATAAATTATTATCAATTTATTAGAATATTTTGTTGTTTATATTGTTATTTTTCAATGAATTTATTCATTTTGTTCCCTTTTGTTTTAGTTTAATTATAATTTATTGAACTGCTATGTGTATAATTTTTAAATTTTTTTTGACAAATCAATAATAAATAAGTAAAAATATGCTATTTCAGTAGTTGCGCTTAAATTTAATAGAAACTATTATATTTTTAATATACAATATAAAAAGACCACATTTTAAGTTTCCCATGACATTAAAGATATCTTATAAACACTATGAGTTTCCTTCATCTTTTCAACTTGAGATTCTCAATCTAGATTCCCTCAATTTTAATGCATAAGACTATCTCCCTCTCTCTTCAATTAACTCAAGTGTGTGTTAGCATGTCAAACTTTGATTGAACATATAAAAAGCCACACTGTAGTGTTGAATTAGCATTCACATCAAAATATCTATATTCCAATAGAAGAAGAAAATTTTGATGAAAATGGGAAAATATGGAATATAGAAAAGTATAGAAGAGAGCAAAAGTATTGTATCATTATATTGCACCCACATGCAACAACATCCATGCAATAATGCCAGCTTTTTTCTTCTTCTTCTTTTTCTATATTCCTCTTTGGCAGCATAGATCAAAGAGGAGGTTTTTTTTTTCTTTTCTCTCTTTTGGTACTTTGGAATCCAACAACCCTTTGAATATTCCCATGCATGCAACTTCTAATTCAAAAAATTGTTTTAGATATTGAAGAATCTATATTTATATTTATAATTTTTTTTATTCATTGGATGGAAAATATTTCAGATTTAGATCTTGAATCTGTGTTTTTTTCTCTCTCAATTTAATTAATTAAGTAGTTGTTGAAATAAATATTTTGTCAATGATTTATTTTATTCTCTCTATATATAATGGTAAGATAATAAAATAAAAGTGGGGCTAAAATTATAGAGATAAAAACTTTGGTGTCGAAATAGACAATTCAACACTGTAATTTTTGCCTCGATCTTGGCTTCTGCATCAAAAGAATAAATCACATCTTCACGGTCAACTTTCAAATGGTCTCTCAAATTTTCATGGGTAAATTATGTATATTTGAGTGTTGGTAACATTTCTCATCCATTAAGCTTTTAGATTGAAAACTTTCATTATAATTTTAAACCATATTAATATAAAATTATACAAAGCAAGGAGTTGTGACCTAAAAACAATTAATTTCACCATTTACCTCCTTATATTTTGAAATTAGAGCACCAAATATCATTGTAGAGATGAGATACATCTCTAATGTCAAAGGGATGTGAAAAGATGAGATATTCAGAGAATAATTCCTAACTAGTCTCAACCCCGTGAGAGTTTTGGTGTCTGAGTCAAGAGACTGAGTACTCTGGGAATGGTAGCTCTTGGGACACGACACCTTATGGATTTTATAATAATGAATATATAGTACATTATAATTTAAGGGATAATTCGTCAATTAATTTTTTTGGGTCCAATTTTAACATTTATATTGTCTAAGAGTTAGTTGCTCATATTGAAAGTCCATGGATGTGGTAAATGTTACAACCACATCAGAAAGATGAAAATACCTTATAATGCTTATAAAGTCTAAGAGTCACTTCTCTCATTACCAACTGATTATAGAAATTTGTATTTTATACATATCTCACTTCGTTTAATTTCCATCGTTCATGTAATTATTTAACTTATTATGCAATTCTAGTATTATATGTTCTTTAGTATTGTTTAGATTTTCAACAAAAATTAAAATCTTCATTAATTAAATGAAACAAAATAATCAATTTAATAAATTTATTAAAAAAAATAGTAAAAACTAATTTTTCTTTTTAAAATTATAAGATTCTAATTTAAAACATCTCTACATATTTTTATTCTTGTTAGCATTATTTTTTTTGGGGGGGGGATAATGGTGAGGGAGCATGTGAAAGCATGTTCTACTTCAAATTTGATTCAAGGTACTATATACATTGTCCAACTTGGGGTTAAAAAAAGCCCATAATCTCACCAATAGCAAATAGCAAAGCCCATGTGAGTTAAGTCTCATATGCCTTCATTTTTAATGGAAATATAAAAAACTCAATTGCTTACCTGCTAACTAATTTTTTATAGTTTTTTTTTTCCTATTTTTTTTTTCCAAAGACAAACCTCTCAAAGGAGGAGAAAACAAATTAGAAAAGGGAAACAAGCCCAAACTTGACAAGCATATAAGCCTCACTTTCTCTAAAAGGCAATCAAAATTGCTAGGGCATACAATTTTACCTTGAAGGATCTCCATCGCTTAGCGTTGGAGAGGACCGAAATTAAAATACAATGATTTAAGAGAGGCTATAAAAATTAAATGAGAGAGAAAAGGAAAAGATAAATTAGGTTGCATTTTTTTAGGGATTTGTTTTTTGAGAAATTTACAAATTGAAACCTTAAAATTAGACATTAAAGATTTTTTACTTCCACATCTTATTGTATACTATTTTGAGCATTTGTGGATGCCACTATTGGGTGAAAAGACCAAAATGCCATTTTAAACTATTTGATTTGAAAAACTCTCTCACTTTTTCATCTTTATTTTTATTTTTAAATATTGGATGAGGTTCTATATACAACCTCATCTATTTTAAAACACTAAAAACACATATGAACGCACAAATTTTGAAAAAAAAATTGAGAACAAATTATGAAAATCAGACGAAGCATGTTCTCCTCCCTCCTAGACTTCTTTAAAATGCACAAACTTCTTTAATACCAATTGAAAGGACGTGATAATTAAATAACCACAATAATATACAATTAAAAAACTTATTCTTTTTATTTAAAACAATTAATCAAAACTATGAAAGAATTTCACATCCAAAAATAAAAATACTTATAAAGTTTATAAATTTATGTGTAGCTCCAGTCATTTTTAATTAATTTTGAGATAGAAGTTCATGATTAGTTACTAATCATAAGATATTTTTCGAAATATACTTTTAAAAGTGTTAGGGTATTTTTGTTCCATGGGAAGGGAAAATTTTTCCTTTTTTTTTAATCTGATTTTAAATAACACTTCAAAGAATGAGGTGTACACATGGTCTCATGAGGATCTTATTTTTAAGAAAATTTGGGATATTAAATCCCACAATGTACGTTTATGGGACCACTCTCAAAAGACCTCTCTCAAAATATATTTAGGCCAAATTCATATTTCCTCTAGGGTTGGTTGAATCTCATGCATCCCATTGGTCAGATAATTTTGGACCATATCCAATCGAATTTCTTAAATATAATTGGGTATTTATTTCTCTTAATTAAATAATAATTTGAATTAATTACTTTTTTTTTCAAAGGTAGACTTTCATTAAAGGAAAAGAGGGGGCATCACCCACAAGTTCATGCCACTCTTGGCTAATACATGAGCTTCAGAATTAAACTCCCAACGTATAAAATGAAGAAATATTATCAAGAATATCCACATTAATTCACATTTATTCACTAATACCGGTTGTGTTTTTTTAATATCAATTTTGCCAAAAAAACACCATAAATGGCGGTGATCCCATGTTTTCCGTTTTGAAGAATTACCATCATGCCCTTTCCCTAAATGTTGTAGACCATAATAAATAAAGGGCAGAAAACGTCTTTTTCATTGTTCCCTTAAACGGCGCGTGGAGTTAAAGTGAGTAAGTTTGCTAATTTATAAAACATATAAGTATTAATGTTATTATACCTATTTATTATGGTCTAATATGAAATTAACCCTAAAATGAAAAGAAATTGCAGAAAACTGAGTACTAACAGCCTTAATGACTTCCAGTTTAATTCACCTAATTTCAAGATTAATAACCAGTTTAATTCACCTAATTTCAAGATTAATGGTGATTTTTGTAACTATTTCAGAATTACCCACTAATCACCATTTTACATTTTTACGTATTTACCCTCTTGATGCTCCGAGTTTCCATTTCTGTAACGGATTGTTTTTCCTTTTTTTTTTTTTGCATTTATTCCATTATGCATAATTTATGGGATACACATCAATCATTTCAAATTTCTTTAAATTTTAATTATATTCCATATTTCTTTTTCGTTTTCATATCTTCCGAATCTGTTCATCCTCGTTCGTTTTCCAGTTTCTATTATTTCAACATTTTTTTCTTTGTTTCCGAGTTTTTTTTCTTAAAATGTCTTCATCATCTATCGAAATGTTTTTTTTTTCACAACTTCCAGAATTACGAGTTGAGGTCTATGGTTATCCCAAAAGGTCCGAAGTTCAATGATCTGGTTTCTATAGTTAAGCGGAAGACTTCGTTTAATGTACAGTTCTACCTCCTTCTCTTCATCCCCTACTAATGTTTTCCTTCTTATCCTTGCTTATAACATTTATTTTGCTTCTAGACGCTCTCCTCTTAACCAAAGAACTCTGTTTTGACATTTTAGTCGTTAAAAATAGTACTTATTTGATTTACAGGCAGATTTCGTAATTTGTATTTATGCCTAACCGGTGCCCTGGGCATTTTCTGAAATAAACACATTTAAAATAGTTATTAGTGAAATTAACACAATAGTTTTTAGGGAAATTTCACCGGGTGGCAGATTTTTATGTAATATTTGTAAAAATATCAACTCAAAAAAGTATTTGCAAATATAGCAACTTTTACAATGTTTATCAATGATAAACAATGATTTATGTGTTTATCAATGATAAATTTAGTGTAAAATATGTAATTCATTGTTTATCACTGATAGACCAGATCAAAATTACTATATTTACAAATATTTTTTTGAACTTTTATTTTTACAAATATTACTACAAAAAATTACTAGATTTGCAAATGCCCCTAGTTTTTACCCATTTTCAATTACATCTATATTCAACACATCTTCCCTCTGTGTAAGGAAGGTTGCTAAGAGCTAGTGAATTTTTGCCACATAGCTTTTTTTTTCTTCTCTCTTTCCAATCCTACATTTAGGGTGAGCACCCCTCCCTACTTATTAGGAAAATTTCTTTAAATAGCAGATTTTGATGCAACTAGTCCAAAACTAAGCGCAATTTAAGTGTTTTATAAAGTTTGAAAATAAATATTAACATTAAATTATAAATATTATTCAATAGTATAAAATATAATAAGTAAACATATTTTAAAATTGTATCAATTAGTCTTAGGGCATTTATTGAAATAATATATTTTTACATACTAATTATTGAGATGTCAGAACTTTTTAAAAATTACTGAAATAGCAGTTTATTAAATTATTGTTCATAGCTCAATAATTTATTGAACTAAAAAAGAAAAAAAAAATTAAATTGAAAAATAAAAAAATATTTTCATAAATTATTGATAATAATTTTTTAAACTAAAAAAACTTAAAAAATCATTGAAAATTACAGTGAAAAATAACACAGTAGTTCAATTATTGAACTGCTATTTTATGGGGTAGATCAAGCCTTGAACTCGAGTTGTGTTTTTTTTAAGCTTCTAAAAATGACATCTTAGATAAAGATTGTTAACTGATCATATTTTTGAAGTTTGAAATTTTAAATTTTAAATGAAATTTTATCACTTTTAGATAAATCAATCTGATCATGAAAATGATATATTTTCATTTAATTTTTGAAAAAACATAAGTACTTAGTCTTCTGTTATAGAATCTAATGGGTCTTTCCTGAAAGTTAAAAAAAAAAAAAACCCTAAAATATCATTTCAGAGAGGAACTGATAAAAAAATAATATCTGACACTAACTGAACTTGTTTCAGTTAAAAATGAAATTGAAGTGTGATCTAATTCCATACTTAGTTTTGATCATTTCTTTCCAATAATATATTTATAAAATTTTCACAATATTAAGCAAAAGGAAATTAATCGAATTTGGAACTTGAATTACTAATTCTTAAAAAAATAAAAAATGTTCTTTAGCACAATTTATTTGTTATCCCTTTAATTAAGATTTTCTACTTTATCTTATATTATTTTCTTTCATAATTATATGTGTTCTCTTTCATAACAGTCTTCCCCTATATCTTATCTGCCCACATCCCTACTCATTTCCACATTTCTCTCTATTCCCAAATCCTCTACCTAATCTCACTCTTTCTCTCTCTCTTTATTCCAGTGTATCTTCATTATCTACATCTATATTTCTCTATTTATTCACATCTATTTTATAGTAGAGCTTTCCCCTGTATTTACACTACTCACATCTACGTTTCTCTGTTTATTCTACTATATCTTGTATTATTCTCTTTCATAACTGAGTCTCCTTTACTCATCTCTACATTTCTCCCCACTCTTAAATTCTCTACCATATTTCACCATCCTTCCCTCCCTCCCAGCACAACGTTCTTTTAACATTTTGACTATATGTATGAATGGACAGAAGCATGTATTTTATATTCCACAAATACATACCTTTAATCTTATAAGAAGAGAGTAGGTGTTTAACCAATTAAGTTATGTTCATGTCAACATATGTGACATACATTATGCATATAGATTACATACCATAAAATTACATCTCATATAATAATATTAACAAACTATAATAGTTGAGAATTTTTAACATAATATGTGATATAATAGTTCTCCTCTCAAAGTACCGAAGAGCATATTACAAAATACCATCAATTTAGCAACCCAATATATAATATTAAAACAATTTTAAATGAAATAACCATCATATTTTCTTTTTTTAAATGTAATATTAACATCAGTAACTCCCGATCAGTTAGGATTAGTTCCTTCCGACTTTCCTATATCTTTCATTCCTATTGATTAAAGTTTAAAAAAAAAAAATACGTATATATTTTATCCAATAGGAGTTACTACACTACAAGAAAAGCTGCATTTTGAGACCCGGGTATAGAGACGCAATTCGTCTCTAATTAAAAATAGCGAACGAAATTAGAGACGAAACATTCCATCTCTAAAAATGGTGTCGCTTCTTCATTTTAGCGATGAAATTTATCGCTATTAGAGACAAAATAGATAGTGGGACGCTAATAAATGTTGACCATTTAGAGACGAAATACATCTCTAAAAATTAGAGACAAATTACATCTCTAAAATTTAGAGACTCAATGTGTCGCTATATTGAGAGTGAGAGTTTGTCTCTAATATTAGAGACAAATTACATCTCTAAAACAGAGACGTATTGGGTCTCTAACAAAGTGACTTTAGAGACGAAATGTATCGCCAAAAAAGTTGATAAAATTGTATTTGAAATATTTAGAGACGTATTGAGTCTCTAATAAAGCGACTTTAGAGACGAAATGTATCTCTAAAAAAAGTTGATAAAACTGTATTTGAAATATTTAGAGACGTATTGTGTCGCTATTTCCACTTTTAATTTAAAAAAAATAATATTTAAAAATTAATTTTAAATATTTAATATTTAAAATTAATTTTTAAATGTTATTTTTTTTAAATTAAAACAAAATGAAATAAATATTTCCATCCAAAATAAAATATCCAAAATAAATTAAATGTTTCCATAAAAAAAAAATATCCAAAACAAATTAAATGTTTCCATCCAAAAAAAAAATCCAAAAGCAATTTAAATTATCCCAAAAAACAAAGAACTAAGGAGGCTCGTCATATATCGTCATCCGGGACGATGAGAAGTAGACCTTGCACGGAGCCCTATGCTGAAGCATAAATGCTTGCATTTGAGCCATAATATTATTACATTGAGCCTGGAGATCGTCTGTACGGGCTTGAAAGAGGATCTCGTTAGCTTGAATCTGCAAACGCAATGATTCGTTCTCTTTCCTCAAAGCCTCCGTCTCATCACGTACAGAAATCGAAGAACGCGGCTGGTCTGCATAAAGCTCCCTCCCATAAGCGCCAAGACCCGGGACTGAACCATCAGGCCTCACACCACCAACGGCCAGAAGGAAAGCATCACGATGGTTCTCCTGAGTAGGCTGAGACTCAGGAGTGGGCAATAACGACTCGAGCTTATCTTTAACTTTTCCCTACAAAAAATAACAATAAACATATGAGTAATTAAAAAAAGAAATATTTTAAATAAATTAAAAAGCACGAAAAAGACGAAACTAACATGTATGTCTCGAGCTCGATCATCTACATAAGTAACCCCATCGTGGCCCTTCGTATGCAGATGGAGGAACAACTCAATTGGGGGTACCTCACGTCCATCTCGAGTCTGTTAAGATGAAAAGAAGAAAAATAAGAGATTAGTTAAACATGAATTGAGAATATTAAAGATATTAACGAAATAGTACAATGACTTACCAAGATCTCGTAATGCTCGTCGTGACTACGAGTCCCACCTGTGTGCAAAGCCGGGTTGGCCAGTCAGTTGGCCGAGTTGATTTTAGAAATGCGCAACTCCTCCTCAGTCTGAGCATCCGCCAGTAGTTTCAGACGAGCCTCCTCTGTCATCCACAAAAGCTTTTCGGCTGGTTTACCCTTTGCTTTGTAGATGGTGTCCCGATAACGTTTCCCCGTCATTCTGCTCCAGGGTCTGTAAATAATCTCATCAGTGAGCTCTGGAGGGATCGTAAAGTGTGTCTGGAAAAATAAGAAAGTCTTAAATTTGTTAGAAATTAAAAAAAATTTAAAATCAAATTATAAAAAATACAAGTTTTACCTTCCAGGTTTGAAACCACCGTATTTTGGCGATATCATAAATCTCTTTCCATTTCCCGAACTCGAGACTCTTCTTGAAAACGTCTGTGAAAACTCGGGAAACCTTACCCGATGGATGTAATCTATAAAAAAGGAACAAAATTATTTTTTTATAAGTTAAAAAATTAATAATTTAAACAGAAAATGTAAATTGTACTCACTTTTTTCTTGGTTACCGCAAAAGAACCCCTGATCGGTATTTGCTCAATGGCCTGGGTGTCCGATCTTGCGATGACGTGGTTGGGATGATGGAGACATGTGTATTGGATACTGTGTATCCCCTAACGCCTTTGCGCTTATCAGTGTCACAGGAGTATCAAACTCCTGTGACCGAGGTGGATGGCGCCGCGACGTAGACATCTACAAAATAGATAACATACAAGGAATTAAATAAATTAACATTTAATATAATTATTAATTAAACTAAATTTTACTTAAGTAATGAATTCTATTAACAATTAACAAACTAATGATTTAAAAATGAATATACAACATACAAATTAATTAATTAACTCTAAATAACACGACATTTTAAAAATGTACATTGTAATGAAATAAAAATTTAATTATAGAATATGGATTCAATTAACCGTAGAATTTGAAATTGAATTAATAACACCTAATAGAATTAAATTGACACTAGATTATGAAAAATTAACCTAACTAATCAATTACAAAGTGTACATTTAACACTAGAAGTATACATTTTTTTTTTAGTTCTAGAATTTTGAAATTGACCCTATAATTTTAAATTTAACATACTAATGATATAATAAAAAGTGAATTAATAATATGTAATTGAATTAATTATAATTAAATTTGAACAATTAACCTATATACTAATGAAATTAAAGAAAAATATATTTAGCAATTTAATCCCTAAACACATAATCAATAGAAATTTAATCCCTAAATTTGAACAATAAACACACTAAATCAAATTAGCAATTCCTTAAGCTAATCCTTAATCCCTAAACATGGATTCAATCAAAGAATCATATATTTACCAATTTAACAATGAGAAGAATCATTAACCATGAAATCAATAGTTAAACAAATTATAACCATTTAATAGCAGATTTCATTGGCAATTAGAAGCAAAAAATAGTTAAATCAATAGTTAAACAAATTTGGTTCTAAGATTCAATAGTGAAATCAGGGGGAGAATGTCAGCAATAGCAGATTTCAATAGCAATTAGAAGCAAAAAATAAAACCCTATTTCAGCATATTACAAAGGGAATTCCCAAATAAACCCTATTTCAGCAAAAAAGATTGTAGAAAACAGAGGGAGAATCGAAAAATTTCAATTAAAAGGAAAGAGAAATCAGAGAGAATCGAAATTTTACTCAGAGGGAGACGGTGGTTGCATGAGACGGTGGCTGTGGTGGTGGCCTTGCGCCGTTTCTTCTTTTCCACGAGGAGGTGGTTGCGTGAGACGGTTGATCTGTGGAGGGGAAGGGGAAAGGGTTGGTGGTGGAAGGGTGAGGGGGTGGTGGTGGAAGGGTGAGGGGGTGGTGGTGGCTGTCTGTTGATCGGTGGAGGGGAAGGGGAAAGGGTTGATCGGTTGAGGGGAAGGGGAAAGGGTTGGTGGTGGAAGGGTGAGGGGGTGGTGGTTGATCGGTGGTGGTTGAACGGTGGCTGTCTGTTGATCGGTGGAGGGGAAGGGGGGTTCATCGGTGGAGGGGAAAAGGAAAAAGAAAACCAGAGAGAGAAAAGAGAAGAAGAAACGTCGGGGGAGGGGAAAGGGATTTTTATCCCTTTTAATTTGGTTTTAGCGACCAAATACCTCTCTAATGGGAAACGAAAATTAAATTGAAAATTTTAACTTACCGCCTTGTTATTTCGTTTAGAGACGAAATGCATCTCTATTTATTTTCAATTAGAGACGAATTGTGTCTCTGTTTCCAATACATATTTCATTTTAAAAATGTAATTATTTAGTATTAAAAAGGAATCCTGTTTCTTTTAGAGACGAAATGCATCTCTATTTATTTTCACTTAGAGACGAATTGTGTCTCTATTCCCAATACATATTTCATTTTAAAAATGTAATTATTTAGTATTAAAAAGGAATCATGTTTCTTTTAGAGATGAATTGTGTCTCTGTTTAACAAATTAGAGACGAATTGTGTCTCTGTTTCCAATACATATTTCATTTTAAAAATGTAATTATTTAGTATTAAAAAAGAATCCTGTTTATTTTAGAGACGAATTGTGTCTCTGTTTAACAAATTAGAGACGAATTGTGTCTTTGTTTCCAATACATATTTCATTTTAAAAATGTAATTAATAGTATTAAAAAAAAATCCTGTTTATTTTATAGACGAATTGTGTCTCTGTTTAACAAATTAGAGACGAATTGTGTCTCTGTTTCCAATACATATTTCATTTTAAAAATGTAATTATTTAGTATTAAAAAAGAATCCTGTTTATTTTAGAGACGAATTGTGTCTCTGTTTAACAAATTAGAGACGAATTGTGTCTCTGTTTCCAATACATATTTCATTTTAAAAATGTAATTATTTAGTATTAAAAAGGAATCCTGTTTCTTTTAGAGACGAATTGTGTCTCTGTGTTACAAATTAGAGACGAATTGTGTCTCTGTTTAACAAATTAGAGACGAATTGTGTCTCTGTATCCAATACATATTTCATTTTAAAAATGTAATTATTTATTTCTTATATGTCATATTTTTTTTATAATATAATAAAAATAAGATAAATAAAAAACAACGAGCTTATCTTAACGAAGGTTTGAATTTGTCGAATGTTCAATGATGAGATAAATATCCAACTTCTCGTTACATTCAAGATTTGAGTTTGACCTCTCTTAACTTAATTTAATTAAAAACACAGAGAAGGAATAATGATCAAGAAAAAGTATTTAAATTTATGTCAGATCATTAACAACTAAGAAGTTGTTTATTTTTTAAATCTGTTTCCTTCTGTTTAACAATACATCATCTTCACGATCATCGCTGTTTGATGTAGAACTGTTGTCCTCAGTATCTTCTTCTTCCTCTTCTGAAGGTTTAGGGGATGAATCATCAATGAAAGGAAGTTCAATATATAAGCCGTCGGGATCAAACAATGTTTCGCTTTCGTCATTCAACAATCGGCGGTTTGGAGTTTATTCCTTCATCTATTTGACGACTCGGAACATCTTCTTCTTGGAAAGCTACAAATTCCTCGCTATCTTTATCCTGGGAGACTTTCTTCAATGTGACACGGTCGACTTTTGCAAACCACTAACCAATCATTCAATGGTCTACAAGATGGATAAGGCAGGAAATACGATTGAATCGCTTGTTGTGCCAATACAAATCGATCATTTGTGCGCATGTGTTTTCTCTTATTCACCTCTAAAATCTGCAAATGTGGTATCTTCCGCATCCCACCTCGCCGCATTGTCTCAAACCACGTACAGTTAAATAATACGGTACGTTTTACACTCCCTCCTGCATATTCAAGCTCAATAATTTCATCAATGACTCCAAAGAAATCCTCTTCAGTGTTTCCGAACACTTGACCCTTGATGCAAACGCCGCTGCTATCGGTTGCTCTGCTCTGTGAATGAGATTTCGTTTGAAATTTGTAGCCCTTCCCTAGATAACCGGAGTATGATTTGGCAATTCTAGCAGGGCCTTTTGCCAACATTACTATGTGATTGTTTGTAACTGGTGCAGTGGGTGAATCAACCTGCACCACCGTGAACTTAGGTTGAGAAATTACACTATTGCAGCTCATTTGAACAATAATAACATGTAATCATACTCACGAAAGCATAAAACCATGAACGGAAGTATCTGTCAATTATGATCCCCTCCCCGGCTGCGTTTAGTCCAGGATTAACCGGACGTACAAATAACTCAACGAATAACCTATTATTCAGTTTAATATATTATGAACATGAAAATAACCTAATAATATAAATATTTCATTGATTAATTTAGTCCATCCTTACTCGATATACGGCTCCACCTCCGGACAATTACACAACACGTACGTCTGTGCGATGTGAAACCCTTCCTCGTTTAAAGGTCTCCGCACGGGCTTTCCAATAGGTCTCCCAAATACTGTAAAAATGGACAAATCATTTGGATCGACTCCAACTGGTAGTGAATTTCGCACAAAATTCCGCTTCACGGTTCGGTATTGTTCTGCAATTCGTTGATCAAAGTAATATGAACAGAACGTGGTCGTCTCATGTATTAGGTATGCATTGCATATAGATCCTTCCACTCTAGACTTATTTCCTATCATTCTTTTTAGCCTACGCAAGTATCTGACATAAAAATATATCAATTACAAACAGTACCTTTAAGAAACATTTAGAATACAACAGTCAAAATATGTACCTTTCAAACGGGTACATCCATCGATATTGAACTGGACCTCCTAGATATGCCTCGTAAGGTAGATGTACTGGTAGATGCTCCATAGAGTCGAAAAAAGATGGTGGAAACATTCTCTCTAATTTGCAAATGATGATAGCAATTGAGATAGCTCTGCACATGTTAACTCTCTGAAGAAAACACTTAATTGTGCCAACGGTTCCCAATGTTTCTGCTCAAGAAATGGTCTGAATGCAGCAGACATGAGTCGTTGCATGAATACATGACAATCATGACTTTTCATTCCAAACACAGTATGGCTGTGCACGTCAATGCACCTGCTCAGATTTGATACATATCCGTCCGGAAATTTAATCGATCGCATCCACTCGAACAATATTTTCTTCTGGTCCGCTGTTAGCATGTATTTTGCCTTCGCATACTTTTTTCCACTTTCATCCAGCTCTAACTCTGGTCGATGACAGATTTCCCAAATGTTGTAGCGTGATCTTAGATTGTCTTTCGTTTTTTTCGGAATATTTAGAACCGTGTTGAAGACATTATCGAAAACGTTTTTCTCGATATGCATGACATCTAAGTTATGTCTGATCATTAAGTCTCCCCAATATGGCAGCTCCCAAAAAATACTTCTTTTCTTCCAACCTGTATTTTTTCCCGCCGTCTTATTCCAAGTCTCACCACCAATCTCTGTAACACTTCGCATCTCAAGCGCATCTAACCGTTGCGATTTGGTATCCATTTATAATTTCAGGAGGGCCTTCGTTCGTACACTCCTCCCTTTATACCAATCAGTTCTATTCGATCGAAATGAATGATTGAGCGGTAAAAACCTTCTATGGCGGTCAAACCAACACGTTTTGCGACCATGCACCAACGAGAATGCACCTGGTATCGTCCATGCAATGAGGGCATGCAAACTTTCCCGAAGTGCTCCACCCTAACGAATTTAGTTAGGGTAGTATATTCCTTATGTTTTGTGCGCAAAAACATAAATTTTAATCTAATCTAAACCATGATAAAATTCTTTTACAAACGTGCACGATAACATTGAATATGCAGGAAAGTCACTTATCGTCCCAGATAATCGCTGCCGCATCACGAAGTCTTGTTTCCGTGAAACATCATACGTCCACAACGCCTTCATTCCATAAACCACAAAGCTCAACAATTAATGGTTGGAGGTAGACATCCAACTTCGCTTTGGACTTTTTGGCCCAGGTGCAAATGATCATGTAAGAAAATCACAGGATCTTTCATGCACATCGATGGAGGCAAGTTATACGGTGTCACCATAACTGGCCACACTGAATATTGACCCTATAATCAAAGGGTTAAACCCGTCAGTACATAACCCCAATTGAATCTTTCTAATTTCCCGTGCAAATTCTGGATGACAACGATTTAAATGTTTCCACGCCTTAGCATCAGAAGGGTGTCTCATTACTCCTTCATCTTGCGAGTGCTCATGATGCCACCTCATGTGAGAGGCAGTGACTTCTGACGCGTATAATCGTTGCAGTCGTTGCGTGATCGGTAGATAAAACATGCGAGTATGTGGAATAAGAGTTTTTTTACCTTGTTTGTATCTCGTATGATTGCACATTTTACACATATGAAGATTTGCATTTGCACCCCAATATATCATACATCCGTTTGGGCAACAATCAATCTTCTCCACAGGTAAACCGAGACCCTCCACTAATTTCTTCGTATCGTACAGACTCTGTGGCAACGTGTTGTTCGCTGGAGCACAACGATGAAACCATTGTGAAATTGAGTTGTATCCTCTTTCGGGAATGTGAAATTCTGCCTTTATATTCAATAACTCGGTAGCAGCTGCAAGTTGCGTGACGTCACAACCTTCGTACAACGGCCGCTTCGCTGATTCTATCATCTTAAACATTCTTTGCGCATCCTGATTTAAATCTTCATTTAATAAATTTTGAGAACCATCACCTTGATAACCGCATCCATCATAAACCATCTGTTCTAGATGTTCGTAGTGATGTTCAACATGTTCAGAACTTTCATTCACATTCAAATTGCACTGCGAGCTGCTTCCTTCATTTCGGCATGACTCCCCCCTCGCTGCATTGAACATTTCTTCAGATTCTCCTTGATAAACCCATTGATAATAATTATCAACGAAACCCCTACTATACAAGTGTAACTTCACATCATCTGTCGGTAATATCTTTTTATTCTCACACTTTTTACATGAACATCGTATCTTCTGTCCGTTGTTATGAAAAATCACAGTAGATTGACAGAACTCAACAAACTCTTCAACCCCGGCTACAAATTGGTTGTTGAGAAACCCTTCAAGTAAACGGACATACATCCACTCACGCATTTTCTCTCACTCGAGAGTGTTATAACGTAATTTCTTTATATTCAAAGCCATTCTCAACACACATATTTATAACAGCTGTTCTGTCATTTTTAGAGACAAAATATGTCTCTAATTAGGCGGGAACCCTTCCCGCCAAAAAAATTGGAGGGAAAATTTCCCGCCACTATTAGCGATAAAATTGGTCTCTAAATCAAAAGAAGCTTCTTCCCTGAAACGGACTACGTCTCTAAATAAGGAGGTGGACTAAAATTTCAATTTTGAGGCGCATTTCGTCTCTATTTTAGAGTCCAAATGAGTCTCTATTCTGGCGGGAACATTTCCCGCCTCATTAAAATGGAGGGAAAAATTCCTGCAATATTTTTAGCGACGAAATGTGTCGCTAGGAAGATAGTTTTACTTTTCATATTAGAGGCCAAGTTCGTCTCTATTTTACAGTCGAAATACGTCTCTAATAGGGCGGGAAAAGGGGGAAAATTCCCTCAATTTTTTAGCGACGAAATATGTCTCTAGCTAAGAAGCTAGTTTTACTTTTCATATTAGAGGCCAAGTTCGTCTCTATTTTACAGTCAAAATACGTCTCTAATCGGGCGGGAAAAGGGGGAAAAATTCCCTCAATTTTTTAGCGACGAAATGTGTCTCTAGGCAAGAAGATAGTTTTACTTTTCATTTTAGAGGCCAAGTTCGTCTCTATTTTACATCAAAAATACGTCTCTAATCAAAGGAAAAGAGGGAAAAATTCCCTCAATTTTTTAGCGACGAAATGTGTCTCTAGGCAAGAAGATAGTTTTACTTTTCATTTTAGAGGCCAGTTAGTCTCTCTATTTTACGATCAAAATACGTCTCTAATAGTAGAAATGTAATTTAGAGACGAAAGTGATCGCTGAAAGTCAAAGGTCTGATTTAGAGACGAATTACGTCTCTAAATAGCGTCCCAAATTTTTCGTCTCTAATATTTGGACGCTAATTGCAGTTTTTCTTGTAGTGAGCTACAATGAAGTATAATAAAAAGAATTTGATTTTAATTAAAAATGAAATAAAATAAAAACTATGGAACGGATCATATTGGTGTTATGTTATTATTAAAACCAGACATAGGGAAGTATTGGTCGTTTTTTATTCCACGTTTCAAGAATTGCCTTCCTCAAATATTTTATGAAAATGACACTTCGGAAGAAAATAGGAGAAGTTTTTCTTTTTCCATAGGGTGAAAGAATTTTTTCTTCAAACACTTTAAATTTGGACACTCAATCTATCATATGGGACCATTGAAAAAGACTTGTCCCAAAATATATTGAGGCAAAATTAATAATTTCCCTCCTTTATATTAGCATATGGTTGGAAGCCACGAAACGAATCTCATCATTGGTCAAGTAATTTGGGACCAATATTCAAATTGAGTTTTCTAAACTTAATTGAATATTATCCCTCATAATTAAATAATAAGTTTAAGCTATTATTAATTATATCCTTATTAAAATCATTTAATCTTTTTAAATATTCACCATTATTTTGATATGAGATGTATTAAAGAAATTAAACACACCTAAACCACTAAAGATCAACATATCTTCTAAGGAAGGTTGCTTAGAGCTAGTGAATTGGCAACAGAAGCCAAAATTTATTATTATTATTTCATTCATTTCTTAATTACTGGTAATTAAGTATGAACGTTTTTTTTCTCTTGCAAAGTTGCTATCTTTTCTCCCTTGAAAATATATATGGTGAAAGACTATTGTTTAGTAATCAAGAGGATAGAGGTTCCAGCTTCACCACCCCAAAATATGACGGAAAAAAAAAGAGTTTAATTATCAATTTAATTACGGGGATAGGGTGTGCCACCATTTTTTCCTCTTGATTTTAAAAGTTTTAATTTAATCTGGTATGACTTGGGGTGTGCCTCGATTTTCAATCTTCTCGATTTTATGGGTTTCAATTTAGACCTATGCTCTGAGATTCGTATCAATTTAGTTCCTTTTTTAAAAAAAAAAAAAAAAGAAAATTCAATTTAGTTTTTATGTGAACAGAATATCCATATGAATAGGAAAGATGATGATATGGTGTTAAAGTGACATTTTGAGTTGAGTTAAAATGAAAAAAAAAAAAAAAAAAAAAAAAACTGGTCATGTTTATTTGAATCAGGTCATCTTTATTAGAAAAGAGGTTTTTCAAAAATAACATTTTAAAAATTGATATTTTCAAAAATGTTATTTCTCATACTGAGATCTATCATATTTCAAAATATTTACAGATAAAAAAATTTCATATGTTGGAATATCTCATTGGAAAAAGAGTAGAATAGGATAGGATCGAATTTAGGGGTGGATTTTTGAAATAGGAGGGGCTTCTTCCCTATCGATTAATTGCAAAATAATATATTTGAGGATATTGATCAGACTTGCAATAAGAATAAGATTATGACACAATATTCCTGATTGTGATTGAAGAAACAAATCTAATCCTCGTACTAATAATCCTTGCTCAACTCATGATCTCATTTTAATTAACCTAACTCAAAAACCCCACTTTTGAATGTGAATTAATGCTAAATCATCAATCTCTCCCCTTTGACACACATATACAATCACATAACTAGTGTCAGACATTTCGTAAGTTTTTATCAAATCATTAATAACTAATTTAACACGAAACTCAATTCATATCGATTCGACTATATCTCCAAAACGCCCCACATTTAAAAGTGAGGTTAATCTCTCCCTTTGACACACACAAACAATCACTTAACTGATATCTCAGACATTTTTATAAGTTTTTATCAAACCATAAGAACTAAATCAACACACGAAACTCAATCCGTATCGATCGATTCTCGAAAAACGACTAGATTGAGATGAGACATATCGTCCCAAACGAAAACTGAAAGGGCAAAAAAAAAAAAAAAGTTTTCTCGGGAATGCTTGAATCGCTATATGGAATCCACCTGTGATAGGTATGTCACGGCGGTGGCCGACGGAGGGAAACAACGGTGGAAACGACATTCTTAAATTTTGTTCCATAAACAAAAACAAAAACACCATTTTCTGATAAACGAAAATGAAAGGACCGTTTCAAAAAGAAAAATCCAGATTATGGGAAATTACCCTCTTTGTTTGACACCATATCAGCTTATGTGTGAGCTCCCTTTCTCCCACACCTGTCCTTTCCATCCCTTTTCTCTTCCCTATTTAAATCAATCCAAACCCTAACCCTTTCTCTTCAAAAACCAAAAACCAAAAAAACATGTTTTTAAGAATTAGTAGTCATGTGTTTTTCATCATTGTTTTCACTTTCTTAATGGTGGAAGCTGCTGTTAAACATAAACACAAATCTGAACCTGGGTTTTTCCATGACACTCTTAATCATGTCACCTCTGCTTTTCCTTTCTCTAATGGTGATAATGGAAAATCTGGCAACTGTCATGATAAGGTTTCCAAAGCCGTGGAGAAAGCTAAAGATACTGTCACTGAATCAGCTCATGAAGCTGGTGAGGTGATTCGTGACGCTGTTGATTGTAAGAAAGATGCTGCTTTAAAAACCGGTCAAGCTATCGGTGACGCTTTCGAGACGGTGAAGAAGATGGCTGTCGAGGAAGGTGAGGATGTTAAGGAGACTGTGGGCGAGTTGATCGACTGGACGAAAGAAGCGGCACGAGATGTCGGCGATGTGATCGATGAAATCAAACGGATGGCGACGGAGAGAGCTCATAGCGCGAAAGGGACGATAAAGAAGGCGGCCGAGACACCGTTGGAGACGGCGGAAACCGTGGCCCAACATGTGGTGATGAATGTTTCAGAGGCATTGGAGACAGATGTGAATGAGAAAGAAGCAAGGAAAATGAGCAAGGCAATAGTAAAGCATGATAGGAAATCAGTGGCTGGGATGATGAGTTTAATAAATCTTTTAGGGTTTGCTTCAGCATATGGAGAAGGTCTTTGGGTAACTTTTTTTTGGTCTGCAGCTTTAAAAACATGTTTGCCAAGACAACAGCTAGAAATGGTGGAAAAAAAGATGTATTATCTTTATTACAAAACAATGGTTGCAAGTATTTCCATGACTTTGATTGGCCATGTTTTAGGAGAAAAAAGACTCTTTACAAAGAAAACTGAGATCCTTCAAACTTTGAATCTTTCAATCTCACTTTTAATGGTTCTATTCAATTATACCTATCTCAAGCCTATGAAGGACAAGGTATGTATGTCGGGTTTTTTTTTCGGGTTAAATTCAACGTTGTTTACGTCGAAATTTGACAGATTTTTTGTTGTTGTTGTTGTTGTATGCAGTTGATGAATGAGAAAATGAAACTGGAGAAAGAAGGTGAAGACAGAGGGAAAATTACTTTTGGTGAATTTAGCAAAGAACTTGAGGAGCCAGAGGTGATGGATGGTTTTCCAGAAGCTGGATCTTCTTCAAAGGGAAAGGGAAAAGGAAAGGGAAAAGGAAAGGGAAAAGAGGTTAAAAGGGCAGGATCAAGTATGGATCAAATGAACCAAAAGGTCAAGAAGATAGAATCATACTCATATTACTTGAACCTTTTGACTCTTTTAGCTCTTACTTGGCACTTTGATTACCTAAGCCAGCGTCTGAATATGACTGCCGCGTAAGGGGAAGATGAAGGGATCTGATAATGTTATTTTTGTGTGCTTTCGTTTTTTTTGTTAGATATGAAGGGGAGGGATGTTGTTTTCTGTTTTTTTTTGTTATGAACTAGGAATGGTCTTTGTTTTTCTTTAGTGTTATCGCATGGTGTGGTGTGGTGTTTTTTTCTTCTTTAGTTTGTTTCTTTTGATAGAATTAGAGATGTATGTATATATAAAGAAGTTTTGGATTTGTAAAATATTGTTTATACTTTGCAATCGAATCTTTGAATTCGAAAAGACTTTGCAATAATCTGTTATTGTAAATGGAAAAGGGAAGCTGTAGATGCTAATAATTTACCTAGTATTTTGGTATGGAAACAAGGCATGTAGGTGATATGTGTATGAATAGTAATACAAAAAAATTAGGGTTAAGGAGATGGTAGGAATTAGGTAAAAGAGTTGGTTTAGAGAGAATAATATATGAAATCTGAAGATACAGAGAAATAGTACAAGATACAGAGGAATAGATACTGTATATAGATTAAACAGATTTTTTCAGGAAAATAGTACAAGATACATATGAATAGATATTGAATTATAAAAGAGAAAGATAAATACAGAGAAATAGTACAAGATACAGAGGAATAGATATTGAATCTAAACTAACAGACTCTTTAATGAAAAGAATGATACATGATAAATCTGTTATGAAAGAGAATGATATCAAATTTCTTGTAGAATAATGAGTAAAATTAGTATAGTTTGAAAGAAATGATCAAAACAAGCAAACCTTGTTAAAAAAATGAAAACAACTAAAAATTGGTAATTGAACAAGAGGAAAACAAACATTTGACATAGAGAAAATAAAGAAAAAGGTGAAAAATCTTGATATTTTTCTGACAAAAGTATGAACTGTCTTTGAATTCTATGAGTGTAATCTCTAATAAACATCTTTTTCCAACATTAGGACTTGGTGGTTTCCTCATAACAAGGCTATAAGATTGTAGCCATATAAGGGTTTTTTCTCTAAGAATGAATTTCCCATCAAGTTATTGAGATATTTTACAAAATTGTATCATATTGAAAAGAAACCTAAAAAGAATTAGATGATTTAGAAGTTTCAAGACTGTAAAATTAAAAAGGTCAAAAGGCTAAGCTCATACACACCTTTCTTGAATATAATGGCACCTTGATTAACCTAATTAAGCCAGAACTTAACATGGCCTCGTGAAGAAATGGAGTCTCATAATTAATGTTGTTTTTATGCTCTATCTTTGTTAAAAAATAATTAAGTTTTCTACTCTATCATTGAAGATGTAAAGAAGGAAGGGGATTTGTACCGAATATGTTGCAATGGAAAATGTGGAATAGAAAATACATGCTATTATCCATCATCGTACAAATAATAATTTAAGAAGACTAAAGTATGTGTGTGTGTGGGGAGAGGGAGGGAGAGAGAATAAATTGTTGGTACTGGATTTGAGAGTAGAGAGAAATTTGTGAGATACAGAGAGACTCTGTTATGAAAGAGAATGATACAAGAAAGAATAGAATAAATAGAGATAGAAGGGGATGAAAATGATATATGATAGAGAATGATACAAGATACACTAAAATAAATAGAAGATATAGGGGAAGACTCTGTTATGAAACATAATGATACAATGAAATAAATAGAAATAGAAAAGAGTTGAATTAGAAGAAAGATTTGAGAGTGGAGAGAAATGTGGAAATTGTTGGTAGTGGATTTGAGAGTAGAGAGAAATTTGTGAGATACAGGAGACTCTGTTATGAAAGAGAATAATACAAGAAACAGTGGAATAAATAGAGATAAAAGAGGTTGAAAATAGGTAGAGGATTTGGGAGTGGAAAGAAATGTGGAGATGACTAGTGGATATATGAGAGAATGATACAAGATACACTAATACAGGGAAAGACTGTTATGAAACCGAATGATACAATGACACAAACAGAAATAGAAAGAGTTGAATTAGAAAAAAGATTTGAGAGTGGAGAGAAATGTGGAAATATGAAAGAGAATGATACAAGATATAGTAAAATAAATAGAAAAATGTGGGTGTGCCTAGTGAAGATGCCGGGGAAAACTCTGTTATGAAATAGAATATCATACATGATACAAATGAATAGAGAGAAAGTGAAATTATGTTGGAAGATTTGGGAGTGGAGAGAAATATGGAGATGAGTAGCAAGGGTCTAATAAACTCTATTAGGAAAAAGAATTATATAAGATATAATTGAAAGTAGTAAAACTATTATGAAATAGAATGATACAATAGAATAAAGTTCATAGTCTTTTATGATAAAAGAGAGAGAACAGATAAATAGTGTTATATGAGGATTTAATTCTCTTTATATGAATTAATACTATTTAGTCTACAACTTCTAAGTAATTTATCTTTTACCTAAAATTATGAAAATATTATTGGAAGATTTTATAAATATATTATTTGAAAAGAAAGGATCAAAACTGAACTCGTTGCATCTAACAAATTAACCTAGGTAGTTGAGAATAACTAAAGCTAATATTTGAACATATATATATATATATATATTGATCATTTTCTAAAGGATATTATTTATTTTATTTTATTTATATAATTTTTTAATGAGAATAAATATATTTTAGTTTGGAAGGATAGGTATTAACGCCTCTTCAAAAATTAAATGCAAATATATGGATTTTTTCTATGGAGAAAGCTAAAAATACTGTTACTGAGACTGAGAAAAAAAGGCATGTAGAGATATGAATGGTTATATATACGAATTAGGGCTAAAAAGTTGGTAGGAATTTGGTCAAGATTTGGTTTAGAGAGATTTAAATTACTAGTGAAGATACATAGAAATAAACCGACTATCTTATGAAAGATAATTACGGAATCTAGAATAAAAAGTCTCTTTTATAAAATAGAATGATAACAAATTTCTTTTACAAGCATTAGTATAATTTTAAAAAAAAAAACAATGAAAACAAAATTGTATGTAACGAATTAAATTAGTGAAAGCTTGAAAATGGGAAAAAAAAACACTTTAAATTGGAATTGAATATGAAGGAAACCAACATTTGACAAAGAGAAAGAAAGAAGATGAAATTGATCTTTGATCATTTCTCTGAAAATTTACGAATATTCTTTGAATCCATCCCCAATGCACATATTTCCTTTTCCAACATAAGGGTTTCTCTTTAATAATCAATTCCATCAAGTTATATAAAAAGGTTTGTCTTTTATTCTTTTAGCAGTTTCTCTTTGAAATGATATTTTAGGGGTTTTTTTTTAATATGAATTAAGTATTTTCTAGTACGGAAGGATAGGTATTAACGCATTTTAATAATAAAATAAATAAATTTAAATGTATGGATTTCAAAGAACAGATAAGATTTATATAAAAGTAATAAAATTTCATCTAAATTTTCAACGTTTAAAAATATGATACTTTAAAAGATCTCTATCTAACAAGATCTTTGTGTGAAGCCTTAAAAAAAACAAACTGAATATTTTAGGATTTGTAGAGTCATGTTTTTTCTACTCTTTTTTTTTTTTTTTTTCCATAGAAAATAAGCATGTTTTATGTTAAGAACAAGTGATATTTTTCGTCACTTTTGTTTGTGAAATTGAATGGTTTGTCATGTGATTTCTAGATCATGTTTATCAATTGTTTGAAGGAATTAAGAGATTTGAAGAAGTTTAGTGATGTGTACATAGATGTTGTTTGTATGTACCTTGCTATGAAAAAAATGCGGAATAAGAAAATACATATAATGATAGGAATTAGGTAAAAGAGTTAGTTTAGATAGAAAATAATAGATGAGAAGTGAAGATGCAGATAAACAGCCTTTTCTCTTATTAAAGAGAAAAATACACAGAAATAGTACAAGATACAGAGGAATAGATATTAGGATCAAACATATATTTTTCAAAAAAATAATATAAGATATAGAGGGAATAGATACGGTGTCTAGATCAAACAGACTATTTTATGAAAGAGAAAGATAAATACAAAAAAATAGTACAAGATACATATGAATAGATACTGAATAGTAAAAGAGAAAGATAAATACAGAGCAATAATTCAAGACACAAAGGAATAGATACTAAATCTAAACAAACAGACTTTTTTATTAAAGAGAGCGTAAATACAGAAAAATAGTATAATATACATATGTGTTGTTGCGTAAATATGGAAAGCTTCCACGTAGGCAACGAACGTAATTTTTAAGATGAATCGGAGGTAGTGCGATGCTTCGTCGGCGTTCTAGGCAGGTACCTGCACAGGAAAGGAAAAGAACACCGGTGCGGTGCCGGCCTAACACCCTCCGATGCTTAAGTCAGAGCTAGTGTGCCAGAGAGAATTCAAGTAGAATTGTAATAGAAATATGTTACCAAATGAATGAATTTCTTCTCCTATTTATAGGAGATTAGGTTGATGACATCATCGCGCCACGTGTCACTTCGGGATTGGTCCATGTGTTGGGTATTGAATGGGTGCAGGTGTGTAGGTAGGTGTGTGGGTGTGTCGGTAGGTGTGTAGGTGCGTAGGTGGCTGGTGTGCACCTACGCTTCTCTGAGGTGGGGGTAGATGCGCGCAGCGCAATAGCGGAGCTTCTTCCTTGGACACTTAGTCTATATTTCTTTGGGATGAGTCCGCGTCTATACACACCTCTCTTGATGGTATGTCCTCCGCTAGTGGTGGAGGTCGGGTCCGTCATGCGTGGCACGCTCATATAACCAGGTTGACATGCGTAGGCCGAAAGAGTTTGAAATTACCTCGTGTCTCTTCGTATGCCTGTCACGTGGTCAATTTACCCTTAGCGATACTTTCACCCATAACAGTGGCCCCCTACTCCCAAGTCGGGTTAGGGTAGCTTATGACCACTTGGGAGTGCTATTGAGGGTGAAATTTTTTCTAAGTGTTCTCTTGGATGGCCTTCAACTACCATGCACCTTCATTACTCAATCTTTCATTGAATTCAAGTTTGCCATTGCACTTGGTTGGTAGAACAATTATTACCATTGTACTTTTGTCAGCGATCTAAGCCGTTAATTTTACTTACCACGATCCAATGGCTATGTGAAGGCTTGATCCCACTATAAATAAAGGAGAAGTTCACACTTCTCATTTTCACACTTGGTAATTTGGAGAAGCCTCCATAGCATTGTAAGACTCCTTTAGAGAGTTTTCTCTTCTCTTTCTCTTCCTTTGTAAAGAATTTCCAATCACACTATTTATTTATTTATATTTTATTTTATTTTTACTAACTTTTTGTTCATCTCAACTTCGATTTGCAGCTCCGTTCAAGTGTCGGGATTTGAACACCTCAATCTAGATAAGGTGAGCTTGACAAAACATGAACGTTTATTTGTTTCAATTAACTCCCTCCGCCATTGCAAAGCAAATTTGCTACCACGTTCTTACCTAGCAGCTCATGAATTTTTCTTTTTGGTATTTCAAACTACATGGCAGAATTGTTCGAAATTCCCGAGTCATATAACGAACTAATAGTGCGAAGCTGTCTTCCTTCTCTGATATCCATCATAGCAGAGCTAACAAAGCTTTCGAACTCGGTCACTTGTAATTTCAATTTCTCAGGTTTGCTTTGTAATATATATATATATATTTTATGAACTAACAATGTCCAGTGCGCTTCTCTGAAAAATTTATTTACTGTTGAAATCAAGAGTATGCTCCACTTTTTGCTGTCACTTTATAATTCTCTCATATCACCGTTCAACTTTTAGTGCCTTGACACTCGAAATTGCATAGCAAAGTCGTAGGGTCCTTTAGAAAACCTAGAGCATAACTGATAGACCAACCCCTTTAGTAGCTTTGATTCTTTAGATGGATGTGTTGAGACTCGGTTTTCACGGTTTCGTTTTGTCGGATTTCCTCGCAAGTTTGCGTGACTCGTTTTGAAAATCAAAGTCATCAAACAACGGACCATCGTAGCAGAGGTTTAGCTTTCAACAGTTGCCATTTTCCTTTTTCACGACTCACATAGTAGACCAGTTTTTTGCTCTTAGCTTGTAAATCAGATTTACATAGCGGACTAAGAACGAACAGATTCTCACCCTTTGGTAGCTTCGAAATCCTCGAGTAACATAAGTGACATCCTCGAGTTTCTTCTTGTGTCTGGAATTACGTTGCTTCAATAAGCTAAGCTCTATTTTTTCAAAATTTTCAACAAAGCAGCCCCATGATTTTAAGTTCTCATACCATATTTCAAACCAAAAACAGAGCTACACTGCAGACCTGACACCTTAATAAACCAGCATAGCAATTGTATTTTGCAAAAATCTCATAGCAGAGGTGACATTCAACATCGCAGAATTCAATTTTTCTTAGTTTTCGTAGAACTCATGAAAGATCTACACTCTTTCTTTGAACTTCTTACACGGTAGGTCTTGGTACTATAACCTTTTTAACTGAGCAGACCTTTATTCTCTGAATAATCTTGAAATCCCGAAGTTAATATTGGTCCTCTGCACGATTACATAGCAGACCTGGCTTCACAGACTCGCTTTCCCCCTTTGATTTTTAAGAGCTAATCTTTCATGCTCGTAAAAATTACACAGCAGAGCTTGCACGGCAGACTAGGATTTCTGATTGTTTTTCGCAACTCTTCTTAGCATAGCGCCACATTTTCCGTCAATCTTTCGAGCTCACAACAAACCGACAGACCAGCATAACAGGGCAGACCAGGTACGTTTGACCTTTGATTTTGAGGGGTTCGATTCACTTGAAACCATGAACGCAATCTTCTTCAACTCATGACTCCATAGTTGAGCCGATAGATTTCGATTTTCACGTTTCTGGTTGAAGTAAACCGAAAACACAAGAAGCAGCTTTCAATTTAATTTTTATTTGGAGATCGAGGTTCAGGACCCATTCGTAGCTTCGAAGCAGATTTCTTTAACCACTTCTTCAATGGCTTCTCCCTTCTCGAAACTCGGTGTTGAAGAGAGATTTCTTTGGAATTTTACTCTTCTTTATCTCAAGCACAACAAGGAATAACCCACGAGGTCTATCCCCCTTCTGATTAGTAGCTTCGATTTCGCCAACCTTGTTTAATTACTCTACGATTCCACGAGCCTCGTAGCTTCAATTTTCAGCTTCTGAGTTTATTCGCGAGAGAGAGATCGAGGCCGATTGAGAGAAAATCAAAGAGAGGGGGGAACCGAGTCTGCTGTGTTATTACTCCCCTTTTTTTCGATCCACGACCCGTCTACCCGCGTGCCTTACGACCCGTCTGCCTGCTTTCATGCTTTTGACCCGCGTAGCTTTTTGTCTTCGAAAAATCATAGTACGTCTTGCTTTCCTTTGCAAAACAACACGCCTTGTTATTCTAACTGAGTCGTGGGAACAAAACCATCGAGCAGGTAGCTTCTCGATTCGATGACCAGGAATTCAATTTAAATTGTTGCTAGGGAAACCTTCATCTTTACTGATCCATTAGTCTTCCATGCATGGTTCTTCATCTCGTGTTGCTTGACTTCGTCTTCCATGGCTGTGAATCTGGGTTTTGAGGATTCTAAGGGTTGAGAGAAAAGAAAATCGAAGGGGTAGAAAGACGATTCCTCGGATTTTTCATCCAAACCCACTTTAGATCTACTCTTCCATGATGTCTTTGGCTTCGATTTGCTCAATTTGGTCTTCAATGGCAGCCACGAGAGGGAGATCGAAAGACGGGAGAAAGGGAAAAATCGAGAGAGAGAGAGAGAGAGAGCGTTGCGCGTTTCTTCAATTTCTCTTTTTTTTTTGTTTTAACACACAACCCGTCTACCCGTCTACCCGTCTACCCATCTACCCATCTACCCGTCTACCCGGATCCGAACCATCCTACAACCCGCTCGCCTCTCTTTGGTTCTCGCTGGTCCTGACATGGACGTGGGCGTCGCTTGGCCCTTTCATTTGGGCTGGGCAGTTAACGCCCATCAATTTTATTTTATTTTATTTTTATTTTTATTTTTTTATTTTTTTTTTTAAATTCAGTAGCCCTTCGTTGGGCTTGTGCTGGCGAGGCCCAGCCCCTTCATGTGGGCTGGGCTGTTTCATCTCTCCTTTTTTTTTTTTTTTTTTTTTTTTTTTTTTTTTTTGGCATTTGAATTCCAGCAGCTTTCTTCCCCCCCTTTTTTTTTTTATTGTAAATTACAATGCATTGCTAAGTTTACATAGAAATTAATCGAACTACTTCCGATTTCGCAGGGCGCGCTCTTTCCAACTTTGAGTAGAGGTAGCAAGTTTAACTTCCGCTCTTGACTCGAGGTAGTGAATTTAATTTCCACTATGCCCTTAGCAATTTTTGACAATACTTTTACTCAGTCGATCCATAAACTTCTCAGATGCTTCTAACAAAATTATTGTTTTCCTTTGTTGACGTGCTTGAATGTTCACAGCTACACTGCTTACTTAGGGCACCAGAGACGACCCATTGCTCATTACTAAGAGTCCAGGTACGTTTTTGGTCTTTCCCTTAGTATAATTCATTCAAGTAGTGTAGCTCAGTGAGAGTTTTGATAGTAGCTAAGGTAGATCATTTTCATTCTAGGATGTCTGACGAAGAATCTAGTTACTATACCGGGAGCGCAGCTGAGCATGGGGGGGAAAGTTCCGAGACTGAACAGTCTTCTCCTTCCCAAGATATCGCGATTCACCCCTATCCATCTACCATCACCATAGAACAATTAGAGTATATCAGGGTGAAATATGACATCCCCTCATCCATTAGCTTGCGGTGTCCTGAAGAGGGGGAGACGCCCTTCAACCCTCCTGCTGGGGAGGTAGCCTTTTATTTGAAAATGTTCAAGTGTGGGGTTAGACTCCGCTTCACTACTTCCCTCAAAAATTTCTATTGTTGTCGCGTAGCACCCGCCTGACTTGGGCCGAACGGGTGGACTATATTACTCGGGTCTTTGGGTTCTTTGGAACCTTAGTAGTGGTGGGGCCCTCTATCCTATAAAACTTTACATGGTCTCTACCGGTCTGGAACTCGTTACCTGGAGGGAATTTCATGTATTACCTTACGGCGCGAGGGGAACCAATAGTGGCACGCCCTTCTTGATCGGGAATTGGAAGAATCAATGGTTCTTTGTAGGTGGTGACTGGTTGTCTAATGTTCCTGGACATGATTACGTATACCGCGTTCCTAGAAAATTCAGGATTCCTGGTAGGCTCACTTTGAGGTGTCTACGTTAACTTCCCAAATAATTTACTTCATCTTTACCATGTTGCATTGCAGGAAACAACCGGGAGATTTTTCCTTTTTCCGAATTTGCTCAGTCGGTGATCAATCGGATATTGAATATCCCTATCGCGCAGCGCAGCACCACTGCTCTTCTCACGAAAAGACGACTGATCTCTACTGGACTTTTTCAACCTGTTTCTGAGGACGCTGTTTCTGAGGAAGCCGGTATGTTTGTTTTGACTCTGCTTTCACATTGTTTCATCATACCATAATACTTTACTTCCTTTTTTAGATATGTCGCGTGCCATGTCGTACATTGAGCAGCGTCGCCGCCAAGCTCAGGAAGCTTTGATATGTGAGGCTAACTCTGGTGATGTGCCCGACGAGGAGCATCGTCGTCGGCCGAGTGCGTCCAGGTCACCTGAGGTTCATACGCCTTGAGCACGGTTGCGTCGCTTCCTCTTCTCGTGGTACCCGCCGTTCCTTATCCGAGTTTGAAGGTCCTTACGCCCACGGAGAGAGTGAAGATGAACTAAAAAGGTATATTGATAATATTACTACTAACTTCAGGGAAGTTTTGATTAATGACCTGGGAGGAAGCAATTTCGATGAGTACGACCCAGTTGTTCGGTCTTTCCATCCATGAGTCTTTCAAGGTAAACTTTGACATACTTCATGATTCCCTCTCCCTTCCGTTTTTCATTCTTTTTGTGTGTGCTCACACATTATCTTAACTTTTCAGGCGGGGGCTAGAGCGAACCTGGCTGCCCTGAGGGTGCTGAGTGATTGTGAACGCCTTAAAGATGAGTTAAGTGACCGTGACACTTCCTTAGCCGAAAAAGCCCGCTTGCTGCAAAGAGGCTCGTGCTAGGAATCAATCTCTTGAAAGCGACTTAGCTCGTGAGAAAAATATTTCACTTGAGATGTCGGTCAAGTTCAATGATTTGGAGGCAAGGACTCGGGATAAAGAGGTGTCAAGAAAATGCTTAGAGCTTGTGGAGAATATGACAACTGGAAAAAGAAATCCTCGTCTATGGGGCCGACTATCTTTGAGGCCGTATATCTAAAAAGTATCCGGACTTGGACCTGAGCTTTGTCAATGACCTACGTTAACGCTCCCTTGCAGTTTGACTGACTTTCTGAGATGTTGCTCCTGCTATGCTTTTCTCTGTCTGATGGGGCATGTCCATCTTTTAACTTATTTATGTTTGTTTCTTTAACTTTTTGACTTGGTATAGGCGTATGATCGCCTTTAGTTGCATTCTCATGCTTTTTTGAATATAACTTCAGTCATTTGGCTTCTTTGGTGAATAAAAATTTTATTCTTTGTTGCCTCTACCTCCTCACTTCTATTTCTCAAGTGTTGTTAGTCTGATGTTGCTGTGTGGCCATGCGTCCTGGATGAACTTAAGATTTTGTTTATCTTAAATTTTGTCCAAGTGCGACTCGTACAAGTCCGGCGCTCCCTAGTAAACTTAGAATTTTATCGTTTTAAATTCTTCTACCAGGTGCCAAGTCTTAGCACTCCTTAGTAGACTTAGAATTTTTTCATTTTAAATCCTTCTACCAGGTGCCAAGTCTAGCACTACCTAGTAGACTTAGAATTTTTTTATTTTAAATTCTTCTACCAGGTGCCAAGTCTAGCACTACCTAGTAGACTTAGAATTTTTTATTTTAAATTCTACCAGGTGCTGCTCGTGGGAGCCTAGCACTCCCTAGTAGACTTAGAATTTTTTCTCGTTTTAAACTCTTCCACCAGGTGCCGCTCGTGAGAGCCTAACACTCCCTAGTAGACTTAGAATTTTTTCATTTTAAATCCTTCTACCAGGTGCCAAGTCTAGCACTACCTAGTAGACTTAGAATTTTTTTATTTTAAATTCTTCTACCAGGTGCTGCTCGTGGGAGCCTAGCACTCCCTAGTAGACTTAGAATTTTTTCTCGTTTTAAATCCTTCTACCAGGTGCTGCTCGTGCGAGCCTAACACTCCCTGGCAGACTTAGAATTTTTTACCTTAAGTTCTTCATTTGTTGATTTTATTGAACACCCGAACATGTAGGGTTGTAGTAATGCCGTGAGTTTATACATTCGAATTTTAAGCTTCGTTCGTCGATTGCCTGGCTATGCGACCCTACATCCTGAGTGAATTTAAGATTTAATTTTCTAAGTCCGGCTAGTCAAAATCGGTGTGCGACCCTACATCCTGGTTGAACTTAGAATTTTAATCAACTTGACTTTTTGGTGGTCGATTCTTTTGAACTTTTAATCATGTATGTTCGTGTAGTTGATTCCCCGTCCAAACAGAGTTACAAAGCTTGAAGCCCCGAATGAGTTGTTCAGATTTTAGAGTGGTTCGACCTAGGCTTTAACTAGGGTGTACCCTTGGTAGTAGCTTAGGCCTCCTCCCTTATAATCTTTGAATCTAAATCACTTTTGAAGTAGAAAAGTCATGTTCTAATTTCTTTGATTGTTGAAATCCATACAACATGAAAGATAAAACTTCAACATAAAGAAAAATACATTGACATCACTGATAATAGGCTTTGAGGTGCTCGGCGTTCCACGGGTGGGGCAATGCTTTGCCGCTAAGATCAACCAACTTGTAGGTGCCAGGTCTCACGATCTCAGTGACCTTGTACGGACCTTCCCAGGTGGGTCCTAGAGCTCCGCTGCTTGTGTCTTTCGTGTTAAGTAGTACTTTTCTTAGCACGAGGTCATCCACCTTAAAGCTGCGTGGTTTGACCCGAGTGTTGTAGTAGCGCGCCGCTCTATTCTTATACTCAGCCACACGGAGACGGGAGGTCTCTCTATGCTCCTCTAACAGGTCAAGACTTAACCTTTGGCATTCTTCATTAATTTCTGGGTTGAAGTGTTCAATTCGAGGGGAAGGTAGTCCTATTTCAACGGGTACTACCGCCTCTGCTCCAAATGCCAACGAAAAAGGTGTTTCACCCGTGGAGGTCCTTGCGGTTGTTCTATACGCCCATAAGATATTCGGAAGCTCCTCTGCCCAAAGCCCCTTCAAACCTTCAAGCTTGCTCTTTAAGTTTTTCTTAATGATTTTGTTCACAGCTTCTACCTGGCCATTGGCCTGTGGGTGAGCTGGAGAAGACTTGAAGTGTTTGATACCGAGTTCAGTGCACCATGATCTAAACTTTTCATTGTCAAATTGCTTGCCATTATCTGAGACTATGGCATAGGGAATGCCAAACCTGCACACCACGTTCCGCCACATGAAGTCGGTGGTTTTACGTTCGGTGATTGTGGCTAGTGCTTCGGCTTCCACCCATTTGGTAAAATAGTCTACTGCCACTATAGCAAACTTGGTCTGTCCTTTTCCTTGAGGAAGGGGTCCTATCAGGTCGACCCCCCATTGAGCAAATGGCCAAGGACTTGTGATATTAGTCAAATACTCTGGTGGTTGTCTTGGGACTGTAGCAAAACGTTGACACTGGTCGCACTTTCGACTAAATGACCTGGCATCTTCATACAAGGTTGGCCAATAATATCCTTGCCTTATGATTTTATGTGCCAATGACCTTCCTCCAGAGTGGTTACCACATACTCCCTCATGAACTTCTTTCATGACGTAGTCTGCCTCATCAGGTAGGAGACACCTTAGTAGTGGTAGGGAAAAACCTCTCTTGTATAATACATCTCCTCTCATTATATAACGTGTTGCCCGACGTTGGAGCCGTCGCGCCTCTACTTTATCAGGAGGCAATTCACCATCTCTTAAGAATTTTATGATTGGATCCATCCAGGAAGAGGTGGTCAATTGTGCTGCTTTGTCAATGTCCATGGCTTCTAACTCATCTATACTTGAGCTAGGGAGGAATTCGACCAAGCTCAGACGATTCAACTCGGTCTCGTGGCGGATGCTAGACGTGCCAACGAATCGGCGTTAGCGTTCTCCGAGCGTGGTATTTGCTTAACTTCCCACCACTCGAATGTGCAAAGAAGTTCTTTCACCTTTGCTAGGTACGCCATTCTTTCCCCCTTCGTCCGATATTCTTCCATTATGTGATTGACAACCAATTGAGAGTCACTAAAGACTTTGACACGGCTTACCCCCACCTTCCTTGCTAACCGCAATCCGCCAGGAAAGCGCTTCATACTTGGCTTCATTGTTAGAAGCCTTAAACCCAAACCTTAGAGCATATTCAATGTGGGCTTGGTCAGGTGAGACTAGGATAAGGCCTGCTCCGCAACCTTTCATATTGGAAGACCCGGTCCACGTAGAGTGTCCAAGTGGACCCTTCTCTTTGTGGAGGGATGAGTCCTTGGTCCGGAGCAAGCTCTCTTTCGGGGGTTAAGTGTGTTTCCTCTTTTTCAGGTGTGAGTTCCGCTATGAAATCGGCCACGACCTGGCCTTTTATTGCGGTTCTTGGCTTATATTGAATATCATACTCACTAAGTTCCACCGCCCACTTCATCAATCGACCTGATGCTTCAGGTTTTTGTAGAACTTGCCTCAATGGGTGATTTGTCAGGACTACAATCCTGTGTGCTTGAAAATATGGCCTCAACCTCCGAGCCGAGGTTATTAAGGCTAGTGCCGCCTTTTCCATTTGTGGGTACCTAGTCTCCGCGTCCACCATGGCTTTGCTCGTATAATATGTAGGTAGTTGGACTCCACCTTCTTCTCTTACTAGAGCTGAGCTCACCGCTGTCTCTGACACAGCTAAATACAAAAACAACTCTTCACCCAGGACAGGCTTGGAGAGTAGAGGTGCGGAGCTTAAGTAATTTTTTAGCTCTATGAACGCTTTCTCGCACTCCTCTGTCCACTCAAACTTACTTCCTTTTCGGAGAACCTTAAAGAATGGGAGACACTTGTCTGTCGCCCTTGATACAAATCTATTCAGCGCTGCTACCTTCCCATTCAAGCTTTGCAATTGTTTAAGGTTTTTAGGAGACTCCATGTCCAGGATGACTTTCAACTTGTCAGGGTTCGCTTATATACCCCTTTGGTGGACCATAAACCCCAGGAATTTTCCTGAAGTTACTCCAAATGCACATTTGTCCGGGTTGAGCTTCATCCTGGTACCTTCTTAGTACATCGAATGCCTCTTTTAGATCGGGAGGTATGTTGGTCTGCCTGGTGGCTCTTGACCAACATGTCATCTACATAAACCTCCATGTTTCTCCCAATCTGCCCAGCGAACATTTTATTCACCATTCGTTGGTAGGTTGCACCTGCGTTCTTCAACCCGAATGGCATAACCTTGTAGCAATAAAGCCCTTGACTTGTCACAAAGGAAGTTTTCTCCCGGTCGGGCTCATACATCTTAATTTGATTATATCCCGAGTAAGCATCCATAAAGGTCATCATCTCATGTCCCGCGGTGGCGTCTACCAGCTGATCAATTCGAGGTAGGGGAAAACTATCTTTTGGACATGCCTTGTTAAGGTCAGTAAAGTCTATGCATACCCGCCATTTTCCGTTAGCTTTCTTCACTAGAACAACATTGGATAGCCAGTCCGGGTAATGCACTTCACGGACAAAGTCTGCCTCTAAGAGCTTTCTTACCTCCTCAGCTATAACTCCATTCCTGGCTTGGTCAAACACTCTACGTTTATGCGGCGACGGACGAAACGTGTGATCGACATTTAAACGATGCACCATAATTTTTGGATCGATGCCAGGCATATCTTCATGAGTCCATGCAAACACGTCAATATTTTCCTTCAGAAATTTTATTAAGTCATCTCTCTGCTCACCCCCTGTCTAGTCCCGATTTTGACACACCTTTCAGGTAGAAGCGGGACAGACTCCATGTCTTCTGTGGGTGTTGCTCTTTGATCAAACTTCTCTGGTAGTATTACTAAGGGAGGTTGTTCCACCTCTTCTACCAAGTTGGTTGTAGCAGAGCGCGCCTCTTCCTCAGTATGCTCTACCGCGATCACGTTTACCGGTGAAGTACCCTTCATAGTAGTGTAATAACACTCCCGAGAGACCTTTTGTTCCCCTCTGATCACCCCTACCCCATTTGCAGTAGGGAACTTCATCATTTGATGATAAGTCGATGGTACGGCCTTGAGAGCGTGGATAGTAGGGCGTCCCAATATGATATTATAAGCTGACGGGCACTCAACCACTTGGAATTCTACCATCTTAGTGACGGTGTTGGGTTCTTCTCCAAAAGTGACCCAGCAACTCGATACTTCCTTCCAGGGATGACCTGGCTTCCCTCAAATCCCACCAAGGGTGCTAGATTTCTTTTCAATTTTTCTCTTCCAATCCCTAACTTTTCAAATGCGCTCAGAGAGAGTCGTCTACCGAGCTACCGCCATCGACCAGGACACGGTGCACTCTCAAGTTAGCTACAATGATTACCACTACCAGGAGCATCATTGTGAGGTTGGTGGATGTCGGCGACTTCATCTTCATCGAAATGAATTTTTACCTCCCGTCTAGGCATTGTATGGGTGGTGAAGACTTGAACCTATGTGGGGCGTGACTTGCCTCTCGGGCACTTGCTTTTCTTTTTCTGCTTGACTCCGCCTGCTGGTCCACCAAATATAGTTCTTATGTCACCTCCCAAGGGCTTTTTACCACCTCGGTCCTGGTCTTTCTGCTCAGGTCTGGTGTCGCGCTGACCTCCTTCTCTCCTCATTACGAACTCCTTTAGGTACCCTCTTTGAATTAGAGTTTCAATTTCCTCCTTAAGATCAAAACAATCGGAGGTCGTATGACCGTGATCCTTGTGGAAAAGACAATACTTGTCTTTATTTCTTTTGTTCGATCCCGCTTTCATCCTCGACGGCCACCTTACCAAGTTCTTATCTTGGATCTCCATGAGTAGCTGCTCTGTTGGTATGGTGGTAGGGGTGTATTTCTTGAACTTGCTAGGAGGAAGACTTTGTTTACCAAGTCGATCTTCGATCTTTCTCCTCTTGTCATTTTCATGGCGATCATTCCTCCGGGTAGCATCTTCCGCTCGGTCTTTTCTTTTATGTTCCGAGTGTTTGCTACTACCACCTTCTTCTGGAGCTCTTCTTGCACTAAGCAACTCTCCGGCACTCATGTATTTTTGCGCCCTAGAAAGAAGCTCAGTGTATGTAACCGGGGTCTTTTTGCCTAACGACCATAAGAATTTCTCATCTTTCAATCCCGCCATCATAGCAGTCAGGGCTATGTCGTCACTATAACCTTCTACTTTCAAAGCCTCATTATTGAACCTTACCACGTAGTCACGTAGGCTCTCCCCCCATTTCTGACGAATAGTTAACAGGTGCGTAGCCGGCTTCTTGTGATCTCTTCCTCCGAGGAACTGAGTCACAAAGGACCGCGTAAGGTCTTTGAACGAGGAAATGGACCTCGGCTTGAGTTGTCTGTACCATCCTCGTGCAGGGCCTCCTAAAGTGAGAGGGAATGCCCTACACTTGATTGCGTCTCGGACTCCCTGGAGCTCCATCCAGGTCCGAAACGTGTCAACATGCTCGACCGGGTCCTTAGAGCCATCATAGGTAGGCATGGTTGGCATCTTGAACTTGGCGGGTAAGTCTACCTCCATAATGTCATCGGTGAATGGAGGCTCTGCCTGCTCGAGGAGGTCTTCCAAAGCAAGGGGAGCCTTACCTCGGTACTCCTTCTTCATGTGACCGAGCTCGTCTTGGAGCTTTTTTAGCTCCGGCGCCCAAGGTTGGGTGCTTTCAGCGGTGGACTTCATAACTTCAGTTTGCTCTTTCCTCTTTTGATTCAAAACATCTCGGAGGTCGGATCCTCCCTTCAACCGAGATTGTCCAGGTCCAGGACGGGACGAGGAAGCACGTTGATTGTTTGTCCTCTGCTTCCCCTTCGAGCCACCTCCTCCGTTGGTTCGCGACTCATCTACATACTCCACATGTTCTTTGCCCTTGCCGGTCACAGGGGTTTGATTCTTGGCGGTCGACTACGAACTTCGATTAAGTATTTCAAGTACCTTTGAAAGGTCTCGATTCACAACTCGAACTTGTTCTTCCAAGGCATCCACCCTCCTATCCGGCAAGGGTTCAACTCTCTCGATCTCCTCTTCTTGAACCCGGTCTCTGTCCCCACGAGCCGGGTACCTTCTAGTACGGGGAATATTGTTTTCCACTCCTTCATTACCAGCACGGTGCTCTGTATGACTCCTCCGACTCATTCTTGATGGTAGAGCACTTAGTTATATACTCTTCCCCACAGACGGCGCCAACTGTTGTTGCGTAAATATGGAAAGCTTCCACGTAGGCAACGAACGTAATTTTTAAGATGAATCGGAGGTAGTGCGATGCTTCGTCGGCGTTCTAGGCGGTACCCGCACGGAAAGGAAAAGAACACCTGGTGCGGTGCCTGACTAACACCCTCCGATGCTTAAGTCGAGCTAGTGTGCCAGGAGAGAATTCAAGTAGAATTGTAATAGAAATATGTTACCAAATGAATGAATTTCTTCTCCTATTTATAGGAGATTAGGTTGATGACATCATCGCGCCACGTGTCACTTCGGGGATTGGTCCATGTGTTGGGTATTGAATGGGTGCGGTGTGTAGGTAGGTGTGTGGGTGTGTCGGTAGGTGTGTAGGTGCGTAGGTGGCTGGTGTGCACCTACGCTTCTCTGAGGTGGGGGTAGATGCGCGCAGCGCAATAGCGGAGCTTCTTCCTTGGACACTTAGTCTATATTTCTTTGGGATGAGTCCGCGTCTATACACACCTCTCTTGATGGTATGTCCTCCGCTAGTGGTGGAGGTCGGGTCCGTCATGCGTGGCACGCTCATATAACCAGGTTGACATGCGTAGGCCGAAAGAGTTTGAAATTACCTCGTGTCTCTTCGTATGCCTGTCACGTGGTCAATTTACCCTTAGCGATACTTTCACCCATAACAATATGAATAGATACTGAATCGAGAAATAGTACAAGATACAGAGGAATAGATACTGAATCTAAACAAACTCTTATATGAAAGATGTTGTTGCGTAAAAATGGATGGCTTCCACGTAGGAAACGAACTTTAATTTATGGGACGAGTCGGAGGTAGTGCGCTGCTTCGACGGCGTGCTACGTGAGGTACCGCACAGAAAGGAAAAGAAGCACCGGTGTGGTCCTGGCCTAACACCCTCCGATGCTTAAGTCGAGCAAGCGAGCTAGTGTGCCGAGTAGTAGTAGAGATCGATTACCTAATGAATGAGTTTCTTCTCCTATTTATAGGAGAATATGTTGATGACATCATCGTGCCACGTGTCACGTCAGGATTGGACCACATGTTGCTTCCGATTCGTGTCGCTTTCGGGTTACGCCACGTGTCGCTTTCTAAATGGACGCTTGCAATTGGTTTAAATGTGTTGGTCTGTATTTGGAGATTGCGTAGCGCTTCTTTTCAGTGCATGGACTTTATGCCTAGGTACCACTGGTCCAGGCGAGGTGCTTGGACCAGGTGCTTTACACCAGGTGTTTCGGACCAGGTGCTTTACACCAGGTGTTTTGGACCAGGTGCTTTACACCAGGTGTTTTCGGACCAGGTGCTTGGACCAGGTGCTTGACCAGTGCCTTGGACCAGGTGCCTGGACCAGGTGCTTTACACCAGGTGCTTCGGACCAATTTTGCCAAGTTGTAAAATTCCACGTAATCCCTTTTCACCCTACAACAGAGGCCCCCTACTCCCGAGTTGAGTTGAGATGTGAGTTCAATGCTACTTGGGAGTATTCTTTCAAAGCGGAATTTTACATTAGTCAATTTCTTGAAAATATTCAAAGTGTTGAGGTATGTAGCTTGAATTTTCCATTGCAATCGTCAAAATTTTGAGAGTTTGTAGCTTGAATTTTCTCCTTTGTAGCTTGAATTTTCTGTCATAATTTTTTTTTTTGAGAAAATACTAAGTGTTGAAGCTTGGTAGGTTGAATTTTCTGTCTCTGATCGTTTTGGAGTTGGGTTGTATGTTCAAGTCGTCACATTTCATCATCACATACTTCGCCCCCTTTGATTTTAAGAGTAAAAATTCTCTTGAAATCAAATATATTAAAATTGTCTAGCTTTCATTGAAGAAAAGATTACAAAATTTGAAAGAAAAAAGAATTAATAACAAGTGTAGAGAGGAAAGAAGAGGGGTTGAAAGAGAAAGAAGAAAGGAATAAAAATAAAAAAAATGAAGGGGGAGGGGTTCCAGACACTGCGGGTCAAGATTTGACCCGTGGTCAAGCGCGGTCAGGAATGACCCGCGTCCCTCCCTTCAATTTTTTTTTTTTTTTTTTGAACTCTTTGGTTCTTTTGCCGTGGTCAAAGCCCGACCGCGGGCATGGGCGCGGTCAGGTTTTGACCCGCGCCCACTAACTTTAACTTACTTTTTTTTTTTTTTTTTTCTCTTTTTTTTTTCTTTCTCTTTCCAGCAACTTTTTTTTTCTTCTTCTTCTTTCTTTCTTTTTTCCCTTCCTTTTTTTTTTCTTTCTTTCTTCCAATATACAAAGTCAAACTACTTTATACCTTTTTTTTTTTTTTTTTTTTTTTTTTTTAATAATAATAATAACAATAACCAATTTCAAGTTGGTTTTCCGTCGTCGACTTGTCGTTGAATCTTAACACAATCTTGCTTGATTGCTCCATCTTCAAATTTTCTAAGTGTTGCTTCGTAGGTGTAATAGCCTTACACCCTTAGTATACTTAGAATTTTTTTAATTCCTCTACGAATCATGCACTCCTTAGTAGACTTAGAATTTTTTAGTCGTTTTTAAATTCTTCTACCAGGTGCGGCTCGTGGGAGCCCTGCACTCCTGACAGGACTTAGAATTTTTTAGCCATTTTAAATTCTTCTACCAGGTGCGGCTCGTGGGAGCCCTGGACCTCCTGACAGACTTAGAATTTTTTAGTCGTTTTAAATTCTTTTACCAGGTGCGGCTCGTGGGAGCCCTGCACTCCCTGGTAGACTTAGAATTTTTTATGTAGAGCTCTCCCACCTTGATGGACTAAGAACTTTTTCCTTTTGCTCTTCCACTTTAGTGGACTTAGAACATTCTAATGTAGAGCTCTCCCACCTTGGTGGACTAAGAACTTTTTTCCTTTTGCTCTTCCACCTTAGTGGACTTAGAACATTTGCATTTTGCTCTTCCACATTGGTGGACTTAGAACATTTTCATTTTTATGTTCTTCCACCTAGGCAGACTTAGAACTTTTTGCTTTTCCACCTTGATGGACTCGAACATTTTTAATTTTGTTGGAATCGCATAGTTGGCCCCCACTCGAGTAGAGTTTTATGTCTTGAAGTCTAGCTCGAGTTTAATTTTTCTCGAATGATCTAACTCTCATGAATGCAATAAGTAGAAAAAATATAATTTTATTCATTTCATTTTCGAACTCTTACAATAGAAGACTTTATTGGAAATGAAAATTGCAATAAATTAAATTGTTGAAATAAAATCTATGTTGCTTGACATCTTCATAGGTATTGTAGAGTCTTTTAGATGAGGCCAATACCTCGGTGACCAACGATGGTCCTTTTGAAAGCTTGGACTCCTTTTCAATAGTCGGGCCCCCGAATACGTTTCCTACTTCTCCAATTGAAAAATTTGATCATCACGGTCCTGATCTTCCCCATCTCTTTTACCTCTTACAAATTCTTTCAAGTACCCTTTTTGAATTAGGGTTTCAATTTCTTCCTTGAGATCGAAGCAATCAGAGGTGGTATGCCCGTGGTCTTTATGGAAGAGGCAATACTTGTTTTTGTTCCTCTTATTTGACGCTGCCATCATCCTAGCGGGCCACCTCACTATGTTTTTGTCTTGGATCTCCATGAGTAGTTGTTCAATTGGGACCGTGGTGGGAGTGTATTTTTTAAATTTACTAGGAGGAAGACTCTGTTTATCAAGTTGGTCTCCTGACCTTGTCCTTTTTCGTCATCATGACGTTTAGTACTCCAAGGAAAGGTCTTCTGCTTGCTCTCTTTTTTGTGCTCGATTGTTTGCTAATACCTCCCTCATCCAGGAGCTTTTCTTGCACTAAGTAATTCTCCAAAGACTCATGTACTTTTGAGCCCTAGCAAGAAGCTCCGGTGTACATACTGGTGTCTTTATACCAAGTGACCATAAGAATTTTTCATCTTTTAAACCGGCTATCATAGCAGTTAGAGCTATGTCATCACTGTAACCTTGCACCTTCAATGCCTCATTGTTAAATCTTACTACGTAGTCTCGGAGGCTCTCCTCCGACTTCGACGATACGTCAAAGGTGCGTGGCGGTTTCTTATGATCTCTTCCACCAAGGAACCGAGTGACAAAAGATCGAGTGAGGTCTTTAAATGAAGATATAGACCTCGGCTTGAGCCGTGCAGCCAACCGCGAGCAGGGCCTCCTAATGTAAGGGGGAATGCCCTATACTTGATAGCATCTCGGACTCCCTGGAGCTTCATCCAGGTCCGAAACGTATCGACATGCTCAATTGGATCCTTTGAACCATCATACGTGGTCATAGTTGGCATTTTAAACTTGGTTGGAAGCTCCACCTCCATTATGTCATCACTGAATGGAGGCTCAGTTTGCTCGAGTAGATCTTCTAGTGCAAGAGGGGTCTTTCCTCTATATTCTTTCTTCATATGACCAAGTTGATCTTGGAGTTTTTTCAATTCTGGTGCCCAAGGTCAGGCACTTTCTCAGATAGACTTCACTACATCCGAATGTTCCTTTCTCTTTTGATTGAGAACTTCTCTGAGGTCGGATCTTCGTTTCTGACTAGGTTGCTTGTTGCGATAAGAGTTATAAGAGGAGGAGGAATTGTCCTGGATATTTAGATTTGACTTCCTCTTTGAACCGCCTTTCTCATGATTTAGCGATTCTCCTATGCGTTCTATAGGTTCTTTATCTTTCTTGGATTGGACTTCTTGATTGTCAGTAGGGGATTGATGGTCAGTTCTCTGTGTAAGGATTTCAAGTACTTTAGCAAGATCTCGATTCACACCTCGGACTTGATCTTCTAGAGCATCAACCCTTCCATCAGGCATTGACATAACTCTTTCCACTTCTTGATTTCCATCAACTTGTTGTAGCTCCCTAGTGCTACGAGTTTGATTTTTCGTATTACGAGGGTTACGGTTTTCACCGTCTTCAGTAACATCACCGTGTTGCTGACCTCTACGACCCATCCTTGATGGTAGAGCACTTAGTTATATACTCTTCCCACAGACGGCGCCAAATGTTGTTGCGTAAAAATGGATGGCTTCCACGTAGGCAACGAACTTTAATTTATGGGACGAGTCGGAGGTAGTGCGCTGCTTCGACGGCGTGCTACGTAGGTACCTGCACAGGAAAGGAAAAGAGCACCAGTGGTGTGCCGCCTAACACCCTCCGATGCTTAAGTCGGAGCAAGCGAGCTAGTGTGCCGGAGTAGTAGTAGAGAGATCGATTACCTAATGAATGAGTTTCTTCTCCTATTTATAGGAGAATATGTTGATGACATCATCGTGCCACGTGTCACGTCAGGATTGGACCACATGTTGCTTCCGATTACGTGTCGCTTTCGGGTTACGCCACGTGTCGCTTTCTAAATGGACGCTTGCAATTGGTTTAAATGTGTTGGTCTGTGGTTGAGACGCGTAGCGCTTCTTTTTCAGGTGCATGGACTTTATGCCTAGGTACCACAGTCGACGAGGTGCTTGGACCAGGTGCTTTACACCAGGTGTTTCGGACCAGGTGCTTTACACCAGGTGTTTCGGACCAGGTGCTTTACACCAGGTGTTTCGGACCAGGTGCTTCGGACCAGGTGCTTCAGACCAGGTGCTTCGGACCAGGTGCTTCGGACCAGGTGCTTTACACCAGGTGCTTCGGACCAAGTGCTTCGGACCAGGTGCTTTACACCAGGTGCTTCGGACCAATTTTGCCAAGTTGTAAAATTCCACGTAATCCTTTTTCACCCTACAACAAAAGAGAACGATATCAAATTTCTTTTACGTATTAGTATTGTTTGAAAGAAATAATCAAAACAAGCAAACCTTGAAAAAAAATGCAACTAAAAATTGGTAATTGAACAAGAGGAAAACAAACATGACATAGATAAAATAAAGAAAAAGGTGAAAAATCTTGATATTTTTCTGAAAAAAGTATGAACTGTCTTTGAATTCTATGAGTGTAATCTCTAGTAGACATCTTCCTTCCCTTGTTAGGAAATAGGATCCATCTTTTCCCAACATTAGGGCTTGCTGTTTTCCTCATAACAAGGCTATAAGATTGTAGCCATATAATTGTAAATAAACCTAAAAAGAATTAGATGATTTAGAAGTTTCGAGACTGTAAAATTAAAATGGTCAAAAGGTTAAAGTTCATACACACCTTTCTTGAATATAATGGCACCTTGATTATCTAATTAAGCCAGAACTTAACATGGCCACGTGAAGAAATGGAGTCTCATAATTAATGTTGTTTTTATGCTCTTTCATTGTTAATAAATAATTAAGTTTTCTACTCTCTCATTGAAGATGTTGCAATGGAAAGTGTAGAATAGAAAATACATGCTATTAATATTATCCATCATCCTACTAATGATAATTTATGAAGACTACAGTATGTGTGTGTAGGGAGAGAGAATGAATTGTTGGTAGTGGATTTGAGAGTGGAGAGAAATTTGTGAGATACAGGGAGACTCTGTTATGAAAGAGAATGATACAAAAAAACATTGGTCTAGGTAGTGAAGATACAGGGGAAAATTCTGTTATGAAAGAGAATATGATACATGAGAGAGAGAGAAAAAAAAGTAAAATTATGTTGAAGTTTTATCATTGACACGTGGCAGATGAATATTTTATAATTGTAATTGTAAACCCCTTCTTTATCATTGACACGTGCCAGATGAATATTTTCATTTACTTGATTGTTGGCAGTTAGCTTTGGGAAATAAAAAAAATGGATAAATGTAAAATAGAGCTGTGTACTTTAGGTTATTGTTAAATCATACCCTTGTACTTTTTTTAAAAAAAAAAATACTCCTATACTTTAAGAAAATTACAAATCACACCCTTCAATGGATTAGTTTTAACGAAATTGAGATACATTTATATTCTTACAACATCGAGTTTTATGTTATAATATATATCTATATATCTATATATATATATATATATAATTTATAAAAATTATGGAGACTCAACTATGATTTTAGAAACAATTATGTTTTTCGAAAGGTTTAGGAATTATGTTATTAGTTTCAATAAAACGGTTAAACAACAGTATCCTCAATTATGAGCATATAGCAGGTACCCACTTTAACATACACATAGGCTTTGGGCCATATGTTAAGGTGTATAACCAAAAAGTGTTACTTTAATAAATAAAAAATAAGCTATTTACTAGATTAATTCGGTGTAAAAAATGGTGAGTTAGAATGAGGTTGATTTTAAGATTTGTTTGTTTACCCAAATATTAGCATAAACCAATTGGGCCTGTTCCTGAACCGAGTCTAAGCCCAGAGAAGTTTTGGGCCGAGCTTAGGTTGAGCATAAGGGCATATGAAACTGGTCCAGCGATGTTGCTTTTTTCTTTTCCATTACAATGAAAATAAGTATTTATCCTTTTATTTTTTTAACAAGCTACAATTATATTTACATGGTTTAATTAACATACATCAATTAATTCATAGATAAAATTAATCTGTTACTTTTTTTTGGGTAAAATACAATTTTAGTCCCTGAACTTTCACTCGAGTTTCGTTTTCGTCCCTGAACTTTTAAAAGTGACGTTTTTCGTCCCCGAACTTTCCAAATCGTTTCGTTTTCGTCGTTCCGTTAGTGACACTAACAGATGCTTACGTGGCATGCAATGTGGCATTTTTAATGATGTGGCAGGCTCACATTTTTTTTAAATGAGGTGGCATTGTTTAATTCATTTTTTTTAATTATGTAGCATTTTTTTATTCATTTAATAATTATTATCTCCCCCTCTCTTCTTCTCCTCTCTAAGCTAACCCTAACTTTATCTATTTTCAGAATCTCTTTCCCTTATCTAGCTGATGCAGCCGTCGCCCATCTCAATCATAGAAGCGCCACAGTTTTCTTTGTCATTCGGTAACCACCGCTTCATCAGATCTATTACTCCATTTATATCCAAGATCGTCTTCATGATTCAATCGTCAGATTTTTCAAAGATCATCAAACGTTTCCTGTCCAAGATCATCAGATCTGTTCAAGATCGTCAAACATTTCTGTCCAAGATTATCAGATCTATCCAAGATTATTATCCAAGATCCTCAAACGTTTCTGTACAAGACCGTTTTTGTCCAAGATTGTCAGATCGTCTTCATGAGTCGATCGAGCGATAGTCTTTGCGTTTCTGTCCCAAGATCATATTTACTATCATCGTCTGCTTCACGATTTCGCCACCAACATTGTTTTTCATATAAATTATGTTTCCCCTTTGAATTTTTACAATATTTATTTTGGTTTGGAAAAAAAATATTATTGTGAGTTAAAAAAGTGGATCTTGGGTTTGTTTTCTTGTACTCACCCCTTTCTCTTTTGGATATGAAGAAGGTTTAATTTCTCTCTCAAAAGATTTTTCTTATTTTAGCTTATGAATCTCTTTGGTATTATGCTTTTTCTTGTTTAATCTTGCCTTTTTTTTGTGTGTATAAGTGCCTGCTATCACTCTTTTCTTGAATTTTTAATGATTTCCACCGCCATTCAAGCTCCAAGGTCGCTTGATTTTTGTTCGCTATTTCAACATCGTTCTTCATATCCAAGGTCGCTGCGAATCTGCCATAAACATCGTGTTCTTCACGATCTCAGTTCTTGTTCTCATAAACAATCTCTTAATCACGATAAATCATTTTAAATTTCTTACTATGGATTTGGATTTTTAATTTCTGCTTAAGAATGTTTGCTTAACAATCTCTGATTCCCAGATCTAAAATATAGTTAAAGAATTTGTTAGAAAAAATTAATTTATAAAAAACGTGGAAAAAAAACTAATTGATAAAAAAAAGTGAAGAAAAATTATAATCAATTTTCTAATCTTCCAACTTTTTACTAGTTCCATTACAATAGCTATGAGTTTTTTAAAAATTTACTAAAAAAATTTCACATTTTTCCCCCAAATTGCTAGATCTGGGTTTGAGAATGAGCTTTGATGAAGTAAAATGAAAAAAGTATTCGGTGAAAAAGATGGTGGGGGTAGAGAAGAGGATAATGTAGGAGAGAGAATAATGAGAGGTGAGAGAATGGAAGAGAGATATTTAAAAAATTGACACATAAGCATCTAAAACTATAATAAATTAAAATTGATATTAAAACATTGATAAAAAGGTCACGTCAGCATGCCATGTAAGCCCTGTTAGTGTACCAAACGGAAAAACAGACGGAAGGACGAAAATGAAATGATTTGGAAAGTTCAGGGACGAAAAATGTCACTTTTGAAAGTTCAAGGACGAAAACGAAACTCAAGTGAAAGTTCAGGGACCAAAATGGTATTTTACCCTCTCTTTTTTCGCGGATAAAAGTGTAGACTCAAATTTATATTATTATTAGTTTAAATTTATAAGAGGTTATTAATTATTAACTAAATTTAATATCTAAATAATTTAATCAATTGATCAATCAAGCTTAAGAAAAATGATTTAGTATAATAATATTTTTTTTTAAATTGAAATTTAACAATAAACTATAATTACAGAAATCCTACGATTATCAAATAAACATAAATATAATGCCATTTTTATGCTCTTCTCGTAAGGAATAAGGATGTTTTCTTTCATTTTCTACCTCTTTCAGTTTAGAAGAAATCATATTTTCTTCTTTTCTTCGTTCCATATTTATGTATCACTGTTGTTCAAGGAAATAGCTATATGTGAAGAAGTTTAGGAATTTGTTAATTTGTTTGTAACTTGAAATGGAAGGTGTGGGATCGAAAAGGCTTTCAACCATCCATTATTGGGCATAGAAGAAGAGAGAAAATGTTAATTTACAAAAGATATGCTTAACATTGTATTTTTGGCATGAATGATTGATGTGTAGTAATTAGAATAATGATATAAAGAAATTGGACTGCTTCGGAATTCAGGAATAGAGAAAAATGTGGAGATGAGTAGTGAAATACGAGGAAAAGAAACATTATAGAATGATATAAGATACAAGAGAATAAACACAGGGCCGTTCCTAAAAATATTGGGGCCCAGTACTAAATATAATTTTGGGCCTTACCATAAATTAGTTTTAAAATATTAATTTTTATTTAAAATTTTGAAATATATTAAATTAAGGTTAAAAATACTATTGGGTGTAAAATTTTCATTTACAATAACTAAAAGAATTATTTTAATTTTTTTTATTATAAGAATTATGTTAATTATTGATCAATAATATTTAATATGTTAAAAATTAAATTAAAATAAACAAGTTTTATCAAAACGTCATTCAACCCATATTAATTATATTATATACAAATACAAAAAATAAAAAGGAAAAAAAAAACCGTGATAAGTCATATAATTTATACTATTAAATTTTAAATAAATAATAATAAAACACCTCATATATCAATATCACCAATATAAAATAATATAAAGTTAGATAAAAAATTTAGAAAGTGGAAAGATAGGGATTTGAACCCCAACAAGGCCAGGTGATGAGAGGTATGGCATAATTTTAGACAACGTATCATAGGCTTCCTTATTGTTTAAAAAATCTGATTTTTTATATATAATATAAATCCTTTCATCATAATTTTAGGCCCCCATGATTTGGGGGCCCAGTGCCATCGCACAGGTGGCATCACGTCAGAGTCGGCTCAGAATAAACAGACTCTATTATGAAAGAGAGTGATACAAGATACAATGGAACAAATAGACTCTATTATGAAAGAGAATGATATAAGATAGGTTAAAAAAAATAAACTCTATTATAAAAGAGAATTATATAAGATATAGTGGAATAAGCAGACTCTATTATGAAAGAAAATGAAATAAAATACAATGGAATAAATAGACTCTATTAAAATCATGGTAAAACATATTAATTTGCACTCTTGATTTTATGGAAGTCGAGAGTTAATCACAAAATACAGAAACTCAAGAATATATATATATATATTATACCTACTTCAGTAACTTACCAAGAGCATTTAAAAAAGAAAAAACCCCAATACAATAATTTAAAATATACCTTAAATCATTGGAACTAAATCAGTAGCAAAATAGGTAGAAACCTCAGTTAGAATGAGGTTTGAATACCCAAATATTTGCATAGGCTAATTAGGCCTGTGCCTGAACCGAGTCTAAGCCCAAAGAAGTTTTGGGCCGAGCTTAGGCTGATCATAAGGGCTTTTGAAACTGGTCTAGAGCAATGTGGCTTTTGTCTTTTCTACAAGTATTTATCCTTTTATTTTTTTAACAAGCTACAATTATATTTACATGGTTTAATTAACATACATAAACTAATTCATAAATTAAATTAATCTGTTAATTTTTTAGCTGATAAAAGTGTCTACTCAAATTTATATAATGATTTAGTATAATTATATTTTTAAAATTGATTTTTTTCAATAAACTATAATTACAGAAATCCAATGATTATCAAATAAACACAAACATCCTTTATTCCCAGGTTATTAAAGTAAATGAAAACTGATAAAGTTGTTAATTGTCTTGCCAGCGTTTTAACATGGCATCGTGAAGAAATGAAGGATTATGTAATTCCATTTTTCTGCTCTTTTTTCGTTAAGAATAAGGATGTTTTCTTTGATTTTTCTACCTCTTTTTGTTTGGAAGGAAAAAAAAATGATATTTTCTTCGTTCTATATATTTTATTTATCTCTGTTGTTGAAGGAAATAGATATATGTGAAGAAGTTTAGGGATTTGTTAATGTTTATTTGTAACTTGAAATAAAAGGCGTGGGATCGAAAAGACATGCTAATTTACGAAAGATGCATAACATTGTATTTTGGCATGAATGATTGATGTGTAATGATAAGAATAATGATATAAAGAAATTGGACTGGTTCGGAATTTGGAAGTAGAGAAAAATGTGGAGATGAGTAGTAGAATGATATAAGATACAGTGGAATAAACAGACTCTATTATGAAAGAGAATGATACAAGATACAGTGGAATAAACAGACTCTATTATGAAAGAGAATGATACAAGATACAGTGGAATAAACAGACTCTATTATGAAAGAGAATGATACAAGATACAGTAGAATAAACAGACCCTATTATGAAAGAGAATGATACAAGATACAGTGGAATAAACAGACCCTATTATGAAAGAGAATGATACAAGATACAGTGGAATAAACAGACTCTGTTATAAAAGAGAATGATACAAGATACAATAAACAGACTCTATTATAAGTGTGGAATAAATAGACTAATTGAAAACATATTCATTTGAAATCCGATTTGATGATCACAAAATACACAAACTCGAGAAGAAAAAATAAACATATTATACAATACGCACTTCAGTAACTTACCAAGAGCATTGAACTTGGAAGAAATTGCAAATTGGAAATCCATACCCACACCATAATGATGAAGATTTAAAAAAAAAAAAACTCTCCAATAGAACTGGCTTGAAAAAAAGAACTACAAAACCAGAAAAATTAATCACTCTATCATCAAAAATATTTTTTTTTTCCCAAAAGATATAGTGATGTCCTAGAAACGATTGTGTAGTAAAGCTTCTGATGCTTGAATGAGTAATACCATTTGGAGATTACAAGCTTTGCAGTTTCCTCCAAGAAATTGAAGAAGTTCTGATGCATAAATTTTTTATCTACAGGTGTGACTAACATTTTTCATAATTTTTTTTTTTTTTTTTTTTTTAACTTTCGGGTTTTTCCTCGTATAAAAATATCTTGATGTCTGCCTCTCCTCTTCCATGTTAACTATCAGTTTACTGTTTCAAATCATTCCTTAATAGTAAAAATTGAATGTGTATAGTTTTATTAGCACTCTCATTGATAATGGACTCTTAGATACAAGATTAATTTAAATACATGTTTTTTTTTTAATATCAAATATTATTTTAAAAATAAAAGTGATGAAAATGTATTATGAAGAAATATCGAAATTTGATCAACAAGCATAAAGTGTATAATAAATTTGATGCAAAGCAATGGAAGTATCATGCATCAATTTTATGCTTCAATGTATCCTACGTGTATCAACAAAAAATCCTTTATTACACATATCCTAGTTAAACCAAAGGTTTGAATTCTACAATTTCCTTACTCCCAAAAAAAAAAAAAAAAAAAAAAAAAAAATCCTACAATTTCAGTCCCATTTCTTCTTGATAATATGGAAAAAAAATATACAAATACAATACAGAGCACAAGTACCTTAAATTAGTGACCTACTCTAATACTATACAAAAAATTTTAAAAAATAATTAAAAAAAAATGAAGAACAATATCTAGCAGACTCTTTCAACATTTGTTTTTGCCAAATGCTGATATGTAGATTTCACTCAATTCAGCACTCATTACATCTGTGCTTATTGTGTAGAATGCAAACATATTGAATGTCTGCATTATAAGGTTGGTTTCTTTTTTTCCAAAATACATACATAGACACAATATTAGATGCACCTTAATGTAACTTTTCAAAGCCCTCAGAAATCTAGTAATTACACTAATGGTGGAAAGGCAACTTCTGAAGGATGAGTAGTTTTCTCGTTCGAGCTATTTTTAACCATGCATTTGCACCTGCGCTAATGCTCCGTGAGTTCCTGTCGTGTTTCGGGAAGTTTCAGTGCAGAAAATTGTTAACTGGCTGCTATACACTCTTTTACTTTCATAGACTCCATGATTTTATTTTATTTTTATAGGAAACGAAAAACTTCATTAAAAAAACCAAGAAATTTACAAGGGTGATGAGAGAAGCACCCACAGCCAACGGATTACAAAAAACTACTCCAATTGGCGTTAATAAAAAAAATATCATAATTACAAAATAATTTCGAAGTAGAGGCAAGAAGGGACACTTTGTAATGAATAATATCCCAGAGATCTTGAGAAATCACAAACTTATCTTTGAAAATGCGCCTATTTCTTTCCAACCAAATCTCCCAAATGATATGCTTGACTGCCCTTTCCCATAACCATTTCCCCTTATCCTTAAAGAAGTGGCCCAAAAGAAGAGAGCTGAGATTAGTTCTTGGGCAGCGCGTAAAACACCAACTAACGTGGAACTGATCCATTAACTTCTGCCAAAGAGTTCTAGCTAACAGCAATAAAAAAATAAGTGCCCCTGATCCTCCCCGGCATTGAGACAGAGAAGACAACAGGAAGGGGAAATGGCCAAATTTGGATGTCTTCTTTGGATCACATCAGCCGAATTAATTCCACCAGTCAAGAGGTTCCAGTTGAAGAAGTTGATCTTCCTAGGACAGCCTCTCCCCCATATGCTTTTAGTTAAAATCCTGTCCAAGGTGCCTTCATCATCAATCAAATGGGAGAAACAGGAAGAGGTGGTGAAACCATTAGGGTGAAGAGGCCATTTGTAAGAGTCTTCATCATTAATTAAAAACTGATGCTGAAGCAGTTCAAGGAGATTGATAAAGTCTTCAATCTCTCTATCATATAAGGGTCTTTTGAGAGTGATATTCCAGACTTTACTATCAGGCAATCCCTGATGAGAACATTCTTATCACAGGCCAAGTTAAATAATCTGGGAAATCTTCTCTGAAGAGGGATGTCTCCTAACCACCTGTCTTTCCAAAAACCAACCTTAGCTCCATTCCCAATTTTGAATTCCAAAATCTCCACCATCATTTTTCTGCAATTTTTCACAAAAGACCAAGGCCTATTACCTTTCTTCACACCTTTCGGATCAGTGAACCACCCATGTTTATCATCACCGTGAATACTAGAAATAATTGTTGTCCAAAGAGACTCAGACTCCAACGGGTACCGCCAACACCATTTAGAAATCAAAGCTTTATTTCTTTCCTTCAGCCTACCAATCCCCAGACCTCCTTTTTCCTTTTGAAGAGTGACTCTCTTCCAATTAACCAGATGGTTGCCAGAATCAGTACCCTTTTGCGCCCACAAGAAATCCCTCATCTTCTTTTCCAGAATTTTTATGACTTTAGAAGGCATTTTGAAAAGAGACATGAAATATGTAGGGAGACTTGAGAGGACAGATTCAATGAGAGTTAATCTACCTCCTTTAGAAAAAATTGCATTCTTCCATTTGTCTAATCTTTGGCCCACTCTATCAATCACAGGAGACCAGAAGTTCAAAGCATTCGGATTTCTTCCCAAAGGTAATCCTAAATAATCCATAGGAAAACTACCTGGTTTGCAGCCCCACTTTGTGGCATTAAAATAGACTTCTTCATCCGGAATGTTGAGACCATAATGCCAATTCATCTTTAACCCTGACCCTTCCAGGAAAAGTTGGAGAATTTGAAAGATAGTCTCCAATTCGGGATCTTCATAAGCTCCAAAAATCGGAGTACTACTCGTGTGGCGCTACCGATTAGAGGTTAAAATCGACATCATTTGTAGTTTTCTACAAACAAAAATTCGCTTAAATATCCAAGGAATCAACAAACAAGATTCAATTTCTCAATGGGTACCTGAATCTGCCTTTGAAGGAATTTGACATACTCTACTGCTTCTTCCATATCAGAAGTGTTTGTCTGCTGCAAGAAGAGTAAAAATAAAAAATAAATTTAGGCGGCTTCATCTTACAAGCCAGGGAGAAAATATATATATATGTGGATTCAACGTCCATTTCATCAGATCCATAAAACGGGGCACGGTTTAAGGTGGATAGATATCAACATATATCAGATATGGGGCCAGGGAAGGAAAGAAGAAAGACATGATATTGAGTTTTTAAAAACATTCGATAATTCCCACCTTAAAATTGAACATCTACCTAAGGCAAGTCACCATGTTCGTCATTTGATTATTTAAAATGTACCAATTCCTTCCGTAAATTTGAAATGACGCCAAACAATCAGAAATACAGCAAGTCTATAATTGGAAATAGATATGACATCCAAAAGAACTATTGAAATTTGTCTTTAATAATAATAATAAAAAAAACAAGTCTAAAGCAGGGGAAATTTTGACAGGTATGAACAAGTAATTCAAATAATCGACGCACGACGCATCAAAGTTGTGACTTACGTTGTTTGCCCGCATAGAACCTGACATACCTGTAAAGACACTTTTAAAAAAAAAAATAATTGGATCAATCAATGGCTACGTCTTTCATCAACTATCGACGATAGTGGAAGTCAATAGTGAAATAGAACTAGAAGAGACCGATATTGTCTTTTCGACGTTGAAAGCTCCATTAAACCCGGCAACTACGCTACACTATTCTCTTCCCTTCATGTCGCTATCGCTAAATCACAAACCATTGAAGTAGCTCTTTTGATCACTGAAATCGCCCCCAAATAGAAAAAATTCTAGCTTCTAAGCTTCTGATCCCACCTCTCACCAACCCCTAATATTATTTGGGTGCATCCAGGTGCACAATACCCCCCTTACGAGTTACGCTTCATATGTTAAAGGCAATAGACCAAGTGATAGTTGAGTAAAAAATGACAAAAAAAAAACTAAACTAAACATGGAGGTAAGAGAAACTGTTTTGGAGACACATGGGTCGACTTGCAATTTGAGTAAACCATAAGAGTGTTATTGTATCTATCCCTTAAAACAATATTGATACAAAGATCCCAAGTTCAAATCCAATCCATACAAATATCATCTTGTCCCCATTTCACAACTAATTGCTAACACATTAAACACCATTATTCAAAATAATAGTTGAAGAAGTTCACACTGATAGTAATGAATTCAAATTCATTGAAAAACTGCAACTCAAGAATCAATCAAACAGCAGGACCATCTACAGTCATTTAATTTCTCAATACATAGACGATAACACAAGATAAATCAAAATCCACTTCCATGCCTATAATCTAGCGAAAAATCATAATTCAAGATGTAGTTACCTTATCCATGTTTGGGACAACCTCCTGAAGCTTCCTTATTCGGTCACTAATTTTCGTTCTTCGAGTTCGAACCTACCCAAGAAAAGAGGAAAATAACTTATATCAAATTTAATTCATATTCCAAATATTGTTATCAAGTTTAGACCTACCCTAAATTCCATACTAGATCTCCAATAAAAAAAGGATGAATCTTCATCTTCTTCTCTAATTTTTTTTTTTTCCCATTTAAAAAGGCCCCCCAAAAAAAAAAAAAAAAAAATATATATATATATATATATATCACCAGCTATCAACAGTTAGCATTACCACTTTTGCTCATATTATAAACAATCAATTCACCAATGACTAAAAAATAGACAAAAGAATCAAAATCTAACCCTCTCAGCGATGCTTCGAGGATGCGACACAGCCCATTTTTCCCGAACTCGGCAAGGCACCAAATCCTCCAATAGATTTTCCATTTTCATATCTATCAAACTTGAAACACCACCAGGAAATTTGACTACTTTGCTCCCTTTTCTGTCCCCCAAAAAAAATAATTAATTAAAATTAAAATTCACTCAATCTTGATAAAAGGAAAAACAATTACAAAATTCTCTACTCATTCAACATTAGAATAATGCCTCACTCTATCATCAAAAAACCTTTTTTCACAAAAGGTGTCTAGCATCAGATTGTCCCATAACATATTAGTTTTACCTACATATATAGTGATGTCTCAGAAACCATTGTGTAGTAAAGCTTCTGATGCTTGAATGAGTAACAACATTTGGAGATTACAATCTTGACAGTTTCCTCCAAGAACTTGAAGAAGAAGAAGAATAAATTATTTTGGTAGGGAAAAACCTACGTCAAACCAGACTCTCAGTATTAGGAAAATTGGAAATCTCCGTAAAACCGAAGTCCTGAAAAACCGAATCGAACTGACCAGCCGGCTAAGAAAACTGAATCAACCGTCCGCAACCAACAAACTAGCAAAACCAACTGAGACCCACATCAAACTGAACAAGCTGACTTTTTTCGGTTTTAAATTTATATAAAGCCAATCGGACCAACACTAGCAGCACTTGAGCGTCCAAACTGACTGAACCGGCTCCGTTAGTTGTTTTTTACTTACACACTTAGCTTCCAGACTGCAATTGAGGATTTATATTTTTACTTTTGTAATCACAGATTTGGACAAACAAAGCTCTGTAGCTTCATACTCCCAGATTTATGTTTTCCTTTTGATTATTAGGATACAAAATTCAATTGGAGAGTGTAGAAAAATTTGATTCAGCCTTTCAAATTCATATTCCTTATGCTGCTTCTTTATGGCAGATATTTGAGGACTTCATTTCCCCTAACATCTCAACTACCAAAAGTCCCTACAAGAGCAAGATCCATCTTTGAAATGATGGAAACGAACCGAGTCTCTAAGGATGATCTCTCTTTTTTCAAACACAGAGAAGAGTTTCATCGTCGTGTGGCAGTCCAGACAGATTCTCAGATTCTTCATTACTCTCACTGGAGCCAAGTCTGTTAATTGGATAATCCCAAAAGTCACAGCCAACTTTTCACTGTGATACTTCACTGACTTGTTGGCCTTGTAATCAAGCTCAGTTTTAAGTTCAATCTTTGCCAACATTTCCTCCAACCGTACATAAATCAATTCACTCATTTTGTGAGATCGATCACCCGAAACAAATGAATAGACTTTATCACCTATCTCTATCCAGCTTAGACCAGGTTCCTTCTTAATTCTCCTATCTTCCATTATCACCCTAACTTTCAAGGCCTCTGACTTGTTTCCAGAATCCATGTAAATGTTATAAAGAAGCAAATAAGATGCAGACGCAAGAGGATCGAGCTGTATTACTTTCTCCGCAACACGTTTTGCAGTAAATGTATCCTTATGAATCCTGCATGCACTTAGTAAAGCTCGCCACATCACTGGTTCATTCTCAAAACCCAAATGCAAAATTAAACTTTCTGCATCTGCCAACCTTCCAGCTCGACCAAGAAGATCAACGACACAGGCACAGTGTTTGACATGGCTCGTCATATTGTAATCTTTCTTCATGGTTTCAAAGTACCTACCACAAGCAAAAGCAGAGGATGGATGGGTTAAGGAACAAAAATATATTCAAACAAAAGAGTCTACATCTCCATTTTTTCCACTAGATAAACCAATAGCAAAAACTAAAAGGAGCAAATGACAAAGTCTACACCTCCAAACTCGGTTTGGGGGAGCATCGGAGTGGGAGAAAGAAATAAAATCAAACTAAAACGCAGAGTTTTTTTTTTTTTTTGGCAACAGTTATTCATAAAATTTTAGGCCATAGTACCAATTCAAATTAGAGATTACACCTCCACAACACGAGCCATAATCCTTTTATCACCAAGCCTTTAACATCTACAAATTTAGCATTGAATAAAAAGAAAGTAATGTGTAATAACCTACCTTAGTCCTTCTTCGACTAGCCCTCCATGACTACACGCAATTAAAACTCCAAGGAAGGCAAAGTGGTTAGGCTCAATTCCATAACTTTTCATCAACTCAAAGAACCTCAAAGCCTCCATTGCAAGCCCATACAGTGCATTGCTGCAGATCATTGTTGACCACGATACAACATCAGGATTTTCTATCTGTTGAAAGGCTAGATTGGCAGAGCATATATCTCCAGACTTTGCATACATCCAAATCTGTGAATTTTGAAAGATGGTGAATCTACAGATGCCTATTTTTGTAGCATACCCCTGGATTTGCTCTCCAGATCTTAACATGCCTAAATCTGCACAAGCGCTCGAGATAGTGGACAAAATGAACTCATCGGGTTTTTCATCAGATGCCAAAAGTTTATGAAACAAAGCCAGTGCATTTTTAAATTCTCCATTTTGAAGATAACCAACAATCATGGCTGTCAATGAGACTATATTCAAATTATGAATTGAGTTAAAACATCCTAAAGCATCCCTCATTGACCCCAACAAAGAGTAAAAATCAATTAGTACACTTCCAATGTACTCATCTGACTGAAGGCCATTCTTGCAAATCAAAGCATGAATTTGCTTAGAAAATTCAAAAGCCTTGAGACAATTACACGCTTTGAGTACGGTTGAATATGTAAACATGGAAGGTTTTATTCCACGATTTTTCATCTCAAAAAAAAGCTCAAGGGCTTTGTATGCACATTTATCTTCAACTGTCTCCTGTTGGAGCAAACCAGCAATCATTGCATTATACATTACAACATTTTTGTCCAGCATTTGCTCAAAGATTTGAAGAGCAGCATCCACACTTCCTGTTTTTGCATACATATCAAGCAATGCAGTCCCGACAACAACATCAAGATCTAGACCAAGTTTAAATGCAAGGCTATGCAGAATTGTCCCAAAGTCTTTTGAACCATTAAAGTTTGTGCTACTAGCCTTTAGGGCACTTCCTAAAGTGTAAGTGTTTAAAGCCAACCCAGATCGATGCATTTTCTCCAGAATTCCCAACATTTCTTCATATTTTGCATTTTGTGCATAACCAGCAATCAACGAATTCCAAGAAACGCCATCCAACTTATCAGAATACTCAAATAAAATCCTCGCATGATCAACCTGACCGCATTTTGAATACATGTCAATAAGAGAATTGGTCAAAACAACTTGGGAGCCTAATCCAGTAACTAAAATTAACCCGTGAATTATCTTACCAGTATAAATATCCCCACTTTGACCACAAGCAGTAAGAGCGCCTGCACAAGTGAACTTATCAAGTTTCAAACCAAGTCTCCTTGCTTTATCGAACAAATTTATAGCCTTGTCAAAGGTGCCCATCTGAATATATCCAGAAATTAAAGAATTATAAGTTATAATGTTAGACTTGGGCATTTTATCAAACAGTTTGTCAGCAGAATTTATATCCCCACATTTGCAGTACATGTTAAGGAGATTGTTCTGCAAAAACAGACAAGGTCTGAAAGAACTCGTAACCATGTGGCCATGAACACGCTTGCCATGGATCAAACTCCCGGCTTTAGTGGCAGACTGAACCAGTTTAACATAATCTGCAGATTCTAAAAGTAAACTCAAAGAATATGGTGGCAAATGTTTTAATGGGGTTGATGAGTTCAGTTCCAAAGTGCCAAAAGACTCTATGGGTTGTCTTTTGGAAACAGGAATCTTTGGAAACAAAAAGGTATCACAAAGAGGATTGAATCTCGAGACAAATGATTTATGAATCAACATTGTTTCATATTGCAAAACTACCTGCGTAAAATTCAAAATGAAGTTTTTAATGGGGATGAACCATAGTGAAAAACAAAATAAAAAAAAGGGAGTGAAAGAAGAGGAAAGAAGAAGAAAGAAAGTGAAAAGGGAGGGAAAATTATAAATTAGAAAAGAGAGGGAAATGCTAATAATATAGTCATAAATTGTAATTATTAAATAAAAACTAACATCACTTCATTTTCCCATGCACCACCTTTAACTTTGAGTTGACAGCTACTTTTTAGACCATAAAGGGTAGATGAGTAATTTCTCCTATATTTCTCTCTCCTGAAGCAATAAATGTGGCTATCTACTCTGATTTTTCATCTCATGGCTATGTACTTTTATTTCAAATCAAACGTGACTATTTGGATGGTTAACCCATTTTTTAAACATTTGCATAAAGATGGAACGTTTTACAAGAACTATTAAGAGAAAATGAAGATATTCACTTGAAATGATATATTTAATGCAAGAATCGAGTTGTAGGTAGATTGATTGATTTATTTATTTTTATTTTTTTGGTTTTGAAAAACACTTTTCTAGAGATAAAGTAGATATTTAGGAAAGATGGAGCTACAAATGATATCAATATTGTATAGAATGAGATGTGGAGGTAAGTCTCTAAACCCTAATTTTGAGGGTCAATTTTGTAAGTTTCCCAACATTTTTTTTCACTTTCATTTAATTAATTAATTCGTTTTCATTAATATTTTTCTTTTATATTGTAAAATGGTGAACCTCATTATTGTTTTCTATGTGATTTATTAAAATATTTAAATTTAAATTTAATAATTTTATAAAAGAATAATTACAAATTACACCTATGTGGCTTGCCTGATTTTTGGAAATCATACCTTCATGGTTTAAAAATGCTTGTAAATACCTATGCGGTATGATAAATTGTAAAATATACCCATATGTTGATCTGTTCATTGAAATTTTGAAGGCATGTTTATTCAACTTATATCACATGTTTCAATTGCATTTAAATAATATTAAAAATTAATAGATGTTTCCAATTTAGATTTTTAACTTGTTGCTGCATATTCTGTTGGAACCAGAACTCATATAACAACAATTACAATGAACATGGTCAATGTATATTGATATCGACACTATAAAATACATAATCAAAACAGATTAGTAATAACAAGAATTTAATTAAAACGAAATACTGAAGGACAACTTTACAAAGCGTAAATTTTCAAAGCACGGTCGCTCGGATTGTTTGCAGTTCAATGGCAACTCGGCAGGATTCGATGAAGCTTTTCGTGAAAACAACAATCAGATACTCACGAACCTGGCAGAACCCCTCAAGAATAGCTCTCTAAAGCTTTAACAGATTAGACAGAAAAAACGTGAAGAACCACGAAGAACGAAACACAAATCAGATATAACAATCTGATTTCTCATAATAAACTATACAAAAGAAGCTCCTAGTTATAGGAAACTTAATTTGTAACCCACAAAAAACTGAATAAATTCAGTCATTAAACTTAAAATTAATTCAATAGTTAATGGTGAAAAACGGAGGGTAAATGCCAACGAACGTAACAACTCTTCCGTTTCAAATGAATGCGTAAAAGAAGCTACCAAAATTCTAATAAGAATTGAAAGCTCCAGCTTTTCTTATTGGCCTCGGTTTGCGTGACAACTTTGGGTTTAGTTGTATATCCCTAAAGCAATGAATTCCACAAGAATAATTTGACTTTTAGTCAAATTCAATTTAAAAGTATATACTATATACTTCCAATTCACATTATATATATTAGTTATATATATAATTCTAAACAAAACTAAATTTTAATTTAGTTTTTAAATCACATTACTTTCAAACAATATTTTATATATATTATATTATATATAAAATTCCAACATATTCTACAAAATGTACTCATTTATTAAAAAAAAAAGTCAGTTATTTCTAATGAAATTAGAACACGTGTAAATTAAGCACGTATCCGCAATTTTAATAAAACCAACCAAAAGAGGGGTGTATTTTACAATGTACCAAACCACAAGGATATTTACAAACATTTTTAAACCACATAGGTATGATTTGCAAATCACACAAACCACAATAGTTTAATTTGTAATTGTCCCTTTTATAAATTTGATTACAAATCAAAAGCAATGCAATGGTACTTGGTTTTTTAAGCACGTTTCTATATGAATCCCAAAATTTCAAAAGGTTTAATTTAGGGGCAATTACTGAAATAGTATATTTTTGCATACTAATTACTGAAATGTCAGAACTTTTCAAAAATTACTCAAATAACATAATTATAGTTCAATAATTTATTGAAGTATAGTTCAATAATTTATTGAACTAAACAAATTAAAAAATTTAACAAATTCATTGAAAATAATAATAATAAATGATCAAATACTTCAATAAATTATTGACCTTGAACTTAAAAAAACAAACAAATTTGTCAAAAATACCTATGAAAAATAGTTCAATAATTAATTGAATTATAGTTCAATAATTTATTGAACTATAATTATGCTATCTGAGTAATTTTTAAAAAGTTATGACATTTTAGTAATTAGTATGCAGATTTATGCTATTTGAGACAAATTCTTTTTTAATTTAACCCTCAGAGTTTAAAAATAATGCGAAGTAATCCTCATTGTTAGTTCCTGTAAATTATAGTTCGAGAAAATTGACTACGGGTGTGTTTGGGAGTGCTTTTGACCAAGCTAAAAGTGCTTTTAAATGAGCAAAAGCACTTCCTAGATATAATATGTATGTTTGGCTACATTCTATAAGCACTTTTTATAATAGTCAAAAGCACTTCAAAGTGCTTTTTGAAGAAGTAAGTATTATGTGCTTTTGAAGTGTTGATTTTTTTAAATCTTATCTCTCTAACTTCTCTCTACGTACTTTCTCTCTCTTACCTCTCTCTACATAACACATTCTCTCTCTAATTCCTCTCTACATTAAACTTTCTCTCTCTAACTTCTCACACGTTTCTCTCTCTATCTTCTCACATTTTCTCTCTCTTGCTTATTTTTCTACACTCTCTCTAACTTCTACTTAAACACATTGTTTCATTAACTTATTCTACATATTTTCATATCCACACATTTTCTCTAAAAGTACACTAAATATGACTAAAAACACTTTTAAATATTAGAACCAAACAATAAGATAATATACCATTAAGCACTTTTTATCATAGTACTTATAATAAAAGTAGTTTGATTAAAATCACTTATTTCCCAAATACTCCCAAACAAGCCCCAAATGTTCCAAGTAAGGGTTTATAATTATTATTTTTTAAATGTTGGGATAACATTTAGGCAGAGGTAAAAGGTGTATGGATATTTTTATACAATTTTGTCTAGTTTTTCATGAAGCAGATAGATTTGCTAAAAACTATTGAAAGAGAGTTTTAAATTTTGAGTAAATTACCGTTTGTGACTACATATTATCAATTTTATAAAGTTGATATAGATTCTTGAAGAAAGATGACATTCAACTAAAATATTTAAGAAGTGGAATTTCTTTAATCAAATTTCACACGGCATAAAGTAGTAAAAAAATTATGAAAAAATCCACGACGCAAAGGCTCGGCTAAAATTTTGATCAAGGGAAAGAGAAATTTCATTGGGTGACAAATTTTTATGCAATATTTATAAAAATATCAACTCAAAAAAGTATTTGTAAATATACCAATTTTTATCATGTTTATCAGTGATAAACAATTATTTATGTGTTTATCAGTGATCAACATAGTGTAAAAATATGTAATTCATTATTTATCACGATGAACTCGATCAAAATTGGTTATATTTGCAATTATTTTTTTAAGCTTCTATTAAAATATTACTACAAAATCTGCTAGATTTGAAAATGCCCCTAAGGGAAATGCTAAATTGGACTGAAACATTATTTTAAATAATTAAGGGGACGAAATAGTAAAAATTAGAGAAATCGTATGAACCAAGAGTACACACTTACACGTAACTTGGAAAGAAACAGATAAAACGATCTCTGATTTTAACTTTAAATTTCTTATGTACAAGTGACTGATATTTTTAATAAAATTCGTTTTTTTTTTACCTTCGGGGTTTTCCACGTATTAAAATATCTTGATGTCTACATCTCCTTTACAAACTCATGCCATATAATTAAAAAAATGAATGTCAGTTTTATTGACATTCTCATAATATATTCTTAGATACAAGATTAATTCAAATACAAATTCTTCTTTTAATATCAAATATTTATTTTAAAAATTAAAATTATGAAATGTATTATTGAAGAAATGTCGAAATTTGATCAACATGCATAAAGCGTATAGTATAGATGCAAATCAATACAAGTATCCTACATTTCTTAGGGTGTGTTTGGGAGTGTTTGTGAAATAAGTGTTTGTACTTAAAGTACTTTTATTACAAGTACTATAATAAAAAGTGTTTAATGTTATAATATTTTATTGTTTGGTTCTAACATTTAAGAAGGGCTTTTAATCTTATATAGTTATTTATAGAGAGAAAGTGTATGAGGAGAAGTTAGAAAGACCGTGGAAGAAGAAGTTAGAAAGAAAGAGTGTGTAGAAAGAGGTTAGAGAGAAAAAAAGTGTAGAGCGAGGTTAGAGAGAGGAAGTTTGTAGAGAGAGAATAGAAAGAAAAAGTTTGTAGAGAGAGATTAGAGTGACAAAATGTGTAGAGAGACGTTAAAAAAATAAAATGTGAAGAGAAATGTTAGACAGATCAAATGTGTGAAGAAAAGTTAGAGAGATAAGGTTTAAAAAATTAAAAGCACTTCAAAAAGCATCAAATACTTCTTCAAAAAGCGCTTTGAATGCTTTGGACTTTTACAAAAAAAAAATAGGGAAAATTATATATTTAGCCACTTTTCTTAGTGTCATTAAGGTTTGTAGCCACCATTTAAAGAATAAAGGTTTTCAGCCACTTTTACTATTTCCCAGATTTTTGTAATTATATTTTTTCCTTTTTTACCCTTGTTATTTTAATGATTAATATCTGGCTCATTTATGACTCATTTCCTCTCTCCATTTAATGATTACAATCCAACTGCATGCTTCTTTATTTATGACTCATTTCCTCTCTCTCTCCATTTAATGATTACAATCCAACTGCATGCTTCTTTATTTTCGGATGACTCTTCATTTTTATTTTTATTTTTTTTATCTCATAATTTACTTTGTTCATATTGTCATCTCACTTTTCATTCACTATTTACTTTGTTCTTACACAACATGTATATGATAACTCTCATATATGGGTTACTTCACATAGACGGTCAAAAAAAGTAAAAGTGTCCACAATGTTTTTTATTCCCCCCAAGTTCAGTTGAAGTTTGTTATGTTGTTTTTGTTGTTGTCTATACTCATTCAAACTAACTTTCATTTGTTGTTTTTTGGTCTTTTTTGTGTTTTAACAACATTATGGTGGTTTTTTATAAGTGAGATTATTTGTTGGTTTTTTTATCATTTTTATTGATTGGTTTATTAAGTTGTTCTTCAATTTTACGTCTTCAATTATATAAATATGTCGTATATACTGTATATTATATTATTATATATCACATATACATGTGTTAAATTATTAAATTATCAAACAACGTGACATCATAGTTCTTATGGTGTAATGTTTAGATATTATATGTAAAGATAATATAATCTTCAATCCTATGTCCTAGTAAGTATAATAATGTAGTATATACTATATTTTAATCGTATACATAAATCATAGTTATTTGTTTTAATTATAGTTATTTTTTATTGTTTTGAATACATACGTGTATGTTCATTTTCGTATATTATACTCATATTGTATTGTTTGTTGTCGTATACAATATATACCAAACTTATAGTAATACTCAATTATTTTCAAAATTTCAAAATATTTATAAATAAACACATTCAGTAAACAAAACATTTCATTGTTTTTGGGAATCATAAATCAGTTCACAAAAGTACCATAATCCAAAAAAAAAAAAACCAAAATGGTTAGCAAGTAATAATTGTACCATGACAAATTCAAAAAAATGATATCATCTATTCCTTCTTTTCCAATTTATTCATTTCCTGAGTTATCTTAAGGTTGAAATCAGGGTCATCTTCATTTATTTGATTCTTCCCCTTTAAAAGTCTTTTTTTAGCAACCCTTTTGGCACATCGGTCACATATGGTTCTTGACATGCCTTTCAAATCTTTTGTAGCCCTTTTTGGTCTATTTTTCTTTGTCATTGGCTCTTCTACATCATATTGTGCGGGTTGGTCATCTACTTGTTCGTCATCCTGAATATTCATCACATGTTATACATGAAAGTATGCAATACTTCAATATAATAAAGTTTATGGTTGCATAAACTGGGGACCCTCATGTATAATTTACATATATTTAGTTCATAGATCATATATGTAGTATAGTATACAGTTCATATACATCATATCAGAGCATATAACATAGCATGGATGTTTAGAAATTATATAATAACATGTTTTTTTTAAAATAAAACACTATGAATAGAAATATACATATCATATACATGGAAGCAAACATTACATGACAAAAGATTTCTCATTTTTGTATGGATATTTTTATGAATTGTCATCACACGATCGTTCATATATTTTGACGAATAACAGGGAAAATATTATAACATATATTTTTCTCTCTGATTTTATGGAAATTATAAGGAATGGTCTTAACATGATTTTACATATAAATGGCTATGAATAATAGTATATAGTTTATATACAGATCAACAAACACATAATAAAACGTAATAATGACATGGTTGTTAGAACCTTAAGAATTTTGCTAACATTCTTCCGTTTTGATTATCTATTAGCATTTTTCCTTTTCAGCAGTGGTTTTCTTCCTCAATCCCTAATTTTAGAAAATACCCAATATTTCGTAAATCTCCCAGATCTGTTTTATTTTTCATCAAAAGATCACGATAGAAAGGGAAGACATGTGTTCAAACCTGTTTTTTCCTGTTTTTTTCTCCAATATCCATGGTCGTCAAAGATTCTTGATTTGTATCTTCACGATCTTCATCAAACGATTCATCGTTTTCCATTGTCGTATATGTTTTTCTTTCAAATCTTGAGTTTGATTTAGGGCCAAAACAATGTTTTGGTTGAAGATTTTGTTTCATAACTGACAATGAATGGAAGATTGCAAGAGAGAAAAAAGGGGGATAATAAAATAATGGAGAGAAAAAAGGAGGGATAGTGAACTGATAGAGAGAAAAAGGAGGGATAGTGAAATGAATCTCAAAATTGAAAAGGAAAATGAAGAGGTGCACGTTTTCCAACTTTCAAATCTAATAATTAGGAAGAGAGATTTTCAACTGCATGTTCCTTGATTCTAGCGCCATGATGTGTCAGCCAAAACGATTTGTGTAACCGTGCAAGGCTACTATTGTCTTTTTATCTCTAAAATTTCCTCACTAGTGGCTACAAACCATTATATTTAAGATAGTGGACATAGAGTTTTAATAGTAGTCTTAAAGTGGCTATTAATATAGATAACCCAAAAAAATACTTACAAAATATTGTCAAACATAAATATTATATTTAGGAAGTGCTTTTGATCATTTAAAAGCACTTTTGCCTTGACCAAAATCACTCCTAAACACACGATAAATAACCATAGGCTTCCATCATGTCAAAATCCATTGATAATAAAATGAGTGACTTCACATTTATACACCTTGTTAGATCCCTCCATCTCTCCAATGTGGGATATTTAAAGTATCCCTCAAAATGGTGACTCTATGCCAAATCCTATCGTTTAAGCTAATTGTACTATGATACCATGTCAAAATCAATTGATAATGCGGAATGACCCTTATCATTTATAAACCTTGTAAGGTCCCTTCATCTAATGTTGGATCCTAAACATGCATCAACATTACGATACAATGTATCCTACATGTATCAACAAAAAAAAAAAAAATCCTTTATTATACATATCCTAGTTTAAACAAAAGGTTTGAATCCTACAATTTCAATCCCATTGCTCCTTGATGATATATTTGATATGTAAAATACATGTAAAGAAAATACAGAGAACAAGTACCTTAAATTAGGGACCTGCTCTAATACTATTCAATAATTTGTAAATATAAATCAAAATCCCAAAGACTCCGAATACCCGAACCCGAAGAAAAAAAATGAAGAACAATATTTAGCAGACTTTTTAAACATTTGTTTTTGCCAAATGCTGATATGTAGATTTCACTAATTACATCTGCTTATTGTGTAGAATGCAACATATTGAATGTATGCATTATAAGGTTGATATTTTTTTTAAAGATACATAGAATACAATATTAGCTAAAACACCTTAATATACCTTTTAAAAGCCCTCAGAAATCTAGTAATTACACTAATGGTGAAAAGGAAACTTCTGATGGATGAGTAGTGTTCTCGTTCGAGCTATTCTTTAACCATGCATTTGCACCTGCGTTGATGCTCCGTGAGTTCCTGTCGTGTTTCAGGAAATTTCAGCGTAGAAAACTGTTAAATGGCTATAAACTCTTTTACCTTCAAAATTCCATGCTTCTACATAAATTGGAATCGGAGTACTACTGGAGTGGCGCTACCAAGTAGAGGTTAAAATCGTCATCATTTGAAGTATTATCCAAACAAAGAATTCTTTCAAATATCCAAGGAATCAACAAACAAGATTCAATTTCTCAATAGGTACCTGAATCTGTCTTTGAAGAAATTTGACATATTCTACTGCTTCTTCTAACATATCGGCAGTGTTCGTCTGCTGCAAGAAGAGGAAAAATAACAAAATAAAAAATAAATTTAGGCCGCTTTATCTAAGTGCCCGTTTGAGATAACTTTTGGAAATGTTTAAAAGTGTTTTTGAATAAATAAATTAACACTAAAGCAATCCCAAACGGGCCCTTACAAGCCAGGGAGAAAAAATATATGTGGATTCTTCATCCATTTCACCAGATCCATAAAATAGGGAATGGTTGAAGGTCGATAGATATCAACATATATCAGATATGAGGAAAAAAAATTAAGAGGGAAGGAAAGAAGAAAGTATATACAAAATAGTTACATGATATTGATTTTTGTTTTAAATATTTGATAATTTTCACCTTAAAATTTAGCATCTACCCAAGGCAAGTCACCATGTTCTCTATTTGATGATTGAAAATGTATTAAATGACGCCAAACAATGAGAAATACACCAAGTCTATAATTGGAAATAGATATGACATCCAAAAGAACTATTGAAATTTGTCTTGAATAATAATAATAATAAAACCACTTAAAGAGGGGGGAAATTTGACAGGTATGAACAAGTCATTCAAATAACCGACGCACGACGCAACAAAGTTGTGACTTACATTGTTTTCCCTCATAGAACTTGACATACCTGTAAACTCACATCTTTTTTTTAACAAAGTAATTGGACTCGAACCCAGGATGGGCACTTCAAACCAATTGGTCTTAACAAGTTGAGCTGTCCTTACCGGACACCTGTAAGCCCACACCGGATATCAGTTTTTTACATCGAGCGTTAGTCGAAATACATATTCATTGATTTTCCTAATTGTGAAACTTTCAACTTTCAACATTACAATTATTCTTCATAATTACTTCCAAATATTCACATGGCTAACATAAATTTCTGCATTGGTTCGAATTTTGTCAATTCAAGGCCTACCAACCAATGTTAAATAATCACTCTTTTTATCCCAAGTTTATCTCCTAGTCAACCTTAGCTTCAATGAACTACTGGAAAAAAAGGGTTGTTGGTAACCTATGACTTCTGTTAGTATCGATGAGCTCCCTCGACCTTTAAGGCTTAGTTCAATAGATGATTTTTCTTCATATTTACAAACCAACATTGGTACCTTCACAATCGATATGAATTTACCCGATAAATTTAAATTCACAAGTGTTTGAAGTAGCATTGGCTTTCTTCCTTTTTATAGCATTTTACTTCTCCAACACACATGCATCCATTTGAAAAATACCACAGAAGGGATAAAAATAAGTTGCACACCAGTTTCATACTAACTCCAGCAAGTTAGGGAAACTTTACCTGAAAACAATTTGAAAGATGATTTTGTTGCCCTAAGAATGATGCACCATCAAATTGTAATAGATTAACAAGTATTATTACAATTGATATGAACTAAAAAACTCATAATCTACTAGCTTAGTCTTTTGAAATTATAAATAATTAAAGAGTAGGAATAACTACAAAAAAACATCCATGTGGACTCTAATTGTAAATCATACCCTTGTATTTCAAAACGGTTTTGCCACCGGTGGTTTTTTGTTATTTTTTACCCAACTGTTACCTTGCCCGTTATGTTTTAAAAGTGAAATTAGGGCTTGTTTGTTGGGGAACGAAATTGGATCAATCAACGGCTACATCTTTCATCAATTAACTGCGATAGTTGAAGTCAATAGAGAAATAGAAGAGCCCGATCTTGTCTTTGCGACGTTGAAAGCTCCATTTAACCCCGCAACTACACTATTCTCTTCCCTTCAATGTTGCTATCGCTAAATCACAAACCATACAAGTTGCTCTTTTCATTACTGAAATCGCCCCTGAATAGAAAGAAATCTTTCTGTTTTTCACTTACCCTAAGTTTATAGCTTCTGATCCCACCTCTCACCCACCCCTAACATTATTTGGGTCTATCAAAGTACAAAATACCCCCCCCCCCCCTCCTCTGTATAGCCTCATTTTTTAAAGCGCACAGGCCAAGTAATAGTTGAGTAAAATATGACCCCCCCAAAAAAAAAAACCTAATCATGGAGGTAAGAAAAAATGTTTTTGAGACATATGTGTTCGACTAGCAATTTGAATAAACCAGAAGATTGCTATTAGCATCTATCCATTGAAAATAATATCGAAACAAATATCCCAAGTTCAAATCCAATCCATACAAGTCCCCATTTCTCAACTAATTGTCTACACGTTAACTCCTTAATCAAAATCAAAGTACAAGTTGAAGAAGTCCACAATAAAAGTAATGAATTCAATTCATTGAAGAAATGCAAGAATGAATCAAACAGCAGGGCAATAAACAATCATTTAATTTCTCAATATATAGCAGAAATTCACTCCTATTCCCCAATAATCTATTGAAAATCATAATTTAAGATGTAGTTACCTTATCCATGTTTGGGACAACCTCCTGAAGCTTCCTTATTCTGTCACTAATTTTCGTCCTTCGAACCTACCCGAGAAAAAAGGAATATAACTTAAATCAAATTTTACTCATATTCTAAACATTGTTATCAAGTTTAGACCTACCCTAAACTCCATACTAGATCTCCAAAACAAGGATTAATCTTCATCTTCTTCTTGAATTTTCCTTTTTTTCCCCTTTAAAATGACCCAGAAATAGATATATATATAAAATAAATCACATCACAAGTTATCAAACAGTTTGCTTTACCACTTATTCTCATATTAGAAACAATCAAGTTGATATATGACTAAAATTAGAATGACACAAAAATAGACAAAGGGATCAAAATCTAACCCTCTCAGCTATGCTTCGAGGATGCGTAGCACACCCCCGTTTTGCCCGAACTCGGCACGGCACCGAATCCTCCAATAACTTCTCCATTTCCATATCTATCAAACTCGAAACACCACCAGGAATTTGACTACTTTGCTCCCTTTTCTGCCCAAAAAAATAAATAAAAAAAACACTCAATCTTCAATTTCATTTATACCCCTTTCTATATTTCTTTCACTATCTTAATGAAATGAGCTTTTAAATATTACCATATGAGAAAACAAGTTCTGGCCATGAACTTCTCTCCCCCTTTTCGACGTCGGAGAAACGTCGAGGCTCGGCGATGGCAATTCATATTTAGCTGAAGAAAGACCAAAGCTATTAGAGTAAAACCCATCAGACCCAATTCCTAAACTACCAAGAAATTCCGCCGGAGAACTATTTTGCCTAGAGAATCCAGCTGAGGGACCCACATCAAACAACCCATGATCCGGCGCCGACGCCGACGCCGGCGGAGAACCGACAGCAAGAAGGTGAGTTAAACACTGATTTGGCTTTAATGGGTCATCTTCTTCGTCTTCTAAAAGTGCTTCTAACCAAGTGGCGGGAGCGGACCGGAATCGAGCGAGACCGAGTCCACCGCCACGACCCAATTCGGCGGAAGCGCCAACACCACCAGCACCGCCACCGTTACCAGAAGTAATACTACTAGCACCACCACCAGATGTTGACTGCATCTGCTTAATCAACCTTCACACAGATTAGTTTCTCAGGAGAATTCTGATGTTTTTTTTTTTTTTTTCTCTCCTTTGGTCGGGTAGGGAGAATTCTATCTTTGGAAAGGGTCACAGGGACCAGATTGTTCCTTCTGATTTTTTATTTTTTTTTTAATTATTTTTTTAAGATATGTATATAATCTTGTGTTTTTTGTTGTACGGTTGATTTTTTTTTCCAACATAAAAAAAACAAAAATCACTTGCGAACTATTTTTTTAAAATAAATATTCTCTAAACTATTAAAGTTGTGTGATAAATAACCCGTGAACTATCCTCTTAAAACAAATATCTTTCAACAATGTGAGATGTGAAAAGTACCTCTAAATTAATTTTTTAAAGCAAATACTCTCTTAAACTTTTGTAAGTGTTTAAAATAAATTTTTTTATTTACCCCATTAAATTTTATGACATAATATATACAAGTTTTGGTTTGATATTAAAAAATCATCTCTAAAAGACGAGTCACACGAGTGATAAGAGGAATAAAAAAGTTTGTTTTAAACTTATAAAAATTTAAGGGATATTTATTTAAAAAGAATTAGTTCGAGAGGTATTTATCATAACTCATATAATTTGTTAAAAGAATAGCTCAGAAGGCTATTTGACACAAGTTATATAGTTCAGGAGTAGTATTATTATAAAATGATATGATTTTGATGAGGTGGATGACGTGTTAAATGGGAAGTTCGTCCGTGTTAAGATGGTGAAAAAGCAACGCCATTATTTTTTCTGGATTTGATCAAAACTCCTTGATTCAATCAATCCTTTTCCCACGCGATTCTTAGCGCGTAGTTAATATTGTCTTCGTTAGTTCATTAATTTTGGTATTTTAAAAAAGCTAATGATAAATTACATCATTATTATTATTATGATATTCTTGGGTAAAATATTAAACTTTCACTCACGTTTCATTTTCGTTCATAAACTTTCAAAAGTTACATTTTTCATCTCTGAATTTTACGATTCGTTTATTTTAGTCATTTTATCTATATATTTTTTTGTATATGACACTAGCAGAGGGTTTATGTGTCATGTGATTGATGATGTGATATTATATAAATATTGTAAAGGGTAAAAATAGCCTCTCGTAGGGTCGCGCCATATTGGGTCGATTCACGTAGGGACAGGCCCATCACGATCATGCCCGAAGCGGTGGCCCAAGCGGCCGCCGCCACTAGGCAAGCGGCTCGCGTGCGTCTGGACCGTCCGAACCAACGCCAATAGGAGCTCATCTCTTGTGGGCTAGCCAAAAAGCCCATTAAGCCTAGCCTCATGCTACTGCCGGTCGACAAACCCTCGATCAAGGAAGTATAAAAGGCATCCTGGCCTCCCAAATCAGTGCATGACACTTTAACCTAGAAAACGAATAGCCTGATTATCCTTGACCTAACCCTTGCGGCGCAAGGCAAGTCTCACCTACCACCACCTAACTTGATCGTCGGAGGGTCGTCGGCTGGCACCACACCCTGCCCTTCCTGACCGTCATTTGTTGTAGTGTTTCAGTTGCTCCGCCGCTAAGGGACAGCACGCGACTCGACGTGCTCTATCGTGTGGAACGAAACTCCGACGAGAAATACCCCACACAGTTTGGCGCCCACCGTGGGGCCGTTCATCTTTGATTCCCGGTAGAATCTAGATACTCACACGGTTCCTACAAAGACGAATCAATGACTACTCGTTCGTCCAGGCAACGAGCTCTTAACGAAAACGCAAACCGAGATAAGGGAGTAGCGGATGATACTCAAGACCTCAATGCTCGGAACCTTGACCCGGCATCGGGAACCATCACCATCGCTTTGACGGAGCACCGAGAGATGGTAGAGGCCCACAAAGCACTGAGAGAAGAGGTACGGGAAATGAGGGCCTTATTAGGGAAAGGCTTGGCGGCGGTCCAAGCCAACAGCCAGAACATCCTGAACGTTGACGAGGGAGGCCCTTCTAAGCCACGGACTGGCAAATCTCGAGCCGACGGCGGGCGTAGGAAGGCCACCATGTCCGAAAGGCGAAGAATGTGCCAGGAGACGACCTCCGTACCAGCCGACGGCTCGCCGACGGGGGAAAACGCAAGTTTAGAGATCTCCTCGTCGAGGGAAAAGGACGCACCAAGCAAAACAGGCCCTCCCTGCAATCTAGAGATAAGGCGCCATCGCAGGGTGACGAAGGAAACCAAGATTCGAGCTATACCGGAAGTGACGAAGGAAGCTCGGCATCCGCGGGCGAAAAAGCGCAAAGAAAAGCAACGGAAGTACACGGATGCGAGGCGGATCCTCGAAGAAAAGCTAGCAAAGAAGGCATCCGAGAAAGGAGCTAAACCTAATTCGGACGCCTGAGAACCGGGAGACTCTCCATTTACGAAAAGGGTCATGTCCGTTCCACGGTAGAGGCACTTCATCCTCCCAAAGTTCGAAATGTACGACGAGCCTGGGATCCGATGGAACACGTGGCTCATTTCGTAAATATGATGGAGTCCTCGTGCGTGATTGGGCCCGATCTTGGATGCCCCGACTGCCGTTTCTTCCCCACAAGCCTGAAAGGGTCACCCCTGCTATGGTTCAACAGCCTCCCTAAAAGGTCCATCGAAACCTTTTCGGACCTGTCTTCCGCCTTTCTCAGCGAGTATAGCGTGAGTCGGAAGTTCGCTAAAACGAACCACGACCTCTATGACGTGCTGATGGGAGAAAAAGAAACCCTCCGAGACTTCATCGTCAGATTTCGACAGGTTAAGCTAGAAGTCAAAGACTGTAATGACCTAGAGGCGCTACCGCATTCTCCACGGGCAATACACCCGAACCATCCCTCCTGGAGGTCCTTTAACAAACGGAGGCCTACGACTATGAAAGAGGCGTTGGACGGAGCAATGGCAAAGATATCGCAGGATGAGTCCGAGAGGGTAGCCCGAGAAATGCGAAGAGAGGGATCAAGGTCCGGAGGGGATATGGAAGAAGAGAGAACCTCACATTGATGAAAGAAGAGGAAGGGAGCGCAGACGCTCGGATAGGGGAAAGGAGGAAAAGGGAGACGAAAAGGAAAGAAAATCCGTATGGGGAAGGATCGGAGATCCAAGAAGCGTGGCCTGGAACGAATTCTCCACACGGAAACACCTCGTTCTTTCCGAAAGGAGGAGAGAGAAAAGAGGCCGCGGACGCCCAAAAAGTCCGGAAAGAAAGGAACCCTACTGCAGATTCCATAAATCTAAAGGGCATGCCACGAAGACCGCAAAGTCTTAGCCTGGGAGATAGATCGCGTGTGCGAGCAAGGCCCGAACCGAAGGATCGATAGGCAGGACCCGAGAGAAACAGATGAAAGGCTCGCCGCACCGCGAAGTTCCGGAGACGGTCAAATCAATTCGATCCACCGCACCTGGAGAATCCGTCAACGCTCATAAAAGGTCCCATCGCTGGCCGGGCTCCCCGCCTATCGGGTCGAGCACGCTCCGAAGATCTAATTAAATATTCCCGAAAGGACCTGGAAGACGTGCATTTGCCTCACAATGACGCCTTAGTAATATCAATATCTATCGGATCCTACACTGGCCGCCAGGTTCTGTAGACCCAGGGTCCTCCATCAACATAATCTACATGTCGGCGTTAGAGGCATGAAACTAAGAGAGTCGGACCTCACGATGAACTCTCAGGACCTCGTGGGATTTAACGGGCGGTGACGAGGTCTAACTGAACAATCAAATTGCCGCCAGGGTCGAGGGTGCGAGCCCTCGCGGCGCTTCCCATGTCATAGACTCCCACTCGGGATATAACGCCTTGCTCGGACGACCTTGGATTCATGATATGAAAGCACACCCTTCAACGCTTCACCAGGGCTGAAATACCCTACCGGAAAAGGGATTAGGGTTATAAAAGGGGATCGGCAAGTTGCAAGGTCATGTTTGGTCGAAATCGCTCAAGTTGAAGTCCCGATGCCAAGCATAGCAATTACAGGATCGGGGCCCCGAAAGAGGCCCGCCCTTTGCTCCTGGCCAAGAATCGAAGCACCTGAGGATGGATCAATGAAAATACGGATCCATCCAGAAGATCAGGAGAAAACGACGAGCATCGGGAAGGATCTCGAAAGGAGATCCGAAAGACGGACCGACAAACTTCTTGAGAAAAAGTTGGAAAACATTCGCTGGGGACCACGCGGACATGCCCGTATAAGTTCCGATATCATAACCCACAATCTCGAGGTCGATCCGAACCAACCCCCGTCAAACGAAAAAGACGTAAGTTCGCGCCGAGAGAAACGAAATAATCAACGAGGAGGTGCGAAGCTCCTGGAAGCAGGTTTTATCCGAGAAGTAAAGTACCCCGATTGGCTGGCCAATGTAGTAGTGGTGAAAAAGAAGAATGGGAAGTGGAGGGCGTGTATTGACTTCACCGACCTCAACAAGGCCTGCCCGAAAGATTCCTTCCCGTTACCGAAAATAGATCAACTGGTAGATGCCACGGCCGGCTACGAGCTACTCAGCTTTATGGACGCCTTCTCCGGGATATAACCAAATCAAGATGAACCCAGAGGATCAAGAAAAGACCTCGTTCATAACCAATGTAGGCACATACTGCTATACTGTGATGCCCTTTGGTTTGAAAAAGCGGGAGCCACCTATCGCCTGATGAATAGAATGTTCGAAGATCTTTTAGGGAAAACGATGGAGGTGTACATCGACGATATGCTAATCAAATCGCGTAAGGCTGAAGACCACCTGGCCCACATGGAACAAGTTTTCGAAGTCCTAAACCGATACGGGATGAAGCTGAACCCCGATAAATGCACATTTGGAGTCCCTGGAGTAAATTCCTGGGTCACCTGGTGACCAGCAGGGGATCGAGGCGAACCCCACCGGATCCGAGCAATAATAGACATGCAAGCACCGACGAATCGAAAGGTGTACAAAAGCTAACCAGGTGTTTGGCGAGATTAAACAAGTTCATATCCCGGTCGTCGGATAGATGCATGCCATTCTTCAAAGCTCAAAAAGGAGCAAGGAGTTTGGTTGGGGAGTCGAGTGCCAGAAAGCATTCGAAGAGCTAAAAGCTTACTTGTCTTCGCCCCGGCTGTTGGCCAAGCCCTCAGATAACGAAAAGCTATTCCTATACCTAGCGGTATCTGATGCGGCAGCCACAATGCCGGTGCGCGCGAAGACTGGTCCAAGCTCAACACCTCTACTACGTGAGTAAAGCGATGATTGACGCCAAACACCTGGTACTCGAAGATGGAGAAGCTAGCACTAGCTCGATAGTCGATCGCGCAAGTGAAGCACTATTTTCAGGGCCATCGGATAGTGGTAAGGACCACCTACCCACTAAAAGCCGTCCTCCACAAACCGGACGTCTCGGGACGACTGACAAAATGGGCGATAGAATTGGGTGGGTACGATATAACTTACGAGCCGAGGACAGCCATCAAGGGACAAGTCCTCGCGGATTTCGTCGCGGAAATGACCCCAGCGAAATTGGGCGAGATCGAAACAAACCACCGGCGTTTGTTGACCCCGGGAGTGGAGACCTGGACCCTAAGCGTTGATGGATCCTCGAACTCAAGAGGATCCGCCGCAGGCTAGTCCTGTCGACCCCGAGGGATACCTCCTGGAACGGTCAATCCGATTCGGATTTCCACTTCAAACAACGGCCGAATACGAGCGTTGATAGTCAGGGTCGAGAGAGGAAGGAACTGGGAGTAGAGAACTTAAACATCAGAAGTGATTCTCAACTTGTGGTGAACCAGGTGAAAGGGGTATTTGAGGCAAAAGACCCCAGGATGGCGAAGTACCTGGAAAAAGTTACGTCCATACTATCTCAGTTCGTGAAGTACGACATCAGCCAAGTACCGAGGGCTGAAAATGGACATGCCGACGCCTCGGCTAGTCTCGGATCCGCAGTCCAAACGGAAACAAGAAGAATCATTCCCGTCGATCATCTGTCCGAACCAAGCATCACCCTTGATTCGAACATGGGGAGTGGAGACGACGGAACAGTTGGACAAGTAATGCCGGTAGAACAAAATCCAGAGCTTGAGTCAGATTGGAGGAACCAGATCCTCGAATACCTACAATCGGGACATCTGCCCGAAGAAAAACTGGAAGCACGAAAAGTCCGATCCCGGGCGGCTAGGTACTCGATCATCCAAGGAGAGTTGTACAGGAGATCCTTCGGCGGACCCTACCTGAAATGTCTGGGAAAGTCAGAAAGTTCTTACGTTCGGGCGAGTTGCACCTTGGACACCTGGAAATCACGCAGGGCCGAGATCCTTATGCCACGAGCGTTGACGCAAGGGTACTACTTGCCCACCATGGTGAAAGATTCAAAAGACTTCGTTTCCCGCTGCGATAAATGCCAAAGGTTCGCAAAGACCATTCACGCACCGACGACGATGCTAACTACAATCTCGCCCCGGCCCTTCATGCAATGGGGACTAGACCTGGTGGGAAAATTGCCATTAGCTCCAGGACGTAAATGTTACCTGATCGTTGCTACGGACTACTTCTCCAAGTGGATCGAGGCCGAGCCATTGGCAAAGATTACGAAAAGGAAAGTCGAGATGTTCCTCCTGGAAGCACATTTTCACCCGCCGAATTCCCAGAGTTATCATCACCGATAACCGAACTCGGTTCACGGGAAAGTCTATCCAGAAATATTGCGCGGACAGAAAAAGTGGAGCTTCGGTATTCGACGCCCGCTTATCCGCAAGCGAATGGACAAGCGAAGCTTCAAACAAGACCATCATGGACTCCTGAAGAAGAGACTAGGACGAGCAAAGGGAAGATGGGTAGATGAACTGCCTGGAGTGCTTTGGGCATACCTGGACCACCCCTAGAATCCCAACTGGCGAAACTCCATTCGCCATGGCTTTCGGGGTAGAGGCCGTTGTTCCCACGAGAAATGATCATCCCCACGACCGAAGCTCGATCCCGAGGCGAAAAATGACGCCATGATGGCAGAGGCGTTAGACTTGGCCGAAGAGAAAAGGGAGCAAGCGCTAGTCCGAATGGCATGCTACCAGGCAATCGGCCAAATACTTCGAAAAGAAAGTGAAACAATGCCTTCAAAGTAAACGATTTCGCCCTGAGGAAAGTATTCCAGAACACGCAAGAGCCCTGGAGCAGAAAATTGGGACCGAACCGGGAAGGTCCGTATAAGGTGATCGAAGAAGTCAAGCCGGGAACTTATCGTCTTGAAGATGGAAAGGGCGAACTGATTCCGAGAGCATGGAACGCCACGCATTTGAGAATTTACCATGTGTGAGTGTGAGAGAATCATGTAAGTACTTAGCCAAAGCGGCCCATTTCAAATTAATATACAAGTATTACGTGTCTTTCCTCCCACATGATTGTATGATGCCTTTTACGCCAAAAAAAAAAAAAAAAAAAAAAAAAAAAAAAAAAGCCCTAATACGATTAGGCAAGTTACTAAATCCCCCTCGGGTTGAAACACCGGACTGTCTGGGATAGTTTCTAAGTCCCCCACGGACCAAAGAACTTAACGCGTTCGGAATTATAGAAAGTAACCCACGCAAAGGGTAAGGAAAAGAAACAGAAGGTGAATAAAACTCCAACTTTATTTCACAACAAGCAAGTAAGGCTCGGACCCACATGCTGGGAACTCAGCCGAAAGAAATTACACGAGTTCTACAAAGTAAAACGGTGGAATGCGAAATATCGTCGTCGGAAACATCAAGAACGTCCCCCTGGGGAGAGGATGAAGGTTTTGCTCAAAGAGCGAGTGGCGGGGCTTCGGTTCATCCGTCTGCTACTCCACCAACTCATCGATTCCGAGGCTCGGCAGAACCCGTCAAGCGAGGAAAGAGAGGAAGAACTTCGACCCGCCGCACCTGGCCCCCGATGGATTTTGGAAAGTAGCCGAGCTATCACCCGAATCTCAACCCGGCGGGATTTCTCTCTCTCGTCATAGCACGGAAACCCGAGGAAGGGAACCGAAGGACCGCATCGGTTCGGCGGCAACGCATTTCTCGATTCCTTAAATGCGAGACGAGCCGCCACCTCCAATGCCGAAGCCCGGACGATGTGTTGATGAAGGGGACCATCGAAGGGGCGGAAAGAAGACCGTCTCCCCCTCGCTCACCCCGGCCCCGGGAGGCCGCGGAACAAACTCCTGAGCCACGGCGATAGGCGGTGAGGCGATTGGTCACCCCAGGCGGACGAGAACCTGGATTCGACACTCACAGCGTGGAGGACCACGACCACCAATGCCAAGTCCTCCTGTCGACCAAACAGGGTAGAAGACCACGACCAAACTTTCTTGGTGCAAGCCATGACCAAGAAAGGCCAAACATGAAACAGGAACAAGGGAAGATGGGAAAACCCCATGGCATGGAATCTCAAGAGAAGACTTGAAAATCTGAGAGCGAAGGAAAGTTTTTCAAAAACTGGGTCTGGGGAAGCAAATGGAAGAGAAATCGTGAAGGCCTATTTAAAGGACCCTCGAGCCGCTGCGATTGCGACAGCTGTCAAGCATCCAGCGACACTACGCGCAATCCGGCATGCGAAGCGACGTGGGCGTTAATGGGTAATTAAGCGGTTAATCCCCCGAATTCAACCGCATTCAAGACGATTTATCACATTTAAAGCGAGTTGACGGGAATGGCAGACCTTTGACATGACTAAACGTCGCCTGACGTCACCACCTCGAATAACGAAACGACTCCTCGCGCCGAACGTCATTCGAATTAATGGCAAACCCTTCAGACCCCAAGGCAAATCACTTCCTCCCACTATAAAAGGAATAGGATCGCGGAGATATCCAAAAGTCCACGCCTCAGTCATCTTCCACCCTGCAACTTGCCTTTCGGACGCCCGACACCTGACCTTGGATATGGACAACTCCACCGCGACTTCGAGGGTGACTAAGCAGGTCCTAGAATGGGAGAACCGCACGCGTGCGGAAATAACTAAGCCGGAGACGACTGGCTGAGGGGAAAGGAAAAAAGGGAAGACGTTGAAACCCCGAGGCAAGAAGCCCGGAGCATCCGAGAGGCCCTCGGCGGCGAGAAGCCGAGCGGAGCACCTCGAACGGAAAACCTATCTCTCCGAGAGTGCCTGGAAATCGCAGGGACGGACGAGGACAACGACCCAGGTGAGCCCTACCATGTACTCGAGGATCGCCTTCAATCGGCAAGTAATCTCAACGATTACTACGAACAAGAGATCCAATCCCTGAAAGAAGAGGCGGCCTCCTTGAAGAAGCGAAGAAGACTAACTCCGACGCTCATTATCGATGATGGATGAAGACTAGAAGAGCGACACCTTTCTCCTTCCTACTTTGTCATTTATTTTTATGTATGATCGACAATATGTAAAAAAAGAAAGGAAGAAAAAGAAATTCCACATTTTCCGCTTCACATGGTTTGCCCGTACCCTCCATCCATCAAAAGCCTTCTCCGGAAGCAAAAAGCCTCGGTCCGCCCGAGCATCAAAAGCCTTCTCCGGAAGCAAAAAGCCTCGGTCCGCCCGAGCATCAAAAGCCTTCTCCGGAAGCAAAAAGCCTCGGTCCGCCCGAGCATCAAAAGCCTTCTCCGGAAGCAAAAAGCCTCGGTCCGTCCGAGCATCAAAAGCCTTCTCCGGAAGCAAAAGCCTCGGTCTGTCCGAGCACTTAGCACTTCCTGTTCTAAAAGAATAGAAGACGTTGGAGTATTTAAACGTACCAAACCCCGGTCCGTCGTCAGAGTAACCTTAAGCCTTCTCCAAGGAAAAAAACCTCGGTCCGTCCGAGTAATCTTAAGCCTTCCCTGGAAGCAAAAACCTCGGTCCGTCCGAGTAATCTTAAGCCTTCTCCGGAAGCAAAAAACCTCGGTCCGTCCGAGTAATCTTAAGCCTTCTCCGGAAGCAAAAAACCTCGGTCCGTCCGAGTAATCTTAAGCCTTCTCCGGAAGCAAAAAACCTCGGTCCGTCCGAGTAATCTTAAGCCTTCTCCGGAAGCACAAAAAACCTCGGTCCGTCCGAGTAATCTTAAGCCTTCTCCGGAAGCACAAAAAACCTCAAACCTCGGTCCGTCCGAGTAATCTTTAAGCCTTCTCCGGAAGCACCAGACTTCGATTCGACCGAATAATCAAGAACATTTGTAAAAACATTCACAAGTCGAAACGTCCACGCAAAGCGAGTAGGAAAATACAACGAGTAAACATGAAGGAAGAAGCATGCGCATTGACCTCAACAGAGTACATGTGTTCATACAAATAAAAAAGGAGAAAAAAGTTCAAACAGCAAAAAATATAGTGGCTCCACAACCCGGAGTTTGCCCTAAAAGAAAGAGTCAATCAGAAACATAAACGGTCTCAGTCGGGGGAGCTTCAACAAAGACGTCCTTAATGACCGCGCCATCGCCTCCATCATCACGAGCATCTGCCTCCTCGGTCGCAGCGTCCTCGTCGGCGGCAGGATGGGACGTGCCAGCCTCGCCCCCTTCGATCGCCTCGACCCTGGACGCCTTTAAGCTTGTGGCGCGCTCATACAGCTCCCACCGGCGATCAATGGCATCGTCAATTTCGACCGGACTGAGCGGATCATCTTCTCCCTCGGTTTGACCCATCTCAGCCTTGACCGGAGTCTCGGCCGACAGCAAGCCCAATGAGGATAGAATCCACCGACGCCGCAGTTGCCACGGCCAGCCTTCGCTGGAGGTCCATGACATTGTCGCGAAGAGCCGGGATCTCGGACACCTTATCCCTCAACGAGTCTTTCTCCAGTCCAACAAGGTCCAACTCCTCCTTGACCTTCCTAAGGGACTCAGCTTCCCTGTTTAAGGCGTCCGAGACCTTAGATCCCTCCTCACGGCAAGATCGAGATCCTCCAACGCTCGGCCCGAGCAAGAATGGCATCTTCGAGCAATTTCTTATTGCTCTCACCGAGGGATTTCGGATCCTCGTTTTCCTTTTGGACGCGCTCAAGGTCCGCGGCCAATTGCGCACTTTGACCTCCAGGGAGGAAATCTTCTTCTTGGCCTCATCCAGGTCCTTTCTCAATCAAGGCCTTCTTGCAACGCCGAGTCGACAAAATGGGGCTGGTTGGCACGGCCTGCCTCGCCGGACTCTTGCTTGAGCTCCCGATGCTTGGCGAGCAAACTCTCCAAATTGAGAAGCATCTGCGTCGAGGCCTGGGTCCCCGGGCAAACCAAGTATCTCAAGACATAAGAAGCGGACCAAAATCAAAAGAAAAAGCAACAAGAAAATTAAACAGGGAGATAGATGGTCGACCACCACTCCCTATAAGCACATGCGGCTAAAGGTCACAACCTCACTGTCGTAGTCAATTAGAGGTTCCAACTGTACGGCCCCCAAATCACGGGCAAAACCGACAGCGTCCATGGCCCGTCGGAGACAGAAATCGTTAGAAAGCGACCCTTGGTCGAAGTTGGACCCGGGAGAGGCGAACAGACGGAGCGAAGAGGATCCACCGCCCGCGGCACCTGATCCACCAGCTGCAGATGAAGAAGCCGCGCCCGCTGGAGGGGGAAAACACCGCACCGTCCGGGCCGGTGAACGCGAACCCCGCCACCGTCTGTCTCACCGCTACTGATCGTCCTCCTGTCCAAAGTCCGTATCGAAGACAAAGCATTGGCATAATCGAAGAGAGCGAATCCGCCTCGGAAGGGAATGATTGATAAGCCATCTCAGGATGCTTCAAAATATATGCATCGGCACCCCTTACCGCGGCGGCCGAGTGCCCCGAAGATTCCGCCCCTCCTTCGTTTGGGAGCAGGGGAGTCAGTTGGAGGATCCGCAGGAGAACCCAATGGAGGGTCCGCAGGAGGATCCGAAAGAGGAGCCACTGCGTCTCCCGTAGGGATTTCCGTGCCGACGCCCTTCACAAACTTCCTACTTCCTAAGGACGGGAACGCTTTGGAGCGGCCACCTGCTTTCCCTTCGGATCAGATGAAGACGCCGCTTCGGACCTTTTCTTCCCCATGTCCTGAAGAAGGGCAAGGAAAGCGTTGGGATCGTTGGAATTGGGAACAGGGGTAAGCTTGACTCTGGCCATCTTTACGCTGAAACCTGCGTCACAACCAACTCAAGTCAGCCGCATACCCAGTCAAGCACATAAAAACGGAAAAGGAAAAGAGAAAGCGAAACAGACACTTACGAGGAGCAACGGAACAAAACCTGGAGGTGGAACCCAGAGTTTGGCAAAGACTAGCCAAGAATGCCTGGTTGAGTTCCTCCCAATTGAAAGGACCGCTCCGAGCAAGAATCCTGCATTGGCCGAGAACCTCCCGAGAAACACTCTTCTAAGCGGATTCTTCACCGAAACAAGACAAATTGAAAATGGTTAGCACACATCCGGAGGGGCGAAGCACAAAATAATACGAAACTCATGTCCTCACCCTCGTCTTCCCACGAGGTAGGAAGTGGCCCACCTCCGAGAAGAAAGGGGCCACGGATGAAAAACCACTCTTCCTTCCAACGCTTGTCACAAGAAGTCCCTCCCACCAAAGCCAGGCTCGGTTCGATTATGGAGGACGAAACGCATACCTGCCCGGGACATTCGACGAAGGGACCGGTAGGGAAACCATGCTCAGGGTAGGCCGAAAGCCCAACCCGTAACACACTACCGAAAAGGGCGACCAAAGACCTCGAGCATTCGGCATTAACCGCCCAACGCGAGACCAGGTTCAAGCACTTCGCCTATCAAGGGGGGAAGGGGAAGCCGAACGCCAAATCGGAAAAACCGCGGATAAAAAGCGGTCCAACCCTCCCCTGGGGAAAGGTAAACCCTCTCTCGACGCCTCCGGGAGCCTCATTTCAAGTCCGAGGAAATCCCATAGTCAACCCTTAACTTGTCGAGTTTGGCTCGTCAACTCGAAGGATAGTGGTAAGGCCCCCTATCTTCCTTGATGCCCTTTGGCCGAGAATCTACTTTCTTCTTCCTTTTCTTCTTGCTTGCCGTCTTGGCCCCGCCCGAGTCGCAGTGAGGGAGACCCAAGAGGATCGGAGACCACAACCTCGCCGGCAAAGAAGAGAACCCACTTCTCCCGATAGAGCGGGGACGGATGGATCGATCTGCGGCGCGGCCTCGCTACCCTTAGTGCGGCCTTTCCCTTTCCTCTTTTTCCTTTGAGCGCCTCCTCGGCAGAACAGAACTAAGAATGAGAAGGGTCAAGAACGATAGTAGGGCCCACAGAACAGGATCCGTTCCCCTGAAGGATAGGAAGTGGGAGAAAGGGTAGAGTCTAAACCCGCCTGAATCTCGGACACTGACCCAAGCTCACTCACAGAAGGCAGGGATTCCTCACCAATCGATGAACGAGGATCAATCACAGGCTCATTTCCCTCAGGCTCGCCCCGAGATGAGGGAATGGCATTAGCCCCACCGCAAGCAAACGAAGAAGGGGAAGCCCCAGACTCAACTCTCTCAAACACTGGACCGTCATAATCGTCGTCCCCCACGGCTAACCTAGGGGTCCTATGGCCTCTAGTAACAGAGTTCCCTCCAAAATTGTCCATTACAGCAAGAATGGGAAACGAGAGACAGAGAAGAGAAAACTAACCTTCGAAGAAGAACGGGAAAGCTTCAGGGAACAGGATGAAGATAACTAAAAGTCTTTCGAAGGCGGACGATTTACGATGTTTTCGAAAATTCAAACGGCAAATGAGCCTTAAAAATCTGGGAAAAACCCTATTTAAAGAAGAAAACACGCGTCCCATCATCGCGACACGTGGGAAAGAACACGACGATCTGAACCACTCACGTCCGTTGGTATTCGCGCCCGTCCAAAGATCCAACGGATCCATCTCGCAAGGAGCCGCGTCTCTTGAAACGGACTCAACCGCGAATGAACTCGACGACTCCTGAAAGGAAATAAATAGAGCCCGAGCCACAACATGGCCAGGCGGTCTATTTTCCCGAAAGGTCGTAGCCCTCGACCACTCCACAATAGCACGAAGATTAGGGGCGAACATCACGCCACCGATCCGATCGATTTGTTATCTCCTACATCGGACCTTCCGATCCAGGAGATAGGGAAAACCGTAAAGGGTAAAAATAGCCCTCTCATGGGCCGCGCTCATATTGGGTCGATTCACATGGGGACAGGCCCATCACGGTCATGCCCGAGTACTGGCCCTCAGCGAGCCGCCCTCGCTACAAGGCGGCTCGCGTGCGTGAACCCGTCCGAACCAACGCCAATAGGAGCTCATCTCTTGTGGGCTAGCCAAAAAGCCCATTAAGCCTAGCCTCATGCTAGCCCAGTCGACAAACCCTCGATCAAGGAAGTATAAAAGGCATCTGGCCTCCCAAATCAGGTACATGACACTTTAACCTAGAAAACGAATAGCCTGATTATCCTTGACCTAACCCTTGCGGCGCAAGGCAAGTCTCACCTACCACCACCTAACTTGATCGTCGGAGGGTCGTCGGCCGGTACCACACCGGTACCCTTCTGACTGTCATTTGTTGTAGTGTTTCAGGTTGCTCCGCCGCTAAGGGACAGCACGCGACTCGACGTGCTCTATCGTGTGGAACGAAACTCCGACGAGAAATACCCCACACAAATATACAATAAAGTTAAATGACGTGGAAAAACAAATATATAGTGAGGTTTAAGACTGAAATTTTGGAGAAAAATATGAGATTAACCTCACTGTATATTCATTTTTCCATGGTATTTAATCTCACGGTATATTTCTATAATGTCACATCATCAACTACATGCCACATAAGCCTGCATTAGTGTCCTAGACGGGAAAACAAAGACAGAAGGACCAAAACGAAACGAATCGTAAAGTTTAGGGACGAAAAACGTAACTTTTAAAAGTTTAGAGAAAAAAATGAAACTTTAAGGAAAAGTTCAGGGATCAAAATGGTATTTTATCACATATTCTTCTAATAAAAATACTCAACTAATATCTTCTCTCCTTTAATTTAAACATCCTAGATTAATTCGATGGTGAGAATCTTTAAATGTCTCTCAATATTCAAATAGATTATTATATATTTATTCTCCATATGCACATCTTATATATAGGTATTTGAACATTTTCTTTTTCTATGAACTTGATTATTTTGTTTAAATTTATTATGCAAAATCATATTTTTTATCTACAAAAATCTGATCCAAATTCAGCCATTAATTGGCTACCTTTGTTGATGAAATTGCTACATCGCCAAAACAAACTCTTAGTATATGAGATAAGATATCTTATCAATAAAAAAAATATATCAATAAAATGAAATATCTTCAATACCACTAATAAGATGGTCTAATGATATAATCGTAGTTAAGTTTGATCCCTAGAAAAGAGAGTGGTTTGAATCCCCCTCTCAATTTTCCAATACTAAAAAATGAAACATGAAAAGTATGAAGATTTGATAGTCATTTGGTTATGATTTATCTCTAATATTTAAAATTTATCGTCCTGGAGCCACCTTATAGCTTAGGAGGTAATTGCCCCCTCAATTTTTTAAAAGTATATTTTTTGTATATTTAAATAGTAATATTTTAGATAATAAATTGAATTTTTACTGTAATTAATCTATTTCGCCCCCTTAATTTTTTAAAATTAGTTTTATATAATTTTTTCCCCACAAAAAACTTCTGGCTCCGCGCCTGGTCCCAACTGATACCTAATAAAAAAAACTATTACTTATGTAATGAAGTATCTCATCAGTACTACCAATAAGATGATGTAGTGATATAATCATTAATTAAGGATTAGGGGTGGCCTTGAGAAGGTGCGAGATGGGCGATCGCACCGGGCCACGAATATTGGGGGTCCAAAATTTTAAAATCGTTGTTTAAATATATTATTCATATACTATTATGAAATTTATATCAAACAATCAATGTGCTGTTGTGGTAGACTAAAAGTCATGATTTATGTTTTTGAGGACAAGAATAGGGGTTTCATTCCTCAGCAAAGTGACTTCATTTTCTTTATTTATTTATTTTGAAAAGATGTTTTTTTTAATTAATTTCAATAAAAAAATTTATCAACCATACCTCTAATTTTTCTTTTACTTATTTCAATTAAAAAAGCAAATGTTAAATGTGTTTTTTCATCATTTTTTTATAATTTTAAAATAAATTTAACTCTAATTTGTTTTCATTATAATAATCAAATTAATACATTAAAATATTAATTAGTTTTACTTTTTAATGTTATTGTGATTTTTTTATTGTAAAATTTATATGATAAAAAGTCTGAATTTTTATTTTCACACGGGCCAAGTTATCTTAACACTGGCCTTGTTAAGAATCATCTCTTAAAAACAAGAGCGAGTTCAAATCCCCTTCATCTTAATCTCCAATATAAAAAAAAAGATATGTTGAAAGATTTGAGAGTCATTTTGGCTCAATCATTCAGTTATTGATTTATCTTATAATGAAACTATTTTCTAAATAAAATGTAATTTAAAAAAAAAAAGAAAAAAAAACCAATGGGGTTGCAATGGAAAGGCGCGTGAAATGGGAAAGTTGAGAGAAAAAGTTGTGGGAATAGCTTTTTGGTTAAGAAAGATTGTGTACTTTATCTTTTGTGATATGTAAACCATTTTGTTTTGTGTTATTTCATTTCAGGTAATATTAAGGAAAGGGCAGCCAGATAGCAACTCACCCATATTCATGGATTGATAGATAGATTGGGATGGGAAGCTTTTCCCTTCATTTCTTTTTCTACCCATCCCGAATATTAATATTCTTTTTTTTTTTTTTAAAAAAAAACTAGTTTAATTCTTATTTTGATCTATAAATAATTTTTGAACATTTTGTTTTAGTGTCTAAACTCTAGATGATAATTTTTTATTAATTTTCAATTAAATATGTTGATAATCCCACATCAGAAAAATGATGGAAATTCAAAAGTTTATAAGATACATGATATACTTCTCTCATCACCAACTGGTTTTAAGATGAAACCTCATAATAACAAGAAAAGAAACTCATATCACACGTCTTTTATTTATTTATTTGATTGGTAGATGTCTACCTGAACAATAATTTAAAGCCATATGTATAGGATTAGTTATTGAGTTTTTAAACATATTTGAGATTTTATTTGTAAGATTTAAAAAAAAAACGTGGACGACAAAGTAGGTTTTTTCTTGCAAAGTTTAGTAAAAAGACTTATATAAAAAATAATAAATACTTAAAACTCTTTTTTAAGAAGCATTTGAAAGATATATCTATGACTAAAATATGAGAAATCCATCTAAAAAGAGAATAGACTATCTAATTCTTCAATACATCAAATATTCAAAAGTTGTAAATAAAACCTAAACATGACTTTACATAACCTCCCAAAACAATACAAAAAGGACTATAAAATCCTAAAAAATAATTAAGAAATCAATTAAAGTAGCCAAATAAAACCAAATACTTGGAAAAAAAATTAGTTAAATAAAAATAAACTCAAATTCTAATTATCTGATTAGAATAATTCTAAAAAAACATAAATTAATGAGCTTATTATCTCCACATTATCTATCCCGAATTTAAATAAGAACTCGTCCTCAATTTGGTTGAATAAAAAAAAGTGTCATTTTACTTTTTTAATATTGTAGACTCAAATCGAAAAATTATTTTTGAACCTCATCCCAAATCTAAAGTGACTCTATTGTCTTGGCCTCTTGAAAACATTGTAAATATTAAAAGTGTTTAAAATAATTTTTTAAAGTGTTTTGAAATGTTTTTAATAAATAAAGTAGTATTATAACCGCTAAAAAAAATACTTTCAAGAGTTATTTTAAACTGGTCGTTGATCTCTTGGTAATAAATTATAGATAATTGGGCTTTAAAATTAGACGGAAAAAATAAATACAAGACCCGGCCTTTTGATTATTTGGGCCAGTAAAAATTTGGATCTATGAAAGAATTGGGTTGAAAAATGGCCCATAGTACTTGGTCAATTTTATTTGAATTTCAGGCTTTACGTGTTGGGTTTTCAAACGGGCCGGTTCAGGCGCTTGTGGGTATTTTTTTTTTAATTAAGGGTAATTTTCATAACTACCCCTTTTATAGTTTAAGTTATCAAAAATACCCTAATATCATGAGACTTTTCAAAACTACCCTAAAACTAACAAGTGGCTATAATTGATTGGTGAAATCTTACAACCAACTATGTAATAACTACCAATTAAGGGTAAAAAAGAAACTAATTTTTTTATTAGGGTAGTTTTGAAAACCACCCTTAAATAAAAGGCATTTATGATAAAATTTCTTTAATTAAAGTAGGCGTGTACGTGGAACAGACATAATGACAAGAAACGGTGAAGAGACGGGGAGGGATGATTTGAGATAAATGTTAACCTTGAGGATGTCATTTGTTATTTTCAAAGTACAGGGGTGGTTGGTATTTTTTACTGAAACCACGGGGGTCCTATTTGCATTTTACCCTAAAATATATTCTATAAATTTAGGAGTGCTTAAAAGAGTTTTTTAAATTCTTAAAAAATTAAGAATAAAATTTATAAAGGTTTCATTGTAAATTTAATTCTTATGGTTTGAGGTTTGTTTCGATTCAGTCTCAGAGCACAGCACAACTAGTTAGGCATATGCTTCATTCTCTTGAGATCAAAGGTTTGAGTCTTCCCTCCTCCAATTTAATGCAATTATCTATAAAAAAAATTGTCCTTAGAATTTGAGGTATGTAACAACTTTTTTTATATGGTATTAAAAAAATAAATTTAGGTTAATGTGGTTTGATAAAAATTTATGAAACGTCTCTACCATTACTGTTGTGGGTGAAATTATATCAGTACACATGAAATTTCTCAACTTGTTCAAAGAATGCACAATCGACATATATACGTCACCTGGGAGGCTACGTCTACGTCGCTTAGGAGTCTAAATCTACGTCATCTAATAAGGCTACGTATCTAAAACAAAAAAACTACATCATACCAGTATCCAATCAAAAGACGACACGTGACATAACCAACACGCGACACATCATTGGGAAGCAACACGTGGCCAAATACTGACGCGACACGCGACACGATGAGTCATCAACTACCTCTCCTATAAATAGGAGAAGAAAGTCATTCATTAGGTAACTAATTTCTACTACTATTCTCTCTGGCATAAGAGCTCTCTTTGCTCTGACTTTAACATCGGAGGGTGTTAGGCCGATACCACATCGGTGCTCTCTTTGTCTCCTGTGCAGGTACATACAATTACTCAGCACATCGCCTACGCAGCACCTCCAGTGTAACGCACTACCTCCGACTCAACCCATACTCTAAGTTCATTGCTTATGTGGAAGCTCTCCATTTTTAGGCAACAACATTTACTAAAAAATTAACATATTTCTTATTTTGTTTGTTTTCAGTGAACATGATCACTATCTGAAAAAGATAAATGATAAAACTAAAAAATTGTATCAAAATAAACCTTAAACTTCTTAACTTATTGTAATAGCTTAACCACTAGAGAAATTATTGGAAAGAGTGTCTTCATTGTGGTCGGCCTTTCAATGAGAGACATATGTCACTGTATTAATGAAAGTTCTTTGCGAATACGGAGTAAACAAAATGGACTTACTTCATTTTTTTACGCATTGAGAAGTATGGGAAATATATAAGTTAATTCCCATCACTTTTGACGTCAACTTCTATAGGAAAATCTAATATTTATGCTTTTATTCTGTCACAATATTACTCATATGATGCATTACAATAATTATTAACATTTAAAAATATATAAGAATATTTTATATTTAACTAATATTGATCATTGTAATTTTTTAAACTAATAATTGTAAATATAATAATTTTGAAAAAAAAAAACTTTTAAATATAGTATTTTGAAATATAATATTTTTTTCTTCAAAACTAACAGTGGTAGGCTGTAGATTTTTGGTGAAAACTAACTAATATATTTCCTATACTTCTCAATACTTAAAAAATAACAGTCTAACTCTGTTTTGTTTACTTCATCATCGTAATGAATTTTCATTAATAAAGTGACACACGTGACATTCAATGAAGGGATGTCACTACAAGAAAAGCTGCATTTGGAGGCCCGGGTATAGCGACGAAATTCGCCTCTATTTAAAAATAGAGAGGAAATTAGAGACGAAACAGTCCATCTCTAAAAAGGGTGTCGCTTGTTCAAAATAGCGACGAACTTTATCGCTAATAGCGACACAAAAAGATTGGGACACTAATAAAATGTTGACCAATTAGCGACACATTTAACCGCTGAAAATCGGGACAAAATACGTTATTACGTCTCACTATTAGAGATGCAATGTGTCGCTAATTTAACGTGTAACGTGGTCTCTAATATTAGCGACACATTGCATCTCTAATGTAGAAGCAATACCTCTCACTATTAGAGACATATTTCGTCGCTATTTTAGCAATTTAATTTAAAAAATAATAATTTTAAATAATTAATTTTAAATATTAAATAATATTAATTTTTTTTTAAAAATTAAAACAAAATTAAACAAATGTTCATCATCCAAATAAAAATATCCACCACGAAATAAATTATTCAAAATACAATATAAAAAAAAACAACTAAGAAGTAGACCCGGAGTCGGGAGCCCCAGTCTGGAGCATCCATGCCAGCATCCGAGCCTCTAACCGATCATGTTGAGCCCGAAGATCATCTATACGGGCTTTAAAGCGGATCTCGTTAGCTTGAATCTGTAGATGCAATGATTCGTTCTCTCGCCTCAAAGCCTCGGTCTCAGCACGTGTAGAAGTTAAAGCACGTGGCTGGTCTGTATAAAGCTCCCTCCTGTAAGCTCCAAGACCTGGGACTGAACCATCAGGCTTCATGCCACCGACCCCAGAAGGAAAGCATCACGATGGTTCTCTTGAGCAGGTTGAGACTCGGGAGTGGGGGAATAACGTCTCGAGCCTGTCTTTAACTTTATCCTACAAAAAATAACAAAAAATATATGTCAGTAATTTAAAAAATAAATATTTGAAATAAATTAGAAAGCTCGAAACTAACATGTATGTCCTTCGCTCGATCATCGATATACGTAACCCAATCGTGGCCCTTCGTATGTAGATGGAGGAACAACTCAATCGGGGCTACCTCACGTCCATCCTGGGTCTGTTAAAATGAAAAGAAGAAAAATAAGAGATTCGTTAAACATTAATTGAAAACATTAAAAATATAAAAGAACAAGTACAATTACTTACCAATATCTCGTAATGCTCGTCGTGGCTCCCAGTCCCACCACAGTGCCTAGTCGGGTTCACTAGTCGATTGACTGAGTTGATTTTGGAGATGTGCAACGCCTCCTCCGTCTGAGCATCCGCCAGTAACTTCAGATGAGCCTCCTCCGTCATCCACAGAAGCTTTTTTAGCCGGTTTATCCTTTGCTTTGTGGACGATGTCCCTGTAATGTTTCCCCGCCATTCTGCTCCATGGCGTGTAGATAACGTCATCAGTTAGATCCGGAGGGATTGAAAAATGAGTCTGCAAAAAAAATAAAATTTTAAATTTGTTAGAAATTTATAAAACTTAAAAAAAAAAATATAAGTTTTACCTTCCATGTCTGAAACCACCGTAGTTAGGCGATTTCAGAAATATCATTCCCTTTCCCGAACTGGGGGCTCTTCTTGAAGACGTCCGTGAAAACCCGGGAAACCCTACCCGATGGATGTAATATATAAAAAAGACACAAAAAAAAATATTAAAAAGTTAAAAAAATAAATAATATAAAAAAAATTAATAATTGAATAAAAAAAAAAAAGTTCACTCACTTTTTTCTGGACATCCGTAAGCGAATCCCGGTGATCGGCAACTGCTCAGGGACAGGGTTGTCAGATGTTGCTGATGAGGTTGGGGCGATGGGGACAGGTGTGTTGTGTTGGGATTTGGCAAGTATATGAAAATGATGGATAAAACCCTAAACTTGCTCAACAAGTTTTCTTGGGGACCAAGTCTTAATTGTGGCCATTGAATTTGCTTGGTGGGAAAGAATGAATTATGACCGTTAGATTATACTTGGTGACCAAGGCTATTTGTATTATAAATAGAGGCAATATTTTTTGGCAAATGTATCCCAAAAATACTGTGAGTGTATTTGTATTGGGTTCGGGGAGAGCTTTGATGAGAGTGTGAGAAATATTGTAAAATAAAGGGTTTACTTTCTTGAGGGCTTTTTGAGCGTAATACACAGTTAAGTGTATTGAATATTTTTCACTATAACTCTTGATTAATCATAGTGAAATCCGCAGCGGTAGCAACTGGACGTAGCCAATTTGAGTGAACCAATATAAAGCCTTGTGTCATTTGATTGTGTTTGTTTCCTTATTTTTCTCGGGTTCTTTCTTTTATTTCTAGCTGTGAATGTGGGAAGGGTGTTTTTTCCCCAACAACTGGTATCAGAGCTTTAGGTGTAGTTTCTTGAAATTTTTCGTATGCTCTGTGGTTGTAGCTTTGTCCGATCTTCCACATCAAAAAAAGATTTCTTGGAACGAGTTATAACTGTCCGCTAATTCAAGCTAGGAGTAAGAAGCAAGTATGTCAAGCTTTATAAGTCCAGTGAAGTTTGATGTGGAGAAATTTGATGGAATGATCAATTTTGGCTTGTGGCAAGTGCAAGTCAAGGATGTATTGATACAATCTGGGTTACACATGGCTTTGAAAGGAAGACCAAGCGGTGGTGCTCTCAAACAGTTAAGCGGTGATGGTGATTCAGTGAAATCAGATGGCAGTGGTTCTAGTGGAGGTGCTAAGAAGTCCAGTTCGAATGATGAAGATTGGGAGGAGATGGATTTGAGGGCGGCGAGCGCGATAAGGCTGTGTTTGGCTAAAAATGTTCTTGCTAATGTGCATGGAATTTTGACTGCTAAAGAGCTTTGGGAGAAGCTTGAAGCCTTGTATCAAGCTAAGGGTATCTCAAATCGGTTGTACCTGAATGAGCGGTTTTATACAGTGCGAATAGAGGAAGGTACAAAAATCTCAGATCACTTGAGTGTTCTCAATGGTATCATTTCAGAGCTGGAGGCAATCGAAGTGAAAGTAGATGAGGAAGATAAGGCACTTAGGCTCATCTTGTCCTTTCCAACTTCTTATGAGCACATGAAGATGGTTCTATTGTATGGAAATGATTCTTTGGATTTTGCAGAAACTACAAGTAAACTCATTTCAGAAGAGAGGAGGTTGAAGAGTGAAGGTCATGATTCACATAACAACTCTGTATTTGTAGTGAGCAATGGGAAGAAGAAAGGTTTCGTATAGAAGAAAGGCTACTGGGAATGTGGATTATCTGGTCACCTCAGAAGAAATTGTCCAAACAGAGCATGTTCGGCAAAGGGCTCTGAGTTGGAAGCTAACATTGTCTCTCTTGTTTAGGGAGATGAAGACTTCGTTTGAAGAGAGAAGAAATTCATCCTCATGGTATGACTGCTTTACCATGATAGAGGATGTGTTGTTAGCGGATGCACACGAGCATTGACTTGGCAGTTATGCAAGACGTGTGGTGGAATGGTGTCGATGGCTGAAGAACTTCCGGGGAAGCCAAGTAGGTGGAAGTTGAAAAATTTAGAACAAATTGTATGCTCAAAGAGATCTCAATGCCTTGCCTAGACTTTTGAGTTGTTATATATTTATATACACAAAGGTACAAAATCACTGTCAATCAATCTTGGAGAGGAGAAATTAGGGGATGTGATTACAAGGTGTAATTGATCATGATTGTAGGGATTTGTTACATAATTATGGTAAGTGCCAATCTCCTTCAAATCTGTCATTTGCAAGCCTGTCATGTAAGCTATTTGAATAACCCATTGATTTAGCTTTGCTTGTTGTGATTGTGCTGTCAAATGAAGTTTTGAGTCTGCTGTAATAAGCAAATATTGATGGTTTAATACCCTTCCTCAAACTAGAGTGAGGACTAAGTTGCACTCCTAGTTTGCCTCGTAATTTTTTGAAGATGAGCTTCGACATTGACTTGGTGAAGATGTCTGCGAGTTGGTCAGAAGATGGGACATATCTGGTGATTAGTGTTCCTAAAGCCACTTTTTCCCAAACGAAGTGGTAATCAAGTTCAATATGTTTGGTGCGTGCATGAAACACAGGATTGACTGACATTTGAAGGGCACTCATGTTGTCACAAAAGAGTTGAGGAGTGGTGTGAAGAGGAATGCCAATGTCTCGAAGGATGAAGCTGATCCATGTGATTTCAGCAGCAGTTGTAGCCATAGAACGATACTCAGCCTCGGAGCTGGATCGAGAGACAGTTGGTTGTTTTCTAGATGCCCATGAGATTAAATTGGAGCCAAGGAACACACAAAGGCCCGTTGTGCTACGACGAGTGTCACTACAACCTCCCCAATCTGCATCGCAAAAAGCATATAAATTTAGTGTGCTGTGTTTAAGAAAGTGTTAGGAATGGTGTCCTAGAACTTGTAATTATTTAATTATAATAATTTATTTCGAATAAATTAAATAAATAAACATAAGTTCTTTATATAATCTAGATTGATTCAATTGACGATATTAGGAATATATGGAAATATATAAATATCAAAACATTCAAATAGTAAACCCTAAGTTACTCTTATGAAATCACGACTTAGTATGTGAGTCATACAAGAGGATTAAAGTCGAGATGAGTAACTTAAATATGTCTCGGTAAAAAAGGATAACGTTTGGGAACCTTATCCAGGTAACACTTTGATAGCTTCGCATTTTGTTTATAGACAAATGATCTAATCCTGATCATTCATGTGGGTGACATGAAATGGAAGTATCATATGCAATGTTGATTGTATAAGACAGGACCACGATGTTCGATCAAATTTCTCATTAGTACCAGGTTTACGAGAAATAATCGAATATCAAAACTAAGTTTATCAACCGGTGATAGATCTCAATCCTGAGTGAAATGCGGACTCCTATTTGTGGAGTTATGTTCTTTGATTCACATAGTTGAGAGCGATCTGTAAGAACGCTCAATACACTCTGTTTTGGGAACATGACTAGATAAGTAGCCTGGGAACTCATTTTCACGAGATGGAATTCATAACTTTCCTATAAATTAACGGTATCGGTCCGATACCTAAACATTTTAAGAACTTTAGGAAACTCCTTGATGTACTGATTCGAGACATGAACAAGTGACGTCACGACTTCTATTGATCATCAAGTATCTTATCTCTAGTTCGACTAAAGATAAAGTTCATTGGAGAATCACAGGGGAACACAAGGATAAAGAGGTAATTACAGGGGCAAAACGGTAAATTTATCCGCTGTAATTATGAGGGTTCCACGTGAAGGATAATATCACGATATAAATAATGATAAACTAATGGACATAACTCATCTATAGTGAGGGGAGTTCAACTATGAATCTATAGTGGAATTATTCATAGTTAGATAATAAGTAATTAACTCGATTATGTGTTAATCACTTAATTGACTAATTATTAAGCCCATGATCTATAGGTCCATCGGGTCCCTATGCTAGCCCAAATATCGTAGTCGCGAAATCAAGTAGAAGAAATGGAAATTTTAAGTAAAGTGAATTACTTAAAATAGGCAATATTAATTGTTTAAATATTGAGTATATTTAAACGGTAATTAATATAAACATTATTAATTGTTTAAATAATAAGTTTATTTAAACAGAAAATTAATAATGAAATATTATTAATTAGATATTATTAATTATTTAAATATTGAGTATATTTAAATGGTAATTAATAATTTGAAATTAATTAACAATTATTAATTGTTTAAATAATTATATTTAAACGAAATTAATAATTAAAATTAATTAATTAATAATAAAATATTATCAAATAAAATTATTAATTAAATAATGAGTTTATTTAATGGAAATTAATAATTAAAATATTTATTATTAATTATTTAAATAATGAAAATTATTTAAATGGAAATTAATAATTAAATATAATTTGATAATATTTAGTCGGGAGAAAATATTAATATTATTAATTGTTTAAATAAAATATTTTATTTAAATGGTAATTAATAAATAAATTAATTAAGTTGGACTTATTAATTTAAGAGAGAATTTCAAGCCCAATTGGATTAATGAACCCAATTGAGATTGGCCCAAAATAATTAATTAAATAAATTGGAATTATTTATTAATTATACATTATAATTTCGGCCACCATGTATTTTTTGGGAAGAGATAATTGCTTGAATTATATCCTAAAATAATTACATAGATTTATTTACCCAAGATAAATAAAATAAAGAAAAGAAAATAATCTCCTATTTATCTATGGCATTTTCGAAATTGCAAGATAAAGGAAAGAGATAATCTTTTTTCTTTTTGTATTTATCTCTATAGATTAATCCTAATGTGATTAGGATTCCTATTTTCCTATAAATAGGAGGCTTGGGTCATTCATAAATCACACAATTCAATTATTTGGAAATTGAAAAATCTCTCTTCCTCCCTTCTCCCCCCTTGGCCGATTTTCTCATAGTATTGGGAAGAAAAATATTTTTCTTCTTCCCAATTTCTTCTAAAGTTCGATCCCACAATCGAATTTCATTTGATCGATCGGGATATAGCGTAGAAGATCTGGTGTTGCTGAGGATTTGAAGCTGTAAAGAAACCTCCAACCGATTCTCCATTAATCAGTCAATGTAAGTTCCGGTTTTAATTTTCGAAAATAAAGCATGAATCTACATGTTCTTCGTGTTTTTTATCACAAATTGCATGATATTAATAGATCCTAAATTAAGTGTTAATTTGTGTTACTAAATAAATTCCGCTAATTTAGTAAATAATCCCTTCAGAAAGGTGATACCTAGCTGAGGTGTTCCATTGAGATATCATAGTATTCTTTTGACTGCCTTCATGTCTTGCATTCAAGGAGCTTGGAGATGTTGGCACACTTTGTTAACAACGTGCACAATGTCAGGACAGGTTAGAGTGAGATATTGAAGTGAGCCCACCATGCTACGATATGTTTTTGGGTCCACTAAGTCATTGTCATCAGGAGATGGTGAGTGAGATGTTGCCATAGGTGTGCTAAGGGTTGAGGCTTCAAGCATATTAGTTTTGGTGAGAATGTCATGAGTGTATTTTTCTCGAGTGAGAACGAGTCCTTGTTTGGTGTAGTGAACTTCGATGCCCAAAAAATAGTGAAGAATGCCCAAGTCTTTCAAAGCAAATTCAGAGCTCAAGAATGTGATGATTTGTTGGATTTGATCTTTACTAGATCCTGTAAGAATAATATCATCTACATAGACCAATAAGAGCAAGATATAATCATTATGTTTAAGAATAAATAAAGAGGAATCTGACTTGCTGCACATAAAACCAAGTTATAATAAAAATTGAGAGAGACGATCAAACCATGCTCGAGGTGCTTGTTTGAGTCCGTAGAGAGATTTATGGAGCTTGCATACATGGTTAGGATGGTGATTATCCACAAAACCTGGTGGTTGTGTCATGAATACATCCTCTTTGAGAGTGCCATGAAGGAAGGCGTTTTTCACTTCTAGTTGTCTGAGATCCCAGTTTGAGGTGATAGCTACTGCAATAATCAAGCGAATTGTGGTTGCTCTGACAATGGGACTGTAGGTTTCGCTATAGTCAATGCCTTCAATTTGGGAGTAACCTTGGGCAACGAGACAAGCCTTGTAACGTTCAATGGTACCATCTTCTTTTAATTTTGTTTTGAAGATCTATTTGGAACCAACGATATTTGTGTATGGTGGTTTGGGAACCAGGGTCCAAGTATGGTTTTGATGTAAGGCTAGCATCTCTTCTTCAATGGCTTGTTTCTAATGAGGAGATTTCAAAGCTGTTTTATAAGTCTTTGGTTCAGTGTGGATATGAGATGAGAGGTATGTTTGATGATGTGTGGAAGATTTGAGGTGTTGAACAGCATGGTGGAGTTTAGGATTTAAAGTGGGATCTTGGGTTAGTTTGCTCCTTGTTATCATCTTATGGCTGGATAGACTTGAGGGATTGTGATTAGAATTATTAAAAGGGACCTGAGTTGTTATTTCTATAGGTTGAATAGGAAGATCTATAAACAAGTTATTGCTAATATCGTAATTGTGAGACAGTCTCATTAAGGGCATGTGCACTAGCTTGGTTAGGTAATTCACTGTGAGTTGAACTAGAAGTATTTTGTAATTCCATGGATAATATGTTGTCATGTGTTTGTTGAGGTGGTTCTCTTATTTCAGTGAATGAATCTGTGTAATGGGGATCAGGAGGTGTGAAAATTGGTTCGATCACTTGCCCTTCTTGAATGGGAGATAGAGGTTCGTTGGATGACAAATCTATATCCATGTATTTTTTAAGGGGATAAGTAATTTTGGTCCTGGAGGGTGGAATAGAGGCAAGTTGTTGAGATTGAGGTTTGGGAAGTTGCCAGTCTTCTGTACCTAAAAAATCAGTAACTTCCAAAACCTTTGTTGTCAAATGTGATGATGTTGTACTCTTAGAGATGTAAGGAAAGACTTCTTCATCAAATATTACACGACGTGATATATAAATTCTATTTGTAGAAGTGTCAAGGCATCTATATCCTTTATGGATAGGACTGTAACCAATAAAGACACAAGGGTAGGTGCATTTTGAGAACTTATCTTTCTCATAATTTCCTAAATAAGGAAAACACCTGCAGCCAAAGATCTTTAAATTGTTGTAGTTAGGTTCTTTCTGAAACAATTTGTTGAAGGGACTTACCATATGAAGCGAGCTGTTTGACATTCGATTTATAAGGAAAACAGCAGTTAAAAAAGCATAAACCCAGTACCTTCTTGGAATATTTGCTTCAAACAACAAGCTGAGGCCAGTTTCTACAATTTGTCTATGCTTCCGTTCTACAATTCCATTTTGTTGAGGTGTGTGTGGACAAGAGAATTGATGGAAGATCCCATGTGCTTTCAAGTGTGCTTGAAGTGCCAAAGATTGAAATTCTCCTCCCCCATCATTATGAAAGATCTTAATTTTCCTGTCCAATTGATTTTCTACTTGCTTTTGAAACTTTAAAAAGGATGAGAAGAAGTCAGATTTTCGTTTTAAGGGGTAGATCCAAGTGAATCTAGAAAAATCATCAATAAAGCTTCCATAATATTTGAAACCTTGACAAGAAATTGTAGGAGCAGGCCCCCAAAGATCACAATGTATTTTAATTAAAGGAGCATCAATGATATCTTTATTTAATTGAAAGGGAAGCTTATGGCTCTTTGACATTTGACAACTAACACAAATACTAGAGTCTTTTTGCCAATGAGAAACTGAAATAAAATGATTTGAACATAGAAACTTTAAATAATCATCATTCAAATGTCCCATTCTCCTATGCCAAATAGAGTAGGGAGCTTTATTCGGAGCACACACAACATTGTAGGCTTCAAGAGATTGAGTTTCCTTAGTGAGAAATGCATACAATCCTCCTTGCTTATGGCTTGTTGCCAGTGTCCTCCCCTGATGGTCCTTAATCACAAAATTATTAGCAGTAAATGTTATTGAACAATTGTTGTCAGAGGTAAGTTTGCTAACAGATAGGAGATTCTTTTTCATATCAGGAACAATAAGAACATTTTTAAGATTTAGATTATCATGGGTAGTTTTTATATTTCCATTTGCAATATGAGTGATGTTTAGTTATTGTCCATTTCCAACAAAATTTTTATCATGACCATCATAAGGTATCAAGGATAAGATGTTACCAGCATCATTTACTACATGTGATGTTGCTCCAGAGTCAGCATAAAGAGTTGGATCATTGTCTGTATTGAGAGTCATAGCAGCGAGAGCTTGAGGTATTTCTTCTGGCTGGTATGAGTGGTTGAATCTTTCCTAACATTCAAGGCCTAAATGATTTCTTTTTGAACATATTTGACAAATGACAGGAGGATTCTGATGTTGAGTGTTCTGATTGGATCTGTCAGCGAGATTTGTGTTTCCTTGAGTATTGTTTGCACCATGATGTTGTTGGGATGCATTCTGATATGATTCATAAGATCTACTTGGTTGAAAACCTCTTCCTTTAGAGGAGAAATTTCTTCCTCTACCCCTACTCCTACCTCTTTGACTATAAAAGGCTTGATTGTGATTAGGGAGTGTGGGTTGTTCTTCTTCAATTTGAAGAGACAACATCTGTTCATGTGCTTTGAGAGCTAACACAAATTGGTTGTAAGAAGGATAAGGAGGTTTAGATAACATGACTGTTCGAAAGCTAGTGTACCTGTTTCCCAATCCTCTAGCAAGATGAAATGTTTTTGTTATTTCATCAAGAGGGCTTTTCATTGCAGCAAGATTATCAGCTACAGCTTTAAACTTCCTGAGATATTCTTCAAGTGAGAGGTTCCCTTTCTTCAAACTCAATAAGGCTTCATTGAGATGGATTCTGTCTCTTTTGTGGTTGATAAAAGGAGTTCTTCTAAGGATTTCCAGACTTTATAGGCTGATTCCGTACCTTCTATCATTGCAAGGATTTCTTCAGTGATGATTCCTAGCAGCCAAGAGATCAAGAGACCATCATTGTTGAGCCAAATAATTTATTGAGGATTTAGGACAAGTTTCCCTTCTGCATCAGACGACTCTTTATCAGGAGATTGACATTCTATCAAGTGATGTTCTATTCCCAAACTTCTGATCAAAGGTGTAACTTGTGACTTCCATAAGAGATAATTGGTAGAGTTTAGTTTGATGGAGATCAAACTAGAACACTGATGAAAGAATTGAAGGGTAAGAGTGGTTTCAATTTTAGCCATGGGAAAGAATGAGCCAACAGTGATCAAAATATTTCTCTGTGTATCAGCTCTGATACCATGAAAAATTTAGAACAAATTGTATGCTCAAAGAGATCTCAATGCCTTGTCTAGACTTTTGAGTTGTTATATATTTATATACACAGAGGTACAAAATCACTGTCAATCAATCTTGGAGAGGAGAAATTAGGGGATGTGATTACAAGGTGATTACAAGGTGTAATTGATCATGATTGTAGGGATTTGTTACATAATTATGGTAAGTGCCAATCTCCTTCAAATCTGTTATTTGCAAGCCTGTCATGTAAGCTGTTTGAATAACCCATTGATTTAGCTTTGCTTGTTGTGATTGTGCAGCCAAATGAAGTTTTGAGTCTGCTGTAGCAAGCAAATATTGATGGTTTACTAGAAGTTGCACCATAATTTCAAAAAGGAAAAATGTTGGAAGATGATATTCCAAGTGGTCTACTTATATGGTGGAGTAGGATAGCTCTCTAGTTTGAGAACTATGATTATCGGTGAAGATAATGATTGTAACAGAAGCTATGGATTCTTCATCTATCTTGCCAAGGTGGAATTTGTTGGGATTTGGCAAGTATATGAAAATGATGGATAAAACCCTAAACTTGCTCAACAAGTTTGCTTGGGGACCAAGTCTTAATGGGACCAAGTCTTAATTGTGGCCATTGGATTTGCTTGGTGGGCAAGAATGGATTATGACCGTTAGATTATACTTGGTGACCAAGGCTATTTGTATTATAAATAGAGGCAACCTTTTTTGGCAAATGTATCCCAAAAATACTGTGAGTGTATTTGTATTGGGTTCGGGGAGGGCTTTGATGAGATTGTGAGAAATATTGTAAAAGAAAGGGTTTACTTTCTTGAGGGCTTTTTGAGCGTAATACACGGTTAAGTGTATTGGATATTTTTCACTGTAACTCTTGATTCATCATAGTGAAATCCGCAGCGGTAGCAACTGGACGTAGCCAATTTGGGTGAACCAGTATAAATCATTGTGTCATTTGATTGTGTTTGTTTCCTTATTTTAATTTTCTCGGGTTCTTTCTTTTATTTCTAGCGGTGAATGTGGGAAGGGTGTTTTTTCCACTACAAAAAAACTGTCAATTTGCGACCAGGAAATTGCGACCAAATGGTCGTTTTTTACATAAATTGCGACCAAAAGGTCGTTTTTTACCTAAATTGCGACCAAAAATGCGACCAACTGAGTGGTTGCTAAAAAGCTGGTCGGATTTCAATTGTGCGACTGCATGGTCACAAAAATTCGACCATCTGGTCGCAAAAAATTTTGGTAGCAAAAAAGTCAAACTTTTTAAAATGCGACCAAATGGTCGCATTAAAAGGGACCATATGGTCGCATTTTATCTTCAATAGAAGTGACCATTTGGTCACATAAAAAGTGACCAAATGGTCGCATTTTTTGCGACCAAATGGTCACTTTTAGGCTCAGTTAAAATGCGACCAGATGGTCACCTAAAAAGTGACCATCTGGTCGCATTTTATGTGAAAGATAAGTGACCAATTGGTCACATAAAAAAGTGACCAAATGGTCGCATTTTTTCGACCAAATGGTCACTTTTAGGCTCAGTTAAAATGCGACCAGATGGTCGCCTAAAAAGTGACCATCTTGGTCGCTTTAAGAATTTTTTTTTAAAATTTAAATTTCAATAATTAGTTAATTAATTATTTATTTAATTATATTAATTGAACTAAAATTAATTGAATTAAACTCAAATTAATTTTAGTTTCAATTAATCTAATTTTAATTTACTTTAATTCAAATTAATTGATTAGTTTATTTTAGTTTTAATTAATTAATCTTAAGTTTAATTGAATTAATTTTAGTTCAATTAATCTAATTTTAATTTACTTTAATTCAAATTAAATGATTAGTTTATGTTAGTTTTAATTAATTAATCTTAAGTTTAATTGAATTAATTTTAGTTTCAATTAATCTAATTTTAATTTACTTTATTTCAAATTAATTGATTAGAATACTTAAACAAAATTATTCTAATTAATTAATCTAATTGTACTTTACTTTAATCAAATTTTAACTAAAATTAAGTAATTAAACAATTTTTATTTATTCATTAAATTAAAATTAATTAATTAAATTAGTGTAATTAATTAATTTAAACTACTTAAGTATAATTGAAGTTAAACTATTTGAATTAATTACCCTACTTTAAATTAATTGATTTAATTAAAGTAATCTAAATTACATTAATTAAAACTAAAATTAAAATTGAAACTAGTGTAATTATAAATTAATTTAGTTTAATTTTATTAAATTAAAGTAAACTATCATAAATAAACTAAATAAGTAATTAAACTAAATTAGATTAAGTAATTAAATTAATTACTACTTAAATTGAATTAAAGTAAACTAAGTTAGATTAATTAAACTATTAGATTAATTAAACTAAAATTACTTAAAGTAACAAAATTAAACTAAACTAATTAATTAGTTAATGTAAACTAAAATGCTATGAATTAAACAAAAGTAAACTAAGTAATTGATTACACAAATTTAGATTCATTAAACTAAAACTAATTAAATTAACAAAACTAAACTAAACTACTTAATTGAAAACTAAAAACTAAAACTAAGTAAAATAAATTCTTAAACTAAACTTCAATTTTATACGAAAACTCGTAATAGAACTGGGATTGGGGTTTGAGGGTTTTAGATTTAGAGTAAGAACCGGAACGGGACGGGAAGAAATAACGGGGAACGGGAGAGGGGAAAGAGAGAAAAGAACAAAAAGAGAGGAAGAAAAAGAGAAAGGAAGAAAAGCGGAAACGGGGGGAAAGGAAAACCGATGGGAATTTAAATCAGTTTTTGCGACCAAATGGTCGCAAATATGTAATTATGACAAGAAACGAAAGGTCGCGCGTCTTTGGGAAAATGGCGACCAACTGGTCGCATTTCTTGAGATATTTGCGACCAGATGGTAGCATTTCATGAAAAGCGACCATATGGTCACCACTTTACCATGATCCATAACAGCTGTCATATCACGAGTCCCATCAATAATTGCGACCATCTGGTCGCAATAATGAAATTCACCGCCAAATATTGCGACCAGATGGTCGTAATCTTTAAATTCACCGCCATAAATTTCATGAAAATTTAAATTTACCGCTCATTTTTGCGACCATATGGTAGCCCACCGCCAAATATTGCGACCAGATGGTCGTAATTTTTAAATTCACCGCCATAAATTTCATGGAAATTTAAATTTACCGCTCATTTTTGCGACCATATGGTAGCCATTTTACTTATATTTTTTAAAAATATAATTATAAAATGCGACCAACTGGTCGCATTTCACTTCTAAATTACTACCATGTGGTCACCTTTTTGTGTGAAATTGCGACCACTTGGTCGCAAATATAAATTTTTTTTTTTTTTTTTTTTTTTTTTTTTTTTTTTTTCTTTCCTTAAAAGAAATAGTTTTAATTAATTAAACACATACACACACATTTGAATAATCAAGTTAACGAAATATCTCATTCATCATCGTCTCCAATAAGTCCGTCACATACGATTCTTCTTCTTCTTCGTTTCTTCATCGATTCATCGTCTCGAATAAATTCAAGATCAATGTCACGTGCGTGAGAAGTGGAAGCATGTATATCATCATCATCATGCAATGTTATCGTTCCATCGTTCAAAGGACGAACAAGATTGCATCCTGACCATCGTCGATTGCACGAGATCGTATCTCATCTTCTTGAAAAGCAACGACTTCCTCTGCGTGGTCGTCTTTCTCGGACAAGTTTTCTTCACCTGGCGTGGTTTAACTTTACAAACAACTAACCAATCTGTCGGATCTCGTCTATTAATCGGATAGTTCAGGGTAATAAACTTGAATCGCTTGTGAAGCCAGGACGAACCTATCGGTGTGCGCATATGCTTAGACTTCTTTACCTCAACGATTTGTAAATGATCAATCTTACGGACTCCCTGTCTGGTTGTCTCGAACCAAGTGCGGTTGAACGAACAATGCGTTTTAGCGTCGGACTTGCGTATTGAATCTCAAGAATCTCATCGATTACTCAAGTAATCGTCTTCGTTTGTCTTAACAACACGTGACCTTTTATGCAAACACCACCGTTGTTTGTTGCCCTGTTCACTTGAATGCACCTTCGTTTGAAATCAGAATCGTTTCCGACGTATCCACCATACGACCTTGCTATCCGTCCAGGTCCCTTTGCTAAAGAAATGATGCGAGGATCATCCACCTAGGTAATGTAGGGGAGTCAACCTGTGTCATTGTCCACATACGGAATGTTAGGAAGATAGTAATTGTTTCAACATAATGCAACGGTTGTTTGACAATTTAAAATAACTCACGTATGCACCGAACCAAGAACGAAACTCTTTGTCGATTATTGACCCCTCCTCGGCGTCGTAAGACCAACTCGTGTCATTCGAACGTATACGTTTAGAAATAATCAGTATGTTACAAAAATAGTTAGCAAATAGTTTGTAATTGTTTATGCGATGGAATAATGTTAAGTTACAAACTCACTCTATGTAAGGCTCGATCTCTGCAGATTTGCATAACACGTATGTCCGCATTACGTGATACTCGAGAATCGGTCAACGGCCTTACCGATCTTCCAACTGTCATGCCAGGTTCCGTAAAAATCGGCAAGTCGTTCATGTCAACACCTTCAAGTAAATTATCGACAACGTTTCGTTTTGACGGTCGAAACCGCTTCGCAATGTGTTGATCAAAGTAGTATGAACAAAATGTGGTAGTCTCTTGCGTCAGTGCGCGACTACGGATAGATCCTTCTACTCGTGATCTATTTCCAACCATCTTTTTCAACCGACGTAAGTACTGTGGGTACAAAACATTATTAACATTCGATGATCATCTGTCTGATTCATACGCGTACATTACAAAATAACCGTGCTTACCTTTCAAATGGGTACATCCAGTGGTAATGTACGGGACCCCCTAAGAATGCCTCGTATGGAAGATGCCCGGAAGATGCTCCATGGAGTCAAAAAAGCCAGGTGGGAACATTCGCTCCAACTTACAAATAATAACGGCGATCTCCGGAACTCATTGAAGCGACAGTAGCTTCCGTCACCCGTACATGTCAAGTCCCTGAAAAAAACACTCAACCGGGCAAGCGGCTCCCAATGTCTATTCTCTAGGAACGGTCCAACGCGACGGGCATCAATCGTTGCATGAATATATGACAATCGTGGCTTTTCATCCCGAACATGATATGTTTTTGACTGTCTATACACCGACTCAAATTCAAACGTGTCCGTCCGGGAATTTGATGGATTTGATCCACTCAAATAATGTTTTCTTTTCATCGATCGTCAACATGTACTTTGCTTTTGCGTAATTATCATTGTCGTCAGGCTCCAACTCAGGACGGTCACATATCTCCCGTATATCATAACGTGCCTTGATTGTCCTTCGTTTTTCCCATGACGCTTCAAAATCGTATTGAAAATGTTGTCAAAGAAATTCTTCTCGATATGCATTACATCAAGATTGTGTCTAATCGGTAGATCTTCCCAATACGGTAGATCCCAAAAAATACTTCGTTTCTTCCAACCCGTGTTTTTTCCAGAACGCATTGTTTGCACTCTCTGCACCTTCCACGGTAATCTTCCGCATCCCTATAGTATCTATACCGTGCAGAACTGCCTTCCACTATACATGGTCGAGGGGGTTTGTTTTCTTACTCGTCGACCCTTCTTCCAGATCACTGCCGTTTGAACCGGCGTGTGATTCAAAGGCAAGAATCGACGGTGACAGTCAAACCAACAAGTTTTCCGACCGTTTCTGAGATAAAATGCATCTGTGTCTAGCATGCAATGCGGACATGCGTATGTCCCCGCCGTACTCCATCCTTTAAGAGGAGGAGATTGAGGTTCACACAATTAACTACAATGACTAAGGAAAGCAATAACAAAAGCTAAACATCGACTCAAAAATGTATATGAAAGCAATTAAATATCAACATACCTGACAACATTGAATACGCAGGGAAGTCACTGATCGTCCAGATTAACGCGGCGCGCATCAAGAAATTTTGTTTCTTCGAAATGTCGTACGTCATAACACCGTCACTCCACAACCTTTTCAACTCTGCAATAAGTGGTTGCAAATACACATCCAGGTTCGTTTTGGACTTTTCGCCCAGAGCGATCAACGTTAGAAAAATCACCAGGTCTCGCATGCACATCGAGGGAGGCAAGTTATACGGGGTTACCATGGCTGGCCAAACGAATATTGTGCCCAGGATGCCCCGAACGGGTTGAAGCCATCCGTGCATAAGCCCAATCGACGTTTCTGGATCTTGTGCAAAATCCGGATGACAATTATTTAAATGCTTCCATGCCGCGAAGATCCGAGGGATGTCTCATAACACCTTCATCCTGTGAATGCTCGTGATGCCATCTCATGTGCGAGGCCGTCACATCCGATGCATACAACCGTTGCAGGCGTGGGGTCGGGCGTAAATAGAACATGCGGGCATTCGAATCAGTCGCGTTTCCCTTGTTTGTATCTTGGAAGAAAACAGGATTTGCAATGATGCAGGTCCTCATCCACATCCCAGGAAATCATGCATCCGTTTTGACACGAATCTATTTTCTCCACGGGTAATCCAAGTCCCTCCACTAGCTTTTTCGTGTCGTACAAACCGTGGGGCATATTATTTTCTTCCTGGAGCGCATCGACGAAACCACGATGCAATCGTATCAAATCCTCTACCCAGGTATGTTGTCTTGCGCCTTTATATTTAAAAGTTCTAGAGCGGCGAAGAAGTTGACTTACCTCACACCCATCGTACAATGGTCTACTGGTCGTCTTTAGCATCTCGTGCATCTTACGTGCTTCCTGGATTCATTTCCTCTTCTACAACTCGTTCATCTTCGTCTCACGTTTAAACTTTCACGGAAATTTTCATTGCCCCCATACCCCGCACCATCAATTATCATTTGTTGCATCCCGACAATACTTGTTGTTCATCATTCCGTTCTTCGTCAACAACCTCTACATTCGAGCCGCTACCTTCGTATCGTCTCGATTCCTGTAATGCAATGTCGAACATTTCCTGTGTTTCCCCCGCAAAACACCCAAGTGATAATAATTCCGCACAAACCCCCAAAGTATAAAGATGCACCTTCAACTCAGAACCTGGTATGATTCTCCTATTGTCGCATTTCCTGCACGCAGCGGCGTAGCCTTCCACCATACTTTTCATAATAGACAGTTGTCATGCAAAACTCAACAAACTGTTCAACCCCGGCCACGAACTCATCGTTCAAATACCCGTCTATCAAACGAACATACATCCACTCTCTCATTTTCTTTTTACTTAATGCTAAGAAACAATGGGTGGAGGGGTTTTTATAATGAACTCCTCTGCTCATTTGCGACCAGATGGTAGTATTTTTGCTACCACCTGGTCGCAATTTCCCGCTATTTTCCTCACTGCCCCAAGTCACATCAAGTCAGAATTTACGACCACATGGTCACTTTTTGGGTGACCACTTGGTAGCTTTTATCCCACCAAATTCTTTATCAATTATTGGTCCCATAAAAATCACATAATTTGCGACCATCTGGTCACTTTTTATTGCGACCACTTGGTAGCTTTCTTCCCTCCAATTATAAGCTACCATCACGACTTTTGGTCACCAAAATTGCGACCATCCTGGTCACTTTTTATTGCGACCACTTGGTAGCTTTCTTCCCTCCAATTATAAGCTACCATCGCGACTTTTGGTCACCAAAATTGCGACCATATGGTCACTTTTTATTGCGACCACTTGGTAGCTTTCTTCCCTCCAATTATAAGCTACCATCGCGACTTTTGGTCACCAAAATTGCGACCATATGGTCACTTTTTATTGCGACCACTTGGTAGCTTTCTTCCCTCCAATTATAAGCTACCACCGCGACTTTTGGTCACCAAAATTGCGACCATATGGTCACTTTTTATTGCGACCATTTGGTAGCTTTCTTCCCTCCAAAATTACGCGCCATTTTTTGCTACCAAGGAACATTTTAGTCACAAAAATGCGACCATATGGTCGCAAAAAAAACACTTTTTATTGTGACCATTTGGTAGCTTTCTTCCCTCCAAAATTACGCGCCATTTTTTGCTACCAAGGAACATTTTGGTCACAAAAATGCGACCATATGGTCGCAAAAAAAGTGACCAAATGGTCACTTAGAGTCAACCTTCAAAGAAAGTGACCAGGTGGTCACCAGAAAGCTACCATATTTTTTTGGTCGCAAATTTCTGGTCGCATTTTGACAGTTTTTTTGTAGTGTTCCCAACATGTTGAATACCCGTGTATCCCCTAACGCCGCTACACTATCAGACGACACAAGAGTATCGAACTCTTGTGAACGAGGTGGATGACGCCTCGACGTGGACATCTACAAAATAATTAGCATACAATGAATTTAATAAATTAACATTTAATATAATTATTAATTAATTAACATTAATTTAATGAACACTAAATTTTACTAAATTTTGAATGTGAATCTAACTAATTTACAATTAATTAATTAAATGTTAATGTTAATTAATTAAATTATTTAATTAATTAACATTAAGATTTAATTACAAATTAATTAATAACATATAATTTAATTAATTTAGTAACATTATTTCAATTTTAATTAATTAACATTAAGATTTAATTACAAATTAATTAATAACATTAATTAATTTAGTAACATTATTTCAATTAACAGTTAATTTTAAAAAATAACCTATTTAATGAATTACAAATTAATTAAACACAAATAATTCAATTAATTAAGTTTTTAAATTAACATTTATTTAATTAACATTAAATTAAGAAAATTTACCTAACTAATGAGTTTAAAAGTAATTAATAACATATAATTTAATCAACACTAATTTATAAAAATTAACATACTAAAGAATTAAAAATTAATTAATAACATCTAATTTAATTAATTATCATTAGTTTAATTAACATTAAATTTGAACAATTAACATAGTTAATGAAATTAAAGAATAACATATAATTTTTAAAATTTTAAAATTAACGTTTATTTAATTAACACTAAATTATGAAAAGTAACCTAACTAATTTTTATAACACTCTAATTAAACAACATCACAATAACACTCTAATTAACATTTTTATTAAACAACATCACAATTAACACTTCTGCTTTCTTGTGCAAATCCTGGATGGCAACGATTCCACGCCTCAGCATCAGAAGGATGTCTCATTACTCCTTCATCTTGTGACTGCTCGTGATGCCACCTCATGTGAGAAGCAGTGACTTCTGACGTGTACAACCGTTGCAGTCATTTTGTGATCGATAAATAAAACATGCGGGTATGTGGAATAAGACTTTTTTACCTTGTTTGTATCTCGTATGATTGCACATTTTACACATATGAAGATTTGCATCTGCACCCTAATATATCATACATCTGTTTGGATAACAATCGATCATTTCCACGGGTAAACCGAGACCCTCCACTAATTTCTTCGTATCGTACAGACTCTGTGGCAACATGTTGTTCACAGGAGCACAACGATGAAACCATTGTGAAATTGAGTTGTATCCTCTTTCGGGAATGTGAAATTCTGCCTTTATATTCAATAACTCGGTAGCAGCTGCAAGGTGCGTGACATCACAACCTTCGTTCAACGGCCAACTCCCTGATTCTATCATCTGAAACATTCTTTGCGCATCCTGATTTAAATCTTCATTTAATAAATTTTGAGGACCATCTCCTTGATAACCACATCCATGATAAACCATCTGTTCTAGCTCATCACAGTGATGTTCAACGTTTTCAGAACTTTCATTCACATTCGAATTGAACTGCGAGATGCTTCCTTCATTTCGACATGACTTGTCCCTCACTGCATTGAACATTTCTTCAGATTCTCCATGATAAACTCATTGATAATAATTATCAACGAATCCACGACTGTACAAGTGTCACTTCACATCATCTGTCGGTAATATCTTCTTATTCTTACACTTTTTACATGGACATTGTATCTTCTATCTGTTGTTATGAAAAATCACGTAGATTGACAGAACTCAATAAACTCTTCGACCTCGGCTACAAATTGGTCGTTAAGAACCCCTTCAAGCAAACGGACATACATCCACTCACGCATTTTCTCTCACTCGGGAAAAGGTTTTAACGTAATTTTCTTTTATTCAAAGTCATTCTCAACACACCTATTTATAATATTTCTTCTGTCTCTTTTAGAGACAAAATGTGTCTCTAATTAGGCGGGAACCATTCCCGCCAATAAAAAATTGGAGGGAAAATTTCCCGCCACTATTAGCGACGTAATTAGTCTCTAAAGTAAGAATGACTTTTTCCCCCTGAAAGGACTACGTCTCTGAATAAGGAGACAATTTTCGTTAACTAAAATTTCATTTTAGAGGCGCATTTCGCGCTATTTTAGAGTCCAAATGAGTCTTTGTTTTGGCGGGAACATTTCACGCCTTATTAAAATGGAGGAAAAAATTTCTGCCATAATTTAGCGACGGAATGTGTCTCTAAGTAATGAGATAGTTTAAGTTGTCAGATTAGAGGCGCAATTCGTCTCTATTACACAGTCAAAATACGTCTCTATTATTGGGTATGCAAATTAGTGACGAAGTTCAACGCTAAAAGTCAAGCTTGTGACTTAGCGATAAACTTTGTCGCTAAAATAGCGTCCCAAAGTTTGCATCGCTAATATTAGGTCGCTAATCCGGTTTTTTCTTGTAGTGTGTCCACATTGAGGCCACCATTTCCAATAATTTCTCCTAACCGTTTAATTTTATATCAATTTAATATTTTTTTTTTTTGGGTATATCAAGTTAGGGTTTTAATTGCTCACATAAGCAGTATAACAGAGTTAAACGAAAACTAAAGTTGGTATATTATTGCAACATTATAAAAAGTTTAAGGTTTATTTTGATACAATTGAAAGATCAGGGTTTAAATTGATACCACCCTCAAAGATTAAGGTTTTATTTGATTTTTTCCCAAAAAATAATATTTGAATGTAACTATTTTTTGCATTATTTCTTATAATTTAGTTATAAAAATGATTTTTACTTTTTTCCTTATGAAATCGTCACAGATTTGGTAAGCTTGGCTTTTATAAACTATTTGAAATTAGTGTTTATAAATAATTTCGAAATTTGGACTTTATTTGGAGACAGCTTTTAACAGTCTTTTTGCTTTTATCTTTAAAACATATTTTAAGAACAACTCTTACATGGTTAAATATTTAAATGTTTAGACTTATCGTTAAATAAATCAATCATTTTGAATGAAAAAAAATAAATAAAAGAAAAGATAAATTTAAATAGGTAACATATTTAAAAAGTATTTATAAATACAACATTTTTTTCTGTGTAAATCAATGATCAATATTAATAAGTTTAGACAACTTATGCTGATCATTGTTAATTATTGAGTCACATAAAAAATCTATTATATTTATAAATACTTTCGTGCTATGTTTGTAACCATTTAAAGAAAATCATAATAAAATTAAAAAAAATGCAATTCAATGAAGTTGTCCCCTTATATTTTGTTACAAAAATAAAAAATTTCTTGGAAAAACCGCATCAAATGAGTGGAATTTCCTTTTTAGTACCATCCAAAGAATCTCTTCATTTTATAAATATTGATAATGAAAAAAGAACCAATTCACGTGGACACCATTACAAAAGCATGAATCTCCCAGCTTTTGTTATTTATATCGTTTACATCATTAATATGTGAAAGCGTAAAGTTTTCCATCCATTCTCTCTGTGAAAACTAATAAAAATGGCTGCTTTTGAACAAACTACAGATGGAGAAACTCCGTTACTTGAAGACGCCGCCCTGTACGGCGTCGTTGACTATAAAGGTCGACCGACGTTCAAGTTCTCTGCCGGTGGTTGGAGATCTGCCCGCTTCATCATCGGTATGTATATATATATATATAGAAATATACTTTTAAATTGGGGAAATTTAAGGGAAAGGATTACTGATGTCTAACTACGGGAGTTTTTTCTGTAATATTTATAAAAATATCAAGTTTCAAATGTTTGTAAATATAATAAATTTTGTACTAGGCAAACGGTGATTAACACATTTAATTATATGTTTTAACAATAAGTGAATTATTGATTCATATATAAATCAATATTAATCATTGGTTCACGCATTAAAAAGTTATTATATTTATAAATAGTTTTAAACGATAATATATTTATAAATATTGTATCAAAATCTGCTATCGAGTATACAAAATTTATGAATCGGGTGGAATATATCTTATTATTGGACTAAATTCGGATACCTATTTTTTAGATTAATTAAGGTGTTGCATTCATTGTAGGAGTTGGAGTTGTAGAGAGATTGGCTTATGGGGCAATTCTTTTCAACCTGATAACGTACATGACGGGGCCGATGAGGTTGTCGGTGGCGGCCGCGGCGGCGAGTGTGAATGTTTGGTCTGGAACATCAAATTTGTTAACTCTCTTGGGAGCCTTCGTTGCTGATTCTTACTTGGGTCGCTATCGAGCCATTAACGTTGCTTCTGCCATCTATGTCTTGGTCTCTCCCTCCAACCTTGATTTTTTTTTATTTTTTTTTTCTCTCTTTTTCTTAAATCTATTTTAGTCTTTAGAAAAAAACTTGGGCTGCTTTGGAGCCTTAGAGAGGTAAAAATTTGATAAACTAATAGAAATTGAAAAAAAAAACTAAGGTGTTGATTTTAAATTGTGATATTTTATGGTGGGAGATAAGCAAAGAAAGGTTACTTTGTATGAAAATCTGATGAGTTTCGTTTCAATATTTTGATATATTTTTCATTTTAGTCACTGAGCATTTTGTTTAAAAGAAATAATTTTTAAGTGAAATTTCCAATTTTTTTTTTAATTTAGTTTAAAAGTATATGAAATAAAATAAAAAAATTATTATTGAACACATTTTCTTCTTTTTTTATGGTAAAAAATATCAGAGGAAAAAAAAACAATTACCCATCAACATATTTCAGAAATTTTAGTGAGTAGTATTTTTAAAACATATTTATAACTATAGTATCTTTAAATCATATATATTGATAATAGTCATACCATTGATTGATTTTACAATGTCGACTATTGATTTATAGTAATCATAAATTGACATTTTGTTTAAAAGAAATAATTTTTAAGTGAAATTTCCAATTTTTTTTTTTAATTTAGTTTAAAGTATATGAAATAAAATAAAAAAATTATTATTAAACACATTTTTTCTTTTTTTATGGTAAAAAAACCAGAGGAAAAAAAAAACAATTACCCATCAACATATTTCTGAAATTATTTTTTCAAATAAGAAAGAAGCATAAACATGAATTTATATTAAAGAAATTTTAGTGATCAGTAGTATTTTTAAAACATATTTATAATTATAGTATCTTTAAATCATATATATTGATAATAGTCATACTATTGATTGATTTTACAATGTCGACTATTGATTTATAGTAATCATAAATTGACATTAAAAAATCGATCAAATTTATAAATATTTTTTTAAAATATTATATTTGTTAACGCTCTTAATATTACTCAATCACACAAATAATTAACAAATAATAAAAGCACAAAATCAATGAATGCTAGAGATTTGATGATGAACGATGTCGTGGAGACTAGGGTTCGTGGCCGCGGCGATGGTTCGGCAGCTGCCAAATTTAGTTTATTTTATTTTATATATTTTCCTTATTTATCTTATTCAATTTTCTTCGTCTCCACGGCATCGTTCATCATCAAATCTCTATAAATTTTGTTTCAATATATTTCTCTTTTAACTAGTTTTTTTTTTTTTTTTGGCTTGAAATGAGCCACAGGGATTTGGGCTGCTCACTCTTTCTGTTATGCTTAATCCAACCACTTCTACAAACAACAACTCTTCCTCCTCACCACCACAGCTTCAAGTAATCTTATTCTACCTGTCTCTGTATCTCATAGCACTCGGCCACGGCGGCCATAAGCCGAGCATCCAAGCCTTCGGAGCTGATCAATTCGATCGGAAATACGTCGACGAGGCGAAAGGCAAAAGCTCCTTCTTCAATTGGTGGTATTTTGGTGTATGTTTAGGCAGTTTATTGACAACTACAGTGGTAGTATACATTCAAGAAAACCTTGGTTGGGGTATTGGATTTGGGATTCCTTTCATTGCCATAGCCTTTGCTTGGCTTTTGTTTCTCCTCGGAACGAATACTTATCGATTCAGCATCAAGCAAGATGAAACGAGTCCGTTCATAAGAATCGGTCGAGTTTTTGTCACTTCCATAAGAAACTCTAGAGTTTCTTTTTCTCCGGAAGCAATGGAAGCTGCTGATGGAGAGGAAGGACAAAATGTTGATCAAACCTTGCTCAATAGCCACACTAATGAGCAGTTCAAGTAAGTTTGTAGCTTGAAAAGATAGCTTTATTTTTTGTATATTTCTACTAAAATCATATATATACTGAAACCAACACTTTTTTATCTGTTGAATGGTAACATATTTTAAATTAACATAAAAGTTAATTTCTTAATTTATTTTTAAGTTTCAATTTTATTTAGAATTGACTAATTTTAATTTTGGATATGAAATAATTATTAAATAAAATATTATTGATAAATTTAATTTTATACCATTAATTAATTTATAAAAAAGATAATTAGATTTTTTAGATAATAAAATAAATAATTTTTTTTTTATAAATCTCATTTCCACTTGTTAAACATAGTCTTTACTCATTTTGTACCAAACGCCTTCTTAAAAGTATTAAAACATTATTAAAAAAAAGTATTAAAATGATAATAGTTATATTTTTTTTTTTCCAATTGTTAAAGAGGAGGGAGTCAATCGCTAGATGTATATATTCTATTTTCCAGAAGTTATTATTAAATTTGATTATGTGATTAATTTTCGAGGTTCCTAGACAAAGCTTATGCACCTCAAAATGGTTCCAATCAAGGTAGTTTTGGATGCAACAAGAAAGAAATTGAAGAAGCAAAGGCTGTTCTTAAGCTCATTCCCATTTGGATTACAACTTGTACATACACCATTGTGTTTTCACAGCCCTCCACTCTCTATATCAAGCAAGGCACTACAATGGATCGGTCACTTTTCGCCAAAATCACCATCCCCGCCGCATCACTTAATTCCTTCCTCACCACCACCGTTATTCTCTTCCTCCCCATCTACGACCTCGTCCTTCTTCGTATCGCTCAAGCATTCACCGGTCGACCATCCGGCATCACAATACTACAAAGAATAGGAACCGGGATGGTCGTGTGTACCGTTTCAATTGTGATTGCAGCTCTTGTTGAGATGAAAAGGTTGAGAACTGCAAAAGAACATGGACTTGTAGATTTGCCTGGAATAACGATTCCAATGAGTGTGATGTGGTTGATTCCTCAATACTTATTGTTTGGAATTTCTCATGTTTTTACATTGGTTGGGATGCAAGAGTTTTTCTATGAAGAAGTTCCAAAGGATTTGAAGAGTATGGGATTGGCACTTTATGTGAGTATAATTGGTGTGGGAAATATTTTGAGTAGCCTTTTGGTTTCAATGATTGACAAATTGACCTCAGCTCATGGCCATGATAGTTGGTTTGCCAATAATCTTAACAAGGCACATCTTGATTACTTTTACTTATTGTTAGGTGGACTCAATGTTTTTGGATTCATTGCTTTCTTATGTTGTTCTAAATCTTACACATACTCTAGGGAAAGTAGTATTTAAGTGAACTAGTTGATAAATACGTGCGTTGCACGTGTCTTATGAGTTTTCATATTGTATATTTGAAAGGCAATTGATAACTTATAAAATTATACATGATGTGTGTTTTTATGAATTAAATAATAAATAATGGAATAATTGTCTAGTTATAAAAAAATGTTTAGAATTTAATTTACTTAAGTTCATAGTTTAATATGTCCATTAACATTAATTTAAAATGTTAGAGAATAATTTTAAAAAATTGTTTTTGTTATGTTTTTTAAATTAAAAAATATGAAAATTTTGTTTAAGAGAAGAAATATATTAACCAATAAGCTCATCATTCATCTTCTTATGTACTTTCAATTAATCCATTGTATTTAGATTAGGAGGATGGCTTTTAAAATTTTTTAAAAATTAATAACTTTTTTTAAGAATAAAAATAAATAACTTGATTAATACATGATGGACTCACTTCAATGTAAACACTTCTCTTGAAGTTCTATTAAAAAAATAGATATTGACAATGTTAGATATTTTTTAAAAGAAATATTAGTGACATTATACTTTATAATAACATAATTATATTTTTACTTTAATTTTTTTATTTTGTTAGAACATTATATTTAAATTTTGGTTCAATTTTAAATTTAGTCATTTTGAAACCCACAACGTTTGGATCATAAATAACAAAGATGAATGGTATCATTTTCTTTAAAAATGTATCGTAAATATATGATTTCTATTTTTTAAGAAATCTTTATTTTTAGATTTTTATTTAAAAAAAAAAAATCCTTAACCACCCACCGATTCAGATTTCTATATTTTAAATTATATTTCCTTTGAATATATTCATGTCTATCTCAATTTTAGGAAAGTAAAATATTCTCTCTTTTCTTCAATTTTCAATTTAAATGTGCTCATTGGTGTGTAAGGAGAGGGAGATTACAATTCTGGTATGAAATTAAATTTCAGATTACTCCTTCGAAATAAAGAAAAACACATTTGACCTCAACTCTCTTTCTCTTCTTGAAGCAACAGGGAAGTGGTGGTCTCGATATTTCCGGCGAAAGAAGAGAATAATCATGACGCAAATCACCTGCCCCCTCTTACATGACCATGTCACGGCGACATCTCGGACGAAATTTCCATCGATACCAGTGACTTTAACGATATATCCGGCGAAAGAGGAGAAAAAATATTTTACCCCTGACTGTCGATATCGAGGTCATTTTCAGCGATATTTCCACCGAAATAACATGAAAAAATCAACTTTCATAACACAACTCAAAATCCCCTTATAAACTACTTAAAAAAGAAAGATGATTTGAGAACTTTTAGAGAGAGAAAATCTAAAAGAATGAAATGATGAGTAATTCATGTAAAAATGAAGGCTGGATCGTTTGGTTTTGGCATCGCGTGGTTTTTCTTTATAAGAATGAAGGCTCACCGCATAATCGAGCAATTAAAGGAAATGATGGGAAATTGTGTATACGTACTAAATGAGTTTTCATTTTATTATTTCATTTTGGGAAATGGGAAAGAAAATTAAATGAAATGATGGGAAAATGGATTTTGGGAAATGGGAAAGAAAATTAAATGAAATGATGGTAAAATGGTAATATTATTTTCGGAAATGGGAAAGGAAATTAAAGAGAGGGTCAAATAGGAATATATAAAAAAATAGAGGGTAGAGTGGGAATGTAAAGTTTCTCCATTTTTCTGTCTTTTAGAAGTAGTAGAGATTGTGTTTTTTTACTCACCATATCATCTTTTTTTTCTTTCTTTTTTTATGATGGAAGGTTTAGTTCATTGATTATGACAGTTCATTATGTATGTCAATAATTATGTATGTCAATAAGGAGTGTTTTGTAGGGTAGGACGGACAGGATGGGTTTAAATAGTCTAACTTATATTTGGTAGAAGAACTATACAACACTGGAGTTTGAGTTTATTTACTTCTTAGATTTTGTCAAATAAAACTCATAGGTTAGATTAAATAATTACTATGATTATTGTCAATCAGTATATAGTCAATCAATTAAATATATAAATAAATGCATGTGAAATGATTAATTACTATATAACATCGTTGTTTTTATAAAATATCATATTTATAAATACGATTTAAAATGTTAAATCGGCAAATATTGAAGAATGTTTTCAACCACAAATTTTTTTTATAAATTTTGTCATTATTTAATAAACTTTAAATAAAATACGACCAAAGGATCCTATAAATAAATGTAAGGAAAAAATCAATTTATTTCCCTGAACTTAATAAGGTTTGTCAATTTAAACCCTGAACTATAAATTTCAACAATTTAAATCTTGAACTTATAGAAGTGAATCAATCTACACCCACAGTTAGATTTTTCAAAAAGCAAGTGGCACGTGAGAAACATAAATTCACTAACAAAGATTTGATAGAAATCTAATCATGGGTGTATATTGATTCACTTATATAATTTCTGATTTTAAATTGATGAAATTTGAAGTTCGGGGTTTAAATTGACACACCCTATTAAATTTAGAGGGATAAATTGATTTTTTCCCCAAAGATTTACTAATTAATAGACAAATATTTCAAAACAGCAAAAAAGATCACTTTCGTAAGATTAGGATAACTTCAGTTTTTTTAAACAGTTAAACAAACTAAACTTTACAAATAAGGGAAAGACAAATGTCACAAATTGGAAAGACAATAATAATGAGGCCGCCCCTTCCAATAATTTAAAAAAAAAAGAAATGTAGCTAAATTATAACAAAAAAAAATAGAGATAACTACTCGATAGTTAAGTTTTATCCTTACAAAATTACAGAGGTCAGCCAGTTCTCAAAGCTTCCTCTGGTAGTTGTGTTGGGTTGGGTCTATTTTTTCCTTTATGTGGATTAGGCCCAAGCCCAATAGGGATTTTCTATTACTTGGAATCAGGTTTGGAGAAAGAAATAGAGAGTAGTAGGTGAAGAGAGAGAGAGAGAGAGAGATTGAGAGTTTTTGGAGAAAAGTGCAATCCCGGCTCACACTTTTAGCATCCAGTTTGGAGATTCGTTTACCGTTGGATCAAGCTGAAATTTGGTCAGCGTGTTTCCGAGGTGAGGTACTTCAATCTGAACAGTGACGATCGGGTGTCGAGTCTTGTAACATCAGATTATATTGAGCAGGAGTGTGCCACTTTTCTAAGTGAGGTTTCTCCAAGTTTCTCATTCATTGTTTGCCAAGATTATTCTTTATCTTGATGTTGATGTTGTATGCCTCTAGTATTATATAGAGAGGGCTTGTTGTAACCATTGTTGATTATAGTGGAGGGTTTTGACTTTGGTCCGTGGTTTTTTTCCTTCTCCACATTGGAGCGGTTTTTTCCACGTAAAATTCTTGGTGTCATTTTATTGCTTTGCTATTATTCGTATTATTGTTTCCTATTAGATTTACATAAGAGAGGGTTAATTTTTCTTTGATTGAGTCAATGTTTATCCCAACAAAGTGGTATCAGAGCATAGGTTGTAATCGATTTGTGCCTTGTGTTGAATGATGGAAAGTAATACAAGTAGAATGGTTAGTTTGAATGGATCAAACTATTATATTTGGAAAGCAAGGATGAAAGATCTTTTGATGGTGAAGAATATGCATTTGCCTGTGTTTGCCATTGAAAAACCGAAAGATAAAACTGATGAGGAATGAAAATTTATGCATGAGCAAGTATGCGGCTATATTAGGCAATGGTTAGATGATAATGTTTTCAATCACATTATTGAGGAGACACATGCTAGATCTTTGTGGAAGAAACTTGAAGAACTATATGCTCGAAAGACTAGTAACAACAAATTATATCTGCTGAAAGAATTAATATATCTGAGATATCAAGATGGTACTTCTGTGTTAGATCACTTGAATACATTGCAAGGGATTCTTCATCAGTTAGTTGGAATGAATGTCAAGTTTGAGGAAGGGGTAAATGCTTGATGGCTTCATGCCACATTGCCTGATTCATGAGAAACACTTAGAACTTCTCTGTCAAACTCTATTCTTGATAAAGAGATGACTATGAATTTGGCAAAGAGTAGTGTCTTGAATGAGGAAACGAGAAAAAAGTCACAAGGTTTTTCTTCACAGTCTGATGTCCTAGTCACTGAAAATAGGGGAGAAGTCAAAGTAAAAGTTCAAGAAATGGACACAGAAGCAAAAGTAAATTCAACAAGTTTTCAAATGTTGAGTGTTACCACTGTGTTTTGAAAGGGCATATAAAGAAGCATTGTCGCAAGTTCAAATGAGAGAAAAAATATGACAAGGGTAAAAAAAGGGTAAATGATGACAACAATGGTGAACGAATTGCTACAACATAAGAGGAATTTCTTGTTTGCCAACCGACTGAGTGGGTAATTGATAGTGGTGCCTCAGTTCATGCTACGTCAAGAAGAGATTTCTTCACATCGTACACGTCTGGTAATTTTGGTACTGTTAGGTCGAGTAATGATGGTTTTGCTAAAGCCATCGATATGGGTGATGTGTGTTTGGAAACCAGTAATGTCACTACTTTGATTCTGAAAAATGTGAAACACATCCCAGATATTCGATTGAATTTGATTTCCATAGGTAAGCTTGATGGTGAAGGGTTTTGCAATACCTTTCAAAATAGAAAATGGAAGCTTACTAGAGGTTCTATGATTGTAGCTAGAGGTGTGCAAGGGTGACAGATTCCACTATCAATGCAGTTGGTAGTGATGATGCAATGGAGCTGTGGCATAACAGGCTTAGTCACATGAGTGAGAAAGTTTGATGCATTTGGCCAAGAAGAATAAGCTTTCTAGTATAAAGAATGCACATTTAAAGAGGTGTGCACATTGCTTGGCAAGGAAACAAACCAGAGTTGCCTTCAAGACGTCTCATCAAAGTTCAAGGAAGCTAGGTAAACTTAATCTAGTTTATTCATATGTGTGTGGTTCTATGAAAATAAGAACATTTGGTGGTTCTTTATATTTTGTGACATTTATAGATGATCATTCTAGAAAGACTTGGTTTTATACCTTGAAGTCAAAAGATCAGGTATTAGATGTATTCAAACAGTTTCATACACTTGTTGAGAGAGAAACTTGAGTTAAATTGAAATGCATCAGGTATGATAATGGAGGTGAGTATCGTGGTTCTTTTGATGAGTATTGTAGGTGTCATGACATTCAACATAAAAAGGAACCTCCTAAGACTCCTCAGTTGAACGGGTTAGCAGAGAGAATGAATCGAACACTGGTTGAAAAAGTGATATGTTTGTTGTCACAATCACAGTTGCCAAGATCTTTTTGGGGTGAAGATTTGAGTACAGTTGTACATGTTCTTAAGCTATCACTGTGTGTTCCTTTAGAAAATGAAGTACCAGATAGAATTTGATCTGGGGAAAGATATTTCTTATAATCATTTGCATGTTTTTGGTTGTAAAGCATTTGTTCATATTCCTAAAGATGAGAGATCTAAACTTGACATCAAAACGAAACCATGTGTATTCATTGGCTATGGCCAAGATGAGTTTGGTTATAAGCTTTATGATCTCATGCATAAAAAGGTTGTTAGAAGTCGAGATGTTGTATTTGTAGAAGACCACTGATAAAGCAGAATTGCAATAGAATAATGATTTGATTGATTTGGATCTGATTCCTTTCACACAGCTTCCTACTCAAGTTGAAAATGAAATACATGATAATCAACATGCTGATACAGGTATTATAAAGCTCCTATAGAAACAGAAGTGGATGATCAGGTATATGAGCAGTCTCCGACTGCAGTAGTCCCACCAGATGTTCCAGTTAGGAGGTCAGCGAAAGATAGACATCCTTTCATATAGTATACTATGAGTGTTAACTAATGGGGGAGAACCTGAAAGTTATGAAAAAGCTATTGATGATGAGTACAAAAGAGAGTGGGTTGATGCAATAGAAGATGAGATGAAGTCACCACATGAGAATCACACTTTTGAGCATGTCAAGTTGCCAAAAGGAAAAAGTGCTTTGAAAAATAAGTGGGTTTACAGAGTGAAGTAAGAACAACATACTTTACAGCCACGATACAAAGCTAGATTGGTTGTTAAAGGGGACATTGGTTTTGATGAGATCTTTGCTCCTGTTGTGAAGATGTCTTCTATTCGAGTGTTTTTGGGTTTGGCAGCTAGTCTTGATCTAAAGATTGAACAGATGGATGTCGAAACCACATTCCTTCATGGTGGATCTAGATAAAGAGATCTATTTGGAGCAACCAAAGGGTTTCGAAGTGAAGGGTAAACAGGACTATGTTTACAAGTTGAAGAGAAGTCTCTATGGGTTGAAACAAGCACCGAGACAGAGGTACAAGAATATTGAGTCAGTTATGGGGGAGCAAGGCTACAAGAAGACTACTTCTGATCCATGTGTGTTCATTCAAAAAAATTCTGATGATGATTTTGTTATACTATTGCTTTATGTAGATGACATATTGATTGTTGGCAGGAATGTTTCAAGAATTGATAGGTTGAAGAAACAGTTGAACAAATCCTTTGCCATGAAGGATTTGGGGCCAGCTAAGAAGATTCTTGGGATCCATATTGAGCGAGATAGAGCATCCAAGAAGTTGTATATGCATATGAGCAATATATTGAAAAGTGCTTGAAAGATTTCATATGAGTAAAATTAAAGTGGTTAGTTCTCCTTTATCTAGTCACTTTAAGCTAAATAGTATTCTATAGATAAAGAGAAGGAAGACATGAGACAAGTTCTATATGTTTCAGCAGTTGGGTGCATATGTTATGGTATGTACTAGACCATATTTAGCTTATGTTGTTGGTCTTGTCAGTCGTTTTCTATCTAATCCAACGAGAGATCATTGGGAGGCAGTTAAGTGGATCATAACGTGCATTTTAACTGAGAAAATATGGATGATTTGCCCTAAATCTTCTCTACCTCTTTGCTTAGATAGAACGCTGAGAAGAGAACGCACGAGAGGGAGAGAATGTTGAGGGAATGCAAGTGACCAGTGCGTAAATCAACAAGAAGAGTGCAGAAATTTTAAGTGTTTAAAATCGTTTAAAATCGAATTTTCAAATCAAATAAAACACCATTATCCTTAAAAAAAACAATTAATTTTGGTCACCCTAAAATTCCGCTTTAAATAATAAGAAGTTCTTCTAGAACAATCCGAATCCCCTCTTACATATTATGTAAATGTTTTAAATCGTTTTAAATAATATTTTCAAATCAAATAAAACACCATTATCCTTAAAAAACAATTAATTTCGGACACCCCAAAAGTCCGCTTTAAATAATAAGCAGTTCTTCTAGAACAATCCGAATCCCCATCCTCAGATTAAGAAAGACGTGATTCACAATCTTACATATTATGTAAGTGTTTAAAATCGTTTTAAATCAGATTTTCAAATAAAATAAAACACAATTATCCTTTATAAAAAACAATTAATTTCGGACACCCCAGAAATTCCGTTTTAAATAATAAACAATTCTTCTAGAACAATCTGAATCCCCAGATCAAATCTTCCAATCCAATTCCCATTTCTTAATCTCCTTGGATTGGAACAATAACTTTTTCTTCTTATCTAAATATTTAATTAACTTCACCCTAAAAAAATTAATTAACTTTTTTTTTTTATAATAAACTGAACTCTTTCATTGATAAGTGAAAAAGCCCCAAAAAGACCCACTAGCAATTACAAAAAGGCATGCCAGTTAGAGGCTAATAATGGAGGGGGTATAACTATTAAAATATTTACAAGAAGAACTCCAAGTGGAGGCATTAAGCACAATACAATCCCAAACATCACTCACATTCATGTGCTTATCAACAAAAAACCTCTTATTTCTCTCTAGCCATAAATTCCAGCAAATAGACCTAACGACATTGGCCCACAAAACTTGGATAGCTATCAAGAAGAGCCATAAAGTTACTTATAGAGTCACCATGGAAGACCCAACTCAAATGGAAAGTGCTAAAAAGACTAACCCAAATTGAACTAGAATATTTGCAATGAAAGAACAAGTGGCTTGTACTTTCATAAACTTCCAAACAAAGGGATCATCTATTAGGCTGAAGGGTTATCCACGGGTTCCTCAATTGTCATTTTCTGTGAGAGTTTAAACCATCATTGATAAGAATCCATAAGAAAACTTTAATCTTCCTAGGATAATTACCATTCCACACTAATTTCATGTTAGGATCATCCCTCAAGTTCTTCCACAAAAACGCCAAAGCAGATTTGCAACTAAACCCTTTGGCCTTATCCTGCTTCCAAATTCTAAAATCCTCACGGTTGTTCAAACTAGCAGTAGCCAAAATATCCATAAAGGCAATCCACTCTTTCACCTCCTCATCTTTCATATTTCTCCTGAAATTAATAATCCAAGAGCTAAGGTCCTCATTCCAAAAATGAATAACAGTAAGAAATTTGCCCTTAGCTATTGCAAAAAGCCTAGGAAATTTCAGACAACGTCGAAAAACCATGTGTCCAATTAATTGTTGGGAGAAGAATTTCAAACAAGTCCCCCCGAGGCTGTCTTCATGGGGCATTTGCCAACACAAGTGATCATAAGTGAAACAAGAATAAGAAAGATGAGGATGAAAAATATATGGTGGGACCCTAAAAATGTTCGTCGCAATCCACATTTTGAATGTGGCCACATTTTTAGACATTCAAATGCTATGATAGACACTGGAGTAGTCAACAGCAAACTGGAATATGCTAGACAATTAGCGCAGCTGTATAAAATGAAAAAACATACTTTTCACATGTTGCAGGAAAATAGTATCTGTTCGGATGGACATGATTACAAGTTGATGAAATTTTTTAAATACTATGCAAGAATTATCCAAAAAAGCCCCTACTAATGACACGAAATGTTTACAACAGTCGCGGAACAATTGAAAACCACCTAAGTGCAATACACTGGTATCTTAACATTGACTTTTTTTTTTCAATAATTGAAATTGGATAATAAATGAAATTGAAACATACCTAATTGATGAAATGTAATTGAAATATGGTTTGCCCTGTCCTACATGTAATTAAAATATTATAAAATTAAAACACTTAGTATTTGTCCTACTTGTCTTACATATGTCTCTTATGTTTAAAGAATTTCTTGCTCATAAAATATTATAAAATTAAACTTATGAGAAATGTTTGCCATTCATTCTTACATTGTGATATCAAGAGTAATTTCAGACAATGTCGAAAAACCATGTGTCCCATTAATTGATAGGTAAAGAATTTCAAACAAGTCCCCCCGAGGCTGTCTTCATGGGGCATTTTCTAACACAAGTGATCATGAGTGAAACTAGACTAAGAAAGATGAGGATGAAAAATATATGGTGGGACCCTAAAAATGTTCGTCACAATCCACATTTTGAATGTGGCCACATTTTTAGACATTCAAATGCTATGATAGACACTGGAGTAGTCAACAGTAAACTGGAATATGCTACACAATTAGCGCAGCTGTATAATATAAAAAAACATGCTTTTCACATGTTGCAGTAAAATAGTATCCGTTCGGATGGACATGATTACATGTTGACGAATTTTTTTTAAATACTATGGAAGAATTATCCAAAAAAGCCGCTGCTAATGACACGAAAGGTTTACAACAGTCGCAGAACAATTGCAAAACCACCTAAGTGCAATACGCTGGTATCTTAACATTGACTTTCGTTTTCAATAATTGAAATTGGATAATAAATGAAATTGAATCATACCTAATTGATGAAATGTAATTGAAGTATGGTTTGCCCTGTCCTACACGTAATTAAAATATTATAAAATTAAAACACTTGGTATTTGTCCTACTTTTCCTTCATATGTCTTTTATGTTCAAAGAATTTCTTGCTCATAAAATATTATAAAATTAAACTTATGAGAAATGTTTGTCATTCATTCTTAAATTGTGATATCACGAGTAATTTCAGACAACGTCGAAAAACCATGTGTCCCATTAATTGTTGGGAAAAGAATTTCAAACAAGTCCCCCCGAGGCTGTCTTCATTGGGCATTTGCCAACACAAGTGATCATGAGTGAAACTAGACTAAGAAAGATGAGGATGAAAAATATATGGTGGGATCCTAAAAATGGTCGTCACAATCCACATTTTGAATGTGGCCACATTTTTAGACATTCAAATGCTATGATAGACACTGGAGTAGTCAACAGTAAACTGGAATATGCTACACAATTAGCGCAGCTGTATAATATGAAAAAAATGTTTTTCACATGTTGTAGGAAAATAGTATCTGTTCAGATAGACATGATTACAAGTTGACGAAATTTTTTAAATAATATGATAGAATTATCCAAAAAAAGCCCCTGCTAATGACACAAAATGTTTACAACAGCCGTGAAATAATTGAAAACCACCTAAGTGCAATACACTGGTATCTTAACATTGACTTTTGTTTTCAATAATTGAAATTGGATAATAAATGAAATTGAATCATACCTAATTGATGAAATGTAATTGAAATATGGTTTGCCCTGTCCTACGTGTAATTAAAATATTATAAAATTAAAACACGTAGTATTTGTCCTACTTGTCCTACGTATGTTTTTTATGTTTAAAGAATTTCTTGCTCATAAAATATTATAAAATTAAACTTATGAGAAATGTTTGCCATTCATTCTTAAATTGTGATATCACGAGTAATTTCAGACAACGTCGAAAAACCATGTGTCCCATTAATTGTTGGGAAAAGAATTTCAAACAAGTCCCCCCGAGGTTGTTTTCATTGGGCATTTGCCAACGCAAGTGATCATGAGTGAAACTAGACTAAGAAAGATGAGGATGAAAAATATATGGTGGGATCCTAAAAATGGTCGTCACAATCCACATTTTGAATGTGGCCACATTTTTAAACATTCAAATGCTATGATAGACGCTGGAGTAGTCAACAGTAAACTGGAATATGCTAGACAATTAGCGCAGCTGTATAATATGAAAAAACATGCTTTTTACATGTTGCAGGAAAATAGTATCCGTTCGGATGGACATGTTTAGAAGTTGACGAAATTTTTTAAATACTATGCAAGAATTATCCAAAAAAGCCGCTGCTAATGACACAAAATGTTTACAACAGTCGCGGAACAATTGAAAACCACCTAAGTGCAATACACTGGTATCTTAACATTGACTTTTGTTTTCAATAATTGAAATTGGATAATAAATGAAATTGAATCATACCTAATTGATGAAATGTAATTGAAATATGGTTTGCCCTGTCCTACATGTAATTAAAATATTATAAAATTAAAACACTTAGTATTTGTCCTACTTGTCCTACATATGTTTTTATGTTTAAAGAATTTCTTGCTCATAAAATATTATAAAATTAAACTTATGAGAAATATTTGTCATTCATTCTTACATTGTGATATCACGAGTAATTTCAGACAACGTCAAAAACTCATGTGTCTCATTAATTGTTGGGAAAAGAATTTTCAACAAGTCCCCCCCGAGGCGTTTTTCATGGGGCATTTAACAACACAAGTGATTATGAGGGAAACTAGACTATGAAAGATGAGAGATGCTCGATTATGAATTACTCTAAGGAGCAGTTAGACAAATATGTCAATCACGGTAAGGCTTTAAAATACATTGCTTTAATGTATTTTTTTTACTAATTTTGGTTTAATATTATAAACAAACGAGATGAAAAATATATGGTGGGAGCCTAACAATGTTTGTCACAATCCACATTTTGAATGTGGCCACATTCTTAGACATTCAAATGCGATGATTGACACTGGAGTAGTCAACAGCAAACTAGACTATGCTAGATTATTAGCGCAGCTGTATAATATGAAAAATCATGTTTTTCATTTCTTGAAGGAAAATGGTATCCGTCCGGATTGACATGATTACAGGTTGACGAAAATTTTCAAATACTAAGGAAGAATTATCCAAAAAAGCCGCTGCTAATGACACGAAAGGTTTACAACAGCCGCGGAATAATTGAAAATCACCTAAGTGCAATACGCTGGTATCTTAACATTGACTTTTGTTTTCAATAATTGAAATTGGATAATAAATGAAATTGAATCATACCTAAGTGATGAAATGTAATTGAAATATGGTTTGCCCTGTCCTACATGTAATTAAAATATTATAAAATTAAAACACTTAGTATTTGTCCTACTTGTCCTACATATTAGTCTTTTATATTTAAAGAATTTCTTGTCTATAAAATATTATAAAATTACACTCATGAAAAATGTTTGCCATTCATTCTTACATTGTGATATCACGAGTAATTTCAAGCAACGTTGAAAAACCATGTGTCCCATTAATTGTTGGAAAAAGAATTTCAGACAAGTCCCCCCCGAGGCTTTCTTCATGGGGCATTTGCCAACACATGTGATCATGAGGGAATCTAGACTAAGAAAGATGAGGGATACCCGATTTTGAATTACTCTAAGGAGTAGCTAGACAACTATGTCAATCTCATGGTAAGGATTTTAAATACATTTACTAATTTTGGTTTAATATTACATACAAACGATATGAAAAATATATGGTGAGACCTTAAAAATGGTCGTCACAATCCACATTTTGAATGTAGCCACATTCTTAGACATTCAAATGCGAAGATTGACACTGGAGTAGTCAACAGGAAACTGGACTATGCTAGACGATTAGTGTAGCTGTATAATATGAAAAAACATGTTTTTCACATTTTGCAGGAAAATGGTATCCATCCGGATGGACATGATTACAGGTTGACGAAAATTTTCAAATACTAAGGAAGAATTATCTAAATAAGCCGCTGCTAATGACACGAAAGGTTTACAACAGCTGCGGAAAACTTGAAAACCACCTAAGTGCAATACGCTGGTATTTTAACATTGACTTTTGTTTTCAATAATTGAAATTGGATAATAAATGAAATTGAATCATACCTAATTGATGAAATATGGTTTGCCCTATCTTACTTGTAATTAAAATATTATAAAATTAAAACACTTAATATTTGTCCTACTTGTCATACATATTAGTCTTTTATGTTTAAAGAATTTCTTGTCCATAAAATATTATAAAATTAAACTTGTGAAAAATGTTTGTCATTCATTCTTACATTGTTATATCACGAGTAATTTCTTGTCTTTATATATCAATCTTTTATGTTTAAATATTTTTCACGAGTATTACAAGTAGCTCCCCCATTAAGAATGCTTCAGGGTAGGCCACTATGTTTTAAATTTTTATCCCTGCAAAATTTTGTTCTCCAATATTGTTCCACATAATAATTCTTCACGAGGTACAATACAAAACACTTAATATAAAAGAAACACATGTGATAAATTTTAACATAAGGATGTACAGTACTTTGCCCGATAGGTTGTAAGTTTTTTTTAGAGTTAAAACAATTTAAATGCTCACTGCAAGTTATTATATAAAACTAAGTAATTAAATATTATAAAATTATAACATATGTGATAAAATTTTACATGAGGATGTACATTGCTTTGCCTGACAGGTGGTAAGTTTTTTAGAGTTAAAACAATTTAAATGCTCAAGGCAAGTTATTATATAAAACTAAGTAATTAAATATTATAAAATTATAACACTTAGCGTATGAATTGTTATCCTAAAAAAATAATCATCTATCGGGTAAAGCGTTGTACATCCAACTGTCCATTTCTTTAATTTATCAGTATTTTGCATTGTACCTCGTGAAGAATTATTTTGTAGAACAATATTGGAGCATAATATTTTGTAGGGATAAAAATTTAGAACATAGTGGCCTACCTTGAAGCATTCTTCACGGGGTGCTACTTGTCCTACTCGTGATATCACATATAAGAATGAATGATTAGTAGACTAAAAATTATTTAAACATAAAACACTGGTATGTGGAGACAAAGAAAAAAATATTGTAGGAAAACTAGCAGACTCACGAGTGTTACTTGTCCTACTCCTGATATTAAGTAGAAATTTTGTCCAAAGAAAAATTTAGATTTTAAGTTAAAGACTCAAAGCCAAGCTTAATGTCTTATTATACAAAAATTTGAACCATAATTCCCAAAAGGTACCGTACGTAAGAAGCTTGTTGATGAAGCTTAGCAGTTGCCATCGTTTCTAAATTTAAACTTCGTATTATGATCACCACAAAAGAAATTTTGGGTATGTAAAATTTATTGGAGCGTTTATAGGAGTAATACCATTAGGGCCGTAAAACAATATAAAACCACTCAAATAATATTGAGGGACTCATTTTTTGTCGAATTCTATTACAATGAAGTGAAGGAAATGATATATTTTCTTTTTTATTACTTTGAAAATTTCTTCCGTTTTGTAGCAGATTTCATTGAGAGTGATTCCTTAGTTATTAGAATTTCAAAGATAAATCTCCGACTTTTAAAAAGTTACATGCATCTGAAACAAAATTTCTCTTAGTTTTTTACTATCACTGTGTCGAGCACGGGCTTTGCGTGTTTCAGAAGGTTATAGATTACAAAGTATTTGTTGAAACTCTTTTGCGGGTCGCAAGTTATTACAAAAAAATCAAGTAATTAAAATATTATAAAATTAAAACACTTAACATTTGTCCTACATATCAATTTTTTATGTTTAAAAAATTTCTTGTCATTAAAATATTATAAAATTAAACCCATGAAAAATCTTTGTCATTCATTCTTACATTGTGATATCACAAGTAATTTATTGTCTCCACATATCCGTGTTTTATGATTAAAGAATTTTCACGAGTAGGACAAGTAGTAAATTAAGATACCTTACACATGTTAAACAGAATGGTGAATAGACAAAACTTGGATGTAGAACTCTCAATATAAATGGAATAGTATTTTTGTTTCTTCTAAAAAAACAAACATTTAAAACAACCAGCAAAAGGGAAAATGGTTATAGGCCAACGATGAAGAAATACATCAAATTGAGTTCAAAATTCTAAGGCATGTTTGATAACGGTTCCTCACGCCCCTTATCTCATCAAAGAGTTTTTTTTTATAGATTTTGTCTCAAATAGTATATATGTGCATACTAATTACTAAAATGTTAGAATTTTTTAAAAATGACTCAAATAGCATAATTATAATTCATTAAATTATTGAACTATAGTTCATTAAATTATTGAACTGTTTTTCACGAGTATTTAATGAATTTGTATGTTTTTTCTTTTTTAAGTTGAAGTTCAATAATTTATCGAGCTATTTGATTATCTTTCATTATTATTTTCATTGAATCTGTTAGTTTTTTTTATACTTTTTTTAGTTTAATAAATTAATGAATTATAATTCATTAAATTATTGAACTATAATTATGATATTTTAGTAATTTTTGACAAGTCCTAACATTTTTTATGCAAAAATATGTTATTTCAGTAATTGCCTTTTTTTTTTAATATGAGCCCAACAAAAAGATGTAGTTATAAATAAAAGTAATAGAAGGACCTACTAGTATTTGACGATTCATTATAGGATCAAGTTATTCAATTGTGGGGGTAAATATCATATTTAAGTAGCTTAAAACTGGGGAAGGATGCTATTTATTTTCAGATGTAGGAACAATATTATGTTAAATGAGAAGAAAATGACATCTCTAAAAAATAGAAAATCACACACAATCATAAGTATTCCCGAACTTGTTCAACAATACTTTCATAATTAGCTATTAAAAAAAAGAATAAAATTCAAAATAATAAACTTCAAAACAGACCTAAAAATGTGATGATCAGAGATTAACGGGATAACTAAAATGAAAGAAAACTACCTAAAGCAAAGTAATAAAACGTTATAGAAGTAATCCAATTTTTTTTTTGTTGGTTTAAAACCCTTATTTGATAAACCCCTTAGCCAAAACCTCTCCGCCTTCGTTGTCTGATGAGAAACCGTGAAAGGTTTCGATCTTCCACTTCTTGCTTTCTCGTCTATTGAAAAACGTCATTATTCTCTTTCTCTTGAAACCTAGCCCTAGCTTCTTGCTGCTGAAATTTACTTATTTTCCTCGTCTTTAGCGTCTCTGTAATAAAGTAAGTTTCAATCTACTATCGCTTTCAATTCTTCCTTATTGCATAATCTAGGAACGAATTGATTTCTTCCAATTAGGTCAAACTTCAGTTTCGATTTTATAAATGGAAGTTTGAAGTTATTTTTTTAGTAAGGAGAATAAATTGCATAAATTCACAAAAAAAATAAAACATATTGACGATTAATAGTATTATACCATTTGGAATCCATTGGGGGTCGAATGACGTGGCTCCATTTACTTAACATGCAATGAAATTTTGTACATACAACCATGTGATTTGTTGTCATCATGAGTTTTGATTTTTCTTCAATTATTTCTCGGATTTATATTTTACTAGGTTATTAACACGTACGATACACGTGATCTTTTAATTTTTATTTTACCTTTTTAATGAATACAATTAGAGAATTTGTCTATAATGACACTTTTATTAGAGTTAATGTCTTAAATAGCTTAAGTTTTAAAAAATCCACTAAATGACTTTTTTTTTCTAATATAACAAAATTAATTATTTCGTTAAATTTACAAAAATGACACTCATTTATTAATTCACTAAATTTGTTCTCTTATTCACTAATTAGTGAATTAAAATCTGAACTTTATTAATTCACTAAATTTTCCACCTTAGTCAATAATTTAGTGAATTAAAATTTGAGTTTTATTAATTCAATTATATTTCCCCCTTCATCAATAATTTATTAAATTAAATTACTATATATAATTGAGATACCTCATATTGATTTTAATTCCATAAGTTATTGAAGTTAATAAATTAGTGAATAGAGGTTTTGGTTTTGCCCATAAAAAAAACATAAAATCTCAAAGCTTTCTGCAAATAAAAATCACATTCATTTACATTAATATGCAACATCAACAACCAATAATAGAGACTATAAACTTGAAATACAAAATAATATTTTCATGTAGTTGTAAGATAGTATCAAGATTTTAATTCAATAATTTATTGAACTCAACGTAATATAATTGAATTGTAAATCTCAACAGCAAGATCGATTTACACCTACATACATCATCAACAATTCATTAAAATTTATAACAAACACAAAAAATAATTAAAAAAATTGAATCTTTATCTGTCGACTCTCGTTAGGCCTCTCTTCATATTTTTTTCTTCCTTGCCTTCTTCTCCAATTCACATATACCTTAGCACATGTAAAGCAACAGTGTAAAATAAAAGCTCAATAAATTATGTTGCAAAATAAAACGAAGAAGTTTAATTCAATAATTTAGTGAACAATAGGGTATAAATTATTGAATTGTACAACGAAAAACTAAATTGACACGAAAAAGGGATTTAGGATTAAAACTATTTTAAAAACTAAAATGACAGAGTTTACAAACTTTATGAGGAAATTTTATTCAATAACTTAGTGAACAATACTGTATAAATTATTGAATTGTACAACGAAAAACTAAATTGACACAAAAAAGGGATTTAGGATGAAAAACTATTTTAAAAACTGAAATGACAGAGTTTACAAACTTTATGAAGAAATTTTATTCAATAACTTAGTGAACAAAACGGTATAAAACTAAGAGCTTATGGTGGTGTCCCCCATGATGCAGAAATAATACCATTTTCATCTTTTTTTTAACACATCGGCCATCTGAAATTTGGGGGACATAAAAATTGTCATTCAAGCCATTTTCAAGTAAGAGATTGACGGAAAATCTTACCTTGAGTATAATTTTATTCACTAAATTATTCTATTTAATTCACTAAATTATCCCCTTTAATTCACTAAATTATCTCATCTACTGCTACCTTAGATGCATCGAGCATCACAATTCGAAGATACTATGGCCCAAATCTTGTGAACCTTGCGATTTCAAAGCCTCTGTTCGAGTTCACGTTGAAACTCCACCATTCAAAACTAACACATTCAATTATTGAAATCCCATGAATTAAAATCTTGATACTATATTACAACTACAAGAAAATATTGTTTTGTATTTCATGTTTATAATCACTAATATTAGTGGTTGATATTGCATACTAGTGTAAATGAATGTAATTTTTATTTGCAGAAAGTTTTGAGATTTTCTGTTTTTTTTTATGGGCAAAATCAAAACCGCTATTCAATAATTTATTAACTTCAACAACTTATGGAATTAAAATCAATATAAGGTATCTCAATTATATGTAGTAATTTAATTTAATAAGTTATTGATGAAGGGGAAAATTTTATTAAATTAATAAAACTCAAATTTTAATTCACTAAATTATTGACTAAAAGGGAAAATTTAGTGAATTAATAAAGTTTAGACTTTAATTCACTAATTAGTGAATAAGAGAACAAATTTAGTGCATTAATAATGTTCAGATTTTAATTCACTAATTAGTGAATAAGAGAACAAATTTAGTGAATTAATAAATGAGTGGCATTTTTGTAAATTTAACGAAATAATTAATTTTGTTATATTAGAAAAAATGTCATTTGGGGAATAATGAAAATGGGGTGCTATATGGGGAATTAGTTTTATAAAACATGTCATTTGAGTCCATGCCCCATAAAATTACATACAAATAATTTTATAAAAATGACATAATTCAAATTATCTAAAAAAGATAATATGTATTTTAAATTTCTAATAATCTTTTAATTTTTATTTTACCATTTTAATAAATAAAATTACATACAAATAATTTTATGAAAATGACATAATTCAAATTATCTAAAAAAGATAATATGTATTTTAAATTTCTAATAAACTTTTACGTATTTAAACGAAACATTATAGTTCTATAAAGAATTAATTAAAATTATTAAAATGAAATAAAAATGAAGCAAATTATCTTTATATGATACTTATTATTTGAATGGATAGTTAAAAATTGAAAATTGTTCTGTTCAAATTTAAATGACTATCCCTCGTTATCTGCAAGATTGAATAGAATTTTGTAGAGAAGCAAAAAAAGAGTGTATTTTACTTCTTTTTTCTTGCTGATACATGTCACATAACTTCTATTGATACGTTACTATATAATATTGTCAGTGCTCACTCCTCTCCCCCCAATTTAATATAATGTCTTTAAAAAACACTTTGAAAAAAAAATATGTATCATATATTCAAAATTTCAAAATTCGTTACACAAATTTATCTTCATAATCTCATGTTACACAAACTCATATTTGTAGGTTTAAAAAAAGAAGCTCTCAATATTTCATAATCCCATGTTTTATAGATCCAAACTTCTCAAAAACCTGTACACAAAATACTATAAAGAGGATCGATATGTATAATGGATCAGCAACAATATATATATATATATATATATATATATATATATATATATATATATATATATATATATATATCTACATCACTTTTAGCCATATAAACTAATCTGCTTGGTAATATCTAAAGACAAAATAATAATAATAATAATAATAATAATAATAATAATAATAATCATCATCATCATCATCATAATCATAAGCGCAACAAAATTTGTCAGTCTTTCACTCACCTCACGGTAAGTGTTAACTTGTAGATCTTCAACCTCAAATTTTAAAGATCCTGAAATGTTTAAACATCATAAAAGTTATAAAGAGAAGCTTTAAAAATTATGCATTGAGATTCAAAGAATCTGTCTCGAAATGATTAAAGAAGAGATGAAATGTTTCAGGTTTAAGTAAAAGTGGTATTTAAAAAACTAGATTTTTACTACGTACGTTGTACGTGTTTTCTTCTTATTTTTCAAAATTTATTAATTTAATTTTTATATAGAAATTTCCCTATGAAATTATTTACATTTGCTTTAAATTCTAAACAATTATAAATCAAATGGGAAAAATATTTCTTCTTAGAAATGTAAGATATATTTTTATAATTCTAATAAACAACATTTTTAATTCCATTTTTAGTTTATTTTTTATGATTAAAATTATTTGATAATTCAACCGTTTTTTATCTTTATCGAATGAAGGTATATGTTTTTTGCCTTAAATTTTTCTGTTTGATTTTTGATTTTTCGTTTCATTCTAATTATTGTAACTTCAATAATTAAGTATATTAGAGAAATTTATCCATTTAAAAAATTGGTTAAATATAAATATTTTTTTTAGATATTATATGAAAGTGGTCGACTGGGAGACTCAAACCTTTGATCTCATGGGAAGGGAACATGTGCCTAACAACTTGAGCTATATTCGTGTTGGCAAAATAGCTAAATATTTAAAAATAGATTAAATGTAAATTGTCATTTAATAGAAGTTGGATAATAAATATCTAAAGGCATGTTTAGTAATTTGAGTATATATAAAGGGTATATATAATGGTATTTTTTATTTATTTGAGAAATTGGTGAACGGTATATTTGTCCAGAAATATTTTTCTAAATTAACTTCTTTTAATATAGGTAGAGATGGATATATATGTAGTAAGATAAAAGTAGGAAAAAATTATAATTTTTTTAACAATAAATTTACAATTTAATAAGTTACTAAAGTTTTTTACTAACCAATTAATTGAAACGTTATAAGATTCTATCCATATTTTAATATTTCATTTGGGTTACTTTTTACTTTTTTTAAAAAATGAAAAACAAATTCATCGTAATGTAAAGTTTTATAATATAAAAATCAAATATTTAATCATATCTATTAGTATTACAAACAATTTTATCAGACTTTTAAATAAAACTTAGTAAATTTAAACTTAACAATAACACAAATGAATGTGTTTAATATTTATATTTAATACTTTAAATTTTATTTTGATACTTGTTTAAAAAAAAAAACAATAAAACAGTTTATAAATGATTATTTGTCCACTAATGTACAAAATATTATATAGTTTAAAATGGATACTTATAAATTTTCATTATAATTGATTTTTTTTTTGTTACAATTACCCTCTAAATTAATATTTACCAAATAAAATTTGTTTCTTTGTTTTTAAAAAAATCACCAATAGTAAGAATCATATTGATTTATAAGAGTAGTAAATATATAAATAAAAGAATATCATTTAATAATTAATATTAAAATTAAAATAAAGGTTGTATTTTCATTGAAAATCTAAAAATTAAAGTGGTACAAATATTTGATCCACAATAGATTTTAAATAATATTTGAATCTCAATTTCTAAATTAAAATCATCCAAACTAATTTCATTTTTTTGATTTCCCATATAGTTAATATATATATATATATATATATATATAAAGTGGTATTTAAATCACTATAAATATATATTAAATGTTCAAGACCTATCAATTTGATTATATCTTGTGTCATATTTGTAACAAAATATATCTAATTTTTATGTAAAAAAAAATGTTGAAATGAAACAACCACTACTTATTTTCTGTTTTTTTTCCTATAAAAATAAATTTAGTGTTGATTACCAAATATCCCAATCAATCATGGTTGATAATTGTGTAATATTTTTTTTTTTGCCATGATTATTACAACAGAATTGACATTGTTTCATAATAAATTGTAGAATAAAAAAATTTCAAACAAAGGTAATTTCACGATACACAATAACAATATCTAACAAAGCCACTCTAAATTGTCAATGATTAGGTATCAAACTGAATGTCAATGATTTGGTATCAAACTGAAGTAATATGATTAGGGATCTTCGACGCTGTTGCATCAATGATATTTTACAGAGTATTCAATATAATTATGAAATAATTGATACCACATGAACTTGAAGATAAAAACACACAAATATATAATGAAAAAATGAAAGCGAAGAGAGAAACACAATTTTAATTACAAATTAATTCAACACAAATCCTCTTACATAAATGGAAAGAAAAAAAATAATTGACTCAAACGCCTAAGAATATAACAAAGTAAAAGCCTATGATTATTATAATTAAAAGTATAATTTTTTAACAATACATCAAACCTTTTTTAAGAAACAAATACACAGGAAGAAAAGGATAAAAACTTTGAAGGATTTTGCATTCAGATCTCCACACTTCGAGCGCATATATGCTAGGAAAATGCCTACCTCCACAACAAATGTTTACCAATATGATATGAAATTTTGTTAAACAGCACACATTGATTTATAGCAAAAAAAAAGAAGTTGAAAAGCAATAGTAATGTTAAATGAAGCGGTTACCACCAATTAAGAACATGTAGTGGACAAATAATGATGTGTGGTATTTTGTTTCAACTACCCTTTTCAAATAATTCTTTTGATATGAAATATATGAACGGTCTCCTAAAAATAATATATGAAAAGATGCACTGATATTTAATTAAGTCATTAAATTTGTATTTTGGAAAGATCTTAAAATAAAATTATAATCATACATTTTAAAAATTAAATGTACAATTAATAATAGCTATTAATTATTATCATGGCACATTTTGTAAATATGAGAATTGTTAAAAGGATATAATAGTCTAAAAATAATTTTCAAACATCCCCACTTTTAATATACTAGAATTCTAGCACGTGTGATGCACGTGTAATTTTACTTTATAATAAAATGCATTTATCAATTATAATAATTAACTAAAATTGTATAAATAATTTAAATTTATAACTTTTTATATACTAGTTATATGACACGTGCCTTGCACATGAAATACCAGTTATCAATTGAAAAATTTATTGAATAATATGATTTCAAATATTTTAATTAGAAAATATTCTTATAAAAAATTTGAAATCAAAACATTATCTTTTATATATATAATTGTAGAGCAAGTATATATATATTGTTATTAAAAGTATATGTGCATGAATTCAAAGTTCATATGTTTACATAAAAAAAAATTAGGAAAAAAAAGTACAAGCCACCCATGAACTATGCAACTTGTGACAAATACCCCATAAACTATTTTTTTAAGCAAATACCCCTTGAACTATTGTCTTAAGCAAATACCCCCTGAACTATGTGAGTTGTGACAAATAAGAATGAAAATTATCATACAAATCTCAAACTAAATACTTAAATGTCATATTGATTGTATGAATACATAAAAATACGAAAACTCCTTAGATTTGACATAAATTCATCGTTTTTTACACATTAATTCATTGCATAATTACCTTAAAAAAATTCAATGTATAATTAAGTAAAAAAATTGTACGGATGAAATAAAATTATATAAAATGATACAGATGGAATATAAAAAATAAGAGTAAAATGAGTAACTCATTTGTACATGGTGTACAGATCATTTATTGAACCATATAATATCAAGTGGGAGAATGTAAGAAATTATTGTGACCCAATTGATATATTATTAGCTATTTAATAATTAATCAATTAAAAAGTGTATTGACTCAAAATGAAAAATAAAAAACATAAACATAAAGGGTGGTCGACATTGTCTTTTTCAAAATGTAAGAAATAATATGACTCAATTGATATATTATTATCGATTGAATAGTTAATTAATTAAATAAATCTAGTTAGTTTTATTCGTAGAGAGACACATTGTAAAAATGTGTTTATTGACTCAAAATGAAAAGTTATGACCCTTTGTATGGTTATGTCTTTAGATGGAAAGACATAATCAGTAGTGATTATGGTTTTTTTTTTTATAATAGTCAATTTTATTTAAAATTAATTTTATATGGTTGATTTTTGATGAAAAGACATGATCATACATTGTGACCCTTGTCTTTTTGTAATTATTAAGTCGATTTAATTTAAAATAAATTTTATATAGTTATGTCTTTTGATGGAAAAGACACAACCATACATAGTGACCATTGTCTTTTTATAATTAAGTAAATTTAATTTAAAATAAATAAAAATGAAACAAAAGGATACAAATGGAATATTTTAAATAAGTAGGGGTAAAATAGGTTGTCAATGTTTCTCCTCACTTCCCCACTTTTATATATGTTATAGATTAAATGAATGTTTTTTTTTAATTTCGCAATTTCATTAGTTTTTTTAAGTAAAGTAAATTATCTATTAGTTATTATTTTTAAAATTTAACACATTTTTAATATTATAATTTTATGTGGTCACAAAATTATCTTTATTATAATTGGCTAACTTAAAATATGAATCAAAATAAAAAAATATAACATCTTCAATACTTGAGTAGACATTATTTAAAAAAATACATTGATATATATCATACATATTGTGACTTTTAAACTTCTTTCGATTTTGTATTTTTTTTTAAAATACGATATTTGATTATTAAATTGGATGTTGATAGTTACTACAAAATAATTAGTTTTACATTATTTGTACCTTGAAATGTATTTTTTTTATAATCATTTTATTTTTAAAGCTTTTACAATTCTAGGACATAAAATTAAAAAAAATGAATCATTATTATGAAAACAAAAATTAGAAAATATTAGAATCATTGTTATATTAGAAGAAAAAAAATACAAAATCAATTATTGTAGATATAAAGTTCTATAACTCTAATCTTCCATCGTGAGTGAAAATCTTGAGAAAGCTTTCATTGTAAAAACTGCATTGAAAATTATAATCAATATTACTAAACACACATATGAGTATTTAATAATCCAAGAAGAAATTTAAATTTTATAAACATTCTTAAATAATTGAATCACATAAACTTAAAGAAGAAAATTAATATATATAAAATGAATGAGGTCTTTGGGAAAAAAAAATGAATGAGGTAAATATCGTACCTAGAGCTCGAGCCAACCAAAGATATCAACTACAAACATCCAAAAGAATACAACTTGTGTAGTAATAATGATGATCGTGCAATGATAAGAATCAAACTTAAATATCAACTTTGTAAAACATCTAAAAGAAAAATTATTATTAAAAACATTACATAAAAATAATTATTGGATAGAAATTATGCCAATAGATTCAGGAGGAAATATCAATAAAGTAAAACATCTACAAAAAAAACCACAAATTCGATTTGAAATTACATAAATTAAAAAAAAAACAGCAAAACCACATAAGAATACACAGTAGGAATAAAAGTCTAATCTTACACATATCCTAATAATTCCAACCATCTTCAAATTACTTTTTTCTAAATAAATCAGTTTAAATGTGGTGAGAAACCATACTGGTGTATTTTTTCTAACATAGAAATATTTAAAAGATCAAAATATTTTTTATTTGAATTTTTCTATGGTTTATAAATCTTTTTCGAAATGATTTTCTTAACATATTATTATGTTCTATTTAATATTTAAATTATTGTATAGTTTACTAATTTACATAATTATATGCCTTTTTATATAAGACAATTTTTTTAACATCTTTATTTTTAAAATTTATACTACCAAATAAAAAATAAATTGTTTGTTCTATATACATATGTTAGTTAATTTTTGCATTTATAGATTATTTATTTCTAATTTTAAAATTTAAGAAATTATATATTTTTTTCTCTTTGATTTTTAAACTTTTAAATATTTTTAATTAATTTTTTATTTATTTATTTAAATATTATAAAATATTATACCATTACTAATTCAATAAATTATATTTTGTTGTAGTTGTTTTTTTTAATCTTAACTGTTTTTTAAACAATTTAAGTTTTTTTTTAATATTTTTTAAAATTAAAGCACCGTCACCTTTATTAAATCATTTAATATTTGAATACTTAAATATAATTTATTTTTCATAAATTGGTGATAAATCTAAACAATAAATTCATTTTAATATCACATTCATTTTCATATGTTGTACTTGTTTTTTCAATTATTTTATAATTTGATGTTGTGAAAACAATAAAAAAACCAAGGAATTTATTTAATAAAATTGAAAATTTCTTATTCAATGAAGAGAAATATTTTATTTATAAAAAAAAAGAGAAATATTTTATTAAAAATATAAATAGTCATTTAATAGATAGTGGAGTATAAATAATAATGACATTTTTAGTAATTTGAAGGTTTTAAAAGGGTATATATAATGGCATGTTAGTAATTTTAAGATTTTAAAAGGGGTATAGTAGTCCAAAAAAGTTTCTTAAACATCACCACTTTTATATATTAAGGATTAAAGATTAAAGATTAACAAAAATGGAAGGCAAAGTTTCTTTAATTTTAACACATTTTAAGATAGTAGATAGATAGATATTAACTTGAAGGTTAATTCAGTCATTAAAACAAAAGAAATTTGATACCTCACTTACTATCTTCATGAATAAATGAGAATAATCAAATAATAAATAAATAAAAAGGGATTTAATTAGAAAATAACCTAGAGAGTTTGAAGGACGAATTCAGAGAAGCAGATATGGTGAGATGGCGCTGTAGGATCTTTCGAGAATGTCTGTAATTAGGGTTTCTTTATGATAAGGATCCCACATCGGAAAAATGAAGGGACCTAACAACATTTATAAAGTCTAAGTGTAACGTCCCGTATTCTTGGTAAGTGTTAAATTAAATAAATAGTATTTAATTTATTTAATTAATTTTTTTTTGAAGTGATAGTAATTATTATTTGAATTCTTTCCAGGAATTTAAAATAATTACCTTTAAGCTATTGGAGATAAAGGAAGAAAAAGAAAAGAAGAAAAAAAAGGAAAGTGACGTGAAAAGGGAGGGGGAAGAGAAAAGAGGAATTAGGTTTTCACTCTTTCATTCTCCAGAACGTGAAAAGTTTTTCAGAGACAGAAAAAGGTAGGGTTTCTTTCTCTATTTCTCCTTCTTCCTTATTGCCTTCAATTCAAGAGGCCATCGGGTTTTATCGATTCTTCTTTTCTTTGGATTTAGGTGTGTTTGGTGGTGGACATCTCATTTGGAGAAAGTTAGTGAAGTTTGGAACCAAGATTCAGAGTTAAGGTAATGATTTTCCTTTCTTTAAATTTCTGAAATTCGATTTAATTATGTTTAAAAAACCCACCAATTCCTGAAAACATCATTCTTCCCCTTCAAATTTTCAATTCCTTTCAAACCCTAAAAACCCTAGAATGTGATTCTTCTTGAAAACCCTTTTTACCTATTCAATTTAAAACCAAAAGGGAAGTCGGAAAAACACATCACGCCAATCCTTCGCCGCTGCCGGGACGAGGGGCAGCTGCAGCCCCTAAAAGCTGCTGCTACCCGACGCCTCAAGGAGGGAGGGGGGTTGTTTTCGGCTCTCCCTCTCCGTGTCGGTTGCTGTGTGTGTTCGTTGTTACTTCCTCTTATTTTTGTGGTATTTTTAGTGTAGATATTAAGTAGTTATAGGCTTGTTTTAGTTTCTTGAAGTTGTTGGAACAAAAGTTAAAGTTTAAAATTTTGGAAGTTAAAGGTGAGAAGAAATTTGTTAAACTTTAAATTTTGTATGTTTGTATTTTTATTTTTCTTTAATAGTTAAACCTCTTTTATTTAAGCATGCTTGTTGGGTGATTTTATGTATGTTAAGAGAGGTTTGGGGCTGTTTTACAATGGTATTAAAGTTGGGATTAATGAAAGTGAAAAATTGGAATTAAAGATGCTTTAAGTGACTATCGATATCGGGTTTTGCATAAATTTTTTCCTTGTGATCTTTTGCCTTGAAACTGAATATTTATGCATGTTTTGGATGTTTTAAGATGTTATTATGTTGCTGGTCATGAATTACCTTATTTGGAGATTAGTGCCCTTAAGTCGAAAGTTTAGCCTAGGTGGTTAAATGCTTTCTAAATTATTGTACTCTGTATAACTGGATTGTTTTCTTAATGTTTATGGTCTATTTTGGGAGGCATTTATTAGGCGTTATGCCGCTGAATTTTGGTTAGAATTATAGTAGTTTTAGAATGTCCGAAAAAGGGGCGAAACTACACTAGTTTAGGCTAGTTTCGCTTCTAGACTTGTAAACCGTTGGGAGTTGTTGGAAGTGACCCAAAAGTGATATGTTGGGTGATTTTGGGACGTTTTGGAATGGTTTAAAGATAAATTTTCCAGAATTCCATTCTAGGGAATTTTCAGCCTAGAAAGAGGGTTGTTTCGAGAAATTGAGATTAGTTTTAAATTGAGCATCGTTGTAATGATGTGTAGGATCATGTTACTCAAATACCTCGAGTAATATGGTGGTAGGTTCGCTTTAAGCAAAGGCCATACTTAAAGAAGAATATTGCCGTTAAGGGAGATTATACGGTTGTGCACAACTCTATAGCACTTAACGGGGTAGGTTCATTCCATATGTACAATGGAAAAGAATATTTAACTCTTAAGGATTTAAAATGTGAAAACAGTTTTTAAATGCCTTGTTGAGCATAGTCTCTCTTTGTTTGCGGACAAAGAGGAGATTAGAGGTATTAGGAAAAGTTAAAGATCGAAAAGTTTTAAAATGAGAAAGAGAGTTTAAAACTGTTTCAAATATTTTTATTCTTTTAATTTGCGGATAAAAAGATAATGTGGAGGAATGTGTTAGCAAAGAGAGCTTTGGGTGAAAGAGTATTTTCGCAAGTTAGTAAGGTCGATTAAGGACTTAAAGTCTTAGAAAAATCTCTTGTGGCATGATTTTTATTTTAACATTTTTCTTCTCATTGGGCGTAGCCTCATGATGCTACATTTATTTTTTTTCAGGGAAAGGAAAGAAGAAGCATGGTGGATGATGCGGTTCAAGGTGGTAACCGGTTGGCGCGGATTTGCATGCTAGCGAATCAATTTTTCTTTATTATGTTGGGGGTGAAAAACCTAAGTTGTTTCATGTTTTGTTTTGATTTAAATAAGAGCAATTGTTAAACTTTTATCTTGAGAATTTTTGGGCAATGGTTTGAGATTGCCTTTTTCTTTAAATGTTTAATTGTTTTATGCAAACCGATCGGTTGAGAACTGTTTATAAATTTCATTTTTGATAAAGATGACTTGGTGTTGTTATTTAAATGCTTTCGCTGTTGTTTATGTATATTAATGTGTCTGGGATTTTCGGGATGTTACACTAAGGGTCACTCCTTTCAAAACCAATTGGTTTTGAGATGGATGCCCACATAATTAATATGGTATCAGAGCCCAACAAGCCTAAACGGGCATTCGATCCAAAAATGAGATCAGACCCAAGAATGGTTAGCCCAAAAGAGGCACCATCTTGAGAACGCCTGTTAAGGATCTCACATTGGAAAGATAAAGAGACCTAACAACATTTATAAAGTCTAAGGGTCACTCCTATTATAACTAATTAGTTTTGAGATGAATGTCCACATTATTAATACTTTAGATAAGATGAAGTTGTAAAGCAGAGAAAAGATTTAGCCATCTGGACTTTCCTTTATATATATATACTTGGATTCATACCCCTCTTAAATAAAAACCAAAAGAAGGTGAAGATGAATGAATACATACCTTAAAAATATATTGATTCATTTGAGAAGATGATAAATTATTTCATGATGTGGCAGTATTAAATCCCCTCTGGAAGAGGAATAAGTTGAAGAGTTCAATCCCATGGGACATTTTGAAAATAAAAGAATTCTCAATCAATGTTTTCTCCCTCTTTGGTTTTTTTTTCTCTCTCTTCTCCTTGTATCGTGTTTGCTGCACCCACTACTTATCAGCAAATTGTCAAAAAAAAAACCATCAATCTTGGGTTATATACTTATGATGTCTTTCCATTTTTTTTATATCTTTGACGATTTCAAAATTAAGGACTTTCAACCAAATACACCAACAAAACAAACTCAAATCTTTCTATCCCCGTGAAAGAATAAACAAATAAATTGTTTTTTTTACTATAGCCAATGTCATTGTCAAATCAAAATTTTGCCTCCTACCTCTTTCTCACTCTAAAAGTTAGCAACAAACCATCATAATAAACCTTTCAGTTTCTTTATACATAAAGTTGTCTTGTCATTCTTCCTCTTCTTCGATTCATACATGAATGAATCCTTGGGAATGTGGCGTTGAACATTCATGTATGAGTTAAAAACCTTTGTTGATGAATTGCGTTGAACAATTTATTTACATCAAAACCATCAATTAACAAATGGGAATAAAATAGTTATACATGCCCACAAATCAAAGAAAAGAAGAGAGAAAGCCTTAGAAACGATTCCAAAGAATCGAAGATAAGAAGAGAGCGAGAAGCGTGAAAGATAAACCAGAGAGAGTGACCATCGTAAGAGAACTTAGAAGAAAGGGCATGTGAGGCAAAGCCAACGGAGGAAAATGGAAATTAAGAAGAAGAAAAAATGTATGTGTCAGTTTTATTTATTTTGTAAATAATCTTAGAGGTACTCTAAATCAATCAAAAGTGAAAATGATTGAATTTAATAAGAAACACATGAGCAAGTAGCAATATTGATACAAAATCATAGAGCCTGTGAGACACAATTAAATAAATTATAAACCAAAAGAATCAAAGCTTTAAAAAATGGCAAACAAATCTACCTTTTACCTATTCTTCCATTAAAGAAACAACTTCAAGCCTCATCTTGCTCATATAAACCTACATCAAAATGAAAAAATGTGAACGTAGCATTGAACTCATCAAATGGACTTTGAAAAGAAGTAGCCGAAATTATATGGCACTGAGAATGGGAAAGGATGAAAATAGTTTTTAAAGCAAAGAATGACTATTTGTGTTGGAAGTTTCAAGGAAAAGAGGGAGTCAAAGGTCAAATATCATAGAGGTGTAAACATTAAAAAATAAATGGTCATTGAGGGTAAAATTGGAAGGAAAGATTCTCCACTTATCTCCTCTTTTAGGCCTCGTTTACTTAGCGGGAATGAGAATGAATCGGAATGAAAAATTATGGAATGAGAATAAGATTTCTTTGTTTATGTTTATTTAAAAAAAATTGGAATCGAAATCAGAATGAAAAAAATTACCATTGATGATGTTTACTAGGAGAAATTATTCAATCTACCTGCTATACTATACCCGTTTTCTAATTATTTGACACGTGTTCCTCTCAATTGCAAATAATAGGATTTCAATCCTGGAGTGAACATTTTTTAATGCAGTAATTTTGATAATTACTAAAAAAATGAATATTAAATAGAAGACACACTACAAGAAACTGTGTTATTAGTGACGCAAGAATTAGCTACGCAAAAAAATTACGTGGTCAATGCTCACCATTGGTGACGCTAAACACGGGCGTCACCAATGGTGTGCCCATCAGTGACGCAACGTCACCAATGAAGATGAATTAATTTGGAATGGCTCATTAGTGACACAACGTCAATGATGGTTAGGCCCATTGGCCACGCAAATTGTTTGCGTAAGCAATGGATAGTCCATTGCTGACTCAGCGTCACTAATAGTAGTCCATTGCTGACTCAGCGTCACCAATAGCTATGCAGGCCACTTATCCAAAACGCAAGTTTTGGCTTTGGAGTGGCCCATTAGTGACGCAAGATAGGCCCATTACTGACCAACGTCGTGCGTCACCAATGAGTCTGCATTTAAAAAAAACACAACTTGTTTTCTTTTCTTCTTTCACATTCTGTTCTCTTCTTCTTCGCCTCAGCCGCACGAGCTCTTCTCCCCATCATGAGTTTTCTTCAATTTTTGTCGATTCAAAGCCGTTTTACTCCGTTCAACAGCCAAGGTTTCGATATTCGACGTTTTTAGGTAAGTTTTAATGGTTTATTTTGCAAAAATAGTTTAGATTTGGTTGATTTAGTGTTTTAGGGCTTTTTTAAAAGTAGATATTTTTGTAAATTAGGAAGAGTTGGTTTCATGAGATTATTGATATGTTTTTGTTGTTTGGGGAATTAGGGTAACGGAACGGGAAGCTTTGATAAGAGAAGGAACAAGACTCACACTCTCTTTGTGCTTTCCCTGCTGCCTCTAAGCGTACATGTAAGTTGCCCACCAACTGTTTGATATTTTGTTTGACTGTGTTTTTTTTCTTTCATTATCCCAATAATCAAATTTCTATTTTAATTCAAGTGTTTTGATTATTTTCATCAATAAATGTTCAATCTGATTATGCTCATTTCCCTTTTATCCATTTAAGAGATCCATGCTGTTTTTTTTTGTGTGTCTGAAATGTGATAGTTTTGTCCAACCTTGCAAAGTATTTGGTGAATAACTATGTTGCTTTTGAACCAAATGGAGTGATAAATACATCAAACTTTAAAACTCGTTTGTTATATTTGTTCCTATTGAGATTCATAAAAGTGGTTTCGTTTATAACAACCTGTAATGTATTTGTAGTTTTATTTTTTTGATGGAAAATCAAACAAAAAACTGAAATGTTCTTTACCAATTTTCCTTCGCTCATGTGATTGTGTATCATATGATGGAACAACACGTAAGTACATGGGTGAATGTGTTTGAGACACAACACTTTTACAAAAAGTATCAGTGGGTGAGGGATTTGGCAAAGGAACAACACGTAAGTATACTTCATTGTTTTCAAATGTGCATTATGGTTTTTTTAATTATATCTTTTTACTAACTCTATATCATATGTTTTATTGTTTTGTATAGCAACAAATGGTTAAATATATGAGTCTTGTCTATTGAGGCACTTAAGGAGCGTGAATTGCAACGAAATGAGGAATATAAGATGCGTGAATTGCAACGAGAAGAGGAATATAGGATGCATGAATTACAATGAGAAGAGGAGTATAAGAAGCTTCAAGAGGATATGAACGTGCTTATGAGACTTTAAATCTCAAGGGGGTGGGGGTGGGGGTGGGGGCCAAGGTAGTGGAGGCAGTGATGCATAATTGGAGACTTTGTAGTTTGTAATTTATAACAACTGTGTTATTTATGTTGCAAACTCTTCTTTGACTTAAGTAAAACTGTTTTTTTATGTTGTAAACTCCTATTTGACTATAAAACTACTTATTTTATGAAATATATAATGATTTAGCTTGTCTGATGCTTAGAGATATGAATATTTATATGTTTGTTACAGGTATGCATTTGGGAAGTCTCTAAACAAATAGTTTTTTAAAAAAAATTTAGAGTCGATTAGCCACGCAATGGCGTCACTAATGAGCAGCTTTATAAAAAAATATAAACTAGATAGCCACGCAATTACGTGGCTAATGATGAGCATTAGCCACGCTTTCCTTGCGTGGCAAATAACTATAAGTCATTCACCACGCATGCCAAGCGTGGCAGATTCCGGCCATTGCGTATTGCATACGTGTCTAATTAGTAAGCATCAGCCACGCATGATAGGCGTGGCGGATGCTTGACCGCATCAGTGACGCGTTGCAATTGCGCGTCACTAATTCTCAAAACGGGCATTTATGACGGGGTATTAACGACGTGCTTGGTGACGCGTGGCTCGCGTCATCAAAGACTATTGGAGACGCGAAGGTATATTATTAGTGACGCGATCGCGCGTGGCTAGTACCAGAGTTTTTTGTAGTGACATTTGTAATTTTGTCTTATTAAAGTTATATGTTATACGGCCCAAATTTATTTTTTGCACTGGGCCCTTATTTACCTAGGACCGGCCCTGCTTTTCAAGTTTTATTAATTTTTACAATTTTGATAAATTCATTAAATAATTAATGGAATTCACTATATGATATAATTGAAGTATTATTTTTTTAAATTGTGAAGTTTTTTATTATTTATAAAAATACCATTTTTTAATAGCCCATTAAATTATGTAAATTTTAATTGTATTTTTTTTTAACTTTATAGTTGTGAAGTTTTTTTATTATTTATAAAAATACCATTGTTTATATTTTATAAAAAGTAAGTTGAGATTTCCTTAACTCGAGAAAAAAAGTTATACTTTGTTATTATTTTTTTAATCTATTATCCGTTCCGTAAAACCAATGAAAAAAAAAAACTAGAATTGGAATGGCATTATCTTTTCTTTTAGCTTTGCAATTAAGAGGGACACATGTCAAATAATTAGAAAACAGGTATAATATAACCAGTAGATTGAATAATTTCTCGTTTACTAGAGTCTTGGAATGAGAATGAAGTATTAATTCGTGTGGGGCCTACAAAAAAGTAGAGAGCAAAGAAAATTAATAAAATATAAAAGTTGGTGGGACCCACAAAATAAGGAATGAGAATGGGATTGAAGAAGTTGTATGACGAATTGAAATTGTTTGAAAATTAGGAATGAGATTGCCAAATTGTGTGGGTCCCACACTCTCATTCTCATTCCAAATTGCAAGTAAACAAAAACAATGGGAATGAAATTATCCCATTCTCATTCCTTCATTCCCATTCCTTGTAAGTAAACATGGCCAAATATATTAAGATTAAGATTAAAATAAGATTAACTCTACTGTTATGATTTATTTCAATTTAATAGAGACAATTATTAAATTCCAAGTAAGATATTTGCTTCATTCTTATAGATTTGAAGGTTAGAGTCACCCGTTCTCCAATTTGTTATGACATCTATAAAAAGAGATTTATTTTTGGGGCAATTGTAAATCTAGCAATTTTCTTAGTAATATTTGTAAAATTAGCAGTTTTAAAAAATATTTGTAAATATAGCAAATTTTGATAATGTAAATCAGTGATAAACATTGAATTATGTATTTTTACACTAAGTTTATCATTGATATACACATTTTTTATTGTTAATCACTGATTAATATAGTAAAAATTGTTATATTTACAAATACTTTTTAGAGTTGACATTTTTACAAACATTGCATCAAAATCTGCTACCAAATGAAATTTTCCTTTATTTTAAACTTTGAAGTTGACTACATCAGATCAAGAGGTTACAAATTAGATCAATGAATTGTAGATTTAACACTATATATAAAAAAAAACATTTTGTTATTTGAGAAATCACACTAATTTTCTATGTTAAACAGTGATAATCACAATGTGACTAAGCAAATAATTTATTATAAAAATATGTAATTTAATGTTAATCACTAACTGACCCTCTCAATATCTTTACCGATATATTTTTAAAGCATGCTATTGATATCAATTTAAAGAAAATTTAATTAGATTTGCAATCAGGACAATTACTTAAATAACATATTCTTACACAATAATTAATTATTGAAATGTCAGAACTTTTCGAAAATTACTCAAATAGCATAATTATAGTTCAATAAATTTATTGAACTAAAAAAAGTAAAAAAAACTAATAAATTTATTGAAAATAATAATGAAAAATAATCAATAGTTCGATAAATTATTGAACTTGAACTTAAAAAACAAAAAACAAACAAATTCATTAAAAATTGTAACGACCCGACTCTAAAAAAATAGAATTAAATAATAGAACAAGCGAAAGACTTGAAATAACAATTTAAAACCTGTAATCGAAGAATATCACCATTCATTTCAAAATAAAATCTAAAATCCCTAATATTTAAATATGGGAAGCGCTTCCCTTTTTAAGTTTCAAATATAAAGTAAGAGAACTCATACATCCGGAAATCCACAAAGACAAGTGAGTATAAATAGTGTTGCTCAAAGAGCTCAACAAATCCATAAGAATGAAACAAAATAAAGAAAAATATGTCCATGGACTACACCGACTCAAGTCCATTCATCATCATCGATCTGTAAATCACGCTGCACCAGCTCCACGACCACGACCGCATTCCGTACCTAAATGTGCAATATAATGAGCGGGAAACTAGTGAAGATAAATTGAACAGAAAGTAACTTTAGATCCCAAATCCAATCCGGATTTGTGTCCAATGAATCCTATTGTCTCTTGACTACCCAAACAGACTTCCAAACATAAGGTCGTGCAATTCTCCCAAGAACATAAAACTAAATAACGAGAATGAAGATCATGCAAGTAGTCAAGTCTCCCGAACTCTTAGTAAACATAACACGTAATCTTACGTTTAACTTTCAGGAAAATATCTAGAACGAGTTAAGCTCACGTAGTCTTAACTAAGAATAAGATCAAGATCAAAATCATAGAGCCAAGAACATAGAACGTATAACTTAGAACATAGAACATAGATCATAGAATATAGAACATAGAACATGTGAATAATGTCAGATGGTGCAAGCTCACGTAGTCTATGCACAATCTCATTATCTCACTCCAATATCAAGTAAAGCTCACGAAGCCTTTACTTTCTTATCAAGAAAAAATGCAAGCTCACGTAGTCTTTGCATTATAGAACCAAAACCAGAATCTCCTGGGTGAATAATCGTCAGATGGTGCAAGCACACACAGTCAATGCATGATCCCGTTCAATGACATGCATTGCTCACGTAGTCTAGCAGTCGAGAACATATATGTATCATAGTAATTATGAATAACACCAGATAATACTAGCTCACACAACTATATTATCTCATTATTCATCTCCCCCGTCCATGCAGCTCACGTAGTCTATGCATGCCTCATGATACATATATCGAACCATGAATAATACCAAACAATGCAAACACACGTAGTCTATGCATTATCTCATTATTCATCACCATGCAAACAAGTGTGATAATATAGAGTCATAAATTCGAGAATCAAATATAAGCAGAGAACCAATTTCAGAACAGCTCATCAAAGAAATAATAATCAAGTACATGATAACGTGTAGGGTCATAATAAGCCCATACTCTATCAATCACAAAAATCCTGAAATCATCAAATGACTTATGTACTAAGGACCAATGTTGGAAGGCCCGGTCTCATTAAAAGCCCAAAGTAATCATAAAATCTCGATATCGTAAATAATCTCCAAGAACATAAGATAACCATTGCTGGGAAGGCCCAGTCTCAGTAAAAAGTTCCAAGTAATCATAGTATCTCGATAACGAAAATAAAATCATCCAAGAACATAATATAAATCATACTTCGAATTAAACAAGCTCGAACCCAGTAATCCCATACTTTAACTTCCAAGAATATGCAAAATCCATAATTCCCGATATCAATTATACGTACACTCCCGATTCCTATTAATTCATAAAATTAGCATTCTCAAATCACTTAATTCCAATTTTAACTTAACTTACGAATCATACAAATCGTTCAAGAACCTAAATCTACTGTAAAATTCTATTTATCCTCACCTTTGGCAATTAACTTGAAATCAAAATCCCAAACGAACAATCGAGCTAGCAATCGAGTGAGCAATCAAGAATTACCTACAATTAAATATATCCTAATTGTATTAATTACCAAACAAACAACAAACAACACTTAAAACGAAACGAATGAAGAAAAAAACCCGGTTTTCCCCCAACAGGCCGAGAGGTATTTTGATGATAACTTTTTCCACAGAACTTGGATGGCTATGAAATTAGATTCAAAAGATAGATCTCGAAAAAAAAAAGAGTTTGATACCTCACGGGTTCAAAACGGAGTTCGGACGAAGAAGTTATGATAAAAATACTTTAAACTTTAACTACACTTCAAGAAAAGAAAAGAAAAAAGGATTTTGGCCAAATCTACATTCAAGGGTTTGGGTTTGTGTGAATCTCTTTGATGTTTAAACCAAAATTACCCAATAGCAAGTTTAAACACACTTTGATTTGAAATCTTCAAGTTCCATGGAATGGAATTGAAGATTTCAACTCAAATTTACAAAAAGCTAAAAGAGAAAATAAAAACCCAATAGGAAAAACGAGTAATCTTACCCTTATGCCTCTTGAAAGTTGAAGGAATGCTTCCAAGGTTAGTTCAAAAGATAGATCGGGGGCCAATCTATCCAATGCACCCAAAAAACACCCGAATCGGAGAAGGGATGGGAAAATCCCGGGCCTTGGGAGGTTTATAGCAAGGGAGGGTTTGGGAGAGAGTGTTTTCTAGTTTTTCCTCTTTTGCTCCAAATGAAAGATGGGGAAGAAGACACCTAAACTTGAAGATGCACTTTTCAATTTGCAAAAAGACTATTTTCCTTTTCCTTTTCTTTTAAAAATAACCTCATGCTCTTAAAACATAACCCACCTCTTAAATTTAATCAACACAATTAATCTAGGCTAGAAGGTAATTAATTATTATTAATTGGCCTTTTAATAATAATTAATGCACATAGTTCAAATAAATAATTGAAATATAAAATTACCAAATAAAGATTAAAACTTCTAAATACTAAATTACCGGATTAAACTAATTAAACTTAAATTAAATAAATAAAGGAATAATAATAGATAAAAAAAAATTAATTCTACCTCAAAATAACGGGACGTTACAAAAATACTCATGCTATTTGAGTAATTTTTAAAAAGTACTGATATTTTAATAATTAGTATACAGATTTATATTAGAAATTTTTACATCATAAACCTAATCGGAGGACATATTCACAAAAATAATTGAGTGTACCATTTAATTACATATTTGGATTTTAAAGGCCATGTACGGTGGTTTATTACTTTTTTTGGTCAAGTTTACCCTTTGTTAACAAATTGTGGGATTGACAGTTATTTACGTATCTAAATTTGTTCTTTTGATAAAAAAAAAATTTAATATTTTTTTTCAAAAACTATCAGTTGTGATTCTTTCTAGCAAATTTTCGACGGTTATTCTCTAATATTTCAGAAACAAATCTTTTTTTATTATTTTTCTTCACGATTTGTGATATAGTTCCAGATCAAAAATTTGTTATTTTATTTTTTGATTTAGTTTGTTCCTGGAATTATTCTTCACGTTTCTTACTCATTCAGAGGAAAGAAAATATCGTTAGTTTTTCCATTTTTTTCGTTTTTTTCCTGGAATTTTGTTTTCATTTAGTTCTCTCAGTCTCTTTATGGGTCATGTTTTAAGTCTTTTGAGCAAACTTACAATTTTTTAGTGCTTTGTATAAGGATGCATTTTTTTGTCCTTGTGCCCAGGTCCCTGCCCATAAATTGATATAAGAAGGTTATAAATTTAACCAAATCAAATTACAGGACTGATATAACATTATGTAATTGTATTATTAATTTTTTTTTTAATAACACAATGTACCATATCTTAACTACCATTAAAAAAAAAAAATTCTGATCTTTTTTTTAACCACTGTAATATTTATTTAGTTCAAAATGCTCCCAAAAACTAGGGTATTTTTTTTAAATTAAAATAAAATCTGATTGATTTTCACTAGATTTGTTCATAAATTTAAGTTTGATTTCTTTATTTTTTCCTTTATTTTTTCGTCTCTTCTTTATTTTTTCTTATGTGCTTCTTGTCAATTTTTTCTGCGGTTTAAAATGGGTATATCAATTGGAACATTGTTGTTTCATGGAGGGTGTTTTGATGAAAATGATATTTGTCACTCATTGCATATGGACATTTGTTCTCATTCTAATCAGAAAAAATATATTATTTTTGTTACTTGTTTGTCCCAAAGAATGGCAAGTTTGTTTGTTTAATGAATTTACTTATTTTTTTTACAATATTAAACAGTTACATAAGTTTGATAATGTCAAATAAGGTAATTTGTTCAATTATAGTTTTCATTTATTTTTATTCAACACTTGATATATGTGCAATAATTTATTCTGTTTTATTTATAACAGGTACATATGTTCATTAAGTGCATGATGATGAAGACATATTCATGTTTCTGTTTATGAGTTTGGGGGTTCAATATCAGGCTTCTCAGCATGTCGGCTAGTTATTTTCATCAAGGTCATGAAATCGAAGTATGCTGGAGTTTTTATTCGCACCATTGATGGACCCTGTTAATTTTTTGTTTGAAAATTAATAAAAATAATTAATATTATTAAACAATAGATTACTCATGAAAATGTACTATTTAACAATATTAAACTATTAATAAATACATAACGTGTTTAATAATGTTAAATTAATGACAAATACATGACTATTTGAAGACAAGTTTATTTATATACAATATTGTATTTTGTAAAATGCTTACCGTATGATTTGTTTTTTCAGAATCAGTTGAAGTTTTCGTCACTGTTGTTTTCCTCTTCGATACTCTCCTCTAATGTTTCTTCTTCTGATTCATCATTTTGAAACCTGCTATCTTCAGTCTAAAGGTTTTTTAAATATTTGAAAAACACATTATTTTAAGAAAAAAAATATGAAATCTCATACCTTTTTTTCTTGTCTTCAACCCTCCTCTGTTTCGCTTTGTTTTTCTTTTTCTCTTTGTGTGTTTTTCTCTTCATTCTCAGTATTTATTATCAACTTATTCCTTGCTTTTGAGATTCCCTTTCTTGATGTTATTATTCCAGAGGAATGGTTTCTTTTCTTTCAGATCTTTTAGAGGAATAATTGGTTTAGTGAAATTAACACTACAACAATATCACTCATATTTGACACTTGATATTTATAAATTCTTGACACTTTAAATAAAAAGGGTCAAGAAAATAATTTTTTAAGGCTAAAATGTCAAAAATATTTCAGAAAATGAAATTGACGGAGTGAATTTTTTTTAAAAAAATTTCGCCACATTTTCTTGACAGTTTTAAACAGTCAAAATAATTATAATTTAAAACCTACATAGTTGACGTTTTTAAAGTGTCAAATATTATAATTTTTTTTATTTTAATAGAAGTTAAAATAACTTAAAATCACCAAATCCCTAATTACCTTGTCTTCTCTCTCGCGGCGCCACCAAGGTACTTCGTCTTCTTCATAACGCGAAATCGTCAATATTCCTCTTGTTTTCTCTTCCGATTTACGTACGCATACGCTCAATCTAATATAACCTCTCTATTTCCTTCTGATTTCCTTTGTCTTCTCTTTCAATTTCCCTTATTTTCTTTTTTGATATCCTTTCGATTTGGTTTACTCATGCATATTATAATTTTCTTCTCATTTTTTTTAGACTTTTCTTTCAATTCCCAAATCGTTACTCATGTTGGCTGCTTGATCGTTTCGCAACAAAAACAACTCAGATTCATCACCAAAAGATTTTTCATGGCCAAAGCAGAAGATTTTCTTGCCCTAGAAGGAGAAATTATAGCCAGAGAAGGAAATTGTTCGTCCCAATTTTTTAAGCAATCAATCTTGGGGACTTTTTTCAGGTAGTTTTCTTTTTCAATGTTGTTGCTTTTTCTTTTTCTATTGGGACTTAAAATCATTTCTTCGAGATTATTTCAAATGTTATTTTAATGATTTTCTTCTTATCCTTCTTCTTCTGCTTCTTTGATTGATTTTTCTTTGTTTTTTTCTCAATCGTTCTCAATCTATTTTCGTATGGTTATTTTGTTTTCATTGTTTTTCCTATGATTTCTTTTTAATCTTTCTTATAACATTCTCCAGAAATCCAAGAATATAATAAAAATTCTCTCCTCAGCTATTGACAATAACACAATCCTTTCCAATCTCATCATTTATACCCATTTTAATAATAATATAAATCATCTTACCCGTTGATTTAGTAAATTAATTGGAGAGAAATCCCATTGAACCATTAAGAAGTTGAGTAAGAGAATCTTAGTACTGGAGTTAGTAAAAAGAGCAGTATTCACTATCAAGGGAATTTGTTGGCCTTCGTCTTTTATAGATTGATTGTAATCACAAATCATATTTTCATCAACACCGGTGAACAAGAGATCATCAACATAAAATACTTTATTATAGATTCTCGAGTCAAGACATTATTTTGAATTGTATTAATCAATTTCACATTCTATCTTATGGTCTGTTTTAAATTTTTTGTTCTCACTTTACCATAGGCCACTACCCCTTCTTCAGATGAGAAACTTGGGAAGTTAGCCCCGGCCTATGTTGTTGCTGGTTCTATTGCTCCATATTCTGTTAAGAGGTAAGTCTTGCTCCATATCTAAGGCATCTTAATCCATTTATTCAAGCATTCTCCTTACGTGTAGTGTAGAAACATGACGTTGTGGTGGGTATCTAATGAATGCAAATTTAGTTCAATTGTGCTACAACAGATTGTAGACTTTAGAAGGTAGCATAATATGTCGCCTATTCAGTATATTTGTTAAAATACTATTTGATGACAAGTATTCATTTTATTTGTTAAACTCTGAAAAGGTGTCTCATTTAATTAGTAAACATATTCTATGATATGAATTCTTGCCTCTTTCATATATAAAATGACATATATTCTTCCTTTTTTCCCAAATATTAACAAAGGTGATTTTAGTAAATGCTGCTTTTATTACTTTTCCTAGGGTATCTTACTGAAGAAAATGACATGCATGATCTTTAGGTTGGAATACTATCTTTATATTTTTGAGGAGTTGGTAGTTTCTCTTTCTTTACATGTCATTTGAGTTGTTAACAATGGTTAGTTTTAGGTAATACTTTCAATCATAATCTCCAAGTACTAAGCTTTAGTATACTCTATTGATCAATAGTTAGAAGGTTTACCATTGAAATGAAAGAGAAGCCTTCATGTGAGAAGTGATGGATGTAATTAAGAGATGACTACTAAAAGATTGAACATTGTAGCAGTTAGTGGTAGTAGATCATTGTTTTCTATGCCCATTGGGTTTAATGCGGGGTAACAGGCATCTGAAGTTGAGTTGGACAAATTGCGCTCCATAGAGTGGTGTTGTGATGGGTTGATCGATTTTCCCGGTTTAGGAGTTGGAACCCAACAGAAGAGTCTAGCTAAAATCTTTCAGGTAATTTGCTTATTTACCAGAGATTCTATTGTTATATTTTGATCACGCCACTTGTTAGTAAAATATTTGTATTTATATGCATTGTTACATTTTTATTGTTGTAGTTTTGACTATTTAAGTCCATTATGTGACTTAACTAAATGATAAATTTTAACGTTTAAAGGAACTAGAAATCATACTTAAAGATAAACAACATATTGTGGCTCATATAGATTCAACGGGTTTAATCTCTATACATAACAACTCCAATAGAATTTGGGTTTTAGCTATTAATAAGTACTAATTTTGTTGCCAGGAAATTGTTGTTTTTTGGGTTCTTTCCATTATGGGAAATTGGTTCAAGTTTATGACTTTGCTATACATAGGTGATGAAGTTTTTATCCAAAATCATAATAAGGAATCACTTGGTTTTTATGTCTTACATTCTAAATGCACTCTATCTAATTAATTTATGAAACAATATTTGTCTTGCTATTCACCATGCTTGTGTCTTACGAGAAGTTCGACAGCCAAGTGGATTCATATGCAGGGAAGGCAATTGCAGAGTCCAAAAGAATTATGCAGTATTTGATGTTAAGGTGCTATCTAATATCACAAGAGGACCACTGAAAGACGAGAAGATTGCTTAAAGATATGCTTGAATTGGTCTTTTTTTTCTATCTTTTTTTTACTTTGTGTTATCAAATAGGTTGGCAATGTGCCGGATTAATTTATGTATTATTGAAAATATACATGATGATTCTGCTACATTTTTAAGTTTCATATATAAGTGTTTTATTTTATTGTCTTTAATTTCTAATATTTTTTCACATGTATGTTCTGTTGAAACGAATGGGAAAAAAAGAAAATTCACTATTGTCTTCCATTATTATGTTTTAAACTTTTCATCGTACACTTTATTAATCCCTTACACGTGTTTGAGAGAGTTGATTTGTTTGGATTGAAGTTAAACTCATGTTAATTTTGATGATAATCAAAATAGTGAGTTTTTTTTTTTTTTTTTGTGATACACCTTGGTAATTATGTCTTTTTTGATGTGTTCGTTTACACTTTTGTGAGTTGTAGCACTGTTGCAAGTGCATACGGAGATAAATAGAAATTTATATTTTTTTTATAAAAAATATAATTTCATTGACATTTAAAAATGGTCAAGTAATAAATCGTAACTTTGACTCGTAAAAAATGTCAACTATATTTATCACTTGACGCGAAAACCGTGTCAATAGTTTTAATTTTGACGCTTCTAACGTGTCAAGTGCATTGAAATTATACTTGACACTGAAATTATACTTGACACTGACATATTTGACACTAAAAAAAGTGTCAAGTTTATTGAATCTTGACACTTTTTAATGGTCAAGTATGGAGTATTTTGTTGTAGTGTAACATTCATGTATGGAAGGAAGATTTTCAGAATCATTCAATCAGTTGCAATCCCTGATTTTACGTTTTTTTTAAAAAAAAAATCACTTAATGTAAATCCAATCATGGCAGTTGTGGTTACCATATTCGGCGATGGCAGATTGCCACGTGTAGGGGCATTTCTAGAAAATAACATCGTTGACAGGTGGTGCGCGGCCTAAAGTGTAATTTTTTTTATTCATACAACTTTTTTTGTAAATGCATCCTTAATAATGACTATACATGTTAATAGCACTTTCTACTATTTGAGACAAATTCTAATTTACAATCTAACTCTAGTATATGATATAAATAAGCCAATAATAGTTAAAATAAAAGAAAAATAAGAGTTACTTTTTATCCGTGAGAAGACGAGTATTACCCTTAAAATATATATTTCAATTCAAACTTTGACTCTCCTTTCCTATTTTTACTTACTTCACAGGAAGATAAAGAGTTTCATTCTAAAGAAATTATACTACTAAAGAAATTCTTTATGTTTGGTTTTGTCATTGTTTGATATCTATGTCTTGACTCACGGTTGGACCAACTTTTTTTGGTTATCTTTCCAATGCAGATTTTGAGGCAATTTGTTGATTGGCAGTTAATAGGCCCTAAATCCATGAAGTTTATTAGTTTTCATTCCAGATTTCAATGATATAATATCATCTTCTTAAGCAAGCGTTCTCTCTGTTTTTTTAAATCCAATTTTGAATTTGGCATTCCCTCTCCTTTTGTTTTCATAATTTTCTTTTTATATATCATATCTGTTATACACAATATAACTAGCTTTGTTGAATTTATCTTTCATTCCATCCCTCTACTTTCTCTTTCATTATTCCATTTTTTCATTATAACCAACCCAAGTTTCTTTATGCGAACGAATTACCATTGAAGGTAGCATTTTATTTTATAATATTAGTTACAGGGATGGCGATATCCATTTTATAACATTACTTACAGGGATGACGATAAAGTGAACGAAGTTCCGGGTTCTGACCCTCGTGTTCTAGTTATATTGTTATTTTACATAATACGTATAAAATAACGTACATGTAATACACACTATACTCTCGAAACCTACTGTACGTATAAAAGTTATTCACACTTGGAAATAATAGCAATTTTACACAACACATATAGAATATGGTATTTATAGTACGCACTATACGCATGATACATTTGTATATAATTCAATTTCAGAGGTTAGCAGTTTGGGTCAAGAACCTTTTTCCAATTGAATTCCAGTTTTACACTGTACGTATAAAATAGCCTATGATAACTTTTACACACTATACTCACGGAGCTTACAGTACATATAAAAAATTATTCACATCTTAGAAAATGCATACTATAGTTGTCCTAATAATGAAATTTTCTACATCAAGTATATAATAAGATACATGTGGTACACACTATACGCACGCTACATTTATGTAATGTATTAAAAATCGGGAGTTAGCAGATTGGGTCAAAACCCCGTTTCAGCCGAACTTTGATTTTTCTTAATACGTACAAAATATTGTACGTACAGTACAAATCATACAAACATCTGGCATCATCTTGCCTGGTGTATGAACAAAGAAAAGCAGGTATGGTAAGTATTACAGATATTAAAGTAAGTACATGTAGTACAGATTATACATGCGTCTACCTCACTCTCGTCTCCATGATCTGATGAAGACTCCACCCCCTATACCTTTACCTCTGCCATTTGTGAAAATAAACAAACAACAAATGTTTGTTGAACAAACAGAAAAAACACGATGATCTTTAAGAAAACGAAAAAAAATTAGTACTTTTGAAACTCATGAACAAACACTTAAACATAGATCTTTTGTATGAAAAACACAGCCTAACAAAGTACATAAAAAAATAGATAGATCTTTTGTACGAAAAACAACAAAAAATACAAAAAAAAAAAAAGAAAAATATAACTTTTTTAAACAAAACAAAAATCAGACAACAACAATGAAGCACAACTTCCCACTTTCTTTCATAGTAAAAAAAGAGATGAAAATAGCCACATGCAAGAAAAAGTAAAAACAAATAGTCACATACAAGAACAAAAACACAACTTTGAAAAGAAAAGCCAAGAAAATGCTCTAAAACAGAGGGAAGAAACTCCAAAACTTAAAAAGAAAACAAAAATAAAAAATTGGCTTACTCTTTCAAAGTAGAAACGAAAAAAAAGGAAAAGATGATGTAAAAGGTTGGAAAGAAAGAAGAGGGAAGAAGAAGAAAGAAAGTGTAAAAGGAAGGAAAAATTAGAAATTAGAAAAGAGGGGGATATGCTAACTGTAGGATAGCCATAAATTACAATTATTAAATAAAAACTAACACCGCTTCATTTACCCCATGCGCAGGGGCGGAGCTACATAGGGACCAGGGGGGCAAGTTCCCCCCCCCCCCTCGATTTTCAGAAAAATATAATTATATATATGGTTTAAATTAAAAATAATTGGGCCTTTATAAATAAATATATATAAAAACAAGTTATTAATTGCAACATGACACCTAGCATTGGCAAAAGCATTGTTTGTTGTCCTTGACTTGAGGAGTTCAAATCCTAGAAGGAGGTGTTTGTTCAGTTTTGTGCACTTTTTTAAAGTTAAATTCATTAATATATATTATTTCTAATAGTTTTTTTCATTATTTATTTTTCATCTATCAATATAATTATTTTGAACATGAAAATTAAAAATAGATTAAAATTTATTAATATTTACTCAACTTCATTTTCAAAAAATTAAATACCACAAATGAATACTTTGATTTTATTTTCATAGTTATTAATATTATAATCAAATAATTATATAATTGCACGTTAAGGGTGTTTTTTAAGTTTTGTTTATGTCGGTTTTATTAAAATCGACACTAAATTAATTTAAAGTGGAAAAAAAATTACATATCGTAAATTCGTTTTGGCATGTAAGCAGTTTAAATTATTGAATTTATATTGGTTTTTGTCAGTTTCGATTCAATTTCTATCGGTTTTGAAATTTTAAGAAGCAGTTTAAGTGTGTGCTCCCCCCTCGAGTTAAATCCTGGCTCCGCCATTGCCCATGCGCCACCTTTGAGTTGACAACTACTTTTCAAACTACAAAAGGTAGATGCCTTTTCAAACTACAAAAGGTAGATGCATAATTTCTCTTATCTTTCTCTCTCCTGACGTAATAAATGTGGCCATCTACTCTAATTTTTTACTCATGGCTTCTACTCTTATTTTAGTTAAAATGTGACTATTTAGATGGTTAACTCTATGATTGTAACAATTAGTCTCTGATACCGACTTATTAGTGGCCAACTAGAGCATTAAGATATAAGATATTTTTTTTGTGAATTTTGATCGATGGAAATTGTTTGGGTTCTTTTTTGGACAGAAATGTTTTTTACTAACTTTTTAGAAGGGTTAGTGCAACTTACATCGTACTTTTGTAAGGATAAAACTTAACTATCGAGCAACTATCTCTATATTTTTTTGTGTTAATTTCATATATAACCAAAAAATAATCGTTTTTATCATAACACTACAAAAAATTTGCCTTTTAATGACAGACAAAAACTGTCATCTTAATAATACGATGACACTTTTGTAAGTGTCATTACTGTGAGTGCCCTCTTATCTTACGATGACACATTTACAATGTCAATTTTTAAACGTCATCTTATATGTGTCATTATATAACGAATGGTAAAAAAATATCCATATTTTTTACCATTAGTCATCATAAGTTACAATGACACTGAGCAATAATGTCAGTTGTAGACCGTCATCTTAAGAGTGTCATTGAATATAAGTGTCATTGTTAGTATTTAAAGACACACAAAGAATGTCATTATATATTATAGATGACAGTCATTGAATGACAATATTTAGCATATAAATATCCCCAACCATTTATTTTTATAAATCCCCATTATTTTAGTCATAACCTGCAATAATTGAATATCAACAATCTATTTATCACATCCATCACATTCCAGAGAAATTAAACCATAATACACATTTAAACCTTTAACAATTCCAAGCTCCATTTCTATTTCAACAAAAAAAAGTTTGGTGTTTCTTTATAAAAGAACACAAACTACAATTCACATCTTAAAAGTTATACGAAACACCATCCTTACAAAAATAAAATAGCTATGCATAGTCAAAAAGTACGAATGAAATCTAATCATAAATGTTTGTTGCCATTTTGAGCTAGGAATGTTCACAAAATAAAGCTTATCAAAATAAAATCAATGATGTTTGTTGCCCGTGTCTTAAATGAAATTGCTAACAAACTCAGCCCATTCTACTCGAAGCTCGTCAAGTTGTGCTTGGGTATATGGATTCTTCGAATTAAATTGTATAAAAATATTAGAACATACAAAGTTAGTACAAAATAATCATATAAATTAAAAATGAAAGGTAAATAAACTGTAAAGTCATACATACAAGGTTAGTAATGGGAACATCATGGCTGTGCATAATTTCTCTCAAAAATTTAAGCACATAATAGCCACACTCAACGTTTCCTGGTTGGCATGGACACTATACATATAAAAAAATGAAATTTAGAAAAATTTAGTAAAAAAAGAACAAAAAGTTATAACTTTGAAAAATGTAGTAAAAAAGTTTGATATAATTTACCTTCACAACTCTCCAAATAGTATTTTTTCGACTTTGATCTCCACTTTCAGATTGATATAGTTTGATTGCCCTATATAAAACAATATCATATTGAAATAGATTGAAATTACGTACAATTAAAATAAATATTAGCTCAACAATAACTTATTAACAATAATACTTACGCTGTTAAAATTGACTTCATTTCCTCACAAATACCATTGTGTTTAGAATCAAATCCAAACACGACATTATTATGCAAATCCACCACATATAATATCCAATGACACCTATCAAAGATTAAATATTTCAATATTAAAATTTACACACTAAACATATTATAATCAAGAAACAAACATTTTAATCATTTAAACTTACCAGGGTTGAAAGGAATGAGTAACAATTGATTTTTTTGAACATTCTGTAGCACGCTAGCAACTTTCTTTGCACGCTCATTTGAACTACGACACGGGGCAATGTCGCTTGGGTCCATAACCTTAAATTTTCTAATAATTCTCATAGGCTTAAATTTTTCCAAAAGATACCTACACAATGTATAATTATGAATAAAAAGAAATCAAACACACAAAGACACATTTGGTTACTTCTAATTACTTACTCGATATAGGTCAATATACATGAGTTTGATATTTCCAACATTGCACAAAACTCCATAATGTCATCAAGCATAAGAATTTCTTTCTCTTTGCCAAACATATCTTCATCCAAACGCACACGTACCGACCTATTCACATCCAATGACTTTTCCACATACTTATAAAGAAGTTTGATAGAGGGATGCACATTGATTTTTGAAGGAGAATGAGGTACTTTCTTTTGTTTTTTCTTGGAATCCTATCGAAATAAACTCAAATTAAATTGATAACTACATTACATTTGAATAAATATAGACTTCATTTAATGGAAAAAGATGATATACCTTCTTTTCCTTCATAAGTAATACCAAATCACGAGGCCAACCAACAAAACTATTTTTCACATCAAGAAGTGTCTCTATTTCTCCAATCACCGGGATAGGAAGAGGATGATCACCACCTATGATTATATCAACAGTCACTCTAACATTTTCATCTTTAAGTGGCACTCTATGAATCATTGGGCATTTAGAACGATCTTCAAACATTCTACCCTCCGCAACAATGTTTTCTCGTGATCCTATGGCTAGCTTACAGTATTTTCCCTTTATAAATTAAATAAATACAGACTCAAAATCCACAATATAAAATTAAAATGAAATAATAATTATTTGAACTAGAGCTTACTACCGAAGATATTTCAGAAGGAAAGTTGACATTATCCTTTAATTTGCCTTCTTCCTTTTTTGAACAACTCCCCCGCTCAGACTCTACATGTGGTAGTGTTGTGGTGACCCTTATACTATCATTTATTACATCTGTCGGAGTCGTTTGTTTTGCCGTATGGAAATATACAGTGGGTGTGACAAAATCACCCACCCCTCTCACGCGTCCCCTTTTTTCTTTTATGCCCAATGCTTGTGACAACACATCATTTCTCTTATGCGCTTTCTGAAGTTCCTCCTATTAAAAGTTTTCCTTAAAGTCAACTTATGAAATGAATATTGTGAGATTATAATTGAAAGAATTAAAATTATACTTACAATATTCTCAGCAACTTTTTCTGTCGCTTCATCAACATACTTTGCATCTTTTCCTCTTTGTTTACCCTTTCCCCTCCGGGCATATTTCCATAATGTTGCACGATCGATTGGCTCACCTAATGATGTCTATATACATACATAAATAAGTCAATATATTACGATTTAAGAATGAGATTACGATATACTTTAAGAAACATTCATTAATAACTCACAACATTCAGCTAAGTTTTTGTAGCCCCATCGTGAAAGCTTGTGATTGTATTTGTTCTTGCCCCTCCTACTTTGTTGGAGAGCACTTAACTTCTAAAAAACGTAAATCACATTGGTCAAATGTTAAGATTAAATACACATGTTTACCTTTTTTTAATGAAATATGATTACCTCAAATTCTGGAGAAAGTCTTTGTTTTACAAATTCATCCCAATCTCCTTGCTCTATATGTGAATACCTTTTGGGAGAGGTTCGTAAGCAAATGGGCTTAACCTTAAAAGGTTTGATATAATATTTTGTCAATTTCGCTCTGAATGTTCTAAACTTTTTTCCAGCTGACTTAATAATATCATTCGTAGAACGAGGATCCACCACAAATTTCATCTATATAAAGAACAATGAAATATGAAAAACATGTCTTTAAAAAAATATCAAGTCTTATAAAAATGAAATTTGAAAATTATACCTCAATACACTCAACGATTTTTTTCTTTAGCTCAAGTGGGACACGCCTCCAATCGTCATATCGAATAGGAATTTGATTTCTTGCACAAACCCCAATGTAACTTTGCATTTTTCCAGCTTTTTTTCCTACTGCTTGCCCATTTTCGTTATTCCTGATTACCGTCTATCCTCCAACCTCGTTATGTTTGTTACTGCGCATGGTCGCCACTCCTCGTTTGCCATTATTACTTGGCTCATGTTCAATATTTTTGTTACTCTCATCTTCACTACTATCACTTGAACCTTTCATTGTCAATAGTAGCCTGTAAGGAAAAAAACATTTAATATAGTATATGACAAAGAGGAAATTAAAAATCAAAGTTAAGTATTTAAATATATTACCACAGTTTTCAAAATCTAGTTGTCAACCCATGTGCCATCACAATCACTTCTAATGTAAGTAGATGGATCATCATTCATTTCGTTTAACAAATCAATATTAGGCATTGATTTTAGCAATCCATAATTATTTAATGATGTATCTCCAAGTTCATCATCACAGAGTTCGTCCTCAATTTGTCTTTGTGGTGGTGTTAACACAACAGACCAACGAGTATCAATTGGATCTTCTACATAAAAAACTTGTTTCGCTTGGGTTGCTAGAATAAATGGATCATTTTTATGTCCAATTCGATGAAGGTCAACTGTTGTAAACCCAAGCTCATCTACCTTGATCCCATTTGTGTTCTCAACCCAGTCACATTGGAATAGATGAATTGTGAAACTATGGTAGTCAAGCTCCCATATTTCTTTAATCACACCAAAGAATATCATGTCTGATATGATGGGATTTTTATCTTTTGCACTTGAAACTTGCATGGTACTAGCAACTAAACTTATACCACTATTTTGGACCTTTCTTATTTTATCACGCTCCTTTGTGTGATATCGACATCCATTAACTATGTAACCAGCATATGTTGCTACATTAGGACGAGGTCCATGAGCTATCCACCGCAAAGTTGATGATATAGAGTTTTTTTCGTCCTCTAAAGCTAGTGAAAACTGATATTTTATATCAAATGTGAGTTATTGATATAAAACATGAAAGAAAAGTGAGTTAAGTTATTACCTGTTCACGTAACCAAATAATAAATGTACGATTGTGCTCATCTTGAAGCCATTTTTTATTATTTGATTTATTTGGATTGATCTTTCTCGAATGCTCCATGTGTTTCCTATCACAATATTCTTTGTTTAAAAGACATAATTACTTAATTGAATATACTAAATTGAATGAGTAGAATTATACATACTCTATATATGGAAGAACATCATCTGTGTTTTCAAGCACATAAAGGTGGGCTTGTTCTAACTCTTTTTTATCTGGTCTGATATTATAAGCTACTGACAATCGTCTACCACCCTCTTCATTATCCTTTGTACATGCTGGTGTCCCAATAGGATTTACTTCAGATAAAAATTCAGAACAAAATTCCACAGCCTCTTCAACAATGTAGCATTCCCCCATACAGCCTTCTGGGCGATTTTTATTTCTCACATATCCCTTTAAGACTTTCATGTATCGCTCAAAAGGATACATCCATCTCAAATAAACAAGGCCACAAAGTTCTACCTCTCTTACAAGATGCACTGTCAGGTGTACCATAATTGTGAAAAATGACGGTGGAAAATACTTCTCCAATAAACACAAAGTGAGAACTATTTCTTCTTGCAAACCTTTTAACTTTGATGATTCAATCACTTTACTACATATGGCATTGAAGAAAAAACACAATCGAATAATTGCATATCTCACATGTTTTGGTAATATTCCGCGAATTGCAACAGGTAATAACTGTTGCATAAGAACATGATTGTCGTGAGATTTGAGACCATAGAGTTTTAAGTCTGAGAGTGACACGAGATTTTGAATATTGGATGAGTATCCATCGAGAACCTTTAGATTTGCAAGTGTCGTACACAAACTCAATTTCTCTGAACGTGATAATGTATAACAAGCCGGAGGTATGAAAGATCTTCTCCCTCGTTCTTGAGGAGCCAATTCTAATCTAATTTTCAAATCCACCAAATCTTGACGGGTAGTCAATCCGTCCTTTGTTTTACCAGGAATGTCTAACAATGTGCCAATAATATTGGAACACACATTCTTTTCAATGTGCATCACATCAAGGCAATGTCCTACCGGTAGACTTTTCCAATACTCCAATTCAAAGAAAATAGATTGCTTCTTCCAATAATCATTTGGATTATTTTCAACATTCTTTTCTTTTTTATTCTTCTTTCCAAATGAATGTCTAAGATTACTTTCTTTCAAGAATTTCTGCCCCACATAAAGGTTTAGATGCTAGTTCTAATTCAGGTTTACCATTAAAAGCCTTTTGTTGCTTTCTAAATGGATGATAATGAGGTAAAAACTTTCGATGCCCAAGATACGCTATTTTTTTACCTTTATTCAACCAAATGGAGGATGTATTTCCTTCACCACAAATCGGACATGCATGATAACCCTTCACACTACAACTACATAGGTTAACATATGCTGGAAAATCATTAATGGTCCATAGCAAACAAGCTTTGAGGGTAAATGTTTGTTTTTGATCTGCATCAAAGCATGAAACACCATCATTCCAAAGTTTTTTCAAATCATCAACTAAGAGAGCCAAATACACATCTATGTCATTTCCCGGTTGTTTAGGGCCGGATATTAAAGCCGTCAACAACATAAATTTTCGTTTCATACACAACTGATAACTCTATAAAATAGAGTTATTTGGTCCTATTTTAATGCTTATGTGATAATTAATTGATTGAACTTTGCTTATATTTTGTGCACTTTGAACTCATTTAGAATCATTCTTTATTAAAGCTTATTTTGGGAAAATTCGGGTTTTTAGCACTTTAAAGTATATTTAGGATTGTTCTTGGCTCTTGGTATTTAATTTTGTCAATTTGAATGAAAGAAAGTCCTAAAAGAATTGCAAATTTCATGCAGGAAATAGGAAAAAAGTGCAGATTTTTGAAAAGTGTTGTGGCAGTGCTGCAGATGTGCTGCAGCACATTGGGCAGAATCTGGACAGCAGTGCAGATCACGATTTTTGGCCCAAAAAGCCATATTTTTGGGCCCGTTTCAGCAGATCCACTTGAGATAAAATAAGCCCACTACTTAGGGTCCAACTTAGGAGCAATTTAGAGGAGATTAGAAGGAAGCCCAAGCCCAAAACAAAAGAAAAAGAGGAGATTATTCATTAAAAAGAAAACCCTAGGCAGATTTGAAAAAGGGGCTGAACGTGAGAAGAGGAAGAGAGGCAAAAACGCAGCAGCTTTTGGAGAGGGAAAAAAGAGCATTCTTCATGGAGATTCGTTTGAATTTCCTTCTCCTTCTTATTTAGATTACTCTTCTTCTTCTTCTTCTTCATTCTTTAGAATTCCATTATCCATTGTTAGATTATGTTAGGTTTAGGTTTATTTTTTAAGAACACTTTTGTTTATTTGAATTTCATTATGAACTAAATTTCTTAGGTTGGAATTGATAGATGAACCCTAAGGGGAATTAGTTTTCACAAGCTTTAATGAATTCAATTTTTATGCTCAATCAATAGTTCGATAATTTTTATCTCTTTGCTTATGCTTGATCAACCTAAGTAAATTGTTTAGTTTAGTTTTAATTCTGAAAAGGTTAAAATTGAATGGAAGAATATTGATTGATAAGGGTTAACGATTCTTGAAATTGTTTTTGGTAATGCATAGACATATGTGTTTACACCTTAAAGCCTAAACCGGAGCATCAAAGCGTATTTTTAATCTAATTTAACCTAGACATAGGAATCAAGTTGGATTAAGAATTAGAATCATGCTAGGCTTGACAAAGTCACATGAACATTTGAGTTTGCTTGCATAGAAAGTGTATTTATTAATGCAGTTTGCTGCAGCACAGCCACAACACTGCTGCAGCAATTGTGAATTCTAAGACTTTTTAGGGGGATTCTTGATTTTCCAACCACTCATATCTAAATAGTTTAATCACTTTAATATTTTTGCACATTTTAGGAGTAATTTCAGTCACTTTAACCCATCTTACTTATTTTCCATATTTAATTTAGAATTTTCGTCATTTAGTTTCGCATAATTTCACAATTTTAGTTGTTTAGTTTCATAATTCATATCACCCAAAATTTATCTTTGTTTTTTTATTTTCTTTAAACTATTTGTTAAACACCACTTTAAGTCACTAATCCTCGTGGGAACGATATCTTTCTTATCACTTTATTACTTGTTAGACTACGTGCACTTGCGTAACACGATTTCACATAACAAGTTTTTGGCACCGTTGCCGGGGATTATTTTAGGTTTAATTGGTGTCATAACATTTAGTTTAATTTGTTATTCTTTTTTATTTCAGTTTCCTTGTTCTTTGCAGGATATTAATCTTGTATGAGCGACGAGGACCCACTTGCATTGATTCCGTACGATCAAGAAATTGAACGAACTTTTCACAAGAAGAAAAAGCAACAAAAACAAAAGAAAGTTGTTCAGAAAGAAGAGATGGAAAACCGGCAGATAGTTGTGCCTGATGAACGAGACACTGTTATTCAAGAGTATAGAAGGCCTAACTTCGGTCCTGTGATTGTTAGGTCAGAAATTGAAGCAAATAACTTTGAGCTGAAGCCGGTTATGTTCCAAATGTTGCAAAGTGCGGGACAATTTAATGGAACACCTAATGAGGATCCACATGCTCATCTCGCAATTATTTGTCCAAGTAAGTGATTCTTTTAAACTTAATGGAGTTTCGAGGATGCCCTTAGGTTAGAGTTATTTCCTTATTCTTTGAAAGGCTTAGCAAAAGATTGGCTAAATTCATTGCCTCAAGGGTCGATAACTAGTTGGAATGATCTTGTGGAAGAGTTTTTAACTCAATATTTCCCTCCTACTAAGGAAAACAAGCTTAGGAGCCAAATCACTTCCTTTGAACAATTTGAGCATGAATCCTTGTATGACACTTGGGAGAGATTTAAGGAGATGATTAGAAAGTGTCCCAACCATGGAATCCCGTATAAGATCCAAATGCAAATTTTCTATAATGGATTGTGTTCTCACACCAGAGATAGAGTGGATTCATCATCGGGAGGAGCATTACTTTCCAAAACTTACAATGAGGCTTGTGCCATCTTGAACAAAATAGCGAGGAATAACCTTAGTTGGCCAAATCAACGCTTGAACCAAGATAGGAAAACCAATGCCAATTATGGTGGGAATGATTCGAATTCTTTGATAGCACGGTTTGGTCGCTTTGAATAGTACTTTAACGAAGATGGATTTGGGTGGGAATAACCAAATGGTGAATGCACTTTCTGAGACTTGTATTTTTTGTGGAGAAGGTCACCGATATGAAGGATGTCCATCTAATCCTGAATCAGTGAATTATGTGGGGTATAATAAGAATTTCAATCCTTATTCTAATTTATATAACCCTGGTTGGAAACAACACCCAAATTTTTCTTGGAAAGATCAGGGTGCGGGACCAACACATATTCAACAAAGACCGGTTGATTCCTTACCTCCTCAAAAGCCACAAGTTGAGGACTCCATAGCCGCCCTTGCTAATATGATGAAAGATTTTATGGGTAGAACTGATGCTATGTTCCAAAATCATGATGCTATGTTCCAAAATCAAGCTGCTTCAATAAGGAATTTAGAAATCCAAATGGGACAAATAGCTTCATCCATGAGTAATCGAGCTCAAGGGTCCTTACCAAGCAACACTGAAAATCCTAGAAATCAAGGTAAAGAGTCATGCCAAGCTATTACTCTTAGGAGTGGTAAAGATTTGGAACCACCTAAAGTTACTCCAAGTAAGGAAAAAGAGCTCACTTCAATCCAGAAAAGTGTTGAGGATGGTGATGGAGTAGAAAATTCAAGAAAAGAGAGGTTGGATGGTGATGATTTGTCAAACCAGAGTGCTGCAGCACTTCCGCAGCACAATTCCAGCACCCTACTTACTCAAAAGGATGCACCAATTGCTAGACCACCTCCACCTTTCCCTCAAAGACTTCAAAAGAAAGCTCAAAACCATCAATTTGGCAAGTTTTTGGATGTTCTAAAGCAACTTCATATCAATATCCCACTTGTGGAGGCACTTGAACAAATGCCTAACTATGCCAAATTCATGAAAGACATCCTTACCAAGAAAAGGCGATGGGGAGAATTTGAGGTTGTTGCACTTACTCAAGAGTGTAGTTCTATCTTGCAGAATAAAATTCCTCCTAAGTTAAAAGATCCCGGGGTTTTCACCATTCCAATTACCATAGGTAAGGCTTTTCACGGGAAATCACTTTGTGATTTGGGTGTAAGCATAAACTTAATGCCCATGTCTATTTTCAAAAAGCTTTGTGTTGGTGAGGCAAGGCCAACTACTGTTACATTGCAACTGGCGGATCGTTCTCTTGTGTACCCTGAAGGAAAAATTGAAGATGTGTTAGTTGGGGTAGATAAGTTTATCTTTCCTGCAGATTTTCTCATTATGGACTATGAGGCAGACAAAGAAGTGCCAATCATTCTTGGGAGAGCTTTCCTTGCCACAGGAGGAACACTCATTGATGTTCAAAAAGGAGAGTTATCGATGAGGGTCAATGAAGAGCAAGTGACTTTCAATATATTCAAAAGTGCAACCTCTCCCATTGGTGTAGAAAATTGCTCAGCCATTAGTGTCTTAGAGGTTAGTAATGATGGAAAGTACATTGATAAAAAGCCTCCAAAAGACCATTGTGAACAAGAAAAATCAGGGAGAGTGTTCCTTTTGAGAAAGAGAAGAAGAAAGAAAAGGAAGAGAGGGAAAGTTCGAGGACGTGTCTTGCAAGGTGGAATAAGTTCAATGTCATTCAAAGTTCCCTAATTAGAGGAAGAAGTCGGGCCGTCGACTTTAAAGCAAGGCGCTTGTTGGGAGGCAACCCATCAAAGTTAAGTAGTTCAATTTCGTTTATTCTTTCTCGAATTCGTTCATTTAATTTAATTTTAGTTTTAGTTAGCATTTTAATTTTGCTTAGAAATAGGTGCTGCTGAAATTTTCTCTTTTATTTTGTTTTTCAGGACATATGAGAGCCATGAATCAAAGCTTGAATGAAGAAAATGCCATCCTACAATGGTGGACAATTTGAAGTGGTTGTTGAGAAGAAAATACATAAGAGAGGTTGCTGCAGTTTTAGTTTTAGTTTTCTTTAGTTAATTGAGTTATAAAAAAAAAAACAAAACTGCTTCCCAGACCCGCGGCCAGCTTCAGTGACCCGGAACCCGCCCCTGGCCCTTGCATCCCTCCACCCGCGTGCTGCCCTAGCGACCCGCCCAAGACCCGCATCCCCCTCAACCTGCGTCTCTCCCCAACCCACACCCGCGACCCACCCACCCCCAACTCCCTCCCCCAACCCAAGTGTTTTGTTCCCCCCCCGTTTTATTTTCTTTTTATTTCTTTTATTTTTTTTTTCGTTTCTTCTCCTCTCAGCCCGTAGCAGCGAGCAACAACCCCCCCCCTTTTGTTTTTCTTTTCCTTCGCAGTCCCATGAACGCCGTCTCCTTAAGCTCAACGCCGCCCCATTCTCTTCTTCTCTCATTTCCCTCCTTGCTCATCCATGATTTTCTACCTCCGTGAGGCAATTTCAATTTTTATTTTAGGGTTCAAGTTTGAGGGTTTTTCAGATGCCATTTGTGCTTCACGAGGGAAGAACTCTTACGATTTTTGGGTTTCTTCAACATGACTACACCCTGCTCCCTCCTGGTTTCATTTTTCATATTTGTTCGTATTTTGATTCTTCTTGGACTGATTTTTTTTTGGTGGGTGAGGCCTGTTGCGTTTCGGATATTGGGAAACGGAGACTATTTTGCTGTTTAGTCGTTCCGATTTTTGAATTTTTGAATCTTTGCTGGATGTGGGACTGATGAATTTCCTTCCTGTCTCGTTGCTTCATGGTAGTCACGGTCTGCGACTGCTGATGCTGCTCTCGATGATGCTTGGGGGAGTTCTTTAAACTCTTACTTGTTTCACTTGTTTTATTTTCATTTGGGACTGCTGCTTCTGCTCTTTATTTTCATATTATTTTGTCACTGATTTGGGTATGCTGTTGACTCTATTTCCTGCTGTTTTGTGCTATTTTTCTGTGAGGACACACCAACTTTTAAGTTTGGGGGTGATTGTCCATTTTATTAGCACCAATGTACAATTTTCATGTTCTTAAATGATAAATTCTTTGGCTGGTTAACTTCAAATTTCATGTTCTCATTGCTTCTTTGGTTAGAATGGTTCAAATGATATAGTTGGCTTTTGCATGATTTTTAGGATAGTTCTAATTCTGGTTAAGTGCGTTTTGGGCTTTAGATTCTTCTACACTTCCCCGTTCATGTCAGTTCATGGTAAACCCGTTTAGACAGTTAAGATTCTTGAGGACTACTTCCCTTTGTGAGGAGGAAACATTGAATGGCTAATCTTAGTGAACCAAAGTAGAAAACTCTTGCATTCCTTCTTATTGAGCTTCCAAATAAGTGTCTTCATAAATTTGGGGGTGACATAGTTACCCACCATTTGAAAAAAAAAAGTACTCCAATGTCTTGAGGTAAGTCGGGATAAGAGTATGCTTCGGCGGTTCGAGTTATCTAGTGGCTAAGTAAAAAAAGGCACTAGGGACACAAGAACTTTCTAAAAAAAAAAAAGGAAAAGAAAAGAAAAGAGAAGTGTTCCAATGTCTCGAGGTAAGTCGGGATAAGAGCATGCTTTTGAGGTTTGAGTTAACTAATGTCTAAGAAATAAAAGGCATTAGGGAAACAATAACTTTCTTGCACATAGTGCCTTTTCATTTAAAAAAAAAAGTGAAGTCAATTAGTTTGCTAGCCCCATGAAAGAAGTAGTCAAGAGTTCAAATGGAGGGAATCTAGGTGAGGTTGTGATTTGTTGAGTTTAAGTTTAGGAAAAAGAGTCTTATGATACCTATCTTTGCTTGCTAGATGGAATTTACCATGAATTGTTTGATTCGGGATACACACACTTGCCCTTTATGTACCTGGTTAGTTTTAGGATTGTCTTGAAGAGAATTACAAAAGTCTATGATGGAAAAGTCCTATCCAAAAGTTGAGAACAGTGATTTGTTGTAAGCTTGTGTGTCAAAGTTTTAAATCTTTATTCAAGTCAAAGTTTTCTTTTTGCATCACTCGAGGACGAGCAATGAGTCAAGTTTGGGGGTTTGATAACTCTATAAAATAGAGTTATTTGGTCCTATTTTAATGCTTATGTGATAATTAATTGATTGAACTTTGCTTATATTTTGTGCACTTTGAACTCATTTAGAATCATTCTTTATTAAAGCTTATTTTGGGAAAATTCGGGTTTTTAGCACTTTAAAGTATATTTAGGATTGTTCTTGGCTCTTGGTATTTAATTTTGTCAATTTGAATGAAAGAAAGTCCTAAAAGAATTGCAAATTTCATGCAGGAAATAGGAAAAAAGTGCAGATTTTTGAAAAGTGTTGTGGCAGTGCTGCAGCACAGGGCAGAATCTGGACAGCAGTGCAGATCACGATTTTTGGCCCAAAAAGCCATATTTTTGGGCCCGTTTCAGCAGATCCACTTGAGATAAAATAAGCCCACTACTTAGGGTCCAACTTAGGAGCAATTTAGAGGAGATTAGAAGGAAGCCCAAGCCCAAAACAAAAGAAAAAGAGGAGATTATTCATTAAAAAGAAAACCCTAGGCAGATTTGAAAAAGGGGCTGAACGTGAGAAGAGGAAGAGAGGCAAAAACGCAGCAGCTTTTGGAGAGGGAAAAAAGAGCATTCTTCATGGAGATTCATTTGAATTTCCTTCTCCTTCTTATTTAGATTACTCTTCTTCTTCTTCATTCTTTAGAATTCCATTATCCATTGTTAGATTATGTTAGGTTTAGGTTTATTTTTGAAGAACACTTTTGTTTATTTGAATTTCATTATGAACTAAATTTCTTAGGTTGGATTTGATAGATGAACCCTAAGGGGAATTATTTTTCACAAGCTTTAATGAATTCAATTTTTATGCTCAATCAATAGTTCGATAATTTTTATCTCTTTGCTTATGCTTGATCAACCTAAGTAAATTGTTTAGTTTAGTTTTAATTCTGAAAAGGTTAAAATTGAATGGAAGAATATTGATTGATAAGGGTTAACTGCTGCAGCAATTGTGAATTCTAAGACTTTTTAGGGGGATTCTTGATTTTCCAACCACTCATATCTACATAGTTTAATCACTTTAATATTTTTGCACATTTTAGGAGTAATTTCAGTCACTTTAACCCATCTTACTTATTTTCCATATTTAATTTAGAATTTTCATCATTTAGTTTCGCATAATTTCACAATTTTAGTTGTTTAGTTTCATAATTCATATCACCCAAAATTTATCTTTGTTTTTTTATTTTCTTTAAACTATTTGTTAAACACCACTTTAAGTCACTAATCCTCGTGGGAACGATATCTTTCTTATCACTTTATTACTTGTTAGACTACGTGCACTTGCGTAACACGATTTCACATAACAACAACCAAGGTGGGAGGTTATAAGTCACTAGTAATACTAGCCAACAACTATATATACCTCATACTAAGATCACCATGCGGATTAACACCATCAGTTGAAATAGCTAAACGGAGGTTTCTTGGCTCAGAACCAAATGATGGAAACATGTTGTCAACTTGTTTCCAAGTTGGTGAATCTGTCGGATGTCTTAAATATTCATCATTTTCTCTTCCATTAGAATGCCAAGTCAACATATTTGCTATTTCTGCAAATCGAAACATCCGTTGGAATCGTGGAATTGGAGGAAAGTACCACATAACTTTTGCCGGAATTCCTATTCTCTCTTCATTTGAATTTTTCCTAATTTTCCATCTCGATGTTCCACAAATTGGACACTTATTTTCGTTGGAGAGTTCTTTTTGAAACAAGCAACAATCGTTAACACAAGCATGTATTTTCTTATAATCCATTCCAAGGGTACGCAAAGTTTTTTTGGCCTCGTACGTGGATATTGGAATTTCATTAGGCTTTGGTAGCATGTCACGTAATAAGTTTAACAACTCTGAGAAACTAGCATCACTCCAACCAAATTTAGCCTTTAAGTTATATAATTTGAGCAATGCAGATATTTTAGTAAAATTTATACAATGGGAGTATAATGGTTTCCTAGCATCACTCAATAATTCATCAAACTTTTCTGACTCTTCAGCTAAATGATCATTTGCTGCTTTAAACATCTCATCGATATTGTCTACAACATTATCATCATAACCATGTGTATTTTCACTTGTTTCCCTATTAGATGGTAAAGGTTCACCATGGTAGATCCAAGTCTTATAACTTTGATTAATACCGTGGACAAATAAGTGATCTCTAACAATATTAACTTGATGAAAAATAACATTTCCACATTTCACACATGGACACCATAATGAATTTTTCACATTTGAATGTTGTAATCCACTTTTAATGAAGTTCTCAACACCTAATTCATATTCCATTGAAGTCCTATCTTTCATCATCCACGACTTATCCATAATGAAGGACAAGAGACCTAAGTTGATAGAAAAAATGATAATAAAAGGTATGAGTTGCATTATCCAATCAAACGACTTAAATGGTTAACTAAGTCATACATTCACTATGGCTATCATAATTGCAGGATAGCTAGTCCAATTTATTCAAAATATAATAAAATTATAATAAATACGAGCATAATAATATTGAATAAAAATAAAAACAAAAACGAAATTGAAAACCTGAAACTTGACAAACAATTTGCTTAAGTTGAGAAATAGCGAAGTGAAGAACGAACTCCTTTAACCAACTTCTTATACAGAACGTCCTGTGAAAAAGTGGTAGATATTTCAAACATCAAACTCTTAAAGTGTCTCAATCTCTTTCTTTTTATAAATAGAAAAAGTAGTATTAAACAAACCTTGGTAACCTTAGTAAACTACTCATAGTAAATTCTTAAAAAGAGAGACTAACTTCACCAACAAGAAAATTCTCCATGCATATTGATGAAACTAAAAACAAACCTTAGAAATCTTAGTAAACAAGTCTTAGTAACCTTAAAAAAATAGACTACTTCACAAAAAAAAACAAAATTCTAATGCATATTGTTAAACATATTAAAAAACAAAAATAAAAAAAATTGGATTGTGAAATTGAAAATCAAAATTCTCATGCATATTCATCAATAGACATTGCATGGAAATAAAAATAGGTTGATGAATAAAAAAAACGTAAGGAACCGATGAAGTGACATAATTTTCATGAAATGTTTTACTATATATGTCGCAATCTTTCAATAATGAAAGAATATCAAATGAGTGTTAAATAACGAAAAGTAGATGGAGTGTTGAACGAACAAAAACTCTAATAAGATATGACAGAAAACAAACACGAATGATTGATGAAATGTAAAATTACAGTTTGATGAATTAAAAAAACTTAAATAACCGATGAAGGGCAAACCGTGAATTACTAACGGCGTTCAGAAGGGAGTTGCGAGCAGCGTTTGGTATGAGAAAAAAAAGACGAGCAGCGTATGGTTTGAGACTTGCGAACGACGACCTGCAAACCTACGAACAGCTATGGAAGTGAACGAACGAATTGAGAAGCGAACGGTGACCTGTGAACGTTGAACGGTGTGAGAAGCAAACAACAAACAGATGAAGACGAGAGGTTTGACGCTACCTACGAACGGCGTGACCTTGACCTGCTACCTGCGAGCGGTTTGACGGTGAGCGGCTTGACCTTCGACCTGATCTGCGAGTGGCGTGACCTTTGACCTGATCTGCGAGCGACGATGGTGAGGACAGGCGAGCGGTTTGGAGGATACGTCCGATTTTGCGATTCCTATTACGTTTTACCCTAATACTTTAACTTGTTTTTGGAATATTAACTAGGGCTTAATAAAAAAATTAAAATACGATGACATACATAGTTCGACATTAATTATTTAATGACACATAAATAATGACAGACATAAACCGTTATTAAAAAAAATTTATTTAATAAATATTCCGAAAATTAATGTCAAAAGTTGCGCGCGCGAACTTGAAATTTTAATTAGGAATAGATGACATTCCTTATGTGTCATCGTTTTAGTTAAAAAAACTGAAATCCTAAAATCTGTCATCTTTTATCACATGTGTCATCGTTTTAAAAAACCCAGTGTCATCTTTTGTGGAATTTGTTGTAGTGTAAAAACATTGTTTTCCAGCAAAATATCAAATATACCCAGTTGTATACCACGCGCCAGCTGAAAATTGATGGAAATTAAGACCCTTTGCTGCCCTCGACAGATATCATATCCGTTAAATTGGCGCATTCAATAAAAAAATCGTCAGAATATGGAAACTGTCGTTAGAAAACGAGGGAAGATTAATCAAAACCATATTTTACAATTCTTTTTTAGATTAAAAAGGTAATTTTTTAAGATCTTATATATGAGTGATCATGAAATAAAAATGTTATACAGGAATCACCATTGCTAAAAAAAAAACTGAAAAATGAAGATGAAGAAACAGAAGATGAAGAAGCAAATAATGATGCAAGTGCAAAATTCAAAGGATATTATGAAGTTTGATAATGAAAAACATTTATTTTTAATAAATATTTCGAAAGTGTTATAATTTGACATTTGGTTTTGAAACACTGTACATGTTTTGGAAGAAGAAAGAATTACAGAAAAAAAAACGTGTGAATAAGAACAGTGAACATAAATCAATGCGAGAAAATCCCATAAATTAAGGGTGGAATAATGATAGAAAACAAAAAAGGAAAGAACTAAAAAAAACGGTGATTCAAAATGCTGCGGGAGGGCAATTATGTAAACATGCATTACATAAGCCACCATGCACGCATCTATAAATGGTGGATTTAGGGTAAATCAGAAAAAAAAAAAAAAAAAATTACAATACAACCGTTAAAAGTGGAATATGGTGTTTTGAATTGGTTATTGATGTAATTAATTCTATTTTTTTTTAGTTATAATTTAACCATATCTTTATTTGAAGAAATTATTGGAAGGGCAACCGCATTATTATTGTCTTTCCATTTTGTGACATTTGTCAATACTTTTTTTTTTCCTTATTTGTAAAGTCTAGTTTGTTTAACTGTTAAAAAAAAATCGAAGTTATCCCCATCATACGAAAGTGAATTTTTTTTGTTTTTTTTAAATGTTTGTCTATTAATTAGTAAATTATTGAAAAAAATCAATTTATCCCTCTAAATGTAATAGGGTGTGTCAATTTAAACCTCAAACTTCAAATTTTATCAATTTAAAATATGAAATTATGTAAGTGAATCAATCTACCCCATGATTAGATTTCTGTCAAACCTCCGTTAATGAATTTATGTCTCTCACGTGCCACTTGCTTTTTAAAAATTCTAACTGTGGGTGTATATTGATTCTCTCAAGATTTAAATTGTTGAAATTTATAGTTTATGGTTTAAATTGACACACCTTATTAAGTTCAGGGAGATAAATTGATTTTTTTCCCTAAATTTATTTATAGGATCCTTTGGTCGTATTTTATTTACGGATTATTAAATAATGACAAAATTTATAGAAATTTTTGTAGTTGAAAATATTTTTTAATATTTACCGATTTAACATTTTAAACTGTATTTACAAATATGATATTTTATTAAAACAACTATGTTATATAGTAATTAATCATTTCACACACATTTGTTTATACTAGATTACACCACGTACGTTGTACGTGTATTTGTCTCTAATATTTCAAAACTCAACAATTGGGTATACAAAAATTTGGGAAACTTTACCTTTTTATCCAATATTGATAAATATATCGTTTCTTAAAACTATTGGTAAATATAATAATTTTTACTGAATAATGATTAGATAATATTTTAGTTAGTAAGCGACATAATATAATAGTTATTCGTTATATAATTTCATCTATTAAATTAAATTATTGAAAATTTATGATGTATAACTTGTTGAAGTTTTCAAATGGATACTTTATAAACACATAAATGTCAGTATTCGTATCTCTTTTGAACTCTATTTTGTGTCATGCTCTCTGTTGTGAATTGTGGGAGAAAAAAACTAAATTTTTTATTTGGAAAATATGTTTAAATGGCCCTTTTTGACATGTATATCCTTTTTTAATGAACTTTTTGTTGGATAGCCTTTTGAATACCAATTGCATTATTTACCTTAAAAAAAATTACCAGTTGCATTAACATTATGTCTTACCTGAATACCGTATGTAAGTTTAACTTTTTTCAATTATAGACATAAAATGGAATTGATATTATTTATTAATTAATTAAAAAAATAGATGAAAGAAAATATTTATTAAAAATAGTTTTACCGTTGATTATACATCAAATCAACTACAATTAAGGTGGAAAAAAATGGGGAAAACAATATTAAGGTGGAAAAAAGAAAAGAGCCCACAGCTAAATTGGAAAAATTCGATTTCGACCTTCACACAACTCTTTAACTTCTCACATCCTCACAAGCACATGGGTAGTTTTGTAATTTCTATGCTTCATCGATGAAGAATTCCTAAGAAATCCAATTTAGCAAATTTCCTTGGCTTAAATAATTATTAGATCTTGATATGTGGAGGGTTTTTCTTGAAAGAATTGTATTTATAAAAATCTCATATAATTGTAGGAATACCAAACACTTATAATACCAAAAACTTTAGTAAACGGTGGTACGTGTTAATTGATAAATAAATGTCAGCAATTGAGCTAATTAATAAAGTTAATAAACTTTGTGATTTGTGAACGCAAGTGTCTATTCAAATGCACAACAATGGGCATGTTCTGATATATTCAAGAAAATCTAAAGGATTATTATCGATAAAAAAAAATGTTTTTCTTGGATAACACCTTTTAATATAAAGATAAATAAAATTATAATGGATCTTTTAGAAATGAAATATTATTTTATATTATTAACGAACTATATAAATTAATTAAGTTATAATTTAAAAATAAAATGTCAAAAAAATTAATTGAAAATTTGAAAGGGAAATATTATTTAATATATTTTTCATTTATTAAAAAAAATATACTTTTTAAAACTGATAGATTTATAAATATCAAAGAAAATTGTGCTACCCAATGAAATTTTCCTTTTAATTATTTAGTATTTATTATGTAATTAAACTAATTATTGTATATTGTATAGTATATTGCTCCAAATTTTAATAATTTTTTTTATGATCTTTATTCATATACGCAAACTATGGTTTTTTCCATAATATAAAAATAATGTTTATAAACATATATAGAGATTTGCTTAGGAACTTTTCTTTTCTTTTTTTTTTCTTTTTACGAAATCATATTCTTATAATAATTTTCTTCTCAAACTTTTTTCTAAATTTTAGAAACTTTTTATTAATCTAAAAAAAAATTATTTATATTTTAATTTTAATTTTTTTAAAGTTCAAAATAAGTTTTTTAAGAATGAAAAAATATAAAGCATAAATCTCTAAAAGAAACTTCTCTTAATAAATAGAATTAAAATAATAATTTATTTGACCATATGGTGGATTGAATGTAATTATTTAAATTTATTTTCCATCAACTATTTAAAATAAAATAAATTTACAGAGATATTCATCGACTTGGACAAATATAGAATGTATAAATATATTTTGTTGAAATCCCCCCAAAAATATAGGAAAGAGTCGTATAAATCATCTTCCTCTTAAATCATATTATAATCAAATCACCCAATTGTACACTCTTTTTTACCAATAAAATTTTACCATAACTAAGTATGCGCAAAATAATAAATACAGACTAAAGCCCCTTGAAGACAAAAATCAGAAGCCAATCTGATCTGAGTGAAAAGTTTCCCAACATAAAGATACCCTTTTCAATCACGGACTGCATGCTGAAATTTGACGACCCTTTTCAATTGCGCAAGTACCAGAAAGAATTAACAAACAACAAAATAATAATTATTAAAAAAAAAAACATTGCAACCCATCTATCTATCTACTCCAAAAATTCTCCAAATAGTGAACAAACCACTTTCTTTGCAACAGATTTATACCAATTTCACACTTCGTGAAGAATAGGAATATTAAAAGCCAAAAGGCACCATAAATGGGTAATCAATTAATAGTTTCTGGAACCGATGATGTAGTAACATTATAGTAATGTGCCTTTTTAATTGGGAAAAAAAACTTGTAATGTCAAGATTAAAAGTTAATTGAATGCTGGAAGTGTAACTATATGGGCTTACATCAAGGTCATAACATTCTAAATGTTTGAATTAAAGGCTGCTTTTAACTTCCTTTTCTTTATTATTATTATTATTATTATTATTATTATTATTATTATTATTATTGAAGAAATACATTCTAGAGAATATTACAATAAAATTAAATCTAAATAATTAAATAGATAAATTTTTAAGAAATGATGAAACAATAAAATTAATAATATTGAAGAAGTGAGATTTAGAAAATATTACAATAAATTTAAATTTAAGTTGAGTTATATCAAATAACTAGAGAAACTTTTAAGTAGATTTAAGAAATGATATAATAATAAAAAAAAATATAGAGAATGTTACAATAACTTAAAATTTAAATAAATAGAGAAATTTTTAAGAAATTAAAAATATTGAAGAAATACATTTTAGAGAATGTTAATAAAATAAAATATAAATAAATAGAGAAACTTTTAACAATAATAAAATAATTTTCTTTCATATGTTTGGAGACGTCATTTAGACCATTTAAAAAAACATATAATTATTAATTTAATAAATAATTCATAGTGAAAGAAGAGGACATGAATGTAATACTTGAAAAAAAAGTGGGGTAAAAGGGTCAAAAAATGATTCCCCAACATCCCCACTTTTAAGATACTATGTTTTTCACACGTGTCATGCATGTGGGGCACGTGGTGTGTCTTTCAAATTTTATAATAAAAATGTCAATATTATTATGAAGTTATTTTCTTAACTAATATTTTGAAAATTCAAATTTTATAATGAAATGGAAGAAATTAACGTAACCTATATTAAAAAATATCTTTAAGATGAAAAAAACTTAAATTTCATGATTTTATATCATCTTGTTACTCATGGATGACGGATACATGTAGACAGGGGCGGATCTAGGGTGGGCTAGGGGGGGCCATGGCCCCCCCATTTTTTTTAAAAAAAATTCTTTTATATATATATATATATATATTATATATATATTTTTATTTTAAAAGAATGCTTGTGATAAGTTTTTTTTTTATCTTAATTTATAATTATGGTATTGTTTACAAAGATGATATTAAATGATATAATTTATTAATAAAAAATAGATTAAATTATACTAAATACCCCTTTACTATGGGGTTAGTTTCAATTTTGCCCCAAACATTTTAAAGTTTTAATTCTACCCCTAACTTTTTAATTAGTTTAAAAAATACCATTTGTCTGAAAAACCACTCTTTCAAAATATCATATCTTCAGGATTTTTTTTTATCAAAAAAATTCTTTCCAAATTACCCTTAATCTCTTAATTTTCATTAAATTTAACTTTAATTGCACACGAATTATATTTTTTAACGGCTGATTTCCTCAATAAAGGGTTTTTTGAAATAAAATAAAAAGTTGCGGGTAGAATTGAAACTTTTAAAAGATTAGGGGCAAAATTGAAACCAACAATATATGTTAATGGTATTTTGTATAATTTGACCTAAAAATAAGAATAATCATGGAAATTTCTTTTATTGGTTATAATTTTATATAATTTAATAAATAATTACCATTTCATAGTTTAGATGAATTGAAAATTTTGTAATTTTTTTAAAATTATGTCCATATTAATTTTTATATCTCAAATAATTTTTAATAGTTAATTAGTACACGTATAAAAGATTATTAATATCAAATGAAATATTGGCTAATATTATAATTCAAATATAATTTTTAAGTTAAAATACCGAAAGCTTAAATTAATAAAATTAATATATATATATATATATATAGTTCGGCCTCCGCAAACATACCATCCTGGATTCGTCCCTGCATGTAGATGACTAAAGATTAATAATGATTTTATATCATCTTGTTACTCATACCTAATATTCATTTCCTTTCCATAACTCTATCCTCAAACATCTAGTTTTTTGTTTTTTTAAATTGTTGTGTTAGCTCATCTCTATTTACATGTATATATATAGTAAATTAAAAGTGAAAATTTCAATAAATTTTAGTTCAGTTAGTGAGTTACAAAACTTTTCTACTACTCATTTATTTGGGGTGTTACAAGATGGTATGCTATGTCCTTTGGTTTTGATCTTTTAAAAAATAATCACACCAACATAATTATATATTTAAATTAGAGAGATAATTTTTTTAGTGTGTGTTTTCCTCTGCTTGACCTAGTCTTAATATTAAAAAAAAGGAATTAGGAAGGGAAAGATTTGTTAGAGAAAATAGTAGACGAAAAGTATTAAAAATTAATTTGATTTCTGGGTTTGATTTTAAATTTAATAAGTCTATGAAATTATTTATTTTATAAATATGACCAATAAATTATTACTAAATTAATTTTTGAAATAAGCTCATGATAAAATATATTTGAAATTTTTTGCAAAAAAAAAAAAATATATTTGAAATATTTATTGAACGAAGACAATTTTAGTTTATTGTATTTAATTAATTTAATAATAAGAAAGTATATTTATAAAAATTTAGATAGTATAAAATTTGTTTATTGTATTTAATTAATTGGTAATAATATTCAATTATTAATAATAAGAAAGTATATTTAGAAAATTTTAGATAGTATAAAATTTGTTTATTGTATTTAATTAATTTAATAATAAGAAAGTATATTTAGAAAAATTTAGATAGTATAAAATTTGTTTATTGTATTTAATTATTTGGTATTGTATTTAATTAATTGGTAATAAAATGATTATTAATTTTGAATGATGGCATTATAGAAATTTAAATGAATTATAAGGGTAAAAATGGAAATCAAAAGTTTTTCCTCTAAGCCACTTTTTAGATAGTATAGATTAAAGATATTTAATTGATTGACTATATACTGGTTGACAATAATCATAGTAATTATTTAATCTAACCGATGAAGTTTTATTATATAAAATCTAAGAAGTAAATAAACTCAAACTACAGTGTTGTATAGTTCTTCTATCAAACATAGGTTAGACTATTTAAACCCATCCCGTCCCACCCTACCAAACACTCCTTATTGTTAAGACAACACATTAAATACTCAAAATGATTAGCAACTAATTATGTTTTTAGTTGGTTAGAAGAAGCTGTGAAGATCATTTATGTTATAAGCTTTATTGTTAATTTTACCCTTTTGTACTCATACTCTATATAAACAGTGTGATGTACTTTTGATCAATTAATAATGAAAATCTCTCTTCTTGATCAATGCTTTCTTCTCTCTCTATACTTTCATATGGTATCAGCCTAAAATCTGATCATCTAATTTCTGTCCCATGATCAATGATCCATGGCTTCGTCTTCAACATCTGAGGAAGTTACTGCAACAACTCAGTCTGATAATCTCGTCAATCTTGAAAATCACACAAAGACTGTGAAGCTTGGTGATGAGAACTTTCTGATATGGAGACTTCAAATCTTGACAGCCTTTGAAGGTCACGGACTTGAGAAGTTCATTGATTCAAACTACGATCCACCATCTCAATATGTTCAGACTACTGGACAAAATGTAAGATCTATAAACCCAGATTTTACAAAATGGAAATTACAGGATAAGCTTCTTTCTTCTTGGCTTCTTGGATCTATGACAGAGGGCATTCTTTCAGAAGTCATTGATTGTTCTACATATGTAGAAATATGGGATTGTATTACCTCCTTTTTTGCAACAGAAAATATGGCAAAAGTTATGCAATTCAAGTCAAAAATGCAAACTTTGAAGAAAAAAGGTTTATCTCTTAAAGAATATCTTACCAAAATAAAATCTTTGGTAAATTCTTTAACTTCTGTTGGTCATAAGATTTCTACTCAAGACCATATTATGTGCATTCTTCAAGGATTAGGGGCAGAGTTTGATTCTATTGTCTCTGTCATTACTGCCAAAACTACAAGGCAAACAATCCAAGAAGTCCCAACCCTATTCCTATCTCATGAAGTCAGACTAGATAGAAATGTTCAAAATGAAGGTTCTGTACCTTCTGTCAATTTGACAACCCAGAATCAAGAAAGGAAAGAATATGGAGGAGGAGTTTCTAATACTCAAAAGAATGGCACAAATAAATTCAATGGCAATCGTGGAAAAGGAAAAGGGAGAGGAAATAGAAATTAGTATACCAATAACAAACCTCAAAGTCAAATGTGTGGTAGATTTGGACACACTTCTCCCAAATAGTATTTAAGGTTTGATCCATTTTCCATGGTCCTACTCAGAACTCACAACAGAATGGAAATACTCAAATACCTTCTACAAACAGCAATGAAAACCCAATGACTGCTTATCTTGCATCTCAGAATCCAAATGCAAACTCAAATTGGTTCCCAGATTCTGGAGCAACAAACCATGTGACAAATGCTTTCAACAACTTGAATATTGAAAGTGAATATTTGGGAAATGGTAAGATACATGTTGGAAATGGTACTGGTTTATCAATTCATCATATAGGTTCTACATTTCTTACCTCTTCAAAATGTCAAAAACCTTTTTTGCTAAACAACTTGCCCCATGTTCCACAAATCACCAAAAATCTTATCCGTGTCAGTCAATTTGCAAGAGACAATAATGTATTTTTTGAATTTCATCCTTCTGTTTGTTTTGTGAAGGACAAAATCAATGGCCAGGTTCTACTTCAGGGGGATCTACATGAAGGACTTTATAGGTTCTGTGACGACCCGACACTTTTAAATAATTTAAAATCAGATAGACAGCGGAAGACTTTAAATTTAATAAAAATTTGGCATGGATATGTTTAAAAGTTGGCTAGCCAAAACATGTTTACATCTTAAATTCTGAAATCTAAAAACACAAGGAACATTAAGTTCCTATCCAGGAGTTCAAAAGAGTTATAATCATAAAAGTAAAGACGAAAAGTTCTTAAGAGCTTATAAACAAATTTACATCTCAAAGACCAAAATCAAAACAAAATAAGATAAGGTAAGTTCTGGAACTTTTAAAGGACGACTAGTCCATCTCGGCATCATCATTCTCTCGATCAAGCCGCACCAGCTCCTCTCTCATGACCCGAACACCTGAAATGTTTGTAATATCATGAGCTAACAACTTAAGCCCAGCAAGAATAAACAAAATAAAAAGTAAAATTAGACCCCAAACCCGCATCCGGATTTGTGTCCAAGAACTTACTTACTCTTTGCTATCAATCCATTCAAAGAGTTTATATCAAGTGTTCCACTTTTACTTACCAATTCTCCAATATAATTGTGGAACTACATTTCAAGCATTTCTAGGTATGGTTTCGTAATGCATTTAGCATTTAAATCTCATTTTCTTTATATACCTTATACTATGTACAAGGTTTACATCAAATCTTATTCTCCCAAATAAGAGATCTTCCAAGTTATTGAGAAACTAGTTCTCTTACAACTTTCTCACTAAAACTTCCAAACTAGAGAATAATAACTCCCAAAGTTTAGAAGAAAGTGGTCATACCCAAATTTCTCCTTACAACCTTCATCGAGGTATATGGTTATATTCATTTAACCATAAAAACTTATATCATCTTCTCTTGATATAAACATATTTAAATAAAAACAGTTTTGTGATGAATGACAATAATAATAGCTCCCGCAGGCTATGTGTAAGCTCTCGCGGCTTGTGATAGCTCCCGCAGGCTATGTGTCAGCTCTCAGGCCGTGCAATAGCTCGCGCAGGCTATGTGGTAGCTCCCGTAGGCTACGTGAAAACTCTCAGGCTATGTAGTATGAATTTGAAAATTTTGTGATTTAAAATAAAATAAAAGTAAAGTGCATAAAGTGCCATTCATAAAGTAACGTTCATAAAGTGCATTGCATAAAGTAAAGTGCATAAAGTGCATTGCATAAAGTAAAATGCATAAAGTAAAGTGCATAAAGTAAATAAACAGAAATTTCGGATTTACAATAAGTAAACCGAACTCCCGATAATTAAAATAAAGTAGATTCTTTCTTAATTAAGTAATCTACACATCCAAGGATTTTAAACTTCCAAATAAAATCGAAAGCTCTATTTTCAAGGTCCTTTAACCATTTTATCTAAAAGTTTGGATCCTTTAACTTCCAATGATCCATTTTTTTAATGCCCGATACGATTCTAACTTAGAACTTCCTAAGTTCAATGTTTCCCTCGAGAAACTCCAAAGTTTTCACTCAAAGACTAGTTCCTAATCCTAAGGGCACTAGCTCACTTTCTTTAACTCTTAGATTTGAATCCTATTCTTAACCTCCGATTTTACAAACCGTTCTACTTATTCGGTTTCTAAAATTACTTTAAATCATATTTATTCTCACTTTAGTAGAAGTGGTTTCGCTCCAATCCTCTGGAAGAGCAATCAAGCATAGAATCAATAAACACCTACAATTAAAAGTATATCTAATGATCATTAATAAATCAAGCATCGATCTATTAACATCTAAAAGCTCAAAACGACGAAAATCCCCGGAAAACCCAAAAGGGTGCTCTCGGCCCCTATAAGGAAAATGGGTTTCGGGTTCGGTTTTCCGGCTTTTAGGCACTTTAGAGGTGTTTCGAGTTGGTTTTAAGCAATTTCGAAGTTCCCGATTTCAATGGGTATCGATGATTCGGGTTTTTAAACAATAAACGAATTCCCGAAATTAATTACAATAAACATTATATCAATAAAAGTAAACCCCAAAACAACCCCCATGATGAAAATTTCAAACGGGAAGGGCTTCGACTGAAACTCGGTTTTAGGGTTTAGGGAAAATCAAGTAATAGTTACCCAACAAGTTTTCCATCAACATTCAACAACAAAGTTGGAAGGGGATGAGGGTTTTGGCCAAGAACTCAAATGCTTGAATAAATTTCCATGGAAATACTATGAAAATTCGAGATCTAGGGCTTACCTTAGAGAGGTGGAAACGTTCTAAGAGTGGAATGGGTAGAAAGGTCTCGGCGAGAGCTTCCAACGCATCCGAAATCAAGCAAAACGGCCAAGAAACGAAGTCGGACGACACTTTCTTCCTCTTCTCTTTTCCTCCTCTTCATGCTTGGGTTTGGGAGAGTAAATGAGTGAGTTTTGGTCAATTTTGGTCAAATGACATTTTTAAAGAGGAGATGAATAGTGTCTAGATATTTTAAGAAGTTTGGAAATGACGGTTGCGTCCTTTTATGACTTTGGACTTCTAAATCGAAACCCGAAGCTCTTAAATTAATCTAAAGGTGATTAATAATTATTAATGTCACCGAAGCGAAATTAAAGTATTAAAACGATTAAAAAGAATTTCGGGCGAAATTAACTACTAAATTCTAAATTACAAAAATAATAATTAAACTAAATACTTAAATTGAAATAAATAAATAAATAAATAGCATTAAATAAAATAATAAAAAAAATTCACTTCAAAATTAACGGGACATTACCGGTTCAATTTGCAAATGCATCATTCCAAATTTGTTAGATCTCAACCTGTCCGAGCTTCAAATGATTTTCTCTCCAATCTTGTACCTTCTGTAAATCAAACAAACTTGGAAATTTCTTCAAATTCTTGTAATTCTTTAGAAGTCTTGTAAACTCGTTTTAAAAAAAACGAAAAACAAAATTAAGATGATAAGGTTAAAAAAGAAGAAGAAGATAAGGTTTAAAAAAAAGCATCTTGGCTGGACATGTGGCAAGGAAGTTTATTTAAAAAAAAACTAAACTGAACTAAAATTTGATTCAGCCACCCGTGGGAAACAAAACAAAGGAGAAAGGGAGGAAAAAAAAAAAGAGAAAAAGAAAGAAAGAAAGGAAAAATGAAAAATTGGCTTGGGATTTTTCTAAGATACATCAATTTGTAGAGTTTCAAGCTTCAATTTTTGGTATAATGGCTAGTTGGTAAGTAATTTCCTCAACCTAATTCTTCTATTTGATGAGATTTGGTAGTTTTTGGCTATGCTTCAAGGTTGGTTTTTGAGTTTTGTTGTTTATGAATTTTAATTGCTATGGGTTAAATTGAGGGGTTGATGTTTAAGAATGATCAAGAATAGTGTAGAAATGGAGTTTTCCATCTTTGATGGAGTTGCTATGAAAAATGTATGAATTGGGAAGAGAATTTGTATGTGGTTTCCCCTTCAATTTGAGTTGAGATTTTATATGTTGGGAAGGAGGAAGAGCAACAAGATTTATATTATTGGCTTTGAAAAGTATATTGGAAGTGTAGTCATTGAAGGAAAAATGAAGTTTTAGCCATGTGATATTAACCATAATTTTATATTATTTTCAATATGGGTTTCTGACATTTCATATTACTAAGTAGATAATTGATATGTATTTTCTTAAATCAATATTTCAGGTGAAATCGAGACGTAAACTATTTACGATTTGGAATGTTCCCAGCAAAAGTTTGTGAGTGGATTCTATTTTCACATTTAAAATTATTAGTAGTATTGAGCTTTTAGTAGTTTACAAAACATAAAAGTTTTAGAGTTTATATTATCGTATATTATTATTCATTGATATAAATATATATAAATGAAAGTTTTTAGATATTCATTATTCAGTATATATGATTTATGCCAGCAACGAAAGTTTCAATTGCGATTTTACAATGGTTTGGAAATTATGATATTATTTTCAGTAGTTTATTTTCAAACCGCTAGAAACAGTACCCTCAATTATCAGTTTTTAGCAGGTCTTTGGAACCCACTTTATCATACATATAGGCTTTAGGCCATATGTTAGGGTGCTTAGCCCTTTGGGGGCAGCTCCGCGCGTATGACCAGTTTCAGTATTCAATTGCTCTGCTGCATACATGATTTCGCTCTACATGCAGTATGACCAGTTAAGGGTACATTTTTAGTGTGGTTTTTATCACTATGATATAGTATATGAACAGTTTCTATTGTATATATATTTACGTACAAGTATTGATGGTTTCGACAGCTAAATATTATGATTATTAAATTACGACTATAACTAGTTTTATGAGTTTTAGTTTTGAATACTATGATTATTAAGTTTTATGAATATTAGTTTTGAACAGTTTTATGAATTTGGAAACTAGTATATATTATGTAGTTTTGAAGAAAATATTAGTTTAATAAAAATTCCACTCACTGAGCCTTTTTATCTCATTCTTTTCAAATGTTTTCCCCCCCATAGGTAGCTTTCAAGTTTCATAAGATGATCGAGCCTACAACGAGCTTATCCACCACGTGTTTTGCATCAGCTCAACTAGTACATGAATCATTTTTTGTTTGATTTAATATTAGCATAATTATGTTTAGTTTGCCTTGATGGTAAGTGTTGGCGTTTGGCTATCGCTTGCCATCGGCACACATCTTGTCTTGGGTATATAGGGAGATCCTGGGTCGGGTCGTGATAAGTCTGGCATAGAAGACTAGGACATGCGAATCCTGTCATTATAAAACAGGCTCTTCAATCTTGTAATATCTCTACTTCATCCAATAAAAGTCTATCTTTTTGTCATTCTTGTCCCCTTGCAAAAAGTCATAAACTACCTTTTTCTGATTCTATAACAACTTATAATGCACCATTACAACTTGTAACCTCTGATTTATGGGGACCCTCTCATATTCAATCTAGAAATGGACATAAATACTATATCAACTTCATTGATATCTATTCTAGGCATACTTGGATCTATTTTTTACAAGAAAAATCTGAGGCCCTCCAAGCTTTCATCCAATTTAAAGCTTTAGTTGAAAACCTCCTAAATACCAAAATCAAAATGCTACAAACTGATTGGGGAGGGGAGTTTAGAGCTCTAACTCCTATTCTTAAGAATCATGACATAATGCATAGAATTACTTGCCCCCACACTTCAGAACAAAAAGGCATAATAGAAAGAAAACATAGACATATAGTTGAATCCGGATTAGCCATGCTAGCACAAGCTTCCTTACCTATGCAGTTTTGGGATGATGCTTTTACAACTTCTGTTTTTCTCATTAACAGACTGCCTACCAAAGTACTACATGATATTTCACCTCTGGAAGAACTTTTTGCCTCAAAACCAGACTACTCATTTTTAAAAGTCTTTGGCTGTAGCTGCTATCCTCTTTTGAGACCCTACCTTCATCATAAAATGCAGTATAGATCATCTAGATGTACTTTTCTAGGCGACAACTTCCAACACAAAGGATATAAATGTCTCTCCTCTGATGGAAGACTCTATATCTCAAGACATGTTCAATTTGATGAATTGTCCTTTCCATATCAAAATATGACACAGTCCAATCCTATTTCTGTCAATAAGGAGATATATATTGGTCAAATACCAATTTTGTCTAATAACCCTTTAAGCTTCCGCACAACCACTCCTTTATCTCCTACTGTTCTAATTAGAGACCTGTCACCTCATCCAGATTCTGAAAATCCACCCTTATCTGCTTCACTTTCTACTCCAGTTTCTCATACTGTTTCACCTACTCCTAGCAACCCACTCCCACTACCTGCTATGATAACTGATATTTCAGAACCATTTCCCCATGTACCTACTGACAAAAATGTTCATTCCATGGTTACAAGGGCAAAAAATGGTGTTTATAAGCCAAAAGTAATTCTTACAGTGGATTTAAAAGAAAATGAGCCAAAGTCTGTCAAAGAGGCACTCTTATGTCCTCATTGGAAACAAGCTATGCAAGAAGAATATGCAGCTTTAATGAAAAATAATACATGGCATCTTGTTCAAAGACCAACAGACAGGAAAGTTGTAGGCTGCAAGTGGGTGTTTAAAATAAAGAGACATTCAGATGGAAAAATTGCAAGGTATAAAGCCAGACTTGTAGCAAAGGGCTTCCATCAACAGGCAGACATTGACTATAGTGAGACTTTTAGTCCAGTAGTAAAACCAACTACAATCAGAGTTTTACTCACTCTTGCTCTCTCAAAAGGCTGGGAATTGAGGCAACTTGACATCAATAATGCATTCCTTCATGGTGTTCTACAGGAGGATGTCTTAATGGAACAACCAGCAGGTTTTGATACTAACTCTTCATCTATGGTATGTAAACTTTACAAGGCATTGTATGGCTTGAAACAAGCACCAAGGGCATGGTTTAACAGACTCAGTGAGTTTCTGATTAAAGCTGGATTTACTAGCTCATGAGCTGATTCTTCATTGTTTATAAAATTTACATCAAGACATTGTATTTACATACTCATATATGTAGATGATATAATTGTTACTAGGAATTCTCCTTCTGATATACAACAACTTATTCATTCTCTTCACAATACTTTTGCACTTAAAGATTTGGGCAGACTAAGCTTTTTTCTAGGAATGGAAGTTTCTTACACATCCAATGGTGATATGTTACTCTCTCAATCAAAATACTTCAGTGATTTACTAAAGAAGACTAAAATGATTGATGCCAATCCTATCTCCACTCCAATGCTTAGTAATTCAGTACTTTCTGCAAGAAGAAGTGAAGAATTAGATGATCTTACTCTCTATCGAAGTGTAGTTGGCTCCTTACAGTATGCAACTATCACCAAGCCAGACATTACTTATTCCGTCAATAAGTTGTGCCAATTCATGCTGTCACAACGCAATTACGACGCGAGCTCCAACGTCCAATTTATAGGCCTCTTTGTGAAAAGGAAAAATTTGGAGTCGCCACCAATTTAGGTACGTAATGTGTTTACCTGAATGGAAATTAATAATTAAACATTTATTATTAATTTTAAATAATATCGATTATTTAAAAGGATAATATTAAATAACCTATTTGTTATTAATTTAAATAATTTCGATTATTTAAATAGAAAATAATAAATATTTATAAATAATAAAATACAAAATTGGAATATGATGTTTTATTTGAATAATTGATTTATTTAAATAAATATCAAGAGTTAATAGATAAGATTTATTAATAAGGAGGAATCTATAATTGCATTAATGAATTCAATGGATTTTGGTTCAAATTATTAAATACCAAAATCGGCTCATATATAATATTTTAGGAAATAACCGTTGAATTATTTTGTCTAAAATAAATATATAAAAGAATGTTTAACCAAAGACAAATTAAACAAAGAAAAAATTAGTTTTTCTTATTGATTTTATACACATAAAATCGGCACGTAAGATAAATAAGGAATAAAATTTGATTTTATTCTTGGCATTTATCTTGTATTTATTTTGATAGTATTTCCTAATTCGATTGGAAAACTGTTTTCCGTATAAATACAAACGTCTTGTTTGTTCATTCAAAAGCTTCTAATTTCAATTCTCGAAATTGAAAACTATTATTCTTCCTATTTTTCCTCATATTCGATTTACTATAGTCTAAATGGAAGAAAAATATTTTTCTTCCCAAACCATAGTTTTCTAGTTTAGTTTAGTTATCAATTTGTTTTTATTTTGAATTATGTAATAACTATTGGTTCTCATTTCGTATGAACCAAGTTTGGGAATATTTCAAATAAGAGTTATTTAGGTAGATATTCCTTTACAATTATATTACAAAGTTCCAAAGTGTGATTGGATGATTATTCAAAATACTTAGTATAAAACAAATAAATTCCAAATCCAAATTCTAAACTCCGGTATATCTAAATGAGTTATAAGGTTTAAAAATGTTTAAATACTTAAGTCTAAAATTACTTAAATAAGTTAGAGGGATTAATCTCTTAAAGATGGTTCTCAAGGAGTTTGAGATGATAACCATATTAATCCATGAACTTATGGGATAAGTAAAATCGAATATCTTTGATTTATCAAAGATAACTAGACTTAAACATCACTAAAGTTGGACATTTAGATGTTAGAACTTAAGTGATAAGTAAACATTAAATCGATTTCTTATATTCCAAACATTCAGTTATTTAAAAGGATGTTTTAAAGGTAATAACTTATATGGAATAAACATAACAGAAATCAGAAAGTAATAATTAGTGAATAATTGAATTCACAAATTATTAAAGAAAAGTTCAGTAAATCAGTGATACTGAAGGTTTAAACCTTACTTAAGATAGAAAACAATTACAATAATTTTATTTCACAATAAAACAAGTAGTCATTTAAAAGTTTAAATGGTTAAACTACTTGTAGAACTTTATTTGAGTGGGAGCGTCATAGAACGAACCAAACGGACTTTTAGAAGTCCAAGTGAAACTCATTGACTTCAAAATCAATGAATAAAGTTCAAAATAAGTGAAATAAAAATGACATGAATTTTCAATAGTTGAGTTGAAAAGGGTCACTTATACTTATACATTATTTTTGGAAATAATAAGAAGTATAGAATTGTAATCATTAAACAAATGAAAGTAATGGAGAATTACTTTGTAGTGGGAGCTTAAGAATTTCGAGAATCCTAGAACCAATGTGACTAAAATAAAATTTACAAATAGTATGTTAGTGCACATAGATAAAATGGGAGATTTTATGAGTTGCACGGGCTCAAATTCGAACATGAATTTACTTCCATGTAAAATTTGACAAAAGACCTTTGCGAATTAATCATTAAATGAGTTAAGTATAAGTAAAATGAGTTTTTACTAACTAAACTCTAAATTCGCGTGATTGCTAAGTTGTTGGTAAATGAAAGGTGGTTGAACATGATGGTTTCAAATCAATAGTTAATAGAGTTTATTTTATGGCGATAAAATATGGAATCTATTACACTTAATGAAACTAACATCAGACAAAAGAAATACATACTAAACAGATGAAAACGTTACTGATAAAGTATTAAAATGACTACCATGGCTAAGTAGTTGATAGTCATCCAGTTTGATTGGAATTACAAGTCAAATCTCCAAAGATTTAGGACAAGTGGGAGATTGTTAGGAATGGTGTCCTAGAACTTGTAATTATTTAATTATAATAATTTATTTCGAATAAATTAAATAAATAAACATAAATTCTTTATATTATTTAGATTGATTCAATTGACGATATTAGGAATATATGGAAATATATTAATATCAAACATTCAAATAGTAAACCCTAAGTTACTCTTATGAAATCACGACTTAGTATGTGAGTCATACGAGAGGATTAAAGTCGAGAGGAGTAACTTAAAAGTGTCTACAGTAAATAGATAACGTTTGGGAACCTTATCCTGGTAACACTGTTGATAGCTTCACATTTTGTTTATAGACAAATGATCTAATCCTGATCATTCATGTGGAGACATGAAATAGAAGTATCATATGTAATGTTGATTGTATAAGACAAGACCACGATGTTCGATCAAATTTCTCATTAGTACCGTTTACGAGAAATGATCGAATATCAAACTAAGTTTATCAACCGTGATAGATCTCAATCCTGAGTGAAATGCGGACTCCTATTTATGGAGTTATGTTCTTTGATTCACATAGTTGAGAGCGATATGTAAGAACGCTCAATACACTCCTGTTTTGGGAACATGGCTAGATAAGTAGCTGGGAACTCATCTTCACGAGATGGAATTCATAACTTTCCTATAAATTAATGGTATCAGTGCGATACCTAAACATTTTAGGAACTTTAGGAAACTCCCTTAATGTACTGATTCGAGAAATGAATAAGTGGCGCCACGACTTCTATTGATCACAGAAGTATATTATCTCTAGTTCGACTAAAGATAAAGTTCATTGGAGAATCAGCGGGAACACAAGGATAAAGCGGTAATTACAGGGGCAAAACGGTAAATTTATCTGCCTGTAATTATGAGGGTTCCACGTGAAAGATATATCACAGATATAAATAAAGATAAACTAAATGGACATAACTCATCTATAGTGAAGGGAGTTCAGCTATGAATCTATAGTGGAATTATTCATAGTTAAATAATAAGTAATTAACCGATTATGAATTAATCACTTAATTGACTAATTATTAAGCTCATGATCTATAGGTCTATCGGGTCCCTATACTAGCCCAAATATCATTGTAGCAAAACTAAGTTATTAATTTAACTTAGGAAGAACAAATAATTTAAGTAATTGATTTTACTTAAAATTAGGCAATATTAGTTATTTAAATAATGAGATTATTTAAATGAAAATTAACATTAATATTATTAATATGGATACAATATTAATTGTTTAAATAAAGAGTTTATTTAAATGGAAATTAATATTACATTATCAATTATAATATTATAAGGCAAAATTAATTGTTTAAATAAATAAATTATTTAAACGGGAATTAATGTTAATATTATTAATTATTTAAATAATGAGTTTATTTAAATGGAAATTAATAATTAATATTATTAATTAAATAATGAGTTTATTTAATTTAATATTAAATATTAGAGAGAATTATATACAATTGGTTTAAGAAACAAATCGGTGTTTAGCCCAAAATAATTAATTAATTGAATAAGATTCAATGGTAATTAATATATTAATTTTTGGCTAAATGTGTTTAAATTAGAAATTATTAATTGAATTTTTCTAATTTTAAATAAATATATATATATATATATATATAATTTTAAATATAGAAAAGTAAATATATTAGAAATAAATGAAAAATATATACAGACTTGAATTGGCAGGCTGACGGCGTACGCATGGTGGCAAGTTAAAGTTATATATATATTTAATTTATTTATTTATCTTTTCTATTTTTAAAATTAGGAGATAAGCATATCTAATTAAATTAGATATCATATTTTTCTATAAATATGACCATTGTGATTCATATTTTATACACTTCTCACTTTAATTAAAAAAGTGAAAAATCTCTCTCAAGTTTTTGCCCAATTGCCGATTTTCCTTAGGGAAAAATTTAGAAGAAATTTTTTCTTCTTTTGTTCTTCCGGTTCGATTCCCACAAGTCGGTTTTGTTTTCGATCAAGATATAGCGTAGAAGATCCGGTGTTGCTAAGGATTTGATACTGTAAAGAAACCTCCAATCGATTCTCCATATATTACTCAATGTAAGTTTTAGAGTTTTAATTTTCGAAAATTTAAAGCATGAATCTACATGTTTTTATCACAAATTGCATGATGTTAATAGATCCGTAATTAAATGTTAATTAGTTTACTAAACAAAATTCCGCTAATTTAGTAAATCATCCATTCACTAGCATCCTACGACATCCATTAAAAAAATGGTTACCCTAATCTTATCTTATATTATCTAATTTTAAATTATTGGTCCTTAATTAAACTAATTTGTAAAAAGAATTATTTTATTTTATGAAAACAAATGTCTTATTCAAATCTTCTCTTAACATCAAGAATGAAGTAAGTTCAAAGATTAATTGAGCGGGGTTACGACCATTAATTGAACAAATATCGGAATTGGGGGTTCCTCACCTAAAGAAATTGAGAGCCGTTACTTCTCAAAATCCCATCATCGGGTTTGTATTTATATTTTAAAAGGTTTTATTATTTTTATTTAAAATACATCTTTTAAAATAGTAATATGACAAGCCAAATAAAAGATAACAATTATTTCAAATGAAAGTCTAAACTTCAAAAATTTATAGTTCATTCATCATAATTTGTTTTGACTTGATTCTTTCTCCTAAATACAATTTATTAATCTATCATTGACCTATAATGTTAAAATGAATTGATTTGATAAATAAAAATCCGAATTTATGTATAAAAAAAGACCTCAATCACGTTTTCTAATATATAAAAATTCTGCAGTATTTGTATCGACTTTGAAAAATCATATCTTTTTTTATATACTGGTCCAAATGAGGTGATTCTTGTCCCTAAAGTTTCCTTCATCAGTATAATTTCAAGGAAAACTAAATTTTTAAGATAAACATCAGAGAAATATCACCGAAAATATTCATAATCAAAGATGCTGCAGTTTTTCCCGAAACAGTAAGTTCCGTTAAATCCTTCAACTTCAAAAAATCATAACTCTCAAACCAGAAATCGAAATTGATTGATTCTTTTTCCTATATCTCTGTCTATCAGTCTATTTGTAAATAAAATTAACCACATAATAAAAATCAGTATCTAAGAATCACGAAAATTAATAAATAGATGATTTGAGTGAGAAAGTTCATGCATCATACACGAGAGCCAAAACTCCACGAAAGACACATTACAAAAGACTCATATGACTAGGAAATAATTTGAAGGAGAAGACGAACTTACCTTGATTCCTTGAAGAGATGAAAAAGGATGAATTTTTTTGAGAGAGAATGAGATTGAGAAATTTTGTTTGGTTTTCTCTCCCAAACTTTGATACGTGATCTCTACCGTTTTTCTGTGTTTCTACCATGACCTATTATAAGAGTGAGGGCTCTTATTTATAGCCAAAATTAGAGATATTTAAAATAGATTGAGATAAGCTTATGATAATAGTAGATAATTCTTAGAGATTAACTCAATCTAAATCAAATAATATCTCTACAAATTTATTTAAATCTATCCCAAATTATATTAATCTTTGACCATTTCAAATTAATTTAAAATTAACTACCCTATCTCTACAATAATTTAAAAAAACAAATTTAAATAACAACTTTTAAAATAAATAAAAATCGAAAACTATTTTATATTTAAAATTAAAAACCAATTTTATTTTTGAAATAAAAATCGTCTTTATCATTTAAATTTAAAACAAAATTAAAATCTAATTATTTTTAAGATATAAGGATCAATTTTATTTTTAAGAATAAAATTATCTTTATTTTTAAAACAATCAAATTTTATTTTTTATTTCAATTTTCTTTATTTTAAAAATAAAAATTAATAAATTTGGCCTGGAAAAAATACGGTATCTACACATGCATTCACCAAAGCTAATTCATTGGAATGCAGCAAAGAGGTTGCTCAGATATATAAAAGGAACATTGCATCATGATATTTTCTTTTCCAAATCACAGAATCTGTCTCTATAAGCTTACTCCGATGCAGACTAGGCATCTGATCCAGATGACAGGAAATCAACTTCTGGTTTCTGCATATTCCTTGGACAGAATCCTATTTCATAGTCTTCACGCAAGCAGCATACAATATCACGTTTGAGTACTGAAGCTGAATTCAGAAGTGTTGCACATGCTTTTGCAGAACTTACATGGCTTCAAACTCTTCTTCAAGAACTACGAATTCCAACCTCTCAGCAACCAATTCTGTGGTGTGATAATCTGAGTACAGTACATTTGATTGTAAATCCAATTCTTCATGCAAGAACTAAACATGTTGAATTGGATATATACTTTGTGAGAGTTTTAGTTCTTCATAAGAAGCTATGTGTGCAACATCTACCAGCTAGTGAATAGGTTGCTGATATTCTTACCAAGCCTTTATCTGCTACTTCATTTCAAAAATGGTGTCCACGTTTGAAGGTTTTTTCAACATCTGATATTGGCTTGAGGGGGGATGTTAAGACAGCACATTAAATACTCAAAATATTAGCAACTAATTCTGTTTTTAGTTGGTTAGAAGAAGTTGTGAAGATCATTTCTGTTATAAGCTTTATTGTTAATTTTACCCTTTTGTACTCATACTCTATATAAATAATGTGATGTACTTTTGATCAATTAATAATGAAAATCTCTCTTCTTGATCAATGCTTTCTTCTCTCTACTTTCATACTTATTGACATGGTAAGTAAAATAACACAATTCACTTAAATACTACTTTCCCTAGAGTAGGTGTAAGATTTAGAAAAACATAAGAAAGCAATGAATCCAAAAACATTGAGTCCACCTAACAATAAGTAAAAGTAGTCGAGATGTGCCTTGTTAAGATTATTGGCAAACCAACTAGGATGGCCATGAGCTGAGGTCAATTTGTCAATCATTGAAACCAAAAGGCTACTCAAAATATTTCCCACACCAATTATACTCACATAAAGTGCCAATCCCATACTCTTCAAATCCTTTGGAACTTCTTCATAGAAAAACTCTTGCATCCCAACCAATGTAAAAACATGAGAAATTCCAAACAATAAGTATTGAGGAATCAACCACATCACACTCATTGGAATTGTTATTCCAGGCAAATCTACAAGTCCATATTCTTTTGCAGTTCTCAACCTTTTCAACTCAACAAGAGCTGCAATCACAATTGAAACGGTACACACGACCATCCCGGTTCCGATTCTTTGTAGTATTGTGATGCCGGATGGTCGTCCGGTGAATGCTCGAGCGACACGAAGAAGGACGAGGTCGTAGATGGGGAGGAAGAGAATAGCGGTGGTGGTGAGAAAGGAAGTAAGTGATGCGGCGGGGATGGTGATTTTGGCGAAAAGCGACCGATCCATTGTAGTGCCTTGCTTGATATAGAGAGTGAAGGGCTGTGAAAACACAATGGTGTATGTACAAGTTGTAATCCAAATGGGAATGATCTTAAGAACAGTCTTTGCTTCTTCAATTTCTTTCTTGCTGCATCCAAAACTACCTTGATTGGAACAATTTTGAGGGGCATAAGCTTTGTCTAGGAACCTGGAAAATTAATCACATAATCAAATTTAATAATAACTGGTGGAAGATGGAATATATACATCTAGTAATTGTCTCCCGACAAAAAAAAAAAAACAATTATAACTAATTATCGTTTTAATATTTTTTTTTAATAATGTTTTAACACTTTTAAGGAGGCGTTTGGTACAAAATGAGTAAAGACTATTTAATATGTGGAAATGAGATTCATCAAAAAAAATATTTATTTATTTATTATCTAAAAAATCTTATTATCTTTTTTATAAATTAATTAATGGTATAAAATTAAATTTATCAATAATAATTTATTTAATAATTATTTTATATCCAAAATTTAAAATGAGTTAATTCTAAATAAAAATTTAAACCAAAAAATAAATTAAGAAATCAACTTTTATGTTAATTATTTTGTGATAGGTTTAGGATATTAATACCAAATAGTACCATTAGTGATTTAATCTTCTTAATAATTAGGAGTTTGGTAGTAAAAAGAGTAATCATTGGACTTTATAAACAATGTTATTTATCTTTTTGATGCGGGATCTTTTACATGTTCCTCAAGATGGTGACTCTTTTAGTCTCACCAATCTTGGATTGGATCACATTTTTGTACTGGATGCTCGTTTGAGTTAGTTGAGTTCTGATATCATGTGAATAATTATTGTGCTTCCATATCAAAACCAGTTGGTAATAAAATGAGTGACCCTTATATTTTATAAACAAAGTTAGGTCTTTTCATCTTTTCGACGTAAAATTTTAACAAATTCAACCTTCTTAATTGATTTAAAATATGTTACCATTCAGCACATAAAAAAGTGTTGTTTCAGTGTATATAGGATTTTAGTAGAAATTTACAAAAAATAAAGCTATCTTTTCAAGCTACAAACTTACTTGAACTGCTCATTAGTCTGGCTATTGAGCAAGGTTTGATCACCATTTTGTCCTTCCTCTCCATCAGTAGCTTCCATTGCTTCTGGAGAAAAAGAAACTCTAGAGTTTCTTATGGCAGTGACAAAAACTCGACCGATTCTTATGAACGGACTCGTTTCATCTTGCTTGATGCTGAATCGATAAGTATTCGTTCCGAGGAGAAACAAAAGCCAAGCAAAGGCTATGGCAATGAAAGGAATCCCAAATCCAATACCCCAACCAAGGTTTTCTTGAATGTATACTACCACTGTAGTTGTCAATAAACTGCCTAAACATACACCAAAATACCACCAATTGAAGAAGGAGCTTTTGCCTTTCGCCTCGTCGACGTATTTCCGATCGAATTGATCGGCTCCGAAGGCTTGGATGCTCGGCTTATGGCAGCCGTGGCCGAGTGCTATGAGATACAGAGACAGGTAGAATAAGATTACTTGAAGCTGTGGTGGTGAGGAGGAAGAGTTGTTGTTTGTAGAAGTGGTTGGATTAAGCATAACAGAAAGAGTGAGCAGCCCAAATCCCTGTGGCTCATTTCGAGCAAAAAAAAAAAATCTAGTTAAAAGAGAAATATGTTGAAACAAAATTTGAATTGAGAATTGATTGATTTTGTGCTTTTATTATTTGTTAATTATTTGTGTGATTAAGTATTATTAAGAGTGTTCGCAAATCAATAGTCGACATTGTAAAATGAACCACTGATTGACTATTATCAATATATATGATTTAAAAGCTACTATATTTATAAATATGTTTTAAAAATACTACTCACTGAAATTTCTTTAATATTAAGTTAATGTTTATGCTTCTTTCTTATTTGAAAAAAGAAGTTTAGAGATAGGTTGATGGGTAATTGTTTTTTTTTCCTCTGATTTTTTTACCATAAAAAGAGAAATATGTGTTCAGTAATTTTTTTTTTTAATTTCATAAACTTTAAACTAAATTAATTAATTTTTTTTTTTGAAATTTCACTAAAAAATGATTTCTTTTAAACAAAATGCTCAATGACTAAAATAAAAATATATAAAAATATTGAAACAAAACTCATCAGACTTTCATATAAGTAACCTTCCTTTCATATAATATTTTTTTTTTTCAATTTCTATTAATTTATCAAATTTTTACCTCTCTAAGGCTTCAAAGCAGCCCAAGTTTTTTTCTAAAGACTAAAATAGATTTAAGAAAAAGAGAAAAAAAATTAAAAAAAAAATAAAGGTTGGAGGGAGAGACCAAGACATAGATGGCAGAAGCAACGTTAATGGCACGATAGCGACCCAAGTAAGAATCAGCAACGAAGGCTCCCAAGAGAGTTAACAAATTTGATGTTGCAGACCAAACATTCACAGTCGCCGCCGCGGCCGCCACCGACAACCTCATCGGCCCCGTCATGTACGTTATCAGGTTGAAAAGAATTGCCCCATAAGCCAATTTCTCTACAACTCCAACTCCTACAATGAATGCAACACCCTTAATTACCTAAAAAATAGGTATCCGAGTTTAGTCCAATAATAAGATATAATTCCACTAATTTTGATTGAAATATATTATTACTTAAAACTATTTATAAATATAATAATTTTTTAATATGTGAATCAATAATTAACATTGATCAATGTATGAATTATTAATTCACTTATTATAAAAATATATAATTAAATGTTAAACATTGTTTCCCCAGTTCAAAATTTATTATATTTACAAACATTTTAAATTTTGATATTTTTATAAATATTACAGAAAAAGCTCCAGTAATCCCTTCCCATAGTTTTCCCCATTTAAATGTATATTTAAGTATATATACATATATACCGATGATGAAGCGGGCAGATCTCCAACCACCGGCAGAGAACTTGAACGTCGGTCGACCTTTATAGTCAACGACGCCGTAGACGGCGGCGTCTTCAAGTAACGGAGTTTCTCCATCTGTAGTTTGATCAAAAGCAGCCATTTTTATTAGTTTTCACAGAGAGAATGAATGGAAAACTTTACGCTTTCACTTATTAATGATATAAACTATATAAATAACAAAAAAGCTAGGACTGTTCTCCAAGGAGAATTCATGCTTTTGTAATGTTGTCCACGTGTAATTCAATAATTAACGATGATCAACATAAAATGTTTAAACTTATTAATATTGATCAATTATTTACACAGAAAAAAAGTGTTGTATTAATAAATACTTTTTAAATATGTTACCTATTTAAATTTCTGTTTTCTTTTATTTATTTTTTTCTTTCAAAATGATAGATTTATTGAACGATAAGTTTAAATATTTAAATATTTAAACATATAAGCGTTTTTCTTAAAATATGGTTTGTAGATATTTTTTGCCCGGCTCAATTTCATTAAGAAATCTTAATAAGTTTTATTTAATTAAAGAAAAATTATTTATTTATTTTTTTTTTAAATTTTAATTAAATTTTTTGTTACCTTCAAGAAAAATAAAAAAAATCGGTTTTTCATAAAGTTAAATAATTGGTTTCTTATAAAAAGAAAATTTATTTTTACAGATAACTAAAAATATTAGGAAAAATTAAGGATTTGATTTGATTGAGATATTTTTGGAAGGAATCATTTGAAAACTTTAATTTTGGCACAAAAGCTGTAAAATCGTGATTGAAATAATTTTGAAAAAGAAAATAAAAGCTGATTTGAAAGATAATCACTTTAATTTCAAATTTTCTCCCATTTGGCCTTGGGCTATGATTTCTATTGGAAGCGACCAACCTCACGTTTTTTCAAGATATCAGTTTCTTTTCTTTTTCAAATAAGAAAAGAAATATTTTTCTGGCTTTTAGTTTGAAAATCACAACCAAATCTACTTCTAAAAAAATTTCAAGATTTTGTTGGGTTCAGTCCAAACATATCGACCACGCCTCTATTTCAAATCGTAGAGAAAACACCATTTTCAAGCTATGTCTTCTGATAAGTATCGTTTTAGAAAGATATAGTTATTTATTTACTTATTATTTATTTTGACTTTATCTTTACATATAGATATGTATGCATAAATAAATAAATAAATAAATAAAAAGAATTACAATTTAGACTTTATCCAAATCTCAGAAAAAAAAAACATCCATAAAAATTAAAATTTTATTTTACATATTTCTTTTGTCTTTTGTTCTTTATTTGTTTATTATTATTTGATAGTAAAAAAGAAAATAGTATGTTCTGTTTTTTTTGTTTTCGTTTTAATTGACTAAAAATTGGTGTAAATATTTATAAGCATATTGATTCGATTTTGTTATTCTATAGGTTAAAATGTAGATTAAACATTTATCTTCAAATAAATAAAAGTACTATATTTAAATTTTTACTACCTATTAAGAATGAAATTGTATTTATAATTATAAAAAATATAACTAATTAATTAAGGTTAAAATATTGTACTCGACGAGTACATGGAAACCATCATGTTTGTGAAGACTGCGTAATGTGCTTATCGAGGTTCTCATATAAATCTACAAAAACCCTAAAAAATATATAGATAGAAAACTTCTAAAAATTAAACAATATTATGTACATTATTAAAAAAAAAAAGTTTTTTCAATAAGTTTAAATACTATTTAAAAAAAAGATAAGTATTTTAAATAAATTTAAATATTATTTCGAAATTTAAAATAAAGGTATTTTAAAAATAAAATAAAAGTAAAATATTTTAAATAAAAAAAATATATATAAATACAATTCCTATGATGGGTTTTGAGATGTAAAAACCTCAACTTCTTAAGGTGGAACTCTCTAAATTCCAATATTGTTCAATTAACGGTTGTAATCTTGCGCATTTTAACCTTTATTGCTTACTTCATTTTTTAAGTTGACAAACGATTAAATGAGACATTTTTTTATAAATAAAAATTAATTTTTAAAGAATTAATTACACTAATAACCACTTTAATTCACCTAATTTCAGTTTTAATGGTTGTTTCATATTAATATCAGATTTACCCATAAAACACCATTTATGGTGGCGATTCTGGTGGATTCTTATTTCAGTGTTTAACTTATTACCCTTTTATCTCTCATAATAACCATATCTCATTAATTACATATCATTTAATTAAGAAAAATTTATCGGGGGTATGTTTCGTCTTTTCACAGTGTAATTTAATTTTTTTGGTGGTGATTTTGGGTAGTTTTGATATATATATATATATATATATATAAAAGATTGTGTTTTTTTGAAATAAAAAAAACACAATCATTTAAAAAAAAATTAATTTGAAAAAACGAAACATACCCCGATAAATTTTTCTTAATTAAATGATATGTAATTAATGAGATATGGTTATTATGAGAATAATAAAAGATTGTGTTTTTTTGAAATAAACAACATTAATTTGTCCAATACTGAAATTAACCGATTTTTAAACTATTTAATTTAAGGACAATCATTTAAAAAAAATTGAGATAATATAAGGTAAAAATATTGTAACCATTTTAAAATAGGTGTTGTAGGGTGCTAGCACATTCCCTACACATAAACGACTCCCGAACCCAACTTGGTTTTTGTAGACCATTACTTTTTAATTTAATTAGGTGATCAATTATACCCGTTGATGGCGACTTTCTACTTTATTTTCATATAAGAGATCTAATATTAAAGATGTCGGCCTCTCCGTGTCGCAATCACGTTGTGGCATGGTTTAAAGATAAAAGCAACAAGACTGTTAAAAGCTGTCTCCAAATAAAGTCCAAATTTCGAAATTATTTATAAACACTAATTTTCAAATAGTTTATAAAAAGCTAAGATTACCAAATCCGTGACGATTTCTTAAGGGAAAAAAAAAGTAAAAATCATTTTTATAAGTAATTATAAGAAATAATGCAAAAAACAGTTACATTCAAATATTATTTTTTTTAAAATAGTTTAATTAAATATTTAGTCCCTATAATTTGGAATTTATTGTTGTAGTTTTAAAAGTTTCAATTCCGTATCCATGATTTAGAGTTTGAGTCTATTTCTTTTGCAAAGGTCAATTTAGTCACTAAAATTTTAAAGTTTCAATTTAATCTATATTATTTGACAAAAACTAACAAAACATCATAGTTATTATCACATTTACATGTTATAAAATCTTACATTTACACGCTAGTTTTATCATGTATCTTTTTCAGATAGTGATCATATTCACAGAAAACAAATAAAATAAGAAATGTGTTAATTTTTCAGTAATGGTAGACACGTTTCATAATTTTTTTATCAAACCACGGCAACCTAAATTTATTTTATAAAAACCGTATTGAAAAAGTTGATACAAACCTCAAATTATAAGGCCTATTTTTTTTTTTTTTTTGAGATAATTGCATTAAATTGGAGGAGAGAAAGACTTAAACATTAGATTTCAAGATAAAGGAGCATGTGTCTAACTAGTTGAGCTATGCTCTAAGTCTTAATCGAAAGAGACCTTAAACCATAGGAATTAAATTTGCAATTAAACCTTTATAAATTTTATTTTTAATTTTTTAAGAATTTAAAAAACTCTTTTAAGCACTCCTAAATTTATAGAATATATTTTATTAGTTTTAGAAATTAGCTAATCCTATTTATGAAGAAATAAGTTTAAAAAATAAAAACAATATATTTAAATATATTAAAAAAACCAACTATATGACAAATCCTTATCGATGATAAATCAGTTTGCTAGCACTTAAACCAACTAAAATTGTGATAAAAAAAAAAAAACCAACTAAAATTTATTTCCAGACTAATTTTTATTTTTTAATAAAATATTTAAAACATTCTGTTGATTACTTTATTTAAAGTGCAAAATACCCCACACATGGCCGTATGTCATTTGTCTCTTTTAGGGTTATTCTAGCTGATGACATTTTTTTAAGATTTAATACTTTTTAGCCAACTCATAAATGATAAGTCTTTTTAGCCTATTTGGTGTGCAAATTACCTAAACAATCCTTACAAATTTAATTAAGAAGGAAAAAAGAGAGAGAATGAAGATTTTAAAAATGTTTAAATCAAGGAATCATAAAAGTAATTAGGGGTGAGAATCGAAACCGCAAAACCGATCGAACTGAACCGCTCAAACCAAACTGAACCGAAATCACCAATTTCAGTTCAATTCGGTCCGAAAATTTTCGGACCGATTAAGAATCGGTTCGGTTTCAGTCCGGGAGCGGTGAAACCACACCAGACAGAACCGAACCGATATATATATAATATTTTTTAAATAAATTCCCTGCCCAGTTGACCACCCAACCCCATCCCTTGCCCCTGCCACTGCCCACCCCAGCCCACTGCCCTTTCTTTCTTTCTTTCTTTTTTTATTTAATGTAATACTAACAGCCCAATATAAATAAATAAATAAATAAATATATATATATATATATATTTTGGATTAACATAAATTATAAATTAAATATTAGAGTTATTTGGAAGCTAAAATTCAATATAGAAAATTTATTTTGTTATATTTTTTATGCTATTTTTTTATATTGTTATTTAGAATTTAAAGGGCCCAAAACTATATATCGCACTGGGCCCTTATTTTTTTAAAACCGGTCCTGGATACTGTAATATACCAAAATCTGGATTTTTCATTGATCATCTTCTACGATGGAGAACTATGGTTGGATGTGCTGGGGTTTCTGCCATAAATCTTATCTAATCCATTGAGACTTTAAATAAATAAAGGATCATTATTTACATTGTCATTTATTGTTAGTAATAAATGTTATGTATCATAAGATTCAGAGTTACTTATAATAACTTAAGGTGAGCATTGGATGCAAGAAGAATCATTTAAGTTGTAACTCAAATAGTCTGTGGTATTATGAATAAAGGTTGGGTGCCTTATTTCTTAGAACACCACTAACACGATCCACTTGTAAATTGATACAAGTGATCTCATCTGGATCACTCATTTAGAGATGTGCGTGTGGGTATTGCTGCAATAAAGATTGTAGTAGACTGGACTAAGATATACTTACTGTCTCCTGGTAAAACCGTTTAGAAAGATAATTTGTATATCAATCGGTTGATCATGTACAATTGATCTTAATCTTGAGTGGATTACGAACTCCTGTTTACAAGAGACAAACCTTTGATTTACATAGGTGAGGGTGACTTGATATAGTTTGCTCAATATGCCTCCCCACTTTGGGGATTGCATCTTGCATATAGCTGAGAACGTAGTTTCACAATATTGGAATTCACTCTTTTTCTTATTAGGAAAATAGATAAATAGTTCTCTTATGGACTGATTCAAAACTTGAACAACGTGATCCATATTCCTCTGATCAAGGTACTTATCAAACGCATAATGGAGATATGTAAGGTTGTTCATTAGAGAATCAGTTGGGCTTAAGGAACAAGCTGTATTATAAAGGTTAAATCGGTAAATTACCTAGCCGTGAATACGAACTACAGTATAGTTAATGATTATAACTACTGGACATAGCTATGTCTATAGAAGTAAGAGTCCAACTCTAGATATATAGTGGAGTTATCTAGAAGTTAATGAATAAGAATAAATTAATTAAATGAGTTTTAATTAATTTAATTCTAGAAAATTGGAGCTTAGTGCTATAGGTCCATTAAGTCCCCGAGCTAACGGAGAAAAATAAATATAAGATTAATTCCTTTGAAAAATGATTTTTAAGTAAATTAATTTGAAGTTGTCAAATTAATTATAGGCAAAAATAAATAGATGAGTATATTTAGTTAGTTAAAAGAAATTAAATAGACGAGTTTATTTAATTATTTAACTAATGAGAAATTAAATAGAAGAGTATATTTAATTATTTAAATGAGAGATTGAATAGAAGAGTTTATTTAATTTTGAACTTGTCAAAAATTAATGAGAGATTAAATAAAGGGGTCTATTTAATTTGAAGTTGTCAAATTAAAGAAATGGAAAAATAAATAAAAGGAGTTTTATTTATTTAATAGAATAAGTCTATTAAATTAAGTGGATGTGTAAAATGTCCAATCACATCTAATTGGCCCAGGCAAGATGGCCCGAGCCCTGTAAAGGGAGCTCATTGAGTAGTTGAGAGATTGTTAGTTTGTAAGTTAAGTTGTTATTTTATTCTTTTCAATACTTCTCTTTCTATATATAGGAGAGTTGTATTTCTTTCACATTCAATAATACAAATCTATTCTTGTGATCTCTCTCTTTCTCTCACTCTTTCTCTCATTAACATTCACATGGTATCAGAGCAGTTAGGCTAACTGCCAAAACAAACTTCGTGATATTTTTTTTTCTCTCTTTTCTTCTCTGCTTCATCCTTCTTCCATGGCGTCCTCATCCACCATTGAAACTCAGACGGCTGAAACTCATACATCTTCACATGTAGACAAACCTATTAACCTAGGAAACAAGGCAACAATGGTGAAATTAGATGATGAAAACTACCTAATGTGGAAATTTCAAGCTGAAACAACTATTGAATGCCATGGATTGGAGAATTTTATCAATGATGAAGGAGAAATTCCGCCTCAATTCATTACCTCTGCAAATTCCTTAACTACTACGGTTAATCCTGCATATCTTTTTTAGAAGAAGCAAGATAAATTCCTTTCTTCTTGGTTGATTGGATCCATGACTGAAGATATTCTTGGTGAAGTCACAGATTGCAAAACTTCGAAGGAAGTCTGGAATAGTGTAGCAGATCTTTTCTCAGATCGAAATTTGGTAAAAATCATGGAAGTTCAAGACAAAGGTCCAGAATACAAAGAAAGAAAGTCTATCCATGAAGGATTACTTGAAAATGATGAAAGGTTTTGCTTCATCTCTTGCTTCGGTTGGTCACAGAATTTCTGATCAAGATCAAATTATGAATATCCTTTCTGGTCTTGAATCAGAATACGATTCTATAGTTTCTGTTATTTCTTCCAAATCAAAAAGGCAATCTGTCAAGAATGTTTCAGCATTATTACTAACTCATGAAGCACGAATTACACGAAATCTTCCATCTACAGATTCATCACTTCCTTCTATTCATTTCACCCAGCAACGAAGTTAGTCTAATGGTAACTATCAACGAAATGATAATTTACAATCTAATCGTGGAAGAGGAAGAGATTCAAGAAGGGGAAGAAACTGGAATGGAAATTGCCCTCAATGCCAATTGTGCAGCAAATTCGGGCATACTGGGTTGAAGTGTTATTTTCGATTTGATCCTAATTACAATGGATCAAATCATGCTGGAAATCAAAATGCTGGGAATCCAAATCTAAGAATGCAGAATAACAATGGCTATGGTAATTTTTCTTCTCCAGCCCCAGCCACCAACATTCCAATATCTGCAATGGTACTAGCAAATGATTTTGTTGCTGATAATCAATGGATTCCAAACTCAGGGGCCACGAATCATGTCACAAATGACCTGAACAATCTTAGTATTGGTTCTGAATATACAGGAAGTAACAGGATCCAAGTTGGAAATGGTACAAATCTGAATATTTCTTCTACTGGGTCTTCTATCCTTACTTCTTCTGTTTTTGGCAATTCTTTTCATTTACATAATCTTCTTCATGTTCCTCACATAACCAAAAACTTAATAAGTGTCAGTCAATTTGCTAAAGACAATGATGTATTTTTTTAATTCCATCCTTCCTGTTGTTTTGTTAAGGACCGGGTAACTGGGCGAGTACTTCTTAAAGGAGATCTTGATGGAGGATTATATCATTTTGACTTGCACAAGCATCCCCAAAAGCATCCCTCAAAGTCTATCTCAAGTTCTTCCAGGCCATCCTATTCAACTCACACTACTGTCTATCATTCTACTGCTTTGAATTGTAATAAAAGTTCTGCAAATTCTGTATTTGATACATGGCATAGAAGACTAGCTTATGCCAATTTCAATACTGTCAAATCTATACTTTCCAAATGTAATATTTCACATTCATTCAATAAAGAACTATCTTTTTGTCATTCATGTCAAGTAGCAAAAAGCCATAAACAACCCTTTTCAAGATCAGTGACCACCTATACTGCACCTCTTCAATTAGTTGAGTCAGATTTATGGGGTCCTGCTAGTTCTCTGTCAAGTAATGGTTTTCGATACTATATGAGTTTTGTAGATGTGTTTTCTAGATATACTTGGATATATTTCCTCCAATCTAAGGTTGATGCTTACAAAACATTTCTCTTGCTAAAAAATCAGGCAAAAAACCAACTTAACACTAAACTCATTTCATTACAAACTGATTGGGGTGGGGAATTTCGCCCTATTTCTTCTTTTCTCAATAATCAAGGTATCTTACATAGACTCTCCTGCCCACACACATCTGAACAAAATGGCATAGTGGAAAGAAAGCATAGGCATATAGTAGAAACTGGTTTATCCCTTCTTTCTCAAGCCTCTTTACCTATTCATTTTTTGGATGAACCTTTTTCAACAACTGTATTTGTCATTAATAGATTACCTTCCAAGATCCTCCAAGATAGTACTCCCCTGGAAACTCTATTTGGTAAATCACCAGATTATACATTTCTAAAAGTTTTTGGCTGCACATGGTGCTTATATTTGAGACCTTTTAATAATCATAAATTGTTATATAGGTCCTCAAAATGCACTTTTCTAGGCTATAGTACCCAACATCATGGTTACAAATGTCTTTCTGAATCTGGTAAGATGTTCATTTCTAGACATGTTATCTTTGATGAATCAACTTTTCCATTTTCTATTACTTCTTCAAAGCCTCCTTTACTTCCAACTCCAAATAATGTTCCTCTCTTACCAATTTCAATTTTATCAAATCATCCTCCTTCTAATATTGACACATCCATTTTTGAAAATATTACCTTTCCTAATTGTCATGAAGAAAGGAATATCAGACCTGATACTGCTCCTACTTGTCATCCTGTCACAACTGATATATCAGCACCTGTTCTACCAGTATTGTCTTCAGATCCACATAATACCACTGTGTTAATTCCTCTTCAACACTCTAATGCTTCTTCTTTTGATGCTTCTGTTGATAATATACTGTTGGAATTGAGGCCTCTAAAAGAGTTCTCAAACGGAAGTCCCAACGGATCTTTGCTTGCAGTATAATAAATTCAAAACGAAAATGCATAAACATAATACTAACCCTTGTCGAGAAGTGTCTGACTCTTCCTCGTTCTTTGATGGTTACGATCCTGGGACCACCAAAAAGATCTTCCTCACTAAGCACAAAAGAGAATCGGTGCGTGGGCACTATCTCCTTTGGAAAAAGGAAAATTGGGAAGAAGAATTTTCTTCCCAATACCCTATGGGCAGCGGCCAAGAGAGAGGAAGGAGAGGAATTTCCTGAGCCTTTACTTTAACTCTCTTGGTTGTGTGTTTTGGGGTCACCCCAAAGGTCCTATTTATAGGAAAACCAAGGCCTCAGAAAATCTTCTGAATATCTTTTAATTAATAAATAATTAATTAAGATATTCTAAAATATATTTGAATAATAAAGATATTATATTTTATTCCATAATAAAATATTTCATATCTTTTATTTAAATTAATCAATATTAATTTAAATATATTATTCAATATCTTCCATTTAAATTAATCATATTAATTTAAATAAGATATTCTAAATATATTTCAAATAATAAAATGCAAACTCTTGGTCAACTGTTGACCAAAGTGGCGGGTGACCCCACCATGGGTCACACGCCCATGTCATCCACCAATGACGTTATTGGGTATTTTTATTTTCCTCTTATTTAATGGAACAATTCCTTTAAATAATTAAATAAATAAAACTCCTTTTATTTATTTCCTCATTTAATTTGATAATTTCAAATTAAAAATTTAAATAGACTCTTCTATTTAAATCCCCATTAATTTTGGACAACACAAAATTAATTTAATTAAATAGACTCCTCTATTTAATCTCTTATAATTAAATAGACTCTTCTATTTAATAAGTAAATAGACTCCTCTATTTAATTCCACCATTAATTAAATAGACTCCTCTATTTAATTTCCTTTAATTAATTGAATAGACTCCTCTATTCATTTCCAATTTTCCAAAGAGAAATTAATCGTATTAATTTATGTTCTCGATTACATACGTTAGCTCGGAGGACTTAATGGACCTATAGGACTAAGCTCCAATGATCCAGAATTGCCTTTGATTATTTAATCAATTAATTCTCATTCATTAACTCCTAGATAACTCCACTAAATATCTAGAGTTGCACTCTTAGTACTATAGACATAGTTATGTCCATTGGCTATAATCATTAAACTACACTTTGATCCTTCACAAGTTAGTTCATATCCATGGCTAGGTATTTACACCGTATTAACCTCCATGATACATCTTGTTCCTTAAGCCCAACTGATTCTTCAATGAACAACCTTACATAATCTCCATTATGCGTCTTTAACCTTTTCCTTGATCAGAAGAATATGGGGCCCCGCTGTTCAAGACCGAATCAGTCCATAAGGGAACTACTTATCTATTTTCCTATATGGAAAAGAGTGAATTCCAATTCTTGTGTAATTACGTTCCCAGCTATAAGCAAGATGCAATCCCCAAAGTGGGAGGCTTATTGAGCGAACTATTCTAGTCACTCTCACCTATGCAAATCAAAGGTTTGTCTCTTGTGAACAAGAGTTCGTAATCCACTCAGGATTAAGATCAATTGTACATGATCAACCGGTTGATAAACGAAGTGTCTTTCCGAACCTGGCTTTCCCGAAGACAGTAAGTTTATCTTAGTCCAGCTACTACAATCTCTATTGCAACAACACCCCCACTCACATGTCTCTACATGAGCGATCCAGATGAGATCACTTGTGCCAATTCACAAGTGGGCCGTGTTAGTGGTGTTACCAGAAATAAGGCACCCAACCTTTATTCATGTACCACAGACTATTTGAGTTACACTTAAGTGAATCTTCCCGCATCATATGCTCACTTTAAGTTATCATACGTAACTCTGACTCTTATGATGGATTACATTTATTAAACTAATAATAAATGATAATGTAAATATTACTAATTAATAATTCCTTTATTTATTTATAGTTTAATTGGATGACATAAGATTTAGGGCAGAAACCCCAGCATATACATCATATGGTAACTAGAGCCAAGAATGGAATTACCAAGCCAAAAGTTGCTTTCACTGTTGATTTATTGAATACTGAACCTACATCTGCTAAAGAGGCATTAAAGTCATCTCATTGGAGAAAATCAATGGAAGATGAATACAATGCTCTTATGAAGAATCAGACTTGGTTTCTTGTTTCAAAACCTATGGATAAAAGAGTAGTGGGCTGCAAATGGGTTTTTAAAATAAAAAGAAATTCTGATGGAACCATTGCACGGTACAAGGCACGATTGGTAGCCAAGGGCTTTCACCAACAAGCATATATTGACTTTACTGAGACTTTTAGTCCAATAGTGAAACCAGTAACAATTCACATTCTTCTCACATTGGCTCTAGCTCACAATTGGCACATTCATCAACTAGATATCAATAATGCATTTCTTCATGGGATATTACAGGAAAATGTATATATGGATCAACCTCTAGGCTTTGAGGTTTCTCAATCTTCCTTGCCATTAGTTTGTAAACTTCAAAAGGCCATCTATGGTTTAAAGCAAGCACCCCGTGCTTGGTTTGAGAGGCTTATTCATTTTCTGATTTCAGCTGGTTTCGTTGGTTCTAAGGCAGATACCTCTCTATTTTACAACTTCACAGCTCATGATTGCACTTTTATTCTGATATATGTTGATGATATAATCATCACAGGGAGCTCATTGGATTATATTCAATTTCTGATCAGTAAATTGAATACTACAATTGCCTTGAAAGACCTTGGTGCTCTTAGTTTCTTTTTGGGAATTGAAGTATCATACACTACTGAGGGTAATATGTTTTTATCTCAGTCCAAATACTTCACTGAATTACTTCATAAAGCAGGCATGATAGGGGCTAGCTTAATCTCAACACCAATGGTTAGTGGTTCTGTCATCTCTTCACGCCAAGGAACTACATTTTCCGATCCCGGCCTCTCAGCGCATAATTGTTGGGGCCTTACAAGATGCAAAAATTACAAGACCTGAGTTGGCTTATTCCATTAACAAGGTGTGTCAGTTTATGCAGAATCCGACTGATCTTCATTGGAAGGCTGTCAAAAGAATTTTGAGATACATAGCTGGAACTATCAGTCATGGCATGCTACTGTCAAAACCAAAGTCTCTTCTTTTAATAGCTTATGTAGATGTTGATTGGGCTTCGGACCCTGATGATAGGAAGTCTACATCTGGATTTTGTGTGTATTTTGGTGAGAACCTGATTGCTTGGAGTTCTAAAAAGCAACAAACCATTTCCAGATCGAGTACGACAGGAGTATCGTGGATTAGCAAATGTAGTTGCTGAAGTTCTATGGCTGGAAGCTCTCCTTTGTGAAATTCGAGCTACACCATCTTCATCTCCCATAATATCGTGTGACAATTTGGGAGCTGTACATCTCAGCGCCAATCCAATTTTACACTCATGAACAAAGCATGTTGAATTAGATATTTACTTTGTTCGTGACTTGGTTCAACAAAGAAAGATCTCAATTTGTCATCTACCTGCAACTGCTCAAATGGCTGATATTTTTACCAAACCTCTTTCAGCAATTTCCTTTTGTAAATGGCGATCTAAACTTCAAGTAATCTCTGGTGCTGACATCGGTTTGAAGGGGGGGTGTAAAGGGAGCTCATTGAGTAGTTGAGAGATTGTTAGTTTGTTAGTTAAGTTGTTATTTTATTCTTTTCAATACTTCTCTTTCTATATATAAGAGAGTTGTATTTCTTTCACATTCAATAATACAAATCTATTCTTGTGATCTCTCTCTCTTTCTCTTACTCTTTCTCTCATTAACATTCACAGAGCCTAATGACGGATGAAGTATGCAAGTGGACCATCATGGTAAAGGCTACACGCCACTATCAATAATAAAGAGTTATTATTGTGCATTTTATTTATTTAAATATCAATTGATTAAATTAATGAGATTAATTTAAATATTTAGATTTGAGAATAATTGATTTAAATTAATTTAAATATGATGAGGAATATGTTGGATAATTAATTAAAAAGATATTATATCATAAATTATTGAAATAATTGCTCCCATGACCACAATAATTCACCTAAATCCACTTTTGATGGATGTTTCAATTTTATTTCACTTTTACCCAATAACCACCCGTTTTGTAGGATTTTCCGGTTGCTTCCTCATATTTCGTTACCTTTTTGACCCTGCCGTCTTTATTAGCTCATATCAAATCTTTATAGATTTTTTCCTTTTGTATTTTGTAATGAATGACTCCTTTAATTAAGGATTATGTAACAGTAATTGATTTTTATAGATTTTTCAGTTATTTCTCCATTTATTTATCATTTTCCCCGTTTCTTATTGGTTTTTATTTATCAATTATTCTGTGTTATTAGATCTCAATTGCACTTCTTCATCTCTTCCATTTTTTCTCCTTCAACGGCACTGGCGGCAGATAAACGGAGGATCCGGCTACGGTGGAGGTGGTGGTGGATGATCCTGTCTTTCCTTTTCGAGCTTTGCGTAATTCAGCGTTCTTACCGATTCTGCTTCGGTATCGGAGTCGGACTTTGGATAATCAATCCTCGAAATCTTCGGCATTTGAATCTTGTTGTGAGGGTTCTGGATTGGAAGGGGAGATTCGGGATCTGACGATGATCGGGTTGTGAAATTGAAGGGTTTAGAATTGGATTTGTAGGGTTTTGGAATTGTGTCTATTATGGTTGATATTAAAAAACCAGTTTCTATTCCTGTACAAGTTGACTCTATTAGCAACCATCCCAATTCCCTCATCCAATCTCAGCATGTGTCTATTGTGGCTGATATTAAAAAAACCAGTTTCTATTCCTGTACAAGTTGACTCTATTAGATACGAAATCGTCGGCGTTTGATTCTGGTTGTGAGGGTTCTGGATTGGAAGGGGGAGATTCGGGATCTGACGATGATCGGGTTGGAAATTGAAGGGTTTGGAATTGGATTTGTAGGGCTTGGAATTGTGTCTATTGTGGTTGATGTTAAAACACCAGTTTCTATTCCTGTACAAGTTGACTCTATTAGCAACCATCCCAATTCCCCCATCCAATCTCAGCTTGTGTCTATTGTGGATTTGACGGTTAGAGGATGATCGAAGAAGAAAGCAATTTGATATTTACTGGAAGAAAGTTAGAAGCTTGAAGATTTTTGTTTTCTTGTATTTTTAGATTTTTTAGATTTAATTGTTCTTTTACTTTTTGTTATAGTTTTATTTCTGTTTAGATTTGATTTTTCCATTAATTTTGTAAAATTTAAGGGATTTTAAAATTTTCCTTAAATTTTGCACAAATTAAGGAGAAATTAAATAGGGGTATATTTTGTCTTTTCACATGTAATTTAATTTGGCCGGCGGCGGTTTTTGGGTAGTTTTGATATATATATATAAAAGATACGGTTTTCTTGAAATTTCCATTTATTAAATGGTTATTACTGAAATTAACCCTAAATTATTCAAATAAAATTTTAAATATTTTTATTTAATTATTTAGATAATTGTATTTATGATTTGATTCAGATTTTAAAAGATTTTATGAGTCCTCATGTTTTCGTATAAATATGGAAGGGTTTAGAGAAACCAAGCACACTTAGGTCAAGAGTTGAAAATAAACCTCAGAAAAATTCCTCCTCTTCATTCCCCTTTGTTGCTGCCGCCCACTGTGGTGTAAGGAAATAAATTTTCTTTCCCTCTCATTTTTTCAAGAAGGTTAGTCCCCATGCATCGTTCTCTTTTCTGCTTAGTGAGGAAGACTTATTGGTAATCTCAGGATTGTAACCAAGAATGAGGAAAAGCAGACAATTCTCTACAAGGGTGTGTTCTTCTGTTATGGATTTAGATTTTAGATTAATATTATTTTACGAGGAAAGATGCTTGAGAACTCCACTTCGCAGATCTCAATTTTAGAATTGTCAATTCCAACATGATGAACAAATAAGATGAAAATATACAGTATCAGCTTCGATACTATGTTATACTAGTTATGAGTTTCTCAAAGATCGTCTTCTACAGTGGATATAATCGTGACCTCTGTTCGAGATTTGCATTGTGACCTCTGTTCAAGATCTAACGACGCCTGCGCTTTTTGTTTCCGCTTTCGTTTATATTCAAGATCTTGATTTAAAAACTTAAATGTTGATGAATGGAAAGCAAACGACCATGAAGAATATGAAGGAAAACTAATCAAAAAAAAAAAGCAACGAAGATATGAAGATGGATCTTTGGTCTCATGCTAGATTTCTTATTCTCACGCCATGGAATATGATGAAGAAAAGAGAGAGATGAGGAAGAATATCGTTTCTTGATTGTTTTAATTATTAATAAAAAACAAAATTTAAAAAAAAAAAAAAAAAAAGAGGAATTCAAGGGAAAAAATAAAAAAAAAATAATTAAGTCAAAATGATAAATGTTAAAGGAGGGCAAATCAGGTATAAACAAAAAAATCATACTATAAATGTGCTAAAAAGTCTTTTAAAAAAAATCTATGGGCTAAAAAGTCTTAGCTTATATAGCTAAAACTGGCTATATGATGGATTATCTCTCGCTCTCAATAGAGCTAACGAGTGCATTTGGGGAGGTGAGAGGCCATGGGTTTTTACCTAAAAACCCTTATTACATATGAATTCGGCGGTAGAAAAAGGAAAACAATAAATGGTATATAAAAGGAATAAACGAGAATCAAGGTGATCATGATTGATGAGACTAAATAGTCTGAAGTAGAGAGAGATAATAAATATCATTAGAAATGGAAGTTTCAGAAAAACAAGATACACCATTGAAGTAATATACGAAGCTCAAGTTTGAGAGAAGAAATTTGGTAAGAACAAACGTTTTGAAATATATGTTGACATATATTAATAAGTCTGAAACTTTCGTGATAAGTTCATAAGTCTCCTCGAAACCACCCCATATTTCAGCCAAAACAGCATCCTTGGCTTTAAGAGCTTTAACTTACTTTAAGTTCATAAGTTCATGATTGACTTTCATCATCTCAATAATATCATGAGGACACATTACCTTGCAACGTATCGGAGGGTAAAACTCCTTAATAAATTCAACTATGATTTCAAACAAGGTTTGCCACTGATCATTACTAATTATATCGATTGGATAGGTATCAATGTTATTAAACTTGTTAACAACAAATACATGAGAGTTCTTATACCTCCGAGCATGTACATACTAATTGCAAAAATCATAAACACATGTAATATGCATCCTCTTATAATATATATCTTACCAAATAGTATTGAAAATAGTTTTTCAAAGCTAGAATGTTGAGCAATAGTCTTAATATACTTTTGTCTAGCATATGTTGGGGATATCAAAATTCTGATTGAAATCACGAAGATTTTTAACTTTTCAATGTATCACTGTCCATCAAGAATAAAAACACCATCAATGTTATCGTCATCAATATGAATCTGGTCATCCTAATTAGAAACAAGTAGATTAGATTGATCAACAGGGGTGATGATCTATGCAGGCAACATTTTCATGGTTTGGTACATTATTAACAATTGGTACAGAACGCTCTTTCTGTAACTCACTTTCGAAATTGGCATCAGGAATAACAGAATCAACAATGATAGCACACGTAACAGTGTCAATAGATAAAAAGCTTTTGAGAAATGATAAATCAGAATCGTTCACAAACGGTGCGTATTTATACACGTTAGTATCAGAAATGAATTTAATGAAGAATGGATATGTTGAAGTAGGATGAAGGGCAGAAAGATCATTGTAGAAACAAGCTTTAAAATGATCAAAATTATAACCATTTAAAATGGCCAAACACTTAGGAATAAACGATATGTAATTTTTGGAGCAATCCCATGAGTTACCAAATTTTACGTCAATAAATCAAAGATCCATAACTGGTAGGGGTGAAAGAAAAAGCCGAAAAACCGGAAAAACAAATCATACTTGACCGGAAAAACCGAACTGTTCTGGTTTCCATTCTTAAAAAACCGAACCGAACCAAATCGGCTAGAATCGAACCGGGCTAGTTTCTTAAAAACAAGTAAAAATCTAATTATCACTTTATTTTAATTTATATTTATTAATCTAATTTTTTTCAACTATGTTTTTGTTTATGCTTGTTTCATTCTTCAATATAGGAGGATTTTAACTTTAAACCAATTACAAATGTCCTTTACTAGAAAAATCGGAAAAACGGAAATGGCAAAAACTGTTCAAAACTAAACTGGTCCGATTTTTAAAAATAATTGAAAAATTGAACCGAATCGAACCAATTTCACCCCTAATAACTGGAACAAGAAAAAAACAATAGAGTAAAAAAAACTAGAAAAAACGATAAAGATTATGAATAAAATAAAGAAAAAAAAACATACTTAACAAAGAAATTTAATCCAGAAAGACTGATAGAAGTGATGAAAAATGAAGAATCAAGTCAAATAACGTTTATATAAAGAAAAGATAGTTTGGGAGGGAAATGAGGAATGTGAAAATGATATTAAATTTTTTGAAAACATGAGCATGAAAATAAGGGATACGATTTTTGTTCAAAAAAAATTCTATAAAAAACAAAGATATGAAACGTAAATATCGATTATGAAATAATAAGATAATAAAAAACGTAAAAGGAAAATTACAATAATTAAGGCTCAAGATTCATGGAGAAAATTGATAGCCAACATATGAAAAATATATAAAATAAAACATTAATTAAGGGCTGTAAAGAAGATTGCATCAGAATCTGAAATGGGCTAAATGACAGAAAAATGCACGGAAGGGGTAATCTATAAAATATCAATTTATATCATATCTATCCAATTGCAAAAGAAAGTAACTTGGCTGCACTAAACTAATGGGGTGCACCCTAATGAAAAAAGAAATTACAAAAAAATCTGCCTTTTGTTTTTCTTTTTTACACGTGACTACATCTCATTGGTTTGGTGCTACAAAGTTTTTCTCATTGCAAAAAGCTGTAAGCTTACTTTTCTTTTTATGATTTCAAGATTCTTATTCTACCCCTTTTAACTAGTAGTACCCTCTTACTAGTAGTATCCTCTTTCTACTTTATATCTTGAATACATATTACCACTACAAGAAAACCAGGAATTAGCGACGCAATATTAGCGACATGATCGTTAGAATTGCGTCACTAATTGAATTTAGCGACGAACTGGATAATCACCAAAAAAAGTCATCGCTTGTTGATATTAGCGACGGAATGTATCGCTAACAGTGACAGAAAAATAATAAGTCGCTAATGAAAGGTTGACTATTTCAGCGACACAATCAATGCCAATAATTTTCTTTTAGCCATAACTTATTCGTTTGAACTCCGATTTAGATGATTCGAGATGTTTTGGAATCCTCATTTCAGGCTCAACATAATAGTCACTTTAAAACTTTTAAATGATTAATAAATAAAAGAGTATATTAACATCAAAGTACTAGGTATGATTGACACCGATAACTCTTTTGGTTATTGATGATTTAGACGTTTTTAAGTGACCGTAGCGTAGAGACTGAAATGAGAATTCCAAAACAACTTGAATAATCCAAATCGAATTTCAGATGAAGAAGTTATGATTAAAAGAAAATTAATGGCATTGAAAGGGAGAGGTCTAATTGAAAAAATTTGGAACCACATGGGGTGTTCATGCATTTGAAACAAACCATAGGGGTCACATTTGCATTTTACCCATTAATTAATTAACATTCATATAATTAATCTAAATACACTAAATTAATACGAATTAGCATGTTATTTAATTAAATTTTAATAATTAACATACTAATGAATTAAAAACAAATAAATAGCATACAAATTAATTAAATAAATATAATATAATTAATCTAAAAAACTAAATACATAACAATTAAGATGCTAATTATTTGAATTTATGTAATTACATGAAATAGAAAAAGAAATTACTGTTCACCGAAGCTTTGACGAGAAATTGGAAAAAAAAAAAAAAAAGAGAAAAGAGAAGAAAAGAAAGAAGAAAAGAGATAGAGAAGAGAGGAAGATAACGAGAGAAGAGTGGGAGAGAATGTGAGAAGTGAGGGGGAAAGGGTCTGCCGGACCCTTTATATATTTTTTTTAGCGACGTATTTCGTCGCTAAGGGAATTGAAAAGGCGTCAACTGGTGCACGGATTTTCAAACCACGCACCATGAATTTCATCTTAGCGACGAAATGAGTCTTTGAAAGGGTCAAATTTTTAAATAATCGCCATTAATATCAGTGGTAGCGATACAATTTGTCGCTAAGATGAATGAATATTCAAAACAGGTGCCTTTATTTTCCCTTAGCGACACAATGTGTCGCTATATGGGAAAGTATTCGTTGAGGTGATTAATTTCCTCTGAGTGACACATTGCGTCGCTATTAGGGAAACTATCCGTTGGGTTAATTAATTTCCTCTTAACGACGAACTGTGTCGCTCTAGAGTGAATGTCTGGAAGCTATATGTCCCATTTAGCGATGAACCACGTCACTCTATAGTGAATGTTCTGGAATCTATCTTTCCCAAGTAGCGACGAACCGTGTCGCTCAAGTGAGAAGTTTATGGAAGCTATTTGTCCCTCTTAGAGATACAAAGCGTCCCTAACTGGTTTATAGCGACTTATTTTTGTCTATGTTAGCGACGAAAACTTCCTTTTTTTTCTTACGAGTTTTACATGTTTTACAATTTCATTGATACTTTATTCATCTTCTTCAAACTCATCGATGTTGGATTTAGAACATTTATCCTCAGTGTCTTATTCTTCCTCAGAATAGTTAGGGGATGATGCATCAATAAAAGGAAGATCAATGTATAGACTGCAGGATCAAACAACATTTGTTCTATGTCATTTAACGATCAAGCAGTTTCAGAGTTTATTCCTTCATCTATTCCACGACTCTGCACCTTTTTTTCTTGGAAAGCAACAAAATCCTCTCTATCTTTATCTGGAAGACTGTTGTCAATATGACACGGCCTCACTTTGCAAACCACTAATCAATCATTAAATTTTCTAGAAGACGGAAAAGGCAGAAAATACGTTTGAATCGCTTGTTGTGCCAATACAAATAGATCTTTTATAAGTATGTGTTTTCTCTTATTTACCTTTAAAATCTGCAAATGTGGTAGCTTTTGCATCCCACCTCGCCGCATTATCTCAAACCACGTGCAGTTAAATAATCCGGTATGTTTACACTCCCTCCTGCATATTCAAGCTCAATAATTTCATCAATAACTTCGAAGAAATCCTCTTCACTGTTTCCGACCACTTGACCCTTTATGGATACGCTGCTGCTGTCTGTTACTCTGCTCTGTGCATGAGTTTTTGTTTGAAATTTGTAGCCCTTCCCTAAATAACCAGAGTATGATCTGGAAATTCTAGCAGGTCCTTTTGCCAAAAGAAATTCTTGATTGTTTGTAACTGGGGCCGTGGGCGAATCAACCTGCATGACAAATGAACTTATTGAGAAATTAAATCATTTCAGTTAATATGAACAAATGTAATACGTAATCATATTCACATAAGCATAAAACCATGAACGAAAGTCTCTGTCAATTATGATCCTTCCCCAGCTGCATTGATTCCAGGATTAGCCGGTCGTACGAATAACTCAACGAATAACCTATAATTGAAAATAATATATTTTGAAACACAATAAATATAACAGTTTGACGTGTTAATTTAGTTCATCCTTACTCGATATATGGTTCCTTCTTTAGACAATTACATAACACGTACATCTATACGATGTGATATTCTTTCTCGTTTAATGCTCTCCGCACAAATTTTCCAAGAGGTCTTCGTAATACTGTAAAAATAGACAAATCAATTGAATCGACTCCAAGAGGAAGTGTATCTTGAACAAAATTATGCTTCACTGTTCTTTATTTTTCTACAATTCGGATCAAAGTAATATGAACAGAAAGTGGTTGTCTCATGTATTTGGTATGCATTGCATATAGATCCTTCCAATCTTACCTTGTTTCCTACAGTTCTTTTTAGCCTACACAAATATCTTACATAAAAATGAATCAGTTACAACCAATAATTTAGGATATAATAACAGAAACATTCAAATTATTTACCTTTCAAACGAATACATCCATCGGTATTGAATTGGGCCTCCTAGATATGCCTCATATAATAGATGCACCGGTAGATGCTCTATCGAGTCGAAAAAGGATGGTGGAAACATTCCCTCTAACTTGCAAATTATGACAGCAATCTCACTACTCAATGACTCAACAGTGGCTAGGGACAGCTCTGCACATGTTAACTCTATGAATAAAACACTCAATTATGCCAACGTTTCTGCTCAAGAAATTTTCTGAATGCAGCTAGCGTAATTCGTTGCATGAGTACATGACAATCATGACTTTTCATCCTAAACACAGTAAGACTGTGCACGTCAATGCACCTGCTCAGATTTGATACATATCCGTCAAGAAATTTAATCGATCGCATCCACTCGAACAATATTTTCTTTTAGTCACCAGTTAGCATGTACTTTACCTTCGCGTATTTTTTTTTCAGTGTAGTCCGGCTCTAATTTAGGTCGATGACAGATTTCTCGAATATTGTAACATGATTTTCTATTGTCTTTCGTTTTTTTCAGAACATTTAGAACCATTTTGAAGACATTGTCGAAAACGTTCTTCTCAATATCCATGACATCTAAGTTATGCATGATCATTAAATCTCCCCAATACTGTAGCTCCCAGAAAATACTTCTCTTCTTCCAACCTATATTTTTCTCTGCCGTCTTATTCCATACCACCACCAATATTTGTAACACTTCGCATGTCAAGTGTATCTAATCGTTGCAGTATTTGGTATTTATCGATAACTTTAGGAGGGCATTCATTTCTTAAACTCCGTCCTTTATACCAGTCAGCTTTGTTCATTCAGAATGAATGATTTAGCGGTAAAAACATTCTATGGCAGTCAAACCATCACGTTTTTTGACCATGCAGCAACGAGAAGGCACCTGTATCATCCATGCAATGAGAGCATGAAAACTTTCTCAAAGTGCTCCACCCTAACGAATTTAGTTAGGTTAGTAAATTCGTTATGTTGGCCGTAAAACCATAAACTTTAATCTAAACCATGAAAACATATAACTTATAAAAGTACGAAAATATTAATTTCATACGAATTAATTTACAAACGTACCTGATAACATTGAATATGTCGGGAAGTCACTTATCGTCCAAATAACTGCTGCTCGCATCACAAAATTCTGTTTTTGTGAAACATTATACGTCACAACTCCTTCGTTCCATAAACCACGGAGCTCAGCAATTAATGGTTGGAGGTACACATCCAGTTTCTGTTTAGGACTTTTCGGGCCTGGTATAATTACCGTTAAGAAAATCACAGGATATTTCATGTACATCAATGGAGGCAAGTTATAAGATGTCAACATAACTGGCCACAATGAATCTTGAGCTCCCGATTCCCCGAAAGGAAACCCGTCACAACATAAACCCAATCTAATGTTTCTAATTTCTCGAGCAAATTCTGGATGACAACGATTTAAATGCTTTCATGTCTCAGTATCAGAAAGATGTCTCATTACTCCATCATTCTGAGAGTGCTCGCTATGCCACCTCATGTGAGAAGCTGTGACTTCTGACGCGTACAACCATTGCAGACGTTGTGTGATCGGTAAATAAAACATGCGAGTATGTGAAATAAGACTTTTTTTACCTTGTTTATATCTCATATGATTGCACATTTTACACATATAGAGACTTACATCTGCACCCCAATATACCATACATCCGTTCGGGCAACAATCGATCTTCTCCACCGGTAAACCGAGACCCTCCACTAATTTCTTCGTGTCATACAAACTCTGTGGTAACGTATTATTTGCAGGAGTGCACCGATGAAATCATTATGAAATCGAGTTAAATCCTCTTTTTAGGATGTGAAACTTTGCCTTGATATTCAATAGTTCGGTTGCAGCTGTGAGTTGTGTGAGATCACAACCTGCGTACAATGGCCTACTCACTGATTCTATCATCTGAAACATTCTTTGCGTATATGGGTTTAAATCTTCATTTAATAAAGTTTGAGGATCATCTCCTTGATAACCGCAACCATAAAAAATCATCTGTTCTAACTAACCGTGTGATGTTGTACGCTATATGACATTTCATTCACATTCAAATTGAATTGCGAGCTGCTTCCTTCATTTCGAACTGACTCACCCCTCACTCCATTAAATATTTCTTCAGATTCTCCCTAATACACCCACTGATAATAATTATCTACGAAACCATGACTGTACAAGTGTAACTTCACATCACCTGTCGGTAATATCTTCATATTTCTACACTTTTTGCATGGACATCGTATCTTCTGTTTGTAGTTATAAACTCTTCGACCCCGGCTACAAATTGGTCATTGAGAAAACCTTCAGTCAAACGGATGTACATCCACTCACGCATTTTCTCTTTTGGTAATACGGTTTAATGATATTTACTTTTGTTTGAAGTGATCCTGCACACCTATTTATAATTTTTCTGTTGCCTTTTTTTTGCGACCAAATTTATCTCTAATTTGACGGGAACTTTTCCCACCATAAAATATCGGAGGGAAAATTTCCCTCCATGTTTTAGCGACGCAATGCGTCTCTAAAAAAATAAAAATATTTCAACACCAACGGACTACATCTCTGAATAAGAAGAGAACTATTCCTATCTGCGAAATGACACATTTTGTTGCTAATTTAGGGTAAAAAAGAGTCGCTAATTTGGCTGGAAGCTTCGCACCATTTTTTAAGACAAACCATTAACGATGGACTATATTAGTACGCTAAATAGCGACGCAAAGTGTCACTAAGTCCAAACTAATTATCAGCGTTAGCGATGTAGAGTTTGCTGACGCTAGATAGCGATCATTTCTATCGCTAAAAGTCAAACTCACTATCAGCGACTCATTTCGTCGCTAACCAGCGTCCCATTATGTTGGTCGCTAATTGTTGGTCGCTAATTCCAGTTGTTCTTGTAGTGTACCTAATTTTATTGTTGTATATTCAATATACTCAAGTTCTTTTCATTCAAATCCAAGCCGGATGTATGCAAAATCTTTTTAATATTCAAGGCACAACTTATAAAATTTATTAACATTAATATCAAGTCACTTTAAACTATTTCGGGGTGAGTTTCGAGCTCTCACTCCCTTCCTTCACTCTCAAGAGGTCTCTCATTGAATAACATATCCACACACCTCTACTTAAAACAGTTTGATAAAAATGAAAACACACCTAAAACAGTTTAATAAAGTGAAAACTCAAATATAAAATTGCTCTCTATCTTATCTCAAAACTCAATGCAACTCAGATTTGAGGAGGATCGATCATTAAATAGTGTTTATCATCAAGTTATATACCCTTTTTTATTACAATTTTTTCAAAGTTTTTGGTTGGTTTTTTTTCATTCTATAGACTTTATAATAACAAAAAATGGATCTTGGATCTATGTAGGGATGGTAATGGGGTGGGTCAAGGTCGGGGATGCACTTCTTGTTCCCTAACATAAAAAATTAGGGATTTTAGTCATATGTTATTTTTTTAGAAAATTGTTTCAGAACCAAGCAAATACAACAAAATAGCTAATATATAATTATAATAACTGAAATTTAGAAGAAAAAGTAAAAAATTGACCCAAAAATCTTAAAAACCCAAAAACCCTAACTATAGCAAAATCTAACTTAAAACTCAAAATAAAGTGTCTAAAAGCAAAGAAAACAATGTATAATGAAGAAAACAAAAGATGTTTGAAGAAAAATCGAGTAAAAACCTCTTAATCGTAAGTTTATTTCCCGGAAAATTCCAAAAAAGTGGGTGAAAGTCACGGTTTGCGTCTGAAAAAAGGAAGGTAAAATGGGGAAGAAGAAGAAGAAAAAGATTTAGAATTAATTATCAACCTTTTAGCGACAAATGTTTTTATGACGTGGCGAAAGGTAACCTTTGGCCACGAGTCATTTAAATCGTCACTAAAGAGAGCACCTTTGGCCACGATTCATTTAAATCGTCGCCAAAAGTGAATTATTTATTAAAAAAAATTTATAAGTTTTTTTATAATATATATATCACTAGCGACGAGTAATAAGTCGGCGTTGCTAATACCATGTATTAGCCACGATTGATAATTCTTTGTCACCGAATACATGACACTAGCCACGATTTTAAATTTCGCGTCGCTAATGCTCTTACCATTGCCGACGAGGCCATAGATAGTTTGGCAATGGTCATTATTGCCGACGAAATGTTAATAGGTTGCAAAAAAATTCGTCGGTAAAGATGTCTTTTTTTAGTGTAAATATGTTAAATCACCAGTTGACCCAAAAACTTAAAATAATTGGTAAAAATAAATTTAATCATGTATCTCAACACCCCCAGAAACGTTGTCACAGGTTCGAACTCAGAACATCCTGCTATGATATTATGTTAAATCATCAATTGATCCAAAAGTTTAAGCTAATGAGTAAATATAAATTTAATCCATTGACGACAAACCCATCTGTCGCGTCATGCATGTAGGTGATCTGGTTAAACAAAACTGCATTGTAAGTCCTACCACTCCAACTTCTGCAATAATAAACCATAACCACGCTAAAAAATAGGAGAGATAATGAACATGACCGCCACAACTTGACTCTCCACTCATAAATCATTAATCTATATCATTTTCTTAGAAAATGTGTAATGACAATTCAATGATTTATGAGTGGAAGGGCATTTAGAATTGGAAAATATATGGTAATAATATACCAATGATGAATCGAGAAAAGATCACCAACTCTAGAAGGAGGACATTAAGATTGTCCAAGGTCTATGTTATTTGAAACAATTTATGTTTAAAAAAAAACTATTATTTCAGGACATAAATAATTTATTATTTTGATTTTAGTAAATTATTAAAAATAAAATATGTTGTTTAAGTAGAAAAATCTAAATTAATGATATAAATAAAAATACATATTTAAAATATGCTGTGTGAGATAATTTTCAAAAAGAAAACTCGGATCTCCAAGGAAAAAAACATCATAAATGTTGGTATGGATTGTGTCTTTTTCTCTTTTTATAAAATTGCACATCCATTTTATTCAAATGGTTGAACAAAGACTTTTGGTGCATAATTTTTTCCTTCATTTTGTAACTATAAATAATAAAATATCAATGCCACATGCTACATGCCCAAATTTTCTATACCCCTATGAGTTCACGTGTTTGCTATTTTAAAATAAGTAAAATATTCCCTGACGTTAAAACTCCATTGCTAAGCTACACCGACATCAATGCCACCGTTGACGGTGTCGTCGATTATAAAGGTCGACCCGCCCTTAGGTCATCGTCGGGTGGATGGAGATCTTCTTATTTCATCATTGGTAAGTTAGCTAAATTCAAAAAAAAAAAAAAAAAAAAATATATATATATATATATATATGAGTCTATGTCCTTGTATATGTGATTTAGAGCATGGGAGTTGCAGAGAGATTTACATACAATGGCTTCAGCTCCAACCTGATTTCATACTTGACCGGGCCGCTGGCTCAGTCAGTGGTTCCTGCGGTGAAGAGTGTAAATTTGTCGGCTGCAATCTCCAAGCTACTGACTCTTCTGGGAGCTATTGTTGCTGACTCTTTCTTTGGACATTACCATACTATTAATATTTCTTCTCCTCTATACATCTTGGTATATCTTCTATGTTATGTGGGGATTATAACTGATAGAGCAAAATCGCAGCTAAAATAGAGTGGAAAACATAATAACGATAAAGAAAGATGAAGAAAAGTATGAACACACAAATTTACGTGGAAAACCCCAAACGAATTAGAGTAAAAAACCACGGGCAAGGATAGAAGAATTTACTATAAAAATAGGATTTTACAACTTTCTCTCTTATAAGAAAAGAACAAGACCTCTTTCTCTTATAAGGAAAAACTCTCTCTATTTTTATCTCAAGCCTCACACTTTCTTTCTCTCACTCAAGCTAATTCACTTGGTGATTTTTGGGATGATTTGCCATGAAGGGAGAGCCCCTATTTATAGTGAAAAAGACTTGGTCTCCAAGTTCAATCCAAGGGTCTACATTTCACCTTACTCCCCAAGTAAAATCAAGGGCTAGGGTGATTCCACATGACCTCCAATAGCATATGGATATGCTAGCTCCATATCACCTCATAACACATGGACATGGAGTATTGGGCTTGAGCTTGGGCTTTGGTGAGACCTTAAGCATGGGCTTTAGAGGATTAGTCCAACAATCTCCCACTTGGAGATTTGATTGAGAGTCAATCACATCTCCACACCATTCATTCTATATTGCCATCTTCATGTTGCTTATGTCTTCATTAGGTCATTTGAGGATCGACACCAAATAAACTTATCACAATTGACTGTCTTTCTCTGATAATCTGCTTGATTTTCTTTTGTAGAAATCTTCTGCATATCTACTGTTCCTTCCTCCACTTTCTCACGAACGAAGTGGTACTACACTTGAATGTGTTTTGTCTTTGAATGAAAGGTTGGATTCCTTACAAGATGCAAGGCACTCTGACTGTCACAAAACAAAGAAATGTTCTCTTGTTTGTGCCCGAGTTCCTTTGATACCATTTTGAACCATACCACTTCTTTACTAGCTTGTGTAGCCGCAACATATTCTGCTTCTGTTGTTGACGTAGCCACAACTGACTGCAGTTTTGAAACCTAGCTTACAACTCCGCTAGCAAGAACAAATACATATCCAGTGGTGGATTTGCTTTTATCCAGATCACCTGCAAAATCTGAGTCAACATATCCTTTAACAATAAAGTCTGATCCCCCGTAATATAATGCAATATTTGTGGTCCCTTTAATATATCTAAGGACCCTTTTAACACCATTCCAATGCTCTCGACCAGGATTCGTCATATACCGATTCACCACTCCCAGTGAATGTGCAATGTCAAGTCTTGTACAAATCATGACGAACATTAAACTTCCCACTACTGATGCATACGATACTCGAGACATCTCCATCCTCTCTGCTTCATTGCTAGAACTCATACTAGAGGATAACTTGAAATTAACAGGCAGTGGGGTAGAAATTGGCTTACTGTCTTGCATGTTGAAGCGTCGCAAGACCTTCTTTAGATAATTTTTGAAAGATAGCTACATCTTCCTATTATTTATGTCTCGGTGAATTTTCATCCCTAGAATCTTGTTTGTTGGTCCCAAGTCCTTCATTTCAAACTCCCTAGCCAACTGTGCCTTCAATTCTTTGATACGATCTTTGTTGGGGCCTACTACCAATATGTCGTCAACATACAACAATAGAACAATGAAATCATTGTCACTAAACCTCTTGAAATATTCATAAGGGCCTGCATTAAGTCTGTTGTATCCAAGGCTCATGATGAAAGAATCAAATATCTTATACCAGCATCTTGGCGCCTGTTTGAGACCGTATAAAGATTTGTTCAGCCTAAAAACCAAGTTCTTTTTTCCTTTTTCTTCAAAACCTTCTGGTTGGAGCATATATATTTCTCTTTAAAATCTCCATGGAGAAATACAGTTTTGACATCTAACTGCTCTAGATGTAAATCATATGAAGCACACATTGTCAGGACTACCCTGACTGTTGTAAGTCGAACCACTTGGGAGAAGATCTCATTGAAATCAACACCTTCTTTCTGAGTATATCCTTTTACAACCAATCTTGCACGATACTACTCCACCTGATCAATGCAGTTGCAGTTGATCTTATACACCTATTTGTTATCAATGGAATTTCTTCCATGTGGTAGCATAACAAGTTCCCAAGTCTTGTTCATATGAAGAGCTTCTATTTCTTCCTGCATTGTTGTCATCCACAGAGCTGCATCTGAACTAGTCATTGCTTCTTTTAGAGTTAACGGCTCCCCATCCTCCGTTAGAAGACAATATGCAACATTGGTTTCCATAATGTAATCAGATTGTCAACCTGGTCGTTTTATCAGGCAACTTGATCGAAAAATCTCTGGTTCTTTAGACTCAACTGGTTCTTGTTCCTCGTGCACTAGTTTGGCTTCAGAAGAATCAACCTGTTCAAATTCTTTCTCCACGTGTAATATTGTAGTTTCTACATTCTCATTTACTGTGTTATCATTTGCTTCATCTATCTTATCTTCCATAAAGATCACATCCGTGCTGATAGTAATCTTGTGGGCAGTGCGGTCCCACAGGTGATACCCAGCATACCCCAAGAATAAACATTTCCTGGAATTTGGATCCAACTTTGTTGTTTCTTGGGCATTAAATATCACGTACACCGAACTTACAAATATATGGAGGTTTGAATAATCAGTACGCTTTCCTGTCCACATCTGCATTGGTGTCTTTAACTCAATTGGAGTTGATGAAGCCCTATTTACTACATAACAGGCGGTGTTGACCGCTTCTGCCGAGAAAGTCTTATCTAAGCCTACAGCTCCCAACATAGCTCTTGTTCTTTCATCCGCTCTGCCACTCCATTCTGTTGAGGAGTGTATGTCGTAGTAAATTGTCTTTTGATGCCTTCCTGATTGCAGAATTTTACAAACTCACTGCTTGTATATTCCCCTCCATTATCCGTCCGCAAACACGTGATCTTTTTATTATATTCAAGTTCTATCCGCACTTTGAAAACATTGAAGACTGCAAACACATCTGCCTTCCTCTTGATAGGATACACCCAAAATCTTCTGGAATTGTCATCTATGAAGGACACAAAGTACTTCATTCCTCTCAAGGATGTAACTGGTGATTGCCATACATCAGAGTGAACCAATTCTAGAATCTCTTTACTTCTATAACTCGATGTGTTGAACTTTAATATGTGTTGTTTACTTGTAACACAATGCAAACAACAGGATAACGCCACATTTGTGAGACCTGGAAGTAGTTTTTGCCCCACGAGAACTTTTATTCCTTGTTCGGACATGTGTCCAAGTTTCTGATGTCGCACCATAGCGAGCCTTTCACTTGGACAACTTGAAGCAACTAATGTTTCTCATTCTTGCAAAGTCTCTCCCTTTAACATGTACAAGTTTGCAGCCAGCTTTCCTCCCTTCATAAGTACAACCGCGCCACGAATCACTTTTATGATTCTTTTCTCGATTATAACTTTACAACCAAGATCATCTAGTTGTCCCAAAGGCAATAGATTCTTTCTGAGGCCTTCTACATGTCGTACTTGCCGAATCGTGCGTCAGTATTATCATGGAACTTCAATTTGATACTTCCAATATCGACATCTTTTAAGGCATGATCATTATAGCTGAACACAGATCCTTCAGAGACAGGTTCATAATGATGGAACCATTCTTGACGAGAGGCCATGTGAAAAGTGGATCATGAGTCCATGAGTCATACATCAGCAAATTTACCTTTGCCTTTAAAAGTTGTCGCAGCTTCACAACACAAAGTTTCCCCTTCATTTAAGGTGTTTGCAACATTTCCTTGAGGACTGAAGTTTTTCTTGTTTAAACTCCAACGGTCCTTTAAATGACCTTTCTTGCCATAGTAGTAACACTTTATAATCTTCTTACTTCTCGATTTTGACCTACCTTGATTTTGGCTCCCACTTGAACCATATTCCGTTGATCTACCTCTTGTCACCATTAAAGTCTATGCTTGCTTAGAACTTTCCAACTTATCTTCTTTGTTCTTACGCCTATTTTCCTCTTACAGAACAGTTGCTACAACATCGTCAAAGTTTATATAGTCGGTAAGAACATTATTTGTCAGATTGATGACAAGTTGATCATACGAATCAGGTAGACTTTGAAGTAGAAGTTCAGTACGTTCATTTGGCTGTATTTTATAACCCAATGATGTGAGTTTAGAAAATAGAGTATTCAATGTGTTAAAGTGCTCTGTCATTGAATTAGCACTACAAGAAAACTGTTAATTAGCGACGGAAATGACCCCTTTTCTATTTCCGTCCTTAGGCTCTCACCAACGATGGAATCAACGAGGGAACGACTTGACGTTGATTTTTTCATCGTTAGCCCATATTAACAATGCATTGCTTCGTCTCTCAACGAGGGAAAACTGTTCCCTCGCTGAAGTTTGTTAACCAGAAGGTGGACGATAGAAAGCGTCGTTAGATAAGTCAAAGTGATCTTTGACTATAATGACCCATTGCGTTGTCTATAAGTCAAAGATAAATATTGACTATAACGACGAAATATGTAGTTAAACAAGTCAACGTGATCTTTGACTTTAATGACCCAATGCGTCATTTATAAGTCAAAGATAAATATTGACTCTAACGACGGATTGCGTCGTCTATTTGAGAAAGAATAGTTTATACCTGGACATTGGAATCCGTCGCCCCTTATTATTTTTTATTTTTTAAAATTAATTTATTAATTATTTAGAATTGCAAAATAAATAAAAAATAAAAATTTAATAACAAACTACTGATCAACCGAAGAACCCTCGCCTCGCATATGCGCCAGAAGACTGTCCATCGTAGCCTTCATTGACCTCTCGAACTCAAGCTGAGCACGCTCGGACTCATCGAGATGAGTAATAACCCCCGTCAACTCAGCCTTGAGCCTCTCGTTGTTCTCCCAAAGGTGTGCAGTCTCATCCCTAAGCGACTGGTTGCTCTCATGAAGCTCGGCAGTCTCTCTAGTTGAACGAGATGCCTGGGATGAGCGTGGCTGATCGGCGTAAAGGATGGGCATGAGGTTTTCGAGTCCAAGAATAATGTCGTCTTAACGTCGACCTCTGGTTGTCTCGAGAAATGCCAACTCGATATCCTCCTAAGTCGGTAGAGTGTCAGAACTCGATAATCGCTCAGCGAGGATCTCGTGGTAACGAGCCTGAAAAAAAGAGAACAAAAAGTTTCGTTAGTTAAAATATTATATATAATTAAATTTGAAACGTTAATAAATAAGAATTTAAACACTTACCGCTCTCTTTTTTTCCTTATCATCGACAAAAGTCAACTTATCTCCACCATTGGTGTGGAGATGGAGAAACATCTCGCAGCATGAACTAGACGACCAAGTTTTTGTTCCTGCGAAAGTTAAAAATTATTAAATCATGAAACTTTAAAATAAAGTTGAATTTGATAAGAGAAAATAACTTACAAGTCGTTTCTGGTGCTCGTAGGCCGAGAGTGACCTTGCAGTGTGCTTCAATGGATTTGCGTTCCGGTTGGCACTGTTGATAGCAGAAATGCGCTGGGCCTCCGCCGTCTGAGTACGACCCAAGATATCCGCCAAGTCCTCCACAGAAATATGGGCCGGTCTTTTATCGACAGGGCATGACGAATATTGTAGCCAGTGTCCCTGTACCGAACGTCGGCCTGCTGATTCCAAGGAGCGTATATAACCTCGTCGGTCAGCTCAGCTAGAATATCAAAATATTGCTGAAAAAGAATAATGTTAGTTTTATAAATATTATAAACAAATAAATGAATAATGAATAAAAAATTATTAAGTTATTTACCTTCCAAGCTTCGAACATCCGCATCTTGTGAGGAGCAGAGACGCTCTGCCAGCGAGGGTGTCCTGGTACAGGAAGCATCTTCAGCACCTCTATAAACTTGGATGAGACGCTCCGTGATGGATGTAACCTATTGAAATGAAAGAAAAAAAAATAAGGTTTTAAAGTTAGATTTTGTAAATAATAATTAATAAATGAATGAAAATAAATTATTAAAAAAATCTTACTTGCCAGCCTCCAACGTTAGGTGAATCTTCCCGGTGATAGAAAGCTCCTCGGACTCATGCGCCTGATCAAGGTCTTCATCCTCCCGCTCAACGGGCGTGTCAGGGGTATCCCCAAGGCGGACATCCTCAATAAGGGTTGACTCCGTGAGCTACTAGCCCCCGGGGTGTCAGATGGTGCTGGAGGACGTCTACGAGGAGGCATAACCTAAAATATAATAAATGTTATTTACTAAATTAACTTACTAATTTAATTGAAATTTAACTAATTAGATATCCTAATTACATAATAATTAACTAATTACATACTAATTACATAATTTAATTGCAATTAACTAATTACTAATTAGATACTAATTAACTAATTACTAATCAGATACTAATTAACTAATTCAATACTAATTACATATTACATTATTAAATTAAAATTAACTAATTGCATACTAATTACATACTACATACTAATTACATATAATTAAATTGTATCTAACAAATTACTAATTACATAATAACATACTAATTAACTAATTAAATTAAATTAACTAATTAAAAACTAATTAAATTGTATCTAACTAAATACTAATTACATAATAACCTTCCAATTAACTAATTACATACTAATTAAATTAAATTAACTAATTACAAACTAATTAAATTGTATCTAACTAAATACTAATTACATAATAACATTCCAATTTATTAATTACATACTAATTAAATTAAATTAACTAATTAAAAATTCTACTAATTACATAGAAATTACATAATGTCAAATTATATAATATTTAAAAAAAACATGAAAATTTAAAATCAACGGAACTTACTTGGAATATTTCCAAGGTTAGAGGGATTGCGAGAGGGGAAGAAATTTATAGAATTGGGAAGGAATTGAAGGAGGAAAATGGAAATGAGAGGATTTGGAGTTGAGAGAAAAGAAGAAAAAGTGAGAAAGAAATGGTGAAAATGGCAACGACGGTGCTGTTTTTATACGTAATTTAGCGACGGATTGCGTCGTTAATCACTTAAAATTATGTCGTGTGTGCTTTTCTAACGACGGAATGTGTCGTTCACTCTATGAAGAACATCGTCTGTGTTTTTATTTAGATGAACAAGACCACGCAAAAGATCGTTGATCTTATGCAGACAATGGATTTCGTCGTTAAGATTCAACTAAAAATTAAGTCAAGGTGACTATCCATCTTCCTGGGCGATGGATTGTGTCGTTCATTCTCGCCATAATTTTTGTGAATTTTTTGAGCTTCGCGCCTTATTATCTACCCTTAGCGACGCACTCCATCGTCCAAGTATATGAAGAGTCACCAAAATTCTATCTGTTACATTACTTTAGCGACGAACTGCATCGTCCAAAAAGATGAAAAGTCACCAAAATTCTATCTGATACATTATTTGAGCGACGAAATGCGTTGTGAACCTTACTGACACACTTAGAAAAATTTCCATGCTCCCTTGTTCAATGAGTTTAACGACGCCATACGTCGTACATCTCACTAGAACACTTAGAAAAAATTTCAACCATACACTATTATGTGATCATAACGACACAGTGTGTCGTTAATATCACTTAAACACTTAGATAAATTTTCCCATGCCTTTTTTCTGTGAGTTGCACGACGCAGTGCGTCGTTAATATCATTAATATTTTATTATATTACGACGTTCTCTGTCATTAATATAAGTTTTTTTTATTTCAATTATTTCCCGTTACAAATACACACTTCAATCATCGCATCAAAATCATTAGTTTTTCTTGAGTCAATATTGTCTTCTTGAGTGTATTCTTCATTTTTTTCATCTGGAGAAGATTCTTTGTCATTTTTCAGGTGGAACATACACATTCGTTTAATCAAAAAGTGTCTCAGTTGCATCATTCAACAGACGCGCAGTGTCAGAATTAATTCCTTCATCGATTTCACGATGTTGCACTTCATCCTTCTGGAATGCAACGCAATTCTCATTATCTTTATTAGGAATGCTGTCATCTATTATCATCGGTCTTACTTCACAGACAACTAACCAATCAGATAAATCTCTACGATGAGCAGAATAATTTAAATAGTAAACATGAATTGCTTGTTGTGCCAAAACAAAACGATCTTTGGTGTGCATGTGTTTTGTCTGGTTTACCTCAACAATTTTAAGATTGGTATGATTACGAATCCCACCTCGTCGTGTTGTTTCAAACCATGTGTAGTAAAAAAAACTTGTACGTTTTAGACTCTGGCCTGCAAATTGAAGCTCAATAATCTCATCAATGATTCTATAGAAATCTTTTGCATTGTTCCCGAACACTTGACCCTTTATGCATACGCCCCTGTTGTTTGTGCCTGGTTCACTAAATGAGCTTTGGTTTGAAATTTATAACCTTGAACGAGATAACCGGTGTAAGATCTTGCGATTCTTGATGGACCTTTTGCGATCCATATTAAGTGTGGATCAGAGATCGGTGGTGTGGGAAAATCAACTTAATTGTAAAACCAGGAAGGAAATTCTTTATTGATAAATTTCCCTTATGCTGATTCAGTAATACCGGGGTGTGATGGTCGTACAAATAAATTCACAAATAAACTACAAAAAATGCAATAATGAGTGAAGTTATAAAAAAAAATTCAATTTTTACATAATATAAAAAAAAATTCATAAATTAGAAAACCTTACTCAATATACGGCTCTACTTCATCACAGTTGCATAATAAATAAGTCTGGACGACATGGTACTCCTCATCAGTTAAGGGTCTCCGCATAGATTTGCCTAAAGCTTTGCCAGGTATGGTAAACATATTCAGGTCGTTCAAGTCTACACCTTCTGGAAGATTATCAACCACGTTACGGTTCACTTGGTGAAACTGGTCGGCGATATGTTGATCGAAGTAATATGAACATAACGTAGTTGTCTCGTGTACCAGGTATATATTACAAATCGATCCTTCCACTCTTGCTTTATTTACAACAGTTTTCTTCAATCTATGCAAGTATCTGAGAATCGTGCACATGAAATATATAAATGCATCACATCATATATATGAAATATAATAATATATATGATGTGATGCATTATTATATTTAATAGGACCGCCTAGTAGTGCCTTATGAGGTAGATGAACAGGAAGATGCTCCATCGAATCGAAAAAACCAAGTGGAAACATTTGCTACAGTTTGCATATTATAACTGGAATCTCTTTGTTTAATGATGCGATTGTCTCTCGTGTTAAATCTACGCATGTCAAATCTCTGAAAAACACACTTAATTGCGCCAACGGTTCCCAATGTTTCTGTTCGAGGAACAATCTGAATGCAACAGGAGTTGCATGAAAACGTGACAATCGTGACTTTTTAATCCGAACACAGTATGACTCTACACGTCAATGCATCTAGAGAGATTTGAAATGTAACCATCAAGGAACTTAATCGATCCCATCTAATCAAAGAGTAATTTCTTCTCCTCTATATTTAACATATATTTGGCCTTGATGTAGTGTACACTTTCATTCGACTCTAACTCAGGGCAACGACATATTTCCTGGATGTCATACCGTGCTTTCAGGTTGTCTTTCGTCTTATTTGACACATTTAAAACTGTATTGAATACATTGTCGAACACGTTCTTTTTTATATGCATGGCATCGAAGTTGTGCCTGATCAATAAATCCCTCAAATACGGTAAATCCGAAAAAATATTTCGTTTCTTCCTACCACTATTTTTATCAGCGGCTTTATTTGCAACCACAGCCCCAATCTCAGTAATTTTTTTCATGCCGATAGAATCCAACCCGTGTAATATTTCGATTCTGCTAAAAACTTGGAGAGGGCCTTGGTTGCGTGCATTTCGACCCTTATACCAATCTGTCTTGTTTTTTCGAATTAAATGGTCTCTCGGTAAAAATCTTCTATGACAATCAAACTAACAAGTTTTCCGTCCATATTTCAATGAGAAAGCTCCAGTGTCAATCATGCAATGAGGACAAGCAAACTTTCCAGATGTGCTCCAAACTACGGTAAGTTTAAATTAATTATATATATTATTGCATGCAATTACCTAAAAATGAAAATAATTTATAATAAGCTACCGTTCGTACCAGATAACATTGAATATGTCGGGAAATCAATGATCATCCAAATTACTGCGGCTCTTATACAAATTTTTTTTTATCGGTACATCATAAGTCAATGCTCCATTATTCCATAAATTAATCAATTCAGTAATAAGAGGTTGAAGGTAGGCATCTAATCTTTGTTTCAGACTCTTTGGACCCTGTACGATAACCGTTAAGAATATAACAGGATCTTTCATACACGTTGATGGAGGAAGATTGTATGGCGTCAACATAGCAAGCCACAAAGAGTATTGTGCACCAGAAGCGTCGAACAGGTTAAAACCGTCAGTACATAACCCCAATCTCACATTTCTAATCTCCCTTGCAAATTCTTATGACGACCCAGGTTGTTTGGTCAGAAATTATTTAATTAAAATTATGAATTAAAAAATAATAATAATTAGGTTTTAAATCTATTTAATATCGATGTGTTAAGAAATTAGAGTTCAATTAAATGTGTTAGGATAGTTAAATTATGAAAAATTATAACCTAAACTATTGTTGGATGTTAAAACTCACCAGGGTTAGTGGTTAAAAAAAGGGGTTAAGTTAATATTTAACTATTGGTTAATTAAATTTGGGTTCAAATTAATAAACAAAGTAATTGCAATGACTTTGGAGCAAAGACATGGTGTTCTTGGTGGTTTAATTAAAAAAAAGGACTATGTTGTAAATATAATTAAAACTAAGCTTAGGTGTCATCCCCTTCTCTTCCAATTGACAAAAAAAAAAACAAAACATTTTTCTTCTCTTTTCTTTGCTTCAACCAGCCGTCCAAACAAAGGGAAAGGGGGAATTGATTTTGGCTCCTCTTATTGTTAATTTTTCTTGGATTTGAAGATGAAATTGAAGATTCATGAAGGTTTATCATTTTTTGGAAGGAATTAAGAAGGATCTATGTGGTTTGAAGAGTTGTGGTAAGTTTTCTGAAAACCTAGGTATAACAAAATTTGGGGAAAGTTGAGAATTCATTGTTTTAAGCTATGAGTTTTCTTATTTATCAAGGAATTTGAAAGGATCTCCAACAAATATTGTAATTTGAAGTTGAAAAATCAAAGTTCCAAATATTTACTTCAGAGTTTTAAAATAACTTATGAAGAAGAATTGGAATTTTAGGTTACATAAGAATTCCTTAGAGTCTAGTTATGAGTTTTCTATGAAACTGGCTTTGAATCTTTTGAGTTAGTTCAACTAAAGTATTTCCTTCATTTATTTTAGTTTGAAACTGATTTATTATAAAAATTAATCTTGGAAATGAATTTAGACAAACAACATAAAAAATACCTATTGTAACTAAAAGCCTCACTGTTTATTTTTGTGTACTTTTAACTAAGGGGCTGATTTGTAATATGGGGCTGTTTTTGGGGTCTCGGGTTGTGTTAAATTGATAAATGTTAATTGTTTAAAGTATATTTAGTTTGTTAAATGAATGAAATGAATTGTATGTAGGTAATGGCTCAAAGCAAAGCCCCAATGTGCAAGCTAGATACTTTGTATCTCAAGGTGGGAATAAAAAGAATTTAAAGTACTTTTATGTGTGATTTTTATATAATGAATTGTTATGTGTTTTGGTGTTTAAGCTTGGGTAGGATTGACAAGTTTTAATAGTAGATGAAGGGTTACTCATGAATAAGTAATTGAATTTCTTTCATTATATCAATGAAATGGCCTTTTGAGGTGTTTTTCAAAAAAAAAAAAAAAGAATAAGTAATTGAAAGTGTGGAAGACAAGAACGGGTTATGAGGAGAGTGAGGTTGCAAGGGTGTTTGGGTTAGTATAGTTATAAAACAAGATTATATTATGGAAGTCTTTAACATTTTTAGATACCATGAAAGGGTAGGAAACCATGGATGGAACTCAAGTTCAAAGCCTCCATTGTTGGCCATTTGATGTTTACCTAGTTTTCCTAATTTTGGAGTTTTCTTAACCTTCTCTTAATGTCTTTCAATTCTGATATATTTGGGTGTTTAAATACATATTTTACATAAGAAAAAACATGTTAGAAAGTCCAACCAATAATTTTCCAAAAACGCCTCAAATGGCCAAAATTACTACTTTTCCATTAAGCTAGTTTACAGACTTTTTGGAGCAAACCGGGTTCCGGGTTTTGGTTTATTGTTCCTACTAAATTATTTATTATATTTTAAGCTTAAGGTTATTTTTTAAATGATTGTTATTGATGGAGAAGGAAAAGCCACGGCCAAGCCTTGTTTTGACTTGAAAAGTGAGAACAAAACGGATTAAAGTGACGATAAGGGTGTTTGAACGTGATTGCTAATGTGAGGATGTGGAATGGTGTATAATGTTGAAGGAGGCTGATTCGGGAACACTTCTTGGTGTTTGAAAGTAAGGGAAAAGGAAGTTGAAAGAGGAACGGAAATCGTTGATCGAACATATCATGTTGTTGGAAAGCGGAATGAGTGGAAATACCCTTGATATATCCTTGCTTTTTTTTTAAAAAAAACTTTGAGTTTGTTCTTGCATACTTGTGTGAGTTTATATATGTTTCAAGTTGAAGATCTAGTCATACACTGAATGGGGTTTATTTTCATATATGCTCGATGTGTTAAAGACTGATATTCAATGAGTTAAATTGTAAAGACCCGACTTTTCAGAGTTTAAACAAAGCTTAATTAATGCAGCGGAAGACTCAATAAATGAAATTTATTGAAAAATATGAGAAATATGAAAATCCTCAACCAAATAGTCATTTCAATAAAATCAACAACTCCGGAGTTATATTCTTTAAAACAAAAAAAAAGAAACGAAGAACTAAATCAAATAACAAAGTGTTTCAAAAACTAACATGAGTCTCAAATCTCACAAAAACGAAACATAGTCAATAAAATTCAAGAGCTTAAATCCCAATCTCAAAGAAAATAAAGATGCATTGGCTAGCCACCAAGACATGAACCCTCATCTCTTCCACTTCATCAACCGCCACCTCTCGGTCCATTGTTACCTGAAAAGAAACCACAAATAGCACTGTGTGACTAAAGCCAGTGAGAAAATGATCTAAACGAGGTAAAGTTTTAAATAGTCTCTAACAACTTAAACCGAGTCCCAACACTCAATACTCTCCAATGTCTCTTTCACACATAACATCTCTTAATCCTCACATTCAATCTCTTTACATGAATAGGTAATTATTAACTAAATTCCATATCCGAGACCCACATCCATAATCATCCTCCTAATACACATCCCAATCCGTAACACAAGCCAACTCTAATTTAACAAGCATAACAAACAATCATTCAAACCATCCACTTAGAAGGCGGTCTCTCGGGACTACAACCTTTCTTAGGCACTTAGTTATAGTCGTAACTATAACTAGTTCCCTAATGGATCGTTCATACGAGCAACGTCCATTAGTCGTTATGAGCTCACTCTCATAACTATATTTTCACTAAGTATGAGCTCGTAGCCTCATACTAGTTTAACACACCTGTCAAGCCATCATTCCACAATTTTTTTACATTATCCTCTTGATAATAATCATTCAAAATCAGCAAAGACAATTAAAATACAGCAGCTCAAAGATTCTAATTAAAGCATGCAAAAATACATTTTACGATAAAACTGTCGAAAACCGTCAAACTAACTATTCGCTCTCAATCATACTGAACTCAAATCTCATGCCAAATCATCATAAAATACTCCATAATATTCCAGAATTAACTCCAAAATCAATCAGAAACGAAAAGAATCGAAAAACATCAAAAACTGCCGAAAAACGACTAAACTAGTTCTAACCGAAAAATTCTTTCACCAAATGATTTTTCGATGTTCCCAATATGCGTTCACTTCCTAAAGCTCCAGAATATCATAATTGAATATATCGAAACATAAAATCTACAGAAAAAGCTTTAGATTTCTCTAAAACCCCACCAACAAATAAACCGTTAACTCACCTCGAAATCGCTTAAATCCAAAATCAATGCTACTTCCCTTGACGAACCAAACCTGAAACGGAGATCCTAAAATACTTAAAATACAAATTGAAATATACTAAATTTATAAAAAAGGTTTGGGGTTCAATGGATCAAAGAACAGAAAACAAACGACGAAGGGAATTGGCTAAAATCGAGGGCGTGGGGGGGGTGTGGGCCGCGGCTGGCCATGGTCCTCGGGACGTGGTTCGGTCTCGTTTTCGTAGCTAGGGTGATCGATCTTGATGGTTCTAGGTATCGGTAATCAAGATCGATTGGGTGTTTGGCCATAGTTTGGAAAATTGACAAATATGGAGGTTGGATCAAGGGTTAGGGTTCTTGGTGTTCATATGAATAATAATTAATTAAAATCTAGAATTTAAATGATTGAATAATCAATCACGAAAGCTTACCCGTCACTTGAATTTCAAGAAAAGGGCTTCCGGTTTTCCTTCTTCGATTCCGTGCGATTCCACCGATCTCCTACTTAACAAATTGACGAAAATTCATCAATCCTTACCCTAGGCATTCACGGCAACAAGGAGGAAAAGAGAAGGAGAGTTTTTGTTACCTTCGTGTCCAAAATCAATTCCCAAAAAGGCTTGAAATCAAAACCCGATCCACGATCAATCGAAGAACGAGACGAAACGGCAGATTCCTTCCTCTCTTTCTCTAAAGGGCGACGGCAAGGGTGTGGGGAAGGAGGAGGAAAAATTCTCTTCTTCTTTTCCTTAGTTAAAATTAGGGTTTGAGCTAACTTGCCACGTCATCAACTATCTCTTAATCCAAGACACCTCACTAAATACAAAAGTGACACTTATCATAAAGTGTCACCTAAAAGCCTGAATAAATAATAACAGTTTATTTATCAATAAATCCAATCCCGTTAAATAAAATTAAAAACTTTTAATTTAATCCAAAATTAATCTTACCTTGTAACGGGGCGTTACATAAATACATGTTTGAGATGTTACAAGAAAGTACTTGAAGAGTTGCTTTATATGCTTGGTTCTATACTTGAAATTTTCAAGTGAAAGATTAAGTCATATACTGATTGGGATTCATTCTTATATGTGTGTTCGGTGCATGAAAGATTGATATTTGATAAAGATTATAATGAAAGCATGACCATTTATATCTCATTGCATTCATGCATTTCATGTGTTGTGTTTGATGGTCATGGGGTCGTAACCTGTGTAATGGTGTTTGGATGTTGGACGTTATATATGGTTACCGTGGCGGGTTGCATGTAGCTCCGAGGCGCTATGTGGTGGATGGCCTAAATGTTAGAGTGGCTATTACGATAGCTTGGAAGTATAAAATGAGCTACAGCTCGAGTAATTACTGAGATAGTTTTATAAAATGAGCTACGGCTCGAGTAGTTACTGAGAAAGTTTTTGAGAAATGCGTGGTAAGACGCTAGGAAAGTGAGATTGGAAATTAGTATCGGTTTGATTACAAGTTTTGTGACATCGTCATCATATAATTTCATTGTTTATGTTACTTTGTTTAGTATACATAATTATGCATTTTAACCATTACCCCTACATCACTTCATTATGTCATTAGCTCATTTTGAGGTAGCCTCCAAGACATCTGGCGCATGGGTAAGATGTGTGGGATGTGAAAGTATTGATACTTTAATTTATTGAGTGAGCTATCGGGATAGCCTCCAAGACCATCGGTGCATGGGTAAGATGCGTGGAAAGTGAAAGTACTAACTGATGCTCGGTTTACTAGAGATTGATAACACTTTGATTATATCATAATGTTTAGCCTTCCTGTTTACTTACTTGGTTCTTTTTAAATGTATCATAGCATTACGTTATCTTCATCTACTTCCATACATGTTTATTTTCCGAGCGGCTGAGATGTGATTACCTTCAAGTTAGATGAGGTAAGTGAAGTGGGTTTAGAGAAAGTGTATGTGTAAAAGAGATAAAGTGGCTTATTTATGTTAGAAAGGATGGTAAAAATAATGTTAAGCTTAAACATACTAAGAGGTTACTGATAGATGGTTACAATGATCAGTGTGATGTTAAGGCGTAGAGTAATGAGTCTCGAGTGGAGGTAGGCACGGGATGGGACTAGGGTGGATGAATAGATTGGAGACAAGGTTTGAGATGCGGGTTTAATTGTAGTGAGAACGTTTGGAAAGAGCTTTTGGTTTTGAATAAGTTTGCAATGGTTTAGAAGTTAACTTAGCTGTTAGTCGTTTGTTTTAATCCGGGAATGTGAGAGGTTTACTTTGGGTACGGGATTAAGAGTAGGAGGTAGATTATATAGTGAAAGCAAAGACTCAGTGAGGGGCGAGAGACTTGAGTACTTTGACTCTTTTCTGACTATGAATTTTATGCGTAAGTTTACTTTCTTTTCTTTTTAATTCTCACTGAGCGCCATTCTCAGAGGTGCTACATATCACCTTTCAAGTTTTTGTTGTGGTCGAGGTCATGGCGAGGAAGCTGGTATGCGTTGAAATTTGGATGCCGGACTTGGGAAGTGGACTAGTTAACGTCGTAGCTCGAGCTCGAGATGTAATAGTTGCATAAGAGATAAATTATGTGAACTATTTGTTGATATGTAATCTTTAAAGTATAATGAGTCTGGTTTCAAGATAATGAAACCATGTTATAAGCATGTTAGTCTGTTATATTTTTTTTGCGCTTGGCATTTCAAATGTTTTTGTTTTTTTCTAAAACCGAGGGATGTGCACTCCCATGATGCATTTATGATTTTATCTGGCTGGAAAAATGTATTACAGGTTTTGGAATAGTCCAAGTTTCAAACGGCACCATGCTGAATTTTCTTTATAAAATTGTTATACTTTGTTTGAATTTCATGTTTTCTGCGCTTCCACTGAGAGTACTCGCAGCCTAGCCTTTGTTTTGGGTTGGGTCGTTACAGTTGGTATCAGAGCCTATGTGGTTTTGTATACTAGATGATTATGTGTTTGAGTCGTTACTGAGTCCTTTCCCAAGTCACGATTCAAGTTCTATAGTACCAGGTATTCCTGAATTTCCTCTAACTTTATAAATTTGAATTGTTTGATATTACTTGTTTAAGCTTTGATTTGCTTACTTTTCTATGTGTTGAAATTGTTTGATTCAAAATTGGTGTGAATGAACGACCTTGACTATGTTGCATGTGTTGCATGTTGTTTGCTAAAAAATTGATTGTGTTTGAAGGGATTGTGAAATAGTTTGATGATTATAAAGGTACAGTGACAAAGTAAAGTTAATTTAATCTATCAATTGAATTGAGAAGACATGTATTGGTCTTTGCTTAAATGAGATTCATAATCAAGTAATAATTGGTGTCAACATTTATGGATGATGTTAAACTATAAATTGAAGCTTAACTGTTTGGAGAGTATGATTGATTGTAAAGTGAGGAGTATAGCCTTTTGTCGGAATTGCATTAAGAGTGAATTGTGAAATGCAAATGTTTGTGAAAACATTATATGAAAGATATAAGATTGTGTTTGTTTGTTTTGAAATAAGCATGTTTCCTTTGTGTTGTGAGTTATGTTTTATTTATATGTGTTCTTTGAGGGGACCCAAAGTATTTAAGATGGGGTGACTGTGATGACCCGGGTTGTTGGGTCGGAAATGATTAAATTAAAATTATGAATTAAAAAAATAATAATTAGGTTTTAAATCTATTTAATATCGATGTGTTAAGAAATTAGAGTTCAATTAAATGTGTTAGGATAGTTAAATTATGAATAATTATAAGCTAAAATATTGTTAGATGTTAAAACTAACCATGGTTAGTGGTTAAAAAAATGGGTTAAGTTAATATTTAACTATTGGTTAATTAAATTTGGGTTCAAATTAATAAACAAAGTAATTGCAATGACTTTGGAGCAAAGACATAGGGTTCTTGGTGGTTTAATTAAAAAAAAGGACTATGTTGTAAATATAATTAAAACTAAGCTTAGGTGTCATCACCTTCTCTTCCAATAACAAAAAAAAAACGAATTCCATCCATATATGGGGACGACGGATTCCATCGGCGAGAAGTTTTCCATCCATATATGGGGACGAATTCCGTCGTCCCTTTTCGCGGGAAGTTTTGCACCATATTAAACGACGCAATGCATCGTTCAAAGATTTCACGGGAACTTTTGGCTCCAACTTTAGAGACAGAAAACATCATCCACCTTTCATTACTTCCTCCCGCCAAAAATCTCCGACCAAACAGACGACAGAATACATCGCTGAAAGTCAACTCTTCAGTGGGCGATGCATTCTGTCATTATCTTGGGACACATTGCCTTCCATCGATATTCCGGTAGTTTATTGTAGTGTAGACTCCGACATTCGAAGAGTGTACAATTTCCGCTTAAGGAAAATCTTGTTGTGAAGTGACTTAGCCTCATACAGTTTTGTGAGGTGATCTCAAATGTCCTTTGCTCTTTTCTTCTCCTCTATGCTAGACAATACTTTATCTGCTAGTGCCAGATGAATATTTGTAATAGCATTCCCGTCCATCTCGTTCCACTTGTTGTCATTTGTTAGTTGCTAGACAATTATTTTTTCTCAAGATAGCCTTCATCTTCAATTTCCACAACAAGAAATTAGTCCCGTTGAACTTCTCCATCTCAAATTTTTCCACCATGACTTCTATCACAAACTTTCAATAATTCCCCGTGCCTCTCAAAGGTGAAAAATATCTAACTTATTTTTTGATGTGGAGGGTCCACTATTAGTGGCAACCATAGAGCATATGATAAGTAGATAGTAACACCTAGAACCTGGAGCTCTGATACCACTTGTTATGTGGAGATTATAACTGATACAGCAAAGTCGCAGCTAAAATAGAGTGGAAAACATAATAACAATGAAGAAAAGTATGAACACACGGATTTACGTGGAAAACCCCAAATGAATTAAGGTAAAAAACCACGGGTAAGGATAGAAGAATTCACTATAAAAATAGGATTTTACAATTTTCTCTCTTATAAGGAAAGAACAAGACATCTCTCTTTTATAAAGAAAAACTCTCTCTATTTTTATCTCAAGCCTCACTTTCTTTCTCTCACTCAAGCTAATTCACTTGGTGATTTTTGGGATGATTTTCCATGAAGTGAGAGCCCCTATTTATAGTGAAAAACACTTGGCCTCATAGTTCAATTCAAGGGTTTACATTTGACCTTACTCCCCAAGTAAAATCAAGGGCTAGGGTGAATCCACATGACCTCCAATAGCATATGGATATGCTAGCTCCACATCACCTCATAACACATGGACATGGAGCAGTGTTTTCAAAGCGCAAGGCGCACTCCAAGGCCACAAGTTTTTTGATCGCTTGAGAGGCGAGAGGTGCATAAAAGGAGTCGCCTTAGTGAAGTGAGGCGCACTTAAATAAATAAGTGATTAAAGAAAATAAATAAACAAAACATAAAACATAAAAAATACTAAATATCAGTATTTAAGACATAATATGTATAAGATACTCAATTTCTTAAAAACATTTAAGTCTCGGACTTAAAAAAAAACCTAAAATACAAATTTATTTAAGTTGGAGAAAAATAGGGGGCAACAATGATGTTGCATGTCAGAAAAAAAAATATCAACTACGCTACCTTACTAGTGCTACTGCAAACAGAAAACATTAAAAAGAAAAAAAGAAATACAAACCTCTCAGCACAAAAAAAGAGAGAAAATTCCATTAGATATAATAAATTACTCACTTTTACAGTATTGAAATCGAGTGAGTGGATGGTGGTAGAAGGATCTGGAGAGTGTGGAGATAAAGAGACATTGAAAGTGATGAAGAGCTCAATGTTAGATGGAAAAGACAAAGGTAGAGAGAGAACAAGACAGTGGAAGCGATAGAGATAGTGAAGAAATTTGCTGAAACTCAAGAAAATAGGGGGAAATTTTTTTAACTAAGAGACCTGATATGGAGAAGAATCGTGAGACTTCCGAAGGAAAAGAAGACGCAACGACCTGCGATGTGGAGAAAAAGCTCTAGTTTGAGAGGGAAGATGACTGTGAAGGTTAATCCGAAGTTATTCTTCATCATTTACATTTTACCCGTGTTCTTCTTGCTCATCTTTATCAAAGCGCTCACCTGATAAATGGCAAGTGAGGCGACATCGGCACGAATAGCGACAATGGCGCTCGCCTTAGTGAAGAGGCTCTCCATGGCATGGTTTATGGCGCACCACCCTCATCTCGCCTTGCCTCTTGCCATTGGCGAGCGTCTGGGTGCGCCTTGAAAACACTGACATAGAGTATTGGGCTTGAACTTGGGCTTTGGTGAGACCTTAAGCATGGGCTTTAGAGGATTAGTCCAACATTCTATACATCTTTTATTTTTAAGTTAAATACTCAAAGACACTGATCGGTTTAGAAGAGCTCCTCCAAATTTGTCTACGTGTCCCATTTTATTGATAAAACATATTTACGGGACTCATGTATATATTAAGAGGATTAAAAGAGTGTCATCTTGTTGAATTTTTCTCTTTACCTACTTTTTATGTAGTTAGAAAGAAATCTTTGTGACTAGCCAGTATCTTCCAATTTAATCATTTAACTTTTAAAAACTTTACTCTAGTCTCTTAACTTTTAATACATTCAAAATACACATTAAAAACTAATTTAATTGGTTGTCAATTAGTATCTACATCTAACTATAGCATTGAGTGATTAAAATAAAACTTTTAACTAAAGATAGGTATATTTGAATAATACTCACATCTTCACGGGTGAGGAAGAACTTTAGTCACTTTCATGTCTTTTTTTATGGTAATTTATATTATAGTCAATACATATGTGTTATCCACTACATTGAGATATATGATTACGTTTGTCTTTACTTATTAGTTGAAACTTTTGAGTCTAGTGGAAATTTCACGTATTTAATATGGTATCAAAGCAGGAATTCTTGAGTTTGAACCTATGTGATGATGTTTTCTCCCATCAATTACTATTTCACATATTTGGGTCTTGTGCAAATATTTAAACCCATGTGTGAGAAGGAGTGTTGAGATATATGATTTAAGTTTACCGTTATCCATTAGCTTAAGTTTTTGGGTTTAGTGGTGATTTAACATATTTAATATACTTCATATATTTGATCTACTAGAGATATGTTAAGGATCCCACATCGGAAAGATGACTGGACCTAACAACATTTATAAAGTCTAAGGGTCATTTCTCTCATTACCAATTGGTTTTGAGCTGGATGCCCACATTATTAATATGGTATTAGAGGCCAACAAAGCTCAAACGAGCATCCGGCCCAAAATTGGTGAGCCCAAAAGGAGGCACCATCTTGAGGGAACATATTAAGGATCCCACATTGAAAAGATGAAGAGACCTTACAACATTTATAAAATCTAAGGGCCACTCCTCTCATTACCAATTGGTTTTGAGATGGATGCCCACATTATTAATAAGATATGACACATACGAAAGTAAGAAGCTCATCTGTCTGATGAAAATGTATTCATAGTTTGGTATATTTCAACGAAAAACTGTCTAAATCTCACTACCTTTTAAATTGAAGTGAAAAATGCAGAGATTTGGGCTACTCACACTTTCTGCTACACTTAATTCTATTACTGTCACATCAAACTTCTCACCATCTCAGCCAAACATCATCATCTTCTACTTCTCTTTGTATCTAATAGCAATCGGCCAAGGAGAGCATAAGCCTTGTATCCAGGCTTTTGGTGCCAATCAATTCCATGGAGAATATCCAGAAGAGGCTAAAGCCAAGAGCTCCTTCTTCAACTGGTGGTATTTTGGTCTAAATGTTGGTACTTTGTTAACCTTCTTGGCTGTTGTTTATATACAAGACAACCTCAGTTGGGGCCTCGGTTTCGGAGTTCCTGCATCGCCATGGTCCTTGCTTGGTTTGTGTTTTTGTTTGGAACCAAGACTTATAGATTTCATATCAAAACAAGAGATGGTCAAGAACAGAACCAACTTGTTAGAATTGGTCGAGTGTTCGTTGTCGCTGTTCAGAATCGATGAAAGGAATTCGGTGTTGGAGATAATTTCAATCAAGACAGTGATACCGGTTGTACCGTAAGAAAAGTTCAAAAAGCAAATGTTATTCTTAAGCTAATTCAATATTGATAATAGCTTCCACATATACTCTTGTATATTCCCAGCCACCCACTTTCTTCACCAAGCAAGGGGCAACCATGGATTAATCAATCCTCTCCGGATTTAACATTCCACCTGCTTCTTTTCAATCCTTCACCACCATAGCCATTCTTCTCTTCCTCCCTATCTATGATCTTATCTTCGTTCCAATAGCAAACACTTTCACCAGACGAAGTTCTGGCATCACGACGCTGCAAAGAATTGGAACCGGAATGGTTCTTTCCACTATTTCAATTGGGATTGCAGCTTTAGTTGAAACAAAAAGGTTAGAAACCGCTCGAGAGCACGGGTTGGTCGATCAACCCGAAAGTACAATTCCAATGAGTGCAATGTGGTTGGTTCCTCAATACAACTTGTTTGGGATTGCTGATGTTTTTACAATGGTTGGTTTGCAAGAGTTTCTCTATGAAGAAATGCCAAATGATTTGAAATGCATGGGAAGTGCCCTTTATGTGAATATTATTGGTGAGGGGAATTTGTAAGCACATTATTGGTTTCTCTAATTGACAAAGCAACTAAGGCTAATGGCAAAACTAGCTGATTTTCAAATAATCTAAATAAGGCTCATCTTAATTTATTTTATTGGCTTCTAGCTGGACTTAATCTTGTAGGATTCTTTGCCTTTTTGCTTTCTTCAAAATGGTATATTTATAGAAATCCTCCTCTTTAGTTTCTTGTCTTGTAAAAGAACAACATACACATATTTCAATTTTATAGATGATGTTGGCTGTCTTCTATTGTAAACAAAATCTAACGATATATTTTCGGAACAAGCGAACATTTTACTACATCCAAGTAAACAAATTCTACAAAACAAACGCATATTTTAAAGATTCCAAAACATCCTTACCAGGTTTCCGTGAACGAAACCTGCAAAACAAACACAAACACAGTTATCCAATATTCTCTAAACGTCTCTGATGTTCCCGTAAACCAAACGACCCTAAAGAGAGAAATTGCACAATATATATCGCAGTTTCATTAAATATGTACATAGAACTTTACAATTCTAAGACAAAAATGGATTAAAAACAACCATTTTGAAAAAAAAAAATTAATGCATTTAGGCGGTTGATAATTGATGTTTTCCTACATTGTATTTATATACATAGGAATTTGCAAAGAACAAGTATGTCACTAACCCTACTCCACCAAGCCCAGCAAGAAGCCAATAGAAGTAATCAAGATGAGCCCTGTTTAGATTATTATCAAACCAGCTAACTCTGCCATAGCCACCAGTTAAATCTTTAATAGACGAGATGAGAAAGCCGCTGAGAAAGTTCCCGACTCCAAGGATACTAAGATAGAGAGCAAGTCCCACACTCTTCAATTCATTTGAAACTTGATCATAGAAGAACTCTTGCAGTCCCAATTTCGTAAAAACAGCCGAAACATTTTGACTAGGGTGGAAACTACCATTGCAATGGTGGATATAAACATCCCAATGTCGATTCTTTGCAGCATTGTGATTCCAGAGGGTTTGAGGGTGAACGTTCTTCCTATTGGAACCACAACTCGGTCGTAGATGGGAACAAAGAGCATGACAGCGACGCAGCCGAAGCACTGAACAGAAGAAAAGTAACAAATATAAACAAGCATTTCATGAATGCTATACAAAAGTGTCTTTGTTCTTGTCCATCTATCATCTCGATAAGTCAAACAGCGCCACCTCCTCTACACGTCTCCTTCGTCGAGATTTACCTGAAAAAAAATAAGAGTAGCAACATTAGCATAAAAATGCTAGTGAGAATAAAATGAAAACCAATAATCCTATGGACCAAATTCCATACCGGAAATTGTGTCCAAATAACTAAATTTCTCTTTACTACTCATTCTACACTTCCAATTCATCTTAATCATACACCAATCAACTATTACCAATTTTGTACCACATCAAGATATCTCGTATCGTGTTACCGTACGTTACCACCTCAACATACAAACACGTACGGCGTTACCAAATCATAGTACCATATCTCATACCACATTTAATACCTCGTAACGTGTTATCGTATGTTACTACCTCAACATACTAACACGTACGGTGTTACCAATCAAATGTCCTCGTAACATGATATCGTATGGATCAACATCAACATACTACCACGTACGTCATTAATCAAATGTCCTCGTAACGTGATACCGTATGGATCAACATCAACATACTACCAATTCTCGAATTACCATAAGTCATCACATAAGATATTTCCATTGAAAACAAACACTTGTACGAAGGATAAGCATGTATCTACATAACAACTAACAAACAAGTTAGGATGCTCATTATATGAACTCGACCTATCTACCAATCTTGCTATATAACACCCGCTCATAGCCTGTTTCATCTATGAACCTGTTATATCACAAGATCATATCACATAGTATCTCATCACATATACCTATTCCATAGTTTGTTTCACCTATGGGATCAGTATAGTACATCGCATCTCATATACCTACGCCATAGTCTGTTTCACGTATGGGATCAGTATAGTATAACTCAGCTTGTATACCTACGTCATAGTCTGTTTCACCTATGGGATCAGTATAACTCAGTTCATATACCTACGCCATAGTCTGTTTCACGTATGGGATCAGTATATCTCAAATAATATAAATCGATTCATTAAATGAGCATCTCAACACAAACAACTAACAAACTATACAATCTTTCTACATTTACACCCAATGACATGCTTATCTTTTGTACTTATTAAAGTGTTGCCTCTTACCAAAAGTCTCGAGTACATCAATCGTACTAACATTAGAATTCCATACTCCCCGGTACTACCACAATCAACATCAATCCTCATTATTATTAGAACTGTTAGGAATGGTGTCCTAGAACCTGTAATTATTTGATAAAAATAATTTATTACGAATAAATTAAATAAATAAACATAAGTTCTTATTATATTATCTAGATTGATTCAATTGACGATATTAAGAATATATGGAAATATAGTAATATCAAACATTCAAATAGTAACCCTAAGTTACTCTTATAAAATCACGACTTAGTATGTGAGTCATACGAGAGGATTAAAGTCGAGATGAGTAACTTAAAAGTGTCTACAGTAAACAAATAACGTTTGAGAACCTTATCCTGGTAACACTGTTGATAGCTTCGCATTTTGTTTATAGACAAATGATCTAATCCTGATCATTCATGTAGGAGACATAAAATGGAAGTATCATATGCAATGTTGATTGTATAAGACAGGACCACGATGTTCGATCAAATTTCTCATTAGTACCGTTTACGAGAAATGATCAAATATCAAACTAAGTTTATCAACCGTGATAGATCTCAATCCTGAGTGAAATGTGGACTCCTATTTATGGAGTTATGTTCTTTGATTCACATGGTTGAGAGCGATCTGTAAGAACGCTCAATACACTCCTGTTTTGGGAACATAACTAGATAAGTAGCTAGGAACGCATCTTCACGAGATGGAATTCATAACTTTCCTATAAATTAACGGTATCAGTGCGATACCTAAACATTTTAAGAACTTTAGGAAACTCCCTTGATGTACTGATTCGAGACATGAACAAGTGGCGCCACAACTTCTATTGATCACAGAAGTATATTATCTCTAGTTCGACTAAAGATAAAGTTCATTGGAGAATCAACAAGAACACAAGAATAAAGCGGTAATTACAGGGGCAAAACGGTAAATTTATCCGCCTGTAATTATGAGGGTTCCACGTGAAGGATATATCACAGATATAAATAAAAGATAAACTAAATGGACATAACTCATCTATAGTGAGGGGAGTTCAGCTATGAATTTATAGTGGAATTATTCATAGTTAAATAATAAGTAATTAACCGATTATGAGTTAATCACTTAATTGACTAATTATTAAGCCCATGATCTATAGGTCCATCAGGTCCCTATGCTAGCCCAAATATCGTTGTAGCAAAACTAAGTTATTAATTTAACTTAGGAAATAATTTAAGTAATTGATTTTACTTAAAATTAGGCAATACTAATTATTTGAAGAGTGAGATTATTTAAATGAAAATTAATATTATTAATATTGATACAAAATTAATTGTTTAAATAAAGAGTTTATTTAAATGGAAATTAATATGACATAATCAATTATAATATTTTAAGGCAAAATTAATTGTTTAAATAAATAAATTATTTAAACGGGAATTAATGTTAATATTATTAATTATTTAAATAATGAGTTTATTTAAATAGAAATTAATAATTAATATTATTAATTAAATAATGAGTTTATTTAATTTAATAATAAATATTAGAGAGAATTAAATACAATTGGTTTAAGAAATAAATTGGTTTTGGTCCAAAATAATTAATTAATTGAATAAGATTCAATGGTAATTAATATATTATTTTTGGCTAAATGTATTTAGTTAGAAATTATTATTTGAATTTTTTATAATTTTAAATACATATATATATAATTATTGAATAAAGAAAAGTTAAAGAATAAAAAATTAATAAAATATATATATATATATATATATATATATATGTTTTGGCTTCAGGATCAACGTGGCATGATATGTCGTGGTCCAAGTGAATTAATATATATATTATTATTTTATTAATTTTATTTATCTTTTCTATATTAAATAATTAGGAGATAAGCTTATCTAATTAGATTAGATATCATATTTTCCTATAAATATGACCATTGGGATTCATATTTTATATACTTCTCACCTTAATTAGAAAAGTGAAAATTCTCTCTTCAATTTTTCCCCAATTGCCGATTTTCCTTAGGGAAAAATTTAGAAGAAATTTTTTCTTCTTTTGTTCTTCCGGTTCGATTCCCACAAATCGGTTTTGCTTTCGATCGGGATATAGCATAGAAGATCCGGTGTTGCTGAGGATTTGATGCTGTAAAGAAACCTCCAACTGATTCTCCATATTTTACTCAATGTAAGTAAAGGGTTTTAATTTTCGAAATTAAGCATGAACCTACATGTTTTATCACAAATTGCATGATGTTAATAGATCCGTTATTAAATGTTAATAAGTTTGCTAAATAAATTTCCGCTAATTTAGTAAATCATCCCTTCAAGAACTACCATACACCACATTATTACCACATCAAACCACAAATCCTTATTACTTACATAAGGTAATAAGATCGTATAAACACTAACCATTTTCATCACCGATACCAAGTTCCACGAGGTCTTATAATTCCCAAATAAGCAAAATCGAGGTTTAACATCACCATGTCACGAATGACAATAAATCATCTTAAATCACAAATATAATTTCCAAGCCGTTACCATAATCCACGAGTTATCTTCCAAGTATTTCCTCTACTTTACTAGTGCAAAACTACCTAAAGTAATTTCAACTCCCAACTTTATCTCAAAATCTCTATAACCTTTAATACTTCCAAGAAAACCTCTAAGCTACTTTGATTTAAAACTACTCAAAGTATCTTAAACTTCCAAATTTCTTCTAAAACTTCTCATAACCTTACAAGACTTCCAAAACGTTTTCAAACTTACTTTTCATCCAAAATCACTAAAAATCTCCAAAATCACTCAAACTCACTTCTGAGTCTAAAGTCACCAACCAAATACGTATTTACTCCTAGAATTTTGTTTTGTCACTTAACCTCGATCAACAATATCGTAATGAAACTTAATTCATAAAATTACTAACTTCCATTTTAAACTCACCTTAGATTTGAAATAGAACTTCCAAAGTGTCGAACAAATTCCCTCTTGCACGATTATCAAAACCTACAATAACACCAGTCGAAGATAAATTATAAACCATAACTAAATAAGAAAATTGATTTTCGGATGAAAAGTGCTTTTTGGATGAATAGTGTTTCGAGTGAATAGTGTTTTTCGAAAATCCGATCTCAAAATCGTCAAATTTCTTGATGGAAACGCATGATTATAACTCCAAAACTCATTTATAAATAAAAATAAAGAGATTCATAGGAAAAGTTTTGAAAACTCACTTTTTAAAACTACCCTTAGAGAACGGGAAACGCTACAAGGTTAGGATGGATAGAACGCCCACGTCCCGAGCAATCCAACGGAACAGAAATTACGAAGATCCGTTAAGATTTGAAGAAAAACCAAAAGAAAATTCCCCCATCAATGGAGGCTACAGCCATGAGAAGAGAAAGAAAGAAAAGATGAAGAAAATTGGTCAACTTGGCTTGTTTAAGAAGAATATAAATAGTGAATGGATAAGTTTAAAGAAATCGGAAAATTACGATTACGTCCTTTAAGTGATTTAGCTTATAAAACGAAACCCCAAAGATTTTAAAATGACCAAATGGTGATTAATAATTATTAATTGGCCTATTAATATACGACCAAAACTAAGTTAAGCTAATAAAACGATTAAAAAGGTTTTCGAACAAAATTAACTACTAAATTCTAAATTACTAATTTCTAAAATTAAACTAAATACTTTAATTAAAATAAATTAATTAATTAATTAAATATTAAAAAAATTAAAAAAATTCACTTAAAAAAAATAAAGGGACGTTACATATAGTATCATGATTGTTGGCCTCTTGATTGGACTAGTAAATGACTAAGTTTTATGGATCTCTTAGTGGTCCGCTGTGAAGCAGCTCCTCCAAGTGGTTATCCTAATGGGCATGAACCCGTGTGGGCCGGTTTGATGTACCCAATCCGTACGAGGGCTATTTTTACCCTTTACAGTTTTCCCTTATTTCCTAGATCGGAAAGTCCGGTTAGGGGAAAAGAGTGTGCTCGGATCGCCGTTGTGACGTTTCGTACGACTTTCCATCGGTTTCATTGTTCGGAAGGACGCGACCTTTCATAAAATAGACTTGTTGGGCCTCATGAGCAGGCTTGATTTCCAAGGGATCTTTACGAAGGCGAATGATTGTGATCATTCCCACGTGTCGCGATCGTTTGACGCGTGTGAATGAACTATTTACTAAATTAGCTGAAATTCTTTAGTAAATTAATTAACACTTAATTACTAATTCGTTAATAACATGCAATTATGATCAAACCTTGAACTAGAATTATAAGGTTTTCAAAAAACTTACATTGTAGATTTATGGAGAATCGGTTGGGGTTTTCTTTACAGCATCAATCCACTTCACCAAGTCTTCTATGCTATATCCCGATCACAAACCAACCCGACTTGTGGGAATCGAATCGGAAGAACAAACTAAGAAGAAAATTTCATTTTATTTTTAGAAGCCAAAAATTGGCAATAGGGGAGACTAAAAGAGAGAACTTTTTGATAAATATCAAGTTTTCAAATATGAGCACCCAATTATCATATTTATAAGAAAATAAGAATTGGTTTCCTAATCAAATTAGGATTCTTATTTCTTTTAATTTAAATAATCAAAATTATTTAAAAAATATAATAAAAATAAGATAAAGTGGCGTCAGACCTCCTTTTTTATAAAGCAAAACAATTTTTGCTTTTTAATCCAAAAGTGCGTGCCAACTTTGACTTTATCTCCTTTTTTTTAATTTAATATTTATCTTTTGTTTATCTATTATGTAATTATAATAAGAAAAATAATATTTTCTAATTAAATACATATTTCCAAAAATCCTTCAATTAATTAATATTGAATCAAATTCATTTAATTAATTATTTTTGGGCAAAATACTTATTTGTTTCGTAAATCAAATATATTTAATTATCTCCTTCTATTATTAAATTAAATAAACTTATTATTTAATTAATAATATTAATTATTAATTTCTATTTAAATAAACTCATTATTTAAATAATTAATAATATTAATATTAATTTTCATTTAAATAAACTATTTATTTAAATAATTAATATCTCCTTTATTTAAGTAATTAAATTACTTAAATGTAATTCTTTCTTCCTAGTTAAATTAATAACTTGGTTAGTTACAATGATGTATGGGCTAGCATAGGGACCTTATGGACCTATAGATCATGGGCTCCAATAATTATTGATTTATTAATTAAACTCATTAATTAATTAATCATAATTATTAAATTAGGGTAATTCCACTATAAACCTTAAGTTGAACTCCCCTCACTATAGATGGGTTATGTCCATTTGTTATTAAGTTTGTTTTGACATATCCTTCACGTGGTAATCTCATAATTACAACTGGGTCAAAATTACCGTTTTACCCTTGTAATTATCTCTTTTATCCTTGTGTACCCGATGATTCTCCAATGAACATTTTTCTATAGTTTTCAAGTATAGAACGATCCTTCTCGGGCCAGTGAGAAGGTGAGGCCTCATGTTTAAGTACCGAATCATTACAACAAGGGAGATACCTAAAGTTCCTAAGTTAGAATAGTGTCGCACTAACACTTTCATTTGTTTTAGGAAAGTTATGAATGTCATCTTGTATAGAAATATTCCCAAGCACCAATTTAGTCATTTCCCCAAAACGGGAGTTTATCGAGTGTATCAACAGATCACCCTCAACTATGTGAATCAAAGGAAAAGACTTCATTAATGTGAGTTCACAACATACTCAGGATTGAGACGTATCAATCTTAATAACGTAAATTTGATATTATAAATCATTTCCTATCAACGGTGTTATTTAGGAATCGATTTATTATCCTGGTCCAGTCTTATATAAACTCATTATATATGATGTTTCCACTTGCATCTACATCATGCTAATGATTTGGATCAAATCAGTGAACAACATCAACAGTGTTACCATAATAAGGTTTCCTAACCGTATTCGTTTATTGTAGACTATTTGAGTTACTATCTTTGACTAGATCCGCTTTATATCTCATAGTAGTCAAGATTACAGAATCAGTAACTCTATAATTTTCTATTAATGTTTGAATATTTAACGAATATCAACATATAATAAATTGCACAAAATTCACTAAAATAATAATTTTATTTATTCATAAAATATTCTATTACAAATTACGAATTCTAGGGTATAAATCCCAACATCGTGACCCTTCCTTGAAATAGCGCACCTTCTCAGAATTAAAGGCTCGTTTGCCGTTTGAATTCCCAAGGTTGTCTGAGATTGCCTCGACTGCGAAAAGCTCTCTCCCATTGACGCTCTGTTCTTCGAGGTTTTCCCTGTTTTATTCTAAGGTTAGTTCTTTCACCCTTCCTCTTCGTTTTCTATCATCTGTCATGGATAATTTCGATGAGGTCCTCGCATCTAGAGGTCGTAGGACCTTCAGGATTATGGTGGGGGATGATGATTTAGACGGTTTGAGAGAAACGGGTCTGAATCTGAGAATGTTGTCTCCCCTACTTGTTTAAGAGTCTAGCCTCAGTCCTTCGTCTAGAGGTGAACCTGAGGGAAATGGACCCGATGTAGATCTTTTCCCCTCCTGATAGAGATTCCCTCTCTTCGTTAGACATGCTAGGGTATCTTTCTGAGATCAATGCGGTATTGGATGCCGAGAATACAATTTCTTCTATCTCTCTCTTGTTGATGGGGAAAATTCATCCTCAGGGGCTCTGCCAATGTACATGGTTTTTCTAACTCTCTTCCTTCTAAGCCGGTCATTGAGGTAGTTAGGAAGAAGAAAAAGAAAAATCGCTCGAAGGGTAAAAAGTTCAAGTCCAAGACCAATCTTTTTGTCTCTGTGTCCTCGGTAGGGGAGGGCTCTGCCCCGATGAACACCACTAATGCCTCAAGTCCGCCTAGATCCCCCATCCCTGATTCGATCAAGGAAGAAGTCGGGGGGAAAAAGAAGAAGTCTAGGTCAAAAGCGATACATGAGGAGAGAGGCCTTGCCCATTACGTATTTAAGATGATGCGAGAGGGTCTTGATAAGTTAATGGCTGATTATGCTATCCCCTAAGATTTCAAGATGATGCTCTCAACTGAGTCGGAATAGGTTTATCTATCTCCCCTTCCTCCCTTTTTGGTGAACCTCTTCCATGGGTTCAGTATCGCCATAGGTCAACTTATGCCAAACACGCTGAGAACCTTAATCACTGTCATGGTCCTGTGTTTGGGTTTGGGCATTCGATTGACTTTAGGGATGATATCTCATTACTAGGGAATTCGTCTGAACTTCTAAGATAAGATGTGTTTCGTCCTTCGCTATGGCTTAGTTGAGAAACAGACCACGTGAGACAAGGGCTGGAAGGAGGATGGTTTTTCATTAGCGGTCTCATTTTGCCCGGAGGCCGGACCCTTCCTACTTCTTGGGAAGATGAGTGTGAAGGATTAGGTCCTCATTTATTTTCTTTTTTTGTTTCAACTGTTGTGTTTAGTTGATGATCTTTGCGTTTTTTTTTCAGCAAAAGAATTTCTTCGGGAGAGCACCTCCAAGGAAGAACTTTCACGTTGTGAGATCTTCAACAGGTTGTACCCTTTCGACTGGGAGGAGTTCACTCAGTATTCTTGGATTGTCTTTGTGAAGCTTTGGACTCCTTCAGAAGGATTTGTGCCTTCTGTTCCCCGTAAGTATTTAGTTTAGATCTTGCTCCCTTCTGTTTTGGAGTGTGTTCTTGTAGGTAACTCGACAATGTTGTTTTTTCAGGTTTAAGCAAGAGGATGTCGAAGAAACAACTTATCCCCATTCTAAACTCTATCAATTCGTCCTCCTTCTTCACTCTCCTCAAGGATGCAAGGAAAAAGAGGGGTGAGACCTGGCCTCCACCTAGCTGAAAGAGGAAATAGGTGGTTGGACCCAGCCGAGCCACTCCCAAGCGCCCCCGCCCTTCGAAGGTGGCCATATTATGGAGATTGATGCCCCAGAAACTATTTTGGATCCTCCTGCAAGTCCTCTTGATCCAAAGCGGAAGAGAGGAAGAATGATTGAAGCGTACGAACGTGCGGTAAGGGGCGCGAATGATTTCGTACAGAAGCATCCAGAGATGGTCTACCAATATTTTTCTCCTAAATCGGGTGCACATCCCTTAAGTTATTCTGACATTGCCTCTTCTGATTCCATGGGACTTGAACAGGATGTTTCTTCGCCGCCTCAAGACTTGACGACTGATGAGCCCATTTATCCTTCGATTCTGAATCCTCCTGCCCTGACCTTGTAGGTTAGGGCCTACTTTCCGACCAAGGCTTCTGAGCTGACGGGTGGAGCTTGCTCTCTGGGTGGACAGCTCCCACTGCTTAAGGCATTCATCACCCTTGGACCCGAGTACGACCTCCACTCCTTTTCTGAGGAATATATCCTTCGACGGGCTTTCGATACCGTCGGATATTCTCCGAATATGAGGGCTCTTCAGCTGGCTTCTTTTATGGACCATACAGATGGCGAGAAGATTTTGATGAATATATGTCATTGCATTTGGTTGGTGAGTGTGTTGTGCTCATTTCGACTCTTTTTTTTTCTTTTAGCCTCACATTTTCTGAATGGTGTTGTTCTTGCTTTCTGCAGGGGGTCCAAGCTTCAGTCCAGTTGGCCCTCAACATGGAGAGCCTAAGGCCGAGGTACAGTGACCTGGAGCTCGAAGTGGTCGAGCTGAAGAAAGAATTGGACAAGCACCGGACTGGCCATTTAGATTCTGTTGTCGTAGAGGCCGTTCGACTGAAAACTCGTCTTCAAGAAGTCGAGGGGGAGATCTCTGGTTTGAAGACTGAGGCTTCCTATCAGTTCGCTGAGCTCAGACGTGCAAGGGAGAGAATGAGTCTCTTCGAAAAACAATAACGCTCTGAAGAGCCTCCATGAAGAGGTCGAGGGCGGGCGGATAGAGGCCCATAGGATTTTGGATATCGAGCTCAAGGCGAAGTCCAAAGCAGCGAGTTATCTTCATCGGAATGAGGAATCGCTGAGGAAGGTCAATGAGGAGCTGGCCGTCGCCGCTCTTGAGATCGCCTTCTTGATGTCTCAAGTGGCTGAACTTCCTCCCTTAAAGGAGATGGTTGGGGACCTCGAGGTCAGGCTGGCCAAGGCGAGGGAGATGTCCGCGCAGACCATGGTCCTCGGGATGGAAATTGGGGCGGATGCTATCAAGTGGGCGTTGTCCGAGGATGTAAGAGAACAGTTCAGTTCAGTCTGACATGGCAACGCCATTGAACTCTGGGCTCAACTGATAGATCACGTCAACAGGATAGTCCCTCCCTGAAGTGATGCTCAGGACGTGGATGAAACTGGCGGGGAAGCTAAAGAGAGTCTGACTCCCAATGGCGCTCAGACAATTGAGGGAGGTGTCGTTACGACTGAAGACCCCCTTCCTGTTTCTCCTTCTACCTTGTATGTTTCTCTTTCTGGCTGATTCCTGATTGGGTAAACTCCGGATGGTGGGGCCCCTCTTTAAACAATATTTTTATTTTCTTCTTTCTTGCTTGGCTTTCTCTTCTATAATGTTGTATGTAATGCAAAACACGATTTATTCACAGCTTTACTTACTTCCTATTTATATTTTGCCCTGCCCCTCTTCCTTTATTATACTTTCGTTGGGCTTGCTCGCTTTGCTGTTTGAGTCTTGAACTCAGTTTCTTTCAAAGAAGCCTTAAATTTCAGGGGAAGAGCTTGGATAGATGAGGGTTCTTGCTTCTGAAGAAGGCTTTAGTTGCTTGGACTGGTCGAGGCTTTCGCTTTCGGGGAAGGCTTTAAGTGCTTAGGGACCAAGGCTTTTGCTTCCTGAGAAGGCTTTAGTCTCTCGGACTGGCCGAGGCTTTCACTTTCGGAGAAGACTTTAATGTCCTAATACTCCAGCGTTTTATCGCTCGAAAGAGGCTTTTAATACTTGGACGAACCAAGGCTTTTGCTTCCGGAGAAGGCTTTAAGGGCTTGGACGGACCAAGACTTTCGCTTCCGGAGAAGGCTTTAGGTGTTTGGACGGACCAAGACTTTTGCTTCTAGAGAAAATATATTGTTGATATGTATAGAATGATATTATAATATATATAGTGATTAATGTGGGAAGTTTTAAAGAATAATTATTATGAAGAGATAAATGCAAAGAACACTCATTTGGTTTGTCTAATCTGTAAGTCACACTCTTAAGATTTAAAATATTCGTGTAGTTTGTAAAATTGAAAATTACACCCCTCTACTCGTAAAGTTTTAATAAATTTTAGATATGTTCATTAAACGTCAGTCATGTGTTCCAATTCCATTAAAATAAAATAAAAAAATTATCCGATATATGCAAATTTGTAGAATGTGTAATTTTAATAGTGTAAAATAAATAAATAAAATCACACACATCTATTAAAATCATTGAATTATTTTAATGAAATTAAAACACATGGACATGATAGACGTAAAATAAACATGTATTCAAAATTCATTAAATTAATCGACAAAATAGTATGATTTATATCAAATGTAATTGTGGATAATTGATAAATTTGAGATTTGTGAACTAGTGAATTGTAAAAGACCCAAAAGCGATTCTAAAACGAAAAAAAAATTGCTTTACGAATGCTTTTTTTTTTTTTTTACTTTATTAAGGATTTAATCCCTATATGTTTTAAAGTCTCATTTTAATTGTTTTACTCTTTTACTTGTCAAATCGTCGTACCTTGATAAAGACAACCGTTTCTTTCAGACGTCTTTTATCTTTACCACTCATAAAATCGCCTAAAACTCGTTCATATCAATTTCTTATAGAAATTAACATTGTTTATAAATTATTATTATTAACCCGTGGAAAGTCCACATTCATCTCGATTAGCATTTTACTTCCTTAACGTACTTCCTTAATGTTTTTGGTATTCGAAAACACTTCACTGGCTCGACCGCAACACGGTCTTGTTTTAATTCAGTATACGGTATCTAATCCTCGTAATATGTCATCTAAAAATGTTCTGTCATTGAATAACTCCATCTGGAGGTGCTACTTCTGGTATCTGGAAACAAACCAAAAAAACATGTTATATACATTATAAAGGAGAAATTCCACTTGAAAGATATTTTGTGAATAAGTATTTTCAAAAATAGTAAATCTTATTAAAAAAAATAAAAATTAATGACATTTTCTTCTAAGTATAACGATTGGATTTCACACATGCTTTGGGTGAAGGAGTAAAAAAAATGATATTCTTAAATTTGTTCAAAACTTTTGCTATTTTTGGAAATACCAATTCATAAAATGTGAGAAAAAAAATCCTACTTTAAATTAGTGATAATTAAACAGTGACATCTACAACTATGAACAATGTCAATACTTAATAATGAGAAGAATAAGGGTTTTTGCAAAAGTATTTATAAAATAATGAATTTTGAGCCTTTCATATTAACACATAAATCAATGGTCATCATGTAAAGTGATCGATCAATCTGCCATTGAATACAATCAACCACTTATGACAAGTTAAAAGCATGTTATATTTGTAAATACTTTTTAAAAAGTGCCTACTAAAATTCCTTATTCAAAGGACACATTATAAAACCTCATACCTCTCCCGGAATCCATTTCTGTTTCAACCAAATGGTGATATCCATAGAACTATTTTTGTGCTGCAACTCATTTCTGCATAATTGAGAAGAAGAAAAACCAAACTTAAACCTGAGCATGTGGCAACTTTATAAATGGAAGATAACTTCTTTAGATGTATGGATTTAGTAATGTAAAGCTGTTTGAATGTATTTACAATTGCTATGAAGGTGGTGACAAATCTCATTTGAAAAACGAAAAACGAAAGGCTAACTGCTGTTTGGTGACATTGCAGGTGTCATTAATTTAAGTTAAAATTTTCAGTGGCAAGGAAAAGATGATGCATATGCATTATCAGTGTCTTAAAAACCTCTAACAGGTTAAACATAAAAAGAAACTTCAAAAGGATAACTATTTCATGAAGAAAAAAAACTACCGATAGGCTTTGTAGTAATAAAACTGGCTTTAACAAACTTACACCCGTTGAGCATTTGACGTAATTTGCCCGCCAGCACTTGCATTTAAACTGGTAAAAGAAGCGGGTGAAAAATCAACTGTTGAAGAAAACGCAGGAGTGGGAAGAAGGTTGTTTTCGGCATTCTTGACGCCACTGTTATTGAAGCCACTAGAGGTAATAGAGTCTCTAAATGTCTGGCTAGGAAGTTGGCTTCCAAATGGACCTACCAAATGACAATCAAATTAACCAAAATTGTATAAAAATGATACTAAATATAATAACGACGATGTAGAGCTGCTATAATAACGTAAGAAACACGCCTGATGGAACAGCATTTATTAATGGCGTATTGGCTGTTCCAAAACCTCCCAAGTTTTGCAGAGAGGTTTGGAATTGATTTGGTTGGACAAAAGCATTGTTAGGTGGGGTAGAGGGCCTGCATAGCAATTGCTCAAATTGGTTAGCCAAGAAACTAGCATGACAAAGCATTAAAATTAATATAGTTTATATACATTGTCATCAATATTAATCAAGCTATTGGTGTTCAAACCTTGTTCCAAAACCAACATTAAGTGATGCATTCAATTGGCTAAAACTTGACAATGACGGAGGAGCGCTATTTTGAGCAGTTGGTAGAGTTGAATGAGGATCGGTCCCTGAAAATGAGCTTTGGTTGCTATGATTGGAGTTCGATGGAGTTACATATGGTTTATGAAGAAAGCTCTCAAACTCAGCTATCTTGGAATTGAGCAAGTTTCTCTCTCTTTCAACCTGGAGCAGGATATAGGAATGATGTAGGATACAAAAAAAAGCTTGGACAAAATTTCCAATATCAGAAGAATGCAACTGTTACTACTTAAGAAAGAAGAATAATATTATTCTAGCCATGATTAAAAATTGTTTCAGAAGTGCTTTGCTGTAAGGATCAGGTTGGTCCTACCCCCAACCAGTTCTAGATCTAGCGGATCTTGTCAAGTAAAAAACTTTCTTATCATTCCGATTGCCAATGAGACTGCACAAGTCCATAATCAATGTAATTACAAAAGTAAACAACACAACCTCATGAGCCTAACCAACAAAGATTACAAAAACATACTCCAATTGATTCTGATTCTAGCCAAAATAGTGAATACGATTCTTGAAGCAATCTTGAATGATTTTCATTCTGATTTCTTCTCGTTCTCGTTCTCGTTAAGTAAACAAGGCTTAAATAGAACTTGAATGAATAAATAAATTATGGCTCTTGAAGCAATCTTGAATAAGAAAATTCATCAAAAAAAATTTGCGCTTTTGTGTAGCAAAAGAATTAATTTATGGAAGGCGTTGATTGAAAAGACATTGGCTGAGGTCAAGTGAGTAAACTCTTTGTTTTCTATTTTCTTTCATCTACTACAAGGATTTCTCAGACTTGTCTATTATCAAACCTTGGAAGCCAAATTTATAATTCGTAAATTGTACAGCTTAATTCTTCATCTCTAAGTATATTTTAGCAATGAAGGCACATATTTGACAGGACTAATTGCAGCAATCTCCCATCATAACATTATCCAAATGAAGCCAGCCAAACTAAAACATTAAATGCGAAGTCCAAATCATAAAATCCACAGAACATTTGCATTTTTAAAACATGAAAATGTAAGAAAGTAAAACCCCAAAAGAGAATATAATAGATAAACTCATTTAAATAATTCTTCAACAATTAAAGGTTGACCAAAATGTAACAGCTAAAATTTATACAATACTAGAAGTTAAATGCAATTAAAATGTTTCCTTACAATTGATTGCAAACTTATCCCTCGTTTAGCATCATCATATGCAAGTGCGCGAAGTTCTTCAAAACTAAAATCGCCAACGATGTCACAAGGTTCACTGGAAAAAAGTTGAAGTGTCATATTTATCATTACAAACGAAGTAAACGTGACATAGACATGCAGTAACACAAAAAAAAATATTGTTTGTAGTAGATTGTTTACTATTATTAGTCATTAGAAGGCCATTATAATTATCCCAACTAGCTGCCATTTATTGTAATTTACTCTATTGATTTAGGGCATTCATATATATATATATATATGCATTAAAGGTTGAAGGATGTTGATAATTACATTAGAAGGCCATTATATAAAAGAAAGACCAACTACGAATAACGAAAAAAGAACATAAAACGGAAACATGAATGTTAAATTACTAAAAATACAACTAATATTTACTTGAAATAAAATAACATAAAAGAGTCATTAGAAGGCCATAGAAAACTGAAGAAGGCCATTATATTAAAGAAAGATCAACTACAAATAACGAAAAAGAACATAAAATGGAAACATGAATACTAACATTACTACAAATACAGCTCATATTTACTTGAAATAAAATAACATAAAACCTAACACTCCTCTCAAACTTGTTTAAAGATGTCTTCCATAGCCAACTTATGAATCAATTTGTCGAATTGCATATTGGTAGTCCCTTAGTTAACATGTTAGTTGTTCGCTCAGTTATAGGGAGATAAAAAAATAGATATAGCACCCGAAATGTTTGTCAACTTTTTTATAGATGAATAAAGATTTTTAAAGTGAGTATTAATTTACTTTCCAATTGCTGTTTTATTAGTAATGTTGTTATTGTTAATCCTTTCTTATTTTTCCTATCACTAGCTATTCTGTGGAAAAAACTACAATTACCTTCCCAATCCTTAAACCATTTAGGTTTGACCTTTTGATTCCAAAAAATTTCTTCCTGTTAATTCAAATAATCCAAATCCAATTTCAACATTAATCTTTCTGATTTCAAGAGACTAGAAAAACTTGATTTAGAAGAGGACTCATCTAATTTTTGAATTTTACCCCAATATCATTTTTCTTAGTTTTAATATTCCCAAAACCTCTTTATTCCAAGGAATAAGAGCTTTTTTTACTGTTTCCAATTTTTTATGAAGATAAAAATCCTTTCCAACCCGGATCTGAATATGATTACCAAGCCAATTTAAAAAATGAGGCATGCATAAGGATGGAAATGGCACTCCCAATGACAAGAAAACATATATCTGCCAAAACGACAATTATTAAAATTGATGGGCTGCATTGGTCTCCTATATCCCCGGGAAAGGTCCGAATGATCAACTCTGCAATCAGTTGTTAGAATCAATAGGTCTTCAAATCGTTCATTTGAAAAAATTGAAACCCTTCTTATTGGATGATCATGATACTTCCCAAAAATCGAAATTCTTGATCAATGGAGGAACAATATCACCATTTTTGAACCCTCGGTACAAAAAACTCGTATCTGCTATTGACATTGAAAAACCTTTTGATTTGGAAAAAATTAGATGTGCTATGCTATCTTTGATTGTGATGGAAACAAATCCCCAAGTTCTAATAGATTCTCCTTGGCTTTCTTTCAAAATTATTGGGAGCTTTTAAAACATGATTTGTTAGCAGTTTTCAATAAATTCTATGTGAGTGGCATCATAAATTTAAGAGTCAATTCTAGTCTTGTTTGCCTAATTCCTAATGAGACTAGTGCCCCTAAGCTCTCTAATTCCAAGAAATTAGTCTTGTTACTGGTCTCTACAAAGTAATCTCTAAAGTTCTTGCTTTCAGACTAAAAAGGTTTTGGATTCTACCATTTCTTTAAGTCAATCGACTTTTGTACATGGTAGGCAAAAATTTTATTCAGTTTTAATAACTAACGAAGTTTTGGGAAGCATAAGCACTGATTTTCCTTAGCAAAAACAATAGTGGCCTTGTTAATTCTTAGCCAATATGGCTAGTCTAACTCCTTTCCTCCCCCATTCACAACAAAAGATATAAAAGAGCCCTCGGAATCCCCAATCACCTCAAACCACTTCTAAGGAGTCGACATGCAGAGAAGCTTCAGACTGGCTCTTAGCTTTGCTTTTAGATTTCTTCTTCTTGATTGGAGCAATAGAGGTCTCTAAAAATCAAAGCCACTCTACAAGGTTGGACCTTCTTTCCCCGACAATCTTTGAAGATAATATCCTTCCTTGAATAATTAACTTTTCAAACGCTGAGATTTGCAAACTAAGCATTTGAAGAGGCTCTTGGGATTTGTAAGATCCAAACTGCCTTGAAAAGAGGGAGAGACCACCTCATGAATGGAATTTGAGGGTTCAAAGGAATAAAAGCAACCCTCCTCTGTGCATCAGGCTCCTTGAACAAGGCCACAAGGCTCTGATCATCAACCTCAACAAAGGATGGGGCCCTGTCGTAGTTAGAGAAGACTTCCTCTTCTTCTTCAATTGGATTAGAGTTATAAAACTCATTGTCAGAATTTGTCCCTACCTTTTTAGTCAAAATAGTGGTGTGATTACTATCACTTTTCTTAAAGGTTATGATATCTTTAGCCCTCTCTGTAAACAAGGGTTTCTTGGGATATAATTTAAACCATCCTCTGATTCAAACTTCAAAGTCACTTCCTCAAAAGTACACCATCCATTGTTATGACAAAGATTAACATTATCAGAACATTTAAGAATGGCTCTATCAGGATAGAAAGGAACGATCTCCAAATTATTCAAGCCTACATTCTTCTTGATTTTTTTCAGAATTTTCTTCCAATCATCATAAAAATTTCTTCTTATAAACACTATAGTGTCTTTTAAATTGAGGGGTGAGACCTCTTCTTCACTCTCAACCCTTTTAAACAAAGGCAAAGGGGGCTTCACAAGAACATGGCCTGGACCTCTTCTCCTAACAACCTCAGCAAAAGAATTTTTGTTAATATTGCTAACCACACTAGTCGGGTGCTTAGCCTTGTTAACAAGATTCACCATCTCAATTCTTTCGATCACTTCCTCTTCAACTTCGAACTTCCCATCTACCAATTTTACAAAGTTGACCCACCCACACTTATCAACTCTTGATGGAATAAAAAGGTTAGACCTTTTCCCATTTGTCAAGAGTTGGGAAACATCATCGAAGGTGCCTCTCCTATTCGTTACCTTATTTATCATAACCGTCTCATTTTCACAGCCAATACGCCTAAAGAATTTCTGGTTTTGGGGAGTCTCAATGACATGTTCAATAGCATCTCTTAACCAAACCACCATTTGAGGCTCACAAGAAATACAAAACCATAAGTCTTTATTCTTTTCCCTTAAGAGAACTTTAACCTTTTTAGCTACTCTATCCGGGCGAATGAAAACCTTTTGTCCTCCACCTTACAACTACTTTCCTTCCAGAAGGCCATGGAACACAAACTCAAAGAGAACTCAGTAAAGTTATTTTTTAGAGTTCCATGGCAGGGAAGGGGAGCGAAGAAAAGGAAAGAGGGAAGATACGACGATTTGATGTCGTGGGAGGGTTGTTTTCCTCTCCGTGGAGGACGGAGAAGAGAGCGGTGGTTAACCTTCTCCGAGAGAGTTAATCAAAGCCTACTTGAATCTGACATTCCTTTTTTACTTCCTATTTGTTTTCATAGCCTACACTCTTCTTGATTTTTTCAAGAATTAAACAAATTACAAGAGGATGAGAAATCCTTATTAAAAAAACGGAAACAAAGAAGTTGATGACTGAGGCTCCTCTCGGTTTATAAAAGCTTTTAAAGGTCTTAGGCAAGGAGACCCTCTTTCTCCTTTTCTTTTATTCTTGTGAGGGATATTCTCAGTAGAACGGTGGTGTTAAATCATCAATGAATCCAAAATTAAGTTAATAGGCTAAGGTAAATTTAATCTTTCAAGGTATTATCAACACTCCCCATCATATAGAGGCTTGATTTTTAACAAAGGCCTAACATGTAAACAAATCATTTGAAATGGGGCAAATTAAATAACGGAGGTTTGAAGTCAAGACCTTTGTTGTGATACCATGTTAAATCATCAATTTTTTTAATGAAAGATAAACTTTCATTCATAAAAGAAAAAAAAAATAGGTTGAGGAGTCCTCAAGGTTACAAATAATTACAAAATGGAGTTCCATCTGAAGTTCATGGAATAGGAGGATAAGTAAAATCAAGGGGCTTTATAGATTTAGCCCAAGAGAAACAGCAAAAAATAATTAAATTCCAATATACATAGAAGCAACTTTATTTTCAAAATCCCCATTACGCTGAATCCAGACCATCCACAAAAGAGCTGAAATGGCACAAATCCAAAGAATTTTCTTCCTCTTGGAAGTAAGTACTAACGAAAAAATCTCAACAAGCAAATATGAAGCCTCCTTTGGGTGTTAATGTAGATCATAGCCACATCATTTCTTTGGCTGCTAGCCTAGGTTGTTTAGTTGGTTCTTAGCCCTTGAAGTACCTAGGTCTACCCTTTTGTGAGAAATCCGCTCTCTTTCATTTTGGCGACCTATTTTAAATAAGATTACTTCTAGGTTAGATGGGTGGAAAAAGGGTTTTTCTCAAAGGGAGGTAGGCAAACTCCTATTTCTTTTGTTAATCCAAATAATTATTGTGATAGCTAAATTTGAGTGAAAGACCCTTGAAGAACCGTATGTAATGATTTAGAGGTCAAAATTCCGCTTCGCTTTATGAAAAAGAGATTTACAACCCTACAATCAAAAGTACCCTTCTTCCTCTGGTCCTCCTCCCTAACTTGGGCGACAATCACAAGGTTTCTAAATGGACAGAAAACAAAAGAACATCGGAGCTAGGGCACGATGTGGTGCCGACAAAAGAGACATTGACGGTCAGGTTAGAAGAGTCTCTCGAAGAGAGAGGAAGGGTAAGTATGTATGTAAAATAAGAAAAGTGTTGACCTATATGTGCTCCTGTTGTCCTCTATTTATACCCAGCAGTATGACGAGGTCGTTTTTCTCGACTTGACTGTTAGCATGTTCGAGGTCTTTATGTGTATCTCTCGAGGGGGGTTCTCTAGAGGTGGAGGGGGACTCGAACTGGTGTGAATCCCTTCTTCACGAGGGGAGCTCAATAGCTCGACCCATGTGGGCCTTGTGGAGACTTGGACTTAACCCGGTTTGGAATTTCTCGTCCGTGAGGGGAGCTTGATGGCTCGACCCTTGTGTGCCTCGTGAAGACTAGGGAGACTTGGGCTCGACCTGGTATGAAACTTCTAGCTCACGACGGGAGCTCGATGGCTCGACCTCTATGGGCATTGGGGAAACTTGGGCTCGACCCGGTTTGGAGCTTCTTGCTTTAGGGTCCTCCTTTTCCCTTTGGATCATAAACAAGGGAATTTATCAAGTTTTTGCAATGAAAGAAAGAAGAATTACAAACTCATTCCTGTTAGGAAATGAAGCCTTATATGGCAAGATATACAAATTTTGTGATTTCATCTAAACAAAAATTTTAAGGACGGTCCAATTGGCCCATGTATCTCCAATTCGAACCTTTGGACCTAAAAGTTATAGAATCGGTTTCCTTCATCGCTACATGACTTATTATTAAATTAAATGAACTTGTCCACAAGAAATCCATGCTGACTCATAAATGTCTCTTCTCAATCAAAGAATGTTTGTAAAAAGAGGAGAACCATTCCTTCTTCAACAAAGCTTGTCCCCCAAAAAACCCTCTTCCTATATATCGAAGGAATGAGAACTGAACTCCCTCAACTGCACAAAGGGAGAGAAATTCCACACAGCATGGCAAAACCACATATGGATGATATCAATTTGATGTGATAGATCCATCTGGCATAGTGGCTGATTAAACCAAAAAGGTTTAACAGTATTAACAATTCGAAATATAAAGTACAAGTGGTCAAGTTCTACACAATTCAAAGTTGACGGTGTTCTAATATTTCTGATGTGCAATATCTGTTTCAAATAAAAAATAATAATCTTACACAAGAAGTCTTCCACTCTCACTAACTATTTGAAGTTTAACAAGTCATAACTATTAATTATTTTCCGAGGGGAGATGGAGAGAATGAATGTATCAACAAAAGCTAGTAACTCAAAACTCACGTGTGGTGTTAAGCACTAAAGTTGTGAGAACACTGCTATAAATTCTTCAATTTCATCCAACTCTCAAAGAATCTTACATGACTATATCCAAAGGGTCTATGTTTAGATGCAATCTTAAAATAAACTTCAATAAATAGGATTCACAAGTTTTATTTCCAATAAACAAATAAATATCACAGAGATTCACAAGAATTTTTAGCATACTAACAAGAGAACCACAGCATAAACATACTATCTAGCGTGACCATAGCACGTGAGTTTCCATAGTGGCTTCTCATTCTGAAAATCTTCAGCAATTTGACGTTTGCAAGACTCCCCATCTGTGCATCTTCACTTACATGAATTAGCAATGTTCAAAACTAAAACAGAGGAAACCTTAACCCGATAACCGACGAATTAGGCACTTACTTGTGATTAGCCGTCGCTAGCTGATTGTCAGACTTCCGAGAAGGAGCACTATTTGTAGGTGTGGAAGGACGAATCCACTTGTTTTCAAAAGGCTATTTAAAAAGTTACAAGTTAAAATTCTGAAACACAATCTCACTTTGACAAAATAATTAAAAAAGAACATAAAACAGAAAGAAAATAAGTATCCCCAAATATCTTGCATTAAGGACTTCAAAAGATAGCGTGCCATGTGGACTTCTTACGATCAAACAATCGTCATAAACAGAAATTGAAAGAAACCTTTGAACTGAAGTTTTGAATGTCATTTGAAACTCAAAGTCCTAGGAAAAAAGGCTTCCCTTGCAATCTCTTATCATGTTCTTGTTCCGATCTTACACCATGGCCTGACTCCCTCTTGTTATTGTCATCATACTATTATGTGATTCTTAGATTTTCCACGTCTCATATTACTCAAGTCTTCAAACCACCACATCGAATTTTTATTTTATTTTTTGAATAAGACGGCTCACAAGCTATTTTATTGATAAATGAAAGAAGAATACGTGCATTGGTCACTAATTAATCACTCAGGATATTTTTGTTCACTTAAGTCATCTTAATTTAATTATAACTTAACTTGCATCTCTTCTAAATTGTTATTTCTCATTTCTTTATTTTGCTATTCGTGAGTGTGACATCTTGTGCGCACCTCGACTATTCTCACCAGACAGCCACACGACCCAGGATAATTATTTTAGATAGATAGCCCATGATCTTACTAATCCTTGTGGGAACAATATCTTATTTACTCCTTATTGCTTAATTGGAGTACATTTACTTGTGTATCTAATACGATTGTTAACATTATATACATAAAGATCATCCTTTATTTAAATAGTATAGAGTCGGCCTCATCACTTGACTGAGCCGGCCTAAACTTCTTCTGGCAAAAGCCCAAACCCAGCGAATCGAAAAACATTGTTTGCATTGGCTCCCTAAAAATGTCAAGCCCATGGACATGGCTCATCAGATTAATCCCAAACTTTGACTTTTGGGTCAAGCGTGGGTTGTCGTTTCGACCTTCGACTGATGATAAGTGTAAGGATAGGGCATCCTCCTAAGTATTTCTATGTTTCCTACCTTCAGCACCAATGTATGTGCAAAGAAAAGACTATCACAGTACCGGAGATCCAATGCGAGGCGCAAAAAAGTAATTAAGCCCCGAGGCGCAAAGAAAAGCGAGGGCTTTTTTCACTTTTCTGTGAGGCGCATAATATATAAATAAAAAATAAATATTTTATATATAAAAATTATAATATTATCAAGAGTAATATTATGAAAAAATATTGAATTAAGTGTGTTTTGATATTGATAAAAAAAATAAAGTCATATCTAGATATTTTATACATTTCCTCTCTTAAAATACCCTAAAAAATTAAAAGAAAAACAAAAAAAGGACTAAAAAAACTGACATCTAGCAAAGAAAAAAAAATTGACAAGGCTTGAAAAGAACCGACATCTAAGAAAAGGGGGACAGACCACGCCTGAAAACCTAAGGCACACGAAAGCATGCGCCTCAGGCCTTTTCACCTTTTGAACGCGCCTCACGCCTAGGTTGGCGCTTTTTGCACTTTTAAAAACAATTTAGAGATCTAAGAGTATATATTCTAGTCATCATGAAAATAATCCCTGGTAATGATTATCATGTAATTCCAATCAAAGACCATGAACTAAAATAGCTGAGGAGATTAAGTTTACACCACATGAAAGTAAATGATGTTCGAGAATAGGAAGGTTATTCTCGTGGAAGTAAGAGGACAGTTGAAAGTTCTCACTTGGATGGATTAACTCCTCACTACTAGATCTCTTATCCACATAAACTACTTTTACAAAGAATCCTCAAGAGTATTAGTTTTGATGTATTATGACTTATCTGAAACTTGCAATTTACAAAATTTTCCAACGTATCCAGAGTTAAAAAAGATTGCTTCCTTCCAAACTTTCAATACATAGAAAAATTATACTTTCCTTGCTTCCCATTTCTTTTACTTCCATAATCTCCGAGGAGCGAGCCTCGTTTTTCGTCAACTTCTTATTCCCCAAGACATGGCTCAAAAATCTCCATTCTTGAAGAATTGGTCTTTAAGAAGGTCGTTGAGAAACTCATAGAGGACTTTGGAAATCCAATTTATATAACCACTAAGTCATCATACAGAGAGTATATAGATATCCCTTAAATTTCCTTCCATCTCCAAAATTATCACACTATGAGTATATATGCACTCGGTTCCAACTCAAAAGGATCCATGCACTGTACTAGGCTGGAAGGTAAGAGTTAGGAAATGGTTGAAGTTTCCCAATAGAATATATGGTTGGTTACCGCCCATTATTTATTAGTTTTAAATAAAATTTAATTAAAAAAAATTACTAAGGCTAGAGTTTGGTTTCACAATATGAAGTGTTTACTTTGGGCCTTTTTAAGCATAATTTGTATTCTAGGTTGCATTCTTTCTTGTAATCTGTTTTTTTTTTCCTTTTTCTGTGGAGGATTCCTTGTGCTCTTAACTTATTATGTATGCACTCTTGTATCTCTAATGTCAATTAAAATAACTGATGAAAAATACAATGTTAATACAAAATGGCCCTTTTTTTTGTAGCGTAATACAAAATGGCCATTTTGATTTACAGTCTGTTAGCATGAAAAAAAACTACCAGCAATGACCATAACCACTTTCATCAAATTTGTAATATTAATTATAATTTAGAACAAATATTAATAATCACAAGGTCTCAAGGATGGGAAATGACCTTATATTGGTTTTGCTTGGATCCAAAATCAGCAGTTCCTTTAGATTGAGAGGTGCTAGGAGCTCCAAATCCAAAAGGACTTGGTTTTTGCTGTTGTTGTGAACTATTTTGCATCCCAAAGCCAAAGCCACTTGATTTTTGCGACTGTTGAACGACATGAAGAAATTTGCACCTTTCACCATATTGGCAACTGAAATGGTAGGACAGGTTAGAACAGAAAATATAAAGCACATAAATAAACACTACCTGTAATTGGATAAATTTTAATATCATCATATAATATGAAGAGAAACAATCATGGCTCTCATGAGTAAAACAAGTGAGAGCAGAAGCAGGTTGGCCAAAAAGTAAGCTTTACAGTAATACATTAAAATAATATAAATATTCTTCTGATCTAATATAGAACTCAAAATCAAATCTCTTCATTTCTATGTCAGATCATGAAGTTTGTTTCAAAAAATAGGTGGGATAAGATATATTTTCTATTAGAAAACTAAGCAGCAAGATTGACGCAACAAAAAGGTTTCATATGTGAAGCCCATAAAGAGATTGAATCTTTTTTATTTGTTGTCAAATAATTGACAATATGTTAACTTGACATAAGAAAAGATAATTAATAGAAGGTTTGAGGAAAAGGTATTTTCCAAGTGATATGAAAATAAAAGGTCGATGCATTTAAGAGCTAAAAATAATTGTTGCAGCTATTATGAGATAATGCAAAAGTCCTCATGTAAGTTTTGAAGGTGAAAAACCACACAATTGCTGAAAATACAAATTTTAAGTGTATTGTATCTCTTAGTTTAGAAGCAAATCCGCCTTATAAATATAAAAATAAATAAAAAAATAGAAAAGAGGCTTTCTTAGTGAACAATCAACATTACTCAAAATCTTGGAGAAGTTTAAACCATAACAAAAGGCATGTATATTTTAACGAACATCAGAAAATTTAATACATTCGTTATCATCATCATCTTCAAAATTCAAATTTGCGATATTTTTAAGCCTTACTTTCCAGTTCATCACCAACGTTCATTGTCGATAACCCTTCATTAATAATTTCTCACTCCCTCAAATTCAATTAAAAACCTTATTCATCCTTCTCTTCATTATCAATTACATTCAACCAGTCTCTAGCTTAAAAGAGTACTATCCATCCAATTCATCAAGACCACCATTATCATATTTTGTCATCAAATCAATAAAGTTAGAAACCTTTTTTTTATTAAAAAAAATATTAATATGAAAGCTTGAAAGCCCATTTCATTAAGATAATATTAGTTTATAAATTTCAAGTATGTTAAAGTAGCCTTGATGAATTGGCTTCTTATGTTAATTCTTATTTTATCTTGCAAAGTACCAGTCCAACAGCTAAAATATGGCCCAAAAAAAGACTAATAAAAAGAAATTTCCTTTGATAGGTTAATGGAGCCGAATCAATTGAACTTGTCTTTAGCCAATTGAAACTAAAGTCATACTTGTAAGTTTGACCAAGTGTTATTGTTTTGACCAAAAATTTGGTATGTGTGGGCTGTACGTTTCCTAATAAAAGGAAAGTGGAATTTGCATTGGCTTTGGCGGTGGCTTTATATTGGAGGCGGCAAAGTGGTTCATATATATATATATATATATACTATGCTGATCAATTTAACCTAGAGCGTGAGAAGAAAAATAAACGGCGACTTTTTGTTTCTTCTTCACCGAGAGAATTGTGGTGCCAATTCTATGAGAGTCGATTCGATGACTTTCAATTGGGTTAATTAGGGTTTGTTCATATTGAGAGAGAAAATAGAGAGGGGGCAACTGTCTGAGTGATTCTCGGGGTTATGTATAATTGTGAGCAATTATACACTCTTTATTTTTGTCTCATTGATGTAATCTTCAACTTTATAGTGGAACCTGCAGAGTCTGCAGAACACAGGACGTACCAATTGGGAACCTGTATAAAATCTCTGGTGTCGTTATTTTCTCTCTCACTTTTATTATTATATTCTTTGTTGTGATAATATTCATCGTTCTTGTGTTCGTGGGAGTTTAGGGTTTTAACAACCCCTTCAAATTCCCAACATCCTTAAGCATTTTTTTATACCGTGAGTGTCAGGCCAACTTACGCGCACCACGACTAATCTCACAGTACAACCTCATGACCCTACAACACTTTGCATCGATTTAATCATATGATAAATCTTAGGTAGGTGGCCACCATGGTTTGAACTCATGACCAAGTTTACTTAAGCATATGATGTACGAAAGTAAATTTTGGCACAATTGCGAAACTGGGATTATAAAAAAAAAAAATCTCTATAATGCATACTGTGCTCGATTTTGGAAGGAAAAATCAACAATTAAAGAGAAAAAAGAAGAGGAAAACGGAACGATACCTGCCACGCTGAAAGTTTCTACAAGGCTCCTTCTTATAAGGCATGATTCTTCTAACTCCCACCTCCGCTCACAAATGCCTACTGAAAGTGAGTGCCGGGTAACAGTAAGCCGCGGCAGCGATCACGCCGCTTTCTTACTTTCGATGTTCAATTACACATTATTATAAAATATAAGGCTCTACTATTTTATCTCTAGGTGATTTTTTAAAATTATAAAATATGAAACTATTTATTTTAAATTTTACTTTTTAATTTACAAAATATTGCATTATCACTTATGTATTAATTATATTGGTTTTATTTTTTTATTTAAATTATTGATCAATTAATTAATAATTCACTAAAATTAATACAATAAATTATTGTAATTAAAAAAAACATATCTTAATCTTAATATATTAAAAATTGTGAGTCAGATGATAATTATTGTGTTCCCGTTTTACCCTTTCACAATTTAAATGAAATATTTTAAAAAAAAAAAAAAACAATACAGTCAGACAACTCTTCACTAACAACTTTTTAATATTACAACCCTCAAAAACACAATTTTCATGAACTAGATGCGGATGTTGTTCATTTCCATTCATTTACCTTGATTTGCATGATACATTTGTACATCTATTTTCATACAATAGATTTAAATTCAATTTAAAATAATTGTTGAAGTTCCAAACATGATATTACTTCATTTTTTTCTCTATTGATTTTTGTCTCTCTCTATATATGACAGTTTTTAACCTCTAATCACCAGTATAGATATACAACTATTTAGGGAGAAAAGACGGGATTAGAGTATTGTCATCATCCGTTGAGAGTGGCAAATTAGAGATACCAAGTTCAATAATGACTTCTAGCTTCAACTTCGATTGAGGAATTGACGATAAAAACCACGCCATCGACATCGTGAATTTCTTTTACAAGGCTTCTGGCTAAAAAGTTGCAATGTGTATCGCAAAGCGACTTATTTTTCTTTTTTTCTACTAGATTTTTGTTTTTGTTTGTTGTAGAGTGTGTAAGAAGGTTGTAAAGAGTGTGGCAGAAAATGAGATTAGTTCAATTAGTATTAATAATGTGGATGGTGTTGTGGAAAAATAAGGGATTTTAAAATTAAGTAGAAAAATAAGGATTTTTGTTTTTTAGATTTTATCTTCGTTATATAGAAAATAGATGCAATGAGTGTTTAGGCTTCTTTGAAATCATTTGGTAGAGGTGGCATAATTTTTATTGTTATTGCTTCATTTGCTTTTTGGTGAAGCAAGATCTCTTTTGAGTAGGGGTGAAAGAAAAACCCCCTGCTTCCCCGTCCCGACCCCGTCAAACCCACTTCGTAAATGGGGCAGGGGGGAAAATTCCCCCGTTTACTAAACGGGGTGGGGGTAATGGGGAATGGCCCCCGTTTAGCACTATTTTTTTTAATTACATACATTATGTTTGAACTTGGATTAATTATGTTTATTGTGACTTTGAAATACCAAATTTGAATTTGGATTAATTTGATAATATTAGAATAAAATAAAATTGATTATGTATGTTAACAAAAATTGTCTTTGAATTGTTACTTAAGACTTTATAATGAAAATATAGATTATGTTTGAGACTTTTAGTTTTTAAATACATTGTATATGGAATGGAAAGGAAAAAATGTGTATATTATATAAGATTTATATTTGAAAATATTAAAACTTATAACAAAATTTAAAACAAAGTCATGCATTTTTTTTAAATATTGCCCCCAGCCCCGCCCCGCCCCGTTTTCCCCCCGACCCGCCCATGTTCCATAAACGAGGCGGGGACAGGGGCGGGAGAAATGTTAACAGGGGCAAGGGTAGGGGTGAGGATTTTTCACTTAAACGGGGGGCGGGGATAAATGGGGGACCCCACCCCCACTCCGTTTACACCCCTATATTTGAGAATGATTCCATTAACACGTTTATAAACCGTTCTTGAGAATTTTAACATTTCAATTATATCCTCAAGATTATTATGTTTTTTTTTACCTTCAGTTTTAAAGTATTCAATCGGAAAAGGCAAAGAATATAAGGAATTATATGTCACAAGATGTAATGAGGATTCCAAAAGACCTTTCAAATTCAGCATGAAACTCAGTTTTCCTTTATTTAAAAAACTCAACCAACATATCACTTCCCAATGTTTTATTCAATGATGTTTTAAGTAATATTATATATAAATATACAATTAGGAGGAGACCAAGGACACTTACAACTTCTTTGATGGTTTCAAAAACTTTATTTTCTTGCACAAGTTGTTTCATAGAATTGGCCAAGAAAGGGATAGTCATTTGACAACATTTATGTAAGAAGGTCATTGTGAGTATGAATCCGATTTTTCGGGTTTGAACACTTTTATGCGGTGTTTTTGAAGTTGGACATTAGTTTGGAGGAAGGAAGTGGGAAGGAGTGATCTTACTTGAACATAACTTAATTTCTTTTTGAAAAAAAAAAGAGTTATGGTTAATTTTATAGTCGAGTGTTTGATCAAATGTTCGATTCTTTTTCGATTACTACTTAGAATTGGGTATTGTATCAAAATCTTACTATTTGTCTTCAAGAATGAATTTTTTTACTATATCATATTTTTCCATTAGAAAAAAAGACTCCAAATTACCCTGGTTAGTATCTATCATTTTGTTTTCAAATGGTTGTGGCTTACTATTTTTATTATTTTTGAAATTGTCTTCAATCTTTAATTAGTTTGAAGAATTAAAAATTATATAATTTCATATTTGAAGTTAAGTAAATAACTCATACAATTTATAAGACGATGATATTAGTTTATACTTATTGATAAAAAAAAATACTTTTAACATTTATTACAATAAATTTTTATAATGTATTCAAAGATCCTAAAATCACCCTTTTACTAAAAGATTAAAGAAAATTCTAACTTCTACGTGTGGAGCACATACCAATAATCTAGTTATATAAAATACATATACATTGTTCATATTAGTTTATATTAACATGTTTATTGAAGTGAAAAATTAAAAATATATTTAATCTTTACAAATATTAACTATTTGAGTATAGTTATTTACCAAAAAAATAATTAAATATTTTAATTTTTTATGCTAATCATTCAACATCTTAAAAATGTCTATATTATTATTATTATTTGTTTGTTTGTTTGTTCTTTTTCTTTAACTAAATTGTAACGACCTGATTCTATTAAATCCTTTAATTTCAAAAACACAGCGGAAGACTTGGTTAAAAAAGGCATGATTACGTTTAAAATTCGGACTATCCAAAACCTGTTTTACATATTTCATAACAAGAGAAAGCATAAAAAAGTGGCAATACGCATTTTCAATTACAAATAAATTTCTAAAATAGACATGAAATCATAAAGACAATTACAAGTTTTAAAACAATCTCACAAGTCCAAAACTCAAAAGTGTGTGAGGATGGAAATATAAACAACTTAGCATTTTTAGAATGCTAAACAAAACCCATGTCCATGTATATGTTCAAACCATCGTCCTCCGGTCCAACAACACCACCTTCTCTACCACGCCATTTTTGACAAGAAGTACCTGAAAAGTTGTAAATATAGCAACATTAGCAGATATTAAAATGGAAGTAGGTAATCTTATGGACCGGAATTGTGTCCAAAGGCCTAAAATACTCTTTACTACCCATTGTTCACTTCCAATACAACCTAATCATACACCAATCAATTCTCAATTCGGACTCACATTGAACCACATAAGGTCTTACAATTGAAATCAAAGCATTTGTACAAAAGATAAGCATGTTTTTACATAACAGCTAATAAATAAGTTGGGATGCTCATGTCATGAACTCGATTTGATAAGAAAACCCTTGGAAACTTACTAAGAACCCTTCAAAAGAAGAACCCTAGATGAAGAAACATGAACCCACAAAATTAGTAGTAAAAACTCAAAGGAAAGAGTTAAGGAATTGGGATACCTTTATGATCTATGATCAAAAGACAAGAATGACTTCTAACCCCAAGATTCGAACACTCCAAAAACAATATGATCATAATTGTTTTAATACTCTAAAACATGCAATCCTAAGCAAGAATTACAAAAGAAGAAGAAGTGAATGGTCTTCTAAGCCAAAGCATGCAAATAAGCAAGTTTCTTGAATAATGATAATCTAACTTTACTAAATGAATAAAGATGCCTTTAAATAGGTAAGAATAAAGTCTCCTACTTCTAATATGATACTAAATTTGAAATTATATGATTAGATACTGATAAGTATGACCTCATCATGACGTCACCATGATGACTCATCAAAAAATTAAACATACTCTAGGAAATTTAAATTGTATATTTAATAACCATACACTGCTTGGATGTTCCATTCCTTTACATCATCTCAAAGCTCTCAACATAAAGTATCTAGAAATGGAAAGTGTGACATGGCCTAAAAATTAAGGATCCATTTCCTAAATTCTAGGGATTTTCCTAGATTTTAGGAAAAGTCTTCTAATGGACAATTTTGAGCTTCTAAGTCTCTTTGTAGTTGAATTGTCTTCAAATTGAATATTAAACTCTTTATTTCTAAGCTTTCCTCCTTGGTTTCCTTCAAGAATGTTTGAACATGTTGAATCAATGCTAGCTTCAACTTTATATTCTTTGATCTTGTTATTGGCCCATTTGACAGATTTAGCTCTCCTTGATTAATAGTGTTTTTGGGTGAATAGTGTTTTTCAAAAATTCGAGCTCGAAATGGTTAAATTTCTTGATGTACATACATGATTTCAACTTATAAACTCATTAGAAACAAAAATAAACAAAACCATAGGAAAAGTTTTGAAAACTCACTTCATAGGGATTCCCTAAGAGAACGAGGAACGCCACAAGGGTAGGATGGAAAGAAAGCCCACGCCCTAAGCAATCCAATGCAAAATAAATCGTCAAAAACGATTAAAAAAAACCCCCAAAGAAATCTCTCCCAAAAATGGAGTTCACGACCTGGAGAAGAGAAAGATGAGGAGTTTTTGACAAATTTTGACTTTTTGGAGTCTTTAAAAATAGAAATAAAAATAGGTTAATATATGAGAAAAATATAAATATGAAGAGAAAAAAAAAAGTAACATCACTATGAAAAAAATGTCACTTTACAATATAAATCTATTATTTTTTACATCTCCAAAATTTATTTTTCTAAAAGTATATGAAATGTGGCATGCAATTTGAAGATAAAAAATTGGTATAATACTCTAAAAATGTGATATTTATTGGAAAGTGGAGTATTAATAGCAATGACATATTTAGTAATTTTGAGGTTTTAAAAAGGTATACTTAATGGCATTTCTAGTAATTTTAAGATTTTAAAAAGGATATAATTGTCTAGAAATGTTTCTCAACCTTCCCCACTTTTATATATTAGAGATATAATTCCATTATATGATAGTTTATGACTTAATTAAGCTATAATTAAAGTTTCATTGAAAAAATCTAAAAAATCACCTATGTTTCCATCGTTTCCATGATTTTTCTGGGAATATTTGTCAACGTCGACATTTCCATCGATATTTCCGTTAATTTGAACCTCGACATTTTTATCGACATCGACATTTAACTCCTTGATCATAATTTAAAACTTAATCTATTTACAAAGCTTAATTGAGACAAGGGGGACAATGTCGTGGGCATACGACCATAGGCAAACAAGACCCTGGTTAAGAGATTGACGTCCCTGTCAATCAACCTGACTCGACTTAAAGTCTTCAATCTTCTACTTGAACTTCTCCAGGTCTTTTTCACGTTCTCACCTAATCTATTTATTCGGGAGATCCTTCTACTTGACAAGATATTCTCGTTGATCTCACCCAGGTTTTCCCACTCTATGTGTCCTCTTAACCAGGACTTCTTTCTCTACACTCCCTGTAATATTCTTCAAATTCATAGGTGGTCTTGGGACTTCGTTACGAGCATCATATCCTAAATAAGGATGATAAGGCTTCAGATTGCTAACATAGATGACGGGGTGGATTTTCATACAAGTTGGCAATTGAACCATGTAAGCACTTTTTGAATGAATTCAACTGGCCCTTCATATTTTTTCATCATTCAATGATCCTTCTTCCCTCAAAATATAAGTTGTTCAGGTCTCAGCTTGATAAACACTTTGTCTCCTGCTTGGAACTCTAGCGGACGATGCTTCTTGTCTTTTTTTATATGTTAGATGCCTTTCTCTAGATAGGCCCAAGCTACATCACCGGCTTACCTCCGCTATTTAGCGAAGTTGTAGGCTTGATGACTCTTCCCCATACACAGATGGTCAGTGAGATGTGGCATAGATGGTTGTCTTCCATATGGAATTTCAAAGGGGCTTTTTCCCGTTGCAGAGCTCTTTTGAAAATTAAAACAGAATCGAGCAACATCCAGCAATTGCACCCAATTACATTGTCTTGCATCAATAAACTAGCGTAAATACTCTTCGAGGAGACTATTGAAACGTTCTGTTTGACCATCCACCTGAGGATGGTAACTTGATGACACATTCAGATTGGAACCCCAACATACTGAACAACTCGGTCTAGAACAAACCTATAAATCTTGCATCTCTATCAATGACAATACTTTCAGGGATGCCCAGAACATCACAACATTTTTAAGAACAACTGAGAAGTCATTTGCGCCGAACACATATTCAGAGCGAGGATGAAGGAGGCATATTTGGAGAATCTGTCTATCACAACAAGAATGGCTTCAAAATATCCAACCTTTGGGAGGTGGGTGATGAAATCCAGGGAGACACTCTCCCAAGGGCGATAAGGCATGAGGAGGGGTTCCAGAAACCCAGCTTTAGTATATTTCATTGCATCATCACGTATGTTCGGCCAATAGTACCCCCGTTTCATCAGGGCAAACGTATGTTGCCAGCCAGCATGGCCACCCCAAAGGGGTGTCATGAGATTCTTCTAACAAAGATTTTCACAACCCACGTGCTTTCGAAAACATATAACCTACCTCCTTTTGTGAGTTGGAGATCATCCTCCACCCAAAACTGTCTCGTCTTTCCATCCTCAACCAAGCTGACAATTGTAGGGTAATCCTTCAAGTGACGCTTCACTGCTTCTCTTATAGTCCCTTTCATTTTACTAGCTTGAAGGTGAGCTAACATGCACAGGGTTGTATGTTCACTCTTCTGACTCAAAGCATCAGTTGTAAGATTAGTCTTCCTCGATTTATGTTAAATTGGAAATCAAACTCTACTATAAATTCTTGCCAATGTGCCTGCTTGGAGGTCAACTTTGGTTGAGTAAAGAGGCAGCATACAATGCTATTATCGGTCTTCATAACAAACTTGGCCCCTAACAAATATTGTCTTCAAGCTGAAAACAATGGACCGCAACTAACATCTCCTTTTCTGACACTGCATATCGTTTTCAACATCATTCAGTTTTTGACTTTCATAAGTGATCAAGTGGCCATCCGGTAAAAGGATACCACCAAGAGAAAAGTCAGAGGTGTTTGTCTCCACTTCAAAGGGTTTCGAGACATCCTCTATCTCGAGGATTGGACCCTCCATCATGGCCTTTTTTAGGCTATCAAATACTGCTTGACAATTAGGAGTCCAACTTTAAGTATTACCTTTTTTCAGTAACTCTATCAGAGGTGTTGCCTTCATTTAGAATCCTTCAACAAAGCAACGATAATAGTCAGCCAATCCTAGGAACGATCTCAACTTAAAAATAGTTGCTAGGACCTTCCATTCTTGGACTGCTTGAACTTTCTCATCATCCATACCAATCTGCCTGCACTCGATTATGTGGCCAAGGAAGCTGATGTGTTGTTGGTCAAAAGAACACTTTTCCCTTTTGACATACAACTTATTTTCCCCCAAATTAGCAAACACCAACTAAAGGTATATTCGATGTTTTTCTATACTAGGGATGAAAAATACAATATCATCTAGATAAACCACAACAAAATTATCAAGATACTCATTGAATACCTGATTCATCAATGTGCAGAATGTTGCGGGAACGTTCGTCAAACCAAACAGCATAACTAGAAACTCAAATGCATCGTAGCGAGTAACACAATTTGTCTTCTGTTCATCCACTTTTGTAATTCCGAAACGATGGGTGATGTCGATATCATTGAAGTATGGCTTAGGTTCTTGAAATTCAAGAATGGATAAAATATAAAAATTCCAGAAATTTAATTATTAAAATTTCGATTCTAATCTTCCCCAAACTCGACGACAATGATCCCAACAATCGCCGGTCTCCGAATCGACTCAAACACACTTCAACCTGATCACCTATCGATTCTAAAATTGTCAAAATAAACCCTTTCATGAAGCCTAGGGCGTCGGCTACAAGGAGAAAAGAAAAGAGAATGAAGCCTTACCTCTTGTCCAAGAATTTGATTCCCAATCTACTTGAATCCAAAATCAACACGAGGAATTACGATCAAGAAGCGACGAAACCGGAATTCTTCTTCTTCTTCCAAGGGGGAGGAGGCGTGAGATGTAGAGAGAAAGAGGGCGTTCTTCTTTTTTTTTTGTCAGAGATAAATTGTGACCTAACCCTTTGCCACCTCATCTATAAAAAAAATGTTTAAAATATCCCTTATCTTCCAAATTGTAAATGTGATACCTTTTGCAAGAATGTCACCCAACAAGCCTAAGGACACAATTAAGAATATAATATTAAATTCTAAAAGTCCGGTATTTAATTAAAAATATTAATTCAAACCAAAAATTGAAATTTACCTTGTAATGGGGCGTTACAGAACTACCCACCTAACAAGGCTTTTCGTCCTCGAAAAGCTTCACCCCTCAAGAAAAAGATGAGGGTAGCTTACTCGCATATCCTCTTCTCGCTCCCAAGTGGCTTCTTCTGATGAATGATTTCTCCATAATACTTTAACCAACTCGATAGTCTTATTTCTCAACACTCTCTGTTCCTTTGCTAATATCTCAACCGGTTTCTCTTCATAAGACAAATCCGCCTCTAACTCCACTGGTTCATAATCTATCACATGTGTAGGGTCTGTAATATACTTCCGGAGCATAGACACATGGAACACATTATGAACACTGGATAATGCTGGTGGCAAAGCCAACCTATAAGCAAGCGGTCCAATCCTCTCAAGAATCTCGAAAGGTCCGATGAATCGAGGACTCAACTTCCCTTTCTTCCCAAATCTCATCACACCCTTCATCCGTGCAATCTTTATAAAAACATGGTCACCCACTGAAAACTCAAGATCAGTGCGCCTCTTATCTGCATAACTCTTCTGCCTACTCTGGGCAGTCTTCATTCTTTCTCTAATCACATTTACAGTTTGACTCGTTAGCTGCACAAGTTCAGGTCCCAATAATTTCCTCTTCCCAACATCATCCCAATGAACTGGAGATCGATACTTCTTCCTATACAATGCCTCGAAAGGAGCCATCTCAATAGTAGCCTGATAGCTATTATTGTATGCAAATTCCGCCAAGTACAAATGATCATCCCAATTACCCTTGAAATCTAAGGCACAAGTGATAACTCTATAAAATAGAGTTATTTGGTCCTATTTTAATGCCTATGTGATGATTATTTGATTGAACTTTGCTAATATTTTGCATACTTTGAATTCATTTTGCATAATTCTTTAATTAAGCTTACTTTGAGAAAACTCGGGTTTTTAGCGCTTTAAATAATATGTTTGAAGTGTTTTTGGCTTTGGGTATTTAATTTTGTCAATTTGAATGAAAGAGAGTCCTAAAAGAATTGCAAATTTCATGCAGAAACAAAGAAAAAAGTGCAGAATTTTGAAAAGTGCTGTGGCAGTGCTGCAGCTGTGCTGCAGCACACTGGGCAGAATCTGGCAGCAAGCAGGATCACGATTTTTGGCCCAAAAAGTAATCTTTTTGGGCCCGTTTCAGCCCAAAAACGTGAGGAAAAATTAGGGCAAGCCTTGGGATCCATCAAAGAGCATATTTGGGATAGTTTTAATGAAGCCCAACCCGAATTTTAAAGGAAAAGTCATCATAAAAAGAGAAAAGAAAAGAAAGAAACCCTAGTTCTTCATTAGAGGCAAAAATCTGAAAGAGGGAGGAAGATGTAGCAGCCATGGGAGAGGAGAAAAGCTTCGATTCTTGGAAACTCGGATTTGATTCTTTTCCCTTTTCTCTTTATGTTTTATTTTATATTTTCTTTTTCTTCTTCTTCTTAGTTTCCAAACTCCATTGTTGAACTCAAGTTATGTTAGGCTTACTTTTTATTTTGTTAAACTCTTTTGTTAATTTAGGTTTTGTTATGAACTAAATTTTATTTGGTTGGAATTGATAGATGAATCCTAAAAGGGATTAGTTTTCACAAGCTTTAATAAATTCAGTTTTTATGTTCAATCAATAGTTTGAAATTTCTATCTATTTGCTTATGCTTGATCAACCTAAGTAAATTGCTTAGTTTAATTTTAATTCTGAAAAGGTTGAAATTAAATGGAAGAATATTGATTGATAGGGGTTAACGATTCTAGAAATTGTTTTTGGTAATGCATAGACATATGTATTCACACCTTAAGGCTTAAACCGGAACATTGAAAACATATTTCTTAATCTAATTTTACCTAGACATAGGATTAAAATTGGATTAGGAATTAGAATCATTTAGGCTTGACGAAGTCACTTGAACAATAGGGTTTGCTTGCATAAAAAGTGTCTTTATTAATGCAGTTTGCTGCAGCACAGCCACAGCACTGTTGCAGATTTGTGAATTCTAAGACTTTTTAGGGGGATTCTTGATTTTCCAACCACTCATCTCTACATAGTTTCATCACTTTATTATTCTTGCATATTTTAGGAGTAATTTAAGCCACTTTAGACCATCATATTTATTTTCCTTAATTAATTTAGAATTTATTTATTAGTTTTGCATGATTTCATAATTTTATTAGTTTAGTTTCATAAATCAAATCACCCCGATTTATCATTATTTTTATTTTCTTTAAACTATTTGTTAAACACCACTTTAAGTCACTAATCCTCGTGGGAACGATATCTTTCTTATCACTTTATTACTTGTTTGACTGCGTGCACTTGCGTATCACGATTTCACACAACAACAAGCTCGGAGCATGTCCTTCAAAATCTGATTGACTCGTTTAGTTTGACCATCCGTTTGAGGGTGGAAAGCTGTACTAAAGTCCAACCGTGTACCCATAGCCTTCTGGAGACTTTGCCAAAAGTTTGAGACAAAGCGAGTGTCTCTATCAGAAACAATACGTACTGGCACTCCATGCAAACGTACTATCTCCCTCAAGTTCATTTGTGCCCAAGTCTCCACTAGATAAGTCGGTTTTCCTGGAAGGAAATGCGCTGACTTTGTCAATCTGTCTACAATTACCCATATAACTGAATTACCTCGTGATGTCCTCGGCAAACCACATATAAAGTCCATGGAAATTTCTTCCCACTTCCATTCAGGGACACTCAATGGTTTAACATAACCATGAGGACTTCTTCTCAATGCCTTCACCTGTTGGCAAACTAGACACTTATTCACGAACTCAGCTATATCATTCTTCATTCCGGACCACCAATAATGTATTTTTAAGTCTCGATACATTTTGGTACTTCCGGGGTGAATAGAGAACATAGAGTCATGTGCTTCTTCTAACAATTCTTTCCTCAAAGTTTCATCCTTAAGAACGCACAACCGACCCTTATTGGCTAATGCACCATCAGTAGCAAAAGCAAAAACTCCAGGCATATCTGTTTCGGCATCCAGAAAACAACCAGCTAAACTCTCATCTGCTCGCTGAGCATCAATAATCCTGTCTCAAGGTAGGCCTCACTATCAAACTAGCCATACCAGCTGTCATCTCATAAGTCATCTCAATAAGATCAGCCCTGTTCATATCCCACTGTAATCGAGGATGTCTAGCCAAAATTGCAGCCGAATGTACTGTCTTTCTACTTAATGCATCAGCTACCACATTAGCCTTTCCCGGATGATACTGGATGTCACAATCATAATCTTTCACTAACTCCAACCATCTCCTTTGTCTCATATTTAATTCCTTGTGAGTGAAGAAATATTTGAGACTTTTGTGGTCAGTGAAGATTAGGATCTTCTCACCATAGAGATAATGCCTCCAAATCTTTAAGGCATGAACTACTGCTGCAAGTTCTAAGTCATGTGTAGGGTACTTCTTTTCGTGCTCTTTCAGTTGTCTAGAAGCATACGCTACTACTTTGCCATGTTGCATTAAAACACAACCTAACCTCTTTTTCGATGCATCACTGTAGATTGTCAAACCACCTGAGCCATCCGGGGTAACCAAAACTGGGGCAGTTATTAATCTCTTCTTCAACTCTTCAAAGCTAACTTCACACTCCTCATTCCAATCAAAGGCCACTCCATTTCTTGTCAACTTGGTCATTGGAGAAGCAATCCGTGCAAAGTCTTGCATAAACCTCATATAATAACTGACTAAACCAAGGAAACTTCGTATCTCAGCCACACTAGCAGGTCGTGCCCACCCACTAACTGCTTCGATCTTTGAAGGATCCACAGAAATACCATGTGGTGACACTACATGTCCCAAGAAAGCTACTTTCTTCAACCATAACACACATTTGCTAAACTTAGCATAAAGTCTCTCTTCCCTCAGGATAGACAAAACTTTCCTCAGATGTATGGCATGCTCAACTTCATTCTTAGAGTAAACTAGTATGTCATCAATGAATACTATAACGAAGGTATCTAAGAATTTTTGGAAAATTGTGTGCATCAAATCCATAAAAGCTGTCGGGGCATTAGTCAACCCAAAGGACATGACAATAAACTCAAAATGCCCATATCTCGTTCTAAAAGATGTCTTTGGTATATCGGCCTCCCAGATTCTCAATTGATGGTACCCTGATCTCGGATCTATCTTTGAAAACACGGTGGCCCCTTTCAACTGATCAAACAAATCTTCTATCCTAGGCAGAGGATATTTGTTCTTGATAGTTACCTTATTAAGCTCACGATAATCTATACATAACCTCATCGATCCATCCTTTTTCTTCACAAATAGGACAGGTGCACCCCACGGTGATATACTTGGGCGTATAAAACCCAAATCAAGAAGTTCTTGTAACTGGGTATTAAGCTCTTTAAGCTCAGCCGGAGCCATTCTATAAGGTGCTTTAGAAATAGGGGCAGTCCCGGGTACAACTTCTATTTGGAAATCCATTTGCCTAGGTGGGGGTAATCCAGGTAATTCATTAGGAAATACATCAACGAACTCATTCACAACTGACACAGAATCTAAACTGACCTCCTCGACAGTAGTATCAACTACATTAACTAAATATCCCCAGGCTCCCTCATCAATCAATTTCTTAGCTTGCAAAGCTGAGATGATCACTGGAGTCAGTTTACTACTACTCCTTTTAAACTTAAACTCTGCCCCACAAGGACTTTTAAAATGCACTTCCTTCTTATGACAATCTATAATAGCATAATTGGCACGCAACCAATCCATTCCCAATATTATATCGAAATCAGACATATCAAGCACAATCAGTGTAGCATGCAAACATTTCTCAAATACACACAGTTCATCAGTTCTAAACATCCTATCAACACAAACTGTTCCACCAACCGGTGTCTTAACATTCAAATCAAAATCCATGGGCTCAGTATCAAAATCAGCATACTTAACAAATTCAGATGAAATGAAAGAATGTGTAGCACCAGAATCAAATAATACATAAATAGAATGGCCAAGAACCGATAAAGTACCTGTGACAACATTCTGAGCCGCCTCAGCCTCGCCCCTAGTGGTAGCAAACAACTGTCCCTACTGAGGAGCCTGTTTATGCTGACCTTGATTAGTAGTTCTGTTCTATCCCCCAACCATAGGTGCTTTCATATTCTTCCTACAATTAGCAGCTAGATGTCCTTCTTGATGACAGATAAAACACATCCTACTTATTACAAACCCCAGTGTGCCTTCTACCACAGTTCCTGCACTCAGGAATATTGAACTCCTGTCTACCGCCCTGATTCGGCCTATTTTGATTGAACTGCCTATTCTGTGTTGACTGTTGTCCCCTATTACCACCCTGATTCTATTTCTGTTGAGGCTCAGTCTCAGCTTTCCTCTTCTGCCCAACTGCAATCTCAGTCGGTTCTTTTTCTACAGCCTTGCCTCTACTCTTTGGGTCAAGAGAGATGGCAATCTTCAAAGCAGAAGCATAGTCTGTAGGTCTAATAGCCTCAATCTGTCCCAGTAAATCATCATCTAATCCCATCATGAACCTATGCATTCTCAACTCAAGTGTAGCAACCTGATAAGCAGCAAACCTCGAAAGACGATCAAATTCTTTCTCATACTCAAGCACTGATTTGTCCCCTTTCTTCAAGGCTAGAACCTCGCATTCCTTCTGGTTTCTATACTTCTTAGTATAGTATTTCTCATAAAACCTCTCTTGGAATTCACTCCAAGTCACCGGAGTAGTAGAATCTCGGGTATTCAGTGTGGTCTCCCACCAGTACAAGACATCCCCCACCAACGAAAAAGTTCCACAGTGAACTTTCAAATGTTCGGGACAGCTAGCAAAATTCAGAGCTCTCTGGACTCTAGCAAACTAATCCTCAGCTTCATCGGGATCAACTGACTTTCCATTGAATTCAGCTGGTGCATATTTCTTGTATTCTTTCAGCATATCGGCCTCCTCAGTTACACCACCAACTCGAGCCAATGCTCTACGCATCTCATCTAACTCAGCTTGGGGCACAAAATCGCCCTGAACAACTGGTGGTACCGGACCCAAAGGAACATTCTCTGGTTCATTCACTCCAACTGGATCCACATGCCCATCAATATTCCCCACAGCAGGGGTAGCATAAGAGTTAACCTCGTTCGATGACTCGGCGTCACTCTGGTACTTGGGGTTGACACCACGGCCTCGACCGCGCCCACCCCTACCTCCGCCTCTACCACGGCCTCGTCCTCTTCCTCTTCCAGGCATAACCACAGGAGGCATCCTGGAATACACAAACACTATAATTATCGAGATTGAACATTTTAAGCTTAAACATTAACTATCTTACTACTTGGACAAGGAATGAATTTAGAGACTAGTACTAGAGATACCTGGTGCCGATTAGTGTGGAGATGAGATTCATATCGTTTAGTGTATGTTTAACATACGGTCTTCAGAACCAAAAGGCTCTGATACCAACTGTAAGGACCCGACTTTTCAGAGTTTAAAACCATAAAGCAGCAACAACGGAAGACTTTGTTAAATAACCTCATTTATTGCAATAATGAATATTTCAATAAATAACTTCAAATTCCAAAAAAAATGAAATAAACCAACTCCAGAGTTATTTGAAAAACAAATCAAAGATCGAAACAAATAGACTTAACATCAATTTAAAACATAGACTAAAATCCGAAAAGAAACAAAATAATAATGATTCAAGATTCCATAAAAGAATGAAAAATGTTCAAGGGCATTTAATCCCAACTAACGACCGTACTCAATATGAGTTACTCATTTCCGCAACCTCATCAACCGCCACCTCTCGTCCTATTGTTACCTGGAAAAAAAATGATAGCACTGTGAGGCTAAAGCCAATGAGAAAACGAACTAACTAACAGGTAAGTTTTCAAATAGTCTCTAAACGAACCAAACCGAGTCCCAAGCACTCATCACTCTCCAACATTCTCTTAAATTCAAATTGTCACTTAAACTCAACTATCACTTACAAGTCTTTCATACATGGATAGACAACTCTCCCGGTTTCATATCCAAGAATTCATCACATTTGCTCTCAACCTTAACTCATCAATAAATCGTTCTAAACAACCAATTAACTTAAATATTACATAAAACTATACTAGCATGCAACATTAGGAAAACGGTTCCTCGGAATTACAACTCTTCCTGATTCCCGGTTATAGACGTATCTATAACTATATACTCTAATAAATCATTCTTACGAGCAATGATTATTAGCACTCGATTATGAACTCTTTTCATAACTAAAATGACATAGTATTAAGCTCGTAGCCTTAATACTAGTAAGCATAACCTATAGGCAAATCAATTCTCCAACTTTCTCAACAACAATCATACATATCATGCTTTTTATAATCAGTATAAAATTCATCATAATGAATTAAAATGCAGCAGCCCACTCAGAAATACAAAAAAAAGCACAAAACTGTCAAAACGGGTAAAAACTGCCGAAAAACTCAAAATTCACTAAAAATATATTCTAACCGATTCTCTTGGCCATAAATAACCTTAAAACTCCAAATTAATTCCAGAATAAACAATAGAGTAAAATGCAAATAACACCCTTATAGTTTCGGTCAAAATCACGAAAAGTCCATGTAGTTTAAAAATGGCAAATCACACCCCCATACTTCCAAATTATATCAATATGACCTCTCCCCTTCAATGGTGTAAATTTTCTTTTAGCCATAACTTTTTCGTTTGAACTTCGATTTTGATGATTCAAGATGTTTTGGAATCCTCATTCCGGGCTCTACTTTATGGTCACTTGAAAACTTCTAAATTATCAGTAAACGTCGTGGTTAATTACTGTAATCATACCAAATATTTTGACGATAATAAAACTCTGTTATTTACTAAAAATTTTGAATGTTTGAGATAACCATGACGTAGAGCCCGAAAAGAGGATTTCAAAACATCTTGAATCATCAAAATCAGAATTCAAACGAAAAAGTTATGGCTAAAAGAAAATTTACATCATTGAAGGGGATGGGTCATATTGATATAATTTGGAAGTACGAGGGTGTGATTTGCCATTTTTAAACTACAAGGACTTTTCATGAATTTGACCGAAACCACAGGGGTGTTATTTGCAGTTTACCCTAAACAATATCAACCATCAGAATCGTTTTAAACAAGGAATCATACAATTTCCACCGAAAAAGCCTAAACTAGTCTTAACCAAAAATTAGTTTTCTTAATTTATTTCTCATACTTCCAATGATCAAATTTATTCCAAAACTTCCAGAATATTAATAATAAATATAAGAAAACATTTTGCTACGGTTTGGGCTTTAGATTTTTTCAAAACCTTAACCGTTAATTAATCCGTTAACTCACCTTTGTCAGCGTTTTTTCGAATTTTTTTTTCCAACGGTCCTGACCTGAAACGACCATCTAAATCAATTAAAAAATACCCTAAAACAGTAGCAAATAAATAAAAAAAAGTTTGGGGTTCGATGGCGCGAAGAACAGGACAACCAAAAGACGAAAAAGATCGTCGTTTGAACGGGACAGCAGCGCCGTGGCTACTGTCATGGCAGCGGCTGAACTGGGGCTGTTTGGTCTCGGTTTGGCCATGGGTTGGTGATAGGAATGATCGATTTAGATGGGGCTTACAATCGGTTCAAGGTAAATCGAAATCGATTAGTGTTTTGGGTTCCGAAACGATGAGTGATGTCGATATCATTGAAGTATGGCTTAGGTTCTTGAAATTCAAGAATGGATAAAATATAAAAATTCCAGAAATTTAATTATTAAAATTTTGATTCTAATCTTACCCAAACTCGACGACAATGATCCCAACAATCGCCGGTCTCCGAATCGACTCGAACACACTTCAACCCGATCACCTATCGATTCAAAAATGGTCAAAATAAACCCTTTCATGAAGCCTAGGGCGTCGGCTACAAGGAGAAAAGAAAAGAGAATGAAGCCTTACCTCTTGTCCAAGAATTTGATTCCCAATCTACTTGAATCCAAAATCAACACAAGGAATTACGATCGAGAAGCGACGAAACCGGAATTCTTCTTCTTCTTCCAAGGGGGAGGAGGCGTGAGATGTAGAGAGAAAGAGAGCGTTCTTCTTTCTTTTCTTTTTTTTTTGTCAGAGATAAATTGTGACCTAACCCTTTGCCACCTCATCTATAAAAAAAATCTTTAAAATATCTCATATCTTCCAAATTGTAAATGTGACACCTTTTGCAAGAATGTCACCCAACAAGCTTAAGGACACAATTAAGAATATAATATTGAATTCCAAAAATCCGGTATTTAATTAAAAATACTAATTTAAACCAAAAATTGAAATTTACCTTATAATGGGGCGTTACACCATCACAACTTGGCATCATCACTCAGATGCATGGAAACCAAGGTGACCTTCACTTCTTCAAAATCTGTTATAGCAGCCCTAAAGTATTGTTTCATATCAAAGAGAAAGTTTTCCAATTCTTTTGCATTGCGTACCCCTCTAAAAGGCTTTAGCTGAGGAATGCGAATTTGAGTCGGTTTAAGTACCCCCACAGTAGGGGCTTGGTTGTTCACCGCGCGCATGGTGAGATTCAATCTAATATTCAACTCAACCACATCAGCCGTCTTGGCTTCCAAAGTGGCTCTGAAGTCTTTAGTAAGATCGTTCAAAGTTCCTTTTGAGTCTCGTCGATACTATCAAATCACCTTTCCATATGGTTGGGTTTAATTAATTATAACAATTATCACTAGTTTTTATAAAAATGATTTAAGGCATCATTTCATATGTAATTTGTAATAACAAAAATAACTTCAAAATAAATAATAAACAATTTTATTATGGCCGATTTTCATTGATGACATGATATATTAACAAAAAAAGAAGAAGAACTAAATACATCTTTTGAATTTACAATAGCCAACACTGTAGGATCGATATGGATACCCTAGAGGGGGTGAATAGGGTTTTAGGTTAATTTAAAAACTTTTTCGATTAATGATTTCTAATTAACAAGTTAATTAGACTTTTTAAGCTTAAGCAATCAATATGAATTTATACTAAAATTCCCTCAACAAAGTAAACTAAATATCAATAATACTTGGAAATATTTAATCACAATTTAATTTATAACTATCAAACATGCTTCAATAAATTCTAGCAATGATCATGTGAAGTAATTAATAAATTTCAAATATTGATATTTAATGATCACAATAATTAGCACAATAAATATGATACAATTAATATGGTGCAATAAATAAAGAGGATAGGGTTTAAGAAATGACACCAAGATGCATAGTGTTTCGGCCAAAATCCGGTCTAGTCCACTCCCCGAGCGCCTCTCGGGAATTGTATACCTTTTCCGGGAGGAAGTACAACCCAATCCTTTTACCAGGCTCAACATCAAACCCAACCGTTCTTTTTACGGGATCAAGAACAAACCCGATCCTTTTACCAGGAGCAAGATTAAACCCTCACGTTCCTATTTTTACGGGCTAGGAAACCGACCCAATGTGTAAATTATAATTTTTCACACAAATACAAATCTCTCTCAAAAGAGTAAATATCAAAATCAAAGCCCACAATATTACAAGGCTCTTATTAGCCAATTAAATCACTCAAAATAATATGAAAAATTAGCTTCAAAGCACTTGACAATGAAGGCAACAAATTGATATTTTTCTCTAATTTTTCCAACTGATTTCGGCCATATGTAGAAGAAAGGAGACTCAGCTAGCCATTGGTGACACGTGTCAAGCTCTGGTTGGTTGATGAATTCTGATATTTGAATTAAATAATATAATACCAAGACTCACGGGCAGGGGCAAACCGGGCAAAAAAATTCGTTGTGAGAGGAAGAAGAAAATCGGTCAGCATGAGTAGCAATTAATTGGTCAGGACGCATGTGGCATTAAACAAAAAGGAAGGGACAAGGAAGACATTTCGCTACATCTAAAAATTGAGACATCAGGCATGGGGAACCGGCGAAGCTACGTGTCGCGTCGTGGCTGGCTGCTTCAACTGAGTGGGGCCAGCTTGCGTCAGCGGTAGCAGGTGGCGTCAGGTGAAGGAAGTCAATGCACTACGTGGCTGCTTGTAGACCATCAGATGGCAAGATGAAGCGAGATCAACGGCTCCGGTTTTTCTTCCTTTTTTTTATTTCCATTTATATAAATATATAAAAAAAACGTTGATCGTCAGATTGAGGACAAGCGCGATCGTACGGCTGATGACAATTCTGATTTCTTTTTCTTTTTCCTTTTTTTTTAAATCTAAAATATATGGGAAATTTGCACATATGACCTCTATTAATGATATTTAATGAACCAAATCCAAGGTTTTGATTTCTTTTAAATAAGACCTTATGTTGATGTCAGCCGAGCGTGAAAAGACGAAAAAAGCCCTTGAAAATTTAAAGTGGTTAGGTATCTGCTCCCTTCTCATAAAGTTGAAGGTTCGAGTCTCCCCTCCCCCAATTTGATGTAATATCTAAATAAAAAAAACTTACAGTACATTGGCTACTGATAAAATCTTATTATATATAGAACTTTGTACTATAAATATTAAAATTAAAAAGAAAGTAAAGAAATTTATAAATTTTCAATAAGCAAATATAAGCAAAAAAAAAAACAAAAAGTTATATAGTATTGCAACCTTAAAAAACAAATGAAAAAAAAAAACGTGTTAGTTAGTAATTAATACACATAATAACAATAAATAGGAGAATAGCACATAAAATCTAACTAAAAGACTTGCTAATTCTAATAAACTATTCGTATATTGAGATGAGTTGCAATAATTTATCATTAATTAACTTATTCGGTATTTTCTTATCTTATTATTAGTTTTCAAAGGATATGCTACTTGAACAAAATATAGAAAAGTGATTAGTATTTAGTAGCAACTATTAGATTTTCCTACTACTAGACATTAAAATATACTAATCACATTCTTAATTAGTAGACTCTAACTACTAAATTTTTTCCATTTATATGTTTCTCAAAAGATGATTGTTTCAAGATATCTCATCTCATGAAAAGAATACTCCAAAAAATAAATCGATTTTGTTCAAACTTTATTTTTGAAAAATAAATTAACCTTATTTTCTTAAACAAGGACTCATATTACTATATTGCAATAACCCCCTCCATTATTAGTATTGATAATTGATAATTATTTATATTTAGTGTAAAATTTCCATTTTTTTTAAAATTTATGATTCTCTAGATTCTATATTATTATTTTAAAATTAGAAAGGGGACTTGATTTTAAAATATAATTAATTATAAAAATTATGTTAACCTTTCAAACAAAAAATTCTCCTACAATACAATATATAATTATGTAGGAATTGAATCGATTATAAATAATAAATAATTACTAAAATGTTGGAAAAATAAAAAAACAAAACACCATACACATAAATTAAATTATTAAATTATAAAATATTGAAAAGAAATATATGTGCAACGCATTTAGTATGAATTTAGTAACATTAAAAACTTCAAACCTAACCCTTATTTATATAAATAAAGGGGCGTTTGATATGCAGACATTGGCCATGTGAATGAGTTTTTAATACTCATTCTGTTGTTTGGTTCAACCTATAATTACTATTGACATTGGCATTCAATTCCCATCTTAATCCCCTTATAATTAGGGATGGACTCGGGCCGGTTTCGGTTCGGTTTTGCCCAAAAATTTGGACCGAACCGATCATTTCACTTTTTTTAAAGGAACCGATCGGTTCGTCGATTCGGTTTTTCGGTTTGGACCTTTACCCCTTTTTACTAAATCTGTTTCATATAATAAAAAAAACCATTTTTTAATAAAAATTCATGCATATATTATTAAATGAAATCCAATTTTACATCTATTATAATTTATGCCTATATTATTAAATAAATTTAATTTCAATTAACACAAATTCACATCAAATTTAAATTTCCACACCCAATAGTTTTCACAATAACATCCAATTACAATTTTCACACGTTATATAATTCAATTAATATTGAATTTCAATTTCCACACCTAATATGATTAAATTAATATAGAACAAAAGAAGGAAAACGAATTTTGTTTTTTTTTTAAAATATATATTCGGTTCGGTTAAATAACTGAACCGAACCTCCCAAACCGAAGAAATTCGGTTTTCTTCAAAAGCAAACTGAGAAAACTAATTGAACCGGTAAAATCGGCCCGAATTGCTCGGATTGGGTCGGGTCGGTTTCTCGGTTTGGCCAGTTTTGTGCTACTTATAATTAGCATTGGCATTGACACTAACATTGGTATTGACATTGACATTTAATTAAATCATATTTCTTCCTACAAAACACAACAATCATATTCCCATAAATCCAAATTCCAGTACACTCCAAACATGTTTGGCATCATATTCCCAGACATTTGATTCCCATTCCAGCACACTCCAAACAAAGACATTAAATTCTCATCAATTTTATTCCCACATATCTAATTACTAGATATTTAATTTCGATTCCCGCATACCAAACGCCCCCTAAGAGTTGTGGGGCATAACATATTGACAGCCCAAAAACTGATTTTCTATTAAATTATTATTAAAACAAAGCAACTCAAAAGTTTGAGAGATTATTTAGAGACGCAGAGGCTGCCTCCCGAATGCAGGACACGTGTGAAATTGAATGTTTTTTTTATATTCGTTCAGCACGATTTAACGGAAGGAAACAGAGTGAAATATTTATTTTAAAATATGTTTCATTTTTACTTTTTTCTCGGAACCGTCAAAACGTAACTTGTTTTCTTTTTAATTCAAAAAATGGAAAAAATTCTAAAACCGTTACCAGAGAAAAAAAAATTATGTAATGTAATTTAATATAAAATTATTTCAACATTTTTAATTAATAAATAATAAAAATTTGAGATAATAATAATAATATGGTATGAGTGTATTTTTTTTACATGTACAATATATATTTTATCTCATAAATATAGTATACAATTGAAATGATCAAGTATTTTTTAAATTAAAAAATATATTTTATAATAAAACTGATGTAAACTTTAAAAAATTATACGTGAATCATTTTTTTATAAGTTATTTTATATTATTAAAAATATGATATTAGAAAGAACTCAATGATTTTTCTTAAAATTATTTATCTGACTGAACCAGTAAAAAAAGGAGGGTTTCAACTTGGGATATTTGCATATATGACCTCGAAAATAAAGCCATAATGAACCATAACCTCACCTTTTTATTTCTTATATTTTAAACCCTATGTTGATGTCATCCCAGCGTGAAAAGACCAAAAACCCTTTAAAAACTCTCTTTATCTTTATCTGTCACTACCTACTCTCTTACATTCCACTTTACTCTCTCTCTCTCTCACTCTAAAGTCTCTCTATCTATCTTTCTAGAGTTTCTCTCTCTAAAGTTGCGCAAGGAAGAAGAAGAGAAGGTAAGAATTATTCATGTTATGATATTCGTTTTAGAAAACAGAAATATCATAGGAGGAAATGAATGGCAGACCATAGGAGGAAATGATCGTTCAGATCATAGGAGGAAATGATCGGTATGATCATATGCAATGATCGATCAGATCATTGCCCACGTTCGGTTCGATCATAGGCCATGATCGGCCTGATGATCAAACCGAGCATTGCGTATAAGATATCACCGACCATTTCCTAAAATGATCTGACCGATCATTACTATTATAATCTGACCGATCACTTCCTATTATGATCTGGCCGATCATTTCCTCTTATGATTGGATTGATCACTTCATTTTTATGATCCGACCGATCATTATATATTATGATCTGACCGATCGTATGCAATGATCTGACCGATCATTGCATATGATCTAACCGATCATTTAGTATATTTCTCTGATATAATTTTTTTTTACTATTTGTGTAGATGCCACTTGTAAGAATATTTGTTCGTTATGGTGGACATTGGGATGCTGATGGTTACAATTATATTGGTGGCTTATTGGGAGGAATAATTGTGGATAAGGGTATAAGCTATGAATGTTTAGTAGAACGACTATATGTAGTTGTAGGATCTGACCCTTCATCGACTACTATAAAAATCAAGTGCATATACAAGTTTGCAACAATTTGTCCCCCTTTTGAAATTAGAAATGATATGGAGTTACAGTTTTACATTATGGGTTCTAAACCTCTCGATCCTATATGTGTATTTTGTGAACCTAGAGACACGATGAGTGGAAGTAAAAGGGGGGATATGAATGTCAACTTAAATCAGTGTCATGGATTGGGGAATATTGCATCTATGACTCCGTTGGACGATACTATAGCTCCATATGATTTAGCAAACGATGATAATGTAAGGATGGATTGGGATAAGATGAACGACGATTTTCATAACGATAAGCATGACAATGATACTTTTCCAGGATTGGATGACGTATTCGACCTCCGGGATGTCCAAAGGGATACCGTGAGAGTGAAACTTGAGAGGAATGTTGTCAATGAATGTGAACCGAGTAATCGCGTAGATGTACGCGATAAGAAGGGGAAAGCCAAAGTTGGACCTCTTGAGTTGAATAACGATGATTATGAACTAAAGAGTAGTTCATTGATGAATGTAATGCAAACGGTTTCTACAGAGGAGTTTCAAGTAGGCCGCATACTCCTTTTCAAACAAGATTTAATAAGTAGATTATCTAGGTTGGTGATAACTCTATAAAATAGAGTTATTTGGTCCTATTTTAATGCCTAAGTGATAATGATTTGATTGAAATTTGCTTATATTTTGTGCACTTTGAACTCATTTAGAATCATTCTTTATTAAAGTGTATTTTGGAAAAATTCGGGTTTTTAGCACTTTAAAGTATATTTAGGATTGTTCTTGGCTCTCGGTATTTAATTTTGTCGATTTGAATGAAAGAAAGTCCTAAAAGAATTGCAAATTTCATGCAAGAAATAGGAAAAAAGTGCAGAATTTTGAAAAGTGCTGTGGCAGTGCTGCAGCACACTGGGCAGAATCTGGACAGCAGCTTAGTCACGATTTTCAGCCCAAAAATATCAGTTTTTTTGGCCCGCTTCAGCAGATTCTTCTCAGATAAAATAAGCCCATCATAGGGGGTCAACTTAGAAGCAAATTTGGAGGAGATTTAAGAAAAGCCCAAGCTCAAAACAAAGAAAAATAGAAGATTAACCTAGAAAAGAAAAGAAAAGGCAGCAGCTTGAGATTTGGACAGAAAAGAAACGTAAAAAAAAGAAGAGGCAGCGTACGTGAGGAACAGAGGCAGATCGTGAGAGGAGGAGACTTCTTCTTCTTCATTGGAGCTTTGTTTTGATTTCTTCTCTTCTATTTATTTACTCTTACTTTTCATTATTCTTCATTCCCCATTCTTAAGAACTCCATTGTTGAACTCAAGTTATGTTAGGTTTAGTTTTGATTTTGTTTAACTCTTTTGTTAATTTAGGTTTTGTTATGAACTAAATTTTATTTGGTTGGAATTGATAGATGAATCCTAAAAGGGATTAGTTTTCACAAGCTTTAATAAATTCAGTTTTTATGTTCAATCAATAGTTTGATATTTCTATCTATTTTCTTATGCTTGATCAACTTAGGTGAATTGTTTAGTTTAATTTTAATTCTGAAAAGGTTGAAATTAAATGGAAAAGTATTGATTGATAGGGGTTAACAATTCTCGAATTTGTTTTTGGTAATGCATAGACATATGTGTTTACACCTTAAGGCTTAAACCGGAACATTGAAAACATATTTCTTAATCTAATTTTACCTAGATATAGGATTTAAATTGAATTAGGAATTAAAATCATATTGGGCTTGACAAAGTCACTTGAATAATTGGGTATGCTTGCATAAAAAGTGTCTTTATTAATGCAGTTTGCTGCAGCACAGCCACAGCACTGTTGCAGATTTGTGAATTCTAAGACTTTTTAGGGGGATTCTTGATTTTCCAACCACTCATCTCTACATAGTTTAATCACTTTAATATTTTTGCACACTTTAGGAGTAATTTCAGTCACTTTAACCCATCGTACTTATTTTCCATAATTAATTTAGAATTTATTCATTTAGTTTGCATAATTTCACAATTTTATTTGTTTAGCTTCATAAACCATATCACCCCAATTTATCATTGTTTTTATTTTCTTTTAAATTATTTGTTAAACACCTACTTAATCTACTAATCCTCGTGGGAACGATATCTTTCTTATCACTTTATTACTTGTTAGACTGCGTGCACTTGCGTAACACGATTTCACACAACAAGTTTTTGGCGCCGTTGCCGGGGATTAGTTTAGGATTAATTGGTGTCATAACATTTAGTTTAATTTTTTTTATTTTTTTTATTTTTGTTTTCTTTGTTCTTTGCAGGATATTAATCTTGTATGAGCGACGAGGAAACAACTGCTTTGATTCCATACGATCAAGAGATTGAACGAACTTTTCACAAGAGGAAAAAGCTACAAAAACAAAAGAAAGTTGTTCAGAAAGAAGAGATGGAAAACCGGCAGATAGTTGTACCTGATGAACGAGACACTGTTATTCAAGAGTATAGAAGGCCTAACTTCGGTCCTGTGATTGTTAGGCCAGAAATCGAAGCAAATAACTTTGAGCTGAAGCCGGTTATGTTCCAAATGTTGCAAAGTGCAGGACAATTCAATGGAATACCTAATGAGGATCCACATGCTCATCTGCAATTATTTGTCCAAGTAAGTGATTTTTTTAAACTTAATGGAGTTTCTGAGGATGCCCTTAGGTTAGAGTTATTTCCTTACTCGTTGAAAGGCTTAGCAAAAGATTGGCTAAATTCATTGCCTCAAGGGTCGATAACTAGTTGGAATGATCTTGTGGAAGAGTTTTTAACTCAATATTTCCCTCCTACTAAGGAAAACAAGCTTAGGAGCCAAATCACTTCCTTTGAACAATTTGAGCATGAATCCTTGTATGACACTTGGGAGAGATTTAAGGAGATGATTAGAAAGTGTCCCAACCATGGAATCCCGTATAAGATCCAAATGCAAATTTTCTATAATGGGTTGTGTTCTCACACTAGAGATAGAGTGGATTCATCATCGGGAGGGGCATTACTTTCTAAAACTTACAATGAGGCTTGTGCCATCTTGAACAAAATAGCAAGGAATAACCTTAGTTGGCCAAATGAACGCTTAAACCAAGATAGGAAAACCAATGCCAATTATGGTGGGAATGATTGAATTTTTTGATAGCACAGTTGGCTGCTTTGAATAGTACTTTAACGAAGATGGATTTGGGTGGGAATAACCAAATGGTGAATGCACTTTCTGAGACTTGTGTTTTTTGTGGAGAAGGTCACCGATATGAAGGATGTCCATCTAATCCTGAATCAGTGAATTATGTGGGGTATAATAAGAACTTCAATCCTTATTCTAATTCATATAACCCCTGGTTGGAAACAACACCCAAATTTTTCTTGGAAAGATCGGTGCGGGACCAATACATATTCAACAAAGACCTAGGTTGATTCCTTACCTCCTCAAAAGCCTCAAGTTGAGGACTCCATAGCCACCCTTGCTAATATGATGAAAGATTTCATGGGTAGAACTGATGCTATGTTCCAAAATCATGATGCTATGTTCCAAAATCAAGCTGCTTCAATAAGAAATTTAGAAATCCAAATGGGACAAATAGCTTCATCCATGAGTAATCGAGTTCAAGGATCCTTACCAAACAACACTGAAAATCCTAGAAATCAAGGTAAGGAGTCATGCCAAGCTATTACTCTTAGGAGTGGTAAAGATTTGGAACCACCTAAAGCCATTCCAAGTAAGGAAAAAGAGCTCACTTCAATCCAGAAAAGTGTTGAGGATGGTGATGGAGTAGAAAATTTAAGAAAAGAGAGGTTTGATGGTGATGATTGTTCAAATCAGAGTACTGCAGCACAGCCACAGCACAATTCCAGCACCTTACCTCTTCAAAAGGATGCGCCAATTGCTAGACCACCTCCACCTTTCCCTCAAAGACTTCAAAAGAAAGCTCAAAACCATCAATTTGGAAAGTTTTTGGATGTGCTTAAGCAACTTCATATCAATATCCCACTTGTGGAAGCACTTGAGCAAATGCCTAACTATGCCAAATTCATGAAAGACATCCTTACCAAGAAAAGGCGATGGGGAGAATTTGAGGTTGTTGCACTTACTCAAGAGTGTAGTTCTATCGTGCAGAATAAAATTCCTCCTAAATTGAAGGATCCCGGGGTGTTCACCATTCCAATTTCCATTGGTAAGTCTTTTCACTGGAAAGCACATTGTGATTTGGGTGCAAGCATAAACTTAATGCCCATGTCTATTTTCAAAAAGCTTTGTGTTGGTGAGGCAAGGCCAACTACTGTTACATTGCAACTAGCGGATCGTTCTCTTGTGTACCCTGAAGGAAAAATTGAAGATGCATTAGTTGGGGTAGATAAGTTTATCTTTCCAGCAGATTTTCTCATTATGGACTATGAGGCGGACAAAGAAGTGCCAATCATTCTTGGGAGAGCTTTCCTTGCCACAGGAGGAACACTCATTGATGTTCAAAAAGGAGAGTTGTCGATGAGGGTCAATGAAGAGCAAGTGACTTTCAATATATTCAAAAGTGCAACCTCTCCCATTGGTGTAGAAAATTGCTCAACCATTAGTGTCTTAGAGGTTAGTAATGATGGAAAGTACACTGATAAAAAGCCTCTAAAAGAGCATTGTGAACAAGAAAAATCAAGGAGAGTGTTCCTTTTGAGAAAGAGAAGAAGAAAGAAAAGGAAGAGAGGGAAAGTTCGAGGACGTGTTTTGCGAGGTGGAATAAGTTCAATGTCATTCAAAGTTCCCTAATTAGAGGAAGAAGTCGGGCCGTCGACTTTAAAGCAAGGCGCTTGTTGGGAGGCAACCCATCGAAGTTAAGTAGTTCATTTTCGTTTATTCTTTCTCGTATTAGTTCATTTGCTTTAATTTCAGTTTTAGTTAGCATTGTAATTTTGCTTAGAAATAGGTGCTGCTGAAATTTTCTCTTTGATTTTGTTTTTCAGGACATATGAGAGCCATGAATCAAAGCTTGAATGAAGAAAATGTCATCCTACAATGGTGGACAATTTGAGTGGTTATTTGGAGAAAAATAAACAAGGGAGGTTGCTGCAGCTTTAGATTTTTGTTTTCTTTAGTTAGTTTTATTAAAAAAAAGAAAAAAAAAATCAAACAGCCTTCCCAGACCCGCGACCCGCGTGCCGCCCCATGACCCGCCCGTGTGTCCCCAACCCAGCCCACGACCCGCCCCAACTCCCTCCCTCAACCCGCGTCCCCTACCCAGCACGCGACCCGCCCCCCAACCCGCGTGAATCCCCTCCCCTCCCTTTCCATTTTATTTTATTTTTTTTACTTTTCCTTCTTCCATTAGACTTCTCCTCTCTCCCGTAACAGACCCGCCCCCACCACCGCTTCCTCACTCGCAACCACTCAGCCACCCATTCGCCGCCGTCAGCTGCCATCACCACTACCCCATTCTTTTCTTCTCTCGTTTCCCTTCATGTCCATGCTTGATTTTCTTCCTCCGTGAGGTGATTTCAATTTTAATTCTAGGGTTTAAGTTTGGGGGTTTTCAAGTTGCCGTTTGTGTTTTAAGAGGACAAAACTCTTCTGATTTTTGAGTTCATTCACCATGATTTCACCACTATTCATCCAGGTTTCGTTTTCATTTTTTTTCCATTCTGATGAGAATGTTCATTTAATCTGAAATTGGGTTTATTTTGCCACGACTGACTCGTTCTTCTTCCTGATTTCATATTCTCATTTGTCAATATTTCACTTGTCGTTGGCTTGTTTTATTTGTGAGTGCTTTGTGCTACACCATTTGATTTTGAGCAGGGATGTTGTTTTGTTGGCTATTATACATATTTTGTGCATTCTGAGTTCTTGCTGGCTGTTGGTCTGAGGCGTTTCCATTATGAATTTTGTTGCGGATTTGTGTGTTGGGACGACACTGGGTGTCGATTATATTGACTTCCTTGTCAATGCCGAGCTGATGATGCTGCTCTTGACAATGCTTGGGGGAGTTTTCTAAACTCTTACTTGTTTCACTTGTTTTATTTTCATTTGGCCTGCTGCTTCTGCTCTTTATTTTCATATTATTTTGTCATTTCTGCTGTGGGTCTGCTGCTGTCCATATTTCATGCTGTTTTGTGCTATTTTGCTATGAGGACACACCAAGTTTTAAGTTTGGGGGTGATTGTCCATTTTATTAGCATTAATGTACAATTTTCATGTTCTTAAATGATAAATTCTTTGGCTGGTTAACTTCAAATTTCATGTTCTCATTGCTTCTTTGGTTAGAATGGTCCAAATGATATAGTTGGCTTTTGCATGATTTTTAGGATAGTTCTAATTTTGGTTAAGTGCGTTTTGGGCTTTAGATTCTTCTACACTTCCCCGTTCATGTCAGTTCATGGTAAACCCGTTTAGACAGTTAAGATTCTTGAGGACTACTTCCCTTAGTGAGGAGGAAACATTGAATGGCCAATCCTAGTGAACCAAAGTAGAAAACTCTTGCATTCCTTCTTAGTGAGCTTCCAAATAAGTGTCTCCATAAGTTTGGGGGTGACATAGTTACCCACCATTGAAAAAAAAAAAAAAAAGAAGTACTCCAATGTCTCGAGGTAAGTCGGGATAAGAGTATGCTTCGGCGGTTCGAGTTATCTAGTAGCTAAGTAAAAAAAAAAAGGCACTAGGGACACAAGAACTTTCTTAAAAAAAAAAAAGGAAAAGAAAAGAAAAGAGAAATGTTCCAATATCTCGAGGTAAGTCGGGATAAGAGCATGCTTTTGCGGTTTGAGTTATCTAGTGTCTAAGAAATAAAAGGCATTAGAGAAACAATAACTTTCTTGCACATAGTGCCTTTTCACAAAAAAAAAAAAAAAAAAAGTGAAGTCAATTAGTTTGCTAGCCCCATGAAAGAAGTAGTCAAGAGTTCAAATGGAGGGAATCTAGGTGAGGTTGTGATTTGTTGAGTTTAAGCTTAGGAAAAAGAGTCTTAGGATAGCTATTTTTGCTTGCTAGATGGATTTTACCATGAATTGTTTGATTCGGGATGCACACACTTTCACTTGAGAATCTATTGCCCTTTATGTACTTGGCTAGTTTTAGGATTGTCTTGAAGAGAATTGCAAAAGTCTATGATGGAAAAAGTCCTAACCAAAAGTTGAGAAAAGTGATTTGTTGTAAGCTTGTCTGTCAAAGTTTTAAATCTTTTTCAAGTCAAAGTTTCTTTTTGCATCACTCGAGGACGAGCAATGAGTCAAGTTTGGGGGTTTGATAACTCTATAAAATAGAGTTATTTGGTCCTATTTTAATGCCTAAGTGATAATGATTTGATTGAAATTTGCTTATATTTTGTGCACTTTGAACTCATTTAGAATCATTCTTTATTAAAGTGTATTTTGGAAAAATTCGGGTTTTTAGCACTTTGAAGTATATTTAGGATTGTTCTTGGCTCTTGGTATTTAATTTTGTCGATTTGAATGAAAGAAAGTCCTAAAAGAATTGCAAATTTCATGCAGGAAATAGGAAAAAAGTGCAGAATTTTGAAAAGTGCTGTGGCAGTGCTGCAGCACACTGGGCAGAATCTGGACAGCAGCTTAGTCACGATTTTCAGCCCAAAAATATCAGTTTTTTTGGCCCGCTTCAGCAGATTCTTCTCAGATAAAATAAGCCCATCATAGGGGGTCAACTTAGAAGCAAATTTGGAGGAGATTTAAGAAAAGCCCAAGCCCAAAACAAAGAAAAATAGAAGATTAACCTAGAAAAGAAAAGAAAAGGCAGCAGCTTGAGATTTGGACAGACCGAAACGTAAAAAAAAAAAAAGAGGCAGCGTACGTGAGGAACAAGGCAGATCGTGAGAGGAGGAGACTTCTTCTTCTTCATTGGAGCTTTGTTTTGATTTCTTCTATTCTATTTATTTACTATTACTTTTCATTATTCTTCCTTCCCCATTCTTAAGAACTCCATTGTTGAACTCAAGTTATGTTAGGTTTAGTTTTGATTTTGTTGAACACTTTTGTTTATTTGAATTTCATTATGAACTAAATTTTATTAGGTTGGAATTGATTGATGAACCCTAAGAGGAATTAGTTTTCACAAGCTTTAATTAAATCAATTTTTTATGCTCAATCAATAATTCAATAATTTTTATCTCTTTGCTTATGCTTGATCAACCTAAGTAAATTGCTTAGTTTAGTTTTAATTCTGAAAAGGTTAAAATTGAATGGAAGAATATTGATTGATAAGGGTTAACGATTCTTGAAATTGTTTTTGGTAATGCATAGACATATGTGTTTACACCTTAAGGCCTAAACTGGAGCATCAAAGCATATTTCTTAATCTAATTTTACCTAGACATAGGATTTAAATTGAATTAGGAATTAAAATCATGTTGGGCTTGACAAAGTCACTTGAATAATTGGGTTTGCTTGCATATAAAGTGTGTTTATTATTGCAGATCTTGCAAGACAGACCACAAGATCTTGCGGGAATTGTGAATTCTAAGACTTTTTAGGGGGATTCTTGATTTTCCAACCACTCATCTCTACATAGTTTAATCATTTTATTATTCTTGCATATTTTAGGAGTAATTTAAGCCACTGTAGACCATCTTATTTATTTTCCATATTTAATTTAGAATTTAGTCATTAGGATTTGCATATTTTCTTTACTTTAGTTTCATTAATCACATCACTTTCAAAACCACTATTATTTTTTTATTTTCTTTAAATTAATTGTTAAACACCTACTTAATCTACTAATCCTCGTGGGAATGATCTTTCTTATCACTTTATTACTTGTTTGACTGCGTCCACTTGCGTATCACGATTTCACATAACAGTTGGCGATCGGAAGAAGTTTTGAGTGGAAAGTAAAAAAATCGACTAAGGCCCTATATTCTGTAGGATGTGTTGATCCAAATTGCGAGTGGAGGTTACGGGCTGTGTGTTTAAAGGGTACCAACATATTCAATGTTACAAAGTTTGTAGATGTTCATTCATGTTCGCTTTTCGTATTGAATCACGATCATAGGCAAGCGAGTAGTAAAGTGGTTGAAGACATTATTAAGATGAAACTTGAAAATTATAGTCGTAGATATAAACCAAGAGATATAATGGACGACATGCAGAAAGAGTACGGTGTGAACATCTCTTATGATAAAGTGTGGCGAGCAAGAGAGGATGCATATGAGATTGTGAGAGGTTCACATGAAGAGTCTTACAATCTCTTGTGGCGGTATTGTGAAGCGTTGAAGTGTGAAAATCCTGGAACGATTTATCATATACAATTAGAAGATGACCACCATTTCAAATATCTCTTCATAGCATTTGGTCCTTGTATTAGAGGATTTCTTAGATGTATACGACCGGTGATTGCCTTGGATGGGTCATTTTTTAAGGGAAAATATCGGGGCACATTGCTAGTGAGCACATGCTTAGATGGAAACAATCAAATTTATCCACTAGGCTTTGGGATCGTGGATAGAGAGACTGATGAATCATGGAGTTGGTTTTTGGAAAAACTGAAGTCTACAATTGGAGACATCGCAGATCTGGTGTTTGTATCGGACAGGCATATAAGTATCGAGAAAGCCATTGAGAGTGTCTTCCCAAATGCGAGTCATGAGATATGCATACACCATCTTAGTATGAACTTGACACATAAGTTTAAAAACGAAAATATCAATAAGATATTCTTTCTTGCTGCCAAGGCGTATCGAGAGTCTGTTTTCCAACGTTACTGGGAAGCCCTATCGTTGTTCACCGGTGTTTGTGAGTACTTGGAAAATGAAATTGGTTTACATAAATGGGCAAGGGTTTTTTCCCCAAAAAACAGATATAGTATAATGACCACCAATATTGCAGAATCTACCAATAGTGTATTCGTGGATGACAGGGAATTACCAATTACTGCACTGATTGAAGGTATTCGTTCAAAATTGCAAAAATGGTTCTTTGAGCGTCGAGTTGAAGCATCAAAGTCGACAGGAATTCTAACAAAACATGCAGAGGATCAACTCCGAATATCTCATGCGAAGTCAGTGACATTGTCTGTCACGACTATTGAGATTTACCGTTTCAGAGTGAGAGATAACAATTATATTACGACTGTTGATCTGAACACCATGGAATGCAGTTGTCGGTCATTTGATTTAGACCGATTGCCATGTAAACATGCGCTCGCAGCAGCAAGAGAACGGAACGTCAACCCATATACATTATGCTCCGACTATTTTACATCTGAATTCTTATTGAATGCATATGCCGAGCCCATAAACCCAGCTCCCCATGAGTCAGAATATAAATCTTCGGAGGGATTTCAGTCAGTACTTGTGGTACCACCTAAAATGGTGACACGTATTGGACGTCGGAAAAAACGAAAGGTCTCGTCATCAGGAGAGATTGTTGTTAAAACACGACATTGTGGGAGGTGTGGTTCTGTTGGACATAACAGGAAAACATGTCGTAATTCACTTTCGTATCACTTGTAAATGTAAATTGTGTAACATTTTAATTTTATGTAATTGTGTGAACAAAATTTAGTGCCTCTGTCATAATGATCGGTCAGATCGTATGTTGTGATCGGTCAAATCATAGGCAAAGATCTGACCGATCATGCTCTGTTCGATCATTCGTAGAGCGGCCTAAGGCTGTGTCCGAATAATCGGTCAGATAGTGATCGGTCAAATCATTGCATATGATCAGACCGAGCATAATATATGATCGGACTGATCATTGCATGTGATTGGACCGATCACAGCGTATGATCGGACCGATCACAGCGTATGATCGGTCCGATCACAGCATATGAGCAGATCGAGCACAATCATATGATCTATCTGATGAGCATATGTATTATTTGTTAGAATAATGACAGGAAGAATGTAAGAACAAATACAATTTCTCATTACTCAAAAAACGGGTGTGTTAGACCACACCTCGGCAGATAACATTAGTCTAAATTATTTAAATAAGGAAGGGGAAAAAATATCTAAATTATTGCCTGTTACAAGACATTCATAAAATTTAATAGTGTATACACCACAATCTATTCCCTTGTCTTGTATCGGGGTATGACGTTCACGTCGTAATGGCCATCGCTCCACGTTGTCAGATAGGCCAGTATGGTACAAAATATGTGCCACACAATCACGAACTGGCGCCATTATCGCTGCAATCTCTTCCTCAGTTGTGTACGTTGGAAGAGAATCGTAGTACATAAATGAATGTCGTTGGAGATTGATAGCCACAATATCCAATGTGTCTTTTTTATATTGACTGAAGCATATACCTAGTGGAAAAATAACTAAGGTTAGTGAATAAAGAAATTGATAACAAAACATAAATTAAGAGAACCTAGAGTATAACTTACGTAATCGCAGTCACACCATGGGATATTGAAATCTCCATGCTTGCCTATGACATAATCCAGGAGTTCAAAACATTTCTGCCAATCATATGCTTTATTATTCTTCGCAGCTTTTTCATATTTGGTCCAACTCCTGACGCAATATTGCTATGACAAATAGTATTAGTGCATAAGAATATCTAAAAACACAAGTTTTTTTTTACAAATGATGTGTGTGATCGGTCAGATCATAGTGTATGATCGGTCAGATCATAGTCCATGCTGGGTCAGATCCTAGTTCATGCTCGGTCAGATCATAGAGTATGATCGGTCAGATCATAGTGTATGATCTGTCAGACCGTAGATTATGATCGGTCAGATCATAGTGTATGATCAGTCAGATCATGGACTATGATATGACCGATCATACACTATAATCTGACCGATCATAATCTATGGGCTCATTCGTAAGTATGCTTTAAGGCTCTGTACGAAGAATCGGTCGGTTCATGATCTATGATCGGTAAGATCATAGACTATGATCTGACCGATCATAATCTATGATCGGACCGATCATGGACCATGAATGACCGATCATGGGGACAGAGCAAAACAATTCCCTAAAACAAAATACATACCGCAAAGTACGAGTCAACAACTGTGAAACGTTGCTTGATAAATTCAGGCTGCTTCCTCAGCTTGTCTTGAATAAAGAGCATGGATGTATCGATGTGCTATATATTCAAAGCAAACATTAGTGAGTAAGACGATGTATTAGAATTTATATGCATGAATTGAAAGATATTCACCAACCTCACAGCCAAGATGTGCATCTGCCTTTGGTAACCCAAGCCAATCTTGGAAAAATGGTTTCTGTTTTGGGCCATAGTACTGACAAGGCATCAAAGCTTTACTATTCCTCCTATTAGATAAGTAATTCTTATACTTATCCAGTATTTCGTCCGGCACCAGATAGAGCGGGTCATATAATTCTATGCCTGCTTCTTCTAACTTCAATCTCTTCTCTGAAATGAATGGAGATTGTTGAAGTGGCCCCTCGACCCTCCTTTTTCTAGTGCCCCGTGGACGCTTCTTAAATTCAAGATTTTCAGACATCATAACGATGTCTGAAGTTGACTCTATCTCCTCCTCCACCATCTTCTCTTCCTTCTCTTCCTTCTTCTCTACATTCTTCCCCTCCTCCATCTTCACTTCTTTCCCCTCTTCCTCCTTCATCTTATCATCTTTCCCCTCCTCCTCCTTCCCCTCTTTATCCCCCTCCATCTTATCATCTTTCCCATCCTCCATATTCTTCCCCTCCTTTTTCTTCTCCTCATCCTCCTTCCCCTCCTCCTTCTTCTTATCCTCCTCCCCCTCTTCATTCCCATCCCCCTCTTCCTTCCCCTCCTCCTTCCCCTCTTCCTCCTTCTCCTCCTCCTTCCCCTCTTCCTCCTTCCCCTCCTCATCCCCATCCTTCTCCTCCTCCTTCCCCTCTTATTTCTCCTCTTTAGCTTCATTCTCAACCACCTTCTCCTCCATCCTCTCATCTCAAACTCCAAAAAAAGCACTAAGCCCATCCTCATCCACATGCTTGTGCTCATAATCATGGTCATCTTTTTTCTGCAATATCGGATTCATATAGAGACATTATAATCATATATTCATTAACACTAAAAACATTCACAATAAGAAACAATTACCTTCAACAATAACGTCTCGATGTTCAATAATATGGACTTCATATCCCTAACATCATTTTCCACCCGTTCAATACGAGCCTCGCATCTCAAAATTGCTCGTTTGTACTTGGATGCAGACCGTGTCCTTTCTTCTTTTTGTCCTTATCCTCGGTTTTGTCATCCTTTTGCCTCTCCTCCACTTGTTTTATTGGCCTCTTCATTTCCTTTTTTTTCGGCCTCTTCACCTCCACAAGTTTTACACTACTACCCTCCTCACCCTTAGTTCTCTTCACCTCCAAATCTTCTTCAATCTTCCTCTTTTTTGATGGTTTTACCTTGAACATTCAAACAATTAAGCACACAATGATCGGTTAGATCATACACCATGATCAGATCGATCATTATCAAACCAATCATTCAGCCTATATGTGTATGAAGTCTGTCTGAATGATCGGTCAGATCATAGTATATGATCGGTGAGATCATTATCTGACAGATCATACACTATGATCTGACCGATCATTCAGACAGAACCAATATGTGAAGTCTGTCTGAATGATCATTCAGATAATAGAGTATGATCGGTGAGGTGAGATCGTAGACAATGATCTGACCGATCATTCATACATACTTCACATACTGTGATCGGACCGATCATACACTGTGATCGGACCGACCAGACACTATGATCTGACCAATCACACAAAAATTCAAAAATTTAACAAAGTACCTTGTCTATTTGAAAAAAGATTTTCTTCTTCAAGATAGCCTGTGTCATGGCTTTTTCACTCCGCCACGAGCATACTGGTGGTAGAACTGTATCTACCCTCGATACATAATTCTCAACAACAAGCTCAGGTATTTGTTCAAAAATCCATGCCTACAATAATAGTTTCAAATGTAAAATATCATATAATTATACACTTTCACATGTAATACAAATAAGGTTTTTGGTACATTACCTGGAATGCGTAGGGAAACCCGGCTAGTGAGTAGGTTGCACCCAATACCTTCGCATCATTGTTGCTTTTTTTCTTATCCTCGATATTTGCATCATCCAATAATTCCATTTTTTTTTCTGTCCCCTTAATTTTTCCTTCAATTACTTCCTTCAGCGAACTAAGCGTGATTGCATAAATGGTGTCAACCCAATCAAAACTTTCCCACATTTCTTCTTCCTCTACCAATGAAAAAAAACTAGTATCAATATGTTTTCTTCTCAATCCACCTATCAATACTAGCTCCACAATGTACACCAAGGTCAGCCTTACTATGTCCCGATCATCTGTCAATCCATGATCAAGGAACTTATCGTCTAAATCATACTTGTTTATACCATAACGACCTTTAAACAACAACTCTCTTAGTCTAATCGAATGGTCCCTACGTATAAAGGGTTTCCCGCGTGGCAATCCAGTAATACGTGCAAAATCATCCTTTGTAAATGTCCTTACCCGTCCTCTGATCAAAAAGCTCATCTTTGCTCATTCGGTTGTTCAACCTCTCTAAGTAGAACTAGATGCATGAGTGGGCCATAAAACTTGAATTCTACATCGATTAAACGCCCAATGAATGTTTGCCTCAACATTGCTAGCTGTGTTGGAGTAAGTCGCTCCGTAATTTGTTTCACAGTGGCAGTCAAGTGTGAGGCCCCAGTTACAGTGGCAGGAAAATAATCATTAAGACTACATTTCAAAATAGCCATTTGACCTAAAGGATACATAGTTAAAAAAGGTCAGATTAAGAGCTAATGTTCACTAATGATCGGTGAGATCACGTGTAATGATCGGTCAAATCATATGCCATGATATGCCAGATCATAGACAATGATCTGGAAGATCATTACATATGATCTGACTAATCATAAACAATGATCGGTCAGATGTATGATATGAAAGATCATAGGTAATGATCGGTGACAGCATAGTCAATGATCGGTCAGATCATAGACAGTTCGTTCAGATCATGTTCTATGATCTCACCGATCATTGTCTATTGTCTTTTCTAGGGCTAATGATCGGTCAGATCTTGCATGAATGATCTGACCGATCATAATGATCAAACAGATCTTGCATGAATGAGGTTTAGCCAAGGTTGAAAATGTCGATGTCGACATCTCAATTTTACGGACATGTCGGTTGTCGATGTCGATGTCGACGGATATTCCGGAAAAATCACGGATATCACGGATAACTTTAGAATTAGTGTGAATTTGTGGATGAAACTTTTATTAGAGCTTAATTAAACATTAAACCATCATTCTAAGTAGTTATATAAATAAAATACACACATATATGGACATTAGTGGTACAAACTATCAAAATTTAGGCGCAAAATAACATTTTTATAAAACATATAGTCATTAATATAGTTTACAAAGAAGAGGAACCAACAATTACATCACATGAACATCTAATAATGGCAAGATGCTCTTGGTGGTTGTTGATTGGCGCGAATAATGTTAATTTGCCAATTACAATATTCCTCCCAAGTCATCCGGCCTTCAAACGAACAAACATAAGTAAAAATATGATGCCGAAGTGAATCTATAGATTCTCCAATTATATCAATTGGAGGATAACGTTCGTCAAGCCACAACCCATCCAAGTGGGGATGATCAAGGGAATAAAGAAAATGCAATGGTGCGAACCTGGTTCCAAAAAGCAAATAGGTCCACGTGTGTAATTTGCTCGATAAGTGGAAAGGCCAGTAGCATGACTACCATAAGAAGATCGAGAACGAGAACGAGAACGCGAATCATGGTGACTATTGCTCCCATAACCACTGTTGCCACCATATGAATATTCCGTTCCCAAGCTCATCGCGTCCATATTGGATGAGAGGACTTCATCATCTTGTTGGTGATCACTTGCAGTCTCTTTCCCTCTCCTTCTACTTCTAACAAAAGTTTTCTCAACGGTTCGTTTGGTTCTCTCCATTCTAGAATGATGATTACGAATGTAATCGTCATAATCTTCATCTCTAAACTCGTCACCACCACCACCACCACCTTCATTTTGACCACCACCACCACCATCATCACCAGCATCATCATCATCTTTCTCTTCCTCTTCCTCGGTTACATTCGGCAAATTGTGGCTAGTGCCTTGCATCAATAGAGTAAAAGAATCGTCAGAACTTTTACTTTGATGACTGCTACTACTCGATGATAGCACCTCTTCTGCAATCACTCGGTTCACGTCTATATCGTGTGAAGTGGCAGCACTTGTAATTTTTGGATCCGGGTTCCCTACTTCATCATCAAGGTGTGACGGTCTGACCCACATGTACAACGGGTCATTTTCTTCATCCCCTGGATCTGCTCCAATGTCCAACAAATCTAGGTAATCGGTTTCTGCTACTCTATCAGATTCGGCTTCCATGTCTCGTATTTTTAATTTCATGTTGTAGTAACAGAAGACAAGCTCTTCTAATTTCTTATATGCAAGCCGATTGCGTTGTTTTGTGTGAATTAGGGCAAATGTACTCCAATTCCGTTTTTGCATTTTGGTCAAGAATCGGACCACCGTTTTTCTAGTTTGGTCGAGAACCGGATCATTCTATTTCAAGGTCATATCTAATGATACACATCAAAGTTTTTGGTCGAGAACCGGACCACCCTGTCTTTTATTTTGGTCGAGAACCGGACCACCCTGTCTTTTATTTTGGTCGAGAACCTAGCACCACCTGTTTTTTTATTTTGGTCGAGAACCGGACCACCCTGTCTTTTATTTTGGTCGAGAACCGGACCACCCTGTCTTTTATTTTGGTCGAGAACCGGACCACCCTGTCTTTATTTTGGTCGAGAACCGGACCACTCTGTCTTTTATATTGGTCGAGAACCGGACCACCCTGTATTTTATTTTGGTCGAGAACCGGACCACCCTGTTTTTTTATTTTGGTCGAGAACCGGACCACCCTGATTTTATTTTGGTCGAGAACCGGACCACCCTGTTTTTTTATTTTGGTCGAGAACCGGACCACCTTACATTTTATTTTGGTCAAGAACCGGACCATTTGTCGCTCAAGTTACATAGTATCGAACGAAATAAGGTCTACGCGTTTGTTCACCTTTTACTTCTACAAGGATGAACAAACGGGGGCAAACTATAGACACCCATTTTCGTCCGATGTGTTTTTAATTTAATTTTAAGTATTAAAAAAAAAATTTTAAAAATTAAAAAAAATATTAAAAAAAAAAAAGAAGATTTTTTTTATGTTTATTTTAAAATTAGTAATTAGATTTTTAGGGTAAATATAATTACATTTTTGTGTTTTAGTGTTTTATTAGCAAGAGTAAAAAAAATGATAAAAATAATAATGTGTCAAATTTGTTTAATTTTATTTGAATTAATTTTGTTTTAGAAATAAAAGATTTGAAAAATAAGTTTTAAATGAAAATCAATTTAAACATGGAAAAGATGAGTAGGAATTTATTTTTGTGAGTTGTCAAATTAAATAAAAAATCAAATTTTGCATGATTTTGGGGTGAATTAAAAAAAATTGATTTGATTTGATTTTATTCTCATTTATTACTTTCCTAATTTTTATCCCCCATTTGGCTATAAAAAGGACCCCCTTCAACCCTAAAACACACACTCATCCTCCCATTCCCTCCCTATACACTCTCATCTTCCATCACAAAACCTTCTTCTTCAGAAGCCCTCAATTCTTCTTTCTGATATTTTTATTCATTCATCGTGTAACCCCTCTCCCATGGCCATAACCTTTCATTCGCGTCTAAAGTCTAACAAAAAAACATCTTAATTCCCTCTATCTCTCTCTCGCCTCACACCAAAGACCAAACCCATCTTATTCCTTCATCATTCCTTACAACTAGACAAAATCCTTTCATCAGGCTTGACGTCGTTGGCATTTGAAGTTGATGTACATTGAATTCTCAAGTTTTTGTTCCAATTGAAATCTTTTGGTAAGATATCTTTTACGAAACAAATTTTATTTTTATATATTTGTAAGCCTTTGTCACATTTTTATATGAATATGGTGCCATAAAACATGGTCTAGAATTTACCAATTTGTGATTTATTAAAGCATTTGATTAAGAAAAGTGATGCCAATTTAAATTTATACATTGTTTTTGAAATAAGGTTATAACAAGGGAAAAGGGCAATGCTTTGTATTTGAGGGAACAATACGTTAAGATTGAGTGTGCCATATTATTAGCTTAAAATCAATTTAATTAATTTTTCATATGGGTATTCAAATTTCTTGTCATGTTAGTTTTAATTTGATCACTATATGCGTATTGGTCTTTGTTATATTGGTTTATTTTTAATCCGATTCGATCCAGTTGCTTCTAAATTGTAATTTGTTTGATTAAACTCACCATATTTGAATTGATTTTTTCTATAATAGGATTAATATGCTTTTATTGATAAATTGAATACTGTAAATTTTTTTTTTTTTGTAATTTCACTTTCCTTATATTAAATACTATTAATATGGAAATAAAGCCTAGAATTATAATTTAATATGGTAAAAAAAAATAACATAAAATTGGGATTAATTAGGATACTAATTTTCCAAATCATAAAACTTAACAATTTAAATATAGTAATTGGAATTAATTAGGATACTAATTTTCCAAATTATAAAACTTAACAATTTAAATATAGTAATTGGAATTAATTAGGATACTAATTTTCCAAAATATAAAAATTAACAATTTAAATTTAGAAATTGGAATTAATTAGGATACTAATTTTCCAAATCATAAATATTAAAAATTGAAATTGTAAATATTAATTAGAATTTACTAGGTATAAACCTACCAACTTTCTAAAAATACAAAGATTAATAATATAAGCCTTAAATAAAAATTAAAAAAATATTAGGATATTAATTGTCCATTTATACCATAAATAAAAGATTTGTAAAATAAAACCTAGGGGCTAAAGTGAAACTACCCTAAACCTAATATTTGAACCAAATAGTTTTAATAACAAAAGATAAGATTCGTAATTAATTAAAATATCCATTTTTAAAACTTAAACACAAAAACAAACAAACAAATCGTTTTCGAAAACTCCAACGACGAAATATGGGGCGTTGGAATACCATGCCCCTAACATTCTTGAGGTAAGGAATTTTTTCTCGGAATACTGAGTTAAAATTCCCGACAATATTTTTTCTAATGGCTTTACGCCACTCATACTTATTTAATCATGCTTTATTACTAAAGTATTGATTAATAAACATGAGACATTTAAAAATAACCAAAAAATAATTCTTGTTTTATAGATAAAGGCTTTCATTAATAATACACCAAATAAAATAAAATAAAAAACAACAATCGTTTTTAAAACGAACATAATAGGGTGCTAATACCTTCCCTATGTGTGAATGAACTCCCGAACCTATAGTCAAAAGTTAGTAGACCATCCTTAGTTAATGAATAGGTGACTAATCACACCCAATTTAGAAAACCAATGATTAGTGGCGACTTCCCTTTTTATTTTTCCGCGTCGCGTTTACGTAGCGACAAATGGTCTTTCCAATTTCAGTTTTACTTAACTTGTTTTGGAACCACGAATCACTGGTAAATAGTTGCTTTAATCCAGCTTTCTTTTTCAGCAAACTCTCGAGGGCAATATAGTTGGTTGCAAATCTTGTTGCTCCAGGACGAACTATATCACCTCCACAGAACTCTCTCATTTGTGCAAGCAACCAATTGTGATTGTAGAGAAAGTTTGTGATTCCTCGAGCATTCTTGATCACATTGGCGACACTTTCATGTTTGCCAATGTCCTCGAACATAAGATCAATACAGTGGGCGGCACAAGGGGTCCAATAAATGTTGTATCGATCCATTAATCTCTTCCTCGCCTTTAAAAAAGCCGATCCATTATCTGTGACTATTTGAATGACATTATTCCTACCAACTTCCTGAATGACGTCCTTCAGCAGATCATAGATATACTTATGGTCTTTAATCTTGTTTGATGAGTCAACGGACTTTAAAAATACCGTGCTCCCCCTACAGTACACCATAAAGTTGATAATGGAAAACTTTGTTGGACCGGTCCACCCATCACACATGATTTTGCATCCATAAGTAGCCCACTTTTGTTTCATACTTTCAACATATTCCTGCATCTCTTTGTACTCTTCCCCCAAGTACTTTTTTTTGATCTCGTATGGGGTAGGGGGTGTACACCAGGACCTATAATAGAATTAACAAGTCTATTTATATAGAATATCGATAGTATATTGTATGTGCGAAAATATATATGGTAGATAGATAGAAAGTACCAGCATTTTGACAACCGACAACCATGTTCTTGAAATGGTGGGAGGTTGCTTTGTTTGGAGCAACGTTATCATAAATGAAGAATTTCGAGATTAGTTTGCCCATGGTCTCTCGAAGACCGCCTTTACCCTTCCCCATTAACATATCTTTAACGTTTCTCTGACGAGAACTATCAGATTTGTAATGTGATGGTTCCCTAAAACTTTTGGAACGTCCAAAAAAAATCAGATGACTGACCTTGTTGGCCTTGTCTAAATTGAGCTGTTTGATCTTGCTCCCACTCACTTGCTCTAGATGCGTGTATAGCCCGTTTCAAATTCCGCCTTTCTTCCTCTGCATCATTTGGATACATATATACATCATCATCTGATTCAGAGTTGTACTGACCTGCGAGCCCACCTCGAAGTTCGGCTTGAATGTCTTGAAGAACCTTTGCCTTCTTCGCTCGTGCTTCTTCTTTTCCTTGCATGCTTAATAAAATCTCGCTTTGACTTCGGTGGGACATTCTTACACCTGTTTTACATTTTTTTCGGATCCGTGCTTGCGTTAGATGATGTTTGAATCTCCTGATCCCTCCACTTTTACTAGTGAGACCGCAATATTTACACACCGTACCAAACTTGTTTCCAGGAATTGGCATGCAATGAGCCCACGCAGATCTCCTCGTAGCCTCCTTCCATATTCAAATATTTTCTACGGTATAATAAATAAAAAAGACATTCCAACGACATTAATGAAAAAACAACACATATTTTCATTAAAAAAACACAATAAAACAATTATTAATAACTATGAAAAAACAGTAAAACTAATAGAAATACAATAAAACAAACAACTATAAATTTTTAAAAAACAGGAAAAAAAACTTTGAAAAACAGTAATTTTTAAAAAATAATGACAACTATATTCATAAAAAAAACTAATATAAATAGAAAAACAGTAATTTAAAAAAAAAGTTTCTTATAACAACTTTTATTTTAGAAAAATAAATAAAACGAAATTAAATTATGACAAAAAAAAAAGACAAACAGCGTTTTTTAAAATCAGTTTCTGAATAAAAAAACAGTTTCTTAAAATGTAAATTTAAAATATGACAAGAGAAAGAAAATACCTTAGATATGAAAGAAAGAAAGAAAGGAATTTGTGGACTCTCTTGAGAGAAAGAAAGAAATATGATATCGAGACTTGAGAGAAAACTAAATCTGATATTGTTGAGGTGTGTTGAAAATGAGAAAGGAAATTGGTATTTATAGATAAAAAATAATATTAAAATAATAAAAGTTTATGAAAAAAACAAAATTGACCACCTAGGGACTCTAAAACTGCATAATTGAAACTTTTGACCACCTTTTTGACCATTTTTGAAGCTTGAAAAAGCTGGCTGCTGAAAAGACTGCCTGCTGCTTGATCAAAAAAAAAAAAAAGGACTGTCTGCTGCTGTTCACCCGTGACCGACTTTTACGACATGTCGTCGATATGTCGACGACATATCGACGAAACGACAAGTCGTCGACATTTTAGGGTTGTCGACGACATGTTGTAAAAATGGGGGAAGAACGACTCTTCCCCCCCCTTGTCGTTATCGAGGATGCCCGACTTCCGACATGTCGGCGACAATGTCGGCGACTTCTTCGACATTTCAAACCCTGGGTTTAGCTGAATCTAAAAGACATAAAGATATACCTTTTATCGTTTGAGGATTAGCTGAGTTCGTTTGGAAGAGATCGTGCGTTTGGTAGAGAAGAGATCGTGGGTTAGAAAAGAAAAAAGAAATGATCATGGGTTTGAGATTTGTCATTTGAGTTCTATCCTTCGTTTGAAATCTGACGTTTTAGTTCTACCGTTCGTTTAAGATCTGACGTTTGAGTTGTCTTTGGGTTGCGTGCACACGCATGAGGGCTGACATTAATTATAAAGAGTTTTTGGTCTTTTCACGTTGGGATAACATCAACATAGGGTTTAAAATATAAGAAATAAAATCATCATGACTCTATTTTCAAGGTCATATATGCAAATATCCCAACTTCCACGGGCTTTCAAAAAATCTCAGATATCAAGACTCTCAAACATGGCGGATTTCAAGACTCTCAACCATGGCGCCGTCTTCTTCAGTTCGTGATTCCAAGCATCAAGTATCAGATCTATGATTCGTTAGGGTTGTCTTCATTTCAACAATCAGGTCTTCAACTCATTCTCCCATCTTCTGAAACGAAAAAAAAAGTCTTACGATTCTAAACATGAATCGACCGATTCACCCATTTACGAGTCAAACAAGCGATCTGAATCGAAACCCTAGCGTTTCGATTCGTAACGAACGATTCGAATCGCGAATTGTACGTTTTTGATAACCTTGGTGTTTATAACAACGAGAGAAAATGTTTGAAGGAGTTGTTCGACAGCTACTTGTCGGTTATTTGGGTCAATATGTCAAAGATATTCCGAAAGAGAAGCTCAAGATCACTATTTGGAATGGTTCGTTCTTCTCATTTTTACCTTATATGAACTAAGTTTTGAGCTTTATAATTTTTTCTTCTTCATTTTATTGATTTTACGACGGTGAACTGTTTACGAAAGTCGTTTTTAAAGATTGGAAAATTTACATAGTTTCTTGATGGGGTTATTTCCATTTGACAATAGTTTAAGCATGAATTATTGTTTCTCGATGGGGTTTTTTCCATTTGACAATGGAGTAAGCATGAATTACAGTTTCTTGATGAGGTTATTTCCATTTGACAATAGTGGTAAGCATGAATCCAATTATTAATTTTGTATAATTATAAATGCTGAGAAACTAGCGACCTCCCACACCTCCTTTCTTTGTACTTGTTGGTTCATTATTTTCTTTTGAGGGATTTTTGAAAGCGGACTACTTCAAGATCCAAGTCCTTAGCTACAAAAATAGTTTATTCCACTCTTCTTGGGACATACCACAGTTCTCTTCAACCCTTTCGTTGATCAGGCTTTCAACTTCTCTTGATTCAACGAGGAGGGGAAACATGACCACTTGTCCCCAAAGTCCAATGCTCTAGGATTGTCACAAGCGGAAGGGACATCCCTGCCTATTGAGCTCTAAGAGAGTGAGTTTGCACAAAAGAGCTTGTGGAGTACCAATTCTTAATCAAGACATCATTCCCCACACCTGCGAAACCGGGATTAGGTAAAAGGAGGGTGTAAAAGAATTAAAGACAAAAGAAGAAATGCAGAAATTAGATTGATTCAAAAGAGTCGTAGGACTGTAACCATATTCGGTTACATTCTTTGGGCTTGAGTATATGCAAGACGTATATGGGAGACTTTTTTTTGACATTCGGGATGATATGAGTCCTGTCTAGGAGATGCCGCGATATGATGAGTGAGGTCAACCCCCCGTTCAAACGAAGGGGTCGTCTACTATTGCAAGCTAGGTTTTTCGCTATTATATGGCACCTTTGGTTGAAAGAAATGGGCTTTTGGAACATTAGGATTTTTTCTCAGGGATTTGAGAGGGATTGGGATTACATTTGGGAGTTGACACATGTTAATACCTCTTTTTGGATATCTTCTTCCTAACTTTTTTGTAATATTCAACTCTTTTTTATTATAAATAGCTCGACTACTGATGATAGCTTCTATATATTGTACTTCTTTCATTTACTCAATGAAATGGGCTTTTGTGCCCTTTGTTGAAGCAAACTTAAAAGAGCCATTTCTCACTGCCGGGCTGAGCAAAAAGGAAGGCGAAAATCCTTCAATAGACTGCTTGAAGGTTTCATGTTCATAGAGACAGTTATGGACTACAAAAGTGTAAAATATGGCAGAACAGGCTTAATATTTATTTACAAATATATATTGCATTTTTTTGTATATTTGTAAATATTAGTTGTCCTATCTAGGCATTATTTTTTTTCATGGAGGTCTTCATTTTGCAATTGGGATTTTATCTAACAGTATTTTACCTCTTAATGAAGTATCCTTGACTTCATTTGAAAAAATAGCTTATATGCACACATTCTGTGTTGTTATTGTTAATTAATTTTTTATATATTCATCAATTCTAAGTTTTGCTTATATCTTTCATGTAGAGGAAGTATTGCTGGAGAATGTTGAGCTTAATCTGGAGGCGTTTGATTATCTCCGATTGCCATTTGCCCTAAAGCAAGGTATTCCAAGTTTGTTGTCATTGTGGCAAAGAAAAACATATGCATATAGTTTCATACTCAAATTTTTAAAGTATTTGTACCCTCGTAGAAGTCCAACATACATTAGATTTTCAAGTTTAAAAGTTTTTAATTATTTTCTTTATTTTTTTTATAGGATAAATACTCCATTTTATCATCCTCTTTATCCAAAGACCGACAACTCTCAATCTAAGAGAGAAAACGAGTCTTCTCCTCGGTCTTAACTCTTCAAATCGTTGATATTTCTCTCAACCTTAGGTTTCAACTATTTGTATTGCTATCTCAAACATCTTCAATGCTCTTCCATTGGAGGTAGAAGAGTTCGTAAAGTCTTGGAAGATGTCTTCTTTCATCAATGCTCTTCCAAGGGTCGTTTTTCCTTGGAGTCTGTGACTTGTTGCTTCACCGAAAATTTGAAGACATCGCGGCTTACAAAGTTGATTTTCGTTAGGCATGGAAGTCCTAGTCTAAACACAGATGCACAAAGTTGCAAGAAAAATAGAGAGAGAAAGTGGAAAAAAATTGAGGCGGCAGAAGAAAGAGTAAAACTTGGTTTTTTTTGTTGTAAAAGTGAATTTGGTGGGACCATAAGGTTGGGTTAGGCTTTTACGTAGGCTGAAGTGTATAGTTTTAAGTTTGGAACTTCTAATATAGAAAGATATGTTTCTAGTTCTTGAAATTATTATATTTAAAATAAGTGAGTCTTTTGTAATACATGATAAGTTTGATATAAAATTAAAAATTTATCTATAAATATTGAATTATTAATGTTTTATTTGTATTTAATGATGTATTTTATTAGTAATGATATAGTTGTTTATAAATTATATTAAAAAATAAAAAAATTCTTCATCGACACCACAATTGACATTTCTCGAAATATCCGTCGACATCGATATCGACATTTCTGTAAAATTAACTTATTGACATCGATATTTGTTATCCTTAGTCACATGTAAATGTATCTTTTTGGGTGTCTACGACGAAACCTTTTTTAAGTACGGCTTTGTTTGCTTATAAATGGTTGACACACATACTTGTAATTAGGTGGTGGCTTGGGTTTAGATTTAATTTTTTTGGGTATACGTTATGTTTGCTGTATTTTGTGGGACTTTGTCCTATTTATATTTTTATCTTTTTTCATTATATCAATGAAATAGGCCTTTCAACCTCTTTTAAAAAAACCAAGTTTTCCGAAGGGTCATCTTCAAGCCAAGGTCATGGGTTCGAACCATGGTGGTCACACCTACCTAAGATATTATTTACGAGTATCCTCGTCAAATGTTGTAGGATGAGACGTTTGTCTTGTTAGAGTGAGTCTCCCATATTCAAACTTTAGGTAAGTTGGAATACTTACATTTAGAAATTTTATCTCCAACTCTTTTGATCATAGGTCTCCAAAATTCCAAAAAATGAGGGTTACCTTCAAGGAGAAGACTATACTCAAAGGCTCAGAAGAAGAGAAGGTAGAGAGAAATTGGCAACTTCATTTTTCACATACTAATTACTGAAATAGCATACTTTTACATACTAATTACTAAAATGTGATTGTGTTGATTGGTCGGTCTTTTCTCATTGCTGTTTTTGTAAAGAAAGGTTTCAATTCCAAGTGGTGCAAATGGATGAAAGGTTGCCTCAACACTCCTGACTTTTCTATTCTTATTAATTGCAAGGCTAAAGGGAAATTTGTTGCTTCGAGAGCTATTAGACAAGGTGATCCTTTGTCCCCTTTCTTGTTCTTCATGGTGAATTGCTCTTGAGAAATCAAGCAAGACAATGGATCAGAGGGTTTAGGGCTGGCGATTTTGAAGTCTCGCATTTTCAATTTTCCGATGATACTCTCCTTTTTTCTCACTTCAATAAGGATAATATCATCAACCTTGTAGATTCAGTGAAGTTGTTCGAAGAAGGCTCTGGACTCCTGATGAATAATTTAAAATCCTCAGTGGCCGACATCAATTTGGAGGAGGAAGAGATTCAGTGGCTTGCAAACAATGTTCCTTTTGAGATTGGGGAATTACCAATGAGCTATCTTGGCCCCCCTTCGGGGGCAATCCTTCTTCTAGGTCTTTTTGGAACCCGATGGTTGATAAGATTCATAAGAGAATTTTTAAATGGAAAAGTGTCCTTATTTCTAGAGGTGGTAGATTGACTCTAGTGCATTCTATTATAAATTCCCTTCCCACCTACTTCTTCTCTGTTTTCAAAGCTCCTGTGCAAGTCACCAAGACGATTGATAAAATTCTCGGTAAGTTCTTTTGGAACGGCGCTGATGGGGAAGGTGGTAATCATTTAGTGAAATGGGACTTATCCCACCCCCTTTGAGTCGTGGTGGTTTGGCCTTCAGTGGGTTAAGAAAAAGAAATGATGCCCTTCTCTCAAGTGGTTGTGGAGATTCCCTCTTGAGTCGCATCTTCTGTGGCACAAGGTAATCACTGGAATTCATGGCTTAGATTTGTTGGGGGTGGTGCTCCAAAATCAAGGCTAATAGCATCAATAGAAGCCCTTGGAAGCATGTTTTTAAACTCAAGAAGCACATGGAGAATAACACCATTTTCGTGGTTGGTAAAGGAGCCAATATTCTGTTTTGGGAACACATATGGGTTGGCGAGGCTGCTTTGGTTGTTGATGACCTTGTTGGAGCCTGTTTGCATTATTGAAAGGGAGGATATTAGAGTTTGGATTCCGAACAAGAGTAATGGCTTCTCTTGCAAGTCAACTCTTTCTTTGCTGTGGAATATGAATGGTAATAGAGAGGAAAACTCCAATATGTTAGTTTGGGGTGGCAAGTATCCTAAGAAAATCAAAGTGTTATTGTGATTAGTCTTTAAGGATGGCATTAATTCCAATCTCAAGATTCAGTTAAGGAAGTCGTAGATTACCCGATTGGTGTTGTTTGTGCAAGAATGATTCGGAGTCAACAGAGCTCCTCCTCTTCGATTGCAGCTTCTCTAATGCTCTTTGGGTCTCTCTCTTAGCCACATTTAATATGGAGTGGGTCTTCAACAAAGATCCTAAGCTTAACTTGATTACTTTTTTGAGAGGCTCCTTACTCAAAGGGGAAAAAAGGATCCTTTGGGCTTGGAATATTTGGTTGGAACGCAATAGACGAATCTTTTTGGATAAAGAAAAGCTTGGGAAGGAAATTTGGGAGCTTAGTATTCTTAATGCCTTGAATTGGAGTGCTAGTCGTAAAACTTTTTTTTTTATAATAAACAAAGCTATTTCATTGATGTATGAAAGAGCCAAAAGGCAAGAACAAAAACCAATTACAAAAAGGCCTTCCAATTAGAGGCGTTGTAAAACTTTTTATAATTATGCCCCCTCTATCATTGCCTCTAATTGGAAGGCCTTTTTGTAATTGGTTTTTGTTCTTGCCTTTTGGCTCTTTCATACATCAATGAAATAGCTTTGTTTATTATCAAAAAAAGAAAAAAAATTACTGTTAGAACTTTTCAAAATTACTAATAGTTCAATAATTTAATGAATTCTAATTCATTAATTTATTGAAATAAAAAAGTAAAAAAAGAAAACTAACAAATTCTTTGAAAATAATAATAAAAGATAATCAAATAACGTGATTATTTTTGAACTTGAAGTCAAAAAGTAAAAAAAAATCAAATTCATTAAATACCCATGAAAAATACTTTTTTTTTTGATACCGTGAGTGTCCGGGCCAGCTTACGCGCACCACGACTAATCTCACGGGGCAACCTCATGACCCTACAACACTTGGCGTCAGTTCAATCGTAGGATAAATCCTAGGTAGGTGGCCAACATGGTTTGAACCCAGGACTTCAAGGTTGGAAAACAACCCCTTGACCACTAGGCCAACCCATGTTGGTTCCATGAAAAATACTTCATTAATTTATTGAATTATCGTTCATTAATTTAATTAATTATAATTATGCTATTTGAGTAATTTTTAAAAACTTCTGACATTTTAATAATTAGTATGCAAATTTATGCTATTTGAGACAAATTCTTTAATATATATGTATATAGAAAATGAAAGGAAAAAAATATAGAAAATGGAAGGCAAAAAATATAGTAAATGAAAGAAACCTTTTACTGCTTTTGTATTCTTTCATGTTCTCATTAAAATGGCCTTTTGAGTTTTATTTTTCAGAAAAAATTCATGTAATGAAGATGTGTATATTTTAATTATTATAATGTCAATTGTCAATATATTTATTATAATTATGATAAAATTAAGATTTAACTTTACCTTAACATTGTTTTGTTGGCTTAATGTTTGGTCGACGTGGTAATTAACTTGATTGTGGCAAAGGGGACATGACTAAAATCAGAGTTTAGTGACATAATCAAATGAATGATCATGTCATCCAAGCATTTAGTCAGCTAACAAGTTACTAAAAGTGAGTATTTTTCCGAAGTGCATTGGCTAAATGTTAGCTTTGAAGCTATTGGGACCAGATGGGAATTTACCCCCAAGTATAAGGGGCCAAAAGTATATTATTCCCTTTTATGTTTTATTTGGTGATATCATACTTCTTACTAGAAAAAGAAAGATAAAAAAATTAATTAATTTCATGTTTGACATTTCCTTTGTCTTACTATTCAGTGTTTTTCATATAATGTTCTAAAAGTTTGTTTTCAATTCTACTAAAAATGATAGGTCGTGTGGGGAGATTAAGCATTAAGATTCCATGGAAAAAGCTTGGATGGGATCCAATCATTATCATTTTGGAGGACATATATATTTGTGCATCTCAACGGGATGATGAAGAGGTAATAATTGTATGGTGCATTTTCTGATGAAGTAATAATATAGAAGCATATTACAAAATAGTAGAAATTATGCAAGTGGTGGGAAGCCTAGGAGTCCTGTTTGGAAGATTATATAAACCTCTTCACTATAGTTTTTGAAAGGTCTCTATTAAGTAACTTTGTAAAAACTTGGGATTCTCTTGTTCTCCACACTTTTAGTTGGGCTAAAGTTGTAAATTTTTTTTTATCTTAATTTTCCTGTTCATTCCACATTCTATAAATGAAATTCTTTTATTTAACTTTAACTCTAGTTTTTTGCATTTTCTTTTCACTTGAGGATTCCAAATCCTCTCTTTGTATTATTATTTGTTATTTCTTCCCTTGATTAATGAAAATTCATCTTTCTATAAAAAAAATTAATATTTTGTAAAAATCTAAATAAAATTCCAACTTTAATTAAAATTATTTCAAGTAGAAACATTAAAAGCTAAATCCTGTTATAAGATGCCAATAAAATAAATCCACAATTTCAAACCGAATAACATTGCAATTCATAATAAGCTAGTCAAATTCCACTAAAAAAAGATGAATCATTAATCAAATGTCAACATACTAAGAGTGAGTATAGTACTCTTAGTTTTATTGCATGCCATCACTTGCATCAACTCCAACTAAGAGGGAGTAAGTAAACAATATTTATGTCTGAGGATCACATCTGTAGCTGTTTTGAATATGATGGCAAATTTCTTCCAAGAAGCCAATATCTTTTCTTTTGGGTTTGATTTAACAAATAGCTTATTTTCCAAGAAGCCAATCTCTTCTGAAAAATTTCCACTACAAGTTCCCAGAAGGTTTTAAATCTCAGGTTATCACCAAGTGGAAACCCAAGAAAGACCAAACAAGGCTTCCTTCCTCATCATTTAAGGATGAGGGCTGGATGTGGGATAGAAGATTCAACAAGTCATCTATTTATCTCTCATAGAGGTGTCTTGAGAAATTAATATCCCAAGTGTTGTGAGTGACATCCGAAAAGTGCACCACCTTAGCAGCTTTGGCCGTGGATAGGTAAGTAAAGTCTTGGAAATTGGATTTTGAGGGGGTTTCCATTTATCCATCTGTCATTTCAGAAACTAGTCGATCTTCTATTTCCAATCTTAATGTTGAAGAGATTGGAGCAATGCTTCCTGCAAAAAGAAATGAAATACCAAGGGGTATGCCTCCTGATTGTGTTGTTAGAAGTAAATCTGCCATCCTCAAGGCTTTCATACTTTGAGATGATGATGCTATGCCACATAGAGTTCTTTTCCTTAGAGAATCTCCAAACCCATTTCGAGGCAAGAGAGAGGTTTTTCTCCTTAAGGTTGCCAATGCCGAGATCTCCTCCATTTTTGTGATTTGAGTCCTTTTGCCAATTGATAAGGTGGCTGCCATAATCTATGCCTTCACTTGCCTAGAGAAAGTCTCTGATTTTCTTTTCAATTAAGTCAATGACTTTTTTAGACATTTTGAAAATGGACATGTGATAGGTGGTGATGTTCGTGAAAATGGATTGAATGATGGTGTCTTCCTCCCTAGGAAAAAAGGGCATTCTTCCATTTGTCAAGGCGTTGTGAGATTTTTTCAGTGATGGGGTTCCAAAAATGGAGAGTGTTTGGGTTTCCTCGAAGAGGCATGCCTAGGTAAATCATGGGCCAAGATCCTACTATGCTTCCAATGGAAGAGGCTTTGGAAGAAATCTCTTGGGAGTCTAAGTTGATGCCAATTAAGGTAGTTTTGGAAAGGTTGATTTTGGGGCCAGAGATGTCTTCAAACAGCTTGAGGGAATCAAGGATTTTGTCAATATCATTGCTGTCATAGGCCCCAAAAATAAGGATGTCATCAGCAAAAAGGAGGTGATTCATGTGGTAACCATTTCTGCCAATTTTGATGCCTTTTAGGGTGTTATTAAGAAGGCATTCATCAAGGATTCTGCTGAGGGAGTCCATAACCAAAACAAAGAGAAAGGGAGAGAGGGGATCCCCTTGCCTTAAGCCACGGGGTAGCCTTGATGTTTCCCCTTGGCCTGCCATTAACAAAAACAGAGAAAGAGGCGTTGGATGTGCAACTATGGATCCATTTCCTTCAAATAGGAGAAAAGTTCTTTAGCTCCATTGTGGCTAGCAGGAAGTCCCATTCAACCATCAAAAGCTTTTTCCAAGTCCACTTTGAGAATCCAGACCTTGTGTTTGTGGCTTTTAGGTCATCAACTAGCTCGTTGGCAATGAGGATTGCATCAGTAATTTGTCTGTTTTGAACAAAGGCAAACTGGTTTTTGGAGATAGTGGAGGGAAAGACAGATTTGAGACGATTGGCAAGGACTTTAGCAAGGATTTTGTAGACTCCATGGATGAGACTGATAGGTCTGAAGTCTTGGACTCTGGAAGGTCTGTTCTTTTTGGGAATTAGGCAAATATAGGATTCTTTTAGGCAAGCATTGAGGCATTTGTTCTAAAAAAAATCTTGAAACAAGGACAAAATATCAGGTTTGAGGATGTTCCAGCACTTTTTAAAGAAATCACCTGTGAAGCCATCGGGTCAGGAGCTTTGCTAGGATCAATATTTTTTTTTGATAGAAAGATAAACTTTCAATGATCAAGGGAAAAAAATATAATACAATGTAGAGGATGAGAAATTTTCAAAACAAAAAATAAAAGCGGAAAATAAAAGACTAATTAAAGGAAAGAATTCCATTTATAATACATGGAATGTACAGGAAGACAAAAAGAAGAGGGATTAACAACTTTTGCCCAACAAAAAGTATGAAAAACAATAGAATCCCAAGTATGCCACCAAGAATTTGCAACATTATTAAAAATCCGTGAGTTCCTTTCTACCAAACACTCCAAAGAAGAGCTGCCACTGCATATCTCCAAAGAGAAAGTCTCAACTTTGAACCTTGAAAAAGTCCCAAACCAAGATATCATTAGCATTTTTTGGAGGTGCCCAACTCAAATCGAATTGACAAAGTTGCTAGGATCAATATCAAGGTTATAGCTTTGATATGTCTTTTTTGAGGGAAGGGAGGTTGCCAAAGGTAGTACGGTTCCAAGATTTTACGGTTTGTTTAAGGAGTTTAAGCTTTTGGTTGAGAGAAGCCAGGCCAGCCTAAGGGAGCAAAGGAGTTCCAAGAACTCTGGACAAAAGGACGGAAGGTTGGGTTGGTGGTCCAGAAGAACTCATGAAAGATTACCAGTTTCAAGAAGGATAGGGAAGTGATCTGAGGTAAGTCTTTCTTTCCTAATTGCTCTTGAGTTAATAAATTTTGAGTTCCAAGGGTCATTGTCAAGGAATCTGTCAATAAGGGTGAAGATGGGAGAAGTTTATTCAATGCATCCATAGATCCTTGGAAGAGAAGTTGAAGAAGACGAGAGAAAGGAGGGAGAGAGAGATAGAGAGAAAATAGCCACCATGCCAACGTGAAAACTTTTCCCTTCCCTTGCCTCGCCGGCGTCCTTTACGTTGACGAAGTACCCTTACCCATGGCCTATCAACCCCAGAGTTGCTACATTGACAAGAAATATTTCTCCATAGATTGTGACAAGAAAAAGGGAAACTCAACCTTCAAATTCTCGGAAAGAAACATAGACAACGTTTTCGAGCTTTCCCTTGACTTGACTCTACTGCCCGGGTGTTAGATACCCTTGAAGACCTACCCTCAACACCGACACTTCAAAAGTTTTTCTGGCAATTTCGCTTCTCTGATGGAGTCCTCTGCTTCGAAAGAACCACTAATAAGAGGGGGATGTTTCTTGAATTATCTAAAATCTCAAACAACAGGAAGAGAACCAACCTTGTCATTCCTGCAGGTGTCGACCTAAACGGCTGAAAATCCTTCAAATCCCTGATACGCAATTTCTTTGAAGGAAAGATTAAAAAGCCTTCAGCTGCCTTACCCCTTGTCTCTAAGGAGAAATCTTTCGCCGAATTAACCAAATCTCACCCTTCAACTAGTGCTAAACCTCTCAAGTCACCGTATCCTTCCCCAGTAGATGCTGAAACCCCCACCACAAAAAACCCCTCCATCCCTTCTGGTTTTGGCCTTTTATATTGCAAGAAAACCCTTGTCATTACAAGTCGTTTTTTCCATGATGACTCGAGACATTTTTTCCATGATGACTGCCCTCCGAATGAGGGTGGGTTAGGCATTGGAAATCTGGATAAATGTAGCTTTACTTGTGAAATGGTTATGGAGATTTCCTAGAGAACCTCTTGGTCTTTGGCACAAAGATATAGGTAGTAAATATGGTTGGCAGCCAAATGGATAGGAGGACACAAATGTCATGGTTAGAGGCACTGCTAGGAATCCATGGAAGGCGATATCTAAATGTTACCCTCTTTTCCTTAACTGTGTTAGATGGAAGGTTGGAGAGGGTAAACGGATACGATTTTGGGAGGATGCTTGGCACGGGGAAGCTGCTTTGCAAGATCTATACCCCCTGTTGTACTCTTTAACCCTTGCCAAAAATGCACCAATTTCGACTTTTATCCAAAATGAGGGAACAAGAGTGAATATTAATTTCCATTTCCGAAGACAGAAAAAACAAGTCTCGAGGGGGTGTCAGTAAGGGAGGGCTTATGTGACAATAGAATCTGGTCTCTAAATTCTTCTAACATTTTTTCATGTAAATCATTTTTTGAGTTTAATCAAACACTTGCTGTGAATCCACCAAATCATTTTTTGAGTTTAATCAAACACTTGGTGTGAATCCACCATCCCCTTTCTTTTCAAAATTATGGAAGGTGAAGATCCTGAAGAAAGTTAGGTTTTTTATTTGGTCAGTGGCATTGGGTAAAATCAACACACTTGAGTTTCTTCAGCGATCTTCTTCATACACTCTTAACCCTCATTGGTGTTGTTTATGTAATGACGATTCAGAGGACCTAAACCATATCATGTGGAAGTGTAAATTCTCAAAGCAAATATGGCAAATTTTTTTCCAAACTTTCGGGATAGCATGGGTAGATAATGACTCTTTCCGTCAAACCTTGGAGGAGTTACTTTTATGTCCACCGTTCAAAGATAGGGGGAAAGGCCTTTGGATCGCGGGCTTTTGTGCTATTACTTGGGGCATTTGGTTGGAAAGGAATAGAAGGATCTTTAGGGATGAAAGTAGATCATGAGAATATGTTTGGGAGTTGGCGAATGTAAATACTTCTTTTTGGGTGTCAACCTCAAAACTTTTTTGTAATTACCCTCTAGGTTTAATTATAAATAGTTGGCCCGCATACTTGTAATTAGGTGGCGGTGCGGGGTATTGATTTTTTGGGTTATGGTATAGTACGTTTTGTGGCTTTTGGTTTTGTTGTGCCACTTTATTGTTTTTCATTATTGTATTTTCTTTCTTCTTTCATTATTTTAATGAAATGGCTTTTTGAGGTGCTTTATTCAAAAAAAAAAAAATGATGACTGGACCTCCCTTTTAAATGCCATTATTGCTTTCACCAACCTCCCCTTCTCCATAAACCCACCTTTCTTACCTGATTGTGCCCTTCTTCAATGCCCCTCTCCTGATGTAGCTAACAACCTCTTACTTAATAATAAAGGTTGGTGTACTTTTGGCAACCTCTCCCTCAGACTTGAAAAATGGGATCCTCAACTTCATGGAAAATACATGGTAATACCTAGTTACGGCGGTTGGATCAAAGTTCGCAACATTCCACTCCACCTTTGGACAGAACCTGTCATGAAAGCCATTGGAGATCTTTGCGGAGGTTACATCGAATGTTCTCAAAAAACCCAGTCTCTTACTCAATGTATGGAAGCTACAATCCGAGTGAAGAAGAATTATCGTGTTTTATTCGGCATAAATCTCTCTCATGGATGGAATAAATGGAAACTTCACGATCTCTTTGGTCCCCTTTGAAGATCCTGCACTCCTGATGACTAAGAAAGTCGGAATCCATGGTAGTTTTTTCGGTAAGCTGCTGTTTCTTTCCACGACATTGGAGTTGACCTTTGCCCACTGGATCTTTCAAGAAAAACCAACACCCCTTGGTCTTTACCCTGTCTCCAGACTAGCCATATCTTAAAAGGAAAAGGCCCCTTCCCTACGACGTTGACACTGGACGGCTCCTCGATTTCTGCTTCTGATGAGACTTTTCCAGCCTTGCCTTTTACCTACTCTAAAAAACTGATCTGTCCCTCAACCCTAACCCTACCTCCCCCCTTTTTTCCCGTAACCTCTCTTGGGCCCCCTAAAAAACCCTCTTAAACCTACCTTTGGGCTTGGGCCTGGGCCTCACCAAACTTACTCTCCCAATCTGCTATCCTCTAACCCTTTACCTAACCCCGAACCCTCCAACCCTGTGTCACCTGAAAACCCTTTGGTCCAAATTCCCGAAGCCCCAAAACCCGAGTCTCCCGAAAACCACTTGGCCCAAAGTATGGAAGCCCCTAAGCCCAACCCTGGCCCAACTAAACTCTTCAAAAACCCAAACAAAAGAATCATGTTCACTACCCTGACGCAAACAATCCCTTCACCCTTCAAAAAACCCAAACAAAAGAATCATGCTCCGGGATAGTGGACCACCTGGTCTTATCCTTTGTAGAAAATATCTTTCTTCTTGGTTTTCCATTATTGAGATTATTTTAGGGCATTGAGGAGTTTTGGGAATGGCTTGTAATCTTTTAATCCCCTTGTGGATGCCTCTATTTTAATGGAACCTTGTTTCTTATATAAATTAAAAATAATAAAGTAGCATCATCTCTTAAAATCTGTGGACATGTTATTCTTTGTTATAGTGGAGCTTGGACGCAGCTGAAAAAAGAGAATTTGCTGGGAAAAAGGCCAAAGTTGCAGCGGCAGAGTTGGCAAAATTGTCAAGGCGTATATGCGGTGAGCTACTTGATTTTCAAATGCCTTTTTTTTTTTTTGAAGAATTCACAACATATTTATTAATATAAAGGAATGTACAAGAGGTTGAGAGGACCTCTAACACTAATTACATGGATAAAAAAGAGTTCCAAGGTAAGTACAACGAAGAAAAAGTTAAACCAAAATCTAAAAGAGCATTGTTTTTAGACCATAAGTAAAAGAAATACAAAAGGCGATCCCAAATATGACGATGCTCTCGAGCAATATTGTTGAAAATACGGTTGTTTCTCTCAAGCCAAATCACCCAAAACAAAGCCGCCACAACACAATCCCAAAAAATGCCTTTCCGATTTCTTCTTGAACCAAAAGGGGAGATGGAAAAGAGAGTGCGAATATCCAAAGGCATTACCCAGTAAATATCAAAATAACTCAAAATCCTGCACCAGTAAAATCACAATGAATGAATAAATGATTAGCAGACTCATGATCCTTACCACAAAGACAACACCAATAAGGGGACAAACAACAAAACGGATTCTTTCTCTGCAAAACATCACAAGTGTTAATCTTCTCTAAAGCGGCAGACCAAAGAAAAAATTGAACCTTAATAGGAATGCTTTTTTGCCAAATAAAATTATAAGGAAAATGAGGATGAGAGGGAAGATGAATCAACTTCGAATAAAAGGAATTAGTAGTAAAAGAGCCCGAAGGATGAATAAACCAGATTTTACGATCCTCTAAAGTTGTAGGTCTAACAAAATGAATGACGAAAGTAAATCTTGAAATTGAGAAAACTCAATCTCATTAAGGTTTGTTCGAAAAGAAAGATTCCAAGATGAAAAAGAGGTATCAAACAAAGATGCAATAGAACAACCAACGTTAGAGGACACGAGATAAAGTTGAGGATAAAGGGATTGGAAAGAAACTTCTCCAAACCAAATATCCTCCCAAAAGAAAATACGTGAACCATGGCCTAAGGTGAATTTGGTGAAAGAGTTGAAAATTTCAAGATCTTGAGAAATAAATTTCCAAGGGGATCTAAAAGACACATCTGACCACATTAGTTTCCCAACCAAAAGTAGAAAAACCATATTTACTCTTCACAATCGATGTCCAAAAAGCTGTTGAATCGTTTGAAAAACGCCATAACCATTTACCTAAAAATGCTCTATTTCGATAAATCAAATTGCCAATGCCCAAACCACCACAATTTTTTTGTTTTGAAACATCTTTCCAATTGATAAGATGAGAATGAATGCCTTCATCACTACCATTCCAAAGAAAATTTCGAAAAAGCTTTTCAATAATACATGCAACTTTCACAGGAAGTTTGAAAATAGATAAAAAATAAAACGGAAGACTCTGTAAAACAGAAGCAATAAGAGTAAGACGGCCCCCTTTTGAAAAGAAACCTTTCTTCCAACCATCCAATCTAGAACTAATCTTATCAATAACAGGCTGCCAAAAAGAAACCGTAGTCGGATTACCTCCTAAAGGAAGACCTAGGTATTTCATTGGCCAAGATCCAACTACACAACCTAAAAGAGAAGCTAGATTTTGAACAACTTGATCCTCCAAATTAATACCATACAAAGAGCTTTTTGCAAGATTAATTTTCAAACCCAACATAACACCAAAAATACTAATGATGGAAGTCAAATTTTTAATTAAGCGATCATCATGAGGGAGGAAAAAAATTGTATCATCAGCAAATTGCAAATGGGAAACACTGACATTGTCCTTTCCAACAAGAAACCCTTGAAACTGCCCCATTCCAACCAACTTCTCAAGAAGACGACTAAGAATATCAGTGACCAAGATAAAAAGAAAAGGAGATAAAGCATCCCCTTGCCTTAGACCACGAGAAGCCCGAATAAAACCAATAGGAGCACCATTAACCAGGACAGAAAAATTAGAAGAGGAAAGACAACCTTTAATCCATGAACGCCACTTAGCACCAAAGCCTTTAGAAAGAAGAACATAATCAAGAAACCCCCAATTTACATGATCAAATGCTTTCTCAAAGTCTATTTTAAAAACCAAACCAGATTGTTTTCGAACTCTGTAATCATCAATACTCTCATTGGCAATAAGGACACAATCAAGAACTTGTCTCCCATAAACAAAAGCAGATTGAGAGGGAGAAATGGTTTCAGGAAGAACAAAGCGAAGACGGTAAGCAAGAACTTTGGAGATAATCTTGTACAAACTTGTTATCAAACTAATGGGTCTAAACTCCGATAACTTAGAAGCACTAGCCTTCTTTGGGATCAAACAGATGAAAGTTGAGTTTACATGAAGATTAACCGTACCACTAAAGAAGAACTCCCTGAAAACCTCCAAAAGATCATTTTTAATAAAATCCCAAGAAGTTTGAAAAAAAGACATAGTGAAACCATCCGGCCCTGGGGATTTATTCCCATCGCAATAAAAAACAGCCCTTTTTATCTCATCCAAATCAAAAGGCTTTTCCAAAACCAAAGTTGAGTTTTCCGAAATGGGAGACCAATTAATTCCATCTAAATGAAATGTGCCAATCGAATTGGAAGTGTAAAGATTTTTATAATGATCAATAATGGCACGCTCAATATCACCTTTATCTGTAATGATTTCACCGTTATCAAGAGTCAATTTATTGATCCACTTTTTACTTTTCCGACCACTTGCAATCCTATGAAACAAACTTGAATTATTCTCCCAATCTTTTATCCACCTTGACAATGACTTTTTTCTTATTATTATGATTTGTTTACCTAAAAGATGTTAAACATTGTTGAGGTATCTTAGAACAAGGGATTAGAAGGATTTTTAATAGTGAATCGGAAGTTGTTGAGGCTTCTCATGGTATTGTGAAACTGCTCACTCATTTTGATCTTCCTTTTTATTGTCTGTATTATCAATGGAGTTATTTATTTGTTATAGCCTATTTTCTTCCTTTTTGGATGATGCGCATCTTGTGAACTATATGTTATATTTTTTGTTTATCTTGATTTCTTTAGAGCAGTTGTGAGTGTTTATTCTATTGCCTACCTTCTACATGTATCTCTATAATATAAAAAAGGCCTTGGGTAAGTTTTTATCACGAGACTTGGAGAAGTCAATAATTATTATAGATTTTCAATTTCTAATCTTCTCAGTCTCATTTCTTTGATTTATCCTTCTTCCTCCCCGGATAGACTTTCCTGGATTTCTGATTTTTCAGGTTTATTTTCTTGTAAATATTTTTTCTCCTTTTTCCCTCGCCCTTCTTCTCTGGTTAATTCTATAATGGTTAGCTTCATCTGGTTAAATAGTCTCCTATAATTCTTTTCTTTCTTTGGGGAAACTACTTACTGTGGACGTTTTACAATTACGATTGCCTTACCGTTCTTTATCTCTACATATCTGTCTTCTTTATTTTAGAAAATATGTAACAATTTACAATCTTAAAACATTTTTGGAAAAGCTCTTAAAAATCTCTCAGACACAACTCCCGATTGGATCATCTCTTGTTCGATTGCTTATATTCCCAAGCTCTTTGGCAGACTTTGTTTAGGACTTTTTCCATGGAGTGGGTGTTTCACAAAGAGCACAAGCCTAATCTTTTAGCTCTTTTAGGAGCCCCGGATCTTTATGGGAAAAAAAGAACTGTATGAGTCAATGGGGTGAGATCTATAGCTTGGATTGCTTGACTTGAAAGAAACAAAAGGATTTTTGAGGGGAAGGAGAAGCAGTGGAATGGGATCTGGGAGTATAATGTTTTAAATGCCTCCATTTGGAGGGTAAATTGTAATATTTTTTTTTTTGTTATTATTCTCCCTCTACTATAGCCTTTAATTGGAACACTTTCTTGTAATATTTGTTTGTCCTTTTTTTGGCTTTTTCATTCATCAATGGCTCTGTTTATTATAAAAATAAATAAATAAATGGAATTTTTTTTTGTAACTTTTTTTTTAGTTTTGTTTTGAGGATCCATCATCATCCTTCGTAATCTTTATTTCTTTTTTATTAATGAAAGTTTATCTTAAAAAAAAGTCTACTATAAATCTCAATCTTGATTTTTTAAATTGAGTTGCCTTCTAACTCCATTTCATGTATGTCAGTCTAAAAATGGTTACTCTTGTTACTCATCAAAATAACTTTTTTAATGCCTTAATTCTTCTATGCAGATAATCATACTGGGCAATCATTTATCTCTTACATTACTGCTAAGGTGATTCAAGTTATTGCAGTGTAACATCTATTATAGTAATTTCTTATGTAGTATTTTTAATGTTTATTATAGATGTATGCATAAGCTGGATTGATTCAATTAATGGGCAGCCTTCCTTTAAAAAAAAAATAAAAAAAATTAAAGTATTGCGTGTTTCTTTTAATTGGTTTTGGCAGCATGCTGTATTCTCGGTCATTTGTACCTTTTAGTTGAGAATACTATTTTTTTTGGTTATATTAAGATTAAAACTAAAAGATCACTAATGAGTTGTGAGTTCTGACAGTCAAGAAATATCCCAACTATACTTTTTTTTTTGATAGAAAGATGAACTTTCATTGATCAAATAAGAATAAAAACAAAATACAAGAGGATGAGAAATCCTCCGATGAAACAAAAGTAAAAAAAAAAAAATTACATAAAAGAATTCCATTTATAGAACATGGAATGTGTAGGAAAATCAAAATCTATACTATTTACAAATTTGGCCCAACTAAAAGTTCTTGAAGTAAAAGAATCCCATAAAAGATGCCAAGATTTGGATTCTCCAGAAAAAATCCGAGCATTGCGTTCCAACCAAACAGTCCATAAAAGAGCAGCCACTGCACATTTAAGAAGAATTCTCCTCCTTTTTGCAATCCTTGAACCAAAAAAGTCCATAATCAAACTATACTATTAGAGAGGTCCTTGAAGGTTCTTTCTCTCTCTTTCCAAATCATTATGGCTCACTCTTCTTTTTGTATTTTTGGATTTGTGGCCCTCGTAGATATAAATACAGATCTGATATGCTGAGTTGGAAAGTTTTTTTTTTTTGGATTGAAAAATGGACTTTCATTAATGAGGGTAAAAATGGATAAATTCAAGAGAGGGTGAGAAATCCTAAAAAAACAAAAGTTTTTTTTTTACCTGAACATTCCATATACTACAAATGGAATTCTTTTGTTAAATTATTTTTTTATGCTTTTTTACTTTCCTAGTGAGGATTCCTCATCCTCTATCATGTATGTACTTCCTTTTAATCAACGCAAGTTCATCTTTCTAAAAAAAAATGGTCCACAACGGTTGCAATTGCATAATTCCAAAACAGTTTCCTCTTTTTCAACATCACCTTTCTTTTGACCTACCAACCCTTCGAAAAAGGGCCAAGGCTCTATGGCTCAATTTAAGCAAAAGCTTTATTTGGTGCTGTTGGTTTGAAAAGAATCATTGAATCTTCAACTATGAATCCAAGAATCTTTACATTTTACACTTTGTTAGATAATATCATTTTTGTAGCTTCCTTTGGGTCTAGGCTTAGCAATACATTTTGTAATTACTCTATTTCCGATATCTTACCAGTTGGAGAAAATTTCCTCTCCCTTTTGATTGCGATTCTTCCCCTCTTTTGTACATTTTATTTTATTAATGAAACACTATTTCTTCTAAAAATTGTAATCTCTCTCTCTCATTTTTTTCTTCATAAACTTGTTGATACTTAATTTTTTTCATCAGATTTCTTATTATTTGTTTATCTCATGTGTGGGTCCCTTCATTATTATTATTATTATTTAAACTTTCAAGAAAAATAATATCATCTCTTTCCTTCTTTATAGATTCTTGACAACATCCAAATATCCATTAGAAATTTTCACGTCATGTTCTATGATATGATTGGTGACTTGGTAAGTGTTTTACATTATCCATATTCTTCCCCTCTTATTGTTAATAAGCATAATGTAAACTTTTCTTCCTTATTTCTTATGTTTGATTTGTGCATAATTTCTCTACAAAATTAAGCAAGTACTTTTTATCTCAATAGACCCCTAAATCCTAAAAAAAAGACTTGTTTTTTGATTTACTTGAACAAGGAGGTAGGAATGGAAATGTAGAGGGAGATTTGTTAGTGGGATGATCTGGTGATGGATTGTCATCCCCCGCTAACTAATTTCCCTCTATAAGGGACCCATTATCTCCTTTCTTGTTCACCTGCCTATGACACCCTAATTTTTTGCGAAATGTGGCCTTTCTTCAAATTTTTGTTGGAGATCATCCAACTTTTTGAATGGAGCTCTAGTTTGAAGATTAATAGGGTAAAGTGCTCGACGACAGGGATAAACTTGGAACATGAGAAATTAGCACTGATGGCTGGTATGGTGGGCTCCTTGGTTATATCTCTACCTCTTGCCTATCTTGCATTGCCTTTGGGGGACAACCCCAAAAAGAGAAGCTGTTGGGAACCAGTTTTGGAAAAGGTAAAAAAGAGATTGGCCTCATGGAAAAAAGGGTTCTTCTCCAAAGGCGGGAGATTAACACTTATTCAGTCTCTTCTGTCAGGTATTCCCATTTACTACATGTCTTTATTTTCGGATGCCTACAAGTGTGAAAGTGGATATGGAGAGAATGATGAGAAACTTCCTTTGGGTGGGTTCTGGTGACGGGAAAGGATCCCCTCTTGTTAATTGGAAAGAGGTATCAAAATCATTTGATGAAAACTCACCCATTTATGTTTTCATTCATAGGGAGGGTTCAAGTATGAACGTTGGGAATTGGGAGAATTGTCACCCACGTTCTCAAACCTTGAGGGAATCACGGCAGAGAGGGCTCACTTGACTTAAGAATTTGGACTTGACCTCCTTTAATATTTTCTCTTGCAATTCTTTCTTTGATTATAACATGGCCGTTCCATTGAACTATAGACCGCCTTTCTTTTCCATTTTGTGGAAGGTGAAGATTCTGAAGAAAATCATGTTTTTTATTTGGTCTGTTGTCTTTTGCAGGATCAAAATCTTTGAGTTTCTTCAGCGATCTTCTACTTTAACTCTCTCTTGCAGTTTCAAGCAATATTTTGAAAATCTTGATCATATCATGTGGAAGTGTAATTTCTCGAGGCTTGTTTGGCAAAGATTTTTCCAAACATTCGGGGTGAATTGGGTTGGCAATAATACCTTTCGCCAAAGTTTGGATCAGATATTTTGTTATCATCCTCTCAAAGATAAAGGGAAAAGTTTATGGGTGCGGGATGTAGTGCGATCACATGGGGGTTATGGTTGGAAAGGAATAGAAGATTTTTTTGGGGGAAGAGGGATCATGGGATTATGTTTGGGAGTTGGCTCATGTAAATGCATCTTTTTGGGTGTCAACTTCCAAATCATTTTGTTATCATCCATTAGGCTAATTATAAATTGTTGGGGGTGTTTTGGGTTTTGGGGTGTATGGGTATACCATTGTTTTGCCACTTTGGTATAGTGTAATTGTTTTTTAATCTTTCTATATGTTTCTTTCATTATATCAATGAAATTCCCTTTTGAGGTGTTCTCTTAAAAAAAAGATGTGGTAATGGATCCTACCCTATCTATAACTGATGGGTTGTAACCGTGTGCTTAAGTAGTGTGAGAACGCAAGAGAAAAGGGTGCATGATTTCTAGGTAGTTTGTTGTGAGTGAGGGATTCTTGAAGGCTTTTTCTCTTTGTACTTTAGGAAGAAAAATCTAACTGTCATAGTCAACCTTAAATCTAAAAGTAAAAATTGAGTTTAAAGGGTTCTTTTCCCTTTGAACTCGATTTTAATCATGTGGGGTGTCCCTTATGAATTGGAAGTTATTGAGGGTTGTTTTTCTTTGACTATAAACTCTCTCTCGCCTCTAATCTCAATTGGTGGTTTTTGGAGGGAGTTTATGGTCCTTGCTACTAGTGGATTGGAAATATTTTTTTGGGATGAATTGAGAGACCTGGTTTGTGTTTACCTCATTGGTGTCTAGGGGTGATTTAATGTGGTTAGATTCTCACATGAAAAATCAAACTCTACTCGCTCATCGAGGAATATGAAGTCATTCAGTGATTTCATTAGCACATATGAAGTCCGGGATATTCTTATCAAGTCAAATAAAATGCTCTCGGGCACTTTTTTCGAGACCATCCCCTGAATCCCTCCGGTGTCTTTCACGCCGGTGGAACAGCCCACAACCACCACCCGCCTTCCCTTTCTCCCTCTTCATGGCTTATATCACCCAGTGCTCGTGTTGGAAATCAGGGAATCCCTAAGATAAAATTCTCCGAGAGAAATAGAGATAGTGTTTATGAACTCACCCTGGAACTTGATGCCACGGTCTGGTTGGTTGATACTCTTGAAGACCTTCTCTTTACCCCTGCCCTCCAAAAATTCTTCAGACAGCATCGTTTCAATGATGGAGTTCTCTGTTTTGAACGAACTACTAACAAAAGGGGGATGTTCCTTGAGCTCTCCAAGATTTCAAACAATGGAAAGAGAAGCAACCTTGTCATTCCAGCTGGAGTCAACTTTGCAGGATGGAAAACCTTCAAAGGTTTCATTCGTGATTTCTTTGATGGAAAACGAAACGCTCCAGACCCTCCGAAACCAAAAACCTTCTCAAAGTCCTATGCTAAAGCTGCCTCTTCCACCCTTGTTCCTCTGGTTCCACCTTCAAAACCCCCAACCAACTTTCAAACACAACCCCCCACTCTAATTCCTCAAACCAAAGCCCCTCCTTGACCAACTTAGATTCTACTTTTGAAAAGGAAGATCCCCTCCCAAGTGGTTTTGGTCTTATTTATTGGAATAAGACAATTATTGTTACCAGGCAATTTTTTCATGATGACTGGACTTCCATCTTAAATGCCATTAATAACCATTTCAGCCTTAACTGTTCCATCAACCCTTTTCAACCAGATCGCGCCCTTCTTCAATGCCCATCAAAAGCTGATGCTGACAACCTCCTTGCTACCACCAGCAACTGGACCACTTTTGGAAATCTCTCCCTGAAGTTCGATTCTTGGAATCCAAAACTCCATGGTAGAACCACTGTTTTACCCAGCTATGGTGGATGGATCAAAGTAAGGAACATCCCTTTACACCTCTGGCTCGAGCCTATTTTAAAAGGCATCGGGGATTTCTGTGGGGGTTACATCGAATGTTCTCAAAAGACCCAGTCTCTCATCCAGTGTTTAGAAGCTTCCGTCAAGGTGAAGAAAAACTTTTGTGGCTTCATTCCGGCAGAAATCAAAATTTCAGATGATATTAATGGAGAGTTCATGGTCCAATTAGTTCCCTTCGAAGACCCCTCCCTACTGATGACCAGGAAAGCCGGAATCCATGGAGGTTTTTCCAAAACTGCTGCCGCGGCTTTCCTTGCCGGTGATGAGGATCTCGGACCAATGGACAAACACAAGAGAAGCTTTACCCCCTGGACAACCCCCTGCATCCAAACCTGCAAATTCCTCAAAAGCAAAAGTCCAATCAGTGCGGCGCTGACTGATGTTCTGCCCTCGATTTCTGGTCCTGCCCCACTTTCCAACTCTGAAACTGGCTCCATGTCTGGAGAGCAAGCTGGCTCGTCCCATCAATCTGACTTTCCAACCCCCAAACATTACCCTATGGGCCCACCTACCTCCATCCCTGTTTTCCCAAATTCCAAAATCTCTTATGCTGATAAACTCAAACCCACCCCAGAAAAAATGCCAAAACCTCCTCTTGGGCCTCCCAACCCTCCAAAAAAGCCCACCACTTCTGAAAACTTAACCCAAAAAAAGCCTCTCACTATTCTCAAACGCCCGGACCAACCCCCTATCCCAACTGCCCCACCCGAAAACACCCCAACTTGCTCTGTTTACAAAAGGAAATTAAACCAAAAGTCAACTATCCATGAAAACCAAATCTTCTCAACAAATCCTCCTGCCTCTTCCACAGATTTTCCCTCCACCCCTACCTCCCCCCAAATCTCTTTTTGCAGTGTGAGTAGCCTTGAACAAACTCCTCACACCCCCATCCCTTCCTCAGATCTTCCCTCAAAAAAATCAGGGGAACCCCCCACTTTCTGCGAAGGAAAGGACCTTGCCAAACTTTTTGATTGCTCTATTGAGGCTCATTCAGATCCTGATGGCAACCCCTTACCCCCCCTTAACCCTTCGACCCACAGATGGCTTGGTCTTGACTCTCATCTCAGAAGCCAGGGCCTTTTGTATCATTCCCTAAGACATCCTCAACAAATTATTCCATTCCATTAATGGTGATACCATCTTTGGTATCCCTGAGGGAACTCCGGACTTTAAATGAAAATTCTCTCTTGGAATGTTAGGGGCTTGGGTTCCATTAGCAAGAGGACCATTGTTAAAGACCTCATCACCAGCATTGCTCCTGATATTGTCCTTCTTCAGGAATCTAAGCTTACTCATGTTGACAGAAATGTCATTCGCTCCATTTGGAGCTCGAGAGATGTTAGCTGGACCTTTAACCCCTCTGAGGGCGCTTCGGGAGGAATTATCGTCATGTGGAACTCCCTTTCTATTACTGTTGTGAAGTTTTGAGTGGCCTCTTCTCCATCACTATCAACGTCAAACTTGAAGATGATTCTTGCTTCTGGCTTTCTGCCATCTATGGCCCAGCAACTTATCACAATAGACCCTCTTTTTGGAACGAACTCTACTATCTTGGTGGCTTATGTTCTGGCTGTTGGTGCATTGGTGGGGATTTCAATGTCACAAGATGGGTTGCTGAGAAATCCTCAGGTGGAAGAACGACCAAAAGTATGCGCCTCTTTAACAAGCTCATAGGAGAACTTGGCCTCCATGACATACCCCTCTCTAATGCTGCCTACACTTGGTCTGACATGAGGGGAAGGCCTGTTTTCACTTTGATAGACAGATTTCTGGTCACAAATTGTTGGAACTCCAAATTTAATCACTCAAGGGCTATCCGGAAAGACAGAAACAGTTCAGATCACTTTCCAATCCTTCTCGAAACAGGGAATCTCTCTTGGGGCCCTATGCCCTTTAAATTTGAAAATTTCTGGACTTCGCAACCCAACTTTAAAGCTTTGATCCAAAACTTCTGGGATTCTTATGATACCACGGGTTGGCCTGGCTTTTGCCTAAACCAGAAACTCAAACTTCTCAAAAAAGATCTTAAAACCTGGAATTTGGCCACTTTTGGAGATCTAGTCTCTATAAAAAATGACACTATCAAAGCTATTCATTCCCTGGATCTTCAAGAGGAACTCCAGCCGCTCAATGATTCTGACTTCAACAAAAGAAAAGATCTAAAACTTCTACTGCTTGATACTCTGCAAAAAGAAAACATTAGATGGAGGCAAAAATGCAAAGCTGACTGGTTGAAGGACGGGGATGAAAACTCCAATTTATTTCACAAAATGGCAAATGGTAAAAGAAGAAAATCTATTATAAAAGAGCTTGTGGATGCTAATGGTACCAGTCTCCTTACTGATGCTCACATTGAAAATGAAGTGGTCACTTTCTTCCAAACCCTGTATACTAGACAAGAAGGTCTTCGCTCTCTGTTTCCCAACCTCTTTTGGAATCCCATCACTCCGCAAGACAACCAAGCTTTACTCCAGCCCTTCACTGAGCTAGAAATTTTCAATGTCATTCGATCTTTGGACTCTGACAAGGCCCCTGGACCTGACGGCTACACTGGAGAGTTCTTTAAAAAATGCTGGAACACTATCAAGCCTGACTTTTTGTTAGTGTTCCAAGATTTTTTTGAGAATAACCGACTTAATGCCTGCCTCAAAGAAGCCTACATCTGTTTAATCCCTAAGAAGGCTAGATCCTCAAGAGTCACTGACTTCAGGCCCATCAGTCTTATTCATGGCATATACAAGATCCTTGCTAAACGCCTTGCCAATCGCCTCAAAGCTGTCCTCCCTGCTACTGTCTCTAGCTCCCAATTTGCTTTTGTTCACAGTAGACAAATCACTGATGCCATCCTTGTTGCGAATGAAGCTATAGATGATCTTCGAGCCTCCAACAAAAAAGCTTGGATCCTCAAAGTCGACCTAGAAAAAGCTTTCGATAGGATTGACTGGGACTTTTTGCTTGCTGTTTTGGAAATGAAAGGCTTTGACAGGAAATGGAGACACTGGATTCATAGTTGTATTACGGGCACCTCCTTCTCTATCTTTGTCAATGGAAGACCAAGAGGTAAAATCCATGCTACCCGTGGCCTTAGACAAGGGGACCCCATTTCCCCTTTCCTTTTTGTTTTGGTTATGGATGTTCTAAGCAGAATGTTGGAAGATTGCCTTTACAAAAACACTCTAAAAGGTATCAAAGTTGGTAGAAATGGTTTTCATTTAAACCACCTCCTCTTTGCTGATGACATTCTCATCTTCGGGGATTATGAAGACAACGAGATCAACAAAATCATGGAAACCCTTCATCTCTTTGAAGCAATCTCCGGCATGAAAATAAACCTTTCTAAGACTACCCTCAATGGCATCAACATAGATAGCCAAGAAGTCTCTGCCCATGCTTCCAACATTGGCTGTTCCATTGGTCAGTGGCCCATGACCTACCTTGGCATGCCCCTTGGAGGGAATCCCAACACTATCCTTTTCTGGACCTCTGTTATTGACAAGATTAATAAAAGGCTGGACAAGTGGAAGAATGCAATCTTCTCAAAAGGAGGTAGACTTACCATCATCCAATCCATTTTCATGAACATTCCTACCTACCTTATGTCCCTCTTCAAAATGCCTAACAAAGTTATTACCATGATTGAGAAGAAAATCAGGGACTTTCTTTGGGCCAAGGAAGGTGTTACTCATGGTAGTCATCTTATAAATTGGAAAAAAATCACCAACCATAGAGAAGGAGGAGGCCTCGGCATTGGTAACCTTAAAGAAAAAAATTTGACTCTTGGCTCAAAATGGATTTGGAGATTCTTGAAAGAGAGAAACACCATGTGGCATAGCATCATCACCTCCAAGGATGGTATCCTTGAGAATGGCAGCTTCACCACCAGCACCAACATCAGAAAACTTAATCCTTGGCACTTTATCTCTTTCTGCTGGAACAAATGCAAGGATCCGGATAGCATCAAAGTGGGAAACGATATGCATACTAGTTTCTGGAAGGATAGGTGGACCAATGGGCGCTTCCTTAGAAATCAATTTCCAAGACTTTACCAAATCTCCAGGAACAAATCAGCAAAGATCGGTCGGTTTTGGGACCCTGCCCTCAATGCTTGGGTTATCACTTTTACTAGGAATCTCTATGACAGGGAGATTGAAGACTTCCTTAACCTCCTCGCCAACATCCAAACCACCTATTTGAATGACCAAGATGACGAGCTTGTTTGGTCCCTAACCAAAGATGGAAATTATAGCTGCAGCTCCTACTTGGCTCACCTCACCAACAGAACCAATGTGATGAACCTTTCTCTTTTTAATTGCATCTGGAACAGAGGCGCTCCGAAGAAAATCAGATTCTTTATCTGGAATTTAAGCCTGGGAGGAATCAACACCTTTGACATCATGCAAAAAAGAAATCCTAGGCTGGCCATCTCCCCAAATGTTTGCTGCCTTTGCTATAGCAACAGCGAAAACCAAGATCATCTCTTCACCCATTGCCCTTTCACCCCGCACCTCTGGAATTGCCTCTTCCAGACTTTTAACTTCAATTTCTGTTTGGACAGAAAAACTAGTCTGAATTTGGTTTGCCTCCTCACTGGACACCCTTTTAAGACCAAGGCTCAAATACTTTGGGATCTCGCTATTAAAGGCATTGTCTGGGAAACTTGGGCAGAAAGAAACTATAGAACTTTCAACAACAAGTCCAGGAGCAAGGAGGAAGTGTGGGACACTCTGAAATTTAAAGTCTCTCAATGGAGTTCTATTAACAAAAACTTTTGTAATTATGACTGTTTTTTGATTAATGCCAATTGGAGTTCTTTTTGTAATCCTTTGGCTCTTGGGTGATTCCCTAATCACCTCTTTTTGTATCTCCTACTTCTATTAATGAAATAGTTTGTTTCCTATAAAAAAAAAAATGCAAAATACACATAGGCTAACAATAAACAATAGAGAGTTAAAAAAAAAATAGAGTCAAACATCGGATGAAAATTAGGCTAATTTCTCTTTTCTTGTGATTGGGAAGACTCTTTCTCTCCAACTCGACAAGAAGCTTTGGGCAAGGTAACCTCTAACCATTGTCCCATTTCTCTAGTGTCTTCATCTTTCAAACGGGGCCCATCTCCCTTCAGATTTAAGAACGTGTGTGGTCTCTTCACCTTTCTTTTCACCCTCTTTGTAAACAAGTTTGGACATATTGTCATGTTTCAGGGTCATATTTTCCTTAAAAAGCTGCTTTAAAGCTCTCCTTGAAGCAATGGAATAAGGAAGTTTTTGGAAATATTGCAAAGATAAGAAACTGGTTTTGGAGAAGATACAGAAATTAGCTCTTAATCGGCACTAAAGTATAAGGCGAGTAAAATATAAACTACCTATTTGGCCATAGTATAGATGAAGGATGTATATATATATATATATATATATATATATATATATATAGAAGGATAGTATCTTCCCATTTAACATTGCTGATTCACAGGCTCGAAGAGACATTTTATCTCACTCTTAGAGCTTCTCTGAATAAAATGTAATAATTTTTTTTTCAACGAGTTATGTTGGATAGTTTTCTTGATGAGAATCATACATGTCTAATGTCTATATTTTCAATCTTTTGACATTATCTCTTCTCTTGAAAAAAAAAAGGATATTCTGATGTAAGTAACTGATGTATCTTCTCTTAAATGCCTATGATCCAGTAGCATGATGATCTCATGTTTTCCTCACTGCTGCATGCACTGCAGGGGCATATTAAGCTTGGCTTGAAGTTTTCCAGCTTGAAGATAATGAAACAAATTTTGTTGGGGTAACTTTCTGTGCATAAACTTAGTATGTATATTGAATTTTAATTATTCCTAATTTTAAATGCACTGTTATTGAGTTGAAGCTGATATATTTTCTAGTATGATAATTTGATTTCTGTGTAACTTCTATTTGTGTAATATATGTCTTTTTGTCAAATAGCATTTGGCATTAGAAAAGATGACAGTATTACATGATAAGCATCACTGTCACGAAAAAGCATCTGTGTGTCAGAATGTCCAACACGTGTTCAATAAGTGCAGCACGTTAGTGTTAGTGTCTGATATATACCTATTGGACATACACACGTTGCTCTAACTAAATTGTTCTTGTTGCATAAAGGAGGTCCCTCGACTCTCCTCTATTAAGTTTGACATTTGGTATGGTTTTTTGGATTTTGGAGGATTTCGCATCCTGGGTTCTTTCTTTATTAATGAAGGTTTTTTTTTTCTTCCATTAATCAGGTACAATTTTGCTTAGATTTTTGAATGTTTACTGAGTGTTATTGGCAAGCAAAAATTTGTAGCATGGAACTTGTTAAGTTGAACTTGCTATAGTTTCATTATTAATCTCTAAAATTAATTTGTCTTACGATTTTTATTTTTTATTTTTGAGATCATTGGGTGGGTGGGTGAGAGGAAGTCAAGTCAACAAAATAGTGGAGGTTGAAGGCTTGGAAATCTATTGTACTTGTCAACAGGCAGTAAGCAAATTGGCTGTGAAGAGATGCAAGGAAGCAGGGGGGACTGTAGCAAGCCCGGATGAAGAAATATTTGACTTCATATTAGCTCCATGTGATGCAGCCTTGTCACTTGTGGTAGGTAATTTGAATTTGAATGTGGTTGTTAAATAGTTTTTTGCTTCCTCTGCTCAATAAAGTAAGAAAATATGTACCTTTATCCTATTGTATCATCGTTACTATTTATTTTCTTTTTCTTTTTAACTTTTTCTCTTGTTTTTCCTTTTGTTAAATGGAATTGGAACTTAAGATTTGATCCTCAACTAATACTGATGATCGTAATAGCAGTAATTCCTGGAACCTAGAACATGAGAATTGCCTATCAAATATATAGCAGTTTCACTTAACATTTTTTTGATAGTAAACACAGCTATTCTATCCAAAATAAATAAATAAATAGTAAACACAGATTTTACGTACATACATGAAAGAGCCAAAAGGCAAAATTTTCGCTTAACTTTTGGTCCCCTGTTATTGAGAAAATTGACAAAAAGCTCTCCAAATGGAGCAATTTCACTTTCTCCAAAGGAGGTCGTCTAACTATGGTGGAAGCTGTTCTCTAACTTGTGACAAATACACTTGAACTATTTTTTTAAGCAAATATGACCCTATACTATGCAAAGTTGTGACAAATACCCCCTAAAGTATTGACTTAAACAAACCCTAAACTATGTAAGTTGTGACAAATGATCCCCAAACTATTTTATTTTTGACAAATAGCCCCCTAAACTTTTATAAGTGTTTAATACCGATTAAATTTTTTTGTTCGTCTTTCCACTCATGTGAGTCGTCTTCTAAAGATAAATTTTTAATGTTAAACCATATTTTTTTATTTATTATGTCATCAAATTAAACCCGTGTAAACAAAACAGTTTATTTTAAACACTTATAAAAGTTTTGGGGTTATTTGTCACAAAAAGAGGGGTGTAAATGGGGCGGGGCGGAGTGTAAACGGGGTACCCTATTTACACCCCGCCCGTTTAAGGTTTTTTCCCCATCCCAGTTAACTCTATCCCCCGCCCCGTTTATTAAACGGGGTAAGGGCGAGGGCTAAACGGGGTGGGGGAAATTATTTAAAATGCATGATTTTGTATATTTTTTTATTCAAAATTTGTTTTTTTCAATGATAATAGTGCATAGAGCATAAAAATAAACAAATAAAATTCTCCATCATAATCCATATCAAAATAAACCTACGAGAATTAAATTACAAAAAAAAAAAAAAAATTAAAGTAGATAAATGGGGGGAAAAACTCCCCCGCCCTCGCCCCGTTTATTTAATGGGGAAAAAAATTCCTGTCCTCCGCCCTGGACCCCGCCTTGTTTATTATGCGGGTTTGGCGGGGTCGGGGTTTTAGCTTTCACCCCTTAAAAGAATAGTTCAAGGGTGATTTGTCACAACTCACATAGTTTAGGGGTAGTTGCTTAAGTCAATAGTTCAAAGGGATATTTGTCATAACTTGCATAGTTAAGGGTATTTGCTTAAAAAAATAGTTCAAAGGGTTATTTGACACAAGTTGCATAGTTTAGGGGTGATTTTTGCTTTTTTCCCTTTTTTTAATCTCCTCAATCTCATAAGGCTTTTCCAATTACCCATTTTGAACCCATCAAAACGTTGCCACTCAAGGCCAGACGGGGGAGATCGAAAGCCCGACTTCTTAGAATACAACTTAGTATTCTACTTTTCCGTTAAACCGTCCGAGCCGAGAGAAAGATCGTTTACTTTTTTGTGTTTTATTCTCTTTGTCTCCACATATTTGTTTTTTGTGTTTTAAGAGTTGTGAATCACCTTCTCACCTCTTTCTACATTGCAATTACACAAGCAATCTTTGGTTCAAACTTCTTTCACAATTTGACATGAGTTGGTTTCCTCCAAAGGAAACTAGGGATCTCAAAGATTTAAAAAAAATATCTTTTGGAAGTGTACCGTGGTTGGTTTAGAACGAAATTATCGGTTTTTCATGTGGGACTCTATTGTTTCAAGAACTTTTGGTAGTGTCAAAGTTAGATTTTGATTTTCCTGTTCATTCCATGTTCTATAAATGATTTTTTTTTTCTTTAGCCTTTATATTTAGCTTCTTTAAGTTTTTGAAGATTTTTTTTTATTAATGAAAGTTCAAAAATTTCCATTAAAAAAAGAAAGAATACAACTTGGTAAAAAAACTGATTACCTCACTTTCAATTTCATTTTCTTCAACTAAACTCTGCTCATTCTAATTCATTGGCTCTTTCATAGATTGCTTCCTCCTCCTAGAAGCTAAGAGGCGGTGGAAGAAAGCAGTATTCTTGTCCCCCACTCTGAGGCATTTAATTTTGCATCTCTAAATAAGTTTCCTTTCCTCCGTACATTGCATATCAAAGAGATTGTGTTTAATGAGCTTCCTTTCTTCTTTCTCCTCATCAGAAGGAATTTCATCCTTTTCTTAAATATCGATATCTGGCACTCTATTTTCTATCTCTCCCCTTCTTTTTGCAGAAGCTCCAAAAATGTCCGTGCTCAATTGTTTCAGGTGATTGTTTTATGTTTTTGAATTTTTCCATCAATTTGTATCCCGACCATCTACCATCCATTTCCTCCTTCCATCACTTCTTATCCTTGGCAAACAAATCCACATTGGACAGCCAAGTATTTTCAAATCTAAAAGGGACAAATCCACGTAGAATGCCATGCCTGCCTAAGTAAGACTGAAAAATACCCGAAAGATATTTTTTAGCATAATTGCTCTGAAGAATGTGAAGAGAAGCATCAAGCTGAGTTTTGATTTTAGAATGAAACAAGCAAAAATGAGAAAATAACTCGGAATTATTTTCATTAGAAATAACCAAGCAATAAGAGAATAGTCATAAACAAAAGTTACAAAATAACACAATCTAGTTTTGTACTCAAGTGACTCAAGTGGACAAGGACCCTAAACATTAGAATGAACTAATTCAAAGTGAGCAACAACTCGTTTATTAACTCGACTCAAACTAATGCAATGAAGTTTTACAAAATTGACACAATTTACACTCTAAAGAAGACAGCCGTTCAAACAATGAGAGAGAAGGATGACCTAGACGACAGTTTTCTTCAAGGGCCATCAACATGCCAAAACATGCAACAGATCGTGAAGCTGAGTTGTTGAAAACGTAGAGACCTCCAGATTCACACCCCTTACTAGTAATCTTCTTTGTCAAAAGATCCTGAAACAAGCAATAATCAGAATAAATGTGAACAATTTAGATCACGTGTACTTACAGAAATTAAATGAAATAAAAATTGTGGTAAATTAAGAACGAAGGTCAAAGATAGTGAAGTAAGATTTATTGTGCCAGACCCAAGGGCAGTTGATGTTGATCCATCTGTTATGGTTACAATGGTGGGGGAAGTAGATGACTGAAGGGTGGAAAATAACTTAGGATTATCTATCATGTGATATGTAGCACCATAATCTATGACCTGTTTGGAAGATGAGGAAACAAGACATTTACGATTGTTACTTACTCAGCTATAGCAATGATAAGAGTAGATTCCTTTTTTTTTTTTGGCATATTCATGCTGTGATCTTACACAAATATTCGGTCTTTCTGTTTGTTTAAGATATTGTTGTGAGTACTGTTTCTTTTCTTTCCTCTTTTTGACCATGGACTGATTACGTGTCTTGGGAAGGAAGAGGCATCCATCGTAATATGTCCACCCCCACATTTTGTGATAGTTAGTGCCCATCTTTAGCTTGTATATATGGAGATTGAGTTATTACAATTTGAAGATTTACTTTCTTACATCCATTTTGTTCGGTCTACTCCTTTGGAGAATCGTAAAACCTGGACCATTCATCCTTCGGGCTCTTTCACTACTAATTCCTTTTTCTCAAAATTTATTTACATCCCTTCTCAACCTCATTTTCCTTATTCTTTTATTTGGTAAAATGACATTCCTATTAAGGTTCATTTTTTCCTTTGGTCGGTTGGTTTAGAGAAGATCAACACTTGTGATATTTTGCAGAGAAAGAATCCGTTTTGGTCTTTGTCCCCTTATTGGTGTTGTCTTTGTGGAAAGGATCATGAGTCGACCAATCATTTATTCTTACATTGTGATTATTTTTGGGGCCGAATCTAGACTCATTTTGATATTTTTTGGGTTATGCCTTTGGACATTTGCACTCTATTTTCCATCTCCCCTTTTGGTTCAAGAAGAAATCGAAAGTGCATTTTCTGGAATCTTGTTGTGGCGGCACTTTTTTTGGGGTGATTTGGATCGAGAGGAACAATCGTATCTCGTGATTATCATCAACTTTGGGATCGTTCTTTGTATTTCATTATCTTTAGTAAAAAAAAATGCACATTTAAATTTTGGTGTAACTTTTTCTTCTTTGTACTTACCTTAGAACTTCTTTTTGTAATCTTTTTTGGAGGTGTTCTTAACCTCTTGTACATTCTTTTATTTTAATATAATTGCTGTGAATTCTTCTAAAAAATCTTTAGCCTACATTTTCTTTCCAATGCTGGTTTGTGCTAATTGTCCTTGTTATTTTATTTCCTTTCACTTTTTTTTTTTACAAATTTTCCTTGTTTTAATTTTTTTTTGTTCCTTAATATTCGTGGTTGTTGGTGGCTGACATAAAGATGACACAATGCTCTTGTTTTACATTGTAGGTTAATAGATCGGGAAAGCTTGATAACAGTACTCCACAATATTCCATTAATGCTGGCATAAATAGCTTGGTTGGTCCATTGTTTTGTAGACTTCCCATTGATAGAGATAACGATTTATTTACATGTTTGGAGCTGAATTTTTATATCATGCATTTTGTTTTCTCTCTTAGGATTTCTCTCTGAATGAGGTTCAGTTGCAGCAAATTTTAAATTTGTGGGATTATCTATGGATGTGCCAACTAAGAGATAAGTAAGAAAAGTGTGTTCTTAGATGTCTCTTTTCCATTCCATTGCATGAATAGTTGCTTATTACTTTTGAAGCTTGTGATAAATTTGATTCATTTGGGCCAAATTTGTAAATAGTTTAGATTTTGATTTTCCTACCCATTCCATGTTCTATAAATGGAATTCTTTTATGTAATTTTTATTTTTATTTTTCTTTTGTTTTCTTTTTAGAGGATTCCTTATCCTCTTCTACTTTGTTTTTATTCTAATTTCATCAATGAAAGTTTATCTTTCTATCAAAATAAAAATAAAAATGGATTCATTTGTTTAGTTAACAAGGGAGAAAGGTTTACTGTTGTCAAGTTTTATGCCCCCTTTTAATTTCTCTTATGCAAAGCTTCTTGATCTCCATCATCTGTTTAGTAATTTTTTATTTGATGTTCCATGGCCCCTGGCCCCTTGCAAATACTTTATTTCTCTCTAATCATTCGGCAATAGATAGTAGCAATCTCACTACTAAGTTCAAAGGCAACTTTTAGCAAACTCACTACTAAGGATAATTTGAGTTTGAATTTATTTCTCTGTAATCATTCGTCCAATAGATATTAGCAATCCAAAATGATTGGGAATTGGGAATTTCTGGTTGGGAACTGAGAGAAGAATCTGACCAACTTTTAGCAAACTCTAACAAGGAGCCTCCCAGCAAAGCTATGACATTAGCTCTAGGGTCCTTATGGCTCACCCAATTCATATGGAACAAGCTCACCAAAGATCTTGAACAAAGCTGCAGTGAAACAAAAGGTGGCCCGTGGACTCTGAATTGCATTGACATAGGCAGCACCATTGAGGTTGTAGGGAGATCCAAGGCTTCCTTGATTAGAGCTCAGCCCATCATTGAGAGTAATCCATAAAAACACCTTAATTTTTTTTGGGAAATTCCCTTTCCAAATAATGGAGGTAGGAGAGTCACTATCGAAGCCTCCTTAACCCAAAGAAGATTGATGGCTGATTTACAAGAGAACCCCGAGTTTTTGTCCAGAGTCCACCCACGTTTGTCATCCCGATCGCTAATGGAGATGGGCTCCAACAAAGACATCAAATCAATCCAATCATCCACTTCCCAATCATTCAACTTCCTTCTAAACTCAATAGCCCAAGAGTTAAGCTCCTTGCTCCAAAAGTTGCTGATATGCAGTCTTTTTGGTTGCTATGTTGTTGGATTTGAGTTAGATAAATAGTTGAATTTTGATAATTATATTGGGAAATTTAAGTCTTTGTTGGAAAAAAACTTTTTCTCTCTGACCTGCTTCCCAAGGCTTTCCCTTCTCACCTGGTGTCTTCCACAACGGTGGTTCCTTTACCCTTTCCCACCGTCTTTCACGGTGGTTCTTTTCTTTCTTTCTCAGCTAACTTTATGTCTTGTTCTCCCCCCCAAGCCGTCCTTTATGGGCTGGGATTACACCAAAAGATCTATTCATATTGAAAGCAAGGTCTATCATCTGGAGTTTGACAAAAAATTAAGAGGTTCTCGTGTAAGAATTAAAGAAGCAAGCAACATGGGTGTTTTTTCTTTTTCTATTCAGTTCGTCTCCCTTGTCTGGCTATGGGAATGTTTTCAGCAACTAATATCTACCAATGGTAACCTAAAATTCTTTAAGCAAACGAGGTGTGATGATTACTCCCTTTGGGTAGAAAAGAAAAGTAATAAACGTGGCTATGTAGCGGAGGTGTTTAAACTTGATAACAATGGCCATAAATGTAGTATTATGGTCCTTGAAGGTGCCAGGCAGCAAGGGTGGTCTCTTTTTAAAAACTTGATTAAGGATTATCCTGGCAAATGGGAGAAGTTATTACCCCTGGACTTCCCAAAGCAGGTTGTCGAATCGAAAACTACTACTGGTACTTTTAAGAGAGTCCAATCTGGTACTGGAGATTATAAGAAAGGGATGGAGGTTGGTGAGACTAGTTAAGATTTGAATGCTCCCACAGTGGCTAGTGAGTTTAAAACCTTTAAAGAGGTAGATAGCAACGTCTTCGAAAAAGTTGAATGGGGAAAAACGATTGTAGTCTCACGGAGATTTTTTCACCAAGATTGGCTGAGTATCATCACATGCTACAAGAAGACTTCAACCCCTTCTGTTCAATTAGCCCCTTCCACCCGAACAGAGCACTTCTTTTCTGTCAGACGGAGCAATTGGCTATTCAACTTTGTGCCCTCTCTGGATGGAACTCCTTCAAGGATCTTCAGGTTAAATTTGAAGTTTGGAACCCCTTAGTTCATGCGCGAATGGACATGGTTCCTTCATTTGGAGGGTGGCTTAAGATTAGAAACCTGCCCCTACACCTCTGGAATCTTGAAACGATGCAGCTTAATTGGGATATATGTGGAGGCTTTGTTGAAGTCTCTTCCAAGACCACAATGTTCAGAGAAACGATGGAGGCTCTGATAAAAGTGAAAGGAAACTTTACGGGCTTCATTCCGGCGGAGGTCGAGGTGGTGGATTCCTCCGGGTTGAGTTTTACGACACTGGTGACAACCCACTTTTCTACAGCGCTACTCGTGAAGCAGATGGACAAGGTGCATGGCTCTCCCAATAAGCAAATGGAGGAGGGGGTTTTCTTTAACTTGTCGCAAGTCCCCTCAACGAAAGAAGACTGGATCCCGGTGAAGAAAACTCCTAACTCCCCGTCGATGAGAGGTTTTCCGGTGAGCCCTGGTGAACAAGGCAATCTCTTCTTCCCCCAAGGCGATCTGCCCTCCTAGCATGGAAAATCTTATCCCCCAAAAAGCTCCCCTGCAACCTTGTACGTTGGAGGCGCTGGCAGCTGATGGTGATTGTTCGGCGCAAAAAGAGATTAGTGTCAGAAGATGTCTAGGGAAAGGAGTTGTTCTTTCTAGGGGCTCTGGTCTTGAAGAAGTCAATGGGCCTTCAAATGGGATTCTAAACGAAAGTGGGCTGGACTTAAATAAAAATGAGCGCATGGAACAAATGTCGTTTAAAGAAGCTGTCTTATCTTCATGGAGTGGGCCCTCTCACCGCCCCAAGCCAGCTGGTTTTCCTCCAAACAACCACATCACTCAGGTCGCTCCACATGTGCCAGTCATTAATGGGCCTTTCACATGCATCAGCCCAGATGATTGCCAGGGGACCAAGCCACGTGTTGAGATAGATCCATCTAGGGTCAAAATCCTAAAAAGAGGAACCCAAGGGAAAAACCAATTCGCTTCATTCATCAGTTAGCCTATCTCAATCTCCAACAGAACACCACATCCCTTAGCTACCTCTTTGATCGATGCAGACACTGATGGTCTTTCTAGCCCTCTTCCTGATAGCTTACCTCAGTCTCAAGGTCAAAGAATCTGGTTCTTCATCAGGATAATCTGGATTGTGATAATAATGGAGCGTTGGACCTCACTAGCCTTGATGGAAATTTTCTGGAGAATAACCCCTTGCCTCTTAATTCCTCAAGGACTTTGGATAATCAGGAACATCCCAATGATGATGAGGATCTGTATTGTACATCACCTCTCTTGGTGAAATCTGTAATAGTAGGGGAGAAAATAAAATTAAGCTGGGAGTTTGGATGGACTCTACAACTATGAGAATTATTCCTAAGGCAGGCAGAAGGCCCAAGAAAAATAAGGAGGCTTTCAAAAAGATAACGGGATCGAGAGAAGTCCGTAACCTGGAATCAAGTATCAATTATGAGTCCAGTCAGTTGAAGAGGAAGACGGGTAAGCAAGTTCTTGATGTTAATCTTTAGCTGGAATGTCAGAGGGAATCCGAGAATAGCCCAAGGACAATACATTTTAAAGCCTTGGGATCAAGTTTGGAAAGTTGAGGCCGAACATCCCAAATAAAATATGTGCAACCGAATATCTAAGGTTCGACAGGAAATAGAGGTTTATTGGGGAACAAAGAGTGATAAGGAATTTGACCATTAAGAATCGAGGAGGACATGCGGTTAATGAGAAAACAAGCACTAAAAACAGCATGTGCCCAAAAATGATTAGGAACCTGCATTTGGAAAAGTAAAGCTCGTGCAGTTTCCAACAAATGTCTATTTTTACATTCGGCAACCCCGTTTTGAGACGGAGTATCGACACAAGATGTTTGATGGAGAATGTCATGTGTGGTCATACAATTTTGAAAAGTGGATAACATATATTCTTTTGCATTATCACTTCGAAGAGTCTTTATTGAGATATTGAACTGGGTTCTAATTTCACTACAAAAGGCAGAAAAATGAGAAAATACCTCGGAATGAGATTTCATGAAGTAGAGCCATGTCATTCGAGAATAATCATCGACAAAGGTAACAAAATACCGAAATCCGGTTATAGAAGCAACAGGACAAAGACCCCAATCATCGGAATGAACTAACTCAAAAGGAGCACTCGCACGTTTATTGACTCCTGGACCATGACTGATACGATGGTGTTTAGCAAACTAGCACGACTCACAATCTAAAGAGGACAAATGCTGAAATTGAGGGCACAATTTCTTAAAAACAGAAAGAGAAGGATGACCTAATCGACAATGTGTATCAAAAGCACACGATGACGATACTTCTGAACATGCAACAGAAAACTGAGTGTCAAGAACGTAGAGTCCGCCAGATTTATGTCCTTTACCAATAATCTGCTTCGTCGTAAGATCCTGAAACACACAATAAGTGGGATAGAATGAGACAACAATTCAAAGAACGAGTAATTTGACTGATAGACATCAAATTAAATGACAAATCAGGGAGGCTAAGAACACAAGACAAAAGTAATGAAGGAACATGTTTAGCTTGACCAGATCCTATAACAGTGGAAGTGGATCCATCTGTTAAAGTAACATGAGATGATGAAGTATGTGGTTCGAATGTAGAAAGTAATTTAGGATTACCTGTCATGTGGTCAGTTGCACCATAATCTATGACCCATTTGGAGGAAGAAGAAACAAGACATGATGTCGATTTACCTGACTTAGCAAGAGTAGTACCTTGATTCACTTTTCCAGCCATCAAATTAGTAGGAACTTGTAATTGGCAAGAAGAGACAAACAACGAACAAAAATCTTCCAACAAACGGCTAATGATTTAGCAACAAACGTAGTAAACGAATAATACCAAGATAGGACAAATTGAAAGCCGCAAGCGGAATTCTAAGAAAGAATAGATCTGAAACAAAATTCAAGCCAAAAACAAATCTGGACAGCACACAAAAAACCCGTTTTCTTCACAACCAGACACGATTTGAACCCAAAACCAATGTTTTAAAAGTCTTAAGGCGGCCTCGAGGCGTTTTCTCATGGAGAGGCGAGGCGTAAGCCTCAAGGCGGGGTGAGGCGTAAGCCTCATTTTATATAGAAAATAATTTATAAAAAGGTAAAACCTTACATTAAAACCTATAGTGCTGCTATAGGAAAAATAGCGGCAAAAATACATTAAAAAAATTTCAAAAAAATCAGAAATTAAAGCTGAAAAAATATAATTAAATATTAGGAATAAACAAGAAAATTATAGGTTTAGAGAACATCAAATTTATATAAGAAATATATACTTTTACAGAACAATTTGTTTGAATAAAATAAATAAATAAAGTGTCAAATTATAGTTAAATAAATACAAGAAAAGACAGGAAAAAAACTAGTATAAAATACATAAAATATGAGTATAATAATAAGGTCAAAAACAAGAAGAAGAAAAACAACCACTAGTTTCAGCAGACTATGTGTAGGGTTTTGGTTTTTGAGATTACATATATTATTAAAATAATGGGTTTAATGTTATAAAAGTAATTATTCCAAGCGGTGGTCTCCCTTTTTGGCTTCTTGGTGCATTCTGTTAAGAAATTATCTATTTGGGCCCAAAGCCCAATATCCAAATGCAATATTAATATGCATTTTCACAAGGCGTACGCCTCTCATGCCCTAAGGCGTAACAAAAGGCATACGCCTCACCTTCCAGAGGCGTAAGCCTCTTCAAACACACTAAAGGCGTAGGAACGGAGGCGTTTTGTTGCCGCCTCGAGGCGAGGCGAGCCTCAAGGCGTAAGCCTCTTACGATTTTTGAAACACTGCCCAAAACCACCAAAGAACTACCGGAGATAAGATTTCGATCAGACCCAAATAAACGGAGGCGAGAAAGAACCTCTCAAGCACCGGCGCATGAGGAAGTAAGCGAATGGCGTGGTGGCGCTTGGGGCTCCACACGCGGCGTTTTCCGGCGACGGTGAAGGCGATTTGACTTTTCGGCGGGCGGCTGTTCTTCCTATGAGGGTGGTGTCGACAAATGGTCACTTTTGATTGAGACCCGAACTCGAACCCTAACCCTCTTGAACAAGAATTCACTCTACCAACTCTCAAACAAAACTAAGAACTTTTTTAGGCTCTGATACCATGTAAACTAAAGAGTTGAAGAGAATTGAATTCATTTTATTTACTAATCACATACACATATATATATACATTAGAGTCTAACCTAATGGGCTTAAAAGTAATGGGCCTAACTATGTATCTATACATTATAATAAACTCAATAATATGTCTAACAATTACCTTATTGTTGTCATTATGGTTGTGTTATTGATTTGACTTTATTCATTTTCTTCTAACTACATTTACATTTTATGCTGACAATAATGGTGATTTACATCACAATCCTCTCTGTGTAGATATGGTAGATTTCGCCCCTGGTGCTCCCCCCTTTCAAGGAAAGTCAAGGGTTGGCAAATATTATGGTGGCATTATGCTCAGCAATCTGTCTTATCCGATGTTCGAAAGAAATTAAAGAGATCTTCATGGAGATACCTTGGACAGAAACTGTGAGATTTATTTTCTATTTGTGCTCCAGCACGTTTTATGTGTATTTGTATAATTTTGCTCATATTTTTCCTTTAGGAAGGAAAAATCTGAAGTTTCTAATGACTAAGAATAAACCTAATCCTGTAAAATAAAAAATAGAGGAAAATCCTCTAAATATTAAATATTGACACCCACACACAAGTCCATAGTTATTCCACGTGTATGTCTGCACCCCATTGCTCATATTTCACTATAAAGTTTCTGATAGAAACTCATCCACTGTTTGCACAAAAATCAGCTTCACTTTATGAAGGACATGGCAATAATGCCTATTTGGTTTGAAGGATTAATATTGCATTCAAAGCTAGAAGATAATACAATGCAATAAAGTTGCAATACAAGTCAAAAGCCATAAACAATAGTATACCATATACCCCTTACCCCAAAAGATTCGCACCGCCACCTGTTTACAAAGTATGCGGGCCAACTATTTATAATTGAGCCTACGGATAATTACAAAATGGTTTGGAAGTTGACACCCAAAAAGATGCATTTACATGAGCCAACTCCCAAACATAATCTCAAGATCTCTCTTATGCCCTAAAAACTCTTCTATTCCTTTCCAACCATAACCCCAAGTAATCGCACTACATCCTGACACCCATAAACCTTCCCTTTATCTTTGAAAGGTGGATAACAAAACATCTCATCCAAGCTTTGGTGAAAGGTAGCATTGCCAACCCAATTCACCCAAAACGTTTGAAAAAACCTTTGCCAAACAAGCCTTAAGAAAATACACTTCCACATGATATGATGAATATGTTCGAACTCTTGCTTGCTAAAACTATACCAATGGGGGCTGAGGGTGAAAGAAGATCACTGAAGAAACTCATAGGTGTTGATTCTGCAAGGTCACAAACCATACAAAGAACCTGACTTTCTTCGGGATCTTCACCTTCAACAAAATGAAAAAGAAAGGTGAGCTAGAGTTCAATAGGATTGGTGGCTATTATAAAAAAAGGATTTACAAGAAAAAGTATTAGAGGTGGTCAGGTTCCAAATTCTTATATCAAGTGAGCTCTCTGTCACCGTGATTCCTTCAAGGTCTGATATAATGGTTGGCAATTCCAACCATTCCCTATCCCGGATCAGTCTAAAAAATGTAAGTCAATGTTCGCACCTAAACCCTCCCTATGAATGAAAGCAAAAATGGGTGAATCTTTAGTGAGGTTAAGGTGTACAAAAAATTGTAGAGGTCTTGAAAAGCAAAGTCTCCAACCTAAGCGTCCTCCCAAAAGGGAATTTGATTTCCATCCCCGGCCTTCCATTTGACAAAGTTAAGAAATATAGGGTGGCATTTGGATATCACCTTCCATGGATTTTTAACAGTGCCTATTGCCACCATGTTCGTATCCCAATCATTCAGATGCTTCACATGTCTACTTGCAATCACTTTATGCCACAAACTACATGGTTCAATAGGGAATCTCCAAATTCACTTAACGAGTAATGCCGTATTCTTCCTTTCCAAGTTGCCAATTCCTAGCCCCCTTCCGTGAAGACTTTTGATAGCTCTTTCCAATTAACAAGATGAGATCCTTTCCCTCTCATTAGCACCCTCCTAGAGGAAGTTTCTCCTCATTCTCTCCATATCCTCCCTCACACTTGTAGGCATTCTGAATAAAGACATGTAGTAAGTAGGAACACTTTAGAGAACGGACTGAATAAATGTTAATCTCCCACCTTTGGATTCCCATTTTTCCATTAGGCCAACCTCTTTTTTACCTTCTCCAATACTAGTTCCCAAAAGCTTCTCCTTTTAGGGTTGTCTCCAAAAGGCAACCTGAGGTAGGCAAGGGGTGGAGATGCAACCGAACAGCCCACCATACTAGACATCACTGCTAATTTCTCACTTACCAAGTTTATCCTTGTCATCAAGCACTTCGCCCTAATAATCTTCATACCAGAGCTCCATTCAAAAAATTGGATGATGTCTAAGAAATTTTGAAAAGAAGTCACATTTCTTGAAAAAAAATCAGGGTGTCACAAGTAAATTGAAGATGTGTTAGTGGAATATTGTCATTCCCGATTTGAAAACCTGCCATTACCCCCAATTTAGACCACGCTCATAAAGTCTACTTAGAGTGTCCACAACTACGATGAACACAAAGGCAGATAATAGGTCCCCTTGTCTAATACCATTTGTTGCAAAGACTTTGCCCTTCATTTTATCATTGATGGTTCCCTTGATCAATGAAAGTATATCTTTCTATCAAAAACAAGTTTATCATCGATGATGAAAGAGTAATTAACCGATCTCGTGCATGACCACATCTAGGCTCTCCATTTATATCCAAAACCTTTTCTCATGATTACTTGATCAAGGAAACTTCAATCGACATGGTCATAAGCCTTCTCAAAGTCGATCTTAAACAAAAGGTCTTCTTTTTCCTTGACCCTATAATCTTTTATCACTTCATTGGAAATTAAGACCTCATCTATAATTTGTCTACCTTTCATGAAAGCTCCTTGGTTGGGAGAGATATTTGTATCTTGCGCAAAGAGAAGAGGTGAATGGAGGGAGTGGTGACCCTCTAACTGATTAAGAGTTTCCTTGTCAACATTTAGGCTGGTAAGGGGGAGAGTCCGAGAGGGGGATCATTCTTAACCTCCCCGCCAATACCTTTGCAATTATCATATCTAGGCCATTTATTAGACTAATGGAACAGTAATCTTTCAAGCTTTCAACCTTATCTTTTTTAGGGATTAAGCATAAAAAGGTTTCGTTAGCAGCAGCGTCAACAATACCTCTCTCATGAAATTCCTTGAATACTTTCTTGAGGTTAACCATCATCGTATCTTAGGTGCTTTGATAGAAGGTTAAAGAGAAACCATCCGGTCCTCATGCCTGATTTCCAGCAGCTTTTATCTCCTAAATTTTGAAAGATTTCTCCAACACGTCACATTCAACCTGTCTAATCGGAGCCAATCGATGCCTTTAATCTTAGCATGGGGCTTGGATCCGGTAGTGTAAAGGCCTGCATAAAACGATAGCACATCTTTCACTATTTCACCTTATTGGTTCACCAAAGACCAATCGTCTTTAACTAAGAAAGGAGATTATTAGCCTTTTGTATGGAGGCCATCCTATGGAACAAAGAAAGGTTGTCTAGGGATTTTTTTTTTCATAATCTGAATAGTTTACACAACAGAGTTGGGAGGGGATATATTATTCCTTATCTAATCTATACGGTCATATAAACAATCTTCAAAATGCTCGAGTATTCTATGTCTTCGCTTTGTTGAACAATCATGCTTGCAACTCTTTTTTTACCGCGATGGCCCGGGATACATTTCTAATCACATTGATAGCACAAAGTTCAACGTCAGTGAGGCGCCAAATTGGGGGGAAACGCTCCTTCTTAAAGGTTGGTTGGAGCGTTAGGGTTGTCCCTTTAGTTGAACAAAATGTGACTAACCGGGTTTGACCATCGACTCCTACTTCAGGGAAAATAGTTGTTAAGGCGACACTTTGTCTTGTGACAATTGGAATCGTTTGAATATCAGCCTTCGAAACTACTCCCAGCTCTCTAATGGTCGTCGAGCTTTGATCCACCAATGGGAAGCTAGGGATTATGTGTCCATATACAAAGCTGAAGCATCTAGTTTTTCTCTTTCACCGAGTTTATTGACTAAAAAATACTTCTTAACTCGACGAATCCATCCATCAGAATCAGGTCCTTTAAAAATTGGTACGTATTTCCAACTTCCTTGGTCTCCTGAATCATATTAAGCTTGCTATGTTACCTCCCTTGTTCACCGTTTCTTCAACGTGGTCTCCTACACTGATTTCATCAACAAGCTCTTTCATTTTTTCCCTTTTATCTTTTTTTTGTTCACTGGTAGCGATTGCTCTCAGATTTCCATATTGCCTCCATCTTCTTCAATAAATTTTTTATTCCTCTATCTACTAATCTATTAATTTCCTCTCTTACCAAGGTCATCTTTCTTGGGTTTCCTTACCAACTTCTCTTCTACATCTTTGGACTGTTTTCATTCAATTTGGCTTCCCGGTTTACAACCCAAAATACAATTTTTTCTTTGGGAAAACTAATGACTGCCGATGTTTTACAAAAAAGGTTATCTTCTTCTTGCCTTTCTCCCAATGTTTGTTTTCTATGTTATAAGGACTTTGAATCTTTCCCATCTTTTTATGCATTTATGAATTTACTTCAAAGCTTTGGTACAAGCTTCTTTGCCAATTTGACTTAAGTTGGGTTCCTCCAAAGCATGCTTATGATGTATTGAATTGGGATTTCTTTGGCTTCAAAGGACAAAAATTGAAAAAAACTTTTTGGAATTGTGCAATGGCAGCTCTTCCTTGGAGTGTTTGGTTAGAAAGAAACTCACGGGTCTTCAATGATGTTGCTAACCCTTGGTGGCACACTTGGGACTCTATTGTTTTTCGTACTTTTTGTTGGGCAAAAATTGTTAATCCTTCTACTTTTAGCTTTCCTGTTCATTCCATGTATTATAAATGGAATTCTTTATTTTAACTTTTTAGTTTTGCTATAATATTTTTTTTTTTTTTAGTCTTTGAGGATTTCTCATCCTCCAATTTGTATTATTTTCCATTGATCAATGAAAGTTTATCTTTTTATCAAAAAAAAAAAATATACTATTTAAAATGAAATCTAAGCAAACCATTCTATCAAGATTTTGTTAATAGTCACAAGCATTGGAATGATATTTGGGATTACATTGTTCTCAATGACTTCGCTTGGAGTGCTGATTGTAATTTTTTTTAACTACCCTCCTTCCATTATAGCTCTTATTTGGTTAGTCTTTTTGTAAAAAAAAAAAAAAAAAAAAAAAAACTGTTAGGGTTTCATAACGTCATTGAAGGCTGATAGTGTTTATTTGGAGTCCGGATATCATTTTGGGTACGAAGTAAGTGTCACTGCCCATACAAGGACGAAGAGGCCATCAAGATTTGCATTTTGGCACTTTCCGGCCTCTAGATAGCTTGTGTGTGGAGCTCACGCGCCAACAGAAGGAATCTGCTGCCATCTCACGTGAGGGTGCGTTGAGAGACTGGTTTTGTCCCTGGCCGCTGTTGTTTTGATTACCTGCTTGTCCTTGGTGGTTCGGGCATAATTCATTTCATTGTGTGATTACCTCAAAAGTTTGTTAGGGTTTAGACTCTTTGGTTAGAGTAGAAATGCATCCGTGGGGGGAGTTTTTCCCAACTCTCTTTAACATTTTTTTGCAGCCCCTTTTTTTAATTTTTAATTTTTTATATTTTATATCTTGTATTTTTTATCTGGTCAAAATTTTCTTTTATCTTTTTTAATTACAGAATCTATCGTCGGAGGTATGTAAATCTGTACAAGAAAAAGTTGGAGTTTCTTCAGAATGACCAGGTAATTCAGTCTCTCTCCTGCTGTCCTGCTCTAATAGCAATGTTTAGAAATTATGCTGAAATACTTTAAACTCATTGGATTCGCATTCTCAGCCACTAGCGTTTATATTTTCTCTCTGTTATCTATTTACACTTATTTTTATTTAAAAAAAAATCAGTTTCCTATAAAAAAATTGTGACTTGTATTTTCCTTGCAAGTTTCCTGGTTACCTTCTTTATTTTGCCCATTGTGACAAAAGAAGGAATGTTTTACTGAAATTTTTATAGATTTTATTTTATTATTATTTTTTTTTGGAAAATAAAAACTTTTCATTGAGTGATAAAATCAAATACAAAAGAATTCTCCAAAGGGGCTTACAAAAAATGCTCCCACTAGTGTTAATTATAGAAGAGCTATTACAAATAGATTTAAAAGGGAGTACCAAGGAGCTAGGATTTTAGTGATGGCTCATTTAGACTCCCAATCACTGCTTTTCTCATTAATAGTTTGTAATTTAGTTCATACCAAAGTTCCCAAATAACAGCTTTTATCGGGTCTCATAAAGACGTTCCTTAAAAAACAATATAAATAAAATACCGGTTTGGTTGGTTTTTTTTGGGTTCACAGAACCTTATGAACTAGTTAAAAACTGAAAAAGTCGGGTTTATTTATTATAAACCGAGGGAAGCAGAAAACAGAGAGAACCGGACTGAAGGCCGGTTTGCCTTGGTTTGGCCCAATTTTCTGGTTTTCTGATTTTCAGCACATCCATAGCGGCCTTCTATTATTATTAGTAAATTTGGATCCTCTTGGCACTCATGGTTTAGTGTTCAAGATAATAATATAAGCAATGTTGTTAAAATCGGATGAGGTGTACTCCTTGAGTCGTGGCGAAAAGATTTCGCCTCTAGTTGTAAGCTTTCAGATAATGTGAAGAGGCATGCTCATCACAGAAGTTGTTAGATCCGACCACTAGATTTAATAAGAAAATCGATGGGAACAAAAACTGGATAAGTTGTTGGTTCTGATCTGACAACTTTTGCAATGAGTGATGAAGTTCCAGGGACTACCTTTAGCTCCCCTTCATTGTAGTTGTCACTCATGAATAAAAAGTTGTTACTTATTAAATTTATTAGATTTAAAAAATTAGATATTAAATTATTTTATTTATTTATTAAATAGGACAATTTAATGAAATATCATATGGGTCAAAATAAAATATTGGAATTTATTATGGCCATTTGGCTTGAAATTTAAAACAGAAACTGAGCTAATGAAGGAGAAGTAGCCTCCATTTGTCACAATGTATGTGCTTATTATGATCAATTGAGTTTTGTAAATTTATCGTTATCTTTTGACTTTCCTACTCTGCTCACTTTAATGTAGGGGAAATATTAATTCTCTTTGAATTTTCCTTTGGGACTGCTTTGGAATCTATAAACTGTCTCTCCCCTGATTATTGGGTATTTATTGTTTGTATCTACTTTCAGTCAATTGATGATATCATTCATAAAGAATTGGAGAAAATGGAGAGAGAATCAGATATAGAAGATATTTTAAGCTACAGGTCCATGGCTGAATGTGAATTACAGGTAAGTTGGACCCATGAATAGAGATGGAAATAGTATCGATATCAAAATTGTATCTCTTTTATGCTTGGCCATTTTGATGTCATTAGAGGCATCTCCGGGCACACCAAAAGTGCCTCATTTTGGTGCAGCACTTTGACTAAGGTGTTTACCTCAAAGCTTGTAAAGATTTTTAAAAATGCCTCATTGTCTGTTGAACTTAATTGTTTAGTTCTTTGAGTTTCCTCTTTCCGTGGACCATGACAAACTTATCTTATTTCCATTCTTTCTTCCGGAAGACCATCCACCTGCTTCCTCTTTTCTCTTTTCTTTGATTTCCCGAAAGCATTTAATTATCATGTTACTTCTTATTATTTTCCAAAAGTTCAACTTGAGCACTTCCTTTTTTTTTAATGTTTAAATGTTACTGTAGATATTTCTCCCCTTGCAGTTGGATAGCTATTCTTATAATGATCTTCCTAATTTATTTGATTCTCAGATTTTTTTAATTAAAATTTCGTTCTTTAGTCTGGAAACTTTACAACTTTCATACCTTTAGGGGCTGAGCATCTTTCCAGCCTTGATGCATAAAGTCATGGCCTGTTGTGTAGAAATTCAATTTCTCTAATATTTTGAGGAAGATTTCCCTTATTTATAGTTATCAAATATTCTTCTTCTTTTTATATTTATCCCACTTTCTGTCTAATTTAAACTTGTTGTTAATGGATCAATCAGCATCTATTTAGAAGTTTGAGATCGGAAATGGTAACGAGTGATACACAGACTACTGTCGAGAAGTCACAGTTTGATGACCGTACAATGGGGAAAACTCGAGGATGGTTGAACTGGTTGTCCCGTGGCATGCTAGGTGCTGGGGGGACAGAAGATTCAAGTCAATTTTCTGGTGTTATTTCAGATGATGTTGTAAAGGTATTTGTCTCAAAACCCATTCTGTCCAAAAAAAGGAGGTAAATAAGAAAAATACTCACTTAAATTTCTTGATGTAGGATATTTATGAGGCAACCAAATTCCACCCTTTGGTTTCATCTAATGGCAGTGCTACTGATGAAGATGGGATCTGTTTTTGTGCCATCAAGTTTGAAATTCATCAGATCTCTGCAACTTTGCTGAGCTTGTAAGAATTCCAACCTTCTAGAAATTTTTTTTTAGTTCTTGGCCAAAATGAAGGTTGTGTTTCAAACACAAGGCTGAATAAAATAATTCTGGACCATTGGGATGTAGGCAGTTTAGCTAGAGAATAATTCAGCAGATTTTTTGACAATGGTCTCACTGTTCCATTCAGTTTTTAAATTTATAAAATCTTGTTAGAATCATGCTAATATATATATATATATAAAATAAACAATGAAATTTCATTGATATATGAAAAAACCCAAAAGGCATGGAATGAACAAGAAAAAAGCCTTCCAATTAGAGGCTATAATAGAAGAAGATAATTACAAAAAATAATACAAACTGCACACCATTTGGAGGCTACTATAATACTACACTCCCAAACATCCTTCCAAGAATTACAAGTGTCCTTAACTTAACATTCTTCTATTACGCTCGAGCCAGATGTTCCATAAGATAGCTCTAATAGCATTATCCCAAAGATACATCTTCTTACTGACAGGCAAAGAACCTCCCAGCAAGGCTACCACATTGGAACTAGGGCTTTATGACTAACCCACTACTTCATGTTGAAAGTGTAGAAAAGGTTGTTCCAAATGGCTTGGGAAACACTGCACTCAAACAAAATATACCACATTGCAACTAGGGCTTTATGACTAACCCACTTCATGTTGAAAGTGTAGAAAAAGTTGTTCCAAATGGCTTGGGAAAAACTGCTCTCAAACAAAATATGCTCTGTAGATTCCGAATTCTTCTTGCAAAGGCAGCACCAATCAGGTTGTTAAGTGAACCAAGGTTTTTTAGACTGCCTTTTTTTGGTTAGAGTTGAGCCTGTCATTAAGAACAAGCCAAATGGATTTTTTTTAATCTTTTTAGGAAACTTCCCTTTCCAGATGATCGTACTCCATCTTTGTCCCAAAGGAGATGGAGAGCATTACTACGAGAAAAATTATTGCTACTATCTGGTGACCAAACTCGAACATCCTCTTGAGAGTTAATACGAATGGCCCTAGTAGAGATACCAAAGCACTCCATTCCACCACTTCCCAATCATTCAGATTTCTCCTAAACTCAATGACCCAAGATTGTGTCTCCTCATTCCAGAAGCTACTGATTGGAAGAGACTTCTTCTTAGCAAGGGAGAATATTAGAGGGAATTGGGAAGCAAGAGTAGCCTCCCCGGCCCAAACGTGCTCCCAAAGTAAGACCTTTCTGCCATTCCCGACCAAGAAGTTGCTGTTGGAGTCGATAAGGTGTTTAAGTTTGTAATTATGCTTCCAAGGACCTCAGATCATATTCGGGATGTATTTTCCTATTGCACTTTTTATTTTGACAAAGTTATTAGCCCTTTTAATTTTTTTTTCTGTTTATTGCATGTCTATAAATAAAATTCTCTTCTTTAGTTTTTTTTAGCTTTATTGAGGATTTCTGATTCTCCTTGTATTTACTTACTTTTTGATTAATCGACGTTTATCTTTCTATAAAAGAAAAAGGACAACTAAAATTGAGAAGTCTATGATACAGAAATTATGGCATGTTTTTTTACTAACTTTTGTTGATTGTTTTCATTTGATGTGCAGATTTTTTTTCATTAACTAAAGCATAAATTAGTTCATTTTTTTTCTTCCGTCAGGAAATACGGACTAAAAGTTGCAAAGATGATATTTATTAATACAGTGGTGGAGTGTAAAATTTGGATGGAATCTGCAGCCATCAGTATATCAATCAACTCTATAGAGATGGTCAATCCACTGAACCAAAGAGTGATATTTTTTCTAAGAGGGGTATGCGATTCTTTTCTTTTTGTGTAGGGCTTAGCTTTCAACTTTTATCTTTTATTGAAACAAATTTGAGTAGCTTTATAGTAGTTTGAGGAAATGAAACTAATAGAACTTCATCAAGTATGCTATAACGATCCTACTCTTAGTCAATGTAAAGTCGTTGAGGCTTGTCTCTGGACAAGGCTTATGCTTATTTTGCGAACATAGAATAGAGAGTCTTCAGTGAGAACATGGTGAGCTTAGAGTCTTTACACCTTATGAAATGACTTGAATAATTATATCGACTTTCTTCTTGGTCGTCAAAATTATAGACGTTAACTTTTGTATATTATGTCAATACACACACCATGCATTGTGGTAATTTAGTCTATTGCTACTCTTACCACCGACACTTTAGTGTGGTTGTATGGTTGGACGGGAATTAAGTGCTTGTGTGTGAGTTAAATTGAAATTCCAATTTTATTGTTTAAGGAATTTACACGTTTGATTTGATTGCTAAATTTTTTCTTTATTGAATAGTAGGGATAAACTTGTAATTGTTAAATAACCATACCAAAAAGTTTTTGTTGTTAGGTTAAGGCTTTGTTCGGTATTGATTTTGGACAACTTTTTATAAAATTTCAACCGTTTTGAATGTTTGGTTAAAGAAGATTTTGTAGATTTTAAAAAAATCTAATTACATAATTGCGAGATTTTAGAAGCAGGTAGATATCTGCTTTTGCTTTTCAAAATCAATTTCCTAATATTTCTCCCCCACTAACTACTTTAAAAGTCCTAAATCTATTTTATAAATCTAAATTTAAAAAATAATTAATATTTGTAATAATTATATAATTTTAAGAATAAATAAACATTTTTATCAAATAGATAATATTTTGTTTAACAAAATTAGATTGATAATATTTATTTATTTTCTTTAGGTTTTCTTATATAGTTTTTTGTTTGTAGGTTTTTATGAATTATTGTGATTAAATTAATATAACGAGTTCAATTATCATTAAAATCAAATGTGTATTCATTTTAATTTAAAATAATAATTTATACACATTTGATTTTAAATTGAAATTTAAATATTATAAGGTTCATGATAATTATAATTATGACATTATAATAGTTAACTGTTCTTCAAATCAATTTATTGAACATTATTTATATATCATTATATCACAATATTTTTAGAAGTTGAATGTACCAAACACTAATTTTTTGTATAAGCTGAAATTACCAAACACTAATTTGATTAAAGAAACAACTGAATTTTTTGACAGCACAGTTGACAACAATTATTTTAAAAGGTACAGCAATGCCAAACTAGCCCTAAGGCAATTAATCCTTTCAATGTATACTCTTTCCATAAAAAAAAATCCTTTCAAGGTATCCTCAGTAGTTCCTTGCATGTTAACAAATGTCAAACATGTGATCTATTGATATCCGATATTAGTCATTGGTCAAAATATCTTCTCAAAATCCATGTGAAAGTTGCATGTTTAATAGTGTAAACGGAAAGACTAATAATATATTGAATTAGGTTATTGTATGGAGGTTACATTGACTTATATACAAAAGTAAACGTAGATAGACTAGGAAACTAACTTAAACAAGCAAACTAAAAGATAAGGAAAATATCCCTAATCTAAATAAGGAATATCATAAATATATTTTCTAACCGCCCCCCTTCAACTCATGATGGCATAATATAGACCAACTTGAGTTTGCTGAGCACGTGACCCAAATATGACTTCGTGAATCAATGTCTTTGTTGAGCGAAAGCTGTGAGTGATGCCTGGAGAAAGCGTCATCAAACACAGTGGAAACAAACAAAACTGATGTCGAACAAAGATGTAAGACATAAGCGACATCCAAAGCGGAATGAACCATCAGACAAAACTAACGTTAAAGAAAGATGTCCGGTAGAGCCGACATTGAAAGTAGTGAAACCAAGAAACAAAACTAATGTTGAACAAAGATGTCTGGTAGAACCAACATCGAAATCAGAGCAAAACCAACTCGTGTTGATTGGCTTTTGGACAGAGAATATCACCAGCGGTTTCTCATCCCTCCTATGTGAAAAAGTGTCAATAAATAACAACATAATGTTAACCCAAAATCCAAACCCTAGATTTATCTAGGTATAATGGAGGAAGAAAACCTAATGGCATACCAAGATCCACAAAACCCAAACGCTTTTTAAAAAAATCCTAATAGGCCTCAAAGCTCGTATGTCATATGTATGTTCCACAACCAAAGACGATATCCAAATGGAGCCATCAAAACCCAACAAAAGACTAACAAAGAATCCCAAATTAGCAAATGTATGGGAAAATCAGACACAACAAGATCTGGACAACAAACACTAAAATCAGATTTTGATAATATGGCGAAGAAGCAAATCTGGACAGCAAGTAAAAATTCCGTTTCTTTCTCAATTGTGCACTGATTACTTCCAAAACCACTTCTTTTCGACAAAAATTAAGGTTCCGGTGAAAATTGGTATTCTGGTGAAGTTCCGGTGACTCGCGGACGGCAGAATCCGATGACCGGAGTGAGACGACAAACTCCGGCGGGCAGTGAACAAACAACCACTCAAAGGTTGTATTCTAAGAACCAAACCCTAGTTTTACGTAGGTATTATGAAAAAAACAACCCTAAATTGAGGAACTAATAAAAAATTTAGAAGGTCAGATGAAGGTGCTCCCTCGCCGGAAAAGCTTACATCAGCTAGGGAACAAAACAGGATCAAAATAGAGACGGCAAGAAAATTTAAAAACGAGGCTTCGATACCATGTAAACAGAAAGACTAATGATATATTGAATTAGGTTAAATTGTATGGAGGTTACATGGATTTATATAGAAAATTAAACCTAGCTAGACTAGGAAACTAACTTAAACAAGCGAACTAAAAGATAAGGAAAATATCTGTAATCTAAATAAGGAATATCATAAATATATATTCTAACAATTAGAAAAGCTTTTTCAAAATTTTCTTTGCAATGGTAGTGACAAAGGTTTTCATTCTCTTCTTGTTAACCTGAAAGAGGTTTCAAAACATAAAACTTGTGGAGGTTTGGGCATTGACAATTTGATTAAGGTATATGGTTTTGATGTTTTTCAAAAGATTCTTATGTTTTTTGGACCTCAATTGTGAAGAGTAAATATGGTTTTTCTACTTTTGGTTGGGAAATGAATGTGGTTAAATATGTGTTCTTTCGATCCCCTTGGAAATTTATCTCACAAGGTCTTGATGTTTTTAAAATTTTCATCCGTTTTACCTTAGGCCTTGGTTTATGTATTCACTTTTGGGAGGATACTTGGTTTGGTGAAGTTTTTTTTCAAACACTTTATCCTCAACTTTACCTTGTGTCCTCTAATGTTGGTTGTTCAATTGCATCTTTTTTATAGCTTTTCTTCATCTAGGAATCTTTTTCTTAGAAGAAACCTTTAATGAGATTGAGTTATTGCAATTTCAAGATTTACTTTCTTCTATCCATTTTGTTAACCCTACTCATTTGGAGGACCGTAAAACCTGTACCATTCATCCTTCGGGCTCTTTCACTACCAGTTCCTTTTTCTCAAAGTTGATTCATGTTCCTTCTCAACCTTATTTTCTTTATATTTTTATTTGGTAAAAAGGCATTCCTATTAAGTATCAATTTTTTCTTTGGTCTGCTGCGTTCGAGAAGATTAACACTTGTGATGTTTTGCAAAGAAATAGTTCGTTTTGGTGTTGTCTTTGTGGAAAGGATCATGAGTCGGCAAATTATTTATTCTTACATTGTGATTTTATTAGTTTGTTTTTGGTCGGATCTTGACTCATTTTGATATTTTTTGGGTTATGCCTTTGGACATTTGTACTCTTTTTTTTCATCTCCCCTTTTGGTTCAAAAAGAAATCGAAAGAGCATTTTTTGAAATCTTTTGTTGGGCGGAACATTTTTGGGTGATTTGGATTGAGATGTAAACTAAAGAGTTGAAGAGAATGTAATCCGTATTGATTCACTAAGCACATACACATATATATACACATTATAGTCTAACCTAACGGGCTTAGAAGTAATTGGCCTTGGGCCTCTATCTACAAAACTATACAATATAACAAACCCGAATAATATTTCTAACACTCCACCTCAAGCTAGGCCGTATATGTTAATCATGCCAACTTGTTACAAAGATAGTCAATGCATGGTCCATTCAAAGATTTTGTAAAGATGTTGTCTAATTGTTTTCATAACCTGGAGAGATCAACCCTAATTGATTCTTCTCTCGAACAAAATGACAATTAACCTCAATGTGTTTAATACACTTATGAAAAACAAGGTTTGAAGCAATATGAAGAGCAGCTTGATTGTCACACTATAGTTTCATTAGATAGAAGACAGAGAAGCCAACTCTATAAGAAGTTGATGAATTCACGTCACTTCACAAACTGATTGTGCCATAGCCCTATATTCTGATTCAACACTGGATCGTGATACAACATGTTGCTTCTTACTCTTCTATGAGATTAAATTACCACCAACAAAAACACAATAAACAGAAGTAGATCTTCGATCTTCCTTAGCTCCAGCCCAATCAGCATCTGAGAAGCATTCAATCTTAATGTGTCCATGATTACCATATAAAATTCCTCGTCCGGGGCACCTTTTAAATAGCACAAAATCTGCTCAATAGCCTTCCATTGTTCAATAGTAGGTGAGGACAAATACTGACTCACTATACTAACTAAATATGCGATGTCTGGACGGGTTACAGTAAGGTAATTAAGTTTTCCAACCAACCTCCGGTATCTCTCAGGTTCTTCAAATAAGTCCCCATCTCTTGTGTGCTGCAAATTTGGATTCATTAGGGTGCTACATGGTTTTGCCCTCAATTTACCAGTTTTCGATAGTAAATCCAATACGTATTTCTTTTGAGGAAGCAAAATCCCTTTATCGCTTCTCGTCACTTCCACACCCATAAAATATTTTAACGCCCCTAAGTCCTTTGTATAGAATTGTCTATGGAGGAAAGTTTTGAGGGATAAAATACCTGCACCATCACTTCCTGTGATGACAATGTCATATACATACTTCTTATAAAAAAAAAAACAATGTCATATACATACACAACCAAGAGAATGATCCCAGTTGCAGAATGTCGATAAAAAACAGAGTGATTTGATGTACTTTTCCTCATGCCAAAATTTTCAACCGCCAAGCTAAATTTGCCAAACCATGCTCGGCGGCTCTGTTTCAAGCCATACAACGATTTTCTCAGATAACAAACCTTCCCATGCTCCCCCTGAGCAACAAAACCAGGTGGTTGCTCTATATATACCTCTTCCTGAAGATCCCCATGAAGAAAAGCGTTCTTGATATCTAACTGGTGTAAAGGCCAACCATATGTAGCAGCCGGAGAAATAAACAATCTTATCGATGTGAGTTTGGCAACAGGAGAAAAAGTGTTTGAGTAATTAATTCCATAAACTTGAGCATACCCTTTAACCACTAGACAAGCTTTCAAACGAGCAATAGACCCATCAGGGTTAACCTTGATAGCAAAAATCCACTTACAACCAATAGCTTTCTTACCAGTGGGTAAATCAACCAAAGTCCATGTTCCATTTTCCTCCAAGGCCCGCATTTCCTCTAGCATGACATTACGCCATCCAGAATGTGAGAGAGCATCGTGAACCGTCTTAGGTAAAAACACGAAATCAAGAGATGCAATAAAAGAACACAAAGAAGGAGACAAATTGTTATAAGACACTAAAGAAGCAACATGATACGTACATATTCGTTTCCCCTTGTAGAGGGCAATAGGGAGATCAACTGTTGTGACTGGATCTGACGACGAAGCTTCTTGAACGGTGGCATTGGGACATGAATCTGGTACAGGGCGAGGTTGACGGGTATACACTTTAGGAAAGGGAGGCATGGGCAGAGAGGAGGAGAAACAATAGTTGGTATTTCAAATTGAGGTGGAACAACAGTCGTACTAGTGTAAATTAACAAATTATCATCCTCCTCTGGACAAATGCATGAGACGGAAGGAGAGAACGATGTATTTTCCAAAAAAAGTAACATCAGAAGAAACCAAATATCTGTTAACAAGTGTAGAGAAATATCGATATCCCTTTTGAACCCGAGAATAGCCAAGGAAAATACATTTTAAAGCCTTAGGATCAAGTTTAGAAAGTTGGGGGCGAACATCCCGAACAAAACAAGTGCAACCAAATATCCTAAGGTTCTATAGGAAAGAGAGGTTTATTGGGGAACAAAGAGTGATAAGAAATCTGACCATTAAGAATCGAGGAAGTCATGCGATTGATGAGAAAACAAGCACTAGAAACAGCATCTGCCCAAAAGTGTTTAGGATCCTTCATCTGGAAAAGTAAAGCTCGTGTGGTTTTAGTAAATGTCTATTTTTACGTCTGGCTACCCCGTTTTGAGACGGAGTATCTACACAAGATGTTTGATGGAGAATGCCTTGTGTGGTCATGAAATTTTGAAAAGTGGATGAAAAATATTCTTTTGCATAATCACTTTAAAGAGTTTTTATTGAAATATTAAATTGGGTTTGAATTTAGGAACAAAAAGTAGAAAAATGAGAAAATAACTCAGAATGATTTTTCATTAAATATAGCCATGTCATTCGAGAATAATCATCAATAAAAGTAACAAAATATCGAAATCCAGTTATAGACGCAAGAGGATAGGGACCCCAAACATCAGAATGAACTAACTCAAAGGGAGCACTTGCTCGTTTATTGACTCTAGGACCATAGTTAACACGGTGGTGTTTAGCAAACTGACACGACAAATGTTGAAACTGGGGACATAATTTCTTAAAAACAGAGAGAGAAGGATGACCGAATCGACAATGAGTATCAAAAGCAGACGATACTTCATAACCAAGGATGAAAATATCGGCAATGTCGGCGACATGTCGGAAAATTGGAACCTCCGATATCGATAAGGGGGGGAAGGCGACATCATAAAAAAGTCGGCGAAATTCAGATATATTGGTGGTTGTCGGCGATTTCATCAAAAAAATCAGTGGCGAATCGTAAAAAATGTTTTTTCGTTTTGTTTTTTTCGTTTAAGAAGATGGGAGAATCGTTTGAAGAAAGTTGTTTACCTTGAGATTAAGATCTGATAACATAGATAGATCTGAGAGTTGATGGTTGGAGCCTTCTAAGGGAGGAAACAAAAAGAAAGGGGGAGAGATGAGGAAACGAAGAGGCGGTTGTAGATGAGGAAACGAAGAGGCAGATTGAGTCTTGAGATCTGCGCTTTTATTTTAAAGTAATATAATAATTATCAAGAAGCAGGGGTGGAAGACTTTTGAGATTTTTTATATATTTTAATCATAATTTAATAGAAAATCAGTTTTAATATCAAAGCTATTTATTGTTATTTCTAATGAAAAGTGGGATGGAATAATGGGCCATTGTGGGAATGGGCTGGGTTGGGCCTCTCTGAAATACTTCAAAATTGAATGATACAAACTCTTTTAATATTTAAAGTTGAAATTATAATATTTTTCAGGTTAATGGATCTTTATAACTTAATAAATTTGATATAAAATTAAACAACTATGTATAAATATTGAGTTCTTAATGTTTTTATTTGTAATAATGATGGTTTAATGCTTAATTAAGCTCTAATGAAAGTTTCATCTACAAATTCAAACAATTTATATGGTTATCCGTGATATCCGTAATTTTTCTGGAATATCCGTCGACATCGATATCCGACATCTCCGTAAAATTGACTTGTCGACATCGACATCGACATTTTTGTCCTTGTTCATAATAGACAATAGAAAACCGAGGGTCAAGAATGTAGAGGCCGCCAGATTCATGTCCTTTATCAATAATATGCTTCGTCATAAGATCCTGAAACAAACAATAAGTGGGAAAGAATGAGACAACAATTTCACGAGCGAGTAACTGGAGATATCAAATTAAAAGGCAAATCAGGGAGGGTAAGAACAGAAGATAAAGGTAATGAAGGAACAAGTTTAGCTTGGCTGGATCCAAAGGAAGTAGGTCCATCTGCTAAAATAACATGAGATGAGGAATTGTGTGGTATGATGTAGAAAGTAATTTAGGATTACCTGTCATATGGTCGGTTGTACCAGAATATATGACCCATGGAGGAAGAAGAAACAAGACATGATGTCGATTTACCTGACTGAGAAAGAGCAGTATTGGGGACGAGTTGATGATTCATAGTTTCTTGATATTGATTATTAGACTCATTGGTGGATGCAACATTGGCAAACTGGTTCTTATCCATCAACTTTCTACTCTCCTTCTTCATATCACCAGGTGTATGACAATAATGACAAACTACGTTTTCCAAATCCTATCCCTTGTCACCAGATCCACGCCCTCGACCATTACCTTGTTATTGTTGTTGTCTCCATGGTTCAGAAGTGTGACTTACAAGAGCACTCAGAGGCCCCACTGTGATATTTTCAGTACGAAGAACTCTACTAAAGGCCTCCTCAAGTGAGGGAATCTCTGAACTTGACAAAATTTGAAATTTTGCAGCTTTAAATTCAGATAGAAGTCTCGCTAGAAAACACATGACTGTCAACTTTCCCTGTTGCCTCTGTTGGATCGCTACATCAGTACTAAACAGAAGCAACAAATTCAATTCTTCATGGGTTTTCTTAATATCCATAAAGTAATCAGTAACAGATCTCTCTCCCTTCTTTGCATGATAAACCGATTGGGAAGTTTCATAAATACGCTTAATATTCCCTTTTCCTGAATACACAAACTCCAAGTAGTCCATTAAAGACTTCACAGAATCACAATGACTGACCATACCAATAATACTGTTATCAATAGAGTTACGCATCTGCAAAAACAAATGAGCAGCTTCTCTAACCCATTTGACTCGAGTAGCATCAGTCCTTGGCGCATCCGTCAAATGATCGTCCAGACTAATACTCAAAAGATGTAAACGAATGGTCTTAGACCAATCCAAATAGTTGGTCCTATCCAACTTATAGTCTGTGATTCGAGGCATTGAGTGAATCACATCAGTCGTAACAGCGGGTTTCATCTCCACAAGATCGAGTTTGTCAGCCATCAAAACGTGTAATAAGCAAATAACAAATACCTAACTACAACAATCAACAAACGACCAAGGATTTAACCCCAAATATGTACTCAGCGAATGGAAATTTGAGGGAAACAAATACCAACAGCGGACAACAAGCAAAAAACCCGAAGAAAACAGAATTCAACCCAAATTGGAGCAAAAAACAGATCTGGACAGCAGCAAAAACTCCCGTTTTCGTCAAAAACAAACACGTGTTGCAACCAAAACTACCATAGACTTGACTAGAAATAGGTTTCCGAACAAAACCAGACGAACGGCGGTGCCCGCGTGAGGAATGTGGCAACAAAGAAGTGGCACGTGTGGCCCACGCGTGGCTTGTTACGGCGGACGGCGGCGGCGGCGACTCGGCATTTTGGAGGGCGACAGTTCTTTCTACGAGGGTGGTGTCGACAAATGGTCACTTTTAATCGAGACTCGAACTCGAACCCTAACCCGCTTAAACAAGAATTAACTCTACCAACTCTCAAACAAAACTAGGATCCTTTAGGCTCTGATACCATGTAAACTAAAGAGTTGAAGAGAATGTAATTCGTATTGATTCACTAAGCACATACACATATAAACACATTAGAGTCTAACCTAACGGGCTTAGAAGTAATGGGCCTTGGGCCTCTATCTACAAGACTATACAATATAACAAACCCTAATAATATTTCTAACAAGAGGAATAACGTATTTTCAACAACATGTCTCGTTTTTTGTTTTTCATTTATCATTGGTCAAAAAATAATGAACATTTAAATTTTTGTTTAACTTTTTCTTCTTTGTACTTACCTTGGAACTGCTTTTTGTAATCTCTTTTGGAGGTATTCTTAACCTCTTGTAGAATCTTTTTTATTAATATAATTATTGTGAATTCTTCTAAAAAAAAATATCTTCCCAAAATCGGTTATGAGAACCCTTTACCAAATTTAGCCTTTTCAAGGTATTCCCAACTTGAATTTTAACACCTACCCATTGATAGCGTTATACAGGCACAAACAAGAATACTCGTTCAAAATACATTTTTTAAAATCTTCCCTTTCAATATTTTTTTAAATACTCTATTTATTTTGATGGTGCAGATTATGTCATTTAATAAGGAGTTTTAGGTATATAACTTGGAACTCATTACAAAGCAGTCTAAACTAAGACTATAATATAATAGACTATTTTTTAAATATTTCTCATTGTCTTATCCATCTTCTTTTATTCTTTATATACAGGCCTTATTGGAGAAAAATATTGAAGAAACTGATGGTTCTTCTTGTAGTTTTCAAATAGACGTTTCACACAAACTTGAGGCTAATGTTTCAGTAAAGGTAATAAAACTTTGATATACGTATTTGATGATGAAATAAATGCTCATCTTGATTGTTGTCTTTGAACTCTGCTTCTATTCATTGATGTTTTCTAAATGTTACTTGCAGGCGATGCTGAGTCGAATGGATATTACTTTTGATGCCAAGTTTTTTCTTCTTTTTTCAGAGTTTTTTGATGGACTCAAGTCCTTTGAAACTCAAAATAGAAGGGTATGGAAAGATGTCGGTTGCTTGCTGTTGGGTTTGATTTGTATTCATGTCAATTAATTCGTGGCATTTTCATTTTTTCTGCTTACCTATATTTGGAACTGTTTAGCAGGGATATGTAACTTAGACATACCTTTTGTTCCATTGTGTGTTAAATACTCTCCTAATTTTCATTAGCTTTTTCTTTGTTGAATTTGTTTTTTTTTTTTCCCTTACACATGTTTTAACAAGCTTATTTTTCATCTTATATTATTATTGTTGTTATTATTAGCAACAAGTAGTAGTATTGTTGTTGTTTTAAACATGGCTGTGATTGTTCTTGATTTCACTTATGAGACTTAATTGTTCCTAGGACGTTTAGTTGGACTAAAGTTGTAAATATAGTAGACTTTGGTTTTCCGGTTCATTACATGTTCTATATACGGAATTCTTTCCTTTTTAGTCTTTCCTTTTTTGTTTCTTTTTGCTTTTGAGGATTTCTCATCATCTTGTACTTATTTTTTTTTATTTTCTTTGATTAATGAAAGTTCACCTTTCAGCTTTTTCCCAGCCTACTTCCCTATCTTTACAGCCTCTTTCCCTGTCTTTTCATAGTCATTTCAGCCCCTTTTAATTTTTTGTTTTTTTTTCCTTCAACGTTAGGAGGAAGTGTAAAAATACTTAAATATGACTTCATTTATAATCAATACCTAAAAAAAATCCTCAATTCAATATTTTTTCATAGTATTATTTTTTATAATACTAAATTTTCTTTATAAAATATTTATATTTTATTTATAAATTATGCGCCTAGCAAAAAAAAGCCTCGCTTTTGTTTGCACCTTGCGCTTAAGCCCCGAGGGACTCCATCGTTTTTTTGCGTCTTGGACCTGTTAAAACACTATATAATCGGAAATTTCTGCCGGCAGGTTCTCTCTACTCTAAATGGAATTGAAAATGCTGAAGCTCGAGTGCTTTCCAAAGCTCAGTAAGTTTACTCATATAAATATTTCGCATTTTGGTAATTGTTCAAGCCAATAACAAGTGTTGTAAATCTATAACCATTGATCTTGTTTATTTTTTCGTTATGTCATCTTTTGTCCCTTTTGCTCATGCAGATACATAATGTCCAGTCGTAAGAAAGTGCTGTGGGACATTACAGTCATTAGCGTTACTGTCAATATCCCTTGGAATACAATTTTGGGAAAATATAGCTTGGTAAATGCTTTACTTTGGTTGCTTCAAGTTGGTATATATTTTCTTTGACTACATTTTTAGGTGATTCCAATAAAAAGTACCTGTAACATTATTCGTTAAAAAAAAAAAATCCCCTCATTCATTTCCTCGTGCTAGGACTCATATAGAAAAACTAAAGAGAAACATTTGAGATGAGATGTTAGGTGGTATTTATTTTACGGAATGTCACCATGAGAGTAAGGTTTACATAGTGTTGAGATATGTATGATTAAATTTACTTTTACCCATTGACTTAAGCTTTTGGGTCAATTGGTGATTTAACATATTCAATACGGTATCACGGCAGGAAGTCCCAAGTTGGAATTTCCATTTTGTCATTTTGTAAATTCCACATGTATGGGTCTTGTGCAATTATCCAAACCCACATGTGAGGGGGAGTGTTGAGATATGATATGATTAAATGATTAAATTTACCTTTACCCATTGGCTTAAGCTTTTGGGTCAATTGGTGATTTAATGTGATAATTGCACAAGACCCATACACGTGGAATTTAAATGGGGAGGAAATAAGAGCAAATGACACAATGGAGATTCGAACTTGAGACTTCTGATACCATATTGAATATGTTAGATCACCCACTATACCTAAAAGCTTAAGCCAATGGGTAAAAGAAAATTTAATTATATCATATATATCTCCAACATATAGCAATTGTGCACTCTTGGCTGTTGGTATTGTAGGGCATGGGCTTATGATGGCCATGCATCGCCATCTGTCATTAGTGTATTGTAGTATAGGGCATGAATATATGAGTTTGCTTCTTGTTTCATGTTGGCATATTTTGCAGATACTTACAAATGAATTGGTTTTTTTTAGAAAGAGTTGGCATGTTATCTCTCTCTCCCAACAAATATATAATATTTGTGTATTAAATAATTATTAATTTATAAAAATAAATAAATTAGTGCAATAAATAAATAAAATTAATAGTTTACAACCTTTTATTTTTTGCCCAAATGTGATAGTTAAGTATAGATATGCTAAAAGGTGATCTCACACAAAGAGAAAGGCTCCCGGTCTGGGAGAAGCCAGGGAGAAACAATCTCGACATGGTAACAAAGACAACAAGACACAAAGCAAAAGCAACTAAGTGAAAAAAATCAAAATAGAATAGTTCATAGGATCAGAGTCTCTATGGCTGCTGCCTTGTCAAGTAACCTGAAGATGATATTATGTTGAACTAGTTGTAAAATCATGCGGGGAGAAGTAGGTGATTTTCTCTTAGAGTTAGCAATCATTCACCCAGGTGTCATTCTTGTGAGTCTTGCCCGTGTTAGCACCCCTCTAATGATGAACTCACTAAAGGGGCACTGAAGGAAAAAGTGGTTACAACTCTAAATTCTGTATGAATTTATTTTGTTAAAAAATTACTTTAAAAACTTGAATTTTATAAGTCACTCCCACACAATGAACACTACTTTCATATTGAACTAATTCATAAGCACTAGAAACACAACATCTGATTTGCAACAATCCTAATCCCTATTGCATGTTCCTTAGGTTGTTAGAGAATGGTACACAACCAATTGGTTGGAACTATTTCCTTCTAGCTACCTAATTAAGATTTTATTGAAGTTGATCATGTGTACTATTTGAATGCCTCTGAAGAAGAATTAGTAATCCACTCCAAACCCAATCACTTGTTGGGCCGTTGGCCTGCTAGTTCGTTTGCTAGACAGAAAAAAAAAGAAGACTGTGTGGAGGAGGTAGGAAAAGGAAGCCTTTCTAAAATCCCTTTTAAGATTAGTGAAATCAATCATACCACTAGAGTGAATAAAAGTCTTTTGATTGACTTTGACAATGACTTCTATAACTCAAGTACTTATGAAGAAGATGAGACAAATATTTCTAATTTTGATAAAGTTGAGTCCCTTCCTGAGAAGGGGAGAATACCAACATGTTGATCTAGAAAAGCACTTATCCGAAGAAGATAAAAGTTTTCTTGTGGACTGTTTTGAATGATGGCCTCAACTCCAACCAGAAAATCCAATCAAGGAATCCCTGGTGTGCTCTAAACCGAATTGGTGTGTTCTTTGTAAGAAGTGCTCGGAATCCACCAACCACCTGCTGTGATTATCCTTACACCATTTGGAACTCTTTTTGGATACTTTTAATATGCATTGGGTTTATCATAGAGATTCAAAAGTCAATGTTATATCTCTAGACTTGAGGATAAAGGTAGAGAGCTTTGGCTAATAAGGTAACACCATGCTTGATGGTTGGCTAGAGAATTTTTTTTATTTTTATTTTTTGTAAAAATACTAGTCCCATGAGTTCATAATGAGAATATTTCAATCAATTTTATGGAATATTTGGTTGCAGCGAAATAGGAGAATTTTTGTGGATGTTAGTTAACCTTGTGTTGATATTTGGGATACTAGTGTTCTTAATGCCTCCATTTGGAGTGCAAATTGTAAAGCTTTTTGTAATTATAATCCCTCCACCATTGCCTTTAATTGGAAGGTTCTTTTGTGATCTTTGGCGGGCTCTTTCGTACATCAATGAAATAGCTTGTTTATTATGAAAAAAAAAACTTTCCTAAAATGAATACTATGCTAGGAAAGTTGTCTAGAAAATAAATTACTCTCTTAAACTAACCAGACCAAAATACATGTCTTAGCCATGGGAACTCATATAAGAAAAGTACAAGTCAAATATGGAAAGTGGTCCAAATTAGGAATGTTTTCAAAATGAGGCAAACTTTACTAAATGGTTCTATTTTAATTTCCTCATAAAAAATGTCTTCTTATCCTTGAATTCACATGTTTCTAAGCCTCTAAGCTTCTCTTTGAAGCTTCACTTGCCTTCACTTGCCAAATATTGAAGTGCTAATCTCCCTTGATAAGTGGCTTCTCGGGGGATCTTCCTTGACACTTTTCATAAAGAAATGTCTTTTTATCCTTGAATTCACATGTCTCTAAGCGTCTCCTTGAAGCTTCACTTTCCAAATATTGAAGTGCAAATCTCCCTTGATAAGTGTCTTCTCGGGGCCCGGGGGATCTTCCTTGACACTTTTCATGTGTGCTTGAGAATGTATGATCAAAGCTTGTTGAAGCTTCCTAGATCTACTCCTTAGTTTGCTCTTGGTTCTAATATTATTCTTGGTACTGGTTTTTTAAATCGCTTTTGGGAAGATATTTGGGTATCAAATTTCCACTTTCTACTTCTGTTGTTCTTACGTACCGCATCACCTCTAACTGTTTTTCTTTATTATTTTTTTTCTCTTTTCAATCTTCAAACCAATTCTTGGGATCTCATTTTTTTCCTAAATTTCAAAGATGGGGAACGTTAATAATTTTGCATTCTCCTTGGCATTATTTCTCATTTTTCTCGATCTTATTATCTCAATCGTCTCCTTTAAACCTCTTACGGGAACTCTCTCTTTTTAATCTTTCTTTTCTTTTCTCATCAAATCTCCTAACTCTTTTTGTGCTTTTCGTTCCACAACCAAATTTTCATTTTTTTTTCCTTTTGACTTTTATATGGGAAAATTTATTATTGGGGATGTTTTGCGTTTGCATTTATCCCAGTACTACTTTGTCTCCTCATATCTGTTAGCTTTGTTATTGAGATTATCTGCCTCCCATCTTTTTCTGCATTGCGATTTCCAATTTGATTTGAGGTTGGTTCCTTCAAAGGATGTTTGTGACTTGTTAGAATGGCACATCTTTAGACCAAAGTTCTCAAAAGAAGAAAATTCCTTTTGGAATTGTGCTGATTTTGCTTTGCTTTGGAGCATTTGGATTGAGCCAAACTCTTGGATATTCAATGAAATTGCTAATTCTTGGTTGCACACTTGAGATTCTTTTGTTTTTCGCACTTTTTACTAGGCAAAAGTTGTAAATTCTTATGATCTTAAATTTCTAGTACATTCCATGTTCTAGAAATGGAATACTTTCATTTAGCTTTAGCTTTTTTTTTTTTTTTAATTTTTACTTTAGGGTTTCCTCATCTTCTTTTTGTCTTTATTATTATTTTTCTCTTGATTAATGAAACTTCATCTTTTTATTTTTAAAAAAAAAACAGGGGGCATCACTCAAGTAGTAGAAGAAAAAAAATATAATTACTCATATAGCATAACCTTTGAAAATTTATCAAAATAACATATTGTTTCCGGTTCAACAATTTAGTGAAGTGTTAATTACTTTTAATATTTACTGCTTTTATTTTAATTTTTGGTTTATTATTGTCATTTGAGTTTTTAGAAATTGAAACTCTCATTTACTAAATTGGTTTTACACCATGTCATCAAAATTGCATAATTCTTCTAGTTTACTAAATTTACTAAAGAAGTTAAAAACTAGGTAGAAGATTGGAATGTTATAGAGAAAGTCTGATCCTATTTCCTTTTGGCATTTTTGGGTTAGTAAAAATTAAATTATTTTGAGAAAAAAGCTTTAAGCTTTAAATTGCTTTAGAAAATTTTCAGGATCTTAATGAAGTTACCAATAAACTTCTTTTTCTTCAGATGAATGAAATGGCATCATTAGCAAATTGAATGTTAGAGTGGTGACCTCTAACTCTACTCATCTGAAAACCCTCATTATGATACCCTGACACTGAACATCAAGGGAAAAATCTAGAAAAAAACTCATCAAGATAAACAGGAAATTGGGAGAAATAGAGGCAAATTTCTAATTGCCACAACATTTTGTAATATATATTTTTTGGCTACCAGCCAAGTTTTTTCATTCTATCTTGTTTTTAACAGGTACTAAAACTGGGGGCTCTTTGTTTGACTTCAAACTTGGATTGGAGTTTATTATCCTCAAAATTTAAAGAACGATCTTTTATGCTAAAAAGCTCTAGTGATTCAGTTTTGGCCTCTGATATCGGTTTCAGTGTCCAGCCTGAAAGTCTCTATGATCAGTTTGATATTCAACTACAGGACTTTGAGGTTGGTTTTCATCTCTTGGATGGTCGATGGTTTCTTTTTCAGGTTGACATAAAATTATAATTTAAAATAAAAACTTATTTACTGCAGATGGAGATCAGAATGCCTTCTCATTCTCAAAGTATTACTATTTTTGAAAAATTTAGTGCTTCAATTGCCTTGCGTTCTTGTCTGATCCCTGATGAATCACTATTCAAACAGTTGCAGGTAATTCACCCATTTATTGGTTTTTGTATGCTACCAACTCCTTTGAAGTTGCTAGTCTGCCACCACGTGTTACTGTTGTATTTTTTTAGGGACAATTACTAAAATATCATATTTTTACACGCTAATTACTTTTTAAACACTAATTACTGAAATGTCACTTTTTAAAATATAGTTCAATAAATTTATTGATGTAAAAAGGTAAAAAAAAAAACTAATAAATTCATTGGAAATAATAATGAAAAATGGTCAAATAGTTAGATGAATTATTAAACTTGAACTTAAAAAATCAAAAAAAAAAAAAAACAAACAAACAAATTTATTAAAAATACCCATGAAAAATAGTTTATTGAACTCTAATTATGCTCTTTGAGTAATTTTTAAAAAGTTTTGACATTTTAGAAATTAGTTTGTAGTTTTATGCTATTTGAGACAATTGTTTTTTATTATAACATTATCAGTTTTTTAAATATTTAAATAAAATCAATATTTGATATATAAAGTTAAAATTACTCTGTTTTTAATCTTGCTATAGGAATCGTTTTTTTGAGGCTCTAGCTGATTGCATACAATTTTATATTTATTCATTTGACATTCTCTTGATCATATTTCATAACATCTATCTCATACACTTCTGTTTATGAACTAAAAGCTACATAAAAAGAGGAATTTATTCTTCTTGTATACGCTTAAACTCAAATTTCTAGTAGAAAAAGTAGAAAAATTGAGTTTATTTAACCAACAAACTATTTGCATTACTTGATAAAATAAATCAAACTTTATTAATCTACAATTAATATGCAATTAGTATTTGATAAAATTTATGAAGGCACATAGATACAAATCATTACATTTATATAAGAAAAAGTTGAAGATTTTTTTGAAATTGTCAAAAAAAAAAAGGAAGGGACAAAGGAGTTTAGAAATGTTCCCCAATATTCCATCTTTCACATGGTAAGTATAAGTTTTGTAGATATTAGATAAGTTCTATTTACTAAATTTCTCATCCTTATAAAATTATTATTTTCCAATGATTTTTCACTATGGTAAGTATAAGTTTTGTAGTTATTAGATAAGTTCTATTTACTAAATTTCTCATCCTTATAAAATTATTATTTTCCAATGATTTTTCACAATAGGCAGACAAAATTTTATTCCCATAAATAATAACAAATTTTCTAATAGTTAAATTTAGTTAAAAACCTATTGTGGTCCTCAGCTTTGGCATCATGGCATGCTCCCATTTTTGTCCCTGAACTTTCAAAAGTTCTGTTTTAGAAATATTTCTTCAAGGTTGTCTAATAGAAAATATTAACTATTGGTTAGTCCTTTTCCATTGTGAGTTTTTGAATGGTTGTGGTATTCTTTTATGATGGTTAAGTTACTCTTATCAGAGGTATTAGTTGTCTTTTTAGACTTGATAACTGTCTAACCAGTTTGCTTTATCATGCCCAAGGTTTAAAATGTCGCCGGTGTCGGCGATATGTCGGAAAAACAAATGTTCCGACACGGACAAGGGGGGAGAGTTGTTTTTCTTTGAAGTCGCCGGAATGTCGCCGAAACCACCGACATGTCGGGCGAATCGTCATAATGTCGCCGACACGAACCCTTTCCGTTGAGACTTGAGAGATGAACATGTACTTGGAGCAGCTTAGGGTTTAGATGAACGTAGAAATGAAAAATAAAAAGTTAAGAGAGAGAGAAAGAGACAGAGGGGGAGGCGGCTGTGAGGGTTAGTGATAGAAATTAGGGTTTTTTTTGTTTATATATGTAGTATTGAATGGAATTTAGGGTTTGGGTTGGGCTTTTATTTGGGCCTGAGATGTTAAAGGCCTGTTACTTATAAGTTTTTTATAGAGATAAGTTTTCTAAATTTAAAATTATAATATTTTACTATTTAAATAAGTGAGTTTTTTTTATGATAGTCAATAAATTTGATATAAAATTTAAAAATTATATAGCAATATTGAGTTATTGATGTTGAAATTTATATCAATTGATATTTTTTATTTGTAATTATAGAGTTGTTTATGAATTATATTGAAAAATTTTAAAAAAAAATCTTCATCAACATTAAAATTGACTTTCCCGGAATATCCGTCGACATCGACATCAACATTTGCGTAAAATTGACTTCTCGACATCGACATTTGTGTAAAATTGACTTCTCGACATCGACATCGACATCGACATTTTAAACCTTGATCATGCCTCAACTTTGTTTTTGTTGTGCACATTCATCTATGCCCCATATCATCTCACTAAACTGAAAAATTTACATACTTTTTTCCTGAATTTCTTTTCAGGTTCTTTTTCTAATATCACCACTCCATGCACATTTCTCTCCAATAATATATGGTGCTGCTTTGGAGCTAGCTGCTGATTTACGTACTGTGATATCAAACCCTGGCTTTGAAGTACTTGAAAATATTGGACCTCTTTACATGACATCAAATGGACAGGCCAATCATTATTTTGGTTTCTCCTTTGGTGTGACTCTCCAATCTGTCAAATTTGATATTGATCTTGGAAATGATGAAAAAAATGATTCTGCCCTCTTGCTTTCCCTGGAGGACATGGAAATATGGTATAATGACTCTTTACTCTTATCTTTCTTTATTTTTTTTCAAATAATTGGTTTGTTTATTTGCAAAACATTAGGCTCGAGTTCTTGAAAATTTTATTCTATTGAATACAACATGTGTTGATGTTATATCATTTGCTTTCCTTAAATCGGACTAATTTCTCTTTATGAGCCGAATATTTTCTTAATCATTCTTAGAAGTACATTTATTCTTTTTGAGTTATATGTACATTACAAATTCGTTTTATGAGCCGTATGCTTTCTTACTCTATTGAATGCAACATGTTATGATCATATTTTTACGAAATTGCTGTGCTAAATAAAAGTGAAAACAACTTTCGAAAGCTGCTTCAAAACTAAGCTAAGATTTTTAGACCAGCTGTCAAGTGAATATTAAAAGTGTGCAGTATTATCATTGCAGGCTAAGATTATTTTTGTCTGTGTGAAAGCTAAATTTTCATGAGAGATATTTCTATTTATCTGTTTCTCATGTCTATTAGTTGCATTTATGAGTGAATTTCTTTGTGGTTGTGTTCTTTTCATTTCTTCCTTTCTTAAGATGCGGCAACCTAGACCAAGTATTAAAAATTAGAACTCAACTATTACATGTTTTTTGAAGAAAAAAAAAGTCATTTTTCAAACTCAAGTATTCGGCTTGTTTGCTTAATCCAGTCTCAGCAATTTTTTTTATTTCTTTTATGTATGACCATTATCAATTTTTATCAACTTCAGTTAAAATTTTCTTTTTATTTAACTATGTTTTTGTTTCTTCATATCCTCCAACAACCAAGTGGGACAAAATGGAAAAGAAATGAATAATTTATAGCATCATTTCTTTTCCATATTGTCCCACTTTGTTGCTGGAGGGGATGAAGTAACAAAAACAAAATAAATGAATAATTTATAGCATCATTTTTAAGTTCCATTAAAAAAAATATAGCATCATTTTAAAAAAAAAATTGTGTATTTTTCTCATCTTGATTTTGTTTTCTAATATAGTCAAATTATTCTCAAGAAATGAATCCTATACCATTGCAGGTATGATGTTTTAGAACTAGAGGAGCTGTGGATCTGTTTGAATACAGTGAATATTGCAATTTATCACATGAGTGGTGTTGGAGACAAACATATTTTCTATTCTTGTGGCAATAAATCCGCTGTCACATCGGCTCATCTACATGGCATTGATAATAGACATGAAAACACACGTGATAGTTTGAGTGATGTGAACGTGAATGGTGGAAAATGCTGCATCTTACATTTAGACTCTAGCAGAAAGGATGCTTATGAAATAACTATGTATTTGAACAATGCTGAAATCCACTGCTATCCGTATATACTCGGATTGCTCATTGGATTTTATGAGAGATTGTCTGCATGTAATACTACCTTTAATTGTGAAAAGGATTTTGGACCCCAGGTGAATGATGATTATGCAAAACTAATGATGTTGTCACAATGCCAAAAGTTTGGTTTCTCAAACTTTATGAAAGATGAGTCCTCTGAACATGCCAGCATTCCGTTATATTGTTTTCCTTTTGTTACTTTATGCAACTCTGGTCTTCTACCAAGTCTTGAGAGTTCTCTTATTTATGACAATTCTGAATGGAGAAAACATTATAAAGTAAGAGACAAAAAAATCGTAAGTCCAGGGTTGGGACTGGAAAAGGGACCTGCTATATTCCTTACCCAACAATCTAAACCCAAATATGGTGTCGATTCATCTGTTGCACGGGGGAGTTCCTGTCACTCTAGTCTCCATGCTATTAATTTGAATTTTTTTGGAATCAAAGTGCATTTCCATGATTCTTCTTGCATTGTTGGATCTATCACACTTCCAACTTGTAAATCGTCTTTATTTATTGGTGAAGATTTTTTGGACGTTTTATGTTCAGTAGAGGGATTGACCATCACATCCTCTTGGACAAAAGATTTGCCGGACCTTCTATGGGGCCCTTCTTTACCATATTTGTCTCCTATTTTCAATATCCGTGTTAGAAAAGAAAAGAGTGTGTCGTCAAGTGCCAAACTTGAAATAAGTTTTGGCGTTCAGCATGTCTGTTGCATCTTACCACCTGATTATTTAGCCATGATAATTGGTTATTTTTCATTGCCTGATTGGAGTCCAAAGTCAATGGAGCAATATCTCACTGGGAAGCATGACAGTGCAGCTTTAGCAGAGATTTCCATTGTTTACAAGTTTGAAATTGTGGATTCAGCTTTGATTTTTCCTGTTGAAAGCAATGAGCTTCAGTTTCTTAGGTTTGACATTAAACAGTTTTACTGTACATTTTACTTTGGGGACAGTTTAGATGATGCGTTAAAGGACATTCCTCCTGAATGCTGTGTTCCGGTTAACAAAATTGCAAAAATGAATCACTGTTTAAATCTTTATGGACGAGATTTATTTCTTTCATTGCTTCTTTTTAAATATAGAAGTGGTTCTTCAGTTTTTTGTCATGGTAAAGAGTGTCAAAATATTACTCTAGTTGAATTGCTAAATGCAGATGTCTGGGTTAGAACGCCTTGTGAGAATGATTTCATGAATGAAGGCTCGCAGGCAATGTTTATTATGACAAGGATAAGAAGTTGCGAAGTAATTGTTGATGGTACAAGTGATATTTTCTAGTGTAGCTCTTTGTTTTATATCTTTTATTTTTGGTTTACTTCTGATTATGTTTAACATGCTTAATAAGCTTTGTTCTGTTATTTCAACAGATGATCATGCATTTGGTGGATTTTGGGCACTACTGGAGAATATAAATCAATTTGCTTCTGTCCAAGACCGATCTAGATGTTTCAAGTCAGATGTTCTACAATTTCTTCAGTTAATGAGGTGTCTAAAGGAGGGCACTGCCATTTTGCCTCCTGTGTCAAACACAGTGGTTACAGAATTTAAATGTTATATTGATTCACTTTTCTTAAAAATGAATCGATGCAGAGATGGATTATTGGAAATGGATTATAATTCAGAATTGAAATTTTCATGCTCTGGGTCACTGAGAAATGATGTTGTCACAAGAATAGATTTTAGTTTCTCTTTGATGGTGTTAAATTCATTACCCAAATCTGTTAGTATTGCTAAATGTAGCTCAGAACACATATCGTCTCCTGTTCTGGATATCTCCATTTCAAGGTCAAGTCAAGGCCCATTTGAACTCTATGTTTGCCTTCCATCTATTGACGTTTGGTTGTATTTGTCAGAATGGATAGAGATTGTTGACCTATTCAAATCTTATGTTAGACGAATGACTCAATTTTTGGGCGTGAGTACACAATCTAAGAACTTGACCCTGAATAAAAGTGCATTAGGAGATGCACCAATCACCGCTTTCTCAAATTGTATTTCTTCTTCTACAGCTACTGATTCAACAACAGATATTATAGATCAAGTTGATCCTGTAATTATTATTACATTAAAGGATGTGGGAATTACATTTCACTTTCCTGTTTGTATTAAAGAATCATGTAGTGAAATTCATTTAGCTGAAGTTGAAGACAAGGCATATCAGAATGTTTCCTCTGATATAATGGAAGGAAAGTACTTCAGATTTATTGGTGTTACTCTTCATGGTAGAAGTGAAGTACTTATTAACAGCAAAAAAGTTTCTTTGAAGTCATACATGGAAAAAGTGTGTGTCGTGTTATCAAAGTGTGAGGACCAAGGTGTTCAACCTTGTCCTCTTCTTCAAATGTTTGGAGTCAATTTGGAGGTTGACATAAGGAGCAATGAAATGAAGCTTCTTTCCATCCAACTGAAGATTCAGTGTGAATGTTTGAATATTTGGCTCTCATACCACGTGTTCTTCTTCTGGAAGCATATTGAAACTAATTTCCCTGAAACAGACTCTTCTATATCTATATTTTGTCCTGTTGAATTTGAAGTACAAATAAAGAAAGTTTCATTTCTTCTGAGTGATGGACGGGTATGTTGCCTTACTGATTTCTTGAAGGATTTCATGTTGATGGATATGGAAAAACTTGATTAGTTACGATAATCTATTCCTTAATCAGCATCTTTCATCTGTTCCTCATCATCTTGTAAATGGCTCTTCTATGTTGTTATCGTTACTTGATAAGTTTATGGGGGTGTTTGTGAGGCATGTTTTCAAATATTTATTATTCTACTTAAGTCCTACGCTCTCAAACTTGATGGAGAAAAATTGACACGGATATTAAACATAATGATTTTAGGGTGTTTAGATTTTGGTTTCCATTGCTTCTATTGGAAATTCATTTCATCTCTCAAGGTTATAGTTCCTTTTCTCTTACTTTAAATTCATCGTATGAGATTGTTCAAATATATTTTTTTATAAAATTTTTTCTTTTAATTACTATTATTAGATTGTTCAAATAAAAGTGTAACGTAAATAGACCTTTATCTGAGGAGCTCACACAAAACTGCTCCTAGGAATGCTAATTACACATGGTCAACATTTACAAAAAGGTTTAGCCAGAGAAACATGAGGTAGAACTGAAGCAATGGATTTTGGCAAGGTTCATAATTCCTCCTTTTGCTTCCTTTTTCCAGAAATTTTGCTATTGCTTTGCAAGCAAAATCTCACAAGAGTGTGCTCAACCACAACTGCTTGCTTGCTTTAGAAAGTTATGTTCACATAGGAAATTCTTCCAAGCATTAGAACGGCTGACCCAACTCATTCTAAATTCATTGAACAAAGCGTTCTAACTGTAGGAACTGAATTTTCATTGGATTAAGAGGTTATATTTAATTTACTCAAACTGGCATCTTCTTATGTTTCCAAATCACTTTCACAATGTTCTTGATATGATCTTGAATTTTATCCATCAACTTCCCACATAAAGATTTTAATGATGAAAACCTTCGGTTTATCCATGCCCACACTCTTTTATCAACATTTATTTTAGGTTTATAGCAATACGAGCAACAGATTCATTTGGATAGCAAGTTCCAATTCCTCTCATTTTCATCCCGACCATCCTTAAGTGACAAGTTTTTTGAAAGGGCGATCTGTTAAAGTCTTGGGAGCATATTTTAAAAACGAGAATCCACTCCCTAGTATCTTGCTACAATTGAACTTTCTTACCATTCCCTAATGCTATGGATTGTTAGGTTAGTTTTTAGGGCTCCTTACGATTAGGCCATTAGTTAATTGTCCTTTATTTTAACGTACATTCATTAAATAGGACATAGTTAATGATAGTAACATAATTCATTCTTTCATTTTCTGTGAGTTTACATAGTGTCAGAGTCGAAGGGTTACATTACGGTTTTTATGTGTTTGTAGGGTTTTTTCTTTCACCCATTTTCTCTTGTAATTTTATTTTCTGTCTCTTTGATTTTCTTGAGGCTACATTGTATTTTTTTTCCTATGAAAGTTAATCTTTCCATAAAAAAAAATATATTTGTGCGATTCGTCTGTTTCTGTTTGTCCACTGACCATAGTGCCCAAAATTTTGTGAATGAAATGAATCTCTAATTTTTATAGTTTTTTGCTCTTCCAAGAGTAGTAATCTTCAACCGCTTTTATGTAGTGGAGTTGTTGCAGACCTCTGCTTGAAATTCTTATGCGCAGCATCCTTGTGCGTGTTAACTTGGCTGAAAACATCATGGAGGACTTCATCACTGGCGAGCTGAACATGAATTACAATAACATTCAAAAGGTATCTTACTATCTGTTAAACTGTAAACTAAAGAGTTGAAGAGAATGTAATTCATATATTTACTAATCACGTACACATCATATATATACACATTAGAGTCTAACCTAATGGGCTTAAGAGTAATGGGCCTAACTATGTAACTATTATAATAAACTAAATAATTATATCTAACACTCCCCCTCAAGCTGGAGCATATATGTTAATCATGCCCAGCTTGTTACAAAGGTAGTCAATTCGTGGCGCATTCAAAGCTTTTGTAAAGATGTCGCCTAATTGTTCTCCGGTCTTCACACATCCGGTAGAAATCAGCCCCAATTGTATTTTCTCACGAACAAAGTGACAATCAACCTTAATATGTTTAGTACGCTCATGAAAAACGGGGTTTGAAACGATATGAAGGGCAGCTTAGTTATCACACCATAGTTTCATTGGATGCAAGACTGAAAATCCCAACTCAATAAGAAGTTGACGAATCCATATCACTTCACAAGCTGACTAAGCCATAGTTTCATTGGATGCAAGACTTAAATCAGCCCCTTATTGGTGTTGTCTTTGTGGAATGGATCATGAGTCGACAAATCATTTATTCTTACATTGTGATTTTATTGGTGTTTTTTGGGGCCGGATCTTGACTCATTTTGATATTTTTTGGGTTATGCCTTTGGACATTTGCACTCTATTTTCCATCTCCCCTTTTGGTTCAAGAAGAAATCGAAAGAGCATTTTCTGGAATCATGTTGTGGCGGCACTTTTTTGGGTGATTTGGATCGAGAGGAACAACTGTATTTTTAACAATATGTCTCGTGATCATCACCAGCTTTAGGACTGTTTTTTGTATTTCATTTATCTTTGGTCAAAAAATAATGCACATTTAAATTTTGGTGTAACTTTTTCTTCTTTGTACTTACCTTGAAACTCTTTTTTGTAATCTCTTTTGGAGGTGTTCTTCACCTCTTGTACATTCTTTTCTTTTAATATAATTGTTGTGAATTCTTCTTTAAAAAACAAAATCTGCTACCTAGTAAAATTTCCCTAAAATATAAATATTCTTTATTTTCCTAATTTTAATAATAATACATTTGCAATTGAATATATTTATAATTAACATTATCTAATTGAACTTATGAACTTCAGTTGATAAGAAAATAATTCTCCAACATTCTCCCTTGATATATTAAATATTAAAGATTTGAATACAAATTGTCGATTACTCACATAATTCCTTGAATTGGATTAATGCTAATTGATTACATTCTTTCTCTGGTTGAAGGTCTGTTGGGAACCTTTTATTGAGCCTTGGAACTTTACAATATCTGTCACTCGAAAACAAGAGAGTCGTTCTCTGTTGAACAGTTCTGTTTTGACTGAAATACATCTGATGTCTTCCTCACAGCTTAACTTCAACTTCACAGAATCTTTTACTGAGGTAAAATACATATGTATGTGCTGTGGTTTTTAAAGGGTTGTCTATTTTTCAATTTATTCAGATTGTTTCTAGCCCTGCCTTGGAAAATTAGTACATTGGTACAATTCTCTAGACATTTGATTTAAAAATTAAATATTTTGATCTTTAAAAAAGCAATTACACTTTCCTTAACACTCCCTATCTTACTAAATTAGAGTGAAGTATTGAAAGGGGAAAAATCTTTGGATTCCTTTGTCAATGCACACTGTTGACGTACATGAATAATCCTACTTATAACTACAACAGCCAATGAAAATAACATTCCAGCTAGCATAATAACTAATTTACCGCGGATATAAATGTGTACTCGACAGTTGAGTATACTCGATCGATATAAGTATCAGTTAGAGTCTTATGTTCTTTCTTTTTTAAGATGTATCATCAACCAAGCCTTAATAATTCTCTCTTCTTTTTTAGGAATATCATCCTAAGCTTTTTCTTGTTTGTGAGTTGGATTAATAGGAGTATTAACAAGTTTACATCTGAGAAATTTTGTTTCTTCGAGGATTCCTGTAATATATTTCTTTTTTATTGGAAGCACTAACTTCTCTCCAACTTTTTGGTTGCACCTTCGCGTCGGAATCCCCCTCTTTTCACGTTGGGATCTCTCAATCCGGCGTCTGTTTTCTTCTCTCTCTTCTCTTTTCTCTCTTCTTTTTCTCCCTTCACCATCTTATATTTCGAATTGGGATGTTTTAAATTTAAATCCAATAATTTTTCAAGGTTTGTGAGTTTTTATGATTTTGAATCTGTCTTTATTAATGAAAGCTCTTTCATTATGTAATGAAACTGCTATTGTCGAAAATTCTAGGGTAAAATACGTTTTTGGTCCCTGTAGTTTCACTTTGGTTTCATTTTCGTCCCTGTAGTTTCAAAACTGACTTTTTTCGTCCCTGTAGTTTCCAAAACCCACTTTTTTAGTCCTTCTGTTAACTTTTCTGTTAGTGGACTGTTAGTCATTGGTGACATGGTATTTTTAATGACGTGGCAAGCTGACAGGGCAAATTTTAAATGATGTGGCAAGGTATTTACTTTCCTTTTCTTCTTCTTCGTCTTCCTGGTCTTCCTGGTCTTCCTCTTCTTCCTTTTTTTCTTCTTCGTCTTCCTCTTCTTCTTCGTCTTCCTCTTCTCATCTGCAATTTCTCTCTCTCCTTTTCTTTCAAAAATGGAAACAAGATCCATGGAAATCAAAATCTGAACCACGAGCTCGCGAACCAACAGATCGAAAGCTTCGAATGACATTAATGATAAATTTGAATCACGAGCTCGCGAATCAAACGACAAGGCGATTAGATCTGCGACGGTGGTTTGTGGTTTTGATTTTTGATGGATCTGGGTTTGTATCGAAGCTTCACACAAAAACGAAAAATGAAGACGAAGAAGAAGAGGAAGACCAGGAAGACGAAGAAGAAGAAAAGGAAAGTAAATAACGAAGAAGAGGAAGACCAATCCTACCTCTTGTATATGCGGGCCAGAATAACAACCAAACAACAGCATTTTGCGGCGATGTCAGATCACTTATAAACATTGACGTAAAAGGAAAGGTGGTCGTGTGCGATATGGGGGGAGGAATAGGAAGAATTGCGAAAGGATCAGCGGTTAAAAGTGCGGGTGGAGCAGCCATGATTCTCGTCAATGGACAACTTAATGGGTTCACTACTTTAGCAGACGCTCATGTTCTTCCAGTAACTCATACCAGTTTTGCAGCTGGACTTAAAATAAAGTCTTATATAAAATCAACACCAAACCCAACAACATCAATCTTATTCAAAGGAACTATCATCGAAGGCCCTTCCTCGGATCCCGCCATGGCTTATTTCTCATCACGCGGTCCCAGCCTCGCAACCCCAGGCATATTGAAAAGGAAGAAGAGGAAGACGAAGAAGAAGAGGAAGACCAGGAAGACGAAGAAGAAGAAAAGGAAAGTAAATACCTTGCCACATCATTTAAAATTTGCCCTGTCAGCTTGCCACGTCATTAAAAATACCATGTCACCAATGACTAACAGTCCACTAACAGAAAAGTTAACAGAAGGACTAAAAAAGTGGGTTTTGGAAACTACAGGGACGAAAAAAGTCAGTTTTGAAACTACAGGGACGAAAATGAAACCAAAGTGAAACTACAGGGACCAAAAACGTATTTTACCCAAAATTCTAAAAAGATTTTCTATTTTTGAAATTCACAATTAAAATAATGACATTTTTTTTTTTAAATATCCCAGTTGAAATTGTGTTGTGGCGATTATTTGGAAGGCATGAAATAATCGCCTTTTCAACGACTCGGTTTATGGTCTTCATCAGCTTTTGTTCTACATCTACTAACGGTCTAAAAATGTTGCACATTTAAATTTGGGGGAATTACCCAAATAGAAGTAAAATATTAAATTACTACTAAGATGTCAAACTTTAAAAAAATTACTAAAATAACATATATCTTCTATTTCATTAAATTGTTGAAAATAAATGCAAGTTGGCTTTTAATATTGGGGCAATTATTGAAATAACATATTTTTGCATACTAATTATGTTAGAACTTTTCAAAAATTACTAAAATTGCATAATTATAGTTCAATAATTTAATGAATTCTAATTCATTAATTTATTGAACTAAAAAAAAACTAACAAGTTCATTAAAATAATAATGAAAGATAATCAAATAACTCGATAAATTATTGAACTTGAACTAAAAAAAAAGTAAAAAAAAAAAACATTCAAATTCATTGAATACCCATGAAAAATAATTCAATAATTTATTGAACTGTTCATTAATTTAATGAATTATAATTATGTCATTTGAGTAATTTTAAAAAGTTCTTGACATTTTAGTAATTAATATGCGGACAAATTCTTTTTAATACTTGCTATTTTAACTTTTGTTTTGCGTTGAATAATTATTATCCAAATGAGTTTTTAGGAAGTAAAACTCTTATTTTATTACAAGTTAATTTAGTTTTGATGATTTATTCCTAATTTCAATAATTTATTACTTTGATTTCAATAAATTATTGAAAAATAAATATGCTATTATTTGAGTAAAAGGTCAAAAGTAATGACATAAATGAAAATTCATATATGAAATATGTTATTTGAGACATTTTTTGTTTAGAATTTCAGTTTGAACTTTTTCGAATTTGTATTAAGCTTGGGATTCTTTTTTGTAATCGGGCTTTATCTTCTTGTTTTGTGACTTTTGTATTGAGGATTTTTCTAATTTATAGTAGTTGTGTAAAAAAAAAATGAGAGGAAAAATATTTAAGGTTACTGGTCACATGACTAGAAGTATCTGAATCAACTAGCCAATGGTAGAGTTAGGTTTTAATGATAACAAGGTTTAGGCTAAAAATACTGCATTGAAAATGGATATTGAAGAGAACATTTAAGCAGTTTTTCTTTTATTTGGCCTAAAATGGATTATTTGGTAAATTTTGCTGTTAGATATTGTGGTTGAAGCCTTATTTGTTTTAACAATCTTGTTAACTGGAAAAATTAGCCATTTTTTCCAATTTATTTTTGGTTTTTTTGTAGTGTCTTTCTAGGACAATTGCGATGATCAAAGATGCTTGGGGTCTGATCGTAGTAGATGATATTCCTCAAAGCCAGAGATTTCTGAACTCTCCATATGTTGACAATATTATTGCTGGAAAACACGCTCCTTATGTACTTCAGAATTTGACTTCTTTGCCTCTTGAATATCATGTTTATGAAGGACCCATTAGTTCTGTTGAGTTTGGTATCTCAGAATATAAACAGAGAATATATGTGCAACCAGGTGTTTCTGTTCCAATTTTTATTAGTGAATCTGGTGAGGAGCAATTCTTCCGTCATAGATCCTTTCATTCATTGGAAAACCTTGGTGAGCAGCATGCATATGGGGTGGGTCATCATTTTATATCCATCCAACTTGATGGTACATCTGTGCCTTCTGTTCCCATTTCCATGGATCTTGTTGGGCAGACATACTTTGAGGTTGATTTTTCCAAGGCAGCATCAAATGATGAAGTTAGTATGCCTGATAACATGTCAAAAGATGTTGATAACATGGAAAAGTCTAGAATACATAATATGAGTGGCAGCTTTGTAGTTCCAGTTGTTTTCGATGTTTCTGTTCAGCGCTATGGAAAGCTGATTCAGCTTTACTCCACGGTATGAACATTTGCTGCTGCTGTCATCATTCTTTATTTCAAAGGTTTTTTAACGCTTCTTATATTCAGGTCGTTCTTTTCAATCAAACAACAATGCCTCTAGAATTTCGCTTTGATATTCCATTTGGTGTGTCTTCGAAGGTATGAGCTTGTTTAATTTGTAAGAAAGCCTAGTAACAGTTTCATGTGACAATTTTCATGTACAATTCTGTGTTTTTTTTCCTTTCAGATATTGGAACCATTGAATCCTGGTCAAACTATGCCACTGCCTCTATATTTAGCTGAAGCTGGTAGTGTAAGATGGCGTCCTAGTGGAAACTCTTACTTGTGGAGTAAAACTTGTAATCTGTCAAACCTTCTTGCTCAGGAGAGTAAAATAGGATTATTTAGATCCTTCGTTTCTTCTCCATCTCATCTCAGTAGCAATCCATTTCGCTGTTGCATATCAACAAGAAAAATCATATTACCTTCATATCAGAAGCTCAGGAAGATTGGTGGTGATTTAATGCAACCAGTAGTTGGTTCTCATCCAAATATCCCTTATCTAGCTGATTCACAGGAACGATGTATTCACCAATTGATCCTTTGTACTCCACTGGCAGTGAGGAGTTTTCTTCCAGAGGAAGTTAAACTAATTGTAGATACCGGTGGAATGATACATTCTGAAATTCTTTCAGAGGTTTGTGACATCCTCTTGCTTACTTTATGATATCTTTAAATGTTGAACTACAAGGATATCTGCATTTTTCTCTTTTACTGAAGTTATCATTTGCTTGAGCTGAAGGTAACTTTTCCATGGATTTATATCTAGGTCAAAACTTCATTTCATCATATCGATCCTTCACATGACCTAGAATTTGAAATTCAAATTCGTGGATATAAACCATCATATGTGAAGTTTCCTAGAGCAGAAACATTTTGCTCAGTAGCAAAATTTGGTGGAACAAAGTTCTCACTTACTGAACCCATAACTTTGAATCCAGGTATGTTAAATGGTTATTTATATTTATTGCTTTCATTATATACATATTCCACGAAATATGTTTCTTACAGTTACTTCCATTATTTTGTTGTAGGTCCAGTACGCATTACAATTGATAAGTCAATGGATGCATTTTCTGGTAGCAGAGAACTCAATATTTTTGCTCCCTTTCTATTATATAACTGTACTGGTATTCCCCTTCGGATTTCAGAATCAACTCATGAACTAAAAGGTTTGAATATAACTTTACCATCATATCACAATATGGTTGAACCAGAACATTCTTCTGGCAAAAGACGAGGTCTTGGCTCAATTTCTTCGTGCAGTGATTCTGATCTGATTACTCCAGGTAGTTACATACCTTTAATTAAGAAACCTGTCTCAACGTTGGAATATGTAAATCCCCAGCTGGGCAGCTTAAAAGGGAAAATTCTCATTTCACCCAATCACCTTAAAAACTCTTTTGTCCAATTAAACAAAAATGATTTTAACTCGCAAAGATCCTTTCAAAATACTTCTAAAGAAAGTCCTTGTTCTAGTGGTCATACATGTGCAAGGGACTCTGAATCTTTAGGTTTTGAGCAAGAAAAAGTAAGAGCACATATGTTTTCTCCCTGTAAACCCTCATCTGCTGATGAAGTTATGGTCAGATTGAGGAGGTCACTGCCAGAATGTGAGGTGGAAAATATTCGAAGTGCTTCATGGTCCAGCCCATTCTATCTAATCCCTAGAAGTGGGTCGGCTACTGTTCTTATTCCCCAATCATCTCCGAATTCTGCTTCTGTTATCTCTGTTACATCTAGTGCAATTTCTGGACCTTTTGCTGAGTTGACAGGCGTAATTACTTTCCAGCCGAGGTAAGATTTTAAGTTTCTATGAAACCAATAGACTTTCATCATGCGTCTTTCAATTTTTTCTTCTAATAATTCCTGATTTTTCAGATATGTCATAAGTAATGCATGCTCCAAGGATTTATGCTATAAACAAAAGGGGACTGATTTTATCATACCTTTGGCTGTTGGAGAACATTCGCATCTTCAGTGGAAAGATACAACTAGGTGGTATACTGGCTTTTGTGGGTGCAGTATCTCCGGTGTTATGCTTAGAAATCAACTTGAATGGCTTTATCTATATTGATGAAATTTTTTGATTGATAACTTTAGGCCAATGTTGAGGACAGAATACGAATGATGGATGGGTCTAATTAATTCTTTCGGAATAACCTTCTTTTCATAGCTAAAATTGCCAGAATAGAATTTTGTGGTTTCGTTACTTCATACTTCTGTACTAAAGTAAAAGTTATATGTCAATGAAGAGAGATATAGGTAAGAAAATGGAGGGAGATATAAAGAATAAAAACGTCCTTAATTGTCATATTTTTATATCTTTTAAACCTGTTATGTAATTTATATTTTTCAGCTTGTTAGTTAAAATTCAGAATTCCAAATGAAATTTTTTTTCTTTTTTAAGGTATCAATTAAAAAATTTGTGCAATATACATTTCTCGTATAATTTTGTTAAAGCATTGATTTTGTTGTCTTTTCAGTTCCTAGTTGTTTGCAAATATTGCTTTAGCACAGTTACGTCACAAATCCATTCAACTTTATATCACCGTGTTCTTTTCTTCTGTTTTCATGCATTCCCCCTTCTTTTTGATGTAGTTTAACTTTGTTCACCTGTTGAATCTTGAGTACAAGCTTGTTGAATTGAATGGCTCTTTTTTGGATAAATTTTCCCTCCTATTCCTATTTACATTTCAGTTGCACCTCCCTAGTGTCAAACTAAGAGTATTCACTTCATACAGTTAACATTTATTTTGTAATTAAACGACTTAATTAGTCTTGACAACTTGGGTCAAATTGGATTTATATTTTTTCTCCATTTCTTCACCAGTTGCTTCCTAGATCAAGATCTTCAGGTCATAGCCATTTTCTAATATTCAGTATTGGTAGTTACTGTGTTCTTTCGTCCATTAGTTTGGATGCAATATTCATTTGGTTGATCTACGATCTTCATTTGCCAATGTCCTATTATTGGATGGCTAGGAAATTTTGTTTCACCTCTCATTTATCAATGTTGCTTGTGATGTCTTTTTCTCACGTTTTCTTACATGATTCTCTACTTATTACCAGGGAATTACTTGTTTCTGTTCGTTATAATGAACCTGGGTGGCAATGGTCTGGCAGCTTCTTACCAGATCCGCTTGGTGATACTCAAGTGAAAATGCGGAATTATATCACTGGTTCATCAAACATTCTAAGAATTGAAGTCCAGAATGCTGATGTTTCTAATGACAGTAAGAAAATTGTTGGAAATGGCCATGGAATATCAGGGACAAATTTGATTTTGTTGTCAGATGACGATACAGGATACATACCTTACAGAATAGATAATTTTTCAAAGGAGGTAGGTATCATCGTTCTTTATTCAGTTGGAAAAAATTTGATTTTAGGAGTAGCCTTAGAAGAATATCTCTCGTCGGTGTCCAATAGGTGTGCATTTTAATAAGATAATCCTTTATTTGACAGTAAGGGGCCATTTGGTTGGAGGTTTTGGTTGGTGGGAATGGGTTTTAAAAAATAATCCATAGAAGTAGCACAAATAAATATCTTTTATTCCCATGAATTTTTTATGTCATTCCCATACCATACCAAACACAACCATATTTAATTCTCAGGCATTTTATTCTCAGACAACTTATTCCCATGGGCATCCAACCAAACCTCCAACCAAAAGGCTCCTAATTGTTTTGTTCAAAATCATTTGGGAAAGGATTTTTCTAAGAGGTTCTACACTACCATATTTGTTCAGTGAACATGGTTGGGGTTAGGTGTCAAATAATGTTGAAGATATCTTATACCATCATCATACGGCTGCTTTTTTTTTTCTTTTTATATATTGCTATTATAAACGTCACTTATTTAATGTAGTTTAAGTAATCTAACAATGGTGTTGTTATTCCCCCTATTCACACTCTTTTGTTATTGCTTATCAGTTGTATTTGTAAAACAGTATACAATGCTACATTTCTAAGAAATAGGGTTGTCCTGTAAGCTCAAGAGATTGATCGAAAATCTGATTGGGAAAGAATACAAATTGATCAAACTATATTCACATTAAGAAAGTAGTTCATACTAGGAAATAAAGCATTTATGTTAGGAGTCTAAGCTTTAGGATTTAAAATTTTAAATCATGAAAGAATTCCTCTAGAGATGCTTAAATTCCAACAATTTTACAGATGTCATGATTACGTTAGGGGCTGTTTTCCTGTGACTTGACTTTCTCATCCAGCTGTCAAGACGTTCTATTTTCAAGTTTACCTTAACTGTTCTGATGTGATATTATAGCTTGAAGAATCCAAGTTTATTGTACACTTGCATTGTGCTCTCTTTACTTTTTCTTTTGTATTAATTGCTCTATATGGCAGAGATTACGAATATACCAACAAAGATGTGAAACTTTTGAAACTACTGTGCATTCTTATACATCTTGTGCTTATTCTTGGGATGAACCTTGCTACCCACGCCGTTTAACGGTTGAGGTATGCTTTGTTTTGAATTAAACAATTAATGCTTCTTGTTTGTAATATCAACTAACAAATTTTCTGAAACCTTTTAGGTCCCTGGAGAGCGTATACTAGGATCCTATGTTCTCGATGATGTACAAGATTTCATGCCTGTGTGCTTGCCATCAACTACTGGGGTATATTATTTGGTCTTTCGTTGTTTTGGTTTCAAACACAATGTTTTCAATTTTTTTTCCGCAACGATAAATGTGATCTAATTAAGCAATAGAAAGCTTGAAATAGAATGTTCATTCTAATTCCATCTTCTCCTGCATATTTTATAAATTAACTTGTTAAATCACCACTAGCCCCAAATACTTAAGTTGATGGGCTACTCACATGTGGGTTTGGAGGAAATAAGAGAAAATGACATAACATAGGTTTGAACATAGGACCTCCTGCTGTGATACCACGTTAAATCACCACTAGACCTAAAAGCTTAAGATATATTTTTTTTTTGATAGGAAACATAGATATATATTGATATAAAGGAGATTACAAAAGAGGTGATAGCTAAATCACCTAGCCAAGGAGATTACAAAAAATTCTCCCAATTGGCATTAATCAAAAAACTATCATAGTTACAAAAAAACCTAGTGAGGGAACTCCATTGAGAAATTTTGAACTTCAAGACATCCCACACCTTGTCGGAAGATCTACTTTTGTTGTTGAAAATTCTGTGATTTCTTTCCAACCACAATTCCCAAACAGTACCTTTGACCACGAAATCCCAAAGTGTTTTGGCTTTTTTGGTGAAAGGATGGCCAAGAAGGAAGCTTTCAATGTTCAAACTGGCTTTTTTATGGAAACAGTTTTAATTTGAAGGTAGAAGTAAGGGTGTTCCATAAAATTTGGGCAAAAGGGCAAAGGAAAAAGAGGTGGTCATGGGATTCATTTTGGTTAAGACAAAGGCAGCAAGCATTTGGGGAGATAGAAAGGTTTGGATTTCTCTTTTGAAGAAGATCAAATGTGTTGAGGCCACCTAGAGTAAGGTTCCAAACGAAGAATCTGACTTTTTTAGGAATTCTTCTCTGCCAAATGCTGTTGTAGAGGTTAGGTTCCATCACTTCAAATCTGTTGGTTAGATTGACAAGGTAGGACTTTGGGGTATAGGAGCCATCCGTTTCCAAGGACCAAAAAAGGGTGTCTTCTTGATCATTTAGGGAATAAGGATGGGTGGTAAAGAGGAGGCGAACAAAATCATCTACTTCTCTGTCAGTGAGATATCGGTTGAAAGTGATGTCCCAAGAACTGCAAGAAAAGTCCCACAGTGGATAGTTGAAAGAGTCTAGGGAATTGTCTTTTAAGAAGGAGTCCATTTGACCAGGGATTGTCCGAGAAACTAGTGTTGTTGCCATTACCAATATTGATGTTAAACAGATCTACACATTTTTCTTACAAAAAGAAATGAATCTCCATGGGCTGTGCTTCCTTGTTGCAGTGTTGGTAGTAAATCTTCCATTATCGAGGACTCCATATTTAGAAGAAATGATAGTATGCCACAAAGAATTTCTCTCTAGAGAATCTCCAAAACCATTTGGAGGCCATGGCCAAGTTCTTTTCCTTAAGGTTACCTAAACCGAGACCTCCACCAATCTTGTGATTAGAGATTTTTTTCCAATTTATAAGATGGCTGTCATGATCCACACCCTCCTTTGCCCAAAGGAAATCTCTAATTTTCTTTTCAATCTCAATAATCACCTTATTAGGCATCTTGAAGATAGACATGAGATAGGTGGGGATATTCATGAAAATGGATTGGATTAAAGTAAGTCTTTCTCCTTTTGAAAAGATGGCATTTTTCCATTTGTCAAGCCGCTTTGAGATCTTTTCAGTGACAGGGTTCCAGAAAATGATGGAGTTTGGGTTTCCACCAAGGGGCATACCGAGATAAGGGCCACTGGCCAATAGAACAGCAAATAGTGGAGGCTTGGAGGGAGACTTCTTGGGGATCAATATTGATGCCATTTAGAGTGGTTTTTGCTAGATTGATCTTCATCACAGAGTTGTCTTCAAAAGATTTAAGGATATTGATAATCTTGCCTATTTCATTGTCTTCATAATCCCCAAAAATGAGGATATCATCAGCAAAGAGGAGGTGGTTCATGTGATGATCGTTTCTGCCAACCTTGATGCCTCTGATGGTATTAGTTCTGAGGCAGTCTTCAAGGATACCACTAAGGACATCCATAACCAAGACAAAGAGAAAAGGAGATAAGGGATCTCCTTGTCTTAGACCACGAGTTGCTCGGATTTTACCTCTTGGACGACCATTGACAAAGACCGAGAAAGTGGTGTCTGTAATGCAGTGGATCCACTTTCTCCACTTTGGGGCAAAGCCTTTCTTATCTAATATGGCAAGGAGAAAATCCCAATGCACTCTGTCAAAAGCCTTTTCTAAGTCAAACTTTAAGAATCCAAACTTTCTTGTTGGAGGCCTTAATATCATCAACAATTTCATTTGCAACAAGAATGGCATCATTGATTTGCCTATTTTTGACAAAAGCAAATTGGAAATCAGAAACAGTGGAGGGGATTACAAGTCTGAGGCGATTAGCAAGGACTTTGGCTAGAATTTTGTAAGTACTGTGAATCAGACTGATAGGTCTAAAGTCATTGAACCTTGAAGATCTGGCTTTCTTTGGGATGAGGCAAATGTAGGATTCTTTGAGACAAGCATTGAGACGGCCATTATGGAAAAAATCTTGAAACAGAAACAATAAGTCAGTCTTGAGAGTGTTCCAGCATTTTTTAAAGAATTCACCAGTAAAGCCATCCGGGCTAGGCGCCTTGTTAGAATTGATGTCTCGAATGGCTGCAAGAATTTCCAATTCAGAAAAGGCCTTAGTCAGATCCTGATTATTCTTATGAGTGATTGGCCTCCAATTGATAGCAACATTCAGGGATTTCTGGCCGTCCTTCGTCGTATAGAGATCTTGAAAGAAAATCACCACCTCAATCTCAATTTGAAGATCAATGAGGAGACTGTTTCCACTGCTGTTGATAATCTCATTTATGAAAGACTTTCTTCTTCTACCATTAGCCAATCTCTGGAAAATAGTGGTGTTTTCATCACCATCTTTAAGCCAATTGGATTTTCATTTCTGCCTCCATTTAGTGTTTTCTTTTTGAAGGATGTCTAGAAGCTGCAATTTCAATGCCTTCCTTTTGAGAAAATCTTCTTCATTCAAGGGTTGAAGAACCTCTTGCGCATCAAGGTTGTGGATGGCTTTAGAAGTTTCCTTTTTTTGGGAGGTCAAATTTCCAAAGGTTGGAGAGATTCCATGATTTGAGATCTCTTTTAAGCCGCTTTAATTTCTGGTTGAAACGAAAGCCAGCCCAACCCGGAGAGTCATAGGAGAGCCAGAGGTTTTTAACCAAGTTCTGAAAATTAGGGTGAGAAAGCCAACAATTCTCAAACCTAAAAGGCATGGGCCCCCAAGACAGATTTCCTGTTTCAAGCAAAATGGGAAAGTGATCAGAGGTATTGCGATCCTTACGGATAGTACGATAGTGAATGAATTTGCTATTCCAAGCTTCATTGACAAGGAAGCGATCAATGAGGGTAAAGATGGGTCTTCCTCTCATGTCTGAATAGGTAAAGTCTCCATTAGAGAGGGGAATATTCTTAAGATGGAGATCATCAATAAGTTTGCTAAAAAGCTTCATACTTCTGGTGATACGGCCCGCTGAGGATTTTTCAGCAATCCATCTTGTTACATTGAAGTCTCCTCCCAGACACCAACAACCATCGCAAAAGCCACTGAGGTAATAAATCTCATTCCAAAGGGAAGATCTGTTGTGATAAGAGGAGGGACCATAAATGGCAGTGAACCAGACAATAGAATCATCTCCAAGTTTAGCATGGATGGAAAGAGAAAAGTAGCCACTGATAACCTCAAGAACAGTGATGGACAGAGAATTCCACAAAACAACAATGCCCCCAGCAGCACCCTCAGAAGAATAAAAGACCAGTTGATGTTTCTGGAGCTCCATAAGGACTTAACATGAAGTCTATCAAAAGAGAGCAGTTTGGTTTCTTGGAGAAAACTACATCAGGGTCGAGGCTGGAAATAAGATCTTTGAAAATTATTCTTTTGCTAACTGACCCCAAACCTCTCACATTCCAGGAAAGAATCTTCATTTATAAACAAATAGGGTTTCACTCAGGGATACTGTAAGAAGTATCACCATTTTGAGCTTGAAAAAGCTTATCTAAGATTTCAGTGGGGATGATGCAAAGTCCCTGATTTCTGAGATGGGAATCTAGGCCAACCCATTTGTGGGTGATGGGGTTAAAAGGGGGAAGAGGATTGCCAAGAGAGTCAGAATGCTCCTCCAGGGAACAATTGAAGAGTTTCTTGAGATCTTTTCCATCGCAGAAAATAGAAGGATCTTTAACAGTGGAGATGTCAATGGAGGGTTGAGGAGTTTTTTCCATGCTACTGAGGCTGATAAAGGAACTGGGGGAGAGAGGGCTAGAAGGATTAGCAAGGCCAGGAATGGAAGTTTGGGAGGTAGAAAAGATTTGGTTGCTAATTAGGGTTGGAGATTTGATTTCTTTTCTACGGTAAACAGAGATGGGACTAGGGAAAGGGGTAGATCTTTTGAGGATGGTTAAGGGGGGTTTTGGGCCAGCAGGGAGATCCTTTTTTGCTTGGGCTTTTTGAAAGGTAGGTTTGGGCCAGAGTTAGGCTTTTCAGATTTAGGGTCCAGTATGGGTTGGAAGGGTAATGGGCTTAAAGGGGGAGTAGGGGTTTTAGGTGGTTTTTTTGGCGGCCCAAAAGAGGTCTGAGGAAAGATAGCGGGGGATAAAAGAGGGGTTAGGGTTTTGATAGGGTTGGCAGGACGAGGTAGGAGAGAAACCGAAAAAGAGGGATCAGGGAGAAAAGGAGAAGACTCTGGATGCGCCGCTATGATGGGACCGTTTCCTTTCAGGATATGACTAGTCTGAATACAAGGTAAGGACCCGTGGTTATTGTGTCTCCTCGAAGAGTCCACTGGATAGGCCTGTTCCTTTTCCGAAGAAAGAGGCGGCAGCTTCCCGGGAGAAACCACCATGGATTCCGGCTTTCTTGGTCGTCAAAAGGCCTGGATCTTCAAAGGGGACTGGAGACACTGAGAAAGAGCCATTTAAGCCGTCGGAGATAGAGATTTCTACATGAATAAAGCCACAAAATTTCTTTTAACCTTGATCAAAGCTTCCATGCATTGGATGAGAGATTGAGTTTTTTGGGAACATTCAATGAAACCTCCGCAAAGATCTCCAATGGCTTTCAAGATGGGTTCGGTCCATAGGTGTAGAGGAATGCTTCGCACTTTAATCCAGCCACCGTAACTAGGGATGACAGAGCCTTTTCCATGAGATTGAGGGTCCCACTTTTCAAGCTTTAAGGAGAGGCTGCCAATAGAGCACCAACCTTTGTTAGCCATTAAGAGGTTGTCAGCATCAAACTTTGAGGGCATTGAAGAAGGGCTTGATCAGGTAGGAAAGGGTTAATAGAGTAAAGAGAACCGGTGAAGTCATTAATGGCTTTTAGGAAAGAAGTCCAGTCATCATGGAAAAAACGTCTTGTAATAACGAGGGTTTTTTCCCAATAAATCAAGCCAAAACCATTGGGATTTGAAGGGTTAACAGAGGGAAAGGTTTCAAGAGCAAACCCTGGAGGAGGAACAACAGAAGAAGAAATTTGAGGAGGGGGTTTAGATAAAGTTGGGGCAAGGGGTGGGGGCTTGGATTTGGTAACATCAGCAAAGGATCTTGCCTTATTAACAGTGGAAAAGGCAGCTGTAGGTTTAGAATTCTTTCCATCAAAAAAGTTTCGGATTAAGGTTTTGAAAGATTTCCAGCCTGCCAGATTAATACCTGCAGGGATGACAAGATTATTTCTTTTTCCATTATTTGAGATTTTAGAAAATTCAAGAAACATCCCTCGCTTATTTGTGGTTCTCTCTAAACAGAAGACTCCATCGGAGAAGCGAAGCTGCCTGAAGAATTTTTGGAGAGTTGGAGTTGTAATGAGGGCTTCAAGGGTATCTAGAACACAAACAGTGGATTCTAGTTCTAAGGTAAGCTCAAAAACACTATCTCTGTTCCTCTCTGTAAATTTAAAAGAGGAGATCCCTTTTTTCCGATCTCTAGCGATGGAGAAGTACTTTTGGTCTATGTAACAGTTTTGTGTTTGATAAGCCATGATGGCAAATGACTTCGCTGGCGTAGAAGATGCCGGCGAGGTTAGGGAAAAGAAGTGGTCAGATTACAAGGGTTAGGAGGTTCTCTCTCTAGCTTCTCTCTCTAGCTTTTAAATGAGGTGCGTTTAAAGCTTAAGATATAGGATAAGGAAAATTTAATCATATATCACGACATAACTAATTATATTCTTTAATATTAGGGCACTTTAGATTGCCTGTGGGGAGTTCATAAGAGATTTCTACTGCTTTTTTGCTTTTATAATGCAGAAATCATAGATCTTTCTAAACTGGAGAGTAGATGTTCTGAGAGTCGACAAAAATAAAATGAAAGACATGTAAGTGGAGATATGAGAACGAGAGTGTTATTGAGAGAAAGATGAGAAACGAAGAATGTGATTTGAGAAAGATGTAAGAGGAAATTTAGTTTTATTGGTGGTTTGAGAGAATTAAGAATACAAATGAAATGACAGCAGGATCTATCTCCCTTCCTAAGTTCATAATTTTTAAATATAAAAAATAAAAATTTCAATAGTGTTGACAGAAGTTTTTAATTTAACTATGGGGTTATTTCATAGTAAAATTCTCTCTCTCCATGAGTTCTTGATTATTTAACAGAAAAATAAGCAAATAATTAACGGATGATATTCTAAAATATGTTTTTATATGACTTCAAAGTTCAAAGTCAAGTGCCACTTGAAAGCTTATTTAGTATTGAACTCAGTCTTAATTTTGTGGGTGACCTTCACCCTCCATGCATAGTTATACCTATCAATTAACCTTTGGAGCTTGCTGTATTCCAACTTGCTTTTGGCTTATCACTAGTAGTTTTTATCTGCAGAAGAATGAGAGAATATTGCATTTATCAGTTCATGCTGAAGGAACGATAAAGGTGCTTTCTTCTAACCTTCTACATGTCATATACATTAGTTAAATTTTGCACCATAATTTTTTAATGGTTCTACTGCGGTTACAGGTATTGAGTATTATTGATTCAACCTATCATATCCCAAGTGTCCCTCATTTTGGAGAAAAGAAAAAACATGTCCAGAAGCAGGAAAAGCTTATTGATTATGAGGAGAAAATATCCGTTTTTTTTTCTCATATTGGTGTATCCTTGATTAATTCCTTTCCGGAGGTTAGTGCATATGAAGTACTGACTTAGCTTTCAATTTTTTGTGAACTACTTTTAAATAATCTAAACGCCTTCATATTGTTTAATGTGTAGGAAGTGGTGTATGCCTCCGCAAAAAACATAACTATTGATATGTTGCAGAGTTTGGATCAACAAAAGCTTTCTCTGAAACTTCTGTCTCTTCAAATAGATAATCAATATCGGAATAGTCCATATCCTGTTATCTTCTCTTTTGATCAAGAAAACAGAAGCAGCCCAACTGGAAGTATGAATAAGGATATTGGTGCAGTAACAAGAAGTGAAAGAGTATTGCAAGCTGATGGCTTTCTTGAACCTGTATTGTATCTCTATGCATCAAAGTGGAGAAAGACAGATAGTTTACTGGTTTCATTTGAACATATAAGCCTAAGGTCTCCATTCTGGCATCAAATTCTTCTTGATAGTATAAAATGCAATGCAAGCACTGATCTTTTCCTGTTCAATTCTTGCAGAATATCAGATTTTCGCCTTGAGATTGAGCAACAAGTAATGTTAAGCTTGTTGGAATTTTTAAAAAATGTATCATCAAATTTAAAGGGGAGTGTGTTACAATTTTCACATACCGAATTGCATTCAAGTAGTTCAAGTAATGATTTACCTGCAAATGATCCAACTCAAGAGTACTTCTGTGCAAGAACAGAGCCTCTTCATTTTCTGAAAGCTCCTTTTCTTGATGAAATGGATAAAGATGACAGATTGCTGCCTTCTGTAGTTCCTATTGGAGCTCCGTGGCAGCAGGTTTATCTCTTAGCAAGAAGACAAAAGAAAGTTTATGTTGAATTGTTTGATCTAGCTCCTATTAAGTTGACGTTAAGGTATAGACCTTATTTTGCTTTCGTTTTTTTTTTCTCCGCCGTCCGTCTTAACAAAAGTTCTTCTTTGCCAAAGCTTTTCCAGCTTTCCATGGGTTCTCAAGAACACTATCCTTTCATGTGGAGAATTGCTAGTTCATGTAAGTATGTGCGTTCTCTTTTATTATTAGACCATATATCTGTAATTTTGTTGGCCACAACAAACCCTAAGAGACCCGATGCTCTTACACCATGTAAGCTAACAGAGTGATTCGTGAGAACTGCCTCTGATTTATTCTATTCCCTAAAGTCATATATGTAGGAAATACAAGGAAGCCCTCATTAAAGGAATGCAAAATTACAATTGAGGAAAATTATCTAATAAACCATAAAAACTAACACATACATAAATATACTATATATATATAAAGCATACTATAACACTTGTACATATTGGAAATAGGAAAGTGGGGGAGCTTTGCGCTTTCTTGGCTTTTTTTTTTTTTTTGTGGGTAAAATACCTTTTTCGGTCCCTGAGTTTTGAGGCTTGTGTCTATTTGGTTCATGAGTTTTCAATTTGTGTCTACTTCGTCCTCCAATTTTGAGATAGGTTTATTTGGTCCCTGAGTTTTCAATTTGTGTATATTTCATCCCCGGGTTTTGAAAAATAAGGTCTATTTGATCCTAGAAGTTAGTTTGTCAATCATCCGTAAACGAATTTCTTTAATGGAAAAATTAAGAGCTGGTACTAAATTTACCAAAATCTCAAAACTTGGTGACAAAATAAATTCAAAATTAAAACTCAAGAACCAAACAGACACAAGTCTCAAAACTCAAGGACCAAAAAGATATTTTACCCCTTTTAGGGAGGGTGTTTATGATTGAAGAGTTGACTCTTTCATCGTTTTGTCTCACTAGATTGCTTCCCTACCACTTTTTATCTTTTATCTTATTTTACTTGGTCTCTCATAGTTTCCGCTCAACAAAGACATTAATTCACGAAGTCGTATTCTGGTCATTTGTTTAGCAAACTCAAGTTGGTTCTTGAGTTTGAGAGGGGATGTTAGAATATATATTTATGATATTGCTTATTTAGATTAGGGATATTTTCCGTATCTTGTAGTTTTCTTGTTTAAGTTAGTTTCCTAGTCTAGCTAAGTTTACTTTTTATATATAAGTCGATCGATGTAAGCTCCATGCAATTTAACCTAATACAATATTTCATTAGTGTTTCCATTTACAGTATTGAAATATAATTATGCTATTTGGGTAATTTTTTAAAAGTTCTCACATTGCAGGAATTAATATGTAAAAAGATATGTTATTTCAATAATTGCCCCAAGTTCTTATGTTGTCACCAAATTGATTTTGGTACTATCATTTCTTCTTATATTCAGTTGTAAAATTTCAACTATCTATCAGTTTCCTTTTATCTTTTTTTTTTTTTTTTTTGCTCTGTACCACAACTACTCAAGTCTGAATTGGCGAAAAATAAAAGAAAATGAGGAATTTACTTTTCCCTCTTTTTTTCCAATAAGTAGTTTGTTATTGGTGTAAATTAGGTGGTTTCCTATTTGTTTTGTATCTATATTGTACATACCATTCATAATTCTGATAGCAAAGATTAGTTTTTTTATTTAGCTTTCCGTTATCTTAATCTGTTATACTTGGGAAATACTAAATTTACAGAGAGGTCTTCTAGCTATCGGGGACATTGAAGGAGCTCAAATTCATCTCAAACGCTTGAGTATTGCCCATCACATGGCTAGTTGGGAATCCATTCAAGAGATTCTGATTAGGCATTATTCACGGCAACTTTTTCATGAGATGTACAAGGTAACTTTTTATTTAGTAGTCCTTTCTTATTGTCATAAAGCTTAAGAGAACTGTTTACATGAATTCCGTGATCAAATTGGGAGGTGAAATACAGAAACAAAATTTTCAACTATTGATGAAAACAATAGGTAAGTGTATAAGGTTATTTTAAATACTGCAGTAAAAATTAGCTTATAGTCATACAAAGAGTATTTTAGGAACTGTATAAGTTTATCAAATCAAATGTAGAGTGTGGAAAGCTTTATTTGTTCAGAATTCAGATACATGTGAACTAGTGAAGAAGTTGGTTTTAAGGTCTTCGTCACCAGGAAATAACTGTGAATGTACTGACAACTGGCTTTCATGAAGGCTGTGGAAGATGCATGCATAAGATTATGAGATATTTTCCTGTAATGTGTACATAACTTGAATTTTTAGCTGTTTCTTCTATATCCTGTAAATTCTCATAAACTATTTTCTTTAGAGGGGATTTGAAACTTTTCGTTGATTTATTGAAAGTGAACCATTATATAGATACAACTGTACCCCCAATCCAAAGCTTACAAAAAGATATCCTAGGCCACGCTAATTTCAGTGGGGGAACAAATACAAAACATATTTGAAAGACCTCAGTAAAAGCAGTATATATTTTGCTAGGTCACCCGAATTTTCTTCCCTGAAGGTTCTCTAGTTACTCTCAAGCCATATTGAACAAAGAATAGTTTTAGTTGCCTTATACCATAACATCTTGCATTTCCCTTGAAATTGGCTTATGCTTCCAAATCAAAACTCGACACAAAATGAATATCTTAAAAAGACTGTACCAGCAGCTCAAATTATTTGGACATGAGATGTGCAAACGGTCCTTTGTCTCTTCCCATTTTATGCTTAAAACAACCAGCGAGGCAACAAGACCTTAGTCCTCCAAAGTTTTTTTCTCTCTTTTGGCTGGGGTTACTCCCCCAAAACCAAAGTAAAAAAAGATATTACATTTCTAGAAGCTCTCCATTTCCAAGTGGCCTTCAACAAGGTTCCTTCTAATTCTATGAATAAATTTTTAGCAAATAAATTAGACCCTGAAAATTTTTCACATTGATGCAATTGCCACCCTCTCTAATCCTCCTTGTACCTCGACTAGATGCCTAACGAGTTGTTTGTTTGCAGGATTTGGATGGTGGGAATGGTGTCTGATTCCCTTGCCTGTGTTTTATTTGCCAAAATATTTGTGTTCGGGAATGATATCCTCAAGTAAAACCCAAGGAATTCAAATGCCCCATCCATGGATTTTATAACCCTTTCTGAGTCTAGGTTTTTTTATGTCATAGTATGCTTTATGTATATTGTATATTTATGTATATGTGTTAGTTTTAGGGTTGATTAGTTAATTGTCCTCGTAATCTTACACTCCTTACCTAGGGTTTCTTGTAATTGCTTATGTATATGGCAAGTTAATGGAATTAATGAGAGACTACTCTCACATATTACTCTTTTAGTTTACACTCGATACCCATGGGATGGTTGAGAGAGAATAATTAAATTAATTTATAATAACGGAATGTTCATTACTTTTAAATCAAATTGTAGAATTATTTTTTAGTTTTTTAGTATTTTACACCTCACATAAATGATTTAATATTTTAATATCATACATACCAATTTTATAATATATTAATTAATTAATTTTTAAATATAAAAACATTAGTACATAAGAAAATAGCTACCAATCATTTTTTAAATTACAGTATTTTATCTGAGTCAAATAAAGGATGAAAAATGAAACACTTTTTTTAGTATTTCGGTGGCGGTTGGAGGGGATTTGAATCTAGGGAACAGAATTTACTCATCGACTTTTTGTCAATAACCCACCCAAGGAAATACAGTTTTTAACAGTTGGGAATGATCTAATAGAGAATTAGAATTCTCCTCTCCCATTTTAATAGTTAGTTTGGAGAATATAAGCCAAGTTATTTTAATATGAATGTGTACGTGATTATTCATGTTTCAGATTTACCTTGATAAACAGGTTTTTGGCTCTGCTGGTGTCATTGGTAATCCCATGGGATTTGCTCGGAGAGTGGGGATCGGTATTAGAGATTTCTTATCAGTGCCTACCAAGAGCATTTTGCAGGTGTTCATTTTTTAGTTTATTGAAGTTTTTCCTCTGTTGTTGATATACTTAAAACAGTTGGTTTTATTTGAAGAGTCCAACGGGGCTAATCACTGGCATGGCACAAGGCACTACAAGTCTTTTAAGTAATACAGTCTATGCTTTTAGTGATGCTACCACCCAGTTCAGTAATGCCGCGAGAAAGGTAATTTCTTTACCCGCAAGAAATTTCCATCTCCAACCAGGTGTCATTTTAGTGACTTCATTCATCAATTTCTTATTATATGATTCACAACCTGCGGCTGCAGGGTATTGTTGCATTTACCTTTGATGATCAAGCTGTCTCAAGAATTGGACAACAGCAGATTGGTGTTTCTAAACATAGTGAAGGTGTTATTAGTGAAGTCTTAGAGGTACAGTTTTAGCATATTAATAGAGATGGGTGATGTGTACATAAATAAGTATTGTTGGGCATACTTTAAAAAAAAATAGCCTATCAGCCTAAGCTTTAGGGTCTATTAATGATTTAATATGGTATTAGAGTAAGAGGTTAAGTTCAAACCTTTACGGTGTCATTTGCTCTAATTTTTATTATTTGTTCACGTGTTGGGCCTTTAAAAAATACCAAGTTGTCATATGAGCGGGAGTGTAGGTAATACCTTAGAAGATTAAATTTTTCTTAGCTTGGTCTATTTGAATTTAACAAGTATAAACATTAGACCCCATTCTGTGGTTTTCACTTAAAGTCGGGCTCTCAGGATTAACGGTTGTAAAATTGTGTTGCTTGAAGATTGGATGTATTACCAAAGACATCTTAGGCATCCATCAATGATACAAACATTCTTTTGATATTGCAAGTTTCTTATTTTGAAGATTCGAGTGAGATAGTTATTTAGGCCCTTCCTGTAAAAAACTATTACTCAATTATTGGCAGAATTAGGATTTAAGAGATTCCTGCTGTTTATGCAGATAACGTTTCCCATTCTTTTCTTGTTCATTGTCTGTGACATTTTTAGCTGAATAATATAGAGGAAAATTAATTTTGACGTCACATTAATGGTTAGTACCTTAAAATTTTAACTGATCATTGTGTGGTGTTGTCAATGTTTCCCATACTCTACAACTTGCATAAAAGATACCTCACAAATTTTTTACAATCCTCTTGTTGTCATCTACATTGTTACCAGGGGCTCACTGGTCTTCTTCAGTCGCCTATTAAAGGAGCTGAGAGACATGGTCTTCCAGGCGTCTTTTCGGGTAATTCACTTTGATATTATCATATTTTCTCTGACCATACTGTGATTGCTAAGTATTCTTTGGGTGCAGGCATTGCTTTAGGAATCACAGGACTTGTGGCAAAACCGGCTGCCAGTGTTTTAGAACTTACTGGAAAAACTGCCCAGAGTATACGAAATAGAAGTAGGCTATATCAAATGAGACCACAGCGCCATAGGGTTCGTCTTCCTCGACCTCTAAGAAGCATGCTTCCACTGAGGCCTTTCTCTTGGGAAGAAGCAATTGGAACGTCAGTACTTCTGGAGGCTGGAGATGACATGAACCTCCATGATGAAGTTTTAGTTACTTGCAAAGCGCTTAAACAAGCAGGAAAATTTGTAGTTATAACACACACAGTAATATTAATTGTAAACTGTGCAAGCTTAGTGGACTTGGGAAAACCTGAATTCCGAGGCATTGCTGCCGATTCTAAGTGGGTGATTGAATCGGCAGTTGGCTTGGAGACTGTCATTCATGCTGATACTGATGGAGCAGTTGTACACATTGTTGGAAGCAGTTCAGATTTATTGAGACGAAATAAATCCAACCCCAAAAGAGTTATCCGTAGTAGGACAGTAAGATGGACTGCTCCAGCTCTTCCTATTTTTCATACAAACCTGGAACTGGAAGTCGATGAAGATGCAGAAAGTATGTTGAAAATCCTGTTATCTACAATCGAGTTAGCGAAAGAACGGGGCTGGCACCATGGTTATGTTTTGCATAAGTATGATGTAAAATAGGCCAACGGCTCCTGTTGTTACTTTTCATAACAGCGTACTTCCTTTCGACACCGAAATTGGGCTTGGTCAATGAATTTGTCTCTTTTTCAAAGTTATCAAAAGGCCTCTGGTTCATCTGGTGTATTTTTGGGTTCCAGTTAGAGGCTGGCGGTCTCTTCCTAGATTGTTTTTAATTTAAATCGTGCACATGTATAGTAGGTGTTTCACCGCTCTACCCTTTTTTTCCCTTTTAGAGTGAGGGGAAGAGAAATTTGGTCCAAAATTGTAAATTATTGTTGTGTGGTTATATGTACCAATTCATTGAATACTATAAATTCAATAAAATTATCTATTTTCATCGTTATTTGCAACATATGAAGGCAAAACACTCGTGGGGAATTTGCTTAAATGACTTTGAAATTAGAGATCTAATGAAACTTTAATTTACTTTTCATTTTTTATAAATAAGACCTTATGTTGATTGATATCATCTAGGTGTGAAAATATTAAAGAAAAAAAAAATACCTTCATTTCCAAAAGTACGATGGGCTATCGCTTGAATTAAAACGTCATTCCGAAAACATTAAATTCACATTTTGAAACAGTAGAAACCCACGATCGCTAAAATCGATACCCACGTTCTCTGTGAATTCACTCATGATTTGCTCTACTTTTCCTACAAGCTTGCGTTTTCAGTTTTGAAATCAAACACTTGACTCAAGCACGAATTCCTAAACTTATCTTGAACGCCTATGCTACTAAACCGAACGAGAAAATCGATAGAATTGAATCGTTTTAGTTTTCTTTTCCTGAATTGTCATTGGTTTTCCTGAATCCAAAAAAAAAATCAGCCCCTTCACTACCTTCTTATTGTTCATTCATCCCTTTTATTTATATATTTTTAGTTTAAATTATGTTAGTGTTGATCAATTCTAACCCATAATTGTTTAGAATGAAAACTGCCAAACCGACACCTCCCTACCCGAAAATTTTGTCCAATCGATAAGCCTACTTTAATCCAACCTTGTGGTAATTTTATTTATTTACTTAGTTTACTTATTAATATTCTTAGGTTGGTTTATGACATGTTTGACATTTGATTTTGTTTCGGAGTAGTTAGAATTTTGTTCAAGTTTCTAAAGCATCAACACTTTTTTTAATCTCTCATTAAATTCATGAAATGGACTTTCTAGAGATTTGATTTTGTTTCGTTGCATGAATTGCTAAAAGGTGAGTGAACAATTTAGCTTAAGGGTAATTCTTTAGAGAAATCTAAAAGTTTATTTTTAACTCTTCTTTGGCATATTTTGATGATAAGTTGCTACTGGATTTTACATGTTAAAGATATTTGGGTTAATTTCAGTAGTAGCCATAATAAATAGGTTTATTACAAATATACACTCATTATGAAGTTTATATCAAAACTACCCATTTGAAACCCACGCGCCGATCATGATTTGACAAAATGACGTATTCTGCCCTCAAATCTGATGTGCTGTCAGTTTCCTATAATAACGCCTCATCATTATTAAAAACCGTCAGCTACCCCTAGTTTCTTCGTAGTAGTTAATAAGTAAACCGTATTAATTAAAAAAACATATTTGGAAATCTAAAATTCAAATTCAAAAGAACGAAGATATTTGCAGAAACGAGAGGAAAACCTAAAAAACGAGAACGGCAAACCTTCATCAAACGGCGTTGATGGCAAAAACTAGAGGAAACACTGTTGAAAACGAAATTAGACAGAAAAGCAGAGGGGTATGGATGTTATTTTGAATGATTTGATTATTTCTTTAATTTGAAGTATTTAAAAATTTTGTTTTTTTTGAAGAAGCAGGGAAGAGGGAGAGGAAGAAGTCACGGGATAATAATGCATGAAGTATTAGAAAGAAAGATAATGATAAAGTGATAGAAGATACTGAGGAAGAGGAAGAGAGAGATGTAAATACTTACATATATTGATTTTAAAACTCAATGTTTATTTTTAAAGGGGGACCAAAGGGAAAGGACATTGTGGGCAAAACAATGGATGTGAAACCAGCCCCTATGAATGAGAAAGCAGTACCTGATGGTGCAAAGGCATATGATGGGAAAAAGGGAAGAAACGACTGAAGAAGATAGAAACAAGCACATCAACAGTCGTACCCCGACCAAAAAGGACATGGTTTGCCTCAAAATCCACTTCAGAGCCATACACTGAAGATTTTGGGTCAAAGGAAAAAGAAATGAAAGGACCAACTTTCCATTTACTGACACCACAAACACAGGACAACAATTAGGGGGTGATGTAATTATGAATATAAGTTGTTTTTTGTTGATCTCGGACACATGATTTTGCGATTAGCATATAGACTAATTGTATTGTGCGTAAGAAACTTTAGTACAATATCTATGTAGTTTGGTTTCGTAAGGATTTGGTGTGAAACATATTATGGCATTGACTAAAGTTTATCTAAAGTGAAATGTTTATTTTTTATCAACATATATTCTTAAATTGATTGATTATCTATTATCAATCTTTGAACAGGAGTTTATTTTGAGTGTTTCAGAAGCCTTTAAATTGTGAAGATATACAGTTTTATTAATGTAAGTAATATCTGTAAGATATTTTCTTCTGGATTCATGAAATTCACATTTATTGTGCTAGTATAGTGACTTTAAGATGCGTGTAAAAGTATGAGAATAATATCTATGAAACACTTGAAAAAACCTTGCTACACCATTCAGTTTCATTTTTTATTATAGTAGCCATCTATTTTGTTTATTCCGGAAATGTAAGAACCATCAAATAGAAGATCAATAGAGGTAGAACACATTGAACGACAATAAAAATGAAGACAACAGATGAAAAGAAATGATGGATGTAAGACTAATCGGATGAACAGAGAGTTTGGGAAAAGAAATACGAAAACAATTGAAAAGCAACGTTAGAATTCGAAAAATAAGAAAAGGAAACAAATTGATTACATAAAATCCCATGATTAGAGCTAACAAAAATAAACAAATCAAATCCCATAATTGAAGGAAATCAGAAATAAATGAAATACCATAAAATCAAATGTAATAAATACGGGTAAAGGGAGGATACGCTAAGGGCAAAAAAGTAAACGTTGAAATCGGAAACAACCGAAATCAACACCATATATGGTGTTTTTAGGGTAAAAATGATAATAAAATGAAACCACCATTAAAACTGAAATTAGGTGATTTAATGTGGTTATTAGTGCACTTATTTCAATATATTTTTGTATGTTTATTAAATGCCTTTAGGGATTGGAAGTGTATCAAAAAGCTAGCTTTATCGATGTTAGGTAAAATTTTGAGATCATAAGTTTTAGTTGCTTTTTATGTGAAAAGTGTGATGTTCTGGAATTTTTAAGGATATAAAAACTTTTAATATCGAGATTTTTGATAGCTAAGTTTAAGGAGTTGAAATTGGAGAATATTGATACTTTAACGGTAACGTATTGAGCTAGTTTTTTTGTGTTTTCAGTAAATTTATAGATTTTGTTTGCTTAGATGGTTCAACTTGGGAGATTTTAGTTTCTATAAATGATATTCGGATGGATGTTTATAAAGGTTGATAATAAAGGAATCAACTAATAATGCTTATCGACAAAAGTGACAATACCAAAAATGTGGATTTTTTTAGAATTGTGGTTGTTTTTGCTTGCTATTTAATTATGATAATTCTGATATTTTAACTCATGAAATTTTGAATTTAGTATATTGTATCTATATGTGTTTGAATGATGGAATTTGGTTGTTATGTGTCAGTCTTGTTGACGAGCTTACAACCCAGTTACTTGTATTATAAGTATTGCGAGCTTATAAACTTTAGACGAGATTAGTTATGGATTAGTTCATAAGCAGGTACTAATATTCACTTTCTTGCAAGATGAAATATTAGGGTTTAGTTATAGGTTCGCCTATAACAAGGTACTAATAATGTGAGGAGTCTCTCAAGGGGACACATTACACGAAGCTAAAGCACTCTTAGGGAAGGAGATGAGTTCTGTTGAGCATCCAAATGTTAATTTTGTAATGGGGATAGTGGAAAAACACGAGACAGAGACTTTCCGTTCAGGAACACTCTCAAACCCAATCCCCATGGAATCAAAGGAGGATTCCGCCATCAAACTCAGTAAAGTAGAACACACCAGGCTACCAATTTTTGATCTGGAAAATCACCAATTTTTGAACGAGAAAAAAGAGCACAACAATGAACATCAGGCTACCTTATCCATGCCTAACCCAGGGGACTCCAAGCAGATAGAATGTCCCTTTAGAAAACCTTAACAAAGGACAAGCAAGGTAAGAATCAAATGAGTGACAATCTGACCCTGCAAACAAACAAAAGCTGCCGCAAAAGCGTCACCACCACTGCACCGCCTGTAAACAATCCTGAACCTCACAAACCGTTGATCTGACTGTGGAGAGAATTCAAACCAAGAACGAGCAAGGAAAAAAAACTACAGGAACAGATAGATTGACGGGAAAAAACTCTAGGAACAAAGAAAATTAGGCCTTTTCTGGTTTAATAATTAAACTCCTGTTGAGATCTGAATTGTTTGCAGGTTGTTAATTGTTTTTGGAGTGGTAAAATAGGCGTTATGCCGCCGAATTTTCTCTAGAATTTAAGTTCACCCTTAGGGTTAAAATTAAAGTTAAACCATACTAATTTGGGCTAGTTTAGCTCTTTAGTGAAACTTCTTTGGGTGATCAGTTTGTGAAAAAAACTTGAGATTTTGGGTGATTTTAGATTATCTTAAGGTTAGGAAAGTGCCTAATTTCTAGAAATTAAAAATTCCAAGTTAAGCCTCATAAAAAAAGTCGGTTTTGGATAGAAACGTTAATTCTAAGTTAGAAACCGGACGTAGGCTTATCAAGCATTCTGGTAGTGATGCTTGAAGTTAAATCATATTGTTTTGGTGCCTTAAACAATATGGTTGGAGGTTCTCACTAAGTAGGGTCATACTTAGTGAAGAATATGTCATTAAGTGGATAGTTATAGTTGTGCACAACATAATATCACTTAGTGCGGCAGGTTCATTCCATTTGATCAATAGGAAAGAATATATACATTGTAGGTTCGCTTATGTGTTTGTGGATACATAAGAAGAATACCTCAAAAAATCGAATTGTAGAAATACGAATTCGATGTTTTTGGGGAGGAAACTCACTTTTGTTCGCGAACATTAGTTGAGTTAAGGTATTGGGTAAGAAATAATAAATTTTTAGTTGAGAGAAGTTGTTGGGTGATGTGAGATCGATATGGACTTAAAGGATTTAGAAAAGCACCTCATGGCATTACTTTCTTTTAAACATTTTCACTTATTGGGCGTAGCCTCATGATGCTACACTATTTTTTTCAGGTAAAAAGAAGAAGAAAGTTGGCAACTGACGATGTCTCGTGATCGGTGGATCGGTTGGGAGGATTTGCATGCTAAAACTTTTTGAGTATTAATTTGTTTGTTGTTAAGATTTTAAAATAAGTTTTAAACTTTGGATAATTGTTTGTTTGTTGTTGGGATTCCAAAACGTTGAGCTGTTTGATTTTAATCTTTTTTTCATTGTTTAAGTTAGGCTTGTTTTCATTCTCCTAACTCTTGATTGTTAAAAATAATTTTAGGTTTTACCAATATGGTCAAGAGATGAGTAGATTTGAGTTTGAGTCTTTTCTATTGGTTTTATTTGAAAAGTCATGTTTGCTTTGTTAAAAAGCGCATAAGTTCAAGTCCAAAGTCATTTAGAATGGTGTGTTTTTCTATTGGTTTCAAAGAGTTCCGCCAAATACTTATTTGTGTTTCAATGTATTTGATACTTGTTTAAAATTGTTAGAATCATGTTTAGGATTATAAACTTGTGTGTTCATTTCTCTTTGAGTATAGATGTTTAAAAATATGCTTGATATATTTTTGTTTGTTTTAAAAATGATAGAAACATGTTTAGGGTCATTTTGGTTCATGAGTCTTTTGTTTAAAGACATTAGAAATATGTTTAGGAATATTTGGTTTGATTAGGTTGTTTCTCATCTTCTTTTTTAGATACATTGTTAAAAGTGTTTCAAAGAGTTTAGAAGCATGTTGTAGGTTTAAATTTAATTTAAGTTTGCTTTTGAATTGTTAATTTGGAGTGTTAAAATTTGAGTATATGTTCTTTATTTTTTTTGTTTAAGCTAAATAACCTCTTTACAAAAGGGAAAGTTTAACATGGAGTTTGATTATGTTGTGGGTTGGCAAGAATGACTGTTTTTTTTCATTTACTAATATTCTTGTTTATCTTTCCATTGAATTAAAAAATTTCCTATTCTTTTTTTTTTTCTCTTCAAAAACTCATCTTCCCAAAAAGAAAAAAAAAAAAAACAAAACTTCCTATGATTTAAATTTGGGAGTACAAGGATATTTTGATCCCAAATTCCATGGATCAAGAAGTTTAATGGCTTGACATTAAAATCAAATTAAAAGATTTTTTTTTCAAAATCTTCATTCCAAAGAGCTCTCTATAATTGAAATTTGAGAGTACAATGATACTTTGATCTCAAATTCTATAAAATAGAAAGTTTTATGGTTTGATAATTTTATCATTGAGTTTTGAAAAATGTTTTTAATGGCGTAATGTCACTCATAGTAATTTAATGATATCATTATAATGATTAATGATATGATCAAATTAACATGGGACATTTCAAAATAATCTAAAAAAAAGAATTTGTTTTTTATAATGGCTCAATGCCACTCACAATTATTTAACAATATCATTAAAGTAATTAGTGATATTGATTAAACATACGTGGGACATTTCAAAATAATAAAAAAAATATTTTGTTCAAGTAAAAAGCTTCTAATGACATAAAAGAGAATAACCAAAACAGTAATCGTTTTTAAAACGAATGTTTAAGGGTGCTAATACCCTCCCTAAACATGAATAAACTCCCGAACCCATTTTTCAAAATTCGTAGACCATTTTATTTTTGTCTTTCTCGGGTGACCAATCACACCCATTTAAAACCAATGATTGGTGGCGACTCCTTTTTTTTTCTTGTTCTTTTCTTTTATCATGTTGTCATATTATAAAAGGACTTGTGTTGTTTTTTAAAAGGGTCGACCGCTCCGCGTCATTCAAGGGGGTAGCGACAGCAGGGATTTGAGCTGCTCACACTTTCTGCTACACTTAATTCTATTACTGTCACATCAAATTTCTCACCATCTCAGCCAAACATCATCATCTTCTACTTCTCTTTGTATCTAATAGCAATCGGTCAAGGTGAGCACCAGCCTTGTATCCAGGCTTTTGGTGCCAATGAATTCCATGGAGAATATCCAAAAGAGGCTAAAGCCAAGAGCTCCTTCTTCAACTGGTGGTATTTTGGTTTAAATGCTAGTACTTTGTTAACCTTCTTGGCTGTTGTTTATATACAAGACAACCTCGGTTGAGGCCTCGGTTTCGAAGATCCCTGCATCACCATGGTCCTTGCTTGGTTTTTTTTTTGTTTGGAACCAAGACCTATAGATTTCATATCAAAACAAGAGATAATCAAGAACATAAACCACTTGTCAGAATTGGTCGAGCGTTCGCTGTCGCCGTTTAGAATCGACGAAAGGATTTCGGTGTCAGAGATAATTTCAATCAAGACAGTGATACCAGTTGTACCGTAAGAAAAGTTCAAGAAGCAAAAGCTATTCTTAAGCTAATTCCAATAATGATTATTGCTTCCATATATACTCTTGTATATTCCCAGCTACCCACTTTCTTCACCAAGCAAAGGGCAACCATGGATAGATCAATCCTCTCCGGCTTTAACATTCCACCTGCTTCTTTTCAATCCTTCACCACCATAGCCATTCTTCTCTTCCTCCCTATCTTCGATCTTATCTTCGTTCCAGTAGCAAACACTTTTACCAGATGAAGTTCCGGCATCACGACACTGTAAAGAATTGGAATCGGAATGCTTCTTTCCACTATTTCAATTGGGATTGCAGCTCTAGTTGAAACAAAAATGTTAGAAATCGCTCGAGAGCACGGGTTGGTCGATCAACCCGAACGTACAATTCCAATGAGTGCAATGTGGTTGGTTCCTCGATACAACTTGTTTGGGATTGCTGATGTTTTTACAATGGTTGGTTTGCAAGAGTTTCTCTATGAAGAAATGCCAAATGATTTGAAAAGCATGGGAAGTGCCCTTTATGTGAATATTATTGGTGAGGGGAATTTTGTAAGCACATTATTGGTTTCTCTCATTGAAAAAGCAACTGAGGCTAATGGCAAAACTAGCTGGTTTTCAAATAATCTAAATAAGGCTCATCTTGATTTATTTTATTGGCTTCTAGCTGGACTTAATCTTGTAGGATTCTTTGCCTTTTTGCTTTCTTCAAAATGGTATATTTATAGAAATCCTCCTATTTAGTTTCTTGCCTTGTAAAAGAACAACATACACATATTTCAATTTTATAGATGATGTTGGTTGGCTTCTATTGTAAACAAAATCGAACGATGTATTATCGGAACAAGCGGCCATTTTACTACATCCTAGTAAACAAATTCTACAAAACGAACGCATATTTTGAAGATTCCAAAACATCCTTACCAGCTTCCCGTGAACGAATCCTGCAAAACAAACACAGTAATCCAATATTCTCTAAACGTCTATGATGTTCCCGTAAACCAAACGACCCTTAAGAGAGAAATTGCAAAATATATATTGCAGTTTCTTTAAAATGTACATAGAACTTTACAATTTTAAGACAAAAATGGATTAAAAAAAGTTTTGAATTTTTTTTTGGTAATGCATTTAGGCTGTTGATAATTGATATCTTCCTACATTGTATTTATATACATAGGAATTTGCAAAGAACAAGTATGTCACTAACCCTACTCCACCAAGCCCAGCAAGAAGCCAATAGAAGTAATCAAGATGAGCCCTGTTTAGATTATCATCAAACCAGCTATCTCTGCCATAGCCACCAGTTAAATCTTCAATGGAAGAGATAAGAAAGCTGCTGAGGAAGTTCCCGACTCCAAAGATACTAAGATGGAGAGCAAGTCCCACACTCTTCAATTCATTTGAAACTTGATCATAGAAGAACTCTTGCAGACCCACTGTCGTAAAAACAGCCGAAACCCCGAGCAAAATGAATTGAGGAATCAACCACCAGATAGTGAATGGAATAATTGCGTTAGGGTCATCGGTTAAGCCATGATCTCGAGCTGTTTTCAGCCTTTTCATTTCGACCAGGGCGGAAACTACCATTGCAATGGTGGATATAAACATCCCAATGCCTATTCTTTGCAGCATTGTGATCCCAGAGGGTTTGAGGGTGAATGTTCTTCCTATAGGAACCACAACTCGGTCATAGATGGGAACAAAGAGCAGAACAGTGACGCAGCCGAAGCACTGAACAGAAGCAGCAGGTAATTTGAAGCTCGATGTGATCGATCTGTCCATGGTGGATCCTTGTTTGACGAAGAAAGTAGAGCATTGTGATATGACAACGGCATATGTCAAGCTTGCTGTCCATATGGGGATGAGCCTTAGCACTGTCTTTGCCTCCTCGATCTCAGAGATAGTACACGCTTTCCCGTCTCTCTCCGAGCATTCTGGTGCCACCAAAGCTTTGTTGAGGAAGCTGCAAGTTATAGATCATCTAGTGAGTGATGTAAAAGGAGAATATTGAGTAAAATTTTAGGCCATGCTAGTAAATGAAAATAGATATCCCAAATTTAAATTCCATGATCCAATATGTTTTTTTGTGTTACCAATTCCTTCCTTGTGAGAAGAACAGTTTATACTTCAAAATAAGAAAGTGCTACAAAGCAATAATTCAAATGATAAAAAGTGAATTTTTAGATTAATAGAAATGTCATATGACGCAAAATAAAGATATTGTTTAATCGAATTTTACGGCATAATGAATCCCGAAATCGAAATTATACAATGGAAGCATTAGAAATCAAGTACATGTGTAGATTATGTATATTTAAGCACTGAAATATATAGACTTTAGAAGCGCAAGTGATTCAGATAAAATATACATATCTTGCTGCTTCATGTCTCAAAAATACAAAACAAAATTCAAAATAGTATAGTTTGAGGGCTTCACTGAGGTAATCTTAGTTAGGTTTCGGCATCCCTTTTTTCCGTAAAATGTAAATAAAAGAAAGGGAAAAGGAAAATTAGGGAAGAAGAACTCAATTTTACCTTAGCTGATCATAACTTGGATAAAGCATTGCACCTTGACCTTCCTCTAAAACAACTATGTCTAAAGACGTAATCTTCCTATTCCGAGCTGCATTGACGAAAACCCGACAAATTCTCACAAATTGTTTTTCCTGATCTTTATTTACGATAACAAAACGATAAGTTGGAGTTCCGAGGAAGAAAATGACGAGCGCAAGCACCAACGAAATGCAGGGAATGCCAAAACCGAGACCCCAACTGAGGTTATCTTGGATATAGTTTAAAGTGATAAGTGCAATGAAGGTTCCAGCACCAGAACCAAAGAACCACCAGTTGAAGAAAGAGCATTTGGCTTTACACTCTTCGGAATCTTCTCCGTCAAACTGATCGGCCCCAAATGCCTGAACACAAGGCTTGTGTCCGCCTTGTGCAAATGCCACTAAGTAAATAGAGAAGAAGAATAACACAACATGGAGAAGAGGAGGAGGAGAAACTACGGTGTTCCCGTGGTTATTCCTGCCGTGTGAAGTGCTCGATGAATGAAGCATAGATGAAACTGTCAAGAGGCTGAGACCCTACAATTCAAACTAAGGCTTCATTATCTTCATCAGATTAAAAGGAAGAAGAAGCCTTAAAAAGAAAAGAGAGAAGAGAAGACAATCAAGTATCTTCTTATCCATACAATTCACCATTTTTTCTTTCTTATAAAAAGAAATTGTGTGAAATGTGGATTACAATGTCTTTTTAGCCTACTTAATGCCATTTTTCTTTTGCACATACAGCATCTAGTGGAGTGGCAAAAGCCCACTCCTGTGATTGAGAGGACAGAGGTTCGAACCCCACCCTCGTCAACCCCATCGATTGTCAAAAAGGAAGAAATTAAAACAAAGGTTCACCAACAATGCTAGCTGGTTTGTGAATGAGGTTTATTATCTCATAATGAACAACCAATTGTTCTAAGTTCAAAGTTCATATTAAAATTAGCAAGATTGAAAAACTTACCTAGTATCCCATTTCATGGACAATAAATCATATATTTATACTGTTGTTTTTTTAATATTTTTATGTCCATTCTATTTTAATCTCCTTTAAATTTCAAAATAAAAACTAACTAAATGGAGAATGAGTATTAAATCTAATAGACTACAAATAAGATCACAAGTAGTTAAAAAATGCAAATCACATTCATGTAATTTCTAAAATTATGTCAATGAGTTCTCTTTTCCACGATTATTTTTATGGGAGGGTGAAATTATATTAAAGTCATTTTAAAGAAAATTTTGGGACAAAATAAATAAAATATACTTGCATGTCAATTTTTACTGTAAAAATTTCACTTTTCATATAAAAAAATTCATTTTTTTATTTCAAATAAATAATTGCCCTAAAGAGTGCATCGGCCCCTTGAGAAGGCAACAAATAAATAAAAATGGGCCAAGACGTTAAATATTTGACAATTTTAATGGGAAAATATCTCATTGTCATAATTTTAGAACTACATACTGATTTTTATAGCAGAATTTTGAAGTAAAAAATGTCAGGCACGTGCACACGTGGAGTTCATACCATATGGGAATCTCCCATTTCATTTTATAACCTTTAAATTTCATGCAGACAAAAAATTAAAAAGGGAAAAAAAAACCATGATGAATAAAATCCCCATTGATGATCATTTGTTTTATGTGTTTTTTATTTTTTCAGTTTTTAAAAATTTGAATTATTCAATTGAATAACCAATTTTTATTTTTTTATTTTTTTTTGGTTTAAATCAAGTAAAAAAAAAAAACTTAAACCTTGAAATTTAATATCAACAAATTTTTATTTTTAAAAAAAATCAATGTCTTTCAAAATTCACTAGAAGAGAAACTAATAGATTTTTAAACATATCCAATTTTCAATAAAAACCGAAAAACAGAAAACGAAATGGTTATCAAACGAGCTAACGAACCAGGATGTACAAAGCAGAAGTGATGAGAATAGTAGTGTAACGTCCAAGAAAAGAATCAGCAAAAGCAGCACCAACAAGGGAAAGCAACGACGCCGTTCCAGTCCAAATATTAACATTTTCAGCAGCGGAAGCCATAGACTGCCCGAGCTGCCCGGTCAAATACGTAATTAAATTAGAACTAATCCCATAAAACGCAAACCTCTCTGCAATTTCAACGCTAATTATAAACGCCGCCGATTTCCAGCCGCCGGAGTTTGATCGGAGACTGGGATTTCCTTTAAAATCAACAAAAGAACTGCCGCCACTGCCGCCGTTTAAAAGTGGAGTTTGGGCCATCATCAGATTTTCTGTTACCAAATTATATTATAAAAAAAAACGAATTAATAGAAAGAATTAATATTTTACATTATATTGGGGCATGGGGACAGATGGCAATCATCAGTTTTGTGTGATACTTGTCTTTCTGCATGTCTTGCTTTGGAAACGGAAAGTTTGTTAATAGAGAACACCAAATAATCAACGAATTAATTATTTCAAAACTTTATTAATATAAATAATATTTCAAAATTTAACTGAAATGCGTATGTTATAATTTTTAAAAAATTACTCATATACTAATTCAATTAATTATTAAACTATAGTTAATAAGGAAAACATCAATAAATAAAATTACAAATAATAATTAAAAATAATCAAATAGTTTAATAAACTATTAAATTATTTAAAAAAAACTTATTAATTCATTAAAAATATATGTAACATTTTGACTTTCCAATATCATAAATAGGGGTGAACAAATCCAAACCAATCCAACTGTCCAAACTGAACCAAATCAATCCAAACTGATTTGGTTTGGTTTTTATATTTCGATTTGTCCAAACCAATAAATAACGGTTTGGTTCGGTTTTACAAATTTTTGTAGTGATCCAAACCAATCCAATCCAATATATATTATGCTATATATATAATATAACATATTTTTAAAATATTCAATAAAACCTAATAAAATGTAAAAATAGGAAGAATTTTCAACCCTATTATGTTATATTTGTGTAATTATAACAAGTTTTTATGAATTTTATTATGACTATGTTTGTAATTTTTGTTTTGTTTATTATATTAGACTTTTTGATAAATTGAAATTAGTCATCTTAAAATTTGCTTCTTCATCGGATTCATCATCTCAGTTTCTTCTTCTTCGGTCGTCGCTTCTTCTTCTTCTGTTTCTTCATCGGATTCATCATCTCGAATAAATTCAGCATCAATGTCACGTGCGTGAGAAGTGGAAGAATTTGTATCATCATCATGCAATGTTATCGTTTCATCGTTCAAAGGACGAACAATACTTGCATTCTGACCATCGTCGATTGCACCACATCTTATCTCATCTTCTTGAAAAGCACCAGCTTCCTCTGCATGGTCGTCTTTCTCGGATAAGTTTTCTTCTACCTGGCGTGGTTTAACTTTATAAACAACTAACCAATCTGTCATACTCGTCTATTAATCGGATAGTTCAGGTTATAAACTTGAATCGCCTGTGAAGCCATGACAAACCTATCAGCGGTGCGCATATGCTTAGACTTGTTTACCTCAACGATTTGTAAATGATCAATCTTATGGACTCCACCTCGTCTGGTTGTCTCGAACCAAGTGCAGTTGAACAGAACAATGCGTTTTAGCGTCGGACTTGCGTATTGAATCTCAAGAATCTCATCGATTACTCCGAAGTAATCGTCTTCGTTTGTGCCGAACACATGACCTTTTATGCAAACACTATTGTTGTTTGTTGCCCTGTTAACTGAATGCGCCTTCGTCTGAAATCTGTAACTGTTACCGACGTATCCTGCATACGACCTTGCAATCCGTCCAGGTCCCTTTGCCAAAGAAATAATGCGAGGATCATCTACCGATAATGTAGGGGAGTTAACTTGTCATTGTTCACATACAGTAATGTTAGGAAGATAGTAATTTTTTCAACAAAATGTCATGGTTTTTTTGACAATTTAAAATAACTCACGTATGCACTGAACCAAGAAAGAAACTCTTTGTCGATTATTGACCCCTCCTCAGCGGCTGTAAGACCAACTCGTGTCATTCGAACAGATAAGTTTAGAAATAATCTCTATGTTACAAAAATAGTTAGCAAATAGTTTGTAGTTGTTTATGTGATAAAATAATGTTAAGTTACTAACTCACTCTATGTAAGGCTCGATCTCTGCGCAGTTGCATAACACGTATGTCTGCATTACGTGATACTCAAAATCGGTCAACGGCCTACGCACTGATCTTCCAACTGTTATGCCAGGTTCCGTAAAAATCGGCAAGTCGTTTATGTCAACACCTTCAAGTAAATTTTCGACAATGTTTCGTTTCGTTGGTCGAAACTGCTCTGCAATGTGTTGATCAAAGTAGTATGAACAAAATGTGGTAGTCTCTTGCGTCAGGTATGCACTAAAGATAAATCCTTCTACTCTTGCTTTATTTCCGACCGTCTTTTTCAATCGACGTAAGAACCTGTGGGTAGGTAGGAATGTGTAGAAAACATTTACATTCGATCACTGTACTTTATACGTGTACATTACAAATTAACTGTGCTTACCTTTCAAATGGGTACATCCAGCGGTAATGTACCAGACCCCCTAAGAATGCCTCGTATGGAAAATGCACTGGAAGATGCTCCATGGAGTCAAAAAAGCCAGGTGGGAACATTCGCTCCAACTTACAAATAATAACAGTGATCTTTGAACTCATTGAAGCGATAGTAGCTTTAGTTAGCTCTGTACATGTCAAGTCCCTGAAAAAAAACACTCAACTGTGCAAGCGACTCCTAATGTCTATTCTCTAGGAACGGTCTGAACGCGACAGGCATCAATCGTTGCATGAATACATGACAGTCGTGGCTTTTCATCCCGAACATGATACGTTTTTTACTGTCTATACACCGACTCAAATTCGAAACATATCCGTCCGGGAATTTGATGGATTTGATCCACTCAAGTAATGTTTTGTTTTCATCCGTCGTCAACATGTACTTTGCTTTTGCGTAATTATCATTGTTGTCAGGCTCCAACTCAGGACAGTGACATATCTCCCGTATATCATAACGTGCCTTCAGATTGTCCTTCATTTTTCCCGGAACGTTCAAAATCGTATTGAAAATGTTGTCGAAGAATTTCTTCTCGATATGCATTACATCCAGACTGTATCTAATCATTAGATCTTCCCAATACGATAGATCCCAAAAAATACTCCGTTTCTTCCAACCCGTGTTTTTCCTAGCTGTATTGTTTGCACTCTCTGCACCGTCCACTGTAATCTTCTGCATCCCTATACCATCTATACCGTGAAGAATCTGCCTTCAACTATACATTGTCGGGGGTGTTTCTTTTCTTACTCGTCGACCTTTTTTCCAGTCACTGTCGTTTGAACAGAAAGTATGATTCAACGGCAAAAATCGACGGTGACAATCAAACCAACAAGTTTTCCGACCGTTTCTGAGATAAAATGCATCTGTGTCTAGCATGCAATGTGGACATGCGTATTTCCCTGCCGTACTCCATCCTTTAAGAGGAAGAGATTGAGGTTCACACAATTAACTACCGACTAAGCAAAGCAGTAACAAAAACTAAAGATCAACATACTTGACAACATTGAATACGCAGGGAAGTCACTGATCGTCCAGATTAACGCGGCGCGCATCAAGAAATTTTGTTTCTTCGAAATGTCGTACGTCATAACACCGTCAGTCCACAACCTTTTCAACTCTGCAATAAGTGGTTGCAAATACACATTCAGTTTCTGTTTTGGGCTTTTTTGCCAAGGTACGATCACTGTTAGAAAAATCACCGGGTCTCGCATGCACATCGAGGGAGGCAAGTTATACGAGGTTACCATGACTGGTCAAACTAAATATTGTGCCCAGGATGCCCCGAACGGGTTAAAGCCATTCGTGCATAAGCTAATCTGACGTTTCTCGGATCTCGTGCAAAATCCGGATGACAATTATTTAAATGCTTCCATGCCGCAGCATCTGAGGGATGTCTCATAAAACCTTCATCCTGCGAATGCTCGTGATGTCATCTCATGTGCGAAGCTGTCACATCTGATGCATACAACCGTTGCAGGCGTGGGGTCAGAGGTAAATAGAACATGCGGGCGTACAGAAGGAGGTTGTGTTTCCCTTATTTATATCTTGGAAGAAAACAGAATTTGCAGTGATGCAGGTCCTCATCCACATCCTAGTAAATCATGCATCTGTTTCACCACGAATCTATTTTCTACACGGGTAATCCAAGTCCCTCCACTAGCTTTTTCGTGTCGTACAAACTGCGGGGCATAATATTTTCTTCTGGAGCGCATCGACAAAACCACAATGCAATCGAATCAAATCCTCTACCAGGTATGTTGTACTGCGCTTTTATATTTAAAAGGTATGTAGCAACAGCAAGTTGACTTACCTCACACATATCGTACAATGGTCGGCTAGCTGTCTTTAGCATCTCGTGCATCTTACGTGCTTCCGGATTCATTTCCTCTTCAACAACTCGTTCATCTTCGTCTACGTTTAAACTTTCACGGAAATTTTCATTGCTCCCATACCCCGCACCATCAAGTATCATTTGCTGCATCTGACTATACTGTTGTTCATCATTCCGTTCTGCGGCAACAACCTCTACATTTGAGCTGCTACCTTCGTATCGTCTCGATTCCTGTAATGCAGCCTCGAACATTTCCTTTGTTTCCCCCTGAAACACCCAGTGATAATAATTCTGCACAAATCCCCGACTATAAAGATGAACCTTCAAATCTGTAACCGGTATAATTCCTATTGCCACATTTCCTGCATGGGCAACGTAGCTTTCCACCATACTTTTCATAATAGACAGTTGTCATGCAAAACTCAACAAACTGTTCAACCCCGGCCACAAACTCATTGTTCAAATACCCGTCTATCAAACGAACATATATCCACTCTCTCATTTTCTTTTTTCTTAATGCTAACAAACAATGGGAGGAGGGGATTTTATAATGGTTTTCTCTGCTCATTTGCGACCAGATGGTCGTATTTTTGCTACCAAATGGTCGCATTTTACCGCCAAAATTTCCCGCCATTTTCCTCACTACCCTGGGTCACATCAAGTCACAGCATTTACAACCACATGGTCACTTATTTTGGTGACCACTTGGTAGCTTTTCTCCCACTAAATTATTTATCTACCACTGGTCACTTAAAATCACAACATTTGCGACCATCTGGTCATTTCACAATGTGACCACCTGATAGCTTATTTCCCGCCAAATTTTTAAGCTACCACTGGTCACTAAAGGTCACCAAAATTGCGACCATATAGTCACTTTGAATTGTGACCACCTTGGTAGCCTTTCTCCCTCCAAATTTACGCGCCTTTTTTTGCTACTAAATGATAACTCATGTCACAAAATTGCGACCACATGGTCGTAATTTTTAGTGACCATATGGTCATTTTTCTTCGCGCCATTTTTAATGACTAATTCTTTAATTGGTCGCAATTTGGTCGCAAAAAAGTGACCATATGGTCGTTTTAAGTCAAACTTCATATTTACTACCAGAGTGGTAAACAAAAATACTACCTAATACTTTGGTCGCAAATTTCAGGTCGCAATTTAACAGTTTTTTTGTAGTGTCTGATGCGAGGGTCGTCGGCGTATTTCTCGGATCAAAGTGTTGATGTTGGCGAAACTTTAGTCTTCAAAGCAGTTTTCAAGAAGTCTTCAAAAAATCTTTATTCTTCGAAGTCTTCGGTCTTCTGAATAGTCTTCAAAGTCTTCTAAGTCTCCAGTTTTCAAAGTCTTCTGTCTCTGAATCTCTCTGAATATCTCCTCAAATGAATGAAAAACCTCTCTATTTATAGAGTTTTTGGTGAACATTTGGTGGACACGGGCTTTCTTTGATTTGGGCCCAATTGCCACGTGGCGTATTTTTACTGGACTAATTTTATGTCATCCAATGATTATGAAAAAGGCATGTGGCACTATTTGATTCACCAATTTAATGTCTTTAATTTAAATTAGAGACACATGTCAAATTTTGACCCGTCTCAATTTTAATGCCATGTAATTTTGTCATTGGCTTGAATAATTAAGTGGCGGTTTGTAATCTGTCAAATTTTCTCCTTCTACAACGTGGAATTTCTTAACTTGATCAAGGAATGCACAACCTCCATGTCTACGTCCACTGTAAAGATAAAGCTAGATTACCTGAAAGGCTATGTCTTCGTCCCCTAGGAAGGCTACGTCTATGTCTCCCGGGAAGGTACATCTTTGTAATCTAGTAAGACTACATACCTAAGACTAAAAAGTTACATTATTCAAGTATCTAATCAAGAGATGACATGTGGCATAACCAACACATGACACATCATTGGGAAGCAACATGTGGCCCAATCCCGACGCGACACATGGCCAGATGATATCATCAACTTCTTCTTCTATAAATAGAAAAAGAAAGTCAACCATAAGGTAACTGTTAGGAATGGTGTCCTAGAACTTGTAATTATGTAATAATAATAATTTATCTCGAATATATAATAAATAAACGTAAGTTCTTTATATTATCTAGATTGATTCAATTAACGATATTAGGAATATATGGAAATATATTAATATCGAACATTCAAATAGTAAAACCCTAAGTAACTCTTATGAAATCACGACTTAGTATGTGAGTCATACGAGAGGATTAAAGTCGAGATGAGTAACTTAAAAGTGTCTACAGTAAATGGATAACGTTTGGGAACCTTATCCTGGTAACACTGCTGATAGCTTCACATTTTTTTTATAGACAAATGATCTAATCCTGATCATTCATGTGGGAGACATGAAATGGAATTATCATATGAAATGTTGATTGTCTAAGATAGGACCACGATGTTCGATCAAATTTCTCATTAGTACCTTTTACGAGAAATGATCAAATATCAAACTAAGTTTATCAACCGTGATAGATCTCAATCATGAGTGAAATGCGGACTCCTATTTATGGAGTTATGTTCTTTGATTCACATGGTTGAGAGCGATCCGTAAGAACGCTCAATACACTCCTTTTTTGGGAACATGGCTAGATAAGTAGCTTGGAACTCATTTACACGAGATGGAATTCATAACTTTCCTATAAATTAACAGTATCAGTGTGATACCTAAACATTTTAGGAACTTTAGGAAACTCCCTTGATGTACTGATTCGAGACATGAACAAATGGCGCCACGACTTCTATTGATCACAAAAGTACATTATCTCTAGTTCGACTAAAGATAAAGTTCATTGGAGAATCAACGGGAACACAAGGATAAAGCGGTAATTACAGGGGCAAAACGGTAAATTTACCCGCCTGTAATTATGAGGGTTCCACGTGAAGGATAATATCACAGATATAAATAATGATAAACTAAATGGACAATAACTCATCTATAGTGAGGGGAGTTCAGCTATGAATCTATAGTGGAATTATTCATAGTTAGATAATAAGTAATTAACTGATTACGTGTTAATCACTTAATTGACTAATTATTAAGCCCATGATCTATAGGTCCATCGGGTCCCTATCCTAGCCCAAATATCGTAGTCGCGAAATCAAGTAGAAGAAATGGAAAATTTAAGTGAATTACTTAAAATAGGCAATATTAATTGTTTAAATATTGAGTATATTTAAACGGTAATTAATAAAAACATTATTAATTGTTTATATAATGAGTTTATTTAAACAGGAAGTTAATAATGAAATATTATTAATTAGATATTATTAATTATTTAAATATTAAGTATATTTAAATGGTAATTAATAAGTTGAAATTAATTAACAATTATTAATTGTTTAAATAATTAATTTGAACGGAAATTGATAATTAAAATTAATTAATTAATAATAAAATATTATCAATAAAGTTATTAATTAAATAATGAGTTTATTTAATGGAAATTAATAATTAAAATATTTATTATTAATTATTTAAATAATGAAAATTATTTAAATGGAAATTAATAATTAAATACAATTTGGTAATATTTAGTCGGGAGAAAATATTAATATTGTTAATTGTTAAATAAAATATTTTATTCAAATGGTAATTAATAAATAAATTAATTAAGTTGGACTTATTAATTTAAGAGAGAGTTTCAAGCCCAATTGGATTAATGAACCCAATTAGAATTGACCCAAAATAATTAATTAAATAAATTAGAATTATTTATTAATTATTAATGCTATTTTCGGCCATACCATGTATTTTAGGAAGAGATAATTATTTGAATTATATCCTAAAATAATTACATAGATTTATTTATCCAAGATAAATTAAAAGAAAAGAAAAATAATATCTTATTTATTTATGTATGTATTTTTCGAAAATACAAGATAATGGAGAGATAATATTCTTTCCTTTTTGTATTTATCTCCATAGATTAATCCTAATGTGATTAGAATTCATATTTTCCTATAAATAGGAGGCTTGGGTCATTGATAAATAATACAATTCAATGCCATAGAAAATTGGAACTCTCTTTTCTTCCTTATCCCCCCCTTTAGCCGATTTCCCTATTATTACTGGGAAGAAAATATTTTTTTCTTCTTCCCAATTTCTTCTTAAGTTCGATCCCACAATCGGGTTTGGTTTGATTGATCAGGATATAGCTTAGAAGATCCGGTGTTGCTGAGGATTGATGCTGTAAAAAAACCTCCAACCAATTCTCTAATTTTACTCAATGTAAGTTCCAGTTTGATTTTAATTTTCGAAAATATAAGCATGAATCTACATGTCTTTCAGAAATTGCATGATGTTAATAGATCCATTATTAAATGTTAGTAAATTTACTAAATAAATTTCCGCTAATTTAGTAAATCATCCCTTTAATTGGTATCAGAGCTAAGTTTAATTATCATGCAAAATTTTTGTTTTTTCTAAAATTTTGGTGGGTTGCATAAAAATCTTTTTATGTATGTTTATATAAATTGTGCTATATGAATTGTGGAGTTTGCTAGTTGACTGTTTAGGTATTCTTGAGGCACTTAGGTTTTTAATTTTTAGTAGAAAAATTTGTAAACCCTAATTTTAGGGTATAGGAAAAATTTGTAATTTTCCCATACATGGAGAAATCGGCTATAGCAAAGGGAGGAAGAACCCAATTCTAACTTACAAACACGGTACGACCGATTCATTTAAGTTAGACCATAAATGCCCATAACATAAATTAAAAAGTGTCCTTAATCAATTTATGCTATCATGCTACTTGTATTAGAACAATTAAACAATTACGGATTTAACGTTCTAACTAGTAATATGATAATTAATCAAAGAACAAGTGGCCAATTTGCACAATAATTAATCAACAATAAAATATGCAAAGAGAAAGCATGAATAAATAGAAAATATGAATTAAATTGAAGAACAAAACCTCACAAATTATGAACCAAACCTTGATAATCCTTTAGTTGGAATAAAGAAATTAGCTAGAAAACATATAAAAAACTATCTAAGAGTCCTAAGAAAAATGGTAAGAAGGGATTTTGAATTAGGGTACAAGAGGCCTTTAAATGGGCAAAAATGTGATAAAAAGGATAAAATCTGTTAAAAGATCAGCCCAAGTTGTCGGAGCGATATTTGAAGTCGCCTAAGCCGAGCGAAGCCGTCTAATGTGTGAGGAGAGCCGCACGCTGGAGCCGTGTGAAAGCCGCCAAGCCATTCGCTGATGTTGAAGCACTTCTCTTCGCTGTACAAGGAGTGACATATCGCCAATGATGGAGCGACACGTCGCTCCATCTCCTTTTGCCAGCCCATAGTGCTAGTGCATGATGATGTCAGCGTGCACTATCTTCTTCCTTTGGATGACGCCATCTCCGAAAAATATCATTATTTTTATTATTTTCTCGTCGCCGCAGCGACCACTCTCGGGTTTTTGGCCCAGAATTCGATTTTTGGTCTCAGTCGCGGTCATGGATCCCATCGTCGCGGTGATGGGTCTTTTTCAACACTAAAATGGGCATAACTTCTTTGTTTTAAGTCCGATTTGAGCGCCGTTTTCACGTACATTCATGAAATTCAAAGATTAATAATATTATGGAAATTTTAATCAATTAACATTCATATTTTAATTTTTTTTGGAGATAAAACCACTTATAAACAGGCATAAATTACGAGTTATCAGACCTTCGTAAAGTTTTTTGGCGAAATTTTGTGTTTTTAGATTCGAAATGTTTCTGAATGTATATGAATTCAAATCTGGAATTTTTTGGGAGTTATATATGATCGTTTTCCATGAGTTTTGGTTTAAGAAGTGTTAAAGTTGATTTTTCAGTATTTCGGTAGTTTTCGGCAGTTTTACTATTTTTCGGCATTTTTGTGAATTGAATGTAATCTGATTGGGCTGCTGTATTTTAATATTAAATATTGAATTTGAATGAACATTATCATGTATATAATGTAGATGAAGTTGAGATTGATGGCCTATCAAATTGTGAATTTCTAGTATTAAGGCTACTAGCTTATTACTAAGAATATAATTAGTTATGGGAGAGTTTATAACCAGGTACTAATGATCATTGCTCGTAAGAATGATACATTAGGGGATTCAGTTATAGTTGTAGCTATAACCAGGTACTAGGAAGTGACAGTAGTCCCGAGGGACCGTCTTCTTAGTGTTGTTTGTTAATTATTTGCTTTGTTACTTTAGAATTATTTAGTTATCCGGAAATATTAAGTATCAATATTGAGAGTTTGTGAATGAAAGCCTTGGATATGAAACTAGTGAGAGTTGTCTATCCATATAAAGTGAGTTTTATCGAGAAACATTGAACATGGAATTTGTGATAATTGTCTATTCATGTATTGGATTGATATTGAGTTTAGTGACACTTTGAGCGTAAGAGTTTTTGGAGAGTGTTGAGTGCTTGTGACTCAGTACAAGTTGTTAGAGACTATTTAAAACTTTACCTTTGATTAAGCCGTTTTCTCTCTGGCCTTAGCCTCACAGTGCTATAATTTTTTTTCCAGGTAACAATGGATCGAGAGTTGGCGGTTGATGAAGTGAAGAAGATGACGGTTTCATGTCATGGTGGCCACCTATCACTTATTGCATATTTATTTATTCGTTCTTATTGATGAATAAATTATTGAGTTTTATTGTTTTAATTGAATTATGCCATTTTGAGATTTTTGGTTAGTATTTAATGATTTATTTGTTTGAGGACAAATTATTATCTCATTAATATTTGTTTTCAATTTTATAACTACAGAGTTATTTTTTTTTAAATAAATGTTTATTTGATTTAGTGAATTTTCATATTTTCAATAAATATTATTTATTGAGTTTTCCGCTACTTTATTTATGTTTGTCGTATCTTTACAATTTATTTTAATTGTTTTCAAAAACACTTTCTCTATTAAAACTACTTCTAAATACTCAAACCGTTATCACAAATTTGGGTGGAGGAAAGATATCCTAAAAATTGTATACTAATTCATGTCCTTCAATGCCTTGTTAAGAATCTTTGATTGTTTCTCCCACATGACTTTTTCTATTATAAAAATACCAAGTGGTTCGATGAAAAGGAACTTCCCAACCATTTTCTTCTTACCAAACGACGAAACATGATCTCTCACACATCAAATAATTATCAATTACTTTCTATTGTAACGTGCATATTATAATATCACAATACTATCAATAATTAACTATAATATTAACAAACACGAAATCCGAAAACGGATCTATTTTCCTCTCTCTTTCAATTGTAATATTAACACACAAAATCAAAATGGAGTAAAAATGGAAGATATAGACAAAAATCGGGTGATTTCATTTTTTTTTAATAATACATACTTTATGAGATAGATTCTTCTCTTTCTCCTTTTTTTTATTCAAGATCTTTCGATTTATCGCAGCCGGAAATATGGCCGTCGTTGAATCTTCTAACGAACGAACTCTTCTTCTAAGAGACTCGGTAACTAGATCTTCCTCCGGCGGTTGGAGATCGGCGTTGTTCATTATAGGTAAGTAAAAGCAAGAAGATGATTAGATCTTATGCATAATGATGTTTCATATGATGAAGGTTGGGTTTTGTTTTGTTATTTCTTAGTTCTTGTTAATATTTTTTTATTATTAAATTTTGATGTTTGATGATAATTTTAGTCCTATTTTCTTTTTTCTTTTTTATATGGAAAAAAGAAACAAAATTATGTTTGATAACTTCTTCTTTTTTTTTAGTTTTCCTAAAATTTTGATGTAAAAATAGGATTTTTTGGAACCACGTTTGAGAATAACTTTTCTGTTTCTAAAATTTAATAGTAATTTTAATACATAAACTTGTTTGGTATGATGGTTGTTAAAGAAATAGAAAACTAAAAACAATGTTTTATTGTTTATGTCTTCTTATAATTATTAAGCATATTCTTAAGCTCAACTTTATTAAATATTTTTAATTTTAAATTAATATATACATAATTAGTAAACGAAAATTTATCTTTTTTAATTTTTTTTTCCTAAATATTATATTGATAAATATAATTTTTTATGATGTAATATTTAAATATCATTTCAATTTCTTATGTTTTTTATATTTTTTTAAATAAAAATAATAATTTTAATAATACATTGACAAAAATAGAAACATAGAACAAGAAATTAGATTTTTTTTTTAAGTTCTTATATAATTTTAAAAACGTTTTTAAAAAATGAGAAACGGGAAAATCGTCATCGTTACTAAGCGTGTTATGTTTTTGAACATTACGAAACTACCCTTAGTAAAATGGTGTTTTGAATGTGTTCTACTTAGGAGCGGAAGTTGTAGAGAGATTTGCTTACTATGGAATGAGTTCCAATCTCATTACATACTTGACCGGACAGCTCGGTCAGTCCGTGGCGGCAGCGGCGGAGAGTGTGAATATATGGACGGGGACGACGATGATGTTTACTCTTGTCGGGGCGTTTGTTGCTGATTCCTTCATGGGACGGTATCGCACCATTGTTTTGTCTTCCGTTATTTACATCTTGGTCTCTCTCTCTAAAATCCATTTTCTTTTGGTTTAAATTATAATTTCTTCATTTTCTTTACTATAATTTCAGTATTTTTCTCAATAATTTGAAATTAAAGCTACAAATTATTGCATATAGAAAGAAAAAAATTATTAAAATTAACGACCGTTAGGTAACCTTCCTCATTTCCATTTCTTGTTTCTTATTTCTATTTCTTATTACTACCTCCTGTTTTTTTTTTTTTAAAAAAAGAAACAGAAACATGTTTAGTACTTGTTTCTTAATTCTTGTTTCTGGAAGGAAAATAAAAAAGAAATGTGTTTGATAACTATTTCTTGTTTATGTTTATCATTTTTTAAAAAGGGATAATCCACTATATAGCCCAAAATGACTACCCCTTATGTTTTTATAGCCTCTTAAATTTGTTAGGTTTTTTTAGCCTTTTTAGAGTATCTGTTTTTTATATATACCCATTTTACCCTCATTTAATTTGTTTTTTTTTAAATAGTTGATTTTGTCCGTTTAATGATTTGTCTGCCAAGCTTCATTCATCCTCTCTTTTCTTATTTCTTATGGATTCAATTTTCGTTGATGTTAAGTCTTCTTCTTCTTTGGATGGCTTTTTTTTTAAAAAAAATTGGTTCTTAGGATGTTCTTCATTTGTTGAGTTAGGGTTTGCGGTATTTTTTTTAAAATCACGATTCCTTAGATCTGCAATTTTCCGATGGCCAAGGTCGAAGGTCTTTCTTCTTCTTCCACTTCTTCTTCTTCTTCTTCTTTTTCTCTTCTTTTTTATTTTTTTCTGCTTTTTTCTTTTTTTTGGGTTCGCTGTACATGAATATGGTTCTTCTTCTTCTTCTTATTGTTTTTTCAAGCGTTTACTGTATGGTATAAGTTTTTTTTATTATACTGTACATGAATATGGTTCTTCTTCTTCTTTATGTTTTTTTATGCATTCGTTTTAGCATTTTCGTATAATAGTGTACAGTATATTATATTACTTTATTACATCTTTTTCGTATTGTGCATAATGTATTATATTATGTACAGTATATATCATTTTATTACACTTTTTTCGTACTGTACAAAAATATTAATATTATGTGCATTATATATTATTACTTTATTACATCTTTTTCGTACTGTACATAAATATATAATATTATGTACAATATATTATATTACTTTATTACACTTTTTCATATTGTACATAAATATATTATATTATATTATACTGTACATTATATTACTGGATGTGAGTAAAAGATTTTTTTGAAGATTATGGGGAAAAATTAGTTATCAGTTTTGAAAAGTTAGATTTTTTTTTTGTTTAGTTTTGATTTTTTATTTAATTTCAAATTTTCTCTCTTATTTTTTTATATCGTTTTTTCATATTTAATGTTTCCTTGATTTAAGTATCTTCAAATCTTTTTCTCTTTCTTCTTTATTTTTTCCTAAATTTTAGAAGGGCATTATTGTATTTTCATTTTTCAGTTGAAAATTCTTTGGGGCCATTTTGTTTTATTTTTTTCTTCCGGGCTATTACGCTTTAGCTTTTTTGAATTTGGGCTATATACCCAGATTTCCCTTTAAAAAATAAAAATATTTTGAAAATATTACAATTTTAAATGACATATTTAAAAATATTATACTAATATAATTTTTAGATATTTATAATATATTTTATAAGTCAAAACGGGACAACGTAATAATTTATCAATGTGTTGAAAATTTTAGAAACAAGAAAGCGAAATAAGAAACTAGAATTTGTAGTTTCTAAAATTTTCACAATTTTAGGAAGTGTTTCTAAAAAAAGAGAAACAATAAATAAGAAGAGTTATCAAACAACTCCATTTCTTAAAAAATGAGAAATAGAAACAATTGAGAAAAGATACCAAACGGCCCCTAAATTAACGATTAATTTATAATAAATGGAAGTGTTAGTGCCTAAAAATTCTTTTAGATAACAAAATTTTTAACCTAAATAAAAAGTAAAACAGTAAAAAATAAAATTCAACTATTCAATAAATTATAGAAATAGAAACAATATGATAATTTTTTTTAAAAAGTGTCATATAAGTAATTACATAATTTTTTTCTTGTTATTTTAACAATTCCCCTTTTATATATTAGTTTGAATGAAAAAAAAAATTATTTTAAAAATTATTTATAAATAAATATGTTAAGAAAATAATTGTAAATGTATCATTTATTTAATAAGTAATTGTGAAAAACATATCTATAATAATTTAGTTCACACGATAATTATTAATTTACTTATTTGATGATTGTTGTTGATTTATAATAATCATAGTAAATCATTGATTCATATGCTATTTAATTTTCATATTAATTTTTTTATTTAAACATTTTATAATAACTTATCTCAATTTTATTAGAGTTGTCGTCACCCCTGAAATGAAGATAGTATTAGAAAATATTTTTGAATCATGTATTTGAAAAGGTCAAATTATAGTTTTGATCCTTGAAGTTTATCCATAATTCTAATTTGATCCTATTTTTAAAAATTCAGTTATAATGGCATGAGTTTTTAAAAGTTCCAAATAAAATATTATCATTAAAATGGAGTTAGAATTTAATGGTCAAACATTGGATTTTGAGCTAAGTTAGAAACGTGGATGCTAATAAAAATAAAAATAAAATGAATAATATCAACTTTTTTTAATAAATATTACAACAAATTAAGGGAGAGTGACTCAAACCTTCGACCGCAAGATAAGAAGTATGTGTCTAACTGATTGAGCTAGGCTCATATTGACAAATAATATCATTTTTAATTAAATTCTAACTCATATTTTAATAATAATTTAAGAGTCAAGAGATCAAATTAATAATAACACATGTATACATTTTAATATGATAAATTGCTAATTTTAAAGTATTATAATCATAATTTAAAAATAAAAAATAATCTATTAAAATTTAAATCATTTTAAAACTTTTACCATAAAATAAAATGCACCTTTAATTAATATCATACAATTATAACGACATGATTCAAATATTAAATAGACCTATCTACCATGATAATTTGTGGGTCGTCAAATAAGGTAACAACTTATGATATATATATTTTGGAAAATACTTGCGTGTTCTTTTTCGGTTGGTTAAAAATAAATAAGTGGGTCCCATTTAATTAATAAAATTAAATATTAATTATTTCTTGTTATTTTTGAACCAATAGAAATGGAAAGAAGGAGGATCTCCTCCTGCTTTGTCAGGAGGCAAGTATTTTCCATATATTTTTATCTTATTTGACATGACTATTTTGTATGACCATACTATATGTGTTGTAAATTATGTTAGTATAGTCCAACACATAATGAGATGCATATTTATTTTCTTTAGATCACTTAAAATGTTGAACATCTTATATAGAAAAATAAAGAGAAAATAGATTCACATCAACTATGTGTTCTACTAAGGAAATTGTAAATGATAACTTTTAAAAGCATTCAAAAGTATTTTTTTTAATGGTTATAAAAATACACTTATCAAAGTTATCTCAAACGGACACTTAGACTGCTAATCATCTTCTCATTTAAACTTGAACAGGGACTCGGATTGCTAACTTTGTCAGCTTGGCTTAGCCAAAATCACAACAAAAGTTCATCCTCTGCCACTCCTAAACATCAAGTGATCTTCTTCTTCTTTTCGCTCTATTTAATTGCAATCGGACAGGGCGGGCATAAGCCTTGCATCACGGCTTTTGGAGCTGATCAGTTTGATAGCCAAGACCCTGAAGAGTCCAAAGCCAAGAGCTCCTTCTTTAATTGGTGGCTTTTTGGTTTGTGTTCTGGTTCCTTCATAACTCTTTGGGTTGTTACATATATACAAGACAATCTTAGTTGGACTCTTGGTTTTGGAATTCCTTGTATTGCAATGGTGATTTCCTTTCTTGTGTTTATTCTTGGGACCAAGACGTATCGATCTAGCTCCTTAAAGTACGGAAAGAGCCCGTTTGTGAGAATTGGTCGGGTATTTGTCGCTGCCATTAAGAATTGGCGAACCTCCAGTTCAATAATTACTATGGAAGAAGGAAATGAGAGAGGTTTGACTTATCTAAATGCTGATCAATTCAAGTAAGAATGTTTACATAATATGAACTTAAACTCTATTAGCTTCTTGAGTACTAACATTGGATATTCATATTTGACAGATTCCTCAACAAAGCTTGCTTTGCCCGAAATGATTTAAACGAAGAATCAGACATAGTTTGCAGCATCAGTGAGGTTGAGGAAGCAAAATCAATTCTCAGGCTTGTTCCCATATGGATTACAGTCTTTGTATTTTCCATTGTTTGTGCACAGGTCTCCACTTTCTTTACCAAGCAAGCAGCTACAATAGATAGATCAATTATATCGGGCCTTACGATTCCCGTCGCTTCACTTCAATCACTTATCGCCCTCTCTGTTGTTATTTATATCCCAATCTATGATCTGGTGTTTATTCCTATATCAAGAATATTTACCAGATTGCAGTCGGGTATCACAAAGCTACAACGAATTGGAACCGGGATGGTCATATCCGTGGTTGCAATGGTGGTTGCAGCTTTAGTTGAGATGAAAAGGTTAAAATCAGCTCAAGAACATGGTCTCATTGATATGCCTGACATAACAATTCCGATGAGTATTTGGTGGTTAGTTCCTCAATTCACCTTGTTGGGTTTGGCTGATGTTTTTACAACAGTTGGTCTTCAAGAGTTTTTCTATGATGAAGTTCCAAAGGATTTGAAAAGTATGGCACTTGCCCTCTATAACAGTGTATTTGGTGTGGGGAGTTTTTTAAGTAGCTTTCTCATCTCTCTCATTGACAAAGCAACTAAGGTTGATGGCCAGCATGGTTGGTTCCCTAATAATCTTAACAAGGCTCATCTTGATTACTTCTATTTGTTGCTAGCTGGACTTAGTGTTTTAGGATTTCTTGCCTTCTTGTATGCATCGAAATCTCATATTTATAGTAGAGGAAATGCCAATTGAATTGCATATGTTCTCATAAATTCATTATTGTTGGTTGTTTTCTCTCTTTTTATTTTTTGAATTTATCCCATTTTTAAGAGAAAATTGTACAAAGCACCCATGAAAGGTAAGGTTGTAATAATTACACCCTCGAACTTTCAATTTGAGTAATTTGGCTCCCTAAATAAATGTAATGACACAAACCATATTGCCTCTACTGTGTAGCTCTTGAGAGTCAGTGAAGAGTTATTGTACTCTTAGAGTTACTATCGTTCAGTCTTGTCTTTCCTTCCCTCTTGTGATCAATATTTTGTTTTCTTCTTCTTCTAATTAAGAGGATCTACTTCTAGTGTAAAAATATGAATTCAATGTTTATTAATGATTCACCCAATCAAAATTTTCTATATCTACAAACTTCAAACGGAACGAACAGAGATAGAATCAGACCGATTCCCTAAATGCTTTTCTGGATATTCCTCAATGTCCCGGCTATTCACGGAACGTGAGAAGCAGATGAATAATCATCCGCTTCCGGAAGAAATCGAAGAATTTCTCGGGAATCCTACAAGATCCATTCGTTCTTTTTTCTCTGACAGATGGTCAGAACTTCATCTGGGTTCGAATCCTATTGAGAGGTCCACTAGAGATCAGAAATTGTTGAAGAAAGAACAAGATGTTTCTTTTGTCCCTTCCAGGCGATCGGAAAATAAAGAAATAGTTAATATATTCAAGATAATTACGTATTTACAAAATACCGTCTCAATTCATCCTATTTCATCAGATCCGGGATTTAGGAAAATTATTCGTGGTAGCCAATTTTTTAGTCTTGTTTTCATATATGTCACACTTTTATGTTTATATCAGATTTACCCATTTCTAGATATTCTATAAATTTGCATTTACAATATTAATATCAGTAATGTAAATTTACTACAATAATTTATCAGTGATGTAAAATTAAAACAATAATATTAAATTTACATCAACAATGTGTAAATTGTATAGTATTAAATTTATATCAGTGATGTAAATTTACAACAATAATATATCCATTATAATCAAATTTTCATAAAAAATTCATGTGCTGGGTAATTTTGATATTTTTCAATATTTGTGGTTTTTTTGAAAACCGAGTCTCAATATTGGCTATTTGTGATAATATCCCTATTTTTTAGGGGCAACTGCATTTTTAGAAATTTTCAGCCCAATATTATCAAATATAGCAACCCATCATTCGCACAGCACACGCACGGCTTCTCCAAAAATCCATGGTTCCAATTCCAAACTCCATTCTCATCTCTCATATGCATTCTATCACGATTCCAAAATCCTATTTCCACTCATTGATTTTTTATTTCAATCTCATATTTTCGCTCAAGTTCTTCACGATTCTAATCTCAGATTTTCGCTCAAGTACTTCATGATTTCTCTTTAGGGTTCTTCGTGACTTCCTCTCAGTTCTTAGCCCAAATTCTAGGCGTTTTCGCGATCTTGAGTTTTAATGGAAAATTGTGAAGTTGAGGTGAATTTATGTAACATCCCAAAATTTTCCAAAACATGGGAAACATAATTTCAACAGCGGAAGCGGAAATAAGAGTAAATATGCTCAATATGAGATTTATTTCGAAATTCAAAACTAATCATTTAGTTCAGACCGGTCATTCCAAAAACAAAATCCATAAAATCAATTGAAATCAACGAATAAAAAAAAAAAAACAACAACTTCAATCAAAAGAAAAAGTTCAACACGAATAAATAACCCAACAACGAATATCCAAAGGAACATAATTCGTTTGACCATTCAATAAAGAAAAGAATAAACATCGCCGGCGTGCAAAATCACATCAACCAATCCCCCGCCACGAATCCATCATTTACCAGCTTTCTTCTTTCCTTTACCTGAAAAAAAGTAAGTGTAGCATCATGAGGCTACGCCCAGTGAATAGAAAATTGTTAAAGAAAGAATCGTGCCATTGAGAGGTTTCCTAAGACTTTAAGTCCATATTACGTCCTTATCGACATCCGATAATTCACTCACTCCCAAGGAGTCATAAAGTTTACCTCAAAACTTAAAAGTCATCTCTATCCGAATTAGTTTTAAACATAGTTTTTATACAATTTAAAACTAATCGAAACCTTTCCCGTTAATACCTTAAATCCCCTCTTTATTCACAAACAAAGAGAGACTACGCCCATAAGGAATTTAAACATAATTTTTCTACAATTTAAATCCTTTAGGGATATTCTTTTCCATTGTACGGATGGAATGAACCTGCCCCGTTAGGTGTTATTTAAGTTGTGCACACTAAATAAGCTCCCCTAACGGCTATTCTTCATTAGACAAGGCCTTGCCTAATGCGAACCTACAACCATATTACCCAAGGTAATTTAAAGTAATATGATTCCCACAACGTCAACCATGACGTTCCAACAACCAACCATCTTACTTTCCTTAACTAACCCCAACCGAAAGGCTAAAATTCCCTAAATTACAACCCTTGGAATTTAACCTTAAACTCGCCTTAAAACAACCCCAAAAAAAAAATCCAACTATACTCTTTGGGTCAGTTTCAGTCACTTCTAAACATTATTACAAATCTAGCACTATAAGAAAAATAAGAATAGGACACACTAAGTATTTTAATAGGTGACACAACTAAAAAAAAGCGGATGAACAGTAAAAGTAAAAAAACAAAGACGTCACCTGTTCACTTGCTCTCAAATTTCATTTCCGTCTCAATTTCTCTCTCTTTCTCTCTCTCTCTCTCTCTCACAGTTTCAGTTCTCGCTCTCGCTAATCACCTAAACCCTAATCAAAATAGAAATTGTTGAAGGCAACTGCAAGGGTGAATCGAATCGAAGGGTGAACTAATGAAATCGAAGGCTGCGTCGTCTTTCTCTCGCACTTCCTCATCTCTTTACCTTCGATTCTTAATCTCAATCTCAGAAGAATTCGGTCACAGCTCCATCGCTCTTGTTCTCGCTCTCGTTCTTGCTCTCTTTCCCCTCTCTACGAATGAAAGCCTTAGATTCAAGTTCTCAGTGTAGTGGAGAAGCCTATTCAGATCTAAAGCACATCCGATTCTCACCGTTCTTTCGAGGTATAGTTTGTAGCATCTCAGATCTGTTCTATTTCTTTCTTTTTTAAATCAAGTTTATTGTTTTTTTATTTGTTTAAATTCAGATCTGTTCGAAATCTCAGATCTCTGCCGTTGGTTTACCATTTCTCCGAACAACTCTTCACATGACGATCTCAGGGGCATTTATTTTTTCCTTTTACGTTGCTCTTATCAATTTTTATTCGTAATAATTTATGCTTGCCCAATCTACTTATCCTGATTAGATCCCCTAATGTATTTTAGTTTACCTAATGTTTTGCTCAATCTATTATGGAATGCTCTCTATGTGTTTGATGAAATGTTTGAATTGAATATTGGATTGGATTTTTCTATAACAAAGCTAGGAAAAATTGGTTATAAAAATCCTTGTTGCTTTATCACTGAATGTCTTCCTTCAATCATAATCATTCAGGTCTTTGAGTTTGTGCACTTCAAAGAATGTTTCATTTGTTGAAGTTGATATTAAGTTACTTTATTAGACATTGGTCTTGTTAAATAGACTATTAATTTTCATGCTAAGATCTTTAAGATAAATTCCAACTTTACATTGATATCAATTGGCATTGAAGGTCTGGAGGCTAGTTTGTGTGTGGGTGTGAGGACTTACAAGAGAATTAACAATATGGTCTCTGCAACTAGGAGTTCTCATTGTGCATGCTACTTTCAAACTACACATATTTAGCAACAATGATATCAAATCAAAATTGAGAATTTGTAACTCTTTAATATTTCAGGTTTTAGTTTTAGTAAAGTGTATGGAACTATGAAATGGGTGTAAGAAAGAGAATTTAATCATATGCAATGCTATGCATGTGCTAAATTACTAGTTATATAATGAACTTGGTTATGGAAAGGAGTATTGATTGCTTAGAGTTTAAAAGTCATTATCCGGAATAATAGGTAAAGATAACATATTCACAAGTATAAACAACTCAAAAATTTATTAAGACTTGAGATCTACATGTCTTTCTTTCGCTCCCTTTTTGCCCCTTAATTTAGAATTATCCTGAATCTTTTTTTAAAATGAAAAATTGAATTTCTTACTCTGCTTTCTCACTCTACGGGCCTCAAGAAATTGTCATGTGGAGCCACTCCTTTCTAATGGCAAGTATTTCTTCTTACATATTAAAATTTGCTCTTTTTTTTTTGTAGTAATCCTTTTATGATGACCTCAATTCTTATCTTTGTTTTGAATTTTTTCCTTATCGGTTGAAGCCAGAGCTTATGAAGCTCATAAGGTAATGTCATTTTAAACACAATATGGATGTTGATATATGTTTTACACATTACTTTGATTAGGGTTCTAAATGTAATGATTTTCAATTAATGCATTATGAAATTAATATATGTTTTGAACGTTTTCTATGTTACCTGGCTACTGGTGTTATCAATTTGTTGTATGATTCTATTATCAAAAAAAAAAAAAATTGTGTTATGATTCTCAGTTAATGCATTATGAAATTAACTTGGATGTCAGAATATTGGAGATTTGGAGGTAGACCCACTTCTCGTAAACAAAGATGACTTGGAATTGGAATGGTAATTTTCTAAAGTTTTCTTCTTTGAGAACTTTCATTTTTTATTCATGAGAGATTGGGGTATTGTAATGTGATATATACGTATAGAAAATATCCTATGATTGAAGATAAATGGAAAAAGAGTGATGTTTTTATGGGCACAGTTTAATCGGTGAATAAGTTTTGTATTATGTGTATAATTTATTTTTTATGTGTATCGGTGATGAGAAGTGTATGATTCATATTAGCAGAGGAAACATGGTTTAAGATCTCCCGATTGTGTGCTTAATAAATTTGTTCATCTTTATTTCAGGTTGCAATAGAGGATTTTTTTTCAAGTGAGAAGGTAAAGCAATGAAAAGTCTATAAATGATGTTATGTAATCCTATTGGCAGTGATGCAGATACTCAAAGTCTATAAATTATGTTATTAAAATTCAAGGTAATAGTTGGGTTGTTTTTTTTTTTAATGAAAAACAAGTTTATTTTAGTTTCTCTTAGATTATCTTTGTTAATAGTTGTGTTATTTTTGTTTTTCTAGCATCAAAGTTCGTCCACTGATTTTGTGAAGTATCTTTGTTATCTTATTTACTTCAGTGTCATTTTTTTATTGACTATAGAAGCCCAATAACATTTAAAAATATTACCAATAGCTTTTTGGATTACTGATATAGGTATATATGAATGTAAAGATTTTATTTGACTGAATTTAGCTAATTAATTGCATTATGATCAGGTTTATTCGTTGTCAAATCATGTCGTTAATCCAGATTCATGATTAGGGGTCTTTATTTTCTATGCTAACCTTTGTACTTTTCTATTTAGGTCCATCAATGAATGCTAGGGAAAAAACTTATGATTTCATCTCTCTCGTCGTTCGATTTCCTTCACTCACTAAAATGTTAGGGTTCAATTTCAACTTCTCAAAACCAAGCCCCATTCGATTTTAACATCCCTTAGAATGTGAAGAAATTTATGAAATCGGAAATAGCAATCATTTGTGGAGTCTGAGGTCTGAATTTGATTTTGTTTCTTGCGTTGTGTTCTTTACAGAATCATAACAGAGGTCAATCAGATGGAAGCCAATAAAAAGCAGAAAGTTCTTCCATCCAGAAGGGATTTGGTGCGATTGCACTGTATTGGTAATGCCTTTAAGGTAAATTATTGTCTGAGATTCTTAAATGATTGCCAAACACTTCCTTTTAATTTTTAAGAAAATAGGTTCTACGTGCTTATGCTTCTTTCTGAAATATATACTGCTAAAATTTCTAAAGACATTATATATGCTTCCTTCCTTGATAAACCTACTGGAATTTTTTTGTCCCTCTTTCTCTAAATGCATATATATCCATCCTTGCATAAGTTATTTATTTGTTTCTCACTTTTCCCCACTAAAAATTACTTAATTTCCGTTTTAATTATTTTTTAAAATATCACTTCTCCTCTTATTAGGAAAGTCTTACAGCTGTGGAGTTTAAGATAATTTTTACATTTCATTACCTTCTGATGCTTGTAGTTTAATTAAATTCTTGATATTACTCTATTTTTTATGATCTTGAATGCATACCTTAACCTATATGATGCCTTTTTTTTGTTAAACATATCTTATGCTTTAAATATACTTCCTTTTATTTGAAGAAAATATGAAGAGATCTGTGCACCGTGTGTGGAAGAATTTTGCTTCTTTACAGATAATACTTGTACAAAAGGAGAGGTATGTGATTAGCTATATTTTTTGGTTATTTTACATCTGTTGGCCTTGTTTTGATAAGTCATCAACTACTAGCTGATTCTCATCGTCCATTTGACCTTGTCCTTTCTCCTCCCAGAGTTGTTGTTTATTTCATCGCAAGGGACAAAGCACGAACCTAATGTCTCTTGTTCTCCTTAATCATAAGTTGAATCATCTTCTTCTTCTTCTAAAATATGTTGCTAGTAAAGAAATGAGAGGCATCAACAAGAGGATGAAAAGCTCTTACATATCTCATGCTCAAACCGGGGGGCATGTTGATCATGGTAAGAATTTTCTTAAATTTATTTTTAGAAAACGATTAACAACTAATAGTAATAGCATAAATATGCAAAGTATAGTTATATAAAAGAGTCAAGAATTGATCAACTGATAAATATGCAAAGCAAAGTTATCATTTCTTCTTCCTCTTTACTGTCATTGAATTGAAGCCTTTTTTTTTTAAAGTTTTAATCGTTTTTTTTTTTAATGATTTAATAAGAGCTGTTGTGCTTGGATTTCACAAGCAAGACTTTCTTTTCAAACCTAAGGTTTAAATTTTGAATGCTTTAGCTTTTTGCTTCATCTTTTTTTAATTGATTTGATTTGGCTATCTATATTGATCAATTTATGCTTATTGGTAAAATTATGATCCAGGTTTTAGTATTATTATTAGTGGATCTTCCCAGACTTCTTTTTTCTCTACGTACACACTTCTTGTGCTTTTATAGGTAGAGGTAGACAACCAGGTGATTTATTTTTTCATTTTAATATTTTTTTCTCTATATTTTTGTTTTTATAATAATCGAGACTGTCTTCTTTAGTTTAGTTAGCTTTATCAATATAGATTCTGTGTGTCGAGGATGGTAAAATCGTGAAAGAGGAAAATTACTCAACTAGGTGGAGTTTACTTCTTCAAACGAGGGTTGTTTTGTGTAATACTTCTCCTTACATCAGTTTTGAATGAATCTTGGTTCTCCCATCTCTGTTTTTATTATTTTTTTAACATATTTTAATTTCATTTGTAATGAGAATATTAATCTTTAGTATGCTTATTTAAACATGATAGCCATGACTCATTATAATTGTTGTTCTTTCATTAATTAGGTCCATCTTGCTGCAAATCCTGCTATCCTCAACTAGTTGAATGATGTTGACTGCATTATTAATGCAATGGGATCCATTATCACTTCCTTCTGCCCATCGTTGGTAAAAGTTTTTTCGTTTTTCAGGATCATACTGTTTGTCTTACATTACTCAATTTAATTTACTAGCTAGACTGCTTTTATTGGTATGGTAATGTAACGACATGATGAATTGAATTTTTTACTATATCTTTATTTTAAATTTATAATAGTACTTTCTAATGGTATAAGCAATAAATGCGATATAGTTAATTTTAATGCCCTGTTTTTTTTTAGTTCCATTTCAAAAAGTTACATTGTAGTGTTTCTATTTGTTATCTAGTTTAATATTATCTCTTCTTCCAATTATTGTTTGAGTTATTTTTAAGTGGTTCGTGTGTGTGGGTGGGATTGGGATGTGACTTGAAGGTTTAAAAAATTTTGTTCCTTGCATCTTTAAGAGATCAAAGTAAACTAATCAAAGGCTCTGAAATTTCCATCATGTTCTCTATTGGAGATAACTTATCAAAAATGGTATTTTTCAATTAGACATTAACCTTTTTTTCAATTTTTATATTGCAGCCATGTCGACATGCTCCAAATGTGAGTGGTTCTAATGCTATGTGTTGTACACTCCTCATTATGTTTATCAAGAGAGTTTTGATATGTATCTTGGGAAAAAAAAATTTTGAATTTTGGTTCTTGATTGGCTGATTTACCTATGTGATATTGTTTTAAAGTCCGATCCATTGGCAAAAAAAAGTTTTGAATTTTGGTTTGTTGATTGGTGATTTACCTCAGGAATGATCAAAATGATCGTTTGCATATAACTTATAAAGTTTTCATGATCAGGTCTCAATATTGGTCTCCATTATCGATTGGCGGTGAAATTTTAATTATCGGATATCAATATTTAGCTTCTAGGAATTTCTTTCTTGATTAACTTATGGGTTGTTCCTTGTGGGTATTTGCAATGACCTCCATGGGATACGGAAATTGGCAAGAAGTTCATAATTCATTATACTTACGGATGTGATTACAATATGAAGGTAACAAATGTTTCATTGTGTTACCATAATTTTTTCTTAGTCGTTATATATTCCTTTCTCGGCCTTTTGGCCAGGAACAAATGTAGTTTCTGTTCTTATCGTTTGATATTTTATACATTATATCTAGCATTGCTTACCATTTTTTTTGGATTACAGGGAGAGTCAACTTATGGGAAAATTGGAGAATGGAGATTTGACAAGAGATCTTATGATAATATTGCACCCCCAAGAAACCTTCCCCTGCCACCTCCCGGTGACAGAGGTGCAGATTAGAAATTAAAGCAAAGGTCTTTTAGTACTGAGAAGTTTTGAATTTTGGTTCTTGATTGATTGATTTACCTTATGATGTAATTTAATTTTTTGTTTAAAAATATTGTAATTCATGTAGCCATTTAGTGATATTTTTATTGTAATATTTTATTTAAATTTGATAGGTGCATTATAAATATTATTTGAAATCAACTAATAAAAAAATATTTTTTTTCTCAAATTTTAGACAATAGGTGACGCTCTTTTGGCATCACCTATTTGAATAAGTGACGGTTTTTTGACCGTCACCTATGGCACCGTCACCTATTGGAATAGGTGACGGGTAAAACGGGTCACCTATTCCAATAGGTGACGCCAAAAAAACGTCACCTATTCGAATAGGTGACCCGTTTTACCCGTCACCTATTCCAATAGGTGACGGTTTCCCAAATCACCTATTCGAATAGGTGACGGTTTTTCATGCCCGTCACCTATTTAAATAGGTGACGCTGCCATAGGTGACGGTCAAAAAACCGTCACCTATTCGAATAGGTGACGCCAAAAGGATGTCACCTATTCCCAAAATTCTTATAGTGTAGAGACGAAACTAGCCTAAACCTACACCAGTTCGCCCCTTATTCGAAACCTAAATTCTAAAATTTTTAAAGACAAACCGGCGGCATAACGACTATATATCTAACTCCCAAAAAGTCCTGCAAATCCAAAAACAACATATCGAAGCACAAAATAATTCCAGCATCAGTCTCTACTAGCCACCTAAGCCTAAATTCTCCTAGTTGGGCACTATCATGCAAAACGGCATTTATAAAAATTCACCCAAAATTTCATCTTAAACATCTCAATCCTTTAAGCATGCTTTTTATTAAATTTTCAAGTTCTTGATTCAACCCAATCAACCTCATTTATACTTTTCAACATCCAAATTTAATACCAATTTCAAGAGGTTATAATGTTAAAGAAAAAGGAAAACAAACATAGTACAATTCAAGCCTTAACAACTTCTACTCACATTTGCTTGCAAATAGATACTAAACTTTAAGCCCCTTTAAAAAAAAATTCCGAGCACCTGAAAACACCACCTAATCAATTTAAAACATATCCTAAAAATTACCCAAACAAAACAGAACGAAGCACGGGGAACCACGGTGAAACGAAGCCGCAAGATTAAAGCAAAAGCAGCCCCTTAGGGGCAGGCAGGCTGTCTGTTGCAGCGGCAGCAGCCAGGCTGCTGCTGTTGCCGCTGCCTCTTTGGGGCGGCGGCGGCGGCCCTTCCGGCATCCCCGTCGCATCAGTTTGCGATGTCCCTATGATGGGTAAAACAATTCTTCAAGAAATCAAGAAGGTAGGACTTCTAGGGTTTGAAATAAATTGAAAATTTGGAGAAAAGAAAGATATTTTTCAAAGGGTTTTTATGTGTTTAAAGGTTTTAAGAATGAAAACTTCAAGAAATTTAAGAATAGGAAACAATACGTTAATTCAAACTTGAAAGAAAAATCTTCTCCAATTTCTCCACAACTTCACCAAAGAAGACCTAAAGGAAAAATTCACACCTAGAGAACATGAAATTGTGAATCGATTAGCCGGAATCGATCAATTTCGCATCCAAAACGAATGAAGAAAGAGATGGAGAAGGAGAATTGTCTTACCTCTTTTCTGTCTAGGTTTTTTTTTCACGTGAAGCAGAAAGAATGAGATGCATGTCCCTTTCTTTTTCTTTTCTTTCCCTTCTTCTTTTTACGCCCCACCCCTTATTTTTTTTAAAAACAATCATTTATTAATTAATTAAATATCCCTCAAATATCTAAGTCCAAAGATATTTTAAATTAATTCTTAATAATAAGAATTAAATTTAAACACTTTATTCTTATACAATTTAAGAGATTCAAATAGTGAAAATATTTTTTATTAATTCAAGAACTTACCAAAAAAACCCGAGGCGTTACAATCCACCCACCTAAAAAGAACTTTTCTTCCCGGAAAGTGATACTGCTCCTGAAAGTGGTGGGGATAAGTCTCACGCATCTCGTCTTCCCGCTCCCAAGTGGCCTCCTCGTGAGTTTGATTCCTCCAAAGAACCTTAACCAAGTTAATGGTTTTGTTCCTCAAAATCTTGTGCTCACGTGCCAAAATCTCAACTGGCTGCTCTTCAAAGGTTAAGTCAGCATTCAACTGAACCGGCTCATAATCGATCACATGCGATGGGTCAGCAACGTATTTCCGGAGCATGAAAACATGAAATACATTGTGGACTCCAGACAAAGCGGTGGCAAGGCTATTCTATAAGCCAACGACCCAATCCTCTCCAATATCTCAAATGGCCCAATGAACCTCGGACTCAACTTCCCTTTCTTTCCAAACCTCATAACTCTCTTCATTGGAGCTATCTTCAGAAACACGTGATCGCTAACATCAAACTCAAGATCGGTCCTCCTCACATCAGCATAGCTTTTCTGTCTACTCTGAGCAGTTCTCATCCTCTCTCGGATCAACTCAACTGATTTATTGGTCATCTGCACTAGCTCGGGCCCTAACAACTTTCTCTCACCTAACTCATCCCAATGAACTGGGGATCTGCATTTCTTCACATATAATGCCTCAAAGGTGCCATCTCAATGGTCGCCTGGAAACTGTTGTTATAAGCAAACTCAACTATATAAAGTTGTTCATCCCAACTACCCCCAAAATCCAGTACACAAGCCCGAATCATATCCTCTAATATCTGATTCACCCGCTCAGTCTGTCCATCTGTCTGAGGATGAAAGGTCGTACTGAAGAGGAACTTAGTACCCATGGTAGTATGCAAACTATTCCAGAACTTAGACACAAATCTAGTGTCTCGATCAGATACAATCTTTACCGGAACACCATGAAGTCTCACGAGCCTCCACGGAATATGTTGACTTTCCCGGTAAAAAGTGTGCTACCTTCGTAAGTCTATCAACGATAACCCAAATGACATTGTACCCCTTCTGAGTTCTAGGAAGTCCACCAATAAAATCCATCGCTATTTCCTCCCACTTCCATTCAGGTACATTTAAAGGTTGCAAACAACCATACGGGCTCTTTCTCAAAGCCTTCACTTGTTGGCATACCAAACATTTATTCACGAACTCTGCCACATCTTTCTTCATTCCAGGCCACCAATAATGTACTTTGAGATCATTGCACATTTTGGCGCTCCCAGGATGAACTGTAAACATCGAACTATGAGCTTCAGTCAGAATTTCCTTTTTCAAGGTTTCAACATCAGGCACACACAACCTTCCCTTATAAGACAACCCTCCATCTGAAGCAAAAGTGAAATACCCCGACAACCCAGTTTCAACATCAAGTATGTAACCCTGCAAACCACTGTCAGTTTTCTGAGCCTCTATAATCCTCTGCCTCAACAAAGGTGTCACAGTCAAACTGGTCATACCCATAGTGATCTCAGATGTAAGTATCTCAACCTCTGCTCTGTCCATCTCCCACTGAAGTCTAGGGTGTCTAGTGACTAAAGCTGCACTATGAGTTGATTTTCTGCTAAGGGCATCCGCCACAACGTTAGCCTTTCCAGGATGATACTGGATGTCACAGTCATAGTCCTTAACCAACTCAAGCCATCTCCTCTTCCTCATATTCAACTTCTTCTGAGTGAAGAAGTATTTCAAGCTTTTGTGATCAGTAAAGATAAGGATCTTCTCTCCATAGAGATAATGTCTCCATATCTTTAAAGTGTGAATCACAGCAGCTAACTCTAAATCATGGGTGGGATACTTCTTCTCATGCTCCTTAAGTTTCCTAGAAGCATAAGCCACTACTTTGCCATGCTGCATTAACACACAACCCAACCCTTTCTTCGAAGCATCACTGTATATGGTCAAACCTCCCGAATCGTCTGAAGTTACTAAAACTGGAGCTGAAATCAATATTTTCTTAAGTTCATCAAAACTCCTTTCACACTCATCATCCCAGACATATTTTACTCCCTTCCTAGTTAGTTTGGTTAAAGGTGAGAAAATCCTAGCAAAGTCTTGCACAAACCTACGATACTAACCAGCTAAACCTAGGAAGCTACGAATCTCTGACACATTAGTAGGTCGAGGCCAACTACTAACGGCTTCTATCTTCGAATTATCCACAGTCACACCCTGATCAGACACTACATGTCCTAGAAATGCAACCTTACTAAGCCAAAACTCACATTTACTGAATTTGGCGTAAAGTTTCTCATTCCTCAATGTAGCCAACATTATCCTTAAATGCTCAGCATGCATCTCCCTATTCTTTGAATATACCAAGATATCATCTATAAAAACTATCACAAATATATCGAGGTATTTTTGGAAAACTGTATGCATCAGATCTATAAAAGCTGCTGGGGCGTTAGTTAAACCGAATGACATCACAACGAACTCGAAATGGCCATATCTAGTCCGAAAAGCGGTCTTAGGTATATCCTCATTCCTTATTCTCAATTGATGATAACCCGATCGAAGGTCTATCTTTGAAAATACCGTTGCCCCCTTAAGTTGATCAAATCAATCTTCAATCCTGGGCAAAGGGTACTTATTCTTGATGGTTACCTTATTGAGCTCTTGGTAATCTATACAAAGTCTCATAGTACCATCCTTCTTTTTCACAAACAAGACTGGGGCTCCTCAAGGTGAAACACTAGGATGAATAAACCCCAAATCTAACAACTCCTGCAACTGGGTTTTCAACTCTTTCAATTTAGTTGGGGCCATTCTATAAGGTGCTTTAGACAAAGGGGTAGTCCAAGGGATAACATCTATCTGAAAGTCAAACTATCTAACGGGAGGCAAACCAGGCAACTCATCTGGGAAAACATCAGCAAACTCTCTGACTACGGGCACTGACTCCACACTAACCTCCTCGATAGTAGTGTCAACCACGTTATCCAAATAGGCCCAAGCTCCCCCCTCAACTAATTTCTTAGCTTGCAACACAGATATGACTACAGGCGTTACTTTTCTATTCGACCCCTTAAATCTCAATTCTGCCCCACAAGTGCCCTTAAATTTCACTTCCCTCTTATGACAGTCTATCACCGCATAATTGGCTTTCAACCAATCCATTCCCAAAATCAAACATAGATAAAACAAACAGTCAAACCTACTGGAGTAGAAACAGACAATTCATATCCTAAAGGCAAAGTATCTATCTTAGCATGCTCAACAAACTCAGCAGATATAAAAGAATGACTCGCTCCTGAGTCAAATAAAACAAAAACTGCATGGCCTAAAAGAAATAGAGTACCTGTCACAACGTTTCCTGCTGCCTCTGCCTCAGTTTTGGTAGTAGCAGCCAACTTACCCTTTTGTGCATTCTGAGTAGGTTTATTCTGTTCAACTGCCCTGTTCTGATTCAGCTTACATTCAGAGGATATGTGCCCCTTCTGCTGACATATAAAACATTTACGGGGTGCCCCACAAAATCCCCAATGCCTCTGATGACAGTTCCTGCAAACTGGTTTCGGCCCCTGTCGATTACCACCTTGAAACTGCCTACTCGGATTACCCAGACCGTTTTGCCTGTTCTGCTGAAACTGATTCCTGCTTGACCCCTGATTTCCTCTTTTCTGGCTAACACCCGTCTCAGCTTTCCTTTTCTGCCCCACAGAAGGCTCAGAAGCTAACTGCACAGTTGCCTTGGCATCGCTTTTAGGATCGAGAGCAATTGCCTTTTTCAAGGCTGAAGCATAATCTGTGGGCTCTATGGCCTCAAGCTGCCTCCTGAGGTCATCATCTAAGGCTAGCATAAATCTCCTCAATCTCAACTCAGGTGTAGCCACCTGGTGCTCAGTAAATTTAGACAATCTGTCGAACTCCCTCTCAAAGTCCAACACTGACATTCCATTCTGCCTCAGCGCGAGAAACTCCACTTCCTTGGAACATCTTACCCTTTGAGAGTAGTATTTGTCATTAAACAGCTCTTGAAATTTCTCCCAAGTCACAACTGGGCCCACTGTATTGACAGTTGTTTTCCACCAATATAGGGCATCATCAACTAATCTATAAGTGCAACAATGCACTTTCAAATAGTCAGGACAGTTGATGAAACCCAAAGCCTGCTCAACTCTGGATAACCATTTCTCAGCTTCATCAGGATCTGTGGATTTTCCATCAAATTCATTTGGAGCATAATTTCTATACCCATTCAAGAATCGAGCCTCCTTAGTAAGTCCCCCAACTCTGCCCATCGCTCGCTGCATTATATCACACTCTTCCTGTGGAACAAATACTCCCTGAGCAGCTAGAGCAATAGGTGCAACTGGTGGAATCGGCGGTGCAACAGGCTGAATCGGAGTTGTAACTGATGGAACTGGAGGTATAACCGGTGGAACCTGAGGTGCAACTGGTGGAATTGGCGGTTCCACATTCTCTTCCACAAGGGGCGTCAAATAAGAATTAACTTCATTGGAGGACTGCATGTCACTCTCGTAATCGGGATTGACCCCACGCCCCATACCACGTCCTCAACCCCCTCGACCTCGGTCACGGCATCGGCCTCGTCCTCTACCTCGTCCCCGTAGAGCTCATGGAGGCATACTGAAAACAATACAAGTACACATAAGATATAACAATCAACATATAAGGTTACATCTTATCAAACTTCTTAAAGTACTAAGGATCTCTCATTAATGGCATAAAATAAAGAAAAATGAAACCTGGTGTCGACGGATTCGTGTGGTGGCGGTTGATATGATTTTACGGTCTTCAGAACCATAAGGGCTCTGATACCAACTGTAACATCCCAAAATTTTCCAAAACATGGGAAACATAATTTCAACAGCGGAAGCGGAAATAAGAGTAAATATGCTCAATATGAGATTTATTTCAAAATTCAAAACTAATCATTTAGTTCAGACCGGTCATTCCAAAAACAAAATCCTTAAAATCAATTGAAATAAACGAATAAAAAAAAACAACAACTTCAATCAAAAGCAAAAGTTCAACACGAATAAATAACCCAACAACGAATATCCAAAGGAACATAATTAGTTTGACCATTCAATAAAGAAAAGAATAAACATTGCCGGCGTGCAAAATCACATCAACCAATCCCCCGCCACTAATCCATCATTTACCAGCTTTCTTCTTTCCTTTATCTGAAAAAAAAAATAAGTGTAGCATCATGAGGCTACGCCCAGTGAATAGAAAATTATTAAAGAAAGAATCGTGTCATTGAGAGGTTTCCTAAGACTTTAAGTCCATATACGTCCTTACCGACATCCGATAATTCACTCACTCCCAAGGAGTCATAAAGCTTACCTCAAAACTTAAATGTCATCTTTATCCGAATTAGTTTTAAACATAATTTTTCTACAATTTAAAACTAATCGAAACCCTTCCCGTTAATACCTTAAATCTCCTTTTTATTCACAAACAAAGAGAGACTACGCCCATAAGAAATTTAAACATAATTTTTCTACAATTTAAATTCTTTAGGGATATTCTTTTCCATTGTACAGATGGAATGAACCTGCCCCGTTAGGTATTATTTAAGTTGTGCACACTAAATAAGCTCCCCTAACGGCTATTCTTCATTAGACAAGGCCTTGCCTAATACGAACCTACAACCATATTACCCAAGGTAATTTAAAGTAATATGATTCCCACAACGTCAACCATGACGCTCCAACAACCAACCATCTTACTTTCCTTAACTAACCCCAACCAGAGGCTAAAAATCCCTAAATTACAACCCTTGGAATTTAACCTTAAACTCGCCTCAAAACAACCCAAAAAAAAAACATCCAACTATACTCTTTGGGTCAGTTTCAGTCACTTCTAAACATTATTACAAATCTAGAGACGAAACTAGCCTAAACCTACATCAGTTCGCCCCTTATTCGAAACCTAAATTCTAAAGTTTCTAAAGACAAACCGACAGCATAACGACTATATATCTAACTCCCAAAAAGTCCTGCAAATCAAAAAACAACATATCGAAGCACAAAATAATTCCAGCATCAGTCTTTACTAGCCACCTAAGCCTAAATTCTCCTAGTTGGGCACTATCATGCAAAACGACATTTATAAAAATTCACCTAAAATTTCATCTTAAACATCTCAATCCTTTAAGCATGCTTTTCATTAAATTTCCAAGTTCTTGATTCAACCCAATCAACCTCATTTATACTTTTAAACATCCAAATTTAATACCAATTTCAAGAGGTTATAATGTTAAAGAAAAAGAAAAACAAACATAATACAATTCAAGCCTTAACAACTTCTACTCACCTTTGCTTGCAAATAGATACTAAACTTTAAGCCCCTTTAAAAAAAAATTCCAAGCACCTGAAAACACCACCTAATCAATTTAAAACACATCCTAAAAATTACCCAAACAAAACATAACAAAGCACGGGGACCCACGGCGAAACGGAGCCGCAAAATTAAAGCAAAAGCAGCCCCTTAGGGGCTGCCTGTTGCGGCGGCAACTGCCTTTTTGCTGCCGCTGCCTCTGCCTCTTTGGAGCAGCAGCGACGGCCCTTCCAGCATCCCCGTCGCGTCGGTTTGCGATGTCCCTATAATGGGTAAAACAATTCTTCAAGAAATCAAGAAGGTAGGACTTCTAGGGTTTGAAATAAATTGAAAATTTGGAGAAAAGAAAGACATGTTTCAGAGGGTTTTTATGTGTTTAAAGGTTTTAAGAATGAAAACTTCAAGAAATTTAAGAATAGGAAACAATACCTTAATTCAAACTTGAAAGAAAACTCTTCTCCAATTTCTCCACAACTTCACCAAAGAAGACCTAAAGGAAAAATTCACACCTAAAGAACATGAAATTGTGAATCGATTAGGCGGAATCGATCAATTTCGCATCCAAAACGAATGAAGAAAGAGATGGAGAAGGAGAATTGTCTTACCTATTTTCTGTCTAGGTTTTTTTTTTTCACGTGAAGCAGGAAGAATGATATGCCTGTCCCTTTCTTTTTCTTTTCTTTCCCTTCTTCTTTTTACGCCCCACCCCTCATTTTTAAAAAAAATCATTTATTAATTAATTAAATATCCCTCAAATATCTAAGTCCAAAGATAATTTAAATTAATTCTTAATAATAAGAATTAAATTTAAACGCTTTATTCTTATACAATTTAAGAGATTCAAATAGTGAAAATATTTTTTATTAATTCAAGAACTTACCAAAAAAACCTGAGGCGTTATAATTTACGTTGGTTCAGCTGCTTTCTTTATATAATTTCTTTCTACTACTTCATCTTCTTTTTCGTGATTTCTTGCCTCTACTTCATCTCCTTCTTTCTCTGTTTTTTTCTTTTGTTTTCTGATTTATTTTTTAAAGTTATTATCTATATATGAATTCTGGAAATCATTAGGTTTGTTGATAATATTTGTTCTAAATCATTTACTAAAATATGTAAAAAAATAATCCTCAAATAGTAAATCACTTATGAGGAATCAGGGATTACTGATGAGGAATCAATGATGACTCATTTCGAATCAGTGATTACCGATTTCGAATCAATGATTTCTTCATCACCTTATTTCTCTCTTTTTTTTTCTGATTCCTTTTTGAAAGTTATCATCAATATATGTATTCTGGAAATCATTAGGTTGGTTGATAATATTTGTTCTAAATCATTTAGTAAAATGGCAAAAAATAATCCTCAAATAGTACTAAAGTTATAAGTATCACATATGAGTAATCAGTGATGACTAATGAGGAATCAGGGATTACTGATTACAAAATCAGAAATTACCGATGGGAAAATAATTGATTACATATTTTAGTATGATGAGTTATTTGCTACTTATAGATTATTGATGTAATGTTTGTTTGAATACTTCACTCCACTGTTTTTGTGTATAATTTTAGAAAATTGAATCAAAAGGAGATGAATTGGGGAATTCAAGCTCTAAGAAGAGTAATGTAAGTTCATCCAAAAAGAGAGGAACAAACCGAAAAATTAAAACAAAGCATGAGGTCAGCATTCTCTTTCAACCCTTAATATTTTGAAGATTTTTTTTTATCAACTATTAATATTTATTTTGTTTTTGTAATTAGGATTTTGAATTGTTGATTCCAAAATCGGCATGGACATTCATTTAAAATTGACTAGTTCAAATTTTGATGTCTTGGATAGCATAATCAAAAGTTTGAGAGAAAAACAAGTGGAGTTGTTTAGGGAGGGGCCATTTGGATATTTTCTAGGATTGAAAATAAAAAAGTTTCCCTCAAATTTGATGTTACACCTAGTTAGACGACAATGTAATAGCAAACAAAAAGATTGTCTAGTCTTCAACTTCTAAGGGAATATAGTTACATTTGGACTAAAATAATTCGCATTGATAACGGGTCTTAAATGTCATGATTACCCCCCCCCCCGGTAGTTGTTTACGACTTCTAAGGACAATTGAAGAGAAAATTGTTTCCATTTACCGAGTCTATTCATAGGAGAGAGCTTGAGACATTCTTTAAAATGAAATGTGATGATGATGATGATGAGCTTGAGACATTCATATCATAGACATTCTGGCTATGATATGAAGACTATACTGACTAGTTGGACTGAAGGTGAATTTCGGAAACAAGTTGAGAAATCTAGAAGAATGATAGTAAGTTTGTTTATGATTTTTAAGTTATCATATATATCACTGATCTATGATTATCAGAGTCATAGTTAAAGAATGTCTCAAGCTCTCTGATATGAATAAACTCGGTAGATGGAAAAAAATTGCTCTTCAATTGTCCTTCAAAGTCATAAACAACTTGGGGGGGGGGGGGGAAGTAATCATGACATTTAAGACCCGTTATCAATGCAAATTCTTTTAGTCCAAATGTAACTATATTCCCTTCGAAGTTGAAGACTAGACAATCTTTTTGTTTGCTCTTACATTGTTGTCTAACTAGGTGTAACATCAAATTTAAGGGAAATTTTTTTTATTCTGAATCCTAGAAAATATCCAAATGGCCCCTCCCTAAACATCTCTAGTTGTTTTTCTCTCAAACTTTTGATTATGCTATCCAAGACATCAAAATTTGAATAACTAGTCAATTTTAAACGAGATGTCGTGCCGATTTTAGAATCAACAATTCAAAATCCTAATTATAAAAACAAAATAAATATTAATAGTTGATAAAAAAATCTTCAAAATATCAATGGTTGAAAGAGAATGCTAACCTCATGCTTTGTTTTAATTTTTCGGTTTGTTCCTCTCTTTTTGGATGAACTTACATTACTCTTCTTGGAGCTTGAATTCCCCGATTCATCTCCTTTTGATTCAATTTTCTAAAATTATACACAAAAACAGTAGAGTGAAGTAATCAAAACAAACATTACTTCAATAATCTATAAGTAGCAAATAACTCATCATACTAAAATATGTAATCAATTATTTTCCCATCGGTAATCTCTGATTTTGTAATCCGTAATCACTGATTAGAAATCAGTAGTCACTTATTCTAAATCAGTAATCACTGATTCGAAATAAGTAATCTCTGATTCCTCATTAGTCATCATTGATTCCTCATACGTGATATTTAGCCAACTTTATTACTATTTGAGGATTAATTTTTGACATTTTACTAAATGATTTAGAACAAATATTATCAACAAACCTAATGATTTCCAGAATACATATATTGATGATAATTTTAAAAAAGAAATCAGAAAACAAAAGAGAGAAAGAAGATGATGAAGAAATCATTGATTCGAAATCGATAATCACTGATTCGAAATCAGTCATCACTGATTCTTCATCAGTAATCCCTGATTCTCATAAGTGATTTACTATTTGAGGATTATTTTTTGACATATTATAGTAAATGATTTAGAACAAATATTATCAACAAACCTAATGATTTCCAGAATTCATATATAGATGATAACTTTAAAAAATAAATCGGAAAACAAAAGAAAATAAATAGAGAAAGAAGGAGATGAATTAGAGGCAAGAAATCACGAAAAAGAAGATGAAGTAGTAGAAAGAAATTGTATAAAGATGGCAGGTGAACCAACTTAAACTCACCTCAACTTCACAATTTTCCATTAAAACTCAAGATCGCGAAAACTCCTAGAATTTGGGCTGAGAACTGAGAGGAAGTCACAAAGAACCCTAAAGAGAAATCACGAAGTACTTGAGCAAAAATCCGAGATTGGAATCCGGAAGAACTTGAGCGAAAATATGAGATTGAAATAAAAAATCTGAGAGTGGAAATAGGATTTTGGAATCGTGATAGAATGCATTTGAGAGATGAGAATGGGGTTTGGAATTGGAACCATGGATTTTTTGAGAAGTCGTGCGTGTGTTGTGCTAATGATGGGTATTTTAGTAAATTGTAAAATCAAAATTGGACTTGAATGGGGTTTCTGTTATATTTGCAATTTTCTTTTTTGGGCTGCTATATTTGATAATATTGGGCTGAAAATTACTAAAAATGCAGCTACCCAAAAAAACAAAATGGGATTGCTAAATTGAGATTTCTTAAAATATGGAAAATATAATTAGCTAATTCAAACCAGTAAAAACAAATAATTTGAAATAAATGTTGTATTATGGAATGAAAAATAGCGCTATAAAATAACTGTACATCCTCGAATTGGTCCACTTTTTATATTCTCTCTAAAAAAAACTATATAGATTTCATCATTTGCCCTATTTTCCACTTTATTCCTTAATGTTTAAAAAGTTTTATTTTAATCCCTTACAATTTTTAAGTTATAATTTAGTTTTTTCACGTTTTATAAAAGTTCTAATTTCTTTAGATAAATTTTTTTAATGAATTCAATTATGATCCTTACTATTTTATCCCTGAATTTTAGTCCATCACATTTTAAATTTCTTAACGAAAAATAGACTCAACACATTTTCTTAATAACTCGCATAGACATTGAACACGTGGATGTAGAGATATCATATGACATCTTTGGGGGGAAATGAGTCGTTGAAGTTAAAAAAAAAAGAAAGAATATATATATATATATATTAAAAAAAATCAAAGTAGGCCATGGTAATATGTCTTTAAGCATCAAGGTGTTGTATATAGGGATGACAATGAGACGGGGTCAGTGATGCAGTTCTCATCCCCTAACTCGCGAAAATTTGTAATCCTCGTACCCGCCCCTATCCCCTATTTAGAGAACCTGGGGCGGGTTCAAGAATTCCCTGTTCAGGGATCAGATTACCCGCGAGGAAAATTCCTCGTTTAAGCTTTTAATTTTATTTACAAAATGAAATTAAAAAATCAAGTATATGTTTAAAACAAACATTTTTTTAGATAAAAGTAAACATAATACTTAAATTTTATAATTTATTAGTTTAAAAATTAATTTTATACCTTTATCATATTAAAAAAAGTAAAAAAATTACATAAAAAGTTATTTAAAAATCAAGCTCGGGTTCGAGATAAGGCGGAAGATGTATTTCTTGTCCCTGTCCCCTAAACAAAACCCGTTTTAACGGGGATTTCTCGCCCCGATAGAGGCGGGGCCTGTGGGAATTTTTGTCATCCCTAGTTGAATATCCATGCTAATAAATAAGAAAACGTGTGTCAAAATAAATTTTTTATACGGAAACTAGTAGTAAGGACTGGTATTGAATTTAATCAAAATGTGGGAAACAAAATTAAAACTTTTCTAACGTTAGGGACTAAATAAGAAATTGTGGAAAATTTTATGAACCAAATATATATTTTGACCACAAAAAAAATTATTAAAATGGATGTTATATTAAACTTTCAAGATAATTCATAGGAGGTTAAAGAGAAATTAAAATATATATATATCCTTATTCTTATTCTTATCCTTAATATATAAAAGTGGTGATGTTTAAGAAACTTTTTTGGACTACTATACCCCTTTTAAAATCTTAAAATTACTAACATGTCATTATATATACCCTTTTAAAACCTTCAAATTACTAAAAATATCATTATTATTTATACTACACTATCTATTAAATGACTATTTATATTTTTAATAAAATATTTCTCTTTTTTTATAAATAAAATATTTCTCTTCATTGAATAATAAATTGTCAATTTTATTTTAAATAAATTCCTTGGTTTTTTTATTGTTTTCACAACATCAAATTATAAAATAATTGAAAACACAAGTACAACTTATGAAAATGAATGTGATATTGAAATGAATTTATTGCTTTGATTTATCACCAATTTATGAAAAATAAATTATATTTAAGTATTCAAATATTAAATTATTTAATAAAGGTGACACTGCTTTATTTTTAAAAAATATTAAAAAAAAAACTTAAATTGTTTAAAAAAAACAGTTAAGATTAAAAAAAAAACAACTGCAACAAAATATAATTTATTGAACTAGTAATGGTATAATATTTTATAATATTTAAATATATTTAAATTTTTTTAATTAAAAATATTTAAAAGTTTAAAAATCAAAGAGAAAAAAATATATAATTTCTTAAATTTTAATTAAAATTAGAAATAAATAATCTATAAATGCAAAAATTAACTACCATATGTATATAGAACAAACAATTTATTTTTTATTTGGTAGTATAAATTTTAAAAATAAAGATGTTAAAAAATTTGTCTTATATAAAAAGGCATATAATTATGTAAATTAGTAAACTATATGATAATTTAAATATTAAATAGAACATAATAATATGTTAATAAAATCATTTCGAAAAAGATTTATAAACCATAGAAAAATCAAATAAAAAATATTTCGATCTTTTAAATATTTCTATGTTAGAAAAAATATCACGTGCGACGCACGTGGTAAAAGACTAGTATATATATCATTTTAAAGCTATTTTTATATATACTATTAACGATAGATTATAGATCAATTTAAAATAAAAATTTGAAATTTTAAGAACTAAATAGAAAAGTAGATAAATAAAAAATAAACTATGAACACTAAAAAGTTAATTACACCAATAACCTATTTAATTCATCCAATTACAATTTACAATAATGCTAGTTGTTATGATCTTTTATCATTTTCACCCATTAAACACCATTGGTGGTGATCTGGTGGTTATTGTTTTTAATATTGTCTATCTTACCCTTTTATCTCTCATAAATATTATATCTTATTAATTATATATCATTTAGTTTATTTTTTTTTTCTTAATTCAAATCAATCTCCCTTGATTTTAGGAATTTTTATTTAATGATTAAGAAAGTAACCTAAATATACGCCTTTTTCCTCCTTATTGACGATAAATGAGAGAAAAAAAAATCTCATTTCCTTCTCAATTCTCACCACCACCATTGATGGTTCCTTGACCACCAAACCTCAAAGGATCCAACAATTTCTCAAATCCTTTCAACCCTTATGTAAGACTCAAGCCAATCATCTTCTCTTATTTTTATTTTTTTTATTATGTTAAACAATTCTTGTCAACAACCCATAGGAGTCATGGTTTTGCCGGCAATCTGATCTTCTCCAACATCTTTGTTTATTCAAAAAGGCGAATTTCAAGAAAATGATTTAGTTAAAACTCTTTGATTCAATAATCTTTGAATTTTTCTGTCTCAATCGATTTATGTATTTTTTTTTCTAGGTTTAGAATTTTGAAGAATTTTATTTAGGTGATGTTGAAGAAAAGGAAGAAGATGATGTTGTTCCAGAAGGAAATTGCAGAACAAAAATGCCCATGACAACTATGGAGAAGAATGAGGGTTAGGGTTTGAAAGTGGGATTCGATTGTAGAACAAGTTACTTTTAATCAAATGTTTATTTTTATTTAATATTTATTTTAAATTTCTATTTACATATCTTTCAAAATTGTTACCTCTTTCATCTTCAATTTTGGGTCATATATCAATTTTAAGTACATCAATAAATATTTAGTAAAAGTAAACAGTTTATAAAAAAAATTTACTTTTCAATTCTCCAGCAAACTCGCTTTCTCTGTATTTTGTAGAACAAGTTATTTGTAATCAAATATTTATTCTAAATTTCTATTTACATATCTTTCAAAATTGTTTCCTCTTTCATCTTCAATTTCTATTTATAAATTTTTTTAATTTAAAAAAAATCCTTTTTCATACACACACCTGTTTATCATCGTTTTTTCTCTGTATTTTGTAGGATGATGAAGAAGAAAGACATTCACGTTTTCCTGGAAGAAGAAATATTCAGAAGTTTGAAGATTTTTTTTTATATATATAGTTTTATTTTTTTTTGGATTTAATTTTTCCATTAATTTTGTAAAATTTAAGGAATTTTGTATGCACAAATTAAGGAGAAATTAAATCAGGGGTATGTTTTGTCTTTTTACAATGTAATTTAAATTTCCAATGGTTGTTTTGGGTAGTTTTGATATATATATATATATATATATATATATATATATATATATATATATAAAGCTGTATTTTTCTGAAATAAACAATATTAAATTATCCATTACTGAAATTAACTCAACACTAAAATTGAGGTTTGAAAAAATGTTGACAGAAAAAAAATTAAACAAAAAATATTATCTCTTTTAAATCACTACAAAAAAACTGCCAATTTGCGACCAGCCAATTGCGACCAAATGGTCAATTTTTAACTAAAATGCGACCAACTGAGTGGTTGCTAAAAGGCTGGTCGGTTTTGAATTTGTGCGACTGCATGGTCACAAAAATTCGACCATATGGTCGCAAAATATTTTGGTCGCAAAAAAGTCAAACTTTTGAAAATGCGACCATATGGTCGCATTAAAAGGGACCATATGGTCGCATTTTATCTTGAATAGAAGTGACCATTTGGTCACATAAAAAGTGACCAAATGGTCGTAATTTTTGTGACCAAATGGTCACTTATTGGCTCAGTTAAAATACGACCATCTGGTCGTAATTTATGTGAAAGATAAGTGACCAATTGGTCACATAAAAAAGTGACCAAATGGTCGCATTTTATGCGACCAAATGGTCACTTTTAGTCTCAATTAAAATGCAGACCCGGACGCTGACCCGGACGCATACCCTGATGCTAAGCCCGGAGGCGTGGCAAGGGAGTCCTGCGGCAGCCGTGGTGTCGCAGACTCGGTCTCGAGGGACTCCATCATCGAGCGTGGCGGCAAGTCCCGTCTCGTAATCGAAGAGGATGTCCAACTCCTCCGTAGTCGTCCGCATCAGGGGCAACGCCGATGGCGTCTGCGGAGACCCCTCGTCACCCGCGTCGTCAGGCTCGTCTGACTGGGGAGGACGTCGTCTGCCCGTCATAATCCTACAACGAAAATAAACTAGTTTAATACTAATTACGTAAGTAAAATATTGATTAGTTTATTTAATTAATTAATTAATGAAATAATGTAAATTAAACTAACATAAATTAAGTAAATAATTTAAAATAAACTAATCAAATTAATTTGAATAAAAGTAAATTAAAATTAGATTAATTGAACTAAAAGTAATTCAATTAAACTTAAGATTAATTAAGTAAAACTAAAATAAACTAATCATTTAATTTGAAATAAAGTAAAGTAAAATTAGATTAATTGAACTAAAATTAATTGAATTAAACTAAAATTCAATTAATTTTAGTTTCAATTAATCTAATTTTAATTTACTTTAATTCAAATTAATTGATTAGTTAATTTTAGTTTTAATTAATTAATCTTATGTTTAATTGAATTAATTTTAGTTCAATTAATCTAATTTATATTTACTTTAATTCAAATTAATTGATTAGTTATAAATAATCAATTCAATTAAACTTAATTAATTCAATTAAACTAAAATTAATTCAATTAAACTTAAGATTAATTAATAAAAACTAAAATTAATTAATTTTAGTTTTAATTAATTAATCTTAAGTTTAATTGAATTAATTTTAGTTCAATTAACCTAATTGTACTTTACTTTAATCAAATGTAACTAAAATTAAGTAATTAAACAATTTTTATTTAATAATTAAACTAAAATTAATTAATTAAATTAGTGTAACTCATTAATTTAAACTACTTAAGTATAATTGAAGTTAAACTATTTGAATTAATTACCCTACTTTAAATTAATTGATTTAATTAAAGTAATCTAAATTACATTAATTAAACTAAAATTAAGTAAAACTAAAATAAACTAATCATTTAGTTTGAAATAAAGTAAAGTAAAATTAGCTTCATTGAACTAAAATTAATTTAAGTCTATCTTTGTTAAAAAAAAAAAAAAAACTAAAATTAATTGAATTAAATAAAATTCAATTAATTTTAGTTTCAATTAATCTAATTTTAATTTACTTTAATTCAAAGTAATTGATTAGTTAATTTTAGTTTTAATTAATTAATCTTAAGTTTAATTGAATTAATTTTAGTTCAATGAAGCTAATTTATATTTACTTTAATTCCAAGTAATTGATTAGTTAATTTTAGTTTTAATTAATTAATCTTAAGTTTAATTGAATTAATTTTAGTTCAATTAAGCTAATTTATATTTACTTTAATTCCAATTTAGTTAATTTTAGTTTTAATTAATTAATCTTAAGTTTAATTGAATTAATTTTAGTTCAATGAAGCTAATTTATATTTACTTTAATTCCAAGTAATTGATTAGTTAATTTTAGTTTTAATTAATTAATATTAAGTTTAATTGAATTAATTTTAGTTCAATTAAGCTAATTTATATTTACTTTAATTCCAATTTAGTTAATTTTAGTTTTAATTAATTAATCTTAAGTTTAATTGAATTAATTTTATTTCAATTAACCTAATTTTAATTTACTTTAATTCAAATTAATTGATTAGTTAATTTTAGTTTTAATTAATTAATCTTAAGTTTAATTGAATTAATTTTAGTTCAATTAACCTAATTGTACTTTACTTTAATCAAATGTAACTAAAATTAAGTAATTAAACAATTTTTATTTAATAATTAAACTAAAATTAATTAATTAAATTAGCGTAACTCATTAATTTAAACTACTTAAGTATAATTGAAGTTAAACTATTTGAATTAATTACCCTACTTTAAATTAATTGATTTAATTAAAGTAATCTAAATTACATCAATTAAACTAAAATTAAAAGTTAAACTAGTGTAATTATAAATTAATTTAGTTTAATTTTATTAAATTAAAGTAAACTATCTTAAATAAACTAAATTAGATTAAGTAATTAAATTAATTACTACTTAAATTGAATTAAAGTAAACTAAGTTAGATTAATTAAACTATAGATTAATTAAACTAAAATTACTTAAAGTAATAAAATTAAAGTAAACTAATTAATTAGTTAATGTAAACTAAACTAATTAAATTAAACTACTTAAACTAAAACTAAAACTAATTAAATTAACAAAACTAAACTAAACTAAAACTAATTAAATTAACAAAACTAAATTAAACTAAAACTAATTAAATTAACAAAACTAAATTAAACTAAAACTAATTAAATTAACAAAACTAAACTAAACTACATAATTAAAAACTAAAACTAAGTAAACTAAATTCTTAAACTAAACTTCAATTTGTTACGAAAACTAACCTCGTGTAATCGAAACCGGGATTGGTGGTTGAGGGTTTTCGGTTTAGAGTAAGAATGGGAACGGTAACGGGAAGAAATAACGGGGAACGGGATAGGGGAAAGAGAGAAACAAACAAAAAGAGAGGAAGACAAAGAGAAAGGCAACAAAGAAGAGAAAAGAAGAAAAGAAGAGAAAGCAGAAACGGGAAAAAGAAAAAGAAACGGGGGAAAGGAAAGGGATGGGAATTTAAATCAAAATTTGCGACCAGTTGGTCGCAAATATGTAATTATGACAGGAAATGAACAGTCACGCGTGCTGGGGAAATTGCGACCATATGGTCGCATTTCCAAATACAAATGCTACCATTTGGTCGCATTTATAAAAAGCGACCAAATGGTCGCCCAATTGCCATTACCAAGACCAGTTTGTCATTTCACGAGTCCCTCAACGATTGCGACCATATGGTCGCAATTATGAGATTCACCGCCAAATATTGCGACCATATGGTCGCATTACTTAAATTCACCGCCATAAATTTCATGAAAATTTAAAGTTACCGCCCATAATTGCGACCATATGGTCGCAATTACATTTGTATTTTTTAAAAAATATTATTATACTTTTGCAAAAATGCGACCATTTGGTCGCTTTCTCCCAAAATCCTAAACCCTAAACAACCCTAAACCCTAAACCCTAAACCCTAAATCCTAAACCCTAAATCTTAAAATGCGACCATTTGGTCGCTTTTCCCTTCTAAATTACTACCATGTGGTCACCTTTTTTAGAAAATTGTGACCACTTGGTCGCAAATATTTATATTTATATTTATATGCTTTTTTTTTATATTGGGTTAGTTTCTGATATTTACATATGACGGGAACTCTTGTTTCCATGTTGTTATATTCATTGATATGTTTCTTCATGATTTTCGAGATAAATTTTTGTAATTCTTGATTTGGAACTATTTGATTCTAATTAAGAGTTTTTTTTAATACGATATAGATAATTTTATTCTTGTTTTTCAAGATAGAAAGTGCTAGAAGGGAACCAAATAGACTATTGAAGATGTATATATTTATATATAATTAATTTGCATCCACATATTCATTTGAAGCAATTCCAACTGCAGAATTCGATATAAACATGTCAAAGTTGAAATCAAGAGGAATCTTTCTTATAATTAAAAAAAAAGTTAATTTCATTTTCATCGTATTTCATCATCTTTTGCTTTTAAGTTTGGTCTATTGCTTTATTCATAATTGTAAAGAGTTTTTATATTAATTGAAAGTGAATAATTTTTATTTAATTGACATTATTATTATTGTTAAGAAATGTAATCAATAAAATTAACCACATCTTGAAATTTTGGAATTATTGGTAATTTTTTCAATCATCTATTCTTATTTTTATTTTTTCTTTTCTAAAGCTTATAATGTAATTTTATTTTATGAACAAATAAAATATTTAATATTTGTTGATTTTTTCCCACTGTATTTATGGGGTAAAATAGATAAAGTAAAAGGAAATTACCCCATAAATACAGTGGGAAAAAATCAACAAATATTAAATATTTTATTTGTTCATAAAATAAATATAATTTAAAAATTGATTAACAAACATTTTAACTAATACACATAAAACTCTTAAGTATACAATTATTGAATTGTAAAATAAGACAAAAAATTCCACGTGGATCGCACGTGTTAAAAAATAGTTATTTATAAATTATTGGTCATATAAAATCACATAATTTGCGACCATCCGGTCACTTTATAATGTGACCATATGGTAGCTTAATTCCCGGCAAAATTTTAAGCTACCACTCCCCAAAAAAGGTCACAAAAATTGCGACCAGATGGTCACTTTTAATTGTGACCACTTGGTAGCTTTTTTCCCTCCAAAATTACGCGCCATTTTTTGCTACCAAGACATATTTTAGTCACAAATATTGCGACCAGGTGGTCACTTTTAATTGTGACCACTTGGTAGCTTTTTTCCCTCCAATTTTAAGCTACCACTCCCCAAAAAAGGTCACAAAAATTGCGACCAGATGGTCACTTTTAATTGTGACCACTTGGTAGCTTTTTTCCCTCCAAAATTACGCGCCATTTTTTGCTACCAAGACATATTTTAGTCACAAAAATTACGACCAGGTGGTCACTTTTAATTGTGACCACTTGGTAGCTTTTTTCCCTCCAAAATTACGCGCCATTTTTTGCTACCAATGCATATTTTAGTCACAAAAATGCGACCAAATGGTCGTTTTTATAGGTGACCAAGTGGTCGCTTCTTTTGTGCCATAATTTCGCTCCATTTTTTATGACTACATCTAATTTTGGTCGCAATCTGGTCGCAAAAAAAGTGACCAGATGGTCACTTAAAGTCAACCTTCAAAGAAAGTGACCAAGTGGTCACTTTAAAACTACCACTTTTTTTTTGTCGCAAATTTTTGGTCGCATTTTGGCAGTTTTTTTGTAGTGAATTGAATTTGAAGTTTATTATAGAAACATTTACTTGATAAATCAAATCGCCCTATGTATTTACAAGGATATCGACATGTACAAATTAATAACAAAATTAGACTTTTCAGGCCGTGGATTGTGGTTTCTTCCTTTTTTTTTTTTTTACCCTTTTGCCATTTATTCATTTAATTCTATTTATTTCCTTTTTAGTTTTTAAATTCTTAATTAATTGTAAATTATCTTCTAATATTTATGATGATTCTGAGTTTAAATCCCATCAAATCAGCCCATATCCCACGTTTACAATTACCTTTTGTATTTTTTTTAATTTCAAATTTTCAGAATCTAAGTTTCACTTTCTTTCTCTTTGTGGTTCATCTTCTATTTTCTTCCATTTCTTCATCTAGTGTTCTACATGTTGTTTTTCTTCTTCTTATTATTTTCAACATTGTTGTGATGAAAATTCTCATTACCTTGATTATCAGTCTAATCGGTTGTTGTTTTTATACTTTTCATTTGTATTGTTTTTTTGGAACTCTTGCATTTTTTCCAAAGTTTGATATGGATTATGTTCGTATTTGTCGCTTACTTCTGTTTTCAATTAATGATTGAATGCTGAGTATGAAATTTGTGGGGTTTTTTTTGTTAAGATTTTTGAATTGTTTTATGTGTTAATTAACAATAAATATTATTAAATATTTACCTTTTTATAAATTCAACGGTTTTTCGATTATTTTATTAATTTTTAAATGTTTATTAAAACTAAACGTCATGAAATATAATAAGCTTTCGGTTGTCTACAAGTTTAAAAAAATAATCATAATTTGTTTCATCATTGGACTGAAATAAACTGTTGTGAGTTTTCTACAAGTTAAATGTAGCTTTTTTAAAAATGTTTTTCATGTTTATCATACTATGTTTAATTTATTCCACTATTGAACAATATTAAACATTAAAAAATATTTTTATTAAAATATACATATATTCATATTCTGTTTAATTCTCTCGAATATTGAACAAAATTAAACATTATTAAATATTCGTCCCATACTGAAATATATAAGCATCAGAATTCACGGCAAAGTAAAAACATATCAAAAACATGATTTTTTTTTTTCAAAAATGACAATATGAAATGTATTTTCATCCACAGCAAAAAAAAAAGTTTAAAATTCAACAACAATAATATTTATAAGTTTTAATATATAAATAATAATAATAATAATAATAATAACTAAACATTTCAGTCTGTATTTCTTCATGTTGCCATGGTGTTTACTTCACTATGGTATTATTCATGGATTTAATGCACCTGGTTGACTGAATAATTGAAATGTGGTAAATATTAGAATGTTAACATGATAAATATTAGAATGTTTAACAATTATAAATATTTAGTTATTTTCAACAAGTATTGATGTTATGATGTTTTTTTTTACCTCAATTTCATTTGGTTCTTCTTGTTTTGTATGTGTCTTATTGTTCAGAATTTTTTTCATCCTCAATGTCTTCCTTAACATCTTCTTTTTCAACAGTTTCTTCTTCAGATTCTTCCCTAATTTTTTTCTTCACTCTTTTTCGCCTACTCTCTTATTCTTCTCACAAGGTTTTTCAGAAATTTTGAGATTTTTCTTCTTTGCGTTTTTGAAATTTTGGCCATAATAGATCTTTTGTTTTGATTTTTTCTCTTCTCTTGTGATTTCCTTATTTGAATCCCTTGATTTTAGCCGACTGGTTTAGTTAATTTCTTTTTTTAGAAGGCATGTTCCACTAAAATCGACGTCAATCATGTCTTATGGCATAGAATTAGGTTATTTTCGTCTTTCACATTATCCATACGGTAGTGGTTGTCTAGTTTTGTAATTAGTACGATTATTAATGAAATTAGTCCTTAATTTTTTTTTTAAATAAAATTATACTAAAAATTAAAATTACCAAGATTCTCTACCAACCATAACTAATTAGCAACATAACTAAAATGGGTATGAGTCTCTTTTTACTTCATATATTTTGGGAAAAGTCTAATTCTACCCGCCAATCCTCATTCCATTATAGCAATCTCACTTCTCTTTTTCATTCATTTTACTTGGCTTACTCATGAAAAGTATTTCTCTCTTTTACTCTTTTAGTGATTCCACAAAGTATTAAAATTATCCTCCCTCTCTCTTTTCCTTTCTTTACCCATTCTCTTTTCCTTCTCCATTATCACCGTCTCCATCCCAAATTAGCACTAATAATAGACAAAAAAAAAATTAGCAAAAAATTATATAGTAAATCATTATATACTCTATTACCATATGAACATTTTTATTATTTTCTTCCCAAAGTTCTTATTGTTAAACTTTTTTATACTTCAATTTCATTTAATTAAAAAATTGATGCGTTTATTTATAGTTTGTAGTTTTTTTTAATCTAATCAAAATTTAAGTCTAGTTTTATTTTTATTTTTTTCTTTTTTCATTAATTAATTTTTCGTTATTTATTTATCTTTGTATATATAATTATTAGTATGAAAATCATATGGTTTTTAACTTCAAAAACAAAATAGAATAAAGTTTATTAATATTTTCTTGATTTAATTTTCAAGAAATTAAATATTCTTGATAAATATATAAAATTTAGTTTTTGTTAGGACTTATTTTTCGTGTTATTCAATTATTTCAGTTTTACTTGTGTAAAATGCTAATAAACAAGCTCGATTATAAGTTCGTCGATATAGGAACAGTTGCAACAATTATCGTAAAAGTTATAACTTAAAGCAGATTTGAAGAACAGACTTTAACAGCACAAAAAAAAATTAAGGTTAGGAAATGACACGGTGAATTATTAATGTGGGAAACCAATCGGTAAAAAACCCACGAGGCCAAGCCTAGAGAAAAAATCCACTAGAAATTTTAGAGACAATTACACAGACATCTTTAAAACAAAACTCAAATATGAACAAGAAAAAACTCCCTTTTCTCTTGACTCTGATTTTGCTCGTTTGTAATTGATGAACTTCGAGTTGGATCTACAAGCTCCCCTTGCAGATTTCTAATCAAGGAACTCCCTTCCTTTAGCTACGTATCACCGACTTCTTTCTCCCAAAGATTCGACCGATACTCGAGTTGGAATCTACAAGCTCCACTTGCATATTTCTAATCAAGGAACTCCCACTACAAGAAACTGCCGTAATAGCGACGGATCTATAGTGACGAAACATAAATACGTCGCCCACTAACGACGGAATGCATCGCCCCGGTGAAAAGTTGACTTTCAGCGATCCATTCCGTCACCTAGTTAATCGAATATATTTAATGGAAAAAATAATTTGGTATTAAAGATGATTGACGTCGGTAATAATGGCGCCAAAATTTCCCGCGTTAATAGGCAACGATGCAGTGCGTCGTATACGATGGCGCGAAACATTCCCGCGCTAATGGACGACTGATTGCGTCGCCCAACGTTATGGAGGGAATGTTTCCCGCCATTTCAATGACAAAATCGATCGTTATTTTAGATATTAACGACAGATTGCGTTGTTAGCTCACAGTATATATATGCCTCAGGAATGGAAAGAACTCATCATCAGAAACATTTTGTTTTTTCTTTTCATTTTTTTTTCTACTGCAAAAAAAATGCGTGAATGGATGTATGTTCGTCTCTTAGAAGGCTATTTGAATGATGAGTTCGTAGCAGGGGTTGAAGAATTCGTTGAGTTTTGTGAAAGTACAGATGATTTTGATCGTAATGGAAAAATGATACGATGTCCGTGCAGAAAATATAAAAATAAGAAGTTATATTCTTCATTTGATGTGAAGAAACACCTGTATAGTCGTGGGTTTGTGGAGAATTATTTCAAGTGGGTTTATCAAGGGGAATCTAACGATCAATATAATGCGGCGTTGGAGCGAGCCGTGTTGTACCAAGGAAGCAGCTCAAATGCTATACCGAATTTGGAAGAAGATCGTGATGAAAGACAACAAGAGTATGGAAAAATGCAGCATATGATATACGAAGGTACGTTTAATCATACTCAAGACGATAATCAAACTATTATAGAGGAGGAGGAGGAAATGAATCCGGAAGCGCAACGAATGTACCATATGCTGAATCAGCAAGTATGCTGTTATACCCGGGTTGTGATGTCAGTCAACTGGCTGCAGCGACGGAGGTTCTAAATATAAAATCGGCATATCATATTCCAGAGAGAGGTTTTAATTCGATTGCACAATGGTTTCATCGTTGCGCTCCTGCGAACAACACGCTGCCAGAAAGTTTATACGACACAAAAAAATTAGTGGAGGGTCTCGGGTTGCCTGTTGAGAAGATTGATTGTTGCCCGAATGGATGCATGATATTCTGGGGTGATGGAGATTCGAGTCTCCATAATTGTAAATTTTGTTTCCATCCAAGATATAAACAAGGTAAACACACTCTCATTCCACATACTCGTATGTTTTATTTACCGATCACTCCTCGACTTCAACGACTGTATACATCGGAAGTCACGACATCTCATATGAGATGGCATTACGAGCATTCACAAGAGGATGGTCATATGAAACATCCATCTGATGCTGACGCGTGGAAGCATTTGGATCGTTGTCATCCAGAATTTGCAAGTGAGATTAGAAATGTGAGATTGGGGTTATGTACTGACGATTTTAACCCGTACGACGCTTCTGGTGCACAATACTTTGTATGGCCTGTTATGTTGACACCTTATAATCTCCCTCCATCGATGTGTACGAAAGATCCTGTGATATTCTTAACTGTTATCGTACCGGGTCCAAAGAGTCCAAAACAAAGGTTAGATATCTACCTCCAACCTCTTATTGTTGAGCTGACTAATTTGTGGAATAATAGAGCGTTGACTTACGATGTATCGAGAAAACAAAATTTCTGTATGAAAGCCGCAGTAATTTGGACGATAAGTGACTTCCCGACATATTCAATGTTATCTAGTAAGCACGATAGCTTATTAATTATAAATTATTTTCATTGCATAATACTATGTATAATTAATTTAAACTTATCGTAGGTTGGAGCACATCCGGAAAGTTTGCTTGTCCTCATTGCATGATTGACACTGGAGCTTTCTCTTTGAAACATAGACAGAAAATGTGTTGGTTTGATTGTCATAGAATATTTTTACAGAGCGACCATTTGTTTCGATCAAACAAGACAGATTGGTATAAGGGTCGTAATGCACGCAACCAAGGGCCGCCCCGAGTTTATAGCGGAATCGAAATATTACACGGGTTAGATTCTATTGGCATGAAAAAAATTACTGAAATAGGTGCTGAGGTTGCAAACAAGGCCGCTGGTAAGAACAGTGGATGGAAGAAACGAAGTATATTTTGGGATTTACCGTATTGGGGAGATTTACTAATCAGGCACAACTTGGACGTAATGCACATCGAAAAGAATGTGTTCGACAATGTCTTCAATACAGTTTTAAATGTGCCAAATAAGACGAAAGACAACCTGAAGGCACGGTATGACATCCAAGAAATATGTCGTCGCCCCGAGTTAGAGCCGGATGAAGATGGGCACTACTCCAAGGCCAAATTCATGTTAAGTACAGAAGAGAAGAAATTACTGTTTGAATGGATGCGATCGATTAAGTTCCCTGATGGTTATGTTTCTAATCTCTCGAGATGCATTGACGTGCAGAGTCATACTGTTTTCGGAATGAAAAGTCACGATTGTCACGTTTTTATGCAACGATTGATGCCTATTGCGTTCAGACCGTTCCTCGAACAGAAACATTGGGAACCGTTGGCGCAGTTAGGTGTGTTCTTCAGAGATTTGACATGCGCAGATTTAACAAGAGAGACAATCGAATCATTAAACCGAGAGATTCCAGTTATAATATGCAAACTGGAGCGAATGTTTCCACCCGGATTTTTCGATTCGATGAAGCATCTTCCTGTTCATCTACCGTATAAGGCACTACTTGGGGGCCCTGTTCAATACAGATGGATGTACCCGTTTGAAAGGTAAAATATTATTATGTTAATTGCCTTTTTTAGTATATTTAAATACACATGATGCTAAATTTTAGATTTATTTTACTGCACGAATTCTAGATATTTGCATAGATTGAAGAAAACTGTTGGAAATAAAGCACGAGTGGAAGGATCGATTTGTAATGCGTACCTAGTACACGAGACAACTACGTTCTGTTCGTATTACTTCGACCAGCATATCTCCGACCACTTTCGTCCAGTGAACCGTAACGTGGTTGACACTCTTCCAGAAGGTGTAGACTTGAACGACTTAGATATGTTTATCGTACCAGACAAATGTTTAGGCAAATCTATGCCGAGAAACTTAAGTGATGAGGAGTACCATGTCGTCCAGACTTACTTATTATGCAACTGTGCGGAAGTAGAGCCATATATTGAGTAAGTTTTTCTAATTCATGGAGTTTTGTTTTATTTAACATGAATAATTTTGTTTAAATTTTCATTAATTAATAAATTTTATGTAGATTATTTGTGAATTCATGTGTACAACCATCTTATCCTGGTATTACTGAATCAAAAGAAGGGAACATCATCGATAAACATTTTCGTTCCTGGTTTTACAATTACGTTGACAATCCCACAATTCCGATCGCTGATCAACGTATAATATGGATCGCAAAAGGTCCATCCAGAATTGCAAGATCTTACACCGGTTATCTGGTGCAAGGTTACAGATTTCAAACAAAAGCTCATTCAGTGAACCGGGTAACAAACAACAGTGGCGTATGTATAAAGGGTCAAGTGTTCGGGAACAATGCAGAAGATTTCTATGGAATCATTGATGAGATTATTGAGCTTCAATTTGCAGGTCCAAGACTTAAACGTACAATCGTTTTTAACTGCACATGGTTTGAAACAACGCGACGAGGTGGAGTTCGCAATAATATCAATCTTAAAATTGTTGAGGTGAACCCGAGAAAACACATGCACACCCAAGATCGTTTTGTTTTGGCACAACAAGCAATTTAGGTTTACTACTTAAACTATCCCGCTCAGCGTCGAGATTTATCTGATTGGTTAGTTGTCTGTAAAGTAAGACCGATGATAATAGATGATAGCCTCCCTGATAAAAATAGTGAGAACTACGTTGCATTCCAGGAGGATGAAGTGCAAAATCGTGAAATCGATGAAGATATTAATTCTGACACTGTGCGTCTGTTGAATGACGCATCAGAGATACTTTTTGATGAAGGGAATGTCTATGTTCCACCTGAAAATTACAAAGATTCTTCTCCAGATGAAACAAACGAAGAAGACACTAAAGAAGACAGCATTGATTCAAAAAAGATGAATGATTCTGATTACGATGATTGAAGTATTTATGTGTAACAGGGGAAATAATTCAAAAAAAAAAAACATGCAAATAACGACGGAAGACATCGTTATATTAAAATATACATTGAATATAACGATGCCATGTGTCATTAATGTTCACAGAACACAATGATGGGATGATTTTTTTTCTAAGTATGGCTTATTAACGACAGAAGGGATCGTTATATTAAGATATACATTGAATATAACGATGCCATGGGTCGTTAATCTTCACAGAACACAATGATGGGATAATTTTTTCTAAGTATGGGAATGATATTAACGACGGAAGGCATCGTAAGCAACTCAAACGGATAGTTTATGGGAAACTGTTCAAATTCCAAGCCGATCTATTGCGTCGTTATATGTAATAAATAAGGCGCGAATATCAAAAAAATCACGAAAATTGTGGCGCGAATGGGCGATGCATTTCGTCGCCCATGAATACGAATAGTCACATTGACTTTGTTTGAAAATTGGATTGAACGGCGCAATACGTCGTGTACATAACTATCAGCGATGCATTTCGTCGTGTTGTTCATCGTCATAAGAACGTAGACGACGAACTGCATAGCTAGAACGAGGTATTCCGTCGTTAGGAAAACACGCAGGACGAGTTTTTAAGTGATTAACGACGGAAGACGTCGTTAAATCTCTTTTAAAACAAACCCGTTTCTTTCATTTTAACCATCCTTCCTCGTTTTTCTTCTTTTCCTCTCATACAAAATTCTTCCTCCTTCGATTCTCTCAGCCAATTCCTTCCCATTTCTCTGAAAACCCTTTCCCATTTCTAAAAACCCTCAATCATTGGAACGAATCCGAGTAAGTTTCTTCAAATTTAATATTTGTTTTTATGTAATTAGTTTAAAATTTCTAATTAGCATGTTATTAGTTGATTTTAATTTAATTTTGTGTAATTTAGATAATGTATGTAATATGTATTTAGTTTTATGTAATTAGTTATGTTTTAATTAATTATATGTTAATTAGTTAATTTAGTTTGAAATTATTATGTACGTTTTCATTTAATTATATGTATTTAGTTAGTTTTAATTAATTATATGTTAATTAGTTAATTTAGTTTGAAATGCGTATGTATGTTTTAATTAATTATATGTTAATTAGTTAATTTAGTTTGAAATTATTATGTACGTTTTCATTTAATTATATGTATTTAGTTAGTTTTAATTAAGTATATGTTAATTAGTTAATTTAGTTAAAAATGCGTATGTATGTTTTCATTTAATTATATGTTAATTAGTTAATTTAGTTTTGAAATTAATATAGTTTATAGGTTAGAATTTTAATTACTTAATTATTGTATTGTAGGTCATGCCTCGTCAGACGCCTCCAAGACCTTCCTGGCACACCTGGTGCCGAGCCAGTTGAGTCACCCCCCAGTGAGGAGGATGATGTCCGTCTTGGGGATACCCCTGACACGATCGTTCAGGACGAAGCTATCGACCCGGCGCAGGAGCCCGTCCAGATGTCTATTTCCAGGAGGGTTCGCCTGTCGATCGAGGCGGCCATGAAGTTTTGTTTAGTTTGTATTCTTATTTCATTAATTATTTATTATTTACAAATTCTAACTTTTAAATGTTTCCTTTTCATTTCAATAGGTTACATCCATCACGAGAGGTTTCGAGGAGATTTACGGAGGTATTGAAGATGCTTCCTGTGCAGGGGACACCCTCGTTGACATGGCGTCTCTGCTGCACAAGCTGCGGATGTTTGAGGCATGGAAGGTAAACATATTCAAAATATTATATTTAATTATATATATATAATATTTCGAAAACTGACAGTTAATTTTTTTCAGCAATATTTTGATATTCCAGAGGAGCTGACGGACGAGGTCATATACACTCCCTGGCATCATCAGGGCGGCATTCGGTACAGGGACACTGGCTACAATATTTGCCACGCCCTTGCCGATAAACGGTTGGCCCACATTTTTGCAGAGGACTTGGCAGAGATCTTGGTGCGTACTCAGACGCCTGATGCCCAGTGCATTTCGACGATCAATAGCGCCAACCGGAATACCAACCCGTCGAAGCACACTGGAGGGTCACGCTCCACATACGAGCACAAGAAACAACTCGTAAGTTATTTTCTGTATTAATTAACTTTTACTTTATTTTCGTAAGTTATTCATTATTCGTTAATTATTTTTAACATTCAAAGGAGCAAAAATGGGGTCGTCTGGTTCATGCTGCTGAGCTGTTTATCCGTCTCCACACCAAAGGTGGAGATACACAGACTTTTGTAGACGATAGGGCGAGAGAGAAAGCGGTAAGTGTTAATTATTGTTTATTCTTTTTCAAATTTATTCATTATTAGTATATTAGTTAATGAAATGATTTATTTTTTTTTTCAGACTCGTTACGAAGCGATTCTCGCTGATCGCTTACCGAGCTCCGACACCCTGCCGACACAGGAGGATATCGAGTTGGCTTTTCTCGAGGCAGCAGGAGGGAGACGTCCAGACGGTACTGTTCCTGGACTCGGCAACCTCGGCCCTGTCATTTACGCCGATCAGCCTCGGTCTTCCCAGGCAGCTCGTTCGACCGAGGCTGCCGAGCTTCGCGTGAGCAACAATACTTTGAGGGCTGAGACTACAGAGCTTCGAGAGAGCAACGAACGGCTCAAGGAGGAGGTGACAGGGGATTACGGCTCGTCTCGATGAGTTCGAGCGGTCCAGGCAAGAGTTCGGGAGGTCGATGAAAGCAACGATGGACATGTTCATGCCGCAGATGTGCAGTGAGGGTTCTTCGACTTTCGTTTTTTGTTTCCCTCCTCCCGATCCTCCATCTGATCCTCATCTCGATTAGGCTTTAGGAAAAAAACATTATTTTGTATTATTTTGGGATTTTTAATATTATGTTTTCTTAAATTTAATTTAATTTTTATTTTGTAATTAAATTTAATTTTCAAATCACAATAATTTGTAATTAAAAGCATAAACCCTAATTAAATTTAAAAAAAAAATAAAAATTAATTGACCGAGTCATTCCGTCGTTAATGTCAAATAAAACAATGACTTATATAACGACGTATTCTATCGTTATAGTGAAAATGACTTTGACTAATATAACAACGCAATGAGTCGTTAATGTCAACATGAGTCTTTGACTATTAACGACGTATTATATCGTTATATTGAAACATGACTTTGACTTAAATAACGACTAATTGAGTCGTTAAGGTCAACTTGTGTCTTTCACTATCCTAACGACGAAAACCATCGCTCTATTCTAGTCAACGAAACACAACGATGTAATAGTTTTCCCTCGTTAAGGAACGAGGCATTCCGTCGATAGATTCATCTAACGATGGCAAATATAACGTCAGGTCATATCGTCGTTAATTGCGTCATTAATCCCTTGTAACGAAGCACTATTGCCTCAATCCGTCGCTAATTGCCATCGTTAAATCACATTTTTCTTGTAGTGTCTCTTCCTTTAGCTACGTATCACCGAGCTCTTTCTCCCAAAGATTGGACCGATACTCAAGCCAGAATTGTGTATTTTGTAAAATCAAATGGTCACACATAAATCAAAATTTCCTCATTGATTACCACAGATTAGCAAGAGGTTACAAAAATATTGAAGTACAAATATTCAAATCGGTAATCAGAAACATCAACATGCATAAGCTTAAATAGAGATAAATTGGATCAAGAAATTAGCTAGCAAGGGCAATTTGATAGAGAGGAAGATTGCTTGAATCTTAGGCTGAAAAACTCAAACTTCCTTAACCAAAATAAGATCAAAACGTTGGAATAGAGCCGTTGAGATGAAAGAAAGAAAGGATCTGCATAAACCAAAAAAAGGGAGATAGGAAGACAAGAACCATAAATTAAGGAGATAAAAACTTTCCTTTGAAGACCCACGAAGGCTGAAGAGAATAAGAAAAATAAGACTTCCCTTTTTGTATAATGAAGACATGTGTCATATGTTGAGCAATGGGGCAGTAATATAAATTGAAACAACTCATATAAGGAAGCATATTTGCTAAAGCCAAAATAAATATGAAATTTTATATTTTAACAGATTTTAGTTATTATTATTTATTATTATCATTAGGGTAAATTGTAAACAAGACCCATGTAGTTTTGGTCAAATGGATGAACACCATCTGTAGTTTAAAAATGGTAAATCACATCAACGTAGTTCCAAATTATGTCAATGAGACTCGTCTTCTCCAACGTCATTTCTTAATATTAGCCATAACTTTTTCTTTTGAACACTGGTTTGGATGATTCAAGATATATTGGAATTTTTATTTTTTAGCTCTATTTTATGGTCACTTCAAAACTTTGAAATCATCATTAAATAAAAGGGTTTATGGCTTCAATCATACATAATATTTTGATGACCCTTTTACTATTGACGATTTCAAAGTTTTTAAGTGACCATAAAGTAGAGCTCTGAATGAGGATTCTAAAACATATTAAACCATCCAATCAGGGGTGCAAACGAAATATCTTGAATCATCCAATCAGGGGTGCAAACAAAATATCTTGAATCATCCCAATCGGGGCTCAAGCGAAGTGGTTATGGTTAAATGAAAGTTAATGGGGTTGGAGGGAAAGAATCTTATTGACATAATTTGGAACTACGTGAATAAAATTTGTCCTTTTTTTTTTTAACTACAGGAGGTGTTTCTTATTAAAAAAAAAAAAAAGAGGTGTTCATGCATTTGAGCAAAACCACAAGATCTTATTTTCATTTTACTCTTGTTATTATTATATTTTTAGCTCTACTTGCATGTCCTTGATCTTAAATCCTAAATCCGTCACCGTTCTTTCTAAGTTTTATTCTTCTTTGTTTTTAGTAGTTGTCTCACATTATTAAATTTTGGACTGAGAATTTGACCTCAACTTGAATACTTTCTTTTTCATTTATTTGGGCTTAGGGTTTGAGTCATTAGAAAAAGGAGCAATTGCCTCCAAAGGAATCGCTTTCAATGAAAATTTCTCTTTAGCAATCAGCCATCAGCCCTCTGCGGTAGTTTATCTGGGGTGGATGCCTCCCCCCGCCTCCTCCCCCCCTAATTTTTAAAAAATAGTATTTTATAGTTTTTGCCCCTCCTAAATGGGAAATTGAGAAAACTGACCTCTAAAAAACCAATCTACGGTTTATTGACCCTTCCCCACCATTTTTATGTTAGGGACCTTATGCTTATGTCATTGCACTATGAAAAGACAAAATATCCTTGTCTATCTTCCCCTCCTTCTCACATCTCAAACCTAACTCAAGTCTGAAACCCTAACTCCTCCAATTATCTCCTCCTTACATAGGGGTTGTGATGACGCCGACGATACTCCATCCAACCAAAGTCGGGTGATTTGTGAACGATTTGCGATTTGTGAATTCTTAACGGTGAGTTGCGATTGTTCTTGAGCAATTTTGCGAGTACCTCCAAACAAACACGATTTTGCAAAAGGGAAAAAAAATAGTAGAAAAAAAGTCAATCCGGACCAAAATTCCAATCTCGAAACAATAATGGGCAATCTCAAATCTGAGATTGTTAAAAACATTCTCATATCTAACCAAAAATACGATTCTTAGCATTAATCCCTCGAAGCTATATGACATAAGAGTTTAGAGAGAGGGTATGTTGAGGATAAAGCAAAAATGTATGATAATAATGAAACAGGGAATACAAGTTGCTTAAATACATAAAAAGTTAAAGTTCAAGGGTATTCATGTACTTTCACATTTTAAGAAAGTCTCTAACATAAAAATGGTGAGGAGGTCAATGAACCTTAGATTAGAATTTTGGAGGTCAATTTTCCCAATTTCCCCTCCTAAATTGCCTTATATAGTTTTTTGCCTCTCCTAAAATAACTTCTGGCTCCATCCCTCTCTATACAATGTGAACATTTGGTTATAACTTCTGATCAATTTGATGATTAGGAAGGTCAAGAGAAGCTCTAATCTGCTGCATTAGTGTGCATTCTTAACACACATTAAACTTAATTGAATAGTGCTCAGTCAAGTTCTTTTTCAAGAGAGGAAAAAAAAACAGCATATCTCACGAAGCAAAATATTCCAATATTTTTTCAATTTTTCACTTAATAGAATCACAAAAGAAAAATTCCCACTAAAATGTACCTAATTTTTTTTAGGCATAGAAATTGATATGAATCATGGAACCTCACAAAAAGCTCAAGGACCAATCACATGTTCAAAGATCAAGAGAAGCATTGAACATCCATTTACAAGCCTATATTAGCAAAGTCAAGACAAGCTTTGAAGATCCGTGCATGGAGGCTAACAAAGAAGACTTAATGAACTTCAATTTATGGAAAAATACATTTAGAGGAAGAATATTGAAGACTTTTTCAATCAGAATTGAAGAGAAGAGCTAATTAGGAAAGTTGCATCACTTTTGCAAACTTTCCTTATTTGGACCACTTTCCATATTTGTTCCCGAACTTGCCATATATGTAACGTCCCGTTATTTTGTGATAAAAAAAAAAACTTTTATTTATTTTATTTTAATTTGAGTAATTAAAATTCATTTATTTATTATTAAATTAGAATTTAGTAATTTATTTCATTTTAATTCTTTTTTTTTATGGCTTTATTTATTTAAATACGTTTTAATGGTATTAATAATTATTAACGGGCCAATTAATAATTATTAATCACCATTGGGATAGTTTGAGTTGTTCGGGATTCGTTTTAAGCCAAAAGTCATCAAAAAGGGCATTTTCGTAAATTCCCTTTAAACCAAAATATCTAAAACACTATTGAGCTTCTCTTTAAATGAAACATTGACCATTTGACTTCACATTTTCCTCATCTTTTTCTCCTCCTACCCGTGGGCCTCCAAGAGCAAAAGAGAGAATTGTGTTTTTGTTCGTTTCTCGCCCGATCGACGTGATTCCGGGTCCATTGGAAAGGTATCGGTTGTACGAGTCTTTCCCACCTAGCCTTCGACCGTTTCTCTCGAGAACCGAGGAGATCTCGGTAAGTCAAGTTTCAAACCCTAACTCCAAATAGTGTTTTAATGGAGTTTTCTTGAATTTCTTTCGATTTCGTGTTATGAAACTCGGAGTATGTATTTACGGGAGTCGTTTTACGTATATTTGAAACTTTCCCCTAACCCTAAAACCGAGTTTCAGTCGAAACCCTTTCCGTTTGAAATTTACCCTTTTGGGTTTGATTTTGGGTTAGAATTTAATGAATGAATGTTTATTTAAATTCAATTCGGGAAAGGGATTAATGTTCGAAAACCCTATTTATCGATACCCATTGAAATCGGGATTATCGAATTTGCTTAAAACCAACTCAAAATGTATTTGAATTGCCAAAAAGCCGGAAAACCAAACCCGAAACCCAATTTTGATGATAGGGCCGTGGGCCTCTTTGTGGGTTTTGTTGGGTTTTCGTTGCTTTGTATGTTTAGTAGTTGTTTGAACGATAGTTGGTTTCGTTATTGATTGTATGATATAATTCGTTTGTAGGTGTTTTCGAACCGCGTGGTTGATTGCTCTTTCGGTGTTTAGGAGCAAAGTCTTCACTTTTATTAAGGTGAGAATGATTAGTATTTAAAGTAACTATAGAAAGCGGACAAGTATGATGGTTTGAAGAGTTTGAAACTAAGATTAGAATCCGAACCTAAGATTAGAGGGTGGTGAGTTAGTGCCCTTAGGATTAAGAGTTAATCCTTAAGTGAGAACTTAGGAGTTCTCGAGAAAGACTTAGAACTTTAGAATAAGATTCTAAGTTAGGTTCGATGCGAACTAAGTTTGGATCATTGGAGGTTAAAGGATCCAACTTGTACTTAGAACGGTTATAGAACCTCGGATTCATTGGAAGTTTAGAATCCTTGAAGGTTAGGATAATCGTTATGTTTGACCTTTACTTTCATTATTGTTAACGAATTCGATTTATATATCGTTATGCTTTGATTCCTATCTATAATTTATTTTATGCCGTTTACTTTATGTTCTTTACTTTATGCTTGTGTCGGTTGCTTTATCATTCACACTTACTTTATTTATTTTGTAAGCATATGCAATCATATGCATAACATCTCGCATTATTGAAGAGAAAAGAAAGTGATAAAGAAAAACGAAAGGTTAATGGTGGAATATGAGAAAGTCCACATTTTACTCCATGCATAAGTTTTGGTGGGACGCCATAATTGCCCACACTACTTTCATGCATAAGTTTTGGTGGGACGCCATAATTGCCCACACTACTTTCATACATAAGTTTTGGTGGGACGCCATAATTGCCCACACTACTTTTATACATAAGTTTTGGTGGGACGCCATAATTGTCCACACTACTTTTATACATAAGTATTGGTGGGACGCCATAATTGCCCACGCTACTTCATATATAAGGATAATGGTGGATAGTATGTAAAAATCCACATTACCTCAACTTTATACATTTGATAAATGAGAAAGAGAATCGAGATGTTATATTTTATGCAAAGTCTTTTACTTTATTTCTTTATGTTATAACAAGTCATTGGATGATCAATTAGACTAAGTGTGCTAATTGTATCCTCTTTTTAAAAAAAAAATAATATGAAATAGAATGACCTAGACTTTGGAGAATTCTAGGAAAGAATGTGTCAGTTATTTTTGGACACAAATCGAATGCGAGTTTGAGGTCTATCTTTACTTTTTATGCTTATTATTCTCACTGGGCTTAAGTTGTTAGCTCATGATATTACAACCAATTTCAGGTAATGCCCTGGCTAGAGGCCGTGGACGGGGAGATGGTGCTTGCGTGATCGAGGGATGCTGACCTCGAGATGGACTTGTTGATTTTGTAAAGTATATGTTAATACTTTGTGAATTTTCAAAACTTTGATGTTGTATATAGCTCATAAGAGCTTTTGAAGTGGTTTTTATGAGATGAAACATTTGAACTCCTGATTTGGACTTAAAGTCCATGTGATTTATTTAGATTTGAAAATTAGGATGTAAACAGGTTTTCGGCATGCCAATTTTTCCTAAAATAAAAGACTTCCGCTGTTTTCTCTGATTTTAATCTATTTAAAAGTGACGGGTCGTCACAGTTGGTATCAGAGCCGACGGGTTCTGTAGACTACATGCGATGCATGTTTGTATTTCATGTTTTGTTTTAAGTCCATTCTCGAAAGTCATCATCTGAGATCAGCAGCACCAGGTATTCCTAGACCTTAATCTTTAAACTCGCATTTCATTTCGATTTGGTAAAAGAGTGGTGAATCCTCTTTTACAAGTGACTTATCTTGTTTTATTGACTTTATTTCAGTATGCCTCCTAAAAGAGGGGCTAGACGAGCTGGAGTGAGAGGTAGAGGTAGAGGCAGGAGCTCGGAGCCCTACACCTCCACCACCACCTCCACCTGTGATTCCTATAGTACCTCCGCCAGTGATTCCTGTTATACCGCCACCTGTTCAGGGGCGAGGAGTTTATATTTCTGAGGAGGATTATCTGGGATTGTTACGAGATGCTGGTAGACCAGTATTGCCAGTTGTACCACCACCTAGACCAGCTGATGTGGCAGTTGATCAGGTTGGATCTACCGAGGCTGCTAGGTTTTTGAGAGAGTATAGTAGACATGCACCTGGTGAGTTTAATGGTAGGTCCTTGGATCCATCTTTTGCTGAGCTCTGGATTGATAGAGTTGAGAGAGCTCTCGAGTTTATCAGGTGCCCGGACCATCTGCAGGTCCATTGTGGTACGTATTCTTTAGTTGATGATGCTCTATATTGGTGGAGAGGTCTCCATAGATCACTTTCTTTGACTATGGAGGTTACTTGGAAGGTATTTCGTGAGAAATTTTATGAGAAATACTATTCTGCTGATTTGAGAGATAGATTGGAGGTGGAATTTCTGACCCTGAAACAGGGTGATAGCTCAGTGACCGAGTATGAGCGAGAGTTTGACCGACTGTCTAGATTTGCTCCTGGACAGGTTGCTGATCCTGAGAGCAAGATGAGGAGGTTTTTGGTAGGGCTGAGAGCCGAGATTAGGGGTCATTTACGCACCCTGCGTCCGACTACCTACGAGCAGGCTTTAGAGTTTGCCCTTTCTTTAGATTTGGCATCTGAAGAAAGGAAGGGCAAACTAGCTGCTACCGGAGAGACTTCCTCTCATAAGAGGAAGGTAGAGAGCGACCCTGCTAGTCAAGTACCACCGCCACAGCAGAGACAGCAGCTGCAGCAGGCTCGGGGTGGATTTCAGTATGGACAGCCGAGAGTACAGGGGTTACCTCTCCGCTTTTGCCGACACTGTTCTAGTCACCATGCTGGGGCATGTCCCATACCACTTATATGTTTTACTTGTGGTCAGGAGGGTCATACATCTAGATACTGTAGGGCTTATCAGGCACAGATACCACAGTATGGTTACCCGGGACAGGGTATTCAGCAGAGACCTTATCAGGCACCACCTGCTTTGTATGCTCCTCCAGTTAGAGGTAGAGGTCATGACCGAGGCAGAGGTCAAGATCGGGGCAGAGGACAGTTTAGGGGTAGAGGTCAGGGTGGCCAGGCACAGCAGTTTAGACTTCCGCCTGTTGTTCAGCCGCCACAGATTTTACCTCCACCACCACCGAGATTTCCTCCACTGCCACGTCAGTTACCGCCTCCACCTGCTCAGTATCAGGCCTGAGTTTATGCTACTAGAGAGGAGGCTGAGGCTGCAGGTACTGTAGTTACTGGTACTTTGACAGTTTTGGGCCATTCGGCCTTTGTTTTATTTGATTCTGGGGCTAGCCACTCTTTTATTTCTTCTGCATTTGTTGAGTCGGCTATGCTTGAGTCTGCACCGTTAGGGTTTGAGATGCGTGTTTCTACCCCAGTGGGGAAGTTTATTATTGCTGATAGTATGATTAGCACAGATGATTTGTGTTTTATGGGTTGTTGTTTGCATGCTACTTTGATTATCATGCCTATGTCTGATTTCGATGTGATTTTGGGTATGGATTGGCTATCAGCTAATCGTGCCACTATTGATTGCACTGCGAGAGTGGTTGATTTTATGGGTCCATGTGGGACCAGTTTACGTTTTCGTGGGACTAGTAGTCGAGTAGCACCCACTTTGATATCGATGTTAGAAGCTAGTATGCTTCTAAGTGATGGAGCCTTGGGCTATATAGCTAGTGTGGTTGACACTTCTATACCAGAGGCTAGTTTGAGTTCTGTGCCAGTAGTGAGGGATTTTGTTGATGTTTTCCCTGATGAGTTACCCGGTTTACCACCAGGTGAGACAGTTTTGATTTTCGTGATTGAGGTTGCTCCTGGGGCGACTCCATTATCCAAAGCACCATATCGTATGGCACCACGTGAGTTGAAAGAACTCCAGAGCGATTCTGAGGACTTTTAGACTTGGGGTTTATACGCCCAAGTGTTTCACCGTGGGGAGCTCCCGGTGTTGTTTGTGAAGAAGAAAGACGGGTTCTATGCGTTTATGCATTGATTATAGAGAGTTGAACCAGGTGTTACTGAAGAACAAGTATCCTTTGCCCAGGATAGATGACTTGTTTGATCGATTGAGGGGAGCCACTATCTTTTCGAAGATAGATTTGAGATCCTGGCTATCATCGATTGAGGATTCGGGATGAGGATATTCCCAAGACCGCATTCGGGGCGCGTCATGGACATTATGAGTTTGTAGTTATGTCCTTTGGCTTGACTAACGCGCTGCGGCCTTTTATGGACCTTATGCACACGGTGTTTAGGAGGTTCATTGACTCTTTTGTGATTGTATTCATTGATGATATCTTGGTTTATTCCAAGACAGAGGAGTTGCATGCTATACACCTACGAGAGGTTTTGACGGTACTACGAGATCAGAGATTGTATGCCAAGTTCTCTAAGTGTGAGTTTTGGCTGAGGGAAGTGGCATTTTTAGGCCATGTAGTATCGAGTAAAGGAGTATCTGTTGATCCCTCTAAGATTGAGGCAGTTACTAACTGGCCTAGGCAACAGTGTGGGCGATATTCGCGGTTTTCTTGGGACTTGCAGGCTATTATAGGCGGTTTGTGCAAGATTTCTCCAAGATTGCTTCACTTTGACACGTTTGACCCAGGAAGGGGGTTGATTTTGTATGGTCCGAGGATTGTGAGAGGAGCTTTGAGGAGCTCAAGAGGAGGCTTGTGACAAGACTGTTCTAGTGTCGCCTTGATAGGACTGGTGGTCCGACTGTGTATCAGATGCTTCCCACAGAGGTTTGGGATGTGTGTTGATGCAAGACGGAAAGTTATAGCTTATGCTTCTCGTCGATTGAAGGAGAATGAGAAGAAATATCCGACTCATGATTTAGAGTTGGCGATGTTGTGCATGCATTGAAGATATGGAGGCATTATTTGTACGGTGAGAAGATTATGATATTTACCGACCATAAGAGTCTCAAATATTTCTTCACTCGAAGGAATTGAATATGAGACAATGGAGATGGTTAGAGCTTGTCAAGGATTATGACTGTGACATTCAGTATCATCCTGGGAGAGCCAATGTAGTGGCTGACGCGCTTAGTAGGAAGTCTTCTCATTCTTCAGCTTTGTCAGCCTTACCTTTGAGATTGAGGTGGGATATGGAACGAGTCGAGATAGCATTGCTTACTCGCCGAGGTCACCGTGAGTCCGGCTAGTTTGACAGTGGGGCCTAATTTGAGGCGGAGGATGATTGATGCCCAGGAGGGGAGAGGTTCATTTGCGGCAGGTTTTAGAGAGGTGAGTCGATGTTCCTAGTCATTTTACCTTCTCTACGACAGTGCTCGATGTATCGTAAAGAGGCTATGTGTGCCTTTAGGATCGACTTTCGAAGGGAACTGTTGGAGGAGGCTCACGATTCTATCTTCTCTATACACCCAGGTAGTACGAAGATGTACAGGGACCTGAGAGAGCATTATGGGTGGCCTGGGATGAAGTTTGAGATAGCGGACTTTGTTAGTAGATGTTTGACTTGTCGCAAGTCAAAGCTTTGAGGAAGAGTCCATCGGGTTTACTTAACCCTCTCGAGTGTGCCACGAATGGAAATGAGAGGAGATTTCCATGGACTTTATCGGTGGTTTGCCGAGGACGCCCAAGGGTTATGATACCATTTGGGTGATTGTAGACCGTTTGACGAAGACAAGACACTTTATACCTGGGAGGATCACCTACCCAGGTGGAGACATGGGCACGATTGTATTTACGGGAGATTGTCAGATTACATGGTGTGCCTGTGAGGATAGTATCAGATCGAGACACTCGTTTTGTCTCGAAGTTTTGGCAGAGTTTGCATTCAGCATGGGTACAGGCTTGGATTTTAGCACGACTTTTCACCCCCCTGGACGGATGGTCGAGCCAGAGAGAGTTAACCGGATTCCTGGAGGATATGTTGAGGGCTTGTGTTCTTGATTTTGGAGGTAGTTGGGATTCTCAATTGTACTTGGTAGAGTTTGCTTATAATAACAGCTATCAGGCTACTATTGAGATGGCACCATTTGAGGCACTTTATGGTAGAAAGTGTCGATCTCCAGCTCACTGGGATGAGTTTGGAGAGAGAAGGCTTTTGGGACCCGAGTTGTTACAGTTGACTAGTCAGTCTATTGACTTGATCAGAGAGAGGATGAGGGTTGCCCAGAGCAGAGAAAAGAGTTATGCAGACAAACGACGTAGTCCACTTGAGTTTTCAGTAGGGGACCACGTGTTTTTGAAGGTAGCACCTATGAAAGGTGTTATGAGATTCGGGAAGAAGGGTAAGCTGAGCCCAAGATTTATTGGCCCATTTGAGATACTCGATCGAGTAGGAGCAGTGGCTTATCGATTGGCTTTACCACCTTCTTTATCGGCAGTTCATAATGTTTTCCATGTATCTATGCTTCGGAAGTACATGACAGATCCTTCACACGTGATTGATCATGAGCCGATAGTTTTGGATGCTAGTATGTCTTATGAGGAGACACCAGTTGAGATTTTAACATTCGAGCAAAAGGTGCTGAGAAACAAAACGATTCGCTTGGTTAAGGTTCTTTGGAAGAACCAAGTGTCTGAAGAAGCTACGTGGGAGCGTGAGGATGAGATGCGAGCAAAGTATCCTCAGCTTTTCACTTAGTAAGTTTACTTTTCGGGGACGAAAAGCCTTTTTAGGAGGGTTGACTGTAACGTCCCGTTATTTTGTGATAAAAAAAAACTTTTATTTATTTTATTTTAATTTGAGTAATTAAAATTCATTTATTTATTATTAAATTAGAATTTAGTAATTTATTTCATTTTAATTTTTTTTTTTTTTATGGCTTTATTTATTTAAATACGTTTTAATGGTATTAATAATTATTAACGGGCCAATTAATAATTATTAATCACCATTGGGATAGTTTGAGTTGTTCGGGATTCGTTTTAAGCCAAAAGTCATCAAAAAGGGCATTTTCGTAAATTCCCTTTAAACCAAAATATCTAAAACACTATTGAGCTTCTCTTTAAATGAAACATTGACCATTTGACTTCACATTTTCCTCATCTTTTTCTCCTCCTACCCGTGGGCCTCCAAGAGCAAAAGAGAGAATTGTGTTTTTGTTCGTTTCTCGCCGATCGACGTGATTCCGGTCCATTGGAAAGGTATCGGTTGTACGAGTCTTTCCCACCTAGCCTTCGACCGTTTTCTCTCGAGAACCGAGGAGATCTCGGTAAGTCAAGTTTCAAACCCTAACTCCAAATAGTGTTTTAATGGAGTTTTCTTGAATTTCTTTCGATTTCGTGTTATGAAACTCCAGGAGTATGTATTTACTGGAGTAGTCGTTTTACGTATATTTGAAACTTTCCCCTAACCCTAAAACCGAGTTTCAGTCGAAACCCTTTCCGTTTGAAATTTACCCTTTTGGGTTTGATTTTGGGTTAGAATTTAATGAATGAATGTTTATTTAAATTCAATTCGGGAAAGGGATTAATGTTCGAAAACCCTATTTATCGATACCCATTGAAATCGGGATTATCGAATTTGCTTAAAACCAACTCAAAATGTATTTGAATTGCCAAAAAGCCGGAAAACCAAACCCGAAACCCAATTTTGATGATAGGGCCGTGGGCCTCTTTGTGGGTTTTGTTGGGTTTTCGTTGCTTTGTATGTTTAGTAGTTGTTTGAACGATAGTTGGTTTCGTTATTGATTGTATGATATAATTCGTTTGTAGGTGTTTTCGAACCGCGTGGTTGATTGCTCTTTCGGTGTTTAGGAGCAAAGTCTTCACTTTTATTAAGGTGAGAATGATTAGTATTTAAAGTAACTATAGAAAGCGGACAAGTATGATGGTTTGAAGAGTTTGAAACTAAGATTAGAATCCGAACCTAAGATTAGAGGGTGGTGAGTTAGTGCCCTTAGGATTAAGAGTTAATCCTTAAGTGAGAACTTAGGAGTTCTCGAGAAAGACTTAGAACTTTAGAATAAGATTCTAAGTTAGGTTCGATGCGAACTAAGTTTGGATCATTGGAGGTTAAAGGATCCAACTTGTACTTAGAACGGTTATAGAACCTCGGATTCATTGGAAGTTTAGAATCCTTGAAGGTTAGGATAATCGTTATGTTTGACCTTTACTTTCATTATTGTTAACGGAATTCGATTTATATATCGTTATGCTTTGATTCCTATCTATAATTTATTTTATGCCGTTTACTTTATGTTCTTTACTTTATGCTTGTGTCGGTTGCTTTATCATTCACACTTACTTTATTTATTTTGTAAGCATATGCAATCATATGCATAACATCTCGCATTATTGAAGAGAAAAGAAAGTGATAAAGAAAAACGAAAGGTTAATGGTGGAATATGAGAAAGTCCACATTTTACTCCATGCATAAGTTTTGGTGGGACGCCATAATTGCCCACACTACTTTCATGCATAAGTTTTGGTGGGACGCCATAATTGCCCACACTACTTTCATACATAAGTTTTGGTGGGACGCCATAATTGCCCACACTACTTTTATACATAAGTTTTGGTGGGACGCCATAATTGTCCACACTACTTTTATACATAAGTATTGGTGGGACGCCATAATTGCCCACACTACTTCATATATAAGGATAATGGTGGATAGTATGTAAAAATCCACATTACCTCAACTTTATACATTTGATAAATGAGAAAGAGAATCGAGATGTTATATTTTATGCAAAGTCTTTTACTTTATTTCTTTATGTTATAACAAGTCATTGGATGATCAATTAGACTAAGTGTGCTAATTGTATCCTCTTTTTAAAAAAAAAATAATATGAAATAGAATGACCTAGACTTTGGAGAATTCTAGGAAAGAATGTGTCAGTTATTTTTGGACACAAATCGAATGCGAGTTTGAGGTCTATCTTTACTTTTTATGCTTATTATTCTCACTGGGCTTAAGTTGTTAGCTCATGATATTACAACCAATTTCAGGTAATGCCCTGGCTAGAGGCCGTGGACGGGGAGATGGTGCTGCGTGATCGAGGGATGCTGACCTCGAGATGGACTTGTTGATTTTGTAAAGTATATGTTAATACTTTGTGAATTTTCAAAACTTTGATGTTGTATATAGCTCATAAGAGCTTTTGAAGTGGTTTTTATGAGATGAAACATTTGAACTCCTGATTTGGACTTAAAGTCCATGTGATTTATTTAGATTTGAAAATTAGGATGTAAACAGGTTTTCGGCATGCCAATTTTCAAACAAAACCACGCCAATTTTTCCTAAAATAAAATACTTCCGCTGTTTTCTCTGATTTTAATCTATTTAAAAGTGACGGGTCGTCACAATATATGATGTCCACGAATTTACAATGTATTTGGACATATTTTAGGTATTTATTTATCAGTTTTAATTCTTAGAATAGTTTAGGAATGATATAATATCTTTTAGGGCAAAACTTTCCTAAAATGCACCAAATGCACTTAAGGAAAGATTTGACAGATTTTGTGCCTCCTTGTAATCCGAATTTCCTTGTTATTTTTAGGGTTTCTTTGCCTATTTAAAGGCCTCATTTGTAACCCTAAATATTAAGAATTAATATGATAGAAAATAGCTTTGTTTTGCTTATTGCTTGGTTGATTTTACCTTGCATTTTGTAGCCTTGTTCTAGGTTGCATGTTTTAGAAACATTCAAGCATAACTTGATCTATTGTGTTTGTGGATTGTTTGGATCTTGAAATAAGAACAAATTCTCTTATTTCAAGATATTAGATCATTGGAATAATCTTCTTTTTCGTGTATTCTATGGGTTTTACCTTATTGTTCATCGGGGTTTTAGGATTTGCATCTAGGGGTTCTTTGTGCTTTCAAAGGGTTTCTATTTCAATTTCCTAGGGTTTCATATCATTTGGTATCAGAGCTTAGGCTCAAGGGAAGATTTCTATCTTACTTGCTTTCTTGTTGCTTTCATTTTTATTGTCTTGTTCTTCATTCATCGAAAATTCCAGAAAAACAAAAAAAAATTATAGTTCCAGAATTTCCTTATTTAGCCTACTGTTTTTATTATTTTCCGTATATTTTCAATCCGATTCTCAGAAAATCATCAACTACAAAAGTCTTTATCTTTCTGTCTAGTTTATTTGTTATTCAGAAAAAATTGTCAAAAAAAAAGTGGAAGATTGAGAAAAAAATAGATCTTCGCAGACTGTCGGATTGTGCAGAAAATTGTTATAATAAAAAAAAAAAAAAAGTGTTCTTGCTATTTGCTTGAGTTTCTGGAAAAAAGTGTTTAGTGTTCATATTGTTCTTGAAGAGTTCATCTTAAACTCATCATTTATGCATCTTGAATCCGAAATTATCAAGTTGAATGAGCCAAAATTTGTTTGTTTCCTAAAAAGCTAGAACTTACCATAAATACGTAAAACTATTTTTGGAAAGTTTCAAATCTGCCCATATTTGAATATATGCATCTTTTGCTTTAGGAAAGTATTATTTTCTGATCCAAAGTGCTTCTAATTTCGAATTTTTCTCTTTTAGGAAAGTTTATTCTTGCTTATTTTTCTTTCTTATTCTTTCCTTGTCACTAAAATAAACCATTTGCATGAATCTGTCTTGTTTTCTTCTTAACCAACCAATTTGCTTGTTTCTTATTTCTTGATTGTTACTTTTTACAAATTTCATTAGTATCTTAGTTGTTTGATAGTTGCTAAAGTGTGCTAATAGTTCAAGGTTACATTTAGGCCTTTATAATCTGTTTTGAGTGCAAACACGAGAGAACAAACATCATCGAGTGTAAACACTTAGGGAGTGATTGAAAGGTCCTATTTTTATTACTTTCTTGTTTTCTTGCAGCAATGTATCATGAAATTGATCAAAGGAGGAGTAATATATGTCGAGAGAGAGAACATACTCGGAGGGAAAATAGAGGTGTTTATCATGAAGGGATGGATCATAGAAGCATAAGAGGTGATAAGCTCAAGTTACCTACTTTCCAAGGAAGATCAAATCCAGAAGTATACTTGACATGGGAAAGAGAGGAGGCGCTTTGTTTTGAAGAACATCCATGTAATGATTCAAAGAAAGTACAATTTCTAACCACTCAATTTTGTGATTATGCACTAACATGGTGGAAACAATTGGTGAACGATAGGAAAAGAAGAACATTGGAGGATCCAATTGAAACTTGGTGTGAACTCAAATACATCATGAGGAAAAGATTTGTTCCAAGCCGATTTCAAAGAGACCTTGAGGAAATGTTTGAAGATCTTACACAAGGAAACATGAGTGTTTGTGAGTACTACAATGAGTTTAAATATCTCATGGCTAAGGCTAATATTCAGGAAGATGAAGAGACGACTATAGCATGGTTCTTAGATGGATTAAATTATGAGATTGCTGGCCAAGTTAATGGGTATACATATGTGAAGTTGGAAGAAATGGTTTACTATGCCACCAAGGTAGAAAATAGACTCAAAAGAAGAAGAGATACACGGTATGCTTCTAAACCTATTTCCAATACTTCTTCTTCTTATCAAATTGGTGCAAATAGTACATTAATGGATGAGAGTGGGGCTGCCTATGGATTGATGGAGGAAAATACAAGATTGATCATTTTAGATGAGCTTAAAATGATTAGAATGGAATCTTTAAAAGCGGAGGAAGTTTACAAAGCTAGCATGGAAGAGATTAGAGAGGGAATTATAAAGTCAATGTGTGCTTATAAAGAGGGCATTGAAGTGCCAAATGAAGTATTAGAGCCAAAACCACTTGTTGACCAAGTTCCTATAGTTTGTGCTAATATTTGTATGGAGGAAACTTATGAGTTAAATAAGTGTTCTAATTTCGAAAATAATGAAAATTGTGAACAAGAGAGTGAGCTAAAAGAAAGAGAGATGAGTGATGAAAAAGAAACGAGTGATCCAAAAGAAAGAGAGATGGGTGATAAAAAAGAAATGAGTGAGCAAAAAGAAAGAGAGATGAGTGATAAAAAAGAAAAGAGTGAAAAAGAAATTTGTGCTCAAAAGAAAGAGACTTGTGAGTTTGAAAAGAATGAAAGAGAGAATGAAAAGAAAGAGTGTTTTGAGATTACAACGTGTGAGGCATTTGAGTGTAGTGAGAAAAAAGAGAGAAAAATAGAGAGTGAGAGCTTGAAAGTTAGATCAAGTGAAGCTAGGAATGAACTCTACCAACCTATATTTGTACTTTTGTACAAAGAAGTTTGTTTTACACTTGACACATCTTTGCCTAGTATGTATGTTGAGTTTTTACAGGAATTCAAAAGATTGTTCCCTAATGAGATGCCTAGCAATCTGTCATCAATGCAAGGCATAAAATATCATGAAGACAATATTCAAGGGGCTTCCATACTCAATAAACCACCATCTCACATGACTCAATGCATGGAAAATAGGGTAAACACAGCCATGGTAAAGTATCCTAACCCTATTCTTTATAATATGCATACCACTTGTTTGTTTGATAAAAATGATCTCAACTATGAATTTCTATAACATCAAATGAATTTCATTGATAATTATGCATGTTGTACAAAGACTTACTTGCCCAATAATTCCCAAATTAAGAGTTATTGAGACTCTTACTACTTCTGATCATGTGCTTACTGTTTTTGCAATAATAGTTGTTTGATTGATTCAATGGTTACGTATGATTGTCACTTGATTGAGAAGAATGTAGGATTTGTGTATGGACACACATATGAGTGGGTTGAATGTACTTTTGCATCATTGTTTGTGATACCATGTTATGAGAAAATTTATGAAATTGACTATGGTCCTTTGGGTTCTAATATGTTATCTAATAGTGTAGCTAGATCTCTTGTTATTTGTTATGAGACAGTATTTAAAAAGAAGCTACAAATACTTCAATACCTAAGTGGGACCATGCAATTAAATGTCAAAGAGCAAGATGCATAGAAGTTCAGGGTTTTTGATCCTGGAGGAGTTAAACAATTTAAGGCACTAGAAAGATATCAAGATGATTACAAATCTGATTTCCAAGGTAAGTATGTTTTAGGTGTTTTTATTTATGTTACTAACTTGAGTTATGGCGATGTATTTAATGTTTTAGATTCGAGGACGAATCCTTTTCAAGAGGGAGGGGATGATATGAATCATGGAATCTCACAAAAAGCTCAAGGACCAATCACATGTTCAAAGATCAAGAGAAGCATTGAACATCCATTTACAAGCCTATATTAGCAAAGTCAAGACAAGCTTTGAAGATCCGAGCATGGAGGCTAACAAAGAAGACTTAATGAACTTCAATTTATGGAAAAATACATTTAGAGGAAGAATATTGAAGACTTGTTCAATCAGAATTGAAGAGAAGAGCTAATTAGGAAAGTTGCATCACTTTTGCAAACTTTCTTTATTTGGACCACTTTCCATATTTGTTCCCGAACTTGCCATATATGATGTCCACGAATTTACAATGTATTTGGAAATATTTTAGGCCTTTATTTATCAGTTTTAATGCTTAGAATAGTTTAGGAATGATATAATATCTTTTAGGGCAAAACTTTCCTAAAATGCACCAAATGCACTTAAGGAAAGATTTGACAGTTTTTGTGCCTCTTTGTAATCCGAATTTCCTTGTTATTTTTAGGGTTTCTTTGCCTATTTAAAGGCCTCATTTGTAACCCTAAATATTAAGAATTAATATGATAGAAAATAGCTTTGTTTTGCTTATTGCTTGGTTGATTTTACCTTGCATTTTGTAGCCTTGTTCTAGGTTGCATGTTTTAGAAACATTCAAGCATAACTTGATCTATTGTGTTTGTGGATTGTTTCGATCTTGAAATAAGAACAAGTTCTCTTATTTCAAGATATTAGATCATTGGAATAATCTTCTTTTTCTTGTATTCCATGGGTTTTACCTTATTGTTCATCGGGGTTTTAGGATTTGCAACTAGGGGTTCTTTGTGCTTTCAAAGGGTTTCTATTTTAATTTCCTAGGGTTTCATATCAGAAATTAAAATGCAAGCAATAGATACGTAAGAGGATCTGTTTTTTTTCCCATTGCTCTTTCAATTGTAACATAAAAAGAGGAAGGGGATGGAGTAAAGAAAAGAATGAAAGTGAAAGTGGAAGGCGTGAGACTCCATATCTGAAACGGAATTGCAAAAAACAAGTTTAAATCCAAGAAAATTTATACCGATGAAATCGATAGCTTCGACTATTTGTCGATATAAGAAATGCATTTCCATCTCGATCTCTTGAACTGCCTATTTAGTTCTTTTGAGATTACTGATGAAAAAATGATACATATCGACTCTCCAGACAAACAAACTCTGCTGCTAATGGAGACCGTGGATGGTGCCGTCGATTATAAAGAACGACCAGTAGTTAGGTCGTGTGACGACCCGACTTATTCAAAAGAACTCGATCGCGGTTACGCAAGCGGAAGTAAATAGTTTAAACCCAAAATAATAATTTTTATAAAATATTAAAAATTTTGGCATGAAGTATTTGTAAAGTGCATGCCTCAAATACAATACAAAATAAACCTGTTATCAGAGTTCATCGGCTCGTCGGCCGGTTCAGAGTTTTCATAAAAGCATGCTAAAAAGAAAGTTCGGTGCACCGGTTTTAAAATATCATACAAACATAATATACGTAAAGTTTATCCCAAAATAAAACAAACTCAAGCTAAACTTGACATCTAAACTTCCAAAACAAAGGCTCGTGTGCCGGAGATCCAATCCAAAAGCTCAATCTCGACATAGTCAACGAGCACCACCTGCCGCTCCACGCTCTCGTCCCCGAGCGTTACCTGAAAGGTGATATAGAGCACCTTTGAGCATGACACTCAGTGAAAACAAAAGAATATGAACGGTGATAGAATGCGAAAGTACATAACAACATGCTTAAAATGTGTATGAAGTACAAATGCTTTATGTTTGAATGATAACAACTAGTCAAAACATCTTTCCTTCCTCTTTGATACCACAAGCATTTCCAATACAAACCCGGCCTCTCACTATGCCCATATTACCAAAATCAATCAACCTTTGAGCCATAGCTCATCTCTTTTTCAAACTAATTCCATTCACTAGCACCCGGGTCATTCTAACATAGTACATCGGGGCTCTATCACCTCTCTGCCACGGTAACCACGTGTAACGTCCAACACCCATACACCGTTACACTGGTTAATCACATTTCCGCCACGGTAACCACGTGTAACGTCCAACACCCATACACCGTTACACGGGTTACAACCCCATGACCACATAACGATCATATGATATGCATGAGTGGCATGTATGACATGAAATGAATTAAACATACTCCTTCATAACAAGATTATATAACGGGATATCGAATCAACAATTGTAAGTAGATCAACTTTTCAAACTAAGCATATGACTCCATCTTTACTCATATAGTATTCAAGTTTCACATATTCACATGGTTCGTGATCACAACTAGTTTCCGAGTATAATCAAGAAAAGTATCACATATGCATAATCATAGTCTCAAATCCAGCATATGACTCGTTCATGGACTATGAACATAATAACAAAGCAATTTAGGCATGCTTCAATGATCAACTAGTAAAAGAAAAATTATGATTTCGGTTTAGGCTATCAAGCAATTCGTCTCTTAAACCCAATGTCGGAACCGTTATCTTTCCCCGTGAATTCACTTGCTTCCAACTCCACCACCCACATCACAATTCATGTGTCTCATAACCACAAGTTCCATTTACGAATTAGTTCCAAAAGGAATAGAGACGCCATTCCAATCACCCTTCCGATTCTTTTTGTTCTCACCTTCAAACTGGTTTCCACGTATCTCCACTCGTCTTTGGCCTTGAGTTCTTGATCAATTCCACTTCTAATTCTTGCTTGAATCCTCCTAGGTTGATGATTCCTTCATAATCCAACAAAATCCCAAAGGAATTGACAAGGAAACCTTGGATTTGGATGAGCAAAGAAAAGAGGAAAAAAAATGAGGGAGAGAGAGGGGGGGTCACGGTTGGGAGGTAGAAGAAGAATAAAAATTTGGATTTTTTTTTCCTTTCATTTTTCTCTTATTTTTCCTTTATTTACTTTTGTTTTTCTTAATAAAAACAAAATGACAACTAATTCTAATGATAACTAAAATCAATTTATGTCCAAGTCCCTCCACCTCTTCCATTTAGTACCAAGCCCTTCCACCTCCTAAATTTATTTCATACCCCTCCTCTTCTTTCTTTTGCTAACTAGCCCTCACTCAAAGAAATTAACTATGGTTAACTTTGCCCTTCAAATAAACTCCCACCCATAGTTAAACTAACCATGGTTAAATACTAATTAACCAAAGAACTTATAATAATCAAATAAAACAAGTCAAAATAAGGACAAATTCTTAAATATCCTACAAAGATTTTTTTGGGTCCTTACAGGTCGTCCTCCGGAGGTTGGAAATCGACATCTTTGATATTAGGTAAAAGCATGAAGATAAATAGGAAAATCATGTATATGACCGCTTCTTACATACCATCATTAAAAAAACACTTTTACAAGTTATTCCAAACGGGTCCTAGGGTAGGTAAAGTTTTATTATTTGATGTAAAAAATAATTTTGATTTAAATGGAATTACTATGAATGTGTTGAATTAGGAATGGAAGTTGCAGAGACATTTGCATACTATGGAATCAGCGTGAATCTCATAACATACTTAACCTGGTCACTCGGTCAATCTGTGGCAGCGACCGCGCAGAGTGTGAATATCTGGTCGGGCACGTCGATGTTGTTCACTCTTGGCGGAGCCTTTGTTCCTGATTCATTCTGGGGACGGTATCGCACCATTGTTTTTGCTTTGGCTCTTTACATCTTGGTTCTCTTTCCCCATCTCTTTCTCTATCTCTCAGTCATTTTCTTTCAATAAAATTTTGATTTTTGTTTCCTGTTATTGAGTATTAAGACTGTATATTTGAATAATTCAAATTCAATAAAAACATGTTGAACATGATTATAAACGTGACTTGATGGTTGTAATTTGTTTTTTCAAAAATCGTTTTAATCCTTGTTTTAGTTTGTTTTAAAAAAAATCTGTAAGGTTATGATTTAACAATAATTCAAAGTGCAGGGTGTATTTTGCGAACCCTATTAAATATTACTCAAATGACATAAGTATAGTTCAATAATTATTGAACTATTTTTTATGTGTATTTTTAATAAATTTGGTTATTATTTTTAACTTTTGAAGTTCAAAGTTCAATAATTTACACTACAAAAAAACTGTCAAAATGCGACCAGAACTTTGCGACCAAACAAAAGTGGTAGTTTTTTGGTGACCACCTGGTCACTTTTTTTGAAGGTTGACTCTATGTGACCATCTGGTCACTTTTTTTGCGACCAGATTGCGACCAAAAGCAAAAGTAGTCATAAAAAATGGTGTGAAAGAAGCGACCAATTGGTCACCTACAAAAACGACCAACTGGTCGCATATTTGTGACTAAAAATATGACTTGGTAGCAAAAAATGGCGCGTAATTTTGGAGGGAAGAAAGCTACCAAGTGGTCACAATTAAAAGTGACTAAATGGTCGCAATTTTTGTGACCTTTAGTAAGCAGTGGTAGCTTAAAATTGGAGGGAAGAAAGCTACCAAGTGGTCACAATTAAAAGTGACTAAATGGTCGCAATTTTGGTGACCTTTAGTGAGCAGTGGTAGCTTAAAATTGGAGGGAAGAAAGCTACCAAGTGGTCACAATTAAAAATGACTAAATGGTCACAATTTTGGTGACCTTTAGTGACCAGTGGTAGCTTAAAAATTTGGCGGGAATTAAGCTACCACGTGGTCACATTAAGAAGTGACCAGATGGTCGCAAATGTTGTGATTTTATGTGACCAGTAATATATAAATAATTTGGTGGGATAAAAGCTACCAAGTGGTCACAAAAAAAAGTGACCATGTGGTCGTAAATTCTAACTTGATGTGACCCTAGGCAGTGAGGAAAATGGTGGGAAATTTTGGAGGGAAAATGCGACCAGGTGGTAGAAAAAATACTACCATCTGGTCACAAATGAGCAGATGAGTCCATTATAAAAACCCCTCCACCCATTATTTGTTAGCATTAAGAAAAAAGAAAATGAGAGAGTGGATGTATGTTCGTTTGATAGACGGGTATTTGAATGATGAGTTCGTGGCCGGGATTGAACAGTTTGTTGAGTTTTGCATGACAACTGTCTATTATGAAAAGTATGGTGGAAAGCTACGTTGCCCGTGCAGGAAATACGACAATAGGAGAATCATACCGGTCACAAATTTGAAGGTGCATCTTTATAGTTGGGGATTTGTGTAGAATTATTATCACTGGGTGTTTCAGGGGGAAACCAAGGAAATGTTCGATGCTGCATTACAGGAATCGAAACGATACGAAGGTAGCAGCTCGAATGTAGAGGGTTTTGACGAAGAACGGAATGATGAACAACATTATAGTCAGATGCAGCAAATGATACTTGATGGTGCGGGGTATGGGGGCAATGAAAATTTCCGTGAAAGTTTAAACGTAGACGAAGATGAACGGGTCGTAGAAGAGGAAATGAATCCCGGAAGCACGTAAGATGCACGAGATGCTAAAGACGACCCGGTAGGCCGATGTAAGTCAACTTGCTGCTACTATAGAACTTTTAAATATAAAGGCGCAGTACAACATACCTGGTAGAGGATTTGATGCGATTGCATCGTGGTTTCGTCGATGCGCTCCAGAAGAAAATAATATGCCCCACAGTTTGTACGACACAAAAAAGCTAGTGGAGGGACTTGGATCACCCGTGGAGAAAATAGATTCGTGTCAAAACGGATGCATGATTTACTGGGATGTGGATGAGGACCTGCATCACTGCAAATTCGGTTTTCTTCCAAGATACAAACAAGGGAAACGCAGCCTGATTCCGAACGCCCGCATGTTCTATTTACTGCTGACCCCACGTCTACAATAGTTGTATGTATCGGATGTGACAGCCTCGCACATGAGATGGCATCATGAGCATTCACAGGATGAAGGTGTTATGAGACATCCTTCAGATGCTGCGGCATGGAAGCATTTAAATAATTGTCATCCGGATTTTGCACAAGATCCGAAAAACGTCAGATTGGGCTTATGCATGGATGGCTTTAACCCGTTCGGATTATCCGGGGCATAATATTCAGTTTGGCCAGTCATGGTAGCCTCGTATAACTTGCCTCCCTCGATGTGCATGCGAGACACGGTGATTTTTCTAACAGTGATCGTACCTGGGCCGAAAAGTACAAAACAGAAACTGGATGTGTATTTGCAACCACTTATTGCAGAGTTGAAAAGGTTGTGGACTGACGGTGTTATGACGTACGACATTTCGAAGAAACAAAATTTCTTGATGCGCGCCACGTTAATCTAGACGATCAGTGACTTCCCTGGGCATTCAATGTGTCCGGTATGTTGATCTTTAATTGCTTTCATATACATTTTGAGTGTGTGTTTAGCTTTTGTTATTGCTTTCCTTAGTCAGTGTAGTTAATTGTGTGAACCTCAATCTCATCCTCTTAAAGGATGGAGTACGGCAGGGAAATACGCATGTCCACATTGCATGCTAGACACAGATGCATTTTATCTCAGAAACGGTTGGAAAACTTGTTGGTTTGATTGTCACCGTCGATTTTTACCGTTGAATCATACTTTTCGTTCAAACGGCATTGACTGGAAGAAGGGTCGACGAGTAAGAAACGATATCCCCCCGACAATGTATAGTGGAAGAGAGATTCTTCACTGTATAGATGCTATAGGGATGCAGAAGATTACAGTGGACGGTGCAGAGAGTGCAAACAATGCGACTGGGAAAAACACGGGTTGGAAGAAGCGGAGTATTTTTTGGGATCTACCGTATTGGGAAGATCTACTGATTAGACACAATCTGGATGTAATGCATATCGAGAAGAATTTCTTCGACAACATTTTCAATACGATTTTGAACGTTCCGGGAAAAACGAAGGACAATCTGAAGGCACGTTATGATATACGGGAGATATGTCACCGTCCTGAGTTAGAGCCTGACGACAATGATAATTACGCAAAAGCAAAGTACATGTTGATGACGGATGAAAAGAAAACATTATTTGAGTGGATCAAATCCATCAAATTCTCGGACGGATACGTTTCGAATTTGAGTCGGTGTATAGACAGTCAAAGCATATCATGTTCGGGATGAAAATCCACGACTGTCATGTGTTCATGCAACGATTGATGTCGGTCGCGTTCAAACCGTTCCTAGAGAATAGACATTGGGAGCCGCTTGCACAGTTGAGTGTTTTTTTCAGGGACTTGACATGTACAGAGCTGACTGAAGCTACTGTCGCTTCAATGAGTTCAGAGATTGTTGTTATTATCTGTAAGTTGGAGCGAATGTTCCCACCTGGCTTTTTTGACTCCATGGAGCATCTTCCAGTGCATCTTCCATACGAGGCATTCTTAAGGGATCTGGTACATTACCGCTGGATGTACCCATTTGAAAGGTAAGCACAGTTAATTTGTAATGTACACGTATAAAGTATAGTGATATCGAATGTAAATGTATTCTACACATTCTACCCTACCCACAGGTACTTACGTCGGTTGAAAAAGACGGTCGCAAATAAAGCAAGAGTAGAAAGATCTATCTGTAGTGCGTACCTGACATAAAAGACTACCACATTTTGTTCATACTACTTTGGCCAACACATTGCAAAGCAGTTTCGACCAGCGAAACGAAACATTGTCGAAAATTTACTTGAAGGTGTTGACATAAATGACTTGCCGATTTTTACGGAACCTGGCATGACAGTTGGAAGATCAATGCGTAGGTCGTTGACCGATTCTGAGTTTCACGTAATGCAGACATACGTGTTATGCAACTGCGCAGAGATCGAGCCTTACATAGAGTGAGTTCGTAAGTTAACATTATTTCATCGTATAAACAATTACAAACTATTTGCTAACTATTTTTGTAACATACATATTATTTCTAAACTTATACGTTCGAATGACACGAGTTGGTCTTACAGCCGCTGAGGAGTGGTCAATAATCGACAAAGAGTTTCGTTTTTGGTTCAGTGCATACGTGAGTTATTTTAAATTGTCAAAAAAACTGTGGGAGTTTGTTGAAAAAATTACTATCTTCCTAACATTACTGTATGTGAACAATGACAGGTTGACTCCCTTACATTACCGGTAGATGATCCTCGCATAATTTCTTTGGCAAAGGGACCTGGACGGATTACAATGTCGTATACTGGATACGTCGGTAACGGTTACAGATAGAAGAAAACTTGTCCAAGAAAGACGACGGTGCAGAGGGAGCTGTTGCTTTTTAAGAAGATGAGATAAGATGTCGTGCAATCGACGATGGTCAGAATGCAAGTACTGTTCGTCCTTTGAACGATGGAACGATAACATTGCATGATGATGATACAAATGCTTCCACTTTTCACGCACGTGACATTGATGCTGAATTTATTCGAGACGATGAATCCGATAAAGAAACAGAAGAAGAAGAAGAAGAAGACTTTATGTGACGGGCTTCTTTGAGACGATGAATCCGACGAAGAAATAGAAGAAGAAGCGACGACCGAAGAAACTGAGGATGATGAATGAGACATTTCATAACTTTATTATTCACTGTGTATGTGTTTATTTATTAAAACTATTTATTTAATGAATGATAAATATATATATATATATATATATATATATATATATATATATATATATATATTAAGATTTGCGACCATGTGGTCGCAATTTAACACAAACGGTGACCATATGGTAGTAATTTAGAAGGTAAAGGCGACCAGTTGGTCGCATTTGTGGAAAAGTAGAATTATATTTTTCAAAAAACATAAGTGAAATTACGACCATATGGTCGCAAATCTGAGCGGTAAATTTAAATTTTCATGAAATTTATGGCGGTGAATTTAAATATTACGACATTCTTATCGCAATTTTTGGCGGTGAATTTCATGATTGCGACCATCTGGTCGCAATTTTTGATGGGACTCGTGATATGACAGCTGTTCTGGATAATGGCAACGTGGCGACCAGATGGTCGCTTTTTCAATAAATGTTACCAGGTGGTCGCAAATACGTATGAAAATGCGACCACCTGGTCGCAATTTCCCCAGCACGCGCGACCTTTCGTTTTTGGTCATGATTACATGTTTGCGACCATTTGGTCGCAAAATCTGATTTAAAATCCCCACAGTTTTCCTTTCCCCCGTTTCCCTTTTCCTTTTCTTTCTCTTTTTTCTTTCTTTTCTCTCTTTCCCCCATTCCATCCCCCGTTATTTTTTCCCCGGTCCCATTCCCCGTTCCTACTCTAAACCTAAAAACCCTAAACCTCCAATCCCGGTTTCTATTACGAGGTTAGTTTTCTTATAGATTTAAAGTTTTTAAGTTAGTTTTAGTTTTAGTTTTTAGTTAGTTTTAGTTTTAGTTTTTAGTTAGTTTTAGTTTAACTTTAAATTTAGTTTACTTAGTTTTAATTAATTAGTTTAGTTTAATTTTATTAATTTCATTAATTGTAGTTTATTGAATCTAATTTAGTGTAATTAATTACTTAGTTTACTTTAGTTTAATTCATCTAATTTTAGTTTACTTTAATTAATTAATTAATTAGTTTAGTTTAATGTTGTTAATTTAATTAATTTAGTTTAATTAATGTAATTTAGTTTAATTAAGTACTTAGTTTACTTAAGGTTAATTAATCTAATTTCGTTTACTTTAATTAATTAATAAATTTTAGTTCAATTAATCTAATTTTAATTTAGTTTAACTTAATTAAATAGTTTAGTTTTTATTAATTAATGTTAGTTAAATTTAATTAATTTTAGTTTAATTTAATCTAATAGTCGAAATCTTCATTACTTAGTTTATTTTAATTAATTACTTAGTTCACTTAAGCTAATTTTAGTTTACTTTAATTTAATTAATTAGTTTAGTTTATTTTAGTTTTAATTAATTAATGTTAGTTTAATTTAATTAATTTTAGTTCAATTAATCTAATTTAGTTTAATTCTTCATTACTTAATTTACTTTAATTTAATTAATTTTAGTTTAATTCTTCAGTACTTAGTTTACTTTAATTACTTCATTTTAGTTCAATTAATCTAATTTTAATTTACTTTAATTCAAATTAATTAATTAGTTTATTTTAAATTAGTTAATTAATTTATGTTATTTTAATTTACATTATTTAATCACTTTACTTTAGATTATTTCATTAATTAATTTAATTCAGATTATTTCATTAATTAATTAATTTAATTTATTTCATTATTTTAATTACTTAATTAGTATTAAATTAGTTTAGTTTAGTTGTAGGATTACGACGGGCAGACGACGTCCTCCCCAGTCAGACAAGCCTGACGACACGATTGGCGAGGTGACTCCACAGACGCCTACTACCGCTGCCCCTGATGCGGACCTGACTACAGAGGAGTTGGACAACATCCTCTTCGGTTACGAGCCGGGACTTACTGGCCCTCTTGATGTTGTAGTCCCTGAGACCCAGCCTGCGACACCACGATTGGCGCAGGACTCCCAGGCCACAACTCCCGGGGTAGCATCAGGGTCTGATCCAGCGGGACCCTCCACTTCAGGCACGCAGCTTCCTCAGGCTGCAGACTCTACCCTTCAGATTGAAGGGGATACGTAAGTAATTTTGTTTATTGTTTTAATTACTTATTTTTTAAATCTTTGAACATTTTTAAAAGCGCTTTTTTTTCCTGTTACCTAATAGTTTCTAATATCAAAATAATTTTATGTTTTTGCAGAGTACAGCCGCATACAACCGTTTCAAAATGGTTTTGTGAGGTCCTCCAGAGCATGCCTCTACCCAGCGACCTTCGCTGGCAGAAGATTCCGACGACGGAGAAACGTCAGATGTACGATAATTGGAAGGTAAAAAACATCATTTATTTTTATAATTAATTAATTTTGAAATTTATAGAAATAAATTTATTACTTTATTACTTTAACAATTTTTTATTTCAATTTTTTCAGGGCAAGTTTCCTGTTATCGATCCCGATATCACCGACGATAGATTGTTCCCTCTATGGGACAATCACGTCCGGGATCTATTCAAGGACCTCATGTACCGGGCGCGCAGAAAGCAAGCAGCAAATCGCCCCGTGTGGATGAGCCCGGAGGACCACGCGCGGCTTATCGCGAGCTTGAGCACTCCCAAGGGCATGGCAGTGTCAAGGAGGAATAAGGCCAACCGCACGAAGAATCCCACCAAACACATAGCCGGGGCCCGAACCCACGACGAGCACCATCGTCGATTGGTAAGTTTTTTTTTTTTTTACGTACTTTTTTCTTGTTTTCTTTTTTCAATTAGTTATTAATTTATTATTTTTTCTTCTTCAATCTCTAATATTTTTAGGAAGCGAAGCACGGTCGTCCTGTCCCGCCTGATAAACTGCACCGCGTTCTTCACACGAAGAAGGACGGGACGTTCGTCGACGATAAGGTGAAAGAAGTTCAAGTATTTACTAATTTTTTCAATTATTTTTTTTTCTTTAAAATTTTTCCTAACTTATATATTAACTATTTTATTGTCTGAATTTTAAATGTTTAGGAACGTTTCACGGAGTCGTTGAGTCAGCGGTTGCCCACACCAGACTCGCAACCGACTCAGGACGATAGTAGAGAGGCGTTCTTGGAGGCTACTGGAGGGGTTCGACCTGATGGATTAGTTCCTGGGCTCGGCTCGTACAGGAGACGCCTTTACGTGGATGTGCCCTGACCTCAACGGAACAGAGCGAGCACTTGCTCCGGCCCTTCTCCGGTTCAACAGCAGCTGCGCGCGGAGGTTCAGTAGCTTCACACGAACATGGACGCTATGTGCGACGACTTCGTTTCTCGAGTCGCTGCGATTGAAGCAGATATGCAGGCACGGGTCGAGGCCCAAGTCACAACATCTTTAGCCACGTACTTTAGATCCCTAGACGGCGACCATTCATCATCGACGCCTCCTCCGCCACCCCCCGCGCCTCCGCAGTAATTCTAGGATGTTTTCTTCTGTATAAAACATTTTTTGAATATTTGATTTATATATATTTTATTTTCATTCCAATTTTTTGTTATTAAATTTTAATATTAATTAAATAATTAATTAACTAATTAATTTAATTAATATTAAATTTTAATTATTGTAATTTAAATAAATAAATAAAATATTTATTAAATACGACCATATGGTCGCATTTTGTCTGAGTACAAAAGTGACCACTTGGTCGCTTATAAAAGACCACGTGGTCACTGCTTCATGTGACCAACTGGTCACTTTTTTTCAAGTTACATTACTACCAGATGGTTGTATTTTATCCCTAAAAAAACGACCATCTGGTCGCATTTTGGCTGAGTTCAAAAGTGACCATTTGGTCGCTTATAAAAACGACCACGTGGTCACTGTTGCATGTGACCAACTGGTCACTTGTCTTCAACTTAAATTATGACCAGATGGTCACTTTTTTAAGCGACCATTTGGTCGTTTTTTTAAAATGTTGACTTTTTTGCGACCAAACATGCTTGGTCGTATTTTTGTGACTATCCAGTCACACAAATTCAGGACCGACTAGCTTTTTTGCCCCCACCATGTTGGTCGCTTTTTTGGTCGCATTCTACAATAAAAACGACCTTTTGGTCGCACATTTCTGGTCGCAAATTGACTTTTTTTTTGTAGTGTTATCGAGCTATTTAATTATTTTTTATTATTATTTTCAATAAATTTGTTTGTTTTTTTAACTTTTTTATTTCAATAAATTATGCTATTTGAGTATTTTTGAAAAGTTCTGACATTTCAAAGTATTTGTCCCTAAAAAATTGCTCCATAATAGCTTAATCTAAAAAAATTTAATACAAGCATAAAAAAATAATAAGAAAATTACATTGGGTAGCAGAATTTTCTGCAATATTTATAAATATAGCATTTATAATTTTTTTTTACAAATATAGCAATTTTTAAAAAACTCTTATTCATATAAATCAGAGAAATAAGTGATAATTTATAAGATAATCAGTGATAACTATTATGTAATCAGTGATTCATGCACAAAATATCAGGATATCAGTAAAATCAGTGATTACTTGTGAGGAAATCACTGATTACTTATGCAAAACTACTGACAATTTTATAATATTTTAGGCGCGAATTTAGTCTTTTACTATATTTGCAAATAAGTTTTTTTTCTGCTATTTTTACGACCATTAAACCTAATTTTACTATTTTTGCAAGAGCCCCAAAATAATATCCTATCAAAATGGTCATACCTAACTATAAATCTCCGTGACTCTGAAAAATATAAATTCAAACAAATAATATTAATTTAACCCATAAAAGATGTTAATTGCACCATTTATTAAAGAGAAATTCTCTTAGATGACATTTTATGAATTACTAAAAATAGCAAAAGTTTGAAAATTTTCTAAAATGGCATTTTATTGTATGTATGGGTTGGGTTCTACATTTTCTATGGTTGACGGAGGAAAAAAAATACAAATCTTGAAATTTTTTTCCCAAACTTTTGCTATTTTTTAAAATATCAGTATATAAAATCATTAAAAAAAACCTTGTTTTGATAAAATTAAAAGTTTAAGGTTTAAATTGACACATTGTATTAAATTTAATAGTATAAATTTGACTTTCCTTTTTAGAAAAAAAAACTAACAAAATCATTATCTTTATCAAACGAAACCTTGATATTACGAGACAAATTACTTATAATGACACTTTTGTTAGTAGACTTTATTTTTATTAATTAATTATAAATACATATGTGACAAGTTATCAAAAGATATAGTATGAAAAAAATATAGTACATCGAGAGTATTAAAAATTATCTTGTAGTTTGAGAATAATCATTAATTGATGGGAAACGCCAATAAATGACACTTTTTTTTATGAAAATTTCAAAAATAACAAATGTTTTGAAATATTTCAAAAATGAAAATTTTCATTTTGAGATTCTATCAATCTTAATTTGAGATTGATGGATCTCAATGTGAGAAATGTGATTTTTGAAAATTTTTAAAACATTTACTATTTTTGAAATTTTTAAAAAAACCTCTTAATGACATGCATTATATTTTTTTTTCATACATGCAATTATTTTTAAACTGTTTTATTATATATTTTTATCTCAATTTTATAAAATTTACGATAACCCTTATAACTTAGTTTAAATAATATGCAAACAAACAATTCAACTGATAATTTTGAAGAAAAAAAGGAAAATTATATTAGATGTATTAGAAACTTTTACAAATTCAAGTTTGAAATTGAATATTTCTATATGTTTCATATGGTGTTTAGACATTTACTTTGCGTAATCATTTTATTAATACTATAATCCAAATAAGGAGAAGGCAACCGACAATTAAAGATAAGAGGATATTAACATTTGAAAACATTTTTTTTTATAGATATTACATCAAATTGGGGTATGGGAGATGCGAACATTCGACCTCATGAGATGGGAGCAGATACCTAACCAGTTGAGCTATGCTTATGTTGGCAACATTTGACCATTTAAACTATGCTTAGATCGCTCCTTGCGCCCGGGCTAATTTTTACCAAAGATTTTATATTGAATTTGGCAAAATCCACCTACATGACTAAATATGTCATGCACTAGCACAACAAGATTTTTACATTTTTTTTATTGGGCTAATTTTTATCAACCCATTCCCCTTTCTACGCTAAGAAAGCTAATAATCATTTTATTAAACTTGGAATGAAAAACAGGGACTAAGATTATTGACTTTGTCCAGTTTGCTTAGCCAAAACACCAACAAAAGCCCATCCTCTTCCACTCCCAAACTTCAAGAGGTCTTATTCTTCTTCTCTCTTTATTTAATAGCATTAGGACATGGTGGGCACAAAGCTTGTGTCCTTGCTTTTGGAGCTGATCAATTTGATGGGCAAGATCCAAATGAGTTCAAAGCCAAGAGCTCCTTCTTTAATTGGTGGTTTTTCTGTTTATGTGCCGGTTCCTTTGTAGCTCTTTTGGTTGTAACTTATATAGAGGAAAATCTTAGTTGGAGTCTTGGATTTGGAATTCCTTGTGTTGCTATGACCATTGCTTTCCTTGTGTTTGTTCTTGGGACCAAGACGTATAGATATAGATTCATGCAATTCGAAAAGAGCCCGTTTGTGAGAATCGGTCGCGTATTTGTTGCTGCAATTAAGAATTGGCGAATTTCCGCTTCAACAATGATTATGGAAGAGGAGGTAAATGGAAGAGCTTTGTCATATCCAAATGCTGATCAATTCAAGTAAGAATATTTACATGTTACATACAGAGCCTACGAATGATTTTTGGGTTTTGTAAAATGAATTTAGTAGTGTGATCTATACGACAACTTGATTTATAAATTTCAACTAGTTTAAGTTATCAGACACTCCCTCAAACATGTGAACTATAAGAAAGTTGGAAGGAAATAACAAGGGAGATATTTGAACTCAACATCACGAACTCCGATACCATATTAAATCATTACTAGATTCAAAAGCTTAGGTTATTGGATTAGGGTGAATTTAATCTTTTCAATATATCATCAACGAACATGTGGGTTTGAGTTTGTGGAACTAATATTGGATATCCTCAAATCTGGCAGATTCCTCAACAAAGCTTGCTTTGTTCCAAATGGTTCAAAAGAATCTTATATTGTCTGCAGTAAAAGTGAGGTTGAAGAGGCAAAGTCAATTCTCAGGTTTGTTCCTGTATGGATTACAACCCTTGGATTTGGCATTGTGTGCGCACAAAACACCACTTTGTTCACCAAGCAAGCAGCTACAATGGACAGATCAATTACATCTGGCCTTACCATTCCTGCCGCTTCCCTTCAATCAATTGTCGCCCTCTCGGTTGCTATTTTTATCTCAGTCTATGATCTTGTATTTATTCCTATAGCAAGAACATTCACGGGAAAGCAATCCGGTATCACAAGCCTACAACGAATCGGATTTGGGTTTCTCATATCTGTTGTTGCAATGGTAGTTGCAGCTCTAGTTGAGATGAAAAGGTTAAAATTAGCTCACGAACTCGGTCTTGTTGATAAGCCTGACATAACAATTCCAATGAGCTTCTGGTGGTTAGTTCCTCAATACATCTTGTCGGGTTTGTCTGATGCTTTTAGCGCGGTTGGTATTCAAGAGTTTTTCTACGATGAAGTCCCAAAGGATTTGAAAAGTATGGCACTTGCCCTCTATAACAGTGTATTTGGTGTGGGAAACTTCTTAAGTAGCTTTCTCGTCTCGATCATTGACAAAACAACTAAGATTGATGGCCAGGATAGTTGGTTCTCCAATAATCTTAACAAGGCACATCTTGATTACTTTTATTTAATATTGGCTAGTGTTACTGTTTTCGGATTTCTTGCTTTCTTGTATGCATCAAAATCCTATATTTATAACAGGGGAAACACCATTTGAGTTGCATTTGTTCTTATTCAGAAGTCATGCTTACCTTCTTTTTTCTCTATGTTCTATATCCATGCGCCTTGTGTACTGGTCTCTTTATCATATGGAGGCTTCATTTATTAATTCTTATATATGTTGGTGACCGACATTTCTCGGGTTGTAAGCTTTTCTCTACAAAAGGTATAGGGTTTATTATTGCAAAAAGATAAGGGAGAGGTAGTACTTAAAGTGTAACCGTATACTTTATCATTTACTCTAAATATAATTTGAAACATCTACAATACTTCAATTGATATAAACGTGTGATTTGGCAACATATAAGAAGACAATGAATCCTAAAACACTAAAACCGGCCAATAGTAAATAAAAGTAATCAAGATGTGCCTTGTTAAGATTATCACAGAACCAACTAGTTTCACCATAGGCTCTAGTTGCTTCATCAATGGTAGAAATCAAAAGGCTGCTTAAAATGCTTCCAACCCCAAAGACACTAGTATAAAGAGCAAGTCCCATACTTTTCAAATCTTTTGGAACTTGATCGTAAAAAAACTCTTGTAGACCAACGATTGTAAAAACATCAGCCAAACCATATAAGATGTATTGAGGAACTAACCACCAGAAGCTCATTGGTATCGTCATGTTGGGTTTATCGAGTAGACCGTGTTCTTTTGCAGTTTCTAATCTTTTCTTCTCAACAAGAGCTGCAACCATCATTGAAATGGAAGATATGACCATTCCAATTCCAATTCGCTGCAGTGTGGTGATGCCGGACTGTATTCCTGTAAAAGCTCTCACAATGCGAACAAAAACAACATCATAGACCGAGATAAAGATGACAATGGATAGAGGAACAAATGACTCGAGTGAAGCAGCAGGAATGATGAAGCCGGATAGAATTGATCTATCCATTGTAGCTCCTTGTTTGGTGAAAAAGGTGGAATCTTGTGCAAACACAATAGCAAATACAAAGATTGTAATCCATATTGGAATAATTCTAAGAACTGCCTTGGCTTCTTCAACCTCATTGATGCTGCACACCGATTCGGATTGGTCGGAATAATTTGGGACAAATAAAGCTTTGTTTAGAAATCTGCCACAAGTAACAAACATTAGTTAACAAACCTTGCATCATATCTGACCAATAATCCATTATGTACAAGAGTCTTGACTGATGACAAATAAAAGGTAATAGACAAGTGCAATTTGTTAACCAAAGTGTTGAATAATTGAAGATTCAGTTATTTTGATGAAGAAAAATCTCATTATTTAAGCCATCATCTTATTCCCATGAATCCTAAGGATTTCATAGCATTCTTACTTGAATTGTTCCGTATTCTGGTGCGACAAATCCCCACCACCTTCTTCCTCATTAGAGGCGATTGATGAAGCAGAAGACCGCCAATTCCTGATTGCAACGACAAATACCCGACCAATTCTCACAAATGGACTCTTTCCATTCCGTTTGACACTATAACGATACGTTTTGGTACCAAGCACAAACACAAAGAATGCAATAACCATTACAACACAAGGAATCCCAAATCCGAGACTCCAACTAAAATTTTCTTGTACATAAGTTACAACAGAAATAGCTACAAAGGTACCTGAACACACACCAAAAAACCACCAATTAAAAAAGGAGCTCTTGGATTTACACTCTTCCAAGTCTTGGTTGTCGAATTGATCGGCTCCGAAAGCCTGCACACAAGGCTTATGCCCACCTTGCCCTATCGCTATTAGATACAAAGAGACGAAGAATACGATTACTTGAAACTTGGGAATGGAACATGAACTGATTTTGTTGGAGTTTTGGCAGATTGAAGAGTTGTCTTTAGGAAGCATGGTAGAAAATGTGAGTAGTCCTAGTCCCTGTTATATCAATCAGAAATCAAAATAAATACTTTGCAGTTACCATGATTTCGATTTCTCATTAAAACAAAGAGAAAAGACAAGATACCAAGACGTAAATCACAGACGAAAAAACAACGGTACGATATCGTCCGAAAGACGAATCAGCAAGAAATGCTCCAAACAGAGTGAGGATCATGGATATTCCAGACCATACATTCACATTCTCTGCCGCAACCGCTACGGATTGACCGAGAGGTCCAGTTAAGTAAGTAATGAGATTAGAACTCATTCCATAATAAGCAAATCTCTCAGCAACTTCTACCCCTGAATCAATTCCATATTGAATTATACAAAGAGCTAAATCAAATCTTAATATCATATGCTTCCCTCTTAATGCCAATTGAACCAGATATCTTTTTTGCATCGGACACTTTGAGTTTGTTGGGCATTGATATCATCTTAATAATCATATATTTCAAAACTATCTAGAATGAGCTTTATAAGTGGTTTAACCCATTGGCGGAGAACAACCAAAAATATCAGGATAGGGCGGAGCCACCATTTAGGGAGGGGGGAACTCAATTTTTTGAAAAATTAAAATTTATATTTAAAAATTAAAAATTTTTAGATTAAAAAATTAGAAATTTTAGCATAACTCATCTATTATGTCCCTTTTATTTATTAATATTACCTTTATATAATTTTTGCCCCCGTAATTATTTTTTTTATTTTTTGGCCAGGCTCCGCAATTTAAAAAAAATGAAAAAACATAGGTATAAATTGAAAAAATTTAGGCGAAAATTTAGTATAATTTATCAATTTTACATCGTCTTATTTCTTAAAATTAGCTCTATGTAACTTTTACCCCCTAAATTTTTTTAGGATAATTACTGAATAACTTTTGCATACTAATTACTGAAATGTTAGAACTTTTCAAAAATTACTAAAATAACATAATTATAGTTCAATAATTTAATGAATTATAATTTAATTTATTGAACTAAAAAAAAACTAACAAATTCATTGAAAATAATAATGAAAATAATCAAATAACTCGATAACTTATTGAACTTCAACTTAAAAAAGCAAAAAAACATACAAATTCATTAAATACTCATGAAAATAATTTATTGAACCAATAATTTAATGAATTATAGTTATGCTATTTGAGTAATTTTTAAAAGTTATGATATTTTAGTAATTAGTATGCAAATTTATGCTATTTGAGACAAAATCTAAATTTTTTTTTTACTCTAGCCCTATATCAAGACTACAATGTATTGTAAGGGTTAACCTAAAATATGCTATAAGAACCTGTTTATACTCAACACAAACATAAATTACTATTTTACCCTTACATCAAATAAACCCAAAATAATATTGATCTAACACAAACGAGCATCTGTTCATAAAATGGAATATGACCCAAGAACAGTGAGTTCAAAAAGTTCATCCTAACAACATTTATATCTCGTTATCAATTGGTGTTGAAATTGAAGGTTATGATAATTAATAATCAAGCACCATGAAATTGGAGAGTTTAAGTTTAGATGTATTACCTATCATGAAAGATGCTGATTTCCATCCACCGGAAGATGATTGGAGAACCGGTTGACCTTTATAATCGACGGCACCGTCCACGGTGTTCTTTAGCAGCGGATTTTCATTGTCTGGAGAATCTAAGAGAAGATCCATTATTAGTAGAGAGAGAAGTGTGGGGCAAGCAATGGAGTTTTTGTTTTGCCCCCACATTTATTTATAAATTTTATGGTTGGATTGGATAAGTCAATTTAACAGTCACTGTTTGGATAAATCAATTCAAATGACTTTCGCGTCAGTCTAAATGAAAAAGATGTCAAGGAGACGTGTTCTTTTGGGGAAAGAAATATTATAATAATAGAATTAATCACACATATAACTACTTTAATTACACTAGTTTCAAAAGTAATTGTAATTTATAATCAATGTCAAAACTGCTCAAAACCCACCATTTATGATTGTTATGGGGTGGTTTCCGATTTACTAGTTTATGATTATACCCTTCAAAAACTTTACCGATTTTCATTTTTATATATTATAAGTCTTACAATTTTATATATTAAAAAGCCCTAAAAACTTATATCAGCTTCCACCCAACTCCATCACAAGAAAAAAAAACCCTAAAACTTGGAAATTCTCACGATGCGGCCACAAGCTCCCTTTCTCATAGACTTCTATTTCCATTCACACTCCTCACCGATTCTTCGTCGTAGATTAATCACTATTATTACTCTATCGTTGTAAAAGTGACCATTGAAAGCACCGTCTTCAAACTTTAGAAATTGACATCAAGATATCATATGAGGATTCGCAAGCCACCACCTTCATTGTCTGAATCTCGCCGCATCTAATAAATTTGTCAGATCTGACCCACACCCACCACCACATTGCCCCTGACCCATGACCACCGCCAATGGTGAAATCACCTTCGAAGTTTTGTCGGAGTTCATCCTATAGTTTTCACTACAAGAAAAACTGGAAATAGCAACCTAATTTTAGTGACGCAATACATGGGACGCTATTTAGCGACGATAGCTATTTAGCGACGAAATGTATCGCTAATGGCAAGTTTGACTTTTAGCGACGAACTCCATCTCTATTTAGCGTCTTAAGGAAAGTCCATCGTTAATGTTTTGTCTCAAGATATGGCGCAAAGCTTCCCTCCATAATAGCGACTCATTTTGTCCCTATATTAGCGACGAAATGTGTCTCCATTTTTACATGATTTTTTATTTTAATTTTAGAGACACATTTCGTCACTAATTAGCGTTTTAAGGAAGGTCCATCATTAATGTTTTGTCTCAAGATATGGTGCGAAGCTTCCCGCCAGAATAGCAACTCTTCCCGCCAGAATAGCGACTCATTTTGTCCCTATATTAGTGACGAAATGTGTCTCTATTTTTACATGATTTTTTATTTTAATTTTAGAGACACAATGCTTCGCTAATTAGCGTCTTAAGAAAGGTCCATCATTAATGTTTTGTCTCAAGATATGGCGCGAAGCTTCCCGCAAGAATAACGACTCATTTTGTCTCTATATTAGTGACGAAATGTGTCTTTATTTTTACATGATTTTTTATTTTGATTTTAGAGACACATTTCGTCGCTAATTAGCGTCTTAAGAAAATTTCATCGTTATATTATATTTATAAATATATGAAATATTTATAATTATTCTTTCATTAGAGACACATTTCGTCGCTAAATTTGGCGGGAATATTTATAATTATTTCTTATGCTTATATTATATTTATAAATATAAGAAATATTTATAATTATTTTAATTTTAGAGACACATTTCGTCGCTAATTAGCGTCTTAAAAAAATTACTTCGTTATATTATATTTATAAATATAAGAAATATTTATAATTATTCTTTCATTAGTGACACAGTTCGTCGCTAATGGGAAATAAAAATTCTAAAAAGTTCATCATATAGAGACACATTTCGTCGCTAATGGGATTTTAAAATTCTAGAATATTCAAAATATAGAGACACATTACATCGCTAATCAGGTGCGTATTTTAAAATTTTCACAAATTTTAGCGACGAATTGTATCGCTAAAGCTGAAATTATGGCGGTTGGTAAAAATATTCAAATTTTTTAGCGACTTATTTCGTCGCAAATGGAAAATTAATGGCGCGTGCTTTGAAAATTTGTGTACCAGCTGGCAACTTTTCATTTCTCTCAGCGATGTATTTCGTCGCTAAATTTAATTAATAAATGGTCAACAGACCCTTCTCCTTCCCCATTTTTCTTTTCTCTTCTTTTCTCCTCTGTCCCCGTATCCCTCCCTCCCCAAACACGCTCCACCACCACGTTGCCCTTTCCGCCATCTCTGCCACCCTCCCCCCACTGCCTCCCTCCCCCAAACGCTCTCCCTCCCCCACTGCCTCCCTCCCCTAAACCGTCCTCCCTCCCTCCCTCCCACTCACTCTTTCGCCAATCCCTCGCCACTGCCTCCCGTCAAAACGTCGAAGTATGGTTAGTTCTCTTCAACAAACTAGTATAAATTCAATTAATTAGCATGTTAATTAGAATGAAATTGTATGTTAATTGTTAATTTTAGTTTTTTATTTGTTAATTTTAGTTAAATTTTATGTTAATTGTTAATTTTAGTTAAATTGTATGTTAATTATTAATTTTAGTTAAATTGTGTGTTAATTGTTAATGTTAGTTAAATTGTATATATGTTAATTGTTAATTTTTAAAATTTAGGGTTTAAGTATGTAAAATTGTATGTTATGTATTTGTTTTTAATTAATTAGTATATTAATTTATTGTTAATTAGTTTAATATTAATTGGAAAATTTAATTAGTTAATGTTATTGTTATTGTTAATTAGTTTAATTTAATTGGTAAAATTAGTTTAGTTAGTTTAATGTCATTGTTAATTAGTTTAATGTTAATTGGTAAAATTATAATTAAATAACATGTTCATTTGTTTAATTTCATTAGTATATTAATGAATTAGTATGTTTATTGTTCAAGTTTAGATTTAATTAAATTAATGTTTAATTAATTAAGTAATTATTTATTAATTTTTAATTTATTAGTATGTTATTTGTTAAAAGATTGTGTTGGTTAGTTCAATGTTAATTAATTAAGTAATTTGTATGTTATTTATTAATTTTTAATTCATTAGTATGTTAATTTTTTAAATTGAGTGTTAATTAATTAATTAATTAATTAAAATAATTAATTTTTATGTTATTTATTGATTTTAGTTAAAATTAATTATTAATTTTTTTTAAATATGAATAAATAGCGACGAAATGTGTCGCTATATATTTTATTAATATTTTTTTTAATACTTATTTTAGAGATGCAATTCGTCGCTAAAATCAATCAGTTGACTTTATTAGAGAACTAATGCGTCTCTATTTTAGAGATGCAATTCGCCTATAATTATAGAGACACATTTCATCGCTAAATTTAGCGACATAATGAGTCTCTAACATAGAGGCGTAATAAGCCATTTGGTCTCTGTTTTCAGCGACTGAGTTCGTTGCTAAATAGTCAACATTTTATTAGCGTCCCACTGTTTTTATGTCGCTATTAGCGCGAAATATATCACTATTTTGCTCAAGCGACGCCCTTTTTGGCGATCAACTTTTTATCGCTAAATTCGTCGCTATTTTCAATTAGAGGCGCATTTCGTCGCTACACCCGGGACTCCAAATACAGCTTTTCTTGTAGTGTTTGTTTTCGTTTGCTGCTATAGATTTAATTATGTTGCTACAGGTTGGTTTATCTATAATATACCGTTTATTAAATATTATCTATAATATACTGTTTATTAAATATAAACATGTTTATATATGGTTGTTGTACAAATGTTACTGGTTTATCAATAATATACCGTTTATTAAATATAAACATGTTAAACTATGTATATATTTTACAATATTCGTCAAAACAACCTTGCATGACTACTGCTACAAGTTTTCATGGCCGTTTTTACATGTTGGGTTTACAATTATATACCGTTTATCAAATATAAACGTGTTAAACTATGTATGATTTGGTTTTTCAATTTTTTTTAATATTTTATTTACAATTGAACCTTGAATTTGGTTTAAATTTGTTAAACTTTTTTTTCAAGAAAGTGAATACTTATTACTTTTCGTTTCTTTTTTTTATTTATAAATTATACACAGTTTAATATTGTTAAACCAATGGTGATTTTCTTAAGAAAAAAATTCAGAGTTTGAAGTAGATTAATGGCGACTGGAGGATGATCAAAGAAGAAAGAAATTCAATATTTCCTGGAAGAAAGAAGTATTTAGAAGTTTGAAGTTTTTTTTGTTATAGTTTTAATTTTTTTAGATTTAAATATTTCTTTAATTTTATAAAATTTAAGGGATTTTATAATTTTTACTTAAATCTTTTACAAATTAAGGAAAATTAAATTGAGGGTGTGTTTCACCTTTTCACAATGTAATTTAAATTTTCTGATGGTGATTTTGGGTAATTTTGATATATATATATATATATATATGAATGATTTTGTTATTATGAAATAAACAATATTAAATTGTCTATTAATAAAAATAATACATAATAATAAAACTAAATAATAATGTAAATTCATAAAAATATGGTTGGGAATCCTCTATTATTTTACATAACTTTGTGTGACCATAACTCATTTAAGTAAGGTGGTATAAATTCTTTTGAAAAGTTTCAATGGGGTAGTAGAATTTTATCTGTAGTATATAAATTTTATTATTTTTAAAAAAAAATATTTATGAATATATCACTTTTAAAACTATTGATAAATATAATAAATTGGGATGTTGCAAATCTAGTAAATTTGTAGTAATATTTATAAAAATAGCAACTCTTAAAAATATTTGTAAATATAATAAGTTTTGATCAAGTGAATGAGTGATAAACATTGAATTACATATTTTTATACTCAGTTTATCATTGATACACACATTAATCACTTATTAAAATATTAAAAATTGCTATATTTGTAAATAGTGTAAGTGATGATACATTTACAAATATTGCATCAAAATTTGCTACCCAGTGAAATTTCCCCAATAACTTTTGAGTGTGTTAAATATTGATTAGGATTGATTACTGTTAATCACTTACTGACATGTTAAATCAATAAAACTATGTTATTTGTTTCGTTTATCGGTATAATTGTAGGTGTGGAAGAAATACATATAATTGTGCTCTCATTCTACACCTACAATTAAATCTAAGATTGAATCCCTCTACGACTCCGTATTTTGCTCTCTAGATCTCTCTAACTCACTCACTCTATTTCTTGCTATTAAACAGTGGTGAGAATGTATTCTGAATTGTATATCAATAGAGAAATTTACAGGTATTTTTAAATGTTGGGAAATTACAAATAATAATGGGAAAATGGAGTAAATAGAAAAAGCAAACACATAAGCAATTAGGTTGAGGCGCGGGTATATCGCTCTCTTTAAGGAGATTCAAGCCCTCTGCGGTATGACCTTTCTTAATCAAATACCGGTGCAACAGGTATTCTCAAAGCCTGACCCTTCCAGGATACAACAACCCAACTGAAACGTTGTATAGCTCAAATCACTTTGCACTATGGGATTGAGCTCAAAGCTCTAACACCAGAACATCCTTCTTTTTGGCTAAAATACTATCAAAAGAAATGAAAGAAAGAAATAGAAGAAAAGAGAGAAAAACTATTGAATTGAGTTGGTGTAGAAAGCTACGTAGTGAAAGGTATTCTTAGGATTTCTAAATTTGTAAATTAAATAAGTATATTAATTAAGTTTAAGTAACTTTCACTAATTAATTTATAAAGTCTCACAAATTTAATTTACTTAATTAAATGTAAAAACTCTCCATTAATTAATACATTAAAATTAAAATGTAACAACATTCCCCCACTCATTTTAATATTTAAAAACACGACAAAAAATATTGACCAAAAAGATAGATTATTATGTATCATAAAGGTGTGACTCTGCATTGAACCTTTACTAGTGAAATAATAATCTCTACTTCAGAGTTAGTAGTTGTCTCAAACTTGAACTATAACTGCTTAAGAGAAAATAGAGAAGTTATTACTCACACATAATAATCTAGGTGTTAACATGAGCTTTATTGGTTAGCACGTTACGGCCTTGTGCTGATCCCAGTTTTTTATAAGTGTATTTGAAGATTAGCTCGTATCCTCATAGAGAGCGGCCCCACTCTTACACTTACATAGGTAAAATTTGTCAATAGTGCTCCTATAATAATTACACTCCACTCATACGAGCTACAAATTTTATTAAGAGATTTAGAAAACTCCCTCCAATACATTATAGGATTAATGCACTCACAACATTAAGATGGATAAATTTTAGTTGTGCATTTTTACTGGCCACCTTATAATTCGTTTTTCCCATTGAACCCAATTCTCAGGATCTCTGGTCCTTGGGTTGGGTATCCTTATATGTGACTCATGATCAATATATGAGCTTTAATCCCATCCCCCTCGATGTGTTCCAGACCTTTTCTCTTGTCAAGCCTTTTGTTAAAGGATCTGCAAGATTATCACAAGATTTAATATAATTCACATTAATTATCCCATTACTCAAATAAGATCTCACAGTACTGTGTTTTCTTCTTATAGGTCTAGATTTACCATTATAATAACGGTTTTGTACTCTGCCAATTGTTGCAGTGCTATCACAATTAATTAAAATAGGAGGTACAGGCTTTTCCCACATTAGAATTTCATGTAATAAATCTCTTAGCCAACTTGCTTCCTCGCTAGCCGAAGTTAAAGCAATAAGCTCTGCTTCCATAGTAGAGTTAGCAATAACTGTTTGTTTTTTAGATTTCCAACAAACAACACAACCTCCTAAAGTAAAAATATAACCAGTAGTAGATAAGGAATCACCTGACAATGTATTCCAATCAACATCAGAATATCCTTCAACAACAACTGGATATTTTTTATAAAATAAGCCATAATTTTTTGTTCCAAGTAAATATTTCATTACACGGTCGATGGCATGCCAATGTTCTTTACCTGGCTTATTTGTAAATCTGCTCAGTACTCCAACTGCATATGCAATGTCAGGTCTAGTATAATCAGTTGCATATCGTAAACTGCCTATCACACTGGCATACTCCTTTTGATTTATCACTTCATGTTCACTTTCAATGGGAAATAAGTGAACACTTGAATCGAATGGAGTGGAAACATGTTTACAATCAACATAATTATACTTTTTCAATATCTTCTCAATATAATTTGAGTGGTCAAGAAAAAACCCATCAGTGGTTTTAGTTATTTTCATTCCCAAAATAAAATTAGCCTCACCAAGATCTTTCATGTTTAATTGATAACAAAAGTGTTTGAGCCAAAAATTAATAAATCATCAACATAGAGGCTAATAATAACATATGAATCTTTCAATGATTTATAATAGATACATTTATCACATTCATTTGGTTTATAACCATTTTTTAGCATGCAAGAATCAAATTTTTCATGCCACTGCTTTGGGGCTTGTTTTAAGCCATATAAGGATTTTATAAGCTTACACACTTTGTTTTCTTGACTAGGTTCTATAAAACCTTCCGGTTGGTCCATGTATATTTCTTCTTCTAGATCACCATTTAAAAAGGCTGTTTTCACATCCATTTGATGAATACACAAATCATAAATTGCAGCTTTTGCAATTAATAGTCTAATGGATGTTATTCTAGTAACTGGAGAGAAGGTATCAAAAAAGTCTAAATCAACTTTTTGTTTAAAACCTTTTGCAACAAGTTTAGTTTTATACTTGTCTATACTTCCATCTGGTTTCAACTTTTTTCTTAGGACTCATTTACACCCAATTGTTTTACAACCTGGTGGTAAATCAACTAATTTCCAAGTATTATTAGAAATTAGTGACTCCATTTCATCATTTACAGCCTCTTTCCAAAAAATTGCATCTGGAGATGATAAAGCTTCTTCTAAAGAAATTAGATTTTCTTGAATATTGAAGATATGATAGCCAGGGCCAAAATCTTTTACAACTCTAGGTCTTTTACTCCTTGGTTCAATTTGATAATTGTCTGTATTAAAATTAGGAGTAGAAGATTTATAAATATTTTGTATATATTCTTGAATTTGACCCCCACTATTTTTTGATTTAAAAGGAAATTTTTCTTCATGAAAAATTACATCACCAGATTCAAAAATCACATTGTTTTCAATATCAAGAAATCTATAGGCTGTACTATTTAATGCATATCCAAAAAAAACACAAGTGGTAGCTTTTACCCCTAACTTGGGTCTTTTTGGGTTTGTCAGCCTAACAAATGCTAAGCAACCCCAAACTCTTAAATATCCCAAATCCGGCTTATAACCTTTCCATAATTCAAATGGTGTAATCTTTGTTTGTTTATGTGGCACTCTATTTAACACATGACAAGCGGTTAAAACTGCTTCACCCCAAAGATTTAAAGGTGCACGTGAATCTAATAACATAGCATTAGTCAAACCAATTAAGGTTCTATTTTTTTCTCTCAGCTATACCATTAGAAGCAGGTGAATATGGTGGAGTAGTCTCATGAATAATTCCCAAGGATTGAACATATGAATTAAACTCAGATGATTCATATTCACGACCTCTATCACTTCTAATTCTTTTAATTTTCTTACCAAATTGATTTTCAACTACAAGAAGGAATTTTTTAAAATTCTCAAAGGCATCACTTTTATTTTTCAATAAATAAACATGAGTATATTTTGAAAAATCATCAATAAAAGTGATGAAATATCTATTTCCTCCTCTAGTTAAAATTCCTTCAAATTCACATAAATCTGTGTGAATTAAATCTAGTAATTCGGTATTCCTTTCCAAACTTTTATGAGGTCGTTTGGTAATTTTAGTTTGACTACATGTTTCACATTTTTCGAAATCCTTTTTTAAATTGGGAATTAATCCAAGACTACTCATGATTCCCACATATTTACTATTAATATGACATAAACGAGCATGCCAAAAATTTAAAGAAGAGAGCATATAAACAGAACTGGTAGATGCTTTATTATTATTATTCTCAATGTTTAATTTAAACATTCCATCACAAGCATAACCTTTCCCTACAAATATTCCCTTTTTAGTTATCACATATTGATCAGATTCCATAGTCTTTTTAAAGCCAGCTTTATTAAGAAGATAACTTGACATTAAATTCTTTCTCATGGAGGGTGTGTAAAATACATCCTTCAGAATCAAGACCTTTCCAGAGGTGAAATTCAACTCAACATCACCAGTTCCAAGTACTTGGGTGGTATGAGAATCACCAAGCATTACAGTTTTAGGCTCCTTAAAAGGAGTATAAACTTTGAACAAATCTTTGTCATAACAGATATGTTTGTTGGCTCCAGAATCAGCCCACCAACCTTCAACACTCTGAATCATATTAATATCAGTTATCATAGCCATAAATGGCTCTTCGGTAACATTCGCCTGAGGTATAGGTTCACGTTTCCGGAATCTGCAAAATCGAGCGACATGCCCATTTTTGCCACACATAAAACAACTTCTAGAGTGTTGAGGATAAGATTGGTTCTTATTATCTTGACTTGGAATTCTCTTATTGAAATGTTGAGGATTATTGTATTTTTTCATATTCTTCTTCTTTGGTTTTAAATGACTATTTTTAGAATTCTGACCAATAGATAAATTATTATTAATAGAGATAAGGTTTACCTTAGTTGAATTTTCATTGCTATCTTGAATTAACGCATCTTGTCCTCTTGCTTCTTCTTCTACTCGAATGCGAGTAATTAACATCTCCAATGAAATTTCTTTTTGTTTGTGGCGCATGTTTTTCTGAAATTCTCTCCATGATGGTGGAAGCTTGTCAACGATTCCAGCAACAACAAGATTGTCTCCAATTTTTATTCCTTCAGAAACAACTTCAGCCACAATCATCTGAAAATCTTGAGCTTGCTCTACTACAGATTTTCCATCTACCATTTGGAATCGAAAGAAACGACTTGCAGCATACTTTTTTGCACCCGCCTCTTCTGTATCATATTTATTCTATAAGGCTTTCCAAATTTTCTTAGCAGATGAAAAGGTAGTATCATAATAATCATAGAAATGGTCAGTGAGACAATTTAAAAGATAGTATTTGCAATTGTACTCATCTTTTTCATATTTCTCAACTTTCTCTTCGTGCTCCATAAATTCTTCATCGTTCATGCTTTCAGTATTAATCTTCTTTGGGTTTTTCTCTGTGAGGACATAGGCAACCTTGAGAAGATTTAGATAGAATAATACCTTGCCTTTCCATCTCTTAAAGTTTGCTCCCTTAAAACGAAAAGGTTTGTTGAGATCTCCAACATGCTCACTTGGCTTCTCATTTGTTGGCTCCATTTATTGAATCTCCTTAAAATTGTTGGGGAAATTACAAATAATAATGGGAAAATGGAGTAAATAGAAAAAGCAAACACGTAAGCAATTAGGTTGAGGCGTGGGTATATCGCTATCTTTAAGGAGATTCAAGCCCTCTGCGGTATGACCTTTCTTAATCAAATACCGGTGCAACAGGTATTCTCAAAGCCTGTCCACTCAAGGATACAACAACCCAACTGAAACGTTGTATAGCTCAAATCACTTTGCACTATGAGATTGAGCTCAAAGCTTTAACACCAGAACACCCTTCTTTTTGGCTAAAATACTATCAAAAGAAATGAAAGAAAGAAATAGAAGAAAAGAGAGAAAAACTATTGAATTGAGTTGGTGTAGAAAGCTACGTAGTGAAAGGTATTCATAGGATTTCTAAATTTATAAATTAAATAAGTATATTAATTAAGTTTAAGTAACTTTCACTAATTAATTTATAAAGTCTCACAAATTTAATTTACTTAATTAAATGTAAAAACTCTCCATTAATTAATACATTAAAATTAAAATGTAACAACATTATACAAGATTAATAAAAACATAAATGAAAAGTCTAGCCTAATTTAAGCCCTAATTGATGGTGTAATTGACAAAATTGTAAAGCTAGCAAAATATACGTTAACACCCTCCCTCAAACTCAAGATGGTAGTGTGGAGACCAACTTGAGATTTTCAAGCAACTGAGTTAACCGTAAAGGAAAAGTAGCGTTGTTGAAAATAATTGTGCTGATCTCTGGAAGAGATAGAATAAAGTAGGAGAGTGTTACTTGAAGGTATTGTAAAAATAAAGTGATAATCATTCTCTCTCTTACTTCTCTCTTTACTCACAATTTCTCTCTCTAGCCTATTTTACACATTTTCTCTCTCTAACTATTTCCTACACACTTTCTATCTCTAACTTCTATGTACACACACTTTCTATCTCTAACTTCTATGTACACACGTTTTCTCTCTCTAACTTATTTATACACATTTTATTTCTCTATGCACATTTTCTTCTTAAAATAAGATCAAAAGCACTTTTTAAATATTAGAACCAAACAACAAAACAATGTATCATTAAATACTTTTATCATAGTATTTATAATAAAAATACTTTGATTTAAAGTACTTATTTTACTAGCACTCCCAAACAAGCCCTCTGACCCTTAGTCTAGTTACCTAAATGGATGATAATTCTATGGAATGTTCACATTTAGTTTGAAAAGTTAAAAGCAATGGTTACGTACAACAAAGAAAAAAAAATCTTACAAAACTAAAAACAAGAAGTGACAAAATTAGAATTTAACAACCACAATCAATACTTCACTTGATATAAACGTGTGATTTTGCAACATACAAGAATGCAATGAATCCTAAAACACTAAGACCGCCCAATAGTAAATAAAAGTAATCAAGATGTGCCTCGTTAAGATTATTAGAGAACCAACTCGTCTTGCCATTGGCTCGAGTTGCTTCATCAATGGCATGAATCAGAAGACTGCTTAAAATGCTTCCTACCCCAATGATGCTGGCATAGAGTGCAATTCCCATACTCTTTAAATCTTTAGGAACTCGATCATAGAAAAACTCTTGGAGACCAACCATTGTAAAAACATTAGACAAACCATACAAGATGTATTGTGGAACTAACCACCAAATTCTCATTGGAATTGTCATGTCGGGTCTATCGATTAGACCGTGTTCTTTTGCGGTTTCTAATCTTTTCTTCTCAACTAGAGCTGCCACCAGCATTGAAATGGATGATATGACCATACCGATTCCGATTTGCTGCAATGTTGTGATTCCAGATTGTATTCCTGTAAAAGCTCTCGCAATGGGAACAAAAGCAAGATCATAGATTGAGATAAAGATGACAATGGAAAGAGGAACAAATGACACGAGTGAAGCGGCGGGAATGATGAAGCCGGATAAAATTGATCTATCCATTGTAGCTCCTTGCTTGGTGAAGAAGGTGGAATCCTGGGCAACTACAATAGCATATACAAATATTGTTATCCATATTGTAATAATTCTAAGAATAGCCTTGGCTTCTTCCACATCTCTAACACTGCACACCGCTCTGCATTGGTCGGAATGATTTCCGTCGAATAAAGCTCTGCTGAGAAATCTGCCACATTCAAGTAACAAAGATTAGTTAGCAAACCTTGCATCATGTTAAGAAATATAATTAGGGTTTGTTATATTGTATAGTTTGTAAATAGAGGCCCAAGGCCCATTACTTCTAAGTCCGTTAGGTTAGACTCTTATGTGTACATATATATGTATGTGCGTAGTAAATCGACATGAATTACATTCTCTTCAACTCTTTAGTTTACATGGTATCAGAGCCTAAAAAGTTCTTAGTTTTGTTTGAGAGTTGGTAGAGTGAATTCTTGTTCAAGAGGGTTAGGGTTCGAGTTCGGGTCTCGATCAAAAGTGACCATTTGTCGACACCACCCTCATAGGAAGAACCGCCGCCCGCCGAAGAGTCGAATCGCCGTCGTCGTCGCCGGAAAACACCGCGAGTGGAGCCCCACGCGCCGCCACGCCGTCCGCCTTCTTCCTCACGCGCCGACGCGTGAGGGCGCGTGAGAGGATCTTTCTCGCCACCGTTCGTCTGGGTTTGATCGGAATTTTATCTCCGGTAGTTCTGTGGTGGTTTTGGACTCAACTCGTGTCTGGTTGTGAAGAAAACAAGAGTTTTTTGTGGCTGTCCAGATCTTTTTTTTCTCTAATTTGGGTTCAATTCTGTTTCATTAGAGTTTTTTGCTTGCTGTCTGCTTTGGGTGTTTGTTATTTGTTTACTATACATTTTGATGGCTGACAAACTCGATCTTGTGAAGATGAAACCCGCCGTTACGACTGATGTGATTCATTCAATGTCTCGAATCACAGACTATAAGTTGGATAGAACCAACTATTTGGATTGGTCTAAGACCATTCGTTTATATCTTTTGAGTATTGGCCTGGACGATCATTTGACAGGATGCGCCACCAATCGATGCAACTCGAGTCAAATGGGTTAGAGAAGACGCTCGTTTGTTTTTACGGATCCGTAACTCTATTGATAGTAGTATGATTGGGATGGTCAGTCATTGTGATTCGTGAAGTCTATAATGGACTACTTGGAGTTTGTGTATTCGGGAAAGGGAATATTAAGCGTATTTATGAAACTTCCCAATTGGTTTATCGTGCAGAGAAGGGAGAGAGATCCGTTCTCGATTACTTCATGGATATTAAGAAAACCCATGAAGAGCTAAATTTGTTGCTTCCATTTAATACTGATGTAACGGTCCAACAGAGACAACGGGAAAAGTTGACAGTCATGTGTTTTCTAGCAGGACTTCCATCTGAATTTGAAGCTGCAAAATCTCAAATCTTGTCTAGCTCAGAGTTTCCCTCTCTTGAGGAGGCTTTTAGTAGATTTCTTCGTATTGAGAATACCACAGTGGTGCCTCCTAGTGCTCTGGTAAGTCACACGTCTGAACCATGGAGACAACAACAATACCGAGGTAATGGTCGTGGGCGTGGATCTGGTGACAAGGGATATGATTTGAAGAACGTAGTTTGTCATTATTGTCATACACCTGGTCATATGAAGAACGAGTGTCGAAAGTTGATGAATAAAAGGAAGCAGTTTGCCAATGTCGCATCCACCAATGAGGCTATTGATCAATACCAAGAACCTGTGAATCATCAACCCGCCCCTAGTACTTCTCTTGCTCAGTCAGGTAAATCGACATCATGTCTTGTTTCTTCTTCCTCCAAATGGGTCATAGATTCTGGTGCAACCGACCATATGACAGGTAATCCTAAGTTACTTTCTACATTCGAACCACACAGTTCTTCATCTCATGTTACTTTAGCAGATGGATCTACTCCCACTGTCATTGGATCCGGCCAAGCTAAACCTGTTCCTTCATTACCTTTGTCTTCTGTTCTTACCCTCCCTGAATTGTCTTTCAATTTGATATCCTGTCGACCAAGTTACTCGCTCGTTAAATTGTTTTGTCTCATTCTTTCCCACTCATTGTTTGTTTCAGGATCTTACGACGAAGCGCATTATTGGTAAAGGACGTGAATCTGGTGGCCTCTACATTCTTGACCCTCAGTTTTCCATTGCCTGTTCTGGAGTATCATCGTCTGCTTTTGACACTCATTGTCGATTCGGCCATCCTTCTCTTTCGCTTTTAAGAAATTATGTCCTCAGTTTCAGCATTTGTCGTCTTTAGATTGTGAGTCGTGTCAGTTTGCTAAACACCATCGTGTTAGCTATGGTCCTAGAGTCAATAAACGAGCAAGTGCTCCCTTTGAGTTAGTTCATTCTGATGTTTGGGGTCCCTGTCCTGTTGCGTCTATAACTGGATTTCGGTATTTTGTTACTTTTGTTGATGATTATTCTCGAATGACATGGCTATATTTAATGAAAAATCGTTCCGAGTTATTTTCTCATTTTTCTGCTTTTTGTTCCGAAATTCGAACGCAGTTTAATATTACTATCAAAACTCTTCGAAGTGATAATGCAAAAGAATATTTGTCATCCACTTTTCAAAATTTTATGACCACACAGGGCATTCTCCATCAAACATCTTGTGTCGATACTCCGTCTCAAAATGGGGTTGCCGAACGTAAAAATAGACATTTGCTAGAAACCGCACGAGCTCTTCTTTTCCAAATGCAGGTTCCTAAGCACTTTTGGGTAGATACTGTTTCTACTACTTGTTTTCTCATTAATCGCATGACTTCCTCGGTTCTTAATGGTCAGATTCCTTATCACTCTTTGTTCCCCAATAAACCTCTCTTTCCTATAGAACCTAGGATATTTGGTTGCACTTGTTTTGTTCGAGATGTTCGCCCCCAACTTTCTAAACTTGATCCCAAGGCTCTAAAATGTATTTTCCTTGGCTATTCTCGGGTTCAAAAGGGATATTGATGTTTCTCTACACTTCTTAACAGATATTTGGTTTCTTCCGATGTTACCTTTCTAGAAAATACTCCGTTCTCTCCTTCCGTCTCTTGCATTTATCCAGAGGAGGATGATAACTTGTTAATTTACACCACTACTACTGTTGTTCCACCTCAATCTGAAGTTCCACCTATTGTTTCTCCTCCTCTCCCATCCTCTCTGCCCATGTCTCCCTTTCCTCAAGTGTTTACGCGTCGTCCTCGTCCTGTCCCAGATTCATGTCCGGATGCCATTGTTCAAGAAGCTTCGTCGTCAGATCCAGTCACAACACTTGATCCCGTCACAACAGATGATCTACCTTATGCCCTCCGTAAGGGGAAACGAGCTTGTACGTATCCTATTGCTTCTTTTGTGTCTTATAATAATTTGTCTCCTTCTTTGTGTTCTTTTATTGCATCTCTTGATTCTGTGTCTTTACCTAAGACTGTTCATGATGCTCTCTCACATTCTGGATGGCGCAATGCCATGCTCGAGGAAATGCGGGCCTTGGAGGAAAATGGAACATGGACTTTGGTTAATTTACCCACTGGTAAGAAAGCTATTGGCTGTAAGTGGGTTTTTGCTATCAAGGTTAATCCTGATGGGTCTATTGCTCGTTTGAAAGCTCGTCCTAGTGGCCAAAGGGTATGCTCAGGTGTATGGCATTGATTACTCTGACACTTTTTCTCCTGTTGCCAAACTCACATCGGTGAGATTGTTTATTTTTCTGGCTGCTACGTACGGTTGGCCTTTACACCAGTTAGATATCAAGAATGCTTTTCTTCATGGGGATCTTCAGGAAGAGGTATATATGGAGCAACCACCTGGTTTTGTTGCTCAGGGGGAGAATGGGAAGGTTTGTTATCTGAGAAAATCGTTGTATGGCTTGAAACAGAGCCCCCGAGCATGGTTTGGCAAATTTAGCTTGGCGGTTGAAAAATTTGGCATGAAGAAAAGTACATCAGATCACTCTATTTTTCATCGACAGTCTGCAACTGGGATCATTATGTTGGTTGTGTATGTAGATGACATTGTCATCACAGGAAGTGATAGTGCAGGTATCTTGTCCCTCAAAACTTTCCTCCGTAGTCAATTTCATACAAAGGACTTAGGGGTGTTAAAATATTTTCCTGGGTGTGGAAGTGACGAGAAGCGATAAAGGGATTTTCCTTTCTCAAAGGAAATACGTCTTTGGATTTACTATCGAATCGGTAAATTGGGGGCAAAACCATGTAGCACCCCAATGAATCCAAGTTTGCGGCTCACAAAAGATGGTGACTTATTTGAAGAACCTAAGAGATCCGGGAGGCTGGTTGGAAAACTTAATTACCTTCCGTAACTCGTCCGGACATTGCATATTCGGTTAGTATAGTGAGTCGAATTTGTCCTCACCTACTATCGAACATTGGAAGGTCATTGAGCGATTTTTGTGTTATTTAAAAGGTGCCCCGGACGAGGGATTTTATATAGTAATCATGGACACAAGAAGATTGAATGCTTCTCGGTCTTGATTAGGTCAGGTCTAAGGAAGATCGAGATCTACTTACGTTATTGTGTTTTTGTTGGTGGTAACTTAATCTCATGGAAGAGTAAGAAGCAACATGTTGTATCACGATCTAGTCTTGAATCAGAATATAGAGCTATGGCACAATCGGTTTGTGAAGTGACGTGGATTCGTCAACTTCTTATCGAGTTGGGCTTCCGCTCGTATGTCCAATGAAACTATGGTGTGACAATCAAGTCGCTTCTCCATATTGCCTCAAACCCTGTTTTCACGAGCGTACTAAACACATTGAGGTTGATTGTCATTTTGTTCGAGAGAAGATACAATTGGGGCTGATCTCTACTGGATATGTGAAGACTGGAGAACAATTAGGCGACATCTTTACAAAAGCTTTGAATGGACCACTTATTGACTATCTTTGTAACAAGCTGGGCATGATTAACATATACGCTCCAGCTTGAGGGGGAGTGTTAAGAAATATAATTAGGGTTTGTTATATTGTATAGTTTGTAGATAGAGGCCCAAGGCCCATTACTTCTAAGTCCGTTAGGTTAGACTCTTATGTGTATATATATATGTATGTGCGTAGTAAATCGACATGAATTACATTCTCTTCAACTCTTTAGTTTACACATCATATAATCATCGAGCAGAGTATAACTCAAGTGGTAAGACATCAGGACTTCCTTTCTCATGGAGTTGAAGGTTCGAGTCTCCTCTCACCAGTTTAATAGTAACATAAAAAAAAACGTTATCATATTATCCATTATGTATAAGTCACTTCAGTAATATCAATTAAAAGCTGATAGGCAGACGCAAATTATCAAAAGAAAATGATCTTGGCAAGGATTTCATAACATCCTTACTTAAATTGTTCGGTGTTCTGGTGTGACAAATCTCCACGGCGTTCTTCCTCTTTAGATGTGATTGATGAAGTAGAAGCAGAAGTCCTCCAATTCCTTATTGCAGCCACGAATACTCGACCAATTCTCACAAAAGGGCTCTTTTCGAACTGTTTGATGCTATAGCAATATGTCTTGGTCCCGACTACAAACACAAAAAATGAAATCACCATTGCAACACAAGGAATTCCAAATCCAAGACTCCAACTAAGGTTTTCCTCTATATATGTTACAATCGGAATAGCTACGAAGGTACCGGCGCAAACAACAAAATACCACCAGTTAAAGAATAAGCTCTTGGATTTAAACTTGTGAATACCAAAATCACCATTGCACACAAAGCTTATGCCCCCCTTGACCGATCGATATTAGATACAGAGAGACGATGAATAAGATTACTTTAAACTTGGGAATGGAACATGAGCTGATTTCATCGGGGATTTCGCACGGAAGAGTTTTTTGTAGGAAGCATGGTAGAAAAAGTGAGCAATCCAAATCCCTGTCATCAATACTAAGTTACCATGATCTCGATTTCTCATTGTTACTATTGATCACAAAACAATAAAACAAATCGAGAGAGAATAGATACGAAGATGTAAATTAAAGAAGCAAAAACAATTGTGCGATATCGTCCCAAGAACGAATCAGCAACGAACGCTCCGAATAGAGTGAGCAGCGTCGATGTTTCAGACAAGACATTCACATTCTTAGCGGTCGCTGCCATAGACTGACCGAGAGGTCCAGTGAAGTAAGTAATGAGATTAGAAGCCGCTCCATAGTAAGCAAATCTCTCTGCAACCTCTGCCCCTGAATCCATCACATAATAACATTACCATTAGATTACAAAAGTGAACTGCATTGATAAATCAAACATCATGAGACATGAAGAATATATGTTTGTGTTTATATCAATTACCTATCAAGAAAGATGCAGATTTCCATCCACCGGATGACGATCGTAAGACCGGATGACCTTTATAATCGACCGCACCATCCACCGTGCTCTTCAGCAGCGGAATCTCATCATCCATGTTTGTTAACTATACAAAATGTTTAAGATATTACAAATCACAAATTAGTTATAGAAATTCTTGCTCAAATTGGGTTACAAAAAATAACGAAAGTGTTTTAAAGTACTTTTAATCATTTAAAAACATGACTATATATCGTAATTTTAAGTGATTGATCAGAGACAGCACATTGCTTTTGAGGGTCAACTTGTTTAACTAAATACTATTTAATTACGTCTCATGGTTCACGTTAGTAATATACAAAGACAAAAGTAAGATCCATTATGTGATATAAAATCATTTAATTTGAAATGGTGATTTTTTTTTAATAATCTAATTACAATTCTGGAAGAAATGATTCAAAGTATATATTCTGAATTTAAATCTCCCACCTTTAATGTATTTATTAAAAAGATTAAAAAAAATATTAATTAAAGTGAACAACATATTTTTCGCCCCACTACTCTCTACCTTCATCCTGACTTTTAAAAAATTAAAAAATTAATTCGTTACCAAAAGCATTAAATATATTGATTAAAAAAATTAATTAATAGATGATAAAGAAATTTATATTTCTCTATTTTAACATAAAAGTATATATCTTCTCATATACTTCCATTAATATTTATCAAGTTCTTTAAACCTTAATTTTTTTTATACGATAAAACAATTCCTATTTTAAAGAATTTCATGAATCTAATTTGTTAAGTGATAAATACAATTTACTCACATTGCATATAGGGATGGTAATTGGGTTGGTGGGGTCTGAGATGCACTCCCCGTCTCCTACCCCATAGGGATTTTTAATCTCCATCCCCACCCTATCCCCTAATCAAAGAATCAGGGGCAATTTTTGCAGCAGATTTTGATGCAATATTTGTAAAAATAGCAATTCTAAAAACTATCCGATAAACTTAGTGTAAAAATATGTAATTCAATGTGAATCATTAATTCACCCTATCAAAATTTATTATATTTACAAATATTTTTTAGAGCTACTATTTTTATAAATATTACTAAAAAAATTGTTAGATTTATAAATGCCCCATTAAACTTTTGTTATTACTTAAAATAAGCTAGAAATTTTTTGTCATCCACTATTATTTCTAAATAAAGAAAGAAAGAAGAAGTTAAACTTTTGTTATTTCTTAAAATAAGATAGGATATTGAAAATTTGAAATAGTGTGAGAAAGGAAATAGGGAGTATCTGTCATACTGAATTGGACTGGAAAATGACCTTTTAACCGAACCCCCCGCCATTGCTGCCCTCTCCCTGTTGATCTCTCAAAACTTCCATTTTCGTTGTCGGAAAAAATGGCACAAATTCCTCTTCTCAGCAACCCCAACACCGTCAACGGCGCAGTCGGTTATGACGGTCAACCAGTACTCCGATCAAGCTTCGGTGGTTGGAAATCAGCATCGTTCATAATTGGAGTGGAAGTTGCAGAGAGATTTGCTTATTATGGAATCAGTTCAAATCTTATTACTTACTTAACCGGGCAGCTCGGTCAGTCGATGGCGGCGGCGGCGGTGAGTGTGAATGTTTGGTCGGGGACGTCGATGATGCTTACTCTTGTCGGCGCGTTTGTCGCTGATTCGTTCTTGGGACGGTATCGGACCATTGTTTTTTCTTCTGCTCTTTACGTTTTGGTATCTCTCTCTTTCTCTTTCCCTTTCCCTTAATCTGTTTTTCTGTTTTTAGAATCCGATTAATTTTTTGAGTTTTTTGTTTTACCTTTTTTTTTTTGTTCTTTTTTTGTCCAACAATCCCCGTGATCTAGTTTCTCAAAAGAATCGATGGAAAAAATCTTTTGAAACGGTTCGTTTAAAAAAAAAAATTGGTTATAGATTAAATAGGATTCACTTACACATGACTTCATAACTTTCACTTATATGAAAAAAGTCAGTCATCTGCTTCAGAGCTTCTTTATTGTTTATTTTAAAACCCATCTTCTTTACTGTTCATAATAGTATATATTGTTGAGAAATTTTACAATGGATTTCAATGTGAAATTCAAAGTATATGTGTTTACACAAATAGTAATTATAAACAAATTAGTTTTTAGAGTTTTTTACGCATGGGTTTTTGTTTGATTGTCTATGATTTTTCAAAGTGATTTTTATAGTATTTGTAGTCCATAAAGTCTTTATTTTAGTGACATAAATGTATATTTCTGGAGCTTTTTTTTTTTCCAAAAAAAAAATTATTTGTTAAAGTAATTGTGTTTAAAAAAATGGTATTTTAGAACTACATATTTATTTTTATTTTTTTTTTGTTTGAGGCACAGAGGAATACAATTTAATAAAAAACATTTAATGGACACATAAGATATATTTATCAACAAAATGAATGATAAAGTTATCAGATATTTATAGAAGATTTAGTTGAAAGTGTGAGGTGTTTAATCTGAGATACTTATGACTTAGATGATGAAAGAAGAGTTTGAAACTGTTTTTTATTGGGTGTGAGAAAAATATGGAATTGGTGGACAAATGATTATTTTAATTAGAAAGGTCAAGTTGGTAAATTACTGTCTTTTTGGAAGTACTTAATTCAAAAAAATGGTAATATTGATAGTTTATCAATTGAAGGGTTAATATTGATAATAGTAATGTGAAATAGGGTAGTTGTGAAAATTTCTCTTTTGTTTTTAAAAACTTTAGGCCCCCCCATTTAATAAAAGTAGGTTTATATAATTTTGTATTTATTTATGATGTTAAAATGTATATATTTAGTATGTTTACCTTGTTTCTAATTTTGTCTAGGACATTTTGAAAAATTCTAATTTACTATTGTTTTGATCATAGCCTTAGATTCTTATTAGATTTTTTTTCCCCTTTCAAAAGTGTGGTTGTATACAAATGCAAAAAATGGTGATCTCAAACTAGACATCAAAACAAGAACTCCTTACTCAAACAATCCGAAAAGATCTAGCCAAAACACAACACAAAACCAATTAAAAAACAAATCAACAACACAGAAAAAAAAACCACGAAATAAAAAGATCTCAAGCTCAATTGTTGATAGAATCAGAAACGCTATGGTTACTATATCCCACCAAGTAATAACACGAAAAAGCATATCATGTTGGACCAGTTGAAAAATCATGTGAGGAGATGAAACAGACCCCATGGACAGGGGCGGAGCCACGTAGGGACGTGCCCCCCTCAGTTTTTAAAAATATAATATATATATATATATATATATATATATATATATATATGTGTGTGTCCCTGGTTTTTAAATATTTATTATACAAGTAATTTTTTTTATCAAAACATGGTCTTAGCTCAATGGTTGGAAATAGTCCTCCTTAAAATCTTTCTTCACGCCTTCGCATGTTCGACTCTTCCTAGACTCGTTGATTTGAAACCTTTTTCTTGTTTTTAATATTTTTGTGAGCAAATTTTAACTTACATATTTATTTAAAATATATATAATTTAATGAAATAAATATTACTTTATAATAAATTAATGGGGCAATTACTGAAATAGCATATTTTTACATACTAATTACTGAAATGTTTGAACTTTTCAAAAATTACTTAAATAGCATAATTTTAGTTCAATAAATTATTGAACTATAGTTCAATAAATTATTGAACTAAAAAAAATAAAAATTTTAATGAATTCATTGAAAATAATAATAAAAAATGATCAAATAGTTCAATAAATTATTGACCTTGAACTTAAAAAACCACAAAACAAACAAGTTTGTAAAAAATACCTATGAAAAATAGTTCAATAATTAATTGAATTATTGTTCAATAATTTATTGAACTATAATTATGCTATTTTGGTAATTTTTAAAAAGTTTAGACATTTTAGTAATTAGTATGCAGATTTATGCTATTTGAGACAAATTCTTTAAATTAAATTTTTACTTAAAATTAAGGTAAAAAAATAATTCTAGTGTAATTATATAGTTTTTTCTTTAATATTTATTTGATTAAAATTTCAATAAATGAAATATCATTTATGAATATACACACTTTTAATTTTTTATAGTATATTTACTACAGTGCCCCTCCTGAATTGAATTTCAGGCTCCGTCACTGCCATGGAGATGGTTATTGTGTCCTTCTAAATGTGATAGACCATATAGCATACCGAGAAATACACCAAAGTCTGCAAACAAAATTCTTAAAAGAATTGATACATGTTTTTTTACCAACATGAAAACTAAACGTATGTTGGAAAAAAGCAAGAGTTGCTAGATAAGATTCGCTACTTTACCTTTTTCATGTCCAGTAACCAACTACTTTCTGTGTTCAATGTCCATGATTGAAACATACCACACCAATTTTTTTCGTTAAAGAAATGAATGGTAGTGATAAAAAATTGAACTTAGTCAAAATGTAAGGGACTAAATCAATTATTTTCAAATATTAGAGACTAAATTAGAAAATTGGGTAAACGTAAACGTGAAAGACTAAACTAGACCAAGGGTGGAAACTATTTTTTCATTTCCTATATTAGAATGCTGATCATTTTGTTATTACACCTTGCATAACAAACAGGCACTAGGACTGCTTACACTATCTGCTTGGCTTTCTACAACCCCTTCTCTATGCCAAAATCCCAGCAATACCACATCCTGTTCCATTCCCCAGTTTCAAGTAGTCTTATTCTTCTTCTCTCTGTACTTAATGGCGATCGGAATGGGTGGCCACAAGCCTAGCGTCCAGGCTTTTGGAGCCGATCAGTTCGATGGCCAAGACCCGGAGGAGTGCAAAGCCAAGAGCTCCTTCTTTAATTGGTGGTATTTTGGTTTGTGTGCAGGTACATTTTTTACCATTTCTGTTGTAACATATATACAGGAAAACCTCAGTTGGACTCTTGGATTTGGAATTCCTTGTACTGCAATGGTGATTGCATTCCTTGTGTTTGTGCTTGGAACCAAGACGTACAGATATAGTGTTGTACGGTATGATGAGAGTCCGTTTGTGAGAATTGGTCGGGTTTTTGTTTGTGCAATTAGGAATAGACGAGCTTCTACCTCAGCGATAATAGTTGAAGCAAAAGAAAGGGGAATAGTTTTGTCTAGCCCGATGGCTGAACAGTTCAAGTAAGAAAACCTACACTGCATAAATTTGAAATCGAAAGCAACAATACGGCTTATATTGAAACTGAAAAATGCCTAATCAATCTTACTGAAATTCAGGATGATGCAACGGGCTGATCCATAAACTACAACTAAGAATCAGCTTGTGGTTTACTTACTGACATTGGTTTCTGATCAAATGTGGCAGATTTCTCAACAAAGCTTGCTTTGTCCCGAATGATTCAAACCGATTCGGGATGACGTGCACCATCGATGAGGTTGATGAAGCAAAGGCAGTTCTAAGGGTAGTTCCGATATGGATCACAACCCTTGTTTTCGCTATTGTGTTTACACAACCACCCACATTTTTTACAAAGCAGGGAGCTACAATGGATAGATCAATTATGTCAGGCTTCATTGTGCCTGCTGCTTCACTTCAATCTATCATTCTTCTAGTCAGTTTTATCTTCGTCTCCGTCTATGATCTTGTATTTGTTCCAATAGCAAGAACATTAACAGGAAATCCCATCGGCATCACAAAGTTGCAGTGAATCGGAACAGGGATAGTTTTATCAGCTATTGCAATGGTGATTGCAGCTCTAGTTGAAATAAAGCGGTTAAAAACGGCTAAGCAACACGGGCTAGTTGAAATGCCGGAAACTATAATTCCAATGAGTATCTGGTGGTTGATTCCTCAATACATCTTGCTCGGGTTGGCAAACGTTTTCACAATAGTTGGTCTTCAAGAGTTCTTCTATGAAGAAGTTCCAAGGGATCTGAAAAGTATGGGACTGGCATTATATAGCAGTATTTTGGGTGTGGGAAGTTTTTTAAGCAGCCTTTTGGTGTCTTTCATTGATGAAGTTACTCAAATTGAAGGCCAAGATAGTTGGTTTGCCAATAACCTTAACAAGGCACATCTTGATTATTTTTATTTTCTCTTGGCGGGGCTTAGCGTTTTAGGATTTCTTGCTTTCTTGTACTTCTGAAAATCTTACATTTATAGCAGGTAAATGCATTTTCAGGTTCAGAAATTTAGGGAATATTTTTCTTCGCAAGTGGTCGTGTGGGGTTTTTTTTTTTTTTTCCATGATAAAACTTCTTATGTCAATTTCCTCCCCTTTAATCTTTTTAAGTTGCTATATATATTTATATTTTGTTAACTGCATTATCAATCTCCCAAAAGTTGCAACTATGACTTAGTTGATGCAACTATGCTTCAGTTTACGATTTTATTAGATAAACATTTAATTCGGATCATTCAAGATTATAAGGTAAGCCTTTTGACTACTAGCTAGTATTTAGAAACGAAAATAGAACATATGACTTAATGTCTTTTGTTGGATTTAATTTTTTATAACACCCCGAAACTAGGTATTTCGAATTTAATATTATGTTGGTTAATTATATTAAATTGTTGGAAAAATAATTAAGAATATTATTATTACATCCATAGGCTTCTTGGATGGAAAATTGCACGAGAAGGACTAGTGTGCAATCTGATCGAGTTGAAAGAGTTTTTAACAATTAAAGAAAAAGAAAGGAAAGGAGGGTAAGGGTTAGCTCATTTGGTGTCAGACAAAGAAAATGAAGGTAAATTTTTTTTCTCTTCTTCTCCTCTCATGCGGCCGCCCATTGGGTTGTGCCACTCACGGTTTTTTTTTCCTTCTAATTTTTTGGTGACGATTTGAAGTGTGATCGAGTTTAGGATTCGTTGGGAGATCAATTGACAGTTGAAAGGTAAAATTTTCTTTCTCTTCATTGGCTCCTCACGCGGCTGCCTCCATGGTAGTGGAAATTGGTGTTTTGTATCAATTTTTTACGTGATAGGTGATCGATACAGAGTTTAGTTTAATCTAGGTGAAGATTAGAGGCCATTGCATCAACCTCCTATCGTTTTGGGTGAGTTTTAATCATTTTTATATTTTTTAAAACTCTGGAAAATTAGTTCTTTAAATTCTTGAAACTCATCAAGAAACCGATTCTCAATTCACCGTTTGATGCCAAAATCTTCGACTTATTCCCAATCGATTTTGATCCTCCCTACACCAAAACTTTTACCCATCAAAATCGATCTCCCCAAACTTAAAAATTTGACCAAACCGACAACAGCCTCGGTACTGCTGTCCCCTTCAAACGGCCAGTCGTTTTGTCTTTTGATTGTTCCACTTTTCGAGTCCTTGAACCTAAACCCTTTTGGTATTGTTTGCTACTCTTTTAGAGAATTTTAATAATTTTAGGATGTTGTTTCAAGTCTGAACTGTGGTGAGAAAAGAGCTTGGAAAACACATTCTTGATGTAAGTTAACAGTTTAGTTAACAATGGGGTTTTAGAGAAATCTAAAACTCAAATATTTTATTATGTAACTCTGGAAAGTTTCAATGAATTTAGACATTTAGATCATACGTTTTGCCTTAAGAAAAGAAATATTTGGATTAGTTTAGGCAATTTTCTGGCTTAAGTGCTATTTATGAGTTTCAATTGGATATATATTTTGAGATTGTTAATTCTGGAATATTTGGGAGTTTAGATTCATATTTAACCATTGGAAATTCGATAATTTTAAGTTGATTACGCAAAAAGTCAGTTTTTAGTAAACCAATTGGTGTGAAACTTGGGCTGTGTTTTGACCTTATATCATATATGATATTGTTATTAATATGACTTTTGATGATAAGAATGCTTTTGATTGATTGCATGTCAGGTTGTAAAGGTTCGATCATAATTGAACGGACTATAACCCAGGTAACTAGTGTTAAGGCTACGAGCTTAACACTATGTGGATATTTCAGTTATGGATGTGTCCATAACTAGGTGCTAATGATCATTGTTTGTATGAATGATTCATTAGAGGTTTAGTTATAGGTGCGCCTATAACCAGGTACTAGAAAGTGTGAGGAGTCTCGAGAGACTGCACTTGTAGTGTTGCATGTTAAACTTTTGATGATATGATCTTTTGGTTTTAATTTAGTTATCCTGGAATGACTGAGCATATGAGATTTATTATAGCCTTGAATATGAAACGTTAACATAAGAGCTCGACATGTATCATTTGATGTCGGGTTTGATTTGAAAAGGGAGATTTCCAACTCGATACATGAGGCAAAAGAGTTGAGATCACTTCTATTTCCATCGAAGATTTCATTGAACAAGCAAGTTTTTGGAATGATTATCTCTTGTTTTCCACATTTACGTGTGCTAAACTTGTGTGGCTTAGATATTTCTGTTATTCCAAAAACAATTAACAAGTTAACACAGTTGCGATATCGAGGATTACATGTCGAAGTGGAAATAGAAGTTTATGCTTGGATTTATAAACTTGATAACTTTGACTATTTGAACTTTATATATGATGAAAAGGGATGTGCATCCCATTTTGCAAATGATTATAGGTTTATCCCAAACTTTCTTATCAGGTGTTTTACCGGCTTAAAAGTCTTCCGCTTGCATTTATTATGTTTTATTTATCAAAAATAAAGAGTCGGGTCTTTACAAGTTTGAAACCTCCAAGGTTTTCACCTATAATGAACTTCCAACTTTCTCGGGAAATTGGGGAAATTGACCTCCAAAAATTCAATCTGAGGTTTATTTACCCCCTCCCCATCCCCCCAACCACCACCACCTTAATGTTAGAGACCTTGTTAAAACATGAAAGTGCATAAATACCCTTGAATTTTAATAACTCATTAAACATGTAAGCAACTTATATTATTTCATTATTATCTTACCTTTTTACTTTATCCTCAATAGACACTCTCTATAAACTTTTATGTCATATAACTTCAAGGGATTAAAGCATCTACATCAACATTACACTCAATTCATCTTTCACTCTTGAAAACGTAATACAAAAAGATATGTGATATTTTAATGTTTCATCATGTACAAATTTGTCCAAAATTCTGGATTGAGATTCGTAATTTGATTGGAGATGAGAATTTTTGGACAATCTCATATTCGAGACTAGAATTTTGGTCCGAGATCTCGGTTTGAGATTGCCTATTTTTGCTTCGAGATTGAAATTTCACTCCGAGATCTTGGTTAGAGATTGCCCACTTTTTCTTTGAGATTTGAAATTTTGGCCCAAGATGGCTTTTTTCTATTATTTTTTACTTGTTTTGACTCTTATTTTGTTTCTTCTCATAGTATGCCGATGATAAAGTACGAAGATTTATTAGTCCGACAATACTCATGAAAGCTAATTTTAAAGATTTTATCGTTAAGATTAAGGGCATGTTCAAGTTATCTTTGGCTATTCCTCCTTTAGAAATAAATCAAACATAGCTGAGAAGCATAACATACCCTATTCAAGAGTAGTTGGGAGTACTATGTACTCTATGATCTGCAGCAGACCTGACCTTGCTTATGCAATGAGTATTGTCATAAGATTCATGGAAACACTTGGGAAGCAGTTAAATGGGTGCTGAGGTATTTGGAAGGTACAGAATCCACTGGTTTGAAGTTTAGCAGATCAAAGAATCCTAGTCCAAGCATCAATGGTTATGTTGATGCTTATTGAAGTCTTCATTACAGAATATAGCTGCATATATTATCCACAATAAAATCTGAATATGTGGGTATTTACAGAGGCAACTAAGGAAGGAGTTTGGCTAAAAGTTTTAGTTGAAGAACAATATCAAACAACCATTTTGGAATGACAGCCAAAGTGCTTTACATCTCTCAAATAATACTAACCATTATGAAAGAACCAAGCATACAGATGTAAGGTTTCATTTCATTCGTGAAGTGTGGTTAATTCTGGAGAAATCCGGCTTGAGAAGATTGCTACATAAGATAATCCCTCAGATACCTTTACAAAGACTTTAAGCATTGTCATGTTTTGTTGAAGTGAACTGATGAATTGAGAGGCTGAATGACAAACTAAAGTGTGTTGATGGTTGTTGTGCTTCATGGCCGAGGAAGCAAGTGTAATGATAGGGTGATCCTTAGATTTTATAAACAATGTTATTATAATTATAAATTGAATCAGTTTTTTTATTGTTATAACTGATTAGTCTATTTGGTTAGATTTTTAGATTTTGACTGGTACCTAATATAAAATTATGAAATGGGTAAAAGAATTTGTTAATTTTCATGTAAATTATAAATGGTAACATGTCTTCAGAATAGAGGTAGATTTTAAAACAATTTCTTATTTTATATTAAAAAAAATATAAATTATTATTTCTCAAATCAAATATTTTTTTATAAATCTAATAATAAGCATCACAATCAAAATGAACTATGTTTTTATTCCTCACTTTTCACCATGTGACACCTTGCCACTAAAGTCATCCTTATACTGAGCAACTATATTCCTTTTTGTTAGAATGAGGGTTAGGATTTGAATGTGGTATTCGATTGTACAACGAGGTACTCTTAATAAAATGTTTGTTTTTATTCAAGATTTATTTTAATTTTCTATTCACATACCCTTAGAAACGGTTACCTCTTTTTCATCTTCAATTTTGTGCTGTCTATCAATTTTAAGTACACATCAATAAATGTTTACTAACAGTAAACGGTTTATAAAAAAATTTACCTTTCAATTCTCCGGTGAACTCAGTTTCTGTGTATTTTGTAGAAAAAGTCACTTTTAATCAAATGTTTATTTTTATTCAATATTTATTTTAAAAGCCTATTTACATATGTTTTCAAAATTGTTTCCTCAATGTGTCTGATATCAATTTTAAGTACACATCAATAAACTGTTTACTTTTTATCTCTGTATTTTGTAGGATGACGAACAAAAAAAAACATTCGAATATTCTTGGAATAATAAGTGAGAAGTTTGAAGATTTTTCTTTTATTTTTTGTCATAGTTTTATTTTTGTTTAGATTCGATTTGATTTTTTCCATTAATTTTTTAAAATTTAAGAGATTTTATAAATTTAGTTAAATTTTACACAATTTAAGGAGAAATTAAATCGGAGGTATGTTTTGCCTTTTCACAATGTAATTTAATTTGATCGGTGGTGGTTTTGGGTACTATTGATATTTAATAAAAACATCCGATATATTTGATATATCCCTATTTATTTTGATTATTAGTGAAATTAACTCTATTTAAAAATAATTTTAAGTAAAGATTTATTTACGTATATTTCATTAAAATGGACTACCCCGGTGAAATTTCTCTTTTATTATTATAGATATATATACCTTATAAATTTTATAAAAATGAAATATGTTTAGAGAATCTACCTCACTTATCTTTTAAAATTAATACCTTAAATTAAAATCTCTAAAAAAATATGTACAGTTTAAATAAATACTTTTGCTTCATTTTTTTTAATTAAAAATTCTGGTAAAATATTTCATAGTTCTAATTTGTTGTTTACTACAATCATAAATGTTCAAATGTTTATTATAGTGTCCACTTCAAGATATGCATGTCAAGTGTGAATATTTTGTCATGAGATTCATGCGAGATATAATATGAACTCAATCTACTTTGATTACTGATGCGGTAAGAAATTGTTATACGTACTATTTCTTCATGTTCAGTGTTAAAAGTACAAAGATATATGCTAAAAAGACCTTTTTTAAACATGTAGATCGACACAAGGGTTGCCTTCTCTCAACAAGAAATTGATGAGGTGCGGATCGAGTGGGCTGAATTTTTGGCACAATTTATACACATGAAAAATTACTCATTTTGTTATCTGTTGGAATTATGCTTTTATGTTGTCTATTTTAAAATATATTACATTTGCTTTATTCTTTTTCTGGGCAGAATTTTTGGTACTTTGTTAGTTTTGGAAACTATGACACTCAGTTAATAGTTTCTTTGTTGTTTTAATTCTCCTTCAAGGTTAAGATTTGTTAAAAAACTATGATACCTTAAGAATATTGTTACATTCCCCAACATTTAGCTATTATGAGATATCTTTTCTTATGCTTGTGTTTAGTTTGAATCTAATTTTGCTATGATATTTCATTAAAATTATGAGCAGGTAGAAAGCTATGAATACAAATGCTATATTAAAAAAATATCATTGATATGTAATTTATATATTTTTATAAAAAATATAATTTCGTTGACATTTAAAAATGGTCAAGTAAAAAATGGTAACATTGACTCGTAAAAAATGTCAACTACATTCATAACTTGACGTAAAAATCGTGTCAATAGTTTTAATTTTGATGCTTCTAACGTGTCAAATGCATTGAAATTATACTTGAAACTGACATATTTGACACTAAAAAAAGTGTCAAGTTTATTGAGTCAAGTATCAAGTATTTTGTTGTAGTGTATTCACATATCCTTAGAAACTGTTACCTCTTTTTCATCTTAAATTTTGTGACTTCTATCAATTTTAAGTACGCATCAATAAATGTTTACTAAAAGTAAACGGTTTATAAAAAAATTTACCTTTCAATTCTCCGGCGAACTTGCTTTCTGTTTATTTTGTAGAATAAGTTACTTTTAATCAAATGTTTATTTTTATTCAATATTTAATTTCAAAGCCTATTTACATATGTTTTTAAAACTGTTTCCCAATGTGTCCGGTATCAATTTTAAGTACACATCAATAAACTGTTTACTTTTTATCTCTGTATTTTGTAGGATGACGAACAAAAAAAACATTCGAACTTTCCTGTAATAATAAGTGAGAAGTTTGAAGATTTTTCTTTTATTTTTTGTTATATTTTTATTTTTGTTTAGATTTTATTTTATTTTTTCCATTAATTTTTTAAAATTTAAGAGATTTTATAAATTTCGTTAAATTTTACACAATTTAAGGAGAAATTAAATCGGGGGTATATTTTGTCTTTTCACAATGTAATTTAATTTGATCGGTGGCGGTTTTGGGTAGTATTGATATTTAATAAAAACATCCGATATATTTGATATATCCCTATTTATTTTGATTATTAGTGAAATTAACTCTATTTAAAAATAATTTTAAGTAAAGATTTTTTACATATATGGCATTAAAATGCGCTGCCCGGTGAAATTTCTCTTTGATTATATATATATGTATATATATATATATATATATATACCTTATAAATTTTAGAAAAAGGAAATATGTTTAGAGAATCTGCCTCACTTATCTTTTAAAATTAATACCTCAAATTAACATCTCTAAAAAAATATATAGAGTTTAAATAAATATTTTTGCTTAATTTTTTTTAATTAAAAATTCTGGTAAAAGAAATAGTTGCATATATTTAAAAGGTGTAATTTCTTGATTTTTAAATTGTATAATAAAATTTTAAATTAAATTAAATTCATTTACGTATTAACATTTTGTGTATTCTTAATATCATTTTTAAATAGTGATTTATTATTTATCATCTTTCGATTGTACTATGATAACTATGAATTAAATGGCTTTTAATATAGAAATAAATAAAGAGAATAAAATTTATTTTTTTTTACATGATTTAATTTTTAATAATTAAATATGATAGATGAATAGATAAAAGAAATATAATTTCTCAAACAAAAGAAAAAACAATAGATTATAAAAGTAATCAAATAACGTGCAACGCATCTAGATTATGGTAGTAAATTAGTAATGAATAAAAAAAAATATAATATCAAATTCGGTTGGAGAAATTATATACTAAATGTAAGGTGTCATATTTACATAGGGGATGTGAGAAATGAGAGGCCAATACTCACCCGTTTCAGGCTTGCATCTTTCCTCTAGTTCCTTATGACATCCACCAATCCTTAATTTCTGTAAATTGGTAAGGTCTCTAATTCCGTTAGGCAAAGATTTGAACTGTCTACCATCAATAACGGTCAACGATAAAAGTGAAGAGAGATTGCCAATCCACTCAGGCAAAGCCTTCAAGTTTTCACACCAATACAAAAAAAGGTCTTCAAGTTTTCACGAACCCTGATACTCCGATGAGGTGTAAAGAACGGAGTCTCTTCAATGTCGTTAAACATATCGAGTTTGTTGCATCTCTGAATCTCTAAATCAATCAGTGCTGGAAAATGTGGAAAGGAAAAATGTTGATCCCCCATCCACCATTTTTTAAGTTCAGGCAAGTCTTTAAGTGAGAGAGTTTGCAAGGATGGAAAGAAGATTGTTGATGAAGAGCAGCTACTGATGTTGAATATATACTCAAGAGAATACAAGTGCTCAAGACAGAGAAACTTTAGTAAAGGTAATTGATCAAACTGTGGAAGACATTGCAGTCTTCCACAATCAAAGATAGTAATACTGACTAAATTTGAGAGAGAGTTTAACCAGTTGGATAATCCTACTCCATTATATCCTCTAATAATCAAGGTTTCAATATTTGGATGGAGTTCGAGGTTGTCTAAAACTGTTTCATCAACACAATTTCCACCTTCATTAATTTCTGACACCAATGGCCCCCACCGTAATTCTATACTTGTGAGACCTTTTTTTGCTTTCAAATAGGGATCACGACTCACACTAGCTTTTGATTTGTTGTGTCGTAAGAATCCCAATCCTTTAATTACTAACTTTCCACTCAAATTGTTGAGCGTATGGAGCTCGTTGAGACCACTTCCATATTTCTCCCCCAACATAAAAAAACTCAGAGTTTGAAGACAAGTCAACTTGCTTAGTCCTTCTGGCATGTGCCTCAAACAGGTTCCTTCTATAATCAGATGCCTGAGGTTCACTAAATCACTCGTACTTCTCGGTAATTCTTCCAAACGCCAACACTTGGAGAGATCGAGTGTTTGCAAACTTTTCAATTCAGTGATAGAATTTGGAAGCAATTTTATTTCTGTATGTGAAAGATCAAGATATCGCAACTGTGTTAACTTGTTAATTGTTTCTGGAACAACAAAAATATATAAGCCACCCAAGTTTAGCACACGTAAATGTGCAAAACATGAGATAATCATTCCAAAAACTTGCTTGTTCAATGAAATCTCCGATGTAAATATAAGTGATCTCAACTTTTTTGCCTTATGTATGGAGGTGGAAATCTCCCTTTTCAAATCGAACCCAATATCAAATGACACATGTCGAACTCTTATGTCAATGTTTTGAAGATCACCACTATTTTTCAAAAGGATATGCTCACCACTTGAGACCAATTGTGCGAGATCATGAATAAGATCATGCATTTTAAACATTTGTTTATCAAACAAATATGTTTGTTTCTCTTGAAAAAGTGACCTCCAATATAGTTCCTCCACACAATCATAACCCACATCCTCCATAGATTTTCCTTGACACCGTGATTGATTGATAAATCCTTGAGCTATCCATTGTTTAACCAATTCATTTTCATCAAACAAAAAATCCTTAGGAAAAAGGGAACAGTAAGCAAAACACGGCTTCAAATGGGTCGGGAGGTTACCATAACTAATCTTGAGTATTGACATCATGCCTCCTTCTCCTTGCATAATCGTTGAAAGCTCATTATCTTTGAACGAAATCCATTCAAATGGTGAAGTTTTGGAGTATAACACCCTTCCAATGGTTCTTATTGCAAGAGGGACACCATTCAACTTCTTAACAATCTCTTTACCAACTTCAATCAAGTTTGGATCATTTGCTTGATCTCCTTCCGCTTTTCTGAAAGCTAATTTTTTAAATAATAACCAAGAATTATCTTCAGATAAACGTTGTATAGGAAAGGCTAAAATCGGCCTCGCAATTTCAGCAACCTTTTGACTGCGAGTAGTGATGAGAATCCTACTCCCTCTTGCACCACCCATCAATAACGGCTCCAACGCCATCCATTTTTCATCATTCTCGTTCCAGACATCATCCAGCACCAACATATACTTTTTTCCTTCGATTTCTCGTCGCATTTGACTTTGCAAGGAATCTAGATTTTGTATCTCAGTTGGTTTCTTCCCAGCTGCCGATTCTATAATATTTTCAAGAATTGTTTTAAGATCAAATTCTTCAGAGATACAAACCCACATTCTCAATTCAAAGTGGCTTTTCACTTCAGTGTTATTGTACAACAATTGAGCAAGTGTAGTCTTTCCGGATCCTCCAATACCGACGATTGCAATCACGGATACATTATTTTCGACATCGGGATCAAACAATTTGTCCATGATTTCTTTCTTCTCATCATCCCTCCCAATAACATCATCCTCAAGTACAAAAGAGTGAGTTTCCCTTTCTCTAATCTGTTTATCACGCACATCTCTAATATGCTCAATTATGTTAAACTCACTAATTTCAGCATTAAACTTATCAAAAACTGTCCTCAGTTTATTGATCCTATGAGCCATTGGAAGACGAAAGCATAACGGATTTGATTTGGAAAAGAAAGAACATACCTTTCTATTCCTAAGAGCTTCATTGTAAAATTGATCGAAGAGGTCATCAGCATCATACATAGAATCTTTGATTCGGATGAGAAAGTTTTTGATATCTTGATTATGAGCTTGCTGCTCTTCAGCTCCGACAAGCTTTGCTCCGAGTCTTGAAATGGAGTTTTTCAACTCATCAAGCTCATCTTCCACACCAAATAGAAGTTTGATCTCTTGGCTAAGAAGATGACCCACTTGAGCCATCATCTGAGTTGTAAGATTGGAGAGAAATTCTTGAGACATAATTGCAAAAAAATCTCAAAATGCTGTGTAATCTTCTACAAGACATGTGTATATAGCCACTGTTTATTAAAAGAATATCAAATTTGTATCAATCATAGCAATATTGTCCATACGAATGGTCGGTCTTATCTTCATTTTCTTACAGCCATACGAATATATGATATCTATAGCAACAATTCTACTCAGTTTTAATTATAGGATAAAAACTCTAAAATTATGAGTTTTTTCTCTAAGGGATGATGATTTTTTCCCTTGGCCTTTTTTAGATTTTGATATTTATTGGATTAAAATCGAAATAAAATTTATAATAAAAATGGAAAAATAATATATTAAAATTTAAAAGTACAAAAATATTTATTAATAATATTTGAAAACACATATCCCAAAATATAAAGTGAAACTAACGATGGCCCTCGGTCCCACATGGAGGTCGTTTTCAATCACGGAATGGACGGGGTCCACGAGCACCACAACCTCGAGTAGGTGGTACATTTGCCTCGATAGTAGGTGGCACATCTACCGAGCGAGGAGGCTAGAAGAATGTGAATGAAGAGTTAGGTGTGGGAAAAAGTAAAGAAGAAAAAGAATTAAGATTTGAATATGCTTAAATCAAGGAAACATTAAAATTGAAAAAAAAATCATAAAATAAAACAAGAGAAAAAATCAGGAATTCAAAAAAAAAATCAAAACTAAACAAAACAAAAAATTCAAAACTTAATGAGAAACAAAAACAAGAAATAGTTACCAAACACATTTCTGTTTCTTTTTTCTTCCAAAAACAAGAAATAAGAAACAGTTACCAAACATGCTTATGTTTCTCTTTTAAAAAAAAAGAACAAGAAATAGAAATAAGAAACAAGAAATAGAAACGAGGAAGGTTACCAAACGGGCCCTTCATGCCTGGTATGCTTCTTCCTTGAACAATATTTATATAATTATTTAAAATATTTTACTATTTACAATATATATTTTTTAAAATACTATTTACAATTATACATTGGTTTATATTAATTTTGATAGGATTGAGATGCAAAAAGAATTAGAATTAGAAGGAGGAGGAGGAAATACTTTCATATTATCGAACCATACATTAGAATGATCATCAACAATATAGAAGAAAATTATGATTTTTGTAACAAATATGCTATTTGTATGGGATTTAGCATTAGAAATGAAAAAAAAAAAAGTAAAAAAAAGTTTCATAAATTTAGAAATTCAACCGTTGAGGCTTCTAGAACTGGATGTAAAACAAGTATTAGATTTGAATATGATAGAGCGGAGGTTTGGAAAGTAACTAATTTTGTCTTGGAACATAACCATACGCTAACTAAGGCTGGAGAAGTGATGTGAATCATAATAGAATTAAAAAGTTTAGGTTTATTTATGAGTTATTAGTTTACTTTAATGTAATTAATTAGTATTAGTTTTAATTACTTTAGGAAATGAAAACCCTACCTCCCAATCAATTCGCTTCAAAATCAAAGGGCCTTTCACATTGTTTTTCAGCCCAAGCCCAACTCCTCACCTCTTTTTCTCCAATTATCCCACCAGTCGTCGATTTTGCCCAACCAATTATAATTTCACCAACACCTTCCTTAAGAAATATAGACCAAGCCCAATACCCAACAACATTTTTATTTACCTCATCTATCCATAAAAGTAATGTTCTCAACCAAATATCTCCATATTCTGATTTGACTATAAGAAATTTGGACCATCCAACTCCTTCCTCACTCAAGCCACTTTACCTCCATCTCAAATCCAATCTTTTGGGCCATCAATTCCAATTCCCCCAAAACCCAATTATCCTGCATTTTATTGGACCCTTATCTTATCAACCAAATTAAGCCAAAACAAGATTTTTCCATTTACTTTTCACCATCTAATTTGAAGCCCAAATATCATAATTTTAATTTCACGAAGCGGGCTCGTTGGACGCCAATACTATGGAGTTTACTATTTTCACCTTCTTCGTGGCCCATTACTTTGGTGCCACTTTGGATTTGGGAAGAAGTGCGACGCGCGTTCTCAATTGGAGTCTTCTTCTCTTCGGCGGGACCGAACTCGAAGTCGAGTTCATTTTTTTAGTGTGGTAGAATGATGTGAATCATAATAGGATTAAATAGTTTAGGTTTATTTATGAGTTATTAGTTTACTTTGATGTAATTAATTAGTATTAGTTTTAATTACTTTAGGTTAAAATTAGGGTTTTCATTGTAAGGCTATATATAGCCATCTTAGCGTTCATTTGTAGGGATCTTATATCTTATCTTTTATCATATTGAATCAAATATCAAATAGAGAGAGTTTTCTCCTCTTTGGGTTTAAACCCTTGTTCTTCGGGATGGACTTCCCATTAAGGATGGATTTCCTTGTTTGAGGCCGTGGACTCGGCCTCACCTACATCAAGAAGTACATTTTTTTGAGTTCTAACAGAAAAATTATTGATGTATAAAAGGGGATCAGTACAAAAAAAAGAACACTTCTACCAATGCTTTCATTACCGACATTATTACTTTGTGTCGGTAGATATTTCCATCATCGACGCCACTTTAGGGTGATGTGACACATTTAAAAAATGGAAGGTCATTGTCAACGTGGCATCATAAATACCCATTTTACAAAATTCCTAAGGATACTACTGATGTCACGTGGCGTCGATAATGTCGGAGAGCATAAAGGGGCAGCATGCCTTTCTTCTCCACTTTTTTCTTCCTCCTTCACTGACAAACAGACCTCCAGTCGCTGCCCCATGCAAAAATGGTGAAAAAATCGCCCATCTGTCTTTGATTTTGCCAATTTTTTCAGCAGAATTCTTTCGTTTGAAGACTTGGGTTTTGAGTTTTGAAATTATTGGCTATGTTTTCATGCTTTATTTCTCTAAAATAATATAGATTTGTGGGATTAGGTGTTTAGGGTTTTTCTTAAAATAAATATTTTTCTGAATTTGTTGTTGGAATTATTGTTATTATTTTTAGTATACTAGTCTTTTACCACGTGCGTCACACGTGATATTTTTTCTAATATAGAAATATTTAAAAAATTAACATATTTTTTATTTGATTTTTCTATGGTTCATAAATCTTTTTCGAAATGAATTTATTAACATATTATTATGTTCTATTTAATATTTAAATTATCTTATAGTTTACAAATTTACATAATTATAAATCTTTTTATATAAGATGATTTTTTTAACATCTTTATTTTTAAAATTTATACTACCAAATAAAAAATAAATGGCTTGTTCTATAGACATATATTAGTTGATTTTTTTCATTTATAGATTATTTATTTCTAAGTTTAATTAAAAATTAAGAATTTATATATTTTTTCTCTTTTAACTTTAAACTTTCAATTATTTTTAATTAAAAATTTTAAATTTATTTAAATATTATACTATTACTAATTCAATAAATTATATTTTGTTGTAGTTGTCTTTTTTAATCTAAATTGTTTTTTTAAACAATTTAAGGTTTTTTTTTATAATATTTTTTTTTAAATTAAAGCACCGTCACCTTTATTAAATCATTTAATATCTGAATACTTAAATATAATTTATTTTTCATAAATTGGTGATAAATCTAAACAATAAATTCATTTTAATATCACATTCATTTTCATATGTTGTATTTGATTTTTCAACTATTTTGTAATTTAATGTTGTGAAACAATAAAAAACCAAGGAATTTATTTTATAAAATTGACAATTTCTTATTCAATGAAGAGAAATATTTTATTTATCTAAAAAAAAGAAAAATATTTTATTAAAAATGTAAATAGTCATTTAATAGATAGTGGAGTATAAATAAAAATGACATTTTTAGTAATTTGAAGGTTTTAAAAAGGTATATATAATGGCATGTTAGTAATTTTAAGATTTTAAAATGGGTATAGTAGTCCAAAAATATTTTTTAAATATCCCCACTTTTATATATTAAGGATTGTAGAATTTATAAATAAGGGATAGATTGATGTTGATTTTTTTTTCAATTTAGGATGTATTTGGTAGTTTTAATTTGGACATTTTGTGAGTGTTATGCTTTTCTTGTTTAAATTTGTGCTTTTTTTTAGTTTTGTGCGACCTCTCCCAGTACGATGTGGTTCGGGGACGAACCAAGCGGAAGCTGGTGGGCATGTGACAGTCGGACCCTATGAGGGCGGGGAGTGATCGCCGGTGCAATTAGTAGGCACGGACAAGGAGCGGCTCCTGGCAGGCTTCTAGGCGAAAGGCCACATGGATGAACCGACTCTACAACCGAATGAGAGGGATTCTGAGACTGTACTGGTATGGGACGGTACAGTTGAGGAGAGCTTAATAAGATTAATAGGTACTACCTATACTAATAAGGTTAACCTTCCTTTTCGGTGGCTCAATCGTAAGGAACTCCATAGTTAAGCGTGCTTGGCTTGGAGCAATCCTAGGTTGGGGACCTCCTGCTTGATGTCAGGATGCGTGTGAGTGAGGACAAAACATGTTGAAAGGACTCGTGTTAGTTTGTGGGGACAGTCGTTAATCTTAAGAGCAAACCCAGGTCTTCTTGCAAAAATAGCAAAATTAGATTCAATATTTGTAAAAATAACAGTAAAAAACCTTATTTGCAAAAATAACAAAAAACTCAAATTCGCACATAAAATATTACAAAATTGCTACTAGTAATCAATGATATCATCACAAGTAATTACTGATTTCCACATAAATAATTACTGATTCTACTGATATCCTGATATTTTGTGCTTGTGTCACTGATTACCTAATAGTAATTATTGATTATCTTATAAGTTATTATTGATATCTCTGATACACATGATTAAGAGTTTTTAAAAAACATTTATATTTGCAAATACTTTTTAAAAATGCTATATTTATAAATATTGCAGAAAATTCGGCTACCCAATGAAATTTCCCTTTAATAATCATCAATTTCGTTTTTATATAAGTTTTTGTGATATTGTTATTATTTATTAATTTATTTCAAATTTAATTGTTATTTTGAAATTATATTGTTGATTTAATATGTGATTTTAAGTTTGTAATTTTGAATGTATTTAATTGAATTTCTTAGTTATTGTAAAAAATGTATTTTAAGTTTGTAACATCTCTAATATATGTGAATGTAAATTTTGTAGCACATTTGGTGTCATCACTCGATCAAGCACACTATTAAAATGTCGGGTTCAAGGATATTTTCTATTTTCCTTTATCAATGTTATATTTTATTGTGTTTTAGGATTTATTTGTTTAATGTTGCATATGTTGTTTAGATCTTTATTATTTGGAGACGGCTATCATGTAACAAAGTTAGTCGTTTAAAATGAATATTTTATCCTTTTTTGTTTTAGCTTGCATGTGTTTTCATATTTTTTTATTGGGAGACGGTTATCTTACACCAAAGTTAACCATCTCAAACCATGTTGATTTTAATTAATATTTTACCTTGGGTAACATTTGATTTTTAAAATGAGTTCAATATTTTGTTTGAAATAGGTCTAATATCGATACAAGTTGGATGGAATTAAGTGATAGATTTTGTAATGAATATATAGAGAGAGTTGTGTCTTTTTTAGAGGTTGTGGGGAAAGTTTTGAATATGAGTGAGAAAACTCAATATTCTTGTATTAAATGTCATAAACATTTTTTGCAACACTTCGAGAAATCAGAGAACATTTACACGTTATGGGTCAAAGGGTCAAATATTTGACCATCAAGAAATAGTGTAGGGGGTCAAGAATAATATTTTTTTTTACCGTTTATAAGAGTCAACAACAAAAAAATTTGACCCATTTTATAGGACAAGTGTTAATTTAACATGACACACTTTAAAAGTCAAGTTTAATTACTAATATTGACCCTTTTAAGACTACTAGATATTATCACGTGCGTTGCACATGCTCTATAATCATACAATTTGATAATATTTTGATTTTTAAATTTTTTTTATTTCTTATTTTCAATTTTACTAAAATCATACATTCATATAATTTTTCGCAAGTGACATAATTTATAATTGAGTATGTGAGTTAAAAATAAATATTTGATTGATAATATATATATGAAGAAAATAAGAAAATTAATATTTTAAACATATTTGGTTTGTATTTCAAATATTGAATTAAAACTATTCAATAAGAAAAACTAATCTTTTTAAAATGAAAAACAAATATTAAATAATAATAAACAAAAAAAACTTAAATGAAACAAAAAAATAAATAAACATTACCTGACATATAGAAGTGAACAAATCCAAACCAATCCACTTGTCCAAACTGAACCAAGCCAATCCAAACTAGTTTGGTTTGGTTTTGAAACTTTAATTTCTCCAAAACAATCCAAACCAAACCAATAAGTAACGGTTTGGTTCGGTTTTACAGATTTTTGTAGCGATCTCAAGTAATCCAATCCAATATATATTATATATATATAATGTATTATAATTTTTAAATATTCACTAAAACCTTATCAAATGAAAAAAAAAGTGGATAGATTTTCATGAATTTTATTATGACTATGTTTGTAATTTTTATTTTATTTGTTATATATTTTTTGATAAATTAAAATTAGACATCTAAAAATTCGTGGAAGTCATTTTTTAGATTTTGTTGATTTTTTCATGATGTAAATTCAGTATTTAAGAATGATAGAGAGAAGAAAAAAAATACAAGACCAAACCGAACTAAACCAATCCAATCTGATTTGGTTTGGTTCGGTGTCTTTATAATGAACAGTTTGGTTTGGTTAGTATACTATGAAAAGAAAATCTAATCGGTTTTGAAATTTTAGTAAAATCCAAACCAAACTAATCCATTGTTCACCCCTACCTGACAATTCTTTCCATATCACTATCTAAAAAATATATTGATATATTTTTCTTTCCATCTTTCTTCTTAAATATTTTTTAAACCCCATATAATTAAAACTCTATAATTTTCATTTCTCGAATCTTTAAGGAACTTCATTAAATTTTCCTTGATTCCTTAACATTTTTTAAAAATCTCATTTATTCATCGTCATTTCTTTTTACATCGATCTCAAACTTCTTGCATTCTCGTTCTTCTCAAAAGAGTGGAACCTAAACATGTGACACTGACATAGAGAGTTAGTAGTACAATCAAAAGATTTTATTAATTTATAAAGTTAAACCTTTATCAACACCTTGAAAGATAAACTATATATTAAAAAAATCCATAAAATTTCACATTTTTTAGAAATTTTAAATACCTTTTAAAACAAAAGGATAAATATATCTATACTGGAAAAATTGAGCAATAAACATGAGTATCTTAGAATATCCATCATTTCCTCTTTCGTTGTCCACAATTCTCTCATGTAGCGATTTGTTTCACTTTTCGTCGTAAGAATGTATGCCTATAAAGTTAAAAAAATGATATGAATACTACATTGTGTTAGAATTATAATAACATTTAAAATGATAATTTCAAATTTTAAAGGGATTACTATAGTGTAATTCTACCTTTTCATTATCAAATTGTTTTGGTCGAAGCAAATAGAAACCATAAATGACCCATTGAAATTTCACGTGTTAAAAAAAGGGAGGAAAAAAATTTAGCACAACCCATAATATATATTATTAAAAGGATAAAACTTCCATCCTTCCCAGTAAGTATATGATACATGTTTCCCAATAACATGGACCATTATTATTTTTACATGTGTATATTTTTTAATTAATATAATTTTTTATGGATAAAACTTCCATCTTTCCCAGTAAGTATATGATACATGCTTCCCAATAACATGGACCATTATTATTTTTACATGTGTATATTTTTTAATTAATATAATTTTTTATTTGGTATTTAAATCTCATCAAAATCTCACCAAAATATCATATAATTTCTCTCTCCTAATTAATAGTATTTACTTTTTTTTTAAAAAACTTGCTTTTACATTTTCTCTCTACTTATTGATTCTATTGGATAAAATATCTCTTCCATTCTAGATTTTCAAATCAAACAGATTTATCAGATAATTTTTTTTTCTTTTATTTTTTTTAACATAGAATTGTTATTTTTTAATATAAAATGACCATTTTTTATTTATTAGATTTATTTCTCAATTTCCACTTTGCGAAATCTTTCTTTTGGAACAAGAAAAACTACTCTTGGGATATCTCCATTTTTTTTTAATGTTTTTTCCTTAAGTTAAAGCCAATTCTTCCTCCATAATTGACATAAAATTGATATGAACTAAATTCCATTCCTATCGTTGGCTCTTCAATTTCAAGTTGGGCATTGATAGTAGGCTCCATATTATCTTGAAATAATCTTCAAAATTACTAAGTGTTTGACCATGTAAATTTCAATCTTCTATGTTCTCCATAACTTCAAATAGTAATATTAAAAAAATTATGCTTAAAAAATATAATTAATAAATCCATAAATTATTAATAAATGCACTCACATGTAGAGAAAAATCTTCTAGTACAGTACTAATTTTAATCAATTGATTAAAAATCAATTGATTCTCTCATTTTTTTTCTATTTCTTTTTAAAAAATCTACAATTTTTATCTTATACAAATGTTCATCTCACAAATTTCCTATATTTTTTTTTATTTACTATATCTCTACTTAATTTCTTCTCGACAGGTAATGTACATTTTTGTGAGATGAACATTTTTGTTTTATTATAGACTAATTATTCAATTCTTTTTAAAAAATAAGCATGGATTTGACGAAAGGTAATGTACATTTTTTGTTTTATTTATGTCTTTTTGTTGTTTTATGTACTACACATAAATTCTTAATATTTGTTTTCTGCTATTCATGTAATGCATGCAATATACTTTATTTTGCAATATACGTAATATTCATATTTTGTCTCTCATCTGTTTCTGTTTTGCGTAATGTACTGTCTGTACTATACGTACTATACGTAATATGTATTTTTCTGTTGTGTGTTTAAATATATATTTTGTGATCTCTTGTTCTGTTGTTGTTTTGCTATACAGTCTGTAATATACGTAATATACTTTTTTTATGGTATGTTTAAATATATATATCTTTGTAATATACGTGTTATACGTAACTATGTGTTTTTCTTGATATACAGTCTGTAAATGTGACGACCCGACTCAATTAAAATAAATCAATAAATAAATAATAAAAGAGCGGATTCACTTTTTTTAAATAAACCAGAGTAAAATCAATAAATGCGGAAGCCTTTTATTAATGACAAATAAAAGATAAAACAAAACGTTTAAATGTGGCGCCAGTTCAAATAAATAAAATCCAAATAAAATGCATGAGTTAAAATAAAAATAAATTAAAGTATCCCAAATAACAAAAGAAATGACTAATATGAAAAGTCAAATGAGAAGATAAAACGAATAAATCCTAAGGCCTTCCATGTAGCACCATTCTTGTCACGCGCCTCGATTTCCAAAATTCATATCGTTACCTGCAAAATTTAAATTTGGAGGGCATTCAAATACCGTGAGTTTTTAACTCAGTAGAATAATTTCCACAAATAAAAGTAAGCTAAAATTGATATCACATCATACATTAGATCGAGGATACTTATCCAATTTCACATTCCATCATTTCATTATGAATACTTAGCTTATTTAATTAGTAGGTACTTAGCCTACAACAACGGTTTGATCTATAATTTAATTAAATTTGCATATATGTATCATAATGGGGTATAGAGCCATTCATGATATGTGCCATACTATACGCTTGAAATTATGTTCATAGTGGGGTATAGGGCCACTCAAGAAACGTGCCATAGTATGCGCTTTACAAATTTAATAATATCTATTTTCAAAGTTCAACCAAATTATAAAACCTAAGGGCTCTAATTCACACTTATCAATAACCGAACATGGATAATAATAAAGTATAAATCGTAAATCATACTAATCACATAATAATTACTAAAAAACTAATAATTCATCTCCCAAGTCATACCGTTAATTATAGACTAATTATTCAAACATAAGCAAATCAATTTAACACTTTAAGTAGGAATCAACCTATCTTATTCGCAATTAGAATAAGCAAACGACTTCGAAATAAATCCAATTAAACTCCTAACGGTACCCAAGACCTGAAATAATATTAATATCAAGTCAATTTTACGAGAACCGGAAGTACGGGGCGAAAACCAATTCGAATTGACCAAAAATCAGTCTTGGACTAGCTGAATCGGTCCAATTGGACCAAGCTCAGCCGGTCCAATCGGACCGGTCATCTTCCCCACCCCACCCGACGCACGCAGCCGCAAAAACAAAGAGAAAAAAAACGCAGCAGTGAGGGGGGGGCGTTACCTTCTTTTTTTCGGCGACTCCCCTATGTGTTCCACGACGAAACAACGCTAAACTAACGGACAAGAGGTTAGGACTACAACCCACGAAGAAACGATGTCCAACGAGCCACCGAGAGTTTCAACAATGGCGGTGGAAAAATCCAGAATCCGGCGAGAAGAAACAGTCCGGCGAGGTCCTTATTCGAAAGGAAAAAACAACGAAAACTCATCCAATTAGCACGTAAATCACTTGGGTTCAAAACTAATCAAAGAATAACGAGTTTTAACGTAAAATACCGAATGATCATAGGTCGAACGGGGTTGAAAATCTCTTGAATTACCGATGGTCACTAAGCTCGAATCTGACATATAACGGCAGCCCAAAAGATTTGAAATCATTTCGAGATTAACGAGAATACCGAAGGGATGATTTACTAAATTAGCGGAATTTATTTAGTAACACAAATTAACACTTAATTTAGGATCTATTAATATCATGCAATTTGTGATAAAAACATGTAGATTCATGCTAGTTTTTCGAAAATTAAAAAAAAAAAAAAAACTTTTACTTACATTGAGTAAAATATGGAGAATCGGTTGGAGGTTTCTTTACAGCATCAATCCTCAGCAACACCTGATCTTCTATGTTATATCCCGATCGATCAAACGAAATCCGATTGTGGGATCGAACTTAAGAAGAAATTGGGAAGAAGAAAAAAAATATTTTTCTTCCCAATAACACTAGGAATTTCTGCCAAGGGAGGGAGAAGGGAAGAAGAGAGAGTTCCAACTTTCTATGGAATTGAATTGTTGTGATTTATGAATAACCCAACCCTCCTATTTATAGAAAAATAGGAATCCTAATCACATTAGGATTAATCTATAGAGATAAATACAAAAAGAAAAAAGATTATCTCTTTCCTTTATCTAGCAATTTCGAAAATGCCATGGATAAATAGGAGATTATTTTATTTTCTTTATTTTTATTTATCTTGGGTAAATAAATCTATGTAATTATTTTAGGATATAATTCAAACAATTATCTCCTCAAAATACATGTCATGGCCGAATTTATCATCATAAAATAATAAATAAATACAATTTATTTAATTAATTATTTTGGGCAATTCCAATTGGGTTCATTAATCCAATTGGGCTTGAAATTCTCTCTTAAATTAATAAGTCCAACTTAATTAATTTATTTATTAATTACCATTTAAATAAAATATTTTATTTAAACAATTAATAATATTAATATTTTCTCCCGACTAAATATTATCCAATTTATATTTAATTATTAATTTCCATTTAAATAATTTTCATTATTTAAATAATTAATAATAAATATTATAATTATTAATTTCCATAAACTCATTATTTAATTAATAATTTTATTGACAATATTTTATTATTAATTTAATTAATTTTAATTATTAATTTCCGTTTAAATATAATTATTTAAACAATTAATAATTGTTAATTAATTTCAAATTATTAATTACCATTTAAATATACTCAATATTTAAATAATTAATAATATTTCATTATTAATGTCATGTTTAAATAAACTCATTATTTAAACAATTAATAATGTTTATATTAATTACCGTTTAAATATACTCAATATTTAAACAATTAATATTGCCTATTTTAAGTAATTCACTTTACTTAAAATTTTCATTTCTTCTACTTGATTTCACGACTACGATATTTGGGCTAGCATAGGGACCCGATGGACCTATAGATCATGGGCTTAATAATTAGTCAATTAAGTGATTAACACATAATCAGTTAATTACTTATTATCTAACTATGAATAATTCCACTATAGATTCATAACTTTGAACTCCCCTCACTATAGATGAGTTATGTCCATTTAGTTTATCATTATTTATATCTCGTGATATATCCTTCACGTGGAACCCTCATAATTACAAGGGATAAATTTATCGTTTTGCCCCTGTAATTACCGCTTTATCCTTGTGTTCCCGCTGATTCTCCAATGAACTTTATCTTTAGTCGAACTAGAGATAAGATACTTCGTGATCAATAGAAGTCGTGACGTCACTTGTTCATGTCTCGAATCGAGACATCAAGGGAGTTTCCTAAAGTTCCTAAAATATTTAGGTATCGCACCGATACTGTTAATTTATAGGAAAGTTATGAATTCCATCTTGTGAAAATGAGTTCCCAGCTACTTATCTAGTCATGTTCCCAAAACAGGAGTGTATTGAGCGTTCTTACAGATCGCTCTCAACTATGTGAATCAAAGAACATAACTCCACAAATAGGACTCCGCATTTCACTCAGGATTGAGATCTATCACGGTTGATAAACTTAGTTTGATATTCGATTATTTCTCGTAAACGGTACTAATGAGAAATTTGATCAAACATCGTGGTCCTGTCTTATACAATCAACATTGCATATGATACTTCCATTTCATGTCTCCCACATGAATGATCAGGATTCGATCATTTGTCTATAAACAAAATGCGAAGCTATCAACAGTGTTACCAGGATAAGGTTCCCAAACGTTATCCGTTTACTGTAGACACGTCTAAGTTACTCATCTCGACTTTAATCCTCTTGTTTGACTCACATACTAAGTCGTGATTTCATAAGAGTAACTTAGGGTTTACTATTTGAATGTTTGATATTTATATATTTCCATATATTCCTAATATCATTAATTGAATCAATCTAGATAATATAAAGAACTTATGTTTATTTATTTAATTTATTCTTAATAAATTATTATTATTAAATAATTATAAGGTCTAGGACACCATTCCTAACAAATACAACAATTAGTAAAAAGAGATCTTTACCTGACGAGAAAACGAAACGGAGGCTCGGCTTTGACGTGCGGCTGCTTGTGTGAAAGAAAAGAAAGAAAAAGAAATTCTAGGGTTTCGTGTCAAGTAATAGCTGAATAAAATACGTTAAGGCCCCTGAAATAAATAATAAGAATTAGGGACGTAAACGGTATTCAGGCCATATCTTTTTACTCGGAACTCAAAATTGAGCGTAGTCAATTCCGTTGAATTCGTATCGACGCGACGGTCCTTAATAAATAAAAATAAAATCATTTAGATCAAAATTGAAGAAAAGACCAAAATGCCCTTACCAAAACTCGGGTTGTTACAGTAAAACACGCAATATACGAAATATACGTACTATATAAAACTATGCGTTTTTCTTGATGTACACCCATTTTTTTTATGTTCATTTTTTTTGTTTGCATATTAAATATTTTTTTTTTGTACATTTAGTATAACACTCCTTTTGTTTTCCATTTGCAGATTAAATGATATGTATATTTTGTATAGTACGTACATTCACACCTTCCCCAAATACAGTCATGATGTGAAAAGACAATACACCCAATACTGACTATCCAAAAAAACTTAGGAAACTATAAATAATATATAAAAATGAATCTACGAAATTGAATTAAAAATCGAAATCTATAGTATGAAATCAAAATACAAAATAATAAAAATATAAAATATATATTAAATACACTGAAGAGCTATGGACACTATATGACTATACCAAAAAACTGGGAAAGAGAGAATGCATTGGGAAAGAAAAAATGTCAGAAATGTTAGACTACTCGTACTATACGTGTTAGAGAGGCGTCAGGCTATACCCGACATACAAAGGGCAAAATTGGTATATTAAAAAATTGATGTAACGACCCGATTTTTCGTAAAATCCTTTAAAACAAATGCGTAGCGGAAAAGCTTGATTTTACAGAAAAACTGCATGGGTTCGTTTAAAATTCGGATAAACCAAAACCTGTTTACATCCCAAATTTTCAGAAAAAGCAGTAAACCTGGAATATGCATTCCATAATATAATAAAAGTCTAAAGAAAGTTTTGAAGTACAAAAACATATACAAATGCTCCATTGAGCTCAAAATGAAACATAAATAAAGTAGTGCAATGTTCAAGAGCATTTAAGAATGCTTCACCAAAAACCCTATATGTCCTTGTCCATTCATTGTCTTGATGGGTCACGCGGCGCCACCTCCTCTACCTCGTCCTTTACCTCGTCCTCTACCTGAAAAAATTGTAATTGTAGCAACATTAGCATAAAAATGCTAGTGAGAGTAAAATGAAAGCAAGTAATCCTATGAACAACATTTCATGTCAGAAATCGTGTCCAAAGGCCTAGATTTCACTTTTACTACTCATTCCACATTCCAAATTCCACACATAATCAACGTACATAATATACTTTCTAAAAAGTAACGATATCAAAACTTAAAGTAAAAGTACCCGTTATTACTAAGTCTTACTATACAAGTCTAAAGATTATGTAATTGCATTACTAACTATTTTTCATCGTATCATAATACCGTATGGACCGAAGTCAACATACCATCGTGTACCATATCACAAACCATCATAACTCTCATCACATCGGATATCAGGAATTTCACCATATAGATATCAGGAATTTCACCATATAACTAATCATCGCACCATGATACCGTATGGAGCGTATCACATACTATCATGTGCCATATCACATAACCTCGCACCATGATACCGTATGGAGCGTATCACATACTATCATGTGCCATATCACATAACCTCGCACCATGATACCGTATGGAGCGTATCACATACTATCATGTGCCATATCACATAACCTCGCACCATGATACCGTATGGAGCGTATCACATACTATCATGTGCCATATCACATATTACCGTATAGAATCCATCAAGCTCCCTAGTAAATTAGATAAAGTTCCATTAAACTACTAAAGAACATAAACCGCTCGAATTACACGAGTCAATACTCAAATGTAATTTCTAAGCCACTTTGACTCCCAAATCACTTACAGTTCCTTATTCATCCACTTTCATCTAAAAAATCTCCAAATCATCTTATATAACTTCCAAACCACTCATAATTCCTCTTTTTCTTCCAAAACCATAAGTACATCAAAACCATTCCACTCACATCCGAGTTAAAGTCTCCAACCAAGTATAACTTCCGGAAGTTAGTTCCCCTCTTAACCTCGATAAACAATAACGTAATGAAACATAATTCATAAAATTACTAACTTCTATTTTAAACTCACCTTAGACTTGAAATCGAACCTCCAAAGTATCGAATGAATTACCTCACGTGCGATTATCAAAACCTACAATAACACCGATCGAATACAAATTATAAACCATAACTAAATAAGAGGATTGATTTTCGGATGAACAGTAATTTTCGGATGAATAGTAAAATCGGGTGAATAGTGTTTTCGGGTGAATAGTGTTTTTCGAAAATTGGAGCTCAAAATCATCAAATTTCTTGATGAAAACACATGATTTCAACTTCAAAACTCATTTATAAACAAAAATAAAGAGATTCATATAAAAAGTTTTGAAAACTCACTCTTTACGGCTTCCCGTAAAGAACGAGAAACGCCAAAAGGTTAGGATGGATAGAACGCCCTCGTCCCGAGCATTCCAACGCAACTGAAATTACGAAGATCCACCGAAATGAAGTAAAACCAAGAGGAGATAGGGAGAAGGAGAAGAGGCTCTCGGCCATGGAGGATGAAGAGGAGAAAAATGAAGCAAATTGTCTTAAATTGACTTTTTAAAGTGAAGATGAATAGTGATTTAAGATATTTTAAGAAATTGGAAAATGACGTATACGTCCCTTTTAAATGATTTGATTAAAAAATACGAAACCCGAAGATCTTAAAATAATCTAAAGGTGATTAATAATTATCAATTGGCCCGTTAATAATTATTAATGTCACCGAAACAATTTTAAAGTATTAAAACGATTAAAAAGAATTTTGGACAAAAATAACTACTAAAATTCAAAATTACTAAATTTCAACTAATCTTAAAATACTTTAATTAAAATAAATTGATTAATTATTTTAAAAAAATATTCACTTCAAAATAACGGGACGTTACAATTGAATAGAAAAAGTGGCTAATCCCAACATTTTTAAAAAGATGTGGCTACTGTTGGGATTTGGCAAGTATATGAAAATGATGGATAAAACCCTAAAATTGCTCAACAAGTTTACTTGGTGACTAAGTCTTGATTGTGGCCATTGGATTTGCTTGGTGGGCAAGAATGAATGATGACCGTTAGATTAAACTTGGTGACCAAGGCTATTTATATTATAAATAGAGGTAATCTTTGTTGGCAAATGTATCCCAAAAATACTGTGAGTGTATTTGTATTGGGTTCGGGGAGGGCTTTGATGAGAGTGTGAGAAATATTGTAAAAGAAAGGGTTTACTTTCGGGCTTTTGAGCGTAATACATGGTTTAGTGTATTGAATATTTTTCACTGTAACTCTTGATTCATCATAGTGAAATCCGCAGCGGTAGCAACTGGACATAGCCAATTTGGGTGAACCAGTATAAATCCTTGTGTCGTTTGATTGTGTGTGTTTCCTTATTTTTCTTGAGTTCTTTCTTTTATTTCTAGAGGTGAATGTGGGAAGGGTGTTTTTCCCAACAACTGGTATCAGAGCTTTAGGTTAGTAGTTTCTTGAAATTCTTCGTATGCTCTGTGGTTGCAGCTTTGTCTGATCTTCCACATCAGAAAAAGATTTCTTGAAACGGGTTATAACTGTCCACTGATTCAAACTAGGAGTTAGAAGCAAGTATGTCAAACTTTATGAGTCCGGTGAAGTTTGATGTGGAGAAATTTGATGGAATGATCAATTTTGGCTTGTGGCAAGTGCAAGTCAAGGATGTATTGATACAATCCGGGTTACACAAGGCTTTGAAAGGAAGACCGAGCGGTGGTACTCCCAAACAGTTAAGTGGTGATGGTGATTCAGTGAAATCGGATGGCGGTGGTTCTAGTGGAGGTGCTAAGAAGTCCGTTCGAATGATGAAGATTGGGAGGAGATGGATTTGAGGGCGGCAAGCGCGATACGACTGTGTTTGGCTAAAAATGTTCTTGCAAATGTGCACGGAATTTTGACAGCTAAAGAGCTTTGGGAGAAGCTTGAAGCCTTGTATCAAGCTAAGGGCATCTCAAATCGGTTGTACCTGAAGGAGCAGTTTCACACACTACGAATGGAGGAAGGTACGAAAATCTCAGATCACTTGAGTGTTCTCAATGGTATCATTTCAGAGCTAGAGGCGATCGAAGTGAATGTAGATGAGGAGGATAAGGCACTTAGACTCATCTCGTCTCTTCCAACTTCTTATGAGCACATGAAGACGGTTCTAATGCATGGAAAAGATTCTTTGGATTTTGCAGAAACTACAAGTAAACTCTTGTCGGAGGAGAGGAGGTTGAAGAGTGAAGGTCGTGATTCACATAACAACTCTGTATTTGTAGTTAGCAATGGGAAGAAGAAAGGTTTCGTACAGAAGAAAGGCTGCTGGGAATGTGGATTATCTGGTCACCTGAGAAGAGATTGTCCAAACAGAGCAGGTTCGACAAAGGGCTCTGGGTTGGAAGCTAACATTGTCTCTCTTGTTCAGGGAGACGAAGACTTCGTTTGAAAAGAGAAGAAATTCATCCTCATGGTATGACCGCTTTACCATGATAGAGGATGTGTTGTTAGCGGATGCACACGAGCATTGACTTGGCAGTTATGCAAGGCGTGTGGTGGAATGGTGTCGATGGCTGAAGAACTTCCGGGGAAGCCAAGTAGGTGGAAGTTGCACCATAATTTCAGCAAGGTTTATCGACATGTGCCGAAAAAAGGAAAAATCTTGGATGGTTATATTCCAAGTGGTCTACTTATATGGTGGAGTAGGATAGCTCTCTAGTTTGAGAACTATGATTGTTGGTGAAGACAATGATTGTAGCAGAAGCTATGGATTCTTCATCTATCTTGCCAAGGTGGAATTTGTTGGGATTTGGCAAGTATATGAAAATGATGGATAAAACCCTAAACTTGCTCAACAAGTTTACATGGTGACCAAGTCTTGATTGTGGCCATTGGATTTGCTTGGTGGGCAAGAATGAATGATGACCGTTAGATTAAGCTTGGTGACCAAGGCTATTTGTATTATAAATAGAGGTAATCTTTGTTGGCAAATGTATCCCAAAAATACTGTGAGTGTATTTGTATTGGGTTCGGGGAGGGCTTTGATGAGAGTGTGAGAAATATTGTAAAAGAAAGGGTTTACTTTCTTGAGGGCTTTTAAGCGTAATACACGGTTTAGTGTATTGAATATTTTTCACTGTAACTCTTGATTCATCATAGTGAAATCCGCAGCGGTAGCAACTGGACGTAGCCAATTTGTGTGAACCAGTATAAATCCTTGTGTCGTTTGATTGTGTGTGTTTCCTTATTTTTCTTGAGTTCTTTCTTTTATTTCTAGCAGTGAATGTGGGAAGGGTGTTTTTCCCAACAGCTACTTTAGACTTTTTTTTATGTAAAAAGTGGCTATTTAAAAATTTCACCTAAAAATTTAAGTGAGAAATTAGTTTAAAAGATGTAACTGACACAATGATTACTATTTAGAAAATGCTTTTTCAATATAATGTTATAGAATCATCATGTATGTTTTTTTTAAAATATTATATATTCGTGTAAATTATCGACTATCACATTTATTGATATTAACTTTTATTTATCATGAGAGAATTATATTTTAACATTATTATATTTTTTATTGGACAATTTAGCTACGTATTATACATATATATTTTTTAATAAACAAATTATACATTAGTAATTTCAATTTATGGAGCTACTTTTTGTAAGTAGTAATATTTAAACCAAATATATTAATCATAATTAATTAGGGGCTTAAAATGAAACCAAAAGTATATTATAAAAATAAGTGTAGTTTTTTATTATTATATTATTGAAGAAAATTATATTAAATACTAAAATAGATTCATAAAAATTATGAAACTAACTTTTTTATTTTGTTTGCAAGTTTTAACTTATTAAACAAATTAAGAGTTATTATATTTTACGACTTAAATAATAAATTAATAATGATATAATGATTAGTAATGATACAAATGGTAAATTTGAAAAATAATATAGGGGTAAAATGGACCAAAAATGATTCTCCAACGTCACCACTTTTAAGATATTTAAGATTATATAATAGAGATCGAAGATTTGAGTCTCCTCTCCTCCAATTTGATGTAATCTAATGTAACAACCCCAAATTCCCAAAACATGGAAATCTCAATAATAACAGCGGAAGCTAAAATTCAACAAAAACTCTTCTCATTTAAATCAAATTTAGAATGTTTCACATTCGATCGATCTTATTTTAAATACCAAAATCCAAAATAAAAACAAAACATCAATCTAAAATCTCATCCAGTTTCAATAAGTTTTAAAACAACAAATTACAAAATGAACTTAAGTCATTTAGCCGAAAATATCCCAAATAAATAAAAGAGAAGAAATATTCATTGCCGGCATGTAAATCCTCCCAACCGATCCACCGATCACGAGACATCGTCAGTTGCCAGCTTTCTTCTTCTTTTTACCTGAAAAAAAAATAGTGTAGCATCATGAGGCTACGCCCAATGAGAATAATGTTAATTTAAGAGCAATGCCATGAGAAATTTTCTAAATTCCTTAAGTCCGTAATCGACCTCACAACTTCCAATCACTCTCAACTTACAAGGCATAATCTCAACTCTAGAGAAAATCCCATTCTTTTAAATTTTATCATCCAATGCCTTAGCTCCACTTTATTCACAATTAAAGTGAGCCGCACACTCAAGGTATTGAATCCATGTCACCACGATTCGACCTTTGAGTTATTCTTCTTATGAGTTTGCAAGACTCACAAGCGAACCTACAAGTTTATTCTCTCCCATTGATCAAATGGAATGAACCTACCCCGTTAAGTGTAATTAAGTTGTGCACAACTCTAATTCACCCCTTAACGGTTTATTCTTCATTAAGTATGGCCCTACTTAATGCGAACCTACAACCACATTATCTAAGGCATCGAATAATGTGATTTAAAATAAAGCATCACTACCAGAATGCTTGACAAAGCCTAGGCCCAGTTTCTAGCTCAGAAAACCCGTTTCCTCCTAAAACTGACCTTAAATAGGCTAAATCTCAAAAATTCTAAATTCTGGAAAATCATTGTATTTACAGCATTTAAAAAGGTCTAAAAGTGCCTAAAATCAGATCTCTAATTCACAAGATGATTCCCCAAGAAAACCCACCCTAAAAAGCTAAACTAGCTTAACTAGTGCGGTTTTGCTTCTTTTTCGCGACAATCGGTAAGGGAATTTTATAAAAATTTCAAGAAGAAAAATTCCCAGCAGCTTTTTAGGCCTCTAATCAGTCCCAAAATCACCTACACACATTCAAGAATCATCTAAAAATAATCCCTCACCTAAACTCCCAAGAAAAGGTGTTCGACCGTACTAATTTCCACCTAAGGCTCTATCGATCCTACTACAATAACGTCAAATTCCAGCAGCTTAAACACTCTTTAAAACACCCAAAACGAAGTTAAAACTTAAGCCAAACTTGAGTAATCCATCCAGATCGGAAAACCAAAATTTAATATCAAAAGAATATTTTCAAGCATGCATGCAACTTAATCTTTATAATCCTTAACTCCCAAAAACAATATTATCAACCAATCACCATACATGCTTATAAAATTCACCCACTTTAAATCATTCAAACCACACAACCAGATTCTAATTATACTTATAAAGAAGCAGAAAAAGAAACATGAAATTGATCAAAGATTAACAAAACTCTCACCTTAGATTCTTGATTTTTTTTTTTCAAGAATTAAAAATCTTCTTTCCAAGAAAACTCACAACCTCGCTTGTAAGTTGAATAAACCTTTCTCAAATCTCATCCTCACTGCAAGGAAAAGCCTTTCTACATCTATACGAAAAATTTACAAAATAAATCGATCAAAATCGGATAAAAATCTATTGGATCCGAACTGGTTTTTGGCTCATAACGTTTTACAGAGAATTCAGATTAATACGAAATTATACTCAAAAGAAAGAGAACGAAAAACCAATAAAGATAGACAGCTTACTTGCGTAAATCGGAGTCCTGGATGAGGAAGTTATGGCCAAAATACTCTGGAGAATATTATTAGATCAAAAATTGGAGAAAAGAAGATTAATGGAGGCTGATTTTCGTGAAAGGAAGAAGGAAGGAGATGGTTTTAGGGCAAAATCCCGAGTTATGATAATTACGAAAATGCCACTACACTAAAACGATCATAACTCATTCACCGGAACTCCGAATGATGATCCGTCAGTTGCGTTGGAATCGTAATAACGAGGCGATCAACATCATGTAAAAATATTAAAGTAAACTTGTGGTTTTGATTTTGAGGTTTGGGAAATTACCAAAATACCCTTACTTGGTAACGGGTCGTTACAAACTAACCACCTTAAAAGACTTTTCGTCCCCGAAAAGTTCCACTGCTTAGAAAAAAAAAAGGTGATGATAAGAACTCCTCATATCATCTTCACGTTCTTTGGTTTCTTCTTCATGTTTTTGGAATCTCTACAACACTTTAACCAAATCAAAGATTTTGTTTCTTATAGTCCAATATTTTACCAAAATCTCAATAGGTTGTTTTTTTTTTATTCTGCCTCTAATCACATTGATAGACTGGTTAGTTATCTATAAAAACTCAAATCCCAATATATTTTTCTCTCTAACCTCATCCCAATAAACTTGTGGTCTCAGACAGAGAACTGAAAATCAGTCCTTCTTAAGTCTACTTAACTCTTCTGTCTACTCTGAGCAGTTTTCAATCTCTCTTCAATCTGCTCAGCTACTTCATTATTCATATGCACCAACTTAGATCCCAAGAGTTTTCTTTCTCCTACCACATCTCAATGAACTTGAGACCTACACTTTCTCCCATACGAATTCTCAAATTGTGTGATTTATATCGTAGCTGAAAACTCGTTGTTATAAGCGAACCTTAAAGGTAAAGTCGCTCATCTCAACTACCTCCAAACTCTAGCACACAGGCTCTAAGCATGTTCTCTACTTGCGCTTTTGACCATCAATCCGAGGATGGAAAGTGGTACTGAAAGCGACTTAGTACTCATGACACTATGCCAACTTATTCAAAACTTTGACACAAACCTAGTGTCTCGGCCAACACAATAGTCACTGGTACACGTGAAGTCTCACAATCTCTTTCAAATATAACTTTTCCCAATTCTCTACAGAATAGGTCGACTTCCCAAGTAAAAAAAAAAATGTACTGACTTTGTAAGTCTATCCACAATAACCCAAATCATGTTGTACCATTCACGTGTTCTAGGAAAACCACAAACAAAATCCATAACTATATCTTCCCATTTCTATTTTGGTACACTTAATGGTTTCAAGTGACTATATGGACATTTTCTTAAAGCCTTCACCTGTTAGCACACCAATCATTTACTAACAAACTCAGTCACATCCCTTTTCATTTCATGCCACCAATAATATACACATTTTGGTGCTCCCAAGATTAATAGTAAACATCGAACTATGAGCTTCAGTTAATACCTCATTTATCAAAATCTCATCACTAGGTACACACACACAATCCTTATAAGCTAAAGCTCCATCGGATGTCTTAGCAAAGTACCCAGGCAAACCAGTCTCAATATCAAGAATACAACCTCAGAGACTTTCATCAGTTTTCCACGCCTAAAAAAAATCATTTGTCTCAACAAACGTGTCACAGTCAACCTAGCCATGTTGACAATTACCTCATAAGTGAGTATCTTAATCTCAACTCTATCCATTTCCCACTGAAGTCTAGGGTGTTTAATAAGCAAAGTTTCACTATGAGCTTACTTTCTGCTAAGGGCATCTGCCACCGCATTAGCCTTTCCAAGATGATACTGGATATCACAGTCGTAGTCTTTCACCAGTTCTAACTATATACACTGTCTCATGTTTAACTCTTTTTGGGTGGAAAAGTATTTCAACCTTTTGTGATCAGTGAAGATAATGATCTTTTCTTCATAGAGATAATATCTCCATATCTTCAAGGCATGGATCACATCAGTCAATTCTAAATCATGGGTAGAAAATTTCTTCTCGTGCTCCTTAAGCTGTCTAGAAGCATAGGCTACAACTTTTCCACGTTGCATCAAAACACAACACAACCCTTTCTTCGAGGCGTCATCATAAATGGTCAAACCTCCTGAATCGTCGGGAGTTACCAAAACTGGGACTGAAACTAGTCCTTTTTTTTTTTGTTCTTCAAACTCTTTTTACATTCATCTTTCCAATAATAAACAAGGCCCTTTCTAGTTAGCTTGGTCATAGGTGAGGCAATCTTCACAAAATCTTGCCCAAACCTTCGATAATAACCAGTTGAACATAGAGAGCTACGAATTTCGTTCACATTAGTAGGTCGGGCCAACTACTAACTGCTTTTAATTTGGATGTATCCACTGATATTCCTTTTCTTGACACTACATGTCCATGAAATGCAACTTTATCCAGCCAAAACTCACATTTGATAAACTTGGGATAAAGCTCTCATTTCTCACCGTGATCAATTCAATCCTCAAATGTTCACCATGTAACTCTCTAGTCTTAGAATATACTAAAATATCATATATGACACTATCACAAATGTATTCATGCATTTATGATAGACATTATGCACTAAGTCCATAAAGGCAGCTGAAGCATTGGTCAAACCAAAAGACATCATTATAAACTCAAAGCTATCAAATCTAGTTCTAAATACTGTCTTTGGTATATCCACCTTGTTGATTCTCAACTGATGATAACCTGAAAGGAGATCAATCTTTGAGAAAACAGTTGCTCCCTTAAACTAGTCAAATAAATCTTCAATCCTGAGCAATTGGTGCCTTTTTTTTTAGTTACCTTATTCAACTCATAGTAATCTATACAAAGTCTCATAATATTTTTTTTTTTAACAAACACAATTGGAGCTCCCTACGGTGAGACACCAGTATGTTTAGATCCTAAGTCCAACAACTCTTGAAACTGCACTTTCAGTTTTTTTTTTAACAAGGTGGTGGTACCTGAAACAATCTCTACCTGGAAGTTCACCCGTCTACCTTAGGGTAATTTATGTAATCCATCTGAAAACATATCAGAAAACTCACTAGTCAGAAGCACTGATCTCAAACTGACTTCCTCAACTGAGTTATCAACTACTCCAGCCAAATAGGCTCAAACTCCAGTATCTAAAAGACACCATCAAGTAACGTCAAATAACCACATATGCCTCTTTCTTAATGGTCCCTCTAAAATTAAACACAACTTCATAGGGACTCACAAAGTTTACTTACTTATATCATCACGATCTACAGACTCATCGTCAAACTCTTTTAGAGCATATTTCTTATATTCTCTAAGAGTTAGAGTCATCCAAGTCAAACCTCAAGTTTTATCAAGTTCTCTATGCATAACATTGTACTCAACTTGATGAATACATACCCCGAAGCAACAAGTGGTACTTGAGTAGCTACCGGATATGGAAGCATCTCCAAATTAACAAGATCCTCAAACTCTTTAATGTTCTCCTCAACTGGAGTTTCATAGGATTTAATATTATTCGATGACTCTTCATCGCTCTCATAAACGGGGTTAAACTCTACGGCCTCAACCGCGTCCCCTACTTCTTTGCATTGGCCACAACCATGACCCTTGTCACGTCCACACATAGCAAGTGGAGTTGTACTAAACAGCACAAATAAGATTAACACAACGCACTGTAGTTACATCTTATCTAAACGACTTAAAGCAACTTAGGCATTCTCATTTAGTGGCAATACTTTTTAAATAAAAACGAAATACCTGGCACCGACGAGTTCGTGGAGTGGTGGTTGGTTTGGATTTACGGTCTTCAGAACCATAAGGGCTCTGATACCAACTGTAACAACCCCAAATTCCCAAAACATGGAAATCTCAATAATAACAGCGGAAGCTAAAATTCAACAAAAACTCTTCTCATTTAAATCAAATTTAGAATGTTTCACATTCGATCGATCTTATTTTAAATACCAAAATCCAAAATAAAAACAAAACATCAATCTAAAATCTCATCCAGTTTCAATAAGTTTTAAAACAACAAATTACAAAATGAACTTAAGTCATTTAGCCGAAAATATCCCAAATAAATAAAAGAGAAGAAATATTCATTGCCGGCATGTAAATCCACCCAACCGATCCACCGATCACGAGACATCGTCAGTTGCCAGCTTTCTTCTTCTTTTTACCTGAAAAAAAAAATAGTGTAGCATCATGAGGCTACGCCCAATGAGAATAATGTTAATTTAAGAGCAATGCCATGAGAAATTTTCTAAATTCCTTAAGTCCGTAATCGACCTCACAACTTCCAATCACTCTCAACTTCCAAGGCATAATCTCAACTCTAGAGAAAATCCCATTCTTTTAAATTTTATCATCCAATGCCTTAGCTCCACTTTATTCACAATTAAAGTGAGCCGCACACTCAAGGTATTGAATCCATGTCACCACGATTCGACCTTTGAGTTATTCTTCTTATGAGTTTGCAAGACTCACAAGCGAACCTACAAGTTTATTCTCTCCCATTGATCAAATGGAATGAACCTACCCCGTTAAGTGTAATTAAGTTGTGCACAACTCTAATTCACCCCTTAACGGTTTATTCTTCATTAAGTATGGCCCTACTTAATGCGAACCTACAACCACATTATCTAAGGCATCGAATAATGTGATTTAAAATAAAGCATCACTACCAGAATGCTTGACAAAGCCTAGGCCCAGTTTCTAGCTCAGAAAACCCGTTTCCTCCTAAAACTGACCTTAAATAGGCTAAATCTCAAAAATTCTAAATTCTGGAAAATCATTGTATTTACAGCATTTAAAAGGTCTAAAAGTGCCTAAAATCAGATCTCTAATTCACAAGATGATTCCCCGAAGAAAACCCACCCTAAAAAGCTAAACTAGCTTAACTAGTGCGGTTTTGCTTCTTTTTCGGCGACAATCGGTAAGGGAATTTTATAAAAATTTCCAGCAGTAAAATTCCCAGCAGCTTTTTAGGCCTCTAATCAGTCCCAAAATCACCTACACACATTCAAGAATCATCTAAAAATAATCCCTCACCTAAACTCCCAAGAAAAGGGGTTCGACTGTACTAATTTCCACCTAAGGCTCTATCGATCCTACTACAATAACGTCAAATTCCAGCAGCTTAAACACTCTTTAAAACACCCAAAACGAAGTTAAAACTTAAGCCAAACTTCAGAGTAATCCATCCAGTCAGAAAACCAAAATTTAATATCAAAAGAATATTTTCAAGCATGCATGCAACTTAATCTTTATAATCCTTAACTCCCAAAAACAATATTATCAACCAATCACCATACATGCTTATAAAATTCACCCACTTTAAATCATTCAAACCACACAACCAGATTCTAATTATACTTATAAAGAAGCAGAAAAAGAAACATGAAATTGATCAAAGATTAACAAAACTCTCACCTTAGATTCTTGATTTTTTTTTTTTCAAGAATTAAAAATCTTCTTTCCAAGAAAACTCACAACCTCGCTTGTAAGTTGAATAAACCTTTCTCAAATCTCATCCTCACTGCAAGGAAAAGCCTTTCTACATCTATACGAAAAATTTACAAAATAAATCGATCAAAATCGGATAAAAATCTATTGGATCCGAACTGGTTTTTGGCTCATAACGTTTTACAGAGAATTCAGATTAATACGAAATTATACTCAAAAGAAAGAGAACGAAAAACCAATAAAGATAGACAGCTTACTTGCGTAAATCGGAGTCCGGATGAGGAAGTTATGGCCAAAATACTCTGGAGAATATTATTAGATCAAAAATTGGAGAAAAGAAGATTAATGGAGGCTGATTTTCGTGAAAGGAAGAAGGAAGGAGATGGTTTTAGGGCAAAATCCCGAGTTATGATAATTACGAAAATGCCACTACACTAAAACGATCATAACTCATTCACCGGAACTCCGAATGATGATCCGTCAGTTGCGTTGGAATCGTAATAACGAGGCGATCAACATCATGTAAAAATATTAAAGTAAACTTGTGGTTTTGATTTTGAGGTTTGGGAAATTACCAAAATACCCTTACTTGGTAACGGGTCGTTACATCTAAATATATTTATATAACAGAGATGATGAAACAAAAATATTCGAGATACAATTCACAGAATATTACAATAAATTAAACTTATTTAAAATAAACAGAGAAACATTTAAGAAATAAAATATAGAGAAGGTTGCCGTAAATTAAAATTTAAATAAATAAAGAAACTGTTAAGAAATGATGAAATAATGAAATTAAAAAATAAAATATAGAAAAGATTACAATAAATTAAAATTTAAATAAATAGAGAAACTTAAATAAAAATGAAACAATGAAATAAGAAATAAGAAATAAAATATACAAAAGGTTACAATAAATTAAAACTTAAATAAATAGAGAAACTTTTAAGAAATGACGAAACAATGAAATTAAGAATATTGAAGAAATACTTTTTTTTCTTTTTTATAATTTGAAGAAATACATTTTAGAGAATATTACAACCTAACTTTTAAAAAATGATGAAACAAAACCTATAATTTAATTAATTTAACACATCATTAATCATAGTGTAAAAAAGGACATGAATGTAATACTTGAAAATAGAGTGGGGTAAAATGGTCTAAAAATGATTCCTCAACATCCCCACTTTTAATATACTAGTTTTTTAGCATGTGCGTTTCACGTTATTTTGTTAATATTATTATGTATTATATTTTTAATATTTGATAGAACATCTATTGTTTCTTCCATCTTCAAAAATTTAAGATTTCAATCGTGATTATTATTATTATTATTTTAAACTAAATTTTATATTTTATGAAATTGTGTTTAGATTTTGTTCAAACAATCAAATGAGAAAAGATTTATTTTTGAAATATCAATAGTTTTTATTTGTACCTCTACATAGATCTAGTTCCTTTCAAATTTTGTTAATAATTAAAATAAATGTAATTTTTTTTTCAAAAAAGAATTATCAATATTTTGTGTGTGTTTGCACCCTTTTTTTTCCTTGATAAAAGAGTGTTTGCACTCAATGATCTTCAAAATTTTAAATTTAATGATAGGATCATAAGTACCTAGTTATCAAAAAGAGTGATTATCACATCGTGTGTGCCATTTTGTTTCTCTTGAAGGAGATGCCATTCTTTTGAAGTTAGCATGGGCAAGAAAATTGTCCTACTTTTGAGATATTGATTTCAGGAAAAAAGAAATAATTGTAAATACCGTTATAATTGATACCGAAAATAGCAGATAATTTCTAATAATAGATCATATTTATAGTGATTTTTATATTTATTATCATTTTAATGATTTATTATATGTATGATAATTTTATTAATTAGAATGATATTTATTATATAGCATAAATTGATATTTAATATTTAAATTGAAAAATAATGGTAGTTTAGATATTTTCTAATACTAATAATAGATCATATTTAGAGAGATATTTATATTTATTATCATTTTAATGATTTATTATATGTATGATAATTTTATTAATTAGAATGATATTTATTATATAGCATAAATTGATATTTAATATTTAAATTAAAAAAATAATGGTAGTTTAGATATTTTCTAATTGTGAGAGGGTATTATTGTCCAAAAAAAATTCTCCCATTAGCACACTTTTTAAGTAGTAATAGAATAGATAATAGATAAAGATATTATCATTTTCATGATTTATTATATGTATGATAATTTTATTAATTAGAATGATATTTATTATAATTTTGATAATTTATTATATAGCATAAATTGGTATTTAATATTTAAATTGAAAAAATAATGGTTGTTTTAAATAGATATTTTCTAATAGTGAGAGGGTATTATTGTCCAACAAAATTTCTCCTATTAGCACACTTTTTAAGTAGTAATAGATTATTATATAGCATAAATTGATATTTAATATTTAAATTGAAAAATAATGGTAGTTTAGAATAGATATTTACTAATAGTGAGAGGTTATTATTGTCCAACAAAGTTTCTCTCATTAGCACACTTTTTAAGTAGTAATAAAAATAAATAGATAATAGATAATAGATTAAAGATTAGTTGACCAATTTTACTAGTCAAGATATATATTTTTTAAGGTAAAAAATATGCACAATTTCATGCATAGCTAGCCATCTGATCATATTTTTAAATCTAAAAGAGAAATCTCATTCAATAAACCAAAATTCTTTAAAATTAGAATTTGATAACATTATTTCTAATTGAAGGCACGAGACTTCAATAATTTAAGTTCTCGTAATAGCTCATATGTATGTAATTTGAAGAGAACATAATTTATAATATGTAGCCACAAAAAAATTAAACTTTACATCATAATTAATTACATAGTCTAGCCCATAAATAAAAGTTCAACCAACAAAATAACTATTAAAGTTGATGTCAAAGTTAAAAATTATAAGTAACCTACAAACGTAATAAGTCTGACGATGTGTCATATTTCTTGGATGAACATTGTCACAAATTCAACCCATTCGATCCGGACTTTATCAATTTTCTTGTTGAGAGTAATCAATCATTGTGTTGATTTATACTTTTAAGAATGAACAACTATTTGATAAACATTACTAAAAACAGGGCTACAAATTTCACTTTCCCAACATAATATATTTTCATATGACAAGTTGAACCGATCAAATTTTCATACTTGACATCATATAAAAATAAATTTAGAAATTAACTTGGTCAATGATTTTTTTTTTATTAACGCATATTAGAAATTTTTTTGTTATTCAATCGGCGTGGGGTGATTTCTCTCACCCATTTTTTTACATAATTCTCTTATCTTTTAATAAATTTTTCCCATTTCTTATAAAAAAAATTAACTTGGTCAAATTACTTATCTAGAAAAGAAGAACCTAAGTGTTCTGAAATTGTAAGTATACGATACAACAAGTCTCATAACATACAATAATAGAATTAATATGTATATAAGTAACCAGACCAAAAGTATAGAATAAATTAGGCTTAGCATATTTTAATAAAATTAACCATACCTCTTTAGTAAAGCCCTTCTCCTGCCAGGTGTATATTTAGAATGAAACAAATGTGAATAGTTTTTTAGGGAAAAAAGCATAAAGTCAGATTAGTAAGAAGAAATTTCAATTAAAAAAACAAGAGATTAATAAAATACTTAATTTATGATTCTTTTAAAAATATTTATAAACAATCACTCAAATGTTTTTAGAAGAAACAATTAATTAATATATTTTTTTAAATCTTGAACTTAAAACTTTTTTAAATTAGTAAATTAAATTTTATAAAACTTTAATTTACTAAATTAGTTCTACACTATACCGATTCCAAGTTTAACTAAAAAAAAAAAGTGACATAAAAACCGAAATCTGAAAATTGAGAAAATTTCTGAAAAAACAAATCTAATAGCATTTTAACCGCCTTTAATCATTTTATGTGGATAAGTGAGAGAGAGATAAAACAGAGAATTATCATATGTTTAGTGTGGAAGAAAAGTAGCGAATGATTGGCAGCAATATAATTAAGAGAGATTGAAGCAGCAGCTCTTCATTCATCATTGGAGTCTCCGCTATTGGACGATTCCGTTGACGGCGCCGTCGATTTCAAAGGCCGACCTGTTCTCAGATCCACTTCCGGCGGTTGGAGATCTGCCTTACTCATCATTGGTAATCGTAATTCTAATCCACATACACTAACCAATAGAATTTCTTCTTCAATTTCACGATTTTGTAAACAGGAGTAGAGGTTGCTGAAAGATTTGCTTACTATGGAGTTTCCTCTAATCTCATTAACTTCTTGACGGGGAAGCTTGGACAATCTACGGCCACGGCGGCGGAGAATGTCAATGCGTGGTCCGGTACGGCGTCTTTGTTACCTCTGTTCGGAGCTTTCGTTGCTGATTCTTTCCTTGGACGATACCGTACTATTGTTCTTTCCTCTGCTCTTTACATTTTGGTTCGTTTTATTCAATTCTCATTTTTCATTTTCTTCCTTGGTTTTCTGCTTTGCCTAATTTTGAATGTGGAAAATGAATAAAGAAAATTGATCTCCGTCTCGTAGACTATGGAGGTTTTGGAAAAGAAAAATAAGAAAACAGATAGGGAAGAAAAGAAAAAGAAGTCATATAGTTATTAGTTGGGTGTTTGGTTCGCGGGTTTGGTGAGGTTTGCTAAGCATGTGTTTGGATTGTGTAAAGGAATGAGGTTTAGTTAAGTCGAGTTAGTGTCAAATGTGATTGAATTGTGATAAAGAATGAGATTGTTAACGTTATTGGGTTTAGATAACCCATCATCTAGGGTTGTAAAACCGGGAGGGAGATAAACGTGGGTTGGTTAGGTTAGGTTATATCTGTAATGTGTCATTTAGCATATTTGTTTAACTACATTGAGAATGCATATAATCACAAAAAAGGTGTAATAAAGAACACTAGTACCGTGACCTTGATTTATCACTAAATTCTGCTGCCTTTCTAAAGCTGTGAAACTTGGAAAGAGAGGAATATAAATATTTTTAGGGATAGTGAGGATGAGTTAAACACCTCTAGGACCCCATTGATTTTTGGGCTTCAATCTAGGGCACTTAATTTTTAGCTCTAGAACGATGCTTAAGAAGAGTATCTGGTCTCCTATTTTCTTTTCTCATTATTTTCTATAATACATTTGTTTGTTGTCGAAGAAAAATACGGTGACTGTGTTTCACTCACTTAATTTTTCATTGAATTCAGGGACTTGGATTGCTTACTCTGTCTGCAACAATTCCTTCTCCCAGCATTTCTTACTGCCAACACACCGGAGATACCCTACTATGTCCTCCCAGTTCTGTCCAAGTAGTTTTATTTTTCTCCTCCTTATATCTGGTTGCTTTTGCTCAAGGTGGTCACAAACCTTGCGTTCAGGCTTTCGGAGCCGATCAAAATGAAGATCTTTGCCATTATTATTGCTTCCAATAGAAGAAGTAAGCTTTTTGGAAATGGTTTCTCTTTTGAAATCGCAACCATTTTTTTTTCCAGTGGTTTTGAAGATCTTAGGTTGTTTGTTTGAATTGATTTGGGATGGGAATTTGGTGTGAGAGAAAGAGTTTTTATAGTAGTTGTGAACCGGATTGAGAATGAGTTTTTTTCTGTATTTTTTCATGTTCATCATTTTGGGTTTCACATGTTTTATTTAATTTTTGCATTTTTGAATGTTCAGCTTCGTACATTATATAAATATTGTACAGTAGATAATGTAAGTAAAATATATTATGTATAAGTTTCTTGTTATATTAACATTTATTCTTTCCTCTCTTTCACATTCTACTTGTTTATATTGTACATAAATTATGGGGAAAAAGACACTTTTGGTCCCGCAGTTTTGAGTTTATTGACAATTTGGTCCCTGAGTTTCAAAACCGACCTTTTTGGTCCCTGAGTTTTCGTTTTGTTTACCATTTGGTCCTTGCTGTTAAAATTCTGTTAAATACTTGACAGAAAGGCGACGTGACATTAAAATACTTATTTTATATATTTTTAATTGCTGACATGACATATTTTAAATGAGGTGGCACTTTTATATTCATTATTTTTTTATTGTATTTTAAAGTATTAATCTCTCCTCTATCTCTTCTCTCTTCATCTCCTTCATGCCCTCTGTAAGCATCTTCATCAAGTAAACAGCACCATGGCAGGAAAACTCACTTTTGCCCAGAAAACTCGAACCCCGTGACCGGAAAACTCGAACTCCTTCTCACTCCCATTCTCTCTCTCCTCTCTCTCATCGCTTCGTCTTTTCAGCGCTTAATCTCTGTTTTTCCAGATCGAACTCATTCCTTCTACTAATTATAATTTTCTTTCAATTTCTCTCTCGAATTCACCGCAGATCAAATGGGAAATTGTAAGTTTCAATTTTAATTTTAATTTTTTTGTTGAAACCCTAATTTTACTTTGATATGGAACCAGGACTCGAATAATCTAAAAGATGCTTTGAAGTATTCTGCTCAGATGTTGTCTGAGTTACAGACTTCGAAGCTTGCCCCTCATAAATACTATGATTTATGTGAGTTTGTGTGTGTGTAATAGTGGGTTAAGGATTTCAATTATGTTTTGCCTTTTGTATTGAAGAGCAAAGGAGAACTTTGAATGTTTTGAATTATTATTATTATTATCATGTGATTGTTGTGCTTTAGATATGCGAGCATTTGATGAGTTGAGGAAGCTGGAGATTTTTTTATGGAGGAGACTAGGCGGTGTTGCTCGATCATCAGATCTGTGGTGAGCTTGCTCTTTCGGATCTGAGAAAAGAAAACTGTAAATCCTTCAACATCAACGCCGACGAACCTGCTCTTTCGGATCTTAGGTGTCACAGACGATGGGGTTCGTGGTGAGATGAGTTCGTCGGTGATGGGTTTGTGGTGGTCCAGATCTGGGTTCGTCGGTGATGAGTTTGTGGTGGTCCAGATCTGGCTTCGTCGGTGATAAGTTTTGTGGTGGTGATGGTGGTGGTTATGGAAATAAAGATGAAAATGAAAAGAGGAAGGAGATGACTAGAGAAGAGAGGAAAACCAAAGTTAAAAAGAAAAAAAAAGCCACATCGTCATTTTAATTCCACATCAGCCATTAGTTAAATATTTAACAGAGTTTTGACGGCAGAGACCAAATTGAAAGCTAAACGAAAACTCAGGGACCAAAAAGGTCGGTTTTGAAAACTCAGGGACCAAATTGTCAATAAACTCAAAACTGAGGGGACCAAAAGTGTCTTTTTCCTTAAATTATGTTATATCACGTACAATATTATATATATACCATATATTTTATTTTTCATTTCCTCGGCTTCCATTCTTTCCTCTCTTTCACCTTGTACTAGTACATATTTTATATGAAGTATGTTATATTAAGTACAAGTAATATATAATGTACCCTTTTTTTTCATTTCATTAGTCTCCATTCTCTCTCGTCTTTCACCTTATATTTGTACATATTTTATATAAAATATGTTCTATTACATTACTGTACGTATTTTTTTCGTTATCTTAGCCTCCCATTTATTTTCTCCTTCATCTTCTTACACACTACAACAATATCACTCATACTTGACACTTGATATTTATAAATTCTTGACACTTTAAATAAAAATGGTCAAGAAAATAATTTTTTAAGACTAAAATGTCAAGAATGATTTAGAAACATTAAAGGGAAGGCGTGATTTTTTTTTTAAATTTTCGTAAAAGATTCTTGACAGTTTTAAACAGTCAAAATAATTATAATTTAAAATTTATATACTTGACGTTTTTAAGTAGTCAAATATCATAGCATCTTGACAGTTTTAAACAATCAATATAATTTAAATTTAAAACCTATACTCTTGACGGTTTTAAATTGTCAAATCCCTTACAATTAAAGAAAAGTATTTTTGAGTAAAAATTAAAAGGAATTTTATCATATCTACCCCAAATTTAAGGTGTGTTATAAAAAATACCCCCTCTCCTATGATACTTTCATTTTTACCCCTTGGTTAGTTATAGTCATCCCACTAACTTTAATTGGCTAGCCTCCATGTGTAAAATTAAGGGTAATTTTGATAACTTCTACATACCTAGGGTAAATTTGAAAACTAATTTTTCTAATGGGGTAGTTATGAAAATTCCCCAAATTAAAATAATTTAAAAATATCTTCCCATTAAGCGGCCTCTCGTCTTCCCGTGTTCTCTAAATTTTCCCGTGTTCTTATCAATCCCTAGTTAAGTGAGTGGCCCATTGTCTTCTCCTTCCCAAACAGCCTCTCGTCTTCTCCATCGCGTGCGGCCTCTTCGTGTCTCCATAGCGAAATTTGTCTTCTCCATCGCCAACCCAACAAGCCTCTTCGCCTTCTCCATCGCCAAGCCAACGACTCTTCGTATTCTCCATCGCCACGCCTCTTCGTCTTCTCTCGATTTCCCTTTTTCTTCTCTTTCAAATTCTTTTTTTTTTTTTTCTCTTTCGACATCATTTCAATTTTTCAAGAACAAATCAGAAGATTTTCTAGCCTTATAAGGAGAATTTATAGCCAGATCAGAAGGAAATTGTTCTCCCCAATTTCTTAAGCAATCAAACGAGGGAGTTTTTCCAGGTTTTTTTTTTATTTTTCAATATTGTTTGTTCATTATCGAATGATTTTTTTTGTAACTATGAAACCATGACATGGGTGCTCGAGGTATGCAGTGGGAACTCTTTTGTTATTCTTCTTTTTTAGAAAACGTTATGGGTAAAATTGATAGCAACCCCATATAGTCGCTCTCGCACAAAGAAATTTCCAGTCGCTCTCGCACGAAGATTTCAGTCGATCTCAGTCTTTCTCATCTCAATCGCACTCTCGCTCTCTCGTCACTTTTAATCGCAAGCTCCATTCGTTAAATCTGGTAATTCCACATCATCCTCTGAAACCCTAATTTTCATTTATGATTTCGCCTCTTGAATTACTAAATTTTGTCTTATTCAAATCGATGTCTGTTTTGTTCTGTAGCGAGGATCAAAGTTCATAATATCAAAGTTCATCCTTTTTAAATAGTATTCTCTTATCTTCTTCAATGATAATGTCATGAATGCATATTCATGATCAAATCTTCTTACCCTCCAATTTTTCCTCAAAGTGATTATTTCACTATCATTTTTCAATATTCTAGTCTTATATGAATGTGTTTTCATTTGTTCAAGATATATTGAAGCGTATGGTACTATTTTGCAAGGCAGCTGTTGAGGTAAAACTGACTAAAGTGCATTAGTGAGTCTACAAGTTTTTCAAAAAGTAGCATTACATATTCTAAGTGCTAATTAATTTTAATCACTATGCATTCATCCTGTATAAAAAGTAAAGCAATAATCTGAAAGGGAGGGGAGTGAGCGCATGCATAGAAGATGTGATAATTACTTGTACGACATAGAAGTGTTTGTTTACTTTTTCTAAGAAACATTTCCAACAATTTTTTCTTGTGGTAATTTATACAAAGAGCAGCTAGAAGTAGTTGTCTTACCTGTTTAGGTCATTTACAACAGGACTACTTCATAGCACCATCATGATTTTTAATGGGCTATTGATGGACTTATGAATTGTTCTTTGATATAATATCTAACATTCATTTAAAACAGGGTTTAAACATCCCTTTTCATTTGGAGATTTTTTTTATCATTTTCTGTGTCAATCACACATTAGTTCTTTATCTCACATCCCACCTTTGTTAATCATGTGTAGGGACGGGGGCCGTTGATGATTTTCATCACGTGGACCTTCTAGAACACTTTATAGATCTTTTCAAGTTGAATGATCCTGTTGGAGGTGAGACTTTAATATCTTTGCAGCCGGTTTTAAGACAGCAGATCGCGTGGTTACTGTTAGTCATGGATATGCTTGGGAGCTTAAAACATCTGAAGGTGGTTGGGGTTTACATGGAATCATTAATGAGTTAGACTGAAGATGAAAGGTATTGTGAATGGGATTGATTCAAAAGAGTGGAACCAAAGTCTGATGTTCATCTGAAGGTGTTTTTTTTTCTTTTGTCCTTATCTTGTTTAATGAAAAACAGAACTTCTTTGTCACTTTTCTTAGTTTTTTTTCCTTTCAAAGTTACTACTTTTATTCAAATTTGGCTCCACCTTTTACTTCTACTTGTGGGTTGTTGCCCTCTCAATGTGTTTTATTACTGAACTTCTAATTCTGAAAGTTGAGATTTAAATGTGATCATATCTTGACGTTTTGATTTTTGTGAATGGGGCAGAGATTTTTCCTTGGTGATTTTGTTTATTAACAATCTATCACTTACAGTTTGGGCATTTTTATTTGCGGGATATTGCATAACAAGTTGATTACTTGAGTTAGGTCTTCATTTCAAAGAATATTTTATCTCGTCCTTCTCTAATGCACAGTTTATTATTTGTAGATTTTATATTATTACTGACAGAGTTAGTCATCCTTGATTGTGAAATTGTTTGGCATTAGAAATTTATGTAATTGAAGGTCATATATTTTGACCGATCAATTTATTATTGTAGATAATGCCATCATACTTTAATTCTATTATTGTAGACACTCTTGGGGGTCACTTGGATTACATGGAAGCAAACTGGAGCAAGCCAATTGTCAGCATGAGGTAAGCTGCTAACTTTCCTCATTTGCAATTGTATTTTGTCTGAAAATTTAAATGAATTAGAGATAATAAAGTTTCGGTCATTTGCTATATCCACTTTCATAATCTTTTTCATCTTCTTCTTCCAGTTTGGGTTGCAAAGCTATTTTTCTCTTAGGAGGCAAGTCAAGACAGGATCAACCCATAGCCATATTCTTCGAAGCGGAGATGTTGTGCAATGGAGCCTTTTGATACCTTATTATATAGTGTTGGTAACTATGAAACTCGCCTAATAGTTTTTTGGTTGGTTTAATTTCCCCTTATAGGTTAGGATTTTTTAAAAAACTATGATAGACTAATAGTTTTAGTAGTTACACTTAGGAATATTTGTTACCTTTTCAAACATTTAGCTATTATGAGATCTCTTTTCTTATGTTTGTGTTTTACAATTAGTATTTTAATTCAATTCTATATTAGAATGAAGTTTGGATTTAGTTTGAAGATAATTTAATTATGATTTAGTTTGAATATAATATGATTATGAAAGTCAATCTGAGCTGACTAAATTCCATTCAGACCTCAGACTTGTTCTCTTTGGTGGGAGGAATTGTTGTTATGTTAGTTAGCTTTAGAAACTATTTTTTTAAAGTTTTTTTTTAATTAAACTTTTGTTCATAGTTATAAATTTTTATATTAAATCTAATTTGTTGTTTACTACAATCATAATTGTTCAAATGTTGTTTATTATAGTGTCCACTTCAAGACGGACATGCCGAGTGTGGACACTTTTCCATGAGATTCATGCGAGATATTATATCAACTCAATCTATTTTGATTACTGATGTGGTAAGAAATTTTTATACGTACTATTTCTTCATGTTCATTGTTAAAACTACAAAAGTTTATGCTAAAAGGCTTTTTTTTAAACATGTAGATCGACACAAGGGTTGCCTATTCTTGACATGAAATTGATGAGGTGTGGATCGAGTGAGCTGAATTTTTGGCACAATTTATTTTGACACATGACACTCTACTAATAATTTTTTTGTTGGTTTAATTTCTCCTTATAGGTTAGGATTTGTTTAAAAACTATGATACCTTAAGAATATTGTTACCTTTCTCAACATTTAGCTATTATGAGATCTTTTTTTTTTATTTGTTAGAGATCTCTTTTCTTATGTTTGTGCTTAGTTTGAATATAATTTTACTATGATATTTCATTAAAATTGTGAGCAGGTAAATATGCTATGAAATTGTGAGCAGGTAGAAAGCTCAGAATACAATTGTTACATTTAAAAAAAAAATATATCATTTTACTATGATATTTCTTTGATTTTCTATCCATATTTGATGATTTCTTTGATTTTTTTTTTATCAAGATTTGAACATTTTATTTTAGGTGATGTTGAAGCTCGCCTATCGTGTCATCGCCAAGATCTGGGTAACAATATCATCCTTGGATCTTGTTAGAATGAGGGTTAGGGTTTGAATGTGGGATTCGATTGTACAACGAGGTAATTTTAATAAAATGTTTATTTTTATTCAATATTTATTTTAATTTTCTATTCACATATCTTAGAAACGGTTACATTTTTTTCATCTTCAATTTTGTGCCTTCTATCAATTTTAAGTATACATCAATAAATGTTTACTAAAAGTAAACGGTTTATAAAAAAATTACCTTTCAATTCTCTGGTGAACTCGGTTTCTGTGTATTTTGTAGAATAAGTCACTTTTAATCAAATGTTTATTTTTATTCAATATTTATTTTAAAAGCCTATTTACATATGTTTTCAAAATTGTTTCCTCAATGTGTCCGGTATCAATTTTAATTACATATCAATAAATTGTTTACTTTTTATCTCTGTATTTTGTAGGATGATGAACAAAAAAAAAAAAAAAACCTTCGAATTTTTCTGGAATAATAAGTGAGAAGTTTAAAAATTTTTCTTTTATTTTTTGTTATAGTTTTATTTTTGTTTAGATTTGATTTGATTTTGTCCATTAATTTTTTAAAATTTAAGAGATTTTATAAATTTCGTTAAATTTTACACAATTTAAGGAGAAATTAAATCGGGGGTATCTTTTGTCTTTTCATAATGTAATTTAATTTGATCGGTGGTGGTTTTGGGTACTATTGATATTTAATTAAAACATCCGATATATTTGATATATCCCTATTTATTTTGATTATTAGTGAAATTAACTCTATTTAAAAATAATTTTAAGTAAAGATTTATTTACATATATTGCATTAAAATGCGCTATCCCGGTGAAATTTCTCTTTTATTATTACTAGTTGATCAATACGTGCGTTGCACGTGTTTTAATAATAAATAATTGAAGACTTATCGTTAATAAAAGAAAATTAGAATTTAATTTGATTAAGTTGACAGTGTCTGATAATTTAAAATGTTAGAAAATAATTTCGAATAAAAATAAATAGGTTTTATTATTATTTCAAAATAAAAATATATATATTTTAAAGAGAAGAAATATATTTATCAATAGGGAGCCATTTCATCCTCTTGTGTTCTTTCAGTTAACTATTTTTAAATAATTTTTAATATTATAATATAATTTTTAAAATATAATTGCTGATTGAAATTACCCACACTTTTAAAACCCAATATATATATAAATACAAAAGAATAAACAAATAATAAAAGTTATTAAAATTGAATTATAAAAGAATAAGAATGCTGAAAGGCTTATTTTTCCTTTTACAATTTAATTTTTTTCAATTACAAAAGATAATATAAAATAAATTTATTCCAGCAGAAATCCCATTTTCCAATTACAAAAAATATGAGACCTGAAACGATTTTTACAATTTGATTACTAAATCGAACTATTCATTCTATTTACGATTCAAAACCGATATCTGACTCGAAGTAATAAAACCGACGATTTGAATGTATTTTATAACGTTGTGATCCAACCGTTGAACTCCTCTTTGGTAGTTTTTTTTTTCAACGTTGTGATCCTACCGTTGAACTCCTCTTTGGCAGTTTTTCAATAACGTCATTGAACATTATTGTTTGAACTTGAGTTTTCTAAAAAAATAAAAGTAATAAATAATTAAAACAAAATTGTTTTTTTATATGTAGAAACCATCTAAAGATAAATCTAACAAATAATTAAAAAATCAACCTCGATTCACTACTGTTCATTTTGAAAACTTTGATCTTCCATTCTGGATCTGACTTCAAATCCTTGATAAACAAAATGATGAACTTGACATTTTGAAATTTGTACAATATTATTGCTAAAATAATAAAAGTAACAAATAATTAAAACAAAATTATTTTTTATATGTAGAAACTATCTAAAGATAAATCTAACAAATAATTAAAAAAATCAACCTCTTTTCATTCTGGAAACTTTGATCTTCCATTCTCGATTTGGCTTCAAATCCTTGATAAACAAAATAATGAACTTGACATTTTTGAAAATTGTACATTATTATTGCTTGAACTTGAGTTTCCTGAAAAAATAAAAGTAACAAATAATTAAAATAAAATTATTTTTATATGTATCTAAAGATAAGTCTAACAAATAATTAAAAAAAAAAAACAAACAAACTCGATTGACTACTTTTCAGATAAACAAAATAATGAACTTGACATTTTGAAATTTGTAAATTGTACATATATTGAAAAAAATAAAATATTTGGATAATTTATAGAGTTGAAAAAAAAATCGAATCTATTCAGATATACTCTAAAATTATTCAAATCCAAATTTAAATATGCAAAAGAAAAAACCAAAATTTTAAAATAAAATATAATAATTAAAATGAGAAGTTATTATTATTATTTACTTAAACAAATCAGTTAAGAAAAGAAGAAGTTTTTTTTTCGTTTATAATCATTTTTGTTGTTGATTTTTCTTTGTATTTATAATAGAGTAAAATAAAATAGGTACTAACTAAATATTCATTATAAATTATTTAGATTTTTAAAAATAAAATCATATGGCAATATTTTTATTTAAATCATGAAAAGATATTTTAAAATAAATTGAAAAAATGATTAGAAATAATTTTTGAAAAATGCTCACCCAAATCTCACTAAATCTTTATTATAAATTATTTAGAGTTTTAAAAACAATTTTTTTTATATAAATAATTCCTATAACAATATATATATTTTTTAAATCAGAAAGGAAAATTTGTATTTTCAAATATGTACTAACTAAATTTTTATTATAATTTATTTAGATTTTTAAAAACAACATATCTATAACCGTTTTTTTAAAATCAGAAAGAAAAAGATATTTAAAAATAAATTGAAAACAATGATTAGAAACAATTTATGAAAAATGCTCATCCAAATATATACCTATTAAATCTTTATTATAAATTATTTAAAAAAAATTCCTATAACAATATTTTTTTTATAGCAAGAGAGAAAAATATATTTTAAAATAAATTGGAAAAATGATTAGAAACAATTCAAATAAAATACTCATTCAAATATAAATACTCACATTCTAAATAGTAAATATGAAATTAAAATAATTTAATTTTTATAAATAATTCGTTAATCAAATATTTTTTTTAATAAATAATAATATATTATTTAATCAGTTTTTATATTTTATATTTTTAAGAAAAAAGGTATTTTAATAATATGTTATTTAATAAAAAATATTTATAAACAATTCTATTATTTAATCATTTTCCATGCTATTTTTATATCATTTTTTTTATATGATATTTATCTATTTTGATTCAAATATGATTTTTATTTAAATAATTCGTAATATTTTTTTAAAATTCAAAATGAAAAAATGAACTTTTAAATGAACTTGAAAAAATGGCAGCAACTACTCAATGAAATATATACGGATCAAATACTCAATCAAATATGAAAGTGAAATAAAAATTCATAGAGCAGCATTTTTATTTCAATCATGAAAAAATATTTTAAAATAAATCTAAAAAATGATTAGAAATAATTTTTGAAAAATGCTCACCCAAATCTCACTAGATCTTTATTATAAATTATTTATAGTTTTAAAAACAATTTTTTTTTATATAAGTAATTCGTATAACATTTTTTTTTTAAATCAGAAAGAAAAATTTGTATTTTCAAATATGTACTAACTAAATCTTTATTATAATTTATTTAGATTTTTAAAAACAACATTTCTATAACCGCTTTTTTTTTTAAATCAGCAAGAAAAAGATATTTTAAAATATATTGAAAAAAAATGATTAGAAACAATTTATGAAAAATGCTCATCCAAATATATACCTATTAAATTTTTATTATGAATTATTTTAAAAAAATTGAAAAAAAATGATTAGAAACAATTTAAAAAAAATACTTATTCAAATATATATACTCACATTCTAAATAATATATATGAAATTAAAATAATTTGTTAATAAATTTTTTTTTAATAAATTTAATTATTATAAATAATTTGTTAAATCAAATATTTTTTTTAATAAATAATAATAAATTATTTAATCACTTTTTATATTTTTCTTTTTTAAGAAAAAACGTATTTTAATAATATGTTATTTAATAAAAAAAAATTATAAACAATTATATTATTTAATCAATTAAATGTAGGCATAATTATAAATGGCAAACTTGAAATAAGATTTGAAAGTAGGGATAAATATGGAATAAGATTTGAAAGTAGGGATAAATATAGAAGTGAAAATTCTCCGGATTAACACTACAAAAAAACTGTCAAAATGCGACCAGAAATTTGCGACAAAAAAAAAGTGGTAGTTTTTTGGTGACCACCTGGTCACTTTTTTTGAGTTGACTCTAAGTGACCATCTGGTCACCTTTTGTGCGACCAGATTGCGACCAAAAGTAAAAGTAGTCATAAAAAATGGCGCGAAATTATGGCGCTAAAGAAGCTACCAACTGGTCACCTAAAAAAACGACCAGATGGTCGCATTTTTGTGACTAAAATATGACTTGGTAGCAAAATATGGCGCGTAATTTTGGAGGGAAAAAAGCTACCAAGTGGTCACAAATAAAAGTGACTAAATGGTCGCAATTTTGGTGACCTTTATGGAGCAGTGGTAGCTTATAAATTTGGCGGGAATTAAGCTACCACGTGGTCACATTCAGAAGTGACCAGATGGTCGCAAATTCTGTGATTTTATGTGACCAGTAATTTATAAATAATTTGGTGGGATAAAAGCTACCAAGTGGTCACCAAAAAAAGTGACCATGTGGTCGTAAATTATGACTTGATGTGACCCGAGGCAGTGAGGAAAATGGCGGGAAATTTTGGCTGGAAACTGTGACCAGATGGTAGCAAAAATACTACCATCTGGTCGCAAATGGGCAGAGGAGTCCATTATAAAAAAACCCTCCACCCATTGTTTGATAGCATTAAGAAAAAAGAAAATGAGAGAGTGGATGTATGTTCGTTTGATAGACGGGTATTTGAACGATGAGTTCGTGGCCGGGGTTGAACAGTTTGTTGAGTTTTGCATGACAACTGTCTATTTTGAAAAGTATGGTGGAAAGCTACGTTGCCCGTGCAGGAAATGCAACAATAGGAGAATCATACCGGTTACAGAGTTGAAGGTGCATCTTTATAGTCGGGGGTTTGTGCAGAATTATTATCACCGGGTCTTTTAGGGGGAAACACAGGAAATGTTTGACGCTGCATTACAGGAATCGAGACGATACGAAGGTAGCAGCTCGAATGTAGAGGTTGTTGACGAAGAACGGAATGATGAACAATAGTATAGTCAGATGCAGCAAATGATACTTGATGGTGCGGGGTACGGGGGCAATGAAAATTTTCGTGAAAGTTTAAACGTAGAAGAAGATGAACAGGTTGTAGAAGAGGAAATGAATCCGGATGCACGTAAGATGCACGAGATGCTAAAGACAGCCAGCCGACCATTGTACGATGGGTGTGAGGTAAGTCAACTTGCTGCTGCTACAGAATTTTTAAATATAAAGGCGCAGTACAACATACCTGGTAGAGGATTCGATGCGATTGCATCGTGGTTTCATCGATGCGCTCCAGAAGAAAATAATATGCCCCACAGTTTGTACGACAAAGTTAGTGGAGGGACTTGGATTACTTGTGGAGAAAATAGATTCGTGTAAAAACGGATGCATGATTTACTGGGATGTGGATGAGGACCTGCATCATTGCAAATTCTGTTATCTTCCAAGATACAAACAAGGGACATGCAGCCTAATTCCGAACGCCCGCATGTTCTATTTACCACTGACTGCACGTCTGCAACGGTTGTATGCATCGGATGTGATAGCCTCGCACATGAGATGGCATCACGAGCATTAACCGGATGAAGGTGTTATGAGACATCCCTCGGATGCTGCGGCATGGAAGCATTTAAATAATTGTTATCCGGATTTTGCACAAGATCCGAGAAACGTCAGATTGGGCTTATGCACGGATGGCTTTAACCCGTTCGGGGCATCTGGGGCATAATATTCAGTTTGGCCAGTCATGGTAACCCCGTATAACTTGCCTCCCTCGATGTGCATGCGAGACCCGATGATTTTTCTAACAGTGATCGTACTTAGGCCGAAAAGTCCAAAACATAAACTGGATGTGTATTTGCAACCACTTATTGCAGAGTTGAAAAGGTTGTGGACTGACGGTGTTATGACGTACGACATTTCGAAGAAACAAAATTTCTTGATGTGTGCCGCGTTAATCTGGATGATCAGTGACTTCCCTGCGTATTCAATGTTGTCAGGTATGTTGATCTTTAATTGTTTTCATATACATTTTTGAGTCTGTGTTTTAGCTTTTGTTATTGCTTTCCTTAGTCGATGTATTTAATTGTGTGAACCTTAATCTCCTCTTCTTTAAAGGATGGAGTACGACGGGGACATACGCATGTACACATTGCATGCTAGACACAGATGCATTTTATCTCAGAAACGGTCGGAAAACTTGTTGGTTTGATTGTCACCATCGATTTTTGCCGTTGAATCACACTTTCCGTTCAAACGGCAGTGACTGGAAGAAGGGTCGACGAGTAAGAAAACAAACCCCCCGACCATGTATAGTGGAAGACAGATTCTTCACGATATAGATGCTATAGGTATGCAAAAGATTACAGTGGAAGGTGCGGAGAGTGCAAACAATGCGGCTCGGAAAAACACGGGTTGGAAGAAACGGAGTATTTTTTGGGATCTACCGTATTGGGAAGATCTACTGATTAGACACAATCTTGATGTAATGCATATCGAGAAGAATTTCTTCGACAACATTTTCAATACGATTTTGAACGTTCCGGGAAAAACGAACGACAATCTGAAGACATGTTATGATATACGGGAGATATGTCACCGTCCTGAGTTGGAGCCTAACGACAATGATAATTACGCAAAAGCAAAGTACATATTGACGACGGATGAAAAGAAAACATTATTTGAGTGGATCAAATCCATCAAATTCCCGGACGGATACGTTTCGAATTTGAGTCGGTGTATAGACAGTAAAAAACATATCATGTCTGGGATGAAAAGCCACGACTGTCATATATTCATGCAACGATTGATGTCCGTCGCGTTCAAACCGTTCCTAGAGAATAGATATTGGGAGCCGCTTGCACAGTTAAGTGTTTTTTTCAGGGACTTGACATGTACAGAGCTGACGGAAGCTACTGTCGCTTCAATGAGTTCAGAGATCGCCGTTATTATTTGTAAGTTGGAGCGAATGTTCCCACCTGGCTTTTTTGACTCCATGGAGCATCTTCCAGTGCATCTTCCATACGAGGCATTCTTAGGGGGTCCGGTACATTACCGCTGGATGTACCCATTTAAAAGGTAAGCACAATTATTTTGTAATGTACACGTATAAATTAGTACAGTGATCGAATGTAAATTATGTTTTGTACCCACAGGTACTTACGTCGGTTGAAAAAGATGGTTTGAAATAGATCACAAGTAGAAGGATCTATCTGTAGTGCGTACCTGACGCAAGAGACTACCACATTTTGTTCATACTATTTTGATCAACACATTGCAGAGCAGTTTCGACTAGCGAAACAAAACATTGTCGAAAATTTACTTGAAGGTGTTGACATAAACGACTTGCAGATTTTTACGCAACCTGGCATGACAGTTGGAAGATCAGTGCGTAGGCCGTTGACCGATTCTGAGTATCACGTAATGCAGACATACGTGTTATGCAACTGCGCAGAGATCGAGCCTTACATAGAGTGAGTTTGTAACTTAACATTATTTGATCGCATAAAACAAACTATTTGCTAACTATTTTTGTAACATACAGATTATTTCTAAACGTATACGTTCGAATGACACGAGTTGGTCTTACAGACGCTGAGGAGGGGTCAATAATCGACAAAAAGTTTCGTTGTTGGTTCAGTGCATACGTGAGTTATTTTAAATTGTCAAAAAAATTGTGACATTTTGTTGAAAAAATTGCTATCATCCTAACATTACTGTATGTGAACAATGACACAGGTTGACTCCCCTACATTATCGGTGGATGATCCTCGCATCATTTCTTTGGCAAAGGGACCTTGACGGATAGCAAGGTCGTATGGTGGATACGTCGGTAACGGTTACAGATTTCAAACGAAGGCGCATTCAGTGAACAGGGCAACAAACAACAGTGGTGTTTGCATAAAAGGTCACGTGTTCGGCACAAACGAAGACGATTACTTCGGAGTAATCGATGAGATTCTTGAGATTCAATACGCAAGTCCTATGCTAAAACGTATTGTTCTGTTCAACTGCACTTGGTTCGAGACAACCAGATGAGGCGGAGTCCGTAAGATTGATCATTTACAAATCCTTGAGGTAAACAAGTCTAAGCATATGCGCACCGCTGATAGGTTTGTCCTGGTTTCACAAGCGATTCAAGTTTATTACCTGAACTATCCGATTAATAGACGAGATCTGACAGATTGGTTAGTTGTTTGTAAAGTTAAACCACGCCAGGTAGAAGAAAACTTGTCCGAGAAAGACGACCATGCAGAGGAAGCTGTTGCTTTTCAAGAAGATGAGATAAGATGTCGTGCAATCGACAATGGTCAGAATGCAAGTACTGTTCGTCCTTTGAACGATGGAACAATAACATTGCATGATGATGATGATATAAATGCTTCCATTTCTCACGTACGTGACATTGATGCTGAATTTATTCGAGACGATGAATCCGATGAAGAAACAGAAGAAGAAGAAGAAGAAGAAGAAGACTTTATGTGACGGACTTCTTGGAGACGATGATGAATGAGACATTTTGTTAACTTGATTATTCAATGTGTATGTGTTTATTAAAACTATTTCTTTAATGAATGATTAAAAAAAATATATATATATATATATTAATATTTGCGACCACATGGTCAAATATTTGGACAGAATCATCATCATCTTCATCTTCAATATGCTCAGTTTTAAACATTACTTTCTTTTCCTTGATTGGATATTGGATTTCAGAAGCACTATGATCAAATATAACAACATGGAAACAAGAGTTCCCTTCATATCTAAATATCAGAAAGTAACCCAATTTAACAGAGTAAAACTCCACAAAGTAACCCAATTAAAAAAATATATATTAATATTTGCGACCATATGGTCGCAATTTCACACAAAAGGTGACCAGATGGTAGTAATTTAGAAGGGAAAGGCGACCAGTTGGTCGCATTTTTGGAAAAGTATAATTATATTTTTCAAAAAATATAAGTGAAATTACGACCAAATGGTCGCAAATCTGAGCGGTAAATTTAAATGTTCATGAAATTTATGGCGGTGAATTTAAAACTTACGACCATCTGGTTGCAATATTTGGCGGTGAATTTCATTATTGCGACCAGATGGTCACAATTGTTGATGGGACTCGTGATATGACAGCTGTTCTGGATAATGGCAAGTGGGCGACCAACTGGTCGCTTTTTCAATAAATGCTACCAGATGGTCGCAAATATCTTTAAAAATGCGACCATCTGGTCGTAATTTCCCCAGCACGCGCGACCTTTCGTTTCTGGTCATGATTACATATTTGCGACCATTTGGTCGCAAAATCTGATTTAAAATCAGATCAGTTTCCTTCCCCCCGTTTCTTTTCCTTTCCTTTCTCTTTTTTCTTTCTTTTCTATCTTTCCCTCATTCCGTTCCCCGTTGTTTTTTCCCCGTTCCCATTCCCCGTTCCTACTCTAAACCTAAACACCCTAAACCTCCAATACCGGTTTCTATTACGAGGTTAGTTTCGTATACGTTTTAAGTTAGTTTTTAGTTAGTTTTAGTTTATGTTTAAATTTAATTACTTAGTTTACTTTAGTTTAATTCATCTAATTTTAGTTTACTTTAATTAATTAATTAGTTTAGTTTAATGTTGTTAATTTCATTAATTTTAGTTCAATTAAGTACTTAGTTTACTTAAGGTTAATTAATCTAATTTCGTTTACTTTAATTAATTGATAAATTTTAGTTCAATTAATCTAATTTTAATTTAGTTTAATTTAATTAATTAGTTTAGTTAAGTTTAGTTTTTATTAAGTAATGTTAGTTAAATTTAATTAATGTTAGTTAAATTTAATTAATTTTAGTTTAATTTAATCTAATAGTTGAAATCTTCATTACTTAGTTTACTTTAATTTAATTAATTTTAGTTTACTTGAATTTAATTAATTAGTGTAGCTTATTTTAGTTTTAATTAATTAATGTTAGTTTAATTTAATTAATTTTAGTTCAATTAATCTAATTTAGTTTAATTTTTCATTACTTAATTTACTTTAATTTAATTAATTTTAGTTCAATTAATCTAATTTAGTTTAATTCTTCATTCCTTAATTTACTTTAATTTAATTAATTTTAGTTTAATTCTTCACTACTTAGTTTACTTTAATTACTTCATTTTAGTTCAATTAATATAATTTTAATTTACTTTAATTCAAATTAATTAATTAGTTTATTTTAAATTATTTACTTAATTTATGTTAGTTTAATTTACATTATTTAATCAATTTAATTTAGATTATTTCATTATTTAATTAATTTAATTTATTTCAATATTTTAATTACGTAATTAGTATTAAATTAGTTTAGTTTGGTTGTAGGATTATGACGGGCAGACGACGTCCTCCCCAGGTCGAGCCAGCCGACAACGCGGGTGACGAGGCATCTCCGCAGCCGCCTACTGCCGCTGCCCCTGATGCGAACCTGACTACAGAGGAGTTGGGCGGCCTCTTCTTGATTCTGGCCGGGACTTGCTGCTATGCTCGATGATGCAGTCCTTGAGAGTGAGACCCAGTCTGCGACACCACGATTGCCGCAGGACTCCCCGGCCACGACTCCCGGCTTAGCATCAGGGTCTGCATCAGGGTATGCGTCCGGTTCTGCGTCAGGGTCTGCATCAGGGTTGGATCCAGCTGGCCCCTCCACTTCATGCAAGCAGCCGTCTCGGGCCGCATACTCCACCATTCGGATTGAAGGGGATACGTAAGTAATTTTGTTTATTGTTTGAATTAAGTTTTTATTGTTTGAATTACTTAATTTTTAAACCTTTAAACTTTTTTGAAAGTGTTTTTTTTTCTGTTAACTAATAGTTTCTAATACCACAATCATTTTTATGTTTTTGCAGAGTACAGGCGCATACAACCGTTTTAAAACGGTTTCGCGAGGTCCTCCAGAGCATGCCTCTACCCAGCGACCTTCGCTGGCAGAAGATTCCGACGAAGAAGAAACGTCGGATGTACGACAATTGGAAGGTAAAAAACATAATTTATTTTTATAATTAATTAATTTTGAAATTTATAGAAATAAATTTATTACTTTAACAATTTTTTATTTCAATTTTTTCAGGGCAAGTTTCCTGTTATCGATCCCGATATCACGGATGGTAGATTGTTCCCCCTATGGAACAGTCACGTCCGGGATCAATTCAAGGACCTCATGTATCGGGCGCGCAGAAAGCAAGCAGCAAACCGCCCCGTGTGGATGAGCCCAGAGGACCACGCGCGTCTTATCGCGAGCTTGAGCACTCCTGAGGGCAAGGCCGTGTCAAGCAGGAATAAGGCCAACTGCGTGAAGAATCCCACCAAACACACAGCCGGGGCCCGGACCCACGACGAGCACCATCGTAGATTGGTAAGTTTTTTTTGGTCGTTTTCTTACGTACTTTTTTCTCGTTTTCTTTTTTCAATCAGTTATTAATTTATTATGTTTTATTATTCAATCTTTAATATTTTTTGGAAGCGAAGCATGGTCGCCCTGTCCTGCCTGATGAAGCCGCACGCGTTCTTCACACGAAGAAGGACGGGGCGTTAATCGACGATAAAGCGAAAGCGATTCAGTATTTATTAATTTTTTCAATTATTATTTTTTCTTTAAAATTTTTCCTAACTTATATATTAACTATTTTATTTTCTAAATTTTAAATGTTTAGGAACGTTTCACGAGTCCTTGAGTCGCCGGTTTGCCCACACTAGACTCGCAACCGACTCGGGAGAGGACCGTAGAGAGGCGTTCTTGGAGGCTGTTGGAGGGGTTCGGCCTGATGGATCAGTTCCTGGGCTCGGCTCGTATGGACGACACCTTTACGCAGATGTGCCCCGGCCTCAGCGGAGCGGAGCGAGCACTAGCTCCGGCCTTTCTCCAGGTTGGCGGCAAGAACCTGCCCGGACATGAACGCTATGCGCGAGGACTTCGTTTCTCGAGTCGCTGCGATTGAGGCCGACATGCAGGCACGGGTCGAGGCCCAGGTCACAACAACTTTGGCCACGTACTTCAGATCCCTAGGTGGCGGCCATTCATCATCGACGCCTCCTCCGCCACCCCCCACCCCTCCGCAGTAGTTCTAGGATGCTTTCGTCTGTATAAAACGTTTTTTGAATATTTGATATATATATTTTGTATTTTAATTCCAATTTTTTGTTATTAAATTTTAATATTAATTAAATAAATATTTAATAATTAATTAACTAATTATTTAAATTTAAATTTTTAAAAAAAAATTCTTAAATGCGACCATATGGTCGCATTTATGTCAAGAAAACGACAACATGGTCGCATTTTGACTGAGTCCAAAAGTGACCATGTGGTCGCTTATAAAACGACTACGTGGTCACTGTTTCATGTGACCAGCTGGTCACTTATCTTCAACATAAATTACGACCAGATGGTCACTTACGACCAGATGGTCACTTTATAAGCAACCATCTGGTCGTATTATGACTGAGTCCAAAAGTGACCATTTGGTCACATGAAATACGACCATTTGGTCACCTTTTTATGTGACCAACTGGTCACTTATCTTCTACATAAATTACGACCAGATGGTCACTTTTTAAGCGACCATCTGGTCGCTTTTTCAAAAGGTTGACTTTTTTGCGACCAAACTTTTCTGGTCACTTATTTGTGATATCTTCTACATAAATTACGACCAGATGGTCACTTTTTAAGCGACCATCTGGTCGCTTTTTCAAAAGGTTGATTTTTTTGCGACCAAACTTTTCTGGTTACTTATTTGTGACTATCCAGTCGCACAAATTCTGGACCGACCAGCTTTTTGACCACCACCATTTTTGTCGCGTTTTTGGTCGCATTATACACCAAAAACGACCATTTGGTCGCAATTTGTTGGTCGCAAATTGACAGTTTTTTTTGTAGTGTAAACACCTTTTAGAGTAGTATAGATTATTATTATTATATATATATATATACCTTATAAATTTTATAAAAAGGAAATCTGTTTAGAGAATCTACCTCACTTATCTTTTAAAATTAATACCTTAAATTAACATCTCTAAAAAAATATCTAGAGTTTAAATAAATAGTTTTGCTTCATTTTTTTTAATTAAGAATTCTGGTAAAAGAAATAGTTGCATATATTTAAAAGGTGTAATTTCTTGATTTTTAAATTGTATAATAAAATTTTAAATTAAATTCATTTATGTATTAACATTTTGTGAATTCTTAATATCATTTTTAAATAGTTATTTATTATTTATCATCTTTCGATTGTACTATGAATTAAATGGCTTTTAACATATAAATAAATAAATAGAATAAAATAAAATTTATTTTTTATTTACATGATTTAATTTTTAATAATTAAATATGATAGATGAATAGATAAAAGAAATATAATTTCTCAAACAAAAGAAAAAGCAATAGATTATAAAAGTAATCAAATAACTTGCAACGTATCTAGATTATGGTAGTAAATTAGTAATGAATAAATAAAATATATAATATCAAATTCGGTTGGAGAAATTATATACTAAATATTAAGGTGAGATATCTACATAGGGGATGTGAGAAATGAGAGGCCAATACTCACCCGTTTCAGGCTTGCATCTTTCCTCTAGATCCTCATGACAATTACCAATCCTTAATTTCTGTAAATTGGTAAGGTCTCTAATTCCGTTAGGCAAAGCCTCCAAGTTTTCACAACCATACACAAAAAGGTTTTCAAGAGTAGATACATATTGAAGCCCCTTTGGGAGAGACACGAGCCATGATAATGTGGAGAGCTTTAAAGAACGGAGGCTCTTTAATGCTTTCCATTGAATCTCTTCAATGTCGTTAAACATATCGAGTTTCTTGCAGCTATCAATCCTTAATTCAGTCAATGCTGGAAAATGTGTAAAGGAAAAATGTTGATCCCCCATCCACCATTTTTTTAGTTCAGGCAAGTGGATAAGTGAGAGATTTTCCAAGGATGGAAATAAGATTGTTGATGAAGAGCAGCCACTGATGTTGAATATAAACTCGATAGAAGACAAGGCTTGAAGACAAAGAAACTTTAGTAAAGGTAATTGATCAAACTGTGGAAGACATTGCAGTTTTTGACAATTCTCGATAGTAATATTGACTAAATTTGAGAGAGAGTTTAACCAGTTTGATAATCCTACTCCATTATATCTGTCAATAATCAAGGTTTGAATATTTGGATGGGGTTGGAGGTTGTCTAAAACTGTTTCATCAACACAACTTCCACCTTCATTAATTGCTGACACCAATGGCTCCCAGTATAATTCTATACTTGTGAGACCTTTTTTTTCTTTCAAATTGGGATCACGACTCACACGAGCTTTTGATTTGTTGCGTTGTAAGAATTCCAATCCTCTAATTACTAACTTTCCACTCAAATTGTTGAGCGCATTGAGCTCGTTGAGACCACTTCCATAATTCTTCCCCAACACAAAATAACTCAGTGTTTGAAGACAAGTCAACTTGCTTAGTCCTTCTGGCATATGCCTCAAATCGCTTTGTTCTATAATCAGATGCCTGAGGTTCACTAAATCACTCATACTTCTCGGTAATTCTTTCAAACGCCAACACTCGGAGAGATCAAGTGTTTGCAAACTTTTCAATTCAGTGATAGAATTTGGAAGCAATTTTATTTCTGTATTTGAAAGATCAAGATATCTCAACTGTGTTAACTTGTTGATTGTTTCTGGAACAACAAAAATACGTAAGCCACACAAGTTTAGCACACGTAAATGTGCAAAATATGAGATAATCATTCCAAAAACATGTTTGTTCAATGAAAATTGAGAATATGAAATCTTAGATGAAAATAGAAGTGATCTCAACTTTTTTGCTTGATGTATTGAGGTGGAAATCTCCCTTTTCAAATCAAACCCATCTTCAAATGACACATGTCGAGCTCTTATGTCAATGTTTGGAAGATCACCACTACTTTTCAAAAGGATATGCTCACCACTTGAGACCAATTGTGCGAGATCATGAATAAGATCATGCATTTTAAACTTTTGTTTATCGGTCAAAATATCTTTTTGTTTCTCTTGAAAAAGTGACCTCCAATATAGTTCCTCCAAATAATCATAGCTCACATCCTCCATAGATTTTCCTTGACACTGTGATTGATTGATAAATCCTTGAGCTATCCATTGTTTAACCAATTCATTTTCATCAATCAAAAAATCCTTAGGAAAAAGGGAACCACTATAAGAAATTTTGGAATAGGTGACGTTTTTTTGGCGTCACCTATTCGAATAGGTGACGCTTTTCTGGGCGTCACCTATGGCAGTGTCACCTATTCGAATAGGTGACGCCTAAAAAAGCGTCACCTATTCGAATGGGTGACGCCAAAAACGTCCACCCATTCGAATGGGTGACGCTAAAAAACGCCACCCATTCGAATGGGTGACGCGAAAACGTCACCCATTCGAATGGGTGACGCCAAAAAAACGTCACCCATTCGAATGGGTGACGCCAAAAAACGTCACCCATTCAATGGGTGACGCCAAAAACGCCACCCATTCGAATGGGTGACGCCAAAAAACGCCACCCATTCGAATGGGTGACGTCAAACGGTCACCCATTCGAATGGGTGACTTCAAAAACGGGTCACCTATTCGAATGGGTGACGCCAAAAAAGCGTCACCCATTCGAATGGGTGACCCGTTTTACCCGTCACCTATTATAATTTTAATAATATCACCATTTAGTGACTTTTTGATACCCATGAACCTTATATTGATCAATCAACATAATAAAGAGTAAATACATGGTCATTACAAGAATAACCCACAAACTTTATATACAATATATAACAAGAATACGTCACAAATTTAGAGTACAATATTACAAATGATGCTTTTCAAAAACTAGAATATACACAAGAATTTCTAAACCTCCACAAAAAGCCATTGAACAACTAACCATACCAACAAAACCGTTGTTCCACTGCTTCCAAAGCTGCAAGTAAGGATAAAAATGTTCAAACATCATTAATCCAAAGCTGAAAAAATGAAGAACACATGCTTTTAGAGAGTTTAATAGACCAAAAAACTAATCCCTTCCATATCCATGAATGATTCAGAAATACACATGATATCGATATGAACAATAATAACGAGTAATCAAATTTACTAGTGAAATTTTCAGAATTTGAATTATATTTCATAAGGATACACAAACCTGAAGAAGTCGAAATGTAATCAATTTTCTTCTAACTCATCAATTAAAAACAACATAACTTGTGTTCACAAAAAAATTTAAGGATAAGAAACTAAAAAATGATGGGTTTATGTACAATGTAGAGACATTAAATAAATAACGATAGTCAATGCTACCATAACTGCAGGATAGTCATGACAATTAATATACACAATAAATATAAAAACAATCCCAAGTCCCAACCAAGCAACGAAAACTTCTAACGGAAAAAGTAAACTAAACCTCCATGATTGAGGTTACTTCAAAGAGAATAGGAGAATATTGGAAAGTGCAATGAGTCAAATATCAGGTTCCGTGTCTAATAGCTTTAACAGGTCCATATAGTACTCTACTAACAGCATGCATAAGTTGATCGTTGATGTCAAATAACCATCAGGATTTAAACACTTTAGATCCCCGAACAAATTTCAACTCATTATGAAACAAAGCAAACTAAATCCATATTAAAATTTCCACGAATGACTCTCAAGAATGGAAGACACAAAAGATTGTTATGTGAATAAACTAAAGTATAGTAGCTTTCATATGCTTAAGGCTGGACTTATATATTAATAATTTTAAGCATGAATCTGAACAAGAATTATCACGGGTACCTTGAGGCTATACTACCCCTGAATAAGCTTAAGGTATGGGAAATTTTATATTGCAAGTCATTTTATACCAACAAAAACAATAGAAAAAACAGAAATTTAAAACAAAATAAAGGATCAAAAGTCAATTTTACCAAGTCCAGCAGAAACACTGTTGCAGCCATGTCCAGCACCAAATGGATCGAATTCACTCTCAGACTGAGATGTTGACCCAGAAAGACCATTCTTTTGACGCAGTGTATGCATAAGAGGTCGCCTTCCCGTAAGAATCTTGTGGCAATGGTCTGCCAAGTAATAGGAAAATTAGTAATCTTGATTTATTTTTTAGACTCTATCTCTCTCTGAGGTAGATGATGATTAAACGCCCTGTTCTGATCACAGTCTAATTGGTGACAATTTCAGTCTTAGAGAAAGTAAATGGTTATAAGAGAAATTGTCCTGCCTGATCTCTCGCATCCCATGATCCAGTTCTACATCAATATCTTTATCAAAGAATAATGATATTAAAAAAAACACTCTCAGTATGCTACCAATTACCTACAAAATTAAGTATTTCCGTGCAAAATTAAGTGGAAAAGAAAGAAGTAATTACATTGTTTAGATATGTATCCGGATGCATTAAACAACTCGGGATAAATTGTCCATCTAAGACGACTTGTGCAACTGGAGAAAGATCCTCTTTTCATTGAACAAATGAAGAGCCCACCTAAAGAGATAACAAAACAAAACAAAAAGTACTCCAGTTTGGGGCCGATTCCAATATCTTTAGAAGTTGATCAGAAAATAAATTAACAATGAGTATGAAATGGCTCTAGAAAAGAAATAATAAAAATTGAAAGTATAAATTTGAAAGCAATGGTTTGTATATGACAAGAGAGATGGTTAGCAGGGAATAATGATGCCAACTCCAAGCATGTGTAATGGAAGATAACTATTTAAAATCACTTGGAAGATAGAAAGAACAGCTAACGTAACTCAAATGTTGAAAGTAGTAACCACATTATCCATTCTCAATGGTCAATATTGTCCAATCTAAGATGACAAACCAAAAAAGAAAGAAAGAATTCGAGTGACTTTAAACTCACTTGTTAACCTTGTATTTGTTGTGAATCCTTCTTAGTTTAGGTGTTTGAGAGATGGCGATGGTCGGAACCCGTCAGAGAAGCAGCTCTGAAAGCAAGAAGATGAGCTAAAAAGGATTTTGGCGATGGTCGGTTAGTCGGATATTTCAATAATCACTATAAGCAAGAAGATGAGCTAAAGTAAAAATTAGATAGGAAAGATTTTCATGCTCTAAAAATCACCTAAAGGCATCACCTATTTAACATGTAAAATTATGGTGTGAAATTTATATGCTACAAAATGGAAGGGCCTATTTGCTTCAGTCATCATCATGCATATTATTAGTCATTGGAACCATACACTGGTGGGGTACTTTGACTATGTTCAAGCAGTGAATACTTCAGGCTTAGGACTTAAATCTAGGCAATCATTTCTAAACTAACGAGAAAGCAAACTATCGGCACCCTTCAAAAATAAACAGAGGTTAAAAGAGTCCATTCTCATATTAAAGGATTTTCAACCAAAAATGTTTGGACATCCGAGATCTTTGGCTCTGTATCAAATATTTGAGCCTCTCTAGTGCACTTACTCTTAACTCTTTTAGTAATTATATTTCTCTTTCTACTTAAGTCAATTGGAACGCCTTTGTGTAATTTTCCAACCTTTTCAACTATCAGTTTCTTATAAAAATAATATTAGGTAAGAAAGTAGCAAAGGATTTCAACCTTAGAACTCCTTCATAAAGCCCAAGTTTGAAATACCAATAAATAGCAAACATTAGATCCATGTTTCACTGACCAAAACTAACCAGATAGAACAGTTAAACTCACATTGCTTTTGGGTTGGAAATATCCAAGAAGTCCGTTGTGTGAGGTCAGAATTTAACATAGGTTCCCTTTGGAAGAGCGACATTTTTCACTTGCACAATGTCCCCTTCTTGTAAAAGCATGTTTTCCATCATCTGTGGGAGGAAAATTTAGATGGGAAGATTATTTCAACAGAAAAACCATAAGACGTGGCTAATAATTCCTGGGACACAAATCATATACATAAAAGAAACTATAGACCCTTACCCAGTAAGGCATGTGGACCATGCCTTCTTCTGCAATGAACTCCAAAACTCCACAATGGGAGACTCTCCCAGCTGCATCATTTTGAACCTCAAACAACATTGGATAATCAATGTGTAAAGATGCTGCAGGGGTCATGTTAAGTATCGGTAATTAGAATGAAAAATGATAATGGAAAAAAAAAACAGGTGAAGAAGAAAAAATCAACAAACCAAGTCGATCAAGCGCCGATGGAGGCATTATAACTGAAAAAGAAAATTAAAATTTAAAAGCAACATGAGATATTTAAGAAGATGAAATTGAAAAACACATTAAGAAAGAAATAGAAGCTAAACCATAGAAATTTACAAGAATAGAACATCTTACTTTTATCTCCCGTTAAACCCATTCACTGAAAAATCAAAATGTAAAGATAATAACAGAGACATAGATAGAGACAGAGACAGAGACTTCGATTTTTTTAAAAATCCATTAAACCCATTCACACAGTGGTGCGTTAAGCTGAAGGAGATGAAGAAATAGTTAAAAAAAGATAGATTACCTGAGAAAGAGAGAAGAAACTTTGATTTCAGGGTTCTAAAATTTTAGGGCTTGATTATACTTTGGATTCAAATTGAAATTAGGGCTTGATTATACTTCGATTCACCAAATCCAAAGCGAAATCATTCTTCTTCCTTCGATTCGACTTCGATTCTGTGTGCTTCCTTCGATTCGACTTCGATTCTGTGTGCTTCCTTCGATTCGACTTCATTTGAGAGAGAGCTTTGAGAGAGAGAGAGCGTGTTCTTCGTAGAGAGAGAGAGAGAGAGAGAGTGTGTTCATTCGACTTCGACTTCGATTTTGTTTTTTTTTTTTTTTTAGTTTTTTAAGCGCCTGACTTTTTACTTATAAGGGAATAGGTGACGTCTTATTTTTTATTTATTACTGTTCATCCGCGAGTTTTAAAAAAGCGTCACCTAAAATAATGTGTAGTGTCACCTAATCTCATTTTTCTTATAGTGAACAATAAGCAAAACACGGCTTCAAATGGGTGGGGAGGTTACGATAACTAATCTTGAGTATTGACATCATGCCTCCTTCTCCTTGCATAATCGTTGAAAGCTCATTATCTTTGAACGAAATCCATTCAAATGGTGAAATTTTAGAGTATAACACCCTTCCAATGGTTCTTATTGCAAGAGGAACACCATTCAACTTCTTAACAATCTCTTTACCAACTTCAATCAAGTTTGGATCATTTACTTGATCTCCTTCCGCTTTTCTGAAAGCTAATTTTTTAAATAATAACCAAGAATTATCTTCAGATAAACGTTGTATAGGAAAGGCTAAAATCGGCCTCGCAATTTCGGCAACCCTCTGACTACGAGTAGTGATGAGAATCCTACTCCCTCTTGCACCACCCATCAATAATGTCTCCAACGCCATCCATTTTTCATCATTCTCGTTCCAGACATCATCCAGCACCAACAAATACTTTTTCCTTCGATTTCTCGCCGCATTTGACTTTGCAAGGAATCTAGATTTTGTACTTCAGTTGGTTTCTTCTCGTTTGCCGATTCTATAATCTTTCCAAGAATTGTTTTAAAATCAAATTCTTCAGAGACACAAACCCACATTCTCAATGCAAAGTGGCTTTTCACTTCAGTGTTATTGTACAGCAATTGAGCAAGTGTAGTCTTTCCGAATCCTCCAATACCGACGATTGCAATCACGGATACATTATTTTCAACATCAGGATCAAGCAATTTCTCCAAGATTTCTTTCTTCTCATCATCCCTCCCAATAACATCATCCTCAAGTACAAAAGAGTGAGTTTCCCTTTCTCTAATCTGTTCAGCACGCACATCTCTAATATGCTCGATTATGTTAAACTCACTAATTTCAGCATTAAACTTATCAAAAACTGTCCTCAGTTTATTGATCCTATGAGCCATTGAAAGACGAAAGCATAACGGATTTGATTTGGAAAAGAAAGAACATACCTTTCTATTCATAAGAGCTTCATTGTAAAATTGATCGAAGAGGTCATCAGCATCGTACATAGAATCTTTGATTCGGGTGAGAAAGTTTTTGATATCTTGATTATGAGCTTGCTGCAATTCAGCTCCAACAAGCTTTGCTCCGAGTCTTGACATTGAGTTTTTCAATTCATCAAGATCATCTTCTACACCAAATAGAAGCCTGATCTCTTGGCTAAGAAGATGACCCACTTGAGCAATCATCTGATTTGTAAGATTGGAGAGAAATTCTTGAGACATAATTGCCAAAAATAATTCAAAACTGGTTTTCAAAATGCTGTGTAATGAAATGCTTTTCAACACGCTATTACGTAAAAACAGTATATATCGACAAAACTTTCCTCTATTGCTGAAAAAAATAATTTAATAATTTTATTTATATAATTTTATTTGCAAGTTGATATCTTTTATTTATATTTTATTTACAAGTTGATATTTTTTTATTTATATTTTATTTGCAAGTTGATATTTTTTTGACAAGTTGGTTATTAATATTTCTTATGCTATGAGGCGGTTTCTTATTTTATTATTAAACAATTGACAGTAATTTATAGAGTTTAGTTGTTAAACTTTAACTTTTAAATTTTCCTACGGGCAAAGAGATCCTCTTCCCAAAACTGACCGCCACTCTTTTCTATTTTTTTCTCACTATGTCTATTATTTCTTAACCCAATGGGCACTTTTATCAATTAAATTTAGAAAAAAATAAATAAACCAAATTTAAAACTCAAAATAAGCTACGTTAGAAAATATTTAGAAAACGTAAATAAATTAAAAAATAAAAGCGGCCATATTTAAGAAAATCTTTAAAGATTTTTTTTTTTGAAAAAATAAACAAAACCAAAAACCTTAAGCAGTCGCATATTGAATATTTTTTAAAGTTCTCTGAACTAATCAATGTAGTGAAACACAATCCTACAAGATTTATTTTTTCTTTTGGAGAAACCAAATGATGGATATAACAATATTTCTTTCAAGCGCAATTTTTCTATTTTTTTAATTCATACACAATATTACTTTCGGACAACTCCGGTTTGAACTTTTTCAAGAAGACAAAGAAACTTTATTTTACACATGGATGGAGATAACTTCATGCCTTGGTATATTTCTTCCTTGAACAATATTTATATAATTATTTGAAATATTTTACTATTTACTATTATACATTAAGTTAATACTTTTATATTAGCGAACCAAACATTGGAATGATCGTCAATAACATAGAAGAAAGTTATGATTTTTATAACAAATATGCTATTTGTATGGGATTTAGCGTTAGAAAGGCAAAAAAAAAAAAAGGTTTGATAAATTTGAAAATTCAACGATTGTAAATTATGTGTGTTTGAAAAAGGTTATATTGCAAAAAAAAAAAAATCATTGAATAAGAGAACAATAGAGAGTCTTCTAAAACTTGATGTAAAGCAAGTATTAGATTTGAATATGATAGAACGGGGGTTTGGAAACCGATTTTGTCTTGGAACATAACCAATGAGCTAGCAAGGCTGGAGAAGTACATTTTTTGAGATCTAATAGAAAAGTTATTGATGCACAAAAGGGGATCACTACAAAAAAGAACACTTCTACCAATGCTTTCATTGGCGGCATTATTGCTTTGTGTCGGTAGATATTTCCATCACTGACGCCACGTCAAGTGATGTGACACACTTAAAAAATGGAAGGTCATTGTCGACGTGGCGTCGACAATACCCATTGCAAAATTCTCAAGTAGGCTAGACCGATGTGGCATCAGTCTAGCCTAAACGCTCCGTTTCGTTAAGGATACTAACGATGCCACGTGGCATCGGTAATGTCGGACAACATAAAGGGGGCAGCATGCCCTTTTTTCTCCTTTTTTTTCTTCCTCCTTAACAAATAGACTGCCAGCCGCAGCTCCACACAAAAATGGCGAAAAAATGGCCCCTCTTCCTTTGGTTTTGCCAATTTTTCAGCCAAATTCTTTCGTTTGAAAACTTGGGTTTTGATTTTTGAAAAATTATTAGGTATATTTTCATGTTTTATTTCTCAAAAATAGTGGAGATTTGTGTGATTAGGTGTTTAGGATTTTTCTTTAAAAAAAAAAAATTGTGAATTTGTAGTTGGATTATTGCTATTATTTTTAGTATATTGTGGAATTTATAAATAAGGGATAGATTGATATTGATTTTTTCAATTTAGAATGTATTTTGTAGTTGATTTAATTTGGACATTTTGTAAGTGTCATGCTTTTCTTAAATTTGTCATTTTTTTTAGTTTTGTGAGTTTAATAAGCATCAATTTGGTTTTTATATAAGTTTTGTGATATTGTCATTATTTATTAATTTGTTTCAAATTTAATTGTTATTTTGAAATTTATATTGTTGATTTAATAATATGTGAATTTAACTTTGTAATTTTGAATGTATTTTGTTAAATTTCTTAATTAGTCATTGTAAAGAATGTATTTTAAGTTTGTACCATCTCTAATTATATGTAATTTTAAATTTTGTAACATATTTGGTGTCATCTCTCGATCAAACACGCTATTAAAATGTCGGGTTCATGGTTATTTTCTATTTTCCTTTAACAATGTTATATTTTATTGTGTTTTAGGATTTATTTGTTTAATGTTGCATGTGTTGTTTAGAGCTTTATTATTTGGAAACGACCATCTTGCAGCAAAGTTAGTCATCTAAAATGAATATTATATCATTCTTTGTTTTAGATTTCACGTGTTTTCATTTTTTTTATTAGGAGATAGTTATCCTGCAGTAAAGTTAACTGTCTCAAAACATGTTGATTTTAATATTTTATCTTGGGTAACATTTGATTTTTAAAATGAGTTAAATGTTTTGTTTGAAATAGGTCTAATGCCGATGGAAGTTGGATGGAATTAAGTGATAGATTTTGTAACGAATATATAGAGGGAGTTGTGTCTTTTTTAGAGGTTGCAGGGAAAGTTTTGAATATGAGTGAGAAAACTCGTTGCCCTTGTATTAAATGTCATAACACATTTTTTACAACACTTCAAGAAATCAGAGAACATTTGCACATTATGGGTCAAAGGGACAAAAATCAAGATTCTTGACCCTTTTCAAAGGGTCAAATATGCGACCGTCAAGAAAAGTTTAGGGGTCAATAATAATATTTTTTTATTGATTATAAGAGTCAACAAAACAATTTTTGACCCATTTTATGGGTCAAGTGTTAATTTAACATGACACGCTTTAAAGGTCAAGTTTAATTACCAAATCTTGACCTTTTTTAAGACTATTAGTTGACCAGTTTTACAAGTCAAGATATATATTTTTTAAGAAAAAAAATATGCACCATTTGATGCATAGCTAGCCACCTGGTCATATTTTTATTTTATGTGACTTTCTTGAAGGATTTCACAAGAGACATTAAGAGGAATGTCATTCGAGTCCACAATATAGAGATTTGACGATGGACAATAACGTGAAAACGAGTGTTCGTGACCTCGGCAACGGTTCCTTATTTATCTTATTCTCTTATGTTAATTATTTTTTCCTATTAAGTTTATCTATTCGTATTTAGATTATATTTTCCTTATTTATCTAGAGTAGGTTTGTTATATAAACAATGTAGTAGACTTGAGATTCATAAGAAGAAAATCACAATGTAGTCTTACAGATTATACCGTTTTCTCTCTCTTTCGTCTCATTTCTCTATATTATTTTTCTTATCCTTAGTTTTATCCTATTATTTTAATTATTATTATTTTTGCTACAAGCTCTTGAACAAGACTCTTCTTTTTCGATCATATTTCGCAAGTTGGACATTTTGTGACCTCCATGCTCCAACTTGAGGGAGGTATAGAGATTTGACGATGGACGATGTCGTGGAAACTAGTGTTCGTGACTGCGGCAATGATTCGGCAGAAAAACAGTCAACTTTAGTTTAATCTCTTTAATATTTTTTCTTTATTTAACTTATTCCCTGATGTTAATTATTTTTTCCTATTAAGTTTATCTATTCCTATTTAGATTATATTTCCTTATTTATCCAGTGTAGGCTTTCTATATAAACAATGTAATAGGCTTATGATTCATAAAAAGAAAATCACAATATAGTCATACGAGTTTACCGTTTTTTCTCTCTTTCTTCTCATTTCTTTATAGTCTTTTTCTTCTCCTTAGGTTTATCCTATTATTTTAATTTTCACACACCACCTATAACAAAGTTTAAATATCGTGGACACTATAAAATCCAAAATCAATTAAAATCATTAGTGTTAGCAACTTACATTCAAGGCATATGAAGGATTTTTTTTCATATACGTACAATTTACCAATTCCCCTAATGGGTGTGTCGAAACCACCAAAAAAAATATTTACTCTCGGGATTTAGAATTTCTGTAGTAGTGGTGAGTAAGGTCGATCTTCATAGGGAAAAGGAAATTAAATTAAAGTTAACAAAAAAGGGGTTTTGAGTTTTGGAAATAAAACGAAAAACAAAATTAAATAAAATAAGAAATCAAGATGAGAAAGCTTCCAACTAAAGGCTAATCTCGGTTATGGTTCATTAATTTGATCATCGATTACTAAACATGCATTCCTCAATTCTTCTCTAAATTAGTTGGGAGTTTACCGGAACAACAAGTGATCTTCCTTAATTTCTCGATAGCCAAGATACGATCTAATGACTACTTCCCTAAATAACAGATAACCTTAGAATACGATAATAAGATTTAACCTACTAATAGCATTAAGATGAGAAGAACCTAATTCTATCTAACAAACACAGAATGACCGATTCATTTAAGTTAGATCATAAATTTCCATAACATAAACCAAAAGTGTCCTTAATCAATTTATGTTATTATGCTACTTGTATTAGAGCAATTAAACAATTATGGATTTAACGTTCTAACTAGCAATATAAAAAATTAACAATTGAACATATGGCCACAATGCACAATAATTAATCAACAATAAAATATGCAAAGAGAAAGCATGAATAAAGAGAATATAGAAATAAAATTAAGGACAAAATCTCACAAATTCATGAATCAAACCTTGATAATCCTCTAGTTGGAATAAATAATTTAGCTAGAAAACATATTAAAAACTATCTAAGAGTTCTAAGAAAAATAGGGGAAGAAGGGATTCTCAATTTGGAGTCAAAAGAGGCTTTAAATAGGCCAAAACATGCTAAAAATCGTGCAAATCTTTATCTTTATCTGCCCAAGTCGTCGGAGCCGAGCCGCAAGCCGCCGCCAGCTTCGCTAGGCGTCCAAACCTGTGTCTGAAGCTGCACGTGCACCGACATTACAAGCCGAGCCGACCAAACGAGCCGCACCAGCGCTCCTTTTGATTTTCAATGTCAGCGTGACGTCAGGGCGCACTAACTTCTTCTTACGCTGACGTCATCCCCAAGATTTATTATTATTTTTCCTTTTTCTCGTCGCCGCGGCGACGGGTCTCACCATCGCTGCATCCACTCTCGGATTTTTTGCCCGAAATTCGTTTTTTGGTCTCAGTGGTAGCCATGGCGATGGGTCTTTTTCAACACTAAAATGGGCGTAACTTTTTCATTTTAAGTCTGATTTGAGCGCCGTTTTCGTCTACGTGTATGAAATTCAACGATTAATAATATTATGGACATTTAAATCAATTAAAGTTTATATATTAATTATTTTATTATATAATCACTTATAAATTGGCATAAATTACGAGTTATCATCCACCTTGTAAATTAGTATAAGGATTTTTTCCATATCATTAGTATTAGAATTTCTACTTCACCCTGTAAATTCAGTAGAAAATCAGCTCTGCAAAAATGAAATATGCACGAGGAAGCATTTTCAAAACTGGCCATAGTTTTCCTCATGATATGTATATCAATACATGTAATATTTAACAACTTTTCTTGTGGATGAAATTTTCCTAATTATTTTGAATTATAGTTTGTTTACTAAAATGTGAAATCACATACCATATGAAAAAATCAACTATATTTTAAGTTAACAAGGGAGAAGATAAAAGAACTCAGTTTGTCACTAGTTAAAACTTGGAACACATTCATTTATTTTCCAAGTTAATCTTAATTTAACTACAGCTAAGTGAAAAGAGGTAAATAAGAGTCGCTAAGGAGTTCAAAAATGATTGTGGCTTAAAGGGAGTACTAAAAATTTAAGGAATTGTAAATCTAAACATTGATGACATTTGAATGAACTTTATATCGATTTAATAACTTGGCTCTATCATACAATTCGTTTTTTATTATCTAAGAAACAAATATTTCAAGGGTAAACATCTCTATGATTTCAGTCAAATGCATGAATAGTCCCTGTAGTTAAAAATGGTAAATCACACTTATGTACTTTCAAATTATGTCAATAAGACTCATCCATTTCAACACTGTAAACTTTCTTTTAGTCATAATTTTTTCGTTTGAACTCCTATTTTGATAATTCAAGAAGTTTTAAAATCCTCAGTATTTTGGACTCTACGTCATGGTTATCTCAAAAATTCAAAATTTTCAATAACTAAAAGAATTTATTATCGTCAAAATATTTTGTATGATTGAAGTCATGAACCCCGTTATTTAATGATGATTTAGAAAGTTTCAAGTGACCATAAGGATGAATCCAAAATGGAGATTTCAAAACATCTTGAATCATTAAAATCGAAGTTCAAACGAAAAAGTTATGACTAAAAGAAATTTTATAACGTTGAAGGGGAGAGGTCATATTTACCTAATTTAAAAGTAGAAGAGTATGATTTGTCATTTTTATACTACAGGGACTTTTTCATAAATTTAAACAAAACTATATTGTTTATCAGGTTTGGGGATCTTCGTTGAGACAACCACCTTAAAAAAACAAAAAAGAGATATGTAAACATTGTTGCATAAAAAAAACACGCTACAAAGAATCAAAGTTTAAAAAATGACATATACCATACCCGATCCGCAACCAGAAATGCAGGCTCCAATTAAATTATTATCCCCTCCAGCATCTTTACTATCCAATCCAGTAAAATAATACAAATTCTTTTTAAGCATAGAGAACACTATGAACATTAATCAGGAATCTAGAATCACTTATTATATTTTCGGTGCTTTTCAAGAACTTGGCAGTTCCAAGGCAGTCAACAAGTTCTTCCCTGGTCATACCTAAACGGATTGTATATGTTGCAACATAACCATGTAATCGTATAAATATAAATATTATAATAAAAATTTAAAGGAACAAAAAGAAAAAAGGTAATTTTCATAACTACCCTTTTTATGATTTAAGTTATCAAAATACCCTAATATTTTTAAACTTTTCAAAACTACTCTAAAATTGACAAGTGGCTACAATTGATTGGTGAGATACTATAACTAACTATATAAAAACTACCAATTAAGGGTAGAAAAGAAACTATTTTTTTTCTTAGGGTAGTTTTGAAAACCACACTTCATTATGGGGTATTTATGATAAAATTTCAAAGAAAAATGGAAGATTAAGGAAAATAATGCTTACGTTATATTTATAATTCCATTATCTTGAATGAAGAAATTGAAAACGGAATTAAAATTACTCATATTGTTATACTTATAATTTCATTGTCATGACTTTCCAAATTGGTAAAGAATACGGTAAGAAAAAAAAATTAAAATTACTCATATTGTTATATTTGACTCTTCTTTTTGTCTTATCCCTTTTGAAATCATATAAAATTTTCAGAGTCAAAATGTCAAAATAGCCATATTTGAGCTTCACTTTTTCCTAATAGCCATGGTTTTTTATATATATTTTTTAGCCACCAATCATATGCCATTTTTTAATATGCCTATTCTACCCTTGCTGTGATGATGTATGCACATGATTTTTTTATGTTTCTTCTACCAACTGTGCACGAGGCCAAGGATGAATAGTTAAATGATTAAAATTATGTAGGACAAAGTTTCTTCCCATAGAAGCTTCAACTTTCTCCTAGTCTGTTTTGTAATTTTTTTTAAAAAAAAAATTTCCCCTTATACTTGTGGTTGATATGCACTAAGGTTAGCTTACAATGGAAGCCTCTTTTTATTATTTACACTCATATAGTCAGACCAAACAAAAGCAGTAAGAGATGTTTTTCCATTTCTGATTCATTTAGTTTTCTAGTTGTTAATGAAGTTATGAAACATGGAAATGAAGAGAAAAGGTACGTGGAATACGGACTTGTAACACTATATATACTATACCGTGTATACGTACTGAATAAACATAAAAATTTAATAGCTTGCATAATCCGTATACAATATTATACATGTTGTATAGTGCGTGTATCTATGTCTATAGTCATTCATTTTAACAAACACTAAACTCATACACGACTAGCACTCATATCGCCCAGGGAAACATATACGTATGTATAAGCAGTTATACGTCTAAGGTGAGTGTATAGCGTGCATAATATGTATACAATATTATGATGGCTGTATAGTACATGTCTTTATGTCTATTGTCATTCATATCAACAAACACACATTATTAAGTTAAATCAATTCTGAATCACATATTCTACGTTAACATTATACTATTTCTTAAGCAAGAACACACCTAACCAATATGTTAATTCAACCTCGTACCAACACGTATAGTATACAAAGGACGTATATTACTTTTTCAGGGGCTTCATGGTTTAGAGTATAGCGTGTACAATAAGTATATTACTATAACAACTAGTTGCACATCAAATAGTTTTCATGTTTAGGTACGACGTACATACAAATTATACAAAATGTATAATAACATAAAATAGTATAGTTATTGGCTTGTAAAGTAAGCGCTTTAATTTACATTCTTTGTAGAAATCATAATTGACCTAACCATTATGATAACTTAATTCCATATAAACGCGTATAGCATATACAGTAAGTTAATTTACCACAATTTTACGTTGTAACTTAACTTACACTTGTTTTCGTACTCAGAATGTACCTAATCAATATGACAAGTTAGCTTCGCATAAACGCGTATAGCGTATATAGTTCATGTAGTACAACATCGTTTTCCATGTCTATGTATCACCCAAAACTAGATCCGTTTAAGATTATACTGTATACACTATACATATTATATGCACATACGTTTGAAGGCATTTTGCAAAGAAGCCTCTATATTTGCAAAGGCTTTAGGTTATAGTTGCAGCGTAATGGAAAATGGGGAAGGGATGAAGTTCGTTTTAATGCTCACCTCGTATAGTACGTAAAAAGGACAATAGATATGTATATTTTATGATTATGATATGTACAACTCAGAGAAAGAGAATATACTTGTGAAAGAATTCAGGACTGTATAGCATGAACACTACGCACATTACTTAAATACTGACCAGTTCATACGAAAAAATACACATTTTGACTGACATTCCACTGTTACTAAGGAATACACATGTTGCAGCCCAAAAGTTAGTACATACTTAAGAGTTTTTCATCACACATTAAAATCCATTGTAAATCCAAACAACATGAAACTAAATTTTACACTTCGAGGGGGTGTGGTCAGGATGGTGGACAAACGATGGTGAAACCACAACCTACCAACATGTTACACATATCAAATCATACAGATGTCATAATGTTCACAATAGTACTTCAACATGGGTCATATAGTTTGTATAGTACAGAATATGGTGTATGCAGACAGATTATACATGTTATACATAGAGCACCATACACACAATCAGAATGTTCAATACTTCAACACATGTCATAGAGTTGGTATAGCAAGAATATGATGTATATAAACAGAAGTAAAAATATCCAACCACACGTCAACATTTTGTATAATGTATATAACAGACTAACACAATATATTGACGTTTGCCATCTATTCCTGCCATCTATCGCTGATTTCTATTTCCTTCCCCTAGATGAAGACGCTAAAATACAACGATAAGATTGTTAGAAAACCAGTCTTCGTACTTTTATTTTAAAAATGTAATGTTACTAACTACTTCTCCCCTGTGTCCCCTGATCCCTCTTCTCTGTCATTTCCATCTTCATTATCTGGAAGATCTTCGCCAGGATACACAGGAACCTTTCGTCTTTTTTCTGATCTTCGCATCTCTACCATGTCTGACATTTTTTCAAATCAATTTTAAGTATTTGTCAAGAAAGCAGGACGAAGAAGTTATGATTAAAATAAAATTAATGACATTGAAGGGGAGAGACCTGATTGAAAAAATTTGGAGCCACAAGGGTGTGATTTGCCATTTTCAAACCACGAGGGGTGTTCATGCATTTGAAAAAAACCACAGGGGTTTTATTTGTATTTTACCCTTTTTTTAAATAACACCTTTTCACTTTTTTTAAATTAATAAATTTGTTTTATTATTAAACCCTAAATATTTAATGACAACAATCATTTATTTTTTACTGTCAATTAATATCAACTAATTTATATAATAATACATGATTGTAAGAAATTGATTCCTATATGTTTCATCAATTTTATTTTATTTTATTTAATGAAATAATATTTAAAAGGAAATTAAAAAATTCAAACTTATAAATAAATATAGTTGATAATTTTAATTTAATTTAATTTAATATTATTATTTAATTTTTTCAATTTTTTAATTAAATTTTATATAATAATTAAATAAAATAACAAATCATATTCCTTTCTACAAAAACAATAATCATATTCCCATAAACCAAATTCCAGCACACTCTAAACACAGACATCATATTCCCAGACATTTGAATTCCATTCCAGCACACTCTAAACACATGCATCAAATTCTCATCCATTTTATTCCATACTACTTATTCCCAGACATCTAATTTCCAGGCACTCAATTCTGATTCCCGCACTTCAAACGCCCCCTAAGTGGCTATTTCTATTTTTCACCCAAATTTTGAAAAGTTTAGTGAACAAAATTTTAAAATGGTATTAAATGAGGTTTGAATCTAAAAAGAGAAAGGAATTACTCAAATAGTAGAAATATATATATATATATATATATATATTATAATTATTCATATAATACAAATTTTGAAAATTTATTAAAATATCATATTGTGCACATTGTTTAGTTTTAATATTTACTATTTTAATTTTAATTTTCAATGGAATAATTGTTGTGGGAATGATTTCCACAGTTGACCACGTGACGACACATGTTGTCTTCTTGCTGGCTTTGATACCTGAAATGTGAGTTGTCGTTAGTCGGAAAGCACCGATGTGGTACTGGTCAAGGACTTTCGACAGTCAAGTTAGTTTAAGCAAAGTGAACGTAGAATAAGAAAAACAAGGAATATTTAGGTATGGGTCTCAGGCTTCAGTGCATAACTCTTTGGTTATATCTTATTATCTTATATAGTCGTCGAATGTTGAACCATGGGCATGTGCTTGTCGAGATTATGTTTATTTCTTTTGTGAGCTTGATTAGACTATGATAGGCAGATAAATGATGTAAGTGCTTATGTTATGCCCGTTGATAATTTGGGCATTGTGGTTGGCCTAACCCTGCATGCGAAGTCTTTTATGTCATATAACTTCAAGGGATTAAAGCATCTACATCAACATTACACTCACTTCATCTTTCACTCTTGAAAAGGTAATACAAAAAGATATGTGATATTTTAATGTTTCATCATGTACAAATTTGTCCTAATTTGTGGACTGAGATTCGTAATTTGGTTGGAGATGAGAATTTTTGGAAAATCTCATATTCGAGACTAGAATTTTAGTATGAGATCTCGGTTCGAGATTGCCTATTTTTGCTTCGAAATTATAATTTCACTCCGAGATCTTGGTTCGAGATTCCCCACTTTTGCTTTGAGATTTGAAATTTTGGCCCAAGATAACTTTCTTCTATTATTTTTTTACTTGTTTTGACTCTTATTTTGTTTCTTTTCATAGGTGTTAGAAAAAATTCAATATATAGAACCACACATGTAATTATTAAATGTTTATGCTATCTTTAGTTAGCCAAATAAAGTGATGTACTAAAGTTTTAATGTTTTCTTTATAGAGTAATTATATAATGTCATGGAATTATTAATTAAGCATAAATACCATATGCAATTTCTAATTTTATGAGGGGCTAAATTAGAAATAGAAAAATCTTTTAACAGTTATTTGGTCAGTTTAAAAGCGGGGTTATGGTCCCCATTCTCAGTGTCTATTACATAACTCCTCCTCCACTATTAAAGAAGTTGCTCTTTGTACAGTTTACAGAGATATGGTAAAGGCACAAGAAAATTGGAAGATCCAAACCCATACGGTAATCGCTTTCGATCATGAAGTAAGGTACACTTCCGAATTCAATATTAGTTTATCTTGAATTCAGTCATGGGATAATTTAAAAATTATCCCAACAAGTGGTATCAGAGCTTTTCCATTGACTGATTCTGGATAAATATTTGAATTTTGTAATATGGTCTTGGTTCATTATTTGGAAAAGGTTGAAGCAAGGGCTATTGTTATTAATCTCTACGTTCTTTTTCCGTTTATTGATGAGCCTCAATTATTTCAAATATTGAATAAAGCCTAGAGAAAGCAAACAATTGGTACAGATTCTTTAAGAACTCATTTTATTTGGTAGTCTTCTTCGAATTTTGGAATTGAACTTGCGTTTTGATGACGAAAAATGAGGATCAAAAGTTTTTCGACTTTTTATTTTGTTTATTTGATTTGTTGGAATCATTTATGAATCTTATTATTTATTATTTTGGGATACAGATTAGAAAAAAAAATGGTGGCGTTCGTCAGTCTGAGCAAAAAGATTTTCGACTAACCATTTGCTTCTATATAAAAGAAGTCTGCATTGATTTTGAGTTCTAATTAAAAAATATATTAATCGAATGATTTAAGGAGATGTCCCTGACAGAAGCCATGTCTACAGATTAATATAGTCAAAGATTTGGCCTCTTTGAAAATTGTATGTTCACATTGGATTAATGGCTAATTGGGCAATTTGATATCATATTCTCTATTGATTTGAAATAGGATGGTTTTAACAGATTTAAAATTCAAATATGATAATGCGGAACTCTATAGCATCACTTCAATTTGGGAATTTTTCTTTAGGTTATTCGTGATGGCAAATATATTAAGGATAGATTCAGTTTCACCAATTTTGATTCTAATTGATGAATTAATTTGATAGGATCTTCATACCCACAATTCATGATACATAATATTTTAGATGTACAAAATTTAATTTGAATATTGTTTTCAATTTTGAATATTGTACATAATTTATGGTTGGCCACATTGGTATATACAATTTATATTTGGTAAAATTCCAATTGTATCATGCGGTATACATATAAAGTTAATAATTCAGATTATGGATAATTCATGAAATTTTATACATGATATTATGATATTTATGACCCATATTTTATTTATATGGATTTTAGTTATATATATATATATATATATATAACTATTTTGAGTATAATAAATTCGACATTTGACATATATATTAAGGATGTTTAACATTTTCAATTGAATTAATTGAAACAAGATGTTGCCAAAGTAACCTCTCTTGTGTAAATTTTTTCATGAGGGATGTTAAAATTTTAAAGTGTATGTGAATTCATGCGAGTATTAACCAGCCCAAAGGAAGGTTAATGTTTGGCAAAAAATTATATGCACCCTTGTGAATATGATGATTATAAGTCATTTACATGTAAATAATAAAACGATCCAAAAATAGTTTTATTATCTTACATGAACTTATTGTCAATATGTTATCACGATTCAAGACACCACTTGCAGTTAATATTACTATCCAAAGACTTGATATTAATGATGTATTGGTATCTTGAGATGAGAATTGCCAATCTTTGAATTTATTGATGATAAAGTATAATGTGAGGATGGTTTGCTTTATTCTCTGTAATTTATATATGAGGATGTCCAACTAAGGTTAGGTCTTACTGACCGCATGAAAATAAATTGGACTCCAAAATAGTAAACAATTAAGATATTGGGCTAAACTAAACGATCCAGGGGTATAAATTTATATGATACGGGGATATAAACTTTTATGATCCCACACTTAAGGAAAAAAAATTTGGAGACGAAATTTACAATATTTTTGAGGAAGTTGATTTTGGGGAAGAAATACAGTTAAAGATAATTGAGGATAAAGAAACTTATAAGGCTACCAATTTTCAGTTGGTATAATTATTCCCGAGGAACAAACTCAACAACCTCAAGAATTGATATATTTAAAGAGATAATTTTAATCTCAATAAGTGCTCGAAAAGAAAGCTTGAAGTTAAGGAAATACAAAAGGTTCTTACTCTTTAAAAGTAAAGAGTCTAATGTATATTCAAATATGTACTTCTTTGGATATACTAAGTACATTTTTAGTAACCCTAGTATGGATCATTAGAAGAGAGCTAAGTGGGTTATGTTATTTAATAAAAACATCCGATATATTTGATATATCCCTATTTATTTTGATTATTAATGAAATTAACTCTATTTAAAAATAATTTTAAGTAAAGATTTATTTACATATATTGTATTAAAATGTGCTACCCGGTGAAATTTCTCTTTGACTATATATATATATATATATATATACCTTATAAATTTTATAAAAAGGAAATATGTTTAGAGAATCTACCTCACTTATCTTTTAAAATTAATACCTTAAATATAACATCTCTAAAAAAATATCTAGAGTTTAAATAAATACTTTTGCTTCATTTTTTTTAATTAAAAATTCTGGTAAAAGAAATAGTTGCATATATTCAAAAGGTGCAATTTCTTGATTTTTAAATTGTATAATAAAATTTTAAATTAAATTAAATTCATTTATGTATTAACATTTTGTGTATTCTTAATATCATTTTGAAATAGTGATTTATTATTTATCATCTTTCGATTGTACTATTATAACTATGAATTAAATGGCTTTTAATATAGAAATAAATAAATTGAATAAAATTTATTTTTTATTTACATGATTTAATTTTTAATAATTAAATATGATAGATGAATAGATAAAAGAAATATAATTTCTCAAACAAAAGAAAAAACAATAGATTATAAAAGTAATCAAATAACTTGCAACGCATCTAGATCATGGTAGTAAATTAGTAATGAATAAAAAAAAAATATAATATCAAATTCGGTTGGAGAAATTATATACTAAATATAAGGTGTGATATTTACATAGGGGATGTGAGAAATGAGAGGCCAATACTCACCTGTTTCTGGCTTGCATCTTTCCTCTAGTTCCTTATGACATCCACCAATCCTTAATTTCTGTAAATTGGTAAGGTCTCTAATTCCGTTAGGCAAAGATTTGAAATCTCTGCCATCTATAACGGTCAACTTTAAAAGTGAAGAGAGATTGCCAATCCACTCAGGAAAAGCCTCAAAGTGACCACAACGATACAAAAAAAGGTCTTAAAGCCCCTTTGGGAGAGACACGAGCACTGATAATGTGATGAGTTCTAAAGAACGGAGGCTCTTAAATGCTTTCCATTGCATCTCTTCAATGTCGTTAAACATATCGAGTTTGTTGCATCTCACAATCACTAAATTAATCAATGCTGGAAAATGTGTAAAGGAAAAATGTTGATCCCCCATCCACCATTTTTTTAGTTTAGGCAAGTGGATAAGTGAGAGAGCTTGCAAGGATGGAAAGAAGATTGTTGATGAAGAGCAGCCACTGATGTTGAATATAAACTTAAGAGAATACAAGCGCTTAAGATGGAGATATTTTAGTAAAGGTAATTGATCAAACTGTGGAAGACATTGCAGTCTTCCACAATCAAGGATAGTAATACTGACTAAATTTGAGAGAGAGTTTAACCAGTTGGATAACACTAGTCCTCTATATCCCTTAATCAACAAGGTTTCAATATTTGGATGGAGTTGAAGGTTGTCTAAAACTGTTTCATCAACACAACTTCCAACTTCATTCATTTCTGATACGGATAACCTCCACTGTAATTCTATACTTCTGAGACCCTTTTTTTCTTTCAAATTGGGATCACGACTCACACGAGCTTTTGATTTGTTGCGTCGTAAGAATTCCAATCCTTTAATTACTAACTTTCCACTCAAATTGTTGAGCGCATTGAGCTCGTTGAGACCACTTCCATATTTCTTCCCCAACACAAAAAAACTCAGAGTCTGAAGACAAGTCAACTTGCTTAGTCCTTCTGGCATATGCCTCAAACTTCTTCCTTCTACAATCATATGCCTGAGGTTCACTAAATCACTCATACTTCTCGGTAACTCTTTCAAATGCCAACATTCGGAGAGATCAAGTGTTTGCAAACTTTTCAATTCAGTGATAGAATTTGGAAGCAATTTTATTTTTGAATTGAAAGAAAGATCAAGATATCGCAACTGTGTTAACTTGTTGATTGTTTCTGGAACAACTGAAATATTTGAAGCACACAAGTTTAGCACACGTAAATGTGCAAAACATGAAATAATCATTTCAAAAACTTGCTTCCTAAATGGAAATAGAAGTTATCTCAATTTTTTTGCCTCTTGTATCGAGGTGGAAATCTCACTTTTCAAATCGGACTGAGCATCAAACGATGTCAATGTTTTGAAGATCACTATTTTTCAAAAGGATATGCTCACCACTTGAGATCAATTGTGCAAGATCATGAATAATATCATGCATTTTAAACCGTTGTTTCTTGGTAAAAATATCTGTTTGTTTCTCTTGAAAAAGTGACCTCCAATATAATTCCTCCAAATAATCATGACCCACATCCTCCATAGATTTTCCTTGACACTGTGATTGATTGATAAATCCTTGAGCTTTCCATTGTTTAACCAAATTATTTTCATCAATAAAAAAAATCCTTAGGATAAAGGGAACAATAAGCAAAACACGGCTTCAAATGGGTGGGGAGGTTACTATAACTAATCTTGAGTATTGACATCATGCGTCCTTCTCCTTGGATAATCGTTGAAAGTTCATTATCTTTGAACGAAATCCATTCAAATGGTGAAGTTTTGGAGTATAACACCCTTCCAATGGTTCTTATTGCAAGAGGTACACCATTCAACTTCTTAACAATCTCTTTACCAACTTCAATGAAATTTGGATCATTTGCTTGATCTCCTTCCTCTTTTCCGAAAGCTATTTTTTTGAATAATAACCAAGAATTACCTTCAGATAAACCTTTTATTGGAAAGACTAAAACCGGCCTCGCAATTTCGGCAACCTTTTGACTACGAGTAGTGACGAGAATCCTACTCCCTCTTGCACCACCCATCAATAACGTCTCCAACGCCATCCATTTTTCATCATTCTCATTCCAGACATCATCCAGCACCAACAAATACTTTTTTCCTTCAATTTCTTGTCGCATTTGACTTTGCAAGGAATCTAGATTTTGCATCTCAGTTGGTTTCTTCCCAGCTGCCGATTCTATAATCTTTTCAAGAATCGTTTTACGATCAAATTCTTCAGAGATACAAACCCACATTCTCAATTCAAAGTGGCTTTTCACTTCCGTGTTATTGTACAGCGATTGAGCAAGTGTAGTCTTTCCGAATCCTCCAATACCGACGATTGCAATCACGGATACATTATTTTCAACATCGGGATCAAACAATTTCTCCAAGATTTCTTTCTTCTCATTATCCCTCCCAATAACATCATCCTCAAGTACAAAAGAGTGAGTTTCCCGTTCTCTAATTTGTTCATCTCGCACATCTCTAATATGCTCGATTATGTTAAACTCACTAATATCCGTATTGAACTTATCAAAAATTGTCCTCAGTTTATTGATCCTATGAGCCATTGGAAGACGAAAGCATAACGGATTTGATTTGGAAAAGAAAGAACATACCTTTCTATTCAAAAGAGCTTCATTGTAAAATTGATCGAAGAGGTCATCGGCATCGTACATAGAATCTTTGATTCGGATGAGAAAGTTTTTGATATCTTGATTATGAGCTTGCTGCTCTTCAGCTCCGACAAGCTTTGCTCCGAGTCTTGAAATGGAGTTTTTCAAATCATCAAGCTCATCTTCCACACCAATTAGAAGTCTGATCTCTTGGCTAAGAAGATGACCCGCTTGAGCCATCATCTGATTTGTAAGATTGGAGAGAAATTCTTGAGACATAATTTGCCAAAAATAATTCAAAAACAGGTTTTCAAAATGCTGTGTAATGAAATGCTTTTCAACATGCTATTACGTAAAAACAGTATATATCAACAAAACTTTCCTCTATTTCTGAAAAAAATAATTTAATAATTTTATTTATATAATTTTATTTGCAAGTTGATATCTTTTATTTATATTTTATTTGCAAGTTGATATCTTTGCGCCGGTTCCAATGAGACGGTAATTTACGGAGTTTAGCTGTTAAACTTTAGCTTTTAAATTTTCCTACGGGCAAACAAAACCTCTTCCTAAAAGGCTTTTTACTGACCGCCACTCTTTTTTATTTTTTCTCAGTATGTCTATTATTTCTTAACCCTTTTGGCGCTTTTTTCACGGAAATTTGGGTAAATTGACCTCCAAAATCTTAAAATAATATTTATTGACCTCCATTCTCAAATTAACCTTTTTTTACCCTTTGATGATGTCACTTTGGTATGAAATATCAAAAATACCCTTCACTTCATCTTCTCCAAATTTCCATTCCACTTATCTCTTCTCCAACTCTCACTCAACTTTCCAACTTCCATTGATCTTCATCTCCAATGATCTTTAATAACCATTGATTCTTCTTCATCTATCAACTTCAACTTCCATTAATTCTTCATCTCTAACAACGAAAAAGGTACACGGCGATTCGAAATCTCAAAACTACTTCGATTTCCGGAAATGGAAATCCTTCGAAATCCATGGATTCCATACCTCCGGATTCCGAACAACACAACAACAAGAATAATAAGAATAAGAAGAACCCATGTTTTTAGCTTCATCTTCAATGGGTTTCGTTCATAATTTTGAATAAAAATGGGTTTTGTTCGTCATCTTGAATAAAAAAAGTGGGGGAACACCGGAATCCGGAAAAAGAAAAAAAAAATCTTCGAATTCCGGAGATCTCCTCGGGAATTCGATTCCGGAGATCTCCTCCGGAATTCGATTCCGGGCTCCGGAATCCGGAGGTAGACCTCCGGAATCCGGAGTTGACCTCCGGAATTCGAAAAAAAAAATTCTTGGTCGGAGATCTCCTCCAGGTCGATTCGAGCCTCCCGGAATCCGGAGGTGTCCTCCGGAATCCGGAGTTGACCTCCGGAATCCGGAGTTGACCTCTGGAATCCGGAGATAGACCTCCGGAATTCGAAAAAAAAAATCAAAATTATTATAAGAAATTATAGTTATTGTGATTTAATTCGAAATTAGAAAGAAAAAAAAATAAAAAATGTGGCTACCTCCGGAATTCAAAAAATTGATTTTCATTTTAAATAATATTAATAAATTGATTTAAACTAAGATAATTTTTTTTATTTAAAAAAATAATAATTTGGGGGGCTACCTCCGGATTCAGGAGGTATCCTCCGGAATTCAAAAGAAAAAGAGATAGAAAACAAAAAAATAAAAAAAAAAAAAAAAAAAAAATAAATAAATAAATAGGGGGCCAGCCTCCCCCACCCCCACCCCTCTGGAAATAAATCCGGAGGGCCGGATTTCAGATTTCTTTCCAGGGGTGGGGTGGGGGGCTGGCCCCCCTATTTAATTTTTTTTTTTTTTTTTTTTTTTCTCTATCTCTTTTTCTTTTGAATTCCGGAGGTAGCCCCCCAAATTATTTTTTTTTAAATAAAAAAAATTATCTTAGTTTAAATCAATTTATTAATATTATTTAAAATGAAAATCAATCTTTTGAATTCCGGAGGTAGCCATATTTTTTTAATTTTATTTTTTATTTTTTTTCTTTCTAATTTCGAATTAAATCACAATAACTATAATTTCTTATAATAATTTTGATTTTTTTTTTCGAATTCCGGAGGTCTATATCCGGATTCCGGAGGTCAACTCCAAATTCCGGAGGTCAACTCCGGATTCCGGAGGACACCTCCGGATTCCGGAGCTCGACCGAATCCAGGAGGAGATCTCCTGGTCCAAGAAATTTTTTTTTTTCGACCTGGAGGTCTACCTCCCGATTGGAGCTCGGAATCGAATTCCAGGAGGAGATCTCCCAATTGAGCTTTTTTTTTTTTTTTTTCCGGATTCCGGAGTTCCCCCACTTTTGTTATTCAAGATGACGAACGAAACCCATTTTTATTCAAGATTATGAACGAAACCCATAGAAGATGAAGCTAAAAACATGGGTTCTTCTTATTCTTATTCTTCTTCTTCCTCTTATTCTTCTTGTTGTTGTGTTGTTCGGAATCCGGAGGTGTGGAATCCATGGATTTCGAAGGATTTCCATTTCCGGAAATCGAAGTAGTTTTGAGATTTCGAATCACCGTGTACCTTTTCGTTGTTAGAGATGAAGAATTAATGGAAGTTGAAGTTGATAGATGAAGAAGAATCAATGGTTATTAAAGATCATTGGAGATGAAGATCAATGGAAGTTGGAAAGTTGAGGGAGAGTTGGAGAAGAGATAAGTGGAATGGAAATTTGGAGAAGATGAAGTGAAGGGTATTTTTGATATTTCATACCAAAGTGACATCATCAAAGGGTCAAAAAAGGTTAATTTGAGAATGGAGGTCAATAAACATTATTTTAAGATTTTGGAGGTCAATTTACCCAAATTTCCTTTTTTCACTTAAATTTAGAAAAAGATAAATAAAACCAAATTAACTAAACATTGGAAAGATCGTCAATAAAATAGAAGAAAGTTATGGTTTTTATAATAAATATGCTATTTGTATGGGATTTAGCGTTAGAAAGGGCAAAAAAAATGATAATTAGGGAGTATCTGTCATACTGAGTTGGACTCTCAATTCAAAGTCATGGTTTTTATAATAAATATGCTATTGCTGCTCTCTCCCTCTTTGATCTCTCAAAACCTTCCATTTTCGTTGTCGGAAAAATAAATGGCACAAATTCCTCTTCTCAACAACCCCAACCCCAACACTGTTAACGGCGCCGTGGGTTATGACGGTCAACGGCGCCGTGGGTTATGACCGTCAACGGCGCCGTTGGAACAAAATTCTTAAAAGAATTGATATATGTTTTTTTTTACTAACATGAAAACTAAATGTATGTTGGAAAAAAAGAAAGAGTTGCTAGATTCACTACTTTACCATTTTCATGTCCAGCAACCAACTACTTTCTGTGTTCAATGTCCAAGATTGAAACTTACCACATCAATTTTTTCGTTAAAGAAATGAATGGTAGTGATAAAAAATTGAACTTAGTCAAAATGTAAGGGACTAAATTGTTTATTTTCAAATATTAGAGACTAAATTAGAAAATTGGGTAAACGTAAACGTGAAAGACTAAATTAGACCAAGGGTTGAAACTTTTTTTTGCGTTCCTAGATTCGAATGCTGATCATTTTGTTATTACACTTTGCATAACAAACAGGCACTGGGATTGCTTACACTATCTGCTTGGCTTTCTACAACCCCTTCTCTATGCCAAAGTCCCGGCAATACCACATCCTGCTCCATTTCCCAGTTTCAAGTTGTCTTATTCTTCTTCTCTCTATATTTAATGGCGATCGGACTGGGTGGCCACAAGCCTTGTGTCCAGGCTTTCGGAGCCGATCAGTTTGATGGGCAAGACCAGGAGGAGTCCAAAGCCAAGAGCTCCTTCTTTAACTGGTGGTATTTTGGTTTGTGTGCAGGTACATTTTTTACCCTTTCTGTTGTAACATATATACAGGAAAACCTCAGTTGGACTCTTGGATTTGGAATTCCTTGTACTGCAATGGTGATTGCATTCCTTGTGTTTGTGCTTGGAACCAAGACGTATAGATATGGTGTTGTACGGTATGATGAGAGTCCGTTTGTGAGAATTGGTCGGGTTTTTGTTTGTGCAATTAGGAATCGACGAGCTTCTACCTCAGCGATAATAGTTGAAGCGAAAGAAAGTGGAACAGTTTTGTCTAGCCCGATGGCTGAACAGTTCAAGTAAGAAAACCTACACTCCATAAATTTGAAATCGAAAGCAACAATATGGCTTGGCTTATATTGAAACTGAAAGATGCCTAATCAATCTAACTGAAATTCACGATGGTGCAACGGGCTGATCCATAAACTGCAACTAAGAATCAGCTTGTGGTTTACTTACTGACATTGGTTTCTGATCAAATGTGGCAGATTTCTCAACAAAGCTTGTTTTGTCCCGAATGATTCAAACCAATTCGGGATGACGTGCACCATCGATGAGGTTGATGAAGCAAAGGCAGTTCTAAGGGTAGTTCCGATATGGATCACAACCCTTGTTTTCGCTATTGTGTTTACACAACCACCCACATTTTTTTACAAAGCAGGGAGCTACAATGGATAGATCAATTATGTCAGGCTTCATTGTGCCTGCTGCTTCACTTCAATCTATCATTCTTCTAGTCAGTTTTATCTTCGTCTCCGTCTATGACCTTGTATTTGTTCCAATAGCAAGAACATTAACAAGAAATCCCATCGGCATCACAAAGTTTCAGCGAATTGGAACTGGGATAGTTTTATCAGCTATTGCAATGTTCATTGCAGCTCTAGTTGAAATAAAGCGGTTAAGAACGGCTCAGAAACACGGGCTAGTTGATATGCCGGAAATTACAATTCCAATGAGTATCTGGTGGATGATTCCTCAATACATCTTGCTCGGGTTGGCAAACGTTTTCACAATAGTTGGTCTTCAAGAGTTCTTCTATGAAGAAGTTCCAAGGGATCTGAAAAGTATGGGACTTGCATTATATAGCAGTATTTTTGGTGTGGGAAGTTTTTTAAGCAGCCTTTTGGTGTCTTTCATTGATGAAGTTACTCAAATTGAAGGCCAAGGTAGTTGGTTTGCCAATAATCTTAACAAGGCACATCTTGATTATTTTTATTTTCTCTTGGCAGGGCTTAGTGTTTTAGGATTTCTTCCTTTCATGTACTTCTCAAAATCTTACATTTATAGCAGGTAAATGCATTTTCAGGTTCGGAAATTTAAGGAATATTTTTCTTCGCAAGTGGTCGCATGGGGGTGTTTTTTGATTTTTCCACGATAAAATTTCTTATGTCAATTTCCTCCCTTTTAATCTTTTTAAGTTGCTATATATATTTATATTTTGTTAACTGCATTATCAATCTCCCGAAAGTTGCAAATATGACTCGGTTAATGCAATGCAACTATGCTTCAGTTTACAATTTTATTAGATAAACATTTAATTCGGATGATTCAAGATTATAAGGTAAGCCTTTTGACTACTAGCTAGTATTTAGAAACGAAAATAGAACAAATGACCTAATGTTTTTTGTTGGATTTAATTTTTTATAACACCCCGACACTAGGTATTTTCGAATTTAATATTATTTTGGTTAATTATATTAAATTGTTTGAAAAATAATTAAGAATATTATTATTACATCCATAGGCTTTTTGGATGGAAAATTGCACGAGAAGGACTAGTGTGCAATCTGGTCGAGTTGGAAGAGATTTTAACAATTAAAGAAAAAGAAAGGAAAGAAGGGTAAGGGTTAGCTCATTTGGTGTCAGACAAAGAAAAGGAAGGTAAATTTTTTTCTCTTTCTTCTTCTCCTCTCATGCCACCACCCATTGGGTTGTGCCACTCACGGTTTTTTTTTTCCTTCTAATTTTTTGGTGACGATTCGAAGTGTGATTGAGTTTAGGATTCGTTGGGAGATCAATTGACAATTGAAAGGTAAAATTTACTTTCTCCTCATTGGCTCCTCACGCGGCTGCCCCCATGGTAGTGGAAATTGGTGTTTTGTATCAATTTTTTACGCGATAGGTGATCCATACAAAGTTTAGTTTAATCTAGGTGAAGATTAGAGGCCATTGCATCAACCTCCTATCGTTTTGGGTGAGTTTTAATTTTTTTTATATTTTTTTTAATTATGGAATATTTGGGAGTTTAGATTCATATTTAACCATTGGAAATTCGATAATTTTAAGTTGATTACGTAGAAAGTCGGTTTTTAGTAAATCGATTGGTGTGAAACTTGGGCTGTGTTTTGACCTTATATCAGATATAATATTGTTATTAATATGACTTTTGATTATAAGAATGCTTTTGATTGATTGCATCTCAGGTTGTAAGGTTCGGTCATAATTGAACGGACTATAACCCAGGTAACTAGTGTTAAGGCTACGAGCTTAACACTATGTGGATATTTCAGTTATATGGATGAGTCCATAACTAGGTGCTAATGATCATTGTTTGTATGAATGATTCATTAGAGGTTCAGTTATAGGTGCGCCTATAACCAGGTACTAGAAAGTGTGAGGAGTCTCGAGAGACTGCACTTGTAGTGTTGCATGTTAAACTTTTGATGATATGATCTTTTGGTTTTAATTTAGTTTCCTGGAATGACTGAGCATATGAGAAATATTATAGCCTTGAATATGAAACATTAACATAAGAGCTCAACATGTATCATTTGATGCCGAGTTTGATTTGAAAAGGGAGATTTCCACCTCGATACATGAGGCAAAAATGTTGAGATCACTTCTATTGCCATCGAAGATTTCATTGAACAAGTAAGTTTTTGGAATGATTATCTCTTGTTTTACACATTTACGTGTGCTAAACTTGTGTGGCTTAGATATTTCTGATGTTCTAGAAACAATTAACAAGTTAACACAGTTGCGATATCGAGGATACATGTCGAGGTGGAAATAGAAGTTTGTGCTTAGATTTATAAACTCGATAACTTTGACTAGTTGGACTTTATATATGATGAAAAAGGATGTGCATCCCATTTTGCAAATGATTATAGGTATATCCCAAACTTTCTTATCAGGTGTTTTACCAGTTTAAAAGTCTTCCACTTGCGTTTATTATGTTTTATTTCAAAAATAAAGAGTCGGGTCTTTGCAAGTTTGTACCCTCCAAGTTTTCACCTATAATGAACTTCCAACTTTCTCGGGAAATTGGGGAAATTGACCTCCAAAAAATCCAATATGAGGTTTATTTACCCCCCCACCCCCCACCACCCCACCACCCCACCACCCCACCCCACCACACCACCCCACCACCTTAATGTTAGAGACCTTGCTAAAACATGAAAGTGCATAAATACCCTTGAACTTTAATAACTCTTTAAACATGTAAGCAACTTATATTATTTCATTATTATCTTACCTTTTTACTTTATCCTCAACCGACACTCTTTATAAACTTTTATATCATATAACTTCAAGGGATTAAAGCATCTACATCAACAATACACTCAATTCATCTTTCACTCTTGAAAAGGTAATACAAAAAGATATGTGATTATTTAATGTTTCATTATGTACAAATTTGTCCGAATTTCTTGATTGAGATTCGTAATTTGGTTGGAGATGAGAATTTTTGGACAATCTCAAATTCGAGACTAGAATTTTGGTCCGAGATCTCGGTTTGAGATTGCCTATTTTTGCTTCGAGATTGGAATTTCACTCCGAGATCTTGGTTCGAGATTGCCCACTTTTGCTTTGTGATTTGAAATTTTGGCCCAAGATGGCTTTTTTTCTATTATTTTTTCTTATTTTGTTTCTATTCATAGGATGTCGATGATAAGAGTTTTAATTTGTTGCGGTGGACAATAAGATGCCAATGGATACAACTCCATAGGTGGTTTCATGAAAGGATTATTAGTTGGTCGGGAAATAAAGTATGAAGATTTATTAGTCCGACAATACTCATAAAAACTAATTTTGAAGATTTTATCATTAAGATTAAGTGTATGTTCAAGTTATCTTTGGTTGTTCCTCCTTTAGAAATAAATCAAACACGGCTGAGAAGCATAACATACCCTATTCAAGAACAGTTGGGAGTACTATGTACTCTATGATTTGCAGCAGACCTGACCTTGCTTTTGCAGTTAAATGGGTGTTGAGGTATTTGGAAGGTACAAAATCCACTGGTTTGAAGTTTAGCAGATCAAAGAATCCTAGTCCAAGCATCGTTGGTTATGTTGATGCTTATTGAAGTCTTCATTACATAATATAGTAACATAATCTGAATATGTGGGTATTTATAGAGGCAACTAAGGAAGGACTTTGGCTAAAAGTTTTAGTTGAAGAACAATATCAAACAACTATTTTGGAGTGACAGCCAAAGTGCTTTACATATCTCAAAGAATCCTAACCATCATGAAAGAACCAAGCCTATAGATGTAAGGTTTCATTTCATTCGTGAAGTGGTTAATTCTGGAGAAATCATGCTTGAGAAGATAATCGCTCAGATACCTTTACAAAGACTTTGAGCATTGTCAAGTTTAGTTGAAGTGAGCTGATGAATTGAGAGGTTGAATGATAAACTAAAGTATGTTGATGGTTGTTGTCCTTCATGGCCGAGGAAGCAAGTGTAATCATGTGGTGATCCTTAGATTTTATAAACAATGTTATTATAATTATAAATTGAATCAATTTTTTTTATTGTTATAGCTGATTAGCCTATTTGGTTAGATTTTTAGATTTTGACTGGTACCTAATATAAATTATGAAATGGGTAAAAGAATTTGCTAATTTTCATGTAAATTATAAATGATAACATGTCTTCAGAATAGAGGTAGATTTTAAAACAATTTCTTATTTTATATAAAAATTATATAAATTATTATTTCTCAAATCAAATATTTTTTTATAAATCTAATAATAAGAATCACAATCAAAATGAACTATGTTTTTATTCCTCACTTTTCACCATGTGACACCTTGCCACTAAAGTCATCCTTATACTGAGCAACTATATTCCTTTTTGGTATGTCTTCCTAGAGGACTTCAATTTCTATCCCATTTTCATAGGTATCTGTTATTTGTTTATCGCAATGATTGCAAATCTAGTAATTTTTTAGATAATATTTATAAAATATTAATTCTTAAAAATATTTGTAAATATAGTAAATTTTGATGGAGTTAATCAGTGATGAACATTGAATCATATATTTTTACAATAAATTAATCACTGATTTACACATTAATCAATGTTAATTACTGATAAATGTGGTAAAAATTGCTATATTTAAAAGACTTAATTACATCAATAATCTATTTAATTTACTCAATTACATAAATGTTGGATGTTTTTATCTTTTATCATCTATACCCAAAAAACACAATTTTAGGTGGCGCATCCGGTGGATCTCACACTCTTTGATTACCGTTTTTCCCTCTCCATTCATCTTTTTCCTTTTTCGCGTCATCATTTTTTTTTCGTTATCTTAAATTTCAAGATTTTGATTCTAGCATTTATTATTTTATTTTTTAATTTGTTTTTATTTTTCATATCTTTTCCGATTTGATTCTTTAATGTTGTTTTTTCAAATTTCTCAATTCATCGATTCTTCCGTTTTATATTGATTTTCCTTTTTTTTTTCTTTTTAGATTTCATATTCTGTTCATCATGCGAACCCATTATGTCGACATGTTATTTCATTTTTCACTCCTCCAAATGTTTACTTTTTATTAAATACTTTTTTTTTTTAATTTCAACCTTCAACATTATCCCGTTCTTCATCATCCTCTTATATTTCAATCTCTAACCTTCTTGGAGTTTGTCTTCTTTTATTCTTCATCTGCAATTCAATTTGTTACCCAGATTAAGCATATATTTACATATTCGAAGATGATTTCTTCAATTTTCTATCCATATTTGATGATTTCTTTGATTTTTTTTATCCAGATTTGAAGATTTTATTTTAGGAGATGTTGAAGCTCGCCTATCGTGTCGCCGTCGAGATTTGGGTAACAATATCATCGTTGGATCTTGTTAGAATGAGGGTTAGAGTTTGAATGTGAGATTCGATTGTAAAACGAGGTACTTTTAATAAAATGTTTATTTTTATTCAATATTTATTTTAATTTTCTATTCACATACCTTAGAAACTGTTACCTCTTTTTCATCTTCAATGTTGTGTCTTCTATTAATTTTAAGTACACATCAATAAATGTTTACTAAAAGTAAACAGTTTATAAAAAAATTTACATTTCAATTCTTCTGCGAACTCGCTTTCTGTGTATTTTGTAGAATAAGTTACTTTTAATCAAATGTTTATTTTTATTCAATATTTATTTTAAAAACCTATTTACATATGTTTTCAAAATTGTTTCCTCAATGTGTCCGGTATCAATTTTAAGTACACATCAATAAACTGTTTACTTTTTATCTTTGTATTTTGTAGGATGACGAACAAAAAAAAAATCGAATTTTCCTGGAATAATAAGTGAAAAGTTTGAAAAAATTTCTTTTATTTTTTTGTCATAGTTTTATTTTTGTTTAGATTTGATTTGATTTTTTCCATTAATTTTTTAAAATTTAAGAGATTTTATAAATTTCTTTAAATTTTAAACAATTTAAAGAGAAATTTAATCGGGGGTATGTTTTGTCTTTTCATAATGTAATTTAATTTGATCGGTGGCGGTTTTGGGTACTATTGATATTTAATAAAAACATTTGATATATTTGATATATCCCTATTTATTTTGATTATTAGTGAAATTAACTCTATTTAAAAATAATTTTAAGTAAAGATTTATTTACATATATTGCATTAAAATGTGCTACCCGGTGAAATTTCTCTTTGATTACACCTTATAAATCTTTAATCTATTATCTATTACTACTTAAAAAGTGTGCTAATGGGAAAAACATTTTTGGACACTAATACCCTCTCACTATTAATAAATATCTAAACTACCATTATTCCTCAATTTAAATATTAAATGTCAATTTATGTTAAATAATAATTATAATCTATCTATTATCTATTATCTATCTATTACTACTTAAAAAGTGTGCTAATGGGAGAAACATTTTTGGACACTAATACCCTCTCACTATTAATAAATATCTAAACTACCATTATTCCTCAATTTAAATATTACATGTCAATTTATGTTAAATAATAATTATCTATCTATTATCTATTATCTATTACTACTGAAAAAGTGTGCTAATGGGAGAAACATTTTTGGACACTAATACCCTCTGACTATTAATAAATATCAAAACTACCATTATTCCTCAATTTAAATATTAAATGTCAATTTATGTTAAATAATAATTATAATTATTAAAAAAAACTAAAATAATTATCATACATATTTTAATCTATTATCTATTACTACTTAAAAAGTGTGCTAATGGGAGAAACATTTTTGGACACTAATACCCTCTCACTATTAATAAATATCTAAACTACCATTATTCCTCAATTTAAATATTAAATGTCAATTTATGTTAAATAATAATTATAATTATTAAAAAAAACTAAAATAATTATCATACATATTTTAAATTAAACATAAAATAAATAATATTGAAAAGACTCTGGGTTATCATTGAAAAAAATATATAAAAAATTGATAAATATTATTTGAGAAGTGATTCATCCATTTAAAAAAAAATACAATTCATAATTAATTAATATTAAGATTATATAATATAATTATATTTTAAAAAAATACGGTTCATGTTTCTCTCAATTATTATGCTATTAATTTAGTTTTAATGGTTTAGTAAATAATAATCCACTATTTATATTGTAAAAAATAGTATTTGAAAGGTCATGATTTCAACAACATTAGCTTTTTTTCTTTGAGTTATTACATCAAAGTGACGGTGAAGAGACTCGAACTTTTGACCTCATGTGAAGAGAGTCGATGGCTAACCATTTGATCATTAAAAACGATATCCACCATTCACTACCCATTTTTTTTATAAGGGACAAATAAATTAATGATTGTAAATTGTCTAAGTTATAAATCACTTGCTCCACAAGTTTTCGACCAAAAATCCTTGTCATTCTCATTATCCAAAAAAAAAAAAAAATTGTTTCATTTATTTATCTGGAGTCCTTATGTCCTTAATAAAAGTTTAAAGTTTTTTAAAAAGAAATGGATGATTAAAATGATATAGTGCTTTAAAGAGGAATAGTACCCTATAAACATACACTAATCCTCCAGTAATATTAAATTAAAAATTAAAATGAGATGGAAGAAACTTATACAAATAGTAAAGTGTTTCAATCAAATATTAAAAATCATAATACAAAATAACGTGCAACGCACGTGCTAAAAAACTAGTATCTTAAAAGTGGAGATGTTGGGAAATATTTTTAGACCCTTTTACTCCACTTTATTTCTAAATATTACATTCATGTTCTCTTATTTTACTATGAATCACTACAACAAATAAAGGATATAATAGCCTTAATTTATAGGGTATTTACAAAAGGCTATGATTTATAATGAAAAATATGTTTTTTTTTTTAACCGCAGCTTAAAAAACAATGTTATTAAGTCTTAAAAATAATTCTAATTAAAAGGAAAAAAAAAAAAAAAAGGAACGCTAAAACACGACTTCACGCTTCTCTTCTCCTCTAAACGCAAACTCTTCTCAGTCTCAGGCTCAAAAAACCCGATTCATGTTCTGTCTCAGGCTCTAAACGCAGGCAACTTTTCCTCTCTCAAATTGAAGATTTCGTTTATTCTTCGTCTCCCTCGACACGGCTCACTCTCAAAAACAAGTTTATTTTATATTTGGAAATGTTAGAGATTTAAGGGTTTTCGAATTTGAGAGCTGAAGAAGATTTTCATGGAGTTTGTGATTATAACATAGGGATTTAGCGGTTTTCTCAAGCATTCGGTGTTCCTTTCATCAGGTTTTGCATCTTTCTTTAATTCTTTTTATTGTTCATCATTTGGATGAAGAAAGAGTTGCCATTATTTGAAATCAGTTGAATTTCAGTTTTAAACGTTATTGTTCATCATCATATATTCTCTGTCGGTTCCAAAAACTCCAAGAAGCTCCGTAAGTTTGCTCTTTCTGCTCTTTGTATTTTGTTTTTTTACTATTTATTGTCAATTGCTTCTTTTTTTATTTGCACCATCTGCTCTGTTTGATGAATTGCTGGAATTTGATGAATTTATTGATTTTTTTAATTATTACTGTTTAGAAACGAAAATTTCTAGATATGTTATTGAATGAGTGGTCGCTTACTTGATTTTTAGCTCAGTCTTATGGGAATAACCAATTTTAATCGATTGATTCATTTAACCGCCTTTGTGTGAACGAATTGTTCGGCGATTATTTTCATTGATTCTCCCCAATCTTGGAATCCATACTTGAAACTTACTGTTTGTTATGGTCTCTTAGAATTTGTCTCTGTCTTCTTTAAGTCAAATTTTCACCTCCCTTGGCTTCCCAGCAACAGCTTAGCTGTTTACTAAAAATGTTGGTGCAGGTGGAATCAGATTTGAGCTTCTGCAGACATTGGCTCTCTCGGGGTTTTTTTAGGGCATTCATACTATTCATATGGACATTATAGAAATGATTAACTTAAACTAAATTTTATTGCAACAAATCTTGTCTAGGGTAAAGGAAAGTTAAAGTTTCTTGAGACAGTGACTTTAAGATTTAGAATTGTTAGCATTACATGCAAGATGTGAGAATCAAGAATTTACTGTATGTTTCTTTAAGTAATTTAGTGTTGTTCTTAATGAAGTTGAGAACTTAGATGGTGAGGTGACATGTGAATCACTTGTGCTTGGCAGCTTATTAGTGTAAGCACAACTTAGATACGAGGAATTAACCACATTTTATGGGATTGCACTTATGCTAGATGCATTTGAGAGACTTTTGTTGTATGATGTTCAAGGAGATGTCGAGACATGTTGGGCGAGGTCATCCTGAACCCTCCCTTCAAGCGAAGAGGGTGTGTATTGTTGCAGGCTGGGTTTTTCACTATAATTTGGAATATTTGGTTGGAAAGGAATATATGGGTCTTCTGATATATTGTCTATTGAGAGGGATTGGGTATATGTTTGGGAGTTGGCACATGTTAATACCTCTTTTTGGGTGTCTTCGTCTAAACACTTTCGTAATTTTCTTCTTTTTTATTTCTAACTATTGGGCATACAAGCTTAATAAAGTTTGAGTTTCAAATCATGATTGCTAGAGAATCATTTGTTGGACCAAATAAATCATTAATGTTGCATTATTGGGGCTTGTAAAGATCAAAATATACCTCGGAGGAAGAAGCTTAGGACAATATGATATTTAAGTAGTGATTGAGCATTATTTGGTATTTACATTCATTAACTACAACTTTTGATTCTTGTTTTTTCACAAAAGTTTTGATTTATTTGGAGTTAAATAATTATATTCATTGATATAAAATGATCTTATGTCCTTTTTCTTTTTTATTTAAGATTCATTTATATAAAATGATCTCATGTCCTTTTTTCTTTTTCTATTTATATCTTTATTATAATATTATACTTTTTTTTACCACCTTGGATATTAAGGTAGCTTAAACTTATTCATCATGTGTTTAGTGTTTGTTATCCCAAGGTATTAAAAAAAATTATTCATCACGTGTTTTTTGTCTATAGAGTAAAACTACAATTATCCACGTATGATATTAAGGTAGTTTTAACTTCGTATTTCCATTCAATTTAATTTAAATGCTATGTGTTTGTATCTTTCTTGGTTTAATTTAAATGCAAAGCTCTTTACTCTTTAGCATTATATATTGTAATATGCTTAGAATTGAGAGAAATTTTTATTAAGTTGCTGTACTTTTAATAGACTGGATGGACATTTTCTTATTTTCAACCAAGTCCATGTTTTCCAATGAATGTTAGGATGCATAGAATTCTTTATTTAAGTGGATTTTGTTGCTATGTTATGCATATTTAGGCATGTGACACAAAATTTTTATATAAAAGCTTGCTGGAAACTTGGGGGAATGCATTATGTTTCCTCACAGAGATATCCAAGTGAGCAATACATTTGAATTTGTCTTTACAATAAAAATAATTAGATATTGGACTTGTATGAGTTTGTTTACTTATTTTTCATTGATTATCTGTTGAATAATATTATTTTTGTTCTATTTTTTATAGGTCGATAAACAAGAGATTAGAATGGAGTAAAGAGATCTGGAAGTAGTTGGGTTCTACTTTTGTTGTCGCAATTCGTACATTTGAATATGTAAAGAATGGTGAATTTATCAATTTAGTGCTATTTTTTTAATTATTGAACTTCATGTTGTGTTTTTGTTTTTGGGAAACTGCTGTAATGTGATTGATGAAAGTTAAATTACAATGAGTTAAATGATGTACTTTTTTGTATCATTACATTATTATTTGAAACTCAAGTTGGATTACTAGTGTTTGAGTAAGTTTATGTTTATATATATTTTGTAGTAATAAACAGGTTGAAGAGAAAATATATTACTATTGTGTATAAGTAAAAAACGAGAGCGTAAAAACAAAGTTATTAGAAATACTATAAAACACTATTAAAAGTCCTTCGCTAGCATTTTAAAAACCCTATAATAAATTTTATTATAGCTATTGTCAAAGCTATGCTAAACGCTATGATAAATCATACCATAGCATTTTTTAGATCTCACAGTATGTTTAATTATAGCGTTTCACAACAGCTATAAAGCGTCTTTTGTAGCATTTTAGAAAGCTTATAATATGTTTTTATAATAGTGTTTAGGATAGCATTGAAAAAATGCTATAAAAAGGAAAAGACTTTTAATTGCAGGGGCTGTTAGGGCGTTTTGTAAAACGGTATCGTATACCTACGATAGCATTTTTTCAAGGCTATCATAGACCTTTTTTCTTGTAGTGAATTATGTATTAAATTAATAATTATAGGTTATTTTTAATGGTCTAATAGCATCTCCAAACATGTGAATAAAATTATTTTATTATTGTTTCATCATTTTTTATAAGTTTCTCTATTTATTTATATTTTATTTTAGGGTAAAATGAAAATAACACCCTTATAGTTTCGGTCAAAATCATGAAAAGTCCATGTAGTTTAAAAATGACAAATCACACCCCATACTTCCAAATTATATCAATATGACCCTTCCCTTTCAAGAGTGTAAATTTTCTTTTAGCCATAACTTTTTCGTTTGAACTTCGATTTTGATGATTCAAGATGTTTTGGAATCCTCATTCTGAGCTCTACTTTATGGTCACTTGAAAACTTCTAAATCATCGGTAAACAATGGGGTTAATTACTGTAATCATATCAAATATTTTGACGATAATGAAACTCTTTTATTTATTGAAAATTTTGAATTTTTGAGATAACCATGACGTAGAGCCTGAAAAGAAGATTCCAAAACATCTTGAATCATAAAAATCGGAGTTCAAACGAAGAAGTTATAGCTAAAATAAAGTTTACAGCGTTGGAATGAAGGGGTCTTATTGGCATAATTTGGAAGTACAAGGGTGTGATTTACCATTTTTAAACTACAGGGATTTTTCATGAATTTGACCGAAACCACAGGGGGTTATTTGTAGTTTACCCTTTATTTTATTAAAATATTCTCTAAAATATATTTCTTCAATATTTTCAATTTCATTATTTCATCATCTCTTAAAAGTTTATCTATTAATTTAAATTTATTGTAATATTCTCTAAATTGCATTTCCTCAATATTTTTAATTTTATGGTTTAATAATTTCTTAAAAGTTTTTCTATTTATTTAAATTTTAATTTATCATATTCTCTATATTTTATTTATAATAATTATTTAATTTATTAAATATACTTATAAGTTTCTCTATTTATTTTATTTATATTTAAATTTATTGTAATTTTTTCTAAATTGCATTTCTTCAACATTTTAAATTTTATTGTTTCACCATCTCTATCTATCCTATATTAAGATGTTGGAGAACATTTTTAGACCCTTTAAATTTTAATGATTTCTATAAATTCCATAACATGTCATTTCATTTCAACTTCGTCCTTTTATTTTCTTTCAAATTACGTAATATGAGAAATTATTCTGAAAGTTAATTTGCAATTAAGTCTTAGAATACAATCAAACTATTCATTTGTTCATACGCAATTAATTTCACAATACATTTACCACTAGCCATGTTCATATCATTTACATCTTTTCAAATTCTTTACTTTAATTATACATGATCAGTTATGAACAAATTATTAAATTAACACAAAATTTATATCCTTACACAAATTCCATTGATAAATTAACTTCTATAAATATCTATCATCAATATCTCCAACTCAGCAAATGCCCACTGGCAATCGACCAACTGTCTAAAGAATTGTTATCCCAAATTTCTTCCGAAAGAGGTAAATGCATGATTGATTTTTGTTATAATGTATTATTGATTATATTAAAAAATATATTCTCTCTGATTGAAATACTTGCATTGCAGATGAAAGATATGATCATTGGTTATTTTATGGAGAGTGGATAATTCAAGTCTCCGATTCATATCTATATCTTTACTATATTAAAAGAGGCTTGAGGGGAGAAACATTTCCGGACCATTATACCCTTTATCGATTTTTAAAACTACAAACTATACCATAACATATACTCTTTTCATATATTAAAATTACTTAACATGCCATTAGATATTTATAACCCATAACCATTCACATTTAATTTTTCTTTTACCTAATTTTTAACGTAGATAAAATTTCTTTAATTAATAAAATCACTAAAAAATCCTAGATTTGAAAAAAAAAAAGAGATCTTCTAAATAAAAGATTTATTGACGGGGTAATCTAATTTAAATTTAAGTAAAATTTAAAAAGAAAAATGGAGGTAACTATGTTGTAAAATAATTAAGTAAACTATAGAATAATTAAACTATTAAATAAACCTAATTGTAGTTATAAAAAAATTAAAAATTAAAATTCTATATTTGAGTCCCATAATAAGCATGTAAATTTTATCCTAATTTTATTAAATTTATCATTATCACCACTTTTTAATTAATTAATTATTCATATTTTGATTTATATTCTAAATACTCTTTCAAATTAATTATTAATTTGTCATTAAAATTTAAAAGTAATTATAAATAAAGATAAGAAAAGAAAAAAAACCAACGTATGGTTGACTTTAATATTTAAACTATCCATTTACCCATATTAAATTATTGTTTTAATTTTACCGTCAATTAATTAAATTGGTTAAAAAAATGATTCAAACAGTAAGTCAAAAGATTAAGAACAATTCTACGCTACTCCAGCCTAAGCAGCCACAAATGCTTAAAGATGATGTGGTTCTTTTCTTTTTTGACACGTGTCCAACCTTTTTTTTGTTGAATTTCTCTTCAATTTATCACTACAAATCTCATCAATTTTTTCCAGTACACTCAAATCTCAACAGCCTCTCCTCTGTACATTAAATCAAAAAATCACTAAAATTTCAAACATATTCAATGTACCACAAATCAAAGAAGCATGAAATCTTACCTCTCTAATATGATATCACGTATTGTATTTTTATTTAATAAAGCCAAACTGAACAATACTACATGAAAAAAAAAACCACTAGAGGAAACACCATATCAACGTATAACTTCACCAAATTTATTTAAATAATTTAAAAAAAAAATTAAATATGTTTTTATCGATTTTAATCATCTTGAAAATTACAATATAAAATTAACTCATTCAGATTACATAATTCATAACAAAATAATTGAAAAAAGTCATAATAAGAATGAAGATAGTAAATTTTCATAAATATCTTACTACTTAACAAAAATAAAATACACAAAGGTTGATCATAAGATTTCTAACTCCCTTACAAAATACACAACAGATCTAAATAAATATTTTCCTAAAAATATTTCAAAATGAACAAATTTGCCAGTCAAACTATTGTTCCAAATTTTAACTCTCTTTATTGTTGCTTGTTAGAGTTTTGCTACCATAGACCATGGATTCCTACAAAGAAAAAAAAATAGTCACATACAATAATCATTCTAAAAAAATATAAACAAAAATTATTCTAAATATGAAATTTACCTGAAGTAATTGAGTGAATGACATATTATTTTGCCAATCATGAGATTCATCAAAATTTTCATTTACAGGTATTACAACCTGTTGGGTTGAGAAATTTTCCAAATGACAATAAGGTTCCTATTACAAAAGAAAAATAAAATGTAAAACTGCAACACATTTAAAACGGAATTGAATATTATAGTTGTTTTTACTTACCTCAAATCGTGTACCAATATTAGTTATGTCGTTGCATCCTTGAGCATCTTTATCAAGAATAGTATGATCATATCCCTAATGGAAAGAAAAATCATGAGTAAGACTACTGCAACTTAGAATTTATGTATATAATTGAGTGTTGTACCTGTCTAGAAACTTCTTGATTGGACAAAAAAGGTTTGTCAAGTCTCTTTTTACATCTCCTCTTTTCAAGCGAGCCTTTCAAACGATTTCGCAGGCGCCCAACTGTAGATTTTCTTTTAATTCCCTGTACTTTTTTTTGCATTCACTAGCATTTGAAGTCATCATTTCTAAGCTTGAACAACTTCCAATAAAATTTGAAGCTTGTGCATTGACAACATCATTTTTTGTAAGAATATTTTTCTTCATCTTTTCCAAATCATTGAGCAATCGAATGAAAGATTGAGATGCATGCACATATAATGTTTCATGTTCGGCTGCAAGTGATGCAAGTTGACAAAAATTGCGACACAAGTGTCTATATCGTTTTCCAATTGAATCTTCATTGACTTCATCGATAACTCGTGTTTGATTGTCAAAAGTACTTGAAACTCTTGCTTCTTTTGTCCAACGTTTCAAAATATAATGACCAGGAATTATTTTCACATTCTTTTTGTCAAGTACCTTAAGAGCATGACTACATAAGATACCGGTAAAATTGAATTTCATGCAACTACAAGTAACTTCATGTGTTAAAGCTTCAAATTTCACCAATAGAGACTTTCCACCAAATGATACTTTATACTCTGAAGTGGTGTCAAGCTTACCGACTTTAAAGATATTGCAATTAAGAATGTCCATATACTCTTTCTGAAACAATTTAAAAATTTCAGGAGTATATATTTCCACTCCATGTTGTAACATCTTTGTATTAGCCGATAACACAGATATTGTTTGATTCATTTTAAAATCTGCAATCAATTCTTCATTTCGACGATCCGCTAATACTCTTTCATAATGTTCCAAAAATCGCAATATATCATGACCCGGCTTTAAATATTTTTTCAACATATTATTCATGCTTTCACTACGTTGTGTACTCTTCATGTCAGCGGTAAAAGTATGTCGCCCATATACCATGGCCCACTTTTCTTTCAAACCAAATAGATCTTTCAACCATTTATTGTCTCTAAGATTGTACTTCTCAAGCATTTGGTCCCATGCAAGCAACCAATCATCTTCATCTTCATAATCATACACACATCTACCAAAATCATGTACAAATTGTTTTGATCTATGAAATACGTACGTGGCTTAAGCTCTTGGCCGCATTCTGATAAATATGCCAAACACATAGTCGATGTTGGGTTTCAGGAAAGACATCACATATTGCTTTAGCCATTGCAGCAGATTGATCTGTAAGTATTGTTTTTGGATGCTTTTTGGACATTGCAGTGAGAAAAGATTCAAATAACCATTTAAAAGATTCAGCTGTTTCATCGTACAATAAAGCTGCACCAAATATTATAGATTGTTTATGATGATTCACCCCAATAAATGGTGTAAATGGACGATCCAACTTATTTGTACGATAAGTAGTATCAAAACAAATAACATCTCCAAACAATTCATAATCACAAATAGATCGAGCATCAGTCCAAAACATATTGGTAATCATATTGTCTTCATCAAGTTGCAAGGTATAAAAAAAAGAAGAATTTCCCATTTGCTTTCTTTGAAAATATTGCAATATCGCTGTAGCCTCTCCCTTTTCAATTCTTACCTTTCGCTCTTTATGTATGTAATTTCTATAATCTTTGTCCAAGAACCCAAGATTCTCTCTACCACCAACCTCCCTACTCATCAATTCCATGGTCGCTTTAATTGAAATTCCCGACCTATCTGCATCGTAAGCCAAAGACTTTTGAGCACTAGAAATACTTCTATTGACCTTTAATATATGTTTCATAGGTGTTTTAACTAGGTCATGGTTGTGGTTGCTACTAAAAGACACGACATTGTATTGACCATGTTTTCCAAGCGAGCATACTATATGAGCTTCACATCCTGTCCTAGAAATTGGTTTAGAATATGAAGCATTTTCTCTTCGCTTATCATTTTTGCGAAACCCTTCTTTTGAACAGCAAAAAGTTATTCTTGAAATGTCTCCATTTTTATTCTTGCTTTGATGCTTTTTTCTTACATTGAAACCAATTCTTCCACCATACTTGACATAAAAGTTGTATGCACTCTCATATGAACTAAACTCCATTCCTAATACTGGCTCTTGAATTTTATGTTGAGTGTTGACATGAGTCTCCAAATTATCGAGCAATCGATCTTCACAATCATCAAGCACTTGACCATGTAAATTTGAATTTTCTATACTCTCCATGACTTTGAGTGATAATAAATTAAAATCCAACTACATTAAACATAATTAAAAAAAAAAAACTATTGAAATATATAAATATAGGAAAAAAAAAAAAAAAAAAAAAGTAAATGCAAATCATTAACATTCATAAAAACTCACAACCTGCAGGTAGAGATGATGTCAAGCAAGATGATGGTTCGCCCTTTTCAAAACCTGCATTATTTAATTTGAAGAGTAACTTGAGTAGCTAAATCAATAAAGAAAATTGTATTTACTTCTACTTCAATTAAACTCTAATAGTTGTTATTAAAACTTAAGTAATAAGGAGAAACCCCATCAATAGAAATCTTTTCTCTAGTAATTTCACTCAAGAGACTTAATTTGCACAATGAAACAAATGGATAGCAAATACATTGGACCTGCATTCTTTCAAAAAAAAATTACTCCCCGATTCAGAAAAAAAATCATTATCTTTGTATTTCACCCATGGATAGTTTTGATAGAAAGTAGATTCTAAAAAGTAAACTAATCTACCCATTACTCTTTCTCATATAAACATATATTGGTTCACAATTGTTTGGAGAGTTCATAATGTTAATGTCAAAGATAGAAATCTAATATGAAAATCTATGCTAGATGATAAAACCCCATCAGGAACAAACAAAAACTCATTATAAAGAATAAAACCCATATTTGAAAATCAATAAAGTCACCCCTTTGTAAAAAAGTAACAATTTTTCTACTAAAAATCAATAAAGATCATACCTTTTGTTAAAAAGGTAACTTTTTTCCATAAAGAAGTGGTCAGATTGAAGTCCCTGAGTTTTTGTAAAAAAAAATTTGTTCAAGATGGGGAGGTGTTCTTGAACTCCTTCTCTAACAAGTTTCATGATATGGAGGGAAAAAAAGCAATTTTTGATGACAAATACAATATGTTGTACGATGGGACAAAAAAGAGAGAAATTTTTTTTTTTATTTGGTGTACAGAGGAGAGGTTGGAGATTTTGGTTTTTAGGAAAAATTGATGAGATTTTAATGATAAATTGAAGAGAAATTCAACAAAAAGATAAGACACATGTCAAAAAAGAAAAGAACCACGTCATCTTTAAGCATTTGTGGCTGCTTATGCTGGAGTAGCATAGAATTGTTCAAAGAGAACAAGATTAATATCCATTTCAAGAATGGTAAAAAAACTGATATAAAGTGAAGTGACTTTTGGTGTTTACGAAGAAATTCTATTGAAATCACTTTAATTCCACTCATAAATAATTGTGCCGGTTATAAATTGGATGACTTATTGGTTCCATAATCTACAGTTCAAATCAGCATTTGCCACTATAAAATTTCTTTAGAATTCTGAATTCAATAGACAAAACATTCAGACTTTGCAGACGCAAGCTTACTTGAAAAAAGATATATTTTCATCAATTTCTCTATTAAATTTGACAATATCAAATGAAGATGTTGCTGTTGTTCACAAATATCTAACATCCTTCACCGTATCTCTTTGGTTGAGGTGACCGAGCCCGAGTGTGTTTAGGAGAGCACACTTAAGAGTCAAGACAACGGGGTCTTCCATCTTTTAATCATTTTGAAATGATAAGAAGATATTTCAATCTTAGGTTGTCAAAATGCTTAAATCTTTTTATCAGGTTATCAAAAGATGTTTGTGGAGTTATAGATTAATTTGAAAATGTGACAAAAGAATCTGTCTCCAAAATGTATTGTGTTTGAGTTATTATATAATAGTGTGCAGAGAGTTATTTTTATTTTATTTTTTTAATATTACATTCAGTTTGAAAGAGGTTGAGAGAATTATGATATTTCAATATATAAAAATAACATTTATGATTAAAAAATAAGGGCAAACATATATATAAATTTAAAATTAAAATATTAGGTGATTTTTATTCCTAAATTTGTATATTGAAATATTATAAATATATTTAAATATAAATTTTAAATAAAATCAATTGAAATCACTTTTTTAACCTGTATAGTATAATTTCTCAAACGGTCAACATATTAAATTTATTTTATAGTATTTATATAATAGTGGATAAATAATTGTTGTTATTTTAAAAAAATTTATTTTAATCTTTTCACCATCTTCATATTTATCGAATACAAATTGAGAAATATAAAAAATAAAAGAAGTACACGTGCATCGCACGTGTTAAAATTCTAGTAAATAGAAAAGAAGACCTCTTTTAAGTATTATTGAAACATGATACTTTTCAAAATGAAAAGGACTTACTCGATTTTCATTATGGAGTTCAAGTTGTAAGTTTTGAAGATTTTTCTCACTTTTTACTTTTTCTATGATGTCCATTTTATCTAGATTTAAAATAATATTCAATTCAAATCTATGAAAAATATTATTATGGGATTAATAATTTCTTAATTTCATAGTCCATATTATTGTAAATCTCAAATATTGTACATTCTGATTAATTTTAATTATTGTATAATTCCTTTTGTTTCACATATTATATAATTCAATATTTATAAATTTATGTTTCAAGGTTTACTTATTCCTTATTTTACTTGCTTTATAAATATATTTTTCACATAATGATAATAAATAGTTTATTCTAAATAAATTAAAAGAATTAATTATATATAATAAAATGTTATTCTTAGAGAATCAATATTCACCGTTTAATCTTTAAATTATTTTTATGATAATTTTTTTCTTTCATATATTATATCAAATTGAGATATGTGAGATTTAAACATTTGATTTTATGGAAAGAGAGATAAACTATGATCAGATTGACTGTTTTTAAGGTAGTTTTGATATTCTTTAATATCATGAGTAAATTACGATATATTCAATTTATGGCTTAAATTCTTTACTAAATTTGAGACTAACTTTATCATATTTTTAAACTGTAATTTTATTTTTGTGACCATGTTTGGGTATTCTTTAATGGAAAATTTCATTGGGTAGCAGAATTTTTAGCAATATTTATAAATATAGCAGTTTTAAAAAGTATTTGCAAATATAGCAGATTTTTAAAAACCCTCATTCATGTTATCAGAGATATTAGTGATAACTTATAAAATAATCAGTGGTAATCAGTGATTACTGCACAAAATATCAGGATATCAATAATCAGTGATTACTAATCACTGATTACTAGTGGTAATTTTGTAATTTTTTAGATGTGAATTAAATTTTTCTGCTATTTTTGCAAATATGTTTTTTTCCTGCTATTTTTACAAATATTGAACCTATTTTTTCTATTTTCGCAAGAGCCCCTTCTTTAATATTATTGGATGAAATTGACTATTAAATGAATTCACATCTCTTTAAATTCTTTCCATCATTTGTTGTCTATATAATATAATTTTTTTTACAATTATCCTTTATCTTTAATATATAAAAGGTGAGATGCTTAACAAATATTTTTGGATAATTTTATCCCCATTTAATTTTTAAATATTAGAAAATATGTCATTAATTATATATCATTTATCTTTTATTAAACCTTTAATTTACAAATTATGCTATTACCATTTAATTACCACTTATGTATTAATTATAAAAAAAAAATTTTTAAATTAATGATCAATTTATCAATAATTAATTTGACCAAAAAAAATATATCACTTAATTCATTAATACAATAAATTATAATCATTTAAACAACCTATTATCAATGCATATATAATTGTTGTCATTAATTTGAATTTTCATCTATATATTAAAAACTATATTTGAATGTAGTTATTTACTAAATTTTTAAAATTATTTAAATTTTTTCCAACAATCATTAAACATGTTAAAGAAATCCATATATTACTATTTGTTTGTTTTATTTACTTCAATTAGATAAATATTTTATTTTAATTAAAAGTTATAAAAAAGGATTTTCAAAATTATATTTATGAATTTTTAATTAAGAACACATGGACTCTCAAGCTAATGAGGGTAATCATTTAAATTTGTTTTTAGATTAAAATAATTTTTACAATATATCTCATTAATTATAATTTTTTCATTTAAATTAAAATAAAGTTAAATTATATGATTAATTTTTTTAAGAAATTAAATATATTCAAAACAATTTCATAAATGGAAGATAGATATTTGAACTCAGCATCTCTAACTCCAATGTCATATTAAATCATTACTAGATTCAAAAGCTTAAGTTATTGAATTAGGGTGAATTTAATATTTTCAATAGACCATCAACGAACACGTGGGTTCAAGTTTGTGGAAATAACTTTGGATATCTTCAAATCTGGCAGATTCCTCAACAAAGCTTGCTTTGTTCCAAATGGTTTAAAAGAATCTTATATTGTCTGCAGTATAAGCGAGGTTGAAGAGGCAAAGTCAGTCCTCAGGTTTGTTCCTGTATGGATTACAACCCTTGGATTTGGCATTGTGTGCGCACAAAACACCACTTTGTTCAACAAGCAAGCAGCTACAATGGACAGATCAATGACATCTAGCCTTACCATTACTGCCGCTTCCCTTCAATCAATTGTCCCCCTCTCGGTTGCTATTTTTATCTCGGTCTATGATCTTGTATTTATTCCTATAGCAAGAACATTCACGGGAAAGCAATCCGGTATCACAAGCCTACAACGAATCGGAATTGGGTTCGTCATATCTGTTGTTGCAATGGTAGTTGCAGCTCTAGTTGAGATAAAAAGGTTAAAATTAACTCAAGAACTCGGTCTTGTTGATAAGCCAGACATAACGATTCCAATGAGCTTCTGGTGGTTAGCTCCTCAATACATCTTGTCGGGTTTGGCTGATGTTTTTAGCGCGGTCGGTAAAGAGTTTTTCTATGATGAAGTTCCAAAGGATTTGAAAAGTATGGCACTTGCCCTTTATAACAGTGTCTTTGGTGTAGGGAACTTCTTAAGTAGCTTTCTCGTTTCTATCATCGACAAAACAACTAAGGTTGATGGCCATGATAGTTGGTTCTCCAGTAATCTTAACAAGGCACATCTTGATTACTTTTATTTAATATTTTCTGGTCTAAGTGTTTTCAGATTTCTTGCTTTCTTCTATGCATCAAAAACCTATATTTATAACAGGGGAAACACCATTTGAGTTGCATTTGTTCTTATTCATAACTCATGCTTAGTTTCTTTCTTCTCTATGTTCTATATATTCACTCCCCTTGCATACTTGTCTCTTTATCGTATGGAGGTTTCATTTATTAATTCTTATATATATGTCGGTGACCGACATTTCTCGGGTTGTAAGCTTTTCTCTACGTAAGGGATACACATGCTATCGGCTCAGTTATTTGTATTAAAAATTACATGTTTATTGTTTTAGGTATAGAGTTTATTATTTCAAAAAGATAAGGGAGAGGTAGTACTTAAAAGTGTAACTGAATTTTTTACCATTTACTCTAAATATAATTTGAAACATAGGCAGTATTTCAATGGACATAAACATGTGATTTTGCAACATATAAGAAGACAATGAATCCTAAAACACTAAGACCGGCCAATAGTAAATAAAAGTAATCAAGATGTGCCTTGTTAAGATTATCAGAGAACCAACTAGTTTCGCCATTGGCTCTAGTTGCTTCATCAATGGTAGATACCAAAAGACTACTTAAAATGCTTCCAACCCCAAAGATGCTAGTCCAAAGAGCAAGTCCCACACTTTTCAAATCTTTTGGAACTTGATCGTAAAGAAACTCTTGTAGACCAACTACTGTAAAAACATCAGCCAAACCGTATAAGATGTATTGAGGAACTAGCCACCAAAAGCTCATTGGTATCGTCATGTCGGGTGTATCGAGTAGACCGTGTTCTTTTGCAATTTCTAATCTTTTCTTCTCAACAACAGCAGCAACTAACATTGAAATGGTAGATATGACCATCCCAATTCCAATTCGTTGCAGTGTGGTGATGCCGGATTGTATTCCTGTAAAAGCTCTCGCAATGCGAACAAAAACAAGATCATAGACCGAGATAAAGATGACAATAGATAGAGGAACAAATGACTCGAGTGAAGCAGCAGGAATGATGAAGCCAGATAGAATTGATCTATCCATTGTAGCTCCTTGTTTGGTGAAAAAGGTGGAATCTTGTGCAAACACAATAGCAAATACAAAGATTGTAATCCATATTGGAATAATTCTAAGAACTGCCTTGGCTTCTTCAACCTCATTGATGCTGCACACCGCTTCGGATTGGTCGGAATGATTTGGGACAAATAAAGCTTTGTTTAGAAATCTGCCACAAGTAACAAACATTAGTTAACAAACCTTGCATCATATCTGACCAATAATCCATTATGTACAAGGGTCTTGAGTCTGGGGTGAACATGGGGCTGGGTGGGGCGCGGTCGGGGTACCCTGATTACACCCCGTCCCCATTTAAGCCAAAAAATGGCACCCCGACCCCTCCCCGTTTACTAAACGGGGTTATATATGTGAACCCGACTCCAACTAAGCATTTAAATGGGGTGGGGCGGGTTTGGGGGTACCGGGGTCGGTGTTCACCCTAGTCTTGACTGATGACAAATAAAAGCTAATACGCAATTGCAATTTGTTAACCATGGTGTTGAATAATTGAAGATTCAGTTATTTTGATGATGAAAAATCACATTATTTAAGAAATCATCTTATTCCCATGAATCCCAAGGATTTCGTAACATTCTTACTTGAATTGTTCCGTATTCTGGTGCGACAAATCCCCACCACCTTCTTCCTCATTAGAGGCGATTGATGAAGCAGAAGACCGCCAGTTCCTGATTGCAAAGACAAATACCCGACCAATTCTCACAAATGGACTCTTTCCATTCTGTTTGACACTATAACGATACGTTTTGGTCCCAAACACAAACACAAATAATGCAATCACCATTACAACACAAGGAATCCCAAATCCGACACTCCAACTAAAATTTTCCTGTACATAAGTTACAACAGCAATACCTACAAAGGTACCTGAACACACCCCAAAAAGCCACCAATTAAAAAAGGAGCTCTTGGATTTACACTCTTCCGAGTCTTGGTTGTCGAATTGATCGGCTCCGAAAGCCTGCACACAAGGCTTATGCCCACCTTGTCCTATCGCTATTAGATACAAAGAGACGAAGAATAAGATTACTTGAAACTTGGGGATGGAACATGAACTGATATTGTTGGAGTTTTGGCAGATTGATGAGTTGTCTGTAGGAAGCTTGGTAGAAAATGTGAGTAGTCCTAGTCCCTGTTATATCAATCAGAAATCAAAATAAATACTTGGCAGTTACCATGATTTTATTTCTCATTAAAACAAAAAGAAAGACTAGATACCAAGACGTAAATCAAAGACGAAAAAACAACGGTGCGATATCGTCCGAAGAAGGAATCAGCAAGAAATGCTCCAAACAGAGTGAGGATCATGGATATTCCAGACCATACATTCACATTCTCTGCTGCGGCCGCTACGGATTGATCGAGAGGTCCAGTTAAGTAAGTAATGAGATTAGATTTCATTCCATAATAAGCAAATCTCTCAGCAACTTCTACCCCTGAATCAATTCCATATTGAATTACACAAAGAACTAAGTCAAATCTTAATGTCGTATGCTTCTTCCATCTTTATGTCAATTGAACCATATCTTTTTTTGGATCGGATACTTCGAGTTTGTTGGGCTCTGATATCATCTTAATAATCATATATTTCAAACTATCTAGAATGGGCATGTTAAGGATCTAACAAGCTTTATAAGTGGTAATTGCTTTCATTAACCAATTGGCGGAGAACAACCAAAAATATCAGGACAGGGCGGAGCAACCATTTGGGGAGGGGGGAACTCAATTTTTTAAAAAATAAAAATTTATATTTAAAAATTCGATTTTTTTAGATCAAAAATTGAAATTTTAGTAAAATTTATCTATTTTGCCCCTTTTTATTTACTAATATTACCTTTTATATAATTCTTGCCCCCATAATTTTATTTTATTTTTGCCAGACCCAAAAAAAAAAAATTAAATAAATGAAAAAAACATAGGTATAAATTGAAAAAATTTAGGTGAAATTTTGAAAATTTTGTATAATTTATCAATTTTACATCGCCTTAGTTCTTAAAATTAGCTCTATATTATTTTTACCCCCTGAATTTTTTTGGGGTAATTATTAAAATACTATATTTTTGCATACTAATTACTGAAATATTAGAATTTTTCAAAAATTATTAAAATAGCATAATTATAGTCCAAGAATTTAATAAATTATAATTATTAATTTATTGAACTAAAAAAAAGTACAAAAAAAAACATACAAATTCATTAAATACTAATAGAAAATAGTTCAATAATTTATTGAATGAATTATGGTTATGCTATTTGAGTAAATTTTAAAAACTTCTGACATTTTAGTAATTAGCACGCGGATTTATGTTATTTGAGACAAAATATGCTACAAGAACCTTTTTATACTCAACGCAAACATAAATTACTACTTTTCTCTTACATCCCAAAATAATATTGACCTAACACAAACGAGCATCTGATCCAAAAATGGAATACGGCCCAAGAATAGTGAGTTCAAAAAGTTCATCTAACAACATTTATATCTCGTTATCAATTGGTCTTGAAATTGAAGGTTATGATTATTAATAATCAAGCACCATGAAATTGGAGAGTTTAAGTTTAGATGTATTACCTATCATGAAAGATGCTGATTTCCATCCACCGGAAGATGATCGGAGAACCGGTCGACCTTTATAATCGACGGCACCGTCCACGGTGTTCTTTAGCAGCGGATTTTCATTGTCTGGAGAATCTAAGAGAAGATCCATTTTTGGTAGAGAGAGAAGTGTGGGGGAAGCAATGGAGTTGTCAATCATTACGTACCCCCACACTTATTGATAAAAATTTATGGTTGGATTGGATAAATCAAATCAAATCAAACGACTTTCGCGGCAAGAGGTGTTCAAAGAAATAATAATAATGATAAAACTCAAAAATAATTTAAATTCATAAAATTTACGGTTGTACATAACTTTGCCTTTGTGTGACAATAACTCGATTTAAGTAATAAGGTGGTATAATTTTTTTTGAAAATTTTCAATAGGTAGTAAAATTTTATATGCAGTATTTAAAATTTATTATTTTTAAAAAATTATTATGGATATATCACTTTTTAAAATTATTGATAAATATAATAAATTGGGAAGTTACAAATCTAGTAAATAGTAATATTTATAAAAATAGCAACTCTTAAAAATAATATAATAAATTTTGATTGGGTGAATCAGTGATAAACATTTAATTACATATTTTTACACTCAGTTTATCATTGATACACACATTAATCACTTATTAATATAGTAAAAATTATTATATTGATAAATAGTTTTAAGTGATGATATATTTACAAATATTGTATTAAAATCTCTATGAAATTTCCCTAGTAAATTTTGAGTGTGTTAAATATTGATTAGCATTGATTACTATTAATCACTTACTGACATGTTAAATCAATTAAGATTATCTCAACTAACATATTTATGCATACTAATTACTCAAAATGTCAGAACCTTTTAAAAATTACTCAAATAACAGTTCAATTCATTATTGAACTCTAGTTCAAATGTAACTATGTTATTTGCTTCGGTTATCGATAATTGTAGGTATGGAAGAAATACATATAATTGTGCTCTCATTCCACACCTACAATTACATCTAAGATTGAATCGCTCTACATCTCTCTATTTTGCTCTCTATATCTCTCATTATATAACTCACTCACTCTATTTCATGTTGTAAACAGAGGTGAGAATGTATTCTGAATTGTATATCAATTGAGAGATTTACAGGTATTCTTATACAAGATTAATAAAAACATAAATGAAAAGTCTAACCTAATTTAGAGCCCTAATTGATAGTGTAATTGACAATATTGTACAACTAGCAAAGTATAGGTTAACACTCTCCCTCAAACTTAAGGTGGTAGTGTTGTATTTAAAGGTTCAACCTTTTGTATTTGATTTTCAATTTACAAAAACAACCAGATTGCTTTAAAATTTTCAATGTTTGTTTTAGTGTTGGAAACTCGTCTAATCTAAAGAAAATCATGATATATGTTATCAATTCAATATTCATTCTCATTACTTAATGAATCTAACGATCAATCAACCTTAAGAACTCATAGATGTCCTTGCTAAGTAGCTATGTGTATATTGTAATCTAATTTGTATAACTTGCATATTCCATTTATGATGGATGTGTAGTAATTTAATGGTGGCACAAATAGAAAGCGCAATCGGCCTAAAGAGTGTTGTGGTGATTGGAAGAGTAAAAGTGCATTGTAGCTCCTTGCTTGGTGAAGAAGGAGGAATCCTGGGCAACCACAATAGCATACACAAATATTGTAATCCATATTGGAATAATTCTTAGAATAGCCTTAGCTTCTTCAACATCTCTAACACTACACACCGCTCTGCCGAATAAAGCTCTGTTGAGAAATCTGCCACATTCAAGTAACAAAGATTAGTTAGCAAACCGTTCATCATATCTTTTCTAATCATATACTCATCGAGCAAAGTATAACTCAAGTGGTAAAACATCAGTACTCCTTTCTCATGAAGTTGAAGGTTCGAGTCTCCTCTCACCCAGTTTAATATAATATCTAAAAAAAATGTTATCATATTATCCATTATGTATAAATGACTCAAGTAATGTCAATTAAAAGCTGATAGGCAGTTGCAAATTATCAAAGCAAATGATCTTGGCAAGAATTTCATAACATCCTTACTTAAATTGTTCGGCGCTCTACTGTGACAAATCTCCGCCGCCTTCTTCCTCTTTAGAGAGATTGATGAAGTTGAAGCAGAAGTCCTCTGATTCCTTATCGCAGCCACGAATACTCGACCAATTCTCGCAAATGGGCTCTTTTCGAACTGTTTGACGCTATAAGAATATGTCTTGGTCCCAAGTACAAACACAAAAAATGAAATTACCATTGCAACACAAGAAATCCCAAATCCAAGACTCCAACTAAGGTTTTCCTGTACATATGTTACAATCGGAATAGCTACGAAGTACCCGTGCAATCACTAAAATACCACCAATTAAAGAATGAGCTCTTCGATTTACACTCTCTTGAGTTTCGGCCATCAAATTGATCGGCTCCGAAAGCCTGCACGCAAGGCTTATGTCCACCATGACCGATCAATATTAGATACAGAGAGACGGAGAATAAGATTACTTGAAACTTGGGGATGGAACATGAGCTAATTTCATAGGGGATTTCACACACGGAAGAGTTTTTTGTAGGAAGCATGGTAGAAAAAGATTTCGATTTCTCATTGTGACTATTGATCACGAAACAATAAAACAAGGAGAGAAAGAATAGATACAAAGATGTAAATTAAAGAAGCAAAAACAATTGTGTGATATTGTCCCAAGAACGAATCAGCGACAAACGCTCCAAATAGAGTGAGCAGCGTCGATGATCCAGACAAGACATTCACATTCTTAGCCGCCGCGGCCATAGACTGACCAAGAGGTCCAGTCAAGTAAGTAATAAGATTAGAAGCCGCTCCATAGTAAGCAAATCTCTCTGCAACCTCTGCCCCTGAATCCATCACATGATAACATTACCATTAGATTACAAAAGTGAACTGCATTGATATATAAATCAAACATCATGAGACATGAAGAATATATGTTTGTGTTTATATCAATTACCTATCAAGAAAGATGCAGATTTCCATCCACCGGACGACGATCGTAAGACCGGCTGACCTTTATAATCGACAGCTCCGTCCACCGTGTTCTTCAGCAGCGGAATCTCATCATCCATGTTTGTTAACTACACAAAATGTTTAAGATCTCACAAATCACAAATTAGTTATAGAAATTCTTTCTCAAATTGGGTAACAAAAAATAATGAAAAGTGCTTAAAGTACTTTTAATCATTTACAAACATGACTATACATCATAATTTTAAGTTGCTTCTGTGGGTCAACTTGTTTAACTAAATACTATTTAATTACTTATCAGGGTTCACGTTAGTAATATACAAAGACAAAAGTAAGATCCATTATGTAATATAAAATCATTTAATTTGAAATGGTGATTTTTTTTTTAATAATCTAATTACAATTCTGAAAGAAATGATTCAAAGTATATATTCTGAATTTAAATCTAATATAAAATCTTTTAATTTGAAATGGTGATTTTTTTTTTGATAATCTAATTACAATTCTGGAAGAAGTGATTCAAAGTATGTATTCTGAATTTAAATCTCCCACCTTTAATGTATTTTTCGCCCCACTACTAACTATCTACCTACCTCCTGACTTTAAAAATAAATAATTAATTAATTCGTTAACAAAAGTATTAAATATATTGATTAAAATAATTAATTAATAGATGATAAATAAATTTATATCTCTATTTTTAACGTAAAAGTATATATCTTCTCATATACTTCCATTAATATTTATCAAGTTCTTTAAACCTTAATTTTTTTAAATGAGAAAACAATTCCTATTTTAAAGAATTTCATGAATCTAATTTGATTTTTTTAAGTCATAAATACAATTTACTCACATTGTAAATAGGGATGGCAATAGGGCTGAGCGGGGTCCGGGATGCACTCCCCGTCTGCTACCCCACGGTCCATTCCCACCCTATCCCCTAATCAGAGAATCAGAGGCAGGTCTAGTGATTCCTCATTTTGGATAGCAGATTTTGATACAATATTTATAAAAATAGGAACTCTAAAAACTATTTGCAAATATAACCATTTTTACTATGTTAATAGTGATTAATGCGTGTATCAGTGATAAACTTAGGCCATGTTTACTTACAAAAACTTAGGCCATTGTTTTTGTTTACTTACAATTTTGGAATGAGAATGAGAGTGTGGGACTCACACAATTTAGCAATCTCATTCTCAATTTTCGAACAATTCCATTCCCCCATACAACTTCATCAATCTCCATTCACATATTCACATATTCACATTCTTTATTTTGTGGATACCACCAACTTTTATATTTTATTAATTTTCTTTTCTCTCTACTTTTTGTGGGTCCCACACGAAATAATACTTCATTCTCATTCCAAGAGTCTAATAAACAACATCAATGGTAATTCTTTTCATTCCGATTCCGATTCCAAATTTTTTTTTTGTAAACACAATCAAAGAAATCTTATTCTCATTCCATAATTTTTCATTCTGATTGATTTTCATTCCGATTCATTCTCATTCTCATTCCCACTAAGTAAACGAGGCCTTAGTGTAAAAATATGTAATTAAATCTATATCATTTAGTCACCCGATCAAAATTTATTATATTTATAAATATTTTTTAGAACTACTATTTTTACAAATATTACCGGAAAAAAAATTGTTTAATTTATAAATACCCCTATTAAACTTTTGTTATTACTTAAAATAAGGTAGAAAAAAAATTGTCATCCACTATTATTTCTAAATAAAGAAAGAAAGAAGAAGTTGACCAAATCTGTCATACTGAGTTGGACTGGAGAAAAGAATTATTTCTTTATTTCTATTTGAATTGCCAGAAAATGAAATTGATAATGAAAGACGTGAGACTCCATCTGAAACTTAATTGCAAAAAACAAGTTTAAATCAAGAAAATTGCGTACTGATGGAATCGACCGTTGTCAATATAAAAAAAAAAAAAAGCATTTCCATCTTGATCTCTTTAACTGCCTATTTAGTTCTTTTGAGATCACTGATGAAAAAATGATACATATCGACTCTCTGGACGAACAAACTCCGCTGTTAATGGAGACCGTGGATGGTGCCGTCGATTATAGAGGACGACCCGGAGGTTGGAGATCGGCATCTTTGATATTAGGTAAAAGCATGAAGATAAATAGGATACGTTTCTTACATACCATTTTCAAAAATAGTTTATTTTGTGATTTTGATACTTCTGTTGATATATTTGAAAAAACCGACTTACATGTGGTGAAAAAAAATAAAATAAAATAAAATTGAGGAGAATGCATAAATTGGAGAAAAAAATTGTAATTTAAAAAACTTGTTTATGTAATTTATTTAGTCTTGGTTTGAATAACTTTTAAAAGTGTTTAAAAATATCTAAGGTTTTTTAAAATAGATTTTGAAAGTATTTAAAAATGTTTTTTAACATAGAAAATGTACTAAACAGTTCGATTTAAATAGAAGTACTATGAATTTGTTGGATTAGGAATGGAAGTTGCTGAGAGATTTGCATATTATGGAATCAGCGCGAATATCATAACATGCTTAACCGGGCCACTCGGACAATCTGTGGCGGCGGCGGCACAGAGTGTGAATATCTGGTCGGGCACTTCGATGTTGTTTACTCTCGCTGGAGCCTTCGTTGCTGATTCATTCGGGGACGGTATCACACCATTGTTTTTGCTTCGGCTCTTTACATCTTGGTTCTGATCTTTCCCTATCTCTTTCTCTCTCTCAGTCATTTCTTTCACTAAAATTTTGATTTTTGTTTCATGTTATGAGTATTAAGACTATATTTGGTGGATAATTCAAATTCAATAAAAATATGTTGAACATGATTATAAATGGTGGATAATTCAAATTCAATAAAAATATGTTGAACATGATTATAAATGTGACTTGACGATTGTGATTTGTTTTTCAAAAATCGTTTTAATCTTTGTTTTGGTTTGTTTTCACAAATGATCTTTTTTTTTTTTATTGAGAGAGGGGACACTCAAATGTTTAACTTTATAGGAGACCAGATGTCTAACCACTTAAATTATGTTCTTGTTAATCAAATGATCTAGTTTTAAAAATTACCTAACTAAATTTGATTAATAAATTATGATTATATACAATAATTTAACTACCTCAAACCTCTTCTTAAAATACTATTTCGAAAACAAAAAGAGATCATAAAAAAAACAAAGTTGGATTTAAAAATGATATCCAAATAGAAACCAAAGTTTGTTTATTAACATTTTCGTTCTTTTGTTTTCCACTTCTTAAAACATTTTTGAAATCCTGATTATATTTTAAAAAAGTAAAAACTCAATTTGGCACCTCTAAAATAAAATTTTAAGTTAAACTTTAATTTCATCCATGTAAACGTTACATTTAAGTAAGTATAAAATATAAAATTTCCCAAAAATTAGTGGGTAAATCGTCAAAGGATTAAACTTAAAAAAAAAACATTTATTAGATAGTCACAAAAAAAAAAAATTATCTACCTTAACCACAGAAACACTTTCCCGCGGTAAAAAAAAAATCAATATGTATAAAAAATTAGATTTGTCTCAAATAAAGCATAAATTTGAGTATTATTTACTAAAATATCAGAATTTTTTAAAAATTGTTAAATTTAAAATACACTCCTGCATTTTTTGTTATTGTTGAATCATACCCCTACACTTTTTTTAAAAAACCCCTAAAATTTGGTAAAATTGCAAATCACACCCTTCTATCGGTTAATTTTAACAAAAGTGAGACACATCCATATTATCCTAAAATTCTATATTCATATGTAGAATATAAATGTATCAATTTCTTAAAACTAATCAATAGAAGTGTGTGATTTGCAATTCACTAAAGTGCATGTGTATTTTTTTTTAAAAAAGTAGGTGTATGATTTAACAATAACCCAAAGTGTAGTGATGTATTTTGCATTTAACCCTTTTAAAAACTACTCAAATAGCATAATTAAAGTTTAATATATAATTGGAATGTTTTTTATGAGTATTTTTAATGAATTTATTTATTTTTTTTCTTTTTAAGTTCAAAGTTCAATGATTATCAAGCTTATTATTTTTATTATTATTACTTTCAATAAATTATTTATTTATTTAATTTTTTTAGTTCAATAATTTATCGAACTATAATTATGATATTTTAGTTATTTTAAAAAAAAATCTGACATTTCAGTAACTAGTATGTAAAAGTAATTTAGTAATTTTTTAATATATTTTAACTAGTATGTAAGTATACAATAACCCTTATATCTTAATTAACATAGTTTAAATAATATGAAAACAAGAAATATAAAAAAGGAAGATAAAAAAAACATAACATTAAACATTAAACATTTTATAATTTATAAGTTAATATAACCATATTTTATATATATTTTTCTAATAAATAAAGATAAAAGTAAACAAAATATATAAGATGTTATTAAAATATCAGGTTCGGGTTCGGGGTCGGGGTAGGGGGTGGGGCAAAATAAGTTTGGGAAAATCCCCCCCCCCACCAACCCTATAAAGCGGGGAATCCCCGCCCCTATAGGGTCGGGGCCCTAACCCGCAGGGAATTTTACCATCCCTATTTAGATCGCTCCTTGCGCTCAGGCCAATTTTTACCAAATGTTTTATATGGAAATTTGGCAAAATCCACCTACATGACTAAATATGTCATGCACTAGCACAACAAGATTTGTATATATTTTTTTTATTAGTTTCTTATTGCATTGTCATGCAAGTTAACAACCCATTCCCATTTCTACACTTAAGAATGCTAATAATCTTTTTATTAAACTTGGAATGAAAATCAGGGACTATGATTATTGACTTTGTCCAGTTTGCTTAGCCAAAACACCAACAAAAACTCATCCTCTTCCACTCCCAAACTTCAAGAGGTCTTATTCTTCTTCTCTCTTTATTTAATAGCATTAGGACATGGTGGGCACAAAGCTTGTGTCCTTGCTTTTGGAGCTGATCAATTTGATGGGCAAGATCCAAAGGTGTTCAAAGCCAAGAGCTCCTTTAATTGGTGGTTTTTCGGTTTATGTGCCGGTTCCTTTGTAGCTCTTTTGGTTGTAACTTATATAGAGGAAAATCTTAGTTGGAGTCTTGGATTTGGAATTCCTTGTGTTGCTATGACCATTGCTTTCCTTGTGTTTGTTCTTGGGACCAAGACGTATCGTTATAGCTTCATGCAATTCAAAAATAGTCCGTTTGTGAGAATCGGTCGTGTATTTGTTGCTGCAATTAAGAATTGGCGAATTTCCACTTCAACAATGATTATGGAGGGAAATGGAAGAACTTTGTCGTATCCGAATGTTGATCAATTCAAGTAAGAATATTTACATATTACATACAAAGCCTACGCATGATTTTTTTTTATTTATAAATTTCAACTAGTTTAAGTTATTGGACACTCCCTCAAACATGTGAACGATAAGAAAATTGGAAGGATATAACAAGGTAGATATTTGAACTCAGTATTTCTAACTCCGATACCATATTAAATTATTACTAGATTCAAAAGCTTAGGTTATTGGATTATGGTGAATTTAATCTTTTCAATATATCATCAACGAACATGAGGGTTAAGTTTGTGGAACTAACATTGGATATCCTCAAATCTGGCAGATTCCTCAACAAAGCTTGCTTTGTTCCAAGTGGTTCAAAAGAATCTTATATTGTCTGTAGTATAAATGAGGTTGAAGAGGCAAAGTCAATTCTCAGGTTTGTTCCTGTATGGATTACAACCCTTGGATTTGGCATTGTGTGCTCACAAAACACCACTTTGTTCACCAAGCAAGCAGCTACAATGGACAGATCAATTACATCGGGCCTATCCATGCCTGCCGCTTCCCTTCAATCAATTGTTGACCTCTCGTTTGCTATTTTTATCCGAGTCTATGATCTTGTATTTATTCCTATAGCAAGAACATTCACGGGAAAGCAATCCGGTATCACAAGCCTACAACGAAATGGAATTGGGTTCGTCATATCTGTTGTTGCAATGGTAGTTGCAGCTCTAGTAGAGATGAAAAGGTTAAAACTAGCTCAAGAACTCGGTCTTGTTGATAAGCCTAACATAACGATTCCAATGAGCTTTTGGTGGTTAGCTCCTCAATACATCTTGTCGGGTTTGGCTGATGTTTTTAGCACGGATGGTATTCAAGAGTTTTTCTATGATGAAGTTCCAAAGGATTTGAAAAGCATGGCACTTGCCCTTAATAACAGTGTCTTTGGTGTGGGGAACTTCTTAAGTAGCTTTCTTGTTTCTATCATCGACAAAACACCTAAGGTTGCTGGCCAAGATAGTTGGTTCTCCAGTAATCTTAACAAGGCACATCTTGATTACTTTTATTTAATATTGGCTGGTCTTAGTGTTTTCGGATTTCTTGCTTTCTTGTATGCATCAAAATACTATATTTATAACAGGGGAAACACCATTTGAGTTGCATTTGTTCTTATTCATAACTCATGCTTAGATTCTTTCTTCTCTATGTTCTATATATTCACTCCCCTCTATACTTGTCTCTTTATCATATGGAGGTTTCATTTATTAATTCTTATATCCGACATTTCTAGAGTCGTAAGCTTTTCTCTACACGAGGCATACGCATACTATCAGCTCTGTTATTTGAAAAAAAAAATTAGATGTTTATTCTTTTAGGTAGACGGCTTATTATTTCAAGAAGATAAGGGGGAGGTAGTACTTTAAGTATAAACGGATTTTTTACCATTTACTCTAAATATAATTTGAAACATTGACAGTATTTCAATGGATATAAACATGTGATTTTGCAACATATAAGTAGACAATGAATCCTAAAACACTAAGACCGGCTAATAGTAAATAAAAGTAATCAAGATGTGCCTTGTTAAGATTGTCAGAAAACCAACTAGTTTCGCCATTGGCTCTAGTTGCTTCATCAATGGCAGAAATTAAAAGACTGCTTAAAATGCTTCCAACCCCAAAAACGCTAGTATAAAGAGCAAGTCCCATACTTTTCATATCTTTTGGAACTTGATCGTAAAGAAACTCTTGTAGACCAACGATTGTAAAAACTTCAGCCAAACCATATAAGACGTATTGAGGAACTAACCACCAGAAGCTTATTGGTATCGTCATGTCGGGTGTATCGAGTAGACCATGTTCTTTTGCAGTTTCTAATCTTTTCTTCTCAACAAGAGCTGCAACCAGCATTGAAAGGGTAGATATGACCATCCCGATTCCAATTCGCTGCAGTGTGGTGATGCCAGATTGTATTCCTGTGAAAGCTCTCGCAATGGGAACAAAAACAAGATCATAGACCGAGACAAAGATGACAATGGATAGAGGAACAAATGACTCGATTGAAGCAGCAGGAATGATGAAGCCGGATAGAATTGATCTATCCATTGTAGCTCCTTGTTTGGTGAAAAATGTGGAATCTTGTGCAAACACAATAGCAAATACAAGGATTGTAATCCATATGGGAATAATTCTAAGAACTGCCTTGGCTTCTTCAACCTCATTGCTGCTGCACACCATTTCGGAATCGTCAGAATGATTTGGGACAAATAAAGCTTTGTTTAGAAATCTGCCACAAGTAACAAACATTAGTTAACAAACTTTGCATCATATCTGACCAATAATCCAGTATGTACAAGAATCTTGACTGAAAACAAATAAAAACTAATAGTGTTGAATGATTGAAGATTCAATTTAAGACATCATCTTATTACCATGAATCCCAAGGATTTCGTAACATTCTTACTTGAATTCTTTCGTATTCTGGTGCGACAAATCCCCGCCACCTTCTTCCTCATTAGAGGCGATTGATGAAGCAGAAGACCACCAATTCCTGATTGCAACGACAAATACCCGACCAATTCTCACAAATGGACTCTTTCCATTCTGTTTGACGCTATAACGATACGTTTTGGTCCCAAACACAAACACAAAGAATGCAATCACCATTACAACACAAGGAATCCCAAATCCGAGACTCCAACTAAAATTTTCCTGTACATAAGCTACTACAGCAATAGCTACAAAGGTACCTGAACACACACCAAAAAACCACCAATTAAAAAAGGAGCTCTTGGATTTACACTCTTCTGAGTCTTGGCTGTCGAATTGATCGGCTCCGAAAGCCTGCACACAAGGCTTATGCCCACCTTGCCCTATCGCTATTAGATACAAAGAGACGAAGAATAAGATTACATGAAACTTGGGAATGGAACATGAACTGATTTTGTTGGAGTTTTGGCAGATTGATGAGTTATTTGTAGGAAGCATGGTAGAAAATGTGAGCAGTCCTAGTCCCTGTTATATCAATCAGAAATCAAAATAAATGCTTTGAAGTAACCATGATTTCGATTTCTCATTAAAACAAAGAGAAAGACTAGATACCAAGACGTAAATCACAGACGAAAAAACAACAGTGCGATATCGTCCGAAGAACGAATCAGCAATAAATGCTCCAAACAGAGGGAGGATCATGGATATTCCAGACCAGACATTCACATTCTCTGCCGCAACTGCTACGGATTGACTGAGAGGTCCCGTTAAGTATGTAATGAGATTAGAACTCATTCCATAATAAGCAAATCTTTCAGCAACTTCTACCCCTAAATCAATTCAATATTGAATTACACAAAGAACTAAATCAATATATCAATCTTAATAATCATAGATTTCCATCTTAATACTGAATGGGCCAGATCCCAATTTTGGATCGGATACTTGTTTTAGTTTTTTAGTTGTTAGGCACTATATCATCTTAATGATTATGGTTTCCATCTCAAAAGTATCTTGAAAAGGTATATTAAGGATTCAACGTTAGAAAGATGACGGGACCTTGAAAGTTTTACAAGTCATTGGTTAATTCCTTTCATTAACCGATTGGTTTTGCCTTGGAAGCTCGTGATTTTTAAGATGGTATCAAAACCCAACAAGTTTAAATGAGCATCCGATTCAATAATAGAATCCCGCCCAAGAATAGTGAGCTCAATAAGTTTATCAAACAACATTTATATCTCGTTATCAATTGGTTTTGAAATGGAAGGCTATGAATATACAATGAAATTGGAGAGTTTAAGTTTAGATTTATCACCAATCATGAAAGATGCTGACTTCCATCCACCGGAAGATGATCGGAGAACCGGTTGACCTTTATAATCGACGGCACCGTCCACGGTGTTATTTAGCAGCGGATTTTCATTGTCTGGAGAATCTGAGAGAAGATCCATTTTTGGTAGAGAGAGAGAGAGAGAAATAATTGTCGGGCAAGCAATGAAGCTCTCAATCTTTTCCCCACAATTATAGTCAATTATCAGTCACTGTCGAATAACTCAATTCAAATGACTTTCACGGCAGTCTAAATGAAAATGAAAATGAAATCAAGGAGAGGTGTTCTTTTCCGGAAAGAAATAATAATATGGTTTTAAAGTACCGTTTTTAGTCTCCATGTTTTGAAGATCGTGTCTATTTGGTTTATGCATTTTGTAATCTATGTTTAAATTATTATTCAATTTTAGATGCTGTGCATATTTGATCCTCGTATTTTCAACTTATGTTTAAGTGGTCTCAAAGTTTTGAATATTGTGTTTATTCGGTCCCGAGTTTAGCAAATCAAGCAAAATTTTAGGTAATATTTAGGGTAAAATGTCATTTTGGTCACTGAAGTTTCACTTTGATTTCATTTCTGTACCTAAACTTTCAAAAGTTACATTTTTCGTCCAAAAACTTTATGATTCTTCCCGTTTTAGTCCTTCCATCTGTCTTTTTTTGTCTATGACACTAACGGATGGCTTATGTGACATATAAATATGTAGTGAGATAAATGACATAGAAAAACGAATATACAGTGAGATTAATCTTATCATTTTCTCTTTAATTGTAGTTTTAAGCCTCATTATATATTCGTTTTTCCACATCATTTAACTTCACTGTATATTTATATAATGTCACATAATCAATTACATGTCATATAAGCTCTCTGATAATGTTCTAGACGAAAAAATACAATCGGGAGAACTAAAACAAAACTAATCGTAAAGTTCAGAGATGAAAAATATTATTTTTGTAAGTTTAGGGACAAAAATAAAACATGAGTGAAAGTTCAAGAACTAAAATGGTATTTTACCCTAATATTTATAAAAATATCATGGTTAAAAAATATTTATAAATATATTAAATTTTGAGCGGGTTAATCATTGATCACATTGAATTACATATGTTTTCAATAAATTAATCATTAATATACATTAACAAATGTTTATCACTAATAAACGTTTACAAATAATTTTAAGCAATTATATATTTACAAATATTGTATCAAAATGTAAAATTTCTCTTTTAAGTTTAATTATAAAATAATTTGTGAAAAAAAAAAAGTTTTATAACTTGTTTGAAAAAAAAAAGGATAAATGTAAAATACACCCCTGCACTTTAGATTATTGTTAAATCATACCCATGCACTTTTTTTGTCATAAAATACCTCTGCACTTTAGTAAAATTGCAAATCACACCATTCAATCGATTAATTTTAACGAAATTGAGATATATTTATATTCTACATATGTCATGTATTATGATTTCATGAAAATTAACAAAAAAAAAAAAAGTTTGACAAATGTGTAGAATTTTATAATAAACTCTTATGCTAATAATATGTAAAACCTATAAATCACACTCAAATTTTCAAAAATTTATAAATTTTTAATGGTTTTGGAACATGTGGTATGCATATAATATAGACGTGTCTAAATTTTGTTATTTTTTATTGAATAGTGTGATTTGCAATTTTACTATAGTGCAGGAGTATTTTATGACAAAAAAATAGTGTAGGGGTATGATTTAACAATAACTCAAAGTGCAGGTGTGTATTTTGCATTTATCTAAAAAAAATGTCATATTCTCATTAAACAATATTAGATGCTAAATAAATTATTCTTTTAAAGAAGAGTTAATTCCAAATTCACCCATGTAGTATGTGGTTATTTCATAGGTTACTCATAAACTTTCTATTTGATCCATTATGTAGATTGCATTGAATGACTCGAATTGAAACTATGTTATTTGTTTCGTAGGTGTAGAAAAATTGTGCTCTCATTTCACACCTACAATTATATCTAAAGATTGATTACCTCTCTATTTTTCTCTCTAGCTCTCTTACTATATAACTTACACACTCTATTTCTTTCTTTTTTTAGACAGAGGTGAGAATTACATGTAGTTTTATACAAGATTGATAAAACATAAATGGAAATAATAACCTAATTTACAACCTTAATTGATAGTGTAATTTTATATAGTTAACAAAGCATACGTTAACATCATCCCTCATACTCAATATGGTAGTATGGAAGCCAATATGAGTATATCAAGTAACTGAGTAAACCAACAAGGAAAAGGAGATTTGATGAAAATATATGTAGACTCGTCTCTAGGAAAGATAGATTGAAGTAAGAGTGTTACTTAAAAGGTGTTGACAAACAAAGTGACATTTATTCTCTCTCAAACCTAATTTACACATTTACGCTCTCAAACTTCTCATTACTCACTTTCTTTCTTTCTAACTTATTTTTTTACATTTTATTTCTCTATACACGTTTTTTCTTTAAAAAAACACTAAGTAAGATCAAAAGAATTTTTCACATATTAGAACCAAACAATAAATTAATGTATCATTAAACACTTTTATCATTGTACCTTATAACAAAAAATACTTTGATTTAAAGTAGTTATTCTACCAGCACTTCCAAACAAGCCCACAGGCCTTTAGTCTAGCTACCTAAATGGATCGATAATTCTATGGAATGTCGACATTTGGTTCGAAAAATTAAAAGCAATTAAAAACAACAAGTAACAAAATAATTAGAATTTAACAGCCACACAATCAATATTTCACTTGATATAAACATGTGATTTTGCAATAAACAAGAAGGCAATGAATCCTAAAACATTAAGACCGCCCAATAATAAATAAAAGTAATCAAGATGTGCCTTGTTAAGATTATTAGAGAACCAACTAGTCTTGCCATTGGCTCGAGTTGCTTCATCAATGGCATGAATCAGAAGACTGCTTAAAAAGCTTCCTACCCCAAAGAGGCTGGCATAGAGACCAATTCCCATACTTTCAAATCTTTAGGAACTCGATCATAGAAAAACTCTTGGAGACCAACAATTGTAAAAACATTAGATAAACCATACAAGATGTATTGTGGAACTAACCACCAAATTCTCATTGGAATTGTCATGTCGGGTCTATCGATTAGACCGTGTTCTTTTGCGGTTTCTAATCTTTTCTTCTCAACTAGAGCTGCCATCAGCATTGAAATGGATGATATGACCATACCGATTCCGATTTGCTGCAATGTTGTGATTCCAGATTGTATTCCTGTAAAAGCTCTCGCAATGGGAACAAAAGCAAGATCATAGACTGAGATAAAGATGACAATGGAAAGAGGAGCAAATGACACGAGTGAAGCGGCGGGAATGATGAAGCCGGATAAAATTGATCTATCCATTGTAGCTCCTTGCTTGGTGAAGAAGGTGGAATCCTGGGCAACTACAATAGCATATACAAATATTGTTATCCATATTGTAATAATTCTAAGAATAGCCTTGGCTTCTTCCACATCTCTAACACTGCACACCGCTCTGCATTGGTCGGAATGATTTCCGTCGAATAAAGCTCTGCTGAGAAATCTGCCACATTCAAGTAACAAAGATTAGTTAGCAAACCTTGCATCATATAATCATCAAGCAGAGTATAACTCAAGTGGTAAGACATCAGGACTTCCTTTCTCATGAAGTTGAAGGTTTGAATCTCCTCTCACCAGTTTAATAGTAACATAAAAAAAACGTTATCATATTATCCATTATGTATAAGTCACTTCAGTAATATCAATTAAAAGCTAATAGGCAGACGCAAATTATCAAAAGAAAATGATCTTGGCAAGGATTTCATAACATCCTTACTTAAATTGTTCGGTGTTCTGGTGTGACAAATCTCCACGGCGTTCTTCCTCTTTAGATGTGATTGATGAAGTAGAAGCAGAAGTCCTCCAATTCCTTATTGCAGCCACGAATACTCGACCAATTCTCACAAAAGGGCTCTTTTCGAACTGTTTGATGCTATAGCAATATGTCTTGGTCCAACTACAAACACAAAAAATGAAATCACCATTGCAACACAAGGAATTCCAAATCCAAGACTCCAACTAAGGTTTTCCTCTATATATGTTACAATCGGAATAGCTACGAAGGTACCGGCGCAAACAACAAAATACCACCAGTTAAAGAATGAGCTCTTGGATTTAAACTTGGGAATACCAAAATCACCATTGCACGCAAAGCTTATGCCCCCCTTGACCGATCGATATTAGATACAGAGAGACGAAGAATAAGATTACTTTAACCTTGGGAATGGAACATGAGCTGATTTCATCGGGGATTTCGCACACGGAAGAGTTTTTTGTAGGAAGCATGGTAGAAAAAGTGAGCAATCCAAATCCCTGTCATCAATACTAAGTTACCATGATCTCGATTTCTCATTGTTACTATTGATCACAAAACAATAAAACAAATCGAGAGAGAATAGATACGAAGATGTAAATTAAAGAAGCAAAAACAATTGTGCGATATCGTCCCAAGAACGAATCAGCAACGAACGCTCCGAATAGAGTGAGCAGTGTCGATGTTCCAGACAAGACATTCACATTCTTAGCGGTCGCTGCCATAGACTGACCGAGAGGTCCAGTCAAGTAAGTAATGAGATTAGAAGCCGCTCCATAGTAAGCAAATCCCTCTGCAACCTCTGCCCCTGAATTCATCACATAATAACATTACCATTAGATTACAAAAGTGAACTGCATTGATAAATCAAACATCATGAGACATGAAGAATATATGTTTGTGTTTATATCAATTACCTATCAAGAAAGATGCAGATTTCCATCCACCGGATGGCGATCGTAAGACCGGATGACCTTTATAATCGACCGCACCATCCACCGTGCTCTTCAGCAGCGGAATTTCATTGTCCATGTTTGTTAACTATACAAAATGTTTAAGATTTTACAAATCACATATTAGTTATAGAAATTCTTGCTCAAATTGGGTAACAAAAAATAATGAAAAGTGTTTTAAAGTACTTTTAATCATTTAAGTGACTGATCAGAGACAGCACATTGCTCCTGAGGGTCAACTTGTTCAACTATTTAATGACTTCTCATGGTTCACGTTAGTAATATACAAAGACAAAAGTATGATCCATTATGTAATATAAAATCATTTAATTTGAAATGGTGATATTTTTTTTAATAATTTAATTACAATTATGGAAGAAATTATTCAAACTAAATATGTCATATTACCATTTAATTACCACTTATGTACTAATTATATATATTTTTTTTAAAAAAATAATCAATATATCAATTTATTATTATCATTTAAATAACATATTATATTCAATACATATACATTGTTGATATTAATTTGAATTTTCATATATATTTAAGGTCAAGAAATTAAAAACATATTCAAAATTTATAAATATTAAAAGTTATATTATAGTTATTTACCAAATTTTTATGAATATCTTTATTTAATCATTTGACATGATTACTATTTGTTTTTCAATTTAATAAATATTTTATTTTAAGTAAAAACAAAACAATAGAATTTTCATTTTTTTTTTAATTTTTAATTAAGAAGTATGAGTAGTTTGCTATTTAAATTTATTATTATTTTTAATAATAATTAAGTATATATATTTTTAATTTTTAATTAATTACTAAGTTTTTTTATTTGAATGATTAATTTTTTCAATAAATTCTAAATAATTTTTAAAATGTGGTTATTTCTAAATAAAGAAAGAAAGAAGAAGTTAAATTTTTGATATCTGTCATACTGAATTGGACTGGAAAATGACCTTTTAACCGAAACCAACACCATCATCGACCATTGCTGCTCTGTCCCTCTTTCATCTCTCAAAACCTTCCATTTTCGTTGTCGGAAAAATAAATGGCACAAATTCCTCTTCTCAGCAACCCCAACACCGTCAACGGCGCCGTCGGTTATGACGGTCAACCAGTTCTCCGATCAAGCTCCGGTGGTTGGAAATCAGCATCGTTCATAATTGGAGTGGAAGTTGCAGAGAGATTTGCTTATTATGGAATTAGTTCAAATCTGATAACTTACTTGACCGGGCAGCTCGGTCAGTCGGCGGCGGCGGCGGCGGAGAGTGTGAATGTTTGGTCGGGGACGTCGATGATGTTTACTCTTGTCGGTGCGTTTGTCGCTGATTCGTTCTTGGGACGGTATCGGACCATTGTTTTTTCTACTGCTCTTTACGTCTTGGTATCTTCTCTCTGTCTCTTTCCCTTAATCTGTTTTTAGAATCTGATTAATTTTTTGAGTTTTTTCGTTTTTAAAAACTTTTTGGCCCCCCAATTTAATAAAAATAGGACATTTTTAAAAATTCTAATTTATTCATTTTGGAAAAGCATATCATGTTGGACCATCTGAAGAACCATGTGAGGAGACGAAACAGACCGATCATGAAGACGGTTATTGTGTCCTTCTAAATGTGATAGACCATAGCATACCGAGAAATACGCTAAAGTCTGCGAACAAAATTCTTATAAGAATTGATATATGTTTCTTTTACTAACATGAAAACTAAATGTATGTTGGAAAAAAAGCAAGAGTTGCTAGATTCACTACTTTACCTTTTCCATGTCCAGCAACCAACTACTTTCTGTGTTCAATGTCCATGATTGAAACTTACCACATCAATTTTTTCTTTAAAGAAATGAATGGTAGTGATAAAAATTTGAGCTTAGTCAAAATGTAAGGGACTAAATTAGTTATTTTCAAATATTAGAGACTAAATTAGAAAATTGGGTAAACGTAAACGTGAAAGACTAAATTAGACCAAAGGTTGAAACTTTTTTTTCTGTTCCTAGATTCGAATGCTGATCATTTTGTTATTACACTTTGCATAACAAACAGGCACTGGGATTGCTTACACTATCTGCTTGGCTTTCTACAACCCCTTCTCTATGCCAAAGTCCCGGCAATACCACATCCTGCTCCATTTCCCAGTTTCAAGTTGTCTTATTCTTCTTCTCTCTATATTTAATGGCGATCGGACTGGGTGGCCACAAGCCTTGTGTCCAGGCTTTCGGAGCCGATCAGTTTGATGGGCAAGACCAGGAGGAGTCCAAAGCCCAGAGCTCCTTCTTTAACTGGTGGTATTTTGGTTTGTGTGCAGGTACATTTTTTACCCTTTCTGTTGTAACATATATACAGGAAAACCTCAGTTGGACTCTTGGATTTGGAATTCCTTGTACTGCAATGGTGATTGCATTCCTTGTGTTTGTGCTTGGAACCAAGACGTATAGATATGGTGTTGTACAGTATGATGAGAGTCCGTTTGTGAGAATTGGTCGGGTTTTTGTTTGTGCAATTAGGAATCGACGAGCTTCTACCTCAGCGATAATAGTTGAAGCGAAAGAAAGTGGAACAGTTTTGTCTAGCCCGATGGCTGAACAGTTCAAGTAAGAAAACCTACACTCCATAAATTTGAAATCGAAAGCAACAATATGGCTTGGCTTATATTGAAACTGAAAGATGCCTAATCAATCTAACTGAAATTCACGATGGTGCAACGGGCTGATCCATAAACTGCAACTAAGAATCCGCTTGTGGTTTACTTACTGACATTGGTTTCTGATCAAATGTGGCAGATTTCTCAACAAAGCTTGCTTTGTCCCGAATGATTCAAACCGATTCGGGATGACGTGCACCATCGATGAGGTTGATGAAGCAAAGGCAGTTCTAAGGGTAGTTCCGATATGGATCACAACCCTTGTTTTCGCTATTGTGTTTACACAACCACCCACATTTTTTACAAAGCAGGGAGCTACAATGGATAGATCAATTATGTCAGGCTTCACTGTGCCTGCTGCTTCACTTCAATCTATCATTCTTCTAGTCAGTTTTATCTTCGTCTCCGTCTATGACCTTGTATTTGTTCCAATAGCAAGAACATTAACAAGAAATCCCATCGGTATCACAAAGTTGCAGCGAATTGGAACTGGGATAGTTTTATCAGCTATTGCAATGTTCATTGCAGCTCTAGTTGAAATAAAGCGGTTAAGAACGGCTCAGAAACACGGGCTAGTTGATATGCCGGAAATTACAATTCCAATGAGTATCTGGTGGATGATTCCTCAATACATCTTGCTCGGGTTGGCAAACGTTTTCACAATAGTTGGTCTTCAAGAGTTCTTCTATGAAGAAGTTCCAAGGGATCTGAAAAGTATGGGACTTGCATTATATAGCAGTATTTTTGGTGTGGGAAGTTTTTTAAGCAGCCTTTTGGTGTCTTTCATTGATGAAGTTACTCAAATTGAAGGCCAAGATAGTTGGTTTGCCAATAACCTTAACAAGGCACATCTTGATTATTTTTATTTTCTCTTGGTAGGGCTTAGTGTTTTAGGATTTCTTGCTTTCATGTACTTCTCAAAATCTTACATTTATAGCAGGTAAATGCATTTTCATGTTCAGAAATTTAGGGAATATTTTTCTTTGCAAGTGGTCGTGTGTGGTTTTTTTTTTTTTTTCCACGATAAAATTTCTTATGTCAATTTCCTCCCCTTTAATCTTTTTAAGTTGCTATATATATTTATATTTTGTTAACTGCATTATCAATCTCCCGAAAGTTGCAACTATGACTCTGTTGATGCAACTATGCTTCAGTTTACGATTTTATCAGATAAACATTTAATTCGGATCATTCAAGATTATAAGGTAAGCCTTTTCACTACTAGCTAGTATTTAGAAACGAAAATAGAACATATGACCTAATGTCTTTTGTTGGATTTAATTTTTTATAACACCCCGACACTAGGTATTTTCGAACTTAATATTATTTTGGTTAATTATATTAAATTGTTGGAAAAATAATTAAGAAGTTTATTATTACATCCATAGGCTTCTTGGATGGAAAATTGCACGAGAAGGACTAGTGTGCAATCTGGTCGAGTTCGAAGAGATTTTAACAATTAAAGAAAAAGAAAGGAAAGGAGGGTAAGGGTTAGCTCATTTGGTGTCAGACAAAGAAAAGGAAGGTAATTTTTTTTCTCTTCTTCTTCTCCTCTCACGCCGCCGCCCATTGGGTTGTGCCACTCACGGTTTTTTTTCCTTCTAATTTTCTGGTGAAGATTAGAAGTGTAATCGAGTTTAGGATTCGTTGGGAGATCAATTGACAATTGAAAGGTAAAATTTACTTTCTCTTCATTGGCTCCTCACGCGACTGCCCCCATGGTAGTGGAAATTGGTGTTTTGTATCAATTTTTTACGTGATAGGTGATCCATACAAAGTTTAGTTTAATCTAGGTGAAGATTAGAGGCCATTGCATCAACCTCCTATCATTTTGGGTGAGTTTTAACGTTTTTATATTTTTTTAAATTCTGGAAAAATTAGTTCTTGAAACTCATCAAGAAACCGATTCTCGATTCACCGCTTGATCCCAAAATCTTCGACTTATTCCCAATCGATTTTGATTCTCCCTACACCAAAACTTTTACCCATCAAAATTGATCTCCCCGAACTTAAAAATTGACCAAACCGACAGTAGCCTCGGTACTGCTGTCCCCTTCGAACGGCCAGTCATTTTGTCGTTTGATTATTCCACTTTTCGAGTCCTTGAACCTAAACCCTTTTGGTATTGTTTGCTACTGTTTTAGAGAATTTTTTTTAATAATTTTAGGATGTTGTTTCAAGTCAGAACTGTGGTGATAAAAGAGCTTGGAAAACGCATTCTTGATGTAAGTTAACGGTGTAGTTAACAATGGGGTTTTAGAGAAATCTAAAACTCAAATATTTTACTATGTAACTCTGGAAAGTTTCAATGAATTTAGACATTTAGATCATACGTTTTGCCTTAAGAAAAGAAATATTTGGATTAGTTTAGGCAATTTTCTGGCTTAAGTGCTATTTCTGAGTTTCGATTGGATTTTTATTTTGAGATTGTTAATTCTGAAATATTTGGGAGTTTAGATTCATATTTAACCATTGGAAATTCGATAATTTTAAGTTGATTACGCAGAAAGTCAGTTTTTAGTAAACCGATTGGTGTGAAACTTGGGCTGTGTTTTGACCTTATATCAGATATAATATTGTTATTAATATGACTTTTGATGATAAGAATGCTTTTGATTGATTGCATGTCAAGTTGTAAGGTTCGGTCATAATTGAACAGACTATAACTCAGGTAACTAGTGTTAAGGCTACAAGCTTAACACTATGTGGATATTTCAGTTATGGATGAGTCCATAACTAGGTGCTAATGATCATTGTTTGTATGAATGATTCATTAGAGGTTCAATTATTGGTGCGTCTATAACCAGGTACTAGAAAGTGTGAGGAGTCTCGAGAGACTGCACTTGGTAGTGTTGCATGTTAAACTTTTGATGATATGATCTTTTGGTTTTAATTTAGTTTTTGTGGAATGACTGAGCATATGAGATTTATTATAGCCTTGAATATGAAACATTAACATAAGAGCTCGACATGTATCATTTGATGCCGGGTTTGATTTGAAAAGGGAGATTTCCACCTCGATACATGAGGCAAAAAAGTTGAGATCACTTCTATTTCAATCGAAGATTTCATTGAACAAGTAAGTTTTGGAATGATTATCTCTTGTTTTGCACATTTACATGTGCTAAACTTGTGTGGCTTAGATATTTCTGTTGTTCTAGAAACAATTAACAAGTTAACACAGTTGCGATATCGAGGATACATGTCGAGGTGGAAATAGAAGTTTATGCTTGGATTTATAAACTTGATAACTTTTGACTATTTGAACTTTATATATGATGAAAAGAGATGTGCATCCCATTTTGCAAATGATTATAGGTTTATCCCAAACTTTCTTATTTACCAGTTTAAAAGTCTTCCACTTGCGTTTATTATGTTTTATTTCAAAAATAAAGAGTCGGGTCTTTACAAGTTTGTACCCTCCAAGTTTTCACCTATAATGAACTTCCAACTTTCTCGGGAAATTGGGGAAATTGACCTCCAAAATTTCACTCTGAGATCTTGGTTCGAGATTGCCCACTTTTGCTTTGAGATTTGAAATTTTGGCCCAAGATGGCTTTTTTCTATTATTTTTTACTTGTCTTGACTCTTATTTTGTTTCTATTCATAGGATGTCGATGATAAGAGTTTTAATTCGGTACGGTGGACAATAAGATGTCAATGGATACAACTCCATAGGCGGTTTCATGAGAGGATTATTAGTTAGTCGGGAAATAAAGTATGAAGATTTATTAGTCCGACAATACTCATGAAAACTAATTTTGAAGATTTTATCATTAAGATTAAGTGTATGTTTAAGTTATCTTTGGTTGTTCCTCCTTTAGAAATAAATCAAACACAGCAGAGAAGTATAACATACCTTATTCAAGAGCAGTTAGGAGTACTATGTACTCTATGATCTGCAGCAGACGTGACCTTGCTTATGCAATGAGTGTTGTCACAAGATTCATGGCAACACTTGGGAAGCAGTTAAATGGGTGCTGAGGTATTTGGAAGGTATAGAATCCACTGGTTTGAAGTTTAGCAGGTCAAAGAATCTTAGTCCAAGCATTGCTGGTTATGTTGATGCTTATAGAAGTCTTCATTACAGAATATAGTAACATAATCTGAATATGTGGGTATTTACAGAGGCAACAAAGGAAGGACTTTGGCTAAAAATTTTAGTTGAAGAACAATATCAAACAACCATATTTTTTAGTGACAACCAAAGTGTTTTACATCTCTCAAAGAATCCTAACCATCGTGATAGAACCAAGCATACAGATGTAAGGTTTCATTTCATTAGTGAAGTGGTTAATTCTAGAGAAATCAGGCTTGAGAAGATAATCCCTCAAATACCTTTACAAAGACTTTGAGCATCGTCAAGTTTAGTTGAAGTGAGCTGATGAATTGAGAGGCTGAATGACAAACTAAAGTGTTTTGATGGTTGTTGTGCTTCATGGCCGAGGAAGCAAGTGTAATCATAGGGTGATCCTTAGATTTTATAAACAATGTTATTATAATTATAAATTGAATCAATTTTTTTTATTGTTATAACTAATTATTCTATTTGATTAGATTTTTAGATTTTGACTGGTACCTAATATAAAATTATGAAATGGGTAAAAGAATTTGCTAATTTTCATGTAAATTATAAATGGTAACATGTCTTCATAATAGAGGTAGATTTTAAAACAATTTCTTATTTTATATAAAAAAAAATATTAATTATTTATTTCTCAAATCAAATATTTTTTTATAAATCTAATAATAAAAATCACAATCAAAATGAACTATGTTTTTATTCCTCACTTTTCACCATGTGACACCTTATACTGAGCAACTATATTCCTTTTTGGTGTGTCTTCCTAAAGGACTTCAATTTCTATCCCATTTTCATAGGTATCTATTATTTGTTCATGGTAATAATTGCAAATCTAGTAAGTTTTTAGATAATATTTATAAAATATTAATTCTTAAAAATATTTATAAATATAGTAAATTTTGATGGAGTTAATCAGTGATGAACATTGAATCACATATTTTTACAATAAATTAATCACCGATTCACACATTAATCAATGTTAATTACTGATAAATGTGGTAAAATTGCTATATTTAAAAGACTTAATTACATCAATAATCTATTTAATTCACCTTATTAGATAAATTATCATCTATACCCAAAAAACACAATTTTAGGTGGCGCATCCGGTGGATCTCGTACTCTTTGATTACCGTTTTGCCCTCTCCATTCATCTTTTTCCTTTTTTGTGTCATCATTCTTTTTTTTTTTGTTATCTTAAATTTCGGGATTTTGATTCTAGCATTTATTATTTTATTTTTTAATTTGTTTTTATTTTTCATATCTCTTCCAATTTGATTCTTTAATGTTGTTTTTTCAAATTTCTCAATCCATCGTTTCTGGGTTCTTCAGTTTTATATTGATTTTCCTTTTTTTTAGATTTCATATTCTGTTCATCATGCGAACCCATTATGTCGCAATATTATTTCATTTGACACTCCTCCAAAATGTTTACTTTTTATTAAACGTTTTTTTTTTTTAATTTCACCCTTCAACATTATCCTGTTCTTCATCATCCTTTTCTATTTCAATCTCTAACCTTTTTGGAGTTTGTCTTCTTTTATTCTTCATCTGCAATTCAATTTGTTGCCCAGATTAAACATATATTTACATATTGATGATTTCTTCGATTTTCTATCCATATTTGATTATTTCTTTGATTTTTTTTATCCAGATTTGAAGGTTTAATTTTAGGTGATGTTGAAGCTCGCTTATCGTGTCGCTGCCGAGATCTGGGTAACAATATCATCATTAGATCTTGTTCGGTTAGGGTTTGAATGAGGGATTCGATTGTAGAACGAGATACTTTTAATAAAATATTTATTTTTATTCAATATTTATTTTAATTTTCTATTCACATATCCTTAGAACTGTTACATCTTTTTCATCTTCAATTTTGTACCTTCTATCAATTTTAAGTACACATCAATAAATGTTTACTAAAAGTAAACTGTTTATAAAAAAACTTACCTTTCAATTCTCCGACGAACTCGCTTTCTATGTATTTTGTAGAGTAATTTACTTTAATCAAATGTTTATTTTTATTCAATATTTAATTTAAAAGCCAATTTACATATGTTTTCAAAACTGTTTCCTCAATGTGTCCGGTATCAATTTTAAGTACACGTCAATAAATTGTTTACTTTTTATCTCTGTATTTTGTAGGATTACGAACAAAAAAAACATTCAAATTTTCCTGGAATAATAAGTGAGAAGTTTGAAGATTTTTCTTTTATTTTTTGTTATAGTTTTATTTTAGTTTAGATTTGATTTTTTTTCCATTAATTTTTTAAAATTTAAGAGATTTATAAATTTCGTTAAATTTTACACAATTTAAGGAGAAATTAAATCGGGGGTATGTTTTGTCTTTTCACAATTTAATTTGATTGGTGGCGGTTTTGGGTACTATTGATATTAAATAAAAACATCCGATATATTTGATATATCCCTATTTATTTTTATTATTAGTGAAATTAACTCTATTTAAAAATAATTTCGAGTAAAGATTTATCTACATATATTGCATTAAAATGTGCTACCCGGTGAAATTTCTCTTTGATTATTATATATATATATATATATATATACCTTATAAATTTTATAAAAAGGAAATATGTTTAGAGAATCTACCTCACTCATCTTTTAAAATTAATACCTCAAATTAACATCTCTAAAAAAAATATCTAGAGTTTAATAAATACTTTTGCTTCATTTTTTTTAAATTAAAAATTCTGGTAAAAGAAATAGTTGCATATATTTAGAAGGTGTAATTTCTTGATTTTTAAATTGTATAATAAAATTTTAAATTAAATTAAATTCATTTATGTATTAACATTTTGTGTATTCTCAATATCATTTTTAAATAGTGATTTATTATTTATCATCTTTCGATTTTACTATTACTAGAATTTAAACACGTGTGATGCACGTGAACTTTATTTTATAATTTTATTTTTTAAAAAAAAATAAATATTTTAATAGTAGATTTTATTAAATATAGAAAACCTAATTAAATTTAGAAATATTTTAGTCAATAGAACTTTTGTCTCCCTATTTTAAAAAATAGTAAAAATTTGATTAATTTCTAAAATAACACTTTTTTACTTCCAATATATATATATATATTATTCCAAACTGCTAATAATATATATAAAAGAATCGAAAAATAAAAATCACTTCAATATAAAAAAAATTGTATAGAGAAGGCATAACTTACTAATGGAAGATTCGTTCTCCGCTCCCTTCCCTCCATAGACATTTGTTTTGGGCGGCACCCTTTATTTATACTAAAAGAGAGAAGTTTAAGAGTTTGCAACTCATAAATAAAATTTATTCCAAATTGAAAACCGACCCACATATTTAATTTTAAATACTTAAAAGGGTTTGTAACACTTATAATTGTTTTTGAGTAACCGATGGAATTGTGTTTAATGAAGATTTTTTTTTATCGATTGACTACGTGTAACCGATATGAATGGTTCAATTTATGGCGTGAATTTTTAAATTAATGGGTGTTTACAGAGCATCGGTATGTTTAAATTTTTTTGTACGTCTTTATTTTTTCAATACTATTATTTTTTTATTAATAAAATCAACTATTACTTTAATCAAATTTCTTGCTTGTAAAAATATTATATTTTAATCATATCAATAGCCATTATATGTTTCTCCATAGTAAAAAAAAAATAGCCATTATATTTCAATTATATTAACAGCATTTGTTTATAATAGATTTTACATTATAATTACTATTATTTTAATAAAATAATTAATTGGTAGTGGATAATTAATTAGTGGTATATTTTATGATTAGAAATTAATGAAGGGTATAGTAATTCAAAAATGTTTCTCCATAGTAAAGCCTTATATAGTAGAGATCGAAGACTTGAGCCCCCCTCTCCTAATTTGATGTAATCTAAAAAAAATATAGTAGAGATGATGAACAATGAAATTTAAAATTTAGAGAATATTACAATAAATAAATTTATTTCAAATAAATATTGAAACTTTTAAGTATATTTAAGAAATGAAATAATAAATAAGAAATAAAATATATAGAGAAGGTTACCGTAAATTAAAATTTAAATAAATAGAGAAACTTAAGAAATGATGAAACAATGAAATTAAAAATTAAAATAAGAAATAAGAAATAAAATATAAAATATAAAAAATGTTACAATAAATTAAAATTTAAATAAATAGAGAAACTTTCAAAAAATGACGAAGCATTGAAATTAAAAATATTGAAGAAATATATTTTAGAGAATATTACAAACTAACTTTTAAAAAATGATGAAACAAAACATATAATTTATTAATTTAACACATAATTAATCATAGTGCAAAAAGAGGATATGAATGTAATACTTGAAAATAGAGTATGGTCCAAAAATGATTCCCCAACCTCCTCACTTTTAAGATATTAAAGATAACTATGAATTAAATGGCTTTTAATATAGAAATAAATAAATAGAATAAAATTTATTTTTTATTTACATAATTTAATTTTTAGTAATTAAATATGATAGATGAATAGATAAAAGACATATAATTTCTCAAACAAAAGAAAAAACAATAGATTATAAAAGTAATCAAATAACTTGCAACGCATCTAGATTATTGTAGTAAATTAGTAATGAATAAAAAATATATATAATATCAAATTCTGTTGGAGAAATTATATACTAAATATAAGGTGTGATATGTACATAGGGGATGTGAGAAATGAGAGGCCAACACTCACCCGTTTCAGGCATGCATCTTTCCTTTAGATCTGTAAAACATCTATGGATATATAATTCCTGTAAATTGGTAAGGTCTCTAATTCCATTAGGCAAAGATTTCAACTCTCTAGCACCAAAAACGGTCAACGATAAAAGTGAAGAGAGATTGCCAATCCATTCAGGCAAAGCCTCCAAGTTTCTACAACCATCCAAAAAAAGGTTTTGAAGAGTAGATACATATTGAAGCCCCTTTGGGAGAGACACGAGCCCTGATAATGTGACGAGGTATAAAGAACGGAGGCTCTTAAATGCTTTCCATTGCATCTCTTCAATGTCGTTAAACATATCGAGTTTGTTGCAACTCACAATCATTAATTCAGTCAATGCTGGAAAATGTGTAAAGGAAAAATGTCGATCCCCCATCCACCATTTTTTTAGTTCAGGCATGTAGCTAAGTGAGAGAGTTTGCAAGGATGGAAAGAAGATTGTTGATGAAGAGCAGCCACTGATGTTGAATATATACTCAAGAGAAGACAAGCCTTCAAGACAAAGAAACTTTAGTAAAGGTAATTGATCAAACTGTGGAAGACATTGCAGTCTTCCACAATCAATGATAGTAATACTGACTAAATTTGAGAGAGAGTTTAACCAGTTGGATAATCCTACTCCATTATATCCCTTAATAAACAAGGTTTGAATATTTGGATGGAGTTGAAGGTTGTCTAAAACTGGTTCATCAACACAACTTCCACCTTCATTAATTTCTGGCACCAATGGCCCCCACTGTAATTCTATACTTGTGAGACCTTTTTTTTCTTTTAAATTGGGATCTCGACTCACACGAGCTTTTGATTTATTGCGTCGTAAGAATTCCAATCCTTTAATTGCTAACTTTCCACTCAAATTGTTGAGCGTATGGAGCTCGTTGAGACCACTTCCATATTTCTCCCCCAACACAAAAAAACTCAGTGTTTGAAGACAAATCAACTTGCTTAGTCCTTCTGGCATATGGCTCAAATTGATTTCTTCTATAATCAGATGCCTGAGGTTCACTAAATCACTCATACTTCTCGGTAAATCTTTCAAACGCCAACATTCGGAGAGATCAAGTGTTTGCAAACTTTTCAATTCAGTGATAGAATTTGGAAGGGAACTTATATAATAGTTTGAAGAAAGATCAAGATATCGCAACTGTGTTAACTTATTAATTGTTTCTGGAACAACAGAAATATTTGAAGCACACAAGTTTAGCACACGTAAATGTGCAAAACATGAGACAATCATTTCAAAAACTTGCTTCCTAAATGGAATCTTTGATGGAAATAGAAGTGATCTCAACTTTTTTGCCTCTTGTATCGAGGTGGAAATCTCACTTTTCAAATCGGACCGAGCATCAAATGAAACATGTCGAACTCTTATGTCAATGTTTTGAAGATCACCATTATTTTTCAAAAGGATATGCTCACCACTTGAGACCAATTGTGCGAGATCATGAATAAGATCATGCATTTTAAATAGTCGTTTATTGGTAAAAATATTTGTTTGTTTCTCTTGAAAAAGTGACCTCCAATATAATTCCTCCAAATAATCATGGCCCACATCCTCCATAGATTTTCCTTGACACTGTGATTGATTGATAAATCCTTGAGCTATCCATTGTTTAACCAATTTATTTTCATCAATAAAAAAATCCTTAGGAAAAAGGGAACAATAAGCAAAACACGGCTTCAAATGGGTGGGGAGGTTATGATAACTAATCTTGAGTATTGACATCATGCCTCCTTCTCCTTGGATAATCGTTGAAAGTTCATTATCTTTGAACGAAATCCATTCAAATGGTGATGTTTTGGAGTATAACACCCTTCCAATGGTTCTTATTGTAAGAGGTACACCATTCAACTTCTTAACAATCTCTTTACCAACTGCAATGAAATTTGGATCATTTGCTTGATCTCCTTCCTCTTTTCCTAAAGCTATTTTTTTGAATAATAACCAAGAATTACCTTCAGATAAACCTTTTATTGGAAAGACTAAAACCGGCCTCGCAATTTCGGCAACCTTTTGACTACGAGTAGTGATGAGAATCCTACTCCCTCTTCCACCACCCATCAATAACGGCTCCAACGCCATCCATTGTTCATCATTCTCGTTCCAGACATCATCCAACACCAACAAATACTTTTTTCCTTCGATTTCTCGTCGCATTTGACTTTGTAGGGAATCTAGATTTTGTATCTCAGTTGGTTTCTTCCCAGCTACCGATTCTATAATCTTTTCAAGAATTGTTTTAAGATCAAATTCTTCAGAAATACAAACCCACATTCTCAATTCAAAGTGGCTTTTCACTTCAGTGTTATTGTACAACGATTGAGCAAGTGTAGTCTTTCCGAATCCTCCAATACCGACGATTGCAATCACGGATACATTATTTTCAACATCAGGATCAAAAAATTTGTCCATGATTTCTTTCTTCTCATCATCCCTCCCAATAATATCATCCTCAAGTACAAAAGAGTGAGTTTCCCTTTCTCTAATCTGTTCATCACGCACATCTCTAATATGCTCGATTATGTTAAACTCACTAATATCTGCATTGAACTTATCAAAAATTTTCCTGAGTTTATTGATCCTATGAGCCATTGGAAGACGAAAGCATAACGGATTTGATTTGGAAAAGAAAGAACATACCTTTCTATTCATAAGAGCTTCATTGTAAAATTGATCGAAGAGGTCATCAGCATCGTACATAGAATCTTTGATTCGGGTGAGAAAGTTTTTGATATCATGATTATGAGCTTGCTGCAATTCAGCTCCAACAAGCTTTGCTCCCAGTTTTGAAATGGAGTTTTTCAATTCATCAAGCTCATCTTCCACACCAATTAGAAGCCTGATCTCTTGGCTAAGAAGATGACCCACTTGAGCCATCATCTGATTTGTAAGATTGGAGAGAAATTCTTGAGACATAATTGCCAAAAATAATTCAAAAACAGGTTTTCAAAATGCTGTGTAATGAAATGCTTTTCAACATGCTACTACGTAAAAACAGTATATATCAACAAAACTTTCCTCTATTTCTGAAAAAAATAATTTAATAATTTTATTTATATAATTTTATTTGCAAGTTGATATCTTTTATTTATATTTTATTTACAAGTTGATATTTTTTTATTTATATTTTATTTGCAAGTTAATATTTTTTTGACAAGTTGGTTATTAATATTTCTTATGCTATGAGGCGGTTTCTTATTTTATTATTAAACAATTGACAGTAATTTATAGAGTTTAGTTGTTAAACTTTAGCTTTTAAATTTTGGAAAATTTCATTGGGTAGCAGAATTTTTAGCAATATTTATAAATATAGCAGTTTTAAAAAGTATTTGCAAATATAGCAGATTTTTAAAAACCCTCATTCATGTTATCAGAGATATCAGTGATAACTTATAAAATAATCAGTGGTAATCAGTGATTACTACACAAAATATCAGGATATCAATAATCAGTGATTACTAATCACTGATTACTAGTGGCAATTTTGTAATTTTTTAGATGTGAATTAAATTTTTCTACTATTTTTGCAAATATGTTTTTTTCCTGCTATTTTTACAAATATTAAACCTATTTTTGCTATTTTCGCAAGAGCCCTTTAAATTTTCCTACGGACAAAGAGATCCTCTTCCCAAAACTGACCGCCACTCTTCTTTATTTTTTTCTCAATATGTCTATTATTTCTTAACCCTATGGCACTTTTATCAATTAAATTTAGAAAAAAATAAATAAAACAGATTTAAAACTCAAAATAAGCTACGTTAGAAAATATTTAGAAAACGTAAATAAATTAAAAAATAAAGGCGGCCATATTGAAGAAAATCTTTAAAGAGATTTTTTTTTTTTTGAAAAAATAAACAAAACCAAAAACCTTAAGCAGTCGCATATTGAATGTTTTTTAAAGTTCTCTAAACTAATCAATGTAGTGAAACACAATCCTACAAGATTTATTTTTTTCTTTTGGAGAAACCAAATGGTAGATATAACACAATATTTCTTTCAAGAGCAATATTTCTATTTTTTTAATTCATACACAATATTACTTTCGGACAACTCCGGTTTGAACTTTTTCAAGAAGACAAAGAAACTTTATTTTACACATGGATGGAGATAACTTCATGCCTTGGTATATTTCTTCCTTGAACAATATTTATATAATTATTTGAAATATTTTACTATTTACTATTATACATTAAGTTAATATTAATTTTGATAGGATTGAGATACAAAAAGAATTAAAAGGAGAAAAAGGAGGAGGAGAAGAATACTTTCATATTATGGAATCATACGTTGGAATGATCGCATAGAAGAAAGTTATGATTTTTATAACAAATATGCTATTTGTATGGGATTTAGCATTAGAAAGGCAAAAAAAAAAAAAGTTTTTATAAATTTAGAAATTCAGCGTTACAAATTATGTGTGTTTGAAAGAAGGCTATGCTGTAAAAAAATCATTGAATAAGAGAACAATAGAGAGGCTTCTAGAATTGGATGTAAAGCAAGTATTAGATTTAAATATGATAGAGCGGCCGGGGTTTGGAAAGTAACCAATTTTGTCTTGGAACATAACCATGAGCTAACTAAAGCTGGAGAAGTATATTTAATTTTTTAGATCTAATAGAAAAATTATTGATGCACAAAAGGGGATCACAAAAAAAAAAAAAAAAAACACTTCTATTAATACTTTCATTACCGACATTATTGCTTTGTGTCGGTAGATATTTCCATCACCGACGCCACGTCAAGTGATGTGACACACTTAAAAAATGGAAGGTCATTACCGACATGACGTCGAAAATACCCATTTTACAAAATTCCTACGGATACTACCGATGCCACGTGGCATCGATAATGCCGGACAGCATAAAGGGGCAGCATGCCTTTCTTCTCTATTTTTTTCTTCCACCTTCACTAACAAACAGACCGCCAGCCCGCAGCCCCATGCAAAAATGGCGAAAAAATCACCCCTCTTTCTTTGATTTTGCAAATTTTTTCTTCAGAAATCTTTCGTTTGAAGACTTGGGTTTTGAGTTTTGAAATTATTAGCTATGTTTTCATGCTTTATTTCTCTAAAATAGTGGAGATTTGTGTGATTAGGTGTTTAGGGTTTTTCTTAAAAAAAATATTTTTGTGAATTTGTAGTTGGAATTGTTGTTATTATTTTTAGTATATTGTGGAATTTATAAATAAGTAATAGATTGATGTTGATTTTTTTCAATTTAGGATGTATTTTGTAGTTGTTTTAATTTGGACATTTTGTGAGTGTTATGCATTTCTTGTTTAAATTTGTGCATTTTTTTAGTTTTGTGAGTTTAAGGAGCATCAATTTGTGATATTGTCATTATTTATTAATTGGTTTCAAATTTAATTGTTATTTTAAAATTTATATTGTTGATTTAATAATATGTGATTTTACGTTTGTGATTTTGAATGTATTTTGTTGAATTTCTTAGTCATTGTAAAGAATGTATTTTAAGTTTGTAACATCTCTAATATATGTGATTTTAAATTTTATAGCACATTTGGTGTAATCTCTCGATCAAGCACGCTATTAAAATGTCGGGTTCAAGGTTATTTTCTATTTTCCTTTATCAAGTTATATTTCATTATGTTTTATGATTTATTTGTTTAATGTTGCATGTATTGTTTAGAGCTTTATTATTTGGAGACGGCTATCCTGCAACATAGTTAGTCGTTTAAAATGAATATTTTATCATTCATTGTTTTAGCTTGCACGTGTTTTCATATTTTTTTTATTGGGAGATGGTTATCCTACACCAAAGTCAGCCATCTCAAAGCATGTTGATTTTAATATTTTATCTTGGGTAACATATTTTTAAAATGAGTTAAACGTTTTGTTTGAAATAGGTCCAATACTGATACAAGTTAAATGGAATTAAGTGATAGATTTTGTAAGGAATATATAAAATGAGTTGTGTCTTTTTTAGAGATTGCGGTAAAAGTTTTGAATATGAGTGAAAAACTCGATGTCCTTGTATTAAATGTCATAACATATTTTTTTGCAACACTTCGAGAAATCAGAGAACATTTGCACGTTATGGGTCAAAGGGGTCAAGAATCATGATTCTTGACCCTTTTCGAAGGGTCATCAAGAAAAGTCTAGGGGGTCAAGAATAATATACTTTTATTGTTTATAAGAGTCAACAAAAAAATTCTTGTCCCATTTTATGGCTCAAGTGTTAATTTAACATGACACACTTTAAAGGTCCAGTTTAATTACCAAATCTTGACCCTTTTTAAGACTATTAGTTGACCAGTTTTACAAGTAAAGATATATATTTTTTAAGGAAAAAAATATGCACCATTTGATACATAGCTAGCCACCTGATCATATTTTTAAATCTAAAAAAGAAATCTCAATCAATAAACCAAAATTCATTAAAATTAGAATTTGATAGCAATATTACTAATTCAAGGCAAAGAGACTTCAACAATTTAAGTTCTCATAATAGCTCATATGTTTGTAATTTGAAGAGAACATATTTTATTAAATGCAGCCACAAAAAACTAAACTTTACATCATAGTTAATAACATAGTCTAGACTATAAACAAAAGTTCAACCAACAAAATAACTATTAAGTTATGTCAAAGTTAAAAATTATAAGTAACCTACAAACGTAATAAGTCTAACGATGTTTCATATTTCCTAGATGAACATTGTCACAAATTCAATTCATTCAATCCAGACTTTATCAATTTCCTTATTGAGAGTAGTCAACCCTTGTGTCGATCTTTAGTCATCAAGAAAATTATTTAGCATATATTTATACTTTTAAGAATGAACAACCATTTGATAAACATTACTAAAAACAAGGCTACAAATTTCACTTTCCCAACATAATATATTTTCATATGACAAGTTGAACCAATCAAATTTCATACTTGACATCATATAAAAATAATGAGATACACCCATAGAGTTATGCACTAAAGCATGAGACCAATACCTAAATATTCCTTGTTTTTCCTATTCTACATTCACTTTGCTTAAACTAACTTGATCATCGGAGGTCCTTGGCCAATACCACACTGGTACTTTCTGATTAACGACGATTCACATTTCAGGTATCAAAGCTAGTAAGAAGACAACATGTGTCGTCACGTGCTCAACTGTGAAAATCATTCCTACAACAATTATTCCACTGAAAATTACAATTAAAATAATAAATATTAAAACTCAACAATGTGCACAATATGATATTTTAGTAAATTTTCAAAAATTGTGTTATATGAGTAATTATATATATATTTATACTATTTGAGTAATTCCTTCCTTTTTTAGATTTAAACCTCGTTTAATCCCCTTTTAAAATTTTGTTAACTAAACTTTTGAAAATTTTATATGATTTCATAAACTTTTTATTTACCTAAATGCCACAAAAAGGTTAGAGTACATTACAACAATATCCCTACCATTTTTTAGCCCGATGACAAATGTTTTGCTCATCGAGAACGTATTCAAAAGCTTGTGAAAAACTATTCACAATTGTTTCATTCCCAATGTACACCTGGCAGGAAGAAGGGCTTCACTAAAGAAAAATGGTTATTTTTTTTATTCCTCATTAATTTCTAAACTCTTACGGGTGTTTGTTTGAAGGTTTGAGAATGGAAAATAAATGTGGGAATGAGTTTGTGAAGTCATTCCCATATTTGTTTCACTCTTTTTTTTACTTGGCATTGACATCACATTTCCAAGGTTACTATTAGATTTGACATCTCATTCCAACACACTACTTTTATTTCTCGAGCATCACAAACTCAGACTTCCGTTTCCCAAACCCCCAACCAAACACCTGATCCTTAAGTTGCAAGTATTCATATATTTGGAATTATTTTCTCCTAATCTTTAAGGTCGAAGTGTTGGGAAAAAAACACCTTTCCACATTCACCGCTTGGAATAAAGAGAAATAACCGAGAAAGATAAAGAAACAAACACAATCAAACGACACAAGAATTTATACTGGTTCACCCAAATTGGCTACGTCCAGTTGCTACCGCTGTGGATTTCACTATGATGAATCAAGAGTTACAATGAAAAATATCCAATACACTTAACCGTGTATTACGCTAAAAAAAGCCCTCAAGAAAGTAAGTCCATTCTTTTACAATATTTCTCACACTCTCATCAAAGCCCTCCTCGAACCCAATACAAATACACTCTCAGTATTTTTGGGATACATTTGCCAATAAAGATTGTCTCTATTTATAGTACAAATAGTCTTGGTCACCAAGTAAAATCCAATGGTCATAATTCATCCTTACCCACCAAGCAAATCCTATGGCCATAATTAAGTCTTGGTCACCAAGATAACTTGTTGAGCAAGTTTAGGGTTTTATCAATCCATTCATATACTTGCCAAATCCCAACACAAAGTTGATGAGGATCCAATTGAAGCTAAGAAGGATGGACAAGATGAAAACACTAAGGTAGTTTGTTATTTTTATCCATACTTTCTTCATCCAATTTTTAATATATAAACTATGGCATGTGTTAGAATATATTTATGGGCTATTATCACATATACCCAATATCGAGTTTCAATTTTCAAAAAAAACCACAAACATTGAAAAATATCAAAATTACCCCACACATAATTAACCCATAATTTTTTTATGAAAATTTGATTAAAATTGATATATTATTTTTGTAAATTTATATTATTGATATAAATTTAGTACTAGAATTTACATTACTGATAAATTATTGTTGTAAAATTACATCAATGATATATCATTAAATTAATAGAATATATAAAAATGGGTAAATCTGATATAAACATGAAAGTGTGACATATGTGAAAACAAAACTCAAAAGTTGGCTACCACGCATAATTTTGGGCTATTATCACATATACCCAATATCGAGTCTCAGTTTTCAAAAAAACCACAAACATTGAAAAATATCAAAATTACCCAACACATAATCAACCCATAATTTTTTTATGAAAATTTGATTATAATTGATATATTATTTTTGTAAATTTATATTATTGATATAAATTTAATACTAGAATTTATATTACTGATAAATTATTGTTGTAAAATTACATCAATGATATATCATTAAATTAATAGAATATATAAAAATGGGTAAAACTGATATAAACATGAAAGTGTGGCATATGTGAAAACAAAACTCAAAAGTTGGCTACCACGCATAATTTTCTAGTTGGATGTCATCTCAAGTCGTTTGTTTGGATTTTGTGGACCTTGGTGTGCCGTTAGGGTTTCTTCATTATACCTAGATAAATCTAGGGTTTGGATTTTGGGTTGACATTATGTTGTGGTTATTTGTTGACGCCTCTCCACATAGGAATGAAGAGAAACCGCCGGTGATACCGTTTGTCCAAAAGTCGATAAGCACGTCAATTTTGTCTGATGGTTCACTCTGCCTTCGATGTCGGTTCTACTGGACATCTTTGTTCGACATCAGTTTTGTTTGCTTCCACTTCGTATTCGATGACGCTTTCTCCGGGCATCACTCATAGCTTCCGCTCAACGAAGACATTGATCCACAAAGTCATATTTGGGTCAAGTGTTTAGCAAACTCAAGTTGGTCTCCGTTATGCCATCTTGAGTTTGAGGGGGGATGTTAGAATATATTTATGATATTCCTTATTTAGATTAGGGATATTTTCCTTATCTTTTAGTTTCCTTGTTCAAGTTAGTTTCCTAGTCTAGCTAGGTTTACTTTTCTATATAAGTTGATGTAGCCTCCATACAATTTAACCTAATTCAATATATCATTTGTCTTTCCGTTTACAGCATGATCACGTATACTATGTGTTGAGATATATATGATTAAATTTACCCTTACCCATTGGCTTAAGCTTTTGGTTCAATTGGTGATTTAACATATCACCCACTATACCCAAAAGTTTAAGCCAATAGGTAAGCATAAATTTAATCATATATATCTCAACATGTACCTACTTATTATTTTTTTGTTCTTCTTTTTTTTTTCCCTTCATATCATATATTTTTTTCATAGATTTTTTCCTTCTTTTTTTTTATCCAACTTTTTTATCTTCAAAACGTTATTACGTATATTTTTTTTTTTGAAACAACCCGAAAAATACATTGAAACACATAACCACAGCGGAAGCAAATAAATTTCAACATTTAGTTCTCTTTATTGAAATCAAATCATAAATAGTTCTCAACCGATCGGTTTGTTTAAAACCAATAACAATTCAATGAAAAGCAAACTTAACCATTGCCTAAGAATTCTCAAAAAAAAGTTTAACTATTGTTTTTATTTCAAACAAAAAAAAACATGAATCATAAAAGTTTTCCCCCAACATAATAAAAAGAAAAGGCAGATTCGCTAGCGTGCAAATCCGTGCCAACCGGTCACCACATCGAACCGCATCAGCCACAGAGCTTCTTCTTCCCTTTACCTGAAAAAAAAATAAATGTAGCATCATGAGGCTTCGCCCAATGAGTAGAAAAATGTTAAACTAAAAATCACGCCATGAGAGATTTTTCTAAGACTTTAAGTCCTTAAACGACCTTACCGACTTCCGAAAATACTCTTTCACCCAAAGCTCTCTTAGCTAGTACATGCCCCCATAATACCTTTTAATCCTCAAATTAAAAGAATAAAAACTTTCGAAACAGTTTTAAACTCCCTTTCTCATTTCAAAACTTTTCGATCATAAACTTTCCTAATACCTCTAATCTCCTTTTTGTCCGCAAACAAAAAGAGGCTATACTCAACAAGGCATTTAAAAACTGTTTTCACATATTTAAATCCTTAAGAGTTTTAAAATATTCTTTTCCATTGTACATATGGAATGAACCTGCCCCGTTAAGTGCTATATAGTTGTGCACAACCGTATAATCTCCCTTAACGGCAAATATTCTTCTTTAAGCATGGCCTTTGCTTAAAACGAACCTGCTACAATATTACTCGAGGTATTTAAGTAATATGATCCTATACATCACTACTATGATGTTCAAACAAGTCTAAACTCAAACTTATCGAAATACCCTCGTTAAAGGCCGAAAATTCCCTAAAATGAAATTATGGAAAATTCCCCTTTAAACCACTCTAAAACGTCCCAAAATCACCCATCAAAACATCCTTGGGTCACTTCCAACAACTCCCAACAGTTTACAAGTTTAAAAGAGAAACTAGCCTAAACTAGTGTAGTTTCGCTCCTTTTTCGGGCAATTTAAAACCACTAATATTCTAACTAAAATTCGGCGGAGTAACGCCTATAAACCGACTTCCAAAACAGTCCTAAAACATAGGGAAAAAGATTCCAAAAGTCCAGAGCAATGTAAATATAACTAACTAGCCACCTAGGCTTAATTATTGGCTTAGTGGGCACTAATTCATCAAAGGGAAAAATCATAACCAGCAGCTTTAGAACACTTTAAAACATCCAAAAACAAGTTCAAACACCCAATATCAAATTCAATAATCATAAGGAAGTAACTTAGACAACACCCGATATAAATAGTCATTTTTAAGCATGCTTAGTCCAACCTTAGTCATACTTAATCTCCAACAAATCAATTCTTTAAAACAGCCCCCTAACATCCTTAATATACTTTTAATCACCCAACATCATGCTTAAATTTCAGAGGTTCCTTGTAAAGAAAAAGAAAAAACGCAAACATACATAATTTAAAACTTAACAAATTTCTACTCACCTTTTCAAGCTTAGTTTTCTTCCAAACTTGAACTCTTTTCCAATTTAAATTAAGAACCTGAAAAGGCACCTAAACCATTCAAAGTACATCCTAAAAAAAACTAAAATTACAAGGGAAAAATACCACAAAGCGACACACGAAGCAACGGACCGAAAGTACGCAAAACAGCCCCCTAAAGGGGCTGCCTTGCCACGGCAGCAAAGCAGCGGCACGGCGGTCCTTTTTTGCGGCTTTCCGGCGTGTCGTTTGGCGGTATTTCTTCTTGGTGGGTAGTTTTTATTGAGAAAGGTAGAAAATTAGGGTTTCCAAATTTAAAGAAGATGGGTTTTGGAAACATGAACTTGAAGAATAAAAAGAAAATCAAAGGGTTTTGGATCCATGAACTAAAAGAAAAAAATTCAGAGATTAGAAAGAGAAATTCTCTTACCCTGAAACTTTTCTTGATATCTGTCTCTAGCTAGTTCATACTGAGATAGATCTTGATATTCAGTTTGGGGTTGAGCCTGAGTATCAGTTTGTTGAGATGCCTCTTCTTGAATTATTTCAGATGGTTCTCCAGGTTCTTTTAAGTCTTTTAGTCTGCCACTTTCGATGGGCAGAAGCTTCACCTCAAAACTAGACTTCATCCCTTTTGTCGGACTACCTGATTTCTCAGTTGCAATTGTATTCATTAGCATTTCATCTTCTTTGAACTTCGCATCTCTGCTAGATAAGCATTTCTTGTTTACAATATCCCACAACTTGTATCCTTTTGAACCCTCAAGATATCCCAGAAAAAAACACTTCAATGCCCTTAGTTCAAGTTTTCCCTGTGAGATTGATAAGTCGTTATTTTAGCATATAAATTTGTGTTAATTGCTCATACTTTGATGATTAAATAGCCTAAGAACTAATTAATTATCTTTGATTTGTGTTTATGTGCTAGATTGGAGAAGATGGGATGAAAAAAGGCTTAAAATTGCATTTTGGAGCTTTCTTGACACTTCGGTGCCATGGCAACAACTTTTAGTGGCCGCAGCCACAAGGAAAAGTCCGATTCCAAGCCAAAATTCCAAGAGAGTTCGGCGCCCAGTTGATTTTTCTAGCGCCATAGCAACGAAAGCGTTAATTTTCCAGATTTTAGTCTTTTTGCTCAGCGCCCCAGCGCCCAAAAATCAGCGCCGTGGCGCCAGTTCGGATTTTTAGGATAGAATTTCTTATCTTTTGTTTTAAACCCTAGTTTTCAAGGATATAAAAGGAGACTTCTTTTCTAATAGGGGAAGAACGTTTTTCCCTAGGTTTTCTTAGAGAATGATGAACTCCATGTCTAGCTAAACTCCCAATTTCCAACCAAGGTTAATCAAAGTTTGATTTTTTTATATTTGTGAGATTTGTTCTTCATCTTTCTTTCTAATTCTTCTCTATTTCTATGTTTTCTATTTTATGCATTCAATATCACATTGTTTGATTGTTCAAATAGGGCCCTTTGATCATTCTTCAATTTGATAGATCGTCAATTAGAGTGTTTAAATCCGTAATTGTTTATGCATTCTAATCCATGTGACAATTAGTATGAATGATTAATAAGTCTTTTCATCTCATGCTATGAAAATATAGGATCTAGTCTAAATAGATCGAACGTTTCGCATTTGTTGGCTAGAATTGGTCGTCCTTCTCATCTTATTGCTGTCATTGATTAAATTCTATTGTCGTACTCTAGGGTTGTCATTGATTAGGGAAGTAATTAATGATCGTATCTTAATTACCGACAAACTAAGGAAGGATAGATTAATAAGACGTTCTTAATAATCATAACCAATTTAGAGAATGAGTTAGGATTTCATTAGAAAATCAATGATCAAATAATATAAATCAAACGATGATTACACCTTTGGTTGGAACTTTCTCCCATTGAATCTCTTCTTAACTTTTATTGTTTTCTTTCTCAACAAACCTCAAAAACCCCCCAATTTTAATTCACCAATCTCTGTGGATTCGACCCTACTTTCCACTACTACAAATCCATAAATCCGAAAGTAGAGATCTTTATTTTTGGTGGATTCGACACCCACCAAATTTTGGCGCCGTTGCCGGGGATTGGTGTTAATTAAATTTTTGTTTTTGTTTTGGTTTTTTTTTTTTTTTTTTTTTTTTTTTTTTTTGCTGTTTATTTAGTGTTTTAGATTCAATGGCTACTCTAAGGGAATTAGGTAGATTTGAGCAACAATTAACTAACTTGACTGTTGTTGTTCAACAACTGGCGTTGAAAAATCTACAACAAATGAACACATGTAGAACTTACACCGCACCTAATCATGGAGCTGACATGTGTTCTAGATTTCAAAGCAACCCTTATGAGTATGCCAGTTCAGTTAAAGGATTTCAAGATCAATCACCAGGAAATTATGATCACTATCCTCATTCTGACAATCCAGGTTGGAGGGATTGTCCTTATTATGAGCCAAGAGCAATAGACTACCAACAATACCCAGCTAGGCATCTCGACCCACCTCAAGAATCCTCTTCAAGTTCAGGTTTGTCTTTAGAAGAAATGGTGAAATCTCTTGCTACTAACACACTTCAATTTCAACAGGACACAAGAAGTAGCATCCAAAATCTGGAAGATCAAATAGCTAAACTAGCATCTTCAATTAGTAGATTTGAGAATCAAGATCATCCACCACCTCAAACTGTGGAATATCAAGTTGAAAATGTTAGCGCTATATCATTGAGGAGTGGAAAAGTTTTGGAAGAACCTAGAATGAAAGAGACTTTTGGTATTCCAAGAGAAGAAACCGAAAAGGAAGTCGTCTCATCTTCAAAAGTTCAATTGGAGGTTCCCGAAAGAGTAAAAACCAAGGTATTGTTGACTCCTCCTCCTTTTCCATCTCGCTTGGTTAACTCAAAGAAATCAAGAAGAAAAAGAGATGTTGGAAACCTTTCGAAAGGTTGAGGTAAATATTTCGTTGATAGATGCAATAAAGCAAATACCTCGATATGCAAAATTCCTTAAGGATTTGTGCACAAACAAGAGGAAATTGAAGGGTAATGAGAAAATAAGTGTGGGGGGAAAACATCTCGGGCGATTATTCAAAGGAAAATGCCTCCTAAAGGGGGAGATCCAGGTATGTTTTCAATTCCATGTAAGTTAGGAGACTTAAGAATTGATAAAGCCATGCTAGATTTAGGAGCTTCAATTAATGTCATGCCCCTTTCGTGTTTAAATCTTTAAATGTTGGTCATTTAAGAGAAACAGTGTAATCCTCCAACTTGCCTGATAGATCCCATGCTTATCCTGAAGGAATTTTAGAGGATGTGCTAGTACAAGTTAATGGTTTGGTATTTCCTGCGTTTTTCTATGTTCTAGATATGGGGGATGATGCTTTTACCTCCTCTTTAGTTCTATTAGGAAGACCATTCTTATATACCTCTAAAACAATAATTGATGTACATGCTGGTATAATTACTATGGAGTTTGATGGAGAAGTTATAAAATTCAATATACATGACTCCATGAAACACTCGGATGTTAATTCTTCAGTTTTTGCTATGATTGATTTTGTCGATCCATTGACTAATGATATTCTTAAGTTGTTTGAGAAGGATGACATGCAGGTTGCTTCAACAAAGAAACCCAAAATTGGAGAATTGCGAGCCATAATTCGGAAATATGTCAAGTCGATTTGGGATGTGCATTAATGAAGAAGCAACCCGGTCTAGCCAAAGACGTTAAATAAAAGGCGCTTTTTGGGAGGCAACCCAAATTTTTATGTTTTATGTTTTATGTTTTATGTTTTTCGTTTTTGTTTTCATTTTCATTTTATTTTTTTAGTTTGATTTGATTTCTTTTCTTCGTTTGATCTTTAAAATAACAGGGTTTAATAAGGGCTATGTAGGCTGAAGGATGAAATTTTTGGCTGAAATCTCACACTCCCGAGCCGTAGAAATTCAACTACTCATGATTGCTCTTTCAGGGACGTTTTCTCACCCTCTTTTATTTTTGTTAATTGTTCATTGAGGACAATGCATGCTTTAAGTGTGGGGGGAGGGGTAGAGAAAACGGAATAAAATTCAATTTGCTTGCTTGCTCTTGATATTTTTATAATTCATTAATGGATGATTAGAATTGTTTGGTTTTGTTGAATTAATTTGAGGCAAAATAGGGATTAGCATGAGTAGTTAAATTCTTGTTGGCATGTCTTGAGTAGTTTATTTGGATGACTTTTGAATGCAAATGTGTTATGGGATTTGTGACAATCAAACCTTTGTGAGTTTTTGGGCCAAAAAGAGCATATCTTCATAATATTTTTGCTCTATTCTTTTCTTGTGTGATTGTCAAACATAGTTGATTCAACTATAATTTGCTTTGTTATGCATGTTGATGCCTATGTGTTGTTTTGAATGCTTAGAGTTTAGAAAGGGCAAATTAGGTGATGCCATTTTTAGCTTTCTTAAAAGGCCAAACTTGACATATATCATTAGAAAGCCAAATTTGAGCCTAGACCTATTTCTTGGGAATTAACCACAATTTGAATAACCCAATATCCTTCTATTTGTTAATTTCCTTTTGAACCCAATTGTTGAAGAATTATTTGAACTTTGCTTCATTTTATGCATCTTCTCTTCAAGTTCAATGAAAGATTTGACAAATAGGTCTTTGCTTGATTCTCTTTTTTCTTATTTTTCTCATCTTCGAAAAAAAAAGGGAAAGAAAAGAAAACAACTAAAGTTGTTTGTGAAAAAGTGCTTAAGTGAAAAAAAAAAAATGATGATGAGAATTTGATGAGAAGTTTGAAATAAGTTGAAAAGAAAGAAGGAGTTGTGAAAAAAAAAAAGGGGTGTTATGTAAAGAAGACATTGGTATTAAAGGTGTGAATTCATTGTATGATAGGAAGTTAATTTGAAGCATAGGAACAATGTTCATCTAATTCTTTAAATTGATTTTAGCTCAAATTTCCTTCCATCCACCCTTACCTGAGCCCCCTTACAACCCAAAAGACCCTTAAATTCTAGCATTCAATTCATGCATTGGTGGCCTTGATGTGATAATTTAGCAAGCCTATGGTAAGATCTTCTATGTTTTGACTTGAGAGCTTCATGAATATACCCTTAAACACTTTGAGTGAATAGAGTGAGTCCAAGTGAGGTATCAAATCTTGTAGCACTTTGATTTTAAAAGATCATTAGAATAATTACTCATGTGCATGTTTGATAGGAATTTATGCTATGACTACTTATCTTTTGTTTATGCTTCAATTTAATTCTCTAAAACTTGATAATTTTTGTTGTTGATGATTGAAAGTTAAAGTTGAAAGGAATGGTGTGCAATTGAATTTTATTGAGTTGTTTGTTTTATACTTGAGGACAAGCATGGATTAAGTGTGGGGGATTTGATAAGTCGTTATTTTAGCATATAAATTTGTGTTAATTGCTCATACTTTGATGATTAAATAGCCTAAGAACTAATTAATTATCTTTGATTTGTGTTTATGTGCTAGATTGGAGAAGATGGGATGAAAAAAGGCTTAAAATTGCATTTTGGAGCTTTCTTGACACTTCGGTGCCATGGCAACAACTTTTAGTGGCCGCAGCCACAAGGAAAAGTCTGATTCCAAGCCAAAATTCCAGAGAGTTCGGCGCCCCAGCGCTGATTTTCTAGCGCCATAGCAACGAAAGCGTTAATTTTCCAGATTTTAGTCTTTTTGCTCAGCGCCCCAGCGCCCAAAAATCAGCGCCGTGGCGCCAGTTCGGATTTTTAGGATAGAATTTCTTATCTTTTGTTTTAAACCCTAGTTTTCAAGGATATAAAAGGAGACTTCTTTTCTAATAGGGGAAGAACGTTTTTCCCTAGGTTTTCTTAGAGAATGATGAACTCCATGTCTAGCTAAACTCCCAATTTCCAACCAAGGTTAATCAAAGTTTGATTTTTTTATATTTGTGAGATTTGTTCTTCATCTTTCTTTCTAATTCTTCTCTATTTCTATGTTTTCTATTTTATGCATTCAATATCACATTGTTTGATTGTTCAAATAGGGCCCTTTGATCATTCTTCAATTTGATAGATCGTCAATTAGAGTGTTTAAATCCGTAATTGTTTATGCATTCTAATCCATGTGACAATTAGTATGAATGATTAATAAGTCTTTTCATCTCATGCTATGAAAATATAGGATCTAGTCTAAATAGATCGAACGTTTCGCATTTGTTGGCTAGAATTGGTCATCCTTCTCATCTTACTACTTTCATTGATTAAATTCTATTGTCATACTCTAGGGTTGTCATTGATTAGGGAAGTAATTAATGATCGTATCTTAATTACCGACAAACTAAGGAAGGATAGATTAATAAGACGTTCTTAATAATCATAACCAATTTAGAGAATGAGTTAGGATTTCATTAGAAAATCAATGATCAAATAATATAAATCAAACGATGATTACACCTTTGGTTGGAACTTTCTCCCATTGAATCTCTTCTTAACTTTTATTGTTTTCTTTCTCAACAAACCTCAAAAACCCCCCAATTTTAATTCACCAATCTCTGTGGATTCGACCCTACTTTCCACTACTACAAATCCATAAATCCGAAAGTAGAGATCTTTATTTTTGGTGGATTCGACACCCACCAGAGATATGTACATACCCTGTGCATTCGAAAGTTTTAAGATGTTGTAGACCAGGAGCATGACCTGACCACTTTTCAATTGGTGTTTTGAAGTCTAACACAGTGCTGGGGCACCTGTTTATATTGTATATGGCAGTGGCAGCTGTTTCAGCCTAAAATTTTGCTTCCATATGTGCATTTGACAGCATGCACCTAACCCTTTCTATTACAGTTCTGTTTAGTCTTTCTGCCACTGCATTTTACTGGGGTGTATGTCTTATAGTCTTGTGTCTTGTGATCCCATTTGAATCACAATATTGATTGCACTCAGCCCCACAAAACTCCATACCATTGTCAGTTCTTAAATATTTCACCCTTTTCCTGGTTTGGTTTTCTATTTTATTCTTCCATTCTTTGAACTTTGCCAATGATTCATCTTTAGTTTTTAGGAAGAATATCCAGGCCCTTCTTGAGAAATCATCAATTAGGGTTAGAAAATACCTACTTTCATTCAAGGAGTTCACCTTTGCTGGACCACACAAGCCTGTATGAATGTAATCAAGAATTTCTTTACTGTAATGTTCTCCTTTCATGAACTTTTGCCTTGTTGATTTTCCAAGTACACAGTGTTCACAAAATCTCAATCTTTCATTGCTTTTTCCAGAAATCAAACTTTTTTTAGACAATTCTTGCAGCCCATTTTCACTAATATGTCCCAATCTCCTATGCCATAGGTCAAATTCAGTGCACACTTCTTCTTCAGCCACCAATACATTCTCAGGGAACTTTACATTTTTTATAATATACAAGCCATTTATCTTTTCTGCCTTGAACAACAGTCTTGTTCCTTTCCTTATATTCAGGAATCCTCCTTTACCACTATATGTACATCCTTGAGAGTCTAGAGCCCCAAGAGACATTAAATTCCTTCTAAGTTCAGGAACATATCTTGTTTCTTTCAATAGAACTTCTGATGAATCTTCCATTTTCAGTTTTGCTGACCCAATACCTGTGATCTTGCACACTTGGTTGTTTCCTATATACACTGAACCACCATTGAAAGGCTTTAATGACAAGAACCAGGTTTTGTTTGAGGTCATGTGATACATGAAGCCATAATCAAGAACCCAGTCTTCATGACTTCCATTTGTGTTTTCATGACCTGCTTCACCAGAAATAGCCAGAGACTCCATGTAGTTCACTCCTTCTTCAACATGATTTTGGTTTGTGTCAAATCCCTTGTCTGCTTTCCATTTCTGCACTTTTCATTTGTCAGGGCAATCCTTCTTGAAGTGGCCCTCTTTGTGACAGATGAAACATTTGTACTTTGTCTTGAATTTTTGATATGATTGGTTCTTATGATAATTTCCCTTCCAATTCTTCTTGTACCCATTCTTGCCTTTGACAAACAAGCCCTCTGATGCTCGATTCCCACCATTTGCAGTTGTCAATTCCAGGTTCTTGGTACAAATTGAAGCCATCACTGAGCCAACTGACAGAGTGTCCCTGCCATATTTCATAGCAGCTTTTACATCTTGATACGTTTCTGGTAATGCATTCAATAGGAGAATTGCTTGACTTTCATCTCCCAATTTCTCTCCTGTACTTGCATAATCAAAAGTCATCTTCTTGAACTCATCAAGAAAATCTTCAATTGCTTTACTGGAATTCATCTTATACGAGAACAGTTTCTCTTTTAAATGAATCTTGTTTGAAAGATCTTTCTTTTCAAAGATCTCATGAAGCTTTAACCATATATCCCTTGCTGTTTATTCTTCGATTACCTGCCTCAATACACTGTCTGTCAAACTCAGAATGATTTGATTGTAAGCCAATTGTTGCATCTCCTCAAATTCATCCTTCTTCGTTGTAATTGGAATCTTGATTGGATCTTCAATGGCAAGTAACACCTTCTGCAGTACCAAGACTGCTTTCATCTTCTTTATCCAAAGTTTGAAGTCTCTATGCCCATTGAACTTTTCAATCTCATTCTTCGTAGTTGCCATTGAAGGCCTTGATCAAGCTCTGATACCAATTTATTATTCTAAAGACCAAGAACTCACTCAATGAACCAAGAACTCTAAGAACAGATCACAAACTAAACCAGAGATCAAACTAAGCAAATCTAAGAATGAAGATTAAGAAAGAAGAAGACAGAAATTATAGTGGTTCAGGAACTAGCCCTACATCCACTCTTCAACAAGACAATAAGATTTCATTAAACAATGATTCAACACATTACAATTCAAGCTCTCAATCTTTCTCTCACTTTCCAGAAAACTAACTCAGTAACAGAAGTGAAATGCAGCCTTTTTAAAAGCAGAGAGAATCACGTGGGACACCATCTAACTTGCTCTTTTGTTTCAGCTCACATTAGCAATGATTGAAGGCTTATTTTAGCTTGAATGATTCGTTAGAATCTGTTTGGAATTAGTTCACATTTACAACTTTCATTACCGACATTATTATTGTGTGTCAATAGATATTTCCATCACCGACGCCACGTTAGGGTGATGTGACACACTTAAAAAAATGGAAGGTCATTGCCGACATGGCGTCATAAATACCCATATTACAAAATTTCTAAGGATACTACTGATGCCACATGGCATCGGTAATGTCGGAGAGCATAAAGGGGCAGCATGCCTTTCTTCTCCACTTTTTTCTTCCTCCTTCACTGACAAACAGACCTCCAGTCCCTGCCCCATGCAAAAATGGTGAAAAAATCGCCCTTCCGTCTTTGATTTTGCCAATTTTTTCAGCAGAATTCTTTCGTTTGAAGACTTTGGGTTTTGAGTTTTGAAATTATTAGCTATGTTTTCATGCTTTATTTCTCTAAAATAATATAGATTTGTGTGGTTAAGTGTTTAGGGTTTTTCTTAAAATAAATATTTTTCTGAATTTGTTGTTCGAATTATTGTTATTATTTTTAGTATATTGTAGAATTTATAAATAAGAGATAGATTGATGTTGATTTTTTTTTCAATTTAGGATGTATTTGGTAGTTGTTTTAATTTGGACATTTTGTGAGTGTTATGCTTTTCTTGTTTAAATTTGTGCTTTTTTTAGTTTTGTGAGTTTAATAAGGGGCTCTTGCAAAAATAGCAAAATTAGATTCAATATTTGTAAAAATAACAGTAAAAAAACTTATTTGTAAAAATAACAAAAAAAACTCAAATTCACGCATAAAATATTATAAAATTGCCACTAGTAATCAATGATATCATCACAAATAATCACTGATTTCCACATAAGTAATTACTGATTCTACTGATATCCTGATATTTTGTGCTTGTATCACTGATTACCTAATAGTAATTATTGATTATCTTATAAGTTATTATTGATATCTCTGAGACACATGAATAAGGGTTTTTAAAAAACTGCTATATTTGCAAATACTTTTTAAAAATGCTATATTTATAAATATTTCAGAAAATTCTGCTACCCAATGAAATTTTCCTTTAATAAGCATCAATTTCGTTTTTATATAAGTTTTTGTGATATTGTTATTATTTATTAATTTGTTTCAAATTTAATTGTTATTTTGAAATTATATTGTTGATTTAATATGTGATTTCAAGTTTGTAATTTTGAATGTATTTTGTTGAATTTCTTAGTCATTGTAAAAAATGTATTTTAAGTTTGTAACATCTCTAATATATGTGAATGTAAATTTTGTAGCACATTTGGTGTCATCTCTCGATCCAAGCACGCTATTAAAATGTCGAGTTCAAGGTTATTTTCTATGTTCCTTTATCAATGTTATATTTTATTGTGTTTTAGGATTTATTTGTTTAATGTTGCATGTGTTGTTTAGAGTTTTATTATTTGGAGACGGCTATCCTGCAATAAAGTTAGTCGTTTAAAATGAATATTTTATTATTTTTTGTTTTAGCTTGCATGTGTTTTCATTTTTTTTTTTATTGGGAGACGGTTATCTTATACCAAAGTTAGTCATCTCAAAGCATGTTGATTTTAATATTTTATCTTGGGTAACATTTGATTTTTGAAATGAGTTCAATGTTTTGTTTGAAATAGGTCTAAATATCGATACAAGTTGGATGGAATTAAGTGATAGATTTTGTAAGGAATATATAGAGAAAGTTGTGTCTTTTTTAGAGGTTGCGGGGAAAGTTTTGAATATGAGTGAGAAAACTCAATGTCCTTGTATTAAATGTCATAAACATTTTTTGCAACACTTCGAGAAATTAGAGAACATTTGCACATTATGGGTCAAAGGGTCAAAATATTTGACCATCAAGAAATAGTGTAGGGGGTCAAGAATAATATTTTTCTTTACTGTTTATAAGAGACAATAACAAAAAATCTTGACCCATTTTATAGGACAAGTGTTAATTTAACATGACACACTTTAAAAGTCAAGTTTAATTACTAATCTTGACCCTTTTAAGACTACTATATATTATCTCGTGCATTGCATATGCTCTATAATCATACGATTTGATAATATTTTGATTTTTAGATTTTTTTTTATTTTTTATTTTCTATTCTACTAAAATCATACATTCATACAATTTTTCGCAAGTGACATAATTTATAATTGAGTATGTGAGTTAAAAATAAATATTTGATAATATATATGAAGAAAATAAGGAAAATAATATTTTAAACATATTTGGTTTGTATTTCAAATATTGAATTAAAACTATTCAATAAGAAAAACTCAATCTTTTTAAAATGAAAAACAAATATTAAATAATAATAATAAAAATAAATAAATAAACATTACCAGAAAATTCTTTCCATATCTCTATCTAAAAAATATATTGATATATTTTTCTTTCCATCTTTCTTCTTAAATATTTTCTAAACCCCATATAATTAAAACTCTATAATTTTCATTTCTCGAATCTTTAAGGCCCTGTTTGGTATGCAATCTGAAAAGCAGAATTTGAATTTAGTGGATTCTAATGAATTCAGAGTTGTATTCTGTGAATTTGTTGGTTTTGAAACTGTGTTTGGTAACAGATCCAGAATTTATAATTGAGATTCAGAAATTTGAAATATGTGTTTGGTTAGTTACTCAAAAAATTTAAAATTAGATTGTGAATCAGAATATGTGTTTAGATCATAATCTAAATTTTGGGTGACCCACTCATAAAAATAATACTTCCAACTTTAAATCATTCATTTTTAAGTTTGAAAAAACTAATAATTCATAACTTATAAATTAGAAACATCTTTATCCGCATCAACTATAACTATTCTCATTCTTAGGATAAATATTTCTTTTAAAAAAAATTATAATAAAGATAATAGAAGCATTGCAAGTCTATCAAATAAATTCTTTAGATTAAAACAACTCAATTTTTCCAAAAGGAGAACTATACAAGACACAATGAGATCCATTCTAAAATTCATAAGAACCTAGTGCAACCAAAGAGAGAATTTCTCAATAAAAGATAATTTGAAAAAATATTTTCACACTGAATGGAGAGACCATTTGGGCATTGAAAACCCCCAATAGCGTTATTCAAATAGTACTACATACATTAGTAAACAAGAAGCAGAGAAAAATGTGAGCAACAACCTCCAAAACATATATATATATATATATATATATATATATATATATATATATATATATATATATATATATATATATAAATTATTTTATTTTTTATATTTAAATTAATCTTATATATATAATTATAAAAACAAAGTATAAATAAAAAATATGATATAATGAAAAAATAAATTAACTTTTTTTCCATCACTTTAGAATTAAGTTTAAAGTTTAAAATCAGCTTAAAAACATGCAATTAAAAATTTAATTAAATAAATAAAAGCTATAATAGACCGGGTCAACCTCGAAAAACGTGCCCGACCCGACCCAAATCTGTAAAATGAGCCTGACTCGTTTTTTTATCTCATGTGTTGAAACCCGTGGATTAAATTGTGTGGGTGAGGTTAATCTGTGTTTTTCAGTTTTTGAGTTGGATATTTTGGATTCTTGTTTTAGTTGAATTCATTTTTTAGCCTAAAAAAGAAATTGAATCCAAATTGCTTTTTTCTGAATTGTAAACCAAACACAAAACAACGCAGATTCCTTTTATTCATTCAATCCAGATTCATAAAACTGAATCTGGATTGCATACCAAACAGGGCCTAAGGAACTTCATTAAATTTTCCTTGATTCCTTAACATTTTTTAAAATCTCATTGATTCATTGACATTTCTTTTTACATCGATCTCAAGCTTCTAGCATTCTCGTTCTTCTCAAAAGAGTGGAACCTAAACATGTGACACTAACATAGAGAGTTAGTAGTACAATCAAAAGATTTTATTAATTTATAAAGTTAAACCTTTATTAACACCTTAAAAGATAAACTATATATTAAAAAAAATCCATAAAATTTCACATTTTTTAGAAATTTTAAATACCTTTTAAAAAAAAGGATAAATATATTTATACTGGAAAAATTGAGCAATAAACATGAGTATCTTAGAATATCCATCATTTCCTCTTTCGTTGTCCACAATTCTCTCATGTAGCGATTTGTTTCACTTTTTGTCATAAGAATGTATGCCTATAAAGTTAAAAAAATGATATGAATACTATTTTGTGTTAGAATTATAATAAAATTTAAAATGATAATTTCAAATTTTAAAGGGATTACTATAGTGTAATTCTACCTTTTTATTATCAAATTGTTTTGGTTGAAGAAAATAGAAACCATAAATGACCCATTGAAATTTCACGTGTTAAAAAAGGGAGGAAAAAAATTTAGCACAACCCATAATATATATTATTAAAAATAAAATTAGTATATAATAGATTGGTGCGTGATTGACTTACAGAAAACAAGGCTTCAAATCTTTGTTGTAGACGTATCTCTAGTCATCATCTTCATCTAATACCTAGACCACATAAAAATTGAAATCACCGTTGAAACTCTCTCTATAGCTAACCACCATTTATTTTTTCTTGATTTATAGTAAAGTGGAGAATTAAAAAACATTTGTCAAATGGAAGAGTCACATAATAACTCTCCTACCCCATTAATTGAGAATACCAAAAGTTGAAATAATAAAACTTGGTTTGAAAATTGAAACTGAACATGTTTAACAAAGGATTTCAATTAATTGAGAATACCAAAAGTTGAAATAATAAAACTTGGTTTAAAAATTGAAACTAATGGATTAACATGTTTAACAAAGGATTTCAATTAATTGAGAATACCAAAAGGGGAAAAAAGTAGAGTAAAAATACCAAACTAGCCATATTTTCCTCCATCTTTTTCCCTAAATCCAACATATTTTTTTTAACCACCATATTAATAAAAAGACTAAAATGCCCTTGATGTCTAATCACCTCCCCCCCTTCCCTTTTTTTTCACTCTCTCTCCTCTCTCCCCCTTCCCTCCGTCCGTTCAATTTCTTTTTTCTTTTATATTTTTAAATATTAACATCTCTCTTCCATCTTTCTCTCCCTATTTTTCATATTTATTTTAAAATATTTTCTCTCCCATTTCTTCCTCCCCCCCCCATTTTCTTCTTTATATTAGAATTTCTCTCTCTCCCCCCTCATTTTTTTTCATTTTTTCTTCCATCTCTCATTTCATTATCAATTCCTTATAAATTTCTTTCAAAAATCAATTGATTCTCTCATTTTTTTCTATTTCTTTTTCATAAATCTACAATTTTTATCTTATACAAATGTTCATCTCACAAATTTTTTACATTTTTTTATTTTCTATATCTCTACTTAATTTCTTCTCGGTCTCGTTTTTTCATAAATATATTTCAACGTATTTTGTTTCGAATCTCGAACATCTAAACCAAAATAAGCATGGATTTAACGAAATGTAATATACATATTTTGTTTTATTTATGTCTTTCTGTTGTTTTATGTACTATACATAAATTCTTAATATTTGTTTTCTGCTATACATGTAATGCATGCAATATATTTTATTTTATAATATACGTAATATACATATTTTGTCTCTCGTCTGTTTCTGTTTTGCGTAATGTATTGTCTGTACTATACGTACTATACATAATATGTATTTTTTTTGTGGTCTGTTTAAATATATATTTTGTGGTCTCTCGTTCTGTTGCTATTTTACTATACAGTCTGTAATATACTTTTTTGTGGTATGTTTATATATATATATATATCTTTGTAATATACGTGTTATACGTAACTATGTGTTTTTCTTGATATACAGTCTTTAAAACACGCAATATACGAAATATATGTACTATATAAAACTATGCGTTTTTCTTGATGTACACTCACTTTCTTTTATGTTCATTTTCTCTTTCTTGCATATTAAGTATTTTTTTTCTGTACATTTAGTATAACACTCCTTTTGTTTTCCATTTGCAGATTAAATGACATGTATAATTTGTATAGTACGTACATTCACACCTTCCCTAAATACAGTCATGATGTGAAAAGACAATACACCCAATACTGACTATACAAAAAAACTGAGGAAACTATAAATAATATATAAAAATGAATCTACGAAATTGAATTAAAAATCGAAATATATAGTATGAAATCAAAATAAAAAATAATAAAAATATACAATATATATTAAATACACTGAAGAGGTATGGACACTATACTGACTATACCAAAAAAATGGGAAAGAAAAAATGCATTGGGAAAGAAAAAATGTCAGAAATGTCAGACTACACGTACTATACGTGTCAGAGGCGTCATGCTATACCTGACATACAAAAGGCAAAATTGGTATATTAAAAAATTGAATAGGAAAAATGGCTAATCCCAACATTTTTAAAAAGATGTGGCTACTTTAGACTTTTTGATGCAAACAGTTGCTATTAGAAATTTCACCCAAAAATTTAAGTGAGAAATTAGTTTAAAAGATGTAATTGACACAATGATTACTATTTAGAAAATACTTTTTCAATATAATGTTATAGAATCATCATGTATGTTATTTTTAAAAAAATTATATATTCGTGTAAATTATCGACTATTACATTTATTGATATTAACTTTTATTTATCATGAGAAAATTATATTTTAACATTATTATATTTTTTTATAGGACAATTTAGCTACGTATTATATTTTTTTTTAATAAACAAATTATAAATAATTAATTTCAATTTATGGAGCCACTTTTTGTAAGTAGTAATATTTAAACCAAATATATTAATCATAATTAATTAGGGGCTTAAAATGAAATCAAAAGTATATTATAAAAATAAATGTAGTTTTTTATTATTATATTATTGAAGAAAATTATATTAAATACTAAAATAGATTCATAAAAATTTGAAACTAACTTTTTATTTTGTTTGCAAGTTTTAACTTATTAAACAAATTAAGAGTTAACATATTTTAAGACTTAAATAATAAATTAATAACGATATAATGATTAGTAATGATACAAATGGAAAATTTGAAAAATAATATAGGGGTAAAATGGACCAAAAATGATTCTCCAAAGTCACCACTTTTAAGATATTCAAGATTATATAATAGAGATTGAAGATTTGAGTCCCCTCTGCTCTAATTTGATGTAATCTAAATATATATATATATATATATATAATAGAGATGATGAAACAAAAATATTGGAGATACAATTCACAGAATATTACAATAAATTAAATTTATTTCAAATAAATAGAGAAACATTTAAGTATATTTAAGAAATGAAATAAGAAATAAAATATAGAGAAGTTTGCAGTAAATTAAAATTTAAATAAATAGAGAAACTGTTAAGAAATGATGAAATAATGAAATAAAAAATAAATTAAGAAATAAAATATAGAAAAGATTACAATAAATTAAAATTTAAATAAATAGAGAAACTTAAATAAAAATGAAACAATGAAATAAGAAATAAAATATAGAAAAAGGTTACAATAAATTAAAACTTAAATAAATAGAGAAACTTTTAAGAAATGACGAAACAATGAAATTAAGAATATTGAAGAAATACTTTTTTTCTTTTTTATAATTTGAAGAAATACATTTTAGAGAATATTACAAACTAATTTTTAAAAAATGATGAAACAAAACCTATAATTTAATTAATTTAACACATCATTAATCATAGTGTAAAAAAAGACATGAATGTAATACTTGAAAATAGAGTGGGGGTAAAATGGTCTAAAAATGATTCCCCAACATCCTCACTTTTAATGTACTAGTTTTTTAGCACATGCGTTACACGTTATTTTGTTAATATTATTATGTATTACATTTTTAATATTTGATAGAACATCTATTGTTTCTTCCATCTTCAAAAATTTAAGATTTCAATCGTGATTATTATTATTATTATTTTAAATTAAATTTTATATTTTATGAAATTTTGTTTAGATTTTGTTCAAACAATCAAATGAGAAAAGATTTATTATTATTATTATTATTATTGAAATATCAATAATTTTTATTTGTACCTCTACATAGATCTAGTTCCTTTCAAATTTTGTTAATAATTAAAATAAATATAATTTTTTTTTTCAAAAAAGAATTATCAATATTTTGTGTGTGTTTGCACCTTTTTTTTTTCCTGATAAAAGAATATTTACACTCAATGATCTTCAAAATTTTAAATTTAATGATAGGATCATAAGTACCTAGTTATCAAAAAGAGTGGTTATCACATCATGTGTGCCATTTTATTTCTCTTGAAGGAGATGTCATCCTTTTGAAGTTAGCATGGGCAAGAAAATTATCCTACTTTTGTGATATTGATTTCAGGAGAAAGAAATAATTTTAAAGACAGTTATAATTGATACCGAGAATAGCAGATAATTTCTAATAATAGATCATTTTTAGAGTGATATTTATATTTATTATCATTTTAATGATTTATTATATGTATGATAATTTTATTAATTAGAATGATATTTATTATATTTATTATATAGCATAAATTGATATTTAATATTTAACTTGAAAAATAATGGTAGTTTAGAATAGATATTTACTAATAGTGAGAGGTTATTATTGTCCAATAAAGTTTCTCTCATTAGAACACTTTTTAAGTAGTAGTAATAAATAGATAATAGATAATAGATTTAAAGATTAGTTGACCAATTTTACTAGTCAAGATATATATTTTTTAAGGAAGGAAATATGCACAATTTCATGCATAGCTAGCCATCTGATCATATTTTTAAATCTAAAAAAGAAATCTCATACAATAAACCAAAATACATTAAAATTAGAATTTGATAACCATATTTCTAATTGAAGGCACGAGACTTCAACAATTTAAGTTCTCGTAATAGCTCATATGTATGTAATTTGAAGAGAACATAATTTATAATATGCAGCCACAAAAAACTAAACTTTACATCATAGTTAATTACATAGTCTAGCCCATAAACAAAAGTTCAACCAACAAAATAACTATTAAGTTGATGTCAAAGTTAAAAATTATAAGTAACCTACAAACGTAATAACTCTGACGATGTGTCATATTTCCTGGATGAATATTATCACAAATTCAACCCATTCAATCCGAACTTTATCAATTTCCTTGTTGAGAGTAATCAACCATTGTGTTGATTTATACTTTTAAGAATGAACAACTATTTGATAAACATTACTAAAACCAGGGCTACAAATTTCACTTTCCCAACATAATATATTTTCATATGACAAGTTGAACTGATCAAATTTTCATACTTGACATCATATAAAAATAAATTTAGAAATTAACTTGGTCAATGATGTTTTTTTTATTAACACATATTAGAATTTTTTTTTGTAATCCAATCGACGTGGGGGTGATTCCGCTCACCCATTTTTTACGTAATTCTCTTATCTTTTAATGAATTTTTCCTGTTTCTTATAAAAAAAAAATAACTTGGTCAAATTACTAATCTAGAAAAGAAGAACCTAAGTGTTCTGAAATTGTGTAAGCATACAATACAAAACAAGTCTCATAATATACAATAATAGAATTAATATGTATATAAGTAACCAGACCAAAAGTTTAGAATAAATTAGGCTTAGCAAATTTTAATAAAATTAACCATACCTCTTTAGTAAAGCCCTTCTCCTGCCAGGTGTATATTGAGAATGAAACAAATGTGAATAGTTTTTTAGGGGAAAAAAACTAAAAAACATAAAGTCAGATTAGTAAGAAGAAATTTCAATTAAAAAGAACAGCCATTAATAAAATACTTGATTTATGATTCTTTTAAAAATATTTATAAACAATCACTCAAATACTTTTAGAAGAAATAATTAATTAATATTTCTTTTAAAATCTTTAACTTAAAACTTTTTTTTTTAAGAAACTAAGTCAAATAGACCCATTTACCATTTTTTTTTTTCTTTTTTTATAAAACTTTAATTTACTAAATCAGTTCTACACTATACCAATTCCAAGTTAACTAAAAAAATGAGATAAAAACCGAAATCTGAAAATTGAGAAAATTTCTGAAAAAAAACAAATCTAATAGCATTTTAACCGCCTTTAATCATTTTATTTGGATAAGTGAACTATCATGTGTTTAGTGTGGAAGAAAGCAGCGAATGATTGGCAGCGAATATGATTAATGGAGTCTCCGCTATTGGACGATTCCGTTGACGGCGCCGTCGATTTCAAAGGCCGACCTGTTCTCAGATCCACTTCCGGCGGTTGGAGATCTGCCTTACTCATAATCATTGTAGAATTTCTTCTTCAATTTCACAATTTTGTAAACAGGAGTTGAGGTTGCTGAAAGATTTGCTTACTATGGAGTTTCCTCTAATCTCATTAACTTCTTGACGATATCGTATTATTGTTCTTTCCTCTGCTCTTTACATTTTGGTTCGTTTATTTCAATTCTCAATTCTCACTTTTCATTTTGTTCCTTTGTTCCTTTGTTTTTATGTTTTTTTTTTTATGGTTTTTTGCTTTACCTAATTTAGAATGTGGAATGTGGAAAATGGAAAAAAGATAATTGATCTTCATCTCATAAACTATGGAGGTTTTGGAAAAGAAAAAAAGAATTCAGAATGGGAAGAAGAGAAAAAAAGTCATATAGTTATTAACTGGGTGTTTGGTTCATTGGTTCGGTGGGGTTTGCTAAGCGTGTGTTTTGATTGTACACAACAATGAGTTTGTTAAGTCGAGTTAGTGTAAATTGTGAAGAAGAAAAAAAGAGTTTGCTTACGGTGATGGGTTTAGGTAACCCAACATTTGGGTTTTTAAATCTGGGAGACAAACTCGGGTTAGGTTTGGTTATACATGTAATGTTTCAGTTAGCATATTTGTTTAACTACCTTGGGAATGTATGTAATCACAAAAAAGATGTAATAAAGAACACTAGTACCATGACCTTTATTTATCACTAAGTTCTGCTGCCTTTCTAAAGCTGTGAAACTTTTTTTTTTTTAATGATAAACAAGAAATTTCATTGATATATGAAAGAGTCAAAAAATGCCAAAAAGGATTACAAAAACGCTTTTCAATTGGAAGCAATAATAGAGGAAGGATAATTACAAAAAGATTTATAGTTTGCACTCCACATGGAGGCATTGAGAACACAAGCCTCCCACACCTAAAGCTGTGAAACTTGGAAAGAGAGGAATAAAAATATTCTTTGGGATAGTGAGGATGAGTTAAACAGCTCTCATTGATTTTTAAGCTTCAATCTAGTGCACTTAATTTTTAGCTCTAGAACGATGCTTAAGAAGAATATCTGGTCTCCTATTTTCCTTTCTTCATTATCTTCTCTAATACATTTGTTTGTTGTCGAAGAAAAATACGGTGACTGTGTTTCACTCACTTAATTTTTGGGAAATTTCATTGGGTAGTAGAATTTTTAGCAATATTTATAAATATAGCATTTTTAAAAAGTATTTACAAATATAGCAGATTTTTAAAAATCCTAATTAATGTGATCAGAGATATCAGTGATAACTTATAAAATAATCATTGGTAATCAGTGATTCCTGCACAAAATATCAGGATATCAGTAAATATTACTAATAACTGATTACTAGTGGCAATTTTGTAATATTTTAGATGTGAATTAAATTTTTCTGCTATTTTTGCAAATATGTTTTTTTACTGCTATTTTTATAAACATTGGACCTATTTTTGCTATTTTCGCAAGAGCCCCTAATTTTTATTCACGGATTAAGAAACAGTGGTACCCTAATTCATTTGGGGGTTTTTCTACGTAAATCTGTGTCTTTCTTTACTGTTATATGTTTTCAATCTATTTTAGCTGCGGTTTTGATCTATCAGTTATAATCCCCTCATAACAATTGCAACACTTGGGAAGCAGTTAAATGGGTGTTGAGGTATTTGGAAGGTATATATAATCCACTGGTTTGAAGTTTTGATGTAAACTAATATTTGAAAAGTATTGTAAAAATGGAATTTTATTAAATCACTATTGAATCTGTTCTATTACACTGTTATCAATATCAATATTTACAGGCATGTTATAAACAGACCAAGGTTTATGTGTATCCTGCATCAAGTTTAGCATGTCAAAGAATCCTAGTCCAAGTATCGCTCGTTTTATGGTAAAAGAAATAGTTGCATATATTTAAAAGGTGAAATTTCTTTATTTTTAAATTGTATAATAAAATTTTAAATTAAATTAAATTCATTTATGTATTAACATTTTGTGTATTCTTAATATCATTTTGAAATAGTGATTTATTATTTAGCATCTTTCGATTGTACCATTATAACTATGAATTAAATGGCTTTTAATATATAAATAAATAAATAAATAGAATAAAATTTATTTTTTATTTACATGATTTTATTTTTAATAATTAAATATCATAGATGAATAGATAAAAGAAATATAATTTCTCAAACAAAAGAAAAAACAATAGATTATAAAAGTAATCAAATAACTTAGGCATCTAGATTATGGTAGTAAATTAGTAATGAATAAAAAAAATATATAATATCAAATTCGGTTGGAGAAATCATATACTAAATATAAGATGTGATATCTACATAGGGGATGTGAGAAATGAGAGGCCAATACTCACCCGTTTCAGGCTTGCATCTTTCCTCTAGATCCTTATGACATCCACCAATCCTTAATTTCTGTAAATTGGTAAGGTCTCTAATTCCGTTAGGCAAAGATTTCAATTGTCTACCATCAGTAGCGGTCAACGATAAAAGTGAAGAGAGATTGCCAATCCACTCTGGCAAAGCCTCAAAGTTTCCACAATCATGCAAAAGAAGGTTTTGAAGAGTAGATACATATTGAAGCCCCTTTGGGAGAGACACGAGCCCTGATAATTTGTCGAGGATTAAAGAACGGAGACTCTTCAATGCTTTCCATTGCATCTCTTCAATGTCGTTAAACATATCGAGTTTGTTGCAGCTCACAATAATTAATTCAGTCAATGCTGGAAAATGTGTAAAGGAAAAATGTTGATCCCCCATCGACCATTTTTTTAGTTCAGGCATGTAGCTAAGTGAGAGAGTTTGCAAGGATGGAAAGAAGATTGTTGATGAAGAGCAGCCACTGATGTTGAATATATACTCAAGAGAAGACAAGCCTTCAAGACAAAGAAACTTTAGTAAAGGTAATTGATCAAACTGTGGAAGACATTGCAGTCTTCCACAATCAATGATAGTAATACTGACTAAATTTGAGAGAGAGTTAAACCAGTTGGATAATCTTACTCCATTATATCCGCTAATAAACAAGGTTTGAATATTTGGATGGAGTTGGAGGTTGTCTAAAACTGTTTCATCAACACAACTTCCAACTTCATTAATTTCTGACAGGAGTAACCTCCACCGTAATTCTATACTTCTGAGACCCTTTTTTTCTTTCAAATTGGGATCACGACTCACACGAGCTTTTAATTTGTTGCCTCGTAAGAATTCCAATCCTGTAATTACTAACTTTCCACTCAAATTGTTGAGCGCATTGAGCTCGTTGAGACCACTTCCATATTGCTTCCCCAACACAAAAAAACTTAGAGTTTGAAGACAAGTCAACTTGCTTAGTCGTTCTGGCATATGCCTCAAACTGCTTCCTTCTACAATCATATGCCTAAGGTTCACTAAATCACTCGTGCTTCTCGGTAATTCTTTCAAACGTCGACAATTGGAGAGATCGAGTGTTTGCAAACTTTTCAATTCAGTGATAGAATTTGGAAGCAATTTTATTTTTGTATTTGATAGATCAAGATATCGCAACTGTGTTAACTTGTTGATTGTTTCTGGAACAACAGAAATATCAAAGCCACACAAGTTTAGCACACGTAAATGTGCAAAATATGAGATAATCATTCCAAAAACTTGCTTGTTCCATGGAAATTGAGAATCTGAAATCTTTGATGAAAATAGAAATGATCTTAACTTTTTTGTCTGATGTATTGAGGTGGAAATCTCCCTTTTCAAATAGAACCCATATACAAATGACACATGTCGAACTCTTATGTCAAGGTTTTGAAGATCAACACTATTTTTCAAATGGATATGCTCACCACCTGAGACCAATTGTGCGAGATCATGAATAAGATCATGCATTTTAAACTTTTGTTTATTGGTCAAAATATATGTTTGTTTCTCTAGGAAAAGTGACCTCCAATATAGTTCCTCCAAATAATCATGGCCAACATCCTCCATAGATTTTCCTTGACACTGTGATTGATTGATAAATCCTTGAGCTATCCATTGTTTAACCAATTCATTTTCATCAATCAAAAAATCCTTAGGAAAAAGGGAACAGTAAGCAAAACACGGCTTCAAATGGGTGGGGAGGTTATGATAACTAATCTTGAGTATTGACATCATGCCTCCTTCTCCTTGCATAATCGTTGAAAGCTCATTATCTTTCAACGAAATCCATTCAAATGGTGAAGTTTTGGAGTATAACACCCTTCCAATGGTTCTTATTGCAAGAGGGACACCATTCAACTTCTTAACAATCTCTTTACCAACTTCAATCAAATTTGGATCATTTGTTTGATCTCCTTCCTCTTTTCTGAAAGCTATTTTTTTAAATAATAACCAAGAATTATCTTCAGATAAACGTTGTATAGGAAAGATTAAAATCGGCCTCGCAATTTCGGCAACCCTTTGACTGCGAGTAGTGATGAGAATCCTACTCCCTCTTGCACCACCCATCAATAACGGCTCCAACGCCATCCATTCGTCATCAATCTCGTTCCAAACATCATCCAGCACCAACAAGTACTTTTTTCCTTCGATTTCTCGTCGCATTTGACTTTGCAAAGAATCTAGATTTTGTATTTGATCAGTTGGTTTCTTCCCGGCTGCCGATTCTATAATCTTTTCAAGAATCGTTTTAAGATCAAATTCTTCAGAGATACAAACCCACATGCTCAATTCAAAGTGGCTTTTCACTTCAGTGTTATTGTACAGCGATTGAAGCAAGTGTAGTCTTTCCGAATCCTCCAATACCGACGATTGCGATCACGGATACATTATTTTCAACATCGGGATCAAACAATTTCTCCATGATTTCTTCCTTGTCATCATCCCTCCCAATAACATCATCCTCAAGTACAAAAGAGTGAGTTTCCCTTTCTCTAATCTGTTCAGCACGCACATCTCTAATATGCTCGATTATGTTAAACTCACTAATTTCAGCATTGAACTTATCAAAAATTGTCCTGAGTTTATTGATCCTATGAGCCATTGGAAGACGAAAGCATAAGGGATTTGATTTGGAAAAGAAAGAACATACCTTTCTATTCCTAAGAGCTTCATTGTAAAATTGATCGAAGAGGTCATCAGCATCATACATAGAATCTTTGATTCGGATGAGAAAGTTTTTGATATCTTGATTATGAGCTTGCTGCTCTTCAGCTCCAACAAGCTTTGCTCCGAGTTTTGAAATGGAGTTTTTCAACTCATCAAGCTCATTTTCCACACCAAATAGAAGTTTGATCTCTTGGCTAAGAAGATGACCCACTTGAGCCATCATCTGAGTTGTAAGATTGGAGAGAAATTCTTGAGACATAATTGCAAAAAAATCTCAAAATGCTGTGTAATCTTCTACAAGACATGTGTATATAGCCACTGTTTATTAAAAGAATATCAAATTTGTATCAATCATAGCATTATTGTCCATACGAATGGTCGGTCTTATCTTCATTTTCTTACAGCCATACGAATATATGATATCTATAGCAACAATTCTACTCAGTTTTAATTTTAGGATAAAAACTCTAAAATTATGAGTTTTTTCTCTAAGGGATGATGATTTTTTCCCTCGGCCTTTTTTAGATTTTGATATTTATTGGATTAAAATTGAAATAAAATTTATAATAAAAATGGAAAAATAATATATTAAAATTTAAAAGTACAAAAATATTTATTAATAATATTTGAAAACACATATCCAAAAATATAAAGTGAAACTAACAATGACCCTCGGTCCCACATGGAGGTCGTTTTCAATCACGGAATGGACGGGGTCCACGAGCACCACAACCTCGAGTAGGTGGTACATTTGCCTCGATAGTAGCTGGCACATCTACCGAGCGAGGAGGCTAGAAGAATGTGAATGAAGAATCAGGTGTGGGAAAAAGTAAAGAAGAAAAAGAATTAAGATTTGAATGTGCTTAAATCAAGGAAACATTAAAATTGAAAAAAAATCATAAAATAAAAGAAAAGAAAAAATCAGGAATTCAAAAAAAAAATCAAAACTAAACAAAACAAAAAATTCAAAACTTAATGAGAAACAAAAACAAGAAATAGTTATCAAACACATTTCTGTTTCTTTTTTCTTCCAAAAACAAGAAATAAGAAACAGTTGCGAAACATGCTTATGTTTCTCTTTTAAAAAAAAACAGGAACAAGAAATAGAAATAAGAAACAAGAAATAGAAACGAGGAAGGTTACCAAACGGGCCCTTCATGCCTGGTATACTTCTTCCTTGAACAATATTTATATAATTATTTAAAATATTTTACTATTTACAATATATATTTTTTAAAATACTATTTACAATTATACATTGGTTTATATTAATTTTGATAGGATTGAGATGCAAAAAGAATTAGAATTAGAAGGAGGAGGAAATACTTTCATATTATCGAACCATACATTAGAATGATCGTCAACAATATAGAAGAAAGTTATTTTGTAACAAATATGCTATTTGTATGGGATTTAGCATTAGAAATGAAAAAAAAAAGTAAAAAAAAGTTTGATAAATTTAGAAATTCAACCATTGAGGCTTCTAAAACTGGATGTAAAACAAGTATTAGATTTGAATATGATAGAGCGGAGGTTTGGAAAGTAACTAATTTTGTCTTGGAACATAACCATACACTAACTAAGGTTGGAGAAGTGATGTGAATCATAATAGAATTAAATAGTTTAGGTTTATTTATGAGTTATTAGTTTACTTTTAATGTAATTAATTAGTATTAGTTTTAATTACTTTAGGTTAAAATTAGGGTTTTCATTGTAAGGCTATATATAGCCATCTTAGCTTTAATTTGTAGGAATCTTATATCTTATCTTTTATCATATTGAATCAAATATCAAATAGAGAGAGTTTTCTCTTTGGGTTTAAACCCTTGTTCCTCGGGATGGACTTCCCATTAAGATGAATTTCCTTGTTTGAGGCCGTGGACTCGGCCTCACCTACATCAGTTAGTATCAGAGCCTTACCGTTTTGGGAGGTTCGATTACGAAGATAATCGGAGTTGAAGAATCGGAGGTGGATTGACCACCACGATTGAGTTGGGATAAAATGAGAACCAAATTAATTGATAGATTCTATCAATTTGATGAAGAACTGTGGGAGGCAATGACTTTTTTGTGGAATCGGTAGTTGTACAGGACGCAGTAGACGGAAAAGAGTCAGTTACCGCGAGCAATGATGTTGATAATTTTGTCGACGTTGAGCCATCTTGTAAAATTAAAGTAGACGAAAATGTTGACGTCGAGGACAAAAAGAAAATTAAGGGAACTGTGATAGGAGTTCAAGTTGGAACAGATGTAGACGAGAGATTAGGAACGATGAATGAAGAAGAAATTACACTGACGGTGGCGGAAGATCTTCCATTCCATGCTCTAAGGAAATGAAAACCCTACCTCCCAATCAATTTGCTTCAAAATCAAAGGGCCTTTCACATTGTTTTTCAGCCCAAGCCCAACTCCTCACCTCTTTTTCTGCCCAACCAATTATAATTTCACCAACATCTTCCTTAAGAAATATGGACCAAGCCCAATACCCAACAACATTTTTATTTACCTCATCTATCCATAAAAGTAATGTTCTCAACCAAATATCTCCATATTCTGATTTGACTATAAGAAATTTGGACCATCCAACTCCTTCCTCACTCAAGCCCACTTTACCTCCATCTCAAATCCAATCTTTTGGGCCATCAATTCCAATTCCCCCAAAATCCAATTATCCTTCATTTTATTGGACCCTTATCTTATCAACCAAATTAAGCCAAAACAAGATTTTTCCATTTACTTTTCACCATCTAATTTGAAGCCCAAATATCATAATTTTAATTTCACGAAGCGGGCTCGTTGGACGCCAATACCATGGAGTTTACTATTTTCACCTTCTTCGTGGCCCATTACTTTGGTGCCACTTTGGATTTGGGAAGAAGTGCGACGCGCGTTCTCAATTGGAGTCTTCTTCTCTTCGGCGGGACCGAACTCGAAGTCGAGTTCATTTTTTTTAGTGTGGTAGAATGATGTGAATCATAATAGGATTAAATAGTTTAGGTTTATTTATGAGTTATTAGTTTACTTTGATGTAATTAATTAGTATTAGTTTTAATTACTTTAGGTTAAAATTAGGGTTTTCATTGTAAGGCTATATATAGCCATCTTAGCTTTCATTTGTAGGGATCTTATATCTTATCTTTTATCATATTGAATCAAATATCAAATAGAGAGAGTTTTCTCCTCTTTGGGTTTAAACCCTTGTTCTTCGGGATGGACTTCCCATTAAGGATGGATTTCCTTGTTTGAGGCTGTGGACTCGGCCTCACCTACATCAAGAAGTACATTTTTTTGAGTTCTAACAGAAAAATTATTGATGTATAAAAGGGGATCAGTACAAAAAAAAAAGAACACTTCTACCAATGCTTTCATTACCGACATTATTATTTTGTGTCAGTAGATATTTCCATCATCGACGCCACGTTAGGGTGATGTGACACATTTAAAAAATGGAAGGTCATTGTCGACGTGGCATCATAAATACCCATTTTACAAAATTCCTAAGGATACTACTGATGCCACGTGGCGTCGGTAATGTCGGAGGGCATAAAGGGGCAGCATGCCTTTCTTCTCCACTTTTTTCTTCCTCCTTCACTGACAAACAAACCTCCAGTCCTGCCCCATGCAAAAATGGTGAAAAAATCGCCCATCTGTCTTTGATTTTGCCAATTTTTTCAGCAGAATTCTTTCGTTTGAAGACTTGGGTTTTGAGTTTTGAAATTATTGGCTATGTTTTCATGCTTTATTTCTCTAAAATAATATAGCTTTGTGTGATTAGGTGTTTAGGGTTTTTCTTAAAATAAATATTTTTCTGAATTTGTTGTTGGAATTATTGTTATTATTTTTAGTATACTAGTCTTTCACCACGTGCGTCACACGTGATATTTTTTCTAATATAGAAATATTTAAAAAATTAACATATTTTTTATTTGATTTTTCTATGGTTTATAAATCTTTTTCGAAATGAATTTATTAACATATTATTATGTTCTATTTAATATTTAAATTATCTTATAGTTTACAAATTTACATAATTATAAATCTTTTTATATAAGACGATTTTTTTAACATCTTTATTTTTAAAATTTATACTACCAAATAAAAAATAAATGGTTTGTTCTATAGACATATATTAGTTGATTTTTTCATTTATAGATTATTTATTTCTAATTTTAATTAAAAATTAAGAATTTATATATTTTTTCTTTTAACTTTAAGCTTTCAATTATTTTTAATTAAAAATTTTAAATTTATTTAAATATTATATTATTACTAATTTAATAAATTATATTTTGTTGTAGTTGTCTTTTTTAATCTTAACTGTTTTTTAAACAATTTAAGTTTTTTTTTTAAAAAATTAAAGCACCGTTACCTTTATTAAATCATTTAATATTTGAATACTTAAATATAATTTATTTTTCATAAATTGGTGATAAATCTAAACAATAAATTCATTTTAATATCACATTCATTTTCATATGTTGTATTTGATTTTTCAACTATTTTGTAATTTAATGTTGTGAAACGATAAAAAACCAAGGAATTTATTTTATAAAATTGACAATTTCTTATCCAATGAAGAGAAATATTTTATTTATCTAAAAAAAAGAAAAATATTTTATTAAAAATGTAAATAGTCATTTAATAGATAGTGGAGTATAAATAAAAATGACATTTTTAGTAATTTGAAAGTTTAAAAAGGTATATATAATGGCATGTTAGTAAATTTAAGATTTTAAAATGGGTATAGTAGTCCAAAAATATTTTTTAAACATCCCCACTTTTATATATTAAGGATTGTAGAATTTATAAATAAGGGATAGATTGATGTTGATTTTTTTTTTTCAATTTAGGATGTATTTGGTAGTTGTTTTAATTTGGACATTTTGTGAGTGTTATGCTTTTCTTGTTTAAATTTGTGCTTTTTTTTAGTTTTGCGCGACCTCTCCCAGTACGATGTGGTTCGGGGACGAACCAAGCGGAAGCTGGTGGGCATGTGACAGTCGGACCCTATGAGGGCGGGGAGTGATCGCCGGTGCAATTAGTAGGCACGGACAAGGAGCGGCTCCTGGCAGGCTTCTAGGCGAAGGACCACATGGATGAACCGACTCCACATCCGAATGAGAGGGATTCTGAGACTGTACTGGTATGGGACGGTACAGTTGAGGAGAGCTTAATAAGATTAATAGGTACTACCTATACTAATAAGGTTAACCTTCCTTTTCGGTGGCTCAATCGTAAGGAACTCCATAGTTACGCGTGCTTGGCTTGGAGCAATCCTAGGTTGGGTGACCTCCTGCTTGATGTCAGGATGCGTGTGAGTGAGGACAAAACATGTTGAAAGGACTCGTGTTAGTTTGTGGGGACAGTCGTTAATCTTAAAAGCAAACCCGGGTCTTCTTGCAAAAATAGCAAAATTAGATTCAATATTTGTAAAAATAACAGTAAAAAAACTTATTTGCAAAAATAACAAAAAACTCAAATTCGCACATAAAATATTACAAAATTGCCACTAGTAATCAATGATATCATCACAAGTAATTACTGATTTCCACATAAATAATTACTGATTCTACTGATTGTGCTTGTGTCACTGATTACCTAATAGTAATTATTGATTATCTTATAAGTTATTATTGATATCTCTGATACACATGAATAAGGGTTTTTAAAAAACATTTATATTTGCAAATACTTTTTAAAAATGCTATATTTATAAATATTGCAGAAAATTCGGCTACCCAATGAAATTTCCCTTTAATAATCATCAATTTCGTTTTTATATAAGTTTTTGTGATATTGTTATTATTTATTAATTTATTTCAAATTTAATTGTTATTTTGAAATTATATTGTTGATTTAATATGTGATTTTAAGTTTGTAATTTTGAATGTATTTAATTGAATTTCTTAGTTATTGTAAAAAATGTATTTTAAGTTTGTAACATCTCTAATATATGTGAATGTAAATTTTGTAGCACATTTGGTGTCATCACTTGATCAAGCACGCTATTAAAATGTCGGGTTCAAGGTTATTTTCTATTTTCCTTTATCAATGTTATATTTTATTGTGTTTTAGGATTTATTTGTTTAATGTTGCATGTGTTGTTTAGATCTTTATTATTTGGAGACGGCTATCCTGTAACAAAGTTAGTCGTTTAAAATGAATATTTTATCCTTTTTTGTTTTAGCTTGCATGTGTTTTCATATTTTTTTATTGGGAGACGGTTATCTTACACCAAAGTTAACCATCTCAAAGCATGTTGATTTTAATTAATATTTTATCTTGGGTAACATTTGATTTTTAAAATGAGTTCAATATTTTGTTTGAAATAGGTCTAATATCGATACAAGTTGGATGGAATTAAGTGATAGATTTTGTAATGAATATATAGAGAGAGTTGTGTCTTTTTTAGAGGTTGTGGGGAAAGTTTTGAATATGAGTGAGAAAACTCAATATTCTTGTATTAAATGTCATAAACATTTTTTGCAACACTTCGAGAAATCAGAGAACATTTGCACGTTATGGGTCAAAGGGTCAAATATTTGACCATCAAGAAATAGTGTAGGGGGTCAAGAATAATATTTTTTTTTACCGTTTATAAGAGTCAACAACAAAAAAATTTGACCCATTTTATAGGACAAGTGTTAATTTAACATGACACACTTTAAAAGTCAAGTTTAATTACTAATATGGACCCTTTTAAGACTACTAGATATTATCACGTGCGTTGCGCATGCTCTATAATCATACGATTTGATAATATTTTGATTTTTAAATTTTTTTTATTTCTTATTTTCAATTTTACTAAACTCATACATTCATATAATTTTTCGCAAGTGACATAATTTATAATTGAGTATGTGAGTTAAAAATAAATATTTGATAATATATATGAAGAAAATAAGAAAATTAATATTTTAAACATATTTGGTTTGTATTTCAAATATTGGATTAAAACTATTCAATAAGAAAAACTAATCTTTTTAAAATGAAAAACAAATATTAAATAATAATAAACAAAAAAAAAAACTTAAATGAAACAAAAAAATAAATAAACATTACCTGACATATAGAGGTGAACAAATCCAAACCAATCCACTTGTCCAAACTGAACCAAGCCAATCCAAACTAGTTTGGTTTGGTTTTGAAACTTTATTTTGTCCAAAACAATCCGACCCAAACCAATAAGTAACGGTTTGGTTCGGTTTTACAGATTTTTGCAGCGATCCCAAGTAATCCAATACAATATATATTTTATATATATAATGTATTATAATTTTTAAATATTCACTAAAACCTTATCAAATGAAAAAAAAGAGGATAGATTTTCATGAATTTTATTATGACTATGTTTGTAATTTTTATTTTATTTGTTATATATTTTTTGATAAATTAAAATTAGACATCTAAAAATTCGTGGAAGTCATTTTTTAGATTTTGTTGATTTTTTCATGATGTAAATTCAGTATTTAAGAATGATAGAGAGAAGAAAAAAAATACAAGACCAAACCGAACCAAACCAATCCAATCTGATTTGGTTTGGTTCGGTGTCTTTATAATGAACGGTTTGGTTTGGTTAGTATATTATGAAAAGAAAATCTAATCAGTTTTGAAATTTTAGTAAAATCTAAACCAAACTAATCCATTGTTCACCCCTACCTGACAATTCTTTCCATATCTCTATCTAAAAAATATATTGATATATTTTTCTTTCCATCTTTCTTCTTAAATATTTTTTAAACCCCATATAATTAAAACTCTATAATTTTCATTTCTCGAATCTTTAAGGAACTTCATTAAATTTTCCTTGATTCCTTAACATTTTTTAAAAATCTCATTTATTCATCGTCATTTCTTTTTACATCGATCTCAAACTTCTAGCATTCTCGTTCTTCTCAAAAGAGTGGAACCTAAACATGTGACACTGACATAGAGAGTTAGTAGTACAATCAAAAGATTTTATTAATTTATAAAGTTAAACCTTTATCAACACCTTGAAAGATAAACTATATATTAAAAAAATCCATAAAATTTCACATTTTTTAGAAATTTTAAATACCTTTTAAAACAAAAGGATAAATATATTTATACTGGAAAAATTGAGCAATAAACATGAGTATCTTAGAATATCCATCATTTCCTCTTTCGTTGTCCACAATTCTCTCATGTAGCGATTTGTTTCACTTTTCGTCGTAAGAATGTATGCCTATAAAGTTAAAAAAATGATATGAATACTACATTGTGTTAGAATTATAATAACATTTAAAATGATAATTTCAAATTTTAAAGGGATTACTATAGTGTAATAATAGATCTCATTATAGTTAGTTGAGAAGTTAGTTAGATAGTTACAGCTTTGTATCATATTTACCAAAATACCAGCTCATATAAATAGACTTGTAATCTTATTATTGAATTAAGAAGCTCATTTTTATTTTACTTTTCTCTCTCTACTTTCTCACTCTTAATATGGTATCAGAAGTTTCCTAAATCCCTTCCCATGCTTTTCCCCCAATTTCCCCAAATTTCCGCGCCAAATTTGATTTTTCTTTCTTCCTCGTGTTCATCGCTTCTTCAACAATGGCAGAATCTTCACAAAATCCTTCATCAACACCTCCGGTACCTTCACCTACTCCACAATCCGATGATCGCCATTTGAATAATCCTTACTATCTGCATCATTCGGATAGTTCTTCAACCGTTTTGGTCTCACCTCCACTCAATGGCGATAACTATGCTTCTTGGAGTCGATCGATGCGTCTAGCATTATCTGTCAAGAACAAACTCGGTTTCATTGACGGATCATTACTCTGTCCAACTGAAGGTAATTTGATGCAGGTCTGGTTAAGAATCAATGATGTTGTTGTTAGTTGGCTTCTCAATTCGGTTGCGAAGGACATTTCTGCGAGCCTTATCTACACTGATTCTGCATTTGATATTTGGAACGATCTTAAAGATCGATTTCAACAAGAAAATGGACCTCGGATGTTTCAACTTCGCAAGGAATTGATAAATCTTACTCAAGGAGATCTTCCTGTCAATAGTTACTTTACTAAACTCAAGATCATATGGCATGAAATGATGGAATACGCTCCTCAAATCTCTTGTAGTTGTGGAGATATTAAGAAATTGAATGCCTATTTTCAACGCGATTACTTTCTAAACTTTCTAATGGGACTGAATCCGTCCTATGAACAACTCGTATCGCAGATATTACTCATGGATCCACTTCCAACACTCAGCAAGGCTCTCTCATTGGTCATTCAGGAAGAAAGAAAACGAAGCATTAAATCTTTGGAACAGCCTTCTTCTACTGAATCTTTGGCATTCACAACTCTACCTCATACTCATTCTACTTCCAACAGATTCAAGAAGAAAGAACGTCCTCTTTGCACCAATTGTGGCATCTCTGGTCATACAATCGATAAGTGTTATCGTTTACATGGTTTTCCACCAGGCTTTAAGTTCCGAACCAAGACCATCAACCCCACTGATTCCTTTGCTGCTAAAAATGGACATGCTAATTTTGCTCCTTCTAAAGATTCACCTACAGAATTGAGTTCATCTCAAATCCAACAGTTACTTGGTTTATTGGCACAACAGAATCAACCACCGACTTCGGGCGATTATAATCATTCAGCAACAACCTCTTCTTCACAACCAGCACCAATCATAGGTAAATGCTCTTCCTTACCTGATGCATATGATGCTTCCTCTTCTTGCTGGATAATTGACACAGGGGCTACACATCATATCTGTCCTGTGAAGTCTCTTTTTCACACTTTACATTCTGTGGAGCGAACCTATGTCACTTTACCCAACAATCTCCGGATTTCTGTCACAGCCATTGGTGATATACTATTAGACAAGACACTCAAACTCAGTGGTGTCTTCTATATTCCTGAATTTCATTATAATCTACTTTCTGTGAGTGCATTAACAAGAGGAAATTCTCTGTTTTTATCTTTCAATGCAACTGACTTTTATATTCAGGACATGTCCAATTCGAGGATGATTGGCAAGGGTAATTCACACCAGGGCTTATACATTTTGAAGACCACACCATTCCAATCACCCCATCTGATCTGTTCTTCCTCTCATTTGAAGACTTCCTTGCAAACCTGGCATGCTCGATTGGGACACCCTTCTTACAAACTTTTACATTTTCTGCATAATAAGCTTGATGTTTCTGATTCAGGCAAGCACAATACTATCTGCCCAATTTGTCCATTGGCTAAACAGAGGAGATTACCTTTTAACAGTTCAAATCATATGTCAACATCCTCTTTTGAATTGATTCATTGTGACACCTGGGGGCCATTCCAGACTCCTACTTCACAAGGCTATCTGTATTTTCTCACTCTTGTTGATGATTTTAGTAGATTTACTTGGACTTATTTGATGCAAAACAAATCTGATGCTTTGGTAATTGTACCTCGATTTTTTCAATTAGTCCAAAATCAATTTGGCAAATCAATAAAGCAATTTCGTTCTGACAATGCTCCTGAACTAAAATTTGAGCACTACTTTAAAGCTAATGGTGTTTTACATCAGTTTTCATGTGTAGCTACACCCCAGCAAAATTCGGTTGTAGAAAGAAAACATCAACACCTTCTGAATGTGGCCAGAGCACTGTATTTTCAATCTAGAATACCTATCCGATTTTGGGGCGACTGTATTCTCACTGCCACATTTTTAATCAACAGAACTCCTTCCCCGTTGATGCAGAACAAGACTCCTTATGACCTACTCTATGGTACTCCAATGGATTATAATTTCTTAAGAGTTTTTGGATGTCTTTGCTTTGTCTCCACTCTTTCTCATAATAGAAAGAAATTTGATGCCCGAGCAAGAAAATGTATTTTTATGGGATATCAACCTGGCATAAAAGGATACAAAGTGTATGATATACACACAAAACAATTTTTCTTTTCGAGGGATGTCATCTTCCATGAGCATGTTTTTCCTTTTCATAATTTCTCTTCCCTTCCTGATCTACTTGACATTTTTGCAGACACTATTTTACCCAAACCATTAAATACAGCCTATGCAGATTCCACTTTTCCCTTATTACAACCTCCTTCTTCTCCATCCAACAATCTACCAGCTCATACCACATCTGCTACATCTCCTTTATCACTACCTCTTCAACCCTCTAACCAAGAAATCCCATCCTTGCCTGAACCATCTACCCAAGCAAATCCATCCTTACCTGTTACAAGAAAGTCTGACAGACATTCTAAACCTCCTACATATTTGCAAGATTATCATTGCCATATGGCTCAAAATACACTGCCTCCTCCCACAAATACTCAATACCCTTTACAATCTTTTGTCTCATATGCCAACCTTTCTCCCTCCCACAGATCTTTTGTTCTCAATGTCTCAATGCATTTTGAACCCCAATTTTATCATCAGGCAGTTAAACATGCTCATTGAAGACAGGCAATGTATGATGAAATTCAAGCATTGGAGAGAACTAAAACATGGACTATTGTTCCTTTACCCTCTGGCCATCATGCTATTGGCAACAAATGGGTATTTCGAATTAAATATAAGCCAGATGGGACAATCGATCTATACAAGGCCCGGTTGGTTGCTAAAGGCTACAATCAATTGGAAGGTTTGGATTATATTGAGACTTTTTCTCCTGTAGCCAAGATAGTTACTGTCAAATTACTGTTATCTATTGCTGCACAATACAATTGGCACATTGCTCAAATGGATGTCAGTAATGCTTTCTTAAATGGTGATTTGTTTGAAGAAGTCTATATGCAAATGCCTTTGGGATATAAGCCACTAAATCATGTTCCTATTAAGGGGGAGACTCTTGTTTGTAAACTAAATAAGTCTTTGTATGGCTTGAAGCAAGCATCTCGACAATGGTTTACAAAATTTTCACAATCCCTACTTTCTTTTGGCTTTAAACAATCTCATTCTGATAGCTCCTTGTTTACAAAAGGAAGTGGCATTTCCTTTGTGGCTTTATTAGTATATGTTGATGATATTGTGCTCACTGGTCCAACCTTCTCATACATTCAGCAAGTCCAGACATATTTACATAGTCAGTTTCTTCTTAAAGATCTCGGACCCCTCAAGTATTTTCTGGGTTTAGAGATTTCAAGATCTCATTCAGGCATCTTTCTATCCCAACGAAAGTATTGCTTGCAACTTCTTGAAGACACCGGTTTTCTCTCTTGCAAGCCAAATCAGCTACCTATAGATCCAAAATTGAAGCTAGCCTTGAAAGATGGTGACTTATTATCTACTGCTGACACTAGTTCTTACAGGCGTTTGATTGCCAGACTATTATACTTAACTATATCCCGGCCCTGATATCACTTTCAGCGTGCATAAGCTCAGTCAATACATATCTGCCCCAACCACAAAACACTTAGAGGCTGCACATTATCTTCTCCGTTATCTCAAACGATCTCCAGGCCAAGGTGTTAAATTCTCTATTTATCCATCATTTCAATTACGTGCCTTTGTGGATGCTGATTGGGGCGCCTGCTTGGACACACGACGCTCAGTCACCGGTTTTTGTATCTTTCTGGGAAATTCTCTAGTTTCATGGAAATCCAAGAAGCAGGTCACGGTTTCAAGATCCTCTGCTGAAGCCGAATATCGTGCACTTGCTCTTGTCACTAGTGAATTGATATGGTTTTCACACCTACTCACTGATTTCCAGATCCCTATCTCACAACCAGCTGTTGTCTTTTGTGATAACTTGGCAGCTATCCAGATTGCAACAAATCCAGCATTCCATGAGCGTACTAAACATATAGAAATTGACTGCCATTTCGTACGAAACAAGGTTGCTGATGGTTTTTTGAAGCTTCTACCTATCACTACTTCTCTCCAGCTTGCTGATCTTTTCACGAAGCCTCTTCCATGTCAGCCACTGTTTTCCTTACTAGCTAAGATGGGTGTTCAAGACATTTTCCATCCATCTTGAGGGGGAGTAATAGATCTCATTATAGTTAGTTGAGAAGTTAGTTAGATAGTTACAGCTTTGTATCATATTTACCAAAATACCAGCTCATATAAATAGACTTGTAATCTTATTATTGAATTAAGAAGCTCATTTTTATTTTACTTTTCTCTCTCTACTTTCTCACTCTTAATATGTAATTCTACCTTTTCATTATCAAATTGTTTTGGTCGAAGAAAATAGAAACCATAAATGACCCATTGAAATTTCACGTGTTAAAAAAAGGGAGGAAAAAAATTTAGCACAACCCATAATATATATTATTAAAAATAAAATTAGTATATAATAGATTGGTGCGTGATTGACTTACAGAAGGCAAGGCTTCAAATCTTTGTTGTAGACGTATCTCTAGTCATCACCTTCATCTAATACCAAGACCACATAAAAATTGAAATCACCCTTAAAAATCTGTCTATAGCTAACCACCATTTATTTTTTCTTGATTTATAGTAAAGTGGAGAAGTAAAAAACATTTGTCAAACGGAAGAGTCACATAATAACTCTCCTACCCAATTAATTGAGAATACCAAAAGTTGAAATAATAAAACTTGGTTTAAAAATTGAAACTAATGGATTAACATGTTTAACAAAGGATTTCAATTAATTGAGAATACCAAAAGGGGAAAAAATTAGAGTAAAAATACCAAACTAGCCATATTTTCCTCCATCTTTTTTCCTAAATCCAACATATTTTTTTTAACCACTCTACTAGTAAAAAGACTAAAATGCCCTTGATGTCTAATCACCCCCTCTCCCCCCTCCCCTCCCCTCCCCTCCCTTCTTTTTTTTTACTCTCTCTCCTCTCTCCCCCTTCCCTCCGTCTTTTTTCTTTTTTATTTTTAAATATTAATATCTCTCTTCCATCTCCCTCTTCCTATTTTTCATATTTATTTTAAAATATTTTCCCTCCCATTTCCCCCGCCTCCCCCCCCCCCCCATTTTCTTCTATATATTAGAATTTCTCTGTCTCCTTCCTCATTTTTTTTTCATTTTTCTCTCATTTCTTCTTCCATCTCTCTCATTTCTTTATCAATTCCCTATAAATTTCTTTCAAAAATCAATTGATTCTCTCATTTTTTTTCTATTTCTTTTTAAAAAATCTACAATTTTTATCTTATACAAATGTTCATCTCACAAATTTCCTATATTTTTTTTATTTACTATATCTCTACTTAATTTCTTCTCGATCTCATTTTTTCATAAATACATTTCAACGTTTTTTGTTTCGAATCTCGAAGATCTAAACCAAAATAAGCATGGATTTGACGAAAGGTAATATACATTTTTTGTTTTATTTATGTCTTTTTGTTGTTTTATGTACTATACATAAATTCTTAATATTTGTTTTCTGCTATTCATGTAATGCATGCAATATACTTTATTTTGCAATATACGTAATATTCATATTTTGTCTCTCATCTGTTTCTGTTTTGCGTAATGTACTGTCTGTACTATACGTACTATACGTAATATGTATTTTTCTGTTGTGTGTTTAAATATATATTTTGTGATCTCTCGTTCTGTTGTTGTTTTGCTATACAGTCTGTAATATACGTAATATACTTTTTTTATGGTATGTTTAAATATATATCTTTGTAATATACGTGTTATATGTAACTATGTGTTTTTCTTGATATACAGTCTGTAAATGTGACGACCTGACTCAATTAAAATAAATCAATAAATAAATAATAAAAGAGCGGATTCACTTTTTTTAAATAACCAGAGTAAAATCAATAAATGCGGAAGCCTTTTATTAATGACAAATAAAAGATAAAAACAAAACGCTTAAATGTGGCGCTGTTGTGTGAAATCGTGTTACGCAAGTGCACGCAGTCAAACAAGTAATAAATGATAAGTAAGATATCGTTCCCACGAGGATTAGTAGATTAAATAGGTGTTTAACAAATAATTTAAAGAAAATGAAAACAATGATAAATTGAGGGTGATGTGGTTATGTAACTAAAATAATAAAATATGCAATATGATGTTCCTAAATGTAAATCTAAATGAATAAATTCTAAATTAATTAAGAAAAATAAGTATGATGGTCTAAAGTGACTTAAATTACTCCTAAAATATGCAAGAATATTAAAGTTATTAAACTATGTAGAGATGAGTGGTTGAAAAATCAAGAATCCCCCTAAAAAGTCTTAGAATTCACAAGTCTTGCAGTGATCTTTGTTGGTCTTTCTGCAAAGAAACGCATTAATAAATTCACTTTTTATGCAAGCAAGCTCAAATGTTCATGTGACTTTGTCAAGCCTAGCATGATTCTAATTCTTAATTCAACTTGATTCCTATGTCTAGGTTAAATTGGATTAAAAATACGGTTTGATGCTCCAGGTTTAGGCTTTAGGGTGTAAAAACATATGTCTATGCCATACTAAAAACAAATTCGAGAATTGTTAACCCCTATCAATCAATACTTTTCCATTTAATTTCAACCTTTTCAGAATTAAAATTAAACTAAGCAATTTACTTAGGTTGATCAAGCATAAGCAAAGAGAATGAAATTATCGAACTATTGATTGAACATAAAAATTGAATTCATTAAAAGCCATGAAAACTAATCCCTTTTAGGTTTCATCTATCAATTCCAACCAAATAAAATTTAGTTCATAATAAAACCTAAACTAAACAAAAGTAAATCAAATCCTATCATAATTAAGAATTCAATAATCTAAAAGAATGAAGAATAAAGAATGGAAGAGGAGTAAAACGAATTTCTCTAATGGCGAGGAAAGATCCTTCACGTATTTGATGTTGCCCCGTCTCCCACGTTCGTCTCTGCCCTTCACGTCCTTGTTGTTCTTTCTTCTCCTGCCGTTTTTCTCTTTTTCTCCTGATCTCACGTTCTGCCTGCTGCTCACGTTGCCCACCTCCTTTTTTCATTAGGTTAATTTTTTCTTTTCTTTTTTTACTTGCTTTTGGGCTTGGGCTTGGACTTGGACTCTTCCAAATGGAGCCCAAAGTAGTGGGTTTAATTTTCCAAGCGTGGATGAGCTGAAACAGGCCCAAAATATTGATTTATAAAGGCTGCTGTTCGAAATCTGCTGCTGCCCAATTTCTGCTTCAGTGTGCTGCAGCACAGCTGCAGCACTATTGTAAAATTTGCAATTTTTCTATGTTCCTGCATGAAATTTTCAATTATTTTAGGACTTTCTCTCATTCAAATTGACATTATTACATACCAAAAGCCAAGAACAATCCAAATAATACATTAAGGTGCTAAAAACCCGAGTTTTTCCCAAAAATAAGCTTTATTAAAGAATTATGCAAAATGAGTTCAAAGCATGCATAATATGAGCAAAGTTCAATCAAATAATCATCACATAAGCATTAACATAGGACCAAATAACTCTATTTTATAGAGTTATCAAACCCCCAAACTTGACTCATTGCTCGTCCTCGAGTGATGCAAAATAAGATCTTGACTTGATTAAGGATTTAAGAAGTTAAAACACAAGCCTTCAACAACCACTTTTGTTTTATGCTTTTGGTTAGAACTTTTTCCATCATAGACTTCGCAATTCTCTTCAAGACAATCCTAAAACTAGCCAAGTACATAAAGGGCCAAAAGATTCTCAAGTGAAAGTGTGTGCATCCCGAATCAAACAATTCATGGTAAAATCCATCTAGCAAGCAAAGATAGCTATCCTAAGACTCTTTTTCCTAAGCTTAAACTCAACAAATCACAACCTCCCCTAGATCCCCTCCATATGAACTCTTGATTACAATGATAGAAGGCTTACAAAGGACTTGAAGAAACATAAAGATGAGAAGCTGCATTTTCTTTTTCTTCCCTTTTTTTTTTTTTTTTTTTTTTTTTTAAGAGGCACTATGTGCAAGAAAGTTCTTGTTATTCTAATGCCTTTTGTTACTTAGGCAATAGAGAACTTGAACCGCAAAAGCATGCTCTTATCCCGACTTACCTCGAGACATTGGAACACTTCTCTTTTTTTTTTTTTTTTTTTTTTTGAATGATGTTGTTGGTGGGTAACTATGTCACCCCCAAACTTATTGAAACAAAAAAATTGAAGCCTACTAAGAAGAAATGCGAGAGTTTTCTACTTTGGTTCACTAGGATTGGTCATTCAATGTTTTATTCTCACCAAGGGAAGTAGTCTTCAAGAATCTTAACTGTCTAAACGGGTTTACCATGAATTGACATGAACGGGGAAGTGTAGAAGAATCTAAAGCCCAAAACGCACTTAACCAAAATTCGAACTATCCTAAAGATCATGCAAAAGCCAACTATATCATTTGGACCATTCTAACCAAAGAAGCAATGAAAACATTTAATTTGAAGTTCAATAGTAAGAAAAATGTACATTAGTGCTCATAAAATGGACAAGCACCCCCAAACTTAAAAGTTGGTGTGTCCTCACAGCAAAAGAGCACAAAAACAGCAGCAAAAACAGACAGCAGCAGACCCAAAAGAAGGAAAAAATAAATAAATAAATAAAAGCAGAAACAGCAGTGTCTAAAATGGCAAAAGGCATAGTCCAGAACAAAAGAAACATGAAAACTAAGAGAGTTAGAGGGCTCCCTTAAGCAGCAGCGGGAGCATCATCATCCTCAGGTGGTGGCGCCCACGACTCAAGGAGGTCGTGTGGGAAAGTCTGAGTCTTAAGGAGGGGGCGCGTAGCAATCATCCTCAAATTGTGAGCCAAAGACCGCTGATAGGCACTCTCATGGCGGTTTCTCTTGATGCGTTGTTGCTCTTCAAATTTCTGTCGATCGAGGCACTCATCGACCCGACTAGCAGTAGCCCCAAGTTGGCGATAAAGCTCCTCAAAATTCTTAGAGTGGGCAGCCATGTAACCCTAAAACAAACTCTCCATTTTACCATTCATCTCTTCTTGAAAACGGGACATAGAGGACTCAACAATGTCACAAACAGCAGCCTCTGTTAATGGAGTAGAAGAACTGGATGGGGCAGCCTCATGTGCATCTGCCATAGCCTCATTAGCAAGAAGGCGAGCAATGCAAATTTTATCCATTGGAGCAGAATTAGGCTTTCGCTCGTCCAAACTGCTAGTGGGAACATTGGCATGGTCACAAATGGAAGTGATGAGTGAAGGAAAAAACAAACGGCCAGTTTGTTTACCAGCACATGCCTCCAATTCTATCGCTATCAGACGGCCCACATTAATCGATCTACCTGAGAGAATGCAGTATAAAAGAATGGCTCTGTCCTCCTGAACCATATTTCCTTGAGAAGTCGGAAGAAGACGGGTTGCCAGAAAATGATACCAAACCCGAGCAGGGTCATTGAGGGAGGCCTTTAGTAAGCGGTGTTTGCCATGAGGAGTAATTGACCAACTTGAACCCTCCTTACCAATGGTGGTTAGGATATCACAGAAAAGGGAATCGGTGAGGTGCCCACACATACGGGTGTACTGATCGGCCTCATTAGGCAACCCAAAGAAAGAATTAACAACCTCAGCAGAACATTCAACCTCAAATTCCCTCACCGTCACTACATTCTCGTCCCGGTCTCCAAAATTTGAGTAGAATTCCTTAACCACGGGGACATTTACATCACACGGGTGCTGACAAAAAGCGTGCCAACCCCGCTGCTCAATAACCTCAGTGACATACACAGGCAAGTAGGCCGGTGTGTGATTGTCCAGTAAAAACCCCTTCTCCATATCATGAAACCGAGTCGCTGATGTCTCAGTCACATAGAGTTGACGGGAGGTGGCTTTGCGAGCGAAAGACTTGACCCGAGGCATTCCTAACAAACTTCAAACTCAATTCGAAAGGCAGAAGAAAATAGAAATCGAACAGTCAAACTAGATATCAGAATGCCCAACAAAATCAGCAGAATCAGAAATCACCACAGACCACAGCCAGCAAGATTGGATACGATACGGAAAAATAAAACAGATATGAAGCCAGCCAAATAAACCAACGAATCCAAAGTCCAAAAGCAGCCGTGATCACAGAGAAAGGGAAAATAACGAGATCAGACCTGGAAGTTGAGCAATGGAGCAATGTTGAGATTCCCAGCAAAATTCGTAGAACCAACCACCCGTGACATGCAAGAACGCATCGTCAAGAACCCCCAAACTTAAACCCTTGAATCAAAATACAAACCGCTCACGGATGGAGAAAATCAGGGAGGGGCAGGTAGGGAAATGGGAGAAGAAGAAGATGGGGCGGTGGGAGCTGCAGGCGACGACAGGGAAGGCAGCGGGAGGGGAGCGAAGACGGAGGGGGAAGGGTTTTGGGTGGCGCTGGCACGGGTGGAAGAAGAAGAGGACGGGAAAAAGAAAAATGAAAAGGGAAGGGGGAAAAAGGGAAACACGCGGGTTGGGGGGAATTGGGGTGGGTGGGGACGCGGGTTGGGGGGATTTTTCTGGGGCGGGTAGCGGGTTAGTGAGGCGGGCCGTGGGTTTGGGAAGCTCCCTTTTTTTTTTTTTTTTTTTTTAAATAACTCAACGACACTTAAAGCTGCAGTAATCTCTCTTATTTATTTTTCTCCCAATAGTCACTCCAATATGTCCACCATTGCAGGAAGCTCGTGTCTCCATTCAAGTTATGATTAATAACTCGAATTTTTGCTGAAAAAAAAGAAAGAAACTCAGCAGCACCTATTTCTAAAAAAAAAAAAAAAAAAAAAAAAAATTGCAACTAAAACTGAAATTAAATGAACAAAAATGAGAAAGAAGAAATGAAAGTGAACTACTTAACTTCGATGGGTTGCCTCCCAACAAGCGCCTTGCTTTAAAGTCGACGGCCCGACTTCCTCCTTAGTTACTTGTCATTTAAATCAATGGAGGTTTTCTCCCTTTCAACGGGAGAGCCCTAATAGGCTTTAACACGTTGACCATTCACCTTAAATGTCAAACCCGTGTGATCATCAAGTAACTCAATTGCACCATGAGGGTAAACTTCAACAACTTTAAATGGACCGGACCATCTAGACTTGAGTTTTCCAGGAAATAGCTTGAGTCTAGAATTGAAGAGTAACACAAGTTGGCCCGGATGAAAATCTCTTTTGTGAATTCGTTGGTCATGCCACTTCTTGGTCTTTTCCTTGTATAGCTTTGCATTCTCGTAAGAAGACCATCTCAACTCTTCCAATTCATGGAGCTGCAACTTTCTCACTATCCCGGCATCTTGCAGATTCATATTCAATGCTTTTAAAGCCCAATATGCTTTATGTTCTAATTCAACCGGCAAATGACATGCCTTCCCAAAGACTAGCTTATAAGGTGACATACCCAATGGAGTCTTATAGGCTGTTCTATATGCCCACAACGCATCATCAAGCTTCAAAGACCAATCCTTCCTATTTGGATTTACCATTTTTTCAAGGATTTGCTTGACTTCCCTATTTGACACCTCCGCTTGGCCATTTGATTGGGGATGATAGGCCGTAGCTACCTTATGTCGCACTCCATATTTGCTCAACACTCCATCAAGCATTTTGTTACAAAAATGAGTACCCTCGTCACTAATGAGTGCCCTCGGTGTACCAAAACGAGTGAAAATCTGCTTCTTAAGGAATTTGATCACAACTTTGGCATCATTTGTAGGTAAAGCTACAGCTTCAACCCATTTCGACACATAATCCACTGCCAATAAGATGTATAGATTTCCAAATGAGGGGGGAAAAGGTCCCATGAAGTCAATGCCCCAAACGTCAAATAATTCCACTTCCAACATATTGTTTAAAGGCATTTCATGCTTTTGTGAGATATTCCCCACCCGTTGACACCGATCACAACTTTTCACAAACTCATGAGCATCCTTAAAGAGGGAAGGCCAAAAATAGCCGGATTGAAGAACTTTAGCTGCTGTTCTTGCTCCTCCAAAGTGTCCACCATAAGGTGCTGCATGGCATTGCAAAAGAATATCACTAACCTCAGTTTCACCAACACACCTCCTCAAAATTTGGTCGATGCCTCTCTTGTACAAGAAAGGTTCATCCCACAAGTAAAAGCGCACATCATGTAAGAATCGCTTGATTTGTTGCCTATTCATGTCGGGAGGAAGAATGCCACTTGCCAAATAGTTAGCGAAGTCTGCATACCAAGGAATAAATGAGTGTTTCACTGTGAAAAGTTGTTCATCGGGAAATGTTTCACTAATGGGTAAGTGGGATTGCTGTCCCTTTTCTTCCGGTAATCGAGATAAATGATCCGCCACCTGGTTTTGTGTTCCACTTCTATCTTTAATCTCCAAATCGAATTCTTGAAGTAGAAGCACCCACCGAATCAACCTTGGTTTAGAATCCTTCTTTGAAATCAAGTACTTAATGGCTGAATGATCGGTGTAAACTACTACTTTGGTGCCCACTAGATAAGCTCGAAATTTCTCAAAGGCAAAGACGATCGCTAGAAGCTCTTTTTCCGTAGTGGTGTAATTCACTTGTGCTTCATTAAGAGTCTTACTAGCATAATAAATGGAATGAAAAATCTTGTCTTTCCTTTGCCCCAAAACAGCTCCTACTGCAAAGTCACTTGCATCACACATAAGTTCAAAAGGTAAATCCCAATTTGGAGCAACTATGATGGGGGATGAAACTAAAGCCGCTTTTAGCTTTAAAAAGGCTTTTTCACACTCACTGTCAAACTCAAAAGGTCGGTTTTGCTCTAAAAGTAAGCATAATGGTTTGGTGATCTTGGAAAAATCCTTAATAAAGCGGCGATAAAATCTAGCATGGCCCAAAAAACTCCGAATTCCTTTGACAGAAGTTGGTGGAGACATTTGCTCAATAACATCCACTTTGGCTGGATCAACTTCAATTCCTTTTCTTGAGATTCTATGGCCTAACACAATACCCTCCGAAACCATGAAGTGGCATTTCTCCCAATTTAACACCAAGTTTTTTTCTTCACAACGTTTCAGAACTTTCTCCAAATTCTTCAAACAAGTGTCAAAAGACTCACCAAAAATGGAAAAATCATCCATAAAGATTTCGAGTGTGTTCTCCACCATATCACTAAAAATGGCCATCATACATCTCTGAAATGTGGCTGGTGCGTTGCACAACCCGAATGGCATTCGCCAAAAAGCAAAAGTACCATAAGGACAGGTGAAGGTCGTCTTTTCTTGATCCTCAGGAGCTATAGCAATCTGGTTGTAACTCGAATACCCATCCAAGAAACAATAGAACTCTTTGCCAGCGAGTCTATCCAACATCTGGTCAATGAAAGGTAAAGAAAAATGGTCCTTCCGAGTTGCCTTGTTTAATTTTCGGTAATCCATGCATACTCGCCATCCTGTAACGGTCCTAGTGGGTATAAGCTCATTATCCTTATTGGTCACTACAGTCATCCCTCCTTTCTTAGGAACACATTGAACAGGACTAACCCATGAACTATCAGATATAGGATAGATAAAACCCGCATCGAGCAACTTGATAATTTCCTTCTTGACCACTTCTTTCATCACGGGATTCAACCTCCTTTGATGTTCTATAGAACTGCTACAACTATCCTCCAAAATGATCTTATGCATACAAAGAGTAGGGCTAATTCCCTTGATATCCGCTATTGACCACCCTAAAGCTCTTTGATGATTCTTCAACACCTCCAACAAAAGTGTTTCATGTTCGACACTCAAAGAAGAGGAAATTATAACAGGAAGGACATCTTCTCTCCCTAAGTAGGCATATTTCAAATGTGTGGGCAAAGGCTTAAGATCCAAAACGGGAGGTTCCTCAATTGATGGTTTAACTACCTTGAACTGTCTATCCCCCAAATTCAGTGATTCAACGGGCCTTTTTCGAATAAACACATCATGTTTGGTTCCCACATTTGCTAAAAACTCCTCATCACTATCATTCCCGACTTCTCCCTCGTCAAACACATCCTGAAGTTTGTCCTCGGCTTTTCTCCAAACATCATCAACCACTGTATCCAAAACATGCATCGAGGAACATTCTTCTATATCATTAGGGAAACGAAGAGAATCAAAAACATTAAAAGTTACCTCTTGACCGTCCATTCTCATTGTAAGTTCTCCTTTTTGAACATCGATCAAAGTTCCACCTGTAGCAAGGAATGGTTGCCCAAGAAGAATAGGCACCTCCTTATCTGCATCAAAATCAAGAATCAAGAAGTCAGCAGGAAAAATAAATTTATCAACCTGAACAAGCACATCTTCAATTTTTCCGTCAGGATAAGTAATGGAACGATCGCCAATCGTAGTGAACTCGTAGTCGGTCTTGCCTCTCCGATACCAAGTTTCCTGAAAATTGACATAGGCATTAAATTTATGCTTGCCCCCAAATCACAAAGTGCCTTCCCGTGAAAAGTTTTACCAATGGAAACTGGAATGGTGAAAACTCCGGGATCTTTCAACTTAGGAGGAATCTTATTTTGCACTATGTAACTGCACTCTTGAGTAAGTGCAACAACCTCAAACTCTCCCAATCGCCTTTTCTTCGTAAGGATGTCTTTCATGAATTTAGCATAATTGGGCATTTGCTCAAGTGCTTTCACAAGTGGGATATTGATATGAAGTTGCTTAAGCACATCCAGAAACTTGCTAAATTGATTGTTTTGAGCCTTCTTTTGAAGTCTTTGAGGGAATGGTGGAGGTGGCCTATCAATTGGTGCATCCTTTTGAATAGGTAAGGTGCTGGAATTATGCTGCGGTAGTGCTGCAGCACGCTGATTTGAACAAACATCACCATCCAACCTCTCTTTTCTTGAATTTTCTACTCCATCACCATCCTCAACACTTTTCTAGGGATTGAAGTGAGCTCTTTTTCCTTACTTGGAATGGCCTTAGGTAGTTCCAAATCTTTACCACTCCTAAGAGTAATGGCTTGGCATGACTCCTTACCTTGATTTCTAGGATTTTCAGTGTTGCTTGGTAAGGATCCTTGAGCTCGATTATTCATGGATGAAGCCATTTGTCCCATTTGAGTTTCCAAATTCCTTATTGAGGCGGATTGATTTTGAAGCATTGCGGTTTGGTTTTGGATCATCGCATCAGTTCTACCCATGTAATCTTTCATTATAGTGGCAAGGGCAGCGATGGAATCTTCACCTTAAGGTCTTTGAGGAGGTGGGGGACGGGCTTGTTGAAAATCAACCGGTCTTTGCTGAATATGTGTTGGTCCAACACCTTGATCTTTCCAGGAAAAATTTGGGTGTTGCTTCCAATCGGGGTTATATGAATTAGAATAAGGATTGAAGTTCTTATTATACCCCACATAGTTCACTGATTCAGGATTAGATGGACATCCTTCATAGCGGTGACCTTCTCCACAAAATACACAAGTCTCAGAAAGTGCATTCACCATTTGGTTATTCCCACCCAAATCCATCTTCGTTAAAGTACTATTCAAAGCAGCCAACTGTGCTATCAAAGAATTCGAATCATTCCCACCATAATTGACATTGGTTTTCCTGTCTTGGTTCAAGCGTTGATTTGGCCAACTAAGGTTATTCCTCGCTATTTTGTTCAAGATGGCACAAGCTTCATTGTAAGTTTTAGAAAGTAATGCTCTTCCCGATGATGAATCCACTATATCCCTTGTGTGAGAACACAATCCATTATAGAAAATTTGCATTTGGATCTTATATGGGATTCCATGGTTGGGACACTTTCTAATCATCTCCTTAAATCTCTCCCAAGTGTCATACAAGGATTCATGCTCAAATTGTTCAAAGGAAGTGATTTGGCTCCGAAGCTTGTTTTCCTTAGTCGGAGGGAAATATTGAGTTAAAAACTCTTCCACAAGATCATTCCAACTAGTTATCGACCCTTGAGGCAATGAATTTAGCCAATCTTTTGCTAAGCCTTTCAACGAATAAGGGAATAAATTTCTTTCAAAAATCAATTGATTCTCTCATTTTTTTCTATTTCTTTTTAAAAAATCTACAATTTTTATCTTATACAAATGTTCATCTCACAAATTTCCTATATTTTTTTTATTTACTATATCTCTACTTAATTTCTTCTCGATCTCATTTTTTCATAAATACATTTCAACGTTTTTTGTTTCGAATCTCGAAGATCTAAACCAAAATAAGCATGGATTTGACGAAAGGTAATATACATTTTTTGTTTTATTTATGTCTTTTTGTTGTTTTATGTACTATACATAAATTCTTAATATTTGTTTTCTGCTATTCATGTAATGCATGCAATATACTTTATTTTGCAATATACGTAATATTCATATTTTGTCTCTCATCTGTTTCTGTTTTGCATAATGTACTGACTGTACTATACGTAATATGTATTTTTTTATTGTGTGTTTAAATATATATTTTGTGATCTCTCGTTCTGTTGTTGTTTTGCTATACAGTCTGTAATATACGTAATATACTTTTTTTATGGTATGTTTAAATATATATCTTTGTAATATACGTGTTATATGTAACTATGTGTTTTTCTTGATATACAGTCTGTAAATGTGACGACCCGACTCAATTAAAATAAATCAATAAATAAATAATAAAAGAGCGGATTCACTTTTTTTTAAATAACCAGGTAAAATCAATAAATCGGAAGCCTTTTATTAATGACAAATAAAAGATAAAACAAAACGCTTAAATGTGGCGCTGTTGTGTGAAATCGTGTTACGCAAGTGCACGATCAAACAAGTAATAAATGATAAGTAAGATATCGTTCCCACGAGGATTAGTAGATTAAATAGGTGTTTAACAAATAATTTAAAGAAAATGAAAACAATGATAAATTGAGGGTGATGTGGTTATGTAACTAAAATAATAAAATATGCAATATGATGTTCCTAAATGTAAATCTAAATGAATAAATTCTAAATTAATTAAGAAAAATAAGTATGATGGTCTAAAGTGACTTAAATTACTCCTAAAATATGCAAGAATATTAAAGTTATTAAACTATGTAGAGATGAGTGGTTGGAAAATCAAGAATCCCCCTAAAAAGTCTTAGAATTCACAAGTGCTGCAGCAGTGCTGTGGTTGTGCTGCCGCAAACTGCATTAATAAATTCACTTTTTATGCAAGCAAGCTCAAATGTTCATGTGACTTTGTCAAGCCTAGCATGATTCTAATTCTTAATTCAACTTGATTCCTATGTCTAGGTTAAATTGGATTAAAAATACGGTTTGATGCTCCGGTTTAGGCTTTAGGGTGTAAAAACATATGTCTATGCCTTACTAAAAACAAATTCGAGAATTGTTAACCCCTATCAATCAATACTTTTCCATTTAATTTCAACCTTTTCAGAATTAAAATTAAACTAAGCAATTTACTTAGGTTGATCAAGCATAAGCAAAGAGAATGAAATTATCGAACTATTGATTGAACATAAAAATTGAATTCATTAAAAGCCATGAAAACTAATCCCTTTTAGGTTTCATCTATCAATTCCAACCAAATAAAATTTAGTTCATAATAAAACCTAAACTAAACAAAAGTAAATCAAATCCTATCATAATTAAGAATTCAATAATCTAAAAGAATGAAGAATAAAGAATGGAAGAGGAGTAAAACGAATTTCTCTAATGGCGAGGAAAGATCCTTCACGTATTTGATGTTGCCCCGTCTCCCAAGTTCGTCTCTGCCCTTCACGTCCTTGTTGTTCTTTCTTCTTCTGCCGTTTTTCTCTTTTTCTCCTGATCTCACGTTCTGCCTGCTGCTCACGTTGCCCACCTCCTTTTTTCTTTAGGTTAATTTTTTCTTTTCTTTTTTTACTTGCTTTTGGGCTTGGGCTTGGGCTTGGACTTGGACTCTTCCAAATGGGGCCCAAAGTAGTGGGTTTAATTTGCCAAGCGTGGATGAGCTGAAACAGGCCCAAAATATTGATTTACAAAGGCTGCTGTTCGAAATCTGCTGCTGCCCAATTTCTGCTTCAGTGTGCTGCAGCACTGCTATAGCACTATTGTAAAATTTGCAATTTTTCTATGTTCCTGCATGAAATTTTCAATTATTTTAGGACTTTCTCTCATTCAAATTGACATTATTACATACCAAAAGCCAAGAACAATCCAAATAATACATTAAGGTGCTAAAAACTCGAGTTTTTCCCAAAAATAAGCTTTATTAAAGAATTATGCAAAATGAGTTCAAAGCATGCATAATATGAGCAAAGTTCAATCAAATAATCATCACATAAGCATTAACATAGCACCAAATAACTCTATTTTATAGAGTTATCAAACCCCCAAACTTGACTCATTGCTCGTCCTCGAGTGATGCAAAATAAGATCTTGACTTGATTAAGGATTTAAGAAGTTAAAACACAAGCCTTCAACAACCACTTTTGTTTTATGCTTTTGGTTAGAACTTTTTCCATCATAGACTTCTGCAATTCTCTTCAAGACAATCCTAAAACTAGCCAAGTACATAAAGGGCCAAAAGATTCTCAAGTGAAAGTGTGTGCATCCCGAATCAAACAATTCATGGTAAAATCCATCTAGCAAGCAAAGATAGCTATCCTAAGACTCTTTTTCCTAAGCTTAAACTCAACAAATCACAACCTCCCCTAGATCCCCTCCATATGAACTCTTGATTACAATGATAGAAGGCTTACAAAGGACTTGAAGAAACATAAAGATGAGAAGCTGCATTTTCTTTTTCTTCCCTTTTTTTTTTTTTTTTTTTTTTTAGAGGCACTATGTGCAAGAAAGTTCTTGTTATTCTAATGCCTTTTGTTACTTAGGAAATAGAGAACTTGAACCGCAAAAGCATGCTCTTATCCTGACTTACCTCGAGACATTGGGACACTTCTCTTTTTTTTTTTTTTTTTTTTTTTGGAATGATGTTGTTGGTGGGTAACTATGTCACCCCCAAAATTATTGAAACAAAAACATTGAAGCCTACTAAGAAGAAATGCGAGAGTTTTCTACTTTGGTTCACTAGGATTGGTCATTCAATATTTTATTCTCACAAAGGGAAGTAGTCTTCAAGAATCTTAACTGTCTAAACAGGTTTACCATGAATTGACATGAACGGGGAAGTGTAGAAGAATCTAAAGCCCACGTGTTCCACGACGAAACAACGCTAAACTAACGGACAAGAGGTTAGGACTACAACCCACGAAGAAACGATGTCCAACGAGCCACCGAGAGTTTCAACAATGGCGATGGAAAAATCCAGAATCCGGCGAGAAGAAACAGTCCGGCGAGGTCCTTATTCGAAAGGAAAAATCAACGAAAACTCATCCAATTAGCACGTAAATCACTTGGGTTCAAAACTAATCAAAGAATAACGAGTTTTAACGTAAAATACCGAATGATCCGAGGTCGAACGGGGTTGAAAATCTCTTGAATTACCGATGGTCACTAAGCTCGAATCTGACATATAACGGCAGCCCAAAAGATTTGAAATCGTTTCGAGATTAACGAGAATACAACGATTAGTAAAAAGAGATCTTCACCTCACGAGAAAACAAAACGGAGGCTCGGCTTTGACGTGCGGCTGCTTGCGTGAAAGAAAAGAAAGAAAAAGAAATTCTAGGGTTTCGTGTCAAGTAATAGCTGAATAAAATACGTTAATGCCCCTAAAATAAATAATAAGAATTGGGGACGTAAACGGTATTCAGGCCATATCTTTTTACTCGGAACTCATAATTGAGCGTAGTCAATTCCGTTGAATTCGTATTCGACGCGACGGTCCTTAATAAATCAAAATAAAATCATTTAGATCAAAATTGAAGAAAAGACCAAAATGCCCTTACCAAAACTCGGGTTGTTAAAGTAAAACACGCAATATACGAAATATACGTACTATATAAAACTATGCGTTTTTCTTGATGTACGCCCACTTTTTTTTATGTTCATTTTTTTGTTTGCATATTAAATCTATTTTTTTGTACATTTAGTATAACACTCCTTTTGTTTTCCATATGCAGATTAAATTACATGTATATTTTGTATAGTACATACATTCACACCTTTCCCAAATACAGTCATGATGTGAAAAGACAATACACCCAATACTGACTATACCAAAAAACTTAGGAAACTATAAATAATATATAAAAATGAATCTACGAAATTGAATTAAAAATCGAAATCTATAGTATGAAATCAAAATACAAAATAATAAAAATATAAAATATATATTAAATACACTGAAGAGCTATGGACACTATATGACTATACCAAAAAACTGGGAAAGAGAAAATGCATTGGGAAAGAAAAAATGTCAGAAATGTCAGACTACACGTACTATACATGTCAGAGAGGCGTCAGGCTATACCTGACATACAAAGGACAAAATTGGTATATTAAAAAATTGAATAGAAAAAGTGGCTAATCCCAACATTTTTAAAAAGATGTGGTTACTTTAGACTTTTTTATGTAAAAAGTTGCTATTTAGAAATTTCACCTAAAAATTTAAGTGAGAAATTAGTTTAAAAGATGTAACTGACACAATGATTACTATTTAGAAAATGCTTTTTCAATATAATGTTATAGAATCATCATGTATGTTTTTTTTAAAATATTATATATTCGTGTAAATTATCGACTATCACATTTATTGATATTAACTTTTATTTATCATGAGAAAATTATATTTTAACATTATTATATTTTTTTATTGGACAATTTAGTTACGTATTATACATATATATTTTTTAATAAACAAATTATAAATCAGTAATTTCAATTTATGGAGCTACTTTTTGTAAGTAGTAATATTTAAACCAAATATATTAATCATAATTAATTAGGGGCTTAAAATGAAACCAAAAGTATATTATAAAAATAAGTGTAGTTTTTTATTATTATATTATTGAAGAAAATTATATTAAATACTAAAATAGATTCATAAAAATTATGAAACTAACTTTTTTATTTTGTTTGCAAGTTTTAACTTATTAAACAAATTAAGAGTTAATATATTTTAAGACTTAAATAATAAATTAATAATGATATAATGATTAGTAATGATACAAATGGTAAATTTGAAAAATAATATAGGGGTAAAATGGACCAAAAATGATTCTCCAACGTCACCACTTTTAAGATATTTAAGATTATATAATAGAGATCGAAGATTTGAGTCTTCTCTCCTCCAATTTGATGTAATCTAAAAATATATATATAATAGAGATGACGAAACAAAAATATTGGAGATACAATTCACAGAATATTACAATAAATTAAACTTATTTAAAATAAACAGAGAAACATTTAAGTATATTTAAGAAATAAAATTGTAACGTCCCGTTACTTTTGGGGGTGAAGTTTTTTTTTTTTTTTTTTTATCTATTTTAATTAAAGTATTTAAGGTTAATTTAAAGTAGTGATTTCGATTTTAGTAGTTATTTTCGTCCGAAATTCTTTTTAATCATTTTAATACTTTAAATTTGTTTCGGTTGTATTAATAATTATTAATGGGCCAATTAATAATTATTAATCACCATTAGGCTAGTTTAAATGTTTCGGGTTTTGTTTTAAAGGCTTAAAGCAAATAAAGGACGTAGGCGTCATTTCCGATTTCTTCAATATCCAAACACTATTCATCCTTCTCCTTTATTAAGTCAAAATTAGACAAAAATCATAAAATTTCTTCTCATTTTTCATCCCAAACCCGTAGCTTAAAGAGAAAAAAAGAGGAGAGAAAGAATTTGTCACCCCGGCTTCGTTTCTCGACCGTTTTCATCGTGCCTTAGCTCGTTGGAAAGCTCTCGAGACGTACTTTCTACTCATCCTAACAATCGAGGTTTTCGCTCATTTTCTCGAGGCCTTAAGGTATGACAAAGTTTTTAAAATTTGATGTGAATAGTATTTTAATGGTGGTTTTGGATTGAAATCTTCAAATTCGTTCACCGAAGCTTGAAGATTTCCATTGGGAAAGTCGTTTTGATCGATTTTAGAAACTTCCCCTAAACCCTAAAACCGAGTTTGAGCCGGAAACCCGTCCCATGTGATTTTCCCTCACTTGGCCATGTTTAGGATGTTAGGGTTATTGTCTTTTTGCTTTTTACTTAATTTTTCGGAAATCGATTGTTGAACAAAACCTTAATTTACGGATACCCATTGTAGTTGCGAACCTCCAAAGTATCCGAAACCAACCCGAAACACCTCTAAAGTGCATAAAAGCCGGAAAACCAAACCCGAACCCTATTTTTCCTAGTATGGCCGAGAGCACCATAGGGAGGAAATCCGGGATTTTCGTTGTTTTATGCATTTAGATGTAGTTTGAATGTTTTCCGGTTAATTAATGATATTAGGTGTAATTTGTTTGTATGATTGTGTTTTGATCGTGGAATTGCAACCTCGGATATATATCGGAGCTTTTCTACAAGCTAAGGTGAGTTTAAAGCGAAAGTTAGTGGTTTTATGAATTGAATTTCGTTATGTTATTGTTTATCGAGGTTAAGAGGGAATTAGCTTCTTAGAATTAAGTTTTGGTTGGAGACTTTAATTCGGAAGTGAGTGGAAAGAATTTGGAATTATAATGAGTTCGATGAAAAGGGAACATCGGAGTGGTTTGGAAGTATTGCAAAGTGATTTGGAGATGTTAGGTGAAAGTGGAAAAGAAAGTTACTTTGATTCGGTTTGGAAGTTAAAGTATTTTAGAAGATGCACTTGAGTGATAACTCGTGTAATCTAGTTAGTTAGGTTTCTTTTTAACTTAGTAGAATTCTTTGGAGTTTAGCTAACTTATTGGAGACCTAGGGCACATTGATTCACACATGGTAGTATGTTGATTTTGATCCATATGTAATCATAGTGTGATGATTTGTGGGAACTTCGAGCACTTTGATTCTGCACGTGATAGTATGTGATTTTGATCCATATGTAATCATGGTGAGATGATTTGTGGAATAGTACATGGTAGTATGTGATTTTGATCCATATGTAACCATGGTACTATAACTTGTGATACGGCACATGGTAGCATGTGATTTTGATCCATATGTAATCATGGTGCGATGATGGTAATATGGTACGACCGTACGTGGTATGTTGATTCGGATCCATACGAGCACGTTACGATGATGGCACTACGGCACATGGTAGTATGAGATTTTTACGACCGTACGTGGTATGTTGATTCGGATCCATACGAGCACGTTACGATGATGGCACTACGGCACATGGTAGTATGTGATTTAGATCCATATGTAACCATGGTACTATAACTTGTGACACGGCACATGATAGTATGTTGATTCCGATCCATACGTATCATGGTGCGATGATGGTAATATGGTACGACCATACGTGGTATGTTGATTTCGATCCATACAATAGCACGATACGATGAACTTGTTTGGTAATAAAGATAGTTAATGTTACATTTACATATTCTTTAGAATTGTGTAGTAAGACTTAGTGATGAATGTTACTTTTACTTTAAGTCTTTATTTCTATCTTATGGTTTTGAATGATGATTACGGGTAATATATGACTATCGAATGATTGTATGGAATTGGAAGTGTTGATGTGGGTAGTATTGAGCAGTATAGGCCTTTGGACACGATTTCGGTTATGAAATTTTGTTCATAGGATTACTTGCTTTCGTTTTACTCTCACTAGCATTTTTATGCTAATGTTGCTACACTTACAAATTTTCAGGTAAACCCCGTCCTAAGAAGCGTGGTAGAGGAGGTGGAGCCGCGTGACTAGTCGAGATGGTGTATGGACAATGTTAAAGACATCTTTTGGTTTAGCATTTGTTAAAATGCTTGTAAATTATTTCCATTTTACAAACATGTGTCTTTTTGAGCCCGGAAGGGTATTTGTGTAAAATTTGTCTATGTCTTATGATTTATTTCTCCTTTGGAATGTGCATTCCCGATTTATAGCTTTCTCTGAATTTGGGTTGTAAAACAGGTTTTGGTTATTCGATTTTTAAACGAACTCATGCCGTTTTTCTTTAAAAATCGAGTCTTCCGCTGTGCTTTTGAATTTAAAGAAATTAACGGAAAGCGGGTCGTTACAAAAATATAGAGAAGGTTGCCGTAAATTAAAATTTAAATAAATAAAGAAACTGTTAAGAAATGATGAAATAATGAAATTAAAAAATAAAATATAGAAAAGATTACAATAAATTAAAATTTAAATAAATAGAGAAACTTAAATAAAAATGAAACAATGAAATAAGAAATAAGAAATAAAATATACAAAAGGTTACAATAAATTAAAACTTAAATAAATAGAGAAACTTTTAAGAAATGATGAAACAATGAAATTAAGAATATTGAATAAATACTTTTTTTTCTTTTTTATAATTTGAAGAAATACATTTTAGAGAATATTACAAACTAACTTTTAAAAAATGATGAAACAAAACCTATAATTTAATTAATTTAACACATCATTAATCATAGTGTAAAAAGAGCACGTGCGTTTCACGTTATTTTGTTAATATTATTATGTATTATATTTTTAATATTTGATAGAACCTCTATTGTTTCTTCCATCTTCAAAAATTTAAGATTTCAATCGTGATTATTATTATTATTATTTTAAATTAAATTTTATATTTTATGAAATTGTGTTTAGATTTTGTTCAAACAATCAAATGAGAAAAGATTTATTATTATTATTATTATTATTATTATTATTATTATTATTATTGAAATATCAATAATTTTTATTTGTACCTCTACATAGATCTAGTTCCTTTCAAATTTTGTTAATAATTAAAATAAATGTAATTTTTTTTTCAAAAAAGAATTATCAATATTTTGTGTGTGTTTGCACCTTTTTTTTTTCCTGATAAAAGAATATTTACACTCAATGATCTTCAAAATTTTAAATTTAATGATAGAATCATAAGTACCTAGTTATCAAAAAGAGTGGTTATCACATCATGTGTGCCATTTTATTTCTCTTGAAGGAGATGCCATCCTTTTGAAGTTAGCATGGGCAAGAAAATTATCCTACTTTTGTGATATTGATTTCAGGAGAAAGAAATAATTTTAAAGACCGTTATAATTGATACCGAGAATAGCAGATAATTTCTAATAATAGATCATATTTAGAGTGATATTTATATTTATTATCATTTTAATGATTTATTATATGTATGATAATTTTATTAATTAGAATGATATTTATTATATAGCATAAATTGATATTTAATATTTAACTTGAAAAATAATGGTAGTTTAGAATAGGTATTTACTAATAGTGAGAGGTTATTATTGTCCAATAAAGTTTCTCTCATTAGAACACTTTTTAAGTAGTAGTAATTATTATGTAGTATAAATTGATATTTAATATTTAAATTGAAAAATAATGGTAGTTTAGATATTTTTTAATACTAATAATAGAGTGATATTTATATTTATTATCATTTTAATGATTTATTATATGTATGATAATTTTATTAATTAGAATGATATTTATTATATAGCATAAATTGATATTTAATATTTAACTTGAAAAATAATGGTAGTTTAGAATAGATATTTACTAATAGTGAGAGGTTATTATTGTCCAATAAAGTTTCTCTCATTAGAACACTTTTTAAGTAGTAGTAATAAATAGATAATAGATAATAGATTTAAAGATTAGTTGACCAATTTTACTAGTCAAGATATATATTTTTTAAGGAAGGAAATATGCACAATTTCATGCATAACTAGCCATCTGATCATATTTTTAAATCTAAAAAAGAAATCTCATTCAATAAACCAAAATACATTAAAATTAGAATTTGATAACCATATTTATAATTGAAGGCATGAGACTTCAACAATTTAAGTTCTCGTAATAGCTCATATGTATATAATTTGAAGAGAACATAATTTATAATATGCAGCCACAAAAAACTAAACTTTACATCATAGTTAATTACATAGTCTAGCCCATAAACAAAAGTTCAACCAACAAAATAACTATTAAGTTGATGTCAAAATTAAAAATTATAAGTAACCTACAAACGTAGTAACTCTGACGATGTGTCATATTTCCTGGATGAATATTATCACAAATTCAACCCATTCGATCCGGACTCTATCAATTTCCTTGTTGAGAGTAATCAACCATTGTGTTGATTTATACTTTTAAGAATGAACAACTATTTGATAAACATTACTAAAACCAGGGCTACAAATTTCACTTTCCCAACATAATATATTTTCATATGACAAGTTGAACTGATCAAATTTTCATACTTGACATCATATAAAAATAAATTTAGAAATTAACTTGGTCAATAATGTTTTTTTTACTAACACAGATTAGAATTTTTTTTGTAATCCAATCGACGTGAGGGTGATTTCACTCACCCATTTTTTTACGTAATTCTCTTTATCTTTTAATGAATTTTTCCTGTTTCTTATAAAAAAAATAACTTGGTCAAATTACTAATCTAGAAAAGAAGAACCTAAGTGTTCTGAAATTGTAAGCATACAATACAAAACAAGTCTCATAACATACAATAATAGAATTAATATGTATATAAGTAACCAGACCAAAAGTTTAGAATAAATTAGGCTTAGCTATTTTAATGAAATTAACCATACCTCTTTAGTAAAGCCCTTCTCCTGCCAGGTGTATATTGAGAATGAAACAAATGTGAATAGTTTTTTAGGGGAAAAAAACTAAAAAGCTTAAAGTCAGATTAGTAAGAAGAAATTTCAATTAAAAAGAACAGCCATTAATAAAATACTTGATTTATGATTCTTTTAAAAATATTTATAAACAATCACTCAAATACTTTTAGAAGAAATAATTAATTAATATTTCTTTTAAAATCTTTAACTTAAAACTTTTTTTTTTTAAGAAACTAAATCAAATAGACCCATTTACCATTTTTTTTTCTTTTTTATAAAACTTTAATTTACTAAATTAGTTCTACACTATACCAATTCCAAGTTAACTAAAAAAAATGAGATAAAAACCGAAATCTGAAAATTGAGAAAATTTCTGAAAAAAACAAATCTAATAGCATTTTAACCGCCTTTAATCATTTTATTTGGATAAGTGAACTATCATGTGTTTAGTGTGGAAGAAAGCAGCGAATATAATTAAGAGATTGAAGCAGCAGTTCTTCATTCATCAATGGAGTCTCCGCTATTGGACGATTCCGTTGACGGCACCGTCGATTTCAAAGGCCGACCTGTTCTCAGATCCACTTCCGGCGGTTGGAGATCTGCCTTACTCATCATTGGTAATTTCAATCTTTAATCTACATACACTAAACCAGTAGAATTTCTTCTTCAATTTCACAATTTTGTAAACAGGAGTTGAGGTTGCTGAAAGATTTGCTTACTATGGAGTTTCCTCTAATCTCATTAACTTCTTGACGATATCGTATTATTGTTCTTTCCTCTGCTCTTTACATTTTGGTTCGTTTATTTCAATTCTCAATTCTCACTTATCATTTTGTTCCTTTGTTCTTTTGTTTTTATGTTTTTTTTTATTGGTTTTTGCTTTACCTAATTTAGAATGTGGAATGTGGAAAATGGAAAAAAGATAATTGATCTTCATCTCATAAACTATGGAGGTTTTGGAAAAGAAAAAAAGAATTCAGAATGGGAAGAAGAGAAAAAAAGTCATATAGTTATTAACTGGGTGTTTGGTTCACTGGTTCGGTGGGGTTTGCTAAGCGTGTGTTTAGATTGTGCACAACAATGAGTTTGTTAAGTCGAGTTAGTGTAAATTGTGAAGAAAAAAAAATGATGGGTTTAGGTAACCCAACATCTGGTTTTTAAATCTGGGAGACAAACCCGGGTTAGGTTTGGTTATACCTGTAATGTTTCAGTTAGCATATTTGTTTAACTACCTTGGGAATGTATGTAATCACAAAAAAGTTGTAATAAAGAACACTAGTACCATGACCTTTACTTATCACTAAGTTCTGCTGCCTTTCTAAAGTTGTGAAACTTTTTTTTTTATGATAAACAAGCTATTTCATTGATATATGAAAAGGCCAAAAAAGGCCAAAGAGGATTACAAAAACGTTTTCCAATTGGAAGCAATAATAGAGGGGGGATAATTACAAAATGATTTACAGTTTGCACTCCACATGGAGGTATTGAGAACACAAGCCTCCCACACCCAAAGCTGTGAAACTTGGAAAGAGAGGAATAGAAATATTCTTTGGGATAGTGAGGATGAGTTAAACAGCTCTAGGACCCCATTGATTTTTAAGCTTCAATCTAGTGCACTTAATTTTTAGCTCTAGAACGATGCTTAAGAAGAATATCTGGTCTCCTATTTTCTTTTCTCATTATCTTATGTAATACATTTGTTTGTTGTCGAAGAAAAATATGTTGACTGTGTTTCACTCAATTTTTATTCACGGATTAAGAAGCAGTGGTTTTTTTACCCTAATTCATTTGGGGGTTTTTCTACGTAAATCAGTGTGTTCATACTTCTCTTCATCTTTCTTTATTGTTATTATGTTTTCATTCTATTTTAGCTGCGGTTTTGATCTATCAGTTATAATCCCCTCATAACAATGGCAACACTTGGGAAGCAGTTAAATGGGTGTTGAGGTATTTGGAAGGTATATAATCCACTGGTTTGAAGTTTTGATGTAAACTAATATTTGAAAAGTATTGTAAAACTGGAATTTTTATTAAATCACTATTGAATCTGTTCTATTACACTGTTATCATCAATATTTATAGGCATATTATAAACAGACCAAGTTTTATGAAGATCAACACTATTTTTGGAATGACAGCCAAAGTGCTTTACATCTCTCAAAGAATACTAACCATCATGAAAGAACCAAGCATACAGATGTAAGGTTTCATTTCATTCGTGAAGTGGTTAATTCTGGAGAAATCATGCTTGAGTAGCTGATGAATTGAGAGGCTGAATGACAAATTAAAGTATGTTGATGGTTGTTGTGCTTCATGGCCGAGGAAGCAAGTGTAATCATAGGGTGTGATCCTTAGATTTTATAAACAATGTTATTATAATTATAAATTGAATCAATTTTTTTATTGTTATTACTTATTAGTCTATTTGGTTAGATTTTTAGATTTTGACTGGTACCTAATATAAAATTATGAAATGGGTAAAAGAATTTACTAATTTTCATGTAAATTATAAATGGTAACATGTCTTCAGAATAGAGGTAGATTTTAAAACAATTTCTTATTTTATATAAAAAAAAAATATATAAATTATTATTTCTGAAATCAAATATTTTTTTTTATAAATCTAATAATAAGAATAACAATCAAAATGAACTATGTTTTTATTCTTCACTTTTCACCATGTGACACTTTGCCACTAAAGTCATCCTTATACTGAGTAACTATATTCCTTTTTGGTATGTCTTCCTCAAGGACTTCCATTTCTATCCCATTTTCACAGGTATCTATTATTTGTTTATGATAATGATTACAAATCTAGTAATTTTTTAGATAATATTTATAAAAATATTAATTCTTAAAAGATATTTGTAAATATAATAAATTTTGATGGAGTTACTCAGTGAAGAACATTGAATCACATATTTTTATAATAAATTAATCACTGATTCACACATTAATCAATGTTAATTACTGATAAATGTGGTAAAAATTACTATATTTTAATTACATCAATAATCTATTTAATTCACCCAATTATATAAATGTTGGATGTTTTTATCTTTTATCATCTATACCCAAAAAAACACAATTTTAGGTGGTGCATCCGGTGGATCTCGCACTCTTTGATTACCGTTTTGCCCTCTCCATTCATCTTTTTCCTTTTTTGTGTCATCATTCTTTTCTTTTTTTTCGTTATCTTAAATTTCGGGATTTTTATTCTAGCATTTATTATTTTATTTTTAAATTTGTTTTTATTTTTCATATCTCTTCCGATTTAATTCTTTAATGTTGTTTTTTCAAATTTCTCAATCCATCATTTATGGATTCTTCCTTTTTATATTGATTTTTCTTTTTTTTCCCTTTTTTTTAGATTTCATATTCTGTTCATCATGCGAACCCATTATGTCGACATGTTATTTCATTTGTCACTCCTCCAAAATGTTTACTTTTTATTAAACTTTTTTTTTCTTTTTAATTTCAACCTTCAACATTATCATGTTCTTCATCATCCTCATATATTTCAATCTCTAACCTTCTTAGAGTTTGTCTTCTTTTATTCTTCATCTGCAATTCAATTTGTTACCCAGATTAAACACATATTTAATGATTTCTTTGATTTTTTTATCCAGATTTGATGATTTCTTTGATTTTTTTATCGATTTGAAGATTTTATTTTAGGTGATGTTGAAACTCGCCTATCGTGTCGCCACAGAGATCTGGGTCACAATATCATCGTTGGATCTTGTTAGAATGAGGGTTAGGGTTTGAATGTGATATTCAATTGTAGAACGAGGTACTTTTAATAAAATGTTTATTTTTATTCAATATTTATTTTAATTTTCTATTCACGTATCCTTAGAAACTGTTACCTCTTTTTCATCTTCAATTTTGTCCCTTCTATAAATTTTAAGTACACATCAATAAATGTTTACTAAAAGTAAGCGAACTCGTTTTCTGTGTATTTATAGAATAAGTTACTTTTAATAAAAACATCTGATAAATTTGATATATCCCTATTTATTTTGATTATTAGTGAAATTAACTCTATTTAAAAATAATTTTAAGTAAAGATTTATTTACATATATTGCATTAAAATGTGCTACCCCGGTGAAATTTCTCTTTTATTATTATTATTATTTATATATATATATATATATATATATATATATATATATATATATATATATATATACCTTAGAAATTTTATAAAAATGAAATATGTTTAGAGAATCTACCTCACTTATCTTTTAAAATTAATACCATAAATTAACACATCTCTGAAAAAATATCTAGAGTTTAAATAAATACTTTTGCTTCATTTTTTTATTAAAAAGTCTGGCAAAAGAAATAGTTGCATATATTTAAAAGGTGTAATTTCTTGATTTTTAAATTGTATAATAAAATTTTAAATTAAATTAAATTCATTTATGTATTAACATTTTTTGTATCCTTAATATCATTTTTAAATAGTGGTTTATAATTTATCATCTTTCAATTGTACTATTATAACTATGAATTAAATGGCTTTTAATATAGAAATGAATAAATAGAATAAAATTTATTTTTTATTTACATGATTTAATTTTTAATAATTAAATATCATAGATGAATAGATAAAAGAAATATAATTTCCCAAACAAAAGAAAAAACAATAGATTTATAAAAGTAATCAAATAACTTGCAACGCATCTAGATTATGCTAGTAAATTAGTAATGAATAAAAAAAATATAATATCAAATTCGGTTGGAGAAATTATATACTATAACGTGTGATAAGTACATTGGGGATGTGAGAAATGAGAGGCCAATACTTACCCGTTTCAGGCTTGCATCTTTTCTCTAGACCCGTATTACATCGACCAATCCTTAATTTCTGTAAATTGGTAAGGTCTCTAATTCCGTTAGGCAAAGATTTCAACTTTCTATCATCTTCAATGGTCAACGATAAAAGTGAAGTGAGATTGCCAATCCATTCTGGCAAAGCCTTCAAGTTTTCACAAACATACAAAAAAAGGTGTTGAAGAGTAGATACATATTGAAGCCCCTTTGGGAAAGACACGAGCACTGATAACATGATGAGGTTTAAAGAACGGAGGCTTTTAAATGCTTTCCATTGCATCTCTTCAATGTCGTTAAACATATCGAGTTTGTTGCATCTCTCAATCCTTAATTCAGCCAATGCTGGAAACTGTGGAAAGGAAAAATGTTGATCCCACATCCACCATTTTTTAAGTTCAGGCAAGCGGAAAAGTGAGAGAGTTTGCAAGGATGGAAAGAAGATTGTTGATGAAGAGCAGCCACTGATGTTGAATATAAACTCAAGAGAATACAAGCGTTGAAGACTAAGATACTTTAGTAAAGGTAATTGATCAAACCGTGTAAGACATTGCAGTCTTCCACAATCAAAGATAGTAATACTGACTAAATTTGAGAGAGAGTTTAACCAGTTGGATAATCCTACTCCACTATATCCATAAATCAACAAGGTTTGAATATTTGGATGGAGTTGAAGGTTGTCTAAAACTGTTTCATCAACACAACTTCCACCTTCATTAATTTCTGACACCAATGGCCCCCACTGTAATTCTATATGTCTGAGACCTTTCTTTTCTTTCAAATTGGGATCACGACTCACACGAGCTTTTGATTTGTTGTGTTGTAAGAATTCCAATCCTTTAATTACTAACTTTCCACTCAAATTGTTGAGCGCATTGAGCTCGTTGAGACCACTTCCATATTTCTTCCCCAACACAAAAAAACTCAAAGTCTGAAGACAAGTCAACTTGCTTAGTCCTTCTGGCATATGCCTCAAACGGGTTTCTTCTACAATCATATGCCTAAGGTTCACTAAATCACTCGTACTTCTCGGTAATTCTTTCAAACTCCAACACTTGGAGAGATCAAGTGTTTGCAAACTTTTCAATTCAGTGATAGAATTTGGAAGCAATTTTATTTGTGTATTTGAAAGATCAAGATATCGCAATTGTGTTAACTTGCTGATTGTTTTTGGAACAATAGAAATATCTAAGCCACACAAGTTTAGCACACGTAAATGTGCAAAACAAGAGATAATCATTCCAAAAACTTGCTTGTTCAATGAAATATCTGATAAAAATAAAAGTGATCTCAACTTTTTTGCCTCATGTATTGAGGTGGAAATCTCCCTTTTCAACTCGAACCCACCTTCAAATGACACATGTCGAGCTCTTATGTCAATGTTTTGAAGATCACCACTACTTTTCAAAAGGATATGCTCACCACTTGAGACCAATTGTGTGAGATCATGAATAAGATCATGCATTTTAAACTCTTGTTTATCAGTCAAAATATTTGTTTGTTTCTCTTGAAAAAGTGACCTCCAATATAGTTCCTCCAAATAATCATAGCCCACATCCTCCATAGATTTTCCTTGACACTGTGATTGATTGATAAATCCTTGAGCTATCCATTGTTTAACCAATTCATTTTCATCAATCAAAAAATCCTTAGGAAAAAGGGAACAGTAAGCAAAACACGGCTTCAAATGGGTGGGGAGGTTATGATAACTAATCTTGAGTATTGACATCATGCGTCCTTCTCCTTGCATAATCGTTGAAAGCTCATTATCTTTGAACGAAATCCATTCAAATGGTGAAGTTTTGGAGTATAACACCCTTCCAACGGTTCTTATTGCAAGAGGGACACCATTCAACTTCTTAACAATCTCTTTACCAACTTCAATCAAGTTTGGATCATTTGCTTGATCTCCTTCCGCTTTTCTAAAAGCTAATTTTTTAAATAATAACCAAGAATTATCTTCAGATAAACGTTGTATAGAAAAGGCTAAAATCGGCCTCGCAATTTCGGCAACCTTTTGACTGCGAGTAGTGATGAGAATCCTACTCCCTCTTGCACCACCCATCAATAACGGCTCCAACTTCATCCATTCGTCATCATTCTCGTTCCAGACATCATCCAGCACCAACAAATACTTTTTTCCTTCGATTTCTCGTCGCATTTGATTTTGCAAGGAATCTAGATTTTGTATCTCAGTTGGTTTCTTCCCAGCTGCCGATTCTATAATCTTTTCAAGAATTGTTTTAAGATCAAATTCTTCAGAGATACAAACCCACATGCTCAATTCAAAGTGGCTTTTCACTTCAGTGTTATTGTACAACAATTGAGTAAGTGTAGTCTTTCCGGATCCTCCAATACCGACGATTGCGATCACGGATACATTATTTTCAACATCGGGATCAAACAATTTCTCCATGATTTCTTCCTTGTCATCATCCCTCCCAATAACATCATCCTCAAGTACAAAAGAGTGAGTTTCCCTTTCTCTAATCTGTTCAGCACGCACATCTCTAATATGCTCGATTATGTTAAACTCACTAATTTCAGCATTGAACTTATCAAAAATTGTCCTGAGTTTATTGATCCTATGAGCCATTGGAAGACGAAAGCATAAGGAATTTGATTTGGAAAAGAAAGAACATACCTTTCTATTCCTAAGAGCTTCATTGTAAAATTGATCGAAGAGGTCATCAGCATCATACATAGAATCTTTGATTCGGATGAGAAAGTTTTTGATATCTTGATTATGAGCTTGCTGCTCTTCAGCTCCAACAAGCTTTGCTCCGAGTTTTGAAATGGAGTTTTTCAACTCATCAAGCTCATTTTCCACACCAAATAGAAGTTTGATCTCTTGGCTAAGAAGATGACCCACTTGAGCCATCATCTGAGTTGTAAGATTGGAGAGAAATTCTTGAGACATAATTGCAAAAAAATCTCAAAATGCTGTGTAATCTTCTACAAGACATGTGTATATAGCCACTGTTTATTAAAAGAATATCAAATTTGTATCAATCATAGCATTATTGTCCATACGAATGGTCGGTCTTATCTTCATTTTCTTACAGCCATACGAATATATGATATCTATAGCAACAATTCTACTCAGTTTTAATTTTAGGATAAAAACTCTAAAATTATGAGTTTTTTCTCTAAGGGATGATGATTTTTTCCCTCGGCCTTTTTTAGATTTTGATATTTATTGAATTAAAATTGAAATAAAATTTATAATAAAAATGGAAAAATAATATATTAAAATTTAAAAGTACAAAAATATTTATTAATAATATTTGAAAACACATATCCAAAAATATAAAGTGAAACTAACGATGACCCTCGGTCCCACATGGAGGTCGTTTTCAATCACGGAATGGACGGGGTCCACGAGCACCACAACCTCGAGTAGGTGGTACATTTGCCTCGATAGTAGGTGGCACATCTACCGAGCGAGGAGGCTAGAAGAATGTGAATGAAGAATCAGGTGTGGGAAAAAGTAAAGAAGAAAAAAAATTAAGATTTGAATGTGCTTAAATCAAGGAAACATTAAAATTGAAAAAAAATCATAAAATAAAACAAAAGAAAAAATCAGGAATTCAAAAAAATTCAAAACTAAACAAAACAAAAAAATGAGAAACTTAAATGAGAAACAAAAATAAGAAATAGTTATCAAACACATTTCTGTTTCTTTTTTCTTCCAAAAACAAGAAATAAGAAACAATTACCAAATATGTTTATATTTATCTTTTAAAAAAACAGTAACAAGAAATAGAAATAAAAAACAAGAAATAGAAACAAAGAAGGTTATCAAACGGGCCCTTCATGCCTGGTATACTTCTTTCTTGAACAATATTTATATAATTATTTAAAATATTTTACTATTTACAATATTTTTTTTTTAAAATATTATTTACAAGTATACATTGGGTTTATATTAATTTTGATAGGATTGAGATACAAAAAGAATTAGAATTAGAATTAGAATCTTTGATTCGGATGAGAAAGCTTTTGATATCTTGATTATGAGCTTGCTGCTCTTCAGCTCCAACAAGCTTTGCTCCGAGTCTTGAAATGGAGTTTTTCAACTCATCAAGCTCATCTTCCACACCAAAAAGAAGTCTGATCTCTTGGCTAAGAAGATGACCCACTTGAGCCATCATCTGACTTGTAAGATTGGAGAGAAATTCTTGAGACATAATTGCCAAAAAATCTCAAAATGCTGTGTATTCTTCTTCAAGACATGTGTATATAGCCACTATTTATTAAAAGAATATCAAATTTGTATCAATCATAGCATTACTGTCCTTGGGAAAAAAAAGAAATGGTCGGTCTTATCTTCATTTTCTTACAGCCATACGAATATATGGTCTTATCTTCATTTTTTTTTTTTTTTTTGATAAAATATGGTCTTATCTTCATTATTGTACTTTTATTTCCGATTTTCATTATGGTCTTATCTTATCTTCATTATTGTTATTTGTATCAATCATAGCATTATTGTACTTTTATTACAGACATAATTTGTTAAATGTCTTTTTTTTTTTAAGAAATCTAGTCTTTAAAACCTGAATTCAAGGACGTGACATGGACACATATGTAAAGTCGGGTTGTTAAATGCCTATTTTTTTTTAAGAAATCTAGTCTTTAAAACCTGAATTCAAGGACGTGACATGGACACATATGTAAAGTTGGGTTTTTAAAAGGGACTCTTGCGAAAATAGCAAAAATAGGTTCAATATTTATAAAAATAGCAGTAAAAAAACATATTTGTAAAAATAGCAAAAAAATTAAATTCACACCTAAAATATTACAAAATTGCCACTAGTAATCAGTTATTAGTAATCACTGATTTACTGATATCCTGATATTTTGTGCAGGAATCACTGATTACCACTGATTATTTTATAAGTTATCACTGATATCTCTGATCACATGAATGAGGGTTTTTAAAAATATGCTATATTTGCAAATACTTTTTAAAAGTGCTATATTTATAAATATTGCTAAAAATTCTGCTACCCAATGAAATTTTCCTTTATAAAACCTAATTTCATGATTAAAATGCCACGTAGACTGAACACGAGTTTTAGAAACCCGTTTTCAAGTAAAAAAATTACTTAAACGCGGGTTTCAAACACCCGTTTTTAAGTTCATTTTTTAAAGCTCAGTTTTAATTTTAGGAAAGAAACTCTAAAATTATTAGTTTTTTCTCTAAGGGATTTTGATATTTATTGAATTGAAATTGAAATAAAATTTATAATGAAAATGGAAAAGTAATATATTAAAATTTAAAAGTACAAAAATATTTATTAATAATATTTGAAAACACATATCCCAAAATCTAAAGTGAAACTAACGATGGCCCTCGGTCCCACATGGAGGTCATTTTCAATCACGGAATGGACGGGGTCCACAAGCACCACAACCTCGAGTAGGTGGTACATTTGCCTCGATAGTAGGTGGCACATCTACCGAGCGAGGAGGCTGGAAGAATGTGAATGAAGAACCAGATGTGGGAAAAAGTAAAGTAGTGATAACTCGTAAATTCCGCATGCTTATAAGTGGTTTTATCTCTAAAATAATTAAAATATGAATGATAATTGATTCAAATGTCCATAATATTATTAATCTTTGAATTTCATGAACGTAGGCGAAAACGGCGCTCAATTCGGACTTATAACGAAGAAGTTATCGCCATTTTATTATTGGAAAAGACCCACCGCCGCGGCGGTGGGATCCACGGCCGCGGCGGTGACCAAAATCAAATTCCGGGCCAAAAACCCGAGAGTGGGCGCAGCGGCGGTGAGACCCGTCGCCGCGGTGACGAGAAAAATAAAAAATAAGAATATTTCTGATGCTGACGTCAGCGGTGTGAAGGAGATAGTGGGCGCTGACGTCACGATGACGTCAGCGCCATTGCTAGCAGTAAAGAAGCGGAGCGATGTGTCGCTCCGTGAGTGGCGACACGTCGCCCCTTATACACAAAGAATGAGGTGCGTGCGGCTCGACAGAAACGGCTCCGGCTCGGCTTACCTTGGCGGCTTCCGTGCGGCTCCAGACACAGCAGGGACGCGTGGCGCGACGGCTTCGACTGGCGGCTCGCGTGCGGCTTCAGACTCATCAAGAGGCGGTGGCGCTCGGCTGGCTTCATTCGACGGCTTGGGAAGAGATTAGAGCAGATTTTATTTGATTTTCATCCGATTTTAGCATATTTTCACCTATTTAAAGCCCCCTTTCAACCCTAATTGAAGGATCCCTCCTTCCCCTAATTTCTTTAGGACTTTTAGACTATTTTAGTTATGTTTTCTAGCTAGTTTATTTATTCCAACTAGAGGATTATCGAGGTTTGATTCATGATTTTGTGAGGTTTTGTTCTTCAATTTAATTCCTATTTTCTCTTTATTCATGCTTTCTCTTCGCATATTTTATTGTTGATTAATTCTTGTTCAAATTGGCCACTTCTTCATTGATTGATTTTCATATTGCTAGTTAGAATGATTGAATCCGTAATTGTTTAATTATTTCTAATACAAGTAGCACGATAACATAAATTGATTAAGGACACTTTTCAATTCATGTTATGAGAATTTATGATCTAACTTAAATGAACCTGTCGTACTGTGTTTGTTAGTTAGAATTGGGTTCTTCTCTTCTTATTGCTGTTAATGGGTTAAATCTTATTATCGTATTCTAGGATTATCCGTTAATTAGGGAAATAGTCATTAGATCGTATCTTGGCTATCAAGAATTTAAGGAAGAATACTTATAAGTTGTTAATTGGTTTTGACGACTTCCAACCAATTTAGAGAAGAATTTAGGAATGCATGTTTAGTAATCGATGATCAAAACCATGAATTATAACTGAGATCAAACCTTTAGTTGGAAGCTTTTCTCTATTGATTTTCTTTCTTTTTAATTTATTTTCCGTTTTATTTCCAAAATTCAAAACCCCCCGTTTTTACTAACTTTAATTTAATTCCCTTTTCCCTGTGGAGATCGACCTTACTCACCACTACTACAAAATTCTAAATCCCGAGAGTAAGTATTTATTTTTGGTGGTTTCGACACCCATCAAGTAGAAAGAGAATTAAGATTTGAATATGCTTAAATCAAGGAAACATTAAAATTGAAAAAAAAAAAATCATAAAATAAAACAAGAGAAATAATCAAGAATTCAAAAAAAAAAATTCAAAACTAAACAAAACAAAAAAATTCAAAACTTAAATGAGAAACAAAAATAAGAAATAGTTACCAAACACATTTCTGTTTCTTTTTTCTTCCAAAAACAAGAAATAAGGAACAATTACCAAATATGTTTATATTTCTCTTTTAAAAAAAACAGTAACAAGAAATAGAAATAAGAAACAAGAAATAGAAACGAAGAAGGTTATCAAACGGGCTCTTCATGCCTGGTATACTTCTTTCTTGAACAATATTTATATAATTATTTAAAATATTTTACTATTTACAATATATATATTTTTAAATATTATTTACAATTATACATTGGGTTTATATTAATTTTGATAGGATTGAGATACAAAAAGAATTAGAATTAGAAGGAGGAGGAGGAGAATACTTTCATATTATCGAACCATACATTAAAATGATCGTCAACAACATAGAAGAAAGTTATGATTTTTATAACAAATATGCTATTTCTATGGGATTTAGCATTAGAAATGCAAAAAAAAAAAAAAAAAAAAAAAAGTTTGATAAATTTGGAAATTCAACCGTTGTAAATTATGTGTGTTTGAAAGAAAGCTATACTGTAAAAAAAATCATTAAATAAGAGAACAATAGCGAGGCTTCTAGAACTAGATGTAAAACAAGTAATAAATTTGAATATGATAGAGCGGAGGTTTGGAAAGTAACTAATTTTGTCTTGGAACATAACCATACGCTAGCTAAGGTTGGAGAAGTACATTTTTTTGAGTTCTAACAGAAAAATTATTGATGTATAAAAGGGGATCACTACAAAAAAAAAAGAAAAAAAAAAGAACACTTCTACCAATGAATTTGTTATTCTAAAGACCAAGAACTCACTCAATGAACCAAGAACTCTAAGAACAAATCACAAACTAAATCAGAGATCAAACTAAGAAAATCTAAGAATGAAGATTAAGGAAGAAGAAGACAGAAATTATAGTGGTTCAGGAACTAGCCCTACATCAACTCTTCAACCAGACAACAAGATTTCATTAAACAATGATTCAACACATTACAATTCAAGCTCTCAATCTCTCTCTCACTTTCCAGAAAACTAACTCACTAACAGAAGTGAAATGCAGCCTTTTTAAAGTAGAGAGAATCACGTGGGACACCATATAACTTGCTCTTTTGTTTCAGCTCACATTAGCAATGATTGAAGGATTATTTTAGCTTGAATGATTCGTTAGAATCTGTTTGGAATTAGTTCACATTTACAAATCTCCACCTTGAACTTAATTCAAACTAGTTTTTCCCTTGCTGTCTTAGCTGGTTTGCCTTTAATCATTCTTCTTTTCTGTCAGTCACTCCCAAAAGCTTTAGGCAGTGACTAAACTTGACTTGAGTGACTGGTTTTGTCAAGGCATCAGCAGCATTTCTGAAGTATGCACTTTTTCTATCACAATGATACCTTTATCAACTACTTCCCTCACATAGTGTAGCTTGATGTCAATGTGTTTAGTTCTTTCGTGGTATTGTTGATTTTTGGACAAATGAATTGCACTCTGATTGTCACACAAGATGCTCACTGAATCTTGCTTGAAACCAAGATTGAAGAGTTGCCTTCCAGCTGATAGTGTTTCCACCAAATAGAAATGTATATCCAGTTAGTGATCTTCTTCTATCAAGATCTTCAGCATAATCACTGTCTACATAGCCTGAGATCTTCATTTCTTTTCCAGAATTCAGCTTGTATACTAGCCCTCTGTCAGTTGATCCTGCTAAGTATCTCATTGCCTATTTGGTTGCATTCCAATGATTTTTATCAAGGTTTCCCATATATCTACTAACAAGGCTAGCACAGTAAGCCATATCAGGTCTAGTACACACCATTAAGTACATGAGACTTCCTACTGCATTGGAGTAAGGTACATTGCATTTCCTGCACTTCTGCTTCTGTTTTTGGAGAGTCTTCAGCTGACAATTTAAAGTGTTGAGCTAGATGGGTTCCAACAGGCTTTGAATCATGCATCATGAACTTTTTCAGTATTTTCTTTGCATAGTCTCCCTGATGGACAAACAATTCCCATTTCATCCTGTTTCTAATAATTTCCATGCCCAGAATTCTTCTAGCTTGTCCCAAGTCTTTCTTATCAAACTCACTATTAAATGTCCTTTTGATTTGATTCAGTTTTGTGATTGATTTTCCAGCTAATAACATATCATCTAAATAAAGTAGTAGATATATGTAGTCTCCATCTTTGTCTGTTTTGAAGTACACACATGAGTCATATTTGTTTCTTTCAAAGTTACACTTGATCATGAAGTCATCAAATCTCCTATACCAACATCTTGGAGATTGTTTTAATCCAGACAAGGATTTTTGTAGTTGGCAAACCATCTCTTCCTTTCCCTTTTCTGTTACTTCAAAACCTTTTGGCTGTTCCATGTAAATTTTTTCTTCCAATCTGCCATGAAGAAAAGCTATTCTGACATCCAATGGTTCCAATTCCATATTTGTTGATGCAATAATGGTGAGAAGAAGTCTGATGGAGGTGTGTTTAACCACTAGTGAGAAGATTTCTGTATAATAAATTCTTTCTCTTTGGGTGAAGCCTTTTGCAACTAGTCTTTCTTTATATCTAGGCTTTCCCTCACCTGTTATTCCTTCCTTTTTCTTGAAAATCCATTTAGAGGCAATCAACTTTTGTGATCCTGTCTTGGGTATTAGATTCCAGGTTTCATTCTTATGCAGTGAGTCTATTTCCTCTTGCATTGCCTCTTTCCATAGCCTTAAGTCATAGCTTCTAATGGCCTGCTCATATGTTTTAGGCTCATCCTCACATATTTCTACAATTGTATTTAAGGCATAAGCAACTCTATCAGCTTGTGCATACCTGTATGGAGTTCTTATCTCTCTTCTTTGTCTGTCTCTAGCTAGTTCATACTGAGATAGATCCTGATATTCAGTTTGGGGTTGAGCCTGAGTATCAGTTTGTTGAGATGCCTCTTCTTGAATTATTTCAGATGGTTCTCCAGGTTCTTTAAAGTCTTTTAGTCTGCCACTTTCGATGGGCAGAAGCTTCACCTCAAAACTAGACTTCATCCCTTTTGTCGGACTACCTGATTTTTCAGTTGCAATTGTATTCATTAGCATTTCATCTTCTTTGAACTTCACATCTCTGCTAGATAAGCATTTCTTGTTTACAATATCCCCCATCTTGTATCCTTTTGAACCCTCAAGATATCCCAGAAAAAAACACTTCAATGCCCTTAGTTCAAGTTTTCCCTGTGAGATATGTACATACCCTGTGCATCCGAAAGTTTTAAGATGTTGTAGACCAGGAGCATGACCTGACCACTTTTCAATTGGTGTTTTGAAGTCTAACACAGTGCTGGGGCACCTGTTTATATTGTATATGGCAGTGGCAGCTGCTTCAGCCCAAAATTTTGCTTCCATATGTGCATTTGACAGCATGCACCTAACCCTTTCCATTACAGTTCTTTTTAGTCTTTCTGCCATTCCATTTTGCTGGGGTGTATGTCTTATAGTCTTGTGTCTTGTGATCCCATTTGAAGCACAATATTGATTGAACTCAGCCCCACAAAACTCCATACCATTGTCAGTTCTCAAATATTTCACCCTTTTCCTGGTTTGGTTTTCTATTTTATTCTTCCATTCTTTGAACTTTGCCAATGATTCATCTTTAGTTTTCAGGAAGAATATCCAGGCCCTTCTTGAGAAGTCATCAATTAGGGTTAGAAAGTACCTGCTTTCATTCAAGGAGTTCATCTTTGCTGGACCACACAAGCCTGTATGAATGTAATCAAGAATTTCTTTACTGTAATGTTCTCCTTTCATGAACTTTTGCCTTGTTGATTTCCCAAGTACACAGTGTTCACAAAATCTCAATCTTTCATTGCTTTTTCCAGAAATCAAACTTTTTTTAGACAATTCTTGCAGCCCCTTTTCACTAATATGTCCCAATCTCCCATGCCATAGGTCAAATTCAGTGCACACTTCTTCTTCAGCCACCAATACATTCTCAGGGAACTTTACATTTTTGATAATATACAAGCCATTTATCTTTTCTGCCTTGAACAACAGTCTTGTTCCTTTCCTTATATTCAGAAATCCTCCTTTACCACTATATGTACATCCTTGAGAGTCTAGAGCCCCAAGAGACATTAAATTCCTTCTAAGTTCAGGAACATATCTTGTTTCTTTCAACAGAACTTCTGATGAATCTTCCATTTTTAGTTTTGTTGACCCAATACCTGTGATCTTGCACACTTGGTTGTTTTCTATATACACTGAACCACCATTGAAAGGCTTTAATGACAAGAACCAGGTTTTGTTTGAGGTTATGTGATACATGAAGCCATAATCAAGAACCCAGTCTTCATGACTTCCATTTGTGTTTTCATGACCTGCTTCACCAGAAATAGCCAGAGACTCCATGTAGTTCACTCCTTCTTCAACATGATTTTGGTTTGTGTCAAATCCCTTGTCTGCTTTCCATTTCTGCACTTTTCATTTGTCAGGGCAATCCTTCTTGAAATGGCCCTCTTTGTGACAGATGAAACATTTGTACTTTGTCTTGAATTTTTTATATGATTGGTTCTTATGATAATTTCCCTTCCAATTCTTCTTGTACCCATTCTTGCCTTTGACAAACAAGCCCTCTGATGCTCGATTCCCACCATTTGCAGTTGTCAATTCCAGGTTCTTGGTACAAATTGAAGCCATCACTGAGCCAACTGACAAAGTGTCCCTGCCATATTTCATTGCAGCTTTTACATCTTGATACGTTTTTGGTAATGCATTCAATAGGAGAATTACTTGACTTTCATCTCCCAATTTCTCTCCTGTACTTGCATAATCAAGAGTCATCTTCTTGAATTCATCAAGAAAATCTTCAATTGCTTTACTGGAATTCATCTTATACGAGAACAGTTTCTCTTTTAAATGAATCTTGTTTGAAAGATCTTTCTTGTCAAAGATCTCATGAAGCTTTAACCATACATCCCTTGCTGTTTATTCTTCGATTACCTGCCTCAATACACTGTCTGTCAAACTCAGAATGATTTGATTGTAAGCCAATTGCTGCATCTCCTCAAATTCTTCCTTCTTCGTTGTAATTGGAATCTTGATTGGATCTTCAATGGCAAGTAACAGCTTCTACTGTACCAAGACTGCTTTCATCTTCTTTATCCAAAGTTTGAAGTCTCTATGCCCATTGAACTTTGCAATCTCATTCTTCGTAGCTGCCATTGAAGGCCTTGATCAAGCTATGATACCAATTTGTTATTCTAAAGACCAAGAACTCACTCAATGAACCAAGAACTCTAAGAACAAATCACAAACTAAACTAATGATCAAACTAACCAAATCTAAGAATGAAGATTAAGGAAGAAGAAGACAGAAATTATAGTGGTTCAGGAACTAGCCCTACATCCACTCTTCAACAAGACAATAAGATTTCATTAAACAATGATTCAACACATTACAATTCAAGCTCTCAATCTCTCTCCCACTTTCCAGAAAACTAACTCAGTAACAGAAGTGAAATGCGGGCTTTTTAAAAGTAGAGAGAATCACGTGGGACACCATCTAACTTGCTCTTTTGTTTCAGCTCACATTAGCAATGATTGAAGGCTTATTTTAGCTTGAATGATTCGTTAGAATCTGTTTGGAATTAGTTCACATTTACAACTTTCATTACCGAAATTATTATTTTGTGTCAATAGATATTTCCATCACCGACGCCACGTTAGGGTGATGTGACACACTTAAAAAAATGGAAGGTCATTGCCGACATGGCGTCATAAATACCCATTTTACAAAATTTCTAAGGATACTACTGATGCCACATGGCGTCGGTAATGTCGGAGAGCATAAAGGGGCAGCATGCCTTTCTTCTCCACTTTTTTCTTCCTCCTTCACTGACAAACAGACCTCCAGTCCCTGCCCCATGCAAAAATGGTGAAAAAATCGCCCTTCTGTCTTTGATTTTGCCAATTTTTTCAGCAGAATTCTTTCGTTTGAAGACTTGGGTTTTGAGTTTTGAAATTATTAGCTATGTTTTCATGCTTTATTTCTCTAAAATAATATAGATTTGTGTGATTAAGTGTTTAGGGTTTTTCTTAAAATAAATATTTTTCTGAATTTGTTGTTCGAATTATTGTTATTATTTTTAGTATATTGTAGAATTTATAAATAAGAGATAGATTGATGTTGATTTTTTTTTCAATTTAGGATGTATTTGGTAGTTGTTTTAATTTGGACATTTTGTGAGTGTTATGCTTTTCTTGTTTAAATTTGTGCTTTTTTTAGTTTTGTGAGTTTAATAAGGGGCTCTTGCAAAAATAGCAAAATTAGATTCAATATTTGTAAAAATAACAGTAAAAAAACTTATTTGTAAAAATAACAAAAAAACTCAAATTCGCGCATAAAATATTACAAAATTGCCACTAGTAATCAATGATATCATCACAAATAATCACTGATTTCCACATAAGTAATTACTGATTCTACTGATATCCTGATATTTTGTGCTTGTATCACTGATTACCTAATAGTAATTATTGATTATCTTATAAGTTATTATTGATATCTCTGAGACACATGAATAAGGGTTTTTAAAAAACTGCTATATTTGCAAATACTTTTTAAAAATGCTATATTTATAAATATTTCAGAAAATTCTGCTACCCAATGAAATTTTCCTTTAATAAGCATCAATTTCGTTTTTATATAACTTTTTGTGATATTGTTATTATTTATTAATTTGTTTCAAATTTAATTGTTATTTTGAAATTATATTGTTGATTTAATATGTGATTTCAAGTTTGTAATTTTGAATGTATTTTGTTGAATTTCTTAGTCATTGTAAAAAATGTATTTTAAGTTTGTAACATCTCTAATATATGTGAATGTAAATTTTGTAGCACATTTGGTGTCATCTCTCGATCCAAGCACGCTATTAAAATGTCAAGTTCAAGGTTATTTTCTATGTTCCTTTATCAATGTTATATTTTATTGTGTTTTAGGATTTATTTGTTTAATGTTGCATGTGTTGTTTAGAGCTTTATTATTTGGAGACGGCTATCCTGCAATAAAGTTAGTCGTTTAAAATGAATATTTTATTATTTTTGTTTTAGTTTGCATGTGTTTTCATATTTTTTTTTATTGGGAGACGGTTATCTTATACCAAAGTTAGTCATCTCAAAGCATGTTGATTTTAATATTTTATCTTGGGTAACATTTGATTTTTGAAATGAGTTCAATGTTTTGTTTGAAATAGGTCTAAATATCAATACAAGTTGGATGAAATTAAGTGATAGATTTTGTAAGGAATATATAGAGAAAGTTGTATCTTTTTAGAGGTTGCGGGGAAAGTTTTGAATATGAGTGAGAAAACTCAATGTCCTTATATTAAATGCCATAAACATTTTTTGCAACACTTCGAGAAATTAGAGAACATTTGCACATTATGGGTCAAAGGGTCAAAATATTTGACCATCAAGAAATAGTGTAGGGGGTCAAGAATAATATTTTTCTTTACTGTTTATAAGAGTCAATAACAAAAAATCTTGACCCATTTTATAGGACAAGTGTTAATTTAACATGACACAATTTAAAAGTCAAGTTTAATTACTAATCTTGACCCTTTTAAGACTACTATATATTATCTCGTGCGTTGCACATGCTCTATAATCATACGATTTGATAATATTTTGATTTTTAGATTTTATTTTTTATTTTTTATTTTCTATTTTCTATTTTACTAAAATCATACATTCATATAATTTTTCGCAAGTGACATAATTTATAATTGAGTATGTGAGTTAAAAATAAATATTTGATAATATATATGAAGAAAATAAGGAAAATAATATTTTAAACATATTTGGTTTGTATTTCAAATATTGAATTAAAACTATTCAATAAGAAAAACTCAATCTTTTTAAAATGAAAAACAAATATTAAATAATAATAATAAAAATAAATAAATAAACATTACCAGAAAATTCTTTCCATATCTCTATCTAAAAAATATATTGATATATTTTTCTTTCCATCTTTCTTCTTAAATATTTTCTAAACCCCATATAATTAAAACTCTATAATTTTCATTTCTCGAATCTTTAAGGAACTTCATTAAATTTTCCTCGATTCCTTAACATTTTTTAAAATCTCATTGATTCATTGACATTTCTTTTTACATCGATCTCAAGCTTCTAGCATTCTCGTTCTTCTCAAAAGAGTGGAACCTAAACATGTGACACTAACATAGAGAGTTAGTAGTACAATCAAAAGATTTTATTAATTTATAAAGTTAAACCTTTATTAACACCTTAAAATATAAACTATATATTAAAAAAAAAATCCATAAAATTTCACATTTTTTAGAAATTTTAAATACCTTTTAAAAAAAAGGATAAATATATTTATACTGGAAAAATTGAGCAATAAACATGAGTATCTTAGAATATCCATCATTTCCTCTTTCGTTGTCCACAATTCTCTCATGTAGCGATTTGTTTCACTTTTTGTCATAAGAATGTATGCCTATAAAGTTAAAAAAATGATATGAATACTATTTTGTGTTAGAATTATAATAAAATTTAAAATGATAATTTCAAATTTTAAAGGGATTACTATAGTGTAATTCTACCTTTTTATTATCAAATTGTTTTGGTTGAAGAAAATAGAAACCATAAATGACCCATTGAAATTTCACGTGTTAAAAAAGGGAGGAAAAAAATTTAGCACAACCCATAATATATATTATTAAAAATAAAATTAGTATATAATAGATTGGTGCGTGATTGACTTACAGAAAACAAGGCTTCAAATCTTTGTTGTAGACGTATCTCTAGTCATCATCTTCATCTAATACCTAGACCACATAAAAATTGAAATCACCGTTGAAACTCTGTCTATAGCTAACCACCATTTATTTTTTCTTGATTTATAGTAAAGTGGAGAATTAAAAAACATTTGTCAAATGGAAGAGTCACATAATAACTCTCCTACCCCATTAATTGAGAATACCAAAAGTTGAAATAATAAAACTTGGTTTGAAAATTGAAACTGAACATGTTTAACAAAGGATTTCAATTAATTGAGAATACCAAAAGTTGAAATAATAAAACTTGGTTTAAAAATTGAAACTAATGGATTAACATGTTTAACAAAGGATTTCAATTAATTGAGAATACCAAAAGGGGAAAAAAGTAGAGTAAAAATACTAAACTAGCCATATTTTCCTCCATCTTTTTCCCTAATAAAAAGACTAAAATACCCTTGATGTCTAATCACCTCCCCCCCTCCCCCCTTCCCTTTTTTTTCACTCTCTCTCCTCTCTCCTCTCTCCCCCTTCCCTCCGTCCGTTCAATTTCTTTTTTCTTTTTTATTTTTAAATATTAACATCTCTCTTCCATCTTTCTCTCCCTATTTTTCATATTTATTTTAAAATATTTTCCCTCCCATTTCTTCCTCCCCCCCCAATTTTCTTCTATATATTAGAATTTCTCTCTCTCCCCCCTCATTTTTTTTCATTTTTTCTTCCATCTCTCATTTCATTATCAATTCCCTCTCATTTTTTTCTATTTCTTTTTCATAAATCTACAATTTTTATCTTATACAAATGTTCATCTCCCAAATTTTTTACATTTTTTTTATTTACTATATCTCTACTTAATTTCTTCTCGGTCTCGTTTTTTCATAAATATATTTCAACGTATTTTGTTTCGAATCTCGAACATCTAAACCAAAATAAGCATGGATTTAACGAAACGTAATATACATATTTTGTTTTATTTATGTCTTTCTGTTGTTTTATGTACTATACATAAATTCTTAATATTTGTTTTCTGCTATACATGTAATGCATGCAATATATTTTATTTTACAATATACGTAATATACATATTTTGTCTCTCGTCTGTTTCTGTTTTGCGTAATGTATTGTCTGTACTATACGTACTATACGTAATATGTATTTTTTTTGTGGTTTGTTTAAATATATATTTTGTGGTCTCTCGTTCTGTTGCTATTTTACTATACAATCTGTAATATACTTTTTGTGGTATGTTTAAATATATATATATATATATATATATATATATATATATATATATCTTTGTAATATACGTGTTATACGTAACTATGTGTTTTTCTTGATATACAGTCTTTAAAACACGCAATATACGAAATATACCTACTATATAAAACTATGCATTTTTCTTGATGTACACCCACTTTCTTTTATGTTCATTTTCTTTTTTTTGCATATTAAGTATTTTTTTTTCTGTACATTTAGTATAACACTCCTTTTGTTTTCCATTTGCAGATTAAATGACATGTATAATTTGTATAGTACGTACATTCACACCTTCCCTAAATACAGTCATGATGTGAAAAGACAATACACCCAATACTGACTATACAAAAAAACTGAGGAAACTATAAATAATATATAAAAATGAATCTACGAAATTGAATTAAAAATCGAAATATATAGTATGAAATCAAAATACAAAATAATAAAAATATACAATATATATTAAATACACTGAAGAAGTATGGACAGTATACTGACTATACCAAAAAACTGGGAAAGAAAAAATATCAGAAATGTCAGACTACACGTACTATACGTGTCAGAGGCGTCAGGCTATACCTGACATACACAGGGCAAAATTGGTATATTAAAAAATTGAATAGGAAAAATGGCTAATCCCAACATTTTTAAAAAGATGTGGCTACTTTAGACTTTTTGATGCAAACAGTGGCTATTAGAAATTTCACCCAAAAATTTAAATGGGAAATTAGTTTAAAAGATGTAACTGACACAATGATTACTATTTAGAAAATACTTTTTCAATATAATGTTATAGAATCACATGTATGTTATTTTTAAAAAAAATTATATATTCGTGTAAATTATCGACTATTACATTTATTGATATTAACTTTTATTTATCATGAGAAATTTTATTTTAACATTATTATATTTTTTTTATAGGACAATTTAGCTACGTATTATATTTTTTTTAATAAACAAATTATAAATAATTAATTTCAATTTATGGAGCCACTTTTTGTAAGTAGTAATATTTAAACCAAATATATTAATCATAATTAATTAGGGGCTTAAAATGAAACCAAAAGTATATTATAAAAATAAGTGTAGTTTTTTATTATTATATTATTGAAGAAAATTATATTAAATACTAAAATAGATTCATAAAAATTTGAAACTAACTTTTTATTTTGTTTGCAAGTTTTAACTTATTAAACAAATTAAGAGTTAACATATTTTAAGACTTAAATAATAAATTAATAACGATATAATGATTAGTAATGATACAAATGGAAAATTTGAAAAATAATATAGGGGTAAAATGGACCAAAAATGATTCTCCAAAGTCACCACTTTTAAGATATTCAAGATTATATAATAGAGATTGAAGATTTGAGTCCCCTCTGCTCTAATTTGATATAATCTAAATATATATATAATAGAGATGATGAAACAAAAATATTGGAGATTCAATTCACAGAATATTACAATAAATTAAATTTATTTCAAATAAATAGAGAAACATTTAAGTATATTTAAGAAATGAAATAAGAAACAAAATATAGAGAAGTTTGCAGTAAATTAAAATTTAAATAAATAGAGAAACTGTTAAGAAATGATGAAATAATGACATTAAAAAATAAATTAAGAAATAAAATATAGAAAAGATTACAATAAATTAAAATTTAAATAAATAGAGAAACTTAAATAAAAATGAAACAATGAAATAAGAAATAAAATATAGAAAAAGGTTACAATAAATTAAAACTTAAATAAATAGAGAAACTTTTAAGAAATGACGAAACAATGAAATTAAGAATATTGAAGAAATACTTTTTTTCTTTTTTATAATTTGAAGAAATACATTTTAGAGAATATTACAAACTAACTTTTAAAAAATGATGAAACAAAACCTATAATTTAATTAATTTAACACATCATTAATCATAGTGTAAAAAAAGGACATGAATGTAATACTTGAAAATAGAGTGGGGGTAAAATGGTCTAAAAATGATTCCCCAACATTCTCACTTTTAATGTACTGGTTTTTTAGCACGTGCGTTACACGTTATTTTGTTAATATTATTATGTATTACATTTTTAATATTTGATAGAACATCTATTGTTTCTTCCATCTTCAAAAATTTAAGATTTCAATCGTGATTATTATTATTATTATTTTAAATTAAATTTTATATTTTATGAAATTTTGTTTAGATTTTGTTCAAACAATCAAATGAGAAAAGATTTATTATTATTATTATTATTATTGAAATATCAATAATTTTTATTTGTACCTCTACATAGATCTAGTTCCTTTCAAATTTTGTTAATAATTAAAATAAATGCAATTTTTTTTTTTCAAAAAAGAATTATCAATATTTTGTGTGTTTGCACCTTTTTTTTTTTTTTTTTTTTCCTGATAACAGAATATTTACACTCAATGATCTTCAAAATTTTAAATTTAATGATAGGATCATAAGTACCTAGTTATCAAAAAGAGTGGTTATCACATCATGTGTGCCATTTTATTTCTCTTGAAGGAGATGCCATCCTTTTGAAGTTAGCATGGGCAAGAAAATTATCCTACTTTTGTGATATTGATTTCAGGAGAAAGAAATAATTTTAAAGACCGTTATAATTGATATCGAGAATAGCAGATAATTTCTAATAATAGATCATATTTAGAGTGATATTTATATTTATTATCATTTTAATGATTTATTATATGTATGATAATTTTATTAATTAGAATGATATTTATTATCATTTTAATGATTTATTATATGTATGATAATTTTATTGATTAGAATGATATTTATTATAATTTTGATAATTTATTATGTAGTATAAATTGATATTTAATATTTAAATTGAAAAATAATGGTAGTTTAGATATTTTCTAATACTAATAATAGAGTGATATTTATATTTATTATCATTTTAATGATTTATTATATGTATGATAATTTTATTAATTAGAATGATATTTATTATATGTATTACATAGCATAAATTGATATTTAATATTTAACTTGAAAAATAATGGTAGTTTAGAATAGATATTTACTAAATAGTGAGAGGTTATTATTGTCCAATAAAGTTTCTCTCATTAGAACACTTTTTAAGTAGTAGTAATAAATAGATAATAGATAATAGATTTAAAGATTAGTTGACCAATTTTACTAGTCAAGATATATATTTTTTAAGGAAGGAAATATGCACAATTTCATGCATAGCTAGCCATCTGATCATATTTTTAAATCTAAAAAAGAAATCTCATTCAATAAACCAAAATACATTAAAATTAGAATTTGATAACTATATTTCTAATTGAAGGCACGAGACTTCAACAATTTAAGTTCTCGTAATAGCTTATATGTATGTAATTTGAAGAGAACATAATTTATAATATGCAGCCACAAAAAACTAAACTTTACATCATAGTTAATTACATAGTCTAGCCCATAAACAAAAGTTCAACCAACAAAATAACTATTAAGTTGATGTCAAAGTTAAAAATTATAAGTAACCTACAAACGTAATAACTATGACGATGTGTCATATTTCCTGGATGAATATTATCACAAATTCAACCCATTCGATCCGGACTTTATCAATTTCCTTGTTGAGAGTAATCAACCATTGTGTTGATTTATACTTTTAAGAATGAACAACTATTTGATAAACATTACTAAAACCAGGGCTACAAATTTCACTTTCCCAACATAATATATTTTCATATGACAAGTTGAACTGATCAAATTTTCATACTTGACATCATATAAAAATAAATTTAGAAATTAACTTGGTCAATGATGTTTTTTTTATTAACACAGATTCGATTTTTTTTTTGTAATCGAATCGACGTGGGGTGATTTCGCTCACCCATTTTTTACGTAATTCTCTTATCTTTTAATGAATTATTCCTGTTTCTTATAAAAAAAATAACTTGGTCAAATTTCTAATCTAGAAAAGAAGAATCTAAGTGTTCTGAAATTGTAAGCATACAATACAAAACAAGTCTCATAACATACAATAATAGAGTTAATATGTATATAAGGGGTCAAACTACAGTACAGGGGATAAAAGTCCCTGTATAGTACAGGGACTTTTATAAACCCTTAGATCTAACTCAATTGATCTCATCCCTTTATTTTTTTTACCCTTTTTACTTTAACTATTTTATTAAATCTAATTTAATTTTAACCATTAGATTATAATATTAAATATCAACCATAAATTTTCAATTACAAATAAACACATTTAGATTTTTTTTTTGTTAAATCTAACGTACAAATATTTAGATTATGAAACTTCATACTCTGAAATATTGAGATTCCTGATTCACTGTGATCACAGCTCTTTCATTGTGATCGTTGCTATTCCAATGTTTGATTGTCATTTTATCTTTTGAATGTGATCGTTCTTAATATTATTTAAATATGATCTTGTTCGTAATTGATTTTCTTTGATGTGATTAAATGTAGTTGTTGTCTTTTGAATGAGATCGTTATTTTTTAAACGTGATCGTTCTTGATCGTATATTTTATTATGTGATCGTCATTCTTTATATTTGTTTGTAATTTTTTTTAATGTGATTAAATAGGTTTGTCGTTTTTGGAATGTGATCGTTCCCTTATAAATGTAATCGTTCTTTTTTAATTGTATTTAAAATGTGATCGTTAGATTGATTCAATTCACATATAAAATTAGATATGTGTGTCAGATTGTCTATTTGGTGAAACTTTTTGTGATCACTATCCTATATATGAGATCACATACTTATTCAAAATTTATATGTGTGATCAAATCATTTATACATGTGTGAATCCTATATTCTTATAAATATAATGTTGTGATCGATGATGTTGTGTAAAAAAAGGAGTCAATTGATTGAGGGAAACCAAAAAAAATCTTACGTAAGATTTCTATTGATTACAGCTGTATTTTTAAAATTTTAATTTATTTAAATAATTAAAATAAATACACTGTAAAAAAAATTAACCACTTGTAACTGACTTCCTGTACCATACAGGGATTTGTAGAATTTTCCTGTATATAAGTAACCAGACCAAAAGTTTAGAATAAATTAGGCTTAGCATATTTTAATAAAATTAACCATACCTCTTTAGTAAAGCCCTTCTCCTGCCAGGTGTATATTGAGAATGAAACACATGTGAATAGTTTTTTAGGGGGAAAAAACTAAAAAGCATAAAGTCAGATTAGTAAGAAGAAATTTCAATTAAAAAAAACAGCCATTAATAAAATACTTGATTTATGATTCTTTTAAAAATATTTATAAACAATCACTCAAATACTTTTAGAAGAAACAATTAATTAATATTTCCTTTAAAATCTTTAACTTAAAACTTTTTTTTTAAGAAACTAAGTCAAATAGACCCATTTACCATTTTTTTTTCTTTTTTATAAAACTTTAATTTACTAAATTAGTTCTACACTATACCAATTCCAAGTTAACTAAAAAAATTGAGATAAAAACCGAAATCTGAAAATTGAGAAAATTTCTGAAAAAACAAATCTAATAGCATTTTAACCGCCTTTCATCATTTTATGTGGATAAGTGAGAGAGAGATAAAACAGAGAATTATCATGTGTTTAGTAGTGTGGAAGAAAAGTAGCGAATGATTGGCAGCAATATAATTAAGAGAGATTGAAGCAGCAGCTCTTCATTCATCAATGGAGTCTCCGCTATTGGACGATTCCGTTGACGGCGCCGTCGATTTCAAAGGCCGACCTGTTCTCAGATCCACTTCCGGCGGTTGGAGATCTGCCTTACTCATCATAGGTAATCGTAATTCTAATCTTCTTCAATTTCACGCTTATGTAAACAGGAGTTGAGGTTGCTGAAAGATTTGCTTACTATGGAGTTTCCTCTAATCTCATTAACTTCTTGACGATACCGTACTATTGTTCTTTCCTCTGCTCTTTACATTTTGGTTCGTTTTATTCAATTCTCATTTTTCATTTTCTTCCTTGGTTTTCTGCTTTGCCTAATTTTGAATGTGGAAAATGAATAAAGAAAATTGCTCTTTACATTAACTACATTGGGAATGCATATATTCACAAAAAAGGTGTAATAAAGAACACTAGTACTCTGACCTTGATTTATCACTAAGTTCTGTTGCCTTTCTAAAGCTGTGAAACTTGGAAAGAGAGGAATAGAAATATTCTTTGTGATAGTGAGGATGAGTTAAACAGCTCTAGGATCCCATTGATTTTTGGGATTATGCTAGTAAATTAGTCATCAATAAATACACATACAACGCACGTGCTATAATCTAGTAGAGTATAAAAGTAATCAAATAATTTGCAACGCATCTAGATTATGCTAGTAAATTAGTCATCAATAAAATATATATAATATCACACTTTAAATCAAATTCGGTTGGAGAAACATGTCTTTCCTATTTTTATTTAACTAGATTCATACTAGGAATTAATTTCTTAGAAAAATTAATCATATTAATCTATTTTAATTTAAATAAAATAATTTATAATTATTTAAATATATTGTTAAAGGTATTTTAATCTAACAACAAATTTAAATAGGGCAAACTACTCGTGTTTCTTACTTTTAAATTAATAAAAAAAAATTAAATTTTTTTTATATTATTTTTAATTAAAATAAAATATTTATTTAATTGAAGTAAAAGAACAAATAATAGTAATATAGGGATTTTTTTAAGGGGCTCTTGCAAAAATAGCAAAAATATGTTCAATATTTGTAAAAATAGCAGTAAAAAAACATATTTGCAAAATAGCAGAAAAATTAAATTCGCAGCTAAAATATTACAAAATTGCCACTAGTAATCAGTGATTAGTAATCACTGATTCACTGATATGCTGATATTTTAGGAAGGAATCACTAATAACCACTGATTATTTTATAAGTTATCACTGATATCTCTGATCACATGAATGAGGGGTTTTTAAAAATCTGCTATATTTGCAAATACTTTTTAAAAATGCTATATTTATAAATATTGCTAAAAATTATGCTACCCAATGAAATTTCCCATTTTTTTAACATATTGAATGATTAATGGAAAAAATTAAAATTTTATAAAAATTAGGTGAATAAATATATTCAAATATAGTTTTTAATATTTATAAAGTTGGAACATTGTTTTTTTTTCACCTTCAATATACATGAATATTCAAATTAATATCAACAATGTATATGTATTGAATATAATATATTATTTGAATGATAAATAATATTTTATTAAACATTAAATAGAGATAAAAGAGTCCAACAATATTTATTAAACATCTATATCCTTTTATATATTAAAAATAAGAAAAGATATTTACATAGGGGATGTGAGAAATAAGAGGCCAATACTCACCTGTTTCTGGCTTGCATCTTTCCCTTAGATCCTTATGACATCTACTAATGCTTAATGTCTGTAAATTGGTAAGGTTGCAAATTCCATTAGGCAAAGATTTTAAGTTTCTACCATCTTGAACAGTCAACCTTAAAAGTGAGGTAAGATTTTCAATCCATTCTGGAAAAGCCTCCAAGTTTTCACACTAAAAAAAATGAAGGTCTTGAAGAGTAGATACATATTGAAGCCCGTTTGGGAGAGCGACGAGCCTCGATAATCTGGATAGGCGTAAAGAACGGAGGCTTTTAAGTGCTTCCCATTGCATATCTTCTTCATTCTCAGTGTACAACATATCAAGTTTGTTGCATCTCTCAATCTCTAAATGAGTCAATACTGGAAAATGTGGAAAGGAAAAATGTTGATCCCCCTTCCACCATTTTTTTAGTCCAGGCAAGTGGCGAAGTGAGAGAGTTTGCAAGGATGGAAAGAAGATTGTTGATGAAGAGCAGCCACTGATGTTGAATATATACTCAAGAGAAGACAAGTGCCCAAGACAGAGATAATTTAGTAAAGGCAATTGATCAAACTGTGGAAGACATTGCAATCTTCCACACTTTTCGATAGTAATACGGACTAAATTTGAGAGAGAGTTTAACCAGTTGGATAATCCTATTCCATTATATCCATAAATGAACAAGGTTTGAATATTTGGATGGAGTTGGAGGTTGTCTAAAACCGTTTCATCAACACAAATTCCACCTTCATTCCTTTCTGACCTAAATGACCTCCACCATAATTCTATACTTGTGAGACATTTCTTTCCTTTCAAATTGGGATCTCGACTCACACGAGCTTTTGATTTGTTGCGTCGTAAGAATTCCAATCCTTTAATCGCTAACTTTCCACTCAAATTGTTGAGCGTATGGAGCTCATTGAGACCACTTCCATATTTCTACCCCAACACAATAAAACTCAGTGTTTGAAGACAAATCAACTTGCTTATTCCTTCTGGCATATGCCCTCACATTGATTTCTTCTATAATCAGATGCCTGAGGTTCACTAAATCACTCATACTTCTCGGTAACTCTTTCAAACGCCAACATTCGGAAAGATCAAGTGTTTGCAAACTTTTCAATTCAGTGATAGAATTTGAAAGGGACCTTAATATAATCGTTTGAAGAAAGATCAAGATATCGCAACTGTGTTAACTTGTTAATTGTTTATGGAACAACAGAAATATTTGAAGCACACAAGTTTAGCACACGTAAATGTGCAAAACATGAGACAATCATTTCAAAAACTTGCTTCCTAAATGGAATCTTTGATGGAAATAGAAGTGATCTCAACTTGTTTGCCTCTTGTATCGAGTTGGAAATCTCACTTTTCAAATCGTACCGAGGAGCAAATGAAACATGCGAACTCTTATGTCAACGTTTTGAAGATCACCACTATTTTTCAAAAGGATATCCTCACCACTTGAGACCAATTGTGCGAGATCATGAATACGATCATGCATTTTAAACAGTCGTTTATTGGTAAAAATATTTGTTTGTTTCTCTTGAAAAAGTAACCTCCAATATAATTCCTCCAAATAATCATGGCCCACATCCTCCATAGATTTTCCTTGACACTATGATTGATTGATAAATCCTTGAGCTATCCATTGTTTAACCAATTTATTTTCATCAATAAAAAATCCTTAGGAAAAAGGGAACGGTAAGCAAAACACGGCTTCAAATGGGTGGGGAGGTTATGATAACTAATCTTGAGTATTGACATCATGCATCCTTCTCCTTGGATAATCATTGAAAGTTCATTATCTTTGAACGAAATCCTTTCAAATGGTGATGGTTTGGAGTATAACACCCTTCCAATGGTTCTTATTGTAAGAGGTACACCATTCAACTTCTTAACAATCTCTTTACCAACTTCAATGAAATTTGGATCATTTGCTTGATCTCCTTCCTCTTTTCCTAAAGCTATTTTTTATAATAATAACCAAGAATTACCTTCAGATAAACCTTTTATTCGAAAGACTAAAACCGGCCTCGCAATTTCGGCAACCTTTTGACTACAACTAGTGATGAGAATCCTACTCCCTCTTGCACCACACATCAATAACGGCTCCAACGCCATCCATTTTTCATCATTCTTGTTCCAGACATCATCCAGCACCAACAAATACTTTTTTCCTTTGATTTCTCGTCGCATTTGACTTTGCAAGGAATCTAGATTTTGTATCTCAGTTGGTTTCTTCCCAGTAGCCGATTCTATAATCTTTTCAAGAATTGTTTTAAGATTAAATTCTTCAGAGATACAAACCACATTCTCAATTCAAAGTGGCTTTTCACTTCAGTGTTATTGTACAGTGATTGAGCAAGTGTAGTCTTTCCGAATCCTCCAATACCGACTATTGCAATCACGGATACATTATTTTCAACATCAGGATCAAGCAATTTGTCCATGATTTCTTTCTTCTCATCATCCCTCCCAATAACATCATCCTCAAGTACAAAAGAGTGAGTTTCCCGTTCTCTACTCTGTTCATCACGCACATCTCTAAATATACTATTAAATTTCACTTGTAAGAATATAGTTCTATTTATTAAACAAGTTTGATAAACTATTTACGTTTTTAACTTAATTTAATGATAATAATTTGTAAAAATATAATTCTATTTATTCATTCAATCCATTCATTGTATATCAAATTACAACTATCTGAACCTCATCACATAGATAAAGCACGTGGGCTGGTCCAAGCCCACCGCAAGCTCGACCCGTAAGTTAATGGTTAACGGGCCCGACCTATAAATCTTTGCACTGGATATGAATCATGTATTTGAATTCAAGCCCAACCCCCGGGTTTTACCCATAGAGCCCTATCAGAACCGACCTGAAACCCGGTTCAAGCTCCGTTCATTTATATATATATAATTTTATATTTATATTTAAATTAATCTTATATAATTATAAAAACAAAGTAGGAATAAAAAAAAAGGATATAGTGAAAAAATAAATTAATTTTTTTTCCATCACTTTAGAATTAAGTTTAAGTTTAAAAAAGTTAAAAATCAGCTTTAAAAAATGCAATTAAAAATTTAATTAAATAAATAAAAACTCGAACGGACCGGGCCAACCTTGAAAAAAGGACCGACCCGACCCAAACTCGAAAAAACAGATCTGGCCCGACCCAAATCTGTAAAATGGGTCCGACCCGTATTTTTATCTCATGTGTTCAAACTCGTGGATTGGATTGTGTGAGTGAGGTCAATCTGTGTTTTTCAATTTTTGAGTTGGATATTTTGGATTCTTGTTTTAGTTTAATTCATTTTTTAGCCTAAAAAAGAAATTGAATTCAAACTGCTTTTCTCTAGATTGTAAATCGAACACAAAATAAAACAGATTTCTTTTATTCATTCAATCCAGATTCATAAAACTGAATCTGGATTGCAAACTAAACGGGCCGTTAAGAATTCATTTTATTTGATAGTCTTCTTCGAATTTGGAATTTAACTTTCGTTTTGATGACGAAAAATGAGGATCAAAAGTTTTTCGACTTTTTATTTTGTTTATTTGATTTGTTGGAATCATTTATTATTTTGGGATACAGATTAAAAAAAAAAAATTGTGGTGTTCGTCAGTCTGAGGAAAAAGATTTTCGACTAGCCATTTGCTTATATATAACAGAAGTCTGCATTGATTTTGAGTTCTAAATATCTTTAAAAAAATATATATATCTAAATAAAAAATATATTAATCGAACGATTTAAGGAGATGTCCCTGACAGAAGCCATGTATACAGATTAATATAGTCAAAGATTTGGGCCTCGTTGAAAATTGTGTGTTCACATTGGATTAATGGCTATTTGGGCAACAATTTGATATGATATTCTCTATTGATTTAGATTATGATGGTTTTAACTGATTTAAAATTCAAACATGATAATGCAGAACTCTATAGCATCACTTCAATTTGGGAATTTTTCTTTAAGTTATTTGTGATGGCTGGCTATGAATTTTCATATCCAAATATATTAAGGATGGATTCAGTTTCACCAATTTTGATTCTAATTGATGAATTAATTTGATGGGATCTTCATACCCACAATTCATGATACATAATATTTTAGATGTACAAAATTTAATTTGAATATTGTTTTCAATTTTGAATATTGTACATAATTTGTGGTTGGCCACATTGGTATATACAATTTATATTTGGTAAAATTCCAATTGTATCGTGCGGTATACATATTAAGTTAATAATTCAGATTATAGATAATTCATGAAATTTTATATTCATGATATTATGATATTTATGACCCATATTTTATTTATATCGATTTTAGTTATATATACAATATATAACTATTTTGAGTATAATAAATTCGACATTTGACATATATATATTAAGGATGTTTAACATTTTCAATTGAATTAATTGAAACAAGATGTTGCCAAAGTAACCTCTATTGTGCAAATTTTTTCATGAGGGATGTTAAAAGTTAAAAGTGTATGTGAATTCATACGAGTATTAGCCGGCCCAAAGGAAGGTTAATGTTTGGCAGAGAATTATATGCACACTTGTGATATGATGATTATAAGGCCATTTACATATAAATAATAAATCGATCCAAAGATAGTTTTATTATTTGACATGAACTTATTGTCAATATGTTATCATAATTCAATACACCACTTGCAGTTAATATTACTGTCCAGAGACTTGATATTAATGATGTATCGGTATCTTGAGATGGGAATTTCCAGTCTTTGAATTTATTGATGATAAAGTATAATGTGAGCATGATTTGCTTTGTTCTCTGTAATTCATATATGAGGTTGTCCAACTAAGGGTAGATCTTGCGACCATATGGAAATAAATTGGACTCTAAAATAGTAAAAAATTAAGATATTGGCTAAACTAAATGATCCAGGGGTATAAATTTATATGATATAGGGATATAAATTTCTATGATCCCACACTTAAGACAAAAAAATTTGGAGACGGAATTTACAATATTTTTGAGGAAGTTGAGTTTGGAGAAGAAATACAGTTACAAATAATTGAGGATAAAGAAACTTATAAGGCTACCAATTTTCAGTTGGTATAATTATTCCAGAGGAAAAAACTCAACAACCTCAAGAATTAGTATATTTAAGGAGATAATTTTAATCTCAATAAGTGCTCGAAAAGAAAGCTTGAAGTTAAGGAAATACAAAAGATTCTTACTCTTTAAAAGTAAAGAGTCTAATGTATATTCAGATATGTACTTCTTTGGATACTAAGTACATTTTTAGTAACCCTAGTATGGATCATTAAAAGAGAGCTAAGTGGGTTATGTTATTTAATAAAAACATATGATATATTTGATATATCCCTATTTATTTTGATTATTAGTGAAAGAACGGAGGCTCTTAAATGCTTTCCATTGCATCTCTTCAATGTCGTTAAACATATCGAGTTTGTTGCAGTTTTTAATCTCTAAATCAGTCAATGCTGGAAAATGTGTAAAGGAAAAATTTTGATCCCCCATCCACCATTTTTTTAGTTCAGTCAAGTGTTGAAGTGAGAGAGTTTGCAAGGATGGAAATAAGATTGTTGATGAAGAGCAGCCACTGATGTTGAATATATACTCAAGAGAATACAAGTGCTCAAGACAGAGAAACTTTAGTAAAGGTAATTGATCAAACTGTGGAAGACATGGCAGTCTTCCACATTGATCGATAGTAATACTGACTAAATTTGAGAGAGAGTTTAACCACTTGGATAATCCTACTCCACTATATCCATAAATCAACAAGCTTTCAATATTTGGATGGAGTTGAAGGTTGTCTAAAACTGTTTCATCAACACAACTTCCAACTTCATTCATTTCTGATACGGATAACCTCCAATGTAATTCTATACTTCTGAGACCTTTTTTTTCTTTCAAATTGATATAACGACTCACATAAGCTTTTGATTTGTTGCATCGTAAGAATTCCAATCCTTTAATTACTAACCTTCCACTCAAATTGTTGAGCGCATTGAGCTCGTTGAGACCACTTCCATATTTCTTCCCCAACACAAAAAAACTCAGAGTCTGAAGACAAGTCAACTTGCTTAATCCTTCTGGCATATGCCTCAAACTGCTTCCTCTTATACTTAGATGCCTGAGGTTCACTAAATCACTCGTACTTCTCGGTAATTCTTCCAAACGCATACACTTGGTCAGATCAAATGTTTGCAAACTTTTCAGTTCAGTGATAGAATTGGGAAGCACCCTTATATTTTTGTTTAAAGAAAGATCAAGATATCGCAACTGTGTTAACTTGTTAATTGTTTCTGGAACAACAGAAATATCTAAGTCACACAAGTTTAGCACACGTAAATGTGCAAAACAAGAGATAATCATTCCAAAAACTTGCTTGTTCAATGAAATCTTCGATGTAAATAGAAGTGATCTCAACTTTTTTGCCTGATGTATTGAGGTGGAAATCTCCCTTTTCAAATCGAACCCATAAACAAATGACACATGTCGAGCTCTTATGTCAATGTTTTGAAGATCAACACTATTTTTCAGAAGGATATGCTCACCACTTGAGACCAATTGTGCAAGATCATGAATAAGATCATGCATTTTAAACTGTTGTTTCTTGGTCCAAACATCTGTTTGTTTCTCTTGAAAAAGTGACCTCCAATATAGTTCCTCCAAATAATCATAGCCCAAATCCTCCATAGATTTTCCTTGACACTGTGATTGATTGATAAATCCTTGAGCTATCCATTGTTTAACCAATTCATTTTCATCAATCAAAAAATCCTTAGGAAAAAGGGAACAATAAGCAAAACACGGCTTCAAATGGGTGGGGAGGTTATGATAACTAATCTTGAGTATTGACATCATGCGTCCTTCTCCTTGGATAATCGTTGAAAGCTCATTATCTTTGAACGAAATCCATTCAAATGGTGATGTTTTGGAGTATAACACCCTTCCAATGGTTCTTATTGTAAGAGGTACACCATTCAAGTTCTTAACAATCTCTTTACCAACTTCAATCAAGTTTGGATCATTTGCTTGATCTCCTTCCTCTTTTCCTAAAGCTATTTTTTTTTAATAATAACCAAGAATTACCTTCAGATAAACCTTTTATTGGAAAGACTAAAACCGGCCTCGCAATTTCGGCAACCTTTTGACTACGAGTAGTGATGAGAATCCTACTCCCTCCTGCACCACCCATCAATAACAGCTCCAACGCCATCCATTTTTCATCATTCTCGTTCCAGACATCATCCAGCACTAACAAATACTTTTTTCCTTCGATTTCTCGTCGCATTTGACTTTGCAAGGAATCTAGATTTTGTATCTCAGTTGGTTTCTTCCCAGCTGCCGATTCTATAATCTTTTCAAGAATTGTTTTAAGATCAAATTCTTCAGAGATACAAACCCACATTCTCAATTCAAACTGGCTTTTCACTTCAGTGTTATTGTACAACGATTGAGCAAGTGTAGTCTTTCCGAATCCTCCAATACCGACGATTGCAATCACGGATACATTATTTTCAACATCAGGATCAAGCAATTTGTCCATGATTTCTTTCTTCTCATCATCCCTCCCAATAACATCATCCTCAAGTACAAAAGAGTGAGTTTCCCTTTCTCTAATCTGTTCATCACGCACATCTCTAATATGCTCGATTATGTTAAACTCACTAATATCCGCATTGAACTTATCAAAAATTGTCCTCAGTTTATTGATCCTATGAGCCATTGGAAGACGAAAGCATAACGGATTTGATTTGGAAAAGAAAGTACATACCTTTCTATTTGGTCGTCTCTTAAGAGCTTCATTGTAAAATTGATAGAAGAGGTCATCAGCGTCATACATAGAATCTTTGATTCGGGTGAGAAAGTTTTTGATATCATGATTATGAGCTTGCTGCAATTCAGCTCCAACAAGCTTTGCTCCCAGTTTTGAAATGGAGTTTTTCAATTCATCAAGCTCATCTTCCACACCAATTAGAAGCCTGATCTCTTGGCTAAGAAGATGACCCACTTGAGCAATCATCTGATTTGTAAGATTGGAGAGAAATTCTTGAGACATAATTGCCAAAAATAATTCAAAAACAGGTTTTCAAAATGAAATGCTTTTCAACATGCTATTACGTAAAAACAGTATATATCAACAAAACTTTCCTCTATTGCTGAAAAAAATAATTTAATAATTTTATTTATATAATTTTATTTGCAAGTTGATATCTTTTATTTATATTTTATTTACAAGTTGATATTTTTTTATTTATACTTTATTTGCAAGTTGATATTTTTTTGACAAGTTGGTTATTAATATTTCTTATGCTATAAGGCGGTTTCTTATTTTATTATTAACTATTGACAGTAATTTACAGAGTTTAGTTGTTAAACTTTAGCTTTTAAACTTCCCAAAACTGACCGCCACTCTTTTTTATTTTTTTCTCAATCTGTCTATTATTTCTTAACCCAATGGGCACTTTTATCAATTAAATTTAGAAAAAAATAAATAAACCAGATTTAAAACTCAAAATAAGCTACGTTAGAAAATATATAGAAAACGTAAATAAATTAAAAAATAAAAGCGGCCATATTTAAGAAAATCTTTAAAGAGATTTTTTTTTTTTTGAAAAAATAAACAAAACCAAAAACCTTAAGCAGTCGCATATTGAATGTTTTTTAAAGTTCTCTAAATTAATCAATGTAGTGAAACACAATCCTACAAGATTTATTTTTTCTTTTGGAGAAACCAAATGGTGGATATAACACAATATTTCTTTCAAGCGCAATATTTCTATTTTTTTAATTCATACACAATATTACTTTCGAACAACTCCGGTTTGAACTTTTTCAAGAAGACAAGGAAACTTTATTTTACACATGGATGGAGATAACTTCATGCCTTGGTAAATTTCTTCCTTGAACAATAGTTATATAATTATTTGAAATATTTTACTATTTACTATTATACATTAAGTTAATATTAATTTTGATAGGATTGAGATACAAAAAGAATTAGAAAGAGGAGGAGGAGAATACTTTTATATTAGCTAACCAAACATTGGAATGATCGTCAATAACATAGAAGAAAGTTATGATTTTTATAACAAATATGCTATTTGTATGGGATTTAGCGTTAGAAAGGAAAAAAAAAGGTTTGATAAATTTAGAAATTCAACCATTGTAAATTATGTGTATTTTAAATAAGGCTATATTGCAAAAAAATAATTGAATAAGAGAACAATAGAGAGGCTTCTAAAACTGGATGTAAAGCAAGTATTAGATTTGAATATGATAGAGCGGGGGTTTGTGATGTAACCAATTTTGTCTTGGAACATAATTGTTAACGTATATATTGTTGTAAATGGGCTATCAATTAGGAGTCAATTAGGCAATCAATTAGGAGTCAATCAGGCCTTTCTTCCCTTATTTATCTTTATGTTTCTCTTATAAATTCATGTAAACTTATACATAATAATATGATTGAGAATACAATTTACCTGGTATAAGAGCCCTGTTTATTCGAAATCACGAACCTGTTTTGCGATTCGAATCCCCGACCTCTGAACTCCAAGGCCCTCCATTCATCCAGATCTACGCACGCTCTCAATCGTTCGTCTCGTTTTAGTCTCAGATATTTGTTTTTCGTCCAGTGTGCTTCGTGATATTTTTGTTTCGATCATCCGCTCAGATCGTCTCAGATTTGCGATATCCACGCCGTCGTCAGTCGCCTCTTGGATCGGTTTCTTTTTCTCAGATTAGTGATAGACTCACCTCTCCGTCAGTCGTTAGTCGCCTCTCCGTTTTCGTCAGTCGTCAATCCCACAAGGAAGAAGAAGAAGAGAGTTTGCCCGCGTGTCTGCTCTCCCCTGACCGCAAGTCCTCCTTTTTCTCCCTGACTGCGTGCCTGCCTGCACTGCCCGCATCCTTGTCTGACTCCAGCTGGCCGCGTCCCCTGCCCTAGCCTACCCGCGCCTCTACCAAATTCCAACTGCCTGCGCCCTGCCCATGTATCCAAACCTGCCTGCAATTGATTTATTGCCCTTATTATGGAGAAATTTGCCGCTTTCCGCCACCACTCGCTATGTTCGAATTGTAATATGTCAGGTCACCGGTTTACTAATTGTCCTCTAATTGAGTCCAGGTACTGTCATCGCTTTGGTAATATTTTGACTAATTTCCCCACTCGCCCACCTCGTCTTCCGGAACAATCCACGAAACTCAGAACCTTCTCTAAGGCTTGCTCATCAACTGTTGCTACTACAACTCATTTTGATATTCTTTCTTCTTCCTTAACGTTTAACGATCTTTCAGGATATCTTCAAACAGGTAACCTCCTCCAATTCTTCTGCTCTTGCTGTCACTTCAGGTACTTCTTGACTCCTTGATTCCGCTTGTTGTAATCATATGACATCCAATATTTCTTTTCTTCCTTCTCCCACCCCGACTACATCTTTTTCCCCAATTCAAACTGCCAATGGGAATTGTATGTCTATTTCTCATACTGGAACTGCTGTCACTTCTACTTTGCACCTTCCCAACACTTATTGTGTCCCAAATTTATCTTTCAATTTGGCTTCTGTTGGCCAGGTATATGATCTTGACCTTGATGTTATTTTTTCTTCTCATGGTTGTCAGGTTAGAATCCACAGTCAGGACAGACGATTGGTACGAGTCGCAAAGTGGGACAATTGTTTGAGCTCACTTCTCTCAAGCTCCCTACTTCTCCTTCTTCTTCTCCTTCCATGGCTGCTTCTGTTACCAATTCTTCTCCCATTCTTCAGTGGCACCTGCGTCTTGGTCATGCATCTTCTGAAAAACTCTGCACCTTAGTTTCCTTTAGCAACTTAGGTAATATCTCCAAATTTGTTTCCTTTGATTGCTTAAATTTTAAACTTGCAAAACAACCCGCTTTATCTTTCACCACTTCATCTTCTTCCTGTGACAATCCTTTCGGTTATTCACTCTGATATTTGGGGACCTGCTCCTACTTCTACAGTGAATGGTTATCGATATTGCGTTGTATTTATTGATGATTATTCCCGTTTCACTTGGATATATTTTTTTAAACATCGCTCTACGTTGTCTCAAGTCTATATTGATTTTGCTAATATGATCAAAACCCAATTTTCTCAGACAATCAAAATTCTTCGCACAACAACGCTGTGGAGTATAAGGATTATGTTTTTCTCCAGTTTCTCAAACAACAAGGAACTCTTATCCAACGATCTTGCCCTCATACCTCCCAACAAAATGGTCGATTGGAACGTAAACATCGTCACATTTTAGACTATGTTCGTGCTCAACTTCTTTCCGCTTCTTGTCCGGAAAAGTTTTGGGGTGAGGCTGCTTTAATCGTCTCCCTTCTTCTGTCATTCAGAATATATCTCTTTTTAAAAAATTATATGGTACTCCCCCGGATTACTCCTATCTTAAAATCTTCGGCTGTGCTTGTTTTGTCCTTCTTCACCCTCATGAACATACAAAACTTGAACCTCATGCTCGATTATGTTGTTTCCTTGGCTATGGCCCTGAGCATAAAGGCTTTCGTTGTTGGGATCCGATTTCCAAACGGTTACGCATCTCTCACCATGTTACCTTTTGGGAGCAAACTATGTTCTCAAGTCTCTCCTCCTTCCATACCTCTCTTTCCAGCCCTCAATCATTCTTCACTGATCCTTCTCTGACGCTCTTTCCATCAACTGATCATCCTCCTACCCCTGAGCTTGATCAATTTGTTCCTGTTCCTGCTCTCCCAGATTTATCGTCTGTCTCTACTGCTGAGCCAGAACCCGTCACTCATGTTCGTCGCTCCACTCGGGTAAGAGAACCTCCTGCTCATCTCCAAAATTATCATTGTTTTTCAACTATTGTCTCTTTAGCTGAGCCGTCGTCCTATCATGAGGCTAGTACTAACCCTCTCTGGCAGCAAGTGATGACTGAGGAACTACAGGCTTTAGAAATGACTCATACTTGGGATTTCGTTGATCTTCCTCCTGAAAATGACCTATTGGTTGTAAGTGGATTTACAAGATAAAAACCCGCTCTGATGGTTCAATTGAACGTTATAAGGCTCGTCTTGTTGCAAAAGGTTATTCTCAGAAGTATGGTATTGATTATGAAGAGAAATTTGCCCCAGTTGCACGAATGACTTTCGTCTGTAGTCTTTTAGCTGTCGCGGCTGCAAAACAGTGGCCTCTTCTTCAGATGGATGTTAAAAACGCCTTTCCCAATGGTACTTTATCTGAAGAAGTTTTTATGAAACCACCTCCTGGCACTTCTCCTCCACCTCAGAAAGTGTGCCTTCTTCGACGTGCCTTGCATGGTCTTAAACAAGCACCTCGAGCCTGATTTTCCACATTCAGTTCAACCATCACCCAACTTGGCTTTATTTCAAGTCCTCACGATACAGCCTTATTTACTCGTCAGACTCCTCATGGTATTGTTCTTCTTCTTCTCTATGTTGATGATATGATTATTACAGGTGATGATCCTCAGGCTATATCTGATTTACAAACATATCTTGGGAAACACTTTAAGTGAAAGATTTGGGTCTACTCAGCTACTTTCTAGGCCTTGAGGTATTCTCTCGCTCTAATGGCTATTACCTATCTTTGGCTAAATACGCATCTGATCTTCTGGCAAGTTCTGGTATCACTGATTCTACTACTGCATCCACTCCCTTGGATTCTAATATGCTCTTGACTCCTTTTGATGGTACACCTCTCCCGGATCCTACTTTGTATCGACAACTTTTTGGAAGTCTTGTGTATCTGACTATGAATCGCCCTGATATTGCCTACGTAGTTCATATTGTTAGCCAGTTTATGTCTGCCCCTCGGACTATCCATTTCACTGTCGTGCTCCGTATTCTACACTATGTGAAGGGCACTGTAACGTCCCGTTATTTTGTGATAAAAAAAATTATGTATTTTATTTTAATTTAAGTAATTAAGGTTTATTTATCAATCGGTAAATTAGAATTTAGTAGTTTATTTCGATTTAAGTCATTTTAATTGCTTTATTAATTTAAATAAGTTTTGGTGGTATTAATAATTATTAATGGGCCAATTAATAATTATTAATTACCATTGGGATAGTTTAAGAACTTCGGGTTTCGATTTATAAGTCAAAAGTCATAAAAAGGACGCAACCGTCATTTCCAAAATTCCTAAATATCTAAACACTATTCCATTTTCTTCTTTAAAATACCATTGACCAAGCAATTGACCAAAACACTCATCCATTCTTTCTCTCATTGTCGTGGGGATCAAAAGAGGAAGAGAAATTTTTGGGCTTTGTTCGTTTCTTAACCGATCGACTTGATTCCGGGTGCGTTGGAAAGATCTCGGGTCTAGGATTCCTTTCCACCCAACGATCGTGCCTTTCTCCCGTGATATACAGAGTTCTCAGTAAGTAAAGCTTCAAACCCTAAGCTCCAAATAGTGTTTTAATGGAGTTTTCATTTTGATTCTTCGATTTCTTGTTGGGAAACTTGGTGTTTGTAATTACGGGAGTTGTTTTTACTGACTTTGGAAAGTTTCCCATAACCCTAAAACCGAGTTTCAGTCGAAACCCTTCCTGTTTGAAATTTACCTTTTGGGGTTTGAATATGGGTTATAAATTATTGAAATAATGTTTATTGTAATTCAATTCGGGAAATTACATATTGTTCAAAAACCCTATTTATTGATACCCATTGAAATCGGGAATATCGAAATTGCTTGAAACCAACTCGAAACACATCTAAATTGCCTAAAAGCAGGAAAACCAAACCCGAGACCCACTTTTCATGGGGTGCCGAGAGCCTCATGTTGGGGTTTGTTGAGTTTTTCGTCGTTTTGTATGCTTAGATGTTGTTTGATTGATCGTTATTTGGTAATTTATTGATTGTTAGATGTAATTCTAATTGTAGGTGGTTTGAACTTTTCTTGATCGCTCTATCGGAGGTTGGGAGCGAAATCATCTTTTACTAAGGTGAGAATAGTTAGAATTTAAAGTAATTTTAGAAAGCAAATAAGTATAATGATTTGTAGAATTGGAAACTAAGACTAGGATTTGAATCTAAGAATATAGGGAAGTGAGTTAGTGCCCTTAGGATTAAGAGTTAATCCTTTAAGTGAGAACTTAGGAGTTCTCGAGGAAAACTTTTAAATCTTAGGATTTTCTAAGTTAGATTCGTTTCGAAGCTTAGGATGGATCGTTGGAAGTTAAAAGATCCAAACTTTTATATAGAACGATTAATAGAACCTCGGATTATTTTTGGAAGTTTAGAATCCTTGAAGGGATAGATTAATCGTTTAAGATAGGATTTACTTTTATTAATGTAGCGGAGTTCGATTTACATATCGTTCGTCCGGAATTTCCTATCTATTTTACTTTATGTCTTTTACTTTATGCCCCTTTTTCTTCATGCTTGTTTCAGGTACTTTAATATTCGTACTTTACGTTTATTTACTTTTGCGAGCATACCATAACATATTGCACCATAACATCTCTCATCATTGAAAAGAAGGAGAGAATGTTGGACCCTTCGGGGAATGTCCGCATCGCCTTTAGAGAAAAAGAAAATAAAAAGAGAAAGAAAAGGAGGGAAGAATGTTGGACCCTTCGGGGAATGTCCGCTTCACCTTCTTCATTCATAAGGTTGAATGTTGGACCCTACGAGGATTGTCCGCATTACCTTCATTCATGCATAAAGGGCGAATGCGTATCCTACGGGATGTTCTCATTACCTTCATGCATATGATCGATGGAAATATATATCATGGATAAAGTATTGAGATGTTATGTTTATGTAAAGTTTATTTACTTTTCTTACTTATGACGTAACAAGTTAATGGATGAGTATTAGACTACGTATGTTAGCAATATCATCCTTTGGAAATTATAAAACGAGATTATCTAGAGTTTGGAGAACTTTATGAGTGATTGTGTCAGATTAATTGGACACGAATCAGAATATGAGTTTGAGGTCTAACTTTACTTTTTATTCTTATTATTCTCACTGGGCTTAAGTTGTTAGCTCATGATATTACAAAAATTTCAGGTAATGCCCTGGCTAGAAGTCGTGGGAGAGGAGATGGTGCTGCGTGATCGAGGGATGATGACCTCGAGATGGACTAGTGGTTGTAAAAGTTTATGAATTTAATTTTGTGAACTTTATGGATTTTGTGATTTGTACATTTGTATTTAGCTCATAAGAGCTTATTGTCTTTCTTTTATGATTATAAGTCTTTGAACTCCTGATTTGGGACTTAAAGTTCCTTGTGATTTTATTAAATTTTGAAATTAGGATGTAAACAGGTTTTGGCTAGCCAATTTTCAAACATAACCACGCCAATTTTCTTAAAATATAAAGACTTCCGCTGTGTTTTCTAATTAATTTATTTAAAAGTGTCGGGTCGTCACAGGCACCCTTCTCCATGGACTACAGTTTTCTTCACAGTCCTCTATGGTTCTTTCTTGATATTCTGATGCTGATTAGGCTGGTGATCCCACAGATCGACGTTCCACCACAGGTTACTGCTTCTACTTGGGAACTTCTCTTATTTCATAGCAAAGTAAAAAACTGACTGTCACATCTCGTTCTAGCACTGAGTCTGAATATCGTGCTCTTGCTGATGCTACCTCTGAATTACTATGGCTTCGTTGGTTGTTCGAAGATATGGGTGTTCCTCAGAAATCTGCTACTATTCTTCATTGTGACAATCACAGTGCTATCCAGATTGCTCACAATGATGTTTTCCATGAACGCACCAAGCATATTGAAAATGATTGTCACTTTGTCCGTCAACATCTTCAAACCAACACTCTTACTTTACATTCAATTTCAACAATAGATCAACCGGCCGATATCTTCACTAAAACTCTTCTTCCTGGTCGTTTCACTCAGTTACTTGACAAACTCAAATTGGTTTCTACACAACCACCTTGAGTTTGAGGGGGGGGGGGTGCTAAGATATATATTGTTGTAAATGGGCTATCAATTAGGAGTCAATTAGGCAATCAATTATGAGTCAATCAGGTCTTTCTTCCCTTATTTATCTTTATGTTTCTCTTATAAATTCATGTAAACTTATACAAAATAATATGATTGAGAATACAATTTACAATAACCATGAGCTAGCAAGTCTAGAGATGTACATTTTTTTAGATCTAATAGAAAAATTATTGATGCACAAAAGGGGATCACTACAAAAAAGAACACTTCTACCAATGCTTTCATTGCTGACATTATTGCTTTGTCGGTAGATATTTCCATCACCGACGCCACGTCAAGTGATGTGACACACTTAAAAAATGGAAGGTCATTGTGGACGTGGCGTCGACAATACCCATTTTGCAAAATTCTCAAGTAGGCTAGACCGATGTGGCATCAGTCTAGCCTAAACGCTCCGTTTCATTAAGGATATTACCGACGCCACGTGACATCAGTAATGTCGTGTCGGACAACATAAAGGGGTAGCATGCCCTTTCTTCTCCAATTTTTCTTCCTCCTTCACATGTAGACCGCCAGCCGCAGCCCCACGCAAAATCACCCCTCCTTCTTTGATTTTGCCAATTTTTCAGCCAAATTCTTTCTTTTGAAAACTTGGGTTTTTATTTTTGAAAAAATATTAGGTATGTTTCATGTTTTATTTCTAAAAAATAGTGGAGATTTGTGTGATTAGGTGTTTAGGGTTTTTCTTCAAAAAAATAAAAAAAAATTGTGAATTTGTAGCTGGATTATTGCTATTATTTTTAGTGTATGGTGGAATTTATAAATAAGGTATAGATTGATGTTGGATTTTTCAATTTAGGATGTATTTTGTAGTTGATTTAATTTGGACATTTTGTGAGTGTTATGCTTTTCTTAAATTTGTCATTTTTTTTTAGTTTTGTGAGTTTAATGAGCATCAATTTGGTTTTTATATATAAGTTTTGTGATATTGTCATTATTTATTAATTTGTTTCAAATTTAATTGTTATTTTGAAATTTATATTGTTGATTTAATAATATGTGATTTTAACTTTGTAATTTTGAATGTATTTTGTTAAATTTCTTAATTAGTCATTGTAAAGAATGTATATTTTAAGTTTGTAACATCTCTAATATATGTAATTTTAAATTTTGTAGCATATTTGGTGTAATTTCTTGATCAAGGACGCTATTAAAATGTCGGGCTCATGGTTATTTTCTATTTTCTTTTATAAATGTTATATTTTATTGTGTTTTAGGATTTATTTGTTTAATGTTGCATGTGTTGTTTAGAGCTTTATTATTTGGAGATGGCCATCCTAGAGCAAAGTTAGTCATCTAAAATGAATATTATATCATTCTTTGTTTTAGCTTTCACATGTTTTCATATTTTTTTATTAGGAGATAGTTATCCTGCAGCAAAGTTAACCGTCTCAAAACATGTTGATTTTAATATTTTATCTTGGGTAACATTTGATTTTTAAAATGAGTTAAATGTTTTGTTTGAAATAGGTTTAATGCCGATAGAAGTTGGATGAAATTAAGTGATAGATTTTGTAACGATTATAAAGAGAGAGTTGTGTCTTTTTTAGAGGTTGCGGGGAAAAGTTTTGAATATGAGTTAGAAAACTCGATGCCCTTGTATTAAATGTCATAACACATTTTTTGCAACACTTCGAGAAATCAGAGAGCATTTGCACATTATGGGTCAAAGGGTCAAAAATCAAGATTCTTGACCCTTTTCAAAGGGTCAAATATGCGACCTTCAAGAAAAGTCTAGGGGTCAATATTAATATTTTTTTATTGATTATAAGAGTCAAGAAAACAATTTTTGACCCATTTTATGGGTCAAGTGTTAATTTAACATGACACGTTTTAAAGGTCAAGTTTAATTACCAAATCTTGACCTTTCTTAAAACTATTAGGTGACCAGTTTTACAAGTCAAGATATATATTTTTTAAGAAAAAAATATGCACCATTTGATGCACAGCTAGCCACCTGATCATATTTTTAAACCTAAAAAAGAAATCTCATTCAATACACCAAAATTCATTAAAATTATAATTTGATAACAATATTACTAATTGAAGACACGAGACTTCAACAATTTAAGTTCTCATAATAGCTCATGCGTATATAATTTGAAGAGAACATATTTTATAATATGCAGCCACAAAAAACTAAGTTTATAACATAGTCTAGCCCATAAACAAAAGTTCAACCAACAAAATAACTATTAAGTTGATGTCAAAGTTAAAAATTATAAGTAACCTACAAAGGTAATAAGTCTGACGACGTGCCATATTTCCTAGATGGACATTGTCACAAATTCAACCCACTAGATCCGAACTTTATCAATTTCCTTGTTGAGAGTAGTCAACCCTTATGTCTATCTATAGTCAAATTACTTAGCATATATTTATACTTTTAACAATGAACAACCATTTGATAAACATTACTAAAAAGGGGCTACAAATTTCACTTTCCCAACATAATATATTGTTGGAACACAATTGGAATATGAACAGAAACGAAACTTGTATTGAATTGAAACTGATTACAATAACAAACAGATCAGTAATAGCAAGAAAGTAAGAACAGAAATGAAAGGACAACGTTACTATAAAATTCTCTAAAGCACGGACAGGTCATTGTCCTAAAATCGATATTGCCCCGCTCAGGTTGTTTGTGGTTCGTCGGCAATTCGGCTCGGCAGGATTCGATGGAGTGTTTCTTGAATACAACAACCAGTGTTTCAAGAACCCGGCAGAACCCTTCTAGAACAGCTCTCAAAATTTGACAGAAAAATGAAGAACGAAGAACATCGAAGAGAGAATGAGAGAAATCAGATACTAGATTTCTTGGTGTATTTGAGAGTGAAGAATCTGTCTCTATTTATAGGGAGACGGATTAATAACTCCAAAACGAAATTTAATTCTTGATTAAATTCCAGAATTAAATCTGTCAAAGTAACAGTCCACCGGAAATGGTAAAGTACGCCTGAAACGTCCGTCAGCGACCGGTAACGGCAAAGACCATTAATACCTGCTATTACACTTTCTGAAATTCAAAAAGAAATTAAATAAATATTCTCTAAATAAAAAGAATATTATTTAATCAAGATGATCGGACCGGCCCGAACCCGAGTCAGGACCGACTGTCCGGGTTGGGTCGTAACGTGCGGGCGGCGCACGCGTATGGACTGAATCCCATTGGGTGCGCTCTCGGCCCTCGCAAAATCTGTGGAACCCCAAAGGGCCCAACCCAAAGTGTAAGTGTAAGATATATAAAGTGATGTTAGATTTGTGATCTTTCCAATGTGGGACAAGTGAATTTTCACTTTCCCACAAACCACAACTTGCAACTTTTCTCTCTACACTTCCACTTACTGTCACTCTTAAATTTTATACTATAAAATGTATAAAATCCAACAATCCCCCACATGAAAGTAAGTTAACCCAGAAAACATGAAAACAAAAATTTTGTCACTTTTGAGAGCCCTGGTTAAGTTATGCATCAGGAAAGGTGTCTTTTGAAATTAAACCTTCCTTAGTGATAGACTATCGAATTTACCGAAGAAATAGTGAAACGTATTTCTTAAACTTTCCTTCTGTTGATAAATTGAGACAACAATCTGTCACACATAATTTAACTCATTCGATTGAGTTCTATTCGTTTGAGTCCTTTTTGGTACTGGATTCGATCTCGCAGTTCGTGAGAGATTTAGAGAACACAAGCATGTATTGTTCTCATTTAACCGACCCAATTCTTCTCTCATATAGCTATTGATTTTATATATTCTCAAAATATCCATGTATCAATATTATCTTAACATCCACAGATACACACACATGTTAATGAAAATGGGTTTTGACTTTTAAAAGTCTTAGTGTGTCTACTATGAGTTATTCCGGTTTAGTTTGCCTATTAAACCTAGATCTTGGGATCTCTAGTCAACAAGGTTAGGTTTCCACCAGATAACTCATTTCTTAGGCTTTAATCTCATTTCCCTCGATGTATACATCACTTGCTCTTTCATTACTTTTTTGGTTAAAAGGATCAGCAATATTTTTCTTTAATTTCACATAATCTATTGAGATTATTGAATTAGTGAGCAACTGTCTAATCGAGTTATGTCTACGCCGTATATGCCTAGACTTGCCATTGTAAACTGTATTTTTAGCTCTCATTGACGCAGCTAAATTATCACAATATATACATATAGCGTTTACAGGTTTTGGCCATAATGGAATGTTTTCTCGAAAATTCCTTAGCCATTCTCCTGCTTCACTAGCTTTATCTAAAGCTATGAATTCTGATTCCATCGTAGAGTGTGCAATACACGTCTGTTTAGATGACTTCCAAGACACAGCTGCTCTACCTAAGGTAAAGACATACCCACTGGTTGATTTAGTTTCAAAGCTATCAGATATCCAATTAGCATCACTAAATCCTTCCAGTACAGGTGGATACTGTGTATAGTGAAATCCATAATCTATAGTATATTTGAGATATCCCAACACTCTCACTAGTGCATCCCAATGATCACGACCTGGATTGTTGCTGTATCTAGCTAATCTATTTACAGAGTAGGCTATATCTGGTCTTGTACAATTCATTATGTACATAAGACTTCCAATCACTCTAGAATATTCTAAAGATGATACACCAACACCTGTATTCTTACATAGTTTAATACTATGATCAAATGAAGTAGTTATTCTTATCCCTAGAATAATATCAGCAAGACCTATGTCTTTCATATCAAAATTAGAATTCAACATTTTCTTTGTTGATTCTATTATCTCTTTGGTGATGCCCATGATTAACATGTCATCCACATATAAGCAAATAATAACACATTGATTATTTACACTTTTGTAATAGACACATTTGTCACACTCATTGATTCTAAACCCATTAGATATCAAAGTGTAATCAAATTTCTCATGCCACTGTTTGGGTGTTTGTTTTAAGCCATATAATGACTTTACAAGTTTACAAACTTTATTTTCATACCCTTTTACAACAAACCCTTCTGGTTGTTCCATGTAGACTTCTTCATCTAAGTCTCCATTTCGAAAGGCAGTTTTCAAATCCATTTGATGAATTTCCAAATTAAGTATAGATGCAATAGCAATCAACACACAAATGGATGTGATTCTGGTCACAGGAAAATAGGTATTAAAGAAATCTATTCCCTCTTTTTGTCTATAGCCTTTAGCTACTAAACGAGCTTTATATTTATCTATAGAACCATCAGCTTTAAGCTTTCTCTTGAAGATCCATTTGCAACCAATTGGTTTACTCGCAGGTGGTAAATCAACTAATATCCAAGTATTATTTTGCATAATGGAGGTTATCTCGCTATCAATGGCTTCCTTCCAATTTACAGAATCTGGAGTAGTCATTGCCTCTTTATATATTTTAGGTTCACTTTCTACCATATAGGTAATAAAATCTGGACCAAATAAAGTAGCCATTTTACTTCTTTTACTTCTTCTGGGTTTAGATTGATCACAATTAGTTTCCTGTTCATGTTCAAATTCTGGACCATCTTGAATTCTTGAAGTACTTGCTTCATAATTTCTCTTGGTTCCAGTGTCACTATGTTTCTTATATGGAAACACATCCTCAAAGAATTCAGCTTCAATAGACTCCATTATAGTGTTATTGTTAATTTCAGACACTTGTGAATTAACTACCAGGAATCTATAAGCTGCACTGTTCAAGGCATAGCCTATAAACACACAATCAACTGTCTTAGGTCCAAGTTTTGTCCTCTTAGGTAAAGGAACTTGTACCTTTGCTAAACACCCCCATACTTTCAACATTTTATAATTAGGGAGTTTTCCATTCCACAACTCATAAGCCAACTTATTAGTCTTCTCTTGTGGGATTCGATTTAAAATAAAGTTTGCTGTAAGCAAAGCTTCCCCCCACATGTTCTGTGGTAAACCTGAACTATTTAACATGCAAATTAATCATGTCTTTAAGAGTTTGGTTCTTTCTTTCAGCTACACCATTTTGTTGTGGTGTATAAGGTGCTGTTGATTGATGTATAATACCAACTTCTGCACAAAAATCAGTCATATAAGTGGACTCATATTCACCACCTCTATCTGATCGAAGTACTTTTAACTTCTTTCCAAGTTGATTCTCTACTTCTGCTTTATAAATCTTAAAGACTTCTAAAGCTTCATCTTTACTATTTAGTAAAAATACTTTACAATATTTACTAAAGTCATCTATAAATGTGATGAAATATTTCTTTCCTCCTTGTGAAGGATTATTTCTACAATCACAAATATCACTATGAATTAAACTAAGTAATTCATTATTTTGTTCAACAGAAGGATGAGATTTTCTCACGAATTTTGATTCAACACAAACTTCGCATTTATGTCTATTATCAATTTCAAATTTAGGTATTAACCCTAAACTTATCATCCTTTGTATGGATCGATTATTAACAAGTCCCAATCTTGAATGCCAAACATTAAATAACTCAACAATATAAGAAGAAGATTCAACTTTATTGATAATTTTGGGCTTTTAAGCCAATACATTCAACTTGAACATGTTCTCAGTAAAATACCCATGACCCACATACATCCCGCCCTTGGACAGTACAAACTTGTCCGACTCAAAGACTTGTTTGAACCCGTACTTGTTCAGAAGTGGTCCAGATACAAGGTTCCTTCTAATGTCAGGAACATAGTAGACATCATTCAGGGTGAGTATTTTCCTAGATGTCCATTTCAGCTGGATGTTTCCTTTGCCAACCACATCAAAAGTGGCAGAATTTCCCATGTACATCTTTTTATTGCCGTCATCTTCTTTATAGTTGAAAAATATAGATCTATCCGCACTAACGTGCCTAGTAGCACCAGATCAATCCACCAACCCTTAGCAGTGGTAGTCATGCACACTTCGGAGATCATCGCAACAAGCGGAATATCATCCCCATTTTCCACAGTCAGATTGACTTGATTGTTAGACCTATTATTAGGTCTATTCTGTCTGGGATTCTTGCTATGCCTACAGTCAGCAGTTCTATGTCCCGCTTTGCAACAGTGTAGCAGTTCCCAGTGATGCGTTTAGTGTTAGCATGCTTGGGGCCTAGGTCATATTTCTTCTTGGTTGACCTATTCTTGCTCTTCCCAGCCTCGGCAAGATTTGCCTTAACCTCTACACTCTTTTGGTTTGGGGCTCTATTATTACCCATCCCTTTCCGGTTGTCTTCCTCAATTCGGAGTTCTAGTATTAGGTGTTCCATGGAACACTCCTTACTTTTGTGTTTAAGATAGTTCTTAAAATCACTCCAGGAAGGTGGTAATTTCTCAATCATAATTTCCACTTGGAATGGTTCACTCATCCTCATTCCTTCGCTATGCAAGTCACTGATGATGACTTGTAGCTCCTCAGCTTGGTTGACTACGGACTTGCCGTCAACCATTTGAAAATCATTAAACTTTCCCGCAATGAACCTCTTAACCCCTGCACCAACTGATCTATACTTCAGTTGAAGTGCATCCCACAATTCTTTCGCACTCTTACAGTTTTCATACATTTTATATAGACTATCAATTAAGCTATTAAAAATGTAATTGCGGCAAAGATAATCAGAATTCTCCCATTGATCTCGTTCCATGAGTCTCTTGTAAGTGACATAGTCCTCGTGCACTTCTGGTATTAGTTCTTTGAGCACATAGGCGAGACCGAGTGTTGTGAGGAAGAACATCATTTTCTGATGCCATCACTTGTAGCTTTGGCCATTGAATTGAGGCAGATCCTTAGAGTGGACCGGCTTCGGTGGATAGCTAGGAGGATACTTACTAGCCTGTAATGCTGCAACATTGTAAGCATCCACTTGAGTCCGTGCAGGTACGGGATTCATAGCAACAGTGGTGCCAGAATTGGTGCACGTTTTGTCGGCAGCAGAAGTGGCAATGAAGAGCGGCCGCAAGTATTAGCGGCGATAAGGGCGGAAGTAGTCGCGACGAACATTGTCGCAAGCATGGCGGTGACAATTTTAGCAATTGGTGGTCGTTCGATCTGTAGATGTTCACAAATTCCATAATATCGACTTCAGATTGTTGGAACACAATTGGAATATGACAGAAACGGAACTTGTATTGAATTGAAATTGATTACAATAATAAACAGATCAATAATAACAAGAAAGTAAAAACAGAAACGAAAGGACAACGTTACTGTAAAATTCTCCAAAGCACGGACAGGCCGTTGTCCTGGTCGATATTGCCCCGCTCAAGTTGTTTGTGGTTCGTCAGCAATTCGGCTCAGCAAGATTCGATGGAGTGTTTCTTGAATACAACAACCAGTGTTTCAAGAACCCGGCAGAACCCCTCTAGAACAGCTCTCAAAATTTGATAGAAGAACGAAGAACAGCAAAGAGAGAAAGAGAGAAATCAGATACTGGATTATTTATAGGGAGACAGATTAGTAACTCCAAAACGAAATTTAATTCTTGATTAAATTCCATAATTAAATCTGTCAAAGTAGCAGTCCACCGGAAACGGTAAAGTCCGCCTGAAACGTCCCGGTAACGGCAAAGACCATTAATACCTACTGTTACACTTTCTGAAATTCAAAAAGAAATTAAATAAATATTCTCTAAATAAAAAGAATATTATTTAATCAAGAATATTGGCCCGAACCCGGCCCGACCAGTCCGGGTCTGGTAGACTAAAGCCCATTGGGTGGGGGCTCGGCCGTCACAAAATCTGTGGAACCCCAAAGGGCCCAACCCAAAGTACAAGTGTAGGATATATAAAGTGATGTTAGATTTGTGATCTTTCCAATGTGGGATAAGTGAATTTTCACCTTCCCACAAACCAAAACTTACAACTTTTTCTCTCTACACTTCCACTTACTTTCACTTTTAAATTTTATATTATAAAATGTATAAAATCCAACATATATTTTCATACGACAAGTTGAACCAATCAAATTTTCATACTTGACATCATATAAAAATAAATTTAGAAATTAACTTGGTCAATGATGTTCTTTTGATTAACGCAGATTGGAAATTTTTTTTATAATCCAACGGCGTGGGGTGATTTCTCTCACCCATTTTATACGTAATTCTCTTACATTTAATGAATTTTTCCCTTTTCTAATAAAAAAAAAATTAACTTGGTCAAATTACTAATCTAGAAAGAAGAACCCAAGTGTTCTGAAATTGTAAGCATACAATACAACAAGTCTCATAACATACAATAATAGAATTAATATGTATATAAGTAACCAAACCAAAAGTTTAGAATAAATTAGGCTTAGCATATTTTAATAAAACTATCCATACCTCTTTAGTAAAGCCCTTCTCCTGCCAGGCCAGGTGTATATTGAGAATGAAACAATTTTGTATACGTTCTGGATGAGCAAAACCTTTTTTATCGCGCTGGAAAATGGTAAGGAAAGAAAGCATAAAGTCAGATTATTAAGAAGAAACTTCAATTAAAAGAACAGCGAATATTCTAAGCTTACCGTATTAACACATATTGCTTATAAGATTTGGGGATCTTTGTTGAGACAACCAACTTAAAAAAAATAAGAGGTGTGTAAACATTGGTGCATAAAAAAAAAACAGGCTACAAAGAATCAAAGTAAGGCGTAAGGGATAATTTTTTAACAATATTTATAAAAATAAAAGTTCAAAAAAATATTTTGTAAATATAGTAAATTTTGATCGGATTATTAGTGAAAAACGTTAAATTACATATTTTTACACTATTTTATCACTGATAAACATATAAATCATTATTAATCACTGATAAACATGATACAAATTGTTATATTTGCAAATACTTTTTTGAATTTATATTTTTATAAATATTGTATAAAAATCTGTCACCCAATGAAAAGTTTTAAGTCGGTAAAGTGTTGTTTGGAAAATTTTAATTTATTTTAAAAAAAATTGAAATACTTGACCTTTTAAACGGGTCAATAATTAAATATATTGTTACTTTTCAAGTTGGTAAAGAATACCGGTAAGAAAAAAGAATTAAAATTACTCATATTGTTATATTTGGCTCTTCTTTTTTGTCTTGTCCCTTTTAGATATAAAAATAAAATTTCTTGACTGTTTTTCCTCAAAAGGACAAGAATTTATAAATATCAATGGTGAAGAATATTACATATTATTGTAGTGTATTCTAACGTTTGAGTGGCAATTTAGGTGGCAAGTAAGCAAATAAAATAAGTTATGCATGAAATCATATAAAATTTTCAAAAGTTTAGTGAACAAAATTTTAAAAGGGAATTAAACGAGGTTTAAATTTAAAAAAGGAAGGAATTACTCAAATAGTAGAATATATATAATTAATTATATAACACAATTTTTTAAAATTTACTAAAATATCATATTGTGCACATTGTTTAGTTTTAATATTTTACTATTTTAATTTTAATTTTCAGTGGAATAGTTAGTGTAGGAATGATTTCCACAGTTGTGCACGTGATGACATATATTATCTTCTTATTGGCTTTGATACCTGAAATGTGAATCGTCGTTAATCGGAAAGTACTAGTGTGGTATTGGCCAAGGACCTCCGACGATCAAGTTAGTTTAAGCAAAGTGAACGTAGAATAGGAAAAATAAGGAATATTTAGGTATTGTCTCAGGCTTCAGTGCATAACTCTTTGGGTATATCTCATTATCTTATATAGCCATCGAATGTTGAACCATGGGCTTGGGCCTTGGAATGTGCTAGAACAGACTAGGCTTATTTTTATCATTTTATTTTTACTCTTGCTAATAAAACACTAGAAAAAAAAATGCAATTATATTTACCCTTAAAACCTATTTACTAAATTTAAATTAACATAAATCAACTTTTCTTCTTTTTTTTTCTTCTTTTTTTTTTTTAATACTTAAAATTAAATTAAAATCACATCGGACGAAAATGGGTGTCTACAACTATTTTTACTCAAAGGGACAAGAATTTATAAATATCACTGGTCAAGAATATTACATATTATTGTAGTGTACTCTAACCTTTGTGTGGCATTTAGGTGGCACGTAAGTAAATAAAATAAAGGGTAAAGTACTCATTTGGTCCCTGAGTTTTAGAGGTCGTATCTATTTGGTCCCTACGTTTAAAATTTGTGTTTAAGTGGTCCCTGAGTTTTGGATATTGTGTCTATTTGGTCCCTGCATTTCAATTTATGTCTATTTGATCCCTGAGTTTTAAATATTGTGTCTATTTGATCCCTGAGTTTTCAAGTTTTGTCTAAATGGTCCCTAGATTATTAGAAACAAGTTTAATTCTTCCTTAATTTGTTAACTCATTAACATAATATCAACTTAACGGTGACATAAAATGTTTAATTGATCAAAATATTTACATGAGATTAATAATTATGTCAAATTTTAGGCCTAGATTGATGAAAGATTTAATCATACCTTTGTATTTTGACCAATTCAACATGTTATATCAGCATTAAGTCAATAATCTAGTAAGAAGTTAACGAATACGTTAAATTAAAGACCAATTAAACTTATTTCTTATAGTTCTTGAAAATCTAGGGACCAAATAGACACAATATCCAAAACTCAAGGACCACTTAGACACAAATTGAAAACGCAGGGACCAAATAGACACAACATCCAAAACTCAGGGACCACTTAGACACAAATTGAAAACAGAGGGACCAAATAGACACGACCTCCAAAACTCAGGAACCAAAGGGGTACTTTACCCTAAAATAAATTATGCATGAAATCATATAAAATTTTCAAAATTTTAGTGAACAAAATTTTAAAAGGGGATTAAACGAGGTTTAAATTCAAAAAAGGAAGGAATTACTCAAATAGTAGAAATATATATATATAATTAATCATATAACAAAATTTTAAAAGGGGATTAAACGAGGTTTAAATTGAAAAAAAGGAAGGAATTTCTCAAATAGTAGAAATATATAGATAATTAATCATATAACACAATTTTTGAAAATTTACTAAAATATCATATTGTGCACATTGTTTATTTTAATATTTTACTATTTAATTTTGATTTTCAATGGAATAGTTGTTATAGGAATGGTTTCCACAGTTGAGCACGTGATGACACATGTTGTCTCCTTACTTGCTTTGATACCTGAAATGTGAATCATTGTTAATTGAAAAGCACCAATGTGGTATTGGTCAAGGACCTCCGACGATCAAGTTAGTTTAAGCAAAGTGAACGTAGAATAGGAAAAACAAGGAATATTTAGGTATTGGTCTCAGGCTTCAGTGCATAACTCTTTGGGTGTATCTCATTATATTATATAGTTGTCGAATGTTGAACCATGGGCCCTGGAATGTGTTAGACAAGACTAGGCTTATTTCTTTTGTGAGCTCGATTAGACTATGATAGGCAGATAAATGATGTAAGTGCTTATGGTATGCCCGTTGATAATTTGGGCATTGTGCTTGGGCCTAACCCTACAAGCGAAGTCTTTTATGAGCGAATTTTACCCTCCACAATATCATAAATGATTTTAAAAAAATGTATGACTTTTTAAGATCTAAAACTTTAAGGGAAAAAAATCGTTTTTTACCCCTGAACTTTTGAGGTATTATCAACTTTAACCTTAAACTTTATATGTTATCAATTTTATTCCTAAACTATATAAATAGTTGCAAGTTTAACCTTCTATCACTTAATTGTTAATGATTTCACGTGTAAATTATAAATAAAGATTATTTTTTATGTAAGGGTATTAACAAATTTGAATGATTTGAAAAGAAATAAATTAAATTGAACCATGTGGCATTAGATTTTATGATAAAGAGTTGCAATTAGTTGGATAATATATGTGATTCGATAACTCTCATCGAGTTTATTTTCTATTATTAGATAGTTGTTTATATAGTTTTATGACCTCATCTTTCTTAAATTTTAGAAAACTAATGAAATTTAGTGTTTTAGAAGAAGAATATTTGGCAAACTACTAAATGTCATGTAATAACTCAAACCAATGATTATATTACATGTCATTAAATAAGGACCAATCAAATTTTGACATGTGTCTAAATTGACAAATCAAATAATGCCATGTGTCTTATTCATGATTATTGGATGATATGAATTAATCCAATGAAAATATGTCACATGGTGATTGGGCCAATCTAAACCCAAATCCACAAAAAGTCCATCGAAAACTCTATAAATAGAGAGATCATTCATCTATTTGGGGGGACAGAAAAATATTTAAAGGCTCGAAAAGTCAAAAGATTTTGAAAACCGATTCGAAGACTAAAGACTTTTTGAAAACTCCTTGGACATCGCTTTGAAGACTAAAGTTTCAACAACATCAACACTTTGATTCGAGAAATACGGTGACTGCCCTCACATCAAAGTTTATACTTGTGAGAAAGAATCAGTTTATTATTTTCATTAACGATTGTAACATTCAATTCATCGAAATACAAATTTATACTTATTCTGCATATAATTTCTCTACATATAAATTTTTATGTGAATAGGTGTTAATAATCAATAGTTGTTAATCGAAGGTAAACTCGCAACTACATATATAATCTAGGGTTAAAACTGATAACATTTTGTGATTCTTTCAAAAATATTTATAAACAAGTATTTCATTAAAATACTTCACTCAAATGCTTTTAGAAGAAACAATTAATTAATATTTCTTTCAAAATCTCGAACTCAAAACTTTTTTTTTTTTAAGAAACTATGTCAAACAGACCCATTTACTAATTTTTTTTTTCTTTTTTATAAAACTTTAATTTTCTAAATTAGTTCTATACTATACCAATTCCAAGTTAACTAAAAAAAAAAGTGACATAAAAATCCAAATCTGAAAATTGAGAAAATTTCTGAAAAATCAAATCTAAATATAGTATTTTAGCCGCCTTTTATCATTTTTAGTGGGTGAGTGAAAGAGATAAAACAGAGAATTATCATGTTTTTAGTGTGGAAGAAAAGTAGCGAATGATTGGCAGCAATATAATTAAGAGATTGAAGCAGCAGCTCTTCTTTCAACAATGGAGTCTCCGCTATTGGACGATTCCGTTGACGGCGCCGTCGATTTTAAAGGCCGACCTGTTCTCAGATCCACTTCCGGCGGTTGGAGATCTGCCTTACTCATCATAGGTAATCGTAATTCTAATCTAAACCAGTAGAATTTTTTCTTCAATTTCATGATTTTGTAAACAGGAGTAGAGGTTGCTGAAAGATTTGCTTACTATGGAGTTTCCTCTAATCTCATTAACTTCTTGACGGGGAAGCTTGGACAATCTACGGCCACGGCGGCGGAGAATGTCAATGCGTGGTCCGGTACGGCGTCTTTGTTACCTCTGTTCGGAGCTTTCGTCGCTGATTCTTTCCTTGGGCGATACCGTACTATTGTTCTTTCTTCTGCTCTTTACATTTTGGTTCGTCTAATTCGATTCTCAATTTTTTTATTTTAAATTTATGGTTTTCTGCTTTGACTAATTTGAAATGTGGAAAATGTAAAAAGATAATTGATCTCCGTCTCATTGACTATGGAGGTTAAGGAAAAGAAAAAAAAAGTCATATAGTTATTAACTAGGTGTTTGGTTTGTGCGAAAAATGAGTTTGTTTAGTCGAGTAAGTGTAAAATGTGTTTGAATTGTGAAAAATAATGAGTCTGTTTACGGTGATCCGATGTTGTATCACCGGGAGACAAATGCGGGTTAGGTTTGGTTATATCTGTAATGTTTCTGTTATTATATTTCTTTAACTACATTGAGAATGTATGATATCACAAAAAAGGTGTAATAAAGAACACTAGTACCATGACCTTGATTTATTCCTAAATTCTGCTGCCTTTCTAAAGATGGGAAACTTGGAAAGAGAGGAATAGAAATATTCTTTGGGATAGTTAGGATGAGTTAAACAGCTATAGGATCCCATTGATTTTTGGGCTACAACTACAATCTATTGCACTGAATTTTTAGCTCTAGAACGATGCTTAAGAAGAGTATCTAGTCTCCTATCTTCTTTTCTCATTATTTTCTGTAATACATTTATTTGTTGTCGAAGAAAAATACGGTAACTGTGTTTCACTTAATTTTTCATTGAAATCAGGGACTTGGATTGCTTACTCTATCTGCAACAATTCCTTCTCCCAGCATTTCTGACTGCCAACACACCAGAGATACCCTACCATGTCCTCCGAGTTCTGTCCAAGTAGTTTTATTTTTCTCCTCCTTATATCTGGTCGCTTTTGCTCAAGGTGGTCACAAACCTTGCGTTCAGGCTTTCGGAGCCGATCAATTTGATGGGCAAGATCCAAAGGAGTGTAAAGCTAAAAGCTCTTTTTTTAATTGGTGGTACTTTTGTATTTCTCTGGGTACTTTTGTAACTGTTAATTTCTTGAACTATGTACAAGATAACCTTAGTTGGACCCTTGGATTTGGAATTCCTGGTATCACAATGGTTCTTGCATTGGTAGTTTTCTTGCTTGGAACTATGACCTACAGGTACAGTAACAGAGGAGATGAAGAAAACCCATTTGTAAGGATTGGACGAGTGTTTGTCACGGCAGCAAGAAATTGGCGAATAAATCCTTCAGAAATAGCTCATGAAGAAGACATCCACGGCCTTTTGCCTCACCGTAGCTCTCAACAATTCAGGTAAAATTTCAACTTCGCCTCTTTAATATGCAGTTTTGCTCCCTAATTGTGCAAGGTTGTTGTAGCTCTTGTGCTGTTGCTCTCCCTTGTAAAAAAATATGGCCTTGTCCCCGTTTGTGTAGTTATCTTTACAGAGATTCGGGTTCTCCAATCTTGCAGATTTCTCAACAAAGCTTTGATTGTACCCAAGGGGGAAGATGGTAATGCATGTACTATCAGTGAAATTGAGGAAACAAAAGCAGTACTTAGGCTTATTCCTATATGGGCTACATGTTTAGCATATGCTGTTGTGTTCTCTCAGTCCTCAACTTTCTTTACAAAACAAGGAGTCACAATGGACAGGTCAATATTCCCTGGATTTGAAATACCAGCTGCTTCACTTCAATCCTTCATCAGTCTCGCTATTGTCATTTCCCTCCCCATATATGATCGCATACTCATCCCGATAGTAAGATCTTTCACTGGGAAGCCTTCCGGAATTACAATGCTACAAAGAATTGGAATTGGGATGCTCTTATCTACCCTTTCCATGATAATTGCTGCGTTTGTCGAGATAAAAAGACTCAAAACAGCTCAAGAACATGGATTGGTTGATCTGCCGAAGGTGACAATTCCGTTGAGTATATGGTGGCTGGTTCCTCAATATGTACTGTTTGGAGTTGCCGATGTTTTCACCATGGTTGGTTTGCAGGAGTTTTTTTACGACCAAGTCCCAAGCGGATTAAGAAGCATGGGTCTCTCCCTGTACCTGAGTATTTTCGGAGTTGGGAACTTTCTAAGCAGCTTTCTCATCTCTGTCATTGTCAAATTAACCAGTGGGGGTGGAAAAGAAAGCTGGTTTGCGAATAACCTCAATAGAGCACATCTTGATTACTTCTACTGGTTGCTTGCTGGGCTCAGTGCCATTGGATTGGCTGCTTACCTATGTTTTGCTAGAACTTACATCTACAATAAGGTAAATACTATATGAACTCCATTATGTGCCTAAATATTGTAATTTAAAGCTTTGGGATGGGAGAAAATATTATTGTTTTGTCAAATTTGTTATTAAAGTTCTGTTGCAATTGCTGGATTCCCAAGAAAAATCAATCATCCATTTGCAACTTGATCTCATTTTTGTGTGTGGAAATGCACTTCCCTTCCGAAACGAGGAATTCTTAAAGTTATAGAGTAAGATTAAAAATGTTTTGGTGAATGGGTGCCAATAGTTCATTGTTGAAGGAAGGATTCATTGAGCCGAGATCACTAACTAATACAATCTAATATGCTGAACTTTGTTGTTTTGCTTTGTAATTCTAAGCAGTCAAGGCTACTTAGGGCCCATGGGAAGATGTTATGTGGGTTTAAAAAATTGTAACTTTTATTGCTTTTGCAATTTTTTATCCATGTGGCATCTTCTCATTGACCATAAGTAGTATTGGTTGCCTAGAATTAAGCAGTTGTTGGAACATTCTATTTTACGAGGAAGCTATTTTGCTCAAAACTAGCTTCATCGATGTTACCTACCAAATAAAAGGCATGTTCGGGAAGACCATCTAATTCCCCGAAGAATTTTTTTTTAGTTAATTTTAGTAATGGATAATTTAATATTGTTTATTTCCGTACAACTTTTTATATATACTCGTCTAAAATTACGTGCATTGCACGTGTGAATAAGTTCTTAGTGATTGAGAACGTTTTAAAATTTAAAGAGTATTTTTTTAATAAAGTTTTGAAACTCCGTGTAAATATTGATTATAATGTGTTTCATAGTTTATTAAGAAAGAAAAATATAAAGTCTTAAATTTTATGTTACTTTTTTAAGTTCATTGTATCACAATTCATTTAATAAAAGACACCATTAATATATATTTGTGTCATTAGTTGTCATATTTATTTGAAATGTAAGAGTCATAATTTAAATGGAGAAATTTAAAAATATTTAAATTCAATTGATATAACATCCTCCTTACTTTTTTTTAATCAATGAAATAACTAAAATTTTAAATTATGTATGATAGAAATAACTAAGAACATAAACAAAAGTTGATAAGATAGATTTGAGTTTTTATGCTTCCAAAAATAAAATAAAAATAGGGAAATGATAGTAAATGGACATTTTAATAATTTTCATAGTTTTCAAATAAAAGAAATTAAAAGATCAAGTTAAAAGAAACCTTAAAAAGAATTAAAATTCTTTTAAGACTTGACCAAAACGAATGTTATTGCTAGTCTGCCAATTAAAATTGAACTGATTTTGAGCACAGATTAAGATTCAGGGGTGTTCATTGATTTTTTTTTTTTCCAAACACTGACATCAAAATATCAAACTTTATACAATATCAACTGCTTTTGGTGTTACACAAACCAATCATACAAAGTAAAATTTGCCAAGTCAACAATCGCTCTCCCTCTCTTAATTTATAACAATAATCTTTACCCTTGGCAATCATAGGAGCTATTTGATTTCAAGTTTCTTCAAAACTTGGATTCCTTTCAAGACACTACAAACTACTATGCCTCTGTTTCCACCTTCTCCAAAATCAATACTCAAAAGTCTATGAAAATTAATCAAAAAAGAAAAGAAAAGTAGGTATTAGTCTAATCTAAGAATTATAAAGGTAGATACAAACATAGCGGATAACGAAAACACTAAATAGAATAAAAAAATTTGTGGGGGCGTGGGCGTGCGAAAAGACGAAGAAAAACACCCTCCACACCACAACTACTCATATGTTTTTGGTATTTATATATGTATCTTTTGTGTGAAATAATTAAAGTCATTTAATGTAGTAGTTCCTTTTCTTAGTTGTAATGTAGTAATGTATTTAAAAACCAAAGGTCAATCTTCTCAATTTTGTTTTTAATAATACAACCATACGTATGAATGAATCTATTCATTATTCATTAAATAGAAAGAGTAGAGTTAGAATTGAAGTTGGCACACAAGATGTCAATGAGGGTAGAATTGGAAGTGAAAGATTTTCCTTTTGTTGCCACTTTTAATATACTAAGATTAAGATAAGATAAGATATATCAAAACTACCCAAAACAACTACTAGAAATTTAAATTACATTGTAAAAAGACAAAACATACCCCTGATTTAATTTCTCCTTAATTTGTGCAAGATTTAAGGAAAGATGCAAAATCCCTTAAATTTTGTAAAATTAATGGAAAAATTAAATCTAAACAAAAAAAAATCTTCAAACTTCTGGATATTTCTATGTGTTTCTTCTTCGTCATCCTATAAAATACAGAGAAAAAACGATGATAAACAAGTAGGTATGAAAAATGAGTTTTTTTTTTTAAAGTAAATTTTTTATAACCGTTTACTTTTAGTAAATATTTATTGATGTGCACTTAAAATTAATACCGGGCACAAATTCAAGATGAAAGAGGAAACAATTTTGAAAGATATGTAAATAGAAATTTAAAATAAATATTCAATAAAAATAAACATTTGATTAAAAGTAACTTGTTTTATAAAATACAAAGAAAGCGAGTTCATTGGAGAATTGAAAAGTAAATTTTTTTTATAAACCGTTTATTTTTAGTAAACATTGATTGATGTGTACTTAAAATTGATACAAGGGACAAAATTGAAGATGAAAAAGGTAACATATTTGAAAGATATGTAAATAGAAATTTAAAATAAATATTGAATAATAATAAACATTTGATTAAAAGTAACTTGTTCTACAATCGAATGCCACATTCAAACCCTAACCCTCATTCTTCTCAATCAATCATCTTAGAAAATCCGATTCTAATGGCACCAAAATCCGAGAAAAAACCAGCTGAAAAGAAGCCTGCTTCAACAGAAGATAACAAATCAACCGTATCAGAAAAAGCTCCGGCGGTGGAGAAGAAACCTAAAGCCGGGAAAAAGATTCCTAAAGAAAACATTTATTGACGTCAACTTGAATGCACGTTGAAGAAAATGAACAAAAATATGTATACAACAAGATAAAAAAACAATAAAATTAGAAAGAAAATGCCATTACCCATCAATTTGAAAGATATGAAAGGGAGGTTTTTTTCTTCAAGCTTCGTGGTATGGGAAGGAAAGGGAAGGGATGAAGAAAGCAGATTTCCAAAAAAAATCTTAAAGCTCTAGAAATCTCAGAACTTTGATTGCTTTCACGTTTATGAAATACTCCGGCGGCAAGGGGTTGAAGAAGGTAGGTTATGTTTCTTAATCCTTAAATAAGGATTCTAAAAATCAAGTAAGATTGATTTGAATTCAAAATAAAAAATAAAAATCAATTATAAGATAAATGATATGTAATTAATAATATATAGTTATTAAGAGAGATAAAAGGGTAAGGTGATAAACTATAAATCCGGAAACCACCAAATCACCACTATAAATGGTGTTGTCTGGGTATATTTGATAAAAGATAAAAACATCCCATATTTATATAATTGGGTGAATTAAATTGGTTATTGATGTAATTAAGTCTTTTTTTTTTCTTACAGTGGGAATTCTCTGTCTTACTTAGGAGAGTGTTGACCCATACTTTATAACCATTCTATTATAAAATTAAATTAATAAAATGGCTGACACTTAATTGTTTGCTAGTGTTTTTTGTTCCTCATTTATAATTTCTTATTTTATTTTATTTTTATTTTTTAAGAAACATTTTTAAAATTGTATAGAAATTTTGGAAACAAAAAATTTGGGTTTTGATTTCTTATTTCTTGTTTTTGGTTTTCGTTTTCAATTAATTAATACAATTATTATTTTTATTCAATTCATAATAAAATGTATAGTAAATACAAGAAAATTAAATTGCTATACTAATTTTAAACATTTCATTTTTACAGATTTAATTTTAAAAATGTATTTCTTTGATTAAAAATTATAAAGCAATAAACGAGAAATAAACATATTTATGTTTTTCTTTAAAAAAACAAAAACATGAAAGGGATAGCGAGTAATAGAAAGGAGAGAAAAAAACAGCTTCCAAGAGCCAAAATATATTTGGGAGTGCCTGCTTCAATGTGTTTTTTCCGTTTTTTTAAACAAAATTAAACATATATCCAATTTTTTGAGTACAATCAAAATTTAGTCATATACATCACTCGTTATTCTGCCATCCCCACAACTCTTCCGTCTCACATTCCCCATACCTTAATAATAAACATGACGTTCCTAATTCTCATGAAGGGCACGTAAATTATAATATTCTTATGTTGAATGTACACATCAATATACAAGATGTGTCATGTTATGAGTGGATTTTCAAACAACTATATGGCCACGTGACGCCTCTATAGAGGACCATGTGGTATGATCAAAGACGTCCACATCACTAGTTGAGTGGGCCGGATGAGCACACATCATGCCCAACATGGTGGGTGCTCATCCTAGAAGACCACTCTTAGAGACTTTTGAAGGGCTTGGCCTCAGGAAAAGGATCGAGCACCGAGATGACAAACTTAGCGGAATGAGCACATGAGACCTAGAAAGGTGCATGCTCATCCCTAGAAGACTAACTCACCTGAGCTCGGTAGAGCAGGTGACCATCCGTATAGAGGATGGACAAAGATGGGCTCATAGGCTAGAAGAGGCATGAGTCCACCTGGTGTGGTATCATTTCAACACTAAGACAAAGAGTCTGGCTGCTCTTCTAAAGGAAGAGTACTAACCACCGAGGCCCACTCTCAGACATGATAGGCGATCATCCAACCAAGAGCCAACACATGACGTAGGGCCTACACCTGACACCTACGCAGTAGGGTCATCATTACACCTTTCTTATAAATACCGGAGGAGACCCATTGTTGAGGTACGCTATCTCTTCTATCAGTCTGCTCGACACCACCTTTGGTCTGACTTAGGCATCGGAGTGGATAGGTCAGTACCACACCGGTGCTCAGTTGTTTCCTTATGCATGTCACCTTTGTGCTAGGTTTTAAGCTGCCCTGCTCACTTCTCACTCCTCTTTTTATTCTTTTAAGTTCGTTGCACGGTCGCGGTCTGGGAGACACATGACCCACATGTCAGTTCCCGATCTTCCATTTTTACGCAACAATATATCACATAATATATATTTTGTACATAATTTTCATAATAGACACGACGATATAATTCTAATGAAGAACATGTAAATCATGTGGAATATACACAAAAGTGTACAAAATCTGTTGAATAGCATACAATTAATACATAATTCTCATGCATAACTATCAAGATAGTCAAACACTGAAAAGAATTTAAAAACTACTTTTTTTATTGAGTCAAACATTGAAAAAAATATTTATAAAAAAATTCCTTATTAATTAAAACACTTGAAAAAAAATCAAATCCTAGACTCCAATATGGGGCTGCGTAGTTGAGATAGTAAATGCTAAAAACTGCATAAAAATTCAAATGGATAGAAAGAATGATACACATGAAAAATAGTTTGAGTTTCAATTTGGATGAATTTAAAAGGAAATTTTCCTCCCGTTTATTGGTGGTCAATTTGGATTTAGAAGGATATCCTAAGAAATAAGGAAATTTTAAAGGTAGCAAAATCTTTGGTAATATTTACAAATATATTAGGTTTAAAAAATATCGGTAAATATGCCAACGAGAGCATAACTCAATCGGTTAGGCACCTACTCCCTTCTCCTTGAGGTCGAAGGTTCGAGTCTCCCCCTCCCCCAATTTGATGTAATATCTCAAAAAAATAAAATAAAATTGGTAAATATGATATTAAAAAAAAATTGTCTATCATAAATGATTAATTGATAATAATATATGATAATCATTTCGCATGATAACTCTTAATTTACTTATTTAAGTCATTGACTTAGATATTATTGGCAATAATCATAATAAATCATTGATATATATGCTTACAAACATTATAGAAAATTCGGTAAAATTTATCAAATTTTATAAAAAAATTATTATATTAATAAATATCATAAATATTTTTGCTAGCTTTATAAACACCCATTAAAAAAAAGGAAATTTCACCACGTAGCAGATTTTGATGCAATATTTATAAATATATCATCACTTAAAACTATTTACAAATATAACAGTTTTTATTATGTTAATCAATGATGAACAGTAATTAATGTGTGTATTAGTGATAAATTTAGTATAAAAATACGTAATTCAATATTTATCATTGATTCACCCGATCAAAACCTACTATGTTTACAAATATTTTTAAAAATTGCTATTTTTATAAATATTATTAAAAAAAATTGGCTACATTTCCAATTCCCCCTAAAACAAATATAGCCTCAAATAGAGAAGAGGAATAAAGAGTTGCTCTTTATCATTGAAAAAATAGATTGGTGGGGTGGGGATGACAAGCAAAAAAAGCTGGCTGGTGCTTATAAATCTTAGCAAATCTCATTATTTGAGAATGGAATTTACAAAAATCTAAAACAGATTTGTTTCCAACGTGTTTGATTGAACCTTTAAGTATTCTTTTTGTGCTTTAAAATTCTCACATTTTAATAGAAAAAATCTTAAATAGCAAATTTTATTTTTTCCTTATTTTTAATTATTTATTTAAATAACAGTTCACTGGTTTATTTTATTTAGTAAATTAGAAATAATATATTATTTTGATGATACGGTGTATAGTTAATTTAGTAAATGAGAGTTTTATTTCCTCAAATCTTATTTAGATGATAATTTATTTGGATAACTAGAATGGTTCAGTCCGGTTCGAATCAATTCGGTTTTACGGGTTTCGGGGCCTTGGTTGTTTTGAACCTAGTTTCAAGTAATTTGGACCTATTTTGAAATAAATTTGGGAAATTTTAGACTATTTACATACAATTCGGGCTAAAACATAGGCCTTATTTTTGTCTTCCATTTTTTTTCACATAAAATAAAACATAGGGTTTCTGTTTCAGATGCCATAAAATTAGCAAAGAGATAAAGAGAAAATGGTTGAGTTTCAGTAAAAGTAGTCGATAGACATAAAAAAAAATTTGATTTGGTTAGTAGAAGTTTCAGAAAATCTTCCCTTCTCTTTGTTTCTTTTCCCTATAATTTGTCTAGAAAAATAGAGCTAAAAAGTAAGAGAAGAGATGAAGAGATTGAATGATACACTACGGCGCTGAAGCTTGGAGATGAGGAAATTACATTTTTTCGTGCGGTGCTAGAAGGCTAAGGTTGGAGAGGATAAATTATGTTGATTTTTTTTTAAAGCGTGTGGCTGTGTTAATAAAAGGTAGGGGTAATTTGATGGTAGGGGTAATTTGATGGAAGGGGTTTGGTCATAAATTTTGCTTTTTTTTATTTTAAAAAAAAAATTGAAAAACCAGTCCAGTTAATCGATCCGATTATTATAGAACCGATAACCAAACCGTCTAGAGCCGGTTCGGTTCGGTTCGGTTCGGTTCAATTTTTTAGGAAAGAAAAAATCGAATCGGTTATATTTTACGTCTGTTTTTTCGATTTTTTCAGTTTTTCCTTTCACCCCAATATATTATGTATATATTTTCTGCTATATTCTTTTTTTATTTATCTTTCTAATCTCTCTGTATATAGGTAGGGGTAAAAGTTGAACCTGTCACCTTGCCCCTACCCCTCCTAACCCACTTGCTTAATAAACAAGGTGGGCTTGAGATCAGGGTGGGATATTGACCCTATTAATTAAACGAGGCGGAGTCGGGTATTAGATCTTGGCCCAAACGGGGGCCCCAACCCTGATTAGACTTTTATTTCTTTACTTTACTTTACTTTACTTTTTTTTACTTCACTTTTTTTTTCTTTTCTTTCCTTAGCTCTCTTTTGTGTCTCTCCACCTCTCGCTCTTTCTTTTTGTGTATTACATTCATTTGTTGAGCCGTCAAACTAAGAGGTAAGAAGTAAACGGGATAACTCCAACCCCGATTAATAAATCAGGGCGAGTTCGAGATTGAAGTGAAACTTAAATAAGGTAAGAGCACGATAATATATTTCTATCTAAACAGAGTAGGGTGTAATCGAGGATTACCCGTTACACCGCTATATATATTTAAGGTAATAGCATTATGTTTATGTAGTTGACTCGACCTCACCTATCATTTATATAGGGATTAAACCTATACTTTAATCCATATAATAAATCATTAATTTAACATTATATTGTCCATTTGGTTTCTTTACTTCTAGTTTTGGTATTTTCCCACTTATAATTTGGTCAAATTTTTTTTTCTAAAATTTTTGTTTTAATTAAATCTAGTCACTCTCATGGTAGATTATATTAATTTGATGAAAAAATAAAATAAGATATCTTTATTTTCACCATTAGAAAATTACTTAAAACTTATTAACTTCAATTTTTTTTGTCAAAATTAATATAATTCACTAATAACAATAGGGAGTTTTGATAAGATTTAGTCCAAGTGAAACTCATGGACTACAAAATCAATTAATAAAGTTCAATACAAAATCAGTGAAATAAATGAAGGGATGATTTACTAAAATAGCGGAATTTTATTTAGTAAACTAATTAACTCTTAATTACGGATCTATTAATATCATGCAATTTGTGATAGGAACATGTAGATTCATGCTTAATTTCGAAAATTAAAACCCTTTTACTTACATTGAGTAATTAATGGAGAATCGGTTGGAGGTTTCTTTACAGCATCAAATCCTCAGCAACACCGGATCTTTTATGCTATATCCCGATCGAAAGCAAAACCGACTTATGGGAATCGAACCGGAAGAACAATAGAAGAAGAAATTTCTTCTAAATTTTTTCCTAAGGAAAATCGGCAATTGGGCAAGAACTTGAGAGAGAATTTTCACTTTTCTCATTAAAGTGAGAAGTGTAAAAAATATGAATCCCAATGGTCATATTTATAGGAAAATATGATATATAATCTAATTAGATAAAGCTTATCTCCAAATTATTAAAATAGAAAAGTAAATAAATAAATTAAATATATATATATATATATATATATATATATATAAAACAATTGTTATGTCAAGCACGTCACCGCCCGCCACATGCTTCAGCCAAAATCGCCCATTTGTATACATACATATATATATATATATATACTAGTTTTTTAGCACGTGCGTTGCACGTTATTTTTAATTTTTAATTTTTACTTTTAACATGCTATATATATATATATTAAATAAACATATCTATTGCTTCTTTTCATCGAATGTTTCTTCCATATCTGAGAATTAACTAAATATATAGGGAAAGGAAAAAATAGAGATTGTTTATATTGATTCTCGTATTAGATGTTATTGATAACTCAATATTTTAATTAACATTGAGAAATGACTTTACTACTTCCCTTTGTAGATCTTTTTTAAAAATATGTTTCATTCTTGGTATAGTTTTTTTATACAACACAACTATGATTTGAGTTTCCTTGTAAATCAAGAGATATAACAATATGAGGTAGCAATTCATTATCTAAATTGAACATTTTTTTCAAATTAATGAATACAATAGTAGATGGATATTTTAGTTTTTTATTTTTAAATTGTTGGGTTGGATTTTGAATTAAAATAATTATTTGATTTACCTAATATATAAAAGTTTGATGATGATTAAATAATTTTTTTATACAATAGATTGTTTTTAATTTTTAAATTATTAGAATATATTATTTAAACTAAACGGATGAAATAAAATAACAATTTGTTGTATAAATTTTTTATCTAAATTAAATACATAAATGTTTTTAATAAAAGAAAAGAAAACTTTGCATATTTATAAAAAAACATATAACAATTATAAATTATTATTTAATTATGTTAAATATGGAGGGAAAAATCATGAAAATATTATTATAGTGGAATGATCAATGGTACTTTAGATATTAACTAAAGGTGAAAAGGGTATTCTTGTCCAAAAAAGTTTCTCCCCATTAACACACTTTTTAAGTAGTAATATATATATATATATATATATATATATATATATATATATATATATATATATATATATATATATATATTTGTTTATTTTATTTTATTTATATATTTTAGGGGCATGGACTCAAATGACACATTTTATAAAACTAATTCCCTAAATAACACCCTCTTTTCAAAATTCCTTAAATGACATTTTTTCTAATATAACAAAATTAATTGTTTTCATTAAATTTACAAAAATGCCACTCATTTATTAATTCACTATATTTGTTCTCTTAGTCACTATTTAGTGAATTAAAATATGAACTTTATTAATTCACTAAATTTTCTCTATTAGTCAATAATTTAGTGAATTAAAATTTGAGTTTTATTAATTCAATAAAATTTCTCCCTTCATCAATAATTTATTAAACTAAATTACTACACATAATTGCGATACTTCATATTGATTTAATCACAAATTTAGTAGTTAACATTCATAACAAAAACTCATAGTATCTTAGACTTAATCACACACAACACACTCAATCATTTAGACTTAATCACACACAACAAACTCAATCATTTAGACTTAATCACACACAACACACTCAATCATAGTTTTTTTTTACAAACTAGAACTAATTATTGAATTACATTTATAATTCACTATTATAGTGAATTGGGGAAAATAAAATAGTGAATAGTGAAAAATAGAACCATCATTTTCATTAAATCCTTAATTGTTTTTCCGAAACTACTAAGTCGTTAACATTCATAACAAAAACTCATAGTATCTTAGACTTAATCACACACAACAAAAACTCATAGTATCTTAGACTTAATCACACACAACACACTCAATCATAGTTTTTTTTTTTTTGTAAATTAGGACTAATTATTGAATTACATTTATTCACTATCTATTATAGTTAATTGGGGGAAATAAAATAGTGAATAGTGAAAAATAGAACCATCATTTTCATTAATCTTTAACTGTTTTTCCAAAACTACTAAGTCGTTAACATTCATAACAAAAACTCATAGTATCTTAGATTTAATCACACACAACACACTTAATCATAGTTTTTTTACAACTAGGATTAATTATTGAATCACATTTATAATTCACTATTATAGTGAATTGGGGGAAATAAAATAGTGAATAGTAAAAAATAGAACCATCCTTTTCATTAAATTCTTAACTGTTTTTCCAAAACTACTAAGTCGTTAACATTCATAACAAAAACTGAATCATTTAGACTTAATCACACACAACACACTCAATCATTTAGACTTAACCACACACAACACACTCAATCATAGTTTTTTACAAACTAGGACTAATTATTAAATCACATTTATAATTCACTATTATAGTGAATTGGGGAAATAAAACAGTGAATAGTAAAAAATAGAACCATCATTTTCATTAAATCTTTAACTGTTTTTCCAAAACTACTAAGTCGTTAGCATTCATAACAAAAACTCATAGTATCTTAGACTTAATCACACGCAACACACTCAATCATTTAGACTTAATCACACACAACACACTCAATCATAGTTTTTTTACAAACTAGGATTAATTTTTGTAATTCACTATTATAGTGAATTGGGGGAAATAAAATAGTGAATAGTAAAAAATAGAACCATCATTTCATTAAATCCTTAAATATATGAATATTAACATATGATTATTGCATAGCGGTAAGTCTCCTTTCATTTTCATTAAATTCTTAGGATTTCACGAATTTAGAGAATTTTTTATCAGAAATCAGATTTTGGCAAACGCTTTTCGATTTAGCTTTATAATCGTCGAGATCTAAGAAAATCACTAAGAGATTCAATTTTTTGAGCTAGGATTCGTGAACTTATTCCCTTTAATTTACATTATATTAATTTAAATATCAAGTATCTCAAATGTACGTTATAGTTTAATTCACTAAATTATTCCATTTAATTCACTAAATTATTCCATTTAATTCAATAACTTATTGAATTAAAATCAATATCAAGTATCTCAAATGTACGTTATAGTTTAATTCACTAAATTATTCCCTTTAATTAACTAAATTATTCCATTTAGTGTGGTTCAATCCTCACCCCTAATACTTTGTATAAAAAAAACACAAATTAAAATTCTTAGGAAAGTTTTTAAGTTTTCTAAGAAGAGCCTTCTCTCTAAGTATTTTTGTAATTATTCTACTAATATAAAATTTATTATTTTTTTAATGTACATTATAATCTATTATTTTTTTAATGTACATTATAATCTACTATTTTTTTAATGTACATTATAATTTAATTCACTCAAAAAAATGAACCAGAATCGGAACGGGAAAGGTTACGAATCGAACCGGTATATAATCGGCTCCCTTTAATTCACTAAATTATACATTATAATTTAATTCACTAAATTATTCCCTTTTGTTCACTAAATTATTGAATTAAAATCAATATTATGTATACCAAATGTACATTATAATTTAATTCACTAAATTATTCCCTTTAATTCAATAAAATATTCTCTTTAATTCACTAAATTATTCAATTAAAATTAATAACAAAACTACTAAGTCGTTAACATTCATAACAAAAACTCATAGTATCTTAGACTTAATCACACACAACACACTCAATCATAGTTTTTTTACAAACTAGGACTAATTATTGAATTACATTAATAATTCACTATTATAGTGAATTGGGGGAAATAAAATAGTGAATAGTGAAAAATAGAACCATCCTTTTCATTAAATCCTTAACTGTTTTTCCGAAACTACTAAGTCGTTAACATTCATAACAAAAACGCATACTATTTTAGACTTAATCACACACAACACACTCAATCATAGTTTTTTTTTTTTGCAAATTAGGACTAATTATTGGATTACATTTATTCACTATGATAGTGAATTGGGGGAAATAAAATAGTGAATAGTGAAAAATAGAACCATCATTTTCATTAAATCCTTAACTCTTTTTCCAAAACTACTAAGTCGTTAACATTCATAACAAAAACTCATAGTATTTTAGACTTAATCACACACAACACACTCAATCATAGTTTTTTTTTTTTACAAACTAGGACTAATTATTGAATCACATTTATAATTCACTATTATAGTGAATTGTGGGAAATAAAATAGTGAATAGTAAAAAATAGAACCACCATTTTCATTAAATCCTTAACAGTTTTTCTAAAACTACTAAGTCGTTAACATTCATAATAAAAACACATAGTTTCTTAGACTTAATCACACACAACACACTCAATCATAGTTTTTTTACAAACTAGGACTGATTATTAAATCACATTTATAATTCACTATTATAGTGAATTGGGGGAAATAAAATAGTGAATAGTAAGAAATAGAACCATCATTTTCATTAAATCCTTAACTGTTTTTCCAAAGCTACTAAGTCGTTAGCATTCATAACAAAAACTCATAGTATCTTTTAGACTTAATCACACACAACACACTCAATCATAGTTTTTTTTATAAACTAGGACTAATTATTAAATCACATTTATAATTCACTATTATAGTGAATTGGGGGAAATAAAATAGTGAATAGTAAGAAATAGAACCATCATTTTCATTAAATCTTTAACTGTTTTTCCAAAACTACCAAGTCGTAAGCATTCATAACAAAAACTCATAGTATCTTAGACTTAATCACATACAACACACTCAATCATTTAGACTTAATCACACACAACACATCACAACATCACCAGTGCAAGCATCTCATGTGTCAAACGTAACAAATATCAAACACATGCTATCACAAAGATAGGCCATGGTATAAATCTTATGAATTTGAGCATAACAATCTATGAGCACCGAGTCACTAGTACACCATAAGTTAATAACCACGTGAAAAGAAACAAATTACTTTTGTAATTGGGCACAAAAAGACAAGTTAAAAAGGAACCTTGATAAAATATTGTACGCTAGTCCATTTTGCTAAGATTAAAAGTAATCAATTATTAATGCATCCCACCATAAAAATGAACTCAGTACATATTAAAACAAGAAACATAAACATTGTTCAACATGTTTAGTTTAACAATCATATTCTGCTCACCATAATGGATTCCTCCTTATCGTTTAAACCTACACTATACCTTTACATTTTATTGTAAAGCTCGATTCTTGGTAATTCAAAACCATATAAAACATAACTCAGAAAATCTCATAGCCAATGACCTCCTAAATATGTGCTATTTCTTCCACAGTCAAATGTGACGTCTTCATCCTCCGAACTTCTTGCAAGAATAAATCCTCTTAATCAACTTTCAAGTTATTACATAATAGGTATTTAACCACTGCAATGCTAATATACCCTTCTAAATTATTAATCAAACGAGATGATCCAAATTAACAGACCGACAATCTATTACAAACAAACATGACATAAATGGTGGAGGTTTTAAACCCACCCAAAGGAGCAACCTAGTGTCTATTAAATTGAAAAACAAATTATTGTTGTCACTTGACTAGTTGATTTCACATCTTTCAAAGTGAATGGATTTTACAGAGTCAAGTCAAACCTCTGGGACTTTCCTGTAATGGAACTGGAAAAAGGATATATATCCATTGATTATTTCTCAAGTGTTTCTAAAAGTAATAAGCCAGATAAATAATTAATCATAAGACAAAAGGCCCAAAATAGGTTATCAAGTAAATGCATTCTACAAATAACAGAAAAATGCATTGACACAATTGGTCAATGGGAGAATATATGGAAGGCATGCACAAGCATAGAACAAATTGACAAGAGCTTGAATGTGTAACTTCTTTCAAAATCTAGATGAGTTTCAGGTAAGAACTTGCATCTAATTCCCCACAAATGATAGTAACAGACCTTAATGGGGTTTTCTGGTGCTTTTGATGAGCATCAGTTTTTCTGCCTAACAAAAATCTGCCATATACATTAGCACAAGCAGGAAAACATAGCAGGAATATACTGATACAGAATAGTAGCATGCAAAGGAAATATTTTTTTTGATAGAAAGATAAACATGGTATCGTAACATAAGGTGCTAGCTTCAAACCTATGTTATTCATTTGCTTCCATGATTTATATTAGGAGCAATTAGAACTCATTTATCTAGTGACTCTATAAAGTTATTTTTTTAAAATTAATTTTTGAATGAGAGTTTTGATATAAAAGATGAAAGATATACACAGGAAGATGACAAGGCAAAGCTGGTGGAGGAAACTGGATTACAACTGAAACTAATAAAAAATTGGTTTATCAATCAAAGGAAGCGCAATTGGCATAGCAAGTCTCAGTCAGTTACATCCTTGAAGTCAAAGCGCAAGATATAAAAAGATAAATATAACAAAAAAATCCTAAGATGGAATATGATCAATATAACTTTTTCAAAATCCTTCATCGTCAATTGTTATACAGCACAAACTCTTTGACTCTAGAACATTTTATACATTTCTATCTTTTCTTAACATGTAACCTTAATCAAGTAATTATCATGGGATTGAGATTTAAATGAATTCATAATTTGATTTCTATATTTTTTTTTCCATACCAGATTATGTAGATTTAGAGTTAAGATTTTTTTTTTTAGTTAAACTAAGAGAAAATGACATTTTTTTGTGTTCAGATCTATCAAAATCAGAAAGGAAAGCTGGAATCACAAGCTCAAATTTAGATAAATCAAACATTATTCAAGATTACACTTCTACTTCAAAGATATTAGAAAATTCATAATTCCACTCTCAATGTCAATATCATTTATTAGAAACAATTTTAATTGTTTCAAAATAAGTTCATATCTCATTAATTTCAAAATAAGAAATTTGGACTTGACCACATTGTATCGTCATTTTCCTAAAGTGAATGTGTTAAAAACAGTAATGAATATTTTATACCAAAGAGATTTACCTCATCGCTCTTAATAATTTAAACCCTAACAAACCTTTCTTCAATCTCTTGACAGACAAATTCGCCATCAACTTCCGATTTCAATATCATCATCATCAATTCCTTGTTCAACTTTTCTCACGCCTTGAATTTCATTATCAACTATCATTACGATAATCGACTGATGGCTGGGCGCGATTCGCTGCGACAGGCATCGGAAAAGAATGATTATGAGCTAGAGTTTCGTTGATGGAAGAATGATTATGGGTATGAGAAAAGTGATCGGAGAAATTTTATGAGTTTGAAGGTGAGAGAAGTGGAGGGGATGAAAGGTGAAGATTGAGCAGAGAAAGGTTTTTAAAAAATAATGTCATTTTAGGGATTTTTTAAAACTTAAGCTATTTAAGACATTAGCCCTAATAAAAGTGTCATTATAGGCAAATTCTCTATATTTTACTTTTCTAAATTTAAAAATTATATATTTATGCATTTAAAATTAGAAACAATTCAAATAATAATTTCTAATTAAACACATTTAGCCAAAAATTAATATATTAATTACCATTGAATCTTATTCAATTAATTAATTAATTTGGGCCAAAACCAATTTGTTTCTTAAACCAATTGTATTTAATTCTCTCTAGTATTTATTATTAAATTAAATACACTCATTATTTAATTAATAATATCAATTATTAATTCCATTTAAATAAACTCATTATTTAAATAATTAATAATATTAACATTAATTCCCGTTTAAATAAACTATGTATTTAAACAATTAATTTTGCCTTAAAATATTATAATTGATAATGTCATATTAATTTCCATTTAAATAAACTCTTTATTTAAATAATTAATATTGTATCAATATTAATAATATTAATATTAATTTTCATTTAAATAATCTCATTATTCAAATAATTAATATTGCCTAATTTTAAGTAAATCAATTTCTTAAATTACTTGTTCTTCCTAAGTTAAATTAATAACTTAGTTTTGCTACAATGATATTTGGGCTAGCATAGGGACCCGATGGACCTATAGATCATGGGCTTAATAATTAGTCAATTAAGTGATTAACTCATAATCAGTTAATTACTTATTATCTAACTATGAATAATTCCACTATAAATTCATAGCTGAACTCTCCTCACTATAGATGAGTTATGTCCATTTAGTTTATCTTTTATTTATATCTGTGACATATCCTTCACGTGGAACCCTCATAATTACAAGCGGATAAATTTACCGTTTTGCCCCTGTAATTACCGCTTTATCCTTGTGTTCCCGCTGATTCTCCAATGAACTTTATCTTTAGTCGAACTAGAGATAATATACTTCTGTGATCAATAGAAGTCGTGGCGCCACTTGTTCATGTCTCGAATCAGTACATCAAAGGAGTTTCCTAAAGTTCCTAAAATGTTTAGGTATCGCACTGATACCGTTAATTCCATCTCGTGAAGATGTGTTCCCAGCTACTTATCTAGCTATGTTCCCAAAACAGGAGTGTATTGAGCGTTCTTACAGATCGCTCTCAACCATGTGAATCAAAGAACATAACTCCATAAATAGGAGTCTACATTTCACTCAGGATTGAGATTTATCACGGTTGATAAACTTAGTTTGATATTCGATAATTTCTCGTAAACGGTACTAATGAGAAATTTGATCGAACATCATGGTCCTGTCTTATACAATCAACATTGCATATGATACTTCCATTTCATGTCTCCCACATGAATGATCAGGATTAGATCATTTGTCTATAAACAAAATGCGAAGCTATCAACAGTGTTACCAGGATAAGGTTCCCAAACGTTATCCATTTACTGTAGACATTTTTTTTTAAATTACTCATCTCGACTTTAAATCCTCTCGTATGACTCACATACTAAATCGTGATTTCATAAGAGTAACTTAGGGTTTACTATTTGAATGTTTGATATTAATATATTTCCATATATTCCTAATATCGCCAATTGAATGAATCTAGATAATATAAAGAACTTATGTTTATTTATTTAATTTATTCGAAATAAATTATTATACTTAAATAATTACAAGTTCTAGGACACCATTCCTAACAATAAAAACTTACACGAATTTTCAATGCTAGAATTGAAAAGGGCACATTATACTTAAATATTATTCTTGAAAAAAATTAAGGTAACAAGTATAAATTGTAATCATTGAACGAATTAAAGTAATGGAGAATTACTTTGTAGTGGGAGCTTAAGAATTTAGAGAGTCCTAGAACAAATGTGACTAAAATAAAATTATTAATAGTATGTTAGTGCACATAGATAAAATTAAGGTAACAAGTATAAATTGTAATCATTGAACGAATTAAAGTAATGGAGAATTACTTTGTAGTGGGAGCTTAAGAATTTAGAGAGTCCTAGAACAAATGTGACTAAAATAAAATTATTAATAGTATGTTAGTGCACATAGATAAAATTAAGGTAACAAGTATAAATTGTAATCATTGAACGAATTAAAGTAATGGAGAATTACTTTGTAGTGGGAGCTTAAGAATTTAGAGAGTCCTAGAACAAATGTGACTAAAATAAAATTATTAATAGTATGTTAGTGCACATAGATAAAATTAAGGTAACAAGTATAAATTGTAATCATTGAACGAATTAAGGTAATGGAGAATTACTTTATAGTGAGAGCTTAAGAATTTAGAGAGTCCTAGAACAAATGTGACTAAAATAAAATTATTCATAGTATGTTAGTGCACATAGATAAAATGGAAGATTTTATGAGTTGCATGGGATCAAATTCAAATATGGATTTACTTCCATATAATAATTTGACAAAAGACCTTTGCGAATTAACCATGAAATGAGTTAAGTATAAGTAAAATGAGATCCTCGTGACTAAACTCTAAATTCGCATGAGTACTAAGTTATTAGTTGATGAAAGGTGTTTAAACATGATAGTTTCAAATTGAAAGTTAATATAATTTATTTTATGGCGATAAAATATGGAATCCATTACACTTAATGAAACTAAATTCAGACAAAGTGAATACATACTAAACAAATAACAAAATGTTAATGATAAAGTTTTAAAATGACTATTATGGCTAAGTAGTTAATAGTCATCCAGCTTGACTGGAATTACAAGTCAAATCTCCAAAGATCTAGGACAAATGGGAGATTGTTAGGATTGATGTCCTAGAACTTGTAATTATTTAATAAAGATAATTTATTTTGAATAAATTAAATAAATAAACTCAAGTATCTTTGTAACTTATATTGATTCATAGACGATATAGAAATATTTTATATATATTTACATCAAAACATTCAAATAGTAAAATCTTATGAAATCACGACTTAGTATGTGAGTCATACGAGAGGATTAAAGTTGAGATGAGTAACTTAAATTGTCTACAATAAGTGGATAACGTTTGAGAACCTTCTCCTGGTAACACTGTTGATAGTTGTTCATTTTATATACTAAACAAATGATCTTATCTGGATCATTCATGTAGATGACATGAAATGGTAGTATCATATATAATACTGATTGTATAAGAAAGGACTACAATATTTGATCAATATCTCAATTGTACAGTTTATGAGAAATGATCAAATATCAAACTAAGTTTATCATCGTGATAGATCTTAATCCTAAGTGAGATGTGGACTCCTATTTATGGAGTTATGTAGACTCCTATAAGAAAGCTTATAGCGGTTACTAATATAGATAACCCGTGGTATGGAGGGGTAGACACTCCCGTAGTACTAGAAAATTTCTCCATAGAGTCCGAGAATAATGTCAATTGAGTCCTTTTAATACTCCTAGGTATTTTAACTAAAGCTTTTCCATAATTTTAATCATGGGGAAATATTAATTTTGATGGAAACTTTTACATTATAAATTCGAATGGTAATAACTACTTTTAACAATAATTTTCTCACATCAAATTTCATATTTTAAAAAATAGTTACAAGAATTTAATCAACATTCTATCAAAATTTGTTACCTAGTGAGATTTTCCTTATAAAAAAAGAATTTAAAATCCAGTTTAATCCCAAAATTTTGAGATTTTTTTCGGTTCCTCATTTTTTTTTAAATTTTAATCCCCCAACTTTACATTTAATTCAATTTTAGTCCCAACATTATCGGTCTATAATTTTTGTGGCTATTAAGTGGCAAGTAAGTAAATAAAATAAGTTTATGAAATCAATATAAATTTTTCAAAAGTTGAGTGACCAAAAATTTCCAGAAAAAAAGGATTAAAACAAGATTTAAACCTAAAAAAATAAAATTAGTAAAAAAAAAAATATTTATATAACACTATTTTTGAAAATTTACTAAAATATCATACTGTGCATAGTGTTTTCTTTTAATATTTACTATATTATTTTTATTTTCAATGGAATAATTGTTGTGGGGATGATTTCCACAGTTGAGCACGTGACGACACATGCTATCTTCTTGCTGGCTTTGATACCTGAAATGTGATTCGTCGTTAGTTGGAAAGCGCTGATGTGGTATTGACCAAGGACCTCCGACAGTCAAATTAGTTCAAGGAAAGTGAACGTAGAATAGGAAACTACAGAACTTGAAATATTTAGGTTTTGGTCTAAGACTTCAGTGCATAACTCTTTGGATGTATCTCTAGGGGTGAAAGTAAAACCCCCCACCCCACTTCCTCGCCCTGACCCCACAAAACCCGCTTCGTAAATGGGGCAGGGGCAGGGGTAGGGGGCCGCCCCGTTTAAGAGGCTTATTTATTTATTTATTTATTTATTTATGTTGTATATATACTAGCAAGCCAAGCAGCAGCCACGTCAAGCCCACACTCTCACCGCCCACTTTTTTTTTTTTTTCCTTTTCTTTCCTTTTCTTTTTCCTTTTCTTTACCTTTTCTTTTTCGTAATCTTGAATCCCTACGCTAATTGTAAATTTGTAATTTTCTTATCCTTCACTTCTCTTCTTGCTCAACCGCTCACACCCACACTTCAGTCTCATCCAATTCACCGCTACACCACGCCATCTCCATCGCCACGCTGTCGCCAACTATACATAGCCATGCATTAAGAAAAAGAGTAGACCGAACCCACCCCACCCCACCCCCATAAATGGGGCGGAGACAGGGGCGGGGGAAATCCCTTAATGGGGCGGGGGACGGGGTGGGATTTTCCCCCTTAAATGGGGCGAGGGATAAACGGGGGACCCCGCCCCATTACACCCCTATATATCTCCTTGTCTTATATGACCGTCGAATGTTGAACCATGACATTGGATTGTGCTAGTTGAGACTAAACTTATTTCTTTTATGGGGTCGATTAGACTATGATAGGCAGATATATGATGTCAGTGCTTATGCTAAGTCCTTTGATAATTTGGACATTGTGCTTGGGCTTAACCTTTCATTTCAAGTCTTTTATGAGCGATTTTTGGCCTCCACAATATCATCTATAGGACTTTTTAAGATCCAAAACTTTAATTTACTAAATTAGCAATACACTATACCAAGTCCGAGTTAAATAAATTAATGAACTAATTTCTAAGTAAATAATTAGGAATGGTGACATTTGTTCAAAAAAAAAAAAAAAAAATTAGGAATGGTGACATAAAAATTGAAATCTGAAAATTGAGAAAATTTCTGAAAAACAAATTAGCGAATGATTGGCCGCAATGGAATTAGCAGCTTTTCCTTAAACAATGGAGGCTCCGCTATTGGACGATACCGTTGAAGGCGCCGTCGATTTTAAAGGTCGACCTGTCCTCAGATCTATTTCCGGCGGTTGGAGATCTGCCTTACTCATCATAGGTAATTCTAATCTAATCTACATCCACTAAATCAGTAGAATTTCTTCTTCAATTTCCCCATTTTCTATTATTATTTTTTTTTGCATTAGGAGTTGAGGTTGCTGAAAGATTTTCTTACTATGGAATTTCCTCTAATCTCATTAACTTCTTGACGGGGAAGCTTGGACAATCTACGGCCACTGCGGCGGAGAATGTGAATGCGTGGTCCGGTACAGCGTCTTTGTTACCTCTGTTCGGAGCTTTCGTCGCTGATTCTTTCCTTGGACGATACCGTACTATTGTTCTTTCCTCTGCTCTTTACATTTTGGTTCGTTTACTTCAATTCTCAATTCTCATTTTTAAATTTGTTCCTTCGTTTTTATGTTTTTTTTTTTAATGGTTTTCTGATTTTCCTAATATGGAATGTGGAAATGAAAAAAAGATAATTGATCTTCATCTCATAGACTATGGAGGTTTTGGAAAAGAAAAAAAAGAATTCAGAATGGGAAGAAGAGAAAAAGAAGTCATATAGTAATTAACTGGGTGTTTGGTTCGGGGGTTTGGTGGGGTTTGCTAAGCCTGTGTTTGGATCGTGTAAAAGAATGAGGTTTTGTTAAGTCAAGTTAGTGTAAAATGAGTTTGAATTGTGAAAAAGAATGAGTTTGTTTACCGTGATGGGTTTAGATAGCCCTCATCCGGAGTTGTAAAACCGGGAGACAAAGGCGGGTTAGGTTTGGTTATATCTGTAATGTTTCAGTTAGCATATTTGTTTAACTACATTGGGAATGTATGTAATCACAAAAAAGGTGTAATAAAGAACACTAGTACCATGACCTTGATTTATAGTAAATTCTGCTGCCTTTCTAAAGATGGGAAACTTGGAAAGACAGGAACAGAAATATTCTTTGGATAATGAGGATGAGTTGAACAGCTCTAGGATCCTATTGATTCTTAGGCTTCAATCTATAGCACTTAATTTTTAGCTCTAGAACGATGCTTAAAGAGTATACAGTCTCCTATTTTCTTCTCTTTATTTTTTGTAATGCATTTGTGTGCTTTCAAAGAAAAATACGGTAACTGTGTCTCACTCACTTAATTTTTCATTGAATTCAGGGACTTGGATTGCTTACACTGTCTGCAACATTTCCTTCTCCCAGCATTTCTGACTGCCAACACACCAGAGATACCCTACCATGTCGTCCCAGTTCTGTCCAAGTAGTTTTATTTTTCACCTCCTTATATCTGGTTGCTTTTGCTCAAGGTGGTCACAGACCTTGCGTTCAGGCTTACGGAGCCGACCAATTTGATGAGAAAGATCCAAAGGAGTGCAAAGCTAAAAGCTCTTTCTTTAATTGGTGGTACTTTTGTATTTCTCTGGGTATTTTTGTAACTGTTAATTTCTTGAACTATGTACAAGATAACCTTAGTTGGACCCTTGGATTTGGAATTCCTGGTATCACAATGGTTCTTGCATTGGTAGTTTTCTTGCTTGGAACTATGACCTATAGGTACAGTAACAGAGGAGATGAAGAAAACCCATTTGTAAGGATTGGACGAGTGTTTGTCACGGCAGCAAGAAATTGGCGAATAAATCCTTCAGAAATAGCTCATGAAAAGGAAATCCACGGCCTTTTGCCTCACCGTAGCTCTCAACAATTCGGGTAAAATTTCAACTTCACCTCTTTAATATTCAGTTTTGCTCCCTACTTATGCAAGGTTGTTGTAGCTCTTGTGCTGTTGCTCTCCCTTGTAAAAAAATTCAGCCTTGTCCCCGTTTGTGTAGTTGTCTTTACAGAGATTCGGGTTCCCCAATCTTGCAGGTTCCTCAACAAAGCTTTGATTGTACCCAAGGGTTCCAAGGAAGATGGTAATGCATGTACTATCGGTGATATTGAGGAAACAAAAGCAGTACTTAGGCTTGTTCCTATATGGACTACATGCTTAGCATATGCTGTTGTGTTCTCTCAGTTCTCAACTTTCTTTACAAAACAAGGAGTCACAATGGACAGGTCAATATTCCCAGGATTTGAAATACCAGCTGCTTCACTTCTATCCTTCATCGATCTCACTATTGTCATTTCCCTCCCTATATATGATCGCATACTCATCCCGATAACAAGATCTTTTACTGGGAAGCCTTCCGGAATTACAATGCTACAAAGAATTGGAATTGGGATGCTAGTATCTGCCCTTTCCATGATAATTGCTGCGTTTGTCGAGATAAAAAGACTCAAAACAGCTCAAGAACATGGATTGGTTGATCTGCCAGAGGTGACAATTCCGTTGAGCATATGGTGGCTGGTTCCTCAATATGTACTGTTTGGAGTTGCCAATGTTTTCACCATGGTTGGTTTGCAGGAGTTTTTTTACGACCAAGTTCCGAGCGGATTAAGAAGCATGGGTCTCTCCCTGTACCTGAGTATTTTCGGAGTTGGGAACTTTCTAAGCAGCTTTCTGATCTCTGTCATTGTAAAATTAACCAGTGGGGGTGGAAAAGAAAGCTGGTTCTCCAATAACCTCAATAGAGCACATCTTGATTACTTCTACTGGTTGCTTGCTGGGTTCAGTGCCATTGGATTGGCTGCTTACCTATGTTTTGCTAGAACTTACATCTACAATAAGGTAAATACTATATGAACTCCATTATGTGCCTAAATATTGTAATTTAAAGCTTTGGGATGGGAAAAAGAAGTATTGTTTTGTAAAATTGTTTTTAAAGGTCTGTTGCAATTGCTGGGTTCCCAAGAAAAATCATACATTTGCTAACTTGATCTCATTTTTTGTGTGGAAATGCACTTCCCTTCAGAAACGAGGAATTCTTAAAGTCATAGTGTAAGATTAAAAATGTTTAGGTGAATGGGTGCCAATAGTTCATTGCGAAGGAAGGATTCATTGAGCTGAGATCACTAATTAATACAATTTTTTTTTTAAATGAAAATTTCCTCCCGTTTATTGGTGGTCAATTTGGATTTAGAAGGATATCCTAAGAAATAAGGACATGGTAAAAGGTAGCAAAATATTTGGTAATATTTACAAATATATTACGTTTAAAAAATTGATGCAAATATGATATTAAAAAAAATATATTTGTCTATGATAAATGACTAAATGATAATAATATATGATAATCATTTCACATGATAATTCTTAATTTATTTTGTTGGATTATTGCTATATGTTTATAAACATTATAGAAAATTCAGTTAAATTTATCATGTTTTATAAAAAAAAATTATATTAATGTCATAAATATTTTTGCTAGCTTTATAGACACCCATTAAAAAAAATCACTACGTAACAGATTTTGATGTAATAATTACAAATGTCATTTAAAACTATTTGCAAATATAATATTTTTTTTACTATGGTAGTAAATGATGAAGAATGATTAGTATTTATATTAATAATAAACTTAGTATAAAATTATGTAATTCAATATTTATTACTAATTCACCCATCAAAACTTACTATATTTATAAATATTTTTAAGAATTACTATTTTTAATAAAATATTATGAAAAAAAAAGAAGAAGAAATTTGCTTGCAAGTGCCCCTAAAACAAATGTAGCCTCAAATAGGAAGAGGAATAAAGAGTTGCTCTCTATCATTGAAAAAAATAGATTGGCGGTGCGGATGCAAGCAAACAAAGCTGGCTGGTGGGGTGCTTATAAATCTTAGCAAATCTCATTATTTGAGAATGGAATTTACAAATCTAAAACAGATTTGTTTCCAACCTGTTTTATTGAACCTTTAAGTATTCTTTTTGTGCTTTAAAATTCTCACATTTGGATAGAAAATATCTCAAATAGCAAATTTTAAATATCTATTATTTTTTATTTGTCATTTTTTAATTATAATTATTTATTTAAATAGCAATTCACTCATTTATTGTATTTGATAAACTAGAAACAATATATTATTTTGATGATACAATGTATAATTAATTTAGTAAATGAAAGTTTTATTTCCTCAAAGCTTATTTAAATATGACAATTTATTCAACCCATAATAAAAATAAATAGTTAATTAATTTATTGAACTAGTTCATTAATTTAGGATATAGAAATAATACTTTATTTTCAAAAAGTGTACTATATAAATTATTATATATATTATGTATATATTTTCTGCGATATTATTTTTTATTCCTCTTTCTAATCTCTCTCTTTATATAGATAGGTAGGGGTGAAAGTTAAACCTATCATCTCTCCCCAATCCTGCCTAACCTAATTTCTTAATAAACGGGGTGGGTTCTGTTAATTAAACAAGGCGGGTCAGGTATCAGATCTTGTCCGGACTGGACCCTGACTCTGATTAGATTTTTATTTATTTACTTCACTTTATTTTCTTTAAGTAAACTGGATGATCTCAACCCCGATTAATAAATGTGTGTGTGTGTGTGGGGGGGGGGGGGGGGGGAAGGTCGTGATCAAGGTGAAACTTAAATAAGGTAGGGCCACAACAGTATATTTCTAGCTAAATAGAGTCAGGTGTAATCGAGGGTACTCTACCCTCCCTCAATACACCCCTATATAAATAAAAGTTAAGGGGGTGTTTGTTAGTAGTGTTTGAGGATGTGGATCTAAACTTCATAGTGATTTTATCCTCATCCCCATGTTTGTTTTGCCAATTAGGGAAAGGAATTGAAACCTCATGGGGTTCTCATCCTCCATGGGGTTTAGAACACCTCCAAAACACATGGGGATCTCATCACCCCCATGGAAAAGATGAGAGAGATAGGAAGAGAAGAGAGGAGTAAGAGAGAAAAAATTATTTTATATTATAATTTTATTATTCTCATCCACATCCAAAACCAAACACAGTTATCTCGTTCCCGGACATCTCGTCCCCATACATCTCATTCCCAGACATCTCAACCCTATGCCTCAACTATCATCTATATAGGGATCAACCCTATAATTTAATCCGTATAATAAATCATTGTCAACAAGAGCATAGCTCAATTGGTTTGACGGAAAATTATTTATCATCATCCATATTTTATCAAAAAATGTTCATACAATTCTATTATTGACATATTCGTCAACCAAAAATTGATAGTGTATCATTTAGGTGGAAGACTATTTATTAAATTATATTATTATCATTAATTATTATGTCTTTGTAAAAGCTGCCTAATAATATCATGTATGGCTAAAGAGGAATAGGCATGAATCAGGAAAAGTTGGTCCAAGTTTTAGACCATTAGCTGGATTGCCAGATACTAGAGCATTCTATTTTCAGATTTTCAAAACCAAAACTGATGAAATAAAAGGTGCGATAAGCCATGATCTAATCTTTTAACGAGTGTTTTTTTTTACAACATTTTAATGAGTGCTTATTTATTATTTGACATGAAATTATTGTCAATATGATATCATGATTCAAGACACCACTTATAGTGTGTCTAAAGACTTGATATTAATGATGTATCGGTATCTTGAGATGGGAATTGCCAATCTTTGAATTTATTGATGATAAAGTCTAATGTGAGCATGATTTGCTTTGTTCTCTGTAATTCATATATGAGGATGTCCAACTAGTGGTGTAAATGGGGCGGGGTGGGGCGGGACAAGGTCCCCCGTTTATCCCCCACCCCGTTTAAAGGGAATAACCCTACCCCGGTCCCGCCCCATTAAGGAATTCACCCCACCCCTCTCCCCGCCCCGTTTAAGAGGGCGGGGCGGGGCGGTTTTTTTTTTTCATATTTTCATTATATTCCATAAATAATACATTTAACAATAAAATAAACATAATTTTCATGGCGGGGCGGGGCGGTTTTTTTTTTCTTCATATTTTCATTATATTCCATAAATAATACATTTAACAATAAAATAAACATAATTTTCATTCCATTTCCATTCCCAATATTATCAAACTAATTCAATATCAAATTTGGAATTTCAAATTTACACATAATAAATATATCAATCCAAGTTTTTAAACACACAAACATAAGTCCAAATTTGAGGTTACAACAAACATAATGATGAACCTCAAACTCAAAACATAATCCAATTCATAGTTATAATTTTAAAACATAAGTTAAAAATTAAGGAAAAGAAAAAGAAAGGGAAAAAAAAAAAAAAATATATATATATATATATATATATATATATATATATTTAAACGGGGCAGGACGAGGCGGGGCCCCTCGGGGCCATTACTCCCGCCCCCGCCCCGTTTACTAAACAGGGGAATTTTTTTCCCCCGCCCCTACCCCATTTACGAAGCGGGTTTGGCGGGGTCGGGGCGGCGAAGCGGGGCGAGGGTTTTATTTTCACCCCTATGTCCAACTAAGGGTAGGTCTAAAAAAAAATAAAAAACCAAGGGTAGGTCTTACCGACCACATGGAAATATTGGACTCCAAAATAGTAAACAATTAAGATATTGCCTAACTAAACGATCCAAGGGTATAAATTTATGTGATACGGGGATATAAATTTTTATGATCCCACACTTCAGAAAAAAAAATTTGGAAACGAAATTTACAATATTTTTTAGGAAGTTGAGTTTGGGGAAGAAATACAATTAAAGATGGTTAAGGATAAAGAAACTTATAAGGCTACCAATTTTCAGTTGGTATAATTATTCCTGAGGAAAAAACTCAGGGCCCGTTTGGTAACCTTCCCAATTTCTGTTTCTTGTTTCTATTTCTCTTTTTTAATAAATAGAGTTGTTTGGTAACTGTTCTTGTTTCTTGTTTCTCTTTTTTTTAGAAACACTTCTCAAAATTGTGTACAAATTTTGGAAACAACAAATTTTTGTTTCTTATTTCTCTTTTTTGTTTCTAAAGTTTTCAACACATTGATAAATTATTACGTTGACTCGTTTTGACTTATAAAATATATTATAAATATTCAAAAATTATATTAATATAATATTTTAAATATATAATTTAAAATTGTAAAATTTTTAAAATATTTTTAATTTTTTTAAAAGAGAAACAGAAATAAGAAATAGTTACCAAACACATTTCTGTTTCTTTTTTCTTCCAGAAACAAGAAATAAGAAACAATTACCAAACATGTTTCTGTTTCTCTTTTTAACAAAACAGGAACAAGAAACAAGAAATAGAAATAAGAAAAAAGAAATAGAAACGAGTAAGGTTACCAAACGAGCCCTCAACAACCTCAAGAATTAGTATATTTAAGGAGATAATTTTTATCTCAATAAGTGCTCGAAAAGAAAGATTGAAGTTAAGGAAATACAAAAGATTCTTACTCTTTAAAAGTTAAGAGTCTAATGTATATTCAGATATGTACGTCTTTGGATACTAATTACATTTTTAGTAACCCTAGTATGGATCATTAGAATAGAGCTAAGTGGGTTATGTTATTTAATAAAAACATCCGATATATTTGATATATCCCTATTTATTTTGATTATTAGTGAAATTAACTCTATTTAAAAATAATTCTAAGTAAAGATTTATTTACATATATTGCATTAAAATATGCTACCCGGTGAAATTTCTTTTTGATTATTATATATATATATATATATACCTTATAAATTTTATATAAAGGAAATATGTTTAGAGAATCTGCCTCACTCATCTTTTAAAATTACTACCTTAAATTAACATCTCTAAAAAAATATCTAGAGTTTAAATAAATACTTTTGCTTCATTTTTTTTTAATTAAAAATTCTGGTTAAAGAAATAGTTGCATATATTTAAAGGTGTAATTTCTTGATTTTTAAATTGTATAATAAAATTTTAAATTAAATTAAATTCATTTATGTATTAACATTTTGTGTATTCTTAATATCATTTTTAAATAGTGATTTATTATTTATCATCTTTCGATTGTACTATTATAACTATGAATTAAATGGCTTTTAATATAGAAATAAATAGAATAAAATTTATTTTTTATTACATGATTTAATTAATTTTAATAATTAAATATCATAGAAGATAAAAGAAATATAATTTGTCAAACAAAAGAAAAAACAATAGATTATAAAAGTAATCAAATAACTTGCAACGCATCTAGATTATGGTAGTAAAAATATAATATCAAATTCGGTTGGAGAAATTATATACTATAAGGTGTGATATGTACATAGGGGATGTGAGAAATGAGAGGCCAATACTCACCTGTTTCAGGCTTGCATCTTTCCTCTAGATCCTTATGGCAATCTCTCTTCACTTTTAACGTTGACCTTATGGCAAATTTCTACACTCTTCAAAGGTCAACGTTAAAAGTGAAGAGAGATTGCCAATCCATTCTGGCAAAGCCTCAAAGTTTCCACAACAATACAAAAAAAGGTCTTGAAGAGTAGATACATATTGAAGCCCCTTTGGGAGAGACACGAGTACTGATAATCCGATGAGTTTTAAATAACGGAGGCTTTTAAATGCTTTCCATTTCATCTCTTCAATGTCGTTAAACATATCAAGTTTGTTGCAGTCATAAATCGCTAAATCAATCAGTGCTGGACAATGTAGAAAGGAAAAATGTTGATCCCCCATCCACCATTTTTTCAATTCAGGCAAATTGCTAAGTGAAAGAGTTTGCAAGGATGGAAAGAAGATTGTTGATGAAGAGCAGCTACTGATGTTGAATATTATAAACTCAAGAGAATACAAGTGCTCAAGACGGAGCAACTTTAGTAAAGGTAATTGATCAAATTGTGGAAGACGTTGCAATCTTCCACAATCAAGGATAGTAATACTGACTAAATTTGAGAGAGTGTTTAACCAGTTGGATAATCGTACTCCATTATATCCCTTAATAATCAAGGTTTGAATATTTGGATGGAGTTGAAGGTTGTCTAAAACTGTTTCATCAACACAACTTCCAACTTCATTCATTTCTAATACGGATAACCTCCACTGTAATTCTATACTTCTGAGACCTTTTTTTCCTTTCAAATTGGGATCACAACTCACACGAGCTTTTGATTTGTTGCGTCGTAAGAATTCCAATCCTGTAATTACTAACTTTCCACTCAAATTGTTGAGCGCATTGAGCTCGTTGAGACCACTTCCATATTTCTCCCCCAACACAAAAAAACTCAGTGTTTGAAGACAAGACAACTTACTTAGTCCTTTTGGCATATGCCTCAAATTGTCTCCTTCTACAATCATATGCCTGAGGTTCACTAAATCACTAGTACTTCTCGCTAATTCTTTCAAATGCCAACACTTGGAGAGATCAAGTGTTTGCAAACTTTTCAATTCAGTGATAGAATTGGGAAGCACCCTTATATTTTTGTTTGAAGAAAGATCAAGATATCGCAACTGTGTTAACTTGTTAATTGTTTCTGGAACAACAGAAATATCTAAGCCACACAAGTTTAGCACACGTAAATGTGCAAAACAAGAGATAATCATTCCAAAAACTTGCTTGTTCAATGAAATCTTCGATGTAAATAGAAGTGATCTCAACTTTTTTGCCTGATGTATTGAGGTGGAAATCTCCCTTTTCAAATCGAACCCATAAACAAATGACACATGTCGAGCTCTTATGTCAATGTTTTGAAGATCAGCACTATTTTTCAGAAGGATATGCTCACCACTTGAGACCAATTGTGCAAGATCATGAATAAGATCATGCATTTTAAACTGTTGTTTATGGGTCCAAACATCTGTTTGTTTCTCTTGAAAAAGTGACCTCCAATATAGTTCTTCCAAATAATCATAGCCCACATCCTCCATAGATTTTCCTTGACACTGTGATTGATTGATAAATCCTTGAGCTATCCATTGTTTAACCAAGTCATTTTCATCAATCAAAAAATCCTTAGGAAAAAGGGAACAGTAAGCAAAACACGGCTTCAAATGGGTGGGGAGGTTATGATAACTAATCTTGAGTATTGACATCATGCCTCCTTCTCCTTGCATAATCGTTGAAAGCTCATTATCTTTGAACGAAATCCATTCAAATGGTGAAGTTTTGGAGTTTAACACCCTTCCAATGGTTCTTATTGCAAGAGGGACGCCATTCAACTTCTTAACAATCTCTTTACCAACTTCAATCAAGTTTGGATCATTTGCTTGATCTCCTTCCGCTTTTTTGAAAGCTAATTTTTTAAATAATAACCAAGAATTATCTTCGGATAAACGCTGTATAGGAAAGACTAAAACCGGCCTCGCAATTTCGGCAACCCTTTGACTACGAGTAGTGATGAGAATCCTACTCCCTCTTGCACCACCCATCAATAACGGCTCCAACGCCATCCATTTTCATCATTCTCGTTCCAGACATCATCCAGCACCAACAAATACTTTTTTCCTTCGATTTCTCGTCGCATTTGACTTTGCAAGGAATCTAGATTTTGTATCTCAGTTGGTTTCTTCTCTGTTGCCGATTCTATAATCTTTCCAAGAATTGTTTTAAGATCAAATTCTTCAGAGATACAAACCCACATTCTCAATTCAAAGTGGCTTTTCACTTGAGTGTTATTGTACAACGATTGAGCAAGTGTAGTCTTTCCGAATCCTCCAATACCGACGATTGCAATCACGGATACATTATTTTCAACATCAGGATCAAGCAATTTGTCCATGATTTCTTTCTTCTCATCATCCCTCCCAATAACATCATCCTCAAGTACAAAAGAGTGAGTTTCCCTTTCTCTAATCTGTTCATCACGCACATCTCTAATATGCTCGATTATGTTAAACTCACTAATTTCAGCATTAAACTTATCAAAAACTGTCCTCAGTTTATTGATCCTATGAGCCATTGGAAGACGAAAGCATAACGGATTTGATCTGGAAAAGAAAGAACATACCTTTCTATTCATAAGAGCTTCATTGTAAAATTGATCGAAGAGGTCATCAGCGTCATACATAGAATCTTTGATTCGGATGAGAAAGTTTTTGATATCTTGATTATGAGCTTGCTGCTCTTCAGCTCCGACAAGCTTTGCTCCGAGTCTTGAAATGGAGTTTTTCAAATCATCAAGCTCATCTTCCACACCGATTAGAAGTCTGATCTCTTGGCTAAGAAGATGACCCACTTGAGCCATCATCTGATTTGTAAGATTGGAGAGAAATTCTTGAGACATATTTGCCAAAAACAGGTTTTCAAAAATGCTATTACCTAAAAACAGTATATATCAACAAAACTTTCCTCTATTTCTGAAAAAAATAATTTAATAATTTAATTTATATAATTTTATTTGCAAGTTGATATCTTTTATTTATATTTTATTTGCAAGTTGATATTTTTTTATGTGCAAGTTGATATCTTTTATTTATATTTTATTTGCAAGTTGATATTTTTTTAGCTATTAAACTTTAGTTTTTAAATTTTCCAACGGGCAAAGAAATCCTCTTCCCAAAAGACTTTTAACTGACCACCACTCTTTTTCATTTTTTCTCAATATGTCTATTATATTTCTTAACCCAATGGGCACTTTTATCAATTAAATTTAGAAAAAATAAATAAACCAAATTTAAAACTCAAAATAAGCTACGTTAGAATTTGGTTTTTATAGTTTTGTGAGTTTAAGGAAATTTGTGCATTTTTTTTAGTTTTGTGAGTTTAAGGAGCATCAATTTGGATTTTATACACGCTTTGTGATATTGTCATTATTTATTAATTTGTTTCAAATTTAATTGTTATTTTGAAATTTATATTGTTGATTTAATATGTGATTTTAAGCTTGTAATTTTGAATGTATTTTGTTGAATTTCTTAGTCATTGTAAAGAATATATTTTAAGTTTGTAACATCTCCAATATATGTGATTGTAAATTTTGTAGCATATTTGGTGTCATCTCTCGATCAAGCACGCTATTAAAATGTCGGGTTCAAGGTTATTTTCTATTTTCCTTTCAATGTTTTATTTCATTATGTTTTAGGATTTATTTGTTTAATGTTGCATGTGTTGTTTAGAGCTTTATTATTTGGAGACCGGCTATCCTGCAACAAAGTTAGTCATCTAAAATGAATATTTTATCATTCTTTGTTTTAGCTTGCACGTGTTTTCATATTTTTTTTTTATTAGAAGACGGTTATCCTACACCAAAGTTAGTCATCTCAAAGCATGTTGATTTTAATATTTTATCTTGGGTAACATTTGATTTTTAAAATGAGTTAAATGTTTTGTTTGAAATAGGTTTAATACCGATACACAAGTTGGATGGAATTAAGTGATAGATTTTGTAAGGAATATATAGAGGGAGTTGTGTCTTTTTTAGAGGTTGCGGGGAAAGTTTTGAATATGAGTGAGAAAACTCGATGTCCTTGTATTAAATGTCATAACACATTTTTTGCAACACTTCGAAAAATCAGAGAACATTTGCATGTTATGGGTCAAAGGGTCAAGCATCATGATTCTTGACCCTTTTTGAATGGTCAAATATTCAACCATCAAGAAAAATCTAGGGGGTCAAGAATAATATTTTTTATTGTTTATAAGAATCAACAAAAAAATTCTTGACCCATTTTATGGCTCAAGTGTTAATTTAACATGACACATTTTAAAGGTCAAGTTTAATTACCAATTCTTGACCGTTTTTAAGACTATTAGTTGACCAGTTTTACAAGTCAAGATATATATTTTTTAAGGAAAAAAATATGCACCATTTGATGCATAGCTAGCCACCTGATCATATTTTTAAATCTAAAAAAGAAATCTCATTCAATAAACCAAAATTCATTAAAATTAGAATTTGATAACAATATTACTAATTCAAGGCAACGAGACTTCAACAATTTAAGTTCTCATAATAGCTCATATGTAAGTAATTTAAAGAGAACATATTTTATAAAATGCAGCCACAAAAAACTAAACTTTACATCATAATTAATAACATAGTCTAGCCCATAAACAAAAGTTCAACCGACAAAAATAACTATTAAGTTATGTCAAAGTTAAAGATTAATTATAAGTAACCTACAAACATAATAATGAAGGGATTATTTACTAAAATAGCGGAATTTCATTTAGTAAACTAATTAACTATTAATTATAGGATCTATTAACATCATGCAAATTGTGATTAAAACACGAAGAACACGAAGAACATGTAGATTCATGCTTTTATTTTCAAAAATTAAAACCGGAACTTACATTGACTGATTTAATGGAGAATCGGTTGGAGGTTCCTTTACAGCATCAAATCCTCAGCAACACCGGATCTTCTATGCTATATCCCGATCGATCAAACGAAATCCGATTGTGGGATCGAACTTAAGATGAAATTGGGAAGAAGAAAAAATATTTTTCTTCCCAATACTATGAGAAAATCGGCCAAGGGGGGGAGAAGGGAGGAAGAGAGAGTTCCAATTTCTATGGAATTGAATTGTGTGATTTATGAATAACCCAAGCCTCCTATTTATAGGCTTATGGAAAATATAATCTAATTAAAATATTCCATACAGATAAATATAAAAATATTATCTTCATTATCTCGTATTTTCACAGATAAATAAGATATTAATTTTATTTTCTATTTATCTTGGATAAATAAATCTATATAATTATCTTAGGATATAATTCAAATAATTATCTCCTACAAATTATTTCATATGGCCTAAATTAATAATAAATAATTAATAAATCAAATTTATTAAATTAATTATTTTGGGCCAATTCCAATTGGGTTCATTAATCCAATTGGGCTTGAAACTCTCTCTTAAATTAATAAGTCCAACTTAATTAATTTATTTATTAATTACCATTTAAATAAAATATTTTATTTAAACAATTAATAATATTAATATTTTCTCCCGACTAAATATTATCAAATTATATTTAATTATTAATTTCCATTTAAATAATTTTCATTATTTAAATAATTAATAATAAATATTTTAATTATTAATTTCCATTAAATAAACTCATTATTTAATTAATAATTTTATTGATAACATTTTATTATTAATTAATTAATTTTAATTATTAATTTCCGTTCAAATAAAATTAATTATTTAAACAATTAATAATTGTTAATTAATTTTAAATTATTAATTACCATTTAAATATACTCAATATTTAAATAATTAATAATATCTAATTAATAATATTTCATTATTAATTTCCTGTTTAAATAAACTCATTATTTAAACAATTAATAATGTTTATATTAATTACCATTTAAATATACTCAATATTTAAACAATTAATATTGCCTATTTTAAGTAATTCACTTTACTTAAAATTTCCATTTCTTCTACTTGATTTCGCGACTACGATATTTGGGCTAGCATAGGGACCCGATGGACCTATAGATCATGGGCTTGATAATTAGTCAATTAAGTGATTAACTCATAATCAGTTAATTACTTATTATCTAACTATGAATAATTCCACTATAGATTCATAGTTGAACTCCCCTCACTATAGATGAGTTATGTCCATTTAGTTTATCATTATTTATATCTGTGATATTATCCTTCACGTGGAACCCTCATAATTACAAGCGGATAAATTTACCGTTTTGCCCCTGTAATTACCGCTTTATCCTTGTGTTCCCGCCGATTCTCCAATGAACTTTATCTTTAGTCGAACTAGAGATAAGATACTTCGTGATCAATAGAAGTCGTGACGTCACTTGTTCATGTCTCGAATCAGGTACATCAAGGAGTTTCCTAAAGTTCCTAAAATGTTTAGGTATCGCACCGATACCGGTTAATTTATAGGAAAGTTATGAATTCCATCTCGTGAAAATGAGTTCCCAGCTACTTATCTAGTTATGTTCCCAAAACAGAGTGTATTGAGCGTTCTTACAGATCGCTCTCAACTATGTGAATCAAAGAACATAACTCCACAAATAGGAGTCCGCATTTCACTCAGGATTGAGATATATCACGGTTGATAAACTTAGTTTGATATTCGATCATTTCTCGTAAACGGTACTAATGAGAAATTTGATCGAACATCGTGGTCCTGTCTTATACAATCAACATTGCATATGATACTTTCATTTCATGTCTCCCACATGAATGATTAGGATTTGATCATTTGTCTATAAACAAAATGCGAAGCTATCAACAGTGTTACCAGGATAAGGTTCCCAAACGTTGTCCGTTTACTGTAGACACATTTAAGTTACTCATCTCGACTTTAATCCTCTTGTATGACTGACATACTAAGTCGTGATTTCATAAGAGTAACTTAGGGTTTACTATTTGAATGTTTGATATTAATATATTTCCATATATTCCTAATATCATCAATTGAATCAATCTAGATACTATAAAGAACTTATGTTTATTTATTTAATTTATTCTAAATAAATTATTTTTTATTAAATAATTACAAGTTCTAGGACACCATTCCTAACAAATAAGTATGACGATGTTTCATATTTTCTAGATGAACATTGTCACAAATGCAGCCTATTCAATCCGGACTTTATCAATTTCTTTATTGAGAGTAGTCAACCCTTGTGTCGATCTATAGTCATAAAGAAAATTACTTAGCATATATTTGTACTTTTAAGAATGAACAACCATTTGATAAACATTACTAAAAACAAGGCTACAAATTTTACTTTCCCAACATAATATATTTTCATATGACAAGTTGAACCAATCAATTTTTCATACTTGACATCATATAAAAATAAATTTAGAAATTAACTTGGTCAATGATCAATGTTCTTTTGATTAACGCGGATTGGAAATTTTTTTGTAATCCAATTGGCGTGGGGTGATTTCTCTCACCCATTTTTTATGTAATTCTATTCCCTTTTAATGATTTTTTCCCGTTTCTTATAAAAAAAATTAACTTGGTGCAAATTACTAATCTAGAAAGAAGAAGGGGTAATTTCATGTATAATCAATTGAATCCTTATATTTACATGACTAATGGGAAAACAAAAAAAATTACAAATTTGGACTACCACCACAGCATGCGGAATTTAAAGGACAAAAATACCCTCAACTAACATTAGAAATGATAACGCCGTCGTTTGAAAAACGTGTAAAAAAATAAAAATTAAGGCAGAAAATAAGGAATTTCAAAATAGAAGAGGGAATAAAAAACTTCCAAGATCGACATTTCAATCCCAGAAACACAAAATCAAAACAGAGAAAAAAAAGGGATTTTGCGAAGGAAGAAGAAGAAAGCGATAAGATGAGAACCAATAACCAAATCTTGGTGGAGATGAATAACATGAGGAACATCAAGGACATTGATGAAACAAATCAAATAGAAGAAGAAATTGACGACGATGAGATCGAAGATTTTCTTAGAACAAGAAAAGAAAAGGTATGTTCTTGAAATTTATTTGTTCCTTTTTAATATTGAATCTTTTTTTAAACAAATAACAATCTTAATCATGAAACGAATACTAGATCCGGCCAAACGAGTAAGAATCTGACTTCGAAAGGAAAGGGTGGAGTGGAGTATATTGAGATTTCTGGAAATACAACCAGTAATGAAGAAACTGGAATGGAAAATAATGGTGAAGAAGAATCGGATGAAGATGATGATGAAGAAGAAAGGGACTTTGAGGTAAAAAATCATATATCATCATTTTTGAAAAATAATAGAAAACATTTAAAATTTGTAAACATTGAATATTTAAAAAATAACTTAATGAAATTTCAAATCTCAAACAGGATTCTGAGACAGAACTACATAGTGAGGAGGAAGATACCAGCAAGAGAAAGAAAAAATGGAGACAACTCACATCTTGATAACATAGAGGTAAACAATTGAAATACATTACTATTTTTTTGTTAAATTTTGGGGAACATTTGTATTCCATGTAAAATATGGTGACAGATGGATGAAGATTTGGGAAAGGATGATAATAATGAAGCAGACAAATGAAAATGAAGCAAATGAGGCCGAGGAAATCATTTTGAAAAAAGACCAAGAAGAAGAATTGAAAAGGTTTGAAAAAAATAATTTTTATATTGTATCAATTAACGCTTTATGAAAAACTAAATATTTGAACCATCACAGCTACAACCTGTTAGGCCAAATTAGAAAGAATTCGAAAAGCAAGTAAAGCAAAATCAGCCCCATATACTGAAAATTTGGTTCAGGGGAGAAAAGAGCAACACCCGGAGCTCTCTAAACCAAGATTCTCAGTCTCACTTTAACTTGTTCAGCCCGATGCATTAAATAACTGAAGCACAAAACTTATGTGTTGTTGAAGAATTTGATTATGTGGGTTTTTTAAATTGTTTTTGGGACTGAAGTAGTACTTGTAAAAGTTGTTTTATTTTGTATCTTATGAGACTATTTAATTAATGTAGTTTCGTTTTGAATCTTATGAGATTTAATTTCTTGGTTTAAAGTGATGATATGATTATTAAGAATAGGAATATCACAACATTCTCCATATGAGGGCTTTATAAGTAAGTTATTTATTAATTCTAAATGTTTATAGTATACTCTGGTAATATACATTAATAAAATATAAATTTATCAAACAACTTAAAAAAAACAAAATGTTTATTTTTATTAAATATTTAATAATGATCATAAATGCATCAAAGCCAACCAAAAAATATAGATAAATATTTATAACTATTTAATTTTATTAAACATTTGTAACTTTAAAAGTCTAGTCTAATAACTTTTACTAAACATAAAAGTGATGATCTGATTATTAAGAATATGAATAAGATCATTAACTTTTACTAAACATTTGTAACTTTATTTTGTATCTTATGAGAGTAGTTAATTAACGTAGTTTCGTTTTGAATCTTATGAGATTTAATTTTTTGGTTTAAAGTGATGATCTGATTATTAAGAATATGAATATCACAACATTCTTCCTATGAGAGCTTTATAAGTAAGTTATTTATTAATTCTAAATGTTTATAGTATAGGAAATAGGGAGCATCTGTCATACTGAATTGGACTGGAAAATGACCTTTTAACCGAACCCAACACCATCATCGACCATTGCTGCTCTGTCCCTCTTTCATCTCTCAAAACCTTCCATTTTCGTTGTCGGAAAAATAAATGGCACAAATTCCTCTTCTCAGCAACCCCAACACCGTCAACGGCGCCGTCGGTTATGACGGTCAACCAGTTCTCCGATCAAGCTCCGGTGGTTGGAAATCAGCATCGTTCATAATTGGAGTGGAAGTTGCAGAGAGATTTGCTTATTATGGAATTAGTTCAAATCTGATAACTTACTTGACCGGGCAGCTCGGTCAGCCGGCGGCGGCGGCGGCGGAGAGTGTGAATGTTTGGTCGGGGACGTCGATGATGCTTACTCTTGTCGGTGCGTTTGTCGCTGATTCGTTCTTGGGACGGTATCGGACCATTGTTTTTTCTACTGCTCTTTACGTCTTGGTATCTTCTCTGTCTTTTTCCCTTAATCTGTTTTTCTGTTTTTAGAATCTGATTAATTTTTTGAGTTTTTTTGTTTTTAAAAACTTTTTGGCCCCCCAATTTAATAAAAATAGGACATTTTAAAAAATTCTAATTTATTCATTTTGGAAAAGCATATCATGTTGGACCATCTGAAGAACCATGCGAGGAGACGAAACAGACCGTTCATGAAGACGGTTATTGTGTCCTTCTAAATGTGATAGACCATAGCATACCGAGAAATACGCTAAAGTCTGCCAACAAAATTCTTATAAGAATTGATATATGTTTCTTTTACTAACGTGAAAACTAAATGTATGTTGGAAAAAAAGCAAGAGTTGCTAGATTCACTACTTTACCTTTTCCATGTCCAGCAACCAACTACTTTCTGTGTTCAATGTCCATGATTGAAACTTACCACATCATTTTTTTCTTTAAAGAAATGAATGGTAGTGATAAAAATTTGAGCTTAGTCAAAATGTAAGGGACTAAATTAGTTATTTTCAAATATTAGAGACTAAATTAGAAGATTGGGTACACGTAAACGTGAAAGACTAAATTAGACCAAGGGTTGAAACTTTTTTTTCCGTTCCTAGATTCGAATGCTGATCATTTTGTTATTACACTTTGCATAACAAACAGGCACTGGGATTGCTTACACTATCTGCTTGGCTTTCTACAACCCCTTCTCTATGCCAAAGTCCCGGCAATACCACATCCTGCTCCATTCCCCAGTTTCAAGTTGTCTTATTCTTCTTCTCTCTATATTTAATCGCGATCGGACTGGGTGGCCACAAGCCTTGTGTCCAGGCTTTCGGAGCCGATCAGTTTGATGGGCAAGACCAGGAGGAGTCCAAAGCCAAGAGCTCCTTCTTTAACTGGTGGTATTTTGGTTTGTGTGCAGGTACATTTTTTACCCTTTCTGTTGTAACATTATATGCAGGAAAACCTCAGTTGGACTCTTGGATTTGGAATTCCTTGTACTGCAATGGTGATTGCATTCCTTGTGTTTGTGCTTGGAACCAAGACGTATAGATATGGTGTTGTACGGTATGATGAGAGTCCGTTTGTGAGAATTGGTCGGGTTTTTGTTTGTGCAATTAGGAATCGACGAGCTTCTACCTCAGCGATAATAGTTGAAGCGAAAGAAAGTGGAACAGTTTTGTCTAGCCCGATGGCTGAACAGTTCAAGTAAGAAAACCTACACTCCATAAATTTGAAATTGAAAGCAACAATATGGCTTGGCTTATATTGAAACTGAAAGATGCCTAATCAATCTAACTGAAATTCACGATGGTGCAACGGGCTGATCCATAAACTGCAACTAAGAATCAGCTTGTGGTTTACTTACTGACATTGGTTTCTGATCAAATGTGGCAGATTTCTCAACAAAGCTTGCTTTGTCCCGAATGATTCAAACCGATTCGGGATGACGTGCACCGTCGATGAGGTTGATGAAGCAAAGGCAGTTCTAAGGGTAGTTCCGATATGGATCACAACCCTTGTTTTCGCTATTGTGTTTACACAACCACCCACATTTTTTACAAAGCAGGGAGCTACAATGGATAGATCAATTATGTCAGGCTTCATTGTGCCTGCTGCTTCACTTCAATCTATCATTCTTCTAGTCAGTTTTATCTTCGTCTCCGTCTATGACCTTGTATTTGTTCCAATAGCAAGAACATTAACAGGAAATCCCATCGGCATCACAAAGTTGCAACGAATCGGAACCGGGATAGTTTTATCAGCTATTGCAATGGTGATTGCAGCTCTAGTTGAAATAAAGCGGTTAAAAACGGCTAAGCAACACGGGCTAGTTGATATGCCGGAAACTATAATTCCAATGAGTATCTGGTGGTTGATTCCTCAATACATCTTGCTCGGGTTGGCAAACGTTTTCACAATAGTTGGTCTTCAAGAGTTCTTCTATGAAGAAGTTCCAATGGATCTGAAAAGTATGGGACTTGCATTATATAGTAGTATTTTTGGTGTGGGAAGTTTTTTAAGCAGCCTTTTGGTGTCTTTCATTGATGAAGTTACTCAAATGGAAGGCCAAGATAGTTGGTTTGCCAATAACCTTAACAAGGCACATCTTGATTATTTTTATTTTCTCTTGGCAGGGCTTAGTGTTTTAGGATTTCTTGCTTTCTTGTACTTCTCAAAATCTTACATTTATAGCAGGTAAATGCATTTTCAGGTTCAGAAATTTAGGGAATATTTTTCTTCGCAAGTGGTCGTGTGGGGTTTTTTTTTTTCCACGATAAAATTTCTTATGTCAATTTCTTTTAATCTTTTTAGGTTGCTATATATATTTATATTTTGTTTAACTGCATTATCAATCTCCCAAAAGTTGCAACTATGCTTCAGTTTACGATTTTATTAGATAAACATTTAATTCGGATCATTCAAGATTATAAGGTAAGCCTTTTGACTACTAGCTAGTATTTAGAAACGAAAATAGAACATATGACTTAATGTCTTTTGTTGGATTTAATTTTTTATAACACACCGAAAGTAGGTATTTTCGAATTTAATATTATTTTGGTTAATTATATTAAATTGTTGGAAAAATAATTAAGAATATTATTATTACATCCATAGGCTTCTTGGATGGAAAATTGCACGAGAAGGACTAGTGTGCAATCTGGTCAAGTTGGAAGAGATTTTAACAATTAAAGAAAAAGAAAGGAAAGGAGGGTAAGGGTTAGCTCATTTGGTGTCAGACAAAGAAAAAGAAGGTAAATTTTTTTCTCTTCTTCTCCTCTCATGCGGCCACCCATTGGGTTGTGCCACTCACGGTTTTTTTTTCCTTCTAATTTTTTGGTGACGATTCGAAGTGTGATCGAGTTTAGGATTCGTTGGGAGATCAATTGACAATTGAAAGGTAAAATTTTCTCTCTTCATTGGCTCCTCACGCGGCTGCCCCCATGGTAGTGGAAATTGGTGTTTTGTATCAATTTTTTTACGTGATAGGTGATTGATACAAAGTTTAGTTTAATCTAGGTGAAGATTAGAGGCCATTGCATCAACCTCCTATCGTTTTGGGTGAGTTTTAATCGTTTTTATATTTTTTAAAACTCTAGAAAATTAGTTCTTGAAATTCTTGAAACTCATCAAAAAACCGATTCTCAATTCACCGTTTGATACCAAAATCTTCGACTTATTCCCAATCGATTTTGATTCTCCCTACACCAAAACTTTTACCCATCAAAATCGATCTCCCAGAACTTAAAAATTTGACCAAACCGACAGCAGCCTCGGTACTGCTGTCCCCTTCAAACGGCCAGTCGTTTTGTCTTTTGATTGTTCCACTTTTTGAGTCCTTGAACCTAAACCCTTTTGGTATTGTTTGTTACTGTTTTAGAGAAAAATTTAATAATTTAGGATGTTGTTTCAAGTCTGAACTGTGGTGAGAAAAGAGCTTGGAAAACGCATTCTTGATGTAAGTTAACGGTTTAGTTAACAATGGGGTTTTAGATAAATCTAAAACTCAAATATTTTATTATGTAACTCTGGAAAGTTTCAATGAATTTAGACATTTAGATCATACGTTTTGCCTTAAGAAAAGAAATATTTGGATTAGTTTAGGCAATTTTCTGGCTTAAGTACTATTTCTGAGTTTCGATTGGATTTTTATTTTGAGATTGTTAATTCTGGAATATTTGGGAGTTTAGATTCATATTTAACCATTGGAAATTCGATAATTTTAAGTTGATTACGCAAAAAGTCAGTTTTTAGTAAACCGATTGATGTGAAACTTGGGCTGCGTTTTGACCTTATATCAGATATAATATTGTTATTAATATGACTTTTGATGATAAGAATGCTTTTGATTGATTGTATGTCAGGTTGTAAAGGTTTAGTCATAATTGAATGGACTATAACCCAGGTAACTAGTGTTAAGGCTACGAGCTTAACACTATGTGGATATTTCAGTTATGGATGTGTCCATAACTAGGTGCTAATGATCATTGTTTGTATGAACGATTCATTAGAGGTTCAATTATAGGTGCGCTTATAACCAGGTACTAGAAAGTGTGAGGAGTCTCGAGAGACTGCACTTGTAGTGATGCATGTTAAACTTTTGATGATATGATCTTTTGGTTTTAATTTAGTTATCCTGGAATGACTGAGCATATGAGATTTATTATAGCCTTGAATATGGAACGTTAACATAAGAGCTCGACGTGTTTCATTTGATGCCGAGTTTGATTTGAAAAGGGAGATTTCCACCTCGAAACATGAGGCAAAAAAGTTAAGATCACTTCTATTTCCATCAAAGATTTCATTGAACAAGCAAGTTTTTGGAATGATTATCTCTTGTTTTGCACATTTACGTGTGCTAAACTTGTGTGGCTTAGATATTTCTGTTGTTCCAGAAACAATTAACAATTTAACACAGTTGCGTTATCGAGGATACATGTCAAAGGAAATAGAAGTTTATGCTTGGATTTATAAACTTGATAACTTTGACTATTTGAACTTTATATATGATGAAAAGGGATGTGCATCCCATTTTGCAAATGATTATAGGTTTATCCCAAACTTTCTTATCAGGTGTTTTACCGGTTTAAAAGTCTTCCGCTTGTGTTTATTATGTTTTATTTAAAAAATAAAGAGTCGGGTCTTTACAAGTTTGTACCCTCCAAGTTTTCACCTATAATGAACTTCCAACTTTCTCGGGAAACTGGGGAAATTGACCTCCAAAAATCCAATCCCCCCCCCCACCACCACCACCACCACCACCACCACCACCACCACCACCACCACCTTAATGTTAGAGACCTTGTTAAAACATGAAAGTGCATAAATACCCTTGCACTTTAATAACTCTTTAAACATGTAAGCAACTTATATTATTTCATTATTATCTTACCTTTTTACTTTATCCTCAACAGACACTCTCTATAAACTTTTATGTCATATAACTTCAAGGGATTAGAGCATCTACATCAACATTACACTCAATTCATCTTTCACTCTTGAAAACGTAATACAAAAAGATAAGTGATATTTTAATGTTTCATCATGTACAAATTTGTCCGAATTTTTGGATTGAGATTCGTAATTTGGTTGGAGATGAGAATTTTTGGACAATCTCATATTCGAGACTAGAATTTTGGTTCGAGATCTCGGTTCGAGATTGCCTATTTTTGCTTCGAGATTGGAATTTCACTCCGAGATCTTGGTTTGAGATTGCCCACTTTTGCTTTGAGATTTGAAATTTTGGCCCAAGATGGCTTTTTTCTATTATTTTTTTACTTGTTTTGACTCTTATTTTGTTTCTTTTCATAGGATGTCGATGATAATAGTTTTAATTCGGTACGGTGGACAATAAGATGCCAATGGATACAACTCCATAGGCAGTTTCATGAAAGGATTATGAGTTAGTCGAGAAATAAAGTATGAAGATTTATTAGTCCGACAATACTCATGAAAGCTAATTTTAAAGATTTTATCATTAAGATTAAGGGTATGTTCAAGTTATCTTTGGCTGTTCTTCCTTTAGAAATAAATCAAATACAGCTGAGAAGCATAGCATACCCTATTCAAGAGTAGTTGGGAGTACTATGTACTCTATGATCTGCAGCAGACCTGACCTTGCTTATGCAATGAGTATTGTCACAAGATTCATGGCAACACTTGGGAAGCAGTTAAATGGGTGCTGAGGTATTTCGAAGGTACAGAATCCATTGGTTTGAAGTTTAGCAGATCAAAGAATCCTAGTCCAAGCATCAATGGTTATGTTGATGCTTATTGAAGTCTTCATTACAGAATATAGCTGCATTATCCACAACAAAATATGAATATGTGGGTAATTACATAGGCAACTAAGGAAGAAGTTCGGCTAAAAGTTATACTCTGGTAATATACATTAATAAAATATAAATTTATCAAACAACTTAAAAAAAACAAAATGTTTATTTTTATTAAATATTTAATAATGATCATAAAGGCATCAAAGCCAACCAAAAAATATAGATAAATATTTATAACTATTTAATTGTATTAAACATTTGTAACTTTAAAAGTCTAGTCTGTTATGACCCTTTCACTCCACAACGTGAACACTTCTTCTTATGAACAATTGATGATTTAATAGCAGAAAGGAGACGTTTCGTTAGTTGGACAAATGTATGAGTATGAATGTAAAATCCATAATCCTTAAACAGTTTCTTGAGCAACGATTCCATATTTATGTTGTTGGAACATCTAAAAATTTGAGATTGAGAATCAACATAAACGGAATCGTTATTAAAACGACCACTGTGATAAATGGAAGTTTCAACAGCACGACCCATCCTATTAAGATAAAACAGGAAAAAAAAAAGCACTATCAAAACATTAAAAAAAACGAAAAACTCATATACTTAAAAACGAAACATATCACTACAAAAAAACTGTCAAAATGCGACCAGAAATTTGCGACAAAAAAAAAGTGGCAGTTTTTTGGTGACCACTTGGTCACTTTCTTTGAAGGTTGACTCTAAGTGACCATGTGGTCACTTTTATTGCGACCAGATTGCGACCAAAAGCAGAAATAGTCATAAAAAATGGCGCGAAATTATGGCGCGAAAGAAGCGACTAATTAGTCACCTAAAAAAACGACCAGTTGGTCGCATTTATGTGACTAAAATATGCCTTGGTAGCAAAAAATGGCGCGTAACTTTGGAGGGAAAAAAGCTACCAAGTGGTCACAATTAAAAGTGACTAAATGGTCGCAATTTTTGTGACCTTTATTGAGCAGTGGTAGCTTAAAATTGGAGGGAACAAAGCTACCAAGTGGTCACAATTAAAAGTGACTACGTGGTCGCAATTTTTGTGACCTTTATTGAGCAGTGGTAGCTTAAAATTTTGGCGGGAATTAAGCTACCACATGGTCACATTATGAAGTGACCGGATGGTCGCAAATTCTGTGATTTTATATGACCAATAATTTATAAATAACTAGTTTTTTAACACGTGGGATGCACGTGGAATTTTTAGTCTTATTTTACAATTCAATTTTATATTTTAAGAGTTTTATGTGTATTAGTTAAATGTTTGTTAATCAATTTTTAAATTATATTTATTTTATGAACAAATAAAATCTTTAATGATTGTTGATTTTTTCCCACTTGTATTTATGGGGTAAAATAGATAAAGTAAAAGGAAAATTACATTATAAACTTACGAAAGAAAAAATAAAAATAAGAATAGATGATTGAAAAAATTACCAATAATTCCAAAATTTCAAGATGTGGTTAATTTTATTGATTACATTTCTAACAATAATAATAATGTCAATTAAATAAAAATTATTCACTTTCAATTAATATAAAACTCTTCAAGATCAAGAAGCTATCTAAACGCCTTTAGAATTTTCTAAAATTTGTGTAGAGTAAATAATAATATTTAACCTCGTCTTGAAATATCTGAATTTCATACAAAGAGAGAACAATAATATTGTACAGAGAAGAATTATATTTTCCTTAAATCTCTAGTTGAATCTAGTCCTTTTGACTCTTTTTTGTTCAAGTAAAGCATTTACAATTATGAATAAAGCAATAGACCAAACTTAAAATCAAAAGATGATGAAATACGATGAAAATGAAATTAACTTTTTTTTTTTTTTTTTTATTATAAGAAAGATTCCTCTTGATTTCAACTTTGACATGTTTATATCGAATTCTGCAGTGGAATTGCTTCAAATGAATATGTGGATGCAAATTATATATAAATATGTACATCTTCAATAGTCTATTTGGTTCCCTTGTAGCACTTTCTATCTTGAAAAGCAAGAATAAAATTATCTATATCTATTAAAAAAAACTCTTAAATAGAATCAAATAGTACCAAATCAAGAATTACAAAAATTTATCTCGAAAATCATGAAGAAAAATATCAATAAATATAACAACATGGAAACAAGAGTTCCCTTCATATGTAAATATCAGAAAGTAACCCAATATAAAAAAAAAAGCATATAAATATTAATATTTGCGACCAGGTGGTTGCAATTTCACACAAAAGGTGACCACATGGTAGTAATTTAGAAGGGAAAGGCGACCAAATGGTCGCATTTTAGGGTTTAGGGTTTAGGTTTTTTTAGGGTTTAGGGTTTTTTAGGGTTTAGGGTTTAGGGTAGTAATTTTGGAGAGAAAGGCGACCAAATGGTCGCATTTTTGAAAAAGTATAATTATATTTTTTTTAAAAATATAAGTGAAATTGCGACCATATGGTCGCAAATCTGGGCGGTAAATTTAATTTTTCATGAAATTTATGGCGGTGAATTTAAAAAATACGACCATCTGGTCGCAATATTTGACGGTGAATTTCATTATTGCGACCAGATGGTCGCAATTTTTTTATGGGACTCGTGATATGATAGCTGTTCTTGATAATGGTAACTGGACGACCGACTTGTCGCTTTTTCAATAAATGCTACCAGTTGGTCGCAAATATCTCTGAAAATGCGACCATATAGTTGCATTTTCCCCAGCACGCTCGACCTTTCGTTTCTGTTCATTATTACATATTTGCGACCAGTTGGTCGCAAATTATGATTTAAATTCCCATCAATTTTCCTTTCCCCCGTTTCTTCTTTTCTTCCCCCGTTTCTTCTTTTCTTCCTTTCTCTTTTTCTTCCTCTCTTTTTGTTCTTTTCTCTCTTTCCCCTCTCCCGTTCCGTTCCCGTTCTTACTCTAAACCTAAAACCCTCCACCCCCCAATCCCGGTTTCTATTACGAGGTTAGTTTTCGTATAAAATTGAAGTTTAGTTTAAGAATTTAGTTTACTTAGTTTTAGTTTTTAGTTTTCAATTAAGTAGTTTAGTTTAGTTTTGTTAATTTAATTAGTTTTAGTTTAATGAATCTAAATTTGTGTAATCAATTACTTAGTTTACTTTTGTTTAATTCATAGCATTTTAGTTTACATTAACTAATTAATTAGTTTAGTTTAATTTTGTTACTTTAAGTAATTTTAGTTTAATTAATCTAACTTAGTTTACTTTAATTCAATTTAAGTAGTAATTAATTTAATTACTGAATCTAATTTAGTTTAATTACTTATTTAGTTTATTTAAGATAGTTTACTTTAATTTAATAAAATTAAACAAGATTAAACACTAGTTTAACTTTTAATTTTAGTTTAATTAATGTAATTTAGATTACTTTAATTAAATCAATTAATTTAAAGTAGGGTAATTAATTCAAATAGTTTAACTTCAATTATACTTAAGTAGTTTAAATTAATGAATTACACTAATTTAATTAATTAATTTTAGTTTAATTATTAAATAAAAATTGTTTAATTACTTAATTTTAGTTAAATTTGATTAAAGTAAAGTACAATTAGATTAATTAATTAGAATAATTTTGTTTAAATCTTCTAATCAATTAATTTGAAATAAAGTAAATTAAAATTAGATTAATTGAAACTAAAATTAATTCAATTAAACTTATGATTGATTAATTAAAACTAACATAAACTAATCATTTAATTTGAATTAAAGTAAATTAAAATTAGATTAATTGAAACTAAAATTAATTCAATTAAACTTATGATTGATTAATTAAAACTAAAATAAACTAATCAATTAATTTGAAATAAAGTAAATTAAAATTAGATTAATTGAAACTAAAATTAATTCAATTAAACTTATGATTGATTAATTAAAACTAACATAAACTAATCAATTAATTTGAATTAAAGTAAATTAAAATTAGATTAATTGAAACTAAAATTAATTCAATTAAAGTTATGATTGATTAATTAAAACTAAAATAAACTAATCAATTAATTTGAAATAAAGTAAATTAAAATTAGATTAATTGAAACTAAAATTAATTTAATTAAACTTATGATTGATTAATTAAAACTAAAATAAACTAATCATTTAATTTGAATTAAAGTAAATTAAAATTAGATTAATTGAAACTAAAATTAATTCAATTAAACTTATGATTGATTAATTAAAACTAACATAAACTAATAATTTAATTTGAATTAAAGTAAATTAAAATTAGATTAATTGAACTAAAATTAATTCAATTAAACTTAAGATTAATTAATTAAAACTAAAATAAACTAATCATTTAATTTGAAATAAAGTAATCTAAAATTAGATTAATTGAAACTAAAATTAATTAAATTAAATTAATTTTAGTTTAATTCAATTAATTTTAGTTCAATTAATCTAATTTTACTTTACTTTATTTCAAATTAAATGATTAGTTTATTTTAGTTTTAATTAATTAATCTTAAGTTTAATTGAATTAATTTTAGTTCAATTAATCTAATTTTAATTTACTTTTATTCAAATTAATTTGATTAGTTTATTTTAAATTATTTACTTAATTTATGTTAGTTTAATTTACATTATTTAATTAATTAATTAATTAATTAAATTTATTTCAATATTTTACTTACGTAATTAGTATTAAATTAGTTTATTTTGGTTGTAGGATTATGACGGGCAAACGACGTCCTCCCCAGTCAGACGAGCCTGACGACGCGGGTGACGAGGGGTCTCCGCAGATGCCTACTGGCGCTGCCCCTGATGCGGACCTGACTACGGAGGAGTTGGACATCCTCTTTAGTTACGAGACGGGACTTGCTGCCACGCTCGATGATGTAGTTCCTGAGACCGAGTCTACGACACCACGACTGCCGCAGGACTCCCTGGCCACGACTCATGGCTTAGCATCAGGGTCTGCATCAGGGTATGCGTCCGGTCCGCATCGTGGTCGATCCACTGGCCCTCCACTTCATGCACGCAACTGTCTCGGGCAGACTTACCCTTCGGATTGAAGGGGATACGTAAGTAATTTTGTTTATTATTTTTCAAAGTGTTTTTTATTCCTGTTAACTAATAGTTTCTAATAACACAATAATTTTTTATGATTTTGCAGAGTATGTACCGCATACAACCGTTTCAAAAAGGGCTTGAGGTCCTCCAGAGCATGCCTCTACCCAGTGACCTTGACGCGTAAGATTTCGATGACGGAGAAACGTCGGATGTACGACAATTGGAAGGTAAAAAACATCATTTATTTTCATAATTAATTAATTTTGAAATTTATAGAAATAATTTTATTACTTTAACAATTTTTTATTTCATTTTTTTCAGGGCAAGTTTCCTGTTATCGATCCCGATATCACCGACGGTAGATTGTTCCCCCTATGGGACGATCCACGTCCTGGGATCGATTCAAGGACCTCATGTACCGCACGCACGAAAAGCAAGCAACGAACGCGTCCGTGTGGATGAGCCCAGGAGGACCACGCGCGGCTTCGCGAGCTTGAGCACTCCCGAGGGCAAGGCGTGTCAAGCAGGAATAAGGCCAACCGCGCGAAGAATCTCACAAAACACATAGCGGGGGCGCAGACCCACGACGAGCACCATCGTCGATTGGTATGTTTTTTTTTCCGTTGTTTTCTTACTTACGTACTTTTTTCTCGTTTTCTTTTTTCAATTACTTATTAATTTATTATGTTTTATTCTTCACTCTTTAATTTTTTAGGAAGCGAAGCACAGGCGCCCCGTCCCGCCCGATGAGCTGCACCGCGTTCTTCACACGAAGAAGGACGGGATGTTCGTCGACGATAAGGTGAAAGCGATTCGTATTTAATAATTTTTTCAATTATTATTTTTTCTTTAAAATTTTTCCTACCTTATATATTAACCATTTTATTTTCTGAATTTTAAATGTTTAGGAACGTTTCACGGAGTCCTTGACTCGGCTGTGCCCACACCGGACTCGCAACCGACTCAGGAGGACCGTAGAGAGGCGTTCTTGGAGGCCCTGGAGGGGTTCGGCCTGATGGGTTAGTTCCTGGGCTCGGCTCAGACGGGCGACGCCTTTATGCGATGTGTGCCCGGCCCCGGCGGAGCGAGCGAGCACTAGCTCCCGCTCTTCTCCTGGTTGAGCAAGAGTGGCACGCGGACATGGAGGCTATGCGCGAGGACTTCGTTACTCGAGTCGCTGCTATTGAGGTCGACATGCAGGCACGAGTCGAGGCCCAGGTCGCATCCGCTTTGGCCGCGTACTTTAGATCTCTAGGCGGCGGCCCTTCATCATAGACGCCTCCTCCCCCACCCCCCGCCCCTCCGCAGTAGTTCTAGGATTCTTTCGACTGTATAAAACGTTTTTTGAATATTTGATATATATATATTTTATTTTAATTCCAATTTTTTTTATTAAATTTTAATAATAATTAAATAAATAATAAATAAATAATTAATAATTAATAATTAATTAACTAATTAATAATTAATTAACTAATTATTGAAATTTAAATTTAAAAAAAAAATTCTTGAATGCGACCAGATGGTCACTTTTAAAGCTACCATCTGGTCGTATTTTTACTTAGTCTAAAAGTGACCATTTGGTCACATAACATGCGACCATTTGGTCACTTTTGTATGTGACCAATTGGTTACTTATTTTTCACATAAATTACGACCAGATGGTCACTTTTTAGGCGACCATCTGGTCGTATTTTAACTGAGTCTAAAAGTGACCATTTGGTCACATAAAATACGACCATTTGGTCACTTTTTTATGTGACCAATTGGTCACTTATCTTCCAGATAAATTACGACCATATGGTCACCTAGGTGACCATATGGTCGTATTTTCAAAAGGTTGACTTTTTTGCGACCAAACATTTTTGGTCGTATATTTGTGACTATCTAGTCGCACAAATTCTGGACCGACCAGCTTTTTGGCCACCACTTATTTTGTCGCTTTTTTGGTCGCATTTTAGGCAAAAGAGACCATTTGGTCGCAATTTTGTGGTCGCAAATTGACAGTTTTTTTTGTAGTGTATGAAATACAAAAATAAAAATTACAAACCCTGATATGAGATGAATCAGATTAGACAAGAGATGATGGACGGATAATGAAAGCAAAGAAAAAAACGAAGGAGGAACTTCTATTCTCAAAACGTACAAAATAACCTAACGAAATGAAAAAGAAAGGAAAAAAATAACATGGCAAATAACCATAAATCTGGGATTCTATTATTAATTCGTAAATCATATCTTGTAAAATAACCGTTTCATTTAAATTAATTAAGGAAAACAGAAATTAAAATCATAAAAAGATTTTTAACATGTTAAACGGTTTTAAAAAAAAGGGAAGGGTAAATCAGTCTCTTAAAAAATCAATAACCACCCCTTACGGCCTTAATTGTACAAAATTGTAATTAATATTGTAATCCTAATAAACTAGTAAATATATACTCCGATATGGTTTTACATGTAAAAATTTCAAAGAAGAACCTAAGTGGTCTGAAATTGTAAGCATACAATACAACAAGTCTCATAACATACAATAATAGAATTAATATGTATATAAGTAACAAAACCAAAAGTTTAGAATAAATTAGGCTTAGCATATTTTAATAAAAAAATTCAAGAATCCAAATGTAAATCCAAAGTGACCTTCTGAACCTTATCGTGTGAAAGCCGCAGTAAAGATGGTTTTCATTCTCCTTGAGTGATGATATGTTCTCAGCAATGTCTTTTTTGTAAGGCGTCTTTTATAAGACTTCAGTTCAATGTCCCATTCTTCCTAATTAAATTAAATAGACAATCAAATCACATGAGATTCATAAAATAAAAATTACAAGTATATGTAAAGGAGAAAGTATTTCAAGTTGAACAAATTCTTTAGTACTTACTATGTGACTTTCTTGAAGGATTTCATGAGAGACATTAAGAGGAAGGTCATTCGAGTCCACAATATAGAGATTTGACGGTGGGTGATACCATAAAAACGAGTGTTCATGACCGCGACAACGGTTCCTTATTTATCTTATTCCCTTATGTTAATTATTTTTTTCTATTAGGTTTATCTATTCATATTTAGATTATATTTTCCTTATTTATCTAGAGAAAGTTTTAAACAATTTGAAGAATTGTATTCTCATTTAGTATGATGGCTTAATGCCTATATTTATATATGTGCAACTAGGTTAAGGAAAAGATAAAAGATTTACAAAGATAAACAAGGAAATAAAATCTATTCTACGAATTTGGCTTGTCGTCGCGGCGGTGAGGTATCGTTGCCACAGCAACAAGACAATTCCGTGCATTCTTACTTCCTGGGCGCCGCGGCAACGAGATCTTGTTGTTGCGGCGCCCACTCTCTGGATTTTAGCCCAAGGATGGCCAAAATCGGTCGCAGTGACAGCAATGGGAGACCACTGCTGCGGCGCCACCATTATTGTGGCGATGGGCACTGTTGCTGCAGCAACATTGCATAATCTTCAATACTCCCCCTTTAGTTGGAGCATGCAAATAAAAAATGCCCAACTTGTGAATAAGAATTTGAAATTGAGTACGAATATATGAAGGAGCGATAATTCCATCCTGAAGAGCATCACGAACAAAGTGACAGTCCATCTCAATATGCTTTGGTCTTTCATAAAATACCGGGTTTGCTGCAATATGCAATGCAGTCTGACTATCACAAGACAATGGAATCGATGATGCTTACTCTTGTCGGTGCGTTTGTCGCTGATTCGTTCTTGGGACGGTATTGGACCATTGTTTTTTCTACTGCTCTTTACGTCTTGGTATCTTCTCTCTGTCTCTTTCCCTTAATATGTTTTTCTCTGTTTTTAGAATCTGATTAAATTTTTGAGTTTTTTTGTTTTTAAAAACTTTTTGGCCCCCCATTTAATAAAAATAGGACATTTTAAAAAATTCTAATTTATTCATTTTGGAAAAGCATATCATATTGGACCTGAAGAACCATGTGAGGAGACGAAACAGACCGATCATGAAGACAGTTGAAACTACTTTCTGTGTTCAATGTCCATGGTTGAAACTTACCACATCAATTTTTTCCTTAAAGAAATAAATGGTAGTGATAAAAAATTGAGCTTAGTCAAAATGTAAGGGACTAAATTAGTTATTTTCGAATATTAGAGACTAAATTAGAAAATTGGGTAAACGTAAACATGAAAGACTAAATTAGACCAAGGGTTGAAACTATTTTCCCATTCCTATTACACTTTGCACAACAAACAGGCATTAGACTTACTTATACTAACAAACAGGCATTAGGACTGCTTGGCTTTCTACAACCCCTTCTGCTTGGCCCCATTCCCCAGTTTCAAGTAGTCTTATTCTTCTCCTCTCTGTATTTAATGGCGATCGGACTGGGTGGCCACAAGCCTTGTGTCCAGGCTTTCGGAGCTGATCAGTTCGATGGGCAAGACCCGGGAGGAGTCCAAAGCCAAGAGCTCCTTCTTTAATATATACAGGAAAACCTCAGTTGGACTCTTGGATTTGGAATTCCTTGTACTGCAATGGTGATTGCATTCCTTGTGTTTGTGCTTGGAACCAAGACGTATAGATATGGTGTTGTACGGTATGATGAGAATCCGTTTGTGAGAATTGGTCGGGTTTTTGTTTGTGCAATTAGGAATCGACGAGCTTCGCCTCGATAATAGTTGAAGCGAAAGAAAGTGGAACGGTTTTGTCTAGCCCGATGGTCGAACAGTTCAAGTAAGGAAACCTACACTCCATAAATTTGAAATCGAAAGCAACAATATGGCTTGGCTTATATTGAAACCGAAAGATGCCTAATCAATCTAACTCGAATTCACGATGATGCAATGGGTCGATCCATAAACCGCAACTAAGAATCGACTTGTGGTTTACTTACCGACGTTGGTTTCGATCAAATGTGGCGATTTCTCAACAAAGCTTGCTTTGTCCTGAATGATTCAAACCAATTTGGGATGACGTGCAGTATAGATGAGGTTGATGAAGCAAAGGCAGTTCTAAGGGTAGTTCCGATATGGATCACAACCCTTGTTTTCGCTATTGTGTTTACACAACCACCCACATTTTTTACAAAGAAGGGAGCTACAATGGATAGATCAATTATGTCAGGCTTCATTCTTCTAGTCAGTTTTATCTTCGTCTTCGTCTATGACCTTGTATTTGTTCCAATAGCAAGAACATTAACAGGAAATCCCATCGGCATCCCAAAGTTGCAACGAATCGGAACCGGGATAGTTTTATCAGCTGTTGCAATGGTGATTGCAGCTCTTGTTGAAATAAAACGGTTAAAAATGGCTAAGCAACACGGGCTAGTTGATATGCCAGAAACTATAATTCCAATGAGTATATGGTGGTTGATTCCTCAATACATCTTGCTGGGTTGGCAAACGTTTTCACAATAGTTGGTCTTCAAGAGTTCTTCTATGAAGAAGTTCCAAGGGATCTGAAAAGTATGGGACTTGCATTATATAGCAGTATTTTTGCATTATATAGCCTTTTGGTGTCTTTCATTGATGAAGTTACTCAAATTGAAGGCCAAGTAAAGAAAATTAACAAAGATAAATAAACACAAACAACTAAGATCTGGAGAATGTGTAATTCGTATTACTTCTCAAGCAATCCCTTATGAACATTTTATAGCAAAGAAAAGCTGAGGAAAAGAAGAAGATGATGATTACAGTAGTTGAGAAGTATGGGAGGAAAAGACAACTGAAAGAGAGGTACAATACCAACTAAATATCAAAGAATAAGTAAACAGAGAGAAGGTAAAGAAAAGTGAAATCAATGAATAGTGATTATGAACAGTAAACACATCATGTGATAACATCCCCCCTCAAACGAGCGCGTTGCGTAGTGAAGCCGAGTTTGTCATGAAGAAGCAGAAAACGAGAAGTTGGCAGTGGTTTAGTGAGGCAGTCTGCAAGTTGATCATCAGTGGAAATATAATGAAGATCAAGTTGACGTTGGAGAACTTGATCACGAACAAAATGTATGTCAATTTCAATGTGTTTGGTGCGAGCATGACTTACAGGATTGCGAGCAATGGCCGCAGCACTCATATTATCACACCAAGAGATGGGAGTAGATGCAAGAGGGATGCGTAATTCAGAAAATAATGAAGTGAGCCATTTGAGTTCACAAGTAGCGTGGCATAAGGCACGATATTCAGACTCCGTGCTAGAACGAGCAACAACACTTTGTTTCTTTGAAGACCATGAAACAAGGGTAGAACCAAAGAAGATACAAAAACCACAAATTGATCTTCGATCATCCGGGCAAGAGGCCCAATCGGCATCAGAATAACTAGTCAGAGTTAAGGAAGCAGCAGGTTGAATACTTAACCCATGAGATAGAGTGTCGTGAAGGTAGCGTAGGATCCGCTTAAGGGCCTGCCAGTGAGCAGTTGTAGGAGCTTGACCAAATTGACTGATTTTATTAATGGCAAATGCAATATCGGGCCTAGTATGACTTAAATAGTGCAGGCTGCCAAGAGTACTTCGAAACACAGCAGGGTCAGACAGAGGATCGCCATCATGAAGAGAAAGGCAGCGGCCGGAAGACATTGGCGTGGCGGATGGCTTGATGTTGTCCATATGTAGACGGTGTAGCAAGTCACTAATGTATTTAGCTTGAGAGAGAACAAAACCAGATTGATCACGAGTGATTTGAATGCCCAAAAAATAATGGAGATCACCAAGATCCCGAATGATAAATTGTTGCTGTAGAAGATTAGTGTAATGAGCAATCATAGTAGAATTTGAACCCGTAATGAGAATGTCATCAACATAGATGAGCAAGATGACCAAATCAGTAGATTGGCGAAGGAAGAACAAAGAGTGATCCGATTTGCTCTGAGAAAATTTCCACTTCAAAAGAGTAGAACGCAAACGATCATACCAAGCCCTCGGTGCTTGCTTAAGGCCATACAAGGATTTGGTGAGTTTACAAACAAAAGATGGTTTGGAGGAATCAATGTAACCCGGAGGTTGAGGCATAAACACGGTTTCAGTCAGTTCGCCATTTAAAAAAGCATTACTGACATCAAGTTGACGAACCTTCCAATCCCATGTGGCAGCAAGTGTAAGAATGACACGAATAGAAACAGGCTTTATAACCGGGCTATAAGTCTCATTATAATCAATGCCAGGGGTTTGAGAGTAGCCTTTGGCCACGAGACGGGCTTTGTAACGTTCAATATCACCAAGAGCAGTTCGTTTGATCTTGTAAACCCATTTGTTACCAACAAGTTTTTGATGAGGGGAAGGAGGAACTAAGATCCAAGTTTTATTTTGGAGAAGAGCAGCAAATTCTTTGTCCATAGCATCTTTCCACGGAGGAGAAGAAAGGGCTTGAGAAAACAAGGTTGGTTCACAAAGAGACCAATCTTGAGTCTTGGAGGCAACAGAAAGACACTCAAAAAATTGCTTGGGTCTAATGATTCCGGACTTAGCACGAGTGATCATAGGGTGGTCATTGTTGGAGGGTGGAAGAGGTTGTATAGTAGAAGGAGATTGAGATAAAGGGGCTGCTTGGAGGGGGCTGAGAGGTGAAAGGGAAATATTGGAAGTTGGGGAGGATATCGTATCTGAGGCATGAGGGGAAGAGGATGAAGTAGGTGACAAGGAAGGTAATGGTGGAAAAGTGGCAGAATCTGAGGGAGGAACAGAACGAGCAGGGACAGTTTGGCGAGAGGATGAAACAGCAATAGGAAACCAAGAAATAATAGGCTGAGATGATGTGGTTGGAGAAGGCGAAGAGGACTGAAAAAATTGGTCTGAAAAGGGGAAGTCATCTTCATTAAAACAGACATGTCGGGAAGTATAAACACGACCACTACTGCTAAGACATCGATAACCCTTGTGATGAGAGCTAAAGCCAAGAAAAATACACTTCTCAGTGTGGAAGTCAAATTTATGCTGCTGATATGGTCGAAGACAAGGGTAACATGCAGAGCCAAACACTCGTAAAAACTGATAATCAGGAGCGATTTTGTATAACAAAGTGTATGGGACACAACCTTGGATAGTTGAGGAAGGCATGCGATTTATGAGATATGTGGCTGTGTGAAAAGCTTCCCACCAGTAGATAAGGGACATTTTGGCTTGAGCAAGTAAAGTTAAGCCAGTCTCCACGACATGTCGATGTTTACGCTCAATTCTGCCATTTTGAGCAGAGGTATCAGGACATGAAAATTGAATTACAATGCCTTGTTCAGAAGCAAATTTGGCAATAGGCTTATACTCTCCTCCTTCATCACATCTAAGAGTTTTAATTTTGTGATCAAATTGAGTTTCAACTAGATCTTTGAACTGCTTGAAGACTAAAATAGCATCTCCCTTAGATTTTAAAGGATAAATCCAAGTATATCGACTATAGTCATCCAAAAAACTGATATAATGCAAATATCCATTTGTTGAACATAGAGGAGCGGGACCCCATAAATCAGTGTGAATCAGCTCAAGGGGTTTACTAGCTCGGGAAATAGAAATAGAGAAAGGTAATTTGTGGGACTTTCCATACTGACATGCTTCACAAAACACAGGATTTTCATTCATTTTTCCAACATCATTACATTGAGATAGCATTTGATTCATAATTCTAGAAGCTGGATGGCCCACTATAAGAAATTTTGGAATAGGTGACGCTTTTTTGGCGTCACCTATTCGAATAGGTGACGCTTTTCTGGGCGTCACCTATGGCAGCGTCACCTATTCGAATAGGTGACGTCTAAAAAAAAGCGTCACCTATTCGAATGGGTGACGCCAAAAAAACGTCACCCATTCGAATGGGTGACGCCAAAAAAACGTCACCCATTCGAATGGGTGACGCCAAAAAAACGTCACCCATTCGAATGGGTGACGCCAAAAAACTTCACCCATTAAATGGGTGACGCCAAAAAGACGTCACCCATTCGAATGGGTGACGCTAAAGACGTCACCCATTCGAATGGGTGACGCTAAAAACATCACCCATTCGAATGGGTGACACTTTTTTGGCGTCACCCATTCGAATGGGTGACGCTTCAAGCGTCACCTATTCGAATAGGTGACCCGTTTTACCCGTCACCTACTCCAATAGGTGACGACTTTTCCCCGTCACCTTTAGTAACAAATTAGAGAAAAAAAATTATAATTTTAATAATACCACCATTTAGTGACTTTTTGATACCCATGAACCTAATATTGATCAATCAACATAATAAAAAGTAAATACATGGTCATTACAAGAATAAGCCACAAACTTTATATACAATATAACAAGAATACGTCACAAATTTAGAGTACAATATTACAAATGATGCTTTTCAAAAACTAGAATATACACAAGAATTTCTAAACCTCCACAAAAAGCCATTGAACAACATTAACCATACCAACAAAATCGTTGTTCCACTTGCTTCCAAAACTGCAAGTAAGGATAAAATGTTCAAATTAACAAACATCATTATTCCAAAGCTGAAAAAATGAAGACGAACACATGCTTTTAGAGAGTTTGAAAGACCAAGAAACTAATCCCTTCCATATCCATGAATGAGTATATAACCAAATCGTGTCAGTCTCATTCTATAGTTTTCTGCTTTACTCTTAATATATATGAATGACATCCATGATAAGAGCCTATGATTTATATTATCCATTTGCAAATCCTGATCCTGATTGCTGCATTTATCAAAGGGAAACAGATTGAAGCTAATCAACTTGAATAAACTTGGCTGACTTCCACAAATTAATTGTTTGAGATCGAGATCCAAGTGACAAATTATAGATAGAATTATATGGCGTAAATGTAATTGTCAAAGCTATTTACATACTAGAAAAGCATTCATTCATATGCAGACAACATCATATAAAATTGCATTTACCAGTCTTTTATGCCCAAAACAGCGAATGAAACAGAAAACTTGTTTGCGGAAAAACTTATCAAGCATTAAGGCAAAAAGCTCGATACTGCGTATATTATGGTGTTTGAGGAAAATTCATACATCTAGTCTATTCAAATCTTATCAGTGCAACATAAAGCCTACTAGTGTTTACACGTTTTGTCCTAAAACTTTTTGGTTCACTACGATTGTACTGTGCTCTTCCAGAAATACTTTTAGGCAAAAGTTCTAGTCCAAGGATGATCTTCAGTATAAAAACTATGAAAATTTCTGACAATTGGTCATGTATTATAAATCTCCAAACCAGCAAAGATACAATAATGGCTAAATGCTGAATTGAAAACATAATAGATGACTAACCTGTACCAATGAAGTTATTCTTGACCTCAACATCCTTTGACGAGCTGAAAACATCTTAACTGAATAACAAAGAACATATGTTTCCCCCAGAAACTGTTTTCTATTGAAGATTCATCAATTTAAGTTTGGTAGGAAAGAGAAAGTCATGTGCTATCATCATTGTCATAATTGATGTTAATCAATTAGGTAGGTGCTAAATTTCACTTTTATGTATTATAGAACAATTTATATGCGTAGACTTCAATAATAATAAGAAAGTACACTCTAGCTACCAAATACTTTAATCGGCACGACAATATTTATTAGATCTTAGTTCGTTTACGGGAAAAGGACCAATAATGAAAAAACATTAACCTTTGCACATATCAATCAATTTCTATAAACAAATTAGCAAACTCCATGTCTCTAATATGAAATTAAGTGAAGCTATACGATTGCAGATAGAATCAAAATATCGTTTATTCAACAAAAAAAAAGATTCAATCGATTCGAAAAGAGAAGCCGAATTAGGAAATGGAAACTTTATTTAGGCGTGCATTACCTACAAGCCATGGAAGATTACCGACATAAATTCAAAGGAGAGCTCATACCTTTCGATAGCCAACTTTCCTCTTTGTACTTTGTGAGCTTGGAAGTAAAGAATACCGATCCGGTCTACTCGAATAAAAAAAAAAAAAAGAAAAAACTCTAATTAACGGTTCAATAGAAAAATCAAATATTCTGTTAGTTCAGCATATAATTTGTATATCAGCAATACTGCAATAGTAACTAACGTATACAACATAGTCACGACTTTAAAAGGCCATCTCTGAGACGGTGCAGATACGATTACACATACTATAGGAGAAAAAAAATAAATAATTTGATGATCAGACACGGTGCAGATATTGATCTAGTCTATATATTTTGATAAAAAATATTAAAAAATAAATAAATCACCTGGTTGTATACCTCTGCCCATAAAAGCACAAGACGTATGTAAGTAGAGAAAAAAGAAGTCCACTAATAATAATACTAAAATCATCATAGATAACCAAATCAAATCAAATAAAAAAGATGAAGCAAAAATCTAAAGCTTTAAATTTTAAACCTTAGGTTTGAAAAGAAAGTCTTGCTTGTGAAATCCAAACACAACACCTCTTCTTGAATCATTAATGGTTTTTACTTGGTACCTAAAATATGAAAGAATAAGTGATCAAGTAATAGTATACAACAAAAGTTGCAAACACACAAAAAATTACACAGTTAGTTACACTAAATAGTCAAACAGTAAAATTTTGAAAATCCAACAAAGAAGCTTATTGCAAAATAGTTAAAGAAGCACATTAGCTTAAATAGGTTAATCTTATGCCCATGAAATATGAGGAAATGCTACCTTGTAAGATGTATGAGCTGATTGGATGAATCTCTTGCAAATTTCAGATATTAAAGTAGCAATAAATTAAAGATACCAAAATGGAAAGAAGTAGAAATCAAGTTCTAATGTTTTACCCTTTTTAGATACCATAAAGATCACAAAGATCCACCTCAACAATAAAATGGTTGTCATTATCATTTACCTATTTTTTGGGATTCTTGCTTACTATTCTACTTAATCTTGTAAGGAGTGTTCACAAAAGATGTCATGTTGAGAAAATACGTGCTTAATTGCACATAGAGAACATATCGAAAAATAACGACAATAGACAAAAAATTGAAAAAAGAAAGAGAGATGAGAGTAGACTAGACTAGACTAGACTAGACTAGATAATATTAACTAATCTCAAAATGGATCTTTGCATTGATTGAAAGCAAAAGTTTAACGGATTTGTGAAATTTGGGGACATGGATTCAAAAATTGTAGAGAGGACAAAAAGAAGATAAAGTTGGATGTAAAAAAACTTGTAGCCAAACATTAGTTGATCACTTTTTCAATGGATAAGAAATTAAGACTTCAATTATAACAGGAGCTTTGAAAATAAATAAATTTTGTAGTCATATAAAAGTGATAAAACAGACTTCAACTTCTTTAAGCATCAAAGCACGGTTCAATAATTACATACTATATGGTGAGTTATTGAGTTACTCTATAAAAAGCAAAACCTATCCATATTAGAAGTGAATATGTGCAAAGAACTATACAACTACAAAGGGTAACACTGAATAATAATATGAACTCAATTGTCCAAAAAGAGAATTAAGTTTATTGCATAGAAGAACAAAACAACATCCTCCTTCCCAATTATCAAATTTGTTTTAGAGTAGTCAAATGGGGAACATCAAATTAAAAGTATGAATGTGTCAAATAGCATAGCTCAAAATTTCCAAATTAAACTTCAAATAAGACTAACGAAAACCTTCAAATAAGTTACAAAAATATACGAAATTATGAAGCTCAAGAAGCTTAGCCATGGTGGTACTTTCCCCACCAGGCATGATCAAAGAAGCAACATTAAGAAGTTGTTCGGACTTCCTTATCTCAACACCCTTCAATCCAAGCCTTCTCAAAGCTTGTTTATACACAACCAAATAAAGTGGAAATTTACAATGAGCCACTTTACAAATAAAATGGTTGCTAGAGAGAACAATTCATTGAAAAATAAAAACTAACTAAAAACACTTACCTTTCCAAAATATTTTTCATTTCCAGGGCATATTCCCTTAAAAAATTGACCATTACAATCAAACAAAAAAAAGAAGAAAACATAGATGAGAACAAAGGAAGATCTTACAAGATCATTTTCTTCTTTAGTCATTGATGATGAAGCTTTTCATACAAAATATATTAGCCTATCATAATTTCATTTAAAGAACATCTACAAAAACAAAAGAGGATAAAATTATCAATTTACACTATGAATAGAGGAAACGAAAAAATTTGAAACATAAACTGGGGCATTAACATCGAGCTAAATAGCAACAAATGATGAAAATATATAAGCAGACTATTTCCTTGATGAATCGAAAATATTGTAAATTTAATAGATGGTCAAACTTACGATCGTAAAGTGGTGATGCAAGTAGTTCAAGCTCTAAGATAGTTGATCATCGTCCTTGAGTTAAAACATATCTTACCTTCTTCTCATACAAGTGTGATAATTCCTAGTGATATTCATCTTTTCCATTGATATCCTACACACCAACAAACTTGCTTATAAATCATAAGCATAGCAAGAAAATAGCATTTTTAAATTTGCAACTCAATTTTATAAAGTATTACAAACTTCTATGAGAATAGAAGGAGAGTGTGTCTATACATATTCAATTGACGAAAACACAAAAATTTCCTAAGTTAGTACTCGCCACGAATAGCATATTATAATGTAAATTTGTATTAATTCTCTGTACCCAATAAAACATTTGATTTTACATCTCAATGTTACTTAGGTAAAATATTATGGGGCAATTATGGAAATAGCATATTTTTGCATACTAATTACTGAAATGTTTGAACTTTTCAAAAATTACTCAAATAGCATAATTATAGTTCAATAATTTATTGAATTGTAGTTCAATAATTTATTGAACTAAAAAAATTAATTATTTTAACAAATTCATTGAAAATAATAATAAAAAATGATCAAATAGTTCAATAAATTATTGACCTTGAACTTAAAAAACCAAAAAACAAACAAATTCGTTAAAAATACCTATGAAAAATAGTTCAATAATTAATTGAATTATAGTTCAATAATTTATTGAACTATAATTATGCTAATTGAGTAATTTTTAAAAAGTTCTGACATTTTAGTAATTAGTATGCAGATTTATGCTATTTGAGACAAATTCTTAAATATTATTCTACGAGTTTTCCATCCTAGGATGCAATGATAGTACCAAGAGATTAGTTGAAATAGCGAACAATCACCATTTTGTTACGGAAAAAAAAAATTGTATTCTATCTACCACAAGCCAAGTGTACATTTATTGCATAAACATCACACTAAAGACAGTAATTTCAAGTTTGTTTAAAATAGAGCACTTAAGAGAGGCTTGCTAGTATGCATAACATACCAGATGCACATATATATGTGTATATATACCCAAGAAAAGATATAAATGAATAGCATGCTTTTACGTATAGTAACAAATGTAGAAAGCCAAGACTCATTTCAAATTCCAGATGATCAAACAGACTTCAAGTCATGCGATTAACGACTTGGTTCCCAATTTCCTTTTCCACATAAGATTTAAGATACTCCTTCCTTGCAATAACACCAGGAATAAAGTTGAGACTGTCATTTATACTAGGGTAAAGCCCATGCACGCACGAGGAAAAGTTCAGGATCACATGAATTACAAGCTATACCTTGCAGGAAGATGATCGTTAGGGACGGTTGTGTGGAGTCCAAATAGGATCACCGACAAAGAGTCGCATAGCCTACATAAATTTGTTGCGTGAGAAACATTGGTAAGTAGTTCTAAACACTAGTGCCATTAACCATGAGAATCAGTCGTTTATTTTGAACAAGAGAATAGAATATAAACTATTAAGACTACACTAACAATGGAAGTATGAACATCTAAGAGGCTAGCAATCAAGGAAATGTTCACCTTTAGAAACGCACACATACTCAATGAACAAAAATATATATAGAACCACACAAAGAATATAATCTCAAACTTCAGGAAATATAAAATTCATTGAGGTAGATATGGTTAAGTTAGTCATCAAAACAAATTTTTTTCTTCTTTAAATATTTTCAATGTAAGGAAAGATTAACAAGAATCCATGTGTTTCGTATTAATAACATTTGTTATTTTTAAGGAAAATAACCACAATTATTATAACATGCCAAAGCACAAACTAACGAAAAACAACTTTCTTGAGAATACATTGAACTCTTGACTAAATTAGAACTAGCATTGCTATGCCATAGAAAATATTCTATTAATTGAAAAGAACTACGTGAAATGACTAACGATCAAATTATACCATGATTCTGTAGGATGCAATTCCAGTGATTTTACTCTTTCCGATCTTTGAGCGAGTTTCCTCCTAATCAAATTTCATATAAACATTTTAAACAAAGAATAAGAATTATAATAATCAAAATCAACAATATACATATCCTGAAGAATTGAGATACCTTGATTTCAAGTCCGAGAGGTTATGAAAACATAAGAAACCGAAAAATGAGCAAATTATTGAGAAACAAACATAAGAAACCTGACGAATGAAACCCGAAAAATAAATTAAGAAACAAATTTTACTCAAGAGGAAGCAAACGTTCACCAATTAAAAGAAAAAAAACCTGAATTCTCTCGGACATATTCACAAACACCTAGCGATCAAGCCATGACTGACTATCATAATCTAGCTTCCATCTTCTTCAACAATACCGGTCTTTACCATCACCTTCAAAACCACCTCCCAATTCACAAATCTTCTCCCATAAATTTTCTATTACCTAGACAATCGAAAGTCGGGGTTGTCGAAAAAAAGCCAATTTCTTCACCCCATCAATCCCTTTCATCTCCTTAAGATCCACAGATTCTTAAGCCCGGGTCGTTGAGGAAAGAAAGTAAGAGTGCAGAGATAGAAATTTAGTGCGTGAGAGATCGAATAAGGGTAAGCGTCTAAGTGAGAGACAAAATGAAGGGAAGAGACGAATCAAACCTTTGAGTGAGAAAATGAAGAAGAAGCTTTAACATTAACGATAGATCTCAAGAGAAGAGACTGATTTCTTGTTGCCGAGTGACTGTGAGGGTCCAAGAGAAGAATTTGTCTTCGATTTGGCGTTGAGGCAGAGACGAGAGAATTTATGGCTGAAAAAAAAAGAGCAAGCGTTGGCCAAAGATGAAATGTTAGAGAGAAAAATAGTGAGAACCAAATTTCATCTCAGGAAAGAAGAGGAGATGAAATTTCAGGTTTTGCAGCGAAGAGAGCGAGAGTTTTTTTAGGGTTAAGAAAAAAGAGAGTACGCGAGCGTGAAAAGAGTTGAAACAACAGGTGACCTGCTTTTTTATTTCCGCACTATTCCTCCGTTTTTTTCTCAAATAAGTGTCTCCTTTTAAAATGCTTAGTGTGTCCTAAACTCATTTTTCTTATAGTGGCCAAATCTATTATGCCATACAGATTTGCTACATAACAAAATATAAAAGCTACTAGGAGTAATCAAAACAGGACCATTGATCTCCCTATGCTTAGTCTTCAAAATAGAAACAAAAGATGTGTTGGAGGAAGCAGAAAGCTGATCAGAAATTGGACTGGTGGTTGGAGACAGAAAATGATACAAGCCATCTCTAAGACTCCCTTGGAGCAGCATCTTCCCCGTTGTTTTGTCCTTAACAACACAAAATGAATCATGAAATTCAACAAAAACATTGTTATCTTTGGTCAAGCTTGAGACACTAATCAAATTCTTTTTAATTTCTGGAACATGAAGCAAATCCTTTAAAATAAGTGGACTATCAGCAGTTGGTAAGCAAGAAATTCCAGAATGAGAAATAGGGAGTTTGGAGCCATTACCAACCATAATCGTTTCATTACCTGTGTATTCAGTTCTCAGAGACAAATTCCCCAAATCAACAGTAATATGATTGCTTGCTCCACTGTCAATGTGCCAAGCTTGATCCCTTACATCTTCAGGAGAGGCGATGAAAGCGGCACCACCATTGTTGTTTCTCTGTGGATTTCCAGAAGGCTGCGTTGGAGTGCTTCCCATGTAGTTACTATTGTAACGATTGTAGCAGTAAGGACTAGTATGTCCTACCTTCCCACACAACTGACATGTAGGTCTTGAACCTTGGTTCCTTCCTCTTCCCCTACCTCGAGCAGGTTGTTGGCCTCCATGAATCTGAGATCTAGGAGATGGTTGAGATTGATTGTTTCTGAAATTCCCAACATTGTTTCGAAAATTTCCAGTAGTAGCATAATTGGCAGAGGGCTGATTAGTAGAGGAGGAAGCATGGTTCACAGAGATAGCTCCCTTGAGAGTTTGGAGTTGTTCATGTCTTCTTTCGAAGGTAAGAAGCTCAGACTGGATCTCATTCCAGTTCATATCCTTGTTTTGAATGACAACTACGATTGGAGTGTATTCATCATCTAAGCCAGATAGCACATGAGAAACAAAATCTCTGTGAGATTGGATAGCCAGAAAGATATAAATTATCAGAAAAGGTCTTCATCTTACTAAGATAGTCCCTCATTTTCAAACTTCCTTTGCGAGTTTGTTGAAGCATCTGTCTGTTGTAGTCTTCTTGTGATCTTGATTGAACTCCATAAAATTCAAGGAGAGCAGTCCAAAGCTCGTGAGCTGTTTCACGTTCCAACACTTGAGAAGCAACTTCAAAGGTCATGGAGTTATAAAGCCAACCTACAAGGAGATGATCAGCTGTCTCCCAAATGTCAAATTCAGGATTTGGGAGGATTAATCCTTCAGGATCATCTTGAGAGGGTGGAACCACAATGGTCTGTTCTGGAACAATAGTTTTTCCAGTAAGATGCCCTTCTAGCTTGTAGCTTTTGAGAAGAGGGATTGCTATATTCTTCCAAAGAAGAAAATTGTTGCGGTCCATTTTGATGGAGGTAGACTGATTTATCAGATTGGCAAATGGTGGGTTTCCCACCAGGCTAGAACTAGATCGAACAGGAAAGGGCTTCACTTGCGTTGGGCTGACTCGTGGAGAAGAAGTATCTCCTTTTTCCTTAGTTGCCGGAGATGATTTTTCTCCTTGTTGATTTGTTGTTTCCATTGCGGCGTCAGCCATGATTTGCTCTGATACCAAGTAAAGAAAATTAACAAAGATAAATAAACACAAACAACTAAGATCTGGAGAATGTGTAATTCGTATTACTTCTCAAGCAATCCCTTATGAACATTTTATAGCAAAGAAAAGCTGAGGAAAAGAAGAAGATGATGATTACAGTAGTTGAGAAGTATGGGAGGAAAAGACAACTGAAAGAGAGGTACAATACCAACTAAATATCAAAGAATAAGTAAACAGAGAGAAGGTAAAGAAAAGTTAAATCAATGAATAGTGATTATGAACAGTAAACACATCATGTGATAACAGGCCAAGATAGTTGGTTTGGCAATAATCTTAACAAGGCACATCTTGATTATTTTTATTTTCTCTTGACAGGGCTTAGTGTTTTAGGATTTCTTGCTTTCTTGAACTTCTCAAAATCTTATATTTATAGCAGGTAAATGCATTTTCATGTTCGAAAATTTAGGGAATATTTTTCTTTGCAAGTAGTCGTTTTTTATTTTTATTTTTCCACAATAAAATTTCTTATGTCAATTTCCTCCCCTTTAATCTTTTTAAGTTGCTTTATATTTTGTTAACTGCATTATCAATCTTCCGAAAGTTGCAACTATGACTCGGTTGATGCAACTATGCTTCAGTTTACGATTTTATTAGATAAACATTTAATTCTGATGATTCAAGATTATAAGGTAAGCCTTTTGACTACTAGCTAGTATTTAGAAACGAAAATAGAACATATAACCTAATGTCTTTTGTTGTATTTAATTTTTTATAACACCTCGACACTAGGTATTGTCAAATTTAATATTATTTTGGTTAATTATATTAAATTGTTTGAAAAATAATTAAGAATATTATTATTACATCCATAGGTTTCTTGGATGGAAAATTGCACGAGAAGGACTAGTGTGCAATCTGGTCGAGTTGAAAGAGATTTTAACAATTAAAGAAAAAGAAAGGAAATGAGGGTAAGGGTTAGCTCATTTGGTGTCAAACAAAGAAACAGAAGGTAAATTTTTCTCTTCTTCTCCTCTCACGCCGCCGCCCATTGGCTTGTGCCACTCACGGTTATTTTTTTTCCTTCTAATTTTCTGGTGACGATTCGAAGTGTGATCGAGTTTAGGATTCGTTGGGAGATCAATTGACAATTGAAAGGTAAAATTTTCTTTCTCTTCATTAGCTCCTCACACATAGGGGTGTAAACGGGGCGGGGTCCCCCGTTTATCCCCGCCCCGATTATGGGAAAAAACCTCACCCCTGCCCCTACCCCTGTTAACATTTCCCCCGCCCCGTTTATGAAACAGGGGCGGGGCGGGGCGGGGCGGGGGATAAACGGGGTGCGGCGGGGCAGGGGTAGGGGCAATATTTAAACAAAAATGCATGACTTTTTTTTTTAAATTTTGTTATAAATTTTAATATTTTCAAATATAAATCTTATATAATATACACATTTTTATTTCTTTCCATTCCATATAAAATGTATTTAACAATAAATTAAAAGTCTCAAACATAATATATATTTTCATTATAAAGTCTTAAGTAACAATTCAAAGACAATTTTCGTAAACATACATAATCAATTTTCATTTTATTCTAATATTATCAAATCAATCCAAGTTCAAATTTGGTGTTTCAAAGTCTCAATAAACATAAGTAATCCAAATTCAAACGTAATATATGTAATTAAAAAAAAAAATTAATGCTAAACGGGGCCATTCCCATTACCCCGCCCCCGCCCCGTTTAGTAAACGGGGGAATTTTTTTCCCCTACCCCGCCCCTTCCCTAGCCTCATTTACGAAGCGAGTTTGGCGGGGAAGCGGGGCGGGGGAGTTTGCTTTCACCCCTACTCACACGGCTGCCCCCATGGTAGTAGAAATTGGTGTTTTGTATCAATTTTTTTACGTGATAGGTGATCGATACAAAGTTTAGTTTAATCTAGGTAAAGATTAAAGGCCATTGCATCAACCTTCTATCGTTTTGGGTGAGTTTTAATCGTTTTTATATTTTTTAAAATTCTGGAAAATTAGTTCTTGAAATTCTTGAAACTCATCAAGAAACCGATTCTCGATTCACCGCTTGATCCCAAAATCTTCGACTTACTCCTAATCGATTTTGATTCTCCCTACACCAAAACTTTTATCCATCAAAATCGATCTCCCCAAACTTAAAAATTTGACCAAACCGACAGCAGCCTCGGTACTGTTGTCCCCTTCAAACGGCCAGTCGTTTTGTTGTTTGATTGTTCCACTTTTCGAGTCCTTGAACCTAAACCCTTTTTAGAGAAAATTTTAATAATTTTAGGATGTTGTTTCAAGTCTAAACTGTGGTGAGAAAAGAGCTTGGAGAACGCATTCTTGATGTAAGTTAAAGGTTTAGTTAACAATGGGGTTTTAGAGAAATCTAAAACCCAAATATTTTATTATGTAACTCTGGAAAGTTTCAATGAATTTAGACATTTAGATCATACGTTTTGCCTTAAGAAAAGAAATATTTGGATTAATTTAGGCAATTTTCTGGCTTAAGTGCTATTTCTGAGTTTCGATTGGATTTTTATTTTGAGATTGTTAATTCTCGAATATGTGGGATCTTAGATTCATATTTAACCATTGGAAATTCGATAATTTTTAGTTGATTACGCAGAAAGTTAGTTTTTAGTAAACCGATCGGTGTGAAACTTGGGCTGTGTTTTGACCTTATATCAGATATAATATTGTTATTGATATGACTTTTGATGATAAGAATGCTTTTGATTGATTACATGTCAGGTTGTAAGCTTCAGTCATAATTGAACGAACTATAACCCAGGTAACTAGTGTTAAGGCTACGAGCTTAACACTATGTGGATATTTCAGTTATGGATGAGTTCATAACTAGGTGTTAATGATCATTGTTTGTATGAATGATTCATTAGAGGTTCAATTATAGGTGTGCCTATAACCAGGTACTAGAAAGTGTGAGGAGTCTCGAGAGACCGCAGTTGTAGTGTTGCATGTTAAACTTTTGATGATATGATCTTTTGGTTTTAATTTAGTTATCCTGGAATGACTGAGCATATGAGATTTATTATAGCCTTGAATATGAGACATTAACATAAGAGCTCAACATGTATCATTTGATGCCGGGTTTGATTTGAAAAGGGAGATTTCCACCTCGATACATAAGGCAAAAAAGTTGAGATCACTTCTATTTCCATCGAAGATTTCATTGAACAAGCAAGTTTTTGGAATGATTATCTCTTGTTTTGCACATTTACGTGTGCTAAACTTGTGTGGCTTAGATATTTCTATTATTTCAGAAACAATTAACAAGTTAACACAGTTGCGATATCGAGGATACATGTCGAGGTGGAAATAGAAGTTTATGCTTGGATTTATAAACTTGATAACTTTGACTATTTGAACTTTATATATGATGAAAAGGGATGTGCATGCAAATGATTATAGGTTTATCCCAAACTTTCTTATCAGTTGTTTTACCGATTTAAAAGTCTCTCGCTTGCGTTTATTATGTTTTATTTCAAAAATAAAGAGTCGGGTCTTTAAAAGTTTGTACCCTCCAAGTTTTCACCTATAATGAACTTCCAACTTTCACCACCTTAATGTTAGAGACATTGTTAAAACATGAAAGTGCATAAATACCCTTGAACTTTAATAATTCTTTAAACATGTAAGCAACTTATATCATTTTATTATTATCTTACCTTTTTACTTTATCCTCAATAGACATTCTCTATAAACTTTTATGTAATATAACTTCAAGGGATTAAAACATCTACATCAACATTACACTTAATTCATCTTTCACTCTTGAAAAGGTAATACAAAAAGATATATGATATTTTAATGTTTCATCATGTACAAATTTGTCCGAATTTTTGGACTGAGATTCGTAATTTGGTTGGAGATGAGAATTTTTGGACAATCTCATATTCGAGACTAGAATTTTGGTTTGAGATATTGCCTATTTTTGCTTCGAGATTGGAATTTCACTCTGAGGTCTTGGTTCGAGATTGCCCACTTTTGCTTTGAGATTTGAAAATTTGGCCCAAGATGGCTTTTTCTATTATTTTTTACTTGTTTTGACTCTTATTTTGTTTCTTTTCATAGGATATCGATGATAAGAGTTTTAATTCAGTACGGTGGACAATAAGATGCCAATGGATACAACTCCATAGGTGGTTTCATGAAAGGATTAGTAGTTAGTCGGGAAATAAAGTATGAAGATTTATTAGTCCGACAATACTCATGAAGACTAATTTTGAAGATTTTATCATTAAGATTAAGTGCATGCTCAAGTTATTTTTGGTTGTTCCTCCTTTAGAAATAAATCAAACACAGCTGAGAAGCATAACATACCCTATTCAAGAGCAGTTGGGAGTACTGTGTACTCTATGATCTGCAGCAGACCTGACCATGCTTATACATTGAGTGTTGTCACAAGATTCATGGTTGTTGGACTAATCCTACTAATAAGCCCATACTAAAGATCTCTCCAAAGCCCAAGCCCAAGTCAACAACTTGATTGAGGAATATGCATAGAAACTTCTTTGATCTTGACTTGATGACCGAGGAGTAATTTTAGCCATTGATTTTTACTTAGGGAGCAAGGTGAAATATACAACCTTGGATTAAACTTGGAGGCCAAGTATTTTTCTCTATAAATAGAGGCATTCATCTTCTTGGCAATTCATCCCAAAAATCACCAAGAACATTAGCTTGAGTGAGAGAAAGAAAGTGTGAGGCTTGAGATAAAAATAGAGAGAGTTTTTCCTTATAAGAGAGAGAAGTCTTGTTCTTTCCTTATAAGAGAGAAATTAGTAAAATCCTATTTTATAGTGAATTCTTCTATCCTTGCCCGTGGTTTTTTTTACCCTAATTCATTTGGGGGTTTTCCACGTAAATTTGTGTGTTCATACTTCTCTTCATCTTTCTTTATTGTTATTATGTTTTCACTCTATTTTAGATACGGTTTTGATCTATCAGTTATAATCCCCTTATAACAGTGGTATCAGAGCAAGGTTCTAGGTGTCACTATCTACTTATCGTATACTCTGTGGTTGCCACTAATAGTGGACCCTTAACATCAAAAAATAAGTAAGATATTTTACACCTTTTGAGAGGCACGGGGAATTATTGAAAGTTTGTGATAGAAGTCATGGAGGAAAAATTTGAGATGGAAAAGTTCAACGGGACTAATTTTTTCGTTGTGGAAGTTGAAGATGAAGGCTATCTTGAGAAAAGATAATTGTCTGGCAGCTATTAGTGAAAGGTCGACGGAACTCAAAGATGACAACAAGTGGAACGAGATGGACGGGAATGCTATTGTAAATATTCATCTGGCTCTAGAAGATGGAGTATTGTCTAGCACAGAGGAGAAGAAAACAGCAAAGGACATTTGGGATCACCTCACAAAACTTATAGGCTAAGTCACTTCACAACAAGATTTTCCTTAAGAGGAAATTGTACACTCTTCGGATGTCGAAGTCTACTTCAATGACAGAGCACTTGAACACATTGAATACTCTATTTTCTAAACTCACATCATTGGGTTATAAAATAGAGCCAAATGAATATGCTGAACTTCTACTTCAAAGTCTACCTGATTCGTATGATCAACTTGTCATCAATCTGACAAATAATGTTCTTAACCATCTAAACTTTAACGATGTTGCAGCCGCTGTTCTGGAAGAGGAAAATAGGCGCAAGAACAAAGAAGATAAGTTGGAAAGTTCTAAGCATGCAGAGGCTTTAACGATTACAAGAGGTAGATCAACGGAACGTGGTTTGACTGGGAGCCAAAATCAAGGTAGGTCAAAATCGAGAAGTAAAAAGATTATAAAATGCTACTACTGTGGCAAGAAAGGTCATTTGAAGAAGGACTGTTGGAGTTTAAACAAGAAAAACTCCAATCCTCAAGGAAATGTTACAAGCACCTCAAACGAAGGGGAAGCTTTGTGTTGTGAAGCTGCGACAATTTTTGAAGGCAGAGGTAAATTTGCTGATGTATGGCTTATGGACTCAGGAGCCACTTTTCACATGACCTCTCGTCGAGAATGGTTCCATCAGTATAAACCTGTCTCTGAAGGATCTATGTTCAGCTGTAATGATCATGCCTTAAAGATTGTCGGTATTGAAACTATCAAATTGAAGTTCCATGATAATACTGTACGCATGATTCGGCAAGTACGACATGTAGAAGGCCTTAGAAAGAATCTGTTGTCATTGGGACAACTAGATGATCTCGGTTGTAAATTTATAATCGAGAAAGGAATCATAAAAGTGATTCGTGGCGCCCTTATACTTATGAAGGGAGAGAAACTGACTGCTAACTTGTACATGTTAAAGGGAGAGACTTTGCAAGAAGAAGAAACATCAATTGCTTCAAGTTGTCCAAGTGAAAGACTCGTTATGGTGTGGCATCAGAAACTTGGACACATGTCAGAACAAGGAATAAAAGTTCTTGCAGAGCAAAATCTACTTACAGGTCTCACAAAGGTGGCGTTACCCTTCTATGAGCATTGTGTTACAAGTAAACAGCACAGATTAAAGTTCAACACATCGAATTCTAGAAGTAAAGAGATTCTAGAATTGGTTCACTTTGATGTATGGCAATCACCAGTTACATCCTTGGGAGGAGCGAAGTACTTTGTGTCCTTCATAGATGACTATTCTAAAAGATGTTGGGTGTATCCTATCAAGAGGAAGGCAGATGTGTTTGCAGTCTTCAAAGTTTTCAAAGCGCGGGTAGAACTTGAATCTAATAAAAGGATCAAGTGTTTGTGGATAGATAATGGAGGGGAATATACAAGCAGTGAGTTTGTGGAATTTTGCAATCAGGAAGGCATCAAAAGACATTTTACTACAGCGTACACTCCTCAGCATAATGGAATGGCAGAGCGGATGAACAGGACTTTGTTAGAGAGAACAAGAGCTATGTTGGGAGCCGCAGGCTTAGACAAGACTTTCTGGGCAGAAGCAGTCAACACCGCCTGTTATGTAGTAAATATGGCTCCATCAACTGCGATTAAGTTGAAGACACCAATGCAGATATGGACAGGAAAGCCTACTGATTATTCAAACCTTTATATATTCCGAAGTCCGGTGTACGTGATGTACAATGCCCAAGAAACAACGAAGTTGGATCCAAAATCCGGGAAATGTTTGTTCTTGGGGTATGCTGATGGTGTGAAAGGGTATCACCTATGGGGCCCTACTGCCCACAAGGTTACTATCAGCAGGGATGTGATCTTTATGGAAGATAAGATAGATGAAGCAAGTGATAGGATGGTAAAAGATAATGCAGAGACAAAAATATTTCAAGTGGAGAAAGATTCTGAATAGGTTGATTCTTCTGAAGCCGAACCAGTGCACGAGGAAAAATAACCAGTTGATTCTGAAGTACCAGAGATCTGTCGATCAAGTCGCCTGACAAAATGACCAGATTGATAATCTGATTACATTATGGAGAGCAATGTTGCATGTTATCTTCTAACGGAGGATGGAGAGCCGTTAACTCTCCAAGAAGCAATGACCAGTTCAGATGCAGCTTTATGGATGACAGCTATGCAGGAAGAAATGGAAGCTCTCTATAAGAACAAGACTTGAGAACTTGTTATGCTACCATATGGAAGAAAGCCCATTGACAACAAATGGGTGTATAAGATCAAGTGCAACAGCGATGATCGGGTGGAGCGATATCGTGCAACATTGGTTGTAAAAGGATATGCTCAGAAAGAAGGTATTGATTTCAATGAGATCTTCTCCCCAGTGGTTCGACTTACTACAGTCAGGGTAGTCCTAGTAATGTGTGCTACATCTGACTTACATCTGGAGCAGTTGGATGTTAAAACTGCATTTCTGCATGGAGATCTTGAAGAAGAGATATATATGCTCCAACCAGAAGGTTTTGAAGAAAAAAGAAAAGAGAACTTGGTTTGCAGGTTGAACAAATCTCTATACGGCCTCAAACAGGCGTCGAGATGCTGGTATAAGAGATTTGATTCCTTCATCATGAGCCTTGGATACAACAGACTTAATGCAGACCCTTGTGCATATTTAAAGAGGTTTGGGGACAATGATTTCATTGTTTTGCTATTGTATGTTGACGACATGTTGGTAACAGGCCCCAACAAATATCGTATCAAAGAATTAAAGGCACAGTTGGCTAGGGAGTTTGAAATGAAGGACTTGGGACCAACAAACTGTTAGGAATGGTGTCCTAGAACTTGTAATTATTTAATAATAATAATTTATTTCGAATAAATAAATATAAGTTCTTTATATTATCTAGATAGATTCAATTGACGATATTAGGAATATATGAAAATATATAAATATCAAACATTCAAATAGTAAACCCTAAGTTACTCTTATGAAATCACGACTTAGTATGTGAGTCATACGAGAGGATTAAAGTCGAGATGAGTAACTTAAAAGTGTCTACAGTAAATGGATAACGTTTGGGAATCTTATCCTGGTAACACTGTTGATAGCTTCACATTTTGTTTATAAACAAATGATCTAATCCCGATCATTCATGTGGGAGACATGGAATTATCATATGCAATATTGATTGTATAAGACAGGACCACGATGTTCGATCAAATTTCTCATTAGTACCGTTTACGAGAAATGATCGAATATCAAACTAAGTTTATCAACCGTGATAGATCTCAATCCTGAGTGAAATGTGGACTCTTATTTATGGAGTTATGTTCTTTGATTTACATGGTTGAGAGCGATCTGTAAGAATGCTCAATATACTCCTGTTTTGGGAACATATCTAGATAAGTAGCTGGGAACGCATCTTCACGAGATGGAATTCATAACTTTCCTATAAATTAATGGTATCAGTGCGATACCTAAACATTTTAGGAACTTTAGGAAACTCCCTTGATGTACTGATTCGAGACATGAACAAGTGGCGCCACGACTTCTATTGATCACAGTAGTATATTATCTCTAGTTCGACTAAAGATAATGTTCATTGGAGAATCAGCGGGAACACAAGGATAAAGCGGTAATTACAGGGGCAAAACTGGTAAATTTATCCTCTGTAATTATGAGGGTTCCACGTGAAGGATATATCACGATATAAATAAAGATAAACTAAATGGACAATAACTCATCTATAGTGAGGGGAGTTCAACTATGAATCTATAGTAGAATTATTCATAGTTAGATAATAAGTAATTAACCGATTATGTGTTAATCACTTAATTGACTAATTATTAAGCCCATGATCTATAGGTCCATCGGGTCCCTATGCTAGCTCAAATATCGCAATCACGAAATCAAGTAGAAGAAATGGAAAGTTTAAGTAAAGTGAATTACTTAAATAGGCAATATTAATTGTTTAAATATTGAGTATATTTAAACGGTAATTAATATAAACATTATTAATTGTTTACATAATGAGTTTATTTAAACAGAAAATTAATAATGAAATATTATTAATTAGACATTATTAATTATTTAAATATTGAGTATATTTAAATGGTAATTAATAATTTGAAATTAATTGACAATTATTAATTGTTTAAATAATTAATTTTATTTGAACGGAAATTAATAATTAATAATTAAAATTAATTAATTAATAATAAAATATTATCAATAAAGTTATTAATTAAATAATGAGTTTATTTAATGGAAATTAATAATTAAAATATTTATTAATTATTTAAATAATGAAAATTATTTAAATGGAAATTAATAATTAAATATAATTTGATAATATTTAGTCGGGAGAAAATATTAATAATATTAATTGTTTAAATAAAATATTTTATTTAAATGGTAATTAATAAATTAATTAATTAAGTTTGACTTATTAATTTAAGAGAGAGTTTCAAGCCCAATTGGATTAATGAACCCAATTGAAATTGGCCCAAAATAATTAATTAAATAAATTGTATTTATTAATTATTTATTATTAATTTTGGCCATAATAGATAATTTGTAGGAGATAATTATTTGAATTATATCCTATAATAATTATATAGATTTATTTACTCAAGATAAATAAAATAAAGAAAAGAAAATATTCTCTTATTTATCTATGGCATTTTAGAAATACCAAGATAAAGGAAAGAGATAATTCTTTTTTCTTTTTGTATTTATCTGCATGGATTAATCCTAATGTGATTAGGATTCCTATTTTCCTATAAATAGGAGGCTTGGGTCATTCATAAATCACACAATTCAATTCCTAAGAAATTTGGAATTATCTCTTCCTCCTTCTCCCCCCTTGGCCGATTTTCCCTCTTGATATTGGGAAGAAAAATATTTTTTTCTTCTTCCCAATTTCTTCTTAAGTTCGATCCCACAATCAGGTTTTGTTTGATCGATCAGGATATAGCGTAGAAGATCTGGTGTTGCTGAGGATTTGATGCTGTAAAGAAACCTCCAACTGATTCTCCATATATTACTCAATGTAAGTTTTAGAGTTTAATTTTCAAAAATTTAAAGCATGAATTTACATGTTTTTATCACAAATTACATGATGTTAAAAGATCCGTAATTAAATGTTAATTAGTTTACTAAATAAAATTCCGCTAATTTAGTAAATCATCCCTTCACAAACAAGATTCTGGGGATGCAAATTCACCGAGAAAGAAATAATAGGAAGATTTGGCTATGTCAGACAAATTACCTGAAGAAGGTCTTGCGACGCTTCAACATGCAAGACAGTAAGCCAATTTCTACCCCACTTTCTGTTAATTTCAAGTTATCCTCCAGTATAAGTCCTAGCAGTGAAACAGAGAGGATGGAGATGTCTCGAGTACCATATGCATCAGTAGTGGGAAGTTTAATGTTCGCCATGATTTGTACAAGACCAGACATTGCACATGCAGTGGGAGTGGTCAGTCGGTATATGACGAATCCTGGTCGAGAACATTGGAATTGTGTTAAAAGGGTTCTTAGATATATTATGTTAGGATCTAAGGCAACCCTAGAGGGGGGGGGGGGGTGAATAGGGTTTTTAAAAAAAATTATAAAACTTTTTCAATTAATTTAAAAATTTAGATTAACAAAATAATTGGACTTTTTAAGTTCAACCTATATGAATGAATTTTATACTTAGAATTATTTTTAGCAAAGTGGGCAAATAAGATATGATAATAGAGAATGTTGTATCACAAATAATTTATAACCATTTAATTATGCTTTGGTAAATTATGAGAATAAATATGTAAAGAAAAAATTAAAAAGTAAGAGTTAGAGAAAGTGACACCAAAATTTATAGTGGTTCGGCCAAAAATGCGGCCTAGTTCACTCCCCAAGCGCCTCTCGGGAATTTGTATTCACTTTTTGCGGGAGCAAGTGCAACCCAATCCTTTTAGCGGGATCAAGATCAAACCCGAACAATGACCCTTTCCACGTAGCAAGGACAACCGTATTCTATCACTCTTTTTACTAAGGTTTAAGAGTTAAACCTTTTACAATGGTAAATCCTCACAGGATAGATATTACAAGAATTTTGCTCACAATGTGAGATAATAATCTCAACAAATTAGCCCTTAACAATGGCTAGTAAATCACAATTTTTTGCTCAGAATAAGGCTCACAAAGAGATTAAAAATGGAGATCTTTAGAACTTAGCAATATGAAAAATAGCCTCTGAAATTGTTGGTGTGTAAAATCTGTCAATTTCGAGCTCAATTTTATAGGTAAAAAAATATTACCGTTCATCCACTGTTTCATCCACCTTCTTAATTATTTTTGACTTCAATGGTGTGAATTGAAGAAGGATGAGGCTCCATTGTTGACAAATTAGAGGAAAGAAATAGCCATTTTCGTCTGAACATTTTTCCAGAAATGAGGCTGATGGAGAAGAGCTTGAAATGACGTTAACACCCTTTATGTCTTCAAGGAAATTTAAATCAATGAAGGGCACAAGAGTAATCAACCAATATAAAGTAATAATGGCTTCAGAAAAGTTAATGGAGAAGGCCACGTGTCGAAACGTCATTGGTTGAGCCAAATCTGAATTTAAATTTAATAATAATATTATTATTAATAAAAATTTCGGGCAGCAGGGACAAATTGGGCAACAGACCATTGTGAGAGGCTTCAAAAATCGGTCAGCCAAGTCAAAGAATGATGGTCAGGACATGGGCGGCATTGACTAAAAGATTAGGGGCTGAAGCGTCAATTCGCGTGCATCAGAAAAAACAAATCTGCTTTATTGGGAAGCAGCTGGCCACGTGTCGCGTTGTGAGAGGCGGAAGCAGCTGGAGAAGGGGACAGGTGGGGCCCGCGAGCAGGTGACGTGTCAGTTGGCGTCAGCGGTTGGGAAACACGCGCAGGCGTGGACGTCTGGAAGCAGTTGGATGGCGCTGAGGAGATTGATCGAACGGCAGCGGATCGATTCTGATTTTCTTTTTCTTTTCCATTTATTTTCTGCTTTGAATTTTGAAGACCGTTGGATGATGGCTTCTTTGATGATCGAATGGCTGATAATAATTATGACATTTCCTTTTTCTTTAATTTGAATTTCTGAATATATCTGAGCCATTGATTCAAAAAGTAAGAAGATCTGACGGCTGGCATAAAGTCTGAATATTTCTTTTTCTTTAAATCATAAAGCTGAATTAATCTGGGCCTTCAATCTCAACAACAAACTGATCTAACGGCTGGAAATTTGAGCGCATCATATATATGATGAACTCGCCATATCTGATCCGAACGAAATAATTATTTTAATTCCAATCTTCTAAAATCAATATCTTGCTCGTTTGAAGTCCGATTGAGTCGATTCTAATTGCGTTGGACTCGTTATAATTTTCTCTACACAGTGGACTATCAAAACACAGAAAATTGATTAATAATAAAAACATGTTTGTTATCATCAAAATAAGAAATAAGATTAATTGGCTTAGAAAGTCAACATATTAAAGGGACCATAAATATTGCATTATGTTACGAAGGATCAGACTTTATTGTCAGAGAATATTTGACTCAGATTATGCAGGTGATCTGGATAAAAGCAAGTCCACCACCGGATATGTGTTTGTTCTTGCTAGTGGAACTGTAAGTTGGGTTTCAAAACTGCAGTCAGTTGTGGTCACGTCAACAACAGAAGCATAATATGTAGCGGCTACACAAGCTATTAAAGAAGCAGTATGGTTGAAAATGGTATTGGAGGAACTCGGGCACAAACAAGAGAAGATTTCTTTGTTTTGTAACAGTCAGAGTGCCTTGCATCTTGCAAGGAATCCAACCTTTTATTCAAAGACAAAACACATTCGAGTGCAGTACCACTTCGTTTGTGAGAAAGTGGAAGAAGGAACAATGGATATGCAGAAGATTTCTACAAAAGAAAATCAAGCAGATTATTTGACAACAGCAGTCAATGGTGACAAGTTTATTTTGTGTCGATCCTTGAATGGCCTAGCGGAGACGTAAGCAACGTGAAAATGGCAAGATAGAAAGAATGGTGTGGAGATGTGATTGATTTTCAATCAAATCTCCAAGTGGGAGATTGTTGGACTAATCCTACTAATAAGCCCATACTAAAGATCTCTCCAAAGCCCAAGCCCAAGTCAACAACTTGATGGAGAAAGATGCATAGAAACTTCTTTGATCTTGACTTGATGACCAAGGAGTAATTTTAGCCATTGAATTTTACTTGGGGAGCAAGGTGAAATATACACCCTTGGATTAAACTTGGATGCCAAGTATTTTTCTCTATAAATAGAGGCATTCCTCTTCTTGGCAATTCATCCCAAAAATCACCAAGAACATTAGCTTGAGTAAGAGAAAGAAAGTGTGAGGCTTGAGATAAAAATAGAGAGAATTTTTCCTTATAAGAGAGAGAAGTTTTGTTCTTTCCTTATAAGAGAGAAAGTTGTAAAATCCTATTTTATAGTGAATTCTTCTATCCTTGCCCGTGGTTTTTTTTTACCCTAATTCGTTTGGGGGTTTTCCCTCGTAAATCTGTTTGTCCATACTTCTCTTCATCTTTCTTTATTGTTATTATGTTTTCACTCTATTTTAGCTGCAGTTTTGATCTATCAGTTATAATCCCCTCATAACAATGGCAACACTTGGGAAGCAGTTAAATGGGTGCTGAGGTATTTGGAAGGTATATAATCCACTAGTTTGAAGTTTAGCATGTCAAAGAATCCTAGTCCAAGTATCGCTGGTTATGTTGATGCTTTTTGAAGTTTTCATTACAGAATATAGTAACAGAATCTGAATATGTGGGTATTTTCAGAGGCAACTAAGGAAGGACTTTGGCTAAAAGTTTTAGTTGAAGAACAATATCTAACAACCATTTTCGAGTGACAGCCAAAGTGCTTTACATCTCTCAAAGAATCCTAACCATCATGAAAGAACCAAGCATACAGATGTAAGGTTTCATTTCATTCGTGAAGTGGTTAATTCTGGAGAAATTAGGCTTGAGAAGCTGATGAATTGAGAGGCTGAATGACAAACTAAAGTATGTTGATGGTTGTTGTGCTTCATGGCCGAGGAAGCAAGTGTAATCATAGGGTGATCCTTAGATTTTATAAACAATGTTATTATAATTATAAATTGAATCAATTTTTTTATTGTTATAACTGATTAGTCTATTTGGTTAGATTTTTATAATTATAAACAATTTTTTAGATTTTGACTGGTACCTAATATAAAATTATGAAATGGGTTAAAGAATTTGTTAATTTTCATGTAAATTATAAATGGTAACATGTCTTCAGAATAGAGGTAGATTTTAAAACAATTTCTTATTTTATATAAAAAATATATATAAATTATTATTTCTCAAATCAATTTTTTTTTTTTTATAAATCTAATAATAAGAATCACAATCGAAATTAACTATGTTTTTATTCCTCACTTTTCACCATGTGACACCTTGCCACTAAAGTCATTCTTATACTGAGCAACTATATTCCTTTCTGGTATGTCTTCCTAAAGGACTTCAATTTCTATCCCATTTTCATAGGTAATTTGTTTATGGTAATGATCGCAAATCTAGTAATTTTTTAGATAATATTTATAAAATATTAATTCTTAAAAAATATTTGTAAATTTTGATGGAGTTAATCAGTGAAGAACATTGAATCACATATTTTTACAATAAATTAATCACTGATTCAATAATTGCTATATTTAAAAGACTTAATTACATCAATAATCTATTTAATTCACCCAATTACATAAATGTTGGATGTTTTTATCTTTTATCATCTATACCCAAAAAACCACAATTTTAGGTGGCGCATCCGGTGGATCTCGCACTATTTGATTACTGTTTTGCCCTCTCCATTCATCTTTTTCCTTTTTTGTGTCATCATTCTTTTTCTTTTTCGTTATCTTAAATTTCGGGATTTTGATTCTAGCATTTATTATTATATTTTTTAATTTGTTTTTATTTTTCATATCTCTTCAGATTTGATTCTTTAATGTTGTTTTTTCAAATTTCTCAATCCATCGTTTATTGGTTCTTCCGTTTTATATTGATTTTCCTTTTTTTTAGATTTCATATTCTATTCATCATGCGAACCCATTATGTCGACATGTTATTTCATTTGTCACTCCTCCAAAATGTTTACTTTTTATTAAACGTTTTTTTTTATAATTTCAACCTTCAACATTATCATGTTCTTCATCATCCTCTTATATTTCAATCTCTAACCTTCTTGGAGTTTATCTTCTTTTATTCTTCATCAGCAATTCAATTTGTTACCCAGATTAAACATATATTTATTGATTTCTTTGATTTTCTATCCAGAATTGATGATTTCTTTGATTTTTTTTTTTATCCAGATTTGAAGATTTTATTTTAGGTGATGTTGAAGCTCGCCTATCGTGTCGTCGCCGAGATCTGGATAACAATATCATCGTTGGATCTTGTTAGAATGAGAATTAGGGTTTGAATGTGAGATTCGATTGTAGAACGAGGTACTTTTAATAAAATGTTTATTTTTATTTTCTATTCACATATCCTTAGAAACTGTTACCTTTTTTTCATCTTCAATTTTGTGCCTTCTATCAATTTTAAGTACACATCAATAAATGTTTATTAAAAGTAAACGGTTAAAAAAAAATGTACCTTTTAATTCTCCGGCGAACTCGGTTTCTGTGTATTTTTTAGAATAAGTCACTTTTAATCAAATGATTATTTTCATTCAATATTTATTTTAAAAGCCTATTTACATATGTTTTCAAAATTGTTTCCTCAATGTGTCCGGTATCAATTTTAAGTACACATTAATAAACTACTTACTTTTTATCTCTGTATTTTGTAGGATGTCGAACAAAAAAAACATTCGAATTTTCCTGGAATAATAAGTGAGAAGTTTGAAGATTTTTCTTTTATTTTTTGTTATAGTTTTATTTTTGTTTAGATATGATTTGATTTTTTCCGTAAATTTTTTAAAATTTAAGAGATTTTATAAATTTCGTTAAATTTTAAACAATTAAAGGAGAAATTAAATCGGGGTTATGTTTTGTCTTTTCACAATGTAATTTAATTTTATCGGTGGCAGTTTTGGGTACTATTGATATTTAATAAAAACGTATGATATATTTGATATATCCCTATTTATTTTGATTATTAGTGAAATTAACTCTATTTAAAAATAATTTTAAGTAAAGATTTATTTACATATATTGCATTAAAATGTGCTACCTGGTGAAATTTCTCTTTGATTATTATATGTATACCTTATAAATTTTATAAAAAGGAAATATGTTTAGAGAGAATCTACCTCACTTATCTTTTAAAATTAATACCTTAAATTAACATCTCTAAAACAATATCTAGAGTTTAAATAAATACTTTTGCTTTATTTTTTTTAATTAAAAATTCTGGTAAAAGAAATAGTTGCATATATTTAAAAGGTGTAATTTCTTGATTTTTAAATTGTATAATAAAATTTTAAATTAAATTAAATTCATTTATGAATTAACATTTTGTGTATTCTTAATATCATTTTGAAATAGTGATTTATTATTTATCATCTTTCGATTGTAATATTATAATTATGAATTAAATGGCTTTTAATATAGAAATAAATAAATAGAATAAAATTTATTTTTTATTTACATGATTTAATTTTTAATAATTAAATATCATAGATGAATAGATAAAATAAATATAATTTCTCAAACAAAAGAAAAAACAATACATTATAAAAGTAATCAAATAACTTGCAACGCATCTAGATTATGGTAGTAAATTAGTAATGAATAAAAAAAAATTATAATATCAAATTCGGTTGGAGAAATTATATACTAAATATTAAGGTGAGAAATGAGAGGCCAATACTCACCTGTTTCTGGCTTGCATCTTTCCTCTAGTTCCTTATGACATCCACCAATCCTTAATTTCCGTAAATTGGTAAGGTCTCTAATTCCGTTAGGCAAAGATTTCAACTGTCTACTATCAATAACGGTCAACGATAAAAGTGAAGAGAGATTGCCAATCCATTCAGGCAAAGCCTCCAAGTTTTCACAAGCAAACAAATAAAGGTGTTGAAGAGTAGATACATATTGAAGCCCCTTTGGGAGAGACACGAGCCCTGATAATGTGACGAGGTATAAAGAACGGAGGCTCTTAAATGCTTTCCATTGCATCTCTTCAATGTCGAGTTTGTTGCACTCGTGAATCCTTAAATAAGTCAATGCTGGAAAATGTTAAGAGCAGCCACTGATGTTGACTATATACTCAAGAGAAGACAAGTGGCTAAGTAAGAGTTTTTGCAAGGATGGAAAGAAGATTGTTGATGAAGAGCAGCCACTGATGTTGAATATATACTCAAGAGAAAACAAGCGTTGAAGACGAAGATACTTTAGTAAAGGTAATTGATCAAACCGTGTAAGACATTGCAGTCTTTCACAATCCATGATAGTAATACTGACTAAATTTGAGAGAGAGTTTAACCAGTTGGATAATCCTACTCCATTATATCCGTTAATAATCAAGGTTTGAATATTTGGATGGAGTTGAAGGTTGTCTAAAACTGTTTCATCAACACAACTTCCAACTTCATTCATTTCTGATACGGATAACCTCCAGTGTAATTCTATACTTCTGAGACCTTTTTTTCCTTTCAAATTGGGATCACGACTCACACGAGCTTTTGATTTGTTGCGTCGTAAGAATTCCAATCTTGTAATTACTAACTTTCCACTCAAATTGTTGAGCGCATTGAGCTCGTTGAGACCACTTCCATATTTCTTCCCCAACACAAAAAAACTCAGAGTCTGAAGACAAGTCAACTTGCTTAGTCCTTCTGGCATATGCCTCAAACTGTTTTTTTCTATAATCAGATGCCTGAGGTTCACTAAATCACTCATACTTCTCGGTAATTCTTTCAAATACCAACACTTGGAAAGATCAAGTGTTTGCAAACTTTTCAATTCAGTGATAGAATTGGGAAGCACCCTTATATTTTTGTTTGAAGAAAGATCAAGATATCGCAACTGTGTTAACTTGTTAATTGTTTCTGGAACAACAGAAATATCTAAGCCACACAAGTTTAGCACACGTAAATGTGCAAAACAAGAGATAATCATTCCAAAAACTTGCTTGTTCAATGAAATCTTCGATGTAAATAGAAGTGATCTCAACTTTTTTGCCTGATGTATTGAGGTGGAAATCTCCCTTTTCAAATCGAACCCATAAACAAATGACACATGTCGAGCTCTTATGTCAATGTTTTGAAGATCAGCACTATTTTTCAGAAGGATATGCTCACCACTTGAGACCAATTGTGCAAGATCATGAATAAGATCATGCATTTTAAACTGTTGTTTATGGGTCCAAACATCTGTTTGTTTCTCTTGAAAAAGTGACCTCCAATATAGTTCTTCCAAATAATCATAGCCCACATCCTCCATAGATTTTCCTTGACACTGTGATTGATTGATAAATCCTTGAGCTATCCATTGTTTAACCAATTCATTTTCATCAATCAAAAAATCCTTAGGAAAAAGGGAACAGTAAGCAAAACACGGCTTCAAATGGGTGGGGAGGTTATGATAACTAATCTTGAGTATTGACATCATGCCTCCTTCTCCTTGCATAATCGTTGAAAGCTCATTATCTTTGAACGAAATCCATTCAAATGGTGAAGTTTTGGAGTTTAACACCCTTCCAATGGTTCTTATTGCAAGAGGGACGCCATTCAACTTCTTAACAATCTCTTTACCAACTTCAATCAAGTTTGGATCATTTGCTTGATCTCCTTCCGCTTTTCTGAAAGCTAATTTTTTAAATAATAACCAAGAATTATCTTCGGATAAACGCTGTATAGGAAAGACTAAAACCGGCCTCGCAATTTCGGCAACCCTTTGACTACGAGTAGTGATGAGAATCCTACTCCCTCTTGCACCACCCATCAATAACGGCTCCAACGCCATCCATTTTTCATCATTCTCGTTCCAGACATCATCCAGCACCAACAAATACTTTTTTCCTTCGATTTCTCGTCGCATTTGACTTTGCAAGGAATCTAGATTTTGTATCTCAGTTGGTTTCTTCTCTGTTGCCGATTCTATAATCTTTCCAAGAATTGTTTTAAGATCAAATTCTTCAGAGATACAAACCCACATTCTCAATTCAAAGTGGCTTTTCACTTCAGTGTTATTGTACAACGATTGAGCAAGTGTAGTCTTTCCGAATCCTCCAATACCGACGATTGCAATCACGGATACATTATTTTCAACATCAGGATCAAGCAATTTGTCCATGATTTCTTTCTTCTCATCATCCCTCCCAATAACATCATCCTCAAGTACAAAAGAGTGAGTTTCCCTTTCTCTAATCTGTTCATCACGCACATCTCTAATATGCTCGATTATGTTAAACTCACTAATTTCAGCATTAAACTTATCAAAAACTGTCCTCAGTTTATTGATCCTATGAGCCATTGGAAGACGAAAGCATAACGGATTTGATTTGGAAAAGAAAGAACATACCTTTCTATTCATAAGAGCTTCATTGTAAAATTGATCGAAGAGGTCATCAGCGTCATACATAGAATCTTTGATTCGGATGAGAAAGTTTTTGATATCTTGATTATGAGCTTGCTGCTCTTCAGCTCCGACAAGCTTTGCTCCGAGTCTTGAAATGGAGTTTTTCAAATCATCAAGCTCATCTTCCACACCGATTAGAAGTCTGATCTCTTGGCTAAGAAGATGACCCACTTGAGCCATCATCTGATTTGTAAGATTGGAGAGAAATTCTTGAGACATATTTGCCAAAAACAGGTTTTCAAAATGCTGTGTAATCTTCTTCAAGACATGTGTATATAGCCACTATTTATTAAAAGAATATCAAAGTTGTATCAATCATAGCATTATTGTCCTTGGGAAAAAATGAAATGGTCGGTCTTATCTTCATTTTCTTAGAGCCATACGTATATATGATGATTTTTAAGTTAATTTTTTAAAGCTCAGTTTTAATTTTAGGATAAAAACTCTAAAATTATGAGTTTTTTTCTCCAAGGGATGATGATTTTTTCCCTTGGCCTTTTTTAGATTTTGATATTTATTGGATTAAAATTGAAATAAAATTTATAATGAAACTGGAAAAGTAATATATTAAAATTTAAAAGTACAAAAATATCTATTAATAATATTTGAAAACACATATCCCAAAATATAAAGTGAAACTAACGATGACTCTCGGTACCACATGGAGGTCGTTTTCAATCACGGAATGGACGGGGTCCACGAACACCACAACCTCGAGTAGGTGGTACATTTGCCTTGATAGTAGGTGGCATATCTACCGAGCGAGGAGGCTGGAAGAATGTGACTGAAGAACCAAGCGTGGGAAAAGTACAGAAGAAAGAGAATTAAGATTTGAATATGCTTAAATCAAGGAAACATTAAAATTGAAAAATAATCATAAAATAAAACAAGAGAAAAAATCAGGAATTAAAAAAAATCAAAACTTAAATAAGAAAAAAAAACAAGAAATAGCTACCAAACACATTTATGTTTCTTTCTTCTTCCAAAAACAAGAAATAAGAAACAGTTACCAAACATGTTTATGTTTCTCTTTAAAAAAAACAGGAACAAGAAATAGAAATAAGAAACAAGAAATAGAAACGATGAAGGTTACCAAACGGGTCCTCCATGCCTGGTATACTTTTTCCTTGAACAATATTTATATAATTATTTAAAATATTTTACTATTTACAATATTTTTTTTAAAATACTATTTACAATTATACATTAGGTTTATAATAATTTTGATAGGATTGAGATACAAAAAGAATTAGAATAAGGAGGAGGAGGAGGAGGAGGAGGATACTTTCATATTATCGAACCATACATTAGATTGATATTGATTTGTAGTTGGATTATTGCTATTATTTTTAGTATATTGTGAATTTATAAATAAGGGATAGATTGATATTGATTTTTTCAATTTAAGATGTATTTTGTAGTTAATTTAATTTAGACATTTTGTGAGTGTTATGCTTTTCTTAAATTTGTCATTTTTTTTTAGTTTTGTGAGTTTAATGAGCATCAATTTGGTTTTTATATAAGTTTTATGATATTGTCATTATTTATTAATTTGTTTCAAATTTAATTGTTATTTTGAAATTCATATTGTTGATTTAATAATATGTGATTTTAACTTTGTAATTTTGAATGTATTGTGTTAAATTTCTTAATTAGTCATTATAAAGAATTTATTTTAAGTTTGTACCATCTCTAATATATGTAATTTTAAATTTTGTAGCATATTTGGTGTCATCTCTCGATCAAACACGCTATTAAAATGTCGGGTTCATATGGTTATTTTCTATTTTCCTTTATCAATATTATATTTTATTGTGTTTTAGGATTTATTTGTCTAATGTTGCATGTGTTGTTTAGAGCTTTATTATTTGGAGACGACCATTCTGCAGCAAAGTTAGTCATCCTAAAATGAATATTATATCATTCTTTGTTTTAGCTTTCACGTGTTTTCATTTTTTTTTATTAGGAGATAGTTATCCTGCAGCAAAGTTAACTGTCTTAAAACATGTTGATTTTAATCTTTTATCTTGGGTAACATTTGATTTTTAAAATGAGTTAAATGTTTTGTTTGAAATAGGTCTAATGTCGATAGAAGTTGGATGGAATTAAGTGATAGATTTTGTAACGAATATACAGAGGGAGTTGTGTCTTTTTTAGAGGTTGCAGGTAAAGTTTTGAATATGAGTGAGAAAACTCAATGCCCTTGTATTAAATGTCATAACACATTTTTTGCAACACTTCGAGAAATCAGAGAACATTTGCACATTATGGGTCTAAGGGACAAAAATCAAGATTCTTGACCCTTTTCAAAGGGTCAAATATGCAACCACCAAGAAAAGTCTAGGGGTCAATAATAATATTTTTTTTATTGATTATAAGAGTCAACAAAACAATTTTTGACCCATGTGTTAATTTAACTTGACACGTTTTAAAGGTCAAGTTTAATTACCAAATCTTGACCTTTTTTACGACTATTAGTTGACCAGTTTTACAAGTCAAGATATATATATATATATATTTTTTTTTAAAAATGCACCATTTGATGCATAGCAAGCCACCTGGTCATATTTTTATTTTATGTGACTTTCTTGAAGGATTTCATGAGAGACATTAAGAGGAAGGTCATTCGAGTCCACAATATAGAGATTTGACGATGAACGATACCGTGAAAACGAGTGTTCGTGACCTCGACAACGGTTCCTTATTTATCTTATTCTCTTATGTTAATTATTTTTTCCTATTAAGTTTATCTATTCCTATTTAGATTATATTTTCCTTATTTATCTAGAGTAGGTTTTCTATATAAACAATGTAGTATAATTGAGATTCATAAGAAGAAAATCACAATGTAGTCTTACATGTTATACCGTTTTTTCTCTCTTTCGTTTTTTCTCTATATTCTTTTTCTTATCCTTAGTTTTATCCTATTATTTTAATTATTATTATTTTTGCTACAAGCTCTTGTACAAGACCCTTCTTTTTCGATCATATTTCGCAATTTGGACATTTCGTGACCTCGATGCTCCAACTTGAGGGAGGTATAGAGATTTGGCGATGGACGATGCCGTGAAAACTAGTGTTCGTGACTGCGGCAACAATTTGTCAGAAAAAGTCAACTTTAGTTTAACCGCTTTAATATTTTTTCTTTATTTAACTTATTTCCTTATGTTAATTATCTTTTCCTATTAAGTTTATCTATTCCTATTTAGATTATATTTCCTTATTTATCTAGTGTAGGCTTTCTATATAAAATAATGCGATAGGCTTTGGATTCATAAAAATAAAATCACAACATAGTCATACGGGTTTACCCTTTTTCTCTCTTTCTTCTCATTTCTTTATAGTCTTTTTCTTCTCCTTAGGTTTATCCCATTATTTTAATTTTCACACAACACCTATGACAAAGTTTAAATATCGTGAAACTATAAAATCCAAAATCAATTAAAATCATTAGTATTAGCAACTTACATTCAAGGCATATGAAGGATTTTTTATCATATACGTGCAATTTACCAATTCCCCTAATGGGTGTCGAAACCACCAAAAATAAATATTTACTCTCAGGATTTAGAATTTCTGTAGTTGTGGTGAGTAAGGTCGATCTTCATAAGGAAAAGGAAATTAAATTAAAGTTAATAAAAAAAGGGGGTTTTGAGTTTTGGAAATAAAACGAAAAACAAAATTAAATTAAATAAGAAATCAAGATGAGAAAGCTTCCAACTAAAGGCTAATCTCGGTTATGGTTCATTAGTTTGATCATCGATTACTAAACATGCATTCCTAAATTCTTCTCTAAATTAGTTGGGATTTACCGGAACAACAAGTGATCTTTTTTAATTTTTCGATAGTCAAGATACAATCTAATGACTACTTCCCTAAATAATAGATAGTCTTAGAATGCGATAATAACATTTAACCTACTAACATCATTAAGATAAGAAGAACCCAATTCTAACTAACAAACACATTATGACCAATTCATTTAAGTTAGATCATAAATTTCCATAACATAAATCAAAAAGTGTCCTTAATCAATTTATGTTCTTATGCTACTTGTATTGGAACAATTAAACAATTACGGATTTAACGTTCTAACTAGCAATATGAAAAATTAAAAATTAAACATATGGCCACTATGCACAATAATTAATCAACAATAAAATATGCAAAGAGAAAGCATGAATAAAGGGAATATAGAAATAAAATTAAGGACAAAATCTCACAAATTCATGAATCAAACCTTGATAATCCTCTAGTTGGAATAAATAATTTAGCTAGAAAACATATTAAAAACTATCTAAGAGTTCTAAGAAAAATAGGGGAAGAAGGGATTCTCAATTTGGAGTCAAAAGAGACTTTAAATAGGCCAAAATATACTAAAAATCGTGCAAATCTTTATCTTTATCTGCCCAAGCCGTCGGAGCAGAGCCGCAAGCCTCCGCCAGCTTCGGTAGCCGTCCAAACCTGTGTCTGAAGCAACACGCGCGCCGACATTACGAGTCGAGCTGACCAAACGAGCCTCACCAGCGCTCCTTTTGATTTTCAACGTCGGTGTAACGTCAGCGCGCACTAACTTCTTCTTACACTGACGTCATCCACAAGATTTATCTTTTCCTTTTTCTCGTCCCCGCGGCGACGGGTCACACCGCAGCTGCGTCCACTCTCGAATTTTTGGCCCGGAATTCGGTTTTTGGTCTCAGTGGCAGCCATGGATTCCATCGCCGCGGTGATGAGTCTTTTGCAACACTAAAATGAGCATAACTTCTTCATTTTTAAGTTCGATTTGAGCGCCATTTTCACCTCCGTTCATGAAATTCAACGATTAATAATATTATGGACATTTAAATCAATTAAAATTCATATTTTAATTATTTTAGAGATATAATCACTTATAAATTGGCATAAAATACGAGTTATCATCCACCCTGTAAATTAGTATAAGGATTTTTTTCCATATCATTAGTATTAGAATTTCTACTTCACCCTATAAATTCAGTAGAAAATCACCTCTGCAAAAATGAAATATGCACGAGGAAGCATTTTCAAAACTGACCATAGTTTTCCTCATGATATGTATATCAATACATGTAATATTTAACAAGTTTTCTTGTGGATGAAATTTTCCTAATTATTTTGAATTATAGTTTGTTTACTAAAATGTGAAATCACATACCATATGAAAAAATCAACTATATTTTAAGTTAACAAGGGAGAAGATAAAAGAACTCAGTTTGTCACTCGTTAAAACTTGGAACACATTCATTTATTTTCCAAGTTAATCTGAATTTAACTACAGCTAAGTGAAAAGAGGTAAATAAGAGTCGCTAAGGAGTTCAAAAATGATTGTGGCTTAAAGGGAGTACTAAAAATTTAAGGAATTGTAAATCTAAACATTGATGACATTTAAATGAACTTTTAATCAATTTAATAAATTGGCTCTATTATACAATTCGTTTTTTATTATCTGAGAAACAAATATTTTAAGGGTAAACATCTCTATGATTTCAATCAATGCATGAATAATCCTTGTAGTTAAAAATGATAAATCTCACTCATGCACTTTCAAATTATGTCTATAAGCTCATCCATTCCAACGCTGTAAATTTTCTTTTAGTCATAATTTCTTCATTTGAACTCCGATTTTGATGATTCAAGATGTTTTAGAATCCTCATTTTTAGGCTCTACGTCATGGTTACCTCAAAAATTCAAAATTTTCAATAACTAAAAGAATTTATTATCGTCAAAATATTTTGTACGATTGAAATCATGAGCCCCGTTGTTTATTGATGATTTAGAAGTTTTCAAGTGACAATAAGGATGAGCCCGAAATGAGAATTTCAAAACATATTGAATCATCAAAATCAAAATTCAAACGAAAAATTATGACTTAAAGAAAATTTATAGCGTTGAAGGGAATGGGTCATATTTACCTAATTTAAAAGTAGAAGAGTATGATTTGTCATTTTTAATCTACAGACACTTTTCATAAATTTGAACAAAACTATATTGCTTATCAGATTTGGGGATCTTTACTGAGACAACCACCTTAAAAAAAAAAAGAAGAAGACAGGTATGTAAATATTGTCGCATAAAAAAAAACACGCTAGAAAGAATTAAAGTTTAAAAAATGACATATACTATACCCGATCCGCAACCAGAAATGCAGGCTCCGATTAAATTATTATCCCCTCCAGCATCTTTACTATCCAGTAAAATAATACAAATTATATTTTCGGTGCTTTTCAAGAACTTGGCAGTTCCAAGGCAGTCAACAAGTTCTTCCCTGGTCATATTGTTATATTTGATTCTTCTTTTTGTCTTGTCCCTTTTGAAATCATATAAAATTTTCAAAAGTTTAGTGAACAAAATTTTAAAAGGGGATTAAACGAGGTTTAAATCTAAAAAAAGGAAGAAATTACTCAAATAGAAGAAATATATATATATATATATATATATATATATATATATATATATAATTATTCATATAACACAATTTTTGAAAATTTATTAAAATATCATATTGTGCACAGTGTTTAGTTTTAATATTTACTATTTTAATTTTAATTTTCAATGGAATAATTGTTGTGGGAATGATTTTCACACTTGAGCACGTGATGACACATGTTGTCTTCTTGCTGGCTTTGATACTTGAAATGTGAATCGTCGTTAGTCAGAAAGTACCGATGTGGTATTGGTCAAGGACTTTCGATAGTCTAAGTTAGTTTAAGCGAAGTGAATGTAGAATAAGAAAAACAAGGAATATTTAGGTATGGGTGTCAGGCTTCAGTGCATAACTCTTTGGTTATATCTTATTATCTTATATAGTCGTCGAATGTTGAACCATGGGCACTAGAATGTGCTTGTCGAGATTATGTTTATTTCTTTTGTGAGTTTGATTAGACTATGATAGGCAAATAAATGATGTAAGTGCTTATGCTATGCGCGCCCGTTGATAATTTGGGCATTGTGCTTGGGCCTAACCCTGCATGTGAAGTCTTTTATGTCATATAACTTCAAGGATTAAAGCATCTACATCAACATCACACTCAATTCATCGTTCACTCTTGAAAAGGTAATACAAAAAGATATGTGATATTTTAATGTTTCATCATGTACAAATTTGTCCGAATTTTTGGACTGAGATTCGTAATTTGGTTGGAGATGAGAATTTTTGGATAATCTCATATTCGAGACTAGAATTTTGGTATGAGATCTCGGTTCGAGATTGCCTATTATTGCTTCGAGATTAGAATTTCACTCCGAGATCTTGGTTCGAGATTCCCCACTTTTGCTTTTAGATTTGAAATTTTGGCCCAAGATGGCTTTTTTCTATTATTTTTTTTACTTGTTTTGACTCTTATTTTGTTTCTTTTCATAGGTGTTAGAAAAATTCAATATATGGGACCACACATGTAATTATTAAATGTTTATGCTATCTTTGGTTAGCCAAATAAAGTGATGTACTAAAGTTTTAATGTTTGCTTAATAGAGTAATTATGTAATGCCATGAAATTTTTAATTAAGCATAGATACCATATGCAATTTCTAATTTTATGAGGGGCTAAATTAGAAATAGAATTTTTTTTTTTTAACTGTCTACTCAGTTATTTGGTCAGTTTAAAAGAGGGGTTATGATCCACATTCTCAGTGTCTATTACGTAACTCATCCTCCCCCATTAGAGAAGTTGCTCTTTGTACAGTTAGAGATATGGTAAAGGCACAAGAGAATTGAAAGATCCAAACCCATACGGTAATTGCTTCCGATCATGAAGTTAGGTACGCCTCCGAATTCAATATTCGTTTCTCTTGAATTCAGTCATGGGCTAATTTAGAAATTCTCCCAACAAGTGGTATCAGAGCCTTTCCATTGACTGATTTTCGAGAAATTTATGAATTTTCTAATATGGTCTTGGTTCATTATTTGGAAAAGTTTGAAGTAAGGGCTACTATGATTAATCTCCATGTTCTTTTTCCGTTTATTGATGAAGCCTCAATTATTTCAAATATTGAATAAAGCCTTGAGAAAGCAAACAATTGGTACATATTCTTTAGGCCCGGTTTGGTTTGCAATCTGAAAAACAGGATCTGAATTCAGTGGATTCTGATAAATTTAGGGTAGTATCCAGTAAATTTGTTAGTTCCAGAAATGTGTTTGGCAACAGATTCAAATTTAAAATTGAAATCCATAAATTTGAAATCAGTGTTTGGTTGGTTATTCAGAAATTTAAAAAAAAAAAGTTGTGAATCAGAACAAGTGTTTGGTTAGTATCCAAATCTCAAATGTTCAACTATATTTAAATTTTTTAAAGTAATTTCCATATATCTGAAGGGATGATTTACTAAACTAGCGGAATTTGATTTAGTAAACTAATTAACATTTAATTATGGATCTATTAATATCATGCAATTTGTGAAAAACATGTAGATTCATGCTTTAGATTTCGAAAATTAAAATCAAAACTTACATTGAGTAATAAATGGAGAATCGGTTGGAGGTTTCTTTACAGCATCAAATCCTCAGCAACACCGGATCTTCTACGCTATATCCCGATCGATCAAACGAAATCCGATTGTGGGATCGAACTTAAGAAGAAATTGGGAAGAAGAAAAAATATTTTCTTCCCAATGGACTAGGGAAAATCGGCTAAGGGGGAAGGGAGAAGGAAGAGAGAATTCCGAATTTCTAAGGAATTTAATTGTATGATTTATGAATGACCCAACCCTCCTATTTATAGAAAAATAGGAATCCTAATCCCATTAGGATTAATCTATAGAGATAAATACAAAAAGAAAAAAGATTATCTCTTTCCTTTATCTTGCAATTTCGAAAAATGCCATAGATAAATAGGAGATTATTTTCTTTTCTTTATTTTATTTATCTTGGGTAAATAAATCTATATAATTATTATAGGATATAATTCAAATAATTATCTCCTACAAATTATCTATGAAGGCCAAGATTAATAATAAATAATTAATAAATCAAATTTATTTAATTAATTATTTTGGGCCAATTTCAATTGGGTTCATTAATCCAATTGGGCTTGAAACTCTCTCTTAAATTAATAAGTCCAACTTAGTTAATTTATTTATTAATTACCATTTAAATAAAATATTTTATTTAAACAATTAATAATATTAATATTTTCTCCCGACTAAATATCATCCAATTTATATTTAATTATTAATTTCCATTTAAATAATTTTCATTATTTAAATAATTAATAATAAATATTATAATTATTAATTTCCATAAATTAATAATTTTATTGACAATATTTTATTATTAATTTAATTAATTTCAATTATTAATTTTCGTTTAAATATAATTAATTATTTAAACAATTAATAATTGTTAATTAATTTCAAATTATTAATTACCATTTAAATATACTCAATATTTAAATAATTAATAATGTATAATTAATAATATTTCATTATTAATTTCATGTTTAAATAAACTCATTATTTAAACAATTAATAATGTTTATATTAATTACCGTTTAAATATACTCAATATTTAAACAATTAATATTGCCTATTTTAAGTAATTCACTTTACTTAAAATTTCCATTTCTTCTACTTGATTTCGCGACTACGATATTTGGGCTAGCATAGGGACCCGATGGACCTATAGATCATGGGCTTAATAATTAGTCAATTAATTGATTAACTCATAATCGGTTAATTACTTATTATCTAACTATGAATAATTCCACTATAGATTCATAGCGTTAACTCCCCTCACTATAGATGAGTTATGTCCATTTAGTTTATCTTTATTTATATCTCGTGATATAATCCTTCACGTGGAACCCTCATAATTACAAAGGATAAATTTACCGTTTTGCCCCTGTAATTACCGTTTTATCCTTGTGTTCCCGCTGATTCTCCAATGAACATTATCTTTAGTCGAACTAGAGATAATATACTTCTGTGATCAATAGAAGTCGTGGCGCCACTTGTTCATGTCTCGAATCAGTACATCAAGGGAGTTTCCTAAAGTTCCTAAAATATTTAGGTATCGCACTGATACCGTTAATTTATAGGAAAGTTATGAATTCCATCTCGTGAAAATGAGTTCTCAGCTACTTATCTAGTCATGTTCCCAAAACAGGAGTGTATTGAGCGTTCTTACAAATCGCTCTCAACTATGTGAATCAAAGAACATAACTCCACAAATAGGAGTCCGCATTTCACTCAGGATTGAGATCTATCACGGTTGATAAACTTAGTTTGATATTCGATTATTTCTCGTAAACGGTACTAATGAGAAATTTGATCGAACATCGTGGTCCTGTCTTATACAATCAACATTGCATATGATACTTCCATTTCATGTCTCCCACATGAATGATCAGGATTCGATCATTTGTCTATAAACAAAATGCGAAGCTATCAACAGTGTTACCAGGATAAGGTTCCCAAACGTTATCCGTTTCATCGTAGACACGTTTAAGTTACTCATCTCGACTTTAATCCTCTTGTATGACTCACATACTAAGTCGTGATTTCATAAGAGTAACTTAGGGTTTACTATTTGAATGTTTGATATTTATATATGTCCATATATTCCTAATATCATTAATTGAATCAATCTAGATAATATAAAGAACTTATGTTTATTTATTTGATTTATTCTTAATAAATTATTATTATTAAATAATTACAAGTTCTAGGACACCATTCCTAACAATATCATATTTCACATATACTATTAGATTTCACATGTAAGAATATAATTCTATTTATTAAACAAGTTTGATAAACTATTTACATTTTAACTTAATTTAATGATAATAATTTGTAAAAATATAATTCTATTTCTTCATTCAATTCATTCAATATATATCAAATTACAACTATTTGAACCTCATCACTATTGTGAGATATTAGTGAAACTAAATAGTCTAACTAACTATTATGTAACTACTTTAGAGTTTGTTAGTGAGCTGTTAGTGAGCTGTCACATTGTAAGCATATTATAAATACTCTTCTCTCTCTCTTGTAAAGTATTCTGAGATATTTTTGAAATAATATTCACTCTCTCTCTATCTCTGTCTTCATGGTATCAGAGCAAGCCTTGACAAACGTCAATGGCCTCATCTTCTTCAACTTCTGAAATCCCTAATTCCTCCTCAAATTCTTCGCTCATGGCTTCTTCTCTTCAAAATTCACCAATTTTTCTGCTTGCAAATATATGCAATCTTGTTCCTCTTCGGCTAGATTCCACCAATTTCGTTCCATGGCGTTTTCAAGTCTCTTCGATTCTTGAGGCTCATTCTCTTTTCGGTCATATCGACGAATCTACACCATGTCCAGATCAATTTCTTCGTAGCACTTCTGGAATAGTGTCTACAAATGTGAATCTTGAATTTGTGAAATGGAAAATGCATGATAAGGCTTTGATTACCTTAATCAATGCGACGTTATCTTCATCTGCTCTGGCTTCTGTTGTTGGATCTACTTCTTCTCGCATGCAATGGCTTATTCTTGAGAAGAAGTATTCATCAAATTCACACACAAATGTTCATGAATTGAAGACTGATCTTTACTCTATCAAGATGAAATCGAATGAAACTCTTGATTCGTATTTGCAACGAATTAAAGAGCTTGTGGATCGTCTTTCTGTTGTTACTGTGAAAATTGCTGATGAAGAACTCTTCATCCACACTTTGAATGGTTTACCAGATATATACAACAATTTTCGCACAGCAATTCGTACAAGAACTGATGCTATTTCACTAGAAGATCTTCATGCTATGCTTAGGGCTGAAGAAAAATCTCTTGAAAGACAACCTCGACCTACTGATTTATCTGCTCTTGCTGTCAATCGAGGAGGCCAATTTCGAAATTCATCTCAACAGAATTATCGTGGAGGAGGTAATTCTGGAAATCAATTTTCCAACACCAATTTCAACAACAATTTCAATCGAAACAACAATCAGCATCGTGGTGGAAATTCTGGAAATCAATTTTTCAGTAACAAGAGTTCATCTTCTAATAGCAGTTCTGGTAATTTTTTCTCTGGTAATGGAAGTTCTTCCAATGGTCATTTTCGTGGAAATGGTGGAAGTACTGGATATAATCCCTCTTCTGGAAATGGTGGCAAATTTTTTTGTCAAATCTGTGAAAAATCAGGACATAATGCTTTGGACTGTTATAATAGGATGAATTTTGCATACCAAGGGCGTCATCCTCCTGCAAAATTGGCTGCACTTGCTGCCAGTTCTTCAAATGGACCGAATTACTCTACTTGGCTGACAGATAATGGTTGTAATACACATCTTACTAATGAATTGACTAATCTGCGTTTGAGCGACAACTACAATGGGGATGATAATGTTACTGTTGGAAATGGACAGTCACTCAATGTTACTCACACTGGCAGTGGTAATCTCCTTACCTCTTCTCATAAGTTCAATCTCAATACAATTCTTTACTCCCCTGATGTTTCCACTAATCTCTTGTCTGTTCATAAATTCTGTAAAGATAACAATTGTTTGTTTATCTTTGATGTGGATTGGTTCCTCATTCAGGACAAAATCACGGGCAAGATTCTTCACAAGGGCCAATGTAAGAATGGTCTATATCCAATTCAGTCTGCTATACCTTCCCAGCTTTCAGCTTTTAAAGCTTCTACACACAGCTCCATTTGGCATTATAGATTAGGTCATTGTTCTTCTCTTATTTTGAATAAGGCACTTGCCAACTCTGGTATGTCAGCCACCACTTTTCAATCCTTATGTGATTGTTGTAGTTGTTTGAAGGCAAAAATGTCTAAACTTTCCTTTCCTTTGTCTTCTTCCTTTACTACAAATTGTCTTGAATTGCTTCATAGTGATGTATGAGGGCCTTCTCCAATCCCCTCTGTTTCTGGTTTCAAATATTATGTCTGCTTTGTTGATGACTTTAGCAAATATACATGGATTTTTCCACTTTGTTTCAAATCTGATGTAGCTTCTGTCATTAATACTTTTGTTCCTTTTGTTGAAAACCTATTGTCTTCTAAACTTAAAATTTTTCGTTCTGATGGCGGTGGTGAGTTTGTCAATCATAGTGTCACTCAATTTTTCAATTCAAAAGGTATTATGCATCAGAAATCCTGCCCTTACACCCCTGAACAAAATGGTACAGCTGAGCGTAAACATAGGCACATTGTTGAAACTGCTTTAGCTCTTATGTTTCATGCATCTGTCCCTCTAGAGTTTTGGTATCATGCCTTTTCAGCAGCAGTTTTTCTCATAAATAGAATGCCAACTTCCACATGTTCATCTCCCTTTGAAACTCTCTTTGGTCATTCTTCAGATATGCTTCATTTAAAAGTCTTCGGGTGTGCATGTTATCCTCTCTTAAAACCTTATACCTCTCATAAACTTGAGCCCAAAACCAGTCAACATATTTTTCTTGGTTATCCTTTGGATTATAAGGGTTATATTTGTTATAATCTAATTACTAAAAAGACCATCATTTCTAGACATGTCATTTTTCATGAATCCATTTTTCCTTTCTCCACAACCCAAACTTTGTCTCCAAACACTTCTCCTATCACACCACCTGCTGTTCAATTATCACAATTTATACATTCTCCTCAATTTTCAACTTCTATTTCGGATTCAATTCCTCCTCCTCCTATTCCACCTATTTCTATTTCTTCCATCAATTCTCATCCTATGCAGACTAGACTAAAGTCAGAATTTCAAAGAAGAAAGTACTTCTTGCTACCACCACTCCTTCTCTTGCTCTTCGCTGTACCACATGATCCTTGTACATACACAGGGCTTCTAAGTTTCCTGAGTGGAGAACGACTATGTCCGAGGAGTTTAATGCTTTACAAGAACAAGGTACTTGGTCACTTGTTCCTTACACCTCAAATATGAATGTAGTTGGATGTAAATGGGTATTTCGCACTAAGTATAACCCGGATGGTTCTATATCCCGTTATAAAGCTCGATTAGTTGCTAAGGGCTATCATCAAAAGGAGGGTTTTGATTTTGAAGAAACATTTAGTCCGGTCGTGAAAAAGCCTACTATTCGGGTAATTTTGTCTCTTGCTTCTTATTTTGGTTGGACATTACATCAATTAGATGTCAAAAATGCATTTTTGCATGGCACTCTTAAGGAAAATGTTTATATGTCTCAACCTCCTGGATTCAAGGACAATGATAATCCTACTTTGGTTTGTAAACTACACAAGAGTTTGTATGGTCTTAAGCAAGCTCCAAGAACATGGTTTGATCAATTTACATCTCATTTGCTTACTCTTGGCTTTATTGCTTCTGCTGCTGATAGTTCCTTATTTGTGAGAAGCTTTCAAGGTTCAAATACCTATCTTTTATTGTATGTTGATGATATAGTGATTACTGGGTCTGATTCAGTTTATATTGAGAAACTAAAGCAAGATTTAGGGACTGCTTTTCAGATCACAAATCTTGGCAAATTGAAATACTTTCTTGGCTTGGAGGTTCATTACACCCATTCTGGAATTTTTGTTAATCAAGCGAAATATTTGACTGATCTTATTCAGAAATCAGGTATGATAGATGCCAAGCCTTGTAAGACACCAATGTCTATCAAAATTGATCTTAATGGGGCTGCTCCTTTATTTGGTGATGCATCATTGTATAGACAATTGGTAGGTTCACTACAATACTTGACTTTCTCTCGTCCTGACATTGCTTTTGGGTGAATCGTGTTAGTCAATTTATGCAACAACCTACTACTATTCATTTTACTGCTGTCAAACGTATTTTGCGCTATCTGTCTGGTTCAAAACAGCTTGGTGTTCTTTTTAATTGCAATGATTTATCTCTGATTGCATACTGTGATGCGGACTGGGCTGGTGACAGTCTTGATAGGCGTTCTACATCCGGTTTTATTACTTTTCTTGGCTCTAGTCCTATATCATGGTCTGCCAAAAAGCAAAATACCGTCTCTCGTTCTTCCACTGAGGCCGAATATAGGTCCTTGGCATCGACTTCCGCTGAACTTTATTGGCTACGACAATTGCTTTGTGATTTACAGATTCATATTTCTACTATTCCTACACTTTGGTCTGATAATATCTCTGCTATTTCACTTGCTAGTAATTCTGTTTTTCATGCCCGAACGAAACACATAGAGATTGACTAACATTTTGTACGAGAGAAGGTTGTTCGTAAGGACTTACGTGTTCAATTTGTTTCTTCTAAGGATCAACTTGCTGATTTGTTCACCAAACCATTGGCACTATCTTCATTTCATACCTTCAGGGACAAACTAATGACATCCTTTGCAGCCTTGTCTTTAGTTTGAGGGGGTATATTGTGAGATATTAGTGAAACTAAATAGTCTAACTAACTATTATGTAACTACTTTAGAGTTTGTTAGTGAGCTCTTAGTGAGCTGTCACATTGTAAGCATATTATAAATACTCTTCTCTCTCTCTTGTAAAGTATTCTGAGATATTTTTGAAATAATATTCACTCTCTCTCTATCTCTGTCTTCAATCACATAGATAAAGCACGTGGGCTGGTCCAAGCCCACCACAAGCTCGACCTGTAAGTTAATGGTTAACGGGCCCGACCTATAAATCTTTGCACTGGATATGAATCATGTATTTGAATTCAAGCCCAACCCCCGGGTTTTATCCAAAGACCCTATCAGAACATACCTAAAACCCGGTTCAAGGTCCGTTCATTTAAATAAATAAATAAATAAATATATATATATATATATATATATATATATATATATATATATAGATATTTTTTTTTTTTTTTATATTTAAACTAACCTTATATATAATTATAAAAACAAAGAATAAAAAAAAAAAAAGGATATAGTGAAAAAATAAATTAACTTTTTTTTCCATCACTTTAGAATTAAGTTTAAAGTTAAAAAAGTTAAAAATCTGCTTTAAAAAATGCAATAAAAAATTTAATTAAATAAATAAACATTTGAACGGATAGGGCCAACCTTGAAAAACGGACCGAGCCGACCCAAACCTTAAAAAACAAGTCTAGCCCTACCCAAATCAGCAAAATAGGCCCCACCCGTATTTTTATCTCATGTGTTCAAACTCGTGGATTGGATTGTGTGGGTGAGGTCAATCTGTGTTTTTCAATTTTTGAGTTGGATATTTTGGATTCTTGTTTTAGTTGAATTCATTTTTAGCCTAAAAAAGAAATTGAATCCAAACTGTTTTTTCTGGATTGTAAATCAAACACAAAATAAAACAGATTTCTTTTATTCATTCAATCCAGATTCATAAAACTGAATCTGGATTGCAAACCAAACGGGCCCTTAAGAATTCATTTTATTTGGTAGTCTTCTTCGAATTTGGAATTTTAACTTACGTTTTGATGACGAAAAATGAGGATAAAAAAAATTTCGACCTTTTATTTTGTTTATTATTTTGGGATACAGATTAAAAAAAATAAAAATTGTCAGTCTGAGGAAAAAGATTTTCGACTAACCATTGCTTATATATAAAAAGAAGTCTGCATTGATTTTGAGTTCTAATTAAAAAATAAATTAATCGAATGATTTAAGGAGATGTCCCTGACAGAAGCCATGCATACAGATTAATATAGTCAAAGATTTGGCCTGTTTGAAAATTGTGTGTTCACATTGGATTAATGGCTATTGGGCAATTTGATATCATATTCTCTATTGATTTGGATTATGATGGTTTTAACTGATTTAAAATTCAAACATGATAATGCAGAACTCTATAGCATCACTTCAATTTGGGAATTTTTCTTTAGGTTATTTGTGATGGCTGGCTATGAATTTTCATATGCAAATATATTAAGGATGGATTCTGTTTCACCAATTTTGATTCTAATTGATGAATTAATTTGATGGGATCTTCATACCCACAATTCATGATACATAATATTTTAGATGTACAAAATTTAATTTGAATATTGTTTTCATTTTTGAATATTGTACATAATTTATGGTTGGCCACATTGGTATATACAATTTATATTTGGTGAAATTTCAATTGTATCATGCAGTATACATATTAAGTTAATAATTCAGATTATGGATAATTCATGAAATTTTATATTCATGATATTATGATATTTATGACCCATATTTTATTTATATGTTTTTTAGTTATATGTACAATATATAACTATTTTGAGTATAATAAATTCAATATTTGACATATATATTAAGGATGTTTAACATTTTCAATTGAATTAATTGAAACAAGATGTTGCCAAAGTAACCTCTCTTGTGTAAATTTTTTTCATGAGGGATGTTAAAAGTTTAAAGTGTATGTGAATTCATTCGAGTATTAGCCGGCCCAAAGGAAGGTTAATGTTCGGCAGAGAATTATATGCACACTTGTGATATGATGATTATAAGGCCATTTACATGTAAATAATAAATCGATCCAAAGATAGTTTTATTATTTGACATGAACTTATTGTCAATATGTTATCACAATTCAAGACACCACTTGTAGTTAATATTACTGTCCAAATACTTGATATTAATGATGTATCGGTATCTTGAGATGAGAATTACCAGTCTTTGAATTTATTGATGATAAAGTATAATGTGGCATGATTTGCTTTGTTCTCTGTAATTCATATTTGAGGATGTCCAACTAAGAGTAGGTCTTACCGACCACATGAAAATAAATTGGACTCCAAAATAGTAAACAATTAAGATATTGGCTAATCTAAACGATCTAGGGGTATAAATTTATATGATACAGGGATATAAAGTTTTATGATCCCACACTTAAGAAAAAAAAATTGGAGACGGAATTTACAATATTTTTGAGGAAGTTGAGTTTGGGGAAGAAATACAGTTAAAGATAACTGAGGATAAAGAATCTTATAAGGCTACTAATTTTCAGTTGGTATAATTATTCCTAAGGAACAAACTCAACAACCTCAAGAATTAGTATATTTAAGGAGATAATTTTAATCTCAATAAGTGCTCGAAAAAAAAGCTTGAAGTTAAGGAAATACAAAAGATTCTTACTCTTTAAAAGTAAAGAGTCTAATGTATATTTCAGATATCTACGTCTTTTGATACTAAGTGCATTTTTAGTAACCCTGATATGGATCATTAGAAGAGAGCTAAGTGGGTTATGAGGTATTTATAGAGAACTAAAGATGATATGCTCACATATAAAAGGTCGGATCAGTAAGAGATTATTAGGTATTCCGACTCTAATTTTGATAGATGCCAAGACAGTAAGAAATCCATATTAAGGCTATATTTATATGTTAGCGGGTGGATCTAAGTTTTGAGGAAGTGTTGAATAGATACTCATAATTTCTTCTATTAAGGCATGAGGCATCTAATCATTGAATATGGTTATGAACATTTATCACGGGGCTGCACATTTTAGAGGGTGTTGAAAGACCACTCAAAATTTATCGTGATAATAAATTAGTGATGCCATATTCTAATAACAATAGGAGCTTGTATGTTCCTAGTTGTGAAGGAAAGAAACAGTGTGAACAAATATCAATAGAGCACACACTCAGTCAAACTACACGATAGTGGATCCACTTCAAGGTCTTTCATCAGCATACTGCTCATAAGATGTTATCCTATATTAGGATATCTCATTTCAGTGGGAGTTTGAGTCATTTTTTATTGCTTTATATACGGTTTATGGATATAATATTCAAGTATTTTCGATATTTTTCTAATAAAAAATAAGGAAAATAAGTTAATTTCACTCTGTTACATTGAGTTAAAGTTTTGATCTCACTAAAGTAAGGTAGGACCAGTTGGAATTGATATGTATACAGATCACACTATATAGAATTTCCATGCTATGCATCCATGGTTGATCTATGTCATTTGGTTATATTGGTGTTTGTGACCATTGATGGGTTTAGTTACGATAAATGTGACGAACACCGCTTTGATCCAATACTGATATAATTAATGGACAAGATTGTTTAGGTACTCTTTATTATGATAGCATTCTTTGAAGATCTCATAAGGTTAAACACATCTGTAAAGTTAACATATGTGGTCTAGTGAGAGATAGTTGGAAAAATTCAATATATGGGACCACACATGTAATTATTAAATGTTTATGTTATCTTTGGTTAACCAATTAAAGTGATCTACTAAAATTTTAATGTTGTCTTAATAGAGTAATTATGTAATGCCATAAATTTTTTAATTAAGCATAGATACCATATGCAATTTCTAATTTTATGAGGGGCAAAATTAGAAATAGAAAAATCTTTGGCCTTGTTTGGTTTGCAATCTGAAAAACATGATCTGAATTCAGTGGATTCTAATAAATTTTGGGTAGTATCTAGTGAATATATTAGTTCCAGAAATGTGTTTGGTAACAGATTCAAATTTAAATTTGAAATCCAGAAATTTGAAATTTGTGTTTGGTTGGTTATTCAGAAATTAAAAAAAATTGTGAATCAGAACAAATGTTAATGTTCAACTATATTTAAATTTTTTAAAGTAATTTTCATATATCATATTTCATATATACTATTAGATTTCATTTGTAAAAATATAATTCTATTTATTAAACAAGTCTGATGAACTTTTACATTTGAGCTTAATTTAATGATAATAATTTGTAAAAATATAAATTTATTTCTTCATTCAATCCATTCATTATATCAAATTACTGCTATCTGAACGTCATCACATGGATAAAGCCTGTGAGCTAGTTCAAGCCCAGTGCAAGCCCGACCCGTAAGTTAATGGTTAATGGGCCCGACATATAAAATTTTAGACTGGATATAAATCATGTATTTGAACTCAAGCACAACCCCCAGATTCTATCCATAGAGCCCTATCAAAACTGACCTGAAACCCGGTTCAAGGTCCGTTCATTTATATATATATATATATATATATATATATATATATAAATTATTTTATTTTATTTTTTATATTTAAATTAATCTTATATATAATTATAAAAACAAAGTATAAATAAAAAAATAGGATATAGTAAAAAAATAAATTAACTTTTTTCCATCACTTTAGAATTAAGTTTAAGTTTAAAAAGTTAAAAATCAGCTTAAAAACATGCAATTAAAAATTTAATTAAATAAATAAAAGCTTGAACGGACCGGGTCAACCTCAAAAAACTAACCCGACCCAAACCAGTAAAAATATGTATGGCCTGACCCAAATCCGCAAAATGGGCTTGACCCGTATTTTTATTTCATGTGTTCAAACCCGTGGATTAAATTGTGTGGGTGAGGTCCATCTGTGTTTTTTAGTTTTTGAGTTGGATATTTTGGATTATTGTTTTAGTTGAATTCATTTTTTAGCCTAAAAAAGAAATTGAATCCAAATTGCTTTTTTCTGGATTGTAAACCAAACATAAAATAAAGCAGATTCCTTTTATTCATTCAATCCAGATTCATAAAACTGAATCTGGATTGCAAACCAAACAGGCCCTTAATTGTCTACTCAGTTATTTGGTCAGTTAAAAGAGTGGCTATGGTCCCCATTCTCAGTGTCTATTACGTAAGTCCTCCTCCCCCATCAGAGAAGTTGCTCTCTGTACAGTTTAAAGAGATATGGTAAAAGCACAAGAGAATTGGAAGATCCAAACCCATACGGTAATCGCTTCCGATCATGAAGTAAGGTACGCTTCCGAATTCAATATTCGTTTCTCTTGAATTCAATCATGGGCTAATTTTGAAATTCTCCCAACAATAGGATGTCGATGATAAGAGTTTTAATTCGGTACGGTGGACAATAAGATGCCAATGGATACAACTCCATAGGCGGTTTCATGAAGTATTATTAGTTAGTCGGGAAATAAAGTATGAAGATTTATTAGTCCGACAATACTCATGAAAACTAATTTTGAAGATTTTATCATTAAGATTAAGTGTATGTTCAAGTTATCTTTGGCTGTTCCTCCTTTAGAAATAAATCAAACACAGCATGGAAGCATAACATACCCTATTCAAGAGCAGTTGGGAGTACTATGTACTCTATGATCTGCAGCAGACCTGACCTTGCTTATGCAATGAGTGTTGTCACAAGATTCATGGCAACACTTGGGAAGTAGTTAAATGGGTGTTGAGGTATTTGAAAGGTACAGAATCCACTGGTTTGAAGTTTAGCAGGTCAAAGAATCCTAGTACAAGCATCGCTGGTCATGTTGATGCTTATTGAAGTCTTCATTACAGAATATAGTAACAAAATCTGAATATGTGGGTATTTACAGAGGCAACTAAGGAAGGACTTTGGCTAAAAGTTTTAGTTGAAGAACCATATCAAACAACCATTTTGGAATGACAGCCAAAGTGCTTTACATATCTCAAAGAATCCTAACCATCATAAAAGAACCAAGCATATGGATGTAAGGTTTCATTTCATTCGTGAAGTGGTTAATTCTGGAGAAATCAGGCTTAAGAAGATAATCCCTCAGATACTTTTACAAAGACTTTGAGCATTGTCAAGTTTAGTTGAAGTGAGCTGATGAATTGAGAGGCTGAATGACAAACTAAAGTATGTTGATGGTTGTTGTGCTTCATGGCCGAGGAAGCAAGTGTAATCATAGGGTGATGCTTAGATTTTATAAACAATGTTATTATAATTATAAATTGAATCAATTTTTTTTATTATTAAAACCGATTAGCCTATTTGGTTAGATTTTTAGATTTTGACTGGTACCTAATATAAAATTATGAAATGGGTAAAATAATTTGCTAATTTCATGTAAATTATAAATGGTAACATGTCTTCAGAATAGAGGTAGATTTTAAAACAATTTCTTATTTTATATAAAAAAGAATATAAATTATTATTTCTCAAATCAAATATTTTTTTTTATAAATCTAATAATAAGAATCACAATCAAAATGAACTATGTTTTTATTCCTCACTTTTCACCATGTGACACCTTGCCACTAAAGTCATCCTTCTACTGAGCAACTATATTCCTTTTTGGTATGTCTTCCTAAAGGACTTCAATTTCTACCCATTTTCATAGGTATCTATTATTTGTTTATGGTAATGATTGCAAATCTAGTAATTTTTTAGATAATATTTATAAAATATTAATTCTTAAAAATATTTGTAAATATAGTAAATTTTGATGGACAATGATGAACATTGAATCACATATTTTTACAATAAATTAATCACTGATTCACACATTAATAAATGTTAATTACTGATAAATGTGGTAAAAATTGCTATATTTAAAAGACTTAATTACATCAATAACCTATTTAATTCACCAAATTACATAAATGTTGGATGTTTTTATCTTTTATCATATATACCCAAAAAACACAATTTTATGTGGCACATCCGGTGGATCTCGCACTCTTTGATTACCGTTTTGCCCTCTGCATTCATCTTTTTCCTTTTTTGTGTCATCATTCTTTCTTTTTTTTCGTCATCTTAAATTTCGGGATTCTGATTCTAGCATTTATTATTTTATTTTTTAATTTGTTTTTATTTTTCATCTATCTTCCGATTTGATTCTTTAATGTTATTTTTTCAAATTTCTCAATCCATCGTTTCTGAGTTCTTCCGCTTTTATTTTTCATATCTCTTCCCATTATGTCGACATGTTATTTCATTTGTCACTCCTCCAAAATGTTTACTTTTTATTAAACATTTTTTTTTAAATTTCAACCTTCAATATTATCCTGTTCTTCATCATCCTCTTATATTTCAATCTCTAACCTTCTTGGAGTTTGTCTTCTTTATTCTTCATCTGCAATTCAATTTGTTACCCAGATTAAACATATATTTACATATTCGAAGATGATTTCTTCGATTTTCTACCCATATTTGATGATTTCTTAGATTTTTTATCCAGATTTGAAGATTTTATTTTAGGTGATGTTGAAGCTCGCCTATCGTGTCGCTGCCGAGATCTGGGTAATAATATCATCGTTGGATCTTGTTAGAATGAGGGTTAGGGTTTGAATGTGGGATTCGATTGTAGAACGAGACACTTTTAATAAAATGTTTATTTTTATTCAATATTTATTTTTATTTTCTATTCACATATCCTTAGAAACTGTTACCTCTTTTTTCATCTTCAATTTTGTGCTTTCTATCAATTTTAAGTACACATCAATAAATGTTTACTAAAAGTAAACGGTTTATAAAAAAATTTACCTTTCAATTCTCCGGTGAATTCACTTTCTGTGTATTTTGTAGAATAAGTTACTTTTAATTAAATGTTTATTTTTATTCAATATTTAATTTCAAAGCCTATTTACATATGTTTTCAAAATTGTTTCCTCAGTGTGTCCGATACCAATTTTAAGTACACATCAATAAACTGTTTACTTTTTATCTCTTTATTTTGTAGGATGACGAACAAAAAACAAAAACATTCGAACTTTCCTGGAATAATAAGTGAGAAGTTTGAAAAATTTTCTTGTATTTTTTGTTATAGTTTTATTTTTGTTTAGATTTGATTTGATTTTTTCCATTAATTTTTTAAAATTTAAGAGATTTTATAAATTTCGTTAAATTTTACACAATTTAAGGAGAAATTAAATCGGGGGTATGTTTTGTCTTTTCACAATGTAATTTAATTTGATCAGTGGCGCTTTTGGGTACTATTGATATTTAATAAAAACATCTGATATATTTGATATATCCCTATTTATTTTGATTATTAGTGAAATTAACTCTATTTAAAAATAATTCAAAGTAAAGATTTATTTACATATATTGCATTAAAGTGTGCTACCTGTTGAAATTTCTCTTTGATTATTATATATATATAGAAATATGTTTAGAGAATCTACCTCACTTATCTTTTAAAATTAATACCTTAAATTAACATCTCTAAAAAAATATCTAGAGTTTAAATAAATACTTTTGCTTCGTTTTTTTTAATTAAAAAATCTGGTAAAAGAAATAGTTGCATATATTTAAAAGGTGTAATTTCTTGATTTTTAAATTGTATAATAAAATTTTAAATTAAATTAAATTCATTTACGTATTAACATTTTGTGTATTCTTAATATCATTTTTAAATAGTGATTTATTATGGGTAAAATGCAAATAACACCCTTATGGTTTCGGTCAAAATCATGAAAAGTCCATGTAATTTAAAAATGGCAAATCACACCCTTGTACTTTCAAATTATATCAATATGACCCCTCCCCTTCAATGGTGTAAAATTTCTTTTAGCCATAACTTTTTCGTTTGAACTCCGATTGTGATGATTCAAGATGTTTTGGAATCCTCATTCCGGGCTCTACTTTATGATCACTTGAAAACTTCTAAATCATCACTAAACATCGGGGTTAATTACTGTAATCATACCAAATATTTTGACGATAATAAAACTCTGTTATTTATTGAAAATTTTGAATGTTTGAGATAATCATGACGTAGAGCCCGAAAAGAGGATTTCAAAACATCTTGAATCATCAAAATCGGAGTTCAAAAGAATAAGTTATGGCTAAAAGAAAATTTACACCATTGAAAGGGAAGGGTCATATTGATATAATTTGGAAGTACGGGGGTGTGATTTGCTATTTTTAAACTACAAGGACTTTTCATGAATTTGACCGAAACCACAGGGGTGTTATTTACAGTTTACCCATTTATTATTTATCATCTTTCGATTGTACTATGATAACTATGAATTAAATGGCTTTTAATATAGAAATAAATAGAATAGAATAAAATTTATTTTTTATTTACATGATTTAATTTTTAATAATTAAATATCATAGATGAATAGATAAAAGGAATATAATTTCTCAAACAAAAGAAAAAACAATAGATTATAAAAGTAATCAAATAACTTGCAACGCATCTAGATTATGGTAGTAAATTAGTAATGAATAAAAAAAAATAATATCAAATTCTGTTGGAGAAATTATATACTAAATATTAAGGTGTGATATCTACATAGGGGATGTGAGAAATGAGAGGCCAATACTCACCTGTTTCTGGCTTGCATCTTTCCTCTAGTTCCTTATGACATCCACCAATCCTTAATTTCTGTAGATTGGTAAGGTCTCTAATTCCGTTAGGCAAAGATTTGAACGGTCAACTTTAAAAGTGAAGAGAGATTGCCAATCCACTCAGGAAAAGCCTCAAAGTTTCCACAACGATACAAAAAAAGGTGTTGAAGAGTAGATACATATTGAAGCCCCTTTGGGAGAGACACGAGCCCTGATAATGTGACGAGTTCTAAAGAACGGAGGCTCTTAAATGCTTTCCATTGCATCTCTTCAATGTCATTAAACATATCGAGTTTGTTGCATCTCTCAATCACTAAATCAATCAATGCTGGAAAATGTGTAAAGGAAAAATGAGAGCTTGCAAGGATGGAAAGAAGATTGTTGATGAAGAGCAGCCACTGATGTTGAATATAAACTTAAGAAAATACAAGCGCTCAAGGATTGTAATACTGACTAAATTTGAGAGAGAGTTTAACCAGTTGGATAATCCTACTCCATTATATCCCTTAATAATCAAGGTTTGAATATTTGGATGGAGTTGGAGGTTGTCTAAAACTGTTTCATCATCAACACAACTTCCAACTTCATTCATTTCTGATACGGATAACCTCCACTGTAATTCTATACTTCTGAGACCCTTTTTTTCTTTCAAATTGGGATCACGACTCACATGAGCTTTTGATTTGTTGCGTCGTAAGAATTCCAATCCTTTAATTACTAACTTTCCACTCAAATTGTTGAGCGCATTGAGCTCGTTGAGACCACTTCCATATTTCTTCCCCAACACAAAAAAACTCAGAGTCTGAAGACAAGTCAACTTGCTTAGTCCTTTTGGCATATGCCTCAAACTTCTTTCTTCTACAATCATATGCCTGAGGTTCACTAAATCACTCATACTTCTCGGTAACTCTTTTAAATGCCAACATTCGGAGAGATCAAGTGTTTGCAAACTTTTCAATTCAGTGATAGAATTTGGAAGCAATTTTATTTTTAAATTGAAAGAAAGATCAAGATATCGCAACTGTGTTAACTTGTTGATTGTTTCTGGAACAACAGAAATATTTGAAGCACACAAGTTTAGCACACGTAAATGTGCAAAACATGAGATAATCATTTCAAAAACTTGCTTCCTAAATGGAAATAGAAGCGATCTCAATTTTTTTGCCTCTTGTATCGAGGTGGAAATCTCACTTTTCAAATCGGACCGAGCATCAAACGAAACATGTCGAACTCTTATGTCAATGTTTTGAAGATCACCACTATTTTTCAAAAGGATATGCTCACCACTTGAGACCAATTGTGCGAGATCATGCATTTTAAACCGTTGTTTCTTGGTAAAAATATCTGTTTGTTTCTCTTGAAAAAGTGACCTCCAATATAATTCCTCCAAATAATCATGACCCACATCCTCCATAGATTTTCCTTGACACTGTGATTGATTGATAAATCCTTGAGCTATCCATTGTTTAACCAATTTATTTTCATCAATAAAAAAATCCTTAGGAAAAAGGGAACAGTAAGCAAAACACGGCTTCAAATGGGTGGGGAGGTTATGATAACTAATCTTGAGTATTGACATCATGTGTCCTTCTCCTTGGATAATCGTTGAAAGTTCATTATCTTTGAACGAAATCCATTCAAATGGTGATGTTTTGGAGTATAACACCCTTCCAATGGTTCTTATTGCAAGCGGTACACCATTCAACTTCTTAACAATCTCTTTACCAACTTCAATGAAATTTGGATCATTTGCTTGATCTCCTTCCTCTTTTCCGAAAGCTATTTTTTTGAATAATAACCAAGAATTACCTTCAGATAAACCTTTTATTGGAAAGACTAAAACCGGCCTCGCAATTTCGGCAACCTTTTGACTACGAGTAGTGACGAGAATCCTACTCCCTCTTGCACCACCCATCAATAACGTCTCCAACGCCATCCATTTTTCATCATTCTCATTCTAGACATCATCCAGCACCAACAAATACTTTTTTCCTTCAATTTCTTGTCGCATTTGACTTTGCAAGGAATCTAGATTTTGCATCTCAGTTGGTTTTTTCCCAGCTGCCGATTCTATAATCTTTTCAAGAATCGTTTTAAGATCAAATTCTTCAGAGATACAAACCCACATTCTCAATTCAAAGTGGCTTTTCACTTCAGTGTTATTGTACAGCGATTGAGCAAGTGTAGTCTTTCCGAATCATCCAATACCGATGATTGCAATCACGGATACATTATTTTCAACATCGGGATCAAACAATTTCTCCAATATTTCTTTCTTCTCACTATCCCTCCCAATAACATCATCCTCAAGTACAAAAGAGTGAGTTTCCCGTTTTCTAATTTGTTCATCTCGCACATCTCTAATATGCTCGATTATGTTAAACTCACTAATATCCGCATTGAACTTATAAAAAATTGTCCTCAGTTTATTGATCCTATGAGCCATTGGAAGACGAAAGCATAACGGATTTGATTTGGAAAAGAAAGAACATACCTTTCTATTCAAAAGAGCTTCATTGTAAAATTGATCAAAGAGGTCATCGGCATCGTACATAGAATCTTTGATTCGGATGAGAAAGTTTTTGATATCTTGATTATGAGCTTGCTGCTCTTCAGCTCCAACAAGCTTTGCTCCGAGTCTTGAAATGGCGTTTTTCAACTCATCAAGCTCATCTTCCACACCAATTAGAAGTCTGATCTCTTGGCTAAGAAGATGACCCGCTTGAGCCATCATCTGATTTGTAAGATTGGAGAGAAATTCTTGAGACATATCTCAAAAAATTTAATATAATATCTCAAAAAATTATCTATATTCATTATAATTACAATATATATAAAAATTAAATAGAATTTATCTCAAATAGCAGAAATTTTCATACTAATTACTAAAATGTCAGAACTTTTTAAAAATCACTCAATTAGCATAATCATAATTCAATAAATTATTGAACTATTTTTCATGTGTATTTTTAATGAATTTGCATGTTTTTTGCTTTTTTAAGTTCACGTTATTTGATTATCTTTTATTATTATTCAATGAATTTGTTATTATTTTTTTTATAGTTCAATAGATTATTGAACTATAATTATTCTATTTTAGTAATTTCTGAAAATTTTAACCTTTCAGTGATTAGTATGTAAAAATTTGTTATTTCAATACTTGTCCCAAAATTAAATTATTAATATTTAGCCATCAAAATTAAATTTAATTGTGATAACTATTTAACTATGAAGTAATAAGTAAATAAGAATTGAATTATATCATTTAAATTTATCATTCACACTATAATTTATAAAATGTTACCATTATATTTAATTTGAATGAAAAATAAGTATATAATGTAGATAGTAATTTTAATTTGTGTATGAGAGCTATAGATAAATTTCTAAAATTTAGATACAAATTTTAATTAAAAGTTAATAGTTTTAAAAAATTATCACTTTTTAATAATTAATATTTTGAATATTTTATACTAAGTTTATTCCCATGGTAATAAAAGGAATTACAATCAGACAAGCATGAAAGAGAATTGACGGTAAAAAAACAAAGGAAAAAATAACTGATTACAAAGAGATAAAACGCCAAGAAGGATTTCTCAAAAAAAAAATGTCAAGAAGGAAAGAGAATTGATTACGGAGAGAGAAACGCCTAGGAATCCAGATGGGTCCCACAATCCAGATGGCAATAAACAAATGGCGGTAGTACGGAGTACCCAGTGCAGCGGTAGTACTAGAAAAATTCCCCAAACAAAACCGCTTCCTAAAACCTCAGTATGTCTATTATTTCTTAACCCATTTGGCACTTTTTTCAATTAAATTTAGAAAAAGATAAATAAAACCAAATTTAAAACTCAAAATGAGCTACGGTAGAAAATATTTAGAAAAAGTAAATGAATTAAATTAAGTTCAAAAATAAAAGCGGCCATATTTAAGAAAATCTTTAAAGAGATTTTTTTTTGGGCTAATAACACCAATAATCATATTACACATCTTAATTACAAAAATAACAGATTGTGAGAATTATTTACACAAATGGACGCCTACCACCTGCCGGAGAAAAATTTATACAAAAATACCCTTGCACATGTAAAGAAAAAGCGGAAAAGGAATTAAATTTTTTTTTCCAAAGTAATTCTTTATTCAAAAAAGATTAAAAGGGGCTGTATTAACCAGCAAACCTTGTTTAGATAACACATGAGCCTCATGGTTGAACCTCCTACTAATAAACTTAAAGGACAAAAAAGCAAATAGGGATTTCAAACTTAGAAAAAACTCCCAAAAACAAAAAAGGATGCTTGGGCAAGGGCTATCACCATTAACAACATCAATCAGCCATTTTGCATCCGAAAAAACAGTAATGGCCGTAATGTTCAGGCGATGAGCTTCTGAGAGGCCCGCAATCAGAGCTTTACTTTCAGCATGAAGTGAAGAAAAGCATTTTCCTCCATTACCTGATAAGGACGAACAAATCGAACCATCCGGATTCACAATGAGGCAACCAATTCCCGTAGAGTAATCCGCTTCCAACCACGCCGCATCACAATATAACAAGAAGCCAGTAGAAGACGGAGCAAGGGTAATCGAAAGAGGAGGAGTGTAACCTGCTGCATATGAATCAAAAGAAGATCTGAAATCAATTGCATCCTTGGTAGCTAGACTGATACCCTGAATAATTTCTTGCTCCTCGCCCTTCATAATTCTCGAGTTACGCATCTTCCACAACCTCCACAAACCAAAGCAGAGAAAACTCAGGGAACTTGGCTCATCCGAGAGGTTTTTGGAAAACAGATCCAGCAAACAGAACCAACTATCCTTGAACCTTCCTCCCTAAAAAATTTCAGATTTTAAATGAAGAGGGCCAGCGAACCAGAAACGTTTCGCAACTTCACAAGTGAGAAGTAGATGATTAATGGTTTCCTCCTGATTATTACAAACTCCACAGTACGTATTAATGTTCATACCTCTCCGTTTCAGATTAGCATTAGTTGCTAAGTAATTGTGGAGAGCTCGCCAAATAAAATTTTTGATCTTCGGGGTAGTAGGCAGCCTCCATATCGCGTTCCATTCTTTTGCCACACCACTGGAAGAAGAGCTGCCCCCTTCCACATTTTGGGGATTTTTAGATTCAGCTTCTAAGATTGCAGATCGATAACCCGATCGTACCGTATACAAGCCTGAAGAAGTGAAATGCCAAATAAGTTTGTCTGGGCTATTGAAGCAGCTTACGGGAGTGGCTAGAATCAAATTAGCATCAGCTGGAGAGAAGGTGTGGAGAATTTTCTCAATATCCCATCGTGGAGGCGAACTTAAAATCAGGTCAGACACCAATTTACTCTCAATCTGTCTTTCTGAGAATGGTTTGAATGAAAAAGGCCTTGGAAGCCAAGGGTCATCCCAAATCTGAATTGAACGACCATTCCCTACCTGCCAACACAACCCACAAGAAAGGATTTTTCGTCCTTCTATAATGCTTCTCCATCCCCAAGACGCCTTCTTCCCTGCTGTAGCCTCCATAAAAGAACAATGACTAAAATATTTGGCCTTTAACACTTTAGATAAGAGTGAAGTAGGATTAATTAGGAGGTTTCAGCCCTGTTTTGCTAATAAAGCTTGATTGAAACATTGAAGATCTTTAAAATTTAGGCCTCCATCTGATTTTGGTTTACATAAGTCATTCCATGAGCCCCAATGAATACCCTTACGGTCTCTATTCGATTGCCACCAAAATTTTGCAATGATGGAATTTATCTCTTTACAAATAGAGATAGGAATTTTAAAACAATTCATTGCGTAAATAGGCATTGCCATAGCAATTGCTTTTATTAGAATCTCTTTACCCGCTTAAGAAAGAAAATTTTCAACCCATCCTTTCGCCTTCCGTTCAACACTATCTCTGATTTTCTGGAATACATGAGTTTTTGAGTTACCAAACTCTATTTGCAGCCCCAAATATTTACCCAATCCTTGATCAGAAATCCCCAAAATCTGTGAAATATCCTCTCTAAGAGCAGCAGGAGAATTACGGCTGAAAACAATACTACTCTTGTCAAAATTAACTTCTTGGCCGGAGTTTTCACCATAAATCTTGAGAACTTTCAATAAAATATGCACCTCCGAATGAATAGCCCTACAAAATAGAAGAGAGTCATCTGCAAAAAATAGATTATTAATTGGAAGTTCCTGTTTGCTGAAACGAAATCCATGGAGAAGACCCATACATGCTTCCTTCTCAAGTAAGCTCGTTAAACATTCAGTGCAGATGACAAATAAGTAGGGGGACAAAGGATCTCCTTGTCTAAGACCATGTTTAGGAATAAATAAGCCATGAGGAGAGCCATTAATCAGTCGATTGAAGGAAGTAGTTGATACACATTCTTTTATCCATCCCACCCACTTCTCGGCAAATCCCATCTTGAGCATAATAGCCTCAATAAAATGCCATTCTAAACGATCATAAGCCTTCGCCATATCAAGCTTGACTGCCATATGACACTCCTTCCCCTTTTTCTTAAGTTTCAAAGAATGCATCACCTCATGGGCAATTAGAATATTATCCGTGATATGTCTACCACTGACAAAGGCGGTCTGGCATTTACTAATAACTTTGGGAAGAATAACCTTCAGTCTATTACAAAGTACCTTGGAGATCACTTTGTAGATAACGTTACAGAGAGATATTGGCCTCATTTGCTTCATAGATTGGGGACATTTGATCTTTGGGATCAAGGTAATGAAGGTATGATTCATTTTTCGTAGCATTCGGCCTCTATTAAAGAAGTCTTTCACCATTTGGAACACCTCATCTTTAACAGTTTCCCAATGATCATGGAAGAAACCCGCTGTCATTCCATCCGGCCCAGGTGATTTATTAGGATGAATTTGGAACATTGCCCTTTCAATCTCTATCTCAGAAACTGCAGCAATAAGATTCAAATTGTCCTGAGGAGTAATTTTGGACGTAATGGCATTCAGACAATCATCTAAATCCCCGGGGGGGGGGGGGGGGAAGGGGGGAAGATGCAAAAAGCTTCTTAAAATAAGAAATTCCAATAACTGCTGCCTGTTCTTCTCCATCCTGCCAAACCCCATTCTCATCCTCTAATCCTCGGATCGAATTGAGTCGAAAAGGAATTAAAATTAAAACCCACGATTTTAGTTCATTAATTAGGGATTTCAAAAAAATTGGCGGACAGATTTGGGAAGAAGAAATCGTGGGAGATTTGAAATCCAAAAATTAAAACAAAAAAACAAACTGATTGAATTCAAAAGAGAGTGAAAACCTAGAGAAAGCATCAGATTTACAGAAAACAATGATCACGAAGAAGGAAATCTTGGAGGCGAGAAAGAAATTAATGGAAGAATCAATGAAAGAAGAAAGGGGAAATCTGGAGAAAAATGGGGGAGTTAGTGATTACGAAGGAAATCAAGAAATCAGTGGAGGAAAAGAAGAGACAAGAGATGAACAATGCAAAGGTATGAACTTCATCTTATCAATTAAAAGAAAAAAACGGAATAATTTATATTTTAAATATTTTTTAACAAAATAAACAGGATCCAAATCCTAATGATGAACAAGAAGAAGAAAAAGACATCGAAGAAGATGTTTATAGTGAACATGAAGAAGAAATCGAAGAGGATAATATTGAAGAAGATGAATATTTGACAGAAAAAGAAGAAATCGAAGAAAAACAAAAGAGCAAAAAGGAAGATTTAAACAAGGAAACATAGAGAAAGAAAAAAGTAATAAGAAAAACAGTGTGATGAACAAGAAGGTGAACAATGCTACACCAAGAAGACAACAAAAGGTAATTCTTGGATAAATTTAAATATATTTGAACAATAAAAGTATTTAATAATATTAAATCTGTATGTTCTAATTACATGATGTTAAACATTCCTGAATAATTAATTTACACATGGTCCTCCTTTCATTGTAACACTTGAAAACTGGCAAAAGGATAAGAAGACAAATTCATACACAAAACAGACAAAGATAATGGATTTGATAAAGTGTTTAAAGGGGGAAGCTAAGAGGAGAATGACAGAGGGATGCTTTAAGGATATTATAGAGTTGGGTATTATCAATTTCCCACTGAAATTAATGTAGCATCTTATAGGAAAGATAATCTGTAATTTAAACATTATATAATATTTATTTTAATACAATACTTTAACAATGATAAATAAACAGGTCATGACTACTCAGAAGTAAACAAATATTCATTGTAGTTCTTTTTTTGTTGTTGTTTTAGTTTGAACTTTTGAATTGTGTTGATTTTCAATATTTGGTAAAAAGACATTTAGAGCTTTTGACAGCTCTATAATATTTTGTCAAACAATGATCAAATTTGTTAATCTTTGGTTCACGTACTTAAGGATATAGTTTTTCTCATATCAAACTTAAATAATTTCCAAGGGGAAAAAAACACTTTTTCAAAAAGAATGAAAAATAAGTGAAAAAATATCTTCAACAAAAAATATTGAACATAGTTACATATCCAAACAATTTGATAATATATAACTAACAACTAGTTATGACTAAAGAGTAATAAGTGTTGAACAAATTTAAAATATTTAAAAATATACTAATAAAATTAGAAAATAATGTTAAATATGATAATATACAATATAAAGAGAAAAATTTGTTGGACAAACTATCCGAAAAATTTGATAATATATAACTAACATCTCGTTATGACTAAAGAGTAAAACGTGTTGAACAAATATAAATTATAAAAACATTTAACATCATACTAATAAAATTAGATAATAATGTTATATAACAATATGATAATATACAACATAAAGAATGAATAACATAATGAGGAAAAAATGTTGGACAAACTTAAATATTGTTAAAAAAAATTTGATTCACTAAAGGAAAAACACAACATTGACATTATTCAAAAAGAAGGGAAATAACACAACAATAATAAAATTCAAAAACTAATAACTGAATTCAATCCTACGAACAACAACATTCCTACAAGTCTTGTGATTATGTCCACCACCACCACATCTGGAACAATTCTTAGATTGAGAAGTTGCAACTTCAATTGCTGACAAGTGATGTTTCATTCTTGGACGACCGAATCCAAAACAAGGTACGACTTATGTTGAACAACGAAACAAATCTCCATACGCAATCTACGGCAGTGGAAAATTTTTATGTAAATCACTCAAAGTAATGTTTTTCACAATCTGAATATCAACTGAATTGTAATTAACATACACTCTATTCTCATCAAAATTCCCACCATGAAAAAGTTTAGTGTCAATGTACCTACCCATATTCAACACCCAACTCAGAAAAAAGATAAAAAAAACGATGTCAATGAACAAAAAAAGGAGGAAGAAATATGACAATAAATTTTCTCTCTTAGTCAATAATTTAGTGAATTAAAATTTGAATTTTATTAATTCAATAAAATTTCTCCCTTCATCAATAATTTATTAAACTAAATTACAACATATAATTGAGATTTGATTTTAATTCAATAAGTAATTGAAGTTAATAAATTATTGAATAACGGTTTTGATTTTGCCTATAAAAAACACATAAAATCTCAAAGCTTTCCGCAAATAAAAATCACATTCATTTACACTAGTATGCAACATCAATAACAAATATTAGTGGTTATAAACTTGAAATACAAAATAATATTTTCATAGAGTGGCAAGATAGTATCAAGATTTCAATTCAATAATTTAATGAACTCGATGCATTAAATAATTGAATTATAAATCTCAACAGCAAGATCCATTTAAACCTATATACATAAACAATTCATTAAAATTTATAACAAACACAAAAAAGAATTAAAAAATGGCATCTTCTTGTGTCCTCATTTGGCCTATCTTCACATTTTTTTTCTTCCTTGTTTTCTTCTCCAATTCACATATACCCTAGCACATGTAAAGCAACAGTGCAAAATAAAAAGTTCAATAAACTATGTTGCAGAATAAAACAAATAAGTTTAGTTCAATAATTTAGTGAACAATATGGTATAAGTTATTGAATTGTATAACGAAAAACTAAATTGACACAAAAAAAGAATTTAGGATGAAAAACTATTTTAAAACTAAAATGACAGAGGTTACAAACTTTACCGAAACCGATCGGTAAGAAAATTCATAAAAAAAATGAACCAGAATCGGAACGGGAAAGGTTACGAACCGAACCGGTACGTAATCGGCTCCCTTTAATTCACTAAATTATACATTATAATTTAATTCACTAAATTATTCCCTTTCATTCACTAAATTATTGAATTAAAATCAATATTAGGTATCCCAAATGTACATTATAATTTAATTCACTAAATTATTCCCTTTAATTCACTAAATCATTCTATTTAATTCACTAAATTATTGAATTAAAATCAATATTAGGTATCCAAATATACATTATCATTTAATTCACTAAATTATTGTATTAAAATCAATATTAGGTATCCCAAATGTACATTTAAATTTAATTCACTAAATTATTCCCTTTAATTCCCTAAGATATTCTCTTTAATTCACTAAATTATTCAATTAAAATCAATATTAGGTATCCCAAATGTACATTTAAATTTAATTCACTAAATTATTCCGTTTAATTCACTAAAATATTCTCTTTAATTCACTATATTATTCAATTAAAATCATATTAGGTATCCCAAATTTACATTATAATTTAATTCACTAACTTATTCCCTTTAATTCACTAAATTATTGAATTAAAATCAATATTAGGCATCCTAAATTATTCCCTTCAATTCACTAAATTATTGAATTAAAATCAATATTAGGTATCCCAAATATACATTATAATTTAATTCACTAAATGATTGAATTAATTCATTGAATTCAATAATTTATTGAATTAAAATCATAACTAAAAAGATAAGATATTGAATAATAGCATTAACAACATATTACAAGCTAAAGAGGAAATGAAGAGAAACAATCTTTGATGAAACTGACGAGTCATTTTTAAAGGGAAAAAAATGGACAAATCTTGTAAACTAGCCTATTGACTAGGAGGGGAAAATTTAGTGAATTAATAAAGTTCATATTTTAATTCACTAATTAGTGAATAAGAGAACAAATTTAGTGAATTAAAAATGAGTGGCATTTTTGTAAATTTAGTGAATTAATAAATGAGTGGCATTTTTGTAAATTTAACGAAATAATTAATTTTGTTATATTAGAAAAAATGTCATTTGGGGGATTTTTTAAAACTTAAACTATTTAAGACATTAACACTAATAAAAGTGTCATTATAGGCAAATTCTCAAAACTAAAAGCAGTCGCATATTGATTTTTTTTTTAAAGTTCTCTAAACTAATCAATGTAGTGAAACACAATCCTACCAGATTTTTTTTTTTAGAGAAACCAAATGATGGATATAACATATTTCTTTCGGACAACTCCGGTTTGAACTTTTTCAAGAAGACAAAGAATCTTTATTTTTCACATGGATGGAGATAACTTCATGCCTTGGTATATTTCTTCCTTGAACAGTATTTATATAATTATTTGAAATATTTTACTATTTACTAATTTTTTTATCAGAATTTTACTATTTACTATTATACATTAAGTTAATATTAATTTGGAAAATTATGCGTGGTAGCCAACTTTTGAGTTTTATTTTCATATATGCCACACTTTCATGTTTATATCAGATTTACCCATTTTTATGTATTTTATTAATTTAATGATATATCATTGATATAATTTTACAACAATAATTTATCAGTAATGTAAATTCTAGTATTAAATTTATATCAATAATATAAATTTACAAAAATAATATATCAATTATAATCAAATTTTCACAAAAAAATTATGGGTTAATTATGTGTTGGGTAATTTTGATATTTTTCAATATTTGTGGTTTTTTTGAAAACTGAGACTCGATATTGGGTATATGTGATAATAGCCCTATTAATTTTGATAGGATTGAGATATAAAAAGAATTAGAAGGAGAAGAAAGAGGAGGGGGAGAATACTTTTATATTAGCGAACCAAACATTGGAATGATCATCAATAACATAGGAGAAAGTTATGATTTTTATAACAAATATACTATTTGTATGGGATTTAGCGTTAGAAAGGCAAAAAAAAAAAAAAAACCAAATATGATAATTGGGGAGTATCTGTCATATTGAGTTGGACTGGAAAATGACCTTTAACTGAACCCCACACCATTATCGACCATTTCTGCTCTCTCCCTCTTTCATCTCTCACAACCTTCAATTTTCGTTGTCGGAAAAATAAATGGCACAAATTCCTCTTTTGAGCAACCCCAACACCGTCAACGGCGCCGTCGGTTATGACGATCAACCAGTTCTTCCATCAAGCTCCGGTGGTTGGAAATCAGCATCGTTCATAATTGGAGTGGAAGTTGCTGAGAGATTTGCTTATTATGGAATCAGTTCTAATCTCATATTAAGTTTAATGGTTTTGTTGAACTATTGAGTGAGACATTATCCATTGATTTTAGGACCATCCAAGCAGAGATTGTGTATAGATATTCCACTCAATTATCAAATGGATCAACTAAGTTCTCATCATTCCCAATCCATAATGATGCAAATTTGAATCGTCCTATCCCCGAACACGATCCGATTGCTTGTCTTGGAATAATAGGGAGTGATGAAGAGTTGTATAAAGGGTTTTTATATTGTAGTAAAGAAGATTTAAAACATAAAGTGAAATGTTTCTCCATAAAAAAAAAAATCATGAATTTGAGGTAACGGAGTCAACACCTGCTATTTGGGCTGTTAGGTGTAAGAAATAGACTGACAAGTGCCCGTGGAGACTTCGTGGTATTAAAAAAAAGACACACCAGTTGTTTGAGATAACTTAGTAAGTCGGGTCACATACTTGTGTTTATACACGTTTAACTCAAGATCACCCGCAACTTGACTCGACATTGATTGCCATAGAAATTAGTGATATGGTGAAAAAAGATACAATTGTAAAAATTGTAGTATTGCAACTTGAAAAGTGTTTTTGGATATAATGTACACTACCGACGAGTATGGGGAGGAAAAGACAAAAGCAATAGAGAGAGTTTTCGGGAATTGGGAAGAATCGTATCAGTTGTTGCCCAAATGGATGCACATTTTGAAACTAACAAACCCCGGGACTCAGGTTGAATGGAGATTCGGGAACACTAATTTGAGAGACCATAAAATTTTTGAATGCGTGTTTTGGGAATATGGACCTTCTATAGAAGGATTTAAGTTTTGTCGGCCCGTCATTCAAATAGATGGAACACACCTATATGCTAAGTATATGGGAAAATTATTGATTGCAACGTCTATTGACTCCGACGGCCACATATTTCCTCTAGCATGGGCTATTGTTGGTGAGGAAAGTAGAGACACATGGGGGGTGGTTTCTGTATCATTTGAGAACTAAGGTTACACAAAGAGAAGGTATATCTAAAGCGTCTGTTAACCAGACGTTTCTCAAAACCCCTCGGGTCTAAAGCGTCTATTTGAACAGACGTTTTTAGGCCAGGAAGTAAAAACGTCTGTTCAACAAACGCTTTAGATCCGAGAGTTTTTGAAAAACGTCTGTTGAACAGATGTTTTTACATTATTGGGTCTAAAGCGTCTGTTCAACAGACGTCTTTCTAAAAACATCTGGCACATGTGGCACTAAATCGTCTATTCAACAGACGATTTATGCTGACTGGGCATAAATCGTCTGTTCAACAGACGCTTTACGTTAGTTTTGGAAATACTTTCGCTCCCCCCATATATCAAGAATTATTTTTTTAAATTGCAATATTTCTGAAGAAACCTCGCTGAAGATCCTCACATGACCGATCATGAAGACGGTTATTGTGTCCTAAATGTGATAGACCATAAGCGTACCCAAGAAATACGCCAAGGTCTGCAAACAAAATTCTTAAAAGAATTGATATATGTTTTTTTTTACTAACATGAAAACTAAATGTATGTTGGAAAAAAAGAAAGAGTTGCTAGATTCACTCTTTACCTTTTTCATGTCCAGCAACCAGCTACTTTCGGTGTTCAATGTCCAAGATTGAAACTTACCACATCAATTTATTCGTTAAAGAAATGAATGGTAGTGATAAAAAATTGAGCTTAGTCAAAATGTAAGGGACTAAATTAGTTATTTTCAAATATTAGAGACTAAATTAGAAAATTGGGTAAACGTAAACGTGAAAGACTAAATTAGACCAAGGGTGTTGAAACTATTTTTCCCGTTCCTATATTAGAATGCTGATCGTTTTGTTATTACACTTTGCATAACAAACAGGCACTAGGATTGCTTACACTATCTGCTTGGCTTTCTACAACCCCTTCTCTATGCCAAAGTCCCGGCAATACCACATCCTGCTCCATTCCCCGGTTTCAAGTAGTCTTATTCTTCTTCTCTCTGTATTTAATGGCGATCGGACTGGGTGGCCACAAGCCTTGTGTCCAGGCTTTCGGAGCTGATCAGTTCGATGGGCAAGACCCGAAGGAGTCCAAAGCCAAGAGCCCCTTCTTTAATTGGTGGTATTTTGGTTTGTGTGTAGGTACATTTTTTACCATTTCTGTTGTAACATATATACAGGAAAACCTCAGTTGGACTCTTGGATTTGGAATTCCTTGTACTGCAATGGTGATTGCATTCCTTGTGTTTGTGCTTGGAACCAAGACGTATAGATATAGTGTTGTACGATATGATGAGAGTCCGTTTGTGAGAGTTGGTCGGGTTTTTGTTTGTGCAATTAGGAATCGATGAGCTTCTACCTCAGCAATAATAGTTGAAGCGAAAGAAATGGGAATAGTTTTGTCTAGCTCGGAGGCTGAACATTTCAAGTAAGAAAACCTACACTCCATACATTTGAAATCGAAAGCAAGAATATGGCTTATATTGAAACTGAAAGATGCCTAATCAATCTAACTGAAATTCACGATGGCGCAACGGGCTGATCCATAAACTGCAACTAAGAATCAGCTTGTGGTTTACTTACTGACATTGGTTTCTGATCAAATGTGGCAGATTTCTCAACAAAGCTTGCTTTGTCCCGAATGATTCAAACTGATTCGGGATGACGTGCACCATCGATGAGGTTGATGAAGCAAAGGCAGTTCTAAGGGTAGTTCCGATATGGATCACAACCCTTGTTTTTGCTATTGTGTTTACACAACCATCCACATTTTTTACAAAGCAGGGAGCTACAGGGGATAGATCAATTATGCCAGGCTTCATTGTGCCTTCTGCTTCACTTCAATCTATCATTCTTCTAGTCAGTTTTATCTTCGTCTCCGTCTATGACCTTGTATTTGTTCCAATAGCAAGAACATTAACAAGAAATCCCATCGGCATCACAAAGTTGCAGCGAATTGGAACCGAGATAGTTTTATCAGCTATTGCAATGTTCATTGCAGCTCTAGTTGAAATAAAGCGGTTAAGAACGGCTCAGCAACACGAGCTAGTTGATATGCCGGAAATTACAATTCCAATGAGTATCTGGTGTATGATTCCTCAATACATCTTGCTCGGGTTGGCAAACATTTTCATAATGGTTGGTCTTCAAGAGTTCTTCTATGAAGAAGTTCCAAGGGATCTGAAAAGTATGGGACTTGCATTATATAGCAGTATTTTTGGTATGGGAAGTTTTTTAAGCAGCCTTTTGGTGTCTTTCATTGATGAAGTTACTCAAATGGAAGGCCAAGATAGTTGGTTTGCCAATAACCTTAACAAGGCAAGGCTTAGTGTTTTAGGATTTCTTGCTTTCTTGTACTTCTCAAAATCTTACATTTATAGCAGGTCAAGTACAACTTGAATGCATTTTCAGGTTCTGAAATTTATTAACTGGATTTGAATTCTTGATTAAAATTGTCTGACTTTGTTTTTTTAATATATCTGTGAGTGTCTAGGCCAGCTTATATACGTGTAATAAGCTGAATATTCAATAGTTGTATTTCTCATGAAGTGAAGTATTTATACACATCAATAATAGTTAAACTAATTATCTAACAACCAATAACTAACTCTCAACAATACTAACATGATTTAACTACTCTAACATCCCTCCTCAAACTTATGTTGGACAAGTCTCAACATTAAGTTTGCTTCTAAGTAGTAAAAAACGAGAGCTAGGCAAAACCTTTGTCAAAATATCAGCATTTTGGGCTAAAGATGGTAGATGACGAACATCAAGTTGCCGTTGAGCCACTTTTTCACGAACAAAATATAGATCTAACTCGATGTGCTTTGTGCGAGCATGTTGGATAGGATTTGCAGCAAGCAACACCGTACTAAGATTATCACACCACACCACCGGAGGCTGAGATGGCAAAAACTGAATTTCAGTGATGAGATGTTGCAGCCAGGACAATTTAGCTGTTACAGCTGCCAAGCTCTGATATTCAGCCTCGGTACTAGATCGAGAAACCACGGGTTGTTTCTTAGAACTCCACGAAACAAGATTACCCCCATAATAAATGCAATAACCTGTGGTTGATCGTCTATCATCCGGATCTAATGCCCAATCAGCATCATAATATGCAACTAAATCAAAAGAAGATGCAGACTTAAGAAGTAAACCATAAGAGATAGAACCTACCAAGTAGTAAAGAATACGCTTCACTGCTCTCCAATGTGAATCTCGAGTTGTTTGCATAAATTGGCAAAATTTATTTACAGCAAAAGATAATTCCGGCCGTGTAATAGTGACATACTGTAAAGCCCCAACAGTATCTCTATAGAGATGAACATCATCATATAAAGAACCCTCAAACTTTGATAATTTTTCAGAACTAGCAAGAGGAGAAGCTATGCCCTTAGCATCTTTCATATTAACCCGACTCAGTAAATCAGATATGTATTTAGACTGAGTTAAATACAAACCAGCCTTGGTAAAAGTAGCCTGAACCCCAAGAAAATAACTCAAATTTCCCATATCTTTCAAGGCAAAAGTTGCATTTAATTGAGAAATGAGTGTGGAAATGAAAGGCTTGTTATTACCAATTACCAAAATATCATCAACATACACAAGAACAAATATTTTCAGCCCATTCAGTGTTAAAATAAACAAGGACTGATCTGCCTTAGCTGATTTAAACCCATTCTGTCTTAATGTCAAGCTTAACTTACACACTACACTAGGATTGTGAGGATCAACAAATCCAGTAGGTTGTTCCATATACACTTCTTCGGATAGAATGCCATTAAGAAAAGCATTATTGACATCTAGTTGTCTTATGCACCAATTGTTAGACAAGGCAAGAGTAAGAAGAACTCTAATAGTTGTTGGTTTGACTACGGGACTAAATGTTTCATTAAAATCAAAGCCTGCCATTTGATGATAACCTTTGGCAACTAGCCGAGCCTTGTACTTGTTAATAGTACCATCCGGATTCTCCTTGACTCGAAACACCCATTTACAACCAATCACCTTTCTATTTGAAGGACAAGGTACTAGAGACCAAGTATTATTCCTAGCGAGAGCCAATATTTCTGAATTCATTGCATCCTTCCTTAAGGGTTGTTCTAGAGCTTGCTTTACTGTGGATGGTTCCTTTGAGATTAACAGAATTTTAGGTTTGTAAACCCCAGCCTTACCTCTAGTCACCATTTTATGAGTATTAGTAGCTGAAACAGTTGCCGAGACTGAATTAGAACAGGGAATAACAACAGTAGTAGGATTAGAATTGCAATCCTGAACTTGTTGATGAGATGTGCTAGCTGCTGGAATAATAGGAGAGACAGAGACAGGAGGTGCAGAATTCAAAACAGGTAATGATTCAGTCATTAAGCTATTAGCATGTGGTTCATCAAGACTAGGAATAGAAAGAAGTGGAGGAAGTGTAAAAGGATGAACTGAGGCAGAAGAGGATTTGGAAGGAAATAAAAGACTATATGGAAAATGATGGTCATCAAAAATCACATCTCCAGAGATAAAAATCTTTCCACTTGAGTCAAGACACTTATAGCCCTTATGACTTGAACTATACCCCAAGAAGACACAGAGACTGGATTTATAGTTGAACTTATGCCTATTATATGGTCTGAGGTTAGGATAGCAAGAACAACCAAAAATTTTGAGAAACTGATAATTGGGTTTAGTTTTGAATAAGCACTCTAGAGGAGATAGACCATTTGTGACTGGAGAGGGGAGCCGATTAATAAGATAAACACTAGTTTTAACTGCCTCATCCCAAAAGGATAAAGGAAGTGAAGCATTAGCTAATAGAGTCAAGGTCATTTCAATAATGTGTCTATGTTTCCTCTCGGCCAATCCATTTTGTTCATGGGTATGAGGACAAGAAAGTCTATGAATGATACCATTATCATGTAAATATTTGGTAAAGACTCTATATTCACCACCCCAATCAGACGGTACTGTTTTAATTTTATGCTCAAACTGAAGTTCAACTAGCTTTTTAAATTGAAGTAAACAGGACAATGCATCAGATTTTGATTTGATTGGAAAGACCTAAGTATATCTAGAAAATGAATCAATGAAATGTATATAATATCGAAAGCCACCAAAAGAATCAATTGGTGTAGGACCCCATATGTCAGTAAAAACAAATTGCAAAGGAGTAGTAGCAACAAAAGATGAAGTCGGGAAGGGGAGTTTATGTGCCTTTCCCAAACAACAAGATGAACAGAAATCATCAACTGTTTTATTATGATAAGAAAGATTAAAAGATGTAAGAACAGATTGAACAATTTTAGCAGATGGATACCCTAAACGACAATGCCAAAGAGAGAAAGTAGAAGGAACATTGCTTGGCTTATTAACAACAAGAGTATTTGAATGTAGAACATGTAATTGTTTTGAAGTAAAAGGACTCACAGCACAAGCTGACGAAGAAGACTGCCCTATAGTGATTGAAGATGGATCAAAAGCATACAAACCATCCCTAAGAGTCCCGTGCATAAGAATTTCCTTGGAAACTTGATCCTTGACAAGACAGAAATTCGGGTGAAATTCAAAAAAGACCTTATTATCATTTGCAAAAGAAGAGACACTGGTTAAGTTCTTAGTAATGGAAGGAACATGTAGCAAATTATGAAGATTAAGAAGTTTGGAATTGAAAGGAGAGGAAAATGAAGCAGAACCAACATGACTAATAGAAAGAGGAGTACCATTACCCATGTGAATTCTGTCCTGCCCTTGATAATCAGCTCGATTATTCAAAAAATGTGCATCAGCAGTTACATGATTGGTAGCTCCAGAATCAGGATACCACAGGTTGTCATTTACACACTCAGGAGTTGCCATAAAAGCTGCCATTTGGGTTGACATCTGATGTGAATTAGAACTGCCAGAATGTAGATAAGAAAATTGATTTGAACTTGGAAAACCGCCATTAGAAGAAGCAGAATTTCCAGTCTGTGACCCCAAACCAGTAAAATTCTGATCAAAACGTCCATAACATTTTCCACTGAGATGACCAAACCTCCCACATAGCTGACACTGAGGCCTATTTGGCCAATTGTTCTTACCATTCCTTGAATTTCCCTTTCCTTTACCATTTCCTCGAAAATTATTGTTGGAAGAATTGCCCTTGAAATTCATATTTTGCTGAGGATGGGATGAAGACTGTGAAGTAGGAAAGGATGAAGGCTTTTTATCAGAAACATTAGAATTTGCCAGATTAATAGTCATTATTTCAACTGCCTTAGATCATTTCTCAATACGAGCCTCTTGTGCTAAGAGTAGGGACTCAATTTCATCCACAAGATATTCATCCTTTCTTGAACTCATAGAAACAACAAACGAGTCATAATCCTCAGATAATCCATTGAAAATCGCATCAATATGATCTAAATCAGAAATCGCATTTCCAATTGATTCCAACTGATTAACAACATGCTTTAACCTTCAGAAGATAGTCAGTGATGGACAAAGTACCTTTCTTCTGATCTTTGAGTTGATCCTTCAACTGTGATATTTTTGCCCTAGTTTTTGAAGCAAAATGAACCTGAAGAGTATTCCAGATCATAGCAGCTGTATTGCATCCTACCATTTTTGTAAGAACAGACTGTGACATCGAAGATAAAAGCCAAGACACTAACAAATTATCTTGTGCATCCCAATCGAGAAATTCTTGAGTATATTTCTCAGATTCCTAATCCTCTGGAGAAGAAAATTTCTTTGGTACAAACTTATCTTTTTCAAAGATAAATTTCTGAAGCCTGTGACCTCTAATTGCTACCGTAACCTGTTGCTTCCATAGGAGGAAATTTCCTTGATCCAATTTGACAGAAATTGGATGAGAGAAGGAAATTAATTTCTGATTTTGTGAATTAGCTTGAGTTGCAATCGATGAATGCGGTAGGGTTTGCGATTGCGATTCGCCAGAGGTAGCCATGCGTGATGAAAATAGAGAAAAATGAAATTGAAAGGAAGACTGGTTTTGAGAAAAGGAGAAGAAAATTGATTAAGTAACACGTATAATGCTACGCGTCAGAAAGAGAAGAAATGGAAAAATGGTTTTCAGTCAAAGATGCATGACTCCATTAGAATAGAGAGAATTTTCAGCGTTAAAAAAAACTTTGCTCTGATACCATAATAAGCTGAATATTTATACACATCAATAATAGTTAAACTAATTATCTAACAACCAATAACTAACTCTCAACAATACTAACATGATTTAACTACTCTAACAACGTGCATCTCGACTAATCTTATTGGAGAATCACACAATCCTATAACTCTGGGTGTCAGCAAAAACTTGTTAGAAAATTAAGTGTTGGTATATTCATTTTGACAAAAAATCTGTACTAAAAATTGTCTAATTAATTAGTTAATGAATTGATAGTTTTATTTAACCTTTCGTTTTAAAAAATGTGCTCTAATGTTTACCCTCAAACGGCTACTTTTTTTTTTAATCAATTTTATATTTTGTACACAGCTAAATTTTTGGGTTGGAAATGCGTAATAAAAAGCTTTTGAATCCTAGAGCTTGAATCACCTTTTTAATTTTACCATTTTTAGAATGTCTTTAATATTAGTTTATGTTGGGCATATTTCAATGGGTTTTGATTAGTTAAAAATAATATCTTGATGTTTAAACTAAGTTGGCAAATTATATTTTGCCCTTTTTATTTATGTAAATTACAAATTCCTTAGCTTGTTTTTTTTCTTTCTAATATCTCATGAATTTACTTTCCAGAAATTCAATTATAAAGGGAGCTTGCTCAACCTTGCAAACCTCTCAACCACTCAACATCAAATAAATTTATACTATAGTGCACCTCTCTTATAATCTGTTGTGGTTTTATTTTTATATTCTTTTATATTTGAGAGAGTATTTCATTAGCATTCTCATTATATAAATCAAGATAGTCTTGGGAGAAGACTAATATATATCAGAGGGAGTCCGAGTGATATTTTACACAAAGAAGGGAGTTCTGTGAATCGAGATCTGAAGGGGGAACTTGTAGATAATCCAACTCGATAAACGTCATCAATAACAAGCAAACTCAACTTAAGAAAAAAATGGAGTTTTTCTTATTTCTTTTGATGTTGCTTTAAACTGGTAGTAAATTTGACACTAATCTTTCTAGTGTATTTTTCTTTGCAAGTGGTCGCGTAGTTTTTTTTTATTTGATTTTTCCACGATAAAATATCTTATGCCAATTTCCTCCCCTTTAATTTTTTAGTTGCGATATATATTTATATCAGGGCCGGACCTAAAAATATAGGGGCCCAGTACGAAATATAATTTTAGGCCCCTATCATACGTTAGATACAAAATATTAACTTTTTTTTAATACAAAATATTAATTTTTATTAAAACACTATAACAATTAAATAATATAATAAAAGATTTTAGAAAATTATATTTTAGAAATATCTTATCCTAATAATCCACATAAATAAAGGAGATTTTTTTTAATAATATTTAATTAATACATTTAATAAAACCCTGACTTTTGGAACTAACGAGTTTAAGATTTAGGTTTAGGGACATGATGGTCGATTATCTAGATACATATATAATTATAACTATAACACTACATTTAAAAAAAAATGGTAAATAATTATTAAAAAAATGGTAAATAAACTTGAAGAAAAATTTATGAGCCCTCATTCAAAACATCTCAATATTGATTATACAAAAAAACAACTTTAGGGTATGTAAATCACAATATAAGAGGAAAAATAATTTTTAAATAACTCAAACTTTTTCTATATATTAAATTAAGGTTAAAAATACTATTGGGTGTAAATTTTTTATTTACAATAAATAAAAAAAATATTTTGATTTTTTTAATATAAGAATTATATTAATTACTGATCAATAATATCTAATAGATTAAAAATTAAATCAAGTACAAATAAATAATTTTTATCAAAACGTCATTCAACTCATATTAATTTTAATACATACAAAAATAATAAATAAAAAATTGGAAAAAAATCATGATTTATAGTCTATATTATAAATTTAAGTCATATAATTTATACTATTAAATTTTAAATAAATAATAATAGAGCACCTCATATATTACCAATACAATACAATATAATATTATATTAGAAAAAGAAATTTAGAAAAAGCTTATATTGTATTAGAAAAAGAAATTTAGAAAAAGCAAAGATTGGGATTCGAACCCCATCATAGGGGTTGGAGCTGAGAATTGAGAGAAAGTTGTAGCCACTGTACCATTAAAGCCTTATAATTAAAATTATTCATTATATATATATATATATATATATATATATATATATATATATATATATATAAAGGCTTTCATTATAATTTGGGGCCCCCAAAATTTTGGGGCCCGGTGCCGTCGCACCTCTGGCACCACGTCAGAGCCGGGCCTGATTTATATTGCAACTATAACTCAATTGATGCAACTAACTATGCTTCAGTTTACGATTTTATTAGATAAACATTTAATTCGGATCATCCAAGATTATAAGGTAAGCCTTTTGACTATTAGCTCATGTTTTAACAAGAATTAATTGAATAAAGGGCCACTTTCAGGGGTCTTGTTTTAAAGGATGGTCACTTTCTTGTATATATCAAAAACTAGCCACTTTTTACTTTATTCATATTCTTCATACCCAAAATACCCCCAGACATCATGAGTACAATCCATTCGTTTTTCCATACCCCGTACACTGTTGATTTTTTTTTTTCCAATTTCCTTTTTGGCTTCCAAGACTGTCTCTGACCACTTTTCAGCCCCTATCTTTTCAACCCCTTTCATATCTCACCTACTTGTCCTTTTTTCAAAATATTTAGATTTCATATACCCTCTTTTTTTCATGTTTGTATACAATGTCCATTATATCAGAATATTTCCATTCTTCCAACCCCTCATTTCAGTTTATGTTCGTCCTTCATGTACCAAGTTTTGGTTTCATAGATTATTTGGAGTTCCATTAATGGCTAGGGGTGGTATGCAGTCATTTAACTTCATTAATCCTTTATGTTCCGTTCTCTCTTTTTTTACTTTTATACTATTTGTATATGCTTATTACGTCTGGTTGATATATTTATTTTACATACGTAGGTTCGAAAACGAGCACGTTAACTATGAAGTACGATGGTTATTGGAATGAAGAGGCGGATTATGTTGGATTTTCGAGGCAACTGATTAATGTTTTTGAAATTTCTGATTATGAAGGTTTTGTTGATTATATAGAGGAGAAAACTGACATTCTCGTCCATGGAGAGATGTTTCGTATGTTCATCGAGTTGATTTCTGACTGTAATGTTGCGAAGTACGTTCTTATGTATAAATCGAAAGACTATAGGTATCTCATAGAGTGCATGTATGCCAAATTTTTATCCTATGCGGTTATAATAGAGTTTGTTCAACGAAGACAGTGGTTGAAAGAAGAGTATGATATTGCAAGGCATACCGTTTTTGAAGAAGAGGCAAAGGCGGACGACGTTGATGGAGATACCGTCATACAGACCGAAGATATACCCCCTGTACAGGACGTATTATATCACGAGGTTGATGGATTCCCTGTACACGACAAATTTCAAACTCAAGATGAAAGAATTCATGTTTTCGAAGTTCAGCAGCTTGAACACGATGGTGAGTCAATTGAGATGGAGGTGGATCGCCAAGAGATAGTTAATATACCCATTGTACGCAATGTACAATATACACCTCCACTGCCTACTATAAGTGAGGAAGATAAAGATTACCAAGATGATGATATACAAAACGCGTGATGTAACGAAGTGTACTGGGACAATGCGGTTTATGATATGAACATGCATGATCCGGATGGTTTGTATATACCTCATGGTTATCATTACGTTGATAGGCTTGATTTATGAGATTACCTTAAAAACTTCAATGTTTTTGTCAAAGATATACACGTCGAAGAAGTTGCTTAAGCAAGTCGTGAAGGTTCTAGCTTTGAAAAACCAGTTTCAAATAAGCATTGTCCGGTCGAATTCATCTAGAATGTACATTACATGCTTTCATGATGCATGTGGTTGGTACTTACGAGCTTCTAGGTTCAAGAATTCTAGTGGTTTCATTGTTCATATTTTGTATGAAACACATTCCTGCCCACTTGACTTTGTTAGAATGACCATCATCAAACTACCTCAAATATTGTAGCCGAGTTTATTAAGCAGTTCTACCCCCTGTCAATGATAAAATAATGAAGACATACGACCTTATCGAGATGTTGCGGTCTAACCATGACATCTCAATTAGTTATGCGAAGGCTCAGACCGCTAGGGAGATGGTATTTGACGAGCTACGTGGAAGTCCTAAAGCATCGTTTACTCACTTGACAAGATTTTTTTCATGAAGTTGTGGAGAGGAACCTCGATAAGTTGTCCTTGCTATATTTTTTTAACTAGTCATTTGTATTATACATTTTGTATTAATCGTATAACGTGTACCTCAGTCACTTTTTACAAGAAAGTTGTTGAAGATATTCTCTTATACAATATATACCGATAATATTTACAGTATGATATTTATGTTTAGGTACCTACATACGCTATGAGCATGATGAGGACTTTCGATTCAAATACTTGTTCATGGCATTGGACATTTCTATCAAAGGATTTGAACACTGTAGACTAGTCTTGTCTGTGGATGGGATTTTCCTCAAGAATAAGTTTGGTGGTACTATGCTTGCGGCCGTGTCTATGGACGGAAACAACCAAATATTCCCTATTTGTGTTGCGATTGTTGATTCCGAGAATGACATGTCTTGGGAATGGTTTTTCATCAATTTAGTATGTAAGAATTCTACTAAAGCACACACAATCACATTCAGATATGTCAATATATAAGGAAAGGGAAGTACATCACATTCAGACAGTACTGCATATATATTATAGTACTCTTAACATACAACACATTCAAATCTATCCATATACATGGCAGGAAAGGTTGCCACGTCTAGTGGAGCAGTATACTTGTCGTACGTCATATATAACACGTAGAGTTCCAAAAACATAACGTACACCATATACTATATTTACAAACGTACTGAAATTGGAGTTACTTTATGTGTTTGTACTTCTGGAGCTTTACCCTTTTTATCAGTCATTTTCCTTTATTCCCATCAAAAATTTTAATGTTAGATTTAACACTTTAAGAATCAGATGAGCATGCATAAACAATTTCGAAACATGGCAATATTAATGAAGGCGAAGAAAATGGCCATTTTTGGAAAAAAAAAACATGAAATTGGAAAATGTTCTCTTTGAAATACATGCAAACAATGAAAAATGGAAGATTTCAATTTTTGGAAATGGCCATATTTCCAACCCTAGTCCAAAAAATGGCCATTACTAGGGATGAATGCATACCTCAAGGTCTATTGAACCTTCAAACAAAATAATGGATGATCTTAGCTTCAAACAAGAGAATGGATGATCTTGGTCGCGTGCTTTTTCTTCAAATCATTCCCAAATGTTTTCTTCTGAGCGGTTGAAGAAGATGGAATATTTGAAAATGAAATTTCCAAAAAACAGGGGTAGATAATTATAACAGCTACTTTTCAGTTTTCACTTCAATTGATGTGATAGCCTCTAACGTCGTTTCGCTTCCCCATGTTGTCAATGATGTCTCTTGTTAGCCCATTTTGTACGAAGCGACGAGAAGGTAAAGGAACTTACTTTTTCAGTTGTCTTAAAGGGCAAAGTTGTAACATCCTCCCTCCATTTTTGAGCTGGCCCATTTTTTATGGCTATGGACTCTTATTTTTCCAAGCATGGTCATGGATATAAAATAGGCTAGTTGGTGTGTTAACCCTTTTAACAAAGTATTTAGAAACGAAAGTAGAACATATGACCTAATGTCTTTGGTTGGATTTAATTTTTTGTAACACTCGACACAAGATAGTTTTAAAATTTTCGAATTAAATATTATTTTGGTTAATATTATTAAATTGTTGGAAAAATAATTAAGAATATTATTATTGAAGGGATGATTTACTAAACTAGCGGAATTTTATTTAGTAAACTAATTAACATTTAATTACGGATCTATTAACATCATGCAATTTGTGATAGAACATGTAGATTCATGCTTAATTTCGAAAATTAAAACTCTTTACTTACATTGAGAAAAATATGGAGAATCGGTTGAAGGTTTCTTTACAGCATCAAATCCTTAGCAACACCGGATCTTCTATGCTATATCCCGATCGAAAGCAAAACCGACTTGTGGGAATCAAACCGGAAGAACAAAAAAAGAAAAAATTTCTTCTAAATTTTTCCCTAAGGAAAATCTGCAATTGGGCAAAAATTGAAGAGAGAATTTTCACTTTTCTAATTAAAGTGATAAGTGTAAAAAATATGAATCTCAATGGTCATATTTATAGAAAAATATGATATCTAATCTAATTAGATAATCATTCTCTTAATTATTAAATATAGAAAAGATAAATAAAAAAATTTATATATATAGTAAACTTCACCACGCCACACGCTGAAGCCATATGTATATATATATATATATATATATATATTATTAAATTTTCATTCTTTGACTTTTCTTTATTATATAATTATGTATTTAAAATTAGAAAAATTCAAATAATAATTTCTAATTAAATACATTAAGTCAAAAATTAATATATTAATTACCATTGAATCTTATTCAACTAATTAATTATTTTAGGCTAAAATCAATTTGTTTCTTAAACCAATTGTATTTAATTCTCTCTAATATTTATTATTAAATTAAATAAACTCATTATTTAATTAATAATAATTATTATTAATTTCCATTTAAATAAACTCATTATTTAAATAATTAAAAATGTTAACATTAATTCCCGTCTAAATAATATATTTATTTAAACAATGAAATTTGCCTTAAAATATTATAATTGATAATGTTATATTAATTTCCATTTAAATAAACTCTTTACTTAAACAATTAATATTGTATCAATATTAATAATATTAATATCACTTTTCATTGAAATATTCTCATTATTAATATTGCCTAATTTTAAGTAAATTCAATCACTTAAATTATTTGTTCTTCCTAAGTTAAATTAATAACTTTGTTTTGCTACAACGATATTTGGGCTAGCATAGGGACCCGATGGACCTATAGTGATTAACTCATAATCAGTTAATTACTTATTATCTAACTATGAATAATTCCACTATAGATTCATGGCTGAACTCCTCTCACTATAGATGAGTTATGTCCATTTAGTTTATCATTATTTATATCTGTGATATATCCTTCACGTGGAATCGTCATAACTACAGGCTGATAAATTTATCGTTTTGCCCCTGTAATTACCGTTTTATCCTTGTGTTCCCGCTGATTCTCCAATGTACTTTATCTTTAGTCGAACTAGAGATAATATACTTCTGTGATCAATAGAAGTCGTGGCGCCACTTGTTCATGTCTCGAATCATTACATCAAGGGAGTTTCCTAAAGTTCCTAAAATATTTAGGTATCGCACTGATACCGTTAATTTATAGGAAAGTTATGAATTCCATCTCATGAAGATGCGTTCCCAGCTACTTATCTGGTCATGTTCCCAAAGCAGGAGTGTATTGAGTGTTCTTACAGATCGCTCTCAACTATGTGAATCAAAGAACATAACTCAACAAATAGGAGTCCGCATTTTACTCAGGATTGAGATCTATCACGGTTGACGAACTTAGTTTGATATTCGATCATTTCTCGTAAACGGTACTAATGAGAAAGTTGATCAAACATCGTGGTCCTGTCTTATACAATCAACATTGCATACGATACTTCCATTTCATGTCTCCCACATGAATGATCAGGATTAGATCATTTGTCTATAAACAAAATGCCAAGCTATCAACAGTGTTACCAGGATAAAGTTCCCAAACGTTATCCGTTTACTGTAGACACATTTAAGTTACTCATCTCGACTTTATTCCTCTCATATGACTCACATACTAAGTCGTGATTTCATAAGAGTAGCTTAGGGTTTACTATTTGAATGTTTGATATTACTATATTTCCATATATTCCTAATATCATCAATTGAATCAATCTAGATAATATAATAAGAACTTATGTTTATTTATTTAATTTATTCGTAATAAATTATTCTTATTAAATAATTACAAGTTCTATGACACCATTCCTAACAATTATTACATCCATAGGTTTCTTGGATGGAAATTTGTAAGAGAAGGACTATTGTGCAATTTGGTTTAGTTGGAGGAGATTTTAACAATTAAAGAAAAAGAAAGGAAAAGAGGGTAAGGGTTAGCTCATTGGGTGTCAGACAAAGAAAAGGAAGGTAAATTTTTTTCTCTTCTTCTTCTCCTCTCAAGCCGCCGCCCTTTGGGTTGTGCCACTCACGGTTTTTTTCTTCTTCTAAGTTTCGGGTGACGATTCGAAGTGTGATCGAGTTTAGGATTTGTTGGGAGATCGACTGACATTTGAAAGGTAAAAAATTCTTTTTCTTCGATGGCTTCTCATGAGGCGCCCCCAGGGTAGTGGAAATTATGATAGGTGATCGATACAGAGTTTAGTTTAATCTAGGTGAAGATTGGAGGCCATTACATCAACTTGCTATCATTTTGGGAGAGTTTTAATCATTTTATATTTTTAAAAATTATGGAAAATTAGTTCTTGATGAGTTCTTGAAATTCTTGAAACTCATCAAGACACCAATTCTCGATTCACCATTTGATCCCAAAACCTTCGACGACTTATTCCCAATCGATTTTGATTTCTCCCTACACCAAAACTTTTACCCATCAAAATCGATCTCCCTGAACTTAAAAATTTTACCAAACCGACAGCAGCCTTGGCGCTGCTGTCCCCTTCAAACGGTCATTCGTTTTGTCGTTTGGTTGTTCCCCTTATCGAGTTGTTGAACCTAAACTCTTTTGGTATTGTTTGCTACTGTTTAGAGAAAAATTTAATAATTTTAGGATGTTTGTTTCAGGTCTGAACTGTGGTGAGAAAAGAGCCTGGAAAACGCATTCTTGAGGTAAGTTAACGGTTTAGTTAACAATGGGGTTTTAGAGAAATCTAAAACTCAAACCGTAGAATAATTTAATCTAAATATTTTATTATGTAACTCTAGAAAGTTTCAATGAATTTAGACATTTAGATCATACGTTTTGTCTTAAGAAAAGAAATATTTGGCTTAGTTTAGGAAATTTTCTAGCTTAAGTGCTATTTCTGAGTTTTGATTGGATTTTTATTTTGAGTATGTTAATTCTGGAATATTTGGGAGTTTAGATTCATATCTAACCATTGGAAATGAAGGTATGATTTATTAAATTAGCGGAATTTTGTTTAGTAAATTTATTAACATTTAATAACGGATCTATTAATGTCGCTACCCCCTCGAACGACGTGGAGCGGCCGACCCTCTTAAAAAAACACACATGTCCTTTTCCATCCTGAAAAAAGGTTAAAGAAAAGAACAACAAAGAAAACAGGAGTCGCCACCAATCATTGGTTTTAAAAAGGTGTGATTGGTCGCCCGAGAAAGACGAAAATAAAAATGGTCTGCGATTTAAAAAAAATGGGTTCGGGAGTTTATTCATGTTTAGGGAAGGTATTAGCACCCTAAAACATTCGTTTTAAAAAACGATTACTGTTTTGGTTTATCTCAAATATGTCATTACATGCCTTTTACTAAAACAAAGTGATTTTATTATTATTTTGGAATGTCCCACATTTATTAGTCAACATCACTAATTATTTTAATGATATTGTTAAATAACTGTGAGTGGCATAAAGCCATTAGGAAAAAGTTTGTTTTGTGTGTTTATTTTGAAATGTCTCATGTTAATTTGATCATATCATTAATCATTATAATGATATCATTAAATTGCTATGAGTGGCATTACGCCATTAGAAAACATTTTTTTTTTGAAAATCAATGATAAAATTATCAAACCATAAAACTTTCCATTTTATGAAACTTGAGATCAAAGTATTCTTGTACTCCCAAATTTAAAATTATAGAGAGTTCTTTGGAATGAAAGTTTTGAAGAAAAGTCCTTTAATTTGATTTATATGTCATGCCATAAAACTTCTCGATTCATGAAATTTGGGATCAAAGTATCATTGTACTCCCAAATTTTATATTGTGGGAAGTTTTTTGGGATGAAAAACTTTTTAAGAAATCATTTAAATTGGTTTTAAAATCATGCAATAAAACTTCTAAATTCATGAAATTTAGGATCAAAGTATCCTTGTACTCCCTAATTTCAATCCCTAAGAAGTTTTTTGGAATGTAAAAGTTTTGAAAAGGTTATTTCAACTTGGTTTTAAAATCATACCATTAAATTTCTTAATTCATGAAATTTGGGATCAAAGTATTCTTGTACTCCCAAATTTCAATTCATAGGAAACCTTTTAGGATGAAAAAGGTTTTGAAAAAATTATTTCAAATTGGTTTTAAAATTATACCATAAAATTTCTTAATTCATGAAATTTGGGATCAAAGTATTCTTGTACTCCCAAATTTCAATTCATAGGAAACTTTTTAGGATGAAAAAGGTTTTGAAAAAATTATTTCAAATTGGTTTTAAAACCATACCATAAAATTTCTTAATTCATAAACTTTGGGATCAAAGTATTCTTGTACTCCCAAATTTTAATAGTAGAATTTTTTTGGTATGAGTTTTTGAAGAAAAAAAAATTATTTAAAAAAAATAGTTTTTAACATTAAGTAAAAACAAAACAATAAACTTAACAAATAATAAATGTTAATTAGTGTAAGTTAAGGAAATAAATCATAAACATAAATATGACAATCGAATAAAACTATCACCCCAAAAATATTCATATCTTTAATTAAAAAAACAAACAAATTTTCATAAAAAAAAGTACCTCATTCTCGTTTTACAACAAAAAAATTGTGCAGAATTTTATACTAACTTTGAAAAATCGTATCTTTTTTTATACTTAACGAAACGAAGTGATTCTTGTTTCTAAATTTTTATTTATGAGTCTAGTTTACAGAACAAATAATTATAAATAATAAATCGCAAAAAAAAAGCACTGGAGATGCACATAATTGAAGATGGTCAGAAATTCCCGTAGCCCATAAATATATTTGAACATCAAACTTCAAAATATCATAACTTTTAAACCACTTATCGGAATTAGTTGACTCTTTTTCCTATGTGTTCATATTCGAGTCTATTTTCATGAAACAATTATCACATAAATTAAATAAATATATATAAATCTCAGAATGTATTTGAACATAAAAGACTCAACCTAAAAAAAACAGTTTTGAAAGATGAAGCTTATTTTTGTTTGAAGATGGAAATAACTCAACACCAATTATGTAACTAGAGAAATAAATAAGCACACTCATCTAAAAATACAAATTACTATGAACATCCCTATTACCTCTTGGAGTCCCCTTTGTGTGTGAAAATGAGAAGATAGAGTTTTGGGATTTGATTTTTTTGAATTGTGGGTAAAATTGGATGATATGAGAATGGTGGAAGAGATAGAAGTTTTTGAAAACTTAAGGTTCTTTTGTGGATGGTGGTTAAGTCATGGATTGGTAAATGATGGAGAATTGGAGGTGGGAGATTGGGTGAGTGGTTTTTTTTAAAATAAATTTGGGGGGCAAGAGAGATGAGTGAATGGTGGTTGGAAAAAGATGGAGGAATTGGAGGTGAGAGATTAGGTGAATGGTTTTTTTTTTAAAAATAGAATTGGGGGCCTCCTCCCTCTCCTCTTGAAAATGGGAGAATACGATGAATTTATAGGATGGGGATTAGGGTTTTGGGTTCCTATTTTTTTATTTTTATTAATTTTTAAATTTTTGTATTTTTCCATTTTTAGCCATTTTTTGAAAATATTTTCCTATCCTCTTCCCCCCTCTTTTTTCCTACTTCTTTTGTCTATGAATTCAAAATATCATCTCCCCCTCTTTTTTCCCAAAACAAAATTAAAATTAAAATTTAATATTCATTTTCATTTTAATTTTAAATCCTCTTTTGGCTTATCCAAATTTTTATCCATAACTTTTTCTTATTTTGGTAAGACTTATTTTCCACTCTTTTCCATTTCTTTTACCTTCTCTTTTTAACAAAACATTTATTTTAGAATAAAATAATTTAAATTTATCCACTACTTTCCTTTTTTTTTTGCAAAAATATTTTCTTGAATTTTTCCTTCTTTTCTCCATTTCTTTTAACATTCCTATTTTACATAACCATTTAAAAATTCATTTTTTTAAGAAGATAGGAAGGAATCTAGAATAATCCCCTTCTTTTTTTAAAATCCTAATTGGATTAGGCCATTTAAAAAATTTATGTGCTCATTTCCATCAATTAAAAGAAAACGAAAATTGGTCAATTTTATTTCAATTTTTTAATTTAAAAAACTTTAATTTTTAAATAAAACCGGAAAAAATTAGGGGTCTACAATTAACATCATGCAATTTGTGAAAAACATGTAGATTCATGCTTATATTTTCGAAAATTAAAATCAAACCGAAATTTACATTGAGTAAAATTGAAGAATTGGTTGGAGGTTTCTTTACAACATCAATCCTCAGCAACACCGGATCTTCTATGCTATATCCCGATCGATGAAACGAAACCCGATTATGTGATCGAATTTAAGAAGAAATTGGGAAGAAGAAAAAATAGTTTCTTCCCAATAATAATAGGGAAATCGGCCAAAGGGGGAGAAGGAAGAAGAGAGAGTTCCAATTTTCTATGGAATTGAATTGTCTTATTTAGCAATGACCCAAGCCTCCTATTTGTAGGAAAATAGGAATCCTAATCACATTAGGATTAATCTATGGAGATAAATACAAAAAAGAAAAAAATGTTATCTTTCCATTATCTTGTATTTTCGAAAAAAACATAAATAAATAAGATATTATTTTTCTTTTCTTTTAATTTATCTTGGATAAATAAATCTATGTAATTATTTTAGGATATAATTCAAACAATTATCTCTTCCTAAAATACATGGTATGGCCGAAAATAGCATTAATAATTAATAAATAATTCCAATTTATTTAATTAATTATTTTGGGCAAATTCCAATTGGGTTCATTAATCCAATTGGGCTTGAAACTCTCTCTTAAATTAACAAGTCCAACTTAATTAATTAATTTATTAATTACCATTTAAATAAAATATTTTATTTAAACAATTAATAATATTAATATTTTCTCCCGACTAAATATTATCAAATTGTATTTAATTATTAATTTCCATTTAAATAATTTTCATTATTTAAATAATTAATAATAAATATTTTAATTATTAATTTCCATTAAATAAACTAATTATTTAATTGATAATTTTATTGATAATATTTTATTATTAATTAATTAATTTTAATTATCAATTTCCGTTCAAATTAATTATTTGAACAATTAATAATTGCTAATTAATTTCAAATTATTAATTACCATTTAAATATACTTAATATTTAAATAATTAATAATGTCTAATTAATAATATTTCATTATTAACTTCCTGTTTGAATAAACTCATTATTTAAACAATTAATAATGTTTTTATTAATTACCGTTTAAATATACTCAATATTTAAACAATTAATATTGCCTATTTTAAGTAATTCACTTTACTTAAATTTTCATTTCTTCTACTTGATTTCGCGACTACAATATTTGGGCTAGCATAGGGACCCGATAGACCTATAGATCATGGGCTTAATAATTAGTCAATTAAGGGATTAACATATAATCAGTTAATTACTTATTATCTAACTATGAATAATTCCACTATAGATTCATAGCTAAACTCCCCTCACTATAGATGAGTTATTGTCCCTTTAGTTTATCATTATTTATATCTGTGATATTATCCTTCACGTGGAACCCTTATAATTACAGGCGGGTAAATTTACCGTTTTACCCCTGTAATTACCGCTTTATCCCTGTGTTCCCGCTGATTCTCCAATGAACTTTATCTTTAGTCGAACTAGAGATAATGTACTTCTGTGATCAATAGAAGTCGTGGCACCAGTTGTTCATATCTCGAATCAGTACATCAAGAGAGTTTCCTAAAATTCCTAAAATGTTTAGGTATCGCACTAATATTGTTAATTTATAAGAAAGTTATGAATTCCATCTCGTGTAAATGAGTTCCCAGCTACTTATCTAGCCATGTTCCCAAAACAGGAGTGTATAGAGCGTTCTTACAGATCGCTCTCAACCATGTGAATCAAAGAACATAACTCCATAAACAGGAGTCTGCATTTCACTCAGGATTGAGATCTATCACGGTTGATAAACTTAGTTTGATATTCGATCATTTCTCGTAAACGGTACTAATGAGAAAGTTGATCGAACATCGTGGTCCTGTTTTAGACAATCAACATTGCATATGATACTTCTGCTGGGGTTTCTGCCCTAAATCTTATGTAATCCAATTAAACTATAAATAAATAAAGGAACTATTAATTAGTAATATTTACATTGTCATTTATTATTAGTTTAATAAATGTAATCCATCATAAGATCCAGAGTTACGTATGATAACTTAAAGTGAGCATGTGATGCGGGAAGATTCACTTAAGTGTAACTCAAATAGTCTGTGGTACATGAATAAAAGTTGGGTGCCTTATTTCTGGTAACACCACTAACACAGCCCACTTGTGAATTGGCACAAGTGATCTCATCTGGATCGCTCATGTAGAGACATGTGAGTGGGGGTGTTCCTGCAATAGAGATTGTAGTAGACTGGACTAAGATAAACTTACTGTCTTCTGGGAAAGCCGTTACAAAAAGACACTTCGTTTATCAACCGGTTGATCATGTACAATTGATCTTAATCCTGAGTGGATTACGAACTCCTGTTCGACAAGCCTTTGATTTGCATAGGTGAGAGTGACTCGTATAGTTCGCTCAATATGCCTCCCACTTTAGGGATTGCATCTTGCTTATAGCTGGGAACGTAATTACACAAGAATTGGAATTCACTCTTTTCCATATAGGAAAATAGATAAGTAGTTCCCTTATGGACTGATTCGGTCTTGAACAGCGGGGCCCCATATTCCTCTGATCAAGGAAAAGGTTAAAGACGCATAATGGAGATTATGTAAGGTTGTTCATTGGAGAATCAGTTGGGCTTAAGGAACAAGATGTATCATGGAGGTTAATACGGTGTAAATACCTAGCCATGGATACGAACTAACTTGTGAAGGATCAAAGTGTAGTTTATGATTATAGCCAATGGACATAACTATGTCTATAGTACTAAGAGTACAACTCTAGATATTTAGTGGAGTTATCTAGGAGTTAATGAATGAGAATTAATTGATTAAAAGGAGTTTTAATCAATGGTAATTCTGGATAATTGGAGCTTAGTCCTATAGGTCCATTAAGTCCTCCGAGCTAACGCATGTAATCGAGAACATAAATTAATATGATTAATTTCTCTTTGGAAAATTGGAAATGAATAGAGGAGTCTATTCAATTAATTAAAGGAAATTAAATAGAAGAGTCTATTTAATTATTTAATTAATGGTGGAATTAAATAGAGGAGTCTATTTAATTATTAAATAGAAGAGTCTATTTAATTATAAGAGATTAAATAGAGGAGTCTGTTTAATTAAATTAATTTTGTGTTGTCCAAAATTAATGGGGATTTAAATAGAAGAGTCTATTTAAATATTTAATTTGAAATTATCAAATTAAATGAGGAAATAAATAAAAGGAGTTTTATTTATTGGAATAAATAAATGGAGTTTTATTTATTTAATTATTTAACGGAATTGTTCCATTAAATAATGAGGAAAATAAAAATGCCCAATATTGTCATATGAGGATGACATGGGCGTGTGACCCGGGGTGGGGCCACACGCCCCATTGGTCAAATGGTTGACCAAAAAGTTTGCATTTTTATTTTATTTAAAATATATGTATATCTTATTTTAAATTAATGGGATTAATTTAAATGGAAGATATGGAATAATATATTTAAATTAATATTGATTAATTTAAATAAAAGATATGGAATGTTTTATTATGGAATAAAATAAAATATCTTTATTATTCAAATATATTTTAGAATATCTTAATTAATTATTTATTAATTAAAAGATATTCAGAAGATTTTCTGATGCCTTGGTTTTCCTAAAAATAGGACCTTTGGGGTGACCCCAAAACACACAACCAAGAGAGTTAATGTAAAGGCTCAGGAAATTCCTCTCCTCCCTCTCTCTTGCGCCGCCCATAGGGTGATTTTCTTCCCAATTTTTCCTTTTTCCAAAGGAGATAGTGCCCACGCACCGATTCTCTTTTGTGCTTAGTGAGGAAGATCCTTTTGGTGGTCCCAGGATCGTAACCATCGAAGAACGAGGAAGAGTTAGACACTTCTCGACAAGGGTTAGTATTTCTTTTATGCATTTAGAATTTTGAATTTATTATACTGCAAGGAAAGATCTGTTGGGACTTCCGTTTGAGAACTCTTTTAGAGGCCTTAATCCCAACAACTGGTATCAGAGCAGTCTTGTTAATATAATATTTTCAAAATTATATGATGGGAATTGAAAACGATTTTAAAAACGGTTTTAAAATTGTGGTTTTGCGTTTTGGTTGAATTAGGATTTATTGGCCTAGGGTTTTCTTTCCTAGAAATTTTGTAAACCCTTCATTGGGTATAGGAAATTTTTGTAATCGTTTTAGTCATATGGGATATCGATCGAAACGATGGAGGAAAGAAAAGATAAACCAGATCCCGGTCGGTACCAAAGGAGTCGGTACCGCGAGCTGCAGGTGGAGAAGACCACCACGTCGGCTGCGCTGCGGCAGCAGCAGCCGAGGCTGCTACCGCCCGCTGCTGTAGCACAACGAAAAAAAAAATTTGAGTGGGGCGGCGGCGGCGCCTAGGGTTAAAACCCTAGGTGCCTCCTCTCGGTTTTTCGGTTTTCATTTTTCTAGAGATCCTGGAGATGTTCGTGATGAAGATTATTTCTATATTAGATATAGGTTTAATTTTCATAGATTTGGCCAATAGTATCCCAACCAAAATTGCTTATTTATTTATTATATATGTGATATATATAAATATTAATTATTCATGCATAATGTATGCCATAAATAATTATTCCCATCATAAATGCATAAATGCCATGATCATGCATCATTAAAAGAGATTATTGATATTATGCTCATGCCTTGTATAAATATAATTGTTATATTTATTGTGCTAGAATTTTAATTAAGGGGTTAATTAGTAAATACTAGAAGCATGTTTTAGGTTTTAATTAAAATGGTCTAAAAGAGTTTAGTAACCAATATTTTAATTAATTGTTTAGTTTTAAATAGGATTTGAAACTAAAACCTAAAAGATGAGTGATAAGTGTATGAAAATGCACTTAATTTGTGCTTAATTGTAAAATAAATTAATTTATAATTTAATATTTTCATGGATTTAATTGATGTAACGTCCCGTTACTTTTAGAGGTAAATTTTTTTTTTATTTATTTATTAAAGCTTTTAAAGATTAGTTTTAATTCAGTAACTTCGATTTTAGTAGCTATTTTCATCCGAATTTGTTTTTAATCGTTTTAATACTTTAAATATGTTTCGGTGACATTAATAATTATTAACGGGCCAATTAATAATTATTAATCACCTTTAGATTTATTTACGTGCTTCGGATTTAATTTTTAAAACAAAAGTAAAAGAGGGACGTAGGCGTCATTTCCTAAATTGTTAAATATCTAAAAGTTACTATTCATTCATCTTTTAAAAGTCAAATTTTAGGCAAAAACTATCATTTTTCTCTTCTCCTTTCCTCCTTGCTGCCGTGACCACCAAAACCCTTAGCCCAATTTTTTGTTTTTCCTTATTTCTCGGTAGATCGTCTCGATTCTACTACCATCGGAAAGCCCTTGGCCCGTAGATCATTTCCAACCTACCGAACGTAATTTTCGCTCGTTTTCTCGAGGCTTAAAGGTATGTTAAAGTTTCTAAATTTTGATGTGAATAGTGTTTTAATGGAGGTTTTGAGTTGTAATCTTCGAATTCGTTCACCGAAGCTTGAATGTTTCATTCGGGGAAGTCTTTTTGGTCAATTTTAGAAACTTTCCCTAAACCCTAAAACCGAGTTTGTGCCGAAAACCCGTCCCATGTGATTTTCCCTCACTTGGCTATGTTTAGGATGTTAGGTTTATTGTGTTTTTGCTATTTACTTTAATTTTCGAAAATCGATTAACGAACAAAACCCTAAGTTACGGATACCCATTGTAGTTGCGAACCTCCAAAGTATCCGAAACCAACCCGAAACACCTCTAAAGTACATAAAAGCTGGAAAACTAAACCCGAACCCTACTTTCCCTTGTATGGCCGAGAGTACCATAAGGGTAGAATCCGGGATTTTCGCGGTTTTATGTGTTTAGATGTTGTTTGTTTGTTTTCCGATTAATTAATGGTATTTAGGTGTAATTCGTTTGTAGGATTGTGAATTGCTCGTGAATTTAAAACCTCGGATTATTTCGGAGCTTGTCTTCAAGCTAAGGTGAGTTTAATGTGAAAGTTAGTGGTTTTATGAATTTAGTTTCGTTATGTAATTGTTTATCGATGTAAAGAGGGAGATAACTTCTTAGGATTATAGTTTGGTTTGAGACTTTAATTCGGAAGTGTGTGTGGAGAAAGTTTGGAGTTATAATGAGTTCGATGAAAAGGGAACATCGAAGTGGTTTGGAAGTATGGTAATAAGATTTTGAGATGTTAGATGAAAGTGAGCATGGAAGTTACTTTGATGGTTTTGGAAGTTACTTTGATTGGAAAGTTACTTTGATGGATTTGGAAGTTAAAGTAATTAGATGTTGCACTTGAGTGATAACTCGTGTAATCTAGTTAATTAGGTTTCTTTTTAACTTAGTAGAATTCTTTGGAGTTTAGTTAACTTTTGGAGGCCTAGAGCACATTGATTCACACATGGTAGTATGTGATTTTGATCCATATGTAATCATGGTGCGATGATGGTAATATGGTACGACCGTACGTGGTATGTTGATTCGGATCCATACGAGCACGTTACGATGATGGCACTACGGCACATGATAGTATGTTGATTTTGATCCATACGTATCATGTTGCGAGAGTTTGTGATACGACACATGATAGTATGTTGATACGCTCCATACGGTATCATGGTGTGATGATTTGTGATATAGCACTATATACGCTGTGGTAAGGTGGGCATTCTACGAAATGAGCGTTATAGATGCATTATACTTTATAGCACTATACACGCTGTGGTGAGGTTGGCATTCGAAGATTTGAGTGTGTAGGGATGTGTTATTATTGTTATCATTATTATAGTACTACTCATGCGGTGATACGGGTAGCATTCGAAGATTTGAGCGTGTGTGGTTGCGACATTATTAGCACAATACGATGAAATGTGTTTGGTAATAAAGATAGTTATTGTTACTTTACATATTCTTTAGAATTGTGTAAAGAGACTTAGTTGTGAATGTTTGTTTTACTTTAAGTCTTTATTCCTATCTCTTGGTTTTGAATGACGTTTACGGGTAGTATATGACTATCGTATGATTGTATGGGAATTGGAAGTGTGGATATGGGTAGTAATGAGCATTTTAGGTCTTTGGACACGATTTCGGTTATGAGATTTTGTTCATAGGATTACTTGCTTTCATTTTACTCTCACTAGCATTGTTTGCTAATTGTGCTACACTTACAAATTTTCAGGTAAACCCCGTGCCAAGAAGCGTGGTAGAGGAGGTGGAGCCGCGTGACTTGACGAGATGGTGCTAGGATAATGTTAAAACTCTTTTGGTTAAGCATTCGTAAAAATGCTTGTAAATCATATACTTTTTACATATTTGTGTCTTTTTGAGCCCGCGAAGGGTGTTTGTATAAAGTATTTCAATGTTTTATGATTAAATTCTCTTTTGGATTGCGCATTCCCGATTTATAGCTTTCTCTGAAAATTTGGGTTGTAAACAGGTTTTGGTTATTCGATTTTTAAACGAACCCATGCCGTTTTTCTTTAAAAAATTGAGTCTTCCGCTGTGCATTTGAATTTAAAGAATTTAACGGAAAGCGGGTCGTTACAATTGAATATTTTGAAATATGAGAATATTAGGTTTTAATTTAATTTATTATTTTTTTGTAGGTAAAATATTGCTTTTGGTGAAAGTTAGAATTTAATTGGTGAAGAAATTACAAAGGAAAAGCAAGGAAAAGGCTTAAAGTCAAAATTTCCAGCTCTGTCTACGTGTCGTACATCAATTGGCTTTCAGAATCCTTACCGTACAGCTGCGCCGCACAGGATTCACTCCGCTCCATCCAGTCCGCAGCCGCCACGTGTCGAAGAAGAAAATAAATAAATAAATAAAAAAGAAAGAAAAAAAACGCTTCAGCGTTTTCCTTCCAGCGCCACGCGTCACCCGCTCCGCTCCCCCTGCGCCACCTGTTCCTCCATGTCAGCGACCAGCCCAGCCCAACCCAGCGTGTTCCAGCCCTGCGTGCGTCAGCCTTGCGTCAGCGCCCCTGCGTGCGTCAGCGAGTCTTCTCATTCGCCAATCCGGAGCTGCCACGTGGCTATTCTGATGGCCATTTGAATTTCTGACGCGTGGGGCCAGCTGTTTCCCATCAGATTTCAATCCCTATAATTCCTCAATTCTCTCTCCCCAATTTACTCCTATTTACATTTAATTCTAATTTATTTTCCTTTTAAATTTCAGATTTTGTATTTAATTTTTAGATGCAATTTTTGGCCCTCAAACTCCTATAAATAGGACCCTAGCCCACTCCGAAAATCACACCCTTCTTCCTCCTAATTTTCTTTGCAATTTTAGTTTTCCATTTCAATTTTCTCTTTAGTTTTTGCTAGCATTTTCATACTTTCTTTTTAGAATTTGTGAAAATGTTTTGCAACTTAGGCTAGTTTTATTTGGTAAAGTGTAGGAAGAATTTTATGTAATGCAATTTTATTTATCATTTTGATTCAATTTTGTTCAAGTAATTCTTAATTTTAAGTAAATTTCAATTTCTCCATCTTTTTCTTAATTTCTTTGTTAATACTATTGTAGTGTTAATTTTCATATAAATTTAGTCATGCTCTTTTTATGTGCGATTTTAACAATATAATTTTATTGACAATTTCTTTATTTTATAAAAATCCTTTACTACATTATGACTTGTTATATTGTCGATTTTGGATTTTTATATAATAAATAACATGTTCTTAATTTGAGAAATTGATTTATTTAAATACATTTGAAAATAGTTTTTGTTCTTTATTTCTAAATTTTCCGATTGATTATTTAGGATGTGAAATTTTCAATTGAGTTATATGAATCAAAATTATATCTAATTTTGTAAAACATAAAAGGATTCCTACACTTAACCAATCCCATTATTAATTTCTTTTAAAATCAATTTTTATCATTTATTTACACAATTTCCAAACCAAAATTCTCAACCCATCTCTCTTTTTCTAAACTTCTTCTCCTTAAATTCTTATTTGATCTTCATCTCTCCGTGGAATCGACCGCTCATCTAAACTACAATCGACCACTTTCCATCGACATTTTTGGGCGTAATCAATGAGGTGTCACTATTTTTAATTAAAGAGTTAATTAAAAATTAATGAAGTTGAGTTTATTAATTTAAATATAACTCTGGCGAGAAAGCTCTGCCCAAGATATGAGGTTATTTAATCGTTTCATTAACACGGGACCCCTCTAACTGGGAGCGATTTGGGAGTCATATTTTATTAATAATTCTCTTCATTGAGACGGTGCATAATGTGTTAGGATTAATAGAGATTAATCACTTGGCTTTCACATTAAAATCAATCTAACCAATCTATAAGAGCTATTATAAGTTAGATTGAACTTAGATATTAGAGGTAGCCTGGGTATATCTAAGTTAAAAGCCTTAGCTAGCTATATTGAGTGGGAGAAGGACAAGTGACAACATGTCCTGCGGTCTCCAAGTTGGAATCAATGTGTGAGGTTCATATAGGGCTTCTGTGGTGTTGGTAACTCTTCACTCATTCCCTCCAGAAAAGTAACCGTATGAATCAATACCCTGGGTGATTCTCTTTGGGATAGGATTTTTTAAAGCTCTTGATGTTTGACTCTCCCTTCGGTGACACTCGTCAAGATAACTTTAAGTGATCTAAAACTTGGGTTACACTCAAAGGGATCCATTTAGAAAGATACTTAAGACTCTTGATGTTTGACTCTCCCTTCGATGACACTCATCAAGAATAATATTTAAGTGATCTAGATGTTTCGCCTGACCAAAACATGGTAACTAATAGAACTGTAGGATATGAGATAGCCTGGGGATGTTCATTAGTTGAGAGGAGTCTCATTTTAGTGGGAAGGAACCTTGACCTACCTACGTAGGCATCGTTCCTGTCTCACTAATATACCATGGCATTGAAATTGTGTTTTAAGGTTTTAGAATTTCATTAAATGTGCATTCATCCATCACGTTTAATAGATGCCAAAAGTATGAATGAATGGATATGTAAAATTGTATTACTAAGCATGTGTTTATTTATTTACAGCAATTATGTCAAACTCTCTTATTGCAATTCTTGCTACTGAAAAATTGAATGGTGAAAATTTCGCCACTTGGAAAAACAACATCAATACCATTCTGGTTATTGAAGATCTAAAATTCACCCTTCTGGAGGAATGTCCTCCAGAACCGCCTGCTAATGCCGCTCGAACGGTTCGAGAGGCATATGATCGCTGGATCAAGGCTAACGAGAAAGCTCGTGTCTATATCTTGGCTGGACTTACTGAAGTCGTATCCAAGAAGCTTGAACCTCTGCCTACAGCATATGAGATGCTGCAATCGGCACAAGAGATGTTTGGCAAGCCATCCGAGCAAGTCAAACATGAGGCTCTCAAGTACATCATGAATGCTCGCATGAAAGAAGGAATTTCGGTTAGGGAACATGTCCTTAACATGATGGTCCATCTAAATGTGGCTGAGATGAATGGTGGAACTATAGACGAGACTAGCCAGATCAGCATGATTCTTGAAACCCTTCCAGATAGCTTCTTATCGTTCAAGAGTAATTATATTCTAAACAAGGTGGGCATGAACATGTCCCAAATTCTTAATGAGCTGCAGACTTTCGAGTCTATGTTACTAAAAGGCAAGAAGACGAAAGCCGTGGAAGCAAATGTTGCTTCTGCTCATGATGCCTCTAGCTCGGGCTCTAAGAATAAGAAGCCAAAGTTCTGGAAAAAGAAGGGTAAAGGAGCAAACAAGAAATCCAAGAGAGGAAAAGTTCTCAAAGGAAAGTGCTATCACTGTAATGGTGAAGGGCACTGGAAAATGAACTGTCCCAAGTTCCTAAAAGAGAAGAAAAAGGGCAAAGAAGGTAAATATGATTTATTCTTCTTGGAAACCTTTAATGTGGAGGATTGTAAATCCACCTGGATACTTGATTCAGGAGCCACTAATCACTTCTGCTCTTCTTATCAGGGAAGTAACTCTTGGAGAAAGATCAAGCCTGGAGAAGTGTCTCTGAGGAATAGCGTGGGGCAGATGGTGGATGCAGAAGCTGTTGCTGATATAAAGTTATCTTTTAATAATAAAATGTTTATTTTCCTGAACACTGTTTATTATGTTCTTGGTTTAAACCGGAACATAGTCTCTTTGGGTTGTATTCGTAAACAACATTATACCGTGGATTTCGGTATTAATAAAGTTGATATTTTTAAAGATGGAAACTTTATTTGTTCAGGAATAGAAGATAACAATTTATATATACTAACACGATTAGTATGTGCAACACTTTATAATAATGAGTTGTTCCAGACTGCAGAGTCTAGAACTAATAAAGGTAGAATTTCTAAAGATGAGATCCTTCTATGGCATCTAAGGCTTGGCCATATTAACCTCAATAGAATTCAAAGACTGGTTAAAAGTGGACCTCTAAGTAACTTAGAGCTTGGTACACTCCCAGTATGTGAATCCTGTATAGAGGGTAAAATGACCAAGCGTCCTTTTTCAGCTAAAGGAAATAGAGCCACAAAACCACTAGAGCTTATCCATTCAGACCTTTGTGGTCCGATGAATGTAAAAGCTAGAGGTGGATATGAGTACTATGTGTCTATAATAGACGACTACTCAAGGTATGGGTACATTTACCTGTTGCAATTCAAGTCTGAAACTCTTGAGAAATTCAAGGAGTTTAAAGCTGAAGTTGAAAAGCAACTTGGTAAATCTATCAAGACACTTCGATCAGATCGTGGTGGGGAGTATATGGACTATGAGTTCAAAGACTACTTGATAGAAAATGGGATTACATCCCAACTTTCAGCACCTGGTACACCTCAGCAGAATGGTGTAGTTGAAAGAAGAAATAGAATATTACTCGAAATGATGAGATCAATGATGAGCTATTCATCATTACTAGAATCTTTCTGGGGTTACGCATTGGAGACTGCATTATACATCCTAAATAGGGTACCTTCTAAAAGTGTTTTAAAAACGCCTATTGAGTTATGGTCGGGACGTAAAGTAAGCTTGCGTCACTTCTAAGTATGGGGATGTCCAGCACACGTGCTGAAAACGAACCCTAAGATATTAGAATCACGGTCTAAGGTATGCTTCTTCGTAGGTTACCCTAAAGAGACGCGTGGTGGATTGTTTTATAGTACTGAAGAGAATAAAGTATTTGTGTCAACAAATGCTACATTCTTGGAAGAGGACTATATAGGAAACCACAAATCTCCTAGTAAATTAGTACTAGAGGAGATGATTCAAAGTGAAACCACTAATGAGCCAACAATTGTTGTTGACTTGCCTATCTCTTCAAATAGGAAGAGAAATTCTAGTCAAATCCAGTTAAGTCCCCGTCGTAATGGGAGGGCATTCAAGTTGCCCGAACGATATTTGGGATTAACTCAGGTCAATGATGGCAGTATTGACCTGGAGGATCCATTGTCTTATAAGAAAGCAATGGTGGATGTTGACAAAGAAAAATGGCTAAAAGCCATGGATCTCGAGATGGAGTCCATGTACTCCAACTCAGTCTGGGAACTTGTAGATCAACCAGTTGGGGTAAAACCCATTGGGTGCAAGTGGATCTATAAGAGGAAACGAGGAGCCGATGGGAAAGTGGAGACTTTCAAGGCTAGACTTGTGGCAAAAGGGTATTCCCAAAAGAAAGGGGTGGACTATGAGGAAACCTTCTCTCCTGTTGCTATGTTAAAGTCTATTAGAACTCTTCTATCCATAGCAGCCCATTTCGATTACGAAATTTGGCAGATGGATGTCAAGACAACATTTCTGAATGGCTATCTTGAAGAGAGTATCTATATGCTCCAACCAGAGGGATTCATTGTTCAAGGTGAAGGACAAAAAGTTTGTAGGTTGCTAAAATCCATTTATGGATTAAAGCAAGCTTCACGGTCTTGGAACAAACGATTTGACACTACGGTCAAATCATATGGCTTTGAACAGAATGTTGATGAGTCTTGTGTTTACAAGAAGATACTCAACAAGAATGTGGTTTTTCTCATTCTGTACGTGGACGATATCTTACTTATTGAGAATAATGTAAGGGTATTATCGGACGTTAAGAAATGGCTAGCCAATGAATTCCAAATTAAGGATTTGGGAGAGGCTCAATATGTTCTTGGTATCCAAATAATAAGGAACCGAAAGAACAAGACGTTAGCGTTGTCTCAGACATCCTACATTGACAAAATAGTTGCCAAGTATGGGATGGATAAATCCAAGAAAGGAGTGTTACCTTTCAGGTATAGGATTTATTTAACTAAGGACCAATGTCCTAAAACTCCTCAAGAAGTTGAGAGTATGAGACAGTATCCTTATGCATCGCCAGCTTGGAAGTCTAATGTATGCGATGTTGTGTACTAGACCAGGACATCCATTATGCGAGAGGGATAGTAAGCCGTTACCAATCAAACCCTGGTTATGAACATTGGGTTGCGATCCAAGAATATTCTCAAGTATCTTCGGAGAACGAGAGAACATGTGCTAGTGTACGGTAAAGAGGATTTGATTCTCAAGGGGTACACGGATTCGACTTCCAGGCAGATAAGGATTCTTGGAAATCCACGTCCTGGATCGGTTTCACACTTTGTGGTGGAGCCATTGTTTGGAGGAGTATAAAGCAAAGTTGTATTGCCGACTCCACAATGGAGGCCGAGTGCGTAGCCGCTGCAAAGTCGCTAAAGAGGGTATCCTGGCTTAGGAAGTTCCTAACCGATCCGGGAGGTAGTACCAGACATGGACAAACCCATAACACTGTTCTGTGATAACAGTGGTGCTGTAGCCAACTCCAAAGAGCCTAGAAGCCACAAACAGGGAAAGCACATAGAGAGAAGGTATCACCTGATAAGGGAGATAGTCCAAAGAGGAGATGTTGTAGTGACAAAGATAGCCTCTGAGGATAATATTGCTGATCTATTTACAAAGACGCTTCAAGCTAAGGTGTTTGGTTGTCATATGGGTAGTTTAGGATTACTAGATAAATCTCTATAAAGCTTTAGTACAAGTGGGAGATTGCTGGGGTTTCTGCCCTAAATCTTATGTAATCCAATTAAACTATAAATAAATAAAGGAATTATTAATTAGTAATATTTACATTGTCATTTATTATTAGTTTAATAAATGTAATCCATCATAAGATCCAGAGTTACGTATGATAACTTAAAGTGAGCATGTGATGCGAGAAGATTCACTTAAGTGTAACTCAAATAGTCTGTTGTACATGAATAAAGGTTGGGTGCCTTATTTCTGATAACACCACTAACACGACCGACTTGTGAATTGGCACAAGTGATCTCATCTGGATCGCTCATGTAGAGACATGTGAGTGGGGGTGTTGCTGCAATAGAGATTGTAGTAGACTGGATTAAGATAAACTTACTGTCTTCTGGGAAAGCCGTTACAGAAAGACACTTCGTTTATCAACCGGTTGATCATGTACAATTGATCTTAATCCTGAGTGGATTACAAACTCCTGTTCGCAAGAGACAAGCCTTTGATTTGCATAGGTGAGAGTGACTCGTATAATTCGCTCAATATGCCTCCCACTTTGGGGATTGCATCTTGCTTATAGCTGGGAACGTAATTACACAAGAATTGAAATTCACTGTTTTCCATATAGGAAAATAGATAAGTAGTTCTTTTATGGACTGATTCGGTCTTGAACAGCGGGGCCCCATATTCCTCTGATCAAGGAAAAGGTTAAAGATGCATAATGGAGATTATGTAAGGTTGTTCATTGGAGAATCAGTTGGGCTTAAGGAACAAGATGTATCATGGAGGTTAATACGGTGTAAATACCTAGCCATGGATACGAACTAACTTGTGAAGGATCAAAGTGTAGTTAATGATTATAGCCAATGGACATAACTATGTCTATAGCACTAAGAGTGCAACTCTAGATATTTAGTGGAGTTATCTAGGAGTTAATGAATGAGAATTAATTGATTAAAAGGAGTTTTAATCAAAGGTAATTCTGGATCATTGGAGCTTAGTCCTATAGGTCCATTAAGTCCTCCGAGCTAACGCATGTAATCGAGAACATAAATTAATATGATTAATTTCTCTTTGGAAAATTGGAAATGAATAGAGGAGTCTATTCAATTAATTAAAGGAAATTAAATAGAAGAGTCTATTTAATTATTTAATTAATGGTGGAATTAAATAGAGGAGTCTATTTAATTAAATTAATTTTGTGTTGTCCAAAATTAATGGGGATTTAAATAGAAGAGTCTATTTAAATATTTAATTTGAAATTATCAAATTAAATGAGAAAATAAATAAAAGGAGTTTTATTTATTGGAATAAATAAAAGGAGTTTTATTTATTTAATTATTTAACGTAATTGTTCCATTAAATAATGAGGAAAATAAAAATGCCCAATATTGTCATATGAGGATGACATGGGCGTGTGACCCGGGGTGGGGTCACACGCCCCATTGGTCAAATGGTTGACCAAAAAGTTTGCATTTTTATTTTATTTAAAATATATGTATCTTATTTTAAATTAATGGGATTAATTTAAATGGAAGATATGGAATAATATATTTAAATTAATATTGATTAATTTAAATAAAAGATATGAAATGTTTTATTATGGAATAAAATAAAATATCTTTATTATTCAAATATATTTTAGAATATCTTAATTAATTATTTATTAATTAAAAGATATTCAGAAGATTTTCTGATGTCTTGGTTTTCCTAAAAATAGGACCTTTGAGGTGACCCCAAAACACACAACCAAGAGAGTTAAAGTAAAGGCTCAGGAAATTCCTCTCCTCCCTCTCTCTTGCGCCGCCCATAGGGTGATTGGGAAGAAAATTCTTCTTACCAATTTTTCCTTTTTCCAAAGGAGATAGTGCCCACGCACATATTCTCTTTTGTGCTTAGTGAGGAAGATCTTTTTGGTGGTCCCAGGATCGTAACCATCGAAGAACGAGGAAGAGTCAGACACTTCTCGACAAGGGTTAGTATTTCTTTTATGCATTTAGAATTTAGAATTTATTATACTGCAAGGAAAGATCCGTTGGGACTTCCGTTTGAGAACTCTTTTAGAGGCCTCAATCCCAACAACTTCCATTTCATGTCTCCCACATGAATGTTCAGGATTAGATCATTTGTCTATAAACAAAATGTGAAGCTATCAACAGTGTTACCAGGATAAGGTTCTCAAACGTTATCCATTTACTGTAGACACTTTTAAGTTACTCATCTCGACTTTAATCCTCTCGTATGACTCACATACTAAGTCGTGATTTCATAAGAGTGACTTAGAGTTTTACTATTTGAATGTTCGATATTAATATATTTTCATATATTCCTAATATCGTTAATTGAATCAATCTAGATAATATAAAGAACTTACGTTTATTTATTTAATTTATTCTAGATAAAGTATTATTATTAAATAATTACAAGTTCTAGGACACCATTCCTAACAGGAAATTCGATAATTTTAAGTTGATTACGCAGAAACTTGGGCTGTTGTGTTTTGACCTTATATCTAATATAATACTGTTATTAATATGACTTTTGATGATAAGCATGCTTTTGATTGATTGCATGTCAGGTTGTAAGGTTCGACCATAATTGAACAGACTATAACCCAGATAACTAGTGTTAAGGCTACGAGCTTAACACTATGTGGATATTTTAGTTATGGATGAGTCCATAACTAGGTGCTAATGATCATTGCTTGTATGAATGATTCATTAGAGGTTCAGTGCCTATAACCAGGTACTAGAAAGTGTGAGGAGTCTCGAGAGACTGCACTTGTAGTGTTGCATGTTAAACTTTTTATGATATGATCTTTTGTTTTAATTTAGTTATCCTGGAATGGATAAGCATATGAGATTTGTTATAGCCTTGAATATGGAACTAGTCAGAGTTTCTTATCCATGTATGAGATGAGACTTGAGGTTTTTAAGTGAGAACTGTGATTGATAGACATTGGAGGGTGTTGAAAGCCTGGGACTCGGTTTTTTTTGTTAATTAGATTGTTTTCCCACTGGTTTTGGCCTCATAGTGCTGTATTTTTTTCAAGTAACAACGGGACGAGAGGTGATGGTTGATGAGATGGCGGAGATGAGGGGTTCAGATTGTTTGTTGGTCGTTGTCCTATCGTCAAATTATTGTCAATCTTTCGTTTTTTTTAGTCATTTTTATTTTTTTTAACTGATGTTTATGGGATTTTCATGATTTTTTTTTCCGGTTTATATCCGCTTGGATGACTTTCATTTTCTTTAGATATTTCTTTTAAATAATACAATTCTGGAATTCTTGTCTTCGTTATTTTTATTTATTTGAACATAGTTTATGATTGATATTTTGAATAAAAGGAATTTATTTTGAGTCTTTCACTTTGTAATTCGTTGGGAATTATAACTTTGAAAAGTTAGGATCTTTACATTTTTTTTAATATATTATAATGTGTGTGTATATTAAAAAAAATATTTTGCAACTTATAATTTTTTTTATATAATAGTGCAAAATTACTTTTTAACAATAATTTTCTCACATCAGTTTTCATATTTTAAAAAATAGTTGTAAGAATGTAATAAAAAAAAGTTAAAATAATTTAAAGTCATAAAAAAAAAGTTTAAAACCCAGTTTAATCCCAAAATTTTGAGACCTTTTTCGGTTCTTTTTTTTTTTTTTTGAATATAGACTTTTTTTGGTTCCTTAATTTATTTATTATTATTAATTTTTTTTGTAATTTTAATCCCCCAACTTTATATTTAATTCAATTTTAGTCCTAACATTAACAGTTTATCATACTCCAACCTTTTTGTGGCAATTAGGTGGCAAGTAAGTTGTTATTACATAAACAAATCAAATCAAATCACCAAAGATAATCCTTGAAGATTATTACATAAAACTCAAATCAGAGAAGAACAATTAACAAAGAATAGAAAATAGGGAAGAAGATGACATAAGATTTATAGAGGTTCGAAATATTCCTACGTTCTCTTTCTCTAAGATTTCACTCTCTTATTATCACAAATGTAGAAACTTCAATCAGCTTACAATGGAGGATTTAACACCTCTTTTATACACAACAAATAACAACTAACTAATCTCCACAAAATGACAGCTCATTATTGACAATATAGTCGTTGGAGGAGGAAGCAGTTTCAGCAAGTTGTGTTTCTGGAAAATACCAAAGATGGGAGCTGATATTTAAGCTTATATTCTACAAATCTCCACCTTGAGATTAAACTTCAGCTAGACAGTGATGAACTTAACGACATCCCTCATTCTTCTTCTCATTATGGTGGATCAAATTCAGTGATCTTCAACAGATTTAAACATTTGGTTAGCTTTGAAACAGTGACTGCCTTTGTAAGCATATTAGAGGGATTATCATCAGTGTACTTTTTCTATCACAACTTCTCCTCTTGAATTACATCCCTAATAAAATGAAGCTTAATGTCGATGTGCTTTATCCTTTTGTGAAACATTTGGTTTCTACTCAAGTATATTGCACTTTGATTATCACAATATACTTTCACACTCTCTTGGATAATTCCTAGATCATTTATCAGACCATTAAGCCAAAGAGCTTCCTTTACAGCCTCTGTAGCTGCAATGTATTTAGCTTCTGTGGATGACAATGCAACAACAGGTTGTAGGACTGATTTCCAGCTTATAGTGCCACCATATAGAGTAAAAATATAACCAGTGAGGGATCTTCTTCTATCTCTATCCCCTGCAAAGTCTGAGTCCACAAAACCTTCAAGGGGATAACTTCTGTTTTGAGACTGTTCATACATCAGGCCAAATTTAGAAGTACCTACTAGATATCTCAGTACACCCTTCAAGGCTTGCCAATGCATTTTTCCAGGATTTGCCATGTACCTACTTAGAAAACTAGATACATGAGCAATGTAAGGTCTTGAACATACCATACAATACATTATGCAACTTATCACATTTACATAAGGTATATTCTTCATTTCAGCTTGTCCTTGTGCATCACTGGGAGAGTCTTCTTTAGAGATTTTGAAATGAGAGGCTATAGGTATTGAAACGGGTTTTGATTCATACATATTGAATCTTTCAAGACTTTTTCAGTGTAGGCTTTCTGATTTAGTTGCAACAACCCTTTCTTTCTCTCTCTCTGTATGTGCATTCCCAGAATTTTCTTTGTAGCCCTAAGATTCTCATCTCAAATTCCTTTCCTAGAGTACTCTTTACTCTATTTATTTAAGACAAATCAGATGATGCAATCCGCATATCATCTACATACAATAGGAGTATCACACCCAGAGTATTGCTGGTCTCTTTCTGATAGATGCAACTGTCAAATCTGCTTCTTCTAAAACCAGTTTTTGTCATGAATTCATCAAATCTGAGATACCATTGTCTTGGTGACTGCTTCAAGCCATAAAGAGATCTTTTCAGCAAACAAACTTTATTCTCATCTTTCTTATTGATGAAGCCTTCAGGTTGAGTCATCAATATTTCTTCATCTACCATTCCATGAAGCAAGGCTGTCTTCACATCAAGTTGCTCTAACTCAAGGTTGAATTGAGCAACTAATGACAGCAGATATCGAATTGAAGTGTGTTTGACTATAAGAGAGAAGATTTCATTATAGTCTATTCCTTCTCTTTGGGTGAAGCCTTTTGCAACTAATCTTGCCTTGAACTTTGGATTTGTATTCTCTTCTTCATTGAATTTCTTCTTGAAGATCCACTTACACTTCACTGTCTTTTGATCAGGCTTTTTGTCAACTAGGATCCAAGTCTGGTTTTTCATAAGTGAGCTCATTTCTTCTTCCATGGCTTTTAACCATTTTTCTTTCTCATCACACCTCATAGCAGCTTTATAAGAATCAGGTTCATGTTCATTTAGAATTTCAGCTACAGACAGGGCAAAGGATATGTAATCAGTGTCAGTGTACCTGGTAGATGGTATAATAGTTCTTCTAATTCTGTCTCTAGCAAGCTGATAGGATTGTTCTTCAAGTTGCTCAGCAGAGGATTCTTCTGCTTGTTCATGTGATATTTCAGGTTGTTCATTCATTTCTTGAACAAGACTAGGATTCTCCACCTCAAAAGAAATGTTCTCATGACTTGATTTCTGGTCAGTAGGTGTATCTTTTGAATCCATGTACATTTCATTTTCCCTGAAGTTCACATTTCTACTTATGAAGAACTTTGATGACTTTCCATCATTATACCACATCTTGTAGCCTTTTACTCCATCTGGGTAGCCAACAAACATACATCTTCTTGCTCTTGGTTCTAGTTTGCCTTCATTTATACGAGCAAATGCAAAGCATCCAAAAACTCTCAGATTTTCCACGTTTGGTGGTGTCCCATTCCACTTTTCTTGAGGAGTTTTGCAGCCAATGGAAGTGGAAAGAGATCTATTTATCAAATGCATTTTTGTATGAACAGCATCCCCCCAAAATCTGCTAGGCAATTTTGCTTCTGATAAAAGAGCTCTCACCCTTTCAAGGATGGTACAATTCATTCTTTCAGCCAAGCCGTTTTGTTGTGGGGTATATGGTACTGTCTTGTGTCTCAACATTCCTTCTTCTCTGCACAAATTATCAAGCTGCTCATTTACATATTCTAGTCCATTGTCTCTTCTCAGTTTCTTCACCCTTTTTTCAGGTTGAGTCTCCACCATTTTCTTCCATTCTTTGAATTTTCGGAAGGCTTGATCTTTTGTTTTAAGTAGGTATATCCAGACTTTTCTTGAGTGATCATTAATCAATGTCATGAAGTAGCTGTTTCCTCCATTTGATTCCACCTTGGCTGGTCCCCAAAGATCAAAATGCACATAGGCTAGGATTTCCTTTGTTTTATTTGTAGACTTTGGGAAGGACAGCCTAGTGGTCTTTCCATATATGCAATGGTCACAAGATTTAAACTTCTCCAATGTTATATCTCCTAACAGCTGCTGTTTGTGTAATTCAATTAAGCCCCTTTCACCAATGTGACCCAATCTTCTATGCCATGTGATTGCATTGATTGTATCACTCTTCTTGACAGTGGCAACAGTCACAGTGACAGTGTCTCCAAGCAAAGAATACAGGTTATTTTGCCTTATAGCCTTCATCACAGTCTTTTCCTTCCTTTTGATAGTTAGCACACCATTCTTGGCAGTGTACTCACAACCATTCTTTTCTAGAGAACCTAAGAAGATTAGATTCCTCCTTAGATCAGGGACATATCTTACTTCAGGAAGGATTCTTTCAACCCCATCATGATGCATCAAGATTCTTACTCTTCCAATTCCTATCATATCATAAGGACTGTCATTTCCAAGTAGTACCTGGCCACCATCAAAGTCTTCATAGGTTTCAAACCAGCTTTTGTCGGAGGTCATGTGATATGTACATCCGGAGTCCATTATCCATTTTTCAATTGATGGACTTTTGCATATTACAAGAACTTCAGCATCATCTTTTCCAGGTTGATCAGCCAAAGAAGCTTTTCCTTCATCAGTTTTCCTCTGTTCCTTTTGCAAAGCATTTCATTCTGTGCAATTTCTTCTTATATGTCCTTCCCTTTTACAATGGTAGTAGTGGAAGGTTTTCAAATTTCTTTTCTTCTTGGTCTTTCCCTTTCCATTGTTCTCTTTCTTCTCAGGTTTTGCTTTAACAAACAGTGAATCTGCACTGTTTTGCCCCCTTTTCTCAATTTGAATTTCAAGATCCTTGGTTTTCAATGCTCCCACAATTTCTTCCATATTCAGCACTGTTTTGCTATATTTCAGGACATTCTTTACTTCTTTAAAGGTTTCAGGTAAAGAATTCAATAAGATGATGCATTGATCTTTCTCTTGTACATTTTTTCCAGAATTTGATAAGGCACCAATCAACTTCATGAATTCGTCTAGATTTTCATCAAGGGATTTTGAGCTTTCCATTCTGAAACTGAATAATTTTTCCTTTAGGTAGATTGTATTTGTAAGGGATTTTGACAGATAAAGGCTATCAAGTTTTGCCCAGAGTCTAGCAGTGGATTCTTCTTCTTCAACCATTCAAAGCACATTATCAGCCAGATGCAATTTGATGATGCTGCAAGCAACTTCTTGCATCTCCTTCTTCACAAGCTCCTTCAAACCCTCTGGCATGGCTTCTGGATCTTGAAGAGCAGCTGAGACCTTTTGCTAAACAAGCAGCGCTATGATCTTTCTCTTCCATGGCGAAAAATCGCCCTGACCATCAAATATCTCCACCTCAAATAGAGTATAACTTATTTCTTGATTTCTTGGTTTCTTGAGGAGTTGTCTTCTTCAATAGCCCTTTCTTGATCGTGAAAGAAGCTCTGATACCAATTTGTTATTACAGAGACAAATGAAATCAAATCACCAAAGATAATCCTTGAAGATTATCACAGAAAACTCAAATCAGACAAGAACAATTAACAAAGAATAGAAAATAGGGAAGACGATGACACAAGATTTATAGAGGTTCGGAATATTCCTACGTCCTCTTTCGCTAAGATTTCACTCTCTTATTATCACAAATGTAGAAACTTCAATCAGCTTACAATGGAGGATTTAACACCTCTTTTATATACAACAAATATCAACTAACTAATCTCCACAAAATGACAGCTCATTATGACACTATAGCCGTTGGAGAAGGAAGCAGTTTCAGCAAGTTGTGTTTATGGAAAATGCCAAAAATGGCAGCTGATATTTAAGCTCATATTCTACATAAGTAAATAAATAAGTTTATGAAATCGATACAAAATTTTCAAAACTTTAGTGACCAAAATTTTAATCCCCCAACTTTACATTTAATTCAATTTTAATCCCAACATTAACAGTTTATAATACAGATTTTTTTTAGATAAAAAATGCAACTGGTATTAAAAAAGCTATAGAAATACTAACAGTTATATGTTTGTTCAAATAACGATTTGAAAACTTCAGTAAGTGATACATCATAAATTTTCAATAATGTTAATTTAATAGATGAAATTATATAACAAATCACTATTCTATTATCTCGGTTACTAACTAAAATATAAATAATTTAACTGTTGCCTAAAATATTATTTGATCATGATTTTTTATTTATATATTTCATTAATTTATTGATAAAAATATCTCCATATTATATCATTTTTTATTCAAGATTTTATTTTTTGCTAATCATAATATATTTATATAAATAAATAGATAAAGATAAAGATATCTCACAAAACTATCTGAAAAAGTATAAATACTGAATTAATTCTAAATAATCTGGGGGTAATTTCAGTAATAACCATTTTGAAATCCGATGAGGATTTTGGTTGCTTTGATGATTATCGGGAGTGAGTGTTGTGACTAATACTTTGGTTTTATTGTTTTCGGAGTTTAGATATAAAATTGGAAATGAAAAGTAAAGTTTATTATTGTAAATGGAGATCTCGAGATGAATGGGACTATTCAGGATTGGTTTCGAGAAAAGTTAAGCCTAGGTTGAGATTTGGAATTGGGATATGGGAAAAACTAAGTGTTGGGCGTATGGTTAGTGGAACGATGTGGTTATGGAAATATTGGGGACCTTGGATGAAACAGGTCGGGTTGTCAATGAACGACGTGGTTATGGAAATATTGGGGACCTTGGATGAAATAGGCCGGGTTGTCAATGGATGGTGTGATTATTGAAATACTGGGGACTTTGGATGAAAGAGGCCAGAGTTGTCCGTTTTTTTTAAGGTTGTGATGTTACAGTAAAGTGGAAATTTATTTTGGCTAATGGTTCTCGGTCGATAACATTAGCGGTGATAATATCATTTTGGTAATATTCTTGGTCGAGAATATTAGAGATAATAATGTGTTTGGCTAATGGTTCTTGGTCGAGAACATTAACGGTGATAATATTATTTTGGTAATATTCTTGGTCGAGAATATTAGAGATAATAATGTGTTTGGCTAATGGTTCTTGGTCGAGAACATTAGAGGTGATAATATCATCTTGGTAATATTCTTGGTCGAGAATATTAGAGCTAATAATGTGTTTGGCTAATGGTTCTTGGTCGAGAACATTAGCGGTGGTAATATCATTTTGGCAATATTCTTGGTCGAGAATATTGATGGTAACATGCGTATTTTTACTAATGCTTCTTGGTCGAGAACATTAGTGGTGTTTCATGAAATTCTGATTGTAATTAGTGGTTTAAATGTTTCCTTTGGTAATATGTGGAATGTACACTTGGAATTGAATTATATGTGGGTATAGGATGTTAGGAGTATAAAATGAGTAGTAAAGAGCATGCTAGGTTTTTGGACACAATTTCCGATGTGGAATTCGTCCATAGGGTTGCATGACTCCATTTTACTTTCACTAGCATTTTTATGCTACACTTAAATTTTTCAGGTACGTCCCGTGGTAGGGATCGTGCTAGAGGTGGTGGTGCCGCGTGATCGCGGGATGGTGACTTGGTGATGGGTGTCGAAACCACCAAAAATAAATACTTACTCTCGGAATTTAGAATTCTGTAGTAGTGGTGAGTAAGGTCGATCTCCACAGAGAAAAGGGAATTAAATTAAAGTTAGTAAAAACGAGGGGTTTTGAGTTTTGGAAATAAAACGGAAAATAAATTAAAAAGAAATAAAATCAATAGAGAAAGCTTCCAACTAAAGGTTAATCTCGGTTATGGTTCATGGATTTGATCATCGATTACTAAACATGCATTCCTAAATTCTTCTCTAAATTAGTTGGCAGTTGCCGGAACAACAAGTGCTCTTCCTTAAATTCTCGATAGCCAAGATACGATCTAATGACTACTTCTCTAATTAACAGATAACCCTAAAATATGATAATAAGATTTAACCCTTTAACAACATTAAGATGAGAAGAACCCAATTCTAACTAACAAACACAGTACGACCGATTCATTTAAGTTAGATCATAAATTCCCATAACATAAATCAAAAGGTGTCCTTAATCAATTTATGCTATCATGCTACTTGTATTAGAACAATTAAACAATTACGGATTTAAAGTTCTAACTAGCAATATGATAATTAATCAAAGAACAAGTGGCCAATTTGCACAATAATTAATTAACAATAAAATAAGCAAAGAGAAAGCATGAATAAAGAGAAAATAGGAATTAAATTGAAGAACAAAACCTCACAAATTTATGAACCAAACCTCGATAATCCTCTGGTTGGAATAAGTAATTTAGCTAGAAAACATATTAAAAACTAACTAAAAGTTCTAAGAAAAATAGGGGAAGAAGAGATTTTCAATTAGGGTACAAGAGGGTCTTTAAATAGGTGAAAATAAGTGAAAAATTGTGCAAATCTTTATCATTATCTGCTGAATCCGCCAAACGAGCCGTCAGGAGCAGAGTCAAGCTGAGCGCCAGAGTCAAATCTGTGAGAGGAGCCGCAAGGGAGCCACAAACTGAGCCGCGCCACGCTGTCCAAGCCGCACGCGTGTTTCCTCATGTAAGTGGATCGACGTGTCACCACAAGCTGAGCGACACCTCGCTCAGCTCCTTTTAAAAACATAATGCGCGCTGACGTCATGCTGACATCAGCGCGCCCTTTTTCTTCACAGTGATGATGTCATCGGCAGCCATTATTCATTATTTATATATTTTCTCGTCGCCGCGGTGACGGGTCTTATAGCTGCTGCGCCCACTCTCGGGTTTTTGGCCCGGAATTCGATTTTCGGACTTAGGCCGCGGCCGTGGGCCTTTTTCAACATTTAAATGGGCATAACTTCTCCGTTTTAAGTCTGATTTGAGCACCGTTTTTGCCTACGTTCATGAAATTCAACGATTAATAATATTATGGACATTTGAATCAATTAACATTCATATTTTAATTATTTTGGAGATAAAACCACTTATAGACAGGCATAAATTACGAGTTATCACTTGGACTGGGACTAGATCGATATATGCATTCTAAGAATGCACAAACTTTAAACACTCTGAACTTTTATCATTTTCACTGACTTATTGGTTATTTTGGAGCTCAAGAGAGTACTTGACTGATTTATGATTTTTAGTTGTTTCCCTTGAATTTAAAAACTATGTCGGAAATGCGCATTTCTAGGATTTATCTATTTTATCGTTTATTCTGATTGTGAACAATGTATTCTGTTTTTGGCACGTTCAAAATACAAACATCACCATGCCGAATTTTCGTAAAATTAAGTCTTTCGCTGTTTATTTCTGATTTAAAGTATTTTTAGAAAATTTGGGTCTTTACAGTAACAGTTTTTAAATATATGTAAATAGAAAATTAAAATAAATATTGAACAAAAATAAACATTTTAATAAAATCCTTCAAATTTGGATAAAAATAATATCATCAAATATATAAGCGAATAAACGATAGATTTATCACCAGAACCCTAGATCTGAATCATCCGCAATAAAAATCACTAGCAAGATCGAGAAACAAATAGAAACTGAAAGTAAAAACGAAAGAGGAAAACAATTCATTCAGAGATAGAGCGAAGGCACAATGAAGATGAAAAAGAGGTCAAAGTTTCTATAGATATGTAAATAGAAAATAAAAATAAATGTTGAACAAAAATAAACATTTACTTAAGAGTACCTTATGCTACTGCTTTCTTCATTGATTGAACAACAACACGCCACAATAAAAATCGCCTTCGTGGATTTCTTGGATACAAAGAAGGCCGATTTTGTTTCGGAATCGAAAAAATCGAAGAAGGAAAAATGAGGATCTGAACAAAGAAGGAGATTGTGAAGAATCCAGCAAATCACAATCACAACTCCATTGATTTTGAGTATATTTCTTTGATTGTGACAACGAATAAGGAAGAGATCAGTAGGATCTTCCTATACTCAAGAAGGAAATAACAATTGAAACTTTATTTGATTGTGGTCATAAAGGGGGCGTTTGGAGTGCGGGCATTGGCATCCAATTCCTATGGGTATTGGCATTCAATTCCATTGTTTGGTTCAACCTCTTTTACCATTGACATTGGCATTCAATTCCCATCCAAATTTCACCTTTATTTAACATTGGCATTGACATTTGTCATTGGCATTTAATTAAACTCTCTCCAATTTTGTACTATTTGGTATTTCTAATAGGAAAAAAAAAATATTATGAGTATTTTAGTAGGTTATAGTGAACAAGATAAAATTAAAAAATATTTTTTAATTAAAAAAATATACATATTTTTTAAATCAAAAATATTTTTTTAAAGAAACTCAATATATTATACATAATTAAATTTAAAAAGAATGTTCAAAATAATACACTAACTAATTTAGATAAATTTTACTTTATAGTACTTTTTTCAAGCTTAATTCCAAATACAACATTTTTTTAAGGGTAAAATGAAAATTAGACCCATGTAGTTTTTTCCAAATGCATGAACACCCTTTGTGGTTTGAAAATGGTATATCACACCCCTGTGGTTCCAAATTTTTGCAATTTTTTCAATCGAACCCCTCCTCTTTAATGTCAAAATTTTTATTTTAGCCATAACTTTTTTCGTTTGAACTCCGATTTGGGTGATTCAAGATATTTTGGAATCTTAATTTCAGGATCTATATAATAGTCACTTCAAAACTTCGAAATGATTAATAAATAAAAGAGTTGATTGACATCAAAATACTAGGTATGATTGACACCGTTAACTTTTTTGGTTTTTGGTGAATTGAAAGTTTTGAATTGACCATAGCGTAGGGACCAAAATGAGGATTCCAAAACATCTTGAATCATCCAAATCGGAGTTCAAACGAAGAAGTTATGGTTAAAATAAAATTAATGACATTGAAGGGGAAGGGTCTGATTGAAAAAATTTGGAACCACAATGGTGTGATTTGCCATTTTCAAACCAAGGGGGGGTGTTCATGCATTTGAAAAAAACCACAGGGGTTTTATTTACATTTTATCCTTTTTTTAAATAACACGTTTTCACTTTTTTTAAATTAATAAATTTGTTTTATTATTAAACCCTAAATATTGAATGAAAACAATCATTTATTTTTTACCGTCAATTAATATCAACTAATTTATATAATAATACATGATTGTAATAAATTGATTCCTATATGTTTCATCAATTTTATTTTATTTAATGAAATAATATTTAAAAGGAAATTAAAAAATTCAAACTTATAAATAAATATAGTTGATAATTTTAATTTTAATTTAATTTAATATTATTAATTATTTTTTTCAATTTTTAAATTAAATTTTATATAATAATTAAATAAAATAAAAAATCATATTCCTTCCTATAAAAACAATAATCATATTCCCATAAACCAAATTCCAGCACACTCCAAACATAGACATCATATTCTCAGGCATTTGAATCTCATTCCAGTACAATCCAAACACATGCATCAAATTCTCAGGCATTTTAATCCATACTACTTATTCCCAGACATCTAATTCCCAGTCATTCAATTCCGATTCCCGCACTCCAAACGCCCCCAAAGTGTAAGAGTGAAAAAAAAACAAAATTGATAGTCCAGAGGTGTAAATTGAAAAAACTTGATAGTGCAGGGGTCAATGATGAATTTAACCCTAGATTTTATGATTAAGAGATACAATTAGTTGGATAATATATGTGATTCAATAACTCTCATCGAGTTTATTTTCTATTATTAGATAGTTGTTTATATGGTTTTATGACCTCATCTTTCTTAAATTTTAGAAAAAACTAATGAAATTTGGTGTTGTAGAAGAAGAAATTTTGGCAAACTACTAAATGCCATGTAATAACTCAAACCAATGATTAAATTACACGTCATTCAATAAGGACCAATCAAATTTTGACACGTGTCTAAATTGACAAATCAAATTGTAAAGACCCGACTTTTCATGGTTTTAAACAAACATAATAAATGCAGCGGAAGACTCAATAAATGACATTTATTGAAAAATATGAAAATCCTCAACCAAATAGTCATTTAAATAAAATCAACAACTTCGGAGTTACAGTCTTTAAAACAAAACAATGAGCTAAATCAAATAACAAAATGTTTCAAAACTAGCATGAGTCTCAAATCTCATAAACAAGATATAGTCGATAAAACAAATACTTTATTCTTAATCCCAATGAAAATTAAAGATGCATTGGCTAGCCACCACGACATGAACTCTCATCTCTTCCACTTCATCAACCGCCACCTTTCGGTCCATTGTTACCTGAAAAGAAACCACAAATAGCACTGTGAGGCTAAAGTCAGTGAGAAAACGATCTAAACGAAGGTAAAGTTTTAAATAATCTCTAACAACTTATACCGAGTCCCAACACTCAACACTCTCCAATGTCTCTTTAACACAAAACGTCACTTAAACCTCACATTCAATCTCTTTACATGAATAGTCAATTAATTACTAATTCCCATATCCAAGACCAACTTTCATAATAATCCTCCCAATACATATTCCAATCTGAAACAATAAGTCAACTCTAAATTAACAAACATAAACAATCAATCTTTCAAACCATCCACTAAGAAGGCGGTCTCTCGGGACTACAAACCTTTCTTAGGCACTTAGTTATAGCCGTAACCATAACTAATCCCCTAATGGATCGTTCATACGAGCAACGTCCATTAGTCGTTATGAGCTCACTCTCATAACTATATTTTTACTAAGTATGAGCTCGTAGCCTCATACTAGTTTAACACACCTATCAAGCCATCATTCCACAATCTCTTTACATTATCCTCTTGATAATGTTCATTCACAATCAGCAAACACAATTAAAATACAGCAGCTCAAAGATTCTAATTAAAGCATGCAAAATACATATTTACGATAAAACTGCCGAAAACCGTCAAAACTAACAATTCGATCTTAATCATGCCCAACTCAAAACTCATGTCAAATAACCATAAAATACTCCATAATATTCCAGAATTAAGTCCCAAATCAATTAGAATCAAATAGAATCGAAAAACATCAAAAACTACCGAAAAACGACTAAACTAGTTCTAACCGAAAAATTGTTTCACCAAATGATTTTTCGATGTTTCCAACATGCGTTCACTTCCTAAAACTCCAAAATGTTATATTTAAATATATTGAAACATAAAACCTATGGTAAGAGCCTTAGATTTCTCTAAAACCCCACCAACGAACAAACCGTTAACTCACCTCGAAATCGCTTAAGTCCAAAATCAACGCTACTTCCCTTGACGAATCAGACCTGAAACGAAGGTCCTAAATAACTTAAAATAAAAATAAAAATATCCTAAAATTAACAAAAGGTTTGGGGTTCGATGGGTCAAAGAACGGAAAACAAACGACGAAGGAAATTGGCTAAGGTTGGGGCGTGGGTGGTGTGTGGGCCGCGGCTGGTCATGGCCTTCGGGTCGCGGTTTCAAGGCTACGGTGATCGATCTTGATGGTTCTAGGTAATAGGATCGGTAATCAAAATCGATTGGGTGCTTGGCCAAGGTTTGTAAAATTGAAAATTATGGAGGTTGGATCAAGGGTTAGGGTTCTTGGTGTCCATAAGAAAAATAAATAATAAAATTCCAGAATTTTAATGATTGATAAATCAATCATGAATGCTTACCCGCTAAACAAATTTCGCGAAAAAGGCTTCCGATTTTCCCTCCTCGATTCCGTGCGATTCCAACGATCTCCTAATTAACAAAATTGATGAAAACTCATCAATTTCTAACCCTAGTCTCACGGCAACAAGAAGAAAAAGAGGAAGAGGGTTTTCATTACCTTTGTGTCCAAAATTGATTCTCAATACGCTTGAATTCAAAACCCGAATCACGATCAAAAAGTGACGAAACCGAAATTCTTCTTCTTCTTCTTCCAAGGGGGCGGCGGCGTGGGTATGAGGAAGAGAAGGAGAGAATGAATTCTGAAAATTGGTAATGAGAAGTCATCTCTTAGGTTAAAATCCCGAGTTACCATAATTACGAAATTGCCACTCACCTTAAAGCGTCCATAACTTGATCGTCGGGTCTCGGAATGACAAACCGTCAGTTGCGTTGGAATCTTAACATTGAGACGATCAATTTCATGTCAAAATATTAGTCAAATCACAAGGTTTGAATTTCGAGGTTTTTCGGGAAATATTACCATAATACCCTTGTTGAAATAACACGGTATTTCTATTCTAATTAATCGATCGTGCCTGATTAATATTATTTTAAAAATAATATTCATTTTTAACTTTCTCGTAACGAGGCGTTACACAAATAATGCCACGTGTTTTATTCATGATTATTGGATGATATGAATCCAATGAAAATATGCCACGTGGTGATTGAGCCAAAATTAAATGAAACTCAATCCACCAAAAGTCCATTGAAAACTCTATAAATAGAGAGATTATTCATCTATTTGGGGGGACAGAAAAATATTCAAAGACTCGAAACTCAAAAGACTTTGAAGACCGATTCGAAGACTCAAAATACTTTTTCGGAGACTAAAGACTTTTCGAAGACTCCTTGGAAATAGCTTTGAAGACTAAAGTTTCAACAACATTAACACTTCGATCCTAGAAATACGCCGACTGCCCTCACATAAAAGTTTATACTTGTGAGAAAGAATCAGATGATTATTTTCATTAGAGATTGTAACATTCAATTCATCAAAATACAAACTTATATTTATTCTACATATAATTTCTCTCCATAGAAATTTATAACAGGTGTTAATAATCAATAGTTGTTAATCGATGGTTAAACTAGCAACTACTTATATAGTTCAGGGTTAAAACTGATAATATTTAAAGTTTAAAGTAAAAGTTGATAATACCCTTAAAGTTTCGAGGTAAAAAAGGATTTTTTTTCCATTTTTAATTTACTAAATTAGTTATACACTACACTGTACCGATTCCGGGTTAACTAAAAAAACTGAAAATTGAGAACATTTCTGAAAAAACAAATCTAATAGCATTTTAGCCGCCATTAATTATTTTATGTGGGTGAGTGAAAGAGATAAAACGGAGAATAATCATGTGTTTACTGTGGAAGAAAGTAGCGAATGATTGGCAGCAATATAATTAAGAGTTTGAAGAAGCAGCTCTTTTTTCAACAATGGAGTCTCCTCTATTGGACGATTCCGTTGACGGCGCCGTCGATTTCAAAGGCCGACCTGTTCTCAGATCCACTTCCGGCGGTTGGAGATCTGCCTTACTCATCATAGGTAATCGTAATTCGAATCTAATTTACATACACTAAACCAGTAGAATTTCTTCTTCAATTTCACGATTTTGTAAACAGGAGTAGAGGTTGCTGAAAGATTTGCTTACTATGGAGTTTCCACTAATCTCATTAACTTCTTGACAGGAAAGCTTGGACAATCTACGGCCACGGCGGAGGAGAATGTCAATGCGTGGTCCGGTACGGCTTCTTTGTTACCTCTATTCGGAGAATGTCAATGTACTATTGTTCTTTCCTCTGTGATAAGTTTGTATAAATGTTTCTCTTATATGATTCTCATGGTCAAAGACCCATATTTATACAAGAAAATTAGGGCAAGCTTTACAAGGAATAAAATATACATAAAATCTGAATTTACAAGAGTAAAAATCATAAAAACGGCCCACCGTCGAGGCGGCAGAGGCGGAAAAATAAAAAGTAACGAGTTGGTCGCCGCGGCGGCAAGGGCCACTGCCACGGCTCCCACTCTCGGGTTTCTTGGCTGGGGAAGTCAGATTTTGGTCTCAGACCCACCGCCGCGGCGGTGAGGACTCCTGTGACGACCCGACTCAATGTAAATTTAATAAATAAATAATAAAAGAACTCATTTAATTTTACAAACAAATCAGAGTAAAATCAATAAATGCGGAAGTCTTTTTTTTTAAATAACAATTAAAAGATAAAACAAAACGCTTAAATGTGGCGCCAGTTCAAATAATTAAAATCCAAATAAAATGCTTGAGTTTAAATAAAAGAAATTAAAATATCCCAAATAACAAAAGAAATGACTAATATGAAAAGTCAAAGTAGAAGATAAAACAAATAAATCCTAAGGCCTCCATGTAGCACCATCCTCGTCATGCGCCTCGAGCTCCAAAATTACTAACGTTACATGCAAAATTTAAATTTGCAGGGCATTCGAATACCGTGAGTTTTTAGCTCAGTAGATTAAATTCAACTTATATAAGTGAGCTAAATTGAAATCACAACAAATACAATAGCTATTGGATACTAGTCCAAATCCCCAATTTCACATTTACAAAGTTAGGTACTTAGCCTATTTATTTAATAGGTACTTAGCCCACAACATTACCTTTAATCTTTGTTTTAATTAAATTTGCATATATGTATCATAGTGGGGTATAGGGCCACTCATGATACGTGTCATACTATGCGCTTGAAAATATGATCATAGTGGGGTATAGGGCCACTCATGATACGTGTCATAGTATACGCTCTACAAATTTAATATTTATCAATTATGTTCAACTCGAGTTATAACCACCAATCAATTTTATCTCTTTGTTGCTATTAAATTCGCATATATGTATCATAGTGGGGTATAAGGCCACTCATGATAACGTACCATGCTAAGCATTCGGCTCTACGAATTTAATATATATTAATTATTATGTTAGTTTAACCTCAAACCGCTATTAGGCCCTAACTATAGCACATAGCCGATTAACGCACATAAATTAAATAAATACAACATTTGCAAATCAAACGAGCACGTAACAACAATAATTTAAAAAAAAAACAACAACAACAATAATAATAACAATAATTTAAAATCATTAATAATAATAAAAATCAATAATAATAATAAAAATCAATAATAATAATAATAATAATTAAAATCAATAATAAAATAATAATAATAATAATAATAATTAAAATCAATAATAATAATAGAAATCAATGATAATAATAATAATAATAATAATAATAATAATAATTAAAATCATTAATAATAATAATAATTAAAATCAATAATAAAATAATAATAATAATAATAATTAAAATCAGTAATAATAATAGAAATCAATAATAATAATAATAATAATTAAAATCAATAATAATAATAATAATTAAAATCAATAATAAAATAATAATAATAATAATAATAATTAAAATCAATAATAATAATAATAATAATAATAATAATAATTATTATTATTATAATCGATAATTCATCTCCCGAATCATACCATTAATCAAAGGCAAAACAAACAATCACATGGAATTCAATTTAACACTTTAAGTAGGAATTAACCTACCTTATTAGCAAATTGAGCAAGCAAACGAACTCGAAACGATGCCGAATAAAATCCTAGAGGTGCCCAAAACCTGTATTGACATTAATTAAAAGTCAATTTTAAGAAAACCGGAGAAACGGGACGAAAACCGGCTCAAATTGACCAAAACTGGCCCCTGAACCGGTCTGGACCAGCTGAACCGGTCCAATTGGACCGGCTCATCTTCAACCTTCAGCAGACGCAGACGCTGTTCTTTTTTTTTTTTTTTTTCTTTTTCAATTAATTAAATAAAACTCAGCAGCTTACCTTCACAAATTCGTCCCAACACTCGCCTCGAATCCGCGCACGAAGAACACGACAATAATACGACCCAAAACCCGAGCAAAACGAGACTAAATCTTTCCAGATTCCGGCGAGGAGAATGCAGTCCGGCGAGGCTCTATTTGGACGGTGGTCCGACGAAATTCTCATTCAATTAGCATGTGATTAAACTCGAAATCAATAACTAATCAAAGTAGAATGAAAACAACAAATATTACCAAAGAAACGGAGGGACTCGAGACCAAAACTTGATCTTCAGATGAGCTCTAATATGTCACTGTTTTCATCATTACGAGACAGCCAAAGGTCGGTATCGATTCAGAATAAACGAAAAGAAACAATGAGTCAAAAGGATCGGTACTTACCTCAAGAACGAAAAGGAAAAACGAAACTCGGATGGACGTGCGGCTGGCAGAGGGAGTTCACGTAGAAGAAAGAATAAAATAAACTAGGGTTGTGGAAATATATATATGATTCGAGAAATTACGATAATGCCCCTGGAATAATAAATAGAGTTAAGGACGTAAACGGTAATCAGGTCATATCTTTTTACTCGGGACTCAGAATTGAGCGTAGTCAATTCCGTTGAATTCGTATCAACGTGACGGTTAGGGAAAACTAAAGATAACGTTGATTGGATCAAAATTGGTGAAAAGACTAAAATGCCCTTAGGTGAAAATCCGGGTTGTTACAACTCCACCGCCGCGGCGGCAGAAGGATTTCTAGAAAACGTCCCTGAATGCCCACTTTGCCAATACGCCCCCTCAAGTTGGAGCAAGGAGATCACGAATGCCCAACTTGCCAATAAGAAACTTGAACTGAGCTTTACCGAGACCCTTAGTGAGAATGTCGGCAAGTTGAAGATCAGTTCGAAGATGTGCCGCTCGAACAAGACCAGCAGAAAGAGCATCACGAACAAAGTGGCAATCCATCTCAATATGCTTTGTTCGTTCATGAAAAACCGGATTAGCAGCAATATGTAAAGCTGACTGACTATCACAATAAAGTCAATAGGTCATGAGTGAGTTATACCAAAACATGATAACAAAGACTTAAGCCATTTTAACTCACGGATCGTAGAAGCCATAGATCGATACTCCGCTTCAGCAGAGGAACGGGACACGAGAACTTGTTTTAGTCTTCCAAGAAATCGGGAAGAACCGAAAAGGATATAATAGCCAGTCAAAGAACGCCGAGATAAGGGGCAACTAGCCCAGTCACTATCACAATAAGCAGTTAATTGAAAATCACATTCACCGCGTAGAAGAATACCTTGACCCGGACATCCCTTCAAATAATGCAAAACGCGCAAGCCTGCATCCCAATGTTCAAGACGAGGATTTCCCATAAATTGGGCCAAGATATGAACCGAATAACTAAGCTCTGGACGAGTAATAGTCAAATAAATAAGACGGCCAACGAGACGTCTATATTTCTCAGGATCATCAAGAGATTTGCCATTGATAAGAGCAAGTCGGTGGTTTTGTTCAATAGGAGTAGAAACAGGTTTGGCTCCAAGTAAACCAGCCTCTCCAATAATATCAAGAGCATACTTACGTTGAGATAAATAAAGTCCATCGGTTCCACGAGCTACTTCAATACCAAGAAAGTATTTCAATGCACCCAAGTCCTTCATATGAAATTTGTCACTGAGTTGCTTCTTGAAAGAAGCAATGGCCTTAAAAGAACTGCCTGTAATAATCAGATCATCAACATACACAAGCACATGCAAAGAAACCGAATTTTTCGAGTAGCTGAATAGAGAGTAATCGGGGTAAGACTGAACAAAACCAATATCTTTCAATGCGGAAGATAATTTAGCAAACCAATTGCGAGGAGCCTGTCGAAGTCCATATAAGGACTTACGAAGACAGCAAACTTTACCAGCAGAAGAAGAGGCAAAACCCGGAGGCAATTTCATATATACCTCTTCATGAAGATCACCATGCAGAAACACATTGTGAACATCCATCTGATGCAACTCCCACTTCCTAGCAATAGCAACAGAAAGGAAAGTCCAAACAATAACCATTTTGGCAACGGGTGCAAAAGTTTCATTGAAATTAATACCTTCAATTTGTCGATTTCCATGAACCACAAGACGACCTTTCAATCTTTCGACAGATCCATCAAACTTATATTTGATCTTATACACCCATTTGCAACCAATAGCACGTTTCCCGGGTGGGAGATCTTCCAAGGTCCATGTCCCGTTACGTTCAAGGGCATCAATCTCCTCTTTCATTGCTTTACGCCAACCGGCATCCTGAACTGCCTCGTGAAAAGAGGTTGGTTCTTTTCCTGTAGTAATGGCAGCCAAGAAATAAGAATGTTTGTGCGAAAATCTATCACAATTTACATAACAAGCAATAGGAAAACGAGTACCTGAGGATGATGATGAAGCGTAAGAAGGTGATGTGACGGGGTTTATAGTGCGAACAGTATTGGTAACATAATCTGTGAGCCTCGTTGAACTCTTCTTAATCCGATGTCCTCTTCCAGTTGGAATGGCATCCGGGGAAGCATCAGTAGATACATTCGAAGAAGAAGAATCAGTAGGCACGTCACCAACAACATTAGAAGTATCAATAGAAGGCACCAATAAACCGTCATCATCTGGCAAAGGAGATAGTAAAGTCTCACTACTAACAAGAGTTTTTTCTTGAACAGGATCATCATAACATGGGTTATTATGTGAGGAAGATGATAGGCCTATGTCGGGAGAGGAAGAGTTATCTAGGAAGGGAAAACTTTGCTCACAAAAGGTTACATCGCGTGAAACAAAGAATTCATGAGTTTCAAGATCATAAACTCTCCACCCTTTCTTCCCAAACGGATATCCCATAAATATGCACTTTCGAGATCGAGAACCAAACTTATCTTTAACACGAGGTTGATTCTTCACAAAACAAAGACAACCAAAGACACACAAGTGGGTATAAGACGGGGAATTATTAAATAAAATTTCATATGGTGTCTTGTTGTGAAGAATAGGAGTAGGGGTTCGATTAATAAGATACACAGCAGTTAAGACACTTTCACCCCAAAAAGAGGTAGGTAGGTTAGCTTGGAAGAGGAGGGCCCGTGCAACATTAAGAATATGCGTATGTTTTCTTTCCACTCTCCCATTTTGTTGGGGTGAGTCAATACAAAAGGTTTGGTGAAGAATACCATGATCCCCATAAAATCGATGTAGGGAGGTAAATTTTCTACCATTATCACTTCTAATAACTTTCACAGTTGTATTAAACTGAGTTTGCACCATTTTACAGAAATCTCGCAATAGTTGTGGAACTTCAGATTTGACAGTCATAAGAAAAACCCAAACTGCTCGGGAGCAATCATCTACAATAGTGAGAAAGTAATGTGCCCCACAACTAGAAGCAGTACTATATGGTCCCCAAATATCGCAGTGTATCAAATCAAAAATAGCAACTGATTTATTAAAGCTCAAAGGAAATACACTTCTCGTTTGTTTCGCACGAAGACAAATATCACAAGATTGATGCAAACTAGTGTTTTTCTTAATACTGTTAGAAGAATAAAATAAACTAGATAAAGAAGATTCAACACATCTTGAGGGATGGCCAAGACGTCGATGTCACAATTCACTATCAACTGTCACAACTGCCTGATTCACTTGTTGATGTTGAAGCGGAAAAAACCAATGAACCCCATCACATTGATCACCCGCTCCAATCATTATCCTCGAACCTCGGTCCTGAATAACACAGAGCTTGTCAGTAAACGTAATAGCATAGTAATTATCGTTAAGCAGCTGAGAGACAGATAAAAGATTGCAAGTTAAATCTGGAATATATAGAACACGATCTAACTTCATATTTCTGTTCAAAGTAACTGATCCCCGTTTTCGTGCAAAAGTCTGCTTTCCATTAGGAAGACCAACCGAGATAGGAGAAATATCAACCAAATTATAAAACAAGTGAGCATTACCAGACATATGATTGGAACATCCAGTATCGATAATCCACAAACCTGCATCAACAGACTTACCATTCAATTTCTCAGTTGTAGAGGATTGACCTTTTGAATTCAACATATTCACCAATGTAGCCCATTGATCATCAGAAAGGCCATGTAACCCGCTTCGATCAGTAGCGGTAATAGGTATTTGTTTCTCACAATTTGTTGTGATGGCCGCATTCGCCACTTGCCCACGGCCACTACCACCTCTTCCTCTGCCTCTACCGGTTCATCCTCCTCGTCCTTGCCCTCCATTAGAAGGCCACCAATCAGGATACCCATGCAACTGGAAACAGGTTGTATTGTCATGTCCTGATTTAGAGCAATGAGAACAAAATAGATTAGCTTTTGATTTATCCCCACCACGAGTCTGTGGTTTTCCCTTATTCGAGGCTCCTTGCATAGCAAACCCAATTGCATCTGGTTTGGTTCTTGAGAACGAGCAATTGTATGATGTCTTTCTTCTGTGACTAACTTGCCAAAAACGATATTTAGACTCGGCAAGGGTTCCATCATCAAAATATTCGATACCGCATTACCGTACAAGGTCGAATCTAACCCCACAAGAAAATCATGTACCTTTTCATTTTCCCTCTGTTTAGCCAAGATTGCTGCCGCTTCACACGTACAAGTTGGTACAATTGTGTACACTTCTAGTTCATCCCAAATCTTCCTCAGTTCATTATAGTAGGCAACTATCGTTGTGCCTCGCTGCTTACACCCACTAAGGAGTGTTTTCAATTCGTGAATCCTTGGTCCATTTCCAATCGAGAAAAGCATTCGAATATCGTCCCACATATCCTTCACATCATCAGGTTGAGGGACAGAAGATCTTAGCCATGGATCTAAGGTGTTGTGGATCCACCCTACAAGAGTTGAATTCACCGTCACCCATAAGTTCTCTTCTGCAGATCCTGGCTCTGGTTTCTTTATGGTTCCATCAATGAAACCCAATTTTTTCTTTGCGCGAAAGTTATTTCGCATCGATCGGACCCATTCATTATAATTCTCACCACGCAACACAATTGGGCAGATTGTGATTTGTGGTCCATCAGAAGGATGCAAATAGTATGGAGAAGATGAATCTAACGGAAGTTTGACAGTCCCCATGTTAGATTCGATTGTCTTCTTCTTTCGTATTTCTTCTTGCGAGGTCATTGATTAACCCGCTCTGATACCATGATAAAGTTTGTATAAACGTTTCTCTCATTTGATTCTCATGGTCAAAGACCCATATTTATACAAGAAAATTAGGGCAAGCTTTACAAGGAATAAAATATACATAAAATCTGAATTTACAAGAGTAAAAATCATAAAAACGGCCCACCGTCGCGGCGGCAGAGGCGGAAAAATGAAAAGTAACGAGTTGGTCGCCGCGGCGCCCACTCTCGGGTTTCTTGGCTGGGGAAGTCAGATTTTGGTCTTAGACTCACCGCCGCGGCGGCAGAAGGATTTCTGGAAAACGTCCCCGAATGCCCACTTTGCCAATACTCTGCTCTTTACATTTTGGTTCGTTTAATTCAATTCTCAATTCTCATTTTTCATTTTTTCCCTTTGTTTTTGTGGTTTTCTGCTTTGCCTAATTTTGAATGTGGAAAATAAAAAAAGAAAATTGATCTCCGTCTAGTAGACTATGGAGGTTTTGTGAAGAAATTTGTATATATGTTTTCTCTCATTGAATTTCATGGCCAAAGACCCATATTTATACAAAGAAGTAGGTCAAGAAGTAATATGAATATACAAGGAAAAGATACAAAGCAAAATATTGAAAATCCAAAATTCGTAAGCCACCGCCGCGGCGGTGGACTCGTTAGCGAGAAGCCTTCGCTTCAGGGCGCCGCGGCGCCCAGCCACACCGCCGCGGCGCCCACTCTCGGGTTTTTGGCTTGGAAAAGGCCAAAAACCATGCAGAAGCACCGCCGCGGCGGCAGGAAAGAATTTCAATTTCTTGCCGAACTTGAATATTTTGGAAAAGAACATAAGAAACCAGATAGGGAAGAAGAGAAAAAGAAGTCATATAGTTTTTAACTGGGTGTTTGGTTCGCGGGTTTGGTGAGGTTTGGTAAGCCTGTGTTTGGATTGTGTAAAAGAATGAGGTTTTGTTAAGTCGAGTTAGTGTAAAATGTGTTTAAATTATGAAAAAGAAGGAGATTGTTAACCTTATTGTGTTTAGATAACCCATCATCTAAGGTTGTAAAACCGGGAGGGAAATAAACGTGGGTTAGGTTAGGTTATATATGTAATGTGTGTCATTTAGCATATTTGTTTAACTACATTGGGAATGCATATAATCACAAAAAAAGGTGTAATAAAGAACACTAGTACCATAATTTATCACTAAATTCTGCTGCCTTTCTAAAGCTGTGAAACTTGGAAAGAGAGGAATATAAATATTTTTAGGGATAGTGAGGATGAGTTAAACAGCTCTAGGACCCCATTGATTTTTGGGCTTCAATCTAGTGCTCTTAATTTTTAGCTCTAGAACGATGCTTAAGAAGAGCATCTGGTCTCCTATTTTCTTTTCTCATTATTTTCTATAATACATTTGTTTGTTGTCGAAGAAAAATACGGTGACTGTGTTTCACTCACTTAATTTTTCATTGAATTCAGGGACTTGGATTGTTGGAAAAATTCAATATTTGGGACCACAAATGTAAATATTAAATGTATATACTATTTTTGTATAGCCAAATAAAATGATCTACTAAAGTTTTAATATTGGCTTAAAAGAGTAATTGTGTAATTCCATGAATTTTAATAAGCATAGATATCATTTGAAATTTCTAATTTAATGAAGGGGCTGAATTAGAAATTAAAGAACTTAATAACTGCCTAGCAGTTATCTAAGGGGTTATGGTCCTCATTCCCAGTGTATGAGTTTTTCACGTAACTTCCCATCCCATCAAGGAAGTTTTCTCTTTGGAATCTACAAGAGTTTCTGTGACTTACACTAGGGAATTGGAAGATCCAAACCCATACAGTAATCGTCTTCGATTATGAAGTAAGATACGCTTCCGCATTCGGTATTCTTTCGTTTCTCTTGAATCAGTCATGGGTTAATTTAGAAATATATCAACAAGTGGTATCAGAGCCTTCCCATGGTTGATTCTTATGAAATTTTATTCATGTTTTTTAATATGATTTTGGGATTTTGTTAATCTCTTCGATGGATTCTGATGATTTAAAATATATATAGAGAGATAGAGATAGATCTATCATACGGTTGTTATGGCGTTTCGCCGCTTCAAATTATGAAGAAGATTTTTTTTTTTTATTGAAGTATGTGCCCAGAAGCCTCCGGCCTTCAGAATGGTTTTTTATTTAAAAAAAAAAATGATATGTGCTGACGGTTGTTTTGGCACTCACAGGAGGTTTCTTTCATTTTTTTTTTTTTAATTCATTTTTCGAATTAAAAAAAAAAAAGGGGTAAACCACCGATTCGGAAACCGCTTGAGAGTTAAAGTTTCAGGCATATGTGTCGCAATAATTTAGTTATTAATATGTTAACAAAAGATAATATATATATATTATATAAAAGGAATCTGTATCAGAATTTGGAGAAGTTGTGTGGGATGTTCTGCATGAGAATTTGGAGAAGATTTCTTGTGTGGGATGTTCAAAATTTGTCATGATATATATTTAAGATAAATCTACTGTCATAGCGTTCACATTGAATTTGTCAAAGATTTGAATACTTGGAAATCTTGAAGTAAGTTTTTTGACAGTGGTGCTCTCTCATTGAGATTCAGAAAAAGTCCTCTTCATGGCATGAATGTTCATAGTACATTATATTTATGGTATGCATGATATGGATATTTTATGGGTATATATATCAATGAAACTATCTGGTTTTATGAACTCATATCATGATTCAGTATAATATTTATATTTGATTATATGTATAATCAGTAATTAGGAAGTTTATGGTACCATGGCTATTATCAAATAAAGTCATGGAATTTTATATATTCATGGTATTGTGGTTTTATAATTCATATCCTATTTATATGGATTTTAGTTATATATATAATATATAACTAATTAGGTATCATAAATTCAACATTTGGCAAATATATATATTTTATGGATGTTTAACATTTCTAATTGAATTAATTAAAACAAGATGTCGCCAAAGTGACCTCTCTTGTGTAAATTTTTTCATGAGGGATGTTAAAAGTTTAAGGTGTATGTGAATTCATGCGAGTATTAGCCGGCCCAAAGGAAGGTTAATGTTTGGCTGAATTATATACACACTTGTGGTAAATATGTGACGATTATTTAAAGTAATTTGCATGTAAATAATAAATCGATCCAAAGATAGTTTTATTATTTGACATGAACTTATTGTCAATATATTATCACGTATCAAGATACCACTTACAATTAGTATTATTGTCTAAAGACTTGATTTTAATGATGTGCACGGTACCTTGAGATGAGAATTGCCATTCTTTGAATTTATTGATTATTATAATGATAAAGTATAATGTGAGCATAGTTTGTATTGTTCTCTCTAATTCAGATTTAGGGATGTCCAATTAAGTCGAGGTCTTACCGGCCATATGACAATAAATTGGACTCCAAAACAATAAGTTAATTTATTGGTTAAACTAAATGAGCCAGGGGTATAGATTTTTATGATCCCACACTTAGGAAATTTGTTGGAGATGGGATCTACAACATTTTAAGGAAGTTGAGTTTGGGGAAGAAATAAAGTTAAAGATAATTAAGGATATGGAAACTTTAAGGATACCGATTTTATGTTGGTAAAATTATTCCCGAGGAACAAACTCAACAACTCAAGAATTAGTATATTTAAGGAGATAATTTTAATCTCAATAAGTGCTCGAAAAGCAATTTTACAGTTAAGGAAATACAAAAGGTTCTTACTCTTTAGAAGTATGAAGTGTTCAAATATGTACGTCTTCAGATACTACGTATAGTTTTTGGTAACCTTAATATGGATCATTAGAAGGCACCCAAGTGCGTTATACAGTATTTGTAGGGAACTAAAGATGATATGCTCACATATAAAAGGTCGAATCAGTAAGAGATCATTGGGTATTCCGACATTAATTTTGATAGATGCCAAGACAGTAGGAAATCCACTTTAAGGCTATTATTATATATTAGCTGGTGGATCTAAGTTTTGGGGAAGTGTCGAATAGACACTCATAATTTCTTCTATTAAGGCAACAAAATATGAGGCATCTAATCATTGGATATGGTTCTGAATATTTATCACGGGGCTGCATATTTTAAAGGGTGTTGAAAGACCACTCAAAATTTATCGTGATAATAATAAGTTAGTTATGTCATATTCTAATAACAATAGGAGCTTGTATGTTCCTAGTTGTGAAGGATAGAAACAGAGTGAACATATATCAAATAGAGCACCTTCGGTCAAACTCCATGATAGTGGATCCACTAAGAATTATCACCCAGAGTCTTTCACGATAAACCGCTTATAGGGTGTTATCCTATATCAGGATATCTCATTTCAGTGGGAGTTTGAGTAATTTTGTATTGCTCTATTTATGATTTTATTGATATATTGTTCAAGTATTTTGGATATATTTCTGATCAGAAGTTAATTTCACTCTGTTACATTGAGTTAAAGTTTTGATCTCACTAAAGTAAGGTAGGACCAGTTGGAATAGATATGTACAGATCACACTACATATAATTTCCATGCTATGCATCCATGGTTGATCTATGTCATTTAGTTATATTGGTGTTTGTGACCATTGATGGGTTTAGTTACGATAAATGTGACAAAGACCGCTTTGATCCAATATTGATGTAACTAATGGACGAGATTGTTTAGGTACTCTTTATTATGATAGCATTCTTTGGAGATCTCATAAGATTAAGCACATTTGTAAAGTTTACATATGTGGTCCAGTGAGAGATTGTTGGAAAAATTCAATATTTGGGACCACAAATGTAAATATTAAATGTATATGCTATTTTTGTTTAGCCAAATAAAGTGATCTACTAAAGTTTTAATATTGACTTAAAAAAGTAATTGTGTAATTCCATGAATTTTAATAAGCATAGATATCATTTGGAATTTCTAATTTAATGAAGGGACTGAATTAGAAATTAAAGAACTTAATAACTGCCTAGCAGTTATCTGATAAGTTATAAGGGGTTATGGTCCCATTCCCAGTGTATGAGTTTTTCACGTAACTTCCCATCCCCATCAAGGAAGTTTTCTCTTTGGAAACTACAGAGAGTTTCTGTGACTTACACTAGGGAATTGGAATATCCAAACCCATACAGTAATCGTCCTCGATCATGAAGTAAGGTACGCTTCCGCATTCGGTATTCTTTCGTTTCTCTTGAATCAGTCATGGTTAATTTAGAAATCTCCCAACATGGATTGCTTACTCTGTCTGCAACAATTCCTTCTCCCAGCATTTCTGACTGCCAACACACTGGAGATACCCTACCATGTCCTCCCAGTTCTATCCAAGTAGTTTAATTTTTCTCCTCCTTATATCTGGTTGCTTTTGCTCAAGGTGGTCACAAACCTTGCGTTCAGGCTTTCGGAGCCGATCAAAATGAAGATCTTTGCCATTATTATTGCTTCCAATAGAAGAAGTAAGCTTTTTGGAAATGGTTTCTCTTTTGAAATCGCAACCATTTTTTTTTTCCAGTGGTTTTGAAGTTCTTAGGTTGTTTGTTTGAATTGATTAAGGATGGGAATTTGGTGTGAGAGAATGAGTTTTTATAGTAGTTGTGAACTGGATTGAGAATGAGTTTTTTTCTGTATTTTTTCATGTTCATCATTTTGGGTTTCACATGTTTTATTTAAGTTTTGCATTTTTGAACGTTCAGCTTCGTACATTATATAAATATTGTACAGTGGATAATATACGTAAAATATATTATGTATAAGTTTCTTGTTATATTAACATTTATTCTTTCCTCTCTTTCACATTCTACTTGTTTATATTGTACATAAATTATGTTATATCACGTACAATATTATATATATACCATATATTATATTTTTCATTTCCTCGGCTTCCATTCTTTCCTATGTTATATTAAGTACAAGTAATATATAATGTACCCTTTTTTTTCATTTCATTAGCCTTCATTCTTTCTCCTCTTTCACCTTATATTTGTACATATTTTATATAAAGTATGTTCTATTACATTACTGTATGAATTTTTTTCGTTATCTTAGCCTCCAATTTATTTTCTCCTTCATTTTCTTACCTGCAGGAATGATGACGCCGGATAAAATTGATCTATCCATTGTAGCTCCTTGCTTGGTGAAAAGGGTGGAATCCTGGGCAACCACAATAGCATATACAAATATTGTAATCCATATTGGAATAATTCTAAGAATAGCCTTAGCTTCTTCAACATCTCTAACACTACACACCGCTCCGCCGAATAAAGCTCCGTTGAGAAATCTGCATCATTCAAGTAACAAAGATTAGTTAGCAAACCGCTCATCATATCTTTTCTAATCATATAGTCATCGAGCAGAGTATAACTCAAGTGGTAAAACATCAATACTCCCTTCTCATGAAGTTGAAGGTTCGACTCTCCTCTCACCCAGTTTAATGTAATATCTAAAAAAATGTTATTATATTATCCATTATGTATATAAATGACTTAAGTAATGTCAATTAAAAGCTGATAGGCAGTTGCAAATTATCAAAGCAAATGATCTTGGCAAGGATTTCATAACATCCTTACTTAAATTGTTCGGTGCTCTGGTGTGACAAATCTCCGCCGCCTTCTTCCTCTATAGAGGTGATTGATGAAGTCGAAGCAGAAGTCCTCCGATTCCTTATTGCAGCCATGAATACTAGACCAATTCTCACAAATGAGCTCTTTTCGAACTGTTTGACGCTGTAAGAATATGTCTTGGTCCCAAGTACAAACACAAAAAATGAAATCACCATTGAAACACAAGGAATCCCAAATCCAAGACTCCAACTAAGGTTTTCCTGTATATATGTTACTATTGGAATGGCTACGAAAGTACCGGTGCAAACACTAAAATACCACCAATTAAAGAATGAGCTCTTCGATTTACACTCTTTTGAGTTTAGGCCATCAAATTGATCGGCTCCGAAAGCCTGCACGCAAGGCTTATGTCCACCATGACCGATCAATATTAAATACAGAGAGACGAAGAATAAGATTACTTGAAACTTGGGAACAGAACATGAGCTGATTTCATCGGGGATTTCGCACACAGAAGAGTTTTTTGTTGGAAGCGTGGTAGAAAAAGTGAGCAATCCAAATCCCTGTCATCAATACTAGTTACCATGATTTCGATTTCTCATTGTAAAACAAAGAGAGAAAGAATAGATACCAAGATGTAAATTAAAGAAGCAAAAACAATTGTGTGATATCGTCCCAAGAACGAATCAGCGACCAACGCTCCGAATAGAGTGAGCAGTGTCGATGTTCCAGACAAGACATTCACATTCTTAGCCGCTGTGGCCATAGACTGACCGAGAGGTCCAGTCAAGTAAGTAATAAGATTAGAAGCCGCTCGATAGTAAGAAAATCTCTCTGCAACCTCTGCCCCTGAATCCATCACATAACAACATTACCATTAGATTACAAAAGTGAACTGCATTGATAAATCAAACATCATGAGACATGAAGAATATATGTTTGTGTTTAAATCTATTACCTATCAAGAAAGATGCAGATTTCCATCCACCGGACGACGATCGTAAGACCGGCTGACCTTTATAATCCACAGCTCCGTCCACCGTGTTCTTCAGCAGCGGAATCTCATAATCCATGTTTGTTGACTATACAAGATGTTTAAGATCTTACAAATCACAAATTAGTTATAGAAATTCTTGCTTAAATTGGGTAACAAAAAATAATGAAAGTGTTTTAAAGTACTTTTAATCATTTAAAAACATGACTATATATCATAATTTTAAGTGATTGATCAGAGACAGCACATTGCTTCTGAGGTTCAACTGGCTTAACTAAATACTATTTAATTACTTATCAGGGTTCACGTTAGTAATATACAAAGACAAAAGTAAGATCCATTATGTAATATAAAATCATTTAATTTGAAATGGTGATTTTTTTTTAATAATCTAATTACAATTCTGGAAGAAATGATTCAAAGTATACATTCTGAATTTAAATCTCCCACCTTTAATGTATTTTTCGCCCCACTTCTAACTATCTACGTACCTCCTGACTTTAAAAAAAAAAAAAAATTAATTCGTTACCAAAAGCATTAAATATATTGATTAAAATAATTAATTAATAGATGATAAAGAAATTTATATTTCTCTATTTTTAACGTAAAAGTATATACCTTCTCATATACTTCCATTAATATTTATCAAGTTCTTTAAAGCTTAATTTTTTTTAAATGAGAAAACAATTCCTATTTTAAAGAATTTCATGAATCTAATTTGATTTTTTTAAGTGATAAATACAATTTACTCACGTTGTAAATAGGGATGGCAACGGGGCTGGGCGGGGTCAGGGATGCACTCCCCGTCTCCTACCCCACGGTCCATTCCCACCCTATCCCCTAATCAGAGAATCAGAGGCAGGTCCAAGGATTCCTCATTTTGGGTAGCAGATTTTGATACAATATTTATAAAAATAGCAACTCTAACAACTATTTGCAAATATAACCATTTTTATTATGTTAACAGTGATTAATGTGTGTATCAGTGATAAACTTTAATGTAAAAATATGTAGGGGCATGGACTCAAATGACACATTTTATAAAACTATTTCCCTAAATAGCCCTCTTTTTAAATTTTTTCAAATGACATATTTTCTAATATAACAAAATTAATTGTTTTCATTAAATTTACAAAAATGCCACTCATTTATTAATTCACCATATTTGTTCTCTTATTCACTATTTAGTGAATTAAAATATGAACTTTACTAATTCACTAAATTTTCTCTCTTAGTCAATAATTTAGTGAATTAAAATTTGAGTTTTATTAATTCAATAAAATTTCTCTCTTCATCAATAATTTATTAAACTAAATTACAACATATAATTGAGATCTTCATATTGATTTTAATTCAATAAATAATTGAAGTTAATAAATTATTGAATAACGGTTTTGATTTTGCCTATAAAAAACACATAAAATCTCAAAGTTTTCCGCAAATAAAAATCACATTCATTTACACTAGTATGCAACATCAATAACCAATATTAGTGATTGTAAACTCAAAATCAAATTAAAGAAACTTAGATGAAGAGAGAAGCTTTGCTTTATTCTTATGCTGCAGCATTCTCACAGCATAGTTCATACAATGAAATCAAGAAAATGGAGGAACTGACTTGTAAAACTAAAGACAAAGCCTTTTATATACAAGCTTTTCCAAGATCAAAACAACTAACTAAAATATGCTAAAATGAACAACTAACAAATGCTATCTTACACCACTTGCAACTACTTCTAAAAACTGATATAACAGAAAAGACAGCAGCTTGCACGTGAAGACTGAAAAGCTGAACAATCTTGACTTCTTCTTGCCTTCATTCAACAGCATAAGCTATCTATTAAACATTTCATAACCTTGTTTAGAGTCATTAATCTCCACAAAACACCCTCTTGACTCTAAACTTCTCAAAAACAGCAAATTTAGCAGACTTTAACATCACAATTACTGCTAAAAACTTGCTCAAGCTATCATTAACCAACTCCAATCTTAAGCTTATCACTCAAATAGCTAAATTGGGCCTGAGGTAGCACTTTGGTTAAAAGATCAGCTGGATTTTCTTTGGAAACTATCTTCTCAAGAACAACATCTCCTTGTTGGACAACTTTTCTTACATAGTGATATCTAATATCAATGTGCTTGGTTCTATTGTGAAATGATGGATTTTTAGTCAGAGCAAGAGCACTTTGACTATCACAATACAACCTGACATTACACTTCTCACCAAGCATCTCAGTTATCAATCCTTTCAGCCAAACAGCCTCCTTCATAGCTTCACATAATGCCATGTATTCTGCTTCTGTTGAAGACAGAGCAACTACTGATTGCAAAGAAGACTTCCAGCTTATTGTATTACCAAATAACTTGAATACAAATCCAGTCAATGATCTTCTCCTATCCTGATCAGCAGCATAGTCAGAGTCTACAAAGCCAACAATGCATTCTGCTTCTTCCTGACAAACTGTGTACAACAGCCCTTTGTCTTTGCTAGCTTTCAAATACCTGAGTACCCATTTTGAAGCCTCCCAATGTGACTTCCCTGGATTGCTCATAAATCTTGAGATTAGACTTATGGCATGAGCTAAATCAGGTCTTGTACTCACCATAGCATACATTAAACTCCCAACAAAACTTGAATAAGGAATACCCTTCATAGCAGCAAGTTCTCCTCTGATTCAGGACAATGTTTAGTAGACAATTTGAAATGAGCAGCCAATGGAACAGCAGCATCTCTAGCATCATTCATCTCAAACTTATCCACCACTTTCTCAAAATATCCTGTCTGATTTAGAAATAGAAGACCAAGGATCTTGCTAGCAGGCCCTAGGTCTTTCATTTCAAATTCAGTGCTAAGGAGCTTCTTTACTTTGTTAATTTCATTCATATCACTTGAAGCTAGAAGCATATCATCAACATATAACAATAAAAGAACAGACACACCTGCTGCTACTTGTTTTACATATACACAGTGATCAAGCTGACTTTTAATGAACTGATTAGCAGTAATAAATTCATCAAATCTCTTGTTCCACTGCCTGGGAGACTGCTTTAAACCATAGAGAGACTTGTTGAGCCTACATACCAGATGTTCTTCTTTGCTTTTGACAAAACCAGGTGGTTGAGACATCAGAATCTCCTCATCCAGATCTCCATGCAAGAATGTTGTAGTAACATCCATTTGCTCCAATTCCAGATTGAATTGAGCAACAATTGCAAGTAAAATTCGTATAGATGTGTGCCTTACAACAGGTGAGAATACCTCATTGTAATCAATTCCTTGCACTTGAGTGAATCCCTTGGCCACTAGCCTTGCTTTAAACCTTGGAGCATCAGTCCCTTTCAAGCTGGGCTTTATTTTGAATATCCATCTGCAGTCCACCACTCTTCTGCCTTGTGGTTTGGATATCAAACTCCATGTATCATTCTTGTATAAAGAATTCAATTCCTGATTCATAGCTTCAAGCCATAAATCCTTGTCTTTTGAGTTAATTGCTTCACTGTAAGTATTTGGTTCTGAATCAGTAATTACAACCCCACAATTCAAAGCATAACCCATAAAATCTTCATCATCAAACCTACTTGGAGCTTTTATGACCCTTCTTTCCCTGTCTCTAGTCAATTGATAGCCTTCAGCTACCTCTCCAACTGTGTCTGATGCTTGATATGTACTACTAATCCCTGATGGCCCAGACTGCACACTGTCACTGACTTGAGCATCTAACATCTCTTCAGGCTGATTTACTTGCATTGAGCTTTCTGGAATTTGTTCACTGATATCTCCCTCTAGGACAATATCATAAGATGCATAATCAATAGACTTCTCCTTTGAATCCCCATTGGCAGATTGCCAAGGCATATCAGACTCATTAAAAGTCACATTTCTGCTAACAAAGCACTTTGCATCTCCTGGTTCTAATGACCAAAGCTTGTAGCCTTTGACACCTTGAGGGTATCCAATGAAGACACACCTCTTAGCTCTAGGCCCTAGCTTGTCATCCTTCATGTGAGCATAAGCAGCACACCCAAAAACTCTGATATTAGACAGGTTTGGTGGGTTGCCCTTCCAGATTTCTTGTGGAGTTTTGCCATCTAATGTTGCTGAGGGACTTCTATTAATGAGATAAGCTGCAGCTTTTACAGCCTCTCCCCAAAAACTCTTAGGTAGCCTTGCATTTGACAACATACACCTCACCCTCTCAAGGATAGTTCTATTGAACCTTTCTGCCAACCCATTCTGCTGAGGGGTGTAGGGGACTGTGAGGTGTCTGCCAATGCCATTCTCTTTGCAGAAATCATCCATTCTTTTATTTAGAAACTCAAGCCCATTGTCCGTTCTGAGCATCTTAATCTTTCTGCCTGTTTGGTTCTCAGTGAGTACCTTCCAATCTAGGAAATTCTTGAACATTTCATCCTTGCTTTTAAGCACACACACCCAAAGTTTTCTTGAAAAATCATCAATCAAAGTAAGAAAATACCTTGCACCTCCATTGGTTTGAACCCTTGCTGGCCCCCAAAGATCAGAATGGATGTAATCCATAATACCTTTTGTGCATTTCTTCCCTTTGTGGAACTTCAACTTGGTTGCCTTGCTCACTGCACAGTGTTCACAGAATGCCAAAGCTTCTTTATTCTTGACATCAATCAGGCCCTGTTTTGAAAAGGTTTGTAGACCAACCTCACTAATATGTGCCATCCTTTTATGCCATAGTTGAATCTCACTCTCCTTGATCTCTGTAATTGCATATGACCGAGCATAACATGCTTTCCCTTGGAGAAAATACAGATTGTTTCTCCTGTCTCCTTGCAAATAAACATAATCACCTTTGTAGACTCTCAAGACTCCATCCTTTGAGTGAAACTCATAACCAGCCTTGTCTAGAGTCCCCATTGAGATGAGATTTCTATTCATATCAGGTACATACCTCACTCTGGGCAGAATCTTGGATACACCATTTGCTAGCTTCAATCTTATTGAGCCAACCCCTCTTACATTACAACACTTGTTATTGCCCATCTTCACCTGGCCACCATCTACTCAAAGTCATAGAAATAGTGCCTAGTTGGGGACATATGGAAAGAACACCCTAAGTCCATAACCCATTCTTCACCATATTCCAATTCAGATGCCATTAACATTTCAGCAGGTGAATCATACCCTTCATGGATGTTTGCTTCCTGCTGTGCTTGTTTCTTCGGGGGTCCATTGTTCCCAGATTTCAATTGAGGACAATCTTTCCTCCAATGCCCATCCTTATCACAATGAAAACACCTCTTGTGTTTCTCCTTTGGTTTGTATTTGTTCTTATTGAACTTGCCTCCCTTATGATTCTTGAAGGAATCATTTCTAGCTTTCACAAAAAGAACCTCTGAATCTTTCACGATTTCCAGGGTCAATGTGTCTCTCCCATACTTTATAGCATGCTTGATTTCTTTATAACTTTTTGGTAGGGAATTCAGTAGAATGATCCCCTTGTTTTCATCACTAATTCTCTCACCAATTTGTGAGACTTCTATACAGATCTTGGCATAATCATCCAGATTGTCTTCAAGACTCTTCGTGGGATCCATCTTGTAGCCAAAGAATCTCTCTTTTATATAAATCTTATTTGTCAAAGATTTAGTCATAAACAAATAGTCTAGCTTGCTCCAAAGGCCTGCCACTGTAGTTTCCTCATCTACCATGCGAAGCACCTTGTCTGAAAGGTAGAGAATGATTGTGCTGTATGTAGTGTCTGCCATTTCTGCCTTCTTATCAGCCGTAACAGTATCTGGCAATGTGGGGGGATCATCAAGAATTCTGGCTACCTTCTGTTGTACAAGAATTGCTCTAATTTTCTTTTTCCACAATCCAAAGTCTGCCTTACCATCAAACTTCTCTATTTCAAACTTTGCTGCCATGGTTCTTGATTCAGAAATCTGAGTTTAGATCTGGGTTTCTTGGATACTTTCTAATTGGTTTTTGACAGAAGGTTTAAGGATTTCAAGGATGGAGGGAGGGATGGATCGATTGGCTGAAGCTCTGATACCAATTGTAAACTCAAAATCAGATTAAAGAAACTTAGATGAAGAGAGAAGCTTTGCTTTATTCTTATGCTGCAGCATTCTCACAGCATAGTTCATACAATGAAATCAAGAAAATGGAGGAACTGACTTGTAAAACTAAAGACAAAGCCTTTTATATACAAGCTTTTCCAAGATCAAAACAACTAACTAAAATATGCTAAAATGAACATCTAACAAATGCTATCTTACACCACTTGCAACTACTTCTAAAAACTGATATAACAGAAAAGACAGCAGCTTGCACGTGAAGACTGAAAAGCTGAACAATCTTGACTTCTTCTTGCCTTCATTCAACAGCATGAGCTATCTATTAAACATTTCATAACCTTGTTTAGAGTCATTAATCTCCACAGTGATTATAAACTTGAAATACAAAATAATATTTTCATAGAGTGGTAAGATAGTATCAAGATTTCAATTCAATAATTTATTGAACTCAACGCATTAAATAATTGAATTATAAATCTCAACAGCAAGATCCATTTAAACCTATATACATCAACAATTCATTAAAATTTATAATAAACACAAAAAGGAATTAAAAAATGGTATCTTCTTGTGTCCTCATTTGGCCTATCTTCACATATTTTCCTTCCTTGTTTTCTTCTCCAATTCACATATACCCTAGCACATGTAAAGCAACAGTGCAAAATAAAAAGTTCAATAAACTATGTTGCAGAATAAAACAAATAAGTTTAGTTCAATAATTTAGTGAACAATATGGTATAAGTTATTGAATTGTATAACGAAAAACTAAATTGACACAAAAAAGGGATTTAGGATGAAAAACTATTTTAAAAACTAAAATGACAGAGTTTACAAACTTTACCGAAACCGACCGGTAAGAAAATTCATAAAAAAAATGAACCAGAATCGGAACGGGAAAGGTTACGAACCAAACCGGTATGTAATCGGCTCCCTTTAATTCACTAAATTATACATTATAATTTAATTCACTAAATTATTCCCTTTTATTCACTAAATTATTGAATTAAAATCAATATTAGGCATCCCAAATGTACATTATAATTTAATTCACTAAATTATTCCCTTTAATTCACTAAATAATTCTATTTAATTCACTAAATTATTGAATTAAAATCAATATTAGGTATCCAAATATACATTATAATTTAATTCACTAAATTATTCCCATTAATTCACTAAATTATTGAATTAAAATCAATATTAGGTATCCCAAATGTACATTTAAACTTAATTCACTAAATTATTCCCTTTAATTCACTAAGATGTTCTCTTTAATTCACTAAATTATTCAATTAAAATCAATATTAGGTATCCCAAATGTACATTTAAATTTAATTTACTAAATTATTCCCTTTAGTTCACTAAAATATTCTCTTTAATTCACTAAATTATTCAATTAAAATCAATATTAGATATCCCAAATTTACATTATAATTTAATTCACCAACTTATTCCCTTTAATTCACTAATTAGTGAATAATAGAACAAATTTAGTGAATTAATAAATGAGTGACATTTTTGTAAATTTAGTGAAGTAATAAATGAGTGGCATTTTTGTAAATTTAACGAAATAATTAATTTTGTTATATTAGAAAAAATGTCATTTGGGGGATTTTTTAAAACTTAAGCTATTTAAGACATTAACACTAATAAAAGTGTCATTATAGGTAAATTCTCAAATATGTAATTAAATCTATATCATTAAATCACTCGATCAAAATTTATTATATTTATAAATATTTTTTACAACTGCAATTTTTACAAATATTACTATTAAAAAAAAACACTTGTTAGATTTATAAATGCCCTTATTAAACTTTTGTTATTACTTAAAATAAGGTAGAAAAAAAATGGAACAAATATAAAAATAGCACCTTTTTGACCTCTAATTACTCAAATAGCCAAAATTTTATTTTTTCATTAAAATAACCACATGTATTTGTAAAAATACAAAAAAAAACCCCTTGTCAAATCATTTCTCTCACCTCTCTCATTTTCTCTCGCATCTTTTCAATCACCATTCCTTCTTTCCTCTCTCCTCTCTCCTCCCCTTCCCTCACCCACGTCCCTTTCCTTTGTCTTTTTTTTTTTTTAATATTCATCTCTCTAATTTTTTTAAAAAATTTCCCTCCCATTTTTCCCTCCCATGTTTTTCTATATATTCCATTCTCTCCCTTCCACCCTCATTTTTTTTTTCATTTTTTCTCTCATTTCTTCCTCCCTCCCTCCCCCATTCTCTTTATCCATTTCATATCATTTTCTTTCAAACTTTCATTTCATTTCTTATTCCTTCTCTCCTAATTTTCTTTATCCATTTCATATAAATTTCTTCCCTCTCCCTCCTTTCATTTTTTTTTCAAAAATCCACCATTTTAATCTTTTACAAATGTTTATCTCACAAATTTCCTACACTTTTTAAGTTAGTATCTCTCTCCTTAATTTCTTCTCATTCTCGGTTTTTCATAAATATTTTTCACTGTTTTTCTTCCAAATCTCGCATATCTAAACCAAAATAACAAAAAATTGACGAAATGTATTATTATTTTTTTAGTTTTTTTATATCTTTTTCTCATGTATGTCATTTGTTGTTTCATGTAATATACGTAATTTCGTAATAGAGTTTCTGTGATGCATGTAATATATGCAATATACGTTTTTTATTTATCTTTTTAAGGTGATGTTTCTTTAAAATATAGCTTTTTTGTGATATACGTAATATACATAATTGTTGTTGGTTCTCGTTCTGTTTATGTTTTTCTTAATATACAGTCTGTATCACACGTAATATACACTCTTTTGTTTGTTTGTTTAAATATAGTATTTGTAATATACGTGATATACATAAACTATGTGTTTTTCTCATACGTAATATACATTTTTCGTGGTCTGTAATATACGTATTATAAAATTTTTCGTGGTGTGTTTAATATTCAATCTGTAACATACGTAATATACGTTCTACTTCTATGCTTAATATACAGTGTGTAATATACGCAATATACATTTTTTCGTGGTCTGTTTAATATTCAGTCTATAATATACGTAATATACTTTTTATGTGGTCTGTTTAAATATATATCTTGTAATATACGTGCTATACATAACCGGTCTATTTTATGTTCATCATCTCTCTAATGTCTTTTTAATGTATAGTTCTGTAATATACGTAATATACATAACTGTCTGTTTTTTTCAGTCCACTATATTGGTTCCTAAAATGTACATTCTTAAATATAAGCAAAATGGTGAGAGTTGGTGTACACAGCCCTTCCTTTATGTTCTGTTTTTTTCTTAGTCGTATATTTGGTAATATACGTACTATTCGTGATATACATTCCCCCCTCGTTTATGTTCTTTTTTTTGTTAGTCGTACATTATGTAATATACGTACTATACATAAAATACAGTTCTTTTTCGGTTGTATGTATATTAAGTATTTTTTTTGTATATTAAGCATTGTGTAATTAACACTCTTTTCGTTTTCCATTTGCAGATTAAATAACATGTATATTGCGTACATCCTTCACTTTTTCTCAAATGCACTTACGAACCGGAGGATGATATAGACAATAAACGACTTATATATACCCAATATACGAAATGGACAAAATATTTTATATGAGAGGGGAAACTATGAACAATTTACTAAAATGAATCTAAAAAATTGAATTAAAATTGAAGTATGTAGTATAAAATCAAAACATAAAAAAAAAAATTACAAAATATACTAAATTCACCAAATAACTATGAACAATATACTAAATATACCATAAACTGGGAGAAGAAAGAATGCATCGGGAAAGAAAATCGCATTGAAAAAGAAAAAATGTCAGAAATGTAAGACTATACGTACTATACAGACGTGTCAAAATGTCAGGATGTCTCAGACTATACCTGTTATACGAAAAGGGCAGTTTTGGTATTTTAAAAAATTGAATAGTAAAAAGTGGCTACCCCAATACATATTTCAAAAGGTGGCCATTTGCTAACTTTGACCTCAAAAAGTGGCTATTTTGATTTTTCACCCAAAAAAATTGTCATCCACTATTATATCTAAATAAAGAAAGAAAGAAGAAGTTAACCAAATTTGTCATACTGAGTTGGACTGGAAAATGAACTTTTACGAACCCCCAATCATTATCGACCATTGCTGCCCTCTCCCTCTTGATCTCTCATCAAAACTTCTATTTTCGTTGTCGGAAAAAAATGGCACAAATTCCTCTTCTCAGCAACCCCAACACCGTCAACGGCACCGTCGGTTTTTCAAGTTTAAGATAAGGATGAAATCTATACTTTTCTCATTAACGAATGAATGAGCTCATTCTCAGTATTTATACATTGATGGTAATACATAATTAGTTAAGAAATCTAACTAATACTCATAACAGAAAAATAATAAATCTAAGAGTAGTTAATGAGTTGGTATTTGTTCTGTTATGTGAGCTGTCTTAACACTCCCCCGCAAACCGAGCGACGAAGTAGGTAAAACCATAAGCTTGAGCTTCCATTTATGAAACAGCTAAGTAGAGAGAGGTTTGGTTAAAATATCAGCAAATTGGGCAGAAGATGGTAAATGTTGAATAGCAAGCCGCTTTTGATGCACCATATCTCGAACAAAGTAAATATCAAGTTCAACATGTTTTGCCTTTGAGTGCTAAACAGGATTGGCACTTAGATGGATAGCACTTAAGTTGTCACACCATAAAATAGGACAAGAAGAACTAATATGAAGTTCATTAAGAAGAGATTGCAACCACACCACTTCTGCAGTAGCATTGGCCAAACTACGATACTCAGCCTCCGTGCTTGAGCGAGAGATTGTATGTTGTTTCTTAGAGCTCCAAGAAACTAAATTTCCACCAAAAAATATGCAAAAACCAGATGTAGAACGGCTATCATCCGGGTCGGAAGCCCAGTCTGCATCAGCAAAAGCATGTAATGACAGACATTTTGGTTTAGATAGCACCAAGCCGTGATCAGAAGTGCCCTTTAGATACCGAAGAATACGTTTGACAGCCTTCCAGTGAACTTCCCATGGAGAATGCATGAATTGACACACTTTATTAACCGAAAAAGCAAGTTCTGGTCTGGTTATAGTTGCATATTGAAGTGCCCCAACCACACTTCTATAAAGTTGGGGATCATCAAAAGCTGGACCACTGTGTGCAGAAATCAAAGAACCACTGATCATAGGAGTATTAATAGGATTATCATCCTGAAGACTAGCCTTCTTTAACAAATCAGAAATGTATTTGGATTGAGAAAGAAACATGGACCCATCTGCAGCATAATTAACTTCAATTCCCAGAAAAAAATTCAGTTTACCCAAATCTTTAAGAGCAAAGATATTGTTGAGCTGTTGAATCAATAGAGTAACCTCAGAATTAGAACTCCCTGTAATGAGTATATCATCAACATATATTAAAACATATACGGAGGATGCAGCAGTAGAACGAAACATAAGAGACTGATCAGATCTGGAGTTGCAAAAACCAAGGGTCATCAGGTAAGTACTCAACCTTTCAAACCAGGCTCGAGGTGCTTGTTTTAAGCCATATAAAGCTTTCTTCAACTTACAAACAAGAGGACCTGAAGAGGCAGAAATAACAAAACCAGGAGGCTGTTCCATCATTACCTCTTCTTGCAATAAACCATGGAGGAAAGCATTGTTAATATCCAGCTGCCTGACAGGCCAATTATGTGCAATAGACAGAGTTAACACTACTCTTATTGTTGCTGGTTTAACTACTGGAATAAAAGTTTCAGAATAGTCTATATCAGCTTGTTGATGAAATCCTTTAGCCACTAACTGGGCTTTATAGCGAGCAATAGTGCCATCCGAGTTCCTCTTGACTTTGAACACCCATTTACAACCAATTATTTTCTTATTCGAAGGTGGAGACACTAGAGTCCATGTATCATTCCTTTGTAAAGCCTCATACTCCTCTTTCATAGCCTGAAGCCAATGAGGGGACTGTAATGTAGCTGTTACAGTTGTAGGTTCAGAGTTAATAAGATCAATTGTTAGAATTTTGGGCTTGTAAATACCATTATTGGCCCTGGTAACCATCTGATGTTCATTCTGAGTTACTGAATTTGGTCTATCAGGTATTACATTTGAAGTTGAAGATATAGTAGATGGGGCAGAGGAAGGAGAAGTTGAACTAGATGGTAATGGTGATGATTGATGATCAAAAGTTGGAGGTTGGAAACTATGTGGATGATTAGAAGATAAGGAATTGAGAAGAGAAGAAGAGGTACAAGCAGATGAGGAAGATAGGGGTTGAACAATTGGAATAGATGTAGAAAAAGACTTAGGTGAGACTTGAAAAGAACCATTTTTCTGAAAAAGATCTGTATAAGGGAAAGAATGTTCATTAAAAATGACTTGTCTAGAGATGTACACCTTACCAGTAGGAGATAAACAATTATAGCCTCGGTGTTGATGACCGTATCCTAGAAACAGACATTGAGATGATCTAGGATCCATTTTATGTTGATTATAAGGTCTAGTATAAGGATAGCACGAGTAGCCAAAAATTTTAAGGAATGAATAGTCAGGTGTCCTAGCAAACAGCTTCTGAAGAGGACTAATACCTTGAAGAGCTGAAGTTGGCAACATGTTAATGACAAACACTATTGTGCACAAAGCATCATCCCAGAACTGTGATGGCATATTAGCTTGTGACAGAAGAGATAAACCTAACTCTACAATTTGTCTGTGTTTACGCTCTACAAGACCATTTTGTTGAGATGTGTAAGGACAAGAAAAACGATGAATAATACCCAATGATTGAAGAAAAGGAGTCAAAGGTTTAAATTCACTCCCTCCATCAGTTTGTATAGATTTTGAGAGATGTATTCAATTGTTTTTCTGCCTGGGATTTAAATGCTAGAAAAGCTTTAAAAGTTTCAGATTTTGTTTGAAGAAAGTATATCCATGTAAAACGGGAAAAAGCATCAACAAAAGTAATGTAATAATGAAAACCATTACTAGAATAAGCAGGTGCAGGACCCCATAAATCAAAAATGACTAGTTCTAAAGGTGCATGATATTGTGTAGTAGAAGTAATAAAAGGTAATTTGTGACTTTTGGCTACTTGACACGAGTGACAAAAAGAGAAATCTTTATTAGATGAATGTGAAACATTACAAGTTTGTAAAACCTTGGATATAGTATTGAAATTTGCATGACACAAGCGTCGATGCCAAATTTCTAAGCTAGTACAATTGTTATTTGCTAAGGAAGTAGAAGTAGCTGAATCCTTGCATTCCAAATGAAGTGCAATAGGTTGAGGGAGTGCTGTAGTTTGAGGAAAATTTTGGGAAATGGAAGAAACAGACTTGGGAAGATACTTCTGCAGATTGAATTGATACAGTCCTCCATGAACAGAACCTTCAAGAAGTGTTTTGCCAATTTCCTGAGACTTAACGAGACAAATATTAGGATGGAATTCAAAATAAACATGATTGTCTCTGGCAAATTGATTTACACTAATGAGATTCTTAGTTATATGAGGAACATGCAGTAAATTTCGAAGAGTGAAAGGTTCAAATGTAATAGGAGATAGAAATTCAGCAAAACCAGAATGAGCAATAGATAAATGCATACCATTACCAACTTGAATATGATTAGCCCCATGATATTCTGACCCCACATTCAGATTACTCAAATCATTGGTCACCTGATTGGTGGCTCCGGAATCAGGATACCAGTTGCTATCAAATGGTAATTCAGTAGAATTTGTGGTAACAAATGCAGACATATTGTTGTTATATTTGCCAGAATTTGCAGAATTTCCAGGGATAAATCTATTTGATGATCCATACGAGTGATTATTGGTATGATTTGAATCTCCACCATTAACTCCATGATAATTCAGATCAAATCGCATATAGCATTTAAGCCCTGTGTGCCCAAACTTACTACACAGCTGACACTGAGGACGATTACCATTGCCATGCCAATTTCTACCCCAACGATTATTGTGATTGCCACTGTTATTCCCATTTCTCTGAAACTGACTTCCATTATTTCCACCATTTCTGCCTTGTGATTGATTTCGTTGACCTCCATTGCTTGAATTATGTCTAGAATTATTGCCTCCATCTCTTCTATTTTGAACAGTCAAATTCACAGAAGGTAAAGTTTGATCTGTCAAAGAATTCTTCCTTTCTAAACGAGCTTCATGAGAAAGCAATAGGGATGAAATACTTTTCAAAGTCTGTTTCTTAGTCTTCGATGTAATTACTGAAACCACAGCATCATACTCAGAACTAAGACCTTCAAGAATACTCATAATAATATCTTGATCTGAAAGTTTGCTTCCAACTGATGCCAAAGCTTCATAGCAGTTCTTCATTTTACTAAGATATTCTTTCATCGAAAGTCCATCTTTCTTTAGGTTTTGCATTTTCGATTTGAATTGCATTACCTTTGCCATATTTCTCTCGCAGTTTTGCAATTCGTTATTTCAGAAAGGACAGTTTCTTTCATTGACTAAGAAGCCAAGAGGATAACAATTTATCCTGTTTGCCCCAGATGAGATATTCTGGATTTACTCCATTAGAGCTGGTAAGAGGATCAGGAGAAAGCTTCGAGCCATCAATATACATCTCCAGATCATGACCTTCAATCGTTGTAAGAACTTCAAACTCCCAAAGAAGATAATTATCATCAGTGAGTTTGACAGTCGATTGTTGTTTTCCAATCTTAACAATGGAATGCATTGAAGATTGATCAGAAACAAGAGGTGGAGCCTCCGTAGCTGTAGACGAAGAAGCCATGGAAAAGCTTCATGAGCAAAAGAAGAGGGGAAAAAAAAATTCAGAATCTTGAACGGCTGTTAGCCCTAGGCTCTGATACCATTTCAAGTTTAATATAAGGATGAAATCTATACTTTTCTCATTAACGAATGAATGAGCTCATTGTCAGTATTTATACATTGATGGTAATACATAATTAGTTAAGAAATCTAACTAATACTCATAACAGAAAAATAACAAATCTAAGAGTAGTTAATGAGTTGGTATTTGTTCTGTTATGTGAGCTGTCTTAACACGGTTATGATGGTCAACCAGTTCTCCGATCAAGCTCCGGTGGTTGGAAATCAACATCGTTCATAATTGGAGTGGAAGTTGCAGAGAGATTTGCTTATTATGGAATCAGTTCTAATCTCATTACTTACTTGACCGGGCAACTCGGTCAGTCGGTGGCGGCGGCGGCGGAGACTGTGAATGTTTGGTAGGGGACGTCGATGATGCTAACTCTTGTAGGTGCGTTTGTCGCTGATTCGTTCTTGGGACGGTATCGGACTATTGTTTTTTCTACTGCTCTTTACGTCTTGGTATCTTCTCTCTGTCTCTTTCCCTTAATCTGTTTTTAGAATCTGATTAATTTTTTGAGTTTTTTTGTTTTTAAAAACTTTTTGGCCCCCCATTTAATAAAAATAGGACATTTTAAAAAATTCTAATTTATTCATTTTGGAAAAGCATATCATGCTGGACCATCTAAAGAACCATATGAGGAGATGAAACAGACCGATCATGAAAACGGTTATTGTGTCCTTCTAAATGTGATAGACCATAGCATACCGAGAAATACGCTAAAGTCTGCGAACAAAATTCTTATAAGAATTGATATATGTTTTTTTTACTAACATGAAAACTAAATGTATGTTGGAAAAAAAGCTAGAGTTGCTAGATTCACTACTTTACCTTTTTCATGTCCAACAACCAACTACTTTCTGTGTTCAATTTCCATGATTGAAACATACCACATCAATTTTTTCGTTAAAGAAATTAGTTATTTTCAAATATTAGAGACTAAATTAGAAAATCGGGTAAACGTTAACGTGAAAAACTAAATTAGACCAAGGGTTGAAACTATTTTTTCCATTCCTATATTAGAATGCTGCTAATTTTGTTATTACACTTTGCATAACAAACAGGCACTAGGATTGCTTACACTATCTGCTTGGCTTTCTACAACCCCTTCTCTATGCCAAAGTCCCGGCAATACCACATCCTGCTCCATTCCCCAGTTTCAAGTTGTCTTATTCTTCTTTTCTATATATTTAATGGCGATCGGACTGGGTGGCCACAAGCCTTGTGTCCAGGCTTTCGGAGCCGATCAGTTTGATGGGCAAGACCAGTAGAAGTCCAAAACCAAGAGCTCCTTCTTTAACTGGTGGTATTTTGGTTTGTGTGCAGGTACATTTTTTACCCTTTCTGTTGTAACATATATACAGGAAAACCTCAGTTGGACTCTTGGATTTGGAATTCCTTGTACTGTAATGGTGATTGCATTCCTTGTGTTTGTGCTTGGAACCAAGACGTATAGATATGGTGTTGTACGGTATGATGAGAGTCCGTTTGTGAGAATTGGTCGGGTTTTTGTTTGTGCAATTAGGAATCGTCGAGCTTCTACCACAACGATAATAGTTGAAGCGAAAGAAAGTGGAACAGTTTTGTCTAGCCCGATGGCTGAACAGTTCAAGTAAGGAAACCTGCACTCCATAAATTTGAAATCGAAAGCAACAATATGGCTTGGCTTATATTGAAACCGAAAGATGCCTAATCAATCTAATGAAATTCACGATGGTGCAACGGGTTGATCCATAAACCGCAACTAAGAATCAGCTTGTGGTTTACTTACGACATTCGTTTCGATCAAATGTGGCGATTTCTCAACAAAGCTTGCTTTGTCCCGAATGATTCAAACCGATTCGGGATGACGTGCACCATCGATGAGGTTGATGAAGCAAAGGCGGTTCTAAGGGTAGTTCCGATATGGATCACAACCCTTGTTTTCGCTTATTGTGTTTACACAACCACCCACATTTTTTACAAAGCAGGGAGCTACAATGGATAGATCAATTATGTCAGGCTTCATTGTGCTGCCGCTTCACTTCAATCTATCATTCTTCTAGTCGGTTTTATCTTCGTCGCCGTCGACCTTGTATTTGTTCCAATAGCAAGAACATTAACAAGAAATCCCATCGGCATCACAAAGTTGCGGCCAATTGGAACCGAGATAGTTTTATCAGCTATTGCAATGTTCATTGCGACTCTAGTTGAAATAAAGCGGTTAAGAACGGCTCAAAGAACACGGGCTGGTTGATATGCCTGAAATTACAATTCCAATGAGTATCCTGGTGGATGATTCCTCAATACATCTTGCTTGGGTTGGCAAACGTTTTCACAATAGTTGGTCTTCAAGAATTCTTCTATGAAGAAGTTCCAAGGGATCTGAAAAGTATGGGACTTGCATTATATAGCAGTATTTTTGGTGTGGGAAGTTTTTTAAGCAGCCTTTTGGTGCCTTTCATTGATGAAGTTACTCAAATGGAAGGCCAAGATAGTTGGTTTGCCAATAACCTTAACAAGGCACATCTTGATTATTTTTATTTTCTCTTGACAGGGCTTAGTGTTTTAGGATTTCTTGCTTTCTTGTACTTCTCAAAATCTTACATTTATAGCAGGTAAATGCATTTTAAGGTTCAGAAATTTAGGGAATATTTTTCTTCGCAAGTGGTCGTGTGGGGTTTTTTTTTTCCACGATAAAATTTCTTATGTCAATTTCCTCCCCTTTAATCTTTTTAAGTTGCTATATATATTTATATTTTGTTTAACTGCATTATCAATCTCCCAAAAGTTGCAACTATGCTTCAGTTTACGATTTTATTAGATAAACATTTAATTCAGATCATTCAAGATTATAAGGTAAGCCTTTTGACTACTAGCTAGTATTTAGAAACGAAAATAGAACATATGACTTAAGGTCTTTTGTTGGATTTAATTTTTTATAACACATCGAAACTAGGTATTTTCGAATTTAATATTATTTTGGTTAATTATATTAAATTGTTGGAAAAATAATTAAGAATATTATTATTACATCCATAGGCTTCTTGGATGGAAAATTGCACGAGAAGGACTAGTGTGCAATCTGGTCGAGTTGGAAGAGATTTTAACAATTAAAGAAAAAGAAAGGAAAGGAGGGTAAGGGTTAGCTCATTTGGTGTCAGACAAAGAAAAAGAAGGTAAATTTTTTTCTCTTCTTCTCCTCTCATGCGGCCACCCATTGGGTTGTGCCACTCACGGTTTTTTTTTTCCTTCTAATTTTTTGGTGACGATTCAAGTGTGATCGAGTTTAGGATTCGTTGGGAGATCAATTGACAATTGAAAGGTAAAATTTTCTCTCTTCATTGGCTCCTCACGCGGCTGCCCCCATGGTAGTGGAAATTGGTGTTTTGTATCAATTTTTTTACGTGATAGGTGATCGATACAAAGTTTAGTTTAATCTAGGTGAAGATTAGAGGCCATTGACATCAACCTCCTATCGTTTTGGGTGAGTTTTAATCGTTTTTATATTTTTTAAAACTCTGGAAAATTAGTTCTTGAAATTCTTAAAACTCATCAAAAAACCGATTCTCAATTCACCGTTTGATACCAAAATCTTCGACTTATTCCCAATCGATTTTGATTCTCCCTACACCAAAACTTTTACCCATCAAAATCGATCTCCCAGAACTTAAAAATTTGACCAAACCAACAGCAGCCTCGGTACTGCTGTCCCCTTCAAACGGCCAGTCGTTTTGTCTTTTGATTGTTCCACTTTTTGAGTCCTTGAACCTAAACCCTTTTGGTATTGTTTGTTACTGTTTTAGAGAAAATTTTAATAATTTTAGGATGTTGTTTCAAGTCTGAACTGTGGTGAGAAAAGAGCTTGGAAAACGCATTCTTGATGTAAGTTAATGGTTTAGTTAACAATGGGGTTTTAGATAAATCTAAAACTCAAATATTTTATTATGTAACTCGTGAAAGTTTCAATGAATTTAGACATTTAGATCATACGTTTTGCCTTAAGAAAAGAAATATTTGGATTAGTTTAGGCAATTTTCTGGCTTAAGTGCTATTTCTGAGTTTCGATTGGATTTTTATTTTGAGATTGTTAATTCTGGAATATTTGGGAGTTTAGATTCATATTTAACCATTGGAAATTCGATAATTTTAAGTTGATTACGTAGAAAGTCAGTTTTTAGTAAACCGATTGATGTGAAACTTGGGCTGCGTTTTGACCTTATATCAGATATAATATTGTTATTAATATGACTTTTGATGATAAGAATGCTTTTGATTGATTGCATGTCAGGTTGTAAGGGTTTAGTCATAATTGAATGGACTATAACCCAGGTAACTAGTGTTAAGGCTACGAGCTTAACACTATGTGGATATTTCAGTTATGGATGTGTTCATAACTAGGTGCTAATGATCATTGTTTGTATGAACGATTCATTAGAGGTTCAATTATAGGTGCGCTTATAACCAGGTACTAGAAAGTGTGAGTCTTGAGAGACTGCACTTGTAGTGATGCATGTTAAACTTTTGATGATATGATCTTTTGGTTTTAATTTAGTTATCCTGGAATGACTGAGCATATGAGATTTATTATAGCCTTGAATATGAAACGTTAACATAAGAGCTAGACGTGTTTCATTTGATGCTGAGTTTGATTTGAAAAGGGAGATTTCCACCTCGATACATGAGGCAAAAAAGTTAAGATCACTTCTATTTCCATCAAAGATTTCATTGAACAAGTAAGTTTTTGGAATGATTATCTCTTGTTTTGCACATTTACGTGTGCTAAACTTGTGTGGCTTAGATATTTCTGTTGTTCCAGAAACAATTAACAATTTAACACAGTTGCGATATCGAGGATACATGTCAAAGGAAATAGAAGTTTATGCTTGGATTTATAAACTTGATAACTTTGACTATTTGAACTTTATATATGATGAAAAGGGATGTGCATCCCATTTTGCAAATGATTATAGGTTTATCCCAAACTTTCTTATCAGGTGTTTTACCGGTTTAAAAGTCTTCCACTTGCGTTTATTATGTTTTATTTAAAAAAATAAAGAGTCGGGTCTTTACAAGTTTGTACCCTCCAAGTTTTCACCTATAATGAACTTCCAACTTTCTCGGGAAACTGGGGAAATTGACCTCCAAAAATCCAATCTGAGGTTTATTTACCCCCCCCCCCCCCAACCACCACCACCACCTTAATGTTAGAGACCTTGTTAAAACATGAAAGTGCATAAATACCCTTGAACTTTAATAACTCTTTAAACATGTAAGCAACTTATATTATTTCATTATTATCTTACCTTTTTACTTTATCCTCAACAGACACTCTCTATAAACTTTTATGTCATATAACTTCAAGGGATTAGAGCATCTACATCAACATTACACTCAATTCATCTTTCACTCTTGAAAACGTAATACAAAAAGATAAGTGATATTTTAATGTTTCATCATGTACAAATTTGTCCGAATTTTTGGATTGAGATTCGTAATTTGGTTGGAAATGAGAATTTTTGGACAATCTCATATTCGAGACTAGAATTTTGGTCCGAGATCTCGGTTCGAAATTGCCTATTTTTGCTTCGAGATTGGAATTTCACTCCGAGATCTTGGTTCGAGATTGCCCACTTTTGCTTTGAGATTTGAAATTTTGGCCCAAGATGGCTTTTTTCGATTATTTTTTTACTTGTTTTGACTCTTATTTTGTTTTTTTTCATAGGATGTCGATGATAAGAGTTTTAATTCGGTACGGTGGACAATAAGATGCCAATGGATACAACTCCATAGGCAGTTTCATGAAAGGATTATTAGTTAGTCGGGAAATAAAGTATGAAGATTTATTAGTCCGACAATACTCATGAAAGCTAATTTTAAAGATTTTATCATTAAGATTAAGGGTATGTTCAAGTTATCTTTGGCTGTTCCTCCTTTAGAAATAAATCAAATACAGCTGAGAAGCATAACATACCCTATTCAAGAGTAGTTGGGAGTACTATGTACTCTATGATCTGCAGCAGACCTGACCTTGCTTATGCAATGAGTGTTGTCACAAGATTCATGGCAACACTTGGGAAGCAGTTAAATGGGTGCTGAGGTATTTCGAAGGTACAGAATCCACTGGTTTGAAGTTTAGCAGATCAAAGAATCCTAGTCCAAGCATCAATGGTTATGTTGATGCTTATTGAAGTCTTCATTACAGAATATAGCTGCATTATCCACAACAAAATATGAATATGTGGGTAATTACAGAGGCAACTAAGGAAGAAGTTCGGCTAAAAGTTTTAGTTGAAGAACAATATCAAACAACCATTTTTGGAATGACAGCCAAGGTGCTTTACATCTCTCAAAGAATACTAACCATCATGAAAGAACCAAGCATACAAATGTAAGGTTTCATTTCATTCATGAAGTGTGGTTAATTCTGGGGAAATCAGGCTTGAGAAAATTGCTACATAAGATAATCCCTCAGATACCTTTGAAAAGCCTTTGAGCATTGTCAAGTTTAGTTGAAGTGAACTGATGAATTGAGAGGCTGAATGACAAACTAAAGTGTGTTGATGGTTGTTGTGCTTCATGGCCGAGGAAGCAAGTGTAATCATAGGGTGATCCTTAGATTTTATAAACAATGTTATTATAATTATAAATTGAATCAATTTTTTTATTGTTATAACTGATTAGTCTATTTGGTTAGATTTTTAGATTTTGACTGGTACCTAATATAAAATTATGAAATGGGTAAAAGAATTTGCTAATTTTCATGTAAATTATAAATGGTAACATGTCTTCAGAATAGAGGTAGATTTTAAAACAATTTCTTATTTTATATTAAAAAAAAATATAAATTATTATTTCTCAAATCAAATATTTTTTTGGGTAAAATACCATTTTGGTTCTTGAACTTTCACTCCAATTTCGTTTTCGTCCCTGAACTTTAAAAAATGACTGATTTCGTCCCTGAACTTTCCAAATCGTTTCGTTTTCGTCCTTCCGTCAATTTATTCGTCTGAGACATTAACGGAGGCTGACGTGGATTTTTTTTAATGATATCGCTGGCTGACGTGGCTTTTTAAAATGAGGTGGCATGAGTTCTTTAAATCAATTTTATGTGGCATTTTTTATTCATTTAATAATTATCTCTCCCCTCTCCTCTAACCCTAACTTCATCTTCTTCCCTTGTTCATCTGAAGCCGCCTCCTCCCACCTCAACTATAGCAACGCCGTCATCTTCCTCCCTTGTTCACAAGTTAAATATTACGAGAATCAAACAGTTTACACAACGCATCAGATATTTGAATTGTGGATATTCGCCGGAAATGAGCTTCTCAAACGAATCACAGATGGAATCGAAAGGAAAAGGTTCGAGAAATCCACAAGCGATTGTTACATACTAGGAAAGATCTAGAACCTTCTGGAAGAAATCGAAGATCTACATCTGTTAATGGATCCATATGATTTTCTGAATCCAAATTCAAGGAGTGTTGTTACATCTGTAAATGCTTATGGAGAAATAATAGTTTCGTTATTTGGTTTGTCCAGTTGGTGAAGAGAAGATTCTGCCGATTTTGAGGTAGAGCAAATGTATGATGTGGGAGAGTGGGTAAGATTAAAAGATGGTACTGATGGATCGAAATCTTTGCAGACTGGGAGTATTGGTATTGTACAAGGATTAAGTTATAAAGAAAACGAATGGGATGGTTCTGTTCTTGTCGGGTTCTGTAGAGAACCAGAACTGTGGGTGGGACACACTTTAAAGCTCGAAAAGACGGAGAGATTTTATATTGATCAGCGAGTGAAAGTGAAGCCTTCTGTACCAAATCCACGGTTCGGTTGGTCAGGCCACTCTCATGCCAGCGTTGTTTCTATAATAGCAATAGATGCAGATGGAAAAATTAAAGTAGCTTACTCCATCTACACAAAAGCCATGGACACTTGATCCATCAGAAATCGATGTGGTGGAGGACCCCAACAAAAATTCTGTTTTTTTTTTCTTTCTGTTTCTGTGATTTTGTTGGAAAACAAACAGAACTCATATGACAGAGAAAGGGATAATAGATGATACCATTGAAGAAGGGAGAAATAGTCAAGGAAGAAATTAGTAAGATCTGTTTATGTGATTTTCTTGGAAAACAAACAATTTCCCTAAACACCAGTGCTCCCAATAACGGCAGACAGAGAAATTGGATTTGGAAAAGAGTGAAGAAAAATACAATGGTGACTAATCAAATAAACTCTATGAAAGAGTTTGAAGTCTCTTGATGGGGAGTGTTCACCGGAGAAGACGATAGAGGAGAAAGAGAGAAATGAGGACGAGAGAGAGGGAATTAATGGAGGAGAGAGAAAAGGAAGAGAGAGATTAAAAAATTGACACATAACCATTCAAAATTATAATAAAATAAAAATATATTAAAATATTGTTAAAAAAGCCATGTCAGCATGCCACGTCAACCTCCGTTAATGCCCTAGACGGAAAAATGGACGGAAGGACGAAAACGAAACGATTTGGAAAGTTCAGGGACGAAATCAGTCATTTTTTAAAGTTCAGGGACGAAAACGAAACTGGAGTGAAAGTTCAGGGACCAAAATGATATTTTACCCTATTTTTTTTTATAAATCTAATAATAAGAATCACAATCAAAATGAACTATGTTTTTATTCCTCACTTTTCACCATGTGACACCTTTCCACTAAAGTCATCCTTATACTGAGCAACTATATTCCTTTTTGGTATGTCTTCCAAAAGGACTTCAATTTCTATCCCATTTTCATAGGTATCTACTGTTCATGGTAATGATTGCAAATCTAGTAATTTTTTTAGATAATATTTATAAAATATTAATTCTTATAAATATTTGTAAATATAGTAAATTTTGATGGAGTTAATTAGTGATGAACATTGAATCACATATTTTTACAATAAATTAATCACTGATTTACACATTAATCAATGTTAATTACTGATAAATGTGGTAAAAATTGCTATATTTAAAAGACTTAATCATCAATAATCTATTTAATTCACCCAATTACATAAATGTTGGGTGTTTTTATCTTTTATCATCTATACCCAAAAAACACAATTTTAGGTGGGTTGATCTCGCACTCTTTGATTACCATTTTGCCCTCTCCATTCATTTTTTCCTTTTTTGTGTCATCATTCTTTATTTTTCGTTATCTTAAATTTCGGGATTTTGATTTTACCATTTATTATTTTATTTTTTTAATTTGTTTTTATTTTTCATATCTCTTCCGATTTGATTCTTTAATGTTGTTTTTTCAAATTTCTCAATCCATCGTTTCCGGGTTCTTTCGTTTTATATTGATTTTTCTTTTTTTTTTCTCCTTTTTTTTAGATTTCATATTTTGTTCATCATGCGAACCCATTATATCGACATATTATTTCATTTGTCACTCATCCAAAATGTTTATTTTTTATTAAATGTTTATTTTTTAATTTCAACATTATCATGTTCTTTATCATCCTCTTATATTTCAATCTCTAACCTTCTTGGAGTTTGTCTTCTTTTATTCTTCATCTACAATTCAATTTGTTACCTAGATTAAACATATATTTACATATTCGAAGATGATTTCTTCGATTTTCTATCCATATTTAATGATTTCTTTGATTTTTTTTTATCCACATTTGAAGATTTTATTTTAGGTGATGTTGAAGCTCGCCTATCTGTCGTCGCCGAGATCTGGGTAACAATATCATCGTTGGATCTTGTTAGAATGAGGGCTAGGGTTTGAATGTGGTATTCGATTGTACAACGAGGTACTCTTAATAAAATGTTTATTTTTATTCAATATTTATTTTAATTTTTCTATTCACATACCTTTAGAAACTGTTACCTCTTTTTCATCTTCAATTTTGTGCTTTCTATCAATTTTAATTACACATCAATAAATGTTTACTAAAAGTAAACGGTTTATAAAAAAAATTTACCTTTCAATTCTCCGGTGAACTCGGTTTCTGTGTATTTTGTAGAATAAGTCACTTTTAATCAAATGTTTTTTTTTATTCAATATTTATTTTAAAAGCCTATTTACATATGTTTTCAAAATTGTTTCCTCAATGTGTCCGGTATCAATTTTAAGTACACATCAATAAACTGTTTACTTTTTATCTTTGTATTTTGTAGGATGACGAACAAAAAAAAACATTCGAATTTTCCTGAAATATTAAGTGAGAAGTTTGAAGATTTTTCTTTTATTTTTTGTTATAGTTTTATTTTTGCTTAGATTTGATTTGATTTTTTCCATTAATTTTTTAAAATTTAAGAGATTTTATAAATTTCGTTAAATTTTACACAATTTAAGGAGAAATTAAATCGGGGGTATGTTTTGTCTTTTCACAGTGTAATTTAATTTGATCAGTGGCAGTTTTGGGTACTATTGATATTTAATTAAAACATCTGATATATTTGATATATCCCTATTTATTTTGATTATTTGTGAAATGGGCTATTTAAGTATCTAACCACTAAATTGGCCAATTTTCAGGATTTAGCCAGTTGAATATTTTTTAGAGTAAATGGCCACTAAGAGAGAGATCTTTAAAGTAAAAATACTAACCCAACTCTTCAAGAAGAAATAATATGCTAAATATAAACAAATTATCAAAATTACATTAAATAAAAATACAAATAAAAAATAAAAATCTTAATAGATATAAACAAAATCTCCAAAAAAAACATACTCTTTATCATCAATATACTGTACAAAATAGATACTGTACATATCAACAAAAACCATCAACCTACTGTACTTTAGTACAAATGTACAATACGCCATTCTTGTTCATCATCCCACCAGCCCAGAACATATGTTTTCACTTTTAATTGCCATGAAATATTCTTATCTTCGAATGGAGTTCTTCATGCTCTTCAAATGAAATATTCTTATATATACCCACTCATTACAGATTCTGGAATTATGCGATTGAGTGAGCACAACGATAGTTTGTAGTTTGTACTATACAATACAATAGCTCTTCTCCTTCTCATCAAGGTATTATATTATAGAAACAAATATAATGTACAAACCATCTGACGCCCCAATTGTAAATCTTTGATTTTCTACCCGTGAACGATTATCACCACCGTCATCGCCAGATGAAACATTCCCACAACCGTTGTATGAGAAGACGTTTTAAACTCTCAAATCCACATGATTTCATCCAACGTCATTCATCCCAGATATATTCACCGCCGAAATCAAGCTCCATCCACTACCCAAATCTCTATTGAAACGGAGAGAATGAGATAAAAGAAGAGAACTAATGAAAACTTAATTTGAAAAAGAAAAAAAAAACATCAGAGAATCGTATCTTTGGTATAAAAAAATAATTATACGGGAATAAAGAATATCTTCAATGCAAATCTTTAGTTTTATCTTCAGCTTATGTATTTAATATTGATTTATTTTTAGAATTACTTTTAAATTATATATAATATTAAAAGATTAGATTTGTTAATCTTAAAAATAAATAAATTAAATTAAACAGTTGATTTATTAAATCAGGGAGAAAATCATTGGTCAATAAAAAGAGAAAATTGAATCAACCAATACTATTAAAAAATAAAAAATAATAATAAATAGGGTCAAAGGGTATGATTGGTATATTAATAAATACAAAATCTGAAAATGGCTAAATAATGAAATATATAATGGAGTGGCTAAATAATAAATTGACTCTTAAAAACTGGCTATTTACTTAATTAATTCTAGTGAAATTAACTCTATTTAAAAATAATTTTAAGTAAAGATTTATTTACGTATATTGCATTAAAATGCGCTACCCGGTGAAATTTCTCTTTTATTATTATTATTATTATTATATATATACCTTATAAATTTTATAAAAATGAAATATGTTTAGAGAATCTACCTCACTTATCTTTTAAAATTAATACCTTAAATTAACATCTCTAAAAAAAAATATCTAGAGTTTAAATAAATACTTTTGCTTCATTTTTTTAATTAAAAATTCTGGTAAAAGAAATAGTTGCATATATTTAAAAGGTGTAATTTCTTGATTTTTAAATTGTATAATAAAATTTTAAATTAAATTAAATTCATTTATGTATTAACATTTTGTGTATGCTTAATATCATTTTTAAATAGTGATTTATTATTTATCATCTTTCGATTGTACTATTATAACTATGAATTAAATGGCTTTTAATATAGAAATAAATAAATAGAATAAAATTTATTTTTTATTTACATGATTTAATTTTTAATAATTAAATATCATAGATGAATAGATAAAAGAAATATAATTTCTCAAACAAAAGAAAAAACAATAGATTATAAAAGTAATCAAATAACTTGCAACGCATCTAGATTATGGTAGTAAATTAGTAATGAATAAAAAAAAAATATAATATCAAATTCGGTTGGAGAAATTATATACTAAATATAAGGTGTGATATATACATAGGGGATGTGAGAAATGACAGGCCAATACTCACCAATCCTTAAAAGTGCAGAGAGATTGCCAATCCACTCAGGCAAAGCCTCAAAGTTTCCACAACGATACAAAAAAAGGTCTTGAAGAGTAGATACATATTGAAGCCCCTTTGGGAGAGACACGAGCCCTGATAATGTGACGAGGTTTAAAGAACGGAGGCTCTTAAATGCTTTTCATTGCATCTCTTCAATGTCGTTAAACATATCGATTTTGTTGCAACTCTCAATCACTAAATCAATCAATACTTAATGTCTGTAAATTGATATCTACATTGGGGATGTGAGAAATGAGAGGCCAATACTCACCCGTTTCTGGCTTGCATCTTTCCTCTAGATCCTTATGACATTCATCAATACTTAATGTCTGTAAATTGGTAAGGTCTCGAATTCCGTCAGGCAAAGATTTCCAATTTCTACAATCATCAACAGTCAACCTTAAAAGTGAAGAGAGATTGCCAATCCATTCTGGCAAAGCCTCAAAGTTTTCACAACCATACAAAAAAAGATTTTGAAGAGTAGATACATATTGAAGCCCCTTTGGGAGAGACACGAGCCCTGATAATGTGTCGAGTTTTAAATAATGGAGGCACTTAAATGCTTTCCATTGCATCTCTTCAATGTCGTTAAACATATCGAGTTTGTTGCAACCCTCAATCTTTAAATCAGTCAATGCTGGAAAATGTGTAAAGGAAAAATGTTGATCCCCCATCCACAATTTTTTTAGTTCAGGCAAGTCGACAAGTGAGAGAGTTTGCAAGGATGGAAAGAAAATTGTTGATGAAGAGCAGCCACTGATGTCGAATATAAACTCGAGAGAAGACAAGCTTTCAAGAAAAAGAAACTTTAGTAAAGGTAATTGATCAAACTGTGGAAGACATTGCAGTCTTCCACAATGAAGGATAGTAATACGGACTAAATTTGAGAGAGAGTTTAACCAATTGGATAATCCTACTCCATTATATCCTCTAATAATCAAGGTTTCAATATTTGGATGGAGTTCGAGGTTGTCTAAAACTGTTTCATCAACACAACTTCCACCTTCATTCATTTCTGACACCAATCGCCCCCACTGTAATTCTATACTTGTGAGACCTTTTTTTTCTTTCAAATTGGGATATCGACTCACACGAGCTTTTGATTTGTTGCGTCGTAAGAATTCCAATCCTTTAATTACGAACTTTCCCCTCAAATTGTTGAGCGCATTGAGCTCATTAAGACCACTTCCGTATTTCTTCCCCAACACAAAAAGACTCAAAGTCTGAAGACAAGTCAACTTGCTTAGTCCTTCTGGCATATGCCTCAAACTGATTCGTTCTACAATCATATGCCTGAGGTTCACTAAATCACTCGTACTTCTCGGTAATTCTTTCAAATGCCAACACTTGGAGAGATCAAGTGTTTGCAAACTTTTCAATTCAGTGATAGAATTGGGAAGCACCCTTATATTTATGTTTGAAGAAAGATTAAGATATCGCAATTGTGTTAACTTGTTAATTGTTTCTGGAACAACAGAAATATCTAAGCCACACAAGTTTAGCACACGTAAATGTGCAAAACAAGAGATAATCATTCCAAAAACTTGCTTGTTCAATGAAATCTTTGATGTAAATAGAAGTGATCTCAACTTTTTTGCCTGATGTATTGAGGTGGAAATCTCCCTTTTCAAATCGAACCCATAAACAAATGACACATGTCGAGCTCTTATGTTAATGTTTTGAAGATCAGCACTATTTTTCAGAAGGATATGCTCACCACTTGAGACCAACTGTGCAAGATCATGAATAAGATCATGCATTTTAAACTTTTGTTTATTGGTCAAAGCATCTGTTTGTTTCTCTTGAAAAAATGACCTCCAATATAGTTCCTCCAAATAATCATAGCCCAAATCCTCTATAGATTTTCCTTGACACTGTGATTGATTGATAAATCCTTGAGCTATCCATTGTTTAACCAATTCATTTTCATCAATCAAAAAATCCTTAGGAAAAAGGGAACAGTAAGCAAAACACGGCTTCAAATGGGTGGGGAGGTTATGATAACTAATCTTGAGTATTGACATCATGCTTCCTTCTTCTTGCATAATCGTTGAAAGCTCATTATCTTTGAACGAAATCCATTCAAATGGTGAAGTTTTGGAGTATAACACCCTTCCAATGGTTCTTATTGCAAGAGGGACGCCATTCAACTTCTTAACAATCTCTTTACCCACTTCAATCAAGTTTGGATCATTTGCTTGATCTCCTTCTGCTTTTCTGAAAGCTAATTTTTTAAATAATAACCAAGAATTATCTTCAGATAAACATTTTATTGGAAAGGCTAAAATCGGCCTTGCAATTTCGGCAACCTTCTTACTGCGAGTAGTGATGAGAATCCTACTCCCTCTTGCACCACCCATCAATAACGGCTCCAACTTCATCCATTCGTCATCTTTCTCGTTCCAGACATCATCCAGCACCAACAAATACTTTTTTCCTTCGATTTCTCGTCGCATTTGATTTTGCAAGGAATCTAGATTTTGTATCTCAGTTGGTTTCATCTCTGTTGCCGATTCTATAATCTTTTCAAGAATTGTTTTAAGATCAAATTCTTCAGAGATACAAACCCACATTCTCAATTCAAAGTGGCTTTTCACTTCAGTGTTATTGTACAACGATTGAGCAAGTGTAGTCTTTCCGAATCCTCCAATACCGACGATTGCAATCACGGATACATTATTTTCAACATCAGGATCAAAAAATTTGTCCATGATTTCTTTCTTTTCATCATCCCTCCCAATAATATCATCCTCAAGTACAAAAGAGTGAGTTTCCCTTTCTCTAATCTGTTCATCACGCACATCTCTAATGTGCTCGATTATTTTAAACTCACAAATATCTGCATTGAACTTATCAAAAATTTTCCTGAGTTTATTGATCCTATGAGCCATTGGAAGACGAAAGCATAACGGATTTGATTTGGAAAAGAAAGAACATACCTTTCTATTCAAAAGAGCTTCATTGTAAAATTGATCGAAGAGGTCATCGGCATCGTACATAGAATCTTTGATTCGGATGAGAAAGTTTTTGATATCTTGATTATGAGCTTGCTGCTCTTCAGCTCCAACAAGCTTTGCTCCGAGTCTTGAAATGGAGTTTTTCAAATCATCAAGCTCATCTTCAACACCAAAAAGAAGTCTAATCTCTTGGCTAAGAAGATGACCCGCTTGAGCAATCATCTGATTTGTAAGATTGGAGAGAAATTCTTGAGACATTATTGCCAAAAACAGGTTTTCAAAAACAGGTTTTCAAAATGCTGTGTAATGAAATGCTTTTCAACATACTATTACGTAAAAACAGTATATATCAACAAAACTTTCCTCTATTTCTGAAAAAAATAATTTAATAATTTTATTTGCAAGTTGATGTCTTTTATTTATATTTTATTTGCAAGTTGATATTTTTTTATTTGCAAGTTGATATCTTTTATTTATATTTTATTTGCACGTTCATACTTTTTTATTTGCAAGTTGATATCTTTTATTTATATTTTATTTGCAAGTTGATATTTTTTTAGCTGTTAAACTTTACTTTTTAAATTTTCCAACGGGCAAAGAAATCCTCTTCCCAAAAGACTTTTAACTGACCGCCACTTTTTTTCATATTTTCTCAATATGTCAATTATATTTCTTAACCCAATGGGCACTTTTATCAATTAAATTTAGAAAAAATAAAATAAACCAAATTTAAAAGGGGCATGAACTCAAATGACATGTTTTAATAAAACTAATTCCCCATATAGGACCCTATTTTCATTATTCCCCAAATCATTATTCCCCAAATGACATTTTTTCTAGGGTAAAATGCAAATAAGACCCCTGTGGTATTTTCAAAATGCATGAACACCCCCTATACTTTGAAAATGGCAAATCGCACCCCTGTGGTTCCAATTTTTTTCAATTAGACCCCTCTCTTCAATGTCAATAATTTTCTTTTAGCCATAACTTCTTCGTTTGAACTCGATTTGGATGATTCAAGATGTTTTGGAATCTTCATTTCCAGGCTTTACATAATCGTAGCTTCAAACTTTGAAATCATCAATAAACAAAAGAGTTAACGATGTCAATCATACCTAGTGTTTCGATGTTAATAAAATATTTTATTTATTAATGATTTCAAAGTTTCGAAGTGACTTTTATGTAGAGCTTGAAATGAGGATTATAAAACATCTTGAATCGTCCAAATCGGAGTTCAAACGAAGAAGTTATGGCTAAAAGAAAATTATTGACATTGAAGGGGAGGGGTCTGATTGAAAAAAATTTGAACCACAGGGGTGCGATTTGCCATTTTCAAAGTACAGGGGGTGTTCATGCATTTTGAAAAGACCACAGGGGTCTTATTTGCATTTTACCCTTTTTTCTAATATAATAAAATTAATTATTTCGTTAAATTTACAAAATACCACTCATTTATTAATTCACTAAATTTGCTCCCTTATTCATTAATTAGTGAATTAAAATCTAAACATTATTAATTCACTCAATTTGTTCTCTTATTCACTAATCAGTGAATTAAAATCTGAACTTTATTAATTCACTAAATTTTCCCTTTTAGTAAATAATTTAGTGAATTAAAATTTGAGTTTTATTAATTCAATAAAATTTTCCCCTTCATCAATAACTTATTAAATTAAATTACTACATATAATTGAGATACCTTATATTAATTTTAATTCCATAAGTTATTGAAGTTAATAAATTATTGAATAGCAGTTTTGATTTTGCCCATATAAAAAAACAGAAAATCTCAAAACTTTCTACAAATAAAAATTACATTCATTTACACTAGTATGCAACATCAACCACTAATATTAGTGATTATAAACTTGAAATACAAAACAATATTTTCATGTAGTTGTAATATAGTATCAAGATTTTAATTCATGGGATTTCAACGATTGAATGTGTTAATTTTGAATGGTGGAGTTTCAACGTGAACTCGAACAGAGGCTTTGAAATCGCAAGGTTCACAAGATTTGGGCCATAGTATCTTCGAATTGTGATGCTCGATGCTTCTAAGGTAGCGGTAGATGGAATAATTTAGTGAATTAAAGGGGATAATTTAGTGAATTCAAGGGAATAATTTAGTGAATTAAATGGAATAATTTAGTGAATAAAATTATACTCAAGGTAAGATTTTCCGTCAATCTCTTACTTGAAAATGGCCTGAATGACAATTTTTATAACCCCCAAATTTCAGATGGTCGATGTGTTAGAAAAAGAAGATGAAAATGGTATTATTTCTGCATCATGGGGGACACCACCATAAGCTCTTAGTTTTATACCGTGTTGTTCACTAAGTTATTGAATAAAATTTCTTCATAAAGTTTGTAAACTCTGTCATTTTAGTTTTTAAAATAGTTTTTCATCATAAATCCCTTTTTTGTGTCAATTTAGTTTTTCGTTGTACAATTCAATAATTTATATTGTATTGTTCACTAAGTTATTGAATAAAATTTCTTCATAAAGTTTGTAAACTCTGTCATTTTAGTTTTTAAAATAGTTTTCATCCTAAATCCCTTTTTTATGTCAATTTAGTTTTTCGTTGTACAATTCAATAATTTATACCCTATTGTTCACTAAATTATTGAATTAAACTTCTTCGTTTTATTTTGTAACATAATTCATTGAGCTTTTTATTTTTACACTGTTGCTTTACATGTGCTAAGGTATATGTGAATTGGAGAAGAAGGCAAGGAAGAAAAAAATGTGAAGAGAGGCCTAACGAGAGTCGACAGATAAAGATGCCATTTTTTTTAATTCTTTTTTGTGTTTGTTATAAATTTTAATGAATTGTTGATGATGTATATAGGTGTAAATCGATCTTGCTGTTGAGATTTACAATTCAATTATTTATTACATTGAGTTCAATAAATTATTGAATTAAAATCTTGATACTATCTTACAACTACTTGAAAATATTATTCTGTATTTCAAGTTTATAATCACTAATATTGATTGTTGATGTTGCATATTAATGTAAATGAATGTGATTTTTATTTGCAGAAAGCTTTGAGATTTTATGTTTTTTTTATGGGCAAAACTAAAACCGCTATTCACTAATTTATTAACTTCAATAACTTATGGAATTAAAATCAATATGAGGTATCTCAATTATATATAGTAATTTAATTTAATAAATTATTGATGAAGGGGGAAATATAATTGAATTAATAAAACTCAAATTTTAATTCACTAAATTATTGACTAAGGTGGAAAATTTAGTTAAGATTTTAATTCACTAATTAGTGAATAAGAGAACAAATTTAGTGAATTAATAAATGATTGACATTTTTGTAAATTTAACGAAATAATTAATTTTGTTATATTAGAAAAAAAATGTCATTTAGGGGATTTTTTAAAACTTAAGCTATTTAAGACATTAACCCTAATAAAAGTGTCATTATAGGTAAATTCTCAATTTAAAACTCAAAATAAGCTACGTTAGAAAATATTTAGAAAAAGTAAATAAATTAAATTAAATTCAAAAATAAAAGTGGCCATATTTAAGAAAATCTTTAATGAGATTTTTTTTTTTTTTTGAAAAAATAACCAAAACCAAAAACTAAATGCAGTCGCATATTAAAATTCTTTTTAAGTTCTCTAAACTAATCAATGTAGTGAAACATAATCCTACAAGATTTATTTTTTCTTTTGGAGAAACCAAATGGTGGATATAACACAATATTTCCTTCAAGCGCAATATTTCTATTTTTTTTAATTCATACACAATATTGCAACTCCGGTTTGAACTTTTTCAAGAAGACAAAAGAAACTTTAATTTACACATGGATGGAGATAACTTCATGCCTTGGTATATTTCTTCCTTGAACAATATTCATAGGGAAAACTGAGTATATAGCCCAAATTCAAAAAACCTAAAGCATAATAGCCCCAAAGAAAAAAATAAAACAAAATAGTCCCAGAGAATTTTCAAATGAGAATGAAAATACAATAATGCCCTTCTAAAATTAAGGAAAAATAAATAAAGAAGAAAGAGAAAAAGATTTGAATATACTAAAATCAAGGAAACATTAAATATGAAAAAACCATATAAGAAAATAAGAGAGAAAATTTGAAATTAAATAAAAAATAAAAACTAAGTAAAAAAAATCAAACTTTTCAAAACTGATAACTAATTTTTCCCAAGAATCTTCAAAAAACTCTTTTACGCACATCTAGTATTATAATGTACAATATAATATAATATAATATATTTATGTTCAATACGAAAAAGTGTAATAAAGTAATATAATATATTGTACATAATATTATATATTTATATACAGTACGAAAAAGATGCAATAAAGTAATAATATATAATGTACATAATATTAATATTTATGTATAGTACGAAAAAGGTGTAATGAAATGATATATACTATACATAATATAATATATTATACACAGTACAAATAAGATGTAATAAAGTAATATAATATACTGTACACAATATTATATTATGTATAGTACACGAAATGGCTAAAGCAAATGCAGGCAAAAAAAAACAAAAAGAAGAAGAAGAACCATATTCATGTACAGTATAGTAAAATAAACTTGTACTGTACAGTGAACGCTTGAAAAAACAAGAAGATGAAGAAGAACCATGTTCATGTACAGTATAATAAAAAAAACTTGAACTATACAGCGAACCCAGAAAAAAAATAAGAAGAAGAATCATATTCATGTACAGTATAATAAAAAAAACGCGTACTGTACATCGAACCCAGAAAAAAAAAACAGAAAAAAAAGAAGAGAAGAAGAAGAAGAAAAACCTTCGACCTTGGCCATCGGAAAATTGCACATATAAGGAATCGTGATTAAAAAAAATTATCGCAAACCTTAACTCAACAAATGAAGAACATCCCAAGAACCAAAAAATTTAAAAAAAAAGCCATCCAAAGAAGAAGACGATGAAGAAAGAGAATGAGAAGGTGAAGGAGGAGGAAAATGAGGAGAAGAGAAACCCTAAAAAATCCCAAAAAAAATGATGAAACGTGAAACTATAGAAAAAATACAAAAGAAATACAAAATCCCACTATTTGTGGAGCAATTAAACCAAAAAGAAAATAAACACTGTAAAGATTAGAGAGAGAGTCAGTTACCAAATCATTCACCTGACAAATCAACAATTAAACAAAAAAAAATAACAAATTAAATAAGGGTGAAATGGATATATAAAAAAAGAGATACTCTAAAAAGGCTAAAAAAACATAAGGAATTAAAGAGGCTATAAAACATATGGTGTAGTCAAAATGGGCTATATAGTGGATTATCCCATATTTATATAATTATTTGAAATATTTTACTATTTACAATTATACATTAAGTTAATATTAATTTTGATAGGATTGAGATACAAAAGGAATTAGAAGGAGAATAAGGAGGAGGAGAAGAATACTTTTATACTAGCAAACCAAACATTGGAATGATTGTCAATAACATAGAAGAAAATTATGATTTTTATAACAAATATGCTATTTGTATGGAATTTAGCATTAGAAAGGCAAAAAAAATGGTTTGATAAATTTGAAAGTTCAACCATTGTAAATTATGTGTATTTTAAAGAAGGCTATATTGCAAAAAAAAAAAAAATCATTGAATAAGAGAACAATAGAGAGGCTTCTAAAAATGGATGTAAAGCAAGTATTAGATTTGAATATGATAGAACGGGGGTTTGGAAACCGATTTTGTCTTGGAACATAACCAATGAGCTAGCAAGGCTGGAGAAGTACATTTTTTGAGATCTAATAGAAAAATTACTGATGCACAAAAGGGGATCACTACAAAAAAGAATACTTCTACAAATGCTTTCATTGCCGACATTATTGCTTTATGTAGGTAGATATTTCCATCACTAACGCCACGTCAAGTGATGTGACACACTTAAAAAATGGAAGGTCATTGTCGACGTGGCGTCGGCAATATCCATTTTGCAAAATTCTTGAGTAGGCCAGATCGATGTGGCATCAGTTTAGCCTAAACGCTCCGTTTCGTTAAGGATACTACCGAAGCCAACGTGCCATCGGTAATGTCAGACAACATAAAGGGGCATCATGCCCTTTCTTCTCCATTTTTTTCTTCCTTCTTCACAGATAGACTGCCAGCTGCAACCCCACGCAAAAATGGCGGAAAAATCGCCCCTCTTTCTTTGATTTTACCAATTTTTCATCCAAATTCTTTCGTTTGAAAACTTGGGTTTTGATTTTTGAAAAATTATTAGGTATATTTTCATGTTTTATTTCTCAAAAATAGTGGAGATTTGTGTGATTAGGTGTTTAGGGTTTTTCTTTAAAAAAAAATTGTGAATTTGTAGTTGGATTATTGCTATTATTTTTAGTATATTGTGGAATTTATAAATAAGGGATAGATTGATATTAATTTTTTCAATTTAAGATGTATTTTGTAGTTGATTTAATTTGGACATTTTGTGAGTGTTATGCTTTTCTTAAATTTGTCATTTTTTTTTTAGTTTTGTGAGTTTAATGAGCATCAATTTGGTTTTTATATAAGTTTTGTGATATTGTAATTTTGAATGTATTTTGTTAAATTTCTTAATTAGTCATTGTAAAGAATGTATTTTAAGTTTGTACCATCTCTAATATATGTAATTTAAAATTTTGTAGCATATTTGGTGTCATCTCTCAATCAAACACACTATTAAAATGTCGGGTTCATGGTTATTTTCTATTTCCCTTTACCAATGTTATATTTTATTGTGTTTTAGGATTTATTTGTTTAATGTTGCATGTGTTGTTTAGAGCTTTATTATTTGGAGACGACCATCCTGAAGCAAAGTTAGTCATCTAAAATGAATATTATATCATTCTTTGTTTTAGCTTTCACGTGTTTTCATTTTTTTTATTAGGAGATAGTTATCCTGCAGCAAAGTTAACTGTCTCAAAACATGTTGATTTTAATATTTTATCTTGGGTAACATTTGATTTTTAAAATGAGTTAAATGTTTTGTTTGAAATAGGTCTAATGCCGATAGAAGTTGGATGGAATTAAGTGATAGATTTTGTAACGAATATACAGAGAGAGTTGTGTCTTTTTTAGAGGTTGCAGGGAAAGTTTTGAATATTAGTGAGAAAACTCGATGCCCTTGTATTAAATGTCATAACACATTTTTTGCAACACTTCGAGAAATCAGAGAACATTTGCACATTATGGGTCAAAGGGACAAAAATCAAGATTCTTGACCCTTTTCAAAGGGTCAATATGCGACCATCAAGAAAAGTCTAGGGGTCAATAATAATAATTTTTTTATTGATTATAAGAGTCAACAAAACAATTTTTGACACCCATTTTATGGGTCAAGTGTTAATTTAACATGACACGCTTTAAAGGTCAAGTTTAATTACCAAATCTTGACCTTTTTTAAGACTATTAGTTGACAAGTTTTACAAGTCAAGATATATATTTTTTAAGAAAAAAAATATGCACCATTTGATGCATAGCTAGCCACCTGGTCATATTTTTATTTTATGTGACTTTCTTGAAGGATTTCACGAGAGACATTAAGAGGAAGGTCATTCGAGTTCACAATATAGAGATTTGACGATGGACGATACTATGAAAATGAGTGTTCGTGACCTCGGCAACGGTTCCTTATTTATCTTATTCTCTTATGTTAATTATTTTTTCCTATTAAGTTTATCTATTCCTATTTAGATTATATTTTCCTTATTTATCTAGAGTAGGTTTTCTATATAAACAATGTAGTAGACTTGAGATTCATAAGAAGAAAATCACAATGTAGTCTTACATGTTATACCGTTTTTTCTCTCTTTCATCTCATTTCTCTATATTCTTTTTCTTATCCTTAGTTTTATCCTATTATTTTAATTATTATTATTTTTGCTACAAGCTCTTGAACAAGACCCTTCTTTTTCAATCATACTTCGCAAGTTAGACATTTTGAGACCTCCATGCTCTAACTTGAGGGAGGTATAAAGATTTGACGATGGACGATGCCGTGGAAACTAGTGTCCGTGACTGCGGCAATAATTCGGCAGAAAGACAGTCAACTTTAGTCTAATCTCTTTAATATTTTTTCTTTATTTAACTTATTCCCTTATGTTAATTATCTTTTCCTATTTAGTTTATCTATTCCTATTTAGATTATATTTCCTTATTTATCTAGTATAGGCTTTCTATATAAACAATGTAATAGGCTTAGGATTCATAAAAAGAAAATCACAATATAGTCATCCGGGTTTACCATTTTCTCTCTCTTTCTTCTCATTTCTTTATAGTCTTTTTCTTCTCTTTAGGTTTATCCTATTATATTAATTTTCACACAACACCTATGACAAAGTTCAAATATCGTGGAAACTATAAAATCCAAAATCAATTAAAATCATTAGTATTAGCAACTTACATTCAAGGCATATGAAGGATTTTTTCATATACGTACAATTTACCAATTCCCCTAATGGGTGTTGAAACCACCAAAAATAAATATTTACTCTCAGGATTTAGAATTTCTGTTGTAGTGGTGAGTAAGGTCGATCTTCACACGGAAAAGGAATTAAATTAAAGTTAACAAAAAAAGGGGTTTTGAGTTTTGGAAATAAAACATTACAAAAAAAAAGTCAATTTGCGAATAGAAATTTTGTGTGACCGAATAGTCACAAAAATACGACCATAAAAGCGACCAACATGGTGGTGGCAAAAAAACTGGTCGTTCTGGAATTTTGTGCGACCGAATAGTCACAAAAATACGACCAGGCATGTTTGGTCGTAAAAAAGTCAACATTTTGCAAAAACGACCAGATGATCGCTCAAAAAAGTGACCATCTGGTCGTAATTTAAGTTGAAGATAAGTGACCAGTTGGTCACATGCAACGGTGACCACGTGGTCATTTTTATAAGCGACCAAATGGTCACCTTTTTAATAAGACAAAATGCGACCAGATGGTCGTTTATCTTCTAGGGTAAATGCGACCAGCTAGTCGTACTTAATAATTTTTATTTATTTATTTAGATTACAATAATTAATTAATTAATTATTATTTATTTATTTAATTAATTAATTATTTATTAAAATTTAATAATAAAAAATTGGAATTAAAATAAAAAATATATAAATCAAATATTCAAAAAATGTTCTATACAAAAGAAATCATCCTGGAACTACTGCTGAGGGGCGGAGGGTGGCCAAAGCTGCTGCGACCTGGGCCTCGATCCGTGCTTGCATATCCGCCTCAATCGCAGTAACTTGAGAAACGAAGTCGTTGCGCATATCGTCCATGTCGGTGTGAAGCTGCTGAACCTCCTCACGCAGCTGCTGCTCAACCGAAGAAGGGCCGGAGCTAGTGCTCGCTCCGCTCCGCTGAGGCCGAGGCACATCCACGTAAAGGTGTCTCCCGTACGAGCTGAGCCCAGCAACAGATCCATCTGGACGAACACCTCCAGCAACCTCCAAGAACGCTTGTCGACGGTCTTCCTGAGTCGGTTGCGAGTCGGGTGTGGGCAACCTCTGACTCAAAGACTCCTTGAAACGATCCTAAATATGTAAAATTCAGAAAATATGTAAAAGTTAGAAAATGATGAACAAATTCTGATTAATAATTGAAAAAACATATTAAATACCTAAGTTTGTTGCGCATTTTCGTCGACGATCGTGTCCTTCTTCGTGTGAAGGACCAGGTGCAGCTCATCAAGCGGAACAGGACGACCGTACTTTTCTTCCTAAACATATTATAAAAAGAGACAGAAATTAAATTAATAAATAATTGAAGAAAAAAACAAAATAATGACGTGAAAGAAAAAGGACAATTACTTACTAATAGACGATGGTGCTCGTCGTGAGGCTTCGCGCCACCGATGTGTTTTCTCCGATTCTTGGCCCGGTTGGCCTTATTCTTCGTCGACACTTTTTTGCCCTCCTGAGACTGCAAGCTCGCGAAGAGCAGGGCATGCTCCTCCTTGCTCATCCACACAAGCCGGTTTTCAGCTTTCTTCTGTCGCGCCCGATACATGAGGTCCTTGAATCGATCCTGCACGTGCCTGTCCTATAGAGGGAACATCCGACCGTCCGTGACATCGGGATCGCTCATAGGAAACTTGCCCTGAAAAAAATTAAAATAAGAAAACGTTAAAGTGATAAATTGATTATTAAAAATTTATAAATTAATTAATTATAAAAATAATTGAAGTTATTTACCTTCCAATTGTCGTACATCCGACGTTTCTCCATCGTCAGAATCTTCGTCCAGCAAAGCTCTTTGGGTAGAGGCATGCTCTGGAGGACCTGGCGAAACCTCTTTGAAGCGGTTTGATGCAGCTATATTCTGCAAAAAAAAAAATTAAAAAAATTAGTGATATTAGGTTATAAATAACATGAATATTTAATTAAAAAAAATACTTGTCTACTTACGTATCCCTTTCTATCCGAAGGGTCGTGTTGATGGGGGCCCGAGGACGCCCGGTGCCAGAAGTGGATGCTCCCGCTGGATCAGGCTGGGTGGCTGAAGGTGATGCTCCCGCTACAGTCGTGGCTGGAGCCGGTGAGTCCTCCCCAAAACGCGGTGTCGCAACCTGCGACTCCGGTACTGCCGAGGGATATGCAATGTCGGGATTGTTGTCCAACCGTAAGATCTCGTCCAGGTTAGCATAAGTCCAGTCCTCCGGAGAACTGTGCAACTCCGGTGCGTCATCCTCTGGCGGCGGAGTGCGATTCTGCGCATCATCGCCGGACATCGGAGGACGACATTGGCATGCCATTTTCCTAATCAAACTAATTAAATTTAATTAATTAATAATTTATTATTTAATGTAAATTAATTAATTAAGTATATTAAACTAAATTAAATTAAAATAATTAATTAATTAAACTAAACTAAATTAATGAATTAATGAAACTAAAGTAAATTAAATTAATTAATTAATTAAAGTAAGTAAACTACACTAATTATTTAACTAAATTAATTAATTAAATTAAAGAAAAATAGTTAAGTAAGTAATTAAAGTAATCTAATCTATTTAATTTACTAAATTAAATTAATGAATTAATGAAACTAAAGTAAATTAAATTAATTAATTAATTAAAGTAAGTAAACTACACTAATTATTTAACTAATTAAATTAACTAAATTAATTAAATTAAAGAAAAATAGTTAAGTAAGTAATTAAAGTAATCTAATCTATTTAATTTACTAAATTAAACTAAATTAAATTAATGAATTAATGAAACTAAAGTAAATTAAATTAATTAATTAATTAAAGTAAGTAAACCACACTAATTATTTAACTAAATTAATTAATTAAATTAAAGAAAAATAGTTAAGTAAGTAATTAAAGTAATATAATCTAATTAATTTACTAAATTAAACTAAATTAAATTAATTAATCAAACTAATTAAATTAAATTAATTAAAAAAAAGTAAACTAAACTAATAATGTGACTAAATTAAATTAATAATTTATTAAACTAAATTTAATTAAGTAATTAAACTAAATTTAATTAAGTAATTAAACTAAATTTAATTAAGTAATTAAACTAAATTTAATTAAGTAATTAAACTAAATTTAATTAAGTAATTAAACTAAATTTAATTAAGTAATTAAACTAAAATTAATTTAACTAAATTAAATTAATTAACTAATTACTTAATTAAATTAAACTAATTAAATTAAACTAAACAAATTAAAGTAACTAACTAAACATAATTAATTAAGTAATTAATTACACTAATTTAAATCTAAACTAAATTATTCAATTAAATTTAACTAAATTAAACGACACTAAAACAATTTATAATAACTAAAACGAAAATGAAAACTAACCTCGAATACGCTACCGGGTTTTGGAGGTTTTTTAAAAGGGAATGGGTGAAAGAACGGGGAACGGGAACGGAGTAAGTAAAAATGAACGGGGGACGGGAACGGGCAAAAAACAACGGGGGAACGGGAATGGGGGAAAGAGAGAAAAGGAAAGAAAAGAGAGAAAAGAATTTGGTGGGGGGGGAAAGAATAGGCTGGGACGTTTAAAACAAAAATTACGACCATCTGGTCGCAATTTCATATTTATGACGAAAAACGAAGAGTCGCTCGCTTACGACCAAATGGTCGCATTTTGTTTCAAAGATACGACCAGATGGTCGTATTTCATAAAAATGCGACCAATTGGTCGTAAGTGTGTCATTATGACCAACAGTTGTCACATCACACTTCCCATAAAAAATTGCGACCAAATGGTCGTAATTTTCAAATTCACCGCCATCGATTGCGACCAAATAGTCGTAATTATCAAATTCACCGCCAAAAGTTTGATGAAAATTTAAATTTACCGCTTAATAAAGCGACCAGATAGTCACAAAATTACGACCATATGGTCGTAAGTTAATACAAATTTTTAAAAAAATTAAGTCTATATTTTCAAAGTTACGACCATATGGTCGTATTTTAGTTCAATTTGTGACCATATGGTCGTAAATATTAATATATATATATATGTACATATATATATTTTTTAATATATATAAATTAATTGAGATTAAAAAAAATATATATATATATATTGTTTAATGAAACACAACAATGACGATATTATAAAACATACAGTGAATCATATATATTTACAAACTGTATTATTCCTCATCCTCAGTTTCTTCAGTCATTGCTTCTTCTTCTTCTTCTTCTTTTTCTTCTTCTTCATCGTCTCGAATAAATTCGGCATCAATGTCACGTTCGCGAGAAGTGGAAACATTTGTATCGTCATCATGCAATATTATCGTTCCATCGTTTAAAGGATGTGCAGTACCTGCATTCTGGCCATCATCGATTGCACGACATATTATCTGATCTTCTTGAAAAGCACCGGCTTCGTCTGCATGGTTGTCTTTCTCAGACAGGTTTTCTTCTACCTAGCGTGGTTTAACTTTACAAACAACTAACCAATCTGTCAGATCTCGTCTATTACTCGGATAGTTCAGGTAATAAACTTGAATTGCCTGTGAAGCCAAGACAAACCTATCAGCGGTGCGCATATGCTTGCACTTGTTTACTTCAATGATTTGTAAATGATCAATCTTACAGACTCTGCCTCGTCTGGTTGTCTCGAACCAAGTGCAGTTGAACAGAACAATGTGTTTTATTGTCGGACTTGCGTATTGAATCTCAAGAATCTCATCGATTACTCCAAAGTAATCGTCTTCGGTGCCAAACACTTGACCTTTTATGCAAACACCACTGTTATTTGTTGCCCTGTTAATAGAATGCGCCTTCGTTTGAAATCTGAATCCGTTACTGACGTATCCAGTATATGACCTTGCAATCCGTGTAGGTCCCTTTGCCAAAGAAATAATGCGAGGGTCATCTACCGGTAACGTAGGGGAGTCCATTTGTCATTCAGCACACATAAAGTATAATTAGAAGGATATAGTATTTTTCAACAAATAACTTGACATGATATTTTTGACAATTTCAAATAACTCACGTATGCACTGAACCAGGAACGAAACTCCTTCTCGATTATTGACCCCTCCTTAGCGGCTGTAAGACTGACTCGTGTCATTCGAACGTATACGTTCAGAAATAGTCTGTATGATACGAAAATAGTAAGAAAATATTTTAAACAGTTGTGATTGTTAAGTCAATGGAATAATGTAACGTTACGAGAACTCACTCGATGTAAGGATCGACTTTTGGGCAGTTGAATAACACGTAGCTCTGCATTACGTGATACTCAAAATCGGTCAACGGCTTACGCACTGATCTTCCAACTATCATGCCAGGTTCAGTAAATATGGGTAGGTCGTTTACGTCAACACCTTCAAGTAAATTTTCGACAACGTTTCGTGTCTGCTCAGCAATGTGTTGATCAAAGTAGTATGAACAAAACGTGGTAGTCTCTTGCGTCAGGTACTCACTACAGATAGATCCTTCGACTATTGTTTTATTTCTGACCGTCTTTTTCAACCGACGTAAGTATCTGTGGGTACAAACAATTAAGTAAACCTCTGATAAGTTTAACATTAAAAAACTTGAACTATATACAAAGTAAATGTACTAACCTTTCAAATGGGTACATCCAACGATAATGGACAGGATGCCCTAAGAATGGCTCGTATGAAAGATGCACTGCAAGATGCTCCATTGAGTTAAAAAAGCCAGGTGGGAACATTCGCTCCAACTTACAGATAATAACAGCGATCTCCTAACTCATTGAAGCGACAGTAGCTTCAGTCAGCTCTGTACAAGTCAAGTCCCTAAAAAAAATACTCAACTGGGCAAGCGGCTCCCAATGTCTGTTCTCTAGGAACGGTCTGAACCCGACGAGCATCAATCGTTGCATAAATACATGACAGTCGTGTCTTTTCATCCCGAACATGACATGTTTTTTACTGTCTATACACCAACTCAGATTTGAAAGGTATCCGTTAGGGAATTTGATGGATTTGGTCAACTCAAATAGTGTTTTCTTTTCATCCGTCGTCAACATGTACTTTGCTTTTGCGTAATTATCATTGTCGTCAGGCTCTAACTCCGGACGGTTACATATCTCTCGTATATCGTAACGTGCCTTCAGATTGTCCTTTGTTTTGCCAGGAATGTTCAAAACCGTATTGAAAATGTGGTCGAAGAAGTTATTCTCGATATGCATTAAATTCAGGTTGTGTCTGACAAGTAGATCTTCCCAATGCGGCAGATCCCAAAAAATACTCCATTTCTTCCAACCCGTATTTTTTCCAGCCGCATTGTTTGCAATCTCTGCACCTTCCTTTATAATCTTCTGCATCCTTATAGCATCTATACCGTACAGAATCTGCCTTCCACTGTACATTATCGAGGGGTTTTCTTTCTTACTCGCCGACCCTTCTTCCAGTCAGTACCTTTTGAACGGAACGCGTGATTCAAAGGCAGAAATCGATGGTGGCAATCAAACCAACAGGTTTTTTTACTGTTTCTGAGGTAAAACGCATCTGTGTCTAGCATGTAATGTGGACATGCGTATTTACCGGTCGTACTCCATCCTTTAATAGAGGATGAGGATAGATATTCACAATTATTAACTAATGAACTAAGCAAAACAATAACAAAACTCATACTCAAGAAATAATGAACGTGAACGCAACATACCTGACAACATTGAATACACAGGGAAGTCACTGATCGCCCAAATTAATGTCGCGCGCAACAAGAAATTTTGTTTCTTCTAGATGTCGTACGTCATGACACCATCTGTCCACAACCTCTTCAACTCTGCGATAAGTTGTTGCAAATACACATCCAGTTTCTGTTTTGGGATTTTTTGGGCCAGGTACGATCACTGTGAGAAAAATCACCGGGTCTCTCATACACATCGAGGGTGGCAAGTTATACGGGGTTACCATCACCGGCCAAACTGAATATTGCGCCCCAGATGCCCCGAACGGGTTAAAGCCATATGTGCATAAGCCCAATCTCACGTTTCCCGGATCTTGTGCAAAATCAGGATGACAATTATTTAAATGCTTCCAAGCCGCAGCGTCTGAGTGATGTCGCATAACACCTTCATCCTGTGAATGCTCGTGATGCCATCTCATGTGGGAAGCTGTGACATCCGATGCATACAACCGTTGCAGACGTGGGGTCAATGGTAAATAGAACATGCGGGAGTACGAAATCATCCCGGGTTTCTCCTATTTATATCTTGGAAGAAAACAGAATTTGTAGTGATGCAGATCCGCATCCACATCTCAGTAGATCATGCATCCATTTCCACACGAATCTATCTTCTCTACGGGTAACCCGAGTCCCTCCACTAGCTTTTTCGTGTTGTACAAACTGTACAACATCAGGTTTTCTTATGGAGCGCATCGATGAAACCATGATGCAACCGAATCAAATCCTCTACCTGGTAAGTTATACTGCGCTTTTATATTTAAAAGTTCTGTAGCAGCAGCAAGTTGACTAACCTGACAACCTTCGTACAACGGTCGGTTCGCTGTCTTCAGCAGCTCGTGCATCTTACGTGCTTCCGGATTCATTTCTTCTTCAACCCCTTCTCTTTCGTCGTCTACGTTCAAACTTTCGGGATAACTTTCATTGTCGCCCCCATATCCCGCACCATCAAGTATCATTCGCTGCATCTGACTATACTACTGTATTTCATTGGGTTCTTCGATGACAACGTTCGCATTCGAGCTGCTACCCTCATACTGTCTCTCTTCCTGTACTGCAGCGACGAACATTTCCCTCGTCTCCCCGTGATACACCCAGTGATAATAATTCTCCACAAATCCCTGACTATAAAGATGAACCTTCAAATCTGGAACCGGTATGATTCTCCTATTGTCGCATTTTCTGCACGGACATCGTAGCTTTTCCCCATAATTCGCGTAATAGACAGTTGTCTTGCAAAACTCAACAAACTGTTCAACCCCAGCCACGAACTCATCGTTCAAATACCCATCTATCAAACGAATATACATCCATTCTCTCATTTTTCTTTTTTCTTACTGTAGATACCGTATTTTTCCCTGCTCAATTTCATTAAGAAAATTAATTTCAGTGAAAAGAGATATAATTTAAAAATTAATTTTAGATGATAAATTGATTTTTGATTTTTAAAATTGATTTTTAATTAAAGTTTTCATGGTTTTAAAAAAAGAATTTGATTACTTAAAATTGGTAGATTTTAATAATGGTTTAAATATTTTTGAAATTCAAATTAATTTGATTAGAGAAGTAATTTTAGAAAGAATAAATTTTGCTTGTAATTTGGGCTGATTTGTGACGAGGTAATTTGATTGATTGATACAAATATGGAAGGATTTACATATCAAATTTTTATTTCCTTATGTTGCTCTTCCAATTTGCCTATAAAAGAGCTCACAATTTAACCTAAAAGATCACGATCTCACCTCATCGCCTCGACGATCACCATCACCAACACCTCACAACCCTCACCATCTCACCTTCTCACCTCATAACCATCACCACCAGATCTAACCTCCATCGTGATCACCCTCACCATCATCAATCACCTCACCTCTTCACCACCCTCATTAGTCACCATCTCATAACCTCCGCACCTCCGCTTCCATCTCTAATAATAACGACCTCAAGACGAGACCATCAGATAACATTATCGATGACCATCTAACCTCTCAATTCTTTTTTTTCTCCCATATATCTTTTCATCCCACCACCGGCTTCTTTTTATTTATTCTTCATATTCATCCGTATATCAACACCATCCCACATATTTTTTTCACATTCCTATTCAATCATGGTAAAACAAATTTTCGCCACCTTGAAGGTTCAAACTAAAGTTCATTCATTGTTCATTTGAGATTTTATATATACATCATTTCATCAGGTCAGTGTCTTTCTTACATAAATTTCATATCTTTGTTTGTAAGTAAAATTTTCTTATTAATGCAAGTTTATGTACATACAAAAATTTAATTAAAAGGACAAATATTTTATATATGCAAATCGTTTCTTTCTTTCTTTCTTTCTTTTTTTCTTTTTGTTTTATTATTGCAATATACTTAACTATTAGAAGTTTATTTGATTATGTATAATATATATTATAATTCTAATAAATATTTATTGACTTCAAATTGTGTTAAAAAAATTATTAATATTAATTAATGCAAAAATAATGTGCTTGTTGGAATCTCGATAAATGTGTGAAAATCGTCACGTTTGTGAAGGCTGAGTAAGGTGCTTATCGGGGATTCTCATATAAGTCTATCAAAACCCTAAAAATATAGAATATAAAAATTCTTATTAAATAAACAACATTACATATATTATTTCAAAAATGAAAGAAGAGTATTTTGAATAAAAATAAATATTAGTTCAAAAATAAAAGGAAAGTATTTTAAATAAAAATAAGAAAAATGTTTTAAAATATAAATACAATTCCTATGATAGATTTTGAGAAGTAAAAACCTCAATTTCTTAAGGTGGAATTTTCTAAATTCTAATATTGTTTAATTAACGGTCGTAACGCCGCTCATTTTAATCTCTATTGCTTACTTCATTTTTGAAGTTGAGAAATGATTAAATGAGACATTTGTTTTTATTATTTTTTTTACTATTTAATTTAAAGACCATCATTTTAAAAAATAAGATAATATAAGGTAAAAATATGGTAACCATTTTAAAATGGGTGTTGTAGGGTGCTAACACCTTCCCTACACACAAACGACTCCCGAACCCAACTTGATTTTCGTAGACCATTATTTTTTAAATTTAATTTGGTGATCAATCACACCCAAATATGGTTGATGGCGACTTCCACTTTATTTTTATATAAGAGACCTAATGTTAAGGATGTCGGCCGCTCCGCGTCGCAATCACGTTGTGACACTTATCTTTACAAACAATGGGAGAAGGAGATTTTATAATGCATTCCTCTGCTTAATTGCAACCATATGGTCGCAAAATTACTACCATCTGGTCGTATTTCTCCCGCCAAAATTTCCCGCCTTTTTTTACTACCAAGTGGTCACTTCTAGTCACAAATTGGTGACCACATAGTAGTAAAAATACTACCATTTAGTCGTATTGTTCCCAACATTGTTTGCTACCAGTGGTCACTTGGAGTCACAAATTGGCGACCACACGGTAGCTTTATTCCCGCCAAAATTAAACGCCTCATTTATCTACCAGTGGTCACCTTTGGTCACAATAAATGCGACCAGATGGTCACTTCCAAAGGTGACTAGTTGGTAGCTTCCTTCCCGCCAAAATTACGCGCCTTTTTTTTGCTACCAAGGTATATTTTTAGTCACCAAAATGCGACCACTTGGTCTTTTTTTAGGTGACAAAATGGTCGCTTCTTTCGCGCCATTTTTTATGACTACTTCTAATGTTGGTCGCAAAAAAAGTGACCAGATGGTCACCAAAAAACCACCACTTTTTCTTGGTCGCAAATGGTCGGTCGCATTTTGACTTTTTTTTTTGTAGTGAAACGAAAAACAAAATTAAATAAAATAAGAAATCAAGATGAGAAAACTTCCAACTAAAGGCTAATCTCGGTTATGGTTCATTAATTTGATCATCGATTACTAAACATGCATTCCTAAATTCTTCTCTAAATTAGTTGGGAGTTACCAGAACAACAAGTGATCTTCCTTAATTTCTCGATAGCCAGCCAAGACACGATATAATGACTACTTCCCTAAATAACAGATAACCTTAGAATACGATAATACACTATAAGAATTTCAGGAATAGGTGACATCTTTTTGGCGTCACCTATTCGAATAGGTGACGGTTTTTTGACCGTCACCTATGGTTGTGTCACCTATTTAAATAGGTGACGGGCATAAAAAAACCGTCACCTATTCGAATAGGTGACGGGTAAAACGGGTCACCTACTCGAATAGGTGACGGTCATAAAATACCGTCACCTATTCGAATAGGTGATGCCAAAAAAGCGTCACCTATTGTCTAAAATTTGAGAAAAAAAATATTTTTTTATTAATTGATTTCAAATAATATTTATAATGCACCTATCAAATTTAAATAAAATATTACAATAATTACAATAAAAATATCACTAAATGGCTACATGAATTACAATATTTTTAAGCAAAAAAAATAAACAAAAAACTCGCTCTCCTACGAGCTTCTCGCCCTTATCTGGAAGATTGTGAACCTGGAACAGTGGCACAACTTTGTAGCACCCTGGACAATGCATCTACTTGCTCTTTACTTGGTACCTAAAATATGAAAGAATAAATGATCAAGTAATAAATAAATGATCAAGTAATAGTATACAGTAAAAAGTTGCAAACACAAAAAATTACACAATTAGTTACACTAAATAGTCTTAACAGTAAAATTAAAATTGTATATAATTATATAAATATGTTTCTTCTCAAAATTAAAAAAAAAATAGTAATAGGAAGAAAAAGTATTATCTTGCACGAGATTTAAGCGGACTTCAATGCCTTCATAGCACTCAAAACAAATTCTTAAAAGTCACATGTACACAACAAACACGTGCTTTTTAAGCAACTAACCTTTCCTTTGAAAAGAAGCCACGAGAAGACCCCTGGGTAATGGTTCTCCATCGAGGCTTTGCAATCGGGCGGTAATTTTTGACATTCAGGAAGTGACAAACCCCTAAAATGAATACCCTGAAAATAGAACACACCACCCTTCAATTCCATCGCTAGTAATGTTGTTGGCATTCTTTTCAATTCTTATAGACTACAAATGAATATGTATCAAAAGCCCAATAAACTTAATAGGAGATATATCAGACAATTTCATTATAATTAACCAAGAGTATTGTATTATGTATACCCTAAGAAGCACCGATACGGATACGGGATATGGATACGATACAATACGGATACGGCGATACGTCATTTTCTAAAAAAATTAGGATACGGATACGGCAAGGAAACATTGATTTCAATATAAAATCTTTAGGTTAATTAGATTATTTTTATACATTACAATGATTTTCACATTAAATTTGTTTGTTTTAGTTTATGATATTTATATTAGAAAGATAATAAGAAAGAAATGATCAAACTGAATAAAGATTTTGATGTTTTTCAATCACAACTCTTATTAATTTTCTTCGAGACATATCTAAGAAGTATCGGAGTATCAGAGTATCTGATACGGATACGATACGGATACGTCACCCAAGTTGAAGTATCCGTGCTTCCTAGTGTATACCTCATCTGGGTCAAGTAAAACATAGAGAACAAAAGGCATTAAAAGAACTAGCAAATTGAAGAATTGCAAAGCTCTCCCCAACCTCCAGTTCTTTAGTTTCTTTCCCTCCAAAGTTTCCAAAGAGCAGCAACTTCCAAAATAATTCAGTAAAGCATGACCAAACAAATTCAACCTAGCCTCAAGGATTTTTAGAAGTGTCTTTCCTGGTATATAAAAAGTATGAAATGCATGATACTAATACAATTTCAGTGAATTATTCTATGCTAGACTGTTGACAACTTAACATTAGGCTTCTAAGTTTCTCAAACTCTCCTCAGTAACCAAATTGATATTGTATTGATATAAAGAATATATTTATAAGGAAAAAGGAAGAAATTTCAGTGCTCTCCCCTTACTCCCCCAACTCTAACTATTTAGAATACACGCTCAACATTTACCTAATCCACAATCCTAAACTCACTCTATTTATAACCATTAATCCATTACATCTAATTACTAACATGCCCTTATTAATAACTATAGCTTCCTATCAGCCCCCAAAACAAAAACGTCCTCATCAATAAAAGAATGGATACTGGCAAACTGCTCAAATATCAATGAAGAAAAACAGCTAAAAATATTTAAACTTGGTTAATTCTAACAAGTGTTAACTATAAGCATATATCCAATTGATCCACCCCATCTTCCAAGAATCACAACACAACATTTTTTTTATCTTGAGATACTCAAAGTAATAAAGTATAGTATTGCTTCTGGCAAACATAGACTCTCATTTTCAGAATAAAACTCTGGCAAAGAAAAACCATTCGCCATCTTAAGACAAAGACCACACGCTCACATAATTTGGAGATATCTGGATTATGGAAAAAGAACTTCTACAACATCTTTTTGTTTATTGGAAAATAGGAATGTAACTGGCTTCAAGTTTGTTTTTGGTAGCAGTTGGTTAAGTTTTGGGAATGATAACTTTTACTCTATGAAGGCTTTTGTATTTGTAAAACAATAAAAAAACATAAATAATCAGTACCTTGATTAAGTTTTGAAATTGCAAGGAATGGCTAGGAAGGCGTGGCAATTATCCTTCCTTAAGATTCATGTAATGTGCTGCTAGCAATGCCGATCCTCTCACAATCTCATAAACAAATATATTCCTTCAAAGATTCCACATCAGAATGCCATTAGAAAACTAAACTATATAAAATAAAGCATATTGTGGAAGTACAAAACAGAACAACATAATGATATGAACCAAGCCAAACAGAGATATATTAGTATGATAGAACGGAGCTACACATGTATGAATTACCTTGATTCACCAAATAATGAAGAAGTTTCCTCAAGAAACTGCTTTAGTTTATGTGGTGGAACATACAATATTTGAGTAGCCACTTCATTTTCTAAAACCATCAACCTTTCTCTTCTCGAAGCAGCATGCTTGGGAACAAATCCAACTGTAAAATATACAAATAAATTTTAGCAAGCCTAAAGAAAGCCACTGAGTCAAATAGCCTCAAAGAAAGATATCCTAACACCACAACTACAAATATAAGAGAAAATTTACCAACTTGAAGCCAGTTGCAGAACCTGTAAGCCCATAGTTTCAAAGGTTACATGATCAAACAAAGTTAGCAATTTTAATTTTAATTTTGATAGGAAATAGAAACAAAACTAGCAAATGAACAAACAAAGCTAGAATGTGACTTCTGTATTACTAAAAGTCCTATAGATATGCAAAAGGAAAAAGATCAACCATCCTACAAAGAAGCCAAAGTAACAAAACCAGAATAAGATCAACCATCCATATTCAAAATTTGACAAGATGATGATTTACTTGATTTTGAATTCTATATCAACTTAATCAAACATTGGATGTTATATATAAACCATTCATGTGTATATGTTAAAAAAAAATCTATGCATACACATGGTAGAAGAATTACAGTAACCTTTTGATATTAAACATATTTAATGGTTTAAAAAATAAGACAAAAAAACATTGAGTAGAAACTCAAGATTTAATTTATTAAATGAGACAAGATTTATTATAATGATAAACTTTCTAAACCGATTATTAAAATTGATAACGAGGTAAATTCAATGATTTTTTATATCCAACTCAAGGAAGATATTAGCTAATAGAAATTAAAGAGATAAGTGAACTGCTGCGAGTGCTAAGTAAAATACAGCCAAGAGAAGGACATAATAGAAGGTTGAATCTCAGTCAATCAAGCTAATTTATTGTTAAATTTCCCTTCCATAAAATAGTTGGATCAAGCATACTGCTTGAAAAAGAATTGGTACATATTATTTGGAAACCAAGTGTCCTGAGAAGGTAAGAACATTTAGCAGACAGATTATAGAGAAGGTTTCCAACTATGATGCTAAACCCCAGTTGCTGTGTAAACAGAACTATGGAGGCAGGAAATTGGACCAAATACATTTATTTTTCCACTGCTCTTACAGTAGGAAGTTGTGAACTTTTTTTGCTCTTCACTTTTGAGCTTTCTTGGGCATTTGCCACAATGGTTAGGATTATCTATAGCAAATATTGTGAGAGCAAAGACTTGAAAAGTGCACCAACGTCTTGTGGATCAATGTGGTTATGACAGTTATCTAGAAAGAAATAGGGGAATATTCAATGTGAAGAATTTGAAGTGGGAGGAGATTCAAGGCAAATATCAGGCTTCTCAGTTGAGTTCTCTAACTATTCTCCATCTGTAATTATCTCAAATTGGCTTTTTTTTGTAAGCACCTCCTAGAAGTATACTCACTATACTTCCAAAATGAAGAGCAAATACCGGGGTCGGCCATCTACTCTTGATTCCTGGAACTAATCTAAAAGGGAAAGCGTCTTATAATCTATAACCATAAAACGAGGGAAAATATATTGGCTAGTTATGACGCGTCCAACAATAGACAAATATACATAATTCACATTTATTTGGTATCAAACTCAGGGAAAAGAGAAAAACACGTAACCGCAACCAGTGTTCCAAAAAAAAATACCGAGGCAGATAATGAAATGACTAAAATGCTAAAAAATGATAAACTGACTGATCTTAATAAAATATACCTACTCTTATCTGAGCCTGGAAATTTAACAAGTGATTCCATACCAGATAAGTGGATAAAATCATAAGAACGTGGATATGTCGAGAAAGGCTCACACCTGAAACCATAAAAAATTTGTGCATCTGTAAACAATGCACGCTGAAGCTTCCTAATTTCACTACAAATTTAATAGAAGATCCATATGTCATCCTTTTGAAAAGAATAAAATAAATAAGAACAATAATAAAAACATAGTCCTTGTTTTTCTGAGGCAAGCTCTCCCTGGTTTGATCATGAACATTTTCAAAATTACTAACTCCACTCAAAATTTTACAAATATGACAGGTAAAAACTTTTTTATATTTTTTGTAAGAATATCTAATAAAAGTGCAATAGGTGTATGTGCAAGTTCCACTCAGTAAAATCACAAAAATAAAGGTGAGAAGAAAGACATCACAAGTAAATCTTAGCAATTTCATGTGCGATATCAAATTCTAATAACTACAAGATTGGTCATCTAAGACTAGGAGAAATAGTAGGATTTATTCCAATTTTTTTTGTGTTCATGCAGCTTTAACTACCTTCTCCACTAGCATATTGCTACTAATGAGAAAAGTTACACTGCATTTTGTTTCACTCTAGTGAAGATGGGAAGGAAATCAACAGCAATACTAGGCAGGATCACATTAAAAAAGTATCACAATCAATACAAAACTCACCAATCATGATAGACTCCAACTAATCCTCTGTCATATATTGCAGCTAAAGTAGATTGCTTGCGAGCAGGAACAACTTTCATAACCCACTTCTTTCCCACCGCCGAGAGTCGGCATTGAATACATCGATTCTATTTTTGACCTAAGAAGCACCGATACTGATACGGGATATGGATACGATACGATACGGATACGGCGATACGTCATTTTCTAAAAAAATTAGGATACGGATACAGCAAAGAAACATTGATTTCAATATAAAATCTTTAGGTTAATTAGATTATTTTTATACATTACAATGATTTTCACATTAAATTTGTTTGTTTTAGTTTATGATATTTATATTAGAAAGATAATAAGAAAGAAATGATCAAACTGAATAAAGATTTTGTTGTTTTTCAATCACAACTCTTATTAATTTTCTTCGAGACATATCTAAGAAGTATCGGAGTATCAGAGTATCTGATACGGATACGATACGGATACGTCACCCAAGTTGAAGTATCCGTGCTTCCTAGTTTTTGACAACTCCAGCTCTTGGAGAAGGTTTTGCTAGCCTATCTGGCCATTTTGGAATTGTCCCAACAGAAACTTCTCCCTTGGTGGAAGCCATTCTACTTACACATTTATTTAATTTCACATACCTGCATAAAGAAAAAATAATATCAACAGACCAGAAGTTTTCTATGATGCATGGGCATGATAATTATCCATTGGGAATCAAAGACATGAAATCAGCTCTCTGAGATAAATGATTAAGAACCTTCACATTTCATTCCAATCCAAGAAATCTTCCTCAACCTTCCTTAAAGAAAACTAAAAAGGTAACTCTAATAAATATACTGAAGTTCAGATGCACACTCCAATGATAATTACCATGCATAGTCTGGCTCATCGATTCATGGCATAGCTCAAGACCAAATTCATTTTGGTTAGGAAGGCATGAATCTCCAGCAGGTTTTTTCCCAGGATGACAGTATTTCCATCCACAAGAATCAACTCGTAACATAATGCTCTAGCAGAATGACTTGGAGATCCGCCCATTCTTTATCTTGTTTGGGCCACTTGTGCAGGGGACCAGAGATGACTAAATTCCCACCAGGCGAGTAACCGATCAACTTCAATGAAATAAGTAGCATCTGCAAATTTTATGATAAAAATAATAAATAAAACAGGATGTGCATTATAATGTATAGCAACAGAGTGGAATAGAGAGCAATTTATATTTATATGCAAACAGTCTTATTCTTTTAAAACTGAGACAAATGATAATCCTTAAGAATAAGGTTCTAGAGAACCACTGTCTAAATCAGATATGAGTAGAAAAAAATATCTTAATACTATTCAATGGCCATGCATGATGCATCAGACTGCTACATCATACAATATATGTATAGAAAAGTGAACTAAAACTCACTGTAAGCTGTGAAAGGGATTAAACAGCGAGAACAATGAACTAAATCAAACGAGAAAGCGGGAAAAGGGAGTTTGAGAGTTCCAAGCATGGCAACAAATGCTGGAATCCCTCTGTCTAAGGCAAATTGTATCTGCAATTTATGGGAATAAGCTCTTAACATGATAGTTTCTATACAATCACAACTTCTCCAAATATCTCAACCTTAAATGGGACAAGAAGTCATCGGAATTTTTTTTTTATTTTTTTTATCAAGAATGCATCCCAGAATAAGACATCATCAATGGTTAAAAGATTCACATACAAAGACTAAAAGACATACAAAATTAAAACAATAATGTGGTCTATGAGAAATTAATGGAAACCTAGGGCATGAGATGCATCTACGTGATGGTCTGTGAGAGATTAAGTTAGCTAGATTTAAATTTTTTCAAGATTCATTGAGTTTCATTAGAAATCAAAATTCAGAAATTGAAAGAACTGAAAAAGAGAAAATAAACAAAAAGTAGAAAAGATATAGAGGCATATTAGATGAGATTAGGGTGGTTCTAAAATTTCAATGATTCAAAATGAGATTAGGGTTTCAGTTTAAGGAAAACCAAGTTGAAGGAGAACCAAAACAAGGGAATCCGCTACCTTCGGTTCGTCGTTGAAGCTGAGAACGAGAAAGCGAGAGATGATGCGATTCAATGATTCTTCCTTTGGTACGATAGAAATCAAGGTCAACATCTGAGAGCAAGTGATTTCTGAGAGTTTGAGAGCAATTTCTGAAAGCGATTTCATATGAGTTTGAAAGCTTTTGAAGCGATTTTGCCTGAGGGATTTCGCCTGAGAAGATTTCAAAATCTTTCGTCTAAGTGAAAGATAGGGCTGAAAGAGGGATTTTGAGATAAGGTCACTGAGAATAAAATTTGAACGAAATGAAAAGATGTGAAGCGAGAGAGTGAGAGCTTTGTATGAGCAAGCGATTTCGGCTGAGTTTTTTTTCAACTGAGAAATTAGCTAGGGCTTTCTTTCTAGAGAGAAGAGAGCGTGCGAGAGCGAGAGAAGAAAAAAAAAATGGAGAAGACGAAGCGTGAAAAAAAAGTCGGAGGTTTTTTTATATTCTTAAGAATAGGTGACGGCCACCACTAATTCTCCCTTTTTTTTTCTAAACCAATGGTCACCTAATAAAATCCCTAGTGTCACCTAATGTCATTTTTCTTTTAGTGATAAGATTTAACCTACTAACAGCATTAAGAGTAGAAGAACCCAATTCTAACTAACAAACACAGTATGACCGATTCATTTAAGTTAGATCATAAATTTCCATAACATAAATAAAAAATTGTCCTTAATCAATTTATGCTATTATGCTACTTGTATTAGAAAAATTAAACAATTACGGATTTAACGTTCTAACTAGCAATATGAAAAATTAACAATATGGCCACTATGCACAATAATTAATCAATAATAAAATATGCAAAGAGAAAGCATGGATAAAGAGAATATAAAAATAAAATTAAGGAAAAAATCTCACAAATTCATGAATTAAACCTTGATAATCCTCTAGTTGGAATAAATAATTTAGCTAGAAAACATATTAAAAACTATCTAAGAGTTTTAAGAAAAATAGGGGAAGAAGGGATTCTCAATTTGGAGTCCAAAGAGACTTTAAATAGGCCAAAATATGCTAAAAATCGTGCAAATCTTTATCTTTATTTGCCCAAGCCGTCGGAGTCGAGCCGCAAGCCGCCGCCAGCTTCGCTAGTCGTCCAAACCTGTGTCTGAAGCCGCACGCGCACCGACATTACGAGCCTAGCTGACCAAACGAGCCGCACCAGCGCTCCTTTTGATTTTCAACATCAGTGTGACGTCAGCGCGCACTAACTTCTTCTTACGTTGACGTCATCCGCAGGATTTATTATTTTTTTTCCTTTTTCTCGTCGCCGTGGTGATTGGTCTCACCGCCGCTGCGTCCACTCTCGGATATTTGGCTCGGAATTCGATTTTTAGTCTCAGTGGCAGCCATGGATCCCATCGCCGCGGCGATGGGTCTTTTTCAACACTAAAATGGGCATAATTTCTTCATTTTAAGTACGTTTTGAGCGCCGTTTTCGCCTACGTTCATGAAATTCAACGATTAATAATATTATGGACATTTAAATCAATTAAAATTCATATTTTAATTATTTTAGAGATATAATCACTTATAAATTGGCATAAATTACAAGTTATCATCCACCTTGTAAATTAGTATAAGGATTTTTTCCATATCATTAGTATTAGAATTTCTACTTCACCCTGTAAATTCAGTAGAAAATCAGCTCTGCAAAAATGAAATATGCACGAGGAAGCATTTTCAAAACTGACCATAGTTTTCCTCATGTTATGTATATCAATACATGTAATATTTAACAACTTTTCTTTCGGATGAAATTTTCCTAATTATTTTGAATTATAGTTTGTTTACTAAAATGTGAAATCACATACCATATGAAAAAATCAACCATATTTTAAGTTAACAAGGGAGAAGATAAAAGAACTCAGTTGTCACTCGTTAAAACTTGGGACACATTCATTTATTTTCTAAGTTAATCTTAATTTAACTACAGCTAAGTGAAAAGAGGTAAATAAGAGTCGCTAAGGAGTTCAAAAATGATTGTGGCTTAAAGGGAGTACTAAAAATTTACGGAATTGTAAATCTAAACATTGATGACATTTGAATGAACTTTATATCGATTTAATAAATTGGCTCTATTATACAATTCATTTTAGGGTAAAATACAAATAAGTCCCCTGTGGTTTTTGCCAAATGCATGAACACCCCATGTGGTTTGAAAATGACAAATCACACCCCTGTGGTTCCAAATTATCTAGATGTGACCCCTCCCCTTCAACATCATTAATTTTCTTTTAGCCATAACTTCTTCATTTGAACTTCGATTTAGATGATTCAAGATGTTTTGGAATCCTTATTTCGGGTTCTAAGTTATGATCAATTCAAAACTTAAAAATCATCAGTAATCAAAAACGTTAATGGTGTAAATCATACTTAGTATTTTGATAATAATAAACTATTTTATTTATTAACGGTTTTGAAATCTTGAAGTGACCATGACTTAGAGCTCGAAATGAGGATTCTAAAACATCTTGAATCATCCAAATCGGAGTTCAAACGAAAAAGTTATGGCTAAAAGAAAATTAATGGCATTGAAAGGTGGGGGGGTCTCATTGGAATAGTTTGAAACCACAAGGGGTGTGATTTGTCATTTTCAAACCACAGAAGGTGTTCATGCATTTGACAGAAATAACAGGGGGCTAATTTGCATTTTACCCTTCGTTTTTATTATATGAGAAACAAATATTTCAAGGGTAAACTGCAAATAACACCCATGTGGTTTCAGTCAAATTCATAAATAGTTTTTGTAGTTTAAAAATGACAAATCACACTCATGTACTTCCAAATTATGCCAATAACACACCTCCAGATTCCATAGTATACGTGATCGTGCCATAGTTTATATATTAAAAATTGGATAAAGAAAGTATGGATAAAAATAACAAACTACCTTAGGGTTTTCATCTTGTCCATCCTTCCCTAAGCTTTAGTTGGATCCTCATCGACTTCGACCTGTAAGATTAGGAGAAAATAATTCTCAAATATGGATGCTTGCAAGTTAAGAGTTTAGAAATTAATGAGGAATAAAAAATTAACCACACCTCTTTAGTAAAGCCTTCTCCTGCCAGGTGTATATTGGGAATGATATCACGATTAAGTTGGCTATAGTCCAAAACCCGATGTCTCGCTCTCGCCTAAAAATTTCGTTCTTCAATTAAAATTTGAGATAAATTGTAAAATACACCTCTACACTTTGAGTTATTGTTAAATATTCTCCTACACTATTTTTTTTGTCATAAAATACTCCTGTATTTTAGTAAAATTGCAAATCACACCCTTTAATCGATTATTTTTAACAAAATTTAGACACATCTATATTATATGCATACCACGTGTTCTAAAACCATTAAAAATTACGAAAATTTTGAACATTTAAATGTGATTTATAGGTTTTACATATTATTAGCACAATAGTTTATTATAAAATTCTACACATCTGTCAAACTTTTTTTTGGTACTGTTCATGAAATCATAATACATGGACATATGTATAATATAGATATATCTCAATTTCTTTAAAACTAATCAATTGAAGAGTGTGATTTGCAATTTCACTAACGTGTAGGGGTATTTTATGACAAAAAAAAAAGTACAGAGATATGATTTAATAATAACCTAAAGTACAGGAGTGTATTTTACATTTATCTGTTAAAATTTCATTTTCTTCAAAAAAAACCTAAGTCGTAAAGCATTGTTTGGAAAATTTTAACTTAAAAAGAAAAAATTGAAATACTTGACCTTTTAAACGGGTCAATAATTGAAATTTTTAATTAAATATATTTTGACTTTTCAAGTTAATAAAGAATACGGTAAGAAAAAAGAATTAAAATTACTCATATTGTTATATTTGGCTCTTTTTTTTGTCTTGTCCCTTTTACATTTAAAAATAAAATTTCTGGACTATTTTTACTCAAAAGGACAAGAATTTATAAATATCAATGGTCAACAATATTACATATATTGTTGTAGTGTACTCTAACCTTTTTGTGGCATTTAGGTGGCAAGTAAGTAAATAAAATAAGTTTATGAAATCACATAAAAGTTTCAAAAGTTTCGCGAACAAAATTTTAAAAGGGGATTAAACGAGGTTTAAATCTAAAAAAGGAAGGAATTACTCAAATAGTAGAAATATATATATATATATATATATATATATATATATATATATATATATATATATATATATATATATATATATATATATATATATATATATATATATATATAATTATTCATATAACACCATTTTTGAAAATGTACTAAAATATCATATTGTGCACATTTTTTTAGTTTCAATATTTCCTATTTTAATTTTAATTTTTAGTGGAATAATTGTTGTAGGAATGATTTCCACAGTTGAGCACGTGACGACACATGTTGTCTTCTTGCTGGCTTTGATACCTGAAATATGAATCGTCGTTAATCGGAAAGCACCGGTGTGGTATTGGACAAGGACCTTCGACGGTCAAGTTAGTTTAAACAAAGTGAAAGTAGAATAGGAAAAACAAGGAATATTTAGGTATTGGTCTTAGGCTTCCGTGCATAACTCTTTGAGTATATCTTATTATCTTATATAGCCATCAAATGTTGAACCATGGGCCATGGAATGTGCTAGTCGAAACTAAGCTTTATTTCTTTTGTGAGCTCGATTAGACTATGATAGGCAGACAAATGATGTAAGTGCTTATGCTATGCTTGTTGATAATTTGGGTATTGTGCTTGGGCCTAGCCCTGCATGTGAAGTCTTTTATGAGCGATTTTTACCCTCCACAATATCATCTAAATGATTAAAAAAAATTGTATATGACTTTTTAAGATCTAAAACTTTGACGGAAAAAAATCATTTTTACCCCTGAACTTTTGAGGTATTATCAACTTTAACTTTAAACTTTATATGTTATCAATTTTATTCTTAAACTATATAAATAGTTGCAAGTTTAACCTTCTATCAATTAATTGTTAATGATTTCTCGTGTAAATTATAAATAATTTTGTTTTAATGTAAGGGTATTAACAAATTTGAATGATTTGAAAAGAAATAAATTAAATTGAACTATTAGGTTTTAGGGTTAAATGCACCATTGACCTCTGCACTATCAAGCTTTTTCAATTTTCACTCTTAAACTATCAATTTAGTTTTTTTTCACCCTTACACTTTATATTTTTTAATTTCTGTTTAAAAAATGGTTAAAACTAAGAGACTTAATTTTTTTAATATTTTTTTATATTTAAGGATATGTGAAAAGACATTCTTGACCCTAATTTTATTTTCTTTCACGCCCCAATAATTTGCCAAAGTAAAAAATGTTGCAACGATATAACTTGGAAGACATATGAGATAGACATAGTTATTGATATGCATACATCATTCTTTTTTTTTCCTGCCAAATAATTTACAGTGGCTAGATCTAGAGTGTGGGCTTTCACATGACTGCATTTTTTCAACCATTAAGCAAAGAACTTAGTTTCAATGTCTATTTAGAGTGCTTTTTCGAATTTTCTGATAGTTTTGTGAAAAAACGTATGTTGAGAAAGCTTCTGGTGAAGTTTCAATGGCTCCGAGTTTCTGGGAGGTTTTGGGCGAGGTTTGTTCAATGGGAAAATTCATTTGAATAACCTAGAAGTTATGCTCTATTCAAAGCACGTTTCAATGTCTTCTATCAATCTTGATAATCCGGCGAATTTTTTTCTCTCGGGTGGGATCTTTTGAGCTGGTTTCAAACTGACTATGAGACTGTTCTTTATAGCATTAACAATATTAAAAACATATTTAGACCCTTAAAGAAAGAAATATCAGATTTATTACCCCATTCAAGCCTTCAATTGATTCGTTTTGTGCTGGGAAGATTCAGTCATACTCTTAGTAAATTTAAGAAAAAATTGGGGTCAATAATGTCTTTTCACATACTTAATTTATAAAAAAAAATACTAAAAAATAAGCGTTGTTAGTTTTAACCAATTTTTTTTTACAAAAATTGGAAAACATAAAGTGTAAGGGTGAAAAAAAAAATTGATAGTCCAGTGGTGTAAATTGAAAAAACTTGATAGTGCAGAGGTCAATGATGCATTTAACCCTAGATTTTATGATTAAGAGTTACAATTAGTTGAATAATATATGTGATTCGATAACTCTCATCGAGTTTATTTTCTATTATTAGATAGTTGTTTATATGGTTTTATGATCTCATCTTTCTTAAATTTTAGAAAAAAACTAATGAAATTTGGTGTTGTAGAAGAAGAAATTTTGGCAAACTACTAAATGCCATGTAATAACTCAAACCAATGATTAAATTACATGTCATTCAATAAGGACCAATCAAATTTTGACACGTGTCTAAATTGACAAATCAAATAATGCCACGTGTCTTAATCATGATTATTGGATGATATGAATCCAATGAAAATATGCCACATGGTGATTGGGCCAAAATTAAATGAAACTCAATCCACCAAAAGTCCATTGAAAACTCTATAAATAGAGAGATCATTCATCTATTTGGGGGGGACAGAAAAATATTCAAAGACTCGAAACTCAAAAGACTTTGAAGACCGATTCGAAGACTCAAAATACTTTTTCGAAGACTAAAGACTTTTCGAAGACTCCTTGGAGATAGCTTTGAAGACTAAAGTTTCAACAACATTAACACTTTGATCCTAGAAATACGTCGACTGCCCTCACATCGAAGTTTATACTTGTGAGAAAGAATCGAATGATTATTTTCTTTAGATATTGTAACATTCAATTGATCAAAATACAAACTTATATTTATTCTACATATAATTTATCTCCATAGAAATTTCTAACAGGTGTTAATAATCAATAGTTGTTAATCGAAGATTAAACTCGCAACTACTTATATAGTTCAGGGTTAAAATTGATAATATTTAAAGTTTAAAGTAAAAGTTGATAATACCCTTAAAGTTCCAAGGTAAAAAAGGAATTTTTTTCCAATTTTAATTTACTAAATTAGTAATACACTGTACCGATTCCGGGTTAACTAAAAAAACTGAAAATTGAGAAATTTCTGAAAAAACCAATCTAATAGCATTTTAGCCGCCATTCATCATTTTATGTGGGTGAGTGAAAGAAATAAAACGGAGAAGAATCATGTGTTTAGTGTGGAAGAAAGTAGCGAATGATTGGCAGCAATATAATTAAGAGTTTGAAGCAGCAGCTCTTCTTTCAACAATGGAGTCTCCGCTATTGGACGATTCCGTTGACGGCGCCGTCGATTTCAAAGGCCGACCTGTTCGCAGATCCACTTCCGGCGGTTGGAGATCTGCCTTTCTCATCATAGGTAATCGTAATTCTAATCTAATTTACATACACTAAACCAGTAGAATTTCTTCTTCAATTTCACGATTTTGTATACAGGAGTAGAGATTGCTGAAAGATTTGCTTACTATGGAGTTTCCTCTAATCTCATTAACTTCTTGACGGGGAAGCTTGGACAATCTACGGCCACGGTGGCGGAGAATGTGAATGCGTGGTCCGGTACGGCGTCTTTGTTACCTCTGTTCGGAGCTTTCGTCGCTGATTCTTTCCTTGGACGATACTGTACTATTGTTCTTCCTCTCTGCTCTTTACATTTTGGTTCGTTTAATTCAATTCTCAATTCTCATTTTTCACTTTGTTCCTTTGTTCTTTTGTTTTTATGCTTTTTTATGGTTTTCTGCTTTACCTAATTTGGAATGTGGAATGTGGAAAATGGAAAAAAGATAATTGATCTTCATCTCATAAACTATGGAGGTTTTGGAAAAGAAAAAAAGAATTCATAATGGGAAGAAGAGAAAAAGAAGTCATATAGTTATTAACTGAGTGTTTGGTTTGCGGGTTTGGTGGGGTTTGCTAAGCGTGTGTTTGGATTGTGCACAACAATGAGTTTGTTAAGTCGAGTTAGTGTAAATTGTGTTTGAATTGTGGAAAAAAAAAACGAGTTTGCTTACAGTGATGGGTTTAGGTAACCTATCATCCGGGTTTTTAAAACTGGGAGACAAACACGGGTTAGGTTTGGTTATAACTGTAATGTTAGCATATTTGTTTAACTACATTGGGAATGTATGGTGTCTAGAACGATGCTTAACTACATTGATTTTTGGGCTTCAATCTATTGCACTTAATTTTTAGATCTAGAACGATGCTTAAGAAGGGTGTCTAGTCTAGAACGATGCTTAACTACATTTTAGATACATTTGTGTGTTGTCAAAGAAAAATAAGGTAACTGTGTCTCACCACTTGATTTTTCATTGCGTTCAGTGGTTTTGAACCAATAGAAGAAGTAAGCTTTTTGGAAATGGGTTTCTCTTTTGAAATCGCAACCATTTTTTTTTTCCAGTGGTTTTGAAGATCTTAGGTTGTTTGTTTGAATTGATTTGGGATGGGAATTTGGTGTGAGAGAATGAGTTTTTATAGTAGTTGTGAACCAGACTGAGAATGAGTTCTTTTTCTATATTTTTTCATGTTCATCATTTTGGGTTTCACATGTTTTATTTAATTTTTGCATTTTTGAACCTTCGTACATTATATAAATATTGTACAGTAGATAATGTATGAAAAATATATTATGTATAAGTTTCTTGTTATATTAGCATTCATTCTTTCCTCTCTTTCACATTCTACTTGTTTATATTGTACATAAATTATTTTATATCACGTATAATATTATATATATACCATATATTTTATTTTTCATTTCCTCGGCTTCCATTCTTTCCTCTCTTTCACCTTCTACTTGTACATATTTTATATGAAGTATGTTATATTAAGTACAAGTAATATATAATGTACCTTTTTTTTTCATTTCATTAGCCTCCATTCTTTCTCCTCTTTCACCTTATATTTGTACATATTTTATATAAAGTATGTTCTATTACATTGTTCTACGAATTTTTTTCGTTATCTTAGCCTCCAATTTATTTTCTTCTTCATCTTCGTACATTATATATTGTACATTTATTACGTATTGTACATATTATAAATAATATATACCATATGTATTTTTTTTATTATGATACATTTATTTGAAATATCATTGTGGCCACCATTATCAACACTCTCAATATTCTCATTAGCACATTGAGAAATAATAACGTTGTTATCTTGATCTTCAGTATGAACATCATGACCATCTAAATTTTTATCATCCTCATAGCTATCTTGATCTTCTACATGAAGATTATGATCACTTTTTTGTTCACCCACACGACTTTCTATTGTAATGAATTTATCAAGAGCTCCTTTTTGAGATTGAGTTAGTTGCTCAATTTTCTTTTTTTTTCTACGTTTCTCAGAATCAGATTGATATTTTCTCGAAAACATAATAGAAGAATCTGTCATAAAATATAATTATCATACTATTACTAAATTGATATTTAACATGAATGAAAAATAATAAATAAAAAAATACAACCAATTGTATAGTCAAACTAAATTAAGCACCAAAATTTAGCAAACAAAAAATTATATATAATATATTAGAAAGAAAGAAAAGCACTTACATATCAATATGATTCACTATCACCACCACAAAAATAACAAGTCACTACGTAGCACGTTGTTTTCTGCAATTTTTTGACGCCACTTTTTTCTTTTTGTTGTTTGTTTTGAGTAAAAAAATATGACAATTACTTTTATTAAAAAAAAGAAAAAAAAAGGGCGGCGGCTGGGTTTTAGAAAAGAAAGAAGATGGTGAAATTTTTTCATATAAAACAAAATAAAGGTCATATCTTAGCCATTACAACCTGATGCCTTAATGGGTTTTAAGCCCAATTTCTTTTTATTTTTTTATAAATATGTAGTGCTCTGGCACATGGGGCCCCCATTGGGGGCCCTGTTCCATCCCACTGATGGAACAGTGTCAGAGCCGGGGCTGATTTTAAGCAACAATATGTTTATAAATATTGTATTAAAATCATCTACCGAGTGAAATTTCTTAAGATTTTGTATACTCAATTGTTGAGTTTTGAGATATTAGAGATAAATACACATACAACGCATGAGCTATAATCTAGTAGAGTATAAAAGAAAATAATTTGCAACGCATCTAGATTATGCTAGTAAATTAGTCATCAATAAAAAATATATAATATCACACTTTAAATCAAATTCGGTTGGAGAAACATGTCTTTCCTATTTTTATTTAACTAGATTCATACTAGGAATTAATTTCTTAGCAAAATTAATCATATTAATCTATTTTAATTTAAATAAAATAATTTATAATTATTTAAATATATTGTTAAAGGTATTTTAATCTAACAACAAATTTAAATATGGCAAATTACTCATGTTTCTTACTTTTAAATTAATAAAAAAAATTAAATTTTTTTTATATTATTTTTAATTAAAATAAAATATTTATTTAATTGAAGTAAAAGAACAAATAATAGTAATATAGGGATTTTTTTAACATATTGAATGATTAATGGAAAAAATTAAAATTTTATAAAAATTAGGTGAATAAATATATTCAAATATAGTTTTTAATATTTATAAAGTTTGAACATTGTTTTTTTTTCACCTTCAATATACATGAATATTCAAATTAATATCAACAATCTATATGTATTGAATATAATATATTATTTGAATGATAAATAATATTTTATTAAACATTAAATAGATATAAAAGAGTCCAACAATATTTATTAAACATCTATATCCTTTTATATATTAAAAATAAGAAAAGATATTTACATAGGGGATGTGAGAAATAAGAGGCCAATACTCACCTGTTTCTGGCTTGCATCTTTCCTTTAGATCCTAATGACATCTACTAATGCTTAATGTCTGTAAATTGGTAAGGTTGCAAATTCCATTAGGCAAAGATTTTAAGTTTCTACCATCTTTTCATCTTTTCATTAGGCAAAGATTTTAGGTAAAATTCAATATCATCTTTTCATTGTCTCTCTTCCTCTCTCAAATTCACATGGCTCAACATCAACCAAAAAAAAAAAAAAAAAAAAAAAAAAAAAACCTCAATCCTATTTCTTTCCTTGGCTTCTTCCTTCTGGAACGTACCCCATTTAAAAAAAAAAAAAAAAAAAAAAAAAAAAAATGCTTACATCTGAAAAAGTCTTCTCCTTCTCTTTTTTTTTCATATTCTCTGTTTTCCAGATCTATTTTTGTCTTCTTTTTCTCTCCTTCTTCAATCAAAATCCATAAGAACACTCATTTATTTTGAGATATACCTCTCTTTCAATCCATGGTAACAATCCATGCTAAATTCATGGAATTTTTTTTTACAATGCTTCATTGATCTAAATCTCAAATCCCCTTTCTGATTTACTCTGTTCATCATTCAAAAAAAAAAAAAACTAGATCTAGATCTAGATATTTTCACCAATTTCATTTCTTCCAGATCCGAAATCACGCCCAGATCCGACCACCACCATGCCCCAGATCTCGCACATCACCACGCCTCAGATCCACTTTGATCTACCGCCATGGTCTTCTTCCCCTAAACCACCGGACGTCCTTATGATTTTTGGCATTCCAACCACCAGATCTGGTTTCTAAAGTATCAGAAACCACCGCGCGAAGCTCAAGATCTGGTCGTTCTCATCACGTTCCGTCGTTCGATTCAGATCTACGTCCAGATCCGTAGGCGTCGCTTCATTTCCGCTCCATTGTTCGTCCAGATACAGCAATCTTCTTCCCCTTTTTTTTTCTCTGGCGTTATCTGGGAATGGGTAAAACTCTTCTCTTCTTTCTGCTTCTTTCCTTTGATTCTGAAGTAGTCTGAAAGTTTGATTTATTTTCTGTCTTGCAATCTCTGTGAAGCATCATCATATAGTCTGTTTCTGCTTTCTTGGAAAAATCACAAAAAAAAAAAAAAAAAAAAGATCTAGATTTAGATCCAAACTATTTTCCTCCTTTTCTTCTACCACAAATAAAATCAATCTCTCATGCCTATCTCCAATATCCAATCTTCCTCTCAAATCACTTTATTCTCCTTCAAAAAAAAAAAAAAAAAAGTATCCCTCTTATTTCCTTGTTCTCCACCTTATTAGGTATCAACGTCTTTTTTCAGCATAAATTATTTATTTCCTCTCTTCCTTTTTCTCTACTTTCAATCTTAATATCCAGCCTGCCAGAAGCAGCGGCCCTCTTATCAAACCTTCTCAGTTTTTAAGCAGGTAAATCCTGCCATTCCTTTTCAGTTAGGCCATGTAAATCATGAGCCATCAACATTATCTCCACTCTTCAAGTTTGTTCTGCATTCAAAACTCTCAATCTCTTCTTTCTTTCCCTCAAATTATATGTTCTTTCTACAATCCTTCTCTATTGATTTACTATTTTTTTTTGGGCTTTTGTTCACAGTAGCAGTAACCACTTAGTCTAGATTTTTCTCAAATGTTATTTGTTTTTGGTTCTTCATTTAAATATTTTTCAATCTAGATTACATTCCAGCTTCTTTGATCTCCAAGCTCATCGATCTTCTCAGACCGTTTCGCTTGCGGGGGGATGTTAGAGTGTGAATGAATTTATAGGATACTTAATTTATTTGAGCACTTTTGATTTTACTTTTATGAAAGTTATTTCATCTACGAATCATGTAATGACACTTGTTCTTAATTTCTCTATATAATGAAAGTTTGGCCCTCAACACATTTATGTTGAGCCTTCCCATTTCCCTTTTGCTTCTCTCTCTATCTCTAAAATTCACACTTGAACAGTCAACCTTAAAAGTGAGGTAAGATTTTCAATCCATTCTGGAAAAGCCTCCAAGTTTTCACACTCAAGAAAATGAAGGTCCTGAAGAGTAGATACATATTGAAGCCCGTTTGGGAGAGCGACGAGCCCCGATAATCTGGATAGGCGTAAAGAACGGAGGCTTTTAAGTGCTTCCCATTGCATATCTTCTTCATTCTCAGTGTACAACATATCAAGTTTGTTGCATCTCTCAATCTCTAAATGAGTCAATACAGGAAAATGTGGAAAGGAAAAATGTTGATCCCCCTTCCACCATTTTTTTAGTCCAGGCAAGTGGCGAAGTGAGAGAGTTTGCAAGGATGGAAAGAAGATCGTTGATGAAGAGCAGCCACTGATGTTGAATATATACTCAAGAGAAGACAAGTGCTCAAGACAGAGATAATTTAGTAAAGGTAAGTGATCAAACTGTTGAAGACATTGCAATCTTCCACACTTTTCGATAGTAATACGGACTAAATTTGAGAGAGAGTTTAACCAGTTGGATAATCCTATTCCATAATATCCATAAATGAACAAGGTTTGAATATTTGGATGGAGTTAGAGGTTGTCTAAAACCGTTTCATCATCAACAGAGCTTCCAGCTTCGTTAATTTCTGACTTAAATGACTCCCACTCTAATTCTATATGTCTGAGACATTTCTTTTATTTCAAATTGGGATCTCGACTCACACCAGCTTTTGATTTGTTGCGTCGTAAGAATTCCAATCCTTTAATTACTAACTTTCCACTCAAATTGTTGAGCGTATGGAGCTCGTTGAGACCACTTCCATATTTCTCCCCCAACACAAAAAAACTCAGTGTTTGAAGACAAATCAACTTGCTTAAGTCCTTCTGGCATATGGCTCAAATTGATTTCTTCTATAATCAGATGCCTGAGGTTCACTAAATCACTCATACTTCTCAGTAACTCTTTCAAACGCCAACATTCGGAAAGATCAAGTGTTTGCAAACTTTTCAATTCAGTGATAGAATTTGGAAGGGACCTTAATATAATCTTTTGAAGAAAGATCAAGATATCGCAACTGTGTTAACTTGTTAATTGTTTCTGGAACAACAGAAATATTTGAAGCACACAAGTTTAGCACACGTAAATGTGCAAAACATGAGACAATCATTTCAAAAACTTGCTTCCTAAATGGAATCTTTGATGGAAATAGAAGTGATCTCAACTTTTTTGCCTCTTGTATCGAGTTGGAAATCTCACTTTTCAAATCGGACCGAGGAGCAAATGAAACATGTCGAACTCTTATGTCAACGTTTTGAAGATCACCACTATTTTTCAAAAGGATATGCTCACCACTTGAGACCAATTGTGCGAGATCATGAATAAGATCATGCATTTTAAACAATCGTTTATTGGTAAAAATATTTGTTTGTTTCTCTTGAAAAAGTAACCTCCAATATAATTCCTCCAAATAATCATGGCACACATCCTCCATAGATTTTCCTTGACACTGTGATTGATTGATAAATCCTTGAGCTATCCATTGTTTAACCAATTTATTTTCATCAATAAAAAAATCCTTAGGAAAAAGGGAACGGTAAGCAAAACACGGCTTCAAATGGGTGGGGTGGTTATGATAACTAATCTTGAGTATTGACATCATGCGTCCTTCTCCTTGGATAATCATTGAAAGTTCATTATCTTTGAACGAAATCCTTTCAAATGGTGATGTTTTGGAGTATAACACCCTTCCAATGGTTCTTATTGTAAGAGGTACACCATTCAACTTCTTAACAATCTCTTTACCAACTTCAATGAAATTTGGATCATTTGCTTGATCTCCTTCCTCTTTTCCTAAAGCTATTTTTTTGAATAATAACCAAGAATTACCTTCAGATAAACCTTTTATTCGAAAAACTAAAACCGGCCTCGCAATTTCGGCAACCTTTTGACTACGACTAGTGATGAGAATCCTACTCCCTCTTGCACCACCCATCAATAACGGCTCCAACGCCATCCATTTTTCATCATTCTTGTTCCAGACACCATCCAGCACCAACAAATACTTTTTTCCTTTGATTTCTCGTCGCATTTGACTTTGCAAGGAATCTAGATTTTGTATCTCAGTTGGTTTCTTCCCAGCTGCCGATTCTATAATCTTTTCAAGAATTGTTTTAAGATTAAATTCTTCAGAGATACAAACCCACATTCTCAATTCAAAGTGGCTTTTCACTTCAGTGTTATTGTACAGTGATTGAGCAAGTGTAGTCTTTCCGAATCCTCCAATACCGACGATTGCAATCACGGATACATTATTTTCAACATCAGGATCAAGCAATTTGTCCATGATTTCTTTCTTCTCATCATCCCTCCCAATAACATCATCCTCAAGTACAAAAGAGTGAGTTTCCCGTTCTCTAGTCTGTTCATCACACACATCTCTAAATATACTATTAAATTTCACTTGTAAGAATATAGTTCTATTTATTAAACAAGTTTGATAAACTATTTACATTTTTAACTTAATTTAATGATAATAATTTGTAAAAATATAATTCTATTTCTTCATTCAATCCATTCATTGTATATCAAATTACAACTATCTGAACCACATCACATAGATAAAGCACGTGGGCTGGTCCAAGCCCACCGCAAGCTCGGCCCGTAAGTTAATGGTTAACGGGCCCGACCTATAAATCTTTGCACTGGATATGAATCATGTATTTGAATTCAAGCCCAACCCCCGGGTTTTATCCATAGAGCCCTATCAGAACCGACCTGAAACTCGGTTCAAGCTCCATTCATTTAAATAAATAAATAAATAAATATATATATATATATATATATATATATATATATATATATATTATTTTATATTTATATTTAAATTAATCTTATATAATTATAAAAACAAAGTAGGAATAAAAAAATAGGATATAGTGAAAAAATAAATTAATTTTTTTTTCCATCACTTTAGAATTAAGTTTAAGTTTAAAAAAGTTAAAAATCAGCTTTAAAAAATGTAATTAAAAATGTAATTAAATAAATAAAAACTCGAATGGACCGGGCCAACCTCAAAAAACGGACCGACCCGACTCAAACTCGAAAAAACAGATCTGGCCCGACCCAAATCTGTAAAATGGGCCCGACCCGTATTTTTATCTCATGTGTTCAAACTCGTGGATTGGATTGTGTGAGTGAGGTCAATCTGTGTTTTTCAATTTTTGAGTTGGATATTTTGGATTCTTGTTTTAGTTTAATTCATTTTTTAGCCTAAAAAAGAAATTGAATTCAAACTGCTTTTTTCCGGATGGTAAACCAAATACAAATTAAAACAGATTTCTTTTATTCATTCAATCTAGATTTATAAAACTGAATCTGGATTGCAAACTAAACGGGCCGTTAAGAATTCATTTTATTTGATAGTCTTCTTCGAATTTGGAATTTAACTTTCGTTTTGATGACGAAAAATGAGGATCAAAAGTTTTTCGACTTTTTATTTTGTTTATTTGATTTGTTGGAATCATTTATTATTTTGGGATACAGATTAAAAAAAAAAAATTGTGGCGTTCGTCAGTCTGAGGAAAAAGATTTTCGACTAGCCATTTGCTTATATATAAAAGAAGTCTGCATTGATTTTGAGTTCTAAATATCTTTAAAAAAAATATATATCTAAATAAAAAATATATTAATCGAACGATTTAAGGAGATGTCCCTGATAGAAGCCATGTATACAGATTAATATAGTCAAAGATTTGGCCTCGTTGAAAATTGTGTGTTCACATTGGATTAATGGCTATTTGGGCAACAATTTGATATGATATTCTCTATTGATTTAGATTATGATGGTTTTAACTGATTTAAAATTCAAACATGATAATGCAGAACTCTATAGCATCACTTCAATTTGGGAATTTTTCTTTAAGTTATTTGTCATGGCTGGCTATGAATTTTCATATCCAAATATATTAAGGATGGATTCAGTTTCACCAATTTTGATTCTAATTGATGAATTAATTTGATGGGATCTTCATACCCACAATTCATGATACATAATATTTTAGATGTACAAAATTTAATTTGAATATTGTTTTCAATTTTGAATATTGTACATAATTTGTGGTTGGCCACATTGGTATATACAATTTATATTTGGTAGAATTCCAATTGTATCGTGCGGTATACATATTAAGTTAATAATTCAGATTATAGATAATTCATGAAATTTTATACTCATGATATTATGATATTTATGACCCATATTTTATTTATATAGATTTTAGTTATATATACAATATATAACTATTTTGAGTATAATAAATTCGACATTTGACATATATATATTAAGGATGTTTAACATTTTCAATTGAATTTATTGAAACAAGATGTTGCCAAAGTAACCTCTATTATGTAAATTTTTTCATGAGAGATGTTAAAAGTTAAAAGTGTATGTGAATTCATACGAGTATTAGCCGGCCCAAAGGAAGGTTAATGTTTGTCAGAGAATTATATGCACACTTGTGATATGATGATTATAAGGCCATTTACATATAAATAATAAATCGATCCAAAGATAGTTTTATTATTTGACATGAACTTATTGTCAATATGTTATCACGATTCAATACACCACTTGCAGTTAATATTACTGTCCAGAGACTTGATATTAATGATGTATCGGTATCTTGAGATGGGAATTTCCAGTCTTTGAATTTATTGATGATAACATATAATGTGAGCATGATTTGCTTTGTTCTCTGTAATTCATGTATGAGGATGTCCAACTAAGGGTAGGTCTTGCCGACCACATGGAAAGAAATTGGACTCTAAAATAGTAAAAAATTAAGATATTGGCTAAACTAAATGATCCAAGGGTATAAATTTATATGATACAGGGATATATAAATTTCTATGATCCCACACTTAAGACAAAAAAATTTGGAGACGGAATTTACAATATTTTTGAGGAAGTTGAGTTTGGAGAAGAAATACAGTTACAGATAATTGAGGATAAAGAAACTTATAAGGCTACCAATTTTCAGTTGGTATAATTATTCCCGAGGAAAAAACTCAACAACCTCAAGAATTAGTATATTTAAGGAGATAATTTTAATCTCAATAAGTGCTCGAAAAGAAAGCTTGAAGTTAAGGAAATACAAAAGATTCTTACTCTTTAAAAGTAAAGAGTCTAATGTATATTTAGATATGTACTTCTTTGGATACTAAGTACATTTTTAGTAACCCTAGTATGGATCATTAAAAGAGAGCTAAGCGGGTAATGTTATTTAATAAAAACATATGATATATTTGATATATCCCTACTTATTTTGATTATTAGTGAAATTAACTCTATTTAAAAATAATTCTAAGTAAAGATTTATTTACATATATTGCATTAAAATGTACTACCCGGTGAAATTTCTCGTTGATTATTATATATATATATATATATATATATATATATATATTATATAAATTTTATAAAAAGGGAATATGTTTAGAGAATCTACCTCACTTATCTTTTAAAATTAATACCTTAAATTAACATCTCTAAAAAAATATCTAGAGTTTAAATAAATACTTTTGCTTCATTTTTTTTAATTAAAAATTCTGGTTAAAGAAATAGTTGCATATATTTAAAAGGTGTAATTTCCTGATTTTTAAATTGTATAATAAAATTTTAAATTGAATTAAATTCATTTATGTATTAACATTTTGTGTATTATTAATATCATTTTGAAATAGTGATTTATTATTTATCATCTTTCGATTGTACTATTATAACTATGAATTAAATGGCTTTTAATATAGAAATAAATAAATAGAATAAAATTTATTTTTTATTCAGATGATTTAATTTTTAATATTTAAATATGATAGATGAATAGATAAAAAAAATATAATTTCTCAAACAAAAGAAAAAACAATAGATTATAAAAGTAATGAAATAACTTGCAACGCATCTAGGTTATGGTAGTAAATTAGTAATGAATAAAAAAAAAATATAATATCAAATTCGGTTGGAGAAATTATATCCTATAAGGTATGATACGTACAATGGAGATGTGAGAAATGAGAGGCCAATACTCACCCGTTTCAGGCATGCATCTTTCCTTTAGATCCTCATGACAATTACCAATCCATAATTTCTGTAAATTGGTAAGGTCTCTAATTCCGTTAGGCAAAGATTTCAACTGTCTACCATCAACGGCCAACGATAAAAGTGAAGTGAGATTGCCAATCCACTCTGGAAAAGCCTCAAAGTTTCCACAACCATACAAAAGAAGGTCTTGAAGAGTAGATACATATTGAAGCCCCTTTGGGAGAGACACGAGCACTGATAACATGGAGAGGTTTAAAGAACGGAGGCTCTTAAATGCTTTCCATTGCATCTCTTCAATGTCGTTAAACATATCGAGTTTGTTGCAGTTTTTAATATCTAAATTAGTCAATGCTGGAAAATGTGTAAAGGAAAAATTTTGATCCCCCATCCACCATTTTTTTAGTTCAGTCAAGTGTTGAAGTGAGAGAGTTTAAAACCGAACCAAACCAAACCAACTTTCACCCCTAACTATTGACAGTAATTTACAGAGTTTAGTTGTTAAACTTTAGCTTTTAAACTTCCCAAAACTGACCGCCACTCTTTTTTATTTTTTTCTCAATATGTCTATCTTAACCCAATGGGCACTTTTATTAATTAAATTTAGAAAAAAATAAATAAACCAAATTTAAAACTCAGAATAAGCTACGTTAGAAAATATTTAGAAAACGTAAATAAATTAAAAAATAAAAGCAGCCATATTTAAGAAAATCTTTAAAGAGATTTTTTTTAAAAAAAAAAAATTAACAAAACCAAAAACCTTAAGCAGTCGCATATTGAATGTTTTTTAAAGTTCTCTAAACTAATCAATGTAGTGAAACACAATCCTACAACATTTTTTTTTCTTTTGGAGAAACCAAATGGTGGATATAACACAATATTTCTTTCAAGCGCAATATTTCTATTTTTTTAATTCATACACAATATTACTTTCGGACAACTCCGGTTTGAACTTTTTCAAGAAGACAAAGAAACTTTATTTTACACATGGATGGAGATAACTTCATGTCTTGGTATATTTCTTCCTTGAACAATATTTATATAATTATTTGAAATATTTTACTATTTACTATTATACATTAAGTTAATATTCATTTCGTAGGATTGAGATAAAAAAGAATTAGAAGGAGAAGAAGGAGGAGGAGAAGAATACTTTTATATCAGCGAACCAAACATTGGAATGATCGTCAATAACATAGAAGAAAGTTATGATTTTTATAACAAATATGCTATTTGTTTGGGATTTAGTGTTAGAAAGGCAAAAAATTTTTTTGATAAATTTGGAAATCTAGCCATTGTAAATTATGTGTATTTTAAAGAAGGCTATATTGCAAAAAAAAAAATCATTGAATAAGAGAACAATAGAGAGAGGCTTCTGAAACTGGATGTAAAGCAAGTATTAGATTTGAATATGATAGAGCAGGGGTTTTGGAATGTAACCAATTTTGTCTTGGAACATAACCATGAGCTAGCAAGGCTAGAAAAGTACATTTTTTGAGATATATTAGAAAAATTATTGATGCACAAAAGGGGATCACTACAAAAAAGAACACTTCTACCAATGCTTTCATTGCCGACATTATTGCTTTGTGTCTACTGACGCCAAGCCAAGTGATGTGACACACTTAAAAAATGGAAGGTCATTGTCAATGTGGCGTCGACGATACCCATTTTGCAAAATTCTCAAGTAGGCTAGACCGATGTGGCATCAGTCTAGCCTAAACACTCTGTTTCATTAACGATATCACTACAAGAAACTGCCGTAATAGCGACGAACCGATAGCGACGAAAAGTAAATACGTCCCAATGTAACGACGGAATTCATCGCCCAAGGGAAAAGTTTGACTTTAGCGATCCATTCCGTCGCCTAATTAATCAAATATATTTAATGGAAGAAATAATTTGGTATTAACGATGATTAGCGTCGGTAATAATGGCGCCAAAATTTACCGCGTTAAAAATCAACGATGCAGTGCGTCGTATACGATGGCGCGAAACATTCCCGCGCTAATGGACGACCGATTGCGTCGCCCAACGTTATGGAGGGAATGTTTCCCGCCATATCAACGACGGAATCGATCGTTATTTAGATATTAGCGACGGATTGCGTCGGTATATCACAGTATATATATGTGCATCAGGAATGGAAAGAACTCATCATTAGAAACATTTTTTTTTCTTTTCGTTTTTTTTTTCTACTGCATAAAAATATGCGTGAATGGATGTATTTTCGTCTCTTAGAAGGCTATTTGAACGATGAGTTCGTAGCAGGGGTAGAAGAATTCGTTGAGTTTTGTGAAAGTACAGAGGACTTTGATCGTAATGGAAAAATGATACGATGTCCGTGCAGAAAATGTAAAAATAAGAAGTTATATTCTTCATTTGATGTGAAGAAACACCTGTATAGTCGTGGGTTTGTGGAGAATTATTTCAAGTGGGTTTATCAAGGGGAATCTGACGATCAATATAATGCGGCGTTGGAGCGAGCCGTGTTGTACCAAGGAAGCAGCTCAAATGTTATACCGAATTTGGAAGAAGATCGTGATGAAAGACAACAAGAGTATGGACAAATGCAGCATATGATATACGAAGGTACGTTTAATCATACTCAAGACGATAATCAAACTATTCTAGAGGAGGAGGAGGAAATGAATCCCAGGCACAACGAATGTACCATATGCTCGAATCGGCAAGTATGCCGTTATACCCAGGTTGAGATGTCGATCAACCGGCAGCGGCGACGAGCTTCTAAATATAAAATCGGCATATCATATTCCAGAGAGAGGTTTTAATTCGATTGCACAATGGTTTCATCGTTGCGCTCCTGCGAACAACACGCTGCCGAAGTTTATACGACCCGAAAAAATTAGTGGAGGGTCTCGGGTTGCCTGTTGAGAAGATTGATTGTTGCCCGAACGGATGCATGATATTCGGGGTGATGGAGATTCAAGTCTCCATAATTGTAAATTCTGTTTCCATCCGAGATATAAACAAGGTAAACACACTCTCATTCCACATACTCGTATGTTTTATTTACCGATCACTCCTCGACTTCAACGATGTATGCATCGGAAGTCACGGCATCTCATATGAGATGGCATTACGAGCATTCGCAAGAGGATGGTCATATGAAACATCCATCCGATCTTGACGCGTGGAAGCATTTGGATCGTTGTCATCCAGAATTTGCAAGTGAGATTAGAAATGTGAGATTGGGGTTATGTCGCCGGTTTTAACTAGTCGGCGCGCTTCGGTGCATAATACTCGTATGGCCTGTTATGTTGACACCTTATAATCTCTCTCCATCGATGTGTATGAAAGATCCTGTGATATTCTTAACGGTTATCGTCATCGGGTCCAAAGAGTCCAAAACAAAGGTTAGATATCTACCTCCAACCTCTTATTGTTGAGTGGCTAATTTGTGGAATAATGGAGCGTTGACTTACGATGTATCGAGAAAACAAAATTTCGTATGAAAGCCGCAGATAATTTGGACGATTAGTGACTTCCTGGCATATTCAATGTTATCCTGGTAAGCACGATAGCTTATTAATTATAAATTATTTTCATTGCATAATACTATGTATAATTAATTTAAACTTATCGTAGGTTGGAGCACATCCGGAAAGTTTGCTTGTCCTCATTGCATGATTGGCACTGGAGCTTTCTCTTTGAAACATGGACGGAAAACGTGTTGGTTTGATTGTCATAGAAGATTTTTACCGAGCGACCATTTGTTTCGATCAAACAAGACAGATTGGTATAAGGGTCGTAATGCACGCAACCAAGGGCCGCCCCGAGTTTATAGCGGAATCGAAATATTACACGGGTTAGATTCTATTGGCATGAAAAAAATTACTGAAATAGGTGCTGAGGTTGCAAACAAGGCCGCTGGTAAGAACAGTGGATGGAAGAAACGAAGTATATTTTGGGATTTACCGTATTGGGGAGATTTACTAATCAGGCACAACTTGGACGTAAAAAGAACGTGTTCGACAATGTCTTCAATACAGTTTTAAATGTGCCAAATAAGACGAAAGACAACCTGAAGGCACGGTATGACATCCAAGAAATATGTCGTCGCCCCGAGTTAGAGCCAGATGAAGATGGGCACTACGCCAAGGCCAAATACATGTTAAGTACAGAAGAGAAGAAATTACTGTTTGAATGGATGCGATCGATTAAGTTCCCCGATGGTTATGTTTCTAATCTCTCGAGATGCATTGACGTGCAGAGTCATACTGTTTTCGAATTGAAAAGTCACGATTGTCACGTTTTTATGCAACGATTGATGCCTGTTGCGTTCAGACCGTTCCTCGAACAGAAACATTGGGAACCGTTGGCGCAGTTAAGTGTGTTCTTCAGAGATTTGACATTCGCAGATTTAACAAGAGAGACAATCGAATCATTAAACCGAGATTCCAGTTATAATATGCAAACTGGAGCGAATGTTTCCACCCGGATTTTTCGATTCTATGGAGCATCTTCCGTTCATCTACCGGTATGAGGCACTACTTGGGGGCCCTGTTCAATACGGATGGATGTACCCGTTTGAAAGGTAAAATATTATTATGTTAATTGCCTTTTTTAGTATATTTAAATACACATGATGCTAAATTTTAGATTTATTTTACTTGCACGAATTCTAGATATTTGCATAGATTGAAGAAAACGTTGGAAATAAAGCACGAGTGGAAGGACCGATTTGTAATGCGTGCACTGGTACACGAGACAACTACGTTCGTTCGTATTACTTCGACCCAGATATCTCCGACCACTTTCGTCCAGGTGAACCGTAACGTGGTTGACACTGCTTCGAAGGGTGTAGACTTGAACGACTTGGATATGTTTATCGTACCAGGAAAAGGTTTAGGCAAATCTATGCGGAGAAACTTAAGTGATGAGGAGTACCATGTCGTCCAGACTTACTTATTATGCAACGTGCGGAAGTAGAGCCATATATTGAGTAAGTTTTTATAATTCATGGAGTTTTGTTTTATTTAACATGAATAATTTTGTTTAAATTGTCATTAATTAATAAATTTTATGTAGATTATTTGTGAATTCACGTGTACGACCAATCGCATCCCTGTATTCTGAATCGGAAGAAGGGAACATCATCGATAAACATTTTCGTTCCTGGTTTTACAATTACGTTGACAATCCCACAATTCCGATCGTGATCAACGTATAATATGGATCGCAAAAGGTCCATCCAGACTGCAAGAGCTTACACCGGTTATCCGGTGCAAGGTTCCGATTTCAAATAAAAGCTCATTCAGTGAACCGGGCAACAAACAACGATGGCGTATGTATAAAGGGTCAAGTGTTCGGGAACAATGCAGAAGATTTCTATGGTATCATTGATGAGATTATTGAGCTTCAATTTGCGGTCCGAGTATTAAACGTACAATCGTTTTTAATCGCACATGGTTTGAAACAATGCGACGAGGTGGAGTTCGCAATAATATCAATCTTAAAATTGTTGAGGTGAACCAGGAGAAAACACATGCACACCCAAGATCGTTTTGTTTTGGCACAACAAGCAATTCAGGTTTACTACTTAAACTATCCTGCGTCAAGTCAGATTTATCTCGATTGGTTAATTGTCCGTAAAGTAAGACAGGATGATAATAGATGACAGCCTCCCTGATAAAAATAGTGAGAACTACGTTGCATTCCAGGAGGATGAAGTGCAAAATCGTGAAATCGATGAAGGTATTAATTCGACACGCTGGCGCGTCCGTTGAATGACGATCGTAGACACTTTTTGATGAAGGGAATGTCTATGTTCCACCTGAAAATGACAAAGATTCTTCTCCAGGATGAAACAAACGAAGAAGACATCAAGAAGACAACATTGATTCAAAAAACATGAATGATTCTGATTACGATGATTGAAGTATTTATGTGTAACAGGGGAAATAATTCAAAAAAAAAAAAAAAAAACATGCTACTAACGACGAAAGGCATCGTTATATATAGATATACATTGAATATAACGATGCCATGGGTCGTTAATCTTCACAGAACACAATGGTGGGATGTTTTTTTCTAAGTGTGGGGATGCTACTAACGACGAAAGGCATCGTTATATATAGATATACATTGAATATAACGATGCCATGGGTCGTTAATCTTCACAGAACACAATGGTGGGATGTTTTTTTCTAAGTGTGGGGATGCAACTAACGACGAAAGGCATCGTTATATATAGATATACATTGAATATAACGATGCCATGGGTCGTTATATTAAGATATACATTGAATATAACGACGGAAGGCATCGGTAAAAACTCAAACGGATAGTTTTTTTGGGAAACTGTTCAAATTCCACGCCGACCGAATGCGTCGTTAAATGTAATAAATACGGCGCGAAGATCAAAAATTTCACGAAAATTGTGGCGCGAATGGGCGATGCATTTCGTCGCCCATGATAACGAACAGTCACATTGACTTTGTTTGAAAATTTGATTCAACGACGTAGTGCGTCGTGTACTATAACGTAGACGACGAACTGCATAGCTATCAGCGATGCATTTCGTCGTGTTGTTCATCGTCATAGAACATAGACGACGAACTGCATAGCTAGAACGAGGTATTCCGTCGTTATGAAAACACGCACGACGAGTTTTTAAGTGATTAACGACGGAAGACGTCGTTAAATCCCTTATAAAAAAGAACCGTTTCTTCCATTTTCACCATCTTCCTCTCGTTTTTCTTCTTTTCCTCTCAACCAAATTTCTTCCTCCTTCGATTCCCTCAGCCAATTGCTTCCCATTTCTCTAAAAATCCTTTCCCTTTCTTAAAAACCTCAATCCTTGGAACGAATCCGAGTAAGTTTCTTCAACTTTAATATTTGTTTTCATATAATTAGTTTAAATTTGTAATTAGCATGTTATTTGTTAATTTAGTTTAAAATTAGTTAAATTTAATTTAATTTTGTGTAATTTAGATAATGTCAATAATATGTATTTAGTTTTCCCTAATTAATTTTTGTTTTAATTAATTATATGTTAATTAGTTACTTTAGTTTGAAATAAGTATGTATGTTTTCATTTAATTATATGTTAATTAGTTATTTTAGTTTGAAATTAGTATGTTTCCTTTTAATTATATGTTAAATTAGTTAATTTAGTTTGAAATTATTATGTACGTTTTCATTTAATTATATGTATTTAGTTAGTTTTACTTAAGTATATGTGTTAATTAGTTAATTTAGTTTGAAATGCGTATGTATGTTTTCATTTAATTATATGTTAATTTGGTTTTGAAATTAATATATTTTATAGGTTAGAATTTTAATTACTTCATTATTGTATTGTAGGTCATGCCTTCCCGTAGACGCCCTCCAGCACCTTCCTGGCACACCTGGTGCCGCAGCCAGTGAGTCGGCCCCAGATGAGGAGGATGATGTCCGTCTTGGGGATACCCAGCAGGATCGTTCATGACGAGGCTATCGACCCGACGCAGAGCCCGTCCGGATGTCTATTTCTGGGAGGGTTCGCCTGTCGTTGGAGGCGCCGATAAGTTTTGTTTAGTTTATTGTATTCTTATTTCATTTATTGTTTACAAATTCTAACTTTTCAATGTTTCCTTTTCATTTCAATAGGTTACATCCATCCCAGGTGAGGTTTCGAGGAGATTTACAGGAGGTATTGAAGATGCTTCCTGTGCGGGGACACCCTCGTTGGCGGAGCGTCTCTCTGCGCGCACAAGGTGCGGATGTTTGAGGCATGGAAGGTAAACACATATTCAAAATATTATATTTAAATATATATATATATATATATATATATATATATATATATATATATATATATATATATATATATATATATATATATATATATATATATATATATATATATATATATATATATAATATTTCAAAAACTGACAGTTAATTTTTTTTCAGCAATATTTTGATATTCCAGAGGAGCTGACCGACGAGGTCATATACGCTCCCTGGCATCATCGAGGGCATTCGATACAGGGGACACCTGGCTACAATATTCGCCGCGCCCGCCGATAAACGGCCGGCCACATTTTGCCAGGAGGACTTGGCGGATATCTTGGCCCGTACTCGAGGCCGGATGCCCAGCGCATTTCGGCGATCAATAGCGCCAACCGTAATGCCAACCCGTCGAAGCACACTGGAGGGTCACGCTCCACATACGAGCACAAGAAACAACTCGTAAGTTATTTTCTGTATTAATTAACTTTTACTTTATTTTCGTAAGTTATTCATTATTCGTTAAATATTTTTAACATTCACAGGAGCAAAAATTGGGTCGTCCGGTTCATCTTCTTGAGCTGTTTGTCTGTCTCCACACCAAAGGTGGAGATACACAGACTTTTGTAGACGATAGGGCGAGAGAGAAAGCGGTAAGTGTTAATTATTGTTTATTCTTTTTTAAATTTATTCATTATTAGTATATTAGTTAATGAAATGATTTGTTTTTTTTCAGGCTCGTTACGAAGCGATTCTCGCTGATCGCTTACCGAGCTCCGACACCCTACCGACACAGGAGGATATCGAGTCGGCTTTTCTCGAGGCAGCAGGAGGGAGACGTCCAGACGGTACTGTTCCTGGACTCGGTAACCTCGGCCCTGTCATTTACGCCGATCAGCCTCGGTCTTCCCAGGCGCTCGTTCGGCCGAGGCTGCCGAGCCACGCGAGAGCAACACTACTTTGAGGGAGACTACGGAGCTTCGAGAGAGCAACGAACGGCTCCAGGCGGAGGTGGCAGGGATTACGGCTCGTCTCGATGAGTCCGAGCGGTCCAGGCTAGAGTTCGAGAGGTCGATGAAGGCAACGATGGACATCTTCATGGCGCAGATGCGCGGCGAAGGTTCTTCGACTTCCGATTTTGGTTTCCCTCCTCCCGATCCTCCATCTGATCCTCGTGTCGATTAGGGATTAGGCTTTAGGAAAAAAACATTATTTTGTATTATTTTGGGATTTTTAATATTATTTATCTAATATTATTTTTTCTTAAATTTACTTTCATTTCTTTTTTGTAATTGAATTTAATTTTCAAATCACAATAATTTGTAATTAAAACCCTAAACCTAAACCCTAATTAAATTTTAAAAAAATAAAAATAAACATAACGACGTGTTCCGTCGTTAATAGTCAAAGACACCTGTTGACTATTAACGACGTGTTCTATCGTTCTAGTGAAACATGACTTTGATTCCAGAACGACTAAATGAGTCGTTATAGTCAAACAAGACTTTGCCCTAGCCAACGACATATTTCGTTGTTATTATCAACAATCTAGTCAACGAACTATAACGACGGAAACCATCGCTCTATTCTAGTCAACGAATCACAACGATGGAATACTTTTGCCTCGTTATATAACGAGGCAGTTCGTCGTTAGTTTAGTCTAACGATGACAAAAATAGCGTCAAGTCATTCCGTCGTTAATTACGTCGTTAATTCCTTATAATGACGAACTACTGCCTCACTTCGTCGCTAATATTCCGTCGCTAATACGGATTTTTCTTGTAGTGTATTACCGAATGCCGGACAACATAAAGGGGCAACATGCCCTTATATTAATAATGTGGGCATCCATCTCAAAACCAATTGGTAATGAGAGGTGTGGCCCTTAGACTTTATAAATGTTGTTAGGTCCCTTCATCTTTCCGATATTGAATCCTTCATGCCCTCACAAGATGGTGCCTCTTTTGGGCTCACCATTCTTGGGTCGGATCCCATTTTTGGACCGAATGCCCGTTTGGGCTTGTTGGGCTCTGATACCATACTAATAATGTGGGCATCCATCTCAAAACCAATTGGTAAATGAGAGGAGTGGCCCTTAGACTTTATAAATGTTGTTAGGTCCCTTCATCTTTCCGATGTGGGATCCTTAACAGCCCTTTCTTCTCCATTTTTTCTTCCTCCTTCACAGATAGACCGATAGCCGCAGCCCCACGCAAAAGGGGCTAAAAAATCGCCCCTCTTTCTTTGATTTTACCAATTTTTTAGCCAAATTCTTTCGTTTGAAAACTTGGGTTTTGATTTTTGAAAAATTATTAGGTATGTTTTCATGTTTTATTTCTAAAAAATAGTGGAGATTTTTGTGATTAGGTGTTTAGGGTTTTTCTTCAAAATAAAAAAATTGTGAATTTGTAGTTGGATTATTGCTATTATTTTTAGTATATTGTGGAATTTATAAATAAGGGATAGATTGATGTTGATTTCTTCAATTTAGAATGTATTTTTTAGTTGATTTAATTTGGACATTTTGTGAGTGTTATGCTTTTCTTAAATTTGTCATTTTTTTTAGTTTTGTGAGTTTAATGAGCATCAATTTGGTTTTTATATAAGTTTTGTGATATTGTCATTATTTATTAATTTGTTTCAAATTTAATTGTTATTTTGAAATTTATATTGTTGATTTAATAATATGTGATTTTAACTTTATGTAATTTTGAATGTATTTTGTTGAATTTCTTAAATTAGTCATTGTAAAGAATGTATTTTAAGTTTGTAACATCTCTAATATGTAATTTTAAATTTTGTAGCATATTTGGTGTCATCTCTCGATAAAACACACTATTAAAATGTCGGATTCATGGTTATTTTCTGTTTTCCTTTATCAAATGTTATATTTTATTGTGTTCTAGGATTTATTTGTTTAATGTTGCATGTGTTGTTTAGAGCTCGGTCATCCTGCAGCAAAGTTAGTCATCTAAAATGAATATTATATCATTCTTTTTTTTAGCTTTCATGTGTTTTCATTTTTTTTTATTAGAAGATAGTTATCCTGCAGCAAAGTTAACTGTCTTAAAACATATTGATTTTAATATTTTATCTTGGGTAACATTTTATTTTTAAAATGAGTTAGATGTTTTGTTTGAAATAGGTCTAATGCCGATAGAAGTTGGATGGAATTAAGTGATAGATTTTGTAACGAATATATAGAGAGAGTTGTGTCTTTTTTAGAGGTTGCGGGGGAAGTTTTGAATATGAGTGAGAAAACTCGATGCCCTTGTATTAAATGTCATAACACATTTTTTGTAACACTTCGAGAAATCAGAGAACATTTGCACATTATGGGTCAAAGGGTCAAAAATCAAGATTATGGACCCTTTTCAAAGGGTCAAATATGCAACCATCAAGAAAAGTATAGGGGTGAGTAATTTTTTTTTTTTTTTATTGATTATAAGAGTCAACACAACAATTTTTTACCCATTTTATGGGTCAAGTGTTAATTTAACATGACACGCTTTAAAGGTCAAGTTTAATTACCAAATCTTGACCTTTTTTAAGACTATTAGTTGACTAGTTTTACAAGTCAAGATATATATTTTTTAAGAAAAAAAATATGCACCATTTGATGCATAACTAACCACCTGGTCATATTTTTAAATCTAAAAAAGAAATATCATTCAATACACCAAAATTCATTAAAATTAGAATTTGATAACAACATTACTAATTGAAGACACGAGACTTCAACAATTTAAGTTCTCATAATAGCTCATGCGTATATAATTTGAAGAGAACATATTTTAAAATATTCAGCCACAAAAAACTAAGTTTATAACATAGTCTAGCCTATAAACAAAAGTTCAACCAACAAAATAACTATTAAGTTGATGTCAAAGTTAAAAACTATAAGTAACCTACAAAGGTAATAAGTCTGACGACGTGTCATATTTCCTAGATGGACATTGTCACAAACTCAACCCACTAGATCCGGACTTTATCAATTTCCTTGTTGAGAGTTCCTTATGTCGATCTATAGTCATAAAGAAAATTACTTAGCATATATTTATACTTTTAACAATGAACCACCATTTGATAGACATTACTAAAAAGGGGCTACAAATTTCACTTTCCCAACATAATATATTTTCATATGACAAGTTGAACCAATCAAATTTTCATACTTGACATCATATAAAATAAATTTAGAAATTAACTTGGGCAATGATGTTCTTTTGATTAACGCAGATTGGAAAAAAATTTGTAATCCAATCGGCGTGGGGTGATTTCTCTCACCTATTTTTTACGTAATTCTCTTCCCTTTTAATGAATTTTTCCCGTTTTCTTATAAAAAAAAATTAACTTGGTCAAATTACTAATCTAGAAAGAAGAACCTCAGTGTTCTGAAATTGTAAGCATACAATATCACAAGTCTCATAACATACAATAATAGAATTAATATGTATATAAGTAACTAGACCAAAAGTTTAGAATAAATTAGGCTTAGCATATTTTAATCAAAAATTTCAAGAATCCAAATGTTAATCCAAAGTGACCTTCTGAACCTCATCGTGTGAAAGCCGCAGTAAAGATGGTTTTCATTCTCCTTGTATATGAGTAACTAGACCAAAAGGAACCAAGATATGTTCTCAGCAATGTCTTTTTTTGTAAGACGCCTTCTATAAGACTTCAATTCAATGTCCCATTCTTCCTAATTGAATTAGATAGACAATCAAATCACATGAGATTCATAAAATAAAAATTACAAGTAAAGGTAAAGGAGAGTATTTCAAGTTGAACAAATTCTTTAGTACTTACTATGTGACTTTCTTGAAGGATTTCATGAGAGACATTAAGAGGAAGGTCATTTCAGTCCACAATATAGAGATTTGACGGTGGACGATACCATGAAAACTAGTGTTCGTGACCGCGACAACGGTTCCTTATTTATCTTATTCCCTTATGTTAATTATTTTTTCCTATTAAGTTTATCTATTCCTATTTAGATTATATTTTCCTTATTTATCTAGAGAAAGTTTTAAACAATTTGAAGAATTATATTTCTCATTTAGTATGATGGCTTAATGCCTATATTTATACATGTGCAACTAGGTTAAGGAAAAGATAAAAGATTTACAAAGATAAACAAGAAAATAAAATCTATTCTACGAATTTGGCCTGTCACCGCGGCGGTGAGGTCTCGTTGCCGCAAAAACAAGACAGTTCCGAGCATTCTTACGTCCTAGGCGCCGCGGCAACGAGATCTTGTTGTTGCGGCACTCATTCTCTGAATTTTAGCCCAAGGATGGCCAAAATCAGTCTCAGTGGCAGCAATGGGAGACCACCGCTGCGGCGCCACCATTGATGTGGCGATGGGCACTGTTGCTGCAACAACAGTGCATAATCTTCAATACTCCCCCTCAAGTTAGAGCATGCAAATCACAAATGCCTAACTTATGAATAAGAATCTGAAATTGAGTTTTCCCAAGGGCGGTAATCAAAACATTGGCAAATTGATCTCCAGTATGAATATATGAAGGAGCGATAATTCCATCCTGAAGAGCATCACGAACAAATTGACAGTCCATCTCAATATGCTTTGTTCTCTCATGAAATACCGGGTTTGCTGCAATATGTAATGCAGCCTGGCTATCACAATACAACGAAATCGATTGAGAATGGTCAATTCCAAAACATCTCAAAAGAGATTTAAGCCATTTTAACTCACAAGTGGCAGTTGCCAGGGATCGGTATTCTGCTTCAGCGGAAGATCGAGAAACAGTAACTTGTTTATTAGTTTTCCACGATATAGGTGATGAACCCAACTGAATAAAATATCCCGTCAACGATCGCCTAGTTAGAGGGTAAGTGGCCCAATCACTATCGCAATATGCAGTGAGGCAAAAATCACTGTCACTGCGAAGGAGAATTCAAATAGCGTAAAACACGCAAACCAACATCCCAATGTTCAATACAAGGATTGCCCATAAATTGAGTCAATATGTGAACAAAGTAACTCAATTTGGGATGGGTGATAGTCAAATAAATCAATCGCCCTACAAGACAACGATATTTTTTTGGATCATCAAAGGGTTTACCATCAATAGTAGCAAGATGATTATTGGAATCCATTGGTGTTGATGCTGGTTTGGCTCTAAGTAATCCAGCTTCACCTATAATGTCTAATACATATTTACGCTAACTGAGATACAAACCATCTTTTTCATGAGAGACTTCAATACCAAGGAAGTATTTCAATACTCTTAAGTCTTTCATATGGAACTTTTCGCTAAGTTGCTTCTTGAAAGAAGCAATAGCCTTAGATGAGCTCCCTGTTATAATAAGATCATCCACATAGACTAATACATGAAGAAAGACAGAATTCTTCGAATAACTGAAAAGAGAGTAATCAGGGTAGGATTGAACAAACCCAATTTCTGTCACTGCCGAAGATAATTTAGCAAACCAATTTCTCGGTGCCTATCTCAAGCCATACAACGATTTTCTCAACCGACAAATCTTACCAGACTCTTTAGGATTAAAACCAGGAGGCAACTGCATGTAGACCTCCTCTTCTAAGTCACCATGGAGAAAATCATTGTGTACATCCATCTGATGCAACTCTCACTGTCTAGCTACGGTAATAGATAAGAAAGTATGAATTGTGACCCTCTTTGCTACAGGGGCAAAAGTTTCATTGAATCGATACCTGCAATTTGTCGATTTCCATGCACCACAAGCCGTCCCTTCAATCTTTCCACGGATCCATCAGATTTATACTTGATCTTATAAACCCATTTACACCCAATTACTCGTTTACCTGGTGGTAGTTTTTCTAAGGTCCAGGTGCCATTTCGCTCGAGAGCGTCAATTTCTTCCTTCATAGCTTTTCTCCAACCAGGATCCTTCACTGCCTCTTGAATAAAAGTTGGTTCTTTTCCGGTAGTTATAGTAGCCAAGAAACATGTATGCTGAGTAGAAAACCTATCACAATTTACATAATAAGCTAGAGGAAACCGAGTGCCTGAAGACGATGAAGGAGCAAGCAGATTTGATGTGATGGGTTTTACAATGCGAACTGTATTGGTAATATAATTTGTCAATCTGCTTGGAGTCTTCTTTACTCGATGCCCTCTACCTGTTGTCGGTGGGTCAACATTTATCACAGTTTTTATTGATGGATCTTCAAGATTTTCCAATTCACTGACTTCCTCTTAAAGAGTAGAGACACTTGTTTTTACATTCTCAGGGGATGTAGGTAATATCTCATTAATAATCTTATGATCACTCCCCCTATCTTCAATGGTCTCATACAAAGGATGGTTATGTGACGTGGAAAGAAGGGTCTCACTAGGAGTAGTATCCATGAAGGGAAAACGTTCTTCACAGAAACTACATCTCGGGAAACATAAAATTCTTTAGTTTCAAGATCATAGACACGCCACCCTTTTTTCCAAAAGGATAACCCACAAAGATACATTTATTCGATCGAGTGACGAATTTATCCTTAACACGAGGTCGATTTTTGACAAAACAAAGACAACCAAATACTCGTAAGTATGTAAAAGGAGAAACTTTGTTATAGAGGACTTCATAGGGTGTTTTATTCGCAAGAATAGGGGTTGGAGTTTGGTTAATCAAATGAATAGCTGTCATAATACTCTCACCCCAAAAATTAGTAGGAAGGTTAGCTTGAAAAAGCAAGGCTCTAACCACATGTAATATGTGACGATGTTTTCTCTCAACCCTCCCATTTTGTTGCGGTGTATCAACACACGAAGTTTGGTGTATGATATCGTTTTCCTTAAAGAATCGATGTAGAGATGTGAATTCCCAACCATTATCACTCCTTAAAATTTTGACTTTCTTGTCAAACTAGGTTTTTACCATTGTACAGAAATTTCTAATCAATTGTTGAACTTCAAACTTTACACTCATAAGAAAAACCTATGCTCCCCTAAAGCAATCATCAACAATAGTAAGAAAATAATGAGCCCCACAAGTAGAAGGAACGTTGTAAGAACCCCATATATCACAATGAATAAGCTCAAGAAGATCATCAACTTTATTAATACTTAAAGGAAAAGTACATCTCGTTTGTTTAGAACGAAGACAAATATTACAAGAATCCTTTAAAACAGAAATACTTATTTTCATCCTATTTGACCTAAACAAATTAGATAAAGACGACTCTGCTTGTCTTGAAGGATGACCAAGACAACGATGCCATAAATTTTCATTCTCCTCCACAGTTATCTGACATGCCCGTTGTTGTTATAGAGGGCGAAACCAGTAAACCCCATCACATTGCTCACCCGCTCCAATCATAATCCTCGAAGTACGATCCTGAATAACACAAAGCTTATCAGTAAATATGATAAATAAAACAAGTCTTTAAGTAAGTGAGATACAGATAATAAATTACAGGATAAATCAGAAACATATAAGACGCGATCCAGCTTCATATTGTGACTCAATGTCACTGTTCCTCGTTGTCGTGCAAAGGTTTGCTTCCCATTTGGAAGTCCGACTGAGATTGGTGCTATATTGGTTAAGTCTTCAAAAAGACTTTCATTACCTGACATGTGATTGGAACATCCTGTATCGATGATCCATATATCTGTATTCTTTAACTCACCATTCAGTTTATCATTAGAAGATGATTGGGCTTTTGAATTTAGCATATGAAGAAGAGTACTCCATTGTTCATCGGATAGACCATAAAGACCACTACGATCTGTAGAGTTGATTTTTCCTTTCATTTCAGTGTTTGTTGTGATGACCGCATTTGCAATCTGACCACGACCACCACCATTCCTTCCTCCACATCTACCTGAGCGACCTCCACCTCTCCCTTGTCCTCATTTTCCTTTATCTCCAGGCCACCAATATGGATAACCATTCAGTTGAAAACAAGTAGAATCATCATGCCCCATTTTAGAGCAATGTGAACAAAATAAATTCACCTTAGATCGATCTCCTTCACGTGTTTGTGGTTTCCCTTTGTAAATGCCCCTTGAGTTACAAGCCCAACCGCATCTGGTTTGCTCTCTCTAGAACGGGCTATGGTATGATGACGCTCTTCTGTGACTATTTTAGAGAAAACTGTATTCAAGTTTGGTAGAGGCTCCATCATCAGAATGTTTGAGACTATATTCCCATAAAGAACAGGATCTAACCCAAAAATAAAGTCATGGACTTTCTCATTCTCCCTTTGTTTAGCAATAATCGCAGCTGCTTCACACGTGCACGTTGGAACAATCGTGTATCCCTCAAGTTCATCCCAAATCTTCCTTAAATCATTATAATATGTAACCACGGTGTTACCTCATTGCCTAAAGCTACTCAGGAGAGTTTTCAATTCGTGAATTCTTGAACCATTTCCAATGGAAGAACGCGTCCTTATATCATCTCATATATCCTTCATGTCATCTAGTTGAGGAACTGAAGATCGCAGTCCCGGATCTAGTGTATTGTGAATCCATCCTACTAGAGTAGAATTAAAAGTCACCCAAAGATTATCATCCTGAGAACCTGATTCCGGCATCTTGATGGCTCTATCGATGAACCCAAGTTTGTTCTTTGCGAAAATTATTTCGCATACATCTAACATATTCATTATAATTATCGCCACGAAGCACGATCGGGCAAAAGAAAGGGTTTACTTTCTTGAGGGCTTTTTTTTAGAGTAATATACGGTTAAGTGTATTGAATATTTTTCACTGTAACTCTTGATTCATCATAGTGAAATCTGCAGCAGTAGCAACTGGACGTAGCCAATTTGGGTGAACTAGTATAAATTCTTGTGTCGTTTGATTGTGTTTGTTTCTTTATCTTTCTCGGTTATTTCTCTTTATTCCTAGCGGAGAATGTGGGAAGGTGTTTTTTCCCAACACTTCGACCTTTAATATTAGGAGAAAATAATTCCAAATATATGAATACTTACAACTTAAAGGGGTGTTTGGTTGGGGGTTTGGGAAACGGAAGCCTAAGTTTGTGATGCCTAGGAAATAAAAGTATGGGTTTATGATGTCTGGGTTTGTGAAGAATGTGTTTGGATTGTATGAGAATGAAAATGAATAGTAAAAATAATGTGAGTGTGTCGGAATGAGATGTCAAATTCAATAGTAACCTTGGAAATATGATGTCAATGCCAAGTAAAAAAAAGAGTGAAAATAATATTGGAATGACTTCACAATCCCATTCCCACATTCATTTCTCATTCTCAAACCTTCAAACAAACACCCCGTAAGAGTTTAGAAATTGATGAGGAATAAAAAATTAACCATTTCTCTTTAGTGAAGCCCTTCTTCCTGCCAGGTGTATATTGGGAATGAAACAATTGTGAATTGTTTTTCACAAGCTTTTGAATACGTTCTCAATGAGCAAAACCTTTGTCATCGGGCTGAAAAAATGGTAGGGATATTGTTGTAATGTACTTTAACCTTTTTGTGGCATTTAGGTAAATAAAATAAGTTTATGAAATCATATAAAATTTTCAAAAGTTTAGTTAACAAAATTTTAAAAGGGGATTAAACGAGGTTTAAATCTAAAAAGGGGAGGAATTACTCAAATAGTAGAAATATATATATATAATTATTCATATAACACAATTTTGAAAATTTACTAAAATTTCATATTGTGCACATTGTTTAGTTTTAAAATTTACTATTTTAATTGTAATTTTCAGTGGAATAATTGTTGTAGGAATGATTTCTACAGTTAAGCACGTGACGACACATGTTGTCTTCTTACTAGCTTTGATACCTGAAATGTGAATCGTCGTTAATCGAAAAGTACCAGTGTGGTATTGGCCAAGGACCTCCGACGATCAAGTTAGTTTAAGCAAAGTGAACGTAGAATAGGAAAAACAAGGCATATTTAGGTATTGGTCTCAGGCTTCAGTGCATAACTCCATGGGTATATCTCATTATCTTATAAAACCATCAAATGTTGAAACATGGGCCCTAGAATGTGCTAGTCGAGACAAGACTTATTCCTTTTGTGAGCTCGATTGGACTATGATAGGCAGATAAATGATGTAAGTGTTTATGCTATGCCCGTTGATAATTCGGGCATTATGTTTGGGCCTAACCCTGCATGCGAAGTCTTTTATGAGCGATTTTTACCCTCCGCAATATCATCTAAATGACTTAAAAAAAAATTGTATATGACTTTTTAAGATCTAAAACTTTAAGGGAAAACATCATTTTTTACCCCTAAACTTTTGAGGTATTATCAACTTTAACCTTAAACTTTATATGTTATCAATTTTATTCTTAAACTAAATAAATAGTTGCAAATTTAACCTTCTATCAATTAATTTTTAATGATTTCACGTGTAAATTATAAATAAAGTTTTTTTTTATATAAGGGTATTAACAAATTTGAATGATTTGAAAAGAAATAAATTAAATTGAACCATGTGGCATTAGATTTTATGATAAAGAATTGCAATTAAATGGATAATTGTAAAGACCCAACCTTTTAGAGTAATAAATATATTTATTAAAAAGAGCAGAAGACTCAATAATAATATTTATTGGAAATATGAAATTTCACTTAAATCAAATAAACATTTATTAAAACGACAACCCCAGAGTTACAACTTTTAAAACAAGATCAATGAATTAAACATGTTCTCAAATAAAAAAATGGTTAGAATTTAGCATAAATCTCAAAATCTCATAAAACAAAAATGAAGTCGATAAAACCCAATACTTTATTCATCAATGTCAATGAATCATAAATATGCATTTGGTTAGCCACCACGACATGAACACTCATCTCTTCCACGTCATCAACCGCCACCTCTCGCTCCATCGTTACCTGAAAAAAAAACGATAGCACTGTGAGGTTAAAGCCATTGAGAAAACAACTTAATCAAAGATGAAGTCTTAAATAGTCTCTAACAACTCAAACTGAGTCACAAGCACTCAACACTCTCCAAAAGTCTCTTACGCTCAAAGCGTCACTTAATCTCAATCTCAAATCTTTACATGAATAGGCAATTAACTTAAATTCCATATTCAAGGTTTATCAATATTTCTCACTTTACATGGATAGACAACTTTCGGTAGTTTCTTACCCAAGACACATCATTCACAAACTCCCAACATCTTTACTAACATTTCGAACAACTAGAATTCTTTAATTTAGCAAACAATTAATTTCACAAACCACTTAGAAGGCGGTCCCTCGGAACTACTATCACTTCTTAGTACTTGGTTATTGTTAGGATCTAAGGCAACCCTAGAGGGGGGGTGAATAGGGTTTTTAAAAAATTTATAATACTTTTTCAATCAATTCAAAAATTTAGATTAACAAAATAATTGGACTTTTTAAGTTCAACCAATATGAATGAATTTTATACTTAGAATTCTTTTTAGCAAAGTAAGAAAATATGATATGATAATAGAAAATTTTGTATCACAAATAATTTCCAACCATTTAATTATGCTTTGATAAATTATGAGAATAATTATGTAAAGCAAAAATTAAAGAGTAAAGGTTAGAGAAAGTGACACCAAGTTTTATAGTGGTTCGGCCAAAAATGCGGTCTAGTCCACTCCCCAAGCGCCTCTCAGGAATTTGTATTCACTTTTTGCAGGAGCAAGTGCAACCCAATCCTTTTAGCGGGATCAAGATCAAACCCGAACAATGACCCTTTCCACGGAGCAAGGACAACCGATTTATATCACTCTTTTTACTAAGGTTTAAGAGTTAACCTTTTACAATTCCTAAATCCTCACAAAGGATGGATGTTACAATATTTTGCTCACAATAAGAGACCATACTCTCAACAAATTAGCCCTTAATAATGGCTAGTAATACACAAATTTAGCTCACAAGAAGGAGATTAAAAAAAATGGAGAACTTTTGAACTTAGCAATAAGAATTTAGCCTCTAAAATTTGTTGTTGTTCAATCTGCCATTTTTGAGCTTCTTAAATAGGCAATGAAAAAAAATATTACCGTTTTTCTACTGTTCATCCAACTTCCTTCATTTAATTAAGCTTCAATTGTGAGGACTTTAAAATAGAGGAGCTTCAATTTGACAAAAAGAATGAAGAGAGATGTCCATTTTCGTACTGAATGTCTTCCAAAAACAAATCTGATGGAGAAGGTCTTGAAATGACGTTTCTATCCTTCAAGTTTTCATATAAATTCAAATCAGGAAGGGCAAAGTAGTAATCTCTCAAACTGTGTAATAAATGTTTCATTTAAGTTTAAGAGAGAGGAGCCACGTGTCAAGCAATGAGAGGCTGAAGCATTTCTGATTTTGAATTTAATAATAATAATACTATTAATAAAATTTCCGGGCAGCAGGGGCATTCTGGGCAGCCAACCGTTGAGAGAGAGATTCAAAAATTGGTCAGGAAAGAGATAAAAGGTTGGTTAGGACATGAGCGATATTGACTAAAAGATGAAGGGCAAATACGTCAATTCGCGGGCATCAGAAAAAGCAAATCTGCTTTATTGGAAATATGAAGGCCACGTGTTAATCAGAGAAAGGAGGAGCAACAGATGGTGGGGCCGGCAACGTCATTAGCGCGTCAGCTGCTAGGTAGATACGCGCGACGTGGCTCGTTTCCGAGCGTTAGATTCGACTAGAAGCAAGATCGAACGGCCAAAAGAAATTTCTGATTTTCTTTTAATTTTCTTTAATTTCTGCTTTGAAATTTTGAAGACCGTTGGATGATGACTTTATGAAATCGAACGGCTGATAATAATTATGACATTTTCCTTTTTCTTTTAATTTGAATTTCTGAATCAATCTGGGCCTTCCATCTCAACTACTAACAGATCTGACGAATTGGAAATTGAGCGCATGAAAAATATAATGAAGCTTGCCATATCTGATCCGAACGAAATAATTTTTTCAATTCCAATCTTCTAAAATTAATATCTTGCTCGTTTGAAGTTCGATTGAGTCGATTTCAATTGCATTGGACTCGTTATAATTTTCTCTACACATTGGACTATCAAAACACAGAAAATTGATTAATAACAAAAACACGTTTGTTATCATCAAAATAAGAAATAAGATTAATTGGCTTAGAAAGTCAACAATTATAGCCTCAAGTACTATAACTGAAAATCCCCTAATGAATCTTTCATACGAGCAATTATCATTGGTACTCGGTTTTGGACTTTTCCATAACTAAAATGACCAAGCGTTGAGCTCGTAGCCTGAACACTAGTAAGCATATTCAAACCGGCCATCCATATCATCACAAACTACATTATACACATGATAATGTTCATTCAAAATCAATATTTAACATTAAAATACAGCAGCCCAATCAGATTGCATTCATTTCACAAAAATGCCGAAAAACAGGAAAACTGCCGAAATACCGAAAAATCGAATCTAACACTTCTTTAACCAAAATTCATGGAAAATGAACATATTAAACTCCCAAACATTCCAGAATTAAATTCATTAACATTTGGAATCAATTCGAAACTAAAAACATCAAATTCCGCCGAAATAAGCCTAAACTAGTTCTAACCGAAAAAAAAATTCTCCTAAAAATATTTCGGTGTTTCCAAAATCATTTCTCATCCTAAAATTCTAGAATAATATAATTAAATATATGGAAGCAAACAAGCTACGGTAAGAGCCTTAGATTTCTCTAAAACTCCACCGATGATCAAACTGTTAACTCACCTTATTTTCGCTAAAATCCAAATTCTCAAGCTACTTTCCACCACGAACAAGACCTGAAACGGAGGTTCTAAACAATTAAATTACATGTTTAAACAGTACCCAAAAAGGTACAAAATTTTTGGGGTTTAACGGCTCGAAGAACGGGAAAAAGAAAACGACGAACGGATCGCCGTTGAAAAGGGGATAGTCACGGCATTGCTGTCCCCTTGTTGCGGCTGAACCGTGGCCTTTGGGTCATGGTTTGGTCGCGGTTTCGAGTTCCGGGTGATCGGTTTTGATGGGTTTTGGTTTTAGGCAAAGGAGATCAATACCGATTAAGGTTTGAGCCAAGGATTGGGAAATTGAAAGTGATGGGGAATGGGTTTCAAGGACGAGTTCTTGAAAAACATAATTTAATATTAAACCCATAATTTCTAGAATTTAAAAGGACTAAAACACTTACCCAATGATAGGAAAAGAGGGAAAACACCTTCAAACTTTCCCAAACGATCAACCACGAACAAATCGACCACCTACAACTCAAAAATTGACGAAAAATCATCAACTTTGAACCCTAAAAGGCGGAGGCACTAGGGGAAAAGTCAAGGGAAGAAAAGTTTACCTTTTTTTATTACAAATATAATCCCCAACCACTTCAAATCTGAGATTGAAACGAGGATCAACGAACAAACGGCGATCAAACGAACGAAAACCTCCAGGCTACACCAAGGGGGCGGTGGCGTGAGAGAGGAGAAGAGAGAGAGATTTTTCTATTTTCTTATTTTTTGATAAATTGATCCTTCATCCTTTCTTCCAAACAAATTTCTAAAGAGTTATTCCCTCGCAATTTGTCTCCCAACAAACCTATGAATGCAAATAAGAAATTTTTAAATCGAAAATTCAAAATCCGATAGTATTAAATGAAAATAGGGAAATTGGGAAAATTGACCTCCAAATATCCAATCTAAGGCTTATTGACCCTCCCCTCACAATTTTTATGTTTAAGACCTTCTTAGAAGATGAAAGTACATAAATACCCTTGAAGTTTAACTCTTTATATATTTAAGCAACTTATATTCCCTATATCCTAAACACACTCTTTCTAAACTTTTATGTCATATAACTTCAAAGGATTCATCTTTCACTCTTGAAAAGGTAATACAAAAAGATATGTGATATTTTAATGTTGATCAAATGCAAATTTATCTGTATTTTGGGACTGAGATTCATATTTTTGGTTGGAGATGATAATTTTTTAACAATCTCGAATTCGAGATTGTCCATTATTGATTCGAGATTGGAGTTTTGGTCAGAGATCTCGGTTTGAGATTGCTTAGTTTTGATTCGAGATTGGAATTTTGTTACGAGATCTCGGTTCGAGATTGCCCCGTTTTTACTTTGAGATTGGAATTTTGCTTTGAGATCTCTAAAAAATAAAAAAAAACACATAAACACAACAATAAAAAAAAATTCAAAACAATCCTACAAATGTATGTTTAAAAAAAAAAGATTGAGCGATCTCGGACCGAGATGGAGCAATCTTGGACCGAGATGGAGCAATCTCGGACAGAGATTGAGCAATCTCGGAGCAATCTCAGATCGAGATGGAGAAATCTCGGACAGAGATTGAGCAATCTCGAATCGAGATTGAGGCAGAAAGTATATTTTCCTCTAATCTCGAATCCAGGTTGAGGCCAAATCTCGAAAGATTTTCTCCATCTGGAACTGACTTTGTGCCTTCAATATCATTTCAAACTTGTGCTTTCAACCTCCAATCTAAGATCTAAAAACAAAAAATGATAAACAAATACAAACCCAAAGCTAGATCTAAAAACCAGCAACTCCAAACATGAAACTAGATCAAAAAATGAAAATGAAATACCACAACTTGAACTCGCAAAATCGAGAAAGAATCGTCGCAACTCACCATTAAGGATTCACAAATCGCAATCGTTCTCAAATCATCCGACTTTGGTTGGATGGAGTCACATTCTGTGTAAGGAAGAGATAGTTCGAGGGGTTAGAGTTTCAGATTAAGTTTTGAGATGTGAGAAGGAGGGGAAGATAAATAAGGATATTTTTGTCTTTTCATAGTGTAATGACATAAGCATAAGGTCTATAATATAAAAATTGTGAGGGGAGGGCCAATAATCCTTAGATTGAATTTTTGGAGGTCAATTTTCCCAATTTCCCAATTTTAAATTACCTTGTAACAAGCGTTACAATAATATATGTGATTCGGTAATTCTCATCGAGTTTATTTTCTATTATTAGATAGTTGTTTATATAGTTTTATGACCTCCTCTTTCTTAAATTTTAGAAAACTAATGAAATTTGATGTTGTAGAAGAAGAAAATTTGGCAAACTACTAAATTCCATGTAATAACTCAAACCAATAATTAAATTACATATCATTAAATAAGAACCAATCAAATTTTGACATGTGTCTAAATTGACAAATCAAATAATGTTACGTGTCTTATTCATGATTATTGGATGATATGAATCCAATGAAAATATGTCACATGGTGATTGGGCCAAAATTAAATGAAACCCAAATCCACTAAAAGTCCATCGAAAACTCTATAACTAGAGAGATCATTAATCTATTTGGGGGGATAGAAAAATAGCCAAAGACTCGAAAACTCAAAAGACTTTGAACACCGATTCAAAAACTCAAAATACTTTTTCTAAGACTAAAGACTTTTCGAAGACTCCTTGGATATCGTTTTGAAGACTAAAATTTCAACAACATCAACACTTTGATTCGAGAAATACGCCGACTACCCTCACATCGAAGTTTATACTCGTGAGAAAGAATCGGATGATTATTTTCATTAGAGATTGTAACATTCGATTCATCAAAATACAAACTTATATTTATTCTGCATATAATTTCTTTTCATAGAAATTTCTGTGTGAACAGGTGTTAATAATCAATAGTTGTTAATCGAAGGTAAACTCGCAACTACAATATATAATCTAGGGTTAAAACTAATAACATTTAAAGTTTAAAGTTAAATTTGATAAATACCCCTAAAATTCAAGGGTAAAAAATGTTTTTTCCCCTAACTTTAGGGTCCGTTTGACATAACTTCTCCTAAAAATGTTTTGAGTTTAAATTAGGGGCATTTGCAAATCTAGCAAATTTTTTAGTAGTATTTGTAAAAATAAAAGTTAAAAAAAATATTTGTAAATATAGCAAATTTTGATTGGGTTTATCAGTGATAAACATTGAATTACATATTTTTATACTATATTTATCACTGATAAACACATAAATCATTGTTAATCACTGATAAACATGATAAAAATTGTTATATTTGCAAATACTTTTTTGAGTTGATATTTTTACAAATATTGCATAAAAATCTACCACCCAATGGAATTTCCCTTTAAATAATGTAAAATAAATACTAATTAAATGTTTCTTCTAAAAACACTTGAGTATACTAAAATGTGTTTTTGGAGAAAATACTTGATTTGTGATTCTTCCAAAAATATGTAGAAACAAGTATTTCACTTAAAATATTTTACTCAAATGTTTTTAGATGAAACACTTTAAAACTTTGTATAGATAAGCTATGCCAAACAACAAACCCTTAATTTACTAAATATATTTTTTTTTTTATAAAACTTTGATTTACAAAATTAGTTCTACACCATACCAATTCCAAGTTAACTCAAAAAAAAAAAAAGGTGACATAAAGATGGAAATCTGAAAATTGAAAAATTTTCTGAAAAACAAATCTAATAGCATTTTAGCCGCCTTTTATCATTTTATGTGGGTAAGTGAGAGAGAGATAAAACAGAGAATTATCATGTGTTTAGTGTGGAAGAGAAGCAGCGAATGATTGGCAGCAATATAATTAAGAGTTTGAAGCAGCAGCTCTTCATTCAACAATGGAGTCTCCGCTATTGGACGATACCGTTGACGGCGCCGTCGATTTCAAAGGCCGGCCTGTTCTCAGATACACTTCCGGCGGTTGGAGATCTGCCTTACTCATCATAGGTAATCTTAATTCTAATATACATACACTAAACCAGTAGAATTTTTTCTTCAATTTCATGATTTTGTAAACAGGAGTAGAGGTTGCTGAAAGATTTGCTTACTATGGAGTTTCCTCTAATCTCATTAACTTCTTGACGGGGAAGCTTGGACAATCTACGGCCACGGCGGCGGAGAATGTCAATGCGTGGTCCGGTACGGCGTCTTTGCTACCTCTTTTCGGAGCTTTCGTTGCTGATTCTTTCCTTGGACGATACCGTACTATTGTTCTTTCTTCTGCTCTTTACATTTTGGTTCGTTTAATTCAATTCTCATTTTTCATTTTCTTCCTTTGTTTTTGTGGTTTTCTGCTTTGCCTAATTTTGAATGTTGAAAATGAAAAAAGAAAATTAATTTCCGTCTTGTAGACTATGGAGGTTTTGGAAAAGAAAATAAGAAAACAGATAGGGAAGAAGAGAAAAAGAAGTCATATAGTTAGTTATTAACTGGGTGTTTGGTTCACGGGTTTGGTGAGCTTTGCTAAGCCTGTGTTTGGATTGTGTAAAAGAATGAGGTTTTGTTAAGTCGAGTTAGTGTCAAATGTGTTTGAATTGTGATAAAGAATGATTTTGTTTACCGTGATGGGTTTAGATAACCCTCATCCGGGGTTGTAAAACCGGGAGACAAAGGCGGGTTAGGTTTGGTTATATCTGTAATGTGTCATTTAGCATATTTGTTTAACTACATTGGGAATGCATATAATCACAAAAAAGGTGTAATAAAGAACACTAGTACCGTGAACTTGATTTATCACTAAATTCTGCTGCCTTTCTAAAGCTGTGAAACTTGGAAAGAGAGAAATATAAATATTTTTAGGGATAGTGAGGATGAGTTAAACAGCTCTAGGACCCCATTGATTTTTGGGCTTCAATCTAGTGACTTAATTTTTAGCTCTAGAACGATGCTTAAGAAGAGTATCTGGTCTCCTATTTTCTTTTCTCATTATCTTCTATAATACATTTGTTTCTTGTTGAAGAAAAATACGGTGACTGTGTTTCACTCACTTAATTTTACATTGAATTCAGGGACTTGGATTGCTTACTCTGTCTGCAACATTTCCTTCTCCCAGGATTTCTGACTGCCAACACACCAGAGATACCCTACCATGTCCTCCCAGTTCTGTCCAAGTAGTTTTATTTTTCTCCTCCTTATATCTGGTCGCTTTTGCTCAAGGTGGTCACAAACCTTGCGTTCAGGCTTTCGGAGCCGATCAATTTGATGGGCAAGATCCAAAGGAGTGCAAAGCTAAAAGCTCTTTCTTTAATTGGTGGTACTTTTGTATTTCTCTGGGTACTTTTGTAACTGTTAATTTCTTGAACTATGTACAAGATAACCTTAGTTGGACCCTTGGATTTGGAATTCCTGGTATCACAATGGTTCTTGCATTGGTAGTTTTCTTGCTTGGAACTATGACCTACAGGTACAGTAACAGAGGAGATGAAGAAAACCCATTTGTAAGGATTGGACGAGTGTTTGTCACTGCAGCAAGAAATTGGCGAATAAATCCTTCAGAAATAGCTCAGGAAGAGGAAACCCATGGCCTTTTGCCTCACCGTAGCTCTCAACAATTCAGGTAAAATTTCAACTTCGCCTCTTTAATATGCAGTTTTGAGAAGAACAAGAAGGAGAAGAAAAGGTGAAAGATTGTGAAGGAAGAAGAGATTCATATCATTAGAACATTTATTTATCTTTTAGTTCATTTGTTGTTTTAAGTAACTCAGTTTAGATACATGAGCATGGATTCTATTTCTGTTTTCAATTTTTCTATTGTAATGATTTTAGCTATGAGTAGCTAAACCCCCGTGGTGAAAGGATCAAGGATGGTAAGAACTTCATGTGTAGTGATACATTGAATGAGTATTTTGATTAAGCTATTAACTTTGTTATTCTTCACCCTCTGTCAAACTTAGTGAGAACCAAGTTAGAGGAGTTTAATCTTGTATTGTTATCTTTACAGAGATTCGGGTTCTCCAATCTTGCAGGTTCCTCAACAAAGCTTTGATTGTACCCAAGGGTTCAAAGGAAGATGGTTATGCATGTACTATCGGTGAAATTGAGGAAGCAAAAGCAGTACTTAGGCTTGTTCCTATATGGGCTACATGCTTAGCATATGCTGTTGTGTTCTCTCAGTTCTCAACTTTCTTTACAAAACAAGGAGTCACAATGGACAGGTCAATATTCCCAGGATTCGAAATACCAGCTGCTTCTCTTCAATCCTTCATCAGTCTCGCTATTGTCATTTCCCTCCCCATATACGACCGCATACTCATCCCGATAACAAGATCTTTCACCGGGAAGCCTTCCGGAATTACAATGCTACAAAGAATTGGAATTGGGATGCTATTATCTGCCCTTTCCATGATAATTGCTGCGTTTGTCGAGATAAAAAGACTCAAAACAGCTCAAGAACATGGATTGGTTGATCTGCCGAACGCGACAATTCCGTTGAGCATATGGTGGCTGGTTCCTCAATATGTACTGCTTGGAGTTGCCGATGTTTTCACCATGGTTGGTTTGCAGGAGTTTTTTTACGACCAAGTCCCGAGCGGATTAAGAAGCATGGGTCTCTCCCTGTACCTGAGTATTTTCGGAGTTGGGAACTTTCTAAGCAGCTTTCTCATATCTGTCATTGTAAAATTAACTAGTGGGGATGGAAAAGAAAGCTGGTTTTCCAATAACCTCAATAGAGCACATCTTGATTACTTCTACTGGTTGCTTGCTGGGCTCAGTGTCATTGGATTGGCTGCTTACCTATGTTTTGCTAGAACTTACATCTACAATAAGGTAAATACTATATGAACTCCATTATGTGCCTAAAGATTGTAATTTAAAGCTTTGGGATGGGAGAAAATATTATTGTATTGTAAAATTTGTTATTAAAGGTCTGTTGCAATTGCTGGATTCCCAAGAAAAATCAATCATACATTTGCAACTTGATCTCATTTTTTTGTGTGGAAATGCACTTCCCTTAAGAAATGAGGAATTCTTAAAACCATAGTGTAAGATTAAAAATGTTTTGGTGAATAGGTGCCAATTGTTCATTTATGAAGGGGGGATTCATTGAGCCGAGATCACTAACTAATACAATCTAATATTAATTTGAAACGAAAACCATATTTTCAGTTGAACAATGTTTTGCTGCGTAATTCTAAGCAGCCAAGGCTATTTATCGCCCATGGGAAGATGTTATGTGGGTTAAAAAGAAGTGCAACTTTTATTGCTTTTGCAATTTTTTATCCACGTGGCATCTTCTCATTGACAATAAAAGTAGTATTGGTTGCCTAGAATTAAGCAATTGTTGGAACATTTTATTTTATGAGGAAGCTATTTGGCTCAGAACTAAGAATTCTCTCTCTTACTTCGTTAGGAGAATGTTGACAAATACTTTATAACCAATCTATTATAAAATTAATTTGATAAATTGGCTGACACTTAATTGTTTGGTAGTGTTTTTTGGTTCCTCGTTTATAATTTCTTATTTTATTTTTATTTTTATTTTTTAAGAAACGTTTTTAAAATTGTGTAGAAATTTTGGGAAACAAAAAATTTGGTTTTTGGTTTTTGGTTTTCGTTTTCAATTAACTAATACAATTATTATTTTTATTCCATTCATAATAAAATGTATAGTAAATACAAGAAAACTAAATTGCTATACTAATTTTAAACATTTCATTTTTACAGATTTAATTTTAAAAATGTATTTCTTTGATTAAAAATTATAATGAATAAGAAACCATAAACATATTTATGTTTTTCTTTAAAAAACAAAAACATTAAAGGTATAACGAGTGATAGAAAGGAGAAAAAAAACAGTTTCAAAGAACCAAAATATATTTCTTTTTTCAGTTTTTTTAACAATTAAGCATATATCCAATTTTTTTGGGTACAATCAAAATTTAGTCATATACATCACTCGTTATTCTGTCATCACCACAACACCTTTCGTCGCACATTCCCCATACCTTAATAATAAACATGATGTTCCTAATTCTCATGAAGGGCACGTAAATTATAATATTCTTATGTCGAATGTACACATCAATATACAAGATGTGTCACATAATGTATATTTTATACATAATTTTCATAATAAACACGACAATATAATTCTCATGAAGAACATGTAAATCATGTGGAATATACACAATAGTGTACAAAATGTGTTGCATAGCATACAATTAATACATAATTCTCATGACATATCTATCAAGATAGTCAAACACTGACAAGAATTTAAAAACTACTTTTTGTATGTAGTCAAACAGTGAAAACATATTTATAAAAAAATTCCTTATTAATTAAAACACTTGAAAAAAAATCAAATCCGAGAGACTCCAATATGGCTACGCCAAATTCGAACACAAGACCTACCATTTGATTTATAAGGATAACGCCCAATGGCCCATGAGAACTACATTGTAAAATATTTAGTTTATATTTTATTTGTACATAAAATCAAATCAAGTGGATTTGAATATGGTTTACATTTTTTTTATTAACAAATCTTCAAATCTATAAAATATTGAATTGCATAAATTCAATTTTTTTAAATACCTAATAACTTCTCGATACAGATAAATATGATTAAATTTATTTTAATCATATATGTTACGTAATGTCATAATCATTTATTGATTAATTTTTCTGTATTTGTTACAGAAAATATATCGAGAAGGATAAGAATTAAGATGATCTCAAAGATGGAGACTTAAATAATAATTAAAAAAAATTAGATTAATTATATTTTTCTATTATTTATATATGTTAATAGAATTGTATAATTTTTATGTGAGAATTTAAATAATGAATTATTTTCTTATTAATATTAATGAATGAGTTTCATTATTATTATTATTTTTAATAATCATTGTGTTTCATTGTTATTTATGTGCAATGTGATAAATTAATAATAATTAATTCATATATACATAGATGATGATTTTAAAACTTAGTGTTATTTCGATTCTATGCGATATAGATGGTTATTAGTAATTTATTGTTTGTAATTGTAACAAAATACTGTGTGATGCGAACAATTAATCATGTCCAAATATATGTCTTGTAGAGTTTTATGAGTAAAATGGCTTCTGTTTCTAAGAACATAGTAGCCAATTTGAATAAGGGTGAAAAGCTTAATGGGGATAATTCTGAAATTTGGGCAATGAAAATTCAGTATGTCTTGGAAGAGCAAGGACCTCTAGAAGTACTGAATTATGTGTTGACTAAGCCTGAGGAAGGCAATACTACTCAACACAAAAGGGGTCGTGAGGCTTATGAGGTATGGAAAATAAAGAACTCACTTACTCGCATTACGTTGCTGAGTAGCATGGAAAATGATATCATGCGTGAGTTTAAAGACTATATATGACCTTGCCATGGAGATGTGGGCAACTCTGAAGTCAAAGTTTGGTGGAACTTCCATCACCAAACTGAGACAATTTACTATTAAGTTTGACACTTATAAAAAGCGTCTTAATCATAATATAAGACAACACATGAGAGAAATATCTAATAGATAAAATGGAAGATTTTATGAGTTGCACGAGATCAAATTCAAATATGGATTTACTTCCATATAAGAATTTGACAAAAGACCTTTGCGAATTAACCATGAAATGAGTTAAGTATAAGTAAAATGAGATCCTCCTAACTAAACTCTAAATTCGTGTGATTACTAAATTATTAGTAGATGAAAGGTGTTTGAACATGATAGTTTCAAATCGAAAGTTAATAGAGTTTATTTTATGGCGATAAAATATGGAATCTATTATACTTAATGAAACTAAATTCAGACAAAGGAAATACATACTAAACAGATGAAAAACGTTACTGATAAAGTTTTAAAATGACTATTATGGCTAAGTAGTTAATAGTCATCCAACTTGACTGGAATTACAAGTCGAATCTCCAATGATCTAGGACAAGTGGGAGATTGTTAGGATTGGTGTACTAGAACTTGTAATTATTTTAATAAAAATAATTTATTTTGAATAAATTAAATAAATAAACTCAAGTATCTTTGTAAGTTATATTGATTCATAGACGATATAAGAAATATTTTATATATATATATATATATATATATATATATATATATTTACATCAAAACGTAATATGTGAGTCATACGAGAGGATTAAAGCTGAGATGAGTAGCTTAAAGTATCTACAATAAGTGGATAACTTTTGAGAACCTTATCCTAGTAACACTATTGATAACTGTCCATTTTGTATAGTAGACAACTGATCTTATCCGGATCATTCATGTGGGTGACATGAAATGGTAGTATCATATACAATATTGATTGTATAAGACAGGACCACAATATTTGATCAATATCTCAATCATACCGTTTACGAGAAATGATTGAATATCAAACTAAGTTTATCACCATGATAGATCTCAATCCGAGTGAGATGTGGACTCTTATTTATGGAGTTATGTTCTTTGATTCACACGGTTAAGAGTGATCTGAATAAACGCTCAATACACTCATATTTTAGGAACATGACGAGATAGTAGCTGGGAACACATTTACACAAAATGGAATTCATAACTTGCATATGAATTAATGGTATCAGTGCGATACATAATCATTGTAGGAATTTTAGGAAACTCCTTTAATGTACTGATTGAAGACATGAACAAGTGGCGCGACGACTTCTACTGATCACAAAAGTATTTATCTCTAGTTTGACTACAGATAATGTTCATTGGTGAATCAACGGGAACACAAGAATAAAACAATAATTACAGGGGTAAAACAGTAAATTTATCCCATCTATAATTATGAGTTTTCCACGTGTAGGATATATCACAGATATAGTAAAAGATAAACTAAATGGACATAACTCATATATAGTGAGTGGAGTTCAACTATGAATCTATAGTGAAATCATTCATAGTTAAATAATAAGTAATTAACTGATTATGAGTTAATAACTTAATTGACTAATTATTAAGCTCATGATCTATAGATCCATTGGGTCCTTATGCTTAGGAGTGTTCACGGGGTAGGGCGAGGACGGGGAATCCGTCCCCGCTCAAATTCCACATCCCCATCCCCGTTAAATTCCCCATTCAAAGAGATCGGGGACGGGGATTCTCAAATTCCACATCCCCGTCCCCGCGGGGAAAATGAACACCCCTACTTATGCTAGCCCAAATATCATAGTCGTGAAATCAATTGAAGAAATGAAAATTTTAAGTAAAGTGAATTATTTAAATAGGCAATATTAATTGTTTAAATATTGAGCATATTTACACGATAATTAGTAGAAACATTAATAATTATTTAAATAATGAATTTTATTTAAATAGAAATTAATAATAAAATATTATTAATTATTTAAATATTGAATATATTTAAATGGTAATTAATAATTTGAAATTAATTGGTAATTATTATTTTTTTAAATAATTAATTTTATTTAAACGAAAATTAATAATAAAATATTATTTGATAATATTTAGTCGGGAGAAAAATATTAATATTATTAATTATTTAAATAAGTTTGTTATTTAAATGGAAATTAATAAATAAATTAATTAAGTTGGACTTATTAATTTAAGAGAGAGTTTATAGCCCAATTGGATTAATGAATCCAATTGAAATTGGCCCAAAATAATTAATTAAATAAATTAGATTTATTTATTAATTACTATGCTAAATTCGACCATATGTAGTATATTTTAGGGAGATAATTGTTTGAATTATATCCAAAAATAATTACATAGATTTATTTACCCAAGATAAAGCAAATAAAATAAAACAAAATATTCCATATTTATATACATAGAATTTTGGCCATACCATGATAAAGGGATCTTATTCTTTTTATATTTATGATCTCCATGGAATATTTCTAGTGTGATTAGATTTTTTATTAGCCTATAAATAGACAGCTTGGGTCAGACATAAATCACACACAATTTAATTCCTAAGAAATTGAAATTCTCTCTTCTCCTCTCTCCTAAGGCTTTCCGATTTTTCACATTAAAGTTAGGAAGAAAATTCTTTTTCTTCTAAGGTTCGATCCCACAATCGGGTTTCGCTTGTTCGATCGGAATATAGCGTAGAAGATCTTGGGTTAAGGGTTTGATGTTGTAAAGAAACGTCCAACCAATTTTCCATTAATTACTCATTGTAATTAAAGGGTTTTAATTTTCCAAAAACTAGCATGAATCTACATTTTTTTATCATACTTGCATAATGTTAATAGATTATAAATTAATTGTTAATTTGTTTACTAATTAAATTTCTGCTAAATTAGTAAAGTAGTCCCTACATTTACATCATGAACGTGTATTACAAATCATATCCAAACATTTATATCATGAACTAAAAAAATATAGTACATATCCAAACATTTAAGCATTCAGATTTAGTTTTATGCATTTTATCATGAAATTTTTGGTATATAATATACACGAGTTCACAATATACTTCATATTCAAGATACCTTATGAATTTTTTGTGTCATTTTCTGTTTGTTCCTTTTCCATTTTTTCCTTTCCCAAAAGTTTTCTTCTTGTTAGACGTCTATTCAATAAAAAACAGAGTACATTAGATACGGAATACATTTAATCTCGTACATTCTGAATATGTTTCAAAATAAATGGTCGTTTTATACCTGGTTTGGTTCATCTTCCTATTCAGTTGTCTCCATATCATCCATCACTTGTTCTTCTTGTTCTGTATTATCTATGTCCGAAAAACAAGGGGTTTTTTTTTTGTTGTTGAAAGAGGATTTTTGTTTTCTCTTAAAATGAACATTTGTTTTTCTGAAAAGGAAACTAAGAAAACCCAATGAACATTTGTTTTTTGTTTTTAGTTTGAAACTCACTAAAAAGAAAATTAAGAAAAACTCAATAAACATTTTTGTTTTACGAAATGAGGAAAAAAAAACTTAGAAATGATATGAAAAGATGGTCTTACACTTTTCTTAAAGATTCTATAAAGAAGATTGTCTTGGAATTGGCTTCATTTTTGTGTAAATGAAATGGAAGAGAAAGCAATGAAGAATGAAAGAAAATCTGAAGAAGAAGAAGAGTCGCACGAGTTTTTTTTTGTAAAATGAAATGATTAGACTTCGTCCCTTTTTTTTGGCTGCATGGCTTTCGTAATTCGTACCCAAAAACAGCTAAGTTATTCCATATGGTCATGACCCCTTATTTTCAGGATAGTGGCTATTAAACTTTACAAGATCATTTATAGTGGTTACTAATATAGATAACCTGTGGTATGGAGGGGTAGGTACTCCCGTAGTACTAGAAAATTTCCCCATAAAGTCCGAGAATAATGTCAATTGAGTCCTCAAACATTTTTTTTAATACTCCTAGGTACTTTAGTTAAAACTTTTCCATAATCTCAATCATGGGGAAATATTAATTTTGATGGAAACTCTTACATTATAAATTCGAATGGTAAAAACTACTTTTAACAATAGTTTTCTCACATCAATTTTCATATTTTAAAAAAAGTTATAAGAATTTAATAAACATTGTATCAAAATTTGTTACCTAGTGAAATTTTCCTTATAAAAAAATAATTTAAAACCGAGTTTAATCCAAAAATTTTGAGACCCTTTTTTTGTTACTGATTTTTTTTAATCCCCCAACTTTACATTTAATTCAATTTTAGTCCCAACATTATCCGTCTATAATTTTCGTGGCTTTTAAGTGGCAAGTAAGTAAATAAAATAAGTTTATGAAATCAATATAAAATTTTCAAAAGTTTAGTGACCAAAAATTTCAAGAAAAAGGATTAACCTAAAAAAATCGAATGAGTAAAAAAAAAATTATAAATTTACTAAAATATCATACTATGCATAGTGTTTACTTTTAATATTTACTATTTTATTTTTATTTTCAATGGAATAATTGTTGTGGGGATGATTTCCACAGTTGAGCACGTGATGACACATACTGTCTTCTTGCTGGCTTTGATACCATAAATGTGATTCATCATTAGTTGGAAAAGTGTGGTATTGACCAAGGACCTCAGACGGTCAAGTTAGTTCAAGGAAAGTAAACGTAGAATAGGAAACGACAACACTTGGAATATTTAGGTTTTGGTCTCACACTTCAGTGCATAACTCTTTGGGTGTATCTCCTTGTCTTATATAACCGTTGAATGTGAAGGGATGATTTACTAAAATAGCGGAATTTTATTTAGCAAACTTATTAACATTTAATAACGGATCTATTAACATCATGCAATTTGTGATAAGAACATGTAGATTCATGCTAGTTTTTCAAAAAATCAAGGCCTTTTACTTACATTGAGTAATTAATGGAGAATCGGTTGGAGGTTTCTTTACAGCATCAAATCCTCAGCAACACCGGATCTTCTACGCTATATCTCGATCGATCAAACGAAACCCGATTGTGGGATCGAACTAAAGAAGAAATTGGGAAGAAGAAAAATATTTTCTTCCCAATAATGCTATAGGGAAATCGGCCAAGGGGGGAGAAGGGAGGAAGAGAGAATTCCGAATTTCTAAGGAATTAAATTGTGTTGTCTGATTTATGAATGACCCAACCCTCCTATTTATAGGAAAATAGGAATCCTAATCACATTAGGATTAATCTATAGAGATAAATACAAAAAGAAAAAAGATTATCTCTTTCCTTTATCTTGCAATTTCGAAAATGCCATAGATAAATAGAAGATTATTTTATTTTCTTTATTTTATTTATCTTGGGTAGATAAAACTATGTAATTATTTTAGGATATAATTCAAGCAATTATCTCTCCCAAATAAGACATATGGCCGAAAATTCATGTAGCAATAAATAATTCTAATTTATTTAATTAATTATTTTGGGCCAATTCCAATTGGGTTCATTAATCCAATTGGGCTTGAAATTCTCTCTTAAATTAATAAGTTCAACTTAATTAATTAATTTATTAATTACCATTTAAATAAAATATTTTATTTAAACAATTAATAATATTAATATTTTCTCCCGACTAAATATTATCCAATTTATATTTAATTATTAATTTCCATTTAAATAATTTTCATTATTTAAATAATTAATAATAAATATTATAATTATTAATTTCCATAAAATCATTATTTAATTAATAATTTTATTGACAATATTTTATTATTAATTAATTAATTTTAATTATTAATTTCCGTTTAAATTAATTATTTAAACAATTAATAATTGTTAATTAATTTCAAATTATTAATTACCATTTAAATATACTCAATATTCAAATAATTAATAATATCTAATTAATAATATTTCATTATTAATTTCATGTTTAAATAAACTCATTATTTTTTTTTAAACAATTAATATTGCCTATTTTAAGTAATTCGCTTGACTTAAACTTTCCATTTCTTCTACTTGATTTCGCGACTACGATATTTAGGCTAGCATAAGGACCCGATGGACCTATAGATCATGGGCTTAATAATTAGTCAATTAAGTGATTTATACATAATCAGTTAATTACTTATTATCTAACTATGAATAATTCCACTATAGATTCATAGCTGAACTCCCCTCACTATAGATGAGTTATTGTCCATTTAGTTTATCTTTATTTATATTTGTGATATTATCCTTCACGTGGAACCCTTATAATTACAGGAGAATAAATTTACCGTTTTGCCCCTGTAATTACCGCTTTATCCTTGTGTTTCCCACTGATTCTCCAATGATCTTTAGTCGAACTAGAGATAAGATACTTCTGTGATCAATAGAAGTCGTGACGTCACTTGTTCATGTCTCGAATCAGTACATCAAGGGAGTTTCCTAAAGTTCCTAAAAAGTTTAGGTATCGCACTGATACCGTTAATTTATAGGAAAGTTATGAATTCCATCTCGTGAAAATGAGTTCCCAGCTACTTATCTAGTCATGTTCCCAAAACAATAGTGTATTGAGCGTTCTTACAGATCGCTCTCAACTATGTGAATCAAAGAACAAAACTCCACAAATAGGAGTCCGCATTTCACTCAGGATTTAGATCTATCACGGTTGATAAACTTAGTTTGATATTCGATTATTTCTCGTAAACGGTACTAATGAGAAATTTGATCAAACATCGTGGTCCTGTCTTATACAATCAACATTGCATATGACACTTCCATTTCATGTCTCCCACATGAATGATCAGGATTCGATCATTTGTCTATAAACAAAATGTGAAGCTATCAACAGTGTTACCAGGATAAGGTTTCCAAACGTTATCCGCTTTCATAGACACGTTTAAGTTACTCATCTCGACTTTAATCCTCTTGTATGACTCACATACTAAGTCATGATTTCATAAGAGTAACTTAGGGTTTACTATTTGAATGTTTGATATTTATATATTTTCATATATTCCTAATATCATTAATTGAATCAATCTAGATAATATAAAGAACTTATGTTTATTTATTTAATTTATTCTTAATAAATTATTATTATTAAATAATTACAAGTTCTAGGACACCATTCCTAACAGAATGTTGAACCATGGGCCTTGGACTGTGCTAGTCGAGACTAGACTTATTTCTTTTATGGGGTCGATTAGACTACAATAGGCAGATATATGATGTCAGTGCTTATGCTAAGCCCCTTGATAATTTGGACATTGTGCTTGGGCCTGACCCTTCATGTCAAGTCTTTTATAAGCAATTTTTACCCTCCATAATATCATCTAAATGATTTTTTAAAAATAAAAATAAATGTATAGGACTTTTTATGATCTAAACTTTAATTTACTAAATTAGTTATACTTTATATCAAGTCCGAGTTAAATAAATTAATGAACTAATATCTAAGTAAATAATTAGGATTAGTGACATAAAAATCGATATCTGAAAATTGAGAAAATTTCTGAAAAACAAATCAAATAGTATTTTAACCGCCTTTTATCATTTTATATGGGTGAGAGAGAAAACAGAAATTATCATGTGTTTAGTGTAGGGGTGAAAGCAAAACCCCCCGTCCGACCCTGCCAAACCCGCTTCGTAAATGGGGCAGGCGCAGGGGGGGAAAATTCTCCCATTTACTAAACAAGGTGGGGCGGGGCCCGCCGTCATGTTTAGCAATTTTTTTTTTTTAATTACATACATTGTGTTTGAACTTAGATTAATTATGTTTTTTGTGACTTTGAAATACCAAATTTGAATTTGGATTGATTTGAGAATATTGAAATATAATGAAAATTGATTATGTATATTTACGAAAATTGTGTTTGAATTGTTCTTTAAGACTTTATAATGGAAATATAGATTATGTTTGAGACTTTTAATTTATTATTAAATGCATTGTATATGGAATAGAATGAAATAAAAATATGTATATTATATAAGATTTATATTTAAAAATATTAAAATTTATAACAAAATTTAGAATAAAGTCATGTAATTTTCTTTTCCTTTTTTTAAAATATTACCCCCCACCCCATAAATAGATCGAGGACAAGCGGCGGGGAAATGATAATAGGGGTAGGGACAGGGATGGGATTTCTCCCTTAAACGGGGCAGGGATAAACGGGGACCCCGCCCCACCCGGTCCCATTTATACCCCTGGAGGGAATTAGCGAATGATTGGCCGCGATGGAATTAGATAGTGAAAATTCAAGCAGCAGCTTTTTCCTTCAACAATGGAGGCTCCGCTATTGGACGATACCGTTGACGGCGCCGTCGATTTTAAAGGCCGGCCTGTTCTCAGATCCACTTCCGGCGGTTGGAGATCTGCGTTACTCATCATAGGTAATCGTAATTCTAATCTAATCTACATTCACTAAACCAATCGAATTTCTTCTTCAATTTCACGATTTTGTGAACAGGAGTAGAGGTTGCTGAAAGATTTGCTTACTATGGAGTTTCCTCTAATCTCATTAACTTCTTGACTGGAAAGCTTGGACAATCTACGGCCACGGCGGCGGAGAATGTCAATGCGTGGTCCGGTACGGCGTCTTTGTTACCTCTGTTCGGAGCTTTCGTTGCTGATTCTTTCCTTGGACGATACCGTACTATTGTTCTTTCCTCTGCTCTTTACATTTTGGTTCGTTTAATTCGATTCTCATTTTTATTTTTAATTTATGGTTTTCTGCTTTGACTAATTTGAAATGTGGAAAATGAAAAAAGATAATTGATCTCCGTCTCATTGACTATGGAGGTTAAGGAAAAGAAAAAAAGAAGTCACCTAGTTATTAACTAGGTGTTTGGTTTGTGGAAATGGTGGAGTTTGCTAAGCGTGTGTTTGGATTGTGCGAACAATGAGTTTGTTTAGTCGAGTAAGTGTAAAATGTGTTTGAATTGTGAAAAATAATGAGTTTGTTTATGGTGATGGGTTTAGATAACCCATCATCCGATGTTGTAACACCGGGAGACAAATACGGGTTAGGTTTGGTTATATCTGTAATGTTTTTGTTAGTATAATTCTTTAACTACATTGAGAATGTATGATATCACAAAAAAGGTGTAATAAAGAACACTAGTACCATGACCTTGATTTATCACTAAATTCTGCTGCCTTTCTAAAGCTGGGAAACTTGGAAAGAGAGGAATATAAATATTCTTTGGGATAGTTAGGATGAGTTAAACAGCTCTAGGATCCCATTGATTTTTGGGCTACAACTACAATCTATTGCACTTAATTTTTAGCTCTAGAACGATGCTTAAGAAGAGTATCTGGTCTCCTATTTTCTTTTCTCATTATCTTCTATAATACATTTGTTTCTTGTTGAAGAAAAATGCGGCAACTGTGTGTCACTCACTTAATTTTACATTGAATTCAGGGACTTGGATTGCTTACTCTGTCTGCAACAATTCCTTCTCCCAGCATTTCTGACTGCCAACACACCAGAGATACCCTACCATGTCCTCCCAGTTCTGTCCAAGTAGTTTTATTTTTCTCCTCCTTATATCTGGTCGCTTTTGCTCAAGGTGGTCACAAACCTTGCGTTCAGGCTTTCGGAGCCGATCAATTTGATGGGCAAGATCCAAAGGAGTGCAAAGCTAAAAGCTCTTTTTTTAATTGGTGGTACTTTTGTATTTCTCTAGGTACTTTTGTATCTGTTAATTTCTTGAACTATGTACAAGATAACCTTAGTTGGACCCTTGGATTTGGAATTCCTGGTATCACAATGGTTCTTGCATTGGTAGTTTTCTTGCTTGGAACTATGACCTACAGGTACAGTAACAGAGGAGATGAAGAAAACCCATTTGTAAGGATTGGACGAGTGTTTGTCACGGCAGCAAGAAATTGGCGAATAAATCCTTCAGAAATAGCTCATGAAAAGGAAATCCACGGCCTTTTGCCTCACCGTAGCTCTCAACAATTCGGGTAAAATTTCAACTTTGCCTCTTTAATATTCAGTTTTGCTCCCTACTTATGCAAGGTTGTTGTAGCTCTTGTGCTGTTGCTCTCCCTAGTAAAAAAAATCAGCCTTGTCCCCGTTTGTGTAGTTATCTTTACAGAATTCGGGTTCCCCAATCTTGCAGGTTCCTCAACAAAGCTTTGATTGTACCCAAGGGTTCAAAGGAAGATGGTAATGCATGTACTATCGGTGATATTGAGGAAACAAAAGCAGTACTTAGGCTTGTTCCTATATGGGCTACATGCTTAGCATATGCTGTTGTGTTCTCTCAGTTCTCAACTTTCTTTACAAAACAAGGAGTCACAATGGACAGGTCAATATTCCCAGGATTTGAAATACCAGCTGCTTCACTTCAATCCTTCATCGGTCTCGCTATTGTCATTTCCCTCCCTATATATGATCGCATACTCATCCCGATAACAAGATCTTTCACTGGGAAGCCTTCCGGAATCACAATGCTACAAAGAATTGGAATTGGGATGCTATTATCTGCCCTTTCCATGATAATTGCTGCGCTTGTTGAGATAAAAAGACTCAAAACAGCTCAAGAACATGGATTGGTTGATCTGCCGAACGCGACAATTCCGTTGAGCATATGGTGGCTAGTTCCTCAATATGCACTGCTTGGAGTTGCTGATGTTTTCACCATGGTTGGTTTGCAGGAGTTTTTTTACGACCAAGTCCCGAGCGGATTAAGAAGCATGGGTCTCTCCCTGTACCTGAGTATTTTCGGAGTTGGGAACTTTCTAAGCAGCTTTCTCATCTCTGTCATTGTAAAATTAACCAGTGGGGATGGAAAAGAAAGCTGGTTTGCGAATAACCTCAATAGAGCACATCTTGATTACTTCTACTGGTTGCTTGCTGGGCTCAGTGCCATTGGATTGGCTGCTTACCTATGTTTTGCTAGAACTTACATCTACAATAAGGTAAATACTATATGAACTCCATTATGTGCCTAAATATTGTAATTTAAAGCTTTGGGATGGGAGAAAATATTATTGTATTGTAAAATTTGTTATTAAAGGTCTGTTGCAATTGCTGGATTCCCAAGAAAAATCAATCATACATTTGCAACTTGATCTCATTTTTTGTGTGGAAATTCACTTCCTTTCATAAACGCGGAATTCTTAAAGTCATAATGCTGTTGCTTGCTGTCTTGTTGATTTCTCATTTTCTTTATGATATTCTAATAATCTAAATGTAAGATTATAAATATTTTGGTGGCTTGGTGCCAATAGTTTATCGCGGAAGAAAGGATTCACTAAGGCGAGATCACCAACTAATACAATCTAATACTAATTATTGAAAACGAAAACCATATTTCAGTTGATCAAAGCAACCAAGGCTACTTAGGGTCAATGGGAAGATGTGGGTAAAAAAATGGCAATTTTTTTTCTTTTGCAATTTTTATCCACGTGTCATCTTCTCATTGACCATAAATAGCCTTGGTTACCTAGAATTTGTTGGGACATATTCGATTTTATGAGGAAGATATTTTGCCCAGAATTTAAAATTCTCTCTCTATTACTACGTTAGAAATTATAAAGAATAAGAAACAAAAAACAGTTATCAAATATATTTCTACTTTTTTTTAAAAAGGAAAACGAAAGACAAGAAATTATTATTAAACATGCTTATATTTTTCTTTAAAAAAAAACATATAACATGAAAATGAATAATGAGTAATAGGGAAGAAGAAAAGAAAATCGTTACCAAGTGACCAAAATATGTCTATATGAATATAGCTCAACTAGTTACCAAGTGACCAAAACAAGTAAATATGTCGTTCCTAATTCTCATGAAGAACACGTAAATCATAATGTTCTTATGTCGAATCTACACATCAATGTACTATTGGACACTCCAATATGGGCTAAGTAGTTGAGATAGTAAATGCTCATAAAAAATCAAATGGGTAGAAAGAATGATACACATGAAACATAGATTTTTTGATGGATTTAAAAGGAAAATTTCCTCCCGTTTATTGGTGGTCAATTCGGATTTAGAAGGATTTCCTAAGAAATAAGGAAATTTTAAAGGTAGCAAAATATTTGGTAATATTTACAGATATATTAAGTTTAATAAATATACGTAAATATGATATTAAAAAAAAAATTATCTGTGATAAATAACAAGTTGATAATAAATATATGATAATCATTTCACATGATAACTCTTATTTTATGTATTTAAGTCATTGACTTTAGATATTGTTAGCAATAATCATAATAGATCATTGATATATATATATATATATATATAAACATTATAAAAAATTCTGTTAAATTTATCATCTTTTTTTATAAAAAGAATTATAATATTAATAAATGTCATAAATATTTTTGCAAGCTTTATAAACACCCATTAAAAAAGGAAATTTCACCACTTAACAGATTTTAATGCAATATTTATAAATATATCATCACTTAAAACTATTTGCAAATATTTTTACTATGTTAATCAATAATGAACAGTAATTAATGTGTGTATTAGTGATAAACTTAGTATAAAAATACGTAATTCAATATTTATCACCGATTCACCAGATCAAAACCTACTATATTTATAAATATTTTTAAGAATTGCTATTTTTATAAATATTATTAAAAAAAATTGCAACTGCCACTAAAACAAATATAGCCTCAAATAGAGAAGAGGAATAAAGAGGTGCTCTCTATCATTGAAAAAATAGATTGGTGGGGTGGGGATGACAAGCAAACAAAGCTGGCTGGTGCTTATAAATCTTAGCAAATCTCATTATTTGAGAATGGAATTTACAAATCTAAAACAGATTTGTTTCCAACCTGTTTGATTGAACCTTTAAGTATTCTTTTTGTGCTTTAAAATTCTCACATTTTAATATAAAATATCTCAGATAGCAAATTTAAAATATGTTTTTTTTTTCTTCCATTTGTCACTATTTTTCATTATTTATTTAAATAGCAGTCCCTGATTTATTGTATTTAGTAAACTAGAAATAATATATTATTTTGATGATACACTGTAGTTAATTTAGTAAATGAGAGTTTTATTTCCTCAAATCTTATTTAGATGACAATTTATTCAACCCATAATAAAAATAGTAAATAGTAAAGAATAAAAATAAATAGTTCACTAATTTACTTAGCTAGTTCATTTATTTAGGGATCTAGAAATAATACGTTATTTAGTAAATTTTCAAAAAATTTACTATATAATATATATATTATTCGGGGTGAAACCAGTTTGATTTCGTTCGATCTTTTAGTAGAAATTTCAGAAAATCTTCTCTTTTTTTTCCCCTATAATTTGTCTAGAAAATAGAGTTAAAAAGTAAGAGAAGAGAAGATCTTTATGGCAAAATTGTAGATGAAGAGATTGGACGATACACTACGACACTGAAGGTTGGAGATGAGGAAATTACATTTTTTCGTGCGGCGCTAGAAGGCTAGGGTTGGAGAGGATTAATTATGTTGATTTCTTTTCTTTTTTAAGCATGTGGCTGTGTTAATAAAAGATAGGGGGTAATCTAGTGGAAGGGGTATGGTCAGAAGTTTTACTTTAAATTTTGTTTTTGAAAAACTGGTTCGGTTAACTGAACCGGCTATTATAGAACCGATAACCGAACCGGCTAGAGCCGGTTGGGTTTGGTTCAATATTTTAGGAAGAAAAAATCGAATTTGATCCGTTTAGGTCTGATTTTTCAATCTTTTCCTTTCACACACATATATATATTCTGCTATATTCCTTTTTTTTATTCCTCTTTCTAATCTCTCTTTATATAGGTAGGGGTGAAAGTTGAACCTTGTCACCCCCCCGGCCTAACCCGCTTGCTTAATAAATGGGGTGTGCTTGGGATTAGGGTGGGATATTGGCCCTGTTAATTAAATGAGACAAGGTTAGGTATTAGATCTTGACCCGGAAGGGGCCCTAACCCCGATTAGATTTTTATTTCTTTCTTTACTTTACTTCACTTTTCTTTTATTTTCTTTGCTTAGCTCTCTTTTGTGTCTCTCCACCCCTCTCTTTCTGTGTATTACATTCGTACGCCAGGTCGTCAAACCAAGAGGTAAGAAGTAAACGGGACGACCCCAACCCCGGTTAACGACAGGGGCGAGGTCGAGATCTGTGTGAAACTTAAATAAGGTAGGATCACGGTAATATATATTTCTATCTAAACAAGGCAGGGTGTAATTGAAGGTACCCGTTATACTCAGGTATATAAGTTAGTATCATTATGTTTATGTATTTGACTTGACCTCACCTATCATCTATATAGGGATTAAACCTATAATTTAATCCATATAATAAATTATTGGTAAAACTAATGTTAAATTATATGTTTAATCCCTATTATAAATCATTTGTGGCCATTTGGTTTTTTAATTTTAAGTTTGATTCTAGCTTTGGTATTTTACCCCTTGTTTTAATTTGGTCAAATTTTTTTCTAAAAGTTTAACCTTAATTCTTATATTTTAATTAAATCTAGTCACTCTCATGGTAGATTATATTAATTTGGTGAAAAATTAAAATAAGATATCTTTATTTTCACCATTAGAAAATTACATCAGATTAATTAACTTCAATTTTTCGTCACAATTAATATAATTCACTAATAACAATAGGGACTTTTGATAAGATTTAATTAAATTATGGGACTAAAATAAAACTATATATATATATAGTTTAACCTAGAACTAAACTGAATTCTATGATAGATTGTAAACGTTTTTTAGTTTAAATATTTAAAATAAACTCTGAAAATTATTTATCATCATCGATATTGTATCAAAAAATGTTCATACAATTCTATTATTGACATATTCGTCAACCGAAAATTGATAGTGTATCATTTCGGTGGGAAGACTATTTATTAAATTATATTATTATCATTAATTATTATGTCTTTGTAAAAGCTGCCTAATAATATCATGTATGGCTAAAGAGGAATAGGCATGAGAGGAAAAGTTGGTCCTTAGACCATTAGCTGGATTGCCAGATACTCGATCATTCAATTTTGAGTTTTCAAAACCAAAAATGATTAACTAAAGGTGCGATAAGCCATGAATCCAATCTTTTAATGAGTGTTTTTTTTTTACCATTTTAATGAGTGTCTATTGTACTTTTCTTTCCTTTCAATATAGTATGTGTAAAGGGATCAAATATTTTAATTTGATATAGAAAATATAAATATTTTACAGTTAATTTAATTTTTTATTGAAGTTTAGGTATACGGTTAACGGGTTTTTAGGATTTTTTATCTTTAAAAATTGACACCTAAGGATTATTGACCTCCATTTTGATTTTAACAATTTTTGACCTTCTGATAATGTCATTGCTATGAAATGTCTAAAAAATCATTTTCTTATCTTCTTTCATGAAACCCTATTTTTATCTCCTCAATACTATCTCGTCTATCTTATTAAAATACAAATAAAAAATCTCAAAACCCCAAAGTGCTAGGGGTGAAAGAATGCAAATTATAGACAATAGTAATATATCATTTATATACTTTGTGAGTATCATCATCATTAGTATCAGGTTAAGAGAAGTAATTGTCAATCTATTCTCATGGTATATCATTTATTGTTTCTAGGTTCTTCATCAAGGGAGTTGAAGGGGTAAAAACCGTCTCCTATGAGCTTAGTAAGATGGGCCAATGTTAAAGAGGTCTAAATTAATAATATCTGACTAAAGACAACCTCGTTGAAAAGGAGCTGGCCTGAAGCCCATAAAAAAAATCTAGTCCAGACTAGCACAGTCAAGGAAGCTCATGATCACAAAATCCAAGAAGCTATATAAAACCAAATAATTCACTTAATCAGGTATGCATAAAAACTAAGACCTAACTATCCTGTGGTGCTTACCAATCTGAACATTCTCTTATGAGACTAACTTGATCGTCGGAGGTTTCTTGGGTGTCTTTTTCTTATCTCAGAATTCGGAGTCGCAAGAATCAAGTGTATATGCCGTCATGTGCTCAATTATGAAATCTACCCTTCGCAGAAGTCATAAAATCCTTCGGTATAAATAAACTCCTGTTTTCAATAATCGAATTCTAAAAATGTTGGGATCCTAACTTTCTTAATTGGTTTAATTATTAATTGTTAATATGTAATATAAAAAATGATTAAAAAAATCGAACGGTAGATTAGGATAACATCATTTGAGTAAAAAAATAATGGATTGGCAATGAATTTGCAAGAATGGTTATAAATGTTAAGATGCTTAAAGGGTGGTATTTTTTATATTAAACACGTGTGATTTCTATTTTCATATGCTCGACTGAATGCTCATCGATAGACAATATGTGTTAGTTGTTAAAATATATTATCATATCACTCCATTTTGTATTGCCAAAAAAAAATTCTAATTGAATAACAATTTTCAACTAAACAAAATTATTAATTTCAATTATAAGAAATAAAATATTACATTAATGAAGATCGTGAATCCTTCTCATTGTTATAAAAAGGAAGAAATGAGTTTTCCATACTAATTTGAACCATCTATATTAATTTTAAAATGTTGTAATATTTTATATCATGGAGGAGGAAGTATTCCCTTTATTGATCATCTATATTTTTAGTTAATATATATTTACCTACAAACAATATGATACAAATCATCAAAACCAAGCCGGTTTATAAATATGGGTTAAATACACCAATGAATCCTGCACTTTGAAAGTTTTTTAATTTACATAATTGTACTATCAATTTGGATTTTTTCACCCGACACTTTGCCTAAGTCAATTTCAGTTAAAAAACCATCCAAAATTAACAGACCCCATTTTTCTTGATTATTATTTCTAACCATGGATAGAGGAAAAGACGTTTTTGTCCTCATTAACTATCCACTGGTCATGTTTTATTGGACAGAAATTAGCTTAAACAAAGTGTAGGGTGTAAAAAGTCAAATTGATAATATATAGATGTAAGTTAAAAAAACCTTAAAAATATAAAGATTAATTGGTGCATTTAACCCTATAAATATTGAGTCCCCTACTACTCTACACATTTGCAAATAAATTTTTAATTTAATGCAAATAAATTTATCAATTCAATCAATTTGGATCCACCCATGAGCCAATCTCACAGCCAGCCTAAGCGACCAAGACTTTTGACACCAAGTCCAATCAAGCTAAGCCCAGTCCAATTTAAATTCAGCAGCCTACAAACACCTAATTAGCTAATAGTAACAAAATCCAGTTTATAACCTATTTTGACTACATATAATGGCTTTTTAGCCCATCAAATATTTTTAATGCTTTTTATACCATTTTTAATTTTATTCTTTTCGTAATACCTGATTTGCCCTCATTTACATTTATTATTTGATTGCAGATTTGATTTTGATTTTTTTAAAACAAACGTAATAAAGAGATATTGATTGCCAAATTTGATTCTACACTCCACAAATATAGTAATATTATATTATTACACATGAAATCAAAATGCATTAATCATTCATTTCCTTTTTCATTTTATTTTTGAATTTAAAAAATTTCCCCTCCACTATATTTTGTCTTGCCAATCTAAGGTCGTGGTGTTCATCTTCCTTGCCCTTCTTTTTATCAGTTTCCTTCAACTTCTTCACAGTCCTTTGCTTTTTATTTTCCAGTGGTTATCCGATGATCTTCCACTCCTCAAATGACTTCCATCTCAGCCTCAGCCTTAGTCTCTAATTCAAATCAATTTCGTTAAGGTTTATTAGTTTGAGATCTAAATCATGAAACTTCTCATTCGGTTTTTGTTGATCCTTATTTAGGCAAAGAAGTTCGTGAAATGTTCAAACTTGATTTTGATCCATTCCAAGCTTTTTCCCTTCGTCAGAAAGTGTTATCGTCACAAAAAATGGTGTTTTCCCACTCTTTTATACACTTTTTTATGTTATTCAATTACGTACCGTACAATACGAAACATATTGATAAAACGTATATATTGGTTCATTTTATAAATATGTACGATACTGCACGTAATATACGTATAGTACAATATTGTAATATCTTTCATTTTTCACTTCTTTTCTCATTTTAATATATAAATAATTTATTGTATAAACAAACAAAATAATTTTTTTGTACATATATATACTATACCTAATCATCTACCTTTTTTTTTCTTAAAAAGTTTCACATCATTGAACGATCTTATACTGTACATTATACTATGAGCTATACGTTTTTTTTAAATCATTTTCATAAATAGATTCGGTGTTTTTTTTAGAAAAACTATCATGTGTGTTTATTTTTATTTTTATTTTTTCTGAATCTTAAGTTTCATTTTTGTTTAATGTTTTTTCAAATCTTCATTCTCTCTCTTTCTTCTCCATTAATTTTAATTCCTTGATTAAAGCATTTTCAAATATTCATTCTCTCTCTTCTTTCCTTCTTAATTAAGTTAATAAGGGTTGTTTAGGTATTTTACACACCAGATAGGCTAAAAAGGCTTATTATTTATGGGTTGACCGAAAAGTATTATTTTAATAAAAAAAAGGCTATATACTGGATTAACCCTAACAAAATTACACTTGTGTGTAACCCATCCACGTAATTAATTATGTTTTAAAAAGTAGTCAGACTCAAATCTCCCTAGTAACAATTAGACATATAACAAGTTTTTAGGATGTAAAATTTAAATTCAACTATATACATCTAAGATTTCAATTTTTGGTATTCAATTTTTTATTATATTCAATATTTTTCGTCGCATTCTCCAAATCTTCTCTCCCTCCTATGATAGATGTTGTGCAAGCTATTAGAATAACTCCATATAAATTCAAGAGATTGGTCATCATATTAATAGCGAAAACATACCTGAATTCATAGTTGAAAGTAAGATTAAGAGTTATAGTCTTCATGCTCCTTTGTAATCCCATTGAACTTCAAGAGAGAATTTCTCAGATGAGGAACAGAAGCTAACGTGAAAGATTATAGGGAATAGGGACTATAACCTACAATCAGATAACTACTAAGCAGTTTTCAGGTTCTCATATTTTCAATTTGGTTCCTCATCATATTGAAAAATATCAAATGATATTTATGTATATATAGTTCATTGACTAGTTAAAAATAGCATATACATTTAATTAATTATACGTGTGGTCCCAATTATTGAACTTATTCCAACACAACCTCTGTTCATGAGAGAGAAGAAACAATATGATAGCTACAAGAATCCAAACAAAACCAGCTTGAATTTATTTGGTATAGATGAGCTTCGGTTGTATGTAAAAAAATAGTCAACTATAAAATAACCTAATTGCACTTTGTTGCTAATTCTAACAAAAGTCCACATTTTCCTCCCTACCTTGACTTTATTTTATAGGATGAGAAGTTCTAAAGAATATTTTTTAAAAAGAAAAAGCTAATGTAAATTATATGAATAAATTTTAGGAATGCATAATAACTTTATTCTTTACAAATCATCACAAAATAATAGTTAAAAATAGATTTTTGAAAGCAATTATAAACAATTATGTAACCCATTTTTCTTTTTTCTTTTTATAAAAAAAATATCTATATTTTAAAGCATTTTATAAACTACTAAAAACGCTTATTTGCAATTAGTTTTTCATAAATAATAAATTACAATTTGATGAATTATTTGTTATAGAAAGATGATCAATCATATTCATTATTTATCATCAACTATAAGATGACAACAAAGGGATCAAGTGATGCAAATATCTCCCTATTCAATCATATTCCAAGGATATATAGCTTCCACTCGAGCTTATCTCCTAGTGCCAAATGCCACCAACCAACAAATACAAAACCAACCTTAAAAAATTAAATTTTCTACATCTTATCTAACAATAAAAATTAATAAATATTCTAGAGATTTTTTTGAATAATTGGAAGCTAGTTTGATAATTATTTTATTTTATTTTCTATATTTTTCTAATATAAATAGTTTTAGGATAATCTATCATATTTGTTTTCTATTATAAAAAAAAATTGTTATTGAAATTTTAGGATAGCAGGTTGTTTTTTAAAAGAGTTTTTTTTTAAAATAAAAATTCAGTGAAAATATGTTTATATATAATCTTTTATTTTTGAAATGTCATTTTTTAAACAACTTTAAAAGCTTTTTTATTTTCTTGATTTTTTTTTTAGTTTCTAAGTCATAAACTTTAAATACTGATTTTACATGTATAATAACCTAAAAAAAAGTATGAAAAAAAAGAGAAAAGTTTTTGAAATAATTCTAAACTGGGGGTGTTTGTGGGTTGGGTTGCTTGGGATGAGGCACTTTTTGAACGCAATTAAATTGTGCAATTTTCAATTTAGTACAACCCAACTTCATCTTATAAAATTTGGGTTGGGTTCATTCTATCTAATTTTGGGTTATTGATATTAAAAGTTGTAGATTAAAAAGTGATAATTTTGGGATCTAATTATCTACTTCTATTAATTAGTTAAATATTGTTCAATGTTACATTTTATTCCATGAAAAATGATACTTCAATAGTTTGAATTAATAATTTGATAAACTTTGTTGAATGAATAAGAAAATTTCAAAGTGTTTTTAAGACAAATGTATTTAGATTGTAAATAAAGAAGTAATTTTTAAATTAATATATTCGGTTTGGTTCAGTTCAACCCAACTAATTTTTAGAAAACCTAAAACCAACCCAACTTACATAATTTTAAATTATTTTGAACCCAACGAAAACTAAAAAAGTTTGTAACCCAACGCAAACTGTATGGCTTGGGTTAGGTTGATAGAGGTTTTTTGTGTTGGGGTTTATGCCCTAAAAGTAACGTCCTAGATTTTCAGGTAAATTTTTTAAAAAAAATAATATTATTTTGAACAAATAAATATTAATTTTCATTAGTTAATATTAATTTTGGGTTTGAATTCAAACAATTACATTTTGATTAATTGGGTTTTGGTCAAAGTTAACTCTTAGCTTTTCTACCTTTTCTATTAAGGGTATTTTAGTAAGTTGGACTTAAATTTAATGTTAATAAAATTTTATGTATTCTTAGTATCATTATGACCATTGTTTCATAAAAAAAAGCTGACGCATCAAACGACGCATCTTTCCAAGCCCGAAATAAAAAGTTAGAGCCAAAAACCCATTTCCCTTTAGCCATACTTTAAGTGAGAATAAAATGGACTTTTACCTCTTCTTTAAACCCAAATCTGAATTGAGCCCTAAGGAATTACTATTCATGATCCCCCTTTCTCTCATCACCTCACTTTCTCAATTTCATTTACTCCCATTGTCGGCCACATGAGTTTTTGTAAACTATTTTGGTCATAATTTATTCATCCGACCTCCGTTTTGAACTCGTAAGATATCAAACTCTTCGTTTTTCCAAGATCTATCTTTTAAATATATTTTTAGCCATCCAAATTCTATAGAAAAAGTTAGCATCAAAATACCTCTCAGCCCTGTTGGAGGAAAAATGGGTTTTCTTCGTTTCTTGTTCGTTTCTTCGGATTTTCTTGAGAAAAGCTTACTTGGATCTTGGGAAAACAGTTTCAAAGAATTTGGGGAAGAAATATTTTCATTTAAGGCCAAAATGGTAATAAACTTGTTTTTATGGGTTTTATATTTGTTTTAGTGTTCTTCAAATGAAATCTCAAGATCTAAGTTAGTGGAATTTGAGATTCCATTTCTTTTCGTTTTCCTCTTCAATTTGAATTTCATTTCTCTTACTCTTGAGCTTAGTTTTACTTCCCAATTCCTCAAAACAAACCTTAACCCTCTTCCCTATAAAATTGTCAAAATTGTGGGTATAAAGAATCACAACCCAGGCTGTTTTTGTCTTTTTCCTTTTAATTATTTCGTTTCACGTTTGTTTGGTTTAATTGAATATTTTTAGTTAAATTTCACATGTAGATGGTGCTTGATTCGTTTGGAGGAGCACTTTATTGCTCAAAAGTGAGGATAAATAGAAATCATGGTAAATTTAGGAACTAAATCTAATGAATGATTCATATATTTTGGGTGATAAGTAAATATTGGAATTAAGTGAAAAAGAGCATGCTTAGCTACTTTAATTAGAATTTGGGCGTTTAGTGTCGATTCTTGACTTATGGATAATTATGGGTTTTAAGGAATGTTTGTGGAAATGGATTTATTAGCATGCTTTATGTTATTATTTCTCTGTTATATTTGTGACTTAAACTTCGGAGTGAGAATCTGTTTAATATTGATGTTTGATTATGAAAGTTCGCAATGGCTTTGTTATTATGGAATTGTTAAATGGTTTGGAGTGATTCTGCTAGCTTACTTCTATTATGATACTTTGATAATGGCGTGTTTGTTCTATGTTGATATGAGTATGAGATTCTTGTTCTAATTGATATATGTAAATAGTACGTGTACTGTTTTTTTTAATAATTTATTGAGCTAGAACTAGAAGCAATATGTTATTTTAATAATTTAAAAAAAAATGTGTATCATATAAATGATGTTATTATTTTTTTAATCATTGCCTATATATATATATATAACTCACACATGTCAAAAAAATATATATAAAAATTGGGTGGATTAGTTGTTTTCAAGATTTTGCCTACAAAATTCGGATCGTATTCAAATTTGTTTTTAAAAATTTCCCACCAAACGTGTATTTATCTATTGTACTCCGTGTTTTCCTTGATTTCAAAAACTCAGAGATTCACATAGGAGAATAGTAAGGAACTAAACAATTTGGTTGTCTTTCACAGCTGCGAGGCTTCCATCCCCAACATTTTTTAACACCATATTCTAAATGACTCCTTAATAAAGAATTTAATAATAACAGTTTTGTTTTTAAAAGACTTTTTTTTGTTTAGTTTGTAATATTTTTTATAAGTGCTTTAAAATATATAGTTTCCAAACAAACTTAAATATGGTGTTATATAGTATATCTTCCTTCTATTTTAGTAATTCCCTCCTCTCAATACAAACCAAATCTTAATTAGCTAAATATTTATAATAGACTCATTTTAAAAATACTTTGATTAGGTTTTTTAAATTTGGTTAAGGGCCGATTGAGATAATTTTCACTACAAGAAAAACTGGAAATAGCGACGTAAATTTAGCGACAAAAAGCGTGTGACGCTATTTAGCGACGAAATTTATCGCTAATTGCAAGTTTGACTTTTAGCGACGAATTTAGTCCCTATAATAGCGACGAAATGTGTCTCTATTTTTACATAATTTTTTTTTAATTTTAGAGACATAATTCGTCGCTATTTAGCTCATTTTGTGCTTATATTAGCGACGAAATGTGTCTCTGTTTTCCATGATTTTTTTTAAATTTTTAGAGACAGATTTCGTCGCTATTTAAGTCATTTTGTGCTTAGCTTAGCGACGAAATGTGTCTCTGTTTTTATATGCTTTTTTTTTAATTTAGAGACACATTTCGTCGCTATTTATCTCATTTTGTCCTTAGATTAGCGACGAAATTTGTCTCTGGTTTTACATAACTTTTTTTAATTTAGAGACACATTTCGTCGCTATTTATCTCATTTTGTCCTTAGATTAGCGACGAAATTTGTCTCTGGTTTTACATAACTTTTTTTAATTTAGAGACACATTTCGTCGCTATTTATCTCATTTTGTCCTTACATTAGCGACGAAGTTTGTCTCTAAATTACATGTTTTCATATTGATTTTAGAGACACATTTCGTCGCTAATTCTTCCTTCGAATTTGTACCTATGTTAGCGACAAATTACGCCTCTGACATTACATGTTTCAAATTTAATTTTAGAGACACATTTCGTCGCTAAAGTTGGGCGGGAAATTTTCCCCCCATTTTTTATGGCGCGCATATTTCCCGCTATATTAGAGACACATTTCGTCGCTAATTATCATAGTCCTTATATTAGAGACACAATTTGTCCCTATATTAGCGACGAAATGTGTCTCTGAAATTACATGTATTTTAATTTTAGAGACGTATTTCGTCGCTAAAGTTGGACGGGAAATTTTCCCCCCAATTTTTTCTGGCGCAATATTTCCCACTATATTAGAGACACATTTCAGTCGCTAATTATCAAAGTTAATTTTTTCTAGCGGGAAATATTAGAAACACATTTAATCGCTAATTATCATAGTCCTTATAATAGAGACACAATTTGTCCCTATATTAGCGACAAAATTTGTCTCTATTTTATATAATTTTTTATTATTATTATAGGGACACATTTCGTCGCTAATTAGCTTTCATTAGAGACAAATTTCGTCGCTAAATTTAAGCGGGAAATTTTCCCCCCAATATTTTCTGGCGGGAATATTTCCCGCTATATTAGAGACACATTTGGTCGCTAAAATTGCAGCAGAAAAATTATAAATAGACATGCAGAATCACTTTAAATGAAATCAAGTTACATTAAAACGTCTTCCCGAGAAAGAGAAAATGCGTGAGTGGATGTACGTTCGTTTGATTGGAGGGTTTCTCAACGATGATTTTGTAGCTGGGGTCGAACAGTTTGTTGAATTCTGTGAATCCACGATTATTTTTTATAACAACGGACAGAAGATACGATGTCCATGCAAAAAGTGTAGAAATAAGAAGTTGTTGCCGAAAGATGATGTGAAGTTACACTTGTATTCTCGTGGTTTCGTTGATAATTATTATCATTGGGTGTATCAGGGAGAATCTATAGAAATGTACGATGCAGCGAAGGGCGAGTCATGTCGAAATGAAGGAAGCAGCTCACAGTTCTATTCGAATGGGAATGATAATTCTGAAAATATTGAACATCAGTACGGGCAATTAGAACCGGATGGTAGTTGATGGATGCGGTTATCACGGAGATGATCCTCATAATTTAGTAAACGAAGATTTAAATCCAGATGCGGAAAGAATGTTTCACATGATAGAATCAGCGAGTAGGCCGTTGTACCCAGGATGTGATGTAACGCAACTCGGCTGCGCGACGAACTATTGAATATCAAGGCGATTTTCATATCCCAGAAAGAGGTTTTAACTCGATTTCACAATGGTTTCATCGGTGTGCTCCTGCAAATAACACGTTGCCGCACAGTTTGTATGATACTAAAAAATTAGTGGAGGGTCTCGGTTTACCTGTGGAGAAGATTGATTGTTGCCCAAACGGATGTATGATATATTGGGGTGATGATGCAAGTCTTCATATGTGTAAAATATGCAATCATTCGAGATACAAACAAGGTAAAAAAAGTCTTATTCCGCATACTCGCATGTTTTACTTACCGATCACACAACGTCTCCAACGATCGTGCGCGTCGAAGTCACCGCCGCACATGAGGTGGCATCACGAGCACTCTCAAGATGATAGAGTAATGAGACATCCTTCCGATGCAGGCGTGGAAGCATTTAAATTGTTGTCATCCTGAATTTGCTCGAGAAATTAGAAACGTTAGATTGGGTTTATGTCTGACGGGTTCAACCCTTTCGGGGCTTCTGGAGCTCAATATTCATCATGGCCAATTATGTTGACGCCGTATAACTTGCCTCCATCGATGTGCATGAAAGATCCTGTGATTTTCTTAACGGTAATTGTACCTGGCCCAAAAAGTCCAAAGCAAAGCTTGATGTCTACCTCCACCATTAATTGCCGAGCTCTAGTTTATGGAACGAAGGAGTTATGACGTACGATATTTCACAAAAACAGAATTTCTTGATGCGAGCAGCAGTTATTTGGACGATAAGTGACTTCCCGGCATATTCTATGTTATCAGGTACGTTCGTAAAATAATTTGTATTTCAATTACTTCATTCGTTATTTTATAATTTTTCACTATTTTATATTAGATTAAAATTTATGGTTTACGCCTAACGTAACGAATGTATACTACCCTAACTAAATTTGTTAGGGTGGAGCACTTCGGGAAAGTTTGCATGCCCTCATTGCATGGATGATACCGGTGCATTCTCGTTGGTGCATGGTCGAAAAACATGTTGGTTTGACCATCATAGAAGGTTCTTACCTCTCAATCATTCATTTCGATCGAACAAAACCGACTGGTATAAAGGGCGTCTTGCAAGAAATCAAGGCCCCTTGAAGTTATCAATGGATACCAAGTATTGCAACAGTTAGATGCGCTTGACATGCGAATGGTTACAGAGATTGGGGGTGAGGCATGGAATAAAGCAGCTGGGAAAAATACTGGATGGAAAAAAAGGAGTATTTTTTGGGAGCTACCGTATTGGGGAGATTTAATGATCAGGCATAATTTAGATGTCATGCATATCGAAAAGAACGTTTTCGACAATGTCTTCAACACAGTTCTAAATATACCAAACAAAACGAAAGACAATCTGAGATCACGTTACGACATTCGAGAAATCTGTCATCGACCTGAATTAGAGCCAGACGAAACTAGAAAAAAATACGCGAAGGCAAAGTATTTTCTGTATTAAAAACACTTCTAAAAATTATCTCAAACGGGTATTAAAATTTTAAAACTACTTTTTAAATTTACAAAACATAAAAATGCTTAACCAGCTTAATTATTATTTTAAAATAGTTATCCAAATGGCATGCTTCTTTTTTTCTTTTTAATATATATTATACATATAGAAATTGCAAAAATCAATATTGCTTCACTTTTTGATTAAAAAAAAAAAGATTTGAAGCTTCATTTCAATAACCAATATATCCACATAAACAACACCTTAAGCCCTAAATTGTTAATTTAGTCATGATCATATATATTATTTCATTATCCATCATCTAATTAGAAGATGACAACAAAGGGACCATGACAATGCAAATATTCCTCCAGTTGGGCTTGCCTCCTAGTTTCAAATTTTCTACCAACCACCAAATCCAAAACCCACCTTAAAATAAAAATTATTTTATCTTACACAATAGAATTAAAATTAATTAATATTTATCGTCTCTACATTTGGCAATAAGAGATCTTGTTTTATATCCTAATAATTGTTTGATATTACCCTAAACGTACGTAATTTTCAAGAATTAAAAATATTCTTTATTTTAATATTCACGAAATAAATATTGAAAGTATAATGAAAAAAAAAATAGCGAAACATGAAACTACTCTTAATCATTGAAATGCACATCCAATGTGATTAAATTATTTATTATTTTGGTCAGAATTAAGAAACTTATTGAGTTATCTCAATTCTTAAAATATATTTTTCTATATTTTTAGTTGTTAAAATTATTATAAATTAAACTTTCTTTCTTTTAATATTTTTTTTAAAACGAAAAAAATGAAATGGTCATCGATTCGACTTGATATTTTTTACTTGCAAGTTCAAACAATTAAAAACTCAAGGTTTAAAAACCTATTTTGCTTCTTAGATTTGTGGACTTTTTCTATTTCCGATCCTTTAATTTTTTTAATCCTCTTACTTTGAATAATATTTTATTTCAGTCCAATCTAATTTTCTTTATATATTTTTTAATAGAAAACTAATGTAGCATTATGACCCTACTATATATAATGTTGAGTTTGTAGTTAGAAAGTATAATGTGGCTTATCTTTAGATAGAAGGAAAAATTAGTGATATGGTCAGAAAAAATATACCTATAAAATTAAAAAAAAAAAAAAAAAGGGAAAAAAAAATGGTAGGATAAAACTTTTAAAAGTCGAAAGTGGAGATGAGAGAATTATGATCTTGTCGTTCATAAATAAATAAAAAATAATATTATTTAAGTTTTTATTGAATTAAGAAAATAGACTGAGAAATAGTGGGAGCATCTAAATCAAAATATTGTACAAAATTTGGAGAATAAACGAAAAATTTTAAACTTTAAAGATCAAAGTGAGAAAAATGTTGAAGTGTAAATATTAAATTCAGATTTTAAACTAAAGTTAACTTTAGAAAAAATAAAATATATTTTTAGTTCTAGTTTTCAATTTTGTTCCTGAATTTTCAAACTCCACAACTTAACCCCTAAATTCAGAAAATTAGGTCTATGAATGAGGCTATCCTAAACATTATAAACAATTCTACACTCAACTCAAATTATACAAACAATAAAGAAATATATCAATTTCATAAAATTAATGAATTTTGTCTTTCTTAAACTATGGGCTTATCGCAGCACGTAATCTAAAGTGGCAATTTTTCTATGTTCCAACTTTTTTTTATTATTTCAATACAGATAGAGATAAAGTGGACAGCAGAGAAACACCAAACGACAGCTTTGCTTGGCTGTGGGTGGGACAAGACCTAAATAGTTTTGTAGTCTTCAATTAATTTAACAAAAACACAAAAGTACCCTCTATCTGAGATATCTTTTCTTTTCTTTTTTCTATTTTAAAATTAAGGGTTAATTTCAGTAATAACCATTTAATAAATGGAAATTTCAAGAAAACCGTATCTTTTATATATATATCAAAACTACCTAAAAACCGCCGCCGGACCGCCGCCGGCCAAATTAATACATTGTGAAAAGACAAAACATACCCCCGATTTAATTTCTCCTTAATTTATGCAAAATTTAAGAAAAAATTTAAAATCCCTTAAATTTTACAAAATAAATGGAAAAATCAAATCTAAACATAAATAAAACTATAAAAATTAAATCTAAAAAATATAAAAATACAAGAAAACAAAATCTTCAAGCTTCTGACTTTCTTCCGGGTAATATCGAATAAAGGATCCTGAAAAAAAGGTATATAAATTATAAACATTTATTTAAAAAAAAATGAAGGTTTACTAAAAAAAATAAAAGGTATGTAAAATATAAACATTTATTAATGAACGTTTATTGAAAAAATAAAAAGTATATAAAATATAAACATTTATAATAAATAACTATTACTTACCAGGATTATGCGACCCAATAACATAACAAAATTTGGGGACATTCAACGTTAACCATGGATATGAAATCAAAACCCTCAGAAGCCTCATCAACATAAAATCTTCGGGGTTACTATAAACACCTAAATCAAAAACAGGTTGTGATTGGATCAAAGAACAAGAAGGGTTGCTGTCAGGGTTAATAGGTACCAGATTAGAAACTGTTTTCTTCTTATCAACCACGAGAACAACACAAGCGAAAATAGTTCTCAAAAAGAAAAGTTTCAAGGAATGCAACATCATTGTCAGATTTGACATCTAAATAAACCCTAACTTTGGATTTCGTAATAACTTCCATCAACAAGCAATGAGAGTCAGGAATGAAAGAAACTTTACGACGAACCTTTTTGATAAGATCTATAAACATGGTGTGCTGGAAATACATCATAGATTTGAGTTCGTAGCATTCGTAAACGTGGGCATCGTTCCAACAACCATCGTATATGATATCAATAGATGTAGATCTCATTTCGTGAAAATAGAAAAAAAAGGATAAAAAATGGAAGAGATGAAGAATAGAATTGTGATGAATAACAAAAGAATTTAAAAAAAACAAATGGAATAAGCGGAGAAGATGATACAGAAATGACAAAGAGAAAATCTAAAATCTAAAAGAATCAATTATTGTTACAAGAACCCTTAATTAAAGGAGCCATTAATTACGAAATAAAAAAGGAAAAAATCAATAAAGATTTTATATGAGCTGTTGAAAATGGCGGGGGCAAAAAGGTAGATTTGACATCTAAATAAACCCTAACTTTGGATTTCGTAATAACTTCCATCAACAAGCAATGAGAGTCAGGAATGAAAGAAACTTTACGACGAACCTTTTTGATAAGATCTATAAACGTGGTGTGCTGGAAATACATCATAGATTTGAGTTCGTAGCATTCGTAAACGTGGGCATCGTTCCAACAACCATCGTATATGATATCAATAGATGTAGATCTCATTTCGTGAAAATAGAAAAAAAGGATAAAAAATGGAAGAGATGAAGAATAGAATTGTGATGAATAACAAAAGAATTTAAAAAAAACAAATGGAATAAGCGGAGAAGATGATACAGAAATGACAAAGAGAAAATCTAAAATCTAAAAGAATCAATTATTGTTACAAGAACCCTTAATTAAAGGAGCCATTAATTACGAAATAAAAAAAGGAAAAAATCAATAAAGATTTTATATGAGCTGTTGAAAATGGCGGGGGCAAAAAGGTAACAATTTCTATGGTGGCAACCGGAAATTCCTAAAAAAATGGTGGTTATTGGGTATAACTGAAAAAGAATAAAAACAACCATCAAAAGTGGATTTATGTGAATTATTGTGGTCATGGGAGCAATTATTTCTAAAATTAATTTCTTAAACAATTGGTTATTTATTTATGAATAAATATTTAATTATGAATTCTTTTTCTCTTATAATAATTTTTTTTAAATAAGGAAAAATTACACAAACCTTTTCTGAACTATATGAGTTGTAACAATTACGTTCTTAAACTTTCAATTTGAGTAATTGGCCCCCTGAAGTTTGTAAAGTATTAAAATTGGACCCAAAAAATTTTAACTTTTCAAATTATTTTGTTAGCTTTAAAAATTAGACCCTCGAAAATCATCATAGATACGAAAAATAAATCTCTAATGTCAATAGAATGGAGAGAGGTGAGATCCGAGAAGAATTCTCATTCCTGCCCCTCGTAATGGTTTTGTGTTCGTGGTCATGAACGAGGTCGAGATGGGATGGGAACCCTCAAGGACACGACCCTATAAAGATTTTATAATAATTATTAGTAAATTAATAATTTTAAGGAAATAATTTAACAAATTAAATTTTCTTGGGTTCAATTTTAATACTTTACATAGTTCGAGGGTGGTTTAAACAACTTTCCAAAAAAAAAAAAAAAAAAAAAAAAAGAAAGAAAAACTGTCTTTTGAGAATGATTGTCTTGAAAAAATTGAACTAATCCCTTTATGAAAATCCTCTAAAAAAGCACATAAGGAAAGGGATGGTGTGTTTTATTTCAAACCTTCAACCCAGAGTTATAAAGATTATTTTTGGGAAATTTGCCCCTTTGACCTCCAAATCTATCTTTTAATGTTAATAGACTCCCCCTCACCAACCTCATTTAATTGACCTTATGACATCATCAATACCCTATGAAAATACTATTATACCCTTATTTACAATTGTATCCGAAAACCCTAACCCTAACTCTCTCTATCTCATCTCTCTCAACCAAAACCAATACGAACAAAGACTCTCTCTATCCCATCTCCCTCCCTCGTGTGCCTCATAACCCTCAACCAAAACCAAGATGAACAGAGACTCCCTGTATCTTATCTCCCTCCCTCGTGTGCCTCATCTCCATCGATCAAAACGAAGACCAACGATGACTCCCTCAACAACAATGGCGAATCCATCCCTCCCTCGTCTCTGTCAACAACAACGGCGACTCCCTCGTCTCCCTCGACTGGCATCGTTTTTTCCCATATCCCACATCAAGTATCAAGATTAGAGGTTGGTTTTACAATTCATTTCTTGATTTTTATGATTCCATGGTGGGAGATTCGATTCCATGTTTGAGATTTTTGTTTATTGCGATTTCATGGCCCTAACCTCTCTTGTCTCCCTCATCATGCTTGCGGTTCCATGGTTTTACCATCTCGTTTTTTTTTAATCTGATTCCAAGGAAATCCATCTCGGTGCATCTATCCCGAGATGAACCAAGATAGATGGCAGCAAGCCTCCCAACATAATTAAGTTGTTGCTTTTTTGTTGCTTCTCATTTATTGGTTTAATGTTTATATGATTCATATAACTTATGTTTTAATTTTATTGTTTAGATTAAAAAATGTCTTCAAGTGAAGAATAATTGAAACTCAAAATTGATCCTGAAGATTATGTCGCTACGTAAACATGACACGGAAAAATAAAAAGGAGTCGCCACTAATCATTGGCTTTAAAATTGGGTGTGATTAGTCACCTAGTCATTAACTAAGGATGGTCTACTAACTTTTGATAATGGGTTCGGGAGTTTATTCACACATAGGGAAGGTATTAGCACCCTATTATGTTCGTTTTAAAACGATTGTTGTTTATTTTATTTTATTTGGTGTATTATAAATGAAAGCCTTTATCTATAAAACAAAAATTATTTTTTTGGTTATTTTTAAATGTCTCATGTTTTATTAATCAATACTTTAGTAATAAAGCATGATTAAATAAGTATGAGTGGCGTAAAGCCATTAGAAAAATATTGTCGGGAATTTTAACTCAGTATTCCGAGAAAAAATTCCTTACCTCAAGAATATTTAGGAGCATGGTATTCCAACGCCCCATATTCCGTCGTCGGAGTTTTCGAAAACGATTTGTTTGTTTGTTTTTTATGTTTAAGTTTTAAAAATGAATATTTTAATTAATTATGAATTTTTATCTTTCTTATTAAAATTATTTAGCTCAATATTAGGTTTAGGGTAAGTTTCACTTTTAGCCCCAAGGTTTTAAATAGGAAAAATTTATTTGACAAATCTTTTATTTATGGTATAAATGGACAATTATTATCCGAATAATTTTTATTTTTATTTAAGGCTTATATTATTAATCTTTGTATTTTTAGAAAGTTGGTAGGTTTATACCTCGTAAATTCTAATTAATATTTACAATTTCAATTTTTAATATTTATGATTTGGAAAATTAGTATCCTAATTAATTCCAATTTCTATATTTAAATTGTTAATTTTTATATTTTGGAAAATTAGTATCTTAATTAATTCCAATTACTATATTTAAATTGTTAATTTTTATGTTTTGGAAAATTAGTATCCTAATTAATTCCATTTTTTATATTAAAAATTTTGGTAATTTAATCAAATTATGTTTTTTTTAGGAAGTTGGAAAATTAGTATCCTAATAAATTCAAACTTCTTTCTTTTTTTGAAAATCCAATATACATCAATATAATATTAACAAATCAATTCAAGATTTACCTTAATTTGGGGACAATAAATAGAAAACATAAAATATGGCAATCGAATTCACAAATATGGCAAACAAATAAATTCAGCACAATCATCCCAAATATAACACCTTAACTTTAGAAATTCATAACTTTATAACAAAAATATATTTTTACTTGATTCCTTCTTCTAAATCTTCTAGGTTCATCCAAGATTGATTTCTAATATCGAAAAGTACACACACTTTGTAAGAAAAAAAATCAGATTTTCATGTCAAAAGTTTTCAGCCACGGTTTTGTATATAAATTTCTGCAGAATTTACATAAACTTTAAAAAATCATATCTTTTTTAATACTTATCGAAACGGGGTGATTCTTGTTTCTAAATCTTTATTTACGAGTCTAGTTTCATAGAAAAATAACCATAAATATTTAATTTCAAAGAATCAGTGTCAAAAAATCAAGTAATAGTAAGTGTTCAGAAATTTTCGTAACAGTGAATTTATATGAACATCGAACTTCAAAAAATCATAACTTTTAAACTACAAATCCAAATTGATTGATTCTTTTTCCTATGAGTTTGTATTTAAGTATATTTTTGAATAAAAATTTCAAAAAAATCTAAATCAGTTTAAAAAAATCACGAAATCAAATAAAACAAAACAGCAACATATGAATGACTACATTTTTAATTGAAAAAGATTTTACCTTGGTTCGATAGAACCTTACAAAAGTGTAGCCCCGAGTTCCAACGAGCGAATCAAGAAGATGATGAGGAGAGTAAAAATGATGAAGGGAGGGAGGCTCTTATGAATGATTTTGGGTTTTTAGAAAGCAAGAGGAGAAAGGTTATGGCCGTGAAAAGGAAAGATGTAGAGAAAACTTCAAGGTTTTTGCTCTTGTGAATATTGTGTCTTTTAGGGTTGTAGGAGGGTCCTTTTTATAGCCAAGAGGAAAAAACAAACAAGGAAAATTTAATTAATGAAAATCAAAATAAAATAAAATCTTTTATTATTTCCCATAATTATAAAAAATATCTAATAATTTTCCTACTCATCTTTTCCATGTTTAAATTGATTCTCATTTAAAATTATTTTCCAAATATTTTAAAATTAAATTTCAATTCAAATCAATTTTAAAAATGCTAATATAAATTAAAAAATTTATTTTCAAATCCAAATTAAACAAATCATGTCAAAGAAAACACCACATTTCAAACCAAAGTCAATTTTTTTTTATTTTTTCGAAATATGTAAATTTTTTTAATTTTAAATATTACCGGACGAAAATGGGTGTCTACAGATTACTTCCAAGCACAACTTAGTTCTCTATCGCATTTAGTGAAAACAAGTAAGATTATTAGAGAGAAGCTTACCCCGACGCAGCTAGAAATGAATAGACAGGAAAGTATTGGGAAATTAATTAATGTAAAATTTTGGTTTAATGGTCCCGTCATCCACCATTTATTGTTAAGAGAAATTGTTCAATCGGATACTAGGGTCATGAAATTTTTTGTTGGAAGGAATGTATACACCTTCTCTAAACAACCATTTGATGATGTAACTGGTTTGAGGATTTTAGGTAGAGAAGCTCGTTTTGATCTTAGTCTTAGACTACGTGGATTATTGTTTGATGATAGAGTAAGGGTCACAGCTTGCAACAACCCGGTTTTTTGCGTAAGGGTATTTTACCCTTTTCACTAATTTTGATATAAATAACGTTATCTTTAGTTTTCCCAAATCCTCACATCGCTACGAGTCCAACGCAATTGACTACACTCAATTCCGAGTTTCGAGTAAAAAGTTATGGTCTAATTACCAACTTTTTCCTTCACTCTTCTTATTTCAAATAAGGGTAAATTGGTCTTTTACCTATTAATATATATATTATGAAAAACCCTAAACTCAAATATCTATAACTTGTGCGCTCTTTCTCTCTCTCGTTGGCAACCCTTTTTTTCATTCTCTCAACGTAGTTTCCCTTCCGATTCTTAAGGTAACGTCGAATTCATCACTATCTATCGTTTTCATTGTGTCTGATCCTAGTGTTTCATTGTTTTCACGTCTTTTTCCGTCTGAATTTAGGACAGCCATGAAGTTCAAATTCTTCACCTGAAGAACTGTAGATTTATCGAGTTTCTTCCGTTATATCTCAAAGTGAGTTCATCCATTCATTTTTATTTTCGAATTGCTTTAGATTTCAAGCAAAATGGCTAAGTTTTTCATTGTTCTTAGTCAAGTTTAGCTCTCGCCGGAAATTAGATTATCCTCACCGGAAACTGGGTTCTTCCCATCGCCGTTCACCACGTTTTGGAGCTGTTGTTCATTGAGTTTTTCTTCTCTTTTCATTCCTAGTAGATTCCCCGCCACCGTGAGCCCTAAACCATGCCGGGAACGCCATTGTCACCGTCCCAAGGTGAGAGTTGATTTTTTTTCCCTTCTTCCCTGTTGTGTTTTACGTTCACTATTTTGAGTATGAAGACCGGTCCAACTGGACCGGCTGAACTGGTCCAATTGGACTGGTTCAACTGGTCCAGGGGCTATTTTGGCTCAATTTCATCCGGTTTTCATCCCGTTTTCCGGTTTTCGACAAATTAACTTTAAATTAGTAATATTACAGGTCTTCGGCATTGTTGAGAATTTTATTGGATTTATTTCGAGCCCAATTGCTTATTCAATTAAATTTCTTGTGATTGCCTGTTTGATGTGTGATTTATAGGATAGTTATGGGTGATAAAATTGTTTATTTTAAAAGTATTATATGCACGTTTTGGTTGTGAATCATGTTAATAATTGGTTTATGATCGTTAATTGGTTAAATGCGAATAGTGCTTATAATTGGTTTATGATCATTAGTTCCTCGTGCTTGCTTGGTTATTGTATGATTTCTTAGGTTGTCTTGGGAGATTAATTATTGATTTTAAATATATATTTATTTGCTCGTTTTGATTTGTAAATATTGTTTTTATTTAGTTTAATATCGGTTTAAGTTTAAACTAAAGTAATAAATACCTATTAAATTTGTAGAGCTGGATGTTTAGCATGGCACGTATCATGAGTGACCCTATACCCCACTATGATACCTATATGCAAATTTAATAGTAACAAAGAGATAAAGCTTGATTGGTGGGTATAACGCGAGTCGAACATGATAAATAACCCTTATTAAATTTGTAAAGTTGAATACTATGGCAAGTATCATGGTTTGCCCTAATACCTATTTCCAAGCTAAATAGTATGGCCCGTATAGGTTGTGGTCGCGTATTCCACATTTATACCTCGTACAAATTTAATATTAAATAAGAGTTGTTGTAGGCTAAATACCTACCTAATTAATTATAAAGCGTGGAAATGGACGAGTATCCATAAAGTATAATGATGATAACTCTTTGGATTTAATTTGCTTATTTGAGTTTGGTTTTAATCTACTGAACTAAAAACTCATGGTATTCGAATGCCCTGCAAATTTTTATTTTGCAGGTATCACTAATAAGAATGGAAATCATGGCGATTGACGAGGATGGCACTACACTGAGAGCCCTTAGGAGTTGTCATTTATTTATTTCGTTTATTGACTATTTTGTTAGATTTTATTTTTATGGGATTTCATTTTCATTTATTTTATTTGTTTTAATTATTTAAAATAGCGCCAGAATAAAGGTTTTATTTTGAATATATTTTTCTCATTAAATAAATGCTTCCGCAATCTTTTAGTTTTACTCCGATTTAATTATTTTATTTCAAACGAGTCATGTATTTACTTATTTATCTTGTTATTTTGGGTTGGGTCGTTACACAGCTAAAGAATTAGAAGCCAAGTTTGAAAATAATAATCTGACGTCAGATGAAGGCATAGTGAAGCTGGCTTTAGTATTATTCATCGAGTTAACCCTGTTGGGAAAAGAGAGAAAGACCTTTATCGATACAAACTGGCTATCAGTGTTTGATAGTCCAGAGATATTTGAATATATTGATTGGGCCGAAGTGATATATAAAATACCTTTGAATATTCTTCAAAGCGCATTTAATGATAAAGTTGATGCTTATAAGGCTAAGGCAGAATTAAAGGAGGGTTGGGAGAAGAACTATAGTCTATATGAATTCTCGTATGCCTTTCAGTTATTTTCATTCTTTATATTTTTTTAAGTTACAATAGTGGCTATGTAGTTAAATATGTTGATTTGTTGCAGGCATGGGCATATGAAACAATACCAACTATTGCGGAAAAATGTGGAAAGTAGATGAATGAAGATTCCATACCTATCCTTCGTTGGTTTTATAAAGGGAATTTCAAACAGGGTGTTCTTAAGCAGGAAGTGTTCCTAGCAACGAAGGTTAGTTCACTTTTCTAATTGATTTATGAAGTATAATATTCTTTATTTAGTTGTTACTAATTATCAATAGTTATAGGTAAATAAGAAATTTTCTATTGAGAAGGTAGAGAAAAAAAAGATGGTATTTACATTATCTGAAAGAAAAAAAAGATCTGATAAGAAGATGGATGAATTAGAGAGGAGTGAAAAGAAGACTGAGAAGCGACAGAAAGAGGAAGATGGACAATATTCTAGTGTGCGGCGAGAAGAAGACTAAATCGAGAGGGTTGTCATCGTCATACAAACGATGTATTATGCGTATTGATGCTAGAGTCGAGCGATTAAAAGCTCAATATAATCGATTAGAAGCGGATGTGTGTGAACTCTTATCAACCCTAAAGAATATTGAGTATCACATTTTGAAGGTATAAACTAACTATAGTGTTAAACTTAAATCATTCATGTCTTATTACAATATACATTGTCTGACATTATTAATATGATATAGGGTTGTGTTACAAAGAATGAGGATGAATTAGTGTATGAGGATGATCAAGACATTAGGTGCGGATGCGGTTAGTAAAGATGTAATGTCAATAGATGGAGATATTGGAAAGCAATCATATATAGATGGTTTGGGTGTTGATGAAATCAAAGATTCTCGATCGGATGCTATAGTAAGTGATGCAATTCTGGGGGTGGTTAGTATGGATATTATACCAGTTGAATCTCAGAATGTATTAACTACGAATGTTATGGAGATAGAGCGACCCACAAAAGAGCAAAAACCACGCAGTCGATCTATACAAAACATACATGCTCCTCCCGCATATCGATCTCCATTCATTAATCCGACAAATAAAACAAACGTTTCAAAGGTGGATAACATATGATCCCGCCCATAAAATTTTGAAAGAGATGACAAGAGCTTATCTTAAGTGGATGGAAGGAGCAACGAACATGAATGTTCATCCAACTTGTTATGGGGAATTGAATAAGATGTTTTTTTCAAAGCTAATCAAGTCCAAACAGCTTGAGTGTGAGGTAATTAGTTTTTTATGTTTATTTTTAAGTAAAATAAAAAAAAGAGAACAAAACAAAATATTACTACAATCCATCTTGGTCCAATGGACCGAGTTGTTGGACCAAGATGGAGGTAGATTCCTCACTGCCTCCCATCTCGGTCCAAAGTTGGACCGAGATTGGTTCATCTTTGTCTCGTGGACGAAGATGTAGAAAGAGAGAAATTAAAATTAAAAAAAAAACAAGGATCTTGGTCCAACTTTGGACAGAGATGGGAGGAAGTGAGGAATCTACCTACCGAGATGGGTCCATCTTGGTCAAGTGGACCAAAATGGAAGGCAGCACCCTTTTGTTTTCTTTCTTCTTTCTTTCTTTCTTTCTTTATCTCCTTTTATTTCACTATATAATAGTATAATATTATCTTTTTGTTTGTAGCACCTAGACACAATATTCATCTTCATTCGATGTAAGTTGATAGTCAGACCGGAGTTGATGAAACAATCATTTGAAACGATCACAAATGCCACTTTATGCCTGAATTTATTACACGACTCATTCATTTTATTTACATATTTTATAGAGACGATTCGAGAGACTTATGGTTGAATACGAAGAAGCTAAAAAGAGCAATACTATTTGGGATTGTAACCTAGAATTCAAGGAAAACCAAATTGGAGATTATATCCTTGACAAGAATCGTGATTACAGTACCCCCTGGTCGGCGGTTGACTATTTGAGTGTATAAAGCACATTTTGAACTATATAATAAATGTTATATATAAATGTTAACCAACTTATACAATATCTAATAGGTATACACACCATTCAACGTGACAAATGAACATTGGGTCTTGATCCAGTTTGATATACATGACCGAAAGGTGTTATATTGAGATTCTCTCTCAAGTTTTGCCCCATTCCTTTGATGACGGCCTTGTTGAATCCTATTTGTAGTATATTGCCTAGGCTATTGCACTCAATTGACATGGATGAAAGCGTCGAACCATGAATAGTGGAACGGGTAAAATTGGTGTCGAGACAAACTGGAGGGGTTGATTATGGTGTGTATACGTGCAAGTTCTTCGAATATCTTGTAATTGATTCTAATTTTAGGACATTAAAACAGTCGAACATGTAATTTTTTAGGTTACAGTTTGCGACCGATGTGTGATCTAACAAACCTGTTTATAAATTATTTCATTTTCTTTATATTGACGTGTTATAATTTATTATATATGGTATTAAAAATATGAAACGCATTAAAAATAAAGAAAAGCACGGAAAACATACAAAATTCAAATAAAGAAACGGGCACATGAAATACATAAACATTCGAAATTATCTAATTGTTATAAATTATCGGATTGCGACATGTTTTTTTGTTGTGTCCGGATGACCTATATCTACCACATTTCCTTGTGTTTCTGGACTCTCCAATCGATGGGATTCTCTGCTTTTTACGACGACCGATTCTCGCAACTACTTTGGGGGGCAACATTGTTATATGTGCATATCCATCCGACGTTTTCCATTCAGTCTGGTGACCCATTGGATTGATAGGCTTTGTATATGCATTCACAAGACATTCAGTTGTATGATAACGAGAGCAAAGTGAATACGGGTTTACATGTCGCTTTCTCACTACAGCTAGTGCGTGCGTACATGGAATTTGGTCTAAGTCAAACTACCTACAACTGCATTCTTTAATATGTAAATCAACAATCCCACCTTTACATCTATCATGCACCTGAGCTCGATAACATTATATAAATGTAACTCTCATTGTCAATGACTCTTGATGATTAGTTTTTATGATATCTTCTAGATGCTTAGTGAGTGTCGATGTACATGCAATTGATTCACCACGACGCTCCCAAAACCACTTCTGTAGTTTAGCTCGGATACCTTCTAACAATGCAGTGACCGGTAGTTCTCCATCATGTACAAAAACGCTGTTTATACTTTCAGCAATATTCATGGTCATTATATTATATCTCCTCCTTGAACAAAAAGCACGTGCCCATCTTTCAAATCCGACATCTTCCAAGTATTCACATACCCTTTGATATCTTGCAAGAGTTTCCCACAATGTATTAAAACCATACTCACGGTATGCTTTAGAAGCCTTAAAAAATTCCGGATTGATTGCATCATTCTTGAAATTCACGGTCAGATTCATACTGACATGATGTATACAAAATCCATGGATTTCATGCGGGAATACATTGCCAATAGCCTTTATAATTCTTTTGTGTCTATCAGAAATAAATACCAAGTCAGGGATGACTCCGATTGCTCCTTTGAGTTTATCTATAAACCAAGACCATAATTGATCTATCTCTCTGTCTACAATACCGAATGCAATTGGATAAATTTGATTGTTTCTATTCAAACATGAACTGACTAACAATGTGCCCCGATATTTCCCCTTCAAAAAAGACCCATTAACCGCAATGACCGGTCTCACACAACTCAAGAACCCTCTAATACATGACCCCAATGCTAAGAACAAATATTTGAAATGACAATCATCTTCAAGTTCAATATGATAAATCGTGCCTGGATTTTCATATTTAACTGCTTCACAATACGAACATAACAAACTGTATGATTCTTCAGGTGATCCTTTGACCAAGACATACGCATAATCTCTAGCACGCCACGCTTTATCATAGCTTATGTTCACACCGTACTCTTGTTGCATATCCTTGATTATGTCCTTTAGTCTGTATTTACGACTAACTTCTCCAACTTTTGACTTTATTATATCACCAATTACACTACTGCTGGCTTGTCTATGATCATGATTCAACAATATAAGCGAACAAGTATGGACATCCTCAAACTTTGTAACTTTGAACATTTCTGAACCCTTCAAACAATGTGCTCGTAATCTCCAATTTCAATTCTCTTCGTCGATACACCCCACAGGGTATAAAGACTTGGCCTACTTCTTCACTCTAAACTCATAATTTTTTTTCATGGTCGTGACAGATAATTTCATCAACAATTCTTTCTTGCTTAAGAATATTGTTCCTTCTTCAATATCATTGCTTGTACTATGGATTATTGTGACCACCTCATGCAAACCACTCTTCTTGCTCATAGATGCATTGTTACTCAAATTAAAATCATGATTTCTACCATTTTCATTTGTATTGGGTATGGTATGGCAATACCTCAACGGTTCATTAAATGTATTTATTTCAAATGAATCTCTTTCCCACACCATCCTAACATCTCTATCCTCTCTATCCTCTGATAAATCAACTATCTCTTCTAATGGTGAAATCCGTTGTGCTACATTAAATACTTCATTGACTACTTGGTTACTACCAGAAATAGAAGCATGGTACGAATTTATTGGTTCAGTCGATATACATAGTGGAACTAGAGGTACATCTTCACCCATGATATAAAATCTAAATCATCATCATCATTTATGGTATAAGGAGGAACAACAAAAGATAAAATGTACACGCACTTGACTCTTATGATCATTTCTTCAGGATTAACTTTGGTAGTTGCGTACAGTCGAACTAATAGATCTTCATATTTTATTTCCCTACTCACAATTATTCCCTTCATGTTACCACCTATGTAGTTGTATCCATTTGAATCCCATTGCCCATCGTAATGAATAATAATTCTTATCCTAGACATTCTGTAAACATAACAAACAAAATAATAAATATGAGTCAATATGAGAAAAAATACAAAATAAAATAAATATACTTAAAAAAAATTCAATCTCAGTACAAAATCTCGGTTCAAATTGACAATCTCGATTAAATCTCGATAAAAAATCTCGGTTAAAAAGGTTAATCTCAGACTAAAATTCTCATCTCCAACGCATATCTTGGTCCGAAATTCCCATCTCGGTTCATCTCGGTCCCATATTTTGGTCATAAATTGCCATCTTAGCCAATCTCAGACCCATATCTCTGTTCTAAAATCCATCTCGATCAAAAAATTTCATCTCGGTCTATCTTGGTCTTACGTCTCAGTTGCTTTTTTTTCTCGTCAAAACACACTCAAATGCAGATTTCGAGATGAACAAAAAAACATTAGAGCAAGAGTGCGAAAGATGTGCTAAAAAAATAGAACACTCATATTACCTTTTTACCAAGAATGAAATATTAATGTATGGTGTAGATCTCCTTTGATGCAAAAGTTTTTGAGAAGTATAGAGTGATGATATAGAATGAGAGAGAAAGATGAGAGAGATGAGAAATAATAAATGAAAATGATGAGATAGAGAAGATGTAGTGTTTAACTTGGAGAGAAGAAAAAGTAAGAGTAGGTTGGTATTTTCATAAGGCAATGATGATGTCAAAAGGTTAAGAAAATGATGGGGGGGGGTAAAATACCTTAAAAGGGAAATTTGAAGATCAATGGGGCAAATTTCCCATTATTTTTTTATTTTATGTTTTTTGTTATCACAAATATCATCTTAAAAAATGATATTTTTAAAAATAATAAGAAATTTGATCTCTTTTAAGAATAATACTTTGTTCAAACATGGAATCCAAACCTAATCATTATAAAAAATTGTCAACTTTTAAAAATTTTCAAAACATTTACTATTTTTAAAAATACCTATTCAAAAAGTGCTACTTCATAAAATTTCCCTTTCTTTTTATTACTCTGCTATATATAGTTTACATACTAAATTAAATTTGCATGCCACATACTATTAAATTGACTTTATTTAATCAATAATATGGTCAATTTTTTTAGAAATTTCACTAGATGACATTTTATGAATTGATATTTTCAAAAATAGTAAAAGTTTGGAAGAGTTTCAAAAATGAATTTTTTTTTCTTAAAGACATATGTGGGTTATTGCTTTGGGTGAGGAATGAAAAAAATTTCTCGAAAATTTTAAAACTTTTTATGTTTTTTAAAAATATCAATTCATAAAATGTCATTTAAAAATTAAAAATTAAAAAAAAAAATCCTTTTTTTCTATTTAAATAACTACACCATGTGTTATAAAAAACATACCAAGGATTCTTTAAAGTTTAATTGTAAATTCAGTTCTTATGTTTTACGGTCCATTTCAATTCAGTCTTTATAGTTTAAAATGTTTTAATTTATAGAAATTATCTCAAATAGCATATTTATACCTACTAATTACTTCAATGTAAAAAAATAATTAAAAAAAAATACTCAAATAGCATAATTGAACTACTATTTTATTATTTTTCATTGTTAGTTTTAATGTTTTTTTTTTTTTGCCTTTTTTAATTCAATAAATTATGTTGTTTGAGTAATTTTTATAAAGTTCGGACATTTTAGTAATTGGTATGTAAAAATATGCTATTTCAGTAATTGCCCCTTTAATTTAGCGCTTATGGATTTAAAATTTTCAATTTAATCCCTAAAGTTTACAAAAATGTCTTCATCGTTACCACATTTACACGTTACTTAACACTTCAAATTTTGTCTTTACCAAATGTTAGCCACATTCACATAAAATAGAGACATAAGAAATATGTTATTTTTTTCATGGACAAACACGTTTTTCATAAGTTTTATCAAACCATAAGAATTAAATTAAATTTTTGAAACCATAACGACTAAATTGACATAAAGATCAAACCATAAAAACTAAGCCGAAACTTTTAAAATCACAGAGACTGGTAAAATAGATCTCTCAAACCATAGAAAATTATATTTATAGTTAAACCATATATATATATATAGTAGGTAGAATTCTACATATACACATAGAATTCTACCAACAAAAAATTACTCATTATATATTTCTACACTCAAGCAAGTGATTCAAATTTATTAAAAAAAAAGTGATTCAAAGCCAAACCATTAAAAAAGAGAGTAGTATATTGGTCTTTTTCCCTCCTCTTACTTAGTCACTATACAATTGTATTGAACAATTAGAAAAAAATGAAGTATTCAAAAACTTGAAGATTTTTTTTTTATTGTTATACTTTTTTTAGATTTAAATTTTCTTTTAATTTTATAAAATTTAAGTGATTTTATAATTTTCCTTAAATCTTGCTCAAATTAAGGAATATTCAATCGGGGTATGTTTCGTCTTTTCACACTATAATTTAAACCTTCTGGTGATGGTTTTGGATAATTTTATAATATATATATATATATATATATTTTTTTTTTTTGAAATAAACAACATTAAATTGTCCATTACTAAAAATAACACTTATATAATTTTGAAAATATATAACTATAAATATGTAGTTTTAATTTTTAAATGATGAATACATTGCACTTAAATTTTATTCGATCAAGGGTATTAAAAAGACCGGTCTAATTATATAATAAAATTACTTAGTCAAACAAAAGAAAACAAATAGGAGTGTAACTTATTTGTAATTTTACCAATCTCATTTACCAGCCGGCCCCCACAAAATTACTTGGTAAAAAAAAACAAAAAAACATATAAATATGGCAAGGCAAAGCCAAGTGACAGGGTGTGAGGAAAAAAAAAAGACAAAAAAAGAGACGGGAAAATGACACGTGTTGAAAGAAGAAAGAACTAAAAGTGACGGCGTTTAGGAGATGGGTCCCACAAGAATGGCATCCGAGATTTTATTCTCTGAGAGACACATCTGTCAATCATAGAGTATTGTATTGGTTTGAACGCCCAGGAATGGAATGGAATGGAATTGGCTTTGATTTATCAAAACTAGGGGCTGCAATTATCGCTTCCACGTTCATATTCATATTTCATTTACTAAAATATATATAATTTTCAAATGTTGAACCTTTGATCTCAATTTTAATGATTTATTATAAACACACATGTTTTTTAAATTTGTGGAGATTATGTTATGATGTGTATTTTTTTTTAAATTAGAAATTTCATCTTTATATTTTTGGGGCTCTTGTAAAAGTAGTAAAATTAGATTCAATATTGTGAAAATAGCAGTAAAAAAAATTTATTTACAAAAATAGCTAAAACCTCAAATTCGCATCTAAAATATTATAAAATTACTACTAGTTTTGCATGAGTAATCACTTATTTCCACACAAATAATCACTAATTTTACTGATATCTAAATATTTTGTGCATAAATCACTGATTAGCTAATAGTTATCACTGATTATCTTATAAGTTATCATTGATTTATCTGATTAACATTTTTAAAAAGCTGTTATATTTGCAAATACTTTTTGAAAATACTATATTTATAATTATTACATAAAATTCTGCTACCAATGAAATTTCTCTATATTTTTCTCGAAAATTAGATTTTTCAGCTTAATTTTTATGGGTTGAGACCAGTGTCAATTTGATCTAAAAAATTTAAAAGTTCTTCGATTTTATTTTTATAATTTATTAAAAACATATGAAACGTTTCTACCATAATTAAAAATAATAATAGGTCGCTTATACGTTCTTTATTTTAAAACGTGGCAAAGAAATTGATATCAACCCACATGTAAATTTGGTAGTGGTGAAGACTTTTATGATTTATTTATTTTTTAATCAAACTTTGGGGATTTATTTGAAACTTCCGAAGGAACTAAATTTGTAATTTTTTTAAACCAAAATTTGGTTCAAGCAAAATCAATCTTTACGTTAGGGATGAAAGTTGTTAAAGCACTGCATAATCCATAAACTTAATATTTTTTCAGTAGGGATGAAAGTTGTTACATCATTAGACAAATCTTGTGAAGAAATGACATTATAAAAATTTGAACTCTAAGACCACTATTCTGATATCTTGTTAAATCATCATTAGCCTAAAAACAATTCAAGAGTTCTTAAATCCTTAGATTGCTTTTGAAGATTATACGAGATTGATGATAACCGGTGCCGTGGAAAATGATTGTTCGTGGCAGCGGTGACAGTTCGAGAGAAAATATTTTCTTATTTAATTTATTTCTCTTAGATATATTTTCCTTATTTATCTTATTCTCATTTAGATTATATTTAATTTATTTATCTAGAGTTAGGTTTTCTATATAAACAATATAACAGTGTTGAGATTAACAAGTAATCACAATGTAGTCTTACGGGTTTTTCTTTTCTTCCCTCTTATCTTTTCCTTTATTATTTTTCTTCTATTTAGTTTATCATATTATTTAATTTTATCATGGTATCAGAGTAGGTTTCTGATCATATTTAAAGTGAAGGTTTTCTTTATTCTTTGGTGTCCCACAATTGCTTGGCATACTTCCAGTACGTGACCATCACCACCACCATACATGTAAGAAGTGCCTGAATATCCACCTTTCGATTTCATCATTTTACCTTTTAATCCTATATTTGAGATCTGGGGTTGGATTTATTCTTTTGTGTGAATTGGACAAATATAAGTGAAGAATTCAATTGGCAGAATATTGAATTTTGTCAAGTATTGAATTACATACAACAAAGCGTTGTATTTAATTTTAATTGAAGTTGCAGCCAATCAATTGGGAAAGAATTTTATCAAATATTGATTTTAATTTTTGTACACTACAAAAAAAAAGAGTCAATTTGCGACCAGAAATTTGAGACCAAAAGGTCGTTTCTATAGTAAAATGCGACCATAAAAGCGACCAACATGGTGGTGGCAAAAAAACTGGTCGTTCCGGAATTTTGCGCGATCGGATAGTCACAAAAATACGACCAGGCATGGTTGGTCGCCAAAAAGTCAACATTTTGAAAAAACGACCAGACGGTCGCTTAAAAAGTGACCATCTGGTCGTAATTTAAGTTGTGAAGATAAGTGACTAGTTGGTCACATGCAACAGTGACCACGTGGTCGTTTTTATAAGCGACCAAATGGTCACTTTTTTACTAAGACAAAATGCGACTAGATGGTCGTTTTGTTTAGGGATAAAATACGACCATCTGGTCGTATTTAATAATTTTTATTTATTTATTTAGATTACAATAATTAATTAATTATTAATTAATTATTTATTTAATTAATATTAAAATTTAATAATAAAAAATTGGAATTAAAATAAAATATATATAAATCAAATATTCAAAAAATGTTCTATACAAAAGAAATCATCTTAGAACTACTGCGGAGGGCCGGCGGGTGGCGGAGGCGGCGTCGATGATGAATGACCGCCGTCTCGGGATCTGAAGAACGCGGCCAAAGATGCTATGACCTGGGCCTCGACCCGTGCATTCATTTCCGCCTCAATCGTAGCGAATCGAGAAACGAAGTCGATGCGCATAGCATCCATGTCGGTGTGAAGCTGCTGAACCTCCTCGCGCAGCTGCAGCTCAACCGGAGAAGGGCCGGAGCTAGTGCTCGCTCCGCTCCGCTGAGGCGGAGGCACATCCGCGTAAAGGTGTCTCCCGTACGAGCCGAGCCCAGCAACGGATCCATCTGGACGAACGCCTCCAGCAACCTCTAAGAACGCTTGTCGACGGTTTTCCTGAGTCGGTTGCGAGTCGGGTGTGGTCAACCTCTGACTCAAAGACTCCTTGAAACGGTCCTAAATATTTAAAATTCAGAAAATATGTAAAAGTTAGAAAATGATAAACAAATTCTAATTAATAATTGAAAAAACATATTAAATACCTGAGTTTGTTACGCATTTTCGTTGACGATCGTCCCGTCCTTCTTCGTGTGAAGGACCAGGTGCAGCTCATTAGACGGAACAGGACGACCGTACTTTTCTTCCTAAACATATTATAAAAAGAGACAGAAATTAAATTAATAAATAATTGAAAAAAAAAACAAAATAATGACGTGAAAGAAAAAGGACAATTACTTACCAATATACGATGGTGCTCGTCGTGAGGCTTCGTGCCACCGGTGTGTTTCCTCGGGTTCTTGGCCCGGTTGGCCTTATTCTTCGTCGACACTTTTTTGCCCTCTTGAGACTGCAAGCTCGCGAGGAGCAGAGCATGCTCCGCCTCGCTCATCCACACAGACTGGTTTTCAGCTTGCTTCTGCCACACCCGGTACATGAGGTCCTTGAATCGATCCTGCACGTGCCTGTCCCATAGGGGGAAAATCCGACCTTCCGTGACATCAGGATCGATCATAGGAAACTTGCCCTGAAAAAATTTGAAATAAGAAAACGTTAAAGAAATAAATTGATTGTTAAAAATTTAAAATTTAATTAATTATAAAAATAAGTGAAGTTATTTACCTTCCAATTGTCGTACATCTGACGCTTCTCCGTCGTCGGAATCTTCGTCTAGCGAAGCTCGCTGGGTAGAGGCATGCTCTAGAGGACCTGGCGAAATCGCTTTGAAGCGGTTTGATGCGGCTGTAATATGCAAAAAAAAAAAAAAAATTAAAAAAATTAGTGATATTAGGTTATAAATAACATGAATATTTAATTAAAAAAAATACTTGTCTATTTACGTATCCTCTTCTATCCGAAGGGTCGGGTTGACGGGGGCCCGAGGACGCCCAGTGCCAGAAGTGGATGCTCCCGCTGGATCGGGCCCGATGCCAGAAGTGGATGCTCCCGCTACAGTCGTGGCTGGAGCCGGTGAGTCCTCCCCCAAACGCGGTGTCGCAATCTGCGACTCGAATACTGCGGAGGGATATGCAGGGTCGGGAATGTCGTCCAACCGTAAGATCTCGTTCAGGTCAACATGCGTCCAGTCCTCCGGAGAACTGTGCAACTCCGGTGCGTCATCCTCTGGCGGCGGATCAGTGCGGTCCTGCGTATCATCGCCGGACATCGGAGGACGACGTTGGCGTGCCATTTTCCAAATCAAACTAATTAAATTAAATTAATTAATAATTTATTAATTAAGTATATTAAACTAAATTAAATTAAAATAATTAATTAATTAAACTAAACTAAACTAAACTAAACTAAATTAAATTAATTAATTAATTAAAGTAAGTAAACTACACTAATTATTTCACTAAATTAACTAAATTAATTAATTAAATTAAAGAAAAATAGTTAAGTAAGTAATTAAAGTAATCTAATCTATTTAATTTACTAAATTAAATTAATTAATTAATGAAACTAAAGTAAATTAAATTAATTAAAGTAAGTAAACTGCACTAATTAATCAAACTAATTAAATTAAATTAATTAAAAAAAGTAATCTAAACTAATAATGTGACTAAATTAAATTAATAATTTATTAAACTAAATTTAATTAAGTAATTAAACTAAAATTAATTTAACTAAATTAAATTAATTAACTAATTACTTAACTAAATTAAACTAATTAAATAAGACTAAACAAATTAAAGTAACTAACTAAACATAATTAATTAAGTAATTAATTACACTCACTACAAAAAAAAAAAGTCAATTTGCGACCAGAAATTTGCGACCAGAAGGTCGTTTTTCTGTTAGAACGCGATGAAAAAGCGACCAACATGGTGGTGGCGAAAAAGCTGGTCGTTCCTGACTTTTGTGCGGCCGTTTAGTCACAAAAATACGACCAGAACAGTTTGGTCGCAATAAAGTAAACATTTTCAACCAAGTGGTCACTTAAAAAGGGACCATCTGGTCGTAATTTAAGTTGAAGATAAGTGACCAGGTGGTCCCACAATAAAGTGACCAAATAGTCACTTTTCAGTCAAGATATTTGCGACCAAGAGGTCGTTTTATTTATACCAAATTGCGACCAACAGGTCGTTTTATTTATATCAAATGGCGACCAAGGGGTCGTTGTATGTATAATGAAATGCGACCTCTTGGTCGATTTATATTATATTTTTTTTAATTATTTAATTATTTATTTAAATTAAATTATTTCATTTGTAAATAGTATTTTAATTTTATTTCATTTAAATTTATTTATTTATTTTAATTATTTATTTATTTAATTAATTAAAAAATAAAGAAATGAAATTAAAATAAAACTATATATAAATAAATTTCCAAAATAATGTATTGTACAGAATAAAAGAAATGTAAACTACTGCGGAGGAGCAGGGGGTGGTGGAGGCGGCGCCGATGATGAAGACCCAGGATCTCGGGGCCCGAAGAACACTGCCAATGCAGTTGCGACCTAGGCCGCAATCTGGGCCTGAACATCCGCCTGAATCGAAGCGCGCATATCCGCCATAGCAGTGTGAAGCTGCTGAACCTCCTCTTGCAACCGCTGCTCCGTCTAAGTAGGGCCGGAACTCGTGCTCGCTCCGCCGCACTGAGGTCGAGGCACATCGGCGTACAGTCGTCTACCGTACGAGCCGAGGCCTGGAACTGATCCATCAGGCTTAACCCTTTTAGCAGCCTCCAAGAATGCCTCCTTACGGTCTTCCTGAGTCGGTTGCGAGTCAGGTGTGGGCAACCGCGGACTCAATGACTCCGTGAAACGCTCCTAAATTTTTAAAATTCAAAAGATAAAATATTTAATATATAAGTTAGAAAGAATAGTAAAAAAAATTAAATAATTCAAAAACTAATTAAATACCTGAAGTTCTCTCGCCTTATCATCGACGATCGTCCCGTCCTTTTTTGTGTGCAATATGAGATGCAGCTCATCAGGTGGGATAGGGCGACCGTGCTTCTCTTCCTAAAAATAGTAGAGAGATTGAAAAGGAAAAAAGTATATTAATAATTAATAATTAATTATTCAAGAAAAGATAATAACAAAAAAGTATGTAAAGGAAGAAACAAAAAACATACCAATCGACGATGGTGCTCGCTGTGGGTCTGGGCCCCGGCTGTGTGTTTCCTGGGATTCTTCGCACGGTTGGCCTTATTCCTGCTTGACATTTCCTTGACCTGAGGAGTGTTCAAACTGGCGATCAGCCGTGCGTGCTCCTCCTCGCTCATCCACACGGGTCGTTTGTCTGTTTGTTTTTTGCGCGCCCGGTACATGAGGTACTTGAATCGATCCTGGACGTGATTGCCCCACAGGGGGAACAATCTACCGTCCGTGATATCGGAATCGATAGAAGGAAACTTGCCCTGAAAAAATTCAAATAAAAATTAGTTAAAGTAATCAATTTATTATGAAAAATTTAAAAATTAAGTAATTATAAAAACAATTGATGTTAATTACCTTCCAATTGTCCTACATCCGACGTTTCTCCGTCGTCGGCATCTTCTGCCAGTGAAGCTCGCTGGGTAGAGGCATGCTCTGGAGGACCTCGTGAAACCGTTTTGATACGGTTGTATGCGGCTCCAATCTGATTAAACATATTGTGGTATTAGATTAAACAAAACTATTTATATTTATCTATTTATTTATAATTAGTAAAATGATTTAAAAAATAATTAATTAGAACAATAAACAAAACTTCTTTAATCATGAAGGGGTAGGGGGCGGCCCGAGGAGGCGCGAGGAAGAAGTAGATGGGCCAGGTGCATCGATGGGTGGCGATCCCTGAAGTCGTGGCTTGGGAGTCTGTGCGCCAACCGTGGTGTCGCAAGCGTCGAATCTTGGGCCGGTGAGGGCTCAATGATCGGGAGTGAGATCATCTCCCGTCTCGTATTGTGCTAGGAGTATGGCCAACTCATTAGTCGTCAACTCATCGTAGTAGAGGCGGAGGAGTCTCGTCCTCAGCTCGTCCCGACTTGGGGAGGATGTCGTTCGTAAGTCATAATCCTAAATTAAAATAAAACAAAAAAAAGCAAAAAAAAAATCAAGTAACTAAATTATACTAATTAATTAATTTTAATTAGTTTAATTAATTAAAGTAAAATTAGACTAATTAAAATGAATTAATTAAATAATCTTAATTAAATTAATTAAATAATTTTCAGGAAAGTTTAATACTTAAACAAAATTATTCTAATTAATTAATCTAATTGTACTTTACTTTAATCAAATTTAACTAAAATTAAGTAATTAAACAATTTTTATTTAATAATTACACTCATTGAAGTAGTTAAATTTAGTTTAATTAATCTAACTTAGTTTACTTTAATTTAATCAAAATTAAACTAAAATTAATTAATTAAATTAGTGTAATTAATTAATTTAAACTACTTAAGTATAATTGAAGTTAAACTATTTCAATTAATTACCCTACTTAAATTAATTGATTAAATTAAAGTAAACTAAATTACATTAATTAAACTAAAATTAAAATTTAAACTAGTGTAATTATAAATTAATTTAGTTTAATTTTTTAATTTTAGTTTAATTTTATTAAATTAAAGTAAACTAGCTTAAATAAACTAAATAAGTAATTAAACTAAATTAGATTAAGTAATTAAATTAATTACTAATTAAATTGAATTAAAGTACACTAAGTTAGATTAATTAAACTATTAGATTAAGTAAACTAAAATTAATTAAATTAAAGTAAATTAAGTAATGAAGAATTATAGGGAATTAGATTAATTGAACTAAAATTAATTAAATGAAACAAACATTAATTAATAAAAACTAAACTAAACTAAACTAATTAATTAAATTAAACTAAATTAAAATTAGATTAAGTGAACTAAAATTTATTAATTAATTAAAGTAAACGAAATTAGATTAATTAACCATAAGTAAAACTAAGTACTTAATTAAACTAAATTACATTAATTAAACTAAAATTACTTAAAGTAACAAAATTAAATTAAACTAATTAATTAGTTAATGTAACCTAAAATGCTATGAATTAAACTAAAGTAAACTAAGTAATCGATTACACAAATTTAGATTCATTAAACTAAAATTAATTAAATTAACAAAATTAAACTAAACTAATTAATTGAAAACTAAAAACTAAAACTAAGTAAACTAAATTCTTAAACTAAACTTAAATTTTATACGAAAACTAACCTCGTAATAGAAACCAGGATTGGAGGTTGAGGGATTTAGGTTTAGAGTAAGAACGGGAACGGGAAAAAATAACGGGGAACGGGAGAGGGGAAAGAGAGAAAAGAACGAAAAGAGAGAAATAAAAAGAGAAAGGAAGAAAAGAAGAAACGGGGGAAAGGAAAACTGATGGGAATTTAAATCAGATTTTGCGACCAACTGGTCGCAAATATGTAATCATGACTAAAAACGAAAGGTCGCGCGTGCTGGGGACATTACGACCATCTGGTCGCAATTTTCCACATATTTGCGACCACAAGGTCGCATTTATTCCAAAAGTGACCATATGGTCGCCAATTTGCTATTATCAACAACAGCTATCATATCACGCGTCCCATCAAAAATTGCGACCATCTGGTCGTAAATGTTAAATTCACCGCCAAGTTTTGCGACCAGATGGTCGTAATAGTTCAATTCATCGCCATAAATTTCATGAAAATTTAAATTCACCGCCAAAGATTTGCGACCAGATGGTCGCACTTATGAAATAAACCGCCAAAAAATTAATGAACATTTTATAATATCCCTTCATTTTTGCGACCAAATGGTCATAATTTAACTTATATTTTTTGAAAAAACTTAATTCTATTTACACAAATGCGACCAAGTGGTCGCATTTCACTTCTAAATTACTACCATCTGGTCGCAAATCTTAATATATACTTTTTTTTTTTACTTTCATTAATGAAATAGTTTCAATAAAAACATACAGTGAATCATAAAGTTACAAAATATCTTCTTCATCATCCTCAATGTCTTCGGTCGTCGCTTATTCTTCTTCTTCTTCTTCTTCTTCTTCTTCATCAGATTCATCGTCTCGAATAAATTCAGCATCTATGTCACGTGCGCGAGAAGTGGAAGCATTTGTATCATCATCATGCAATGTTATCGTTCCATCATTCAAAGGACGAACAGTACTTCCATTCTGACCATCGTCGATTACACGACATCTTATCTCATCTTCTTGAAAAGCACCAACTTCCTCTGCATGTTCGTCTTGCTCGGATATGTTTTCCTCTACCTGGCGTGGTTTAACTTTACAAACAACTAACCAATCTGTCAGATCTCGTCTGTTAATCGGATAGTTTAGATAATAAACTTGCAACGCCTGTGAAGCCAGGACAAACCTATCAGCGGTGCGCATATGCTTATACTTGTTTACCTCCACGATTTGTAAACGATCAATCTTACGGACTCCGCCTCTTCTGGTTGTCTCGAACCAAGTGCAGTTGAACAGAACAATGCGTTTCAGCGTCGGACTTGCGTATTGAATCTCAAGAATCTCATCTATTACTCTAAAGTAATCGTCTTCGTTTGTGCCGAACACTTGACCTTTTATGCAAACACCACTGTTATTTGTTGCCCGGTTAACTGAGTGCGCCTTCGTTTGAAATCAGTAACCGTTACCGACGTATCCAGTATACGACCTTGCAATCCGTCCAGGTCCCTTTGCCAAAGAAATAATGCGAGGATCATCTACCGGTATTGTAGAGGAGTCAACCTGTCATTGATCACATACAGTTAAGTTAGAAGCTCTAAGAACAAATTGATATTGTTTTTTTTTCTTCAATTTACAATAATTAACTCACGTATGCACTGAACCATGAACGAAACTCTTTGTCGATTATGGACCCCTCCTCAGAGGCTGTAATACCAACTCGTGTCATTCGAACGTATACGTTTAGAAATAATCTGTATGTTACATAAATAGTTAGGAGATATTTGAAATAGTGTGTAATAGTTTTAGGCGATGAAATAATGTGAAGTTACGAACTCACTCTATGTAAGGCTCGATTTCTGCGCAGTTGCATAACACTTACGTCTGCATTACGTGATACTCGGAATCGGTCAACGGCCTACGCACTGATCTTCCAACTGTCATTCCAGGTTCTGTAAAAATCGGCAAGTCGTTTACGTCAACACCTTCGAGTAAATTTTCGACAATGTTTCGTTTAGCTGGTCGAAACTGCTCTGCAATGTGTTGATCAAAGTAATACGAACAAAATGTGGTGGTCTTTTGCGTAAGGTACGCATTACAGATAGATCCTTCTACTCTTGCTTTATTTCCGACCGTCTTTTTCAACTGACGTAAGTACCTGTGGGTACAATGTAGAAAATAATTACATTCGCTCACTGTACTTTATACGTGTACATTTACAAGTTAAATGTGATTACCTTTCAAATGGGTACATCCAGCGGTAATGTACCGAACCACCTAAGAATGCCTCGTATGGAAGATGCACGGGCAGATGCTCCATGAAGTCAAAAAATCCAGGTGGGAACATTCGCTCCAGCTTACAAATAATAACAGCGATCTCTGAACTCAATGAAGCCACATTAGCTTCATTCAGCTCTGTACATGTCAAGTCCCTGAAAAAAACACTCAACTATGCAAGCGGCTCCCAATGTCTGTTCTCTAGGAACAGCCTGAACACGACAGGCATCAATCATTGCATGAATACGTGACAGTCGTGGCTTTTCATCCCGAACATGATATGTTTTTGACTGTCTATACACCGGCTCAAATTCGAAACGTATCCGTCCGGGAATTTAATAGATTTGATCCATTCAAATAATGTTTTCTTTTCCTCCATCGTCAACATGTACTTTGCTTTTGCGTAATTATCATTGTCGTCAGTCTCCAACTCAGGACGGTTACATATCTCCCGTATATCATAACGTGCCTTCAGATTGTCCTTTATTTTTCCTGGAACATTCAATATCGTATTGAAAATGTTGTTGAAGAAATTCTTCTCGATATGCATGACATCCAGATTTTGTCTAATCAGTAGATCTTCCCAATACGGTAGATCCCAAAAAATACTCCGTTTCTTCCAACCCGTGTTTTTTCCGGCCGCATTGTTTGCACTATCTGCACCGGCCACTATTACTTTCTTCATCCCTAAAGCATCTATACCGTGTAGAATCTGGCTTCCACTATACATTGTCGGGGGGGTTTCTTTTCTTACTCGTCGACCTTTCTTCCAGTCACTAGCGTTTGAACGGAACGTATGATTTAACGGCAAAAATCGACGGTGACAATCAATGTGGACATGCGTATTTCTCTGCCGTAAAATGCATATTTCCGACCGTTTTTGAGATAAAATGCATCTGTGTCTAGCATGCAATGTGGACATACGTATTTCTTTGCTGTACTCCATCCTTTAAGAGGATGAGATCGAGGTCCACACAATTAACTACTGACTACGCAAAACAATAACGAAAACTAAACTAAATACTAAAAAATATATATGATTAAAGCAATTTAAATGTCAACACTCCTAACAACATTGAATACGCGGGGAAGTCATTGATTGTCCAGATTAACGCGGCGCGCATCAAGAAATTTTGTTTCTTCGAAATATCGTACGTCATAACACCATCAGTCCACAACCTTTTCAACTCTGCAATAAGTGGTTGCAAATACACATCGAGTTTCTGTTTTGGACTTTTCGGCCTAGGTACTATCACTGTTAGAAAAATCACCGGTTCTCTCATGCACATCAAGGGAGGCAAGTTATACGGGGTTACCATGACTGGCCAAACTGAATATTGTGCCCCGGATGCCCCGAACGGGTTAAAGCCATCCGTGCATAAGCCCAATCTGACGTTTCTCGGATCTTGTGCAAAATCAGGATGACAATTATTTAAATGCTGCCATGCCGCTGCATTTGAGGGATGTCGCATAACACTTTCATCATGTGAATGCTCGTGATGCCATCTCATGTGCGAAGCTGTCACATCTGATGCATACAACCGTTGTAAACGTGGGGTCAGCGGTGAATAAAACATGCGGGCGTATGGAATTAGGCTGCGTTTCCCTTGTTTATATCTTGGGAGAAAACAGAATTTGCAGTGATGCAGGTCTTCATCCACGTCCTACTAAATCATGCATCCGTTTCGACACGAATCTATTTTCTCCACGGGTAATCCTAGACACTCTACTAGCTTTTTCGTGTCGTACAAACTGTGGGGCATATTATTTTCTTCTGGAGCGCATCGCCGAAACCACGATGCAATCGAATCAAATCCTCTACCGGGTATGTTGTACTGCGCCTTTATATTTAAAAGTTCTGTAGCAGCAGCAAGTTGACTTACCTCACACCCGTCGTACAATGGTCGGCTGGCAGTCCATAGCATCTCATGCATCTTACGTCTACGTTCAAACTTTCACGGATATTTTCATTGCCCTCATACCCCGCACTCTCAAGTATCATTTACTGCATCTGACCACAATGTTGTTCATCATTTCATTATTCGACATCAACCCCGACATTCGAGTTGCTACCCTCGTATTATCTCGATTCCTGTAATGCAGCGTCGAACATTTCCTTTGTTTCAAGACGAGTGCAACAAGATTTCAAATAATTGTCATCCAAAGATTGTAATTTCTTAGAACTAAATAAAAACCCGAAGATACTTTCATACTTGATATTGCTCAAATCTTCGGGTCAATGAAACAATGGATTGATATACTATGTATAGAAAATAGTGCACTCTAAAATATTCCTCCGGTGATAAAGGAGTGTCGTCGACATTCTCATCAAACCATCTCTTTCTACGAATGACACGCTTCTAAGGAAACACCGGTTCAATTTCTAATTCAAAAGCAATATTCTTGGCAACATCCATAGCATTAGAAAAACCAACTTCTCTGTATTTCTCAAAAAAAGAAATTAACTCTTTTACTTCAACAATGGCAACATCAAGAAGCATATCTTTTGGTTGTAAATGTTTTCTCACCAAATTAATCGTACCTAATATTTCATACCAAATGATTGTGGCCAGAATAAACTCAAAATTACAAAGTTCATTTGTAGCCAAAGATTTAGCCTCACTTTGTATTTTAGAATCGTTGTCCTTATCTGCCACTTCAAGTAAAGCTTGTTGAATGTCACTAATTTGAAATCTTATTGTTTTGACACTTTCCACACGACTTTCCCATCGAGTATTTGACAATGATTTAAGAGTCAACCCTTTTATATTATTTTTTAAAATATGCCACCTCTTTGTAGAATTAGCAAATAAAGTATAGATTCGTTGGACTACTCCAAAAAAATCTCTTTCTTTACCACAACTATTTGCAATGTCACACAAAGTCAAGTTAAGACTATGACTACTACGAGGAGTATAAAATGCTTTAGGATTTACAAGAGCCTTTTCTGCACACCTTGATGTCTCCCTTTCATGTTTGATCCATTGTCATAACCCTGTCCTCTCACATTGTCTATGTCAAGGTCAAGAGATTTAAACACACGTTGCAATACTTCAAAGAAACCTTGACCAGTCGTGTCATTTACAATCAAGAATTATATAAAAAATTCTTCTATTTTAGTTGAATATGTCGAGACATCCACACATCTTATAATCAATGACATTTGTTCTTGGTGATTGGCATCAGGAGTACAATCTAATATCACTGAAAAATATTTTGCCTCTTTGAATTTCATAATTATCTTTCTTTTGATCCCAGAAGCAAGCATTTGTATCAATTCATTTTGAATTGAATGACCAAGATAATGATGGTGTAGTTCATTGTTACTAACACGTTGAACATGTTCTTGAATGATAGGATCAAATTGAGCTAACATCTCTATTACGCCCAAAAAGTTTCCATTACTATTCTGATATAACTTCTCATTTGTTCCTCGAAATGCCAAATTATGCTTAGAAAGATATTTAACCACAACAATGATCCTGAATAGTACTTTCCTCTAGTATTCTTTTGCTTTCAAAAGTAAATCTTGAGCCACTTTATCAATGGTCACATTTTTTTGTAATCTAAGACGCAATTTCATCCAACTTGTCATATTTGTCATGTGGTCAACACTTGTTTCATGATCTTTTAGTCTAGGACCAAGATGTTTCCAATCCCCAAAACCCTCATTGCTTAAACCACTTTTTCCAATGTTTTTTTAAAAAAAATTACAACAAAAACAGAACACCTTGTCAAGCTTCTTTGAATATACAGGCCAATCTCTATCACACTTCTCTCCATTTGGCAAACATCTTGTGTAAAATATTGAAGAAAATCTCCTAGAGTATTTATCTTTAGGACCCTTGAGTATTGATAAATCTCTCTTCAAACCACTCTTCACAAGAAGCTCTATCAATCTAGAATCAAGAGCATCCCAATTCCTTGGATCATTTATGTCAAATGAAACTGAAATATCATTTTGACCACCATTATCAAAACACCTATCAACACTCTCAATATTCTCAGTATCACTTTGATGCATATCAACGTTGTTATCTTGATCTTCAGTTTGAACATCATGGCCATCTAAATTTTTATCATCCCCACAATTATTTTGATCTTCAATATGAAGATCATGATCATGTAGCAATTGATTGTCAACATCACCTTTTTGTTCATCCACACGAGTTTCTATTGTAAAGAATTTATCAATAGCTCATTTTTTAGATTGAGTCAATTGCTCAATTTTCTTTTTTTTTTCTACGCTTTTCAGAACAAGATTGATATTTTCTAGGAAACATAATCAGAAAATCTGTCACAAAATATAATTATTATAGTTAATTTTTTTAAAAAAAAAACATGAGAAACCAATCAAGAATAAATGATACTTAACATGAATGAAAAAGAATTAAAATATACATCTAATTGTATACTAGCAAGAAAATAAATAAACAATATATTAATTATACAAAAAAAAAAAAGTAACTTACTTAGCACTTAGCAATACCTCCACCAAATAAACAATAAATCTTCAAGACTTCAACTTGTTTTTGTCTCTGCAACAATGTCACTGACTCACTGTGTCAATGTATTATGTCGGCTACTAGTCTACTGCTAGCTATTAGGTTAAAAAAATATGGACTAAAAAATTGTTCTTTTAGTTTATCTAATAAAAAAATTAATAAACAAATAACCTAATCGGCTACGCTACTATTGTTGCCTGACATTTTTTTTTAATATATATATTCTTTTGGGCCCCCATTCCCAATAGGCTACTTGCCCGGCCATGCCGCTGCGTTTCCCTTCACTGCCACTAATTTATATATATATATATATATATATATGTTTGAGGCCCCCAAGTGCGATCTCTCCACACGCTCCACGTCTAAGTCGGCCCTAGCAAAAAGCAACGGAGACGGGAACGAGGGAAAGAGAGAAAAGGAAAGAAAAGAGAGAAAAGAATTCGGTAGGGGGGAAAGAATAGGCTGGGGAGTTTAAATAAAAAATTACGACCATCTGGTCACAATTTGACGAAAAACGAAGAGTCGCTCGATTACAACCAAATGGTCGCATTTTGCTTCAAAAATACGACCAGATGGTCGTATTTTCATAAAAATGGGACCAACTGGTCGTAAGTGTGTCATTATGACCAACAGCTGTCACATCACACTTCCCATCAAAAAAAGGCGACCAAATGGTCGTAATTTTCAAATTCACGGCCAAAAATTTCATGAAAATTTAAATTTACCGCTGAATAACGCGACCAGATAGTCACAAAATTACGACCAAATGGTTGTAAATTAATACAAATTTTTTAAAAACTTAAGTCTATATTTTCAAAGTTACGACCAAATGGTCGCATTTTAGTTCAATTTACGACCATATGGTCATAAATATATATATATATATATATATATATATATATATATATATATATTAATGGAGATTAAAAAATATTTATATATATTGTTTAATGAAACAAAACAATGACGATATTATAAAACATACAATTTACAAAGTGTATTATTCTTCATCCTTAGTTTCTTCAGTCATTGCTTATTCTTCTTCTTTTTCTTCTTCTTCATCATCTCGAATAAATTCAGCATCAATGTCACGTTCGCGAGAAGTGGAAGCATTTGTATCGTCATCATGCAATGTTATCGTTCCATCGTTCAAAGGATGTGCGGTACCTGCATTCTGGCCATCGTCTATTGCATGACATATTATCTGATCTTCTTGAAAAGCACCGGCTTCGTCTGCATGATCGTCTTTTTCGGACAGGTTTTCTTCTACCTGGCGTGGTTTAACTTTACAAACAACTAACCAATCTGTCAGATCTCGTCTATTACTCGGATAGTTTAGGTAATAAACTTGAATCGCCTATGAAGTCAGGACAAACCTATCAGCGGTGCGCATATGCTTGTACTTGTTTACGTCAATGATTTGTAAATGATCAATCCTAAGGACTCCGTCTCTCGGGTTGTCTCGAACCAAGTGCAGTTAAACAGAACAATGCATTTTAGCGTCGGACTTGCGTATTGAATCTCAAGAATCTCATCGATTACTCCAAAGTAATCGTCTTGATCTTAGAACACTTGACCTTTTATGCAAACACCACTGTTGTTTGTTGCCCTGTTAACAGAATGCGCCTTCGTTTGAAATCTGAATCCGTTACCGACATATCCAATATATGACCTTACAATCCGTGCAGGTCCCTTTGCCAAAGAAATAATGCAGGGATCATCTACCGGTTACGTAGAGGAGTCCACCTGCCATTCAGCACACATAGAGTATAATTAGAAGGATATAGTATTTTTCAACAAATAACTTGACATGATATTTTTGACAATTTCAAATAACTCACGTATGCACTGAACAAGGAACGAAACTCCTTCTCGATTATTGACCCCTCATCAGCGGCTGTAAGACCGACTCGTGTCATTTGAACGTATACGTTCAGAAATAGTCTGTATGTTACGAAAATAGTAAGAAAATATTTTAAACAGTTGTGATTGTTAAGTCAAAGGAATAATATAACGTTACGAGAACTCACTCGATGTAAGGCTCGACTTCTAGGCAGTTGCATAACACGTAGCTCTGCATTACGTGATACTCAGAATCGGTCAATGGCCTACGCATTGATCTTCCAACTGTCATGCCAGGTTCAGTAAATATAGCCAAGTCGTTTACGTCAACACCTTTCATGTCGCTGGACGAAACTGCTCAGCAATGTGTTGATCAAAGTAGTATGAACAAAACGTGGTAGTCTCTTGCATCAGGTACGCACTACAGATAGATCCTTCGACTCTTGCTTTATTTCCGATCGTCTTTTTCAACCGACGTAAGTACCTGTGCGTACAAAAAATTAAGTAAACCTCTGATAAGTTTAACATTAAAAAACTTGAACTATATACAAAATAAGTTTGCTAACCTTTCAAATGGGTACATCCAGCGATAATGGACCGGACCCCCTAAGAATGCCTCGTAAGGAAGATGCACTGCAAGATGCTCCATTGAGGCAAAAAAGCCAGGTGGGAACATTCGCTCCAACTTATAGATAATAACAGCTATCTCCGAACTCATTGAAGCGACAGTAGCTTCAGTCAGCTCTTTACAAGTCAAGTCCCTGAAAAAAACACTCAACTGGGCAAGCGGCTCCCAATGTCTGTTCTTATGGAACGGTCTGAACGCGACGGGCATCAATCGTTGCATGAACACATGACAGTCGTGGCTTTTCATCCTGAACATGACATATTTTTTATTGTCTATACACCGACTCAGATTCGAAATGTAACCGTCAGGGAATTTGATGGATTTGATCCACTCAAATAGTGTTTTCTTTTCATCCGTCGTCAACATGTACTTTGCTTTTGCGTAATTATCATTGTCGTCAGGCTCTAACTCAGGACGATTACATATCTCCCGTATATCGTAACGTGCCTTCAGATTGTCCTTTGTTTTGCCAGGAACGTTCAAAACCGTATTGAAAATGTTGTCGAAGAAGTTCTTCTCAATATGAGTCACATCTAGGTTGTGTCTGACAAGTAGATCTTCCCAATACGGTAGATCCCAAAAAACACTCCGTTTCTTCCAACCCGTGTTTTTTCCAGCTGCATTGTTTGCAAGCTCTGCACCTTCCACTGTAATCTTCCGCATTCCTATAGCATCTATACCGTGCAAAATCTGCCTTCCACTGTACATTTTCGGGGGGGTTTCAACGGTAGTTTGAACAGAACGCATGATTCAACGACAGAAATCGATGGTGGTAATCAAACCAACAGGTTTTCCGACCGTTTCTGAGGTAAAACGCATCTGCGTCTAGCATGCAATGTGAACATGCGTATTTACCGGCCGTACTTCATCCTTTAATAGAGGATGGGGATCGATATTTACAATTATTAACTAATGAACTAAGCAAAACAATAACAAAACTCATACTCAAGAAATAATGAACGTGAACGCAACATACCTGACAACATTGAACACGCAGGGAAGTCACTGATCGTCCAAATTAACGCTGCGCGCAACAAGAAATTTTGTTTCTTCGAGATGTCGTATGTTATGACACCATCTGTCCACAACCTCTTCAACTCTGCGATAAGTGGTTGCAAATACACATCCAGTTTCTGTTTTGGACTTTTCGGGCCAGGTACGATCATTGTGAGAAAAATCATCGGGTCTCTCATACACATCGAGGGTGGCAAGTTATACGGGGTTACCATCACCGGCCAAACTAAATATTGAGCCTCGGATGCCCCGAACGAGTTAAAGCCATCTGTTCATAAGCCCAATCTCATATTTCTCGGATCTTGTGCAAAATCAGGATGACAATTATTTAAATGCTTCCAAGCCGCAGCGTCTGAGGGATATCGCATAACACCTTCATCCTGTGAATACTCGTGATGCCATCTCATGTGTGAAGCCGCGACATCCGATGCACACAATTATTGCAGACGTGGGGTCAGCGGTAAATAAAACATGCGGGCGTACGGAATCATCCTGCGTTTCCCCTGTTTATATCTTGGAAGAAAACAAAATTTGTAGTGATGCAAATCTGCATACACATCTCAGTAGATCATGCATCCGTTTTGACACGAATCTATCTTCTCTACGGGTAACCCGAGTCCCTCCACTAGGTTTTTCGTGTAGTACAAACTGTGGCATCAGGTTTTCTTGATGGAGCGCATCGATGAAACCACGATGCAACCGAATCAAATCCTCTAGCAGGTAAGTTATACTGCGCTTTTATATTTAAAAGTTCTGTAGTAGCAACAAGTTGACTAACCTGACAACCTTCGTACAACGGTCGTCTCGCTGTCCTCAGCAAATCGTGCATCTTACGTGCTTCCGGATTCATTTCTTCTTCAACAACCCTTTCTCTTTCGTCGTCTACGTTCAAACTTTCACGATAACTTTCATTTCCGCCCCCATATCCCACACCATCAAGTATCATTTGTTGCATCTGACTATACTGTTGTATTTCATTGGGTTCTTCGACGACAACGTTTGCATTCGAGCTGCTACCCTCGTACATTCTCGCTTCCTGTACTGCAGCGTCGAACATTTCCCTCGTCTCCCCATGATACAGCCAGTGATAATAATTATCCACAAATTCCTGACTATAAAGATGAACCTTCAAATCTAGAACCGGTATGATTCTCCTATTGTGGCATTTTCTGCACGGACATCGTAGCTTTTCACCATAATTCACGTAATAGACAGTTGTCTTGCAAAACTCAACAAACTGTTCAACCCCGGCCACGAACTCATCGTTCAAATACCCGTCTCAAACTAATATACATCCACTCTCTCATTGTTCTTTTTTCTTATCTTTACAAACACTGGGAGGAGGAGATTTTATAATGCATTCCTCTGCTTAATTGTGACCCTATGGTCGCAAAATTACTACCATCTGGTCGTATTTCTCCCGCCAAAATTCCCTGCCTTTTTTTTTACTACCAAGTGGTCACTTCTAGTCACAAATTTGTGACCACATAGTAGCAAAAATACTACCATTTGGTCGTATTGTTCTAGACATTTTTTGCTACCAGTAGTCACTTGGAGTCACAAATTGGCGACCACATGGTAGCATTCTTCCCGCCAAAATTACGCGCCTCTTTTATCTACCAGTGGTCACAATAAATGCGACCAGATGGTCACTTACAAAGGCGACTACTTGGTAGCTTGCTTCCCGCCAAAATTACGCGCCTTTTTTTACTACCAAAGTATATTTTTAGTCACAAAAATATGACCACTTGGTCTTTTTTTAGGTGACCAAATGGTCGCTTATTTCGCGCCATTTTTTCGTACTAAGTCATATTTTTAGTCACAAAAATGCGACCACTTGGTCTTTTTTATAGGTGACCAAATGGTCGCTTCTTTCGCGCCAATTTTTATGACTACTTCTAATGTTGGTCGCAATCTGGTCGCAAAAAAAGTGACCATGGTCACTTCGAGTCAACCTTCAAAAAAAGTGACCATTACCACTTTTTCTTGGTCGCAAATGGCTGGTCGCATTTTGACTTTTTTTTGTAGTGGTAAGAGCCTTTTGTGGAAGGAATTTTGTGGATGGTGATGTTAACTAGATGTTTTGCCTTTGTCAACTTTGAGAATGTTGATGACGTTGTCAGGTCTATGGAGGCACTTAGTTGAAACAAGGTTGATGGTATTGTGACTATTTGAAAAAAATAAAAGAAATGTGAATGACAACGTTTCTTAATTTGAGACGATGGTGAAGAATGTTCAATGCGCAGTAATTTTTGTGCAAAAAACATTTGTGGTTCCTCAATGGAATCATAACCAAATACCGATGACAAGAACTCAATAAGAGTTCTTAGAATGACGGTGTTTCTCGACTTGAAACAACTGTAGGGATGTGGCTTATACCGCATTAACCTGAAAAACGACCATGAAAGGAACTCAAGAAGAGTTATTTTGGTCAATGATGAAAACGACCATAGGAACTCAAGAAGAGTCCTTTCGAACAATGATGAATGAAGACGTTTCTCGATTTGAAACGATAATGATGAATGACGGCGTTTTCTTGATTAGAAACGACTGTGTGCGTGTTGCACATATTGCAACAACCATGATGACCGCTATGATCGTCGTTGACACACGACAACTATTGCATTTGATGATGGATGATGGCGCTTCTCGATTAGAAACGATAATTATTTTTTAACTACAAGCTCTTGATCAAGACCCTTCTTTTTCGATCATATTTCGCAAGTTGGGTATTTCGTGACCACCATCCTCCAACTTGAGGGAGGGTATACAGATTGATGATGGTCGGTGTCGTGGAAATGATTGTTTGTGGCAGAGGCGACAGTGCGAGAGAAAATATTTTCTTATTTAGTTCAGTGTCTTAGATATATTTTCCTTATTTATCTTATTCTCATTGATATTTATCTTATTTCCTATTTAGATTATATTTTTCTTATTTATCTAGGTTTTCTATATAAACAATGTAACAGTCTTACGGGTTCTACCGTTTCTTTTCTTCCCTCTTCTCTTTTCTCTTTATTCTTTTTCTTCTCTTAAGTTTATCATATTATTTAATTTTATCAAAGATTAACAATCGTCGTTATCAATATACGCTTAATTATGAACTTCCTATGGATTGGACTCTTAAAAAAGGTGTATTGTAACAACCTGATTTCTCAGGTAAAATTTGAATTATTTTGTCATTTATGATTTTCAAAATTAAGATATAATAATTAAAATTATATCACTAATATTTTGATGTTTAGATGAGTTTTATTTGTTAACTAAAAGGGAAATGTATGGTGATTAATTTTAGCAAATATCAATTTAAGTCTCTAGTAAAGTTGGTGGAAAAATGGATTTGTTTTATTTGTGGAAGGTTAAAAAGAGAAGGAGAATCCAAGAGAGTGTTTTTTTAATTTCCTTAAAAAGTCATCTTCTTCATTTAGGTTCTCTAATATTGAAGACCAAAACACATTTTCATCTTCTTCCTTTTTCAAACCTCCATTTTTCTTTTTTAGTTCTAAAAATTTTAGAGTTTGTATTTTGGTCATAACTCTCCCGTCCGAACTCTCTTTTGAGTAAGCGAGCTATCAAACTCTTCATTTTTCCAAGAGCTTTCCATTAACGTTAATTTTGTATAAATCCAAGCTGTGAGAGAGAGAGATATAGATGTTTTTCTTCTCGGGTTTGCTACTTGAAATTAGGGTTTTTACCATTCTTGTTTTGTTTCGCTTGGGAGAGCTTGGATTTATCCTGGGATTTATTTTTTCAGCAAGTTTGGAGACGAATTTTCTATCTAGCTTCAAGAGGTAGTTTCAAAACTTGTTTTTTTGGTTTATGTTCTTGAGTTTGGAGATGGAAGTTTGAGTTGGAAATTCAAACTTCCAACTCTTGGAATTTTGAAAATCAAAGTCAAAGTGTATTAAACCTTCCCAAAAATCAGTTTCTTCCATCCAGACTCACCTAAATCAATTAGAAATTAAGTCCCAACTACTAGGTTTTATTACTTGAATTATCTAACACTTTTTAGATTTTCCTGCGAAGCTCCAGTGACCGGAAATCCGAACCACCCAAAACCCATTCCAAATTTCTTAGAACCAATTGAGAAATCGTAAACTATTTTCAAAAAAAGAAACCGAACTCCCCTTGAAAATATCCATATTGCCGAAATGCACCCCTTCTCTTTGAGCTCTTGGTTTTGGCCTTGTCCGGGATTCCGGGGTTCCGTTTTGTGTAAACTTATTTTACTTTAATTTGTGTTATGAGTTAGTAATTAATATAACTTTAAATTGGTGATTTTTGTAGGAGGTCGTGGAAAAAATTCCGGATTTTGACTTAAGCATAGTGCGTTACTTAAAGTAATTCAAGAGGTGAGAATGGGATGGTAGATGAAAGGAAAGATTGGGAACGACCCCAATTTTTAATTGGTTTTAATTTGCTAAATTGATTGTGATATTTTTCGTTGAGATGTTATTGTTTATTACTAAATTATATGCATATTTAAAACCTCATGAAAAATTCACTTTAGCTAGGTTGTACTTCCATCTGTGGGGAGAGTATCTCATAATTTTTTTTATTGCATTTAGTTTTTTTGAAAAAAACAAGGTTGTCGTGCTCCGTATGATTACGATCACCTTCTTTACGTTGGGATGTTAGTAATTATATTAGGGTGTTTTGATTGAATTGTATGCTCTTGTTTGATTATTGTTGTTATGAACTTGAGATGTGAATTGTTAAAGAAATGGTAAACTGCAAGCGGAAACCGGCATATGTTGCCAATAATGAAATGAGAAATATATGTAGTTGAAAATGTAGGGTTTGTATACCTTTCTTGTCGCTACGATTACAGGGCGTAGTTATGGTGCCTGAGTTAAGTGAGGTGGGAATTGTGTACCAAAGCTAGGTTATATACCGTTCACTAGTAAGATCTAAGGCTATCACAGTCAAGGACTTACTCTGTTCTTATTGGACCACTTCTTAACTTGTGTAGTTTTGATTGATGGATCCAATCAAGAAAGGTTGTAAATACCGCATTTCATTTGAATGTTTGTTTGAGTTGCCCCAATGATAAGGCGACATATTTTTCTAATAACTTAAAGAAAGAAAGATAAAAGACAGAAAGTTAATTCTAGTTTTCTTATTTCTTCAAGTAAAGATTGTCGTTGTTTGCAAGCTTTCTCAACATTTAACATTCTTTCTCACTTAGCTAGTGTAGCTAATGGTATTAGAATAAAAAATATTTTCGATATTGGACGGGGTACTGGGCCTTGATGATTTGCATCATGGTGAGGAGATGGACTAGTATTGCACTTTTGTCTTAGGATTATATTTTGGGATTAGACATTGCGTTCATTCTACTTCAGTTGTTGTCTATTTTGTAAGTGCCTAAACTATTTATGTTATGTCTTGATAATGTTTTATTTAAACTCCTTGGATTCTGGAATTTGTTTGAAACGAATTTAAAATGATGAAATTTTTTAAAGATCTTCCGTTGGTTTATGATATTTTAGCATATTTATTTTTGAATTAGGGTCGGGTCTTTATATGCATCTTGTTAGCATAGGTAGTACCTATTAATCTTTTAAGATTTTTTGAACTCCTTTGTCCCATAACAGCATAGTCTCAGAAGCTCCCTATTATTCTAATGTGGAGTCAATTCATTTGTTAATCCCTCCTCCAAGAAGTCTCTTTAGGAGCCGCTCCTTATGCGTAGTTACTAATTGCACCGTCCATCAACTATTTCCCCCTTTTCTTGATATCATGGGGTTCCATCTCAAAATCAATGGCAATGAGAAGAGTAGTTCATGTATCTTATAAACATTGTGAGTTCCTTTCATCTTTTCGATGTGAGATTCTCGACATCGACCCCATGAATCACATTACAATAGTTGCAAGTTTCACTTTCTTGTAACTTATTGTTAGCATCTTTGTAATTTCCCGCACTTGATTTCATTAATTTATCAAAATTTAAGGAAAATTATACTATAAAATTATAAAATTGAATAGATATGATAAAGTTAACAAGAAAAAGAAAGAATAGAGGGAAAGGGAGAAGAGAGGAAATCGTTATAAGGCTATAGAAATACATTGTATTTGTTAGGAATAGTGTCCTAAAACTTGTAATTATTTAATAAAGATAATTTATTTTGAATAAGTTAAATACATAAACATAAGTTCTTCCTTTTATCTATATTGATTCATTGACGATATAAGGAATATATTTATATATTCATATCAAACGTTCAAATAGTAAAACCCTAAGTTACTTTTATGAAAACGCAACTAAGTATGTGAGTCATACAAGAGGATTAAAGTCTAGATAAGTAACTTAAAGTGTCTATAGTAAATGAATAACATTTGGCAACCTTATCCTGGTAACACTGTTGATAGCTGTTCATTTTGTATAATATACAAATGATCTTATCCAGATCATTCATGTGGGTGACATGAAAGTTGAAGTATCATATACAATGATGATTGTATGGACCAAGATATTTGATCAAATTTCTCAATTGTACCGTTTACGAGAAATGATCGAATATCACACTAAGTTCATCAACAGTGATAAATCTCAACGCTGAGCGAAATGTAAACTCCTATTCATTGAGTTATGTTTTTTGATTCACGTGATTGAGAGTGATCTAAATGAACGCTCAATACAGTCCTGTTTTAAAAACATAACGAGATAATAGTACACTAGATGAAATTCATAACTTTCCTAAAAATGATGATATCAGTGTGATACCTAATCATTCTAGGAACTTTAGGAAACTCATTTGATGTACTGATTCTAGACATGAACAAGTAGCGTCACGACTTCTATTGATCACAGAAGTACTTTATCTCTAGTTTGACTACAGATAACATTCATTGGAGAATCAGCAAGAATACAAGGATAAGGCGGTAGTTATAGAGGTAAAATAGTATATTTCATCCATCTATAATTATGAGTGTTCCACGTGAAGGATATATCAAAAATATAATTAAGATAAACTAAATGGACATAACTCATCTATAATGAGGGAAGTTCAACTATAAATCTATAGTGGAATCATTCATAATTAGATAATAAGTAATTAGTTGATTATGAGTTAATCACTTAATTGACTAATTATTAGGCACATGATCTATTGGTCCATCGAGTCCTTATGCTAGCCGAAATATCATAGTCTCAAAATCAAGTCATTAATTTTGACTATTGAAGAAATAAATAATTTAAGTAAGTTAAGTTACTTAAATAAGGTAATATTAATTATTTAAATATTGAGTATATTGAAATAGTAATTAATAGAAACATTATTAATTGTTCAAGTGATGAGTTTATTTAAACATGAAATTAATAATTAAATATTATTAATTGTTTATATATTAAGTATTTTTAAATGATAATTAATAATTGAAATACTATTAATTGATAATTATTAATTGTTTAAATAATCAGTTTATTTAAATGGAAATTAATATTATTAATTGTTTAAATAATGAATATTATTTAAATGAAACTTAATGATTAAATATTGCTTGATGATATTTAATTGGGAGAAAATATTAATTTAAATAAAGCATTTTATCTAAATATTAATTTATAAATTAATTAATATTAAATTTTATAATTAATTTTGGAATTATTTAATTTAAGAGAGAATTTCTAGCCCAATTAGAATTAATGAACCCAATTGAAAATGTCCCAAATAATTAAGTAAATAAATTAGATTTATCAATTAATAGATATTGGTATTTTTGGCCATATACATATATTTTAAGAAGATAATTAGTTGAATTATATTCTAAAATATTTATGCAGATTATAATTACCCAAGATAATGCAAATAAAGAAAATTTAATCTTTTTCTTTATTTATTGGCTTTTTCGGTCATGTGGGAGTTAAGGGAGAGAGAAAAAAATTTCTTTTGTATTTATCTCCATGAAATTTTCTAAATTTTATTAGATATTCTATTAGCCTATAAATAGGAGGGTTGAGTTATTTATAAAATACACCAATTCAAATTCCTTAGAAATTGAAGTTCTTTCTTTTTCCTACCTAAACCTATTGCCTATTTTTGCTTTATTTTTCTTCTTCCTAATTTTTTCTAAACTTTGATCCCACCATCAGGTTTTGCTTGTTCGATCGAAATATAACGTACAAGGCTAGATGCTATAAAAAAACCTACCCAATTTTCCATAATTTACTTAATGCAAGTAAAAGGTTTTAGTTTTTTTCGAAAACCTTTAGTTTTCAGTTTAAGGATTGATTACAATTGCATGATATTAATGGATCCTAAATTAAATGTTAATTAATTTACTAGATAAATTCTGTTAATTTAGTAAAATAGTCCCTTCAGTATTCTATTTTCTTCTTATTGTTAAGAGTAATACATTTGTTTATATAGAAAAACAAATCTAAATAAATAAAGAAAATATAATCTAAATAAGAAAAGATAATTTTCAAAGGAATAAGATAATTATCAAAGGGAATAACATTAATAAAGAAAAATATATCAAATAGAATAAAGGGAAAAGAACACTTTTGGTCCCTGAGTGTTGAGTTTGTTTACCATTTGGTCCCTATGTTTTAAAAACTGACATTTTAACCCCTGAGTTTCGATTTAGCTTACCATTTAGTCCCCGCTGTTAAGTTTCTGTTAAATACTTAACAAAAATCTTATGTGGCATTTAAATATTTACTTTATTGTTGACATGACACATTTTTAAATGATATATATATATATATATATATATATATATATATATATATATATATATATATATATATATATATATTATATATATATATATAAAGTGAATCTCTATCCTCCATCTCCTTCCATGTTCATCCCCTCCATCTCCTTCCATGTTAATCTCCACCATTAATAGACTTGGAGTTTTCTGGGTTCTCATCGGATTTGAAGATCACTACTCATCGAAATCAAAAAACAACATGACTGATTTGTCGTGCAGATCTGCAATGTCACCACCAGAATTCGGTAAAAATCTCTCCATATTTCAAGATATTGTCCTAGCCAAACGAAATACTTCACCGGAAATTTCACCACGGCTCTTCGGATTACTACAATCTTCTATTACATTCTCTCATCAAACTTAACAAAATCAACCTTTAAAATAAAAAAAACAAAAAACACGATTTGAACAATCCGAAGCTCATTCTTCTAAAATCACAACACAAGGATAGCGAATTCGATTAACGAAATCACAAGATCGGAAATCGTGAAAATGCAATTAATTAAAATTAATTCGAATCAGATGTGGTTTATTCACCTGATCAGTCTTGGAATTTCCATTAATCAAAATGGCTTCCTCAGATCCAATCTCAAAGCCCCGTTACATGCCTTGACCCATCACTGGCGTTTCTTCAACCTCGTCCATTTGACCATCGGAAATCAGATCTGAACGTCTGCAAATAAGCCATGATCATAAAGATCAGATACACGCCCCAAGACTTCGTTCTTCATATCCGATTGGTTTTCCCCTGCCTCAATCTCTGCTACTTTTCTCGCTAGATCTTCGATCCATCACTATCTCCTCATATCCGATTAGTTGCTACTTTTCTCCCCAGATTCTCGATCTCTAACTTTTGTTGCAAGATGGGAATATTGACTCGTTGGGTTTTATTGTCTGTAGAGACAGAAAGGAAGAGAGAAGATGTGGAAGTGGAACAGATACTGAGAGAAAGAATAAGATAGAGAGAGAGAGGAGAGAGAGTATATCTGAAGAAATTGGAAATGGAAAACCATTCGGAATCGTGATCCATAAACCATCCTTCACCATTCGGAATCGTAAAATCGTTTGGCCATGGATGGAGCTTGGATTTACAGGTTTGTTGAAAGAGTGAAAGGGGATCTGGGAAGTCAGTGGGAAAAAGATGAAGTGATGAGAGAGAAATGGATAGAGAAAGGGAAGAGGAGAAAATAATAAATAAATAATTGTCACCTCATTTAAAAATGTATCATGTCAACAATAAAATAAATATTTAAATGCCACATAAGATTTCTGTTAAGTATTTAACAGAAACTTAACAGCGGGGACCAAATGGTATGCTAAATCGAAACTCAGGGGTTAAAATGTCAGTTTTTAAAACATAGGGACCAAATGGTAAACAAACTCAAAACTCAAGGACTAAAAGTGTCTTTTTCCCTAGAATAAACTAAAATTGACAGTTTTTCAACCGAATCGTCGCTGGGGTCACGAACACTCATTTCCACGGCACCGACCATCACCAATCTTGTATACCCTCCCTCACATTAGAGCACAGAAGTCATAAAATGCCCAACTTGCGAAATATGATCGAAAAAGAAGGGTCTTATTCAAGAACTTGTAGTAAACAAATGTCGTTTTTATACGAGAAAAGCCATCAATCATTATCAAGTGCAATGGTCGTCAATGTATAAACGTCGATCATCGCGGTCATCATGGTTGAAGCGATATGTGCAACATCCACATGGTCGTTTCCAATCAAGAAACGCCATCATTCATCATTATCGTTTCAAATCGAGAAATGTCATCTCTTCTTGAGTTTTTTTCATGGTTGTTTTCATCATTGATCGAAAGAACTCTTCTTGAGTTCCCTTCATGGTCGTTTTCATCATTGACTGAAAGGATTCTTCTTGAGTTCCTTTCATGGCCATTTTCATCATAAGAACTCTTCCATTAAGGAACTCCAAGCTTGTTCTTTGCACAAATATTATTGTGTATTGAACATTCATCATCATTGTTTTCAATTAAGAAACGTTATCGTACATCATCGTATGCCAAATCACCAAATTTGCATCATAATTTACTTATTACCACGATAATAGCAAAACTAATTTCTTAAACATAACTTTGAAAAAAGCTTTTTTTTTTTGCTCTCGCTCGCCCCTGTAAGAAAGAGTATTGAGATGTATGATTAAATTTACTTTTACCCATTAGTTTAAGCTTTTAAAGTCTAGTGGTGATTTAACATATTTAGTATGGTAGATCGATCACTTTTTATGTCTTCATTAACTGTTGACGATTATGGAAGTTGAATTGGAGAAATAAACAGTCTGATATTATCTCACTCATCTTCTAAATTTCTTTTTTTTGGCATGCAATAAAGGATTGGATTGACAGTGATAAATGGTAAACACTCCACACGGTGACCATTGTTTTACATGTGAATTATAGTGATCACTTATTGACACACATGCTCAATAATTTTTTATAAGTGTAATTATTATTTAAAAGGATGATGGTAAATCTAGTAAAAAAAATCATGGTTTAAAAATATTTGTAAATAATAGAAAATTTTTCTATAATATTAATAAAAAAATATCATGGTTTTGGAATATTTGTAAACGTAATAAATTTTGAGCTGGACAATCAATTATTAGCATTCAACTATATATTTTTACAATAAGTCAATCACTGGATTCACATATTAATCAATGTTTTTGTGAAGACCCGACCCAAATTCAATAATAAATATGCTAAAGCATAATAAAGCAGCGGAAGACATAATCTTAAGTAATTCATCTTAAAATTCATTTCAAAAGAATCCCGGGATTCATAGAGTTTAATAAAAACATTCATCAAATCCATAAACAAAAGTATCTCAGAAGTTCGAGAGTTTTACAAATATTCATGAAAAATAATGAAACATAAGGTCTAAAAATCAACTAGACAGTTTCTAAAGCCAAAGAACGTAATAGTCCATCCATCCGCCTCGCCATCAATCATCAATGCCCGGCCCCCTTTCATCACCTGGAAATGTTTTTGGTGTAGCACCATTAGCAACCCTTGGCTAGTGAGAAAAGAATGTTAGATGGAAGAAAACTTGTAAATAACGACAATCTTTACTTGGGAAAAGTAAAACTCATATAAACATTTCTTCTTCTAATTATCTTTTAATTAAGTCTTTAAACAAACATGTCACCTCACCGTTGAAGCAACTTCAAACAAACAAAACAATGAAATGCGGTATTTGCAACCTTTCTTGCTTGGATCCATCAATCAAAACTACACAAGTGATGAAGTGGTCCAATAATAATAGAATAAGTCCTTGACTGAGATAGTCTTAGATCTTACAAGTGAACTTCGCTTTGATACACAATCGCCGCTAGCTTTGATACACAATCGCCGCCTCACTTATATCAGGGACCATAACTACGCCCTGTAATCGTAGCGACAAGAAAGATGTACAAACCCTACATTTCCAATCACATGCATATCTCAATTCATTCTTGGCAACACATGCCGATTTCCTCTATCAATTTACCATTACTTTAACAATTCACATCTCAAGTTCATAACCACAATAAACAAACAAGAGCATGCAATTCAATCAAACACACTAATATACTTGATAGCGATGAAGAGAAAGTAATCGTAATCATATGGGGCACGACAACCCTTTATTTTCAAAAAGTAAATGCAAGCAAAAAAAATGAGATGCTCTTCCCAGCAGAATGGAAGTACAAACTAGCTAGAGTGAAGTTTCATAGAGCTTTAAAAACATGCACATAATAAATATCAAACGTTAACACAATATCAAACATGAAATCAATCAAGTGAACCAATTAAAGAGTTGGGGTCATTTCCAACTTTCCCTTCATTTACCACTCTTTACTCACCTTCTCAAATAGTCTCAAAACCACCAAGGTTCCAATAACAACACGATTTATTGAATCAAACACCACCTACAATAATTCAATTCAATAACCCCAAATTAACATATAATTTAAATAACAAAATTACGGAAAGATATGACTCGCTCTTAAGCCCAAAAGACTAGAGTAGTTTTAATGGGGAAATCAAATTCAAGTCAAAACTTATATTCATATATATACCAAAATTAAGTCAAAATCTAATAAATATATATATATATATATATATATATATATAAATATATAATATATAAACATATAGGTAAAAGTATATAAATATAATTGTATATATTTTGTAATCATAACAGTGGTGGCACCACTGTTATACATATATATTTTCTTTTGTAATCATAACAGTGGTGTCCACGCCACTGTTATACATGTATATAATATAATTTTCTTTTAATTTTTTTTTTCCTTTACTAACTAAACTAGCTACATTAAATAATAATAAAAAAAAAAAAATAAAGAAAAATAAAAATGGTGAGCAACACAACAAATCTGGGAGATGGGGATTTTATTTTCTTTTTGAGACCAAATATCAAGACTACAAGGGGAGGAAGTTTCATGGAGACAGGAATGAATAGTACAAGTTGTAGCTTTAAATGGTTTAGTTTAGAAGTTTAGGTACCAAAAGCTAAAAAAAAAGGCAAGAAACCATTAATGGAGTCTACCATACCTTGGAGCTTCAAAAATGATAGTTTGATCTTCCCCTCCCCAGATCTCTGCTAACCAAATGTGACACTAACAAAAAAAAGGAAACGGAAAATGAAAAGAACTCCGTACGTGGGAAGAGATGGACGAGGAGGCGAACTCGAGCTCCAACTCCTACAATGGCTACCACGGCTGGAAAGGGGGAGGAAGAGAAAAATGGAAATACTCTTTATTTATCTTTAGGCTTAACTCACCACTAGTTCACCTTAGATCCAAACTAAAGAAGAAGGATTTAGCAACAATAAATTTTCCCTCTCCCCACAACAGGCCCGACGGCGTGGAGAAGAGAAAGGGAGGAGGCTGCCCCCTTTTTTTCAACTTAAGATCAAATGGGCAAATGCCCTTGATTTTGGGAAATAATAGAAAAATTGGGCACATATGTATGGAAGAGGGGTCCCACCAATTTCATTGCACAACCACTTATTTAAATAAGGAAAATCACCATTTAAACTCAACTTTATTTCAAATACAAAACTCAATTAACCAAGTCTTTCAATTCCTAATAATTAACTAAATTAGCAAGTTCATTATAAAAAAAATAATAATAAAATACTCTTCCCCCTAAATAACCCAACACCAAAATAAATATTTTCATTAAGAAAATTCTTAATTCATTTAAAATCCTTAAGTCCCATATCAACTCAAATACTCCAAATTTAATTAAAAGAATTTCGTTATCAAATCCTTTTAATTTACCTGAAGTCCGGGTCGTTACAGTCTAACCACCTAAAAAAAAACTTTTCGTCCCCGAAAAGTGAATCTAGTCATGCAAATAAGTGGGGGTAGTTATTCCTCATTTCATCCTCTCGTTCCCATGTGGCTTCCTCATGCGTCTGATTCCTCCATAAAACCTTCACAAGGTTTATGGTCTTATTTCTCAACTCTTTTTGCTCAGTTGCTAAAATTTGTACCGGAGTCTCCTCATAAGATAAACTGGCATCAAGAGTAACTGGCTCATAATCAATCACATGGGAGGGGTCCGCCATGTATTTCCTCAACATAGACACATGAAAAACGTTGTGCACCGCAGATAAAGCCGGTGGCAATGCCAATCGATATGCCACTGAACCAATCCTGTCAAGGATCTCAAATGGCCCGATGAACCTCGGACTCAGCTTCCCCTTCTTCCCAAAACGCATCACTCCTTTCATCGGAGCAACTTTCAGAAACACATGGTCGCCCACACTAAACTCAAGGAAACTGCGCCTCTCATCGGCGTAACTTTTCTGTCTGCTCTGAGCTACTCTCATCCGATCTCTAATTAAACCAATGGACTCGCTAGTCATTTGGACCAGCTCTGGCCCTAATAACTTTCTCTCACCCACCTCGTCCCAAGTGGGACAGGTGATCTACACTTCCGGCCATACAAAGCCTCAAACGGTGCCATCTCGATAGTGGACTGATAGCTGTTGTTATAGGCAAACTCAACTAGATACAACTGACTGTCCCAACTACCACCAAAATCAAGAGCACAAGCTCGTAACATATCCTCAAGAATTTGATTCAGACGCTCAGTCTGACCATCCGTCTGAGGGTGAAAAGCTGTACTGAACTCAAGCTTAGTACCCATGGCACTATGCAAACTCTGCCAAAACTTCGAAACGAAACGCGTGTCTCGATCCGAAACAATCGTGACTGGCACTCCATGTAATCTCACAATCTCTCTCAGATACATTTCAGCCCACTTTTCCACAGTATATGTCAACTTTCCAGCTAGAAAGTGAGCTGACTTAGTCAAACGGTCCACAATGACCCAAATAGTATCAAACCCCTTCAAGGTTTTCGGCATCCCTGTAATAAAATCCATAGCAATATCCTCCCACTTCCACTCAGGTATACTGAGAGGATTCAAATAACCCTGTGGACTCTTCCTAAGTGCTTTCACCTGCTGACACACCAAGCACTTACTAACATACTCAGCGACGTCTCTCTTCATACCCTTCCACCAGTAATGCTGCCTCAGGTCCCTATACATTTTTGTACTACCTGGGTGTATGGAAAAGATAGAACTGTGAGCCTCCTCCAACAGTTCCTTCCTAAGTATCGATCCTAAAGGTACACATAACCTCATACGATACATAAGCGCATTATCAGTAGAAAAGGTATAATAACTAGGCAAATCTTGACTCAGCTAGACGAAAACCCTCAGCTAGACTCTCCTCCGCTCTCTGAGCATCAATAATCCTCTGTCTCAAAGTGGGCCTAACTGACAACTGTGCCAAACTGCCTGTGACCTCAGCTGTAAGAAAAGCTAAACCGGCCCTCTCCATATCCCAATGGAGTCTATGCTGAGTAGTTAAAGCAGAAGCATGCGAAGATTTCCTACTCAAAGCATCAGCTACCACATTGGCCTTACCCGGATGATACTGAATATCGCAGTCATAATCTTTCACTAACTCTAACCATCTCCTCTGCCGCATATTCAGTTCTTTCTGTGTGAAAAAGTACTTGAGGCTCTTATGATCTGTATAGATCATAATCCTCTCACCATAAAGATAATGCCTCCAGATTTTGAGAGCGTGGACAACTGCCGCCAATTCCAAATCATGAGTGGGGTATTTCTTCTCATGCTCCTTCAACTGACGAGAAGCATAAGCAATGACCTTCCCATGCTGCATAAGAACACAACCAAGACCCTTCTTTGACGCATCACTGTAAACTGTAAGTCCACCTGACCTATCTGGAGTAATCAAAACTGGTGCAGTGACTAATCTCCTCTTGAGCTCCTCAAAGCTCTCTTCACACTCATCGGTCCACTCATACTTCACCCCTTTCCTAGTGAGACGGGTCATGGGTGAAGCAATCTTGGAGAAATCCTGAACGAATCTCCGATAATATCCAGCTAATCCCAGAAAACTGCGGATCTCGGTCACACTGGTCGGTTTAGCCCAACTGCTCACTGCCTCAATCTTCGAGGGATCTACAGAAATCCCCTCACTAGAAACAACATGTCCCAGAAAAGCCACTTTGTTCAACCAGAACTCACACTTGGAGAACTTAGCATAAAGCTTGTGATCCCTCAAAGCTGTTAACACTTTGCGCAAATGTAACGCGTGTAACTCCTCGGTAGCTGAGTAAACCAAAATGTCGTCAATGAAAACAATAACAAAGGAATCCAAATACCGACGCAAAACTGTATGCATGAGATCCATGAATGCCGCTGGAGCATTCGTCAATCCAAAAGACATAACCACGAACTCATAGTGGCCATAACGAGTCCTGAAAGCAAGTCTTCGGGATATCCTCCTCCCGGATCCTCAACTGATGGTATCCCGATCTCAAGTCAATCTTGGAGAACACTGAAGCTCCCCGAAGCTGATCAAATAAATCCTCAATCCTCGGGAGTGGATACTTGTTCTTCACAGTTACTTTGTTCAACTCGCGATAATCGATGCAAAGCCTCATTGAACCATCCTTTTTCTTCACAAACAAAACAGCGCACCCCATGGAGAGACACTGGGTCGGATGAAGCCCAAGTCTAAAAGCTCCTGAATCTGAGTCTTAAGCTCCTTGAGCTCAGCTGGGGCCATACGGTACGGTGCCTTGGACACAGGGGATGTGCCAGGTACCACCTCAATCTGAAAATCCATCTCCCTCATTGGAGGAAGGCCAGGCAACTCATCTGGAAAAACATCGGTAAACTCACTGACTACAGGCACAGTTTCAACTGTCGCTGCCTCCATAGTCGTGTCAACCACGTTAGCCAAATATCCCCATGCTCCACCATCAAGTAACTGCTTAGCACGAATGGCTGATATCACAACAGGAGTAGCTCTCCTACAAACACCCCTAAACTTAAAACGAGTTCCTAAAGGGTCCTTGAAGTTCACCTCCTTCTTACAACAATCCATCACAGCGAAGTGTGCAGATAACCAGTCCATACCCAGAATGACATCAAAGTCAGTCATGGGCATCACTAACAAAGTAGCCTCTAAACATCTACCAAGCACACATAAATCAGAGGTCTTAATCACCCTAGTCACATGCACAGACAACCCTACCGGAGTAGAAACACTCATCTCATAATCAAGCAAAGCAGACTCTAACTGAGCTGACTCAACAAAACTGGCAGATATAAAAGAATGACTAGCACCAGGGTCGAACAAAGTAAAAGCAGAGTGTCCGAGTACAGATAACGTACCAGTGACAACCTGAAGCAGAAGCCTCTGCATCATCCCGAGTCACTGCAGCTAATTTCCCCTGTTTCTTGGCATCCTGCTGCTGCGAACCTCTACCCTGTCCTGACAGCCCACGCCCAGCTGGCTGAGTCTGTCCACCCCGAACTGGCGGTGTCCGTAAGGTAGGACACTGCGAAGAGATATGACCATACTGCTGACAGGTATAACACTTCCTCAAGTTCAAACAAACACCCCAATGTGCCAAACCACACCTCTGACATAAGGGAGGTGTCCTGTTTTGATTCCCCTGAGGGGCAGCCTGAAATGGTGGCCTATACTGCTGGCCCTGATAACCTCTACCGCCTCCCTGAAAGGGTCTCTGATACTGCTGAGTCCCTCGACTCTGACGGTCGTCATCAGCCTTCCTCTTATGTGAAGAGGGAACAGGGGGTACTGGAGCCTTAGCAACCTTAGGAGGCCGCTTGATGTCAAGATCAATGGCGTAAGCAACTGCCTCAGCATAGCTAGTGGGTTTCGCCACCCTCATCTTGCCCCTGAGATCTTCCCTCAAAGCCACCAAAAACCTATGCATCTTCTTGTCATCTGTGGCTACTGCATCAGGAGCGTAATGGGACAAACGCTCAAACGACCGCTCAAAATCGACGACCTCCATGTCGCCCTGCCTGAGAGATAAGAACTCAGCCTCTAACTTATCTCTAGTGTCAGCTGAATAGTACTTGTAATAAAATTTCTTCTTAAATTCTTCCCATGGTAAGACCAAGCCTACAGTCAGAGTCCTCCTCAACTGATCCCACCATAGACGAGCATCATCAATCAAAGCATAAGTCCCACAATGGGTCTTCACCCCATCTGGACATCTGATGTACTCAAAAATCCTCTCGATACCAGTCACCCATTTTTCAGCCACCATAGGATCAGTGGAGGAACCATCGAACATGGGCGGATCCATCTTTTTAAACTCCTTCAGATATACATAATCCTCAGTCAACTCAATAATAACCGGTCTAGCAGGTGCCGGCGGTGGTGGAGGAGGTGGCGGTGGAGGTGGCGGAGGCGGCGGAGGTGGTGGCGGAGGAGGCCCATATCCCCTCGCTCCAAACAGAAAATCAAACTGCTCTGGACTCAGATAATATCCATGAGCTGGGTGCGGAGGAGGAATCTCATACTCCTCATAAATATACTCATCATAAACTGGTGGAGGCGGTGGAGGTACTGCTCTAACACCTCGAACCCCACGACCTCGGGCCCCACGGCCCCGTCCTCGTCCTCGTCCTCTACCCCTGCCTACAACAAGAGGCGGTACATCTCCCTCCGGTAAATTCTCATCCATACTGCACAATCACCACACAGAACATAAGTTCCCCCACTTCTTAGCACGACTAAATCACAATTCACTTTTAAAAAAAAAGATTCTTAACTCAAACATCTTAAAACAAACAAGGTTACCTGGCTTGATGATTCTTGGCGGGCGTTCGATGGACTATTACTAAAAACATGGACTATCCTAACATGCGATGCATGCAATCTACAGAACCGAGAGGGCTCTGATACCAACTGTGAAGACCCGACCCAAATTCAATAATAAATATGCTAAAGCATAATAAAGCAGCGGAAGACATAATCTTAAGTAATTCATCTTAAAATTCATTTCAAAAGAATCCCGGGATTCATAGAGTTTAATAAAAACATTCATCAAATCCATAAACAAAAGTATCTCAGAAGTTCGAGAGTTTTACAAATATTCATGAAAAATAATGAAACATAAGGTCTAAAAATCAACTAGACAGTTCTAAAGCCAAAGAACGTAATAGTCCATCCATCCGCCTCGCCATCAATCATCAATGCCCGGTTCCCCTTTCATCACCTGAAATGTTTTTGGTGTAGCACCATTAGCAACCCTTGGCTAGTGAGAAAAGAATGTTAGATGGAAGAAAACTTGTAAATAACGACAATCTTTACTTGGGAAAAGTAAAACTCATATAAACATTTCTTCTTCTAATTATCTTTTAATTAAGTCTTTAAACAAACATGTCACCTCACCGTTGAAGCAACTTCAAACAAACAAAACAATGAAATGCGGTATTTGCAACCTTTCTTGCTTGGATCCATCAATCAAAACTACACAAGTGATGAAGTGGTCCAATAATAATAGAGTAAGTCCTTGACTGAGATAGTCTTAGATCTTACAAGTGAACTTCGCTTTGATACACAATCGCCGCTAGCTTTGATACACAATCGCCGCCTCACTTATATCAGGGACCATAACTACGCCCTGTAATCGTAGCGACAAGAAAGATGTACAAACCCTACATTTCCAATCACATGCATATCTCAATTCATTCTTGGCAACACATGCCGATTTCCTCTTTCAATTTACCATTACTTTAACAATTCACATCTCAAGTTCATAACCACAATAAACAAACAAGAGCATGCAATTCAATCAAACACACTAATATACTTGATAGCGATGAAGAGAAAGTAATCGTAATCATATGGGGCACGACAACCCTTTATTTTCAAAAAGTAAATGCAAGCAAAAAAAATGAGATGCTCTTCCCAAAGAGAATGGAAGTACAAACTAGCTAGAGTGAAGTTTCATAGAGCTTTAAAAACATGCACATAATAAATATCAAACGTTAACACAATATCAAACATGAAATCAATCAAGTGAACCAATTAAAGAGTTGGGGTCATTTCCAACTTTCCCTTCATTTACCACTCTTTACTCACCTTCTCAAATAGTCTCAAAACCACCAAGGTTCCAATAACAACACGATTTATTGAATCAAACACCACCTACAATAATTCAATTCAATAACCCCAAATTAACATATAATTTAAATAACAAAATTACGGAAAGATATGACTCGCTCTTAAGCCCAAAAGACTAGAGTAGTTTTAATGGGGAAATCAAATTCAAGTCAAAACTTATATTCATATATATACCAAAATTAAGTCAAAATCTAATAAATATATATATATATATATATATATATATATATAAATATATAATATATAAACATATAGGTAAAAGTATATAAATATAATTGTATATATTTTGTAATCATAACAGTGGTGGCACCACTGTTATACATATATATTTTCTTTTGTAATCATAACAGTGGTGTCCACGCCACTGTTATACATGTATATAATATAATTTTCTTTTAATTTTTTTTTTTTACTTTACTAACTAAACTAGCTACATTAAATAATAATAAAAAAAAAAAATAAAGAAAAATAAAAATGGTGAGCAACACAACAAATCTGGGAGATGGGGATTTTATTTTCTTTTTGAGACCAAATATCAAGACTACAAGGGGAGGAAGTTTCATGGAGACAGGAATGAATAGTACAAGTTGTAGCTTTAAATGGTTTAGTTTAGAAGTTTAGGTACCAAAAGCTAAAAAAAAAGGCAAGAAACCATTAATGGAGTCTACCATACCTTGGAGCTTCAAAAATGATAGTTTGATCTTCCCCTCCCCAGATCTCTGCTAACCAAATGTGACACTAACAAAAAAAAGGAAACGGAAAATGAAAAGAACTCCGTACGTGGGAAGAGATGGACGAGGAGGCGAACTCGAGCTCCAACTCCTACAATGGCTACCACGGCTGGAAAGGGGGAGGAAGAGAAAAATGGAAATACTCTTTATTTATCTTTAGGCTTAACTCACCACTAGTTCACCTTAGATCCAAACTAAAGAAGAAGGATTTAGCAACAATAAATTTTCCCTCTCCCCACAACAGGCCCGACGGCGTGGAGAAGAGAAAGGGAGGAGGCTGCCCCCTTTTTTTCAACTTAAGATCAAATGGGCAAATGCCCTTGATTTTGGGAAATAATAGAAAAATTGGGCACATATGTATGGAAGAGGGGTCCCACCAATTTCATTGCACAACCACTTATTTAAATAAGGAAAATCACCATTTAAACTCAACTTTATTTCAAATACAAAACTCAATTAACCAAGTCTTTCAATTCCTAATAATTAACTAAATTAGCAAGTTCATTATAAAAAAAATAATAATAAAATACTCTTCCCCCTAAATAACCCAACACCAAAATAAATATTTTCATTAAGAAAATTCTTAATTCATTTAAAATCCTTAAGTCCCATATCAACTCAAATACTCCAAATTTAATTAAAAGAATTTCGTTATCAAATCCTTTTAATTTACCTGAAGTCCGGGTCGTTACAGTTTTTTTTAGATATTGCATCAAATTGGGAGAGGGGAGACTTGATTTTTCGACATTATAAAAATGGAGCAAGTATCTAACCACTTGAGTTTCGCTCGTGTTGGTACATATTAATCAATGTTAATCACTGATTAATGTAATAAAAAATTGTTATATTTTACAAATAGATTTAAGAGATGAAATATTATAAAAATTGCATCAAAATTTGATACGTGATAAAATTTCCCTTATTTAATCAATATTTTTACCCCAATATATATGTTAAAATAGAGCAACACTGATTTTCTATTAAAAAGATAACAAGATGACTAAAACATGTAAGGTTTCCCAATTATAATATAACTTTGGAAAGTTTTGAGTAGAGAATTGATAATATAATATAACTTTGGAAAGTTTCTTTGTTTTCTTACATAAGTATTTGGTCTTTTTAAACATTTGACGTAGTTCTAGGAAGATAAAAAAACACATATGAAATGATAGAAATTCCAAATCGAGTAAATCACCTCTATAAAAAATATACAATTTATAGAAGAAAAAAAATTCAAAAAGTAAATCTTTTTTTTAGAGAGACAAGTATTTAGATATGGGGAATTTGAACATCTAATCAATAGATCTTCACTCTCATTCATAGAATATTTTATAAAGATTTTATTATATTAATTATATTATATATCATACGTGCTATGAGGTTTCCAAAGGCCATATCCATTTCTTCTCATTTTATTTATCAATATCTATTCTTTTGTATGAGATAAGGGTATTTGCGTGCATCCCATCGTTTACATATCAAAAACTCTTGAGAAATGGACATCTCTCCCACCCACCATGATCTTCTCATTTTATTTTATTAAATTAAAAAATATAAAAAGAAAAGAGTTAGATCATGAGGATGTGGGTTCCACAATGAGATGTCGACAAGTCGTTTGGAAATTTCGACAATGAAATTTAGTTTAAAATATAAGAAGAGGATAGGAAGAAAGGGAAGAAAAATTATAGTAGCGTTATTTTAGTGTTACACGTAAAGTGAATAAAAATAAAGAGTTTAATGGTTTAGTTTTGTTGAATATAATGTTTGTTTATTAATTCAAATATGCTTTGCTAATTGATTACACAAATCTTTGAGGTTTTAGTCAAAAGCATAATTATGGATTAGGATAAACTTAATCACGTTAGTCCACTCTAGGAAATTACTCATTTATTTAACTTCATTAATAAAAAAAATTGTTTTTTTTATTTTGTGTTTTGTGATGACTTCATTAAAAAAATCACTTAATTTAATTGTATGTTGATTTCATTTATCTAGTTTAAATAAAACTTATAAAACAAGGATTTTTTTTTTACAAAGTTCTAAGAATTTGTATTTAAGTTCAAGTTTTTTTTAATTGGTTCAAATGATATATGTTGTAAGCTTTTCCGTTATTTATAATAGTGAAAACTTGATCGAATATATATTTTTTGATATTTATGGCTTTTATCTCAAATTAATTGATAATAAGATAAATATTTCTTAGTGTACAATTAAATTAAGGGACTTAATAAATTTTATTCAATAAACTTTATTAAGTCCCTTCATTTTTATAATGTAGGATTCCTTAATAATATTAAGGCTAAATTATACAAAATATCTCTAATTTATAGTGTTGGTTTCAATTTTACCATCAATCTTTTAATTTGTTTAAAAAATACCCTTGATTGAGGAAATCGCCCTTTAAAGAATATTATTCGTGTATAATTTCAGTTAAGTTTATGAAAATTAAATTATTGAGGGCATTTTTTAAAGAATATTTTTTGCAACAAAAAATAATTTACTGAAAAAAAAGATTTTGAAAGAGTAATTTTCCAACAAATGGTATTTTTGAAATAAATTAAAAGATTAGAGGTAGAATTGAAACTTTTAAAATGTTAGGGATAAAATTGAACAAATTCCATATTATAGAAGTATTTTGTATAATTTAAACTAATATTAAATAATGACTCGACATCTAATGTGAAGACATAATGAAAGTTAATTTAAAGAAGTTCACATAACGTAATCATTTAATATATCTCGTCAATTTCTATTACAAATAAATTATAAAAAACAGCAGTGACCATTTTCAACTATTTATAAAATGTCAGAGGTAAGTTGTAACTTTATAAAATTTAGAGATTAAAGAGAAATATCCCTAAGAATATAGTGATCAAAACTCAAAAGGTACTACCTTTTAAATTGAAAATGGGTTTTCAAAATTAAAATACCCACATAATTTAATCTGTGAATATTATTTGTATATTTTCTTCTAAAGTAGAAATTTATACGGTTAAAACAATACATTTTTACCCTTAAATTAAATAGTTCTGAAAGTGATATGATTTTGACGTAATTTAATATATAACTATTTTATCTCGATTTACTTTTAAAAGAATTTGAATTGATTGTTTAATCAATAAAATCGTTAATTAATCAATAATTGTATCAGGTCGGTTAACAATTGAACTTTTGTCAGATTGAGATATAAAGAAGAAAATTAGAAACTTGAAGATTAAATAGGGAAGAGATATAAGGAATTTTATCATGGAAAAACCCAAACCGGGAGGGAAAAAACCACAATGTCACGCCTAGAGAAGAATTTCACTGAAAGAAATAAGTTTACATCAAAAAAGAAATTTAAAACAAAAACACAAACACAAATGAAAAGCTCTCTTTTTCATAGTTTTCGATTGCTCTCCTTGATGATAACGGATCTTCGAGTTGGATTATCTACAAACTCCCCTTGCAGATCTTGATTCAAGCAAGGGCAGATTCACTAAGGTAAGAGGCCGGGGAGGGTAATTTCCTCCTTGAATTTTTTAATTTTCGATTTTTTTTAATGTGTTTTTATCTAAATTCCCCTCCCCTTTAGGACTCCCTTTCTTGTGAAAAGAATCAACCAGATTCCTTTCAGTATATATTAGTTTTATCCCAAAACTATAATTTGAATAATGAACATGCTATGGAAATCTTAAATATAATATGTATACATATATAGATAGATAGATAGAACAAAAATAATACTTTATAAAATTGTGCTCGAAGCTTGAGTGTTTAAGAGGTGTTTTCAAATGTTAGTTCCTCTCTCTTTTTATAGATGAATAGGGTTGAGACAAATTTTGCTCTTCATGGAAAGAAAAAAAACTTATACTAGTAATTGGCATTAAATCAACCTAAACGATTACGGGGAGGGAATTGACGAAAGGAATTTTATGGTGGAAAACTTGACCCTAGAGTATAAAACCATGGAGCCACACCCAGAGAAGAAATTCACTACAAAAATTAGTATACATCAAATAAAAAATTTAAAGTAAAAACAAAAGCATGAACGAAAAAACTTCTTTTTTATTTGTCATTGATTTCTCTTTGATGATGACAGATCCTCAAATCATATCATCCATAAGTTCCCCTTTGGATATTGATTAAAAAAAAATCCTTCCTTATCACAAACGTATCAGCACCTTAACTCTTTTTTGTATGTATTAGTCTTCTCCTTAATTTTAATTATGAAAATTATTAGATAACACACTTTCAAATATAAATAAATCTCATAATTGGATCATACAAAATAGAAAATAATAAAAATTACTTTTAGTATCGATTTTCTATGTAACTTCATTGCTTAGAGATGTATCTCAAAAAGACTTCCTTCGGGCTCTTCATTGAATAGCAACTTATGTGCTAAAGGAAAAAGAAATGGAATTTTGTGAAATCAATATGCTTAAAAGAAAATAAGAAAATTTTCGTTCAAGTTAAAAAATGATGACTGACCAATCACTTTAATAAAAAGAGTAAAAAAATTGACCAATAGAATTCATGTATTTAAAAAATATGAGTTGTAAGGAGAGTAGAATAATCTGGCCTAATTCCATAATTAAATCGACAAATTGTCCCCAAAATCTCACGGTAATAATTTTTAAAACTACCCAAAAGATTTAGCTACCTATAATAAAAACAATCAACATAATTAATTGGGGATTTGAAAAACTAGTAAATCAAATAATCATAATCCCATCAAAATCTCAATCAATCAAAATCAATTCTAAAATTACACTAACAACAAAATTAATTATCAATTACAAAATGATAGGATAATATAATAGAAATGTTATTGTCAAATTAAATATGCCAACAAACAAAACTCTAACACACACCATAAGTAGTCGTGTATGAGGTGGTGTACGGATCATTTGTCAACCTGAACAGTGGTGGAGCCAAGATTTCATTTCAGATGGGGCACCAAACATTAACTTGAATTGATAAATTTATTTTTTTCGAGTTATAAATTAGTTTATATAATTTAATTCTATTTATTAAAAATAGCGTTTAAGAATATGTTTTTATAGATATATTAAAGGAATCGTAGAAAAAGCTTCCATTTGAATAGAAAATTTGAGATAACTTTTTTAAATTCAAAATAATTAAAGAATGATTGATTTTTTTTTAAATAATATATATTATTTGATTAAAAAATACTGAATTATATCTTTCATGTCAATATAAATGTTGAAATTAAAAACTTTAGATAATTTTGCATATTGCAAATATCCCTATGAGTCATAAATAATAGTTTAAGAATCAAACATTGAATATAAATTATAGTATAAAGAAAAAATAAATGTAAAATAAAATGTTTATAGATAAATTTATTCTTGTTTTTATCTAAAATTGAAAAATGTTTTAACAATTTTTTTAAATACTATCAAATTATTTAAATAACCAAAAATTTCAATGGATTGGGGAAATAAAACTAGGCCAAAAATAGAAGAGTTCAATATTTTTTAAATTAAAATTGAGTTAAACTAAGAATTTTAAAACTAATTATAAAAGAATATATGTATTAATAATATATATATATATATATATAATTGGGAAAAGTTTAGGGGAGCACGTGCCCCGATCCTAAATCACATGAGCATAATTTAATTAGTTAGACACCAGTTCTCCAAGACAGAAGCTTCAAGTCTCCTCCCTCCTAATTTGATATAATATATTAATAAGAAGTGGAGGGATAGTTTTTAATTTTTATTTAAAAATAATATGTGTGTTGAATAGAATTTAAAATCAACTAGACTTTATGAGTGAAGCAATCATTAGTGGACATAATTATCATAGTTAATAATTTCTTACAAAGAATATGATGGATACTTTATTAATTGTGGACTCTCATTAATACCCAAACTTACAAGATGATTGATTTGTACAAATTTATCCTTGATCACTTTACCACGTTTGAAACATTCCTAAGATCATCTGATTACTCAAACAACTTTGCATATCTTGAAATCAACAATTGTGGTAACTATACATTGTGTTAGGATAGGAGAGGAAATCTCTCTCGTATTCATTTTCTTGGATGATGTAAAAAATTCTGACTTTAATCCGATTTATTTTCTTATTTAAAAATCATTCTAAATGAATCAAAACTTAATAGAATATTTTAGATGAAACTAGAACCCACTTAGAATCCATCCATGGAAGTAAGTAAACATGTCATGCATTGATAGTCGTGAAATTTATCGTGTTTTGGGATCACTCGACCTGAAATCAGAGCGATTTGATAAGGTAACCCAATCTTATAAATAGGATCCTCATTTCAAATAGAGATAATGTGGTAATGCCCCATTTTTTAAAAAATATTGGAGAGGCTCTCATTGAGGCCGTCTCTTGTATGTGTGACACATAGTATTTTAAAAATAAAAAAATCTTTTAAATATTAACTTCCATCTGTAAAACTATCACTTTCAGAATAAAATGTGTGTAGTGATATTGTATTATATTAAAATATCTCTTATTACAAGAAGAGTATTTATACTTAGAGAATACAACTAACAATTAATTAACAACTTACTGATTAAACTAACTGATTAATAACAAATATAGTAACAAACTAACTACTTTAAGATCCCCCTCAAACGAAGGCAGCCTACGGAGGGAAAGCCAAAAGTTTGTCACGAAAATGTATAAGCCGATCAGTAGCAATGGGCTTCGTCAAAATATCAGCAGGTTGACAGTGAGTATAAATGAATTTGAGAAGAAGATCTTTACGAACAAAATGGTAGTCAATCTCTACATGTTTAGTTCTACCATGAAATATCAGGTTGTGTACTAGTTGTATTGAGGACATACTGTCACAATAGATGATAGGAGAGTTGATAAGTGTAACACAAAGATCACATAGCAGCTGGTTAATCCAAGATAATTCTGCTGCAGTTGAAGCAAGAGCACGATACTCAGCCTCGGTAGAGCTACGAGAAACTGTGGGTTGTTTCTTAGTTGTCCAAGAAATAACATTGTGATCAAAAAAGACAATAAATCCAGTCGTAGATCGACGATCGATACAATCTCCAGCCTAATCAGAATCAGAAAAAGCAGTCAAATCACAAGGACCAGCAAGAACCACATAAGTATCTGAAAATTCGTCTCACAGCAGCTAAATGAGACAAATTTGGAGAATGCATATTTTGACAAACCTTTTTAACTGCAAAAGATATGTCTAGGCATGTGAAAGTTAGATATTACAATGCTCCAACTATACTCCGATAGGTTTTAGCATCATCCTCACTACATAGCTCATTGGAAGATTCAACACTTTTAATAGCATATGGTGTTGCACAAGACTTAGCACTTGCCATACCAAAACGATGCAAAATATCTCTAGTATATTTAATCTGAGATACAAACAATCCATACTGCAATGTAGTTACCTCAAGACCTGAAAAATATTTCAATTGCCCTAAATCAATCATATCAAAGCGATCCCGTAGTTGAGATATAAGCGAATCAATAAATCGAGGGCCATTACCAGTAAGTATAATACCATCCACATATAATAGCAAGTAGATAATAGATCCACCAAAGCATCTAATGAACAAAGAAGGGTCAACATGTGAGGCTTTAAAATCAAAAGTCTGTAAGTGAGATGTAAAGCATTCAAACCATGCACGTGGAGCTTGCTTTAGACCATATTAGGACTTTTGAAGTTTACAAACAAGATTGGTAGTGGATTTATCAACAAACCCTTGAGGTTGCTGCATATATACTTCCTCAGTGAGATCACCATGAAGAAACACATTCTTTACATCAAGTTGGCGAAGAGTCCACTTATACGTGGCTGAAAGTGATAAGACTATCTGAACCATTGGTTTCTTGAAAATGGGATTAAAGGTTTCATCATAGTCAATGCCTTTGGCTTGATGATAACCTTTAGCCACTAAACGAACTTTATATCGAGCAATAGTACCATCTGGATGACGTTTAATCTTATAAACCCATTTACACCCAATGGTTGTTTTTTCAATCAGTAATGGTGCTAAACTCCATGTATTTTGAGCTAACAAAACATTATATTCTTCTAACATTGTTTATGCTGCCATTTTGATGAAATTGAAGCTTGAGAAAAGAATGTTGGTTCTACTTGATAAAATTTTATAGAATTGGCCACAAAGGCTTTTCTCTTAAAAATTCCATATTTAAGACGAGTTTGCATAGGATGAGAGTTAGTGTTCGCAATGGTACTACTTGACAAAATAAGAGCAGCAGGTAAAATTACATCAGTGGGCAAAACAGAGCCTTCAGGAACTGAATGAAATTCAGCAAACCAATCCTGGAAGAATAGAACTAGTGGGTTGATCGAGCACAATATTAGTGGACACACAAGGTGCAGTAGCCAAAACACTTTAATTTTGAGGGTTAGAAATGATAGAGGCAGTATGTGGAATAGTGTTGATGGAAGGAATAGTGGGAGATTTTGGTAGAAAAAGTGATAAAGGAATTTGGTGATTATTGTTAGAATGTATAGAAGTTAGAGAGAACGTACATGATTTATCATTTTTTGAAAACGGAAAAGTATTTTCATCAAATATGACATGTTGGGTAACAAAGAGTTTTCCAAAATTAGGCTCAAGACAAATATAACCTTTATATTCTAAAGGGTAACCAAGGAACACACATTGGGTTGTTTTTGGTTGAAGTTTGTGACTACTGTAGGGTTTAAGCAAGGGATAGCAAGTACACCCAAAGACACGGAAATGTGAATAATCAGGAAGTTTCGAAAATAATTTCTCAAATAGAGAAAGATTTCCAAGAGTTTGAGAAGAAAGCCTATTTATAAGAAAAACCACAGTGGCAAAAGTAAAATGTCAAAATGTGAGTGGTACAGAGGACTTGGAAAGTAAGAATAAAACAGTTTCTACTATATGACGATTTTTACGTTCGGCTACACTATTTTGCTTGGGAGTATAGGCACAAGATTTTTTTATGTAAAATACCATGGGATTTAAGTAAGTTCCTGAGATTATGACTAGTGTACTCACCACCCCCATCACTAATAAATATTTTGAGTTTAGAGGAAAGAAGATTCTCAACAAATGATTTAAACTTAGAAAAAACAGTGAACACATCAAATTTACTTGTTAAAGGAAAAAACCAAGTATATCGAGAAAAACCATCTATAAACGAAACATAATAGCGATATTTATTTAAGGAAAGTTCAGGGGCAGGGCCCCATACATCGCTATGAACAAGTTCTAAAGGAGAAATTGTAATAGTACGAGAAAGGGAAAAAGGTAATTTGCTCATTTTTCTCTGAATACAATGAACACATGGACAATTAGAGCTGGAAACAGAAGAATGAACATTGAGTAATTTGTATAAAATGGAAAGATAAGATTTATTCGGGTGACCTAACCTATCATGCCACAGTGACTGTGATACCTTGTTACCCAAACAAACATGTAAAGAATTATTGTTGCCATGAGCCGTAGAGTAGAATATAGGATAGAGACCATTAACACAGGGACCTTGGAGAAGGATTTTACCCGATGTATGGTCTTGAATAAAGAAAAAATTAGAGGTGAAACAAAGAAACAATTATTGTCATCACAGAATTGATGTACAGAAAGAAGGTTGGATGTAATATTAGGAACACAAAGTAATTTTGAAAGATTGAAAGATTTAGATTGGATGTTTAAGGAACCAGAACTTGTGTGAGACTCGAAGAGTACTTGACCATTCTCAAATGAGATCTGTTCTTCACCATTATAATCATTAGACATAGTGAGATTAGCCAAGTCAGATGTAAGATGAGCATTTGCACCTGAATTTGTCAACCAAATAGCTTGATTTGCAGATACAGAAGAAGAGGCAAGAGGCTGATAAGCTGCAGCAGCCATAGCAGCTGTCACGTGTCACACATGCAAGAGACAGTCTCGATGAGGCAGTCTCCTCCAATAATTTTTCCCCATTTTGAGGTTCTCAATCACTATATGGCTTATTCATTTTTAAATCTTTATAGCTCATTTCGGATTTGACTCTTTATTTTATACCAAATTTGCCCTCCGTAGCATTGATTCTTTTTATTTATTTTCTTCTTGAATTCTTTATCTGAATTTTCATGAGATAATCTAATATATAGCTTATTTAGGCTATATGCAATGACTTTTTAGCCTATTAATTATTATTTTCTATGTTTTTTATACTGTTTCTAATTTGATTCTTTTTCTAATACTTGATTTGCTCTCTATTTATTATTATTTTTCTTTAATAAAGCAATCGCATTTGTTACAACATTACCCATATCCACGTTGGGTTGCACCATGATTTTAGGAGTTTTTTTTTTCTTTTCATTTTCATTTGGTTTTCCCTCTTGATTTTCTTTCTTCTTCATCCCTTTTTTTTTGGTTTTTTAATTAGTTTCATCCCATATTCACCTCCATGATTTAAGGAAATTTTTCTCCATTTTAATTTTTCTTTCTATCCATATTAGTTTACAATTTTCCCTTTTCAGTTTCGTCTTGATCTTCCTCTTCCTCTTCTTCCCCTTGATTTTTTCTGAGTTTTTCATATTTGCATTCACATATTTTCTCTTCATATTCTTTCTCGAATTTTTTACACCCTTTTCATTTCATTGTAGGTAATTTTTTTACTTTGTTATTTTTCCTTTCTTTTTATTCAGTCCGAGATTTGGAATTTTTCTCTGGAAATTTGAGTTTTTTGTCACCGTTTATCAATATCTTGAGTAGATTTCTCATTTTACTTTGATCCCGAATGATTTTGATCCATACCTAGTCTTTTTTCCTCAGCCAAGAACATTGTTGTCGTAAAAGAAAGCTTTTTTCTGCACTTTTTTCCGTTTTGTTCTGCACTTTTCAGCAATATAGTACCGTACAATATATTCTTCTACATTATGTTTTGACATTCTTCAATTACGTACAATACCATATTGTCCCTACATATTGATTTAACGTACAATATGTTTTCTAGCTAAAAAATTAGAGGTTAATCAAGGTTTGGTTAATGAATTTGTGAGGTTTTGTTTTTAATTTAATTCATATTTTGTCTTTATTCATATTTTATAAATTCCTATTATTATTGTTGATTAATTGTTGTGCATAATGGTCATATGTTCAATTCTTAATTCATCATATTGCTAATTAGAATATCAAATCCGTAATAGTTTGTATGTTCTAATTTAAGTAGTAAAATTAGCATAATTGATTACGGAGGCTTTTCAATTCATGTTTATGAGAATTTCTGATCTAGTTTAAATAAATCGATCGTTTCGTGTTTATTGGATAGAATTAAGTTTTTCCCTTCTTAATGCTTTTGGTGGATTAAATCATATTATCGTATTTTGGGGTTGTTTATTTATGAGGAAAATAGTCAACGATCATATGTTGGCTATCGAATAATTAAGGAAGAATAATTTGTTATTAGGGCTGACTTGATAACTAGAACCAATTTAGAGAATAATTTAAAAATATATGTTTATGAATCGATTATCAAATTGTTGAACCATAACCAAGATTAACCATTACCAAGATTAACCATTTAATTGAAGCTCCTCTTATCTTGATTTCTTACTTTTCTTTTTATTTTCAAACAACAAACTCAAAACCTTTTTTTATTCCTTTAATTTAATTACCTATCCCTTTGGATTTGAATTTATCCAACTCTATTACAATTTTAATTTAGATCGAGAGTAAAAAAAAATTATGGTTTCGACATCTATCACTCAATTATACTTCAAGGATCTCAATTTGTTGTTTACAATAAAAATTATAGATAACATTTGTCTTACAATATACAAATTATTCTAAAATTAGATATACAAATTCACATTTGTCTTAAAATATTCATTTATGATCATTCAATCACCAGACTTTAGGTGGTTTGAAGTGCTCGTCTAAATTTTAAATTCTACCTCACTCCTTTTCTTTTTTCTTAAAAATAATTTATATTCTCAAATCTAGTACGGTATATGTAAATTTATACCCTAAATTTTTAGAATTAATTTGGATAGATTTTGAAATGTTTTCATTAACTAAAATGCATTTTAAATTTTGGGTAAAATACTTTTTTAGTCCCTCAGTTTTGAACGTCATGTCTAGTTGGTTCTCGCATTTTTCAAGTGTCTAAGTGGTCCCTCAGTTTTGTACATTGTGTCTATTTGGTCCATAAGTTTTCAATTTGTGTCTAAATTGTCCCTGACGATTATTAGAAATAGCTTTTTTTTTATCCTTAATTTGTTAACTTCATAATAAAATGTTCACTTGGCTGACATAAATGATTAGTTGGTCAAAATATTGACATGAGATTAATCATTATTTCAAATCTAAGGGTTTGGGATGGTGAAAGAACTATTTTGGCTAATTAGACATGTTATGTTAACATTCTGATAAGAAGTTAACAAATATATCAAATTAAAGACCAATTAAACTTATTTCTAATAATTCTTGAAATTTAGAGACCAAACAGAAATAATGTCCAAAATTCATGGACCATTTAGACACAAATTGAAAACGCGAGGACCAAATAGACATGACGTCCCAAACTCGGGGACTAAAAAGATTCTTTACCCTTAAATTTTTATACGTTTGACTACATCATAAAAAAAAATAAACTTTTAAAACTTTCCAAACACACTTAAATTTTGAGAAAACATTTAATTAGTGTTTTCTCTAAAAATATTTTTTTAGATGAATTAAGTCATTTCTATAGAAATTGATTCTTATGCTTCTATTATAAAAGAAATTATGTTTATATTGGGCTATTTTAGTGTCAGATTGTTTGATTTATGACCAAGATTAGTATTTTGTAGTTGAAATTATATATTTTATATTTAAGTTGTGGTGTTTTGTTTTTCTTGATCATTTGTTGAAAAAAAAATTATTTTTTTAAATAATTTAAAAATGTGATTTCAATAAATATATAAATTGAATCAGTTTTAAAAATATATTACGTAAATGAATAAAAATAAAAAATATATATAATTTAAATGACACTTTAAAGTTCAAAGATACACATATAAATAAATAAATAACCTTATTCCTCCTCGCTCCTCTATAAAGACAATAGTGATAAAGTAAGCCTTGTACTTGTCTTTATTCTTTACAAGTCCTATTGTCGCATTTATTAGGGGTAATTGACAAAATAGACTAAAATAGTGACTTGTATACTTTTGACATCTATACCGAGACTATTTTTGTTAATTTCACATTTATCAGCTTGTTTGTTTTGTTTTTTCTTTCAATATAATATCTTCTTGTTATTAAAAAAAACCACATAAACCATCTTCAACATATAGGGATTGTAACATTTATATCTTTGTACTTGATCAATTTACTTCTCAAGTTTATAAAAAGTTAAAATTAGATAATAAAATTTTATTTGATGAACTACCTCTTTAAATTATTAATTTACGAATTATTTTTTTTTATAAAATCTCTATTAGATTTCATGTTTAAGGGCCACACCCCATCTCAACTTTGTCTTTGTCCCCATCTCAAAATCTTCATAGTTGTGTGGAGACGATGATTTCACTCTTTTTTTTCTTGTTGACATTAAAAATGTACTATTCATCTCTAGTGGGAATTTTAATGAATTCATGAAATATTAAAAATAGTAAAAAACTAACAATTTTTTTATAACTAAATTCTAATTAAAAATATCTCAACAACCACAATAAAATGGAAATTTTCATCAGGTAGTAGAAATTTATGCAATATTTGTAATTATAACCTTTTTTTTTTTCAAAAAAAACTCTCATTAATGTGAATCAAAGAAATCAATGACAACATTTAAATTTTTTTTTAAATGATAACATTGAAGTTAATAAGTGATTACATGCACGAAATATTAATTAATATAATGAATAAGTAAAATTAATGATTACTTATGTGATGAATCAGTGATAACATATGTGAAAATAAATTAGGGTAAAGTACCCCTTTAGTCCCTGAGTTTTAGAGGTCGTGTCTATTTGGTCACTGCGTTTTCAATTTGTGTCTAAGAGGTCCCTGAGTTTTGGATGTTGTGTCTATTTGGTCCCTGCGTTTTATGTGATGAATCAGTGATAACATATGTGAAAATAAATTAGGGTAAAGTACCCCTTTAGTCCCTGAGTTTTAGAGGTCGTGTCTATTTGGTCACTGCGTTTTCAATTTGTGTCTAAGAGGTCCCTGAGTTTTGGATGTTGTGTCTATTTGGTCCCTGCGTTTCCAATTTGTGTCTAAGTGGTCCCTGAGTTTTAGATACTGTGTCTATTTAGTCCCTAGATTTTCAAGAACTGTTAGAAATAAGTTTAATTGGTGCCTAATTTAACGTATTCGTTAACTTTTTATCATATTATTGACTTAATGCTGACATAACATGTTTAATTGGTCAAAATACGAAGATAGGAATAAATCTTTCATCAATCTAGGCCTAAAATTTGACATAATCATTAATCTCATGTTAGTATTTTGATCAATTAAACATTTTATGTCACCGTTAAGTCGATATTATGTTAATGAGTTAGCAAATTAAGAAAGAATTAAACTTATTTCTAATGATCCAGGGACTATTTAGACATAAATTGAAAACTCAGGGACCAAATAGACACAATATTTAAAACTCAGGGACCAAATAGACACAAATTGAAATGCAGGGACCAAATAGACACAATATCCAAAATTCAAGGACCACTTAGACACAAATTGGAAACGTAGGGACCAAATAGACACGAGCTCCAAAACTCATGGATCAAATGAGTACTTTACCCAATAAATTATTACTTGCGCAAAACTAACGGTAATTTTAAAATATTATAAGTGTGAAATTGAGATTTATGTTATATTTGTGAATAAGTAAAAATATTGGATCTGATTATTCTACATGTACAAGAGCCCATACAAAACTTATTTTTAATAAATTCCTTTCATTAAATTAATATAGGTTTGAAAAAAATTAAATCGTTTTACTATTTCAAAATTCACCATTAAAAAAATAGCATTTATTAAAATGCCCTTATATTTCTACATTAATCGATGATTATCAATCACCATAATTTTTTTTTTTTTTTTTTTTTTTTTTTGAGTGTCGTCAATCACCATAATTTAAAACATTAAAACCAAATAGAGAGAGAGTGTTTGGAAAAAAAAAAAATAGAGAGAGAGTGTGTCTGTGTAAAAAATTAAAATCAACAACACAAATTTCGCCGCTTAGTAAGCGTTTTTATTTAGGAATGTAACGATGTTTTGTTTAAAAATTTAAATTTAAAAAAAAAAAAAATTCAAAAGCAAAGCCAAAGAATGATATGAAGTGGGCTGGGCTGGGCTGTATTAAGAAAGAGAAAAAGGGCCCACTTCACAAAGTGGTTTCACAGCTGGCTAACGTCTCTGACAGTCTGTCTCTCTCTCCTTCTTTCTTTCCTCCGCCTGTCTTGTCCCCACTCTCTCTCTCCTCTTCCTCCACGTTTTAACCCCCCTCCCCCCCTCTCCCTCTCTTCCAAATAAACCCCTCCTCTCTCTCTCTCTCATCTCTTTCTCTCTCCTCTTTTCTAAAAATCTTTCCTTTCTTTCATTTCATCCATGGCTGAAGAAACCCAGAAACCAGCAGCTCCTGCTCCTTCAGAAACACCTTCTTCTACTCCTGTTACAGTAGAACCTGTCCCTGTTCCTGAAAAAGAGCCTGAACCTGAACCCACGGTGAAGCCTGCAGATTCTGTTGTTGTTGAAGAAGTTGTTGCTTCAGAATCTTCTGAGAAACCCAAGGCTGAGGAATTGGATAACAAGATTTCTCAATCCGTTTCTTTCAAGGAAGAAACTAATGTTGTGGGTGAGCTTCCTGAATCTCAAAGGAAGGCTCTTTCTGATCTTAAGGCTTTGATTCAAGAAGCTCTTAATAAACATGAGTTGTCTGCTCCTCCTCCGGTTCCACCGCCTAAAGAAGAAGAAAAGCCTGCCGAGACGGTTGAACCGGTTAAAGCTGAAGAAAAACCGGTTGAAACCGTTGCAGAAACGGTGAAAGCTGATGAGAAGTCCGAACCGGCTCCGGCTGTGGTGCCGGCAGCTGAACCGGAGACGGTGACGGTTAAAGTTGAGGATACGGTTGTTCCGAACGTGCCTCCGGAGACGTCGTTAACGGAGAAGAAGGTGGAGGTGCCGGCGCCGGTGGTGGAGACGGTGGAGAAAGTGGCGGTTGTGGTCGACGAAGACGGGGCGAAGACGGTCGAAGCGATCGCGGAAACGGTAGTATCGACACCGGCGAAAGAAGAGGTAGCCGGGGTGGAGGTGAAGGAAGAAGAGACTCCGGCAGCAGCGGAACCGACACCCGAACCGATACCGGAGCCGGAGGAGGTGTTTATATGGGGAATTCCACTGCTCGGCGACGAGAGAAGCGATGTAATTCTATTGAAATTCCTGAGGGCAAGAGATTTCAAGGTGAAAGAAGCTTTCACAATGATCAAAAACACGGTCCGATGGAGGAAACAATTCGATATCGAATCGCTTCTCAACGAAGATTTCGGTAATCAGTGGGATAAAGTGGTGTTTACTGATGGAATTGATAGGGAAGGACACCCAGTTTGCTACAATGTTTTTGGTGAATTTGGGAATAAGGATTTGTATCAGAATACTTTCTCTGATGAGGAAAAGAGTCAGAAATTCATAAGATGGAGGATTCAGTTTCTTGAGAAAAGTATTAGGAAGCTTGATTTTAGTCCTAATGGAATCTCAACCATTGTTCAAGTTAATGATCTTAAGAATTCTCCTGGCTTGTTGTTTAAGTGGGAGCTCAGGAATGCTACTAATAGAGCCCTTCAATTGTTTCAAGACAATTATCCTGAATTTGCTGCTAAACAGGTATAAAAAAACCGTCATCTTATAAATATTGTTAGATACCTTCATCTTTCCGATGCTCAAGTTGGTATGAGGTGGATACCCGTTTGAGTTTGTTGGGCTCTGATACCATCTTGTTCAAGTTTTAACATCTTCTAATGCCAGATTCTTAACATGTTTCCTCAAGATGGTGGTTTTCAGATCCGGTTTATGGACCGAATATTCGTTTGAGTTTATTGGGCTCTGATACCAAGTTTTTTAAGAATTTATTTTTTAATGATTTTTATAATATGATTAATTTTGGGTTTTTTTTAAATTTTTTGTGAAGGTGTTTATCAATGTTCCATGGTGGTATTTGGCATGGTATAGGATGAGCAATACCTTTTTTACTCAGAGAACTAAAAGCAAATTTGTATTTGCTGGACCATCAAAATCTTCTGATACTCTCTTCAAGTGGGTATTTGTAGTTTTTAACTTTTTTTTTTTTTTTTGCAATTTCTATTGCCATTAATGACCATTTTTTGTTCTCTTTTCTTTTTTCCTTTGCCTGTTTTTATTGCAATAAATGTCTCAATCTCAATGTTTAACAGATACATAGCTCCTGAACAAGTACCAGTTCATTATGGTGGATTGAGCAGAGATGGTGAGCAAGAATTCTCTACTGAAGACCCTGTCACTGAAGTTACCATCAAGCCAGCTACCAAACATGAAATTGAATTCCCCGTTTCTGAGGTATGAAAGAAAGACTAGAACAATTCATCGAAACTCGTAATTTATATTCGTTTTTTCTGAGTTCATAATTATCTCAAAATCATTTGGTAATGAGAGAAGTAAGTCCGATATAGGATCCATAATATGACTCTCAAGAGGGTGACTCTTTTCTAGTCACCATTTCTAGTTGGATAATAGTTTTGGACCAGATGCTCATCTGAGTTTTTTGGGCTTTGTTATCACTTTAATATTCATTGATATATCTCAAAATAGCTCGTGTTAGGTCTTTTCATCTTTCGTATGTGGGATTCCTTGACGATAATAATATTGATGCTGAAAGATGCATGTTTTTTGTTGGGGGTTTTTTGCAGCCAAGTCATCTGGTTTGGGAAGTAAGAGTTTTGGGATGGGATGTGAGTTATGGAGCTGAATATGTGCCAACTGCTGAAGGCGGCTACACTGTTATTATACAAAAGAAAACGAAACTCGGCCATACTGATGAACCGGTGATCTTCAATAGCTACAATGTCGGTGAAGCCGGTAAGATCGTTATCACCATTGACAATCAATCCTCCAAAAAGAAGAAGCTCTTATACAGATCCAAGACCAAATCCCATGTCTGATTGAAGCTGGACAAAAATCAAAATTCCTTTCTTGATGATGAACAAAATTCGCAGAAATAAGCCGGGTTCTTTATTTATGATACAGTGTTTCCACCCTCTTTTTTTTGGACCTATTTGTTGAAAATTTAATTTTTATTCTCAGATTTGAATTAGTTTATAAACAGGATTGGTGGGTGGGGGTTGATTTATTTATTTGTATGTTTTTTTGTTTTTTTTAATTTGCATTGTTTCTTTGAGAGTTCTAATCTAAGTTGCTAAATTGGCAAAAGATGTTTGGGGTGTAAATGTGTGAGAACTCTTAGAGGAACAAGGAAAGAAAAACTTTGTGGCTATTGTTGTTGATAGTACTCCCAATTACTTGTAAAGTTTGTGTAAATTTGTTGTATTATTTCAATTTGTGTATTTTTTTTATCAACATTTTGGTTGTTAGATTCATTATGTTTGCTCTAATTGTTTTATTTTTGCAAATGTTTGGGTCAGTTAATGTTTTGGTTGTTAGTTTCATTATGTTCGCTTTATTTTTTAGGGTAAAGTATTTTTTGTGCCTGAATTTTGAAGACTGTTTATTTTATTTCTGGGTTTTCAATTTGTGTTTATTTCATCTTCGGATTTTAAGAAATAAGGTCCATTTGGTCTATGAAATTAGTAAACAAATTTCTTTACACACCAGTTACCGAATCGATCTAGTTTTCACAACTCGGTGATGAAATAGATGCATTGAAAATTCTTGGATCAAATAAATACAAGTCTCAATTTTATAGATTAAAAAGATATTTTATATTTGTGAGTGTTTGAATCAATTTATATACATCTCGCCTTATCAATAGGAAAAAAATAGATGATTTATACATTTTGTTTTCTTTTTCTTTGCATGATTGGCTTTTTCTGCTTGGTGACTTGACAAAATTTTAAAAACCAGCTGTCTTCACACTTGTCAAGCCAAAACTTAATTTCATAATGAAGACTTGAAGTTGTGGAAAATGACCCAATAGGTTTGGATAAACAAGAATAATTAGTGTTTTTTTTTGTATGAAGAACAATTATTGTTGAGAATGACAGACTTTAATTTGAATATTCTATAACAGATATGAAGATAAATTGTTCGATTTCTTCACTCTATATATTATGACGACTCAATTTTTTTATTACTTATTAATTTAGTTTATTTTGAAGCAACTCTTTAAAGTTATTTCTCTTAATGCTTCACTAAGATCCTTTTGATGTTTTATTTTTAAAATAAAGCTGAAATTGTTGTCATATCTTTGGTGTTTGTCATTAAAACAATAAAAACTCCATTAAAATTTGAGATATTTTCACGGCTGTTAATTTTTAATAATATTATAATTTATCATCTAAAAATATTTATAAATATCAAACAACTATATCATTGATAGATTATGATAAATGATTGATTGGCTATGATATATCAATATGGTATATTATTGATTGACATGATATATCATTGATTGACTCGTTCAATAAAAATCTCTCATTTATAAGTGTATAAAAAAATTATCACATTCATAATTATTTTATTTTTTTAAAATGTTAAATTTGTAAATATTATATATATTTTTGTATAGATTTGTAATCACACCTCTATTTTTTTTTGAGTAGAAATCGAAATATGAAACCTATTTTTGAAATACTTATGCATGATTAGGGATTATATATTTAAAGAAAAATGAATAGAACCATTCAACATTATAAAAGGCATATTAAAATAGGAAACAATGAATAGTATGTTATCAAATAGGTCTTCAACATACAAGTCTTACAATTAATCCTTTTTTTTTGGCAAAAAATAATTTAATCATTTTTTGAGGTCTCTTTTTTGTTATATTTTGATATTCGTTAGTAAACTAGTTTGAGTATTTTGAAGCTATGTTTGTAATTTTTTTTCTATTTGTTTATAAAACTTTTTTAAGAATAATTTTTAGATATTTAGGAACCTATTTAAGAACTGTCGTGTAAAGCAGGTTTGTGTTTTTTAAATGGATATAATATTTTTAGATTTAATTTTTGCATATACTAATAGTTTTTGAGATAAACAATTTCAATTATTTTAAACTATTTTTAAAATAGCTATCAAAATATATTTTCAATAAATTTATATTCTAAATAAATATAAAATACTTACTATTTGATAGAAAGAGAGAGAGTTACTATTTAAATTTATGTTTAAAATTAATTTCTTGTTATGTTGAATTTGAAACAAATATTTAAACAAGATTTAATAAATTTCCACAAATAGATTTGGAAAGATTATGTAGGAAAAATATATTAAAAGAATTACACATTAAACTAACTATGGGTTGACCGTTAAAGAAGTTTCTTTAAACTTTGAGTGATGCGTTTAAATCTATGTATATCTAACTAATATGCTACCAATTTTTTTAAGGGAAATTCCACTATGTAACAGATTTTGATGTAATATTTGTAAATATATTATTGCTTAAAACTATTTGTAAATATAATAATTTTATTAGTGATTAACATTGATTAATATGGGAATCAGTGATTGACTTATTGTAAAAATAAATAATTCAATGTTGATCACAGATTAACCCGTTCAAAATTTGGAATACTTACAAATATTTTTAAGAGTTGATATTTTTATAAATATTAACCAAAAATTTATTAGATGTGCAATCATCCCAATTTTTCGACGTTTAATATTGTAAGATCATGTAGTTGTCTAGTAAAATTAGTCAAGGTATATACAGTCTGATCTAGATTATGTACAGATATAAAAATATTAATTAAATATGATGTGATGTGAATAAAATTAAGACTTTAAAATCGTGTGTTAACTTTTGCTTTGTTTGATTAGATAATGGATTAATGAATGAAACAGCGAGTCCATGTTCCATGTATGGGTTTGTAATAATTTGACCCACCATCCTTTTTCTTATCTTTATTCTGCTATGCTGAATCATCATTGCTTCATTTTACATTTTCAAAAAATAAATGTTAACGTATACATCCCTTTAAATTTAAATTTAAATTTAAATTTGAACAAATAACCTCAAAGTGGACCTCACGATTATGACCTCAAATATGTGTTCTTTTTTTTTTTTGTTCAAATTCTATCAATTGGTGGTTGTTTAAATAGTTGATTTTCATGATATATATCACTATCAAATAAAAATCTTACCACTCATCATGATATTTATTTTGTATTTTTCTTTCATATCTCTTTCTAAAAAAATATATGAAAACCACCTCTAATCATATTTTCAAACTTTCAATTTATGTAATTACTTTCACAAACATTTTAAAAAATTACCTTTAAATTCACTATTATAACATTTATAATTTTGTTAGTAGCCATTAAAAAAAATACACAAACCAACCTTAGTTATAATAATTGTTATGATTAAAACCTCAAACTAGATTATCATAATTTTACATTCCCAAAATTTTAATTGAAAAATATCAACACCGATAACTTTTTTTTAGCCATGAACTTTAATTTGAATGATTCAAGATGTTTTGGAGTTCTCATTTTGAGCTCCACTTTATGATCACTTCAAAATTTTAAAATTGATCATGAATAAAAGGGTTTATTATCATCAAAATATTGGGTATGATTGAAGTTATAAACTCTTAGCATGGTGTGTCAATTTAATCCCTAAATTTTTAATTTCATCCATGTAAATCCTAAACTAATAAGTGGTTCAATCAATACCTTCATAAAAAAAAAACTATAAAATTATCTAAAACCAACTAGTAAGTCACGAAAAGATCAAGGTAACAAAACATTTATAAACTAGTCTTAAAACATTTAGTCTCAATTACAAAACACATCACAGTCACAAAATCAAATTTTAAAAAAGTTCAAATCCAGCATCAAGAGTCATAAAAATACTCAACACGAGCATAAAAGTCAATCCAGAAAAATGACTTCATCTAAATATAAAAACATCAAAATCTAACTATAAATCTCTAAAAAAAATAGTAATAATTTAGCTAACAAAAAGTATTAATTAAAAAACTTAATAAAAATTCAAGGATTAAATTGATGAAACTAGAAATTTAGGGTATAAATTGACATGTTGTTCAGTTCTAAGGTCAATGATATAAATTGAATGTTTTTCCCTTTAATTAAATATAAAACTGTAAAATCCATCATTGGACTGTGAGAATTATAAATTTAATCTTTTTTTTTTTCACAAAGTGAGCAATATTTGGGGTTTTTTTTTCTTGAGATATTACATCAATTTGGGGAGGAGAGACTCGAACCTTTGACCTAAAGAGAATAGAGCAGGTGACTAACCAGTTGAAATATGCTCATATTGGCAGCAATATGTATAGGTTAAATCTTGTGAGTAAGGCGGATTTTTAAGCAATGTTTGGAGAAGGTAATTCTTTATATTAAAAGTTTGATGGTGTGATCGTAGAAATTGAATAAGCTTTATTCTCATTGGATATGGATTAAAGTGGCCAACTATTTATACAAGTTAAACTAGGTCAAGTCTTTACAAGGAAAGAAAAACTAAACAAGGCAAAAAATATTACATTCAAATTATCGGGTTGTCGATCGACGTGACGAAGAGGACTTCCTCACCATGGCAAACACGAGTTTTGCGATTTGGTCGTCGCGGCGACAAAGGGGCTTCACTACACGTGGTTATGGCGACAAAGGAAAGTATGATAAACCACATATTTTCCTCCTACTACTCCTTCTCAAGTTGGAGCGTGAAAATCCCGAATACTCAACTTGCGAAGAAGAAGCTGAAACTGTACTTTCCCAAGAGCCTTACTTAAAACATCAGCAAGTTGATCACCGGTACGAATATGAGAAGGAGAGATACATCATCCTGAAGAGCATCACGAACGAAATGACAATCTACCTCAATATGTTTTGTTCTCTCGTGAAAAAACGGATTTGTTGCTATATGTAAGATGGCTTGACTGTTACAATACAACTAAACTAGTTGGGTATGATTAATTCCAAAACATGTAAAAAAATACTTCAACCACTTTAATTCACAAATCTATGGCTCTGTAGATGAACGAGAAATAATGAGTTGTTTCGTTGACTTTTAGCCCAAGAAAATAAAATATCCCATCAAAGATCGGCAAGTTAGAGGACAACTGACCAGTCACTATCACAATACACGATGAGTTGGAAGTCACACTCACCATGAAGGAGAATACCTTGACCAAAACACACCCCTTTAAATATTTCTAGACACATAATCCTGCATCCCAATACTCAATACGGGGATCTCCCATAAACTGGGCCAAAATGTGAACTGGGTAACAAAGCCCAGGATGAGTGATAGTTAGATAAATTAGATGGCCCACGAGTCGTCGATACTTTTCTGAATCGTCAAGTTTCTTACCATCGATAGTGGCAAGATGATGCTTTTGGTTCATAGGAGTAGAAAGAAGCTTTGCACCAAAAAAAACTAACCTCACTAATAATATCAAGGGCATATTTTCTTTGAGAGAGGTACAAACCATCCTTCCCGTGAACCACCTCAATCCCAAGAAAATATTTCAGAATGCCCAGATCTTTCATGTGAAACTTCTCACTAAGTTGTTTGTTGAAGGATTGGATATCCATTGAAGAACTACCTGTGATAATGAGATCATCCATATAGAGAAGAACATGTAGAAATATAGAATTTTTATAATAGCTAAAAAGCTAATAATCAGGATAACACTGAACAAATCTAATATATTTTAAAGTGGAAGATAACTTCGCAAACTAGTTGTGAGGTGCTTGACAAAGTCCATTGTAAAGACAGGACTCTTCAAAATAAAATTAAATAGATAACGCAAGCGGAAAACTTGAGAAAATAAATAGAAAACCTGTAAATCGATAAAATATCCTTTCATTTCCAAATGAAAATCAAAATCCTTAAACAAACAAAGATGGAAAGTGCTTTCCTTTTCATAAGTTCAAAATCTAAGATAAGATAAGAACATAAATCCAGAAATCCAACGAAAGAGTAAACGTAAGTAATATTGCTCAAGAGAGCTCAACAAACCAAATGTAAATAAACGGAAAAGTAATAGTGTCATGACACGTGCAGTCTATGGACTACAACAACTTTAGTCCATCCATCGCCATCATTCAGAATCATACCTCACCAGCTTCACGGCCTCGACCACGACCTCATCCTGAGTGAAGATAAATTGAATATAAAGTAATTTTAGATCCCTAATCCTAATCTGAATTTGTGTCCAATGAAACTTACTATCTCTTGACTACTCAATCATACTTCTGAATGCAAAATCATGCAATTCTCCCAAGAACAAAAATAAAAAAACAAGAATAAAGATCATGCAATTAGTCAAGTCTTTCGATCTCGAAATATTCAGAACACGTAATCATACGTTAGAACTTTTAGGAATAAACTAGAATGAGTTAAGCTCACGCAGTCTTAACTAAGAATAAGAACAAGATCATAGAATCAAGAACATAGAACATGTGAATAATGTCAGATGATACAAACTCACGCAGTCTATGCACGATCCCATTATCTCACTCCAATATCAAGTAAAGCTCACGAAGCCTTTACTTTCTTATCAAGAACAAATGCAAGCTCACGTAGTCTTTGCATTATAGAACAAGAACAAATGTTAGCTCACATTGTCTATGCATTATAGAACAGAATCTCCCGGGTGAATAATCGTCAGATGATATAAGTGTTAGGAATGGTGTCCTAGAACTTGTAATTATTTAATAAAGATAATTTATTTCCAATAAATTAAATAAATAAACATAAGTTCTTTCTATTATCTATATTGATTCAATTGACGATATTAGGAATATATGGAAATATATAAATATCAAACATTCAAATAGTAAAACCCTAAGTCACTCTTATAAAAATCACAACTTAGTATGTGAGTCATACGAGAGGATTAAAGTCGAGATGAGTAACTTAAAAGTGTCTACCGTAAATGGATAACGTTTGAGAACCTTATCCTGGTAACACTGTTGATAGCTTCGCATTTTGTTTATAGACAAATGATTTAATCCTGATCATTCATGTAGGTGACATAAAATGGAAGTATCATATGCAATGTTGATTGTATAAGACAGGACAACGATGTTTGATCAAATTTCTCATTAGTACCATTTACGAGAAATGGTCGAATATCAAACTAAGTTTATCAACCATGATAGATCTCAATCCTGAGTGAAATGTGGATTCCTATTTGTGGAGTTATGTTCTTTGATTCACATGGTTGAGAGCGATTTGTAGAACGCTCAATACACTCCTGCTTTGGGAACATAACTAGATAAGTAGCTGGGAACGCATTTTCACGAGATGGAATTCATAACTTTCCTATAAATTAACGGTATCAGTGCGATACCTAAACATTTTAGAAACTTTAGGAAACTCCCTTGATGTACTGATTCGAGACATGAACAAGTGGCGCCACGACTTCTATTGATCACAGAAGTATATTATTTCTAGGTCGATTAAAGATAAAGTTCATTGGAGAGTCAGCGGGAACACAAGGATAAAGTGGTAATTACAAGGGCAAAACGATAAATTTAATTCGCCTGTAATTATGAGGGTTCCACGTGAAAGATATATCACAGATATAAATAAAGATAAACTAAATGGACATAACTCATCTATAGTGAGGGGAGTTCAGCTATGAATCTATAGTGGAATTATTAATTGTTTAAATAATTAATTTTATTTAAATGGAAATTAATAATTAAATTAATATTATTAATTAATAATAAAGTATTATCAATTAAAATATTATTAATTGTTTAAATAATGAAAATTATTTAAATGGAAATTAATAATTAAATATCATTTGATAATATTTAGTCGGGAGAAAATATTAATATTATTAATTATTTAAATAAAGTATTTTATTTAAATGGTAATTAATAAATAAATTAATTAAGTTGGACTTATTAATTTAAGAGAGAGTTTCAAGCCCAATTGGATTAATGAATCCAATTGAATTTGGCCCAAAATAATTAACTAAATCAATTGGAATTATTTATTAATTATTGTTGATAATTTCGGCCATCAAAGATAATTTGTAGGAGATAATTGTTTGAATTATATCCTATAAAAATTATATAGATTTATTTACCCAAGATAAATCGAATAAAAGAAAAGTAAATATCCTCTTATTTATCTATAGTATTTTCGAAAATACCAAGATAATGGAAAGAGGATATCTTTTTCTTTTTGTATTTATCTCTATGGAATATCTTAATGAGATTAGATTTTACATTTGCCTATAAATAGGAGGTTTCGGTCATTCATAAATCACACAATTCAATTCCCTAGAAATTGAAAGTTCTCTCTTCTCCTCTCCCTATTGTCATTGCCAATTCTTGGCTATAATTTTAGGAAGAAAAATATATTTTCTTCTTCCTAATTTCTTCTAAAGTTTGATCCCACAATCGGGTTTCGTTTGATCGATCGGGATATAGCGTAGAAGATCCGGTGTTGCTGAGGATTGATGTTGTAAATAAACCTCTAACTGATTCTCCATTTATTACTCAATGTAAGTAAAAGGGTTTTAATTATCGAAAATAACATGAATCTACATGTATTTTATCACAAATTGCATGATGTTAATAGATCTTAATTAATCGTTAATTAGTTTGCTAAATGAAATTCCGCTAATTTAGTAAAGTAGTCTCTTCAGTAAGCACACACAGTCAATACATGATCCCATTATCTCACCAATGACATGCAAAGCTCACGTAGTCTAAACAGTCTAGAACATATATGTATCATATCAATTATGAATAATACCAGATAATGCAAGCTCACACAACTAAACATTATCTCATTATTCATCTCCCCTGTTCATGCAAGCTTACGTAAGCTATGCATTCCCCATGATACATATATGAACCATGAATAATACCAAACAATGCAAGCAAACGTAGTCTATGCATTATCTCATTATTCATCTCCATGCAAACAAGTGTGATAATAAAAAATCAGAAATTCGAGAATCGAAGTATAAACAGAGAATTAATTTCAGAACATCTCATCAGAGAAACATTAATCAAGAACATGAGAACGTATAGGGTCATAAGCCCATGCTTTTATTGATCACAACCATCCTACAATAATAAAATGACTTATGTACTAAAGACCCAATGCTGGGAGGCCCAGTCTCAGTAAAAGTCCAAAGTAATCAGATAATCTCGATATCGTAACTTGTAACGTCTCGTGTCTTCGGTAAGTGATAATTTTCAATAAATATTATTTCTTTTTATAATGATTATTAAAAATTTGGATAAGTATTGGTAATTAATATTTAATTTTCTTATCAGAAATTAGATAATAAATATTACCATTTATTGGAGATATTAAAAAAAAAAAAAGGACAAAGTGGAGTGAAAAGAAAAGGAAAAAAAAAAAATAGAACGTAGAATTCTTCTCCTCTTTCACGTGAAAAGCTACCCTAAAACAATTGTTCCTTCAAGATCGGATTCAAGGTAAATCGATTTCTATCCTTAAATCTGAAATTTATTTTGTTGTCTGAATTAAAACCCATCCAAAATAATTGTTCCTTCATTTTTCCAATAAATTCCTCATCCATTCTTCAAGAATCACCAAACCCTAGAAACCCTAATTTTCTTTGTTTTTGAAAAAATCCTTTTACCGATCAAAGGTACCACCAAACGACACGTCGGAGGACGCCAAAGGGCCGCTATGCCTCTGCCATAGCAGCAACCAAGGCTGCTGCAGCCACGGCAAAGGTAGCCCCAAATGGGCTGTTTTTGCTACTTTTTTTACCCGTATCGACGTGCGTTGTTCATATGTCTTTAAGTGTTTTTAGGATATATTTTTAAGAATTTTAGGTGATGTTTCAAGTTCTTAAAGTACTTGGAACAAAAGTTTAAATTTATGGAAAAAACAAGTCGAAAGATGAGTAGAATTTTGTTAAACCTTGAATAATTTCATGGTTGTTTTTCTTTCTCTTTAAAAGTAATAATTTTTTATTTTTGGGCATTTAAATGGATGATTAGATGCATGTTAAAGGAGTTTTGAGGCTGAATGTATGATACAAGAATTTGGATTTAAAACATGTAAAAATTTGGAATTAAAGAATGCATATTTTTTAGTATCGATATCAATTTACGGCGAAACTGAAATTATGAATTTCCATGAATTTTTTTGGATGTTTTAGTATATTTTTGGACGTTTAAAGTTGATTAAACCTTACTAATTGTATTTAACACGGTTGACTGATTAGTGCCCACTAAGTCGAAAATATTAGTGTAGACGGTTAATTATTTAATAATCGAACTCCAAATCGACTATGGTGTATTTTTGGATGTTTAAGAGTGAATTTGGGAGTGCTAATAGAGCCATTATGCCGCAGAATTTTTGTTAGGAAAGTATTAGATTTTGAATGCCAAGAAGTGAAATTACACTAGTTTAGGCTAGTTTCGTTTCTAGATTTGAGTCTTGGTTGGAAAATCGTTAGAAGTGATCCAAGTAGATTTTTGGTGATCTTAGATCGTTCAAATAGTTTTTATGATAAATTTCCAGAATTTATAATTATGAAAATTAGGCGTAGAAAAGAGCGTTTTTGTGGAGAAACGAAATTTCTAGGTGGAGGGTTAAGTTCTGGCTTGATAAACATCTTGTGTAGTGAAGTTTTATTTATCATATTACTTTGAATACCTTGGGTAATATAGTGGTAGGTTCGCATTAAGCAAGGCCTTGCTTTATGAAGAATATGCCGTTAAAGGGGATTATTTTAGTTGTGTAACACTTAATGGGGTAGGTTCATTCCATCGGTACAAATGGAAAAGAATATTCTCAGAAGGTTTTAAATTGTGAAAAAGAGTGTTTAAAATCCTTCTCGTGTGTAGTCTCTCTTTGTTTGAGGATAAAGAGGAGATTAGAGGTATTGATAAGATTTTTTTTATCGAAATGTTTAAATTGAGAAAAGAGTGTTTAAATCATTTTTGAGTGAAATCTCTCTTTATTTGAGGATTAAGAGAAGATTTGAGATGTTAAATGAAAATTTTAGTTTGAATAGTGTGAGTGATTTATCGGAAGTCGGTGAGGCCGATGATGGACTTAAAGACTTAGGAAATCTCTCATGGCATTATTTTTTTTTAACATTATTCTACTCATTGGGCGTAGCCTCATGATGCTACATTATTTTTTTCAGGTAAAGGAAAGAAGAAAGTTGGCGGTTGATGGCGTTCGAGGTAAGTGGGCTGGTTGGCATGGGTTTACAAGCCGGAGATAATATTTCTTCTCTTTATTTTAGAATTTGGGTTTAGACTTTGTCTTGTTTTAATTCTAAAATAAATGTTGTCATTTTTGTTATGTTGATAAATTTTTCTTCACGATATTTGTGAGTTTAATTATGATTTCATTCATTTTATGGTTTAAAATAAAATTGATCGGTATTGTGAACGTATTTATGGATTTGTTTTTTTATGAGAAGAACTCTGATTTGATATTTAAATGATTTCGCTGTTGTTATTTAGTTTTTCCATGTTTTGGGATTTTCGGGATGTTACATAAATAATCTCCAAGAACATAAGATAAACATTGCTGGAAAAGCTCAGTCTCAGTAAAAGTCCAAAGTAATCAAATAATCTCGATATCGTAACTAATCTCCAAGAACATAAGATAAACATTACTGAAAAAGCCTAGTCTCAGTAAAAGCCCAAAGAAATAAAGAAATCTCGATATCGTAAATAAATCTCCAAGAACATAAGATAAACATACTTTAAGCATAAACATACTTAAACCCAATAATTCCATACTTTCACTCCCAAGAATATGTAAAATCCATAATTTCCCAATTTCGATTCTATACTCCTGATTCCTATTAAATCATAAAATTACCATGCTCAAATCACTTAATTCCAATTTTAACTTAACTCCTGAATCATACAAATCATTCAAGAATTTAGTACCTAAATTTACCATAATTTCTATCTATCCTCACTTTTGACAATTAACTTGAAATTGAAATCCCAAGCAAACAATCGAGCGAGCAATCAAGCGAGAAGTAAAGAATTACCTACAATTAAATATATCCTAATTGCATTAATTACCAAACAAACAACAAACGACGCATAAAATGAAACGAACGAAGAAAAAGCCCGGGAAATCCCCAAGAGCACTCTCGACCATAACTACCAAAACAGGGCGCCTTTGTGATGAATTTTGGGATGTTCCGGGTTCGTTTCGGATAGATTTAGGTAGGTAATTTATAATGGGTAAACCAATTTAGGGCATTTGGACAAGATATTACCAACCAATCTTAAAGGAAAATTTCAAAAATTCAAAGGGAAATACTTTAAGAGGCCCACGATTTTGGGGTACTTTGATGGGGCTCGGGTTTCTGTGATTTCCTTCGAAATTTAGGGCAAGACTACCAGGAACAAACTTAAACAACACTTGATTTGAAACCTTCAAATTCCATGGAATGGAATTGAAGATTTCAACTCAAATTTACAAAAATACTAAAAAAGGAAATAAAACCAAAAGTTAAAAACGAGTAATCTTATCCTTAGGCCCCTTGGAAGTTGGAGGAATTCTTCCAAGGTTAGTTCAAAAGATAGATTAGAGGCCGATCTATCCAACGCACCCGAAAACAAGAGAGTTGGAGAAGAGATGAGAAAATCTCGGGCCTTGGGAGGTGTATAGGGCTGGCGACCTTGGGAGAGAAAAGGGAGAGAGATTTCTAATTTTTCTTCTTTTGCTTCAAATGAAAGATGAGGAAGAAGACCTCTAAAAGTTGAAGATGTATTTTTAAAATTGCAAAAATACCCTTTTCCTTTTCCTTTTCTTTTAAAAATTACCCCATGCTTTTAAAACATAACACATCCCTTAAAATAATCAACACAATTAATCTAGGATAGAAGGTAATAAATTATTATTAATTGACCTATTAATAATAATTAATACACCTAGCTCAAATTAAATACTTGAAATCTAAAATTACCAATTAAAGATTTAAACTTCTAAATTCTAAATTACATGAATTAAACTAATTAAACTGAAATTAAATTATTAAAGGAATGATAAACAACTATATAAAAAAAATTAATTTTATCTCAAAATAATGGGACGTTACATCCATACAAAGATTTTCGTAAGCGACAGACTATAGCAGTTGTAGTAGGTTTGAAGCCAGGAGTGAAGGGACAACTTTACTAAATTAGCGGAATTTTATTTAGTAAACAAATTAACACTTAATTTAGGATCTATTAATATCATGCAATTTGTGATAAAAATATGAAGAACATGTAAATTCATGCTTAATTTTCGAAAATTAAAACTCTTTTACTTACATTGAGTAATATATGGAGAATCGGTTGGAGGTTTCTTTACAACATCAATCTCTAACAACACCAGATCTTCTACGCTATATCCCGATTGAACAAGCGAAATCCGATTGTGGGATCAAACTTTAGAAGAAATTAGGTGGAAGAAAAATATTTTTCTTCCCAATTTTATAGAGAAAAATCAGCAATGTTATAGAGAGAGGAGAAGAGAGAACTTTCAATTTCTAAGGAATTGAATTGTGTGATTTATTAATGATTCAAACCTCCTATTTATAGGCTAATGGAAAATCTAATCACATTAGGATATTCCATAGAGATAAATACAAAAGAAAAAAATTGGGAAATTTCATTGGGTAGCAGAATTTTCTGCAATATTTATAAATATAGCATTATTAAAAAGTATTTGTAAATATAGCAGATTTTTAAAAACTCTTATTTATGTGAATCAGAGATATCGGTGATAACTTGTAAGATAATCAGTGATAACTATTAGGTAATCAGTAATTCATGCATAAAATATCAGGATATCAGTAAAATGAGTGATTACTTGTGTAGAAATCACTGATTACTTGTGAGGAAATCACTGATTACTCATACAAACCTAGTGGCAATTTTGTAATATTTTACGCGCGAATTTTAGTTTTTTGCTATTTTTACAAATAACTTTTTTTACTGCTATTTTTATAAATATTGGACCTAATTTTACTATTTTTGCAAGAGCCCCATTATAAATACTGTTTGAAATTATTTTTGAATATAGCAATTTTATTATGTCAACATATGCAACTAAATGTCAATCAATGATTCTTCCGCTCAAAATTTACTATTTTTACGAATATTTTTAAAGCGTGATATATATTTAATAAAATTTTGCTAAATTGCAATCATCCATAAAAAAAAAATCAAATTTATTTTGGATATTTCAAGGAAACAAACATATTAGAATATTGATTATGTAGAAATAAAATTTTTAACCCAAATAATAAATAAACAATCTTCCAATTCGATAAATAATTTCCCAAAAAAAAAAAGGAAATAATGGAAGATAATGATAACCCCTCCATGACTACAAGTTGGAGTCACCTTCATAATTTTCCATGACATTAATTTCCTATTTGATTGATAAATTCCAAAAATTAGAAAAGAAAAAAAACATTAGTAAATAATTGAATAAAAGAAGTAGAACAAGGAAATGATACAAAGAGATGGAACATATAAAAGTGATGGTGGGTCTATATAGCCTATCACCTCTCCACCTCAGGCATGTTTTTTTTTTTTTAGTTTTTTTTTTAACTATTCAAATAAAGGTAATAATGGTAATGAAAATAATTAAATTAATTCAACAAATTTTTTCGTGAATAACTTTTGAATAAATTGCATAAATCACCCTTAAATTATAGAGATTATAATGGGGGTGTTTGTTTGTAGTGATCGAGGATAGGATTCAAACCCATGGTGATCTCATGCTCATCCCCATATTTAGTTTACCAAAAAATTATGAATTGTGAGTGGATCCAAACCCCATAGTGATCCTATAACCCCCTCCCTGGGTTTCGAACCTCTTCTAAATTCATGAGTTTTCTATTAACCCATGAGATTGATAAGAGGAAAATGAAGAGAAGAGAGGAGATAAAGAATTAATTAAATCCATAATATTTAATTCATATACTCATGCATGACCAAACACATACATCTCATCCCTAGATATTTCCTCTCGGGCATCTCATCCCAGACATCTTATTCCCATGCAAACCTTGAAACAAACGCCCCTAGGTTGAGGGTTACACATACCTAACTGACGTTTGTCTCCCAAATTTGAAACCCAAGTTGGTGTGTTTCCTAACCCCATCATCTTTAACAAACTCATCTATTTTCACAATTTCAACACATTTTATATTAACTCAAATTTAACAAACCTACTGTTTTGCATAATCTAAACATAGTCTTAACCACCCCTGGTTAACAACGTGGTCTAAACCTGCGAATCAAATGCGCCCTTAAACCTTTAATTTGAGCAATTGATTTCTTAAATTTTATATAGTGTTAAAATTAGACTCATAAAATTTTAATTTGATAGAGATGAGTTATTGCATCTCTAATTTCAAAGGGGGCAGGGAGGAATGAGATCAGTAAAAAAATCATCATCTCCACCACTATGAGGGTTTTGAGATCGAGGTCAAGAACGAAATTGTGCGTGGGATAGGAGCTCTCAAGGACTCCTATAGAGATTTCATAAAAACAATTAGTAAATTAATAATTTAAAGGCATAATTTATTATATTAAAATTTATGGGTCCAATTTTAACACTTTACAAAGTTTAGAAAGTTAATTGTTTAAATCAAAAGTGTAAGTTTTTTAATCTCTATAGTTCATGATTGATTTATACTATTTTTCTATAAATTTTGTATTAGTTGATGAAAAAAACAAATCTCTCTTTATTGAGAGAAATTTCATCATATATACTCTTTTAGGAAATAATTTATGACTAACATGATATCCAATGTTTTCTCTTATTAGGAAAAAAATGCATCTAGTTGTTGAAATTTGGAATATCTAATCAAAGTTTTAATATTATTTTATGAAAAATATACATAAAATAAGAAGAAAAAAATCTAAATATTTCAAAATTCAAAATTGGATGCTGTTGAATATTTGAAAAATAGGAAGAGAGAGAGAAAGAGGAGTTGATAAAAGACAAAGGGATAAGCACATGATTTGGTCTGTGTGTGTTTTGCGGCTGATGCTCTGCAAGGCTGCTGTTCCGCCATTTCATGTCTCCAGTCGTACATCACCATCTTGTCATCATTCATTCTCTCTCTATCCAGATAAATCGATGGCAACATTTTTCCATTTTACTTTAAGCCCTCATTTGATTTGAGGTAATTTAAAATTAGACATCTAAGTATATTGTTTGTTGAATGTTTATTTAAAAATATTTTAGTAATATATATTTTTTTAGAATCTTTATTTTCAAAAAAAAAAATTGATTACGTTTGAATTTGAGTGCTTTCTATGATTCTTAAGAGTAGATAATATTATTTTTTTATAATTTTAACACTATTTAAATTGAAAAAAGTTGCAAGTTTTTTTTTTTGGAAAAGAATCTACACTCACATTTTCATTTAGGGTAAAATGCAAGAATCTTTATTATTTTCTAAAAAAAATGCAAGAATCTTTATTTTTAGAATCTTTATTTTCTAAAAAAAAAATTGATTACATTTGAATTTGGGTGCTTTCTATGATTCTTATGAGAAGATAATATTATTTTTTTATAATTTTAACACTGTTTAAATTGAAAAAAGTTGCCAGTCTTTTTTTTTGGAAAAGAATCTACACTCACATTTTCATTTAGGGTAAAATGCAAGAATGACCTCTTTTCACCTAATTTTAAGTATGACCCCTGCACTTTATTTTTTTCAAAACACACCTCTACACTTCTCAAGAAGTCATTATCTATTAAAAAAATGATCAATTTTAACAATAAATATTATTTTCTTTTAGATTTTAATAGAATATTCATAATTATAAACCTTATTAACTAACCTTAGGTTAAAAATATTGGGACCCACCATTTTTAACATCAACATTCAACCAAAGAACGTACTGTTCTTACGTTTGTGCCTCTTCTCCCTTCATTATCCGTTTGGAAAAAATGGGTTGCATCTATATGACTTGGAAACTCATGAATACGTTGCTTTTAGAGATGCTAATTTTAGTGAGCATGTTTTTCCTTATCATGATATTATTTGTTCTGATCCAGTAGTATCTAACTCCCATACCATCCCTTATATGAAACTCTTATGGACTGGGGAAGTGTTGAGGGTAATGAAAATGTTGTTGTTGAGGTGGAGTCTTCTCTATCGAGGGGGAGAGAGAAAATGTTATTTCTTTTGAGATTATTGTGAATGAGGAGACGTCTTCTCCACAGATTGAGGACACAGTTGTTGATTTTAATGACCATGTTTCTTCACTAACGAGGCATGGACATTGTACTCACTGATTATATTACAAATACAGTTCGACTTGTAAACTCCATCACTGTTGGCTTTTTGGGCCTATTAATCTCGCTTAATTATGTTTTGATGATAACAAACACTTAGTACTAATGCATTTTAGTATTTTAGTGTTGTATTTTATAGAGCGAAAAATATCGACCACAGTGGTTTTTGAATCGTCCAATTCCGAGCTAAAATGAAAAGGATATGGATTAAAGAAAAGTTGGAATTATCAAATAATATTATCTATATAAAAATGGAAATTAAAATAAATGGAAAAAGAAAAAAAAAGGCAGAACTAATTTCCATAGTCCGATCGAAGTCATCAACGCATCCAAAGCATGCAAAGCAGCCACGTCTCGCGCGTGTACCCCAGCCGCTGACACGCCCCTGCTCGACACGTGTCCAAGCTCCTAATGCATCTGCTCCAATTTTCTATGCACATGAATTGTCATCCTTTCCCTTAGTCTTTTTTATTAATACCCTCTATGTGCTGCCCTTTATCTATTCCTCTTGCTGACCGATTTGTGAATCTTAGTCACAACGTCTCTCTGCCCGGTTTTCCCTTTCTACCTGTGAGTTTTGATATATTAATATTAATTCAAATTCTAGAATTGTTCAGCCATTTAGAAAGAGACACATGGTAAACAGCTTGAAGTCCATTCCTCTCTCCCTCATATGGCTGAAATCAGGGGAAAATTAGCAAGAAAATAATCACATTTTGAGCTTCCATTGTCAAGGTTTTCAAGCTTTCTTTTCTACATTATTTGGGGTGATTTTTGAGTGATTTTATTAGGATATTTTGAGAACCATTATTGTAAGAGCTAAACCTTCATATTTACTCTTTGGGGAGAGATTTGTATTTGTGTAAATGAATTATAATTCACACTTGGGTTGATTTCCTAGCTCGTAAATAGGAATAATTTTGGGTTTGATCCTGCTCCAGGTATAAGGATCGGCTTTGTTCTTGATCCTGAAAAAAGAACGGTTCAGGTTTGATCTTGATTCCGTAAAATGATTGGGTATACTTGCACTCGAAAAAGGTAATAAATTTCTGAGAGACATTCAAGGAGTGGACTAGGCCGAATTTTGGCCACTATATATCTTGGTGTCATTTCTCTAACCATATCCTCTTTAATTTATTGCACTCATAATTATTGATAAACATTTATTGTGCATATTTATTAGGGATCATAATATCAAAATTAATTGATATGTTTCACGTATCTGTTGCTAGAATTTATTGAAGCATGTTTGGTTGTTAGAATTTGTTTATGATCAAATATTTCCTATTATTATTGTAATTTAGTTTACTTTATTAAAAAGAATTTTAGTATAAAAATTATTTTAATTGTTTGAGCTTAAAAAGTTGAATCTATTTATTAATTAGAGGTCATAATCGAAATTTTTTTAAAATTAACCTAAAACCCTATTCACCCCCCCCCCTCTAGGGTTGCTATACCGATCCTACAATCACCACACCTCCTATTACTTCATCATCGTCCTCAGGTACTTCATTTCCTTTAACTTATTATGTAAATTGTGATAGATTTTCTGCTCAACATTCATTGTTTATTGGCATCTATTGCTTTTGGTAGGGAACCTGTTTCTTTCAGTTAAAGATCAAGGATGGCGGAAAGCTATAAAAAAGAAATGGATGCTTGAGCGTAATGGGACCTGGACCTTGAAAGATTTTCCCCCTGGGTAGCGTGCTATTGGATGAAAATGGATCTACAAAATTTAATACAAATCTAACGATTGAGTTAAAAAATTGAAAGAAAGACTTGTAGTTGAGACTTTTCCCAGTTGCTAAAATGGTCACAGTTCGAACATTGTTGTGGCTAGAAAATGGGAAATACATCATGGTGATCTTGATGAGGAAGTGTATATGCAACTTCTTCCTTGTTAGGAATGGTGTCCCAGAACTTGTAATTATCTAATAAAGATAATTTATTTCGAATAAATTAAATAAATAAACATAAGTTCTTTCTATTATCTATACTGATTCAATGGACGATATTAGGAATATGTGGAAATATATTAATATCAAACATTCAAATAGTAAAACTCTTAGTTAATCTTATGAAATCACGACTAAGTATGTGAGTCATACGAGAGGATTAAAGTCAAGATGAGTAACTTAAAGTGTCTACAGTATATGGATAACATTTGAGAACCTTATCCTGGTAACACTGTTGATAGCTGGCCATTTTGTATACATAGACAAATGATCTAATCCTGATCATTCATATGGGTGACATGAAATGGAAGTATCATATGTAATGTTGATTGTATAAGATAGGACCACGATGTTTGATCAAATTTCTCATTAGTACCGTTTACGAGAAAAGATCAAATATCAAACTAAGTTTATCAACCGTGATAAATCTCAATCCTAAGTGAAATGTGGACTCCTATTCATGGAGTTATGTTTTTTGATTCACATGGTTGAGAACGATTTGAGATGAACGTCAATACACTTCTGTTTTGTGAACATAACGAGAGAGTAGTTGGGAACACATTTACACGAGATAGAATTCATAACTTTCTTACAAATTAACGATATCAGTGTGATACCTAAACATTTTAGGAACTTTAGAAAACTCTTTTGATGTACTGATTCGAGAAATGAACAAGTGGTGCCAAGACTGCTATTGATCACAGAATTATATTGTCTGTAGTTTGACTACAAATAGTGTTCATTGGAGAATCAGCGGGAACAGAAGGATAAAGAGATAGTTACAGAGGCAAAACAGTAAACTTATCCGCCTGTAATTATGAGGGTTCCATGTGAAGGATATATCACAGATATAAATAAACGATAAACTAAATGGACGTAACTCATCTATAGTGAGGGAAGTTCAGTTATGAATCTATAGTGGAATTATTCATAGTTAGATAATAAGTAATTAACTGATTATGAGTTAATCGCTTAATTGACTAATTATTAAGCTCATGATCTATAGGTCCATCAGGTCCTTATGCTAGCCCAAATATCGTAGTCGCGAAATCAAATTGAAAAAATGAAAATTTTAAGTAATGTGAATTACTTAAATAGGCAATATGAATTGTTTAAATATTGAGTATATTTAAACGATAATTAATAGAAATATTATTAATTGTTTAAATAATGAGTTTATTTAAACATGAAATTAATAATGAAATATTATTAAGAAATAATTGCACCAATGACCACATTAATTCACCTTAATCCACTTTTTAGGGTTGTTTTTTTTTTAATTTCAGAATTACTCAATAACCACCATAATTAGTGGAGTAAACGGTTGCAGCCGAAATCAAAGTTTACGAATTTTCCCTTTTAGACATTCTCAGCTACATGTGATCATATCAAATCATAAATAATTTTTTCCTTTTTGATTCAGTGATTAATTACGCCTTTAATTAAGGGATTTGTAACAACCATCAATTTTCTAATTATACGGTGATTTCCTCACCTTCCCCACGTGCCACATCTATTTCCCCCATTTAACCATTTTTCTTCATAAACATACTCCGAAGAACCCGCTCTCTCTCTTTTAAATCTTCATCTCCTATGTTACTATTATCTCATCCGCCTCCAACAATTGTAGAATCCACATCCGCCACCGCTCAAAATCTCAACAAATATAGCTCCCGAGTTATTGAGCCCAAATCACGAGGTGGATCTTAGGCCATTCTTCACGACATTTCCCTCTCCGACGACGATCTCAAAAATCCCCAAATGGGGATTTCTTCAGTCTTGTATGAAGGAAATACATGCAGTATCCAAATTGGGGTTATAGATGTTGGAATGGTGGGGTTTAGGTTTAATACAATTGGTTGATAATTATGTGAGGAAGAGGAGGTGAACAATGGGTCGCTGAGATAACAGAGATGTAGATGGGGAAAGAGTTCTGCATTTTGCGGCATTTAATGAAGAAATATATGACTACAAGTTAGTTTATCAATAATATACCGTTTATTAAATATAAACATATTATATTATGTATATTTTTTGGAAAAATGAGATCTACATCAATTGACATTATTTACGATGGTTGTTGGAACGAAGCTCAAGTTTACGACAATCGCGATTTTGCCGACTTGAGTAGTGAGTATAACCGACTTGATCAGCTTTCTCGATAGTTTTTCGGAGAAGAAAAGCAACGTTGATGCTGGATTTTTTTGGCTTTCTGCTACAGGTTTGTTTATCTATAATACGCCATTTATTTAATATAAACATTTTTATATATGGTTGCTGCTATGTTACAAATTTTAATAGTTGCTGCTACAGGTTTGTTTATCAATAATAATCCGTTTATTAAATATATACAGTTTCCATGGCGGTTTTACTAATTGTTTTTTCAATTATACAATGTTTATCAAATATAAACATGTTTAACGATTTATGATTTTGTTTTTCAAAAATATTTTTTATGTTATTTTTTTCAATTTAACATTTGTATTTGGTTTACTTTTGTTCTATTTTTTTAAAGAAAATAAATACTTATTACTTTTTTTTGTTTATCAATTATACACAGTGACGGTTAGAGGATGATTGAAGAAGAAAGCAATTCGATATTTCCGGGAAGAAAGTCAGAAGCTTGAAGATTTTGTTTTCTTGTATTTTTATATTTTTTAGATTTAATTTTTCTTTTACTTTTTTTTTATAGTTTTATTTCTGTTTAGATTTGATTTTTCCATAAATTTTGTAAAATTTAAGGGATTTTAAAATTTTCCTTAAATTTTGCACAAATTAAGGAGAAATTAAATCGGGGGTATGTAATTTAATTTGGCCGGCGGCGGTTCTTGGGTAGTTTTGATATATATATATATATATAAAAGATATGGTTTTCTTGAAATTTCCATTTATTAAATGGTTATTACTGAAATTAACCCTATTATTAATTGTACATTATTAATTATTTAAATACTAAGCATATTTAAATGGTAATTAATAATTTGAAATTAATTGGTAATTATTAATTTTTTAAATAATTAATTTTATTTAAATGGAAATTAATAATTAAATTAATATTATTAATTAATAATAAAATATTATCAATTAAAATATTTATTATTAATAATTTAAATAATGAAAATTATTTAAATGAAAATTAATAATTAAATATCATTTGATAATATTTAGTCGAGAGACAATATTAAGATTATTAATTGTTTAACTAAAGTATTTTATTTAAATAGTAATTAATAAATGAATTTATTAAGTTGGACTTATTAATTTAAGAGAGATTTTCTAGCCCAATTGGATTAATGAAACCAATTGAAATTGGCCCAAAATAATTAATTAAATAAATTTTATTTATTAATTATTTATCATGTAAAACTCGTCCATGTATATTTATTATTAGGAAAATAATCATTTGAATTATATCCTAAAATAATGATATATATTTATTTACTATAACGTCCTGTATCTTCCGGTAAGTGAATAAATAAATATTGTTTTCCTTTTTTTCAATATTTATTGGATTTCTTGGATTATGTTTTGGTATTTACATTTAATTATCTTTTCAGGAAATTAAATGTAATTACTATTTATCATTTATTGGAGATAAAAAATTAAAAAAAAAAAAAGAAAGGGGGGGGGGGGGGAGGGGGTTAGGCGTGTAAAGAATGGAAGAAAAAAAAACAGAACGTATTCCTCTCCTCTTTCACGTTAAGAGCAACAGAGACAAAAAGGTAGGGTTTTTCTCTTCTTCTTTCTCCTCTTTCCCTCTTTGTTGCCGCCATTAGAGGCTTCATGATCTAATCTTGATCAAATTTCTTTCTTCCTTTCCTCTTGATAGGTGAAATTGTGGTGGGTGAAGGATTGGAAGAGAATTGAGGGTTTTCCTATCAAGAACGATTTAAGGTATTGTGATTTCTTCTTTCGATTTTGAAATTTCTCTTTGTTTATTAGAATTGAGACTCACCTAATATAAATCTCTTTCATCTATTTTTAACTTCTTCATCCTTTGTTATTGAAACCCTAGAAATCCTAGAAACCCTAATTTCTTCTTCTCTTGAAAACCCATCACCCTTTCTTTATAAAACCAAATAGGGTATTGAAAAGAACCCGTCACGACGAGCCGCGCCGTCGCCATGACACGGGGCAGCAGCAGCCCCTAAAGGCTGCTGCTACCCGACGCCTCAAGGGGGGAGGGGGGCTGTTTTCGGCTCCTCCCCTCCGTGTCGGGTTGTCGTGCGTGTTCGTTGTTGTTTCCTCTTGTTTGTGTGGTATTTTTAGAGTAGATATTAAGTAGTTATAGGCTTGTTTCAGGTTCTTGAAGTTCTTGGAACAAAAGCTAAAGTTTAAAATTTTTGGAAGTTAAAGGTGAGTAGAAGTTTGTTAAACTTTAAATTATGTATGTTTGTTTTTTTCTATTCTTTAATAGTTAACCTCTGAATTTTTAAGCATGATATTGGGTGATTTAAAGTATGATAAAGAGGTTTAGGGGCTGTTTTAAAGAAATTATATATTGGAGTTGAAGTATGTTTAAAATTGGAATTAAAGCATGCTTTAGGTGACTATCGATATCGATTTTTGCATAAATTGATCCCTTGTGATCTTTGACCTTGAAACTGAATATTTATGCATGTTTTTGGATGTTTTAAGTTGTTATAATGTTGCTCTGGTCATGAATTACCTTATTTGGAGTTTAGTGCCCTTAAGGCAGAAATTTAGCCTAGGTGGTTAAATGCTTTCTAAATTATTGTGCCCTGGATATCTGGATTATTTTCTTAATGTTTAGGGACGGTTTAGGGAGTTGTTATATAGGCGTTACTCCGCTGAATTTTAGTTAGAATTTTAGTAGTTTTATAATGTCCGAAAAAGGAGCGAAACTACACTAGTTTAAGCTAGTTTCGCTTCTAGACTTGTAAACCGTTGGGAGTTGTTGGAAGTGACCTAAAAGTGATATGTTGGATGATTTAAGGTCATTTTAGAGTGATTAAAAGGCAAATTTCCAAGAATTTGAGTTTAGGAAAATTTTCGGCCTAGAAAGAGGGTTGTTTCGAGAAATTGAGTTTAGACTCAAAATGAGCATCATGGTAGTGATGAGTAAAATCTTATTACTTAAATACCTCGGGTAATATGATAGTATGTTCGCTTTAAGCAAAGGCCTTTCTTAAAGAAGAATATTTCCGTTAAGGGAGATTATATAGTTGTGCACAACTTTATAGCACTTAACGGGGCAGGTTCATTCCATCCGTACAATGGAAAAGAATATTTTCTCGTAAGGATTTAAATTGAGAAAAGAGTGTTTAAATTCCTTACTGAGCGTAGTCTCTCTTTGTTCGCGGGCAAAGAGGAGATTAGAGGTATTAGAATAAAAATTTTAAATCGAAAAGTTTTAAATTGAGAAAAGAGTGTTTAAAACTGTTTCGAATATTTATTCTCAATAAGTTGAGGATTAAGAGATATACGAATGAAATAGAATGTTGTGATTAGATCCCGAGTGATTGGAGTAAATGAATTTGTTTGGAAGTCAGTGAGGCCGATTATGGACTTAAAATCTTAGAAAAATCTCTCATGGCATGATTTTTATTTTAACATTTTTCTACTCATTGGGCGTAGCCTCATGATGCTACACTTATTTTTTTCATGTAAGGGAAAGAAGAAGCTTGGTAGCTGATGCGGTTTGATGTGGTGACCGGTTGGCAAGGATTTGCACGCTAGCGAATCAATCATTCTTTTATTATGTTGGGGGTGAAAACTTTAATTGTTTTCGTGTTTGTTTTGATTTTAATAAGAGTAATTGATAAACTTTTATTTTGAGAATTTCTTAGGCAATGGTTGAGATTGCCTTTTTCTTTCAATGTTTTATTGTTTTAAGTAAAACCGATCGGTTATGAACTGTTTATGAATTTGATTTTGATAAAAAGGACTAAATGTTGTTATTTAAATGCTTCCGCTGTGGTTTATGTGTTTCAATGTGTTTGGAAATTTTTGGGTTGTTACATTTACCCAAGATAAATCAAATAAAAGAAAAGAAAATATTCTCTTGTTTATCTATGGTATTTCTGAAAATGCCAAGATAAAGGAAAGATAAAAAATTTTGGGCTATTACAAAAGTAGCAAAATTAGGTCCAATATTTGTAAAAATAGCAGTAAAAAAACTTATTTGCAAAAATAGCAAAAAAAACTCAAATTCGCGCCTAAAATATTACAAAATTGCCACTAGTTTTGCATGAGTAATCAGTTATTTCCTCACAAGTAATCACTGATTACCACACAAGTAATCACTGATTTTACTGATATCCTAATATTTTGTGCATGAAACATTGATTACCTAATAGACATCATTGATTATCTTATAAATTATCACTGAATTCTCTGATTCACATGAATGAGAGATTTTAAAAATCTGCTATATTTGCAAATACTTTTTAAAATTACTATATTTATAAATATTACAGAAAATTCTGCTACCCAATGAAATTTTCCTTTTAAATATTGCATCAAATTCTGCACACATTTAAATTTTCTCTATTTTTTTCAATTATTTTTAACAATTTAAGCAAATAAACAATTATTATAATCTTTGATTAGATAGGAATGAATTTTCACCCTTTCCTTAACCCGTTTAAGAGTGCTATCGCCACAAGGTATCACCTTAGCCTAACTCTCCATTAATCATTTTCACAAAGTAACATTTAATAATAAGTTGGACACATGGACAAGAAAATGTCAACATCTAACAAGTGGTGAGTTATTCTCATCTATTTAAGCTAAGAGACTTTGATTGATACCTACCCAAAGTGACACATTAATTGATTTTTATTTATTTTTTTTAGTGTCAAAAAGTTCAAAGGGAATCTATTTCATATAAACAACCTCAAAAAATATACATTTATCATTGTCATTCAAATGCAAGATTTTTATAATCTAACAAAGGAAAAAAAATGAAAGTGAAAGTATCATGTTGGAAGTATGTTACGAAAAAAATTGTTCATATGTAAGATAGTGCTTTTAATACTAGTGATTTTAAAATATATATATATATATATATATATATATATATATATATATATATATATAAAATTGAAAAAAAAAATAAAAAAGGTTATTTTTTCAATATTTTAAAAAAATTAGCCAGGTCATTTGAAAAAAAAAAAAACAAAACCAAACAAAGTATTCTTAAAAGAAAAATGTACAAAATGCACACATTATTGGGCTTGAGATTGAAAGAATATTATTATGCATAGTTTAAATTATATATTGAATTTGATTGGTGGATGCTTTTTTGGTGATTGAATGAATTTCAACCTATAGTTATATAGAATTTTAAATGTCTTTTTTGGTGATTTATACAAATTGCAACATTAAATGAGTATTTAGTATTAAGAAATGTATTTTTGGGCAAAGTCACTTTCTTGTGTTTTTGTAAGTGTTTGCATTGGGAAAGAGATCGAGCATTTGTTAATGAGATTTGACACAATCAAAGCAAAAGAAATTTCGTATTGCTTACTTGAATTTTTAGAAATAGTAATTCAAAAATTCTAATTTTTAAAAACTCTAAAACTTTAACTACTACTCGAAATCATATGTTATGATCTTTAAAATATAGGGTTATCATTGAAAAGTAACTTTTAAAATCAGATTTTAAAATATGATATTATTAAACATTTGAGTCGCTTTTTAAAATTAAAAAATAATTTTAAACATCTTTTCATTAAATTAACATACTGAAAAGTAAAAATATGTTTTCAAAACCCTCCCAAACAGAGCTTGGTAGGACAAAATTGATAACATCTCCTAAGGCAATCTTGATAATTTTGTTTAAAAAAAAAAAAGTAATTACAAATCTAATAAAAAATAGATTTTAAAAAAAAAAAATTAGAAGATTAGAAATTTTTTATATAATATATATTTATTAGAAATTATCTCAAATAGCATATTTATATGTCATCCCTACTGAGTACATCAATCAATAATATATCATATATCAGAATTAAACAATGATTATTACATAAAATGATTATTGTATATTACGATCAATCAGTCATTAATCATAATAAAAGATGATAAATTTATAAATATTACATAAAATTTTGACATCCACGAAAAAATCGATAAATAAAACGGGCCGTTGTTAATGAACAATCAATGAAGGATCTCAGCCCAAGAAGAGAATGAGAAATCCAGTAGGCTATGAAAACGGGCCAAGAATGAGGCCTTTATCCAACGGATCGAAAACCGGACGAAGCAATTCAGACAATCAACGGAAACGAAACCCTCGTAATTTCAATCGAACCAGAAACAAAAATCAATCGAGGAAGAAGAAGAAGAAAGAAAGATTAAAAATGGCTGAGAATAATCCAAAGCACGATTTGAATGCTAAATGGGACGCTTGCCTTGATTTGACGGTTCGTCGATTCGTCTATTCTTCCTTGGCTGGTGCTTTTAGCGGTCTCCTTTTCTTCAGTAATTCCTTCCTCTTTCCTTTAATTTTTTTTCCTCTTTTCAATTCAATTCTATAGCCGATGGAAATGGAAAAGGTAGAATTCAAAGCTTGAATGATGATTTGATTCCTTGGCTTGTTAATTCTTGGATTCAGTGATATGTTATTATCTATGTTTATGTTGATTCGTAATCTCTGTTTATATGCCGGATTGTATGGATGATAATTGATGGAGGAAAATAGTTTATATTTCTTTTGTGAATGTCTTAAGCTGTGGAGCTTTTGAGTGTAGTATGTATTAATTCATTAGATATGTAGTTTATGGAGAAGGGAAACAAATTATTTAGGTGGATTCTAAACAATTGATCGATTTTTAAAACAAAAACTAGAATGGTATGATTCAAGTTTTCTAATTTTTTAGCTTTGTATTGTGATTAACAACTAGGGAGTCCGGTGACTCGCTGGGCATCAGTAGCTTTTGGTGCTGGATTGGGCATTGGATCAGCATACACAGATTGTAATTCTTTATTTGATGAATCTACAAGGAAATTAGCATCTCCGAAAATTACCGAGTCTCAGCCTTCACAGGTAGAAGTCACAGTCTTTTATTGGAAATGTTTCTTTTGTAATTTCTCAATGCTCTCTGAATGTTTAGTTGATTAGGTTAAGAACATCATCACCTTACTTAAGTAAGTTGTTCTGTTCTGCTTGATAAAATATCAGTCCATATCCTTTAAATGATGTTAATGACAATGATAATTGTATTCCTTAGGTTAGGAGTACAATGGCTTGTACTATTTTAAATGTTCTAAATCAAGATATTAGATCATACCTCTTATGGAGCAGTGAGTTCCAAAAGATCGGGGTTGTGATGCTTGAATTTTTGTAGCTGATGTTTAGTGCATGAATTTTTACACTTCATGATAAATGAAAAAATATTGCATTGTACCTAACTCATGGACTTTGAAGAGGAAATGTGATTTTTTTTATAAGAGATATGGGTTTGAATGTGTAGAAGAATGAGGTCTTAAAAGCTAGGTGGATGAGTTTCCAAATCCCACCCAGTTTACTAATCTAGAACCATAGGGTTAAATAACCCAAACCCAGGTTTAACTAACCCACCTAACAAACCGGATTTAGGCTGATTAAGCCCAACCCAACCCACCTCAACCCGTCTTCCAAATGGCCCCTAATAGAGATTATGTAAATGTGCAGTTAGCATGTTGATAGATTCTCTGATTTTTATAATGTCAAAATTTGACAGGGATATGGCAACCGAGAATTCAATATCTTTTTTTCGTTTGTTAATAGTTTCATTAAATATGTTGTTGCTGAGGGTTTCTGTCACAACATTTGAAACTTTTTTTATTATTGGGAAAGTAAAGTGAAACAATGCAGTAGTTAACCTCAAAGGTGACCTTATAATATCTGTGGTTATTGGCTATTCATGGTGTACTGTCATGACTTAAAAGCCCTTGGGGGCTACCTAGGCAAGGTTCTTGGCTACCCAATGTTGTATTGTCTATCTGTGGTTACTAATTTAAGCCTGGTGAATATCGAAAAGCTGGAGTAGTTCTTCTACTGAATAAACATTGGTGATAGAGCCAACTATATGTATACACTGTAGGGAAATTTTTCAAACTGAAAAGTGTAAATTTCCCATACTTCAAGTAACAGCATTTGCTTGATTACATGTCACTGAATTACTATTTGGGTTGAGTTATAAAGATGTTGAACTAAACAATATAGATTTTAGAAAACAATCTGAAATGCTACAGTATTGGATTGTTGTTGGCTTCTATTATCCCTTTAAAAAAATTACTTTCCCCTGACTTGTAAGTTTGATTTTGAAATTCTATGCCAGACTCGTCAAGAATTTGTTTTGGCTTCAACACTCGTATTATGCAATTCTTCCAAAAATATTTATATGCATAAGCTAATATCTTTTAGCAGACTTCAGCTGATTAGCTAATCTAATTCAGACATCTTGAGCTTGATTTTTAATGTCGCTTTTACTACACCTTGCTGATCCTTTTTTAGACAATGATATTAGTTTCTTTGAATCTTGAGTAGTTTGATGCACACGGAGATGTCGAGAGTCACAATCACACAGAGCTTAGCTTTAATATTGTAGTCTACTCATTAGCCTGAGCTAGCAATATTGCAATATCCCGCTTTCTAGCATATACTTCCATTTTCTAAATTTTTTAACATGTATTTTAATTCGTTGCTAAACATTTTATTGCATGTATTTTACATCTTTTCTCGTCTCAAGAAAACAAATGGTATGTGATGAATATTGATACCGTGGTTTTCCATTTACCTGTTATCAACTAGGTTCAACGAATTTATGCAGTTGAATTTTATATTGATCTGTGATTTAACAAGTTATATGTGAAGTTTTTTTTAAGCTATTGGTTTGTCAACATTGTATTTGTCCAGGAGGGGTAAGACTTGGAACAAACAGCAAGAGAAGCTGTATTCAGATTGAATGGTTGCGGAATCAGAATTTTCTTGAGATCGTTCTAGCTTCTCTTTCCGTTCTTTGGCTTCCAATTTGTAATACAAATATTTTCCTTGTAGACATTTAAATTTAATCTCATGTGCACACTGCAGATTTTTGTGTGAATCATGTTAACTTCGCCTGTTGGTACCATTGAGTTGAGCAAGCGGAAGAGGAAAATAAAATAATTACTCTTCTTGCAACCCTTGCATTATTTCTTTATGCCTTAACAACCAGTTGATTATGAAACAATTTTTAGTTTGTGATGGCTTCTAATAGTGGGAAATCTTGGTACATTTTGGATCTTGTTGCCTTTGCCTATCGTCTTTTCAATTGCAACGTTGATACTCATCGATGAAACATACGTTGGGTTTTCATTAATTTCACTTGGAAATTGTCACATGAAACCTTGAAACTTCCACTTTTTAGATATTACATTAAATTAGAAAATGGAAGACTCGAACATTCAGTCTAATGGAAAGAAGCACGTGATATCTAACCAAATTGAGTTATGTTGTCGTTGTTGAAACATTCAAACTTCTATGTTCTCTTTTCAGCCAGAATATAATGTAGAAATCCTGATAGATTGAGAAGCTGAAATGTATGAAAAGCAACCCCATTCCCCATTGGGAGGGACTTTCAAAAGTAGCAGAAGCATCTGGTTGTTTATATATAAAATATGTATTTGAACCAATATTTTAAATATTTACAACCAAGCCATCATGCAGCCAATTTCTTAGCATGAGAAAAGCTTGCTCAGCATCTTTATCTTCTTCTGGAGATCCAGGTTTGTGAACAAAGCCATGGTCTCTTCCCTCAAATATGATCAACTTTGAACCTTGTGCTATTCCTTTCTCCAATTCCTTCAAAACACTTACTGGGCAAAGTGGGTCATTGTCCCCTGATATTAGCAATACAGGAACTTTAACCTTGGGACCAAGAGAGGGATTTATATTAGTACCATAAAAGGAGGTACCCATGGAAAAACAAGCCCCCTGATCTCGAGCTAAAACATCAATAACCCGGCCACCTCCATAGCCGAATCCCATTAAGCCCAGCTTCTTTGAGATGCCTGCAGCCAAAAACTCGTCAACCAACCATTTTGTTGCTGTTTCAATGTCTTTTGTAATTCTCTGAAGGTCTTGTTTTGCAGACTGTTCTAGTATAGTCTCCGGTTGTTTCTTTGTCCATGGATCACCACGAAATAAATCCGGAAGTAAAACACTGCAATTGAACTTAAGAAAGCGTTAGAGGAATGAGTTTAGGAAACAAAAATGTTTGAGAAAGGCAAATGGATACTTCTGGTTTTGAGATTCATTTGCTTTTCACATATATGGGAATAGATGGCATACTTGAAACCGTTGCAAGCGACACGATATGCGAATTCTCTTGTCGAAGAGTCTTCGAATCCAAAGAGGTCAGAGAGAAGGAGTATGCCAGTTCCATTATTATTTTTCACTGCCTTGAAGAGATATGCAGGAATTGTATCATCACCTTCCCCAATTGAAAGTTCAATTCCATTTACCAGTTCACAAGCCTCATCATCTACATCTTCCTCCACTTGCTGTAGGCTAGATGATACTTTACTATTTCTTGCCTTTGTTGTGTTCTTCCAAAGATTTATATTACATTTTATCTGAAATAAACTGAACCTTTACTGTCAAAAAAAATTCAGACTTTTAAAAGGAAAGAGCAGAAGTTAAGGTTTTGTCTAGCATAAAAGTTCAACTTGGGGGATTCTAAAATATTTGGAGCTACACAAGAATTCAAGATTCGAAGTTGTTGATTTAAGATAAATTTAATATAGAGAAAAATCAATTTTTACCTTCAAACTTTAGAGGTATCATCAACTTTAAGCGTAAACTATATAACTAGTTGCAAGTTTAACCATTTGGAACACATCTATGATTATTTGCACCAAATTTCATTATATTTTTTAAAATTTAAGAAAAACTAGACCATAAAGCTACAAAAACAAGCATCTAATCACATGTTTTGTCTTACTAATTGCAACTCCTTCTCGTAAAATCTAACACTACATACTTTCATTTTATCTATTTCATCTCAAATCATAAAAGAGTCGATATTGTTGAATTAAAGTAAATTTAATCTTTTTATATAATTTCTTTTACAATATATGAGTACAAATATTAACACGAGATTCAAATATATGAATTATTATTAAATGAGGAGGTTATAATAATAATACGGAGATTTAAAAACTCTGACTATTCTCGTATCTTATTAAACTCATCATTAGTTCTAAAACTTTTAAACTCGGTCAAAATAAGAAAAAATCTAATCAATTTCAAGATATTTTTAATAATAAATATCAAACTAAAGGATTAAAAAAAACATACTAGAGAAGAAGCAAATGTCGACTGAAACCGGAACTGAGGTTGAAATGGCCTTTTGATGAGGCTGAGTTTGCTGTTTCTGAATCCGTTTGGGGGAAGAGAAACCAACTGGACTCCGGCTGAGGCCAACCCCATTTTTTCTTTCTTTTTTTTAACTTTTTTGTGTGTGTTTTTGTTTGCTCAAAGTGAAGAGAAATTTGCAGCCAAAGAAGTTGGACAAAAAAATATCTTACCATTCTTTTGAGAGAGAATCCTCTTAAGGACCCACAAACCACAACAGAAACCAAAATCAACCCATTTCTTATCTTCTATATTTTTAGAGTTATCTTCTCATTGTTTCTCAATATTTTTATGGACCCCACAAGGGTTCTTGAGGGTATGATTGGTTGATAACTTGAGAAAATAAAATGATTAATTTACCGATTGTTTTTATGAAATCTCTAATTATTTACCGATTGTTTTTATGAAATCTCTAAGAGAGTTGTCCTCAAGGGTCCCTATCTTACACTTAACCCTGTTCTTGATCTCAATCTCGATCTCAAAATGTTTGTGATGGCCAAGACGAGGATTTCTTCACCGATCTCATCCCACCCTACACCGTTAATTTTAGGGATGTAATTCTCGTTTCTATGGTGATTTTCAGAAGCAGCTATGTGACTTTCTAAGAGAGAAAAATAAAACAAAACATTTTTCTAACTACATGGCTGCTTTAAATGATTCTAAACCGTCTTAGCTGCTTAGCATGCAAAGTTTTTTATTATTGAGAATTGGAAGTCAAATATGTTAAAATAGCATATCAACCTGCAATATTCTGACACCTTTTGGACCAAATTCTCGAGGGTGGTCGTCGGGGGAACCAAAGCCAACTAGTAGTTGAATTATCACATATCATTTTGACAATGTTTTTATTTTCTAATATATGTTTTTAAAATTCAAGCATGGTCTAGTAACACTTATTTTCATAAAGTAATAAATTATTAAAATTATGAATAGATGATTAAAAACTGACAAATACAAGATCAAAAACAAATAATTTATTGAAATAGAAACAATATATTAATTTAATAATTTTAAAAAAAATCATACTATATTCATAATTATATTTTTTTTCAGCTATTTTAGTAATTCTCAGTAAAAGAATATTCTTAATTGAAAAGGGATATTATAGAGGGAGAGAGAATCCTCCAATAAAACACAAGGTTATTTCACCATTGAAAGCAGATTTTGGAGAGAAAATCTAGTGCAAATTACACTATTGGGGTTTACATAAGAATATCTAATCCAAAGCTTCATGGATCACTGCATTCCAACTGATTGTATAGCAAGCTTAGCTGCCAATATGGAAATATTTACTTTTGTCAATTCCAGAGACTCATCTAGCCTTTCAACTGTATTCTTGATATCCATTGCCTTGAGCTTCTTTAACTGTAAATTTAGCGATTCGGATTGTGTCGACCCTGAAAAAAAAAGGGACCAAAACGATATCAATACCATTCCTATTCAACTTTGGTACAATCTAGTTGAAGGATGTTCAAAGATATTTTGCCTGAAATGGGCTGGAATGCAGCAAAGGATACTCTCTCTGCTAAGGATGGTATGAAATTTTCATCGATGTCTTGAAATATATCTTTTTCAGCCCAAGTGAGTGAGTTCAATATACAAGTCTGTAGTAATGCCTCCTTGGGAGCCTGGTGGAAAAAATAACATATTCAGAGTTATTAGCATTCTCATCTTAAAAATTAATTTTTCTTAGGTACAAACTACCTCTTCCAGTTCAATTTCTTGGATATTCCTACGAGAAAGAGAGTGAAAGATAGCACACTGATGGTCTAGTCCCGTGGTTGGGACATTTTACCTCTACCGAGTTAGAGGTTCGAATCCTCTCCCCCATACATCGTATCAAAAAAAGTGAGAGAGAGAGGATCTCACCTTCAGTTTGATCTCCAAGCTATTCAAATTGTGAAGAACACCTTTGACATCTACTACTTTTGAACTTAATCCGCTTGCATCTTCAAGAACACTATCCCTCACAGGAAAAATTACACCTTGCAAATAAGGATCGGCCTATTTGACAACAATTGAGGTGATGGAGGTGGGAGAGGGGAGTTAGTATGCATGCTGGAAAATAAATACATAAGATGTAACTAGACATGCAGAATTCTCCACATCAATGAACAAGTAATATGACTCAAGTTTGAACCGATTCACTTATCACTTGCTTGCAGAAATTCTAAAATTTTCACACGTCCAATTCCTCTTATGGAGACTAATGCTCCCACGTCTAATCTCTCAACCTGCAATTAACTGAAACTGCTTGTAGGTCAAAATATTTTCTTGTATTAGTATTAGAAAAAAATTCAAAGCTTTGAAACTTACGTTTTCAATCAAAACCAGACAACCATAACTCGCTGCAAATGATAATTCATCTGATGTGTCATTAACAACAATAGGATCCAACACAAAGTGCACAAAAAGTTTGTTCTTCCTTGATAAAGACTGCAACCACCATAATGAAGTCATGGGTGATTTTGCAGGCAAGTATAAGCAAAATATTGATGTTATATCATATGAAACAAATTTGGGAACAAGAAACATTAAGGTTCCTATCATTCTTGCACAACTCTAGTATAATTCGAAGATTTCAAAGGAAAATAGAAGCATAGAAAATTGAAGAATGTGCATCAAGAGAAGATGTCAAACAAGGAAAACAAGAAGGAAGAGTGTCAAATCAATGAATTCGCAAGCAGAGAGGAAGCCCCCTTTCTCTTCAGACAAAGGAGAAATACCTCATCTCCATCACTCTATTGGCACGAGTTATTCCAGGATTGCAGCAAGGAAACCAAAGGTGGAGTTCTAGAAAATGTGATTACATGGAAATATGGAATTTTGAAGCAAATGAACTTACCTATTAAATTTAAGATAGTGATAACACGTAAAAGATAAAAATTATGTTGTTTACAATTCACCCTACTGGGTAATAGAACTTGACTCATCAAATTATATTGAAGAACATATTATCAAAAAAATTATATTGAAGAACACAAAAATGAGAACACATTATCCTCTAATCTTAATTTTCCACTTAATATGTTTCTATAGATAATCACACAACTGTGCTAGGCTTATTGACAAAACGGATCGTCCTAACCCAGTTGTAGAAATTGATTTTGATGGCATCAAAATTGGCTAAAATGCATCACAGAGGTTCAAGAAGCACTTTCAAATTCACAAGACAATACAAATAACCAATTTGAAAATAAAAGGGCAGCAGAATCATAAGAATAAGATATATATATATATATCAATTCATAACAGAATGAATAATTTTACAGCATTCTTGAAGAAATTATATATTTTTTTTTATAAGAAACAAAACTTTTCATTGATGAATGAAAAGGCCAAAACAGGCCAAAAACAACTACAAAAAGGCCTTCCAATTGACGGCTATAATAGAAGGAGAATAATTACACAAAGAATTACAATTTGCACTCCAAATGGAAGCGTTGAGAACCACTAAATACCAAATATCAGTCCAAGAATCTTGTAGAATTTATATGATGAAGATAAGATTACAAATTAATTTCTGTGTGCTGAGAAATGTTCTTAAATATTTAAACACACATGCACGATATCTACATTAAAGCTAGATATTAACTTAACAAAAAACCCAAAATGTGATTTTTGGAAACATTTTTAAATTATTACATGCAGAAATTTAATTTTAAAGCCATCCGATAAGCCAAAAGCAAACAAATAAGACTAAAAAAAATTTAATTAAAAAAAACCACAAAAGTACCCAAAAAGTAAATACCTCCTCCAACAGAGCTAGATACCTTGCTTCATACAGATGCAGTGTTTTACTCTCTGTGGGAACAAGAACCTGGGGAAAATGAAAAGAACTGAAATTGATAAATATACAGACAAAAATCTAACTCCACAATTCTCAACCATAAGTTATGACTTCAACTTATGCAGTGTTTCACTTCTCCTTTTAGGGTAAGAGGGAATTAGGTTATAATTCCAAATTTTTCTAATAGAGAAAATATTGGAGAAGATCACACTTTTCATGAGCAACAAGCATTCGATTACTTTATACTTCTAAAAAGGAAGATTTGACGAAAAGATATTGAAGAACAACTATACCAAGCATTCAAGAATTACCCAAGAAAGAGAAGGAATGTCTCTGATAAATCACACTATGGTCGGAAAACAGAAACCTAATGTAATCAAAACTTTTTATATATATCTAGTTTCAGCACTTCCATTCAACCCGTTTTCTTAACAAAACAAACATTCATCAAGATTTTTTTTTAATAACATCACATATCAAAATGATAAAAATAGCTCGTACATGTTTGAATATTTTTCACTAAGGAGCCGACCAATAACTTATTAGATTCCACCAAGTAATAGTTATAATAACAAATGTACACCTAAACGCTCTCATCCAAAAAAACATATTTAGATTCAAAAAAATGTATTAACAGTTGAAGAAATCATAGATATCGCATCTTTTATCCCTTCTTTTCTTCTATAATCATTATTTTCATTTCTCCCTAACAACTAAACAAATAAAACCGTCGAATATCGCCTGCAATCTAATTGGTTCCTCATGGTCATATAATACACAATAGAGAAAAATCAATTTTTCTGTACTGTACTTGACTGGGTGACTCAATTTTAACCTTAATTTTAATTTCATCAATGAACCCAAAAATTTAAGTGATGCAGTCAATACGCTAATTGAAACAAAATTATAAAACTACTAAAAAATGAGATAGTAAATCACCCAAAAAAATGATGCAAACAATTCTCTTAGAACCTAATCACAAAAAAAATCCAATCTAGTCATAAAAAATGTTCAACGGAAATACGAAAATAGTATCCACAAAAATGAATTCTTCTAGCTATAAATCACCCCAAAAAAGATTAATTGTACAATTTATTCATATTCGGGTTTACTAAAATAAAATTAAAATTTTAAGCTTAAAATCAAATCATAAAACTATACATAGCGAGTTTTTCCTGATCTTTCATTATCCAATTGAAGTTCCTTCACTCTTCAAAATGGTACGGAAAAAAAACAATCTAAGAAACCTCATTTGTAGAATGTAAACAAAAACAGAAAGGAATTGAATTTGAAAGTTTAAAAATTTACCTCCTTTACATCAAAAGGAAGCAACGGGAGCTCCAGAGAGCTAGAATTCGCAAACACAGACAAACTACATCTTCTAAATCTCTCAGAAGATGGTAAATGTTTCTTTGAATGAAAGATTATGTTCTTAGAGAAATCAAATCCATGAAAATTATGAGCTAGGGAAGAACAAGAAGAAGAATTTCTGGAATGGAATCTAGATGAAACTCTCCTGATTATGGGAGGAGAGAGATTAGGGAAATGGTCATTGCAGAGTAAAGTAGAAGAGGAAGAAACTGTCGGATTGAAATTCATAATCATGAAAACCGTCTTATCCTCTTTTTTATTTGTCTATTACACTATTTTATATTAGAGAAATCCATTTGTTTCCATTCCATTCAAAATTTATATTAAAATATATATAGTTTATTTTCTAAAAAATATAGGGGGTAAAATATCATTTTAGTTATAGAACTTTCACTCAGGTTTTATTTTTCGTTTCTGAACATTCAAAAGTGATATTTTTCGTCATTTCATTTGAATCCTTTTGTCTGTGTTTCTTTGTCTGTGACACTAACGAGTGGCTTATATGACATGTAATTGATAATATGACATTATATAAATATATAGTGAGGTTAATTGACGTGAAAAAACTAATATATAATGAGATTTAAGACTGCAATTAAGAAGAAAATGTTGAGATTAACATCACAGTATATTCGTTTTTCCATGTAATTTAACGTCACTGTATATTTATATAATGTCATATCATCAATTACATATCATATAAGCCTTCGTTACTGTCATAGACGGGAAACACGGACGAAAGAACTAAAATGAAACGAATCCTAAAGTCCAGGGACGAAAAATGTAACTTTTAAAAGTTTAGAGTCGAAAATGAAACTGGAGTGAAAGTTCACGGACCAAAATGATATTTTATCTAAAAATATATTTCATTAAGCTAATAATAAATATATTTTTCTTGTTAGTGTAATGTAGAATGAGCGATATATATGATGGTCATTAGAACGTTTTGAATTGGATTTTTTTTAAGTTTGATTAATTTTTATTATTTTGATAGTTTCATTAGTTTATAGTTTTCTAAAAATATTTAATATGTTTAAATTTTGTTATAAAACAATGTCAATTTTAGATGCCCAATGTTGAGTGAAATTTTGAACTAGTGAAACTGTAAGAGGTTGGGAGTTTCCCCACGCCAAGTCTTGTAAGGTCGTATGGTTGTCCCATGAGATTATTTGTGACGCGTGTAAACAGGCTCGAACAATCACGGATATATATATATAAAAAAATGTGTGAACGGTTGCGACACATTGATTTGAGATGTGATAATTACTGAAATAACATATTTTTACATATTAATTCATTACTGAAATGTTAGAACTTTTCAAAAATTACTCAAATAGCATAATTATAGTTCAATTATTTATTAACTGTAGTTCAATAATTTATTGAACTAAAAAAAAACTAACAAATTCATTGAAAATAATATTGAAATTTAATCAAATAGTTCGATACATTATTGAAGTTGAACTAAAAAAAAATCATTAAAAATACCCATGAAATATAATTCAATTATTTATTGAACTATAATCATGCTATTTGAGTATTTTTTAAAAAAATCTTACATTTTAATAATTAGTATACAAATTTATACAATTTGATACAGATTCTAATTTGGGATTGTCTTTATTTTTGATTTGTTATCGTAATTTTTTTAAAATTATTTGGCTTTAATTATTGTTTACACAAAATTTCAAACGGAAAGAAATTAAATGCATAATGAAATATGATTTGTATTTGATGAATTTAAGTGTTCCAATCTCTAATGAAAATAATCCTCTGATGCTTTCTCAAAAAATATAAACTTCTATAGGAAGGTCGGTCGGTGTATTTCTCGAATCGATGGGATGAATCTTCGACTCTTGAGCTTGTGAAGAATCGATTGATTTGTTGCGGTCTTGAAGCTTGAACACTAAAGTCTTCGAAACTTGTGAGATTTTAGTCTTCAATAATTTATTTTCATGATGGTCGTCAGAGAGTTTTTAAAGTCTTCAATCTTCAAAGTCGTCAATGTTTAGAGTCTACGATCTTTGGTCTTGAGGAAGTCTTCAAGAAATCTTTGGTCTTCGAAGTAGGGGCGAAAGAAAATCCCCCCGCCCCGATCCCGCCAAAACCGCTTCGTAGATGGGGAGGAGTATGGGGCGGGGAAGGGCAGGGGTAAAAAAAATACCCCGTTTATTATTCGAGGTGGGATCGGGGTATTGGGAATGGCCCCAGCGGAGACTCGCCCCGCCTCGTTTAATAATTCTTTTTTTTTCCTTTTCTTTTTTCTTCTTTTCTTTTTTTTTTCCTTTTTTTTCCATCTCAGATTCCCAATTATTTTCCCCATCTCCTCACCCTCAGACCTCACCTCACGCAGTCTCACTCAGGTCCGACCTCACCTCACGCAGTCGCACTTAGGGGTGTAAATGGGGCGGGGTGGGGCGGGGGCGGGGTCCCCCGTTTATCCCCCGCCCCGTTTAAGGGGAAAAACCCCACCCCGCCCCCGCCCCATTAAGGGGTTCCCCGCCTGTCCCCGCCTGTTTATGGGGCGGGGCGGTGAAGCCAGGCGGGGTGGGGCGGGGCGGGGCCAGTAGGGGTTTTTTTTTTTTTTCTTTTCCTATCTCTCTCAAACTTATATAAAATTATGTCTCATAAAATTTAAATTTATGGATTTTATTGTGTAACATTATATAGTTTCCAATTTATTATATACTATAATACTAATACATAAACATATAAATAGTTCAATTGTAATTTTAATCCCTTTAATGCATGACTATGACATTGTTCTATTTTCAAACCTAAATCATATATAATATGCATATTTTTATTCTATTCCATAAAATATAAATAATGCATTTAACATCATTCCATTCCCCATATTATCAAATTAATTCAAAATCAAATTTGAAAATCTTCATTGTTCTATTTTCAAACCTAAATCATAGTTGAGTGAATAAGAAAAGAAAAAGAAAAGGAAAGAAAAGAAAATAAGAATAAAAAGAAAATATATATATAAAAAAAAAAAAAAAAAAAAAAAAATCTTAAGCGGGCGGCCGGGCCCTCCCCGCCTTACTAAACGGGGAAATTTTTTCCCCGCCCCCCCTTGGCCTGCCCCCATTTTTACGGGGTTTTGCGGGGCGGGCGGAAGCGGCCTCGGGGTTTTAACTTTCACCCCTAGTCGCACTCAGGTCTCTCTCTCTCTCTCTCTCTCTCTCTCTCTCTCTCTCTCTCTCTCTCTCTCTCTCTCTCTCTCTCTCTCTCTCTCTCTCTCTCTCTCTCTCTCCCTCCCCCACCCTCCTCCACACCGTAGTCTAGTCGCTGCCCCACGCCAACGTCACCACTCCACACCGCCGCTCCATTAAGAGTTTAAACTCCCCCTGCCCCGCCTTCCCCCACCCCGCTCCTCCCCAATAAACGGGGCGGGGACAGGGGCGGGGAAAACTCTTAATGGGGCGGGGGCGGGTGGGGTTTTTCCCCTTAAACGGGGAGGGAGATAAACGAGGGACCCCACCCCACCCCGCTCCTACTTCGAAGTGTTCGATCGTCGAAGTCTTTAATTTTGATTTCGAGGTCTTCGATCTTCAAAAAGTATTTAGTTTTTTAGAAGCCTTCGATCTTTAATACTTCAATCTTCGAAGTCTTCAATCTCAATTTTAAGGTTTTTGATCTTCAAAGTCTTTAGTCTTTTCTCTTATCTTCTTCGTTGTTGACCCCCCTTAATGAATTAATGGCCCCTCTATTTATAGAGTTTTATATGGACCTTTGGTGGATATGAGTTTTATTTTATTTTGGCCCAATCGCCATGTGACGACCCGACCCTTTTTATTTAAAATAAACTAAAGCAGCGGAAGTCAATTAAAATGTAAATAAAGTTCTCAAGACCAAACTTCATTTAAAATGCGAGTTCCGGAACTCAGTTTCAAATAGAACATTTAAAATCAAATTAGCTCAACTCCATGATGTATATTAACAATTCCCAAAACCAAACTAAAAGTAAAATATAGTTTCAAAGTACTCAAATAGACTCTAATACATGTATGAACTCCTAAGCCATCAGTGCCAACATCGTCACTCGCCGAGAGCACCTCCAAGAATTTACCTGAAATGTTTGGTGTAGCACCATTAGCAACACATGGCTAGTGAGCAATAAACTAGAATCTGAATGATTCCTTGAATACTAGCCAAAGAACCATTTGATACCATCCCACCCATTACTAACAAGAATTAGCTATATCATTAACAAGATGTTATTACTTTCTCAGATATCAAATTCTCAATTTAAAACATAACACATCATATCTCGATTACACATAATCATATCATTACCACAACCGTAACATCAACATCATCATAATATTACTATATCCATAATGATACTATAATCATAGCTTTACTATAATTATCAGATAGCCATAATAATAATAATTTCATATCTCTTAACGTCTCAATCCCACACTTCACAATATAAGTGTCTCATATCATATTATCAAACAACTATCACATATCAGGGTGTGATGCTCATCCATCTCTCAATGATCAATCATTCGGGGTTCGCTGTCCCCTTAGATTGTCCTGTGGGTTCGCTGTCCCACATATATCACAAGGTTCGCTGTCCTTGGATCTCTCAAGTATCTCCGGGGGTTCGTCGCCCTTCGATTTCATCAAACCTCACTTGGTACTTTTGCAACACACCCCATCGACAATTCACTCAATGCAAACAAAGTTCATTACATCATATTTAAATTTAACAACAATAGCACATTGAAGCATATAATTTCTTACTAATTCACATATATAATTAATAGCATCTAACAATTCTAATTTACCAAATCACACCAATCCCGAAAATACATTAAAATTATGCAAATCTACATTCACCATTCACATCCCAATTTGAAACATATATTAAAATCATGTAAATCCATTAAGCATACTCTAATATGTAAATTAAGCAAATAATAATTATTTCTTTATTAACCAATCAAATGACTCTTTGGGTTTCCCCAAAGAATCATTCAAATCCTAATTTACCACTCACCTTAAAATTACAAAAACCACCAATTCATCAATTAGACAACCTTTGCAATTGGCTCAAACCTTCCACAACCTACAAATTCAATCAGAATACTAAACACTTTTAATTAAACTACTAAATAGCTTAAGAGAAATATTTAAACTATTTAATTACTAAACTACAACTAACTAAATACTAATAATAATAAAAATAAATAAAACCAAGACCAAGGGTCCAAATATTGGCCCTTGGCCGTGGGCCACCAAATAGCCCAAGGTGCTTCCACTGTTTTCAAATCAACAGATCAAAGAAGTGGAATAAATTTTAAAAGAAAATAATAATAATAATAATAATAATAATAATAATAATAATAATATTAATATTAATAATATGAAAAAACATGGTCATGGCTGAGCAGCTATTGAGAGTTTTAATTTAAAGATTAAGGGTGGTTTCGGCTAGCATGAGTAAAAAGGAGGTGAGAAAATAACGGTTCTAGCATTTGATGAATGTTCCGAGCATACTATTGATGGTTCGGGTGGTTGCTAGGAGGCTTCCTAAGCTTATCGAAAAAAAAAATGACTTAAAGAATTGCCATGAAAAACATAGATTTGTCTCTTTAAGTTAAGAAATCAGAGAAGAATCATGATTACTTTTCCACTTTTATTATAAAATAAAACTCTCTAAACTAGATACAAGACAAACAACTCAAAACTCAAACACCATGAATTTGAGAACAAACCTTAAAATAAGAGTAACAATGGTCTTCTCCTCTTCCTATTAAAATCCCTTTCTAGACTCTTTTCCCACACCACTTGCTTTAAAATTAATCAACAAGAAGAGAGTAAAGATTTATCTCCACCAAAAGAGACCCTCGGCTGAAGCAAGGGAAGAGGCCAGCTTGATGGGTTTTTCCAACTCTTCCTCCAAGGCTACTAGATTTCCACCCACCACCATTGGCCAATGGCTATGAAGTAAGACAAGGAAATGGGAAGGAGATTGGTGGTCTCTCTACAAGTGGCGGCGGCAGGTAGGTGAGGGAAAACAAAAAAAATATATATATAGCTCCCTCAATTCCTTTGTTTTCTTTTTCTTGAATATCTCCAATCTAAAGGATAAGATGGGTGCCCTAAAAACAATGGAGAAGAACCCATTGGGTAGAGTCTCCATCTCCAAGCCCAATAAACAAACCCAACTAAATTTTACTACCAAATAAAATACCCAAATTAAATAAATTATGAAATACCCATATCTTTATTTGTGAGTTAAAATTTTCAATTCAATTTATTATTATCATGATCAAAATCGTTATTCAACTCTAGCTTAACTTTCAACCTAGATTTAATATAATTTCTAATTCCCAAAATTAATCATAAGCTTAAAATTTATATTTTTATAATTTTCTAAAATCCAAAAGAACCAAAATCACTTTGTTAGAACCAATCATTTCTAAATTAACTTTGATATTAAATTTTAAAATCTTGTTTAATGAATTAATTATTTAAAGTATGGGACGTTACAGTCTTACCACCTAAAAAGACTTTTCGTCCCCGAAAAGTTACGCACCTCATACAAAACTTCTTCACAGTGGTAGGCACCCACATTTGACCCTCTAATGTTGCAAGCTTTAACTCAATAGACTCAACATCGCATAATAAATAAACGAGTGGCTCTCCCTTGATTCAGACACATAAGCTCCTAAAAGTCTAAGAATCATTGTAGTACCTGTAACTATTGTCTCTGTCTCTGAGCGCCCTGTTGCGGTGCAGGTTGATGTGAACCCTGTCCTTGAGTCCAGGCTCGACCCGACTCGCCTCGTCCCCAATTCCTGGCACTGCACGTCTCACTACTAGGCGCCTTGTGCTACATGACCAGACTGTCCACAAGAGTAACAGGGTCTGAAGACGTGACAAACCCCGAAATGGTTATGGGAGCAACTCTGACAAAATGGAGCGGAATGCTGCTGACCCTGTTGGCTCTGTCCCGTCCACTGGGACTGCCCCTGCCACTGCTGAGTCCCTCGGCTCTGATGGCCGTCCTCAGCCTTCCTCTTTTGAGAAGAGGGAAATCCTGCCCCAACGGGCTTAACTGTAGACTCCGGGCATTTAATGTCAAGATCAATAGCAAGTGATAGCGCGTGAGCATAACTCTGGGGCCCAGCAGCCCGAACTCTACCACGGAGGTCATCTCTCAAAGCAGCCATAAACCTGTCAAGCTTATCTTCTTCCGTTCGAACAAACTTCGAAGCATGACGCGAAAGTTTGTCAAATAATCGCTCTAAATCTATCACCTCCATGTCTCCTTGCTTCAGTGCAAGGAACTTTGCCTCCATCTTCAACAGAGTCTCAATGGGATAATATTTCTCAAGAAATTTCTCTCCAAACTGCTCCCATGATACCTGTAATCCGGGAGGTAAAGTCATCGATGTAGAATCCCACCAATGCATAGCATCATCGGTAAGAGCATAGGCCCCACAGTGGACTTTCAAACTATCTGGACACTTGATGTAAGTGTGGATCCGTTCGATCTTGGTAATCCAATTATCAGCAACTTCAGGATCCCTTGAAGTCCCATCAAACTCCGGCGGATTATATCTCTTGAATTCCTTAAGGTATAGAGCCTCCTCTGTCAAATCAAACACTGGCCGCCTAACTGGCTCTGGAGCTCTCTCAGGAACTGGCGCAGCACGCGCATCCGCTCTCCTAATCAAATCCTCGAGAAATGCCTGAGATATGCTAACTCGAGGCTCCATGTATGGTGGTGGCGGAGGAGGCGGAGCCTCGTAATATGGCGGCGGAACATACGGTGGGGTAGGTGGGTCATCACGCTCCTCATCTGCATAACCCTCAAATCCAGGAGGCGGAGCTCCAGCCGCTCGACCTCTACGGGCTCTGACTGCCCGACCTCTAGCTCCTCGTCCTCTGGCACGACCCAGGGCTCGACCTCGACCCCTAACCGGTGGTGGTGGTATCTCAGGAGGAACTCTCTCAGGCTCAATCTCAGCCATACTGCAAGATATCATCAACGATCTCGTAAATTCTCCACTTCTCTTATCAAGACAAAAGTATCACACAATAGAGATTGTAAACATCAAGATACAACACACTAAAAGGTACCTGGCGTTGACGATCTGGATTGATGGCTATAGAACTAGTACATGCAATAAAATTACTCAAAACATGCGATGCATGCAGTCTTCAGAACCAAAGTGGCTCTGATACCAACTGTGACGACCCGACCCTTTTTATTTAAAATAAACTAAAGCAGCGGAAGTCAATTAAAATGTAAATAAAGTTCTCAAGACCAAACTTCATTTAAAATGCGAGTTCCGGAACTCAGTTTCAAATAGAACATTTAAAATCAAATTAGCTCAACTCCATGATGTATATTAACAATTCCCAAAACCAAACTAAAAGTAAAATATAGTTTCAAAGTACTCAAATAGACTCTAATACATGTATGAACTCCTAAGCCATCGGTGCCAACATCGTCACTCGCGAGAGCACCTCCAAGAATTTACCTGAAATGTTTGGTGTAGCACCATTAGCAACACATGGCTAGTGAGCAATAAACTAGAATCTGAATGATTCCTTGAATACTAGCCAAAGAACCATTTGATACCATCCCACCCATTACTAACAAGAATTAGCTATATCATTAACAAGATGTTATTACTTTCTCAGATATCAAATTCTCAATTTAAAACATAACACATCATATCTCGATTACACATAATCATATCATTACCACAACCGTAACATCAACATCATCATAATATTACTATATCCATAATGATACTATAATCATAGCTTTACTATAATTATCAGATAGCCATAATAATAATAATTTCATATCTCTTAACGTCTCAATCCCACACTTCACAATATAAGTGTCTCATATCATATTATCAAACAACTATCACATATCAGGGTGTGATGCTCATCCATCTCTCAATGATCAATCATTCGGGGTTCGCTGTCCCCTTAGATTGTCTGTGGGTTCGCTGTCCCACATATATCACAAGGTTCGCTGTCCTTGGATCTCTCAAGTATCTCCGGGGTTCGCTGTCCCCTTCGATTTCATCAAACCTCACTTGGTACTTTTGCAACACACCCCATCAGACAATTCACTCAATGCAAACAAAGTTCATTACATCATATTTAAATTTAACAACAATAGCACATTGAAGCATATAATTTCTTACTAATTCACATATATAATTAATAGCATCTAACAATTCTAATTTACCAAATCACACCAATCCCGGAAAATACATTAAAATTATGCAAATCTACATTCACCATTCACATCCCAATTTCAGAACATATATTAAAATCATGTAAATCCATTAAGCATACTCTAATATGTAAATTAAGCAAATAATAATTATTTCTTTATTAACCAATCAAATGACTCTTTGGGTTTCCCCAAAGAATCATTCAAATCCTAATTTACCACTCACCTTAAAATTACAAAAACCACCCATTCATCAATTAGACAACCTTTGCAATTGGCTCAAACCTTCCACAACCTACAAATTCAATCAGAATACTAAACACTTTTAATTAAACTACTAAATAGCTTAAGAGAAATATTTAAACTATTTAATTACTAAACTACAACTAACTAAATACTAATAATAATAAAAATAAATAAAACCAAGACCAAGGGTCCAAATATTGGCCCTTGGCCGTGGGCCACCAAATAGCCCAAGGTGCTTCCACTGTTTTCAAATCAACAGATCAAAGAAGTGGAATAAATTTTAAAAGAAAATAATAATAATAATAATAATAATAATAATAATAATAATATTAATATTAATAATATGAAAAAACATGGTCATGGCTGAGCAGCTATTGAGAGTTTTAATTTAAAGATTAAGGGTGGTTTCGGCTAGCATGAGTAAAAAGGGAGGTGAGAAAATAACGGTTCTAGCATTTGATGAATGTTCTGAGCATACTATTGATGGTTCGGGTGGTTGCCGGAGGCTTCCCGGAAGCTTATCGAAAAAAAAAATGACTTAAAGAATTGCCATGAAAAACATAGATTTGTCTCTTTAAGTTAAGAAATCAGAGAAGAATCATGATTACTTTTCCACTTTTATTATAAAATAAAACTCTCTAAACTAGATACAAGACAAACAACTCAAAACTCAAACACCATGAATTTGAGAACAAACCTTAAAATAAGAGTAACAATGGTCTTCTCCTCTTCCTATTAAAATCCCTTTCTAGACTCTTTTCCCACACCACTTGCTTTAAAATTAATCAACAAGAAGAGAGTAAAGATTTATCTCCACAAAAGAGACCCCAGCAAGCAAGGGAAGAGGCCAGCTTGATGGGTTTTTCCAACTCTTCCTCCAAGGCTACTAGATTTCCACCCACCACCATTGGCCAATGGCTATGAAGTAAGACAAGGAAATGGGAAGGAGATTGGTGGTCTCTCTACAAGTAGCGGCAGGAAGATGAGGGGGGAAACAAAAAAATATATATATAGCTCCCTCAATTCCTTTGTTTTCTTTTTCTTGAATATCTCCAATCTAAAGTATAAGATGGGTGCCCTAAAAAAATATGGAGAAGAACCCATTGGGTAGAGTCTCCATCTCCAAGCCCAATAAACAAACCCAACTAAATTTTACTACCAAATAAAATACCCAAATTAAATAAATTATGAAATACCCATATCTTTATTTGTGAGTTAAAATTTTCAATTCAATTTATTATTATCATGATCAAAATCGTTATTCAACTCTAGCTTAACTTTCAACCTAGATTTAATATAATTTCTAATTCCCAAAATTAATCATAAGCTTAAAATTTATATTTTTATAATTTTCTAAAATCCAAAAGAACCAAAATCACTTTGTTAGAACCAATCATTTCTAAATTAACTTTGATATTAAATTTTAAAATCTTGTTTAATGAATTAATTATTTAAAGTATGGGACGTTACACGCCATGTGCATATTTTCATTGGACTAATTTATGTCATCTAATGGTCATGGAAAAGAGTCAAAAGACATGTGATGTTATTTGATTTGCCAATTTAATGTCTTTTAATTTAATTTAAATTCTTTATCGGTCTTCGTTTAATGACTTCTAACTTTATCATTGGCTTGAATAATTACATGACAATTTGTAATTTGCCAAATTTTCTTCTTCAACAATTATATCTTGTTATTTTCTTTATTAAATACTCAGTATATTATTTTTAGGATAAATTCTCATTCGTATGTTCTCATCTCTAAGCTTTTAAAAGTGTAAAAATATCCTCATGAATTTATGTATGGTCCATTAGTCTTAACAATGAGGTGACTAAATAAGAAGGCATTAAATGATAGGATGGGGTTAAAATTGATGTGAGTCTAAATTATCAGGTTGAATATTTACAATCCGGGTTGGGTCATATTAAGAGATTAAGGTTAATTGGGAAAAGCAAATGAAAGCTAAAAAAAACATTGAGAAAACTAGAGATTCATGCATGTGAGCAAGGGAGAAATAAAATTGAAGCTACACTTGTGTGGGAATAAAAAACGGAGGGTTTATTTTTTTTAAAACACATCCCCACTGGCCACATTTATCAAGAAATCATTAGGGTAAACTATGAAACTAGCCAATTTTTTGCCCAAATAACATTAATTAGCCACATAATAGTAATTTACCAAAAAAAATTGCCACAATCAATGCGTTAGCGGAGGTAAATTACCAAAAAACCCTCTTAATTCTGAAAACAAAAATTGTCGCTCCTGTGGATTCCGATATACGAGGTCTGCATGTCAGACATGTCCAATCAGTTATGGGAAGCGTACGCTGCTGTTTTTGGAGGAACTATAATGGCCACTACTTTTCCAAAAATCAATTCTTTTATCTTCCTCTTTCCTTTTCCATTCTGACCGCTCTCTCTCTCTCCATCTTCTTCATCCTTTTTTTTTTCATTCACGGTTCTTCAACCAACAAAAAGTGGGTTTTTTTTTCCACCCTTTCCTTTTCTGTGGCTATTTTCATAAATTGAAACTCGATGTTTTTCTGGTTTTGAATGTTCATCATGTATGTTCAATGGTTTTGTGTGGGCATTGTGTATGTTCACTTCATTGTGTGACTATTTTTTAAGGTTTTTCTGGTTTAGCATGTTCACTTGTGTGTTTCAAATTTTGTGGCTATTTTTGAAGATTTCAATGTACTTCAAATCTACCTTTAAAGCTTTCACAGTACATTAATGACCATGGGTTTTCTTCACTTTATTTTCGGAAAAGTTGTTTGTTTTTTTTATCAATGTCAGTGGCTATTTTTAGAAATCCACTGATTTTGATATCAAATTTTCCCTAGGTTGTTGGAGTTTTGGTTGTACTGCATGTTCATTTAACCATGTTGCAATTTTTTTCTTTCATTTTTTACATTTTTTAAAGTTGGCTTTTTACAAAGTAGGTGCTCTATTTTCCAAAACTCATCTTTGTTTTTTCTGATGTTCAATATTTGTGGCTATTTTTCATAAAATTGCTGGAGATCAAATGGCTACTTCCGGGTTTTTTTGGTTTTTTTGCATGTTCATTTTGAGAGATTTTGTGGCTAGGGTACTTTAAGTATATGTTGTAATTTGGGTGCAACCCATATTGCTGGTACATTGTTTTAAAAAGATAATGTGAAGTCTACACATAAGTTACTTTAAGTATATATGGTAACTAGGGTATAACCCGTATTATTAGTATAGTGTGTTAAATTTTCAATTAAACATATTGTGCACTTTTGTATAGCAAGTATAGTGTGCAAGGTTATATCTTACTCTACATGAATCAGAATTTATGTTGTGAATACTCAGAATTTGTAAAGCAAGTATTATATGGTTGTTGAACATAAAATATGCATGAAAAATATTGATGATATTGTGTTATAAAGCTACAATCTAAACCTGATATATTCATTATATTGGTACATATAGTAAAACGTGTACTTTGAGTATATGTCGTACATTGTGTATAACATGTATGATTATTGTATGTATCAGTAAGCAAAGAACCTTACACAAGCTAATTTAGATTAAAGAAAGCATAGGCCAATAGAGAAAAGGTTGAGACCCGTCCATACACTAGGGAAAGAGGGAGGGAGTAGCACGTGGATAGTTAGCATCCAAATAGGGAAAATGCGGCAACAAAGGACGTCGAAGAAGCAGAGCAACAAACCTCAACTATGAACATTCAAGTGAGTCAATTGATGAATGAAACCAGGAATGAAGACAAGGAAGAATGAACTTTAACTTATTTTAGAGTGTTTTGAATTAAACTAAAAGTTATGTTTGCATTATTATAATTTGTTATATTTTGTGAAAATGTGTTTATGACGTTCATGATGACACACTTAATGTTTAGATGGATTTAATGGTAAAAATATAGTATGTATGAATGTGATCAGTTTTTTTTTTGTTTTGTATATATAAAAACATACTATATGTATGGAATTATACATGGTGAAGGAAATTCATATCTTTGTGCCAACAAAGATTGTCATTACACTCAAGTGTATTGCGTACTATCTGTACATTATATCAAAAATGCAATGCCAGTGATTGTAAACTCTCAGAGATGGGAACTTGGAAGCCAAAACTTCATAGTCTTTAATGACATCCCTATAAGTAATGTTGTAATTTGGATAATAACATCACTTTGTTACCATCTATTTAATTTTGAAAGGTAGTATATTACAGATAAAAACAAGTACATATAGTACATGTGGTACTTGCTTGTCTGGGAATCGAAAATATTGAAACAATGTTTTACTAGTACTCTGGGTATAACTGAACGTATCAGTTATTCATCAATTACATTATCTAGTTTAGAGGCCTCCATAATGATACTCATTTCCATAGGTACTTCCGGTATAATATGTACTATGGATGAACAGACTTTCATCCGCGGTGTTGTTGGTACATTCGGTATGAATTTTACTTTTGGTATATCTTGTACATCGGTCAACATTTTATGCTAACATACTTCAAAATTAGGGAACAAATCGTCTAGTTTCATACCACAATAACCATGTGGTGTCTGGGCTCCTAGTACATCATCTTGTAGAGGCTGAGCATCTTCTTCCAAACTATGAATACCACCATCAACTTCCATATCACATGGGGCATACTCAATTATGTAATAAATGAGCCTACTTCAAGACAATTTAAAATATACACATTCTTACATATACCTACAAATGCAAGTAAGTGGAAACAAAATGTTAACAAAGGCTGTTAACACATACTATTGGGGGAAAAAAACTCTGAAAATGTACCATTTTCATAAAAATGTATCATTTTCTTAAAAGTGATATAACACACAAATGCTTTTTGAACAGTAGAAACAACATCATCTTTGAATAGCCAATCTACACATGAAGATGTAGCATTTTCATATAGAGAATGAGCTCGGAAATGAAAGAAGAAAATGAAGAAATTGAGAATATGAAAGTTTGGCTAAAAGTTGTCAACTTTCTGATCTGATATCAAAATATAAAAAAGATGAGGGAATACACTTTTCAAAAAAAGGAAAAAAATACAAAGCTTCCTTGAGAAGTTAGATTTTTTCCGTTGAAATATGGTTGGTAGGTTGAAAAACCATGTTGTGAAATTACATGGTTGAAAAATATCTTAAATGATTTGAAGGTGAATCACACACAACCAGTGACTTTATTTTGTGACAATCAAGCTGCCATACATATAGCATCAAACCCAGTTTTTCATGAAAGAACCAAACATATAGAAATAAATTGTCATCTAATACGCGCAAAGATTCAAGAAGGATTAATTCAAACAGCCTAAGTTCAGAATGTAAGCCAACCAGCTAACCTGTTCACCAAACCATTAAGTACTGCTCATTTTGAATTTTTACTTAGCAAGTTGGGTGTCATTAACATACATTCCAACTTGAGGGGAGTGTTGAAGGAAGAAAATCTGACATAATCCCATCAAATACTGAAGATTGATTTGTAATAATATATTTCCTTATTTGTAGATAATCAAGCTTATTTGTAGGCAATAGATTAGGATCGTGATAGACAAAAATTGGTGTATATGTAACCTTTGCTTGCATTAACAGATATATAAAAAATACAATTTCATTACTCTGTCTTTCTTTTCAAATATTTTTCTTTTAGATATTCATATTTATAAACTAATCTTATGTTAAAAAGACTGGACCCACCATTTTTAACATTAGTATTAAGCCAAAGAACATTCTCATGATGACGATGTCATTCTATGATAGGACCACTATCAAAGATCCAGCTAGTCTTGAAGCTATTTAGCTGAAAGCATGGATAAATACGGATGGACCCAACAAAAGAAGCTTAAACAAATGGTCTTACAAAACTTCTCCTCCACTTGATTTGGTTCGATTTACCTTGTTTTTAACTCCTCAAAACTCAATCAATGGGTTTTGAATAAGAACCAAAAAGAACATTTTTGGATCACATTCCTTGGATGCTCAACCTTGGTCACAAAAATTGCCATACAAAAACTTGTGGTGCTACGATTTGCAAATCGAAATTTGGGTGTCATTATTTTTGCCTTTCACGAGCAAAGAACATATTTCTTTGTCAATTTTCAACGAAATTTTTTCCATCAATTTTCTACGACATTCACGCACTTTAGGTACAAAATATCTACAAAATCTGACATTGTTTTGACAAGGAAAGAATCTGCGTCCAAATCTAATTAAGAGGAAAATTGTGATGAATGAGAGAAGAGGCATAAAGTGAAGAGGCAAAGGTGAGAATGTTTTTTAGCTGAATGCTAATGTTAAAAATGGTGGTCCAATTTTTTTAACCTATGGTTAGTTAATAAGGTTTATAAATATGAATATTCATTAAAATCTAAAAGAAAAATAAAAATAAATAAAATTTAATGTTAAAATGGATGGTTCTTTGATAAGTGCGGAGGCATGTTTTGAAAAAAAATGAAGTGTAAGGTCATACTTAAAATTAGGTGAGAGTGTAGGGTTCTTGTATTTTACCCAATAAAAAAATGAAGGTGGAGAGTGAGGCACTAACAAAGAAATCAGTCTCTTCCTTAAAATTCTCGTTAATTTCATAGATATCTCTTTAATTTTGTTTTTCCCCTTTTACCAAATTGTACCCATAAATTTAGGGTAAACTATGAAAATAGCCAAATTTTGGCCCAAATAACATTAATTAGCCACATACTAGAAAATTATCAAATAATAGCCACAATCAATGTGTCAGCAAAGGAAAATTACCAAAAACCCCTCAGAAACCTGAAAATCAAAGCTGCTGCTCCGTGGATCTAGGGCTGCGTGCCAAAAATGTCCATTCAGTTATGGGAAAACGCACAGTCCAATCAATTATGGTTAAGTACTTTTACCAACTAGCTGCTGGTGGTATCAGTATCGCCGGTATATTTATTTTGTTTATACAAAAAGTCCTGGTTGTTTTTATGTGTTATCCGTGACATAGTTATATTAGCTTACATCAAACAATTGCTCGTACTGTGGGTATCATAAATATATATTTACCGACTATACTAATCATACTCATAAGTATGGTTTACTTTTATCAATATATATTGCTTCTTTTTAACAAATTATACAACACGTTTTACTTTTATCAACTAGCATTTCGTGGTATCAGTATCGCAAGTATATGTATTTGTTTTATACAACATGTACTGATTGTTTTTATATATTATCCGTGACATAGTTAGAATAGCTTAGAAAAAAAAATTCACGTACAGTGGGTATCGTAAATATATATTTACTGACAATACTAACCATACTGCCGGATAAGGATGTCTTCAGCTGTTGAAAATCAGCTCCTTTCGCGTCGCGTCAGAAGGTACAATGATGAAAAAAGTGGTAAACTAGCTTATGATTGCTAAAAGGGTGAGGGGATTAAGCAAAATATGGTTTTAGATTGTGGCTAGAAATTGACTTCTAAAAGCATGTGGCTATTTTTTGTGGGGGGATGGCAAATGTGGCTAGTTCTTTAATTTTCCCATAAATTTATTTCCAAAATTTCCCTTTTTAAAATGACATCAATAGGAGTTTTTATAAGTTGCATTGGCAATGATATTCTTAAATCTAGCAATACATCATCCTGAAAGAAAAGTAAAAGAATTGTCCACACATTCTTGGAGTAAAATCATCTTAGGACTATTTAAGCTAAAAACTGTTATGCAATTGTCCACCATAGCACTTTCAATCATACCAATGGCTGGACAGGCACATCAAAGTGACTCCTTGCTAGAAATTGTTCACAAAAAAAGATGAAAACTTTTTTTACTAGAGGATTTATTCTGCTTACACACTACAACTAATTTCACAACCACACGACCGTACAACATTCGACATTAGAACATTCATAAGATAATATCTAGGATAGGCACTACACATGAATTTGAACCCATTACCTGAAGGCTTTTTTTTTTTTTTTTTTGGTAATATTACCTCACGACTTTAAAGAGAACTATTTGACCCTAAGTAACCCATATGGTTGGTTCAGATTAAATGAAAACAAATTTGAAGACAGTTAAATATTTTCTAGCAATTTCTAAAGATTTCTACACAGAAACAGAGTAACTAATACACCTTCAAGACCTTTCGCTTGAATTATAACGTGAAGAACATATCCAAAAATAAAGATTTTGATGCATACAACTTCATCTTTCAGCACAGACAAATAAATTAATAATTATACAATAGTAATGATGCAAAACTTGACACATTCCTCAGGACCTCAACTAGGAGCATCCTGACCTTTGCTTTGATAGAGAGTCTCTAATTGTTCCTTGGCTCTGTGAACTTTTGATTGTAGGTAAAAGCTTCCGTTTTGAGAGTTCCTTTCAAACAAAGCGTCATATTTCTGAATAGAGAGGAAAGCATTGTCAAAAGCCAAGTGATAATGTATAAAAAGCAGTAATCATTTTGATAAAATAAGAAATATTTACCTTCACAATCTCCTCCCAAGGTGTTTCCTCGGTGACGCCAAGAATCTGCCTGGCTTCTTGCTCTGTCATCGCTTTGCTTGCTCTGCGGACAGTATTTTGTATTGTTTCTTGAGCAACACCAGATTTCGAAGCATCTGCAACACACAAGAGAGTATCGACTCTGAGCAATCTTATCATCTACTACCACAAAACTCTCCATTATTCAACAAAACACACTCTGAGTCGGTAAACAACAAAATTTGTCTAAACTTAATAAGATCTATGTTCTCAATAGATTACAGCCACACCAAAGCAACTATAACCAAATTGTAGCCCATAAATCATTCATCACATCTCACACGCTAGAGAAATAACATTATTCTTCAAAACTTAATGAAGGTGTAGAAAGATATTATTCTGGATTCCAAGGGCAAGGGAAATAAATAAAGAAATGTAGTAAGTTTAGCCCATGCTGTAAAAGCTGTAAATACTTAGAAAGCTTTTATATCAAAATCAACTGAAACACGATAAACTAGTGTACTATACAAAACCTAGCCTTACTCACAAAATACTTATCTACCTAAAGCTCCACTGGGTGACATTAGAGAAACGGTACTTGACATTTCTTTTTATATCCGTGTCTTCAAACCAACCTGCACGTGCCTCAACTAATCTTTCTGGACAACAACAAGACCTTACAACATTTGGTGACAGGAACCAGTAGGATAATATCTTAGGTAGGTGGCCACACATGGTTCAAACCCATGACCTCAAGGCTTTAAGGAAAGTCCCATGACAACTAGGCCAACCATTAATTAGTTAGTAACTTTACGTTATATATTTTAACAGTTTAAAGAGAAGGTGTAAGTTTCAACGTTTCGATGTCATCTTCTTATTAGTTTCCACCAAGACAGTAAAAAATACTAAAACACCAGAACATTGAGAAAAAATTAACCTATGTGTTTAACCTGACTGATATAAAACCAGTAAAAAGCAATGTCGAAACAAAAGGAGGACTGCACTTACTAGTAATGGCTTGGCGATATGCCTGTGCAAAGGCCCTGACAAGTATCCCAGATCCCATAACAAGTAAGTTGGCAAGAATTTTAGCAGCCTGTGCAAATGCAACATGTAAGCTAGATATCTCTATTTGAATAGAAAATTGTCAAACTGACTAAGAAAAAAAAATATGAACAATATGTCACATCCCCCAAAACTGAACACGGAGGGAGAACAGCAGATATAAACCACCAGATCGATAGCTTTGATAGATAGATGAATAAAAAAAATTAAAGCACCCCAAAAAAAAATGACGAGTGATGCAACAAAAAGCAGAAAAGACAGGAAACTACCCAAAATAAAACCACTGGTATTGTGTTTACATGAAAATGATAATTTGTACAATTCTTATAATACAGGCTACAATGAAGGAACCGATCAAATAAGACCCTGTATCATTATAAAGAATTTGACATGCTTAAAAAAAGTGAAGAGGTAAAAAATGAAAAACAAGATGTAATATAGGACAAAACTCCACGCTTTCACTCTTTTTCCTTGCCCGCCAAGAAAAAATTGAGAACAAAAATAAGCCTTCCTAATGACGTGTGGGATCTCATTCGTTACAAAGTCTCACTTTTTGCTTCTCTTTCTAAACCTTTTTGTGATTATAATGTTCTTTTGATTAACGCCGATTGGAAATGTTTTTTGTAGTCCTTTTTGGCGCGGGTGATCTCTCTTCACCCTCTCTGTAATTATTTTTCTTTTAATGAAAAGTTTCATAGTTTCTTATCAAAAAACGAATGAACACCCCCCAGAATCTATAACAAGCAATCTGGAAAAGAATTGATTCCATCAAAATCCAAGGGAGGAGACAGATGCAATGTAGTTAAAAGATAGGATAACCAACAATAATGGATGAAAATGCTGTTAAATCACCACTAAAGTCAAAAGCTTGAGTTATTAGAATACAATTAATCTTTTAAGGTATTCCAACACTCCCTTCATATGGACGCTTGAAAATTAACCAACGCCAAATACGAAACAAAAGCAAATAACACGACAAATATTTGAATTCATTCTAATACTGTTAAATCACTATTCACTACTCAACCTAAATTTAATCTTAATACCCAACAAAAACATCAATCATGATTCACACATATTATTTTCAATAATCTAAAAAAACATTCTTTTTTTTAGTTTATGAAAACCCACAAAAAAGTTGTTCCAGAAACTGAATGTGATTGAGAGAGAGGATACCATGGTTAATTGGCTGGCCTGAATCGAACTCGAGCTGGAAAATCAATCAGCGAAGCTATTTAGCTGACCTAAAAGCGATCAAAGAGACGATCAATCAAAGAAACCATAGGTACGTTTGATTAAGGGTTTGAAGAATTAAAAGAAGATTGGGGATTGGAAATCGAAATCAAAATCAAAATCGAAATCAAAATAAGAAATAGACTTACCTTAATAAAACAGAACGATAATCAAAATTGAATATTTCAAAGAGGGAATGAAAGGAATAAGCTTTGAGAGAGAAATGCTTCGAGAGATGGAAAGGGCATGCGATGAGGAGAAAATTAGGGCGGCTAGACCGTCATGGAGTTTTTTGTGGGGTTTAAGTATTTTTTATAATTTGTATAAAAAAAAAAGTAAATATTTTATAATTTGTATAAAAAAGGTATATTTGATAATTAGTATTAAAAAAAAAAGTATATTTTATAATTTGTGATGTGATGGGTCGTTAAAAAAAACTCCAGCCAGTGTTGTTTAGGACCAGTTTGGTATTGCGTAGTTGTTGAAATTTTTTTAAAAAAAAGTCGTATAATTAATTAAATCAATGTTTGATAAATTTAGTTCCATGTATAAAATTAATTTTTGATAAATTCAACATTTAAAAAGGTTGTATGATATATAAATAGTCAAATAACGTTTGATAATTATTTTAAACTGTATTTATCTATTTTTATAATAACATAAATTTTCAATAATTTATTGAAATATTTTATTATTTTTTAATAATTTTTTTCTGTCTTCGTTCAATAATTTATCGATGGCTATTTGGATAATTTTAAAAACAATTGAGGTTTCAATAATTAATAAGAAAAATATGCTATTTCAATCCCAAAAAAAGTATGTGATGTCATTTTATCTCTAAGAAATTTAATGGTAAAATGATTAATATTAAAATTTATCAAAATATAAGGAATTAAGTTTATAATTTTCTAACATTATAGATTATTATTATATTATAAATGGGAGCAAAATGTGGTGGAATAAATAAATACACATTTTAAGAAGGGGCAATTACTGAAATAGCATATTTTTACATACTAATTACTGAAATGTTATAACTTTTAAAAAATTACTCAAATAGCATAATTTTAATTCAATAAATTATTGTACTAAAAAAATAAAAAAAATCAACGAATTCATTGAAAATAATAATAAAAAATGATCAAATAGTTCAATAAATTATTGTCTTTGAACTTAAAAAACCAAAAAGCAAATAAATTCGTTAAAAATATCTATAAAAAATAGTTTAATAATTAATTGAATTATAGTTCAATAAGTTAGTAATTAATATGGAGATTTATGCTATTTGAGATATGAAACTTCATTTTGTAAATAAACAAACGTTGAAAAGAAAGAAAGGTATTTCAAAGAAAGATAGTCTTCGAAATCAGCGTCGCCATTTTTATTTATCGCAATCGAGAAATTGAATCAGCGATTAAGAATTATGGAAGGCCCCCCTTCCGGTGATTGCTGCTCAATTTGCCATGGGAATTTCAATATCCCTTGCCAAGCTAATTGCTCTCACTGGTTTTGCGGTTGCTTCCCTTTCTTCTTTCTTTCTTTGTAATTTCATTTGCAGGAAATGATATTTCGTTTGTTTTGTGATTACCGTGTTTTGTTTCTTTTCACTGTCAATTAGGTTTTATTGGAATTTGAATAACTTCATTGAATCTTACAGCTTCTTTACTTAGAGAAAAATCAAGATACCATCTTTATATATATATATTGATACTATGAGTGTTCGGGACAGGTTACGCGCACCTCGACTAATCTCACAGGACAATCACATGACCCTACACTTGGCGTCGGTAAACTCGTAGGATAATATCTTAGATATGTGGCTAACATGATTTGAACTCATGACCTGTTGGAAAGTAACCCCTTAACCACTAAGTCAACCCATGTTGGTTCCATTTTTATATTTTGGTTACTTATGTTTAGAGAAAAATCAAGGATTTCATTGTTTGGAAAACATGTCTTTAAGATTTAGTTAATGAGGGGAAGAGTCTTTATTTGAGTTTATATTTGCATATTTATGGGCTTTGTTTTCCTGGAATTAATCTTTTCCGAAGAACGTGTTTTCTTTTCTGGGCTCACATTGTTGAGCTGGAATCTTGAAATGAACATGAATATTATTTTTATTTCTTTGTCTTCTCGGAAACTCATTTTGTTTGTTGTTTCTTTGTATGCAGCAAATTGTATAATGCTTGTTTGGGATCATGGATCGTCACTCCAGCGATGTAAATGCCCCCTGTGTCGTCGAGAGATTACTTTGTTGGTTCCTTCTGAGGATTCAGTGAGGCAGCGAAATAACCTGGAGGTTGATCGCGTTCTGAATAATGTGAGAACTTATAATCGTCGTTTTGGGGGCAGCTCGACCAGTGTAATTCAGGTATTCCTTTAATCTACAGAAAGTTTTTGTATTGTTTACATGAAAATGTGAGTTAAGAGTTACTGTTGACTTTGTAGTCTGAGTGATAAATACCGAATGTATACAGACGGGTATATGCATTCACTTGTATGGTTCTAATGTTTATGTTTGATTGACGGTCTTTCTCTCAAGAAAAGTTAGAATCATGTGGTGACTGGTTATCTTTTTGCCACTATGGGAGATTTGATTAGTTAGTAGTATTACTTAGTAGTCGATGTCGTTAACCTTGTATCAATGCTACTTTCTCTTCTCCTCAGAGAATGCAGGACCTTCCTTTTCTCATACGGAGGCTGATGCGGGAGTTTATGAATCCACAGAGATCACTTCCACTTGTTATAAGAGCACGTATTTGCCTTGCAGTTAAGTGAATGACCCAACTTTCTGAACAAGAATTCTTCGTTTTGCATCAGTTCTAAGCACACTTCAAGACAGTACGTGCTTTCTTGTAGAATTAACGTCTTCAATGAAAGAATGTCTTATGTCACTTCTTGATACTTCGTTTCTGCCAACCATAAGCATAATTTTTTTAATTCCCTTTCTAAGGATTGGGATTGCTTACTTTACCCATTTAATTAATGTACTGCACATTAAAGAAGTCTTTTTTCATTTGCTTCAGTTATTGTCTTTAAGAACCACAGAAACAATCAATTTTTGGAGTTATCTTGGTAAAATTATGATTTTAGTCCTGTACTTCGTCATTTTTAAAATTTTAGTCCTTATACTTTCGCTGGTTTCATTTTAGTCTATATTTTTGTAAATGTATCAGTTTAGTTTGCGACATTAATTATTCAGTTACATAGTCAAGGAAAAATGACATGGCACCACGCGGAAGTTGACGTGACGCCTTGAAATGTCTGCTTCCACGTGGTGTAATGTCAGTTTTTTTGTTACTATTTCAGACTAAATCGATATGTTTATAAAACTACATAGACTAAATGAAAGATTAAAAGTGGTAACAGAGACTCAATTGTCAAAAATCAAGGATACAATTCTGATTAATTTCATGTCAGTCATTTTTACTTATTATCCTCTTCCTTACTGCTGTGCTTTGTTTTCAGATGCTACTGAGTCTTGCCTACGTTATTAGCCCCATTGATTTTATTCCGGAAGGTAGCGTTTTTGCTTCTTTTTGCCACCTCCCACCTCCCACATTACATTTTTGTATTTTTTGTTCACTCAGTCTTTCAATAGCTTATCTAGTGAATAGCAAGTATCAGTAACTGTTTAACAATCATTTCTTTACATTTTTTTTTCTTGCTTGAATATTTTCTGCAGCAATACTAGGAATAGTCGGACTGCTGGATGACTTCCTTGTAGTGCTTGTCTGCTTCCTTCATGTTGCTGCTATATACCGGTCCGTGCTCTATTTCCGTCATGGAGGTAGTTGAGTTGTTTTAGGCTTTCCATACAACTTGTCATTGATGTTAAGAAAATGATGATGGTGTATTGTTTTCATTATTGCTTTAAAAAGTTGTTCTTGTTCTTAATTCTGTTTTTGCTCTGTGAGATTGTTTTTTCTACTTTTCCTTCTTTCTGATATACTCGTAAAATTCTGAAATGTTTTTCTTGTATAAAAAGTTCAATACATGTTGTAGATGGATCCATTATATATGCAGTTTTTTTCTCTTTTTTTTAAAGGAAAAACTTCCATTGATAAACAAAGAAGATTACATGCAACTGCAATGCAAGATATGTACAATCTAATCTAGAAAGAATAAAAAACCCAAAAAAAGGGGGAAAAACTCATTAAGACGTTACAAAAAGCATATTTGCAGAACTCTTTTGTCTACAAAACACCATAAAGAACACTGGCTTGTTAAAGATTTCCTCGCGTCCCTCCCCATCACGTTTCTTGTTATTGAAAAGTCTATTATTTCTTTCTAACCAAATTTCATTCAAAACGCTCTTTCACCCATTAGATAAAAAAAAAAAGTTATCTTTTACTTTCAGATGAGATCCACAAGTATCTTTTTTTAATGATGTCCTTTTAAAGAAATTGTCTAGAATAGCATATTATTGGGTCATTTACTTTCATGTACTTACTTTTTGAATATTACTCAAATAGCGTTTTTTTTATTTCCTTATTTTCTGGCGCATTTAACATTTTTCTCAAATCCCCCAAATACCTGAAATATTCTTCTTTAAACCACGCTCTCTCAAAAAAATAAGCCAAGAACAAAATATGGGTGATTTCCCTTATGTTATGATCTTGGGTTTGAGCTTATTATGCAATATGGGTAATATATGAAAAATGTTGTTTTTTAAGTAATATTGTATATTTAATATGCTATTTGAGTAATTTACCCTTAATTATATATTGTTTACGAAAAGATTGATTTAAAAATTAAATTCGCATTTTAAAGTAATACATTTAGAACATGTTTACTATACTAATAATCTACTTTCAACTAAATTATTGCAATAACTTGGGGTGTTCAAAAAATCCGATGACCCGAAAAACCCGATCAACCCAACCCAACCCATGCGGTTTGGGTTGGGTTATAAACTTCTTTGGGTTGGGTTGGGTTCAAATAATTTAAAACTTCATGGGTTGGGTTGGTTCGAGGTTCTCTTAAAATAAATTTGGGTTGAACCAAACCAACCCGAATATATTAACTACAAAAATATTCATTTATTTATAACCTAAATACTTTTTTATGTCTATGTTAATTCCATATATCTTAATAACCCTTTGAAATTTTCTTATTATTTATTATCAAATAATTAGTTTAAGTTATTGAAGTATAATTTTTCATTCAATAATGTGTAATATTCAACTACTATTTTAAATTTAATATATAAAAATAAGTTACGAGATCCTAAAATTACTATTATTTCACACTATATTCTTCAATTTTCTAAAATAAATAACCCGAACCAACCCAACCCAATTTTATAGGGTTGGGTTCATTACTTGACAAGGGTCATTTGGGTTGTAGTAAATTCTAACCCGAACATTTGGGTTGGGTTCAAAAAGTATGTCAAACCGAACCAACCCAACCCATGAACACCCCTAGCAATAACAATTAACTGGTTTGTTTTGGGTGGCTTAAGCGAGTGTGATACATTGGTTCTGTAATCTTACGGCCTAGCTCTGTTTAATCGTCTATCATTGTAGATAAAATATGTATAGATTTTTCTCAAGGTTTTAGAATTCTTTCAATTAGACTTCATATTTGAATAAAACATATTTAGACATTATGGAATATACAAACTCTCTACAAGTCTTTTTGTAATCAAGCCGTTTTAATTTGGTTTCTACTCTTGACAAAATAGTCCGGTGTAGTATACTAGTCTCGTTTACTTAATGGGAATGAGAAATTATGGAATGAAAATAAGATTTATTAAATTATGTTTGCTAAAAAAATTAGATTGAGAATGAAAAAAATTATCATTGAAAGAATCTTCATGTCTTAGCCCCAGGCTTCGTTTATCCGCCGTTGCCCAATAATATTTATCACCTTAAAAAGGTGTTATGTGACCTTAAGCAAGCTCCTGGCTCATGAATATTTTTTTTAATTAATATTTACATATTCTAAAAAATATTGTAGTCAATAGAATATTCTTAAATTTATGATTTCAATTTTTTTTTGTAAGAAAAGTCTGAAATCTGCCGTGTATACGATTTCATAGTATAGGAACTAACGAAAAAAAACAGAATTTCAAATTTATGAAAATGTCATTGAAGTATATTAAAATACATTTTTAGTCATACTTTTGATCCAAGGTTCGAAAAGATTATTCGTTTGTGGCGTTGAAATCGTGACAATATGACAGTCAGTAAGAGTCCAAGTTTAAATACATATTACGCCGCTAATAATATTGTAACAACTTATCTTTAAATTTGGGGTATTTTAACATTTCTTTATTATTTTATCTTAAATGGTACAAATTTGGGTTCATATTGACCATCGTACTGTCACGAGTCCAATGTCACAAACGAGTCGTCTTTTCGACTCTTGGATCAAAAAGTTATGACTAAAACAGAATTTAATCTACTTCAGTGGTATTTTTCGTAATTTTGAACTTTTATGAATCTGTTTTTTCCCTAAACTATAAAATCGTATATTTAGTAAATAATTTCACCTTTGTAGGTTGAAAAAATATACCCAATATACGATTTACAATATTTTTAATAATATTTTCATTTATACAATATTTTTCATATTATTTTTCCTTTGACTATAAAACTGCCAAAAAAATTGTCGCTCATGGTTTCACAAGCTCACACTATGCTTCAATCTATGATATTTTCTCTTTCTATCTCAAACTCTTCTTTATTTATCAAGAAGCCAGCCATGATATCTTGTATATTTTAATCTATGTTGATGATATAGTTCTCCTCCATATTCAACATCTTCAAGCTCAATTTGCTCTTAAAGACTTGGGTCATGTTAAACATTTTCTAGAAGGGGTGAAAATTAAAACCGAAAAAATTGAAAAGCCAAGTCGAATCAAGCCGTAAAAAACCAAACTGCCTGGTTTCCTTCTTAAGAAACCGAAAACCGAACTGGAAAACGGTTTTCAATAATTCTGGTTCGGTTTAAAACCGAAAATCAGGAAAGGTCTATTTATTTAATAATATGTATAATGTTTATGATGTGTGTGGGGATGAGTTGGTCAACACATTGTGCTTCCCCCTTTCAAACCTAGGTTGATCCAAATTGGGCATATAACAAAACAGACCGGTAGTCCGTAACCGGTAATTGCATTTTCTATCATGGAAATCTTATCCTTTGATGCTCTAAGAAACATAAAAGCATTTCTTGTTCTAGTACCGAGGTGAAATATCGCCTTTTCCTCACAACAGTTTCTTCCATTTTGAGACAACCTGAATGTTTCTTTAAAACCAGTTCACCTTAAGGGAGGGTGTTAGTCTATTTTGTTTATATATGTCATTAATCATTCTTTAATTAATCTCTACTAAGCCTTTATGGTCACTCATTGGTGTTATGCAATCAAATTATTACAACTCTTATGGTAATAATTTCTCTATATTGTATAGTGTTGTCATGATTCCATTTTTTTTATACAAAGTGTTGATGGTGGAGATTGAACCACTCTATCGAGGGTGGAACTACATGCCTTAACCACTAGGCTATGTCCTGGTTAGCGTGTTGTCATGATTCTATTGATTATGCTTGATATTAGGATTGTTTATTCTCCTACATATAGAATATCTCTGCTCCTCAAATAGTGAGCCATTTGATACATCCTTTCTCATTTCCTGTTTGGATAAAGTTGGGAGGCGTGAGGATTCGAAGTTATGACGTGTATATCAAATTCATTGGTGTTATGCAATCAAATTATTACTACTCTTATGGTAATTGTTTCGCACAAATTGTTACAATAAAGTGACGAGTGTTGCTTATTTTTATAAATACAAAGTGTTGGGGTGGGGATTGAACTACTTTTTTGAAAGGTGGAACTATATGCCTTAACTAATGAGTTATGCCCTAGTTGACGCATCTTTTTATAATTGTTAGGTTACCAAGATGTATCATGTTTTGAAGATCGTATTGTACAAAAGATTTCTCTCCTCTCTTTTAACAAAAGTATTATCTCATGTTAACATTATTTTGATTTTTTTAATATATTTATATATTTTAAATCACTTATGTTCATTTTGTAATAAAGAGATTCATCGTCTTGCAATCATGATCAATCATTTTATTCGTAAATGCATCCATAGGATTTCATCCACCCAAAATCTATTAAACTCATCAAATTTCTAACATAAAATTAACAATTAAAACAATAAAAAAAACATACCTCAAATTACAAAACCAACTTCATTAATTACCATTAGTTTATCAGAACTCCAAAATTCATGTGGTTCTAAGTTTTGCAATCGTCAACCTAATTAAAGCAAGAGTAAGAAAACTAGTAAGCATTTTTTAAAGGTTAAATTGTAATTTTACTCGTATATGTAGCACGAAATTTGTGAGGTAAATTTTCAATGCTCACGTTGTACATTCGCTCAAATAATAATAAGACATTGAGTTGATTAAAGTTGTGGACTCCATTATTTATTTATTATTAGTAATAAATACATGTATCATACAATCAATAAAGAAGTAATGAAAATCTTTGAAACAACTAGGCCACATCAATGGGTTAGGCGTGAAAAACGACCAGGTCGGGTTTGGCCAGAATCACTCAAGTTTTTTCTTATTTAATTAAAATTTTCATTAAATTTTTAATTGTCCTACTTTTTTTATTATTCTCAATTTTTTTAAAAGCATAACTTTAAAAGATATAAACTAAAATTGAATGAAAAATAACGAAGTAAACTAATGATTTCAATCAAAATAAAACTTATTTTCAATTTTTTTTTAAATTTCAAACTTAGCTTTAAAGAGATGAAGAAAAAGTTAATTGAATTCTTTACTATTCTATTATTTTTTTTATAAATGTTTATTTTTTAGTGGGCCTTGTGCCGGGCCTTATGGGGTCTTATAAATAAAACCTATAAGTCGACTCAAACACTAAATATGTAATCTATATCTTGTAATGATATTTAATGGCCTTACTCGTCAAACGTTGAATTACGAGCCGGACACGGTAGGCCCATCAACGTTATTCATGTTGATGAGGCTTATATAAAACGTTACCAAATATATCTTTGGCAGCAAATGCACTGACAAACCCTCATGATGCCTCTCCAAACGCCTATATAGACTAAAGGGATGCAAGAAACACACATATCTCAGCTATAAAGATTAGTCCAATACCTACCAATTCAACCGATGAAAGCTTGTCGAGATTGAGTAAATCAACTTTACTCAATCTCGACAAGCTTATTATTTAATTAAAATTTCCATTAAATTTTTAATTGTCCTACTTTTTTTATTATTCTCAATTTTTTTAAAAGCATAACTTTAAGAGATATAAACTAAAATTGAATGAAAAATAACGAAGTAAATTAATGATTTCAATCAAAATAAAACTTATTTTCAATTTTTTTTAAATTTCAAACTTAGCTTTAAAGAGATGAAGAAAAAGTTAATTGAATTCTTTACTATTCTATATTTTTTTTTTTTATAAATGTTTATTTTTTAGTGGGACTTGTGTCGGGCCTTATGGGGTCTTATAGATAAAACCTATAGGTCGACTCAAACACTAAATATGTAATCTATATCCTGTAATTAGGGGTGAACACCGACCCCGACACCCCGTGAACCCGCCCCGCCCCACCCCATTTAAATGCTTAATCGGGGTCGGGGTCGGGGCGGGGTCGGGGTCGGGGTCACAAATATGGCCCCGTTTAGTAATCGGGGCGGGGTCGGGGTATGGGGATTGAACCCCGTCGGGGTATGGGGTACCCCGATTAGTGTCTCTTTTTTTTTTTTTTTTTTTTTTAAATCCCCCCACCAACTTAGCCCACCCCAAAACCCCACCCACAGACCCAAAACCCCATCCCCATTGGACATTAGTCCATTTAGTATTTTTTTTATATTTTTTTTCCTTTCTTTTATATTTTTTTTCCTTTTCTTTTACTTAATTTTTTTTAAACGGAGTATAATCGGGGTGTAATCGGGGTACCCCGACCCCGACAATTAAATGGGGTGGGGTCGGGGTCGGGGTAAAACTTAATTGGGGCGGGGTCGGGGTGCCAATTTTTGGCTTAAACGGGGTCGGGGTGTAATCGGGGTACCCCGACCCCGCCCCACCCCGCCCCATGTTCACCCCTACCTGTAATGATATTTAATGGCCTTACTCGTCAAACGTTGAATTACGGGCCGGACACGGTAGGCCCATCAACGTTATTCATGTTGATGAGACTTATATAAAACGTTACCAAATATATCTTTGGCAGCAAATGCACTGACAAACCACTCTGATGCCTCTCTAAACTCCCATATAGACTAAAGGGATGCAAGAAACACACATATCTCAGCTATAGAGATTAGTCCAATACCTACCAATTCAACCGATGAAAGCTTGTCGAGATTGAGTAAATCAACTTTACTCAATCTCGACAAGCTTATTATTTAATTAAAATTTCCATTAAATTTTTAACTGTTCTACTTTTTTTATTATTCTCAATCTTTTTAAAAGCATAACTTTAAGAGATATAAACTAAAATTGAATGAAAAATAACGAAGTAAACTAATGATTTCGATTAAAATAAAACTTATTTTCAATTTTTTTTTTTAAATTTCAAACTTAGCTTTAAAGAGATGAAGAAAAAGTTAATTGAATTCTTTACTATTCTATTATTTTTTTTATAAATGTTTATTTTTTAGTAGGCCTTGTGCCGGGCCTTAAGGGGTCTTATAGATAAAACCTATAGGTCGACGCAAACACTAAATATGTAATCTATATCCTGTAATGATATTTAATGGCCTTACTCGTCAAACGTTGAATTACGGGCCGGACACGGTAGGCCCATCAACGTTATTCATGTTGATGAGGCTTATATAAAACGTTACCAAATATATCTTTGGCAGCAAATGCACTGACAAACCCCTCTGATGCCTCTCCAAACTCCCATATAGACTAAAGGGATGCAAGAAACACACATATCTCAGCTATAGAGATTAGTCCAATACCTACCAATTCAACCGATGAAAGCTTGTCGAGATTGACTAAATCAACTTTACTCAATCTCGACAAGCTTATTATTTAATTAAAATTTCCATTAAATTTTTAACTGTCCTACTTTTTTTTATTATTCTCAATCTTTTTAAAAGCATAACTTTAAGAGATATAAACTAAAATTGAATGAAAAATAACGAAGTAAACAAATGATTTCAATCAAAATAAAACTTATTTTCAATTTTTTTTAAATTTCAAACTTAGCTTTAAAGAGATGAAGAAAAAGTTAATTGAATTCTTTACTATTCTATTTTTTTTTTTTATAAATGTTTATTTTTTAGTGGGCCTTGTGTCGGGCCTTATGGGGTTTGGTCTTATAGATAAAACTTATAGGTCGACTCAAACACTAAATATGTAATCTATATCCTCTAATGATATTTAATGGCCTTACTCGTCAAACGTTGTGATGACAATCAAGGAAGCTCTATCATCTTACCTCAAGGTCCAATAACAAGATCAAGGGCAAGGAAGCTTCAAGCCAACCTCAATCTACATGTTCAAGCACTAGTGAATTCGGCCATGGACTATTTTGCAAATATGGATTCTTCCAAGGGCTGTCTTACAAGGAAAGGAGTTTGTATTGAAGAAGCATACAATGTTTTCAAGATTAAAGTCCAAAATGAAGATGCATTTATTGCAAGTTCGGTTGCATTAATGACAACTCCATTACATTAAATGGAACTCAAGACTAGCTCATTTCAACTCAAGGCTTCATTAAAGACTCTCATCAAGACTTGTGATCAATGAGTTTAAGTTACAAAGTCTTTAAAATCAGATTTGTAACTCCTTTAATTTCGATTACAAGTTTTTAATTAGTTAATGTCTTAATTATGTTGTTTATGACCATTTTTGGTTACAATTGTAAGTCTTTATGTTTCTAGCCGTTTTTATTCCTTTCCTTCATGACAATTTCGTTTTTCCTTTTGTTTTGTAAGGCTTATATAGCCATGTTTCAGATTGTAAACAATGAGATTATGATTGAATTAAAAATCCAAAGTCTCATTGAGAGCTTTTTCTTTGAATTGTTGTGAGTTGTTCAACTTTTCATCTTGTCATTCCTTGTGTTTAGGGTGGCTGTAGAATCGAGCCATTAGGATTGATCATTCTAATTTGGTGGATTGATTCGAATCTAAAATAAGAAATCCAATTCTTGTCTTTAGATCATTGATCATAAGGATAATCATTTTCTAGCCTTTTTCCTTGGGTTGTTTCAAATGGCATATGTGGGTTCTTTGGTTGTGATCTTTTTGGGTCCTTAGTTAAGTTTAAGGGTTCTTAAAGCATTTCGAAAGGGTTTTCGTATCATTTGGTATCAGAGCATAGGTTGCATCTTAGTGGCCGATCTCTAGAATTGATTCTATCTTACTTTTATGCACTTGTTTTTCAATTATACACATTCTGTCCATCGAATTCATTTCTGCCTTTTCATCCATTTTTCTTCATCATTTTATTCTGATTTCATATCCATTGTAAAGATCACGATTTGATCTTTGAAAAAAAAAAAAAAAAAAAAAAAAAAAAAAAGTGGTGAGTGAATCTGCATCCGAGGGCACCAAATCTGTTCATCTTGTGTTCTTCTTGAAAATTCTTCACTTTTCTGAGTTTGATTCATATAATTTCGTGTATAACTGATATAGTTGTGTTTCTATAACATTTACCATTGAAATATATCAGTTACACATTGATTTAAAGTCTCGAAAACGGCTATAAGTTACATTTTCCAAAACGTCTGTTTTTGTAACTGGCGCATTTAATGCTATCAGTTTTCCATTCAAACTCTGATCTAACGTCCGAATTTGTCTTTGTTGTCTGAAGAGAAAAGTCTTATCTTTCTGTTATATTTCAAAGTTCAGAAGGGCGCTTTATCAAAATCATAACGGAAACAGTTCAAATCTGGAATTTCATTTCTGTGCGCAGGTTTATTCTATTTTCCTGGAACTTCAATTCCGTGAGTTAGTGTTTTCAATTCTGAACGAATTTTGTATTTGGCCTTTTGTATGCTCTTTATTATCATCTTAATAAGCTACATATAGACTGCCAATTGAAAATTCATTCTCGAACTCCACGAATTTTGAAATTTGTAACTGCCATTTTTCTTGAGTTCTTTGTTTTTAAAAATCTGTTTTAGTTTCTCCAATCTGCTTTTACCTATCCAATCTGTTTTTCTTGTTTTATTTTTGTTTCTTTTCATTATTTTAGATTGTTTAAATACTGAATGCTTGATTTTTAGTACTTTAAACACAAGTTGTTTCATTTTGACCATAGCTTATCCAAGAGCCTAAATTGATATTTTGGCCTACCTTGAGTGATTAAACACGAGAGTTCCCTTGAGTGAAATTTTGTGAGGGAGTGTTGTGAGGTCCAGAATCATGTCACAAGGGGAAAATAATCAGGGTGAGATTAGTGATGCTAGGTGGAGGGAGGCACAAACCGGGGCTTTTGTTAGACTTACTCAAACTCTAGAAGAGCTTAGCGATCGCATAGGTAGATTGGAGTTAGCTAACAATCAGCGGGTGGAAGACAACTTAAATGAGGGTGTTGAACATGAAGAGGAAGACAATATTACCTTATTGGCTGGAGTAGACCCTAGGAGAGAGCAAGGAGGGGGCCGAGGAAGGGGTAGAGGTAGAGGAAGAGGTAGAGACATAGAACCACCTAGGAGGCTTATGAGGGAGTTACGAGAAGAAAGAGTGGAAGAGAGAAATTCAGGAGGTGTTAAGCTTAAAATTCCGTCTTTCCATGGGAGGTCTAACCCGGAGGAGTACTTGCAATATGAAGATAAAATAGAGCATGTCTTTGATTGCCACAATTTTAGTGAGGAGAGGAAAATGAAGCTTCATTGTGGGTGAGTTTTGTGATTATGCTAGTATTTGGTGGAGTCATCTTAGGGCTGAATGGAGGAGAAACTACGAGCAACCAATTGAAACTTGGGAGGAGCTTAAGGTTTTGATGAGGAAGAGATACATACCAAAGCACTATCATAGGGAAATCGAAATAAGTTGTTTTCCTTAAAGCAAGGATCAAAGAGTGTTGAAGAATACTATAGGGAGATGAATGTTTTAATGACTAGATCACATATAGAAGAGAGTGAGGATGATACTATGTCACGGTTTTTAGGAGGAATGAATGAAGAGTTGGCCCATAGAGTAGATATGTATCCTTACTTTGACATGGAGGAACTTTTGCATATAGCCGAGAAGATTGAGAAACAAATGGCTTGGGAGAAAGATAACTCCAAGAAATACAATTCTAAATCCACTTTTCCACCATCTAATCCTTGGAAAAAGGGAGTTAGTAGTTCCAAAGGAGACTTTAAACCTAGAGGCACATTTGAGGCTGCCAAGAAGGATAAGGGGGAGTCTTCTAAGGGGAAAGGGAAGGAGAGGGTGGATGAAACAAAAGTTGAGAGAAATAGGGATTTTAAATGTTGGAAGTGTCAAGGAGTTGGGCACATTAGCGCGATTGTCCTAATAAACGAACTATGATTATTAGGAATGGGGAAGTAGTCACGGATGATGAAGATTGTGAAGTTGAGGAGGACGAGTGTGATATTGATGAGGATAGTGATGCAAGCATAGAAGAGGGAAATCAAGTAGCTCTTGTTACTAGAAGACTACTTAGTGCTCAAGTGAAGGAGAATGATATTGATGATCAAAGGGACAATTTGTTCCATACTAGATGTTTGGTGCAAGGGACTCCTTGTAGTGTGGTGATTGATAGTGGGAGTTGTACCAATGTTGTGAGTTCAATTCTTGTCAAGAGACTCAATTTACCTACCATTCCACATCCCGCACCTTACAAGTTACAATGGTTGAATAATAGTGGTGAGGTGAAGGTGCTTAAGCAAGCTAACATTTCTTTTCATCTTGGGAAGTATAAGGATGAGATAGTTTGTGATGTAGTACCAATGCATGCCGGGGACATACTTTTGGGAAGACCATGGCGGTTTGATAGGAAGGCTATTCATGATGGTTACCTTAATCGATACACTTTTACCAAGGATGGAAGGAAAACTACTTTGGTGCCTTTGTCTTCCAAAGAGGTTTTCATTGATCAATGTAAGCTTGAACAGGAGGAGGCTTGAGTTTGAGATGAAAGAAAAAGAGTTGAAAGAAAAAGAATTGAGTGAAGAGATGAGTAAGAGAGAAAAGAATGTTTTAAGTGGTAAAATCAAGAGTGAAAATAATGAGAGAAAAGAAAAGGAAAACAAAAGAGACAAAGAGAGAAAAGTGAGTTTAATTGCTACTAAGAGTGAAGTGAGGCATGTTTTGTTTTCAAAACAAAACTTCCTTGTACTTTTGTACAAAGGAACTTGTTTTATGACTAACACACCTAACCCTACTTTGCCTAGTGTTTTTGTGTCTCTTTTGCAGGACTTTGAGGATATATTTCCCGATGAGGTACCGAGTGGTTTGCCCCAATAAGAGGCATTGAGCATCAAGTGGATTTCATTCCCGGGGCAACTATACCTAATAGGCCAGCTTATAGGGCCAACCCAACGGAGACAAAGGAAATTCAAAAGCAAGTGGAGGAGTTGCTTGCCAAGGGCTATGTGAGGGAAAGTTTGAGCCCATGTTCGGTTCCGGTGATTTTAGTTCCAAAGAAGGATGGAACTTGGAGGATGTGTGTTGATTGTAGAGCCATCAATAAAATAACAATGAAAGTATCGTCATCCTATCCCTAGGCTAGATGATATGTTAGATGAATTGCATGGTTCTATTTTATTTACAAAAATTGATCTTAAATCTGGTTATCATCAAATTAGAATGCATATAGGTGATGAATGGAAAACAGACTTTTAAGACTAAGTATGGCTTGTATGAATGGCTTGTGATGCCTTTTGGTCTTACTAATGCACCTAGTACTTTTATGAGATTGATGAACCATGTTCTTAGGGAATTTTTGGGAAAGTTTGTTGTGGTTTATTTTGATGATATTCTGATTTACTCCAAGAGTTTAGATGAACATGTTGAGCATGTTAGACTTGTCTTGCTTACACTTAGGAAAGAAAAGTTGTATGCTAATCTTAAAAAGTGTAGTTTTTGCATGACTAAGGTTAACTTTCTTGGTTTTATAATTTCTGGAAATGGGGTTGAAGTTGATGAAGAGAAGATTAAGGCAATTAAAGAATGGCCAACACCCAAGAATGCAAGTGAGGTAAGAAGTTTTCATGGTTTAGCTAGTTTCTATAGGAGGTTCATTAAGGACTTTAGTTCTATTGCTTCTCCATTGAATGAATTAGTTAAAAAGCATGTTGTATTTGTTTGGGGAGAGTCACAAGAGAAGGCTTTTAATGAATTGAAAGCTAAGTTATGTAATGCACCTTTGCTTTCTTTGCCTAACTTTGAGAATACATTTGAGATTGAATGTGATGCTAGTGGTGTAGGCATTGGAGCCGTTTTGATGCGGAACAAAAGCCTTTGATGTACTTTAGTGAGAAACTTGGAGGGGCTGCCTTGAACTATCCAACCTATGACAAGGAGCTTTATGCATTGGTTAGAGCTTTGCAAACATGGCAACACTATCTTTGGCCAAAAGAGTTTGTGATTCACACGGATCATGAGAGCTTGAAACATTTGACGGGACAAAACAAGCTTAACCGAAGGCATGCCAAGTGGGTGGAATTCATTGAGACATTTCCTTATGTTATTAAGTACAAGCAAGGTAAAGAAAATGTGGTGGCTGATGCATTATCTAGGAGGTACAATCTCTTTAATTCTTTAAGTGCAAAAGTTTTAGGATTTGAGCATATTAAAGAATTATACATGCATGATTCCGATTTTGGTAATACTTATGCATCTTGCATTAATGGGGCTGTTTTGAATGACTTTTATGTGTTTGAGGGATTCTTGTTTAAGAAAGACAAATTATGCATACCCAATTGTTCTATTAGGGAGCTTTTAGCTAAAGAAGCTCATGGAGGGGTTTGATGGGTCATTTTGGTGAGGCTAAGACATATGCTATGCTAAATGAACATTTTTATTGGCCTAAAATGAGACATCTTGTGCATAAAGTTTGTAATGCTTGTTTTGTTTGTAAAGAGGCTAAATCTAAAATGAAACCACATGGATCGTATACTCCTCTTCCCGTGCCTAATGAACCTTGGACAGAAATTTCTATGGATTTTGTGCTTGGTTTGCCAAAAACTAGGAAGGGTCATGATAGCATCTTTGTTGTGGTTGATAGATTTAGTAAAATGGCTCATTTCATACCTTGTCACAAAACGATGATGCAAAGCATGTGGCTGATTTATTTTTCATTCATATTGTTAAATTGCATGGCATTCCAAAGAGCATTGTTAGTGATAGGGATGTAAAATTTCTTAGCCATTTTTGGAGAGTGTTATGGGGGAAGCTTGGAACTAAGTTGTTATTTTCTACTACATGCCATCCACAAACCGATGGGCAAACAGAGGTAGTAAATAGGACTTTAATTCAATTGCTTAGGGCTATAATTGATAAAAACATAAAAATGTGGGAGGGTAGTTTACCATTTGTGGAGTTTGCTTACAATAGGGCTATACATAGCACTACTAATTGTTCTCCATTTGAAATTGTTTATGGTTTTAATCCTCTAAGTCCTATTGATTTATTGCCTATGCCTCCTAACAATTTTGTGAGTGATGAAGCTATTTCCAAGGCTGAATTAGTAAAGAAGATTCATATGGAAGTGAAGGAACGGATTGAAAAGCAAAATGCTAAGGTTGCTTCAAGGATTAACAAAGGTCGAAAGGAGTTGATCTTTAAACCAGGTGATTGGGTTTGGGTGCACTTTAGGAAGGAAAGGTTTCCACTTCAAAGGAAATCAAAGCTAAATCCAAGGGGAGATGGTCCTTTTCAAGTTCTTGAGCGGATCAACAACAATGCATACAAGATTGATCTACCCCGTGAGTTTTCTATTAGTGCAACTTTTAATGTCTGATTTGAGTCCTTTTGATGTAGGGGATGGTCAGGATTCGAGGACGAATCCTTTTGAAGAGGGGGAAATGATGACAATCAAGGAAGCTCTATCATCTTACCTCAAGGTCCAATAACAAGATCAAGGGCAAGGAAGCTTCAAGCCAACCTCAATCTACATGTTCAAGCACTAGTGAATTCGGCCATGGACTATTTTGCAAATATGGATTCTTCCAAGGGCTGTCTTACAAGGAAAGGAGTTTGTATTGAAGAAGCATACAATGTTTTCAAGATTAAAGTCCAAAATGAAGATGCATTTATTGCAAGTTCGGTTGCATTAATGACAACTCCATTACATTAAATGGAACTCAAGACTAGCTCATTTCAACTCAAGGCTTCATTAAAGACTCTCATCAAGACTTGTGATCAATGAGTTTAAGTTACAAAGTCTTTAAAATCAGATTTGTAACTCCTTTAATTTCAGTTACAAGTTTTTAATTAGTTAATGTCTTAATTATGTTGTTTATGACCATTTTTGGTTACAATTGTAAGTCTTTATGTTTCTAGCCGTTTTTATTCCTTTCCTTCATGACAATTTCGTTTTTCCTTTTGTTTTGTAAGGCTTATATAGCCATGTTTCAGATTGTAAACAATGAGATTATGATTGAATTAAAAATCCAAAGTCTCATTGAGAGCTTTTTCTTTGAATTGTTGTGAGTTGTTCAACTTTTCATCTTGTCATTCCTTGTGTTTAGGGTGGCTGTAGAATCGAGCCATTAGGATTGATCATTCTAATTTGGTGGATTGATTCGAATCTAAAATAAGAAATCCAATTCTTGTCTTTAGATCATTGATCATAAGGATAATCATTTTCTAGCCTTTTTCCTTGGGTTGTTTCAAATGGCATATGTGGGTTCTTTGGTTGTGATCTTTTTGGGTCCTTAGTTAAGTTTAAGGGTTCTTAAAGCATTTCGAAAGGGTTTTCGTATCACGTTGAATTATGGGCCGAACACGGTAGGCCCATCAACGTTATTCATGTTGATGAGACTTATATAAAACGTTACCAAATATATCTTTGGCAGCAAATGCACTGACAAACCACTCTGATGCCTCTCCAAACTCCCATATAGACTAAAGGGATGCAAGAAACACACATATCTCAGCTATAGAGATTAGTCCAATACCTACCAATTGAACCGATGAAAGCTTGTCGAGATTAAGTAAATCAACTTTACTCAATCTCGACAAGCTTATTATTTAATTAAAATTTCCATTAAATTTTTAACTGTCCTACTTTTTTTATTATTCTCAATCTTTTTAAAAGCATAACTTTAAGAGATATAAACTAAAATTGAATGAAAAATAACGAAGTAAACTAATGATTTCAATCAAAATAAAACTTATTTTCAATTTTTTTTAAATTTCAAACTTAGCTTTAAAGAGATGAAGAAAAAGTTAATTGAATTATTTACTATTCTATTATTTTTTTTATAAATGTTTATTTTTTAGTGGGCCTTGTGCCGGGCCTTAAGGGGTCTTATAGATAAAACCTATAGGTCGACTCAAACACTAAATATGTAATCTATATCCTGTAATGATATTTAATGGCCTTACTCGTCAAACGTTGAATTACGGGCCGGACACGGTAGGCCCATCAACGTTATTCATGTTGATGAGGCTTATATAAAACGTTACCAAATATATCTTTGGCAGCAAATGCATTGACAAACCCCTCTGATACCTCTCCAAACTACCATATAGAATAAATGGATGCAAGAAACACACATATCTCAGCTATAGAGATTAGTCCAATACTACCAATTCAACCAATGAAAGCTTGTCGAGATTGAGTAAATCAACTTTACTCAATCTCGACAAGCTTATTATTTAATTAAAATTTCCATTAAATTTTTAACTGTCCTACTTTTTTTATTATTCTCAATCTTTTTAAAAGCATAACTTTAAGAGATATAAACTAAAATTGAATGAAAAATAACGAAGTAAACAAATGATTTCAATCAAAATAAAACTTATTTTCAATTTTTTTTTAAATTTCAAACTTAACTTTAAAGAGATGAAGAAAAAGTTAATTGAATTCTTTACTATTCTATTATTTTTTTTATAAATGTTTATTTTTAGTGGGCCTTGTGCCGGGCCTTAAGGGGTCTTATAGATAACACCTATAGGTCGACTCAAACACTAAATATGTAATCTATATCCTGTAATGATATTTAATGGCCTTACTCGTCAAACGTTGAATTACAGGCCGGACACGGTAGGCCCATCAACGTTATTCATGTTGATGAGGCCTATATAAAACATTACCAAATATATCTTTGGCAGCAAATGCACTGACAAACCCCTCTGATACCTCTCCAAACTCCGATATAGACTAAAGGGATGCAAGAAACACACATATCTCAGCTATAGAGATTAGTCCAATACCTACCAATTCAACCGATGAAAGCTTGTCGAGATTGAGTAAATCAACTTTACTCAATCTCAACAAGCTTATTATTTAATTAAAATTTCCATTAAATTTTTAATTGTCCTACTTTTTTATGATTCTCAATCTTTTTAAAAGCATAATTTTAAGAGATATAAACTAAAATTGAATGAAAAATAACGAAGTAAACTAATGATTTAAATCAAAATAAAACTTATTTTCAATTTTTTTTAAATTTCAAACTTAGCTTTAAAGAGATGAAGAAAAAGTTAATTGAATTCTTTACTATTCTATTATTTTTTTTTATAAATGTTTATTTTTTAGTGGGCCTTGTGCCGGGCCTTAAGGGGTCTTATAGATAAAACCTATAGGTCGACTCAAACACTAAATATGTAATCTATATCCTGTAATGATATTTAATGGCCTTACTCGTCAAACATTGAATTACGGGCCGGACACGGTAGGCCCATCAACGTTATTCATGTTGATGAGGCTTATATAAAACGTTACCAAATATATCTTTGGCAGCAAATGCACTGACAAACCCCTCTGATGCCTCTCCAAACTTTCATATAGACTAAAGGGATTCAAGAAACACACATATCTCAGCTATAGAGATTAGTCCAATACCTACCAATTCAACCAATGAAAGCTTGTCGAGATTGAGTAAATCAACTTTACTCAATCTCGACAAGCTTATTATTTAATTAAAATTCCCATTAAATTTTTAACTGTCCTACTTTTTTTATTATTCTCAATCTTTTTAAATTCTTTACTATTCTATTATTTTTTTTTATAAATGTTTATTTTTTAGTGGGCCTTGTGCCGGGCCTTATGGGGTCTTATAGATAAAACCTATAAGTTGACTCAAACACTAAATATGTAATCTATATCCTGTAATGATATTTAATGGCCTTACTCGTCAAACGTTGAATTACGGGCCGGACACGGTAAGCCCAGCAACGTTACTCATGTTGATGAGGTTTATATAAAACGTTACGAAATATATCTTTGGAAGCAAATGCACCGACAAACCCCTCTGATGCCTCTCCAAACTCCCATATAGACTAAAGGGATGCAAGAAACACACATATCTCAGCTATAGAGATTAGTCCAATACCTACCAATTCAACCGATGAAAGCTTGTCGAGATTGAGTAAATCAACTTTACTCAATCTCGACAAGCTTATTATTTAATTAAAATTTCCATTAAATTTTTAATTGTCCTACTTTTTTTATTATTCTTAATTTTTTTAAAAGCATAACCTTAAGAGATATAAACTAAAATTGAATGAAAAATAACGAAGTAAACTAATGATTTCAATCAAAATAAAACTTATTTTCAATTTTTTTTTAAATTTCAAACTTAGCTTTATAGAGATGAAGAAAAAGTTAATTGAATTCTTTACTATTCTATTATTTTTTTTATAGAATAATAAGTTAAAGGCAAAAACCTACTAACTAAAAGAAAAATCCTACTAACTAGTCTTAAAAAGAAAAATCTAAACAATTTAAAGAGATGGAAAAAAAAATAAACAAAATAAAGATGCAATTAATGTAGAATTATAGCAATTAATCTTAGAAATTAAATCTAGAAAATTTAAAACTACAACTACAATTTTAAAAAGAAGTTACAAAATTAAATTTGAAAGATGCAAATTAATGATTAATTAACTATTTATAAAGATGCTTGATTAATTGAATTTTAAAGATGCAATTCTAATTAACTTAAAAAGAAAACAATCTAGGAAATTTTAAAGATGGAAAGTAACAAATAAAACTAACAACTTAAAAATTATCTTAAAAACTAAAATTTTGAAAGTTGCAAAAATTGAACTAACTTTTTTTTTTTTAATTTTAATTTTTACCTAAAGATGCTTTCTAACAAATTAATTTAAAAAATTAACTATCCTAAAAATTAACAAATAACAAATAAAAGTTAGAAAAATTAGAGATACCAACCTCGATTGCTAAAATTCCACAATTCAACTCTTACTTGGAACAAAGCACCTCCCCGGCAACGGCGCCAAAATTTGGTTACGCCCAAAATGTGCAAACGCTAAGCGGTCGATTGTAGTTTAGATGGGCGGTCGATTCCACGGAGAGATGATGATCAAAGAAGAATTTAAGGAGAAGAAGTTTAGAAAAAGAGAGATGGGTTGAGAATTTTGGTTTGGAAATTGTGTAAATAAATGATAAAAGTTGATTTTAAAAGAAATTAATAATGGAATTGGTTAAATGTAGGAATCCTTTTATGTGTTACAAAATTAGATATAATTTTGATTCATATAACTCAATTGAAAATTTCACATCCCAAATAATCAATCGGAAAATTTAGAAATAAAGAGCAAAAACTATTTTCAAATGTATTTAAATAAATCAATTTCTCGAATTAAGAACATGTTATTTATTATATAAAAATCCAAAATCGACAATATAACAAGTCATAATGTAGTAAAGGATTTTTATAAAATAAAGAAATTGTCAATAAAATTATATTGTTAAAATCGCACATAAAAATAGCATGACTAGATTTATATGAAATATAACACTACAATAATATTAACAAAGAAATTAAGAAAATGATGAAGAAATTGAAATTTACTTAAAATTAAGAATTACTTGAACAAAATTGAATCAAAACTATAAATAAAATTGCATTACATAAAATTCTTCCTACACTTTATCAAATAAAACTAGCCTAAGTTGCAAAACATTTTCACAAATTCTAAAAAGAAAGTATGAAAATGCTAGCAAAAACTAAAGAGAAAATTGAAATGGAAAACTAAAATTGCAAAGAAAATTAGGAGGAAGAAGGGTGTCATTTTCGGAGTGGCAAAGGGCCCTATTTATATGAGTTGAGGGACCAAAATTGCATCTAAAAATTAAATACAAAATCTGAAAGTAAAAAGAAAATAAATTAGAATTAAATGTAAACAGGAGTAAATTGGGGAGAGAGAATGGAGGAATTATAGGGATTGAAATCTGATGGGAAACAGCTGGCCCCACGCGTCAGAAATTCAAATGGCCATCAGACAAGCCACGTGGCAGCTCCGGATTGGCGAAGGATGACCCACTGACGCATGCGCAGGGGCGCTGACGCAGATGGCCACGCGGCAGCTGCTGGTTGGAGGATGACTGCTGGCGTAGTGGCTGGGGCCGACTGACGCAAGCAGGGGCTGCTGTCCGATTTTCTCTATTTTTTTTTCTTCCTCTTCGCCACGTGTCACACGCTGAATGGATAGATGGGAGCGATCCGGTGGGGCGCGGCTGTACGGTAAGCTTGATTCTGAAGACCTGTCATGACGCGCCACGTGTCATCATCTGGGAATTGTGATTTATTGCCCTTTTCCTTGCTTTTTCATTTGATTTTCTTCACCAATTAATTTCTAACTTTCACCAAAAGCAATATTTTACCTACAAAAATCAATAAATCAAATTAAAACATAATATTCTCATATTTCAAAATATTCAATTAAATCCATTAAAATATTAAATTATAAATTAATTTATTTTACAATTAAGCACAAATTAAGTGCATTTTCATACACTTATCAATGCTTATTATACGTCTACCACATATTCCACTTTCGTTAAAAAAACAAATAATATTTAAAAACACTTTTCTATTTTTATAAATTAAGATTAATTAAAAAAAAGACTTGTGCACATCTCAACTAATTTTACGAGGCAACCACTAAAAATAGTTTTTATAACTATAGTTTCTAAAAATTCACCCAAACAAAGATCTTGGTTTCACTTGCAAATTAGCTTTGCTTTTACTGTGGAATAATCTGGAGGATCCTTTCATGACTTCGATTTGGAAAAGTAAGTACCCAAGGAAAATCAAAGTCTTCTTACAGATATTTTGAATGATCGGCTTATATCCAACCAAAATGGCGAATGAGAAGCCCTTCAACCAAGTAGATGTAACATTTTCTTGAAAACTTCGGAGTATACTAGTCACCTATTCTTCCAGTGTGATTTTACTAGATCTATTTGGTCTCTACTTTTGAACACTTTCAATTTAAGCTGGGTGTTTCATAAAGACCCGAGAAGCAACATCATTGCCCTCTTTGGTGGCTATCCGTTTGGGGGTAAGAAGAAGAGCTGTCAGGTCAAGAGGTTTAAGTGGTTTATGGGAATGTTGTGTGTTTTTTTTAAGTAAGAATAGAATGTTGTGTGCTTAATTCCTACATCTGGAGTGCAAATTGTAAATATCTTTATAGTTATACCCCTCCATTATTGCTTTCAACTTACATGCTTTTTTTAATTATTAGTAAACTTTTTTTAAGATATTACATCAAATTGGGGGAGAGGAGACTCGAAACTTTAACCTCATGGGAAGGGAGTAGGCGTTGAACCACTTGAGCTATACTCGTATTGGCTTTAACATTTTTTCACTTATCAATGAAGGAGTTTAGTTGATTATTTTTTTTAAAAAAAACCTCAATATTTAATTTATCTTTATTATTATTTTGCCGTTTGGTTTTCTCGCGGGCTATTCTCATTATGCTACAAAACACAGAAGAGGAAGAAGAAGCAGCTCTCTCTCGTTCCTTCTGATAAACTCCCATCCCATGGAGATCCAAACCCTCGACGATCCTATTCTCATGGAAACAGGTAACGGAGAAACAAAACAAGTTCCTAATAAAGAACCTCCTAAAATCCTCCGCCTCGACGAATCCGTCGTCAATCGAATCGCCGCCGGAGAAGTAATTCAAAGGCCCGTTTCCGCCATTAAAGAACTCGTTGAAAACAGCCTTGATGCTCATTCCACCACTGTTAATGTTGTGGTCAAAGACGGCGGTCTCAAGCTCATTCAAGTTTCTGACGATGGCCATGGCATCAGAGTCTGTAACTTTCTAATTCAATCATTCTTGTTTAAGTTTTCTTATCAGGAAAAATGGGAAAAATTCCTGCTTAAGTATCGAATGAATGCTCGTTTTTTTTTGGATGGGAAGATTTTAACAGAGAAATGAAATTGGAATAGTTGAGAAAGAGACCATTTTTTTCTTCAGGAAGCTTAAAATTTTGGGGCTTATGCAGATATAACCCGGTTTAGAAAATATTTAAAAGTATAGCAGATTTTTTAGTGTGTGAATCTGCGATATATTTGACGACAATCGCTTAGCATTGATCACTGTCAATCACTAATTGACACGCTTTAAACTGTGGTATATTTACAAATACGCTGAAATTTCCCTAGAATTTTTTCTATCTATTTTTTTTCCTCAATTCTCTGCTCATTCCTTTCCCCCCTTATTCACTAGTATGAAGACTTGCCAATATTGTGTGAGAGACATACAACTTCTAAGTTGGCCAAATTTGAGGATCTTCAGTCCATAAAATCAATGGGATTTCGAGGAGAAGCGTTGGCGAGCATGACCTACGTTGGCCATGTTACAGTCACTACCATTACTAAGGGACAACTACATGGTTATAGGTGGAATTACTATAAGCTATGACTTTTCCTCTTATCTTCTCCTGTGCACCACTGCTTGCTTGAGGAACTATAAATGTAGGGAAAAAATGATAGTTATTAAGATTATATTAAGTTATTCTTGTCAATTGTCAGAGAAAATGTCAATTCTTTTAGTATCTTACTGAGTTTTCCTGAAATCATGATACAGGGTATCATATAGAGATGGCTTGATGGAGCATGAGCCCAAAGCTTGTGCTGCCGTAAAAGGGACTCAGATAACAGTAATTGCTAGACTATTTCAATCGTAAAACAACAGTATCTGGAGTTAACAGTGATTCCATTAAGAACTAAAGAATTATGCTGCAATGACCGGAAGTCGTTTTCTCATTTAATGCCTACTTAATTAGAGCTAGAGGATCAATGTTTGCCTTAAACCTGTTTAAATATATTTTGGTTTACCTGGAAATTTAAAATTTCATCATTGTGCATTGTAATGGGCTGTCTTTGTTTTCTTGGGCATCTGATTCCAGGTTGAGAATCTGTTCTATAACATGACTGCTAGGAGGAAAACACTACAAAATGCATCTGATGACTACTCAAAGATTGTGGATCTTCTAAGTCGCTTTGCCATTCATCATATAAACGTCAGCTTTTCTTGCAGAAAGGTTATTTTAAATAATGAGTAAACTATGATTTTATTTGTTTTTTATTGTTTTTATGGACAGAGGCTTTGATGTTTGTAATGTGGTTGTGCATTAAACTTCAAACTGCTTGTTACATTGATTATCAGCATGGAGCTGCCAGAGCAGATGTCCACTCAGTTGCTTCAACTTCAAGGCTTGATGCCATCCGTATAGTTTATGGTGCATCAGTTGCTCGGAATCTTATGAAAATAGAAGTTGCAGAAAGTGATGAATCCTGTTCAGTTTTCAAGATGGATGGTCTAATCTCCAACTCAAATTATGTTGCGAAGAAGATCACAATGGTGCTTTTTATCAATGGTATTGCATATTTTTCTCATCTATTACGCCAGGTATCTTTGCAAAGTAGGATTTGTTCTTATGAGGTAAACACTATTCTTTCTACAAGTGGCAGAAGTTTTACTTATTTTTCCCTCTCATTGATAGGAGTAGTGGAAATAGGGAGGTGGTAAATGTGATGCAATCAAATGATTTGAATTTTGGTCATCCCTTTCAAATACAAGTAACAGCTTTTGTTGTAGGCTGTAGCTGTCAGCTAGGCTACAGCTAAGCTGGCAGTACCAGTTGTATAGTTATACCAGCTTTAACTAACTAATTAACTAACTAAAGTTATTCAACTAACCAGCTACTTTTATAGGCTACAACTTCAGATACAGATATATGGATCATTCAAAATGCATGCAGTAAATTTTGATGACGGCTTCAGGAAATAATTTTTTTGAAAATTTGTTTTTCAACTTCAATTAATATCTCTGTAAATTGTGCTGTTTCATGTGTGATTGATTATGTAGTGAAATGTGCTTTTGTTGTTGTTGTTTTAATGTGTATGAGAAAATTAGGTACCTTGCTTTGTAGGTTGATAGACCACTGGTCTCTTCTAGAGAAAACAGAACTAATTTGCGGCAGAATATGGCTATTAATGCAAACTTGGATACCTTTCTAGTCATGCTTATGGGTTTACTTATTGGTGTCAACAAACTTAGAATATTTATATCTGAAGAAATCTAAGAAAAGACATTCTAGGAAGATCTTTATTTAGGATACATTTGTTTGAAGATATCATGAAGTATGGACCAACATGATGATCTCTTCCTCAATCTTTTCTTTGATAAATTGTCAATCAATTTCTACATCCATTAGACTAATGGAGTACGAGAAAAAGGAGTTTATTGAAAGCTACTTCAATTTCCATGAATAAAAAAATATGTTAGAATCACAAAAATGTGTGGAGTGTCCTGAGTGGGTGCACCAATAAGAAGCTAGGTATTATCTAACATATCCAGTTTCCAATTTCTAACTTTTGGAGTCAATAGGTCTCTAAGAGCATTGACATTCCACTTTCAGAATAGGACTATAGAGTGCCAACCTCTCAAAGGTTCTAAATCCTTTCCACCTACCTTTAACATCTGAAGACTGCTAGGAGGGGAAAAAAATTCTAGAAAGACGGGTGACCAAGCCATATGTTCCCACATCTACAGGACACTGGCTTCATATGATTATTAGAATCTAACACCAAAGCCCAATGATCAAAAATGAATTTCAGAAGTAGACTTTGTCCAGCACTAAAAAATAGGTCAACCCATCCACTAGGAACCAAAAGGCAAAACCTATCTAATTTGCTTCAGATTACATGTGGTCTAAGATTGCATAGGTAAAAGTACTGCTAACATCGTGAAAATCTAAAACACCTCAATTCTTCTTAAGTCATTGGAAAAGATGCATAGATCTATTACACCGTCTTATTGAGGATTCTCCAACCAGTGTTTTTCTAGGTGAGACGAGGTGCCCTACGCGTATCTTAATTCCTTGAGTGAAACTCACCATCACCATTTTTGATGGATGGTGAGACAAGCGCCTCTGTGAAGGGGAGACACCTAGATGGATGGAAAAACATTAGAAACCTTTTTTCTTTAAATTTGCCTTGCGAAGAAGATATAGAGAAGGAATTTCAGGGAATTTTAAAGCTAAAGAACTGTTTTCTTCTCTATTTTCATTATGGAAGTGGAGCTATGAATTTAGTTTTGTTTGTTTTGGAACTTTTTATTGACATTTTTCATATCTTTAGTAAAGAATTTATTGATCTTTAAGGCTTTCAAAGCAAGGATATATTTCCTTTATATATATATATATATATATATATATATATATATGTATATTTTAATTTATTTATTCAAGTGCGGCTCGCTTCACCAAGGCGAGGCCTGGTTGTCGTCTCTCGCCTTGGAGGCAATCAAGAGGGTTGCTTTGGAATGTGCCTCTCGCTTTGAAAACACTTTCTCTAAGCCAAATCAATTGACTTTAAAAGTTATGGACAAAAAACCTATAGGACAGGACAGGACACATAGCTATAGAAGATCAACGAAGCCCCTCTTTATGCGTAGAAGGTTCGTGGACCTTGATGAACCTCCAATCTTGACGGAGCTAGTTAAAGAAAAAATGAATGTAGAAAAAGAGGCCTACCCACCTGTCTACTCTGACGGTACTCAGATTTTATGAGAATACTGTCAGCACTCGGCAGCCTCTAATGCAAGAAGATCCTCCCACTCAATATTCCTCCGCTTCTCAAAGCTCCTTTTTCGTAATCCCTTCCCTAAGCTCGTGATTAACAATCTTGGAATATTACCCAATTTCTTCTCTTGCAAAATGAGGATATCAGGATTTTTGCAAACAATAACCTCACACCGACCTACTCTTGCCACCACCGTCAATACCTTTCATATTCCAAGACAAGATGTCTGTGATTATATAACTTGTTTTTATAACTTATCTTATCTTTATTGAGTTCATGATTTTTTTTTTTTTAATTTTCTTTTGAAGAGCATTATGGTTTAGAGTTTAGCTTGGTTCTTATTACTATTATTCCTGTTTTTTCGTTTTTCGTATTGCAGGTAGAATGGTAGAATGTAGTGCTTTAAAGAGAGCTATTGAAATTGTTTATGCTGCAACCTTGCCCAAAGCATCAAAGCCTTTTATATACATGTCAATTGTAATACCACCTGAGCATGTTGACGTGAACATTCATCCAACTAAAAAAGAGGTGTATTTTTTATTGAGAATATTTTTTCTTAGTTCTGTCCTGTTTAGAGGGTAGTTTTTTTCCGTTGACACAAGGTATGGATCATTTCTAGTTCTACTCTCCAAAATTCACGAAGATAAGAATAGACTGAAATGTGGTGTAAATAGAGTAACGATGCTGGTTAAAATGAGTATGAGAATATGACCCGATATTCCCTTTTGTTACTATTTAAGTTAGGATTAGCCATTACCGCGAGGACAGTTTTATTCAAGTCTTGTAGGTCTTGATTTTTTTAACCTTAAAAGTTCCTAAAATATTAGGAGCTTTATTCTTTAATAAGATCTCATAAAATGTTTTTGTGGCACTGATGATGGTTGAGGTTCAATCTTAGTATATATGGCTGTTTGTCTGGTGCACGGTCATCTCCATGAGTTTTTAATGAGTTTTTATTTTGCATGGTGTATGTTTCAGCTTTAGTTTCTTGTATATCTTAGATAATTTTCACTGAAAACTTGTCAATCCTTGTTGCAATAGTAAAATGGGGTCCACAGCCAAACTACTTGAATTATTGGAGGTGGTGTGTCTGCAAACTTAAGAAATATCAGGACGGTCTTTTTTTTTTTTTTTAATATCCATGAGTGTCCGGGCCAGTTTACACGTATCTGAACTAATTTGACTATACTTGTTGTCGGGGAAACTCGTAGGATAATATCGTAGGCCACACATGGTTTGAATCCATGACCTCAAGGTTTTAAGGTAAGCCCCTTGACCACTAGGCCAACCTATTGTTTGTTGTAATGTAAGTGTGCGGCCTTAAGCAGTCTTCGAGTTTGGTTTGGTCAATTTACTAAGCTATGAAAGGCTATGATTATTCAGTGATAACCATATCATACTTTGTTAAGCATTGTCTTGGAGTTGGAGGGAAGATAACAATGGTCTAGGAAAGGTATAAGGATTTTTCCTCGACCATTCATCCCAAAAAAATGCTTGAAGTTCTCAAGCCCTCAATTCCTCAATCCCAAATGCTTTAGCATGAATATTTTTTTAGTCTACATGATTCTTCCTCATGACCTCCAGTAGGAATAATGTCATCTCCATGCACGGAAACTATTGCTATGACTCTTCACTGTCAAATAAAGGATATCTGGAAAACCCTTCCTTGAGGGAAGAAAGAAGAGTAAGTTTTGGTGAGGGAAATTATCTCCCAATTTTACTAGAAAAATTCATTTTGAACATTAGGCTCGTTCTCCCCCTCCTAATTGACGTCATCTACAATTCTACGCCGGTGCAGCCGCCATCCCCCCCACGCACGCACACACACACTCGCTTCCAATTCTTTTCTCCAGCCTTCTTGTTGACCCTCTCTCCCAGCCTCACCAATGATTACATCTTCTAAATCCAACCATTCTGGTTCTCTTCCATTTTGTATTCTTTGTTTCCGACAAGCCTTGTTTGATCAATTTTCTTCCTTGTCCTTGGATTCAATGAAAGTATTTTCTGTTGACCGAAAACGTTTCTCTATTGAATTTAACAAGGAGTCTAGAGGAGCTACTCTTAAATTCTTAGAAAATTTAGACTTACGGACATCTCATTTCAATCTTCATCTGAGAGCTTATAATCTCTGGGAATCACTTTCAGATTTACTAAAATATTGAACTGAAACATTGAAATTACCCAAAACTCAGTTAGGAAACTTCAGGACAATGGTTTGTGCTAATTGATTGCTTTCTAAACAAGATGGGTGAGTTTTGGGTAATTTCAAAGTCAATGGATGAAGTTAATCAAGTATGGTACCTGCAGGGCACAATCTTTTAGGATGGTCAGAGTTTGTGAAACACATTGGCTCCTTCAATCGTAGTACAAAAGTCTCTACTTCCAACCTTTCCCCTGTTTTACCTCAACCAAACAGACCACCAGAATCTTTAAAATTTAAAACCATCCTACCCCCTCCCCCATCATTCATCCCGGATCTACAAAAATGATGTCAATTCCACTGGGGTACTGTAATTTCTTCTCCTGATAAATGGAAGAGTGTTGTTTGCATTAGAGAAAACGTGGAGGTCAATTGGGTTACTAAGTTTTTTGGATTGGTTCCCGTTTTTTGAGTTGGGTTGCGTTGGGTTAGTTCATGGTTCTTTCTAATCTATAATTTTTTAGGAGAAGTCACATCAACATGAAACACTAATGTTTTTTTTTTCTCCGGATACCAGAATTTGGAATGGGCCTTTTGGTAGCCATTTCTCTTGCAAGAGTGACTTTAGAGCCCTCTCTACCAATGTTTCTTGCTTTGTCTTTGGAGCTTACTGTGGCCATTTGGAAGGACCATATCCGAAAAAAATGAATGTCCTCCTTTGGACTGTCTTACCTGGAGGCCTAAATACTTATGATAAAATTCAAAGGAGATTCCCTTCTTTGGCTTGCTATCCCAATTGGTGTATTCTGTGTTGCTCGGCTGCTGAAAAACCTCTCCACCTGTTTTGGTCCTTCCCTTTCACTGTCACCTTATGGAATAAACTTCTTGACCTCTTCCCCATCCATGGTCCACCTCCTCCTAATCTCCCGACGATCCTCCATGGTCTTTTGTGTGGAGAGTCTCTAAAGGATAAAGCCATAATCCTTTGGCGCAATTCTATCAGGGCGCTGATTTGGTTGGTGTGGTGGGAAAGAAACAAAAGAACTTTCAAAGAAGATTCTCTTAACCCCTCTGATCTTTGGGATCTGTTGGTTAGGTTCACTTCTCTTTAGTCAGCTAGGGCCAAAACTTTTTGTAATTACTCTCCGTCTCTTATTGCCCCCAACTGGAGTAATTTTTTGTAATCTTTGGGTGGCGTTTTGTATAACTTTTCATTTATCAATGAAAGTGTTTCTTATCCAAAAAAACCTAATGTTTTTTTTTTTTCAAATCAATAATTTATTTAACTTGATGTCCGTTTTGGACTTTTTCTCCTCACCAAATTTTGCATAATGAAACACTAAAATAGATCATTGAAGTAAGATTTTAATTTTATATATTAAAATGTGCTAATAGGTTTTTTAAAGTACTATTTTCACATTTAAAAAAAAATTTAATATACACAACAACTTGAAACAATCCAACTATAGCAAGGTTGGGTCTATAATTAAACTAGGGTAATTTGAGTCAGAAAATTTTATAGTCCTAACATTTTGGTTGGGGCTCAAAACCTCACTCAACTTAACTCAACATGACTCATGATCATTCTTTCCTTTTAAGGAAAATACTACCAATCTTTTCCATAAGAAACATCCCTGATCCACTGATACTTGTGAACCACAAAGAACCCTTCAAAGATGCACAAGAACCCACAAAATCAATTGAAAACAACCAAGTTAAGGGACTAGGTTACTCGATCGACGATCTTGAAACAAGAAACGAATTTATTACCCCAATATTTGTACAGGCCACAAATAAATTGATCAGATTATTGAATGCTCCAAGTGAAACTCTAAAACAAGAATCACACAAAGTTGTAGAGAAGATATCTTGGCTACACCAACAATTTTTGCTAGTTTTTGAACAATGCATCAAATCTGATTTCTCATAGAATAATGAAGCCTTTAAATAGGCAAAAACAAGTCGCCTACTTCTAATATGAGTCTAATTTTGAAATTATGGATAATGATGACCTCATCATGATGAGTCATAAAAGACCATCCACAAGCTTTGTAAGGTTTTCTTCAACATCTACAAGCTTTCCATTTCAATTTCCATGTGCTTCTAGCTTGTGTGTTTCATTTCCATGTGCTCCTAGCTCCTCATGTATAAGTGAAGTGTCATGATTCATATCATTCACTCTTCTACCTCTTTAAATTACATCTAAAATTCAATTGCCCATAAAAAAGTCTCCTACTAAGAAAAGAAAAATTATATTTTTAAATACTAGAGTATAGACAACATCGCAGCAATCAATATTAGGCAATTTCTTCCTCTCATAAACCTCATAGCCTAGATTCAACAGAAAGGAGCCTCCCAAACCCCAATTATGAAACTCCTTCTCTACCACCTTTCTCTCTCACTTCACACCGAAACATTCTTCCTTGCAATTATGCCATTACAATTTTTTTTTTTAGGAAATCTTCATAGCCATTTATCTAGGAAAGCTTCTTATTTTTCTTTTTTCCAAGATAATGCAATACCCAAACATCCTTGCTTCCACAGGAAGAAAATTAATTCTCCACTTAACAGGATGGGAGCCCACTTCCAACTCCACACCCTCTTAAAAGATCTCTTAAAAATTTATCAATCATTATGGGTGATTTAACTCGAGATTTTTAAAATAGAAAGGAAGTATGTTGGAATGTTTTCTAAAATAGCTGACACCAAGGTGTATCTCACACATTTTGACGAGATTTTCCATTTCTAAAGCTTGCACATAATCTTCTCAGATTATGTGCCCAAAAGTCAATAGATTTAGGATTGCCACAAAGTGGGAGACCTATCGCTCCTGAACTGCAAGAAAAGCTCTCAGCCCAAAAGTCAATAGATTTAGAAAATGATCTATGTGAGGCTAGCTTTGTTATCAAATTTGATTTTATGAGAGTTCCAAGTTCCTTTCTGCATCTGAATTCTTCTAAAGTTTTCTTTAACTCCAGGATTTTGCACATACCTAGCTGTAGTCTTATAATTGTGCTGCAGAATAAAGCTCTGTGAATATGCAGGTGAGCCTCCTGAACCAGGAAGTCATTATTGAGAGGATACAGTCAATGATTGAATCAAAACTGAGAAGCTCTAATGACACTAGGACATTTCAAGAACAGGTATTTTTGTTGGTTTGCTTGAAAATCTGTAAATTGTATTGTAATTGAGAGATTATAGGAAATCATGCTTGACTTGACCTTTCAAGATTTGTTTCTTTACCACTTGGTTCTTCGTTTGAAAAGGAAGTTTCTTCATAACCATTTCTTGAGGCTTTGGTGTGTAAGAATTATGGAATCAATAGTAATTAAATAAATTATTGAACCTCTGCGGTCAATTCTTAGTCCACCATGAACTGCATATTCCAGGACGTAGAATCTTCTCCAACTTGTCAGATAATTTTAAGCAAGGACTCTTCTCACAATTCCTCGCAGTCTGGTACCATTAAATTTTTCGTCTTTGTTGGTGTTGCACCCTTTTCTAATTTTTAAAGTTGCCTATGGGGCTATTCCCGACTAATTAAGGTCATGGTTTTGTTATGTATGTAGGATCAAAATCACAAAAAGTTCCTGTTCATAAAATGGTAAGAACAGATTCAACCGATCCAGCTGGAAGGTTACACGCATATGTGCAAATGAAGCCTCCTGACCTCCCCGAATCTAGCTTGACTGCTGTGAGGTATGCATCGACATATGGATTTATCTTAATGTCAAACATGGACTGATCAATATCAAAGCCTTTAGTGGTTACTAGTTGTCATAATATAGAAATCATACCTGATGAAACTTTATTGAAGCCAACTAAGTAAATAACTTAATATTAGTTGCAACTTGCTATTCTATTGAATTGAATTAGTTAATAACGTAATGCTAGGGTTTTTGAAAATGAATTTGCTTCTATGAATACTAAAATTCAAATGGAACTTAATTTTGTTATTTTTTTTAACCTTGAGGACTCCTCATCCTCATCCTCTTTTTATTCTTTCTTTTATCAATGAAAGTTTATCTTTCTATAAAAAAAGAACTATTTATTTATTGTTTAAACTAGCTCAAGACTTCTCCATTTAGAAAATTAGTGACTAAATGTTGTCAACATTTTCTCAGATTGCTATCCTTTTTCCTCTTTCTCAAGTTCTATTTATCTGTATGTTTTAGTTTTCTTTTTTCATTCTATAATCAGATGAATTAGAAGGGAATGGTGTGGTAGAGTCGTAGAGACTATCATAGGATTACTTACATGGACACTAGACTGATTTTTGGAAGCCAATTTACTGTTAAATTGGGAGGGTTCTTCTGGAGAATTTTAGAAAGAAACGATGGAATTTTCAGGATGCTTCTCAAGCATGGGATGGTTTCTTTGATTTCATTCATTTTGTGGTTTCGTTTTGGAGTCTTTTGATAGGAATAATTGTAAATATTCTCCCTTTCTATAGATTTACACTGGAAAGCTTTTTATTATTTGGGCTTGGTAGATATCAGATATCTTATCCCCCCTCCCAATTTCTAATGCATTGATTTTGTTTCCTATTTTCGAAAGAGAAGCTAATTGAATGGGAAAAGAAAATAGATAGAATCCTTTTTAGGGTTGCACCATCTAAACAGAAAAATTAATGATATATTAAATTAGGTTAAATTGTATGGAGGTTACATTGACTCATATAGAAAAGTAAACTTCTATAATCCATAGAATAAAACAGCATCTTTGGTGAAGCAAAGAGCAGTTTGGTCAGAAGCATCTACCGTGCACTCAATCCAATGAGGAAGCACATAAGCAAGATGAATCTCTTTCTCTTTCTGTATTATATTAGGCAATCAGAGCTAAATACATATAGAAAGGAGCAAAAGACAGATTTGCTGGATAATAATTTTCAGGATGGTGGTTTTTGATTGAAATAGTGTGGTACGGATGATGCCCAAATCCAAGGACGGACTTTTGGTGAGGAGCATTGTTTTGAGGGAGGGAAAGCGTGGCAAGCCGAGGCGACAGGAGTGGAGTGCTTTCACCCAATGATGCATGTGGGCTGAGCCATTCCCACCCTAAGTGGTGGCCCGATTCGGCCTAGCTTGGTCGGAAGGAGATTCACATAGAGACTAGCTAGACAAGGAAACTAATCTAATCAAAGAAAACATAAATAATATCCTAAAATCCTAATATTATTCTAACACTCCCCCTCAAACTTAAGATGGTATCTTGCAGAGATCTACTGAGTTTGATCAACAACGGAAACGTTGAGCGGAACCAACTTCTGAAGCACGAGCAAAGATGTCGGATAGAATCTATCAGAGGAACCAACTTCTGATGATCAAATTTTGGACCAACGGTATCATCGATGGTTTCTCTTCCCTCCTATGTGGAGAGGTGTCAACAAATAATCACAACATAATGTTAACCAATAATCCAACCCTAGATTTATCTAGGTATAATGGAGAAAGAAACCCGAACGACACTCCAAGGTTCACAAAACGCAAACGCTAAATAAATCGTAACTCCTCTAAAAACTCGTATTCCATACATATGTTCCGCGAACAAAGAAGATATCCAACAAATCAAGTCGCCAATCAAAATTGAAGGTGAAGTTAAAGCTGCTGAAAGTGCACAAAGCGTCTTCCGGAAGAAAGCAAAAGAAATCGTGACGGAAAAGAGACAAATTGGCCTGATCTAAAACAAACATTGCCGGAATTGAGGATCAACCTTTCTGACAATCGAAGAGAGAGAACAGAGAAAGTGGCAGATATGCAAAATCTCCCTAAACAGCGACGTAATTCCTTAACAGCAGCGGTGATGGTTTTCTCTAAGAAAAGTGGCAGCAACTGATGAATCAAATGATTCCAATATTACAGAAGCACATGGTGGTGGCAGATTTGACTCTCCGGTGGCCAGTGGTTCTTCCTACGAGGTGGTGACAACAAACAACCACTCAAAAGTTGTATTTCAAGATCCAAACCCTAGTTTTACCTAGGTATAATGAACAAAACAAACCCTAAATTGAGGGGTTTGATTGGAAGTTTAGAAGGTTTCTTATAAGGTCATAAGAAGATGCTCCCTCACAGGAAAAGCTTACACCGGCTAGGGAACAAAACGGGATCAAAATAGAGATGGTAAGAAAATTTAAAAATGAGGCTTTGATACCATGTAAACGGAAAGACTAATGATATATTGAATTAGAGTAAATTGTATGGAGGCTACATCGAGTTATATAGAAAAGTAAACCTAGCTAGACAAGGAAACTAACCTAAACAAGAAAACATAATTAAATAAGGAAAACATAAATAATATCCTAAATAGACTAAAATCCTAATATTATTCTAACACATCATAATTAGAATCCTTCTTTTGAATATGAAAGTTCTGGGGAAAAATATATATAATTTGCTCAAATAGCATAAATCTGTATATTAATTACTAAAATGTCAAAACGTTTTAAAAATTACTCAAACAACATAATTATAGTTCAATAAATAATTTAACTATAGTTCAATAAGTGATTGAACTATATTTTGTAATTTTTCATGGATATTTTCAATGAATTTGTTGGTTTTTTACTTTTTTCTTTTAGTTCAATAAATAATTTTTTTTGATAATAAACGGTAGCCTTTTCATTGATAGATGAAAGAGCCAAAAAGGCGATAAGGGGTTAAAAAAAACCTTCCAATCAAGCGTTATAGAAGGAGCGTAATTGCAAAAAACTTTACAATTTGCACTCCGGAGGCATTAAGAATACTAATTTCCCAAATATCTTCCCACGATTTAGCCTTATTTAAGAAAATTCTTCTCTTGCGCTCGAGCCAAATCTTCCTAGTTATTGAACTATAATTATGCTATTTGAGTAATTTTTAAAAAGTTCTGACAATAATTAGTATGGAAAAATATGGTATTTCAGTAATTGTCCAAAAAATATATGCCTTGTAAAAGATCGGGGAAGAATACACACTAAAGATGGACATATTATGAAGGATCCACTGGGCATAAAGCCATGAAAATGAAGGAAATAGGTATCCAGTTTCCATACTCATCATCTAATCTTTTCATCGTTTCTCAACTAATTGTTAATGAAATGAAATGTTAAACCTGGAGAGAGAGAGATATACTTCCAAGGATTGAGAAGTTTATAATTACTACTTTTCACAAGTCTTTGTATTTCAACCAATGTTTTAAAAGTCTTAAGCGGTTTCGAGGCGTTTGCTCATGGAGAGGGGAGGCGTAAGCCTCATTTTAGATAGAAAAAGAATTTATAAAAAGGTAAAACCCTACATTAAAACCTGTTGTGCTGCTACAGGGAAAATAGTGGCAAAAATACATTAAAAAAATTTCAAAAAAAATCAGAAACAAAGCTGAAAAAATATAATTAAAATAATGGGTATAAAAGTAATTAGTCCAAGCGGTGGTCTCCCTTTTGGCTTTTTGGTGCATTCTGTTAAGACATAATCTATTTGGGCCCACAACCCAATATCCAAATGCAATATTAATGTAAACGGAAAGACTAATGATATATTGAATTAGGTTAAATTGTATGGAAGCTACATCAACTTATATAGAAAAGTAAACCTAGATAGACTAGGAAACTAACTTAAACAAGTAAACTAAAAGATAAGGAAAATATCCCTAATCTAAATAAGGAATATCATAAATATATATTCTAACATCCCCCCTCAAACTCAAGATGGCATAACAGAGACCAACTTGAGTTCGCTAAACACATGACCCGAATATGACTTCGTGAATCAATGTTTTCGTTGAGCGGAAGCTATGAGAGATGCCGGAGAAACCATCTACAACACAATGCGGAAACAATGATCAGTTGAAACTGATGTCGAACAAAGATGTCCGACAGAACCGACATCGAAACAGAGCAAACATCAAACAAAACTGACGTCGAAAGCATAAAGCGGAATTGATGAAACATGCTCGGGAAACTGGCTGCGAAAACACAACAAATCTGAAACGAAAAGACTAATGGCTTTTTGACAAATGGTATCACCGGCTGTTTCTCTTCCCTCTTATGTGGAGAGGCGCCACCAAATAACCACAACATAATGTTAACCCAAAATCCAAATCCAAGATTTATCTAGGTATAATGGAGGAAGAAACCCGGCACACCAAGATCCACAAAACCCAAACGCAACAAACAACTAACAAAGAGTCTCAAATTAGCAAACGAATGAGAAAATTGAACAAATTCCAAAACCATTCGATTCTGATGGAAATAGGTACCACTAAGATTCCGGCGAAAAATGTGATTCCGGCAAGATTGCGGTGACCGGAGGCGGTGGAGACGGCTGATTCCGGCAAGAAGTGGTGGCAACGGACTCCGACAAGGAGTGGCAGTGGGGGACTCCGGTGGGAAGTGGTGACAACAAACCACCACTCAAAGGTTGTATTCCAAGATCCAATGTTTTACATAGGTATTATGAACATAGCAACCCTAAATTTAGAAGGTCAGACGAAGGTGCTCCCTCGCCGGAAAATCTTACACCGGCGAGGGAACCAAACAGGATCAAAATAGAGACGGCAAGAAGATTTAAAAACAAGGCTCTGATACCATGTAAACGGAAAGACTAATGATATATTGAATTGGGTTAAATTGTATGGAGGCTACATCAACTTATATAGAAAAGTAAACCTAGCTAGACTAGGAAACTAAAAGATAAGGAAAATATCCCTAATCTAAATAAGGAATATCATAAATATATATTCTAACAATTAATATGCATTTTCACGAGGCGTACGCCTCTCATGCCTCAAGGCGTAATAAACAAAGGCGTACGCCTCACCTTCCAGAGCCGTAAGCCTCTTCAAACACACTAAAGGTGAGGCGAGCCTCAAGGCATAAGCCTCTTACAATTTTTGAAACACTGATTTCAACCATTGTCTCGTAGCACATATTTGCTAACAATTATGGCAGCCGAACAAGATTCTTTTTGCACAGGAATTCTCAAAGCCAAATTTTCTTCCCGGTATCCCGCCCAGAATTTGCAGTGATATGTTTGATTTATTCCTTAAGATTTTTTTTAATGATATGGAACTAAGTCTAGTTTTATTGTCTAATTAAAATTATAATGCCAATTGAATTTTAGATGAGGGCTGTTCCGCTACTTTTTTCTAGTGCTTGTTGCGGTAAATCCATGAAATTGTGGTTATATTTGGTATTTTTTGGGGTATTACCATAAAGTAATTTATTAAAGACGTTAGACTTTTTAAGATGAGGAAAATGTAGAACTATATTCTTTGTTATTTTTGTCAAGGATGCGTTACTTGCTCCCTTCAAAAACTGGATTTTTAGGTCTTTTGTTAGACAGAGAAGGAATCCAAAGGAGACTGCTAATCTTACTAGCTTACAAGATCTTGTTGCGGAAATTGATAAGAATTGTCATTCTGGTAACCTACTTGTTGAATCTTTGAATTATTAAAAAGCTTTGGAGATGTCTGGTTGAATTGATTTTTAACGCTGGCATGTTTCTGCAGATCTTCTAAACATTGTAAGACATAGCACATACATCGGCATGGCAGATGACGTCTTTGCTTTGCTTCAGCATGAAACTCATCTCTATCTTGCAAATGTTGTGAACTTGAGGTAATAAATTTGTAGAAAAGAATGTGTTAAACTTGAATTATTTTGTAGGATTCTTCTGAAATTCCCTGAAACTCTCTTAACCACGTACTGGAACCATTTTTGAGGTTTTGTATTGCCACAAAAAAGATTTTTTTTAGGGATTCGTACTTAGTCATTACTCATTAGAGATCTCATTATAGCTTTCTGTAGTTCATCTCCCTAGAAATCAACAGTTCTCATATTTCACCACTCTATCTAAAGAAATTCTCTTATTTGAACATATGCATGTCTCAGTTTTGTTCGTATGGGATCACCGCCACAATTTCATGGAAGCCTGTGAGTTGATGTTTTTGTTTACTATTTAAAGTGGGTCTTAATCCCACATAAAGAAGTGTGAAAGGGGTTTATCATAATGATTTGCTTTTACTCTAATAAAAAAATAATGATTTGCTTTTGCACTTTTTGATCACTTCCTTATGCGGGGCAAATCTTTTCACCTCTTGGTATTATTTGGGCTAGTTGAGCTTGCCAATGTTTGTAGCAAAGAGGTGTTGAGGAGTGGTTAATGTGCTGTTGCTCACTAAAAAAGGCAAAAATTCTTTGGGATATTTGGATTTTGTCCATTTTGTGGAAGGTGTGTTTTAACTTTTAAGTTTAAATCTAATTTAACATTATTCAAGAGATAAATATGAAAAAATAGAATAGATAGTCATGAAAGGAAGAAAGCATGAATCATTTATGGAAACGGGCTTCTATATCTCGATGGAAGCAAAAGGTGCTTGCTGTTAATAGCTTTGCTATGCTTGTTTTTTGCATGTTGTAGCAAAGAACTCATGTACCAGCAAGTTTTACGTCGATTTGCTCATTTCAATGCAATACAACTGAGCAATCCAGCCCCACTATTTGAGTTAATTATTTTGGCACTGAAGGAGGAGGATTTGAATTCAGAATGTGATGAGAATGATGAATTCAAAGAGAAGATTGCTGAGGTAATTTGCTGTCTACTCTGGTATCTTTTTTGAAGCATGAAAGAGTGCTTTCTTCAGTTTTAGCTTCTTGTTCTATAAGGCTAATACTTGTGGTGCTTCCTAGATGAATACAAAATTGCTCAAGCAGAAGGCTGTAATGCTGGAAGAGTATTTCTGCGTACATATTGACAGTAATGGGAACTTGTCTAGACTTCCAGTCATACTTGACCAATACACACCTGATATGGACCATGTTCCAGAATTTATACTTTGTTTGGGTAATGATGTAAGTTCTTGTTTCCTTCTGTTGTTGATTATGGTGTTCCATCCATTTATTTGTATTATCATCTTGTTCATGGTATTATGTTCATTTCACCACGATGCTTGGTATTATTTATCTAGTTCAGTTTTGACGTGCATGTGCCACTACATCATTGTGCACCTCTATTTCTTTTAGATCATGATTACTCCATTAGCTACAATTTCACTACCATATTAAATAATTATGATGAAGCATCTCTGACTTGAGATTGGATATATTAGTACGATCCCCTTCACAGGTCAAGCTGATGGCATTTCAGTCTTCTAGGAATTATTCTCATCTGCCAGCAACGGCTAATGATTATCAGTCTTCCTACTATAGGTTCTCTTGATGATATGGGATTTGGCTTTTCTTGTACGAGTTTTTCTTTCTTTCTTAACGTTGGAAGAAAACTTAAATTGGTCTGTAATATCAAGCAAAAGCATTACTCTTGTTTCATTCATCACCTTCACGGCTTCACCCCCTTTTTCTCACACAATTATGTTTCGAGCCAGATTAGGCATGGCTTAACATACTTCGACATATAGCTTTCCAATTTCTCATAAATGTTATATTTATTTCTCCTTTTAAGATTGTTTGGAATGTTTTTTATGTAATATTTTGGAATTAAATTATTATATTATGGAAATACTTGAAAAGCCTGTGCAAAAGTCCTTTTGTAGCTAGTAATACCCTCTCTCTCAAACACACACCAAGGTTTGTGCTAAATTAGGCACGGAGTAAAATACTTCTATATAAAACAAGCCAATTTCCCATGAATGTTTTATTTATTTCTTGTGAGATTGTTTGGAATGTTTTCGACATAAAATTTTGGAAGAGAACTATTATATTATGGCATTACTTGCATAGTCTGTTCCTAAGTTTTTGTGTATCTAGTAAGATAATCGTTGATTACTAAAATGGGTGTAATGACTCTCCTCTGATCTTTATCCTTATAAAAACTTTGTGAAATTTCACAGATGACTTCTTTACTTCATACTCAGCTCTTTAGTGAATCTCTTCTATGAGGATTTCTTTACATACAAACCTAGAATAGCTGACTTTCTTGAATATTTCTGGTTGTTGATTCTCAATGCAATTCTCCTTTGAGAAATGCATCATCTGCTACAGCTTATGTATGTCATATTATAGCTAATTATTCTTGCAATTTGTAGATTGATTGGGAGAATGAGAAAAATTGTATACAGTCAATTTCAGCTGCCCTTGGGAATTTCTATGCCATGCATCCTCCCATGTTGCCCAATCCCTCAGGTGATGGCTTGCAGTTCTACAGAAGGACAAAACCTTCCATGAATCCTCAAGATGAAAATATAGGTATAATTGTTTGCTGAAAAATTTAGTATTTTTTTTGGCACAATGAATAATATATTTATTTTTTATAACACGTGCTTTAAAGATTGACATCGTACATAGTAGACTCTTATTTGTTCCATTCTCTGTTATGAGTTCTCTTAATCCTCCAAATTTTTTATTTGTTTATGGTTGCTGCAATGAGCTTTTAAAAGCACAAATCTATGACCAATTAGCGAAGTTGATTTTTCTGTGAGGTCTCGTGGTCTTGCTTCGTGTTCTTATCTTTCCTTTCCATGATTACCAGAACCAGAAGAAAGTACTTGTATTACTAGTTTTGTGAGCCTCCCTGAGCCTGGTCAGTCGGGTGTTTTTTTAAACCTTTTTTCTCTAAAATTTAGGCTCCCTTAGTCTTTCCTGGCTATTAAACCTTAAATTTCAAATATCTTTAAAAAATGTTCACACAGCTCACCTTAAGTTTGAGTGGTTTACATTTGTGCATGCAAGCTCAAGCAGACCTTTCCTTACATTTGTTCCAATGTCTCTGCAGTACACGTGACTGATTTTATCGCTTGATTTTCTTCTGTCTGTTGTCAAATTTTTAATAGCTTCGACAGCCTGCTATTTAAAAGTGTTTTAATTTCATGTATTGGTTATTCTTTCCCTCTCCAAAGTTGTCTTTGATGATATTTTTGGGGGCATTTACAGGTGATGGGGTGGTTATGGAGAATGAAATTGACCATGAGCTACTATCGGAAGCAGAAACTGTATGGGCTCAACGTGAGTGGTCAATACAGCATGTACTGTTTCCATCATTGAAACTCTTCTTCCAGCCTCCAGATTCTCTGGCTAAAAATGGAACGTTTGTGCGGGTAATTTCTCTCGTTTTAGAACTAAACGCCAAAATAAATGTCAAAGCTACAACTAGATCTACCATTGTTTGGTGCTTCTATCAAAAGCTCTCAAAATTGACATCCTGAGCTTGACCATACTCATCTGTTTCTGGTCAAAATTGGTGACAATTTAATTAGTCTTCCTGAAACAAAGAAATGCTGAACTTAGAATATGGTATTATAATGGTAGCTATATTGCTTCTTAGTTCAACTAAAAAAATTGTTGAAAACCATTATTTTCATGAAAAGTCAATTGCATCTAAAACCTGTGGAGACTAAAATATACATCAGGATTTATTTAAACCAGCATTGGACTTTTTGGTGAAAACTACCTGCCAATCGCTTCATTTGTTGACTACTAGCTACAATCAGCGTTTGCTTTATGTGCAAAACCCGGATGTGATATATATATATATACTTTTCCTGCAGTTATTAATATATTTACGTTGACTTTTACAGGTAGCATCATTGGAGAAACTTTATAAGATTTTTGAGAGATGTTGAGGGAGAACAGTCCCATCAATTTGAGGCTTCTTCTAGAATCAGTGATACCCTTTTCTATGTTGTATATATGGCAATATGCAATTGAAGGATTCTAACATGTTCAATTTGGCATATGTTAACAGCTGTTTTGCATTTCCATTAACATGTCTTCCCTTTTCAATTTAGGTTTAAATCCCTAATGAATCATTAATTTTTGTAATTCTTGGTTGTTGGGTAGTGATAGGGCCTATTTTTTGTGGCCGTTTGTTTAATTTAACTGGGATCCAGATTCTCATGTTTGTGTTGTTGGAATGGTTGGATGCTAGAGTATTCTCGTATGCCCATGAAAACCCACCAGTATTTAGGATTCCCGATTTTGTTTCGCTAATAAAATGGTGGGTTTGTAAGATTTTCATGAGATGGAAATGTGATTTTTATTCATTTACCCTATCATATGAAAAACTTGCATTGTTTTATAGGGTAAAATGAAAATAAAACCAATGTGGTAGTGTGGTTGGGCTGATATGCTAACATACCCTCTGGTAAAAAAAAAAAAAAAATGTATAGTCTCGTTGTTTCAAAATTATACAATTTGATCATTTCTCACTAATGTCGTTAACATTCTTAGTCATAACTTTTTCATTTCAACTTCGATTTAGACAATTGGAATCCTTGTTTCGAAATCTACGTTATGGTCACTTCAAAACATTGAAATCATGAGTAAATAAAAGGGCTTGTGGTTTCAATCATGTCTAATGTTTTGATGCTAATAAATCTTTTATTTATTGACGATTTCAAATTTTTGAAGTGATCATAATGTAGAACTTGAAACGAGGATTCCGGTACATCTTGAATCATCCCAATTGTAGTTCAAAATAACTAGTTACTGTAAGTAAACGACGTTAGTAGGGGGTCAAATTGCATAATTTTGGAACTATAAATGTATTATTTTTCATTTTTTTTAACTATAGAAGGTGTGTTTGCATATCAGCTCAACCATCGGGGTCTTATTTATATTTTACCCTATTTTATATTAAGTAATTTTCGTTATTTTATTTTATTTGTAGATTTATTTAATTAGGTGGTATTAAAATTAATCTTATTTTGGACTTTAATATAATTACTCTTATCAATTTATTTTGGGTTAATTCATAGTTTTTTTTTTTTTCGCGCTAATATGTCTTTTTCGCCAACTCATAAATAATGGGAAATTTCATTCGGTAGCAGATTTCGATGCAATATTTATAAAAATGTCAACTCTAAAAAGTATTTGTAAATATAACAATTTTTACTATGTTAATGAGTAATTAAAAATGAAAATGTGTGTATCAGTGATAAATTTAGTGTAAAAATGTATAACTCAATGTTTTTCAATGATTCACACAATCAAAATTTGCTATATTTATAAATATTTTTTAGAGTGGTTATTTTTACAAATATTACTAAGAAAATGATTAGCAAATGTCCCATAAATAATAATACTTTTTAGACCTATGTGTAAAATACCCATACTAACTTAATTAAGAATGAAATGAGAGAAAATGAAGATTTAAAAATGCTTAAATCAAGGAATCATAAAAGAAAGAGAATGAGAATTTGAAAAATTATTAAAGAAAAAAAAAGTAAATAACTGGGATTCAGAAAAATAAAAAGAATTAGCACACATGATAGTTTTTCTAAAAAAATACCGATTTCTTTTTATGAAACGATTCCTAAAAAACTTGTATAATATGATGTACAATGATGATGAGGTACAATATGTAAATATATAAAAAAATATAGTATATTTGTTTATACAAGAAATATATTTATATACTGAAATGAAAACATAAGTGAAAATGAAAGAAGTTCTTGACTATATAATGTACGTAAATGACAATTATGAATAGTGTTTATAAAAAATGTATTGTACATAATAATATAATATATTTATGTACATTATGCAAAAAAATATACGACAGTAGAGGAAAATATACTGTAAGTGTACGAAAAAAGTTGTAAGAAAGTAGACGATAATATATCATACATAATATAATATATTTATGTATAGTACGCGAAAATATGTCAGGCGAGAGAGGTATTAATGTAAAAACGTTTAGAAAATATATAGAAAACCATGATTGAAAAGATAAAAAAGATGAAAACGTACATTATGATATTCAATACTGTACTATACCAAATCTACAATCATCTTCTACGGTGGCTAATGAAATTTGTCTTCTCCAACCATTTGAGTTTTGTATCTCGATCTTTATTCCAGATTTGGCGACGCACACGCTTTTTCCGATTTTGCTTCCGTTTATGTCTTAGATCTTGAAGGAACTATTTTACTAAATTAGCGGAATTTTATTTAGTAAACTAATTAACAATTAATTTAAGATCTATTAACATCATGCAATTGTGATTAAACCTTCGACTGAAAAGTTAAGGCTTTTTGAAAAATACTTTCATTGAGCAAATAATGGAGATTTGGTTGGAGGTTTCTTTACTTCATCAATCCTCAGCACCAGATCTTCTACGCTATATCCCGATCGAACAAGCAAAACCTGATTGTGGGATCAAACTTTAGAAGATATTAGGAAGAAAAAAAAAAAATTCTTCCTAAAACTATAGGCAAAATCGGCAAGGCCTTAAGGGAGGAAGAGGAGAGAACTTCAATTTCTAAGGAGAATTGTGGGATTTATGAATGACCCAAGCCTTTTATTTATAGGCCAATGGAAAATCTAATCACATTAGGAATATTCCATGGAGATAAAGAAAAAAGAAAAAAAAAATTCTCATTCCTTTATCTTGGTATTTTCGAACATACCATATATAAATAAGAAAAGATTTTATTTTATTTTATTTGTTTTATCTTGTGTAAATAAATCTATGTAATTATTTGAGGATATAATTCAAATTATTATTTCCCTAAAAGTACACCTCATGGCCGAAATTCACTTAATAAATAATTAATAAATCAAATTTATTTAATTAATTATTTTGGGCCATTTTCAATTGGGTTCATTAATCCATTTGAGCTAGAAATTCTCTCTTTAGTTAAATAAGTCCAACTTAATTAATTATAATATTTATTACTTACCATTTAAAATATTTTATTTAAATAATTAATAATATTAATATTGTCTCCCAACTAAATATTATCAAATGATATTTAATTATTACTTTCCATTTAAATAATTTTCATTATTTAAATAATTAATAATAAATATTTTAGTTGATAATATTTTATTATTAATTAATATTATTAATTTAATTATTAATGTCCATTTAAATAAATTAATTATTTAAAAAATTTATAATTACCAATTAATTTCAAATTATTAATTATCATTTAAATATGCTCAATATTTAAATAATTAATAATATTTCATTATTAATTTTCTGTTTAAATAAACTTATTATTTAAACAATTAATAATATTTCTATTAATTACCGTTTAAATATACTCAATATTAAACAATTAATATTGTTTATTTAAGTAATTCACCCCACTTAAAATTTTCATTTCTTCAATTTGATTTCGCAACTACGATATTTGGGCTAGGCTAGGGACCTGATGGACATATAGATCATGAGATTAATAATTAGTCAATTAAGTGATTAACTCATAATCAGTTAATTACTTATTATATAACTATGAATAATTCCACTATAGATTCATAGCTAAATTCCCTTCACCATAGATGAGTATTGTCCATTTAGTTTATCTTTTATTTATATCTGTGATATATCCTTCACTTGGAACCCTCATAATTACAAGTGGATTAAATTTATCGTTTTACCCCTGTAATTACCGATTTATCCTTGTATTCTTGTTGATTCTCCAAAGAACATTATTTGTAGTCAAACTACATATAATATACTTATGTGATCAATAGAAGTCGTGACGCCACTTGTTCATGTATCAAATCAGTACATCAAGGGAGTTTTCTAAAGTTCCTAAGCTGTTTAGGTATCACATTGATATCGTTAATTTATAGGAAAGTTATGAATTCCTTCTTGCGTAAATGTGTTCCCATCTACTATCTTGTTATGTTCCCAAAACAGGAGCGTATTGAGCGTTCATATCAGATCGCTCTCAACCATGTGAATCAAAGAACATAATTCCATGAATAAGAGTCCACATTTCACTCAGGATTGAGATTTATCACGGTTGATAAACTTAGTTTGTTATTCAATCATTTCTCGTAAACAGTAGTAATGAGATATTGATCAAATATCATGGTTCTGTCTTATACAATCAACATTGTATATGATACTTCCATTTCATGTTACCCACATGAATGATCAGGATTAGATCATTTGTCTACTTATACAAAATGGTCAACTATCAATAGTGTTAACAGGATGAGGTTCCCAAACGTTATCCATATTTTGTAGACACTTTAAGTTACTCATCTCGACTTTAATCCTCTTGTATGACTGACATACTTAGACGTGATTTCATAAGAGTAACTTAGAGTTTTACTATTTGAATGTTTGATATTAATATATTTACATATATTCCTAATATCATCCATTGAATCAATATAGATAATAGAAAGAACTTATGTTTATTTATTTAATTTATTCGAAATAAACTATCTTTATTAAATAATTACAAGTTCTAGGACACCATTTCTAACAATCAAGTTCTAGGACACCATTCTATACGTTTACTCATAGAATGAAAGATATGATGCATTGTTTTCTATGCGAGTCGTTTGCATCATCACTACCACTACTATAATAATTTTACTTGAAAATCTGTATATAATGACAAAATATAACATATTATATATGAAGAAGAAAACATTATTGTAATATACTGGATCAAACATTAAATACGTTACAAAACAAGTCTTCTACTGAATCAAATATAAAAAATATTACAATAAATCTCACGCTATGAATCTATAATACATACAAGGTTAGAGCAATTAGCTATATATATTAAAATCAATATTAATACACTATTAAAGTCATACATTCAAAGTTAGTAAATGAGAACATCTCAGTTGTTCATAATTTCTCTAAAAAACTTACACACGTAACCATATTCCACGTCCCCTACTTGGCAAAGACACTATACATATAGAAAAAATAATATTATAACATACCAAAACTGTGTAATAATAAAAAATTATAACTTGGATAGACTTAGTAGAAAATGAATTTTACAATTTACCTCCTTACAACTGGTATTTTTTCGATTTTGATATCCAATTTCAAATTGATATAGTTTGATTGTCATATGTAAACATTAACATATTGAATAGATTAAAATTACAAATTAAGATTAACACAATCCTAACAATAACTTGATGACCATAATATCGTTTTGATGTCTCCTCTAATATCATTTTGTAAAAAAATCAAATCCAAATACAATATTTACTTACACATCCACCACATATAATGTCCATTGATATTTATCAATATATAATATTTCAATTTGAGCTTGCTTTTATCTTTTGCCCGTCTTTGCTCTCTGTAACGTCCCATTAATTTGAGGTGATTTTTTTTTTTTTACTTAATTTAATTCATGTTAATTTAATTAGTTTAATTTAGTTTATTTAAATTTCTAGTAATTAATTTAGTTTAGAATTTATTTCTGCTTTGTTTTAATTTAATAGTTTGGGTCATTAATGATTATTAACAGGCTACTTAATAATCATTAATCACCCTTAGTTATTTTAATTACCTTAGACGTTGTTTGGTAAATTTATGGTTCAAGGGCAAGTTCTAGTTAAAGGAAAGGAGAAAGGAGGGGCATTTTTGTCCAAAAAGGAAGACCCTTACATAAAAACCCTATGAACACTATTCATTCATTTTCCAAAAATCAAAAAGTGAAAAAAACAACTCCTTCCCCTCTCCCATGGCCGACGCAAGGGTCTTGGACTCCTAGACTCGGGTTTCATTCATCTCTACTCCATTTTTCTCGATTCTTGGTACGTTGGAAAGCTATCGGCGAGGGCTTTCTACCCATCCTACCCTTGAACATCATCTCCTTCTCCAAGAGAAACCCTAGAAAGTAAGTTTTCAAAACTTTTCTTATGGTTTTCTTCCTTTTGTTTCTAAATGAGATTTTAAGTTGAAATCATCAATTTCCTTTGAGAAATTTGACGATTTCTAGCCCGGAATGTCATAAAACACTATTCACCCTGAAACACTGTTCATCTGAGGGCATTTTTTTAATTTTTTTTTCATTTTCATTGTTTTGTGTTTTTATATAGGTTTGGGGAAGAAATCTTGTTGCAAGGTTCTAATTTTAAGTTTACACATTGATTGAAATCACCTAAAAAGTGCCTAAAACCAACCCGGATTACACCTAAAGTACCTAAAACCCGGAAATTCATCTTCCCTCATTTTTCCTCTCTTGGCCGTGGCGTGGGCATCAAAGACCCATTACTGGGCTGTTTTTCGTTTTTTAATTAATTTCATGTCGATATTTGTTCGATTTGTGAAATTAATGTATTTTAGGTGAAATTAATTGTAGGTTCCGGTAACCGTGCGCGAATTTGATCCTTCGGCATTAAGGGTCGACTTCTATATCAAAGGTGAGTTTAAGGTGGTGGTGTGTGTTCTATGTGTGTTTTTCATGACGATTTTGTTTAATTGTGTTTAAGAGGGGTTGTGTGATATTGTGAGGTGATAATTGAAAGAATTAAAATAATGCCTAAAATTAGTTCATCACATTTTTTTGTCGTCTTATCATCATATTTTATATCACCAGATAAGCCCTATATACATACATATATAAGTAAATATATTACAGTTTAAGAATAAGAATATAATAATAAAAGACTTTAAAAAACGGTTCATTAGTAACTTATAAGTTAATCAATTAAGTTTTTGGCTTAACTATCGGGAAAACTTGAGATTGTATATATACTTAGCCCTCTTATTTTGTTGTTCAACACTTAACTTCTTTAAAATGTAAATCACATCTTTCAAATGTTAATAGTAAGTACAAATTCTTATATTAATCAATGAAATATGATTATCTTAAACTCTTCAGGTTGTCTTTGCCTTACAAATTCATCTCAATCTCCTTGCTTTATATGTGAATAGCTTTTAAGAGGGGTTCATAAGAAAATGGGTTGATATTTCAATGGATTGTTATAATCGTTTGTTAATTTGCGATTTTCTTTTAGGCGACTTAAAAACATCTTTTCTAGAATGACGATCCACCAAAAATTTCATCTTTGTAAAGAAAAATAAAAACTTAAAAATGACGTCTTTAAAAAATGAAGTTCATCTATGTAATTCATGTCTTTCAGAAAATGAACTTTGAAAGTTTTACCTTAATACACTCGAAAATCTTTTACTTCAGCTCGTCTATGCCTCCAGTGGTCATATTGAATATGTATTTGATTTGTTGCACATACTTCAATATAACTTTGCATTTTGCATGCATTTACTTCATTACTTGCTTTTTTTTCATTATACTGAATTACTAATCTATCCTCCAACCTTCTTATGATTGTTAATTGACACATAGTCATCAATTCTCGTTTGCCATTGTTACTTAGCTTAGGTTTACTATGTTCGTTACCCTCATCATGACTACAACCACTTCAATCTTCCATCTTCAATAGTAGCTTGTAAAAAAAAAAATTATTATAATATATGACAAAGAGAAAATTGAAAATCAAAGTTAAGTGTTTTGATATATTACTAACATTTTTAAAATCCAGTTTTCACCCATGTGCCATCACAAATTAATTCTAATATAAGTAGATAAATCATCTTTCATTTCATTTACTATATCAATATTAGGCATTGATTTTAGTAATCCATAATTATTTAATGATGCATCTCCAAGTTCATCATCATTGATTTCGTCCTCAATATCTCTTTGTGGAGGTGTTAAATACACTTGAAAAACAAGTATCAATCAATTAGATTTTCTAAATAAATAACTTGTTTTGCTTGAGTTGCTAGAATAAATGAACAATTTTTATGTCCAATTTGATCAAAGTCCATTGTTGTAAACCCAAGCTCATCTATCTCGATCTCATTTGTGTTCTTAACTCAGTCATATTTGAATAAAGGAATCATGAAATTATGGTAGTTAATGTCTCATATATCTTTAATCACGTAAAAAATGTCATGTCTGATAGGACGAGATTTTTGTCTCTTGCACTTGAAAATTGAATGGTACTAACAACTAAACTAATGCCACTATTTTGGAGATTTCTTATTTTATCACGCTCTTGTACCTGATAGCGTCATTAATTTATCATGTAATCAACATATGTTGATATATTAGGACGAAGTCCATGAGCTATCCACCTCAAAGTCGTTGATATAGTTGTTTTGAACGTCTAGAGCAAGTGAAAATGATATCTACAACATATGAGTTATTGATATAAAACTAGACAAAGAGTGAGAGTTAAATCATATTACTTATTCGCATAACCAATGAATAAATGTACGGTTGTGCTAATCTTGAAGCCACTTTTGATTCTTCGATTTACTTGGAATGATATTTTTTAAATACTTTATGTGTTTCCTATTGAAACATTCTTTGTTTAAGATGTAATTACTTAATTGAATATTTTAAATTGAATGAGTAAAAGTATATGTACTCCATATGTGGAAGAACCTCATATGTGCTTTCAAGAACATAAAGGTGGGCTAGATCTAATTATTTTTTTATCTTGTCTGATATTACAAACAATAGACAAGTGTGTTTCTCAATTGGATTTACTCCAGATAAAAATCCTGAACAAAATTTCATAACCTCCTCAACGATGTAGCACTCCCCCATACACCCTTATGGTCTATTTCTATTCCCTTACATAGCACTTTAAGACTTTCATGTATCAATCAAAAGAATACATCCATCTCAAATTTATAGGAACACAAAGTTCTATCTCTCTTATAAGATGCACTATCAGGTGTACTATTATGGTGAAGAAGGACGGTGGAAAATATTTCTCCAATAAACACAAAGTGATAACTATTTCTTCTTCCAAACATTGTAACTTTGATGATTCAATCACTTTACTACATATAGCATTGAAGAAAAAACATAATCGAATAATTGCATATCACACAAGTTTTGGTAATATTCTATTAAGTGCAACATGTAATTGTAAAGACTCGACTTTTCAAATACTCGATATTACACAACAATACACAACGAAAGACATTAAACTGAATTACCTTTTATTATATTAAATCAAAATATGAAGTTTGACTTCACAAATAAATAATCCATAAAAATAAATTCAATTACAGAATTTATTTAAAACAAAAGTATGAAATAAGCTTCAAACTAACTATAGAGTTCAACAAAATTTACCAATAAACTTACTAGTTAAAAAATAAACATCAATGAAAAATAACTAAGACTTGATAAAATAAGGGAACTCAACGACCACTGTAATCATAAACAACCTCTGCACTTGCCACATCGTCCGCCATGTCACATATTTTTATTACCTGAAAAAAAATATAGCACCATGAGGCTAAATTACCCAATGAGAAAAGATATTAAATTACAGATAATACTTTAAATAGTCTCTAGATGAAACTAACCGAGTCCATTAAATCCTAGGAACTTCTAAGGTTCCACAATTCTACCTTCACCCTTCTAACTATCTAGTCTCAAGTCATAAGCTCTAAATATCATAACTTTTACAATATAAGGTAAGTTCTCACAATTTACTCATCACAACGACCCATCTCATACTCAACAATATTCTCATACATTTTTCACAATTACACATCACTAGAAAATGCGGTCCCTCAAGACTCCTCACATCAACTAGTACCTGGTTATAGGCTCGCCTAAAACTAAATCTTCTAATACTCAATTTTAAGAGACAAATAGTACTAGCACCTGGTTATGAACATAATCATAATTAAAATATATCATCTAATTTTTTAAGTTCGTAAGACTTATTACATCAGTAACCTGAGTTGTAAGTTCGTTCAATTCTATGATTGACACTTAACAACCTAACATGCAATAACCACACTTTTATCCATCACTTACATACATTTTAATCACTAAAAATTTCAGAAATAATAATAATAAATCAGTAGAAACTTTAAAATGTGGGCGCCACGTTATATTTTTTATTGATTTTTTAAGGTAGGGGTAAAAGCCAACCCCCCCTACTCTTCCCTGCCCCGACCCCGTCAAACCCGCTTCGTAAATGGGCCAGGAGCAGGGGAAAAAAATTCCCCAGTTTACTAAACGGGGCGGGGGCGGGGAATGGCCACGGCGGGGCCCTGCCCCGCCCCATTTAGCCTAAGTTTTTTTTAAGGGTAAAATACCATTTTATTCCCTGAACTTTCACTCAAGTTTCATTTTCGTCCCTGAACTTTCAAAAGTTACCATTTTCGTCCTTGAACTTTCCATTTTGTTTCATTTTGGTCCCTCAGATTTTTTTTCCGTCTAAAACACTAATAGAGAGCTTATGTGGCAAGTAATTGATGATGTGACATTATAGAAATATACCGTGAGGTTAAATACCATGGAAAAACGAATATAAAAGAAGGTTAATATCATTTTTTTATCTTTAATTTTAGTCTTAAATCTCATTGTATATTCATTTTTCTACATCTTTTAACATCATTGTATATTTATATAATGTCACATCATCAATTATATGCCACATAAGCCCTTCGGTGATGTCCTAGATGAAAAATAAAATCTGAAGGACCAAAACGAAACGAATTGGAAAGTTCAGGGACGAAAATGGTGACTTTTGAAAGTTCAGGGACGAAAATGAAACTTGAGTGAAAGTTCAGGGACCAAAATGGTATTTTACCCTTTTTTTAATTACATACATTATGTTTGAACTTGGATTAATTATGTTTATTGTGACTTTGAAATACCAAATTTGAATTTGGATTGATTTGATAATATTATAATAAAATGAAAATTGATTATGTATGTTTACAAAAATTATCTTTGAATTGTTACTTAAGACTTTATAATGAAAATATATATTATGTTTGAGACTGTTAGTTTATTGTTAAATACATTGTATATAGAATGGAAAGAAATAAAAATGTGTATATTATATAAGATTTATATTTAAAAATATTAAAATTTATAACAAAATTTAAAACAAAGTCATGCATTTTTTTTTTTAAATATTGCCTCTGCCCCGTGGGAAATGTTAACAAGGGTAGGGGCGAGGATTTTTCCCTTAAATGGGGCGGGGGATAAACGGGGGACCCCGCCCCATTTACACCCCTATTTTAAGGCATAGGTTAAAATGGTGATTTTGAAGTAGTAAAAAATAGGGGCAATTATTGAAATAACACATTTTTACACACTACTTACTGAAATGTCAAAACTTTTCAAAAATTATTCAAATAACATAATTATAGTTCAATAAATTCATTGAAAATAATAATGAAAAATAATCAAATAGTTCGATAAATTCTTGAATTTGAACTTAAAAAAAGCAAAAAACAAACAAATTCATTAAAAACACCCATGAAAAATAGTTCAATAAATTTATTGAATTATAATTATGCTATTTGAGTAATTTTAAAAAAATTGTGACATTTTAGTAATTAGTATGCAAATTTGTGCTATTTGAGATAAATTCTTTAAAAAATTTACTAGAAACTTTAAAAGTTAGTAGGCGGAATTGAAAATTCATATATAATTTAAGAGAAAAAGCAATAATGTTTCCTAAAAGAGAATAAATTCTAAATAATTTTTTTTTTTTACCAAGGTATATTGGTATATTAGGGTGGGAAGAACTCAATTTGTCAATGATTTTTTCATCTTTTGATGTTTTGGAAAAAAAATGAAGATTATAGTTCTGGATAGTTACTTCAAACTAATTAATATTAGTTGTCTCTATAGGACGCAAATAATGTTACATTTGTGTAAATATTTTCTTTTTATTTTTCCTCTCATCAAATTAGAAGGCAAATAATGTTACCCCCTAAGGTTGCTTACTATTCCTGTTATGTTTTTGAAGCAGAGTTAGTTGTTGCTATTCTACAAATTAATTTTGTTTGGTATTTTGGCGAGAAGACAATCTTATAGCTTGTTTGGGATAGTTTGTAAAAGTGTTTTTTAATGGTTATCAAAAAGGCTTTCTTTATTCAAAAACACTTTTAAAAACTTTTAAAATTTATACCAAACGAGCACTTAGAGTCGTGAAAATCAAAGGAAAAAGAGTGAGAATGAGAGTATGAAAAATAATAAAAAGATTCAAAAAGTAGGCCAACCAGTAACAATTAAACTATGTTAAGGGGTGGAGAGATGTAATGTAATTTTATAATTTTGAAACTACGAGGATATAAAAATCATATTTTAAACATATAAAATGTATTTACATTTGATCAAAATTACATGGTCTTATTTATAGTTTATCCTATAATATCATTTGTGATTTTATAAAAGGATGGCATGTACTTCATATTAAAGTTCTAATAGTCAAAAGCCTTCAAGATATCAAGTACTTCTTAATATATAAAGTATTTTTTTTTTTTTGAGATTACCTTAATATATAAAGTTAGTCTTTACACATACAAAAATTAGAAGTCTTTACACACTAAAAGATAGAAAATGACAATGGACCTATTTTGAAAGAACTAGAACAGAGAGATGTCAATTTAAAAAACGAAGAGAGAACCAAATTTTAAAAGGAAACAAACTATAATTAATTCAATAAACAAAAACTGTAAAAATAATTAATGAAAATGAGAAAAAAAACCTAAGAAATCAATAAAGTTGGCCACAATCATATTAGAAAATTATTAGTGGCTAATATTTGACACGTTATTATCAAAGTGACTATTTCCTTAATTATATCTTATTTCAAGCACTCGTTAATCCATTTATAATTATAATTAGGGATAATGATCTAAATAGCCCATTTTATCTCTACATTTTAACATATAACCACATTTAAAAAAAAAAAAGGTAAGAGTGGATAGATACATAAAAATATTAAAATACTCATTTTATCAAATCACCCACATCAAATCAGATAAAAAAAAAAAAAATCTCCCTCCTCCATTTCTTTCTGTTTTTTTATTCTCTCCCCCTCATATATTTTTATTTTCTCTGTCATTATTTCTCATATTGCTCTCCGTCTCTTTTTTTTTTTTCTCTTTTAAAAACCCAATATTTTCATTTTTTAAAAGCTCCCCTCACATATTTTTTAGATTTTGTGAACTCTCTCTCCCTCCTCATTTTTTCACAAACCATTTTCATCATTTTTTCAGTTTTTCTTTTTCCTCCATTTCCCGCCTCCAAATTCTTAGATCTTGCAAATCTTGAAAATCTAAATCCAGAAAAGTATAGATAATGTATGATTTTTTGTTTTTCTCTGATTTTTTTTGTTCTTCGATGTGTTCTATAATATACGTAATTTTTCCTGTAATATATATGTAATATATAATCTACAATATATGTAATTTACATTTTGTTTTTTTAGATATATATTCTGTAATATACAAAATATACATAATTGAAGAAAGGGTTAACGTGCATCCCCCTTAGGGATGGCAACGGGGCGAGGCGGGGTCGGGTATACGTTTCCCATCCCCTAACCCGTGGAGATTTTTAATCCTCATACCCTACCCTATCCCCTAATAGAAAAATCAGGGGCGGGTTCGGGGATTCCCCATTCAGGGATCGGGTTACCCACGGGGAAATTTCCCCATTTTATATTTGAAATATTATTTAAAAAGGAATATAAAAATGAAATAGATATTTAAAATATACATTTTTAAGATAAAAATAAAACATAATACCAAACATTTTATAATTTATTACTTAATATAACCATATTATATAGTTTTTTTTTTCAATAAATAAAAATAAAAGTAAACAAAATACATAAGATGTTATTAAAATATCATGTTCGGGGCGAGGCGGACGAATGTATTCCCATCCCCGTACCTTATAAGAAATCGGGGGAAAATTTCACCCCTAACCCTAACCCTTACCCTAATAAAATGGGGATTCCCCGCAGGAAATTTTGCCATCCCTAATCCCTCTTCATCATGTCTAGCATTTTAAATGTATATAAGCAATATACATAACTGATGAGAGGGTTGACATACATCCCTATTTATTGTGTTTTGTTTTTTTTTCTTTCTAAATGTACATTCTGTAGTATAAAACTGACGAGAGGGTTAACGTATATCCATTTTCATTATGTTTTGTTTCTTTTTTTGCAAAATGTACATTATGTAATATACTCAATATACATATTGTGGTCTGTTTACATATTCAGTATTGTGTAATTATAGATTTATTTAAATTTAGTTAACACTTTTTTGTTTTTAATTGCAAATTAAATGACATGTATATTATGTATATTACATATATCTTTATTTTTTTTTCTCAAATGCACTTACAAATGCATTTGCGAACGATGCATTTACAAAGTGGAAGACGATGTACCCAGTGTACCAGATGTACAAAATATTTATACGAGATGGGAAAGTAGAAATAATATACTAAAACGAATCTACAAAATTGAATTTAAATCAAAATATGTAGTATAAAATCAAAACATAAAAATAACGAAAATGTAAAAAAAATACTGAATATATTAAAAAACTAGAAAAAAATAATACTATAATGCATTGAGAAATAAAAAATGTCAGAAATATCATATTATACCTAATATATAGAATTGTCAGAAATGTAAAAAATATCAGACTATACATAATATACTAATATATTAAAAAATAGTTTTGGTCTATTAAAATCTGAATAGTAAAGAGCTGATAGTTACTATTACCTTTTTCAAACATGGCTATTTATAAAAGTTGCACTCCAAAATAGGCTAGTTTAATTTTTACCCTTATAATTACTATTAAATTAAGAGAAATCACACTCGATGACACTTTTGAATAGCTATTAAAAAAAATAGTAAATATTTTAAATTTTTTTAAAAATGACATTTTTAAGGCATGTGTGGTTTCAACTCTTACTTTGAGTAAGGTAGAAAAAAAAAATATTATTCTTGAATTTTAATATTTTTTTGAGAATATTAATTCATAAAATGCTATTTTTCAAAAAACCTCATTAATCAATGAGAAATTATAGCTAATAGCACTTTTATCAATCTTATTTTCAAAAATAGCAAAATTTTTATTTATATTTTAAAGAAATAGTACTTGTTACTTTCATTAATTAATGAATTATTTTCGTTAAATTGATAACTTTTTTAATGTTTCTAATTTAGATGTTTTAAATTAAAGTTGAATAGTTTTTCAAATTTCGTTAGTTTTTATGAATTTAACAAATTCATTATATAATGAAAATGTTGTTTTAAAATTTAAGAATTTTTTTTTTACTATTTTGAAATTTACTATTCTAAAAGTGTCAAATTTTAAAAATATCTCTTAGTCAATATCTAAATCAATCATCAATAAATCAATGACAAAAAAGAAAAAAAAGATCAACCCAAAAAGTATTTAAAAAAAAATCCAATTGAATGAGAGTCTTACGTAGAAGACTCAGTAGAAGATCTAGACAAGGTCGTAGTAGGAGCCAAACAAGCTTCCAACGCCCTTTCCAAACAATTTACAATATCATTCATTGAAGGCCTATACCGCCCTTCTGAAATCACACAATCTGCAGCTAAATACCCTACATACTTCACCGCCTCTATCTCGAACGGTGTCGGCGCGGGTACCCTCTGATCTAATACTCTATGAATCTCATCTCTTACTATATAAGGCACCATCACATCCACCACATTTCTTGGTACCCCATTTTCATTCTTATGTATAGCCTTAGTCCCCGATAACAATTCAAGTAATACGACTCCGAAACTATAGACATCACTCTTCGTCGTCAATTGTTGAAGACGGTAGTATTCTGGATCCATGTATCCTACTGTTCCTGCTGCCCTTAATGAAAGATGGGAGATTTCGTCGTCATCGTCCGGAGCCATTAACGATAACCCGAAATCGGATACTTTTGCGTTCCATTTTGAATCTAGCAAGATGTTTGATGATTTGATATCACGGTGGATTATTGGTGGGACTAAATAATCATGGAGATATTGAATTCCTCTTGCTGCGTCGAGAGCCACGGTGATTCTTCGTGCCCATGAGGAATTAAGAGGAGAATTTTGAAGCTTATGGAGATGATCATGAAGAGTTCCATTGTTCATGAATTCATAAACTAAAACTCTTTCATGGGAATCGTCGAAAAATCCCAATAACCGTACGAGGTTCTTGTGATTGATACGAGAGAGTGATTCGAGTTCGTTAAGGAAAGCATTGTCTTTGTCTTCTTGTTTTTTCGATGAAATGGCCGACGTTGTTTCTGCTCTCTTAATAGCTACTTCTCGTCCGTCTCTTAATAAACCGCGATAAACCGTACCGAAACTTCCCGTTCCGATTTTGTGATCATTGTTGAAATTATCCGTTGCTTCAAGTAGAATTGGGAGAGGAAAATCTTCCAATTGACCACCATTTACTAAACTGACTAAATTGCTTAATCTCTTGTCTAGAATCCGAGGTCTGGGATGAGCTTCTGGATCATCCATTGGACCGGAATCATGAACACGAGAAGCTTTTGATTTACAAAATTTGAAGAGGAAGAATGAAGAAACTAGTACTAAAGAGAAGCACCCAACACAACCAACTACTAATAAAGCTATCATTTTTTTGTTCCAACGACTGTGCGAGGAATGATGCGAAGACCTCGGCGGCATAGAAGGCGACATAGGTGGCGGCGGTGTGGCCGCGGGATTGGGAATGCTATCATCACAAGGTTTACAAATCATCCTTCCGCGATCGCAAAACTCGCCGGTGTTTAGCAACGGACCGCATCGGCATTCGGATTCGGGAGTACAAGAACCAGGCAAAACATCATCAAAAACATGAAAGTATTGATTTTGGTTGAAGATTTCATTACCCCAACAGAGTAAAGAGGAATTGACACGAACAATTCCACAAAAAACTCTGCTTTTTGCTTCAATGGAAATGAAGGAAACTCCTCGTAAATTCTCCGGCAACGAGAAATTATTCACTCCCCAACAAATCACTGTCCCGCTGTCGGATCTTAAAGCACAGCTTCGATTCTCTCCCAAAGCAAATGATTTAATAGAATTACTTTCCATCGGAATCGCTCCCGACGAATCTCCCCAACAAATGAAACTATTGTCGTTTTTCACAGAACAAGCATGTCGGAATCCGGCAGCGATGTTTTGGAAGTTACTGCCACGAGGAATTCCGGCGAAGACGGGCGAGGAATTGTTTCCTAAGCAATTAATCGTGCCGTTTCTCAAAACCCCACAAACGAAATCGCCACCAACAGCGATTGTGGAGAAATTGAGAGATGGGGTTTGATTGAGATTCCTCCAATTCCTCCATTGCCAGCATTCGAGACGATTCGTCGAGTTCATGATTCCACAAATATGGGAATTCCCAGCTCGGAAATCAGTAAGAATTGGGCCTTCGTAAATCTGTTTGTAATCGATGATTGTTCCATTTTCAGAGAATCTCCAACAGAGCATGGTGGAGATTGAAGTGGTGGAGAAAATTCTCAAGCCACAGAGAAACCCATTTCCTGAAACAAGACCAGAAAATTGAAAATTTGGAAAAGGAATTATTTGAATTCCAGATGGGAAACTAGAACAGTTTAAGAAAGATTGTTTGTTTAATGCACAAATTAAAGTTTGATTTCCCGTTTCAGAAATTGAAACAGTTGATAAAGAATAAACAAATGAAGGAAAAAGAAACAAGAAGAAGAAGAAATTGAGTTTATTGAAGGAAATTGCCATGGAAATGAATTATGGGTTTTGCTAATTTCATAGTGGGGATTAAGGAAGAAGAAGAAGAAGATATTGATTTTGTAATCAATTTTTGGTTTTTTGAGAGTCAAATATAATGGGGGAGTAGAATATTAAAGAGAAGAGAGGGTAAGGGAACGCGGTTGAGGCTGTGAGACTGAGGACCAATGACTTGGTCATTTGAAAACTTCATAATTCTATATCATTTTTTATTTTTCAAAGGAGAAATTATATACTTTTTTTCATCATTAATTAATATTAAGAACTCACACTACACTTCTAGTCAAACTTTTGTGAGTGGTTAGAAATGGGTTGAATGTCAACTTTTTATTATTAATTTCTTACTTCTAAATAGTCTATTTAAATAGTACTATATATATATATATATATATTGTCTTTGATATTTCAATTTTTATTCAATAAATTTTAAGGGGTATTTGTTTGGTGGGTTTAACATCACATTTTCAGGTTTTTAATCTCACAGTTACTATTTGCGTTAGAAACCTAAACCCACCAAAAATAAATATTAAGTAGAGTTTCCTTTAATTTTAAGTATTTTTTTTATTTGAAAAATAAATATTTTTAAATTTATTGTGAAGTGCTTTTTTTAGTAAAATATAATTTATTTTTACACCATTACTTAATTTTTTTTTTTTAAAAATGTAATAAGTTAATTAAATAGAAAGTTAAAACACTTTTTACATTCTCATTCCTGCCTACTAAATGCATGCTTCTTATTCTCAGACATCACATTCTTAAATACTACGTCCTCATCTCATTCCATGAGCCAAACAACCCTTAAATACTAATATGTGGAAAGAGAATTCAAAACTACGAGAATGTAAATGTCTTATTATTAGTTTAAACTCATTTGATTTTTTTAATTATAAAATATTATTTAATAAAATATTTAATTACAACAAATGAAATATGAGATTAAGTATTTTGTTTGATATATACAAATTAAAAATTACTTAATTAATCCATTTGATGGAAAGCAATAGGAATATGTCCCTTCACCTTCTGAAAAAAATATTTTTATCCCTATATTTGGTGAGGAGCGTCAATTTTAACCTTAAAAATTCAATCTCATCGAATCAAACAATGAACTTTGAATCACTACAATACTCAACCCAAAACAACCCAATTCCTTAGTAACGAGATAAAAAAATGAAAAATTATTGAAAATTCTGCACCAGAATAAACCCCATTGAACTTTTAAAAATGTTTAACACAAACATAAAACATCAATAAGTTTAAAGGTCCGTTTGGTATAGGTTCTTCTAAAAATATTTTGTGTTGTACATTTTAAAAGAAATATTAATGAAGTGTTTTATCTAAAAACACTTGAGTATGCTAAAATGTGTTTTCGGAGAAAATACTTAATTTGCGATTCTTCTAAAAGTGTTTATAAACAAATATTTCTCTTAAAATACTCCACTCAAGTGTTTTTAGATGAAACACTTCATTAATATTTCTTATAAAATGTTCAATACAAAACATTTTTAGGAGAAGCTATACTAAACGGACCCTCAGGAGAAATTACTTCACCTAACTATAAAAATTATAAATCTTAATAACTAATAGTAATTTAACTAACCAAGAATATTAATTAAATAATTATATGAGTTATTTAAATTCATATTCAATTTGATGAAATAAAAGTTTAAAATTAATAATTGATACATCTAACTAAACACAAAAATTAAAACGATCTTACCTATATTATATTATTTAAATAAATCTTTAAACCATATTAATAAAATGAAAAGTAATTGGTAAAAAAATGAAAATGAAGGATTATTCATCAAATTCGTTAATAATTTTTAGGTGTGTTTACCACTAAGTAATTAAAACATTGAGAGTAAATTGAAAATAAAATTTATTTTTACCTTAAACACATGATTGAAAATATTTTTTTTTCTAATTTTTTATTTTAATTAAAATGGATAAACTTACAAAATAAATAAATATAAACTTTAAAAAAAAAAATTGTAATTAATTATTCAATAGCTGATTTAGAAAACGATGAAAGAAATGAGTTTAAGAATAAATTCAGATTTTTTTTAAAACTTGAAAAATAATGAAATCAAAATTTTCATTAATATTTTAACATCATACATCAGATTAAAATTAGGGGCAATTACTGAAATAACATATTTTTGCATACTAATTACTGAAATGTTTGAACTTTTAAAAAATTACTCAAATAGCATAATTATAGTTCAATAATTTATTGAACTAAAAAAATTAAATTTTTTAACAAATTCATTGAAAATAATAATAAAAAATGATCAAATAGTTGAATAAATTATTGATCTTGAACTTAAAAAACCAAAAAACAAACAAATTCGTTAAAAATACCAATGCAAATACTTCAATAATTAATTGAATTATAATTCAATAATTTATGGAACTACAATTATGCTATTTGAGTAATTTTTAAAAAATTCTGACATTTTAATAATTAGTATACATATTTATGCTATTTGAAACCAATTCTTTTAAAATTATATATATTTTTTAAAATACAAGGCAAACAGCTATATATATTTTTTCAAACAGTGATGGCGTGGCAGGTAAACGAGGCAAAAAGGACTTTATTTTCTAATTTGAGAGCGGGAAAAGAAACCGAGGCCCCCTCAAGCAGAGAATCGGCTCCACCACCCACTTGACTCGGACAAATGAACCGAGTAGCGGTGAACAAATCCAATTTAGGAATTGGATTCATCTTTTTTATTATGGTCAAATATAATCTGCTCAGTGTTGATTAAATTAATTTAGGCTCAAAATCTACTTAGGAATTCTTTTGATTTTTATAGGGGTTAATAAATTTAAATAAAATTGGTTTGGGTTGATTTTTTAAACCTATATCTATTTAAACCAATTAACAACGATTTGATCCGGTTCAATATTTTGTAGCTATTCATATCAAATCTAATCAAACCAATATGTATTATGGAAATTTGGGCAAATTGACCTCCAAAATTAACAACTAAGGGTTATTGACCTCCATAGTTATTTTAATCTTTTTTGACCATTTGATGATGTCACTTTGATTTGAAATATTTAAAATATCTTTCACCTCTCTTCTTCATTGAGACTCTTAAGCTCCAATTCTACCTTCCATGGAGGCTTCTTCTTCCCTCACTCTATCCCTTCATCTTCACCCTTTCCCTCTCAATCCTCTCTCCACCTCTGCTAATACAAATCACCAACTCTTCATAACCAAACCATCAACACATTTTCTCACCGAGACTCCATTTTCAAACAGCAGAATTGTTTCCAAATTTGCTGAAAAAGATGCTTTTCCTTCATCTTTACCACTCCATTCCAAAAATCCACATGCCATTTACAATTGATATTTGGGGAGTTTCATCCAAAGCAGCCATTGACGGAACATATAAAGAAGAAGAATAGGAAGAAGAAGAAGAAAGAGAGGTGACGGATTTGTGAAAGTTGTGAAGGCAGAAGGAGAAGGAAGAGGACCAGAAGGGACAAGCAATTGATTTTGGGAAATGGTTATGACTGTGAGAGAGTGAATGACTTGATTTAAGAAGCGGAATCCATAGATCCTGGTCCAAAATTTTATGCAGGGCTTTTTTTTTTTGCCTTTGAAGACATAAAATGGAATCCATTGATGGTTTTTTAAAAATTTGATATTTTTTTATCGGCTATTTTTTTAAAATTATTGATGGGTTAATCCGAATATGCATTTATTTATTTCATGTTTTATGATAGTTTCAGTTAAAAATGTCAACGAGTAAGATGACGTTGGTGATTTGTATTAGCAGAGAGGACTGAGAGGGAAATGGTGAAGATGAAGGGATAGAGTGAGGGAGGAAAAAGCCTCCATGAAAGGTAGAATTGGAGTTTAAGAGTCTCAATGGAGAAGAGAGGTGAAGGATATTTTGGACATTTCAAACCAAAGTGACATCATCAAAGCGTAAAAAAAGGTTAAAATAACTATGGAGGTCAATAACCCTTAGTTGTTAAAAATTTCCATGTATTATTTGATTTTTTTTAATATTAACTAAGATTTGATAAAATGATTTTTTTTTTTGAAGAATTATCAACCCTATAGTTGTTATGTTGTATAATGATAATAATATTTTATGAACTTTATTATGATTGCGTTTGTAATTTGTGTTTAGGTAAAATGCAAATAAAACTCATGTGATTTTTTCCAAATACTATGAACATCCTCATACTTCTATAGTTCCAAATTATTCCAATGGACCTTTCCCCGTCAACCTTATAAATTTTATTTTAGCCAAAACTTCTTCGTTTGAACTCTGATTTGGATGATTCAACATGTTTTAGAATCATCGTTTCGAGCTCCATGTCATGGCCTTTTTTATATTTCAAAATCATTAATACATAAAAGATTTTATTATCATCAAAATACTAGGTATGATTTATACTATTAACATTTTTTGTTATGGATGATTTAGAGGTTTTGATTTGATCATATGGTAGAGCTCAAAATGAGGATTCCAAAACATCTTGATTCATCCAAATCGGAATTCAAACGAAGAAGTTATGACTAGAGAAAATTAATGGCTCATTTTGAGCTGTTATGGTCACTTCAAAACTTCAAAATCATCAATAAATAAAAGAGTTTATTACTATCAAAACATTAGATATGATTAAAGCCATTAACGACTTTGTTTACTGATGATTTAAAAAGTTTTCAAGTGACCGTAACGTAGAGTTTAAAATAAGGATTCCAAAACATCTTGAATCATTCAAATCAGCGTTCAAACAAAGAAGTTATGGCTAAAAAGACATTTACAATGTTGGAGGGGAAGGGTCTTATTGTCATAAATTTTAAACTACAAGGGTGTGATTTACTATTTTTAAACTACAGGGGTTATGCAAGAATTTGACCGAAACCATAGGGGTGTTAATTGTAATTTACCCTTAATTTAATTATTTGTGAACAATATTAAGATGTGATTTGTGCAAGTTATTTTTAAATTATTGGAAAAATTATTCTTATTAATTTTTATTTAACAATTATACTCTTAGAATGGTTTGTGTAGCTCCAGCCTTTTTTTTCTTTTGAAAATCAAGGTTTGTTAGAGGATGTTTATTTGGCTGAGTGGCTATAAATTTTTTAAATTTAAAATTATGGTTTTAAAGTTAGGTTTATTTTTTATAAGAAATTTGAGCTTTATTTTACCTTATTTTAGCGCTAATATATTGTAAAGGTTTCATTTTACCATATTTAGTGCTAATATATTGGGTTGGTGAGGATAAGCTCGTACTCACTGATGAAATATATGTAATTATTTTCCTTCATATAATTAACTTAATGCAAATGCCGGACTTCTTGAGTTTAGATTTTGACCATAAATTTACTATACAATTTAGTTTTATGAGATGCAACAAAAACAAAAATTATATTTCCATACCCAGTATTTACTTTGTCAAATAAATTACTTCGATTTCATCTCAAAACCTTTGTATTAGGGGCATTTATGTCATTCCTTAGCTAGTTATTTACTAGCTCATTAAGTTGTATAAATGCCCGTTTCATTAATGTAATAATAATAATCAAGTTATATATCATTTCAATTAGTTGTATTATGGTATCGGTCGACTACTTCCGCACTCATTCCATCCTCGATAACTTCTCTCTCTCTCTCTCTCTCTAATCTTCTCTAAGTTTCTTCTTCACCATTAATTTCTCCACTTCAATATTTGATCCTTAATTCTCATATTTGATCCTTGCAATTCTTACGGTTGTAATTCTTCAAACTTTTGCTCGTATGGCTACTAAATCTTCAACCTCCGTTCTTTCTCCTGCTGTTCCTTCTTGAGCTTCTGATTCTATTGAAAAGGACAAGAAAAGTCATTATTATCTACATCATTATTATGATGGATCAACGACTTTTTGATTTCTCCTCTACTCAATGGAGATAATTTTAATTCTTGATGCGGCTTGTTTGGTGTTCTTTATATACCTTACTTCTCATTCAATCTTCTATCCATTAGTGCTTTATCTAATGCCACCGGTCCAAATGTTCAGTTTCTATGACAAATGCTTGATTCAGGACAAGTCCTGTTCGAGGACAATTGGTAAGGATGATCAGTTATATGGCTTATATGTTCTATATAATTATGCTCATATTAATGCTACAAGTACTTCAGATTCTGTTTTACCTTTTTGTTCATCTGTTGTTCATCTTGCTGTTTCATTTTCTCAATTCTTACGGTTGTAATTCTTCAAACTTTTGCTCGTATGGCTACTAAATCTTCAACCTCCGTTCTTTCTCCTGCTGTTCCTTCTTGAGCTTCTGATTCTATTGAAAAGGACAAGAAAAGTCATTATTATCTACATCATTATTATGATGGATCAACGACTTTTTGATTTCTCCTCTACTCAATGGAGATAATTTTAATTCTTGATGCGGCTTGTTTGGTGTTCTTTATATACCTTACTTCTCATTCAATCTTCTATCCATTAGTGCTTTATCTAATGCCACCGGTCCAAATGTTCAGTTTCTATGACAAATGCTTGATTCAGGACAAGTCCTGTTCGAGGACAATTGGTAAGGATGATCAGTTATATGGCTTATATGTTCTATATAATTATGCTCATATTAATGCTACAAGTACTTCAGATTCTGTTTTACCTTTTTGTTCATCTGTTGTTATTAAGCCACTTTACAATTATGGCATGATTTCTTAAGGCATTTATCTTTCAAGCGTTTATCTATATTGCATGATAATATAGCTGTTTCATTTTCTCAATTGAATATGACTGTTGTTTTACCATCTTGTTGTATTTGCGTTTTGGCCAAACAACGAAGGTTGTCTTTTCCCTATAACAATAACATGTCTTTTTTCTCTGAGACACTTGAGGGCCATACCCTGTTCTACATACCAAGATTTTAATTACTTCTTTACTTTAGTGGATGATCACACAAGGTTTACCTAAATATATCTAATGAAGCAGAATCCCGATGCACTACTCATTATTCCAAGGTTTTTTTACTCTTGTTTAGACTCACTTTGGGAAGTATATATGTGACGACCCGACTTAATTAATTAATCAGGGCGTGAACGCGAGTGGGAGTGGAAAAGGACTTAGACTTTAAAAAATTAGTTTTGCAAAAAAAATCGAAATTTCGGCATGAAGTACTTGTATATATATCATAACCCACATACAAAATAAACCTGTTTAACAGCATTGGCTCGTCGGCCGATTTAAAACATCATAGTTACAATTCAAAATATAAGTGGTGCACCAGAGGAAACGTTTCAAAACTACAATTTGTACATAAAAGTTACTTTTTATCTCAAAGGTGAGAGGCATGACAAAATAGAAAAGACCCCACTCCTATCCTAAAGATCCGTGGCTCGTGTGTCCGGGGCCTAATCCCAAAAGGTCCATCCCGATGTGTCAATGTGCACCACCAGCTGCGCCTCGTCCCCGTGTGTCAATGTGCACCACCAGCTGCGCCTCGTCCCAAAAGCTCCATCCGGGTCCTGAAAGGTGATATAGAGCACCTCTGAGCATAACACTCAGTGAAAACAAAAGGAATGAATACGTTGCTATGCAAGTACGAACATTATGCGCAAAGTATATAGTCACTAAGTATGCTTAAACAAATGGAAAGAGTAAATGTATAAGGTGAACCAAACCATAAAACCGAGTCTTTGATCATTCAATCAATACCACTTTATTAACTAACTTCTGACCATATAGTTTTACATAACTTTCCCGTGCCTCTCTACACGTAACACATACAACCTCTTTTAAAGTCTTTCAATCCACATATCACAATTCTTCCAGGTTATTTAACAATAACCACTCATGCATCCGGGCCATCCTCCACACAGGGCCACGGTAGCCACGTGTAACGTCCAACAACCACTCAACATTACACGGGCTACGACCCCATGGCCAAATGTCAAACGTTTAGAATGCATGGATGAAGTGAGATGGGATGAAATGCACTATTCACACTTTCTTTACTATTAGTATTAGATATACCATGCGAGCACGACATTGCAAATAGAAGAATTCTCATACAACACGCTACCCATTATCGAATTATCGAACAACACTTTCAAAGTACCCAAAAATAAACATCAACTTCAAGCATGATGCCGTAACGTTTCACCAAAACGTGTTTATTAAACAACAATCTAAACATAATGAGCATGTGTATCATAAGACCCAATTCAGCATATGACTCGATCTACACTTGAAATACGAGTAGAGACGAAGATATGTACAAATCTAGCTCACATGCTATGTAAATAAATTAAGTATTCAAGTGGTCATGCAAGCTAGCCAAGATTGAATGTCAAGATCAATTCAATTAAAATTAATAAGTTGTGCTCTTTCCGGTCTCTAAGAGCCAACCGAATTAGGATCTCGCGTTTAATATTTTCACAACTCCATTACTCTTTACGTCACACCTCAAACACCTACAAACCATCCTTGATCACTCAAATCCCACCACATTCCTTTGACAATTACAAACCTCCTGCCGGCACCGTTTTCATTCTTTTTGTTCTCACCTTTTAATTATGCCTCAAACGTACGCGCGCTTGTCTGTCCCCTACATTAAACCATTCCAAACAAATTTAAACTTACAATAAGGTAGATATCTCAGCCCATTAAAAGAAAAACGGAAAACAGCCCGGTAGAAGGGAAAATGTTCCAAAACTAGCTAATTTAAAGTATAGTTTTTGGCAAAAAGGAAAATTATCACAAATACATTGGTTTGCCTTCCTAAAATGATTTTCATGTGTAAAAATATGTCCATAAATACCCAAAATTCCAGAATTGAAAACCTCTAAAGAAAAGTCAAGAAAACTCAATTTTTGTCAAAACTAGAAGCTTGGAATCCACCATTAATGGAGTTTCCTTAAAGCTTGAAGAACATCCATGGTTTTCAATATAAAGAAAACTAAATCAAAGCTTCCTAAGGTTGGTAAACATGCTTTGAATAACCCAAAATCAGATTTGAAGGTGAAGGGAAAACAATAACAAAAGGACTTAGAACAAACAAGGATAACACATCAATTTTCGAAAAACCTAGAAATTCCCTCTTTCAATCTTACCTAGAACTTGCTTGAACTCCAATAATCCTTGTGAAAACCTTCCTTGAATGGTAAATCTAACACAAGACCATCAAATCCCACTCAAATGCCCATGTAATTTTGAGAGAAGAAGACGAAGAAAGCAAAAACCAAAAATGGAGGAAAGGGAGGGGGGGGGGGGGCGATGGTGGAGGGGAAGAAGAAGAAGGAAAATCTTTTTTTTTTTCTTTTTCCTTTTTTTTTCCAAGCCTTATACTTTTCCTTTTACCAAAATAAACAAATGAACTAAATGATAATTATCCCAAACCCCTCCACCTTCTAAATTCTCCACCCAATCCCTCTTCTTTTCTCCCTTTCTAAAATACCCTTAGATTCTAATTATCTACTAACTCACCCCTCTTTCCAATTAACCATAATTAAAGATTTTTCTCTAAGTTGAAATTTTATTCCTAAATAAACTAACCATTGTTAATTGTCAATTAACCAAAATATACCTTGTAAAGTATAAAAATAGCTATATCTATATATTATTACCTAAATAAAATAAGAGAAATGCCAAATACCCGACATCGAACCTCGGGCTCTTACAATATAAAGGCATTTAGATCTGATATTGCTCACGAGTTATGTTTTCATTATTTTTTTCAAGCCAAAATGGTTCTTCATCAGTTTTCATGTCTGGAAACCCGAACTTTGTGGCATCAATGAAACATCAACATCTTTTAAATGTTTTTTGGGTTATTTATTTTCAGTCAAGGGTCCTTATTGTTTGATGTGGAAGGATTACACATTTCTCGACCAACTGTGCCTTCATTGGAACCTCTTATTTCAGATGTTTCCTCTTCTCCATTGCCACCTGAGCTTAAAGTTTCACAACACTCTGTTACATATGATCCTTTTTTACTTAAAAATGCATCTACTTCTTCTGATATTTCCCTTATTTTCATTGTCATTTATTGACCAAAAAACCCTTCATTTCTCCTCCATCTATATATCCATTGGAAAAATATCTTTCTTACTCAAACTTTTCTTTTGCTCACAAACATTTTTCAATGAATATTTCTATGGATTATGAGCCTCAATTCTATCATCAGGATGTTCCTTTTGAGCATTGGAGAAGTGTAAAGTATGTTGAGTTGGATGCTATTGAAAGGACTAAGGCATGGTCTATTGTCCTTCTTCTTAGAGGACATCATGCAATAGGAAGTAAATGAGTTTATAAAAAAAAACACAAGGCTGGTGGAATGGTAGATCGTTATAAAGCTAGGCTTGTTGCTAAGGGCTATAATCAACAAGAGTGCTTGTACTTTTTTTAGACATTTTCCCTTGTTGCAAAATTGATTTTTCTTAGGATTCTTTTGGCATTGGTTGCTCATTTCTCTTGGCACATTGCTCAATTAGTTGTTAATAATGCATTTCTTAATGGGGACTTGTTTGAAGAAGTGTATATGCAGTTTCCATTGGGTTACAAACCATATAATGTTGTTCATACTAAGGGGGGGGGATACTTTGGTTTGTAAGTTGCATTAGTCTATATATGGCTTCAAGCAAGCATCTCGTCAATGATTCATTAAATTTTCATCTTCTTTACTTTTTTATGGCTTTAAACAGTCTTCACCTGATTCATCCTTGTTTACAAAGGGATCTGGCACTGCTTTTGTTGCTCTTTTGGTCTACTTGTGGATGATATTGTGGGGGGGGGGGAGGTTTGAAGTTTGTTGAGAAATTGAAGGAAAAACAACAAAAAACTCAATGAGAGAAAGGTTCCAACCAAAGATATAATCATTGTTTAATTCATATTATTTCATCATCGAATATCTAATGAAATCCTAAATCACTCTCGAAATTGGTTATGATTATTAAGAAGGTCTTATTAATCTATCCTTACATAGTTCATCAGAAATTAAGATACTATCATTGATTACTCAAAGACAACCCTAGAGTACAACAATAGGATTTAGTCAATTGACAACAATAAGATGAGAATGGCCGCCAAATCTAGCCAATAAATACGAAACGTTCGATTTATTTAAACCAGATCATATATTTTCATAGTATGAGATGAAAAGACCTACTAATCAATCATACTAATTGTCACTAAGATTAAAATGCAGAAACAATTACGGATTTAAACACCTAATTGACAATTTATCAAATTCAAGAATGATCAAAGGATCCTATTTGAACAATCAATCAACATAATAATGAATGAGGCATAGAAAATATATAGATAGAGAGATTAGAAGGAATAGATGAAGATCAAGTGTCACAAATAAAAAGAATCAAACTTTGATTAACCTTTGGTTGGAAGTAAGAGTTTAGCTAGATATGGTATTCATAGCTACCAAAGATAAACCAGAAAAACATTCTAAAACTATATGAAAAAGAACTCCCTAAAAAATAGGGTTTTGAAACATTTAAATAAAAGTCAGATCCTAAAAATTCGAGTTGGCGCCGCGACATCAATTTTTGGGAGCCGCGACGCCAGGAAAGAATGTATAAAAAAACAAAAATAAGCGATTTCGGTGCTATGGCAACCAAAAGATAGTGCTATGCCGCTGAGCTCTCTAAAATTTTGGCTTGATCTCAGGCTTTTCTTTGCGGTCATAGTCACTAAAAGTTGTTGCCATGGCGCTATAGTGTTAAGAAAGCTCCAAATTACCATTTTAATCCATTTTTCTATCCTCACTTCTCCAACCTAGCACATAAACACAAATTAAAGTCAATTAATTAGTTTTTAGGCTATTTAATCATCAAAGTATGAATAAAAACCCCAAATTTATGTGCTAAAATAATGACTTATCAATAGGACCAAACCTTTATGTCATTGATTATTTGAAGGCTTATTTACATGGTCAATTTCTACTCAAGGATCTTGGCTCATTAAAGTTCTTTTTGGGTCTTGAAATATCAAGGATCAAATATGAAATTTTCTTTTCTCAAAGGAAGTATTGTTTGCATGTTCTTGAGGTCACTGGATTCCATGCAAGCAAACTCGTGGCTCTTCCCATGTTTCTGAAGTTCAAACTTTCTTTAACTAATGGAGAGATTTTATTTTTGAATGAGGCACATAGATATTGCAGATTAATTGGACGCCTCTTGTATTTGACTATATCGTGTCATAATATCACTTTTTCCGTGCACAAGCTTAGTTAATATGTTTCCAAGCCACATTCTTTTCATTTGTAGGCTGCTCATCACTTGTTCTGCTATTTGAATAATTCTCCAGGTCATGGTATTACCTTTTCCAACATTTCTTCTTCCCCTCCTCAATTGAAGGTTTTTGTTGATGTTGATTGGGGGGCATGTGTTGATACAAGAATATCTGTTAGAATTCTTGGTGACTCCCTTGTTTCTTGGAAAGCTAAAAAGCAAACAACAGTTTCTCGTTTTTCGACAGAGGCTGAATATCATGCTTTAGCTTCCATTACAAAGTGAGCTTACTTGACTGATTCATTTACTATCAGATTTACAGGTTTGTTGTCAACAACCCGGTCTTGTGTATTTTGATAATTTGGTAACCATGTTGAAAATTAGTGCAAATTTGTTACAGGATTGATCTTCTTTTTTATTGGTCAAAGTTTGTTTTTAAGTTTTCCTTAAATTTAGAAGTTTATTTAGTCCATTTAGTTGTTAGTTTTTTTGTTAGTGGCATTTTCTTTGGGAAGTAGAAGCAGTAGTACGTGGGTTTGTTAAGATACCTTAGAATCCTTCAGCTATTTATATGTATAGCAAACTCTTCAACTTTAATTCAAGCAATAGAAGTTTATTCCTTCAGTATTCTGCTTGCTTCTTTCTCTGTGTTTCTTTTTGTGTTATGGTATCAGAGCTTGCAGTCCAAGTGTTTGTTTTTAGTTCTAAGTAAAGATGAATGGAGAAAGTAATATTTATGTAGAAAAACTTGTTGGAAACAACTATAGCTAATCAGGAAGCCTTGGTGAAACAAATGACTGGTGGCAACAAGAAAACTCAATCTCAGGTGAAAGATGCTCTTTATACAAAAGATAAAGCAAAAGGAAACTATTTTCCCAAGCATTTTTCAAATAAACATTCCAGAATTGAAGAACAATCCAAAGGTTATCTAAAAGGTGTGGAAGAATGGGACATATCAAACGTGATTGTCGTGTGAAGATTGTGTGTACTCGATGTGCAAAACTGGGCCATATCAAATCAAATTGTCGTGTTAAACTCAAAGAAGCAGAAGCAAATATTGCTCAAGAGATTAATATTTTTGAACAAGACTCATGAGAACAATGCTTATCAATTGAAGCTATTGATTCACCTGTAAGTATACATGCTAATGCTTCTATAAATTACAGTAAAGATTAGATTGTTGACTCTGGTTGCTCTCACCATGCAACTAGAAATGTTTCTCTTCTCTCTATTGTTCGTTCTCAAGATGGAGGAAGAGTTATTGCAAAGACGGATAATTCATTACATCCTGTAATGAAAGAAGGGAATTTTAATATTGAAAAGAATGCGTTTAACGCTGATGGTGTTTCACTTATGGACGTTTATCAAGTTCCAGGCTTAAAGAAGAATCTTGCTTCAGTTTCTCAGATTATTGATTCTGGGAGGTATGTTCTTTTTGGTTCAAATGATGTGAAAATTATTTCTAATTTAAAAATACTTGAAGTCGATATTTTATTCACTGGTAAAAGAAAAGATTCACTTTATGTTTTATCGCCAAGTGATGCATATGTTGAGAAAACAAGTTAGAATGATAGTGTAGCTCTTTGGCATGCTCAATTAGACCATGTTGGTTATCAACTACAGCAGAAAATCTCTATGGGGAAATTTCTTGAGCGAATTCCTCTCTTTAAGGAAATTCGTCATGATGTGATTTGTCATGGTCGTCAATATGGAAAATCGCATCACCTTCCTTTTCCAAAATCAAAGAATCGAGCTATTGCAATTTTACAACTTGTTCATTCAGATTTAATGGGACCAACTAGAAAACCCAGTTATTCAGGTTTTCGTTATATTATGATTATTGTGGACGATTTTTCTCGGTTCACATAGTTTTTTTTTAATGCTAAAAATGAGACTTTTTCTAAATTTATTCAGTTCAAAGATCAGGTGGAGAAGGAATTTTCACTTCCTATAAAGTGTCTTCGCACCGATAATGGAGGAGAATATATGTCTGATCAAATTCTAGATTTTTACAAAGAACATGGCATTCAACGCCAAATGACATGTCCAAACATTCCACAACAAAATAGAGTTGCGGAACGAAAATTGGCATATCTCACATCTTTGTGTTTGTCTTGATTGCATTCAAAGAATTTGTGTAAAGAATTGTGGGCAGCAGCTATCTAGTCAACTTGCTTTGTTAAAAAGCGTCTACCTCTATGGGATGGGTCATATTCATCTTTTTTTGAAATGTTATATCATCGTAAACCAAATATGAGTTATTTTTTTTATTTTTTGGATCAGTTTGTTATGTTCATATATCCAAAAATAAACAGTAAAAACTTGACCCACTGGTAAGACGTTGTATTTTTGTTTGTTATGATACTCACAGGAAAGGATGGAGATGTATAGATATGAAAACAAAAGAAATCGTTGTTTCTCGTAATGTGGTGTTTGACGAGATTTCATAACATTCGATTGATGAAAAATAAAATAAAAGCACTATTGATTTGTCACCCTTATTTATTGATGATGCATCAAATGAAATGAAAGAAGAAAATATGAAGCCAGATGAAGCTATTGAGACTACCATTTGGAGATTGTCTAGACAAAGAACACAGCCTAATTATTTAACTGATTATGAGGTACAGTTAAATAATTGTTCTATTGTATCTTGTTTCTTAATGGGTGACTTATGTGTAGATGAACCAGAAGTCTTACAATGAGGCTAAGGTGTTTTTGAATGGGAAGAAACTATAAAGGAGGAAATATAAGCTTTAAATAAAAATAGCACTTGGGAGCTTGTTCTAAAGCCAAAGAATGATGAATTAGTTACTTGCAAGAAAGTATTTCGATTCTTTTGTTGATTTGATGAGGCGACACCCGTTTTGAACCGGGGAAAAGGGATTTCAGACCCCGCCTTACCGCTCGGCCATGCCGCCAAAACGATACAAAATAGATGATAATATTCCTTTTTTTGGGTGGGGGGATTACTAGACTTCTTTTTAAGTTAAATAAAAGGGTTGATGGTACTATTGATAGGCAAAAAGTTCGTCTTGTTTCCCGAGGATTCTCTCAACAATATGGTCTAGATTATGAGGAGACGTTCAGCCCCGTTGCTAAAATGGTGACAATTTGAACAATTATTTCACTATCTGCTTGCAAGGGTTGGAAATTGTTGTAATTAGACGTAAAAAATGCATTTGTTTATGGAAAGTTGGATCTGAGACATTTTTATGGAGAAACCACATGAATTTGTCTTTAAGAAGTTTCCAGACAATGTGTGTCAACTCAAGAAGGCTTTGTACGGTCTCAAACAAGCTCCACATACATGATACGGTAAAATAGCTCAATATCTTGAATTTTGTGGGTTTAAATCTTCAAATGCATATTCAAATTTATTTGTTAAGAAAACACACTGAGTAGGCACAATGCTTCTTTTATATGTAGATGACATGATTATTACTGGTAATGACCATGCTGAAATTAATTGTCTTTGAGATGCTTTGTCTCTTCGCTTTGAAATGAAGAGTTTGGGATAAACAAGTTGTTTTCTTGGCCTAAAGGTTGAAATGTCAAATGGATATTTTGTCTCTTCAAAATGATATGCAACGATTCTACTGTATCGATTTCGTATGAGAGAGTCAAAATCAATGACTACTCCTAGAGCCATGTGCTGGGGTTTCTACCCTAAATCTTATGTAATCCAATTAAACTATAAATAAATAAAGGAATTATTAATCAGTAATATTTACATTGTCATTTATTATTAGTTTAATAAATGTAATCCATCATAAGATCCAGAGTTACGTATGATAACTTAAAGTGAGCATATGATGCGGGAAGATTCACTTAAATGTAACTCAAATAGTCTGTGGTACATGAATAAAGGTTGGGTGCCTTATTTCTGGTAACACCACTAACACGGCCCACTTGTGAATTGGCACAAGTGATCTCATCTGGATGGCTCATGTAGAGACATGTGAGTCGGGGTGTTGCTGCAATAGAAATTGTAGTAGACTGGACTAAGATAAACTTACGCCTCTTCCTGGGAAAGCCGGTTACGAAAAGACACTTCGTTTATCAACCTGGTTGATCATGTACAATTGATCTTAATCCTGAGTGGATTACGAACTCCTGTTCGCAAGAGACAAGTCTTTGATTTGCATACGTGAGAGTGACTCGTATAGTTCGCTCAATATGCCTCCCACTTTGGGGATTGCATCTTGCTTATAGCTGGGAACGTAATTACACAAGAATTGGAATTCACTCTTTTCCATATAGGAAAATAGATAAGTAGTTCCCTTATGGACTTATTCGGTCTTGAACAGTGGGGCCCCATATTCCTCTGATCAAGGAAAAGGTTAAAGACGCATAATGGAGATTATGTAAGGTTGTTCATTGGAGAATCAGTTGGGCTTAAGGAACAAGATGTATCATGGAGGTTAATACGGTGTAAATACCTAGCCATGGATACGAACTAACTTGTGAAGGATCAAAGTGTAGTTAATGATTATAGCCAATGGACATAACTATGTCTATAGTACTAAGAGTGCAACTCTAGATATTTAGTGGAGTTATGTAGGAGTTAATGAATGAGAATTAATTGATTAAAAGGAGTTTTAATCAAAGGTAATTCTAGATCATTGGAGCTTAGTCCTATAGGTCCATTAAGTCCTCCGAGCTAACGCATGTAATCGAGAACATAAATTAATATGATTAATTTCTCTTTGGAAAATTGGAAATGAATAGAGGAGTCTATTCAATTAATTAAAGGAAATTAAATAGAGAAGTCTATTTAATTATTTAATTAATGGTGGAATTAAATAGAGGAGTCTATTTAATTATTAAATAGAAGAGTCTATTTAATTATAAGAGATTAAATAAAGGAGTTTATTTAATTAAATTAATTTTGTGTTGTCCAAAATTAATGGGGATTTAAATAGAAGAGTCTATTTAAATATTTAATTTGAAATTATCAAATTAAATGAGGAAATAAATAAAAGGAGTTTTATTTATTAGAATAAATAAAAGGAGTTTTATTTATTAGAATAAATAAAAGGAGTTTTATTTATTTAATTATTTAATGGAATCGTTCCATTAAATAAAGAGGAAAATAAAATGCCCAATATTGTCATTGGATGATGATAGGGCGTGTGGCCCAAGGTGGGGTCACACGCCCCCCTTGGTCAAAGGGTTGACCAAAAAGTTTGCATTTTTATTTATTTAAAATATATGAATATCTTATTTTTAAATTAATATGATTAATTTAAAATGGAAGATATGGAATATCTTATTTAAATTAATATGATTAATTTAAATGGAAGATATGGAATAATATATTTAAATTAATATTGATTAATTTGAATAAAAGATATGGAATGTTTTATTATGGAATAAAATATAATATCTTTATTATTCAAATATATTTTAGAATATCTTAATTAATTAAAAAGATATTCAGAAGATTTTCTGATGCCTTGATTTTCCTATAAATAGGACCTTTGGGGTGACCCCAAAACACACAACCAAGAGAGTTAAAGTAAAGGCTCAGGAAATTCCTCTCCTCCCTCTCTCTTGCGCCGCCCAGGGTGATTGGGAAGAAAATTTTTCTTCCCAATTTTTTCCTTTTTCAAAGGAGATAGTGCCCACGCACCGATTCTCTTTTGTGCTTAGTGAGGAAGATCTTTTTGGTGGTCCCTGGATCGTAACCATCAAAGAACGAGGAAGAGTCAAACACTTCCTGACAAGGGTTAGTTTTTCTTTTATGTATTTAGAATTTTGAATTTATTATACTGCAAGGAAAGATCCGTTGGGGCTTCCGCTTTAGAACTCTTTTAGAGGTCTAAATCCCAACACCATGCTGGAAGTTAACTAAAGATGGAGGAAAACGATTGGGAGATCCAACACTTTTTCGACAACTTGTGGGTAGTTTAATTTATTTAACTATCACAAGACCTAACATTTCTTATTCTGTTGGTGTCATTGCTCAATTTATGGACAAACCATGCGAGTCATTTAATTGCAGCAAGGAGGATACTTCGTTATGTAAATCACACTCTAAAATTTGGTTTATTTTATAAAAAAAAATACACTATTTTGTTTGACTGGTTTTGTAGATGTAGATTGGGCTGGTGACATAAATGATAAGAGCTCCACAACGGGGTACTGTTTTAATACAGGTCCAGTAGCTATTTCATGGTGTAGTAAAAAGCAAACTACCGTTGCTCTTTAAAGTTGTGAAGCTGAATATGCAGCGGCTACTATGGCTACTCAAGAGTGTATTTGGCTCAAGAGGCTTATTGGAGAAATGTGACGATTCGACTCCTTTTAAGCCATTTAAAATCGAAATGTTGCGAAAGTCTAAGGAGTCGACAACCGTGAGACTATGATCGCACGACAAGCTTTAAAATTTAGACAATCCAAAACTTGTTTCCATTTTTCACAATCGAGAAATCGTAATGACAAGGAAATGCATTTTCTATTTGCAAAGTTTAAAGAAGTTTCATAGACATAAAAGTTTAAAACAAAAAGCTCTCATGAGCTTATATACACATGTACAATACCAAAAGAGAAAAGTAAAATAGAATGAGTTTATGGACTTTAAAACATCTCTAGTCCATCTCACCATCATCATCATCATCATCTAGATCAGACCGCACCATCTCTTCTCCCATAACCCCGAACACGAGTATTGCCAGAAAAATTGTAATATCATGAGCAAAAACCCAGTGAAGATAAACGGAAAATAAAGTAATATTAGACTCCAAACCCGTATCCGGATTTGTGTCCAAGTAAACTCACATATTGTTTAACCCTTAACCACTTCAAAGGGTTTCACATCAAGTATCCAACTTTCATTACTAGATCTCCCAAATAATCAAGAATTTAGTTCTTAAGCCTTTAAAAGGACGTTTTTTCATAACACCCATAACATTCTTATTTCGTTCTCATTAATACCTTATACTATACATAAGGTTTGCATTCCTTTTTCTTAATAAATCATGCTGATAATGACAGTATTGAAAGCACATGCGATCTAACAATACTTCATTATCTCGCTTCGAATCAAAGTATACATAGTCCTTATACAAGGTTCAATCCATCCTTGCATTCTCTCATATATGTATCATGATAATTATACAAGGTTCAATCCACCCTTGCATTCTCTCATATACATATATGTAAACATAAAACAAATAATACCATTCAAAGTAATCGAAAGAACATAACGATAAATGATAAATGAATCACAAATTACAATTTATACATAAAACAAGAAAGTAAGAACTTCGGAAAAACAATGAATAAGTCAAGCCAAACGGCCTACAGATAAATTTGAGTTACTAACTTATCATAAAAGTCTCCAATCCATTGTTTTAGTAAACATACAAAGTTCCATATCCAAATTCCTTATTCATCCTATTATACTTGGAATCTTCAACTTCTGATAATCATGAGTAAATGCTGAAGCAAATCTAAGCTTAGAACTTCCAAGAGTTAATCGTTTCATTCGAAATACCTAAGAGCTCTCTCAACTCAAATTTCGGTCTCACCAAGGGGGTTTGGACAATAATGCTTTCCCGAATTTAATTACAACATACAATTAATCAATTAAAACATCCCAAATTCAGTGCATGATTTGTATAATTCAAACGGGACGGGTTTTGGTTCAATCTCGAGTCTAGAGTTAAGAGGAAGTTTACTAAGTATGTAAAACAACTTCCTTAATTGAAATCTTCGAGTTACTCGGTAAGAAATCAAAAATTTCAACCATGGATTCCATTAAAACATCTTGTCTTACCTTGAGGCCTCTCGAAAACGAAGGAAAAGTTCCAAAGGTGGGTTGAAAAGAAAGCTTGGACCGAGGGCGATCCAACGCAACCGAAATCGAGTTGATCCGTTGAGAAACGAAGAAAACCAAAAAAAATCTCCAAAGGAGATGATACCCACGGAAATGGAGGAGAAAGGGGAGAAAGATTTGGTCAACTTGGACAATTTTGGTGTTTTTAAAGAGGAGATGAATAGAGCCAAGATATTTTTAAGAATTCGAAAATTACGAACTGGTCCCTCGTTTGCTTTTAGCTTTTAAAAATGAAACCCGAAGCACTTAAACTTACCCAAAGGTGATTAATAATTATTAATTGACCCGTTAATAATTATTAATACGCCCCAAACTAATTTAAGCTAATAAAGGAATTAAAAGCATTTACAAACGAAATAAACTCGTAAATTCTAAGTTACAAATTCTAAATTAAATTTAAATACTTTAATTAAGTAAAAAAAATTATCTCAAAAGTAACGGCGTTACAAGAAATATTTTTTGTTTTGGACTATCCAATTTCTATTCATTGTGACAACGAAAGTGCAATTAAGCTTACTCGAAATTGCGTGTTTCACGCTCGCACAAAACACATTGAAACACATTTTCATTTTGTTCGGGAAAAAGTTATGACGCAAGACATTCAGTTGCAAAAAATACAGTCCAAAGAACAAGTTGCTAATATTTTGACCAAACCTCTCAGCAAAGCTAAATGTTATGTGTTTAGGAGTGGTTTTGGTGTTGTTGATAGTTCTGCTTGCACTAAGGGAGAGTGTTGAAATTTAGTGCAAATTTATTACATAATTGATTTACTATTTTATTAGTCAAGGTTGTTTTTTAAGGCTTCCTTTAATTTAGGAGTTTATTTAACCCATTTAGTTGTCAGTTTTTTTTGTTAGTGGTCTTTTCTTTAGGAAGTAGAAGTAGTAGTACGTGGGTTTGTGGGTATGTGAGTTTGTTAAGATATTTTAGAGTCCTTGAGCTATTTATACGTGTAACAAACTCTCCAACTTTAATTCAAGCAATAGAAGTTTATTCCTTCAGCATTCTGCTTGCTTCCTCTCGGCCTTTCTTTTTGTGTTAAGCCATTCAACTAGCCTCTCATTCTATCTTTCATGAGCGTACAAAACATATCGAGCTTGATTGTCATTTTGTTTGTGTTGGAAAAAACATTATTAATGTTTAGGTTAGTTGGAATAAGACTCCAAATACCTATGTTAATGATTTTCATTTAATATAACCAAACATTCGTTATGGTGACAATGATATTCGAAAGGGCCCTCGAATAGTCACATGTATCGCCAATAGTTGCATTGATATGAAGTAACCATTGGATATGGTGGTTATAAGAATGAATAGTTTCCAATACAATTGTGACTTATCACAAAGTGACTTTATGAATGGATGTATCCGTTGGATGGGTAGTGACTGTTGAATAAAAGTGGTTATTTATTCAATAGATGCAACCTTCCATAAAGGTAATTATTTATTCAATAGTTACAACTTTTCATAAAGGTGGTTACTTATTGAATAGATGCAACTTTTCATAAAAGTAGTTAATTATTCAATAGTTACAACTATTGATAAAAGTGGTTACTTATTGAATAGTTACAACCTTTGACATAAAGTCACAATTAAAGGTCACTTTTAAATGGTGGTTATATTCTAAAGGTAGTTATTTACTAATAGATATGACTTTTCCCAAAAGTTACTTTTAAGAGTCATGACTATGCCTATAAATAGGCCTCCACATTTCGAAATAACACACTTGAAAAATACAAGAGAGAATTCTCTAATATTTCTCTCTACTTTCACAAAGTGTTATTCTCCTGGATTTACTCTGCAATTTCGGGATTGAGTTTCGTTCGGTTTTTGGTTCGATTGTCAAGGTTAGTAAAGTGCTTTATTAACTTTGGTTAGAAGTGTTGTATCTTGGGAGACTATTGTCCATTATCCAGTAGACTACAAGCGTTGGGCAAATATTGTCTTAAGGAAATTTGCATATCTGCATACCTCACCTCGTTTTAAATTTCCTTCACTTATATTTATTTGATTTACTGTTCCTATATGCAATTCTTCTTTTATCTATTCTTTAGCAAATCATTTAGAAATTTTACCAACAGTTTGTGACAAGGTTACATCCGGTGTTGTCAAGCTTCAACCTATTCACTCATCTCTTCAATTTTGGCTGATCTTTTTACTAAGGTTGTACCATGTAATTTGTTGTTTCCTTTACTTAGCAAGATGAGAGTTATTAATCTTCATCTCCCACCTTAAGGGGGGAGTATTAGGGGCATTTATGTGGTTGCTTAGTTAGTTATTTATCATTAAGTTGTATAAATACTTGTTTTATTAATGTAATAATCAAGTTATCATTTTAGTTAGTTGTGTATTACTTTGATTTTTTTTTTTTTAATTTTTGGAAAGAACAATAGCCTCAATGATAATTTAAAATTATAAACATATTTAAATCAGATTAATAATTAATTAAATATATGAATAACGTTTGCACCCAATTATTAATATTTGGACTTCAATCATTTAGTTGGTAGTCTAAGATTATGTGGGGCTAGTATTCAATGGTCTACTTATTAAATTTCTACCCCTAAGGTAGCGGTATTGGAAGGGATAACAGTCAAACAATACCCAGTTCATGGAACATACGACAACGACCTTTGGTCCCTAACATTACACTTTGATTGGAGCATTTCATAATTTTGTGTTTGACAAAAAATGGTTCAAAATCTCGATTGATATATCAGTCTGCGGTTTCGTCCGGATCGAAATCGATAAGAGTTCGGACCAAACCGAAAGGAATTGATAAGGATTCGATTTTAGTTTCTTTTTTTCTTTTTCCTCTTGCACCAATTAAACATATTCTATTATATACTTAATATTTTTTTATATTATTTTTATTTTCAAAACTATGAGATTTATGTCAAATTTGATATTTAAATAACTCTATATTTAATTTTTGCTTTCAAATAATTCTAATATTTAATATATAATTAATGTTAATCTAAAAGTAATAAAAGTACAATTGTATTTATAGAATATTTTGATAAAATAATTAATAATGTAGGTGATAGTTGACCAATATAACTAATAATATATATAACATTGTAAAAAATATGTTGAATTAGTTTGGTATATATATATATTTGAGAAATTTCATTGAGTGACATATTTTTATGCAATATTTGTAAAAATATCAACTCAAAAAAGTATTTGCAAATATAGCAATTTTTATCATGTTTATCAATGATTAACAGTGATTTATGTATTTATCAGTGATAAACTTAGTGTAAAAATATGTAATTCAATGTTTATCACTGATAAATCCAATCAAAATTTGCTATATTTACAAATATTTTTTTGAGCTTTTATTTTTACAAGTATATCTAAAAAATTTGCTAGATTTGCAAATGCCCCAATATATATGTTTTGAAAGGGGTTGTGGGTGGTTGTGGGTGCAGGGAAAAAAACAATTGCGGTTCGGTTTCGGTCGGGGTGTGCGGTTTTACCGCTCTCGGACCAAAACCGAACCGATTCTTGATTGGACTGAAAATTTTCTGACCGAACCAAACCGAAACCTTCAATTTTAGTTTGATTTGATAAGTTTTGCGGTTTTGATTCTCACCCTTAATCTCTTTATTTTGATGTTTAATTCTATTTAAAAGACATCATAATAATAGAGATGTTTTCATTTATTAATTTCTAATCATCCTCAGAATTTGATCTTAACTCCAGTATTTTGTAAATTTAATAATGAAATATCACAATTAGGGATTGTTTTCAGACGGGGATAGTCCCCACCCCTTAAGCATTATATATCCCGTTAAAATCGCTGTTTAAAAAAATCAGGGATGGAGATTAAGATGGATATTCTCCACGGAGAATTATTATTCCATGTTTACAAAATAGTTTTTTTTTTACTTAAATTTTTAATAAGATTAAAATTCATTATTATGTGATATATTTTATATTTTATATATCTAAATATTCATTATTATATGAATTAAAAGATTAATAACTATATAAGATTATTTAAAAAAGCTTCTTAATTAATTAAATAATTACGGGATTGGCATCACCGTCCTGAAATTGAATAGAGAAAAAATATTCCTGATCTTCGTTCGAAGCGGGAATTCTCCGTCACCATTGACGCTTGCATGGAGAATTTTAATACCCCAATAGCAATGTAGCGGGGCCAATAGGGTGGACAAGAATAGTGAAATGATCTTTTTTTCTTTTATTGAGGACTCCCTTCAGCCTTTGAAAAATGGTCGCATCTTCGATCTTTGAATGTCTTCCTCACCATCGTACATCATCTTCATCGTATGTTACTTAACAACAGGAAAGGGAACATGCAGATTAATTAACATACGACGAAGGTGATGTACGATGGTGAGGAAGACATTCAAAGAGCGAAAATGCGACCATGATTCAAAGAAAGAAGGGGGTCCTCGAGGAATATTAGAGTTAGGAGGAGGAAAAAAGAAGAAAATTGATGTTTTTCCTCCCGGGGCCGCGGCCGTGAGTTGGGGCCACGATCTGCAACGTTTTTATCACTTCTTGAGCCAAAAACCCGAGAGTGGGCCGCGGCCGTAGGAACCACGGCCACTGCTCCCACAAAGTGGAAGAATTGAAGTTTCGCTCTCTTGGCCGCGGCCACCGGTTGTCACTGCCTGACCACGATGCGATTTTTCTAATATTTTGTTTATTTTATTACTTTTCTAATTAATATTTTGGCATATATGTTTATCTAATTATTTTAACCTAGAAATCTTTGTATAAATATGGGCTACATGCCATCGGAATCAATAAGAGAAATACTTCTTCAAATTCTTCATGGTATCGGAAGCAGGTTAACGATCTTTATCGTAAATGACCAAGCTAGGTGAAAACCTTACAAAACAAACTGAAGTAATTATGGCCACTATCAATGATGATGATAGAAGTGATCTTCATGGTCTCTCTGATGATCAATAGACTACGCTTGTCCAAATGTTGAATTCAAAAGGGCAGAATTCATCAAATATTAAATTGAATGGTGAGAGAGTTGATCCTGGTCTATGGATTATTGATACGGGGTGCTCGAACCACATGTCTGGTAATGTACAATCGTTCTATAACTTGATTGATATAACCTCTATTTCTGTTGGTCTTCCGAATGGAAAACAGACATTTGTACGGCAACGAGGATTAGTCACCTTGAGTCAGAACGTGAAGTTGCATGATGTTTTATACATCACAGAGCTCACTTTCAACCTTTTATCTGTTTCTCATCTGCTTGACAAACTATATTATATGATTACATTTACTGGTAAGTTGTGCATCATTCAGGATCATATTTCGAGGATAATAATTGGAGCAGATGAACAATGTGATGGGGTTTACTGGTTCCGTCCTCTACATCAATCTAACGCTTATCGAACAACTGTAACTGTTCCAAGAGAATTATGGCATCAGCGGATGGGACACCCTTCAAGAAAAGTAGATTGTCTTTTGTTAGAACAACTTAATAGCAGTAAAAATGACCGTATTTATGTTGTTAATGGCTCTTGTGATGTTTGTTTACGAGCTAAAAAAACTCAAAATATATTCCCTTTGAGTAGTAATAAAAGAGCTGGTGAGATTTTTGATTTAATTCATTGTGATATTTGGGGTCCTTATACTATCCCATCTAGTTGTGGTGCATACTATTTTCTTACTATTGTTGATGACTGTTCTCGTGCCGTATGGGTTTATCTGATGAGTGTTAAATCTGAGGTACAACAATTAGTCAGAAATTTTTGTAAGATGGTAAAGACTCAGTTTGATATAAATGTGAAAACCTTGCGTAGTGATAATGGTAGAGAATTTACATCCCTTCATCGAGTTTTTGGTGAGTCAGGAATTATACATCAAACCTCCCGTGTCAATACTCCACAACAAAATGGGAGAGTTGAAAGAAAAGATCGTCATATTCTCAATGTTGCTAGAGCCTTACTTTTCCAAGCTAATCTTCCTACTTCCTTTTGGGGTGAGAGTATCTTGACAGCTATTCATCTGATTAATCGAACGCCAACACCCATTCTTAACAATAAAACACCTTATGAGATACTTTACAACAAAACCCCTACAGTTGACACCTTACGTGTTTTTGGTTGTCTTTGTTTTGTCAAACACCAACCTCGTATCAAAGATAAATTTCTACCTCGTTCTTGAAAGTGCATTTTTTGTGGGTTACCCCTTTGGGAAAAAGGGGTGGAGAGTTTATGATCTTGAAACAAAAGAAATCTTTGTTTCCCAGGATGTGACTTTTTTTTAACAAAGCTTTCCTCCTACGGATAATTCACCCACGAAACCATTATTTCAACATCTCATAGTCATCCCTTGTATGAGACTATTGAAGTTAGGGGGAGTGAGGATAATACTATTGATGAGACAACACAGCCTCAAGAGAGTGAGGACGCCGAAGAAGTAATTGTCACACCTCAATAAGTTGAAGTTCATGAGGATGTATCATTTTTTGATATTGAACCTGTTGAAGATGTGATTCCTATGGGTAGAGGAAAACGAAGAAAGATGTATCAAGCAGACTCACAGATTATGTTACTAATACAGTTCGTGTTGCAAACCCCATCACATCTGGATCACCTAACCGTTCATTATCATCAGGTACTCGGTATCCTCTAGCTTATTATGTAAATTGTGATAAATTCTTTGCACAACATAGTAGTTTCTTGGCTGCCATTACTACAGGAAAAGAACTTACTTCTTTTAAAGAGGCTGTACAAGATGCAGGTTGGAGAAAGGCTATGAGAGAAGAAATTGATGCACTCGAACGTAATGGAACCTGGACTTTGGAGGATTTGCCGCCAGGTAAATGGGCCATCGGCTGTAAATGGGTCTATAAAATAAAGTATAAGTCGGATCGTTCTGTGGAAAGATTGAAGGGTCGTCTTGTAATGCATGGAAATCGCCAGGATTGCGTAAATCGACTTCAATGAAACTTTTGCCCCTGTAGCAAAGATGGTAACGGTTCAACTTTCTTGTCTATTCTTGTAGCTAGACAATGGGAGTTGCATCAGATGGATGTACACAACGCCTTTCTTCATGGTGACTTGGAAGAGGACGTTTACACGCAGTTATCTTCTGGCTTTAGTCCTACCAAATCATGAAAGGTATGTCGATTGATGAAATCTTTATATGGTTTGAGACAAGAACCACATAATTGGTTTGCTAAATTGTCAACAGCATTGACAGACATTGGGTTTATCTAATCTTACCCAGATTATTCACTCTTCAGTTATTCAAAGAACTCTGTGTCCTTTCATGCTCTTGTTTATGTGGATGATCTAATTATCACAGGAAGTTTATCAAAGGCTATTAGAAACTTAGTGAGAAGTTTCATATGAAAGATTTGGGTGCGTTAAAATACTTCCTTGGCATTGAAGTAGCTCGTGGAAAGGGTGGTTTGTATCTAAGTCAGCGTAAATACGCCTTAGATATTATAGGAGAAGCCGGCTTACTCGGAGCTAAACCTGTATCCACACCTATGGATTCCAATCACCATCGTGCCACCATTGATGGTAAGCCTCTTGATGATCCAGAAAAATATCGACGCCTTATAGGGAGGTTAATTTATTTAACGATCACTCGCCCTGAGTTAAGCTACTCGGTCCATATTTTGGCTCAGTTTATGGGAAATTCCGTATTGAACATTGGGATGCTGAATTACGTGTCTTACATTATTTGAAAGGGTGTCCTAGTCAAGGAATTCTCCTCCGAAGTGACTGTAATTTTCGTCTATCGGCATATTGTGATAGTGATTGGGCAACTTGTCCTTTAACCAGGCGATCTTTAACAGGGTATTTCATTATGTTGGGTTCCTCACCCATTTCTTGGAAGACGAAGAAAAAAGTTACAATTTCTCGTTCTTCTACTGAAGCTGAGTATCGTTCTATGGCTAGTACAACTTGTGAATTAAAATGGTTAAAGTCTTTGCTGGTATGTTTTGGGTTTCAACATACTGATCCCATTCCCTTATATTGTGACAGTCAAACTGCCTTGCATATTGCCGCCAATCCTGTTTTTCATGAGAGAACAAAACATATTGAGATGGACTGTCACTTTGTTTGTGATGCTCTCCAAGATGGGATTATCGCTTCTTCTCATATTCGTACCGGAGATAAACTTGCAGATGTATTGACTAAAGCTCTTGGAAAAACGCAATTTCAGTTTCTTCTTCGCAAGTTGGGCATTTGTGATCTCCATGCTCCAACTTGAGGGGGAGTATTAGAGTTAGAAGGAGGAAAAACGAAGAAAATTGATGTTTTTCCTCCCAGGGCCTCGACAGTGAGTCGAGGCCGCGACTTGCAACGTTTTTACCACTTCTTGGGCCAAAAACCCTAGAGTGGGTGTCGCGGCGTGAAACCACGATCGCGGCGCCCACAAAGCGGAAGAATTGCGGTTTCGCTCTCGTGGCCTCGACCACCGGTTCTCACAGCACGGCCACAATACGATTTTTCTAATATTTTGTTTATTTTATTCCTTTTCTAATTAATCTTTTGGCATATATGTTTATCTTATTTTAACCTAGAAATCTTTGTATAAATATGGGCTACATGCCATCAGAATCAATAAGAGAAATACTTCTTCAAATTCTTCAAGGAAGCCGAAGAACTCACGCGCAAAGTTGAGATGGCAGAGGCAGTCAATCAAAAGCTGTAAATCTGATTGTAATAAGAATTTTGTTACTCTCAATCATTGATGTAAACAGATTCAGTTATGAATTTTTTTGAATAATGATAGCTAGCTATTGTTGGTATAAAGGGTCTCAATATCTCATAATGTAACTAACAAATGAACGTAATAGTTTGAGATCTCACTTTTCACAATCTGATCAAGAACAAAAAAAGAGAAATTTTCATATCTTTGTTCGATTTCGTTTTCTACGATTTATTATGACAACTTAAGTTGTAATTATTTTGTGTTCTTGATGTCCTGGAGTGAGTTTGCATAATAAATTGGTATCATAGCCTACTTTCTAATCTGATTCGTGCATTTCAGTTTGAGTTCATCCTGAAGGGACTACTTTACTAAAGTAGGGAATTTCATTTAGTAAACTAATTAATAATTAATTAAGGATCTATTAACATCATGCAGTTTGTGATAAAAACATGTAGATTCATGCTAGTTTTTCGAAAATTAAAACCCTTTTACTTACATTGAGTAATTTATGGAGAATTGGTTGAAGGTTTCTTTACACCTGGATCTTCTACGCCATATTCGATCGAAAGAAAAATCAACTTGTGGGAATCGATCCTGGAAGAACAAAAGAAGAAAAATTTCTTATAAATTTTTCCTTAAGGAAAATCGGCAATTGGGAAAAAATTGAAGAGGAGGTTAGGGTTTAGGGTATAAAATATGAATCCCAATGGTTATATAGGAAAATATAGTATTCTAATCTAATTAGAATTCCTAAATTCCTAATTATTAAAATAATAGAAAAGATAAATGAAATAAAATTAATATATACAAAAGATTACCTTCAGGATTCATTGCACGCATACCTAATCAAGGATCCTTATATGTATATATTATTATTTAATTTATTTTTTATTTAAATTTTATTTATTTAATAATTATATATTTATATATTTAAAATTAGAAAATTTCAAATAATAATTTCTAATTAAACACATTTAGCCGAAAATTAATATATTAATTATCATTGAATCTTATCCAATTCATTAATTATTTTGGGGCCAAAACCAATTTGTTTCTTAAACTAATTGTATTTAATTCTCTCAAATATTTATTATCAAATTAAATAAACTCATTATTTAATTGATAATACTAATTATTAATTTCCATTTAAATAAACTCATTATTTAAATAATTAATAAAAATTGACATTAATTCCCGTTTAAATAATCTATTTATTTAAACAATTAATTTTGCCATAAAATATTATATTAATTTCCATTTAAATAAACTATTTATTTAAACAATTAATATTATCATAATATTAATTTTAAAATATTAATATTGATTTTTATTTAAATAATCTCATTATTCAAACAATTAATATTGCCAAATTTAAAGTAAATTCAATTACTTAAATTATTTGTTCTTCTTAAGTTAAATTAATAACTTAGTTTTGCTACAACGATATTTGAGCTAGCATAAGGACTCGATGGACCTATAGATCCTGGGTTTAATAATTAGTAATTAAGTGAATAACCCATAATCGGTTAATTACTTATTATCTAACTATGAATAATTCCATTATAGATTATAGATTCATAGTGAACTCCCCTCACTATAGATGAGTTATGTCCATTTAGTGTATCTTATATTTATATCCATGATATATCCTTCACATGGAATTCTTATAATTATAGGCGGATTATGTTTACCGTTTTACCCCTATAATTACGACTTTATCCTTGTGTTCCTGCTGATTCTCCAATGAACATTATCTTTAGTCGAACTAGAGATAATATACTTATGTGATCAATAGAAGTCGTGGAGCCACTTGTTCATGTCTCGAATTAGTACATCAAGGGAGTTTTCTAAAGTTCCTAAAAGTTTTAGGTATCTCATTGATACCGTTAATTTATAGGAAAGTTATGAATTCCATCTCGTGTAAATGTGTTCCCACTACTTATCTAGTTATGTTCCCAAAACAGAGTGTGTTGAGCGTTCATACAAGATCACTCTAAACTAAGTGAATCAAAGAACATAACTCCACAAATAGGAGTCTACATTTCACTCAGGATTGAGTTCTATCACCTGGTTGATAAACTTAGTTTGATATTCGAGTATTTCTTGTAAACAGGTACTAATGAGAAATTTGATCAAACATCATGGTCCTGTCTCTCATACAATCAACATTGCATATGATACTTCCATTTCATGTCACCCACATGAATGATCAGGATTAGATCATTTGTCTATAAACAAAATGCGAAGTTATCAACAATGTTACCAGGATAAGGTTCCCAAACGTTATCCATTTACTGTAGACACTTTTAAGTTACTCAAATCCTCTCGTATGACTCACATACTTAGTCGTGATTTCATAAGAGTAACTTAGGGTTTTACTATTTGAATGTTTGATATTAATATATTTCCATATATTCCTAATATCATTGATTGAATCAATCTAGATAATATAAAGAACTTATGTTTATTTATTTAATTTATTCGAAATAAATTATATTTATTAAATAATTACAAGTTCTAGGACACCATTTCTAACACATCCATGGTTGTTTCTCGATATGAGATTCAGAAGTTTGATGAGACTGGTGATTTCAACCTCTGGAAGAAGAAGATAAAAGTTATGATGATCCAACAGAAAGCCATTAAAGGCATTGGAGATAAACCAACTTGGCATGAGAAGATTAGAGAAAAGACGAAGGAAAGCATGAAGGAAGGAGCATATAGCATCTTGATTCTTAACTTGAGTGATGCGATTCGAGACAAGTAATTGAAGAGGGGACACCTTTGAAGATTTCGATGAAGCTAGATGAACTTCTCTTGAAGAAAGATGTTCCTGACAAGATTTACTTGAAGAAGAGAATGTTTATATTCAAAATGGACTCATCTAAATCAATAGCCAGGAATCTTAATGACTTCAAGATGATCATGAAGTTCAATAACAAGGAGAAAAGCCTGGTGAAAATTGGATAATTATTTTGTTAAATTCTATGTTTGAAGATTATAAATATGTAAAAGTTGCCGTGAAATATGGCAGGGATACTTTGTCAGTCACAGCTATCCTCTTTGCGATCAAGTCCAAAGAGCTGGAATTATCAAATGATAGAAAAGAGTCTTTGACATCAGAGAGACTGTTTTGAAAGGAAAGGCAAGCAAGCATCAAATAAATGGAACAAGAATCAAGTGAAGCAAAAGGGAAAAACCAAATACAAGCGCTTCTTGTGTCATAAAGAATGCCACTTTAGAAAAGATTGTCCTGAATTGAAGAAGGTAAATAGAAAAGGGTGGAATAAAGAAAATCAAGCCACCGATAAAAGAGTTGGAGAAAATAGATTAATTGGGCGCCTCTTGTATTTGACTATATCGTGTCATAATATCACTTTTTCCGTGCACAAGCTTAGTTAATATGTTTCCAAGCCACATTCTTTTCATTTGTAGGCTGCTCATCACTTGTTCTGCTATTTGAATAATTCTCCAGGTCATGGTATTACCTTTTCCAACATTTCTTCTTCCCCTCCTCAATTGAAGGTTTTTGTTGATGTTGATTGGGGGGCATGTGTTGATACAAGAATATCTGTTAGAATTCTTGGTGACTCCCTTGTTTCTTGGAAAGCTAAAAAGCAAACAACAGTTTCTCGTTTTTCGACAGAGGCTGAATATCATGCTTTAGCTTCCATTACAAAGTGAGCTTACTTGACTGATTCATTTACTATCAGATTTACAGGTTTGTTGTCAACAACCCGGTCTTGTGTATTTTGATAATTTGGTAACCATGTTGAAAATTAGTGCAAATTTGTTACAGGATTGATCTTCTTTTTTATTGGTCAAAGTTTGTTTTTAAGTTTTCCTTAAATTTAGAAGTTTATTTAGTCCATTTAGTTGTTAGTTTTTTTGTTAGTGGCATTTTCTTTGGGAAGTAGAAGCAGTAGTACGTGGGTTTGTTAAGATACCTTAGAATCCTTCAGCTATTTATATGTATAGCAAACTCTTCAACTTTAATTCAAGCAATAGAAGTTTATTCCTTCAGTATTCTGCTTGCTTCTTTCTCTGTGTTTCTTTTTGTGTTATGGTATCAGAGCTTGCAGTCCAAGTGTTTGTTTTTAGTTCTAAGTAAAGATGAATGGAGAAAGTAATATTTATGTAGAAAAACTTGTTGGAAACAATTATAGCTAATCAGGAAGCCTTGGTGAAACAAATGACTGTGGCAACAAGAAAACTCAATCTCAGGTGAAAGATGCTCTTTATACAAAAGATAAAGCAAAAGGAAACTATTTTCCCAAGCATTTTTCAAATAAACATTCCAAATTGAAGAACAATCCAAAGGTTATCTAAAAGGTGTGGAAGAATGGGACATATCAAACGTGATTGTCGTGTGAAGATTGTGTGTACTCGATGTGCAAAACTGGGCCATATCAAATCAAATTGTCGTGTTAAACTCAAAGAAGCAAAGCAAATATTGCTCAAGAGATTAATATTTTTGAACAAGACTCATGAGAACAATGCTTATCAATTGAAGCTATTGATTCACCTGTAAGTATACATGCTAATGCTTCTATAAATTACAGGTAAAGATTAGATTGTTGACTCCTGGTTTGCTCTCACCATGCAACTAGAAATGTTTCTCTTCTCTCTATTGTTCGTTCTCAAGATGGAGGAAGAGTTATTGCAAAGACGGATAATTCATTACATCCTGTAATGAAAGAAGGGAATTTTAATATTGAAAAGAATGCGTTTAACGCTGATGGTGTTTCACTTATGGACGTTTATCAAGTTCCAGGCTTAAAGAAGAATCTTGCTTCAGTTTCTCAGATTATTGATTCTGGGAGGTATGTTCTTTTTGGTTCAAATGATGTGAAAATTATTTCTAATTTAAAAATACTTGAAGCTGATATTTTATTCACTGGTAAAAGAAAAGATTCACTTTATGTTTTATCAGCAAGTGATGCATATGTTGAGAAAACAAGTTAGAATGATAGTGTAGCTCTTTGGCATGCTCAATTAGACCATGTTGGTTATCAACTACAGCAGAAAATCTCTATGGGGAAATTTCTTGAGCGAATTCCTCTCTTTAAGGAAATTCGTCATGATGTGATTTGTCATGGTCGTCAATATGGAAAATCGCATCACCTTCCTTTTCCAAAATCAAAGAATCGAGCTATTGCAATTTTACAACTTGTTCATTCGATTTAATGGGACCAACTAGAAAACCCAGTTATTCAGTTTTCGTTATATTATGATTATTGTGGGCGATTTTTCTCGGTTCACATAGTTTTTTTTTAATGCTAAAAATGAGACTTTTTCTAAATTTATTCGGTTCAAAGATCAGGTGGAGAAGGAATTTTCACTTCCTATAAAGTGTCTTCGCACCGATAATGGAGGAGAATATATGTCTGATCAAATTCTAGATTTTTACAAAGAACATGGCATTCAACGCCAAATGACATGTCCAAACATTCCACAACAAAATAGAGTTGCGGAACGAAAATTGGCATATCTCACATCTTTGTGTTTGTCTTGATTGCATTCAAAGAATTTGTGTAAAGAATTGTGGGCAAGGACTATCTAGTCAACTTGCTTTGTTAAAAAGCGTCTACCTCTATGGGATGGGTCATATTCATCTTTTTTTGAAATGTTATATCATCGTAAACCAAATATGAGTTATTTTTTTTATTTTTTGGATCAGTTTGTTATGTTCATATATCCAAAAATAAACAGTAAAAACTTGACCCACTGGTAAGACGTTGTATTTTTGTTTGTTATGATACTCACAGGAAAGGATGGAGATGTATAGATATGAAAACAAAAGAAATCGTTGTTTCTCGTAATGTGGTGTTTGACGAGATTTCATAACATTCGATTGATGAAAAATAAAATAAAAGCACTATTGATTTGTCACCCTTATTTATTGATGATGCATCAAATGAAATGAAAGAAGAAAATATGAAGCCAGATGAAGCTATTGAGACTACCATTTGGAGATTGTCTAGACAAAGAACACAGCCTAATTATTTAACTGATTATGAGGTACAGTTAAATAATTGTTCTATTGTATCTTGTTTCTTAATGGGTGACTTATGTGTAGATGAACCGAAGTCTTACAATGAGGCTAAGGTGTTTTTGAATGGGAAGAAACTATAAAGGAGGAAATATAAGCTTTAAATAAAAATAGCACTTGGGAGCTTGTTCTAAAGCCAAAGAATGATGAATTAGTTACTTGCAAGAAGGTATTTCGATTCTTTTGTTGATGAGGCGACACCCGGATTTGAACTGGGGAAAGAGGATTTGCAGTCCCCCGCCTTACCGCTCGGCCATGCCGCCAAAACGATACAAAATAGATGATAATATTCCTTTTTTTTTTTGGGGGGGGGGGTTACTAAACTTCTTTTTAAGTTAAATAAAAGGGTTGATGGTACTATTGATAGGCAAAAAGTTCGTCTTGTTTCCCGAGGATTCTCTCAACAATATGGTCTAGATTATGAGGAGACGTTCAGCCCCGTTGCTAAAATGGTGACAATTTGAACAATTATTTCACTATCTGCTTGCAAGGGTTGGAAATTGTTGTAATTAGACGTAAAAAATGCATTTGTTTATGGAAAGTTGGATCCGAGACATTTTTATGGAGAAACCACATGAATTTGTCTTTAAGAAGTTTCCAGGACAATGTGTGTCAACTCAAGAAGGCTTTGTACCTGGTCTCAAACAAGCTCCACATACATGATACGGTAAAATAGCTCAATATCTTGAATTTTGTGGGTTTAAATCTTCAAATGCATATTCAAATTTATTTGTTAAGAAAACACACTGAGTAGGCACAATGCTTCTTTTATATGTAGATGACATGATTATTACTGGTAATGACCATGCTGAAATTAATTGTCTTTGAGATGCTTTGTCTCTTCGCTTTGAAATGAAGAGTTTGGGATAAACAAGTTGTTTTCTTGGCCTAAAGGTTGAAATGTCAAATGGATATTTTGTCTCTTCAAAATGATATGCAACGATTCTACTGTATCGATTTCGTATGAGAGAGTCAAAATCAATGACTACTCCTAGAGCCATGTCTTTGGGGTTTCTACCCTAAATCTTATGTAATCCAATTAAACTATAAATAAATAAAGGAATTATTAATCAATAATATTTACATTGTCATTTATTATTAGTTTAATAAATGTAATCCATCATAAGATCCAGGAGTTACGTATGATAACTTAAAGTGAGCATATGATGCGGGAAGATTCACTTAAATGTAACTCAAATAGTCCGTGGTACATGAATAAAGGTTGGGTGCCTTATTTCCGGTAACACCACTAACACGCCCACTTGTGAATTGGCACAAGTGATCTCATCCTGGATGGCTCATGTAGAGACATGTGAGTCAGAGTGTTGCTTGCAATAGAAATTGTAGTAGATGGACTAAGATAAACTTACTGTCTTCCGGGAAAGCCGTTACTGAAAGACACTTCGTTTATCAACCTGTTGATCATGTACAATTGATCTTAATCCTGAGTGGATTACGAACTCCTGTCGCAAAGAGACAAGTCTTTGATTTGCATACGTGAGAGTGACTCGTATAGTTCGCTCAATATGCCTCCCACTTTGGGGATTGCATCTTGCTTATAGGCGGGAACGTAATTACACAAGAATTGGAATTCACTCTTTTCCATATAGGAAAATAGATAAGTAGTTCCCTTATGGACTTATTCGGTCTTGAACAATGGGGCCCCATATTCCTCCTGATCAAGGAAAAGGTTAAAGACGCATAATGGAGATTATGTAAGGTTGTTCATTGGAGAATCGGTTGGGCTTAAGGAACAAGATGTATCATGGAGGTTAATACGGTGTAAATACCTAGCCATGGATACGAACTAACTTGTGAAGGATCAAAGTGTAGTTAATGATTATAGCCAATGGACATAACTATGTCTATAGTACTAAGAGTGCAACTCTAGATATTTAGTGGAGTTATGTAGGAGTTAATGAATGAGAATTAATTGATTAAAAGGAGTTTTAATCAAAGGTAATTCTAGATCATTGGAGCTTAGTCCTATAGGTCCATTAAGTCCTCCGAGCTAACGCATGTAATCGAGAACATAAATTAATATGATTAATTTCTCTTTGGAAAATTGGAAATGAATAGAGGAGTCTATTCAATTAATTAAAGGAAATTAAATAGAGAAGTCTATTTAATTATTTAATTAATGGTGGAATTAAATAGAGGAGTCTATTTAATTATTAAATAGAAGAGTCTATTTAATTATAAGAGATTAAATAAAGGAGTTTATTTAATTAAATTAATTTTGTGTTGTCCAAAATTAATGGGGATTTAAATAGAAGAGTCTATTTAAATATTTAATTTGAAATTATCAAATTAAATGAGGAAATAAATAAAAGGAGTTTTATTTATTAGAATAAATAAAAGGAGTTTTATTTATTAGAATAAATAAAAGGAGTTTTATTTATTTAATTATTTAATGGAATCGTTCCATTAAATAAAGAGGAAAATAAAATGCCCAATATTGTCATTGGATGATGATAGGGGCGTGTGGCCCAAGGTGGGGTCACACGCCCCCCCTTGGTCAAAGGGTTGACCAAAAAGTTTGCATTTTTATTTATTTAAAATATATGAATATCTTATTTTTAAATTAATATGATTAATTTAAAATGGAAGATATGGAATATCTTATTTAAATTAATATGATTAATTTAAATGGAAGATATGGAATAATATATTTAAATTAATATTGATTAATTTGAATAAAAGATATGGAATGTTTTATTATGGAATAAAATATAATATCTTTATTATTCAAATATATTTTAGAATATCTTAATTAATTAAAAAGATATTCAGAAGATTTTCTGATGCCTTGATTTTCCTATAAATAGGACCTTTGGGGTGACCCCAAAACACACAACCAAGAGAGTTAAAGTAAAGGCTCAGGAAATTCCTCTCCTCCCTCTCTCTTGCGCCGCCCATAGGGTGATTGGGAAGAAAATTTTTCTTCCCAATTTTTTCCTTTTTTCAAAGGAGATAGTGCCCACGCACCGATTCTCTTTTGTGCTTAGTGAGGAAGATCTTTTTGGTGGTCCCTGGATCGTAACCATCAAAGAACGAGGAAGAGTCAAACACTTCTCGACAAGGGTTAGTTTTTCTTTTATGTATTTAGAATTTTGAATTTATTATACTGCAAGGAAAGATCCGTTGGGGCTTCCGCTTTAGAACTCTTTTAGAGGTCTAAATCCCAACACCATGCTGGAAGTTAACTAAAGATGGAGGAAAACGATTGGGAGATCCAACACTTTTTCGACAACTTGTGGGTAGTTTAATTTATTTAACTATCACAAGACCTAACATTTCTTATTCCGTTGGTGTCATTGCTCAATTTATGGACAAACCATGCGAGTCATTTAATTGCAAAGCAAGGAGGATACTTCGTTATGTAAATCACACTCTAAAATTTGGTTTATTTTATAAAAAAAAATACACTATTTTGTTTGACTGGTTTTGTAGATGTAGATTGGGCTGGTGACATAAATGATAAGAGCTCCACAACGGGGTACTGTTTTAATACAGGTCCAGTAGCTATTTCATGGTGTAGTAAAAAGCAAACTACCGTTGCTCTTTAAAGTTGTGAAGCTGAATATGCAGCGGCTACTATGGCTACTCAAGAGTGTATTTGGCTCAAGAGGCTTATTGGAGAAATGTGACGATTCGACTCCTTTTAAGCCATTTAAAATCAGAATGCTGCGAAAGTCTAAGGAGCTGACAACTGTGAGACTATGACTGCACGACAAGCTTTAAAATTTAGACAATCCAAAACTTGTTTCCATTTTTCACAGTCAGAGAAATCGTAATGACAAGGAAATGCATTTTCTGTTGCAAAGTTTAAAGAAGTTTCATAGACATAAAAGTTTAAAACAAAAAGCTCTCATGAGCTTATATACACATGTACAATACCAAAAGAGAAAAGTAAAATAGAATGAGTTTATGGACTTTAAAACATCTCTAGTCCATCTCACCATCATCATCATCATCATCTAGATCAGACCGCACCATCTCTTCTCCCATAACCCCGAACACGAGTATTGCCAGAAAAATTGTAATATCATGAGCAAAAACCCAGTGAAGATAAACGGAAAATAAAGTAATATTAGACTCCAAACCCGTATCCGGATTTGTGTCCAAGTAAACTCACATATTGTTTAACCCTTAACCACTTCAAAGGGTTTCACATCAAGTATCCAACTTTCATTACTAGATCTCCCAAATAATCAAGAATTTAGTTCTTAAGCCTTTAAAAGGACGTTTTTTCATAACACCCATAACATTCTTATTTCGTTCTCATTAATACCTTATACTATACATAAGGTTTGCATTCCTTTTTCTTAATAAATCATGCTGATAATGACAGTATTGAAAGCACATGCAGTCTAACAATACTTCATTATCTCGCTTTCTGAATCAAAGTATACATAGTCCTTATACAAGGTTCAATCCATCCTTGCATTCTCTCATATATGTATCATGATAATTATACAAGGTTCAATCCACCCTTGCATTCTCTCATATACATATATGTAAACATAAAACAAATAATACCATTCAAAGTAATCGAAAGAACATAACGATAAATGATAAATGAATCACAAATTACAATTTATACATAAAACAAGAAAGTAAGAACTTCGGAAAAACAATGAATAAGTCAAGCCAAACGGCCTCTAAGATAAATTTGAGTTACTAACTTATCATAAAAGTCTCCAATCCATTGTTTTAGTAAACATACAAAGTTCCATATCCAAATTCCTTATTCATCCTATTATACTTGGAATCTTCAACTTCTGATAATCATGAGTAAATGCTGAAGCAAATCTAAGCTTAGAACTTCCAAGAGTTAATCGTTTCATTCGAAATACCTAAGAGCTCTCTCAACTCAAATTTCGGTCTCACCAAGGGGGTTTGGACAATAATGCTTTCCCGAATTTAATTACAACATACAATCAATCAATTAAAACATCCCAAATTCAATGCATGATTTGTATAATTCAAACGGGACGGGTTTTGGTTCAATCTCGAGTCTAGAGTTAAGAGGAAGTTTACTAAGTATGTAAAACAACTTCCTTAATTGAAATCTTCGAGTTACTCGGTAAGAAATCAAAAATTTCAACCATGGATTCCATTAAAACATCTTGTCTTACCTTGAGGCCTCTCGAAAACGAAGGAAAAGTTCCAAAGGTGGGTTGAAAAGAAAGCTTGGACCGAGGGCGATCCAACGCAACCGAAATCGAGTTGATCCGTTGAGAAACGAAGAAAACCAAAAAAAATCTCCAAAGGAGATGATACCCACGGAAATGGAGGAGAAAGGGGAGAAAGATTTGGTCAACTTGGACAATTTTGGTGTTTTTAAAGAGGAGATGAATAGTGTCAAGATATTTTTAAGAATTCAGAAATTATGAACCCGTCCCTCGTCTGATTTTAGCTTTTAAAAATGGAACCCGAAGCACTTAAACTTACCAAAAAGGTGATTTATAATTATTAATTGGCCCTTTAATAATTATTAATACGCCCCAAACTAATTTAAGCTAATAAAGGAATTAAAAGCATTTACAAACGAAATAAACTCGTAAATTCTAAGTTACAAATTCTAAATTAAATTTAAATACTTTAATTAAGTAAAAAAAATTATCTCAAAAGTAACGGCGTTACAAGAAATATTTTTTGTTTTGGACTATCCAATTTCTATTCATTGTGACAACGAAAGTGCAATTAAGCTTACTCGAAATTGCGTGTTTCACGCCGCACAAAACACATTGAAACACATTTTCATTTTGTTCGGGAAAAAGTTATGACGCAAGACATTCGGTTTGCAAAAATACACCCAAAGAACAAGTTGCTAATATTTTGACCAAACCTCTCAAAGAAAGCTAAATGTTATGTGTTTAGGAGTGGTTTTGGTGTTGTTGATAGTTCGCTTGCACTAAGGGAGAGTGTTGAAATTTAGTGCAAATTTATTACATAATTGATTTACTATTTTATTAGTCAAGGTTGTTTTTTAAGGCTTCCTTTAATTTAGGAGTTTATTTAACCCATTTAGTTGTCAGTTTTTTTTGTTAGTGGTCTTTTCTTTAGGAAGTAGAAGTAGTAGTACGTGGGTTTGTGGGTATGTGAGTTTGTTAAGATATTTTAGAGTCCTTGAGCTATTTATACGTGTAACAAACTCTCCAACTTTAATTCAAGCAATAGAAGTTTATTCCTTCAGCATTCTGCTTGCTTCCTCTCGGCCTTTCTTTTTGTGTTAAGCCATTCAACTAGCCTCTCATTCTATCTTTCATGAGCGTACAAAACATATCGAGCTTGATTGTCATTTTGTTTGTGTTGGAAAAAACATTATTAATGTTTAGGTTAGTTGGAATAAGACTCCAAATACCTATGTTAATGATTTTCATTTAATATAACCAAACATTCGTTATGGTGACAATGATATTCAAAGGGCCTGAATAGTCACATGTATCGCCAATAGTTGCATTGATATGAAGTAACCATTGGATATGGTGGTTATAAGAATGAATAGTTTCCAATACAATTGTGACTTATCACAAAGTGACTTTATGAATGGATGTATCCGTTGGATGGGTAGTGATCGTTGAATAAAAGTGGTTATTTATTCAATAGATGCAACCTTCCATAAAGGTAATTATTTATTCAATAGTTACAACTTTTCATAAAGGTGGTTACTTATTGAATAGATGCAACTTTTCATAAAAGTAGTTAATTATTCAATAGTTACAACTATTGATAAAAGTGGTTACTTATTGAATAGTTACAACCTTTGACATAAAGTCACAATTAAAGGTCACTTTTAAATGGTGGTTATATTCTAAAGGTAGTTATTTACTAATAGATATGACTTTTCCCAAAAGTTACTTTTAAGAGTCATGACTATGCCTATAAATAGGCCTCCACATTTCGAATAACACACTTGAAAAATACAAGAGAGAATTCTCTAATATTTCTCTCTACTTTCACAAAGTGTTATTCGCTGGATTTACTCGCAATTTCGGGATTGAGTTTCGTTCCGTTTTTGGTTCGACCGTCAAGGTTAGTAAAGTGCTTTATTAACTTTGGTTAGAAGTGTTGTATCTTGGGAGACTATTGTCCATTATCTGTAGCACCTAAGCAGTGGGCAAATATTGTCTTAAGGAAATTTGCATATCTGCATACCTCACCTCGTTTTAAATTTCCTTCACTTATATTTATTTGATTTACTGTTCCTATATGCAATTCTTCTTTTATCTATTCTTTAGCAAATCATTTAGAAATTTTACCAACAGTTTGTGACAAGGTTACATCCGGTGTTGTCAAGCTTCAACCTATTCACTCATCTCTTCAATTTTGGCTGATCTTTTTACTAAGGTTGTACCATGTAATTTGTTGTTTCCTTTACTTAGCAAGATGAGAGTTATTAATCTTCATCTCCCACCTTAAGGGGGGAGTATTAGGGGCATTTATGTGGTTGCTTAGTTAGTTATTTATCATTAAGTTGTATAAATACTTGTTTTATTAATGTAATAATCAAGTTATCATTTTAGTTAGTTGTGTATTACTTTGATTTTTTTTTTTTTAATTTTTGGAAAGAACAATAGCCTCAATGATAATTTAAAATTATAAACATATTTAAATCAGATTAATAATTAATTAAATATATGAATAACGTTTGCACCCAATTATTAATATTTGGACTTCAATCATTTAGTTGGTAGTCTAAGATTATGTGGGGCTAGTATTCAATGGTCTACTTATTAAATTTCTACCCCTAAGGTAGCGGTATTGGAAGGGATAACAGTCAAACAATACCCAGTTCATGGAACATACGACAACGACCTTTGGTCCCTAACATTACACTTTGATTGGAGCATTTCATAATTTTGTGTTTGACAAAAAATGGTTCAAAATCTCGATTGATATATCAGTCTGCGGTTTCGTCCGGATCGAAATCGATAAGAGTTCGGACCAAACCGAAAGGAATTGATAAGGATTCGATTTTAGTTTCTTTTTTTCTTTTTCCTCTTGCACCAATTAAACATATTCTATTATATACTTAATATTTTTTTATATTATTTTTATTTTCAAAACTATGAGATTTATGTCAAATTTGATATTTAAATAACTCTATATTGAATTTTTGCTTTCAAATAATTCTAATATTTAATATATAACTAATGTTAATCTAAAAGTAATAAAAGTACAATTGTATTTATAGAATATTTTGATAAAATAATTAATAATGTAGGTGATAGTTGACCAATATAACTAATAATATATATAACATTGTAAAAAATATGTTGAATTAGTTTGGTATATATATATATTTGAGAAATTTCATTGAGTGACATATTTTTATGCAATATTTGTAAAAATATCAACTCAAAAAAGTATTTGCAAATATAGCAATTTTTATCATGTTTATCAATGATTAACAGTGATTTATGTATTTATCAGTGATAAACTTAGTGTAAAAATATGTAATTCAATGTTTATCACCGATAAATCCAATCAAAATTTCTTATATTTACAAATATTTTTTGAGCTTTTATTTTTACAAGTATATCTAAAAAATTGCCTAGATTTGCAAATGCCCCAATATATATGTTTTGAAAGGGGTTGTGGGTGGTTGTGGGTGCAGGGAAAAAAACAATTGCGGTTCGGTTTCGGTCGGGGTGTGCGGTTTTACCGCTCTCGGACCAAAACCGAACCGATTCTTGATTGGACTGAAAATTTTCCGACCGAACCAAACCGAAACCTTCAATTTTAGTTTGATTTGATAAGTTTTGCGGTTTTGATTCTCACCCTTAATCTCTTTATTTTGATGTTTAATTCTATTTAAAAGACATCATAATAATAGAGATGTTTTCATTTATTAATTTCTAATCATCCTCAGAATTTGATCTTAACTCCAGTATTTTGTAAATTTAATAATGAAATATCACAATTAGGGATTGTTTTCAGACGGGGATAGTCCCCACCCCTTAAGCATTATATATCCCGTTAAAATCGCTGTTTAAAAAAATCAGGGATGGAGATTAAGATGGATATTCTCCACGGAGAATTATTATTCCATGTTTACAAAATAGTTTTTTTTTTACTTAAATTTTTAATAAGATTAAAATTCATTATTATGTGATATATTTTATATTTTATATATCTAAATATTCATTATTATATGAATTAAAAGATTAATAACTATATAAGATTATTTAAAAAAGCTTCTTAATTAATTAAATAATTACGGGATTGGCATCACCGTCCTGAAATTGAATAGAGAAAAAATATTCCTGATCTTCGTTCGAAGCGGGAATTCTCCGTCACCATTGACGCTTGCATGGAGAATTTTAATACCCCAATAGCAATGTAGCGGGGCCAATAGGGTGGACAAGAATAGTGAAATGATCTTTTTTTCTTTTATTGAGGACTCCCTTCAGCCTTTGAAAAATGGTCGCATCTTCGATCTTTGAATGTCTTCCTCACCATCGTACATCATCTTCATCGTATGTTACTTAACAACAGGAAAGGGAACATGCAGATTAATTAACATACGACGAAGGTGATGTACGATGGTGAGGAAGACATTCAAAGAGCGAAAATGCGACCATGATTCAAAGAAAGAAGGGGGTCCTCGAGGAATATTAGAGTTAGGAGGAGGAAAAAAGAAGAAAATTGATGTTTTTCCTCCCGGGGCCGCGGCCGTGAGTTGGGGCCACGATCTGCAACGTTTTTATCACTTCTTGAGCCAAAAACCCGAGAGTGGGCGCCGCGGCCGTAGGAACCACGGCCACTGCTCCCACAAAGTGGAAGAATTGAAGTTTCGCTCTCTTGGCCGCGGCCACCAGTTGTCACGGCCGCGACCACAGTACGATTTTTCTAATATTTTGTTTATTTTATTACTTTTCTAATTAATATTTTGGCATATATGTTTATCTAATTATTTTAACCTAGAAATCTTTGTATAAATATGGGCTACATGCCATCAGAATCAATAAGAGAAATACTTCTTCAAATTCTTCATGGTATCAGAGCAGGTTAACGATCTTTATCGTAAATGACCAAGCTAGGTGAAAACCTTACAAAACAAACTGAAGTAATTATGGCCACTATCAATGATGATGATAGAAGTGATCTTCATGGTCTCTCTGATGATCAATAGACTACGCTTGTCCAAATGTTGAATTCAAAAGGGCAGAATTCATCAAATATTAAATTGAATGGTGAGAGAGTTGATCCTGGTCTATGGATTATTGATACGGGGTGCTCGAACCACATGTCTGGTAATGTACAATCGTTCTATAACTTGATTGATATAACCTCTATTTCTGTTGGTCTTCGAATGGAAAACGACATTTGTACGACAACGAGGATTAGTCACCTTGAGTCGAACGTGAAGTTGCATGATGTTTTATACATCACGAGCTCACTTTCAACCTTTTATCCTGTTTCTCATCCGCTTGACAAACTATATTATATGATTACATTTCCTGGTAAGTTGTGCATCATTCAGGATCATATTTCGAGGATAATAATTGGAGCAGGATGAACAATGTGATGGGGTTTCCTGGTTCCGTCCTCTACATCAATCTAACGCTTATCGAACAAGCGGAATCGCTTCCAAGAGAATTATGGCATCAGCGGATGGGACACCCTTCAAGAAAAGTAGATTGTCTTTTGTTAGAACAACTTAATAGCAGTAAAAATGACCGTATTTATGTTGTTAATGGCTCTTGTGATGTTTGTTTACGAGCTAAAAAAACTCAAAATATATTCCCTTTGAGTAGTAATAAAAAAGAGTCAGTGAGATTTTTGATTTAATTCATTGTGATATTTGGGGTCCTTATACTATCCCATCTAGTTGTGGTGCATACTATTTTCTTACTATTGTTGATGACTGTTCGTCGTCGTATGGGTTTATCCGATGAGTGTTAAATCTGAGGTACAACAATTAGTCAGAAATTTTTGTAAGATGGTAAAGACTCAGTTTGATATAAATGTGAAAACCTTGCGTAGTGATAATGGTAGAGAATTTACATCCCTTCATCGAGTTTTTGGTGAGTCAGGAATTATACATCAAACCTCCCGTGTCAATACTCCACAACAAAATGGGAGAGTTGAAAGAAAAGATCGTCATATTCTCAATGTTGCTAGAGCCTTACTTTTCCAAGCTAATCTTCCTACTTCCTTTTGGGGTGAGAGTATCTTGACAGTTGTTCATCTGATTAATTGAACGCCAACACCCATTCTTAATAATAAAACACCTTATGAGATACTTTACAACAAAACCCCTACAGTTGACACCTTACGTGTTTTTGGTTGTCTTTGTTTTGTCAAACACCAACCTCGTATCAAAGATAAATTTCTACCTCGTTCTTGAAAGTGCATTTTTGTGGGTTACCCCTTTGGGAAAAAGGGGTGGAGAGTTTATGATCTTGAAACAAAAGAAATCTTTGTTTCCCGGGATGTGACTTTTTTTTTAACAAAGCTTTCCTCCTACGGATAATTCACCCACAGAAACCATTATTTCAACATCTCATAGTCATCCCTTGTATGAGACTATTGAAGTTAGGGGGAGTGAGGATAATACTATTGATGAGACAACACAGCCTCAAGAGAGTGAGGACGCCGAAGAAGTAATTGTCACACCTCAATAAGTTGAAGTTCATGAGGATGTATCATTTTTTGATATTGAACCTGTTGAAGATGTGATTCCTATGGGTAGAGGAAAACGAAGAAAGATGTATCAAGCAGACTCACAGATTATGTTACTAATACAGTTCGTGTTGCAAACCCCATCACATCTGGATCACCTAACCGTTCATTATCATCAGGTACTCGGTATCCTCTAGCTTATTATGTAAATTGTGATAAATTCTTTGCACAACATAGTAGTTTCTTGGCTGCCATTACTACAGGAAAAGAACTTACTTCTTTTAAAGAGGCTGTACAAGATGCAGGTTGGAGAAAGGCTATGAGAGAAGAAATTGATGCACTCGAACGTAATGGCACCTGGACTTTGGAGGATTTGCCGCCAGGTAAATGGGCCATCTTCGTAAATGGGTCTATAAAATAAAGTATAAGTCGGATGGTTCGCGGGAAAGATTGAAGGGTCGTCTTGTAATGCATGGAAATCGCCAGATTGCAGAAATCGACTTCAATGAAACTTTTGCCCCTGTAGCAAAGATGGTAACGGTTCGAACTTTCTTGTCTATTGCTGTAGCTAGACAATGGGAGTTGCATCAGATGGATGTACACAACGCCTTTCTTCATGGTGACTTGGAAGAGGACGTTTACACGCAGTTATCTTCTGGCTTTAGTCCTACCAAATCATGAAAGGTATGTCGATTGATGAAATCTTTATATGGTTTGAGACAAGAACCACATAATTGGTTTGCTAAATTGTCAACAGCATTGACAGACATTGGGTTTATCTAATCTTACCCGGATTATTCACTCTTGATTATTCAAAGAACTCGTGTGTCCTTTCATGCTCTTGTTTATGTGGATGATCTAATTATCACAGGAAGTTTATCAAAGGCTATTAGAAACTTAGTGAGAAGTTTCATATGAAAGATTTGGGTGCGTTAAAATACTTCCTTGGCATTGAAGTAGCTCGTGGAAAGGGTGGTTTGTATCTAAGTCAGCGTAAATACGCCTTAGATATTATAGGAGAAGCCGGCTTACTCGGAGCTAAACCTGTATCCACACCTATGGATTCCAATCACCATCGTGCCACCATTGATGGTAAGCCTCTTGATGATCCAGAAAAATATCGACGCCTTATAGGGAGGTTAATTTATTTAACGATCACTCGCCCTGAGTTAAGCTACTCGGTCCATATTTTGGCTCAGTTTATGGGAAATTCCCGTATTGAACATTGGGATGCTGAATTACGTGTCTTACATTATTTGAAAGGGTGTCCTAGTCAAGGAATTCTCCTCCGAAGTGACTGTAATTTTCGTCTATCGGCATATTGTGATAGTGATTGGGCAACTTGTCCTTTAACCAGGCGATCTTTAACAGGGTATTTCATTATGTTGGGTTCCTCACCCATTTCTTGGAAGACGAAGAAAAAAGTTACAATTTCTCGTTCTTCTCTGAAGCCGAGTATCGTTCTATGGCTAGTACAACTTGTGAATTAAAATGGTTAAAGTCTTTGCTTGGTATGTTTTGGGTTTCAACATACTGATCCCATTCCCTTATATTGTGACAGTCAAACTGCCTTGCATATTGCCGCCAATCCTGTTTTTCATGAGAGAACAAAACATATTGAGATGGACTGTCACTTTGTTTGTGATGCTCTCCAAGATGGGATTATCGCTTCTTCTCATATTCGTACCGGAGATAAACTTGCAGATGTATTGACTAAAGCTCTTGGAAAAACGCAATTTCAGTTTCTTCTTCGCAAGTTGGGCATTTGTGATCTCCATGCTCCAACTTGAGGGGGAGTATTAGAGTTAGGAGGAGGAAAAACGAAGAAAATTGATGTTTTTCCTCCTAGGGCCTCGACAGTGAGTCGAGGCCGCGACTTGCAACGTTTTTACCACTTCTTGGGCCAAAAACCCTAGAGTGGGTGTCGCGGCCGCAGGAACCACGACTGCGGCGCCCACAAAGCGGAAGAATTGCAGTTTCGCTCTCGTGGCCTCGACCACCAGTTCTCACAGCCGCGGCCACAATACGATTTTTCTAATATTTTGTTTATTTTATTCCTTTTCTAATTAATCTTTTGGCATATATGTTTATCTTATTTTAACCTAGAAATCTTTGTATAAATATGGGCTACATGCCATCAGAATCAATAAGAGAAATACTTCTTCAAATTCTTCAAGGAAGCCGAAGAACTCACGCGCAAAGTTGAGATGGCAGAGGCAGTCAATCAAAAGTCAGAATCGATTGTAATAAGAATTTTGTTACTCTCAATCATTGATGTAAACAGATTGATTATGAATTTTTTGAATAATGATAGCTAGCTATTGTTGGTATAAAGGGTCTCAATATCTCATAATGTAACTAACAAATGAACGTAATAGTTTGAGATCTCACTTTTCACAATCGATCAAGAACAAAAAAAGAGAAATTTTCATATCTTTGTTCGATTTCGTTTTCTACGATTTATTATGACAACTTAAGTTGTAATTATTTTGTGTTCTTGATGTCCTGGAGTGAGTTTGCATAATAAATTGGTATCATAGCCTACTTTCTAATGATTCGTGCATTTCAGTTTGAGTTCATCCTGAAGGGACTACTTTACTAAAGTAGGGAATTTCATTTAGTAAACTAATTAATAATTAATTAAGGATCTATTAACATCATGCAGTTTGTGATAAAAACATGTAGATTCATGCTAGTTTTTCGAAAATTAAAACCCTTTTACTTACATTGAGTAATTTATGGAGAATTGGTTGAAGGTTTCTTTACACCGGATCTTCTACGCCATATTCCGATCGAAAGAAAAATCAACTTGTGGGAATCGATCTGGAAGAACAAAAGAAGAAAAATTTCTTATAAATTTTTCCTTAAGGAAAATCGGCAATTGGGAAAAAATTGAAGAGGAGGTTAGGGTTTAGGGTATAAAATATGAATCCCAATGGTTATATAGGAAAATATAGTATTCTAATCTAATTAGAATTCCTAAATTCCTAATTATTAAAATAATAGAAAAGATAAATGAAATAAAATTAATATATACAAAAGATTACCTTCAGGATTCATTGCACGCACACGAATCAAGGATCCTTATATGTATATATTATTATTTAATTTATTTTTTATTTAAATTTTATTTATTTAATAATTATATATTTATATATTTAAAATTAGAAAATTTCAAATAATAATTTCTAATTAAACACATTTAGCCGAAAATTAATATATTAATTATCATTGAATCTTATCCAATTCATTAATTATTTTGGGGCCAAAACCAATTTGTTTCTTAAACTAATTGTATTTAATTCTCTCAAATATTTATTATCAAATTAAATAAACTCATTATTTAATTGATAATACTAATTATTAATTTCCATTTAAATAAACTCATTATTTAAATAATTAATAAAAATTGACATTAATTCCCGTTTAAATAATCTATTTATTTAAACAATTAATTTTGCCATAAAATATTATATTAATTTCCATTTAAATAAACTATTTATTTAAACAATTAATATTATCATAATATTAATTTTAAAATATTAATATTGATTTTTATTTAAATAATCTCATTATTCAAACAATTAATATTGCCAAATTTAAAGTAAATTCAATTACTTAAATTATTTGTTCTTCTTAAGTTAAATTAATAACTTAGTTTTGCTACAACGATATTTGAGCTAGCATAAGGACTCGATGGACCTATAGATCCTGGGTTTAATAATTAGTAATTAAGTGAATAACCCATAATCAGTTAATTACTTATTATCTAACTATGAATAATTCCATTATAGATTATAGATTCATAGCTGAACTCCCCTCACTATAGATGAGTTATGTCCATTTAGTGTATCTTATATTTATATCTGTGATATATCCTTCACATGGAATTCTTATAATTATAGGCGGATTATGTTTACCGTTTTACCCCTATAATTACAGCTTTATCCTTGTGTTCCTGCTGATTCTCCAATGAACATTATCTTTAGTCGAACTAGAGATAATATACTTATGTGATCAATAGAAGTCGTGGAGCCACTTGTTCATGTCTCGAATTAGTACATCAAGGGAGTTTTCTAAAGTTCCTAAAAGTTTTAGGTATCTCATTGATACCGTTAATTTATAGGAAAGTTATGAATTCCATCTCGTGTAAATGTGTTCCCAGCTACTTATCTAGTTATGTTCCCAAAACAGGAGTGTGTTGAGCGTTCATACAAGATCACTCTAAACTAAGTGAATCAAAGAACATAACTCCACAAATAGGAGTCTACATTTCACTCAGGATTGAGTTCTATCACGGTTGATAAACTTAGTTTGATATTCGAGTATTTCTCGTAAACGGTACTAATGAGAAATTTGATCAAACATCATGGTCCTGTCTCATACAATCAACATTGCATATGATACTTCCATTTCATGTCACCCACATGAATGATCAGGATTAGATCATTTGTCTATAAACAAAATGCGAAGTTATCAACAATGTTACCAGGATAAGGTTCCCAAACGTTATCCATTTATTGTAGACACTTTTAAGTTACTCAAATCCTCTCGTATGACTCACATACTTAGTCGTGATTTCAATATTAATATATTTCCATATATTCCTAATATCATTGATTGAATCGATCTAGATAATATAAAGAAATTATGTTTATTTATTTAATTTATTCGAAATAAATTATATTTATTAAATAATTACAAGTTCTAGGACACCATTTCTAACACATCCATGGTTGTTTCTCGATATGAGATTCAGAAGTTTGATGAGACTGGTGATTTCAACCTCTGGAAGAAGAAGATAAAAGTTATGATGATCCAACAGAAAGCCATTAAAGGCATTGGAGATAAACCAACTTGGCATGAGAAGATTAGAGAAAAGACGAAGCAAACCATGAAGGAAGGAGCATATAGCATCTTGATTCTTAACTTGAGTGATGCGATTCTGAGACAAGTAATTGAAGAGGGGGACACCTTTGAAGATTTCGATGAAGCTAGATGAACTTCTCTTGAAGAAAGATGTTCCTGACAAGATTTACTTGAAGAAGAGAATGTTTATATTCAAAATGGACTCATCTAAATCAATAGCCAGCAATCTTAATGACTTCAAGAAGATGATCATGAAGTTCAATAACAAGGGAGAAAAGCCTGGTGAAAATTGGATAATTATTTTGTTAAATTCTATGTTTGAAGATTATAAATATGTAAAAGTTGCCGTGAAATATGGCAGGGATACTTTGTCAGTCACAGCTATCCTCTTTGCGATCAAGTCCAAAGAGCTGGAATTATCAAATGATAGAAAAGAGTCTTTGACATCAGAGAGACTGTTTTGAAAGGAAAGGCAAGCAAGCATCAAATAAATGGAACAAGAATCAAGTGAAGCAAAAGGGAAAAACCAAATACAAGCGCTTCTTGTGTCATAAAGAATGCCACTTTAGAAAAGATTGTCCTGAATTGAAGAAGGTAAATAGAAAAGGGTGGAATAAAGAAAATCAAGCCACTGATAAAAGAGTTGGAGAAAATAACCTATCATTTATTAAGGTTCTTTGTGCAAAAGATTCAAAGAAGAGGTTGAGAAAAAGTGAAGAAGATTGGAATCTAGATTCTGGGTGTTCATATCACATGACCTCATCAAAGAACTGGTTCACTACATACACGAAACTGAATGGTGGAATGTTTGTAAGGTTGTTGGCATTGGCACCATTGAGCTTTCTCTTAAAAATGGAGAGAAAAGAACCTTCCAGAATGTGAGGCATGTTCCTACCTTGAAAAGAAACATAATCTCACTTGGTATGCTAGACTCTCAAGGCTTGACTTATGAAGGCAAGTATGCAATAATTGAAATCAGTAAGGGTGATCAGATTGTCCTAGTGGGAGTGAAAAGGAATGGGTTGTATTTACTATGGGATGTATATCCATTTGGTGTTGCCTTTATTTCATATGAAATCAAGATGAATGAGTCTGACATCTGGCATAAGAGACTTTCTCATATCAGCTTAAAAGGCCTCACTAAATTTTCAAGACAAGAACTGGTGCTAAAAGGAATTGCTAAGAAACTGACTTTTGGTGAGCATTGCATACTTGGCAAAGCTGAAAGTCAGCAATTTGAAAAAGGTAAACATAACACTAAGAGTGTTTTGGGATATGTTCATGCACATTTGTGGGGACCAATGAAGACATCCTCCCTAAGTGGATCAAGGTATTTCTTGTCGACATCACTCCAAAAAAATATGGGTGTATTTTCTTAAAACTAAAGACTAAGTTCTTGATAAGTTTAAAGAATGTAAATACACGGTGGAGAAACAAATAGGAAAGGATGTCAAGTGCCTCAAAACTGATAATGGAATGAAATTCTATGGTGAAGACTTCAATAGCTACTGCAAGAATCATAAAATTATTAGTCACAGGACAGTTAGATGGACTCTTCAGCAAAATGGAATAGCAGAATGAATGAATCATTCGATTCTTGAAAGAGTAAGTGTCTTTTGCTAATGAAGCAGCAAGAGAACACTTCTTGGACAAAAGAAATTATCACAATTGTGTACACAGTCAATAGAAGTTCAAATGCTTCACTAGACTTTGTTACACCATAGGAGAAAAAAGGGAGTGGACATCCACTAAAGCTAGAAAAATTGAGAATCTTTGGATGCACAACATACATGCATATCAATCAAAGAAAGCTCAAGCTAAGAGCAATAAAGTACATGTTTGTTGGCTATCTTGAAGGTGTGAAGGGATATAGACTACGGAGCCCAATTGATAAAAAAATGCATCATTATTAAATATGTCATTTTCAAAGATGAGGAAATGTTTATGGGAGAAAAGTTCCATGAAGCAGAGACACCTTTTATAGACACCTGCAAAAGCAGCAAGACAAAGAGACTACATGTTCTGAGGCGGAGCTTGGAAAAGAGGATGATAGCTTTTGAATTCTAATTCAAATAGAAGAAAAAGAAGAACATACTAAAGTAGCTGAAACTGGAGATCTTCTACAATCAGGTCATATCATTGATCTATCTACTATTCACTTGCTAGAGATAGGAAAATAAAAACTATAAGGCCTCCTACAAAGTATGGTGAAGCTAACTACATGGGATATGTTTTAAGCATAATTTCACACACATGTGAAAATGAACATGAAACTTATGAAGATGCAGACAATGGCCCTGATGCAAAGCATTGGAAAGAAGTAATGCAAGATAAAATTGATTCTTTAAAAAAGAATTAGACATGGGAAATGGTTACAAGGCCCTCTGATCAGAAGCTCATTTCTTCAAAATGGGTGTACAAAAAAAAAGAAGGGATAAGCAGAATGGAGCCATCAAGGTTTAAAGCTAGATTGATGGTCAAGAGCTTTGCACAAAGAGAGTGAATGGACAATTCAGAGGTCTTTCACTTGTAGGTCATAGTAAAGCATAGCTCTATAAGACTTCTTTTTTCAATTGTAACACAGAGGAACCTTGAGTTTCGACAACTAGATGTAAAGACTGCATTTCTTCATGGAATGCTTGATAAAACTAGGGGTGAATAAATCTAAACCAAACCAATTGTCCAAACTAAACCAAACCAAACTAAACCTGGTTTGGTTCAGTTTTTAAACCTTCAATTTTCCAAACCAATTAATATTGGTTTGGTTCGATTTGATAGATTTTGACAACGATCCAAACCAAACCAAACCAATACATAATATAAGGTATATATGATATATTCGAAATTTTAAATATCAATAAAACTTTATAAAATAAAAAATAAAATAAAAGATGAGTCTTTGATATTATATGTGTTATGGTTGAAGAAATATAACAAGATTTTATAAATTTGTTATGTTAGTATTTGTAATTGGTGTTTTATTGAATTTTAGATGAATTGAAATTAGTTCTACAATTTTTTAAAGTTATTTTTTGAGATTTTGTTACACTTATCATGCTGTAAATTAAGTATTTATGAATAATTAAGAAAAAAAAAGAAAAATATAAGAACCAAATCAATCCAAACCAAACCATTTCATTTTGGTTGTTTTGTGTGGTTTTTTCATGTTGAACAGTTTGGTTCGGTTCATATAATCTAAAAAGAAAATCCAATCGGATCTGAAAATTTAGAAAATCCAAACCAAATCAATCCATTGTTCACCTTTACATGAAACTATCTTTATGTAGCAACTTGATGATCCCCTAAAAATGAGTAAATCTTATGCCCAAAGTTGGACAAAAACAAGGAGAAAAGTGAGTAATTTAGTAAAATAGTCATGCATTGTATATAACTAGCTTAGATTTAGAATAACTTTTCTCTTTTGCAAGACTTTTGCATTTGTTGTTAATACTCTTAGCTATTTGCTTTTTCTTTCCTATTTCCTTTTGCTTAATCTGAGCACTAACTTTCTAGCCTAATTGTAAATGATTCTAGGAAGATGCCTTCAGACTATCTTCTTTGTTGTAGGGTTCATGCTGTTTTCCGCAAGGATTTTTATTGTTGAAGCATGCTTGTAAAAAGATCTGAAGATATTTGATTTTTGCCTTTGCTAGTTGTGCTTTACAAGACAAGTTGTTGTCAATGTCTGCTACAGTATTTCAAGAGTGCAAGCTACAATGTATAGCCCTATAGGGTTTACCAACTCCTATTTTTTGCGGAAAACGAAGAAAAAAAGAGTATGACTTTTTCCCTAAGGACTTCTCTCCCCCGCAGAAGATTAAAATCTTAAGCGTGAAACGTCTATTACTTTGAAAAAGGTGGTGGAACCAGAAAAGGAGGATGAAGTCTTTTATGAGCCATAAAGATAAGCTACAGAGAGGGTACTTAATAAGCTTGGAGTCGTGAATGAGTTAGATTGGGATAGTGACCATGAGTCAGATGTTGATTATGCATATGACAGCTTGGAAGAGGAACTAGAAAATGTTCACATTGATCTTTTTGATGAAGAACCAATATGCAAATGATCATTGCTTGAGCCTTCTAGTATTCTTGTTTTTTCCTATGCTTTATCTTTTACTTTCATCTCGTTGTTTACTCCTTACAATACTTTTGTTTTGATTGGTTGTGAGAGCACGACCTAGCTTAAGTTTGGGGGAGGATTAGTCCCCACTTTTCTAACTATGTTTGCTTGATGAAAAGTATGATTTTATATTTTTAGATCTAACGGAATGTAGTCTATTTTGTCTATACCCACCTAAAAAATCCAAATATTAACTTTAACGTAATCTCATTTACTTTTTCATATTATTGTTCTGTATTACATATTAAAAAAAACTTGAAATTGTATCTCAGTTTTGTTGGCTAGCTTGAGTATTTGTTGAAGGAGGCATATAAAACTTTTGTTGCTGCATAGTAGAGCTGAACATAAGCCAAAAACACTTAGAGTTTGTAAATCTTACACACTTACTAATATTTTAGTTTTTATCACTTGAGCAAACTCAATCAACTAATTAAGAAACTTGAGAGCAACTTACTTAAACAGAAACATTCTAGGCTAGAACCTCTACCTTCAGAAAACCAAGAGAAAAAATCTTCCCTTGAAATACTTGTATAGAGGAAAGTATGTTAATGAATAAGTTTTGGGGTGACATAGCCACTAATCTTTTTACAAAGCCAATTACTTTCAATGTCTTTAGAAAAGCAGAAGTTGGATCCCAAAGTGAACATAGTGCACCAAAAAAAATCAGAAAATGGGTTGGTAAATTAGTCACTCCTCTTTCATAGGAAGAACACATAGTGCAAGCTTCTAAGTGAAGGTGACTAAGAAGTCACCTCACTAAGTTGCTTCTAATAAAAAAAATGAGGAAACGAAAAGAGATATACTAAAAGTAATAAAGATCTTATTATTGCAAGGTAGAAGGCTAAGTTTTTGTGCTTAGAGAAACTCAAGAAAGTAGTGTAAGTTGAGAAAGTTCGAGCTTAGGAGAAAGAACTCTAAGACGGTTGCCTTGAAAGTTGATTAAGAGTTGAGAAATGATACAAAAATATTAGATGCACACATTATCACCATTGAGATTTGTTTTCCCTTTGCGTGTTTGGTGAAGATTTGGTCTTGTTATAAGCATTGGAAGGATGTTGATAACAAACTCTCGCCTTGAACCATCAATGAGTCTAATTTGTGTAAATATGTAGTTAAGATCTTCCATTTCTTTTTAAGTTAGTAGTTTCAGGCATTACTCAAGAACGAGTAATGATTCAAGTTTGGGGTGTGATGACTCCTTTTAAATGAGTAAATTTTATGCCTAAAGTTGGATAAAAACAAGGAGAAAGACGAATAATTTAGTAAAATAGACATGCGTTGTATATTATTAGCTTAGATTCAGAATAGCCTTTCTCTTTTGCAAGACTTTTGTATTTTTTTTATTCATACTCTTAGCTATTTTGCTTTTCTTTCCTATTTTCTCTTGCTTTATTTGAGCATTAAATTTCCAACATGAGTTTAAAACCTTTTAGGAAGATGCCTTCGGACTATCTTCTTTGTTGTAGGGATCATGCTGTTCACCGCAAGAATTGTTATTGTTGAGGCATGTTTGTAAAAAGATTTGAAGATATTTTATTTCTGCCTTTTCCAGTTGTGCTTGAAAAAATAGGTTGTTGTTAATATCTGCTACAATATTTCGAGCGTGCAAGCTACAATGCATTACCCAATAGGTTCTACCAACTCCTATTTTTGGCGGGAAACGAAGAAAAAGATAGAGAAAAGCTTGTCATATAAGTTGGCTAGTTTTTTATTTATTTGTTTTTTTCCTTTTTTTTTTTTTTTGCAGAAAAAAGAGAGATAGACAGAAAAGATCAAAGAAGAAGAACAAAGGAAGAAATGCACGATAAAGTTATTGTAATCTTTAGAGTAGAATTATAATTTGTATATTTTAACATTACAATGAATTGTATTCAAGATCTTTTCTTTTTTAGGTTATTAGATTTAGCTCTGATGAGCTAAAACCCTTGTGGTGTTGTGCAACAAGGACAAAGATGGATGAAGCGTCACGTATAATAGAGGCTACGATTTGATATATTATCTTTTGATGTTGTATTATTCTCATCTCTACCTCTTTTTAAAGCTCTATGAAAGTATGAGGAATCTAATTTTGTATTGAGAGATATTTAGATTGAAATGTTTAGGAAATCAACAGGTAACTTCATATTTCAAGTTTAGAGATAAATATAAATATAGATGACTTGATAAATGGATGTTAGCTAATCAAAGGAGGAGCATTAATGTAACACGAGCGTTTAGGAAAATTTGAGAGGATGAAGTCACTCATTTCCTTTCCTTAATAAGGAATATTACATTAGAGGACATTTGAGAGAATGTAGTCACTCATTTCCTTAATAAAAATCATTTACCATTGAAAGCATAACATGTTCATCAAGGTTTTCAAATAGCAAGAGTTTTTCTTGAGTTAACAATTCAATCCTTGTACCTTAGCACACCTCTCACTTCTCTTGATCTACACTTTGTATTGGATTCATTTATTTGCTTTTCTTACATATTATTTACTCATAGCTTCTTAGTAAAAAAAGTAGACCAAGCTCAACTATCCTCGTGGGACACGATACTCACTTACCACTTTATTACTTGTTGACCATGTGCACTTACATGCCATCATCTACTTAGTTTCATCCTACCACCACTATCACCAACACATCCCAAGTGATTTGAATTGAGAAGTAAACAAGATCAATTTTTTCTGCTTAAAAGGTCTCTTTATAGCCTAAAACAGTCCCCAAGGTCCGGTATAGAAGATTTGATGATTATGTACTTAGCATTGGGTTGAAAAAGAAGTCTATATAAAGCCAGTAAAGGATGATGAAATGATATATCTTCTACTTTATGTAGATGATATGCTTTTGGCAGGAAGAAGATTGATTGGCCTTGATGAAATAAAAGAAGTCTTGAATCAAGAGTTTGACATGAAAGATTTAGGTGATTCAAGGAAAATACTAGACATGGAAATAGCAAGAGATAGAGAGAAATATAAACTGTTTATAAGTCAACGCAACCATTGCAATAAAATCCTATCTAGAATGACCATGTGCACTTACATGTCATCATCCACTTAGTTTAATCACACCACCATTATCACCAACACAGCCCAAGGGATTTGAATTGAGAGATAAACAAGATCAATTTTTCAGCTTAAAATGTCTCTCTATGGCCTAAAACAGTCCCCAAGGTGCTAGTATAGAAGATTTGATGATTATGTGCTTAGTATTGGGTTAAAAGAAGTCTATATAAAGCCAGTAAAGGATGATGGAATGATATATCTTCTACTCTATGTAGATGATATGCTTTTCGCAGGAAGAAGATTGACTGGCCTTGATGAAATAAAAGAACTCTTGAATCAAGAGTTTGACATGAAAGATTTAGGTGATGCAAGAAAAGTACTAGGCATGGAAATAGCAAGAGATAGAGAGAAACATAAATTGTTTATAAGTCAAAGCAACTACTGCAAGAAGATTCTATTTAAAATTCCAGTTGCTCAACACTTCAAGCTCTCAATTGAAAATTCTCAAAGATTACGAGATGAAGAACATCAGAAATACATGGAGACTATTCCATATTCAACAACTGTGGGGTGTCTGATGGTGTGCTCAAGACCAAATCTTTCTTATGGAACAAGCTTAACTAATAGGTATATGTCCAGACCAGGAAAGAGACATCCGGAAGTAACAAAGTGGCTTCTAAGATACTTAAAAGGCAATGTAGAACATGGCTTGTTGTATAAGAAGGATAAAAATTATGAGCTAATTGGGTAATGTTGATGCAGATTTTGCTGGTGATCTTGATAGAAGAAGATCCTTGACAAGATACCTGTTCATAATGGGTAAGAATGTGATCAGTTGGAAGGAAACCCTCTGAATGTGGTGGCTCTGACATGAATTGAAGCATAATTTATAGCCTTAACTGGTGCAACCAAAGAAGCAATTTGGTTAAAAGGAATCATGAAGGAGTTTGGTTTTCAACAAAAGAGATTGAATATTTTGTGTGATAATCAAACTGCGATACATCTTTCGAACAATCAACAATTTCATGAAAGAACTAAACATGTTGATATGAAGTTACACTTCATAAGTGAGATTGTTGAGAAAGAAGAAGTAGAAATTGTAAAAGTTCATACTTTAGAGAATCTTGCTGACATGTTCACGAAGGTTGTTCCATATCGGAAGCTAGACTATTGCATGAATTCATTTGGAATTGTTCTTTGGCATAAGGAATGAGAAGGGAAGTCAAGTAGCTGCTAATGAGGTTTTGAATTCAATATTACAAAGGTGGAGATTTGTAAATCTGGTTGTAATAAGAATTATGTTGTTGTCAATCACTGATACAAACAGATTCAGTTATAAATCTTGTTGAATAGTGATAGCTGGCTATAGTTGGTATAAAAGACCTCGAGATCTCATAATGTAACTAATAAGTGAAAGTGAGAGTTTGAGAGCTCAATTTGTACAATCTGATAAAAACGATTAAAGAGATTTTTTTCATATCTTTGTTCGATTTCGTTTTCTACGATTTATTATGAAATTAAGGGTAAAAATCAGGGATAATCTTTATGTGTATTTATATGACCCAGTTCAATTTCTATTGACTCTTTAAAATAAAAACCGGACCAAAACTTATATAAATTGGCCGAACCGTCAGTTTATAAATATTAAGAGGAAACTGTCCCTTTTTTTTTTTTTTTTACTATTTTTTAAAATACCAATTCTTAAAATTTCATTAAAAAAAAACCCAAATATATGGGTTCAAACAAAAATAAAATTTATTATAATAGGCAAGAGTATAATTGTAACAATTGCCCAAACTTTAATACGACACGTCGATGTCATCAAACAAAGCTGAACTTTTCCGAGTAAGTGTGAAATGGAGCAATGACATGTCAAGTAGAGTCATGGTCACGATTCATGAGGGAATTATTTAAATAGAGAATTGAAATTCTTTACCTAAGAACATTGTGTGCCATTTCTCTTTGACCAAAAGATCATACAATCCTCCACAACTAATTTCATGAATTGGTTATGAGCTTATTTTTTTATTTTTTTAAATTCGCATAGGAACACTTTAATATTTTTTTTTTTAATGGAGTTATATAATTAAGCGTTTTTAAAATTTAATTAATTTAAATATCTTAGTATTTATTGTGTAATCAAAATATTAAAGATCATTAAGTTTGAAGAATCTATTTTTTTTTATAGATAATTGAAAACCTAGCAAATTTGTATGTAATATTTATAAAAATATTATGGTTTAATTCTTTTTTGTAAATATAGTAAATTTTGAGTTGCTTAATTAGTAAATAACATTGAATTACATATTTTACATGATAAGCGAATCAATGTTTCACGCATTGATCAATGAGCAGTAAAAATTATTATATTTATAAATAGTTTTAAGTGATCATATATCTACAAATATTATATTAAAATCGAATGACGATTGAAATTTTCCATTTTTTCACTATAAAAAAGTATCTATTTTATATAATTTCACCCGCAACAAAAACTTCTTGCAATACTCCCAAATTTAAAACTTCTTGCAATAAAATTGCAGTAGGTGTTTGTTCGGGTGCCACTCTTTAGCAAATCTATAATTGGTACGTTTATACTGAATCTCAATTTTGTTTTTTATTTTATTTTTTATCATTAGATTCTGGTAATTTTAATATATGTTTATGTTAAATATCAATTATTTAAAGACAATGTCACTTTTAAAATAGAATTTATCTCAAATAACATAATTTTGAATACTAATTACTAAAATGTCATAACTTTTTAAAAATTACTCAAATAGCATAATTATAATTCATTAAATTATTGAACTATTTTTCACGGGTATTTAATGAATTTGTAAGTTTTTTTTACTTTTTTTAGTACAAGTTCAATAATTTATTGAGCTATTTCATTATCTTTCATTATTATTTTCAATGAATTTATTAGTTTTTCTACATTTTTTACTTCAATAAATAATTGAATTATAATTCATTAAATTATCGACCTATAATTATGCTATTTTAGTAATTTTAAAAAATTCTAATGTTTTAGTTATTAATATTTAAAAATATGTTATTTCAATAATTACTTCTTTAAAATAATGAAAGTTTGAATTATATTATTTTATTGTTACTGCATTTATTTTTATTTTTTTTCAGAAAGAAACACCCAAAACCATTAGAAAACAGAATCAGTAGAAGCCTTAGCCAAAAGCCACTAAGGAAAAGGGATCTCCACCTCTCTGAGGATTCCGCTGAAACAGCCAATTTCACAAGATAACCCGCCAAAGAATTTGCTGTGTTCTACGAACCCAAATAATTTGTAATCAGAAATTGGCAAAAAAATCTCACCATATCATAGCAGAAAGGTTTGGGAAATTTAAAACAGCTCATTGTTACTGTATTTATATAAAAGTTAATAATTTTTTGTATTAATTTTTTTGGATTTTGTCCGATGAAAGGTTTTAAGATTGATAACTTAAAACTATATTTTTACACCGGACCTTTATTTTTTTTAAACCGACCTTGCATCAAACTCTACTTCTCATACCTTGTCTTTATATTTTTTTCTTATTAGAGTTATAATATTTTGTTAAGTAAATTGTTTTAAGTAACTTAATTATTGAATTAAGTATGAAGGTCGCTCATTATCCATTAAAAAAATTAATGGAATTGTTCAACGAATAATAATATGGGAAATTTACATGAATATTATAATTAGGTGAAATATTTACAAATTTGTTAGAAAAAAAATATTTACAAAAATGTTAGAATTTCAAAATGCGAGTATATCAATCAATCACGGTTAGTATATCAGTCAATAACTAATAGATATCAGTCAATAACTAATAGTATATCAATAATAAATTATTAATGATAAACTGTGATATACTCAGAAGCTTTGAAACTCTAACATTTTTGTAGATATTTTTTTTTTCTAAAAAATTTGTAAATATTATAAAAAAATTTAACATATTTGAAATTGTCCCTAATAATGGGAAATATTAGTGCAAAAATTTTTAATTTGTTTTTAATAACAAAATTGATGTACTTTAAGAATATATTATGATTTTACAAAGGGAACAAAACACAATTGCAACATATCCAACAAGGACGAGAAATATTGAGATACCATCCACTTTTAATACGACATGTATATGTCATCAGGCAACTTTCCAGAGTGTCAAGAAATGGTCACGAGGAAATAATTTAAAGGTGAAAAAGGGCAAAAAAATTTGAATTGAGAAGAACCTATATCATCTTCTCTTTGACCAAAAACAATAGAATTCTTTATTATTTGATTATGAGTTCTAATTTTTCTTCCTCCCATCTTCAAAGATGATTTAAACGTGTTTGGGTTTAAATTTTACTTTGATCTCTATTTTTTATATTTTTTTATCATTATAATTTCAAATAATCTGTTTTAATCACTAAATTCTATATAAATGTGTATTTTTGTCTTTAACCTTTAAATTCCTATTAAATTTTAAAATTACATTTAATAAACAAATTTTTTTGATAGTATATTGATTTGTGCTTTAATTTATATAGCTTTAAAATTAAAGGCGTGGGATTTCTGTTAAATGTATTATAAAATTCAACAACAAGCATCAAAATAGTTTTTATGAAATTTTATAATTTTAAAAATAAAACAATTTAGAGTATAAAGATTTGGATAGAATAAATAAGGATGTTCATGATCAACATGATTTGAACCGTATTTTTTAACCTACGGTTTTTAAAATTAATTAATTTAAACATTTCAACTATCTCTCAATGATGCATCATCATTCATCTTAATTTTTTTTTTCTTAAGATATTACATCAAAGTAGGAGAGAGGAGACTCGAACCTTCGACCTCAAGGGAAAAAAACATGTGTCTAACCAGTTGAGTTATGATCTTATTAGCGTCATTGATCTTAATTGTGGACATAAATTTCTTTGATATCCTTGAAAACATCCATAGTTTTGATATTCAATTTTATGAACCGTGTAAAACATTTTTCATTCGATATCAATTAAATAAAAAATTCAAAATAACAATTTAAAAAAGAAAAGAAAGAAAGATTACTATTTTGATCTTACCCAAGAATTTTTGTTGTTTGGAACGAAAAAAAGAAACACCTAGTCCCGTCACTATCAGAATTTTTTTACTATTTTTCATCAATATTATTAAAATAATAAATTCATTCAAAATAATAATAAAACATAATCAAATAGTTTAATAAATTATTGAACTTGAACTTAAAAAACGAAGAAACAAACAAATTCATTAAAAATACATATGAGAAATTTTTAAAAATGTCTGGCATTTTAGTAATTAGCATACAGATTTATATTATTTGAGATAATTTTATTTATCTCCATGTCAATTTTAGAGATGGGGATATTTTATGCATTCTTCATTAGATCTCTTATACTATATTATTAAATTAAATACTTTTAATTAATACGGTGTGATTATTAATATTTTTATACTTTTAATATAAAAGTTATGAATATATATTATTAAAAAAAATTGTAATCTAATTAAAAAAAATTAGCGTAAAATGTAAAAATGACCTCTGCATTTTCACCCAGTTTTAAATATGACCCCTACACTTCATTTTTTTCAAAATACACCCCTGCACTTGTCAAAAAACCATCATTTATTAAAAAATCATCCATTTTAACATTGAGTTACTATTTTATTCTTTTTTTTAATTTTAATAGAATATTAATATTTATTAACCTTTTCAACTAATATTATGTCAAAAAAAAAAAACTAATATTGGGTCAAAAAGTTGGGACCCACAATTTTCTAAATTTCGTACTGAAGTTTGTGTCTTATATGTGGTTCGATTCTTACCCGATTTGATTTGTAGTAGAACGAAAGACATAGGTCGGATGCTATTGTAAAAATCTTGATGAGTAGATTGTTATTTTCGAAGGAGATGGTAATTTTTCTTAAGTAATGGATGACTGAATGCTTATGTAAATATTGGGGGTCCCGGTTTTTTTTACCCAAGGTTAGTCATAAAGGTTAAGAAATATTAATATTCTCTTAAAATGTAAAAGAGAAAAAATGAAATAATATTTCAATGTTAAAATGAATGGTTTTTTAATAGATGATGGCTTCTTGATAAGTGCAGAGGGTATATTTTGAAAACAATAAAATGTAGGGGTCATACTTGAAATTGGGTAAAAGTATAGGGGTCATTCTTGCATTTTACCAAAAAAAAAAAATTATAAGCTTTGTTAAAATTTTATATTTAATAAATATATTTTTTAATGGGGAAAACTACCTCTAGAGAACTTGATCCTTGCTACATTCTCCACGTACGCATACCCATCTCTGATTTTTATTTTTATTTTTCACACGAGGATTTTCATAGAGATGGAGAATGGCTTAGGGAATCGCACTATTAACAATTTATTTGTAAAAGCCTATAAAATTAGGGGTATTTTCAAAATGTTAAAAATAGAAAAATAAAAAAAATCAGAATTTTCCAGAAATAACCTTTTATTATTTTATTGAAAGTAACAAAATTTTAAAAATTATTGGTTTTTTTATTTAAAATATCCCAATTGAAAATATAAAGTATAATAATAATAATAATATTGATCATTAAATACTAATAAAGATAAAAAAAAATGAAAAGTAATTTTCATTACTCTTAATCTAATGATACTATTAGTTAATTAATGAAAGTAAAAATGTCATATTTAGGAAAAAAATCAAAACTTTTATTATTTTAAAAAACGTCAATTCCAAAAGTGATTGAAATTTCTTTTTTTAATCTCAATAAAATAACACTCTTCTTTTAATATAAAATTAAAAATGGAATTGTCAACACAAGCCTATATAAAATATTAACAAAAAAGATTATTATTATTATTTAAAATTATAATATAATGTCAGACACTAACTCACCTAATTAACCTACTCCATAAATACTAAATAAAGCAAAGCATATATGATTGTGATTTTAAATGAATGAATGTTCGACATTTGAACCTCATGCGTTGCATTCATCCACCTAAAAAAAAGTATGCCTTTTCATATTTGATCAAATAGACGTAGTTTTACGTAGTTTCACACGTTTGAAAATTGTCAAAGCTTGTGGATGGTTTGATTTTTATTGCTTTCCTATTTATGAGAAGATTCTTCAAATCTTCTTGGAGAAATCCCTTGGGAGAAAAGAAGGAAATAGCCTCATTATGAATGGGATTTCTCAATCAAACTTCAATTATTGATTGAATTAAACTTTAATCATTAAGTCATATATAGTTTTTTTTAAAGAAAAAATCTAATTAATTTTTTAAGTAAAATTAGAAAAAGATAAATATAAATATTTTAATCGAGAGTATATCAGTCAATCCAAAAATAGAATGGGAAATAGCTACCTTTTGTAATATGTTGACTGTGGCTATTTTTAAAAAATAGTAGGTAAAAAATAATCATATGTGTAATCATCCCTAATATCTAGCCACTATTTCTTTCTATTGTAAAACATTTTCCAAACTAATCTCGGTAAAGTTCTTTTTTATCTGAATTTTTAAGTTTGTATCTATTTGGTTTGTGTTCTCAATTTGTGTATATTTCATTTTGGGTTTTGAAAAATAAGGTCTACTTAGTCTTTTAACTTAGTTTTTCAACCATCTATTTACGAATTTCTTGAATCTAAAAGTGAATAGTTGGGGACCAAATTAACCTATCTCTCAAAACTCTAAGATGAAATAGATATAGATTGAAAACTCATCAACCAAACAGATACAAGCTTCAAAACTCAAATACCAAAAATGTTTTTTACCCAATTTAATTTTGTACGGGCAATATAATTTTTTTAATATATAAATCATCTTACTTTGAAAAGTTGCCATGTTTGAAAATGTTTTTTTTAAGATATTATATCAATTTGGGGAAGGGGACTTGAACTTTTGACCTCAAAAGAAAGGAGTAGGTGCCAAACCAGTTGACCTGTGCTCATATTGACATGTTTGAAAATGTTTTTTTTTTTTTTAAATAAATAAAAATAAATAGTCTTTTTTTAATGTAAATTATACCCCTATGTTACATTATCCTGATTTGTAAATGGTTTTAAATGCCCCTATTGTTTGTAAAATTACAAATCACACTCATCTACTGATTAGTTTTAATAAATTGAGATATATTTATTTTACGTGTTACTTATTACAATTCTATTAAAATAATTAGAAAATTTTATCTGATGTGTGAGAATTTAAGATTTTATCCTTTGTTAACAAATAAGATATTCTAGCCAACCAGGGCATAGCCCATTGGTCATTGACATGTAGTTCCACCCTGAGTGGTTCAATCCTCACCCCTAACATTGTATATTAAAAAAAACATAATAACATATTCTACAAATTTCACATTTATGTTTTAAGAAAATCAATTACTTTTAATGAAATTGGACTACGTAACAAATATATCATACGCACATGTTCAACATTTGTTAAAACTAGCCTGTAATATTTTTTATCAATTATTTTTATCCCTACTTTTTTAGGTTGAAAACTTGTATGGGTGTCAAAATTTGATGATCATGTGTGCGCGCCTACCTGCGTGTGTGCAATAAAAATGAGATTTTTGTAAATATTTTAGAAAATTTTATTAATTTTTTAATTGTTAGGACAAACAAAGTCCTACGTTCATTAAATCAAGGGATGAATATGGGTATATAAGAGAAGAAACACATTTCCATTGGACGAGCCCTTTTGAATGAAACCAAAAGCAAAACTGCTAGCCTAGACCCCAAAGTGAATAATATCATACCAATGTGGAGATTGTGGAGACCCAACGTCCCTTACAAAATGGTATCAGAGCCATGCTCCGACCCTAAGCATGTGGATAGATTCCTCAGTGCCGAACAAAGTGGTGAGTCTCTGAGAGACCCGATCTGTGGTGGACTCTATCAGACAGGGCAGTGGGCTCTAGAGAAAGGGAGTTGACATGGATAGAGTAGGCGGGTGGAGGAGAGGCTCAATGAAACTTTGTTAGAGGGGAGTATTGTTAGGACAAACAAAGTCCCACATTAGTTAGATCAACGGATGATTATGAGTAAATAAGGGAGAAGACACATCTTCATTGGTCTGAAACCTTTTGGGTGAATCCAAAAACAAAGTCATGTGGGCCTAAGCCCAAAGTGAACATGGTTAATCCAGTAAGTAGCCTATTTTTTGTTAAAATAATTTTTTTTAGCCAACCCATAAATAATAAGACTTTTTTGGCCTACTACATGTGCAAAAGACCCAAATAACCCTTTAAGAAAGAAATAACAGAGAGAATTGATATTTGAAAATGTTTAAATCAAGGAATCATAAATTTAATGAAAAATAAAGAAAGAGAATGAGGATTTGAAAAAAACATTATAGAAACAAACAATAACTTAGGATTGAGAAAATGAAAAAAATATATATTTAAAACATAGTTTTTTTTTCTTCTAAAAAAACATTGATTTCATTTTGTGAAAATGATTTTCAAAAAACGTATAATGTATAGCATAATGTACAGTATAAAATGATACAATGTATAGTATAATGTACAATATAATGTATAGCGAAGGAAAAGATTTGGAATGGATCGAAATCAACTATAAACATTTTACGAACTTCTTTTCCTAAATAAGGACCAAAGTTTCAAGATCAAGATCTCAAGCTAATAAACCTTGACGAAATCGATTTGAATTAGAGGTTGAGACTGAGATGAAAATCATTTAAGGAGTGGAAAATCATCAGAAAATGAAAAGCAAAGAACCATGAAGAAGATGAAGGAAATTGATAAATGACGGTAGATTGGAGCAAGGACCACAATTTTAGATTGGATCAAGACGAAATACAAAGGAAGGGAAAAAAAAATTAAATTTAAAAATAAAATAAAAAGGAAAGAATAATAAATGCATTCTGAAATTTTCATGGGTAATCAATAAGCAATTACAATATACGTGGAATTTAGAATCAAATATGGCAATCAAATCTTTTTAATACGTTTGTTTTTAAAAAAAAATTGAAATAAAATCTGGCAATCAAATAATAAATGTAAATGAGAGGTAAATCAGGTATTACAAAAAGAATAAAATTAAAAATGGCATAAAAAGCATTAAAAACATTTGATGGGCTAAAAAGTCATTGAATATAGCTTAAATAGGCTATATACTGGATTATCTCAATATCATACCTTTATAGAGATTGTGGAGGCCTGAGATCCCCTACATAATCATTTGGGAAAAAAACTATATTTATAAATATTATTATTTTTTATATACATTTGTAACCACCCTTTTTACTTTCTTGTTGTTTCTTAAATTAATTTAAGTAAAACTTTATCTAAATGTTATATATATATTTTAAACACTATATCTAGAAGAAGTAAATAAAAGCACAAAAAACAAACCAAAACTTAAAAAAAAAAAAAAAGGTAAAATATAGTTTTGATTCCTAAAGTTCATGTCAATTTTTCCGTCAAGTTCCAACATATAAAAACTACATTTCACACTAATTAAAACTCGTTAGACTAGATCTTTTCTAAGGAACCAAATGATAAATAATGATCAAGTTTAAGGACAAAGACTATATTTTAACCTTAAAATAAAAATAAAAATTGAAAACAATTAAGAAAAGTAATCTATAAATGGTTTTTAAAAACATATATATGAAGAGTCTGTTTATCTCTCGAGTGAATTTTCCATTAGTACTCATTGAAGAGCTAATATGACATACTAGAGGTTGCAAGAATCTTCGTTTAATTTAGCATCCCTCTCCATCACTTTTAGTCGACAAGTCAAATTACATCTTTCATTCTTGTATTTATTACTTGTGTCAATTCAATCCAAGCAAACTTCATTTTTAGTTCCTACACGTTAGAAAATAAGGTTAATTTTTTCATCGAAACCGTGAATACACGGATTCAGGTGATGCTCATCCTTGCTACTGGATTTTTTTTTTATCGAAAGGAAAATGCTTCAAACTTCCACAGCATCAAAGGCTGGTTCAAGGATTCTGTAGACTATTTCCTTAACAGTCTTTTAGACACGATCAGCTAAAATGTAACGCAACTAAACACAACAAAGGCAGTGGGGTAGGTTGTACAAAACAATAAGAAAGTTCATATTCAACATTAAAAAAACATATCAAGATAGCCTTCTATGAATATCCAAGAACCATTATGTATATAGAAAATATATTAACTTCAGAAACCATCAGCAAAAGAACGAACTTCGTTATTCACTTGAGGAACGGGAACGGTCGGTAGATTATTCGATACCAATGCCTCTGATGAGGGATCTCGGCGTAGCTCCTTGACAACAGTGGCCAGTGCCTCAGGGTTCACACCCATATCACAAAGAGCAATAAGGACAGAGAGGGTATGACGATCAATCCCTGCATTGAGCATGTTTGACATATGAAATGCAAGGTCTAGTGATTCCCGAGCAGTTCGTGCAGCCTCAGGATCCATGTAGCGAACCTAAAAGGAGGAAAAGTACATATTTTGCAAGTTCTTAACATCTCAAAGTTGAAACCAAACATTCTACAAATATGATCTAAAAGCATAATAACCTTCTTCCAACATAAATATCAAGCCCAAAAAAAAAAAAGCAGAGAGAGAGAGGCTTCATCCAGGAAGCCAATAACTTTAAGGTTCAATTTTTTTCCAGGAAGATCAAAATTACATTGTCCCAAGAATGTTTAGGCCAACAAAACTCAACCTTACATATTCGGACATAACAGACGGATTGCTCTCGTTTGAGCCTAAAGAAAGACTAATATAAATAACAAAACGTTGAATCTCCAAGGTCATAACCAAAAACTTGGAACTTCGAAGTAAATAACAAGTGCCTAATTGGTCTCTATAGAAGTTAGAGATAGAATGTTTCCAAGTTTTTCACAATTCACCTTCTATTCCACTATATTGATTCCACCGTCTCAAGCTGCCAATATAAAGACTGCAGGCATCCTTTTGGGCATAGCTTAAAAAATTTAGAGACCCCGGAAAGGATTCAATATATTGAACTGACGAGCCCTTGATGTTATATCATAAGGGAGGAAAATTGAAATGCACTACCTACTAAATTTTTTTTTATCATTGCAACATCACCAAGACGCAGCTGACCTCACAGATTGTGGGTTCATAATTCAACCGCATACACAGCTAAAAACAGCACACTGTAGTCATCTTGCAATAGGGCTAATTTTATTTTGGGATTCTGCAACCTGGCAAGAGTGAAGACCGAAAGTTATTAGGAAAACTTGTAGGGAACTTCACTAACACACATCTTGCTAGTCATTTTTATAAGCTTATGAGTCTCTTCATCCAATTGAATGTTGTCCTTCTCCATTCTTTCAGCAACTATGAGTGGCATTTTACCAACTTTTGCATACGTGCGCAAGAGAAAATTGTATATCTCGGTATTCAAATGACCAGCATTACGAAGAGTTATCAAAAGCTGCTCTGCCCCTTCAATGTTACCTTGCTCCTCAACTTTCTTAAATACTTCTCTTACCAATCTTTCATCTTCCTTCCATTTTTTTACACTACCGATAGCATTCTTGAAGTAATCTATGACTTTCTCCATCTTATTCTCTTTCAAATAACCCCACGTGAGAAGCTCCCAAGTGGTGTAAGAAGGAGTAATTCCTTTTAGCAACATCCGATTGTAAAAATTCTCAGCCAGATCCATTTGATTTTTGTTGATATATGCTGCAAGCAATATATTTGGAACCCTGGTATCAGCCGTCCCAGAAATTGACTCCCATTCCGTATAGAGTTTCTCAGCTTCCTCATAATCATCAAGTTTTACGAGAGAGGATATCATGCAAGTATACTCACTGTCACTCATCTTGCGAAATAATGACTTCATCTTTTTCCATATCTTGCAAACTCCATCCTTGTCCCCCAAATTGGTATGTAAGCTGAGAAGAGAGGAATAAGAGACTCTGTTTTTCCTAGAGGCCATTTTCTCCATCTCTTTCAAAGTAGATGCTGCTTTTTCCTTGAGTTCTTTTTTTGAAAACAAGTTAGTTAGTGTACTGAATGTAACCCAATCTGGTTCAATTTTCATCTTCTTCATCTCAAGAAAAACATTTTCGGCAGCTTCAACATCATTTTGCAAAGTGCAAACATTTAACAATAGATTGTACGTGACTACATCTGGTGTAGTGTTCTTCTTTAATTCTTGAATCAGTGCAGGAACCCTCTCTAGTTGCTTATTTGAAATGTAGAGAGATAACATGTGGTTATAAGAAAGAGGACTCTTCAAGAAACCACATTCAGACATTTTCTCCATTAGAGCCTCAGCTTTTTCAGATAGATTATTTTGCACGTAGACGTGAAGAAGAGCTGTACATGCAGATTGGCCTCTCAATTTATCCGGGATATCCTCAAAAAACTTTTCTGCACTATTTAGACCACGAATTTTTGCAATCAAGTCTAGATGAACCGCATAATCACCAGGCAGCAATTTGATATCTTTCTGTAATGTCATCCATTCACATACCTCGAGCGCGTGTTTATAGCGTTTAAGCTTGCGGAGTTCCCGGACGATGCGATTGAGCTCATACTTGCGGACAATATGGCCCTCTTCTTGCCATTTGTGAATGGCAATCACGGCGCTACGTTTTGGGTAAACAAGGCCCATAAGTCTTCGGCCTAGCGTATCTCGACCACCACCTGTAGTGGATTTTGCAGAGCCAACTTCTAATGTTGTGTTCTCAACTGCAGCCATGTAGGCTTCCCCGGAAAATCGACGGGCAGTCGCAACCAGAGATATACGGAGAGAGCGGAGTATCATGGTCATGGTTCCCCAACAAAATTCAATAAAGGATGACTTTTCTAGTTATATGAATTGGAGCCAATAAAATGTCCAGCACCCACTCAGACTTCAGATAGAGATATTAATGTGGTTTCTCAATCAGTTACAGCGTAAAACTGAAGGCCATAACAAGGAAAGTGGAAACAAAGATTCAGGCAAGATTCAAGCAAAAATTATGAATAACTAAATTAAAATCCATATTTACGATTAAACACACACAGAAGCTGAATTGCAAGACAGAGAATGCACATAAACAAATGAATAAAAATGAAACAAAAGAATCATTCTCCAAAACCACAAGCCAATATAAACAACAATTTGTTTTTTTCATTTTTTTGTTAATAATAATAAAACTAAAGTATAAATTTTGAAAATATATCAAAGAATGAAGGGAGGGATTCACCGGTGATCAGAAATCGACTGTAGAAACAGTTCCACTCGTTTCTCAAACCTAACTGGAATTGGTCTCTAAATTGCTCAGAAACTATGCGTAAAGAAGAAGATAATGACAGCAAAAAGAGAGAGAGTGGAGGAGGAATCGGCTCTAGGTTTTTTCAGGCTGAGATTTGAGTTTATTTGTTAGCTACTTGCTTTTTGGGATTATGGGAAGGAAATGGGTTAGGGCTTTTTTTAATGTGGTTTTCGGGGCTAAAGGTTCTAAAAGTAAAATTAGGTTACACATATAGTAGAATCAAGGAAATTTGGGTAAATTGACCTCCAAAATCCACAATAAATGTTTTTTGACCTCTAATATCAAATTAACCTTTTTTGACCCTTTGATGATGTCACTTTGGTATGAAATATCAAAAATACCCTTCACTTTATCTTCTCCAAATTCCATTTCTCTCTTCTCCAACTCTCCCTCAACTTTCCAACTTCCATTGATCTTCATCTCCATTGATTCTTCTTCATCTATCAACTTCAACTTCCATTAATTCTTCATCTCTAACAACGAAAAGGTACACGACGATTCGAAATCTCAAAACTCCTTCGATTTCCGGAAATGGAAATCCTTCGAAATCCATGGATTCCATACCTCCGGATTCCGAAGAACACAACAACAAGAAGAATAAGAGGAAGAAGAAGAATAAGAATAAGAAGAACCCATGTTTTTAGCTTCATCTTCAACAAACCCACCACCATTACTAACCTTGGAGCTTCATTCTTAAATGGGTTTCGTTCATCATCTTGAATAAAAAAATGGGGGAACTTCGGAATCCGGAAAAAGAAAAAAAAAAAATTCTTCGAATTCCGGAGATCTCCTCCTGAATCCGGAGGTAGTCCTCCGGAATTTGCAATTTTGATTTTTTAAAAAAATAAAACTACATATAAACTAACTAATTTTAAAATAAAACTACATATGAACTAAATTACCTAACTAATTAAAAATAAAACCACATATAATCTAAATTAAATAAACCACATCTAAAAAAAAAAGAAAAAAAAAAAGACCTTGCTGCCCAAAATTCCGGAGGACCGGAATTCAATTCCGGTCCTCCGGAATTTAACGGATTCCGGAGGTAACCTCTGGAATCCGGAGGAGATCTCCGGATTCCGGAGATCAAAGGATTTCGAAGGAAATCCTTCGATTTCCAATCCATGGAAATCCCTTTGATTTAGAAATCAAAGGATTTCCACTGGAAATCCTTCGATTTCCAGTCATGGATGGAAATCAAGGGATTTCCACTAAATGGAAATCAAAGGATTTCCATTTGGAAATCCCTTCGATTTTCATTTCCGGAAATCCTTCGATTTCGAATGGTTGGATGAGAATCAATGGTTTCGAATTGTTATGTAACTTTTTGTTGTTAGATATGAAGAATCAATGAAAGTTGAAGTTGAAAGATGAGAATCAATGGAAGTTGAGATGAAGATGGGAGAGAGGAGAGTGGAGATGAGGGTAAATTGGAGTTTTCACACAAAGATGACATCATCATAAGGTCAAAAAAGGTTAATTTGAGAATGAAGGTCAAGAAACATTAGTTTAAGATTTTGGAGGTCACTTTACCCAAATTTCCTAAAATCAAGTTCAATATTTATCGCAACTAGTTTTGTAAAAGTAAACACTGATTCACGAAATAGGTAATCAATTTTTATTAATTTACTATATTAATTGATATTTCAGGTATGTAATCAATAATTATCCTATAAAGTATCATTGATTTTTTTTTATTCACATGAATGAGGGTTTTTAAAAAATATTATATTTACAATATTGCAAAAAATTATGTCACTCAATGAAATTTCCCAAATATCTCTAGGGTTAAATTCAATTATGTCTTTATCGTTTTGAAAAATTGTTTATCGTTTTTTAACTCTTTTTTTTTTTCAAAGATAAACTTTCATAAAAGATTAAAGCAACATACAATGAGAGTTAGAGCCCTTTTAGTAAGGACATCTGCATAAAAGTTTAACTCTCTAGAAATAAAAGAAAAAGAAATAGAAGGAAATAGACAAAAGATAGTGATGAAGTCATCAAAAATACAACTAAAGGTTCAAAAAGTAAAATTAGGTTCACTTATATAAAATATCTCGGGTTATTACACATATAGTAGAATCAGGTTCAATATTTATCGCAACTAGTTTTGCAAAAGTAAACACTGATTCACGAAATAGGTAATCAATTTTTATTGATTTGCTATATTGATTGATATTTCATGCATGTAATCAATAATTATCCTATAAAATATCATTGATTTTTTTTATTCACATGAATGAGGGTTTCTAAAAAATATTATATTTACAATATTACAGAAAATTATGTCATCTAATGAAAATTTTCAAATATCTCTAGGGTTAAATTCAATTGCGTCTTTATCATTTTGAAAAATTGTTTGTCGTTTCTTAACTGAAAAAAATGACTTTTTAACCAAAATAAAAATAAAAATAGTAAATAAATAAATAAAGTCATTTAATCCAATCTAAGTTTTCATCATGCCATTTAGCCTCGGTAGACGTCAAAAAATCTCACCTCATGTGCGCACGTGCAGGATAGACTCATAGTCCATATGGCACCTAGCCATATCCTTAAGTAGGGTTGTGTAAAAAAAATCAGAAAACCGGACCAGAGTGGACCGGACCAACGGTTTTTTCCAAATTTCGGTTATTCTCGTTCACTTCTTTAAACAACCAATTTTTCGGTTTTTTTTAATGTTTAATGGTTCATAAAACCAGTATAAACCGAAACAAACCAATATTTATATAAAGTATATTTATATTATTTTTAAAACATAAACCTCACTTTTAGAGCCTCATCACCCCTCAAGCCTTCACTATCAGTTTCACTTTTTCTCTCAACCACCGCCACTCTCTCAAACTCTCTCTCTATCCATGAAACGTCTCTATTTTTCATTTTCTTATTCTTTTTCTTCATCTAGTTGAAGTAAAGAAAATTATGAAAAGAATTTCGAATGTTTGAGGGATTGTACTTAATGATTGATTACGAGTGTTATTGAGCTTGTTGAAAATTTCTCTTAGTAATCTCTCAACTACTTAACCCAAATATCCTCCATCTACCATTCACCTAAGCCCCATTACAACAAATATAAGACCCTTTAATTCTTGTGTTTAGATTTCTTGTTTTGACGATCTTGAATTGATATATTTGCAAGTCTATGGTAAATTGTTTCCATGCCTTAACTCGAGTTATTTCAATTAATTCCCTTAGACACATTGAGAGCTTAGAGTGTATTTATGTGAGGATTTCTCTTCCTTCTTGATTTGATTTTAGAAGGATTGTCTAAGTTTTTACTCTTGCTATGGTTAGTGAAATAATTGGTCTCAAATTTTGTTTTTAAAATGTTTTGAGTTGAGCAAGATTGAGTCACACACACTTGGGATTTCGTTATATATTTTAAATGTTTGAGTCTTACTTGTGAACTGGTTTGATGGTTCTATGACTTCTAAGTTTTGCATAACTCGTTTACCTGAGGTTGGAGTTTAAAATTTATGCTTAATTGTAGAATTGTCAAGGGACTAGCAATTGTCTAAGTTTGGGGGTATTTGATAGCTTGATTTTTATGCTTTTACTTTAATAATTTTATCCTCTAAATTACTTAAGTTCATAGAGTTTTTGAATTAAATTAATTGGTTTTCTTGTTAACAAATAATTTCAAGTTAATCGGGATCAACCGAGTTGAAAAGGACTAAAAATGAAGATTTTGTCAAGTTTTAGTTTGTGGCAGCGACGAGGAGCTCTTCATGGCCGCGACCTACACACAAAGTGATTTCCAAGCCAAAAAACCAAGCAAGGCCGTAGCGACAAAGTTTTATCTGAAACGTCATTCGTGCATAATCTTCTCATAGCCGTGGCGACAGGACGATTTTCTATTTTATAAATATAGATTTATTTCCAGCATTCTGTTTTCAATTCTTTAGAACTCTTCTTAAGTTAATTTTTAGTATTATATCTAGATAAACTTCTCGTTCTAAGTAGACATTAAATTAAAGTTTGGTTTATTTAGTTCGTGAGATATGTTCCTAATCGTTCTAGCTTTTAATTCTCTCTATTTTTTATTTCTCTTTGCATATTTATTATCAATTTGATGTTTGATCAAATAGGATCCTTTGTTCAAGTGTTAGTTTGATATCTAGCCAATTAGAATGTTTAAATCAGTAATTTTTTTTAATTGTTATAAATCTTAGTGACGAAGTAGCATGAATTGATTAGGAAATATTTTAGTTTGTGTTATGAGAAATTTCGATCAGACTTAAATGAATTGATCATACTGTGTTTGTTAGTTTGGATTTGGTAGTTCTTCTCATCTTAATGTTATTAATGGGTTAAATCTTATTATTGTATTCTAGGGTTGTCTGTTAATTAGAGAAATAGCCAATGATTGTATCTTTGCTATCGAATAGTTAAGGAAGAGCACTTATAAGTTGTTGATTGGTTTTGGTGACTTAATATCAAATCTATAAATCAGTTGGGTTAGAATTTATGTTTTATCAATGATCGAATTAAATAAACCATAACTGAGATCACATCTTTAGTTGAAAATTTCTCAAATTGAACTATAGCCTTTATTTGTTTTCTGTCTTTTATTAATTCAAAACCTCAAACCCTCCCTTTTTTATGTCATTAAATTAGTTTAGTTACCAGTCTCTGTGGGTTAAACCTTGCTTTCCACTACTACGAATTAGTTAATCGCTAATAGAGCAAGTATTTATTTTGCTAGTTTCGACACCCATCACTCACTCCCTCCATTTGAGGTTGAAGGTTCAAGTCCCCCCACCCCAATTTGATGTAATATCTCAAAAAAAATTAAACTAAAATTATTTTTTAGTATCATAACCTAATGTTCTTTATTATTAATAATTATTTGTTTGTCTATGGTAGGGACTACTTTTAAAGAATCAATATATGTCAAACATTAATAGATATGTTTGTTTCCCTCTAATGAATTATGTATTATACTTGACACTTAAATTTTAAGGACGATTATTGAAATAACATATTTTTACACACTAATTACTGAAATATCAGAAATTTTTTAAAAATTACTCAAATAGCATAATTATAGTTCAATAACCAATGTGTTTCAAAATATCAAAAATACTCCAAACTACATTTATGTGAGAACAACTTTACATGAAATGTATTGGGCCCTCCTAAAATACTTCAGATAATATCTTCAAAGTAGGGGTGCAAGATGGAACCGAAAAACTGAATTGAACCGAACCCGAAAAAAACCGAAGCTCATCGGTTCAGTTCGGTCTAGGTAATACAAATTGATTATCTAATCGGTTCGGTTCGGTCTAGGCTAGAAAAACTGAGAAACAACCGAACCAACCGTCAAGATAGAATTCATATTATAAAAAAAAGCAAATAAAACCTATATTAGTCATAGGCTTAGGCGAACGTCCCATTTCTATACCTCTCTCATTCGCTGAAGGGAAAAGCAAAAAAAGGGCCCAGTCGTTTCTCCGCTGTTGCGCTGTCGCTGTTTCTTTGTCGTTGCGCCGCTGCCACCGTTAGTATTCTTTCTAAATCTCTTTCTTTCCATCTCTCTATGAATCCCTTTTCTTTCACTCTCTCTTTCTTTCCCTCTCTCTTTCGTTTTTTTAGGTTTTGATTTTCCTTCTCAAGTTTGACCCGAACCCAAAAAACCAAACTCATCAAGGCATATTCATGTCCGGCCCAACCCGAACCCGAAATCAAAACCGATAAATTATCTATTAGATGGCTGTCGGTTTGTTTATAAGTCAGTTCGGGGTCGGTTTGTAATCTCACATTTCCTTATTGTCCGTTCGGTTTTGGGTTCATCCCAAAACTGACAGAACCCGACCCGAAAACACCCCTACTTCAAAGGGTTCTTCCCATAGATTTCCAGGAAAAAAAACCATAATTCCAAATCTTCAATAAAAAAAAAACAAAGCAAAAAAATTACAACCTCTAATCTTCAAATGATTCTTTTAAGATAAGGGTGAGATTGAGGAGGACAACATGATCATCACTCAAGATCAACCAACTCATCAACCCTCAAAATAAATGTTAGTTGTCTCCTCTGTCAGATCAACTTTAGCATCGCAAACATTCAAAGTCGAAGAACACTATCTTATCTGCCACCATCTTTGTGTCGTTGTGAGACTTATTGCTTATGATGAAGGAAATGAAGAGTTTGTTCTACCATGGAGGAAAAAAATAAGGGGGAGAAATATTAGATCTGGTGATGGAGGGAGAGGAAACGTATTCTAAAGAGAGGAGAGAAAGTGAGTAAATGATAACTTGAAATCTATAATGTAATTAAAAAATGTTAATAGTATTTAATGAATAGAGAGTAGTTTTGGATTTTAAAAATAAGGAGAGAGGATCTGATGTCATATTGGGTATTTTTTAAATATTCAAACACATTAGATATTTTTTGAAAACGTGACTTTCAAAATGGGTATGAGTGATCATTTCTAAAATAAAATCGAAAAATTGAATGAAAAAAAAAAAGAATATAGCCTAATATAGTTTTTTTAGGCTAGTCCATCCTCTTCCCCTTCCCTAGCTTACAAAGAGACGTGTCAATCCTCAATGCAACACTAATTGGATGGCTCACTCATTTCTAGTAAAAAGAGAAGTCCAAGACACTACGAGAAATTGTACTACTAGTGACGCAAGCATTAGCCACACGCTAAACACGAGCGTGACTAATGGTGTGCCCATCACCGACGCAACGTCAATGATATGAGGCTGACAAGAAAACGGATTAATATTGGTGACGCAAGAAGGGGCTCGTGTGGGCAATGGGTTAGCCATTGCCCACGGCACCATAGTGCGTCACCAATGGGTTGACCCATTGGTGAAGCAGCGTGGGCAATGGGTTTTTAATCCAAAACATGTTTTGGAGTCCAATGCAGATAGAAGTCCAAGGAAGATAAATATTTTTTTTAAAATACCAATCGACACACCAAATTAATTATTAATTAAAAATATTAAAAGGGGTTATAAATCAATATTTAATTATTTTTATTAAATATTTTTTTAATTAATATTTTTAAGAATATTAATTGAAAAAATGTAAAATTGAAAGTCAGGAATGTGAAAAGGTAATAGGAAAAGGAAAAGAAAAACATGTTAGGATCTAAGGCAACCCTATAGGGGGGGGTGAATAGGGTTTTAAAAAATTTATAAAACTTTTTCAATCAATTCAAAAAATTAGATTAACAAAATAATTGGACTTTTTAAGTTCAATTAATATGAATGAATTTTATACTTAGAATTCTTTATTCTAGCAAAGTGAGAAAAGATGATATGATGATAGAAAGTATTTTATCACAATTGAATTCTAACCATTTAATTATGATTGGATAAATTTTAAGAATGAATATGTAAAACAATAATTAAAGAGTAAGGGTTAGAGAAAGTGACACCAAAATTTATAGTGGTTCGGCCAAAAATGCGGCCTAGTCCACTCCCCGAGCGCCTCTCGGGAATTTGTATTCACTTTTTGCAGGAGCAAGTGCAACCCAATCCTTTTAGCGGGATCAAGATCAAACCCGAACAATGACCCTTTCCATGGAGCAAGGACAATCGTTATCTATCACTCTTTTTACTAAGGTTTAAGAATAAACCTTTTACAATGGTAAATCCTCACAAAGGATAGATATTACAAGAAATTTGCTCACAATATGAGATAATAATCTCAACAAATTAGCCCTCAAGAATGGCTAGAAATACACAAATTTTTGCTCACAAAAATGCTCACAAAGAGATTAAAGAAGATCTTTAGCAATGAGAAGAAGGCTTATGATTTTCGTTGGTGTGTTAAATCTGTCATTTTCGAGCTCCTTTTATAGCCAATGAAATGTTACTATTTCATCCACCTTCATAAATAATTTTGACTTTAATGGTGTGAATGGAGGAAAGAAATGGCTCCATTGTTGACAAATTGGAGGTAGAAAATAGCCATTTTCGGATGAGAAATTTGCAGAAATGAAGTTGAAGAAGAAGAGCATGAAATGACGTTTATAGCCTTTGTGTCTTCAAGGAAATTCAAATCAGTGAAGGGCAAAGTTGTAATCTCTCATATTGTGTAATAAATGCCTCAGAATAAGTCAATAAAGAGAGCCACGTGCCAAAACGTCATTGGTTGTAGCATTTCTGAAATTGAAATTAATAATAATAATATTATTAATAAAATCTTCGGTCAGCAGGAGTAATCCGGGCAGCAGACCGTTGTGAGAGGGATTTAAAAAAACGGTCAGGAAATGATAAATAGTTGGTCAGGATATAGAGGGCATTGACCAAAAGATCAGGGGCAAAAAGGGAAATTCACGCACAACAGAAAAAGCAAATCTGCTTTATTGGAAAGAAGCTGACACGTGTCAAGCGACGGTTGGAGGAGCAGCTGCCGTAGGGGATAGCTGGGGCCCGCGAGCAGGTGACGCGTCAGACGGCAGCAGACTGCGTCAGGCGGTTGACTACACGCGCTGGCATGTTGGAACGAGGGCCATCGGATGAGAAAGAAGACGCGATCGGACGGCTGTAAACCAATCAGCTTTTTCTTTTCTTTTTCAATTTTTTTTATTTCCGAAATTATATATATATATATATAATTCTGGAGCGTCCGATGAGCACTTTAGCGCAATCGAACGGTTGATAACAAATATGACTTTCCTTTTCATTTAATTCAAAATTATGAATTAATCTGGGCCACTGATTTTGAATTCCATCTGATCTGACGGCTGTAATTTTGAGTGCATAATAAAATCCATGAGCTTGTCGTATCTGATCGGAAGAAATAATTAATTTAATTCCAATCTTCTAAAATTAATATCTTGCTCGTTTGATGTCCGATTGAGTTGATTCCAATTGCGTTGGACTTGTTGTAATTTTCTCTACATAATGGACTGTCAAAACATAGAAAATTGATTAATAATAAAAACACGTTTGTTATCATCAAAATAAGAAATAAGATTAATTGGCTTAGAAAGTCAACAAAACATAATAGTAAAAAATGATAAAATATGTAATAAAAAAAGTGCAGATTTAACTTGCAACCTCCAAATCCAGTTTACTTTCCTACCAATTAATAATGGTAATACTAATTAACATTTATTTTTTCTATAGAGAAAGAAAATGAAATAATAAAGAATTAAGAGATGAGTTTCAAACAGAAAGAAACTCCTCCTTGTAGATCTTGTAAGAGAGTTGGATGAAGAAGAAAAAATTGGTGTTTGATAAGACTAAGTAAAAAATTATAAAAGTTGAAGGCATAAAAGAATGGATACCATTTATTATACACACCTTAATTTTAGGGGTAACAAGCCAGATAGCCACTTTTGTCAAGAAATAAGAGTACATAGCCATGCCCTCTAAAATTAGAGTACATGGCCTTATTTCAATAGCCAGCTTCCTTGAAATTACCTTAATGCCCATGGACACGTGTCGCTATCTGGCCATGTATTTAGAAAAGAGAAGTTATTGTGCATAGTAGGTGATTATGACCTTTTTGGGAAGAACAAGAGATGTCCATTGTCCCATCATGTCCTTTATTTTAGCCTTTATTATAGCCATCTCATCTTCTTCATTTCAAAATTTCAAATTTGTACCCAAATTTTTTTGCTTCGGTTTTAAATTCTTTCACAGATACAAACATGTTGGGAAATATCTCAGACTCCTTTAATGGATCTCCCAAATATGTGTGAGCCCTGTTAGCTTTGTAGAATCGATCCTCCTCTCCACGCAGAAAAATTGAATTGAAGCTTGCCTACTTTCTCCTCCAATAAATGATTTATTCCCTCCAATGCCAACTTCACATCAGCCCAAACCGATACATGAGGCTGCTTATTCTTTCCAATCTTAGCTGAATCAATATCAATGTGAACAATCTTCCTTGGCTAGCAAAAGCCTCAAGCTTTTCCATCACACGATCATCAAATCTCACTCCAAACGCCAACAACAAATCAGATTTATCCACAGCTGGTATTCATTGTTTTGTTTTGTAACATGAATTATGGTTAAACTTATACTTAACAATGGTTTATGTTTGTTGATACATTTGGTGATATGTGTGCGTTTTAACGGTACTTACTGTACTATAGTGTTTTTAGTACTTCGTATATATTAAATGTTGAACCATTTACTAATAAAATGATGTGGTACTCACTATACCATATAGTTTCAGGTACTTTATATATTATTGTTACACTTCAAGTTCAACACAAAAATGCTCATATGTGTGCGTTTTAACGGTACTCATTGTACTATCGTGTTTTTAGTACTTCGTATATATTAAATGTTGAACCATTTACTAACAATGATGCGGTACTCACTGTACCATATAGTTTCAGGTACTTTATATATTATTGTTACACTTCACGTTCAACACAAAAATACTCATATGTGTGCATTCTAACAGTACCTACCGTACTATCGTGATTTTAGTACTTCGTATATATCTGGTACGTAGCTGCCAAACACGATATTAAATGTTGAACCATTTACTAATAAAGTAATGCAGTACTCACTGTACCATAACTCAGATTTAAATATCTTAAAGAATTCATAAAATTAAAGAATGACACATGATAACTTCTTCGAACTAAGACAACCGATGTATAAAATAAAAAAAAGGAACTCATATTAATATGTCAAGAGGAAAAATGAGGGAAACAGGTTACCAAGTACAATAGATACTTTCTTAAAAAGTCATACTTAACAAAATACAGCTGTAAATGGTTCGTTGGGCGGTACATGTGAACGGTAGCATATGTACTATCGTGCTTCTAGTATGTCATATATATATGATATTTAGCTGCAAAATACGATAGTAAATGATGAACCGTTAAACGGTACTCGATGTACAAAATATATTCAGGTACAGTGGGTATCATAGTGGGCACCACCACTAAAATAACAAATAAGTTGATGTGTTAAGACTCTTAACAAATTCCATGAAGCCGCAAGTATAATATTATATTTTAGTGTATATAAAACGAGACTATATCAAAATGGAGGGGACATGTTTCAAGAAAATATGAAAAATAGTGCATATCTTCCTGAGGAAGACTCACCATCCATCTTGGGAAATATAAAAGGTAAAAAGAGGGAAATAGTGTATCTCACCTACCACTTTAGCCTTGTCAAATCAAACTCTAAAAATATACCAATAGGGAAAATGAGGGAAACATTCCACTGTTACGATAGGACAAGATCCAAGGAGGGTAAAATGGGGATAAAAAACATGAATAGTGGTGAAATGAGGCCATGTACTCTTATTTTTTTTACCCTGGCTATATACTGAAAAGACCATCCAAAAAGTGGTCATATGCTTAATTAACTCTTAATTTTATAAATTTTATTTAGACATGCATGATGACGCACCTAATTAGTAAGAATACCAAAAGATAGTAAAAAAAAAAAAAAAAAGTAAGAATGCAAAAGGTCCAATAAGAGTGTAATTAATGATTTTTATATTATATTAATGATAGTATCAAAAGAAACCTCATGTTATTTTTATGTTGTTTAGTATAATTATTTAATTCATCAGTCATGGTAAAAAAAATTGAATAAAAATATATATTAAATATTTACTTTATAGTAAATCCATCCTTTTAAAACTTAAAAATCTACGAAATATCTTGTCATCACATAATACTTCAAATTTATTTTATAATGCTTTTTTTCTTCGGGAATGATATTTAAAATTCACTTTAGTAGATTTTTTATCCATGAATCATAATTTGAGAAAGCTAAAAATAACTGTAGTAGATTTTTTTTTTTATTAATGAATCATTATTTGAGAAAGTTGGCCAAATATAAGTTTATTTTATTAGAAATTAATATATTAAATTTGTTGCCACGTGTAATTTAATAATTTTTTTTAATCATATTCTTTTTATTAATGAAACAATAAAATTCATTTTTTTAATTAAAAAGAAATTTTCTATGCTATCGTTGTTATTGTTATTATTATTATTATTGAATACAATAGAAGTGGTAATTTAATAAAGGAAAATGGTAATTTTAGTCATTAAAGTGAATTAGTAAGGGTAAATATGAAAATTAAAACTTTTTCCATTCCAAGCCAATTTTAGATATAGTATAGATAGATAGATTAATTTATAATAACACTTTTTATAATTAAAGTTTTATTTTTAATATTTCTTTTTCTTATTTAAATATAATAAAGAAATAAATTTGCTAATATAGCTTTAACCATTTTTTGTGTTAAAAAATTGTAATTAAATTATAGGAATGTAAAATTGGACTTTTTATATATGTTAACCATTGATAAAATCAATTAAAAATGGTCTAAAAATTATGCTCAAACATTTGTTTTTTTATATATTAAAGATAAAGATAAAGATAAAGATAGAATTCTATTTTGTTATAGCATAATATTTTAAATTTATTATATTATATAAGAGAGAATACATTATAAAAATTAATTAATAATTGATAATGTTAATTAATTAATATAAGCGATAATACATTTTTAAAATTAATTAATTAGTTGATAATGGTAATTAATTTTTATAATGACATATTTTGTAAATTTTATATCCCAACATCTCCACTTTTAAGATATTAAAGATGGCACAAAATCTTGATTGATTTACAAGAAATAGTAGGATTTTTCTTGAAAACTTATTATATTATAAAATGAGGTTTTCTAAAATATTGGGCTTTTTTTTTAACACGTCTGATATTTCGATAAGATATTTCTTTCAGACTCTTTATTTAATCAGCAACAATTTTCTTAGCTCTCACTCTCACTCACCGCTTCTTTACACTTCTCTTCTGCCCAATTTCAAGAACCACAGAAAAGTCACGCCTGAGAATTCGATCGGAAACATGCCTAATGGAACTGGAAAAAAGAAGATAGAGATCAAAAAGATCGAAAACTCTCCATCTCGATTCGTTACATTTTCTAAACGGCGTAAGGGTTTGTTTAAGAAAGCTAAACAACTCAGTATTACCACTGGAGCCCAGATTGGAATAGTGGTTCAATCTCCGGCTGGTCGATTCTACACTCATGGATCGGGAGCGCCCTCGTTCGATTCTATTGTTGACCGATTCCTCCAAAAGAATAATCCGTCGTTTGATCATGAGAATAGTATTGTGGAGCGAGAGAAGACGACTCCAATCGTAGAGAAAGAGAAAGAAAAAGAAAACGATAAAGATTTGGAGGCGTGGAAGTTTTGGTTGGATTTGGATGTTGAATCTCTTAATAGTGAAGAAGAGATCACTATATTGATGAGAAAACTGGAAAAACTACAAAATAAAGTGGGTTCGATAATGATGGCCCGAGATAAAGAATTCATCGACTCCATTTTATTTGTTTGAATGCATCATCACAATAACAAATAAGCCCAATTGATATAAATAAAGCAGATTCAAAATTTATTGATTTATTTTTTGTTGTTGCTAATTTGGGATAGATAGAATAACTGAAAACCCTTCCTGTGTATTGTTTACTGATAGAATTTTTTGTTTTGTATGTGAGAGAGTTTGTATTAAACATTTATTGAAAATATGAAGTTCATATTAAATTGGGTTTTAGTTAGCTAATTATTGGTTTCTATATTCTGCTTTTAACATTGTCAGATTTCAATTTTTGTTCAAAGGGAATCAAAAGAAAACGCGAAAGTTGCAAGTTCTTGAAAAATAATCCTAGAAACCACATATAATATCTAATAAAATCTCTATCTCTATCTTTAATCGTTAATATATTAAAAATGGCAATTCTTAAGAATCATTTTTGGACAATTTTATCCCAACCTATTTTAAATAATTTTCAATAATGCCAAATACTATTTAGGTCTTAATTTGAACGGGTAGAAAGACAAATACTATTTAGGTCTTTTCAGAATCAATTTATTTGCTATAAATTTTATTAGTTTTAGTAGATTGCAAGTAAACGTGGAAGTTGTTTTTGGTGATTTTTTTTTTCTTTTTTTTGGTGAATTTCTTGGCAAGCTCAGAAAAGAAGAAATATGGTCATGAACTCATTCATTCTATTGAGGTAAATTGTTCCTTTTATATTTATGCAAGAGGAATTATGTTTGTAATTTCTTTTTACTATTTTAGATTATCGGTATCTCCTATTGGTTCTTGATATGATGTTTTACCTTTTTCAATTAATATACATATTAGTTTATTTGTGAACTTCATGTTGTTGATTGTTCAATTCGGATTGATACTTACTTTCTTTGTCCTATTTATATCATCAAATTATGTTGAAAAGTAAATCATTTTCTCAATATATAATTTTTTACAAATAAACAAAAAAATATATATATTTATTAAAAATATAAGATATGATGTAATAAAACATACAGAATATAACAATAATTTAAATTTCATTAGAGTAATCATATAATTCTTCTTTGATGAAGGCTGAAGTTTTAAAGCCACTCATACCCTAGTGAGGATAAGAGGAGTTAACACGGGGTTAGATTTTTCCCATTTTACTATGAGGCCTTTCTAATTCATTTTCTTTAATTATATATATTTTTTCCACTTTTTAACATTTTTTTAATTTTACATTTTTACCCTTTTTTTTAGTTGATTTCATTTGAGACATTGATATCTTATTGATCCTTACCATGAACTATTTAATAGCGCCGGTGTAATTCACATTGTTTGTTGATTAAGAAATACCATTATAAGAAACCTTCAAATAACCTCTTTGCTTTCTCATGGTGTAGACTAACTTTAAAAATTAGATTTTAATTTCAAAATAATAAAACCTCAATTCTTGAATATAATAAGTAATAGTAAATTATCTTTAAGGAATTGATAGGTTTTCAAAACTTTTAAACCTTGATGGATTAGATTGATAATTTCAATTTAAATTAAAAAATATATATCTTTATATTGAAATATTAAAAATAGATAAAAAAAAAATAATTATAGTTTAAATTATCAATAAATTTATGGTCTAGTTATAAAAGCGTCCAATCTCAAATAAAAAAATAGGGGAGGAAAAACCACCCATGAACTAGGTTGTGACAAATACACTTACGAACTATTTTAAAATATTGAGGATAAATTTACGTGCAACGCACGTGGTTAAATCTAGTCTTTATTAAAAGGGACTTAAGTGGAGGAATATTTTCGGACCATCATACCCTTTTTCAATTTATAAAACTACAAACTATGTCATTACATATACTCCTTTCATATATTAAAATTATTTAACATGTAACATGTCATTGGATATTTATAACGGGCAGCTGCATATCTAGCTTTTTTCAGCCCAATATTATAAAATATAGCAGCCCAGAAAAGAAAATGCAAATATAGCAGAAAGCCCATTCAAGCCCAATTTTAATCTTGAACTTTACTAAAATAACCCTCATTAGAATGCCCCCATTAGAACTCACATTATCTCTCAGACAAATGGTTTCTCAAGGTTCTTCACGTTCTAGGGTTCTTCATGATTTCGATCTCAAATGTTCACTAAATTCTTCGCGATTCCAACGCTCAAGTTTTTCGCGATTTCTCTCTCACAATTTCTAGAATTCTTCGTGACTTCCCTCTGATCTCAGCCCAAATTCTAGAGGTTTTCGTTATTTCTCCCAATCTCGAGTTTTAATGGAAAATCTTGAACCTGAGGTGAATCTACGTTGTTTCTATTTGATTTTTTATACATTTTTTTTCTATTACTTCATCTTCTTCGTGATTTCTTGCATGTACTTCATCTGCTTCTTTTTCTGTGTTTTTTCTTTTGTTTGTTCTGATTGTGATCACTGATTACTGATTTTGATTATTGATTCATCATCAATGATTACTTCATCTTCTTCTTTGTGATTTATTGCATCTACTTCATCTCCTTCTTTCTCTGTGTTTTTTCTTTTGTTTTCTGATTTCCTTTTGAAAGTTATCATCAATTTATGAATTCTGGAAATCATTAGGTGAAAATGTTTGAATAGTCACAGAATATCAATAGGTGATCACTGATTATTGATTATTCTGTTTATAAATTGATAATCACTCAGTAATATAAATGATCATTTATTAGTTTGTAATATAAATGGATCATTTATTAGTCAAAGATTAATCCTCAAAAGGTGCAAAAATTAGTTAAAAGCTTACTGATGTGGAATCAGTGATTACTGACGATGAATCAGTGATTACTGAGTGATTACCAATTTATAATCAGTTGTTACCAATTTGTAATCAGTGATTACTGAGTGATTACATATTTTAATATGATGAGTTATTTGCTAATTATAGATTGTTGATTACTATTTTGGTGTATATTTGTTAATCATTGATTATATGGATTATTGTTTTGGTGTATATTTTTAGAATATGGAATCAAAAGGAAATAATTTGGTGAATTCAAATTCTAAGAAGAGTAATGTAAGTTCATCAAAAAAAAGAGGATCAAACCGAAAAAATTAAAAAAAGACATGAGGTCAGCATTTTCTTTCAAACATTAATATTTTAAAGATTTTTTTTTGTCAATTATTAATATTTTTTTTTTGTAATTAGGATTTTGAACTGTTGATTCCAAAATCGGCATGGGCATCTTGTTTAAAATTGATTAGTTATTCAAATTTTGATGTCTTGGATAGCATAATCAAAAGTTTGACAGAAAAACAACTAGAGATGTTTAGGGAGGGGCCATTTGGATATTTTCTAGGATTCAGGATAAAAAAGTTTCCTTCAAATTTGATGTTACACCTAGTTAGGCGACATTGTAAGAGCACACAAAAAGATTGTCTAGTCTTCAACTTCGAAGGGAATATAGTAACATTTGGACTAAAAGAATTCGCATTGATAACGGGACTTAAATGTCATGATTACCCCCCCCTTAGTTGTTTATGACTTTGAATGACAATTGAAGAGAATATTCTTTCCAACTACTGAGTCTATTCATAGGAGAGAGCTTGAGACATTCTTTAAAATGGAATGTGATGATGATGAGATAAAAGTGAAGCTGGCCAATTTATACTTTTTGGAGTCATTTCTTCTTCCCAGACAAGCCCACAATATGGTAGACAATAACCATATCAAAATGTTAGATGATGGTGATTCGTTCAAGAATTATCCTTGGGGGAGAGAATGTTTTGAGTTGACTGTTAATTATATCATGAAAGCAATTGAACCATCAAAAACTAAGCAAAAAGGTTTACAAGGGTTTCCACAAGCTCTTATTTGTTGGGCATACGAAACAATCCCAAAACTATCAACTTCATTTAACTTGGCAAGGAGATTGAGTGATGAGACACCAAGAATCATAAATTGGGAATCTGAACGACAACCTGATTGGGATTCATTGAATAAACGTGTTTTCTCTACTGATGATGTAAGTTGAAATTTATTTTTAAATTTGAGTTTTTGAAGAGCAGTGAATACTCGTGGGTAATCAGTGAGTACTCATGAGTAATCAGTGAGTACTCAGGAGTAATCAGTGATTAGTTTTAGTCTTTGTAATAAAATTATAACTTTTATTTTTCTGTTTCAAATTCTACCCATTGTAGCATCTATTGATGAAATCTCATCAGAATACTTCGTATATTTGTGAACTTGTCTTGTGACGAGGCAGAAAAGGACTATATGGAAGACAGAAAACGAAGTGAAATCAATGCAAAAAAGAAGAAGAAAAACATTGGCCATGATGAGGAGAGTTTTGAAGGCCTCGAATTCCAGTCTAAAATCATGAAAACCACATTTGGAGGAAAAAAGAAAAGAAAACAAGCGATGGAGGAAAAGGAAAAGGAAAAGTCGAGAGGATGAAAAGAAAAGAGGCGTACAGTGTTGTTGAAAAGAAGGAAAAATTTGGAAATATATAAAAAAAAAAGAATCTATCATTTAAAAAATCTGCTATATATGCAAATATCTTTTAAAATAAACATATTTATAAATATTATATGAATATGTTACTGACTTTCATCATGATTTTAGACTGGAATTCGAGGCCTTCATAACTCTCCTCATCATGGCCAATGTTTTTCTTCTTCTTTTTTGCATGGATTTCACTTCGTTTTCTGTCTTCCATATAGTTCTTTTCTGCCTCGTCACAAGACAAGTTCACGAAATATTCGAAGTATTCTGATGAGATTTCATCAATAGATGCTACGTACAATGGGTAGAATTTGAAACTGAAAAAACAGAAAAATAAAAGTTAATAATTTTATTACAAAGACTAAAACTAATCACTGATTACTCATGAGTACTCACTGATTACCCACGAGTATTCACTGCTCTTCAAAAACTAAATTTAAAAATAAATTTCAACTTACATCATCAGTAGAGAAAACACGTTTATTCAATGAATCCCAATCAGGTTGTCGTTCAGATTCCCAATTTATGATTCTTGGTGTCTCATCACTCAATCTCCTTGCCAAGTTAAATGAAGTTGATAGTTTTGGGATTGTTTCGTATGCCCAACAAATAAGAGCTTGTGGAAACCCTTGTAAACCTTTTTGCTCAGTTTTTGATGGTTCAATTACTTTCATGATGTAACTAACAATCAACTCAAAACATTCTCTCCCCCAAGGATAATTCTTGAACGAATCACCATCATCTAACATTTTGATATGGTTATTGTCTACCATATTGTGGGCTTGTCTGGGAAGAAGAAATGACTCCAACAAGTATAAATTGGCCAGCTTCACTTTTATCTCATCATCATCACATTCCATTTTAAAGAATGTCTCAAGCTCTCTCCTATGAATAGACTCAGTAGTTGGAAAGAATTTTCTCTTCAATTGTCCTTCAAAGTCATAAACAACTAAGGGGGGGTAATCATGACATTTAAGTCCCGTTATCAATGCGAATTCTTTTAGTCCAAATGTTACTATATTCCCTTCGAAGTTGAAGACTAGACAATCTTTTTGCGTGCTCTTACATTGTCACCTAACTAGGTGTAACATCAAATTTGAAGGAAACTTTTTTATCCTGAATCCTAGAAAATATCCAAATGGCCCCTCCCTAAACATCTCTAGTTGTTTTTCTGTCAAACTTTTGATTATGCTATCCAAGACATCAAAATTTGAATAACTAATCAATTTTAAACAAGATACCCATGCCGATTTTGGAATCAACAGTTCAAAATCCTAATTACAAAAAACAAAATAAATATTAATAATTGACAAAAAAAATCTTAAAAATATTAATGTTTGAAAGAAAATGCTGACCTCATGTCTTTTTTTAATTTTTTCGGTTTGATCATCTCTTTTTTGATGAACTTCTTTACTCTTCTTAGAATTTGAATTCACCAAATTATCTCCTTTTGATTCCATATTCTAAAAATATACACCAAAACAATAATCCATATAATCAATGATTAGCAAATATACACCAAAATAGTAATCAACAATCTATAATTAGCAAATAACTCATCATATTAAAATATGTAATCACTCAGTAATCACTGATTACAAATTGGTAACAACTTATTATAAATTGGTAATCACTCAGTAATCACTGATTCATCGTCAGTAATCACTGATTCCACATCAGTAAGCTTTTAACTAATTTTTGCACCTTTTGAGGATTAATCTTTGACTAATAAATGATCCATTTATACTACAAACTAATAAATGATCATTTATATTACTGAGTGATTATCAATTTATAATCAGAACAATAATCAGTGATCACCTATTGATATTCTGTGACTTATTCAAACATTTTCACCTAATGATTTCCAGAATTCATAAATTGATGATAACTTTCAAAAGGAAATCAGAAAACAAAAGAAAAAACACAGAGAAAGAAGGAGATGAAGTAGATGCAATAAATCACAAAGAAGAAGATGAAGTAATCATTGATGATGAATCAATAATCAAAATCAGTAATCAGTGATCACAATCAGAACAAACAAAAGAAAAAACACAGAAAAAGAAGCAGATGAAGTACATGCAAGAAATCACGAAGAAGATGAAGTAATAGAAAAAAAAAATGTATAAACAATCAAATAGAAACAACGTAGACTCACCTCAGGTTCAAGATTTTCCATTAAAACTCGAGATTGGGAGAAATAACGAAAACCTCTAGAATTTGGGCTGAGATCAGAGGGAAGTCACGAAGAATTCTAGAAATTGTGAGAGAGAAATAGCAAAAAACTTGAGCGTTGGAATCGCGAAGAATTTAGTGAACATTTGAGATTGAAATCATGAAGAACCCTAGAACATGAAGAACCTTGAGAAACCGTTTGTCTGAGAGATAATGTGAGTTCTAATGGGGGCATTCTAATGAGGGTTATTTTAGTAAAGTTCAAGATTAAAATTGGCCTTGAATGGGCTTTCTGCTATATTTGCAATTTTCTTTTCTGGGCTGCTATATTTTATAATATTGGGCTGAAAAATGCTAGATATGTAGCTGCCCCTATAAATATTAGTGAAAAATTAGCTACCCAATGAAAATACCCTATTTATAACCCACCTTAAATTAAATAACCATTCACATTTAATTTTTTTATCTAATTTTTTAAATTAGATAAAATTTCTTAAATTAATAAAGTCACTAAAAAATCTTGAGAGAAAAAACACATATACCTTTAATTGAAAAAAATAATTACTAAATTATAGAATAGAGATCTTCTAAATAAAATATTGAGGTTACTAAAAAAACAAGTATAGAGATCTTCTAAATAAAAGATTTATTGATGAGGTAATTTAATTTAAATTTAAAAAAAAAAAATTGAGGTAACTATGCGGTAAAATAATTAAGTAAACTATAGAATAATTAAACTATTAAATAAAACTAATTATAGTTTTAAAAAAGTTAAATTTTAAAAATTCTCATTTGAGTCACGTAATAAGCATGTAAATTTTGTTTTTTTTAATATGTATTTGTATAATTAAAAATGGTTTTAATCATTTTAAATAATTTTATAAAATGTAAAAAATATAAAAAAATCAAATTTATAAAAGCATGTGAAATGTACGTGAATTTTATCAAACACCTTTAATATTTATCTTTATCTTTACTATATTAAAAGTGGCTATCTTGAAAAAACATTTTTGGACCATAATACCCTTAATTATATCTTAAATTTACTAAATGTGCCATTATCTTTAATCTCTATCTATTTTGGATTAATTATTGTAAAAAAATGGTTTTATATAATCAATACTTCTAACGGTGGCATGAAAAAAAAACTTTTGATATTCCTTTTTTCCTCTATTAATTGTTTAAAAAAATCTATTATAACCTTAAATGTTTAATTTAATTACTAATTTGTTTTTTTTTTAATATTTAAACTTAATAATAATTAATTGAAATTGATATTTATGGTTTGAATATTTTAAATTACAAACGAAAAGTTGCATTGTATTTGAAATTCATGATCTATTAGTTTTTAATTAAAAAATAATATAAGACGATTTTTTTATAACTCTATATTGTAAAAAAAATTGCAATACTATTTTTTTAACAGAGATAAAAATAATTAAGACCATTTTTTTTAATAACTCGACATAGTAAAAAAAATAATTGACTGCTAAAACATTTTAAGAATTGATTTCACATGAGTCATGACACTTTCTCTCCAATATTCATAGTCATTCATTGCAATCTAGAATCTAAAACGTCAAGATTAACGATCAATTTAGTAAATTCAAATAAAATTCATGCATTAAAATAATGAAAGTGTGTAACAGAAAAATTAATTGGATCATGTTTAGTTTACCCCTTTGGTATTCCTATAAAGTTGGTAGCTATAAATTTGATATCCTGGAAAACCAAGTATGGTATGCGTGATCATTTTTAATCGGTTTGACGTTACATCATGTAAGAAAAGTCTATAAAAACCTAAAAAATAATTACAGTGAATTGTTGTTATGAAGGTCGTAAAATTGAAGAGTAGTGCAAATGGAAGACACGACATCGAGAGGGGCTAAAATTTTGCGCAATCGATAACGTCTATTAGTTTATTCATCTTCAGCTCTAAAAATTCCAGTTGAAGAGATTTAAATGTCATTCATTCATTGTTGATTTTTGATGTCGATGATCTACCAATTTCATTGTCTCTCGATAGCATCAATTCCAGTTGAAGAGGTTCGAATTCCATTCATTCATTGTCGATTTCGATGATCTACACATCAAATCAGGGGAGGAGAGATTCGAACCTTCAATGAAATATATTTCTAACCAGTTGAACTAAGATTGGTATGTCGTATGAATAAGTCAATTCTTGAATTTGTACGAAGTAAAAAAATAACATAATTTTTGTTTTGTAGCTTTGCAATCTCTTTGTATACGGATTCAATTTATTAATTTAAGTTAATTTCTATGCTATTCTTTGAGAAAGATTATCAAAGCATCGAAAAGAAGATTGATTGAGGATTCATTTCCCTTTATTTTCTTTGTTGCATTTTATCATTATAATTTCTTTAGAAGCGATAAGAGTTCGGCGCTTTGTGTCTTGAAGTTTTAATTAATGATAAATATAAATAAATATTTAAAAATATGAGATTGGGTTCTCTAGGTATATTTTTTTAGAAAATACTTGACTGCTGACAAGTCAGGGTATCTCATCCTACTTCTATTACGTGGTAAATCAATGGGTCCTATATAAATAATAAAAATAAATATTAATTATATTTTATTATATTTTAACCAATAGAAATTGAGTGCAGGAGGATCTCCTCCTGATTTGTCAGGAGGCAAGTATTCTCCTATTTTTTTCAACCTTTTCGATTACTAATGTACTAATTTAAAAAAAAAAAAATCATGTAATCATTCAATGCAACTCTTAATCCTCTCTGTTGATCGTTCACCGTAGCGATGGCCTCGAGTCTCGACCACAACCATGATAATGAATATTGTATTAATAGTTATTTTTAAAAATAAGTTAAAAAAATATTGTTTTTGTCCTCGCTCATCTAAAGCATGTATGAAACCCAATTCATACACATCTGAGGTGAGGGAGGAAGAAAACTATTATTCTTAAAATTATCAATTTAGTCTTCATTATTTTTGCGTGGATGGATTAAAAAACCTTTAATATATTAAAAGTGGGGAAGTTTTGAAATCATTTTTATACTATTTTACCCCTTCAAGATTTCTCAAATTTATGAAGAGTTCCATTACATAAACTTATAAAGTTTTCAATTTCATTAACAATCATCAATAATTAAATAAATATACATTAAAATAATTTAAAAGTTTAATAAGAGACTATTGTCCTAATAAATTATGAACTTTGAAAAAAAAAACTATAATAAAATATTTATTAGATGGTCCCATTGGATCCCAAACTAAAAAAAAATGGTAATTATCACATCAATAAATTTTTGTTGTTATAAAATTAAAAACAAAGTAGATGAACCATCACTTACCCTAAAACCCTCTTACACAATAATTATAAACGTGTTCTCAAATTCGTATACTATTACAATATAGATTGGGAAGAGGAAGAGACTCGAAGTGAGTCAGATAATTGTAATAATTAAATTATTTAATGAATAATTACGGTTACTAAAATACCAAAATTTTATCGACTCCTTCCTAATTTTCTGATTCATATTTTGATCCTATGTATTTTGAATAGTTTATAATTCATTAGGAGAATTTTAAAATAAATTTAAAACAATTAAAAAATGACTAACATTTATCTACCATTAAAAAATTATCATAAATTTATAGTGCTTCCTATTTTATTATATCACTTTTTCAATTAAATTTTTATTAGATGAATATTCAATAATATTTAATAAAATTGATTAAAACATAATCTTATAAAATAAAATAAAATAAATACGTGCAACGCACGTGGTAGAAAACTAGTATCTTAAAAGTGGGGATGTTGGGGAATCATTTTTTGACCCTTTTACCTCACTTTAATTCCAACTATTACATTCATATCCTCTTATTTTACTATGCATTATATATTAAATTAATAATTATAGGTTATTTTAAAAAATTTAAATGTCAAAAACTTGATATGTGCCCTTTAATAAAATATTCATATAAATTATATTATTTTTTTAATCAGATTAATGAACTTATTTTTTTATATAATTTTTGTTTATTTATTTTTTAATCAAATTGATAAACTTTAAACTTTTTGTGTGTGTATATATATATATAATTTTTATTAGCATGTGATTTTGATAAAACGTGCATACATATTATTTTTAATGAAAGCCTTTAATAAATGTTTCAAAAAAAAAAAAACTCATGTTATTAATAAAATATTTTTATGATTATTTCATTTGTTGGGCTATTAAAAACATGTTACAGTATGATTAGCCATAAAAAAAGTTAATATTAGTTTTAAAAAAATGGAATTGTAAATCTCTTATTTCAGGTTTTGGTTGGATTTTCAAGCTTTCCCCTTCTTTTCTACTTTCTTCTTCATGTATGGTGGGTCCTCTTTGTCTAAATGCTTATCATGCTGAAGGGAGATGCCTTTTTGCAGCTTTGGAAAAGGCTTCAACCAGTGGCTTCAAAAGAATCAAAGTGCACTCTGATTCTAAATTTGTCGTTGATATAATCAAGGGTTTAGTTTTATGCCCCTCTCATTTTTTATGCATTCTTGAAGATATCAAGAATATTAGCAGTTCCTTTGATGTTGTTATTTTTTCTTTTATTAGGAGAGAGTTGAATTTTGAAGCTCATTCCCTTGCTAAAAGGGCTTTTGACTCTATTTGTATTTTTCTTTAATCTTCTATGAAGTGTATATTTTGTGGAAAAAAAAAAAATTGGACATAATTAATTACTCGTAAAAAAATTAATTATCTATTTGTTTTAGCTTTTGGTATTCTTTCATAATATGTGTGAGAAGAATTGTTATATATATTCGTTTAGGCATGAGTTTAAGTTGGCTAAAAAATGTTGCCCGCTCAACATTCCTTAATATTTTTTTAATCGGTTGAAATTGGTCCAAGCTTTGGCTCTGCTTGAAGGAATCATATTGGAAAAGGATCAATCTTTTTTTTTCTTTGAGATTACATCAAAGTGGAAAGGGGGGACTCAAACCTTCGACCTCAAGGGAAAGAGAGTATATGTCAAATCAATTGAGCTATGCTCATGTTGGCGAAAAGGATCAATCTTGCCTCCTAGATGTATGTATAAATTCATTCTAAATTTCTTTGGAAGTGGATGAATAAAAAATCATAGCCTAAGCGCGGATAAGCTTAAGGCATTTCCCATTATGTATCTCCAAAGTTCTAATTTTTGTCCCCTATTGTGTGTTTATAAAGTTCAAGAAACATCAAATATTATGTTTTTTGTATTATTTACCTCCTAATTATATTACTAATTTTATGTTGACTAGGAAAATGACACGCTGAGGCATAAGAATTTGATAATGTATTAAAAAATATGAAAATTAAAAGTCTCAAAAATCTCAATAAGCTTATCGCCACTTATTTTTTGGGGATATCATGAGTCCAATGCTCTACTAAAATGTCATAATATTTATTGCTCATATTAGTTTGATCACAAAAATCAACTACATGCTGGTCTTAATTATTCCATTATTTGGGGTTTTAGCGATGATATTTTTTAAACTAATAAAGTATAAGACTATCTTTGTTTATTCAATCGTTTTCATATACTGATGATTAATTTTAAAATTAAATAAAACTAAAACTTTGCATGACGTGGTAATTGTATATTATAATTTCTTATTCAAAAAATATATTATAATGTATTCATAAATTTTATTAACTTATTTTAGTATTTATTATTTAGAAAAAATGAATATTGTAATGTAAAAAAATATTGATAAAGTAAAATGACATTTAATTTTGAGAAATATTTTAAAATAGTAAGAAAAAACAAATTATATATCTATAATATAATATATAATATTAATATGTTAAAGGTCAGGATCCATTTTTTATTGTAATTTATCCATGATATATATTTAATTTAAAATATTATTTTCACACAAAATAAATATCTATATATCTATAAAAATGACATTTAATTTTGATAAAGTAAAAATGACATTCAAAGTAAAAAAATATTGATAAAGTAAAATGACATTTAATTTTGAGAAATATTTTAAAATAGTAAGAAAAAACAAATTATATATCTATAATATAATATATAATATTAATATGTTAACGGTCACGGTCCATTTTTTATAGTAATTTATCCATGATATATATTTAATTTAAAATATTATTTTCTAACAAAATAAAAATCTATATATCTATATCTCTAAATCAAGCTACAATTACATATAAACTATTTTAGTTCATTGTATCCATCAACCAAATTACAACTTTTGAACTTTTTTTTGAAATTACAACTTTTGAAGTTTAAAATGAACATTTTTTTTCATAATAATATTAAAATACAGTTATTTGTATCCTTAAACTCTATTAATATTAGGTTTATTATCAAATAACAGAAAAAAAATGTCTTCAACAATAGAATGTTATTCAGTGGATAGAATTGTGGTTATGGATCATGAAATAATGAATTGGTCATAAATAAAATGTAATTCCAATAAATATCATCGTGGTTACAGATCAAATAATAAATTGATCATGATTTTGTACCTTTAATTTAACTTTTTTGTAAGTTGGAAAGAAAAACTTCTAATTTTATTATATATATATATATATAAAAAAAAAAAAGGCTTCTAATTTTATTATGAATTTTAAGATTATATATTAGGGTGAAAATCAAGTACAACAATAAATTTTGAAAACTACGCCATATAAAATTGTCAGTTATGAGAATTATAAAAATATATTTTATATTTAAAAAAAATCTCATGTAATCTATAATTATTTAGATTTTAAATTAAATCTATCAATTTCATAAGTAAACTCTATATTAAAAAATTATTTAATATATATATATATATATATATAAGTACAACGTACGTTGTAAAAATCTAGTATCTTAAAAGTGGGAACGTTAGAGAATCATTTTTAGACCATTTTACCCCACTCTATTTCCATGTATTACATTCATGTCATGTTTAATTTTTATCTTTAATCTCTACTATATTAAAAGAGAATTAAATATATTTCTTCAAATTTTAATAATATATATTTTAAAAAGTAATGTATGTCATCTCATCAAAAATACGATTGGACTTGACTTCAATGTATATATAGTTGTGATTGACAGAAAACATGATAAATGGCACACTTTAACACAGCTTTTGGTATTCTATTTACTAAGAGACTTCGGTATTCTAAATAATTTTTCTTGACAGAATAAACAAAAGCTTTTGATTTTCTATTTCGCGTGTGAACTGAGGGATGAAAACTGGGTCGCCATGATTTTTTTTCCCTTTTCATTTAACATAGGTGTACTCACATGGTTTTCTTCTAACGGGTATAATTTAAATAGCTTCTTTTTTTTCGTTTTCTATATTTTTCAATTTTTAACTTTACCTTTGCAGTATTTATATATCAGTTCGAACTTAAAGGATGATTATTGAAATAATATTTTTTTACATATTAATTACCGAAATGTTATAATTTTTCAAAAATGATTCAAATAACATTTTAATAAATTATTGAATTATAGTTTAGTAATTTATTGAATTAAGAAGGGAAAAAATTAAAAACACAAATAAATCATTGAAAATAATGTGAAAATAAAATTAAAAAAAATCAATAATTTATCGAAGTTTCGGTAATTTTAGAAACTATTTCAGAATTTAGAATACAGAAATATTATATTTTAGACAATTTCTAAATTAGTAACATTTAAATCTTTTCCACTGAGTTAAACATTTATGTTTCTGCGTAGATTATTTCATTATGGATAGATAAAAATTATATTGAGACATTTAAAAAGAACAATTTTGTTATATAAAATTAAAAATTAACTAGCATTGTTGTTATCTTTTCTTTTCTTTTTTTTATTCGTTATCATTCTACTTAATTCTCAAATTGACTTCTTTTAGTATGGAACGTGTACAATTAATAGTTTTATTTATAAAGTTATATTTGTTTAATTTATGACTTTTAATTAAGTTGCAACCATTTTCTCCCTAATCTTTGTTTGAGATTAAAATACAAGTTTTATTCAGTTTAATAGTTGAAGATGTCTTTGTTAAAAAAAAATAGTTGAAGATGTCTCAATCTTCTAAGAAAATTCATAAAAAAAAACACTATTATACTAAGAATTGGTATAAGTAACTTTTAGTATCCTAACTCTTTTTTCAAAAAAAGCAAAAAAAAAGGTCAAAAATTAAGGAAAATAATGATGTGATGAGCTTTGTATGGCATAAAAAAAACGTATAATATAAAATAAAATAAAAACTGTAACTCATAATTAATTATTAAATTTCAAAATATAAGAAAGAAAATAATTTATAACACGTAATGAGAAATTGATAATTATCGCTTTTTTAAAAATGGTATAAAATTTAAAAGAAACTCATCTTTACTCTCTATATCTATCTCAATTTTATTAAAATGAGAAAGTCTCGAGAAACATTGCCCAACTGCGATACCCTTCATCAAATCTTAAATTTACTAAATATATAAAAATTAATATTTTAGATTGAAAGTAGAGATACAAAAATTATTTTACACTTTCAAGAAAATAACTTAAATTAACTATAAAAAAATAAAAATAAAATATTGAAAAAATATACATGTGACGCACGTGGTAAAAATCTAGTATATTAAAAAATGGGCTTAAAATCAGGAAAAACTTTTGATTTTCTCTTTTGTCCTATTTTATTTAATACTTTTTGACGTAAATAGAGAGAAACGGAAAGCCGCGATCTTATGAGTATATAGAGTTTGGATTAAGATCATCTAACTAGAAACTAAGAGAAGTCCATCTTAAATTATTTGTTCGTTTGTTTTGTCGTTGCCGGTGTGCGAATTACAAGATGAAAGTTCATATAAACGTTCTTCCATCAACTTTTGACTCTACTATCAACCAAGCAACCTCAGAAAACTCATCTAATCCTTGTAATTCTTTTGAACTTTGGCAAAGAAAATTAGGTCATGCGAATCTTATGATTATAAAACATGCTCTTCAACTTTGAAATACTTCTATTCCATCAAATAAAATTCTATCTTTCATTCGTGTCCACTTGCAAAATGTCATAAGCTACCTTTTGTCTAGCCTCTTGTCGTGTATTGAATAATAAAGAATGAGACTTAATAATTGTTTATGTTTGTTAAACTATAATAAATATTTATCTATATGTTAATTGTCCCAAATAAATTAAATACATATTTACTTTTTTCAAACAATGATAAATGTTTATCTACATGTTTATTTTTTATTTTTTTATCGAACACGACACTTACACACTCAATACTTGTCTTATAGAGTGTAACTAACTGTTGGGAAAAACACCCTTCCCACATCCACCGCTAGGAATAAAAGAAAGAACCCGAGAAAAATAAGGAAACAAACACAATCAAAACGACACAAAGATTTATACTGGTTCACCCAAATTGGCTACGTCCAGTTGTTACCGCTGCGGATTTCACTATGATGAATCAAGAGTTACAGTGAAAAATATCCAATACACTTAACCATGTATTACGCTAAAAAAAGCCCTCAAGAAAGTAAACCCTTTCTTTTACAATATTTCTCACACTCTCATCAAAGCCCTCCCCGAACCCAATACAAATACACTTACAGTATTTTTGGGATACTTTTGCCAACAAAGATTACCTCTATTTATAATCAAATAGCCTTGGTCACCAAGTTTAATCTAACGGTCATCATTCATCCTTGCCCACCAAGCAAATCCAATGGCCACAATCAAGACTTAGTCACCAAGTAAACTTGTTGAGCAAGTTTAGGGTTTTATCCATCATTTTCATATACTTGCCAAATCCCAACAAATTCCACCTTGGCAAGATAGATGAAGAATCCATAGCTTCTGCTATAATCATTGTCTTCACCGACAATCATAGTTCTCAAACTAGAGAGCTATCCTATTCCACCATATAAGTAGACCACTTGGAATATCACCATCCAAGATTTTTCCTTTTTTGGCACATGTCGATAAACCTTGCTGAAATTATGGTGCAACTTCCACCTACTTGGCTTCCCCGGAAGTTCTTCAGCCATCGACACCATTCCACCACACGCCTTGCATAACTGCCAAGTCAATGCTCGTGTGCATCCGCTAACAACACATCCTCTATCATGGTAAAGCGGTCATACCATGAGGATGAATTTCTTCTCTCTTCAAACGAAGTCTTCGTCTCCCTGAACAAGAGAGACAGTGTTAGCTTCCAACCCAAAGCCCTTTGCCGAACCTACTCTGTTTGGACAATCTCTTCTCAGGTGACCAGATAATCCACATTCCCAGCAGCCTTTCTTCTGTACGAAACCTTTCTTCTTCCCATTGCTAACTACAAATACAGAGTTGTTATGTGAATCACGACCTTCACTCTTCAACCTTCTCTCCTCCGACAATAGTTTACTTGTAGTTTCTGCAAAATCCAAAGAATCCTTTCCATACATTAGAACCGTCTTCATGTGCTCATAAGAAGTTGGAAGAGACAAGATGAGTCTAAGTGCCTTATCCTCCTCATCTACATTCACTTCGATCACCTCCAGCTCTGAAATGATACCATTGAGAACACTCAAGTGATCTGAGATTTTTGTACCTTCCTCCATTCGCAGTGTGTGAAACTGCTCCTTCAGATACAACCAATTTGAGATGCCCTTAGCTTGATATAAGGCTTCAAGCTTCTCCCAAAGCTCTTTAGCTGTCAAAATTCCGTGCACATTTGCAAGAACATTTTTAGCCAAACATAGTCGTATCGCGCTTACAGCCCTCAAATCCATCTCCTCCCAATCTTCATCATTCGAACTGGACTTCTTAGCACCTCCACTAGAACCACTGCCATCTGATTTCACTGAATCACCATCACCGCTTAACTGTTTGGGAGTACCACCACTCAGTCTTCCTTTTAAAGCCTTGTGTAACCCAGATTGTATCAATACATCCTTGACTTGCACTTGCCACAAGCCAAAATTGATCATTCCATCAAATTTCTCCACATCAAACTTCACCGGACTCATAAAGTTTGACATACTTGCTTCTTACTCCTAGCTTGAATCAGCGGACAATTATAACCCGTTCCAAGAAATCTTTTTCTGATGTGGAAGATCAGACAAAGCTGCAACCACAGAGCATACGAAGAATTTCAAGAAACTACTAACCTAAAGCTCTGATACCAGTTGTTGGGAAAAACACCATTCCAACATTCACCGCTAGGAATAAAAGAAAGAACCCGAGAAAAATAAGGAAACAAACACAATCAAAACGACACAAAGAATTATACTGGTTCACCCGAATTGGCTACGTCCAGTTGCTACCGCTGCGAATTTCACTATGATGAATCAAGAGTTACAGTGAAAAATATCCAATACACTTAACCGTGTATTACGCTAAAAAAAGCCCTCAAGAAAGTAAACCCTTTCTTTTACAATATTTCTCACACTCTCATCAAAGCCCTCCCCGAACCCAATACAAATACACTTATAGTATTTTTGGGATACTTTTGCCAACAAAGATTACCTCTATTTATAATCAAATAGCCTTGGTCACCAAGTTTAATCTAACGGTCACCATTCATCCTTGCCCACCAAGCAAATCCAATGGCCACAATCAAGACTTAGTCACCAAGTAAACTTGTTGAGCAAGTTTAGGGTTTTATCCATCCTTTTCATATACTTGCCAAATCCCAACACTAACCAGGGTCAGAAGATAACACTTCTAAAATAGGAAGCAGCCTCAGGATTCGCAACATCAGTTTAGTTTGTTTAGCCCACCAGGGGCATTGAAGTCGTGAAGAAAAATCAGAATGGTTGAACATAAAAAAAATAGAGACATCTTCATTGATAATGGGAATTTTTATTCATTGAAACGTGAGTTAAATTGGATTTCAAAACATGTGTTTTATTTATTTTGAATTTTAGCAAAAAAAATTATTTTGAAGCAGTGGAAATTACATTTTTATCATCCCAAGTTTCAAAATAATACGTGCTTGACAATATGAATTTATTGGTAAAAGTATGTTAATTAAGAATCATTAAAAACAAAGAATATTATCGAAATGGGAAAAACCACTATAGTATAAAAAAATAACAAGTAAAGGATGTATAATAAATATTTATAACGTTTAATATTGTTAAATTATGAAATAATCTATACATAAGGGTAATAGAATGAAAAAATAAATTGTTTATATTTGTAAAACATTTGAGAAAAATAACATCAATGAATAAATGGAAATCACGTTGAAATAAAAACGTTAAATATTTAATATCATTTATTTTTAGTAAACGTTTAAATAATTAAAAGGTAAAAGATTTTTACTGTGCCTCAAAACATTCAGCCATAACATATTAAACGACAAGAAAAACACATAATGAAAAGGAAAAAAAAATATTTATAACAGATAAATCCCAAAAAACAATCCATCACAAAGATTAGAAAAAAAAAAAAACAAAGTTCCAAGAAACTAAAAGAACGTAAAAAGATAAACAGAAACAACAACAACAAAGTCTCAATAAACAATCTAGACAGAGTTTAAAAATCAAGCTGAAGAAAAAAAACCAACGACACTGCGAATAGGATTACGACATGCTTTTCGGTTAGAAACAATAACTAACTCTACATGAACTTTGTATTGTGTGACAACATTCATAGCCAAAGCAACCGATTTGAACGACAGACCGCCAATTGTGTAGCAAAAATAAGAAACGCCATTGTCCAAATTTAACACAACGTACTTCTTTTCCTCTGAATGGTAACACATCTCCATATAAATTTTGTGCGCATTAATGTAGGAAATCATATTCTTGTTGGGTATTTGTGAAGATAAATCAAAGTTATTAAAAAGTCAAAGCCCATTTGATTTTTAGTCCAATTCACTTTTGTCTTCAAAAGAGCCTTCCACCGTGGGTTTATACAAATTGGCCAATAATGAGTTTTGTTTTATCTTGCTTTGTAAAGCGTGAAATCAAGACTAGGGCAACAACCTATTTTTTTGAACAGCCGAATAGAAGAAAAACAGTGGGGTGGTTTGTGAGGGACTTTTGTGGCGAGAGTTTGTGAGAAATATTGTAAAAGAAAGAGTTTTCTTTCTTGAGGGCTTTTGGCGGTTAATACACAGTTTAGTGTATTAGATATTTCTCCATTGTAACTCTGATTCATCATAGTGAATTCCGCAGCGGTAGCAACTGGACGTAGCCAATTTGGGTGAACTAGTATAAATTCTTGTGTCTCTCTGATTGTGTTTTATTCTTTAATTTCTCGTTTATCTATTTTTATTCCTAGCGGTGAATGTGGGAAGGTGATTTTTCCCAACAACTGGTATCAGAGCTTTAGGTTATAATTATCCGCAGATTCAAGTTAGGAGTGAAAAGTATGTCAAACTTTATGAGTCCGGTAAAGTTTGATGTGGAGAAATTTGATGGGATGATCAATTTTGGCTTGTGGCAAGTGCAAGTCAAGGATGTACTGATACAATCTGGGTTACACAAGGCTTTGAGTGGAAAACCGAGTGGTGGTGCTCTCAAACAGTTAAGCGGTGATGGTGATTCAACGAAATCAGATGGCAGTGGTGTTGGGATTTATGCCCTAGAATTCGTAATTTGTAATAGAATATTTTATGAATAAATAAAAGTATTAATTTAGTGAATTTTGTGCAATTATTATATGCTGATATTCGTTAAATATTCAAGCATTAATAGAAAATTCCAGAGTTACTGATTTTGTAATCTTGACTACTATGAGATATAAAGTGGATCTAGTCAAAGATAGTAACTCCAACAGTCTACAGTAAACGAATACGGTTAGGAAACCTTATTCTGGTAACACTATTGATGTTGTTCACTAATTTGATCCAAATCATTAGCATGATGTAGATGCAAGTGGAAACATCATATATAATGAGTTTATATAAGACTGGACCAGGATAATAAATCGATTTCTAAATAACACCGTTGATAGAAAATGATTTATAATATCAAATTTACGTTATTAAGATTGATACGTCTCAATCCTGAGTATGTTGTGAACTCACATTAATGAAGTCTTTTCCTTTGATTCACATAGTTGAGGGTGATCTGTTGATACACTCGATAAACTCCCGTTTTGGGGAAATGACTAAATTGGTGCTTGGGAACATTTCTATACAAGATGGCATTCATGACTTTCCTAAAACAAATGAAAGTGTTAGTGCGACACTATTCTAACTTAGGAACTTTGCGCCGGCAATGGCCCTAAGAAGACTACCATCGCCGGCGCACATCTTGTGCGCCGGAAATGGTAGACCAATACCGGCGCAACATATTATTGCGTCGGTATTGGGGCCCAGCCCGGCCCAATGCCGGCGCTGGGACTATCATATGCCGACAATGGGCCAGCCCATTGTCGGCACACGTTGATTCTAAGCATCGCCGGTGCGCACGTGTGTCGGCGATGTGCCGACCCCTTCTTCCCCAAAGTCATTTCCCCCCAGCTGAAGCAGAGGCAGAACGGCGGCCAAGGTATGTTTTTTTCTTTTTTTCATTTTCTAGGTCAATTCTTGACCGTTTTCCTTCGTTCAAAAGCCCAAAATCTTCATAATCTCTCCTTTTATGTATGTTTCTATAGTCGATTTTACCAAAATAGTTGTGATTTTTTCAGATTTCATAGTTTTATGTATTAGGTTTTTTTTGGAAAAATGAGTTTTTTTGTTTTTGTTTTAGTGTTTAATTATTAATAATTAGTTTTTATGTTGTAGATTAAGTACACATTACATGATTGAGATTAGATTTGAGATGAATTTGTGATTTTTTATCAAAATGGATTTGAGTAGTATGGGTTTATTTTTAAAAAAATTGAGTTTTTGTTTAGTTTTATTGTTTAATTGTTAAAAATTTATTGTTATGAACTACACAATACATGATTGAGATTAGATTTGAGATGAATTTGTGATTAATTTTAAACTTTGCATACATAGTAATATGAGTTTTTTCAATTTAATGCTTTTGAGGTTTTAGGTTTTGTTAATATGTTTTTTATTCTAATTTATTTCAAAAATTTATTAAAATATTACTTGAATAATTGAAAGAACAAAACTTGAATTGTTTTTAAGTTTAGGTAAATTTAAAACTTTTTAGCGTAAACTCACTGTTTTTTTTTTTGTATTTAATTGTAAATTGAAACAGATAATATTTGCGGATCTTTCGTGAGCATATATCTTTCGTGAGCATATATCTTTCATGAGCATATTATACAAATGTCAGGATCCAGGTTAATTTTCTGACCTTTTATAGTTTAACGTCGTTATGTTTTTGGGAGACGGCTATCCTGCAGCAAAGTTAGCCGTCTCAAAGCATGTTTTATCATTTTTGCATAAAGTTTTTATATTTTTTAATGTTATGGGGAGACGGCTATCCTGCAGCAAAGTTAGCCGTCTCAAAGCATGTTTTATCATTTTTGCATAAAGTTTTTATATTTTTTAATGTTATGGGGAGACGGCTATCCTGCAGCAAAGTTAGCCGTCTCAAGCATGTTTTATCGTTATTTTCATTAAATGTCATCGTTTTTCATAGTTTACATGTTTTAAGGGTTTTTACATTGAAGGGTAGAACTTGATTACCTAATTTACTTAGGATGTTTTGTTTTAAATAGGTCGAATGCTGATAGGAATTGGATGGATCTAAATGATAGGTTTTGTAAAGAGTATATTGATGGGGTGAAGTCATTTTTAGAGGTTGCAGGGAGGGTTTTGAATGATAGTGGAAAGACTCGATGCCCTTGTACAAAATGTGTGAACGTTAGATTTGCCACACTTCAAGAAATTAGTGAACATTTGCACATTTATGGAATAGCACGAGGATATACCCGTTGGACATACCATGGTGAGAATTTTAAAATGGGTTCTACGAGTAATAGTGTTCCTCTCGTTAATGAATCATTAATAGAAGATGATGATGATGATGATAATGATGATGGAATGATGGACATGCTAAATGATATGCAAAGTGGTGCATTTCATGAATATGACCCTGAGAACTTAGAAAATTTGGATGACGGTGGGGAAAATTTAAACACGAGTGAGTGTGATGGCGAGTTCTCACACTTATTCGGGGAAGCACAAAAAGAGTTATACCCTGGGTGTAAAAGTTTTTCATCTCTCAATTTCTTAGTGAAATTAGTTCATATCAAAGTTTTAAACGGGTGAAGTAATAAGTCGTTTGATATGCTCCTCGAGTTATTAAAGGAAGCTTTACCTAAAGGGACTGTTTTACCAGGATCATATTATGCTTCTAAGAAGTTTTTACGTGCGCTTGGATTAGGATATGAATCAATTCATGTTCGCAAGTATGACTGTGTTCTTTTTAGAAAAGAATATGCCAAAGACGAGTTTTGTTCAGTATGTGGGGAACCCCGATATGAGGTGAATGTTGGGAAATCTAAACATAAAGTGGCTCAAAAAGTACTTAGACATTTCCCATTGAAACCTAGGTTACAGAGACTATTTGCATCGAAATATACGAATCGATATGAGATGGCACAAGGATAAGCGTTTAGAAACGAAAGGCGTTTTACGTCACCCATCAGATGCAGAAGGATGGAAGCATTTTGACAAAGAGTTTCCGTCGTTTGCTTCTGATCCTAGAAATGTGCGTTTAACATTAGCTTCAGATGGTTTTAACCCTTTTGGGAAAATGAGTATCTCTTACAATATGTGGCCCGTTATTTTGGTTCCATATAACTTACCACCTTGGAAATGTATGAAAGAATCACTTTTTTTCATGTCTTTATTGATTCCCGGGCCTAAGTCACCTGGAAAAGACATTGATGTATTCTTACAACCGTTGATTGAAGAGTTGAATGATTTATGGGGTGAGGGTATAAGAACTTTTGATAGCTCCAAATCCGAGTATTTTCAATTACGGGCAGCTTTGCTATGGACTATCAATGACTTTCCCGCATATGGTGATTTGTCTGGTTGGAGTACGAAAGGATACAAAGCATGTCCCATATGTTTGGAAGATACTTCTTCAATGGGTATTCGGAGCAAAATATGTTTTATGGGTCATCGTCGATATATCCACATGGGTCATCCGTGGCATTTTGAAACAGTGCATGATGGTAAACAAGAATTGAGAGGGAAGCCGAAAATTAAATCTAGAGTTGAGATTATGAAAGATCTAGATCGATTAAGTTTTTTCAAATTCGGTAAGCATCCTTCTACCCAAGAAAAGAAAAGAGAACAGCCTCAAGAAAACAACAATTGGACCACGAAAAGCATATTCTTTTGTCTTCCTTATTGGTCTAAATTACTTTTACGTCATAAGTTAGATGTGATGCATATAGAGAAAAACATATGTGATAACTTGGTTGGGACGATTTTCTCTATTGAAGGAAAGAACAAGGATACATTAAAAGCTCGTCACGATTTGGAAGATATAGGAATACAATCCGAATTGCATATACAAAAGGTCAGGAAAGATAAGTTTGTTAAACCCGCTGCAGCTTATGTTTTGACTACGAGTCAACGCATTGAAGCATGTAAATTCTTGAAAAGTGTGAAATTTCCAGATGGGTTTGCATCAAACATATCTTGATGTGTTAATGTTAAGGGTGGAAAAATTACCGGGTTGAAGAGCCATGATTGTCACATTTTGTTTCAACGATTGCTACCATTAGCAATCCGGGGGTTCTTGAGTTACGATATAAGTCAGGTGATAATAGAGTTCAGTAATTTTTTTCGTAGTTTATGTGCCAAAGTTATAAGTTTAGATGAGTTGGATCCGTTACAACGTGACATCACGTTCATCTTGTGTAAACTTGAAAGGATATTTCCTCCGGCCTTTTTCGATGTCATGGTTCACTTAGCGATTCGTTTGCCATATGAAGCTAGAATAGTGGGGCCAGTATGTTATAGTTGGATGTATCCAATAGAACGAAGCCTTCGAACATTGAAGAATTATGTGAGAAATCCATCACGTCCAGAAGGGTGCATAGCTGAGGCTTATGTTTTTAATGAGTCGATCACGTTCTGTTCTAGATATCTTCAAGGCATTGAGACTCGATTTAACAGACTGGATCGTAATTATGAAGAAGAAGTTGATGGTCGTGTAGAGAGTGACATATCAGTATTTAAAGATACTTCCCGTCCTCTTGGTCGCTTTGATTTTTTGACCTTAACAAAATCAGACATTGATAAGGCACATTGGTACACCTTGACCAACTGCGATGAAGTAGAACCATATTTACGGTAAGTATATATACATTCTATTCTTAACATCTTTTCCAATGAGTAAAACCATATAGATTTCATGTATTTTCCCAACTCATCCATAGGGATCATCTTGATTTGCTTGAACAAGAGAGCTTGCAGAATATTCATAAACATCAAGAGGCACGATTTGCCAATTGGTTCAAACATCGTGTAAGAGTTTCCGTCTCTTGTGTATTGATTTTATAACTCACTATGCATTTTAGTTTTTAATACAAAATGTATTTGATAATGTAGGTTAGTGAATTGTGGAAATGTGGTGAAGTAAGTTATGATTTGTACGCATTGTCATTGGGCCCAGACATTCGTGTTAAATCTTATACGGGATGTTGTATCAATGACATGCGTTTCCACACAATGGATAGATCACATGGTCGCACTACTACAAGTTGTGGGGTTTCCGTTCAGGGTGATCACGATAAAGGATCAACGACGTTCTATGGATTACTAAAAGAGGTTTTAGAACTTAGTTACCTAAGATCCAATCGAGTCGTTCTGTTCAGATGTTCATGGTTTGATACATCTCCATCTAGAATGAAACAAGAGTCGGGAAATATATCTATTAACATATCTTGAAATTGTTTTGAAGAAGAACCCTTTATCATAGAAAATCAAGCTCAGCAAGTTCTATACTTAGATGATATTAAATATGGTAAAGATTGGAGGGTGGTTCAAACTTTAAGACAAAAAATGTGTGGAATGTCCCTGAGTTGGATGAAGATGACGAGAATGATAATATTTTGGATGTCATTTCACCTATGGATACACACGTGAGTGATAGTCTAGATGCTCAGATGCTCAATAGAGACGATATTCCTGGAAGTGTGTCGATAAAACAGTTATGGAACGAGTTCTACACAAATCAAACTCTCAAAAAGAAGATGATGAGTTGAGTGATGATGACATAGAGGAGTTCATAAACACTAATGAAACAGAGTTGGAAAATGATAGTGATGTTTCAGAAAATGATGAGTCAGAATAGTATGTCAGATTTACGTATTTTTCTCAATTTCTAAATCCTAATATTTTCGAATAACATGTTTTATCAACCTTAAATCATTTATTTTTGCATAATCTTACTACAGGAAAGATAAGGGGAAGACTCTGATGGACGAGTCACGACCCATCGCACCAGGTAACCGGAAGACTCCTCGTCCTCGTTCATGTGACTTAGTGATTAGAGAGCCATCATATGATACACCGATGCATTCCCAGTCGCCGTCGCCTTCACCGGGTCATGTATTGAGCCCGACAGTAGATCCTTCCACAGATGCATCTTCCATTCCGTCTACTTTCGAGAATGGTAAGAATTCATATTTTACTTGTAATGTCATTTATGTATTTTTTTTAACTGACTAAATAATTTATCTATAGTCCCGTCTCAAAGTTCGATTCCTAAACGTGGAATTGCAAAGAACTTGAAATTGCACAAAAGGAAGGGTAAGAAAGATTTGACTATTCCAGAAAATCTTCAACGGGTGATTGGAGATAATGCGACTCCATTTATCACTGAGACAGGCATATTGGTCCGTGCCCTAATACCACCAAGTCACAAAAGATATGATTTGGTGCCACCAGAGATTCTAAATGACATTAGACAACGACTATCAGTAAGTACCCTGTATTTAGAAGCGTGATTTGGAATTACTATATACATTTATTATAATATGCACTAACATGAATTTTAATGTGTTAAGGAAAAATTTAACCTTGACATGACCAATGGCATAGTTTGGGAAACCGTTGATGCACAAATGATGTCGTGCGCGAATGAGTATCGCTACGAGCTTGGAAAATATTATCGTCAAAACGTAGCAGAGTTTGGTGAAGAGCAAGCGGATCGCATGAGACATCCAAGAGTGCATTGTGACGACGAATGGGCGAAATTACTCTCTAAATTGAAATCTGCAGAATTTAAGGTAAAACATATCTTGTAATGATTGGTAGTTAGTTCTGAATGGAAATAAATTTATGATATTCTTTTTGTGTAGAAACTATTGGAGCAAAACAGTCAGTCTCGAGCGGCGGTACCTTATTTGCACAAGGGTGGCTCCAAATCCAATGCTAATATGCATTATGAGATGGTAATATTATTTCACACTTACTAATTATTAATAATTTTCATTTCTTTGAACATGTATAAACATTTTTATATGAACATTTCAGAGAAAAGAGAAGCCTGAAACTACGTGGGTCGATGTGTGGGAGAAACAACACTCTTATGATCCAGACACTTGGGTTAGCGAAGAGGCCAAACAACATCATGTAAGTATTTTTTTTATATAAAGTGTCATTGTTTTCCATAACACAAACTTTTTATCATTACATATTTTGTTATTTGTATAGAAACAAATGAAAGAATACATGAAACCTCCACAAGTCAGTGCTGAAGTTGGGTCAAACACAATTGATTCAATAACCTCACCTCTTATTGATATTGATGCCATGGAGAAAGTGTTGGGTCATAGGCCAGGCTATAGGAGAGGTATGGGTAGGGGCCCTAAACCTCCCCCAAAGTCCGATAATTCATCGAGATCGAGTGTATATTCAAGTGGGTATTGTCCGAACACAACTAACAGAGGCTCTCAGTACCATCGAAGAACTTCGAGCTCGTGATTTGGCACGTGATAGAGAAGGTGAAGAACTTCGAGCTCATGATTTGGCACGTGATAGAGAAGCTGAAGAACTTCGAGCTCTTGTTTTGGCACGTGAGGCAGAAAGTAATAAACTTCAATCGGCTTGGGATGATTTCTTGAGAAAGTTTCAAGGTGGAGGTGGGAGTGGGAGTAACGATGCTTAGGATGTTTGTATTTTATTAACTCTTTAGTTATTGTAGTACTCTTGTTTGTATTAAAACTTTAGATATTTCGTAGTTTGTGTTAAACTTTAGTTATATTAGTAATTTCGTTTTCTTTGTATGATTTATTGAGAAAGTTTCGTGGTTTATGTTAATGATCAAAAAATTTGCTTTAGTTCTCTGTTATTCTGGATATTGGTGATTAAGAAATATGAAATGAAATTTAATAGTGAAACAGGTGGCATTTGAGGCGCCTAAAACAAACAATTTTTTTTTAAAAAACTACAGTGGTATTGCCGGCGCTACGGCGCCGGCAATACCCTCCCAATTTTATTTTTTTAAACCCCCTTTGCCGGCGCCATGGCGCCGGTAATACCTCTCCCTGTATAAGAGTTTTAGGCCCCTTTGCCGGCGCCATGGCACCGGCAATACCCTTATCTATCACCGACCTTTAATTTTAATATGATACATCGGGGATGCATAACGCATCATCGACGTAGGAAAATAACGCGCCGGGGATGCTAAAAATGGGCAAACCCGACAAGTAATTACCGGCGTAAATACCGACGTAGATTTTACGCCAGCGAAGGTATTGTCGGCGTGTAGTGTAGGCATTCTCGACGCATATGTGCGTCGGTAGTACCAACATATTTTGTAGTGATGATTAATTAATTAATGAGTTTAATTAATAAATCAATAATTATTGGAGCCCATGATCTATAGGTCCATCAGGTCCCTGTGCTAGCCCATACATCATTGTAACTAACCGAGTTATTAATTTAACTAGGAAGAAAGAATTATATTTAAGTAATTACTTAAATAAAGGGAAATATTAATTGTTTAAATAAAATGTTTATTTAAAGGGAAATTGCCTAGAATGACACTATTATTAGGGTTAATGTCTTAAATAGCTTAAGTTTTCTAAAATTCCTCAAATAACATTTTTTTTTAAATCCCCAAATCTCTCTCAGCTAATGGTTCTTCGTGAGCGTTAATGGTGCTTCGTTAATGTCGTTCTATTCCTCTCTCTCAGCTGCTTTTCATCTCTCTCATCTTCTCCCAACTGTGTTAATTGCGTTCTCGTCCTCTTAATTTCTCATCTGATTATCATCTATCTTCCATATCTATCAGCTGCGTTAATTGGTATCTTTTCCTGAAATCTCTCAGCTGCTTTTCGTTTATCTTCTTCATCTCTATCAGCTGCGTTAATGTCGTTGCATTTATGTTTTCTTTTCGTTTTGATTTTCGTTTTGATTTTTGTTTATTTCCCCATCTCTATCATCTGTTTGTTTTGATTATATTGATTTGATCTTAGTATTGCTATTTGTTCCTCGTTTTGCTTTCATTTGTTCTGTTCTTTTTATTTTGATTTTCATCATTCAATTTGCGTTAAGTTCTTCATCCATCCAGCCGCGTTAATGGCGTTTTCCTTTATGTTTGATTTTTGTTATCTCTGCCACCTCTATCAGTTGTTTGTTTTGATTTTTTTATTTTCATCATCCATTTTTCTGCTTGTTGTTTTGTTAAGCTAGAAAACTTACAAGTAATGTTTTTTGTTGACTCTGGAAACAACCATGTTTTTGTTGTTTTTAAGTTTGCTTTGTTGTATTTGTTTATAATTTATCATCTTATATTCACTAAGTTATTGATTTATCATTTTTTGCATTGATGTATGGTTTGTTTGTGCTGTTTTTTTGTTTTTTTTGTTTTTTTTTTCTTTTTGATTTTGTTTTGTTGTCTTTTTGCCTCTGTTGTATTAATTGATAAATTATACCCTAATAATCACTAAGTTATTGATTTTTTTAATTTCAGTAAAGCATGGTTCATCTTGCTGTTGTTGTTTATCACCATGGAATGTGGGATGATCACAAAAATTATGTAGGATTTAAGATGGATGCTCTTACGGCTGACGATTCATTTGACCTTTTTAGTTTCCGTGAATGCCTTATTGGTCATCTTCATTTGTCTAGTACTTTTGGTCAAATTAACTTGTTTGCCAATCTAGAAACTTCTAGCGGTTTGTGCAAACTTGTTCCTTTGTTAGATGACAAAGATGTGACATGGTTTTTTGCAATTCTTAAGAGTGGGACTTTTGATGGTGTCCTATTATTGTTGACCAACCTATTCCTTTAACATCATCCGATCAAATTGAGGCATCCTTGAGTAGTTCTGTTGGTTCCTTTTCTATGCCATGTCTTGATGTGTTGCCTCCAGGTTTTGAGTATATAGATTTTGTTGATATTAATAGTATGCCCGCTTCGTTTACCATTCGTGAGCGTATGGCATTTCCTAATAAAAACGAGGTTAAGAAAGGTTTACAGGTAGTTAGTATAAGAGGAAACTTTCACTTTCGTACCTTGTGATCCAATGCTGATCATCTTGTTGTATCATGCATTCAACCTAATTGTTCTTGGTTTGTTCGTGCTTCAATGTATAAGAATTCTAGTATTTGGGTTGTTAGGAAAGTTGTGAAAACACATTCTTGTCCAGTAAATGTTACACACAATAGTCATAGACAAGCCTCTTCTTTCCTTGTTAGTGAATGTGTAAAACACAACTTAACTTTATATGGTGATGAAGCAATTACTCCAAAAATGATTGTCAAGTACATGCGTGATAAATTTGGAGTGTGCATTAGTTACAAGACTGCTTGGCGTGGCAAGGAGTTAGCAAAGGATGTTATAATGGGTTCTCCAGCTGACTCTTATGCATTTATCCATTTGTTTTCAGCTGGTCTTTGTTCTAGCAATCCAGGTACATTAGTAATAATTTAGTGATTTTTAGGGTTTATTTTAGTGATTTTCATTTTTTTCCCCTGTTACATTTAAGTAACATTTTTTTCCATTTTATTATGTATTTCAAGTTCTGTAACAGCTCTTGTTCTTGATGAAAACCAAAGATTCAAATACTTCTTCTTTGCGGTTCACGCCTCTATATGTGGGTGGAAGTATTGTCGGCCAGTTATTTCTGTTGGTGGAACCTTTTTAAATAATAAATTTGCTGGTACGCTTCTTACAGCTGCAACCTTGGATGGTAATAATCAGATTTTTCCTCTTACATTTGGCATTGTTGATTCTGAAAATGATGCCTCTTGGGAATGGTTCTTTTTTAACCTTAGGCTTTCATTTGGTTGTCGCGATGATTTGGTTATTGTATCTAATAGAAACATTAGCATAGAGAATGGTATTTCTAGTGTTTTTCCTGAAGTGGATCATGGTATTTGCATGCATCATTTACTCGGCAATTTGAAGTTGCGTTTTAAATACTTTTATTTTGATTGTTACTACTACCTTTGTGCCAAGGCATATACATTGGATGATTTTGAGAAGTTTATGTCAAAGATAGATTCCACAGTTCCTGGGTTTCGTTCATATCTAGAGGAGGTTGGTTTTCATAGATGGGCTCAATCTTATTTTAAAAGAAGGAGGTATTTCATGTTGACAAATAATTGTTCTGAGAGTTTAAATTCCCGATTGAAGAAACCTAGAGGATTGCCAGTTTCTAACATATGTGAGCCTATTCGGCAATTGCTTCAAGATTGGTTTTATGATCGGAGGATTGCTTCACAATCTTTTACTTCTAGTCTGACTGTTTTTGCTGAATCATTTGTTAATGAGCAAATTGAGCTTGGGCGTTCAATGATTATAAGTTCTTGTTTTTTGTACTTTTTTCAAATTTTTTGTTTAGGTTTACTGTATTAATTTTTGTTGAATTCATTGTAGGTCATTCCCTCCAACTCTGAAGAGTTTCAAGTATTTGATTCTTCTATACAATATATTGTTAATCTTTCAACATGGAGTTGTTCATGCAAACTATGGGATATTGTGGCCATTTCATGTTCTCATGCATGTGCTGCTATTTCAAAGTGCTGCAAACATGTCCATAACTTTACTTCTTTATACTATAGTACATCATTTCTTGTATCTTCTTACATCGAGGTAGTCCACCCCATACCTTCATCATCATATTCATCTCTTGAAGTTCCAACCGACCGTGTCTTACCACCTACTGTTAGGCGTCCAGCTGATCGTCCAAAGAAAAACCGAATTGCTTCATCTTCTGAATTGAAACATCATGTAAAGTGCAGTCGCTGTGAAAAGTATGGTCATAATATTAGGACTTGCAAGGACCCGTTGCCTTGATGTAATTATCATTTTTTCCATTCATACTTGTTATTTTTTGTTACTTCATTTCCATGTACTCTGCTTACCGATATTATATTCAATATAATCAAAAACCTTTGCTGGATTGTGTCATTTTACTTTTTTTTTACAGCTTTTATTTTTCATAGTTTGTATGCCATAAGATATTGAATTATAGGGTATATTTTAGTGATTAATTCTATTTTTACAATTTTTAAATCAGTCAGTGGGTGTAAACCCTTCATTCATTGTTTTTTTTTACTGAAACTAATGGGATAATATAGTGAATTATAGGGTATAATTTAGTGATTTTCATAAAATGAAGAAAATTTAGAATGGATCATCAGTATGTCATAGGGTATAATGTGGAGGAAACCACTTCTCTATCATTTCTTAGGGAAGTTTATGAATATACATCATAGTTAGTTGAGATTGTTGTGTTCAAACTCATTTTTAAATCAGTTAGTAAACTCTCCTTTTTTTTTCTGAAACTAATGGGATAATATAGTGAATTATAGGGTATAATTTAGTGATTTTCATAAAATGAAAGAAATTTTAGGATGAATCATTAGTATGTCATGTAATATTTTGGAGGAAACCACTTCTCTATCATTTCTTAGGGGAATTTATGAATATACATCATAGTTAGTTTGAGATTGTTGTGTTCAAACTCATTTTTAAATCAGTTAGTAAACTCTTTTTTTTACTGAAACTAATGGGATAATATAGTGAATTATACGGTATAATTTAGTGATTTTCATAAAATGAAGAAAATTTAGGATGAATAAACCTTTTATATTCTGCTTTCCCTGTCTTCTCATTCAAACAAATAACATCTCATAAAAAAACACAGAGATTAACATTCTCAAAAGTTGATAAATTAAAAGCTAAATTCATCAAACAAATCATGAAACTAAACCATTCATTTTAAAAAACCAGCATGAAAAACTTTTATAGTATCAACACTTAAAAAAGATTCAGTAAGAGACAAGGATGATTTCTCCCCCTTTAATCACATATCCATTACAACTTTCACTGCAAAAGACCTTTATACCAAAACCATATAAACATGATTTGATGAACATAGCAAATCAAAATGCTCCAAAATTTCAGAATGTGTTAATGTTAAAACAGTATTCAAAATTAGTTCAAATCATTCAAAGTGAACACATTTCATTGTGTATTATCTGGCGATTGACTGATGATCTTGAAGCTCGGTGGTGTCCATTCATCATTCTTGCTTTCTTCAAAGTTTCCCTTAGTGACATTTACATTTTCTTCTGATCCAAAGTTGGTAGTGTATGGTGAACCATATACCTTTGAAGGTTTGTGTGTTCTTTTTTCCTTTATCCCCTCAATCACTTCTGCTGCTTGTTCTTTTTCATCCCCCTTCTTCAATTGTTCCATAACATCTTTTTTATGCTGTTTTTCATCCTGTTTCACACTACAATTATATATATAAATATATAAATGTTAATAGACAAGATACATTTAAAAATAAATTATCACCTTTGTCAGCAGCTCATCCATTTTCAAACTTCCAGCTCCTTCATTTTTCTTATTTGTCCCTTCAAATTCTTGTCCCTCTATGCCTTCGATTCTTGCCTCTGTATGTTTAATTCAACTACTTTAAAATTCAAGGAAACCAGAGAAGGGATTTTTATATGGAGTCTGTTATATTTTCTTACCTCAAACACATGGTCATAATCATCTCTTTCATTCATGTCTTTTTCTCCATCTTTGCTTGCTTGTCCTTCATTAGTATTTCCCTGTAATTCAATCATCATAACTATCAAGAGTAATACGTAGCCTATAAATGAATGAAACAAATTCATTTTGATATGGTATTATAGGTCCCAAAATATTTTTAACTCAAACCTTTCCAATTTTATTGAGCCACTCAGAAAATATTTTAAAACATAAAACTTAAACTTTTCAATTTGAAACTTCAATCACCAAAATCACTATTAACTTATACAAACTGTTTTTTTTGTAGTATTGCTTGAAAATATTTTCAATTTGTGGTAAGTTACAGCAGACTTTTTCACATTCTAATTTTGGTTCTAAACATTCAGTCTTGTCAAGAAACAATTAGCATACAACTAAACATTTAAACAATTGAAAATTAAACAAAGCCTCTAAACATGTATTTTTTACCTGATTTAGCTGATTGCAATTTTGTTCTTTTTCAAATTCTATTCCTTTCTCAATCCCAGATTCTTTTTCTCTTTGAACATCATTTTCATTCATTGTATGCTTTACCAAAAATTAAACATGGAAGAAAACATAAAACATAATAAATTAGTGAATAGTAGGGGATAACTTAATGTATATTTTCAACATAAACTAAAGTGGTTCAACATTAGCACAATGAAGTCATAAAATAAATCATGAAATTATTTTAGTTTTTATTACCTCAATAACAATCCCCTCATCATTTCTTTTTGCTGCAATATCATCCTCTTTGTATCCACTTGTACCATCGGCATTCTTTGATTTCTGAAAAAACATATTGAAGTAATATTATTAGATTCGTCTTTACTTCCTTGAATTCTATACCAAAGTGGCGGTGTGTGCTTGCATTTTTGTTTCTTTATTTACTTTCACTCATAAAATTGATTACTCACTACAAGAAATAACTCTACATACTTTTATTTATCATTTTTTAAAAACTGTATACCTTATAAACTTCATCAAAGTTAGTTTCTCTCCCTTCTCCATGGATGTTATTATTCGCTCTCCTTTTTTTTAATGAATTCTGTAGATGAAAAAAAGATACTTAACATGTTGTTTATTTTATTAGGAATGTATGATTAACTTAACAAGAGTAGAATTTTCACTTACTACATAATCAGCCAAAATGTTGTCACAATTGGTGATGAAATCCTCATCAATCTCTTGACTGCTTAAAGCTCCAATCTCTTTTCCTTTTCCCCTTTCATCTGTCTTTCTTCCTTCCTCAATTGATTTATAAATTTTTTTCCAACAAGACAGTTTGTTCTCTTTGGGTTTTTTTCATTTCTCTCATCTCAGATTTCACCTTCTTCATTTTCTTAAACAATTTTTCAATCAGGAATTGATTCATTTCTCCTCCTTCTTCATTGTCATCAAACATGTTATGAAATTCTTCTTCATTTCTATCCATCTGCCTTTTTGTACTTCTTCTTTCAAAGAAGAGCATGTATTCTTCATCCATTTCTTTTTCTGTTGGCTCAAGACTCCTCACTGGAACCTGCAAACAGTGTTTTTTTTTTAAAAAAAAATTGGCTTGTAAATAACAGAATAGAAAAGAACTATTTAAATTTAATTTTCAGTTTTTTGAATACTTACTGATGGCTTGTTGAATATTTGTTGATCCATTGTAGTCTTGTCTAACTTTTTGGCAGGAATTTCCCAATTTAGCATTCTTGGCAATTTGCCTCCAAGAGCCTTAGCAAGCATGCTTTTTTCATTTGACAAGTCAAGGAACGTCTCAAATGCCCATATAAGGATGGCATATGGAAATCCTTGGAGTCTAATGCCATCCCTACTAGGTTTATCTAAGGCGTGAAAGAACAAATCAATAGTTAGTTTGAAAGATGCTCTACCCCATGGATACCCGTCAAACTCATCCTCATTATCAACTAACTTCACATTTAACAAATCCACCTTGTTGTTTTCTTGCTTTGACAATATGAATTGTTCTAAGAGAAAAAGTTTTGCCATTCTTACATTTGTTTCCCCCCCCTATTTCCCATGGCATTGAAAGAGGTTTCTACATCCCTCTTCAAAATCGTAGTTTTGCCATTGAAAATTGTCGACCAAATTTCAGTATTTTCTAGGTCGTTCTCATCTATAATGGGGTACTCATGGCAAAGAAGGCCGGTAATCAAGGCAAAGTCCCTCATTCCAAATCTCGCAACCTTCCCCTTAACATTGAACCACAACTCATCACTTGTAGCTCTTTCACATTGCTTTCTAATGAAATAAAGCAGGACTTGCTGGGGTATGTTATGAATTTCTAGGTCAAAGAATTGTCCAAATTGAGACATTTTTAGATTTTGTAGTTCTTCACTACTCATCTTGGCTTTAATGTCATCGATGGTTTTAATCTTAAAAGGCGAATTAATCTTATGATTAAGGTTCCATCTTTTTTTTCAACCAAGACACGAGGAACCTGCACCATATACAAGATGTAAACAATTTAAAGAAACAGTCATATATATAGAGTCAGAATATTCTTTTTTTAATTTTCTATTTAAATAAACAATTTAACTACTCACCCTTGATGCAGACATTTTGATTCTTTTTCCTGGAGATGATACATTCACCTAGGTTTTTAATATCAATCACAAATTAATCATATTGAAAACTTAAAGGATAAGTTAAAAGTTTTGATAATATGGTAAATAATGTGAGTGTATTTAAAATGTTATGTAGTAACAGTCATTCTATTCCATTCTACAGTTTCAATCTAAATTATTCAATTTGTGTAATTCACTATTTTAGTGACTTATAGTTAATAACTTAGTGAATTCTATTCCATTCTACAGTTTCAATCTAAATTATTCAATTTGTGTAATTCACTATTTTAGTGACTTATAGTTAATAACTTAGTGAATTCTATTCCATTCTACAGTTTCAATCTAAATTATTCAATTTGTGTAATTCACTATTTTAGTGACTTATAGTTAATAACTTAGTGAATTCTATTCCATTCTACGCTTTCAATCTAAATTATTCAATTTGTGTAATTCACTATTTTAGTGACTTATAGTTAATAACTTAGTGAATTCTATTCCATTCTACGATTTCAATCTAAATTATTCAATTTGTGTAATTCACTATTTTAGTGACTTATAGTTAATAACTTAGTGAATTCTATTCCATTCTACAGTTTCAATCTAAATTATTCAATTTGTGTAATTCACTATTTTAGTGACTTATAGTTAATAACTTAGTGAATTCTATTCCATTCTACAGTTTCAATCTAAATTATTCAATTTGTGTAATTCACTATTTTAGTGACTTATAGTTAATAACTTAGTGAATAATAAACTTATTCAAGAAAATGTTATGTCGTAACAGTCATTCTATTCCATTATACATTTTGAATCTAACTTATTCAATAACTTTGTAATTCACTAATTTAGTGACTTACAGTTAATAACTTAGTGAATAATAAAATATCTCTAAATATTGTTCTGTTCACTAACCTTTTGACCTGAACCTTTTTCCTTGCCTCCCTTCTCTTGTGGAGCCTTTTTCTTACTGTTCAAAACCTATTAAATATGGAATGAAATAAGTTAAATACTATTTGATATTTATGGTAAATAGTGTGAAGTGTAAATAAAATGTCATGTAGTAACAGTCATTCTATTCCATTATACGATTTGAATCTAACTTATTCAATAACCTTATAATTCACTATTTTAGTGACTTATAGTTAATAACTTTGTGAATAATAAACTATAAGGTTATTATAGTTTATTATAATACTGTTCAAAACTAATGATTCAATCAAACTTATTCAATAATTTTGTAATAACTTAGTGATTATTGATTGTTCACTTACCTTTTTCCCTGAGCCCTTTTCTTGATCCCCCTTCTCTTGTGAAGCTTTTTCTTTATTGTTCAAAACCTAATAAGTATGGATTGAAAATTAATGCAAAATAAAATAAGTTTCAAAATTCATGACACAACAAAAAGAAATGGTACAGAAGCTTATAATATGACAAGAGACCAAAGTAAAATACTCAAAAATGTCTCTCAAAAATAAAAACATCGTTTTCTTGTTTTTATATCTTATATCCCTTGGAGTTATTCAATATTCTAAACATAGAAGCTAAGCATTGATGTTGTGAGACCACAAATTGGACATATTATCATATGATAAACATCAGCATTGTAAACCAAATTGGAATATGAGGTACATAGATAGACAAACTTATCTTTTATTTTTTTGTTTTCTTTTTGTTTTTGTTTTTCATCTAATAATTTTTTGGTTATTTCTTTTTGCTCAGAAAAAAGGAAAAACATTTCCATTAGAAAAACGTAAAGGCATGCAGCAGTGAATTGAGATTCAAATGTCTTAGATAACTCACTAATAACCCAAAGTATATGTAACTTTGCTATATTTAAAATCATTTTTAAACTATATTACAAGTCTAACGATAAACAATGCCAGCTTCTAAAGGTAATAAGTCTAGTTTTTATAAACATGAATCATGATGGATTTCATCTCATCATGGACAAGTACCAATTCACTACTGTATACCTTTATTAATCATAATCCCAATGTTATTCACTAATTTAGGGTTATGTATAATAAATTAATAAGTTTTAACTTCAAAGCAAGCACAGCACCTAAATTATTCAATCTTTGAAATTCACTAAATTAGTAAATTCAGGTTAATAATATATTGAATTATACAACAAATATCATTTGTTTTCACTAACCTGTTGCTCTGAGTCTTTTTCTTTGTCTCTCTTCTCTTGTTGAGCTTTTTCTTTATTGTTCAAAACCTATTAAACATGGATTGAAAAGAAAATGCAAAACGAAATAAGTTAATAAAAATATAATTGTTCATACAAAAATTTTAAAATAATAAGCATGAGATAAAAACATTTTATTATTATACTAACCTTTTTCCCCCTTTCTACTTTTGCCTTTTTTTTCTTTTGCACATTTTGTTCTTCTTCTTCTTGTTCTAATACCGTTTCCTTCCTTTTTAATAACAAAGTTTTTGCTTCCGGCTTCTTCCTTGCTTGTATTTCTTGTTTCCCCTTTCCCTTTTTCTGTAAACAAAAGTCTTTTAGTTTTGTTTAATGAATGATGTTTCTTTTATTATATATTACCTACAATTCTTACCTTTTTCCCAGTGTCTTCCTCTTCATCGTTAGATTCTTCTTCAGCAACTTCTTGTTCATCTCTTTGGACAGGTTTCATTTCTTCCTTTCCTTTTCCTTTTTTTCCATCTTCCTCCTTTTCACCATCACTCTGTTCTACAACAACTTCATGCTCATCCTCATCTTGTAGAGATTTATTCTCCATATCCTGCATTTAATGAATTAATTATAAACAAAATAACCATCATTAGAAACTTCAAATATTTTTTTCATTTTATATTAAACATGTTGTTAATTAAATTCATTTGAAAACTAGTTTGAGGTATAGTTTTACTCACTGACTCACTATCAAAACCACTTTCATAGTCAGACAAATTTATAGGGCCCGTGTCTTTTGTTTTTCGTTGATTGTAGTTGTAATTTTTTCTCCATACATTTCTGTCACTTCTTCGTTGTCCTATTTGATACTGAAAGTTAAAGTATATTAGACTTTACAGAATGTAAAAAAAACAAAAATCAATTCAAAAAAGTAAAAACTAGTAGACTTAAAAACACATGGCTACTTAATTATTGAATATGTTTAAAAACTCATGGCTAGTTAGATTTATGTTTTACAAAGTTTTCCATTATTCATAACAAATTTAAAACACACAAAACCAAAATTAAAATGAATAGTTAAATTCTTAAGTTCCTTTAACTTAAAAACAATCAAAACATAGTTTAAATTTTGAAAGTTTAAAACTGTTAGATTAAAAACAAGTTTCACACACCTGGCCATTTTTAATTATTGAATATGTTTATAACATTAACTTAGTGAATTAAGGTTAATAACTTATTGAATATTGTAATTACGCATTTATGTTTCATAAAGTCTGTCAAATTTTGTAAACTACTCTCAATCTTTAATATACATAGTTAAATCTAAAAGAAACCTCAACTTAAATTCACTTTTACTTAGTTTAAAGTCTAGTAAATTAAAACAAGTTCCACACACATGGCCATTTAATCATTTGAATATGTTTATAACTCATTAATTTAGTGAATTAAGGTTAATAACTTATTGAATTTTTGTAATTACAGATTTATGTTTCAAAAAGTTTGCAAGTATATCTAATCCAGTTCAATCTTTACCACAAATAAACTGAACTTAAAAGGTACTTCCAGCCTTATAAACACTTAAACATAGTTTACACATTATAAGCAGTAAATTATTGAATCTTTATAATTCAATTTCAGAAATTATAAAAATCATCTGATGAAGGAAAAACAATTTAGTGAATACAAAACAAACATACACAGGATCATTTAGTGAATACATATCAGAAATTAGAGTTGAGAGTAGCAGGATGAAACAAGACAAACAGTACCTTCTTATTTGATTTCTTCGAAATTCCAGTTTTCTTCTTCGTATTTTCAACCTTCTTCTTCAATATCTCTTTTCCTTGTTTGAGATTTTCATTCTCATCGTTATTGTCCGAAGTATTTGCTAAACTCTTTTTCAGATTTAGCGTTTTCATCGTCTAAGCAGAAATCTGTTGATTTCACTTTGAATGTAAGATCGTAGGTGGAAGTTGAGAGCTGATTTGAGAGATTTTGATGAGCTAGGTTTTTGTTAGCGATTTTTGCGAGATGAGAACGATTTCGAAGGAAGATCGTGTGGAAGTTGAGAGTTGAGTGAGGGATTTGATGAGAGAAATTGAGAGTTGAGGAACGATTTCAGCTTTTCGAAGATTTTTGTGAGCGAAATTTGCGAGATTAGGAATGATTGTCGAAGCAAGCAGATCGTGGGAAGTTATGAGCTGAGAGAATTGTTTAAGCTGAGGAAAATGGGGTTCGTGGGGGTGAAGAGAGAAAATTTGAACAATTTGAAGTTGAGAGCTGAGAAAAATGGGCTTTTATTTTGGGCTTTATATATTGGGCTAAAAAAATGTCATTTTAGGAATTTCTAAAATGGGCTGCTATTTAGGGAATTAGTTTAATTTTTAGTGTTATATGAGTCCAAGCCCCTTATTTAAATGGAAATTAATATTAATATTATTAATTATTTAAATAATGAGTTTATTTAAATGGAAATTAATAATTAATATTATTAATTAAATAATGAGTTTATTTAATTTAATATCAAAAGGAGAGAATTAAATATATTTGTTTTACGAAACAAATTAGTATTTTGCCTAAAATAATTAATTAAATGAATTTGATTCAATATTAAATAATTGAAAGAACTTTTGGAAATATGTATTTAATTAGAAAATATTATTTAAATTTTTCTAATTATAAATATATATAAGAAAATACATAAATATGAATTAAAAAAAAAAAAAGATAAAGCCTTATCTTTTGGATAACCTGATCACGCCACATCATAAGGAAATTAATGTCAACTTAATTTTCTAATGGGGCTCACGTGATGATGGCTTATTAATTGTTTTTTTTTTTTTATTATTTAAATAATTTTGATTATTTAAATTAAATGAAATAAGAGTTCTAATTTGATTAGGAAACTAACTCTTATTTTCTTATAAATATGACCATTGGGTTCTCATATTTAACACTTGATATTTATCAAATATTCTCTCTTTTAGTCTCCCCAATTGCCGATTTTGGCATAGAAAAAATAAGAAGAATTTTTCTTCTTATTCTTTTGTTCTTCCAGTTCGATTCCCACAAGTCAGGTTGGTTTGTGATCGGGATATAGCATAGAAGGCTTGGTGAAGTAGATTGATGCTGTAAAGAAAACCCCAACCCATTCTCCATAAATCTACAATGTAAGTTTTTCGAAAACCTTATAATTCTAGTTTAAGGTTTGATCATAATTGCATGTTATTAACGAATCAGTAATTAAGTGTTAATTAATTTACTAAAGAATTTCCGCTAATTTAGTAAATAGTTCCTTCAATTGGTATCAGAGCCTACGTTAATTAACATGAATTGTAATTTTCGAAAATCGGTGGGTTGCATAAAAACAGTTTTATATATGTATATAAATTGTGGATTTGCTAGTTCACTGTTTAGGTATTCTTGGGCACTTAGGTTTTAATTTTATTAGAAAATTTGTAAACCCAATTTTGGGCATAGGATTATTTTTTGTAATCGTCGGGAATAACGGAAGAAAAAGATGGTGCAAAAATCGGCCAATGAATGGAGAAAAAGACCTAGGGCGGTGGCTAGGGTCTTTTGGTGGACAAGATATGGTAATATATTTTTCCAAGATTATCTTTTAAAAGATAAATATTTTAAATATATAAGATAAAGATAAAAGGTAATTTCAATTATCTTATATCTTTATAATATATTTTAAATATATATTACTATTCATGGAAAATCTTTTATTTTATATTTTTCCATAAATAGATAAAAGATAATTATTTGAAAAATAAACTTTTATGAAAAATATTGGAGAAAATATTTACTTTCATAAAAGGCCTCCCACGCCTAAAGCAAAAGAGGAGAGATAAAATTTCAAGCTTCAAGACCTACAACAAGTTTTAATTAATGTAATTTTAATTTTGTTGTAGAATTAGTGCCAAGAATACCGGTCAATCTAGTTGTTTAATTATTTAGCTTTTGTATGAGATATGATCTTTAAATAATTGTTCATGCATATATGTATGTCATGTAGGAAATCTCACCATAGATGTGTATGATTAAGATAGATTTAATTGTACATGCATACATAATTATGTGATAAAGTTGTTATTATATTTTATGTATGTGATAAAGCATGTTGATTTTATCTTGTTATAAAATATTTATGCCGATGAGATTAGGATAAATGCATGCTAATTTTAGATAATATTCATTTATTAAAATGTTTAAAATTGAATAGAAACTAAAATTAATATTCGAATGTGGATTTATTTGTTTAAACAATTGGACCTAAATTCACTTAAGCACTATCGAATAGATATTTAATTAAGGGTTAATTAAAAATTAATGAAAATGATTAATTAAATTGAATGAATCTCTAGCGAGAAAGCTCTGCCCTAGCGATGAGGTTTTTGAAAGTTCCCCTAACACGGAGCGCCTCTAACTGGGAGCGATCTGGGAGAAAAGTTCATGATAATTAATCGATTTCATTAAGAAGGTCCCATAATGTGATTAGTTTTTAATCTAGGAAACTTGGCAATTCACATTAAAATTGATCTAACCAATTTAAGAGTTAAAGATTGAGTTAGGTTAAACTTAGATAAATTGATTAGCCTAAATTTGTCTGAGTATGAAAACCCAATTTTAAAATTTTGAGTGGGAGAAGGAAACTTGACAAAGTATCCTATGGTCTCCATTATTAGGCTCGCAACGTGAGATTCACACTTGACTTCTGTAGCACCCATAGAAGTGTTCATTCCCATAGGAAGGTTTTATAGTGTGAATCAATATCAAGGTGAGTCTCCCGAATGGGATAAAGGATTTTAAATGCGAATTGAAGACTGAATCTACACTTCGTAGACACTCATCTTTTCTCATTTAAAAGACTAAAAATAATGGGTTACACTCATAAGAAATTGATAAGGTTTGTTATCAAATTTCTTGACCAAACACACGGTAAAACAATTCCATAGGAATATGAGTTATTCAAGAATGGAAGTTGTTCGAGAAGGGTCTCGGTTTAATGTATAGGGTGACTGACTTATCATTCGACGACATTCTACCCGGGAAGGTTAAACTACCGTGGCATAATAATCTGTTTAGGGTATTTCTATTTGTTGAACATTGTAGCATTCATGCATCATGTTTAATTTTATGCCCCAAATATATTGTTTGAATATAGAATTGCTAATTAAAATTCACTTAATTTTATTCATTACAGCTAAAATGTCCTCCTCTAATATTGCAACCAATAAAATTGATAACTTTGTCAAATGGAATGAATTGTTAAATGACACTTTAAATCAAGATTCTAGTCTAATCGTAAAAGATCTTAATTTGCGGTCAGATGCAATTAGTCGCGTAAATATGACCAACAAACGGATGAACGACTTAGATAGTAATTCAGATTTACTTGTAGCAGAATCGTGGTTAGTGGAAGATAATTTATCCGAATGGATATTTGATTCTAGTGCCACAAACCACATTTGTTCATCCGCTCTAATGTCCGATTCTTGTACTAAAATAGAACATGGTACATATACAATGCGAGTAGGAACAGGGCAGTTCCGTACAGCACTTGCATGTGCAGACATTTGTCTGCAATTCAATTCTCATTATATACAGTTATACAACGTTTTACTGGTCCCTGGATTTGCTAGAAATCTAGTGTCAGTTTCACGTTGCATGAGAAATGATTATCCAATTGACTCGGGGATTGATGAGATCAAGATATACAAAGGGAATTCGTATATAACCTCTGCAGTCAATAGAAAAAACTTGTTCATATTGAGCTCGTCAATAGGAACAACAACACATAATATTGAAATGTTCAAGACTGCAAAAACAAGAACTAAAAGACAAAAGGTTTCAAAAGAAGAAACGTATTTATGGCATCTAAGGCTAGGTCATATAGGCTTAGACAGGCTTGAAAGACTCGTGAAAGCTGGTTCCCTAAGTCAGTTAGAAATCGGAACCATGCCAGTCTGTGAACCCTGTTTGGAAGGCAAATTGACCAAAAGACCTTTTACGTTATTAAGATTGATACGTCTCAATCCTGAGTATGTTGTGAACTCACATTAATGAAGTCTTTTCCTTTGATTCACATAGTTGAGGGTGATCTGTTGATACACTCGATAAACTCCCGTTTTGGGGAAATGACTAAATTGGTGCTTGGGAACATTTCTATACAAGATGGCATTCATGACTTTCCTAAAACAAATGAAAGTGTTAGTGCGACACTATTCTAACTTAGGAACTTTAGATATCTCCCTTGTTGTAATGATTCGGTACTTGAACATGAGGCCTCACCTTCTCATTGGCCCGAGAAGGATCGTTCTATACTTGAAAACTATAGAAAAATGTTCACTAGAGAATCATCGGGTACACAAGGATAAAAGAGATAATTACAAGGGTAAAACGATAATTTTGACCCAGTTGTAATTATGAGATTACCACGTGAAGGATATGTCAAAACAAACTTAATAACAAATGGACATAACCCATCTACAGTTAGGGGAGTTCAACTTAGGGTTTATATTGGAATTACCCTAAGTTAATAATTATGATTAATTAATTAATGAGTTTAATTAATAAATCAATAATTATTGGAGCCCATGATCTATAGGTCCATCAGGTCCCTGTGCTAGCCCATACATCATTGTAACTAACCGAGTTATTAATTTAAGGGTAAAATACCATTTTCGTCCCTGAACTTTACATCTGGTTTCGTTTTCGTCCCTGAACTTTCAAAAAGGATCAAAATCGTCCCTGAACTTTCCAAATCGTTTCGTTTTCATCCTTCCGTCCATTTTTCCATCTGGTCATTAACGGAGGCTGATGTGGCATGCTGATGTGGCTTTTTTTAATAATATTTTAATATATTTTTCAATTTTTTTAATCTCTCTCTTCCTTTTCTCTCTCCTCTCCCCCATTCTCTCTCCTCCATGGTCATCTTCTTCCCCTCTTCTTCTTCTCCATTGTCTTCTTTGATGAAGTCAAGAGACTTCAAACTCTTTCATCAAACTTCTTTTCTAGCAAGCTCAATCTCTCCTAGTAGTTTCGGCCCCTTCCGTGGAGACCTACAACGTTCAGAAGCAAAGACGAAAGCAGGGGCATCCATTATCGTTTTGGCCTTCGAGTTCTCCATACACGAACCAAGAGGTTGTTGGACTAAACTACCTTCATGGGTAGCTCTAAATCCATCATACGAACCTTCCTGAACAGACGAAACACGCTGAGAACCAACAGAATCGAAAACGCCATTGATGCCTCCATGAACAACCTTTGAAGGAGATAAAATGGTAACTTGCAAACCAGGGGGTTTTAGGCCACGAGGCCTTAATGAAAGAGGCTCAAAACCATCAGACGAAGAGGATAGAACACGTTGTTGCAGCCCATACTCAGACAAACGCGAATTACCTTAAAAAACCGCCATTGAAGCGTTAATCTCAGATCTACGGATCTGACCTGTTTCCACGTCACTTTCCCTTCGTTCCTCACCAGAAACCATCGACTTGGCTTCCTCTTCCATCATTAATGAACGAAACTTGAAGATATCCCCTCCCTCGGCCAGATCTAAAAATCTCAAAAACGGCCTACATGAAATCTGCCCAGAAAGCTGGTGAAGAAGATGACCATGGAGGAGAGAGAAAGGGGGAGAAGATGTGGAAGAAGATGACCATGGAGGGGAAGAAGATTATGAAATTGGTTTTGCTCAAGAGGGGAAGAAGATGACCACGGAGGAGAGAGAAAGGGGGAGAGGAGAGAGAAAAGGAAGAGAGAGATTAAAAAAATTGAAAAATATATTAAAATATTATTAAAAAAAGCCACGTTAGCATGCCACATCAGCCTCCGTTAATGACCAGACGGAAAAATGGACGGAAGGACGAAAACGAAACGATTTGGAAAATTCAGGGACGATTTTGATCCTTTTTTAAAGTTCAGGGACGAAAACGAAACCAGATGTAAAGTTCAGGGACGAAAATGGTATTTTACCCTTAATTTAACTAGGAAGAAAGAATTATATTTAAGTAATTACTTAAATAAAGGGAAATATTAATTGTTTAAATAAAATGTTTATTTAAATGGAAATTAATATTAATATTATTAATTATTTAAATAATGAGTTTATTTAAATAGAAATTAATAATTAATATTATTAATTAAATAATAAGTTTATTTAATTTAATATCAAAAGGAGAGAATTAAATATATTTGTTTTACGAAACAAATTAGTATTTTGCCCAAAATAATTAATTAAATGAATTTGATTCAATATTAATTAATTGAAAGAACTTTTGGAAATATGTATTTAATTAGAAAATATTATTTAAATTTTTCTAATTATAAATATATATAAGAAAATACATAAATATGAATTAAAAAAAAAAGATAAAGCCTTATCTTTTGGATAACCTGATCACGCCACATCATAAGGAAATTAATGTCAACTTAATTTTCTAATGGGGCTCACGTGATGATGGCTTATTAATTGTTTTTTTCTTTTTTATTTAAATAATTTTGATTATTTAAATTAAATGAAATAAGAGTTCTAATTTGATTAGGGAACTAACTCTTATTTTCTTATAAATATGACCATTGGGTTCTCATATTTAACACTTGATATTTATCAAAAATTCTCTCTTTTAGTCTCCCCAATTGCCGATTTTGGCATTGAAAAATAAGAAGAATTTTTCTTCTTATTCTTTTGTTCTTCCGGTTCGATTCCCACAAGTCGGGTTGGTTTGTGATCGGGATATAGCATAGAAGGCTTGGTGAAGTGGATTGATGCTGTAAAGAAAACCCCAACCGATTCTCCATAAATCTACAATGTAAGTTTTTCGAAAACCTTATAATTCTAGTTTAAGGTTTGATCATAATTGCATGTTATTAACGAATCAGTAATTAAGTGTTAATTAATTTACTAAAGAATTTCCGCTAATTTAGTAAATAGTTCCTTCAAGTTGTTCTAGTGGAAGTGCTAAGAAGTCCAGTTCGAATGATGAAGATTGGGAGGAGATGGATCTGAGGGCGGCGAGCGCAATAAGACTATGTTTGACTAAAAATGTTCTTGCAAATGTGCATGGAATTTTGTGTAACGCCCCGTCACTTTCAAAAAGGGTATTATGGTAATCTTTCCCGAAAAACCTCGAAATTTGAAACTTATGATTTGATTAATGTTTTGACACAAAATTGATCGTCTCGATGTCACGATTCCAACGCAACTGACGGTTTGTCATTCTGAGACCCGGTGATCAAGTTATGGACGTTTTAAGACGAGTGGCGGTTTCGTAATTATGGGAACTCGGGATTTTGACCTAATTTTAACTAAGGAAAGGAAGGAGAAAATTTTCCTCATCTTCCCCACACCCTTGCCGCCGCCCCTCATAGTGAAAGAGAAGAAGGAGATTCGTCGTTCGCTCGTTGGTTGATCGATTGTGAATCGGGTTTTTGGATCTAGGCATTTTGGAAGCGATTTTGGTCACGAAGGTAACGAAACTTCTCTTTTCTCTCTTTCTTCTTGATGCCGTGGGGTTAGGGTGGTTAATGATGGGATTTTTCGTCAATTGTTAATTAGGGGATCGATGGAAATTGCCCGGAATCGAAGAAGGAAGATCGGGAGCCTTTTTCTTGAAATTCATTGAACGGGTAAACTTTTGGGATGGATTTAACAATCTTTTTAATTCTGGAATTTTTGTTTTACATTCACTTTATGAACACCAAGAACCCTAGCCATTGTATCGAACTCCATAATTGCCAATTTCCGAAACCGTGGCCAAATACCTAATCGATCTTGATTACCAACACCTAAACCATCAAGATCGATCACCCTAACTACGAAACCGCGACCGAACCACGTCCCGATGACCATGGCCAGCCGCGGCATCCACACACCCCCACGCCCACACTTAGCCAATTTCCTTCGCCGTTTGATTTCCGTTCTTTGATCCACCGAACCCCAAACCTCTTTGTTTGATTGTAGTATATTTAAATGGTATTTTAAGCTATTTAGGATCTTCGTTTCAGGTCTGGATCGTCAAGGGAAGTAGCTTTGTTTTCGGATTTAAGCAATTTGTTGAGGTGAGTTAACGGGTTATTCAACGGTAAGGTTTTGGAGAAATCTAAAGCCCTTACCGTAGCTTATTCTTTCTTATATAATTAAATATGTAATTCTGGAAATTTAGGAAGAGAAATAATATTGGAAACACCGAAAAACAATTGGGAGAAAATAATGTTTTCGGTTAGAATTTGTGAAGGTCATTTTCGCTAAAAGTGATGTTTTTAGTTTCGATTTGCCTCTGGATGATGATGAGTATAAATCTGGAATTATTTGATGATTTTTAGTGCCAATAGCCTTAAGTTTTGATTTAGGATTCATAAAAGTTCATATTTTGATTTTCGGCAGTTTTCTTGTTTTCGGCAATTTTGTGAAGTGTATGTAAAACAGAGTGGGCTGCTGTATTTTTATATTATAATTTGATTTTGAATGATTATTATTATGAGGATAATGTGGTTGTGATGATGAACTGAGATTGAGTAAAATACATTTACTAGTGTTGAGGCTACGAGCTCAACACTTAGTCATTTTAGTTATGGAAAGGTCCATAACCGGGTACTAATGATCATTGCTCGTACGAATGATTCATTAGGTGAATAACGATTATAGTTGAGGCTATAACCAGGTACTAAGAAGTGGTAGTAGTTCCGAGGAACCGCCTTCTTAGTGGTGTTGTGAAAAGAGAATGTTTGTATAATTAATTAAACTTGTAGATCGGATTGATTGTATTAAGTGTGAGTTTGATGTTGGGACTTGGGTAATATATATTGGTAAGCCATTTGAGGGAGGAGGTTTCCATGAAAGAGTTAAGTGTTGATAGCGAATGTTTATTGAATAAAGAATGAGTGGAGGAATAAGTGACGGTTGGAGTGTAAGAGTCTTTGGAAGAGTGTTGAGAGCTTGGGACTCGGTTTGGGTTGTTAGAGACTACCTAAGACTTTATTGTTGTTTAATTCGTTTTCTCACCGGGCTTTAGCCTCACGGTGGCTATCTGTGGTTATTTTTCAGGTAACAATGGACCGAGAGGTGGCGGTTGATGAAGTGGAAGAGATGAGCGTTCATGTCATGGAGGCGCCTCGAATTTATTCTTTTGAATGATGAATAAAGTTTTCTTTAACTTTTATTTAATGTCTTGAGTCGTTGGGAAATTTTAGTTGATTTTAGACTCTTTAGTCTTTACCATTATATTTGAACTTTATTGTTTTGTTTAAAAATTGAACTCCGGAGTTTCTGTTTTGTTTTAAATTCTCAATGATTATGAAGTTTGAATTATTTTAAGTAAAGGATATTTATTGAGTCTTCCGCTGTTGAAAATAAGTGTATTTGCTACTCTGAAAAGTCGGGTCTTTACATTTTGACAGCTAAAGAACTTTGGGAGAAGCTTGAAGCTTTGTATCAAGCTAAGGGTATCTCAAATCGGTTGTACCTGAAGGAGCGGTTTCACACACTGCGAATGGATGAGGGTACAAAAATCTCATATCACTTGAGTGTTCTCAATGGCATCGTTTCAGAATTGGAGGCAATCGAAGTGAATGTAGATGAGGAGGATAAGGCACTTAGGCTCATCTTGTCTCTTCCAACTTCTTATGAGCACATGAAAACGGTTCTAATGTATGGAAAAGATTCTTTAGATTTTGCAGAAACTACAAGTAAACTCTTATCAGAGGAGAGGAGGTTGAAGAGTGAAGGGCGTGATTCACATAACAACTCTATGTTGGTAGTTAGCAATGGGAAGAAGAAGAATTTCGTACAAAAGAAAGGTTGCTGGGAATGTGGATTATCTGGTCACCTGATGTAACGCCCCGTTATAAGGTAAGATTAATTTTGGATTAAATTAAATTTTTATTTGATTTATTTAACGGGATTGGAATTAATGATAAATAAATTGTTATTATTTATTTAGGCTTTTAGGTGACACTTTATGATAAGTGTCACTTTTGTATTTAGTGAGGTGTTTTGGATTAAGAGATAGTTGATGACGTGGCAAGTAGTTGATGATGTGGCAAGTTAGCTCAAACCCTAATTTTAACTAAGGAAAAGAAGAAGAACAATTTTCTCCCCTCCTTCCCACACCCTTGCCGCCGCCCCCCTTAGAGAAAGAGAAGAAGAAGATCCGTCAATTCGTCTTGTTTTCGTTCGATCGTGCATCGGGTTTTGGATTTAGGCGTTTTGGAATCGATTTTGGTCACGAAGGTAACGAAATTCCTCTCTTCTCTTTTCCTTCTTGATGTCGTGGGGTCTAGGGTAGATATTGATGAGATTTTCGTCAATTGTTAATTAGGAGATCGGTGAAAATTGCACGGAATCGAAGAAGGAAGATCGGAAGCCTTTTTCTTGAAATTCAAGTGACGGGTAAACTTTCGTGATTGATTTCTCAACCATTTAAATTCTGGATTTTAGTTAATTAATATTCTTATGAACACCAAGAACCCTAACCCTTGTTTCGATCTCCATAATTGTCAATTTCCCAAACTATGGCCAAAAACCTAATCGATCTTGATTACCGATACCTAGAACCATCAAGATCGATCACCCTAGCTACGAAACCGTGACCGAACCACGTCCTGATGACCATGGCCAGCCGCAGCCCACACACACACCCCCACGCCCCAACCTTAGCCAATTTCCTTCGCCGTTTGATTTCCGTTCTTTGATCCACCGAACCCCAAACCTTTTGTATAAATGTAGTATATTTTAATTTGTATTTTAATTTATTTAGGATCTTCGTTTCAGGTCTGGTTCGTCAAGGGAAGTAGCTTTGATTTCGTATTTAAGCAATTTCGAGGTGAGTTAACGGTTTATTCGTTGGTGGAGTTTTAGAGAAATCTAAAGCTTCTACAGTAGATTTTATGTTTCGTTATATTCAAATATATTATTCTGGAGCTTTAGGAAGAGAATTCATATTGGAAACATCGAAAAATTATTTGGAGAAAGAATTTTTCGGTTAGAACTAGTTTAGTCATTTTTCGGCAGTTTTTTGTTGTTTTTCGATTCCTTTTGTTTCTGATTAATTTGGGAGTCAATTCTGGAATATTATGGAGTATTTTATGATTATTTAGTATGAGATTTGAGTTGAGCAAGATTGACAGTGAATAGTTGGTTTGACGGTTTTTCGGCAGTTTATCGTAAAATGTATTTTTGCATGTTTATTTAGTATCTTTGGGGCTGCTGTATTTTAATTGCCCTTGCTGATTATGAGTGAGTATTATCAAGAGGATAATGTAAAGAGATTGTGAATTGATGGCTTGACAGGTGTGTTAAACTAGTATGAGGCTACGAGCTCATACTAGTAAAATATATATAGTTATGAGAGTGAGCTCATAACAGCTAATGGACGTTGCTCGTATGAACGATTCATTAGGGGTTAGTTATGGTTACGACTATAACTAAGTACCTAAGAATGGTTGTAGTCCCTAGAGACCGCCTTCTTAGTGGATGATTTGATTAATTGTTTGATTATGTGTGTTAAATTAGAATGGGCTTATGTATCGGATTGGGATGTGTATTGGAAAGAGGATTATGAATGTGGATCTTGGATATGGAATTTAGATAATAATTGCTTATTCATGTAAAGAGATTGAATGTGAGGTCTAAGGGAAGTTTTGTGTGAAAGAGACATTGGAGAGTGTTGAGTGTTGGGACTCGGTTTAAGTTGTTAGAGACTATTTAAAGCTTTACCTTCATTTAGATCGTTTTCTCACTGGCTTTAGCCTCACAGTGCTATTTGTGGTTTCTTTTCAGGTAATAATGGACCGAGAGGTGGCGGTTGATGAAGTGGAAAAGATGAGAGGTTCATGTCACGGTGGCTAGCCAATGCATCATTTGTTTTCATTGAGTTTAAGAATAAAGTACTTGAACTTTATTGACTGTATTTGTTTTGTGAGATTTGACTTTATGATAGTTTGAAACATTTCGTTATGTGATTTAGTACATCATTTCTTTTGTTTTAAAACTTATTACTCTGGAGTTGTTGATTTTATTCAAATGACTATTTGATTGAGGATTTTTCATATTTTTCAATAAATATCGTTTATTGAGTCTTCCGCTGCATTTATTATGGTTGATTTAAACTCTGAAAAATCGGGTCTTTACACCTGAAAAGAGATTGTCCAAACAGAGCAGGTTCGGCAAAGGGCTCTGGGTTGGAAGCTAACATTGTCTCTCTTGTAAAGGGGGACAACGACTTTGTTTGAAGAAAGAAGAAATTCAACCTCATGGTATGACCGCTTTACCATGATAGAGGATGTGTTGTTAGCGGATGCACGTGGGCATTGACTTGGCAGTTATGCAAGGCGTGTGGAATGATGTCGATGGCTGAAGAACTTCCGGGGAAGCCAAGTAGGTGGAAGTTGCACCATAATTTCAGCAAGGTTTATCGACATGTGCCGGAAAAGAGGAAATATCTTGAAAGGTAATATCTCAAGTGGTCTACTTATATGGTGGAGTAGGATAGCTCTCTAATTTGAGAACTATGATTGTCGGTGAAGACAATGATTATAGCAGATGCTATGCTTTATTCTATCTTGTCAAGGTGGAATTGAAGGAGTCGCTACTGCTGCAGTGAAGACATGGTGTTTGATGTTGTCTTCTAGGTGGAATTTGTTGGGTATTTGTGAAGATAAATCAAAGTTATTAAAAAGTCAAAGCCCATTTGATTTTTAGTCCAATTCACTTTTGTCTTCAAAAGAGCCTTCCACCGTGGGTTTATACAAATTGTCCAATAATGAGTTTTGTTTTATCTTGCTTCGTAAAGCGTGAAATCAAGACTAGGGCAGCAACCTATTTTTTTGAGCAGCCGAATAGAAGAAAAACAGTGGGATGGTTTGTGAGAGACTTTTGTGGTGAGAGTTTGTGAGAAATATTGTAAAAGAAAGAGTTTTCTTTCTTGAGGGCTTTTGGCGATTAATACACAGTTTAGTGTATTAGATATTTCTCCATTGTAACTCTGATTCCTCATAGTGAATTACGCAGCGGTAGCAACTGAACGTAGCCAATTTGGGTGAACCAGTATAAATTCTTGTGTCTCTCTGATTGTGTTTTATTCTTTAATTTCTCGTTTATCTATTTTTATTCCTAACGGTGAATGTGGGAAGATGATTTTTCCCAACTGGTATTCCCTCACCAATTTCTTGTTGCAAGCTTTCGAGGTTAATGTTCTTGACACAATGAAAAGAAGAAGATTGGTAATCAATATAATTTGAATTTTCTTCAAGCCAGCCATGGTATAAAAATTGTGGTTTCAATAGAATGAACCATCTTATGATGGGAAAAAAACACAGTAATGAACGACAGATGTGATGAAAGGAAAAAAATACCAGAGAAAAAGGAAGCGTAAAACGAAAAACTCTGAGAAACTAAAAAAAATGAACAAAAGAGAACAAATAAAAAAGATAGTCAAAAAGAAATAAAAAAGGAAATGAGGGATAATAGCAAATCTAATTTGGTAAAAGTTAACATTTGAATAAAATAAAATAATTAATAAAGAAATTAAAAATTAAAAAAAAATCTAAATTTAAAAATGGAAACAAACGGAATGGGAGAAGCAAAAGGGGGTGAAATAGTAAAAAAAAAGGGGATGGAACCACCTTATACGGCCATATAAGTCTAATTTTATAATTAAATACAAACCATAGATATGCTCCGATTTGATTATTCAATTAAATATTTCTTAATTTTTACTATTTTTAAAAAATCATTAATTTTGAAATTCTGGAAACGCTTTTTCTATTTGAAATATACATTTAAAAAAAAAAGTCTATTTTGAAAATACCATATTTATAAATATGGCAAAAAAATTTGATTGATTTAAAAGAAATAATAGGGCTTTTCGTGAAAATTTATCAAGTTTGGTTTGGTTGGGTAAAAAGAACCATTAAGTTATATCTAAATTCTTTTTAAAAAATAAAATTATTTCTAAATTTTTCTATTGAGACCTAAATTATGTCTATTTAAAGGTTGTCAAAAAAAAATTATGTCTATTTAAAGGAAGTAATCGGTGACAATTTAATATAACAACTTACAAAAAATTAATGTGTATCATATTATAAACTGAGGTTTTCCTAAAAATATTGGGCTTTTTTTTTAACCCGCCTGATATGAGAACAAGTATTGATTATAGATATTTCTTTCTGAGTCTTTATTTAAATCAGCAACAAAAGAAAGTCATTCTCAACTGCGTTTACTTCGCTCTCGCTCTCCCTCTCCGTTTCTTCACTCTTCTCTTCTGCCTAATTTGAAGAAGCAGGAAAAAGTCACGCCTGAGAATTCGATCGGAAAAATGCCTAAAGGAACTGGAAAAAAGAAGATACAAATCAAAAAGATAGAAAACCCTCCATCTCGATTCGTTACATTTTCTAAACGACGTAAGGGTTTGTTTAAGAAAGCTGAAGAATTCAGCATTACCTCTGGTGCCCACATTGGAATAGTGGTTCAATCTCCGGCTGGTCGATTCTACACTCATGCATCGGGATCGCCCTCGATCGATTCTATTGTCGACCGATTCCTTCATAAGACTCCGTCGTCTGATCATGATCAACAGAACACAGTGACTCCCATACCTCCAATCGTAGAGAAAGAAAAAGATAAAGATCAAGATTTAGAAGTGTGGAAGTTTTGGTTGGATTTGAATGTTGAATCTCTGAATAGTGAAGAAGAGATCACTACGTTGATGGCAAAATTGGAAAAATTACAAAACAAAGTGGGTTCGATAATGATGGCTAGAGATAAAGGCATTTTATTTTTTTGATTTCTTCATTAGAAAAAACAAAACCATGACTGAGATTATATTATATTTTGGACAAACTCACTCAAAACCCTATATAATTACTTGGATAGAAATAATAACTTCCTTTTGTATAATAGAGAGTTTTGATTAACCATTTATTGAAAATATGAACTTTACATTACAGTGAGTTTTATGCTATTATTGTTTCTATATTTTGGTTTAACTGTGTGAGATTTCATTTTTTTGTTCAAAGGAAGTCAAAAGAAAAAGAGTAAATTGCAAAAATCCGGATAATTTATAAAATGTCGACGTCGAATGAGTTGGGAATGGTTTCTTGAATTTGATTATTAGAATAATTATAAAACATATTTTTTAACGTTTAGAATCATAATTATCATTATTGTTTAACAGCCGCTCGACGGAATCAAACAAAAAGATTAAATTGCAATGTTTATTGTACTTTAAGATTTGATCGATTTAATTAAAAGTCAAGGGTTAAGTTTGTCAAATTAAATTAAGATTGAGACCATGGCCTTAGGACGTTGATAAGAAATGAAATCACTGATTGGTCTCGGCAATGAATCACAATGTGATTGTCGAACCCCTGGTGTCTTTCCATTGTGAAGGTGTGATTTACCTCGGCTCGACTGTGGAACGAGGCCAAAGTGCTATGCCTCGAGACTCATAAGTTCAAGGTGATACGGCTTAGTCCGGGTAGGACCAATGTAGTCTGATTTTATGTATTTTTTATTTTATCCCGGAGAGTGTTTACATTTGATGGTAACCAAAAAAGTCTTATTTACCGTTTAACCTTAGTTAAAAATCATTGGAGTATCATTTTTTATTTAATAAAACATACATCGAGCTGTTATTTTTAATTTAATAATAATGTATACAAGTAGGTAATTAGATAATTAAATTACTATCATTTCACTTTTATTCTTGAAATTTCAAAATAAATAACTCAAAATTCTCTCTCTCAATCACTTGTACTGATTCAAGCAAAAAGATTTTAGGTCGTGAGCATTTGTGATTTGCATTGTATTATTATTTTTTAAGAAAAAAAAAAAGGAACCTTTCTTCCCATTCTAATTAAAGTTTATATAAAATATTATAACCGTGTTAATATCCATATATTTATCATATGAAGCCAAAGGCAAGGCAACTTTCCAACAGCCTTTTGTTCTATAAAATTACTACATCATACATAGATAGAGAGAACAAAGGAAGAGAGTAGGAAGATTTGAGAGGGAGAGAGTAAGGATATTAGAGAGATTATAGCAGGGAGAGAGGAAAAGAAGAGGAAGAAAGGAGAAACAATGGAGTGCGCGAGGCAAGATTATTCTATGTAACCACCACAATATGATTCCGTCACTTGTAACTATTGGATTCGTATAAAAGTTGTTCACTCTCCTATTAAAACCACAGATCCAATAGTTATGAGAGAAGAATCATATTGAAACACCCCAACAAATAATTTCTCGAGAGAGAGAGAGGAGAGGAGAGGAGAGGGTACAAGCATTTAACAGCAATCTCTTAATGTTCCATGCCTACAAAGAGAGGGTCAAAATTTGATAGACATGTTCATTAAATAAATTAGGTAGAAGAGAGTTTTTTAGTATGGACTGAAATTACAACAGCAATGGCCCGACTAGCCAGAAATTACAAGACAATATACAACAGAACCTACAAAAAGGCAGGTTAGCTTTCCCTCTTTCTTCCTATTCTTCAAAACTGAGATCACTTTCAGAAAAAGGGGAGGAAAAAAAAGAAAAAAAGAAAAATCTAACTCGAGGAGAAATCGAAGAATGATTATGACAAGCACTAAAGAAGAGAGGAGAAGAATTGAGACAACAACAATACCAGAGTAAAATCCCACCAGAAATTCAAAAGCAAAACAACTGTTACAAGAATTTAGATAGTATGCTCCATCTCTACTTTAAAAACCTTCAAAATCATGAATCCTCAACCCCAATTAAGCATTAAGAATCCATAACTTACTTTTAACTTCGTTAACTTTAGATGGTCTGCAACTGGGAAAATGAAATTCGAATGATTGAGCCGCCAAGAGAACTAGCATGCTTCGAAACAAGGGCTTCAGTGGCCTGCTCCTCAGTGTCAAACATGACTAGTGCCTGCTTCTTACCATTCATCTCAAAGACCTTGGTGTTGACAATCGGCCCATGTTCCTCAAGGAGATTCATGATTTCTTCCTCGGTAACTTCTTGGGATAGAGATGAAATGTGAATCATCTTTGTTGGTGAGCAGCAGTAGCGGTAGTTTTTAGCAGCATTTCGGTTAAAACGATTAAGATTTGAGTTAGCATATTCATGTGTGTCAGCTCCTTGTGTGATATTGGGATGCTTTGAGAAGTTGACCTCCAATCTCTTACCAAACAACATCGCTCCCTATAGAATTCAAAATTTTGAGGCACCAAAAAAGTAAATAATTGTTCACAAGATTAAAGCAACTAAGCAACAGACTTTGAATTGATGAAGTTGACCTATTAAACGAAACATAAGAGAATATTGAAGATCTGGAGCCAGAAATATCTTCTTCCACATGGTCTTAAAGTGAAATTCGATAATAAAAATGCTACTGGATAAACCAATATATCAATTCTTGTTATCATCTATGCTAAAGATCTTATGGTTAAATATAAAATTGACCACATCATTATAACTCAATGAAAAAAAGTTAAATGAAGAACTCATTCAGCTTTTAGAAATCAAACACTGCATATAAAAGAAATTTATGAATACCAGACCTTCAAAAAGTGTACGGCTAGTTCTGCCTGGAATCCATCTCCCATCTGAACTAGCGCATGATCAGGTTTATTGCGGAGAAGTTTAATTCTTACAATGTTACCATAGATGGAGAAAAGGTTAAAAAGCTTGTCCTCATCTATACTCTGAAACAAATAAATGACGTGTCAACCAAGAAAATTAAAAAATGAACAGGATTCTAACACAGAAGAATAGTTAATACTCACATCAGGATGCAGATTGGAAACAAGAACAGTACACCTGTCATTTGTCCCACTAACACCAGGAGGCAAACCCCCTCCAAAGGCAGCAGCAACAGCAGCTGCATTCGCCATCTAGGCATCGATAGAAAAAAAAAAACCTTATGGATATGAACATTAATAATCAATTTCGTCTCGAGAAAAACCAATTCAGGAGTTCCCTAATATGGTTAACCATATTCATCTTAACAAAACACATAAAGTGACCTAGAAATAGTATCCCAAACCCCAAAGCTAAAACAAATAACATGCTAACTAAGGGGGTGTTTGGATTGCAGGTTTGGGGAGACTGGGTTGGTGTAGTCCCTGGATTTGGTGCGTAGGTTTATCAACAGCAAAAATTATGAAGAAAAAATGGAAAATTGTTAAACTATAGCAAACCTATGGGTATAAAAAAAAAGTAAATTGATGAAAGGTAGAAAACCCATGGAATAAACCAGAAATCCAAACACCCAAGGATCTCATGGTATGTACTATACTACCGTCATAGAGTGAAAAATAATGTATCATGCCATAAGGAAAGACAACCCCTTCTAATCAATAATGAGATCAAGTTGGTAACATTCTTCATTCATCTCAAACAATGAATTTGACAAGAGCAATACCCACCTGTGGAAATGCAGCTGGAACAAAAAAAAAGGGGGGTCAGTATATGGTTTTTTACACGAAAAAAGTTGGTATATGGAGAAAGATCATAATTTATGTTGTAACAGATACATTCATTAGAGAACTTCAGTACCTGGTCTGGCTCCAGATGGCTGAAGTGCATACATGTTTCCTGCATCACCATACCCGGACTGTTGCTCATCCAATTAAGAAAAATTAGATTTTAAAAGCAAGGACATAGAAACAATTATTATGAAATTAATAAGATGGTGGTCCATACTTGGGAAGATCGGCCTTTTGGTTCAGAAGGCAGACTAGGGTTCGTAAAATCCCTGGAACAATATGGAAAAGATTGTGTACTGATATAAATGTCAATGCAGAAGAGAATATGATGGAGAATTAGTTATGCTACAAACCTTGAACGTTCATTATTGTAGTTCACCTGTAACTCATCAAGACTGCAAAACACCCATACCCACATTAAAATAAAACCCATAACTTACTTTCAAGTCAAGATAAAATTACAAGCACATCACCATAAATTATGGAACCTACTTTGAGAACTGAATGTCTAGCTGACAGCAACCATCATATATATTACGTCCCTACAAGATTACCAGAAGCGTTAAATTCTTTACATAAAATGAACCAGGATGAAAACCTTATAGAAGGTCCAAGTTCAAAGTGATTGATTCAACAGATAACTGAGTATTACCTGTAGTGCAGTCCTGGCAGTAATAGCACTCTGGCGTGATTGAAATTGAATGAGGGCCTGAAAACCTACATAAATGCACTTAGGACACTGATGCACAACTCTGGAATCTTACTGATAAAAAGGTGAAAACACTTCAAGTAGAAATCAACAATTTTTAGCTTTAGATGTAAAGTTCAAGTTGGATTTGAAAAGGACCTGATGCTGCTTAAGGGATCCAAAAAAAAATACAATCAAAACAACTGAAAAGAGGAAAAAGGAAAGAAAGAACAATTCCAAATCTCCAATTGAAACAGATTTTGATAACAGATCCATGCACAGAGTAAAGAGATCATATGAGAGAGAAATGGGGAAGGAGAGAGATAACTTAATCTAACCCGCTGACTTCTGAAATGTGACGATCTTCTCCACAAATCCATGAGGAAAAAACACTTGATGCAGCACTTCCACCGTAATGGGATATAGCATATGATGGATCGTGACTAAGAGTATTCGATTTGGCTGCTCCAGAGAGTTTTACCACATGGAGAAGGACGAGAGAGAAGGAAATAAATTGAAAAGGACCAGAAAAAGAAATCCAAAATATTATATGACTTTAAATCTCTGTTACGGTTGAAAAGCTAGTTGTCGGGTAGTGATTAATAGAAGTAGAAATAAATTACAACTGACGTGAAAAATTTGAGTTGTGTAATTAAAATTTATTTAATCAAATTCAATTCATTTTTCACACTAATATCACAAGAAGGCTTGTTCATCAGTCTAACATGTAGACAATTACTTTTAAAATGGGGAGGGAGAAAGTCTTGTGCAGGCGTATAACCATATTTGGTTAGGATTAATTTAAATCATTTACATTACTTTCATAATAGTCAATTGTCATATTCATTATTCACAGACAATTTGAAAACAATGCATTCCAGTCAGATATTCAAAACTTTTGGGGACACTCAAGTCAATATAATAGACTTTAGATCGAGAATAAAGAATTGTTGTTGAAGAGTCGAAAGTTTACGCATCCTAAAATAGAGTATGCCGCACTATCTGCAAAACTTATGAACCTCATTCTACAACATATTAAATATTTATCAAAATCATTTTCCACCTCACTAATCTCAGAGTCTCCATCAAGGCATAAAATTATGCAGTTTTCTTGGTGCAAGGCTTTAAGCCAGGCAGGAAGTTACAAACCTCATCTCCCCGTCCTTGAGCATTCTGATCTGCTGTAGTTAGCTCTTGATGTGATGAAAACTGGACATAGACATTCCTCCCCCTAAGGACAGGACAAAAAAGGCATTCAATCATTCACATTCTTCATCTAAAATTATATTTGGAAAAAGAAAACATCATTAGATTCCACTGCTAGTTACGATATATTTAAAAAAGAACAGCAATGAAATTTGCAATGACATTTATTAGCGCCAGCGGCATCATAATACCTAATGCTTGGTTGAACATTTGCAAAAAACTGTAAAGCATTGACTGCTGAGGGAACATCTTGCATTTGCATAAGAGCCTAAATTCACATTAAGAAAAAATAGTGAAATTTCCACTTTAGCTCAGATATTCGTTTAGGACAATATTAGATGTGTCACAATAAGAGCATGAAGTAAAGTAAAACCTGATTTTTAGCACGAAGCATCACAAGCTTAGTTATAACACCAAATGGCTGGAATAGTTGAAGCAAATCATTCTGCAAGCATTCCAAAAGATATATAGGTAGAAAAATTAGGTGAAAACATGCAAAGATTTATCAAGTAAATATGAGAATCCACTTACATATTAAATTGTTAACAATACAAAAACAAATGAACTTTAGATGGAACAAAGAAAACCCCCATTCCGATAGCCTTGTTTAAAAGACTCCCCTTTATTCCTCCACTCATTTCTACCTCATTTTGTAACAGAAAAATCATTCCTGAAAACACTCCCCCCCCCCCCTCCCAAAAAAAAAAACACGCATACGCACACAAACACTACAAAAAAAGGACTCTAAGGGAATATTAGTTTTGCAGAGGTATCAATATATTCTTGAACTAATATATACACCAATATAATATATCATGAATATGTTATATTAAATTCGTTAGAATATAAAATGTAACAAAATTTTATATTTAAAAATAAAATAAAATATTACTTGCATGATTTTTTAATAAGAAATGGACTTTTCATTAATAAGTGAAAAGTATAAACAGATAGTATCTGCATGTTAAAATTTAAAGAATTTGTCTCAAATAGCATAAAACTGCATACTAATTACTAAAATGAAAAAACTTTTCAAAAATTACTCAAATAGCAAAATTTTAGTTCAATAAATTTATTGAACTATTTTTCATGGGTATTTTTAATGAATTTTTTTGTTTTTTGCTTTTTTATGTTCAAGTTCAATAATTTATCGAACTATTTGATTATATTTCATTATTATTTTCAATGAATTTATTAGTTTTTTTTAAAGAAACCTCACAGGCCATTTCATTGATATAAAGAAAGAAAGAAAAAAGTAAACAAATACAAAGGAGTGGCAAGACATACCAAAAGCCAAAAAAACAAAAGAAAACATATACGCTATACCCAAAAAGCCCAAGTCCACCACCTAATTACAAGTTTGCGGGCCAGGTAATTACAAAAGAGTTTGGTAGTTGACACCCAAAAGAAAGCATTTACATGCGCCAAATCCAAAACATACTCCCATGATCTTTTTTTATCCCTAAAAACTCTTCTATTTCTCTCCAACCATATACCCCAAGTAATAGCACAAAAACCCACAACCCAAAGTAACTTGCCTTCTCTTTGAAGGGAGGGTTTAGCAAGGCCTCCTCTAAAGATTGACGGAAAGTATCATTATCAACCCAAGACATGCCAAAGGATTGAAGATTGCTGAAGAAAGTATCATGAGGGTTAAGCGCGTAGGAAGAAGATTGCTGAAGAAACTCGAAGGGTATTTATTTTACCAAGAGCCACGAACCAAATAAAAAACCTGACTTCCTTTGGGATCTTCAAATTCCACAAAGTGGAGAAGAAGAGTGAGGAGTAACTCAAGGGACTCGGATTGTAATAGTCAAGGAAAGATTTGCAAGAGAATGAGAGTGAAGGACTAAGAGACCAAAGTCTTAAATCAGGAGAACCCTTTCTCACCGAAATGCCATCAAGGTTGGTAATAATAGATGACAATTCACCCATTTCCCTATCTCGGATTGGTCTACGAAAATGGAAATCAATATTCACACTTGACCCTTCCTGACGAATGAAAGACGAAATTGGCAAGTTTTTTGCTAAAGAAAGAGAAAACAAAAGGGGATATAAGTCTCGTACGGCAGTGACCCCTAACCAGACGTCTTCCCAAAACTGAATTTGATCCCCTCCCCAACGTTCCATTCCACACAGTTAAGGAATAGAGGGTAGCATTTGGATATCGCCTTCCAGGGGCTTTTACCCGTACCCCTAGCAACCATGTTTGTGCCCAACCATTTGAATGTAATCCATGCCAACTTACAATCACCCTGTGCCACAGACTGAGAGGCTCAAATAGGAAATCTCCACAACCATTTTACAAGCAAAGCCATATTCTTCCTATCTAGGTTTCCAATTCCCAGTCCACCCTCGTCCAGAGTACGTGAGACCATCTTCCAATTCACCAAATGGGGCCCTTTTCCTTCCCACGAGCCTTCCCATAGAAAATTCTTCATAATCTTCTCTAAGACGTCTCTAACACTAACAGGAAACCGAAAAATGGATAAATAATAAGTGGGGATGCCAGATAAAACAGATTGGACGAGTGTCAATCTTCCACCTTTTGAGAAATAACCCTTCTTCCAGGAAGCCAATCTTTTCTTAGTCTTCTCAATCACTGGTTCCCAAAAACCTTTCTTTTTAGGTTTATCTCCTAAACCTTTCTTTTTAGGGTTATCCCCCAAAGGCAGACCAAGATAATTAAAGGGAAGTTTCACAACCTGACAGCCCCAATTCCAGCCCACGCCTTCACTGTATCCGTCTCCATGTTTAAACCCGTCACCGAACATTTAGATCTATTAATTTTCAACCCTGAGCTCCTTTCAAATACCTGAATTATATCCAAAATATCACGAAAGGAATCCTCTTTTCCAGAACAAAAGATGAGGGTATCATCGGCAAATTGCAAGTGAGTGAGTGGGACCTTGTTCTTTCCAATTTGAAACCCTTCAATCACACCACGATCTAGTCCACACTCAAATAATCTACTCAAAATGTCCACCACCAATGTTAATAGGAAGGGAGAAAGTGGATCCCCTTGTCTAATTCCATTTGTCGCAAAAATTTTACTTCAATAAATTTGAGTAATTTTTTAAAAGTTCTCATCAGTAATTAGTGTGTAAAAATATGCTAGTAATTGTCCCTAAAATTTAATATACAATTTACAACAGTAGTATATAATTCACAAATAAATTAGCATTGCTGAGAATGTGTAAGGTGAAAAAAAATACTAAATACACACAACAATAGTGCAAACAAATGCTCCTCTTTTATGAATATGTCTAGTGGAAAAAGCAAAACAAAACCAATACGGTAATATCATTTTTCTATGGACTGGAGATTCTTCAAGAATGCTCCTTGGATGTCTCACTCTCCTCTCAAGTATTCCAATACATTTTCTCTATTTCAACGGTTCAACCAAAATAAAATGCATTGAGAAACCACAAATGTCTAGGTCAACTATGAACAACTTACACACAACTCAACCAATCTTAGAGAAAACCTCTTTATCAACTATTGATGTCGGGACACTAGTAGGACAATATCTTAGGTAGGTGACCATCATGGTTCGAACCCGTGATTTCAAGATTTAAAGCTTAACCCCTTTGACCATCCAATACTTATTGTATGATCCACAAAAGGATTGATTTCTTTCATGTGTACAAAAAAATTCTTCTACTGCTTCCTTGAAAAATGACTACAAAATTCACTTTTAAAAAATCATATGTGAAAAAGGTGTCTTCATAGATAAAAACACATTTACAAGAATGTAAAACATTATTTTATTCATCATTTTAATAAGGAATAACAACTGATTTCACTACTCTTCTTCATTTGTACAAATTTAAATTTAGAACAATACGTTGAAGTATATAGAGCACCAGTTCATTTTTCAGTTTATGGCGAAATAAAGGAACAGAGAAATTTCAACTATTTATCACAAGCTGTTATTGCGCTTGGAAGCTTGAAAACTGCCTACACAATATACAGTATTTCATCTTACAAGTAGGCACTAAATGCAGCTAGTATAAAGTAATAAAGTGCTCTGAAATTAAACTGTAACTTAAAATTACCCATTTGGATATCAGCTTACCTGGAAAAAGAAAATTTTAACTTGATAGTAGAGGCGAAACTCTTGACCAGTTACACTCACATAAGAATGATGACCATTAATTAAAAAAAAAATACTTATTGAATGTATCAGCAGCTAATGACCATTCACAGGATATGAAGAGAGAATAATGATGATTGATGTATGAAATCATATACTCTTGATCGATTTATCAAAGATGGCTGAAAAGAACAGATAATATACTATAGTAATTACTACAGTAATATTAGGACAGAATGAGGACTTTTCTAGTCGCTGAGTCCCTCAACAAAATGCAAGTAAATTACATCAACAGTAGTACCCTTTTCAATTGCAAGTATAGGTATCTTAGATTCCGCTGAAGCAAGGGCCAGCCATTACCTCCATTATATTATAACTACCATCGCTCTCCCTCTAAAATGAAAGTATTCATAAACATACGCGCAAACTATCTTAAACTATAGAGTTATAAACTCCATTTGAGCTACAATGATAAAGCTCAAGAATTGCATACTCTTTGAGATATAATTTTATTTTTTATTCATTCATGGGTTAAAAATTTTAGTCACCTAGATTTTCGTTTGACAATATCAACTATGTACTTGAATTGGGATCCTCTCTCAATTATTACTTCTTCTTCAATGAATAAACTTATGAGTGATTTTAGCAAAAAAATAAAAAAATTGAGCTTCAAGAAAATGAATGAGAGAGAGAGAGAGTAGAAACCTCGGATATTTCATGGCCAACATTTCGGACGTGAATAACTTTTGAAGGTTCTGCCATCCTCAAACTGCATACAACCAAAACAAACCCAAAAACATCCAATTCAACATTTTTACAAGACCCGAAGAAGAGAGCAACTCATCCAAAACTTCTTTTTGTTCAAAAAAAATAAGGATCCGTGTTCTCAATTTTCAAAAAGAAATGATAATTCAAGACTGAACTAAAGCTAAAAACAATGCATATCAATCCATAATGAAAAACAGAGAACAATTACCAATCAATAAAACTAGAAAGCACAAAAAGACCGAGAATTTGAAAAGCCCCAAATCAGAGAAAACTAAATAAACTCATAATTCAACAATGATGAAGCAAATGTCCGTTGAAAATTAACATGAAAAAAGCAGCATCGAAAGGTTATAAAAACCCTAAAAGAGTTCAGTTCGTTGGCCAAAAAATCATCATATCGAAGAAGAAGAAAGAAATTTATTAAATTTCATGTTCAAACTGTTATCTTTTTAAGTATTGAGCAAAAACATAAAATCAGAGAAGAGAAAGCTTTCCTGAGAAAGAAGAGGAGAGAGAGAGGGAGGGAGAGCTGGAAGAAGGAATCAGAGAGATAGAGAGAAAGGCAGAGATCGAGTGCTTGGCCTGTTTGATTGATGCTGCTGTTACTGTTGCCCTATGTTTCTCACCCCACAATATCTATTATACACCCTCTCGTGTCGAGATCATTTCTAGTACTTCCGTTATATCTAAAAAATAAATTATACTCTTAAATAATTTACAAGTATGTTTATTAAAATACATAAGTGTTGGATCACATTATTGATGTCAACATGACCATGACTCAACTAGTAAGGCATATGATCTATTTCTTGTTGTCGAGGGTTTGAATATGTAGTTAGATAGCTGCCCCGATCTCATGAAATCATAGATTAGTCTCATCTCTCAAATTTGATATTATATCTATAAAAGAAAATTGTATTATAGATAATAATTAAAGATATACAAATAAATATAACATGATAATTAAAAAAAATATCAACATTTTCACATAACTAAATATTAAACTTTTTTTTTTTCAATCACGATATAGTCATTGATTAAGTCATTACCTTAAGAGAGAGTGGTTAATCATATCGCAACATTGAGTATTGAAAAAAATTTAAACCTTCTTTGTCATTGTGATTGTGGGGCCCTCCGTTAATCCATCCACGTCATCACTTTAAAATCTGTTTTCCTTCTTGCAACGGCCCAATCTATACTTCATTGGGCTCACGTGAAAACGATAAGAAGAAAGATTACGAAATTAGGATAAAATTTAGGGAGAATTACTAAAATAACATATTTTCGCTTATTAATTAATGAAATATCATTACTTCTTAAAAATTATTCAATTAGTATAATAATAATTCAATAATTTAATTCAAAGAAAAAATTATTGAAATAAAAAAATTACAAAAATCCAATAATTTCATTGAAAATAATAATAAAAATAATCAAATAGTTCCATAAATTATTGAACTTGAGCTTAAAAAAAAAAAAACAAACAAATTCATTAAAAAAAACATCTATGAAAAATAGTTCAATAATTTATTAAACTATAATTATGTTATTTTAGTAGTTTTTAAAAAGTTCGGAGATTTTAGTAAGGGTAAAATGAAAATAAGCCTCCTGTGAATTGTCAAATGCATGAACACCCCCTGTGGTTTGAAAAAGGCAAATCATACCTCTGTGGTTTCAAATTATTCCAATGAGACTCTTCCCCTTAAACGCCATGTATTTTCTTTTAGCCATAACTTCTTCGTTTGAACTTCGATTTGAATGATTCAACATGATTTGAAATCCTCATTTCGGGCTCTAAGTTATGGTCAATTCAAAAATTCAAAATCGTTAATAAATAAAAGGGTTTATTATCATCCAAATATTAGGTATGATTTACACCATTAACGCTTTTGATCATTGATGATTTTTAAGTTTTGAAGTGACCATAACTTAGAGCCCGAAATGAGGATTCCAAAACATCTTGAATCATCTAAATCGGAGTTCAAACGAAGAAATTGTGGCTAAAAGAAAATTAACGGTGCTGAAGGGGATGAGTCACATTGAGATAATTTAAAACCACATGAGTATGATTTCTCATTTTCAAACCACGGGGGTGTTCATACATTTGGCAGAAACCACAAGGGTAGGGGTGTAAATAAAAACAGAAAAATCGACCGTTTCGATAGGAGGAAACCGATCGGTCGGTCGAGGTCAGTTTTGGTAGATCCAAAACCGACCATGGTCGGTCAGTTTTAAATAAACTGGTCGGTTTAAGTAAAACCGACCGACCGAACATATGTAGGCTATTTAAAAAATAAGAAAACATAACAAACTCATAGTCACTCACTGCCTTTGCCTCTCTACCTCACGTTGGAAGGAATCCATCCCCAGTCCCCACCGCTCACCACCTCTCGCCGTCACCACCGCTCATTCACCGCCCGCCGTCTCTCACCATAACCACCTCTAATACTTCTCTTCCTCTTACAGATCTAAGATTTTTGTAAGTTTATTTTTTGAAATCTATAAATGTTTGATCTATTCTTACTTCTCTGAATCTCTTTTATGAATTTATTAATAGTTTTTTAGAGTCTTTGATACCATTTAATATATTTCTTGATTTAGGGTTTTTTTTTTTAAATGTATTGAATAAAAAATTTTATTTTAGCTTTCTCCTAGTCCTTACTAACCCAAATTTCATTTTTGAACATAAATTTAACATAACTTTGTTGATTTTATTTTATCATTATCTACTTTATTGATTTATTGTTTGTGTGGAATGTATAATTTATATTACTTTGTAATTATACTTGTATTGTAGGTACCATAAATAATCATGGACCATTTGCAAGATGAATTGAATGAACAATCGCTCAACATAGATTTTGAATTTAATGAGAGGAATCCGAAGGAAAGGACACAACCAAGTGAAGGTGGAGATGAAAACACCAAGGAAGGGAGTCCCAAGAAAAGAAAAGGTAATGCTAAAAAACAATCTATCGTGTGGTTGCATTTTGATAGACTCCCTATAGTTGACCCTAACCAACCGGAGGCTAAGTGTAAGCATTATGACACAATCTATCCATATCACTCTAAACATAATGGTACTGGAACCGTGAAACATCATTTAGAAGAGTATTGCACAAAATATCCTTACAGTCGAAAAGTTGCTCCATCTCAGAAAAAATTAGTATTCCAATCTAAAAAGGGAGGTGGATATACTTCTGATGTGAAGGTTAGTTGTGAAAGTTTTGATGTTGAGAGTTGTAGGACATGGTTGGCTGAGATGCTAATTGAGGATGAGTTACCATTCTCTTTTGTTGAGAAGCGTGGGTTTAGAAAATTTTGTAATAGAACCATAGGGTTCTTTGAGCCTAGATTTAGCCTTCCTTCATGCGTGACTGCAGCTAAAGATTGTATGGATGTTTATTTAAGAGAGAAAGTTAAGAGATTTGTTTGTAGAGAAAGGTTATAGGATCTTTCTCACTAATGACACATGGACATCCATACAAAATGCAAACTATATGGTTTTAACCGCGCATTTCATTTATTGTGACTGGCAATTACATAAGAGGATTGTTAACTTTCACCCTATAGACAATCATAAGGGGGACACGATTGGGAGGATGGTTGAGTTGTGTTTGAGGCAGTAGGGAGTTGAAAAAATCAAATGTTTGACTGTTTATAATGCTAGTTCCAACGATGGAGCTATTGGTTACCTTCTTAAGAGGTTTAGGGATGGACTAGTACTAGATGGTGAATATTTGCAATCTAGATGTTGTGCACACGTATTAAACTTGATTGTAAATGATGTTGTAAATGAGTATAATGAATCTGTTGCTCGGATTCGAAATGTTGTGAAGTCTGTTTGAGCTTCTCCTACACGTTATGCTAAGTTCAGAAAGTGTTGTGACTCGGAAAACATTACATGCAAAAGTGTAGTTGTCACGGATTGCCCCACTAGATGGAACTCCACTTATGTGATGCTTGAAACGACAGAAAAGTTAGAAAAGGCGTTTGAAAGAATGGAGGATGAAGACACTACTTATGTGTGTGATGAAATGCAAGCCATTAAAGAGGATTGGGAGCATGCTAGGTTGTTGATGCAATTTTCGCAAGTGTTTTTTGATGTTACTCAAAGAATTTCAGGGTCTTTGTATGTCACATCTAATCAAGGAGTTAAATGTCGATGTCGACAGAAATGTCGAGGTTCAAATTTAAGGAAATGTCGATGGAAATTCCCAGAAAAATCACGGAAACGATGGAAACATATGTGAATTTTTTGTTTTTTTATTAAAACTTTCATAATACCTTAATTTAGTCTTGATCTATCATAAAATGAAATTATACACCTATAAATGATGTTAAATATAAAAATTACAATAAAATCTATCAAAATATAATATTAGAATATATTTATTTCAATAAAGTTTATTTATTATTATTTAAAATTACATATTAGATAAAATTTAGATAGATAAATATTTTTAATTTGATATATATATATATATATATATATATATATATATATATATATATATATATATATATATATATAATGTGTATTTACTTTAAACTAAACGATAATATATATAAACTTAAAACTAAATTATATTTAATTTTTAAATAGAAATTATTAAAAGTTAAAAAGGATGAAAATGACAAATATATAGAAAATTGGAATAAGTTTACTAAACTTGCACAAATATCAATAGAAAGGCAGAGCACGTCTATCTCTTCAATTTTTAATCTTATTAAATAATAATTACTCATTGATATTTGTGATATCTATCTCTTCAATTTTTCTAATTCCCAAAATATAATTTCAATATTTAACGAATCTCACTGGTTTCCATAATCGAGTCTTATCGTCTTCAAGATCACGAAACTCAAATCAGATGTCCTATTTTGTTTTCACTATCCTCATCATCTGGTAAATTTTTATCTTCTCTTCATCTGTTCTGCAACTTTTCTTAATCAAAATTTCAGTGGAAAAGGGAGATATTTCCGATGAAATGTCGAAGATTTCTGAAAAAATTATTGTTACATGTGTGTCTAACTGAATAGTTAACCGAAAGTGGACTGAAATATCTACCGAAAATGACTTACCAACGACATAGACGAAATACCGGAAAAAGAGGAGAAGAAATTTTTTACCCCTACTTTGATATCTCGAGTTCTCAAACCAACGTATGTCGATCGAAATTTCGGTGATGTCGCCGAAACTTGATACCCTGCATCTTATATGGTTTTTCATGAAATTAGCACTATTCAACATTGAATAAGGGAAAAGTGTGGAAGTGATGATCTCATTCTTCGTGGCATGGCTGAAAAGATGTAAAAAAAGTTTGATAAGTATTGGGGTACTAGTACAAGGGGTCAATTACATGTTTTATATAGCTGTTGTGTTAGATCCTCAATATAAGCTGCAATTTTTGAATTATTGTTTTAGACCTTATATGATGTCGAAGTTGCTAAGGAGTTGGTGGATAATGTTAAGAGCTCACTTAGACTTTTTTTTAGTGAGTACAACTTGTCTTCCCCTACGTATCCATCATTTGAACAAACATCAAAACATAAGGAAAAGGCAAAAGGAAAACAACCTTCATCTTCTTCTAGTTCTAACTTTGTCCTTGCTAATTCATTTAAGTCTTCTGGAATTAGGACATTGACTAGAAATTCAGAGATTGATATTTACTTGTTGGAATCAATAGTGGAAAGTTCTAATTTTAATGCACTTCTTTGGTGGAAAGGAAACAGTTCAAGATTTCCAGTTCTTAGTAAAATTGCTAGAGATGTTTTAGCAATTCCTGTCTCTACTGTTGCATCTGAGTCGGCTTTAGTGTCGGGGGGCGTGTGATTGATTCTTATCGTGTTTCATTAATACCTAAAACGGTTGAGGCACTCATTTGCACTCAGAATTGGATAAGTTCTAACCCAATTGATGACCTTCGTGCAGAGATTGAGTTTCTTTCAGCCATTGAAGAAGGTATACTTTTTTCACTCTTGTTTAATTCATATTGCATTTTATTCAATTCTTATTATTGTTAACTTTTCCCACATGTTCAAATTTTGTATGTTTTGAAGTGGCTAGAAATTTGGAGGAGAAGAAATGAAGACTTGTTTAGTTAACTTTTTCCCATGTTTTCAAACTTTTTCATAATTTTAGTGTTTGTTTATTTTATAAGTCTTGAGAAGAGACTTTAAACTTTGTAATATTTTGTGGTCGGATTTGGATGGTTGTTTTGTTTGAATGTTGATTTAGGTATTTGAACTTATTTGAACTTTTATTTAGGTATTTGGACTTGATTGAACTTTTATTTATGATCTATTTTCAGGATGAATTTTAATGACTATGTATTTGATTGAACTTTGATTTTGGATGATTGTTTTGATTCAAAATTTATGTTTGATTTTAAATTATTATGGATGGATATATTATTTTTTATGTTGAATTTTGATAGCAATATGAATGGTACAAATATATTTTTATGTAATTTTTTTAACAAACATTAAACACCTTTATTTTTTTTAAATTTTATAAAATAAAGCTGTCCATGCCAAAACCGACCGGCCGGTTTCCTATCCTTTCACATTCCATTTAGTCGACGGCGGTTCCTCCTTTTTTGGGGCTAAAACCAACTCTGACCGACCGAGACCACCCGTACACAGGGGTCTTATTTGCATTTTACCCTTTTAGTAATTAGTATGCAGATTTATGCTATTTGAGACAAATTCTATAAAATCTACATGGCATTATGTGGATATATAGCGTTTAAGAACTATGAAGTAAAAACAACTAAAATTGAGATGAAGTTAATTTATTATTAATTTAAAATATCATTTATTTCTCTACATCGAATTTTAATTAGATGATTGATTAATTCATTTTTATTTTTATATAAAAGAAAGTTCTTACGTGTGTTTAATGCATGTTACAAACATAATTTTTTTTATAGAAATCTAAATTTTTGTTGAGTTTTTTATTAACTCAAAACCTCCTAAAACAAATTGTAATTTTACTAGATAAATTCTCCACATCCTTTTCAATTGTGATTTACGTATTCAAATACAAATACATAAGGAACCACTCATTAATTACTAAATCTAAATACAAAATACAAATATAATAAAATGATAATTACTAAATCAAAACCATAAAATTAGGAATGTAACAAATTCCTCCTCTTCTAATTAATAATTACATATAAAGAAATGTTGAAATTTTTTTAAACTTGCTTCGAAGATTAAGGGTGTGTTTGAGAGTGCTTTTGGTCAAGGTATAAGTGCTTTAAATGATCAAAAGCACTTCGTAAATACAATATATATGTTTGGTAACATTGTGTAAGCACTTTTGTAAAAGTCAAAAGCACTTCAAAGTGCCTTTTAAAGAAGTAAGTATTTGGTATTTTTTGAAGTGTTTTTTATTTTTTAAACTTTATCTCTCTAACTTTTCTCTACCCATTTTATCTCTCTAACATTTCTCTACACATTTTATCTCTCTAACTTCTCTCTATACATTTTATCTCTATAATCTCTCTCTAACATCTCTCTACACACTTTTTCTTTTTCTAAGTTCTTTTTCCACACTCTCTCTAACTTCTCCTCATACACTTTCTCTCTCTATATTATTTCTACATAATTTCTTTCTCTATACTTTTTTTTTTCTAAAAATAACTATATAAGATCAAAAGTACTTTTAAAATGTTAGAACCAAACAATAAAATACTAACACTAAGCACTTTTTATCATAATACTTTTATAAAAGTACTTTAACTAAAAGCACTTATTTCACAAACACTCATAAACACACCCTAACTCTTGAATTTCAAATGTATCTTTACACATAACATATAAAATTTCAAAGTTGGGTGGAGGTGGAAATTGATTGTTTGAACTTTGAAGAAGGGAAATCTCTTGTCCTTTAATGTGTGTTGCTTTATTGGTAAGACCTCCAATTTTGAAGGTGTATTCATAGTATCTTGAATCTCTTCTTCTCAACGTGCTTTACTTTGGCATTCCATAATTTCATCCATTCTGATCTTATGAAACATAATCAAGAGATTATGTAACGTCCCGTCACTTTTGAAGTGATTTTTTTTATTTAATATTTATTTATTTATTTTAATTAAAGTATTTAGTTTAATTTTAGTTTTAGTAATTTAGAATTTAGAAGTTAATTTTGTTCAAAAATCTTTTTAATCGTTTTATTAGTAAATTAGTTATGGTCGTATTAATAATTATTAACGGGCCAATTAATAATTATTAATCACCATTTGGCTAGTTTAAGAACTTCGGGTTACAATTTATAAGTCAAAAGTCATTAAAAGGACGTAACCGTAATTTTCGAAAATCTTAAATATCTAAACACTATTCACATTTCATCTTTAAATTGCCAATTGACCAACTTTGACCAAAAAAATCACATTTCTTCTTCCCTTCCTTTCTCTCCATGGTTGTGGGTCATCAATGGAAGGGGGTTCTTGGGTTTTCGTCATTTCTCAACCGTTTTCGATGATGTCAGTTGCATTGGATTGCTCGGGACGTGGGATATCTATCTCACCTAACCTTGTGGCATTTCTCGTTCTCTAAGGGAAGTCCTAAAAAGTAAGTTTTCAAAAAAATTTATATGGATTTCATTGTTTTAGTTTATAATGAGTTTTGAAGTTGAAATCATGAATTTCCATCAAGGAATTTGACGATTTTGAGCTCGGATTTTCGAAAAACACTATTCATCTGAAATCACTATTCACCCAAAAATCATACTTTTTCTCATATTAGATATGAGTTGTAATATGTTGATCGATTGATGAATTATAGGTGTGATTGCTCATTTGTTGGTTCGTGGGAACTTGGTTGTCACCCGAACATTCGAGGTGAGAATAAATAGAATTTAAAGTAGCTTTAGAAACCGAATAAGTTGAACGATTTGTAGGATCGAAAGTTGAGATTAAGGTTTAAGTCAAAAGGATTAAAATATGCGAGTTAACATGCTTAAGCTTGGAGTTAGTTATATTTGAGCGAGAGAACTCATGGATTGCTCGAGGGAAATATTTAACTCTTGGATGTTCTAAGTTTAGATTTGTTCCGGAGTTTAAGAATGATTATCGGAAGTTGAAGGTTTCGAGTATAATGGAACGAATAAGAAACTTGATTATGGAACTTCGAATACTTATTGGAAGCAATAGAATCATTTTAAATTGGAGACTTTATGAATAAGTTAGTAATTCAAGTTTAAATAAAGGCCGTTTGGCTTGATCTATGTATTGTTTTCTTATTGGAAGTTTCTAATTTCTTATTTTATGTATAAGAGCATTACGTGATCCATTTACCTTTATGTTCTTCCGATTACTTTGAATGTTTATATTTATTTTTACTTGCACACTATGAATGTTTATATTTATTTTACTTGCACTTGAAAGCATATTCATATCATATCATATCATATTGCATAATCGATTATTGGGAGGAATAATGAGGCATACTAAAGGACTGTGGGACTTTGCATTGTCTGGTATTATTCGTTTTATGTTTACGTATATGTACATGAGGAATGCTAAAGGACTGCGGGACTTTGCATGATCGGAGGAGATGGATAGTGAGATAATGATGGAACTATGCGAGTTCACATTATCTGGTATTATCCACAATTACTATGATACATATACGAGGATACGGTGTATTAGTAGCCTGCGGGAGCTTCATTACCTGTATTCAGTGAGTGAGTTAATGAGGTGAATGACATAGCCTGCGGGAGCTTCATTACCTGTCATTAATCACTAGAGGTGGGAAGTTAATATTGAAAAGACTTCATATATATTTTTTTGGAAAACGAGATAATGAAGTATCGTCAACTTGCGGGAGCTTTCATATTGTCATTATGAGCATGTGATGATTATATTGATTGTATGCTCTTTACACTTGGAAAGCGAGATAATGAAGTAATGTTAGCCTGCGGGAGCTTCATTACTGTCATTATAAGCATTTGAAGGTTATGTTGATGTAAATGTTGCGTGTATTTTACATTTGTTGAATGAGTTAATGAATATGTTAAGACCGAGTGAGCTTAGCATTATTTATGAAAGAAAAAGGAATGTAAACTTTTTATAGCCTGAGTTGTTATATAGAGAAAAGAAATGAAACATTATATATATTACACATTTCCATAGAGAAAAAGAATGAAATATGATGATAGTTGAGTGCTATAAGAAAGAGGAATGAAATTGAATTGTATAATGAGAAAATACAAAGGTGTATTGAACCTTGTATAGTTATTATGTTATATATATGAGAGAACTAGATTCTCATTTAATTAGAAGATCTTGAAATTTGGAGATTTAACACTTGAATATAAACCTTATATATAGTATAAGGTATTAAAAAGGATGAATAAGAAAGAGATATGTGATATGGAAATATTCTTCTAAATGTTGGGAGTTAGTTTCTCGAGTTTTGGAAGTTTTGATAAAGAGAATGTAAGTTTTACTTGGACACAAATCCGGATGCGGGTTTGGAGTCTAATGTTACTTTACTTTCTATTTATTTTCATTGGGCTTGCTTTTAGTTCATGATATTACAAACATTTCCAGGTAATGTTCGGGGTCATGGGAGAGGAGCTGGTGCAGTCTGATCTGGATGATGATGATGATGGCGGGATGGACTAGAGATACTTTTAAAGTCCATAGACACATTTATTTCATGTTTTATATTTTGAGTTGTATATTTTTATATAAGCTCATAAGAGCTTTTATTTTAACTTTTATAACCTTGAACTCTTTTAATCTTTACACAGGATTTGCATTTCCTGTCGTTTAAATTCTCTGATTGTGAAAAGTGTAACAGGTTGTGGATAGTCCAAGTTTTAAACATATCCACGCCAAAATTTTATTAAATATTAAGTCTTCGGCTGCAAATTCGATTTTAAATGATTTAAAAGGAGTCAGGTCATCACAGATTAGCCAGTAAATCTCTTTCATTATCAATAAAATTCTCCTATTTTTTCCATCTATATATAGACTACGAGATAGAGCTTCTAACTTCTTCATTTGAACCTGAGTGGTTGTTGTTTCAATCTTATTGTTACACTTTTAGCTTGTAAACACATAAATGAAAACAGAAATCAAGAACAAGGAGATAAGAGAAGAACACAATATTTATATCGGTTCAACCACTAAGGGACTACGTCCAGTCATTGGATAAGCTCTCCAAGATTATGCACTATAATCAGCCTTCGAATCAATCCACAAAACTCATCCAAGTATACACACAGTCATTACAAGAAGACGCAAAGAGATAAACAGAAACTGAACTATAGAATTACACAAAGATTCTCAAGTTCTCAAGCTTTTTCTCTTTAGAAACTCTCTTAAGCATTTCTCTCTCTAAAACTGAAATCATCACACTTCTAATGAAGAAGATGACTCTCAGCAGCTAAAGGAAGTTGAGAGTTGTTGGAGAGGCAGTTGGTAATCCACGTGGGAAGTAACGGCTACTAACTTGACAGGCAGCTACATGGGCTGAGGAATGGGCTGGAGCTGAATAGAAAACTTGGGCCCAAAAACATATTCAAATGGTCCCTAAAAAAGCTGAGTTGAACACACAACAAATCACCACCTTGTTTAACTCAGATTCTAGCCTATAGTGCACATCAAGAAGAACTTCATCCAGCTCATCAGGTTTATTCAACCTAGATCAAAACAAGTCACACCAATCAAATCTAAGAATTTACTTAATTTAGAGGTTGTGATTTGTTTTGTAATCATGTCAACAAGATTATCATCAGTGTGTATTTTATTAAAAGCAATCTTACCTTAACTAATAATATCTCTAATAAAGTGATACTTTACCTCAATATGTTTTGTTCTATCATGGAACATTTGATTCTTAGTTAGATAAATAGCACTTTAGCAATCACAAAATACTGCCACCTGCTCTTGTTGAATGTCAAACTCAGAAACAATTCTCTTGATCCAAGTTGTTTCCTTAATATCCTCAGTAATGGCTATATATTCAGCCTCTGTGGTGGAAAGGGCCACCACAGGTAGCAAGCAAGCTTTCTAGCTTATAGCATTTCCAAATAATGTAAATACTAATCATGTTAATGATCTTCTTTTGTCAAGATCACCTGCAAAATCAGAGTCACAATAGCCTACAATTGCACTGTCAGTGTCATTACTTTTAGAATATTTGAGGCCATAGTTCCAGGTAACTTTTAGATACCTCAATACTCATTTTGCAGCTTCCCAGTGAGGTTTACCAGGGTTTGTCATATATCTACTTATAAGACTAAAGGCATAAGCTAGATCAGGCGTAGAGCAAACCATGCTGTACATAATGCTTCCTACTATACTAGCATAGGGAATACCATCCATTTCAAGTTGTTCATTTTCTGTTTTTTGACTTAAGGCAGCAGACAACTTAAAATGAGTAACTATAGGTGAGCTAACAGCTTTAGCATTGTTCATGTGGAATTTTTCTAAAATTTTTAGTGTATACTTGTGTTGTGTGAGAAACAGTATGTTTTTACTCCTATCTCTATTAATATGAATGTCAAGTATAGTTTGAGCTTTCCCAAGGTCTTTCATTTCAAATTCCTTATTCAGAGATAAGTTCAGCTTATCTATCTCTTTCTTATTTGAGTATGCTACTAACATATCATCAACATACAAAAGAAGGTACATAGGGCAGTCATTGTTAACCCACTTAACATACACACAGCTATCAAAGTTGCTTCTATTGAAATTATTCTTGATCATGAAATTATCAAATTTTAAGTACCATTGCCTAGGTGATGGTTTCTGTCCATAGATTTATTAAGAAGACAAACTTTATTTTCACTTCCCTTTGTGACAAAACCTTCATGTTGAGACATGTAAATTGTTTCAACCAAATCTCCATGTAAAAAGGTTGTTTTAACATCTATTTGCTCTAGTTCTAGATCAAACTCAGTTACAAAAGCAAGTAAAATTCTAATGGAGATGTGTCTCACAACAGGGGAATAGATTTCATTTTAATCTATACCTTCCTTTTAGGTGAATCCCTTAGCTACTAACCTAGCCTTATATCTAACCTTTTCAATTCCAGGAATTTCATCTTTCCTTTTGAAAATCCACTTACATCCTACTAATTTTTTATTTTTAGGCTTATCTACAAGAATTCAGGTTTTATTTTTCTCCAAACTAGTCATTTCTTCTTTCATAACATCTAACCATTTCTGCTTATAAGGGTCATTTATAGCATGCATATAGGTTATAGGTTTACTGTATATCATTTGGTTAGCAGCAGTGAAAGCATAGTAGGTGAAATCAGAATTTTCATACCTGGCTGGGGGTTTAATTACCCTTCTATTCCTGTCCATTGTCAGTTTGTAGGAGCTCAGATCTTCAGTGTCCTCAATTACTTTCTTCAGCTGGATGGCTCTATTCAGTTTCTTGAATGGCCTATTGAGCATTATCTTCTTAAGCCTCCACCTCTTTGGCTGCACCTCATTTGGTTTTCTGGCACTTATCTCACAAGATTGATCATTGGACTTCATGAACATTTATGTCTCTTTAAAAGTCACATCTCTACTGATGAAACTTTTAAAACCTCCTAAGGGCTGCCATAGTTTGTATCCCTTAACCCCATCAAGATATCCAACAAATATACATTTGACAGCTCTATGGTCAAGTTTTCCCTCCTTATTGTGAGCATAGGCAGTGCACCCATATATCTTAAGGTGATTCAATTGGGTTTGCATCTTGTCCAAACCTCATTAGGTATCTTAAACTCTATAGCTGAAGAAAGGCATCTATTGATAAGGTAACAGGTTGTCTTACAGTCTCAGCCTGATATGTTGATTTTTATCATTGTTCTTTCATGTTTAAATCCCCATTTATTGCTTTTTCCATAGAGTTTTTAGTATGAATTCACTTGTTTTCTCTATTTCAGGTGAATCCAAGTCAAACGAGACGAAAAATGATGAAAAACAATATATGTTGAAAAATTGGCCTACCGCCTCAGCGCCCAGGAGCTCACCGCCGCGGCGGTGAGTCTGCAAACAATTTTCAAGCCAAAATTCCCGAGAGTGGGCGCCGCGGCGCCCACGTGCCACAGCTGCAGCAACGAATTCGCAAAAATCGTGATTTTTTTGCCATCTCACTACTGCCGCGGCAGTGCGATTTTTTTAAATATATATTTAGTTTAGATTTTTTTTAGGTATTCTTCTTCCTTTTCCGATTTTAGACTTTTGCTTAGTGTTTTTTTCAAGCCATGTCTAGCTAATTTCATCCTTTTAACTAGAGATTGATTCGACGTTTGGTTTGTTTGAATTCGTGAGACCTATTCTTTAATTTAGATTTCAATTTGTTTTCTATTCTTGATTTCTCTTTGCTTCCCTATCATTGAATTGATGTTTGTGCAAATAGGATCCTTTGCCCAGGTATTGTTTTGATAATTAGTCAATTAGAACATTTGAATCCGTAATTGTTTGAATCGTTCTAATCTAAGTGACGAATGATATGAATTGATTTAGGAAACTATTTGATTCATATTGTGAGAAATCTTGATCTAGTCTAAATAAATCGGTCGTACTGTGTTTATTGGCTAGGATTGATTGTTCTTCTTTTCTTAATGCTTTTGAAAGGCTAAATCCTATTATCGTATTCTAGGGTTGTCTATCAATTAGGGAGTTAGTCATTAGATCGTATCTTGACTATCGACAAATTAAGGAAGAACATAAAAGTTGTTAATTAGGCTTTAATGACTCATGTCAATCTAGAAAAGAATTTGAATGTATGTTTTTGTCTATGATCGAATCGAACAAATCATAACAGAGATGATACCTCTAGTTGGAATTTCTCTCATATCAATCTTTATATTTTAAATATTCTTTGTTTTCTTAGTTTAGAAATCTAAAAAAAAAACCCCCCTTTTTAATTAGTCAATAACAATAAGTTAATTCTCCAGTCCCTGTGGAATCGACCTTGCTTACCACTGCTATAAGTTAATCTTAGGAAGCGAGTATATTATTTTTGCTGATTTCGACAGCCACCATAGCCCAAAACTTCTTGGGTTGATTAACACTAACCATTAGACACCTAACTCTCTCAAGGATAGTCATATTCATCCTTTCTGCCACCCCATTTTGTTGGGGTGTGTGTCTAACTATTTTGTGCCTTATAATACCTTCTTCATTACAGAATCTATTGAATTCCTCATTTAGAAACTCAAGTCCATTATCAGTTCTTAGGGTCTTAACTCTTTTGTTCCTTTAGACTTCTACCATCTTTTTCCAAGTTCTAAAGTTTTCAAAAGCTTCTGACTTGTGTTTCAGGAAATAGGCCCAGGTTTTCCTAGAGAAATAATCAATTACGGTCATGAAATACCTATTTCTTCCTAAGCATGGTTGCTGATTTGAGTGGATGTAGTTAAGAATACTAGTGGTTGTGTGGACAGATTTAGCAAACTTTACCTCTTAGGCTTCCTTTGCACACAGCTTTCACAGAAGTCTAGCTTATTTAGTTTTGAATTGTCAAGGATACCTTGCTTACTCTCTCACTTACATGACCTAATCTCATATGCCATAGGTTTGTTTGGTGAGTGGTACTAGAGGAAGTGGCTGCTAGACCTAAGACAATGTTGCCTCTCAAAACACAGGGGTCATTTTCCTTGACAACTTTCATTATGACTAAAGAACCACAAAGGATTTTGAAGACTCTAACTCCATCTTTGTACTCAAAACCTTCCTCATCTAAAGTTCCTAGGGAAATAAGGTTTCTTTTCATATCAGGGACATACCTAACCTTGTTTAGGGTTCTAATAGAACCTTCACTGGTTTTTATCTTAACTTCCTATATACCTGTGATTTTACATAGTACATTGTTTCCTAATTGAACATTACCACCATTTAAAGGGCTAAAGTTGTTTAACCAGTCTTTAAATGAAGTTATGTGAAAAGTGCAACCTGAATCTAATATCCATTCTTCTTCATTTTCAGTGCAACCGACCATTAGAGCGTCGCCATTTTAAGAATTGTCATTACCAATAGCTACATTTCCTAAACTATTCTGATTATAGTTATTTTGCTCTTTTCCATTTGTTTTCCTCTTAAGACAAAACCTCCTAATATGCTCTAATTCATTACAATGGTAGCATTGTACAGTTTTCAGGTTTGGCCTAGATTTGCTTCTACCTCTTTGTTTTCTATCATTAAGTCTACCCCTAAGATGCAAACATTCCCTTTGATTCTTATTATTTTGATTCCTATCAGTTTTCAATTTTAATTCCCAATAACGAAGGGCAGAAATTACCCCATCTACTTTGATTGTAGTCCTGCCAAACTTGATTGCATCTTTCAATTTAACTTCCCGTTAAATTTTGTGGTAATTTTTTTTATTTAATTTAATTGTAAGCTTTATAATTAGTTAAATTAGTTTAGTTTAATATAGTTAATGTAAGACCTAATTGATTTTCTTTAGTTCTTACTTGACTTTCCCAGTTAATTGATAGTATTAATAATAAGTCATTATCTTAGGTTTTATTAGATGTTTTAGGAGAATAATGGAGTGTGGGGTCTCTTCTTCTCTTCTTGTCTTATTCCCACATTTTAGGGCAACAAGCCATTGGGTAAGAGCCCTAAAATTGAGAGAGATTATATTCTAACAATCATTTTCTTCTTCTCTCTTCGTGAACCAACCGCAAGCCACAGTGACAACCATGGAAGCTCGAAAGTCAATCTCTCTACTGTTGGGATTTATGCCCTAGAATTCGTAATTTGTAATAGAATATTTTATGAATAAATAAAAGTATTATTTTAGTGAATTTTGTGCAATTTATTATATGTTGATATTCGTTAAATATTCAAACATTAATAGAAAATTCCAGAGTTACCAATTCTGTAATCTTGACTACTATGAGATATAAAGTGGATCTAGTCCAAGATAGTAACTCAAATAGTCTACAGTAAACGAATACGGTTAGGAAACCTTATTCTGGTAACACTGTTGATGTTGTTCACTGATTTGATCCAAATCATTAGCATGATGTAGATGCAAGTGGAAACATCATATATAATGAGTTTATATAAGACTGGACCAGGATAATAAATCAATTCCTAAATAACACCGTTGATAGGAAATGATTTATAATATCAAATTTACGTTATTAAGATTGATACGTCTCAATCCCCGAGTATGTTGTGAACTCACATTAATGAAGTCTTTTCCTTTGATTCACATAGTTGAGGGTGATCTGTTGATACACTCGATAAACTCCCGTTTTGGGGAAATGACTAAATTGGTGCTTGGGAACATTTCTATACAAGATGGCATTCATAACTTTCCTAAAACAAATGAAAGTGTTAGTGCGACACTATTCTAACTTAGGAACTTTAGGTATCTCCCTTGTTGTAATGATTCGGTACTTGAACATGAGGCCTCACCTTCTCACTGGCCCGAGAAGGATCGTTCTTGTGACGACCCGTCACTTTAAATAAATTAAAAATCAGAGAAAACAGCGGAAGTCTTTTAATTTACGAAAAATTGGCGTGGTTTTGTTTGAAAATTGGCATGCCGAAAACCTGTTTACATCCTAATTTTCACATCTATAAAATCTCATGGACTTTAAGTCCAAATCAGGAGTTCAAATATATAATATCATAAAAACATCATCCAGAAGCTCTTATGAGCCAAAATATGATACAAAATAATCAAAGTCCTTAAAATTCACAAAATAAAACATAGACTTTACAAATCCAATAGTCCATCTCGAGGTCAGCATCCCTCGATCACGCGAGACCACCTCCTCCTCCTCGACCTCCAGCCAAGGCATTACCTGAAATTGGTTGTAATATCATGAGCTAACAAACTAAGCCCAGTGAGAATAATAAGCATAAAAAGTAAAGATAGACCTCAAACTCGCATTTCGATTTGTATCCAAATAACCTGACACCACAACTCCTAAAGTTCTCCAAACTCTAGGTAATTCTATTCCATTTTCTCCAAATTATGCCATTACTACACTTGTAGTCAAATCTCATACATTAACTTGATATGACTTAAAGTAATAAAAGTAAAGACTTTGCATAAAATATAACATCTCAAATCTTTATATCATCAATCATATGCAATGTAGGGCTCGCATATACCCTTATGCATGTATGAAGTAATGTGTCAATCCCATAGGATACCATTCACTTCCTTTTCATCAAGAGTGATGAGCGGATCCCGTAGGGTCCCATCCATCTCTTTTCATATAGAGTGATGAGCAGATCCCTTAGGGTCCCATCCGTCTCTTTTCATATAGAGTGATGAGCGGGATCCCGTAGGGTCCCATCCGTCTCTTTTCATATAGAGTGATGAGCGGATCCCTTAGGGTCCCATCCGTCTCTTTTCATATTCTTTTCTTTTTCTCTTTCTTTTTCACTTTCTTTTCTTTTTCTCTTTCTTTTCTCTTTCACTTTCTTTTCTCTTTTTCGTTTCTTTTTTTAAGAATGATGCGATAATGGTATGGTGCAAATGATATGCGTATGCTTGCATATCTTGTAAAAGTAAATAAATAGAATGCGGAATTAAAGTAATCGAATACAAGCATAAAGTAAAGGTGTAAAGTAAAAGACAAAGTAAATAACATAAGATAAAAGTAGATAAGCATCTCGGATGAACGATATATCGATCGAACTCCGGTATCAATAAGAGTAGAATTATAAAATAAACGATTAACCTAAACCTTCAAGGATTCTAAACTTCCAAGGATCCAATCTAAGCTTCGAATCGAATCTAACTTAGAATCTTCTAAGATTCAAGTCTTTCTCGAGAACTCTTAAGTTCTCACTTAAAGGATTAACTCTTAATCCTAAGGGCACTAACTCACAACCATCTAATCTTAGATTCGGATTCTAATCTTAGTTTCAAACTCTTCAAACCAAAACACTCATTTGCTTTCTATAGTTACTTTACATACTAATCATTCTCACCTTAATAAAAGTGAAGACTTTGCTCCTAAACACCGAAAGAGCAATCAACCACGCGGTTCGAAAACACCTACAAACGAATTATATCATACAATCAATAACTTTACCAACTATCGATCAAACAACTACTAAACATAAAAAGCAACGAAAACCCAACAAAACCCACAAAGAGGCCCACGGCCCTAACATCAAAATTGGGTCTCGGGTTTGGTTTTCCGGCTTTTTGGCAATTTAAATACATTTTGAGTTGGTTTTAAGCAAATTCGATAATCCCGATTTCAATGGGTATCGATAAATAGGGTTTTCGAACATTAATCCCTTTCCCGAATTGAGTTTAAATAAACATTCATTCATTAATTTCTAACCCATTTTCAATCCCAAAAGGGTAAATTTCAAACGGAAAGGGTTTCGACTGAAACTCGGTTTTAGGGTTATGGAATAGTTTCCAAAAACACTTAAAACTACTCCCGAATTGACAAACACCGAGTTTCACTGCAGAAATCGAAAGAAAACAAGCAAAACTCCATTAAAACACTATTTGGAGCTTAGGGTTTGAAGAGATTCTTACCGAGAACTCCTCGGATCTCGAGAGAAACGGACGATGGCTAGGTGGGAAATGATCCTTGACCCGAGGGCTTTCCGAAATATCCAAGATTGAGCCGATCCGACAAGAAACGAACAAAATCAAAATCTCCCTTTTTCTCTCTTTGAAGCCACGGCAATGAGGGAAGAAATGAGAAGATTTTTGGTCAATTGGTTGGTCAAAGTTTCATTTAAAGAGAAGATCAAATAGTGATTTTTAGATATTTTGAAATTGGGTAATTACAACTTTGCCCTTTTATGACTTTTGGCTTAAAAACGAGTCCCGAACATCTCAAACTATCCCATTGGTGATTAATAATTATTAATTGGCCCGTTAATAATTATTAATACCATTAAAACGTATTTAAATAAATAAAGCCATTAAAAGGAATTAAAATGAAATAAATTACTAAATTCTAATTTAATAATAAATAAATGAATTTTAATTACTCAAATAAAAATAAAATAAATAAAAGTTTTTTTTTTTTATCACAAAATAACGGGACGTTACAGTTCTATACTTGAAAACTATAGAAAAATGTTCATTAGAGAATCATCGGGTACACAAGGATAAAAGAGATAATTACAAGGGTAAAACGGTAATTTAGACCCAGTTGTAATTATGAGATTACCATGTGAAGGATATGTCAAAACAAACTTAATAACAAATGGACATAACCCATCTATAGTGAGGGGAGTTCAACTTAGGGTTTATAGTGGAATTACCCTAAGTTAATAATTATGATTAATTAGTTAATGAGTTTAATTAATAAATCAATAATTATTGGAGCCCATGATCTATAGATCCATCAGGTCCCTATGCTAGCCCATATATCATTGTAACTAACTAAGTTATTAATTTAACTAGGAAGAAAGAATTATATTTAAGTAATTTAATTACTTAAATAAACGGGAAATATTAATTGTTTAAATAAAAGGTTTATTTAAATGAAAATTAATATTAATATTATTAATTGTTTAAATAATGAGTTTATTTAAATGGAAATTAATAATTAATATTATTAATTAAATAATATGTTTATTTAATTTAATAATAAAAGGAGAGAATTAAATTTGTTTATGAAACAAATTAGTATTTTGCCCAAAATAATTAATTAAATGAATTTGATTCAATGTTAATTAATTAAGAGCATTTTCGAAAATATGTATTTAAATAGAAAAAGATTATTTTTTTATTATAAATACATAAAAAGAAAATAGATAAATGTGATTAAATAAAAATAAGAAAAATAAAAGGATTAAAGGATTAAATCCTTATCTTTTGACTATGGAGATCACGCCACTTGTCAAGGATATATGGAATTTTTGAATTCCAATTCCTAAGGAGTCTGACGCCATTATCTTCATTTTTTTTATTTTTTTTTATTTATTTAATTTGATTATTTAAATTAAATGAAATAAGAGTTCTAATTTGATTAGGAAACAAACTCTTATTTTTCTTATAAATATGACCATTGGGTGCTCATATTTTACACTTGAAATTTATCAAAAGGCTCTCTCTTTTGCCTTCCCATTGCCGATTTTGGCATAGAAAAATAAGAAGAATTTTTCTTCTTATTCTTTTGTTCTTCCGGTTCGATTCCCACAAGTCGGGTTGGTTTGTGATCGGGATATAGCATAGAAGGCTTGGTGAAGTGGATTGATGCTGTAAAGGAAACCCCAACCGATTCTCCATAAATCTACAATGTAAGTTTTTTCGAAAAACCTTATAATTTTATTTTTCGATTTGATCACGATTGCATGTTATTAACGGATCCGTAATTAAATGTTAATTAATTTACTAAAGAATTTCCGCTAATTTAGTAAATAGTTCCTTCATCTACTTCGTCGAAAAACGCTCGAAGCTCTTCATTTTTGAACTTTCACGAGGCGGGCTTTATTAATTCGTATTTAAGATTCATTTTTAAGAAGTTTTAGAACTGACCCATGCTCACCAACAATCCTTAACGTTAGATTTGAAACTCGTCGAAAAACCGACATGAACTCACCATTTTGAAAGGGACCTTGGACGTTGCTTCGACTTTTTGAGATACTCAGCTTATACGACTCTTTCCCGAACTTTTCCCACCGCCAGAACCCCTGAAACTCGCAGGAAAACAAAACAAAGGTGAGCTACTCGTTGGGCTTTTTTTCCCTGCGCGTTCTGATAAATCCTTAGAAAGGGATATTCACATAGTTAAACTTGGATAAATCTACGTAAAAAGACCAAGCAATCGAGTAAAATGTTGAGCTTATGCATTTATTTGAGTCACTTTTATAAATTCAATTTCGATATGAGCCCTATGATTCACTTTGGCTTTTTAATCAATTTTCTCTCATTATTTGATTACTTTCTGAGCATTCTAATATCGCTCTTGCCAGCATAGTTCTAGTGGTTGCTCTTGGCAATTCTATTCTGATGCAGGGCAAAGAATGAAGAAGAACATACTGTAATGCTGCTAAAGCAAAGCACTTAGGAAACAAAGGGATATTATCTTCGCTGATGAGCTGTTCGATAGGACATGCGGAAGTCAGTTTGTGCCACAGTGCCCGAGCCATGCGAGCTCCCCAATACTGTACCAACTATTTTTTTGGCGAGAAAACGAAAAAGATGGAAAAACAAAGAGAAAGAAGCGAGATATAAAAGAGAAGAACTAAGAAAAGAAGAGAAAATGAGTCAGTGAAGGCAAGAGCAAAAAGGAAGGAAGAGCGCAACAAGCAAGAGAGTGTTGCCAACGAAGTTAACTAGTAGTTTAGCGTTTAGCAATTTCAGTTTATATTTAGCATGGATTCCTGTTTTAAGTTTATGTTTATTTTCATGTTGTTGATAGCCATGAGAGGCTAAACTTTTTTGTGATGAAATGTTAGTGGAAATGGATGGACAAAAACCATTATTTTGAGACTCATTTATTCATGGAGATTGTGATGTAATATTCTTATCATTCTTAATCTTCTTTAATACTATATGAAAATATAGTCAGAAGAGTGTATGCAAATATTGAAAGATAGTTTGTATGCCAATTTAACATAAGATATTACTTGTTCATTTTAATCATAACTTAGAAATAAGGGAAAGATTAAGAGGAATAGAGAACAATACAAGGGGATTCAAGAGAAGTAGACTTTACTTAAGGTTTTAGAGATAAGATCGAGAGTAAAGTGATGCATTAGGTTAGTTTGAGAAAACTCATCCTTGCTCTTGTCTTCCTATGTGTTGATTGTCTCATAACTCCATCCATATGTGAAGTCGAATAGTAAGTTTATCACTTGTTTATACAATCTGTCTAGATCCCTAACGTACATAGCCTGTATCCAAACCATCTACTTGTCTTAATACGTTGTCAGCCAAGTAGAGGATGATTATGGAATAGGCATTTAACTGAAGATCTGATCTCTCTAGGGCGGTCATGGTTGGAGGGAAATCCGCAAGATCCTCTATTGCCTTGTGTAGTTTTTGCTGAACTAGCAGGGCCTTCATCTTTTTCCTCCAAGATCCAAAATCTCCACTACCATCAAACGCATGCAATTCAAACTTTATTGACATCAGTAATTTCTTCTGATCTTTGAATCTCAAGAATTATTAAAGATTATCCAAGCTCTGATGCCACTTGTTACACTTTTAGCTTGTAAACACAGAAATGAAAACAGAAATCAAGAACAAGGAGAGAAGAAAAGAACACGATATTTATACTGGTTCAACCACTAAGGGACTACGTCCAGTCGCTGGATAAACTCTCCAAGCTTATGCATTATAATCAACCTTCGAATCAGTCCACAAAACTCAGCCAAGTATTCACACAGTCATTACATGAAGAAGCAAAGAGAGAAACAGAAACTGAACTACAGAATTACATAGATTCTCAAGTTCTCAAACTTTCTCTCTCTAGAAACTCTCTCAATAATTTATCCCTCTAAAACTGAAATCATCACACTCCTAATGAAGAAGATGACTCTCAACAGCTAAAGGAAGAAAGAAATTAACAAATTCTTTTGGAGAAGCAATTGGCAAATCCTCGTGGGAAGTAAAGAATACTAACTTGACAGGTAACTGCATGGGCTGAGGAGTGGGTTGGAGCTAAGTAGAAAACTTGGGCCCAAAAATGGGTTAAGCTACAATACAGGGAATAAAAGTCCTTGTATGGTACAGGGACTTTTATAAACCCTTAGATCTAATAAATTTGATCTCATCCTTTTATTTTCTTTTACCTTTTTTACCTTAATTATTTTATGAAATCTAATTTAATTTTAACCGTTAGATTATATTCTGAAATCTCAACCATTAATTTTGAATTATAAATAAACCCATTTAGATTTTTTTTTCCATTAAATATAACGTACAGATAATTAGATTGTGAAACTTCATATTATGAAATATTGAAATTCTTAATTCACTGTGATCACATTTCTTTTATTGTGATTGTTGCTATTCAAATGTTACTCAAGTAAGTCTGATTGTCATTTCATCTATTGAATGTGATCGTTCTTAATATTATTTAAATATGATCTTGTTCGTAATTGTTTTTCTTTAATGTGATTGATATAATCGTTGTTTTTTAAATTAGATCGCTCTTTTTTAAACGTGATTGTTCTTGATCGTATATTTTATAATGTGATCGTCGTTCTTTTTATTTGTTTGTAATTTTTGTACTGTGATTGTTGTTTTTGGAATGTGATCGTTCTTTTTGAATCGTGATCTTTATTTTAAAAAAATATGTGTTCGTGATAATACCGAATTTAAAAATCTAATAAAAAAAATCAATCAAGACATACCTGGATCTTCAAATGACTATGAAAATTTAAAAGCGAGATGGTAGAGTTGATAGTTAGGAGAAAAAAGAGTCCATGGAAACCAAAAGAAAATCTTACGTAAGATTTATGTTGAGTACAACTGTATTTTTAAACTTTTAATTTATTTAAATAATTAAAATAAATACACAGTAAAAAAAAAGTAACTTTTGTAACTGACTCCTTGTACCATACAGAGATTTTGAGTCCCTGTACTGTAGAATTTTCCCCCAAAAACATATTCAAATGGGCCTTAAAAAGTTGAGTTGAACACACAACACTTATAAACACTGCTTCAAACTTTACAAAGATTGTTTTCAATATATTATGCATTTGCTCGAACTCCAATAAAATTGATTATTATTGCATAGCATTGATACCAAATGTTACAAACGTGATTTTCTGTAGTAAAATTATCAAATGAGATTGACGCAATGTAAATCTCTTTCTCATAGGAAACAATAAGACTAATCATATGGTTATAACTTATAAAGAATGAAGTCATAATGTGTCAGTCTCGTTAAATAATTTCTCAGTATATACTGTAAAATCCAAAATTTTATAGAGAAAAAGAGGGTTAAAAAAAGGTGATTAAGATATCACAGGGCAAACCCAAGAATTTTAAGATCCCGCCCCAGACAAAAGGTAGTAACCAAGGAATTCCATGGCAAGAACATCATATATTGGTATTTAAATTTATACCCTTGTCCCTTTTTTTGGTCAGTAGTTTATATTCTTATCTGTTATTCTTAGTAAAATAGTAATCAATTTGTGATATTTATATGAATATTCGTTAATATTTTTATTGATTTGTTAAGTACTTGAAAAAAAAAATTAATTGACTAAAAATTAGAAATAGTAAATTATATATAACAATGGGTTCTAATATTGGTACTAATTTTATGACTAAATAGCTTAGAGTGTTAACAGAATTTACATTTTGCTGCTAAACTTACCTAATTATTAAGTAAATGAATGGAATAACTCCAATAAAAGTCACTTTCAGACCTATCATCAATTCAAATCATAAAAATAACAAACAATCCGTTGAAAAGATAACCTAAATGATATTATCAAATACAATCTCTTTAAAATTAAAGTTGTATTTCATTTATTAAAAAATATCATATGTTACCACTTATTTAAATTGAAATGATGTGATTATAAATCAAAGAAAATCAAATGATCCCCATGATAGTACAACTCCAAATCAATTCCTCAACTCAGAACAAGGGTCGCAGCTAATCCACCATACAAAATATATAATGATTTCTTATATATTTTTAGTTGCTCTACCCAATATAAAAACCCTATATACTTGTATTCATAAACATTCATATTGATTTTGTAAGTTAATAGATAAGAAAGGATCTTTTCAAAAAAAAATGCAAATGAAAAAGATAAACTAATTTAAAACCTAAATAAGAGCAAATTAAAACAAGTACGATTAATAGCTCGAGTTCAAAATTTATGTTTAGTAGCACAAAATCTCTACTCAAAATTCCCAAACAGAAATAAATAACAAAATTCAATAGTAATGAAACGACCAGAACGATGTTGGCACAATTAAGCCTTGAGCCGTCCAAAGAACTTCTGTTTCTCCTGTGTAGTCTGGAAGCGGCCATGCCCAAACTTCGAGGAGGTATCGATGAACTTAAGTTTGATCTCTTCAAGAGCCACACGTGATGTTTGCTTGAGCAGTGACTGGCGAAGGGTAATAACCCTCTTTTTAGGTCCAACACAGCCTCCCTTGATCATCAGGTAATCATCTTTCACAACACCATAGTGAGGGAAACCACCCATTGGGGTAATGTCCTTCTCGGTCCTGGTTGTCAAAGTCATAAAAAGGGATGGGAATTAAAGAAGCATGATTATAGCATTTTTTGTACGCCGAATTTAAAGGAGAAAAAATATTGTCAATCCAAATGTTTAGACTTTACTAACCTGTCATATTCAGTAAGAGCGGTATGTGTTTCCTGTCCCGCCTTTCCAATTCTGTAGACTTTCTTGTTCATTTCAGTTCGGTGGTGGTATCCATTCTGACCAGCCCTTGCAACAGTGAACGAGACTCTAGCAGGATGCCAAGCACCAATACAAGCCACCTTCCTAAGACCCCTGTGAGTCTTACGGGGAAGGCGGGTGACACCCCAACGAGTGACGACACCTTCGTAACCTTTACCCTTGGTCACACCAATAAGGTCAAGCATCTCATCTTTCTGGAAAACGGCGTCGACTGGAACTTGTTTCTCAAAGAAACCATAAGCATAGTCAACCTTTTGAGCAATTGTACCACCATTGACCTGGATCTCCATCAGATGTGCTTTCTTTTGCTTTAATCCTTTCATCTTGGTAATCTGCAAAACAAGAAAAAATAAGTATTTTCCACTCAACAAAACCTGCAAAACCTAAGTGACTATGTTACGATCCACAAATAAAAATGACAACAAGTTAATTGGCAGCAACATAATTTGAAAAGCAATCTGCAATTTCAAAGGAAATCTGGTAAAAAGTTTGACTAAAAAATTACCTGAGTGTGAGCCAAGACACGGATGACTGTGGCATATTTCTTCAACTTCTCAAGCTGCACTTGGATGTTCTTCTTTCCTTCATCAGTTTCATACTGCTTCGAGTATTTTGTGAAAGCTTTCTTTTTAGACTTGCACCAGTTTTTATAGAACCTTCTCCTCACTTCCTCATTCAAATGCTGAGCCCACACAGTGTTCAATGTGCGGAGACCACGTGGAGTCTTCACATAACCAACAACACCGACAATCACCATGGGAGGAGTCTCAATGATTGTTACAGGTTCACACGTCTCCTTCTTGTGAAGCTCTACAAAAATGAACAGCCCAAGTTAAGAAAAAAACATACCAGCAAAAAGACAAGTAGATAATCAAAATATCACACATACACAGGAAAATATTAAAGCATGGCAATGAAACATGTATTGAAACTAATTACAAGACACATCTCAGATATCATGAAATCACTTCCGACATCCATAAAATTATTAATAGATTAGAGTAATCGGTCTGCATATGCATTCCTTAATAGACACCACTACACTTACTTGATCCGGGTTTCTCAACCTCCCTGACAATGTGAGTCATTCCAGCCTTGTAACCCAAAAAGGCAGTCAACCTACACGGCTTGCTAGGGTCATCCTTTGGGAAAGCCTTCACTGCAGGTTCCAAAAAGAGAGAAGGAAAAATTAGCAACAGCACAAATAAAAATAACGAAATAGAAACACACAATCAGACAAAACTTGCGCCCTACCGCATTACTAATACAGGGAGATAAACAAGAACCAAATATCTCATGAAGGGATACAATTTTAAATGTATTTTATTAAAAAAAACAGCAAATATTACAGCATCAAAGTATTGATAACATAGCTCTTTAAGTTGAAAAAATCAATAAATAGAAAATAAAGCAGAAAACGAACTAAAACTATTTTGACAGTTTCAAAAAGGTTCTTCTTCAATCAATACAGGCCAAATTAATCTTAGCTAGAAATGTGTTACTGCTACTCCAGAAAGAACCGAATTAAACTAGAACTATCATCTAATCAAATCAAAAACAAAATCGATAATACCTTTTCCCCTGTGACGAGCAGCACGTTTCCTGGGAAGAAATCCAAGGGATCCATGCCTGGGGTGCTCAAATTTCCTGTGAGACATCCTTGTTTTCCTTCACATTAACAAATCAACATTCAATTAAATCAAACACAAAAGGCATATAATCTAAAATGAAACGAATCTAAAATTATTTACACTAACTTCTAAAAGGAAACGCATTCTAAAATCTCGTAGAACAAAAAGGAAAAATAGATGATGAAACAAATGCTAAACAAACAGAAAGAAATAGACATCATTATCTTAATCAAACTAAAACAGTTTCATCACTTTCAAAAAACTTAAGAAATGAAGGTAACTAAATTATAGAACAAATTGGGATCGAAAGATTTCTAAATCTTTTCTCAGAAACCCTAAATCTGCAATTTGAGAGAGAAACCATACCTTTTCTTCCTCCTGCGGCTACTGCAACAGCACGGCCAGAAGGAAAACCCTAGGTTTTATGATATAAGAGAAACGATATTATTAAATCACACCCCACAACTATATATAATTATATTTCAACCCCTGGTTTAAAAGTATTGGGCCTGTAATCTGGCCCATCTTCTCTAAGCCCATTCTGAATTTATATTAGGGCACAACTTAACAAAACAAGCCTACGATTGGACTCAAACTAGGTCTCTTTGGTGGAAGCGCCCATCCGTCATAAGACTCATAACTCAAGTTATGGTTTTTTTTTTTTTAATCTTTGAAATATCTATATTTTAAGAAGAATCACATAAAATTAAAAATAATATTTGAAAAAAATAATCAAAGAAACTTAATATTTATTTAATAAACTATAATTTATATATTTTTTTAAAGATATTTGAATATCTTAAGTTACAAGGTTTCAAAGATTGATCCATCAGTTTTCGAGATTACGTTAAGGTTGTGATCACTTTTTTTACTTTCTTTTCACCATTCAATAATATTAAAAAAAACTCTTATTTTAACTCAAATTCATTTTGGTCAAGTTAGAGAAAATAAGATAAACAAATAGACAGAATAAAAGTTGGATTATGTAAATAATACCTCAAATTGAATGATCCATTGGATCAATCAAATGGATCGAATTTCATCCATGAACCTTGGCAGACTCGGAGGCTAGCACGTACGAAATGGGCTCAGAGATGAGGGGAATGCTAGGGTCACAACGAGGCCATGTAATTCTGCTATGTTTGGACCTCGAGTCTCCAAGGGTGTTTGTTTGAGGGTTTTGGAATGGGAAATGAATGCTCATATTTGTTTCACTCTCTTTTTTACTTGGGTTTGACATCACATTCCCAAGTTACTATTGGATTTGACATTTTTATTTCAACACACTCACATTATTTTCACTATTTATTCTCATTCACACACAATCCAAACACATTCTTCATAAACCCAGACATCACAAACCCACGTTTTTATTTCCCAGGCATCACAAACTCAGGCTTCCGTTTCTCAAACCCCAAACCAAACACCCGGTATGCCTAAAATATTAATATTATCAAAAATGACTTTTTAAAAATTGTAAATGATTTTAAATAAAATAAATTTCAAAGTAATGTAATTAAAAAAAAATTCTAGTTTGAATGATACTAACTATATTATTTTCATTGATGTGAATTTAAAATTTCTCAATAAGTCAAATCTATCATTTTATTATATATTTGTCATTGAAATTTTATAAAATCCAACCCTTTTTAGTTGTGAAGTTTTCAAAGTACAAGGAAAAAAAAAGAGTGAAAGGAAGGGAGAGTTTGTATGAGAGTGATAGAAAGAAAGGACCCTTATCTTTTATCCCACATCGAAATTGGTAGGAACTAGTGTACTACAAAAACTCTATAAATAACCCCTCTCTTTACACATTCGATTACTTCCAATTCCATTTCCAATATTAATATTAATAATCAATTGTAATATGAGAGGGAATGAAGAGAAAATTCTCAGTGCGATAGCATAGCTTCCAAAGTTGTTTTTGGTTGCGATGTGCCTGCACCTATTCCACACGAGATTTCTGACTCTCTCTATTTTTATAATAACTAGTCAAATATTACATGCATTGAACGTGTAAATAATATTTTTTAACAATTAAAAACATATAATATAGAGTATATTTTAGTATAAATCAATTTCAATATTTAGATAGTAGATAACTTATATTTATGGTAATAATTTATACAATCAAATAATTTTATTTTATCATTGTATAAATAATAAAATTACCTACACGTTATAAATATTATCACCCGATTTTCAATGATTCGGTCATCTCTTGAAATTGCATTTATAATAATAAACATACAGAAACATCACTCACTCACCTATAATTCATCGCTATCAATTTATCAAAATTGAAAGAGAAAAAGAAATCGATAGATAGAAATATAAGATTGTACAAATACACAATTCGGTTGGGGTTGGACTCTCTACTTGGAAATTGGAATTCAATCAATCTCTTCTTCTTAATCATTCTCGAATCAATCTCTTCTTGTTCCACGGTTTCTTTTATTTTTCATTGTTTCTATCATTGGTATCGATATAAAGAGAAACAAATGCTCCATTTCTCTTTTCTGATACACATCATAAATAATGTCAAATTTATCAATCCATTTACCAACCGTGTGGAAAATGTGATATTCTCCTCACATGAAACTACGTAATCTTAATCTTCTTCCTTAAAAGTTTAAATTAAGATAGTGGACATCTATGAAAGTATAGACTTCTTCATATGAGATGGACAATGTTAAAAGGTAGAGACAATCCTTTAACTTTTCAAAATATTGATAATTAATTTAAACAAAAAAACAACATTGTTTCAGATTAAATGTAAGGAATTTGAGTAGAAAAAGGGTGAGTAAATGTATGGAACCATAAGAAAGAAAATAGATGAATCTTTCATTGTAAAAGCTAATTTGCAAAAACGTCTTCTGTATTGTAGATCCCTGCAATGATTATATAAAAGGTGAAGAGACACTATGAAAAAGATAAATATTAGTGTGAGTAAAAACCTTGTTTTTACTCTTCGTGCTTGTAGTGACAGAGGAAATATCGGGAATAATAAGTAGAACATGATGAGATTAGGGGTGAAAGTTAAAACCCCGACCCCGCTTCCCCACCCCGCCCCTGGAAAACCCGCTTCGTAAATGGGGCAGGGGCAGGGGCGGGGGAAAAAAATTTCCCCCGTTTAGTAAACGGGGCGGGGGCGGGGCCGTGAGTAATGGCCACGCGGGGCCCCGCCCCGTTTAAGCTGAATACTTTTTTTTTTTATATATATATATTTTCTTTTCTTTCTTTTTCTTTTTTTCCTTTCTTTTTCTTTTCTTTTTTTCTTTTCTTATTTTTCTTTTCTTATTCACTCAACTCGCAGCACGCTATTCCTCTCCTCTCCTCTGCCTCTTTATCTCTTTTCTTATTCACTCAACTCACAGACCCGCCCCCCGCCCCGCCCCGCCTTCACCCGCCCCCCCCGCCCAGCCCCCATAAACGGGGCGGGGTGGGGTTTTTCCCCTTAAACGGGGCGGGGGATAAACGGGGGACCCCGCCCCATTTACACCCCTAGATGAGATAGCAATGAAAGCAGAAGAAATAAATTAATTAAATTTGAAAGCAAAAGCAAAAAAATTCAGTTAGTTTCAAAATTTTGTGGCATCAATTTATAGTTTAAACTTGTAGGCAAATGAATGGAAATGCATTGAAAATTTTGATAAACCAAATTAACTCCAAAATTAATGGCTCACGAATCAAAGCAAACTTTCCATTTCTCCATAACATCATTTCGTCTCTCAATGTCATCAAATGGCTGTTCATGTTCATGTTCATGACTTAGCAAAATTGAAAAGATAAGAGTAGAATTTTAATATGGAATCTCATCTAATAATTAAATTTAAATTAATAAATTAAAAATGATTAGATGAAAATTAAAAAAAAAACAAAGAGTAATTTAGAAACCCAATATTTCTCCTCACATCCCCACATTTAGATATGTTATAAATAGATTAAAAAAATTACATGTAGTTAAATATATTTTTTAATCGATTTTGTTACTTCAGTTTTAGTTACCTTTCTTTAAATTAAATCCGAAAAAAAAAAAATCTACCAAATCTAGGCATTAGTATTCTCATGTTTGTAGAAGTTTCCAATGTAAATTTTTAAATTTTAGTTGCTCCATGTAAATTATATTTTTACATGTAAATTATATTTTTACAAAAATATAATTATTATCATCATTTAAAAAAAATATTTTTTTTATCATTTTTGAAGAACTCGGTCGGGTCTATGAAAAGTGATAACTCGTAAATTCCGCATGTTTATAAGTGGTTTTATCTCCAAAATAATTAAAATATGAATGATAATTGATTTAAATGTCCATAATATTATTAATCTTTGAATTTCATGAACGTAGGATAAAACGGCACTCAATTCGGACTTAAAACGAAGAAGTTATGCCCATTTTATTATTGAAAAAGACCCACCGCCGCGGCGGTGGGATCCACGGTCGCGGCGGTGACCAAAATCGAATTCCGGGCCAAAAACCCTAGAGTGGGCACAGCGGCGGTGAGAGCCGTCGCAGCGGCGACGAGAAAATAATTAAAAATTGATTTTTGCTGGTGCTGACGTCATCCTATTGAAGAGAAAGTAAAGCGCTGACATCACGATGACGTCAGCGCATTGGCTGGTAGCAAAGAAACGGAGCGACGTGTCGCTCCTCATCACAAGAGGGACGCGTGCGGCTCAGCAGAGGCGGCGCGGCTCGATTGTCGGCTCGCGTGGACGACTCCACTCACAGACGCAGGCAGACGCGGACGGCTTCAAGCGGCTGACGGCTCGGCTGACGCGACTTGGGACAGATTGGGAGCAGATTTCCTTTGTATTTATCCAATTTTATCTTATTTTAGCCTATTTAAAGCCCCCTTTCAACCCTAATTCACAATCCCTTCTTCCCCTATTTTCTTTAGAACTTTTAGATTATTTTTGTTATGTTTTCTAGCTAGTTTATTTATTCCAACTAGAGGATTATCGAAGTTTGATTCATGATTTTGTGAGATTTTGTTCTTCAATTTAATTCCTATTTTCTCTTTATTCATGCTTTCTCTTCGCATATTTTATTGTTGATTAATTCTTGTTCAAATTGGCCACTTGTTCATTGATTGATTTTCATATTGCTAGTTAGAATGATTGAATCCGTAATTGTTTAATTATTTCTAATACAAGTAGCATGTTAGCATAAATTGATTATTGACACTTTTTGATTTATGTTATGAGAATTTATGATCTAACTTAAATGAACCTGTCAATCTTGTGTTTGTTAGTTAGAATTGGGTTCTTCTCTTCTTAATGTTGTTAATGGGTTAAATCTTATTATCGTATTCTAAGGTTATCTGTTAATTAGGGAAGTAGTCATTAGATCGTATCTTGGCTATCGAAAAATTAAGGAAGAATACTTATAAGTTGTTGATTGGTTTTGACGACTTTCAACCAATTTAGAGAAGAATTTAGGAATGCATGTTTAGTAATCGATGATCAAATCCATGAATCATAACTGAGATCAAACCTTTAGTTGGAAGCTTTTCTCTATTGATTTCTTTCTTTTTAATTTATTTTCCGTTTTATTTCCAAAATTCAAAACCCCCCGTTTTTACTAACTTTAATTTAATTCCCTTTTCACTGTGGAGATCGACCTTACTCACCACTACTACAAAAATTCTAAATCCCGAGAGTAAGTATTTATTTTTGGTGGTTTCGACACCCATCAAAAAGGTTAGTTTTCCCATGATCAAACATTGAACCTAGCCAGTCTATTTCATTCTTTTTAAATTCATATGCAAGAGATTTTTAATAAGTAATATAAATTATAGAATATAATTCAAATTAAAAAAAATATATTAAAAATATAAATTAAATAATTCAAGATTTAAGAGGGGCAAAAGGGGAAATCAAAAGTTTCTCCCCTTAAGCCCCTTTCAAAGGTAGTATAGTATAGATAAAATTAAAATTATTTGATATTTTTCAACTTTCTATTTTTTTTGGTAAAATTTCATTTTAGTCTCTTAATTTTCACTCAGGTTTCATTTTCTGTACAATATATAGTGAGGGTAATCTCATCTTTTTTTCCATAATTCCAATATTAAATCTCACTATATATTCGTTTTTCTACATCATTTAACCTTATCGTATATTTTATAATGTCACATAATCAATTATATGTCACATAAGTCCTCTGGTAGTGTCCTAGACGGAAAAACACAGACAAAATGACTAAAACGAAATGAATCGTAAAGTTCAGGGACGAAAAATGTAACTTTTGAAAGTTTATGAACGAAAATGAAACCTGAGTGAAAGTTCGGGGGACTAAAATGGTATTTTATCCTTTTTTCCTTTCAATTTTCAATTGCGTTCAAATTTATTTGCATGATTTATATTTAAGTAAAATTAAAGGCAAGAACTATCCCTTACTTTCACCTAGGGGTGAAACCAGTCGATTCGGTTTACAATGGGAATCGGTCCAATTTTGAACGGTTTTTACCAGTTCGGCTTTCGGTTTTTCGGTTTTTCTAGCAAAGGATATTTTACATTTAGTTTAAAAATAAAATCCAAACAAAAACTCAGTTGAAAAAAATTAAATTAGTGAATATACAAAATATAGATTAAAATAAAGTGATAAATAAATATATAAAATAAAATAAAATAAAAAAACCAGGGGACATAGGGAAGAGGTATAGGAATTTAACTTGTTTTTAGATGTTGATTCGATTCTGATTTTAGCTGGTTCATTTCGATCCAGTTTTTTAAAAATAGAAATCTAAACAATTCAGTTTTTTACAGTCTAGTTCGGTCCGGTTTAGTTTTCTGTTTTTTCTTTCACCCCTACTTTCACCCAATTTTAAAAAGTAAATGCAATAATTAATAGAATATTTATATTTTGGGTAAAATACTCATTTGTGTCTAAGTGATCTCTCAGTTTGGGAGAAATTATTAGAGAAGGTTGTCTCCTGCATGTGTGACACATAGTATTTTTAAAATAAAAATCTCTTTTAAATATTAATTTACCTCTATTTCACATGTAAGAGACAGCCTCAATGAGACAATCTTAATAATTTCTACAGTTTTAGACTTCGTGTTTATTTGATCTTTACGTTTTTAATGTATGTAAATGGTTATTGAATTTTGTATATTATGTCAATTTGATTTATAAGGAGCAGTCCAACAAAAACAGGGAGCAATAGTTTTATGAGCTACAATATTATAGTGTCTTTTCACAAGCCACAAAGAAGAAGGCCGGATAAAAATAACAATGAGGTTTTTGCAAGGCTGAGTTGGGAAAGGGGAAGAGTTGGAATTTTATAAAAATCGTTAATTAAAAATGGAGGAATTACTGAAATAGTAGAAAATATATATAGCATAACTTTTAAAAATTAATTAAAATAAGATATTGTTTCTAGTTTAATAATTTAAAGAACTATTATTAAACTAGTTCACTATATAAACAATACAGAATTTGTCTCAAATAGAATAATTCTAAATAGTAATTACTAAAATGTCAGACTTTTTTAAAAATTACTCAAATAACATAATTGTAATTCATTAAATTATTGAACTATTGAACTATTTTTCATGGTTATTTAATGAATTTGTATGTTTTTATACCTTTTTAAGTGCAACTTCAATAATTTATCGAGTTATTTGATTATCTTTTATTATTATTTTCAATTAATTTGTTAGTTTTTTTTTTACTTTTTTTGGTTTTATAAATTATTGAATTATAATTCATTAAATTATTGAACTAAACTATAATTATGCTATTTTAGTAATTTTGAAAAGTTCTAACAATTTAGTAATTAGTATGTAAAAATATGTTATTTCAGTAATTGTCCCAAAAATAATATATTATTTTGATGAAATTGTGTATAACCACTTAGTAAATGAAAGTTTTAATTCATAAAAACTCATTTAAATAATAATTATTCAATCTAAATTAAAATAGTAAATAATTCACTGATTTAATAATATAGTTCACTAAAACAATGAAATGCTATTTAAGTACATAATTAAAAGTAGTGACATTTTAGTAAATACATTTAAATTTGCTATTTGAGATAATTTTTTATTAAAAAAATAACATCAATTTTATTTGTTAAGAAGAATGATGGATCCAAACGGTTATGCATACTGCATAGACCATGAAGAATTAAGCAAGGTAACGGTCAAGAATAAGAACTCTCTTCTTAAAATCTATGACTTATTTGAATAAATCATATCATCCTTACGATATCCTCAACTTAGAGAATATATCAAATACATATTGTAAAAAAAAAACCAACATAAGAAGAAAACAATAAAAACATTAAAAAAAATGCAATAAAAGAGAGACCTGTAAAAGTGGGATAACTGTGAGAAGCATCCATAATGAACTCCTTTTTATTGCATTAAGATGACAACTATATTATTCTCATTCATTACAACAATGCAGAAATCAATAGTTTTTAAAAATTTAAAAACCACAAAACTGGACCCTAAATTGAGAGTGAAGGAGGGAGGGAGAGATTTACAAACAAAAGGAGATTACAACAACAATCTTGACAGAGAAACCTAAGGAAGAGGAAGAAGAAGAAGGGATAAATTATATGAATGAAACTAAAAAAAAAAACTTCTTATGTGCTCTTGGATTTCACAGACACAGATAAATTACAATCCCTTCACAACAGATAAAAACATGTATAAAGAGAAAAAGAATCAATGACAAAGTTTTGCAGAACAAATATTTGATGTGTGATATGCAAATTCCTCCATATCTACAACAGCCCATGACAAGTAGCCTTTTTGCAACTCATCCTTTTTCAAACCATGAGATGCTTCACAATAACGAGCAGACGAGGGATGTTCGAGACCAATCAGTCTGACCATGCACATAGCTCACCCGTATGAATTCGAAACAACTTTTCTACCCGTAAACGCTTTATGTCGTGTATATTTCTGCATCTTAGTCGTCACAGTTTAACCCGCAAACTTCCAATACGATGCCACCCCTGTCTAGGAATGGGTTGATTCGGACCCATAAAAGTGATAATATAGATGAGAGAAGAATTGACCAGACAATGATAATGGTTGGAACCTTGTCCTGCTTCCCCATCAAACCCTTGAGGAACGGGTATAGATGGACAATCACCCAGAATGCGAAAAACAGCTTACCAATGAGAGGACCCCACGACTCGTAACCATTGTTGATGGCATCTGAAATTCCAACCACCACTCCGATAATGTTCATGATCAATAAGGTCAAGGGAGGGATCAACAAAGATGTCCACTTGAAGAGGTAGAGCTCAGCAAAGTCCCCGTCATCTCCTCCTTTAGATGTGACAGTGAAATTCGTATTAACACCAGCCAAAACCTTGAGCAGACCCTGGAAGAGGGCAAAAAGATGGGACGAAGCACCACCGATAACCCAGAACTGTTCGTTTCTCCACCAATCATGAATGCCAACACCTCCCCACTGCATTTCAAGGATACCGGTTGCTGCTATAGATATGAAAAGGGCCATGAAAATGATACTGGCATAGTTGGTTAGCTGCACATCAAAGAAAAGCATGTGTCAGCTGAAAAAACTGCAAACCAAGCCCGTCCTTGAACAAGAAGAAAACAGAAAATTCTATTACAAATGCATTCAGTATGATATGCAGTTGGTAATTACCTCGGGGACAATAAACTTCCCAGTTAGCAGGCAGACAGCTGGTAGAGTACAATAAGCAACCAATGGAATCGACGTCAATGGATAAACAACAGAGTTTATGTACGAAAAACGTTCCAGCCACTTCAAACCGCATCCGTAGCCATACCATATTGGACAATGCCTGCTCAACAAAATTTCAACAGATCCAAGAGCCCATCGAAGAACTTGGTGGAGACGATCTGACAGATTAATAGGAGCTGAACCCTTGAATGCTGGCCTTTTAGGAATGCAATAAACTGATCTCCAGCCATGGCAATGCATCTTGAAACCTGTTAAAATATCTTCTGTAACAGACCCGTAAATCCACCCTACCTGCAAGACGGGAAATAAAAATATTAAAAGCCGCTTAAGAATAATATTGTTTTGAACATTCATGAGAAATGCATACCTCTTTACCCCATTCTGTTTTATCTTCATAACCACAACTGATTACATGGATGGCTTCTTTCAACAGTGATGCAGAAGATGCTCCCGAAGGCACTCCACCATCTTCCATAAGAGTGGAAGCTATGAATGATGGTGATTGCCCAAATTTCTTCTCAAACTTAACTTGGGGCATCAGAGATGATTTCTCATTATCTATTCCTGCATTGGATAATATAGTTAAAGTTATCTGTATGATCAAATCCAACAGTAAGAGTTGTAACGGAAAAAGAAAATTCTGTCCCACTATCTAAAATTACAGACCCACATCAGCACATATAATGCCTAGGCTAAGAAATTCAAGATAAATTTGAAAGACAGAATAGCTAAATGTAATATGCAGTAACTGAAAAGTAAACTGAGATTTAACCTCACTAACTTATTATTCTGAAATAAGCACCAAAAAGTTTTGCAAGCTTCGATTTGGGTAGTTAGTAATTTGAAACTAGTAATACCTTCAATGCCCTCCTCAATATTCTCAAGTGCATGAATCTGCTTAGAAGTATCTTTGTGCTTCAATTTCTTTTTATCATTGACCGTCTTTGATTTAGTTTTCTTTTTAGAACCGAAGCAGCAGCAGCACCATTTTGGCAGACAATTGCAAGTCCTTCTTGGTGCTTTCTTCTTGACAGGGGCGTCATATCCATAAAGGGCCTGCCTTCTGAACACACACCCAGTTCCAACATAAATTGGGCCTTGAATACCATCTAATCCTTTCATGTTGATCTAAATTTATTCAAAATGACAGAAGGATTAGCATTTCATTGGTCATAACATGGGAGAAAGTGTCCCGTCGTCAATAATATTAATTCATAGAATTCAAATATTTACTTACATCGAAGAATACAACATTGCGATTTGAGTATCTATCATTCCTATCAATCCCATCAAATCTTTGTGGAAACTGCACATAGCATATTCTTTTTCCAGAAATTGGATCCATCATGAAGCACATTGCTTCCCTAAGTGCCTTGCTGTTATTGATGTAGTGATCACAATCCACGTTCAACATGTAAGGAGCATTGGAAATGATTGCCGAAACACGCACCTTGAAGAATCAAATGGTATATTAGTTATTTTTTTGATAGGACAAATGGTATACTAGTTATTAGTTAAGAGAACATGATACAGAGAGGGAGAAAAAGAAACAAGCATATATATATATATGAGAGAGAGAGAGAGAGACAGCTACCAGAGCATTCATGGCACCAGCTTTCTTGTGGTGGTCAAATCCTGGTCTCTTCTCACGAGATACATACACAAGACGAGGTAATTCATTTCCTTCCAAGTCACGAACCCCATTTTGACCTAGGAATACCTGTAGAAAACGGTTTCTTAAATAACTATACAGCCTAATATGGCCAATGTACTAAATGGTAAAAATTCTACATAGTTCACAAGCATGCCCGCATCAAAAGAACATCAACCCACCTGAATCATTCCGGGGTGATCCCTAACGTTATTCCCAGGCCATGGTGTTCCATCCTGCATAGTCCATCCATCTTCCGGAACTTTTTGCGCCATTGAAACTAACCCATTGATTCGAACTTTGAACTCTTCATAATCCCTCTGGATGAACAGATGTCAACACCAGGTCAAAACATTATTTAGGATACAATAGTTTGACGTGCACAGTAATTTATACTCAACTTTTGTAAAAAGCAAAACACGTAGACAACGTTTGTACCTTCATTGCTCGTCGTTCCCTGACAAATGTTGGATCTACTTTGTCTTTCAAATAGTCAACCTTCTGAGCAAAATACCATTCTGGAGCTCGTGGTTCAATGGTGTATTTCTTGCAGAAAGGGACCCATTTTCTTGCAAACTCAGAAGTTTCAGAAAGGGCTTCGAAAGTAAGCATGGCAGCACCATCATCAGAGACATAGCATGAAACCTTGTCCACTGGATAATCTACAGCAAGTATGGAAAGGACAGTGTTTGCTGTGATGAGAGGAGGCTCCTTCAAAGGATCCACTGTACTAACATAAACGTCTATATGAGCCAATTCAGATGGCTTGCCATCTTTTTCATATCTGAGCCAATATGGAACAAGACAAAACTGTGATATGAGAAAAAAAAGAAATGGAGAGCCAGGGGGAAAGAAATGGATGATGGAGAGAAAGGAGAAGTTGAGACTACCTCAATGATAACCGATCAAGGTAAGTTTCTCGGATAATGGGGCACCATTTTGGGAACTGATCCAATATCCATGATGCAGCAAACCATATTTCACAGATTACTGATGTTAACCACAGTCCATATGCCTCATGGACAGGATGGAGAATTCGATAGTGGAAAAAGAGGCAAAGAATCACAATACGAAGAACAATTATCATTCTGTATGGGTTTATCTTGCTTGAGGAAATTGGACGCTTTCTTGACAGTGGCTGCCTTCCTTCATCCATCCTGTGAAAAACAATATTAAATGAAAACATAAGAGAGAGGATAAATCGGCAATGTCCAAACCAAAATATATGGCATCAGCCCTTAAGAAATAGCCATCTATCTTTACAAGCTATATGTAAAAGCCAATTACCATATACAGCTACATGATGCCACCTTAGCAATGACTTAATAATATAAATAGTTGAGGACAATATGAAACTATTCTCCTCATGGCAATTCTCATTGTCTTGTAAAAATTTGCAGCAAGCATCAGCAGGAAAGAACAAAAATAAACAAGTAAAACAATAAATAGATAACTCCGTATCTATGAAAACACTCTATAACACCAGTGACCAATTAAATGGAACAAGCAACACAGCACTAATAATCAAATTATACTACCAGAAGTATTAAATTATACTTTAACCCAAAGACACAAACATCTCAAAGATAAAGAGGGGGGAGTTCAAAGAAGGGACGTACATAGGCAAATCTGCGTCATCAAACTCATCATCACCTTTTCCACCTCCACCCTCATGCTTAATTACTTGAAGCCTTTCATTTTGTTTCTTCCGCCACTCCTCCATTCGTTCCTTCCACGCAACAGTTCCATATCCATAGACTGCTAAATCCTTTTTAGGATCCATTGGCCTGGGATTAGCTGCAACATCAACACTTATTATTAGTTGCTAAAACATAAACATAACCTCCGAAAGTCGTATGAACAATAACATGCATTGAAAATTTTCAAACTTACCGGACATGGTAGAATCAGTATACGGCACAGGGTGGACCTTTTTCCCACGGCTAATAAAAGGCGGAATAATGAGAGCATGTTTATCGGAGGAAATTCCAGCATCCTTAGAAGAAACAACACGATCAAAGGTATTAAAATTAGCAAAAGTAAATTTAAAGAGACAACAAAACCAATATTATTGTCAAAAGAGCTTCACCTCTTGGCCATAGGTAAGAAGAGGAATATCAGTTGGGACAGGAGAGGAGTCAAGGTCAGAAGACATATTGGCATGAGAACCACGACCGACAGCAAGGTGAGGATAGAGCATTGCCTCAGATACACCGTTAGGATCTTTACCTGAAATGTCAAACTCATTCTCCAGATCATCAATATCATCTTCTTCATCATCACCTTCAACCCGAGGACTGCCTGAAATTGTTAGATTATTTGTTAGTCAAAATTTTGATCAAGGGCCTTACAATCTAATGGAAGTTGAAGAGATTAAAAAAGGTAAGCAATGTAAACCCAATAAGCTAAGAATATTCCACCTTTGAGACGTTTGTATCTAGTTTTGCATTGAGGACAAGCTTGATTGCCCTCTCTTCTTTCATACTCATAACAAGGTCTACAAACTGGAAAAGCACACTCATTACAAGCAACAAATGGCTCTCCATCAACTGTTAATTCTAGCTCATCCCCACAGATCTGGCATATTTGACCACTCAACTCTTTCACAGATGTCACCTGAAACTCAACAATAATCCAGAATTTTAGAAAATAGTGTCATGTCAAATAAAGGCCTTCCATTAAGCTCGATCAGAAACTGAAATTGCACAATTAAGTGGTTACTCATGTACTGTCCTAAGAAGAAAGTATGAGAAATCAGCACAATTTCAGAATAAAAAAGAGGAAACTTGATGAATCGGATACAATGACCAGCTCTGAAATCTAGAAAGTACACAGGAAAAAAAAAAGTAAGACCAAGATCTGGTTTAGGAAAACCAGCTTTTACTTGAAACTAGACACCAAATCAACAGAAAAATCTATATCAAAAACTGAAACTTAAATGATAAGAGAGAGAGAGAGAGAGAGATGTTCATCGCCCACAATCTAGAACTGAAACCTCAAGATCCATACTGAAATTTTAAATAAAAAGACAGGAGGAACAAATTGCAGGCACCAAATTGGGCGATAAGAGGGATGAAAGATTAAGAAAATAGGAAGAAAAATCAGCTTGTGATTCAATTTCAGAGTCTAAACCATGCAAAAGAAAGTCAAATTAGAGCAAATGGGTATCAGTCAAATGCTGAAAATGGGATAAAAAGGGATGAATTCTAAGGCAAATAAAGAGAAAAGAAGCTCAAAAAGCTCAGCATTTTCAGGGAAAAGGAGTCAAACAAAGAAACCAAAAATAAAACTTACTCTTGCAACTTCATCAGCATTGATAAGAACAAACTCATTTCTGTTGTGAGAACCAGCAATGAGTCTTCCTTTGGTATCCATTAAATTAAACTCCAGTAGAAAAAAAACACAATCAATCAATCAATAACTCAGAATCTTAAAAAGAAACCAAGCTCAAAAAACCAATCTTCCAATCTCAATCATCACTCAAAGGCAAAACCCACTTCTTGTTCTGCTTTTTCCTCCTCAAATTTGCTCTCTTTACTCTTTCCCTATAAACGTGGGGTGGTTTTAGCCCACTTTCTCAAACACCCATTTCATCAAACACTATACCACCTACACTTCTTACAACGAATAAAAAACAGCTCTTTTATGAGAGATGAAGAGAGAGACAGATAGGTTGGCTTGGCTTGGCTTGTCTTTAGATATAAATGAAAAATGAAAGAATAAAGAAATTATATTTAAGAAAAATGAAATGAGAGAGAGAGAGAAAAAGAAAGGGGCAAAATTAAAAAAGAAAAAAAAAAAAAGAAATTGTTTTTGCATATGTGTGTGTGTGCAATGAATGATTCTTTTCTTGTGAGACCCAGTTTCGTTCCAGCTGGACTCTGTGCATTACATGGTGGATTCTCGATCTGAGACAGACAAACAACCCCAAAAGAAAGATAAAATTTTACAGAGAAGAGAGAGAAAGAATTACAGAGAGAGAGAGAGAATCTAAGAGGGGTTGATTCTTAAAAGAAAAATCAACGCGTAAAACAGAAGGGACGAGATACGGACAAAGACAAAGAGAGAGAGAGGATCGAGAAAGAAAGAAAAAAACACAGTTTTTTTTCTTTTCTTGTAAATCGTTGTGGATTGGATCCATCATCTACTCTACTAATATGATCTTTAATAGTCATAATCCCATTTCGTATTTTTTGAATGGGTTCAGGGTGGGACCCAGATACCCTTTTTGGGTAAAACGGGGTGGTGCCGCCACCGCCGTGAATGTCCCGGCAGCGGTGGCATTACGGGTTTTCTCCGATAAATCGAGATCATTTTCAATACTCTCGCTAATACTTATTACTTCTGATTACTTACTCATGACTAGTTATTAATATTACTAATAGAAGTTCAAGTCTTACTATATTATAAAAGAAAAAATATGACATCAAATTAGAGAAAAAATGAGAAAAATAATACTAATATATAAACAATAGAACTATATTTAAATTAGTTCTTTTATATAATATACGGTAAAATACATCTAATGAGAAAATACAAATATATTATCGTTAGATTAAATGTACGGTATTTTTACCACCGTAATTTTTGTGAAATTAGAGAGAGAGGGGTAAAAAAAATGAAAATTTGGAAGTTGAATTAAGAAAGTAAGTCAAGAGAGTTGCTGAATCGTGAGGGTGTGAGGCAGAGGCAGAGTAGGGCAAGTGTCACGTGGGGCACGTGCGGTGAAGTGCCAAACCTACCGACGGTCGTTCGTTCGTTAGTTGAAAATATCGCGAGAAAATGAAAGTGAAAAAAAAAAAAAAAAAACTGGTCCCGACAATCGCAGGATGTCCCACCCACTGGTTTTTTTTTTCTTATGCCACTTTGATTTCGAATTGACCAAAATACCCTTTCCTCAACCTCCGCGTTCTCTTGTTTTTGTTTTGATTTTGTCGGTCGCCGAGCTTTGGGCTAATTTTACTGTGGTCACAGAAATTATACTCATGAAAATTAAAATTAAACTAAACCATCTTTTGATTAGCTCATAATTATGTGATTAAACAAACATCACTTTTTTAAAAAAATTATCGTCTTCAAAAGCAGCCATTATCTCTGGTAAATGTTTGTGTAGCCTTTTTTATTCTCGAATTTTTATTTTTTGTTGTAAATATGTGTATTTATAAAAGTGAGTTGAATTGAAATATAATATTTTAAAATTTTATTCATGGATTTTAAAAAAATAGTTTTTTTAGTTTATACAATAATTATTTATTACAATAACTAATGATTATTTTAGATATTGATGAGTAATAATCATTGATTTATATATTTTATTTTTTTAATAACTTTTTATCTCAATTTTATTTGATTTATTAGTCTCTAATTTGATTTTTCAAATAATAGTTTGGAGAAATTATATTCATATGATTTTTCAAAAATATTTTCTCTTTTTTAGTGCTTTAAATAATTGATCTTTTATAACAATTAAAAAGTTGTTTTTTTCTCTAATAATGTTATTTCTCGACAGATTTTGTCTTGGTTAAAATAATGAACATGAGAGTAAATCAATTAAAAATTACTTTAAATTAGAGAGACTATAAAAATATTCAAAACTTCGATTCCTTAAATAATCTACATATTAAAATTATAATATTAATTATGTAAAAATAATAATCAATTGATTATATGACCCGAAAATAGAAAAAAAGTGGTTTGGAAGAAGAGAAAATACATTTTGATATGACTTTTCCCCCCCTCAAATAACCATACCACAACAACATAATTAAGAGGAAGCTAATGTCAGATTTTTGGTAAAAAATTAGTCACACAATGCAAATATATTTAGCCTTTGGAATTTTGTAAATATAAAGGTTTGATTTCACACTTTCTCATAAAAACCATACCTCCTTCCCCAATAGGCATTCCGGTAATCATTTAAGTTTAATTTATTTTTGAAATTTTTAGTTTATTTTATTGTATCTAAAATTTGATTTTTAAAAAAAAACTATATAATATATGCTTTTTATAAGAAATATATATATAATTAACAAGTAACTATGCTTATTTGAAATAAATTATTGGAACTTGTGATTAAAATTGAAGAATTTAACTCATCTATAATCATGTTTTTTTTACCAGCATGAACATAATTTAACTATTTAGACACCAGTGTTTCATTCGATTAAAAGGTTTGAGTCTACTCTCGTAATTGATGTAATATACAAAAAAATGACGGCTAATTTTTTAAGACAATAGTTTTTTTAAGATATATTTTTTTTAATTATGAAAATTTGGTTAGATTTGGTTGAATTTTCGAAAATATGTTATATGGATATTAAATAAATGAACTGATTTTTATTAAAAATAGCTAAATTACACATTTGAATATATATAATAATTGTGTTATAAATTATGATTAATATTAAATTAGAGCAAACTATTTTAAAATAACAATTATCTAATTTTTATTTTTTTTTTGAAGCAACGATTCTCTAAATTGGTAAATTATTTTTCCAAATTTAGAATTATTGACATTGAGAAATTAAATAATACGAGTGATATTTTTTTTTCAAATTGGTTATTGCACTTACTTTCTTAGATAGTTGATTTGCTTTCATGAGTCCACTTTTCTTTGGGGGGTTTTTTAATCACTTTTTTTACTGGCAATAAGAATATTAATAAGACAACCTCAAATATTATTTTTTCTTTTTTTCTTTTTCCTTTCAATAATGATAGCTTAAAACCACCTTTATAGACGTAGAAAAGACTTTTGATAATGATAAACATATAATTAATTAGGGGAAGGTTTAATAATGATTATTTGTTTTAATTTCATCTAACACTCATGGAAAAGGCAAGTCAATACCTATTAATTTAATGATAAGAAGATATTATCTTATAAATTGTCTTAATTGACAATTCATTTAAAAATTATTTTCTTAAAAAAATAAAAATTACATGTGTAAAAAAATATGATGGTGCTGAAAATTTTATATTAATTTAAATTATTCTTCATATTTTTCTCTTTTTTTACTAGACAAAGTTATTTGAAAAACATATTTTAGTACCCTGCTTTCTATTATTTTATTATGACTTTGAAAATATTTATACTTAATAAAGTATGCATTAATTATGGTATATTTAAAATTGATTTTATTGAAGGGATTGGAAAGCTTTGTCTTCTAAAATATTTGTAAACATACATGTTTATAAAAGTAATTGTACATATGGTTTTTTCTTTTGTAATAATACCAAATACAGTATTTATTTTTTTAATAAAAAATTATTAATTATCAATTAACTTTAATAAATGATAATCAATTCACACGATAATTATTAAATTCATATGATTGATTAATGATATGGATATTGATTAACAATAGGCTTAGTTATCTCTTATAGACATGTTTTATGATTTGTTACTTTTAAAATTATTTTTTATCTTTTATTTTTACCATATAATTATCCCAATTTTACTTGATTAGAAGGCACCTTTGTATAATCTATAAACTAAATCGTTATATAAAATAAATCGTAATTTGGAAAATAAGTTATACAAAATTACTATTGAAAAAGCCATATAGAATATATTTAAATGATTTGATTGCATTGATTAGTTGGGATAAAGATGTGAATGAAAAAAACATGTAAATAAATCCGGAAAGGAGAGTGATGTGAGTAAAACGTAGAAAAAACAAGGGTAAAATGCAAATAAGACCCCTGTGGTCTTTTCAAAATACATGAACACCCCCTGTACTTTGAAAATGGTAAATCGCACCCCTGTGGTTCCAATTTTTTCAATCGGGCATAAAGCGCTTCAATGTCGATAATTTTCTTTTAGCCATAACTTCTTCGTTTGAACTCCGATTTGGATGATTCAAGATGTTTTGGAATCCTCATTTCAGGCTCTACATAAATGTCACTTCGAAACTTTGAAATCATTAACAAATAAAAGATTTTATTAACATCGAAACACTAGGTATGATTGACATCGTTAATTCTTTTGATTATTGATGATTTCAAAGTTTCGAAGCCACGATTATGTAAAGCCGGAAATGAAGATTCCAAAACATCTTGAATCGTCCAAATCGAAATTCAAACGAAGAAGTTATGGCTAAAAGAAAATTATTGACATTGAAGGGGAGAGGTCTGATTGAAAAAAATTGGAACCACAGGGGTGCGATTTGCCATTTTCAAAGTACAGGGGGTGTTCATGCATTTTGAAAAGACCACAGGAGTCTTATTTGCATTTTACCCAAAAAACAAAAACATGAATAAAGTTACGACAAAATTATATTAATACGTTCATAAAAGAAAATGTACATCGATGAATTAAAAAAAAATGTACATCGATAATTAAATTAAAACAAATTTTTGCATAAATTAATTTTTTTTTTTTTTAGATTACATCAAAGTGGGGAGGAAGACTTGAACCTTCGACCTCAATGAGGAGAGAGTATATGCCTAACCAGTTGAGCTATGCTCATGTTGGCTATATAAATTAAGTTGAGACTATAGCTATATGAATTCATATTTTTCTTAATTTTATATGAATTAATCTATCTATCTATCTATAATCTATAACATATATAAAAGTGGGGAAGTGAGGAAGTGAGGAGAAACATTGACTTCTTATTTTACCCCTACTATTTAAAATATTCCATTTGTATCATTTTGTTTCATTTTTATTTATTTTAAATTAAATTTACTTAATTATAAAAAGACAATGGTCACTATGTATGGTTGTGTCTTTTCCATTAAAGGCATAACTATATAAAATTTATTTTAAATTAAATCGACTTAATTATAAAAAGACAATGGTCACAATGTATGATTCTGTCTTTTCCATTAAAAGACAACCATATAAAATTTATTTTAAATTAAATTGACTATTATAAAAAGACGATGATCACCAATGGTTATGTTTTTCCATCAAAAGACATAATCATACAAAGAGTCATAATTTTTCATTTGGAGTCAATAAACACATTTTTACACTGTGTCCATCTACGAATAAAACTAACTATATTTAATTAATTAATTATTCAATCGCTAATAATATATCAATTGAGTCATATTATTTCTTACATTCTCAAAAAGACAATGTCGACCACCATGTATGTTTATGTTTTTTTTTCCCATTTTGAGTCAATAGATACGTTTTTAATTGATTAATTATTAAATGGCTAATAATATATCAATTGGGTCACAATCATTCTCCCACTTGATATTATATGGTTCAATAAATAAAAAAACCATGATTTGTACACCATGTACACGTGAGTTACTCATTTTACCCTTATTTTTTATATTCCATTTGTATCCATTTTATATAATTTTATTTCATCCGTACAATTTTTTTTACTCAATTATACATTGGATTTTTTTAAGGTAGTTATACATTGAATTAATGTGTAAAAAACGATGAATTTATGTCAAATCTAAGGAGTATTCGTACTTTTATATATCCAGACAATCAATATGACGTTTAAGTATTTAGTTTTAATTATTTTTAATTTAAAAATTGAGATTTGTATGATAATTTTTTTTATGTAACCATATGAACTTTGAATTCATGCACATATCTTTTTAATAACATATATATACTTTTTCTACAACTACATATATAAAAGAAAATGTTTTTATTTCAATTTTTTTATAAGAATATTTTTAATTAAAATATCTGAAATTATATTATTCAATAAAATTTTCAAGTGATAACTGGTATTTCATGTGCTAGGCACGTGTCATATAACTAGTACAAATAAATAGCCAATGGGGTATATGGCTCTTTTTGGTGATATTGCATTGAGGAACAACACAAAACAAATTTGAAAATCTTATAATAAAATTCACTGTTCAATATATATACATAACTCAATCTCAGTTAAACATCAATATTTTTTTTTTCTCGTAAAATATAAAATTGTAAGTTTAAGTCTCCCTCCAATTTAATAGAATACTAAAAAAAACTATCATTTAAAAAAACTAGATTATTACCACGTGCGTTATACATGAAATTCTCAATTTTATTATATTTTCGTGATAACAATTTTACGTGTTTATTATGTTACTCAAATAAATAAATTAGAGAAATATTTGAATTATTTTAGAAATAAATTTATATTTTAGTAATTATTTTTTTCAATTAAAGGTACATGCGTTTTTTCCTTTAAGATTTTCCAGTGACTTTATTAATTAAATAAATTTTATCAAAATTACAAAATTAGATTAAAAAAAATTAAATGTGAATGGTGATTTTTATTTAAGATGGGTTATAAATATCTAATCACATGTTAAGTAATTTTAATATATGAATGGTATAGTTTGTGGTTTTAAAAAATGATGAATGGTATAATGGTCTAAAAATGTTTCTCCCTTAAACCCCTTTTAATATAGTAGAGATAGAGATAGAGATAGAGATATTACAATATTAATCATTGAAAAACTAATAGTTATTGATAAATATAGATCTAAGTGTTAATCAATAATAATTATGATTGTTCTAGATGAATAACTGATTATGTATATCAAGTTAATGAAAAAAAAACATTATCTCTAATTACTTAAGTAAATTACACATCTACAAATATTTTAGAAAAGTAAAATATCAAACTCAAATTTTCCAAATTTAAAGAAGGTTTTTTTTTTCTTTTCATAATATATATTTTTTTTTTTATTTGGCGTGTGCGTAGCGTGAACCTCTTCTCTTTCATGGTTATTTTCAAATAAAACTCATTTTTTATAATATTTTTTAAGCAATTGTAATATTTGAACTCACATGTGGTTTTGAATCTCAAATAATCCTTCATTTTCCTCTCTTTCTTTTCCTACCATCGTTTTAATTTTAGCTTATTTGAGTCACCTTTCCACAAATACAACACTATTTTTTTTTTCTTTATGTTCTTTTTCATTCTAGATAATAATTGACTAATTGACATTTCCCATAATCAAATCTCCTAAAAAAATTGGATAAAATTTTCCAATAATTGCAAATTACCACTCTTAATCAATCTGGTCCACGTATTTTTTTATATATTTTATTTTAGTATTTTTAGGTCGTGAATGATATTAATTTAAGAGTTGATAGAAACTCATTAACCATTTAGTTATATTATTTTCGTTGCCATCCATAATATCAATTATTAAATGAAATATAATATCTATTGTTTTAAATAGGAACAAATAATTCTAAAATGTTAGTTTTATTAATTATTAACTATAATTAAAATTATAGTTCATCAAATTTATTCGTCACGTCGTAATTTATAAAATATTGAAGAATAAATTTTATTTCATATACGATGATATTAAATATTTTTATTCATTATATCATAAGTAATAATAAAAATATATATGTTACATTAAAAAAAGGGTTATTAACCCATAAATTACATGAATGGTCAAAACCATGGAAAAATTAATATCCCACTATTATAGGAAAGATAATTAATACTAATTATATTGAATTTATATCCCACAATTATAGGAGAGTTTTTCGATAAAAAAAACACACACATGCATGGGTAAATCGAGAATATAAATTTAGCATCGCCACACACATGTGGCTAATTATGACCCAAATCTGTAAAATAATAGGATTTGTTGATATTTATGAAATTAGGGTTCAAAAGTGGCTATTCTTGTAAAAATTTCTTAAAAAATTGGAAATTATTACTTTTTAGATACAATCTCATTTATATCTATTCTTTTGATTATATCCCACAATATATTTGAAACAATAATTAATTTTTACTTCTCTCCAAATAAATAATTTATACTACACGATCATTATTTATTATTTTAATTAAAATGGGGAAAAAGGAAAAGTTCAAAGAAAATATTTTAAAACAAAATCTAATTTTGTTTTTAAAAACGGCCCTTATCATCTTAGATTGTGTATTAATATTAATATATGAACCATAATTGTATTAATAAAGATTCCTTTTTTTAGAGATTAATTGGTTTGATTAAATGCGTTATTTTAAGTTGTCTTAATGTAAAATAAAGAATAACAAACAGAAACACCCCAATTCCATAATAAAATGGTAACATTCACTCAAAAAAAATCCTCAGTTTATCCCTTATATTTCTATAAAAAGACGTCGGATTTACCATACATTCTAATTAACAAAACAATTCTAATATCAGAGATTAAGGATCCAACTAAAGTACCTGATAAGAACTGGAAAGGCAGAACTTTTAGGGCTTGGAGTTGAAGTCGGCTCATTCATTATCGTAGTCGTCGTCTTAAGTGTTGTCATGGTTGACAATCTTGGGGGATTATCATAAAAGCTGCATTGAACAATTCAAAATCATATTTTCTAAACATGTTTGAGTATTCAATAAACATGTGAGAAATTTTAATTTTATAGACATTGTGATTAAATAATTGAAAAGGGGTTAAAAAAGGGTGAACAATAAAAAAAAGGTAAAAAAAAATCATGATAGCAAAAATTAATGAATTAATGTATCTTTAACAACAAAAAATCAATGTATTTTTTATTTTAATATTTAAAATATTTTGTACAATGATGCAACTTTGATAAACAATATTTTTTTTTGTTAAAAAGAATATTTTAAACGCATTATATTAAAAAAGAGAGAGTATATTATAAAAAAAAATGTATAATTATCCTAAAATGTTTATAAAACATTCTCACTTTTATATATTAGAGATTTTTAATAATATCAATATTCTATTGAAATCTACACTATTATTTATCAGGATCGTCGTGGTTTTGATCAAATACATGAATACCTATGTAGTAGAAAAATGACAAATTGCATTTATGTAATTCTTAATTATGCTAATGAGATAGCTTCTTTTCAATGTCTTTAACTTTAATTTTAGTCTTAAATTTTTCGTTTGAACTTTGATTTGGATGATTTAATATGTTTTGGAATGATCATTTTGAGCCCTACTTTACGGTCACTTCAAAACTTCAAAAACGTCAATAAATAAAAGGGTTTATATGGCTTACAAAACATTAGGTATAATTTGAAGTCTTTTTTATTAAATATGTTAAATCACCAGATTGAAAAAATTAAACTAATATGTAAGGGTAAATTTAATCACATATCCCTAACATTTTTTTAATACAAAGAGAAATTTGACTCAAAATGACAAAATATGATCATGTAAAAATATAATTTAACCTATATATTTTTGCATAATTCATAAATAGAAATGGAAATTATACTATAATTAGCTTTAACCATCCTCTTAAAATTTCTATTATTACACGTTTTTAACTCTCTACCACCGTAACCTAAAAACTTTTTTGAACTACTAAGTTTATAATTTCACCACATTTTTTTAATTATTATTAAAAATCATGGAGAGGTTTTATTTTTGTGGTCAAGCCATCTCTCCGTCTCAATTGCTATTAGTTGTTAACCATTGTGCCACATTGAATGTTTGACCTATCTAAATAGTTAGAATTTGGTGTCATTTCTGTAAAATGAGTCGTTAATTAATTTATTTATTAATAAAAAAATCTCACACAAAACAAAAATACTTTTGGTCAATCATTCCCATTATTCTAATTTTTAATGGTAAATTAATTTCAATTGTAATGTGAAAAGTGATCGATCAACTTAACTTTATATTTAAACTATGGTTGTTCACTTGAAGAATACACTTGTGGTTGGTTTTGAAGTAAGACTCTTTCAAACCAATTTTTTTAATTATCACATTTTTTATATATGTACTTAAAAAGAATTTCAAAATATAAAATTGTGGAAGACTTTTTTTTTTTCCATCACTATGATGTATATTTTGGAGTTATGGAATTGGTTAGAGACAGATTTATCAAAATATTAAGTAGAAAAATAAAGATTTTAATTGTTAAGATTAATTAGTAAATTTATTATAAATTCCATATAATCCTATCAATTCATATTCACTGAATAATAAATATTCAAAATTTAAAAAATTAAAAAAAAAATTAAAAAGTTAAGATTGGAGATGGAGGAAGTTGAATCAAAATGGATAATTTTTTTAAAGATCAGGGGAGAGAGGATTCCAAGCCAAAAAGAATACTTTCAAAATCAACTTATCTCAACTAGACTTTGTTAATCTAATTGTGATATGAAGTCACCAAAATAAAATATTTATAATAGGTCTCAAAATACAATTTTTGATTGTTTTATTATATCCGACCCTACAACACTTGGCGTTAGGAAACTCGTAGGATAATAACCTAGATAGGTGGTCACACGTAGATTTAAACTCATGACCTTAAGGTTGGAAAGAGAACCTCTTAGTCATTGGGTCAATCCATGATTGGTTGGTCTTAAAATACAAATTTAATGATATTTTCTTATAAATTAAAAAAATTACTTAATGGAGGTAATTAATTTCAAATGGTCCCATCAATTATTTGAATATTAAAACAAAACTATTCCAACCAAAAACAATAAAACACATGAAGAATCAATAGAGAGAAATTATATAAAACCTAAAAAACGGGGGGGGGAATTCCAAAGGCATGTGTAGTGAGAATCAAAAGGAGAAGTTTTAGAAGATATATTTATTGATTGAATTTAATTTAATATTTTGAGTTGTAAATTGTAATAGTTGAGTAGTTCACATGGTGAATAGTATTTTTCTTTTGAGAGAGACAATCCTCAAATGAATATTAAGAAAGTGGGCCATTCAATCTTTGGATGCTTCCATCCTACCACTACTTTTGCAGGTACCTTGTCTTTATTTTTATTTTTTTAAATATTATAAATTATTAATATTATTATTAATTCCAATTCCTCTCCTTATTTATAGTCTTCACCAAACACATAATTTGGTTCCTTCCATCCCATAACTAATATCTTAAAAATCATTTTTTCCAGAAACTACAGTCCATGGCATTTTTTTCTACTTTATTTTTAAAATAGTGAAAGTTTGATTTATTTTACATAGAGTACTTTTTTTCTTCATTAATTAATAAATTATTTTTATTAATTTTTACTATTAGTGAATGATTAATCTTGTTATTATTTTTTACAAAAATTATCTCCGATATCAAATTTTAGGTGTATATATATATATCTCACAATTTTTATTTAAATAACAGATTTATTATTCAGTAATTTATTAAACTCAAAACAATAAATAATTGAACTAAGAAATAAATTATCAAAATTAAATTTATAATTAACTTGTAATAATGTGAGAGTTTTAGTTCCTAAAAATTCATTAGAGGACAATTACTCAACTCAAAATAAAAATTAAAAATAGCAAATATTAAAAGTCAATTGTTTAATAATTTATTGAACTACAAATAATATGTTATTTTGATAATTTTTTTAAAAGTTGTGTTATTTGTAATTCGGATATTTTAATGTAAAATTTATTAATTTTTAAAGTTTTGATCATTTTTTATATTTTGATGAATTTATTATGTAACGAAAGTTAAAAAAAAGGTTATTTTTTAAGATACACTAACTTTATAATAATGTGATGGATTAAAATCCCATTGATGCCCTTAAATCATATTTAAATAAACTCATCTTAATCTTCTAATTTCACAATTAGGAATAACTTAAAGAATGACTGGATATATAAATTAATCTACTAACAAGACAATGTTATTTTTGTAATAGTATATGACGTTTTATGATGTCATTCTCTTTGGTCCACATATCTATCGTATATTATAAAATTAAACATCTTTTGTAGTAATAAATGTCCTTAAAAACACTTTTTGATATTTGTAGTTTGAGGTAAGTTCTTATTTTGTCTTTATAATTTTAAAAATAACATTTTAATCTTTAAAGTTTATAAAATATCCATGTTTAGTCTCTCAACAATTTTAATGGTTAATTGACTTAATGTTTGGATGATGTGACGTTCAACCGGGGTAAGAACACGATGTACCGATTAAAAATGAAGTGATAAGAATATGTAAATGCTTTTACCGTTAACTCTTTAAATTTGTTAATCTAAATATCACTCAAAAAACTAATTATTAAATTTATTTTTTTATGAAGTTAAAGGTTTTAAGTCTCTCTCCTCATAATGTAATGTAATATTTTTTTTTTTAGAAAAAAAATACTCTTAAAATTTAATGAGAGAAGTTAATAAATTGAAAAAATAAATGTATTTACTCAAAAAAATCATCATGACATGTGTCAACCTGAAAGTTTTTTCCCTTCTCAAAATAATAATAATAATCGGTTGTTTAATTTATAATTTGTTGACATTGTAAAATTGATGGAATAACTGTTGGTTAAAATTGTGGAGATATCATATTAAAAATTTGGGGAAATTTTATTGGATAGCAGAATTTTTTTCAATATTTATAAATCTAGCGGTTTTAAAAAGTATTTACAAATATAACAGTTTTTTTAAAACTCTCATTCAAGTGAATCAAAGTAATCAGTGATAACTTATGTAAAATCAGTGATTACCTATGTGCGCAGAAATCATTGAGTACTTATGTGAAAATCAGTGATTACTTATGTCAACTAGTAATAAATTTGTAATATTTTAGGCGCGAATTTAAGTTTAATGCTACTTTTACAAATAACTTTTTGGCCTGCTATTTTTATAAATATTGGACTTTTTTCAGCTATATATGCAAGAGCCCCTTAATTTATCTTTACCCATTAATTTAAACTTTTAAGTCTAGGGTGATTTACCTTTTTTAATAAAAATACATAGTTTTGATCTCTCAAATTTATCTTAATTATTATTTTGGTCCCTTGATTTTTACAGATTTTATGTTGATTAAAATCTAATGAATAAACGACATGACTCCTTTATTACACTGGTTAGAATTTTATTTTTTTAATTAACCACATAGTTAATGAGTAATTCGATAAATAATATCATTTAAATATAAAATCTTAAATTTAATTTTAACTTTTAAATAAAATAAAATAAAATCGAATTTTTTTGAAAGACCAAAATTATATTTATAGTACAAAATTTCACTCTAGCAAAACATTGTTACACGAAAACAAATTGAATGCATCAATGGTCATACCATGAAATTTTTTTTAGACGTTACATCAAAGTATTGGACGAGATGCTCATATCTTCAAGACTTCAACCATATAGAGGAGAGTACTAATATATAATTAATTTAACTATTTTCATGCCCATATTATGATAGTTAGGTGCAGTTCTATATTTAGATTTTTTTTTATCATATAAAGAAAAAGAAAATGTAGTTTAAATATTGAAATAATTGAGGATCATTAATAAGTAGGGAATATTTAAAGTATTCTCAAGTAGAGACGACAATCCTTGACTTATTGGATCATCCCATAAGTGGGCAGCTTCAGATATGCCATTAAATTTGGATCATACAATTAAGTAATTTTTTACTATTTATAAAATTAATATCAAGTAAAGCAAAAAATATGTGAAATTATTAAAAAATATATATATTAAATGTTTTTGCTTCTTTTTTCTCTGCCACGAAGTTAATTTGATAGATTCATTTTAATTTTATATTTAGTCATTTATTCCAATTTAGTTTTTATCTTTCATAAAGTTTTATTTTAGCACTCATACTTCACTACTGGTATCAATTCAGCACACATATCTTTTTACTTTCTATGTTTTAATTAAATTTTTATTGATTATTCATAATTATTAGTATACAGTGTTAATTTTGACTAACAAAAATAGGTGTTATGTTAATACAAAAATAATACGTATGAGTTAATTATGAAGGGTAAATATAAAAAAAATGTTTTCAAAGACTTACTAAGTCTAAATTAATATCACTTAAAGTTAATATATTATCATTTATAGTAACTATGAGAATATGATGTGGATGTCAATAAAAAATATGGTGTGAAACAAAAACTCATTCTCAAACTCCCAACCAAACATCTCCTAAAAAATTAAGGCAAGTCAATAACTTTTATTTTATTTTTTTAATGTAAAAAACTCCAAAAACACCATTCTAATTAAGGGTGTGCATGGTTCGGTTATGGGGAAAACCACCAACCAAACCGAATATTTCGGTTTATGATTATCATGAACCACTCGGTTTTTATTTTTTACAAAACCAAACGGTTTCGGTTATGTCGGTTTCGGTTTGGTGTTCGGTTTTAGACTATTCATCATAAACTCTCATTAAATCTCAATAATTCAATGGGAAATGTACCGTTATAACAATATGTGGTAGATCTATTTACTAAGCCATAATCTTGAGTAGATAATTTCTCAAAAAAAAAAAAAAACTTGAGTAGATAAATAATAAAAATTTAATGTAATTATGAGAAAAACATTTGTAGCAGAAGAAAAACATGCCTTAAAAATCAAAGATGGAGATAAGAAGCATATAACCGGTTCGGTTTGGTTTTTATTAGTAAAATAAAAACCGGACCAAACCGGTATCAATTGGTTCTTCACAAAAAAGAACCAAATAAACCGTTGGTTTATAAAAATAGTTATACAGCCGGATGGTTCGGTCCACTTCAGTCCAGTTTGTCGGTTTTTGCTCACTCCTAATTCTAATATCATTTTTTGGGTAAGAATCAATTTTTTGTCTAAAAGAATATATTATTAATTTATGATAATTGGGAAACGTTGTTGACTGAAATTAATGATTGTAAAAAAGCCAAGTTTAATGAGCTTGCAGCTTTTTATTATACTCCACTGCTGCCGCCGACACCTAGACGGGGATCCGTATCCCCCTATTATTAATTTATGATAGTTCACAAAATTTGATTAGTTATTATTTTATTCTAGATAAATTATACAAAATTGCTCTAATCCATGTTTTTAAAAGTTCCCATCTTATAATTAATTTTTTAATTTGTTTTAAAAAAACTCCTCTAGGGGTGTTTAATTGGGGCTTAGGAAATGGAGACTTGGTTTTGTGATGCCTGAGTTTGTGAACCTTATATTTAAATTGTGCGAGAATGAGAATGAATAGTAAAAATAAAGTAAGTTCATTGGAATGAAATGTCAAATCTAAGAGTAAACATGAGAATATGATGTCAATACTAATAAAAAATATGGTATGAAACAAATATGTGAATGAGTCTGTGAAACCTATTCTCATCCACAAACCCATTATCAAATCTCCAATCAAACACCCCGAGATTTGGGGAAATAAATACACTCGTGTTCCATTTAGATTAAATTTAACGGAAATAAATAGATTGAAGATATTTTTTAAACAAAAGAGTAATTTACCAAAGAAATGATTTTTTAAAGAGTATTTTTTTTTAATTTATTAAAAGGTTGGGAGTAGCATTGAAACTTTTCAGATATAAATTTGAAACCAATCTTGATATAATCTAGCTTTTTTGTTGAGATATATGATTAAATTTACCCTTATTCATTTACTTAACTTCTTGGGTCAAGTGGTGATTTAACATATTTAATATGATATAAAAGGGGACCATTGACTTAAGCTCCTGGGTTTAGCGATGATTCAACATATTTAATACTTTTATTCTTCAAATTGTTTTTTCCTTACAATAATCACTTTTAAAGATGAAATTATCATTTCTCGTAAAAAAAAAGGATTATATTTATCATATCGGTTTTTTGGTTTATTTTTCAACATCAATTTCCTTATACATGTAATCTATCGGAAGAATTAGCAATTTAAGAAATGAATTGTGTAATTATACAATAAAACAAAATAGTTATAAAAACATTCGGTGATATGTCTAAGTTAATAAAGTCAATTACTAGTAATGGTAAGTCATTGATTTATTTAAATAAAATTGAATTAGTCAAATTATAAATTATTCAACTAGCTTCTTTTATTATTGATAAATGGTGATATGTTTTTAAATATTATGATTAAATTATGGAGAGAGACTCAAACTTAAAATATTATTATCCAAGTTCTGAGTTATTATCATGTTTGATGAATTATTTTATTATTTTTAAACTATTTTTTTTCACTAATTTATCTTATGGAAGGAATTCAACTATAACTGGTTCATTAATAAAGAAAAAAAAAAAGATAAATTATTGTGCGTGTATATATGACAATTTATTTATGAAAAAAATTATTTCCCCTTTATCGGTAAAAAATTTGTTAATAAATTAATATCAAAGTCACGAGTCTAAATACTCCACCATTCACTTAGATTTAAGTATTTTTTTTCATCGGTCTATTATATTAGTAGATTTGTACTATTAAATAGAAATACGGGAGATTAAAAATTCCTAAATACTCTCAAATATTGTACGACGTTATTAATTATTTAGAAGAAAATATGGTCATATCACTACGGCCACATTTCTTGTGATTGTGGTTTCTAGGTTTTTGACCTTTTCAATCAAAAAATCTGCACCTGAGTGCCGCGGCGAAGACCCTTCTCACTGCGACGACGAAGACGCTGAAAAAGAGTCTCGTATAGCGATTTGATGATGGAAAATATTGGTGACAGATTCAAGACTTCAATTCAGGAGGGGCACGATATAAATAATGAATTAAAATTTTTAATCTCTACCTATATTAATTTTATACTCATCATTAATAATTTTTATATTAAAAATAGTTATTATGAATTTTAAAAAATGATTTGATATCTACCCAATTTAATTTATTGATGTATACTAAATATATAAGGAAGAAAACTTTATAGGACGATATCATGAATATCAATATAATCCTCCAATTTTTTTTAAATGAACATTAAGTCCTAATAAAATCATAATTTTAGTTTACTTCTTCTATTTTCAATTCTTAAAATTTTATTTTCTTTTATATTAGTTGTGAAAAATAATTGAATATCTGTATATTTTGAAGAGGGTAAAATTTGTCTATTTCTTAATTTTGTTATTGATCAGTCAAAAGTGATGGAAAATTATAAATAACTTTTAAATTATTAAGATAAATAATATTTAATTAAACAATGAATAAAATAACGTATAGGAATGAATAATAATAATAAAAAACTAGAACTTATTATTTTAAAATAAAATATTTAGAAAAAATAAATAAGAAAAGTTGTATCCAATTTAAATTGATTAAGATTTCATATTACGATACTTTTTTTTAATTATATGTAATTATATATCTATTAAAGATATTCAGCCAAAGTGAGGGGGGCAGTCCTTCATTACATCCGTCCCTGGACGATGCAGTGGAAACGAGTGTTCGTGACAGCGGCGATAGTTCGACAGAAAAATTTCAAACTTTAGTTTATTCTCTTTAATATATTTCCTTATTTATCTTATTGTCTTGTGATAATTATCTTTTCCTATGTTTATACCGTCTTCTCCCTCTTCTCTTCTCTTTAGCTTTATCATATTATTTTTAATTTTATCATGGTATCAGAGCTGGTTAGGGTTCAATGGCCTAATCTGTGAAACAAAGTTGATGGTATTATGGCTATTTTGAAAAGAAAAAAGGAAGAAGTGTGAATGACAACGTTTCTTCAATGGAATCACAACCGAAGACTGATGACAAGAACTCAAAAAGAGTTCATATGATGGATGACGACATGTCTCGACTGGAAACGACTGTGGGGATGTTGAATGTAGCTCGTGCCCTCTATTTCTAATCGAAGACACCAATTAGATTTTGGGGGGAATGCATTTTAACAACAACTTTCTTAATCAATAGAACTCCTTCTCCATTGTTGAACAACAAGCCTCCTTTTGAATCGTTATTTGGTCAGCAAGTTGATTATCACTTCCTTAAGGTCTTTGGTTGTTTGTATCTACTCTCACAGCACATAGAAAGAAATTTGATCCCCAAGCTAAGCAGTGCATTTTTATGGGTTATCAATAAAGAATAAAGGGTTATAAAGTCTATAATATTGTTGGAAAACGATTCTTCTTTTCTAGAAATGTCATTTTTCATGAAGCCTTATTTCCTTATAAAGACATTCCATCTTCAGATTCTATAGATCTTTTCTCTAATTTTGTTCTTCCTCTTCCCATGTCTATTGATTCTACAATATCTTCAAATCTTGTTTCATCACAGACTGCGCAATCTATTCCTATTGCATCTACTGATCCAGTTGATATTCAATATCCCAATTCTATTTCTCTTTTACCACAATATGTATCTTCAGCTCCAACTTCCTTATGAAGATCAACAAGACCAACCAAATAGCCCTCTTATTTACATGACTTTCATTGCAATCAAATTTCACAAACCATATCAACAGCATCATTACCCAAATATCCCTTGCAATCTTTTTTGTCTTATGATCAGCTTTCTCCTACTCACAAGGCTTTTACAATCAATCTTTCTCTTGAATATGAGCCACAATATTATCAACAGGCAGTAAAGTATGAACATTGGAGAAAGACTATGACTGAGGAAATTGAGGCATTAGAAAGAACCAACACTTGGACTCTTGTGACTCTTCCTTCTCATCAACATACCATTGGCAATAAATGGATATATATATAATCAAATACAAGTCAAATGGTTCAATTGATAGTTATAAAGTCAGATTAGTTGCAAAGGGATATAACCAACAATAGGGGCTAGATTATCTTGAGACTTTTTCCCCCGTAGCTAAAATTGTCACAGTAAAAGTATTACTTTCAATTACTACTCATTTTTCATGGCATCTTGCATAAATAGATGTAAACAATGCTATTTTGAATGGAGATTTATTTGAAGATGTCTTTATGGAGCTTCCTTTAGGTTCCAAGTTGCCGAACCAGGTTGCAAAACAGGGGGAGAGACTTGTATGTAAACTCAACAAGTCCTTATATGGTCTAAAGCAAGCCTCAAGACAATGGTTCAATAAATTCTCATCTTCTCTTACTTCCTTTGGTTTTAAACAGTCTCAATCCAACCGTTCCCTATTAACCAAAGGACAGGGTTCCACTTTTGTAGCATTGTTGGTGTATGTTGATGATATCGTGGTAACTGGACCTTCCATTGCTAAAATTAATAAGGTCAAACAGTATTTACATACACAATTTCTTCTTAAGGACCTTAGGGAGCTCAAATATTTTCTTGGCCTTGAATTATCTCGTAAGAAATCTGTAATATTTTTGTCTCAAAGGAAGTATTGCTTACAATTACAAGAGGAAACTGGTTTTCTTGCCTGTAAACCAAATCAACTTCCCATGGATCCAAAACAGAAGCTTTCTGCAAATTCTGGAAAATTATTGTCTCCTAATGAAGCAACTACATATTGCAGACTTATTGGCAAGTTGTTGTATTTAACAATTTCAAGACCTGATATTACTTTTAGTGTTTACAAATTAAGTCAATTCAATTCTGCTCCTACTGATATTCACGTTGAGGCAATTCATTCCTTGCTTAGATATCTCAAATCCAATCCTGGACAGGGAATTTATTTTTCTGCTTCTTCTTCTCCTCTCAAACTCAAGGTTTTTATTGATGCTGATTGGGGTGCTTGTTTGGATACTCGAAGGTCTGTGACAGGTTTTTGCATCTTCCTTGGTGAGTTTTTAGTTTCATGGAAGGTAAAAAAGCAGGTCAGTGTCTCACGCTCCTCGGCAGAAGCAAAATATCAGGCTCTTGCCCTTGTCACCAGCGAATTAGTATGGTTGTCCTACTTGCTCACTGATTTACAGTGTCCTTTATCTTCTCCAGCTGCTGTGTTTTGTGATAATCTTGCTGCAATTCAACTTGCTTCTAATCCAGCATTTCACGAACGTACTAAACACATAGAATTGGACTGTCATTTTGTAAGGGATAAGCTTTCTAATGGTCTGATCAAATTGTTGCCTATCCGAACAACTTTGCAGCTCACAGACATCTTCACAAAGGCTCTTGCAGCTCCACTTTTCTTTTCCCTTCTTGGCAAGCTGGGTGTCTTAAGTCCTTTCCACCCATCTTGAGGGGGAGTATTAAAGGAGATAGTTAGTTTGAGAGTTAGTTAGTGAGTTTGTTAATACATTGTTAGCTTACTATAAATACATGTGTAATACTCTTCATTAATTAATCACAATCATTATTTACTTCTCTCTCTTCTTTTTTACTGTTTCTCACACTAAGACCCCTGTAGTTCAAAATTATGTCAATGAGACCCCACCTTTTTAACGTTGTAAATTTCTTTTAGCCATAACTTCTTTGTTTGAACTTCAATTTGGATGATTCCCGATGTTTTGGAATCCTCATTCTGAGCTCTACGTTATGGTCACTTCAAAATTCTAATCTTCAGTAAACTTAATGGGCGTCCTTAATGCTAGGTTTTGAAAAAGACTTTCCATGTCATTCCCATTTAGGTTTGATTAGGATACCTACGTTGTTTCCTTTTCCTCCCACACATTTTCCTCAAAATGAGAAAGAAGATAGTACACTCAAATTGTATTATATAAGTGCTTATTGCTTGCCAAAGATCCTACTTCTACAATTGGTAGGTCACCGGGTTATTCAAATAAGTTGTGTTTTCTGTGGTTTTCCCATGTTAAAAATTCCATACCAATTCAGTCGATTCAGAATGGATCGGTTATTCTATTAGGGAGCCTGGTCAATGGCTTCAGTCATACCTGATATTTTATTGATAATAAACTCTTATATTTATTGATATTTAGAAGTTTTGAATTGACTGTAATGTAGAACTCGAAATGAGGATTTCAAAACATTTTAAATTATTCAAATCAAATTTCAAATGAAGAAGTTATGACTAAAAGAAAGTTAATGGCGTTGTACGGGAGATGTTTCAATGGCCTAATTTAAAACTATATGGGTGTGATTTATCATTTTCAAACTACTGAAGATATTCATGTATTTGACCAAAACCACCAGGCTCGATTCGTATTTTACCCTAAATGATATAATAAAAATTTAACAAAAAAAAAACTAAAATCGTTCAATAGGTGAAGTGTATGGATTACAATTTAACATTAAAAGTTAAAAAATAATTAAAATGAAAGTTTAAAGAATAATATAGAATTTTTTTTTAGTGTATAACGTATTAATACGGGTCGAGAGAATGGAAAATGAATTGGACAAGAAGGACGTCTCGCTAGTTTTATTTGTCTAATTTGGTTTAATTGTTATAAAAAAAGAATTTTTCTCATGAATTATTTTAAAATACACAACAATGAATGAGTTGATAAAATCAATAATTAGCAGACAAAATAATACTGAAAATCCCATTTCAACTACCAAATTCAACCTCTTCTCTTCAAAGTTATATCACATAATCTATCCATATTTTTGTACGAGAGAGAAGGAAAACGAATTAGACAATAAAAACATCCCCAATGATTTGACAATCCTTTTCACTATTTTTTTTCCTTCTTCAAATTGACCTCGAATATGATTTAAAGCCAAATCATCGTTTATAGCATTTTTTCCAACCTTATTTTAAAAATTCGTAGTAAATATTAAATACGTTAAATAAACACTAGATCCAAAAGCTTAAACTAATGTGTAAGGGTAGATTTGATCATATATCTCAACACTCCCCCTCATATGTGGGTTCGGATAATTACACAATACCCATATATGTGAAATTTAACTGGGGAGAAAATGTCGCTCACAGAGGTTCGAACTCAGGAACTTCTGCTCTGATACTATTTTAATTATGTTAAATCAATACTAGACCCAAAAGCTTAATCTAATGGATAAAGATAAATTTAATCATATATCTCAACATAAGAGTTTGATTTATTTTTAAAATAATATTTTTTTTTCTTTTGTTAATCTAATAAATTGTCATTAAATTAATGTATTCGTTTTCCAATAATTTTTTTATTGTATTATTAAATGATCAGTAGTATAATTGTTTTTTATGTTTGTATTGAGATGTTTTAAATAATTTTTTTTCCTTTTTTTAGTTTTGTTTGTTAATTATATAATGAAAGTATTATTTGTGAAAAAATCTAATTTTTATTTTGTTATTTTTGGAATTTACAATTCAAAAAGATCCATTAGTTTTTATAAAATACACCGATAAAAAACTGCAAAATATATATTTATAATTGGTCTATTTCACAATCATATTTTTGTACTTTTAAGAATGGTTCTTGATATTCCGAAAGTTTGTGAATTTATAAATTATAATATTTTATTAGTTAATTTTAACAAATTGGTCTTGTGGCATATGTAGTAAGATAAGCCATGTGACTCATGTGTGTACCATTCTATTAATATAAATGGTAACAAAAACATGCGATTTATAGATTTTATAAATCAATATAAGAGTGTCAAAAACTAATTTAAAAAAAAATAGGAATATGATTTACAAAATAAATAAAAAATGAAGAAAAAAAATCAGCATATATTTAGTCCCATATTTTGAAAGAACGACCATTTTCCAAGGGGAAGAAAATGAGAAGGGGGGACCAAATTTGGTAGCCGAATAAGAAGAAATAAAGGACCCCTGGAACCATTGGAATGTAAAGTGGTGGGTTTATAAGACACATTACCTACCATATATTATATATATAAAATAATTGTTTCATAAAAAAAAATTAAAAAATTAAAAAAAAGGAAGGAAAAAGTCTTATTCTAAACCCTACACTCTTCCTCTTTCTCTTTGTGTCCCTCATGCACCGACGCTATATCTCCATCTCTTTCACTCATTCTTTCATTTCACAACAACTATATAATTATATAGTTTTGTTTAATGTCTTTAAATAAAATTAAATTGATCTTGAGTTAATTTTTTCTATTTTTTGTTTGGACTTGTTTTAATTGTGCTATCATCATTCAATTAGCTACATTCTTATTAATTCAACCCATTTGTTTGTTGAGAACTCAAGAGATTAAAGAAGGGATTCTTTGAGAGTCTTTAAAAAATATCTTTTTGCTCTTTATAATACAAATTTAGTGAAACTTGTTGGAAATATTCAATATTTAAGGCTAAAATATAAATAATTAAATGATTAGGTTATCTTTAATTAGTCAAATAGAATGATTACTAAAATCTATATTTAGCTTTGGTATATTTATATAATACTATAGAAGTGTAAATACTTTTAAAATTTTTAATTTGACGAGGGGTTTGGAAATTGATAAACGCCCAATAAATATGTGATATGTTATTGAGGGGTGATGATCCTTATTTACAGAGCAATTTTTAGGTTAAACTACCCATCCCCATCATATAAGTTTGCCCTATTAAAAAATGGTAGAAAATCTATAAATGCACCGGGGAGCTGGAAGACCATAACTCAAATAACTGTTTTTAATTATCGATTCAGATATTCTTTCAACATCCTAAGTCCTGGGTCAATTCCAATAAAAATATGTTTAGATTACTATTAAAAATTGTTTTTAGGTAACATATTAATTAAGAGACTCAAAAATCAAACTCGTAGTTTATCAAATATCTATTTTTTTAAACTATTTAACGTATTATTTATATACAAAGAGATAATCCTTTCAAGTTTAAGAAATAAACATTTCTTTCTTTTTTACATAAAATTCTAAATAGCAATCAACTATATATATTTTTTAATTTTTTACTCTTAATAATTTGTAAAATGATTTTAATTATAGGGCTTCTTAAAATAAAATTGAATCAATATAGTTTTTAACTTATTTTCACCATTTATTTTTTTAAACTAAAATTCATGCTTTGCTCATATGGGTAAAAAAATTCTGATGAATGATGATTTACAAGTGTGTGGATCCATCTCTTAATGGAGAAGAAATTGAAAAAAGCAAAGCACAAAGTGGGAAAAAGCAAAAGGAATCAATAATTCTTGAAATGGACTAATATAACTATTATATAAGACACTGTTTGGATTAGCTTTTTTTGATTTCTTGCCTCCAACTCAACCCTACTTGTCCAATTCTCTCCCATTATATATAGTTTCATACATATCTTTCTCAAGAGTTCTAAGCTAAGTTTTGATATTACTACTTCAAGACCAAACACTGCCTTATTTGGATCCCCAAAGTTATCTTTGTTTATAAGAAAAAGAAAGAGGCTTTTTGATAGAGCCAATAAGGGCTCAATGAATCACATAATTGTGTTCATGTTTTTTTTAGAATCCTTTATGGAAAAAATTTTGAAGTTGAATACTTGTAGAAATTAAGATTTACTATTTTTGGATATTATTTAAATAACAAGTTGTTGTTTTTTTGTTATGCTATAATTAAAAATAATTTTTGTATGATCTTTTTAGAACTATACAAGATGGAGAAAATAAACCATTGATACCCAAAATAGCTTTATAATAAATTGAGATCTATGCATTCATTTGGGTAATTTAAAGGTATTTTTTAATAAATCATAGTGATTCCAGTTCCAATCTGTTGTATAAAAAAATTCATTTCATGAATTTCCGTGACAAGTTATAATTATATATGTAATGTAACTTTTTTATTACATGAATTTCGTTTTAGGGTAAAATGCCATTTTGGTGCCTGAACTTTCACTTCATTTTCATTTTTGTCCATAAACTTTCAAAATTGCATTTTTCGTCCCTGGACTTTACAATTTGTTTTGTTTTGGTTCTTCCATCTTTGTTTCTTCGTCTAGAACACTAATGGAAGGCTTATGTGGCATGTAATTGATAATTTGACGTTATAGAAATATACTGTGAGATTAAATACCATGAAAAAACGAATATATAGTGATGTTAATCTTATATATTTCTCCTTAATTTTAGTCTTAAACCTGTATATTCGTTTTTCCACGTCATTTAACCTCATTGTATATTTATATAATGTCACATCATCAATTATATGCCACATAAGCCCTCCGGTAATGTCCTTGACGAAAAACACAGATGGATGGACCAAAACGAAACGAATCGTAAAGTTCAGGGACAAAAATATAACTTTTGAAAATTTAGGGATGAAAAATGAATCCCGGGTGAAAGTTCAGGGACTAAAATAGTATTTTACCCTTCGTTTTGTTAATTAAAGAGAAATGTAATATGATTAATAGAAAAAAAAACATAATTTCTAACGCCATAATAATAATTATAAAATAAGAGGATAATTTCTAAGGTGATCAAAACATCGTAATCCCTAAGAACTTCAAATATAAAAAATATTATTTAATTAATGTTAAATATATCATTTGGTCCTCAATGTATACACTATTTTTTTCAATTTGATCCCTAATTAATTTTCAATTTTCAATTTTATCTTTAATGTAGTCCATATTTTTTAATTAGATATGTACCCTATGACGATGTTGAAAATTTGTAATGAAATTGGGGCATAAATCTCATAATAATATTTTAATGAAATAGCTAGTTTTAAAGATCAATTATACAATTTAACCAAATAAACATAAAAATATAAAACGGTCTACTTACCTGTAGAGCTAAGCCAGCCTAAGAAATTTGTAGATTCCTATTCTTAAAACTTACTTTTTTTAGTAAAAGAAAATAAATAAAGTATTTAGTATGGGTTAGGATATATGATTTCAAAAAACAATATTTTTTAAATACCACATTAGAGTTTGTTGTAAAATTTATAAAACATTTTGATCAGGAATCCCATTGAAATTATTGATACATTAAAGATGAAATTGAAAATTTTAAAATATAATATGCATGGATGATGCTCTTTAATAAAATATCATTAAAGAGCATCATCCATGCATATTCAACCCATGCCCCTCTAAACTTTTATCCCATGTTAAAGTTAATCTAGGAAATTCATATTTGAAGTTAATAAATTAAAAAATAAAGTGTAATATTATATTTTTTAAATATTTTTTTTAATATTGTTGAAAGGAAAGAAGAAAAAAAAGGAAAGAGAATGACTTATCCATATGGATTGTTTGACACGTAAGCAAAGTTGAAATTCGTAACCTACTCCGGTAAAAAATTCACTATGATTAGTTTCTTATTAGCTTTGAGTGGTTCCAGATTGTCAATTAATTAATTAATTGTTTATTTATTAAATAAAGCCTCTCTCCATCGGTTGCCAAGTGGAGGTTTTTACGTTGGGTTGGGAAATGTAATGATTAAACAATTAGATTATAAAGTTAGCATCCATGATTTTGGGTGTGTATTTATTTATTTATTTTTAACAAAAATGATTTTGAGGGGTGTTATAGTGATTGTGATTAAGTCATGAGAATATGTTTCACAAACTATTTTTTATGTTTGTTTTTTAATTTCTATTTGAAATAATTTTTAAAAGTATTTAAAAGTATTTTTTTAGATAAATACAAATATTTTTTTTATAACTATTTAAAAAACACTTTTGAAAATTATCCAAAACGGGTCATAACTTGTTTGTCTTATATGTGTAATGATATCTTATTTTCATATTTACACATTCATATTATTTTTACTATTTATTCTCATTCTCATACAATCCAAACACATTCAACATAAATTTAGGTTTTTATTCTCATTCAACACATGTTCAGGTTTCACAAATCCAATCAATTCTCATTCAACAAATTAAAAAAAATATTTTTAAACATTGATTGTTTTTTTTTTCTAAACAAATGTACATAAAGGGATGCCTCAATTTTTTTTTTTTCAGATTAAAAGAATGAGTTTAGTTCATTAATTTAGATCACAAATTCGTACCATACATCACAATAATTTACAAAGAGGAAAATATCAAAGTAATTAGAAAAAATACGTAATTACTTATCTAAATAAGCTTTTAAGAACTAAAACTCTTATTTCTTAGAAGTTAGCTGTTAGTTTAATTTTGATTATTTATTATTAATTTCAATAATTTATCTCTTTGATTTCAATCAATTATTAAAAAATAGATAGTAAAAAATAATGACATAAATAAATACATATATAAATTTACTATTGAAGATAATTTATTGCATTTTGAACTTATGAATTAAATATAAATCCACTTTTTTAGGCTTTCTCAATTTATTTCTTACATACTTGATGTAATGTAATCCTCGTATTGAACATCAATTTTATCGAGAAGAAAATAGAAGCAACGGCTATATAAGCTAAGTCAAGACACGACTAGCCTAGATATAAATTATGACAATGGCGTCCACGTGTTAAAAATTAATTGGCGGTCAAGATGATCCAGAAAACTAAACTTATTTTTAGATATTGAGCAATGAATTTCTACTTCATACATTTCATCCAATCACTTGTTTTTAATCTACATATTTTCTATACTATATATATTTTTAAACTCTTCTTCATATTAAAACCAACATAAATTTTAATTTTTTTTAAAAAAAAAAAACAAAAACCGAAAGTTTTTTATTATTATTAATTATGTCTTGTTTTTGAAAAAAAAAAATAGAACCAAAAACCAAAAACAGAAAATAAAATAACTATCAAACCGGTCTAATTTATAATTTTTTTAAACTTAAAAATCTAATAAAAACAATATATAAAGCTAAAGAAAGAAAAGAAAGTAATTTGCTCTTACTATGGGTTAGTTTGGCATTGCTGTAGCTTTTGTAATAATTGCTGTCAGCTGTGCTGTAAAGAAAATCAGTTGTATCATAAATCAGATTAGTGTTTGGTAAAATCAGTTTATGCAAAAAATTAAAATTCGAAAAATGCAACTTATAAAAGTATTATGAGTTAAATGAATTTAAATAATGTTTGGTTAATTGATTTAAAAGGTACTTACCGATTTTAAAATGACATAATTTTTACGACGAGCTTTAAATTTTTTAAATTTTAATTTAAAATCTAATATATATTTAATAAAATAAATATCTAATATTTTTTATATGTATAAAACAACATTAATAAATATGATTTATATTAATTTAATCGCAATATTTTTTTCAAAAAAATCATTATAATATTAAAACATAAAAATAATATTCAAATAGAAAATATATAAAAAGAAAACTCTAATAAAGAAACTAAATAAATATTATCAATCCATTATTTTAAGAATAAGATATTTATATTCTTAAAATGATTTAATTATTACAATTAGTAATTATTTTCTTAATTTTATCTAAAACTAATATATTTCTTTTGCATACTAAAAAAACTACAAAATTTTCTTACAGATCAATTTTAATTTATAATAATTTGAATCTCAATTATTCATAAATAATACAAATTTTTTTGTTAGATTTTAATATACATTTTCGATTTATAAAATATTTAGAGTAGGAGTTAGTGAGAGATATTTAAGGAAAGTACTTTTGAAAAGCAAAAGCAGAACCTATCTGCTTTTAGAATCTGGCAGTTACATAAGCAGATTTTTTCAAAATTTTGTAAATTTTTGTTTACCAAACAATAAAACAGTTAAAATTTTCTAAAAATCTATTTAAAAGCAATGCCAAACTGAAAAACAAAATTTGGTCTATCCATTCCATAATCCATTTAATATTAATAAAAAAATCGTTTACCATCGTTTTAAATACCCAATTTTTTTTGTATCAATACATTTACATTTAAAACAATAATAATCAACTTTTTTTAAAAAAATATCCTTTTAAAAAATAGAATTTATCACAAATAGCATAAATCTCCATATTAATTACTAAAATGTCAGATTTTTTTTTAATTAACTCAAATAACATAATTATAGAATTTTTTTTCATGAGTATTTTTAATGAATTTTTTTTATTTTTTACTTTTTAAAATTCAAGTTCAATAATTTATCGAACTATTGGAGTATTTTTCATTATTATTTTCAATGATTTTATTAGTTTTTTTTTTTACTCTTTTAGTTCAATAAATTTATTGAACTATAATTATGCTATTTTAGTCATTTTTGAAAAGTTCTGACATTTTAACAATTAGTATGTAAAAATATTTTATTTCAGTAATTGTATGTCTAAAAAATTCATTGTACTGAAATATTCATAATAGAGATGATTTAAACTTTCAATAATATGTGATTTAGATCAATTGTCCTATAATTAAAAGACAAAAAAAAAGGTACTTTAATTGACATTTATTCAGGCAAAATACCATTATACATAAAGTTGTTGCTAGACTGATATATTTTACCAACCAAATAACAAGTCAAAACAAATAAAATCCAGCCAATAATTAATCTATTCAATATTAATTTAAAATAGTAATTAAATAACTAAAATTTGGTGTTAAAAACTAGAAGACAAAAGTGTCCCATTGTTAAACTATACCAAACTCAACAGACCACATTTACATGCCATAATAATAAAAGCTAAAAAATATCATTGGTTCACGAAGTATATCTAATTATTTGATTTAATCTATATTATTTTAAAACTTTGAATTTCATTTTTAAGGTATTAATATTATACAATCAAGTCCATGTTCAATATCACCATCAAAATATTGTAACATATTCATATCGTAGTATTAAAAACTATCATTATTGATATTACGCATATCTATCAAAACAAATTTATTATTTCTTTTCATATATTTAAAACATCAATAACTTATTTATTTTTATAGATATTACATCAAACAAAAATAAGAAATGTTCGAACATTCAAATTTATGAAAGAAAATAAGGACTCCCGATCAATTTATCTATATTAAGATTGATCTGATGAGAGAATAACTCATAAACAACTATATATTTTAAACCTTATTTAGAATGAAATTATAACTTTTAAAACAACTCTAATTAAACTATAAATTGATATATAGTAAAGACAAAATCAAATGAAAAGTAGAAGGAAACCCACGTGGACAATTAGGGAAAAAGTTGGAAAGGTTAAAAAGTAAACAATTTAAGATTTATATGAGATAATTTGATGAATGATTAATCGAAAGCATATGATTAAAAAAAGAAAATGAAGATTAACTATCGAAGAAACTAAAGTACGTCCCATTCCATCCATTTCCTTCCAAAATTATTAAAAAATAAAATAAAAATAACGCCACGTGTCACAATGTCGTAAGCTTGATATCTCGACCCCACGCTCTCATTATGGAGTCTACAGTAGAGAATAGATCGTCGGTGGGATGAAAAAAAAAGAGAGGAAAAAAAAAAGTCAAAAAAATAATAATTGTACGATCGACGATGAGATGATCAAACGGTGGATAAAAATCCACGTCGGAAATGGGGTCCACTGACAGCTATGTCAGCAACCTGTGATTGTCTGTGTGTCGCTTTCATTAGCTGTCACCAAAAAAAGTAATGGTTGACGTCGTTAAAAAATTAAATAATTAAAATTGATTTTCTTTTTTATTTATCGGCTGCTGGCGATTAATTAATATAAACTTTATTTTTTTTAGAGAGAGAGAAAAAAAAGAAAAAAAATTCCGGTCTTGTCGGTGGAAGGAAGTGTTTGGATACAGGTCTGTGTTATTCGTCGGTGGAATAGACCTCGGTTGGTAATTTTATAAAATCGCGTTTTGTTTATTTAGATGGCGCCAGAACGTCGCGGGCTGTTTCTTTCTTTCCACAGATTTTAATTTCCATTCTTTTATTTATTTTTAACCGAAAAATCTTATTTTTTTATTTATTTTAATTTCCTTGGTTCAATTTTCATAATTACTTTGCATTGTGTCATTTTCGTTTTGTTTTATCTTTCAACACAGCACTGAAAATAATGTTAATTAAAAAAAAAAATTTTAAGATTTTTATTCCAATTTAAAATTTTAATCTTTATTTTTATTTTTAAAATGTATAAAAAAATTATGAAGCACGAAGTTAAGATCTTATAATTAAATGACATGATTAATTTAATTATTAATTCATTTTTTGATTAATATTTAAATAAATTATGACATTTTTTTAAAACTGTAAGAATTAGTTAAGTTTATAACTTATTAAAAATTGGAAATAAAAAATATATAATTAGAAAAATATGAAATTATTAGCTTATTATTAATAAAAATAGGTCAATCAGAGATTCAAATACATAAATCTTGCATGATAGTTATTTTTTAAAAATAAGTTGAGTTACAAATAATACACAAATTTAAAAATTCCACGATCGTGTCCCTTAGTTATTTTAAGAAATGAAAACAATAGACTGAATTTGTTTAAAATGGTATGAATTTTTTTTCCCAACATTTCGAGGACAAATGCGATAGAAATTAAAAATTTAGAGAATCATAGAAAGAATATGAATTCATAAATAAGCATAATTGCACATGAACGATCTAGTGGGCTGGGCTGGATGGGCCCTATCGTTGGTGAAAGGCCCTTCACCCTCTGTTGGTCTGATATTTTTTTCTTTTTTTCTTTTTGAGATATGTTCTTATAGTTATATATATCAAATAATATCATAAAAAACCTGATGAAGAATAAAATCTCTTTTAAACTAGTGATTATACTATCGTACCATCATATAAGTGACAAATATGACGAAGTTCATATTAATACTCTCATACTTTTTAAAATGTAATGTAGAATGTAGAATGAGATATGAACCCACTTATTCTAACATAAGATAATTCATCAATAATATTTATGATTTCATTAATTAAAAATTTTATATTAATATTTGATTAAAATGTATTTTTAATCTTGTTATCTTGGCTTTTATAACGTTTTATCAATTTAATCAATGTAGCTTTTTAAAAATATAACAATTAAATCACTATAGATATTTTTAATCTAGGTGTTTCGATCACAGTTTGATACCAGGGTGGAGCCATAAATTATTTTAGGGGACTTATAAAGGTATTTTTAAAAAATATATGTGGGACAAAACAGATAAATTGTATTAAAAAAATCGGTTTTTCAATTAATTTTTTGAATTTATAACATTAAAAAATTATTTAAAAAAATATTAAGAGCCATAAATTGCATCCATCTTTACGTTCCGATAAGAGGTTTAAGAAGCACAAGTTTAAACGACAATTATTTTCTAATTTTGATTAGGTTTGGGGTTGTTAATCATTATTTTTAATAAATTCATTCATTTTGACAAAGTAGATAGTTTTCACACTACTCATTCTTAATAACTCCATCGCCAAACACCCCTAAAATAAAAGAATCAAAATATTAGAATAAAGACTAAAAAGTTGTGTTTTGAGCTGATTTCTCAGTCTGCTTGGGAAAGTAAGAAATAAATAAAGAAAACAAAAATGATTCTCGTTTGCGGTCGGGGAAGTAAATATCTGTCACTGATGCAATTGTCACTGTCACGGACCGTCTTATATAACTTCTCCAGTTCCCAAATTTTTAAATTTATTTATTTTCTCACTTCCAAAGAAAAACTGTTAAATTGTAAGGGATGTGTGTTTATTCTACATTTGTAATGTGTAATGTGTTTTGATTCCATTTAAAATATTTAATTATTTTAATAAATAAATGCAATTTATATAGAATATGTCATTATTAATAAATAATAAAGTCTAATTAATTTTTTTTAATTATTTTAATGGAATAAACACGTATATCGAATTTGTTAAATTTTTTTGATAGAGAGATGTAATTTATAACTTAATAGATCATTTAATACCATTTTTTTTATCACAAAAGTGTGATATGCATCACCATCATCAATGGGCCGAGCTAATATTATTAGGTTCGGGCTCAAGCCCAGTGAGCTTATGGTAATGTTCAAACTGAGCCGGCTGACTCAGCTCATGGACTTAGCTCGTAGGGCTGAGCTTGGACCTGGCTCATTGGATCGAGCCTAGCTCAACCCATCATACGACTTAATTTTTTTTTTTTATAATCATTTTAATATTTTAGAAGTAAAATACTACATTTATTTGATTTAAGCTTATCAATTAAACTCGTAATGTTAAATTTATAACACAGAGTTTTATTATAAAACTAATATATTTATTTTAAAAAATTAATAATGTGAACTTTATTTGAGTCAAGCTCGAGTCGGCTCCTTAGATAAGCCTAAGGGAGGCTTGAACGGGCCGGTCCATGAACTGATTAGTTTAGAAAGGGGGGCTCATATCCAATCTAAACATTTAACGAGTCGAGTTGAGCCAGCCTAGGGGTGTAAATCGGTCGGTGTCGGTTGGTCGGAGTCGGTTTTAGTCGGTTTTGCACAAAAAATATTCACCGCCGCCGCCGACCGAAAAAATGGAAAAAGGGATTGGCACCGACCAACCGACCTTCAAAACCGACTCCGACCGAATTGGTCGGTTTCTCCGACCGACTTTATCGGTTTCGGTCGGTTTCTTCGGTTTCGTCGGTTTTTCGGTTTTAATTTATACCCCTAAGCCAGCCCATCAAACGTTGACTCTTGAGTAAAGTTTGGGCAGAGTTCGAGCTGGCCTTTGGGCCATGAAGAGGATGATGATGGTGAGATATGCATAGAAATAAAAGTGTGATTTTGGATTTATCCCTTTAAATAATTATTACATGTTTAGGACTTATTTTAATATGTTTTTCTATTTTGATCTCTAATTTTTCTTTTTTAAATTTCATAAATATTTAATTAAAATTTCTCTCATTATAATTAGAAAGGGTGACGTCTGCATTGACTGAAATTTCGTGTGGCGTTTTGTTTTCTTTCTTTTTTACAAATTTAGCATAAATGGGCTTAGTCCAGCCATAAGTCACATTTCGGGCTACCCTTTTGGACTAAGATTTATCTTTAATGGGCCTATATTAAAATAGGAAATTTGTTGGGGTCATTCAAAAATATGTTAAAATGGGCTTTAATTTACAAATTTGTTGACCTAAAAAAGTATTAAGAAAAATATTGAATCTCCGTTCATCGAGAAATGTCACAAATACCACTATTTCATGCAAATTTATCTATTAATAAGTCACTGATAAATCAGTAATAGTATATCAATGATAGTATATCTTAGTATATCAGTTGTATATCAATGATGTACTAAGTTATACTATTATTGATATACTATCAGTGATTGATAATCACTGATTTAATTAATATATCGCTTTACGAAGTTAGGAGAGGTGTTGTCGAAAAAAAAATTCAAATTCTAGTAAAAAAAAACTAGAGAAAAAAAGTTGAAAGCTTTGAGTTTTGTCAAATATGAGTTTAGGGATGAGTTTTAGTTGAAAAAATCGATGGTTTTCGGGTTCGGATAGCAGAGAATTGGAAGTTGGAAACTTTATGTTTGGTCAAGTCTCAGTTTGGGGATAATTTCTAGAAAAAAAGTGATGATTTTGTGTAATACTTACTAGGAAACTTTATAATGATGAACGCTGTGAAGATGAAGACGACACTGCGTGGAGATGGTCGCGGCTGTGGCGGTGGAGATGGCAGCCAGTGAAGGTGACTGGAAAATAGGAGATAGAAATAAAAAGATGTAATTTAGGAAAATGATTATGATAGAGGAAGGAAGATGGTGACAGAGGAGCAAGGAAGACGGGGATAATTTAGAAATATAAAAAAAAATCATTAAACCATCTTTTAAAAATAAAGATATGTATAAATATTTTTAAAAAATGATAGATATGTAATTATTTAATTGGATTTTAACTACTATATAAATTTCCCAAAATTTTAATGATTAGTTAAGCATGTGACCACTTTCCCTCCAATTTTGTACTATTTGGTATTTCTAATAGGAAAAAATATATATTATGAGTATTTTAGTAGGTTATAGTGAACAATATAAAATTAAAAAATATTTTTTAATTAAAAAAATATACATATTTTTTAAATCAAAAATATTTTTTTAAAGAAACTCAATATATTATACATAATTAAATTAAAAAACTATGTTCAATTTTAATTAAAAAAATATACATATTTTTTAAATCAAAAATATTTTTTTAAAGAAACTCAATATATTATACATAATTAAATTTAAAAAGAATGTTCAAAATAATACACTAACTAATTTAGATAAATTTTACTTTACAAGATTTCTTTTCAAGCTTAATTCCAAATACAACATTTTTTAAGGGTAAAATGCAAATGAGACCCATGTGGTTTTTTCCAAATGCATGAACACCCTCTGTGGTTTGAAAATGGTAAATCACACCTCTGTGGTTCCAAATTTTTTCAATCAAACCCCTCCTCTTTAATGTCAAAAAATTTATTTTAGCCATAACTTTTTTCGTTTGAACTCCGATTTGGGTGATTCAAGATATTTTGAAATCTTAATTTCAGGATCTATATAATAGTCACTTCAAAACTTCAAAATGATTAATAAATAAAAGAGTTGATTGACATCAAAATACTAGGTATGATTGACACCGTTAACTCTTTTGGTTTTTGGTGATTTGAAAGTTTGAAGTGACCATAGCGTAGAGACCAAAATGAGGATTCCAAAACATCTTGAATCATCCAAATCGGAGTTCAAACGAAGAAGTTATGATTAAAATAAAATTAATGACATTGAAGAGGAATGGTCTAATTGAAAAAATTTGGAACCACAATGGTGTGATTTGCCATTTTCAAACCAATGGGGGTGTTCATGCATTTGAAAAAACCACAGAGGTTTTATTTACATTTTACCCTTTTTTTAAATAACGCGTTTTCACTTTTTTTAAATTAATAAATTTGTTTTATTATTAAACCCTAAATATTGAATGAAAACGATCATTTATTTTTTACCGTCATTTAATATCAACTAATTTATATAATAATACATGATTGTAAGAAATTGATTCCTATATGTTTCATCAATTTTATTTTATTTTATTTAATGAAATAATATTTAAAAGGAAATTAAAAAATTCAAACTTATAAATAAATATAGTTGATAATTTTAATTTAATTAAATTTAATATTATTAATTATTTTTTTCAATTTTTAAAATAAATTTTATATAATAATTAAATAAAATAACAAATCATATTCTTTCCTACAAAAATAATAATCATATTCCCATAAATCAAATTCCAACACACTCCAAACACAGACATCATATTCCCAGGCAGTTGAATCCCATTCCAGCAAGCTCCAAACACAGGCATCAAATTCCCAGACATTTTATTCCATACTACTTATTCCAAGACATTCAATTCCGATTCCCGCACTCCAAACGCCCCCTAAAAGACTTTTCATATTGACTTCTGATTTCTTTTTTAATGACAAAGTTATTAGAAATAACTTAAAAATAACCACTTTTGGGACTATCAATTTAAAAAATGGCAACAAACTTTTCTATATTCAAATATAGCCGGTTTGCAAGATTCTGTAAAAATTGTTTTCCATTTTATCCTTTGCCTCTTTCTGTCTCATTATTTTAATTTTGCTGATTATTTTTAAATTTAATTTATAGAAATCTTATTTTTGATTTATATATTCCTTATTCTATGCATAATTTTTTATTTTTTTAAATATGATTTGAAATTTCAAATCTTTCTAACAATTTTATTTTATTTCATTTTTGTATTTTTATCATTACTGATGATCAATATTACACTTTTTTTCATCATCTTTTCTAAATCTTTCATCAGTTTCGTCCATCAAAGAATAGAGAAATTCAGGTAAGTTTTTATTTTCTTTTTCTAGATGTTTTTTTTCCTTCTTCTCAATTTTTATTTCTTCATTCACACTTTTAGTTTTGTATCACTGTTTCTCTCATATTACCATTTTTTAATAGATTTTTTTTATTTTGTTTTTTTACGTTTTCTTTTTTCTTTTTGTCATTTTTTTTCATTGCGTAATAGTTTTTTTAAGTATTATTCTTGCATTTCTTAATATTGAATTTCGAACGCTTTATATCAAAATCTTTAAAATGATTTATACGAAAATACTTAATATTAGATACAATAAAGTTTCTATTTCAAGAGCTTTGACAATAAATAAAATAAGAATGTACTTTTCTACTTTATTAAAAATTACATATATAAAGTAGATTAGAGGAGTGAGGAAAAGAACTCTCATGCATGAAGTCTCTTAGCTAAGCTCAAGTCAACATATTGCAAGAACCCTTAAACTCGAGCTCGACTTCAAGATTTGGAGTTCTGCTTGAGTGGGGGTCGGTTATATGATTACACTACAGTTAAATGAAAAAGTTCTAAGTTTGCCAATGTGTAAGAGCAAAATAAAAATTCTAAATCTATTAGGGAGTGCATGGCTCGCACGAGCTGTACCTCGTAGAAGAATTTAAAATGAGAAAAATTCTAAGTTTACTAGGGACCGCAGAGCTACCACGATGCGCACCTCATAGAAGAATTTAAAACGAAAAAAATTCTAAGACTACCAGGGAGTGTAGGGCTCCCACGAGCCGCACCTCGTAGAAGAATTTAAAAAGTAAAAAATTCTAAGCCTATTAGGGAGTGCAAGGCTCGCATGAGCCGCACCACGTAATAGAAATATGAAAAATTCTAAGTCTACTAGGAAGTGCAGGGCTCTCATGAGCCGCACCTCGTAGAGGAATTTAAAATGTGAAAAAATTCTGAGTTTACCAAGAATGCATGGGTCGCAAAAAGATTAAGGAAAATTCTATGTCTATTAAGGGTGTAGGGCTCTCATAAGCCACACCAACAAAGTAACACTTACAAAAAAAAAATTGAAGTCAAACCAATCAAGCTTGGGTCAAGATTCAATGCAAAAGTTGCTCGGGATAAACTAATGTTCAGTTTGGCAAAAAAAAAAATCATCTGATTGATCGGTCAACACGTGTCAGTCAATAACCCGCGGGTCAAACACATACCCGCGTTAGAATGATAGACCCGGATCAGGCCGCGGGTTAGCATTTGACCCGGAGGTCTGTACCTTTGAAGGACAAAAAAAATGCTGCCAAATCTGACGCTAGAAAGAGAAAGAGAAAAAGGAAAGGAAAAAAAAAGAGAAAAAAAAAATCAATGATAGAGCAAAATTAAGGATAAAAGCAAACCCCCAGCCAAACCCTCTTTGTAAACGGGGCAGGGCAGGGGGGAAATCCCCTATTTATTATACGGGGCGGGGTCGAGGCCATGAGAGTGGCCCCGTCGGGGCCCCGCCCCGTTTAGTTTGTATTTTTTTTAATATTTTAAAATTTAAATACATAACTTTGATTCTTTGAACTTACCAGACCATGCCCAATTAAAAAGAAAGACCTAGGGGTGTAAATGGGGAGGGGTGGGGCGAGGGCGGGGTCCCCCGTTTATCCCCCGCCCCGTTTAAGGGGAAAAACCCCACCCCGCCCCGTTTATGGGGGCGGGGGCGGGGCAGGGGCGGGTGAAGCCGGGGCGGGGCGGGGCGGGGCGGGGCGGGGGGCGGGTCTGGTAGTTTTTTTTTTAATCTCTCTCAAACTTATATAAAATTATGTCTCATAAAATTTTAATTTATGGATTTTATTGTGTAACATTATATAGTTTCCAATTTATTATATACTATAATACTAATACATAAACATATAAATAGTTCAATTGTAATTTTAATCCCTTTAATGCATGACTATGACACTGTTTTCATGTTTTGTTCTATTTTCAAACCTAAATCATATATAATATGCATATTTTCATTCTATTCCATAAAATATAAATAATGCATTTAACATCATTCCATTCCCCATATTATCAAATTAATTCAAAATCAAATTTGGAATTTCAATTGACTGAGTCTGAGAGAAGAGACAGAGAGGAGACAGAGGAATAGGATTTGCTTTGGTTTGGTGCGTGAGCGTGCTGTGAGTTGAGTGAATAAGAAAAGAAAAAAAGAAAAGAAAAAGAAAGGAAAAAAAGAAAAAGAAAAGGAAAGAAAAGAAAATAAGAATAAGAAAAAAGAAAGAAAAAAAAAATATAAAAAAAAAAAATATTCAGCTTAAACGGGGCGGGGTGGGGCCCCTCGGGGCCATTACTCACCGCCCCGCCCCCGCCCCTTTTACTAAACAGGGGAAATTTTTTTCCCCCGCCCCTGCTTTTGCCCCATTTACGAAGCGGGTTTTGCAGGGGCGGGGCGGGGAAGCGGGGTCAGGGTTTTAACTTTCACCCCTAGAAAGACCCAACAGATCCGTCCATTCCTGGTGGAACCCTCCCGACGACGTCTCACTCAACTTATATATATATATATATTTTTTCTTTTCTATTTTTCTGTTCTTCTTCCTCTTTGTTCCTTCGTAATACCTAGGTTAAGGTCTCTCCTCTAAATTCTTGCTGCTAATGCTAGCCACTGCCACGCCACGCCGATGCGGCCTGTTGACTTTCTAAGCCAATTAATCTTATTCTTATTTTGATGATAACAAACGTGTTTTTATTATTAATCAATTTTCTGTGTTTTGATAGTCTATTGTGTAGAGAAAATTATAACGAGTCCAACGCAATTGGAATCGACTCAATCGGACTTCAAACGAGCGAGATATTGATTTTAGAAGATTGGAATTAAATTAATTATTTCTTCCGGATCGTATATGGCAAGCTTCACTGATCTTATTATGCGCTCAAATTCTCAGCCGTTAGATCAGATGGAATTCGAATTCAATGGACCAGATTATTTGGTATTTTGATTTAAAGAAAAGAAATTAAATCAGATTTTTTTTCTAGCCGTTAGATCTGTGGTTGTTGAGATTGAAGGCCCAGATTTATTCAGATAATGAAAAGAAATTAAATCAGATTTATTCATAGCCGTCAGATCAGATGGTAGTTGAGATTGAAGGCCAAGATCTATTCAGATATTCAAAATATTATTATATATTTATATATATAATTTCGGTTATAAAAGAAAAAGGAAAAGAAAAATGAAAAACGCCTCAGCCGCTCGATCACGCCCTGGTGTTCATCCGACGCTCCAGAATTTCCATTATATATATATATATATATATATATATATATATAATTTCAGGAATAAAAAAATTGAAAAAGAAAAGAAAAAGCTGATTGCTTTACAGCCGTCCGATCCTGTCTTGAGCCGAATCCAACGATCCAGATCTCGCCACGCCTGACGCCCCCTGCGTACGCTGACGTCACCTGTACGCGTGGGCCCCAGCTGTCCCCCACTGAAGCTGCCTCCGCCTCTCTTCTTGCGACACGTGGCGCGTTGGTTTCCAAGGCCAGCTGTTTTGCTTTTCTGATGCACATGAAATGTCCTATATGCCCCTGGTCTTTTGGTCAATACCCTCTATGTCCTGACCTTTGTTCTTTGAGTTAGCTGACCGATTTTTGAATCCCTCTCACAACGGTCTGCTGCCCGGATTGCCCCTGCTGACCGAAGTTTTTATTAATGATATTATTATTATTAATTTTAATTTCAGAAATGCTCAACCAATGACGTTTCGACACGTGGACTTCTTCATTGACTTATTCTGAAGCATTTAATACACCATTTGGTTGATTACAATAATGCCCTTCCTGATTTGAATTTATATGAAGACTTGGAAGGATATTATCGTCATTTCCAGCCCTTCTCTTTCAGCTTCATTTCTGCATTTCTTCAGCACCGAAAATGGCAGTTTTTCATCTCCAAATTGTCATCAATGGAGCCTCTTCTTTCCTCCTTTCACACAATCGAAGTCAAAAATATTTATGAAAGTGGATGAACGGTAACATTTTTTTTTACCTATAAATAGAGCTCGAAATGGACAGAATCAACACACCAACGAAAACAGAAGCCTCTTCTCATTGCTAAATCAGAAAGCTTTTCATTTCTTAATCTCTTTGTGAGTATTCTCGTGAGCCAAAATTTGTGTAATTCTAGCCATTCTTGAGGGCTAATTTGTTGAGATTTTTATCTCTTATTGTGAGCAAAATTATTGTAACATTTATCCTTTGTGAGGATTTATCATTGTAAAAGGTTTAATTCTTAAACCTTAATAAAAAGAGTGATAGATATCGGTTGTCCTTGCTCCGTGGAAAGGGTCGTTGTTCGGGTTTGATCTTGATCCCGCTAAAAGGATTGGGTTGCACTTGTTCCCGCAAAAAGTGAATACAAATTCCCGAGAGGCGCTCGGGGAGTGGACTAGGCCGCATTTTTGGCCGAACCACTATAAATTTTGGTGTCAATTTCTCTAACCCTTACTCTTTAATTTTTGCTTTACATATTTATCTTCATAATTTACTAAAGCATAATTAAATGGTTAGAAATTATTTATGATACAAAATTTTCTATTATCATATCATATTTGTTTACTTTGCTAAAAAGAATTCTAAGTATAAAATTTATTTAAATTGATTGAATTTAAAAAGTGTTTGTTTTGTTAATCTTAAACTTTGAATTGATTGAAAAAGTTTTATAAATTTTTTATAAACCCTATTCACCCCCCCCTCTAGGGTTGCCTTAGATCCTAACACGGCCTTCGTCAATGATTATGTTTGTTACTTTTCTTTGAACTTGGATTGATTATATTTGTGATGAGCATGAAATTCCAAGTTAGATTTATTATACTTGTGTTTAGTTTATTGTTAAATGCATTGTATATGCAATGGAATGAAAATAGATATGTTATATAAGATCAAGATTTGAAAATATGTAAATTTATAACAAAATTAGAATAAAGCTAAGCTTTTTTAAAAAAAAAAAAAAAAAAATTCCCCCACTCGCCCCGCCTTCCCCCGCCCTGTCAACGGGGCGGGGGAAAATGCTAAGTGGGGCAAGGGCGGGGTGGGGAATTTTCCCTTAAACGGTGTGGGGGATAAACGGGAGACCCCACCCCTTTTACACCCCTAAGCCAAATGACCAGGATAAAAAAATCAAGCTACGAAGCTCCAGCAGTATTTTTCTCAACTCAACTTCAAAACAACCAGGGCAGAAGATTCAAGCTATGAAGCTCCAGCAAAATTTTGACGAGTGTTAAGGAAGAAAATACAAGCTACAAACTTCGATACTTAGAATATTTTCAGAAAAATTGACCGACGCAAAATTCCACCATGAAAGAGTACTTCCAAGTAGGGGTGGATCTACATAGGGGCCACGGGGGGCGCGTGCCCCCCTCAATCGGCAATGGGAAGGCAAAGGAGAGAGCCTTTTGATAAATTTCAAAGTCTTTAAATATGAGCACCCAATGGTCATATTTATAAGAAAATAAGAATTGGTTTCCTAATCAAATTAGGACTCTTATTTCATTTAATTTAAATAATCAAAATTATTAAAAAAAACAAATAAAAAAAAAACAAAAGAATGGCGTCAGGCCATTTACATTAAGCAAAATTAGATTTTGCTTTTAAAATGTAAAGTGGCGTGATCTTTATCTCTTTTTTTTTTTAATTTATTTATTTAATATTTATCTTTTGTTTTATATATCTAAAATTTGAAAAAAATTCAAATAATCTTTTCAATTTAAATACACATTGCCTAAAATTCTCTTAATCAATTAATATTGAATCAAATTCATTTAATTAATTATTTTGGGCAAAATACCAATTTGTTTCATAAAACAAATCTATTTAATTCTCTCCTTTTATTATTAAATTAAATAAACTCATTATTTAATTAATAATATCAATATTAATTTTTATTTAAATAAACTCATTATTTAAATAATTAATAATTTTAATGTTAATTTCCATTTAAATAAACTTTTTATTTAAACAATTAATATATCCCTTATTTAAGTAATTTAATTACTTAAATATAAATATTTCTTCCTAGTTAAATTAATAACTTGGTTAGTTACAATGATATATGGGCTAGCATAGGGACCTGATGGACCTATAGATCATGAGCTCCAATAATTATTGATTTATTAATTAAACTCATTAATTAATTAATCGTAATTATTAACTTAAGGTAATGCCACTATAAACCCTAAGTTGAACTCCCCTCACTATAGATGGGTTATGTCCATTTGTTAATAAGTTTGTTTTGACATATCCTTCACGTGGTAATCTCATAATTACAACTGGGTCAAAATTACTATTTTACCCTTGTAATTATCTCTTTTATCCTTGTGTACCCGATGATTCTCTAATGAACATTTTTCTATAGTTTTCAAGTATAGAACGATCCTTCTCGGGCCAATGAGAAGGTGAGGCCTCATGTTCAAGTACCGAATCATTACAACAAGGGAGATACCTAAAGTTCCTAAGTTAGAATAGTGTCGCACTAGCACTTTCATTTGTTTTAGGAAAGTTATGAATGTCATCTTGTATAGAAATGTTCCCAAGCACTATTTTAGTCATTTCCCCAAAACGGGAGTTTATCGAGTGTATCAACAGATCACCCTCAACTATGTGAATCAAAGGAAAAGACTTCATTAATGTGAGTTCACAACATACTCAGGATTGAGACGTATCAATCTTAATAACGTAAATTTGATATTATAAATCATTTCCTATCAACGGTGTTATTTAGGAATCGATTTATTATCCTGGTCCAGTCTTATATAAACTCATTATATATGATGTTTCCACTTGCATCTACATCATGCTAATGATTTGGATCAAATCAGTGAACAACATCAACAGTGTTACCAGAATAAGGTTTCCTAACCGTATTCGTTTACTGTAGACTATTTGAGTTACTATCTTGGACTAGATCCACTTTATATCTCATAGTAGTCAAGATTACAGAATTAGTAACTCTGGAATTTTCTATTAATGTTTGAATATATAACGAATATCAACATATAATAAATTGCACAAAATTCACTAAAATAATACTTTTATTTATTCATAAAATATTCTATTACAAATTACGAATTCTTGGGCATAAATCCCAACATGTTTTGGTTAAAATCGCATGAAATTGTTTAAAAAAATTACAAACCAAAAATGAATTGCTTATGTGTCAAAATTGAGATTGACATGTGAATCAGTTTTGACTCATAAACAGCTTAAGTTATCGGATTTCAATATGTTTTTATCGGTTTCATTTTGATTTCTATTGTCTTGGGAATTTTAATTTGAAACTTAAGTGCGTGCCCCCCCCCCCCGAGATTAAATACTGGCTCTGCCATTGCTCCCAAGCAGCGTTGAGCTTACATCCCAACTCAGCTCGGGAGTAGGGTTTAGGGTGAAATATGATAACATGCGAATTTTACAACTTGGTGAAAATGCCTAAGCACATTGCTCACGCACCTGGTGAATATGCCTATACAGTCTTTAGCAGACCTACATGCTTGGAACCAAATACAAGTAACCAATAAGAAGATGACACGTGGCGTAACCCCACGAGTGACACATAGTTGATAAGCAACACATGAACCAATTTTGACACGACACGTGGCACAATGTTGTCATCAACTTCTTCTCCAGTAAATAGAAGAAGAAACTCAGTCATAAGGGTAACTAATTCTACTCTAATTCACTCTGATACACTAGCTCTGACTTAAACATCAGATGGTGTTAGGCTTGCACCACACTGATGCTCTATTTTTTCTTGTGCAGGTACATACACTGTTCGTCACATACGCTTACGCAACATGTCCAGTGCAGCGCACTACCTCCGACTCGTCTCATATTCTAAATTCGTTACGTACATGGAAGCTAACCGTTTTCGTGCAACAACAATACACATGTGTAAACTAATAGTGGTTTTAATTAAGACTAAAATCATTAGAGTCTTGGTTTTTTCCTACGTTTTTTTGTTCTCTAGTTTAACAAATATAAACCTGTAATTCTAACCATTATTTTTTCGTTTTTTTAAACTTTTGTAGTTTGAAGAAGCATCAATGGTGATTTTATGGCATTTGGAGGAAGATTGAAGATGAAAGAAGTTTGAAGAAAGATTTGTTTTAGTTATTAGTTAGATAGAAATTAGATTTCACTTTTATTTAATTTATTTAGTTTTTAATTTGTCTTAAATCGTGCACATAACTTCTGATAGTGGTATTTGGCCATATCTATAATAAAAGTAGCGCCATAAATATTTTTGTAATTAGCCTCCTCATTTTGATTATTAATGAAAATAGCCCTTTTTAATTCTACTATAAACAAGTTGACTTGTCTTTAAACTATGAAATTATTTGTGTTGGGGGAGGCATATGGGAGTGAACTCGACCAACTTAAGGGGCTTTACAATTTGAGGAAAATTGTAAATAAAGGGACTAGAATTGTTGCGATTCAATAAAAAGAGAGCTCTAACGAGTCAACATGCCAAGTTCAAAGAAAAAAAAGGGACTTTTTGCAACTTAGCCTCTCTTTTTAATATATGTCCAAAGGTTGAAAATATTTTGTTAAGCGTTTTTTTTTTTGCGAACTCAGGTGTTAAAGATCCGTCTTTGTCTAGGTGGCAACTCGAAATCAAGTTTTCAAGTAAAAGTCTGACGTGTCACGTAAAGTTGAGTGTAATAAATATTTAAAAGTGAAAGTTTTCAAGTACAAAGTCTGACGTGTCACGTAAAGTTGGGTGTAATAAATATTCAAAAGTGGAAGACGGGAGCTCAAAGTCCGGTGTTCAAGATCGGACTTCAAGCTCCAAAATTAATTACCCGAACAGTAACAATTAGAGGCTAATTGCAAAAAGAAAAATCCAAAAAAATGTCTCTGAAGGATAGAATTACTCTGGAAGTCATTTAGGATTCGTAGAGGTCATAAGTATTGGATATTTGTGAAGATAAATCAAAGTTATTAAAAAGTGAAAGCCCATTTGATTTTTTAGTCCAATTCACTTTTGTCTTCAAAAGAGCCTTCCACCGTGGGTTTATACAATTTGTACAATAATGAGTTTTGTTTTATCTTGATTCGTAAAGGGTGAAAACAAGACTAGGGCAGCAACCTTTATTTGGTATATATATATATATATATATATATATATATATATATATTTGAATGCTGCAGCTTTTGTTGACTAATGTGTGCCGAGAGTTCAAAAGAAATAAAAGGGATTACAATTTTTTTCTTTCATGGTGTGCGACAACGGTGAGGGGTTGTGAGGGACTTTTGTGGTGAGATTTTGTGAGAAATATTGTAAAAGAAAGTGTTTTCTTTCTTGAGGGCTATTGAGCGGTTAATACACGGTTTAGTGTATTGAGAATATTTCTCCATTGTAACTCTGTTTCATCATAGTGAATTCCGCAGCGGTAGCAACTGGACGTAGCCAATTTGGGTGAACCAGTATAAATTCTCGTGTCTCTTTGATTGTGTTTTATTGTTTAATTTCTCGTTTATCTATTTTTATTCCTAGTGGTGACCGTGGGAAGGTGATTTTTCCCAACAACTGGTATCAGAGCTTTAGGTTATAATTGTCCGCTGATTCAAGCTAGGAGTGAAAAGAAAGTATGTCAAACTTTATGAGTCCGGTGAAGTTTGATGTGAAGAAATTTGATGGGATGATCAATTTTGGCTTGTGGCAAGTGCAAGTCAAGGATGTATTGATACAATCTGGGTTACACAAGGCTTTGAATGGAAAACCGAGCGGTGATGGTGATTCAACGAAATCAGATGGCAGTGGTTCTAGTGGAGGTGCTAAGAAGTCTAGTTCGAATGATGAAGATTGGGAGGAGATGGATTTGAGGGCGGCGAGAGCAATAAGATTATGTTTGGCTAAAAATGTTCTTGCAAATGTGCATGGAATTTTGACAGCTAAAGAACTTTGGGAGAAGCTTGAAGCCTTGCATCGAGCTAAGGGTATCTCAAATCGGTTGTACCTGAAGGAGCGATTTCACACATTGCGAATGGATGAAGGTGCAAAAATCTCAGATCACTTGAGTGTTCTCAATGACATCGTTTCAGAATTAGAGGCAATCGAAGTGAATGTAGATGAGGATGATAAAGCACTTAGGCTTATCTTGTCTCTTCCAACTTCTTATGAGCACATGAAGACGGTTCTAATGTATGGAAATGATTCTTTAGATTTTGCAGAAACTACAAGTAAACTCTTATCAGAGGAGGGGAGGTTGAAGAGTGAAGGGCGCGATTCACATAACAACTCTATGTTGGTAGTTGGCAATGGGAAGAAGAAGAATTTCATACAAAAGAAAGGCTGCTGGGAATGTGGATTATCTGGTCACCTGAAAAGAGATTGTCTAAACAGAGCAGGTTCGGCAAAGGGCTCTGGGTTGGAAGCTAACATTGTCTCTCTTGTAAAGGGAGACGACGACTTTGTTTGAAGAAAGAGGAAATTCATCCTCATGGTATGACCACTTTACCATGATAGAGGATGTGTTGTTAGCGGATGCACACGAGCATTGACTTGACAGTTATGCAAGGCGTGTGGTGGAATGATGTCGATGGCTGAAGAGCTTCCGGGGAAGTCAATTAGGTGGAAGTTGCACCATAATTTCAGCAAGATTTTTCGACATGTACCGGAAAAGGGGAAATCTTGAAAGATGATATTTCAAGTGGTCTACTTATATGGTGGAGTAGGATAGTTCTCAAATTTGAGAACTATGATTGTCGGTGAAGATAATGATTATAGCAGAAGCTATGATTTATTCTATCTTGTCAAGTGTTTGATGTTGTTTTCAAGGTGGAATTTGTTGGGTATTTGTGAAGATAAATCAAAGTTATTAAAAAGTCAAAGCCCATTTGATTTTTTAGTCCAATTCACTTTTGTCTTCAAAAGAGCCTTCCACCGTGGGTTTATACAATTTGTACAATAATGAGTTTTGTTTTATCTTGCTTCGTAAAGCGTGAAAACAAGACTAGGGCAGCAACCTTTATTTGGTATATATATATATATATATATATATATTTGAATGTTGCAGCTTTTGTTGACTAATGTGTGCCGAGAGTTCAAAAGAAAGAAAAGAGATTACAATTTTTTTTCTTTCATGGTGAGCGGCAACGGTGAGGGGTTGTGAGGGACTTTTGTGGTGAGATTTTGTGAGAAATATTGTAAAAGAAAGTGTTTTCTTTTTTGAGGGCTATTGAGCAGTTAATACACAGTTTAGTGTATTGAGAATATTTCTCCATTGTAACTCTGTTTCATCATAGTGAATTCCGCAGCGGTAGAAACTGAACGTAGCCAATTTAGGTGAACCAGTATAAATTCTCGTGTCTCTCTGATTGTGTTTTATTGTTTAATTTCTCGTTTATCTATTTTTATTCCTAGCGGTGAATGTGAGAAGGTGATTTTTCCCAACAATAAGGATCTAATTGCTGATGCACACTTTGAACCTTGAAGGGCATGAGACAAAAGGATAAATCCACTTAAAATCAACATGAATGTACCAAAAACACGACGACGTGGCTTAATATGGATCAAAGTTTTTAAGTTGAGGTATGGCTCTAAGAAAATGAAGATAACGTAAGTCCGACCATTTCTTTTTTCCAAAGACAATAATGCCGTGATTGAATTGCCGGAGCATAGGTGAAAAAAATTAATATTATCTAAATAATAATGCTAGGAAACAAGCCTCTATAATTCCATTATTCCTACTTTGGATCTAAACTGACTTTTAATTTTACTCAAAACATCGTAAAACAGTAAAAATATTGGGGTTTTGGCTTCGTTGGCCATCAAAATAGACAAGTTAGGATTGTTAACCTCCTTTCTCATTTTAACTTTTATTGATCTTATGATAATGTCATTTAGCATTGAAAATACTCAAAAACCCATTTCTTCATTTGTTCGATGAGACTCTCACCTCTCCATCCTAACTCCCCTCAAACTCTTTCTTCCCCTTTCTTCTTCCCTCAAGTCACGTCAGACAGCGACGACATATCTTCTTTTTTTCACGGCGGCGAATCTTCTTTCTCTCACGGTGATTTCAAAACAAAAAACCAAAACAAAAATAACTCAAAATTTTTTATTTCGAAAGAAACCATTCTCATCTCTTTCTCACGTCGACGACGACAACATCTTGGAAGAAAGGAAAAAAAAATCGAGTTGCACGAGATTTACCCTGATATTGGAGTTTTGCCTCGAGATTTGCATGAGCTTTCTCCGAGATTGGACCGAGATTTGAGTTTTGCCCTGAGATTTGGGGCCGATATTGGCCTGAGATTTCTATTTTTTAAAAATATTTTTTTCACTTTAATTTTCTTCTTTTAAAATATATAAGAAGAAAATAAAGTTTAAAGGAAAGAAAAAGAAAAGAAAGAAAAAAAAAAGACAATGTTTGTCTCCCGAAAATATTATTATTATTTTAATTTCTTCTTTTTAAATATTGAACCCAATGAAATAATGTTTAAAATTATTGTAGAAAATTCTAATACCCAATAAAATTTCTCAAAAACTATTTTAATATCTATTTTCGTATTTTTGAACTTTTATGATTCTATTTTTTTTCCCAAAACTATAAAATCGTATACACATACAATAAAGTTTTGAAAAACGTAAAGTTTAACTTCCATTGATAGGCATATAAAATTCAAAATGGTAAAGTAGAGAGATATATCTTACTATTTAGTTAGTGTAGGAATATGTTTTACAACAAATAGAAAGTGTAGGGATATAAATTATATTTTACTCTTATTTTTACTAAGGAGTTGAACATTGATATTGAACCCGTGGATGTGTAAATGATATAAAGTATTTTTTTAATTCCAATAACTCTCAATTTTTTCAAACATAGTCAGAATGAAATCCTTAATTAGCACCCAGTATATTGGTGAGTAAGAAAATTTGTTGCATCAAATTTTCATCTAGAAATGTAACAGCGAGAGTATTATAATAGAATTGAATCAAAATATTAGTGACTAAATTAGAATTTTTCAAAGTGTCAGAGATAAAATTAAAACTGTTCTTGCATTAAAAAAATATAAATTCACAAACAAAAGAAAAGACAATAGATTAAATACAAAATATATAATATCAGTTGAAATCAAATTCGGTTGGAGAAACATTTTCTAATACTAAGTCTTTCCTGTTTTATTTAATCCAAATGTACATTGGGGATGTGAGAAATGAGAGGCCAGTACTCACCCGTTTTTGGCTTGCATCTTTCCTTTAGCTCCTTATGACATCCACCAATCCATAATCTCTGTAAATTGGTAAGATTGCGAATTCCGTTAGGCAAAGATTTGAACTTGCTACCATAGCGAACCGTCAACGTTAAAAGTGAAGTGAGATTGTCAATCCATTCTGGCAAAGCCTCCAAATTTTCACAACTAGAAAAATAAAGGTTTTGGAGAGTAGATACATATTGAAGCCCATTTGGGAGAGAGACAAGCCCCGATAATCCGAAGAGGCTTAAAGAACGGAGGCTTTTAAGTGCTTTCCATTGCATCTCTTCAATGTTAAACATATCAAGTTTGTTGCAGCTCTCAATCCGTAAATCAGTCAATGCTGGAAAATGTGGAAAGGAAAAATGTTGATCCCCCATCCACCATTTTTTTAGTTCAGGCATGTGGCTAAGTGCAAGATATTGCAAGGAAGGAAAGAAGATTGTTGATGAAGAGCAGCCACTGATGTTGACTATAAACTCAAGAGAAGACAAACCATAAAGACCAAGAAACTCTAGTAAAGGTAATTGATCAAACTGTGGAAGACATTGCAATCTTCCACAATCCTCGATAGTAATACGGACTAAATTTGAGAGAGAATTTAACCAGTTGGATAATCCTACTCCACTATATCCCTTAATCAACAAGGTTTGAATATTTGGATGGAGTTGGAGGTTGTCTAAAACTGTTTCATCAACACAACTTTCAACTTCATCAATTTCTGACCAAAATGACTTCCACTGTAATTCTATACTTGTGAGACCTTTTTTTTCATTCAAATTGGGATCTCGACTCACACGAGCTTTTGTTTTGTTGTGTCGTAAGAATTCCAATCCTTTAATTACTAACTCTCCACTCAAATTGTTGAGCGCTTTGAGCTCATTGAGACCACTTCCATATTTCTTCCCCAACACAAATAAGTTCATAGTTTGAAGACAAGTCAACTTGCTTAGTCCTTTTGACATATGCCTCAAATCGCTTCCTTCTATACACAGATGCCTGAGGTTCACTAAATCACTCATACTTCTCGGTAATTCTTTCAAATACCAACAATCAGACAAATCAAGTGTTTGCAAACTTTTCAATTCAGTGATAGTATTGGGAAGCAATTTAATATTTCCATTTGAAGAAAGATCAAGATATCGCAACTGTGTTAACTTGTTGATTATTTCTGGAACAACAGAGATATTTAATTGACACAAGTTGAGCGCACGTAAATTTGCAAAACATGAGATAATCATTCCAAAAACTTGATTGTTCAATGAAAATTGAAAATCTGAATTCTTTGGTGGAAATAGAAGTGATCTCAACTTTTTTGCCTCACATATCGAGGTGGGATTCTCCTTTTCCAAATCGAACCCAGTATCAAATGACACATGTCGAACTCTTATGTCAATCTTTTGAAAATCACTACTATTCTTCAAAAGGATGTGCTCACCACCTGAGACCGATTGTGCAACATCATGAATGAGATCATGGATTTTAAACTTCTGTTTTTGGGTCCGAAAATCTGTTTGGTTCTCTTGAAAAAGTGACCTCCAATATAGTTCCTTGAAATAATCATGGCCCACATCCTCCATAGATTTTCCTTGACATTGTGATTGATTGATAAATCCTTGAGCTATCCATTGTCTAACCACTTCATTTTTATCAAACAAAAAATCCTTGGGGAATAATGAGCAATAAGTAAAACACGGCTTCAAATGGGTGGGAAGGTTATTATAACTAATCTTGAGTATTGACATCATGCTTCCTTCTCCTTGGATAATCGTTGAAAGTTCATTATCTTTGAAAGAAATCCATTCTAACTGTGATCTTTTGGAGTATAACACCCTTCCAATGGTTCTTATTGCAAGAGGGACACCTTTCAACTTCTTAACAATCTCTTTACCAACTTCAATGAAGTTTGGATCATTTGCTTGATCTCCATCCTCTTTTCCAAAAGCTATTTTTTTAAATAATAACCAAGAATTACCTTCAGATAAACCTTTTATTGGAAAGACTAAAATCGGACTTGCAATTTCGGCAACTCTTTGATTGCGAGTAGTGATGAGAATCCTACTCCCTCTTGCACCACCCATCAACAACTGCTCCAACGTCATCCATTTTTCATCATTCTCATTCCAGACATCATCCAGCACCAACAAATACTTTTTTCCTTCGATTTCTCGTCGCATTTGACCTTGCAAGGAATCTAGATTTTGTACTTCAGTTGGTTTCTTCCCTGTTGCCGATTCTATAATCTTTCCAAGAATTGTTTTAAGATCAAATTCTTCAGAGACACAAACCCACATTCTCAATTCAAAGTGGTTTTTCACTTGAGTGTTATTATACAACAATTGAGCAAGTGTAGTCTTTCCAAATCCTCCAATACCCACAATTGCAATCACAGATACATTATTTTCAACACTGCGATCAAACAATTTCTCCATGATTTCTTCCTTCTCACTATCCCTCCCAATAACATCATCCTCAAGTATAAAAGAGTGAGTTTCCCTTTCTCTAATTTGTTCATCTCGCACATCTCTAATATGCTCAATTATGTTAAACTCACTAATTTCCTCATTAAACTTATCGATAATTTTCCTCAGTTTATTGATCCTATGAGCCATTGGAAAACGAAAACATAACGGATTTGATTTGGAAAAGAAATAACATACCTTTTTATTGGGTTTTCTCATAAGAGATTCACAGTAAAATTGATCGAACAGGTTATCTGCATCGTACATAGCATCTTTGATTTGGATGAGAAAGGTTTTGATATCTTGATTCTGAGCTTGCTGCTCTTCAGCTCCAACAAGCTTTGCTCGGAGTTTTAAAATGGAGTATTTCAACTTCTCAAGATCGTCTTCCAGACCAAATAGAAGTCTGATCTCTTGGCTAAGAAGATGACCCACTTGAGCCATCATCTGACTTGTGAGATTGGATAGATAGGCTTCAGACATTGCAGATTAATGGCAACAAAAAAAAATTCAAAGGCTGTAATGATCTTGAAGACGTGTATAGCCACTATTTATATTTCATCTGCAAGTTGATATTCTAATTAACAATCCTAAAAAATAGGTTTATGATTTAGTGTATGATTCAATTTAGTCCCCACAATTTTAAAAGTTTCAATTTGATCACTATGGTTTGGAGTCGTGTCAATTTCGTCTTAATAGTTCTAAAAGTTTTAATTCAGTCTCTATGCTTTAATAAAAGCTCACCAAACGTTCCATTTGTTACCATATTTAATGGTCCAAAGGTCACACATTTATATATACATTACTAAATACAATATTGATATTTATCTTAATCAACTGGTTGCCACATTCAAATAAAATGTTAATTTATTTTTATAATGACAGGGACAATTCATGAATTTTTACAAAACTATAAAGACCAAATTGAAACTTTAAAAATCATAGGGATTAAATTGAAACATCTCAAACCATAGGGACTAAACTAAAACTTTTAGAACAAACCTCAAACCATAGGGACTATATTTGTAGTTAAACCAAAATAATAATAAAATTTATTATTATGATAATAAAAAAAAAAAAAAAAATCACAAATGAGAAATTTCATTGGGTACAGAATTTTCTCCAATATTTATAAATATAGTATTTTTTAAAAATATTTGCAAATATAACAGTTTTTTAAAAACTCTCGCTCATGTGACAGTGATACAAAGCAATCAATTATAACTTATAAGATAATTAGTGATAACTTCTTAGGTAATTAGTGATTTCACTTATTACCTTACGAAATATCAGTTGATACAATGTATCAGTAAAAACGTTGATTACCTATGTATCAAATCAGTGATTATTTATGTGAAACTAGTAACAATTTTGTAATATTTTAAGCGCAAATTTGAGTTTTTTTTACTATTTTTACAATAAGTTTTGTTGTTGTTATTTTTGTAAATATTTGACTTGATTTTGCTATATAGGTAAAAGCTTCAAAATAAAATTCATTAATTTATAACAGGAAAGAATATTTTATTTAAAAATAATAATAAAATTAACTTTTACTATATTTTATATTTAAAGTTGATAAATATGTAATTTATCTTATAAATTATATATTAAGATGTGAAGAGAATCTTATATCGATTAAAATAATGGAGAATCCTAAGTCTAAAATATTTTTGGGTTTTTGGCTTAGTTGACTTTCAAAATAGACAATTAAATAGGGGTGAAAATTAAAACTGGAAAACTAAAAAAACCGGAAAAACGAATCGAACCAAGTCAAAAAAATGAATCGTTCGGTTTTCAATTTCAATAATTTCGATTCAGTTTAAAACTGGAAACCAAGAAAGGTATATTATTTTGATTATCTGTTTAATGTATAAAGATGGTGGGTGGATTAGTTGGTCAACATGTGGATTAGTTCGTAGACCCAGGTTCAAACCTTCACTATAGTATTTTTTATACAATCTAATATTACTTATTAACACGAAAGTGGACCCGACCCACTTTAATCCATCACAGTCCAATGCAATCTAGTCTAGCCATATTCAATTCAGTCTCACCAATTTTTTTTTTAAAAACAAAAACCGATAAAACCTAATCGGTTCAGTTTCCATTTCTTTAAAACTGAACTGGTCCAGTTTTCACTTTTTAATTGAAAAAGGGGAACTGGTTTCACCTCTACAATTAAGGGTTTTTTACCTCAATTCTCATCTTAACTTGTTTTGACCTTGTGATGATGTCATTTAGCATTAAAAGTACATTTTTACCCTTCAACTTTAATATATTGAATACCATCAACCTACGTATCATTTCTCATTTGTACTTTTTATCTTTACAAAAACCTCGATATTCTCTCTAGTTATCCCCAAGCTTTTGATTCTTGTTACACTTACAAGGTAATACAAATTATCATTTAGTTTCAAATATTTTATCATTTACAAATCTGACATATTTATGAATCTTGAAAAGAAAAAAAAATATTGGTTGCCCCGAGCTTTGCACGAGTCTTCTTTGAAATTTGAGTTTTGCCTCGAGATTTGGACCGAGATTGTCGTTTTTCCCCGAGATTGGACCAAGATTGTCACAATATTTCTATTTTTTAATATTTTTTTCTTTTAAAATAAATTAGAAGAAAATAAAGTTTAAAAGAAAGAAAAAGAAAATGTAAAAGAAAAAAAAAAAAAACTACCGCCAAGTGGGAAACAAGTATTGTTTTTTTCCTCCTCTTTTTTTTCTTTTCTTTTTCTTTCCTTTAAACTTTCTTTTATTATTATTTATTCTAAAAGAAGAAAATTAAAGCGAAAAAACTATTTTAAAAAATTGAAATCTTAGGACAATATCGGGCCAAGCTCGGTTCCTAATCTTGGGGGAAAACACCGATCTCAGGCCAATATCGATCCCAAATCTCAGTCCAATCTCGGAGAAAACTCATACAAATCTCAGGGCGAAACTCCAATCTCGATTTTTTTTAAATAAAAAGTTTTGAGTTATTTTTGTTTTGGGTTTTTTGTTTTGAAATCACTGTAAGAGAAAGAAGATTCGCCGTTGTTCGTTGCCGCTGCTGCCGTGATGGAAGAAGAAATGGGAAGGAGTTAGGGTGGAGAGGTTAGAGTTTCATAGAGTGAAGAAAGGGGGTTTTGAGTATTTTCAATACTAAATGACATCATCATAAGGTCAATAAAGATTAAAATGAGGAACATGATTAACAATCCTTACTTGTCTATATTGAAGGTCAATTAAGCTAAAAAACCCAATATTTTTACTATTTTACTATGTTTTGAGTAAAATTAAAAGTCATTGATGGCTATCGATACCAACAAAAATAATAAATACTTGCTCTTGATGATTAACTCGTAGTAATGGAAGCAAGGTCGAACCCACAGAGACTGGTAAACTAATTTAATGTTATAAAAAATGGGGTTTTGAGATTTTGAATTAATAAAAGACAGAAAACAAATAAAAGATGTAATTCGATTTGATAAAGTTTCCAACTAAAGACGTGATCTCAATTATAATTTAGTTAATCTGATCATTGATAAAAGCATAAATTCTAATTTAACTCTAGATTGATATGAAGTTACCAAAATCAATCAACAACTTATAAGTGTTCTTCCTTAACTATTCGGTAGCCAAGATACGATCTAATGACTACTTCCCTAATTAACAGATAACCCTAGAATACCATGATAAGAATTAACCCATTAACAACAATAAGATGAGAAGAACTATGAATCCTAACTAACAAACACAATACGATTGATTCATTTAAGTTAGATCAAAATTCCTCATAATTTAAACTAAATAGTTTCCTAATTAATTCATGCTACTTCGTCACAAAGATTAGAATAATTAAACAATTACGGATTTAAACGTTCTAATTAACTAATTATCAAACTAACACTTGAACAAAGGATCCTATTTGAGAAAATATCAACTTGATAATAAATATGCAAAGAAAAATCACAAATAGAGAGAACAAGAAGAACAATTAAGAACGGATCTCACGAATTAAAATAAACCAAACTTCGATTAAATCTCTAGTTGGAACGAAGAGTTTAGCTAGACATAAAACTGAAAATTAATCTAAGAAAAGTTCTAAAAAAATAGGCTATCTAAAATAAAACTGAAAACTAATATTTATAGGCTTGAAAGTTGAAATCGCCTTGTCGCCACAGCCATGAAGTGCTCGTCGTCGCAGCCATGGTAGAGATTACATGCTGAAGATGCTTCAGATAAGGCTTCTGTCCTCGCTGCCAATAAATGCTTATCGCCGCGGCCACATACCAAAATTTAACAAAATCTTCATTTTCAAGTGTCGCTACCCAATAAACGCTGCAGAGCGGCCGACCCTCTTAAATACACAAGTCCTTTCTAAACTGACAAAATGGTAAAAGAAAAGAACAAGAAAAACAAAACATGAGTCATCACCAATCATTGGTTTTGAAATGAGTATGATTGGTCACCCGAAAATGACAAAAATAAAATGGTCTCCGAATTTTAAAAAATGAGTTCGGGAGATAATTCATGTTTAGGGAATGTATTAGCACCCTAAAACATTCGTTAAAAAAACGATTACTGTTTTGATTATCTCTTTTATGTCGTTAAAAGCCTTTTACAAAAAAAAATATTTTTGTTATTATTTTGAAATGTCCCACGTCTATTTAAACAAGTTCACTAATTATTTTAATGATATTGTTAAATAATTGTGAGTGGTATGAAGCCATTAAGAAAAATCTTTTTTGTGTTTATTTTGAAATGTCTCATATTTATTTGATCATAGCATTAATCATTATAATGATATGAATACTTAAATATGAGTGGCATAAAGCCATTAAAAAAATGAAGACTCATTATAGCATCATACTACAAGACTTCTCACCTTAAAATCTTTGAGAAGAAAGCGTCCTTACCCTCTCAAATTCTCGTAAGGAGTTTTCAAATATTTGAAATTAGGAAAGTTATAAGCATCCTAACAATTCCTTTTGCATAAAAATCATTTTTTATTTTATTTCAAGAAGGCTTGGAAAAGTTAACATCCTAACAATTTTCATTTTATAAAGTGTTTTTTTTTCAAACCATAAATCATCTTAAATCATGAAATTTGGGATCAAAGCATGCTTATACTCCCAAATTTCAATTTTTAAGAATTTTTGGAAGAATAGTTTTTTAAGAAAAAAAACCATTTAGTTGATTCTTAATGTGAAATCATAAACTTCTTAACTCATGAAATTTGGGATCAAAGCATCTTTATACTCCCAAATTTTAAATTCTAAGAAATTTTTAAAATGAATATTTTCTTTTTAAAAAGGTAATTTTAATTGATTTTTAAAATCAAACCATAAACTTATTAACTTATGAAATTTGGGATCAAAGCATCCTTATACTCCCAAACTTTAATTTTTAAGAAATTTTTGGAATGAATGTTTTCTTTTTAAAAAGGTGATTTAAATTGATTCTTAAAATCAAACTATAAACTTCTTAACTTATGAAATTTGGGATCAAAACATCCTTATACTCCCAAACTTTAAATTTTAAGAAATTTTTGGAAATATGGGGTTTTGAAGAGAAAATTACTTTTTAAAACAAATTGGTTTTTAACGAGTAAAAAATAAATAAATGGACTTAACCAAAAATAGATGTCAAGGGAAAGAAATAAATCCTAAATATAAACATGGTACACAAAAAAATAACGATCAAATGAAACTATATAGCCAACCAATTAGAATGTAACAATTATTCCAAATCAAACTTCTAATTTCAAAATTTCATAACTATTAAACAAAAATGTGTTTTGACTTGATTCTTACTCCTAAAATTCTTCATTAGTCTAATATTTACTAATCACCTCAAAATACATTCAAACTTTATATAAAAAAAACCAGTTTTTTAAAAAGACTTCATTTTTGGTTTCATTATAAAAATTCTTGCAGAATTTATACCAACCTTGAAAAATCATATCGTTTTTTATATTTAACGAAATAAAGTGATTCTTGTTTCTAAATTTTCCTTTATGAGTCTAGTTTTAAGAAAAAATAGTCATAAATAATTAAACTAAACAAATAAACACAGAAGAAACACAAAATAGAACATGCTCAGAAAATCCCGTAGCCTATAAATTCATTTGAACAACAAACTTCAGAAAATCATAACTTTCAAACCATAAATCAGAATTAGTTGATTCTTTTTTCTTATGTATTGATATTTAAGGGTCCGTTTGGCATAACTTTTTCTAAAAATGTTTTGAGTTAAATATTTTAGAAGAAATACAAATTAAATGTTTCATCTAAAAACACTTGAGTGGAGTATTTTAAGTGAAATACTTGTTTATAAACATTTTTGGAAGAATCACAAATGAAGTATTTTCTCCAAAAACACATTTTAGTATACTCAAGTGTTTTTAGAAGAAACAGTTAATTAGTATTTCTTTTACATTATTTAACTCAAAATATTTTTAGGAGAAACTATGCCAAACGGACCCTAAGTCTATTTTTATGAAAAAAATTATCACTTAAACCAAATCAGTATATATAAACCGCGGATTCTATTTAAACATAAAAGACTCAATCTAAAAAAAAACTATTTTTGAAAAAATGAAACTTATTTTGTTTGAAAATAGAAAAACTTCAATACCAATCATGTAACTAGAGAAAATAAACAAGCATACTTATATAAAGAAGAAGATTACCATGAACATCTCCATTACCTCTTGAGTCTCATTTGTGTGTGATAGTCAAATGACGATGTCGATGGAAATGTCAAGGTTCAAGTTTACGGAAATATCAATGGAAATATCAATGTCGACGGATATTCCTGGAAAAATCACGGAAACGATGGAAATATAGATTAATTTTTAGATTTTATGAATGAAACTTTCAGAATTGCTTAATTAAGTCATAATCTATCATATAATAAAATTATACACCTATAAATGATAATCTATGAAAAAAATTATATTAAAATATGTTTATTGTTTTTTTTCTTTATTATATTATTTTATATATTAATTTTAAATATCAAGATATGGAAAGTTGAAAATAATATTTAAATTAAATCTTAATTAATTTAATGAAAAGTTGAAAACAACTTTTAAATCAAATCTTAATTTTCTAAAAAAATAATAATTAAATCTTAATTAATTTGATAAAGAATTGAAAACAACCTTTAAATTAAATCTTAATTAATTTATGAAAATTTCACATTTTTTCTCTCTTAGCCACTTTTCCTCATCACCGCCTAAAGTCATGCAACAACTGTTCTCAATCTCAAATTTGCTTTCCAACAAATCTCACTCAAAGTCATTTTTTTCTCTAATTCTATTTTCCCCAAATTTCTTAACAATTTAAACCTCTCTGTCACGATTTCAATGCGGAACCCTCAATTGCTCAATATCAAATTTTTTATCAAATTGAAGCACTCTCTCATCTATTCTTTTCCATTCTCCATCTATTTTTTTTAATTTCTTAGATCTTCCTTTCATTTTCTTTTATGTTTAAAATTTCTTTCACAAAATCATTTTAATGGTTAGAAAAAAATATTTTTTTCATCTTAGATCTGTGATAGATTGAACGAAAATTCGAGCGACACATACGACATTCAAGCGAAATATGCACGAAATGCTAGTTTAAAGTAGAAAAAGTGGCGATCACATGTCCACGCTTCTGTTGGTGACGGAAATATGAAGAAATTATTGGCAAAATTTCGAACGAAGGCAGGAAATCTGGCGACATGAGTGAAAAATCGGCGAATCTGGAGAAAAAAAAATTACCCCTGTTAGATATTTCGAACCTCTGGATTAGTGACATTTCACTCCCTGGTGATAGTGAGATGGTGGAGTTGTGGCTCAAAGATATGGACAAGTGGCTTGGTGAGTGAGAGTGGTGATGGAATGGAGATAATGATTTAGGTTGATGAGTGATGGAAAGTTGGGAGGTAGGAGATTGGGGAATGGTTTTGAGATTTGGAGTTGGTCTTTTTCAATGGTGGGGTAGGATGTAAAGTGGAGATGATGGAAGTTTTTTTTTTTTTAAAAAAAATAGGGGCCTCCTCCCTTGGTTGCTGAGAGAAAAAGATGAATTTATAGGACGAAGATTAGGTTTTTTTTAGGTTTTTTTAGAACTTTACCCTTTTTAATTTAGAATTTTAAAAAACTCTTCAATTCTCATCCTCCTCTTTTTCATACTTCTTTTGTCTATGAATTTGAAACATCATCTCCCCATCATTTTGCCCAAAACAATATTTGAAATATCACTCATTTTTTTCATTTTATTTTAATACATCTTTTACCTAATGATTTCAAATTTTACCTCTCTTTCTTTTCTTTTTTTTTTCTTTTATTTTAATCACCCATATATATCCACCATTTTCCCCTTTTGACAAAAAAAAAATATATTTTCTGAATTTCCACTTTTTTTCTCTATTTCCTTTATTATTCCCTTTTTATCCAACCAATCATAATTTCAATTTTTAACAAAAATACTTTTCTTGAATTTCCACTCCATTTTCCCTTTTTCTTTTATCATTCCCTTTTCATCTCACCATTTAAAAATTCATTTCTTCTTCTTATTCTTTTTTTTTTTATCTAATTTGAAAATTAAGACACCTAAAAGAATTTTACTTGGCTTTGAGTGAACTTTAGACTTCTCTTGCATTTTCCAATTAAATTATAAAAATTTAAACCATGATTAATAAGTAAAATTAAATTTTAAATAACACTGGACAAAATTAGGGGTCTACATCAAGTCCTTTTCGATTTAGTTGATTTCGATTAACTTGAATTCACCTGTTACAAAGAAAACCAATTAAATTGATTCAAAAAATCTTGGAACTAAGCACTTTAGGGGATAAAACATTCAAATTAAAAACATAAAAAATTGAGTTATCAAATACCCCAGACTTTGACGATTGCTAGTCCTTAGCAATTCTACAACTAAGCACAAATCTTAAACTCCAGCCCCAGATAAACAAGTCATGCAAAACTTAGAAGTCACAAAACAATCAAACTTGTTCTCAAGTAAGACCCAGACATTCAAAATTTCAAACGAAATCCCAAGTGTGTGCGCAACTCAACCTTGCTCATTCTAAAAAACATTTAAAAACAAAATTTGAGACCAATTATATCACTAACCATAGAAAGAGTAAAAATGTAGACAAACCTTCTAATATCAAAGCAAGAAGCCGGAGAAACCTCACAGAATAATCACTCTAAGCTCTCAAGGTGTTTAAGGGAAATAATTGAAATCACTCAAGTCAATGCATGGAAAACTTTTTGCCATAGGCTTGCAAATATATCAATTCAAGATCGTCAAAGCAAGAAATCTAAACACAAGAATTCAAGGGTCTTAAACGGTTGTAATGGGGCTTAGGAATAGGGTAGATGAGAGACATTTAGGCTAACGAAATGAGAGATCACTTTGAGAATTTTCAATAATATCGAAATCAACTCATAATCAAAATCAAAGCATTAGACTCTCAAACTACCTTTCAACTAAATTTATCACATCTTTCTTTTCTTGTCTCAACCTTCTAATTTCTTTTTGGATTTTCAATAATGAACTTTTTCTTTGTAATTTTCTCTTTCCACAATTTTATTTTGAATAAACCAATACCCCCAGACTTCTATGTTTTTCAGGGAGAATGCTTAAAGATCAAAGTAATATCTCAAAATAGGTGAGAATGGAAGTTATAGCAAACGGGGAAGTATTGTGTATTATGTGGCAATTGTGAAGAAAAAGGTTTAAGGCTCAAATGATAGGCTTCTAAAGATATTAAGTAAAGGTATGCCTTTTTAGAAAGCTAGAAGTAGTTTCATGTAACGTCCTGTTATTTTCGTAGTAAATTTATTATTATTATTATTTTTTAATCATGCAAGTTATTTAGTTAATTATTTTATTCATTTATTGATTGAGTTATTTATCTTATTTAGAGTAATTAAATTTGTTAAGATAGTTAAAATTGGATAGGGAGGTTTTGTTAATTTAATTTAAGAGGATAAAGAAAATGGGACCAATTCATTTTGTCTTATCCTAAAAATTAGGGTTTTGGGACCAATAGGGAATTTCAAAAAAAGAATTTTGTTTTATTTAAACTGCCTCTCTCTCCTTATCCATCAGCGCCGCACGACATTCACCTCGTTTTCTTTTTTTTTTTTCTCTTCAATTCGTGAGCAACCAATACTCCATAGCCTCCATTTTAACTCTTCATTTCGTGCTTCCTCACCTCCTGGCCGTGGGTACTTATGAATTTACCGTCGTAGCTGATTGGAAGGACACCCCGAAGCTGCCATGAAAACCATGAAATCACGCCGGAAAACGCTGCAAATAGGCTGAGATTTCTTTGGTTTTGGAGGGGTGTTAAGCTCGAGCTCGTAACGGGTTTTTCTAGCTAAGTTTTCTCTCTGTTTTTTAGAGAAGCAGCTGCCAAAAGACTTTACCGTAAACTGGGTTTGAGCTCGCAGGAAAACTTCGCTTTTGGACGGTTTTCCTTCGGTTTTAGAGAGGTAATAACTCGGGTTTGTATCGGGTTTTTCTTTCGGATTTTTTTACTCAAACTCTCTAGCTAATCTTTCCCACGTTTTCACCAGTAGCATTGGACCTGAAACCATCGCCGGAATCTGGAAAAAAGGACGCCGAACGGAGAAGAAGTTCTGGCATTTGAGGCCGTGGTCGACAAGCTTCGATCTCTAGACTCATTTGACTCCAACTTACCTTGCCCAACCATTTCCAGCCGTCAGGACCCTTGAAAACCGCCGGAAAAACGAAGGTGAGAGAGAGCTGCTTTTTCCGTTGGCGTCGCGTCCGTGGGCTGTCCTTTGGGGCAGACACGGTTCAGCTGAACCGGTCATCTGAACCGGTTCAGTGTGGTTCAGCTGGTTTATCTTGAAATTAAAGCCGGTTCTCGCTATTTTGGTCCGGTTCTCTCACTAAATTAATTATAATTAATTATTTTCCAGGTTCCAAGCAATTTTTGGGTGTTGAACTTGCTTAATTGAAACCGGTTCTTGGTTATTGCGTTGTTACTAAGCTTCAAAGGTGAGGATAAATAGATTTTTACAGTAAATTTAGAAATCAAATACTTGAACGATTTGTATGATTCATGAGTTAAGTAAAAATTGGAATTAAGTGAATTAAAGCATGCTAATTTCGTGAAGTTATAGGATCGGAAGTATAGAATTAATATGGGAAATTATGGATTTACAATTCTTGGGAGTTTAAGTATGAAACTATTGGGTTTAATTTGATTATTGCTTAAAGTATGTTTATCATGTGTTCTTGGATGATTATTTACGATATCGAGATATTCCTGTTTACTTGGAACCTTTTACTGAGACTGGGTCTTCCAGCATTGGGTATTTAGTACAAGTTATTCGATTCTTGCAGGGTTCTTGTGATCAATATATGTATGGGCTTATGAGCCTATTCGCGTTAATGTCCCTAATTAATGTTACTTGTTTAGTGGTTCTGAAATTGGTTCTCTGTTTAATATTTATTTTCCCGCGTTTCTGATTCTTTACTATCACAATTGCTTGCTTGGTGATGAATAATGAGATAATGCATAGACTACGTGTGCTTGCATTTTCTGGTATTATTCATGGTTCGGTACATTTTCTGGTATTATTTATAGAATACCTTAGCCTCTTTCGGCATGGTGGCTGTAGACCCCTAATTTTGTTCGGTATCATTTAAAAATTAGAATTTTCTTTTTATTAAAAAAAAATAATAATAGGCCTCCCACCCAGTCACAACCCCATCCCTGACCTACGCTCAAATCCTCCACTCGGAAGCAGAGGCCCCCCAGAAACCAAAAACCAAAAACCACAAACTCCAAATCTCTCCCCTCTGTGAAGATTTTAAATACTCCAAAAACCCCTTCCATCCCTCTCTCATCCTCTGGCTTTGGTCTTATTTATTGGGATAGAACTTTAGTTATCTCAAGGAGATTTTTTCAGAATGATTGGTCCTCTATCTTAAAAGCCATTAATGAGTCCACCGACCACACCTGCTCCATTAACCCTTTCCAACCTGATAAAGCCCTTCTTCAATGCCCTTCTAAATCCTTTACTGACAACCTTTTAACTGCCAACGTGGGCTGGTGCTTTCTTGGAAACATAGCTCTGAAATTTGAAAGATTGGACTCTACTATCCACGGTCAAACTGTTGTCACCCCTAGCTTTGGGGGTTGGATAGAACTCATAAATCTTCCTCTCCATCTCTGGACGGAACCCATCCTCAAAGCTCTGGGAGATGCTTGTGGAGGCTTCATTGAATGCTCCTAGAAAACTGAATCCCTCATTTAATGCCTCGAAGCTACTATCAAGGTGGGGAAAAATCACCACGGTTTCATTCCGGCCAAAATCATTATTTTTGACGGAAAAAATGGTAATTTCATGGTCTTTACGGCGCCTTTTCAACGGAGGATCCAAACTTTTACCCGGAGGATAATCAGGACAACAGGCATCCGGGTTTTAACCCATGGTCTCCCCCTCTTCTCCAGACTGCCCACGTGCTTTCTGGAAAAGGTACCTGTGAGCCAGCCTCTTCAAACGTCCAATCCCTCACCCCTATCCCTAAAACACTTTTTTTTCCCTGCTTACTCTTTGTTGGGCCCACCAACTTTATCAAACTTTCTGAACCTGCTTTAAATTCAAATGAGACCTTTCCTGTTTCTGGGCCCTCAAAGACTTCTTTGGGCCAAACCTCCAAACAGCCCAAACAAGATCACGTGTTTAATCAACCCAAAACCACTCAGAAAACCTCCGCTCTTTCAGTCTCAAACAAAACCACCCTACCTACACCTGTCGTCATCCTCAAACGCCCCACTTCTCCCCCCTACCTTCAATCTCTCCACCAAAAAATCCTTTACCCAACCGGCCACATACTGCCCCTCTCCTAAAAGAAAACCCTATCTTCTCCACCAACCCTTCTAATTCCAAACCTCCCTCTTCCCCTCCATCTCCCATGGATTCCTTCATCAGTCTTAGTAGCTAGGAAAAAACCCCTTTTAGCTCTATTCAAACCCCTGGGGAAAAAATCAGTTTCTTCCCACTCCCTCTCTTGGTAAAGACCTTTCAAACCTTTTTATAGAGCTAAATCCAACACACTCCGACCCTGAAGGAAATCCCATCCCTCCTTACAACCTAATAACGCATAAATGGGCAGGTCTGGATTCTCATCTCCGTAACCAGGGGCTTTGCATCATCCCTACAGATATCCTTAACAAATTGTTCCAAGCTATAAACGGTGATACTACGCTTAGTATCCCTGAGGGCACCCCAGGTTTTACATGAAGATTCTCTCTTGGAATGTAAGGGGTCTGGGGTCCAGCGACAAGAGGACCCTTGTTAAAGATACGATCTCCGCCTCAACCCTGACGTTGTTTTTCTCCAAGAAACAAAACTCTCTTCTATAGACAGAAATATTGTCAGGTCTATTTGGAGCTCCAGAGACATTAACTGGTCTTTTATCCCCTCTATTGGCGCGACTGGTGGGATTGCTGTTTTATGGAATATCAATTCCATTTCCATTATTGAAGTCATCAGTGGTGCTTTCTCCCTCTCCCTCAATGCTCGCTTAGAAGATGACTTCATTATTTGGCTTACCTCAGTTTATGGTCCTTCTACCTACAGAGTTTATGGTCCTTCTACCTACAGAGAAAGACATCTTCTTTGGGCGGAATTATATTTTGTTAGTGGTCTCTGCACTGGTTGTTGGTGTCTGGGGGGCGATTTCAACGTCACAAGGAAGATCTCAGAGAAATCTTCTGGAGGAAGAGTTACTAAAAGTATGCATTTGTTCAACAAATTGATCGATGATTTATCTCTCACTGATATCCCTCTCGCAAATGGTTCCTTCACTTGGTCAGACATGAGAGGAAGACCTATTTTTACTCTCATAGACCGTTTCCTTGTTACAGATAGCTGGCTTTCAAAGTTTTCCCACACAAAAGTAACTAGGAAACATCGCAACACTTCTGACCACTTTCCAATCCACCTTGAAACTGGTAATCTTTCATGGGGGCCTATGCCTTTCAGATTTGAAAACTTCTGGTTCACTCAGGCAAACTTCAAAACGATGGTTCATAATCTCTGGAATTCTTACAAAGTTCATGACTGGCCTGGTTTTAGTCTAAACCAAAAGCTTAAAATGCTTAAATCTGATCTCTAATCATGGAATCAAAAGACTCTCGGAGACATCATTTCTATTAAAATTACTACCACAAGGGCCATCAATGTCTTAGACATAAAAGAAGAGCACCAACCTCTCAATGAAAGTGATTTTGTTCAAAGGCAATTTCTGAAATCTCAACTTTTGGATATCCTGATGAAAGAAAACATGAAATGGAGACAAAAATGCAAGTCTAATTGGTTAAGGGAAGGAGATGAGAACACCAATCTCTTCCATAGAATTGCAAATGGTAGACGTAGAAAGTCCTCCATCAACGAACTGGTCAATGATAATGGGGTGAGCCTCCTTAACATCTCACAAATTGAATCAGAAATCGTCTCTTTCTTTCAAAAACTCTATACGAGGAAAGAAGGCTTTAGATCAGTTCCCGACAGCACCAATTGGAGGCCTATCTCCCCTGAAGAAAATCATTCCCTTATCCATCCTTTCTCTGAAATGGAAATTTTCTCGGCTGTCATGACTCTTGACTCTAATAAGGCTCCAGGCTCAGACGGATACACTGGCGATTTCTTTAAAAAATGTTGGAACACTATCAAGCCTGATATATTGAAAGTGTTCCAGGATTTTTTTGAGAATAAGCGTCTCAATGCCTGTTTGAAAGAGTCTTATATCTGTCTCATCCCCAAAAAAGTGAGATCTTTCAGAATTGCGGATTTTAGGTCTATTAGCTTGATTCATGGCCTTTATAAAATTATTGCTAAGGTCCTTGCCAATCGCCTCAAGGAAGTCATCCCCTCCACCATATCTAACTCTCAGTTTGCCTTTGTTCATAATAGACAGATCAGTGATGGCATTTTGATTGCCAACGAGGTAATTGATGAGCTTAAAGCCTCGGAAAGAAAGTATTGGGTTCTTAAAGTGGACCTTGAAAAAGATTTTGATAGGGTGGACTGGGACTTCCTTCTTGCCATCTTGGAGTTAAAGGGCTTTGACACTGTTTGGAGGAGATGGATTCATAGCTGCATCTCCAACACTTCCTTCTCCATCTTCATTAATGGTAGACCAAGAGGCAAATTTCAGGCCACTCGTGGTCTTCGGCAAGGTGATCCCCTCTCTCCCTTTCTCTTTGTCTTGATTATGGATGTCCTCAGTCAGATTCTTGATAAAAGCCTTCAAAACAACACTCTCAAGGGTGTCAGAATTGGGGAAAATCAGTGTCATTTAAACCATCTTCTTTTCGTCGATGACATCCTCATCTTTGGCGAATATGAGGACAATGAAATCAACAAAATCGTTGATGCTCTCAAGCTCTTCGAGGATCTGTCTGCTATGAAGATCAACATGGCCAAAACTACCCTTAATGGTATCAACATTGAGTCTGATGTAGTGGCTGCCCAAGCTGCTCTTCTTGGTTGCTCGAGGATCTTTCTGCTATGAAGATCAACAACAAAACTCGGAATGCTACGAATGTTTGGGAGATTACACATTTCAAAGTTTCACAATGGAGCTCCCTAAATAGATTTTTTTTGTAATTATGATAGTTTCATGATTAATGCCAACTGGAAAATCTTTTTGTAATCCTTTGGCTTGGTGATTTACTAATCACCTTTTTGTAATCTCCTCTTTTTTCTTAATATATATATCTATGTTTCCTATCAAAAAAAAAAAATAATAGAAATAAAATTCACCAATTTATTTTGAACACATCATTTTTAATCTTGCTAATCTAAAGTTATTAAAGAAAGTGTGTGATTTTAAAAGATTTAGATAAAAATGGAAAAGTGAAGAAAATATAGAAAATTGAGTGGAAATTGGAAAAAAAAATATAATTTTGTTAAAAATGGGGAGTTTTTAGTAGTTAGATGAAAAAAGGAATATTAAAATAACTGAGAAAATATTGAAAATTAAAAAAAAAATAGTTTTACTAAAAAGAAAGTGTTATGGATAAGATTTAGGTTTTTTTAATTGAATTAAATAAATAGACAAAAGAAGTATTATAAGAAAAATGAAAAATGAGTAATAATTTTTTTTTATTTTGGGTTAAAATGAGGGGGGAAATATAGGAGGGAAGATGATTTCAAAAATCTTGTAAAAATAGAAAAATAAAAGAATATGAGAAAATTAAAAAAATGCATAAAAATCCTTTTAATTAAAAAAAAGAAAAAGTGATTTAAAAAAAAATTCAAACGTTTAAAAATAAAAGAAACAAATCCTAACTTCCCCATTCAAATTCCCGACAACCAAAACTCATCTCCCTTTCACTAATCCCAACCTCATTTCCTTCTTGTTCTGCGCTGAGGGATCAAAAAAGATATAAAAAAAAAACATCTTTATTTCACATTGACTTCCATGGCCAAGACGTGAAAACCCATCTCCATCTTCCACGCCGGCGCTACCATTTTCTCGCCGGGAGACAAAAAAATCACTTTTAATCAGATCTGTTGTTCTTCCCAGTGATGTATCCCAAATCCTGAGCATTCCTCTTAATTAACCGAAGAAGAAGTAGTGATTTAGTCATATGGAGATATGATAAGAAGGGGATTCTTTTTTCTCGAATCAGCTTGCTGAACCTCTTCCACCCATCGAGATTTGTGCCAGCTGGCACTACCAAGTTACTCTTCTTTCCATTTCCATGGATACGGGTAATTTCTGCCACACTTCCCCTTTTATTAGTGCCTCTCTGTAGCCAGAGAGAAACCCGTCATTTGATCTGATTTGTCGAAAACTTTCTGGTTTTCAGGAGTAATCAGAAGGTCTTCAATGGCATCACCTATCCAAACCACCAACTCGCGTTCTAGGATTATCTCGAAAAGTTTGAAATTTTTGCACTACCTTTTTTTTCCATCTTTAGGAATAGAAAAATACTTCCGTTCTATGTGACATTTGTTGAAAAGATCCCCCATTGAAAGGGACGGGGGAGACCCGCCGTATAAGACGGTCGGGGAAAAACCGGGTGGTTTCCCTACCGGTGTAGAAGACACTGGTAGGTTTTTTTTTAAATGCCTCGGTATATGGGCCATAGAGAAAAATGATCTTGAATAAATCAGACTTTAAAATGCCCCTTGTTTTTAATGACCTAAATTACCCATGGGTCACTTTCTCCACGCTCACAACACAGTAATATGTTTTTTTGACTTTTTCTTGCTAAAATTTCTTCCCTGAAATCCAATTGACTTCCTCGAAAGGCTCTTTTCACCCCAATTAGTAGAGTTTTATTACGTTCTCGTTCCATGAGCGTCGTCCCTGGAAATACTATTTACGGCCCCCAAACCTCAAAACCACCATGATCAGAGTAAACCATTCCTTACTCATTTGAATCCTTCCCTCTTCTTATCTCTGGTCAATTGTCTATTACTCAGTCAAATATTCGATTATATTTGAGGGATAGAGATTGACTTACATATTTAGATTTTGAAATTTTTGTTTTAATAAGTTTGAATGTCGTTTTTCTTTATACATTTTCTATTACTGGTGTTTTTGTATGTGTATTGTTACCTGAATTTTGATAAAAGTATATAAGTATTCGTCAAAATCTGCACATTCGTATGATGAAAAGTTTTTGAAGTTTTGGAGAAACCTTTGCGTCATCTTATCCTCGTTTTTCTGATTTATAAAACGTAAGTATTTTAGAAAAATGAGTATAAGATGTCGCAAAGCCCAACTCCATTGCCTTTTTTTTTTCATTTCGTGAGCAACCCGAAAATCACCATTGCTGGCCATAATCTTCTTCACCGTGAGCAGCCCATTCAACGCCTTTCATCTTCCCCTCTCGAACTCGGAAAAGTGACCACGAGCTTGCCGGATTCTGGGATTCTTCCTCTAGTCCGAACGTAGAGAGAAGGAACAGTGGAGCTACCTCGTTTCTTCTTCCCACTACCGACCGAGGCTGCCATTGAAGGGTCCCGGAGCTCATCGTTTCCTATTCTTCTTTTCTGAACCACGAACCAGTGGATTGGGATTTGTGTTTGATATCAAGAATACTAAGAACAAGATCACCATTGTTGTAGCATCAAGGGGTAAGCTCCATAATTTTCTTGTAGAGTTTAATGTTCATGTTCCATGGTGAAATAGATGTAGATGATCCTCTTTAAAACTTTATTTTATGGATCCTTAAACCCTTTATTGCTACACTTAATTAAACTAAAGGGCATCTTGAATTTATTTCCATTGGACCCAATCCACCGCCCCTGCTTTGATGTCCACGTTTGGCCCTTTTTTTTTTAAATTTATATGGATATGTTTATATTTATAAGCTTTTGATTTAATTTTGGTTTTTAATATTTTATATATATATATATATATATATATATATAAACTATTTACTCAAATGGTTTTAATATATAAATATATATAATCGTTTCTTCTGTTCCTCGACTCAATCCGCCGCCCAACTTCCCTGTTTCCTTTCCTTTCAACATTCTCGTTTTTATTAATTAATATATAAATATATGTATAAGTTTTAATATATATACAAACATATGTATAAGCTTATAACTTTCATTTGGTTTTGATATCCATGGTTTTGATAACCATCCTAGCCTTATGGATAATCCAACGTGGACTATCTTTTGGTCTTTTCCTATATATATATATATATATATATATGTAAATTTATATTAAAACCATGATATGAGTCTTTGAATTGAATTTTCCACTAAATCCCTCTAGCTTTTGGGACACGTAGCGAGTCGCGTCTTTGTTTAATAATTTTAGATGTTAGTTTGGCTTTATAATATGTTTTAAATTAATTTATTTTAGATATAACTAAATTGTAGGTGGTGTTGGTTTGCTCGCTTGACACTCATTTTGGACGTTAATTTTGCTCTTCTGCTGAAGGTGAGGATAAATAGAATTTTACAGTAAATTTAGAAATCAAATACTTGAACGATTTGTATGACTCGGGAGTTAAAGTTAAAATTGGAATTAAGTGAATTTGAACATGCTAATTTCATGAATTTATAGGAATCGGGAGTATAGAATTGATATGGAAATATTGGATTTTACAATTCTTGGGAGTTTAAGTATGAAACTACTGGGTTTAATTTGGTTATCGCTTAAAGTATGTTTACATGTGTTCTTGGATGATTATTTACGATATCGAGATATTCCGGTTTACTCGGAACTTTTACTGAGACTGGGTCTTCCACCATTGGGTGTTTAGTACAAGTTATTCGATTCTTGCAGGGTTATTGTGATCGGTATATGTATGGGCTTATGAGCTTATACTAGGGGTAAAAGTTGGTTTGGTTATGTATTTTTTATAACCGAACCAAACCAAACATAAAGTAAAACCAAACCAAACCAATTGGTTTGGATAGATCGATTTTAATCGGTTTTGCTTCTCACGCCTTGTTCTTATGAAGAGAGTTTAGTTATAAAAAAATCAACATTTTTATGGAAATCCATACAATTAAATAATTTCAAAGCATAAATTTAAAGTTTAAAGTTAATCTAAAGTTATAAATATCGAAAGTATGACGTTTAAATGAAAAATTCTCTAATGTTATTCACTCCCATAAAAGACTTTGCCTAATTAGTTTGGATTGGTTAAAAACCGACTAGAGTATTTCCAACCAAACCAAACCAAACCAAACCAACATATTATTGGTTTTGTTTTGTTTGGTTGCTTATCAAGAGAGAAACCGAACCAAAAACCAAACCAATTTGGTTTGGTTTGGCGGTTCGTCGGTTTTTATTTCACCCCTAGCTTATACGCGTTAATGTTCCTAATTAATGTTACTTGTTTAGTGGTTCTGAAATTGGATCTCTGTTTAATATTTCTTTTCCCGCATCTCTGATTCTTTACCATCACACTTGTTTGCTTGGTGATGAATAATGAGATGATGCATTGACTACGTATGCTTGTATTTTCTGGTATTATTCATGGTTCGGTACATGTATCATGAGGAATGCATTGACTACATGAGCTGCATTAACGGAGGAGATGAATAATGAGATAATATTTAGTTGTGTGAGCTAGTATTATCTGGTATTATTCATAATTGCTATGATACATATACATTCTAGACTGCTTAGACTACGTGAGCTTTGCATCGGGATGGTGCATTGACTGCGTGTGCTTGCACCATCTGACGTTATTCACCCAGGAGGTTCTGTTCTATAATGCATAGACTACGTGAGCTAGCATTTGATCTGTTCTATAATGCATCGACTACGTGAGCGAGCATTGGTTCTTGATAAGAAAGTAAAGGCTTCGTGAACTTTACTTGATATTGGAGTGAGATAATGAGATCGTGTATAGACTACTACGTGAGCTTACACCATCTAACATTATTCACATGTTCTATGTTCTATGATCTATGTTCTATGTTTTATGTTTTATGTTCTATGTTCTAAGTTCTAAGCTCTATGTTCTTGGCTCCATGATCTTGATCTTATTTTTAGTTGAGACTATGTGAGCTTAACTCGTTCTAGATATTTTCCTGAAAGTTAAACGTATGATTACGCGTTCCGTTTACTAAGAGTTCGGGAGACTTGACTACTTGCATGATCTTCATTCTTGTTTTTTATTTTCTATTCTTGGGAGAATTGCATGGCTTATTGTTCGGAAGTCTGTTTGGGTAGTCAAGAGACAATAGGGTTCGTTGGACACAAATCCGGATTGGATTTGAGATCTAAAGTTACTTTCTATATTCAATTTATCTTCACTGGGTTTCTCGCACATTATATTACACTTTCAGGTACGAGATGCGGTCGTGGTCTGGAGCTGGTGCAGCATGATTCCTTGATTGATGATGATAGATGGACTTGAGTCAGTGTAGTTCATGGACTTGTTTATTTATTTTCATTTAGTTCTTGAGGATTTTATGAGCTCTTTTGAGTAACACTATTTATGATTTCTTGTCTTTATGGATTTAGGAGTTATCTTACTTTATGTTTAAATCTAAAAAGGGAAGCGCTTCCCATCATTAAATGTTAAGGATTTCAGACTTTATTTTAAAATGAAGGATGATATTCTTCGATTACAGGTTTTAAAATGTTATTTCAAGTCTTCCGCTTGCGCTATTATTAAATTCTAATTTTAAAGAGTCGGGTCGTCACAGTCACTTTCTCCACGCTCACAGCACACAGTAATATGTTTTTCTGACTTTTCCCTGCTAAGATTTCTTCCCTCAAATCCAATTGTCTTCCTTGAAAGGCTCTTTTCACCCCAATTAGTAGAGTTTTATTACGTTCTCGTTCCATGCGCGTCGTCCCTGAAAATATTATTTACGGCCCTCAAATCTTAAAACCACCATGATAAGTGTAAACCATTCCTTACTCGTTTGAATCCTCCCCTCTTTTTATCTCTGGTCGATTGTCTATTACTCAGTCAAATGTTCGATTTTATTCGAGGGATAGAAATTGGCTTACAGATTTAGATTTTGAAATTTTTGTTTTAATAAGTTTGGATGCCGTTTTTGTTTATATATTTTCTATTACTGGTGTTTTTGTATGTGTATAGTTACCAGAATTTTGAAAAAAGGTATATAAGTATTCGTCAAAATTTGACATTCATATGATGAAAGGTTTTTGTCATACGATTGTGCAGATTTTGATGAATACTTGTTTATCTTTTTCAAAATTTTGGGTACGATACCCATGCAACAACACCAGTAATAGAATATGTGTAAAAAAAACGACATCCAAACTTATTAAAACAAAAATTTCAAAATCTAAGTCTGTAAGCCCATCCCTATCTCTCGAATAAAATCGGATATTTGACTGAGTAATAGACAATCGACCAGAGATAAGAAGAGGGGAGGATTCAAAGGAGTAAAGAATGGTTTACTCTGATCATAGTGGTTTTGAGGTTTGGGGGCCTTAAATAGTATTTCCAGGGACGATGCTCATGGAACGAGAACGTAATAAAACTCTGCTAATTGGGGTGAAAAGAGCCTTTCGAGGAAGTGCGTTGAGGTTAGTTCTTTCACCTGGTAAGTGCATTTGCCGCAAAAGATATAGTTGGTAATGTTTTACATGTTCACTTTTCATCCCTCTACAAACATGGTGATATAATTAAGGTTTGTTAAGTTCTTTTAATTTTATTCCGTTATTTAAGAAGAATCTGTTTTATTACTGTTAATTAAGTTTCTTGTTCAGATTAGTTCGGTCGAGTGACTGTAATGGAACTTATGGTCGCAAGTTTAATGAGTGATGAATGATTTATCATCCACGTTCCAAATTCTCATTTTGTTAACCAGGTGATTTTCTACATTGTTATATTTTTAATTTCTCATCAATAATTTATATTCATATAGCTAGTGTACATTTTTAGGTATTATATGTGTCATTCGATATATGTAAGTGATTGTGAATACGACTGAAACTCACGAATTTGTCGTTGTGAAGAAGATTTCATTGAATCTGAATGACATGAACAAGATCATTGAATCTGAATGAGATTGAAACAATCTTATGCGAGATTTCAAGGATCTTGTTCATGTCATTCAGATTCAATGAAATCTTCTTGAGTTGTCAATGACAAATTCGTGAGTTTCAGTCATATTCACAATCACCTGCATATATCGGATGAGACATAGTATAACTAAAAATGTACACTAGCTATATATGAATACAAAATTATTGATGAGAATTACAAAATACAACAATGTAGAAAATCACGTGATTAACAAAATGAGAATTTGGAACATGGATGATAAATCCTTCATCACTCATTAAACATGTGATCACAAGTTCTATTGCAGTCACTCGACCTCAAATGAACCAAATTGCAAATAAAACTTAATTAAGAGTAATAAAACAAAATCTTCTTTAATAACGAAATAAAATTAAAAGAAGTTAACGAACCTTAATTCTATCACCATGTTTGTAGAGGGAAGAAAAGCGCATGAACATGCCGTATAAAATGTTACCAACTATATCTTTGGCGACAAATGCACTGACCAGTCCTCCAATGCTACCAAAAGCCCGTATAGATTGAAGCGATCTAGTAAACCCGCATATCTCATCATAGATGAGTCCAATACTTACCAATCCAACCGATGAAAGCTTGTCGAGGTTGATAACTCAACATCATTTGACATATTTTTGGTGGCTAATGCTTGTCTAAATATAATGGTTTTCCAACGATAGAAAAACAGGTGAAAGAAGCAACCACAGCGCACTTCCGTCTAATGATGCTACGATTATATTCGAGGGATAGAGATTGACTTACAAATTTAGATTTTGAAATTTTTGTTTTAAAAAGTTGGGATGTCATTTTTTTATACATTTCTCATTATTGGTGTTTTTGCATGGTATTGTTACATAGGATTTAAAAAAGTACACAAGTATTCATCAAAATCCTCACATTCGTATGAGGAAAGGTTTTTGGGAGTTTTGGAGAAACCTTTACGACATTAGAAAAACGAGGATAAGATGTCGTAAAGGTTTCTCCAAAACTCCCAAAAACCTGCATCATACGAATGTATAGATTTTGACGAATAGTTGGGTACTTTTTTTTCCAAATTCTGGGTATGAATATCCATACAAAAACACCAAGAATGGGAAGAAAAATGACATCCAAACTTCTTTTTAAAACAAAATTTTCAAAATCTAAACTTGTAAGCCAATCTCTGTACCTCAAATCTAATCGAACATTTGACTGAGGCGATCAGAGATAAGAAGAGGGGAGGATTCAAAGGTCTGATCATGGGGGCCGTAAATAGTATTTCCAGGACGATGCTCACAGAACGTGCTCTACAACTTAAGTACGTAATTTCCCTTTCCTAGTTGTCTCTAATATTTTTTTTCCTTCATTGTAAATTTGCATTTGCATCAGGATCTTGTCTCAGATAGTTCCAATTTGTATAACATATTGAATATCTTATCAGTTGCTGGCGTTGTGGTATGTTCATCTTTAAATGTCATTTATATAAGAAATCTATATCTTGTTGAAATTGTTCATGACCCAATATTTTTTTTTCAGACCTTGGCGGTTTTTCTCTCTCTGGGTCTTTGGGCTATTTCGTGGATTATAATGTGTGAGGTATTTTTATTTCGATACATCACTCATCATTATTGACTGACATAAATGGATGTTAGGCTCAAGTATTTGTAGAATTTTCATATTGTTGGGGCTATGTATGCTTCTTTTATTTCTCATACCTCGGTAGTTCGATAGTTATAACAAGCACAGAGTGAAGAATTGAAGAATTCTGTTGTGTTTTTCTGCTATCAAATATTGATCCTACTTTGAGTTTTAAGACTGTTTTTCTTCTCTGTGTATCTCTATCTTCACCTAACATCCTGATTTTGCATTTGGTTTGTCTCATATTATGATCCTTATTGTTTCATATTTGAAACCTGTCACAGATTCTTCCCATCAATATTAAAGGTCATGCTGGAAGCATAGCAACGTTAGCTAACGGGTTCATTGCATGGCTTGTCACGATGACTGCAAACTTGCTCTTGCAATGGAGGTTTGCTCACCTCCCCCCTCTCTCAATGTTTTAAATCATGATACTGATCGATTGAGACATGTCACTCGAGAATCTACTAATTAGTTTGTTATTACTCGTAAAAAATACTAAACAAATAAATCATGATGTCGAGGGTGTGAAGTTTATGTCAACCTAGTTGAAATGTTTTAAATCATGATTTTTGTAAGGTGAAAAACTTTACCAGCTTCTTGATGACTTCATCGGGTATTTCATGGAAATAGATCTGCAAGATAAGAGCACACAGTAATATCAAATTACATTTACAAACAAAGAAACTTAAATTACAGTTTGGGTCTGAAATGTAACCGAAACTTTTTCAAGACATCACTTGTGGTGTTAGAAAATTAATATTGGACGGAGAGGGAAGCTTAGTAAGATATATAAACCAACAGTATCTAATGAAGGAAAATGTTAAAATAAAGCACATGTACAGCAAGATGTCATCAAATATTAAAGTAGAACATCTTTCTATGGATTAAACGTATTGGGAGGTGCCAGTCTCAACCATGTGAATTGAATGCCTTCTCATTATTATTAAGGAAGAAGGATTTTTTTTTATGGGAGGGAAGAATGATCTTAATAAAACATATATGAATTGAATCCCCCTGAATAATCTGCAACATGTTTGACCAAACATAAACAATCAAGAGATAATAAAACATATATGAAATGTAATAGTGTTACATAAATAAACATGTTAGAAATTGCCATGCTTCCTCCTTGCTGGATGGCTTTTCTCTGATGGCACCTTTATAGACCACCACCTCCAAATCCTTTAACAATAGAAGCAAGAAAACTTATCTAAGAAAAACATTTGAAAAAAGAACAAGAAAGTGTCTTTTATGGCATGAGCCATCACCAAGAGACCATTTATGTTTTGATGAATACAAAGATAGCAATGGAATTCTTTGATGACATCTTAAGCTAATGGGCACCAACAGGAACATAATATGTGTAGGCCTATCACGAGGGATCGACAATATACCTATCTGGTTGTCACTATAGATAGGGGAAGGAAGATCGTCACAACAGAGGGATATCAAAGCCCTTGACCTTAAAGAAGAAGCTGTTATTCACTCTGTGGAAGATAGAGCTCTGAAACAGAGCTTGAAATTGTCCTTTTTGAAAGTTCTGGATTTGGAAACTCAATGATGGCATCAGAAGAGTAAAATTAAATAGCTGAAAGATGGGGATGAGAATTTAGCTTTTTTCCATGCCATAGGAGGGGGAGAGGCTGATCGCTCATCCCTTAATTGAAATTGAAGTTGTCTCTTATTTCTAGAAGCTCTACTCAATTCTTAAAAGTGAGGGATTCTTATTTGAAGGCTTTCACTGGGATTCGATTACTGAAGAAGATAACGCCTTTCTTACACGTCCGTTTGATAGCCAAGAAATTTGGAATGCTATTAACAGTTTCGGCTCAATTAATGCTTCAGGGCCTGACGGCTTCTCAATGGAGTTATAAAAAGAGTTCGAACATTGTTAAGTCAGGGACTTTTTTGAGAACTCTAATCTAAATGCCTGTTTAAAGGAGAATTTTACTGCCTAATACCGAAGAAGAAAGGAGCGGTAAGAATGAAGGATTTCCGGTCCACAAGCCTGGTTCACAGTTTCTATAAAATCTTGGGTAAGATGTTGACTGATAGACTGAGAACTGTGATCCACCGTAGAATTACCAGATTTCAGTTAGCCTTTATTCAGGGTAGACAAATTCTGGATTCATTTTTTTGTGGTGAATGAGGTAGTTTATATGGTTGCTCATCGCAATCGCATTCACAATGATACTACTTTGCTTATAAGCTTGGATGAATTGCTTGTTCGTTGTAAAGATGTGGCTCGTGGGGCTAAACGGACTCTTTTGGTTGCGGATCTGACCTCTATTATTCATGGATACAGTCATGACCAGGTTATCTGCTGGTTTTGTTTTTTTAGGTGTTTGATGAAATCACAGCATTTGGTTTGATTTAAAGAAAGATTTTGGAATGTTTATTTCTCTTTTCCAAATGTGTTGTGTGGGAATTGAGTGAAAAGAAGGGGAAAAAAAAGATAACTTTACTAATTTTTATAAAATAGTAATAGTAAAACGTGATTCATGGTTATTTGCTGGATTTGTTCTTAAGGTGTTTGAAGAAATGACGGCTGTTTTGGTTTGATTTAAAGAAAGATTTAGAACTGTTGACTTTGTTGTTTTTTTTAATTAAAAAAATTTGGTATATGGGAATTGGGAATTGAGTGATTAGAAAGTAGGGGAAAAAAGCATATTTTTTGGATTTCATTGAATTGTAAAATGTTATTCGTGGCTTTTGAAATAATGTTTAGTTGCCGGTGAATGCGAATCTATATCTGATTGTTGGAAAGAGAGTGGAATATCAAAACCTGTCTTTATGTCATAACACAATATGCTTCTTTCTATTAAGTTTCTTGATTATATCTACGTATGTTAAAAGCAAATCTGAAAATTAGTTTATTCCTGTTCTTGTCGAATATCTCTTTTGATGACTTTGAAGAAGGGTTTTTCATGATTCTAAGAAAGAATAATGCTTGCCTCTCTTTTTTAGTTCATCTATATTGTATAATATTTAAGGGAAATGTTTGCGGGAAGGGCTGGCCTCTTTTGTTGAATACTAGGAGGGAAATTTGGTAGTGCGCAATACTGAATTCCAGGAACCAGAGAAGAGCACTATTTTAATGTTGAATTATGTTATTGTTATCCAGCAAGAAGAATTGTGAAGGAAGGTGGAATGGATGCGATAAAATTGGAAGGGGGTCACCTTCAAGAATTACAGCAACAAAAGCTATTGTTGAAGCTGGAATTCCTGTAATGGGGAACGTAGGACTTAGTCCCCAATCCAGTAGTCTTGTTCACTTGTTACATCCTCGAACGATAATTGACACCGTGAGGAAGGAGGTCTCCCCAAACCACGCCCCCTCTTTGTCGTTTCTTCTTATTGTATGTGGCTGTTTTTGGAACTACATTTCTGTTGCTGTGTTGAATACTTTATTTTGGCAGGTAGTGGAAACAGCAGTCTCTCTACAAGAAGCTGGGTGTTTCTCTGTTCTTCTGCAATATGGTCCTGCCCCAGTTGCAGTTGAAGCTACAGCAGCTCTTTCTATTCCTACCATTGGCCTTTCTGTAGTGGACAAGTAAGTTGATCGTGTTGATATCTTTTGATCGTGTTAATTTTCTTGACCTGTTAACGAGTTACGTTGTCAGTATTTGATCTGACTTGCATTCTACCACTAAATTATCTGTTTATATCAAGCAGAGGAATCAGACTTTTATCTTAAAAAAAACTTGAAAATTGTCTTGTTGAGTCTTCTTAAATGGCCTATTTTTGGGTTACTTTCGATCGAAGTACAATAGAAATGAAACAGTTTGAACTATATATGTTTCAAACTCTTGCAACAATCCTTAGTTGAAGTGGGAGAATTAGAACTCAAAAGACAGATTTAAGAGTAGTAAAAATTATTTCTTCTGACAGCTTGATAATATTTTATGCGAGTTGAAATTTGCTATTTTTTAGTATTTGAGGTAGAACGCTGCTATCTGAAATTTGGAAGGAGAAGAAAACAGACCTTGCATTTCAGTTGACAAAGAAACAGGGTTCATGATTGTTCCATATAACAAAATACAACAATTTTTCAAATTTCTCATTTTTTATATATCGCAATGGACGATTCCATCGTTTATAGTCGAAAAGATATCTTGAATTCATAACGGTGTGGTTGATAATACTTGTTTGAAAAGGAGCATTAACTCAATATATTGTCACTGTGAAAGTTTACTTTTCAGCAAGTACTGATAGATTTAGTATTTTAGGGACAATGATGTCTAATTCTAATATGTGCAGTATGAGCTCACATACATTAATTCTCTCTATGTTGATGACGGTTTTGAGTTTAAAATTTGGAGAGTAGATTTCAACCAATATTTGTATAGTTTTTTTTTATGTGTTTTTGGTCTATCAAGGAAAGTAAGCCAAATTGTTGTCTTGGCGCCTACACTTTCAATAATTGTCTAAACTGTCACGGATTTTCATTGCTAAGAGATTATTATGCCAACTGTCAATTACTTATTACTTGGGGAGATAATTATGTTTTGCCTAAATCTGTAAAATATTGTGTCTTCTTGCCGTCTATGATGGTATAAAGACTGTCGTTTATTATTTGACAATCGTAAGTATCGAATAATATCAGCAATCAGACCTACTAACTTTTTACATTCAGGTGCTGTGCTAACTTACCAATGATATGCTCCACAGGCTACGAGGTCCACATATTACTAATGTTGAGGTTACCATTAAATTGAATCTTTTTTTTACTAATCTTCTCTAATCTTATTTTGAGGCTTTTGACTCGAAGATTTACACATCCTTTTCAGGCATCCCAAGAAGTTAAACCAGATGAGCATCTGATCACCAAGACTCTAATCAATTGCAAGGTAGTATTGAGGGATGATGGTTTGTTTATTTTAGAAGATCACCGAGTTGGAAGTACCTCTTCCAAGGATTAAACTGTTTTAAATATCGTCTGAGATGCTTAAAACATGCGCAAAAGAGTTAGATATAATCCTGTGTGTTGACAGATTTAATAAGTTATTTAGTTTATGTTTATAGTTATTTATGAAGTTATTTTCTGTCATTATAAATTGTGTGGTGTTTCTCTCATGTTGGATTTGTATACATTTTGGAGGATTACCTCTGAATTGAATTAGTTTTTCGGCCTCACGAATGTTGGAACTTGTGTTGGCTTGTTTGTTAAATTTGAATTTGTCTTGACATTTTTTGTCATAAACACAGCCATCCCATCTTACTGTTGCTTGCCCTCCTGTTGTTTAGACATGTAAGAAGGGGCAAAAAGAGTATACTTTTTTTTTTTAATTTACTTTTTGATTGATTGTGTTTTTTATTTGGAGATTATGATTTATTAATCATAATTGCTTCTTTTTTATCCATTTATTTTTGGAATGGTGCAGAACACGGTTTTACCACTTAATCTTCTTGCTCTCTATGATGGCATAGAGACTCTGTCGTTCATTACTTGATCGTAAGTATCGAATAATGTCAGCTGCCAGACCTAATTTCTTACATTCAGGTGCTAATTTACCACGATATGCTCCACAGGCAACAAGGTCTACATATTACTAATGATGAAGGTTACCATTAAATTGCATCTTTTTTTAACTTACTCTTATTTTGAGGCTTTTGATTCGAGCCTTCACACATCCTTTGCAGGCATCCCAAGAAGTTAAACCAGATGAACATGTCATCACCGATACTTTAATCGATTACAAGGTTGAGTGATGATGGTTTATTTTAGTAGATCACCGAGTTGGAAGTACCTCTTCCAAAGATTTAACTGATCAAAATACCGTCTGAGATGCTTAAAACATGCACAAGGAGTTTAGATAGAATTCTGTGTGGACAGATTTAATAAGTTATTATGTGTGGATAGTTATTTAAGAAGTTATTGTGTCATTATAAATTGTGTGGTGTTGGAGATTACTCTTTCATGTTGGATTTATATATTTCGGTGGTCACCTCTGAATTGACTAAACTTTATGGATTAATCATATTTGAGAATTTCTTTTTTTAACTACTCAAATTAGTATGTCACTATCTTTTTCACATTTCGTATGTCTTGAATTTCAAAATACTCGTTTATTAGAATCTGTTCCATATAAATTATATCTATTTTACCAAATCATTTATATTTAAAATCCTAATATCCATCTATAACTTCAATTCATCCCATCAATGTACATCTTTGCATGTATATTTAAAAGAGTAAAAAAGATGTATTTATAATGTGCAGGGTGAAATTGATAGTCGGTCTAAAAAGGGTTTTTTTTTTTTTTTTCCTTCATGGCATTGTTAGATGAAAGCATAATGCAATCGACCTATTAAATTTTATCGAGATAATGGTAATTAATCACTGAGATAGAGATTGGATCTCTACTTCCATTCATCTCACAATTGAAAGTGTCTCATCTCATAATTTGAGATCAACCTTTTTCTTCATAAATACGGTGTCTTCCTCCCTAGAATTCAATGATCTCATTTTAATGAAATTAATGGCTATGATAACCATTTCATTTTCCGTTTTTAGTTTTTTATTTTAATTCTTGAAAATATTACTTGATAATTTACATTCTTATTTTATAAAACATAAGGTACATTGTAAATAAGACCCTTGTAGTTTTGACGAAATTCACGAACACCCACTGTAATTAAAAAATGGCAAATTACACCAATGTAATTAAAGATTTTATTAAGACCCTTACAAATATTTAACATCTTTTCCCACTTTAAAATGGTTTTATATACATTTTCCTGTCGCTAAAGAAAATTTTGAAACTAGGAGAAGAGAGGAGGAAAAAAAAATGTTCTTGGACGTTAAAAATTTAACGGCGTTGGTGAAAAATGGGCTTGATGACATAATTTTGAAACTAAGTGAGTGTAATTTGTCATTTTTAACTATATGTGTTGTGTATTTGACCAAAACAACAATAGTCTTGTTTACAGTTTACCGTGAAACACATGTATTTATTAAAATAAAATCATATTTTTATTATAACTAGTTAAAAACGTGCGTTGCACGTGACCATATATTGTATTTATAGAATTTATTAATTATTTTTTAAAAAAAGGGTTGTATTGTTAAAAATGTTCATATAAAAAAGTCTCATAAAAGATTATTTCAAAGTAATTAAAATGTCTCATAAAAGATATATAAAGTCATAAAAGTGTGGGATGATGTTTGTACAATGATTTTCATTATAGGTGAAAAAAAAGGTTTATGTCTTTCTTCAATTTTAGTACTTGAAAACTTGTACAATTCTATCTTATTATTCATTTTCTAGATTTTGTTGACAGATTTTACATTCTCATTTTAGATGTAGTTTGTCTTTTGTTTTTTCTGATGTAACTCCTATTTTTTTTTTCTTTTCAATAATGTTATTGAACATAATAATTCAAAGTCTAATTTACTTGAAAAATTAAAATAAACGTAAATTTATTAGTTTACTACTTTCAAAATTATATGAAAAGATGAAAAATATTGAAAAAAAAAACCCGATAGTTTTCAAACGTATCTTCTATTTTTTCAATAATATAATTGTCAACAAAGCAATTCAAAGTCTAATTTGCATGAAAAATTAAACGAAATGTAAATTTATTAAATGAAAGCTTTCAAAATTATATAGAAAAAATATTGAAAAAAAAGGGTTGTGTTGTTAAAAATGTTCATATAAAAAAGTCTCATAAAAGATTATTTCAAAATAATTAAAAAGTCTCATAAAAGATATATAAAGTCATGAAAGTGTGGGATGATGTTTGTACAATGATTTTCATTATATGTGAAAAAAAAGGTTTATATCTTTCTTCAATTTTAGTACTTGAAAATTTATACAATTCTATCTCATTATTCATTTTCTAGATTTTGTTGACGGATTTTACATTCTCAGTTTAGATGTAGTTTGTCTTTTGTTTTTTCTGATGTAACTCCTCTTTTTTTTTCAATAATGTTATGGAACATAACAATTCAAAGTCTAATTTACTTGAAAATTAAAATAAATGTAAACTTATTAGTTGACTACTTTCAAAATAACATGAAAAGATGAAAAATATTGAAAAAAAAAAACCCGATAGTTTTCAAACGTATCTTCTATTTTTTCAATAATATTATTGTGAACAAAGCAATTCAAAGTCTAATGTGCTTGAAAAATTAAAACAAATGTAAACTTATTAAATGAAAGTTTTTAAAATTATATAGAAAAAAGATTGCAAAAACAAAATACGATAGTAATTACCTCTTTATCAATTAAAATAGTCTTTATGGTCTTCAAATATTTTGATTCATGCAAGCTTAAATACTTTTCTCATGATGATCAAAATTTTTAGTCATCAGAAAATATTTCATCTATCACATAAGAATAAGAAAATAAATCTTCAAATATTTTGAATGAGAATAGATTGTGATCATCATTTGATTTTGGTAAATACTTTATACCGTTTTTTTATTCATATTACATTCGACATCAACTGACACAATTCATTGATTTAATGAAACCTAAAAGTGTTATTTTTAAAAATACATCAAACTTTACTATCTTTCAAACTAAAGTTAGAAAAATTAGTGTTGACTATAATTCTCTCTAGCTTTTAGTTAACAAGATCCTCAAAAGTTGAATATGAGGGTGATTATATTTAATTATGTATCATCTTTAAAATTCAGTTAGATTCAATCTCAAAAGTAGCTTCATTCTCTATTATACAATAATCAGGACTGGTCCTAAGAAAATGAGGGCGCAATGCAAATATATAGTTTAGTTGAGCCCTCTATAATATTATCCTTAACAACTTTTATTAAAAAAAGAAACACACAATAACAACAAAATTATAGAGTATAAAATTTTTAAAAAATCATCGATAATTTTTATAAAAGCTTTTTTCATCTGTCACTTTGATGAAAGTTTTATTTTGTCCAAATGCATTCATTATTGCTTAATTCACTAACCAATTCGAAACAAAAATAAATAGAAACTTAGATTCGATAAAGGTACCCATAAGCGAGACCGCTACCCCATAGTATGCCAACCAGAAGCAGAAGCATTTTTTTTAAAAAAAAAAAAAAAATTCAGTGAACTTACCTTTCATGTTGTGTAGCAAATCTACTTTTAACGAATATTTTTTTTTAGTTTTAAATATATATATATTTGGACTCTAAAATCTTTATCACTATTACAGTAAGAGAGAGAAGAAGAGAGAAGTAATATGAATTGTATTATGATAGATGTAATAATTAAGACTTACAAGCTATTTATACAAAGGTAAAATATCTATTAACAAACTACCTCCCTCTAACTAACTTATTACAATGTTAGCTCTATTACTCCCCCCTCAAGGTGGGTGATATATATTTTGAACACCCAACTTGCCAAGTAGAGAGTAGAAAATAGAAGAAGGTAAAACTTTGGTAAAAATGTCTGCCAATTGGAGATTGGATTGAATAAAGCTTGATAAGACCATCATTTACTTTGTCACGAACGAAATGGCAATCAAGTTCGATGTGTTTCGTACGCTCGTGAAAAGACGGATTATGAGCAATATGAATGGCTGCAAGATTATCACAAAAAACAGCAACAGAAGGCTGATATTGAATTCCCAAATCCTGAAGCAAATGAGTGAGCCAAACAATTTCATTAGTTACAATTGCAAGAGAGCGATATTCGGCCTCAGCGGATGAGCGTGAAACCGTCACTTGCTTCTTTGCCTTCCAACTGACCAATGAATCTCCCAGAAAAATGCAGAATTCGGTGACAGATCTACGGGTATCAATACACGATCCCCAGTCTCCATCCACAAAAGCACTGATAGGCAAAGGAGAAGAATTAGGAGAGATGGAAAATAATATTCCTTGACCTGGGCAACCTTTAAGATATCGGAGTAACCCATGTGCAGCCTCCAAATGGACAGAAGTGGGTGCTAAAATAAACTGACTAAGCTCATGGACACTGAATGTAATATCAGGCCAAGAAATGGTTAAGTAAAGTAGTCTGCCAATCAATCTCCGATATGAAGTAGCAGCTGTTGAATCCAAAAGATCACCAATCTAAGAACCAAGCTTGAGTTTAGGATCCATAGGCAAAAGATTAGGTTTACTAGCTAGAAAACCAGTGTCCTCCAACATGTGCAAGCAAAATTTTTGCTGAGAAAGGAAAATTCCAGACTTTCATCTTGATATTTCCAAACCCAAAAAGTACTTTATATCTCCCAGATTCTTAAGTAAGAACTGACTATGCAAAAAAGACTTCACAGCAGTAATGGAATGCAAGGAAGGGCCTATTATTACAATGTCATCAAGATAAACAAGTAAGGCTACAAAAGAAAGACCCTTTCCTTTAGTGAAGAGAGAACAATCTGATTGAGATTGTTTGAAACCAAAAAGCAGCAAAGATTGATAAAATTTAGTAAACAATTCTCTTGAGGCCTGCTTCAAACCATATAAAGACTTGTTTAATTTACAAACAAGCTTCTCCTCCTTACTTGAAACTGTCTCCCCCTTAATTAATTCTGTAAAAGAGGATTGATAACCCAAGGGAAGATCCATGTAAACTTCCTCAAAGAGATCTCCATTTAAAAATGCATTGTTTACATCTAATTGAGCAATAGACCATGAATATTGAGCCGCAACAGAAAGCAAAGATTTTGACAGTAACAATTTTGGCAACTGGAGAGAAAGTCTCAAGGTAATCAATTCCCTCTTGTTGATTATATCCCTTGGCAACTAACCTTGCCTTATATTTCTCAATGGTACCATCTTGCTTGTACTTTATCCTGAATACCCATTTATTGCCAATTGCTCTATGATTTGGAGGTAATGGAACAATAGACCAAACGATTGTCCTTTCAAGAGCTGTAATTTTATCAGTGCTTGCTTCCAATGATCATACTTAACTACTTGATGAAAGTACTGTGGTTCATAATCAAGAGATATTTTGAGAGTAAAAGCTTTATGGGAATCAGAAAGTTTGGCATAAGAAAGGACTGAAGACAGAGGATATTTATTTTGAGAGGTTAATGAAGGGACATTATGTATAAGGTTGCAATGAAAATCACTCAAATAGGATGGGGGCTTGGTTGATCTAGATGATCTCCTGATATTAGAAGGTTGAATTGCCGGGTCTGGTAAACAAATTGGTTGATTTGTAGGAATAGAAGAAGCTGGTTGGAAAGTGGTGGAGTTAGAAGTGGATGAACCAGTAGGCATTATTGAAGCTGAAGTATCAGGAGAATGAAAAATATAATCTGTGTTAAAAGAATTAGGAAGGACTATATCAGAGAAAAGATCCAAGGAGTCAGGGGAAGGAGTCATATCCTTGAAAGGAAAAACATCTTCATGAAAAATCACATTTCTGGAAAAATGGAATTGTTTAGTTTCTATATTGTAAACCTTGTATCCCTTGATTCCTGGCTGATTAGCCCACAAAAATATATGGAGAAGCTCTTGGATCAAATTTGCTTCTGTGAGATGTAAGAGTAGAGACAAAGCATAAGCAGACAAATACCCTCAGAAAATTGTAATTCATTGGTGCTGAATATAGTAAATCATAAGGAGACTTATCATGTAATAATGAGGATGGTGTTATGTTGATAAGAAATGTAGCTGTCAAAAGACAATCTCCCCAAAACCTTACTGGAACTTTTGATTGAAAATAAAGAGCTCTAGCAACATTCAACGAGTTTTGATGCTCTCTTTGCCACCGAATTTTGTCGAGGAGTCTCAACACAAGAAAATTGATGTTGAACTCCAATTTCACCAGCATTGTTAGACCTAAATTTCTGAATATCTTAGCCAAATTGAGTTTTAATCATCCTGAAAAATCTTGGAACTAAAAACAAAGCATCTGACTTGTTTTTCATGAGATAAGTCCAAATCATCAACTAATGTCAAAAAGTACAAATAACCATGATATGTAGAAGTGTGATATGGCCCCCAAGTGTCACAATGGACTAATTCAAAAGCGGCACAAGACATTATTCTTTGATGGAAAAGATAAACGTCGTTGTTTAGCTAATGGACAAACAAAACAAGGGGTCATGAGATGCTCTATGAGATGGAGCAAACTCAATTTTATTTTGTAATAAGTGCAAGGCTTTGTAAGATAAATGGCCTAGTCTGGCATGCCAAAGCTGAATTGATAAAGGTCTCTGAGTGACGGATGAGCAAACAACTGGAATACATGAAGGGGGTTGCAAAATATAAAGGCCCTGTTGATAACTAACCCTGCCAGTCATCTTCAAAGTTGACATGTCCTGGAGGAAGCAATCAGTAGCAGAAAAACAGAAACAGATGGATGAATTTATTGTTAGAGCACTGACAGAAATAAGATTGTAATGAAACTCAGGAATATATAGAACTCCAGTGAGTAGTATGGCATTTTGAATCATAATGTCACCAATAGCAGAGACAGAAATGTGTTGATTATTGGGTAAACTGACAAAAGTATTTGTGACCTCTGTAATATTCCTAAAACAGGATTTTGTGTAGCAGATATGATGTGTTGCACCTGAGTCTATGATCCATAATTCTGGAACAAGGTTATATGAATCATGGAAAGATAAGCATGTACCTAGCTATAACATTGTCAGTAACAGGTGTGGCTGCAGAAGTAGATGTGGAGGTTGATGCAGAATTAGCATGAAAAGAAGCTAGAAGATTAAGAATCTGCTGGTACTGTTGTGAATTCAAATCATTTGGAGTAGAAGATTGTGAGTCAAGTTGTGTCACAACATGAACATGAGCAGGTACAGAACTCTGATTGGTTGCTCCAGTCAATGGGGATGTAGAAACAGATTTGTTTCTAAATTTGAAACCAGAAGGAAAACTATGTAGTCTATAGCACTTATCAACAGTGTGACCAGAAACTTCACAATGAGTGCATATTGGACTTTTCTTACTGCAAAATTTGTTGAAAGTAGATGGTTGTTTATCAGCATGGACAGCAGCAAAAGCCAAAGGCTCAGGGGAAGGAAGCAAATTGTCAAGCCTCTTAATATTGCGTTTGCGTTCTTCCTGGATTAACAAGGAAAGTGCCTTGTTGATAGATGGTACAGGATCCATGAGGAGGATTTGTGAAACAAGATGAGAATAGGTAGAATTTAAACCCAAAAGAAAGCTGAGAAAATAGTCACGCTGAAAATAGGCATTTAATTTCTTGATATCTCCGCAAGTAGAGGAGAATTTGGGATTGAATTCCATCATCTCTTGCCAAATTATTTTCAATTTGGTGAAATAGTTGTTCACAGTAAGATCGCCTTGATTCAAATTCATCAATTGATTCTCTTCGAAGCTGGAAGATGCGAGGTCCATTTTCTTCCTGAAAGCGATCTTTAAGATCTTGCCATATCTCAAAAGCCAAATCTATATATAAAATACTAGCAGAACTGTCTTTTTCAACAGAATTCAAAATCCACGAAACTACAACATCATTTATGCGTAGCCAAATTGGAATCAAATTTCCAGAATCAGGACAAGTGAGAGAGTCGTCGATGAAACCAAGCTTATTTTCACCAAAAGAGCTAAGCGCATTGATCTGCTCCAAGAATGGTAGTTATCTCCATTAAGAAGAGGAGAAACTAAAACAGTAGAGGAATTATCAGAATGATATAAAAAATAAGGATCATTCCGTTGATTTTGAATATGAGATTCTGTTGTAGGTTGAGAAGTAGCTTGATTTTCAGAGGTAGCCATGGATGAATTCAGAGTGAAGCGGATTGAAATTAGAAGGAAATCGCCACAAAAGAAGAAAGCAAAGAAGATTTGCTTGATGAATCAATGAAGAACATTGAGTGTATCGAAGAAATTGAAATTGAAGAAGTCAAGAATGACAATGAAATTTGACGAAGAATACGCAGGGATTTACCCTCTGATACCATATCACAGTAAGAGAGAGAAGAAGAGAGAAGTAATATGAATTGTATTATGATAGATGTAATAATTAAGACTTACAAGCTATTTATACAAAGGTAAAATATCTATTAACAAACTACCTCTAACTAACTTATTTCAATGTTAGCTCTATTAATCACATGTTTCAATTGTATCTCTCATATTTTGATTAAATTCCATAACAGCCCTTACCATTAAATTGCTTACAAAAAATAAAATTAAATTAAGAGGACACTTTATTTTTACTAATGAGTTGTATTAATATGAAACACATGGATGTTGAAATGGACATTATGTAAAGTATTTTTTAATTCCAACAACTCACAACTTTTTCGAACACAGTAATATAACAACAAAAACAACTATTATTGAACTTAATAAAAAAGTTAATAATAATTAGATTTTTTCCAAAATGTAAGAGAGAAGTTTGCTAACATTAAAAAATATAATTCACAAACAAAAGAAAAAACATTTTCCATTGGAGAAACATTTTCTAATACTGTCTTTCCTATTTTATTTAATAGATATGTACAACGGGGATGTGAGAAATGAGAGGCCAATACTCACCCTTTTCTGGCTTGCATCTTTCCTTCAGATCCTCACGACATCTACTAATCAATATAATCTGTAAATTGGTAAGGTCTCGAATACCATGAGGCAATGATTTCAACTTTCTACAATCTCGAATGGTCAACGTTAAGAGTGAAGTGAGACTGTGAATCCATTCTGGCATAGCCTCCAAGTTTCCACAACCATCCAAACTAAGGTTTTGAAGAGTAGATACATATTGAAGCTCATTTGGGAGAGCCACGAGCCCCGATAATCCGATGAGCCTTAAAGAAAGGAGGCTTTTAAACATATCAAGTTTGTTGCATCTCTCAATCCCTAAATCAGTCAATGCTGAAAAATGTTGATCCCCCATCCACCATTTTTTTAGTTCAGGCAAGTGGCTAAGTGAGAGAGTTTGCAAGGATGGAAAAAAGATTGTTGATGAAGAGGAGCCACTAATGTTGAATATAAACTCAAGAGAGGACAAGCCTTCAAGACAAAGATACTTTAGTAATGGTAATTGATCAAACTGTGGAAGACATTGCAGTTTCTGACAATTCCCGATAGTAATACGAACTAAATTTGAGAGAGAGTTTAACCAGTTGGATAATCCTACTCCACTATATCCCTTAATCAACAAGGTTTGAATATTTGGATGGAGTTGGAGGTTGTCTAAAACTGTTTCATCAGCACAACTTCCAACTTCATTAATTTCTGACCACAACGACTCCCAGCGTAATTCGATACTTGTGAGACCTTTTTTTTTCTTTCAAATTGGGATCTCGACTCCCACGAGCTTTTGATTTGTTGTGTCGTAAGAATTCCAATCCTTTAATTACTAATTTTCCACTCAAATTGTTGAGCGCATTGAGCTCATTGAGACCACTTCCATATTTCTTCCCCAACACAAAAAAGTTCATAGTTTGAAGACAAGTCAACTTGCTTAGTCCTTTTGGCATATGCCTCAGACCGCTTCCTTCTATAATCATATGCCTGAGGTTCACTAAATCACTCATACTTCTCGGTAATTCTTTCAAATGCCGACAATCGGAGAGATCAAGTGTTTGCAAACTTTTCAATTCAGTAATAGAATTGGGAAGCAATATTATATTTTTGTTCGAAGAAAGATCAAGATATCGCAACTGCGTTAACTTATTGATTGTTTCTGGAACAACAGAAATATCCAAGCCACACATGTTTAGCACACGTAAATGTGCAAAACATGAGATAATCATTCCAAAAACTTTCTTATTCAATGAAAATTGAAAATCTGAAATCTTTGATGGAAATAGAAGTGATCTTAACTTTTTTGCTTGATGTATCGAGGTGGAAATCTCCCTTTTTAAATCGAACCCACCATCAAATGACACATGTCGAGCTCTTATGTCAATGTTTTGAAGATCACCACTATTTTTCAAAAGGATATGCTCACCACCCGAGACCAATTGTGCGAGATCATGAATAAGATCATGTATTTTAAACTTTTGTTTTTGGGTAAAAATATCTGTTTGTTTCTCTTGAAAAAGTGACCTCCAATATAGTTCCTCCAAATAATCATGGCCCACATCCTCCATAGATTTTCCTTGACACTCTGATTGATTGATAAATCCTTGAGCTATCCATTGTTTAACCAAATTATTTTCATCAAGCAAAAAATCCTTAGGAAAAAGGGAACAGTAAGCAAAGCACGGCTTCAAATGAGTGGGAAGGTTATTATAACTAATCTTGAGTATTGACATCATGCTTCCTTCTCCTTGGATAATCCTTGAAAGGTCATTATCTTTGAACGAAATCCATTCTAATTGTGAAGTTTTGGAGTATAAAACCCTTCCAATGGTTCTTATTGCAAGAGGGACACCATTCAACTGCTTAACAATCTCTTTACCAATTTCAAGTAAGTTTGGATCATTTGTTTGATCTCCTTCCCCTTTTCTGAAAGCTATTTTTTCAAATAATAACCAAGAATTACCTTCAGACAAACGTTTTATATGAAAGATTAAAACTGGCCTCGCAATTTCAGCAACCCTTTGACTGCGAGTAGTGATGACAATCCTACTCCCTCTTGCACCACCCATCAACAACGACTCCAACGCCATCCATTTTTCATCATTCTCATTCCAGACATCATCTAGCACCAACAAATACTTTTTTCCTTCGATTTCTTGTCGCATTTGGCTTTGCAAGGAATCTAGTTTTTGTACTTCAGTTGGTTTCTTCTCTGTTGCCGATTCTAAAATTTTTCCAAGAATTGTTTTAAGATCAAATTCTTCAGAGACACAAACCCACATTCTCAATTCAAAGTGGTTTTTCACTTGAGTGTTATTATACAAGCACTGAGCAAGTGTAGTCTTTCCAAATCCTCCAATACCGACGATTGCAATCACGGATACATTATTTTCCATATCGGGATCAAACAATTTGTCCATGATTTCTTCCTTCTCACTATCCCTCCCAATAACGTCATCCTCAATCACAAAAGAGTGAGTTTCCCTTTCTCTAATCTGTTCATCTCGCACATCTCTAATATGCTCAATTATGTTAAACTCACTAATTTCCGCATTAAACTTATCGATAACTTTCCTCAATTTATTGATCCTATGAGCCATAGGAAGACGAAAGCATAACAGATTAGATTTGGAAAAGAAAGAACATACCTTTCTATTCATAAGAGCTTCATTGTAAAATTGATCGAACAGGTCTTCGGCATCGTACATGGAATCTTTGATTCGGATGAGAAAGTTTTTGATATCTTGATTATGAGCTTGCTGCTCTTCAGCTCCAACAAGCTTTGCTCCGAGTTTAGAAATGGAGTTTTTCAAATCATCAAGCTCATCTTCCACGCCAAATAGAAGTCTGATCTCTTGGCTAAGAAGATGAACCACTTGAGCCATCATCTGATTTGTAAGATTGGAGAGAAATTCTTGAGACATAATTTCCAAAAAAATCTTAAACACTTTCAAAAACAAAGTCTTCAAAAAATCATCTTCAAGACGTCCACTATTTATTTAAATAATATTAAAAATCAAGACCTGCATTATTGTATTTGAGTTAGTAATTGAATTTGTAAGTTATTTTATAGTGTTTTATCTAAATCTTCCATTGGTTCTCCCGGTATGACTTTTACCTTATTCTTATGAACTTTAAATTATTTTAGCATGCTTATAAAATAAAAATTCTTTCGGGTTTATTGAATATTTTGATGTGTACTTGGTATGTTGGTTATGTTTAAATTATTATATTCAAAACAACTCTTATGTTGAAACTCTCTCTCTCAGATTGTCGACAACATCGATGGCCCTAACAACCGCCACAATAATGAATTAGCGACTCCAACTCACATTCTCAGAAAGCTCAATATCTCCAATTTTATCTCAATTGGATCCATAATTATTGATATTGGTGTTTGTTGCAACGTAATTGCGACGCGGAGCGCCAACGTCCAATTTATGGGCCTCTTCGTAAAAGAGAAAAATTTGGAGTCGCCACCAACCAAATTCGGGTGTGATTGGTCACCTAAATATTCAAAATTGTCTACGAAAAACCAGATTTGGGTTCGGGAGTCATTTATGCATAGGGAAGGTACCCTACGACATCCATTAAAAAAATGGTTACCCTAATCTTATCTTATATTATCTAATTTTAAATTATTGGTCCATAATTAAACGAATTGGTGAAAAATTGATTTTAATTTATGAAAACAAATGTCTCATTTAAATCTTCTCTTAACATCAAGAATGATGAAAGTTCAAAGATTAATTGAGTGGGGTTATGACCATTAATTGAACAAATATCGGAATTGAGAATTCCTCACCTAGAGAAATTGAGAGTCGTTACTTCTCAAAATCCCATCATCGGGTTTGTATTTATGTTTTAAAATATTTTTATTACCTTTTATTCAAAATACTCCTTTTTATTTTAAAACAACAAATCTAATATTTATTAATTAAATAAAACTATAGTTATTTCTAGGGTTTTTGTACACTTATTGAGACTTTGATAAACACATTACTCAGCCTTCACAATTGTGATGATTTCCACACATTTATCAAATTCGCAATAAACATATTACTCTTTCCCCAAAATATAATTTTATTAAGATAATTTTGTTATAAAAAAAAAATAAAAGAATTTTAATATACTAGTATCACAAGCCAATTAAAAGTACCAATTATTTCAAATCAAAGTCTAAACTTGAATATTTCATATCTCGTTAATTAAAATGTGTTTTGACTTAATTCTTTAACCTAAATACACCTTATTAATATATCATTAAACTATAATGTTAAAAGGAGTTAATTTTAAAAATAAAAATCAGAATTCATGTAAAACAAATCTCAATCACGTTTTATTTTGTACAAAAATCCTGCAGCATTTGTATCAACTTTGAAAAATCATATCTTTTTAAATACTGATACAAACGAGTTTATTCTTGTTCTCAAAGCTTCATTTATCAGTCTAGTTTACAGGAAAAATAAACTTCAAAAATAGATATCAGAGAAATATCACCGAAAATAATCAAAATCAAGGACGCTGCAGTTTTTCCCGAAAACAGTAAATCTGTTAAAACCTTAAACTTAAAAAAATCATAACTTTCAAACCAGAAATCGAAATTGATTGATTCTTTTTCCTATATCTTCGTCTATCAGTCTATTTTCAAATAAAATAAACACATAATAAAAAAACAGTACCTAAGAATCACGAATTTAATTGAAACACAAAAGACTCATAAGACTAGGAAATAATTTGAAGGAGAAAAGAACTTACCTTGATTCCTTGAAGAGATGGGAAGAGTTGAATTTGTTTAGGAGAGAATGAGATGGAGAAATTTTGTTTGGTTTTCTCTCCCAAACTTTGATACGTGATCTCTACCGTTTTTCTGTGTTTCTACCAATGACCTATTCTAGGAGGGAGGGCTCTTATTTATAGCCAAAATTAGAGTTATTTAAAATAGATTGAGATAAAGTTGTGATAATAACAGATAATACTTAGAGATTAACTCAATCTAAATCAAATAAAATCTCTACAGATTTATCTTTGACCATTTCAAATTAATTTAAAAGTTAGCTACCTTATCTCTACAAAAAAAGAAATTTTTTTTTTTTAAAATAAATAAAATCGAAAATTATTTTATATTTAAAATTAAAAGCCAATTTTATTTTTGAAATAAAAATTATCTTTATCATTTAAATTTAAAACAAAATTAAAATCTAATTATTTTTAAAATATAAAATTAATTTTATTTTTTAGAATAAAATTATTTTTATTTTTAAAACAATCAAATTTTATTTTTTATTTCAATTTTCTTTATTTTAAAAAAAATAAAAAATTAATAAATTTGGTATGGACAAAATACGGTATCTACAGTGTTGCATTTACACAATTTTGATAGGGGAGAGAAATAGATAGTTAGGAGAGGATTTTGAGGAAATGTAATTTTTTTAATTATCGAATTTGTTGTCTATTATCAAATAAGGTAATACAATTTGATCCGAATTTCAGATTGGTGCTTAATCTGATCTAATCCTATCTTGATAAATTCTAAAAGAAATGATTACTAACCTTATATGATTTAAGGAAGAGTAAATTTAATTTTAAAATATGAATTTTTGTTATTTTGAAATAAAATAAAATAATACATTTTAAAGTAATTATGCCCCTTTAAAAATATCCAATTTATTGTATAATTAGATGAGAACTATCAAGTAAATTATTTGGAACAATTTACACATAATAATTGATTATAAGTTATATAAGTCTTAATTTTCCTTCATAAATTAGCAAGTCCTTTCTTTCCCCATGAACATTAACAAAACAAATAATTCACCTCCTTTAAGATAAACGTAAAAAATTTATTAGTTTGATTTTTTATCCGATATTTTTTTTAATGTATATGGGGAAGGTAACTATATTTTAAAATAATTATTAAGATTAGAAGAATTCAAGCCTTAGTAATATTACTATTATCGAAAGTACTAACTTATTTTTAAAATTCAAGGATTCTAATTAAAAATTTATCAGAATTTGATAATTTTATAAGGTTTGGTTATTCAGTATTATTTTTTTTATGTCTTTAAACAAATTTATTATCATAGAAATTAAACATTCAATACATATTTTACATTTTATGTAAATTATAATAAAAATCAATGGATTTTGCTAAAAAATTATAAAATTGCAAAGCAAAGTATATGGTTCGATTTAAATTTATAATATCTAAATGAAGTTTAGTGATAATTTATCTTATCGTTGATATTTAATAATTTAAAAATGGTAATATCGAAACTATTTCAAAATTTTTATTTTCTAAAAAATCTTTTTGAACGCATCTAAAATTTATTAAATATTATCAATATAATTCTGAAAATAAAATTACATACTCTAAATAAATTATATAAATTTTCAATTATTAAAAAAATAAGTGTGTGCAACGCACGTAGTATAAATCTAGTATATAAAAAGAAGATAAAAAAACACTCCACCTCCGCACCTCTTATTGGCTCCGCTGGTGGTTATGATCTCTTTTACTTGGTTTTTATATAATTTTTTTAATATAAATAATAACCACTAAACAAACCAAGAATAATCTCTTAAATTATGTGTATTTTAAAATATCATTAAATAAATCAATAACAAAAAAAAATTAAGTTATTTAAAAATAGTCTAAGAATCTATGTTTACATTTATTAATTTGAATTTACTTTTAAACTTGATTTTTTGGCTTAATTGACCTTCAAAATAGATAAATAAGGGTTGTTGACCTCCTTTCTCATTTTAACCTTTATTAACCTTATGATGATATCATATAGCATTGAAAAGACTCATAAACCTTTTTCTTCACTAGTTCCATGAAACTCTAACCTCTCCCCCTAACTCCCCTCAAACTCTTTTTTCTTCTTTCTTCTTCCCTCACGGTGGCGGCAGCGACGATGACGTTGGACGACGGCGACATATCTTCTTTCTCTCTTTCTTTCAAGCCAACGAATCTTCTCTCTCAAAACGATTTCAAAACCAAAAACCAAAAATATCTCAAAACTTTTTATTTCAAAACAAATCATTCTAATCTCTTTCTCACGCCGACGACAACGATATCTTGGAAGCGAAAAGGGAAAAAAATCAAGGTTGAACCTAAATCATTCTCTTAAGGATCTCGGGCCAAAATTAATTGCCTAATTTTATTTCTTCCTCCTTTATAAAGAAATAAGAAAAAAGGGAATAAAAAAATCGACCATAAATTTTGGCTCAAGATCCTTACGGAAGGATTTCTGTCCAACTCGGATTTTATTTCCCTTTTTATTCTATCCTCCAAGATGTCATCGTCGCCAACGTGAGAAAGAGATTAGAATTGTTTGTGTCGAAATAAAAAAGTTGAGTTATTTTTTGTTTTTGGTTTTGAAATCGCCGTGAGAGATAAAAGATTCACCGTCGTGAGAGAAAGAAGATATGACACTGCTATCCGCAGTCGCCATCGACGCTGTGAAAGAAGAATAAAGAGGAAGAAAGAGTTTGAGGCGTGTTAGGGTGGAGAGGTTAGAGTTTCATGGAACAAGTTGAGAAAAGGGTTTTTGAGTCTTTTGAATGTCAAAAACATAATCAAAAGGTCAATAACGGATAAAATGAGAAATGAGATCAACAACCCTTTTGTCTATTTTGAAGATCAATTAAGCAAAAAAAAAAACCATTTAAACTTTAAGATTTGAAACTCTGAAGATAGTTTTTTTAAATTCCATCAAATCCTACCTTATTCTTTTAAAATTTTTTATAAAACAAGTCAAGGATTTCATATTTTAAATTTAATATATAAATAATATATATGAATGGATTTTTATTCCATAATAATTTGAAATTTAACTTTCAAATTAAGTAACAAATTTCTTAAAAACTAGTCTATGTTTATAATTAGCTCTACAATGTGAAATTTTCAAAATAAATTTATAATTTTATTTTAATTAGATTTTACACTTGTGCTTGATATAGAACTATGACTAAACACCATTTTACACTTGTGCTTGATATAGAACTATGACTAAACACCACTTTAGATTAATGAATAAATGTTTTCAAATTATGTAATGAATTTAAAAAAACTATTTCATTATGGGATACCAAATAGAATTTCATTGATTTTTTTTATTAAATTGAAAACAAGTCCCCTTAAAATCTAAAAAATACTTTATATTGCCAAATCAAAATTAAAAACGAATGAAATCTTTGTAAATTTTTCCTCTTTAACTATAAATACATATGTTAACACCTGTAATCAAGAAATAAGAGAGATATTTTATTATTATTTGTTAGAATTTAGTAAAAAGATACTTGTGTTTATCAAAATATAAAATCGTTTTCCATCTTTTTTTCTTTCTTTCCTTGATCTCCCTTTTGAATTCTTTGAATCTTTAAGGTAAAGGAACACCTTATCCATAATTTTTTCAAGCACTCTTTCAATGATATAGAAAAATGTTTGGATCCAAAAGATTTATCCGAATTCAATAAAATAGCTCTGAAAATTGCAATGAAAAAAGCTCAATAAAAAATTATTTATATCATATGGTTAAGCGAGAAATGTAGAAATAAAAAATAGAATGTTGCACTGGACGACTACTTAGAGCTCTATGAAAATGCTATTTTCCATATCAACAAAACATTTACGGATTGCAGAGATTTTGAGGTCCAAACATGGGTCAGTGCTGCCTTAACCAATCTTGAAACCTTTTGATGCGGGTTATTCGACCTTAACGAAACCGACTACGTCTTCTTCTTGTCCAACAATAGTAAATATCTCATTAGCAATTGTTTATCTATTAAGTGCCTCGAGTTCTTTGCCATAAACGTATCATAACAAAGATGGTTTCCTCGAATGGGTAAAAGGCGATGATAGAAAGTTCTACAATCTTCGTCGCTGAGATGAAAGAGATGAGAATTGTTTGTTTCGAAATAAAAAGTTTTGAGTTTTTTTTGTTTTTGGTTTTGAAATCACCGTGAAAGACAAAAGATTCACCGCCGTGAGATAAAGAAGATATGATACTGTCGTCCGAAGTCGCCATCGGCCGTGAAGGAAGAATAAAGGGGAAGAAAGAATTTGAGGGTGTTAGGGTGGAGAGGTTAGAGTTTCATGGAACAAGTTGAGAAAAGAGTTTTTGAGTCTTTTCAATGTCAAATAACATCATCATAACGTCAATAAAGGATAAAATGAGAAAGGATGTCAACAACCCTTTTGTCTATTTTCAAGGTCAATTAAGCCAAAAACCATTTAAACTTCAAAATTTGAAACTCTGAAGATAGTTTTTTAATTTCCATCAAATCAAACCTTATTCTTTTAATTTTTTTTTATAAAACAAATCAAGGATTTCATATTTCAATGTAATGCATATAAGAATGGATTATTATTCCAAAATAATTTGAAATTTAACTTTCAAATTAAGTAACAAATTTCTTAAAAACTAGTCTATGTTTATATTTAACTCTACAATGTGAAATTTTTCAAAATAAAATATTTATTTATATATTTTTAATTTGATTTTAATTAGATTTTATATTTGTGCTTGATATAGAACTATTACTAAACAACATTTTGTTGACATAAATTTCAAATATAACAAAGTTTTTTTTTTAATTTTAATAAAAGTATATATATTTTTTTAATTCAAATTAAAGAAAAAATGTTTTCAAACTATGTAATGACTTAAAAAAAACTATTTCATTATGTCATATAAAATAGAAGTTCATTAATTTTTTAATTCAATTGAAAACAAATCCCCTTAAAATCTGGAAAAATACTTTAAATTGTCAAATCAAAATCAAAGACAAATGAAATGTTTGTAAATTCTTCCTCTTTAACTATAAATACATATGTTAACACCTCTAATAAAAAATAAGAGAATTTTAGTAAAAAGAAACTTGTGTTTATCAAAATATAAAATCGTTTTCCATCTTTTTTTTCTTTGATCTCCCTTTCTAATTCTTTGAATCTTTGGGGTAAAAGAACACCTTATCCATAATGTTTTCAAGTAGTCTTTCAATGATATAGATGGAGGTTTAGATCCAAAAGACTTATCCGAATTCAAGAAAATTGAGCTGAAAATTGCAATGAAAAAAGCTCAATCACAAATTAACCACATCATATGGTTAGGCGAGAAATGCAGAAATAAAAAAGTGAAAGTTGCACTGACCGACTGCTTAGAGCTCTACGAAAATACTATTTTCTATCTCAACAAAACATTTACTGATTGCAGTGATTTTGAGGTCCAGACATGGGTCAATGCTGCCTTAACCAATCTTAACACCTTTCGAAACGGGTTATTCGACCTTAAAGAAACTGATTACGTCTTCTCCCCTATGTCCAACAATAGTACATAACTCATTAGTAATTGCTTGGTCTATTATGTGCCTCGAGTTCTCTGCCAGAAACTTATCATATTAAAGATGGTTTCCTCGAATGGGTAGAAGGCGATGATAGAAAGTTTCTACAATTTCCGTTTCCGAGATGAGAATCGTTTGTTTCGAAATTAAAAGTTTTGAGTTATTTTTTGTTTTTGGTTTTGAAAACGCCATGAGAGACAGAAGATTCACTAACGTGAGAGAAGATATGATACGTCATCCCCGCAGTGAAGGAAGTTCTTCCAATTGTCATTATTTGAAGTGTACAACTCTAAATCTTTGGCATAGACGATTGGGTCATGTTAATATTGCTATTGTAAAGTAAGTTTTACAAAGTTTGTAATGTCAATTTTTCATCCAATAAAAGTTTAGGTTTTGCAATTTATGTCAAAGGCCTCCCATATATTCCACCATTTTTTAAAAGTAACCTTTACTCACTACCAATTCTTACAACTCTAATGAAGGGGTTTCCAAATGTTAGAAAAGGACTTGTGTTTTTTTTATAAAAAGGGTCGGTCACTCCACGTCGTTCGAGAGGGTAGCGACAAATGGCGACTCCACTGAGGATTACTTTAGAGAGTCTTGCTGTTTGATGGTTATCTCTTTCCTTTTATGCCATTAATGCTTTTTTTGTTTTCTTTCTTTTCTCTCTAAAGTTTATGTTTCTTATTAATACATTCATTCACACACATTCACAACCTCCTACCATGGCTTACCCGTTTAGGGAGATGAGTATCTGTAATCTTCGTGGAGTTTACTCCTGTGTAGGCATATAAAAATCTCACCCAAGTTAACCTAACCATGATACTGGAGGGGTGCTTTATTGTAAATAGGTCAACTCTTTCGGGATACTGTTAGAATACCCCTATTACAACAAAGACAGCTTGGTGGCCTTTAGATAGAACTCTAAATAGAGACTACAACCACATTGTCATCGATTATGTATGTTACTTTTGTATTCGTCATATGTTATACTGTATTGTTATTATTGTTAATTGTAATGTAATCCGTGTATATCTTATACTTGACGGTTATGATTGTCATATACTTATATTGTAATGTAATTCACGAAAATTTGTCCACTTTTAATTTCAAATCCGCACATGCATACACCCATGATTATCAACGTTTCTTGTTTTTCATGATTTTTTGTTATATCGCAAAATTTTATTTTCATGCTCATTATTGTCTAAGTTTTTTTAGACACATCTTTGTCTTTAGACACTCAATTCTTTGAGTTATACACTCATTTTGTTGCTTTCTTTAGTACAAGAATCGGTCCATGCTTTTTAATCGTATCTTTTGGACAAGACCTGGTCCATTTTATTCATTTCTTTCGGACAAGAACTGATACATATTTTATTATATTGCTTTATTTTGGACAAGAACAAATCCACAATTTTTTTTATTGCTCTATTTCGGACAAGAACTGGTCCATGTTTTTTTTTTTTGGGGACAAAAACCGCTCCATGCTTTTTACTTGTACATTTCTGACGATTTGTGGTCCATTTTATTGCTTTCTTTTGCTTTAAGTTGTATCTTTAGGACAAACCTGGTTCATATTATTGCTTTTCTTTTGGACAAGACTAAGTCTATTTACTCTTTCTGAACCAGGCTCGATTTAGGTCAAACCTCTTTAAATTTGAATAAAATTAAAATCATCCAGTTTTGTTTAGTTTTTAAATAATACCGACTAAATCAAGTCTACGTCTTTGTCCACCTTTCAATCCTGTAAGGATGAGCAAAGAGGGGCGAACTGTAGACCCCTAATTTTGTCCGGTATTATTTAAAATTAAAGTTCTTTTTAATTGAAAAATAGATGTAAAATTGACCATTTTATTTTTTCTCATATTTTTTTGAAATGGGCACATCAATTTTTAAATGACCTAATCCAATTAAGATTTTTATAAAGAGGGGGAATATTCTAGATTCCTTCCTATCTTTAAAAAAAATGAATTTTTAAATAGTTAGATAAAAAGGGAATGTTAAAAGAAATTGAGAAAATAAGGAAATTCAAGAAAATATTTTTACTAAAATAGGAAAGTAGTGGATAAGTTTAAATTGTTAGATAAAATGGGAATGATAAAAGAAATAGAGAAAAAGAGGTGGAAATTCAAGAAAAATGTTTTTGTTAAAAATGGAAAATAGTGGATAAGTATGAAGGATTTTGTTTTAAAATAATAGTTAAAGAAAAGAAGAGGAAGAAGGGAAATTTTTTTGAACTCTTTAGGCAAAAGAGGTATTAAATGAAAAATGAATAATATTTCAAATATTGGTTTTGGGTAAAAAGAGGGAATAAGGTTGGAAGATTTTTTCAAATTTATAACTAAAAAGGGTAAAACTAAAAAAAAAAAGAAAAAGAAAAGAAAAGCTCATTGAAATACCATTTATCCAATGGAAATTTTTCTTCGAACTTGGGAAGGCTGTCTCATCTACCTCATTCAATTTTTTTCTGACAAATCTCGTTGAACTCCCTCATTCAATTTATGACCTAGTAACTCCTTTCTTCCTCATTCAGTTTTTGACCTAGGAACTCATTTTCTCTGACCTAGAAACTCCCTCAATCAATTGCTCGATAAAACCTCACGTTTTCTTTCATTCCCGTTTTTCTTCGAGCAAGCATTCTTGTCCCTTAATGCTCAATCTCAAAGCATTGGCATCTTCTCCCAAAAAGAGATGAGTTACATGTTCAAATAATGAATTTTCTCCCTTTTTTTTTTTCATTTACCGGGTTCATTGTCTTCTTTTATTTTAGGGACGTCTTGATTATTTGTTAGAATAAACTCAAGTTATGGATTTTCTTTTTCTTTTTATATCAGTATGCACTTTCCTTCTATTTATATACTGCAGAAATATTTAATGGTGCTATGAAATTCTTTAGATTCATTACAAGGGTCATTAAGGTGTGATCTACATTCTAGTGAAGCCTCATTTTTCAAATTGTCATTTGTATTTGAGATGTTAATTGGATTATAGGTCACTGACATCCAGTTTTTATTTCTCGTCAAGAAAACTTGAAAAGCCCTTTTGTATGCTGATTTTTTAGTGCATATATACACTCAACTTTGGCTTCAATTTACCCCTTATCCAGATTCAGGGTCATTGAGGTGTTTGTGCTTAAGTTGATATACACAAGGTAAAAACAATTTCTTAGGTATAAAAAGCCACCGAATCGATCTTGTATCATTATAAAGAGTTTTTTGTTTCATTAGGTATGGGTAAGATTAGTTTCATTTGTTTTAATATTCATCCATATGAAATGTAACCATATTTAGTTTAAACTTTCAAATAATAGGCTCCTTTAGATCTTACTCTTGCAATTGCACAAGATTAATTAAATTGATCCTTCTTTAATATAAATTTATCACCCGTTGTTCTTTTTAAAAAAAATGATTTCTCACCTGTTATTGAGTGCATGTTTTGTTTTTTTTAAAGGTATTTCACTCCCTCAAATGTGTTTACATTTATGGTATAACTAATAACAAATATTTTTGGGGATTAAAATATATAATTTACTGCTTTTTTGAGGCTTAAATTGGATGTTTTGCTGCTGTTTTTGACAGTCCTTGAAGTTTTTAATACAAAGTAGCAGTTTTGGGGCTATTTTTGACCTTAAGAAGCTGTTTTTTTGGTCATTTACATAGTTTTGCTGCTGCTGATTTTTTTTTTGTCATTTTAACACTGTTTTATGGTCTAAAACTTGTTATAATGTTTTGTTAATATATTTGGCTCTTAAGTATACAATTCACTGCTGTTTTGAGGCTTGAATTGGATGTTTTGCTGTTTTTGACAGCCATTGCAGTTTTTAATACAAAGTAGCAGTTTTGGGGCTATTTTTTTACCTCAAGAAGCTGTTTTTTTTTTTTTTTTTCATTTACATGGTTTTGCTGCTGTTTTTTGTCATTTTATCACTGTTTTATGGTCTAAACTTAGTATAATGTTTTGTTAATATTTCTTGGTCTTAAAATATATAATTTACTACTGTTTTGAGGCTTAAATTGGATGTTTTGCTGTCTTTTTTTACGGTCATTGCAGTTTTTCATAGGAGTAAAATATATAATTTACTACTCTGGTTGCGGGAATAAACCTCTCTGAGGAAATTGTTAACAAAGTAGCTGATTCCTTTGCCTGTAAAGTTTCGAGCTTCCCTCTGTCTTATTTGGGCCTTCCCCTAGGAGGTAATCCGAGAAGCCTTTCTTTCTGGGACCCGGTTATTGAAAGAGTTCAGAAAAGAATCAGCAAGTGGCACAATTGTTTACTCTCAAAGGGTGGAAGACTGACTTTGGCACAATCTGTCCTCAACAGTCTTCCAACATATTACCTGTCTATTTTTTCTGTTCCTGTGACCGTTGCCAATGGGATTGATAAACTGATCAGAAACTTTTTCTGGAAAGGAAGCAACAACGACAGTGGTTATAACTTGGTGAAGTGGGAGATTGTGTCTAAACCTCTGGATTTAGGTGGCTTGGCTGTGGGGAATACAAAAAATAAGAATGAGGCTTTGTTGACTAAATGGCTTTGGAGATTCCCTCTGGAAGGTGAGTCCCTTTGGACCCAGTTTATTAAATCGATCCACGGTACCCCTGCTAATATTTGGCGATTCAGAACCAACCGCTACAGTACCTCTCGAAGTCCTTGGAAGGCTATTGTGAAGCTAGAAACCCTTCTGATCTCATCTTCTTCTTTTTCTCTGGGTGATGGCTTTACTCTCTGCTTCTGGAATGATAATTGGTCGCCTCTTCGAAAACCGATTAGGGAAGCCTTCCCTTCTCTTTTCAGAATTGCCTCCAATCCTGCTCAGCTTGTCTCTAACTCTTGGGATCCACTGTGCAGGTCTTGGTCCATTAGTTTCAGAAGAAGCCTCAAAGACCAGGAGTTTAGTGATTTTGCTAGTCTTCTGGAGGCCATTTGCTCCTGTGTTCCAAGCTCTTCTCCGGATGTTAGAGTTTGGTTTGGCCCGATTGGAAACAGTTTCTCTTGCAAGAATGTTTTCAAAACTCTCTCAGGCTCTGTTTTTTCCTTACCTCTGGATATCCCTATGGCGATTTGGAAGGATAATTACCCGAAGAAAGTTAAAGTCCACCTTTGGACTGTTTTTCATGGTGGCCTCAACACTCTTGATAAGATTCAGAGACGCTTTCCAGATATGGTCTGCAACCCAAACCGCTGTATCCTTTGCTGTTCGGCGAATGAAGACCCCTTCCACCTTTTTTGGTCCTGTTCCTTCACGGAAAAATTATGGAGTAGACTCTTTGATACCTTCTCTTTTCAGGGCCCTTCCCCCTCAAATCTCCAGGCTATCCTCCATACCTTCCTTTGTGGGGTGAACTTTAATGCTAAAGCTTCTATCCTCTGGCGCAACTCGATAAGGGCCTTGATTTGGCTTGTGTGGTGGGAAAGAAACAAAAGAACTTTTGAAGAAATCTCTCTTACTGAATCTGATATCTGGGACCTTTTGATTAGGTTTTCTTCACTTTGGTCTGCTAGGAGTAAACCTTTTTGTAATTATTCTCCGTCTTTTATAGCACCCAACTGGAGGAATTTTATGTAATCCTTTGGGTGGCTCATTTTTTTGTAAAGTTTCATTCATCAATGAAATCGTTTCTTATAAAAAAAAAAAGTCATTGCAGTTTTTCATATGAAGTAGCAGTTTTTTTTTTACTAAAAATTGTTTTGCTTTAGCTTTAAACCTTTAATATAATGAAAAAAATTGTTTTTTCATGTTTCTTTGCTTATCATCTTCATGACACGAGGATGTGACCCACTTTGCAAATTATGGAACACCGTCTCATCTCTTGCACCATTACATGCTTCTTTGGTGTCAATTTGGATATGTTTCATATTTTCAGTTTTTCGAAACACTATTACAATTTTTTGTATCATTTTAAATTTGAAAATAACATAACATCTTCAAATATTTCATTTAAACAGAAGACATTTGAATCCACTATCATTTATTTATGCAGGTACAGAAATTTAGCTATAGGTGAAATAAACGTGGGTGTAATAACTAATAAGACATTATGTTTATTTAAAAATTTCCATGTTTTAAAACTTATGTACCTACATAAGTTTAATAAAATGTTTATTTATTACACTTTATCATTTTGAACTCTTTTTTTTAGTGAACTCATTTCCTTTATACTAATAGTTCAGTGATATACTTATAGTGATCGATTCACATACTCAAAATCTTTGAAACTCAAAATTTTTTGTAATTTTTTTTCTTCTAACAACTCTGTAAATATTATAATTTTTTTTAACATATTTGAAATTGCCCGTTATTTTTTTGACTTTTCCCCACATAAGGATGGTAAAATTCCCCGCGGGTTAGGGGCGGGGAATCCCCGCTTTATAGGGTTAGTGTCAGGGAGAAAGTTTTTCCCAATTTTGTTTTAGGGTTAGGGGATGAGAACATATTCCCCGCCCCGACCCCGACCCCGACCCCGATATTTTAATAACATCTTATGTATTTTGTTTACTTTTATCTTTATTTATTATAAAAAATATGGTTATATTAACTTATAAATTATAAAATGTTTATTATTATGTTTTTTTTTATCTTTAAAATGTACATTTCAAATATATATTATTTTTTAGATTTCTTTTTAAATAAGAATTAAAATATAAAAAGAGAAATTTTCCCCGCGGAGAACCCGATCCCCTAATGGGAATCCCCGAACCCGCCCCGATTATTTGATTAGGGGAGGGGATAGGGTATGGGGATTTAAAATCCCCACTGGTTAGGGGATGCGGCATCCCCTCCCCCCGTTGCCATCCCGATCCCCTCCCCACTGATGGCATTGGCAATAATTCAGGTTTAACAATTTTAGGTTTGAAGCCTCCAAAATCAAATTTATTCTCTCTCAAATCAAGATTGTCCTCCAGTGGCAGCTGTTCACATTCTACAACCGTGGGAACTATGTCCCTGGAAACACAATTTACGACGATCAGAAAATAATTGTTGCCCATTTGAAGTTAAAGCACATGTACAAAAATCCCATCTACGTTGTCACAGCCTTTGATTACCAATCAGCGGTTCGTTTAGAATAAAAATCACTTTGATATTGTCTTGGTTTGTGATTCTGCTTCTATGGTTGCTCATCGCAATCGCAATGATACCAGTTTGCCTATGAACTTTGATGAATTGCTTGTTCGTTGTAAGGATGTGGCTCGTGGGGGCTAAACAACCTCTTTTGGTTCCGAATCTGATCTCTATTATTCATGGATATAGGTGATTTGCTGGTTTTTTTTAGGTGTTCGATGAAATCAAAGCATTTGGTTTGATTTAACGAAAGATTTTGGAATGTTTACTTCTTTTTTCCAAATGTTTATTTCTCTTTTCCAATACCCAAACCTCAAAACCACCATGATCAGAATAAAGCATTCCGTACTCCTTTGAATCCCCTCCTCTTCTTATCTCTGGTCGATCGTCTATTCCCCTCAGAATTTAGTGTTGTACACCACCAAATATCCCTCGTACCATTCAACAACCTTCCCACTGACATTTCCTTTAAATATTATACAATATAGATGAACTAAAAAAAGATAGTCAAACATTTTTCTGTTTTAGAATCGTGATAAGTCCTTGAGATTCATCAAAAGAGAATATTTGACAAGAACAAAAATAAACTAATTTCGAGATTTGCTATCAACATACGTATATATAATCAAGAAACTAAATAGAGGGAAACATATTGTGTTAATGCATAAAGACAAGTTCTGATATTTCACTCTATTTCCAACAAATAAACTACAACGACAATATATTGAGTTTCTAATATCTAGTTTGCCAATGTGTCCATCGTAGTTTTGAATTATGTCAAAGACTTCACGAGAACATCTAGCTTCACACGATCTTGGTCTTTTACCTACATTGAAATAGATAGTTTGGTAATTTTTTTTAAAGAACACCTTAAAAAATCATTTCATTAAAGTAATAATGAAAGAGAAAAATAGATAGTTTAGTACATGCAGTTTGAGGAGGTAGCAAATTGTTAAAAATATCATATTTGTTCAAGAATGTAATTAACTATTAACTCTATGTGACTAGATTCTATACTCGATATAAAACAACCCGTCATCCCATTTTGAGAGGGCTCCTTAGAAAGAGATTGAAACAAGTTAATTATCTTATGTGAGATTTCTGGGATTTTGTTCATGTCATTAGATTCAATGGAATCTTCTTGAAAACGACAAATTTATGAGTTTCAGTCATATTCACAATCATCTATATATATTGGATGAGACATATTATACTTATAAGTGTACACTAGCTATATGAATACAAATTATTGATGAGAAATTAAAAATACAACAATGTAGAAAATCACTTGGTTAACAAAATGAGAATTTGGACCATGGATGATAAATCCTTCATCACTCATTAAACTTGTGATCACAAGTTCCATTGCAATCACTCGACCCTCAAATGAACCAATATGAAAATGAAACTTAATTAACAATAATAAAACATATTCTTCTTAAATAACGAAATAAAATTATAAGCTTAACAAACCTTAATTCTATCACCATGTTTGTAGAGTGATGAAAAGCGCATGAACATGCCGTATAAAACTCTACCAACTATATCTTTAGCGGCAAATGCACTTACCAGTCCTCTGATGCCACTAAAAGCCCATATAGACTGAAGGGATGTAATAAACCCGCATATCTCTGCTACAGAGATGAGCTTGTCGAGGTCAACCTCAACATCAGTTGACATATTTTTGGTGGCCAATGTGTGTCGTGAAAGAACAACGCACTTCTGTTTTGAGGGATAGAGATTGTCTTACAAAGTTTTGAAAATTTTCTATTCCCTTCAGAATTCCGTCTCGAAGCAGAAGTGTGTTTTGGTTGGTTTTTTCACGACACGCATTGGCCACCAAAAATATGTCAACTGATATTGAGGTTGACCTCGACAAGCTCATCTCTGTAGTTGAGATATGTTGTTTACTACATCCCTTCAATCTATATGGGTTTTTGGAGGCATCAGATGACTGGTAAATGCATTTTTCCGACAAAGATATAGTTGATAGAGTTTTATACGGCATGTTCATGCGCTTTTCATCCCTCTACAAACATGGTGATAGAATTAAAGGTTTGTTAAGCTTTTAATTTTATTTCGTTATTTAAGAAGAATCTGTTTTATTATTGTTAATTAGTTCATTTTCAAATTGGTTCATTTGAGGGTCGTGTGATTGCAATGGAACTTGTGATCACAAGTTTAATGAGTGATGAGATGAATGATTTATCATCCATGATCCAAATTCTCATTTTGTTAACCGGTGATTTTCTACATTGTTATATTTTTAATTTCTCATCAATAATTTTGTATTCATATAGCTAGTGTACACTTTTAGGTATAATATGTCTCATCCGATATATATATGTGATTGTGAATATGACTGAAACTCACGAATTTGTCGTTGTCAAGAATATTCCATTGAATCTGAATGACATGATCAAGATCCTTGAAATCTCGCATAATATAATTAACTAGTTTCAATCTCTTTCTAAGGAGCTCTCTCAAATTGGGATGGAGGTTTTATATCGTGTATAGAATTAGCCACATAGAGCCGTTAATTTCGTTCTTGAACAAGCTTGATATTTTAACAATTTGTTACCTACACAAATTGCATGTACTAAACTATCTATTTTTCTCTTTCATTATTTTAATGAAATGGCCTTTTGAGGTGTTCTTTAAAAAAAAATGCTCAACTAGCTATTTCAATGTAGGTAAAAGATCGAGATCGTGTGAAGCTAGATGTTCTCATGAAAGTCTTTGACATAATTTAAAACTACAGTGGACTCATTGACAAACTAGATATTTGAAACTCAATATATTGTCGTTGTAGTTTATTTGTTGGAAATAGAGTGAAATATCAAAACCTGTCTTTATGCATTAACACTATGTTTCTCTCTATTTAGTTTCTTGACTATATATACGAATGTTGATAGGAAGTCTCGAAATTAATTTATTCTTGTTCTTGCCGAATATTATCTTTTGATGAATCTGAAGGTCTTTTCACAATTCTAAGAAAGAATAATGTTTGGCTCTCTTTTTAAGTTCATCTATATTGTATAATATTTAAGGGAAATGTTAAGGTTGGGGATATTTGGTAGTGTACAATGTTGAATTCTGAGAATCCCGAGACTATTCGACTATTGTAGGTTCCTGTTTATATATTGCTAAAATAGCTCCTTCAAAACTTGAGAGGGAGCCTTGATTCAATTAACCAGGTTGGTTATGCTATTTGACTTCTTTTTTCTGTTCACCTTTTGTATTTTTAATTATTATTATAATTTTTAATGTTATTATCTATTTACCAATCAAGCTGCTAATGAACTTTAATCATCTCAAAATACTCTTGTGACCTTGTGTTTATTGTTTTTAGCGTTTTGTCACCAATGGAATAATGTTGGCTTATCTTTTGGACTAATAGTTCGTTGTCGATTGCTTGCAGTATTCGGTAATATTCTTAAGATATTTATGGTATTTATCTTACTTATTGAATAAATATTGTGGCATTGATCTCGAGATATCATTTGCATTGGCGACATAGATATGCATGAAATCTTTTCATTATAGAGGCAATTGGTTGTAAGAAGTATTTTTCTTTTTTTTCCTTAAGTGAAATGCATTACACAATTAGATTTTTTTTTTATATTTGTTTTACAGGAACTTTGCCTTGTACATTTCTTATACCTGGACTGTTTTTTATTACGGAATCTCCTCGGTGGCTGGTAAGCTTCTTGAGTAGATTTTCTTGTTACTTTTATGTGTTCTTACATTCTGTTTATGAGTTTTCTCAAATTAAGTCCAGGCAAAAATGGGTATGACGGATGAGTTTGAAACATCGTTGCAAGTTCTTCGAGGATTTGATACTGATATCTCTATTGAAGTGAATGAAATTGAGGTAAATAGGCTCCGAATAAATTAGTGCAGATTAGCTATTGAATAGAATCCTCAAACCTGCTGAAAACACATGTACGATTTGGACTATACTTCAATCTCTCTTTGATGATGTATATGGTGCAGAGATCTGTTGCAATGCATCCACCAGCCGAAGAACAACAATTCGGTTTGCAGAACTCAAGAGGAGAAGACACTGGCTTCCTTTGATGGTATTAACCATTGACCGGATGTTTTTGTTTTCCAACTTGATAGTGGAATTGATATTTGCTATCTTCCAAATTGCAAATTGGTATTGGGTTACTAATGCTGGAATCAATGCAGTTTTGTTTTATTCAAGTACCATATATGCAGCTGCTGCTATGCAAAAAGTCAATCCTTCATTGTGTAATTTATATAAGTAGTGCAAAAGAGGTTGGCTGTTCATCATGTCTGTTGCTGTCGAGTAAAACATGAACCACTAACTTTTGACACCAGATTGATATAAATATATATTTAGGTTTTGCCAATAAGTTTTCCTCTTCTTTTATTCATTTACATGATCTTGTTGATACGAACACCAGGCAAGCTATAAGTTGTTCTCATTGGTTGGTTTTAAATCAAGTAATGCTGCTACATGTGGGCTTGGTGCAGTTCAGGTTCAACTTTTTTGAATTGCCCAATACAGATTTTTTTCTCGCTTTGTTGTTGATTTTGTTTCAATAAGAAATTTCACGTCTCTTAGGTCATTGCCACTGTAGTGACAACATGGTTGGTTGACAGAGCAGGGCGTCAAATTCTTCTTATCGTAAGCTTGCTTCTTCTTTATTAGCGTTTCTCGGTTCTTGGTAGCCATTCATCCCTGCAGAGAGTAGTTGGGTGTTCAAAATTATATTTCAGGCGTCCACAACTGGAATGACATTAAGCCTTTTACTAGTCTTCGCAGTGTTCTTTTTAAAGGTAAAAGTTCTTGTTGTAATTTAATCTTGTGATGGAATCTACAACTTAAGTACGCAATTTCCCTTTCCTAGTTGTCTCTAATATTTCTTTTCCTTCATTGTAATTTTGCATTTGCATCAGGATCTTGTCCCGATATTTTTTGTTCAGACCTTGGCGGTTTTTTCCTCTCTGGGTCTTGGGGCTATTTTGTGGATTATAATGTCTGGGGTATCTTTATTTCAATACATCACTCATGAAATGGATGTTAGGCTTAAGTATTTGTAGAATTTTCATATTGTTGGGGCTTTTATTTCTCATTCCGATAGTTCGATAGTTATAACAAGCACAAAGTGAAGAATTGAAGAATATATTAATATGTTGTGTTTTTCTGCTCAAATTTGATCCTACTTTGAGTTTGAAGACCGTTTTTCTTCTGTGTGCATCTCTATCTCCACCTAACATCATAATTTTGCATTTTGTTTGTCTCATATTGATCCTTATTGTTTCATATTTGAAACCTGTCACAGATTCTTCCCATCAATATTAAAGGTCTTGCTGGAAGCATAGCAACGTTAGCTAACTGGTTCATTGCTTGGTTGTCACGATGACTGCAAACTTGCTCTTGCAATGGAGGTTTGCTCCCCTCCCCTTTCTCTCTCTCAATGTTTTAAATCATGATACTGATTGATCAAGACATGTCACTCGAGATTCTACTAATTAGTTTGTTATTACTCGAAAAAATACTAAACAAATAAATCATGATGTCGAGGGTGTGAATTTTATGTCAACCTAGTTAAAAGGTTTTAAATCATGATTTTTGTAAGGTGAAAAACTTTACCAGCTTCTCGATGACTTCATCTGGTATTTCTTGAAGATAGATCTGCAAGATAAGAGCACACATTAATATCAGATTACATTTAAAAACAAAGAAACTTAAGTTACGGTTTGGATCTGAAACGTAACCAAAACTTTTTCAAGAAATCACATGTGGTGTCAGAAAATTAATATTGGACGGAGAGGGAAGCTTAGTAAGATATATAAATCAACAGTATCTAATGAAGGAAAATGTTACAAGAAAGCACATGTAAAGCAAGATATCATCAAATATTAAAGTAGAACATCTTTCTATGGATTAAACGTATTGGGAGGTACCGTGAATTGAGCCTTCTCATTATTATTAAGGAAGAAGGAATTCTTTTTATGGGAGGGAAGAATGAACTTAATAAAACATATATGAATTGAATCCCCCTGAATAATCTCTAACATGTTCCAAACATAAACAATCAAGAGATAATAAAACATATGTGAAATGTAATAGTGTTACGTAAATAAACATGTCAGAAATTGCCGTGCTTCCTCCTTGCTAGATGGATTTTCTCTGATGGCACCTTTATAGACCACCACCTCCAAATCCTTTAACAATAGAAGCAAGAAAACTTATCTAAGAAAAACATTTGAAAAAAGAACAAGAAAGTGTCTTTTATGGCATGAGCCATCACCAAGAGACCATTTATGTTTTGAGGAAACAACATGCAATGGGCCTATGAATACAAAGATCGCAATGGAATTCTTCGATGACAGCTTAAGCTTAATGGGTACCAACAGGAACACAATATGTGTAGGCCTATCACGAGGGATCGACAATATACTTATATGGTTGTCAGCGAAAGGAAGATCGTCACAACAGAGGGATATCAAAGCCCTCGACCCTAAAGAAGAAGCTGTTATTCACTATGTGGAAGATAGAGATCTGAAACAGAGCTTGAAATTGTCTTTTTTGAAAGTTTTGGATTTGGAAACTCAAAGATGGCATCAGAAGAGTAAAATTAAATGGCTGAAAGATGGGGATGAGAATTCAACTTTTTTCCATGCCATAGCCAATGACAAATAACAAAAGGAAGAAATCTTATATGTCTGAGCTTGACACAGAGGAGGGGGAGAGGCTGCGCTCCTTTCCCTTAATTGAAATTGAAGTTGACCCGTATTTCTAGATGCTCTACTCAAACCTTAAAAGTGAGAGATTCTTATTTGAAGGCTTTCACTGGGATTCGATTACTGAAGAAGATAACGCCTTTCTTACACGTTCGTTTGATAGCCAAGAAATTTGGAATGCTATTAATAGTCTCGGTCAAATCAGTGTTTTAAAAGGCGAGAAAAGCCCTCGCCTAGGCGCGCCTAGGCTCGAGGCTCAGCCTTTGCGCTTCGCTTCAAATGAAGCGACGCGAAAATATAAAGCCCCTCTTTTTAGGGTTTTTTTTTTTGAGGCTCAAGCGAAAGGCGAGGGCTTTTTAGGGCTTTTTTTCTTCTGAATCTTATTAAGCGTTTTTATGATTTCATATATCAATATTTAGCATATATCAATGCAGTTTTCATATATCAATGCTTATGTTTGTTAAGAATTATGCTATGTTTTGTGTTTTGAATTGTTTTTGGTGAAATGAAGGTATTTTTTTCTTCTTCTAAATGTATATAAACTAATATTATTATATAGCGCGCCTTAAAAAAAACGCCCTCGCTTTTTTTGCGCCTCGCGCTTAAGCCCCCAGGGTACCTCATCGCATTTTTGCGCCTCGCGCCTTTTAAAACACTGGCTCAAATAATGATTCAGGCTTCTCAATGGAGTTCTATAAAAAGAGTTGGAACATTTTTAAGTCAGAGACTTTTATGAGAATTTTATCGGCCTAATATCGAAGAAGAAAGGAGTGGTAAGAATGAAGGATTTCCGGCCCACAAGCCAGGTTCACAGTGTTTATAAAATCTTGGATAAAATGTTGAGTGATAGACTGATAACTGTGATCCACCATACAATAACCAGATTTCAGTTTGCCTTTATTCAGGTAGACAAATTCTGGATTCATTTCTTGTGGCGAATGAGGTAGTTTATCATCTCAGAATGTCAAAGAAGAAAGCCTGGTTTCTGAAGATTGACCTGGAAAAGGCTTATGATATGGTTGACTGGGACTTCTTATTGGCTGTTTTGAAAAGAAAAAAAAAGCTTTAGTGGAAGGTGGCAGAAGTGGATCCATAGCTGTATTTTCGACACTAAATTTTCAATCCTTTTAAATAATCGGCCCAGAGCTAGAATCACTTCTTCAAGAGGTTTGAGACAGGGAGACCCGCTTTCTCCTTTCCTCTTCTGATTGTTGATGTTCTGAGTAAATTGCTCACTATAGCTCTGGATTCAAATGCTTTAAAAGGGATAAGCTTAGGATGAGATTCAATTTAGCTCAATCATCAAGATTGTCCTCCAATGGCGGCTCTTTTCACGTTGTATCTCGTTCACGTTCTCTACTCTACAATCGTCGGAGCTGTGTCCTTGGAAACACAATTTACAGCCCTCCACGATCAGAAAATAATTGTTGCCCATTTGAAGCTAAAGCACATGTACAAAAATCCCATCTACGTTGTCACAGCCTTTGATTACCAATCAGCGGTTTGTTTAGAAAAGTCAAGGTTTGATATTGTTTTGGTTTGTGATTCCGCTTCTATGGTTGCTCATCGGAATCGCATTTGCAATGATACCACTTTGCCTATAAGCTTGGATGAATTGCTTGTTCGTTGTAATGATGTGGCTCGTGGGGTTAAACGGCCTCTTTTGGTTGCGGATCTGACCTCTATTATTCATGATTACAGTCCTGATCAGGTTATTTGCTGGTTTTGTTTTTTTAGGTGTTTGGTGAAATCACAGCATTTGGTTTGATTAAAGAAAGATTTTGGAATGTTTATTTCTCTTTTCCAAATGTTTTGTGGGGTATACGGTATAGCGTTTGCTGTGGAGTTTGGTTGTTTTTGCCACTTTTTCGTTTTTCTTGCTTGTTTTGTTTTTCTTTCATTATATCAATGAAATGGCCTTTTGAGGTGCTTTTATTCAAAAAAAAAAATTGAGTGAAAAAAAGGGAGGAAAAGAAGACAACTCTACTGATTTTTATAAAATAGTAATAGTAAAACGTGATTCATTCCTATCGAAAAAAAAAAAACGTGATTCATGGTTATTTGCTGGATTTGTTCTTAAGGTGTTTGAAAAAATGACAGCTGTTTCGGTTTGATTTAAAGAAAGATTTAAAATTGTTGACTTTGCTTTTTTTTTTTTTAAATTTTAATTTAAAAGATTTGGTATATGGGAATTAGGAATTGAGTGATTTGAAAGTAGGGGAAAAAAGCATATTTGTTGGATTTCATTAAATTGTGAAATTTAAAATGTGATTCGTGACTTTTGAAAGAATGTTTAGTTGCTGGTGAATGTGAATCTATATCTGATTGTTGGAAAGAGAGTGGAATATCAAAACCTGGCTTTATGTCATAACACAATATGCTTCTTTTGATTAAGTTTCTTGATTATATCTACGTATGTTGAAAGCAAATCTCAAAATTAGTTTATTCTTGTTCTTGTCGAATATTCTCTTTTGATGACTTTGAAGAAGGGCTTTTCACGATTCTAAGAAAGAATAATGCTTGCCTCTCTTTTTTAGTTAATCGTATAATATTTAAGGGAAATGTTTGCGGGAAGGGTTGGCCTTTTGTTGAATAGTAGGAGGGAAATTTGGTAGTGTACAATACTGAATTCCTGGAACCAGAGAAGAGCACTATTTTAATGTTGAATTATGTTATTGTTATCCAGCGAGAAGAATTGTGAAGGAAGGTGGAATGGATGCGATAAAATTGGAAGGGAGTCACCTTCAAGAATTACAGCAACAAAAGCTATTGTTGAAGCTGGAATTCCTGTAATGGGGAACGTAGGACTTAGTCCCCAATCCAGTAGTCTTGTTCACTTGTTACATCCTCGAACGATAATTGACACCGTGAGGAAGGAGGTCTCCCCAAACCACGCCCCCTCTTTGTCGTTTCTTCTTATTGTATGTGGCTGTTTTTGGAACTACATTTCTGTTGCTGTGTTGAATACTTTATTTTGGCAGGTAGTGGAAACAGCGGTCTCTCTACAAGAAGTTGGGTGTTTCTCCGTTCTTCTGGAATATGGTCCTGCCTCAGTTGCAGTTGAAGCTACAGCAGCTCTTTCTATTCCTACCATTGGCATTGAAGAAGGGCCGCCTTTCTATGGTGGACAAGTAAGTTGATTGTGTTGATATCTTTTGATTGTGTTAATTTTCTTGACCTGTTAACGAGTTACGTTGTCAGTATTTGATCTGAAATGGATTCTACCACTAAATTATCTGTTTATAGTACTTCGATCTTAAAAAAACCTTGAAAATTGTCTTGTTGAGTTTTCTTAAATGGCCTATTTTTGGGTTACTTTTGATCGAAGTACAATAGAAATGGAACAGTTTGAACTATAAATGTTTCAAACTCTTGCAACAATCCTTAGTTGACGTGGGAGAATTAGAACTCAAAAGACAGATTTAAGAGTAGTAAAAATTATTTCTTCTGACAGCTTGATAATATTTTATGCGAGTTGAAATTTGCAATTTTTTAGTATTTGAGGTAGAACGCTGCTATCTGAAATTTGGAAGGAGAAGAAAACAGACCTTGCACTTCAGTTGACAAAGAAACAGGGTTCATGATTGTTCCATATAACAAAATACAACAATTTTTCAAATTTCTCATTTTTTATATATCGCAATGGACGATTCCATCGTTTATAGTCGAAAAGATATCTTGCTTTCATAACGGTGTGGTTGATAATACTTGTTTGAAAAGGAGCATTAACTCAATATATTGTCGCTGTGAAGTTTACTTTTCAGCAAGTACTGATAGATTTAGTATTTTAGGGACAATGATGTCTAATTCTAATATGTGCAGTATGAGCTCACATACATTAATTCTCTCTATGTTGATGACGGTTTTGAGTTGTTTATAATTTGGAGAGAAGATTTCAACCAATATTTGTATAGTTTTTTTTTATGTGTTTTTGGTCTTTCAAGGAAAGTAAGCCAAATTGTTGTCTTGGCGCATACACTTACAACAATTGTCTAAACTGTCACGGATTTTCATTGCTACGAGATTATTATGCGAACTGTCAATTACTTATTACTTGGGGAGATAATTATGTTTTGCCTAAATCTGTAAAATATTCTGTCTTCTTGCCGTCTATGATGGTATAAAGACTGTCGTTTATTACTTGACAATCATAAGTATCGAATAATATCAGCCAGACCTACTAACTTTTTACATTCAGGTGTGTTGCTAATTTACCAATGATATGCTCCACAAGCTACGAGGTCCACATATTACTAATGTTGAGGTTACCATTAAATTGCATCTTTTTTTTTTACTAATCTTCTCTACTCTTATTTTGAGGCTTTTGACTCAAAGATTTACACATCCTTTTCAGGCATCCCAAGAAGTTAAACCAGATGAGCATCTGATCACCAAGACTCTAATCAATTACAAGGTAGGATTGAGGGATGATGATTTGTTTATTTTAGAAGATCACCGAGTTGGAAGTACCTCTTCCAAGGATTAAACTGTTTTAAATATCGTCGGAGATGCTTAAAACATGCGTTGACAGATTTAATAAGTTATTTAGTTTATGTTTATAGTTATTTAAGAAGTTATTTTCTGTCATTATAAATTGTGTGGTGTTTCTCTCATGTTGGATTTGTATACATTTTGGAGGAACTTGTGTTGATTTGTATACCTCTGAATTGATTAAGTTTTTCGGCCTCACGAATGTTGAAACTTGTGTTGGCTTGTTTGTTAAATTTGTCCGACAGTTTTTGTCATAAACACAGCCATCCCATCTTACTTTTTGCTTGCCCTCCCGTTGTTTAGACTTACGTAAGAAGGGGCAAAAAGAGTAATAACTTTTTTTTTTTTAATTTACTTTTTGATTGATTGTGTTTTTTATTTGGAGATTATGATTTATTAATCATAATTGCTTCTTTTTTATCCATTTATTTCTGGAATGGTGCAGAACACGGTTTTATCACATAAGCTCGATCTTAAGAGGAAAAACTACATATGATTTTAGGGGCAACTGCCCTCTCCTTTAAATAAAAATGATTTTAAATTACATATAAGTTCAAGAGGTTAATTACTCAAATTGAAAGTTTAACGATGTAAGTATTACAATATTTATAGGTCAGGGCTGATTAGTGTAATTTGTCCTGATTTTTTTTAGGGGGTGTTTGGAAGGAGGGGTGGGGTGGGGTGGGGTGGGGAAGTTTGGGTTTAGATAGTCTATGTTTGAATGTGTAGGGGTTATGGGTTATATAAACTTGGGGTTATATAACTTTTGTTAGGAGGTTTTAGTTTGAGTTTTTTGTTTAATTATTTTATGAGGGGTTAGCTAACTCACCAATATTACTGTCCAAAATCCATGTAACAAACAGGTAGGCTATTGAAGCCTAACCCACCCAACCCAATCCTAACCCCTCTTCCTAATGCCCCCATATAGTTTCTAAAATTAATAAATTATGTGTTTGAGATGATAAGGACGGTAACCATTATTACTTAAAAGCAATTAGAAAGGTGAAGAAAATGAAAAGGATGGTGTAATTTTTTTACCTATGTGGTCACTTTTGATTGATGGACAGCGACCTAGTTTTATTAATAATATATTTTAACTCAAAATATAAACTAGAACATGTATGATCACTATTATTTTGAAAGTTAAAACTAAGATTCGGCCCCACAAGCATTGTTCCTGTCTCTCTTTACCATCTGATTCATCTTTGTCAATGATACATTATTTCTGTCTAAATTAATCCTTGGAACAAATGTACTCTCCCTTTCGTGAGTAAATTCGTTTGTTAAATTTATAAAAATTTATTTTTTGTTTGTTAATTTTAGTCGCAAACTTCGTCCCTTCGATTGGGGATATTTCAATTCTGTTCCCAAAATTTTAAAATCCTAGAAACTAAATCGACACGTGATTGCGAGTCGATTTAGTTTCTAGGATTTTAAAATTTTTGTTCTAGTCCTCATGGCTCGATAAACAATTCATGAAACATTACGACGTTATCAAAAACTTAACAGCTTATTTGTATGTCATTTTTTAAATGTTCCAATCACGTGTCAAAGATAGATGGTGTAACTAACATGTAAACGTGGAAATGATAGGAAGATTTTGTGAGCTTCTCTAAAACTATAAAGACTAATTTATTTATTTTTTAAATCATATATAGATTAAATTGACAACCTTAAAATATATAGATTAAATTCAAACACAATCAAGATTATAAATATTGAATCTACAAATTTAACCCAAAATAATATAAAGGCTCAAAATCTGAAGTATTCAAGATTATAAGTTAGAAAGAGTAAACACAATCTGAAATAATAACATTTATAAAAATGAATTACGAAGTTGTATGTTGTGCAAAAACGTATGAAAGGAATGTCTTAACCACCTAGTTTGGAATTCTCTGATTATATGGAATCCTGATTTGCTAAATTTATGTACAAATTGATTTTAATAGAATAAAAAATTAAATTAAATAAGGGTAAATCAGACATAAATAAAAAGATTAAAACCTTAATACATAAATCTGGCTATAAATGTGAAGAATAATTTATGGTGGCTATATTAATAATTAGGTTGGTAAAATGTGGCCGTTTATGAGGGTTTCCCTTGGAAAGAGTTTGCAATTCGGCCCACAGTGCCAAAACAACTATATAATACCACTTTGTGATAAAACGAAAAAAATAGCTAAAAGATGAAGTAACGTTCTAACATAGATTGGACTTTAATTGAAACTGGGCCCTTCAAAATCATGAAGAAGGCCCATGATTCAGTAAGTTCTGAGCCCAACTAAAATATATTATATCTTTCACTTGAAAGTTGAGAATGTGTTTGAATATATATATATATATATATTAAATATAACATCAAATCGCGGAAGGGAGACTCGAACCTCCAAGCTCAGAGGAGACTCGAACCTTCATACCCGAGTGATGAATATTTAATAAAATGTTGCTAGGTGAGAAAGTTTGGCATGTGGTTATCAAACAAAAAGGAGAAACTAAAGGTGCTTTTCAATGCAATAATTTGATGTCAATGCCAAATGAAGTGAGGAGGCAATACCCACATGTCGGTGGTCCTTACAAATCAAATCTTATTCTTCCTAAGACTTCCTTTTCTTTTTCTTTTTCTTTTACATTGGATGTGGCCCACAACCACGGCTCACTTTCCTCCAATTCTGTAGTGCCACGCCAAATCCTTTTTTCTTTTCTTTTTTTTTTCTTTTTGTCAATCGTTCAATACTCCTTTTAATTTTATGTATAATATGATGAAGGTTGAAACTCAAGTAATACTATTGAAATTAGATACTAAAAAAATAATTAAAATCTAAATATTTGTATAGTGTAAAAATTTAATTTGAAAATATAAATGTTAATCAATCTCTATCTCTATCTATACTGGATTAAAAAACTAAGAAGTTGGGGAAATATTTTTAGACAAAAATACCTTCTGTATAATTGACATATTACATCTATCTTAATCAAATATAATTATAAATTGAATAAAATATCAGATAGAAATAACAAAATAATGATATCAAGATTTTAAAACAAAATATAAGATCCCATTTGATAAGTGATTTTAAAAAAAATAAATTTATTATAAATGATTCAGATAATAATTATAATAAAACAAATTCAGATTTAGAAAATAAATTTAAAGTTTAATTCTTAAATTAAATGAGATTTACAATAACCTGACAATAGATATCTTGCTTTATAATGTTGTGGTTGTTAATACTTGATTGAAAAGGACCATTAACTCAATATATTGTCCCTGTGCAGTTTAGTACCAATACATTTAGGGCCTGTTTGGGAGTGCTAGTAAAATAAGTGCTTTAAATCAAAGTATTTTTAATTGTAAGTACTATGATAAAAAGTGCTTAATACTATATCATTTTGTGGTTTGATTCTAATATTTATTAAATGATTTAGATTTTACTTTTGAGTTCTTTTAGGAAAAATATATGTCAACTGTCAATTTACTTTTATTACTTGGGGAGATAAAGATATTTTGCCTAAATCTACTTGCTCTCTGTAATGGCATAAAGACTCTGTCGTTCATTACTTGATCTTAAGTATCAAATAATGTCAGCTGCCGGACCTACTAATTTCTTACATTCAGGTGCTAATTTACCACGATATGCTCCACTCCACAGGCAACAAGGTCTACATATTACTAATGTTGAAGGTTACCATTAAATTGCATCTTTTTTAAAACTTAGGTTCTCTACTCTTATTTTTAATTCAAGATTTGGGGCCCAAAAATTCGAGGACCCTATTCCGTCGCACCAGTTGCACCATACCAACGACGGCCCTGGCTCCACAGGCAACAAGGTCTACATATTACTAATGCTGAAGGTTACCATTAAATTGCATCTTTTTTTAACTTAGGTTCTCTACTCTTATTTTTGAGGCTTTTGACTCGAGTATTCACACATCCTTTGCAGGCATCCGAAGAAGTTAAACCAGAGAACATGTCATCACCGAGACTTTAATCGATTACAAGGTTGAGTGATGATGGTTTATTTTAGTAGATCACCGAGTTGGAAGTACCTCTCCAAGGATTTAACTGATCAAAATACGGTCTGAGAAGCTTAAGACATGCACAAGGAGTTTAGATAGAATTCTGTGTGGACAGATTTAATTAGTTATTTAGTTGTTTAAAGAATTTGTTTCAAATAGCATAAATCTGCATACTAATTGCATACTAATTACTAAAATGTCAAAACTTTTTAAAAATTACTCATATAGCATTTGAACTGTAATTCAATTAATTATTGAACTATTTTTCATAGATATTTTTAATGATTTTATTTGTTTTTTGGTTTTTTAAGTTCAAGGTCAATAATTTATTGAACTATTTGATAATTTTTTATTATTATTTTCAATGAAGTTGTTTAAAAAATTAATTTTTTTAGTTCAATAAATTATTGAACTATAATTATGCTATTTGAGTAATTTTTGAAAAATTCTGTAATTAGTATGCAAAAATATGTTATTACAATAATTGCCCCTCTAGTTTATGTGTGGGTAGCTCGTGTGGATAGTTATTTAAGAAGTTATTTTGTGTCATTATAAATTGTGTGGTGTTGGAGATTACTCTTTCATGTTGGATTTGTATATTTCGGAGGTCACCTCTGAATTGACTCAACTTTATGGATTAATCAATATTTGAGAATTTCTTTCTTTAACTAATCAAATTAGTATTTCACTATCTTTTTCACGTATCGTATGTCTTGAATTTCAAAATACTCGTTTATTAGAATCTGTTCCATATAAATTATATCTATTTTACCAAATTATTTATATTTGAAATCCTAATATCCATCTATAACTTCAATTCATCCCATCAATGTGTACATCTTTGCATGGATATTTAAAAGAGTAAAAAAGATGTATTTATAATGTGCAGGGTGAAATTGATAGTGGGTCTAAAAAGGGTGTGTCTTTTTTTTTTTTTTCTCTTTCTTCTTCTTCAAGGCATTGTTAGATGAAGCATAATGCAATCGACCTATTAAATTTTATCGAGATAATGGTAACTAATCACTGAGATAGAGATTGGATCGCTACTTCCATTCATCTCACAATTGAAAGTGTCTCATCTCATAATTTGAGATCAACCTTTTTCTTCATAAATAGGGTGTCTTCCTCCCTAAAATCCAATGATCTCATTTTAAGGAAATTAATTACTATGATAACCATTTCATTTTCCGTTTTTAGTTTTTTATTCTAATTCTTGAAAATATTTCTTGATAATTTTCATTCTTATTTTATAAAACATAAGGTACATTGTAAATAAGACCCTCGTAGTTTTGACGAAATTCACGATCACCCACTGTAATTAAAAAATGGCAAATTACACCAACGTAATTTAAGACTTTACTAAGACCCTTAAAAATATTTAACATCTTTTCCCACTTTAAAATGGTTTTATATACATTTTCCTGTCGCTAAAAGAAAATTTTGAAACTAGGAGAAGAGAGAAGGAGAAAAAAAAGTGTTCTTGGACGTTAGAAATTTAACGGAGTTGGTGAAAAATGGGTCTGTTGACATAATTCTGAAACTAAGTGAGCGTTATTTGTCATTTTTTATTTGACCAAAACAACAATGGTCTTATTTACAGTTTACAGTAAAACACATGTATTTATTAAAAAAATCGTATTTTTATTATAACTAGTGAAATAACGTGCGTTGCATGTGACCATATATTGTATTTATAAATCTATTAATTATTTTTTTAAAAAGGGTTGTGTTGTAAAAAATATTCATATAAAAAAGTCTCATAAAAGATTATTTCAAAATAATTAAAAAGTCTCATAAAAGATATATAAAGTCATGAAAGTGTGGGATGATGTTTGTACAATGATTTTCATTATATGTGAAAAAAAAGGTTTATTTCTTTCTTCAATTTTAGTACTTGAAAATTTATACAATTCTATCTCATTATTCATTTTCTAGATTTTGTTGACAGGTTTTACATTCTCATTTTAGATGTAGTTTGTCTTTTGTTTTTTCCGATGTAACTCCTATTTTTTTTTTCTTTCAATAATGTTATTGAACATAACAATTCAAAGTCTAATTTACTTGAAAAATTAAAATAAACGTAAACTTATTAGTTGACTACTTTCAAAATTATATGAAAAGATAAAAAATATTGAGAAAAAAAAACCCGATAGTTTTCAAACGTATCTTCTATTTTTTCAATAATATTATTGTGAACAAAGCAATTCAAAGTCTAATTTGCTTGAAAAATTAAAATAAATGTAAACTTATTAAATGAAAGCTTTCAAAATTATATAGAAAAAAGATTGGAAAAAAAAGATAATAACTATAGTTACCTCTTTATCAATTCCTAAAATCTGATCATTGCCCTCTTGAAATTATCCTTGATCAACAAAAAAAACAACAACCGTTCAGGTAGACATTGGTAGGTTGTTCATATTTGAGGAAGCGTGGACTCGTTTCGATGACTATTATGAAACAATAAATAAAGGATGGAAGGATGGCCTAATGGAGAACATGAGACAGCATAGAGTGGATGGATATCTACAATCTGTTTCTAAATGCCTACAATTGTATCAGTCTCTGCAATGTGCTTTATAAGTCTCTGCAATGTGCTTTATAAGGCAGTGGCTAAGGTACTGGCAAATAGACTTAAACTTGTTTCTAAATGACATCATTGCCGACAGTCAAAGTGCATTCGTTCCAGGGAGACTCATCTTCGATAATGTCCTTATAGGCTTTGAGTGCCTCCATGCACAAAAGCTAAAACAAGGTAACCAAAAGTTTTCTTCCCTTAAAGCTTGACATGAGTAAGGCTTATGATAAGTTCGAGTGGTGTTTTCTTTGGGAGGTTATGGAAAAAATGGGTTTTAGTAAATGGTGGATTGATAGACAATTTTTGATAAAAAATAAATTTCTTTAGATCGATTTGTTTCTGATTGATATGAATATTAATTCTGAAATTTTTAGGAGTTTAGGATGATCCTTTATTAATGGAATTGTTTTAGAAAGCCTAAAAGTGAATTTTTGGGTTTTCGACAGTTTTTAGCTGATTACGCAGAAAGTCAGTTTTTAGTGCCGTTGTATTTATGACTTATAATTGATATTATAATGTATTCGTTATGTGTTTTTTTATGAAGGGAAGGTTATGGTTTGAGACCGGTAGATTTGTGAGAATTAATGTTAAGGCTTCGAGCTTAACAACTAATTATATTTCAGTTATGAAAGAGTCCATAACCAGGTGCTAATATAAATTACTCGTAAGAATGTATCATTAGAGGTTTTAGTTATAGATGCGTCTATAACTAGGTACTAGAATGTGTTAGTAGTCTTGAGGGACCGCATTTCTAGTGTTGCATGTCTATATCTGGATTGGGTTTATGCATGAGACGGAGATTGTGAGAAATGATGGGTATTATGTGTTGGATTAGTTGAGCTCATGAGATTGAGTTAGAGTTAATATAATGAGTTATGCCTTTTGCCTATTCATGTATGGAATTATTATGTATTGCCTTGAATATAGAACCCGGTAGTGTTGCCTATTCATGTATGGAATTAGTATTGCCTATTCATGTAAGTGATTTGAGACTTGAAGTTTAAGTGAATTGTGCCTTAGAAGTTATTGGAGAGTGTTTGAGAGCTTAGGACTCGGTATGATTCATTTAGAGATTATTTAAAATCTTACTTGTTAATTAGACTGTTTTCTCACTTGCTTTAACCTCACAGTACTATTTTTTTCAGGTAATAATGGATCGAGAGGTGGCAATTGATGAAGTGGAGAAGTTGAGGGGTTCATGTTGACTGGTGGCCATCATTGTCATTCATATCTATTTATGAATAATGTTTCAAGTTTTATCGGATTTATAGTTTGGGTTATTAAAACTTGAGAATTGATATTCTTTATTGTTTTCGATTTAATATTTGAGTCGATGTTATTTTTTTTCACATATCTTTTATTCAAACTTTACAACTCCGAAGTTGCTATTTTTATTTGAAATGATTATTTGAGACAACGTAACTTTCATATTTCAATAAAGATTATTTATTGAGTCTTCCGCTGCATTTATTGTATTTGAAATTAAACTCTGAAAAGTCGGATCGTTACAGTTGGTATCAGAGCCTATTGGTGATGAAGACCATATGTTAAACATACATTTTCAACATGAACCTCATCTTCACACTCATCGGCGCCAGGTATCTCAATTATTAAATCTCTAAGAGTCATTCCTTGTCCAAGTAGTATGATAGATATTTGTTGACACTCAAACTGTTCAAGTCTCATTATTGATAGTGTTTTTTTGTTAATTTTATATAATATATATAAAATTTAGATAAAAATACTTATATATATATATATATATATATATATATATATATATATATATATATATATATATATTTAAACAGAGGATGCCTTATATAGTCATGCCCGGTAGAGGACGAGGCTGTGGTAGAGGCCGAGGTAGGGGAAGAGGGCACTACCGAGGTTGTGGCATTCCTCGAGTACTAGAGTGACGTTGAGTCGTTGAATAAAGTTAATTCGTATGCTACTCCTATTATGGAGAATGATGATGGATATGTGAATCCACCTGGATTAGAGGAACAGGAAAACGTTCCATTGGCCCCAAAGTACCACCAGTTGTTCATGGTGAGTTTGTGCCTTAGGCTGAGTTAGATGAGATGCGTAGAGCATTAGTTAGAGTTGGGGGAGTGACTAAGGAGACTAGAATGTTGAAAGCGTATAAATTATACTCTTTGTGTGAGTTTAATGGAAGTTTTAGTGAGCCTGATAAAGTTGATAGATGTTTTACCCCGAGTTAAGAGAGCTCACAAATTTATAAATTTACCAAATATATTGAAGGTTAAATGTGGAACCGTTTTCTTTGTGATGTTACATTCTAGTGGTGTAGGATGAATTGAAATTTGATCTTCAAGTGAGTATGAGCCAACGATTCTTATGAATCAAGAAATCGTGAAAAGTTTAAATATAAGATTGTGGAAGTAGACCTGATATTTTTTTAAAGCGAATTATAGAGCAATTATTTGTTTAGGTGGTTGAACCATTAGTTTTATTGACACAAGCAGAGTATTAGGAACTTCATTGTACACCAAGTTGGCAAGTATCCATAAACTTATGAGTACGCTAAAGAAGGAAATAAATTGAATAAGTGAAATAAACTTACTCTTAGAGAGATTAATGGTAACTCTACCAATCTTGTGGTAGAAGGAATTAGGTGACTCGAATTGAGCAAGAACATGGGATCCATTGTCTAGATAGAATGAAAGTCTAATGAGAGGTATACTAAATAATTGACTAAGTCATTTAATGATTGAAGTTTATTACTAGAGATCTTTGGATCCTTTTATTTCATTGAGATGAGAAAGGTTAAAGGTGAAGTTTTTGACAATTATTATTGCATAGAATCTTACTGCAAGCTGAAGCATGAGCTCTAAACTTTGAGACAGGATGATATGATACTAGTAGAAGAGGGACTAGAGATACTGTAAGAGGTTGATCTTTTGATCATGAATTTGTGATGAAAGTTTAATTGTTGCGTGGTTGCTTAAGTAGTTGCATTAGTGGAACACGTGACTAACGTTATGTGCTTGTTGTTGGCTTTTTGAGCCTATTAATCTCACTTAATTATGTTTTGATGATAACAAACACTTAGTACTAATCAATTTTAGTATTTTAGTGTTGTATTTTGTAGAGCGGAAAATAACGACCGCGATGCAATTTGAATCGTCCAATTCCGAGCTAAATCGAAGAAGTTATCAAGAAAATAAAATTGGATTAATATATATTTTCGGATTTAAAATAAAGGAAAAAGAAAAATTAAAATGAGAAATGATTTCCACCGTCCGATCGAAGCTTCAGCGCATCCGACGTTCCACGTTAATCAAGGGAATTATTATATATTATACAATTCGAATTACAAAAAAAAAATCAGGAACGACTTTCAGTCGCACGATCGATCATCTGACAGTCTCCATCTAGCCACGTCCGCGCGTGAAGACCAGCCTCCTGACGCGCCTACTGCTTGTCTGTACACGCTGGGCCCCACCACTTTTGCCTCCGCCAGCCGCTGCTCGACACGTGTCTTAGCTTGCTCCCCATGACTGATGCATTCAATTTTTCAGCTTGCAAATGTACTTCTTTGCCCCTACCTTCTTGTCCAATGCCAATCATGTCCTGACCAGCTTTTGGCCTCTCATGCTGACCGAATTTGAAGCTCCTCTTTCAACGTATCTCCTGCCCGTTTTGCCCTTGTTGCCCGAGGAAATTAATATTTTATTATTAATTCAAATATCAGATTGCCTCAGCGAATGCTAGCTTGCCAAGTGGATCAACGACTATTTTGCTTATTCTTCCTCTACATATGACCGAAAATCAGTGGGAAATTGAACAAGAAAAATCATATTTTGAGCATCCATTGTTGAAGCAATTTGAAGCAATTTTTACATTATTTTGGGTTTATTTTGGGTGATTAATTTGGCTATTTAAGAGCCTTGTATTGTGAGCTTTGATTTTCACATTTAATCTTTTGAGAGATTTGTATTTGTGTGAAATTTTATAATTCACACTTGGGGTCGGTTTCCTAGCCCGCGAAAATAGGAACGTGAGGGTTTGATCTTGATCCCGGTAAAAGGATCGGGTTTGTTCTAGATCCCGAAAAAAGAACGGTGGGTTTGATCTTGAGCCCGGTAAAAGGATTGGGTTGTACTTCCTCTCGAAAAAGGTATACAATTTCCGAGAGGCGCTCGGGGAGTGGACTAGGCCGGATTTTGGCCGAACCACTATATATTTGGTGTCATTCTCAAACCCTATCCTCTTTAATTTATTGTACTAATATTAATTGTTAAATATTTATTGTGCTAATTATTGGGATAATTAAATATCAATCATTGGAATTAATTGATGCTTCACATATTCATCACATAATATTTATTGAAGTTATTATTGATTGTTAGAAATTGATAGTGGTAAAATATTTCCTATTTTAGTTAAAATAGCTCACTTTGTTTAAAATTTTTTTAGTAGAATATTCATTTTAATTGTTTGTGCTTAAAAAGTTTAATCTATTTGTTAATTAGAAGTCATTATCGAAAAAGTTGTTAAATTAACCTAAAACCCTATTCACCCCCCTCTAGGGTTGTCATACCGATCCTACACTTGTGTGGTGTTAAATTGAAAGAGTGTGGCCACTCAAGAGTGAAAGTTAGAACTTTTCGTGAAGGGTCTTGATGAGGACAATGAATGACTGTATTATTGATCATCGGCCTAATCTTGTAGCTATTACACGATGAGTGTACCGATGTGAGTTGGAATATTTGAGATCAAGTTATCAAAAATCCCCACTTGGAAAATGTATGGATTAACTAACCACTAGTGTTGAGTGTCCGTTTCTACTCTAGGAGTGGAGGGAATGTTGTCGGATTGTGGTATTGGTGACTTTTATGAGGTGATGTGATAGTTTGGTAAATTGTAAAACACATGGTGTTTGACCATCGAATTGGGATTGTGAGTTTCAAGAAACCCGAAAGTCATGGCTGGGACCTAATAATTCATTGGGATAGACCCTCGAGGTGAATCCACTTTTGGAAGGACGGAACGTTAAGGGAATAAGGTATTTGAGAGACACTTGTTTTGCTTTGTAAGGAAATAAAGAATTTAAGGAGTTATAATTGACCCACGAGTTGGAGGAAGTGACCTATGAGGAAGAGTTCATATCTTTTATTATGGGCTAATATTTGGTCAATTTAAGGGTCCATGATATGATAGAACTTGGTCCTTGAATCAACCAAGTGTTTGAAGGAGGATATTCAGAGGGCAACTTCAAGGATGTGTTTCTAACACTTTGTGTGAATCCTTCGGATTTTGAGGAAAGGTTGGATACCCAATTTGTCTCTTTTCGTAATGTGGATTGGAAGGCTAGGTGGTGTACACTGCAACATCATGATAGAATCGTAGTCGTATAGAGTGCGGCGAGAGAAGTGTCATCGTGTGCTCTTTAGTAGTAAATGATTTCGGTATACGTTATAGGAAGACCTGGAACGGGACTATAACTTTTAAGGTGACATTACTATCAGTTTGAGGAAAGAGGAACCCATCTTGTAATTAGAAACTAATCAAACACACTAGACGATTAATGATTAAATTGAGAATCTTCAGGATTCGTTTCATAGGTTGAGAAGGATATAATGTTGTCACGTACTTTACTTATTATTTCGAAAAGGTTAAGAGAACCGATGGATATTGTTAGTGGTTTACTGAGGGGTAGAGGTTATTGTTGAGTTTGAGATAGTGGTCGATGGATCTACCAAGTTGATTTACTTTTTATCAGATGAGTGTAATAGTGGACTTTTGAGTGGGAACAAAAGTTCAGATGTAATGGAGGAAGACTTGAGAGATGAATGAGGTAACTACTACTTTATAGTCGGACTAGAGCGTCCGAGCCGTTTTGAGATGATCACAGGAATCATGTTATGCCTTGAGCATCAAGCTAAGACCTCAATGTGGTTCTCGTCTTTAGATAGATTGTCGAATAAGACGGTGTAACGTCCCGTTATTTTGAAGTGAATTTTATTTTATTTTATTTAATATTGTTTATTTATTTATTTATTTCAATTCAAGTATTTAGTTTAATTATTATTTTGTAATTTCGATTTTAGTACTTAATTTTGCCCGAAATTCTTTTTAACCTTTTTAATGTTTTATTTTCGCTTCGGTGACATTAATAATTATTAATAGGTCAATTAATAATTATTAATCACCTTTAGATTAATTTAAGAGCTTCAGGTTTCAATTTAGAAGTCAAAAGTCATAAAAGGATGCAACCGTCATTTCCGATTTCTTAAAAACTATCTAAACACTATTCACATCTTATTAAATATCCTCTTTGACTTCCATTGACCAATAAAATCACTTCATCTTCTTTCTTTTCTTCTCCTAAGGCCGTGGGTCTCTTGAGTCTTGAGGGAAATGGGGATTTTCGGGTTTCGCTCGTTTCTCGGCGGATCGACTCGATTTCGGTTGCATCGGAAAGGCCTCGGGTCTAGGATTCATTTCCACCTAACCATCGTTCTAGCTACCCGAGATCCACGGAGTTCTCGGTAAGTTTATCTTGAAACCCTAAACTCCAAATAGTGTTTTAATGGAGTTTTCGTTGTGATTCTTCGATTTCTTGTCGGGAAACTCGGTGTTTGTAAATACGGGAGTTGTTTTAAGTGTTTTTGGAAACTTTCCCTAAACCCTAAAACCGAGTTTCAGTCGAAACCCTTCCCGTTTGAAATTTACCTTTTGGGGTTTGATTATGGGTTATGTATTGATGATAAATTGTTTATTGTAATTCAATTTGGGAAATTACATATTGTTCAAAAATCCGAATCATCGATACCCATTGAAATCGGGAATATCGAAATTGCTTAAAACCAACTCGAAACACATTTAAATTGCCTAAAAGCCGGAAAACCAAAACCAAAACCCTTTTTGAAGGGGGGGGCCGAGAGCCTCTTTGTAGGGTTATTGGGTTTTTCGTCTGCACGCTTAGATGTTGTTTGATCGTTAGTTGGTTTATTTATTAATTGTTAGATGTAATTCTAATTGTAGGTGGTTTGAACTTTGCTTGATCGCTCTATCGGAGGTTGAGAGCGAGATCTTCTCTTACAAAGGTGAGAATAGTTAGGATTTAAAGTAAATTTAGAAAGCAAATAAGTATGATGGTTTGTAGAATTGGAAACTAAGATTAGAGAGAAGTGAGTTAGTGCCCTTAGGATTTGAAGTTAATCCTTTAAGTGAGAACTTAGGATTTCTCGAAGAAAGCCTTGAATCTTAGAAGATTCTAAGTTAAATTCGTTTCGAAGTTTAGGATGGATCATTGGAAGTTAAAAGATCCAAACTTTTATATAGAACGATTAATAGAACCTCAGATTATATTGGAAGTTTAGAATCCTTGAAGGTTTAGGTTAATCGTTTAAGTTATGATTTTACTTTATTATTGGTAGCGGAGTTCGATTGACATATCGTTCGTCCGAAGTTTCCTATCTATTTTACTTTATGTCTTTTATTTTATGCCCCTCTACTTTATGCTTGCATCGACTACTTTAATTCCGCACTTTACTTATTTACTTTTACAAGGATATGCAGGCATATGCATATCATATTGCACCATAACATTTTCGAATCATTCATTGAAAAAGAAACGAAGGGGAGAATGTTGGAGCCTACGGGTAGTGTCCGCATCACCTTTAGAAAAAGAAAAGAAAGTAAAACAAGGAAAGAGGTTGAATGGTAAGTTACGTGATGTACTCATTACTTCTCATGCATAGGGAGTTGAATGGTAAGTTACGAGACGTACGCATTACTTCCTCATGCATAAGGTTGAATGATGGAACCTACGGGTCGTCCACATTACCTTCATTCATGTACAAAAAGGGCAAATGCGAAATCCTACGGGATGTCCTCATGCATTCATGCTTATAATTGATGATATAGAGAATCGAGATGTTATATTTTATACAAAGTGTAGATACCGTATTTTGTCCGGCTCAATTTCATTAAGAAATTTGAAGTTCATTTGAAAATAGGTTTAATTTGGAATTGATTTTAAATGATAAATTGAATTTTGATTTTGAAATTTAATTTTTAACTAAACTTTTCATGGTTTTAAAAAAAGAATTTTTTCTTATTAAAATTTGGTGGATTTTTAATAAAATTATTAAAGTCATTTGGTATAATTTTAGTTTAAATATTTTTTAAAATTTAAATTTGATAAGAGAAGCTAATTTTGGAAAGAATAAATTTTGGTAGTGATTTGTGTTAATTGCTGACGGGGTAAATTGATTGATTGATGCAAATATGGAATGATTTACAAATCAAATATTAATTTCCTTATTTTGCTATTTTATTAGTCTTTAAATACACCCTTATTTAGACCTAAAACTATGATCACCACCCTCAACTGATCTCACGACCTCACCCTCCTCATCGCCTCCATCAATCTCACCTCATCGCCTAAAACATCCTTCACCGTCAACCACTCCTCACCTCCTCAACTCATAAGATTATCAGTCACAACCTCAAGACCTCACGATCACGGCCACATCACAGAGGTAGTATTTTGGCTTCAGCGAATTTGTTCCCCAGTAAGTTATCCATCGTAAGGAAAAAGTTTAGTTTATTTATATATATTTCCATGTTTTTTAAAAAAAAATATATATTAAAAAGAAAAGAAAGATACATATGCCTTGATTTCAACCTTAGAATGATAGTTTGCATTTTTTTAAATATAATATTTAAGAAACAAACAAAAACAGGGGTATCCTTGCAGCGTATGCAAATCACGAGTTAAAAAAAAGTCATTTTGGTTTCTTTATTTTGTCTTATTATATTTAAAGATTCAATTTAAGTATATGTATCCCATGCTTGATTTTAACTTCAGGATGAAAGTTTATATATATTTATAAATATAATGTATAAGAAACTAAAAAGCATTCATGCTGTGTATGAGTTCATAGGTAATCATTTGGTTTCTTTATTCATTTATTTTGTTTTATTATATTTAGTTTCAATTTGACTATGTATAAATCGATTAAAAAATAAGGGATATTCTCACAAATTTGTTAAGTATTTCAAGTTTTGATAAATATTATATATTATTATGTAGCTTAGAATATAAATTAATCATTTACTTATAAAAAAAATATAAATAAAATAAACGTTTCCAATTCTTATTATTTATTCAAAACAAGTATATTTACGATTATTAAAATTTAATATTAATTAATACAAAATGATGTGCTTGTTGGAATCTCGATAAGTGTGTGAAAATCGTCACGTTTGTGAAGGCTGAGTAGTGTACTTATCGGGATTTTCATACAAGTCTATAAAAACCCTAAAAAATATGGAATAGAAAAACTTTTTTTACAAAAAAACAGTATTATATTTATTATTTCAAAAAAAATAAAAAGGAAAGTATTTTAAATAAATTTTAAATATTATTTCAAAAAAATAAAAGGAAAGTATTTTAAATAAAAATTAAGACGTTTAAAAATATAAATACAATTCCTATGATAGATTTTGAGAAGTAAAAACCTCAATTTCTTGAGGTGGAATTTTCTAAATTCCAATATTGTTCAATTAACGGTCGTAACGCCGCTCATTTTAATCTTTATTGCTTGCTTCATTTTTAAAGTTGAGAAATGATTAAATGAGACATTTGTTTTTATAAATTAAAATAAATTTTGAAACTATTTAATTTAAGGACCATAATTTTAAAAATAAGATAATATAAGATAAAAATATGGTAATCGTTTTAAATGAGTGTTGTAGGGTGCTAACACCTTCCCTACACACAAACGACTCCCGAACTCAACCTATTTTTCGTAGACCATTTCTATTTTTAATTAATTTGGTGATCAATCACACCCAAATATGGTTGATGGCGACTTCCACTTTATTTTCATAAAAAAACCTAATATTAAGGATGTCGGCCGTTCCGCGTCGCAATCACGTTGTGACAGCTTGGCGACTCCACTGGGGACGAACTTTTTCTTTAGAGAGTCAAGCCATTTATTTTTATCATATATCATCTTTATTTTTGGTCCATATTATTTTTGTATTGATTTATTTCGTTTCATTTATTTATTGAATATTAATTATTTAGTTGTAAATTAATTACTGATTAATTATTGTTTATTCTTATTATCATCATTACATATCAATCATCCATTTCACACACATATTCACGGACTTCTTACCCGGGTTCTACCCTTTAAGATTAGATCGAGGATTGAGTAACTGTTGCCTTCGTGGAGTTTCGGCTCTCGTATAGGCGGTATGAAATTCCTCACTCAAGTTATCCATTTTCAATTTCAATTTGGAATAATATCATGGGTAATTTGGGAGCCTAATATCCTTTAAGTGAATTAGAACCTCAACTTTACACTTATAATTACCCTAAGCCAACCTAGTGCTTTAGGTTCTCTTCCTTTATTTATCACCCTCATGTTGTTATTACATTATTCTTATGCTTATTTCATATACTCAATAATTTTTACTCCTTTTCCTTTTATTTTATTTATTAAAAAAATTCTTCTATTTCTTTATCTTCACCCTAATTTATATATAGCATTTTATTTTTCTCATACATTATCTTTGTTTACTTTCTTTTTCGTACTTAACAAAAGTTAGGTTAAAAAACAGCAAAAAAAAAAAAATTTATTAAAAAAATAAAGAAAAAGGACATAATTTCTCATGCATATCACATTTGTTTTAATTTAAACATTGATAATTAAAAAAAAAAACAAAAAAATCATCCATACATCATGTCTCGCTGACATGCATCACATTCGGGTTTAAAAAAATTGTATTCAAATTTGTTTTCATCCATTAAAAAAATCATTATAAAAAAATAAAGACCCACTAATTTTGACCATGCATTTTCACATGCAACACATATCATTATACATATTTTCATAAGGAATTTATTTTCCATAGATTTTCTAAAAAAAAAACTTGAATCATCCTAGAGTATTTCATTTCATAAAATATTCATTAGTCATCATGTTACATATTTACTCTAAAAAAAAAACTAAAAGAAAAAAACATTTTTACAATTCCATGCATCAATTTTGACATTTTTCTTTATGTTCTCCATATGCATAAAACATTCCAAAGAGTAAAAAGTTTATTCATCTCATGCATCATTTGTTATTAAAAATCATAAAAAAAAAGGAGTTTTTAATATTCCATTCAAATCATGCATCAAATTATTCTTTGACATGAATCATTACTTAAAAAAATCACTCAATAATTCTGTCCAGGTCTTCATACATTTGTACAAAAATCATAAGTCATTCATGCATCTTCATAATTGGACTATTTATCGTTCAAAAAAAAAAATGAAAAAAAAAAAGTTTTATAAACATTTCATCATAGATCATATAAGTTTAATCCTTGTCATGCATCATGTTGCATATTCGATTCACATTTTAGATAAATAGAATTATCACTTCATGCATATATAAATTTGTGCTTAATTTCCACTTTTTGATATCATATAATTTATGCATATAGGATCCCAACATATTTCACTCTTTCCATGTCATCCGAGCATTAAAAAAAATCAAAAATAAAAAAAAAGAAAGAATTATTTAGGTCTTCATTTATCCAATGCATTGAAAAAAGAAAAAAAAAAGGGGAAAATAGGAGTTATTGACATTTCATCCTAACCATGCATTACATTCTCAAAATCATTATAAAAAAAAAAGGTTTCAAAATTGTCAAAATAGTCCAATTGATTTAGATTCATCTTTCTCAATGGGTAATTTAGAAAATTGAAATCACAATGGAGAAAGGGCATACTCATACATGTGGGAAGAAATCAAGAAAAAATGAATAAATTGAAAAAATGAAAAAAAATGAAAAAAAAAGAAAGAAAAAGTGAATGTCACCATGATCTCCTCCAAATAATTATGAGTTCACTATGTTAGCTCTCGGTCTTCATATGCCCAAATCGTAATCATTTTCTTTCTCCCTGAACATTTTCACCTCATTGCTATACCAACCCACTCACAGGTCAATAACATCGTTTTTGCCAGCCATAAAAGCTCGGTTTGTAATCCGAGTAATTTTCCATTGACCCATCCTGTGATACTACATTGGGACAAATGACCATGTTCATTTTACTCATATTCGCCAACTTCACGCGATCATTCATGGTAAAATTGAAATACGTTTCCTATTGACATGTGTTACAGTATTAGACTGGGACAATTGACATCCTTGTGTCAAACCTCACACCCACCTCTTTTTACGAACCACACAAACTCAAGCTCTGAGTTGAACCATTTCTTCAATTTAGCAACCCCTCGGCACAAGACACTAGTGCAATTGGCCATTTTTCTTCTCCTTACTCACATTTGTCAAGCCTTGTTTTACCCTTTAGAGCCTTAACTCATATGTTAGGAATGACTTTTAAGGTAATGAAATAGTGTTAGAACATTGAGTCAATTATCTTTACATCTCAAATTTGGGATAACATGCATGTTTCTTGCATCCATTATCATACCTCCAAAATCTCTACTTGACCCATTCCATTTTAACCTAATGTTTGTCTTTGCTCAGTCGTCACTTTTTCCCAAAATAAAGTGGATCAATTCTCAAGGACATTAACTGTAAGAATTTGATGTGCTAGCAATCTGCAAGTGAATTTTGACTGGGAAGCGAAAGTTTCTATCTGAAGTGTGGGTGGATAAGAAGCATGTTGACTGAACCAGAGAAGATGACATTAGAAGATTTACAAAAAAAAAAAAGGGTAGAAAGAGAGACGCAATTCCCAAGATGGCTTTTCATCTTCATCATCAAATAGATTTGAAGATTTCAGAATTTTTCATATTTTGTCGGCAGTATCAGATAAATGAGAAATTAATTGTTTATCCTTGGGAAGAAGAATATATCTACCTGGGTTTTGGTCAATAATTATCAAATTTCTCATTGAAGTTTTCACTGAACAAGTCATGACTTGACTTTTAGTTCTTCAATCCAGATATATTGCAAAAAAAAAAAAAAAAAAAAAAAAAAAAAAAAAAAAAAAAAAAAAAAAAAAGGACCCAAGTCATACAGTTCAGCAAAATTTGAGCCATCAAATTCTAAGACAACCAGATCAATTGAAAATTTGTCAAATTCCCAATTGAAACAATATTATGCGTTTGCTCCATTTCTTGAGCCGAATAAGGAAGAATATCATGTTATTGTGAATCATTGATTTACTAATCAATCATTGAGTTCTCTTGTTATCATGTCAGAGAGTTTTGAATTTTGGATTTGTGAAAATCTATCCAGTGCATTGGGAGAAAAAGAGAAAAAAAAAAGGAAGAAAGCTAGACCATCGATTTCTTACCGGAGATGTCCAAGGAATTGTCCACTTTCCCACCTTTTATTGATACATTTCGTATTTCTTTCTCTTTTACATCCCTTGTGATCGTCGTGATGCATTTTTCATGACTGCCTTTGAATATGAAATTCAATCTTCACATTCATATATTTTCTGAGCTTTTATGATTTTAATCCAAAATCTCATCCCCATGCCTTTAATGCAAGAGTCATCTACTCAATTGCATCGTTCGTCATCAACATGTTTGTTTATTGCAAGTTTGAGATGAAAAAAAAAATGATTTGATTAAATGGAATAGCATTATGATTTACTTTTACAAGTTGTTCAAAGTATATGAGTTACTTTCAAATGACCCACCAAAAGCGCCATAACTCATTTTATGTCAGAATTACTTTTTGAGGCATCAAAAGCAAGTGAAAAATTAGGTCACTTGAATGAGGGAGAATTAATCATTAATGGAGGCATTCACTAAAAAAAAATTGCAAAAAAAAAAAAAAAAAGATGAAAATGTGATTCTTCCCTCAAACCATGAGTAAACTTTGCTTGTTATGATTTTCATGTCATCTAATAATTCATGGAGAAATAAGAGGTTAAATCAGATTGGGTATTTTGACCAAAAAAAAAAAAAAAAAATCATCATGCATTTGCATCATTGATCAAATAAAAAAAATACCTTATGCATTTGCATCTTTGATCAAATAAAAAAGGCATCATGCTTTCATGCACCAAAAATAGACATCACATTTCAAGAATGCATTCACCATAAATTGCATTTTACATAATTGCATAAGGCCTCATATGGCCTGTGTTTAAGCATAAGTCATGCATATGCACTTCATCAATGGGTATGAGTTCATTATGTAATACTCAAATATTTTCACCATCATTCTCAAATTCAAGCAAAAAAAAAAAAAAAAAAGAGAAAACCATTTGCATGCATTCACGTGAAGCTTAGACAATCATCGCATCATCGTCATGCATTTTATACATAATTCATGATTTCAGTCTAACTATCACATTCTCATATGCTAAGTAAGTGCATTATCATTAGAATCAAGCATTCATTGCATCATTTACATGCATAAAAAATTCACATTTTTTTTATTGTCGTATCTAATTCATTGCATTCTCACTATACATATTTGAAAAATAAAAAAGAATTACTCAAGTATTTTTACATGATCGACATAATTTTTTTTTTTTTTAAACTTACCATTTTCTAGCATGCATAGGTGTGTGCATCAAGCATAAGACTGCAATAGAAACTCATCTTTTGAATGCACTTTCAAGTCAATCATTGAATATTTTGCAAGAGGTTTTATCAAAATCATACACTGGGACAAAAGGAAAGATCATATATCCCAGGCAGGCCTGTTATCAAAGTTTTAAAATCTCACTCCGGCATAAAAAAATTGCCTTCACTTGAAGCAGTTCAAAAGTCTTCATGTTGTTTAAAATTGGATAATCGGGTCAACCTTGCTTCCTCATTCTATCAAGTCAAACATGAGCTGGAGTTCGGTTTAACACACTCGTTTCATATTCCATTTGCATGTCATGCATAGCATATAAACATTTCATTGATGGTCATTTTTTTTTCCTCATGCCGTCACAAAACTCAAGATTTTCATGATAAACCATTCAATATCAAATGAGTTGCATTTTAGCTCCCTAAGTTACAAGAGTTATCAAGCTTGCATCATGCATCACATTACATATTTTTCAACATCCTTCCAAGTTTAAGAAAACTCATCATGTATCCATATCTCTCTGAATATTCATAAAAAAATCTTGCATTCCATTAAGATCAATCTTTACAAGATTTAGCCTTTCTTGAACATTGCTTGAAAAAAAAAATCAAACATGCATCATGCACCACATCATCGCAAGTTTAAATACTGCATACATTGATATATCCAGCTTTTCAATAACCTTTTTGAAAATAAAAAAAAAAATCATGCAACTAATGCAAATCCATTCTTGTCACATTAAATTTTCTTCATCATTGTTGAAAGTGAAAAAATACATTATGCATCACATTGCATTTTCCAATATCATATCAAAATTAGAAAAAAAAAATGCATCATCTTTGTGGTTAAAGTAACAAAGGCATAGGTTGGAAAATCTTAACATGATTTACGTGATTGATTTAAAACCATGCATGCACAAGTTCACACTTTGCATTTCAAAAGTCATTATTGTTTTGGTGTTATCAAGCATTATGATTTTGTCACCTTGAGACTGGGACAAACCCAATAATCTAAAATTGAATTTTGAGAAAACTCATTTCTAACAAGATTTGCTCATTTTCACCTTTTCTACTGTGAATAATCCCAGTAGAGGTCTGGTAAAGCCAGGTTCACCTCATTTTTACTCATCCATATCGCGGCTCAGACCCGATAAATTTCAAAGTCTTTTAAAGCCATATTCATCTCATTTTTTTTATCTTTCTCGATTAAATCGAATCCTATTTGCGGCTCAGTCCCGGTAGAGATCGAAGCCTGGAACAAAATCCAGGTTCATTACATTTTACTCTGTTTTTTCGATTAAATCGAATTCTATTTGCGGCTCAGCCCGGTAGAGATCGAAGCCTGGAACAAAATCCAGGTTCATTACATTTTACTCTGTTTTTTTCGATTAAATCGAATCCTATTTGCGGCTCAGTCCCGGTAGAGATCGAAGCCTGGAACAAAATCCAGGTTCGTTACATTTTACTCTGTCTTTTCGATTAAATCGAATCCTATTTGCGGCTCAGTCCCGGTAGAGATCGAAGCCTGGAACAAAATCCAGGTTCGTTACATTTTACTCTGTCTTTTCGATTAAATCGAATCCTATTTGCGGCTCAGTCCCGGTAGAGATCGAAGCCTGGAACAAAATCCAGGTTCGTTACATTTTACTCTGTCTTTTCGATTAAATCGAATCCTATTTGCGGCTCAGTCTCGGTAGAGATCGAAGCCTGGAACAAAATCCAGGTTCGTTACAGTTTACTCTGTCTTTTCGATTAAATCGAATCCTATTTGTGGCTCAGTCCTGGTAGAGATCGAAGCCTGGAACAAAATCCAGGTTCATTACATTTTACTCAGTTTTTCGATTAAATCGAATCCTACTTGCGGCTCAGCCCAGGTAGAGATTAAGTTTTGAGACAAACCCAGGTTCGTTATCACTTTAACCTTTTTCGAATTCTACTAGTCTTCCTAAGTAGAGTTTGAAGCCTTCATAAACTCAATTCAGTCACATATACTTCTTTGGAATAAATTTGGTCAAATTGTTTGCTTAAAATTACAAAAAAAAAATAATAAAAAAAAATCCATGTTTCTCTTGATATTCATATTTCTCTATGAAATTTTCGCCATTCAAAACTGTATCTTTTCCTTTGTCCACCTCTCAATTCTTCAAGGATGTACAAAAGGGGACAAAGTGTAGATACCGTATTTTGTCCGGCTCAATTTCATTAAGAAATTTGAAGTTCATTTGAAAATAGGTTTAATTTGGAATTGATTTTAAATGATAAATTGAATTTTGATTTTAAAATTTAATTTTTAACTAAACTTTTCATGGTTTTAAAAAAAGAATTTTTTCTTATTAAAATTTGGTGGATTTTTAATAAAATTATTAAAGTCATTTGGTATAATTTTAGTTTAAATATTTTTTAAAATTTAAATTTGATAAGAGAAGTTATTTTTGGAAAGAATAAATTTTGGTAGTGATTTGTGCTAATTGCTGACGGGGTAAATTGATTGATTGATGCAAATATGGAATGATTTACAAATCAAATATTAATTTCCTTATTTTGCTATTTTATTAGTCTTTAAATACACCCTTATTTAGACCTAAAACTATGATCACCACCCTCAACTGATCTCACGACCTCACCCTCCTCATCGCCTCCATCAATCTCACCTCATCGCCTAAAACATCCTTCACCGTCAACCACTCCTCACCTCCTCAACTCATAAGATTATCAGTCACAACCTCAATACCTCACGATCACGGCCACATCACAGAGGTAGTATTTTGGCTTCAGTGAATTTGTTCCCCAGTAAGTTATCCATCGTAAGGAAAAAGTTTAGTTTATTTATATATATTTCCATGTTTTTAAAAAAAAAATATATATTAAAAAGAAAAGAAAGATACATATGCCTTGATTTCAACCTTAGAATGATAGTTTGCATTTTTTTAAATATAATATTTAAGAAACAAACAAAAACAGGGGTATCCTTGCTGTGTACGAAATCACGAGTTAAAAAAAAGTCATTTTGGTTTCTTTATTTTGTCTTATTATATTTAAAGATTCAATTTAAGTATATGTATCCCATGCTTGATTTTAACTTCAGGATGAAAGTTTATATATATTTATAAATATAATGTATAAGAAACTAAAAAGCATTCATGCTGTGTATGAGTTCATAGGTAATCATTTGGTTTCTTTATTCATTTATTTTGTTTTATTATATTTAGTTTCAATTTGACTATGTATAAATCGATTAAAAAATAAGGGATATTCTGTCAAATTTGTTAAGTATTTCAAGTTTTGATAAATATTATATATTATTATGTAGCTTAGAATATAAATTAATCATTTACTTATAAAAAAAATATAAATAAAATAAACGTTTCCAATTCTTATTATTTATTCAAAACAAGTATATTTACGATTATTAAAATTTAATATTAATTAATACAAAATGATGTGCTTGTTGGAATCTCGATAAGTGTGTGAAAATCGTCACGTTTGTGAAGGCTGAGTAGTGTACTTATCGGGATTTTCATACAAGTCTATAAAAACCCTAAAAAATATGGAATAGAAAAACTTTTTTTACAAAAAAACAGTATTATATTTATTATTTCAAAAAAAAATAAAAAGGAAAGTATTTTAAATAAATTTTAAATATTATTTCAAAAAAATAAAAAAGGAAAGTATTTTAAATAAAAATTAAGACGTTTAAAAATATAAATACAATTCCTATGATAGATTTTGAGAAGTAAAAACCTCAATTTCTTGAGGTGGAATTTTCTAAATTCCAATATTGTTCAATTAACGGTCGTAACGCCGCTCATTTTAATCTTTATTGCTTGCTTCATTTTTGAAGTTGAGAAATGATTAAATGAGACATTTGTTTTTATAAATTAAAATAAATTTTGAAACTATTTAATTTAAGGACCATAATTTTAAAAATAAGATAATATAAGATAAAAATATGGTAATCGTTTTAAATGAGTGTTGTAGGGTGCTAACACCTTCCCTACACACAAATGACTCCCGAACTCAACCTATTTTTCGTAGACCATTTCTATTTTTAATTAATTTGGTGATCAATCACACCCAAATATGGTTGATGGCGACTTCCACTTTATTTTCATAAAAAAACCTAATATTAAGGATGTCGGCCGTTCCGCGTCGCAATCACGTTGTGACACAAAGTTTATTTAGTTTTCTTATTTTATGTCATAACAAGTTAATGGATGAGGATTTGACTACGAGTGTCGTAATATCATCTTTTGGGAGAATAAGATTTGATGTAAATCTTGTATATAGTATAAGGTTTATAAGGAAAATGAGATATAAATGCTATATGCATTTACGAAACCATACCCAGAATATTTGGAATGTAGTTCCACAATTATATTGGAGAATTGGTAAGTAAAAGTGGAACATTTTGATATAAACTCTTTGAATGGATTGATATCAAAGAGTAAGTATGTTCTTGGACACAAATCAGAAATGCAAGTTTGAGGTCTAACCTTACTTTTTATTCTTATTATTCTCACTGGGCTTAGTTTGTTAGCTCATGATATTACAAACATTTTAGGTAATGTTTGGGATCATGGGAGAGGAGCTGGTGCACACTTGATCGAGAGGATGATGATTTCGAGATGGACTAAGTAGTTGTAAAAATCCATGTATATGGTTTTGTGAATTTTATATCATTTTGAGATTTGTACAATTGAATATAGCTCTTAAGAGCTTTTGTCTTTATGTTTATGATTATAATCATTTTGAACTCCTGGATAGGAACTTAATGTTCCTTGTGTATTTTAGATTTTGAAATTAAGATGTAAACAGGTTTTGGCCAACAAATTTTCAAACATAACCACGCCATTTTTCTTAAAATATAAAGACTTCCGCTATGTTTTCTAATTTAAATTATTTAAAAGTGTCAGGTCGTCACAGACGGATTAATTAGATTTGAGTTTACGCTTCGAGTTGGTACCCGAGTGATGGGGCACTTGGAGTAATCACTTAATCCCATGAGGGATGGAAACTGCTCAGAGTGAGCAGGGGAGGGGTGTGGAAATTTGACATATAAAGTTGGGTTGTGCTAGCAAGGCCATTAACTCTTGTAAGTGGTTCACATAATGATTATGAGGTATGGATAGAAGGGCAAGCTAATTTTTTGATCAATTTACCTTTTGAGAATTTTGGATGGGGAGGAATTTTAGAGTACTTGATATTACGGGATGTCCGTGTTTTGAGAATAGTCCCCGAGTTTTATTTTTATTTGTCGCGCATGTTACTTTGGGTCTGTGGCGATAGACGTGAGCTCATGTATAAGTATAAGACCGTTATTTTTGTGATAGTTGTAGAGTGATATGTTTATGTGAGAACGGAACACTGATTGTTATTTGTCTAAATGACAGGTTGTGAGGCTGATAGTTTCAGATGATTATACGAGAATACTTTATTTGGGAATTCCGATATAAGTACTCATCAACGATGTGTGACTTAAGATTCTTGGTGAGAATCGTTTTATTTCTCATTTTATTGTTAGACATTGATGTGGTTTCAGTAAGCTTTGAATGGATTATCTTGAGGTAGACGTGTTTTCGTGATTGGAACTTTACTTGGGTAATTATGATGTAAGGGACGACTTCTGAGTGGGAGGATATATTGGCAAGGTCCGACTGTTTGTGTTTAAAAGTATGGGAGGATATATTGGCAAGGTCCGACCGTTTGTGTTTAAAAGTTATGACTAATGCATATGGAGATATATGTTTGCGATGAGCGGCGTAGTTCGCTATAGTTTGTAGTGGGAAAACACGTGCTCTTGAGAAAGACATCCATAAAGGTTGTTATGAGACCAGAAAAGAAGGGCAAGTTGAGCCTTAAATTTATAGACCGTTTGAGATATTGTGCCGATTGGATTGGTAACATATTGCTCGGCCTTTCCATCGGCCTTGTCGACACTACATAGTGTTTTTATTTCTTGTATTGATGTCGGAAGGTAGGTAGCGGATCCCTCTTATGTTCCACTAGAGAGTTTACTTTTCGGGGACGAAAAGTCTTTTAAGGAGGATAGTCTGTAACAACCCGTTACCAAGTTATATAATTTTTTTTATTAATATTATTTGAGAAAATAATATTAATAAGGTTGAATGATTGATTGGAATTTTAACCACTTGATCTTTCGGTAAGGACAGTTTGGTAAATTCTCAAAACTCGAAATTAAAACTTCAAGTTTTACTTAATATTTTCATTCGTTGCTGGTTGTCTCGTTGCGATGTTTCCAACGCAACTGATGGCTCATCGTTCTGAGTTCTGCAGAGTAAGTTATGAGCGTTTTAAGTGAGTGGCAGTTTTGTAATTATGAAGTTACGAGATTTTAACCTAATAACCTCTTCTCCTTATTATTTTTGGACATCTTCTCCTCCATGGCAACCGCCCTATTGGTGAGAAAATGACGGTTCTTCATCGATCTCGATTGTAGGAAGACGATTCGTAGCATGATCGGAACATGATTTACAATCGAAAGGTAATTTTTTTATTCTTTTTTTTGGACCCTCACGCTGCTGCCTACCCCAGGGTTTGAATTGATGTGTTTTTCATCAATCTTGATTGATAGGTGATCGGAACGAAGTGTAGTTGAGACTCGGAGGCCATTGCTTCACTTTTTCTATCATTTTGGGTAAAATTCGAATTGATTTTAATATTATTTAAATTCTAGAATTTATTTGAATTCATGAGTTCTTGATTTTCAAGAACCCATTGGTGTAACCAATTCATTTGATCCTAAACCCTATCCCAAAGCCTAAACTTTTAATCGATTTTGATTCACCTTGCCCAAAGCTAAAAACCCATCGAAATCGATCACCCCGGACCTTGACCCACGACCAAACTGAGACCCGAAGGCCTCGGTTTAGCCGTGGCAAGAGGCAGCAGCTACAACGTTACTGGCCTCTTCAAACGGTGAATTTTTTTCGTCGTTTGGTTGTCCCGTTCGTCGAGCCGTTCAAACCCCAATCTTTGTTATATCGTTAGGTACTGTTTATTATAGTTTTTAATTAATTTAGATCGTCGTTTCATGTCTGATTCGTGGTGGAAAGTACTTTGGAAAATCGCATATTTGAGGTGAGTTAACGATTTAATTGACGGTGGGGTTTTAGAGAAATCTAAAGCTCAAACCGTAGATATTTTGATTCACTATATTATTTAATATAATTCTGGAACGTATGGTTGAATTTAGACCTTGGGAGATGTCAATTTTAATTAGGGAGAAATTGGATTTTCGGTTATAGCCAAAATAGACAATTTTCAGTAAAAAGTGAACTTCTTTAGATCAATTTGTTTCTGATTGATATGAATGTTAATTATGGAATTTTTGGGAGTTTAAGGTGATCCTTTACTAAGAGAATTGTTTTAAAAAGCGTAAAAGTGAATTTTTGGGTTTTCAGCAGTTTTCGCAGTTTTTCCCGATTACCCAGAAAGTCAGTTTTTGGTGATCCGATTGGTGTGAAACTTGGGCTGCTGTGTTTCTGACTTATAATTGATATTATAATGTATTCATCATGTGTTTTTGATGAAGGGAAAGTTATGGTTTGAGACCAGTCGATTTGTGAGAATTAGTGTTAAGGCTACAAGCTTAACTAATTATATTTCAATTATGGAAGAGTCCATAACTAGGTGCTAATATACATTGCTCGTAAGAATGTATTATTAGAGGTTTCAGTTATAGATGCGTCTATAACCATAGTCCCGAGGGACCGCATTTCTAATGTTGCATGTTTATTCTTGTTTATTGTTATTAGTATTGATTATGCATTATGGATTGGGTTTATGCATGAGACGGAGATTGTAAGAAATGATGGGTATTATGTGTTGGATTAGTTGAGCTCATGAGATTGAGTTAGAGTTAATATAATGAATTATGCCTTGAGTATGTAACCCGGTAGTGTTGCTTGTTCTTGTATGGAATTATTATGTATTGCCTTGAATATAGAACCCGATAGTGTTGCCTATTCATGTATGAAATTATTATGTATTGCCTTGAATATGGAATTAGTGAGAATTGCCTATTCATTTAGCGAGTTGAGACTTGAAGTTTAAGTGAATTGTGCCTTAGAAGTTATTGGAGAATGTTTGAGAGCTTGGGACTCGGTTGGATTCGTTTAGAGATTATTTAAAATCTTACCTGTTAATTAGACTGTTTTCTCACTGGCTTTAGCCTCACATTGTTATATTTTTTTTTCCAGGTAATAATAGATCGAGAGGTGGCGGTTGATGAAGTGGAGAAGATGAGGGGTTCATATTGACTGGTGGCCTTCATTGTCATTCATATCTATTTATGAATAATGTGTCAAGTTTTATTGGATTTATAGTTTGGGTTATTAAAACTTGAGAATTGATATTCTTTATTGTTTTCGATTTAATATTTGAGTCGATGTTATTTGTTTTCACATATCTTTTATTCAAACTTTTTAACTCCGGAGTTGCTATTTTTATTTGAAATGATTATTTGAGACAACGTAACTTTCATATTTCAATAAAGATTATTTATTGAGTCTTCCGCTGCATTTATTGTACTTGAAATTAAACTCTGAAAAGTCAGGTTGTTACAGACGTCCACTTTAAATAACATGAATGAGTGGTGGAATATGCTTTGGTCTCTCCTAATTCCAAACAAATTCAAAGTTTTTTTTCTAGAGGGTGTGCAAAGATATTCTTCCTACAAATGCAAATTTATGGTTAAGGAAAGTTCAGGAAAACCACAGCTGTCCTCATTGTGGCAATGCAGGGGAAACTATTATTCATGCTCTATGAAGTTGCAAGTTTGCTAGAAACCTTTGGATTTGGCTACCTGAACTCACCGATATGCTTCAGCTTACTTTCAATAAGAGTTTGGATTGGGTTCTCTCAATTCAGAAGAAGAACAATACTCATCTGATCTCCTAAGTCTGACTGTTCTTTTAGCTTGGGCCAGGTCTAAAGCTTGATAATTTGCCTAACCCGCTAGAATGGGCAAATAACCTTGGAGTTCGGACTGTCATTAAAAATAATAGAGGGGAAGTCCTAATGGCTACTAGCAAATCGCTAAACATTGTTCGTACAACGGGGATTGGGGAGCTATTGCACTGCGTGAAGGTTTAGCTATGGCAATCGAATTGTGTTTCTCTAATATCTGGGTTGAAATAGACTCGTTGTGCGTGTGGGATCTTCTCCTCAGGAAGGTTGAGAATCATTTTGAAACACAATTGCTAATTGACGATATCCTTGAGGCCGCCCACCCTGAAATTGTGTTGGGGTTTCTTCATGTTCCTAGAACTGCAAATGAAGCAGCCCATCAATTGACGATCCATGCTAGAGATAATTTGGTAGAACAAATTTGGATTGAAGATGTTCCTTACTGGCTGGATTCTCGCATTGCGCAGGATAGGGCGTTTTGCCATTCTGCTGTTCCTTAGTTTCTTTGTTTTTGTTGTTTTGGTGTGTTTATGTAAAAAAAAAAAGACTCGTATAAAATGAGTAGAATGACTGATCAGAACTCATGTACTTACCTATTAAATCAATAAAAATAAAATTAAAAAACTAATTACGAGACTAATATAAATTTTGGAAGCTATTTTCCAGGCTTTTTCCTTCTTTTGATAAGTTATTTTTTTATTTTATTCGAAGAGTTTGTAATTCAGAAGCTCACTCGTTTGCTAAGAGGGGCCTGAACCTTTGTTGATTGTTTGTTCTTTAAAATAAAAGTTTATCAGTTGAAAAAAAAATTAACAATTAAGTAAGATTTTTTTAATCAAAACCATGAGATGCCTTACACGTTGGATGGTGACTCTATACCAAGTGGAAGCCATTTTTTTCTTTTCTTTGGCAAGAAGTGGTAGGCAATTGACGATTGAGTATAATAAGTTATTACATAATCTGTGAGATGATAGTGGCTTAGTCATGATGTCTGCAGTCGATCCTCGGATGGAACGTAGTGAACAAGCAATTGGCGATTAAGAACTTTCTCTCTTATGAAATGGAAATCAATTTCAACATGCTTACTTTTACTGTGCATCACAGGATTTCCAGCAAGGTAGATAGCACTTACATTGTCACAAAAAAGTATTGGAGGAGAATGATGCAAGAATCCAATTTCATTGAGTAATGACTATAACCAAAGAATTTCAGCAGTTGCATTTGACAATTCCCTATATTCAGACTCAACACTAGATCTGCTAACCACCCTTAGCTTTGTGGATGACCAAGAGATGAGGTTATTTCCTAGGAATGTGAAAAAATCACTAGTGCTCTTTCTATCATCGGGGCATGATGCCCAGTCCGCATTAGTGTAACAAGAGAGAGACCGAGAGGGTGATGGAGTGATGGAAAGACCAAAATTTGAAGTAATTTTGAAATACCTTAATATCCTTTTAACAGCTAACCAGTGGGATGTAGTAGGAGCATGGAGAAATTGACAAACTTTGTTGACTGCAAAACATAGATCAGGCCGGGTGATTGTGCAATATTGCAAGGCTCCCACTATACTTCTATATTCAATTGCATCTTGCAGTAGCTCTCCATCATGGATTGATAAACTGGTTCCTATGGCCATTGGAGATGGGCTAGTGTTGTGTGAAATCGTGATACGTAAGTGCACGCAGTCAAACAAGTAATAAAGTGATAAGAAAGATATCGTTCCCACGAGGATTAGTGATTTAAAATGGTGTTTAACAAATAGTTTAACGAAATAAAAATCAATGGTGTTTTGAGAGTGATGTGGTTTATGTAACTAAGATAATAAAATATGCAAGATGATGTTTCTAAATGCAAATCTAAATGACTAAATTCTAAATTAATTATGAGAAATTTAATAATCTAATAATGATGGTCTAAAGTTGCTGAAATTACTCCTAAAATATGCAAGAATATTAAAGTGATTAAACTATGTGGTGACAAGTGGTTAGAAAATTAAGAATCCCTTAAAGAGCCTTAGACTTCATAATGTTGCAGCAGTACTGTGGCTGTGGCTGTGCTACATTTTTTATGCAAGTAAACCCAATTGTTCAAGTGACTTCGTCAAGCCTAACATGATTCTAAATTCTAATCCAATTTAAATCCTATGTCTAAGTAAAGTTAGATTAAGAAATATGTTTAGTGTTCCGGTTTAGGCTTTAGGGTGTAAACACATATGTCTATGCATTACTAAAAACAATTTCAAGAATCGTTAACCCCTATCAATCAATATTTTTCCATTCAATTTTAACCTTTTCAGAATTAAAACTAAACTAAACAATTCACTTAGGTTGATCAAGCATAAGCAAAGAGATAAAAATATCGAACTATTGATTGAGCATAAAAACTGAATTTATTAAAGCCATGAAATCTAATTCCCCTTAGGGTTCATCTATCAATTCCAACCTAAGAAATTTAGTTCATAACAAAACCTAAATTAACAAAAGAGTTTAACAAAATAAAAACTAAACCTAACATAACTTGAGTTCAACGATGGAGTTTGGAAACTAAGAAGAAGAAAAAAAATATAAAAGAAAACATAAAGAGAAAGGGGAAAAGAATCCAATCCAAGTTTCCAAGAATCGAAGCTTTTCTCCTCTCCCATGGCTGCTACATCTTCCTCCCACTTCATTCTTTTTGCCTCCCTTGAAGAACTAGGGTTTCTTTCTTTTCTTTTCTCCTTTTATAGATGATTTTCCTTCAAGATTAGGTTTGAACCTTTTCAAATCTTCCCAAAAATTGCTCCTAGATCGATCCCAAGGCTTGCCCTAATTTTTCCTCACGTTTTTAGGCTGAAACGGGCCCAAAAAGATGACTTTTTAGGCCAAAAATCGTGACTGTGCACTACTGCCTTTTAAAATTCTACTGCATCAAGTGCTCCAGCACAGCTGCAACACAACTACAGCACTGCGCAAAAATCTGCTGCATTCTTCTTTGTTCCTGCATGAAATTTGTAACTTTTTAAGGCTTTCTTTCATTCAAAATGACAAAATAAAAATACCGAAAGCCTAAAACACTTCCAACATCTTATTTAAAGTGCTAAAAATTCATTTTTTTTCTCGAAGTAAACTCAATTAAAAAATGATGTAAAATGAGTTCAAAGTATGCACTATGTGAGCAAATTTCAATCTAATATTTATCAAATAAGCATTAAAATAGGACCAAATAACTTTATTTTATAGAGTTATCAGCTAGGCTTGCAATCAGACATTGAGGCACGGTGTAGGAGGTCTGTGATGTATTTGGTTTATGGTAGGTGTAAAGAATTCAGATGATAGGTAACTTGAATGCCTAAGAAAAAGTTTAGAGAACCAAGATCTTTCAACTTACAAAGGTTATTTAGTGAATAGATGAATTGAGAAATGAGAAGAGTATTGTTTCCTGTGACCAAAATATCATCTACATAGATTAGAAAAGCAATGAATTTGAAGTCCCTTTTGTACAGAAACAGTGATCTGTCAGATTAAGATGGAGAGAATCCCCAGGAAACTAGGCAGCTGCTCAATTTCATAAACTAGGCTCGGGGGATTTGCTTGAGGCCATATAAATCTTTGGAAAGTTTGCAAACATGTGTAGGATTCATGTTATCAATTAAACCAGGGGGCTGACACTTAGGATTTTAAATTTTAGTAGAAAATTTGTAAACCCTAATTTTAAGGGTATAGGAAAATTTTGTAATTTTCCCATACCAAATGATGCAAAAATCGGCAACATCAAGGGAAGAAGAGAAGAAAATTTTTCTCCATCATCCATGAGGACCACGCCCAAAGGAGGAGAAAAGATAAGATAGGGTAAGATAATTTTAAAATGTTATCTTGTTATATCAATTTAAAAATCAAAGATTTAAGATAAGGAAATAATCTTTTTTTAAAAAGATTATCTCAATATTTTAAATTATGAATTTCAAATTGATATATGATTATATGGAAATTTTTATTTATTTTATTTTATTTTTCCATATAATTAAAAGATAATTATTTTAAAAACAAGCATTTATGGAAATATTAAGGAGATAATATTTGCCCCATAAATGCCCATTCCCACGCCTACACCATCAAGGAGAGAGAAAGTTGAAGTCTCAAGTTCTACAATAGAAGATTTAAATTAAGTTGTAATTTTAATTTTCCGTTTTAGAAATAGTGCCAAGAATACCGGGCAATTTAGCTATTTATTATTTAAATTATTTATATGTATGATATAATTGTTTTAAATAATATTCATGCATAAGAGTATGTGTAACGCCTCGGGTTTTCGGTAAGTTTTTGATAAAAAAAAAATATTTTCTCTATTTAATTCCATAAACGATTTAAGGATAAAGTGTTAAATTTAATTCTTATTATTAAGAGTTATTTTTAATTAACTTTAGGACTTAAATTTAGGGAGATTTTAAATTATTTAATTAAATGATATTTTTTTTTTTTAAAAAAAAAGGGGGAGGGAGGCGTAAAAGGAAGGAGGAAAAGAAAAAAAAAAAAAAAAGGTCTCAGTTGCTCACCTCTCAGTTTTCACGTGAAAACCTAGACAGAAGGAAAAAGGCAGGTATTCTTCTCCTTCTTCATCTCCCTCCTTGATCTATCGATTGTGAGATCAATCGATTACAATTAATCGATTTGTTTCTTTGGGTTATAGGTTTTGGTTGTTTAGGGTTTCTTTGGTGGAATTGGGAGGAATCAAATCCAGATTGAATCAAGGTAATGTCCAATTCCCTAAATTTTTTTCCTAAGCAATTCGTTTGTAGAAATCCTTAAGGTTTATGAAAAACCATTTGAAATTCGCCATTCTTCCTTAAATTTCCAAATCTTGAAAACCCTAATTTAATTTTTGGAAATTTCTTTTTTGTACCTAATCTGAAAAAAAAAAAAAAAAAAAAAAAATGCCGCCATGCGATCCGGTGCCGCCACGCCCCCCCATAAAGCGGCGGCGGCGATGTTGTCGCTGCACTTGTGGGCAAGATCGCCGCCACCGCCTTGTGGGCGATGGCGGCGCAGCACTTCTTCTTTATTCTTCTTACGCCGAGCAGGGCAGGCCACCTTCTTAGGGGCGCCTTTGCTTCAATTTTGGGATTTGTCGCCTTGGGTCCCCGTCCTTTCATCCTTGTATGATTGGGTAAATTTTTGGATGTATTTTAAAATTTGATAGGTGGTGTTTCAGTGCTCGAAATTGTTGAGAAGTGCTTAAGGAGTATTTTTTTATTTTTTGCAAACTAAGGTGAGTAGAAGTTGTTAAGGTTTGAAGTATTTCATGTTTGGTTTACCTTTTTCTTTATTAGATTAACCTCTAATTTCGAATTGATTTTGGATGTTTAAAGTGATAAAAGAGGTTGTTTGAGTTGATGTATATTTTGGAAGAATTAATTCTAAAGCATGCTTTAAAGACTTAAGTTTAAGAAGGATGTTAATTTATATCTTATCCTTTCTGGCTGATCGTTGATTGATTTAAAACTGTTGTGAGAATTCTTGTTGTTTGGTGTTATACATAATATTTGCCGATTCACGTTAGTGCCAATTAGGAAAGTTTAGGCTTAGGCGGTTAGTTAGATATTGTTGCTGGATATTTTATTTAGATGTGCAGGTTATATTTTTCTTTTTGGGAGTTAAGAAAAATATAGCCAGTTATCCTATAAATTTTCCCTAGAATTTTTTTATTAGATCCTAAGATTTGTTTAAGGGGTGATTTAGTATAAGCTTAGGTTAGTCTCACCTCTAGATTTGTTAAGCTTTTGGAAGTGACGGAGTTTGATCCAAAGGGTTAGTTGGATCTTTTGGCTTGTAAAGCGTTGTGAATGGTTGTGGGAAATCATACTACCTTAAAATACCTTGGGTAATATGGTTGTAGGTTCACATTAGGCAAGGCCTTGTCTAATGAAGAATAGCTGTTAGGGGAGTTTATTTAGTGTGCACAACTTAAATAACACCTAACGGGGCAGGTTCATTCCATCCGTACAATGGAAAAGAATATTTCCCAAAGGATTTAAATTGTAGAAAAATTATGTTTAAATTCCTTATGGGCGTAGTCTCTCTTTGTTTTTGAATAAAGAGGAGATTAAAGGTATTAACGAGAAAGGTTTTTCGATTAGTTTTAAATTGTAGAAAAATTATGTTTAAAACTAAATCGATTAGAGGTGACTTATAAGTTTAGAAGTAAGCTTTAAATCTCCTTGGAGTGAGTGATTTTATTGGATGTCGGTGAGGACGTATATGGACTTAAAGTCTTAGGAAAACCTCTCTATGGCATAATTCATTCTTTAACAATTTTCCGTTTCATCGGGCGTAGCCTCATGATGCTACATTTTTTTTTTGTTGTAAAGGAAAGAAGAAAGCTGGCAAATGATGGATTTCGTAGCGGAAGTGGTTGATTGATTTTACATGCCGGCAGTGTTTATTCTTTTCTTTTTGATGGGTCAAAATAAATCATGTTTCTTTTGAAAAATTTTCGTGAAAATACTTGTTTGATTTGGACTTATGTTTTGGGTTGGAGTGTTGTTTTTAGTTCTTTGTTTGTTTCAACTGATGTTAAGGAATTTTTGTTTTGAAATGACCGGTCTAAATTAAATGTTTGGTTTGATTTTTTGGAAATAAATGACTTGTTGAATTTAAATAGCTTCCGCTGTGGTTTTTATGCTTTTCATGTTTTGGAAATAATTCGGGTTGTTACAGTATGTCATGTAGAAAATCCCACTACAAAAAACTTAGCCTTTACCGGCGAACTAATGCCGACGAAATGTAAATCGCCGGCATAGATGAAGAAAAGCCAGCAAAATTGGATATTTCGCCGGCATAGGTAAAAAGAGATGGAAAGGCCGGCGAAACTATAAATTTCGCCGGCCTTGAGTAAAGCAATGCCGGCGAAATTGTTGTTTTCGCCGGCATTACCTAATAGAAGGAATTTTTTTTTTAATAAAGAATTCGCCGGCATAGATGAGCAATGCCGGCGAATTTCGGCATTGCCTAATAAAAAGTTTTTATTTTTTTAATTTTTTTATAAATAAAGCAATGCCGGCGAAATTATAAATTTCGCTGGCATTGCGACTTAAAGTAAGAGGGACTCACGCGTCCCTCTTAAGGGCTATGCCAGCGAATTTCGCCGGCAAAGCCCCTGGGGATAAAATCCCCAACCCGTAGACAACTTTCTCATTCCTCCTCATTCTTCTTTTCTTTCTCTTCCTTGTTCTCTCTTCCCCCACCGGTGACAAGGGCGATTGAAGGTGAGTTTTCATATTTGTTTTTTCCATTTCATGCCTCTAACTCATTTACTAGTACTATTTTCGTGTGTAGGGTACATGATTTTAGGTTTTTTAGCCTAAATCTATAATTTCTATATATTAGGGTTTTGAAAAAAAAATTGGGGCTTTTGGTTTATGTTTTATAATTCGTTTATCAAAGGATTATGTTAGGTAGGAAATAAGTATTTGAATGATTTGAGTTTTTTTTGCCCTAATTTAGATTTGGGAAGTGTTAGGGTTTTTTTGAAAAAATTTAGGGCTTTGTGTTTTATGTTCCAATTGAATGTTCAAATGATGTTTTTTTAGTTATGAAATATGGTTGTTTGATGAGATTTGATACATTGGGTTATTTTAACTCATGAGTTTTGTTTTATTTTCTTGAGTTTGATTGTGGTAGAACTAATTTTAAATGTAATGATTTTTGTTTATATTTTTGAAGGGACTATCACACTTGAAAGCTATTAAAGGTTAGATTTCATTCTTTTGTTTTTTTTTCGATTGCCCTAAATTTACAATTTCTACATGTTATGGTTTTTTGTTTTTTAAATTGGGCATTTTTGTTTATGTAATAATTCTATAAGCATTTAGTTTATGTTCTAATTCTATATTCATTGATGTTTTTTAGTTAGAAAGTTGACATATTTTGTTTTATGTTCTAGTTCCAACTCTCCTCCGGCGATTATAATTCTATATTCATGTAAGATTTATTTTTTTGAATTTTCGATTTGGAATTGTTGATTAAATTTGGGATAGAATGTAATTAAGTACTTTTTCTTCTCCTTTATAAAGTATAATTGTTATGTTTGTTTGGTACTAACTAATTACATATGTTTATTTTAGGAGGCGATGTTCGAATTCTCCGGCGTTTTTGGCCATTTATGGTGAGTTTCGTCTTTTTTCTTCCTATATTACTTATTCTTGTGAATCCGTGCCATTTATGATTGAAAGATGGTATATTTGCATTAAGTTTTCATGTTTGTAATATGTGTTAAGCGTTACTTTATTGGCCTCTTTGCACTTTTCATACACATTTTAAGACTATTTTCATGCTATGATCTAAGTTTATGTTTAGAACACCTTAAACTTTTTTTTTTTTCAAATGAAGATTCGTAAGCTCAAAAAATGGTAGAGCGCTCAAAACTTAAATTAAGTTTTGAGAGGTTGGTGGTTCAAGTCCACTCGAATCTATTACTATAAAGTAAATAGATTTGTTTCCCCAAAAAAAAAAAACTGGGGATGGGGCATTGGCGGCGAAATTCACTGGCATAGGTAGCATTGCCGGCAAAATTCGCCGGCAAAAGTGGACAAAATGAAAAAAAAAAATTGCTACATGGAGCAATGCCGGCGAATTTCGCCGGCATTTCCTTATGTTAAGACAAAGTGTAAATTGGGATCCCACCATAGGTTGTATGATTTTAATTAATTATACATACATGCATCATGATATAATATGTAGTATTATATGCTAATGTATGTGAAGCATGCCATAATTTTATTTTATAATTGTGATTATCAAAAATTATGATTTTTATTCTAATTGTTTTAGAATTAAAAGCATGCTTATTTAGTTAAAATTCAAAAGTTAAATCTAGTTAAAAAGTTGAATAAAAACTAAATGAATTATTTGTAATATGGAATTATTGTTTAAACAATTGGGCCAAAATCCATTAAGGTAAACAAATAGAAACTTTTAATTAAGGGTTAATTAAAAATTAATAATTGAGATTAATTAAATTGAACGGATCTCTGGCGAGAAAGCTCTGCCCAAGCGATGAGGCTTTTTAAAGTTCCCTAACACGAAGCGCCTCTAACTGGGAGCGATCTGGGAGAAAAGTTCAAATTAATAAATCGAAATCATTAAGACGGCTCATAATGTGATTAGTTTTAATTAGGAAAACTTGAACAATCACTTTTATAAAATTAATCTAACCAATTTAAAAGTTAAAGTTGATTAGGTTAATTAAAACTTGGATTAATGAATTAGCCTGAATTAGTCTAAGTTATGAAACCCTAAATTGAAATATTAAGTGGGAGAAGGAAACATGTCAATGTACTCTATGGTCTCCACTAATTGGCTTAAAATGTGAGATTTATACAAGGCCTTTGTAACACTGCTGCAGGTATTCATTCTCATAGGAAGGTTCTTTTGTATAAATCAATATCAAGGTGAGTCTCCCGAAAGGGATAAAGAATTTTAAATGCAATTGAAGACTGAATCTACACTTCGTAGACACTCTTCAATTTTTATTTAAAAGACTAAATTAGTGAGTTACACTTAAAAAGAAATTTGATAAAGTCCGTTATCAAAATTCTGGACCAAACACACGGTAAACAATGACATAGGAATATGAGTTATTCTGGAGTTGTCATTTATTGAGTGGCATCTCGTTTTAATGATGGTAACTGGCCTATCATTCGACGGCACTTCACTGGTATCATTAAAATATCGTGACATAGTAACATGTTTTAGGTTTGTTTGCATTCATGCATCATAATTAATTATATGTCGAAATTTTATATTTGAATGTTGAAAGCATGTTAGATTACTAAGATAAGGTTTATTTAAATTTTCAGTAATATGGCATCTGCTTTAGTCACTATTTGGAAATAACAAACTGAATGATGAGAACTATGTTTCCTAGAAAAAGGAAATGAATAATTTAAGTAATGTGGTTTACTTAAATAACTGACAATATTAATTATTTAAATAATGAGTTTATTTAAATGGAAATTAATATCATTATTATTAATTATTTAAATAATGTGTTTATTTAAATGGTAGTTAATAATAAAATATTATTGATAAATAATTTTTAATTATTTAGGTAATGTGTTTACCTAAATGGAAATTAATAATTAAACATTTATTATTAATTTTAAATAATATCGATTATTTAAAAGGATAATATTAAATAACCTCTTTATTATTAATTTAAATAATTTCGATTATTTAAATAGAAAATAATAAATATTTATTAATAATAAAGTACAAAAAATCGGAATATAATATTTTATTTAAATGATTGATTTAATTAAATATCAAGAGTTAATAAATAAGATTTATTAATAAGGAGGAATCTATAATTGAATTAATGAATTCAATGGATTTTGGTTTAAATTATTAAATACCAAAATCGGCTCATGTATAATATTTGAGGAAATAATTGTTGAATTATTTTGTCTAAATTAAATATATAAAAGAATGTTTAAACAAAGAAAAATTAAACAAAGAAAAAATTAGTTTTTTCTTATTGATTTTATGCTCATAAAATCGACACGTAAGATAAATAAGAAATAAAATTTGATTTATCTTGTATTTATTTTGATAGTATTTCCTAATTCAATTGGAAAATTGTTTTGCGTATAAATACAAACGTCTTGGTTATTCATTCAAAAGCTTATAATTTCAATTCTCGAAATTGAAAACTATTCTTCCTCCTATTTTTCCTCATATTCGATTTTACTATAGTTTAAAGAGAAGAAAATATTCTTCTTCATAAAACCATAGTTTTCTAGTTTAGTTTAATTATCAATTTGTTTTATTTTAAATTATGTAATAATATTGGTTCTCATTTCGTATGAACCAAGTTTGGAATATTTTAAATAAGAGTTATTTAGGTAGATATTCCTTTACAATTATATTACAAAGTTCCAAAGTGTGATTGGATGGTTATTCAAAATACTTAGTATAAAACAAATAAATTCCAAATCCAAATTCTAAACTCCGAAATATCTATATGAGTTATAAGGTTTAAAATGTTTAAATACTTAAGTCTAAAATTACTTAGATAAGTTAGAAGGATTAATCTCTTAAAGATGGTTCTCAAGGAATTTGAGATGATAACCATATTAATCCACGAACTTATGAGATAAGTAAAATTGAATATCTTTGATTTATCAAAGATAATTAGACTTAAAAATCACTAAAGTTAGACATTTAGATGTTAAAACTTAAGAGATTAGCAAACATATAATCGATTTCTTATATTCCAAATATTCAGTTATTTAAAAGGATGTTTTAAAAGAGCACTAACTGATATGGAATAAATAAAATAGAAATCAGAAAGTAATAATTAGTGAATAATTGAATTCACAAATTATTAAAGATAAGTTCAGTAAATCAGGGATACTGAAAACTTTAAACCTTACTTAAGATAGAAAAAAATTACAATAATTTTATTTCACAATAACACAAGTAGTTATTTAAAAGTTTAAATAGTTAAACTACTTGTAGAACGTTATTTGAGTGGGAATGTCATAGTACGAACCAAACGGACTTTTAGAAGTCCAAGTGAAACCCATTGACTTCAAAATCAATGAATAAAGTTCAAAAATAAGTGAAATAAAACCGACACGAATTTTCAATAGTGGAGTTGAAAATGGTCACTTATACTTATATATTATTTTAAATAATAAGTATAAAATTTTCAATAGGCTCGTTTCTGACATTATAGTAATGATAGTGCACATAGATAAAATGGAAGATTTTATGAGTTGCACGAGATCAAATTCGAACATAAATTTACTTCCATGTAAGAATTTGACAAAAAACCTTTGCGAATTAATCATTAATTGAGTTAAGTATAAGTAAAATGAGTTTGTAACGACCCATTACCAATTAAGATAAAAAGAAATGAAATTAATATTATTTTCTCAAATGATATTAATGAGGTTGGATTGATAACTTGGATGTGAACTATCTCATTTTCTCGTAAGGGCATTTTGGTAATTTCTCAAATTTCAACAGTAAAATCACAAGTTTATTTCCATATTTTTAGATGATGTTGATCGTCTCATTATTACGGTTCCAACGCAACTGACGGATCATCATTTTGAGTCCCGGTGAATGAGTTATGATCGTTTTAATGCAGTGGCATTTTCGTAATTAATTGAATTCGGGATTAAACCCTAAAACCTTCTCCTCCTTCCCCCTTTTTCCGAAAATCAGCCTCCACTTCTCCATTTTTCTCCAATTTTCGCCTAAATGTAACCCATAGAAGTATTTTGGCCATAACTTCCTCATCCGGACTCCGATTTACGCAAGTAAGTAGTGCTTTCTGATCAGTTTTTCATCCTTTTTCCATTGAGACTAATTTCACAGCAATCTAAAATCTCTAGAAAAATTTATGGGGTAAAAACGAATTCGGCCCTATTAAGTTTTATCCAAATTTAATTGGTTTTCGATTATTTCTTCGTCGTAGTAGGTGTATTTTTCGATTGAAAGCATTTGGTGAAAGATTGGTGGAGAATTGAGAAGTTCTTTTCAATTTAGGGTTCAAGGTTTTGGAAGTCTTGGATAAAGAAAAGCGAAATCTTGAAATTGAAGAACCTAAGGTGAGTAGAACTTGTAAAGATTAGAAGATTACCATGTTTGTTTTTCTTTCTCTTTATAAGTTATAACCTCTAAATTTGCAGCATGTTGTTGGGTGATTTTATGTATGTTAAGAGAGGTTTGGGGCTGTTTTACTTTGGAGTTAAAGTTTGGATTAATGAAAGTGAAAAATTGGTATTAAAGCATGCCTTAAAGTGACTATCGATTCGGGTTTTTCATATATTGTTTCCTTGTGTTCTTTGACCTTGAAACTAAATATTTATGCATGTGTTGGATGTTTTAAGATGTTTCTAAGTTGCTGTCCATGAATACCTTATTTGGAGATTAGTGCCTTTAAGTCGAAAGATTTGCCTAGGTGGTTAGTTGCTTTCACAAATATTGTGCTCTGGATTTTTAGATTGTTTTCTTTATGTTTAGGGGCTGTTTTGGGAGTCGTTTTATAGGCGTTACTCCGCCGAATTTTAGTTAGATTATTAGTAGATTTAAATTGTCCGAAAAAGGAGCGAAACTACACTAGTTTAGGCTAGTTTCGCTTCTAGACTTGTAAACCGTTGGGAGTTGTTGGAAGTGACCCAAGGATGTGTTGTTAGGTGATTTTGGGTTGTTTTGGAGTGAACAAAAGGAGAATTTTCCAGAATTTAATATTAGAGAATTTTCGGCTTAGTACGAGGGTGTTTTGAGAAGTTTGAGTTTAGACTCGTTTGAACATCATAGTAGTGATGTGTAGGGTCATATTACTTAAATACCTTGAATAATATGATAGTAGGTTCGCTTTAAGCAAAGGCCTTGCTTAAAGAAGAATATTTGCCGTTAAGGGAGATTATACGGTTGTGCACAACTATATAGCACTTAACGGGGTAGGTTCATTCCATATGTACAATGGAAAAGAATATTTTTAAAACTCTTAAGGATTTAAAATGTGAAAACAGTTTTAAATGCCTTGTTGAGTATAGTCTCTTTTTGTTTGCGGACAAAGAGGAGATTAGAGGTATTAGGAAAGTTAATGATCGAAAAGTTTTAAAATGAGAAAGGGAGTTTAGAGCTGTTTCAAAAGTTTATATTCTTTTAATTTGAGGATTAAAAGATATTGTGGAGGAATGTAATAGCTAAGAGAGTTTTGGGTGAAAGTGAATTTTTCGGAAGTCAGTGAGGCCGATTAAGGACTTAAAGTCTTAGAAAACCTCTCATGGCATTGATCTTTTTTTTTAAATTATTCTACTCATTGGGCGTAGCCTCATGATGCTACATTTTTTTTTCAGGTAAATGAAAGAAGAAGCTTGGTGGTTGATGACGTTCGAGGCGAGTGGATTGGTTGGAATAGATTTACATGCCGGTGACCTTTTATTCTATTGTTCTTAGATATTTTGGGTTGGGATTTGATTTTTAACAATGATGTTGTTTTACCATTTTTTTTTATATGAACTGATTAGTTCATTTACTTTGAAATAAGAAAGTACATTGATTTTAATTTTTGAATAAAGATCGCGATCAATGTTTGAACAAATTTTTCATTGAAATTTTAATGAAAATGAACTGAAGTTGTTTAATTTAAGCTTCCGCTGTTTTGATTTATGATTTCCATGTTCGGGAAAATTTCGGGCTGTTACAGAGTTTTTACTAACTAAACTCTAAATTCGTGTAATTACTAAGTCGTTAGTGAATGAAAGGTGTATGAGCATGATAGTTTCAAATCAAAAGTTAATGGAGTTTATTTTATGGCAATAAAATATGGAATCTATTACACTTAATGAAACTAACGTCAGAAAAAAGAAATACATATTAAACAGATGAAAACGTTACTGATAAAGTATTAAAATGACTATCATGACTAAGTAGTTGATAGTCATCCAGTTTGACTGGAATTACAAGTCAAATCTCCAAATATCTAGGACAAGTGGAAGATTGTTAGGAATGATGTCCTAGAACTTGTAATTATTTAACAATAATAATTTATCTCGAATAAATTAAATAAATAAACATAATCTAGATTGATTCAATTAACGATATTAGCAATATATAGAAATATATTAATATCGAACATTCAAATAGTAAAACCCTAAGTCACTCTTATGAAATCACGACTAAGTATGTGAGTCATACGAGAGGATTAAAGTCGAGATGAGTAACTTAAAAGTGTTTACAGTAAATGAATAACATTTGGGAACCTTATCCTGGTAACACTGTTGATGGCTTCACATTTTGTTTATAAACAAATGATCTAATCTTGATCATTCATGTGGGAGACATGAAATGGAAGTTGAAGAGATGATTTACTAAATTAGCGGAATTTATTTAGTAACACAAATTAACACTTAATTTAGGATCTATTAATATCATGCAATTTGTGATAAAACATGTAGATTCATGCTAGTTTTTTCGAAAATTAAAAACCGGAACTTACATTGACTGATTAATGGAGAATCGGTTGGAGGTTTCTTTACAGCATCAAATCCTCAGCAACACCGGATCTTCTATGCTATATCCCGATCTATCAAACGAAATCCGATTGTGGGATCGAACTTTAGAAGAAATTGGGAAGAAGAAAAATATTTTCTTCCCAATTTTGAATAGGGAAAATCGGCTAAGGGGGAAGGGAGAAGGAAGAGAGAATTCCGAATTTCTAAGGAATTTAATTGTGTGATTTATGAATGACCCAACCCTCCTATTTATAGAAAAATAGGAATCCTAATCCCATTAGGATTAATCTATAGAGATAAATACAAAAAGAAAAAAGATTATCTCTGTAACGACCCGGATTTTCACCCAAGGGCATTTTAGTCTTTTCACCAATTTTGATCCAATCAACGTAATCTTTAGTTTTTCCGAACCGTCACGTCGTTACGAATTCAACGAAATTGACTACGCTCAATTTCGAGTTCCGAGTAAAAAGATATGACCTGATTACCGTTTACGTCCTTTTAGTTAATTTTCTTTTAAGGGTAATTTGGTCTTTTCTAAGTCAATCTATTATGTTTATTCTTCACGTAAACCTAGGTCATATCATTCTTTTCCAATCAGCGCCGTTCTCAAGTAATTCATAAGAAATCGGCTCGTTTCTCCTTCTATTCATCGAGGTATTTATCGAATCTCTCGGCCGTTATCGTTTATGAAACTATCCTCCACTGTTTTTTCGTATTTATTGATCTCTTTGGCTGTCGTTATAATGTCAGAAACGAGCCTCATCGGAGTGCCGTGAGCATCATCGGAATTCAAAGATCACATCGTTTTATCTCTTCGTTCTATGTGGTAATTTACATTTGGATTCGTTTTATCTTAGCTTCATTGTGATTTCCAATCAATTTCAAGCCGATTCATGTTCGTTTTTATGACTTTTCTTCGCATTTAAGATCTCGCCGGATTCTGGCTTTCCTCGCCGTTTTCCGAGTTTGCTTTGCGGGTTTGCTCGAGGTTGGAGGTCGTTTATCCTCGGGTTCTTCTTTACGATTCATCCGGAGCGAGCGTGGGGCGAGTTTGTTGGTAAGCTGCTGTTCGTTTAAAAAAAAAAAAAAAAAACGCAGCTTTTGCGTTTCAGCGTTCCAGCTGAAGGTTGAAGAACCGGTCCAACTGGACCGGCTAGACTGGTCCAATTGGACCGGTTCAGCTGGTCCAGACCGGTTCAGTGGCCATTTTCAGTCAATTTGGGCCGGTTTTCGTCCCGTCTTTCCGGTTTTCTTGAAATTGAATTTAAATTAATGACAATACAGGTTTTGGGCACCTTTAGGATTTTATTTGGCATCGTTTCGAGTTCGTTTGCTTGCTCAATTTGCGAATAAGGTAGGTTAATTCCTACTTAGAAGTTAAATTAAATATTTTGTGCTTGCTTGTCTATTGTGTGATTATCGTGATATTTTCGGGAGATGATCTATTTATTATTATTATTATTATTATTATTATTATTATTATTATGTGCTTGTTTGATTTGCGAAAATTGTGTTTATTTAGTTTATGACCGTTAGTTGGTTTTTAATTATAATTAGAGCCTATAAAATATTTAAGTTAAATAAACTCATATTAAATTTAATATTTTAATTAATTATTATTAATAATTAACAACCACCTAATAATTAGTTAAAATGATTTACAATAATGTTTAGGATAAGTTTTAGAGCCAATTATGAGATAATAATATAGTTAATTTATAAAATTAAATAATAACTAGATGATTTTCTTGTTGTGACTCGAATGCATTATTTCTTTTCTTTTAACTATTTTGTGATGCGAATGTGTGTTGATTTAAATATTTATTCTTTGTTGTTATTTTATTATTCATGAGTTATGATCGGGGAGTTATTTTAAGATTTATTATTGTTTGATATTTATTTGAATGATTTTACTCAGACATATGATAATCACGTTGGATAGTGTGGCACGTATCATAATGGCCATTATGATACTATTCTATAGAGCTGAACACTGTGATTATGATATATCTAAGTAGTTGAGATGAGTTGGACAAGTGATTACCACGATGGATAGTGTGGCACGTATCATAGTGGCCACTATGATACTATTCTATAGAGCTGAACACTGTGGTTATGATCTTTGTAGGCTAAGTACCTACTAGTTGTTGATGAATGGTGGAAATGGACGAGTATCCATACGTTATTATAATTATGCGATTATGAGTTGAATTTAATTTACTTATTTGAGTTTGGTTTTAATCTACTGAGCTAAAAACTCACGGTATTCGAATGCCCTGCAAACTTTTATTTTGCAGGTAACATTGTTTTTTAATGGGGACTATGGCGATTGACGAGGACGGCGCTACACTGAGAGACCCTTAAGACTTGTCATTTCTATTTATTTTACCTTAATTTTATTTTATTGAATATTTTGTCATTTGTTTTTTTTTTGGATTTTCATTTTCATTTATTTTAGTTGTTTTTTTTTTAATTATTTAAATTGGCGCCAAAACAAATGTTTTGTTTCGAATATTTCTTTGGTTATTAAACGAATGCTTCCGCAATTATTTGGCTTTTACTCTGATTTATTTATATTTAAAATGAGTAATTTATTTATTTATTTATTTATTGGTTATTTTGAGTCGGGTCGTTACAATCTCTTTCCTTTATCTTGCAATTTCGAAAATGCCATAGATAAATAGGAGATTATTTTCTTTTCTTTATTTTATTTATCTTGGGTAAATAAATCTATATAATTATTATAGGATATAATTCAAATAATTATCTCCTACAAATTATCTCCGCCCTATCCATCTCCCACCGAAGGCGTACTTGATGCGACAAAAGTGCTGCGGTATGAGACGCCTTCCTACTAAGAGCGTCAGCAACCACATTAGCTTTGCCCGGGTGGTACTGGATATCACAATCATAGTCTTTCACCAATTCCAGCCACCGTCGTTGCCTCATGTTCAACTCCTTTTGCGTGAAGAAGTATTTCAAACTTTTGTGATCACTATAGATCGTTACTTTCTCCCCATACAGGTAGTGGCGCCAAATTTTCGAGCATGAACCACTGCTTGCTAATTCAAGATCGTGGGCCTGGATATCTCTTTTCATGCTCCTTCGATTCTGCCGGATGCATATGCAATCACCTTGCCATGTTGCATAAGTACGCACCCGATCCCTCGTAACGATGCATCACTATACACCGTGAGACCACCCGAATGGTCAGGCAAGGTCAAAACTGGAGCTGTGATAAGCCTATGCTTCAACTCCTCGAAACTTCGTTCACACTCTTCTGACCACACATACTTCACACCCTTCCTAGTCAACTGAGTTAAAGGGGCGGCAATTTTAGAAAAGTCCTGAACGAATCTCCGGTAATATCCTGCTAATCCCAGAAAACTCCGAATCTCAGGTACACTAGTTGGTCGAGGCCAACCACTAACTGCTTCTACCTTTGAGGGATCCACCGAGATACCTTCGCTTGAAACTACATGACCCAAAAAAGCAATTTGCTTTACCCAAAATTCACATTTTGAGAATTTCGCGTAAAGCTTTTCGGCTCTCAACGTCGATAACACCTTCTGAAGGTGGATTGCATGCATCTCCTCATCTTTGGAATAGACCAAGATGTCATCTATGAAAATAATGACAAAAAGGTCTAAGAATTGCCGGAACACAGTATGCATAAGATCCATGAATGCAGCAGGCGCATTCGTCAAACCAAACGACATGACCACGAACTCATAGTGGCCATATCGAGTACGAAAAGCCGTCTTCAAAATATCCTCATCGGCAATCCTCAACTGATGGTACCCAGACCGAAGGTCAATCTTGGAAAACACCGTAGCCCCTCTCAACTGGTCAAATAAATCTTCTATGCGAGGCAAAGGGTATTTATTCTTCACAGTTACCCGATTCAATTCACGATAGTCAATACATAGTCGCAAAGTTCCATCTTTCTTCTTAACGAACAGTACCGGTGCGCCCCAGGGTGATACGCTGGGTCGGATAAATCCCAGATCAAGCAATCCCTGAAGTTGCACCTTGAGTTCTTTCAACTCTGCCGGTGCCATTCGATACGGTGCCTTAGATAGTGGCGCCATTCCCGGAAGCAACTCAATTCGAAAATCCATCTCCCGCACCGTGGAAGACCAGGTAGCTCATCGGGAAAGACGTCTGGAAATTCTCGCACAATAGGCACCGTACCCACTCTTACTTCGTCCACTGAAGTATCGATCACACTTGCCAAATAACCCCAGGCGCCCTCTTGTATCAAGGCATTTGCCTGCAAGGCCGATATCACCATTGGCGCCACTTTACCCTCGGAGCCCCGAAAATAAGCTCGGCCTCCACTTAGGTCCACAAACTCTACTTTCTTCTTTTCACAATCAATTGTGGCACGATGGACCGACAACCAATCCATACCCAATATCACATCATAGTCTGATAAGGGCATCACGATCAACATAGCCCGAGTATCAAAACCCGATATACTGAGCTCCTCAGTATACACCACCCGGTTAACAACAAGAGACCGCCCTATTGGAGTTGACACACACAAGTCATACCCCAAAGGTTCCATCCCTAAGGCAGCTTGCTCCACAAAATTCTCAGAAATGAAAGAATGACTGGCCCCCGAGTCAAATAAAACATAAACAGAGTATCCAAAAACATTTAAAGTACCCGTAACCATTGTACCTGCGTTCTCAGCATCCTCACGAGTCGTAGCATAGACCCGGCCATGTTGCTGCTGAGCATACCGTGGCTGAGGTGCGGGCGGAGGTCTATGCTGCTGTTGTGGAGCAGGCCCAGCCTGGCCTCGACCCCGACCTTGCCCCCGACCCTGAACCTACCTACCCTGCTGAGGTGGAACTTGCGTGGCCGGACACCTGTTTGCAATATGTCCCGGTTGACCGCACTTAAAACACTCGATAAGCTTAAAACATTTCCCTGAATGATTCCCAGCACAAAGCTGACAGAAAGGTAAAGTATTCGTCAGATTTCTCGGTTGGACCGCTGGGCCCCCACCTCTGTTATAAGTGGCACGAGTCTGTTGTGGGTAATCACGTCCCTGAACAAACTCATCCATTTTCCTCTTTCCAGAAGAAGACTGTCCCACTATCACCTGTTTCGCCTTCTTATCAGTCGAGGCGATGTCCAAGGTCAAAGCAAAATCCAGGGCATCTGCATAGGTAGCTGGCCGTAAAGTGCGAACTTGCCCTCGAATCTCAGCCCTCAAGCCAACTATAAACCGCTTTTTTTTACTCTCAGGAGTGGCTATGTGCCCAGTAGCAAACCGGGATAATCTGTCAAACTCCCGTTCATACTCTACAACAGATTTGTCCCCCTGCTTGAGTGAGAAGAACTCAACCTCTAGCTGGTCTCGGGTGTCCTCGGGATAATATTTCTCGAAAAACTTCTCTCGAAATCTCTCCCACGTCACTGGTACAGTCGAAGCCAAGGACTGTGAGGTAGAGTCCCACCAATTCATGGCATCATCAGTCAGTAAATAGGTCCCACAGTGGACCTTCAGCTCCTCTGGGCAAGCAATATAGCCGAAAGCCTTTTCTACTTTCGCTATCCATCTTTCTGCTACTCCTGGGTCAGTCGATGTACCATCAAACTCTTTCAACCCATGTTTCCTGAACTCCTTCAGCATTTTTGCTGCAGTAGTGGTACCAATTCCATCTTGCATAGCCGGGGGTACCATTCCTCCTCCGGGTGGTACATTAGCCTGAGGGTTTACCGGATTTCCGGCGTTCATAAAATTTGCCCCATAAACTCCCCTACCGGTGGTGGCGGCGGCGGCGGCTCTGGAACTCCAGCATAGTTCCTCCCACGGCCTCTCCCACGACCACGCGGAGGGTTTACACCTCTTCCCCTACCAGGTACCACACCACGATGCATCCTGAATATCAAAACCACCACTTAACCCGTGAGTAAGCTAAGGAGATATATGCAATTAAATAAAGCTTATATAATTATGCTTAACAAAATAACATAAATAAAGAACAAAACATTCTTAACTATCGAGGTTTACCGGCATACCTGGTACCGTTGACTTGCGAGATGACTTTTGGATTGGCTCAACTACTAACTCATACTAGACACGACTTAGAGCCAAATGGCTCTGATACCAACTGTGACGACCCGGCTTATCTAATTTAAACTAGGACGCGAGCACGTAGCGGAAGCGTATAATTTGACTCATAAATGGTTACATTCATTTAACATAAAAATAAAAATTTCGGCATGTAGTATTTGTAACGTACAAGCCTCAATACAAAAAGAAAATAACCCTGTTATTCATCAAAACATCGGCTCGTCGGCCGGAATCAGAAAATCACAAGTCAATACAATAAGTTCGATGCATCGATTTTGAAACAAAAGTTTACAAACATAATACAACTTTGGAAACCAAAACATTCTTTTCCTAAGTGTAGGAAAATGTAACCAAAATTCTAGTAAAAAAAAAAAAAAACCAAGATCGTTAAGCTCGCGTGACCGGAGTCCTAATCCAAAACATCCATCTCTGCAAGGATCAACGAGCACCACCTGCCGCACCACGCCCTCGTCCCCGAGCGTTACCTGAAAGGTGATATAGAGCACCTTTGAGCATGACACTCAGTGATAACAAAAGAATATGAAAAATGATGCGAAATGACCATGCTAGCATATGCAAGTACATAACGTTAAACTTAAAATGCATACAAAGTAACAAATTATTCATTCACTCAGTTCCTTACTCTTTGATACCACAAGTAACATCATTTCAACTTCGGCGACACACTACGCCCATAAGTCAAACAACTCCCGAGCCACAGCTCATTCTCAATTCAATTGCCTCAAATAGTATCCGGCCATTCACTTACTTAGCTCACCGGATCTCTATTACTTTCATTTTCAAATTTCACAAATCACGTGCCACAACCTCGGTGTCTTACTACACCCAATTCACATACATTTTCCATCACTTTCCTTCTCCTGCCACGGTAACCACATGGCCACGTATAGATCGTATGATATGCATGAGTGAAATGTATGACATGAGATGAATGAAATATGATCTTTGAATAACAATAGTATTTAACACAACTTATAAGCAATAAGTGCGAATAAAGCAACTTTCTCAAAACCGGCATATGACACAATCCTTACCCATATGATTAATCAAGCCTCACATGTTCTCATGGTACGTGTTCTCGGTTACTATAAAACATAACATGGTATTTCAAGAATACATACTCATGGCATAATCCCTAACAAAACACTTGGCATGTAAGAATAAACAACTAGCCAAAACAACCAACTTTTCAAGTTTAAGCTAACTAGCTTTTGGCCCTTAAACCAAACACCGGATTTGTTATCATTTCCCGTTCCTTTGCTCCCTACCAAGAAATACCAGCCAATACCACATTTCACATTCACTATAAACCACACCTCCATTTCCGGAATAATTGAAGAGAAAACGGAACCGCCATACTCAACACTTTTCCGATTCTTTTGTTCTCACCTTCGATGTTGACTTCACGGGTGTCTACTCGTTCTTGGCCTACAATACATTAACCCATAACAAGTTTAGGCTAATGTACTCATTAAAACTCAGCCAATATAACCGCAATCAACCCCGAACCCGTTAAGTGACAAAAACACCAAAACTAGCCAAATCGGGATGCCATTTTCGGTCAAACGAAAGTACACATGATAGATACATGGAATTGATGTTCTAAAGTGATTTCTTGTTTAATATATGTATATAAACTCTCATATATTCCAGAAATTGAAAACCTTAAGAATCAACAAAGAAACACCCAAAACAAGCTACTTGAAAACTAGTTAATTGGCCAATTCTTTGGGGTTTTAATCTAACATAATTTCTCTTCTTTCCAAGTTGGTTTCCACATACTTTATTAACATAGATCATCCTTAACTTCCAGAAATTAAAAACTCAAGTTATTGGTCAAGAAAATCCAAAAATTCAAAGAAACAAGAAAAAGCTTCAAGAACCTCCATTAATGGAGTTTGGGAAAAGCTTCAAGCTAATTTATCCTTTGATTTTTTTTTAAAAGAAACTTTAGAGATGGAACCTATGATTCATACATGACTTTAACTCACCAAAATCCAGAAATATAAAGAGAATAACCCACAAGAACTACACTTTAAACATCAAACACCATGGAAAACCTAAGCAAAATTGACTTCTAGGGTGAACTAACCTTTGATTCTTAGTAGTTCTTCTCCAATTTCTTATGTAGATCTTCCTAGGATGATGATCCCACCATGAATCATGAAAAGCCTCTTCAAATTTCTCAAGGAATAAAGAGAAGAGAAATGGAAAATTGAGAGAGAATGGAGGGGGGGACGGTCCAAGGAGGGAGAAGAGAAAGCAAAAAAAATGAATTTTGCCTTTTTGTTTTTTTTTTTTTTTCATTTCTAATTTTCCATATTTATACTTTTAATTTCCAAATAATTATAAAACAACTTAAATCAATTTATTTTCACATCCCTCCACCTCCTAAAATAAATATCAAGTCCTTCCACCTCCAATTTTTTATTTTCAAATCCTTTTCCTACTTTTCCCTTACTAACTAGTCCTTCATTTACTAATTAATTTGCTTTTAGCCCCTTTTTCCAACTTAACCATGGTTCATTAACTATGGTTAACTTCAAAAATCAAATAATTCAAATAATAACATTCCAAAAATAAATAAATTACGAACCCGGGCCCTTACAGATAAAGTTCATTAGAGAATCAGCGGGAACACAAGGATAAAACGGTAATTACAGGGGCAAAACGATAAATTCAATCCGCCAGTAATTATGAGGGTTCCACGTGAATGATATGTTACAGATATAAATATAGATAAATTAAATGAACATAACTCATCTATAGTGAGGGGAATTTAGCTATGAATCTATAGTGGAATTATTCATATTTAGATAATAAGTAATTAATTGATTATGAGTTCATCACTTAATTGACTAATTATTAAGCCCATGATATATAGGTTCATCGGGTCCCTATGCTAGCCCAAATATCGTAGTCGCGAAATCAAGTAGAAGAAATGGAAATTTTAAGTAAAGTGAATTACTTAAATAGGCAATATTAATTGTTTAAATATTGAGTATATTTAAACGGTAATTACTATAAACATTATTAATTGTTTAAATAATGAGTTATTTAAACAGGAAATTAATAATGAAGTATTATTAATTAAACATTATTAATTATTTAAATATTGAGTATATTTAAATGGTAATTAATAATTTGAAATTAATTGACAATTATTAATTGTTTAAATAATTAATTTTATTCGAACGGAAATAAATAATTAAAATTAATTAATTAATAATAAAATATTATCAATAAAATTATTAATTAAATAATGAGTTTATTTAATGGAAATTAATAATAAAAATATTTATTATTAATTATTTAAATAATGAAAATTATTTAAATAGAAATTAATAATTAAATATCATTTGATAATATTTAGTCGGGAGAAAATACTAATATTATTAATTGTTTAAATAAAATATTTTATTTAAATGGTAATTAATAAATTAATTAATTAAGTCGGACTTATTAATTTAAGAGAGAGTTTCAAGCCCAATTGGATTAATGAACCCAATTGAAATTGGCCCAAAATAATTAATTAAATAAATTTGATTTATTAATTATTTATCTTCAAAATTTTGGCCATTGTAGTATTTTTGGGAGAGATAATTGTTTGAATTATATCATAAAATAATTACATAGATTTATTTACCCAAGACAAATAAAATAAAGAAAAGAAAATATCATTTTATTTATCTATGTCATTTTCGAAATTCCAAGATAAAGGAAAGAGATAATCTTTTTTCTTTTTGTATTTATCTCCATGGATTAATCTTAATGTGATTAGGATTTCTATTTTCCTATAAATAAGAGGCTTGGGTTATTCATAAATCATACAACTTAATTCCTTAGGAAATTGGAATTTTCTCTTCCTCTCTCCATCCCCTCTTGGCCGATTTTCCTTCTTGATATTGGGAAGAAAAATATTTTTTTCTTCTTCCCAATTTCTTCTTAAGTTCGATCCCACAATTGGGTTTCGTTTGATCGATCGGGATATAGCGTAGAAGATCCGGTGTTGCTGAGGATTTGATTTTGTAAAGAAACCTCCAACCAATTCTCCATATTTTACTCAATATAAGTAAAGGTTTTAATTTTCGAAATTTAAAGAATGAATGTACATGTTTTTATCACAAATTTCATGATGTTAATAGATCCGTAATTAAATGTTAATTAGTTTATTAAATTAAATTCCGCTAGTTTAGTAAATCATCCCTTCAGAACCATCAATGAATCCCTCTATACCATTTAATATAATGACATTTAGGAGCTGATTTTTCCAGAGCAAGTAGTTTGTATCATTTAGTTTAATGGTGAGGGAGGAAGCTCCTAGATTTGTAGGTTATTGATGAATGACATTTGGTGGAAAAAGAGAAGGCTCTTGGGGATAAGGTTGGGGAAAATAGGAAGGGAAGGTTTGTGGAAAACTTTGGTATTGAGCTCTAGGTACAGTGCCTGGATTTGGCTGAAAGTAAGGTTGGTTCGGAGTATTTCCAAGAAAGAATGATGGAGGATGACGATTTAAAACAGGGGTGAAGGGCTGAGGTAAGGGATTTTGGTTTTGACGAGGATTGGATGAAGCTTGAATGTTAGGAATAGCTTCATTTTGATTTTGATCTATTCCTTTTTGTTTTGGATTTTCAGTAGTTGAGGAGGATGAATCTCCTGTAGGTGTAGCCATTGAGAGCTTTAGAGCTCTAATACCATGAAGATTTGTGAAAAAGCAAAGAAAGGAAAGAAAAGATAGAGAAAAGGAAAAGGCAAGAAGAAAGGCAGATTGATGATTTTCTCATTGAATTCGTAAAGCTACAGAAAACAGCATAAGAAGGAGAATAGATAGCCACATGTCAGCATCCTATTTAAGAGATAATAACAAACTTTATAATAAAGGAAAAAAATGAAGAATAATAGAAAAAGGAATCCAAGGAAGATATGGAAAGATGACAATATTAGTAATTATTTGCATCATCTTTTACATTTATCGGAATCATAACTTAAATCTTCCCACAACTTTTACAATTTTTTTCGAGATTATTCAAAGGAATTATATATATAATATATAAAAAGAAATTGGTGAAATTATAAATTTATTGTAATTTTTTTCCCTTCGTTATGAAATATTATAATAAAAAATTAATTATTGTTTATAAAAATTTAAAAAACAAAAACTATACATATCTACCCTAACACCACTTTTAAAATTTTGGAATATTAAAATTTCTAAATATATATACCAATCTATACTGATTGTTTTTGTTGGGTTATTGATTTTTAATAAAATTTTAAATCTTATTTTATAAAATTTAAAAATTTCACCAACATAGTAGGTGTTAATAATCTAGTTGATGAAAAAGAGAGGAAAAATAGTGTCTATCTTTGAATTTTTCCATTGTTTTACCATGGGTTTCCTTCTTCAGCCACGTGTCAGGTAATATTGTTTTTTTTCTGACTTTTCCCTACCGCTGACAATAACAGGTTTCACGAAACTGGTTTTTTTTTTTAGTTAATTTCAGTAATGGACATTAAAATTTCTTATTTCAGAAAAACTAATCTTTTATATATATTAAAACTACCTAAAACCGCCACATGCTAAATTAAATTATATTATGAAAAGACAAAACATAACCCCGATTTAATTTCTCCTTAATTTGTACAAAATTTAAGGGAATTTAAATTTTTTCAAAATTAGTGGAAAAATCAAATCTAAACAAAAATAAAAGTGTAACAAAACAATAAAAGAAAAATCTTCAAACTTCTGACTTCTTCTTCCAGGGGAATTCGAATGTCTTTCTTGTTCGTCATCCTACAAAATACAAAGAAAAAACGATGATAAACTGGTATGTATAAAAAAGATTTTCTTTAAAAGTAATTTTTTTTTATAAAAAGTAAATAGTTTATTGATGTACACTTAAAATTGATACCAGACACAAATTGAGGAAACAGTTTTGAAAAGATATGTAAATATGCTTTTAAACTAAATATTGAATAAAAATAAACATTTGATTAAAAATAACTTATTCTACAAAATACACAGAAAGTGACTTCGGTGGAGAATTGAAAGGTAAATTTCTTTATAAACCGTTTACTTTTAGTAAACATTTATTGATGTGTATTTAAAATTGATAGAAGACACAAAATTGAAGATGAAAAGAGCTAACAGTTTCTAAAGATATGTAAATAGAAAATTAAAATAAATATTGAATAAAAATAAACATCTGATTAAAAGTACCTTGTTCTACAATTGAATCTCACATTCAAACCCTAGCCCTCATTCTAATCAGATACAACGATGATATTGTTACCCAGATCTCGGCGGTGACACGACAGGCGAGTTCCGACGTTGGAAACGATTGGGAAGCGACATAATATCATATCGTATGATATATAACGATGAACCCAATGGAAAAAACTATCCAAAACAACTCAAGAACTTCAAAATAGATGCTCTTTGCAATTAGGCGTAGGGTAGCCATGGGAAGCAATCAAACAGATCTCAGACAAGTCAAACCCAGTTCAGAAAAATCAAAATAAGAACAATCCTCCAAAACAACAAAAAGGTGAATGAGAGTGAGAGATATTGGGTGGGTCAGATCTGAAAGGGGCATGTTGAGGTTTCATAAGAAAAAAAAAACTCCATTGATTTCAACGTTGGTAGTGGTCGACGAAGGCAAAAGAAGAAAAAGAAGATGAGAGATATTTAGATTAATTTTTTTTTATTAAATAAGAATTCCTAAAATCAAGGTAGATTGATTTAAATTTAAAATAAATAATTAAATAAATTATAAATTTAAATGATATGTAATTAATAAGATATGATTATCGAGATAAAAGGGTAAGTTGATAAACAATAAAATCGGAAAATACCAGATCACCACCATAAATGGTGTTTTTTTTGTTTAAAAATGAAATAATATCATAACCTCCAATATTATTGTAATTAGGTTAATTAAACCGGTTATTTGTGTAATTGATATTTTTTTTTTTTAAATTCACGAATTAGGTTTTAAGCCTCCAAAATTAAATTTATTTTCTCTCAAATCAAGATTGTCCGCCAATGGCGTCTTTTTTCGCCTCTATTATCAGAGCTTCACGTTTTCTATTCAACAATCGTGGGAGCAATGTCCCTGGAAACAGAGTTTACTGCCCTCTAAACCACCATCTGAAAATAACTATTGACCATTTGATGATAAAGTACAACTACAAAAATCCCATCTACGTTGCCCCAGTCTTTGATTACCAATCAGCGGTTCGTATGGAAAAGTATAGTTGTGATATGGGTTTGGTTTGTGATTCCGCTTCTTTGGTTTCTCATCGCTATCGCATTCCCAATGATACCACTTTGCCTATGAGCTTGGATGAATTGCTTGTTCGTTGTAAGGATGTGGCTCGTGGGGCTAAACGGCTTCTTTTGGTTGCGGATCTGACCTCTATTATTCATGGATACAGTCCTGATCAGGTTATTCGCTGGTTTTGTTTTTTTAGGCGTTTCATGAAATCACAGCATTTGGTTTGATTTAAAGAAAGATTTTTGAATGTTTATTTCTCTTTTCCAAATGTGTTGTGTGGGAATTGAGTGAAAAAATAAAAACTTTACTGATTTTTATAAAATAGTAATAGTAAAACGTGATTCATGGTTATTTGCTGGATCTGTTCTTAAGGTGTTTGAAGAAATAACAGCAGTTTTGGTTTGGTTTAAAGAAAGATTTAGAACTGTTGACTTTGTTCAAAAAATTTGGTATATGGGAATTGGGAATTGAGTGATTAGAAAGTAGGGGGAAAAAGCATATTTGTTGGATTTTCATTATATTGTGAAATGTAAAATGTGATTTGTGGCTTTTGAAATAATGTTTAGTTGCTGGTGAATGTGAATCTATATCTGATTGTTTGAAAGAGAGTGGAATATCAAAACCTGTCTTTATGTCATAACACAATATGCTTCTTTCTATTTAGTTTCTTGATTATATCTACATACGTATGTTGAAAGCAAATCTCAAAATTAGTTTATTTCTGTTCTTGCTGATTGATGACTTTGAAGAAGGGCTTTTCACGATTCTAAGAAAGAATAATGCTTGCCTCTCTTTTTTAGTTCATCTATATTATATAATATTTAAGGGAAATGTTTGTGGGAAGAGTTGGCCTTTTGTTGAATAGTAGGAGGCATATTTGGTAGTGTACAATACTGAATTCCAGGAACAAGAGAAGAGCACTATTTTAATGTTGAATTTTGTTATTGTTATCAACAGGCTGTTGATACAGCAAGAAGAATTGTGAAGGAAGGTGGAATGGATGCGATAAAAATGGAAGGGGGGTCACCTTCAAGAATTACAGCAGCAAAAGCTATTGTTGAAGCTGGAATTCCTGTAATGGGGACTGTAGGACTTAGTCCCCAATCCAGTAGTCTTGTTCACTTGTTAGATCCTGAAACGATTGTTGAGACCGTGAGGAAGGAGGTCTCCCCAAACCACGCCCTCTTTGTCGATTCTTCTTATTGTATGTGGCTGTGTTTGGGACTACATTTCTGTTGCTGTGTTGAATACTTTATCTTGGCAGGTAGTGGAAAATGCAGTCTCTCTACAAGAAGCTGGGTGTTTCTCTGTTCTTCTGGAATATGGTCCTGCCCCAGTTGCACTTGACGCTACAGCAGCTCTTTCTATTCCTACCATTGGCATTGAAAGAGGGCCGCCTTTCTGTAGTGGACAAGTAAGTTGATTGTGTTGATATCTTTTGATATGCCATTATACATATTTGACCACCAAATTAATTTTCTTGACCTGTTAACGAGTTACGTTACCAGTATTTGATCTGACATGTATTCTACCACTAAATTACAAGGTTATTAAAACGTGAATCGAATCGTGAATCGTGTACCAATGATATACTCCACAGGCTACGAGGTCCACATATTACTAATGCTGAAGGTTACCATTAAATTGCATCTTTTTTTAACTTAGGTTCTCTACTCTTATTTTTTAGGCTTTTGACTCGAGTATTCACACATCCTTTGCTGGCATCCCAAGAAGTTAAACCAGATGAACATGTCATCACCGAAATCCAATGAACAAGGAGTTTAATGAACACCGTGTCTTCCTCCCTAAAATCCAATGATCTCATTTTAATGACATTATTTACTATTGATACCATTTCATTTTCCGTTTTTAATTTTTTATTCTAATTTTTGAAAATATTACGTGATAATTTTCATTCTTATTTTATAAAACACAAGGTACATTGTAAATAAGACCTTTGTAGTTCTGACAAAATTTCACGAACACCCACTCTAATTAAAAAATGGTAAATTACACCAACGTAATTTAAGACTTTACTAAAACCCTTAAAAATATTTAACATCTTTTCCTACTTTAAAATGGTTTTATATACATTTTCCTGTCGCTAAAGAAAATTTTGAAACTAGAAGAGAAGGAGAAAAAAACTGTCTTGGACGTTAAATATTTAACGGTATTGGTGAAAAATGGGCTTGATGACATAATTCTGAAACTAAGTGAGTGTAATTTGTCATTTTTAACTATATGTGTTTGTGTATTTGACCAAAACAACAATATTCTTATTTATGAAACACATATTTATTAAAAAAATCGTATTTTTATTATAACTAGTTGAAATAACGTGCGTTGCACGTGATCATACATTATATTTATAGAACTTATTAATTATTTTTAAAAAGGGTTGTATTGTTAAAAATGATCATATAAAAAAGTCTCGTAAAATTTTTTTTCAAAGTAATTATAAAGTCTCATAAAAGATATATAAAGTCATGAAAGTGTGGGATGATGTTTGTACAATGATTTTCATTATAGGTGAAGAAAAGGTTTATTTCTTTCTTCAGTTTTAGTACTTGAAAATTTATACAAATCTATCTCATCATTCATTTTATAGATTTTGGCTCCGTTTGGTATTGATTTTAGCTAACTTTTTGTAGAATTTCAACTGTTTTGAATGTTTGGTAACATGAAATCGCATTGATTTTTAAAAAATCTACTAGCTGTCTGATGCCTACTTTTGCTTTTTAAAAGTACTTCCCTAAAATCTCTCCCTATCTCTCCCACTATCTTTATTCGTTTTAAACCAATTTTTTTTACAACAAATCAAATATTTTTTAAAGTCTATTGTATTGTTTAAAAATATATTTAAATTAATATAATTTGAAATTGATTTGTAAATATTTTTCAATATACAATAAATACATTATAAAAACAAGTAAATACTATATCATATAGACAATATTTTTTTAATAGAAGGAATTTATTCTGTTTTTTTTTTATAAGAATTTCCTTATAGTTTTATAGTTGAATATCGTTTTTTATGTTTTTATTATTAGATAAATTGTTTTTATGAACTCTTGTAATTAAATTAATATAAATATTTGTATCAACATTAATTGAATATTTGTATATTTCACAATACTTTTAGAAGTCGGATTTACCAAACACTAATATTCTACATAAGTTGAATTTACCAAACACTAATCTGATTTATGATACAGCTGATTTTTTCTACAGCATAGTTCACAGCAATTATTTTAAAAGCTACAGTAATGTCAAACTAGCCCTTTGTTGATAGATTTTACATTCTCATTTTAGATGTAGTTTGTCTTTTGTTTTGTACATACTTTGATTTGAACTAGTACCATCTATACCCTGTCTTGAGGCGGTATCCACTTCCATTTGACAATTATCTTGAGATGTGACTCCATGCTTTGATACAGGTATACTATGTGGAACTTGTACTACTGTTTCTATTCAAGTGTTGGTATCCTGTTCAACCTCCATCTCACTTGTCCCGTGCTCAATAATAACGACACAATCAAGTGTTTTAGAACACAAACAGTGAAGAAGATACATAAAATCTTCAGGATTTTCCATCAATACGGAATTGGCACGTTCAAATCAGATACTAACTCAAAGAAAAATCAACAAACTCTGGGTGAACGTCCTAATAATTTAACAATTTTTTTTATTTAAACCTGCCTTGTAACTTATAATATATATATATATATTTTTAAATAATTTGTCTCAATAAATCTATATACTAATTATAACCAATGTTTAAACTTTTTAAAAATCACTCTAATAGCATAGTTATAGTTCAATACATTATTGAACTATTTTTTAAACGTATTTTTAGTACTTGCCCATTTTTTTAATTTATAGCTAGCAATTGCCCCTTTTTTAAAATATACTAGTTATAGGTTTTAATTTTCATTTTTTTTTAAATAACAAGGCCGGCGAAATTCGCCGGCCTTGTGACCTAAGTAAAAATATATATTTTTTAAATTAGCAAGGGCGGCGAAACTTATAGTATTTTTTTATTTTTATAATTAACAAGGCTGGCGAAATTCTACGCCCAATGAGTAAAATAATGTTAAAGAGAAAATAATGTCATGAGAGCTTTCCTAAGTCTTTAAGTCCATTATCGGCCTCACCGACTTCCAAATATTCTCTCAAACTTATTCACAACATTCTAATACTTCCCTTAATTCGCAAATTAAGAGATAACTCAATCGAAACAGTTTTAAACACTCTTTTATCAATTTAAAACTTTTCGATTTAAACTTATATCAATACATTTAATCTCCTATTTCCACTCATTTTCACATTGCACTCGTGGATGCGTCGTGCCTCCTCTTCCCCATGGTCATCAATGTTTATCTTGAAATCTCGATAGAGTTCATATGAAATCTCTTTTGCATCAATGATCATTTGAGCATTTATAACCTCATAATGATAGCTAATGTCGAGATCGAGATCAAAATTAATCATAATCATAATAAGAATAAATGATTAGTAAAGAAGAAAAATAACCATTGTAATATAGACAAGTTTTTTTCCAAATGTTTACCGTCTGATCTAGTCTAGAATCTCTCATGGAATTAAGTTGTATTGACTATGACTCAGAGGTACGAGCTGACGTATGGGTATGTGTACGTCAGTAATTAAATTTTATGAAGCTTCTCCAACCACCAACTTAAGTTATGGGGATATGATAATCTTCTTCTTACCCTCCTTGGCTTCCTTTTCTTCATTAGAAAGTTTTTTTGCAATGTTACGTCTTCGCACTTTGCTTTGATCCGTCACTACAAAATAAATTATTACATATTCTTTACATATAGGAAATATTAAACATAAGAATAATTCTAACCTGAAGGAGATGTCGGTAATGTTGAGTTTGCTGAAATACCTGAAGTCGAAGTCAGTATATGATCACTCAATGAGGGCGTATGTGAGACTGAATCCGAGGATGGATCTCGGATCTATATCCTTGTACCATGTTGAGTCGGAGTCTTCCTATAACCCGGTGCAATGGGTTGTGCGTCAATCTTATCTTTCCCCTTACCATTACCTTTCCTGTTAAAAAAACAAACAAACAAATGAACATTAGTTAGAAAAATAGATTAAAAATTGTACAAGGAAACTAATGTGTCATGAAATAAAACTACACAAACCTGACTTAGTCACTATCATTTTCTGACTCTTCACTATAACTTTCTGATTCATCACTATTATTATCACCAATACTACACTGCCCCAATTCTTCCCCATGGAATGTTCAACTAGTGTATCCCCGTGATATCTCATGAGCGTGCAAATGTTCTCTGATTTCTCGTAGTGTTGCAAAAAATTTGTTATGACATTTAATACAATGGCATCGAGTTTTCCCACACATATTCAAAACTTTCCCCGCAACATCTAAAAAAGACACAACTCTCTCTATATATTCCTTACAAAATCTATCACTTTATTCCATCCAACTTCTATTAGTATTAGACCTATTTCAAACAAAACATTTAACTCATCTTAAAAATAAAATGTTAATCAACATGCTTTGAGACGACTAACTTTGCTGCAGGATAACCGTCTCCCAATAAAAAAACTATGAAAACAAGTGCAAGCTAAAACAAAGAATGATAAAATATTCATTTTAGACAGCTAACTTTGTTGCAGGATAGTCGTCTCTAAATAATAAAGCTCTAAACAACACATGAACTATTAAACAAATAAATCCTAAAACACAATAAAATATAACATTGATAAAGGAAAATAGAACATAACCTTGAACCCGACATTTTAATAGCGTGCTTGATCGAGAGATGACACCAAATGTGCTACAAAATTTACAATTACATATATTAGAGATGTTACAAACTTAAAATACATTCTTTACAATGACTAAGAAATTCAACAAAATACATTCAAAATTACAAACTTAAAATCACATATTATTAAATTTCAACAATATAAATTTCAAAATAACAATTAAATTTGAAACAAATTAATAAATAAATGACAATGTCACAAAACTTATATAAAAACCAATGGGTAAACTGCAAATAACACCCTTGTGGTTTCAGTTAGATTCATGAAAAGTCCCTGTAGTTTAAAAATGGTAAATCACACCCCCATACTTCCAAATTATGCTAATAAGACCCCTTCATTACAACGCTGTAAACATTCTTTTAGCCATAACTTCTTCATTTAAACTCCGATTTTGATGATTCAAGATGTTTTGGAATTCTCTTTTCGGGCTCTATGTCATGGTTATCTCAAAAATTCAAAATTTTCAATGAATAATAGAGTTTTATTATTGTCAAAATATTTGGTATGATTACAGTCACTAACCTCGTTGTTTACTCATGATTTAGAAGTTTTCAAATGACCATAAAATAGAGCCCGAAATGATGATTCTAAAGCATCTTTAATCATCAAAATCGAAGTTCAAAAGAAAAAGTTATGACTAAAAGAAAATTTACAGCATTGAAGGGGAAGAGGTCATATTGACATAATTTGGAAGTATGAGGGTGTGATTTTCCATTTTTAAACTACATGGACTTTTCATGATTTTGACCGAAACCATAAGGGTGTTATTTGCAATTTACCCAAAACCAAATTGATGCTCACTAAACTCACAAAACTAAAAAAATACACAAATTTAAACAAGAAAAACATAACACTCAAGCAACTACAAAATGCATCCTAAATTGAAAAAAAATCAACATCAATCTTTCCCTTATTTATAAATTCCACATATACAAAAATAATAACAATTCAACAACAAATTCACAAAAAAAATAAAATATTTTTTTTGAGAAAAACCCTAATCACATAAATCTCTACTATTTTTGAGAAATAAAGCATGGAAACATACCTAATAATTTCGAAAATCAAAACCCAAGTCTTCAAACGAAAGAATTCGGTTGAAAAAAATGGTAAAATCAAATAAAGAGGTCGATTTTTTTTTTTGCTATTTTTGCGTAGGGCTGCAGCTGGTGGCTGTTCTTTGAAGGAGGAAGAAAAAAATAGAGAAGAAAGGGCTTGCTGCCCCTTTATGCTTTCCGGCACATGTCGACGATAGTATCCTTAATGAAACGACGCGTTTAGGCTAGACTGATGCTACATCGGTCTAGCCTACCTGAGAATTTTGCAAAATGGGTATTGTCGATGCCACGTCGGTAACGATCTTCCATTTCTTTAGTGTGTCACATCACTAGATGTGGCGTCGGGGATGGTAATATCTGTTGGGAAAAAACAACCTTCTCACATTCACCGCTAGAAATAAAAGAAAGAACCCGAGAAAAATAAGAAAACAAACACAATCAAACGACACAAGGATTTATACTGGTTCACCCAAATTGGCTATGTTCAGTTGCTACCGCTGCAGATTTCAGTATGATGAATCAGAGTTACAATAGAGAAATATTCAATACAATAAACCGTGTATTAATCGCTTAAAAGCCCTCAAGAAAGTAAACTCTTTCTTCTACAATATTTCTCACAAACTCTCACCAATCCGAGGCTATGATTCACTGTCACTCACCCACGGACAAGCAACAACAAGAATCACCGCTTCAATCTTCTATCTCTCGACTTCTGAAGAATTGAAGACCACCGCCTCACAAATTGAGAAAACTCCAATTTCAAATCCTTTTGGCCAATCACAATATATAAGCCACCGCCTCCTAAGAAACCCTTGGCTGACACATAACAATTAAGTTGCCACCAAATGTACACTTTGGTGGGCTTTAATGGTTAATGGGCCTTAAGGCTATGATTGAACAAATAATGGACTTTGACTTAATTTTGACTTCATCATATAATTTTGATTTGTTTTCATAAATACCCAACAATATCTACGGACACAAAGCAATAATGTTGGCAATGAAAGCATCGGTAGAAGTGTTTCTTTTTTGTAGTGATCCCTTTTTGTGCATCAATAATTTTGCTATTAGATCTCAAAAAATGTACTTCTCCAGCCTTAGCTAGCTCATGATTATGTTCCAAGACAAAATTGGTTACTTTCCAAACCCCCGCTCTATCATATTGAAATCTAGTACTTGCTTTACATCTAGTTCTAGAAGCCTCTCTATTGTTTTTTTTTTTTGTTTTTTTATTTTTATTTTTTTGCAGTATAGCCTTCTTTAAAACACACATAATTTACAACGGTTGAATTTCCAAATTTATCAAACCTTTTTTTTGCCTTTCTAACGCTAAATCCCATACAAATAGCATATTTGTTATAAAAATCATAACTTTCTTCTATCCTATTGACATGTATGGTTCGCTAATATGTAAAGTTTATTCTCCTCCTCCTTTTTCTCATTCTAATTCTTTTGTATCTCAATCCCATCAAAATTAATATTAACTTAATGTATAATTGTAAATTGTAAAATATTTCAAATAATTATATAAATATTGGACAAGGAAGTATACCCAGACATGAACTTATCTCCATCTGTTGTTACCTAAAAATGGATGGCTTCCACGTAGGCAACGAACTTAATTTATGAGACGAGTCGGAGGTAGTGCGCTGCTTCGACGGCGTGCTACGTAGGTACCTGCACAGGAAAGGAAAAGAGCACCGGTGTGGTGCCGGCCTAACACCCTCCGATGCTTAAGTCAGAGCAAGCAGAGCTAGTGTGCCAGAGAGTAGTAGTAGAGATTCCTTCCCTAATGAATGAGTTTCTTCTCCTATTTATAGGAGAATATGTTGATGACATCATCGTGCCACGTGTCGCTTTCTAAATGGACGCTTGCAATTGGTTTAAATGTGTTGGTCTGTGTTGGAGACTGCGTAGCCAGTTCTTTTCAGGTGCATGGACTTTATGCCTAGGTACCACGGTCAGACGAGGTGCTTCGGACCAGGTGCTTTAGACCAGGTGCTTTACACCAGGTGCTTCGGACCAGGTGCTTCGGACCAGGTGCTTTACACCAGGTGCTTCGGACCAATTTTGCCAAGTTGTAAAATTCCACGTAATCCAATTTCACCCTACAACAGAGGCCCCCTACTCCCGAGTTGAGTTGAGATGTGAATTCAATGCTACTTGGGAGTATTCTTTCAAAGCGGAATTTTACATTAGTCAATTTCTTGAAAATATTCAAAGTGTTGAGGTATGTAGCTTGAATTTTCCGTTGCAATCGTCAAAATTTTGAGAGTTTGTTGCTTGAATTTTCTCCCTTGGTAACTTGAATTTTCTGTCATAATAATTTTTTTTTTGAGAAAATACTAAGTGTTGAAGCTTGGTAGGTTGAATTTTCTGTCTCTGATCGTTTTGGAGTTGGGTTGTATGTCCAAGTCGTCACATTTCATCATCACATACTTCGCCCCCTTTGATTTTAAGAGTAAAAATTCTCTTGAAATCAAATATATTAAAATTGTCTAGCTTTCATTGAAGAAAAGATTACAAAATTTGAAAGGAAAAAAAAAAAAATAATAATAAGTGTAGAGAGGAAAGAAGAGGGGTTGAAAGAGAAAGAAGAAAGGAATAAAAATAAATAAAAAAAAATGAAGGGGGAGGGGTTCCAGACCCGCGGGTCAGGATTTGACCCGCGGGTCTGGGCGCGGGTCAGGGAATGACCCGCGTCCCTCCCTTCATTATTATTTTTTTTTATTTTTTTCTTTTTGAACCTACTGGTTCTTTTGCCCGCGGGTCAAATCCTGACCTGCGGGCATGGGCGCGGGTCAGGTTTTGACCCGCGCCCACTAACTTTAACAATTTTTTTTTTTTTTCTTCTTCTTCTTCTTCTTCTTCTTTCTTTCTTTTTTCCCTTTTTTCTCTCTCTCTCTCTCTCTCTCTTTCTTTCTTCCAATATACAAAGTCAAACTACTTTATACTTTTTTTTTTTTTTTTTTTTAAATAATAATAATATCAATAACCAATTTCAAGTTGGTTTTCCGTCGTCGACTTGTCGTTGAATCTTAACACAATCTTGCTTGATTGCTCCATCTTCAAATTTTCTAAGTGTTGCTTCGTAGGTGTAATAGCCTTACACCCTTAGTATACTTAGAATTTTTTTTTTAATTCCTCTACGAATCATGCACTCCTTAGTAGACTTAGAATTTTTTAGTCGTTTTTAAATTCTTCTACCAGGTGCGGCTCGTGGGAGCCTTGCACTCCCTGACAGACTTAGAATTTTTTAGCCATTTTAAATTCTTCTACCAAGTGCGGCTCGTACGAGCCCTGCACTCCCTGGTAGACTTAGAATTTTTTAGTCGTTTTAAATTCTTCTACCAGGTGCGGCTCGTGGGAGCCCTGCACTCCCTGGTAGACTTAGAATTTTTTTCTATTTAGCTCTTCCACCGTGGCGGACTTAGAACTTTTTAGTCGTTTTAAATTCTTCTACCAGGTGCGGCTCGTGGGAGCCCTGCACTCCCTGGTAGACTTAGAATTTTTTTCTATTTAGCTCTTCCACCGTGGCGGACTTAGAACTTTTTAGTCGTTTTAAATTCTTCTACCAGGTGCGGCTCGTGGGAGCCCTGCACTCCCTGGTAGACTTAGAATTTTTTTCTATTTAGCTCTTCCACCGTGGCGGACTTAGAACTTTTTAGTCGTTTTAAATTCTTCTACCAGGTGCGGCTCGTGGGAGCCCTGCACTCCCTGGTAGACTTAGAATTTTTTTCTATTTAGCTCTTCCACCGTGATGGACTCAGAACATTTTTAATTTTGTTGCAGTAGAATCGCATAGTTGGCCCCCACTCGAGTAGAGTTTTATGTCTTGAAGTCTAACTCGAGTCTAATTTTTCTCAAATGATCTAACTCTCATGAATGCAATAAGTAGAAAAAATATAATTTTATTCATTTTATTTTCGAACTCTTACAATAGAAGACTTTATTGGAAATGAAAATTGCAATAAATTAAATTGTTGAAATAAAATCTATGTTGCTTGACATCCTCATGGGTGTAGTAGAGCCTTTCGATGAGATCAATTAATGCGTTGATGCCTTGACCAATACCTCGGTGACTTAACATGGTACTTTTTAAGGCTTGGGCTCTTTTTCAATAGTCGGACCTCCAAAGATGGTCCTTATTTCTCCATATGGGAAATTTTGATTATCACATCTTGGTCTTTCTTATCTCCTTTACTTTTCACGAATTCTTTCAAGTACCCTTTTTGAATAAGGGTCTCAATTTCTTCCTTGAGATCGAAGCAGTCAGAGGTGGTATGTCCGTGGTCTTTGTGGAATAGACAATACTTGTTTTTGTTCCTCTTATTTGACGCTGCAACCATCCTAGCGGGCCACCTTACTATGTTTTTGTCTTGGATCTCCATAAGTAGTTGTTCAATTGGGACCGTGATGGGAGTGTATTTTTTAAACTTACTAGGAGGAAGACTTAGCTTATCGAATTGGTCTCCCGACTTATGCCTCTTGTCATCCTCGTGACGATCACTCCCCCAGACAAACTCTTCTGTTCGATCTCTCTTCTTGTGTTCCGATCGTTTACTACTACCTCCTTCATCCTGAAGTCCTTCTTGCACTAAGCAATTCTCCTGCGCTCATATATTTTTGCGCTCTAGCGAGAAGCTCGATGTATGTAGCGGCGTTTTCTTGCCTAGTGACCACAAGAACCTTTCATCTTTCAAACCAGCCATCATAGCGATTAGAGCTATGTCGTCACATTTAACCTTCCACATTCAATGCCTCATTGTTGAATCTTACTATATAGTCTCGGAGGCTCTCCTCCGACTTCCGACGTCTGATCAAAAGGTGCGTGGCCGGTTTCTTATGATCTCTTCCACCAAGGAACCGAGTTACAAAAGATCGAGTGAGGTCTTTAAATGATGAGATAGACCTTGGCTTGAGCCGCCTATACCACCCTCGTGCGAGCCTCCTAATGTAAGAGGGAATGCCCTGCATTTGATAGCATCTTGGACTCCCTGGAGCTCCATCCAGGTTCGAAATGTATCAACATGCTCGATTGGATCCTTTGAACCATCGTAGGTAGTCATTGTTGGCATTTTAAACTTGGTTGGAAGCTCCACCTCCATTATATCATCGGTGAATGGAGGCTCAGTTTGCTCAAGTAGATCTTCTAGTGCAAGAGTAGTCTTTCCTCTATACTCTTTCTTCATATGACCAAGTTGATCTTGGAGTTTTTTCAACTCTGGTGCCCAAGGTTGGGCACTTTCTGCAGTAGACTTCACAACATCTGGATGTTCTTTTCTCTTTTGATTGAGAATTTCTCTGAGGTCGGACTTTCGTTTTTTACTAGGTTGCTTGTTGCGAGAAGAGATATGAGAGGAAGAGGAACTATCCTGGATGTTTAACTTTGACTTCCTTTTTGAACCACTATTCTCATGATTTCGTGATTCACCTATACGTTCTATAGGTTCTTTTTCTTTCTTGGATTGTACTTCCTGGTTGTGAGTAGGGGCTTGGTGATCAGTTTTTTGTGTAAGAATTTCGAGTACTTTAGCAAGATCTCGATTAACATCTCGAACTTGCTCTTCTAGAGCATCTACCCTTCCGTCTGGCATTGGCACAACTCTAACTATTTCTTGATTTTCATCAGCTTGTTGTTGCTGTCGTTCTCTAGTGCTACGAGTTTGATATCTCGTATTACGGGGGTTACGGTTTTCACCGTCATCTATATCATCACCGTGTTGCTGACTTCTACGACTCATCCTTGATGGTAGAGCACTTAGTTATATACTTCCCCACAGACGGCGCCAAATGTTGTTACCTAAAAATGGATGGCTTCCACGTAGGCAACGAACTTAATTTATGAGACGAGTCGGAGGTAGTGCGCTGCTTCGACGGCGTGCTACGTAGGTACCTGCACAGGAAAGGAAAAGAGCACCGGTGTGGTGCCGGCCTAACACCCTCCGATGCTTAAGTCAGAGCAAGCAGAGCTAGTGTGCCAGAGAGTAGTAGTAGAGATTCCTTCCCTAATGAATGAGTTTCTTCTCCTATTTATAGGAGAATATGTTGATGACATCATCGTGCCACGTGTCGCTTTCTAAATGGACGCTTGCAATTGGTTTAAATGTGTTGGTCGTGTTTGAGATCGCGTGAGCGTTCTTTTCCGGTGCATGGACTTTATGCCTAGGTACCACCAGTCGACGAGGTGCTTGGACCAGGTCTTTAGACCAGGTGCTTTACACCAGGTCTTGGACCAGGTCTTGGACCAGGTGCTTTACACCAGGTGCTTCGGACCAGGTGCTTCGGACCAGGTGCTTTACACCAGGTGCTTCGGACCAATTTTGCCAAGTTGTAAAATTCCACGTAATCCAATTTCACCCTACAACACCATCCATGTGTATGAATTGAAAAAATAGAAATATTACGTTTGAAAGAAATATTGTGTTATAGTCACGGTTTGGTTTCTCTAAAAGAAAAAATAAATCTTGTAGGATTGTCTTTCACTACATTGATTAGTTTAGAGAACTTTAAAAAATTTCCAATATGCGGCTGTTTTTAGTTTTTAGATTTGTTTATTTTACCAAAAAAAAAAATCTCTTTAAAGATTTTCTTAAATATGGCCGCTTTTTATTTTTGAATTTAGTTTTATTTATTTAATTTTTCTATATATTTTCTAAGTTATTATCACATATAGCCAATATCGAGCCTTAGTTTTCAAAAAAAACCATAAAGATTGAAAAATATCAAAATTACCCAGCACATAATTAACCCACAATTTTTTTTATGAAAATTTGATTATAATTGATATATTATTTTTGTAAATTAAATTTAATACTAGAGTTTACTCATTGTTGATGTAAATTTACATAACTGATAAATTATTGTGGTAAAATTATATTAATGATATATCATTAAATCAATAAAATATCTAAAAATAGATAAATTTGATATAAACATGAAAGAGTAACATATATGAAAATAAAACTCAAAAGTTAGCTACCACACATCATTTTCCTATTTTCTAGTAGTTCATTTTGGGTTTTAAATTTTGTTTGATTTATTTTTTATTAAATTTAATTGATAAAGTTGCCAAATGGGTTAAGAAATAATGAGAAAAAATAATAAAGAGTAAGTGGCGGTCAGTAAAAAGCCTTTTGGGAAGAGGATTTGTTTGCCGTAGGAAAATTTAAAAAGCTAAAGTTTAATAATAAAATAAGAAACCGCCTCATTGGACCCAGAGCATGGAATAATTTCTCCATATGAGTAAAGGGAAGAGACCAAGTATCGATTGGGTCACGTCTCATAGCATAAGAAATATTAACAATTCTAAATTGTTAATATTATTATTTAATATTTTATTAATAAAATAAAAATGCCATCAATTTATAATTTTATTTACAGAAAACTAATTTATTATTTAAAATAAATTATAAAAATGCAAATAAAACTTAAATTTGTCTAATTATAAATTCGGAGCTCTAATTTATTTTTTTATTTACAGAAAACTTAAATAAAAATGCCATCAATTTTATTATTTAAAATGGTTTGTTTTTAGTTATTAAATAAATAAAAAAAAAACTTTCAATTTCTGATACAATTTCCTTGTAATGATCTGAGCAGACAGCCTTGCTACATTTGAAAAAAAAAAAAAAAAAATATATATATATATATATATCAACTTGCAAATAAAATATAAATAAAAGATATCAACTTGTAAATAAAATATAAATAAAAGATATCAACTTGTAAATACAATATAAATAAAAGATATCAACTTGCAAATAAAATTATTAAATAATTTTTGTCAGAAATAGAGGAAAGTTTTGTTGATATATACTGTTTTTACGTAATAGCATTCTGAAGAGCATTTCATTACACAGCAATTTGAAAACCTGTTTTTGAATTTTTTTTGGCAAATATGTCTGAAGAATTTCTGTCCAATCTTACAAGTCAGATGATGGCTCAAGCGGGTCATCTTCTTAGCCAAGAGATCAGACTTCTAATTGGTGTGGAAGATGAGCTTGATGAGTTGAAAAACTCCATTTCAAAACTGGGAGCAAAGCTTGTTGGAGCTGAATTGCAGCAAACTCATAATCAAGATATCAAAAACTTTCTCACCCGAATCAAAGATTCTATGTACGACGCTGATGACCTCTTCGATCAATTTTACAATGAAGCTCTTAAGAGACGACCAAATAGAAAGGTATGTACTTTCTTTTCCAAATCAAATCCGTTATGCTTTCGTCTTCCAATGGCTCATAGGATCAATAAACTCAGGACAATTTTTGATAAGTTCAATGCTGAAATTAGTGAGTTTAACATAATCGAGCATATTAGAGATGTGCGTGATGAACAAATTAGAGAAAGGGAAACTCACTCTTTTGTACTTGAGGATGATGTTATTGGGAGGGATGATGAGAAGAAAGAAATAATGGAGAAACTGTTTGATCCTGATGTTGAAAATAATGTATCCGTAATTGCAATCGTCGGTATTGGAGGATTCGGAAAGACTACACTTGCTCAATCATTGTACAATAACATTGAAGTGAAAAACCACTTTAATTTGAGAATGTGGGTTTGTATCTCTGAAGAATTTGATCTTAAAACAATTCTTGGAAAGATTATAGAATCGGCAACAGAGAAGAAACCAACTGAGATACAAAATCTAGATTCCTTGCAAAGTCAAATGCGACGAGAAATCGAAGGAAAAAAGTATATGTTGGTGCTGGATGATGTCTGGAACGAGAATGATGAGAAATGGATGGCGTTGGAGTCGTTATTGATGGGTGGTGCCAGAGGGAGTATGATTCTCATCACTACTCGTAGTCAAAAGGTTGCCGAAATTGCAAGGCCGATATTAGCCTTTCCTATACAATGTTTATCTGAAGATAATTCTTGGTTATTATTTAAAAAAATAGCTTTCAGAAAAGCGGAACGAGATCAAGAAAATAATCCAAACTTCATTGAAGTTGGTAGAGAGATTGTTAAGAAGTTGAATGGTGTCCCTCTTGCAATAAGAACCATTGGAAGGGTGTTATACTCCAAAACATCACAGTTGGAATGGATTTCGTTCAAAGATAATGAACTTTCAACGATTATTCAAGGAGAAGGAAGCATGATGTCAATACTCAAGATTAGTTACAATAACCTTCCCACCCATTTGAAGTCGTGCTTTGCTTACTGTTCCCTTTTTCCTAAGGATTTTTTGTTTGATACAAATGAATTGGTTAAACAATGGATAGCTCAAGGATTTATCAATGAATCACAGCGTCAAGGAAAATCTATGGAGGATGTGGGCCATGATTATTTGGAGGAACTATATCGGAGGTCACTTTTTCAAGAGATGCAAATAAATAATGGTAAACAAAAGTTTAAAATGCATGATCTTATTCATGATCTCGCACAATTGGTCTCAGGTGGTGAGCATATCCTTTTGAAAAATAATGGTGATCTTCAAAAAATTGACATAAGAGTTCGACATGTTTCATTTGATGCTCGGTTTGATTTGAAAAGGGAGATTTCCACCTCGATACATGAGGCAAAAAAGTTGAGATCACTTCTAATTCCATCAAAGATTTTATTTAGCATGCAAATTTTTGAAATGATTATCTCTTGTTTTGCACATTTACGTGTGCTAAACTTGTGTGGCTTAAATATTTCTATTGTTCCAGAAACAATCAACAAGTTAACACAGTTGCGATATCTTGATCTTTCTTCAAACAAAAATATAAGGTTGCTTCCCAATTCTATCACTGAATTGAAAAGTTTGCAAACACTTGATCTCTCTGAGTGTTGGCGTTTGAAAGAATTACCGAGAAGTACGAGTGATTTAGTGAACCTCAGGCATTTGATTATAGAAGAAAGCGATTTGAGGCATATGCCAGAAGGACTAAGCAAGTTGACTTGTCTTCAAACTATGAATTTTTTTGTGCTGGGGAGGAAATATGGAAGTGGTCTCAACGAGCTCAATCCGCTCAACAATTTGAGTGGAAAGTTAGCAATTACAAGATTGGAAACCTTACGACGCAACAAAACAGAAGCTTGTGTGAGTCAAGATCCCAATTTGAAAGGAAAAAAAGGTCTCAGAAGTATAGAATTACGGTGGAGATCAGAAATGAATGAAGCTGGAAGCTGTGTTGATGATGAAACAGTTTTAGACAACCTCCAACTCCATCCAAATATTCAAACCTTGTTGATTTATGGATATAGTGGAGTAGGATTATCCAACTGGTTAAACTCTCTCTCAAATTTAGTCAGTATTACTATCGACAAGTGTGGAAGACTGCAATGTCTTCCACAGTTTGATCAATTACCTTTACTAAATTATCTCTGTCTTGAGCACTTGTATTCCCTTGAGTTTATATTCAACATCAGTGGTTGCTCTTCATCAACAATCTTCTTTCCATCCTTGCAAACTCTCTCACTTAGCAATTTGCCTGAACTGAAAAAATGGTGGATGGGGGATCAACATTTTTCCTTTCCACATTTTCCAGCATTGACTCATTTAGCCATTCACGACTGCAACAAACTCGATATGTTTAACGACATTGAAGAGATGCAATGGAAAGCATTTAAAAGCCTCCGTTCTTTAAACCTCTCCATGTTATCAGTGCTCGTGTCTCTCCCAAAGGGGCTTCAATATGTATCTACTCTTCAAGACCTTCTTTTGTATGGTTGTGGAAACTTTGAGGCTTTGCCAGAGTGGATTGGCAATCTCACTTCACTTTTAATGATGACCGTTGAAGATGATAGAAAGTTGAAATCCTTGCCTAACGGAATTCGCAACCTTACCCATTTACAGACATTATGTATCCGCAGATGTCATAAGGATCTAGAGGAAAGATGCAAGCCAGAAATAGGTGAGTATTGGCCTATCATTTCTCACATCCCCAATGTACGTATCATAGCTTATTTTTAATATTTAAAAGGATAGATGTTTAATAAATATTTTTGAACTCTTTTATCCCTACCAGTGAATCCAAATTTTTGTTTAATGCTTTTGTACTATTTTATACAAAACACTTTCTGATTTTTCAATGATTACATTAATCTATTTACAGATTCTCATAATTGTATATAGGTTGTTTGGGGGTATATATGATATTCTAATTGCGTGTAATTGTGGTACATCAGGAAAGACCCATTTGGGATCGCTTTTAATAACGTTTTCCAAAAGTTATCCCGAACGACTGAAAAAGATTGTTTCTCTTCTCATCGGTATCTTCTAGGAATTTATGATTGAATGGTTTCTTGAAAAACATAAATACACGATTGAATGCTTTTGAATGGTATTTTATGCATGCATTTATAAACACTTGTAAAAATAACGTGTGTTGCACGTGTTTTTTCTTTTTACCGTACCCAAATTTCCGTTTCGTTTTCTCTTCTTTTAAGAAATTATTTTTTTCTATATTAGTGTGATATAGCATCTAAAGGGAAAAAATGATAATAAGAAAGAAACAATAATCAAAGAGAATAAATTGTCACTCTTACTCTTTGTTTAGTTTGAATTTCGTCATGTGCGAACTATCTGTTATTCTTAATTCGATTTCTCTCCAGTTATATTGTGCTTCTTTACTTACCTTTGGTCATTATTGTTGCTACCATCAACATCCTCACCACCTCAATTTCTCTCTTTCATTCTCTGTTTTTCTTACATTATACAAATAAGTATGTCTTTTCTTGTAAGTTTTATTTTTACAATTTGAAAGATGATAGTTTAATTTACAAAATTTTAACATTGTGTGTTTTTATGAATTAGAATGATTCAAAATGTGTTAATATGATATGAATCATTTTTTTAATATGCGTATGATATTAATTTTATAAGCAATAAAATAAATCAAATTATTGAAACTAAAAAAATGATCAAGACCAATAAAAAATTAAGAAAAAGAGGACATGGCACCTCTGTTTCCATCCAACTTGATAAACATGGAAAAAAAAACAGAGAGTTTCTAGGCAATCTGACTATATTATATTGAAAACACTCAAAATACAGAGTATCAAGAATTTATAGATGAGATGGACATGGAGGTCTTTTAAGAAATTAAGACAATCTTTTGGTTTTTCAAAGCAATATTCATTTCCTGTTTTATTAAAATAGTAGTAAACATGAAACTATCACTTACACATTTTTCAAAGTCTCTTCCTGACTTATGCGAATAAATATAAAAATAAGTAGGAAAATAATAAAGAAGTTAAGGTTAACCAAAATAAATTAAATACACATGTATGAATCAAGAGGTGATTTTCTTTTAAGGACAAAAGTGGAATACAATAATAAAATAAGGGTAAAAATAGAAGGGAAAAATTCTCCCCTTATTCCCACTTTTAATATATACTAGTTACTTCGTCCGTGCGTTGCACGTGTCCAAATATTATTTTTTTAAAAAAAAGTTATGAATATAATATATTTGGCTTAGATTTACTAACTTACCTCTTCATCAATTAAAATAAATTTCATAATTTTGAGATCCTCATTGTTGGAAACATAAGAATTTCCTATTCGCCAATCAGGGCATAGCCCATTGGTTAAGGCATTGTAGTTACACCCTTAAGATAGTGGTTCAATCCCCACCCCCAACAATTTGTGTAAGAGTTTCCTTTTCGAGCAACAAACACTTTTAACTTCCATACTCTTTTACGTGCAGACAACTCTTGAATGAAAGAATATGATTTATAATCAGATGACATTTTTCAAAGAAAGTGTGTTTGATATGGAGAGTGTATTCACGTTTTGTGTAGTTTCAATTTTGAACACTTTAAGATAATTTATAGACATGGAGAAAGAAGATAGTTTATGATAGTTTATGTATAAGGATTTGAAATGAAAGGTCAATCTTAAAAATTGAGAAGAGTTAAAGTGAGAAACATAGTGAACCTTCAAATTCATTGTACTTTCTCACCTAAAATATGTGATTTAAACTATTGTTATAATTCTTATAAATTAAACTATTGTTATAATTGAATTTCAAGTGTTTCGATTTAAAAATTTTATTTTCCTTACTCTGTCTTTCATTTTTAATAAGTATGGAAGTTGATGTACTGAACCTCTTTATTGTCTTTCATTTCATCCTTACTCTCTCTTTCATTTTAAATGATCTGTTAAACCCATTTAATTTTTCCCTACCAATGGCCTGCATCTATTTATAGTCCGCATTCAAAATTCAATCATGGCCCTTCATGCAAGATTGGAAAAAGAAAGCCAACGGGCTAAAATAAAAAAAAACTTCTCTTTGTGTCTCCTTTCAATGAGGCAAACTTTTGAAAATAGCTAATCTCCTCAACTCAATCTTAATCATGGCACAAAACTATGGCATTAGCAACAGTAGAAGGGATCACATTTCCCCCCTTAATATCACTATAATTTGTAGAGCTACGAAAGAAGTTGATTTGATGCATAAAGAAAAGTGAGATTTAGTAAGACTTCTTTGTATGATCAAATCGAAATTATTCCTGAAAGCTAGTTGCAAAAACCAAAATTGATTTGGATTTTAAACAAAGTACCAATGAATTTCTAATATGGGTGACAAATATTTTTACAAAACTCGAACAAATTACAAACCAAAAATTTCCTTTACAAATACGTCTTTGAAGTTTCGTAAGATGACAAATATATATATATATATATATATATATATATATATATATATATATATATATATATATATATTATATATATGCATGCATGCCTAAGAGAAAGCTTAAATTTAAATAAAATATTTTTTAGATATTACAACAAATTAAAGGGAGAGAGACTCGAACCTTGGATCTCATGCAAAAGAAAAGATGTCTAACCAAATGAGTTATGTTCCGATAAGCAAAACTTAAATAAAAAATTAAATTGGTCGAATTAACAAAGTACAAGAAATAAATCAAATGAGCTATGTTTCGGTAAGTAAAAATTGAGTAAAACATTAAAATTGATCGAATAAACGAAGTACATGAAGTAAATAAATAAAACTATCGTAATAATACATTTTTTTTTTTATAGAAAATCTCATAACCACATGTACTTTAAAGTTACCTTCATGGTATAAGGTCGACAAACTTCCTCCCTGTATCAAGAAATAAAAATCTATAAAACTAACAAATCAACTCAACAACATATGGAGAGGCTATATAAATATATTTCCATTGATAAATATTGAAACAAAAATGCCAAACTTATATTAAAAAACACATACCTTTAGATTATTTCCTACCATAGAAAAAACATGATGATCCTCAACTTATTTAAAAACAAAATATCATGGAACCTCTTTCTTGTTTGCTATATGTCGAGTAAGGACAAAAGATCTAACTCCATGCATGAGACTGAATTCATCATAATAATAATAAACAATAAACAAAATTATGAGTGCTTTAGTAATAATGAAACATTGGAGAGTGTTATGTGACTTTTGGGTTCTTGAGGTTTCAAATAAATTGAGAACTTCGAATTCAATGTATTGCGATCTGTTTGTTTAATGAAACTTCAATTGGCAAAAAACTTTTCAGTTGTCACCCACATCATGAGTTATGATGGGTAAATGTGACATTTTATAAAATTATAAGGTTAAAATAGGGATGTAAAGTTTCTCCAAATATAACACCTTTTAGAGATAACTAGTTAAAATAACGTGCGTTGCACGTGATCATGTGTATTTTTATGTTTAAATTTATTAATATTTTTAAAAGAGTATTTATGGAATGAAAAAATAGTTTAGAGTCATACGATTGTAGTTGGTAGAAAGAAAAAAAAAGAGTTGTCACACTTATCTTTTTTTTTTTTAGCAAAACGCTGATATTAGACATGGACAGATCATAATGAAGACTAAAGGGTGTTTGTTTCAAGTGTTAGAGGATGATGATTTAAACCCATAGGAATTCCATAGCCCCCCTCCATGGGTTTTAAAATCCCTTAAAAACACATGTTCATTAATCTTATAGCCGTACGTTCTTCTTTCTCTTTCCCTTCGAGCGTTTTCTTCTTCCCTTCTACCATATCTCATTTTTTCTCCTAGTTCGCATAATTTTCTTTATTTTCTCCACGATTTCGTTTTCCTTTCTCTATTCTTGTTTGATTTTCGTGTTGATTAATATTGTAGCCCTGATTACAGCTCTCATTATTGAGATTTGACAAAGTTTATACTTTTTCTTTTTATCCGATTTCATTTATGCTTGATTTCGTTTTTTATGCTTTTTCTTTTTCCGACCTAATTACAACTTCCATTGTGGAGAATTAACAAAATTCAATCATTCGAATTTTGCCTCGGTGTGAAGAAGCCATATGCGATGAGATTTGTTAAATTTAGTTTGGACGTTTGTGAATATTAACTAACAATATGAAAGAAATATAAAATGGTGAAAAGTGTTTATTGATGAATAAGAATAGGTATTTATACAAAGGTAAATGGCAAAGAAGTAAATGATCTAGGAAAGCTTAACTAACACTAAACCAACTTATAACTACTTTTTACATACTCTAATAACTCCCCCTCAAGATGGATTGTATATATTATCAATTCCCATCTTGCTAAGCAAAGCAAAGAGTGTAGTATGTGGAAGTGGTTTAGTGAAAAGATCAGCTAGCTGAAGAGAGCTTCGAATAGGAAGAAGCTTGATAATGCCTTCATGGAGTTTATCCCGAACAAAATGGCAATCGATTTCGATGTGCTTTGTTCGTTCATGAAAAATGGGATTGGTTGCAATTTGGATTGCAGCAAGATTATCACAGAAAATGGCTGCTGGTTGCTGAAAAGGGACTTGAAAATCAACCAAAAGATGCATAAGCCAAACAAGCTCACTTGTAACCAATGCCAATGCACGATATTCTGCTTCAGCTGAGGATAGAGAGACTGTCAATTGCTTCTTTGATTTCCATGATATAGAGAATCTCCCAAAAAAAATGCAAAATCCAGTGACGGAACGACGAGTGTCTAGACAACCACCCCAATCAGTATCGACAAAAGCACGGATTTGAAGTTGATTTGCAGAAATTTTGTTGAATTTAATACCTTGACCAGGTGCTCTTTTAAGATATCTCAAAAGATGATGTGCAGCTGCAAGATGAAGATTGGTAGGAGCAGAAAGAAACTGACTTAATTTATGCACACAAAAAGTGATATCAGGTCGTGATATAGTCAGATACAATAAACGGCCAATCAAACGTCTATAAGAGCTCGATTCTTCTGCTGACAATGGCAGACCATCTCGAATGGATAATTTATTCTGAGGATCCATTGGAAATTGCGAAGGTTTGCAGGCCAGGAATCCAGAATCCTCTAATAGTTGTAAACAATATTTCCGTTGTGAGAGAAATATACCAGTAGATGACCGTGCAATTTCCAGTCCTAGGAAGTATTTCAGAAGGCCCAAATCTTTAAGCAGAAACTGGCTGTGTAAATAAGCCTTTACCGCAGCAATAATGGTTGGAGAAGGACCTGTGATCAAGGTGTCATCAACATAAACAAGAAGTGCAACAAATTGATCTCCAGAACCCTTAGTGAACAATGAACCATCAGACTTGGATTGAATGAAACCAAAAAGAGAAAGAGAATGGGAAAACTTTTCAAACCACTGTCTGGAAGCCTGTTTCAATCCATATAAGGATTTATTTAACTTGCAAACAAGTTTCTCCCCCTGAGGTGCAACTACAGTTGGTTTATACCCAAGTGGCAGAGTCATATATACTTCTTCGAAAAGGTCTCCATATAAAAATGCATTGTTGACATCCATTTGTGCAATATGCCATGAAAACTGAGCTGCTAAAGATAAGAGAAGCTTGATAGTGACAATTTTTGCAACAGGTGAGAAGGTTTCCAAATAATCCAGCCCATTTTGTTGATTGTAGCCCTTTGCTACTAGTCTGGCTTTATATTTGTCAATAGTCCCATCTGAGTTGTATTTAATCCGATAGACCCATTTACAACCTATAGCATGGTGGTTGGGAGGAAGTGAAACAATAGACCAAGTGTTGTTTCTTTCAAGAGCTTCCAATTCACACTGCATAGCCTGTCTCCATTGACAAATTGGAACAGCTTGATGGTAAAATTGGGGCTCATAGTCAAGAGAAACATTGAGGATGTATGATTTGTGACTAGGAGATAACTTTGAATAGGAGAGGACTGAAGTTAAAGGGTATTTGGAAGAAAGCTTACAATAGAATCATTGTTCCTTAAAAGGTTGCAATGAAAGTCAGACAAATAGGAAGGTGGTTTGGATATTCTGGTTGTTCTTCGTGGAGGAGGTAAGGATGGAGTGAGAGATTGAGAATCACTAGGAACAGGTAAAGAATGGGAAGTAATAACAGCAGGAGATGGAATAAAGACTCACTGGTCAAAGTACTAACAGATATAATATTGTATTTGAAAGTAGGAATGTAGAAAACCCCTGTTAGTAATATGTCATCATTAATTTTGACATCCCCTATTGCAGATACTGGAACCCTGTGCTCATTTGGAAGAGATACAAAAGCATGGCTGATTGGCATAAAAGACTGAAAAGATGATCTTGAAAAACAGATATGATGGGTTGCACCAGAATCCAGAATCCACATATCTTTATCAGCAGCATCAAAATCATGAATGAAGAGACACTTACCCACAACATTAGCAGATGGCATAGGTGCTGTCAAAGTGTGTGCTTCATCATTCTTTGTCATTGGGGGGTTTACAGATTGTTGATTTGCTAGCAAAGATAGTAATTGTTGAATCTGATTGGAACTCAAGTTTGAAGAATGAGTGGATTGACCAGAAGAACTACTCGAATCAGTGGCAACAACATTTGCAATTCGTGAATTCATTGGACCAGTGTTGCTTAATTTATTTGTAAACTTGAAACCAAGGGGGAATCCATGAAGCCTATAGCATTTATCTATTGTATGTCCTGATTTTCCATAATGAGCATAGATAGGACGATCCTTCTTATGTGGTAGTGCAACATATGTGTTGGATTTAGATTGCATTGTAGCAAAAACCAAGGGTTCAGACAATGTGGAAGAATGATCAGGAGTTTTAATGCTTCGTTTGCGTTCTTCTTGAACAACAAGAGAAAATGCTTTGTTGATAGGAGGCAGGGGATCCATAAGCAGAATTTGAGAAATAGTTTGAGCATAGGACGCATTTAAACCCATGAGAAAACTCAGAATATATTCCCTCTGGAAATAAGCATTCAATTCTTTGAGGCCACCGCAAGAACAGACAATTTTAGGCCTATATTCCATCATTTCTTGCCATATAGTCTTGAGCTTTGTAAAATAATTGCTTACAGTAAGATCGCCTTGAGTTATGTTCATCAAATCACGCCTTAATTGAAAGATTCTTGGACCATTATCCTCCTGAAATCTGTCTTTCAGATCTTCCCAAATCTCGTGCGCAGAATCAGTGTATAAGAGACTAGCAGAAATGTCCTTTGTAGAGGAATTAAGAATCCGTGAAACAACAACATCATTGATGTAGAGCCATTGCTGAACAGTTGATCCTTGTTCTGGAAAAGGAAGAGATCCATCAATGAAGCTAATTTTGTTTTTTCACAGACAAAATTAATCGCATCGAACGGCTCCAGGAGTGATAATTGTCACCATTCAAAATTGGTGAGACAAGCACAGTGGAGGAACTATCCGAATGATGTAAGTAATAAGGACTATCTTGAGGAGATTCAGTGGTAGAGGTGACTGGTGTAGACGAAGCTTCAGCGGCAGAAGTGGCAGCCATTAATGGCGATTTGAATCAGAAATCACAAAAATCGCAATAGTCTGAAATAAGGAAGAAATCCGATGTTGAATCAAAGATTCAAGAAAGAAAAATTGAATGAGAAAACTCAGATTTTGAGCAAATTGATGGAAGAAAACAAGCAACCATCAATGATTGATGCAAAGGATGAAGACGAGAATTTGGCGGGAGAAGCAGATTTGGTTAGGGTTTGGCGGGAGAGAGAATTTGGCGCGGACGTGTGAAATCATCTGATACCATATTAACTAACAATATGAAAGAAATATAAAATGGTGAAAAGTGTTTATTGATGAATAAGAATAGGTATTTATACAAAGGTAAATGGCAAAGAAGTAAATAATCTAGGAAAGCTTAACTAACACTAAACCAACTTATAACTACTTTTTACATACTTTAATAGTGAACATTAAAAGAATTTGTTTGAGAAAATGTTTTACATCTCAAGGATTGATTGGGCTATGGTCTAAACTGAGATTGTCAGACTTCTTTTTTATTAATCTTGAAGTAATTGAATGAAGGCCAATAGAGGAGTAGATTGCGAAATTTCGATACTAATTCGCGAAGAATTCTAATATTGTGAAGCTTCAAGTTGAGTCAGTCTTCTATTTTCTGTTAGATTTTGGTTAAAGTGGCAATTAGGGTAAAAATATACTCAGCTTCTCATCATCTGCTTCAATTTCTACCCTTCATCTGCTCGTCCTCGTGAGCTTCTTATTCCCCCCTCTCTCTCATTACCTAGAATTAGAATTTATGTATTGTTTTGTTTAAAGATCGATTAGTGTATGTTTAGCTTCTAGTTGATTTGATGTTTTGTGTTAAGTAAAGAGAGGAAGAGATTTTTGAACTAGAATTTACAAATGATTAGATCTTTATGTTACATTAATTAGTAATTATTGTTTAGCTTTCAACTAAATTCTGTCTACCAATATTTTTCTACGAAACATGGAATGATATTTCTAATGATGGCAGTATCACTAAAGAGCTTGAAATCAACGTGTAAAAATGGGGTGTGGAACAAAGCCACGGCCTCACAAGCCAAGCAACTCGACGATTTCGACTTGAATGAGAAAAAGTCAAGTCATTCTCTGCCATTTTTAGTATTTTAGAAGTTTGCATTTGTTGCCTATTTTTAAAAACAATTTTTCATCCCAAATTTTCTCTTATTTGTGTTAATTTAGTTTATGTTGTACAATTCTATATTTTATACTGTGTTGTTCACTAAGTTATTGAATAAAATTTATTCTTAAAGTTTGTAAAATTTATCATTATAGTTTTTAAAACAATTTTTCACCCCAGATCCCTCTCTTTTATGCCAATTTATTTTTTCGTTACACAATTCAATAATTTATATCATGTTGTTCACTAAGTTATTGAATTAAAGTTCTTCGTTTTATTTTGGAGCATTTACAAGTGCTAAGTTATATGGGAATTGGAGAAGAAAAAATGTGAAGAGCTGAATAAGTGTTTGAAGGAATGGAAGGCTCTATTTCTTTCGTCTTTCCAGTTTATTCATTTGAAAATGTTCTTTGCTTTTTTTTTAAACAAGGTTCTGGCTGTTGTATTGACTTTTGGAATTTTCTCAGCAACCACATTTAAGACATTAAAAGAAGTGGAAACCTTCTTAAGTGATGAAAGTTTACACAAGAATAGAGATGCTAGTATGGTAAGATTTGTTTGCTTTTTTAGTTTTCGATATGATTTTCTTTCTATTTTTTGTGTGTTTTGAATGTGAATGTTAGTGTTGACATTTTGATTTTTTCTAGGTCTTTCTTATGAATTTGTCTTTTTTTCTTTAAAAATGGCTCGTCAGTTTCATCAAAGGGTATTTCTCTTCGTTTTCTCGTTAGCTTGTAATTTGTTGTTTAATTCAATAAGTTATTGAATTAAATGGATTAATTTATTGAATTAGTTTATATATGTTATACAATTCAATAATTTATACGGTGTTATTCACTAAGTTATTGAATAAAATTTATTCTTAAAGTTTATAAACCCTGTCATTTTAGTTTTTAAAATATTTTTTCTTATAAAAAAAGGTTTTAAAAACATTTTTTCATCTCAGATCTCTCTTATTGTGTCAATTTAGTTTTTTGTTGTACAATTCAATAATTTATACCGTGTTGTTCACTAAGTTATTGAATTAAAACTTCTTCGTTTTATTTTGCAGTATGGTTTCATCGAGCTATCACCATTGCTACTTTACAAGTGCTAAACTATATGTGAATTGGAGAAAAAGATAAGGAAGAAAAAAAATGTGAAGAAAGACCCAACGAGAGTCGACACATAAAAATGCCATTTTTTTATTCTTTTTTGTGTTTGTTACAAATTTTAATGGATTGTTGATGACGTATAGAAGTGTAAATGGATCTTGGTGTTGATATTTACAATTCAAAAATTTATTGCGTTGAGTTCATTAAATTATTGAATTAAAATCTTGATATTATCTTGCAACTACATGAAAATATTATTTTGTATTTCAAGTTTTTAATAATATTGGTTCTTGATATTGCATACTAGTGTAAATGAATGTGGTTTTTATTTGCAGAAAGCTTGAGATTTGAGATTTGAGGGTTTTTTTTAATGGGCAAAATCAAAACCGTTATTCAATAATTCATTAACTTCAATTGATCAGCAACTATTGAATCAAAATCAAAATGAGGTACCTCAATTATATAGTAATTTAATTCAATAAATTATTGATGAAGGGGGGAATTATATTGAATTAATAATACTGAAATCTTAATTCAATAAATTAATGACTAAGGGGGAAAATTTAGTGAATTAATGAATTTCATATTTTTAATTCACTAAATTATTGAATAAGGGTAAATTAATAAATGAGTGGCATTTGTTTTTAAAAATTTAACGAAATAATTAATTTTGTTATATTAGAAAAAATGTCGTTTGAGGAATTATTAAAATGAGGTGCTATGTGGGGAATTAACTTTATAAAATATGTCATTTGAGTCCATGCCCCTAAAAACATCACATATCTAACTGCTCTCCCCCCACATAAATGCTAATTATATACCAACTAATTTCCCCTTATTTTATATTGTTTGTTTTCCAACTCACGTTAATGTGATATTTTTATCTTCGTGACAGATACAAATTGAAAAATCTAATCAACGTAGAAGATTATGTTACATTTAACTTGTTTCTTTCATGGTAGGGACGATTTAGATTTACAACATCAAACGATAGGGACATTTGTGATACTTTTGAAAGCATAGGGTGAAATTGACACAGACTCATAAAAGGATAGGGATGATATGTATAATTAAACCTATATTTAAGAGGTGTAATTTCATGATTTTCAAATTGTATTATCAATTTTTTTTTTGAGATAATATCAAAGTGGGGGAGGGAGCCTCAAGGGAAGAGAGTGTATGTCTAACCAGTTGAGTTATGCTCATGTTGGCTTGTATATACAAATTTTTTTAAATTAAATTAAATTCTTTTATGTATTAACGTTTTGTGTATTCTTAATATCATTTTTAAATAATTATTTATTATCTTTCGTTTGTACTATTATAACTATGAATTAAATGGCTTTTAATATAGAATTAAATAAATAGATTAAATTTTATTTATGTTTACTTTATTTAATTTTTAATAAATTAAAATTATTTATGAATAGATAAAATTAATAAGGGTGAATTTCACTAATACCAAAATTATATAGGATATATCAATAAAACCGTTTCTTAGAAAACAATTTCAAAAATACCCATTTGATGTACACGCGCCACTGATATTGAATAGAAAAGACTGATAGTACCCCTGCATGCAAGAAGCCGTCAGAAAGCAGAAGAGAACTATGGAAAACGCAAGAATCAAGGAAAATAATTGATTGTCATGATTTCTAATATCTCGAAAATCAAGGATTTTAAAAAAGGATACTAAAAAAAAGGAAATGATCGTGCAAAAAAATATATGAAAATCTAAGAATACGAAGCGGTGAAAAAATGGCGAGAGGCAAAAAAAACCACTGAAAATCCATCTAGAGGGATAGGGGTAAGAGATCTGATATGAAAAATATGAGTTGATTTTGTTGATTTTACTTAATCGATTGTTTTATAATGAACAGAGAAGAGGAAGAACAAAAATCCAAACAACAATGGAAGTTCAAGCCCTAAAAACGGTGAAGGAAGTTAGTAGTCGAGTTGACGATGAAGATGAACAAGAAGATGAAACGGTATAGATGTTTTGGAAATCAATAGATTACTAATTATAAAATAATACAATGTTGAATGATTGAAAATGCAGATTCAACCGTTAATCAGAAGATCTACAAGGAAAAAAGATTCAGAGAAGGCTCAAGATGAACATGCACACATTTTACAAGAAGAAGAAACACGAAAAGAAAATCAACAAGAAGACGGAACAAAAGATGTAAGTAGTTAAATGTTTAGCATTAATAAACATTGTTGTAAAGGATATAATAATAGTTTTGAAAATAACAGAGGTCATGCATGAAAGGGATTGGTGATTCTGGAAGAGAAAAGAATAGCGGTGATGAAGAAGATGAAATTGAAAGATTAGCAGAGGTATGATTTATATTAACTGTTTAACTAAATTAAACATTTATTTTATGCTGATGTTATATCATAATTACAATAGCATATAAAACCTATGTTGAAATGTTGAATGTTTATAAATGGTAAACATGTAAATACAATAGTGATATGCGTTCAATCTAACAGGTCACAACCAAGGCATTAAGAAGACAGAAAGGGAAGGACAAAATGGAAGAAACTGAGGAAGAAGACATAGAGGAAGAAACAGAGGTAAAGTGTTGATAACATGTAAACTGTTGAATTATTGTATGTAATGCATATTATATTATTATTGGAGTAAACCCTGTTTGGTTGATATGAATTATGTAGCCATGCATTTAAAGAATTCAAGCTTAAAGAGTACATGCATTGATGACAAGTCAAGTTTCATTAAATGCACTCAAGATGAATTTATGACAACTCAAGCTTCAAGTGTAGTAGCATTGATGACAACTCTAGATGCATTGATGATAACCCAAGCTTCATTCAAGCCAACTCAACCTTCATTCAAGAGAAATCAAAGATATTTCAAGACAAGCATTAATGACCATTTACAAGCTTCATTTAGAGTACAAATATCAGTTTTATTTGCAGTGTAGGTTACAAAGTAAATGGTGGCTGAATGTAACTTAAGTTTTTGCTTTAAATTCATAGGTTACAAGCTAGGGACATTCATGGGGCTGTTATGGGAGCATTATGAACGAAATTGCATTGTATTTTAAGCCTATAAATAGGCCTTGTATCAGCCATTGTAAAGAAGACTTGTAAGACTTGACAGATTCAAAAGATTGAATGAAATGTAGCATTTTTATGCACATTGAGAGCCTTGAGCCTCAACCCTTTGTAATCTTGCTTTAGATTACATGTTTAGAAGCATTCAAGGGGGGAGTGATCAACCAACTTGTGGAGTGTTTCGAGTCATGAGATGATGGAACGTAAAAGTTTGTCCGTTTCATGATTTTTAGATCACATAGGGCAATCTGTTTCTAGCCTTTCCTTATGGTTGAAATCGAATAGTTAGGGAGGGTTTGAATTCATGCTTCAAGGGTTCATGCTAAGTATAATAGCATCGGGTGTTTGAACTTGACATTTGAGTTTTCCTTATCATTTGCCTTATCATTTGAGTTTGCCTTATCATTTGAGTTTGCTTTGATACCAAATGATAAGGCAAACTCAAATGTCAAGTTCAAACACCCGATGCTATTATACTTAGTATGAACCCTTGAAGCATGAATTCAAACCCTCCCTAACTATTCGATTTCAACCATAAGGAAAGGCTAGAAACAGATTGCCCTATGTGATCTAAAAATCATGAAACGGACAAACTTTTACGTTCCATCATCTCATGACTCGAAACACTCCACAAGTTGGTTGATCACTCCCCCCTTGAATGCTTCTAAACATGTAATCTAAAGCAAGATTACAAAGGGTTGAGGCTCAAGGCTCTCAATGTGCATAAAAATGCTACATTTCATTCAATCTTTTGAATCTGTCAAGTCTTACAAGTCTTCTTTACAATGGCTGATACAAGGCCTATTTATAGGCTTAAAATACAATGCAATTTCGTTCATAATGCTCCCATAACAGCCCCATGAATGTCCCTAGCTTGTAACCTATGAATTTAAAGCAAAAACTTAAGTTACATTCAGCCACCATTTACTTTGTAACCTACACTGCAAATAAAACTGATATTTGTACTCTAAATGAAGCTTGTAAATGGTCATTAATGCTTGTCTTGAAATATCTTTGATTTCTCTTGAATGAAGGTTGAGTTGGCTTGAATGAAGCTTGGGTTATCATCAATGCATCTAGAGTTGTCATCAATGCTACTACACTTGAAGCTTGAGTTGTCATAAATTCATCTTGAGTGCATTTAATGAAACTTGACTTGTCATCAATGCATGTACTCTTTAAGCTTGAATTCTTTAAATGCATGGCTACATAATTCATATCATTGGTGCAATGTTTAACAAAGTTAAACTGTTTTTAAATTTAAAAAAAAAACATATTGATGAAGGAATTTTCAAACAACATGAAGAAGAGGTTGTAGAAGAAGAATCTGATGAAAAAGAGGAGGAAGATGAAGACATAGGGGTAAATTTCTAAATAAATATGAAAATAACTAAAACATATAATTGACTAACATATAATAAACAGGTGGTACGAGTGGGGACATCTAAAAGTACTGGCAGAGGAAGAAGAAAAAGTATAGGAATAAAGGAGGGAATGAAAGCCATGAAGAGTAAAGAGGTATGTAATAATTAATACATAGTTATAAACATATTTATAAATAAATGATAATAAACAGTGTTTTTGATAACATTAATGCTAAATGTAGGTCCAAAAAATGGGAGTGAAATGAAGGATAGATGAATACTTCAACAAAAATGATAGTCGATGTGAACAACGAAATGTAAGAAAGAAATGCATTTAATAAAACCTTACTCATATGTAATTAAGATAAAGCATGTACATTTACGGATAAATTGATAGAATATCTTATTTGCAGGATTCAGAGTTCGTTATAAAGTCCAAAGACTGGCATAAGGATAAAAAAACAGTATCATATGCAAAATATGATATCATTCTGGATGTTAAGAAGTTATGCACGGATAGGGTGGTGAGACTCTTAGAGGAAAGCTGCCTTAGGAATATTATTCAGATGTCAGTAAGGAAATTCCCCCCTAAACTTATACAACATTTGCTAGTTAGGATTGTTAAAAATGAAAATCCAAATGAGCTATGTTTTAGACTGGGGGGGTGAAATTTTCACATTTCGTCTTTGTGACTTTTGTCTTATTACTGGTCTAGATTGTAGTCCATTAAAGAACATAGATTTGGATAGGTTTCCAGAAAGTGAGTTGATAGAAACAATTTTCGAGGGAGATGAACAAGTGAATTGGTATGATCTTCATGACGGATTCAAAGGATGTGACTTCAAAGATGAGGAGCTATCTTTGAAAATTTCAAAACTTTTTTTGGTTGAGTCTATGGTGGTTGCAAAGCAATATCAAACCAATATAGAGAAAATGCATTTTAGATTGGTAGAGGATGATGATGCATTTAACTCATACCCATGGGGTAGATTAAGTTTCAATCTTCTTTGTGCAAGCATGAAGAAAATTCTGAAATTTCAAAACACCAGATTCCATAGACTATCAGGGTTCCCCCAAGCTTTAGTGATATGGGCCTGTGAAATTCTACCAGCTCTGTCTTTAAATTCTAGTTACACTAGACGAATCAGTTCTGAGTACCCTAGAATTTTGAACTGGGACTACCATAAGCAGGGTACATGGAGGAACTATCAAACTGATATCTTCAAAGAACCAGTAAGTATTTTTATTTTAATTTAAGTTTCCAAAATATGTTTATAAACTGTTTAACCAAATTAAACATTTAAAGGAGTGCAAATATAATCAGTAAGTACTATTATTTGAATTTCACTTGCTGAAATATATATTTTTGTTCAATTGTTTAACAAAGTTAAACAGTTAATAAGAGTTGTTTACTAATATCATTTTTTGTTATGATTGAAGATGAATATACAGATGCTAAAACCAACCGATGAAGAGTTAGAAACAAAATATCTCGCACCATTTGTCAATGAATTCAGAGAGAGGGAGAATGTAGCAAGTGGACAGAGGACACCTAAAAGGAAAAGACAATTGAATGAAGACGATGAATATGATGTAGTTGGAAAGAAGATGGAAGAAGATATCCAACTGATCATTTCACAGAATTATATGATGAAAATATCAGTGCAGAACTTGACAAAGAAGGTGGAAGATTTACAAGAAATGTTTATGAAACACATGAGTATGGGAGGTTCTGACAAGATGGTGATAGATAAAAATCTGGTAAAAAATATAGTATTAAATGCTATTTGTAATGCATTGAATTGAATAAAACTCAATTGTTATTTGTAGTGAATAAAACAGGTGAATGTGGAAGTAGAGGAAGAAGAAGCACCCATAACTAATCTTAGAAGTGACGACGATGATGAAGAAATGACATATGTAACTAGAACGAGAAAGGTATAAACATGTAATGATTTAAATTAAAAATACTTGGCAGTATTGATTAAATTCAAATGCAGGTGACTGGAAAAAGGACGGGAATTGTTGAATTTGGACAAGGAGAACAAAGAAAAAATAAGGAGGTGGTGATTGAAAAGAAGAAGAATAAAAAAACTGAAGGGGAGAAGTCAAATGTCATGATGAATACCAAAAGGCTACGAAAAGCAGGATCAAAAATCCTGGAACCATACACTGACAAATTTGGATCAAACGAAAAAGAAATCAAGGGTCCAAGTTTCAACATTCTGACACCCGCTACGCAAAATGAATGAAGACTGATTGAGACATGAATCTTTAGTTGTTTTTTTGCTGGATTTGCATAAGTATTGAATTTTTTTTGTTAGGTACTGAATTATTGTCGTCAATATTATAGTAAATGACAATCTCATTTTGTTAATTTTGTGTTAAATATATTAAACAATTGGATAAAGACCGAATATTTTGAATGGAAAAAAATAAAAAATATTGTTAGATAGTAAAGGGTTGAACCAGTTAAATGATTAATACACATGATGATGATAAATTTATACAAATGTTTAAGTTGAAAATCAGAGTATCCAAAAAAAAGAAAAAAAACGATAACAACAATAACATTTATGTTGATTGAAATACGAAAACAAAGAATAGATGATGACAATAATAGTTGAACTATTAAAAATGTTTAACCAATAGCAAAGTTTATTAAAAATCAATTAAAACTAAATTACGCAATTCATAGTTTGATAAGGAAGTTAAATAAACAATTAACAACATAAGTCAAATTATTGAAAAAAAAGACATAGGAAGAACAATCCCAGAAACATGACTTGATAATTAAAAATAAAAAAAAATCAAGAAGGAATAGCATTTCTACAAGTCTGACGATTGTGACCGCAACCACCGCAACGTGAACATTTCTTTGAACTCGAACTATAGTATTCAGAGTGCGATAGGTATCTCTTAATTCTGGGTCTACCAATTGGACGAAGAACATCAGGAGGATAAACAACAACACAATCAACATCAGTAGGAACAACCCATTGTCTCTTATTCCCAATAGACATAACCATACCAGCATAAGTCTTCCTAAGTGTATCAATTAAATATGAACGATGAACAAAGTCCGATGGAAGAAGGTTTCGAGAAATAATGGAAGCACACGCATGTGAACATGAATCTTTAAAAGATTCCAACGATTACACTGGCAAGACATCTTTGAGAGATTAACACGGTATTCCATTTCTGCTGTTACAACTACAGAATCAAAGTCATTGAGATGACGAACCTATAATGAAAAGGTTGAACAAAGTTAAAAGTTTATAAAAACAAAATAGTATATAAAAGAAAATAATAAGATAAACTTACCATCATCCTTCTGCCAGCCTCAATATTAGTCCTCAATAGAGACTCAGCCCATGGGGTTATATTGGAACGTATATTTAAAGCAACCAACAGTACGACGTTGGTAAAACCACTCCTCCAATTTCAAACGTATCTCCTCCAAAGCACTAACAACTGGAAGTTCTCTAGCGTTTTTCAAGACCGCATTATAGCTTTCACAAATATTTGTGGTCATAACATTGAAACGGACCACAGGAAAGTAAGCACGAGACCAAACACATTTTCGGATATCATTCAAATAAGGAACAATATCAGGGTGCATCAAACCTAATTGATGAAAAAGAAATTCATGTTCTTCCTTAGTATATGCTTCTGCGCACCGTTTAAAATGGTTAGCTAAGGATTTCTTATGAAAATGTTGTTTGATGTTTTGAGATAAATATTGCATGCAAACCCCGTAATGGACACCGGGCATAACATTACAAACAGCTTTATAAATACTAGGGTGACGATCAGAAATAATTGATAAATTAGCGGTACCACCAATAATAGCATTTAAATGAGTAAAAAACCATTCCCATGACTTATCGTTTTCAGAATCAACAACAGCAACAGCTATAGGGAATATTTGATTATTGGCATCCAATGCGCAAGCAGTCAACAAAACTCCCTCAAATTTGGCTTTGAGAAATGTACCATCGACAGAAACAACATGCCTACAGTGAACGAAGCCGGAAATAGAAGCACTAAGGCTCATAAAAAGAATTGAAACCTATTTCCATCAGTGAGTTGATATCTCATGTACGAACTTGGAAATAAAAATATTTAACAAAAGTAAACAGAAGGAAAAAAAATAAACATTTATTAAAATTAACTAAGAATGCTAAATACAACAAAATACAAAAAAAATATACCATAAAAACAGAATTAAAGTTATAAATGTTTAACAAAAATCAACAAAAAAAACAGGAAATTTACCAGTATTGTGTTGACATATAACGTAACAGAATTTAGGAACAAGAGCATAAGACTCGATGGGGCAGCCTCTGATCTCATTCAAAATCAAATCACGAACACGATGAGCTTTAATATAAACAACATGAATACCGTGCCTCTCTTGCATGAAATGAGAAATTTGATTCGCAGACATAAACTTACCACTCCCAATCCTAAAATAATCACGAATGTATTCAGCAATGATTGAAGCCCTTGCTTGTGGATGGTCAGATTTAATAATGTCAACTGAACATGTGTGTTGCAAACAATGCTTCTTAATGGTCCACCAATCAGAACCCTCGTATTTTGAGGCCTTCACAAACCAGCTACACTCCTTATCTTTGCAACATATAAAATATCGTTCTCCATCAGACTTCACTGTACGAAGTTCAAAATCATGTTTCAAAGCTTGAACATTGATGGCTTTCTTAAGAACATGCTTCGATGCGTAAATGGCATTCTCCGTCTTGAGATAAAAAGACTCTCGTGGACATTCGACATTGACCATAGTAATATATATAAACCCAGATGGAATCTCATCATAAACAACATCCTCAGGGTTGCTATATATACCTAAATCAAACACAGGCTCATTCCTTTTTCTGGATTTCACAGGAGTAACATAAGATTCTTCATACATAGGAATAGGATCTGAAAACTTAATAGAATCAACTAAAAGCGAAACAAAAGATGATGAATTGTTAAACAGGAAAGAATCCATAAAAGCAACATCATTGTTGCATTTAAAATCAAGATATTTCTTAATACTAGAGTTCGTAACAACTTCAATCATCAGACAATTGGATGGAAGGTTAAACGGAACTTTACGTTTAACTTTGTTAACCAGTGAATCGTAATTAGAACCCTTAACAATAACCATTGTCTTCAACTCATATCTCTCATATTCATGAGAATCACTCCATACACCATTGTATAACAAATCAATAGATCTTAAACTTATATCAGAAAAGAATGGAGATGAAAATAAAACTTTGAACGAAGAAAAAAGTAAATGAAATTGAAGAATGCAGAAAAGAAATGAAAACGATAGAGAGACGTAAGAAAGAAAAGAATCAAAAAATGAAAAAGTATAATTAGGATTTTGGTAACTGCCAAATCAAAATTAATTTTAAATGAGAAAAAAGGAAACAAATCATGTAATTGAATATAATCCCAACAATTACGGAATGCCAGAAATACACACGGGATATTTCTTTTCAAAAAAGAAAAAAAAAATACGTATAAAAAAATGTTAAATCGAATATTAAGGATCTATGGTTGAGCCGTCAGAATTGGTGTTAATTAGGTAAAAGTGAAATATAATCTCAACAACCGGTATTAGTGAAATTAGGTGAATTAATCAGGATATTAATGATATTAATCTCAATTAATAATTGCACCACTCACCATAATAAATCACCATACTCCACTTTTAATGGTTGTTTTATTTTTATTTCAAATTTACCCAATAACCACCAGAATTGGAGGATCATATGGTTGTTGCAAGAATATATGTTTACAGATTTACTCTCTTCATTTTCTCAAGCTCGTGCTTAATCAAATCATTAATATTAATTTCCCTTTTTGATTTATTGCTTAATTTTGCCTTCATTTAAGGGATTTTTAACTGCATTTATTTCAATATTTTACATTGATTTGATGTAATCATCATATGTTTTTCATCTGTTGCTTCCTTTTACTCTGAATTTTTTTTTTCTTTTTGCTGCGATTTCAAATCTGAAAAAATGTGTTCATCATCCATTGACATTATTTATGATGGATGTTGGAATGATGCTCACATGTACGAAAATTACGAACTCAAATCTATGATGTTTTTTTCAAAACACGACATTCATTGATCTAGTCAAAAAGGTTAGACGTAAAGTCTCATTCAATCCGGATTCAAATTGCTTGCTGATGGAAGTTATTACGAATTCTAAAGTCAGGGTATATATGTAGATGTCAAATCAGACAACGATGTTCCTTTTCTGGAATAATTTATTTTTTATAACTATTCTGATGTTGTCTCTTTAGTGGTTGATGTTAAAAAAACAGTTCCTACTCATGTACAAGTTGACTCGGTTAGCAACTCTCCTAATTCTCAGATCCACTCTCAGCCTGTATTTGATTTAGGTGTTTATAGCAATCCTGGAGATTTTTACGTTGATGAGGCACCTTCTGGTTTTGATTTTATTTCTATGGTTAATGTGGAATGTCCTCGTAATTCTTTTTACCTTAAGACTGAGAACACAATTTATGCTTCAAAGCATGTGTTGAAGAAAGCTATTAAGGTACAGTATTTGAAACATGAATTTCTATTTCGTGTTGTTAAATCCGATGGTGGAAGATATTTTGCTTGTTGTGAAGACACAGATTGTACTTGGTTTGTTAAAGCCTCTCCATATGAGGGTACTGATTGGTGGTCCATCAAGAAATTTTTCTTATAACATTCGTGTTCCGTTTGACATTATCAAATCTGGGATCCTCAAGCCACATCTTCTATTGTTTTTTATTATATCAAAGATTATTTTAGGGTTAGTAGCGTGAATTTTATGTCTGCGAATCAGGTAATGCACTTCATGCATAAGAGGTATGAGATTCATATTTGCTATTCTAAGGCTTACCATGCAAGAGAATTGATTTTGAATGAAATAAGAGGCTGTCCAATTAAGTCATAAGCTCTTGTCTCTAAATATTGTCATGTATTAGGGGTGCACAATCCTGGTTAGTGGTTTTAATTTTTGATAACTTTCATTTTGTTTTTTTAATGTTTATTTTTTATACTATTTAGTTTTTATAAATGTTTATTTTTTATATAAATTTTCAGGATCGTATATAAGGTACCAACTAACTGCTGAAAATAGGTTCCAATATATGTTCATGAATCTTGGTGCTTGCATTTATGGATTTGAACCTTGTAGACCAATTGTTTCTGTTAACAGAACATTTTTAAAAGCTCAATTCGCTGGAGTTTTATTGACTGCTTGTGCATTAGATGAAAATAATCAGATTTTCCCTATTGCGGCTACTGTTGTGGATTCTGAAAATGATAATTCTTGGGAGTGGTTTTTCATACACCTGAATGCAATTGTTGGTGGTAGGAGTAATTTATCTATAATTTCATATAAGCACCCTAGTATTTTTAAAGCTATTTCCAAAGTAATGCCTGATGTTCACTATGGTGTGTGCATGCATCACCTTTCTCAGAATATTAAGAGTCGTTTTCATAAGAAATGTTTGGCTAAACATTTTATACATTGTGTTGAAGCGTATACAAAAGAGGAGCATGAATTTCTGTTTCATCAGTTGGAACTAATGGACCCTATAATCATCCCTTATCTAAACGATATTCGAAAATGTGTTTGGTCTCGTGCTTACTTTTCTGTTGTTCGATTCAATATCATGACCACAAATATTTGTGAAAGTTATAATGCAGTTTTGAAGAAAGTAAGAGAATTACCTGTTGTTAGTGCTTTGGAGGAGATTCGTTTGAAATTGGAGGAATGGTTTTTCAAACGTCGTTCTGTTGCATGTGATCCTAAGTCATCCATAACTCCATGGGCTGAATCAGTTCTAAAGACCAACATTGAAGGTGGTAGAAGGATGATGGTAAGTGTCTATTTTTATTTTTAAGACACTTGTGTTTATTTTTATGATATATATATTATAATGTATATATTTATTTTTAATATACATTTTTTTATATACTTTTTTGTTAGGTTCGCCATTTAAATGACGCGAATTCTATAGTGGTAACATGTGAGATGGAGTATCGTTCAACATAGAAAAGAAAACTTGTCAATGCAGAAGTTGGAATCTGTTGAAAATTCCTTGTTCTCATGCATGCGTGACAATTATTTCTAGAAACCTCCCTCCTTCAGAATATGTTCATCGCTATTATTCAATTGATTCTCTCTGTGGAACTTATGCTAGTATGATTTTTCCAATTGGTATCCGGAAACAAATGAAAGACTCCATCCGAGGTAGATGAAGTAGTAGTTTACCCTCCAAACGTTCGTCGCCCTATTGGTAGACCGAAGATGAAAAGGCATATTTCGCATTTAGAAACCATTAGCTCTGGATATGGTTCTAAGAGTTATTCTCGTTGTGGTAGATCCGATCACAGTCACAAAACGTGCCGAAATGCTATTTGTTATGATATCAACTAATTGGATTTGTTCTTTTGTTATTTCAATTTTTTTTAGGATGATGTTTGTTAATCAAGTTTGTTATGGAATTTTTTATTTATTTTTCAAATATTATCAGCTTAAGAAACATTTTTAGTTTGTTAAATGTTTACTTTTTATAAACTTTTGTTTGTTATTTTATAATGTTTACTTTTATTGGATTCTTGTTTATTTCTTCCACTATATCGTTATTTGTCTATTTTTTTTTCAACATTTATTATTCGGATTGATGTTGTGCAAATTTGGGATTTTAGTTATCTATTTGAATGTATCTTTATTAAAAATAAACAGTTTCTAATTGATTACCAAAAAATCAGAACAATATTGTCTCGTTTTTAGTTAATCTACGTTTATAATTATGAAATTTTTGCTTTTTTAATAAACATGAATTCTATATACATAACTGAAGTATAAAATTTTCTAAAATTTAACTCATTCATGCAGTAATTACGTCGTTCGTTATGTTTTATCTTATACACAATTTGTTTTCATTATAAAAAAACAAATAACCAAAGTTGCGCATTAGACATTACTTCCCATTACAAAAACAGACAAGATCATATCATTTCAACAACAAAATCTTAGTATCCAATAGCAGTTCACAAAACTAACATTTCTGTATCATCAGTTTTCAACCTTTGGTTATATCTTAAGTCGAGGGGTTAGTATATGCCACTTTGGCCCCTCCTTTGATATATCATTTGATCCAAATTCTTCAGTGTATGGATCTGATGTCGATCCCCCCCCCCCACTTCTTTTTTGTCGGTTCACAACATTTTAAGTTTTTGCTACAATCTTCTTTTTTCTTTTCCTTCCTCTCTTCCCCACTTTTTCCACAGCTTCAATAGTTATGTCCTTTCCCTGTTTTTTTTTATTTTTGATGTATCCATTTGCCCATCCGCTTGTTTTGAATTGGCATCCATTTGGTTAGTATTTGTCGATTGTCCTCCCTGATTATGTTAGCAAGGATAAACATTTTTATTTTAAAAGTTGACTTTTAAGTATAAAAAAAAATAAATCATTTATTGTTACCCTATATACGACTATTGACTATTCTTTATTTTTCAACCACTCCACTAATTCTACTGTCATCTTCACAGGAGATATGCACAATCATTCTCCTTTATCTTTTCCTACTTTTTTGCGGATTTATATTCGTTAACATAACATTATTTAAATATCTTATTATATTTACCATTATTTTTATATTCATATTGTATCAGTAATTATAATACCTCTTCATATGTTGCTTTTGGCATGATGTTTCCTTCATGTTGATCACATCTTAAGTCCACAATTTATTCGTCATCCATACTTTTTTCCTTTTCGTTCATCACTTCATCATCAAACACATGTGATTCAAAATGTTAGATTTTAACAAATACATATGTTTCACTTTTTATTAATTTTTTAAACAAATTAGTCATATGTTTTTTCTCACACTTACCTCGTATCCGTATTTATGCCTTTCCTATTCTTCGTTCCTATTTTCCTTAGAAACTATGTCATACAGATCATCCACTTTTTTTCTTAAATTGGCGATGCTTTGCTTCATCAAATAGTTTTGTTGCAATATTAATTTGATATCTTCAGCAATTTCTGACTGTTGATCGATGTCTTCATCAAAGAGCTCATGTTCATTATAATAACTTGTTTCTCTGTCATCATTTTTCATTTTTTGCTTCATCTTTATTTCTTGTTTAACATACTGCATATAGTCTGTTTCAAGTTCCTCCTTTGTAGGCTTCATCCTCACCACAACTACCAGTTGAATAATGATTATTTCTTTCATCAGTTTATTGTTAATAATAAGCAATATAACTTTTATAAATTATTACTTACTGGGTCAGTGAACACATCTCGCTCATATGATTTCCATGTCCCTTGCTTATGGTAGTCCCAGTTTAGCATTCATGGATTCTCATTTCCAATCCACTTTGCGAATGCCGAATTTAGTGATAGCGCTGGGAGTATCTCACAAGCCCAAACAATCAAAGCTTGTGAAAATCCTGATAACCTTTGATATTTCACATTGGGGAACTCCCCTTATCCTGTTGACTCTTGACACAGTTAAGTTATAAGAAAGTCTTCCCCAAGAGATTCATTAAATGCTTCATCATCTTCTACCAATCTAAAATGTTTCCTTTGTATGCTTGTTCCAACTTGCTTTGGTATTACCATTGTCTCTACCATATACAGTTCTTCAACGAAAACTCTTCATCAGTAAAATCACAATTTCTGAACCCTCTATCCAACTCATTCCAGTTAGATTTTTTTGATTTGGCAAATATCGTTTCCAAAAACTCACTCTCTGGTAATACATCTACATCTATATTCTTTACAGGATTACAATTCAATCCCGTAATCAAACAGAAGTCAAACATTGTGAATGTATGTATTTCGCTCCCTAACTTAAAACTAAGCTCATTTGGGTTCTCGTTTTTCACGCTACGTCCTAAGAGTTGTTGCATTAGTTTAGCCGGGAATTTTCTTATAGACATTTTAAAAATGTCTCTCATACAACACTCCTCCAACAAACTTTTCACCCTATCGATGTAAAACTTTTCAACATCCTCGATTACGTTGTACTTAGCATAAGCTACTGTTTTTGTTTTCTTATGCCAGTCATCAGATTTAATCATGTAGCCCAGCCCCTAAATTTAATAAAAAATTGTAGTAATTTAAGTCATGTGTTTATCATACTATCTTGTTTTGCAAAATAAACTATATTACCTTTCATTCTTTTCTGAAGTAGTCTTCAATCTTTTTCCCTGTTGTTTTGTTCTGTTTCTGCAATATTCATTTCAAAACTATTAAGACAATTGTATGGGTTTGTTTTCATATAATTGAATGTTCTAATTACTTCTTTTGTTGCTTTTGGATGCCTTCTTGTCCTTCTCTATTTAGCAGCTTTTGTTGTAATCTTATTTTGTTAGCAAAAATTTATTTTTAGTAAACATATTTAATCATACATAATGTTTATTAATAATAAAAAAATTTATAATATGGTTAATTGATTTAATAGCAAATCTAACCGCAATTAGCTCATTATCTTCTTCCAGCTAGTCTTTATATTAGGTACTTCTGCTTTTTATATTGGGTTAACCATTCAAATAGCCTCTTTAAAGTGTAAATAAGAGTAGCTAGCCATGCTTAAAAAAATTAATGTGGATGGCCACATTTATTGCATCAGGTAAGAGAAATTGATGTTGAATACCGTATATGCCCTTTATGGTCTAAAAAGCAACCATCAAATCGAAGAAGCCCTACTCTAGAAACTATTCACGCCAGACACATCATTTTGATTATGGGAAAGTGAGCTGTCAACAATTTCTTTTTCATTATTATGGTTTTGAGATTGCATTTCCCCATTCATCTTATTTTCTACTTTTTCCCTTATTTTCCATTTTATATCTTCCTCTTCTCTCTCTCTTCTTTCCAGATCTTTATTTTGTCTTCCTTTTTTTCTCTTTGAAAAAGTAAGCAATTTTGTTTGTTGTTTTGTAATTTTGTAATAGCAGTTGTAGTTTTGTAATTTTGGTTGTTTTTTTTAAGTTTTGAAGACTCTCAAAATTTAGTTTTTTTTTGCCTCTTCAGCTTTTTATGTTCTTGCATAGGGCCATTTACATTATTTTTACACAAAAACATGAAAGTGAAAAGATTCGCCCAGCCATTGTTTTTTTCTTCTTCTTGTTTTGCTGCTTTTTTATGTTTTATATTTGTCTTTTGTGCTGTTTTTTATTTCAAAATTTGCATGTTTTTTTTAAATATCTTGGTATATTTATTTTTGTTTTTGTTAGAATTAAAAAAATCACCATTTTTTATGTTAGATCTTGTTTTGCTAAGTTTTTTTTAAGTTTTTTATTATCATCTGTTGTTGTTTTCCCCCCAAAATTTACATATTTTTTTTAAATATCTTGATATATTTTTGTTTTAAAATCTGGTATATTTTGATTTGTTTTTTTTTTATGTTGATTATGATTTTGTTTTTGTTTTGTTGTTGTTTTGTGACGACCCGACTTAATTAAACAATCATGGTGTGAACGCGAGTGCACGCGAGTGGAAGTGGAAAAAGGACTTAAACTTTAAACAATTAGTTTTGCAAAATAGTCAAAATTTCGGCATGAAGTACTTGTATATATCACATAACCCACATACAAATAAACCTGTTTAACAGCATCGGCTCGTCGGCCGGTTTAAAACATCATAGTTACAAATCAAAATATAAGTGGTGCACCAGAGAAAACGTTTTAAAACTACTATATGTACATAAAAGTGACAAAATAGAAAAGACCCCACTCCTATCCCAAAGATCCGTGGCTCGCGTGTCCTGGACCTAATCACAAAAGCTCCATCCCGCCGTGTCAACGTGCACCACTAGCCGCACCTCATCCCTGTCCTCATTCGGGTATTGAAAGGTGATGTAGAGCACCTCTGAGCATAACACCCAGTGAAAACAAAAGGAATAAAGAACAATGCGATGTGATGCGAGTGCGGAAAACTAAACACAATGCATATAGTCACTAATTATGTGTAAACAAAAGGAAAGAGCGATTATATAAGGTGGAACGAATCATGAATGTAACATTTTCAAGATAAAACCGAATCAAGTAACTATCGTACCGTTACCACTTCATTTACTTCCTTCCGACCATTACAATTTACTTAACTTTTCCCGCATCTTACTACTTATAACATATACACCCTATTTTACATCTTGCAATTCATGGTTCACTAACTCTTCCAGGTTATTAACAATAACCACTCTAGCTTTCGGGCCATCCACCACACAGCGCCTCGGAGCCTCACCACTTCAGCCACGGTAGCCATGTGTAACGTCCAACAACCACTCACCATTACACTGGCTACGACCCCATGGCCAAATGTCAAACATTTAGAATGCGTGAATGAAGTGTTATGATATGAAATGCATAAACAACACTACCTTTATCATCAAATGACTCTTGAAACATAAGTAACAGCAAAGAAACGTATATCACTAGCTCACATGATATGTAAATGGGGCAAGCACTTAGGTGATCATACACACTAGTCAACTTTGATGGTCTAGTAAGATTGATAAATAGAAAGCCAACTCAAGTAGTATATAAGCTAAGTAATTTGTATGTATTTCACAATATAGATGTAAAGAAGTATTGAATCGCATATGCAGAACTCAAGTTATAACCGAAGACAAGTAGTTTAGGCAATTTCGCTCTTCCCGATTTCTACAAACAAACCGAGCTTGGATTCTCAAGCTTTAATACTTCCGTAAATCCATTAACCTCTAATTCACACCGCAAAACACCTACCTTCGCCAATGACCCTATAATTCCCACCAAAATCCTTTAACAACTAAAAACCTTCTATCGGCACCGTTTTTATTCTTTTTGTTCTCACCTCTTATATTATGCTCTAAACGTGCTCGCTCTTGTCTGTCTCCTACAATAAACCATTTGTAACGTCCCGTTATTTTGCAAGGTAAAAAAAAAATTTATTATTATTTTATTTTAAATTGTTAAATATTTATTATTTCTTTTAATTAAAGCTTTTAATTTCATTTTAGAATTAAGTAATTTAATTTAGAATTTATATCATAGAATTTACGAGTTTATTTCGTTTGTAAATTCGTTTAATTAGCCTAATTTCGTTTCGGTGACATTAATAATTATTAATCACCTTTAGATTTATTTAAGAGCATCGGGTTTCGATTCGTAAGTCAAAAGTCATAAAAGGACGCAACCGTCATTTCCAAATTTCCTAAATATCTAAACACTACTTGGTCATCTTCTTTAAAACACATTTGACCAAACAATTGACATTGCTCATCCTTTTTTCTCACCAAACCCGAGCAACAAGAGAAAGAAAAGAGAGGAGGAAGAAAGTGTCGCCCCGGCTTCATTTCTTGGCCGTTTTGCGTGATTTCGGATGCGTTGGAAAGCCCTCGCCGAGACCTTTCTACCCATTCCACTCTTGGAACGTTTCCAACTCTCTAAGGTAAGCTCTAGATTTCGAATTCTCATTGAACTTCCATGGAAAGTGATTCAAGCTTTTGTGTTCTTGGCCAAAACTCTCATCCCCTTCAACCTTTGTTGTTGAATGTTGATGGAAAACTTATTGTGTAACTATTACTTGATTTCCCCTAACCCTAAAACCGAGTTTCAGTCGAAACCCTTACCGTTTGAAATTTACCTTTTTGGGTTTGATTATGGGTTAGAATTTAATGAAATAATGTTTATTGAAATTCGATTCGGGAAAGGGCATAATATTCAAAAACCCTAATTATCGATACCCATTGAAATCGGGAATATCGAATTTGCTTAAAACCAACTCGAAACACATTTGAATTGCCTAAAAGCCGGAAAACCAAACCCGAAGCCCATTTTCTTTGAGAGGGCCGAGAGCCTCTTTGGTAGGGTTGTTGAGTTTTTCGTTATTTTGATCGTTTAGTTGATGTTTAATCGATAGTTTGTAAATTATTGATTTTGTGTGATATAATTCAATTGTAGGTGTTTTCGAACCACTCGCTTGATCGCTCCTTCGAACTTAGGAGCAAAGTCATCTTTCCTTTAAGGTGAGAATAGTTAGGATTTAAAGTATTTATAGAAAACGAATAAGTACGATGATTTGTAGAATCGGAAACTAAGATTAGAATTCAATCTAAGATTAGAGGGAGTGAGTTAGTGCCTTAGGATTTGAAGTTAATCCTTTAAGCGAGAAACTTAGGATTTCTCGATGAAAGCCCCGAATCTTAGAAGATTCTAAGATAGATTAGTTTCGGAGTTTAAGATGGATCATTGGAAGTTAAAAGATCCAAGACTTTAAAGAACGATTGATAGAACCTCGGATTATTGGAAGTTTAGAATCCTTGAAGGTTTAGGTTAATCGTTATGTTTGATCTTTACTTTTATTATTGATACCGGAGTTCGATTTATATATCGTTCATCCGAGATTCTTATCTATGTTTATCATTGTGTCATTTACTTTATGTGGGTTGTGATTTCTTTAATATTCGTACTTTACTTTATTTAATTTTACAAGCATATGCATAACATTTTGCACCATTATTTATTGTACCATAACATCTCGCATCATTGAAAAGAGAAAAAGAAAAGAATGAAAGGAATGGTGGATGAGTTGAATACCCACGTTACCTTCATTTCATGCATAAATGGCGAATGCGTATCTTACGGGATGTACTCATTACTTTTATGCATATGATAGATGAGAAAGAGAATCGAGATGTTATAATTATGCAAAGTTTATTTATTTTTCTCATTTATGTTATAACAAGTTTATGGATGAACAATTAGACTAAGTGTACTAATTAATATCATCCTTTGGGAGAATAAGAATTTAAAGTAAACCTTGTATATAGTATAAGGTATATATGGAAAATGAGATATAAATGCTATATGCATTTATGAAACCATATCAGAAATATTGGAATGTAGTTCCACAATTATTATTGGAGAATTAGTAAGTAAAAGTGGAACACTTCGTTATAAACTCTTTGAATGGATGGATAGCAAAGAGTAAGTATGTTCTTGGACACAAATCGAAATGCGAGTTTGAGGTCTATTCTTACTTTTTATTCTTATTATTCTCACTGGGCTTAAGTTGTTAGCTCATGATATTACAAACATTTCAGGTAATGTTTGGGATCGTGGAAGAGGAGCTGGTGCGCGCTTGATCAAGATGATGATGAATTCGAGATGGACTAGGTGCTATGTAAAAATCCATGTACATGGTTTTGTGAATTTTATATCATTTTTTAGAATTGTCCAATTGTATATAGCTCTTAAGAGCTTTTGTCTTTATGTTTATGATTATAATCATTTTGAACTCCTGGATAGGAACTTAATGTTCCTTGTGTATTTTAGATTTTGAAATTAAGATGTAAACAGGTTTTGGCCAGCAAATTTTCAAATATAACCACGCCAATTTTTCTTAAAATAAAAGACTTCCGCTGTGTTTTCTAATTTAAATTATTTTAAAGTGACGGGTCATCACACCATTTAAAACAAGTTTAACTTAAAATAAAGTATATATCTCAGCACATAAAGAATAAAACGAAAATCAGCCCCGTTAAAGAAAAATAATCCCAAAACTAGCTATTTTAAAGTATAGTTTTTGGCAAAAAGGATAATTATCACAACTACATTGGTTTACCTTCCTAAAATGATTTCCATGAGTAGAAATATGTCCATAAACACCCAAAATTCCAGAATTAAAAACCTCTAAAGATTAGTCAAGAAAACTCAATTTTTTGCCAAAACTAAAAGCTTAGAATCCCCCATTAATGGAGTTTTCATAAAGCTTGAAGAACATCCTTGGTTTTTTTTTCATAGAAGGAAAACTAATCAAGACTTCCTGAAGTAGACAAACATGCTTGAATAACCCAAAATCAGTTTTCAAAGTGAAAGAGAGAACAATAACCAAAGAGATTTAGAACAAGCAAGAACATCACACCCATTTTCGAAAAAACCTAAAATTTCCCCTTTTCCAACCTTACCTAGAACTTGCTTGGATTCCCAAAACTCTTGTAATAATCTTCCTTGGATGGTAATTTCAACATAAAACAAGCAAATCCCACACAAACCTCAAGCAATTTGGAGAATCGGAAGAAGAAGTAGGTGAGAAATCAAAATGGAGAAGACAAAAGGAGGGGGGGGCGACGGTGGAGGAGAAGAAGAGAAGGAAAAAAAAAGAAAAATCTGATTTTTTGTGTTTTTTTTTTCCTTTTCTTCACTTATATACTTTCCATTTTCTAATAAAAATAAATTAACTAAATTATATTTATTCCAAAATCCTTCCACCTCCTAAATTCTCCACCCAAACCCTTCTTATTTTCTTCCTTGCTAACATACCCTTGGATTCCAACTTCTTGCTAACTTACCCCTCCTTCCAACTAACCATAGTTAAAGATTTTCTCTAAATTGAAATTTTATTCCTAAATTAACTAACCATAGTTAATTGTCAATTAACCAAAATATACCTTGTAAAGTATATAAATAGTTATATATATATATATATATATATATATATTATTATAATTATTATTATTATCTAAATAAAATAAGAGAAATGCCAAATACCCGACATCAAACCTCGACCCTTACATGTTTGTTTTAACAGATGACGAATACATTGGGAAAGGGTTAGGATTCTCCAGGAAAGCATGGGGATAAGGTAACCATTTGTTTTGATACCTACCTTTTCAAGTATACGAAATACGTGTGTATTATATTTTGTATGATACAAACAATACATTCTTTTTCTTTTTTAGACACCAAATATGATGGTGTCAAAGAGAACATAATAGAGTGTTGGGAGGAATGTAGGGACAATAGACAATAAAAGGGGAAATGCTTCTAAACAGGGGTGAATGACACACATAATTAAGTTGTGCATTGACATGTTATAATTATACTAATAAATTTGTAGTGTGTAAGTATTATGTACAATATTATATTCAGTACTTAATGTACATTTTCATGGCTATCGTATTAATGATATTGCTATAAAACTTAAAGTTCCTACTTGTTGTATGTGTAGTATCATATTTCTTATTGTACTGAATATATTTGTTTCTACGTTCCTCTGTTAAATGTCTTTTGTCCACACATATCTCAACATGGCTGTCTCTTATAAGAAGCAAGGGTTTAGAGTCTTCAAATGATCATAAAGGTGAAAGTAAGGTAGGCAACTGATTATTAAAATATTGTGTATAGTCTGTTACATAGACATAATACCTATTGTCTGATCTTCATTGTAGACACCAAGAAAAACGATGATAGGAAAGACAGAAAATAGTGCTGGAAAAAAGATTACTACGAAAATAAAGACGAAGGGAAGTACTTAATGAACAATTGTGAAGTATACACACACATTATGTATCTCATCATATTATAAGTACATTGTGTACTATATGTTTTAATCGTATTACTGGTACATTTGTACGAGTTGTAGTCTTGATGATATTGTGTTATAAAGATACAATCACTAATAAAGAAGGGGAAGAATAAATATAAGACCAGTGTTGATGAAGAATTACAAGGTTGTCCTTGAAAAACTTTTTTTTACCTAAACTAAACACTGACGAATCGCTCTACAATTCATTCATGCAATCATAAATCATGTGGTACTTAAAGTACTATGTGTATGTTAAGATACATCGTACCTAAAGCACCACATGATATATTAACAAAGATACATTTATGTAATGATTAAAATTTATGAACCATAAAGAGCATGGTACGATTAGTACTTTGTGTATACACAATATCACAACTAGTACACTTTCCAACCAACAAAGTACACATAGGTACTTGATAATTTGATCAAACATTAATATACAAAAAACGTAGCAAACAGTAGTACAATATGTACTTTATGTATAGTTGAAAGTATACGTGGTACCAATTACACAATTGCGTTATATCCTATATCACTTAACGTGATATGAAATTGGTATTAGATTCCTATCTTATCTCGTACTATGTCGTTTCCGTCATCTATATTGAGTACAATATTTGGTATAAATCGTACAATATCAACATGAATATCCATATTTTCTTCAACCTCCATCTCACTAGTCTGATACTCAATAATAATGGAACAAGTTAAGATATTTGCATTCGACAATCTACAAGATATGTAAAATCTTTAGATTTATCCAAAGCTACATATTTCGCAACGTTGCATTTAAATACTAAGTCGATTAACATACAAAAAATGAATGTTAATCTTCTCTTCTATGAATCCATAAAACTCATATAATCAATAATACCATGGATGCTTCTATGAAAAACCAACGAACTCTTTGTCAAAATTCCCATAACCACCGTACTTAACAGGATCAATACTTGTTTCTGAACCTACAAAGATACAAAATCAATAGAATAAATGAAAAATAGAACAGACATTCGAAAAAAAAGTAAAGAAAAATATAAAACCAAACAAGTTAAGGTACAAATAGAACCATTAATAACCATTCGAATCCAAGACAAAAAAAAAAAGAAAAAAAAAAACAAATGATGCTGAAATGTTATAAAGTAACCCTGATACTTGAAGGACAAAAGCTTTACAGAGGAGAAAATGGCTTAATATGTATGAGGTTGAAATCTGGAAAAAAAAATAATGATAAAAAAAAGAAGGGAGGGAAATTGGAATTTCAAAAGGTGTGAACAAAAGAAAGAGAAAGTATGATGGGATGGATTGATATCTTGCATAGGAGGTTCTGATTTTCTCTTGAAATCCAAAATTAAAAGGACAATATTCATTATATTTACATGCTTTTACTTTTGGTTAGGGAAAAAAGCAAAAACCACCCCTGAACTTTTCTAGTTGTGACAAATACCCCTTAGACTTTGTTTTGAAGCAAAAAACCCCTTGGACTTTACTAACAGATTAAAAAAGGCCCAGCCGTTACTCTCCGTCTAAAATCCATTTAACCTACCACGCATGAAGCTTTACACGTGCAAAATTAAAAAAGCAAATGAAATCTCAAGCAGGGCAACAAAAAGGTTTTCAATTGACATTTGAATGAAAAATTGGAGAACCCCTGATTCGACGGGAGGTAGAAGAAGAAGATAGGGCTTGCATGATTGTCGGAATAAATTTTGTGTTCGAAATTGTTGGGAAAAAGAAGTTATCTGGTTTGAGAGTTGAAAGAAGAAGAGTACAAATTTGCTGAAAAAAAGGTAAGGGTTTTAAAATTATGTTTTCCTTTTCATGGTTTCACATATTTTTTTTTTCAATTCTCAAATTGTGCAAATCATTTTTCATTCCTTCCCATCGTCGTTTTATACATCTGCAACTGCGTTTCCCCTCTCTTATCCATTTCGTTCATTTAGAATCTATCTTAGGTATTTTAATCACGATGAAGCTTTGCAAATAAATTTTCAATTTCATTCAATACTCTTAAATTTATTTGTACAAATGAAGTAAAAAAAGACTATGGCAGCTTCATTATGGAGACATAATCATTGAAAGGCTCTACACGTTGACTTGTCAAGTATGATTTCAATCCTTTTCAAAACTCTTTTTCCTTTCACATGAATTTGGAGGAGTAGGTTAAATCTATTTCCTTTTCTTTATCCTTTCGCAAATTTAATAGTCAATAACTATTCTAGTTTTCTAATTTTGAGGTTTCAAATATAATTGCTTTTGAGTTTGTACCGACAATATATTGTAATTAGTTTTCTAATGATTTTTAACTTACATTTTTATTAGAGTTGCTGGGGTCAAATTAGTTGGTATCAAATTGATAAATTTGTTTCTCTGTCAAAATTACAAACCCTGACATATTTTATCTCTTTGTGCAAAACAATATCTTTTATCTCCCTACTTCAACGTCTTTAAAAGGTAACCAAATCATAATTTTTTAGAAATCAAATAGATATAAACACATTCAGGGATATAGTAGTATTCATATACAAGTTTATGATAATGTCAATAAGGTTAGGTTAATTTATAGACTCTATCTCATAATGGAAGCTAGAAATATCATGTTTATACGCCTTCTGCTATGGTGTAATTTTATCAAGGAGGAAACTTAGTATAAAATGTGGATAATTTTTAATTTATTTAATATTGAGTTTGTATTCTATTAAAAAGATATACATAGCTTGATTTTGTTATATATCCAGATGGAAGAATGCATTTTCTCAATGTTTTTATACCATGGCGGTCAATTTACTAGTAATGGTGGCCTACCATTATACTTAGATGGTCAAACATCATTATTTGATAATTGTAGTTCAGATAGAATGTCGATACCTGAAATTGAGGACATGTTGAGGGAGGTAAAAGCTTTAGAGTGGACTAAGATTCACTATTTAGTTCCAGGGATGGGTTTGGATGGAGGCTTAAGACTTTTATAGTCAGATAAAGATGTTTTAAATATGTTAAAGTGTATTACTTAAGTGAAAACATTTCATGTATATCTAGAGCACTCTAAGGAAGCCTTTAATAGAAGCGGAAACATTGAAGAAGAGAATGTAGATGATGAATTAGTAGATAGTGACTATGATGGGATGGATGATGATGAAATATTTGAGGAATATGTTGAATATTTTAGAAGAGAGAAAAACAGTGATATCGTAGAATTTGAGAAAAACGTTAACTTTGTTGATGGAGTGGAAAACAATGATTACAGTGGTGGTGAGCCTCATGGTGGTGATGATGATGCTCATTTAGGTTCTGAGGTTTTAGTTAATTCTGAATGTGGCTCATTTAGTCACCTAAACTCACCTTTACAATCTGACGATGATGATGAAGTAAGGAAGCGTCAATGTTTTTCTGATGAATTTGACATTTCAAAAATTAAGGAGGACATAGAATTTCAGTTGGGGTGTAAATTTGGTACATTGGATGAAGCAAGAGCTTTCATAAGAGAATATTCTGTACGTTATGGATATGAATTGATTTACATTAAAAATGAACCGGGAAGGGTCACTGTAAAATGCCAAGAAGGGTGTAATTGGGGGATGCATGTTTCAAAGATGCAAAATGAGAATTCTTATCAAATCAAGTCATTGCAAGCTACACACTATTGTTGTAGGAAGACAACAAATAAGCATGCATCTGCAAAATAGCTTGCTGAGCATTACTTAGATAGATTTAAGACTCAACCTTTCATGGAGTGGAATGTCTTTGTGGACATAGTGAGGAGGGATTTGAATATTAACGTTTCTAGGTATATCAAGCATATAGAGCAAGAAAGATGGCGGTTATGAAAATTGAAGGTAATATTAAGATGCAATATGCCAAGCTGTGGGATTACTGCGTGGAATTGCGACGATCTGATCCAGGAAGTACTTGCTTATTACATATGGATAGGCCACAGATTCATAAGCAACCTGTTTTTAAGAGTATGTATGTTTGTCTTAATACATGTAAGAAAAGGTTTTTAGAAGGTTGTAGCCCAAACATTGGGCTTGATGGTTGTCATTTGAAGAGTGCATGCCAAGGACAATTGTTATCTGCTGTGGGGATTGATGGGAACGACGGGCTATTTCCATTAGCAATGGCTCTTGTTGATGTGGAGTCGAAAGAATCTTGGACTTGGTTTTTGGAGAACCTATTGAATGATATTGGGCCTGTTGATCAGAAAGGGTGGGTGTTTATAACTGACCAACAAAGGTAAAATGAAACTATATCATCTTTGTGTTAATTATATGAGTTTAATGTTATTGTATTTTAATCGTATTGAATATTTTTATTATAGGGGTTGATTCCTGCAATTGAGAATGTGGTGCCTTATTCGGAACACAGGTAAGTTCTACAAAGATGTGCTATGGAATGCAGCGAAGGCAACAACTAAGCCATCCTTTGATAAAGAATTGAAGAAATTGGCAGAATTTGATAAAGCAGCGTTTGAGTGGATAAATGAGGTGCCTATCAAGTTTTGGGCAAAGCATACATTTAAATCACATACCAAGTGTGATATGTTGCTTAATAACTTGAGTGAGTCCTTCAATTCCTACATACTTTTGGCAATGAGCAAACCTATTTTAACCATGTTTGAGATCATTAGAAAAAAATCTTATGTCAAGAGTACATAAGAAGATGGAGATAATATCAAAATGTCAAGGAAAACTTACTCCAAAAATAAGAGCCAAGTTAGAAAAGGCTACTCATCTCTCTAGGAATTGGTCACCTAGGGTGTCAGGTAATGGGAGATTTGAAGTAGAGGATGGTAGGGAATAATACATAGTAGATTTGAATATGCACACATGTACATGCTATAAATGGGAGTTAACTGGAATTCCATGCCCGCATTCCATCCCATGCATTTTATTTTTGAGGAAACATGTGGAGGATTTTGTTCATTCTTATTTACATAAACGAACCTTTGAACTTACCTACTCACACTTCATAGAACCCACCAATGGAGTAGATCTTTGGCCTATTACCAATATGGAACCTATTTTGCCTCCACCCCTCAAAAGGCCACCCGGTAGACCCAAGAAACAACATAAAAGAGATGCCGATGAGCCACCTCCTTCAAGTAAGATTAATTAGTAGGGGAAATATTATTATGAAGTGTAGCAAGTGTGGACAACATGGCCATAATATGCGATCATGCAAAGGCCAAGTGAAGGGAAAGTCATATACTTCTAAATTACCTGTAAGTTTCTAATAACTTTATTTAAAAGAAAAAAAACTTGTGTATAACATTGATATATTTTTGTTTGAACTATTTTTTTTCCAGATTATAAGAAAATCATCTTCTATGGGGTTTGTGGATTAAGAAAGAAGATGTTGAAGGAGTATGCTTGGAAAGATAGCGGCGGGATTAACAAATGGTTTTTTTTTGTAAACGTGCCCAGAAATATGTTTGTAAATGGTGAATGATGGGTATTTATGGTTATTTTTTTGTAAAACTTGTTAAGAAGTATATACTATAATATTTTGTAACTATATTGTGTTTTTTGTAAAGGTGGAATATATTTTTAATTTGAAATGATTTGTTACTTTTGATGTGTGATGGTGTATTTATCTTAATCAAATTGTAATTTGTACGTTAATGCATATGTAGATCTTTTTATTTGAATTTGGTCGTATTTTCCTAAAGTTTTGTTCAGTTTAGGCATCTCTGCTCTGTTTTCCCATGGATTTTCGTTTTAATTTGAATCTTTAGGGGTTTTGGATACTGGATACTTGCCTATCTTATCTTTGTTTTTCTACTTTACCCTTTTTCCAAATTGTAGAAGCTTCTTCTTTTAATTCAGTTATGGCTCTGCCTTTTTAATTGGAATTATGGATCATATTTTGTAAGCTAAGGCCATGAAATACATTGGCCTTGGGTTAAAATAGTTATGAATAAAATGGTCAATAAGAAATAACATCAACTTCACAATTCGCTGGTAGTTTTAAAACAATAGGATGAGCATACAAAATACAAAGTAACATTGAACAATATCAAAATATGGTTAGAAAGTTTGTGACATTTTTGGAGAGAGTGTTTAGAGATCTGCTAGCTGCCAATGTATGCTTTAATATCATGTCGTCGTCATCATTACAGACCAATTTAGTTATTCAATATGGATTGAAAAATCTTGGAAAGTAGGTATGTTTTCACAAGTATTATTTCATTCTTTTTGTTCATTTTTAATATTGTTGTAATTAAAAAAACACACACCCATCAGATTGTAAGCTACATGCTTCTACATATAAAAAAACAACTTCTAAAACTAAATGACATCATTTCAAATTGAAAAGTTGTTCCTCTTTTAAAAACACAATGTCGTTACAAAATATACTAGTATACCCCTTATACACTCTCACAAACTTTACAAAAAAATAGAGCATAAATACCCACCAAATAGATAATTAAACTATCAGTTCACCATTTACAAGTAGTAAACACCATTTACAAAGCATTTATATCAAAATAGTAGCATAAATACACCATCAATTACAACATGAAACCATTTGTTCATCCCACCACCCCTTTTACGAGTATATATACTCCTTCAACATTTTCTTTCTTGATCCACAAACCCTGTAGAACATGATTTTCTATTTAACCTGAAAGAAACATAGTTCAAACGAAAACATATCAATGTTAAAGTCAAGTTTTCAAAATATACATATATAAACAAGCTACTTATGTTAGAATACAACAAACTAATTCTCCCACAAATAAACTCAGCAAGTATATATCACTATTTGGAGTATTAAACACAACACGCATCAACATATATATGAATTGAAAACACACGATAAACATTAAATACAACAAGCATTTATCATATATGAATTAAGGAAATACAAAAACCATTCAATATCCATATTTATACACTTCTAATCTTATATTACAACTTGAAAAATTCTAAAAGTTAATTTGACAGAGAAACAAATTTATCGATTTGATACCAACTAATTTGACCCCAGCAACTCTAATAAAAATATAAGTTAAAAATCATTAGAAAACTAATTACAATATATTGTCGGTACAAACTCAAAAGCAATTACATTTGAAACCTCAAAATTAGAAAACTAGAACAGTTATTGACTATTAAATTTGCGAAAGGATAAAGAAAAGGAAATAGATTTAACCTACTCCTCCAAATTCATGTGAAAGGAAAAAGAGTTTTGAAAAGGATTGAAATCATACTTGACAAGTCAACGTGTAGAGCCTTTCAATGATTATGTCTCCATAATGAAGCTGCCATAGTCTTTTTTTACTTCATTTGTACAAATAAATTTAAGAGTATTGAATGAAATTGAAAATTTATTTGCAAAGCTTCATCGTGATTAAAATACCTAAGATAGATTCTAAATGAACGAAATGGAGAAGAGAGGGGAAACGCAGTTGCAGATGTATAAAATGACGATGGGAAGGAATGAAAAACGATTTGCACAATTTGAGAATTGAAAAAAAAATATGTGAAACCATGAAAAGGAAAACATAATTTTAAAACCCTTACCTTTTTTTCAGCAAATTTGTACTCTTCTTCTTTCAACTCTCGAACCAGATAACTTCTTTTTCCCAGCAATTTCGAACACAAAATTTATTCCGACAATCATGCAAGCCCTATCTTCTTCTTCTACCCCCCGTCGAATCAGGGATTCTCCAATTTTTCATTCAAATGTCAATTGAAAACCTTTTGTTGCTCTGCTTGTGATTTCATTTGCTTTTTAATTTTGCACGTTTAAAGGTTCACGCGTGGTAGGGTAAATGGATTTTAGACGGAGAGTGACGGCTGGGCCTTTTTTAATCTGTTAGTAAAGTCCAAGGGGGTTTTTTGCTTCAAAATAAAGTCTAGGGGGGTATTTGTCACAACTAGTAAAGTTCAGGGGTGGTTTTTGCTTTTTTTCCCCTTTTGGTTACTATTTGTCTAAAAAAACAAAAATCAGAGGTAATGTAACGTCCCGTTATTTTTGAGGTGATTTTTTATTTATTTATTTTATTTTATTTATTTTATTTTATTTTATTTTATTTTAATTATTTATTTATTTATTTAAAGTGTTAAAGATAATTTTATAATTAGTTATTTAGGTTTAAATAGTTAATTTCGTTCGGAAACCCTTTTAACTGTTTATTTAGCCTAAACGAGTTTTGATGGTGTTAATAATTATTAATAGCCCAATTAATAATTATTAATCACCATTGGGCTAGTTTAAGTGTTTCTGGTTTCGTTTTTAAAGCTTAAAACAAGAAAAGGACGTAGGCGTCATTACCCGATTTCTTAAATATCTAGAATACTATTCATTCTCTCCTTAAATAAGCCAAATTAGACAAAAATTGCCATTTTCCTTCCTCATCCAGCCGTGGGCTTCAATAAGAGAAAAAGGGATTTTTGGTTTTTCATCATTTCTCAACGGATCGCTATAATTTCGGTTTCGTTGGATAGCCACGAGCCCGGGTATCATTCCCAACCTACCAATCGTTCTTTTCCTCCATCATTTCAAGGCTTTAAGGTATGTTTATGTTCAAAACCTAAAACTTCAAATAGTGTTTTAATGGTGTTTTTGGTTGAAATCTTCCGTTTCTTGCCCGGGAACTAGGAGATTTAGATCGAGAGAGCTGTTTTACGTATATTTAGAACTTTCCCTAAACCCTAGAATCGGGTTTGAGCCAAAAGCCATTTATTTTAGTTTTTCTCATGTTCTTTGTTGATGAGGGTTTTGAATTTGTTATGTTTTGTGATTTTACTAAATTGTTCGGGATTGAACTTTTGACCTAAACCCTAAATTATGTTTACCCATTGATATTACCAACCTCCAAAGTGCCCAAAACCAACCCAAAACCCTTTTAAAGTGCTTAAAAATCCGGAAAACAACCATCACCTTGAAATCCCTTTGAGCCGTGGGCCTCTTGGGAGCATTTCCGGGATGTTTTGTCTTTTATTTTAGTATCGTGACGATCGTTGTTCATTTTGGTTAATTAATATACTTTAGGTGTATTTTAATTATAGGTTTTGTGCATCGTTCGTGAATTTCGGTCAACCGGTGTTTAGGAGTTGACTTCTTTAATAAGGTGAGTTTAAAATGGTTGTGATTAATTTTATGTTTTCGAATTGCTTGACGTTTATGTTCGATCGAGGTTAAGAGGGTTAATAGACTTTAGAACTTTCCAAGAATGTATGTTATTTGGGAGTTAAGGAAAGTGCATAAGGAAAATTAGTTAAGATTGGTTGTTATTTAAAGTAAGATGTTATTGGTGGATTAAGTTATATTCTCGAGGAGAATTAGATTCCGGAATTTGGAGAAGAGTATTAGGTACTCCTTTTATCTTCGAGTGGTTATAAGGTTGTTAAAAGAGACTTTGGAGAGATTCTTGTGTAGAATCGAGTTAGTACGATATTATTAGTGATGAGGTTCACTTTTCGGTGTTACCAAAGGGAGTAGTAAGTATGGCATTATGTTATGCGTGATTTATGATTGGTGACAGTGAGGTCACGGTACGATTTATGATTGGTGACTGTGAGGTCACGGTGACAGTGAGGTCACGGTACGGTTTGTGATCGGTGACTGTGAGGTCACGGTGACAGTGAGGTCACAGTATGGTTTGTGATCGGTGACTGTGAGGTCACGGTGACAGTGAGGTCACGGTATGGTTTGTGATTGGTGACTGTGAGGTCACGGTGACAGTGAGGTCACGTATGGTTGAGATTGGTGACAAGTGGTCACAGTTGAATTGTGAAATGTGACAATGTGGTCACAATGAGAAATTTACTTTATTATTTACCTTGTTATTTACTTTGCTATTTACTTTGTTATGTTTTAGTACTATTTCGTTGTCTTAGTACTTTAATTACGAGCTTGAATGTTTACTTTTCAAAAGTTCGATATAGTAGAATGGATTGATTTTCTTATGTAATGTACTTGGGAATTTTGAATGGGTAGTAAGAGTACGTTAGGATTATTTGGACACATTTTCCGATATGGGATTCGGTCCATAGAAGTGCTTACACCCATCTTATTCTCACTAGCATTTTTATGCTAATGTTGCTACACTTAAACATTTCAGGTAATACTCGTGGGAGAGGACGAGGTCGTGGAGGTGGTGCTGCTTGATCTCGAGGAGATGGCTTTTGGGACATGGACTTGCATGTGCATTTTGGGAGCATTCTATGAATGCTTGATAAAAAGTCATATGTCATTACTTTTAAACTTGTATTTATGGCTCATGAGAGTTTAACAACTGTTGTACATTATGTCGTGTTATTTCTCTGATTTTGGGTATAAATGGAGTGAAATGATGTTTGTTTTAAATTCTCTGGATTGAGCCCATGTAAACAGGTTTAGAAAGTTCGTATTTTAAACGGATCCACGCCAAATTTTTGTAAAAACAAGTCTTCCGCTGTTTTGCTTATGATTTAAAGATTTGAGAAAATACGAGTCTTTACAGGTAATGATTAACATTAGGGGTATAACAGGAATGCAAAGTATGGAAAATGCAGTTGGTGGCTAGATTTTGAAATATAAGAACTAGTGGCTATATTTTGATACAAGACCATAAAAAGTGGCTACTTAGAACATTATCTCTTTTATATTAAAACATGCATTTATATGTATTAAACCCTTTTTTTAGGTACCTATGAAATTAACACTAGATAAAACTATATTTTACTATAGTTAATATTTTTATATAATTATATGTGTCATTGTTGAGTGCTCCTCTTGAACTAAAATTTTGGATCTTGATGATAAGCAATTGTTTTATTAAAAATAATTCATTAATTTAATGAAAGTAAAAAGTATTATTTAAAAAAAAAAACAAATCAAACTTTTACTACTTTTGTAACTAAGGTTAGAAAAAGTATTGTTGACTATAACTCCTTTAGCTTTTAATTAACAAGTTGCTCAGAAGTCGTCCAAAACGAGGGTGATTATATATTTTGGGCAAAGCAAATTGTTGTTTTTTTTAGGAAAATTATGCCTGGTAGCCAACTTTTGAGTTTTGTTTTCACATATGCCACACTTTCATGTTTATATCAGATTTACCCATTTTTATATATTCTATTAATTTAATGATATATCATTGATGTAATTTTACAACAATAATTTATCAGTAATGTAAATTCTAGTATTAAATTTATATCAATAATAAAAATTTACAAAAATAATATATCAATTATAATCAAATTTTCATAAAAAAATTATGGGTTAATTATGTGTTGGGTAATTTTGATATTTTTCAATGTTTGTGGTTTTTTTGAAAACTGAGACTCGATATTGGGTATAAGTGATAATAGCCCTTTTTTTTATTATATTTAATTATTTATCATCTTTAAAATTCATTCAGACTTCAATCTCATAGTTAACTACATTCTTGATTCTAAAATAATTTTTTCGAAAGCTTTTTTACCATCTGCATTAGTTTGATGGAAATTTTAATTTATGAACCTACCTTTCATGTTTTGCAGTAAAATCTACTTTAATTAACAAATATTTTTTAGGATTAATGTTAGAAATTTTCTAACATTAAAATATAGATAATTTCTCAAACAAAAGAAAAAACAATAGATTATAAAAGTAATGAAATAACTAGCAACCCATCTAGATTATACTAGTAAATTAGTCATGAATACAAAATATATAATATCACAGTTTAAATGAAATTCGGTGGGAGAAACATGTCAAGATAATAGATATGTACATTGGGGATGTGAGAAATGAGAAGCCAATACTCACCCGTTTCTGGCTTGCATCTTTCCTTTAGATCCTTATGACATTCTTCAATCCTTAATGTCTGTAAATTGGTAAGGTCTCGAATTCCGTGAGGCAAAGATTTGAACTTCCTACAATCTCGAACGGTCAAAGTTAAAAGTGAAGTGAGATTGTGAATCCATTCTGGCAAAGCCTCCAAGTTTCCACAGCTACGAATTTCAAGAGTTTGAAGAGTAGATACATATTGAAGCCCATTTGGGAGAGAGACGAGCCCCGATAAATCGTAGAGGGTTAAAGAACGGAGGCTTTTAAACATATCAAGTTTGTTGCAGCCTTCAGTCTGTAAATCAGTCAATGCTGAAAAATGTTGATCCCCCATCCACCATTTTTTTAGTTCAGGCATGTGGATAAGTGAGAGAGTTTGCAAGGATGGAAAGAACATTGTTGATGAAGAGCAGCCACTGATGTTGAATATAACCTCAAGCGAAGACAAGCCCATAAGAAGGAAAAACTTTAGTAAAGGTAATTGATCAAACTGTGGAAGACATTTCAGTCTTTCACAGTCAATGATAGTAACACTGACTAAATTTGAGAGAGAGTTTAACCAGTTGGATAACACTAGTCCTCTATATCCCTTGATCACCAATCTTTCAATATTTGGATGGAGTTGGAGGTGGTCTAAAACTGTTTCATCAACACAACTTCCAATTTCATTATTTTCTGACACGAATGACCTCCACCTTAATTCTATACGTCTGAGACCTTTTTTTCCTTTCAAATTGGGATCACGACTCACACGAGCTTTTGATTTGTTGCGTCGTAATAATCCCAATCCCTTAATTACTAACTTTCCACTCAAATTGTTGAGAGCATGGAGCTCGTCGAGACCACTTCCATATTTCTTCCCCAACACAAAAAAACTCAAAGTTTGAAGACAAGTCAACTTGCTTAGTCCTTCTGGCATATGGCTCAAATTGATTCCTTCTATAATCAAATGCCTGAGGTTCACTAAATCACTTGTACTTCTCGGTAACTCTTTCAAACGCCAACACTGGGAGACATCAAGTGTTTGCAAACTTTTCAATTCAGTGATAGAATTAGGAAGCAATGTTATATTTTTGTTTGAAGAAAGATCAAGATATCGCAACTGTGTTAACTTGTTGATTGTTTTTGGAACAACAGAAATATCTAAGTCACACAAGTTTAGCACACGTAAATGTGCAAAACATGAGATAATCATTCCAAAAACTTGCTTGTTCAATGAAAATTTAAAACCTGAAATCTTTGATGGAAATAGAAGTGATCTCAACTTTTTTGCCTCATGTATCGAGGTGGAAATCTCCCTTTTCAAATCAAACCCAGCATCAAATGACACATGTCGAGTTCTTATGTCAATCTTTTGAAGATCACCACTATTTTTCAAAAGGATATGCTCACCACCTGAGACCAATTTTGCGAGATCATGAATAAGATCATGCATTTTAAACTTTTGTTTCTTGGTCCGAACATCTATTTGTTTCTCTTGAAAAAGTGACCTCCGATATAGTTCCTCCAAATAATCATAGCCCACATCCTCCATAGATTTTCCTTGACACTGTGATTGATTGATAAATCCTTGAGCTATCCAGTGTTTAACCAATTCATTTTCATCAAACAAAAAATCCTTAGGGAAAAGGGAAGAGTAAGCAAAGCACGACTTCAAATGGGTGGGAAGGTTATTGTAACTAATCTTTAGTATTGACATCATGCCTCCTTCTCCTTGGATAATTGTTGAAAGTTCATTATCTTTGAATGAAATCCATTCCAATTGTGATCTTTTGGAGTATAACACCCTTCCAACGGTTCTTATTGCAAGAGGGACACCATTCAACTTCTTAACAATCTCTGTACCAACTTCAATGAAGTTTGGATCATTTGCTTGATCTCCATCCTCTTTTCCAAAAGCTATTTTTTTAAATAATAACCAAGAATTACCCTCAGATAAACCTTTTATTGGAAAAACTAAAATCGGCCTTGCAATTTCAGCAACCCTTTGGCTGCGAGTAGTGATGAGAATCCTACTCCCTCTTGCACCACCCATCAATAACGACTCCAACGCCATCCATTTTTCATCATTCTCGTTCCAGACATCATCCAGCACCAACAAATACATTTTTCCTTCGATTTCTCGTCGCATTTGACTTTGCAAGGAATCTAGATTTAGTACTTCATTTGGTTTCTTCCCAGCTGCCGATTCTATAATCTTTTCAAGAATTGTTTTAAGATCAAATTCTTCAGAGATACAAACCCACATTCTCAATTCAAAGTGGTTTTTCACTTCAGTGTTATTGTACAACGATTGAGCAAGTGTAGTCTTTCCGAATCCTCCAATACCGATGATTGCAATCACGGATACATTATTTTCAACATTGAGATCAAACAATTTCTCCATGATTTCTTCTTTCTCGGTATCCCTCCCAATAACTTCATCCTCAATTATGAAAGAGTGAGTTTCCCTTTCCTTAACCTGTTCATATCGCACATCTCTAATATGCTCAATTATGTTAAACTCACTAATTTCAGCATTGAACTTATCAAAAATTGTCCTCAGTTTATTGATCCTATGAGCCATTGGAAGACGAAAGCATAACGGATTTGATTTGGAAAAGAAAGAACATACCTTTCTATTCAAAAGAGCTTCATTGTAAAATTGATCGAACAGGTCATCAGCATCGTACATAGAATCTTTGATTCGGGTGAGAAAGTTTTTTATATCTTGATTATGAGCTTGCTGCTCTTCAGCTCCAACAAGCTTTGCTCCGAGTTTTGAAATGGAGTTTTTCAACTCATCAAGCTCATCTTCCACACCAAATAGAAGTTTGATCTCTTGGCTAAGAAGATGACCCACTTGAGCCATCATCTGACTTGTAAGATTGGAGAGAAATTCTTGAGACATATTTGCCAAAAACCTCAAAGACTATCAAAAACAGGTTTTCCAAAATGTTGCGGCAAGGCTGTCTGTGCAGATCATTAACAAGGAAATTGCATCAGAAATTGAAAAGCTGCACCTAACCTTATTAGCTCCCAAGTTTGCATCAGAATTTGAAAAGCTGCACCTAACCTTATCAGCTCCCAAGTTTGCATCAGAAACTGAAAAGCTGCACCTAACCTTATCAGCTCCCAAGTTTGCATCAGAAATTGAAAGGTTTTTTTTTTCTTTTTTTAATTTAATAACTAAAAACAAACCATTTTAAATAATAAAATTGATGTCATTTTAATTTAAGTTCTGTAAATACAATAATAAATGGAGCATTGGCAAATCTAGTAAATTTTTTAGTAATATTTGTAAAAATAAAAGTTCAAAAAAATATTTGTAAATATAGCAAATTTTAATCGGGTTTATTAGTGATAAATATTGAATCACATATTTTTAAACTATGTTTATCACTGATAAATACATAAATCATTGTTAATCACTAATAAACATGATAAAATTGTTATATTTACACATTTTTTTAAGTTGATATTCTTATAAATATTGCATAAAAATCTGTCACTCAATGAAATTTCTGATAATAAATTAGAGCACTGAATATAGAATTAGACGAGTTAATATATTTTATTTGCAAATTGATATCTTTTATTTATAGCTTATTTGCAAGTTGATATGACACGTGACCAGATACTTGGTCTCTTCCCATGCTCATATGGCCAAAAATTAGAGAAATAAAGTAATAAAAAGGGGGAAAAAGCTTGGTTGCATAAATTTGTGGAGCCATGACTACCCAAGCCAATTAAGTACAGCCAAGTGTTTTTGAAAAATTAAAAAAAAAAGAAAAAAAAAACAGATTTTATGTCCCCCACTTGGCTGCATTTAATTGGCTTGGTGACACAGTTCTTAAAAAAAATCAACTTGGATAATTTTTACATCATTCTGAGCTATTTTTATGAGCTTTAAAATAGATTTTATATAGTCATTGTAAGCATTTTGTTGGGGAGTGATTTCTCAATTTTATAAATATTTATCAATAAATATGATCACTTCAAAGATTATTAATTACCTTAGAAAAAATATACATAAATTTTCTTGTAGTGTCAGTTGAGCAATACTCAAGATACTTTAGTTATATTTTATCAACAACTATTCTCATAAAAATAAATCATTTTTTTCAAACATAAGATAATTGCAAGCTCAGAAGAAAAAAAAAAGTAACAAAATCATACATCTCATATTATAGTTTCATTTCTTAAAATCTATTAAATAATTCATGTATTATTAATGAAAATGAACTTTATTTATTACTTTATCGTGTTTTATAGTCGTACTTTACAGGGACGAGGCCACCCCCAAATTTGTAAATTTCATATTCTATAGTGTCTTTTTGTGGTTTAAATGGAGCGATTCAAGTGAGATCCAATGTAGATCCAACTTTCTAATCACTAGTGGGATCTGAACGGTCCGGGGGGATCACCTATTTTTCTATAGAACCTCTGCTACAGTATCATCACCGCAGTAGAGTTTAACCACCAAGTTCGAGATGGATTGGTGTGGTTCCTCTACGCCCTAGGACACCAGATTATTGAACCATGAACGAAGAAGGTTAAATTGTCCCCCAGATGGATTTTTAAAACTGACAACTCTTGTAATTTTTTTTGTTAATTGGTCCTTATGAAAAAATCTCTTATTTAATTAAAAATCTAGTTTAGTAAAATATTCTTTTATTTATTTTTAATTTGTTTATATAATCAACATATTATAATGTAACGACCCGTTACCCGATAAGTTACTTATTTAATATTATTTGAGTTAATAATATTATATTTGAAAAAGAAATAAGGAACATTTGATTTAATTAAATAATTTCTATTTTTTAAGAATTAATTAAATTAAAGAATATTAATAATAATTAATAAGGAGAAGGAAAAGAGAAGGGATCACAACCGAACGTTTTATTCAGGGGTGAACATGGAGCGGGGTTAGGGCCCGTTTAAGCAAAAAAATGGTACCCCAACCTCGCCCCATTTAAGATTACCCCGACCCCGACCCCCACCTCATTTAACTATCGGGGTCGGGGTATAAACAGGGTACCCCGACTAACAAAAAAAAGCCCCTAATCTAAACAAACAAAAAAACAACCAGATTGAATATAAACAGGCAGCAGCGGTGTTCGATGGCAAAGGTAGTGGTGTTCGACGGCAGTGGACCATGGTGGTGACCGGTGTGGTGTCGTTCTTGTCATGACTCGTGAGTATAGGTGAGAAAAGAAGAGGCAGAGAGGCAGAGACTTGAGAAAAAAAAAAAGAATAGAGGCTTGCGTGCGTGAGAAAAAGAAAAGAAAGAAAGAAAAGAAAAGGAAAAAGAAAGAAAGGAAGGGATGGGTGGGGTGGGGTGGGGTGGGGTCTGGCGTCTGGCGTCTGGGGACTAAGGTCAGCGTGCATGGGGTGGGGTGGGAAATTGGGAATGGGATTAGGGGAAATTTTTTTAAAAAAATTACACTAATTGGGGTCGGGGCCCCGATGGGGTCCAATCCCATCTCCTCGACCCAGCCCCGTTTAATAAACGGGACACTTTATACGGGGTGTTTGTTCACCCCTAGTTTTATTCAAGGAGTCAGAAAAAAAAAAGGTAGGGTATCATCTTTTTTTCTTCTCCTTTTCCTTGTGTCACCCTCTCTCTCATTCTTACTGAATTTTAATTCGATTTTATTTGTGGTTGATAGTCAATAGGTGTTGGGGTTTGACGGTGTTTTGTTTTGGAGAAGTTAGAAGAGAATTGAATAAACTTTTCTTCAAGATCAATAAGGTAAAATTCGAATCTTCTTTACAAATTCCATAAATTCTAATTCAAATTTCTTGTCATTAAAAGCCATATCAATTCTTATTTTCTTTCACATTATTTAAAGAAAAATTACCCATTCTTCAAACCATCAAACTTTTAAACGCTAAACCTCTTTCTTCTTAAAGAAAACCCTAAATTCTATACTTGAAATTTAGTGAAAATACAAAAATAAAATAAAAAATCAATCATATCATATCATATTTTTTGTTCTCTTTTTTATTTTCATTTATTCTACTATGTCACCTATCACATCACTCATCTCTTCTCCTTTTTCCCTTCCTCACTGTCCATTCCTCTCCCATTTTTTTTCTCTTTCTAAAAATTTGTAGAAATAAACTCTCTCTCTCTCTCTCTCCCCTCTTTTTCAAAAACCTTCCTTTCCACCATTTTCGCATTAAAAAAACTTGGAAAAATGTCAAATATTGAAGATCTGAGGTCGTAGACATAGATCTGAGAGGGATTTTATAAAAAAAAGTTGTGGTTTTTTTCTTCGAAACTTATTCCTTCTTTTACTCCATCATATATTTTTCTTCATAAAATCATGTATCTCACACAAAACTTGAAGATCTAAAGCTGGAAAAATATAGATCTGATAATGTAAAGACCCGAATTTTCTCAAACAATAAAACCAGAAATTAACAGCGGAAGACTTGATTTTAAGAAAATTTGGCCTGATGCCGTTTGTATTTTGAACGTGCCAAAATGAAAATACACTGTTCACAATTCAGAAAAAGCGATAAAACATAGAAAATATGGAATTGTGCAATTCCGACATAGTTCTAAATCAGGCAATAGTCTAAAAACACCAAATGCTCTCTCTAGAGCTCAAAATAACACAAATAGTTCGGAAACAAAGTAAAATGTTCGTAAATTGACTAAATGACATGCATTCCTAAAATGCTCAAATCAACCCGTCCAAGTCCAAAAATCATCCCGCGATCACGCGGCACCACCACCTCTACCACGACCACCACCTCGGGGCGTACCTGAAAAAATTAAAGTGTAGGAACATTAGCATAAAAATGCCAGTGAGAGTAAAATGGAGGCATATAATCCTATGGACGAATTCCACATCGAAGATTGTGTCCAAAGTCTTACATGCTCTTTACTACCCATTCTATACTCCCAAAACAACTCATATCCCAAATAAATCCATTTTTCCGTTTACAAACCACACAATACCGGAATGCAAATTCATAATCAACAATTACGACGAACTCACATTTCATACCCATTATCACCAGAGAAGTATACTTATCGACGAATTTCATAAAGCAACAACAATATTAACAAAGGTAATAATCCTTACCCTTAACATTCATGCACTCCATATAAAGAATTGTTATATATACCCCATTTAAAGAATCCGAGTATAAATCAATATTCCACTTTTATACACTACTCATACTCCATCTAAAGAATCTAAGCATGTTTGTAGTTTCTCATTAAACGATACGTATACTCCATCTAAAGAATCCGAGTATAAATCAAAATTTCACATTTATAAAATACACATACTCCATCTAAAGAATCCGAGCATGTTTGTAATTTCTCATTAAACAATACGTATACTCCATCTAAAGAATCCAAGTATAGATCGTAATTTCACATTTATAAAGTACACATACTCCATCTAAAGAATCCGAGCATGTTACAATATTACAATTCGCAACCGATTCCACTAAATATTCTCAATCATGAACAATTCGAAAAGTAAAGTACGCACAAGAATAATATCTCGCTAACATTTAACGATTCCGAAAAGATAGGAAAACATTTCCAAGTAGTCGTAAAGTAAATACACTACTTTGGCTACCAACAACAAGCCCAACTCCTAATTTACCAATAATCGGAATCCAATACCCAATTTTATACCTTACTTTCGTCAACCTTTCCATTGGAACTCTTAACTTCCAAGAACCAAACCGGATACTTCTAATTCTCTATAATAAACACCAATCACAATCAAATCTTAAATGATCGAACCAAAATTTCATCTATAACTCCGAAACTAATCTTCAAAGTAAACACTCAAACGCTCACCTCCAAAACAACTAAACAACCAAATCCTCAAAGGATTTCAACTCACACAATCCCTCTGAACTCAATTAACAAAATCGTCATGAAACATGTACATAAAACACACACCACCACCTTAAACTCACCTTTGCTAAAGTAGTCGGCCGGAAGATCGAAAATGTGCACGGTTACCGGAACCTACAAATTAATTACACCTAAAATACATTAATTTCACAAATCGAACAACTATCGACACGAAATTAATTAAAAACAAAAAAAGAGTCCGGTAATGGTCTTTGATGCCCACGGCCAAGAGAGGGAAGATGAATTTCTGGGTTTTTGGTACTTTAAGTGCAATCCGGATTGGTTTTAGGCACTTTTCAGGTGATTTCAATCAATGGGTAATATAATTTAGGAGGTTAGGGCTTGAATCTCATACCCACAATGAAAGAAAAACGAAATTAAAGTATAATAAACCATAACTAAAACAGCCACTACATCGAGGTCTCAAGGGAGGTCGGGTTTTCGCTTACTTTGCTAAATGGTTTAAGGGAAAACGAGTAATACACTTTCAATTGAAGTTCCAACCACGAAATCTTCAAATTTCCTGAAAGGAAATGAAGATTTTGTCTTGAATATTCATTTAGAATCAAAAACTAAGAAAAATTCCAAAACTTACTTTTCTAGGGCTTTCCTTGGAGAGGGAGATGATGCTCAAGAGTGGAATGGGTAGAAAGCCCTCGCCGGTACCTTTCCAATGCAACCGAAACCAAGTATTTTGTGATTTTTTCTTTTTGGAAGATGATGAATAGCGTTTTAGGTTTAAAGTGCCGTTTTGACAAAAATGCCCCTCCTTCCTCTTTTAAACTTAACTAAAAACCCGTCGGACGTAAATAATTCTATTCAACTTCTAAGATAATTAAAATAACTAAGGGTGATTAAGAATTATTAAAGGTCCCGTTAATAATCGTTAATGATCCAAACCTTTAAATTAAGGGAAATTTCATTGGGTGACAGATTTTTATCCAATATTTGTAAAAATATTAACTCAAAAAAGTATTTGCAAATATAGCAATTTTTATCATGTTTATCAGTGATTAACAATTATTTATGTGTTTATCATTGATAAACATAGTGTAAAAATATGTAATTCAATGTCACTGATAAACCCGATCAAAATTTTCTATATTTGCGAATATTTTTTTGAGCTTTTATTTTTACAAATATTACTAAAAAATTTGCTAGATTTGCAAATGCCCCTTAAATTAAATAAGCATAAATAAATTCTAAACTAAATTAATCACTATAAATTAAATGGACTAAATTAATTTAAATTAACATAAATAAAATAAAATAAATTCACCCCAAAGTAACGGGACGTTACATATAAAATGTTTGTTTTTTTTCCCTATATTTTTATGAGTTTTTTTTTAATTGTTTTGGATTTTGCTGTAAAAGATAAACTAAATCTTCATTTTGTTCTGTTTTTGCTAAACTATATGCACCGTACATGTTTGCATATTAGGTATATTTTGTACATTGCGTGTTTTTTTTTATATTTATTAACACTTTGTTTTTCAAATGCAGATTAAATGACATGAATATTGCGTATACTACTTAGATTTTCTTTTTACTCAAATACAATTACGACGTGGAGGACAGATCTACTAAATTTACAAAAAAAATATATGTAGGAACGCAAATGTACCAAATGTATAAGATTGTATTAAAGACACATTATGTACTAGACAAACTAATTAGAGAAGCAATGTAACAACCTGAAAAATTCCCAAATACATTGAAACACATAACCACAGTGGAAGCAAATAAATTTCAACATTTAGTTCTCTTTATTGAAATCAAATCATAAATAGTTCTCAACCGATCGGTTTGTTTAAAACAAATAACAATTCAATGAAAGGCAATTTCAAGCCATTGCCTAAATTTCTCAAACAAAAGTTAACAGTTGTTATTATTAAAATCAAAACAAAACGTGAATAATTCAATGTTTTCACCCCCAAATTACAAAAAAATAAATGATTCGCTAGCGAGCAAATTCGTGCCAACCGGTCACCACATCGAACCGCATCAGCCATCGAGCTTCTTCTTCCCTTTACCTGAAAAAAAATTAAATGTAGCATCATGAGGCTACGCCCAATGAGTAGAAAAATGTTAACTAAAAATCACGCCATGAGAGATTTTTCTAAGACTTTAAGTCCTTAAACGACCTTACTGACTTCCGAAAATACTCTTTCACCCAAAGCTCTCTTAGCTATTACATACCCCCATAATACCTTTAAATCCTCAAATTAAAAGAATAAAATTTTTCGAAACAGTTCTAAACTCCCTTTCTCAATTCAAAACTTTTCGATCTTAAACTTTCCTAATACCTCTAATCTCCTTTTTGTCCGCAAACAAAAAGAGACTATACTCAACAAGGCATTTAAAAACTGTTTTCACATATTTAAATCCTTAAGGGGGTGTTTGTTTTGGGTGATTGGGGATGGGGATCTAAACCCCATGGTGATCCCATCCCCAACCCCATGTTTGTTTTGTCAAAAGGGAAGGGGATCCAAACCCCATAGGGACTCCATAGCCCCCCTCAATGGGGTTTGGAACCCCCTCAAAACACATGGGGTTTTGATCACCCCATGGAATGGATGAGAGAGAAAGGAAGAGAAGAGAGGAGAGAGAGACATAATTTATTTTATAATACAATTTTATTATTCTCATCCCCATGTAAAACCAAACACGGTGATCTCGTCCTCGGTCATCTCTTCCCCATATATCTCATCCCCAGGCATCTCAATCCCGTGCAAACCCGGAAACAAACGCCCCCTAAGAGTTTTAAAATATTCTTTTCCATTGTACATATGGAATGAACTTGCCCCGTTAAGTGCTATATAGTTGTGCACAACCGTATAATCTCCCTTAAAGGCAAATATTCTTCTTTAAGCAAGGCCTTTGCTTAAAGCGAACCTGCTACCATATTACTCGAGGTATTTAAGTAATATGATCCTAAACATCACTACTATGATGTTCAAACAAGTCTAAACTCAAACTTCTCGAAATACCCTCGTTAAAGGCCGAAAATTCCCTAAAATGAAATTCTGGAAAAATTCCCTTAAACCACTCCAAAACGTCCCAAAATCACCCAACAAAACATCCTTGGGTCACTTCCAACAACTCCCAACAGTTTACAAGTCTAGAAGCGAAACTAGCCTAAACTAGTGTAGTTTCGCTCCTTTTTCGGGAAATTTAAAACTACTAATAATATAACTAAAATTCGGCGAAGTAACGCCTATAAACCGAGTCCCAAAACAGTCCTAAAACATAGGGGAAGAGATTCCAAAAGTCCAGAGCAATGTAAAAATCATTATCTAGCCACCTAGGCTTAATTGTTGGCTTAGTGGCCACTAATTCATCAATAAGGCATTCATGGACAGCAACTTAGAAACATCTTAAAAACATCCAAAATATGCATAAGTGTTTAGTTCCAAGCCAAAGATCACAAAGAAACAACTTATATAAATACCGATACCAAAAATCACCTAAAGCATGCTTTAAAATCCAATTTTAGTCATACTTAATCTCCAACACATCAATTCTTTAAAATAGCCCCTAAACATCCTTAATATACTTTTAAACACCCAACATCATGCTTAAATTTCAGAGGTTACTTGTAAAGAAAAAGAAAAATTAAACATACATAATTTAAAACTTAACAAATTTCTACTCACCTTTTCCAAACTTAAATTTCTTCCAAACTTGAACTCCTTTCCAATTTAAATTAAGAACCTGAAAAGGCACCTAAACCATTCAAAGTACATCCTAAAAACCTAAAATTACAAGGGAAAGAAAAACCACGAAGCGACCACGATGCAACAGCCGAAGACAAGCAAAACAGCCCCCCAAAGGGGGCTGCCTTGCCACGGCAGTAGCAGATTTCTGCTGCTGCTGCTGCTACAGCAGCGGCACGGCGGCCCTCTTTCGCGGCTTCCGGCGTGTCGTTTGGCGATAGGTTTAATCGGTAGGTGGGTTTTTCAAAAGGGTAGAAGGTTAGGGTTTTTAGGTTTTGAAAAGAGTTGAAGAAAGTGTTGAATGACAAGAAGAAATAATGTTTTGGGGGAAGTTTTAATTCCAAAAACAGAAAAAGAAAAAGAAAATTTCCAAATAACTGTAAAGACCCGACTTTTCAGAGTTTAAACAAAGCTTAATTAATGTAGCGGAAGACTCAATAAATGAAATTTATTGAAAAATATGAAAATTTCCTCAAACAAATAGTCATCTAAATAAAATCAACAACTCCGGAGTTATATTCTTTAAAACAAGAAAAACGAAACAAAGATCTAAATCAAATAACCAAGTATTTCAAAAAAAACTAACATGAGTCTCAAATCTCACAAAACAAAACATAGTAATTAAAATTCAAGAGCTTAAATCCGAATCTCAAAGAAAATAAAGATGCATTGGCTAGCCACCAAGACATGAACCCCTCATCTTTTCCACTTCATCAACCGCCACCTCTCGGTCCATTATTACCTGAAAAGAAACCACAAATAGCACTGTGAGGCTAAAGCCAGTGAGAAAACGATCTAAACGAAGGTAAAGCTTTAAATAGTCTCTAACAACTTAAACCGAGTCCCAACACTCAACACTCTCCAATGTCTCTTTCACACATAACATCTCTTAATTCTCACATTCAATCTCTTTACAAGAATAGGCAATTATTAACTAAAATTCCATATCCGAGACCCACATCCATAATCATCCTCCTAATACACATCCCGATCTGTAACACAAGCCAACTCTAATTTAACAAGCATAACAAACAGTCATTCAAACCATCCTCTAAGAAGGCGGTCTCTCGGGACTACAAACTTTCTTAGGCACTTAGTTATAGTCGTAACCATAACTAACACCTAATGGATCGTTCATACGAGCAACGTCCATTAGCTATTATGAGCTCACTCTCATAACTATATATTTTACTAAGTATGAGCTCGTAGCCTCATACTAGTTTAACACACCTGTCAAGCCATCATTCCACAATTTAGCAAACACAATTAAAATACAGCAGCTCAATGAGTCTAATTAAAGCATGCAAATACATCATTACGATAAAACTGCCGAAAACCGTCAAAACTAACTATTCGCTCTTAATCATACTCAACTCAAATCTCATGCCAAATCATCATAAAATACTCCATAATATTCCAGAATTAACTCCCAAATCAATCAGAAACAAAAAGAATCAAAAAACATCAAAAACTGCCGAAAAACGACTAAACTAGTTCTAACCGAAAATTTGTTTCACCAAATGATTTTTCGATGTTTCCATTATGAGTTCACTTCCTAAAGCTCCAGAACATTATATTTGAATATATCGAAACATAAAAACTATGGTAAGAGCTTTAGATTTCTCTAAAACCCCACCAACGAATAAACCGTTAACTCACAACGAAATCGCTTAAATCCAAAATCAACGCTACTTCCCTTGACGAACCAGACCTGAAACGGAGTCCTAAATAACTTAAAATACAAATTAAAATATCCTAAAATTATACAAAAGGTTTGGGGTTCGATGGATCAAAGAACGGAAAACAAACTACGAAGGGAATTGGCTAAAATTTGGGGGCGTGGGTGGTGTGTGGGCCGCGGCTGGCCATGGCCTTCGTGACGTGGTTTGGTCGTGGTTTCATAGCTAGGGTGATCGATCTTGATGGTTCTAGGTATCGGTAATCAAGATCGATTGGGTGTTTGGCCATAGTTTGGAAAATTGATAATTATGGAGGTTGGATCAAGGGTTAGGGTTCTTGGTGTTCATATGAATAATAATTAATTAAAATCCAGAATTTAAATGATTGAATAATCAATCACGAAAGCTTACCCGTCACTTGAATTTCAAGAAAAGGGCTTCTGATTTTCCCTCTTCGATTCCGTGCAATTCCACCGATCTCCTAATTAACAAATTGACGAAAACTCATCAATCCCTACCCTATGCATTCACGGCAACAAGGAGGAAAAAGAGAAGGAGAGTTTTCGTTACTTTCGTGTCCAAAATCGATTTCCAAAAATACTTGAATTCAATCCCGATTCACGATCAAACGACAAACGAGACGAACGTCGGATTCCTCTTCTCTTTCTCTAAGGGGGGCAGCGGCAAGGGTTTGGGGAAGATGAGGAAAATTCTAAAAATTGATAATGAGAAGTCCTCCTTTAGGTTAAAATCCCGAGTTGCCATAATTACGAAATTGCCACTCACCTTAAAACGTCCATAACTTGATCACCGGGTCTCAGAATGACAAACCGCCAGTTGCGTTAGAATCGTGACATGATCTCGATTTCTTACCTATATTGAAATAGATAGTTTGTTATATGCAGTTTGAAGAGGTAACAAATTGTTAAAAATATCATACTTACTTGTTCAAGAATGAATTTAACGGATAACTCTATGTGACTAGATTCTAAACTCGATATACAACAACATATCCCATTTTGAGAGAGCTCCTTGTAAAGAGATTGAAACAAGCTAATTATCTTATGCAAGATTTTAGAGATCTTATTCATGTCATTCGGATTTAATGGAATCTTCTTGACGACGACAAATTCGTGAGTTTCAGTCATATTCACAATCACCTACATATATCGGATGAGACATATTATACCTAAAAGTGTACACTAGCTATATGAATACAAAATTATTGATGAGAAATTACAAAATAAAACAATGTAGAATCACTTGGTTAACAAAATGAGAATTTGGAACATGGATGATAAATCCTTCATCACTCATTAAACTTGAGATCACAAGTTCCATTGCATTCACTCGACCTCAAATGAACCAATCTAAAAATGAAACTTAATTAACAGTAATAAAACAGATTCTTCATAAATAACAAAATAAAATTAAAGGAATTTAACGAACCTTAATTTCTATCACCATGTTGTAGAAGGATGAAAAGTGCATGATCGGGCGTATCTTGGGTGGGCAAGAGGGGCCAAACTTCTTTTTATATATTTGTAAAGACCCGACTTTTCAGAGTAGCAAATACACTTAATTTCAACAGCGGAAGACTCAATAAAATACCCTTTATTTAAAATAATACAATCTTCATAATCATTGAGAATTTAAAACAAAACAGAAACTCCGGAGTTCAACTTTTAAACAAAACAATAACGTTCAAATATAAATGTAAAGACTAAAGAGTCTAAAATCAACTAAAATTCCCAAAGACTCAATAAATCAAATAAAAGTTTAAAAACTTTATTCATCATTCAAAAAGAATAAATTCGAGGCGCCTCCACGACATGAACGCTCATCTCTTCCACTTCATCAACCGCCACCTCTCGGTCCATTGTTACCTGAAAAATAACCACAGATAGCACTGTGAGGCTAAAGCTAGTGAGAAAACGACTTTAACAACGAAAAGTCTTAGTTAGTCTCTAACAACCCAAACCGAGTCCCAAGCTCTCAACACTCTTCCAAAGACTCTTACACTCCAACCGTCACTTAATGCTCAACTCAATCTTTATTCAATAAACATTTACTATCATTCTACACCCATTATCAACACTTAACTCTTTCATGGAAAACAACTCACTCAAATATTGTACAAATATAATACCCAAGTCACAACATCAAAACACACACTTATTACAATCACTCCGAACTACAAGTTTAATTAATTATACAAACATCCCCTTCTTCACAAAAACCACTAAGAAGGCGGTTCCTCGAAACTACTACCACTTCTTAGTACTTGGTTATAGCCTCAACTATAACTATTATTCTCCTAATGAATCATTCGTACGAGCAATGATCATTAGTACTCGGTTATGGACCTTTCCATTAACTAAAATGACTAAGTGTTGAGCTCGTAGCCTCAACACTAGTAAGCATGCTTTAATCAATCTCAAATATCATCACAACCACATTATCCTCATGATAATAATCATTCAAAATCAATTTATAATATAAAAACACAGCAGCCCTCTCAGTTTTACATACACTTCACAAAACTGCCGAAAAACAAGAAAACTGCCGAAAATCAAAATATGAACTTTTATGAATCCTAACTCAAAACTTAAGGCTATTGGCACTAAAAATCATCAAATAATTCCAGATTTATACTCATTATCATCTAGAGGCAAATCGAAACTAAAAGCATCACTTTTGGCGAAAATGGCCTTCACAAATTCTAACCGAAAACATTATTTTCTCCCAATTGTTTTTCGGTGTTTCCAATATTATTTCTCATCCTAAATTTCCAGAATTACATATTTAATTATATATGAAAGAATAAGCTACGGTAAGGGCTTTAGATTTCTCCAAAACCTTACCGTTGAATAACCCGTTAACTCACCTCGAAAATGCTTAAATCCGAAAACAAAGCTACTTCCCTTGACGAACCAGACCTGAAACGGAGATCCTAAATAGCTTAAAATACAAGTTAAAAATATACTAAATTCATACAAAAGGTTTGGGGTTCGGTGTAGCAAAGAACGGAAATCAAACGGCGAAAGAAAATGGCTAAGGTTGGGGCGTGGGGGGTGTGTGGGCCGCGGCTGGCCATGGTCATCGGGACGTGGTTCGGTTGCGGCCGTTTCGTAGTTAGGGCAATCGATCTTGATTGTTCTAGGTGTTGGTAATCAAGATCGATTGGGTATTTGGCCACGGTTTGGAATATTGACGATTAGGGATATCGAAACAAAGGTTAGGGTTCTTGGCGTTCATATGGTGAATGTAAAACAAAAATCCAGAATTAAAAAGATTGATAAATCAATCCCAAAAGCTTACCCGTTAAATGAATTTCAAGAAAAAGGCTCCCGATCTTCCTTCTTCGATTCCGGGCAATTTCCACCGATCCCCTAATTAACAACTGACGAAAAATCCCATCATTATCTACCCTAACCCCACGGCATCAAGAAAAAAAAGAGAAAAGAGAAATTTTGTTACCTTCGTGACCAAAACCGATTCCAAAACGCCTAAATCCAAAAACTCGATTCACGATCAAACAACAAACGAGCGAACGGCGAATCTTCTTCTTCTCTTTCACTATGAGGGGCGGCGGCAAGGGTGTGGGAAGGAGGGGAGAAAATTGTTCTTCTTCTTTTCCTTAGTTAAAATTAGGGTTTGAGCTTACTTGCCACGTCATCACTACTTGCCACGTCATCACTACTCTAATCCATGACTCCTCAATATTTACAAAAAGTGTCACCCAAAAGCCTAAATAAATAAAATAGATTATTTATCAAAATTCCAAACCCTATAATTAAATTAAATAAAATTTTTAATTTAATTCCAAAATTAATCTTACCTTGTAACGGGGCGTTACAGAACCTCCCAACTAACAAGGCTTTTCGTCCCCGAAAAGCTTCACCTCTCAAGAAAAAGATGAGGGTAGCTAGCTCGCATATCCTCTTCTCGTTCCCAAGTGGCTTCCTCTGACGAATGGTTCCTCCGAAGAACTTTAACCAACTCAATGGTCTTATTCCTCAACACCTTCTGTTCTTTTGCTAAAATCTCAACTGGCTTCTCTTCATAAGACAAGTCCGCCTCTAACTCCACTGGTTCATAATCTATCACATGTGTAGGGTCGGTAATATACTTCCGGAGCATAGACACATGAAACACATTATGAACACCAGATAAAGCGTGTGGCAAGGCCAACCTATAAGCAAGCGGTCCAATCCTCTCAAGAATCTCAAAAGGTCCGATAAATCGAGGACTCAACTTCCCTTTCTTTCCAAATCTCATCACACCCTTCATCGGTGCAATCTTTAGGAAAACATGATCACCTACCGAAAACTCAAGATCAGTGCGCCTCTTATCTGCATAACTCTTCTGCCTACTCTGGGCAGTCTTCATTATTTCTCTAATCACACTTACAGTTTGACTAGTTAGCTGCACAAGTTCAGGTCCCAATAACTTCCTCTCCCCAACTTTATCCCAATGAACTGGCGATCGACACTTCTTCCCATACAATGCCTAGAAAGGAGCCATCTTAATAGTAGCCTGATAGCTATTATTGTATGCAAACTCCGCCAAGTACAAATGATCATCCCAATTACCCTTGAAATCTAAAGCGCAAGCTCGGAGCATGTCCTCCAAAATCTGATTGACCCGCTCAGTTTGTCCATCCGTTTGAGGGTGTAAAGCTGTCCTAAAGTCCAACCGTGTACCCATAGCTTTCTGAAGGCTTTGCCAAAATTTAGAGACAAAACGCGTGTCCCTATCCGACACGATACGAACCGGCACACCATGCAAGCGCACTATTTCTCTCAAATACATCTGAGCCCAAATCTCAACTGGATAAGTAGGTTTTCCTGGAAGGAAATGCGCCGCCTTTGTCAATCTGTCCACAATTACCCATATAACTGAATTTCCTCGAGAAGTTCTAGGTAATCCACAAATAAAGTCCATGGAAATTTCTTCCCACTTCCATTCAGGAACACTCAATGGTTTAACATAACCATGAGGATTTCTTCTCAACGCTTTCACCTGTTGACAAACTAGGCACTTACTTACAAACTCAGCTATATCTTTCTTCATCCCTGACCACCAATAATGCATCTTTAGATCTCTATACATTTTGGTGCTCCCGGGGTGAATAGAGAACCTTGAACCATGTGCCTCTTCCAACAACTCCCTCCTCAAAGTTTCATCCTTGGGAACACATAATCGACCCTTATAAAGTAAAGCACTGTCACTAGCCAAAGCAAATACCCCCGGCATATCAGTCTCGGCATCAAGAAAACAACCAGCTAGACTATCATCTGCTCTTTGCACATCTATAATCCTTTGTCTCAAAGTCGGCCTCACTGTCAAACCAGCCATACTAACTGTCATCTCAATAAGATCAGCCCTATCCATTTCCCACTGTAACCGAGGATGCCTAGCCAAAATTGCAGCCGAATGTACTGTCTTTCTACTTAATGCATCAGCTACCACATTAGCCTTTCCCGGATGATACTGGATGCCTTGCCCCTAGTGGTAGCAAACAACTGTCCCTGCTGAGGAGCCTGTCTCTGCTGTCCCTGATTAGTGGGCCTATTTTGTCCACCACCCACAGGGGCTTTCATGTTCTTCCTACAATTAGCAGCTAGATGTCCTTCCTGATGACAGATAAAACACATCCTAGGCTTATTACAAACCCCAGTGTGCCTTCTACCACAGTTCCTGCACTCAGGAATATTGAATTGCTGCCTACCACCCTGATTCGGCCTGTTTTGATTGAACTGTCTATTCTGTGATGACTGTTGTCCCTTATTACCTCCCTGATCCTGTTTCTGCTGAGGCTCAGTCTCAGCTTTCCTTTTCTGCCCAACTGCAGTCTCTGTCGGTTCTTTTCCTACAGCCTTGCCTCTACTTTTTGGGTCAAGAGAGATGGCAATCTTCAAAGCAGAGGCATAGTCTGTGGGTCTAATAGCCTCAATCTGTCCCAGTAAATCATCATCTAATCCCATCATGAACCTATGCATTCTCAACTCAGGTGTAGCAACCTAATAAGCAGCAAACCTTGAAAGACGATCAAATTCTTTCTCATACTCAAGCACAGATTTGTCCCCTTTCTTCAAGGCTAGAAACTCTCACTCCTTTTGGCTTCTATACTTTTTAGTATAGTATTTCTCATGAACCTCTCTTGGAATTCATTCCAAGTCATCGGAGTAGTAGAATCTCGGGTATTCAGTGTGGTTTCCCACCAGTACAAGGCATCCCCCACCAACGAAAAAGTTCCACAGTGAACTTTCAAATGTTCGGGACAGTTAACAAATTTCAGAGCTCTCTGGACTCTAGCAAACCAATCCTCAGCTTCATCAGGATCAACTGACTTTCCATTGAATTCAGCTGGTGCATATTTCTTGTATTCTTTCAACATATTGGCCTTCTCAGTTACACCACCAACTTGAGCCAATGCTCTATGCATCTCATCTAACTCAGCTTGGGGCACAAACTCGCCCTGAACAACTGGTGGTATCGGAGCCAAAGGAACATTCTCTAGTTCATTCACTCCAACTGGATCCACATGCCCATCAACATTCCCCACAGCAGGGGTAGCATAAGAGTTAACCTCATTTGACGACTCGGCGTTACTCTGGTACTCGGGGTTGACACCACGGCCTCGACCGCGCCCACCCCTACCTCGGCCTCTACCACGGCCTCGTCCTCTTCCTCTTCCAGGCATAACCACAAAAGGCATCTTGGCGCCGATGAGTGTGAAGATGAGGTTCATGTCAAAAGAAAATGTATGTTTTAACATACGGTCTTCAGAACCAAAAGGCTCTGATACCAACTGTAAAGACCCGACTTTTCAGAGTAGCAAATACACTTAATTTCAACAGCGGAAGACTCAATAAAATACCCTTTATTTAAAATAATACAATCTTCATAATCATTGAGAATTTAAAACAAAACAGAAACTCCGGAGTTCAACTTTTAAACAAAACAATAACGTTCAAATATAAATGTAAAGACTAAAGAGTCTAAAATCAACTAAAATTCCCAAAGACTCAATAAATCAAATAAAAGTTTAAAAACTTTATTCATCATTCAAAAAGAACAAATTTGAGGCGCCTCCATGACATGAACGCTCATCTCTTCCACTTCATCAACCGCCACCTCTCGGTCCATTGTTACCTGAAAAATAACCACAGATAGCACTGTGAGGCTAAAGCCAGTGAGAAAACGACTTAAACAACGATAAAGTCTTAGTTAGTCTCTAACAACCCAAACCGAGTCCCAAGCTCTCAACACTCTTCCAAAGACGCTTACACTCCAACCGTCACTTAATGCCCAACTCAATCTTTATTCAATAAACATTTACTATCATTCTACACCCATTATCAACACTTAACTCTTTCATGGAAAACAACTCACTCAAATATTTTACCAAATATAATACCCAAGTCACAACATCAAAACACACACTTATTACAATCACTCCGAACTACAAGTTTAATTAATTATACAAACATCCCCTTCTTCACAAAAACCACTAAGAAGGCGGTTCCTCGGAACTACTACCACTTCTTAGTACTTGGTTATAGCCTCAACTATAACTATTATTCACCTAATGAATCATTCGTACGAGCAATGATCATTAATACTTGGTTATGGACCTTTCCATAACTAAAATGACTAAGTGTTGAGCTCGTAGCCTCAACACTAGTAAGCATGCTTTAATCAATCTCAAATATCATCACAACCACATTATCCTCATGATAATAATCATTCAAAATCAATTTATAATATAAAAACACAGCAGCCCTCTCAGTTTTACATACACTTCACAAAACTGCCGAAAAACAAGAAAACTGCCGAAAATCAAAATATGAACTTTTATGAATCCTAACTCAAAACTTAAGGCTATTGGCACTAAAAATCATCAAATAATTCCAGATTTATACTCATTATCATTTAGAGGCAAATCGAAACTAAAAGCATCACTTTTGGCGAAAATGGCCTTCACAAATTCTAACCGAAAACATTATTTTCTCCCAATTGTTTTTCGGTGTTTCCAATATTATTTCTCATCCTAAATTTCCAGAATTACATATTTAATTATATATGAAAGAATAAGCTACGGTAAGGGCTTTAGATTTCTCCAAAACCTTACCGTTGAATAACCCGTTAACTCACCTCGAAAATGCTTAAATCCGAAAACAAAGCTACTTCCCTTGACGAACCAGACCTGAAACGGAGATCCTAAATAGCTTAAAATACAAATTAAAAATATAATAAATTAATACAAAAGGTTTGGGGTTCGGTGTAGCAAAGAACGGAAATCAAACGGCGAAAGAAAATGGCTAAGGTTGGGGCGTGGGGGGTGTGTGGGCCGCGGCTGGCCATGGTCATCGGGACGTGGTTCGGTCGCGGTTTCGTAGTTAGGGCGATCGATCTTGATGGTTCTAGGTGTTGGTAATCAAGATCGATTGGGTATTTGGCCACGGTTTGGAATATTGACGATTAGGGAGATCGAAACAAAGGTTAGGGTTCTTGGCGTTCATATGGTGAATGTAAAACAAAAATCCAGAATTAAAAAAATTGATAAATCAATCCCAAAAGCTTACCCGTTAAATGAATTTCAAGAAAAAGGCTCCCGATCTTCCTTCTTCGATTCTGGGCAATTTCCACAGATCCCCTAATTAACAACTGACGAAAAATCCCATCATTATCTACCCTAACCCCACGGCATCAAGAAGAAAAAGAGAAAAGAGAAATTTCGTTACCTTTGTGACCAAAATCGATTCCAAAACGCCTAAATCCAAAAATCCGATTCACGATCAAACAACAAACGAGCGAACGATGAATCTTCTTCTTCTCTTTCACTATGAGGGGCGGCGGCAAGGGTGTGGGAAGGAGGGGAGAAAATTGTTCTTCTTCTTTTCCTTAGTTAAAATTAGGGTTTGAGCTTACTTGCCACGTCATCACTACTCTAATCCATGACTCCTCAATATTTACAAAAAGTGACACTTAACAAAAAGTGTCACCCAAAAGCCTAAATAAATAAAATAGATTATTTATCATAATTCCAAACCCTATAATTAAATTAAATAAAAATTTTAATTTAATTTTAAAATTAATCTTACCTTGTAATGGGGCGTTACAATATTTTAATAAATAATTAATTTATTCTTTTAAATTTATATAAAAAAGTCAATCAGCATAACCAACCTAGTTAATTGAACCAAGGCTCCCACTCAAATTTTGTGGAGCTATTTCAGCAATCTATATAGGAACCTACAAAAGTCGAATAATAGCAAGATTCTCAAAATTCAGTGTTGTACACTACCAAATATCCGTCCTACCACTACAAGAAACCGGAGTTCTACCGGCGTAAGCATTGCCGACACATACACATCACGCCGGCAATGGGACCTTGAAGGCTACCATCACCGGCGCACACTGTGTGCGCCGGAAATGGTAGCTCAATACCGGCGCAGAATAATTTTGCGTCGGTATTGGAGCCCAGCGAGGCCCAATGCCCTTGCTGGGCTTGCCATGCGCCGGTAATGGGCCATAACCATGCGCCGGCAATGGGCCGGCCCATGCCGGCGCATGGTTGTGTAAGCATCGCCGGCACACACGTGCGCCGGCGATGTAACTTTTAAAAAAAATTCTGTTTTTTCCCCTCCCCCGACCCTTCTTCCCCAAATTCATTCGTCATTTTTTTCCTTCTCCATCAACCTAGTGCCCCCCCCACCCCAAAACCCCTTCTTCCCCAATTCCCCCTTCCATTCCCGTTCCTCCTCCACCGTGACCTTCTCTCTACTAAACCCTCTTCTTCTCATCTTCTTCTTGTTGCACTTTTCAAAGCCCTCACTTTATCGCTCATACGAAGCTTTCTTTCTCCAAATTACTCACACGAATCCAAAGAAGAATCGAAGGGAGCAACAAATCGACTCATATCAACAACGAATCGAAGATTTAACCAAAGGCAGGAAGGACGAATCGAAATCATCGTCTCTCGTTCGCTATTTTGTTTTCTTGTTATCAGCTTCAATAACGAATCGAAGGTAGGTAATTTCATTTTGTTTTCTTGTTATCAGCCCTAATTTCACTATGAATCCTTCGAATTTCACTTGATTTTCCTCGAATTCAAGCACTAATTTATCAAATCCTTTGTGAATTAGGTGAAATATGATAAATAGTGCCCATTCGTTGTTGGGAAGGAAGTGCGATCTCGGCACCAAAAGAACCATGACAGAGAATATGAAAGCAAAGAAGTAGATATTAAGGTTCACGAAGAACTCCTGGTATGATTCCTTTTCTTTTATGTATGATATGAATACGGTTCATGGAAACTTCTAGGTGTGTAATGTTTTTAAAAGAGTGTGTGTGTATAGACCATTGGTAAGTGCCTTCATATAAAAGGATTTATCATTTCGGGTCTCTACATTTGACTGTATGTTATGAAGGTTGTGTTGGGTGAACACCTTTTTTTGTCTAGAAAATGTCTGAACATTTATTTTCTAGCTTTGGAGCTTTAATAATATCCAGCAAGTGGCTTGTTAGGTTATGAGTTTAGTTTTTTCCTTTTTCTCCCCAGTTAAATCAGGATTTTTAGTTTGAGATATGTTATGTAGGAGCCCTTTTATGTTGAAAAGTAACTATTTCCAGTTTTCATTGGAGTCTACTAATAGAAGGTTATACTCATCTTGTTTCCTTTTTATATGATCCTGATGGATTAGGAATTTATGAAACAAAGGAATTATTTTAAAATGCAAGTGGTAAATTATCATATTCATATGAGATTGGGTTGAGTAGTGCAATGTCGAGTAATTCTGAGGTTATAATAGAATATTATTTGCACTAAAATGCCTTTTTCCTTAAACCTTTCTCGTCAAATATTTTTCTCTTCTCACTTTTTATTTTTGTAGCTTTCTGCATTGTTTTCATAAACAGCGCACATATTCTTCATATTCATCAGATCTAATTACTATCCATCACTGTCACCTTCCTTTTAGCAAGACAACCATATATTACAAAATTATAAAGCTGTCCTGCTGATATTTGATTTAAGGTCTAAGGTTCTGAAAAAAAAACTTTTCTCTTCCCGTACTTGTACTATTCTCAATTCCTAAATTTATTGCTTACCTATTGACAGATCAGTCGATAAAATGTGCAGATAACAATTTTTTTGGATGCTGTAAGCTTGTATTAACACTTATGATTATTTTAGGCAAATCTGATTGGGATGACGGTAGATGGGAATGGGAAGACACACCACGTAGGGATGGCCGTTCTAGTTCCAGTAGGCATCATCAACCTTCACGATCCCCGATGTATGTTGGTGCCTCACCAGATGCTCGATTAGTTTCCCCATGGTTGGTTGGCCACACACCTAATTCTACTGGTAGGCTAAATCGTATTGGGAAATATGATAAATTTCACCTAATTTTATAGGACTTGGGGAGAATATGGTGATTATTGACAATTTTTTCTTTCTGATTGAAGATTAATGTCATAACATGTCACAATTATATTGTAGTTTAGATGAAATGAAAAAAACAGATCCTATGATTCTCCATTGCTTCTTATCTTTCTCTTCAAATGGTCATCAATATTGTTATTCACTTTTTATATGCAGCAGTTTGTATTTTATTTTTTTATTAAATTGATTAGCAATGCTGCATGTTGGAATTAGTTCTCAATATCCCACCTTCTCTTGTCTATTTTTTTGTAATTGCATGAAAAGGTTTCTCTTGCACCTAAAACAAGCATTTATTTTTTTAAAAAAAAACAGGTATTGCTTGCGCTATGGCGCCGGCAATAGCCCCGTTTTTTACACAATTTTTGAATACTTTGCCGGCATGATGGCGCCGGCAATACCCCTGTTTCCACCCAATTTAGTCAACCCTTTGTCGGCGTGATGGCGCCGGCAATGCCCTAATCTAACACCGACATTGAATTTTACGTCGGAATATGATACATCGAGGATGTGTAAAGCATCCCCGACGTAGGAAAATATCACGTCGGGGATGCTAAAAAGGGGTAAACCCGACAAGTAATTACCGGCGAAAATACCGATGTATATTTTTCGCCGATGAAGGCATTGCCGGCATGGAGGGTGGGCATCCCCGACGCACATATGCGTCGGTAGTGCCCTTATATTTTGTAGTGTACCATTCAACAAAAGGCCAATCCTTCCCCCTAACATTTCTCTTAAATATCATACAATATAGATGAACTAAAAAAGAGAGGAAAACATTATTCTTTCTTGGAATCGTGAAAAGCCCTTCTTCAGGATCATCAGAAAGAATATTCAACAAGAACAAAATAAACTAATTTCAAGATTTTCTATCATCATATACCTATATAATCAATAAACTAAATAGAGAGATACATATTGTGTTATGACATAAAAACAAGTTTTGATATTCCACTCTCTTTCCAACAAATAAACTACAACGACAATATATTGATATCTAGTTTGCCAATGTGTCAACCGCAATTTTAAATTATGTCAAAGACTTTCACGAGGAGATCTAGCTTCACACGATCTCGGTCTTTTACCTAAATTGAAATAGATAGTTTGGTACATGCAGTTTGAGGAGGTAACAAATTGTTATAAATATCATACTTACTTGTTCAAGAGCGACTTTAACGGTTAACTCAATGTGACTAAATTCTAAACTTGATATACAACAACATATCCCATTAGAAAGCTCCTTGGAAAGAGATTGAAACAAGTTAATTATCTTATGCGAGAGTTTAGTGATTTTTTTCATATGATTCAGATTCAATGGAATCTTCTTTACAACGATAAATTCGTGAGTTACAGTCAAATTCTTAATCACCTACATATATCGGATAAGAAAATATTAAACCTAAAAGTGTACACTAGCTATATGAATACAAAATTATTAATGAGAAATTACAAAATAAAACAATGTAGAATAACCTGGTTAACAAAATACGAATTTGGAACATGGATGATAAATTCTTCATCACTCATTAAACTTGAGATCACCAATTCCATTGCAGTCACTCGACCTCAAATGAACCAATCTGAAAATGAAACTTAATTAACAGTAATAAAATAGATTCTTCTTAAGTAACAAAATAAAATTAAAAGAATTTAATGAACCTTAATTCTATCACCATGTTTGTAGAAAGATGAAAAGCGCATGATTGGGCGTATCTAGGGTGGGCAAGGAGGCCAAACTTCTTTCTACAAATTTTAATAAATAATGACTTTATTCTTTAAAATTTATATATATATATATATATATATATATATATATATATTAAAAAAGTCAATCAACATAACCAACCTGGTTAATTGAACCAAGTCACCCTTTCAATTTTAAGGAGCTATTTCAACAATATAAAGAACCTACAATAGTCGAATAATAACAGGATTCTCATAATTTAGTATTGTGCACTACCAAATATCTGTCCTACCATTCAACAAAAGGTCAACCCTTCCCCCTAACGTTTCCCATAAATATCATACGATATAGATGAAATAAAAAAGAGAGGCAAGCATTATTTTTTCTTAGAATCGTTAAAAGTCCTTCTTTAGATTCATCAAAGAGAATATTCGACAAAAACAAATATTAACTAATTTCGAGTTTTTTTTATCAACATATACATATATAATCAAGAAACTAAATAGAGAGAAACATATTGTGTTATGACATAAAGACAAGTTTTGATATTCCACTCTCTTTTCAACAAATAAACTACAACGACAATATATTGATATCTAGTTTGCCAATGCGTCCACCGCAGTTTTGAATTATTTCAAAGACTATCACGAGGACATCTAGGTTCACACTATCTCGGTCTTTTACCTACATTTAAATAGATAGTTTGGTACATGCAGTTTGAAGAGGTAACAAATTGTTAAAAATATCATATTTACTTGTTCAAGAACAAATTTAACGGTTAACTCTATGTGACTAGATTCTATACTAGATATACAACAACCTGACATCCCATTTTGAGAGAGCTCCTTGGAAAGAGATTGAAACAAGTTAATTATCTTATGCGAGATTTTAGAGATCTTTTTCATGTCATTCAGATTCAATGAAACAAAAAATTCATGAGTTTTAGTCATATTCATAATCACCTACATATATAGGATGAGACATATTATACCTAAAAGTGTACACTAGCTATATGAATACAAAATTATTGATGAGAAATTACAAAATAAAACAATGTAGAAAATCACCTAGTTAACAAAATGAGAATTTGGAACATGGATGATAAATCCTTCATCACTCATTAAACTTGAGATCACAAGTTCCATTGCAGTCACTCGACCTCAAATGAACCAATCTGGAAATGAAACTTAATTTATAGTAATAAAACAGATTCTTCTTAAATAACAAAATAAAATTAAAAGAGTTTAATGAACCTTAATTCTAACACCATGTTTGTAGAATGATGAAAAGCGCATGATTGGGCATATATCTAGGGTGGGCAAGGGGGGCTAAACTTCTTTTTATATATTTTAATAAATAATTACTTTATTCTTTTAAATATATATATATATATATATTAAAAACGTCAATCAACATAACCAACCTGGTTAATTGAACCAAGGCTCCCTCTCAAATTTTGAGAAGCTATTCCAGCAATATAAATAGGAACATACAATAGTTGAATGATAGCAGGATTCTCATAATTTAGTATTGTACACTACCAAATATCCATCCTACCATTCAAAAAAAGGCCAACCCTTCCCCCTAACATTTTCCTTAAATATCATATAATATAGATGAACTAAAAACGAGAGGGAAGCATTATTCTTTCTTAGAATAATGAAAAGCCCTTCTTCAGATTTATCAAAGAGAATATTCAGCAAGAACGAGAATAAACTAATTTCGAGATTTTCTATCAACATATACATATATAATCAAGAAACTAAATAGAGAGAAACATATTGTGTTAAGACATAAAGACAAGTTTTGATATTTCACTCTCTTTCCAACAACGACAATATATTGATATCTAGTTTGCCAATGCGTCCACCGCAGTTTAAAATTATGTCAAAGACTTTCACGAGGACATCTAGCTTCACACTATCTCGGTCTTTTACCTACATTTAAATAGATAGTTTGGTACATGCAGTTTGAAGAGGTAACAAATTGTTAAAAATATCATATTTACTTGTTCAAGAACGAATTTAACGGTTAACTCTATGTGACTAGATTGTATACTAGATATACAACAACCTGACATCCCATTTTGAGCGAGCTCCTTGGAAAGAGATTAAAACAAGTTAATTATCTTAAGCGAGATTTTAGAGATCTTTTTCATGTCATTCAGATTCAATGGAATCTTCTTGACAGCGACAAATTCATGAGTTCCAGTCATATTCACAATCACCTACATATCTAGGATGAGACATATTATACCTAAAAGTGTACACTAGCTATATGAATACAAAACTATTGATGAGAAATAAAAAATAAAAAAAATATAGTATATCACCTGGTTAACAAAATGAGAATTTGGAACATGGATGATAAATATGTCATAACTCATTAAACTTGACATCACAAGTTCCATTGCAGTCACTCGGCCTCAAATGAACCAATCAGAAAATGAAACTTAATTAACAGTAATAAAATAGTTTCATCCTAAATAACAAAACAAAATTAAAAGAATTTAACGAAGCTTAATTCTTTCACCATGTTTGTAGAAGGATGAAAAACGCGTTATTAGGCGTATCTAGGGTGGGCAAAGGGGGCCAAACTTCTTTTTATATATTTTAATAAATAATTACTTTATTCTTTTTTATATATATATATATATATATATATATATATATATATATTTAAAAATTCAATCACCATAACCAACCTGGTTAATTGAACCAAGGCTCCCTCTAAAATTTTGAGGAGCTATTGGAGCAATATAAATAGGAACCTACAATAATCGAATAATAGCAGGATTGTCAGAATTCAGTATTGTACTCTACCAAATATCTGTCCTACCATTCAACAAAAAGCCCCTTCCCGCTAACATATGCCTTAAATATCATACAATATAGATGAACTAAAAAATAGAGGCAAGCATTATTCTCTTCTTAGAATCGTGAAAAGCCTTTCTTCAGATTTATCAAAGAGAACATTCAGCAAGAACAAGAATAAACTAATTTTGAGATTTTCTATCAACATACATATATAATCAAGAAACTAAATAGAGAGGAACATATTGTGTTATGACATAAAGACAAGTTTTGATATTCCACTCTCTTTCCAATAAATAAATTACAACGACAATATATTGATATCTAGTTTGCCAATGCGTCCACCGCAGTTTTGAATTATGTCAAATACTTTCACGAGGAAATCTAGCTTCACATTATCTAGGTCTTTTACCTACATTGAAGTAGATAGTTTGGTATATGCATTTTGAGGAGGTAACAAATTGTTAAAAATGTCATACTTACTTGTTTAAGAACGAATTTAACTGTTAACTCTATGTGACTACATTCTATACTCGATAACAACAACCTGACATCCCATTTTGAGAGAGCTCCTTGGAAAGAGATTGGAACAAGTTAATTATCTTATGTGAGATTTTAGAGAACTTGTTCATGTCATTCAGATTCAATGGAATCTTCTTGACAACGACAAATTCGTGAGTTTTAGGCATATTCACAATCACCTACATATATTGGATGAGAAATATTATACCTAAAAGTGTACACTAGCTATATGAATACAAAATTATTGATGAGAAATTACAAAATAAAACAGTGTAGAAAATCAACTGGTTAACAAAATTAGAATTTGTAACATGGATGATAAATCATTCATCACTCATTAAACTTGTAATCACAAGTTCCATTACAGTCACTTGACCTCAAATGAACCTATCTGAAAATGAAACTTAATTAACAGTAATAAAACAAATTCTTCTTAAAAGAACTTAACAAACCTTAATTCTTTCACCATGTTTGTAGAGGGATAAAAAGTGAACATGTAAAACATTACCAGCTATATCTTTATGTTTGTAGAGGGATGAAAAGTGAATATGTAAAACATTTCCAACTATATCTTTGGTGGCAAATTTATTTAGCAGTGAAAGAACCAATCACAGCGCACTTCCGTTTCGATAGATATAGATTTGCTTACAAATTTAGATTTTGAAATTTTTGTTTAAAAAGTTTGGATGACGTTTTTCTTTATACATTTCCCATTATTGGTGTGTTTGTATGGGTATTGTTACCCCAAATTTTGAAAAAGATAAATATTCGTCAAAATCTGCACATTCGTATGATGAAAGGTTTTTGGGAGTTTTGGAGAAACTTTTGCGACATCTTATCCTCGTTTTTCTAAAATACATACGTTTAATAAATCAGAAAAATGAGGATAAGATGTCGCAAAGGTTTATCCAAAACTCCTAAAACCTTTCATCATACGAATGTGCAGTTTTTGATGAATACTTGTATACATTTTTTCAAAATTCTGTTAACAATGCCCATACAAAGACACCAGTAATATAAAATGTATAAAGAAAAATGACATAAAAAATTATTAAAACAAAATTTTCAAAATCTAAATCTGTAAGCCAATCTTAATCCTTCGAATATAATCGAACATTTGACTGAGGAATAGAAAATCCACCAGAGATAAGAAGAGGGGTGGATTCAAAGGCGCAAGGAATGGTTTACTCTGATCATGGTGGTTTCCGTGCTGTGAGCGTGGAGAAAATGACCCATGTTTAATTTAGGTCATTAAAAACAAGGGGCATTTTTTTTAATAACAGAATGGGAAGGAAAAAGAAAACAAGAGAATTACAAAGTCTCTTGAAACTCAAGGAGCCAAAGGGAAAAAGAGTCTGACCCAGGAAGCAGGAGAATTTGAACTTAAAGCTTAGTTTGCTATCAAATGAGCCATTCTATTTCCTTGACGTGGAATGGTTGAAACTACCACATTCATCTGATTTGAGAGACTCTGAATCTCCTCTTTAGCGATGGCAACTTTCGTTAAATCACCCGTTCTTTCAGAATCAATTGTATGTAATACCTCCAAACAATAATGGGATCATTAGCGCCCTCCCTAATTTCTTTCATGCCTTCATAAATGGCTAAAGCTTCGAGAAACTTTATACCCTGAAAAATTGGGGATTTGTATATAACCAGCCATCAGAATGTTGCCAGCCACTTCCATGGAAGGGTTAGAGGCGGCATCTACATTGAGTTTAAGTTCTTCATTTGGGAGGAGCTATCCACACCTCTAACTCAAAGTGATTATGAGCAGCAAAAGTGGAAGTGGTTGCTAGCTCGGGCATTCACTGGGAATAAAAGCAGATCTGATTAAACCTTCATTCCAGCTGCCATATGACTTAAGGAGTGAAGCCACACAACACAATTAGGCCTCGTTTACTTAGCGGGAATGGGAATGAGAAAGAATCGGAATGAAAATCAATCAGAATGAAAAATTATGGAATGAGAATAAGCCACACAACACACAACCATTGATGTTGTTTACTAGAGTTTGGAATGAGAATAAAGTATTAATTCGTGTGGGACCTACAAAAAGTAGAGAGAAAAAAAATTAATAAAATAAATAAAATATAATAGTTGGTGGGACCCACAAAATAAGGAATGAAATTGTTTGAAAATTGGGAATGAGATTGCCAAATTGTGTGGGTCCCACACTCCCATTCTCATTCCAAGTTTTAGGTAAACAAGAACAATGAGAATGAAGTTATCCTATTCTCATTTTAAACTTTATTAACTTTCTGATGATGTTATTTTACTGTGAAATTTCTTTTTTACCCTCAAACATTAATATATTGAATACTCTATCATTTTGTATTTGTATTTTAACTCTATAAAATTAGATTTCTCTGAAATTCTCCACTCTCCATGTAAGCCCCGGGTCTAAAAGAGGTTATTAGCAATTTAATTTTAAAATAATATGCTTGTGTGTATGATAAGTACTTTAGAAATTATTTTTCTAGTTTGTTTTGGTTATTTATTGATTAACCATAGTTAAGAAAAGACTAAATAAGGGTGGGAAAAATTCATTAGAGATGAATTTTAACCCAGGTTTAGTTTAGGAAAAGGGGTGGTTAGCAATTATTTTAGGGGCAAGGGGTGTTTAGAAGAGGGAAATTAAGGAGGGGACTTTTGGGTTATTTTAGGAGGTGGAAAGAGTTGGAGATAAAATGAAGAGGTGGAGAGTTTAAGTTGCAAAATGGACAATTATTAATTTCTGAAAATTAAAAGTATAAAAATGAAATTGAAAAGAAAAAAAAAAGTTCTCTCATCCCCCCCCCCCTTCTCATTTTGGTAACTTGTTCTTCATCAATTCCCTTGTGTTCTTGGGTAAATCAAAGAAGGTTTGGGTTGAATTGTGTTAGAATCACTATCTTAGGAAGGGCTAAACAAGAATCATTTGAAGTTTATAAAGATTCAAGGTAATTTTTCATTCTAAGATTTCAAGATTTTCTAGGTTTTCCATGGGAATTGTTTGGGTCCTCTTGCTTGATGTTTTAGGTGATATTGTATAGGGGTTTTCTTCCACTTGTAAATTATGGAAAATTGTTCTCAAAGTGATGTTTACAAACCCTAGGAACCATTAATTTAGAATTTATTAGTAGTTGGAAGCCATGAACATGTTAAAGCTCTTAAACTCTATTAATGGTGATTTTCCTAGCTTCTAACTTTTGTAATTTTTGAAGTTTCTTGGCTTGTATTTGAGAACTCTCAATTCTGGAAATTATGGGAGATTATATGTATATATTATACATGGAAAACACATTGGAAGACCAACTTAATGAATTTTTGGTAAATTCCCATTTGGCTGAAAATTGCACTTTAATTTGACTAGTTTTTGGAACTTTTTCCACAAACCGGGTTGGGTTTGTATTTTGATTATTTTGGGCTGGGATTAATATGTCATCTTGAATCTAAATATGTTTGGAATGTTTGATGTAGGATAAGGGCAAGAGCAAGCCAATTGAGAGCCATTTGTGAAGGTGAGAACACATAGAATCAGAACGGTGACGACAATTTGTTTGTTGTTCTTGGAGGGGTGTTGTGGAATAGAATTATGATTGGTCTTGGCTAGTTTGAAACTCTATGGTGTATGGAATGAAAGGGAGTCAGGGTTTGAGAAAGTAGCAGATGACGAGAGCTTGGCTCGATTTATTATTGAGAGTTCGAAACAAGCATGATTATTAGAACTAACTTGCTCTTGTTTTCGTATTTACTTTGTCTCTCATGATTATTTTCTATCTTTTGAATTTCAAGTCAAGGATTGAGTCATATACTGATATGGGGCTTAATTTTGTTCATGATCGATGTGGTTTTGATTGATAGTTGATAAGTATGTCATACTTGAAATGCTAAGTTGACAATGCTTGTAGTTTGACCTTACTTGCTTGATGTACATTTTTAAATGGTCTAGTGGAAAATAGAGTCATATGCTGATTAGAGGATTGTCCTATTCATGCTCGTTTTGCTTAAGTTTGTTTTGATGAGAATCGCAAAGACAACATATTCATTTACATTTCATAACATTCATGCATACCATGTATTTGATGAAATGCCATGGGGTCGTAATGCATGTAAGGTGAGTGGATGTTGGAAGTTACATGTGGTTATCGTGGTGGATATTGAGTAGCTCTGAGGCGCTGTGTGGTGGATGGCCTGGATGCTAGAGTGGTTATTACGATAATATGGAAGAGTATGAAGAGTTATGGCTCAAGTATTAGATTGTGATGACATGTGAACGGGGCGTAGTGAGACGCCGAGATTGTGTAAGAAAGGTTGTGTTGATTGAAAGGAACTTGTGGAACATAGTTATGAGCTTGAAATGCCCACGATTGAATTAAGTGTACATGTTTACATTGCTTTGCCTGTTAATTGCATTCATAAACATTTAATTCTGATTGAACATTACGTTTCGATCATCCGCATCACTATTTATATTCTTTTATTTTCACTGAGTGTCATGCTCAAATGTGCTTTAAATCACCTTTCAGGTATCGCTAGAGGACGAGGGCGTGGAGCGGCAGGTGGTGCTCGTTGACGTACGTGATGAGGACTTTGCATAGGCCACCGGTCACGCTAGTCATGGTTCCTGAAAGTGTTATCTTTTATGAGATGATGAGTCCGTGTCTTGGAGTTTAAGTTTGAACTTTTTATGTAAATATTTAAGTTTGTTTTATCGGTTTGTAATAACCTTTTCCTGGTGCACCACGTATTTTACAATTCTGAAACTTTACATGATATTTTGAAACGGCCGACGAGCCGGGTTTTTGAACTTTAAGCAGGTTTATAAAGAGTTTATGTATACTTCATGTCCAAATTTCCATTGTTTTGTTTTATTGGCATTTAAACTAAGTATAAAAGTGTTTGCTTCCTCTTGCGTACGCGCATCCTAGGCTTGTATTGCAAGCCGGGTCGTCACACTCCACTCTCTCCATTCGCATCAACACTCCATTCATTCTTTAAGCATTTGATCATGATAAGTAAATATAAGTTATCTCTTAGTTTTAAATATTTATTTCAAAAAAAAAATTGGCTGCCCCGACGTCTCGAAATTTGAAATTTGCCCCAAAATTTGAGTTTAAGCCCGAAATTTGAAATTTTTCAACAAAATTTGAAAATTTTCTTTTAAAAAAATGGTTTTTTAAAGAAAGAAAGTAAAATAATTTTTTTTTTAAAAAAAAAAAGAAAAAAAAAACAATATCCCCTGCCCAAAATTTCAGTACACTTGTGCAACGAAATTTTGGGCAGTGCACCCCCTTAATTTTTTTTTTTTATTTTCTTTCTTTTTTTATTTATTTTAAAAACTATTTTTTATTACTTTATTTCTTTAAAAAACTATTTTTCAAAAGAAATATTTTTAAATCTTGAAGAAAATTTTCAAATTTCAAGGCACATTAAAATTCAATTTTTGGGGCAAAATTCAAATTTCGGGGAACATTTTCAAATTCCGGGACAAATTTTGGGACACATCAAAATTCAAATTTCGGGGCAAATTTCCAATTCCGAGGCACGTTAAAGTTCAAATTTCGGGGCAACCCTATTTTTTTTCGAAATAAATATTTGAAACTAAGAGATAAATTGTATTACCTTATAATGATCAAATGCTTGAAGAAAGAAGAGGGTGGAGAGATAGTTGATGAGAATGGAGAGAGTGGAGCGTGGAGATTTTTATAGAGATAAAATATAAATACAAATGATAGAGTATTCAATATATTAATGTAAGGGTAAAAAAGAACTTTCACAATAAAATGATATCATCAAAAGGTCAATAAATGTTAAAATGAGAATGGAAGTCAATAACCCTTATTTGTCAATTTTAAAGGTCAATGACCCTAAATTGTTGACCTTCAAAATAGATAAATATGGGTTGTTGACCTCTTTTCTCATTTTAACTTTTATTGACCTTATGATGATGTCATTTAGTATTGAAAAGACTCAAAAACCCTTTTCTTCACTTATTCTATGAAACTCTATCATCTTCCCCCCTAACTCCCCTCAAACTATTTCTTTTCCTTCCTTCTTCCCTCACGGCGGCAGCGACGACATATCTTTTTTCTTTCACGACAGTGAATCTTCTTCTCTCAAAATTTCAGAACCAAAAACTAAAAATATCATAAAATTTTTTATTTTGAAACAAATCATTCTCATCCCTTTCTCACGCCACCGATGATGACATCTTTGGAAGAAAGAACGAAGAGGAAAAAAAATACAGGTTGAACTAACATCCTTCCTTGAGGTCTCGGGCCAAAATTAATTGGTGAAATTAATTGGAATTAAATTTCCGAATTTAAATATCTATTTTATAAAAAATTAATTTGATATAGGATTTTATAATTAATTTTAAATTATACTTATATATGAAAAGAAGATTAAAAAAATCCCCTCCACACCTCTTATTGGCTCCGCTGGTTGTTATGATCTATTATGTAATTGTTTTCTATATGAATAATAACCACCAAACAAACCAAGAGTGATCTCTTAAATTATGAATATTTTTAAATATCACTAAACAAATCAATAATAACAAAATAAAATTAAGTTACTTAAAAACAATCTAACAATCTTCGTTTATAGTTATTAATTTGAATTCAATTTTAAACTTGGTTTTTTTTAGCTTAATTGACTTTCAAAGAAAACTAATAAGAGTTGTTGACCTCGTTTCTCATTATAACCTGATGATTATGTTATTTAGCATTAAAAAGACTCAAAACCCTTTTATTCACTTGTTCCATGAAAGTCTAACATCTCCCCCATAACTCCCCTCAAACTCTTTATTCTTATTTCTTCTTCCCTCACAGCAGCGGAAGCGACGACGACGATGGACATCGGTGACATATCTTCTTTCTTTAATGGGGGCGGATCTTCTTTCTCTCACGACGATTTCAAAAACAAAAATATCTCAAATTTTTTTATTTTGAAACAAATCAATCCCATCTCTTTTTTATTCCAGCGACGACAACCTCTTAGAAGAAAGAGCAAAGAGGGGAACTTTTTTTTGGGTTGAACCGACATCCTTCCTTAAGGATCTCGGGCCAATTTTTTTCTTCCCTCTTTATACTAGCTACAAGGGTTGGAATTAAATTTCTGAATTTAAATATCTATTTTATAAAAAAAAAAAATTGATATATAATTTTATAATTAATGTTCAATTAATCTTGTATATAAAAGAAGATAAAAAAACACTCCACCTCCGCACCTCTTATTGGCTCCGCTGGTGGTTATGATCTCTTTTACTTGGTTTTTATATAAAAAAAATTTAATATAAATAATAACCACTAAACAAACCAAGAGTAATCTCTTAAATTATGTGTATTTTAAAACATCATTAATAAGATCAATTACAAAAAAAATTAAATTAAGTTATTTAAAAATAGTCTAACAATCTATGTTTACATTTATTAATTTGAATTTAATTTTTAAACTTGGTTTTTTTGGCTTAATTGACCTTCAAAATAGATAAATAAGGGTTCTTGACCTCCTTTCTCACTTTTAACCTTTATTGACCTTATGATGACATCATTTAGCGTTGAACAAACTCATAAACCTTTTTCTTCACTTGTTCCATGAAACTCTAACCTCTCCCCCTAACTCCCCTCAATCTCTTTTTTCTTCTTTCTTCTTCCCTCACGATGGCGGCAGCGGCGACGACGATGACATATCTTCTTTCTTTCAAGCCAACAAATCTTCTCTCTGAAAACGATTCAAAACCAAAAACCAAAAATATCTCAAAACTTTTTATTTTGAAACAAATCATTCTCATCTTTTTCTCACACCGCCGCCGACGACATCTTGGAAGCAAAAAGGGAAAAAAATACAGGTTGAACCTAAATCATTCCCTTCAGGATCTTGGGCCAAAATTAATTGCCTAATTTTTTTTCTTCCCCCTTATAAAGAAATAAGAAAAAAGGGAATAAAAAAAATCAACCATAAATTTCGGCTCAAGATCCTTAAGGAATGATTTCAGTCCAACTCGGATTTTATTTCCCTTTTTATTCTATCTTCCAAGATGTCGTTGTCGCCAATGTGAGAAAGAGATGAGAATTGTTTATGTCGAAATAAAAAGTTTTGAGTTATTTTCGTTTTGAAATCACCATGAGAGATAGAAGATTCACCGTCGTGAGGGAAAGAAGATATGACATTGCTGTCCACAATCGCCATCGTCGTTCTGCAAGAAGAATAAAGAGGAAGAAAGAGTTTGAGGCGTGTTAGGGTAGAGAGGTTAGAGTTACATGGAACAAGTTGAGGAAAGGGTTTTTGAGTCTTTTGAATGTCAAAAAACATAACCATAAGGTCAATAACGGATAAAATGAGAAATGAGGTCAACAACCCTTTTGTCTATTTTGAAGGTCAATTAAGCCAAAAAAAACCATTTAAACTTCAAGATTTGAAACTATGAAGATAGTTTTTTAAATTCCATCAAATCCTACCTTATTCTTTTAAAAAAATTTATAAAACAAATCAAGGATTTCATATTTAAATTTAATATATATATATAAGAATGGATTTTTATTCCAAAATAATTTTAGATTTAACTGTCAAATTAAGTAACAAATTTCTTAAAAACTAGTTTGTTTATAGCTCTACAATGTGAAATTTTCAAAATAAATTTATAATTTTTACATTTGTGCTTGATATAGAACTATGACTAAACAACGTTTTGTTGACATAAATTTCAAATAAACAAAGTTTTTTTTTGTTGGGTATTTTTGTGAAGACAAATCAAATTAAAAGAATTTGATGAATTTGAAGTCCATTAGTCAAAGTCCATTATTAACTTTAACTTGGATTTTTAGTTTAGCCATATAAGACAAAAGAAATTAGAAATCACTTTGTGGGCTTGTTGCTTCGTGATGCGTGTACCAAAAATCATTTGGCTGAGACCTAATTTTTGTCAACTTTAATTGGAAGTGGTTTATAAACTCCAAGGGTGTGACTTCATGTGTAGAGTGGCAACAAACAGAGAAAGCAAGCCGAGAAGAAAAAGAAGCTGATATATTTTTTTTGTTTTTCGTTCGTGTTGAGCGATAGAGAGGCTTGTGAAAGAGAAAGGGGTTTCTTTCTTGAAGGTTTTTGAGCGGAATATTTCTCTATTGTAACTCTGATTCATCATAGTGGAATTCCGCAGCGGTAGCAACTGGACGTAGCCAATTTGGGTGAACCAGTATAAATTCTTGTGTCTTCTCTGATTGTGTTTTATTCTTTAATTTCTCGTTTATCTATTATTATTCCTAACGGTGAATGTGGAAAGGTGATTTTTCCCAAAGTATATATATATTACTTTAGATTAATGAATAAATGTTTTCAAATTATGTAATAACTTTAAAAAAACTATTTCATTATGGGATACAAAATAGAATTTCATTGATTTTTTTATTAAATTGAAAACAAATTCCCTTAAAATCTAAAAAATACTTTAAATTGCCAAATCAAAATTAAAAACAAATGAAATCTTTGTAAATTCTTCATCTTTTACTATAAATACATATGTTAACACCTGTAATCAAGAAATAAGAGAGGTATTTTATTGTTATTTGTTAGAATTTGGTAAAAAGATACTTGTGTTTATCAAAATATAAAATCGTTTTCCATCTTTTTTACTTTCTTTCCTTGATCTCCCTTTCGAACTCTTTGAATCTTTAAGGTAAAAGAACACCTTATCCAGATTATTTTCAAGCACTCTTTCAATGATATAGAAGAATGTCTGGATCCAAAAGATTTATCCGAATTCAAGAAAATTGCTCTGAAAATTGCAATGAAAAAAGCTCAATAAAAAATTATCCATATCATATGGTTAGGCGAGAAATGTAGAAACAAAAAAGAGAAAGTTGCACTGGACAACTACTCAAAACTCTACGAAAAATGCTATTTCCCATCTCCACAAAACATTTACGGATTGCAGCGATTTTGAGGTCCAGACATGGGTCTGTTGCCTTAACAAATCTTGAAACCTTTTGATACAGGTTTTTCGACCTTAAAGAAACCGACTACGTCTTCTCCCTTGTGTCCAACAATAGTACATAGCTCATTAGCAATTGCTTATCTATTAAGTGCCTCGAGTTCTTTGCCAGAAACTTATCATACCAAAAATGGTTTCCTCGAATGGGTAAAAGGCGATGATAGAAAGTTCTACAATCTTCGTCGCTGAGATGAAAGAGATGATAATTGTTTGTTTTGAAATAAAAAGTTTGGAGTTATTTTTTGTTTTTGGTTTTGAAATCGCCGTGAGAGACAGAAGATTCATCACTGTGAGAGAAAGAAGATTAGGGATGGCAACAGGGCGGGGCAGGGTCGGGGATGCACTTCTCATCCCCTAACCTGCGGGGATTTTTAATCCCCATACCCTACCCTATCCCCTAATCAAAAAATCGGGGTCGGGTTCGGGGATTCCCCATTAGGGGATCGGGTTCTCCGCGGGGAAAATTCCCCATTTTACATTTTAATTCTTATTTAAAAATGAAATATACATTTAAAATATACATTTTTAAGTAAAAAAGAAAACATAATACTAACCATTTTATATTGTATTAGTTAATATAATCATATTTCACATATATTTTTCAATGAATAAAGATAAAAGTAAACAAAATAAATAAGATAATCTTTAAAAATCGGGTTCGGGTTCGGGGTCGGGGACGGGGGATGTATTCCCATACCCTTACCCTATAACAAATTGGGGGAGAATTTCTCACTCTAACCCTATAAAACGGGGATTCCCCGCCCCTATAGGGTCGGGGCCCCGCGGGGCCCCTAACCGCGGGTAATTTTGCCATCCCTAAAGAAGATATGATACTGCTGTCTGAAGTCGCTATCGCCGCCACGAAGGAAGAATAACGGGAAGAAAGAATTTGAAGGTTGTTAGGGTGGAGAGGTTAGAGTTTCATGGAACAAGTTGAGAAAAGAGTTTTTGAGTCTTTTTTATGTCAAATAACATCATCATAACGTCAATAAAGGATAAAATGAGAAAGGAGATCAACAACCTTTTTGTCTATTTTCAAGGTCAATTAAGCCAAAAATCATTTAAACTTCAAGATTTGAAACTCTGAAGATAGTTTTTTAAATTCCATCAAATCCCACCTTATTCTTTTAAAAAAATTTATAAAACAAATCAAGGATTTCATATTTCAATGTAATGCATATAAGAATGGATTTTTATTCCAAAATAATTTGAAATTTAACTTTCAAATTAAGTAACAAATTTCTTAAAAACTAGTCTATATATTTAGCTCTACAATGTGAAATTTTTCAAAATAAAATGCTTATTTATATATTTTTAATTTGATTTTAATTATATTTTACATTTGTGCTTGATATAGAACTATTACTAAACAACATTTTGTTGACATAAATTTCAAATATAACAAAGTTTTTTTTTTAATAAAAGTATATATATATTTTTAATTCAGATTAAAGAAAAAATGTTTTCAAACTAGGTAATGACTTAAAAAAAAAAACTATTTCATTATGTCATACAAAATAGAATTTCATTGATTTTTTAATTCAATTGAAAACAAATCCCTTTAAAATCTGAAAAAATACTTTAAATTGTCAAATAAAAAATTAAAGACAAATGAAATCTTTGTAAATTCTTCCTCTTTAACTATAAATACATATGTTAACACCTCTAATAAAAAATAAGAGAGATATTTTATTGTTATTTGTTAGAATTTTAGTAAAAAGAAACTTGTGTTAATCAAAATATAAAATCGTTGTCCATCATTTTTTCTTTGATCTCCCTTTCTAATTCTTTGAATCTTTGGGGTAAAAGAACACCTTATCCATAATGTTTTCAAGTAGTCTTTCAATGATATAGATGGAGGTTTGGATCCAAAAGACTTGTCTGAATTCAAGAAAATTGCACTGAAAAAAGCTCAATTAGAAATTAACCACATCATATGGTTAGGTGAGAAATGTAGAAATAAAAAAGAGAAAGTTGCACTGGCCGACTGCTTAGAGCTCTACGAAAAATCTATTTTCTATCTCAACAAAACATTTACTGATTGCAGCGATTTTGAGGTCCAGACATGGGTCAATGTTGCCTTAACCAATCTTAAAACCTTTCGAGATGGGTTATTCAAATTTAAAGAAACCGATTATGTCTTCTCCCCTATGTCCAACAATAGTACATAGCTCATTAGTAATTACTTGTCTGTTATGTGCTTGCCGAGATGAAAGAGATGAGAATTGTTTGTTTAGAAATAAAAAGTTTTGAGTTATTTTTTGTTTTTGGTTTTGAAAACGCCATGAGAGACAGAAGATTCACTGCCGTGAGAGAAGATATGATACGTCATCGTTGCGGTGAAGGAAGAATAAATGGGAAGAAAGAGTTTGAGGGGTGTTAGGATGGAGAGCATAAAGTTTCAGGGAACAAGATGAGAAAAAAGTTTTTGAGTCTTTTCAATGTCAAATAACATCATCAAAAGGTCAATAAAGGATAAAATGAAAAAGGAGATCAACAACCCTTTTATCTATTTTGAAGGTCAAATAAGCCAAAAACCATTTAAAATTCAAGATTTGAAACTGTGAGGATAGTTTTTTAAATTCCATCAAATCCTACCTTATTCTTTTAAAATTCTTTATAAAACAAATCAAGGATTTCATATTTAAATTATATATATATATATATGTAAGAATGGAGTTTTATTCCAAAATAATTTGAAATTTAACTTTCAAATTAAGTTAACAAATTTCTTATAAACTAGTCTAATTTAGCTCTTCAATATGAAATTTTCAAAATAATATTTCTAATTTTATTTTAATTAGATTTTACATTTGTGCTTGATATAGAACTATGACTAAACAACATTTTGTTGACATAAATTTCAAATGTAACAAAGTGTTTTTTTTTTTTAAGTGTAGACATTGATTTTTGTCCCATATTATTTAAAATTAACAAGTTTTGAATATTTTTCTTTTTTTTTAAAAAAAAAATGGGGAGTTTATTTTGTTTAAATTTTGGCATATTCCCTTAAATTAGTTTTTTTTAGAATAAATTTGGTCTGATTGCAATTTTAGTCTAGTTTATCTAAAATTTAATTATTTAATTTTTCTTATCTTGCAATTTGAAATAATGAAATAAGAGTATTAAATTAAAAATAACATTTTTGTTCAAAATTATTAAAAATAAAAATATAGATATGATATCTTTAAAAAAAAAAAAGACAAACAAACAAACAAAATTCATTTATCAAAGATCTCCTCCCCACGTCCATCCATGGCCTCTTTTTCTACTTCTTGTCTTCTGCCATTCCCTCAATTTCAGCTTAGTAAATCTGAAAACATCATCTCATCTTCCCTTAAAATCAGCTGCTCAAGGACTTTGAATACATATCCTATGCTCCAATGTTTACTTTCCATCTATAAATATGGTTGCCTTTGATCTTCAAAAGAGGAGAAGAGGTGAAGAAGGAAGGAGAGAACACAGAAGTATTCATGGCAAGAAATGTCATAAACTCTCTTCCTCCCATGTTTTTCCAAGAAATCTCTCTAAAAAAGGGGTCTGCTCTGTTTTTTTTTTTTATCATTTAAAAAAAAATCCATTTTCACACCAAAATCGTCGGAATAGAACACCAAAACCGCCGGAAGTTTACCCTTTTTTTTGTTCACTTTTAGTATGAGGGTACACTGAGGAAAAAGTCTTAAAATCGCTGGAATTGCTACTGATTTTGGAGGCTCTGTTTTCGTTTTTCTGGAAAAAATAAGGGAGAAGAAGCAATCTGTCTTTTTAAAAATTTGTTTTCTGCTTCAGCGTTCAGTATTGTTTATATTTTAACTTGTGCATCTACCTCTTATATATAATCCTAGCCCAATGGTAGTCATTAGAAATGTACATACTTACGTTCGTTGTTCGAATCCCAAGGTCATCACTTTTGTAATTTTTTTTAACATTTAACTCTGCAATATTAGATTTAATGTTGAAATGTTTGCAAAGTGGCAGGTTGCTTTCCTTCCTTTCTTTGGGCCAAGGTTCAAACCTTCCCTAGTATATCTTTTGTTTCATTTATTTCTTTTTCTATTTTATTGTTTTAAATTATTTTTGTTAAATAAAATTTTATAGCTCAATTTAATATTTTATTTTAATAATATAATTTATATTAGTATGCCATATTTTTTATATATCAAATTTCCTTTTTACATTTTTTTTATGATAGGATATATTATTTTTAATTAGTTTAAGCCTTAATTTAATTGATTTGTTTAATTTGTTTTTTGCTATGTTCAATTTTAATTTAATCATTACTTTTTTTTGGGGTTTCTCATTACTTAAAACTAATACCATAATTTAAGTCAAATCCTCTAAAATATTTTACTGAAATTTTGATTAAAACTTTTAAAATAAAAAAGAAGTTGGGAAGTTTTAGGATGCTAATCTTCCCACAAAAAAAAAATAAATAAATAATTAAAGAAGTTGGGAAGTTTTAGGATGCTAATTTTTCAATCTTCGAAAAATTTCAAAATAAATATTCCCATTTTAAAAACAAGATATATATCCTTATTTTAGACCAATAAGATTTTAAATTATAAATCAACTTCACATTTGAATAAATAGCATTTCCTTAAATAATAAAAATTAAATTTTAAGAAAACCTCTATCCTTAATAAGAATTCCATTTCCAATTTTGATAAAAAATTTTTGCTAAAGACATATTAGTAATATTTTCCATAAAACACAAAACCATGCTCAAATTTAAAATGTTCTAAAGATGATATTCAAAAATAACGACGATGGAGTTTTAGGAGTTTTTAGAATGCTAATTTTCTATTATTTCTTGAGGAATAAGAGTTTAATTAAGGGATGCCGAAATTGAACTCAAATAAAAGTTTTCTTAATGGCTTTTATGCCACTCATACTAATTTGATTAAGCCTTCTAATGTTTAGGGTATTAATCTGTGACAACCCAACTCCTTTTTAAATGGACATTTTAAAACAATACAAGCAGCAGAAGACTAAAGTTTTATTTTTAATAAAAAATGGGCATGGTAACGTTCAAAACATGGACTAGCCAATAACCTGTAAATACGATCCTAATATAAAAATACTCAACTTCCAGATCACATCCCATTTCTCATGATTTAACATCATTGCTCCATAATCAAACAGAAAAACTAGTTTCTACATCGTTCATGAAAGCTAAAAGATAATCTTCGAGTCACGATATCATGAAAGTTCTAAATACCACAAGAAGATAAAAGTGCAATTAAGACAAATTATAAAATCCATACAAAGTCTTGTTTCAAAATTATAAATCCTAAGCCATCATCCATCAAAGATCAACGATCGCCTAGGCGCCTCCGCGATTACCTGAAAAAAAGTTTAAAGTAGCAACATTAGCGACACTCGCTAGTATGAGAAATAAACCAAGATTCAAATAATTCTTTGAATACTCCCCCAAAGAACCATTTAACTCCCCACCAACCCATTATTAATATCAACAAAAATCATAAATAATTCAAAAATATCAACTCATTTCACTATATCACAATCCCATCAAAATTCTCATATTCATTTTCATTCTATTCCATCTTTCGATATCTCGTATCAAAATCATTCCATAAAATCTCATCTCATATCATAAATCATAAATAACAACAAAACACAAACAACAAGCATCAGGGTGTAATACTCAATTGTCTCACACGGGCACATATCCGGGATTCACTGTTCCCTTAAAGATTGTCCCTGGGTTTGCTGACCCACTTAACTTTCAAGGTTTACTGACCTTAGAGCACTCAAGTATCTCCGAGAATGACCCATCGATTTCACTATCATATAGTACTTTTACATTACACCCCACCACATAATTCAAAAAATTCTACTTCAAACAATAATTATCAATCTCAGCAACCATATCATGTCAATACTCATTAAACACTTTTCACATTCACATACCATAATCTTTAGCTACTAACGATTCTAAAATTATCAAATCACATCTCAATTCCATAATGCATGATAAAACCCATGTAAATACTACATTCAAACTCTAATTCATGCATTATAAAAATAAACGCAATTAACCAATCAAATGACTCTTTGGGTTTCCCCAAAGAACCATGTGAACCTCAATTTATCCCTCACCTTATATTATTTACCAATTTACTAAAGTTACCATAAGTCACCACCACTTGCTCAAAACCTCCAAATTCAAAGTAATTCAACTTCCACCTCCACCTACAATTCAAGTACAACATCTAAACACTTTAAATTACACCACTAGGAAGCTATAGGAAGTAATTTAAATCAGTAAATTACTAAAATATTTAAAAATAAAAAAATAACAAATTGCTCAAAAATGGGTCCTTGGGCCGAGTTGGAACAGCCCAAATGGGCCTTCATGGTTTGGTACTTCTCTTGCAGCCAATTAGGAGTTGAAAACTATGGTTTAGAAAGAAAAATATTTTTCTTCCATTTAGACTATAGTAAATCGAATATGAGGAAAAATAGGAAGAATAAGAGTTTTCAATTTCGAAAATTGAAATTAGAAGCTTTTGAATGAACAACCAAGACGTTTGTATTTATATGCAAAACAATTTTCCAATCGAATTAGGAAATACTATCAAAATAAATACAAGATAAATGCCAAGAATAAAATCAAATTTTATTCTTTATTTATCTTACGTGCCGATTTTATGTGCATAAAATCAATAAGAGAAACTAATTTTTTTCTTTGTTTAATTTGTCATTGGTTAAACATTCTTTTATATATTTATTTTAGACAAAATAATTCAACAATTATTTCCTAAAATATCATATATGTGTCGATTTTGGTATATAAATTATTCAAATAATTTGAACCAAAATCCATTGAATTCATTAATTCAATTATAGGTTCTTCCTTATTAATAAATCTTATTTATTAACTCTTGATATTTATTTCAATAAATCAATTATTTAAATAAAATATCATATTCCGATTTTGTATATTATTAATAAATATTTATTATTTTCTATTTAAATAATCAACTTTATTTAAATTAATAATAAATATGTTATTTACTATTATCCTTTTAAATAATCACTGTTATTTAAAATTAATAATAAATGTTAATTATTAATTTCCATTTAGGTAAACACATTACCTAAATAATTAATAATTATTTATCAATAATATTTTATTATTAATTACCATTTAAATAAACACATTATTTAAATAATTAAAAACAATGATATTAATAAACTCATTATTTAAATAATTAATATTGTCAGTTTATTTAAGTAAACTGCTTTACTTAAATTATTCATTTCCTTTTCTATGAAACATAGTTCTCATAGTTCGGTTTGTTCTTTCCAAGTTTAGTGACTAAAACAGATGCTATATTACTGAAATTTAAATAAACCTTATCTTAGTAATCTAACATGCATTCAACATTCAAATACTCAAAGTTTCGACATATAATTAAATATGATGCATGAATGCGAACATATTAATGAACAGAAAAGCCCTAAAACATGTTACTATGTCACGATATTTTAATGATACCAGTGAAGTGCCGTCGAATGATAGGTCAGTTACCATCATTAAAACGAGATGCCACTCGAATAATTGACAACTCCAGAATAACTCATATTCCTATGCCATTGTTTACCGTGTGTTTGGTCAAGAATTTTGATAACAAACTTTATCAAATTTCTTTTTAAGTGTGACCCACCAATTTAGTCTTTTAAATAAAATTGAAGAGTGTCTACGAAGTGTAGATTCAGTCTTCAATCAATCTCATTTAAAATTCTTTATCCCTTTCGGGAGACCCAACTTGATATTGATTTATACAATAAAACTTCCTATGGGAATGAACACCTGCAGCAGTGTTACAGAGGCCATGTATAAATCTCACGTTTCAAGCCCACTAGTGGAGACCATAGGATACATTGACATGTTTCCTTCTCCCACTTAATATTTTGAGTTAGGGTTTCATAACTTAGACTAATTCAGGCTAACTCATTAATCCAAGTTTTAATTAACCTAATCAACTTTAACTCTTAAATTGGTTAGATTAATTTTATAAAGTGATTGCTCAAGTTTTCCTAATTAAAACTAATCACATTATGAGCCGTCTTAATAATTTTGATTTATTAATTTGAACTTTTCTTCCAAATCGCTCCCAGTTAGAGGCGCTCCGTGTTAGGGGAACTTTATGAAACCTCATCGCTTGGGCAGAGCTTTCTCGCCAGAGATCCGTTCAATTTAATTAATCTCAATTATTAATTTTTAATTAACCCTTAATTAAAAGTTTCTATTTGTTTATCTTATATGGATTTTGGCCCAATTGTTTAAACAATAATTCCATATTACAAATAATTCATTTAGTTTCTATTCAACTTTTAAACTAGATATAACTTTTGAATTTTTAACTAAATAAGCATGCTTTTAATTCTAAAACAATTAGAATATAATTTCGATAATAACATTTATAAAATCAAATTATAGCATGCTTCACATACATTAGCATATAATAACACATATTATATCATGATGCATGTATGTACAATTAATAAAATCATACAACCTATGGTGGGATTTTCTACATGACATACTTTTATGCATGAATATTATTTAAAACAATTATATCATACATATAAACAATTTAAATAATAAATAGCTAAATTGACCGGTATTCTTGGCACTATTTCTAAAACGAAAAAATTAAATTACAACTTAATTTAAATCTTCCATTGTAGAACTTGAGGCTTCATTTTTCTCTCTCCTCCATGGTGTAGGCGTGGGCATGGGTATTTATGGGGCAAATATTATCTCCTTAATATTTCCATAAATACTTGTTTTAAAATAATTATCTTTTAATTAAATGGAAAAAATAAAGAAAAATATTTTCCATGTAATCTTATATCAATTTCTAAATTCATAATTTAAGATAGGGATATAATCTTTAAAAGGATTTTATCCTTCTCTTAAATATTTAAATTTTTAAATTGAGATAACAAGATAATTATGATAAAATATCTTACCATATCTTGAAAAAATCTTCTCCTTGGGCGTGGACCACATGGATTGTTGAAGATGAATTTTCTTCTCTTCCTCCCTTGGTGTAGCCGATTTTGCTCCTCTTTGGTATGGGAAAATTACAAATTTTTTCCTATACCCTTAAAATTAGGGTTTACAAATTTTCTACTAAAATTTAAAAACCTAAGTGCCTCAAGAATACCTAAACAGTCAATTAGAAAACCTCCACAATTTATATAAACATACATAAAACGATTTTTATGCAACCCACCAAAATTTTCGAAAACTCACAATTTTGCATGATAATTAAAATTAGCTTTGATACCAATTGAAGGGATGATTTACTAAACTAGCGGAATTTGATTTAGTAAACTAATTAACATTTAATTATGGATCTATTAATATCATGCAATTTGTGAAAAAACATGTAGATTCATGCTTTAAATTTCGAAAATTAAAATCAAAACTTACATTGAGTAATAAATGGAGAATCGGTTGGAGGTTTCTTTACAGTATCAAATCCTCAGCAACACCGGATCTTCTACGCTATATCCCGATCGATCAAACGAAACCCGATTGTGGGATCGAACTTTAGAAGAAATTGGGAAGAAGAAAAATATTTTCTTCCCAATTTTGAATAGGGAAAATCGGCACTCAAGGGGGGAGAGGAGGAAGAGAGAATTCCGAATTTCTAAGGAATTTAATTGTATGATTTATGAATGACCCAACCCTCCTATTTATAGAAAAATATGAATCCTAATCACATTAGGATTAATCTATAGAGATAAATACAAAAAGAAAAAAGATTATCTCTTTCCTTTATCTTGCAATTTCGAAAATGCCATAGATAAATAGGAGATTATTTTATTTTCTTTATTTTTATTTATCTTGGGTAAATAAATCTATGTAATTATTTTAGGATATAATTCAAACAATTATCTCTCCAAAATAATCATGTATGGCCGATTTTAGCATTAATAATTAATAAATAATTCTAATTTATTTAATTAATTATTTTGAGCTAATTTCAATTGGGTTCATTAATCCAATTGGGCTAGAAATTCTCTCTTAAATTAATAAGTCCAACTTAATTAATTTATTTATTAATTACCATTTAAATAAAATATTTTATTTAAACAATTAATATTTTCTCCCGACTAAATATTATCAAATTTATATTTAATTATTAATTTCCATTTAAATAATTTTCATTATTTAAATAATTAATAATAAATATTATAATTATTAATTTCCATTAAATAAACTCATTATTTAATTAATAATTTTATTGACAATATTTTATTATTAATTAATTAATTTTAATTATTAATTTCCGTTCAAATAAAATTAATTATTTAAACAATTAATAATTGTTAATTAATTTCAAATTATTAATTATCATTTAAATATACTCAATATTCAAATAATTAATAATATCTAATTAATAATATTTCATTATTAATTTCCTGTTTAAATAAACTCATTATTTAAACAATTAATAATGTTTATATTAATTACCGTTTAAATATACTCAATATTTAAACAATTAATATTGCCTATTTAAGTAATTCACTTTACTTAAACTTTTCATTTCTTCTACTTGATTTCGCGACTACGATATTTGGGCTAGCATAGGGACCCGATGGACCTATAGATTATGGGCTTAATAATTAGTCAATTAATTGATTAACTCATATTCAGTTAATTACTTAATATCTAACTATGAATAATTCCACTATAGATTCATAGCTGAACTCCCCTCACTATAGATGAGTTATGTTCATTTAGTTTATCTTTATTTATATCTGTGATATTATCCTTCACGTGGAACCCTCATAATTACAGGCGGATAAATTTACCTTTTTGCCCCTGTAATTACCGCTTTATCCTTGTGTTCCCGCTGATTCTCCAATGAACTTTATCTTTAGTCGAACTAGATATAAGTTACTTCTGTGATCAATAGAAGTCGTGGCGCCACTTGTTCATGTCTCGAATCAGTACATCAAGGGAGTTTCCTAAAGTTCCTAAAATGTTTAGGTATCGCACTGATACCGTTAATTTATAGGAAAGTTATGAATTCCATCTCGTGAAAATGAGTTCCCAGCTACTTATCTAGTCATGTTCCCAAAACAGGAGTGTATTGAGCGTTCTTACAGATCGCTCTCAACTATGTGAATCAAAGAACATAACTCCACAAATAGGAGTCCGCATTTCACTCAGGATTGAGATGTATCACGGTTGATAAACTTAGTTTGATATTCGATCATTTCTGTAAACCGGTACTAATGAGAAATTTGATCGAACATCGTGGTCCTGTCTTATACAATCAACATTGTATATGATACTTCCATTTCATGTCTCCCACATGAATGATCAGGATTAGATCATTTGTCTATAAACAAAATGCGAAGCTATCAACGATGTTACCAGGATAAGGTTCCCAAACGTTATCCATTTACTGTAGAAACTTTTAAGTTACTCATCTCGACTTTAATCCTCTCGTATGACTCACATACTAAGTCGTGATTTCATAAGAGTAACTTAGGGTTTACTATTTGAATGTTTGATATTAATATATTTCCATATATTCCTAATATCGTCAATTGAATCAATCTAGATAATATAAAAAACTTATGTTTATTTATTTAATTTATTCTAAATAAATTATTATTATTAAATAATTACAAGTTCTAGGACACCATTCCTAACAAAAACGCAATTGAGAATATAAAAAGAAATATACAACAATTCTTCATTTTGTTAATTGTGTATAAAAATATATAATGTAAATTCAAAAAACTTTAACAAAGTAAAATGAAGACCAATACTAAAGAACGAATAAAAAAAATGTGATGAAGAACCAGCCATGAAGGGTGAAGAAATTAAGAAGAACGAACGCAAAAATGATAAGAAAAAATTTGACTAAAATCCACAGTTTTAAAAAAAAAAATGCTGATATAAAATTCAATAAAAACATTTAACTAAAATAATGGGAAATCAGATCTTCATAATTAACACAATAAAACGATTATATCTATTTAAAATTTTACATTTATTTCTCTTTCACTTTTTACAAACCCTAATTTAAGTCTCTTCTTCTTCTTCCTATAGCACCGCCACCAACTAGCTTGTCGTCGCCGCCCTCCTCATGAACGGCGTTGTTACGGTGGCCGTGAGATCTGAGTTTCTCTTTTCACAAACCCTAATTTTAATCTATTCTTCTTCTTTTTCTTCTTCTTCTTCTTCCTATAGCTGCCACCGCCATTTGTTTTTCCGTCGCCGCCCTCATGTGTATTAACTATTGTTTTTCTCAATTCAAAGCTAAGAGATGTGGATTTTGGCCATTTTCAATCATCCAAACAATTTTTTTTATTTATTTATCTTTTTTTTAAGAAACACCGTTGGATCTTCAAAAAAGAAAGAAAACATGATTTCCCTTATTATTATCCATGGTTCTTATAATTGACTAGAAAAAATCATAGGTATATTTTTAAATTTTGATTTATGTAAAATGCTATAATAAATAGTTAATACATAATGTAAATATAAATACCACCATAATTTATAAATATTAATTAACGACAATGTTAATAATTTAGTTTAATACACACGGTAAATAAGTCTTAGATATCATGGGCATCCATCTCAAAACCAATTGGTAATGAGAGGAGTAGCTCATGTATCTTATAAACTTTGTGAATTCCCTTCATCTTTTCGATGTGGGATTCTCAACATGCCCCTCAAGATGGTGCCTCTTTTGGGCTCACCATTCTTGGGTCGAATCCCATTTTTGGATCGAATGCCCGTTTGGGCTTGTTGGGCTCTGATACCATATTAATAATGTGGGCATCCATCTCAAAACCAATTGGTAATGAGAGGAGTGACCCTTAGACTTTATAAATGTTATGAGTTCCCTACATCTTTCCAATGTGAGATTCTCAACATGCCCCCTCAAGATGGTGTCTCTTTTGGGCTCACCATTCTTGGGGTCGAATCCTATTTTTGAATCGAATGCCCGTTTGGGCTTGTTGGGCTCTGATACCATCTTAGATATCATGGGCATCCATCTCAAAACCAATTGGTAATGAGAGGAGTAGCCCATGTATCTTATAAACCTTGTGAGTTCCCTTCATCTTTTCGATGTGAGATTCTCAACAATAAGTAACGTTTGAATTAACTTCTTAGAGTGAAATTTAAAATATAAAAAATAAGATGTGATAGTAAATATTTAATATATGTTGTAAATATAAAATCACGATAATTTTAAAAAATTTATATTTGATTTTTGTATATATGGTAAATAAATAATGTACAACTAAGAGTGAAATTCAAAATATACATCACAAGATATGATATTACATATTTAATATATGTAATATAAATACAAAATCACAATAATTTAATATATATATATATATATATATATATATATATATATATATATATATATATATATATAGTTTGATATGATAGTAAATAATTAATATATAATGTAAATACAAATTTGTTTAATCACGAAATATTTTATATATAATAAATAATTAATATGTACAAACTAGTTTTTAGAATGAAATTTAAAAAAGGGTTAATTTCAGTAATAACCAAATAATAAATGGATATTTTAAATAAACCGTTTCTGTAACGACCCGACTCAAAATAACCGATAAATAAATAAATAAATAAATGACTCATTTTAAATATAAATAAATCAGAGTAAAAGCCAAATAATTGCGGAAGCATTCGTTTAATAACCAAAGAAATAATCGAAACAAAACATGTGTTTTGGCGCCAATTTAAATAATAAAAAAAAACAACTAAAATAAATGAAAATAAAAATCCATAAAAACAAATGACAAAATATTCAATAAAATAAAATTAAGATAAAATAAATAGAAATGACAAGTCTTAAGGGTCTCTCAGTGTAGCGCCGTCCTCGTCAATCGCCACGGTCCCCATAAAAAAAAAATCAATGTTACCTGCAAAATAAAAGTTTGCAGGGCATTCGAATACCGTGAGTTTTTAGCTCAGTAGATTAAAACCAAACTCATATAAGCAAATTAAATCCAAAGAATTATCATCATTAAACTTTTATGGATACTCGTCCATTCCCACGCTTTATAATTAATTAGGTAGGTACTTAGCCTACAACAACTCTTAATTAATATTAAATTTGCACATAGGTATAAATGTGGAATACGAGACCACAAACTATACGGGCCATACTATCCAGCTAGGAAAATAGGTATCATGACAAGCCATGATACGTGCCATAGTATTCAGCTTTACAAATTTAATATGTAATTATCAAATCTCTTGTTTACTATTAAACTTGTATATAGGTATCATAATGGGGTATAGGGCCACTCATGATACGTGCCATGCTAAGCATCCAGCTTGACAAGTTTAATAGGTATTTATTAGGTTGGTTTAACCTTAAACCGCTACTAACCCCTAATTATAACACATGACCAATTAACGTACATAAATTAAATAAACACAATTTTCACAATCAAACGAGCACATAATAATAATAATAATAATAAAAACAATCATAACAACAACAACAACAATAATAATAACAATAATTTAAAATCACTAATAATAATAAAAATCAATAATAATAATAATAATAATAATTAAAATCAATAATAAAATAATAGTAATAATAATTAAAATCAATAATAATAATAGAAATCAATGATGATGATAATAATAATAATAATAATAATAATAATAATAATAATAATAATAATAATAATAATAATAATAATAATAATAATAATAATAATAATAATTAAAATCAATAATAATAATAATAATAATAATAATAATAATAATAATAATAATAATAATAATAATAATAATAATAATAATAATAATAATTAAAATAATTAAAAACGATAATTCATCTCCCGAATCATACCATTAATCAAAGGCAAAACAAACAATCACATGGAATTCAATTTAACACTTTAAGTAGGAATTTACCTACCTTAAATCCAAATTGAGCTAGCAAACGATCTCGAAATAACTCCAATAATAGTTCTAATGATGCCCACAACCTATGCGACGACGACGACGATTTTGATCGTGGAAACAAACAGAAAACGTCTTAAGATTGAGGTGATTCGAAACCCAACATAAATACAACTCAAAAACCGGCGAGGGAGCTTGAATCCCGGCGAAGAAAATCCCAGATTCCAGCGAGCTAAGAAAATCAATGAAACGAAAGGGTTTTCCTCGTTTAACCGGTGACGCTTACAAAACCCTAACGCTTCTGATTCGGTTCCAACGGCAAAACGAAGGGAAACAATGCTGTGTTGACAGTCTCTGGCAATGGACTTAATTTACTACTGAGACCAGGAGAGCAACGTGAGTTTTGAAGAGAATGACATTGGAGTTTAGGGTTTTGTGTTATCTATGCATGAAAGCTTGGATAAAGACTAGAATGCCCTTATAAAAAAATAACTAAAGGACATGAACGGTATTCAGGCCATATCTTTTTACTCGGGTCTCGAAATTGAGCGTAGTCAATTTCGTTGAATTCGTATCGACGAGACGGTTCGGGAAAACTAAAGATAACGTTGATTGGATCAAAATTGGTGAAATGACTAAAATGACCCTAAGTGAAAAACCGGGTTGTTACAATCTTCCCTCCTTAAGAACTTTTCGTCCTCGAAAAGTGTCCATACTACAAGAACAAGCACCGTATTAGCTATCATCACGACCTTACGTTCTCAAGTTGTCTCTTTGAACATCTGGTTTCACTATGAAGCTTTAACCATCCCAAACTTCACATTTCAAGTCTTACTATCCACAACTATAACGACATGATTAGAAACCAATCAATTCATGTCAAGCATCACAACAACGTAGCTTATACGAACGACCATCAAAGTTACACTTAGTTGGGACCATACCATAAAAATAGGGTCAGACCTAACTTTCTAGCTGACTAACATCGACACCCCAGCTGGTGTAAACAATGACATTCAAAGCTTAAAAGTTCTAACCCAATCACAACAAGTTTCACAAACAAACAAAACATATAAAAGAATAACTAGAACAAAATCAAATAAAAGTCACTCACTATTCGTAATAAAATCTTACCTTCCTAAGGATTCTTTTGTGGCGGAGGGGGAAGAGTCTTGGGAGCTGGCCTTTGATTAAGCGGAGCAGCTGCAAAAGGGCACTGAGCAGCAATGTGTCCCTCCTTCTTACAAGAAAAACATGTCCTCTTCCAACACTGTCCAGTGTGATATTTTGAACAATAACGACACTGAGGGTAGGAATGTCCCCGAGTCCGATCCGATCTATTCCGATGTTGCTTGGTTGCCCTGCATCGCCCTCGGGTCAATCTTGATTGTGTCGACTCTCTGACTGCTCAAACTTCCTTTTCTGCCCAGAACTCTGCCCTTGAGATGCCGGTTGCTGATTTCTAACATTACACCCCTTGTCTAGAATTAATGCAATGCTAAGGGCACTAGCATAAGTAGTGGGAAAATGAGCTTCCACAAATCCCTGGATATCTTCTCTAAGGCCCATAACAAAAGCTTCCATTTTCTTTGCTTCAGTGTCAACGTGCTCAGGAGCAAAACGCGACAAGCGGTCAAAGTCTCTCTCATACTCGGCAACAGATCTCGACCCCTGAGTCAAAGTCATCAGTTCTTTCTTCATCTGATACTTGTATGATTTGGGATAATACTTGTCAAAGAATTTCGATTTGAAAGTTTCCCAAGGTATAATACCATCGACCCGATCAATCGATCTAGCGGTAGAATCCCACCAATAGCGAGCTCCTTCCTTCAGCATAGCGGCCCCACAATGAGATTTCAATCGCTCAGGAACATTAATCTCCTCAAAACCAGCCTCTAACTGATAAATCCATGCATCTGCAGCTGCGGGATCCGTAGACTTCCCATCAAAAGTCATGATCGAACTCTTGCGAAGCATTGCAAGAAATCTCGCCTCAACAGTCAACCCGAATCGATCCAGTACTGGCTCAGGTGCTGGTGCTGGAGCTCTACTCATAGCCTGCATGAGCATAGCAAACTGCTCATTTGAAAAAGTCACAACAGGAGCTGGAGCAACAGGAATCTGCTGATCTTCCCCATCATCTTGCGATCCAGGAGGTACTTGATTCACAGGTGCCCTACGAGGAGGCATTCAATTCACAAACAAGAATAAACCTCTTAAGGTTTTTATCTTACTCAACATGTATCCCAACTTGTAAACATAATAATATTATTTGAATAAAATTGATTAAGTTTAAGGCATACCTGGCGCTGACGAGGTGCTACACTGGCCCAAAAGACAACTCTAAATGTATGTGACACATACGATCTCCGAAACCCTTAAACCTAGGGCTCGATACCAATTGTAACGACCTGACTCAAAATAACCGATAAATAAATAAATGACTCATTTTAAATATAAATAAATCGAGTAAAAGCCAAATAATTGCGGAAGCATTCGTTTAATAACCAAAGAAATAATCGAAACAAAACATGTGTTTTGGCGCCAATTTAAATAATAAAAAAAACAACTAAAATAAATGAAAATAAAAATCCATAAAAACAAATGACAAAATATTCAATAAAATAAAATTAAGATAAAATAAATAGAAATGACAAGTCTTAAGGGTCTCTCAGTGTAGCGCCGTCCTCGTCAATCGCCACGGTCCCCATAAAAAAAAAAATCAATGTTACCTGCAAAATAAAAGTTTGCAGGGCATTCGAATACCGTGAGTTTTTAGCTCAGTAGATTAAAACCAAACTCATATAAGCAAATTAAATCCAAAGAATTATCATCATTAAACTTTTATGGATACTCGTCCATTCCCACGCTTTATAATTAATTAGGTAGGTACTTAGCCTACAACAACTCTTAATTAATATTAAATTTGCACATAGGTATAAATGTGGAATACGAGACCACAAACTATACGGGCCATACTATCCAGTTAGGAAAATAGGTATCATGACAAGCCATGATACGTGCCATAGTATTCAGCTTTACAAATTTAATATGTAATTATCAAATCTCTTGTTTACTATTAAACTTGTATATAGGTATCATAATGGGGTATAGGGCCACTCATGATACGTGCCATGCTAAGCATCCAGCTTGACAAGTTTAATAGGTATTTATTAGGTTGGTTTAACCTTAAACCGCTACTAACCCCTAATTATAACACATGACCAATTAACGTACATAAATTAAATAAACACAATTTTCACAATCAAACGAGCACATAATAATAATAATAATAATAATAAAAACAATCATAACAACAACAACAACAATAATAATAACAATAATTTAAAATCACTAATAATAATAAAAATCAATAATAATAATAATAATAATAATTAAAATCAATAATAAAATAATAGTAATAATAATTAAAATCAATAATAATAATAGAAATCAATGATGATGATAATAATAATAATAATAATAATAATAATAATAATAATAATAATAATAATAATAATAATAATAATAATTAAAATCAATAATAATAATAATAATAATAATAATAATAATAATAATAATAATAATAATAATAATAATAATAATAATAATAATAATAATTAAAATAATTAAAAACGATAATTCATCTCCCGAATCATACCATTAATCAAAGGCAAAACAAACAATCACATGGAATTCAATTTAACACTTTAAGTAGGAATTTACCTACCTTAAATCCAAATTGAGCTAGCAAACGATCTCGAAATAACTCCAATAATAGTTCTAATGATGCCCACAACCTATGCGACGGCGACGACGATTTTGATCGTGGAAACAAACAGAAAACGTCTTAAGATTGAGGTGATTCGAAACCCAACATAAATACAACTCAAAAACCGGCGAGGGAGCTTGAATCCCGGCGAAGAAAATCCCAGATTCCGGCGAGCTAAGAAAATCAATGAAACGAAAGGGTTTTCCTCGTTTAACCGGTGACGCTTACAAAACCCTAACGCTTCTGATTCGGTTCCAACGGCAAAACGAAGGGAAACAATGCTGTGTTGACAGTCTCTGGCAATGGACTTAATTTACGGCTGAGACGGGAGAGCAACGTGAGTTTTGAAGAGAATGACATTGGAGTTTAGGGTTTTGTGTTATCTATGCATGAAAGCTTGGATAAAGACTAGAATGCCCTTATAAAAAAATAACTAAAGGACATGAACGGTATTCAGGCCATATCTTTTTACTCGGGTCTCGAAATTGAGCGTAGTCAATTTCGTTGAATTCGTATCGACGAGACGGTTCGGGAAAACTAAAGATAACGTTGATTGGATCAAAATTGGTGAAATGACTAAAATGACCCTAAGTGAAAAACCGGGTTGTTACAATCTTCCCTCCTTAAGAACTTTTCGTCCTCGAAAAGTGTCCATACTACAAGAACAAGCACCGTATTAGCTATCATCACGACCTTACGTTCTCAAGTTGTCTCTTTGAACATCTGGTTTCACTATGAAGCTTTAACCATCCCAAACTTCACATTTCAAGTCTTACTATCCACAACTATAACGACATGATTAGAAACCAATCAATTCATGTCAAGCATCACAACAACGTAGCTTATACGAACGACCATCAAAGTTACACTTAGTTGGGACCATACCATAAAAATAGGGTCAGACCTAACTTTCTAGCTGACTAACATCGACACCCCAGCTGGTGTAAACAATGACATTCAAAGCTTAAAAGTTCTAACCCAATCACAACAAGTTTCACAAACAAACAAAACATATAAAAGAATAACTAGAACAAAATCAAATAAAAGTCACTCACTATTCGTAATAAAATCTTACCTTCCTAAGGATTCTTTTGTGGCGGAGGGGGAAGAGTCTTGGGAGCTGGCCTTTGATTAAGCGGAGCAGCTGCAAAAGGGCACTGAGCAGCAATGTGTCCCTCCTTCTTACAAGAAAAACATGTCCTCTTCCAACACTGTCCAGTGTGATATTTTGAACAATAACGACACTGAGGGTAGGAATGTCCCTGAGTCTGATCCGATCTATTCTGATGTTGCTGGTTGCCCTGCATCAGCCTCGGGGCTGAATCTTGATTGTGTCGACTCTCTGACTGCTCAAACTTCCTTTTCTGCCCAGAACTCTGCCCTTGAGATGCCGGTTGCTGATTTCTAACATTACACCCCTTGTCTAGAATTAATGCAATGCTAAGGGCACTAGCATAAGTAGTGGGAAAATGAGCTTCCACAAATCCCTGGATATCTTCTCTAAGGCCCATAACAAAAGCTTCCATTTTCTTTGCTTCAGTGTCAACGTGCTCAGGAGCAAAACGCGACAAGCGGTCAAAGTCTCTCTCATACTTGGCAACGAGATCTCGACCCCCTGAGTCAAAGTCATCGTTCTTTCTTCATCCGATACTTGTATGATTTGGGATAATACTTGTCAAAGAATTTCGATTTGAAAGTTTCCCAAGGTATAATACCATCGACCCGATCAATCGATCTAGCGGTAGAATCCCACCAATAGCGAGCTCCTTCCTTGACAGATAGCGGCCCCACAATGAGATTTCAATCGCTCAGGAACATTAATCTCCTCAAAACCAGCCTCTAACTGATAAATCCATGCATCTGCAGCTGCGGGATCCGTAGACTTCCCATCAAAAGTCATGATCGAACTCTTGCGAAGCATTGCAAGAAATCTCGCCTCAACAGTCAACCCGAATCGATCCAGTACTGGCTCAGGTGCTGGTGCTGGAGCTCTACTCATAGCCTGCATGAGCATAGCAAACTGCTCATTTGAAAAAGTCACAACAGGAGCTGGAGCAACAGGAATCTGCTGATCTTCCCCATCATCTTGCTGATCCAGAGGTACTTGATTCACAGGTGCCCTACGAGGAGGCATTCTGAATTCACAAACAAGAATAAACCTCTTAAGGTTTTTATCTTACTCAACATGTATCCCAACTTGTAAACATAATAATATTATTTGAATAAAATTGATTAAGTTTAAGGCATACCTGGCGCTGACGAGGTGCTACACTGGCCCAAAAGACAACTCTAAATGTATGTGACACATACAGTCTACAGAACCCTTAAACCTAGGGCTCTGATACCAATTGTAACGACCCGACTCAAAATAACCGATAAATAAATAAATGACTCATTTTAAATATAAATAAATCAGAGTAAAAGCCAAATAATTGCGGAAGCATTCGTTTAATAACCAAAGAAATAATCGAAACAAAACATGTGTTTTGGCGCCAATTTAAATAATAAAAAAAACAACTAAAATAAATGAAAATAAAAATCCATAAAAACAAATGACAAAATATTCAATAAAATAAAATTAAGATAAAATAAATAGAAATGACAAGTCTTAAGGGTCTCTCGATGTAGCGCCAGTCCTCGTCAATCGCCACGGTCCCCATAAAAAAAAAATCAATGTTACCTGCAAAATAAAAGTTTGCGGGGCATTCAATACCAGTGAGTTTTTAGCTCGATGAGATTAAAACCAAACTCATATAAGCAAATTAAATCCAAAGAATTATCATCATTAAACTTTTATGGATACTCGTCCATTCCCACGCTTTATAATTAATTAGGTAGGTACTTAGCCTACAACAACTCTTAATTAATATTAAATTTGCACATAGGTATAAATGTGGAATACGAGACCACAAACTATACGGGCCATACTATCCAGATTAGGAAAATAGGTATCATGACAAGCCATGATACGTGCCATAGTATTGACTTTACAAATTTAATATGTAATTATCAAATCTCTTGTTTACTATTAAACTTGTATATAGGTATCATAATGGGGTATAGGGCCACTCATGATACGTGCCATGCTAAGCATCCACTTGACAAGTTTAATAGGTATTTATTAGGTTGGTTTAACCTTAAACCGCTACTAACCCCTAATTATAACACATGACCAATTAACGTACATAAATTAAATAAACACAATTTTCACAATCAAACGAGCACATAATAATAATAATAATAATAATAAAAACAATCATAACAACAACAACAACAATAATAATAACAATAATTTAAAATCACTAATAATAATAAAAATCAATAATAATAATAATAATAATAATTAAAATCAATAATAAAATAATAGTAATAATAATTAAAATCAATAATAATAATAGAAATCAATGATGATGATAATAATAATAATAATAATAATAATAATAATAATAATAATAATAATAATAATAATTAAAATCAATAATAATAATAATAATAATAATAATAATAATAATAATAATAATAATAATAATAATAATAATAATAATAATAATAATTAAAATAATTAAAAACGATAATTCATCTCCCGAATCATACCATTAATCAAAGGCAAAACAAACAATCACATGGAATTCAATTTAACACTTTAAGTAGGAATTTACCTACCTTAAATCCAAATTGAGCTAGCAAACGATCTCGAAATAACTCCAATAATAGTTCTAATGATGCCCACAACCTATGCGACTTACGCGGCGATTTTGATCGTGGAAACAAACAGAAAACGTCTTAAGATTGAGGTGATTCAAACCCAACATAAATACAACTCAAAAACCTGGAGGAGCTTGAATCCCGTAGAAAATCCCATTCCGGCGAGCTAAGAAAATCAATGAAACGAAAGGGTTTTCCTCGTTTAACCAGGTGACGCTTACAAAACCCTAACGCTTCGATTCGGTTCCAACGGCAAAACGAAGGGAAACAATGCTGTGTTGACAGTCTCTGGCAATGGACTTAATTTACTACTGAGACGGAGAGCAACGTGAGTTTTGAAGAGAATGACATTGGAGTTTAGGGTTTTGTGTTATCTATGCATGAAAGCTTGGATAAAGACTAGAATGCCCTTATAAAAAAATAACTAAAGGACATGAACGGTATTCAGGCCATATCTTTTTACTCGGGTCTCGAAATTGAGCGTAGTCAATTTCGTTGAATTCGTATCGACGAGACGGTTCGGGAAAACTAAAGATAACGTTGATTGGATCAAAATTGGTGAAATGACTAAAATGACCCTAAGTGAAAAACCGGGTTGTTACAGTTTCTTTGAAACAAATTTCAGAATTACCCATTTGGAATACACGCGCCTCCAATTTAACGAGGAAATGACTGAATGTGCCCCTGCATGTCAAAAAGCCGCGGAAAATGATTATAGCATATAAAAAAATGTCAGAAAATGGTATCAAGAGCGTGAAACGAGGAATTCTCATTTATTACGGAAAATTTGAATCAAAGAAATTAAAAAAAAGGGAAATTTGGAGAACGAAAGAGACAATTAGGAGAACATGAGGGAGAACTGAAAATCCGCATGGATAGGAAATATAATCTGATTAAAAATTGAAATGAATTTTGATTGATGCAAATAAAAAACATTTCAAATCTTGTTCTGTTTACTAACGCAGGTTGATGAAAAAGAACAAAAAGATATGAAGAAAAAAAACATTTCAAAGATATGCACCACAAATCAAAGGATTAATTAAAATAATACATTTAAGGAAAAAAAACAGATATGAAACCGAAATCAACAGCTCATTAAAAACAGGGGCAAAAACGTAAATTATGCAACTGGAATAAATGATATCGCCGCCAGAAATGGTGTTTTTAGGGTAGAACTGATAATAAAAAAAAAATCACCGGTAATAATGAATTTGAGTGATTTAATGTGGATATTTGTGATATTATTTCTTTAAAATATACAAATAAGTTAATACTAAAAGAAAAAAAAAACAAACAGTTCGAAGAAACTTGTGTTTGGGAAAGAATTTAAAATTGTATTAAAATTAAATACAAATGGTATTTATAATATATATTTTTAAATCATTAATTAGAAATATAAATAAGGAAAGTAGAGGATTTATAAATTGACCCGACTTAATGCTAGGCCAATATATGCATATTAATGGCGGGGTAAATTAGGAAGAATGTAAACATTTAATAGTAAAAAAAAGTCATAATTGTAAATATTTCTAAAAGTCAATATTTAGGAAAATATTTTCCACAAATAATTTATTTATGACAATTTCCGTTTCTAATTTAATTAATTACTCCTTAATTAAAATAAAAAGTTAAAAAAAAAAATCCATCCCCAAAAACTTTATCCATAGAATTAATTATTATTATTTTTAGTAAAACTCTTAAAATTATTAATTTAATACCTCAAATAGACCGGGATGTTACATAATCAATAAATAACGCGACATTTAAAAATAAAATTTAAAAACATATTGTGTGTTCAAAACCAAAGGCTTTAACATAAAACATTAAAGATAAATAACAGTAATCATTTTCAAAACGAATATAATAGGGTGCTAGTACCTTCCCTATGTGTGAATAAACTTCCGAACCCATTTCAAAAGTTAGTAGACTATCCTTAATAAAAATGACTAAGTGACTAATCACACCTATCCTTAAAAAACCAATGATTAGTAGCGACTCCTCTTCTTTCCGCGTCGCAGGTACGTAGCGACAAAAAGTGTATATATATTCTTTTACTTTAGATTAATGAAAAAATGTTTTCAAACTATGTCATGACTTAAAAAAAAACTATTTCATTATGTCATACAAAATAGAATTTCATTGAATTTTTTTATTAAATTTAAAACAAATCCCCATAAAATATAAAAAATACTTTAAATTGCCAAATCAAAATTAAAGACAAATAAAATCTTTATAAATTCTTCCTCTTTAAATATAAATACATATGTTAACACCTCTAATCAAAAAATAAGAGAGGTATTTTATTGTTATTTGTTAGAATTTTAGTAAAACGATACTTGTGTTTATCAAAATTTAAAATCGTTTAAATAATGAGTTTATTTAAACAGAAAATTAATAATGAAATATTAATAATTAGAAATTATTAATTGTTTAAATATTTAGTATATTTAAATGGTAAATAATAATTTGAAATTAATTGTTTAAATGATTAATTTTATTTGAACGAAAATTAATAATTATAATTAATTAATTAATAATAAAATATTGTCAATTAAAATTGTTAATTAATTAAATAATGATTTTATTTAATAGAAATTAATAATTAAAATATTTATTATTAATTGTTTAAATAATGAAAATTATTTAAATGGAACTTAATAATTAAATATCATTTGATAATATTTAGTCGGGAGAAAATATTAATATTATTAATTATTTAAATAAAATATTTTATTTAAATGGTAATTAATAAATAAATAAATAAATTTGGATTTATTAATCTAATAGAGAATTTCAAGCCCAAATGGATCAATGAACACAATTGAATTTGGCCCAAAATAATTAATTAAATAAATTGAAATTATTTATTAATTATTATTGATAATTTTGGCCATCATATATAATTTGTAGGAGATAATTGTTTGAATTATATCCTAAAATAATTATATAGATTTATTTACCCAAGATAATTCAAATAAAAGAAAAGAAAATATCCTCTTATTTATCTATGACAATTTCGAAAATACCAAAATAATGGAAAGAGAATATATTTTTCTTTTTGTATGTATCTCTATAGAATATTTTAATGAGATTAGATTTTCCATTAGACTATAAATAGGAAGCTAGAGTCATTCATAAAACATACAATTCAATTCCCTAGAAATTGAAAGTTCTCTCTTCTCCTCTCCCTATTGCCATTGCCGATTTTTGGCTATAATTTTTGGAAGACAAATATTTTTTTCTTCTTCCTAATTTCTTCTAAAGTTCGATCCCACAATCAGGTTTCGTTTGATCGATCAGGATATTGCATAGAAGATCCGGTGTTGCTAAGGATTGATGCTGTAAAGAAACCTCTAACCATATTCTCCATTTATTACTAAATGTAAGTAAAAGACCTTTAGTTTTCAAAATTAAGCATGAATCTATATGTATTTTATCACAAATTGCATGATGTTAATAAATCATTAATTAAATGTTAATTAGATTACTAAATGATATTCCGCTAATTTAGTAGATCACTCCCTTCACAGACCTGGGTCAGTGCTTCCTTGACCAATCTTGAAACCTTTCGAGACGAGTTATTCGACCTTAAAGAAACCGACTACCTCTTCTCCCTTATGTCCAACAATAGTGAATAGCTGATTAGCAATTGCTTATCAATTAAGTGCCTCGAGTTCTCTGCCAAAAACTTATCATACCAAAGATGGTTTCCTCGAATGGGTAAAAGGCGATGATAGAAAGTTTCTATAATCTCTGTTGTCGAGATGAAAGAGATGAGAATTGTTTCTTTCAAAATAAAAAGTTTTGAGTTATTTTTCGTTTTTGGTTTTGAAATCGCCGTTTGAGACAGAAGATTCACCGTTGTGAGAGAAAAAAGATATGATATTGTTGTCCGCATTTGTCATCGCCACCGTGAAGGAAAAATAGAGGGGAAGAAAGACTTTGAGGGGTGTTAGGGTGGAGAGGTTAGAGTTTTATGGAACAAGTTGAGAAAATGGTTTTTGAGTCTTTTCAATGTCGAATAATATCATCATAAGGTCAATAGAGGATAAAATGAGAAAGGAGATCAATAACCCTTTTGTCTATTTTGAAGGTCAATTAAGCCAAAAACCATTTAAACTTCAAGATTTGAAACCGTGAAGATAGTTTTTTAAATTCCATCAAATCCTACCTTATTCTTTTAATTTTTTTTATAAAACAAATCAAGGATTTCATATTTAATATATATATATGAATTGATTTTTATTCCAAAATAATTTGAAATTTAACTTTCAAATTAAGTAACAAATTTCTTAAAAACTAGTCTATGTTTATATTTAGCTCTATAATGTGGAATTTTCAAAATAAGATTTTTAATTATATATTAATTAGATTTTACATTTGTGCTTGATATAGAACTATTACTAAATAACATTTTGTTGACATAAATTTCAAATATAATATAGTTTTTTGTTTTTAAAAGTATATATATATTTTTTACTTTAGATTAATAAAAAAAAAGTTTTCAAACTATGTAATGATTTAAAAAAACTATTTCATTATGTCATACAAAATAGAATTTCATTGATTTTTTTATTAAATTGAAAACAAATCGCCTTAAAATCTAAAAAATACTTTAAATTGTCAAATCAAAATTAAAGACAAATGAAATCTTTGTAAATTCTTCCTCTTTAACTAACACCTCTAATAAAAAATAAGAGAGGTATTTTATTGTTATTTGTTAGAATTTTAGTAAATTGATACTTGTGTTCATCAAAATATAAAACCGTTTCCATCTTTTTTTTCTTTCTTTCTTTGATCTCCCTTTAGAATTCTTTGAATCTTTGGGGTAAAAGAACAATTATCCAGATATTTTCGAGCACTCTTTCAATGATATAGAAGAAGGTTTGGTACCAAAAGACTTATCCGAATTTAAGAAACTTGCTCTAAAAATTATAATGAAAAAAGCTCAGTCAGAAATTAACCACATCATATGTTTAGGAGAGAAATGTAGAAATAAAAAAAAGAAAATTGCACTGGCTGACTACTTAGAGCTCTACGAAAATGCTATTTTCCATTTAAACAAAACATTTACTGATTGCAGCGATTTTGAGGTCCAGACATGGGTCAATGCTTCCTGAACCAATCTCGAAACCTTTCGAGACGGGTTATTCGACCTTAAAGAAACCGACTACGTCTTCTCCCTTATGTCCAACAATAGTGAATAGCTCATTAGCAATTGCTTATCTATTAAGTGCCTCGAGATCTCTGCCAGAAACTTATCGTACCAAAGATGGTTTCCTCGAATGGGTAAAAGGTGATGATAGAAAGTTTCTACAATCTCCATCGCCGAGATCGAACATTGTGGTGGCTCAAGATGGTTTAGGGAATTAGAAAACTATTAGTGCTTCTTTGAATGCTGCAAATATTGGAAATGAGAGATTTATAATATACGTAAAAAAGAGATTTATAATGATAATCTCGTGATCGAAAAGGACATGATGAACTTAATGATTCTTGGTGATAAAATGAGATAAACCTTTATAATATGCATCTTTTATTATATTTCAGGTGAGCTTATTTCATTATTTTTTTAAAACAGTTTCGAAGATATGACACATGACAGTTAAATAAGACTTTTCTATTCATGCACTCAAATAAACGGAAGGAAATGATGGAGAGTTTATTTTATTTATCTGTTTTTCCCCTTAAATCGGGACTTTTTTATTTAGTGGCCAGTTTTTTTCAAAGTACCTAGGGGAATGTCCAAAAGTTGAAAGTTAATTTGCTAAATGTCAAATTTTGGCGAACTCCGGTCTTTAAAACCCGTGTTTAAACATTGTTTTTTTCAGTCTGGTTTTTCAAACCCGTTTTTAAGCACGTCATTTGACACGCGCACAAACTCAGGTTTTAAAAACCCGAGTTACACATGTGAATGCCACATGCATTAAAAACGGGTTTCTAATATCGGTTTTTAAGTGCTTTTTTTACCTATTCTCAGCCCGAGTTAAACTAATGTGGCCATGTGTTAAATAAAAACGGGGTTTTAAAACCCGTTTTAATAATTAAAAAAAAACTTTTGGTTTTGAATACCCGTTTTTAATTAAAAAATTATATTTGTCTATTTTAAAGGTCAATTAAGCCAAAAATAACCCTTTAAACTTCCAAATTTGTAACTGTGAGGATTGTTCTTTAAATTCCATCAAACCCTACATTATTCTTTTAAAAAAATTTATAAAACAAATCAAGGATTTAAATTTATATATATATATATATATATATATATATATAAGAATGGATTGGGATTTCAAAATAATTTGAAATATAAATTTCAAATTAAATAACAAATATCTTAAAAACAAGTCTACATTTATATTTAGCTCTACAATGTCGAATTTTCAAAATAAGATTTTTAAATATATATTTATAATTTGATTTTTCAAACTTACTTCATGTGATAGTAACAGGGTTGTGACTTCTTGGATTGTTTGCCTTGTAGTTTTGGCAGTGATGACAGAGACAATAAAATCAAACTCTGCACCTAATCCTTGAAGAATGCACATAATATGATCTTGAGTAGAAATCTTATGACCAACAGAAGTTAAGGCCCTATTTGATATGCAATCTGAAAAGCAGAATTTGAATTTAGTGGATTCTAATGAATTCAGAGTTGTATTCTGTGAATTTGTTGGTTCTGAAATTGTGTTTGGTAACAGATTCAGAATTTATAATTGAGATTCAGAAATTTGAAATATGTGTTTGGTTGGTTACTTAAAAAATTTAAAATAAGATTGTGAACAGAACAGTGTGAAAATAATACTTCCAACCTTAAATAATTCATTTTTAAGTTTGAAAAAACTAATAATTCATAACTTATAAATTGAAAACATCTTTATCCGCATCAACTATAACTATTCTCATTCTTACGATAAATTTTTCTTTTAAAAAAAATTATAATAAAGATAATAGAAGCATTGCAAGTCTATCAAATAAACTCTTTAGATTAAAACAACTCAGTTTTTTTCAAAAGGAGAACTATACAAGACACAATGAGACCTAATGCAACCAAAGAGAGAATTTCTCAATAAAAAAGAATCTGAAAAAATATTTTCACACTGAATGGAGAGACCATTTAAGCATTAAAAACATCCAATAGCGTTATTCAAATAGTACTACATACATTAGTACAATAAGCAGAGGAAAAATGTGAGCAACAACCTCGAAAACATATATATATATATATGTATATATATATAAATTATTTTATTTTTTATATTTAAATTAATCTTATATGTAATTATAAAAACAAAATATAAATAAAAAATAGGATATATTGAAAAAATAAATTAACTTTTTTTTTCATCACTTTAGAATTAAGTTTAAGTTTGAAAAGTTAAAAATCAGCTTAAAAACATGCAATTAAAAATTTAATTAAATAAATAAAATCTAGAACGGACCGGGTCAACCTCGAAAAACGGGCCCAACCCGACTCAAACCCGGAAAATGGGCACGACTCGTATTTTTATCTCATGTGTTCAAACTCGTGAATTAAATTTGTGTGGGTGAGGTCAATCTGTGTTTTTTAGTTTTTGAGTTGAATATTTTGGATTCTTGTTTTATTTGAATTCATTTTTTAGCCTAAAAAAAAATTGAATCCAAATTGGTTTTTTCTGGATTGTAAACCAAACACAAAACAAAACAGATTCTTTTTATTCATTCAATCCAGATTAACCAAACAAGCCCTAAACAATTTATCAAAGATTTCATTTGGGCAAGTTATGCTTTGAGAGATAAACCTTCTTACTTCAAAGCTTGCATTTTTTACTTGAATTGCACAACTCTTGCCATATTTTCTGTTACAAAAAGGGAGGTAATACAATCCCAGATTTCTGCAGATAAAGAACAATCAATGACTTCTGAAAGAATGCCCTCTGTCATAGAGCCAAGAAGAAAGAAGCGTATCCTGCAATTTCCATTTCGTAAAATCTGGTTTTATAGATCTTGCAATTTGTCCAGTAGTTTGAACATATTGGGATGGTGGATCATAGTTTGTGTTATAGGTGAAAATATCGCTAAGGGTAAAATGACCACGTGTCGGGCATACGAAGAGACACGAGGTAATTTCAAACTAGAGACACGAGGTAATTTCAAACTCTTTCGGCCTACGCATGTCAACCTGGTTATATGAGCGTGCCACGCATGACGGACCCGACCTCCACCACTAGCGGAGGACATACCATCGAGAGAGGTGCGTATAGACGCGGACTCATCTTAAGGAAATATAGACCAAGTGTCCAAGAAAGAAGCTCCGTTATTGCGCTGCGCGTGTCTACCCCCACCTCAGGGTGCATAGGTGCATACCACCTACCTACGCACCTACGCACCTACCTACACACCTAAGCCCATTCAATACCCAACACGTGTACCAATCCCGAAGTGACACGTGGCACGATGATGTCATCAACCCAATCTCCTATAAATAGGAGAAGAAATCCATTCATTTGGTAAGATATTTCTATTACAATTCTACTTGAATTCTCTCTGGCACACTAGCTCTGACTTAAGCATCGGAGGGTGTTAGGCCGGCACCGCACCGGTGTTCTTTTCCTTTCCTGTGCAGGTACCTGCCTAGAACGCCGACGAAGCATCGCACTACCTCCGATTCATCTTACAAATTACGTTCGTTGCCTACGTGGAAGCTTTCCATATTTACGCAACAACAGTTGGCGCCGTCTGTGGGAATAAGTATATAACTAAGTGCTCTACCATCAAGAATGAGTCGGAGGAGTCATACAGAGCACCGTGCTGGTAATGAAGGAGTGGAAAACAACATTCCTCGTACTAGAAGGTACCCGGCTCGTGGGGACAGAGACCGGGTTCAAGAAGAGGAGATCGAGAGAGTTGAACCCTTGCCGGATAGGAGGGTGGATGCCTTGGAAGAACAAGTTCGAGTTGTGAATCGAGACCTTTCAAAGGTACTTGAAATACTTAATCAGAAGTTCGTAGTCGACCGCCAAGAATCAAACCCCGGTAACGGCAAGGGCAAAGAACATGTGGAGTATGTAGATGAGTCGCGAACCAACGGAGGAGGTGGCTCGAAGGGGAAGCAGAGGACAAACAATCAACGTGCTTCCTCGTCCCGTCCTGGACCTGGACAATCTCGGTTGAAGGGAGGATCCGACCTCCGAGATGTTTTGAATCAAAAGAGGAAAGAGCAAACTGAAGTTATGAAGTCCACCGCTGCTGAAAGCACCCAACCTTGGGCGCCGGAGCTAAAAAAGCTCCAAGACGAGCTCGGTCACATGAAGAAGGAGTACCGAGGTAAGGCTCCCCTTGCTTTGGAAGACCTCCTCGAGCAGACAGAGCCTCCATTCACCGATGACATTATGGAGGTAGACTTACCCGCCAAGTTCAAGATGCCAACCATGCCTACCTATGATGGCTCTAAGGACCCGGTTGAGCATGTTGACACGTTTCGGACCTGGATGGAGCTCCAGGGAGTCCGAGACGCAATCAAGTGTAGGGCATTCCCTCTCACTTTAGGAGGCCCTGCACGAGGATGGTACAGACAACTTAAGCCAAGGTCCATTTCCTCGTTCAAAGACCTTACGCGGTCCTTTGTGACTCAGTTCCTCGGAGGAAGAGATCACAAGAAGCCGGCTACGCACCTGTTAACTATTCGTCAGAAATGGGGGGAGAGCCTACGTGACTATGTGGTAAGGTTCAATAATGAGGCTTTGAAAGTAGAAGGTTATAGTGACGACATAGCCCTGACTGCTATGATGGCGGGATTGAAAGATGAGAAATTCTTATGGTCGTTAGGCAAAAAGACCCCGTTACATACACGAGCTTCTTTCTAGGGCGCAAAAATACATGAGTGCCTGGGAGAGTTGCTCGGTGCAAGAAGAGCTCCGGAAGAAGGTGGTAGTAGCAAACACTCGGAACATAAAAGAAAAGACCGAGCGGAAGATGCTACCCGGAGGAATGATCGCCATGAAAATGACAAGAGGAGAAAGATCGAAGATCGACTTGGTAAACAAAGTCTTCCTCCTAGCAAATTCAAGAAATACACCCCTACCACCATACCAATAGAGCAGCTACTCATGGAGATCCAAGATAAGAACTTGGTAAGGTGGCCGTCGAGGATGAAAGCAGGATCGAACAAAAGAAATAAAGACAAGGATTGTCTTTTCCACAAGGATCACGGTCATACGACCTCCGATTGTTTTGATCTTAAGGAGGAAATTGAAACTCTAATTCAAAGAGGGTACCTAAAGGAGTTCGTAATGAGGAGAGAAGGAGGTCGTGCGACACCAGGACACCGAACGAAAGACCAGGACCGAGGTGGTAAAAAGCCCTTGGGAGGTGACATAAGAACTATATTTGGTGGACCAGTGAGCGGAGAGTCAAGCGAGAAAAAGAAAAGCAAGTGCCCGAGAGGCAAGTCACGCCCCACATAGGTTCAAGTCTTCACCACCCATACAATGCCTAGACAGGAGGTAAAAATTCATTTCGATGAAGATGAAGTCGCGACATCCACCAACCTCACAATGATGCTCCTGGTAGTGGTAATCATTGTAGCTAACTTGAGAGTGCACCGTGTCCTGGTCGATGGCGGTAGCTCGGTAGACGTCTCTCTCTCGAGCGCATTTGAAAAGTTAGGGATTGGAAGAGAAAAATTGAAAAGAAATCTAGCACCCTTGGTGGGATTTGAGGGAAGCCAGGTCATCCCAGGAAGGAAGTATCGAGTTGCCTGGGTCACTTTTGGAGAAGAACCCAACACCGTCACTAAGATGGTAGAATTCCAAGTGGTTGAGTGCCCGTCGACTTATAATATCATATTGGGACGCCCTACTATCCACGCTCTCAAGGCCGTACCATCGACTTATCATCAAATGATGAAGTTCCCTACCGCAAATGGAGTAGGGGTGATCAGAGGGGAACAAAAGGTCTCTCGGGAGTGTTATTACACGGCTATGAAGGGTACTTCACCGGTAAACGTGATCGCGGTAGAGCATACCGAGGAAGAGGCGCGCTGCTACAACCAACTTGGTAGAAGAGGTGGAACAACCTCCCTTAGTAATACTACCAAGAGAAGTTCGATCAAAGAGCAACACCCACAGAAGACATGGAGTCTGTCCCGCTTCTACCTGAAAGGTGTGTCAAAATCGGGACTAGACTGGGGGGTGAGCAGAGAGATGACTTAATAAAATTTCTGAAGGAAAATATTGACGTGTTTGCATGGACTCATGAAGATATGCCTGGCATCGATCCAAAAATTATGGTGCATTGTTTAAATGTCGATCACACGTTTCGACCGTCGACGTAAACGTAGAGTGTTTGACCAAGCCAGGAATGGAGTTATAGGCGAGGAGGTAAGAAAGCTCTTAGAGGCGGACTTTGTCCGTGAAGTGCATTACCCTGGATGGGCTATCCAATGTTGTTCTAGTGAAGAAAGCTAACGGAAAATGGCGGGTATGCATAGACTTTACTGACCTTAACAAGGCATGTCCAAAAGATAGTTTTCCCCTACCTCGAATTGATCAGCTGGTAGACGCCACTGCGGGACATGAGATGATGACCTTTATGGATGCTTACTCGGGATATAATCAAATTAAGATGTATGAGCCCGATCGGGAGAAAACTTCCTTTGTGATAAGTCAAGGGCTTTATTGCTACAAGGTTATGCCATTCGGGTTGAAGAACGCAGGTGCAACCTACCAACGAATGGTGAATAAAATGTTCGCTGGGCAGATTGGGAGAAACATGGAGGTTTATGTAGATGACATGTTGGTCAAGAGCCACCAGGCAGACCAACATACCTCTGATCTAAAAGAGGCATTCGATGTACTAAGAAGGTACCAGATGAAGCTCAACCCGGACAAATGTGCATTTGGAGTAACTTCAGGAAAATTCCTAGGGTTTATGGTCCACCAAAGGGGTATAGAAGCGAACCCTGACAAGTTGAAAGTCGTCCTGGACATGGAGTCTCCTAAAAACCTTAAACAATTGCAAAGCTTGAATGGGAAGGTAGCAGCGCTGAATAGATTTGTATCAAGGGCGACAGACAAGTGTCTCCCATTCTTTAAGGTTCTCCGAAAAGGAAGTAAGTTTGAGTGGACAGAGGAGGAGTGCGCGAAAGCGTTCATAGAGCTAAAAAATTACTTAAGCTCCGCACCTCTACTCTCCAAGCCTGTCCTGGGTGAAGAGTTGTTTTTGTATTTAGCTGTGTCAGAGACAGCGGTGAGCTCAGCTCTAGTAAGAGAAGAAGGTGGAGTCCAACTACCTACATATTATACGAGCAAAGCCATGGTGGACGCGAGACTAGGTACCCACAAATGGAAAAGCCGGCACTAGCCTTAATAACCTCGGCTTGGAGGTTGAGGCCATATTTTCAAGCACACAGGATTGTAGTTCTGACAAATCACCCATTGAGGCAAGTTCTACAAAAACCTGAAGCATCAGGTCGATTGATGAAGTGGGCGGTGGAACTTAGTGAGTATGATATTCAATATAAGCCGAGAACCGCAATAAAAGGCCAGGTCGTGGCTGATTTTATAGCAGAACTCACACCTGAAAAAGAGGAAACACACTTAACCCCCGAAAGAGAGCTTGCTCCAGACCAGGGACTCATCCCTCCACAAAGAGAAGGGTCCACTTGGACACTCTACGTGGACGGGTCTTCCAATATGAAAGGTTGCGGAGCAGGCCTTATCCTAGTCTCACCTGACCAAGCCCACATTGAATATGCTCTAAGGTTTGGGTTTAAGGCTTCTAACAATGAAGCCGAGTATGAAGCGCTTCTGGCTGGATTGCGGTTAGCAAGGAAGGTGGGGGTAAGCCGTGTCAAAGTCTTTAGTGACTCTCAATTGGTTGTCAATCACATAACAGAAGAATATCAGACGAAGGGGGAAAGAATGGCAGCGTACCTAGCAAAGGTGAAAGAACTTCTTTGCACATTCGAGTGGTGGGAAGTTAAGCAAATACCACGCTCAGAGAATGCTAACGCTGATTCGTTGGCACGTCTAGCATCTGCCTACGAGACCGAGTTGAATCGTACAGTGCCGGTCGAATTCCTCCCTAGCTCAAGTATAGATGAGTTAGAAGCCATGGACATTGACAAAGCAGCACAATTGACCACCTCTTCCTGGATGGATCCAATCATAAAATTCTTAAGAGATGGTGAATTGCCTCTTGATAAAGTAGAGGCGCGACGGCTCCAACGTCGGGCAACACGTTATATAATGAGAGGAGATATATTATACAAGAGAGGTTTTTCTCTACCACTACTAAGGTGTCTCCTACCTGATGAGGCAGACTACGTCATGAAAGAAGTTCATGAGGGAGTATGTGGTAACCACTCTGGAGGAAGATCATTGGCACATAAAATCATAAGGCAAGGATATTATTGGCCAACCTTGTACGGAGATGCCAGGTCATTTAGTCGAAAGTGCGACCAGTGTCAACGTTTTGCTACAGTCCCGAGACAACCACCTGAGTACTTGAATAATATCACAAGCCCTTGGCCATTTGCTCAATGGGGGGTCGACCTGATAGGACCCCTTCCTCAAGGAAAAGGTCAGACCAAGTTTGCTATAGTGGCAGTAGACTATTTTACCAAGTGGGTGGAAGCCGAAGCACTAGCCACAATCACCGAACGTAAAACCACCGACTTCATGTGGCGGAACGTGGTGTGCAGGTTTGGCATTCCATATGCCATAGTCTCAGATAATGGCAAACAATTTGACAATGAAAAGTTTAGATCATGGTGCATCGAACTCCGGTATCAAACACTTCAAGTCTTCCCAGGCTCACCCACAAGCCAATGGCCAGGTCGAAGTCATGAACAAAATCATTAAGAAAAACTTAAAGAGCAAGCTTGAAGGTTTGAAGGGGCTTTGGGCAGAAGAGCTTCCGAATATCTTATGGGCGTATAGAACAACCGCAAGGACCTCCACGGGTGAAACACCTTTTTCGTTGGCATTTGGAGCAGAGGCGGTAGTACCCGTTGAAATAGGACTACCTTCCCCTCGAGTTGAACACTTCAACCCAGAAATTAATGAAGAATGTCAAAGGTTAAGTCTTGACCTGTTAGAGGAACATAGAGAGACCTCCCGTCTCCGGTGTGGTGAGTATAAGAATAGAGCGGCGCTACTACTACAACACTCGGGTCAAACCACGCAGCTTTAAGGTGGATGACCTCGTGCTAAGAAAAGTACTACTTAACACGAAAGACACAAGCAGCGGAGCTCTAGGACCCACCTGGGAAGGTCCGTACAAGGTCACTGAGATCGTGAGACCTGGCACCTACAAGTTGGTTGATCTTAGCGGCAAAGCATTGCCCCACCCGTGGAACGCCGAGCACCTCAAAGCTTATTATCAGTGATGTCAATGTATTTTTCTTTATGTTGAAGTTTTATTTTTCATGTTGTATGGATTTCAACAATCAAAGGAATCAGAACATGACTTTTCTACTTCGAAAGCGATTTTGATTCAAAGATTATAAGAGAGGAGGCCTAAGCTACTACCAAGGATACACCTTAGTTAAAGCTTAGGTCGAACCACTCTAAAATCTCAACAACTCATTCAGGGCTTCAAGCTTTGTAACTTTGTTTGAACGGGAAATCGACTACACGAACATACGTGATTGAAAGTTCAAAAGAATAGACCACTAAAAAGCTCAAGTTAATTAAAATTCTAAGTTCAACCAAGATGTAGGGCTGCACAGCCGCACCTGACTAGCCAGACTTAGAAAATTAAATCTTAAAATCACTCAGGATGTAGGGCTGCATAGCCGCACCTGACGAACGAAGCTTAAAATTATAATGTATAAACTCACTGCATTACTACAACCCTACATGTTCATGTGTTCAATAAAATCAACAAATGAAGAACTTAAAATGAAAAAATTCTAAGTCTGCCAGGGAGTGTTAGGCTCGCACGAGCGGCACCTGGTAGAAGGATTTAAAACGAGAAAAAATTCTAAGTCTACTAGGGAGTGCTAAACTTGGCACCTGGTAGAAGGATTTAAAATGAAAAAATTCTAAGTCTACTAGGGAGTGCTAGACTTGGCACCTGGGAGAAGGATTTAAAATGAAAAAATTCTAAGTCTACTAGGGAGCGCTAAGACTTGGCACCTGGTAGAAGAATTTCAAACGAAAAAATTCTAAGTCTACTAGGGAGTGCTAGGCTCTCATGAACGGCACCTGGTAGAAGAATTTAAAACGATAAAATTCTAAGTTTACTAGGGAGCGCCGGACTTGTACGAGTCGCACTTGGACAAAATTTAAGATAAACAAAATCTTAAGTTCATCCAGGACGCATGGCCACACAGCAACATCAGACTAACAACACTTAAGAAATAGAAGCGAGGAGGTAGAGGCAACAAAGGATAAAAGTTTTATTCACCAAAGAAGCCAAATGACTGAAGTTATATTCAAAAAAGCATGAGAATGCAACTAAAGGCGATCATACGCCTATACCAAGTCAAAAAGTTAAAGAAACAAACATAAGTAAGTTAAAAGATGGACATGCCCCATCGAGACAAAGAAAAGCATAAGCGGAGCAACATCTCGAAAGTCAGCTAAACTGCAAGGGAGCGTTAACGTAGGTCATTGACAAAGCTCAAGTCCAAGTCCTGGATACTTTTTAGATATACGGCCTACAAGATAGTCGGCCCCATAGACGAGGATTTCTTTTTTCCGGATTGTCATATTCTCCACAAGCTCTAAGCATTTTCTTCAGCTCCTCTTTATCCCGAGTCCTTGCCTCCAAATCATTGAACTTGACCGACATCTCAGCAGAAATATTTTTCTCACGAGCTAAGTCGCTTTCAAGAGATTGATTCCTAGCACAGGCCTCTTGCAGCAAGCGGGCTTTTTCGGCTAAGGAAGTGTCACGGTCACTTAACTCATCTTTGAGGCGTTCACAATCACTCAGCACCCTCAGGGCAGCCAGGTTCGCTCTAGCCCCCGCCTGAAAAGTTAAGATAATGTGTGAGCACACACAAAAAGAATGAAAAACGGAAGGGAGAGGGAATCATGAAGTATGTCAAAGTTTACCTTGAAAGACTCATGGATGGAAAGACCGAACAACTGGGTCGTACTCATCGAAATTGCTTCCTCCCGGTCATTAATCAAAACTTCCCTGAAGTTAGTAGTAATATTATCAATATACCTTTTTAGTTCATCTTCACTCTCTCCGTGGGCGTAAGGACCTTCAAACTCAGATAAGGAACGACGGGTACCACGAGAAGAGGAAGCGACCGCAACCGTGCCTGAGGGCGTATGAACCTCAGGTGACCTGACGCGCACTCGCTGACGACGATGCTCCTCGTCGGGCACATCACCAGAGTTAGCCTCACATATCAAAGCTTCCTGAGCTTGGCGGCGACGCTGCTCAATGTACGACATGGCACGCGACATATCTAAAAAAGGAAGTAAAGTATTATGGTATGATGAAACAATGTGAAAGCAGAGTCAAAACAAACATACCGGCTTCCTCAGAAACAGCGTCCTCAGAAACAGGTTGAAAAAGTCCAGTGGAGATCAGTCGTCTTTTCGTGAGAAGAGCAGTGGTGCTGCGCTGCGCGATAGGGATATTCAATATCCGATTGATTACCGACTGAGCAAATTCGGAAAAAGGAAAAATCTCCCGGTTGTTTCCTGCAATGCAACATGGTAAAAATGAAGTAAATTACTTGGGAAGTTAACATAGACACCTCAAAGTGAGCCTACCAGGAATCCTGAATTTTCTAGGAACGCGGTATACGTAATCATGTCCAGGAACATTAGACAACCAGTCACCACCTACAAAGAACCACTGATTCTTCCAGTTCCTGACAGAAGAAGGACTTGCCACTATTGGTTCCCCTCGCGCCGTAAGGTAATACATGAAATTCCCTCCAGGTAACGAGTTCAGACGGTAGAGACCATGTAAAGTTTTATAGGATAGAGGGGCCCCACCACTACTAAGGTTCCAAAGAACCCAGCACCCGAGTAATATAGTCCACCCATTCGGCCCAAGCTGGGCGGGTGCTAAGCGTGACAACAATAGAAATTTTTGAGGGAAGTAGTGAAGCGGAAGTCTAACCCCACACTTGAACATTTTCAAATAAAAGGCTACCTCCCCCAGGAGAGGGTTGAAGGGCGTCTCCCCCTCTTCAGGACACCGTAAGCTAATGGATGAGGGGATGTCATATTTCACCCTGATATATTCTAATTGTTCGATGGTAATGGTAGACGGATAGGGGTGAATCGCGATATCTTGGGAAGGAGAAGACCGCTTCGGTCTCAAAACTTTCCCCCCGTGCTCTCACGCGCTCCAGGTATAGTAACTAGACTCTTCTTCAGACATCCTAGAATGAAAAGGGTCTACCTTAGCTACTATCAAAACTCTCACAGAGCTACGCTACTTGAACGAATTTATACTAAGGGAAAGACCAAGAACATACCTGGACTCTTAGTAAAGAGGAATGGGTTGTCTCTGGTTCCCTAAGTAAGCAGTGTAGCTGTGAACATTCAAGCACGTCAACAAAGGAAAACAATAACTTTGTTAGAAGCATCTGAGAAGTTTATGGATCGACTGAGTAAAAATATTGTCAAAAATTGCTAAGGGCATAGTGGAAATTAAATTCACTACCTCGAGTCAAGAGCGGGAGTTAAACTTACTACCTCTACTCAAAGTTGGAAAGTGCGCGGCCCTGCGAAATCGAAATTATTTCGGTTAATTTCTATGTAAACTTAGCAATGCATTGCAATGAAAAAAAAAAAAAAAAAAAAAAAAAAAAAGGGGTGGAGGAGGCAAAAACATTCAACCCAAGTGAAGGGTTGGGCCTCACCAGAAAAAGCCCAACGAAGGGCTGTTAGTAAAAAAAAAAAAAAAAAAAAAAAAAAAAAAAAAAAAAATAAATGAAGATGATGGGCGTTAACGGCCCAGCCCAAAGGAGAGGGCCAAGCCACGCCCATGTCTAGGCCGAAGGAAGGTAAAGCAGACGGGTGCAAGTCAGGGAAGCGGGTCGTGGAGGCACACGAGTAGACGGGTTTCCGGGTCGTAGGGTAAACGGGCCGTATCTTTTTTTTAAAAAAAAAAAAAAAAACAAAAAACAAAGAGGGGCAGCTGGCAAAGAAAGGCACGCGGGTCGTTGGAAAAACGGATCCGGGCAGACGGGTCGTATCCCCTTCTTCTCATTTTTCCCCTTCTTCGATTTCACCCTCTCTTCTTTGATTTTCAATCTCTACTCCGCTCTCTCACTCGTTCCCTCGATCTCACTCCATGGGAACCGAATACCAAAGCTTCATCTTCGCCTTCTCCCTCAACAAACCAACACCTTCGAATCTCAAACCAACCAGTCATGAACCGGGATTCCTACCCTTTGATTCCAAAAACCCATGGAGAAATCGAAAATTGAAGGTCAAGTTAAAGGAATTGAAGCTACTGATCAAGATCAATAGAGTCGTCTGGTTCTACCCTCTCTTTCTCGTGATTCGGAAGCCATTGAAGACCACTTTCGAAGTTGTGAAACTATCAAGCCGTGAATCGGAGACCATCGAAGCTACATGCGTTTTGTTTTTCCTTCGCGTGACAGCCACCATGAACGAAATTGAAGGAAGCAAATCCACACGAACACCAAAAATCTAAAGCAAGAGGGAGGTGAGACCTGTTTGTTTTAATCTTTTGCTTTGATTAAGCCAAGTTTCAACGATCCAAGCGTGGAGAAGAACTTGACTCCCATGGACAGTTCTCTCTACTTCTGGCTCACGGTGGTAACATCACGAGGAAGAAGATGACTTCTCTACTCTCGGTTGTCGGTGGCGAGAAGATGAAGTCTGAAGTAAGGGAATCTATGAATCTCCAATTTGATTTTCGATTATGAAAAAGCTCAATTCAAGTTCGAGTTAAAGAGAGATCTGCTATGTCAATGTCACCTCTGCTACTTGATTTTTACAATCAAGACTGCTATGCGTTTTTGCGAAAGTAATCAGAAAAAAAAAAAATGGAAAACAGGTCTGCTATGTTGGTTCGTTGGGTAATGATTCTACTAACACTACGAAAAACAGCCCTGCTATGTAAAAGTTCAAGGAAAACTTTGAAGCTCTGCTGTGTAGTCCTAAAGATAGACTTATGTGAGAATTTTGAGGCTCTGCTATGTAACCTTACAGAGGTCTATTGCTTTGAAATTTTTTTAAAAAAAAAGAGAGAGAGAGAGGTCTGCTATGTAATCGTGCAGAGGACCAAAGTTGTTTTTTGCTGTGTAGAGTACCAAAACCTGCTGTGTAAGTGAACAAAAATTGAAGAGGTTGAAGCTACCGGGAACAACCGTGAAGACCAAAACCAAAACAAAGCTACAGATCTGCCATGTAACCTTACAGAGGTCAATTACTTTGAAATTTCAAAAATAAAAATAAAAAAAAAAAAAGGAGAGAGAGGTCTGCTGTGTAACCAGCAGAGGACCAATACTTTGGGATCTCGGAGTATATTCAAGGTCTGCTATGTTGGCTCGTTGGGTGATGGTTCTACTAAGTGACACTACGAAAAACAGGCCTGTTATGTTGTTTGATTCAAAGAGGAAATTGAATTCCCTTAAAAATCAAAAGGGGGGGAAACAAGTAGGTGTGTCTGTAAGATGATTTCATAAGAAATTCTAATTACTATGTGGCTCTGTTAAGTTAAAGTCTGCTGAGTAGCAAGCCAAAGAACACAACTCGAAGACACAGGTCTGCTAGATGATTTTGAGTAAGATTTTGTATATGGTTTGTTGCTATGCTAATCTTCACCTACCACCCCAAACAAAAAATCACAAAGCTACGTATCGTGTGAAATTCGAGATGGTAGAAAATTTGAAGCTACATACCACTTGTGTAAAAATATTTGAAGACCAACATTATAAAAGTTCAAAGTAAAAAAAAAAGGTAATGAAAATACTCACTCTTCTAGCCTTGTCTCTCCCCCCGTGCACCAAGCTTCCCGACACTAGAACGGAGCTACAAATCAAAGTGGAGATGAACAAAGAGTTAAAAATAAAAATATAAATAAACAAATAATTTGATTGGAAATTTTCTACAAAAGAATAAGAAAGAGAGGTGAAAACTCTCTAGGGAACTCTTACAATGTAGTGAAGGCTTCTCCAAATTACCAAGTGTGAAAATGAAAAAAGGGAGTCCCACCAATTTATAATGGGATCAACCCATCTCCTAGCCGTTGGATCGTGGTAAGTGAAATCAACGGCTTAGATCATTGATGATGATACAATGGTAATAATTGTTCTACCAACCAAGTGCAATAGTAGACTTGAATTTAATGAAGAGTTGAATAATGGAGGTGCATGGTAGTAGTGATCATCCATGAGAACACTTAGAGAAATTTCACCCTCAAGAGCACTCCCAAGTGGTCATAAGCTACCCCAACCCGACTTGGGAGTAGGGGCCACTGTTATAGGTGAAAATATCGCTAAGGGTAAAATGACCACGTGTCGGGCATACGAAGAGACACGAGGTAATTTCAAACTCTTTCGGCCTACGCATGTCAACCTGGTTATATGAGCGTGCCACGCATGACGGACCCGACCTCCACCACTAGCGGAGGACATACCATCGAGAGAGGTGCGTATAGACGCGGACTCATCTTAAGGAAATATAGACCAAGTGTCCAAGAAAGAAGCTCCGTTATTGCGGCTGCGTGTCTACCCCCCACCTCAGGGTGCATAGGTGCATACCACCTACCTACGCACCTACGCACCTACCTACACACCTAAGCCCATTCAATACCCAACACGTGTACCAATCCCGAAGTGACACGTGGCACGATGATGTCATCAACCCAATCTCCTATAAATAGGAGAAGAAATCCATTCATTTGGTAAGATATTTCTATTACAATTCTACTTGAATTCTCTCTGGCACACTAGCTCTGACTTAAGCATCGGAGGGTGTTAGGCCGGCACCGCACCGGTGTTCTTTTCCTTTCCTGTGCAGGTACCTGCCTAGAACGCCGACGAAGAATCGCACTACCTCCGATTCATCTTACAAATTACGTTCGTTGCCTACGTGGAAGCTTTCCATATTTACGCAACAACAGTTTGGATTAATGAATTTCTCAAGTCTGTGACCTTCGATGGCTGTCAAGATCTGCAGTCTCCATATCAGAAAGTTCTCATCACCAAGCTTTACAGTCTTTTTGCGATTTCCAAGATTGATTAGATTGTCAGAAGCAGTTGTTGCAGCTACTTCCTCAAATGTTGAAGATGACAACATGGATGATTGATTACAGGACTTAAATTAGAGGATCAGATTTTAAGCTGATACCATATGAAAGTATAGAGAGAGAAGAAAACATTGATCAAGAAGAGAGATTTTCATTATTGATTTATCAAAAGTACATCACACTATTTATATAGAGTATGATTACAAAAAGGTAAAATTACCAATAAAGCTTATAACAATAATGATCTTCACAGCTTCTTCTAATCAACTAAAAACAGAATTAGTTGCTAAGTATTTTGAGTTTTAATGAGTTGTCTTAACATTAGATATTGCATAATTTCAAAAGAATATGGGTTTGGTACAAGTTTTTATTCAATAAACCATGCCTTAGTTCATTTAACATCATAAATGCAATTATAGGCCAAAAAATCTCCAAAAATCGATGCAGACTGAATGAGAAAAACAAAGAAAAAAGAGAATATATATATATGCTGTCAGTTCATAATCAATTACCAAAGTCGAATCATTAATTTTTTTTGGGACTTTCGATCCTTTACCTAATAGGTTTCAGAAAAATTTAAATATATGGATTTATTTTAAGGGTGAAAAATCATTATAGCCACTTTTTGAGGTCAAAGTTAACAAATGTCCACATTTTTAGAAATTTAGTGGGTAGCCACTTTTTACTATTCAAGTTTTTAATATGCCAAAACTGCCCTTTTCGTATATCAGATATAGTCTGACACCCCTGACATTCTGACACGTCTGTATAGTACGTACAGTTTGACACTTCTGACATTTTTTCTTTTCCAATGCTATTTTCTTTCCCGGTGCATTCTTTATTCCGTCGGTTTATGGTATATTTAGTATATTGTTCATAGTTCTTTAGTGGATTTAATTAATTTTTTAATTTTTTAATTTTTTATGTTTTGATTTTATACTACATACTTCGATATTAATTCAATTTTTTAGATTCATTTTAGTATATTATTTATAGTTTCCCCTCTAATGTAAAGTATTTTGTCCATCTGGTATATTGGGTATATAGTCTTTCGCTTCGTAAGTCCATTTGAGAAAAAAGTGAGAATGTATGCACATAATATACATGTCATTTAATCTGCAAATGTAACACAAAAAATATTAATTAATCAAATGCTTCATTTACAAAAAAAAATATATACTTAGTATGCAAACAAACAAAAGAAAAAGTGTTAATTACATAATACTCAATGTACAAACAAAATACTTAATATGCAAACAAAACTAAAAGAAATGTATATTATATTACGTATATTACAAATGAACATAAAAGAAAGAGGGGTGTATATCAACCACTCGTCATTTCGTATATCGCGTGTATTACAGAATATACATTTAGCAAAACAATAAAGTAAACTGAAGAAAAACACATAGTTTATGTATATCACGTACATTACAAATAATATATTTAAACAAACCACAGAAAAAAGTGTATATTACAAACTGTATATTAAGCAAAATAGAAACAGAACGAGAAACAAAAACATTTATGTATAGTACGTATATTACAATAAAACTACATTTAGAGAAACATCACCTTGAAAGATAAATAAAAAGAATGTATATCGCATATATAACATGTATCACATAAAACACTTTTAAGAAATTACATATATTACGTAAAACACAACAAATGACATACATGGGGAAAAAATATAAAAAAACTAAAAAAAAATAATACCTTTCGTCAAATTCATGCTGTTTTTGTTTTAGATCTGCGAGATTTGGAAAAAAAATGGTGAAAAATATTTATGAAAAAAATGAAAATAAGAAGAAATTAAGGAGAGAGATAGTAAATTAAAAAGTGTATGATGAGATAAACATTTGTAAAATATAAAAATGGTGGATTTTTGAAAGAAAAAAAAAATGAAAAGATCAATGGAGGTTTGAAAGAAAAAGATATAAAGAAAATGAGGGAGAGAGGGAAGAAGAAATGAGAGGGAAAATGAAAAAAAAAAAAAAGAGGGTGAGAATCTAATATATAGAAGAAAATGGAGGGGGGGGGGGAATGAGAGGGAAATTTTTTTCAAAATAATTATGAAAAATAAAGAGATATTAAAAAAAATAGAGACAAAAGGAATGGATGGTGGGTGAGGGAAGGAAAGGAGAGAGAAGATGATTTGACATGAAGAGTTTTTTTTGTCTTTGTACATTTATATGTGGCTGATATTTTAGAAAATAAAAAGGGTGGCTATTTGATTAAAGAATGAGCAAAATGGTGCTATTTAAATATTTTTACTCTTATTTTAAAGATGAATGACATCGAAACCTTAAAAAAAAAAGAAAAATGGATCGGTTCAGTTTGATTTGTTTAGGCGTTCAATTAAAAAAATTATCAGTTTTTTTTAACGAGTACAGATCTAAAAAAAATGAGAATAAGGGATTTTAGATCTGCGTTGAGAGAGACCATGACGGATTGAAGAAGATAACCAAGAGAGAAAATTGGAGAAGGAGAAGAAGAAGTCATCGTCACATATCTAGAGAGCCGTGAATGTGTTATTCATTGTAGCAAACAGAGAGAGATTGGGGAAGAGAGAGTTGAAAGGGAAAGAAAGAGAGAGAGAGAGAGAAAAAAGAATGCTCATACATTTTTTAGGAAGAACCAACGTGAAGGAGAGGATTTTTTTTTTTAAGTCAAGGTCAATTTCCTAGAAACAAGGGATTTTTTTTTTTGTGATGGTGATCCATTTTAAAAAGAAGGATATTGAAAAGAAAAACACATTTTCAGAATCAGATGGAAGTTACTCCATTTTTGCTACCATAGCTCTGATACCATGACAATTTGAGAGAAAGAGAGAAGGAAATGGAAAGACTCAACATAATTGTGTTGAGGCTAAAGTTTCATTTTATAGAGAAATTAAGAACAAGGGGTATTATATGATTTGTAGAGAAAATATAAAAGTAAAATCAAAAGTGCTAAAATAAACTAATTATCCTCTGAATTCTTCCACACTCTAACCATAACATCCACTAATCTCAGAAAGAAGTAGATAGAATCTCAATGTGAAAAAAATGCCGGTTTAAAAATATTTTAAATCATTTACTATTTTTGAAATTACTCGTAAAAACAATCTCTTTTGTTAGCCTTAGTATGCAAAGCTTGAGCATTTGGCCATTCTCTCACTTTCTTTCCCACTAACCAATCATTATTTGGCAATGTCTGAAGCCTATCTCTCCATTGTTACTAGAGAAATGATTTCCCAAGTGTGAACTCTACTTAGAGAAGAGATTAGTTTGTTATTGGGTGTGGAAGATAAGCTTCAGAATTTGAAAGACACCATTTTAATTCTCAGAGCAAAGCTTCTTGGAGCAGCAGAATCATGACATCAAGAATTTGCTTGTGAGGATTAAAGGCGCTATGTATGATGCAGATGATCTGTTCAATGAAATTTACTGTGAAGCTCAAAGAACACAACCCAATCACAAGGTATGTCATTTCATTTCAAAGTCGAATTTTCCGTCTTTTAATCTTCCAATTGCTCATAAGATCAAGAAACTGAGTCAAATTATAGCAAAGTTTAGTGCACAAATAGTTGATTTGAGCATTATTGAGCATATTAGAGATGTCCGAGATGAACAAATTAGGAAAAGGGAAACTCACTCTTTTGTACTTGAGGGACAAATTATTGGGAGGGATTATGTGAAGAATGAAATTATGGAGAAATTGTTTGATCTCAATGTTGAGAATAATGTATCGGTGATTGCAATTGTCGGTATTGGAGGATTTGGAAAGACTGCACTTGCTCAATCATTGTATAATAACACTCAAGTGAAAAACCACTTTGAATTGAAAATGTGGGTTTGTGTTTCTGAAGAATTTGATGTTAAAACAATTATTGGGAAGATTATAGAATCATCAACGAGAAAGAAACCAAATGATGGTGTGCAAGATCAGGAAGTGAATAAGAAGAAACTAGATGATTTGCAAGATCTGGAATTCTTACAAACTCGAATACGTGGAGCAATTGAAGGAAAGAAGTATTTGTTGGTGATGGATGATGTTTGGAATGAGAATGATGAAAAATGGATGACATTGGAGCGCCATTATTGATGGGTGGTGCAAGAGGAAGTAAGATTGTGATCATTACTCACAGTAGAAGGGTTGCAGATACCGCGAGGCCAATTTCAGTGTTTCATATTGAAGGTTTATCTGAGAGTAATTCTTGGTTGTTATTTGAAAAAATAGCTTTTGGAAAACGAGAGGGAGATCAGGCAAATGATCCAGATTTAATTGAAATTGCTGAAGAGATTGTTAAGAAGCTTAATGGTGTTCCTCTTGCAATAAGAGCCATTGGGAGGGTCCTATACTCCAAAACATCAAAGTCTGAATGGATTTCGTTCAGAGATGAACAACTTTCAACAATTACCCAAGGAGAAAACGACATGATGTCAATACTCAAGATCAGTTATAATAATCTTCCCACCCATTTGAAGCCTTGTTGTACTTATTGTTCCTTGTTCCCTAATGATTTTTTGATTGATGATAAAAAGGAATTGATTAAACTATGGATAGCTCAAGGATTTATCAATCAATCTCAATGTCTGGGCAATTCTATGGAGGATGTGGGGCATGATTATTTCATGGAGCTATATTGGAGGTCATTTTTCCAAGACATACAAAGAGATGAATTGGGTGATGTGATATACAAGAGTTTAAAATACATGATCTCGCAAAATTGGTTTCAGGTGACGAGTATATCTTTATCAAAAACAGTGATGATCTTAAGAACATTGTCATTAAAAGAACTCGGCATATTTCGTTGGATTTGAAGGACATTTTCAAATGGAAGATACCCAAATCGACACTAGAGGCTGAAAAAGTGAGATAATTTCTTTTCCCATTGTCACATAAACTTTATAACTATCGTGTACTGCAGAAGCAAGTTTTTGATAAGGCCATCTCATGTTTTGCACATTTACGTGTGCTAAACTTGAGCTATTCTTACATTTATGTAGTTCCGAAAAAAATTAACAAGTTGAAGCATTTGAGATATCTTGATCTCTCTCATAATATGATAAGGTCGCTTCCCAATTCTATCACTAAATTGAAAAGTTTGCAAACGCTTGATCTCTCCCACTGTCGTGGGTTGCAAGAATTACCAATAAATACGAGTGATTTGGTGAACCTTAAGGCATTTGTGTATAGGTGAATGCTCTATGATTAGCCTTATGCCACAAGGACTAAGCAAGTTGACTTGTCTTCAAACTATGAATTTATTTGTGTTGGGGCAGAAATATGCTAGTAGTGGACTCGATGAACTCAAAGAACTTCACAATTTGAGAGGCGAGTTAGTAATTAAAGGACTGGAATACCTACGATTCCATAAAAATAAAGCTCTTGCCAGTGGACATGCTGAGTTAAAACAAAAACAAGGTCTGCGAAAAATAGAATTATATTGGGAACCATTTGTTATAGAAATTGGTGAAACTGAAAGTCGCGTTGATGAAATAGTTTTAAACAAGCTCCAACCCCATTCAAATCTTCAATTCTTATCTATTAAGGGATGTTAAACTATGAACAAGGAATGAACAAAGAATGAAATTTCCAACTCAAGAATTTCTCATTTCTCATCACTTTCTGTTAATGAATACAAAGCTCTATTTATAGAGTTAGAGCTAATTACAGATAACAAATTGAACTTCTAATCTGTTATTTCAACAAAAATGAAACTAATAACAGACTGTAAAACTGAATGAAGGAAGCAGCTGGAAGTTTGTTATTTCTAATAACAAATTGATGACAAGGACTTTGCTGAGAAGGACTCTAAGCTGCTGTCTTTAATGGGCATTCTTAACATCCCCCCTCAAACCAAGGACTGCTGGAGAGTAGACTCTAAGCTGCTGCTGCCATTTAAGAAAGGATCCAGCAGAGAGTGGTTTGGTTAACATATCTGCAACTTGAGCTGAAGCTGGTAGATGTTGAACATACAGTTGCTTATTTAACACCAAATCTCGAACAAAGTAGATATCAATCTCTACATGTTTGGTTCGGGAATGGAGTACAGGGTTTGCACTTAAATGAACTGCACTTAGATTGTCACACCATAGTGTAGGAGCCCGAGGAGGATGAATGTGAAGATCTTTAAGAAGAGCTTGGAGCCATAAGAGTTCAGCAGAGGCATTGGCTATACTTCGGAATTCAGCTTCGGTGCTTGATCTTGAAATTGTATGCTGTTTTCGAGAAGACCAAGAAATTAGATTACCTCCAAGAAATACACAGAAGCCAGTGGTAGACTTTCTGTCATCTGGATCTGAAGCCCAGTCTGCATCAGCAAAGGCTTGTAGACTGAAGTTAGATGGCTTGCGAAAAAGTAAGCCATTTGTTGGAGTTCCTTTCAAGTATCTGAGAACACGTTTAACAGCTTTCCAGTGTTCTATTGTTGGTGTTTGCATAAATTGACAAAGCTTGTTGACTGAGTAAGAAATATCAGGACGAGAGACAGTGGCATATTGTAAGGAGCCTACTGTGCTGCGATAGAGATGAACATCTGCAAAAGCTTCTCCTTTATGTTTAGATATAACAGCACCACTGAGCATGGGAGTAGAAATAGGATTAGCTTCATGCATTTTTGTTTTAGTGAGAAGATCATTAATGTATTTTTCTTGAGACAGAAAAATATCACCAGATTTAGTGTATGATACTTCAACACCTAAAAAGAAATGAAGTTTGCCAAGATCTTTGAGAGCAAATGTTTGATGTAGTTGAGCAATAAGAGTACTGATTTCTGATGTATTGCTACCAGTGACAATAATGTCATCAACATAAATCAAAATATAGGTGGAGGAGGTGGAGCTGAACTTTGTAAACAAGGATGAATCTGCCTTTGAGCTGTGAAATCCAGAATTGATCAAAAAGGAACTTAATCTTTCAAACCATGCTCTTGGAGCTTGTTTGAGACCATATAAGGCTTTATGCAGTTTGCAAACTAATCCACTGGATGTACTTTCAAAGCCAGGTGGTTGTTCCATGAAAACAACTTCATGTAAAATCCCATGTAGAAAGGCATTGTTGATGTCTAACTGTCTAAGTTCCCAGTTCTGTGATAATGCCAAGGTAAGTAAGACTCTAATGGTAGTAGGCTTGACAACAGGGCTAAAGGTTTCACTATAGTCAATATCAGCTTGTTGGTGAAAACCTTTGGCAACCAATCTGGCTTTATGCCTTGCAATTGAGCCATCAGAATGTCTTTTGACTTTGTAGACCCATTTGCAGCCTACTACTTTCTTGTCTGTTGGTCTGGGAACAAGGCTCCAAGTTCTGTTCTTTATTAATGCATCATATTCAGTCTGCATTGCATCCTTCCATGGTTTAGACAATAAGGCCTCTTTGACAGTAGAAGGTTCACAATTCTGTAAATCAACAGTGAGAATTGTCTTTGGCTTGTAAATTCCTGCTTTAGCCCTTGTAACCATGGTATGAGTGTTACATGGAATGGTAGATTCATTTGGAATAGAGATTGGGTCTATAGACTCAGAAGGAGGTATTGGAAGTGAATTTGTAGAGGGTAGAGGAACAGACTGTGAGGGTAATTGTAGAGGATTAGAGGGTAGATTATCTGAACTTTGAATATGAGGAGATGAGTTGGAGAGAGAGGATTGATTTACTGGATTAGGACTGATATTTGAAGATTTAGAGGCTGGAACAATTGGGATTTGACCAACAAAAATTGTAGTTGTTTTGGTAGCAGGTGGTGGATTGAGTGGTTTTTGAAAGGGAAAAGAATTTTCATTGAATTTTACATGTCTAGACACATAAATTTTGCCATCAGGAGACATACACTTGTAGCCTCTGTGTTGAAAACTATATCCAAGAAATGTACATTTGACAGACTTGTATTCTAATTTATGATGATTGTAAGGTGTAAGTAAGGGGTAACAGCTGCTACCAAAAACTTTTAAAAAAGAGTAATCAGGTTTAGTATGAAAGAGTTTTTCCATAGGAGACATACCTTGAAGAACTATTGTTGGCAATCGTTAATCGTAAAAAAGCGATGTAGTAAAGGCATCATCCCAGAACTTCAGTGGCAGACTTGCTTGAGATAACAATGAAAGACCAGTTTCAACAATGTGTCTGTGTTTTCTCTCAATTAGACCATTTTGTTCAGATGTATGGGGACAAGTAATTCTATGAAAAATGCCATGATCTTTCAGAAATGGAGTAAGAGCTCTAAACTCTCCTCCCCAATCAGTTTGAATAGATTTTATTTTGGTATTTAGAGTGTTTTCTACCTGCTGTTTGAAATGGATAAAGGTTTGAAGAGTTTCTGATTTTGTTTTAAGTAGATAGATCCATGTGTATCGAGAGAAAACATCAAGAAAACTAATGTAATATTTGAAGCCATTTCTAGAAGAAACATGACTAGGTCCCCAAAGGTCAGAAACAATTAATTGCAATGGTTCAGTATAGACAGACTTTGAATCAGAAAAGGGAAGTTTGTGACTTTTACCAAGTTGACAAGAATGACAAAAAGTAAGAGTTTTATTCATAGGTAATGAGATATTACAAGATTTAAGAACTTGAGCAGTGATTACAGAATTGGCATGACCTAGTCTTTTGTGCCAAAGATCTAAACTATTACAGCTTGAAGAAGTTTCATTTGTAGCAGAAAAACAAGAACTATTGTTGGCAATCTGTTAATCAGAAAAACTGATGTAGTAAAGGCATCATCCCAGAACTTCAGTGGCAGACTTGCTTGAGATAACAATGAAAGACCAGTTTCAACAATGTGTCTGTGTTTTCTCTCAATTAGACCATTTTGTTCAGATGTATGGGGACAAGTAATTCTATGAAAAATGCCATGATCTTTCAGAAATGGAGTAAGAGCTCTAAACTCTCCTCCCCAATCGTTTGAATAGATTTTATTTTGGTATTTAGAGTGTTTTCTACCTGCTTTTGAAATGGATAAAGGTTTGAAGAGTTTCTGATTTTGTTTTAAGTAGATAGATCCATGTGTATCGAGAGAAAACATCAAGAAAACTAATGTAATATTTGAAGCCATTTCTAGAAGAAACATGACTAGGTCCCCAAAGGTCAGAAACAATTAATTGCAATGGTTCAGGATAGACAGGACTTTGAATCGAAAAAGGGAAGTTTGTGACTTTTACCAAGTTGACAAGAATGACAAAAAGTAAGAGTTTTATTCATAGGTAATGAGATATTACAAGATTTAAGAACTTGAGCAGTGATTACAGAATTGGCATGACCTAGTCTTTTGTGCCAAAGATCTAAACTATTACAGCTTGAAGAAGTTTCATTTGTAGCAGAAAAACATTGTGAAGAATGTGAAGAGGAGACATGATCAGTTTGAGACCTTGAAGTTCTGAGATGATGCTTTTTCAGATTGAATCTATATAGTCCTTCATGGAGGTCCCCTTGAAGAAGAAGCTTGCCATTGATTTTGTCCTTCACAAGACAGAAAGTTGGATGAAACTCAAAGAAAACATTATTATCCTTAGCAAATTGACTGACACAGATTAGGTTTTTTGTAATTTGAGGAACATGAAGTAGATTTTTCAATGTAAAAGAAGTATTTGAATGACTAGAAAAAAGATTGGTTTGACCAGTATGTAAAATTGATAGTCCAGTTCCATTACCAACATGAACCTTACCATTTCCATGATATTCATTACCAAGATTGAGGTTGCTAAAGTCATGTGTGACATGATTGGTGGCACCAGAGTCTGGAAACCAATTGGTGTCTTGAGTGTCATCTGAGGAAGTGAGAAGAGCAGTCATTTGAGTACCATTCTGCTGTCCTCCATGAGGTTGATATCTTCCATAGGTGCCTGATACAGAATGAGGGGTTTGATTTCCATTTTGGTTATAACCATGGAAATTTGGATCAAAACGTTGATAGCATTTCAGAGACGTGTGGCCAAATTTACTACAGAGTTGGCATTGTGGTCTGTTGTTTGAATTCCAGTTCTTTCCTCGACCTTTTCCTCGTCCTCTATTATTCTGATTTGAGTTTCTATTTGCATATTCTCTCTTTTCTGGATTTTGAAAAGTGAGATTGACTGAAGGCACAGATCCTTCAGTGTTGATAACATTTCTTTCAAGGCGAACTTCATGAGATAACAGTAATGCTGAGACCTCTTTGACAGTTTGTTTCTCAGTTTTTGATCTGGGTTGTGGTTTCTGTCGAGGAAGTGGAAGCCATGGAAGCAAAGAAAGGATCTTGATGGGGCTGTTAGCCGTAGGCTTAATCTGATACCATGTTAAACTATGAACAAGGAATGAACAAAGAATGAAATTTCCAACTCAAGAATTTCTCATTTCTCATCACTTTCTGTTAATGAATACAAAGCTCTATTTATAGAGTTAGAGCTAATTACAGATAACAAATTGAACTTCTAATCTGTTATTTCAACAAAAATGAAACTAATAACAGACTGTAAAACTGAATGAAGGAAGCAGCTGGAAGTTTGTTATTTCTAATAACAAATTGATGACAAGGACTTTGCTGAGAAGGACTCTAAGCTGCTGTCTTTAATGGGCATTCTTAACAAGGGATATCATGGAGTTGGATTATCTGACTGGATAAACGGTCTCTCAAATTTGGTCGAAATCAGTATCATCAATTGTCAAAGGCTTCAATATCTTCCACAGTTTGATCAGTATCCTTTACTTCAATCTCTTCATCTTCACGGCTTGCTTTGGATCGAGTACATAGACAGCAATAATAACTCTACATCATTCTTGTTTCCATCATTGCAAACACTCACACTTGTCAATTTGCAGCAACTAAAAAAATGGTGCATTCGGGATTTCATTGAAGAAATCCGGATTGACCAACACTTATCATTTCCAACACTTAATAGCTTGTCGATTGGAAGTTATCCTGCTCTCGATATATCTAATGAAGGCATGCTATGGAAGGAACTTAGAAGCCTCCATTTTTTAAGGCTCAACAATTTACCAAGACTTGTATCTCTCCCAAATGGGCTTCAATACATGTCTACTCTTCAATTTCTTGAATTGTCAAGGTGCGAAAATTTAACGACTTAACCAGAATGGATTGGCAGTATCACTTTGCTTTTAGTATTGATTATCGACGAATGCAAAAAGCTAGAATCTTTGCCCCGGGGAATGCGCCACCTTACTTCTTTACAGAAATTAAAGATTGCTGATTGTCATGGAAATTTAGTGAAAAGATGCATTCAAGAAACAGGTGAGGATTGGCTTCTGATTGCTCACATTCCCAAATTAATTATCTATTAAATAAAATAGGAGATAGGTGTAGTGATTGTTGATCTCGATATACATATGGTATTGTCATGTATTGTTGATGATAAGTGATCCGAATTCTATTTTTATTGACTCGAAAGCCCGTGATATGACTTTGTATCATTATTGTATAGGCAGATTGTCATGCTAACATTTTGTACCAATTTTTATCACGGTACATCTCTTCTTCTTTGTTTGTTTGTTTTTTCATTTATTTTTTATTTTTTTGGGTGAAAGAGTTTTAAACGTGTTTTTTTTTCTATTTCCTCTCTTCTTTTTATCATTTATATTTGAGTACTTTTAATATGTATAATTTAATTAGCTCCATTTGAAATTTAATGGTGTTTTCTCCTCCCCGATCCACCTAACTAAAATTCCTTCAATAATTTATCGAAATATTTGGTTATTTTTTATTATTATTTTCAATTAATTTATTAGTTTTTTTTTACTTTTTTAGTTCAATAAATTTATTGAAGTATAGTTATAATTACGTTATTTGAGTAATTTTTTAAAAGCTGTGGTATTCCAATAATTAGTGTGTAAAAATATGTTGTTTAAGTAATTACCCTTGAAAAAACAATCCTTTAATTTCTTATGCAAACTTCGGACCATGAATATGGCATGAGACAAGGATTAAAAAAAATCCACTTAAATGGCTGGAGACAGAAAGTGGCACATGCACGGACAGCCTTGCTACATTTAAAATTCAATATTAACAACCAACTTGTTCCAAATAAAATTATAATATCAACTTGTCCAATTCTAAATTCAGAGTTCTAATTTATCAATTTTATTATTTAAATATGGTTTGTTTTTAGTTATTAAATTAAATTATTTTTCAAAAATATAGGAAAGCTGTTGACTTATATTGCTTGTAAATAAAATATAAACTGATGGGAGACATAATGATACAGGTCTTGAATATCATTTCATTACACAGCATTTTGAAAACTTGTTTTTGTCTCTCAAGCAGCTTTGAGATTTTTTGGCAATTATGTCTCAAGAATTTCTCTCCAATCTTACAACTCAGATGATGGCTCAAGTGGGTCATCTTCTTACCCAAGAGATCAGCCTTCTATTCGGTTTGGAAGATGAGCTTGATGAGTTGAAAAACTCCATTTCTAAACTCGGAGTAAAACTTGTTGGAGCTGAAGAGCAGCAAACTCATAATCAAGCTATCAAAAACTTTCTCATCCGAATCAAAGATTCCATGTACGATGCCGATGACCTCTTCGATCAATTTTACAATGAAGCTCTTTTGAATAGAAAGGTATGTTCTTTCTTTTCCAAATCAAATCCGTTATGCTTTCGTCTTCCAATGGCTCATAGGATCAATAAATTGAGGAAACTTATCGATAAGTTTAATTCGGACATTTGTGAGTTTAACATAATTGAGCATATTAGAGATGTGCGAGATGAACAGATTAGAAAAAGGGAAACTCACTCTTTTATACTTGAGAATGATGTTATTGGGAGGGATAGTGAGAAGGAAGAAATCATGGGCAAATTGTTTGATCCCGATGTTGAAAACAATGTATCCGTGATCGCAATTGTCGGTATTGGAGGATTTGGAAAGACTACACTTGCGCAGTGCTTGTATAATAACACTCTAGTGAAAAACCACTTTGATTTGAAAATGTGGGTTTGTGTCTCTGAAGAATTTGACCTTAAAACAATTCTTGGAAAGATTATAGAATCGGCAGCTGGGAAGAAACCAACTGAAATACAAAATCTAGATTCCTTGCAAAGTCAAATGCGACAAGAAATTGAAGGAAAAAAGTATTTGTTGGTGCTAGATGATGTCTGGAACGAGAATGATGAAAAATGGATGGCGTTGGAGCCGTTATTGATGGGTGGTGCAAGAGGCAGTAGGATTCTCATCACTACTCGCAGTCAAAGGGTTGCCGAAATTGCGAGATCGATTTTAGCCTTTCCTATAAAAGGGTTATCTGAAGGTAATTCTTGGTTATTATTTGAAAAAATAGCTTTTAGAAAAGGGGAAGGAGATCAAAGAAATGATCCAAACTTACTTGAAATTGGTAAAGAGATTGTTAAGAAGTTGAATGGTGTCCCTCTTGCAATAAGAACCATTGGAAGGGTGTTATACTCCAAAACATCACACTTAGAATGGATTTCGTTCAAAGATAATGAACTTTCAACGATTATCCAAGGAGAAGGAAGCATGATGTCAATACTCAAGATTAGTTATCATAACCTTCCTACCCATTTGAAGCCGTGCTTTGCTTACTGTTCCCTTTTTCCTAAGGGTTTTTTTATTGATGAAAATGAATTGGTTAAACAGTGGACAGCTCAAGGATTTATCAATCAATCACAATGTGAAGGAAAATCTATGGAGGATGTGGGCTATGATTATTTAGAGGAACTATATTGGAGGTCACTTTTTCAAGAGAAACAAATAGATTTTTGGACCAAGAAACAAAAGTTTAAAATGCATGATCTTATTCATGATGTTGCACAATCGGTCTCAGGTGGTGAGCACATCCTTTTGAAAAATAGTAATGATCTTCAAAAGATTGACATAAGAGTTCGACATGTGTTATTTGATGTTGGGTTTGGGGAGAGTCCCACCTCGATACTTGAGGCGAAAAAGTTGAGATCATTGCTATTTCCACTAGAGAATTCATATTTTTGCTTTTCATGGAATAAGCAAGTTTTTGGAATGATAGTATCATGTTTTGCACATTTACGTGCTCTCAACCTGTGTCACTTAAATATATCCGTTGTTCCAAAAACAATCAACCAATTAAAACAGTTGCGATATCTCAATCTTTCTTCAAATAAAAAAATAAGGTTGCTTCCCAATTCTATCACAGATTTGAAAAGTTTGCAAACACTTGATCTCACCAATTGTGAAAATTTACAAGAATTACCAAGAAGTACGAGTGATTTAGTAAATCTCAGGCACTTGGGCATGGTCGGAATCGATAAGATTAGTCATATGCCTGAAGGACTAAGCAAGTTGACTTGTCTTCAAACTATGGACTTGTTTGTGTTGGGGAAGAAATATGGGAGTGAACTCGACCAACTGAAGGGGCTGGATAATTTGAGAGGAAACTTGAAAATAACAGGATTAGAATTGTTGCGTTTCAATAAAATGAGAGCTCTGACGAGTCTACATGCCGGGTTGAAAGAAAAAAAAGGTCTCCGAAGTATAGAATTACGCTGGAATTGGAAGTCATTCAGGTCAGAAATAGATGAAGTTGAAAGTTGTGTTGATGAAACAGTTTTAAACAATCTACAACCCCATCCAAATATTCAAACTTTGTTGATTAAGGGTTATAAAGGACTAGTGTTATCCAACTGGCTAAACTCTCTCTCAAGTTTAGTCAGTATTATTATCCAGGATTGGCGAAGACTTCAATGTCTTCCACAGTTTGATCAATTACCTTTACTAAAGCATCTTGATCTTAAGGGATTGTCTTCTCTTGAGTTTATAGTCAACAACATCAGTGACTGCTCTTCATCAACAATCTTCTTTCCATCATTGCAAACTCTCTCACTTTACAACTTGCCTGAACTAAAACAATGGTGGAATGAAGAAGAGATGCAATGGAAAGCACTTGGAAGCCTCCGTTCTTTAAGCCTCGGCAGATTATCGGGGCTTGTATCTCTCCCAAATGGGCTTCAATATGTATCTTCTCTTCAGAAACTTGATATTTATTTTTGTGAAAACTTGGAGGCTTTGCCAAAATGGATTCACAATCTCACTTCACTCTTAACTTTGACTGTTGAAGATTGTAGAAAGTTCAAATCTTTGCCTAACGGAATTCGAGACCTTACCAATTTACAGACATTAACGATGGGTGGATGTCATAAGGATCTAGAGGAAAGAATCAAGCCAGAAACGGGTGAGTATTGGGCTCTCATTTCTCACATTCCCAATCTGTATATCTATTAAATAAAAATAGGAAAGACATAGTATTAGAAAATATAGTATTATATATTTTGTATTCATGACTAATTAGTCTTCATTTTATACATTTTGATTAAGCTCAATTATAGAGTGTCCTCTTAATTGGCATTGGTCTCTTTCAATGATGTCCATATTTCAACATCATCTCTCTTAATTGGCTGTTATATTTCAAAATGAAAATTGGAAGCAACAAGTTTTCTTTTTTATGCTAATTAAGGATATCATATCATACGGACTATGTTTGAAAAAATTATGAGTTTTCAAATTAAAATATACTTTATATGATGTCCATATTTCAACATCCATGTGTTTAATATCAATGAAACTCATCAGTAAAAATACAGTGTCCTCTTAATTGGCATTGGTCTTTTTTTTTATCCATTTTAATCATTTTTGTTGTTGATTGGTTGGATCTCTGCTTTTACGATTTACTTTTACATTCATGCTCGGTTTTTTATTTCTTTTTTTTTTTGTTATCATCTATATCTTTCTTTCCCTTGTTTCAATTGTGGGCATTTTTTTTAATTATTTTTTTATGAACCCATTGAAGAACTTATGGATGGAGCGATTTTGATGATGGGAAAGTAAATGATTTTTTTTTTTTTTTTTTACGAAATGGGTAATTTTGTTGAAAAACAAAAGGAAAAAAAAAAAAACACCAATGAAAGAAGATAAAGAAATGTTGAACGTAAAATTGATAACAAAGGAGCACAATACTAAACTTGTCAATTCCTATGCAATAATATGGGAGGAGAAAAAAAGGTTTTCTGATCTCAAAATCATTAACATTTTCTACAACTATGGCACACTTGAAAATTTTAGGCCCAGTATGATAATCTTCCTACTTAGTTTCTGTTTCTTATTTTTTGTTTATGTTTTTTTCTAAATAGAAAGAGAAACATTAACTCTTTCTTGTTTCCTATTTTTTGGAACGAAAAGAAAAAAAGAGAAACATGTTCTTTCTTTCTGTTTCTCATTTAAAAAAAATTATGTGAAAATTAATTTTTAAATTAAATTATTAAAAAATATTATATCAATTTTCATTTTTGGATATATATATATACACATTTAAAGTCAGAACGGGACGACGTAACGATATATTAATCTATTGAAAAAATTGGAAATAAAAAAGAGAAACAAGAAATTGGAATTTGTTGTTTCTAAAATTTGTACACAATTTTGAGAAGAGTTTCTAGGAAAAAAATGAAATAAAAAACAAAAAAAGTTATAAAACAAACTTCATTTCTTAAAAAATGAGAAAATGAGACAAGAAACAAAAATTAAATAGATTAAAGGTTACAAAACAGACCTTTAATTGCAAAACTTTTGTAAAGGTAGAGAGCAGACTTGTGGGAGATTCACTTGTTTCTTGGAAATCAAATAAGCAAATGACAGTTTCAAGATCATCGGTAGAGGCTGAATATCGTGCATTGACTTTAGTTACAAGTGAGCTTGTTTGGCTTATACATTTGTTGTCTGACTTCCAAGTTCCATTTCAACAACCTCCTGCAATTTTTTGTGACAATCTCGCAGCAATTCAAATCGCATCAAACCCAATCTTCCATGAACGGACAAAGCATATTGAAATAGATTGACATTTTGTTCGGGATAAACTACATGAAGGAATTATCAAACTACTACCCATCGGAGTACCCTTCAACTTGCTGACTTGTTCACCAAACCACTCCCTCATTCTACACTCTTTCAATTACTTAGCAAGATGTGAATTGATAATATCTACAATCCATCTTGAGGGGGAGTATTAGACTATGTAAAGCTTGTAAAAAGTAGTTACAAATTAGTTTGTTGTTAGTTGAAGCTTCCTAGCTTATTTACCTTCATACCATTCATCTTGTATAAATATACAAAGTTAATTATCAATAAACACATTTTCACCATTTATCTTTGCTTCATTTTATTAGTTAATACTTGGTAAACACAATAAACTTGTAAAAAATGTGAAGTGCATAATAATCATTAGTATAGGATATAAATATCCGATCCATGATAATCTTCTCATTAAAACTACATAAAAATCAAATGAATGGAATTTAAATCTCTAATCAGATGTTGGATAACTTTTCCCAAATTGAATAGATAGGCAAGTATCTTACTATGTCATAAAATCACTTAGGTCTTCACGACTTCCCAGATCAGGAATTTGATTACTCTGAACAAATTTTCTGAGTTTATGGGTTACACACGGCCACTAGGTCTCATTGCAATCTAACTAGGGAAATTTTATTGGGTAGTATAATTTTTAGCAATATTTATAAATATAACATTTTAAAAAAGTATTTGCAAATATAGCAGATTTTTAAAAAACCTCATTCATGTGATCAGAGATATTAGTGATAACTTATAAAATAATCAGTGATTACTATCAGGTAATCAATGATTCCTGCACAAAATATCAGGATATCAGTAAATCAATGATTACTAATCACTGATTACTAGTGGCAATTTTGTAATATTTTAGTTGTGAATTTAATGTTTCTGCTATTTTTGCAAATATGTTTATTTAATGCTATTTTTACAAATATTGGACATATTTTTGCTATTTTCGCAAGAGCCCCATCTAACTAAATAATGCCGGAAATCAATGCGATATTGTAACTTATTGAATTAAATTATTATATTTGATACCTGATATTGATTTTAATTCAAAACGTTATTTAATTTAGTGGAATACTTTATTGAATTAATCACTATATACAATTGAAAATATTTTATATTGATTTTAAATCAATAAATTATTAAATTAAATTATATAATTTATTAAATTAATTTTTAATCACAAGTATCATACCTAATACTCAAACTCAAATTTTAATTTAATAAATTATTGACTAAGGGGAATAATTTATTAGTTAATAAAGGTCATTTTTATCTAATAAATTATTGAATAAGGGGAAAAAAAATTTGAATTAATAAATGAGTTACATTTTTGTAATTTTATCAAAAATGATTAATTACGTAATTTTAGAAAAGAAAAAATGTCATTTGAGGATTTATAAAAAAATGGTTGCTATAAGTGGAATTAACTTTATTAAATATATTATCTGAGTCCATCATTCTTTATCATTATAGTTATAATTATATAAAAATATAACTATAGTTAAGTAAAATTTTATCTATTCATTGATGATATTTAATCTGTGGAAAATTAAATCAAGTAAATATAAATAAACTTTATTCTATTTAAAATTTTGTATTAAAAAACTCGTTTGACCAACTTATTAATACTACAACTGAGTTGATGAATAATTAAAAAAATTGAAATATTATATAGAGTATATGATTTGCCATACTTTTAAGAATATTGTATCTTACACGCAATGAGGACATGCAAAGTTTCCTGGAGTGCTCCACCCTAACAAATGAAATAATAATATCCGTTACCGTGGCTAAAACCATAAACTCTAAACCGTAAAACTTTAAACCTATCAAGAAAATATATGAATTATAAAATTAAGAAAAAAATTAATCATATAGATTGATATAAAAACACACTCGTAACATTGAATATGCTGGGAAGTCATGACTTATCATCCAAATAACTCGGCTCGCATCACAATATTTTGTTTTCGTGAAACATCACAACATCTTTCATCCACGTCAATGAATGCGAGTTATACGACGTCTATATAACTAGCCACAATGAGTATTATGCTTTTGAAGCCCATAACTGGTTAAACCCATCAATATATAAACTCAATCTAATGTTTCTGATTTATTTTTGGGATAATTCAGTATATAGCCTATTTTGATCAAATACTAAGTGTTTATAGCCCATCAACTTTTTTAAAGCTTTTTAACCAATTTCTGATATGATATTTTTAATATACTCAATTTTCCCTCCTTTTATAATTCATTATTTTGACTTAAATAATTCATTTTATCTTATTTTGATTTTTTTAACCTATTTTGTTCCTTGATTCCCTCCTTTAATTTTTTTTTTTAATTCAAAATTACCATTAATAACATGATCTTTCTCCATCATCTCTCTTTTCTCCTTTGTTTCATAATCTCTTATCATCTCCAAACCTAAACTTAATTCTTCATCTTCTTCCTTTACTTTTTTACTAGTGCCACCTAACATAATGTTTTTCGGTCACGTTTCCTTATATTATTTTCTTTTTATTTTGAAATCTGCTCTCATATTTTTATCGTCATTGTTGAGCTAGGGTTTGTGGTATCTTTTTTTATTTACGATTTCTTAGATCGGTATTTTCCGATGATGGCCAAGGGTTTACTCTCGGATAATATCGAAGATTCTTTCTTCTTCTTCTTCTCTTTTTTTCTATGTTCGTTGTACAGTGGAAGTTTTTTATTTATTATATTGTACATGAATATAGGTCTACGTTATAATTATTTACTTTTTTTTTGTACTTTTTTTACTTTATGTTTATAACGTACAATATAACGTTTATTATTATTACTTACTTTTTAAACAAAACATTTCCTATATTGTAATGTTTTATTCTATGTTTATAACATACAATATAATGTTTATTATTAGTACTTATTTTTTAAAGGGAAAATTTACTATATTGTATTGTTTTATTCTATGTTTATAACGTACGGTATAATGTTTATTATTACTACTTACTTTTATTTTGGTAAATCATTATATGTTTCATGCAATATTACACAATATATATTTTTACAATTACATCTTTTTCGTATTGTTTATAAATATATTATAATATATTATACTGTACAATATAATATTGGATATGCGTACAGTATCACTATATATAATACAATGTACATCGAAAGAACTTTCTGGAGATTCACTGGAAAAAATGGTTATCGGTTTTGAAAAGTTTTGATTTTTTTGTTTAGTTTAGTTTTTTTTTTTAAATTTATGATTTTCTCTCTTGTTTTATTTTATGATTTTTTTCATTTTTAATGTTTTCTTGATTTAAGCATATTCAAATCTTAATTCTCTTTCTTCTTTACTTTTTCCCACACATGGTTCTTCATTCACATCCTTCCAGTCCCTCGCTCTGTAGATGCGCCACCTACCTATCGATGCAAATGTACCATCTACTCTAGGTTGATGTGCTCGTGGACCCCGTCCATTCCGTGATTGACAACAACTTGCATTTGGAACCGGGGGCCATCGTTGGTTGTCATGGTTTTTTCACTTTACATTTTGAGATATGTGTTTCCAAATATTATTAATAAATATTACTGTCCTTTTTAATTTTAATATATTACTTTTCCATTTTCATTACAAATTTTATTTCAATTTTAATCCAATGAATATCAAAATCTAAAAATGGCCAAAGGAAAAAAAAAAACTCATAATTAACTTAAAAACGGGTTTTTGAAGCCCGTGTTTAAGTAATTTTTTTTACTTGAAAACGGGTTTCTAAAACTCGTGTTCAGCCTATGTGGCATTTATATCATGAAATTGGGTTTTAAAAACCCGACTTTACTAACGTGTCAATGTGACGTCCTTGAACTCGGGTTTTAAAAACCAGATTTCCTAAAAAGTGGATATTTAATAAATTACTTCCAGGTTTTGGACATTTTCATAAATACTTTAAAAAACCTTGGCATAAAAAAGTCTGTGAAACTCGACCAACTTAACAGGCTTGTGCACCCCCCCCCCCCCCAAAAAAAAAAAAAAAAAAAAAAAACCACTTAAGATGCTTGACAATTTAAGAAGAAAAATGGAAATAAAAAAGTACTAAAATTATGGGAAATTTTATTGGGTGACAGATTTTTATGTAATATTTGTAAAAATATCAACTCAAAAAGTATTTGTAAATATAGCAATTTTTATCATTTTATCAATGATAAACACTGATTTATGTGATTTATGTGTTTATCAGTGATAAACATAGTATAAAAATATGTAATTCAATGTTTATCATTGATAAACCTGATAAAAATTTGTTATATTTGTAAATATTTTTTTGAGCTTTTATTTTTTACAAATATTACTAAAAAAATTGTTAGATTTGCAAATGCCCCTAAAATTATTGCAATAGATCATATATTCGTATGGCTTTAACAAAATGAAGATAAGAACGACCGACCATTTTGAAAACCAGCTTTGAGATTTTTGGCCACGTGTCTCAAGAATTTCTCTCCAATCTTACAACTCAGATGATTGGTCAAGTGGGTCATCTTCTTAGCCAAGAGATCAGACTTCTATTTGGTGTGGAAGATGATCTTGATGAATTGAAAAACTCCATTATACTTGAGGATGATGTTATTGGGAGGGATAGTGAGAAGGAAGAAATCATGGACAAATTCTTTGATCCCGATGTTGAAAATAATGTATCTGTGATTGCAATCGTCGATATTGGAGGATTTGAAAAGACTACACTTGCTCAGTGCTTGTATAATAACACTCTAGTGAAAAAACCACTTTGAATTGAGAATGTGGGTTCGTGTCTCTGAAGAATTTGATCTTAAAACAATTCTTGTAAAGATTATAGAATCGGCAACAGAGAAGAAACCAACTGATGTACAAAAACTAGATTCTTTGCAAAGTCAAATGCGACGAGAAATCGAAGGAAAAAAGTATTTGTTGGTGCTCGATGATGTCTGGAATGAGAATGATGAAAAATGGATGTCGTTGGAGTCGTTATTGATGGGTGGTGCAAAAGGTAGTAGGATTGTCATCACTACTCACAGTCAAAGGGTTGCTGAAATTACCAGGCCGATTTTAATCTTTCATATTAAACGTTTATCTGAAGGTAATTCTTGGTTATTATTTCAAAAAATAGCTTTCAAAAAAGGGGAAGGAGATCAAGCAAATGATCAAAACTTATTTGGATTTGGTAAAGAGATTGTTAAGAAGTTGAATGGTGTCCCTCTTGCAATAAGAACCATTGGAAGGGTGTTATACTCCAAAACTTCACAGTTGATAACTTGATTTTTATGTTCTTAATTTAAATGTGTTATCCCCTTAAATGCTTAGTTCCGAGAGTTTTTGAATTGATTTATTTGGTTTTCTTGTTAACAGGTTACTTCAAGTTAATAGGATTCAACCAAGTCAAAAAGCCAAGATAAAGGATGATTTTCATAGAATTTGGCCTGTCGCTGCGGCGACGAGTACTCCACCACCGCGGCGATGGAAGAAATATCTACGGATCAAAGATTTTTATCTTCTCCATTGCTGCGGTGATGAGCTTCTCACAGCTACGGCAACGGAGAGCGAAATATGCCTATATATTTTAGTTTGATAATTAGTCAATTAGAATATTTAAATCTGTAATTGTTTGATTGTTCTAATCTTTGTGACAAATAGCATGAATTGATTAGGAAGCTTTTTAGTTTATGTTATGAGGAATTGTGATCTAACTTAAATGAATCGGCCGTACCGTATTTGTTAGTTAGTAATGTGGTCGTTCTCTTCTTAATGCTGTCAATGGGTTAAATTCTATTATCGTATTCTAGGGCTATTCGTTGATTAGGGAAGTAGTCATTAGATCGTATCTTGGCTATCGAGAATCTAAGGAAAGACACTTGTTGTTCCGGCAACTTCCAACCAATTTAGAGTTGAATTAGAATTTATGTTTTTATCAATGATCGAATTAAGTAAACTATAACGGAGATTACGTCTTTAGTTGGAAAACTTCTCAAATCGATTTACATCTTTTAATTATTTTCTGTCTTTTATTATTTCAAATACTCAAAACCCCCCTTTTTGATAACATTTAATTAGTTTACCGTTCTCTCTGGGGTTCGACCGTGCTTCCATTTACTATGAGTTAATTATTAAAGCAAGTTTATTTTATTTTTGGTGGTTTCGACGCCCATCAAATTTTGGCGCCGTTGCCGTGGGCTGGTGTTAATTAATTTTTTTTGTTACTTTTTGATGCATCGTTCTTCTCGTACAGGTGAATTACAATACGATCCGGAAATTGAGTAGACGGCTAAGAGGATTCGAAAAGAGACTAAACTGAAAAATATTCAAGCTTCTACATCCTCTCTCATTGAAGACGATTTATCGCTTGGTCTACTCGATACATCAAGTAATTCTTCTAGTGATTTTGAGATAGAAGAAATAATGGCTGAAGAAGAAGAACAAACCTTGGAGAGTTGACTGCTCCTCAAACTGACCAAGAGCCGTTATGCATTTGATACCCTGCTGCTCAGGCAAACTTCGATCTGAAATCTGGACTAATTCATCTTCTTCCTATTTTTAAAGGTCTAGATAATGAATACGCCAACAAACATCTGAAGGCTTTTCATGTCGTTTGTCAAAGCATAAAGTCAGAAGGGGTAACTGAAGATCAAATCAAACTGCGTGCCTTCTCTTTCTCTTTGATCGACAAGGCCAAAGACTGGTTATTCGATTTACCCTCTAATTCAGTAAACACATGGACTGAACTTGCTAGGTTATTCTTGCATGAATTCTTTCCTTCACCCCGTGATTCAAATATTCGTAGAGAGATTTCTGGGCTTTCGCAGAAAAATAATGAGACTCTACACATGTATTGGACTCGGTATAAAAAGCTTTACGCTAGTTGCCCGCAACATGAGTTTCTGAACAACTCCTCATCCAATTCTTCTATGAAGGACTGACATCAATAGAAAGGAGATTGATGGATGCCACTAGTGGTGGTGCCATAGTTAACAAGACTCCAAGGGAAGCTAGGAGATTGATCACCATCATGGTGGCAACTAGTCAACAAAGTGGAGCACTTCAAGATGACACTAATTCTAGAAAAATCTATGAGGTACGTGATTCATCTATAGAAAATCAAGTGCAAAATCTCACTTCTCTTTTTCAACAATACATAGAAGGTAACCTCCAACAAGTGAAAACATGTGGAATTTGCATTGCACCACATCCAACTGATATGCGTCCTACACTTTAAGATGACTGATAACTCTACAAAATAGAGTTATTTGGTCCTATTTTAATGCCTAAGTGATAATGATTTGATTGAAATTTGCTTATATTTTGTGCACTTTGAACTCATTTAGAATAATTCTTTATTAAAGCGTATTTTGGAAAAATTCGGGTTTTTAGCACTTTAAATAATATGTTTGAAGTGTTTTTGGCTTTGGGTATTTAATTTTGTCAATTTGAATGAAAGAAAGTCCTAAAAGAATTGCAAATTTCATGCAGGAAATAGGAAAAAAGTGCAGAATTTTGAAAAGTGTTGTGGCAGTGCTGCAGCACACTGGGCAGATTCTGGACAGCAGTGCAGATCACGATTTTCAGCCCAAAAATATCATATTTTTGGGTCTGTTTCAGCAGATTCTTCTCAAAGAAAATAAGCCCATCATAGGGGTTCAACTTAGAAGCAAATTTGGAGGAGATTTAAGAAAAGCCCAAGCCCAAAACAAAGAAAAATAGAAGATTAACCTAGAAAAGAAAAGAAAAGGCAGCAGCTTGAGAGGGGGACAGACAGAAACGTGAAAACCAAAGGAGCTGAACGTGAGGAGAGAAGGCGAGAAAAACGCAAGAGGAGGAGTCTTCTTCTTCTTGATGGAGATTTCGTTTGCATTTACTATTCCATTGATTTCTTTCCTCTTCTTCTTCTTCATTATTTAGATTTTCATTATTGACTTGAGAATATGTTAGGTTTAGGTTTATTTTTGTTTAACTCTTTTGTTAATTTAGGTTTTGTTATGAACTAAATTTTATTTGGTTGGAATTGATAGATGAACCCTAAAAGGGATTAGTTTTCACAAGCTTTAATAAATTCAGTTTTTTATGTTCAACCAATAGTTTGAAATTTCTATCTATTTGCTTATGCTTGATCAACCTAAGTAAATTGCTTAGTTTAGTTTTAATTCTGAAAAGGTTAAAATTGAATGGAAGAATATTGATTGATAGGGGTTAACGATTCTAGAAATTGTTTTTGGTAATGCATAGACATATGTATTTACACCTTAAGGCTTAAACCGGAACATTGAAAACATATTTCTTAATCTAATTTTACCTAGACATAGGATTAAAATTGGATTAGGAATTAGAATCATTAAGGCTTGACGAAGTCACTTGAACAATAGGGTTTGCTTGCATAAAAAGTGTCTCTATTAATGCAGTTTGCTGCAGCACAGCCACAGCACTGCTGCAGCATTTGTGAATTCTAAGACTTTTTAGGGGGATTCTTGATTTTCCAACCATTCATCTCTACATAGTTTCATCACTTTATTATTCTTGCATATTTTAGGAGTAATTTAAGCCACTTTAGACCATCATATTTATTTTCCTTAATTAATTTAGAATTTATTTAGTTAGTTTGCACAATTTTATTAGTTTAGTTTCATAAATCAAATCACCCCAATTTTTCATTGTTTTTATTTTCTTTAAACTATTTGTTAAACACCACTTTAAGTCACTAATCCTCGTGGGAACGATATCTTCTTATCACTTTATTACTTGTTTGACTGCATGCACTTGCGTATCACGATTTCACACAACAATGACACACAAGAATCGGCTAATGTTGTGGGAGGATTTCAAGGAGGGTATCAAGGAGGACAACAAAAACGATATGATCATTTTTTTAACACTTACAATGCAGGATGGAAGGATCATCCTAATCTTAACTACGGGACACGAGCCCCGTAATATCAATAGGCACAACAAAGACCACCTCTTCCCCAACAACAACCTATGGTTCCCACTACCAAATCAGGTATTCCTTTGGAAGATCTTATTCAAACCATGGTTAATAACACTCAATAATTTCAGTAGACCACTCAACAGTTTCAACAATCAAGCAACTTTTAAGAAGATAGACACAAGCATCAAAAGTTTGGAAGTTGATATGAAACACCTCTCATCTTCTCTCAGTAGGATTGAGTCTCAAGATAAACTACCTTCTCAAACTGTTGTCAACCCAAGAGAACATGTAAATGCAATTACATTGAGGAGTGGGAAAGAGTTAGAGAAAATTCAAGGACAAAAGAACATGTTGTAAGAGAGGAAACTGAAAAGGAAACTCTAATCCTTCCTCCAACTTATCAAACTGAAGAACCTAAAGAACTTCAACCAAAGGTATTGATCACTCTTCCTCCTTTCCCATCTAGGTTGATCAACTCCAAAAAGCTGGAAGAAGAAAAAGGGATCCTTAAAACATTTAGAAAAGTCGAGGTAAACATTCCTTTACTTGATGCAATTAAGCAAATACCCCGATATGCTAAATTTCTCAAGGATTTGTGCACAAATAAGAAGAAGTTGAAGGGTAATGAAAATGTGAATATGGGTGAGAACGTTTCTGCTATTCTCCAAAAGAAATTACCTTTAAAATGCAAAGATCCAGGTATGTTTTCTATTCCTTGTACAATAGGAAATTTAAAGATCGAAAAAGCTATGTTAGATCTAGGAGCTTCAATTAATATCATGCCTCTTTCTATTTATAAGTTACTCAACATGGCTGAATTAAAAGAAACTAGTGTGATACTTCAATTAGTTGATAGGTCTAATGTATATCCTGATGGGGTTTTAGAGGATGTTTTTGTTCAAGTTAATGGTTTAGTTTTTCCAGTTGATTTTTATGTGCTTGACATGGGAGATGAATATCCACCAAATTCGTCATTAATGTTGCTAGGACGTCCATTCTTAAAAACATCTAGAACAAAAATTGGCGTGCACGATGGTACACTAACAATGGAATTTGATGGTGATATTATTAAATTGAATATTTATGATACCATGAAATATCCTAAAGATGTATCTTCTGTTTGCTCTATTGATGTTATTGACCATTTAGCAGAACAATTGTTTGATTTAATTGATGATGATAAGCTGAAATTAGCATTGAGTGAGAACTTTACTCTTACTGATTTGGAAAACGAAGCTAATGAAGAAGAAATCGGGCCTGAATTGCAAGAATCCATCCTTGAACTCGAATCTTTGGAACCTCGCAGGTATAATTCTTCATATATTACACTACCTCATTCTCACACATTACTTCTCCCTTCCATTATGCAGGCACCCACTTTGGAGCTCAAACCATTGCCAAATCATCTCAAGTATGCATACTTGGGAGACGGAGAAACTTTTTCTGTGATAATTTCCAATAAATTATCTCGTTTAGAAGAAGAAAGATTGATTCGGATACTTCGACGTTACAAAGAAACAATTGGTTGGACCGTGACTGATATCAAAGAAATAAGTCCATCTAGTTGCAAGCATAAAATACTGATGGAAGATGATTCCAAACCTTCTAGGCAAGCACAACGTTGGTTAAATCCGCCAATGATGGAGGTTGTGAAAAAAGAGATCCTCAAGCTTCTTGATTCCGGTATGATCTTTCCTATTTCTGACAGTAAGTGGGTGAGTCCAGTTCAAGTTGTTCCCAAGAAAACAGGTATAACCGTTATTGAAAATCATGATGGTGAATAAGTACCCACTCGAGTTCAAAATGGTTGGAGGGTTTATATTGATTATAGGAAGTTGAATTCTTCAACTCGAAAAGATAATTTTTCCCTTCCTTTTATTGATCAAATGCTTGAACGTGTAGCTGGTAAAACTCACTATTGTTGTCTTGATGGTTATTCAAGTTTTCATCAAATCCCAGTTGCTCCAGAAGATCAAGAGAAGACCACCTTCACGTGCTCATTTGGTACATTTGCTTATCGACGGATGCCGTTTGGACTATGCAATGTTCCTGCTACATTCCAAAGATGTATGGTGAGTATTTTCTCTGATTACGTTGAAGACATCATTGAGGTATTTATGGATGATTTTACAGTTTATGAGAATTCTTTTACTGAATGTCTAACTAACCTATCCAAAGTTCTAGAGAGATGTGTTCAAACAAATCTTGTTCTGAATTACGAAAAGTGTCACTTTATGGTTGATAAAGGCATTATCCTAGGTCATATTATTTCATCCAAAGGAATTGAGGTCGACAAAGCTAAGATTGATTTCATTAAAACCTTGCCTTACCCCGCAAGTGTGGGGGAAATTCGTTCTTTTCTTGGTCATGCAGGTTTTTATAGGCGATTCATCAAAGATTTCTCAAAGACCGCCCAACCACTTTGCAAACTTCTTCAAAAAGAGGTAGACTTCCAATTTGATCAAGCATGCAAGGATGCATTCGATAATTTGAAACAAGCATTGACCACTGCTCCAGTCATCCAACCTCCTGACTGAGATCTTCCATTCAAAATCATGTGTGATGCAAGCAATTATGCCGTTGGTGCTGTTCTTGGACAACGAGTTGGAAGGGCTCTTCACGTCATCTCTTATTCCTCAAGAACACTAGATAGTGCTCAATGCAACTATTCTACTACTGAAAAAGAACTTCTAGCTGTTGTTTTTGCCTTAGAAAAATTTCATTCCTATTTATTATGCACTAAGGTTATTGTTTATTCTGATCATGCAACTTTGAAGTATTTGTTATCAAAGAAGGATGCCAAGCCTAGACTTTTACATTGGATTCTCTTACTACAAGAGTTTGACTTGGAAATTCGAGACAAAAAGGGATCAGAGAACTTGGTTGCCGATCATCTCAGTCGATTGATCACATGCGAAGAACTGGCACCATTGCAAGATAACTTCCCAGATGAGCACCTTTTCTCCATTCAAGAAGAACATCCATGGTATGCTGATATCATCAATTTTCTTGTTTCTAAGCAATTTTCTCCACAGTTATCTAAATCCCAGAAAGACAAGATTAAAAGTGATGCTAAGCACTTTGTTTGGGATGATCCATACTTATGGAAACATTGTTCAGATCAGATTATTCGAAGATGTGTCCCTTCAGGTGAAATCTCTTCTATTCTTACTTTTTGTCACTCTTTTGCTTGTGGAGGACACTTCGATCCAAGGAGAATGGCTCATAAGGTACTAGAATGTGGATTGTTTTGGCCTAATATTTTTTGTGATTCTTATATGTTTTGTAAAGCATGTGAGAAGTGTCAAAGGACCGAAACTTGGGACAACGTAAACAAATGCCCTTAATGCCTATCCTTGTTTGTGAAATTTTTTATATTTTGGGCATCGATTTTATGGGTCATTTCCCTTCTTCGAATAACAATGTTTATATCATTCTCACAGTTGATTATGTTTCTAAATGGGTGGAGGCCAAGGCAACCCAACTTGATGATGCTAAAACTGTTGTGAATTTTGTAAGATCACATATTTTTTCTAGGTTCGGCATACCGAAAGCTATCACTAGTAATCATGGATCTCACTTTTGCAATAAAGTGATGGAGTCTTTGCTGAAAAAATTCAACGTCAAACACAAGGGTTCCACCGCGTACCACCCTCAAACAAATGGTCAAGCTGAGATATCAAATAAGGAAATCAAATCCATACTTGAGAAAACGGTGAATCCTAATCGAAAAGATTGGAGTCTACGACTTGATGATGCACTTTGGGCCTATCGTACTGCTTATAAAACCCCAATTGGCATGTCTCATTTTCTTTTGATTTATGGTAAACCTTGTCATCTTCCTGTTGAGCTAGAACATAGGGCATACCGGGTCATCAAGCAATACAACATGAAGATGGATAAAGCTGGGGAGAGCAGGAAGTTGCAATTGCAAGAGTTGGAAGAGATTCGTAATGATGCCTATGAGATTTCAAAGATCTACAAAGAAAAGACAAAGTTCTTCCATGATAACATGATTTCCAGGAAAGTATTTACTGTTGGCCAGAAAGTTTTACATTTTCATTCTAAATTGAAATTTTTTTCCCAGAAAATTATGGTCTCGATGTATAGGCCATTTTGTTGTTACTAATATTTTTGCTCATGGCGCAGTAGAAATTCAGGGCTTAGAATCTGCAACGTCATTTAAAGTCAATGGTCATCGTTTAAAACCTTTTTATGAAGGATTCGAAGCCCATGCTGTTAAAAACTTGATTTTGGATCTCCCGCCTTAATCGTTTCGGGAGTGCACCGTCTAGCTCAAAGACGTTAAAGAAAAGCGCTCGTTGGGAGACAACCCAACATTTTAAATTTCTACACTTTATTTTACTTATTTTTCATTTATTTCAATCTAGTTTAATTTACTTTTAGTTTAGTTTTTCTCACTTCATTTTTTTTATGTTTTTCAAAAATAAAATAAAATTTGATCTCCTCGCCGCGACGATGGCTTGCCATCACCGCCAGTGGGACCATTCCACTCTCGGCCCAAAAACCCGAGAGTGGATGCTGTGGCGATAGGAGTCATCACCACAGCAACGATTTTAATAATAAAAAAAGGGAACGGTACTCGAGACGAAACGCCTCGTGCGTTCTGTCTCGTTGCTGCTGTTCCCGGCGATGGGCCATGAAATATTAAAAAAAACAAAAAAGCAAAAAAGCAAAATCAGATCTCCTCTTTCTTCTTTCTTCTTCTTCCTTTTCTCTTCTCTCTTTTCTCTCTACCACCATCAAACCCTAACCCCCCAATCTCTCAAATATATCAAGGTTTATGATTTCTCCATCATCATTTTTCAATTTTCTTCCATATTTCTCATATCTAACATTTATTTTATCTCTTTGGTATAGGAAATCAAGCTTTGGAACCAAGTTCACGCCGGAAACCGCCAATCTCGCCGGAATCTGCCGCCACCCATTCACTCAAGCTTCAAGATCATGAAGTCGGTATTCTCTTTCAATCTCTTACTTGGTTTACTGTGGGTAAGGCATTATTGTGATCTACCATCCAAGTTTGAAAGTTTCCTTTTCGATTCAACTTTGCCTATGATACATTATTTGTATTTAGATTGCTTCTATCCATGGCACCTCCAAAACGATCTAAGGCTAGTTCCTCAACGTCCCAACCTCCATTTGACAACCAAAAATTTGTGAGCTTAAAGGCGTTTAAACGTCATCAAACTAGCTTGATTAAGAGAAATACGGCCAAAGAGCGAGGTTTTTAATTTGATGCCACCCATTTTCCAACCTACCACCATAAAGTTGTTAGTCAGAGCCCCCTCCCCCCCGAGCCTTGTGTTTTTCCTATTGTACGGGAATTTTATGTCAATGCTCTTGAACATAACGGGTATCGAGCTTTTGTGTTAGGGGGAAAATGGTGCCCTTCAATAGAAATACCATCAATCGTTTTTACCAATTACCTAACATCGATAATGATGAGTATTCTAACTATGTCCCCGATAGAGAATATGAGGAAGTCATTCGATATCTCGCTCATCCCAAAACTACTTGGTGTAAAACCACCACCGGCCACCCCACATCTTTCGAAACTAGTGGCATGTCTAAAGAGGCCAAAGTCTTTTACAAAGTCATTGGCCATAAGCTCATCCCTGTTAACCATTATAGTTCAACCAACACCGACAAAGCCACCCTTCTTTTTGCTATCATGTCTGGGAAATCGATTGATGTGGGTGGGGTTATTCAATCCCGCATTCTTGATATTGCTAGAACGCTAAAGAGTGGCCTTGGCTTCCCATCCCTTATTACTGCCTTATGTAGGAATGTCGGAGTTAGGTGGCTCCCAACTGAAGAAATTCAACACCCGACATCACTCTTAGACACTCATGGTGTCTTTAACATTAAAGAGGTTGATGGAAATGCACAAGCACCACCACCTAGACAACCACGCCCCACCACTTCTAGGTCATCCCTTCCCGACCATTTACAATCGATTTCTGATGCATTCATAAGTTTCTGCCTTGAGTACAACATGGATAGAGACTACCGTTACCAATATGATCAAGCCAATGCTCAACAACTTGGAATACTCGCTGATCGTTTGGGAGTGGAACGGGTTGTTTTCCCCTATCCACCTAATTACAACTTGCACGACGCATCTTCTTCGTGGACTGATGAAGTTTCGCATGAAGAAGACGATGATGACTGATCGACCAGGGGAGTATTTCTACCCCTCCTTTTTATTTTTCTTTGCTCCTTGAGGGCAATGCGCAATTTAAGTTTGGGGGTGGGTAGTTTTTAGCTAGATAGTTTTACTTTTTCGTTTATTTTGTTTACTTTGTTTTCATTTTAGTTCTTGCCTTGTTAGTTGTTTTCTTTGGTTTATTTTTATAAAAAATGCAATAATAGCTAATGATGATCTTTCTACTTGAATATGAAAAAGATTGGAAGATGTTTAAGTTTTAGACTTGTTCACTCTTACTACTCTTGTTTTTCTTTGTTTTATACTTAGTTCCTCAGATTCCATGCATCGTCAACCTTACTTTTACTCCCAATTTTGAGATTCAATGACTTTTGAAATATTTGCTCTTTAACTTTCACTATCTATAGCTTGAGTAATTTCTACGCATTCTGCTGATTGAGAAGTAAAAAGGTTGAGTTTCATTTCGCCATTTTGCGAGTTTTAGAACCTTTGAGAAAATTACTTATTTCATGCTCTAATTTTCTTCACCTAGTGATTGTCATCATTGGTTAATGATTTCTAGAACTTGTATTGTTCTGCATATTAAGACTGTTTTGCTTGATTTTGAATGCTTGAAATCTATAAGGGCAAAGTAGGGGAACCAATTCTAGCTTTCTAAAGGCCCACCGAACTTAATTCCTTAGATGCCAATTTTGGAGCCTTAGCCCTTTTCTTAGATATCTAGCCACATATAAATAACACTTTCCCATTCTTTTTGCCTCTTTTTTTCACCCAATTGAGAGGTTGCTATTGATTTAGAAAGATTGATGTCTCTTTGAAAAAGTGAATAAAAGTGATGAATCGTGTTGTGAATTGAAAGAAATTTTTTTTTGTGGAAAAAGAAAAGTGCAAGAAAAAGTTCGTTATTGAAAATCCGAAAAAGAAATAGAAAGTTGAGAAAAGAAAGATGTGAAGAAAGTTGATTTTGATTTTTGAGAGTTTGTGCTTCAAGAAAAATTTGAGTTGTCTTGATATTATTGAATTTTCATAGTAATCTCTCAGCCTAAATGTCTTCCATCTACCTTTTCCTAAGCCCCATTACATCCTTTAAACACCCTTGGATTCATGTATTTCAATTTCATGCATTTACGATTTTGATTTGATATATTTGCAAGCCTATGGCAAAAGGTTTTCCATGCTTTGACTTGAGTGATTCCAATTAATTCCCTTCAACACTTTGAGAGCTTAGAGTGATTAACCAGTGAGGATTCTCTTTCTTTTTACTTTGATTTTAGATGATTTGTCTAAGTTTTTACTCTTGCTATGGTTGGTGATATATTTGATCTCGAGTTTAGCCCTTCTAAATGTTTTGAGTGGAGCAAGGTTGATTCACACACGCACAGGGGATTTCGTTTGAAATTTTGAATTCTCGAGTCTTATTTGTGAACATGTTTGATTGTTTTATGACTTTTAAGTTTTGCATAGCTCATTTACATGAAGTCGGAGTTTATGTTTTGTGCTTAATTCTATATTTTCTAAGGGACTAGCAAGAGTTTAAGTTTGGTTGATAACTTGATTTTTATGTTCTTAATTTAAATGTTTTATCCCCTTAAATGCTTAGTTCCGAGAGTTTTTGAATTGATTTATTTGGTTTTCTTGTTAACAGGTTACTTCAAGTTAATATGATTCAACCAAGTCAAAAAGCCTAGATAAAGGATGATTTTCACAGAATTTGGCCTGTCGCCGCAGCGACGAGTACTCCACCGTCGCGGCGATGGAAGATATATCTACGGATCAAAGATTTTTATCTTCTCCATTGCTGCGGCGATGAGCTTCTCACGGCTACGGCAACAGAGAGCGAAATCTGCCTATATATATTTTAGTTTTCATTAGTTGTTAGGGTTCCTCTCTTTTTACAACTTTTAGAACTTCTCTTAGTTATTTTTCTTTTCAATTATGTCTAGCTAAACTCTTTGTTCCAACTAGAGATTAAATCGAAGTTTGGTTTATTTTAATTCATGAGATTCGTTCTTAATTGATTTTCTGAATTCTCTCTATGTGTGATTTCTCTTTGCATATCTATTATCAAATTGATATTTGTTCAAATAGGATCCTTTGTTCACATGTTAGTTTGATAATTAGTCAATTAGAACATTTAAATCCGTAATTGTTTGATTGTTCTAATCTTTGTGACAAATAGCATGAATTGATTAGGAAACTTTTTAGTTTATGTTATGAGGAATTGTGATCTAACTTAAATGAATCAGTCATACCGTATTTGTTAGTTGGTAATTGGGTCGTTCTCTTCTTAATGTTGTCAATGGGTTAAATTCTATTATCGTATTCTAGGGTTATTCATTGATTAGAGAAGTAGTCATTATATCGTATCTTGGCTATCGAGAATCTAAGGAAAGACACTTGTTGTTCCGGCAACTTCCAACCAATTTAGAGTTGAATTAGAATTTATGTTTTTACCAATAATCGAATTAAGTAAACTATAACGGAGATTACGTCTTTAGTTGGAAACCTTCTCAAATTGATTTACATCTTTTAATTATTTTCTGTCTTTTATTATTTCAAATACTCAAAACCCTCCTTTTTGATAACATTTAATTAGTTTTCCGGTCTCTGTGGGTTCGACCTTGCTTCCATTTACTACGAGTTAATTATCAAAGCAAGTTTATTTTATTTTTGGTGGTTTCGACGCCCATCAACAGTTAAAATGGATTTCGTTCAAAGATAATGAGCTTTCAAAGATTATTCAAGGAGAAGGAAGCACAATAACCTTCCCACTCATTTGAAGGTCAATACTCAAGATTAGTTATAATAACCTTCCCACTCATTTGAAGCCATGCTTTTCTTACTGTTCCGTTTTTCCTAAGGATTTTTTGTTTGATGAAAATAAATTGCTTAAATAATGGATAGCTCAAGGCTTTATCAATCAATCAGTGTCAAGGAAAATGTATGGAGGATGTGGGCCATGATTATTTGGAGGGACTATATTGGAGGTCACTTTTTCAAGAGAAACAAACAGATATTTTTACCAAAAACAAAATTTAAAATACATGATCTTATTCATGATCTCACACAATTGGTCTCAAGTGAGCAAATCCTTTTGAAAAATAGTGGCGATCTTCAAAAGATTGACATAAGAGCTCGACATGTGTCATATGATGGTGGGTTCGATTTGAAAAGGGAGGAGAATTCCACCTCGATACATCAGGCAAAAAAGTGGTGATCACTTCTATTTCCATCAAAGATTTCAGATTTTCAATTTTCATTGAATAAGCAAGTTTTTGGAATGATTATCTCATGTTTTGCACATTTACGTGTTCTAAACGTGTGTGACTTGGATATTTCTGTTGTTCCAGAAACAATCAACAAGTTAACACAGTTATGATATCTTGATCTTTCTTTAAACAAAAATATAATATTGCTTCCCAATTCTATTACTCAATTGAAAAGTTTGCAAACACTTGATCTCTCTGATTGCCGGCATTTGAAAGAATTACCGAGAAGTACGAGTGATTTAGTGAACCTCAGGCATATGATTATAGAAGGAAGCGGTTTGAGGCATATGCCAAAAGGACTAAGCAAGTTGACTTGTCTTCAAACTATAAACTTTTATGTGTTGGGGAAGAAATATGGAAGTGGTCTCAACGAGCTCAATGCGCTCAACAATTTGACGGGAAAGTTTGTAATTAAAGGATTACTATGTTCAATGCGCTCAATCTATTAATAGTTGTTTTTGCTGTTATATTTCTAAAATGAATATTTGATGTTATATTACTATGTTCGAAAAAGTTGTGAGTTGTTGGAATTAAAAAATACTTAACATAATTTGCATTTCAACATCCATGTGTTTAATATCAATACAACACATCAGTTAAAATAAAGTGTCCTCTTAATTTAATTTAATTTTTTGTAAGCAATTTAATGGTAAGGGCTCTTATGGAATTTAATCAAAATATGAAAGATACAATTAAAATATGTGAAAAAGTTTTAGAGTCAAAATATATATATTTAAAACTAAAAAATATTCGTTAAAAGTAGATTTGCTGCACAACATGAAAGGTAAGTTCACCGTTTTTATTTTGTTTTTTTAAAATGCTTCTGCTTCTGGTTGGCATACTATGGGGTAGCGGTCTCGATTATGGGTATCTCTATTGAATCTATGTTTCTATTTATTTTTGTTTCGAATTGCTTAGCGAATTAGGCAATAATGACTGCATTTGACAAAATAAAACTTCGGTGAAGCGGATGAAAAAAGCTTTTATAAAAATTATCGATGATTTTCTAAAATCTTTATACTCTATAATTTTGTTGTTATTGTGTATGTTTTTTTTTAATAAAAGTTTTTTTATTGTTTATTTTTTTTATGTTAAAAGGATTTGGGGCATTTACAAATCTAGCAGTTTTTTTTAGTAATATTTGTAAAAATAAAAGTTCAAAAAAATATTTGTAAATATAGCAATTTTTATTGGGTTTATCAGTGATAAACATTGAATTACATATAAACAAATAAATCATTGTTAATCACTGATAAACATGATAAAATTGCTATATTTGTAAATACTTTTTTGAGTTGATATTTTTACGAATATTGCATAAAAATCTTTCACCCAATGAAATTTCCCTAAGAATTATATGATAGAGAGCCCAACTATATATTCGGATTGGGCCCTCATTTTCTTAGGACCAGCCCTAATTATTGTATAATCGAGAATGAAGCTACCTTTGAGATTGAATCTGACTGAATTTTAAAGATGATACATAATTAAATATACTATTTTTTCTAACTTTAGTTTGAAAGATAGTAAAGTTTGATTTATTTTTAAAAATAACACTTTTAGGTTTCAATAAATCAAGGAATTGTGTCATTTGATGTTGAGCCCGGTTTCGAATGGGAGATTCCCACCTCAACACTTGAGGCAAACAAATTGAAATCACTTGTTCAAGACTACAATTACTTGCACAGGGTGATCAGCTCCCTTTACTACAATCTCTTGATCTTAATGGCTTTGTATTGTCTTGAGTTTCAAATATCTAGTTTTCCAATGCGTCCACCGCAATTTTGAATTATGTCAAAGACTTTCACGAGGACATCTAGCTTCACACGATCTCGGTCTTTTACCTACATTGATATAGATAGTACATGCAGTTTGAGGACGTAACAAGTTGTTAAAATAATCATCCTTGTTCAAGAACGAATTTAATAGTTAACTCTATATGACTATATTCTATACTCAATATAGAACAACCCGACATCCAATTTTGAGAGAGGTTCTTAGAAAGACATTGAAACAAGTTAATTATCTTATGCGAGATTTCAAAGATCTTGTTCATGTCATTCAGATTCAATGAAATCTTCTTGACAACGAAAAATTTGTGTGTTTCAGTCATATTCACATTCCTAAAAGTGTACACTGGCTATATGAATACAAATTATTTATGAGAAATTAAAAATACAACAACTAGAAAATCACAACAAAATGAGAATTGGGAACATGGATGATATATCCTTCATCACTCATTAAAATTGTGATCACAAGTTCCATTACCGCCACTCGACCCTCAAATGAACTAATCTCAAAATAAAACTTAATTAACAGTAATAAAACAGATTTCTCTTAAATAACGAAATAAAATTAAAAGAACTTAACAAACCTTAATTCTATCATCATGTTTGTACATGGATGAAAAGTGAACATGTAAAACATTACCAACTATATCTTTGGCGGAAAATGCACTAACCAAGTGAAATAACCAATCACAGCTCACTTCTGTTTCGAGGGATAAAGATTGACTTACAAATTTAGATTTGAATTAGATTTTATATTTATGCTTGATATAGAACTATGACTAAACAACATTTTGTTGACATAAATTTAAAATATAACAAAGTTTTTTTTTTAAATAAAAGTATATATATTTTTTACTTTAGATTAATGAAAAAATGTTTTCAAACTATGTAGTGACTTAAAAAAACTATTTTATTATGTCTTAAAAAATAGAATTTCATTGATTTTTTTTTATTCAATTAAAAACAAATGCCCTTAAAATTTAAAAAATACTTTAAATTGCAAAATCAAAATTAAAGACAAATGAAATCTTTGTAAATTCTTCCTCTTTAACTAAAAATAAATATGTTAACACCTCTAATAAAAAATTAAGAGATGTATTTTATTGTTATTAGAATTTTATTAAAAAGGATACTTGTGTTTATCAAAATACAAAATCGTTTTCCATCTTTTTTTTCTTTCTTTCTTTGATCTCCTTTTCGAATTCTTTGAATCTTTGGGGGTAAAAGAATAACTAATCCAGAATGTTTTCGAGCACTCTTTCAATTATATAGAAGAAGGTTTGGATTCAAAAGACTTATCCAAATTCAAGAATATTGCTTTGAAAATTGCAATGAAAAAATCTCAATAAAAAATTAACCATATCATATGGTTCAGCGAGAAATGTAGAAATAAAAAAGGGAATGTTGCACTGGCTGACTGCTTAAAGCTCTACGAAAATGCTATTTTCCATCTCAACAAAACTGAAGGACCTAAACTCTTTGATTTTAATAAGATTGATTAAAACATATTTTAGTCTAAAAAAAAGCAGCAACTCAAAAGATGGTTTTGAGTGTTACAACAGTGAAGGCCTGACAGAGAGGACGATGATAGAAGGTGAATTATGCAGATTCTCAATTATACATAATTTAAGCCACGAATTCAGTGTTGCAACGGTGATTGCATTAGCAAGAGCAGCAAAGCAGATTTGAAAATTAGCAAATAAAAAAAAATGTAAATACAGAGTAAAGAGGACACAACAAAGTGATTAACGTGAGAAACCTCCAACTGGTAAAAACTCACGGGGCCCTAGCCAAGAAACAATCCACTAATTAGTCAATTTTCAACATGAAATTTAAAGCAAAAGACAGAAATTACGAAAAACTCCCTTTTCTAATTTCTTCTCGATGCTCCTTGCAAAAGTACGTTCCGATGGATTCAATCACAAGCTCCCCTTGTGTAGATTTGAATCAAGAACCTCTCGTTTTTATTTCAATCACCACAAGCTCCCCTTGTGAGAATAACATCACGAACAAGATCCCCTTGTACAGAACTTTCACGAGAAACTCCCTTCCTCGATTTGAAGTTGTAGGACTTCTTTTCTCAATAATCTTTCAACTTGAAGTTTTGTTGAATGTAGATGGTTGAAACACTTTAATACACACTCATCAAACAGAATTCTTGCCACAAAATAATACTAATAACAGAGCCAAGAAATCAGACATCAAAAGCTTCAATTCAGACAAGAAGGCAACTCATACTTTATTTTGAATATCTCTGAAGGAAGAGCCGTTGGAAGGGACAACTAAGGAACAACTAATTTACCTCAATCTATCCCTAAAATATAGCAATCAAATATCTAGAGATTTTTCCTAAAACAAAGGCAATCAAAAAGCTGGAAATTGGTACAGTTCTTTCGTGGGTTTAAGAGAGAGATAGCCAACAAATTTGCAATTGAAACAAAGAAAAGGAAAGTTTGAGAATTAAGGAGGAGAAGAGGGATTTTGAAATCTGTCATTTAATTAAGAAAAAATAAAACACATTTCTCTTTTCTTTTTATTTATGATAAAATAAAATGCCAAAACTAAATATTAGTAAAGTTCCCTTTAAAATAACTTTTCAACAAAAACATTTACTGATTGCAGATTTTAAGGTCCAGACATGGGTCAGTGGTGCCTTAACCAATCTTGAAACCTTTCGGTTATTTGACGTTGAAGAAACCGACTACGTCTTCTTTCTTATGTTCAACAATAGTACATAGCTCATTAGCAATTGCTTATCTATTAAGTGCCTCGAGTTCTCTGCCAGAAACTTATCATACCAAAGATGGCTTCCTCAAATCGGTAAAAGATGATGATAGAAAGTTTCTACAATCTCCGTCGGCGAGATGAAAGAGATGAGAATTGTTTGTTTTGAAATAAAAAGTTTTGAATTTTTTTTTTTTGTCATTGGTTTTCAAATCGTCGTGAGAGACAGAAGATTCATCGCCATGGGAGAAAGAAGATATGATACTGCTCTTCGCAATTGCCATCGTCGCCATGAAGGAAGAATAAAGATGAAGAAAGAGTTTGAGGGATGTTAGGGTGGAGAGATTAGAGTTTCATGGAACAAGTTGAGAAAATGATTTTTGAGTCTTTTTAATGTCAAATAACATCATCATAAAGTCAATAAAAGAAAAAAATGAGAAGGAGATACACAACCCTTTTGTATATTTTTAAGGTCAATTAAGCCAAAAACCATTTAAACTTCAAGATTTGAAACTGTGAAGATAGTTTTTTAAATTCCATCAAATCTTACCTTATTCCTTAAAAAAAATTTATAAAACAAATCAAAGATTTCATATTTAAATTTAATATATATATATATAAGAATGGATTTTTATTCAAAAATAATTTGAAATTTAACTTTCAAATTAGGTAACAAATTTTTTATAAACTAGTCTATGTTTAGATTTAGCTCTACAATGTAAAATTTTCAAAATAAGATTTTTAATTATATATTTTTAATTTGATTTGAATTAGATTTTACATTTGTGCTTGATATAGAACTATGACTAAACAACATTTTTTTGACATAAATTTCAAATATAACAAAGTTTTTTTTTTAAAATTTATATATATTTTTTACTTTAAATTGATGAAAAAATGTTTTCAAACTATATAATGGCTTAAAAAAACTATTTTGTTATGTCATAAAAAATAGAATTTCATTGATTTTTTTTATTCAATTGAAAACAAATGCCCTTAAATTCTAAAAAATATTTTAATTGCCAAATCAAAATTAAAGACAAATGAAATCTTTGTAAATTCTTCTTCTTTAACTAATAATTACTTATGTTACATCTCTAATCAAAAAATAAGAGGGGTATTTTGTTGTTATTAGAATTTTAGTAAAAAGATACTTGCGTTTATCAAAATATAAAATCGTTTTCCATATTTTTTTTTCTTTCTTTCATTGATCTCCCTTTCGAATTCTTTGAATCTTTGGGGTAAAAGAACACCTTATCCAGATTGTTTTCGAGCACTCTTTCAATGATATAAAAGAAGGTTTGAATCCAAAAGACTTATCCGAATTCAAGAAAATTGCTTTGAAAATTCAAATGAAAAAAACTCAATCAGAATTTAACCACATCGTATGGTTCGACGAGAAATGTAGAAATAAAAAAGAGAAAGTTGCATTGGCCGACTACTTAGAGCTCTACGAAAATGCTATTTTCCAACTCAACAAAACATTTACTGATTGCATTGAATTTGAGGTCCAGACATGGGTCAGTGCTGCCTTAACCAATCTTGAAACCTTTCGAGATGGGTTATTCGACCTTAAAGAAACCGACTACGTCTTCTCCCTTATGTCCAACAATAGTACATTGCTCATTAGCAATTGCTTATCTATTAAGTGCCTTAAGTTCTCTTCCAAAAACTTTTCATACCAAAGATGGTTTAATCGAATGGGGCAATGAGATAAACTTTCTATAGTCTCCGTCGCCGAGATGAAAGACACGAGAATTTTTTGTTTCGAAATAAAAAGTCTTGATTTTTTTTCGTTTTTGGATATGAAATCGTCGTGAGAGACAGAAGATCCATCGCCTTGAGAGAAAGAAGATAAGATACTGTTGTTTGCAGTTGCCATCACCGCCGTGAAGGAAGAATAAAGGGGAAGAAAGAGTTTGAGGGATGTTAGGGTGGAGAGGTTAGAGTTTCATGGAACAAGTTGAGAAAATGGTTTTTGAGTATTTTTAATGTCAAATAACATCATCATAAGGTAAATAAAAGATAAAATGAGAAAGGAGATCAACAACCTTTTTGTCTATTTTGAAGGCCAATTAAGCCAAAAACCATTTAAACTTCAAGATATGAAACTGTGAAGAAATTTTTTTGAATTCTATCAAATCCTACCTTATTCTTTTAAAAAAATTTATAATAAAAATCAAGAATTTCATATTTAAATTTAATATATATATATAAGAATGGATTTGTATTCCATAGTAATTTGAAATTTAACTTTCAAATTAAGTAACAAATATTTTTAAAACTAGTTTTTGTTTATATTTAGCTCTACAATGTGAAATTTTCAAAATAATATTTTTAATTATATATTTTTAATTTGATTTGAATTAGATTTTACATTTGTGCGTGATATAGAACTATGACTAAACAACATTTTGTTGACATAAATTTAAAATAGAACAAAGTTTTTTTTTTTTTTAATAAAAGTATATATATATATATATATATATATATATATATATATATATATATATATATATATATATATATATATATATATATTTTACTTTAGATTAATGAAAAAATGTTTTCAAACTATGTGGTGACTTAAAAAAACTATTTTATTATGTCTTAAAAAATATAATTTCATTGATTTTTTTTTTTATTCAATTGAAAACAAATGCCCCTTAAAATCTAAAAAATACTTTAAATTGCAAAATCAAAATTAAAGACAAATGAAATCTTTGTAAATTCTTCCTCTTTAACTATAAATACATATGTTAACACCTCTAATAAAAAAATAAGAGAGGTATTTTATTGTTATTAGAATTTTAGTAAAAAGGTTACTTTTGTTTATCAAAATATAAAATCATTTTCCATCTTTTATTCTTTCTTTCTTTGATCTACCTTTCGAATTCTTTGAATCTTTGGGGTAAAAGAACACATTATCCAGAATATTTTTGTGCACTCTTTCAATGATATAGAAGAAGGTTTGGATCCAAAAGACTTATCCGAATTCTAGAAAATTGCTTTGAAAATTGCAATGAAAAAGCTCAATAAGAAATTAACCACATTATATGGTTCGGTGAGAAATGTAGAATAAAAAAGAGAATGTTGTACTGGCCAACTGCATAGAGCTTTACGAAAATGCTATTTGCCATCTCAACCAAACACTTACTGATTGCAGCGATTTTGAGGTCCAAACATGGGTCAGTGCTGCCTTAACCAATCTTGAAACCTTTCGAGACGGGTTATTCGACCTTAAAGAAAAAGACTACGTCTTCTCCCTTATGTCAAACAATAGTACATAGCTCATTAGCAATTGCTTATCTATTAAGTGCCTCGAGTTCTCTGCCAGATACTTATCATAACAAAGATGGTTTCCTCGAATTAAAAGAGGATGATAGAAAGTTTCTACAATCTTCGTCGCCGAGATGAATGAGGAGAATTGTTTGTTTCGAAATAAAAAATTTTGAGTTATTTTTTATTTTTTTGAAATCGCCGTGAGAGACAAAAGATTCATCACCGTGTGTGACGACCCGACTTAATCTAGAAGCCAGGACGTGAGTACTCATACGGAAGCGAAGAACTTAAAGCTTAAAACAATTGGTTTAGAAAATTATTAAAAATTTTGGGATGTAGTATTCGTAAATTCCAAAACACACATACTGTCGCAACCAGATTTTCGCGACGCGGAGTGACCACATCAGTTTACGAGGGTCTTTTAGAAATATATTTGAGAGTCGCCACCAACCATGGTAAAGGTGTGATTGGTCACCTAAATTAATAATTAAAATGGTTTGCGAAAATATATAATTTGGGTTCGGAGGTCGGTTGTGTGTAGGGAAGGTATTAGCACCTTACAACACCCGTAAAAACGGTTGCCAAATTTACTTCATGTTATCTTAAATATTTTTGAAAAATTGGTCCTTTAATTAATTTATTTTTAAATTGATTTAATTTATTTTTAAATAAATGTCACATTCAACCTTTTCTTGACTCTAAAAATAGAGCAAGTTTAAAGAGTAAAATGAGTGGAGCTATTATCCATTAATTGAATTAATAACGGTAAAAAGTAATAATAATGATAATAATAATAATAATAATAATAATAATAATAATAATGATAATAATAATAATAAAAATGATAATAATAATAAATAAAAATGATAATAATAATAATAATAATAATAATAATAGAAATATAATAATAATAATAATAATAATAACGATGATAATAATAATATTTTATTTAAAAACAAAATTCTTATTCCTCAAGAAATTGAGAAGTTTGACGTTCTCAAATCCGTCATAGGATAATTATTTATAAGTTATTTTCTTATTTTATATTAAAAAAGTTTATAATAAAGAGGAGATTATGGTGGGCTAATGAGGGAACTAGGTTCCACAAATGCACCCTTAAACCACTTTGTTTAGTGTTTAACAAGTTGTTATTTTTTAGTTTAAAATAATAAAGTTTTAAAAGAAAGGCTATTTCTATGATAAAAGTAAAAGTGTGTTTATTATTCATTTGTAATTTGTCTTAAATAATTAATTATGAGAAGTAATTATTTTGTTATTAACAAAGTAAATTTAACGATAAATAATAATAATTAAAATGGTTATTATTTTTTATAAGATAATATTATAAAAGGGAAATGTTAATAATAAAATACATTTATTTATTAATAAATCAATGGTAGAAGTTGAATCCAATATTAGAAGGGCATAAATAATTATCTAATCACCATGCCATTATAATTATTAGAATTACTTGAACATAGAATTTTATTTACAATTCCAATAAATGACCAGCCAAAAGTAAAAACAAAATTTAAAAACTGTCTCAGGCCAGATTCGAACTCAGGGACAAAGGGAAGGAGACTACCTGGAGATCTGCCAAACAAGCCAAACACTTCAATATGATATTTGTTAGCAGAAAATATTTTAAATCCATTTATATTTCGGGTAACAATTTCCAGCCCATTGTTTTCGAAACACAATGGGTAAATTTAATTACCCTTTTTTTTTAACGTGTCTGCGTTTCCAGCTGTCAGCATTTCCGAAAAGATATTATTTACTCACTTTTTATTTAATCTATCTTTTCATTTTTACTATTTTCTCTCTTTCCTCTTCATCTTTTCCATCTTTTTTGCAGATCTTCTTCTTTTCCTCTTATGATTTTTTTTTTATCACAAATTTATATGAAAATATTTAACTTCTTCTATACTGATGAGTTTGAAAAGGATTTTCTTTTAACATAATTAGAAACAAAAATCAAAGATTAAACATTATTTACATATTGATTTGATAAATGAAAGTTTTTTTTCCTAGTTTTGTAAGATGAGATTTCACTTACCTGATAAATGTTGGATCCTTATTTGAAAACCTTTGTTTTTCTGGAAATTCTTTTCTCTTTCAACTGTTTATTTTTCTGAGAATTTTGATGATTGTTTGTTCCTCCCCTTTTTTGGGAAGATCCTTTTTTCTATCTTCTTCTTGATTTCTCTATTTTCTGGAATTTTCTTCCTTCTTTATTTTCTTGGCTGTTCGTTCTTCTCCTTTTGTTTTTTTCTTTGGCTTCTCGTTTTCTGCCTTTTTTTTGGCTGCTGGTTCTTTTTTTTTTCTTTTTTTAAAATTTTTATGGCTATTCGTGTTCTCTTTCTTTTCTTGGGTGGGTTATTTATAGATTGATGAAATTATCTTGATAAGATTAAATCTTGCTGATGTCATTTTTTAACTCAGCAAATCTCAATCTTCTTTTTAATTTTCATTTCGGTTCCAAAGAGAAGAAAATTCTAGATAAAAAAAAGTGGTAGAGATGTAAATAACATACAACACCAACTTTTACACTTTGAATTCCAGAGAGTTCTTGTATAGTAGCCTTGAAGATAAAATTTGGCTGGCTCTTCAATTTTTGAAGGGTTTATTTATTTATTTATTTTTATTTTTATTGTATTTCTAAAGTATTTTAACCCTTCAAATAGGGTAGAAAATATTATTGTAATGTTAAAAATTTGGAAAAGAACTAAAATCATGATTGTTGTATTTTTTATGATTAATTATAAAATTATTGGATTAATGAAGTATAAATTGGGATTTTTATTTATGGTATGATCATGTAAGTTAAAATAACTACGGTAATAAAATTATCACTCATTTTGATAAAAATTGAGAAACATTGAAATTGAATTTTAAATAATTTTTTGTAATTATTGTTTTTTTTTTATTTAAATTGGGAGATAAAATAGTATAACTATTAATCATCAATCAATTTATCATTTTTATTATTATTATTTAACAAAATAAGAGGTTAAAATATAAGGTATAAAATTAGGCTTTAATTTTATTTAATCATAAATTTTAATATTTGAGTTTTTATTTTGATTAATATCAAATTAATTTTTAGGGTAAAAATATTCTTTATATTATTATTTATTATGATATCAAATTAATTAGGGTGGTTTTGAAAACCACAATTAATTTAGGGGACCACAATTCTATGGGTTTTAAACTGAAGTGAATTGTAATAATTTATTTCAATTTAGTTTATGCTATAAACTTTTACATTTTATTATGATTTTAAATGAAATTAAACAATTTGTTAAAATAAATAATTTAATTAAATAGGCCGGACCAAATACGGTGTCTACACATACAATATAAAACCTATTTATCAGAACATCGGCTCGTCGGCCGGTTCAAAGTATCACATATTATCAAACCAAAATAAAGTTTGGTGTACCAAGTTAAAACTGTTATAGAAATATAATGTACATACTTTATCTTTAAACCTCGACCCTAAAACAAAAGACAACACAACTCAAAAGAAGACAACCACACTCCCAGAAAACGCGACTCGCGTGATCGGAGACATAATCCCAAAAGCTCTATCTCGATGCATCAACGAGCACCACCTGCCGCACCTCGTCCCCGCCCTTGTCCGATACCTGAAAGGTGATATAGAGCACCTTTGAGCATGACACTCAGTGAAAACAAAAGAATATGAACGGTGATGCATAATGGTCATGATGAGATGCATAGAAGTTAGTGATATGCTTAAAGTGTAAACAAAGTACAATTGCATTATGTTTAGACGGTGGCAACCAATCCCAAATTCTTTAACACGTACTTCCGTCAACCACACCATATTTCTCATTTCACAATTACCATCCTTTTTGATCTCACAAGTCATGCCCCGTGGATTACGCCATTCACCACTCCGATTCTTTGTGTTCTCACCTTCGAAGTAGGCCCCGTGGATCACCACTCGTTCTTGGCCTACAACAAGGTAATCCACCCAAAAATATAAGTTAACATTATCATCACAATTAGTTTGTAATACTACACCAAAATCCCACACCCGTTAAGAGAAAAAGTCCCAAAAACTAGCCAAATATGGTATAATTTTGGCTCAACAAGGGTGTTTATCAAAGTTTCAATATCTTACCCTTACATGGTGTTTTCCTTGTAAGAAATATACTTATAAACACCCAAAATTTCCAAATTTAACAACTCCCTTAAATTTCTAAGAAAAACATCCAAAACTAAGCAATTTTTAGTATGAACTTTGGCCAACAAGAGAACTATCATAAATTCATTGGTTGCTCACTTAAATTATTTTCCATGTGTAATATATACATATAATCACCCACAAATTCTAGATTTAAAAGCCCTTTAACCAAAGTCAAGAAAAACACAAAATCAAGAAAAACTAGAAGCTTGAGAAACAATATTAATGGAGGTTTTGAAAGCTTGAACTTATCCATGGCTTCCATCTCCTTCCTTTCAAAATATGAGAACCCCAAAGCTTGAATTCATTAATAATACTTGGATTTTCAGAATTTAAAATAAAAGTAAAACACCCAAAATGATTTTAATCATCAATTCAAGAACCCCAATACCCATGAAAACCTAGAATTTTCTCATTTGCAATCTTACCTTGAGTCTTGAAGAACCCAATTGATCCTTGATTGAATCTTCCTAGGATGAAGATTCTAGCATGAATCCACCGAAACCCAATTTAATTCACCCAAGCTTCAAGAACAATTGATGGAGGAGGTTGGGGGGGGGTTTCACGGGTTGGAGGGGAAGGGAGGAGGAAAAAAATGAGAGCTTTTGTCTTTTTTTTTTTTTTTGTCTTTCCTTTTTCCTATTTATACCTCCCATTTCTAAAAATTAAAATAAATGACTTAATTTTAATTGCTACTAACCCCCTCGACCTCCTAATATTACCCCCTAATCCCTCCACCTATTTTTGTTGCTAACTAGTCCTTGCCCTTAATCTCCTTTACTAACCACCCCTCTCCTCTAAACTAACCATGGTTAACCATACCATTCTCATTTATCTCTCCACCCAAGTTAAATTAACTACGGTTTGCCACCAAAATAACCAAATTAACATAGCAAAATTATTTTCCCTATTTAAAGTACAATTTAATTTATACCAAACATAAAGAATTCTACCAAAATTCTCAGGCCCTTACACCATGAGAGAAAGAAGATATGATACTGCTGTCCGTAGTCGTGCCATCGCCGCCATGAAGGAAGAATAAAGGGGAAGAAAGTGTTTGAGGGATACTAAGGTGGAGAGGTTAGAGTTTCATTGAACAAGTTGAGAAAAGGGTTTTGAGTCTTATCAATGTCAAATAACATCATCACTAGGTCAATAAAAAAGAGAAAGTTGCACTGGCCGACTGCTTAGAGCTCTATGAAAATATTATTTTCCATCTTAACAAAACATTTACTTATTGCGATTTTGAGGTCCAGACAGGGGTCAATTCTTTAACCAATCTTGAAACATTTCGTGTGACGACCCAGCTTATTCTAAAAGCCTGGAACGCGAGTATGCAAAACGGAAGCGAAGAATTAAAATATTAAATCTGTAGATACCGTATTTTGTCCGGCTCAATTTCATTAAGAAATCTGAAATTCATTTGAAAATATGTTTAATTTGGAATTGATTTTAAATGATAAATTTAATTTTTGATTTTAAAGTTAATCTTTAATTAAAGTTTTCATGGTTTAAAAAAAAAAGGGCTTTACATATTAAAAATTGGTGAAATTTTGGTTTAAATATATTTGAATTTGAAATTGCTTTGATTAGAAAATCATTTAAGGAAAAAAACAAATTATCATTGATTTAAGCTAATTAGTGACAAGGTTTTCTTTGATTGATTGAAATTTGTGATTTTAATTATAATTTTCCTTATCAATTACTCTTTATTGGCCTATAAATAGACAATCACTTAGACCTAAAAGATCACCATCCCACCTCATCATCTCTTAGCCTCCATAACCTCCACATAAAGATCATCTCTTTACCTCCATCGCTTCCCCATTTCATCAACCTCGATAGCCTCCTAACCTCCGAAACACCATCACCTCACCATCAGATCTCACCTCGTCACCTCACAAGCACAACAACTCAATTCCATTTCCTCCCAAATATTTCTTTTTTTCCTCCACACCGTCGGTTTCTTTTATTTTCCATTTGGTTCATGATATATATACATATCAACAAGTTCTCGTCCATTCACGGTCCAACAAATCATCGCCACCTTGAGGTTTATTTTTTTTTTATCTAAAATTAAAGGTCTAGTCATTGCCCATTTGAGATTTTTTTATTTGAAAAGATCCCTCGATCTCTTCCTCAGGTCAGTAGTTATTTTCATAAAGTTTTTATACATATATATTCTTATATATGTATTTGTTCATACATTTCTTTGTTTGTGAAAAAAAAAAGACAAATAGGCTCATATATATATATATATTTTATCCTACGTTAATGCAAGCTTTTGTATATTCATTATGTTTAATCAAAGGGGATATCTGTTTTGTATATATATATATTACTATAGATCGTTTCTTCTGCTTTATTACTACGATAATGTTTTTGTATATTTTAATATTATAAGTCGATTTTTTACTTGTTATTTCATGACTTTGTATCATACATGTATTATATTTTTTTTTAAATAATATTTTATTTTATTAACTTCAAATTCCATTTAATTACAAAAATTTATTATTGCCGATAAATTTCAATTTAATATCCTTATTGGGTTGTCTATTACGACTTATAAACCTTCAAATTTTATACTTATCAAATACATATTCTCATTCTTGTAAAGAAAAATAATTAAATCTTATAGTTTTTATTAATATTAATTAGGTGAAAAAAATATTTGTTTGAATTTCGATAAGTGCGTGGAAATCATCACGTTTGTGAAGACTGCGTAATTGCGCTTATCGGGGTTCTCATATAAGCATACAAAAACCCAAAAAAATCTAGAATAGAAAAACTTTTAAAAAAACAATAATACATGTATTATTTCAAAAATAAAATAAAGGAGTTATTTTTAAATAAAGTTAAATGTTATTTCAAAAAAATAAAAGGGAAGTATTTTTAATAAAAATAAGAAAAATGTTTTAAAATATAAATACAATTCCTATGATGGATTTTGAGAAGTAAAAACCCCAATTTCTTGAGGTAGAATTTTCTAAATTCCAATATTGTTCAATTAACGGCCGTAACGCCGCTCATTTTAATCTCCCTTCCTTACTTCATTTTTAAAGTTGAGAAATGATTAAGTGAGACATTTGTTTTTATAAATTAAAATTATTATTTTTTACTATTTAATTTAAGGACCATCATTTTAAAAATAAGATAATATAAAGTAAAAATATGGTAACCATTTTAAAATGGGTGTTGTAAGGTGCTAACACCTTCCTTACACACAAACGACTCCCGAACCTAACTTGATTTTCGTAGACCATTACTTTTTAATTTAATTTGGTGATCAATCACACCCAAATATGGTTGATGGCGACTTCCATTTCATTTTCATATATAAAAGACCTAATATCTAGGATGTCGGCCGCTCCGCGTCGCAATCACGTTGTGACAAAATCAATTGATTTATCTAAATATTTGAAATTTCGGCATGATGTATACGTAAATTCTATAAACACACATAAAACATAAAACCTGTATATTAACAAACTCTGCTCGTCGGCCGTTTCAAAATATCATATAAGTTCAAAATTCAAAACAAAGTATAGTGCACTAGAGTAAAACCGTTATAGAACCTTATATGTACATAAAAGTTTAAGTCCCGATTCTATACAAAACACAGCAACCCAAAAGAAAAGACAACACCCCCCAGAAAGTATGGCTCACGTGGCAGGAGGCCTATCCAAAAGTCCATTTCTCGAGCGTCAACGAGCACCATCTGCCGCGCCTCGACCACGTCCTCTCGGAGTACCTGGAAGGTGATATAGAGCACTTTTGAGCATGACACTCAGTGAAAACAAAGAATTCAAATGATAAGATGTGATGCTCAGGATGTTATGTGCAATAAAACAATTATCTACGAATTTGTAAGATGTGCAATGGAAATTTAACATGTATGCTAAACAAACCGTGAGTAGTTCATTCTCATAATCATTTCAAGTAAGCATAACCATTTTTTGTTTCTTTTCCACACAATCTTTCAAACAACACACTCTTTCAGTTATTATTTTAGCGTCTCACTACGCACTTTACACATACTATCACATTCACCACTCGAGCTGTAGCTCCACATAATCTTCCAGGTTATCGTGATAACCACTATAGCATCCGGGTCATCCACCACACAGTTCCTCGGAGCTACACCGCATCCGCCACGGTAACCACGTGTAACGTCCAACAACTAACACACTGCTACATGGCCATAAACCGAAAGCATAATATGCATGAGTAATATGTTATGAGACGAAAGCATAATATGCATGAGTAATATGTTATGAGATGAAATGAGATTGACTTGCTTTTAGTAAATATCGTATATCACAATCTCAATCACATAACACGTTAGGTTCAAAATCTCATCATCCTTAATGCACTTTTCAAGCAATTTCCTTTCTAAGCTTTTCCATAACAAACCATCGAGCATAGTCCGTAAACATGTCAAGTATGCATAAATATGGTCCAATTCAGTATATGAGTTGATCTTTAACTTGACCATGTGAATATGCAATTAAAATATTGTAAGAGAAAAACACAAGTCACAAATAGGTGCAAGATAATAGTCATTTTGTTCCATAAACTCGACAATTGTCAAGTTTAGCTCGTTTCTTTCACAATACACATCCCCTCATTGTATTCCAACATCAAAGAAATCTTTGCACAAATATATGGAAGAATCAAGAAGACGAAATTAGTATTATGAATAGCAAAAAAAAAAAAGGAAATTTCATTGGGTAACAGAATTTTATTCGATATTTATAAATATAGCCGTTTTTAAAAGTATTTTCAAATATAGTAATTCCCTCATTTGATATAGTGAATCAAAGAAATCAATGATAACTTGGAAGTAATCAATGATTACATGCACGGAATATCATTTGATATAGCGAATCAGTAAAATCAGTGATTACATATTCGCGGAATCAGTGATTACTTACGTGAATTTGCGTGAATTTGAGTTTTTTGCTATTTTTGCATATAACTTTTTGCGTTTTTTTTTTTTTTTTTTTTTTTTTTGCAAATATTGGACATCTTTCAGCTATATGTGCAAGAGAAATTTCATTGGGTAGCATAATTTTCTTCAATATTTATAAATCTAGTAGTATTAAAAAGTATTTACAAATATAGCATTTTTTTGAAAACCCTCATTCAAGTAAATCAAAGAAATCAGTGATAACTTTGGAGGTAATCAGTGATAACTTATCAGGTAATCAGTGATTACATGCACGAAATATCATTTGATATAATGAATCACATTGATTACCTATACGCGAAATCACTGATTACTTATGCGGAAATCAGTGATTATTTAATGAACTATTGGCAATTTTGTAATATTTTAGGCGCGAATTTGAGTTTTTTGCTACTTTTGTAAATAATTTTTTGGGCTGCTATTTTTACAAATATTAGACTTTTTCCAGCTATAGCCCAAAAAAAATCTTTCATTGAGAAAGAGAAGACGAATAAAAAAAAAAGCTAAAACCAGTATTGAAGAGAGAGATAAGGAAGAAGGGAAAAAAAATTAAATGCCACATCAACCATAATAATAAAATAATGATATTTTAATATACATGGCATCAGTTAACAGCCATGTCAGCGTTTATGGATGGCAAACTAACGTTTGCAATAAATTCAAAGTGTAGGGGTATTTCATTTCATAAAAATGTGTAAGGGTATGTTTTAACAATAAGCCCAAATGTAGGGGTGTTTTTTGCATTTAACCCTTATAGTCTTATTATAGAAAAGTAATATGTATTTAAATTTGGACTTTTGATTGATTGTCATATTGTCAAGTAACCAACGCCACAAACGAATTGTCTTTCCAACCCTTGGATCAAAAGTCATGACTAAAAATGTATTTCAATATACTTTGATGATATTTTTTGAAATTCTTTTTTTAATTCTAAACTATGAAATCGTAAAACACTATATACGGTTTCAGACTTTTTTTTTTTTTAAAAAAAAAATGAAATCGAAAAATTGGAAGGTCGTTAATTATCATATTGACTAAATGGCAGAATAAAATTGGATGGCAATGGCTTATTTGGGAGGAAATTTCGTGGGTATGAGACAAGAGAGAATATGACTTTTTGGTCTTGGAACTCGTGAATGAAATGAGGAAAGAAAGAGGGAAGAGTATAGATGAAAAAAAGTAAACACGAGGGAATAGTGTGTGTGTATATATAGTTTTTTGAACTATTTTCAAAAAAATAAAATAATACTTTTAGTTTTAGTTCAAACTGTATACATTTAATTTTTATTTTGAGTTATAAATAAAAATTTAACCTCTCATTTTTTAAAGGAATAATTATTTCAATGGCACCTTTTTTATGTTACTTTTAACAATGAGCCTCTATTTTTATTTTGTAAAATATTAGCCATGTAAAAATATAAAAATACCAAAAAAACCCTTCATGTCAAATTATTTCTTCTCTTTTCTCTCCTCTCTCCTCCCCTTCCCTCACCCACCGTCCCTTCCTTTTTTTCCTTTTTTTTTTAATATTCAAATCTTTCTCTACTTTTCATAATTTTTTTTTAAAAAAATTTTCCTCATATTTTTTCCTCTCATGTTATTCTATATATTTCATTCTCTCCCTTCCGCCCTCATTTTTTTTTGGTTTTTTTTCTCATTTCTTCTCCCCTCCCTCCTTCATTCTCTTTATCAATTTCATATCATTTTCTTTCAAACTTTCAATTCTTCTTCCATCTCTCCTTCATTTTTTTTATCCATTTCATATCAATTTCTTCCCTTTCTCGCTTCTTCTTTCATTTTTTTTCAAAAATCCACCATTTTAATCTTTTACAAATATTTATCTCACAAATTTCCTACACTTTTTAATTTACTATCTCCCTCCTTAATTTCTTCTCATTCTCGTTTTTTCATAAATATTTTTCACTGTTTTTCTTCCGAATCTCGCATATCTAAACCAAAATAACAAAAAATTGACGAAATGTATTATTATTTTTTAAGTTTTTTTATATTTTTTTCTCATGTATGTCATTTGTTGTTTTATGTAATATACGTAATTTCTTAATAGTGTTTTTGTGATACATGTAATATATGCAATATACGTTTTTTATTTATCTTTTTAAGGTGATGTTTCTTTCAATGTAGCTTTTTTGTGATATACGTAATATACATAACTGTTGTTGGTTCTCGTTATGTTTCTATTTTTCTTAATATACAGTCTGTAACACACGTAATATACACTTTTTTGTTTGTTTGTTTAAATATATTATTTGTAATATACGTGATATACATAAACTATGTGTTTTTCTCATACGTAATATACATTTTTCGTGGTCTGTAATATTCATATTATACACTTTTTCGTGGTCTATTTAATATTCAGTCTGTAATATACGTTCCACTTCTATCTTGCGTAATATACAGTGTGTAATATACGTAATATACATTCTACTTCTATTTTGCTTAATATACAGTTCGTAATATACGTAATATACTTTTTCTGTGGTCTGTTTCAACCAAGGGCAAGACAGTGTATTTTTCTGGGATATCCACCAGGCTATAAGAGATATAAGGTTTATGACCTAGAGAAAAAGCAGATATTTGTTTTAAAGATGTCATATTTCATGAGGCTTCTTTTCCTTTTCATTCCATATCTCCTTGTGACAGCCAACAAGATCTTTTTGCTGATATTGTCCTTCCTCTACCACTGGCAGACATGATAAACCCTTTTACCTACTACTACTGTTACTTCACAGCCTACTTTTCCACAGACTTCTTCTATTACTGACTTGACATATCTTGTTTTACCCATACCTACATAAATCCTACTACTACAACAACTTTAACTCCACCTCGAAGATCTACTAGACCTACAAAACCACTTTCTTACCTATCAGAATTTCATTGTAACATGTTATCCCACACTAAATTACCCAAAGCATCATCTTTATATCCTTTAGCCAATTATCATACATATGCAAATCTTACTCCTACATATAAATCCTTTATCCTAAATGTTTCTCTTCCCTATGAACCACAATACTATCACCAAGCTATCAAATATGACCATTGGAGATCTGCTATATTTGAAGAAATTGAAGTAATGGAAAGAAATCATACTTGGTCTCTTGTTCCACTACCTAAAGGATCACATGCTATAGTAATAAATAGGTTTTTTGCATCAAATATACCTCTGAAGGCAATGTGGATCGTTATAAAGCGTGATTGGTGGAAAAAGGATATAACCAATAAGAGGGGCTTGATTATTTTGAAACTTTTCCCCCGTAGCAAAAATAGTTTCTCTCAAAGTTCTACTCTATCTTGCATCTCATTATGGTTGGTCTCTTGCACAACTTGATGTGAATAATGCATTTCTAAATGGAGATATATTTGAAGAAGTTTATATGCAATTGCCACTTAGTTACGAACCTAAAAAACAAGTCTCTAGTCAGGAGGTGCAACTTGTATGCAAGCTAAACAGGTCTATTTAAGGCTTCAAACAGGTTTCACGATAATGGTTCACGAAGTTCTCTTCAGCTTTAACATCTTTCGGCTTTACACAATTAAAATCTGATTGTTCCCTTTTTACCATTGGTTCTGGCATATCCTTTGTAGCACTCTTGGTTTATGTAGATGACATTATAGTAACCGGGCCTTCAGCAACTTCTATTAGCAAGATTAAAGCATATCTTCATTCTCAATTCAAGCTCAAGGATCTTGGACATCTTAAATATTTCCTTCTCTTAAAGATTTCTCAATGAAAGACTGGCTTGTTCCTCACACAACACAAGTATTGTTTACAACTTTTGGAGGATTTTAGTTTTCTATCTTGTAAACCTCAAACTTTGCCCATGAATCCAACAATTAAACTTTCTGCTACTTCTTGAACAATTCTTAATCCTGATGATCTACACTTTTATCGATGTTGGATAGGAAGGATATTATATCTCACTATCTCACGACCAGATATCACGTTTGTAGTCCACAAGCTCAGTCAATTTGTCTCCAAGCCAACCTCATCACATCTTGCAACATCCCATTATTTGCTACGGTATCTTAAATCAACTCCAGGTCAAGGCATCCTTTTTCCCTCGAATTATGCTTCTTCTTTGACATTGAAGGCATTCGTAGATGCTGATTGGGGTGCTTGCTTGAACACTCGACGATCTGTTTCTGGTTTTTGTTAGGATCTAAGGAAACCCTAGAGGGGGGTGAATAGGGTTTTAAAAAATTATAAAACTTTTTCAATCAATTTAAGATCAATAAAATAATTACACTTTTTTAAGTTCAATTAATATGAATCAATTTTATACTTAGGATTCTTTTTAGCAAAGTAAGTAAATATGATATGATAATGATAATAGTGCATCACAAATAAATTCTAACCATTTAATTATGCTTTATAAATTATATGAATAAATATGTAAAACAATAATTAAAAGAGTAAGGGTTAGAGAAAGTGACACCAAAATTTATAGTGGTTCGGCCAAAAATGCGGCCTAGTCCACTCCCCGAGCGCCTCTGGGGAATTTGTATTCACTTTTTGCGGGAGCGAGTGCAACCCAATCCTTTTAAAGGGATCAAGATCAAACCCGAACAATGACCCTTTCCACGGAGCAAGGACAACCGATTTCTATCACTCTTTACTAGAATTAAGAATAAACCTTTTACAAATAGTAAATCCTCACGAAGGATAAATGTTACAATAATTTTGCTCACGATAAGAGATAAAACTCTTAACAAATTAGCCCTTAACAATGGCTAGTAAATCACAAGATTAGCTCGCAAGAAGGCTAAAAAATGATGATTAAAAATGGAGAACTTTGATCTTAGCAATCGTAAGAATAGCCTCTGTTTTTTGTGGTGTTTAAAATCTGCCATTTTCGAGCTCAATTTATAGGCAATGAAATGTTACCGTTTTCTACTATTTCATCCACCTTCATAAATATTTTTGACTTCAATGGTGTGAAAGGAGGAAGGAAAAGGCTCCATTGTTGACAAATTTGAGGAAGAGAGTAGCCATTTTTGGACTGAAAAATTCCAGAAATGAGGCTAATGAAGAAGATCACGAAAACACGTTTATATCCTTTGAGGTCTTCATATAAATTTAAATCAAGAGGGGCATAAGAGTAATCTCTCAAAATAGTGTAATAATTGCTTCAGAATAATTAATGGAGAGCAGCTACGTGTCGCTCAACCATTGGCTGAATCATTTCTGATTTTGAAATTAATAATAATATTATAATTAATAAAATATCCGGGCAGCAAGGGCAAATTGGGCAGCCAATCCGTTGAGAGAGAGATTCAAAATTTCGGTCAGCAGGAGATAAAAGGCTGGTCAAGACATGGAAGGCATTAGCCAAAAAACTAGGGGCATAAATGACAATTCACTACGTATTGAAAAAGCAAATCTGCTTTATTGGGAAGCAGCTGGCCACGCGTCAGTCAGAGAAAGGTGGAGAGCTGCTCGGTGGGGTCCAGCGTGCAGGTGACGTCAGTGAGGGCAGGGGCGTGTCAGCAACTTGGGCGACGTGGCCTCTTTGCGTGTGTCAGATGGTGAAAGAATTTCGATCGGACGGCTCCAATTTTTCTTTCCTTTTATTTTTTTTTCTTTTCTTTTATTTTTTAATTTCCGATTATGTATAAAAATAATGGAAAAATCCTGGATCGTCGGATGAGCACTATCTCGATCGAACGGCTGAGAACAATTCTTTATTTATTTTCTTTTTTCTTTTAAATTATAAAGTTGAATCAATCTGGACCTTACATCTCAACTACTAACAGATCTGACGGCTGAGAATTTGAGCTCATAATAAATAAGATGAACTTGCCATATACGATCCGGATGAAATAATTAATTTAATTCAAATCTTCTAAAATTAATATCTTGCTCGTTTGACGTCCGATTGAGTCGATTCCAATTGCGTTGGACTCGTTATAATTTTCTCTACACAGTGGACTATCAAAACACATAAAATTAATTAGTAACAAAAACACGTTTGTTATCATCAAAATAAGAATAAGATTAATTGATTTAGGATGTCAACAGTTTATGTGTCTTTTTGGGCGATTCCGTGATCTCTTGGAAAGCAAAGAAATAGACAATGATATCACATTCATCAGCAGAGGCTGAATACCGCGCATTAGCAGCTGTCACTAGTGAATTGACATGGATAACTCATTTGTTAACTGATTTACAAGTCAGCTTTTCATTACCTTCTTTGGTTTATTGTGGAAATCTGGCAGCTATTCAAATTGCATCAACTTCAGCGTTTCACGAACGAACAAAATTCATTAGAATAGATTGTCATTTTGTCACTGATAAAGTGGCTTCCAATTCTATTTTTCCAACCGTCAATTAGAGGGGATAGTTTTTTATATTTTTATTTTCAACTTCCCATTTTCATGTGACTACGTAACCAGAAGCTCCGAGCTGATGTTTGTTAGGGAAACCTTAACAAAGTTGAAGTTTCAACTTTTTATTCTTTCTTTTTTATCAAGAAATCTTTGCACAAAGATATGGAAGAATCAAGAAGACGAAATTAGTATTATGAATAGCAAAAAAAAAAAAAAAGGAAATTTCATTGGGTAACAGAATTTTATTCGATATTTATAAATATAGCCGTTTTTAAAAGTATTTTCAAATATAGTAATTCCCTCATTTGATATAGTGAATCAAAGAAATCAATGATAACTTGAAAGTAATCAATGATTACATGCACGAAATATCATTTGATATAGCGAATCAGTAAAATCAGTGATTACATATTCGCAGAATCAGTGATTACTTAGTGAATTTGAGTTTTTTGCTATTTTTGCATATAACTTTTTGGGTTTTTTTTTTTTTTTTTTTTTTTTTTTTTTTTTTTTGCAAATATTGGACATCTTTCAGCTATATGTGCAAGAGAAATTTCATTGGGTAGCATAATTTTCTTCAATATTTATAAATCTATTAGTATTAAAAAGTATTTACAAATATAGCAGTTTTTTGAAAATCCTCATTCAAGTAAATCAAAGAAATTAGTGATAACTTTGGAGGTAATCAGTGATTACATGCACGAAGTATCATTTGATATATTGAATCACATTGATTACCTATGCGCCAAATCACTGATTACTTATGCGGAAATCAGTGATTATTTAATGAACTATTGGCAATTTTGTAATATTTTAGGCGCGAATTTGAGTTTTTTGCTATTTTTGTAAATAATTTTTTGGGCTGCTATTTTTACAAATATTAGACTTTTTCCAGCTATAGCCCAAAAAAAAAATCTTTCATTGAGAAAGAGAAGACGAATAAAAAAAAAGCTAAAACCAGTATTGAAGAGAGAGATAAGGAAGAAGGGAAAAAAAATTAAATGCCACATCAACCATAATAATAAAATAATGATATTTTAATATACATGGAATCAGTTAACAGCCATGTCAGCGTTTATGGATGGCAAACTAATGTTTGCAATAAGTTCAAAGTGTAGGGGTATTTCATTTCATAAAAAAGTGTAAGGGTATGTTTTAACAATAAGCCAAAATATAGGGGTGTTTTTCGCATTTAACCCTTATAGTCTTATTATAGAAAAGTAATATGTATTTAAATTTGGACTTTTGATTGATTGTCATATTGTCAAGTAATCAACGCCACAAACGAATTGTCTTTCCAACCCTTGGATCAAAAGTCATGACTAAAAATGTATTTCAATATACTTTGATGACATTTTTTGAAATTCTTTTTTTAATTCTAAACTATGAAATCGTATAACACTATATACGGTTTCAGACTTTTTTTAAAAAAAAAAAAATGAAATCGAATATAGAGTATACGATTTGCCATACATTTATGAATATTTTTTAAACTACAATATTTCTAGATTACTTTTAAAATATGTAATATTGATTTATTTTTTTTTGTAAAGAAAAAAAAAACTTTATAAATATTGACACAAATGACAAGTATCGAAAATACGTTGATGAGTGATGAATAGAGAAGTGTGAGTATAGAGAGGAAAGAGATATAGTAATAGCTGTTTTTGTCCTCTCAATTCAAAATATAGTAAAATACTTTTCTTTTTTTTTTAAATCTACCATAAACAAGTCGACTTGTCTTCAAACTATGAAATTATTTGTGTTGGGGGAGATCAACTTAAGCGGCTTGACAATTTAAGAGGAAAATTGGAAATAGAAGTACTAGAATTGTTGGGATAGATCATGTAATCGTCTGGCTCTAAGAAAATGAAGATAAGAATAAGACCCACCATTTCTTTTCCCAAAGACAATAATGCATGTCTTGAATGAATAAAAATTCAATATTATTTAAATAAATAGTGGCTATATATATACATGTATTGAAGATGCTTACACGGCATTTTTTAAAACTTGTTTTTGTCATAACAACGGCTTTGAGATTTTTGGCCATATGCGGATTGAATCACAAGAGAACTTGAAAAACGGCTATATTTAGGTAAACAATAGCCAACCAAGTTGTTGATTTCAAGGAGAATAACGCCCTGTCTTTATGACTGCCCTAACAACGTATATGTCTCAGGAGATGGTAGCCGAGCCAACCCTAGGCAAAGCAAAAGAAAAGGGACTGATAAAAGAAATGCCATAAACAAGTGGGCCTTAAAACAGTTCAACTACCACATCAGATTCTCCCTCACTTAATCAGAACTCTTCCACGAGTTCAATAATGGAAGCGTTTGCATTGTCTGGAGGGTAATAAGGAGAACTCGGGGAAGATCATGTATGTAGGCGTTGGAACCAGCTGTTTGAAGGATTTGAAAAGGGGCCAATTTTCTTTGCTTTAAGCTTTAAGTAGGTTCCTGTAGGAAATCGTTCTTTCTGAAGGTGGGCCATACTAAATCTCCAACTTCAAAGGTTTTTTCTCGGCGGTGCATGTCAGCTGCCTCCTTTATATTAGGCATTTGAAGTTTCAAGCTTTGTTTTGATGTCTTCATGTGTGTCCCGGACAGTTTCAGCAAAGTCTCTGACCTTCTTACTGTTTGGATTACTAATATTGAAAAGATCCACTAATTGATTTGGGAGTTTGGTATAGACAATAGCGCAAGGACACATCCCACTTGAGCGGTTTGTCATGGAATTGAAGGCAAATTCAGCTTGGGATAGGGCGGTGTCCCATTGTTTGGGTTTGTCTATTGCAATGCTTCGAATCATATTACCCAGAGTTCGGTTGACAGCCTCTGTTTGGCTATCTGATTGGGTTAAAACGCCTATGAAATTTAGTTTTGTGTTAAAACGACCCCACAGGACTGGCCAAAAATGGCTCATGAACTTAATGTCTCTGTCTGAAGTAATGGATTTGAGAATACCATGGAGGCGAACAATCTCACGAAAGAAGAGCTTTGCAATAGCACTGGCATTAAATGCTCGTTTACAGGGAAGAAAATAAGCCATTTTAGATAAACGATCAACAACAACTAAAACGGAGTTAGACTCCTCACTGTGTTTTTGGAAATCCCAAGACAAAATCCATGGAGAGGTCTTCCCATATTGTTTCTGGAACTGGGAGAGGAGTATAAAGACTAGTATTTTGACCACATCTTTTCGTAATTGGGGCCAAAATAATCCTTCTTGCAAAAGAAGGCGTATCTTCTCTCGGTCAGTGTGCGCCGTTAAACCTCTACAATGGACTTCATAAACTAGTTTAGCCCTGAGTGAAGTATTGGGGATACTTAGATTGTTGCCCTTGAATAGAAATCCCACATGAATATGGAAGTCATCCGATTCTGACAAGCTTCCAAGATTTGTTTAAAGTCATCATCAGTGGCATACAATTCTTTGAGGCAATCAAGCCTAACTACTTCAGTTTGTAGGGTGACCAACAGGAAAGCTTTTCGGCTCAAGGCATCAGCGACAATGTTCTGTTTTCCAAGCTTGTGTTAGAAATGGAATTGGAACTTTTGTAGGTAGGTTACCCAGCGAGCATAAATGCGTTTTACATCTTTTAGGGAATTCAAAAAATTCAGAGAATGGTGATCACAGTGAAGAACAAACTCTTTTTGGACTAAATAATGTTCCCAGTGCTGAAGTGTACGAACAATTGCAAAAAGCTCTTGCTCATAAGTTGTCCATTTTTGTTTAGCCTCATTGAGTTTCTCACTGAAGTATTCAATGGGTTGGCCTTCTTGCATCAGAACAGCTCCTATTCTAGTCATGGACGCATCTGTCTCCACCTCAAAAACCTTCTCGAAATCCGGCAAGATTAGTAATGGAGCAGTGGTAAGCTTGTTTTTATATTGGAAAAACTCCCTTCTTAGGCTTGTCCCCAGTGAAAATGTCCCTTCTTCAAACAATCAGTGATAAGGGCCACTATGCTGCTGAAACCTTTGATGAAACGGCGATAAGGTGGCCAGGCCATGAAAACTCCGAACTTCAGTAACAAAAGATGGTGTTAGCCATTCTTGTAATGAAGTAACCCTTGTTGGGTCCATCTTAATGCCACCCTTTCCAACAATAAAGACCAGGAATAATAAACGACCAGTGCAAAAGTTACATTTGCCTTTATTCAGATGGAAGTGGTAAAAACCTCTCACAAGTGAAGCATATGTTCCTCCCATATTTTAATGTGTACTATTCCATGATAGGCTTCAACACATGATACATCAGCCTCATAAATGCGCTGGGGCGTTGGTGAGACGGAATGGCATAACCTTCCATTCATACAACCCTTCCTTAGTTTTAAATGCAGTCTTCCACTCGTCTCCAGGGTGATATCCACTTCGTAAATCCAGCCTATAGAAAACTTGAGCGCCAAATATTTGATCCAATAGGTCTTCCAATTGTGGAATTGGGAAACGGCATTTAATTTTAATTTTGTTGATAACTCTGTTATCCATACACATGCGCCAGGATCCATCATTTTTGGGAACAAAGAGAGTTGGGACAGCACGAGGGCTCATGTTGGCTTGTATCATTTGTTTGGCAAGTAGGTCATTAACCTATTATTGCAGGATTTCATGCTCATGGGGACTCATTCGATAATGAGGCAAGTTTGGTAAACTGGCAGCTGGGATAAGATCAATACAGTGTTGGATGTCATGGGTTGGGTGTAGGTTAGATGGAAGTTCTGTTGGGGCAATATCTTGGAATTCAGCAAGTAATGCTCCAATTTCAAAATGGAGTGGTTTCAGTCCAGTATTTACTGAAGATAAGAGGATGAGAATAGGGGCTGTGGTGCTGGGAAGGTGATGTGTAGTGATAGAACCAGGTATAGAGATTAGGATAGGTTTTTCATATGAGAAAAGTCACTGGTTGGCAGTAATACTATGGTTTTGGAGCCCCACTGAAATTTATAGCTATTATCACGATCGTTATAGAGGACAGATTTGTCAAACTGCCTAGGGCGTCCCAATAAGACATGGCAAGTATCCATGTCAACAATGGCACACTTCACTGTATCCTTGTAAAACTTGCCAATGGAGAATTAGAGATTACAAATCTCAGTAACACGATGCTCTCCACCTTTTTTAATCCATCCAAGACGGTATAGATTGGAATGCTTTTATGTTGGGAGCTTGAGAGCCTTTACCAGAAATTTAGCCACAATATTTTTCGTGCTTCCATTATCAATAATCACCTCACAAACTATGTTTTGTATAGTGAAGCTAGTTCAAAAGATCTGATTGTGCTGTGAGGTGGAGGGTTGTTTGGGAGTTAGCAAAACCTTCTAAATTGCACAAGCAACTCTTTCATCTTCATCTCCACAAACTTATTCCACTTTCTCTTGCTCATGTGCGTCAATTCCTGAATCGTGGTCTGAATTGGTTTCCATATTTTCAGCCAGCAGCTTTTCGATGGGGATACTCGTTGGATTTGTGACCTTGCTCGTTACAACGATAGCAACAGAGAGAAGACAACTTGGCATTAGGGTCATGGTTTTCTTTTGAGGTGGTCTAGATGTTTGAAACTTAGATATTTCACCTGGGTTACGGGTAGGATTGGATGGAGGAGAAACATGGTTCTTTCCTTTCTCAAAGAAATGGTCACCAAAAGAGAGCCTGGATTGGTAGGATTTATTAATGGGCTTGGGCTGGAAATCTTCTATTCGTTGGGCTAATGTAACGGCCTTGGAAAGAGTCTTAACTAACTTGAGGGCTAGTTGTTCTTGGATTGAGGCCTTGAGTCCACAAATATAACGAGCTACCTGTATCTGTTCACATTCATTCAGATCCGTTCGAGCATTCAATCTGTAAAACTCACTTGTGTACTCACGGACTGTTCTTTCCTTTTGCTGGCATTGATGATATTGATTATACAATACCTGATCATGGTCTTCAGGAAGAAATCGTTGTTTTAAATACTTTCGCATCTTGGGCCATGAACTGATTTTTGGTTTTCCGTCTCTCTGATATGATCCAAACTATATTAATACGATAATAGAAGAATTACAATAACTCGCTAAGCATTCAAGAGGCTTAGCTCTCTCCCCCTCAATAGTCTCAAGACTACTTTACTAATTTCTTTGATGCCCTAATCCTCTCACATTCAATCTATTTATACTCTCATACCCCTAACTAACTACTCATTTATTTACTATTATGACCTTACCCCCTTTCCTAACACTCTCCTTTTCATGTTCAAGCAACTGCTCCATCTTTTAGCTTAAAAGCAACTAGAGTAACCCTTGTTTCTTGAGGAACGCCCATATATTCGAAGAAATACTCAATTGAGCAAAGCAACTGCAAAAACTCCCCGATTCCAAAGTTGCCATCGAAATATGAAACGTCTACTTTCATCTTATAGTCAGGATGTTCCCCTCCCTTGCTGCTAGAAACGTTGAGGTGCTCTCATTCGTCGATTTCCTCTCAACAGAAAGTCGTCTGCTAATTCTTCTTCTTTAAACTCATCATGTTCGCTCTCTGTCGACGAATTATTTCTTTCTGGTGCAAGATATCGCCTGTGACCAAGTCGTCCGCCACGACGACCTCCTCTAGCTTCAAACATTGGTGCCCGTGCAAAATCACGAGGCCCAAGGAGTGTGTAATTTATCGATTCTAGTCAGGTTTCGCTGGATATCTCTAGTAAAGCGCTCAAATCTTCTTCCATGTTAGCAACAACCAACCACAAAACTGGGAGATCTTTTCCTCATTCAGTGACTCGTGGATTTTCATTTTCGACAACTTCCATGTTTTTAGCTCCCAAAATCTTTGGGGCGCTGATATCAATTGGGGTGAATCACAAAAAAAAACTTGAAAAACGGTTATATTTACATTAACAATAGCCAACCAAGTTGTTGTTGATTTCAAGGAGAATAAAAAAACGTCTTGTCTTTATAACTGCCCTAGGCAAGCAAAAGAAAAGGGACTGATAAAAGAAAAGGACCCTAAACAAATGGGCCTTAAAACAGTTCAACTAAGTAAAGAAATAAAAAGAAACATGGGCTGACACAAGGCCCAACCCAAACAATAAACAAGTCACTTTCTTCTTCAACCTTCACCACATCAATATGTCTCAAGAATTTCTCTCCAATCTTACAACTCAGATGATGGCTCAAGTGGCTCATCTTCTTAGCCAAGAGATTAGCCTTCTATTCAGTTTGGAAGATGAGCTTGATGAGTTGAAATACTCCATTTCAAAACTCGGTGTAAATTTGTTGGAGCTGAAGAGCAGCAAGCTCATAATCAAGATATCAAAAACTTCCTCATCCGAATCAAAGTTTCTATATACGATGCTGATGACCTGTTCTATCAATTTTACAATGAAGTTCTTATGAGAAAACCGAATAGAAAGGTATGTTATTTCTTTTCCAAATCAAATCCGATATCTTTTTAGTCTTCCAATGGCTCATAGGATCAATAAATTGAGGAAAATTATCGATAAGTTTAATGCGAAAATTACGGAGTTTAACATAATTGAGCATATTAGATATGTGTGAGATGAACAGATTAGAGAAAGGGAAACTCACTCTTTTATACTTGATGATGATGTTATTGGGAGGGATAGTGAAAAGGAAGATATCATGGAGAAACTATATGATCCCGATGTTGAAAATCATGTATCTGTGATTGCAATTGTGGGTATTGGAGGATTTGGAAAGCCACACTTGCTCAGTGCTTTGTATAATAACACTTGAGTGAAAAACCACTTTGATTTGAAAATGTGGGTTTGTGTTTCTAAAGAATTTGATGTTAAAACAATTCTTGGAAAAATTATAAAATCGGCAACAGAGAAGAAACCAACTGAAACACAAAATCTAGATACTTTTGCAAAGTCAAATGCGACAAGAAATCAAAGGAAAAAAAGTATTTGTTGGTGCTGGATGATGTCTGGAACGAGAATGATGAAAAATGGATTGATTTGAACCCCGAACACTAGTAGATCCTTTAGTAATAGATGCAGTCAAACATACATTACTACTTACGATGTTTTTCTTTTGATGTTCAATGGATTCGACATCGCTGCAAGTGATGACTTTGTTATTTTTTTCAAGCACTTCTGATTTCCCTTCTTTTCGTTCATCCTTTTAAAAAAACACAAGAATAGATCAGTAGAAAATTTTCGCAAAATCTCGGTAATAACTTAAGCGACCTGCTCTGATACCAATTGTAAGTGACCTAAACCTCGTGTATTTAATTATTAAATTTGTTTTTCATTTTTTACTTGCAAAAATCAAAATTAAACAAGTTTGATTATTAGATCGTTGATAAAAGCCCAGTTGTAATAGTTAGATCGTGATAGTTGGAACTTAAGACAAATGTAAAATGAACAATAAACGGAAATTTAAATATCAAGGAGGGGGATTGATGCAAGAATGATTAATGTGGGAAACCAAACAGAAAAACCCACGAGGCCACGCCTAAAGAAAAATCTACTAGAAAATTAATATACATCAAACAAGAGTTTAAAGCAAAACAGAGAAGCACAAACGAAAAACTCTATTTTTCTTTGTCTTCAATTGGTCCTTGTTAGCGACCTTCAAGTCGAATTATCCACAAGTGCCCTTACAAATCATGATCCAAGAAATCCTTTCCTTGTCCCGAATGTATCACAACACGAAATCTCTTCGGTATGTATTAGTCTTATCCCAAGACTAATCTTGAATTTGGGTAATGAAAAATGTTAAACAACATCTCTCTTAACAATAAAAACCTCTCAAGAGATTATAAACAAAAAGAGAGCAAAAATATAAAACACTCTGATAATATGCTTGAAGTTTTGAGTGATTAGGAGAGGTGTCTTCAAAAGGCTCATGCAACCTTCTTTTTATAGAGCAATGGCTGAGACACCAAAAACTTCTGTAATAAAGGATAATTGATATAATTGCGTGATATGCCATTATTTGTAAGGAAATTAGCACACTGTCAAATAAGATAAAAAAGGTTGACAAACTTTTAATCAACAAAACAAAAACAAAAATCACAAAAGATTTGCCAAGAGAATTTTCAAAATAATGGCAGGATCGGTAAGTTTAAGAGAGTGAGTTGGCTAGATCCAAAATTATAGGGACCAACAACATGCCACCAAGAACCCACTATAAAATAATTAAGATTTACCAAAACAAACCCTTAATTTTGGCTTCCCAAAATAAAAAATACATCAGAGAATAGAGAGGAGATTTGAAAAGCCAATAAATCATGCCAACACATTTCCATGAAATTTATTCCTCAATGAATAAGAAAATGTTTTTTTTCAAATAAATTACTTATATAAAATCAACGACTAATTAAAAAAGGAAATTTAATAAAATGTGTTTTAGTCAAAATAAAATGCCAACACAATTTTCTAACAAATATTTTTGATATGTTTTATCTTATTTTTACTAAATTGTATACCTCCTTTTCTATTAAAATAATAAAAAAAATTAGATCTACCCTGTAACACGTGACATGGCAGTGAGTAGACGACAAGATTTTGATATCACATTTAATATCAAAGACTCGTTTGAGATAGTTTATAAAAGTGTTTTCAAGTGTTTTTTAATAGTTATTAAAAACATTTTTATAAAAAAAATAAAAACATTTTTAAAAGTTATCACAAACAGACACTAAATATCTGTGAATAAACCAACCACGAGCATGGTGTTTCGTTCTTAAAGAATGTGACCAAAATACTCATGTGGATGGGAAACTTCAAATACTCATGTATCTTTAAATTGATGGGAAACTTCAATAATGGTGGGGAACTTCGAATAATGAATATGGGGAGGAAATTTCGTGGGTATGACTATGAGAGAGAATAATATTACTTTTGCGTCTTCTGATTAATGAGTGGAGTGAGGAAAAGGGCGGAAAGGGAGAAGACGGTAAGTGAAAAAAGACGATGGAAAAGTAATATATAGATATAGATATAGATATATGTTTTCATTTTAAAATTTGAGGAAATTTCATTAGGTAGTAAAATTTTCTGTAATATTTATAAATATAACATTTTAAAAAAACATTTGCAAATACATCAGTTTTTTAAAAACCCTCATTCATGTGTATCAAAGAAATTAATGATAATTTATAAGATAATCGGTGATAACTATTAAGTAATTAGTAATTCATGCACAAAATATCAGGATATCAGTAAAACCATTGATTACTTATGTGGAAATTAGTGTTACTTGTGAGAAAATCAGTAATTACTCATGCAAAACTAGTGGCAATTTGTAATATTTTAGGCGCGAATTTGAGTTTTTTGCTATTTTTGTAAATAAGTTTTTTTATTGCTATTTTTATAAATATTGGACCTAATTTTGGTATTTTTGTCAGAGCCCCTAAAATCAATTAGTAAGCAGAAAAGTTATTCTTAAATTTTATAAATATTGTTAGATCATTTTATTTTTTCGAAGTGAGTTTCTTAATATACTCCTTAAGATTATGACCCTCTTAGACTCAACATTCTTATATTGGATCTTATATTCAAACTACATGTTTGTTTGAATTAGTTGGACTCTAATATAATCTTAATAATTGAGTTCTCATCTCAAAATCAATGGGTGAGATCAAATGAGTACTGAGCATCCAGTCTAAAAATAGTATCCGAGTAAATATAATGAAATTAAGAAGAGGCATCATCTTAAGAAATGTTAAAAATTTCATACGGAATAATAAAAAGACCTAATAATATTTATAAGTGGATTATTAATTGGAAGGTCGTTAATTATCAAATTGACTAAATGGCAGAATAAAATTGGAGGGCAATGGCTTATTTGGGAGGAAATTTCGTGGGTATGAGACAAGAGAGAATATGACTTTTTCGTCTTGGAACTCGTGAATGAAATGAGGAAAGAAAGAGGGAAGAGTATAGATGAAAAAAAGTAAACACGAGGGAATAGTGTGTGTGTATATATAGTTTTTTGAACTATTTTCAAAAAAATAAAATAATACTTTTAGTTCAAACTTTATACATTTAATTTTTATTTTGAGATATAAATAAAAATTTAACCTCTCATTTTTTAAAGGAATAATTATTTCATGGCACCTTTTTTATGTTACTTTTAACAAAGAGCCTCTATTTTTATTTTGTAAAATATTAGCCATGTGAAAATATAAAAATACCAAAAAAAAACCCTTCACGTCAAATTATTTCTTCTCTTTTCTCTCCTCTCTCCTCCCCTTCCCTCACCCACCGTCCCTTCCTTTTTTTCCTTTTTTTTTAATATTCAAATCTTTCTCTACTTTTCATAATTTTTTTTTAAAAAAATTTCCCTCATATTTTTTCCTCTCATGTTATTCTATATATTTCATTCTCTCCCTTCCACCCTCATATTTTTTTTGGTTTTTTTCCTCATTTCTTCTCCCCTCCCCCCTTCATTCTCTTTATCAATTTCATATCATTTTCTTTCAAACTTTCAATTCTTCTTCCTTCTCTCCTTCATTTTCTTTATCCATTTCATATCAATTTCTTCCCTTTCTCGTTTCTTCTTTCATTTTTTTTCAAAAATCCACCATTTTAATCTTTTACAAATATTTATCTCACAAATTTCCTATACTTTTTAATTTACTATCTCCCTCCTTAATTTCTTCTCATTCTCGTTTTTTCATAAATATTTTTCACTGTTTTTCTTCCGAATCTCGCATATCTAAACCAAAATAACAAAAAATTGACGAAATGTATTATTATTTTTTAAGTTTTTTTATATTTTTTTCTCATGTGTGTCATTTGTTGTTTTATGTAATATACGTAATTTCTTAATAGTGTTTCTGTGATACATGTAATATATGCAATATACGTTTTTTATTTATCTTTTTAAGGTGATGTTTCTTTCAATGTAGCTTTTTTGTGATATACGTAATATACATAACTGTTGTTGGTTCTCGTTATGTTTCTATTTTTCTTAATATACAGTCTGTAACACACGTAATATACACTTTTTTGTTTGTTTGTTTAAATATATTATTTGTAATATACGTGATATACATAAACTATGTGTTTTTCTCATACGTAATATACATTTTTCGTGGTCTGTAATATACATATTATACACTTTTTCGTGGTCTATTTAATATTCAGTCTGTAATATACGTTCCACTTCTATCTTGCGTAATATACAGTGTGTAATATACGCAATATACATTTTTTCGTAGTCTGTTTAATATTCAGTCTATAATATACGTAATATACATTCTACTTCTATTTTGCTTAATATATAGTTTGTAATATACGTAATATACTTTTTCTGTGGTCTGTTTAAATATATAAATCTTGTAATATACGTGCTATACATAATTGTCTGTTTTTATATTCATCATCTCTCTAATGTCTTTTTAATGTATAGTTCTGTAATATACGTAATATACATAACTGTCTGTTTTTTTAGTCCACTATGTTGGTTACTAAAATGTACATTTGTAAATATACACAATATACGAAAAAATGGCGAGGGTTGGTGTACACAGCCCTTCCTTTATGTTCTGTTTTTTTCTTAGTTGTACATTTGATAATATACTTACTATACGTGATATACACCCCCCTCTTTTATGTTCTTTTTTTTTTGTCAATCGTACATTATGTAATATGTACTATACATAAAATACAGTTCTTTTCGTCTGATTGTATATTACGTTTTTTTTGTATATTAAGCATTGTGTAATTAACACTCTTTTCGTTTTCCATTTACAGATTAAATGACATGTATATTACGTACATCCTTCACTTTTTCTCAAATGTACATACGAGTCGGAGGACGATATAGACAATATACCAAATGTACATAACACTTTATACGAGAGGAAAAAATATAAATAATATACTAAAATGAATTTACAAAAATTATTTAAAATCGAAATATGTAGTATAAAATAAAAAATATATTGAATATACTAAAAAACTATAAACAATATACTAAATATACCATAAAACTGGAAAGAAACAATGCATTGGGAAAGAAAAATTGCATTGGAAAAGAAAAATGTCAGAAGTGTCAGACTATACACAATATACAGACTTGTCAGAATGTCAGGGTGTGTCAGATTATACCTGCTATATACGAAAAGGGCAGTTTTGGTATTTTAAAAAATTGAATAGTAAAAAGTGGCTACCCCATTAAATATCTCAAAAGGTGGTCATTTGCTAACTTTGACCTCAAAAAGTGGCTATAATGATTTTTCACCCTTTTTTAAATTGGTTATACACTATTAAGCCTCGTCAATAGTCTTTAACATAACTGTAACACTATATCATCAAAGCAATATATTTCTTCAAACTAGTTCACTAAATTATTGTAAAGTTCAATAAACCAATAAACTACTATTTAAATTATCTATTAAAAGTAGTGACTTAAATGAAAATTCATATTTAAAATTAGTTATTTAAGATAATTTATATATAAAAATATCTATAGTTGACGGTTTGAACTGATACGTTCAAAGTTATAAATTAAATCTAGGTTGTTTGGTTGTCAGTTTTGGGTTATTCAGGGTGTTGTTAAGCAGGGAGTAGTTAAGCATGGTGTGATTAAATAGGGGGTTGTTAACACTATATTTTATTGGTACAAAACAGTGAGTTTGTTAAATGTAAAATGTGTTGAAATTTTGAAGATGGATGAGTTTGTAGGGGGGGGGGGTTTAATAAACCTATTATATTGGGTTTCAAAACTGGGAGAGAAACACTGGTTAGGTTGTGTAACCCCCGATTAACTACCCAAACTTGGAAACCAAACGCCCCCTTAGACCATTTTATAATTGATTGATATTATTCGATTTTCAATCACTCTATATATAATCTTACAGCTCTAAGAAAAATGAAGATAAGACCAACAATCTCTGTTTTCCTAGGACAGTAATGCCATGAATGAGAAAGTTTAGAAGATAATAAAAAGTAACTTTAATTCTATTTAAATAATAATGTTAGGAAACAACTAGCCCATGTAATTCCCATATTTAACTATTTTACGGATTATAAGAGTCTCAAACATTTATTCATTGAGAAGAATTAAATATGAGACAGTGTAAATAGTTAAAAGAGGTTAAAGATTGTGATAATCAAGTATCACTCTAGAAAGGCTAATGTGGTACAACTACAAGAGGCACTTATAGGAAAATTAGTTCATACAACAGCTTGATTCAGAAGACAGACAAGATTTCATTGGAGTTAGAGTAGGATCATATAACATCCTTGACTTTTTAAGTCACAACTAGTTTTCCCAGACTGAGTAAGTTTATAAAATTTTGGAGGGGATGTTTTAGGGTTTAGGGTTTAGGGTAGTTGGGATGTACAGTGGTATCTAGTGAAGTTTGCATATAATAATAGTTATGAAGATATTATCTAGTTGGCTCCTTTTGATGCCTTGTATGGTAAGAAGTATAAACTTCAAAGGTTAGGCAAAACAGTTGTTTTAATTAATGTACGTCGTAGTGACCATAACTTTACGGTAGACGAACATGAGTTTTTTTTTTTTTACTTCTCTAAGGAAGAGAAATATAAGTTTGGAGGGAGATGGAAGTTGAGCAAATTTTATATGACTATTTGAGGATTCTGGTAATTATTATAATAATTTATTAAGAGTTTTGTGGAGGAACCATATGTCAGAAAAAGCTACTTGAAAGTGAGAAGGAGTTATGCGGAATAAAAACTTGAATCCGTTTAACGTGCAGTGAAACTTTTCGAAAAAATCTTTTAAGGTGGTTAGCCTGTAACGTCTCATTACCAGATAAAACTACATAAAAAATGGAAATTAATATTATTTTCTCAAATTGATATTAATGAGGTTGGATTGATAAATGGGATGAGAAATAACTCGTTATCTCATAGTGGTATTTTTCTAATTTCTACAGCCTCAAAATTAAAACCCGAAGTTTAATTCAATATTTTTGGATGATGTTGATCGTTTATGATTCCAACGCAACTGACGGCTTGTCATTCTGAGTCCCGGTGAATGAGTTATGTCTGTTTTTGTGTGTAGTGACATTTTTGTAAATATTAGAAATCGGAATTCATCCCTTAACAATCTTCTTCTTTCTTTCTTCAGCCGAAAACTAGCCCCTTCTAATCAAATTTTCTCTCATTGTTCGCTCAAAACAAGTTTTACGAAGTATTTTCACCATAACTTCTTCGTCCGGACTTCAATTTGCACATGTAAGTTGTCCATTCTGGTCGTTTTTCCGTTAGCTATCCATTGAGATTATTTTTGTAGCAATATCTTTCTTTATAAAAAGATATAGCCCAAAAATCCTTCAAATCTGCTATGGTTTCTTCGACTTTGATCGCTTTTTCTTCGTTAATTCATCGTTGTAGGTTGTATTCATCGTGGTGCTTGAATTGGATAAAGTTTTGAAGAAGTGGTTATTATTTCCCTCTGATTTTGAAAGGTAAAATTAAGATTTTCTTCTTAAAATTCCAGAATTTAAAGTTGTTATTTTAGAGTCAAATTCCCCATTGTTACAAGTTCTTAAATTCCTAAACCTTGTTAAAACCCAAACCTTCTTTTTTGAATTCAAGAACTTTGAACCCTAGAAACCCAAACCAATTTCCAATTTCTAAAAACCCTTTTACTATGATGTTTTCATACCCAAAATAACCCTGAAACAATCCCAAATTATCGCCAAAAGGCCACCGAACAGCAGCAACCCCCTCCTCAATTACTCTCTGACGCAGTCATAGGGAATATGAGGCTATTTTTACTAGTCTTTTGCGTGTAGTTTTTTTCCAATGGTTTTATAACTATTTCAGTAATTTTTAGGGTTGGATATTGATATTTTAGGTGTATTTTTCAGGTTGTGATCGTTCTAGGAAAAAATTTGAAATCTATTCAAGAAAAACAAGGTGAGTAAACTATTATGGTACTGTAATGAGTTGAGGCAAACCTTGCTCATTAATCTTGTTTGGGTAGTTAATCTTTGGATGAAATAAGATGTTTTTGGTGGTTTTTGATTAGTTTGAAGAGTTTATATTGTTGCTGGAATTTTTATTATTTGGGTGTTCAAGTTGATTAAAATGAAAAAAATTGGAGATTCTTTCCTAGAAATTTTATGGAAGTTGTAGGGGTGTTTTGGAGATATTCTAGGCGATAAAGAGTAATTTTAGATGGGTTTTAGACCTTATTAGAGTGTATTTTTCCAAAATTTTAAAGAGGTGAGTTTTGATAAGATTTTTGGTAAAAACTGCTGAAAACTTGAGACTAGTTTATTTACTTATTTTCTGCCGATATGTGATCATTGTGAATGTTATTGAAATTGATTAATATTATTTCATACGTTAAATAATATAGATGAAACGTAAATTCGCATTAACTAGGGCCTTATTTAATGAAGAATATATCGTAAATTGTTATTTGAGTAATGCATGACTTAACTATATTTTAGCAGGGCAGGTTCATTTCATGTACGTATTTATATGAAAGAGAATATAATTATAAGTTCATTTATGTACTTGTTATATGATAAGTGTGTTCTATACCCACTTATTATATATCTTTATTCTTAATTCTAATTACTTTTTGGGACTTTTATTAACTTACATTCTAATTTTATTTATTTTGTAGGTTAATGAAGAAAAGAGAATTTTCTTAGACAAAAGATTGAAGATTTAAAGAAGAAAAGAAAATGATGAAAAATTATTAAAGATGAAGAAATAGGCAAAAATATGATGCTAGCAAGAAAATAGCCAAACGAGGCCTTGCTTGAACAAAATTTGGATGACATCAGAATTGCCAGGCGAGGTATCGCTTGAACTTGAGTATTAATAATTGGTTTTGAGATGGATGTCCACATTGTTAATATGGTATCAGAGCCCAATAAAGCTCAAACGAGCATCCTGTCCAAAAATGGGATCCGAACCAAGATTGGTGAGCTCAAAAGAGGCACCATCTTGAGGAGGCATATTAAGGATCCAACATCGGAAAGATGAATGGACCTAACAACATTTATAAAGTCTAAGAGCCACTCATCTCATTACCAATTGGTTTTGAGATGGATGCCCACATTCTTAATATTGAGTGATGGCTCACCTGACTGCCAAGAGACACCTCTCTTGAGTTTTAGCGATGCCTCGCTCAAATGTAATCTAAACCACCGACTCTTTTCACTATATATAGCGGGTTGAACCTTATTTTCATCATTCTGAAGGCGCGAGAGAGGCGTTTTTTTTTTTTATAGATTTGGGTGATTTTTTGAAGGTTTCGAAGGTTGGGAAGCTTGGGAGCATCAAGAATTTCTCAAATTCTTTTCGTTAATCTATTTATGTCTTTTAGAATCATATTGTTATTTAATTTTATTAATTTTACTTTGATAGATTGCTAGTTTACTTTTTCCAGGGAATTGATGTAGTTACTCTATGTTTATATTTTAATTTATTTAAATTTAGTTTGGAATAAAATTTAATTGTTCTATTTATATTCTTATATGCTTAATTCCCTTGATCTACTGACCATAGATTATTGATTTTATTCTTGAAATCTAACACTCGAGAGAGGATAGAACTTAGGAACGTAACTAAGAAATAATTAGAGTTGGGAAACTTGATTTTTTCTTAGAAGTCTAAAAATAACTTGTGATTAATACACTTCTAATTATTGAAATTGAATATGGATATTGGTTTCTTAATTAGGAGTGAACCTTAATTCGACACTCGGGAGAGGTAATTAAGAATTTATGTGTTCTTGACTTATAGAATGTTATTTTGTTATTCTTGACAAATTAATATTTTATTTCATAAACTAGAGTAGTGAAAATATTCCTTAGGGTTCGTCTCCATCACTTTTCTACTTTATTTTTGTTACTTAGTTTTCTTAATTTTTTTTTAATTAAATTTCGATTTCTAGATAAAGTTTGGTTAATAATAGAACGGTACTATGTAATAATTAAAATATCAATCCTAGAGGACGACAACCCTTTTCACATCACTATATTAAAACTTGACTCCGTACGCTTGTGGATATTGATATTTTCATCAACATTATACATAAAGAAAATATATGTAAAAGTTTAAATTGTGAAAAGTTGTGTTTAAACTATTACGAGGGAGGTTCACTCTTTACTTGCGAGTAAAGAGAAGAATATTAAGATAAAAGTTTGTGAACTGTTTATGGGAATATGATTTTTCTTGAGGTTGTTGCTTAAGCATTTTTGTTATTGGACTTAATGATTTTAGGTTGAACTCAAGACATTATTTTAATTATGATTGTTTGCTCATTGGGTGTTAGCCTCATGATGCTACACATGTTTTTTTAGGTACGAAAAAGAAGATAAATGACAACTGATGGGATGCCGTGACGATGGCTGGATTGGATTGGTCACCAATGATATTTGTCCTCTTTTAGCCATTTGTTATTTATTTTGGGATGAGAACTTTTTTAAATAAGTCAAGTATTGATATTTTTACGTGTTTTGTTTTGGCAACGTTTGATTAAACTCTGATTTTAGTTGTTGATTTTATTTCGAACTGGAATGATATTTATGATTTTAAAATAAAATTCACGAACATGAGATATTTCTTTTGCAAACGTTGAGTTTTATATGAGAATTCCATTTGTTTTTGTTGAGAAGTCTTCTACTATTTATATTTCATGTTTTGAATTTTGGGGATGTTACAAAATGACTATTATTTTTTTATTTTATATTTTTTGTTGCTCGAAGAAGTATCAATGATAATTTTGTTAAACTAACCATGTTTTGTTTATAAAATGTCATTTTTGGATTTTGTTGGTTTTAATTTGAAAATTTTACACATGATATTGGTTTAACAAATATATATAATTATGTTAAACTAACCATTGTTTAGGAAAATTTATTTTAGTTATTAGTTATATAGAATCAAATTTCCTTTTTTTTTTTTATAAATTTTTAGTTTCTAACTTTTCCTAAATCTTGCACTATCGAAGGGATTCATAATTTCTTTACATATTGTATGATTTAAAGAAAATTAAAATGAGGGTGTTTTTTTTTTATCTTTTCATAATATATTTAAATTTACTAGTGGTGGTTTTGGCTATAAATAATGTGGCCATCCATCTCAAAACCAAGTGGTAATGAAATGAGTGACTCTTAGACTTTATAAATGTTGTTAGGTTCCTTCATATTTCTGATGTGAGATCCTTAACATGCCCCCTCAAGATGGGGTCTCTTTTGGGCTCACCAATCTTGGGTCGGATCCTATTTTTGGACCAGATGCTCGTTTGAGTTTTGTTGGGCTCTAGAATAAAGTTGTGCAGCAGATTCATCTGATGAAGGGACCTAACATTGGTCATATCTATAATAAAGGTAGTGTCACCAATATTTTTATAATTGGTCTTATACTTGATTATTATTGTAAATATCCCTAATATTTTTTATATGTTTTCTCTTATATTTAAGAATGTGACTAAAATACACATGTATCTTTAACTTGATGGGAAACTTCAATAATGCATTTTGGGGGGAAATTTCGTGGGTGTGACTATGAGAAAGGAGAGAGTGGCTTTTTGGTGTTGGGAATTCATGAGTGGAGTGAGGAAAAGGGAAGGAAGAGATAAGGCTGTCGGTGAAAAAAGGTGGGTGTGACAGCTATGAGAAAGCAGAGAGTGTGACTTTTTTGGTGTTGGGAAGTCATGAGTGAAGGGAAGAAAGAAGGCTGTCTGTGCAAAAAGACGCTGGAAATATATATATATATATATATATTTTTTTTTAAACTATTTACTAAAATATTATAGTGTTTCGAACTGTTTACCTTTAATTTTATTTTGAGTTGAATAATACGCATTACAATGAAAATTCTTATCTATTAAAATGATTATACACTATTAAGTCTGATTAATGGCCATTAAAATAAGTGTTACACCATATAATCAAAATGATATATTTCTTCAAACTAGTTCACTAATTTATTATAAAGTTTAATACACTAATGAACTACTATTTAAATAAAGATAAATTTCATTAGATAGTAGAATTTTCTCCAATATTTATAAATCTAGCAGTTTTAAAAAGTATTTATAAATATAATAGTTTTTTAAAAACCCTCATTCAAATGAATCAAATAAATCAGTGATAATTTGGAGGTAATCAATGATAACTTATCAAGTAATCAGTGATTACATGCACAAAATATCATTTGATATAGTTGAATCAGTAAAATCAGTGATTATCTATGCGCGGTGATTGCTTATACGGAAATTAGTGATTACTAAAGTGAACTAGTGCCAATTTTGTAATATTTTAGGCACGAATTTGAGTTTTTTACTATTTCTACAATTAATTTTTTAAGATGTTATTTTTGTAAATATTGGACATTTTTCAACTATACGTGCAAGGGTCCCTCAAATAAATAATTAAAAGCAGTGATTTTAAATGAAAATTCATATTTAAAATTTGTTACTTTTTGTAATTTATATAAAAAAAAAAAAAAATTATCTATAGTTGATGGTTTGAACTGATACGTTCAAAGTTATAAGATCAGCCTATAACTATTAGACTATTTTATAATTGATTGATATTATTGGATTTTCAATCACTCTATATATAATTGCATGGCTCTAAGAAATATTTTTTTTTATATGTTTTATCTTATTTTTACTAAATTGTATCCCTCTTTATTTATTAAAAAAATAAAAAATTCTAGATCTACCCTGTAACGTGTGACATGGCAGTGAGTAGACTACGAGAGTTTGATATCACATTTAATATTAAAGACTCATTTGGGATAGTTTATAAACGTCAAGTGTTTTTTAATTATTATTAAAAACACTTTTCTAAAAAAACACTTATTAAAAAAAAAACACTCTTTTTTTTTAAAAAAAAAACACTCTTTTAAATCAAACAAAGTAATATTTTAAATCATAATTTTAATACATAATTGAAATATAATAGGATTAGATACTAATTAATATTTATATTTGTAATATTTTATAAAATTAAAAAATATTAAAAAAGAAAGAGAGAAAGGAAAGGAATAAGGTTTCCCGAGTCTTGACTTGGGAGAGCGATTTCTTTAAAATGGTGGAAAGAAAATGGAAAAAAAAAAGAAATGAATCCTTAAAAAAGATTGTTAAACCAAAAAATAGAATTCATTCCATGGAAATGATTCCTTTTCCTTTCCATTCCACTATACCAAACACCACTAGTGAAAAAATTCAAGGACAAACCAAACAGAGAAAATATAATTTAAAAAAAAAAGTAAAATATAATATCAATAGAAATATTAACATTTTTTTTATATATAAATATATTATTCTCCTTTATTAACATAGGGTTATCCCCTATTTTTTAAGGGTAAAATGTAAATAAGACCCATGTGGTTTTTGTCAAATGTATGAACACCTTCTGTGATTTAAATGACAAATCATACCATATTTGTGGTTCCAAATTATTGCAATGACACCCCTCCCATTCAACGCCATTAATTTTCTTTTAACCATAACTTCTTCGTTTGTACTTCGATTTAGATGATTATCAAGATGGTTTGGAATCCTCGTTTCAAGCTCTACGTAGTGGTCACTTCAAAACTTTCAAATCGCTAATAGATAAAAGAGTTTATTATCATCAAAATAATAAGTATGATTACACCATTAACGCTTTTGGTTACTGATGATTTAGAAGTTTGAACTGACTATAACGTAAAGCTCGAAATGAGGATTCTAAAACATCTTGAATCATCAAAATCAGAGTTCAAACGAATAAGTTATGGCTAAAAGAAAAATTAATAACGTTGAAGGAAAAGAGTTTCATTGCAATAATTTAGAACTGTACGGGTATAATTTTTCATTTTCAAATCACATGGGATGTTCATGCATTTGGAAAAAACCACATGGATCTTATTTGTATTTTACCCCTTTTTTTATGAATATAAGATTTCGTTCACGTCATGATAAATAATGAGGATGTTTACAAATCTAGCAATTTTTTGGGTAATATTTATAAAAATATAAACTCTTAAAAACATTTGTAAATATAATAAATTTTGAGTGGTTTAATTAGTAATCAATATTAAATTACACATTTTTACAATAAATTAATCACCGATTCACACGTTAATCAATGTTAATAATTGACAAGTATAGTAAAAATTACTTTGACTAACCTATGAACTATACTTACCTATAGTTTTAAGTAATGATATATTTACAAATATCACATCAAATCTTTTACCGGTAAAAATTCGGTATATAATTAACAAGATAAATTACATATTTATCAACTTTGAATATAAATAATGTAAACGTTTATTTTTTTTTAAAAATAAAATATTCATTTCTTTTCAATAAATTAATAAGGTTTAAAAGTCGAAATTTCTTTTTTCTCTAAAAAAAAAAAGTCGAAATTTCTTTAATATTTTTGTTACATTTGAAAATTATTATTAAATAATTATCATTAACAACGATTTGTCCAAAAAAAAAAAAATATCTACTAGCAAATGAATATTAATAGTGGCTATACACAGTCTTCAAGATGATTACAGCATTCTGAAATTTCTCTCTCTTACAAACCTATTGAGATCTTTTTTGCCATTAATCTGCAATGTCTGAAGCCTATCTATCCAATGTTATAACTCAGATGATGGCTCAAGTGGGTAATCTACTTAGCCAAGAGATCAGACTTCTTTTCGGTATGAAACACGAGCTTAAGAAGTTGGAATACTCCATTTTGAATCTCCAAGCAAAGCTTCTTGGAGCTGAAGAGCAGCAAGCTCAAAATCAAGCTATCAAAGACTTTCTCATCCATATCAAAGATGCTATGTACGATGCTGATGACTTGTTTGATCAATTTTACTGTGAATCTCTTATGAGAAAACCTAATGAAAAAGTATGTTGTTTCTTTTTCAAATCAAATCTGTTATCTTTTTGGCTTCCAATGGCTCATAAGATCAATAACACGAGGAAAAGAATTGATGAGTTATATGTTGATATTAGTGAGCTTAACATAAGTGATCATATTCGAGAAGTGCGTGATGAACGAATTTATCTTGTTAGAGGGTTTACACAAAAGGAAGGAATTGACTTTACTGATGTATTCTCTCCAATGGTTAAGCATACCTCCATCAGGATAATGCTAGCCATTATTGCATACAAGGGACTGTTCCTAGACTAATTGGATGTAAGAACTGCTTTCTTACATGACAATCTTGCAGAAACCATTTACATGGAACAACTAAGGGGTTATAAAGAAACAGGGAAACAAAAGCAAGCCTGTCTGATAAAGACATCTCTGTATGGTCTTAAGCAATCCCCTAGATGTTGGTACAAGAGGTTTGATGATTATGTGCCAACTATTAGATTCAAAAGAAGTGCCTTTGATAGCTGTGTGTACTATAAAGAAATAGTAGGAAAAGTGGCAATATATCTTCTACTATATGTAGATGATATGCTCCTGGCAGGTAGCAACCAGGCAGACTTAGAAGAAATCAAATCAATTCTGGGAAAAGAATTTGACATGAAGAATCTGGGTCCAATAAAGAAAATCTTAGGCATGGAGATTGTCAGAGATGAAAAACAAGGTGCATTGTTTTTACATCAGGCAGACTATGCTAGAAAGGTATTGAAGAAGTTTAAAATGGAAGAAGCAAAGCCTGTAGGTACACCTCTAACACAATATTTCAAGTTGTCTGCAACAGATTGTCCAGAATCAGAGACAGATTTAAATGACATAAACTCAATACCTTACTCAAACATAGTGGGAAGTCTGATGTACTTAATGGTTTGTTCAAGACCAGATCTAGCTTACAGCACAAGCCTGATTTACAAATACATGAGCAACCCTGGCAGAAATCACTGGGAGGCAGTGAAGTGGGGACTGGGATATGTAAAAAGATCAGTAAGAAGAGGTCTCATGTATAAACTTCAAGGTGGAGCTGACATGATTTTATCATGGCATGTGGACTCTGATTATGCAGGAGATTTAGACAAACGCGGATCATTGACAGGGTACACATTTATGTTGGAAGGAAATGTCATAAGCTGGAAATCAAACTTGCAACCAGTTGTAGCTCTATCTACAACAGAAGCTGAATTCATAGAAATTTCAGAAGCCGTCAAGGAGGCTGTTTGGCCAAAAAGACTGATTGGAGAGCTAGGCTTTACACAAGCAAGTGTAGAAATTTATTGTGACAATCAAGGGGCAATTCAACTCTCTAACAATCAACAATATCATGAGTGAACAAAACATGTGGATATAAAACTGCATTTTGTTAAAGAAGTGATTGAAAAAGGTGATGTGATCATAAGGAAGGTGCAACATATGAAAATGCAGTAGACTTCCTTACCAAACCAGTAACCTTGGCTAAATTCAATCATTGCCTAGAACTGCTAAGGATAACTGACAAATGAAAGAGATGCAAAGTTAAATCACCATGTTTTGGAAGTCTGAGCTAATGACCAAAGGTGGAGATTTGCCGAGGGATTGGTCAAGCTCAGTGTAAGAAGAGAAGAATAAAGCAATTCATTACTGCCACGTGGAGCTGAAATTAACTGAATAATAGTATCACGTGGAATTCTGTTATGATGATTTTTAATACTTCGTTAGTTTGCTTTTGTATAAGTTCGACATCACGTTTTTCTTCTTCCTTTACAAGTTCATTTTACCTCTGTAATCTCTGGGTTTATAGATAGAAAGAGAGGGAGAGAGATTGAGTGTGAAACTTTCATTGAGTTCATTCAATCTTGGTTTTATCATATCTTCTTTCTTGTGTGTTCTTTAGTTCTTAGTTCATCTAAATCATTGAGTTAGACATTTGTGATTTGATTGATAAATCTTTGCTGGAATTGTACAGAAATATTCTTTGTTTCTTTACAGTTATTTTATAGAAAAATTTCATTGGGTAGCATAATTTTCTGCAATATTTATAAATATAGTATTTTTAAAAAGTATTTACAAATATAGCAGTTTTTTAAAAACCTTGTTCATGTGTATCAGAGATATCAGTGATAACTTATAAGATAATCAGTTATTACTATTAGGTAATCAGTGATACAAGCATAAAATATCAGGATATCAGTAAAATCAATGATTACTTATGTAGAAATGAGTGATTACTTGTGAGGATATCACTGATTACTAGTGGTAATTTTGTAATATTTTATGCGTGAATTTAAGTTTTTTGCTATTTTTACAAATAAGCTTTTTTACTGTTATTTTTATAAATATTGAACCTAATTTTACTATTTTTACAAGAGCCCCTATTTTATAATACATAATCTATACCTTAAGCAAATAAATATATTTTTCTTCAAGAAACTAAAATATTTATATAATTGAAAAGCATGTGTACTTTTTATAATTATTTAACACAATTGAGTGATCTTTGATAATTATTCTCTATATTTATTTTCAAATTTTACAAACCACGTGCAATGCACGTTCATTTTAACTAGTTTATTAAAATATCATAATACTTTTGGTTCAAACTGTTTACATTTAATTTTTATTTTGAGTTATAAATGAAAATTTAGAAAATAAAACTCTCATTTTCTAAATTGGTTATACACTATTATCAATAGCGTTTAAAATGAGTGTAACACTATATTATCAAAGTATAATACATTTCTTCAAACTAGTTCACTCAAGAATTGTAAAGTTCAATAAATCAATAAACTACTATTTAAATAAATAATTAAAAGTAGTAACTTAAATATAAATTCATATATAAAATCTGTTGTTTGATATAAATATTATTAAAAAAACCTACTACTCAATGAAAATTTCCTAATTATAATTGATGGTTTGAACTGATACGTTCAAAGTTATGAGTTTTTTTTAGCAAGGTCAAAGTTATAAGTTAGACCTATAACTATTACGTCATTTTATAATTGATTGATATTATTCGATTTATATAATCGTATGGCTCTAAGAAAATGAAGATAAGACCGACAATCTCATAAATGCTTGAATGAGAAAGTTGGAATTGCAGTAGCAGTAGGCTAGGTTGAAAGATTTAAGTGGCCAAACCCAACCAAGAAAAGATAATAAAAAATTGACTTTAAAACTATTTAAATAATAATATTAGGGAAACAGCAAGCCTCTGGAATTCCCATATTTTACCCATTTTAGTATTAAATGCTTTTAATTTTACTCATAGTAGCAAATCTCATTGCTATTAATGTTACAATCGGCTATCTATTAAAATTTCTCTATATTAAGATAAATTACATATTTATCAACTTTAAATATAAATATTGTAAACTTTTATTTTATTTTTAAAATAAAATATTTTTTCTTTTCAATAAATTAATAAAGTTTAAAAGTAGAAATTGCTTAAATATTTTTGTTACATTTAAAATTCACTATTAAAAAATATAATGAACAACAATTTGTCCAAAAAAAATATCAACTTGCAAATTAATATAAATTCCTCAAATTATCTGTAATTATATAAAATTTGAACCAATTAAAAATTATTTCATAAAATAAAGAAACGAAAAAGCCTTTATTCATTATCGAATTATTAAAGTTTTAAATATTGAGAAGAAAAATAAATAAAAACTAGTGATATTAAAAGTAGGGACGGGTGGAGGATCTTTCATTATCAATTTTACCCATATTATTTTCTTTTAATCCAAAATTAACTTTAAATATCTCCTCCCAAAATACGTATGAATATGGTTTTTAATCCAAAACCATCTAATATATCATGAATTTGTCCAAAACCATGCAATATAATGAATTATGAGAACTAGCATTTCATAATTTTTAGAACCATAATTAATTCCATAATCTCATTTATGGTTGTACTTTAAATTCTTTTGTTATAAGTTGACTTATTTCATTCATGGGTTTGTAAATATTTTTTGTTTTGGTAGATAGATATGATCCATCTTACATTTTTCATAGTAATATTCAACCCTCTCTCCTTTGTTTTCTTTATCTATTTATTTTAATCATTTCACCAAAAAATTCAAACTTTAAACTAATATGAGATGCAAACCTTCACAACATCGATCATGGAAATTGCAAGCAACATAACCTCTTTGCATCCCCAAGGTGGTCACATTTCATCCTTGCAATGGTAAATAAACCCATTATAAAGAATTTGCATTCTTTGCAAAATAATCTCTCTTCCTCTGTTTATTTTATTAAACACAATAAATTATAGTATTACAATTTTAATATGCTGAATAAAAGAAAGTTCATCCTCAAAATTTGTTAATCACTTATATAGGAAATGAATCGTATATTAAAATTTTTATTTCATTCATTTGTTGTATATTTCTAATCAAAGGTCAAAATTATATAACACACGTCTCCAACTTTTTTTTTTTACTATATAAATGCCTACACCAAAGCATCATACTGATCAGATAATAATGTTATTTTATAGAAAAATTTCATTGGGTAGCAGAATTTTCTGCAATATTTATAAATATAGCATTTTTAAAACGTATTTACAAATATACCAGTTTTTTAAAAACCCTTGTTCATATGTATAAGAGATATCAGTGATAACTTATAAGATAATCAGTGATTACTATTAGGTAATCAGTGATACAAGCACAAAATATCAAGATATCAGTAAAATCAGTGATTACTTATGTGGAAATCAGTGATTAATTGTGAGGATATCAGTGATTACTAGTGGCAATTTTATAATATTTTAGCGCGAATTTGAGTTTTTTTGATATTTTTGCAAATAAGTTTTTTTACTGCTATTTTTATAAATATTGGACCTAATTTTGCTATTTTTACAGGTGGCAATTTTGTAATATTTTAGACGCAAATTTGAGTTTTTTGCTATTTTTTCAAATAAGTTTTTTTACTGTTATTTTATAAATATTGAACCTAATTTTGTTATTTTTATAAGAGCCCCTATTTTATAATACATAATCTATACCTTAAGCAAATAAATACATTTTTCTTCAAGAAACTAAAATATTTATAAATTTGAAAAGCATGTTTACTTTTCATAATTATTACACAATTGAGTGATATTTGATAATTATTCTCTATATTTATTTTTAAATTTTGCACGTTCATTTTAACTAGTTTATTAAAATATCATAATACTTTTGGTTCAAACTGTTTATATTTAATTTATATTTTGAGTTATAAATAAAAATTTAGAAAATAAAACTCTCATTTTTTAAATTGGTTATACACTATTAAGCCTTTTCAATAGCCTTTAAAATGAATGTAACACTATATTATCAAAATATAATACATTTCTTCAAACTAGTTCACTAAAGTATTGTAAAGTTCAATAAATTAATAAATTACTATTTAAATAAATAATTAAAAATAGTGACTTAAATATATATTTATATATAAAATCTGTTATTTGAGATAATTATAATTGACGGTTTGAACTGATACGTTCAAAGTTATAATTTTTGTTAGCAAGGTCAGAGTTATAAGTTAAGCAGGTCAGAGTTATAAGTTAAGCCTATAACTATTACGTCATTTTATAATTGATTGATATTATTCGATTTATATAATCGTGTGGCTCAAAGAAAATGAAGATAAGACCGACAATCTCTTAAATGCTTTGAATGAGAAAGTTGGAATTGCAGTGACAGTAGGGTAGGTTGAAAGATTTAAGTGGCCAAATCAAACCAAGAAAAGATAATAAAAAATTGACTTTAAAACTATTTAAATAATAATATCAGGGAAACAGCAGGCCTCTGGAATTCCCATATTTTACCTATTTTAGTATTAAATGCTTTTAATTTTACTCATAGTAGCAAATTTCATTGCTATATCGTCCTGTTTTATAACAATAGAAATAGAGACCTTTTTTTATACATAAAAAATATTATTCTCCTATATTAACTTAGGATTATCACCTTTTTTATTTAATGAATATAAGATTTTGTTCGCATCATAATTAATAATGGAAATACTTACAAATCTAACAAAAATTTAGATAATAGTTATAAAAAATATCAATTCTTAAAAATATTTGTAAATATAACAAATTTTGATCGGGTTAATTAAAGATTAATATTATAAATATATTAAAATTTGCTACCTAATAAATTTTTCCAATATAATTAATAAGATAAATTACATATTTCTCAACTTTAAAATATAAATATCGAAAAAATATTATTTTCTTTTCTATAAATTAATAAGGTTTAAAAGTGGAAATTTCTTAAATATTTTTGTTACATTTGAAGATCATTATTAAAAAATATAATGAGCAACAATTTGTCAAAAAAAAAAAAATATCTACAAGCAAATGAATATTAATAGTGGCTATACACAGTCTTCAAGAAGATTACAGCATTCTGAAATTTCTCTCTCTTACAAACCTATTGAGATCTTTTTTGCCATTAATCTGCAATGTCTGAAGCCTATCTATCCCAAGTTATAACTCAGATGATGGCTCAAGTGGGTCATCTACTTGGCCAAGAGATCAGGCTTCTTTTCGGTATGAAACACGAGCTTAAGAAGTTGGAATACTCCATTTCCAAACTCCAAGTAAAGCTTCTTGGAGCTGAAGAGCAGCAAGCTGAGGAACAAGCTATCAAAGACTTTCTCATCCGAATCAAAGATGCTATGTACGATGCTGATGACTTGTTTGATCAATTTTACTGTGAATCTCTTATGGGAAAACCTAATGAAAAAGTATGTTGTTTCTTTTTCATATCAAATCTGTTATCTTTTTGGCTTCCAATGGCTCATAAGATCAATAACACGAGGAAAATAATTGATGAGTTATATGTTGATATTAGTGAGCTTAACATAAGTGATCATATTCGAGAAGTGCGTGATGAACGAATTAGAGAGAGGGAAACTCACTCTTCTGTACTTGAGGAGGATGTTATTGGGAGGGATGATGAGCAGGAAGAAATCATGGGGAAATTGTTTGATCCCGATGTTAAAAATGATGTATCCGTGATTGCAATCTTCGGTATTGGAGGATTGGGAAAGACTACACTTGCTCAATCGCTGTACAATAACACTAAAGTGAAAACCCACTTTGAATTGAGAATGTGGGTTTGTATCTCTGAAGAATTTGATCTTGAAACAATTCTTGGAAAGATTATAGAATCGGCAACTGGGGAGAAGCCAACTAAGATACAAAATCTAGATTCCTGGCAAAAGCAAATGCGACGAGAAATCAAAGGGAAAAAGTATATGTTGGTGCTGGATGATGTCTGGAACGAGAATTATGGAAAATGGATGGCGTTGCAGGATTTATTGATGGGTGGTGCAAGCGGGAGTAGGATTCTCATCACTACTCGCAGTCAAAAGGTTGCCGAAATTGCGAGGCCGATTTTAGTCTTTCCAATAGAAGGTTTATCTGAAGATAATTCTTGGTTATTATTTGAAAAAATAGCTTTCAGAAAAGGGGAAGGAGATCAAGCAATTGATCCAAACTTGATTGAAGTTGGTAAAGAGATTGTTAAGAAGTTGAATGGTGTCCCTCTTGCAATAAGAACCATTGGAAGTGTGTTATACTTCAAAACATCACACTCACAATGGATTTCGTTCAGAGATAAAGAACTTTCAGGGATTATCCAAGGAGGAGACATGATGTCAATACTCAAGATTAGTTACAATAACCTCCCCACCCATTTGAAGCCGTGTTTTGCTTACTGTTCCCTTTTTCCTAAGGATTTTTTGTTTGATGAAAATGAACTGGTTAAACAATGGATAGCTCAAGGATTTATAAATCAATCACAGTGTCAAGGAAAATCTATGGAGGATGTGGGCTATGATTACTTGGAGGAACTATGTTGGAGGTCACTTTTTCAAAAGAAACAAACAAATATTTGGACTCATAAACAAGAGTTTAAAATGCATGATCTTATTCATGATCTCGCACAATGGGTCTCAGGTGGTGAACACATCCTTTTGAAAAATATTAGTGATCTTCAAAATATTGACATAAGAGCTCGACATGTGTCATTTGATGCTGGGTTCGATTTGAAAAAGGAGAATCCCACCTCGCTACGTGAGGTAAAAAAGTTGAGATCACTTTTATATCTACCAAAGTATTCATCAGGTTTTGAATTAACATTGAATGATCAAGTTTTTGGTATGATGATCTCATGTTTTACACATGTACGTGCGCTCAACTTGTGTCGCTCAAAGTTATCTGTTGTTCCAGAATCAATCAATCAGTTAAAACAGTTGAGATATCTTAATCTTTCTTTCAACCGTGATATAGAGTTGCTTCCTAATTCTATCACTGAATTGAAAAGTTTACAAACACTTGATCTCACCTATTGTGGGTTTTTGAAAGAACTACCGAGAAGTACAAGTGATTTAGTAAACCTCAGGCATCTGAGTATAAAAGGATGCAATTTATCGCATATGCCAGAAGGACTAATCAAGTTGACTTGTCTTCAAACTATGAACTTGTTTGTGTCGGGGGAGGAAAATGGGAATGGACTCGACCAACTTAAGGTGCTTGACAATTTGAGAGGAGAATTGGAAATAAAAGGATTAGAATTGTTGCGATTCAATTCAACGAGAGCTCTGGCGAGTCAACATGCTGAGTTAAAAAAGAAAAAAAATCTCCAGAGTATAGAATTAAGATGGGGTTCATTTACGTCAGAAATTGATGAAGTTGGAAGTTGTGTTGATAAAACAATTTTAGACAACCTCGAACCCCATCCAAATATCAAAAGCTTGAAGATCGACGGATATAAAGGACTAGTGTTATCCAACTGGTTATACTCTCTCTCAAATTTAGTCAATATCACTATCAGTAATTGTGGAAGACTGCAATGTCTTCCACAGTTAGATCAATTACGTTCACTAAATTATCTCTGTCTTTGGCACTTGACTTCTCTTGAGTTTATATTCAACATCAGTGGCTGCTCTTCATCAACAATCTTCTTTCCATCCTTGCAATTTCTCTCACTTTGCGACATGCCTGAACTAAAAAAATGGTGGATGGGGGATCAACATTTTTTCTTTCCACATTTTCCAGCACTGACTAATTTAGTGATTTGGAATTGCAACGAACTTGATATGCTTAACATTGAAGAGATGCAATGGAAAGCATTTAAAAGCCTCCGTTCTTTAAACCTCTCCATGTTATCAGGGCATGTGTCTCTCCCAAATGGGCTTCAATATGTAACTACTCTTCAAGACCTTTATGTGCATAGTTGTGAAAACTTTGAGGCTTTGCCAGAATGGATTGACAATCTCACTTCACTTTTATCGTTGACCGTTTATTGTAGTAAGTTCAAATCTTTGCCTCACGGAATTCGCAACCTTATCAAGTTACGGAAATTATGTATTCTTGCATGTCATAAGGATCTAAAGGAAAGATGCAAGCCAGAAACGGGTGAGTATTGGCCTCTCATTTCTCATATCCCCAATGTAGAGTTGTCGTAATTTAATTAGAAAATGTTTCTCCCAACGAATTTTATATATTCTATTTAAATTTACTAGCATAATCTAGATGTATTACCCATTATTTGGTTAGTTTTATAATCCATTGTTTTTTCTTTTATTTGTGAAGTTATTATATGGTCACAAACATTTTGATTAAGCTCAATTATAGTTGTTCTTGCTGTTATATTACAAAATGAAAATTTGGATTAACAAGTTTTCTTACGGACCAACACACTAGATGCAAGTAAAGGGTATCATACTGACTATGTTTGAAAAAATTGTTTATATAATGTCCATTTCAACATCCATGTGTTTAATATCAATGCAAATCATCAATAAAAATAAACTGTCCTCTTAATTTAATTTTTTTTTTTTGTAAGCAATTTAATGGTAAGGACTGTAATGGAATTTAATCAAAATATAAGAGAATTAAAATATGTGATTAAGATTTTAGCGTCCAAATATATATTTAAACCTGAAAATTATTTGTTAAAAGTAGATTTTACTGCACATCATGAAAGGTAGGTTCACCTGTATCATGTACACCAAATTTTCTTCTTAAAAAAAATGCTTCTGCTTCTGGTAGACATACTATGGGGTAGCGGTCTCGCTTATGGTCCCTTTATTGAATCTTTGTTTCTATTTAATTTTGCGTTTTGAATTGGTCAGTGAATTAGGGCAGAATAAAACTTCCATTTTGTAAAGATTACAGCTAGAAGAAACCCTCTCTAATTCTCATTAAAGAATAATCAATATTTACAAGACATATATATAGACATTTAAGCCTATTAACAGCTACACTAAACAATATTATCATATTACAAGAGATGTCATTGTATATACTTAATACTATTCAAATTGAAGCAGATGAATTTTTTTTTTTAATAAAAATTATCGTAGAATCGAGAATGAAGTTGCCTGTGAGATTGAATCTGAATGAATTTTAAAGATGATATATAATTAAATATAATCACCTTCATATTCAACTTCTGAGCAACTTGTTAATTAAAAGCTAGAGAAATTATAGTCAACTATATATTTTTTACTAACTTCAGTTTCAAAGAGTAAAAGTTTGATTTATTTTTAAAAACAACAATTTTAGGTTTCATTAAAAGAATGAATTGTTTTCATTAAAATAACTGCTTATTATAAGGATCCAGAATTTTACATCAAGAGAGGCACTCGACAATGACACGTATATAATTACACTTATAGTAAAATTTTATCTATTCATCAATGATGTTTAATTTATTTAAAATTAAATCAAGTAAATATTAATAAACACTTTATTCTATTTCATTTTTTTATATTAAAAACCTTATTTAATTCATATTAATAATACTATAACTGTTCTAAAAAAAATAATACTACAACTGAAATGATAAATAATATTTTTTTTTAAAATAGGTTTTTTTTAACACAAAGTGTGAGGGTGGGGATTGAACCACTATATTTAAGGGTGAAACTACAATGCTTTAACCAATGGGCTATGCCCTGGTTGACATTTAAAAAAACAGTTAACATAAGAATACACAACACATTAATACATAAATAAATTTAAATTTAAAATTTGATTATACAATTTAAAAATCAAGAACTTATACCTTTTAAATATATTTAATTACCAGAGTTTTTTTTTTAAATAAAGCAAAAGTATAATTAAACTCAATTTTTTTTAATTATTTTAAAGAGGTGTTATTTTTTTTATAGAGATGTTATTAACGTATACAATATATAGAGAAATTCTACCATATGACACTTTTTTAAATTCATATTTTTTTTTTGAGACTAAATTCATATTTTCAAAAATAATAAGTTTTGATTTTTTAAATGACATTTTCCCCATTAATTTAATGAATAGTTTTATTAATTAATGAAGAGTACGTAATTTTTATTTTGGTTTTGGGATGCGCGAAGGGAGAGAGAAAAGCGAGTGGAACGCCATTGGCCGTTCATTTCTGGTTAATTTAAGATTGCTAGGTATCTAGAATACATGTATCTAGATTAGAAAGAATTTAAGATTACAATGTTCATTTTGCAATAATTAGCATTGAGAATCCCATGGGGTATGAAAATTTACGGTGTTTGTTATTGTATTTAACGGTGAGAATGTAATGAAATTAACAATTCTTCCAATAATACATTTGTTTAATATTTCTTATTAATAAATTCTAGGGTAAACTATCATTTTGGTCCCTAAACTTTCACTCCGGTTTCATTTACATCCTTAAACTTTCAAAAGTTACACTTTTCGCACCCTGAATTTTACGATTCGTTCCGTTTTAGTCATTTTCACTTTGATTTTTCGTCTAGGACACTAATGGAGGGCTTATATGACATTGATGATATGATATTATAGAAATATATAATGAGGTTAAATCACTACAAGATGTGTGAGTACTACTGACGCACTTGACCTCCAAAAATCTCTTCTTTCTGGTGTGGACTTGCGTCTTCTCTGTTTAACTGGAGGGTGGTTCAGATCAACTTCGAGGTTATGGGTTATCATTCATGGGTCTATTCCTGGCTTGTCGGTGTAGTCCCACGCAAAAGTCTTCCAGTTTCTCCTTAGTTCAGGCTTATTTGAAAAGAGTTTGTAAGTCATTGCGTCTAAATTTGCGATGGGCACGCAAGTGGACTCCATCATATTCACAAAATGAGCCACATGCTCCATCGGGTCTCCGGTGTCGTCGTACATCTCAAATTTCAGAAGGATGAAGTTCCTTGGCTGTTCGACCGACAAGATTCATCTTATGAAGGGAGAGTTTCTCGGTTCTCTGACACTGGCTTTAGAGCTTGTTTTCTTTTCAGAAAACCTCTTCGTTACATTTTCTTCGATGAGGTGCCTCATGTAGGAGTGCTTTAGTTGCTTCTTCGGATTTCGATTCCTTCCAGTGGAGTCTGAACTTTCTTCATCTTCATCTCTTGTCTATCTTGAATCCTCATTTTCCTTACTCTGCTTCTGAGAGGGTGCCTTGCTTTGAGTCATACGACGTGTATCGGGACGCCAAACTATGAGGGGGGGGGTTTCTAACACAGTTACGTGAAGCCACGTGTTGGTTGTTTGCCGTTACAACTCCCTGAAACAGATAAAAAGGTGATCAGAAGGGCACCGGTATGGTACCGGCCAAAGACCCTCCGACGATCAAGTTAGGTGGAGTGCGCCGCAAGACAAGTTGTAGGGTTTGGAACATGTGCACTTACTTGATTTGATAGGTTAATTGTGCCTTTATACTCCATTGATCGTGGGCCTGCTTGACTGGGCTAGTTTAGAACTAGGCTTTGATGGGCTCTCGTTTGGCCCGATGGGGATTAGCTTCCCTAAGTAATGATTTTGATGGGCCTGAACCCATGTGGACTGGTCCAACTTGCTCGACCTGTAAGAGGGAGATTTTTACCCTTTACACTTACTATATATACAATATACAAGTAATAAAATGGAATGAACAAGACAACACAAGATTTTTTAGGATATAGATAAATATGGAAAGAATTGCTTTAAGCAATGTTTAATATTTTGTTTTATTTTTTATTTTTATTTTATTTAAGTAATTATGCGTTTCTATTAACCTCATGTATCTTACTTTTATCTCTATTTTTTAGGTGTTTTTAATCTCAGAAATTTGGATGAAAGCAATATGTTTTAATTGTAAAACTTCAACTCTTCCAACCACGTGGAAAATAAAAGGGAGGCCAAAGGAATGAAGTAAAAACTCAAACATTTTAGGAGATTTCATATGGTTAAAACTTATATTTGTGGAAGAATAAAGTAAATTTATTGTGATTTTGATTTTTTAAAATTAAGTTTAAAAGTATTTTTTTTCTACTAATTGCCCTTATATTTAGTAAATTGATGTTAAATAAAAACTCTCTATTTATGATTTTTCCATTCATGATTATTCATTTTTTCTATTTATTTGTTATTGTTTTAATGTTTTTCATATTTGTACACAATTACGTTTTAATCATTTTTTAATACTAATGCCATTTTATCATCATTTAAGCTCCAATTCCAATATACTACATGGTATTACCTTTCATATATTAACATAATATATTTTTGAATTTTCTTCATTTTAGATGAAAAATATGAGTTAAAAGGAGATGAAAGATCTGTCAAAAAAAAAAAAGGAGATGAAAGAGAATAATACAAATAATAGACAAAATATGGAATCGACAATTTAAATTTGATATATCAATAGAATTTCCACGCCGTGCTGAAAAACTAGTATTAATAAAAATCGGTTTTTCAAAAATGACATTTTAAATTTCTAAAAAAATAAATAAAAATAATGACATTTTATTAATTGGTATTTTTAAAAATATTAAAAAATTTCAAAATTAATATTTCTCTAAGATCCACTAATCTCAAAACCGAAACGGATAGAATCTATGTGTGAAAATGTCACTTTTAAAATATTTCAAATCATGTCTTTCTGTTAGCCTTAGTATACAAAGCTTGAGCTTTTTGCCATTCTCTCACTTTCTTTCCCACTAACCATTGAATAATCGGCAATGTCTGAAGCCTATCTCTCCAATGTTACCAGAGAAATGATTTCCCAAGTGGGAACTCTACTTAGAGAAGAGATTAGTTTGTTATTGGGTGTGGAAGATGAGCTTCAGAATTTGAAAGACTCCATTTTAATTCTTAGAGCAAAGCTTGTTGGAGCAGAAGAGCAACAGGCTCAGAATCATGACATCAAGAATTTGATTGTAAGGATTAAAGGCGCTATGTATGATGCAGATGATCTGCTCGATGAAATTTACTGTGAAGCTCAAAGAACACAACCCAATCACAAGGTATGTTGTTTCATTTCAAAGTCGAATTTTCCGTCTTTTAATCTTCCAATTGCCCATAAGATCAAGAAACTGAATCAAATTATAGCAAAGTTTAGTGCACAAATTGGTGGTTTGAACATTATTGAGCATATTAGAGATGTGCGGGATGAACAAATTAGGAAAAGGGAAACTCACTCTTTTGTACTTGAGGAAGAAATTATTGGGAGGGATGATGTGAAGAATGAAATTATGGAGAAATTGTTTGATCTCAATGTTGAGAATAATGTATCGGTGATTGCAATTGTCGGCATTGGAGAATTTGGAAAGACTGCACTTGCTCAATTGTTGTATAATAACACTCAAGTGAAAAATCACTTTGAATTGAAAAATGTGGGTTTGTGTTTATGAAGAATTTGATGTTAAAGCAATTATTAGGAAAAGAAACCAAATGATGGTGTGCAAGAGCGGGAAGTGACTAAGAAGAAACTAGATGATTTGCAAGATCTGGAATTCTTACAAACTCGAATGCGTGCAGCAATTGAAGGAAAGAAGTATTTGTTGGTGATGGATGATGTTTGGAATGAGAATGATGAAAAATGGATGACATTGGAGCCATTATTGATGGGTGGTGCAAGAAGAAGTAAGATTGTGATCACTACTAGCAGCAGAAGGGTTGAAGATATTGCGAGGCCAATTTCAGTGTTTCATATTGAAGGTTTATCTGAGAGTAATTCTTGGTTGTTATTTGAAAAAATAGCTTTTGGAAAACGAGAAGGGGATCAAGCAAATGATCCAGATTTCATTGAAATTGGTGAAGAGATTGTTAAGAAGCTGAATGGCGTTCCTCTTGCAATAAGAGCCATTGGGAGGGTTCTATACTCCAAAACATCAAAGTCTGAATGGATTTCGTTCAGAGATGAACAACTTTTAACCATTACCCAAGGAGAAAACGACATGATGTCAATACTCAAGATCAGTTATAATAATCTTCCCACCCATTTGAAGCCTTGTTTTACTTATTGTTCCTTGTTCCCTAAAGATTTTTTTATTTGATAAAAGGGAATTGATTAAACTATGGATAGCTCAAGGATTTATCAATCAATCTCAATGTCTGGGCAAGTCTATGGAGGATATGGGGCATGATTATTTCATGGAGCTATATTGGAGGTCATTTTTCCAAGACATACAAAGAGATGAATTGGGTGATATACAAGAGTTTAAAATGCATGATCTTATACATGATCTCGCAAAATTGGTTTCAAGTGATGAGTATATCTTTATAAAAAACAGTGATGATCTTAAGAACATTGACATTAAAAGAACTCGAGGCGACCGGTTTCCGCCCTAGGTAGGTGGCAGGGGAGTGTCTTCAATCAGGCGCACGCCTTTTCCGCCTGAGCGCCGCCTCTCGCTTGGATCGCCATAGCCTCAGGCGAGGGCTTGTTGAAGACAGGCGGTTGACCTAAAAAATTAGGGTTTTTTGTTTTAAAAATAGGTGAGGTGGCATTTTATTTATTTAAAAAAGAGGTGAGCTGGCAAATGATCATTTTTTTTAAATGTTTTCTGACTAAAAACGTTAACCTAGAAACTATTGGAGTTCCCTAAACAGGGAATTAAAAGAGAAACGGCTACAAAAACTGAATCAAGCGCCAAAATAACTCCATCTTTTCTGCCTCTTCATTCTCAACGTCTGCCTCATCATTCTCAATCGGCCAGCTGTTATTCTTCACCATTTTTCTTCACAGCAAGTCTCCAATCCATGAAAATTATCTCTCATCTCTTTCTTTCTTTCAAACTATCACTCATTCCTTTCTCCAATCCATGAAAATCACATCTTTGTTTTCTCTGTTTTTTTTTCATTTGATTATTTGTGTTTACTCTTAAAACAACATGTCTTTCAAACTACCACTTATCTCTTTCTTTCTTTTAAACTATCACTCATTCCTTTCTCCAATCCATGAAAATCACATCTTTGTTTTCTCTGTTATTTTTTTCATTTGAGTATTTGTGTTTACTATTAAAAGAGCATCTCTTTCAAACTATCATACTCATCTCTTTCTTTCTTTCAAACTATCACTCATTCCTTTACCCAATCCGTGAAATTCACATCTTTGTTTTCTCTGTTTACTCTTAAAACAGAATGATGAAGATGAGGATGATCTTGACTTTTGATGTTTCTTTGTTATTTTTTTTATTGATGATGGCTTGGAGATAAAAACTATTTAGACATTATGATTTATGTTTAAATTTATGGCTATATATATATATATATTTTCCTATACATGAGCGCCTTGCTTCGCTCAGGCCTCGCCTTTTTGTCGCCTCTCGCCGCTAAGGCAATCAAGGATTTGTCGCCTTGTTGTGCGCCTGGCGCTTTGAAAACACTGGATTTGAAGGACATTTTCACATGGAAGATTCCCAAATCAACACTAGAGGCAAAAAAAGTGAGATCATTTCTTTTCCCATCATCACATAAACTTTATAATTCTCGTGTACTGCATAAGCAAGTTTTTGATAAGTCCATCTCATGTTTTGCACATTTACGTGCGCTCAACTTGAGCTATTCTCACATTTATGTAGTTCCGAAAACAATTAACAAGTTGAAGCAATTGAGATATCTTGATCTCTCTCATAATATGATAAGGTCGCTTCCCAATTCTATCACTAAATTGAAAAGTTTGCAAACGCTTGATCTCTCCCAGTGTCGTGGGTTGCAAGAATTACCAAGAAATACAAGTGATTTGGTGAACCTTAGGCACTTGTGTATAGGCGAATGCTCTATGATTAGCCTTATGCCACAAGGACTAAGCAAGTTGACTTGTCTTCAAACTATGAATTTATTTGTGTTGGGGCAGAAATATGCCAGTACCGGACTCGATGTGTTGGGAAATTTGAAGGGTTTGTCAAACCCTAAACTCCCACTAACACAAGAACGATGAATATTATAATGCAATAAAGAATATAAATAAAAGCGAGAGAGAAAACGACACCAGATATTTTTATACAGGTTCCCAATTGGTACGTCCTGTCTTCTGCAGACTCTGCAGGTTCTACTATGAAGTTGAAGATTACATCAATGAGACAAAAATAAAGAGTGTATAATTACTCTCAATTATACATAACCACGAGAATCACTCCGACGGTTGCCCCCTCTCTATTTTCTCTCAATATGAACAAACCCTAATTAACCCAATTGAAAGCCGTCAAACCGACTCTCATAGAATTGACACCACAATTCTCTCGGTGAAGAAGAAACAAAAAAGCCGCCGTTTATTTTTCTTCTCACGCTAGGTTAATGTACATCAACGCAACATATATATATATATATATATATATATATATATATATATATATATATATATATATATATATATATATATAATATGCGAAGAACCAACCTCCATAAAGTCACGCCTGAAGCCTTTAAAAAAGAATCACATCAATTGGCATAATATTCCAAATTGGTCAAATGGACTTTGACCTTATGATTTGGGCCTTTAATATAAATTTAATTTATTTGTCTCAATTACTCAACAATCTCCCACTTTGAGACAAATCAAACAATCTTCAACTCCCACTGCACTAGCAGTTTACCACTTGCTTGGAACACCAAGGCTTCAAATTGCAAACTCAAACTGATTTGCGAAACAAAACATGTTAGAATCCACTAACATAACCCCTGCAAGGTTTCCCGATGTGAGCTATCTTCCAGGCACGGAAAGATACTCCACCAACTCCCACTCCAGCTATGTGGCGGGATCTACCATCTTACCCATCAAAGACTTGACATGTGTGCATTCAAGTCGGTTGTCAAAACAGAGACTTCATCTCCAACGTCTACACCCACATTGACTCTGAACCCAGTCAAAAGTGCACTATTGCCCTCGAGCAACTTCACCAGTTCGCTATCTTGCCTGACAATTGAGGCTACTTTCTGAGCGCTTCCAGATTCTCCCAACTATTTCCTCTCCATGAACTGATGGATTAGGAGCTAACTGTCCTGTCCGCGTTGTTGGCTCACCCCTCCGATCCGAGGGAACATCAACAACTCTCCAATTTTGCACTTTGTGTAGAACTTATATAATTGACAACAATAATTAACAAGGTCAACGACCTCACCGGTTTGTTCCAATCTTCATGCTTCATATCCTTTAGCATCTCTCCCAACGATAAATGCAATTTTTAATGTGCATCATCCCAGAATGAAAAATATGAATCACCAAATTTTTCGATCCCAATATTCTGTTTGCTATCCATCGATCTCTAACACAAGTCCCCGAAACCTGAAGCTCTGATACCAGTTGTTGGGAAATTTGAAGGGTTTGTCAAACCCTAAACTCCCACTAACACAAGAACGATGAATATTATAATGCAATAAAGAATATAAATAAAAGCGAGAGAGAAAACGACACCAGATATTTTTATACAGGTTCCCAATTGGTACGTCCTGTCTTCTGCAGACTCTGCAGGTTCTACTATGAAGTTGAAGATTACATCAATGAGACAAAAATAAAGAGTGTATAATTACTCTCAATTATACATAACCACGAGAATCACTCCAAGGCTTGCCCCTCTCTATTTTCTCTCAATATGAACAAACCCTAATTAACCCAATTGAAAGCCACAAACCGACTCTCATAGAATTGACACCACAATTCTCTCGGTGAAGAAGAAACAAAAAAGCCGCCGTTTATTTTTCTTCTCACGCTAGGTTAATGTACATCAACGCAACATATATATATATATATATATATATATATATATATATATATATATATATATATATATATATATATATATAATATGCGAAGAACCAACCTCCATAAAGTCACGCTGAAGCCTTTAAAAAAGAATCACATCAATTGGCATAATATTCCAAATTGGTCAAATGGACTTTGACCTTATGATTTGGGCCTTTAATATAAATTTAATTTATTTGTCTCAATTACTCAACAATCTCCCACTTTGAGACAAATCAAACAATCTTCAACTCCCACCGCACTAGCGGGTTTACCACTTGCTTGGAACACCAAGGCTTCAAATTGCAAACTCAAACCGATTTGCGAAACAAAACATGTTAGAATCCACTAACATAACCCCCGCAAGGTTTCCCGATGTGAGCTATCTTCCAGGCACGGAAAGATACTCCACCAACTCCCACTCCAGCTATGTGGCGGGATCTACCATCTTACCCATCAAAGACTTGACATGTGTGCATTCAAGTCGGTTGTCAAAACAGAGACTTCATCTCCAACGTCTACACCCACATTGACTCTGAACCCAGTCAAAAGTGCACTATTGCCCTCGAGCAACTTCACCAGTTCGCTATCTTGCCTGACAATTGAGGCTACTTTCTGAGCGCTTGCATTCTCCCAACTATTTCCTCTCCATGAACTGATGGATTAGGAGCTAACTGTCCTGTCCGCGTTGTTGGCTCACCCCTCCGATCCGAGGGAACATCAACAACTCTCCAATTTTGCACTTTGTGTAGAACTTATATAATTGACAACAATAATTAACAAGGTCAACGACCTCACCTGGTTTGTTCCAATCTTCATGCTTCATATCCTTTAGCATCTCTCCCAACGATAAATGCAATTTTTAATGTGCATCATCCCGAATGAAAAATATGAATCACCAAATTTTTCGATCCCAATATTCTGTTTGCTATCCATCGATCTCTAACACAAGTCCCCGAAACCTGAAGCTCTGATACCAGTTGTTGGGAAATTTGAAGGGTTTGTCAAACCCTAAACTCCCACTAACACAAGAACGATGAATATTATAATGCAATAAAGAATATAAATAAAAGCGAGAGAGAAAACGACACCAGATATTTTTATACAGGTTCCCAATTGGTACGTCCTGTCTTCTGCAGACTCTGCAGGTTCTACTATGAAGTTGAAGATTACATCAATGAGACAAAAATAAAGAGTGTATAATTACTCTCAATTATACATAACCACGAGAATCACTCCGACGGTTGCCCCCTCTCTATTTTCTCTCAATATGAACAAACCCTAATTAACCCAATTGAAAGCCGTCAAACCGACTCTCATAGAATTGACACCACAATTCTCTCGGTGAAGAAGAAACAAAAAAGCCGCCGTTTATTTTTCTTCTCACGCTAGGTTAATGTACATCAACGCAACATATATATATATATATATATATATATATATATATATATATATATATATATATATATATATATATATATATATATATAATATGCGAAGAACCAACCTCCATAAAGTCACGCTGAAGCCTTTAAAAAAGAATCACATCAATTGGCATAATATTCCAAATTGGTCAAATGGACTTTGACCTTATGATTTGGGCCTTTAATATAAATTTAATTTATTTGTCTCAATTACTCAACACGATGAACTCAAAGAACTTCACAATTTGAGAGGCGAGTTTGTAATTAAAGGACTGTAATACCCACGATTCCATAAAAAGAAAGCACTGGCCAGTGGACATGCTGAGTTGAAACAAAAACAAGGTCTGCGAAAAATAGAATTATATTGGAAACCATTTGTTATAGAAATTGGTGAAACTGAAAGTCGCGTTGATGAAATAGTTTTAAACGAGCTCCAACCCCATTCAAATCTTCAATTCTTATCTATTAAGGGATATCATGGTCTCAAGAAAGACTTTTTTTTATTTCAATCAATGATAATACAATGAACTTTACAAGTATTTATACTATGAAAAATACCAACTAACAGTTCTATAACCACCACCTCAGCCAAACTAATTTAGTTAAACAATTTAACTAACTAACAATAAACTCCAACTAATCTTATCTACTATCATCCCCCCTCAAGCGAAAAGGGGAAGAAGTCATCTTGAGCTTGGAACGCAAATGATGAAAAACAGAGGCTGAGGTAGCCTTGGTGAGAATGTCAGCAGATTGTTCCTCAGTAGGAACAAATCGAACATCCAAAGATTTTGCAAGAACCATGTCACGAACAAAGTGTTGATCAATCTTGATGTGTTTGGAACGAGCATGATGAACTGGATTAGAAGCAAGAGCAGCGGCACTGACATTATCACACCAAATAATAGGGGCAGCAGGCAAAGAGATGTTAAGCTCCTGAAATAACTGAGAAATCCATGTCAACTCAGCAGCTGTGCTGGCAAGAGCACGATATTCACTTTCCGAGCTACTACTTTGTCCACCTCAAAAACAACCAAGCCCTTAGAACTTATCCATAGTGATGTTTTGGGACCAGCACCACTTTTTTCCAAAGAGGAGTCGGATTATCTGATTGGATAAACGGTCTCTCAAATTTGGTCGAAATCAGTATCATCAATTGTCAAAGGCTTCAATATCTTCCACGGTTTGATCAGTATCCTTTGCTTCAATCTCTTCATCTTAAAGGTTTGCCTTGGATCGAGTACATAGACAGCAATAATAACTCTTCATCATTGTTGTTTCCATCATTGCAAACACTCTCACTTGTCAATTTACAGCAGCTAAAAAAATGGTGCATTCGGGATTTCATTACAGAAATCCGGATTGACCAACACTTAATAGCTTGTCGATTGGAAGTTGTCCTGCTCTCGATATATCTAATGAAGGCATGCTATGTGAAGGAACTTAGAAGCCTCCATTTTTTAAGGCTCAACAATTTACCAAGACTTGTATCTCTCCCAAATGGGCTTCAATACATGTCTACTCTTCAATTTCTTGAATTGTCAAGGTGCGAAAATTTAACGACTTTACCAGAATGGATTGGCAGTCTCACTTCGCTTTTAGTATTGATTATCGACGAATGCAAAAAGCTAGAATCTTTGCCACAGGGAATGCGTCACCTTACTTCTTTACAGAGATTAAAGATTGCTGATTGTCATGGAAATTTAGTGAAAAGATGCATACAAGAAACTGGTGAGGATTGGCCTCTGATTGCTCCCATTCCCAAATTAATTATATATTGAGTAAAATAGGAGATAGGTGTAGTGATTGTTGATCTCGATATACATATGGTATTGTCATGTATTGTTGATGATAAGTGATCCGAATTCTATTTTTATTGACTCGAAAGCCCGTGATGTGACTTTGTATCATTATTGTACAGGCAAGTTGTCACGCTATCATTTTGTACCAATATCACGGTACATTGCTTCTTCTTTGTTTGTTTGTTTTATTTTCGGTGGGTGAAAGAGTTTTATGCATGGTTTGTGTGTTTTTCTGTTCTCTCTTCTTTTTATCATTTATATTTGAGTACTTTTAATATGTTTAACTTAATTAGCCCCATTTGAAATTTAATGGTCTTTTCTCCTCATCCCCCATCCACCTAACTAAAATTCCTTCAAAACATAGTTCGGTAATTCTGATACATGCAGTATTATTATTTCTGGTTTGTGGCAAAAAAAACCCTGAGGTTTATCCGTCCTATCCTCAAAATTGAGAGCCTCATGCTAAAAAGAGACACTTTTTATTGAAAATTTGAAAAGAAACCGAGCCAAAGTAGCTCGAGCAAGGACAAGGAAATTGCAGAGAATATCTCTCAGAGGAGGGTAATTACAAATAAACTGTAATTATAGAAGAAAAGGCCCATTCCAAAAGGAAAATCTATTATCTTCATTAAGAATTGATTTTCTTCTTCTTTCCCAAATAAACTGCATATATAGAAGAAAAGGCCCATTCCAAAAGGAAAATCTATTATCTTTCCCTAAAACACATTGACTGTGATTTTCCATTAAAAAAAAAAACTCGAGTTTAGCAATCTTTCTCCATGAACTTTTACTACTGCTGGCCTTGGAATTTTTAGTGAACCAACTGTTATCTACTTCCCCCAATATTCACTTACCTCCATAAAGACTTCATGAACCTTCTATAGTTGAAGAAAGTCTAGTTACTTGGATAAGAACCAAAATTAATGACTTTGTTTTTATTAATTTTTTTCTTTTGTATGGTAGAATAATGAACCAGATTATTGTTTTATGTCTTTTATTTGGACAAGATTATTATCACGTGTTTGCACGTGAAGTTTTCAATTTTAGTATATTTTTATGACAAAATAAGTTTGGAATGAATTTGATTAAATTTAAGGTAATTATGCTAAAAATAATACTCTCAATAAATAAATAAATAAATAAATAAATATATATATATATATATATATATATATATATATATATATATATATATATATATATATTATATTATATCTTAATTTTAATATATTAAAAGTGTGAAGAGGTGGAAAATCTTTCACTTCTATTTTTACCCTTATATTTTTTCATGGGAAATTTAATTGGGTAGCAGAATTTTCTGCAATATTTATAAATATAACATTTTTTAAAGTATTTGCAAATATAACAGTTTTTTAAAAACTCTCATTCATGTTAATCAAAAAAATTAGTGATAACTTATAAGGTAATCAGTGATTCATAAACGAAATATAAGCTGATATTGTGTATCAATAAAATCAGTGATAACTTGTGTAGAAATCAGTGATTACTTCTGCAGAAATTAGTAATTACTTACGCGAACCTAGTGGCAATTTTGTAATATTTTAAGCGTAAATTTGATTTTTTTGCTATTTTGTAAATAAGTTTTTGGGCTGTTATTTTTACAAATAGTGGACCTAATTCTGCTATTTGTACAAGGATGGAAGGGAAAGGTTTTTTTTTGTGAGGTTTGATTATCAAATGAAATAAAAGGAAGGCAATCTCACAATCTTTCCCACCATTCTTCCTCATGTTCTTACGGTCACACTCCTAAAGAACCATAAAGTCTCTTTCTCCTTCTTATGAGGTCATAAAAAAGGTAATAAATTTTAAAAATTGAATCCTCATGCATTTGTGTCAAATATTTTGGTGATTGTTCACCAATATTTGTTTTATTTGATTGTAATTGGCAATTCATCTGGACTGTTCAGATATAAGTTTCATCGCACCAACAAAAGATGAATCAATCTGCTTTTGGTACGTCATCTCCTTACTACAAAAAATTGGGGTTTACCGGTGAAAATGCCCAAAATTTCGCCGGCATAGTCTTTCCCGGGGAAAATATTTCACTAGGACATTTCACGGTAAAAGCAACTTCGAGATTGCCTATGCCGGCAAAATTTGAATTCGTCGGCATAGCCCATATTTAATATATATATATATATATTAATTTATACGTAATTTCTATTTAAGGCTATGCCGGCTAGCCACTGGAATGCAATTTTTTTCAATTTTTTTTAATAACTATTGATTAATAATTTTCAATTTCCTGTTTTTCCTGTTGAACATAACAAATTTCACATATTCAATGCATCAGATAATAATCTTCTTTTTATAGTAAAATTGAAGATTGGATAGTATCCAATATGTCATATAAAATATAAGTGTGTCGAATATAAAAAGACAAGAAATTGTTAAAGACAGAAGTTACTCACATGGAATCTCCATAAATGTAGTGAACATGTTCCTAATATTGCACACATCTTGAGCAAGGTCGTCATACTTTTCCTTCAGTTCTTGGTAATTACTTTTCAACTCTTTGTTCTCTGACTTAAGTATAGCCACCATCATATCTTGTGTTTCACGTGAGCGGCCTGAAGATTCATAGGAAGACACCCTAGGGGCCTAGAGTGTGTCGGTCCCGCCCCTAGTCCTTTGATATATCTGGATCGATAGCCGAGTACTTTCTCAATGATCTCTGCTTCGGTTAGGCGTGGTTCGACAACTTAGTCCACTTTCACGTCAGACAGTGCTAACTCCTTATATTTAATTAAATAAAATGCACAATAATAACTCCTTATTATTGCTAGTGGTGTGTGGCCCTATACTGGGATAGTCCACGCACCCACTTCATCTACCATAGTAAGTGACTGTGCATTTTATAATCCTCTTAATTTAATAGACTTATTCTGTTAAATAAATAAAAATCATTTTATTTATTTTCATTCCTTTTAATTTGATAATTTCAAATTAAATAATTAAATAGACTCCTCTATTTAATCTCCCATTAATTTTGGACAACTTCAAAACTAATTATTTAATTTTTCTTTTAATTTGTTTTTGTTTTTAATTAATTTGAAAACTTCACATTAATTTACTTAGATATATTTTTCCAAAGAAATTAATCTTATTAATTAGTGTTCTCAATTACATGCGTTAGCTCGGGGATATAATGGACCTATAGGGCTAAGCTCTAATGATCTAGAATTA